>OX493388.1:12183232-17183232 GCA_950371165.1 Lacanobia oleracea
CACCGTGTGAATACGAAATTCGGTTTTTTGCAGGAAAGCGCTCTTTCAATTCCAACCCCTTGACTTTGAGTGCAAAAACTTTTTTTTTTTTAAATGTTTCATCTCGGAAACGGTGTGTGTCCTATCACAAAATTAATGAAAAATTTGCCCACCTTAAGAACTCACTGCCGCGTAATTCTCAACATGTAGGTCAATTATGAACACCAAGTGGCGGCTGACGCTATGACACGCGGGGTTGCGATAGTCGTTGAGAGGATCCGGCAGCTGGGTCTCGAGGTGGCCATACACAAGTCCGAAGCCGTGTGCTTTCATGGATCTCGGAACAGACCACCGTCGGGATCCCAAATAACGGTGGGAGGGGTTCAAATCGGCGTCGGATCGACGATGACGTACTTGGGTCTCGTTATTGACAGCCGGTGGAACTTCGTTGAGCATTTCCGACGTTTGGCTCCTAGACTGGAGCGAGCCGGGGCTGCCTTCAAGCGGCTTTTGCCCAATCTAGGGGGTCCAAACGCCTCTTGCCGGAGGCTTTACGCGGGGATTTTTTTTTATTTTTATGGGGCGCCGGTGTGGGCGCCTACTTTGAGGAAGCGACCTGCCCGTTACCTCAACTCGTCCCAGAGGGTGATGGCCATCCGGCTTGCCCGGGGATACCGCACGGTCTCTGGCGAGGCGGCGAACCTCCTTGCCGGACTGCCGCCATGGGATCTAGAGGCGAGAGCCCTCGCACTCATTTACGAATGGCGCCTGGATGTGCTACGCCGGGGCGAGACTCCTCTGCCGCGGCAAATCGCAGTACGACGGACGGAGCTCCGGCAGGATCTCATGGCAGTATGGAGACAAAGACTGTTCCAAGCGCTGGTCACGCCACAATTGCGGCGATAAGTCCCCTCTTTGAGGAGTGGCTAGAGCGGCGCCACGGCGTCCTTACTTTCCGCTTGACGCAGGTACTCACCGGACACGATTGTTTCGGGAGGTACCTGTTTCGAATACGGCGGGAGGATACGCCCGGGTGTCAACACTGCGAGGATCGCCCGGAGGACACGGTGGAGCATACGGTTGAGGTCTGCCCTGGTTGGACGGAGCACCGCCGTGTCCTCGCCGAGGCGATCGGCGGCGGCGATCTCTCGCGTCCGGCCCTGGTTCAAGCTATGGTCCGAAGCGAGGAAACATAGGAAGCGGTCACCTCCTTCTGCGAAGCAGTAATGCTAGCAAAGGAGGAAGCCGAACGTGTGAGAGAAAGGGAAACCTCACGCCCTAGCCGCCGCAACAGAAGAAGACGCCCCGGGCGTCGGGAGTCGCAGGGCGATTTTCGGCCACCGTAAGCGCGAGCCTGCGGACGGCGAGCATTGGGTGGCTCGCCGTCTGATCATAACCAGGCCCGGGTGGACGGCGCGCTGTGTTTCACGCGTGCCTCAAAGAGTTGTCAGCGTAAAAGACGGGGCCCGCTAGGGCCAGTGCCTGCTGGGGCTGCGGACTTCGTTCGAAAGAGGCACCGTACCCTGGAACGCAAAGGGCACTGAGAGAAACGCGGATGGGTTTTAGTCAGTAAGAGTCTGACACTCCCTTCTGCTTCACCCAAAGCGGGAGGAGTCATTTGATGATTTCCCATCCTTAAAAAAAAAAGGTCAATTATGAAAATTTTTAAATTCTGCGCCCGTGACTTGTCGTATTTGATTTTTTTCCGGTATTCGGTAAAAAATCGCTCGTGTGAAGTCTCTCGCCTCGCGAAGTTCCGTGGTTGCGGGCGTATTCTACTCCGTATCCACATGACAACATGATATGACAATTTTTGTCATATCGTGTTGCCATTAATTAGTGGTAAGGTGATATGCACAACACAATCGGATCTTAAGTTTTGACTGTTTCGGTAATTTGTTGAACCTTAAAATCGAATGCACGTGTGAATTTATTCATATAAATTGTATTGTGACTTAACCGTATCCTGCCGCTCTCACATGTCTGCCCTCTCCCAGCTATCGTCTATTGCATACATTGCCGGTATTATTTAAAATACCTAGGCAAATTTTATACTTTGCCAAATATATAAATTTGACAAATATTTTATACATTACGTGACTGTTTTAGGTATTTTAACCAGTGGTTTGTCGTCAGCACACGTGTGTGCCATTGGGGGTCAACGAAAATGGACGTTTAATGGTATCCCACACGCAGTTTAAACTTCTTTTTTTTTTTTTTTTTAAAAACGTAGAGTTTAATGTCCTATGGCCCCCGATCAACCAAAAAACATAGCGGCTGCTTTTTTACAAAAAAAAACTAATCAATTGTTGTGGCATCGCGACGGCTATTGCATCCAGATGATCACAGGTTTGCCTAGGTTTTCTATAGAATATGTAGATTATACAGATTTCCGGTAACATATATATACACGGTACCTACCATTTTAGTCGTCTTAGAACGGTAAGCCACTTCATCTGCTTAGCTTGGGACTAGATGGCGTTGTGTGATAGTTGTGTGGAATATTATTATATCTATCCAATGACTATTACACATGCAAAAAAAAATATATATGAACATTTCAATTATTAAAATATAAAATATTATTTATTGTCATCATGAAGCATGATGTAGTTTGAAACATTCAGGAGCGAGCGCAGTCCGAGCCTTGTCTTCCAAGGACGGCGCGGAATAGAACAGCTACATTGTTTTGATACGTAAACAATTAACAGGCTGTTTTACAATTCTAACGCACTATTTATTTTTATTGTATCATCTAAATGAATTATTTTAAAAAAGAATCGCGCCTAAATGTAGTTTGTGTCAGGTATATTAAGTGGGCTGCCTTTGTAAGACGACTAAAATGGCACCTTGTATAATATTCGGATTTATTACTTTCAATGTAACATATACAAAACATAACCCTTCTTCTGGCGCAGTCGGCTAAAACAGGCCATATAGTTGCAATAAATTCTCAACTCAATTGGTGTTATCATTTAAAACTTATTTTCAGATGGAAACAGATCATCAAAGTACACAGATCTGACTAACGAGATCCGCGGAGGAGATGAGAACGAGAACTCGAGCGAGGTGGCATCGGGCGCGGCGGTTTGCGCGCGCGTGCAGTGTGCCTTCGAAGCCACGTGCGCGGTGGACTCCAGTGGACAACCCAGGTGACCACCACTCAGATTCCACACACCAGCCACTACTACCACACAATTGCGCAATTGTTTGGAGAATTTACCGCGGCCCTGCAACGCAAAGGGCATTGAAGGAACGCGGAGAGCAGAGGACAAGTCTTTTAATAAATTAGATCAAAAATACATAGGAGCTTAAAGTACAAGGGTATGAATTTACTATGAATTGACTATGTTATAAGGTATTTTGGGGTTGGCATATCCTTGAACAAAAACCCCTTTTATACATATCTAAAAATAATATTAAAAAAACAAAGTCCGGATACATCGACTACACTTAAAAAAAAGTAGAAAACAAATTTTTTGTCATTTTATCTGTGTCCGCTGAATAAAATTTTGTAAAATAAAGTACACAGGGTGAATTCAATGATACAGTTTAAGTTTTCATCAAACCCGGCTTCAGACTCCTTTACTACCTTCTTCTTACTCCTTTTCACTATTTGCCGCTATTCTATGAGGAATTGCAAAAATACTCAAAAATATCGGATTTAGCTATCCGATAGATTTAGATATTCTATATCGAGGAGCTCGTGGCTAGATAATAACAGCCGCACGGGTCGATCTTCAAGGTTAAGCAACGCTTGCCAAGGTTGGTCTGAGGATGGGTGACCATTTTAACATACAGAGTTTTCTCCGTGCCTCGGAAAGCACGTTAAGCCGTTGGTCCCGGCTGTCATTTGTAGATCTTTGGCAGTCGTTACGGATAGTCAGAAGCCAGTAAATCTGACTCCAGTCTTACCATGAAGTACCGTGTTACCCAGTTAATGGGTTGTGGAGGTCTGGTAGGCAGCCGCTCCTCGTAAAATACTGGTATTCAGCTGAATCCGGTTTGACTGGAAGCCGACCCCAATATAGTTGGGAAAAGGCTAGGCAGATGATGATCGGATTTAGCTATCCACGTCCATTTGAAAAATTCACCGTATATTCAAACTATCTATCTACTTCACTTTAGGTGTGCATGCCTGTTCGACTGCGCGGCCGCAGCAGCTGCAGCCACTCAATCAGCTCCAGTGTGCGCGTCCGACCTGAGGTTGTACCCCACCCTGTGCCACATGAAGCTGGAAGCGTGTCGCAGGCAGGAGGACTTGAGGCTTCGACCCCTGCCCTTGTGTCGAGGGTTAGAGGTACTTAACTAGACATATTGACTATCGCTTATGTGTTTGTGCGGCTTGGTGAAGGAGTTGATACTTATTAGATACCTACTTTTTATGGAAGAGCCTAAACAAAGGTAAAAAGGTAAACTTGATTAAATCTTTTATGATACACAAAAAACTGATTGTTGCAACTCATGGTTACAATAACTATATATTATAGTCATTATTGAAATTACAGCATTAAATTATGTTTATGCTGTGGCCTCGCAAGCGTTAGCGTTTGATGCTACCTAGTAAAAATTCGTCAAGTACGAGTCGTACTCCCGTGTGAACGGTTCCGAACGAATTAAATTTTTGTTACATGTTATTTTAACACTATAGACTTCTTATATGTTTTCCTCAGGTAAAACACTGCGTTTTTGCTTTTTTTTTATAATTTTCGGAGATAAATTTTTGTCTAATTTCTTAAATAACTAAAAACCTTTTATTTGAAAACTAGCTGTTGCCTGCGACTTCGTTCGTGTGTGAGTCGGAAAAAAGGAAAGGGTCGCTAAATAAGTTTGCTATGATAAGATACACGAACATTCAATTTTGACGACACGGTTGGCGCAGTGGTTGAGGGATTGACTGCTGCGCTGCGTGTCGCGGGTTCGATTCTAGGGTTGCGGGTTCTGGGGCCTTTTGTGTATGTGAAATTGTATGTTTGTTATACCACACGATACAGGAGAAATTTCTAGTGTGGGGCAAAGCTTAAGAGAATAAATAAATATCCAGCAATGCCTACCCCTTTAAGAATTAGGAAGTTAGAAGAGTAGAGTAGTAAGGCACTCTCTGAACTGCATTCTGTAACTGCCCCGTTAGTCTACGTGGGATCCTAGGTTCGATTCCCAGGTTGGGCAAAATGTGCATTTGGGGTTTTCTAATACGAATATCTCAATGACAGCTCGGAGCTTGAGTGCTGGCGGTGCGGCAGCTCCATACCTCAGATGCACATAAAGCCGTCGGCCTTCCTCTGCCTGTCTGATCTCTCCTCAGCCGTGTCAGTTTGCCGTCGGAGTATGAGAATGACGGAACAGCACTATAATATTTATGTCCTGCTACTTGGGTAATCTCTTTGAAATTGGCCACCATGATTGAAATTCGGTCAGGGAATTATTAAGCAAGACACTGGCTGTATCAACTTTTCAGTTTAAAATGCCGACTCAACTGGAGACGAATCACCTGGAGCGTACGTACACAAACAACTTGTTGGGGTTGTTAACACAATTACATAAAGTGGTAGTAGTAGTAAAGGGAAAAACCTCCTGAAGAGAAGTCTATCCCCAGAACGCCTGTCTGCAAGTCCCCAGGCTGGTCATGAGTCCTGACATATCGTGAGCTCACTGGGAATTTAATCGGTTTGAAAAAAAAAAAAAAATAATGGGAATGGGGAATCTTGAGGGGGATGAACACTACATTACGCCACCTGTTCGTTTGGATTTCGGCTCAATTCTGGACGTCTGGCTATATTTTGGCTATTAGATCGTCAACCGTAGAAACAACCAAAGCAAGATCTGTTGGAATTGTAATCTTGCATGTAGTTTTAGGGTATTCTTCATTCCCTATTATAACGACTCTGCACGACAAGATTTTGAAATTTGACACACCAGCTGAGTCGTCGGGATTTTGCGAATTAATCCAGGAATTACATCACATTTCGGCAATCGAACTTACTATGAAAAATTTGTTTCCGTAGCTATGTTATACGATAATTTTGTGAGAAATATCTTAAATTACAAGCTAACATCTGTATTCAGTGATGAAGCCCCATGTCTGCGGACTGTCAAACGCTGGTATTTAGAATTCCAGCGTGGACATACTAGTGTTAGTGACAAATCTCGCGAAGTGCGCCCAAAATCCGCCTTTACTGAAGATAATTCTCGGAGATCGTCATGTGACGTATCGAGAGATAGAGGCTCTATTAGGCATCTCAGGGACAACTATTCAGAAGATCTTGCATGAAGCACTTGGTGTGAGAAAGCTAGTTTGCCGTTGGATACCGCATCTGCTTTCCGACGATTACAGAGCGGCCCACGTCAGATGGTGTAAGAAAACTCTGCAAAGGTTCAACCGAGGAGAGTCAAATCACGTCAACGACATCATCAGTGGTAACGAGTCTTGGTTCTATGCCTACGATCCTGATTCCAAACAATAATCTACAATCTGGATCTTTCAAAACGAGCCAAAGCCGACTAAAGTTGTTCGTTCTCGAAGCACTTCAAAGAAGATGGTGGCCAAGTTCGTTGCAAAAACCGGCCTTGTTGCGACTGTTACACTTAAAGATCGTAGAACGGTTAACGCAGAGTGGTATACCACAGTTTTTTTACCACAAGTCATCGCCGAACTTCGAAAATCTAACTCAAAGCGACGCATCATCTTGCACCACGACAACGCAAGCTCACACAGCGCTCGTCAAACGATTGAGTATTTGAAGCAGGAAAAAGTGGAAATTCTTGACAATCCTCCATACAGTCCTGACCTAATCCCTAACAATTTCTTTACGTTTCCTAAAATTAAGAAAAGTCTTCGTGGTCAATGGTTCCAGTCTGGTGAAGAAGCAATCGACGCTTTCAAGTCAGCTATTTTGAACATCCCCACTTTAGAGTGGAATAAATGTTATAATAACTGGTATGAGCGAATGGAAAAGTGTATTAAGCTGCGTGGTGAATAATTTGAAAAACAATAAAAGGTGCTATAAGGTTCTAGTTGTGTTTTTTTCTTCAAACGACAAAATTTAAAAGACATGCCTCGTATGTGGTATTTCAGACTATAATTTACCTGTGTCAAATTTCATGAAGATCCTTTCAGGCGTTTTGACGTGAAAGAGTAATAAACATCCATCATCTTCACTTCCGCATTTATAATGTTAATAGGATTAGGATAAGGATGTTATCCTAATGGTAATTATATTGTCAGTTGTCGGGAAATAACAATGATAGCAGTCTGCAGAACTTTGCTACTGGTAATTGAATTGACAAGTCAATATTGAATTATAGTAATTGCAGAAGAATACACCTACTGGTCATTAAATTGACAAGTCATTATTGAATGACAGTAATTGCAGTAGAATATACCTACTGGTAATTAAATTGATAAGTCATCATTGAATGACATTAATTACAGTAGAATATATCTACTGGTCATTAAATTGACAAGTCATTATTGAATGATAGTAATTACAGTAGAATATACCCACTGGTCATTTAATTGACAAGTCATTGTTGAATGATAGTAATTACTGTAGAATATATCTACTGGTCATTAAATTGACAAATCATTGTTGAATGATAGTAATTACAGTAGAATATACCCACTGGTCATTAAATTGACAAGTCATTGTTGAATGATAGTAATTACTGTAGAATATACCTACTGGTTATTAAATTGACAAGCCCCTATTGAATGACAGTCATTTCAGTAGAATATACCGCTGAAAGACAGATGGACGGACGGACGGACGGACGGATGGACGGATGGACAATGGTGGCTTAGTAATAGGGCTCTGTTGGTTCGAAACCATAAAAACAATTGAGCGCATCTTCGAGGCAAAAGTTGTTGCAAAACGCTCAACAATTTTGATCTGTGGTGTTAACATCATTGCAGCTATAGAAACCAATTTTTGTGACCTTCAATAACTTACGATGCAGACACGAGATTTTATGCGACTTTTGACATAACATTAAGAACGCCAAAATGAAAGGTTACACGAGTTTCCAGCTTCTCTCGTTCCGAGATTTATCCATATTTTATTCTAATTTGACTACTTATAACGGTTCTTGAGAAACAGCCCACTGACAGACAGACGGACAGCAGAGGCTTAGTAATAGGGTTATTTGGGTATGGAACCTTAAAAAGGGTATAACACAAGTTAATATTTCCTCAGTTCAGGCCGTGTGGTGACGATGAACCGCTGAACGATGCTGAAGGCAGGCCCATCGACTGTGGTGGTGGTCCTCATAGGAAAGACTGTCCTGTTAGCAGCTACTGCCACCACACTGCTAAAGCTGCTCGGTGTTGTCGGAAAGGTAACTCATATGTATTCTTTATTCTATTGCCGATTAAATTATTAGTTTTTTTTTTCTGAATGATAGGCCTGTTATTGACTACTATCTCATCTGATGGTAAGCGATGACGTAGTCGACAGTGTAGCACGCTCGCCATATTAAATAATCCTATTTTGTGTATCAAATATAGTAATACCAAACTTCTGCCCGCGACTAAGTGTCTGCGTAGACTTTAGAGCTGGCGCGCAACTTTATACTCCTATATTTTCATCCTCGGAAATAAATCTTCATGATTTTGGTATCCTGATAGTTAGTGAGTATTTGCTGTTTGTATTTTCAGCCCTGGAATTACTTCGATATATTTTCTGGTCTTGTGAATCTTAAAAGTTTTCTATTCCAGCCTAAAAAATACTTGACATGTTTTTTGGCCTCTTGTTACTTGAGTGTCTTAACCGCTAACAATTTCAGCCCAGAAAATGCTTGGAAATGTTTTAGGTTTCCTGTTACTTTTGAATCCGAACCGGTCATAATTCCAACGCCGGAAATATTTCGACATTTTTCTGATCTACTGGTACTTATGAACCTTTAGCGCTCATAATAATCTTTGTTAGTCGTGCGCTTGCGCCGTACAGTGCGGGTGTGTCAGTAAATTTACGCCACGAAAATGTCGAGTTCAAAGGTTGTGAAGTGTACGATGTGTAATATCGTGATAAACGAACTGTTAGCTTTTGTGCAAAACAAAATTGATGTAATGATAATGAAAGTCTGATTAACATTATGTGCAACGAGATTGTAAAATGATGATATTGATGAAGCAAAAACGTTACTGTTTGAATCAGTGTCGGCGAGTAAGAACAAAACCTTGAGGCATAAGAAAAAACGTCTTAAGGATTCGAGATCCGATATCATATACAAGAACACGGTTCATAAGATTATTCCATTTGTGGCAAAAAACCTTAGAAAATTACCTCCGATAACATTTGATCGTATCGATGTTACGGAGCAGTTAAAACAGATAGTGCCGCTAAAAGCCAATGTATAAGAAATAAAGAAATAATTTGAAGCAGTTCAATGAAATAAATCTGAACTACATACCTGCAAATATGGATCAATAATAGGACGAGAAGATTACAATGTTAGTAAAATCTGTTGACAGATTTGTTGTTGATTTGTTGAATGCACCTTGAGGTGCATTTTGTGTGGACAGCGGGCTAATAGTGCCTAATGGGCATATTGCACCAGTCTTACTTTTTCAGCAGTCTCGGAAAAATATGAGTGAGGTGTTATTTGATTTGGAAGAGCATACGTAGATGATTTTTTGAAACAATAATGTCAAAAAAATTGCAAAAGTTATAAAAAATTTACTGAAAAAAGAAAGAAGGGTTTCGTTTTTTGCAAATATGATCAATATCCTTGAAATCTAAAAAAAGATTCGAAAAATAAGAAGAAATTTTATTAGAAAAAGTCTTGACTCTCGGAACTATGATAGGCGGGCGTTTTGGAGGACTGTCTATTTGTAAAAGTTTACCTAATTTGAATAAATGACTTTGACTTTCGTCGGAACAATATTTAAAACTTTCCCAGAGGGGTGAAAATACCATCGAAAACGGGTGTACTCTGGCTTTCGCAAGCCACCCCCGCTTCGGCCACTTTAACAGTATCAATATCTTGACCTAACTCAAGAACAACTCGATAAACTTGAGCAGCTCCAAAATTTTTGTATCCGGTTCATATTCGGTTTACGCAAATATGACCATGTTTACGAATTTCGTGTGAAGCTCAAGTGGTTGCCAAGTCGCCTTCGCCGGAATGCTCATATTCTTTCCCTTTTATACAATATCCTCTTTTCACCTTTTACCCCTCCTTACCTTAAAAGTCGTTTCCAGTTTCTCTGTGATTCCCTCCCACACTAAATTTCTGAGGTCATCGGATAACTTGCGGCTGAAAATGCCAAGGAATTCCACAACTTTCTTTGATAACTCCTTTACTGTGTAGGCTGCTCGTCTGTGGAATGCATTGCCAGTGCTAGTTAGACGTGCTCAGTCATTGCCTGCGTTCAAAAGACTTGTAAGGAGGGAGCATTACCTGTCGCTGTGAGTATCGTTAGTCGTCATTTATTTTCACTGTCTGTATACTTAGTATGTATGTATTTATGTATCTATTTCAAATAGGGTTTTATAAATATATGTATGTATCTATTATATTTTAATTTATTGTTTGTTTTAATTTAGTTAGTTTGATTTTCTTTTTTTTAACACCAATGACAGCCCCATTTCATGTCCGGACAAATACTTTCCATCCTAGGTTGTCTGGAAGAGATCGCGGAATGCGATAAGACCGCCCATTGTATGTGTTTTAGTTTTAAGTTTCCTTTTGTATTACTTTTGGTGTATGTACAATAAAGCGTATCATAAATAAATAAATTCAGAAACTTAAGACTATTCTGTAAAGAACAATGGGTAATTTTATATGGAATCCGTACCCACTTTGTAGCATTTTAGACTAGGTGTAATTTAGAAGAGGCCTAATTGAGTAACTCGAAAATAAGTGAACGAATGAATGAATGAAAGACCGAAGTTATGATAACTTCTTTGTAACATTTTGAATTGCCAATAATCGCACTTTTTCTGCTTTTTGGACTAAATAAATAGGTAACCAGTCATTTTTTCTGTCTTTAGAGAGCGATATAGCTTCCTATCGTTGGTTTTTGGTACAGAAAAAATATTAAATAAGAACTATCAATCTTAAATAGCACAGTTTTATTAAATTGTATTGTTACTTTCAATGATTATATCATCCCAGGCACTTGCCGGATCTACGAAGTTATCTAGGTGCCTGCCAACACCTAAGTACCATATTATGCTAATAGTGTGGGCACAAGTACCTAGAGTTCTCATACCCGTCATGCAGGAGCAATAATACGCTTTGATGGCTTCTCTGCCCTGGACATTAACCTTGATTAAAATATATGTGTAATATATTTTATTCGACACGTGCCTCGATAGTATGCGGCCTCTAATTAACGAGCAGTTTTCGGTTACTAGCCCATGCTGCGACATACTAGGGCTACGGCTCGAAGATACCTCAATATTATATACAACGTTGATACGACAGAGGGGCTTTCCTTTAAACTGCCTATACTAGGTACCATTTTCAAGCTCTGTACCAAAAATAAATTAATTAGGAGCAGTAGTTTAGTCGCAAATGATTTTTAAAGTTTTTGCACGGTTTGAACACGATGTATCTTTTCTAACAGCTGAATATCGTCTAAGCATAGGTCATGCACCTTACAACGATAAATCTACGATGCGTTGTTGCCGCTCTGACGCATGTCGAAGGACATTCACTAAATATTGGCAATGCAAACAAGGAAGCAATCAATACACACACACTTGCACTTTCACTACGAAAGCGACTAACATAAAGCGAGCGAAAGAAATAGAGATAGGTCAGTTTGCTGCATCCTTGTTTTTTGCGATCGGTAAGTGCCTCAGTGCGCCGACGCTTGTTTTTCGGAACGTACGTTTTGTGGAATTCGCGCGCAAACAATTGTAATTTTATTTTGTTATTGTGAGAGGACACGTAACTTGGGATTATTATTATTTAGTAATAGTGTTTTTTTTTTGTGATTGACTGTTTTTTATGGTGATAGGACACGTAACTTGTGATTATTATTATTTAGTATTAGTATCTCCGGACCTCACTCCCATGAATTTCTTTTTGTGGGGTTACATTAAGGGTGAAGTGTATGCCTCAGAGGTAAATACAATTGATGAGTTAAAAAATAGGATTATTTTAGCATTTCACAAATTAAAGTGCTTAGCGACGGACAGTGATCTAATTAGAAAAATAAAGAACAATATTCTCCGTCGGTATAATTTGTGCATCAATGTGAATGGAGGACACATCGAAAATTTAAAAATTTAGTGTTTGTTTTTGTGCGCGTACTTCGAAACGTTACCTAACATAAAAGCCAGTGCGAGCGGAGGCCTAAGTCGCCGGCCGCCACCCCGGCCCGGCCCCCGCCGAGCACACGAGATACCGTACACCGCGCCCGGCGCGCGCGCGACGTTGCCGCTTTGTTACCTAGCGGTATCTAAGGTCAGTGTCATTTTTTTACAAAGGGTGGTTGCGTTTTATTCGGATTTGCAAGCTATTTAGTTTGTTTGAAAAAAATATTTTCTCATTTATGGCGCTTTTTGTTTTTGTACCGTATCGAATTAATACTGAACACGTATAGTATACGTAGTTTAATTTAATGCCCCTCTGTCGTATCAACTCTGTATACCATCTCCACCTCGCAAATGCTCGGCAACATATGATCTAGCGAGCCTTAAATGGTATGTGCCTAAACTGAGTAGAATGACGTCTTCTTCTGTCAATTGTGGAAATGGTATTGACGTAGCCGTCATTGTTGTGAACACCGCCCGCTGTCTGTTCATATGTTCTGCGACTACATAATTGCCCAGTCTGTTGGGTTCACTTCTTCTTTGCGCTATTATATTGATAAAAGCGTGGGCATGCTCATTATCTGTCAGACGCTGCCTAAATGCATTTATAAGGGCTCCCGCAATACGGAAGTCTTCAAATAAGTGAGGGAGTGTTTTATTGATAACTGTATGCCTAAATATTTTGTAGTCCCTTTTGAACCATCCGTTTATTACTTCAATGACCCAACGCACTATGGTGATTTCTCGAGATTTATTGGCTTGAATATCTGTAAGCTGTGTGGCATGCCTATCTTTACTTGGTGGCATATGGGCAACATAGCCAGCACTTTCTATATCTGGTATAGTCTCTAAAACCTCGATCTAATATAAAAACGTCATCGGTTTGTAACGTTATATGCACTGGGGACGTTTGATCATTCATAATCTCAGTCATGATTTGGGCATCAGTCTTTGTTGCAGCGTATGGTCCACATATATCTATAATATAGCCATCTGGGCAAGTAATCACAAAGGGTTTTAACAAGTTTTTATACTTGTGTAAGCTGTAAGACTTTTTTTGAAATAAATAGTTTTTACTTTTCTGTACGTATATATACGAACCATCACAAATAGCTATAGCCACTGGGTTTATAGAGTTGGAATATATTGATGATGGTACTGCAAGGCTGTGAGCTATAATTTTATCCCGACTTATATGATTGAAACCCAAATGGCGAACAACAAAGTCTTGGGTCAAGCAGTTTCTAGCAGTTTTAAGCAAAATACCGATCGTTTTACGAGATACACCTATTTGGGAGGCTATACGTGTATTTGATTCACCAGACCGTTGTTTTAATAAATATATTCCTAGTGCAGTTTTTGGTCTTCTACATTGATTTAAAAGAGACGGTGTTTCATTCAAAAGGATTTCGAATTGTTGGTGTGTTAAGCCAGTTAGGTAATATAGATCCTCTGGTAAAATGTTGTTTACATTGTCAAAATCTATATTAGTCTTATGTTTATATGCATCTCGTAACGTATCAATCATATCTTTGAGATGGTCTGGTGTGAATATTGTCTCTCCATTATCATACAGGGAGCTCCAATCTTCTGTGTTGATGTGATGTGTACAAACGCGTGCATGTTCAGGAACGTACACGCTATGATTAACCAACAAGAATACTTTTATAAACCTGGACACTCTGTGAAGTTCTTGATTGATGCACCCATGAAATAAACAGTGACGCGCCGTATTTGCAACCCTTCTATAAGTTGGAACAGACGTTGGGTGCTCTGGGTTTGCAAGTTCCTGGTTTTGTTCTTGTTCGAACCTAGCTTGTTGTCGTCTTCCAGCTACCCAACAACGATGACACATAGCCTGAAGTTGATTCAGGGCCATCTAAAAGAAAAACCAAATCCTCAAGTAACTAAAACAATAAATAACTTAATAAAGAGTGAACAAAAAGACACCGTGTACTTGATGATCAAAAGCTATTGTTATACTAACCTCATTTATGTTAATCCGTGCCATCACATACTCCGTGAAGCCTAGATTGTCTTCCAAATAGGTTCGCGTCAGTATATGCCGGTTTCGGTCACGAATTACTGATCTTGTACATGTAACACACTGTATACGGCGTTCACCTTCCATTTTTTTGAAGCAGATGAGTAATAATAATAATCCAATCGTTAAGTAATACACTGAAGTCCGTTGTGAAAGCCGAGGTTGTAAATAAAAGTAAGAATAAAATAAACTAAGACAAAATCAGTTCCTAACAGGTACTAACTACTGACGACACACCGACGCTAGCACAAAATAGTTCGAACTACCCACCTAATGGATAAAATAAAAAAAAATTGAACGTGCGTGGGTCGATTTTACTAAGGATTTTCGGTATTTTCAATATCGATTATCTTTTTTCCTACATAAGTTACAAAGTTGTTCCCATACAAAAAATATCTACGTTTTCAAAGACCTTTCGAATGGTACCAATTTCAACTTGCTACAAACTGGGTACGTTCAGACCCATGTTCTTTCTCTTTCCAAATCATTTTTTAGATTTCAAAAATATTGATCAGATTTTGAGATATTTGCAGAAGACCAAACCCTTCTTTCTTTTTTCAGTAAATTATTTATAACGTTTGCAGTTTTTTCGAGAGGTATTTCTTTTTTTTTTAAATCATTTACATTCTCTTTCAAATCTAATGACACCTCATTCAAATTTTTCCGAGACTAGTGAAAAAAGTTGTCCATAAAAGCACTTGTTGACTAGACTAGAAGATAACTTCACCAAATAAAACGTTCTGACACTTGAACCAATGACTAATAAAATCAAACAATGGCAGATATGATACGAGGATATCGAGTGAGGGTTGGTTGCTGGTGCAAAAAAGACGGCTACGCAATCGGTTTATTGGGCAGTTAAGCAAAGCGAACACAGAGCCACTGAGTAAATTGAAGGCAGCCGACACAAGGGTACCCTTGTTTGTCTCAAATGTACATAAAGATACCTCTGAGACTGAAATTTTAGATTATAATAATAAATAAAGCCTTTTATTTCCGAAAGAAGACAGCACAATTTAGAATCATAGTTACAAAAAAAAAACACAAAATACTTACCTTAGGGGAACTTTCTTAAGGAACAGCGTATCATGCGGTGGTTTGATTTAAAGTTCAGCTTACATATTTATAACGGGAGTGTCTGTTAATACTCTGGGGTGATTGCTTATATAGTCGATTTCGTTTTTGTATGAACCATCAAGGGAAATCGAATTTGATTTTATTGTTTTTCCTTATTATGGTTAAGTTCAAAAAAAAAATCAAAAAATTTCTGGCCATTGTTACTTCTCTTACCGTTATCAAATTTTCCAAGGACATATTCATCGTTATTTTTTTTATTTCCCACTTATACATTAAAATCCCCCATTAGGATATTACATTTTTCTGAGTTGTTTCTTATTGCTAATGACATCTCTTTATAGAATGACTCTAACACTGCTAGTTTAGATTGTTCAGTTGGAGCTCTGAACTTGTATAATTGACCATAGTTTTTTAATATCCCGGCAGCGCAATGTTAATCTATTTGAAACCTTAATAAACTTTTGTATATATTGTCTTAGGTACATTTTGATCAAAAATCCTACACCTCTCTGGCCGGCTGTTTCACCTTTTTAATATAGGATATAATCTGTAAATTATTTCACCTAGTCTTCTCATTTCACTCATACTCATTATGTCGAATTTTATATTTTCTAGACCCTTTTTTAATTACATCAAGGTTTCAGGTGTCCTAAGAGTTCTCGTGTTTAATTTTTAGTTACAGAGTGGAGGTCTAGTTCTCCCGCGGGGACCAGCCGTGGTGGGAGACATTTTGTTGTCAGCCGTTTCTTGTATTGTAGTGGTTGTCCGGTTTGCGGTGCTAGGTCTCTAATTTCTGTTTGTGGGCTTGTCAGAGAACGAGATAGGTCTCCCTCGTAGATACTGAAATGCATCTAGCTTCTTCATTTTTGGGTCGTTTTTAGTGATACCATTCTCGTTGTCGGGACTTGAAGTATCAGATCTTTTCCTTTTCTCGTATTCATTTCCTTCTTTGTTTCTTAATTCTTTATATAAGTGTCTGCGCAAATCATGTGTAATATAGGTATTGGGTTTCATTTTCTTTTTTTAATATCCGGATCTTTTTGCCTAGGGTCCTGGTAGCAAAAAGGATTGGTCTTATCTTACTGTCTTCATCCGTCTTCCTTTTTTGCCCAGACTCTGGACTCTATCTATTTCTCCTTTGATAAGCTAAACCTCTATATCCATTAGTGAAGATCAATCATCCATCATTGCTTACCAACAGGTGAGATAGTGGTCAAACGCGTGCCTATCAATAGTGAAAAAAGATGTTACCAAGGTTATTAAATCCTCCTGCTTTTCGTCCTTCTGTTCTGAGATCCCATGGATTATTACGTTGTTCCTCCCTCCATTCATTTCAAGGTTTTCAATTTCTCTATTTAATCTCTCAACTTCGGTTTTCAAATTCACATTTTTCTTTCTTCTTCTTTTTCTATAATAGGTTTAATCTTTTCGTCGACCTTTTGTAAATATTACGGCAGATAATAATATAATATAATAATATAATATTCCACACAACTATCACACAACGCCATCTAGTCCCAAGCTAAGCAGAGCTTGTGTTATGGGTACTAGACAACTGATAAACATACTTATATATTTCTAAATACATACATATTATAGATAAACTACACCCAGACACAGAACAAATGATCATATGCTCATCACACAAACATTTGTCCTGGGTGGGAATCGAACCCACAACCTCTGGCATAGCAGTCAGGGTCACTAACCACTAGACCAAAAGGCCAGTCATGATATATATACAAAAATAATAACAGAAATCATTACTATAAAGTAATGATTTCTGTTATTATTTTTGTTTGGAAATTAAGTCGTTCTGTCTTTTTTGACAAAAAGAGTGACATCTCAGGTGACAATTGTGTAGACATCGTGCAGTAACAAAACGCAGGTCTGCTAAGTTTGGTTCGCGTCTGTAGGAAGAAAACCCTACACGTGCCCCCTGGGTGGTGCTAAACAAACCTCAACGCCGAGTCTCGGGTGACGGCCAATACTAGCCAAACCAGCCCATCAACAGTGGGTGTTAGGAAATGAATACTCACACCCGCAACCGCTACTCAGCGATCAGGAGTTCCACGGGACATGTGCCAGTGGAATGCATGACTGGTAGGAGATCAGTATCGAGCGCCAACCTCGGCGGACATGGCAAACGTCGTTGAAGATCGCCTTCTTGGAGGAATGGGCGTCACCCTTCAACTGACCTTTTATATTAACCCTACTCGTGGAAACAAAATGAACACGAATAATGAAAAAGAAAACCAAAACAAACCAAAGATGACACAACAAGTACTCCAAAAAAGCATGTTTGCACGTGCAAGGAGCCACTCACTTTGAACTTTGACAATTTAAACACCAAAACAAAAAAGTCCAAATGATAAGTTGGATGTAGAGTCGAATACATCTGCCATGAATGATCAACAAGATAACGCGGTAAAACTTGTTTGTTAACTCTTGTATATCGTCTTTAGTTAGAACTGAGATAATTATAACTCTGTTGTGTTACTAAGTCATAAAAAATCCTGTAACTGACACTAAAATCTTAATGTTGCACCAAAATGTTAATTTTGGCTATGAAGATAACCACTCAGATAAACCGATCCCTCAGGAAATCTACAATTTAATCACACAATCTGGTGGACAAACCAAAGGAAGGAAGCTTACTAATAAGCCTATCGTGCCAGCCTTTGTCGGACGCCCTCGAGATATCAAGGGATACCGCTAGGAACTCCCCGTTCTTCTCGATGGCTTCACTCCAAATATGAATGGCATTCGCTAGAATATCCCTAGTAGACCGATTTAGGTGGAACCCATATTTTTGGTCACTAAGGACATTACACATATAACCGCATATAATAGCAGTGGCGCTCATGTAAAACTCCATCGAAATTTTACTGAAAAGGTCGTTGCATCAGAATTAGGTTCTTGGGTATTGGTTAACTAAGTACATATTTAACTAACGTTATAGAATAAAGAGTTAAAATAAATTTATTCAAATCTATTGATTACGACTATCCGGAACCAAAAAGGATTATGCGACTGGAGAAGTACGATGCAAATAAATCACGTCCAATAAAAGTATTTTTAAAATCTCAGGAAATTGCAAAATCTATATTACGTAACCAAAGCAATTCTAAGCAGGACAGTGTTAAAATATATTCTGATCAGACACCAAAACAGCAAAAATACCTGCAAAATCTCAAAGAAGAGCTCAATCGTCGACAGGTTAACGAAGATAAAACTCTCACAATAAGATACGTTAACGGCATACCGAAAATCGTGGCATTACCATCAAAAAACGAATAGCCACCGAACCTATTACAAACAAAAATACTGATCCTAACTATCGGATATTAGAGGCGTTGGCGTTTCAATATTTGCGAAAAATAACTTAAAACATAGTCTGACTGAGGAAATCTGTCAAAACTGCAACCACTATCTTTGGATTAATATTGAAAACTATACCCTGGATATAGCTGTTGTATACAGAAAACCCGAACAATCAAACGTCAAAACCTTTTCAGATACGTACTCTCAACAACTTAAAATAAGCAAGGTGTGGTCTTTGGCGACTTTAATTTCAACTTTTTAAATACAAAACGTGCGACTACAATATATAAAGAATTGATCCAAGAAAACGGCTACGAATTTTTGAATAAAATAGATGAAGAATACTGTACAAGATAATCGGCAACATCATAATTGATCACATTTGCTCAAATCTTAAACTGAATAATTTTCACCTTGCTATTGTTGATACACCCATGTCAGACCATAAACATATCTACTTAGAATTGAAACGCTATAAACCAGAATCTCTGATGAAAAAGAGCTACCATAAAACGGACTATGAAGTACTTACGACCGTCTTGGAATCCTGCACCGAAAACATATTTACGAAAAACTATTAAAAAGTATAGAAAATAGCAAAACCACAAAAAACTACCACAGAAACTCTTTACAGAGAATTTAAAGTAATAAACAACACAAACATACACATACAATACATGCATACTATTTCGTAAAATACTACATAAAAATATACACACAAACATAACCTTCACAAATATATAAAAAAGCACAAAATGTTCGCGACAAACCATCACAGTAGTTTTGTATAACTCGCGTACATAAGAGCCTATGTAATGAAATCAAATATTTAAGAGCCTATGCTTTATTTAAGAGCTTATGTATTTGGTATAGTTGTAGTTTGATAATTATGTAACAGAATTAAAATCATGTTTGTTGTCGTTTTCCCCCGGACACACAAGATGTTCTTGGGGAACTTATTTCTTTGAATAAATGATAGGTTGGGCTACACCTGAACCCTTAAAAGATATGGTTTTGATAACTGGTAAATATCAACAGTAAAGAAGGTACACAGGTATTGAACATTTCACACATACTGACACAGGACAGTTACTCAAAGGTAATAGGGGGGATAGCAAAAAAACACCATTTACAGACACCTTCATTCACTAAATATACAGAAAATCGGGGGCTTTACAGAGAGGTGCATCAACCTCTATCCAGACCTAGAATAGACCTAGATATAGCCAGAAATGTACTACAGTTATAGTTAAAGTTTCAGTTAAAAATAAACTCAAACAGTTGGTGGTTTTTGACCTCGTTACGGTAAAGTAACATAGTACGTTAGTAAACACATAGAAAATGGAAATTTGTAGTCACAGGCAGAAGAAATATAGAATTTTTAACTAGAAGCAAAATAGTCGCGAATTTTCCCTTAAACCGCTAGCTGCAGTGTTATCAGAATTCTTGCATCTTATTTATCCCTGGTAAGTATACATTCCTCACCCCAATCTACCCCGAAGACATCAAGTAAATAGCAAGAAAGAAGAACGTTGCACGCGTGGTACGGAGAACCTCAGTATCCCGTACAGGACGTCAGCGTGGCTGGACGCAGGATTAGAAGAAGGATAGACTTACCCCGTTCCAGTCGATCACGCCCGTCTGGTACACAAAATGAAACTCAGACGTGAACAAAACTTTTTAAAACTACACCCAACCCGAACAAACTACGGTAGAAAAACTGTTATGTACGAAGGATCTAAAATAATAATATATAACAAATTACCGAGAGACCTCATAGAATCTAATTCAACAACCACTTCCATTGCCACATCCATTTGCAGTTACTGTAGTACATCTGTGTTCTACGAAAATTTGTTTACGCATTTCATGTATCGAACAAACACTTGTTCATATTTATTTGTTACCTACCCTCAAAACATTATAATCGACGCCTAGTGTTTGTAATACGTCCAACATTTAGTTTTATTTGTGATATGTCTAGTTTTAAATATTCTCATGTAAGTGAATTGTAATTCTTATGAGAATAAATGATCTCAAACCTCAAAATACATTTATAGAAACAATTATTTTCACTGATAAAAAACGATCTCCGAAAAATGCACGGTTTCTGAGAAAGAGTAGAAGACACGGCAAAAAAAAAAACAAAGTAACTACTTATCATTTCATTCGTTTCCTTACTATACTTAGTTTAAATATGTTTAGCAATTTTTTTTACAACTGATCTACTCGATAGGTTCCGAGTGCTAAAAATTCTTTCTTGCTATCTCTATCTCACAATTGTGGCCATGTGCTTAAAAAATCTACCGAATAAGTAGTTTTCAAAACAATTTTATGTCCCCAACAAAACATGTATAATTTAATTTACTAACGACTGAAAAAAATAAATCTTAAAATAAATAATTATTTGTCTGCGTTCAACATTTTACTTTATTCTACGTCTAATCACTTTATAAGAGTGCTGTTTTTTGTTAATATTTTGACAGCAGAAACTTATGAAGTTTGTGTGCGAGCAACACTGAATCAGTTGGCGGTTTGAATTAATTTAATGTTTTGGCGCTATGTTCGAAATTTCGAACTTTCCACGTGGAAGCATGCGTGAGGGGCGCGGTGCCCCTCGGTGCTTTCGAGCTACCTTTAATTTCAAAGAAACGCCGTTAATAAGAAGAAGGAAACAAAAAAATAGGTACAAAGGTGATGCTTATTTCTATAGAAATATTTTCCTGCATACCTGCAAAATGAGAGTAGAGTAAAAAGAGATATGAGAGTAGAGTAAAAAGATATGTTGACATTGTGTGTAAATGTTGTAAGTAGTGCAGTACCTAAGACAACAATTTTTAATTTGTGTACAGATAAGGCAGTAGTTGAAAAAAAAGGATGCCAGGAGTCATGGTACGGTTGTTGTGCGGACAGCGTGACAGCGGCCAGAGGGCCAGGCGGTGCCGGGTGTCCGGCGGTGTGCGGCTGCCACCGGCTCGGATCTGTCAACGAACAGTGCAACGAGGAAGGCCAGTGTGCATGCAGGCCCGGCGTTGGTGGCCAGAAGTGTGACCGATGCGAGCCTGGGTACTGGGGACTTCCCAGGATTGGCACTGGACATACTGGTTGTATACGTGAGTATGACAGGATTTAGAGATGTGTTAAGTATCATGGTGTTGTATCTTTTACGGGATGATTTAAGTCAGTTGCGTGACTAGAAAATACGAGTCGTTCCGTGGTTGGAATCACCACTAACCAGCAGTTATGACTTTTCACATCAGTAGCTTAATTAAAACTTAAATGAGTAAGGTTTCTTTTTATTTTTATTGTTATTGTTGGTAACATAAAATAACAAGTGTCTCGCACTCTTCTAGCTTGCGGTTGCTCAGCGTTCGGGTCGGTACGAGAGGACTGCGAGCAAATGACTGGGCGCTGTGTTTGCAAGCCGGGCATTCAAGGACAAAAGTGCACTGTCTGCTCCAACCACGAACATACTCTGGGCCCTAATGGATGTTTCGATCGTGAGTATACTATTGATTAATACCTACATCACCAACGTTTTTTGTGGAGCAAACTCCTTGGTTTATACCACAGGAATCTCACCTTTGATGCTTACTCAGCAATAGTGTAGCCTTCTATCAGTGAAATAATTTTCGTAATTTGATCAGGTCTTCCAAACATAAACAAGTTTAGCTCTTTAGAAAGAACTGGTTTATGTGCAGTGTCTACAGAAGTTTTCCCCTACTTTTTCAACAGCGGAGTCAACACAACTGCCAGCCACGAGCTGCGCACACATGACATGTTACTTCGGCGCGCACTGCGTGGTGCGCAGCGGGCTGGCAGCGTGCGAGTGCAGCGCGGCGCCCTGTCCGGCCACCGACAGGCCCTCCGTATGTGGCAGCGACGGCCGCACCTACCTGTCCAACTGCCACCTGCGCACGCACGCCTGCCGAACGCAGGCCGACGTGGTGGCGCAGGCCTTCGGACCCTGCAGCCCAGAGGCGCCGCATGTGCGCCGAGGTAGCCGCGACAGTAGATCCGATCGCTCGTCCCTTACACCGCAAAGTAGTGACCCGCACACCGACACGCCCCTGGAACACGACAAAACCTCGCTCAGACACTTCGAATACATCAAACGAAGTCTCAACACATTGCAGTTCACTGACGCTTCCGTAGATACCAGCGATAGCGGCAAACCCGACAGCCCCGAACCTGAGCTGACGTGTATCGATGTACTCCCACCGATTGGATATCGCTAGATTTGTAAGCTAGACTTGTTGTAGACTTCATTTGTGTAGTAGAATACTTGATTTTATCAATTTAATTGAGATTTAATATTCTTCAACTAATAATTTGCAGAAAAAACATATACTCACTCTACTAGTGCCATAGAACATAAAGTCAAAGGGAACTGTGCTAAATATAGCAAAAATAATAGTCTGACGTTTATTGAAGACGTCGAACAAGAATTTGATTCTAATGAAGTTGAAGATTATTCAATGCATGAAGAATATTTAGAGAACAAAAGCCGTGACAATATGTATGAAGTGCCCTTGTTTGATGGCCAAGCGAGAATGATGGCTCGCGTGAGGTTTCCGGCTAAGCGCTTCGACATTTGGGCTGAGGTCTCTGCTGTTTGCGGTAAAGGCGCAATAGTGAGTGCTTCCGGTACGAGGGACCATTTATGGCTCGGATTTGTGGATGATATAGCCGTGTTAAGCTGGGACGCGGGGAGTGGGCCATTTGAATTGCATACAGGAAAGGTTAAAATTGAGGGCAAATCGAAAGTGTCCGCTAGGAGATATAAGAAAGACGCTGTTTTGAAGCTTGGATCGTCAGTGGCAAGAGGCTCGGCACAGGGACACATGAGCTCCTTGGACGTTGACCCCTACATCTACATCGGTCATCCTCCAGACAACGTCACGAAGTTAGAACTTTTTCATTCATTTACATTATTTTTAAATAATATTAAGATAATCGCTTCGTACAATATCTTCGTGCAGATTGTCGGGTGCGGCAGGTATTCCCGGCTTTGTGGGCTGTGTGCACCGGCTGCGCGTGAGTGGCCGCGATGTGATCCCGCCATCCCGCGGACTAACCGTCACTTCAGTTGGACTTCGCTCTTGCACTCCACACAATTTAGCTCGGCTGGTATGTCCGTAACAACCAATCTAAAATAGTAAACTTGGGTTAGTTGTTTGTGGCATTTAATATTGCCACAAATAATTTAGTGAAAGTTGTTGATGGTGCAATAACTCAGTGATAGTAGGTATTATTTTTGTTTCAAATAATTTTGATATTCAGTTCGTCACAACTGTTGTAAGTAGATTTCAATAACTGTAACAGAATTTAATCTAAATATAATGTTAAAATACTTCAGCTATTTTAACTGTACTGAAACTATTTTCTAAAACTATGCTATACTTTGCAATGTAACATTCGTGTAACTATAACTTCAAAAGGTTTCTAATACTGCATATTGTCATCTTTAACATAGTTATACCTTATTCTATGCATTTAATAATAAATTTTCTCCAGTGCCATTTTAGTCGTCTTACAAAAGCGATTCACTTAATGTAACCGACAAAAACTACATATAGGTGTGATTATTTTTTAAAAATAATTAATTAAGAAAATAATAGGTGCAATAAAATAAAAATATTTTTTTTTTTTTTTTAAGGATGGGGAATCATCAAATGACTCCTTCCGCTCTGGGCGGAGCGGAAGGGAGTGTCAGACTCTTACTGACTAAAACCCATCCGTGTTCCTCCTACTGCCCTTTGCGTTCCAGGGTACGGTGCCTCTTTCGAACGGATTCCGCACCCCGGCAGGCACTGGCCCTGGCGGGCCCCGTCTCCCTTGCTGACAGCTCTTTGATGCGCGCGTGGAATACAGCGCGCCGCCGACACGGGCCTAGTTTTGATCGGATGGCGAGCCGCCCAATGCTCGCCGTCCGCAGGCCCGCGCTTACGGTGGTCGGAAATCGCCCTGCGACTCCCGACGCCCGGGCCGTCTTCTTCTATTGCGGCGGCCGGGTCGTGAGGCCTCCCTCTCTCTCACACGTTCGGCCTCCTCCTTCGCTAGCATTACTGCTTCGCAGAAGGAGGTGACCGTTTCCCATGCCTCCTCGCTCCGGACCATAGACTGAACCAGGGCCGGTCGCGATGCTTTGAAATTATGAAAAACTTTGTTAAAAATGTTTACGTTTCAAAACAATGTCATTAATACATTCCACGCCGTCCTTGGAACTCAAAGCTCGGACTGTGCTCGCTCGAATGTTTTAAACTACGTCATTCGTCATGATAATGAATTATATTTTATTTTTTAAATAATTCAAATGTTAATAATGCATACCTTCTTATATATTTTTTAACAAATCTATAGTAGTCATTCGATAGATGAAGTGGGCTGCAGTTGTAAGTTGACTAAAATGACACCGATATGTACCTATATTACAGTTATTTGAAATATTTATGTTTTTTATTGCTTATTTAAACAATATAGACATACAGGACATCCATACCGATATAAAGACGTCTTCCTACAGTTCAGTCAAAGGTTTAAATACCTCTGTCAGTAGTCACCCCCCGGGCCTCATCCGGGTGGGTAGTAGCCGTAGCCGGAGGTCTCGCCTAACGGGAACTGATCGCCGAGGTATTATGAAGTAGCAGCAGTGGCACTGGTCCCATTTTAACCGACGTAAAAACGGAAGAGGTTCGAAAGTTGACGCGTATATTTTTATTTTTAGGGTTCCGAACAAAAAACAGAACCCTTATAGGATAGGGTGTTTGTCTGTTTGTCTATCTGTCCTTCTGTCACAGCCAGTTTTCTCCGGATCCACTGGACCGGTTCTGTTGAAATTTGGTACACGTATGGAATGTAATTTTGTGACCCGAACACGGATGTGTTACGGAAATTATTAGAATTTTAGTATTGGGTAATGAAAGGGCTTACTGTGAAGGTTGTACTTATTTTTTTCATAATTTTAAAATTAATGCTTTTGAAGTTATTCAAGAAATTTTACGTAAAATTACCATTCTCCCTTAGCTCCGAAACTACTGAGCCTAAAATTTGGAATCGCGATAATAGATTTTTACCTATAATTTACAGAAACACCTATAAAAAATCTATAGTGTTAAAATAAAATGTTAAAAAAATTGAATTCGTTCGGAACCGTTTACACACGAGTCCGACTCGCACTTGGCCAGTTCTGTTTATGTATGAACACACCTAAGTTTTTACAGAGTAGTCCGATTTTGATAATTATTTTTTTATTGAATAGGGTATACCTCGAAAATGGTCACATATACATATAAAGAAGAATGGTCACGGCCCAAACAAAATTAACCCACCTCCGACAGAAATCACAAATATCCTAGTTTGAATCGTCTGAATTATGAGGGAAAAATATGTTTTTGATTTTTTCGAATTCGTTGGCTAACACAAAATATATGGTGTATGGTGTAAATGTATGGTGTTTTTTATACACTCTCGTTAGCATAACCATCGTGTTTGGTTCTCCTAATGAGCACTATTTGACACCAGAAAGGTGGATAGTAAATCTCTTAATTGGCTACTTGTTAAGCCATCGTGTTTGAGCTCGTTGAAATCTTTCTGATGAGCACTATTCATCGTTTTACACAATTTGCAAAACTTTTGTCTGTTTATTCCGGCTAGTCTCCAGAACTTTCACTGACATGTCTAATTTTATAATGAGTAACTTAGGCTACTTTCATTTAAGAAAAAATATGAGGATGCCGTGCAATAAATAAAACCATCGTTTTATGCGGGATCTCCGAAACGGCTTAACCGATTTTGGCGGAACTTTCTCAAGCAGTAGTGCTATTCTGTAAAAACATTTTCGAGTCTTGACAGTGGAATCCGAGGTGAGTATAAAGATAAGACCTTTATGTTGTGTGCAATAAAGTTCATTTTGTGAGCTTTGTCACTCAGGTGAAGCTTGATATCGAAATGGTTACTTACAGAATAGACTAGCTGATAACTGATATTATAAAAGACCGGAGTCATAAAATACCATAGATGGAACAATGTACTTCGTTCAAAAACTCAAATTGCAGATGTAGGCAACACAGCTGCCAATAAACACGGATTGGGTCCCGAAAATCAGGAACCGGCGACGCGGTAGACCCAAACGGAGATGGCGGGAGGAGCTGGACTCCTACCTTAAGGATTGGACTCAGATAGCTCAAGACAGATTAAAGTGGAAAGAATTAAGGGAGGGAAGTGGGACACTTAAGGGTTTTTAATAATACAAGATATCAACATTCAGTTTGGTCTGGATAAATGTAAAACACTTCACATCATACGAGGCAAAATATGTCGGTGGCACGGCAACAATGTCGTTAATGATACAGACACCAAAACAGCAATGGAACCGAGCAATTTATATAAATATTTAGGGTATTCGCAACTGAAAGAACTAGATCATGTTAGAATTAACGAAACACTTACGGCAGAGTATAAGAAGAGACTAAATGCCCATTTTAAACTTTCCGATAAACATCTCATCAAAGCTATAAATACATTTGCTATTCCCATTTTAACATACTTATTCGGAATTATAAAATGGACAAAAACAGACACAGAACAATTAGAGAGAACCACCCGCACAACACTTACAAAATATAACAAGCTCCCAAATAACATTTTGATGTCAGTTTTTTTATGACATAAAGTATTATAACAGGGTTATAATTATCTCAGTTATAACTAAAGACGATATAGAAGAGTTAAAAAACAAGTTTTAGGACCAATCGCAGCACTAAAGCTTTAATGGATGACGTAATACAGCTTTGAGAGTTACAATGGTGCTAGTAGCAGCAATTATTGTTGTGTAGTTATTACAATAATCTGTTTTATGCCTCTTAAGGTGCTATATTGACTATTATTGCAAACATAGGCTATAAAATAGATTTTGTCGAGAGTTTAGTAACACGAGAAACTACAGGTGTCAAACTACTCCTCTACCTAGGTTTAACCTGTAATAAAGGGTTTAACTAAAGCTTATTGTGTTAGCTTATTGTTAGTTTAACTAAAGCTTATTGTCTTTTAAAGACGTTCTAAAGGTATTGGTGTCAAACAACGCAAGGTCATTTTTAACACTAACCTCACTTTTGTAAAGTCCGCCATTGTTTTGGTAACCTAACAATTAATATTATTTAGAGTTATTCAACATTTGACTACAACATACAAAATTCTTCATTATTTGAAGCGTTCCATAAATGCCACTTAATTTTACATACCACTGCTCAGGAAGCAGGAATGAACAATAATGTTTAGCTTGAGGTACCTATTTTTTTTATCATTACTTTTCTTTTAAATTTTTAATAACTCCTAGGCGCGTTAAAATTGAGATGAGAAACATGGTATACATTTACCGTGAAATCATAAGGGCAGTCATTTTTCACTTCACATACTTAAATAACTTAATATTCCATAATATTATTCTGCTGTGTTGAATAATGGATGACATAACACTTCCACTACAAACAGATTTAATTTTAGTAAGGTTACAGGCTTTTTCAATCTTGACGTACGCTAAAAGTTATATACTTGATATATAATATACTCAAGAAGTTTTTAGTGGCAAATTATTCTTATCCGGTGCTTTTCTACCACCTGTAGTGCTCACCAACGCGGTATTACAAAGGTAATACCGGTAAAGTAGTAGCTGACGATGAATAAACGCTCTTGTGCAGCTTTAATATCTTTGTGACACCGTATTATAAGCTTTGTATACACGCGTTAACACTTTTATACTCAAATGGAACTGATATACGAGTCTTATATAGGTTTTTTTAACGATTTAGTGTTAGTTGGGCTACATCCGAAATCTGCAATAGAAAGACCTACCTACTATCAAAAGACAAAACGGAGGAAAAGGCCTAATAGATACTTATCCAGCATTTGTGGCAGAAACAAGTCTGTAGACTTAAAAGATTCTTCGAATCTAAATCTCATACAAGCAATAGCCATAAAGCCATGGTTTTAAATGATTTTAATTACACTCCACTTAACTTAAATGAACAGTTAAATATAGATAGGTATTATAAAAATAACCCGTACCTAGACACAAAAAATGGCACAAAACATGGCCGACATCCTTAAGACTTAGAACAAGCCCATATAAACAAAGTAGCTTCGAACAAATGGCTAAAAGTAGGTAATTTATTCCCGGAAAGTGAAGAATTTATGATATAAATCCAGCTAATCAAAACTAGAAATTACAGAAAATATATTATCAAAGATCCTTCAGTAACAAATGATAAATGTCGTAAATGCCACATCCAACTAAAAAACATACAGTATATTACCGGAGCGTGCATAACTCTCACGCAAACATACTATACACACAGACACAATCGGGTGGCAAATATAATACATCAAAAATTAGCAGTTAAGTACGCACTCACATGAGACACAAATACCCCTTATTATGATTATACACCACAAACTATCCTAGAAATGACACACAAAAACTTTACTTTGACCGCGCCATTCTTACCAATAAGACAATCCGAGATAAATAAAGTTACATATTTTATAGATATTGCTGTACCCAATACTCCCAACATACTGAAAACAACTACTGAAAAAAATAACAAAAATGCAGAACTCAAGGATGAAAATAACGAGAATATGTTGACAAGATAAGGTTCGTGATCCTTATTGTCCTCTCCACAACAGGCGTTATCCCGAATCGTCTTCTACACAGTCTGAAATTGCTTAATTTAAAAGACAACTAAAAAAACGAAATATCTGCCCCTCATAACACACCCCCAACATAAGACACTACTCGCTGCATTAACTTGGTTTCGGCCCGTAAATGTAGCATAAAACCAACCAAAGAGTTGAGAAGAAAAAACAGATTCCAATAATAATAATAAACTTATTTTCGAAAAAGAATAAGGGATCCGTGCTAGAAAAATTAAAATACTACGCACGCGAGCGAAGTCGCGGGTAGTTAGTATTACAGTTGATACTTTTACAACTGTGGGTCTTACTTCAATATGCAATTTTTACTATCATGCGACCCGACACTGGATATAACTTCATTGTACCCACACGTACCTTTGGATTGAGTTCAAACATGTGTACGATGTGTATAAGGAGCTAACTAAAAGATCCTACTGAATCTCTTAGTTGGCTCGCTTTTAGGCCGTTTCTGGTCTCCATCATAAGTACCTTGTTACCAGCTAACAAAAATAGTACTTATCAAGAAAATTGAAACGAGCCCAAACAGGAAGTGTTTAAGATCAGTCAACTAAGAAAGCCACAACTCACCTTCATGGGTTCCATCATCAGATCGTTGTTGCCAGCTGCAATAGATATTGTTTATCAGAAGATTTCAAATGAGCTTAAACACAATGGGTACAGGTGTAATCAACTAAGTGCTACTCACCTTTATGGTTTCCAACATCAGGTCGTTGTTTGCATTGGACAGTGCTTATTAGAAGGATTCAAATGAGCTCAAATACGATGGATATAAAAGTAGTCCATTAAGAAAGCCACTACTCGCCTTTATGGATTCCATCATCAGATCGTTGCTACTAGCTACATTGAATAGGGCCGACCCGTACGTTTCGTACGAGCCCAAACATGATGGGTATAGGCGTAGTCAACAAAGAGAGCCACTACTCACCTTTATGGTTTCCATTATCAGATCTTTGTTCTTAAAACAATGAATAGTGCTCATCAGAAGGATTCAAATGAGCCCAAACACGATGAGTATAGAAGTAGTCAACTACAGCCTCTACTCAACTTTATGGTTTCCATCATCAGACCCTTGTTTGAACGACAGTGAATGGTACCCACTAGTAGATACGATTAAAATGAGCGCAGTCATCACAGGCATACGTAAGAGTGAATAAAGAATTACGTTTCTATACTATCTCTAAAGAAATTCTCTAGCTCAAGTAATATCTATGTGTTAGCCATCGAAATCGAAAAAAACACAATATATTCTTGCTTTATTTTAAATGACGAAAAAAATACGATAGGTCTCAATTCTATCGGACTCTGGGTCTGAAATGGCACAGAACACGTTTTTTTTCCGTTTTCCACCTTTCTGTTCTTCATCATCAGACCCTCGTTATCAGCCATGCATAATACCCATCGAGACAATTCAAATGAGCTCAAACACGTTGGGCTACTTGTAGGAATACAATACAAAACCGTACAAATCTTTATTTATGACCCAAAAAGTTTTACATTAGTTGGTGATTGGAGCCTCCTTTTAAGCAAGAAATGCCTGTGTAAGGAGACTCCGCTCTTCTACAGCTATATACGGTTTATTAAGTACCTTAGAAATTAACAGTATGTCATCGATTACTAATAAAGATCTAGATACACAATCCCAAGTAAAAGTTCTCTAAAAACTGTCACCAAATTGTGTTTAGGTAATGCAAGTTGAAATAAACATACATTAATGTAAATTCAACCTTAATCGCAATGCTTTAAGTTTATTTCACAAACCTTTGTACAAAAAGCAATAATTTTTTATGACTGATATACTATATGTTGATCAGTGGGTACTGATCAACATATAGTATATCAAAACAAATTCAACATTACTCGCATGAGAGACGCATCGGGTGAGATGTCCACCATGTGCCGGTGGCGCATCGCCGTATGTGTTGTAGTCCGATGCTGGAACTGGCTTGGTGCAATAGGGAACATGCGATATTTTTATTGTTGCTTTCATTTTAAAGAACTCCGTCCAGAATAGACCACCACATAAATAAAAAATTAAAACGCTTTAATTTATTCCTAAAATTGCGTTTTTAAAAAGACAGTTTAAATTTTCGCTCCAAAACAGACGATGACGTCACTCAATGTCTGTCACTGGTCAAGAACTGTCATAATTCAAGAGTCTTGCTCTATGACTTTGAATTATAACAGTTCTTGCTTCCAGAACTTACTTATTTTATCAGTAACAAAATATGTGGAATAGAATAGTGTTAGTATGTAGGTACTTTGAACATTCGCTTACCTGCTAGTTTGAGTTGACGCGACCGCCAGTTTGTAAGTATCATCATCAGATGCCTATGAAACGACTAGATTATTTTCACGATTTTTACAAAATACATATTCTTAAATAATTAGTTATTTAGTAAAAATTTAAATACTAATTAGTCATTGTAATCGTGTAAGTTTATTTACTAAGTTTAAAAAGAAAACTGCAAAACGACCTTCTATAGACTTTTGAAATATGTCATTGCCCATTGGATGGAACTAGCAGATACTTATTATGCGAACGTTGAAATTACACTGGCACTACTCTATTCAAATATTTTGATACTGCGAAATAAGTAACGGCTGGGAGCCCTGGGATCTTGGACTATAAACTAACACAAGTGACGTCACCAGACGCTGATTGGTGAATTAAAACACGTTCCGTTTCACGTTACTTTAAATTTGTAATTATTGTTAAAAATCAATATCAGCTGGAATAAAAACCTTGCACTGGCCCTTCTCTTGTGCTTTTTTTACATTTTAACCACAAAATATTGATAAATATTAAATCTGCATCTTCCCTATTAAATTATGCAATTCAGTCGCACACTCCCCAAGATGCAACCGACTTTGGAGCATCAAATCGGTGAGCCTATCGTTGCCGATGATCCTCTGGGCTCATTTCTCAATTGACTCAAGCTCGTATCTGGCAGATCCGTCCCAAATAGGAGAATTGTGAGTTCTCGTGTATGGAGTACTGCTACTCCATACACGATCGAACTTGCGCTTAATAGAGTTTGAGCCGCTGTTTTGGCGTGAAGTACCGTCTCATCTTTGCTAGGATCCCAACTTTGGCAGCCACTTGAGCCTTTACCTCTATGAAAGGGCCCAAATTGAGGGTAGATGTTAACGTAACACCAAGAAGCTCAAGTTGGTTGGTTATCGGCACGGTTACATCTCGAAAAGATGAAGCTGGGAGGAATTGTGAGATGTGACGGAGTGGGAGAGACCGGATCTGTGACTCACGAGCTCGTGTGTCGGACACGTATCTCTAAGCAACAGTGCTGTTGTCTGCATGCCCTAAGGTACCAGATCATTAATATGCAATAGGAACAATGTACTCTGGCATTAATATGCAGCAGTCCGGACGAGTAGCCACCTATACCACTCAGATAGACCGATCCCTCAGGTAAACTGCAATCCAATCACACAATCCGGTGGGCAGACCGAAGGAAGGAAGCTTACTAGTAAGCCTATCGTGCCAGACCCTGTCGAACGCCTTCGAGATATCAAGGGATACCGCTGGTATCTCCCCGAGCTTCTCGATGGCCTCACTCTAAATGTGAATGGCATACGCTAGAATATCCTCAGTTGACCGATTTTGGCGGAATCCGTATTGTCGGTCACTAAGGAAATTACGCATATAACAACGGCGGCGTGCCACATATAATAGCAGCAGCGTTCATGTAAAACTCTATCGGAATTTAACTGAAAAGGACGTTGCCTCAGATTTAGGTTCTTGGGTATTGGTTAACTAAGTATTTAATTAACGTTATATTATAAAGAGTTATAATATTTATAGAAACAATTTTTTTACTGATAAAAACCATCTCCGAAAAATGCACAGTTTCTGAGAAAGAGTATGCGTGTTCGAAACCACGGCAAAAAAGAAACAAATTAACCACTTATCATTTCATTCGTTTCCATAACATACTTAGTTAAATTAAGATAAGCAAATTTTTTTACAACTGATCTACTCCGTAGCTTCCGAGTGCTAAAAACTCTCTAGTGCTATCTCTATCGCACAATTGTGGCCATGTGCCTAAAAAATCTACTGAATAAGTAGTTTTCAAAATAAATTTACTAACAACTGAAAAAAACTTATCTTAAAATAAATAATTATTTGTCTGCGTTCAATATTTTACTTTATTCTACATCTAATCACTGTTTATAAGAGTGCTGCTTTTTGTTAATATTATGAGAGCAGAAACTTATAAAGTTTGTGTGCGAGCAACACTAAATCAGTTGGCGGTTTGAATTGATAGAGTTTGAACAGCTGCTCAAACTCTATCAAGCGCAAGTTCGATCGTGTATGGAATACTGCTCTCATCTTTGGGATGGATCTGCCAGATACCAGCTTGATGCCCTTGAGTCAATTGAGAAACGAGCCAAGAGGATAATTGGTAATGAGAGGCTCGTCGCGTTGAAGCACCAAAGTCTTGAACATCGTCGACGAGTTGCTAGCCTGTCGGTTTTTTACCGGTTGCATTTTGGGGAATGTGCGACGGAATTGCATAATTTAATTCCGCCAAGCCCGTTCCATCATCGGACCACAAGACGAACGGCGTTGCGCCACCGGTACATGGTGGACATCCCACCCATACGCACAAAACGTTTTGGGAACACATTCATAGTGCGTACAGCTAAGGAGTGGAATTCCCTGCCGGAGTCTGTGTTTCCTGATGGCTACAACCTGGGAGTCTTTAAATCAAGAGTGAATAGGTTATTTCTAGGCAAACGTGCTCCATCTTCGACTACATCCTCGCTTACCATCAGGTGAGATAGTGGTCAAACGCGTGCCTATCAATAGTAAAAATAATAATAATAATAATTTGATGCTTTGGCGCTAGGTTCGATATTTCGAACTTTACACGTGGAAGCATGCGGGGTCCGCGTGAGATGCGCGGCGCTCCTCGGCGCTTTCGAGCTACCATAAATTTCAAATATACGCCCTTAAGGTGATTTAATTAGTATGAAGCTGTTTTTTGTTTTAATGTGTCTTGTTAGGTTCCTGGAACAGGAATGTGAAATTATGCTATATTTTTTTTGACTATATCATCTAGTATTCAACTGAAGGAATACACGATACGAAGACATTTTCTCGATCGAAAAAAATACAAAGTTCGAAATATCTTTTTACTTTTTTTAGCTACAAGACGCAGTGCTTTAGATTGGTCCTATGAAAATTACTTTTAAATAAATTAAATAACATTATCGAGGTTTCAACTGAACAGATTTTAATTTAAAAATACTTTTATGTTATAAAATTCAAAAATTTATTTTGGCCCTTAAGTTTTTTATTCCAAGCTAGTATCTTATTATCGTGATCTCATCTTTTGCCTTGCAAAAGTATTTGCCTCTCTCTCGTTTGTTCAGTTCTTCAGATGCTCCGTGGAGCTCTTGCAGGCAGGACCTGTGTCACTTTTTTTCAAATTGGAGCTGTCAGATTTAAGTAATTTAAATATATTTTTCAACAGTAAATGGTACAGGTTTTGCAGTTTAAAATTAAATTTAGTGTTACAAAAGTGTCTGAACCATGTGAAAGTCAAACACATTAAACGTATACTACCCAGTAAACAGAATATAGCGAACAAAATCGTAATCCAATAGTTATGTCCTAGTGGTCATAAGTCGCTCAGTCTAGTATGTCACCTCTGCATGTCAAGCTGTATTTATGACCGCTTTTTCTACCAAAAGAAAAACGTTTTCTGCGAAAATATGCCAAGGTGCACAATATTCTATTGCAAATCTCGTTATGTTAAAAAAACTGGACCTAACTTCGGTTTATTTTCGTAGATATTTTTTATATTTGCGCAACAATTAATTAGAATTCAATCATTTTAATAAATTGTTTTAGAATTTGCATTTTTTTTTAATATACTACTCTGTCAAGAAAGTACCGGGAAAAGATCAATAATACACAAAATGTCTGTTATTCATCCAAATTTATTTTATCACCTTCAAAGTATGCTCCTTTAGAAACGATACACTTGCGCCAACGAATAATCCATTCATCAAAACATTTTTTAAACGCTGCTTCCGGAATTGAGTTCAGTTCTCGCCGCGAATTCTCCTTTATGTCTTCTATCGATTGAAAACGGGTGCCACGAAGTAGTAATTTGAGTTTAGGAAAAAGAAAAAAGTCAGCAGGAGCCATATCTGGTGAATATGGTGGTTGCTGGATGGTATTTGTTGAGTGTTTGGTTAAAAATTCGTTCACAATGATAGCCTTGTGCGAAGGCGCATTGTCGTGGTGCAAAATCAAAGAATTTTCTTTCCACAAATCTGGCCTTTTTCGTCGAATTTGCTCTCTTAAACGCCGCATAACGCTCAAATAATATTCTTTATTTACCGTTAGACCTTCCGGTAAGAATTCAGAGTGCACAACACCGCGATAGTCAAAGAAAACAGTCAACATGACTTTGACTTTTGATCGACTTTGGCGTGGTTTTTTCGGTTTCGGTTCAGTTGGAAGGCGCCACTCCGAAGCTTGTTGACTAGTTTGCATGTCAAACTCGTAAACCCACGTCTCGTCACCAGTAACAATGCGTTTCATGAATGTTGGGTCCGAACTGACTCGTTCTAGCATGTCCTCAGCGACGTTCATGCGATTGAGTTTTTGGAGAAAATTCAGATCTTTTGGGACTAGCCGAGCAGCAACATGTTTCATACCCAAATGATTAGTTAAAATGGTACGGATCGACTCGTGAGATACAGAAAGTTCAGCGGCTATCTCTCTCAGAGTTGAATGGGGATTTTCAGTCACTATTTCCTTCACTTTTGCGATGTTAACTTCAGTTGCAGACGTTGACGTCCTACCAGAGCGAGGCAAATCTTCCATCACATCTCGACCGCTTTTGAACGCTTTGAACCACTCATAAGCACGAGTTTTTGATAAAGTCGATTCACCGTAAGCCTTCTGTAACATTTTCAGTGACTCCGAACACGAAATTCCATTGGCGATGCAAAATTTAAGACGAACTCTTTGTTCGATATTTTTGTCCATTATGAAATTCGCAATACACACTATATATGATATTACTAAAACCAGCACTGTATTTAATATAAATAACAGATGCAACTCAAACTCCGCGCCAAAATAGAAAACAGTTGTGCCAATCTAACAACTACAAAAAAAACAAAAAATTGAATTTGGAACCATAAACAAATCATCCATTCCCGATACTTTTTTGACTGAATGTACACCATCTATTGCTGAGTAGCTTAACCTTGTCTGGTAAGAGAAGTAGGTAATTTTGTTTATTGATTTTGTTATCGATAAAATTTAATGGGGTAAGTGAATAATTGAACATATTCCTGTAATTTAATTTAAATGTCAATAAAGGAACAAGGCCTATTCTTTCAAGTAGGTTTCTGTTATTTTCGATTTCCGAATGTAAATATTGGATAACGCGAAAAGTGGATACGGACGGTTTGTGATAGTAAACTGGTTTCCAGCCGCTTTGCATCAGCTGCAAATCGAGGCAATTACTACATTAATAAAATATTCTTAAATTCGAATATTTTTAAGGCTTTATTATACACTCGTTTGAGAGCCCTACCATTAAAGAAACTAACACTAATATTATTAACTCTTAGTGTTTGCCTGCACAACATCAGCAACGCTGATGACAATGGTGTATTTAATATACTTATATGTGTTCGCTATATATCATATTTGAATTGAATTGAATTAAACTTCGATTTGTTGCAATGTTCAACCCCGGTGCAAATGTTCAGAACAAATCTAAAAGGCAAAAGTTCTCAAAAGTAGATGGGGACGCAAGATGAGGCCTAAAATTTTATTTTAAATTGGTCATTAATTAGTCATTAATGTAAAAATTTTTTGGTATCAAAGGCTTACTGTCTGTCTCTCATTATATTAATACCAGCTAATCAATGTCCCTTGCAGGGAAAAGGCACGAACATTGATAACCATGTCATTTGCTGTCCTTGGACAACAAATATTGCGCGAAAATTTGTTTACCTACGGCGTTTGCTCTAGTTTATCATGGATCACTGACCATACCTAATAAATTATACTAGTAATTTGCAAACAAAAAGAATTGTCTAAATAAATAATTTATAACACACTTGCTCAACAAATGCATTTACGAAACACCTGTATGTACATTATTCATAAATTAAAAATTACGCACCATACAGTGGAACGTGCGGTAAAATAGATACTCTCACCTAAGTACCTACTATATCGCACGCTCCATACAACGGAGCGTGCGGTAAATAAGAAAAGTTCAGAAGCTAGGACGTGAAATAAAGCGCAGTATACTTTCCAAAGCTTTTTTATATTTTTCAATAATACTCACTAAATTATTAACAAAATTATAATATTCAACTTTTCATGGCGGGAGAATAGCGAATAAAACCGCCACATAAAACTAAAGCTCATTCAATTTAAGTAGGTAAGTACTTTAAATTCATCTAAATTAAAAATGGAACATCTGAAAACTAATACTTATGAGCATTTCAATAATTCAATTCAGTATTTTGAAGTTGAGTTTTAAAAATATAATATCATTAAAATAATAAAAGATAACAGTTAGTAAACTGAATGAACGTTTGTCTCAATTAATACCAAAGAGAAAATGCAAATTTTAATTTTGAATTTGCAAATTCGTTTCATTTTAATACTGCAACTTTCCGGCTAAACTATCTAAAAACAAGAAGTTTGTCTTATTACCTATTGTACTGTTTTCTCATAAATGTGTTGTAAAACGTTGTATGATATACGTGCGGATATTTGTATTTACAAACTTGAGACTATGGTAAGCCCAATCTTTTTTAAAAACAACTTACCGCACTAATATCATAAATAACTATTACAATGAAAGTACTGCAGTTTATTACTTTCCTAATGTTTTGCCATCTGTTTCAATGTATTCAAATGTAAAGAAAAAAAAAACAAATTTTACTATCGAAAGTCGATATCTCTAAATGGTTGGTAACATCTCTAGCACACACTGGCCACCTACCGGACGATAGCTGAATTCATATGTCTTAATTTAAATGTCAAAAATGAAATTGTAATGTACCCTATAAGTTTGCTATTCAACACTAGATGGCGTCACTGAGCCATGGGATCACAGTTTTTCTAAGACATTTACTTCTGATAGCCGCTATTGTATCTTTAATCTTGTTGGTGAAAGTAAATTTTTATGACTTTGAACAATATACAACGTAATACTTTTCTATCCGCGCCAACTTTTGAATAATGTATAAAAATTGGTATGAAATAAAATATCAAAACAAAATAAAGTACAATATCGTTGGTAGCTCTTAACGGAATGCGACAATGGATGCGTTTTCCAGGAAATTAATAGCTACGGCTTGAAGAAAATAGCGACTCCAAGTCATCTCCTTCATTTTTATACACGTAAAGGATCCTCTAAAGTTTTCATATCACGAAGCAATATTGGGTAAGCATTTTATTTTCTATATTGGAGTGTCTGTTTTACAACGATAATTATCTCAAGACACACGCTGAAATAAATGTTTATCATCTTCGACCGCATCATCGCTTACCATCAGGTGAGATAGTGGTCAATCGTATGCCTATCAATAGAAAAAAAAAAATAACACATTTAACATATTGATTGTGTACGTAAATAGCTGCTTAAGTTGCAAAACTGTGTCGCAGCTATTAACGCCCACCTCCAAGAGGGAGACGACAGCGTTCCAGATTACAGACATTAAAAAACGGATACTAAACAATTAAAATAGAAAAATAAAAATGCCAAAAATTAAACGAAAAAAAAAAACTTAAAATAGGTAAGTGCTTAGTGTTGTGCATGTGAGAGTGTTGTATGTGAGTGTAATGCGTGTCTGTGGGTGTAAGAGTAGGGTGTGCTAGTGGAACCTCCCCACGAGCACACTCTATGCTACGTGTATTTGGTGTGCATGTATATGTCGAAAAAAGATCTTTAGGGTTTCACTAAATTCTCCAATTCTTCATATGTGAGAGTATGAAGCCATTGATCGATAATTATTTTGCAAACTCGGAGAGTACGTGGGTAAATAATCAGCACTTTATTAATTTTATTGTACAGCGCAGGACTGCAGAAAATGAACTGCCGACGGACAATTTCCAATTTGACAACTAATGTCGGGCACAGTCTATCAGTCCTACGTTTTTGTGAATGTAAATGAATATTTTCTTCGCCGACGTTATGAAAAGGCTATCAACACTTGATTGAAATACTGTTTTGTAGACTATGTTATATAGGTATATCTAATGAGAAGTTAAAAATGCGACAAAGTGAACTTAAGGCTTTGAAACGACAGCATTGTCAATTAACTTGTACATTGAAGACCGCTAAATATGTCGAACACTGCACCGTACGTCAAATTGTCAATGTCACGTGTCATGTAAAAACTAGTGTTTTTACATGACACGTGACATTGACAATAGGAAACTCTGGTTTTAGTGATTAATCTACGTTTTTTCTGCTTTGTAGCCCATGATGGTGGTCTTAATAGTATTTTGTAAATTGTATTCAAGATAAAAATAGCTGAAATATACTGTATTTTTTTATTTATTTTTAAAATACATTCAACATCATCATCTGACTAGCTTTTTCCCAACTATATTGGGGTCGGCTTCCAGTCAAACCGGATTTAGCTGAATACCAGTATTTTACGCGGAGCGGCTGCCTACCAGACCTCCACAAGCCAGTAACTGGGTAACACGGTACTACATTTCAAATACATTACTTAAAAATATTTCGTATTTTAAGTACTTGTGAGAAAATATTTTGTAATTTGTATCTAGTGGCCGGAGTGGAGCCATTGGCTCCACCTGAAGACACTGATTGAAACGAAAATAAACCATAAGAACATAAAAATAAACTTTTAAGTCAATGGTTCCTAAGATTCAATGTTCTTACTGCAAAAAGGTTGGTAACGATGAATCAATTTGCTTTTTCAAGAAAAGAGATGCGTCAATAACGTCAATTGTTCCAAAAATGGTAACTTATCGCTTACTGATGTAGAATTTTTTGAAAGACCAATTAAAGCCCTAATAGATTCGGGTGCTAGTTGCAGTATTTTGAAAGAATCAATAGCAAATAGTTTTGGTCGTAGTTTAGAACCCTGTTCGACATCATTAAAAGGAATGATTAGCATCTCCTCAAATATTAGTTTACCAGTCCGATTTAGTAACGACATATTTAGAAATTGAATTCTGTGTAGCTAACGATTCAGATTGCCACTATGATTGTGCGACAGGCAGAAACGCGGTTCAAAATCCAAACGTAGCTATTAACCAAACTATACAGGGTCGGTTGATACTATAAGTTCTCTTAACGATATAGATAATTATATTCAGGATTTAGTGGAGTTAACAAGTCATCTTGATTGAAGCCTACAGCATAAAATAAGAAATATTTTTGATTTTCCAAAAGTGATGGCAAATTCTAACTATATCAGTACAGTCACTCAACTCCCCAGTCCCAGGTACAGTGAAACAAGTCTGTCAATTCATGGGACTGGCGAGCTATTTCAGAAAATTTAAACCCGAATTTGCATATCGTACGGCTTGAATCACTAAACTCACTAAAAAAGACCAGTAGTGCTATTCTGTAACAACATTTTCGTGTTTCGAAAGCGAAATCCGAGGTGAGTATAAACGTAACACCTTTATGTTGTGTGTAATAAAGTTCACTTTGTGAGCTATCTCATTCAGGTGAAGCTCGATATCGAAATGGTTACTTACAGAATAGACTAGCAGAAATGGCAATGAGGGCCGAACAAGATGCGACTTGAGAGTACATTATAAAACATTTAGTTTCTAAACCAGTGTTGAATATATTGGTTTAGGCGCAGAAGGTCTAATTCTCAAAATGGCAACAAAGTCGTAAAAAGACTTGTTCTCAAAGTGGCAAATTCTCTAAAAGCATAATTCTCTGAATGGCCAATTCTCAATAACTATCCAAATCTCAATGATAAAAGCAGCGTACAAAACACATCTCTGTCAAGAAAGTACCGGGAAAAGATCAATAATACACAAAATGTCTGTTATTCATCCAAATTTATTTTATCACCTTCAAAGTATGCTCCTTTAGAAACGATACACTTGCGCCAACGAATAATCCATTCATCAAAACATTTTTTAAACGCTGCTTCCGGAATTGAGTTCAGTTCTCGCCGCGAATTCTCCTTTATGTCTTCTATCGATTGAAAACGGGTGCCACGAAGTGGTAATTTGAGTTTAGGAAAAAGAAAAATGTCAGCAGGAGCCATATCTGGTGAATATGGTGGTTGCTGGATGGTATTTGTTGAGTGTTTGGTTAAAAATTCGTTCACAATGATAGCCTTGTGCGAAGGCGCATTGTCGTGGTGCAAAATCCAAAAATTTTCTTTCCACAAATCTGGCCTTTTTCGTCGAATATGCTCTCTTAAACGCCGCATAACGCTCAAATAATATTCTTTATTTACCGTTAGACCTTCCGGTAAGAATTCAGAGTGCACAACACCGCGATAGTCAAAGAAAACAGTCAACATGACTTTGACTTTTGATCGACTTTGGCGTGGTTTTTTCGGTTTCGGTTCAGTTGGAAGGCGCCACTCCGAAGCTTGTTGACTAGTTTGCATGTCAAACTCGTAAACCCACGTCTCGTCACCAGTAACAATGCGTTTCATGAATGTTGGGTCCGAACTGACTCGTTCTAGCATGTCCTCAGCTACTTTCATGCGATTGAGTTTTTGGAGAAAATTCAGATCTTTTGGGACTAGCCGAGCAGCAACATGTTTCATACCCAAATGATTAGTTAAAATGGTACGGATCGACTCGTGAGATACAAAAAGTTCGGCGGCTATCTCTCTCAGAGTTGAATGGGGATTTTCAGTCACTATTTCCTTCACTTTTGCGATGTTAACTTCAGTTGCAGACGTTGACGGCCTACCAGAGCGAGGCAAATCTTCCATCACATCTCGACCGCTTTTGAACGCTTTGAACCACTCATAAGCACGAGTTTTTGGTAAAGTCGATTCACCGTAAGCCTTCTGTAACATTTTCAGTGACTCCGAACACGAAATTCCATTGGCGATGCAAAATTTAAGACAAACTCTTTGTTCGATATTTTTGTCCATTATGAAATTCGCAATACACACTATATATGATATTACTAAAATCAGCACTGTATTTAATATAAATAACAGATGCAACTCAAACTCCGCGCCAAAATGGAAAACAGTTGTGCCAATCTAACAACTACAAAAAAACAAAAATTTGAATTTGGTACCATAAACAAATCATCCATTCCCGATACTTTTTTGACTGAATGTATTGTAAAGAAATACGAAAGTGAAAGAAGTTAATAACAATAATTTAGTTTCAACTGACCTATGTTGCCAAATATCGGCAATCTGGAGCTTCTTTTAGGAACTTCTTTACATTGTCAGCTGAAAATACTTTCGACTTTTTACTCACATGGCCACTTGAGCGTCTTTTTAGAAATGCCAGCAAGTTGGAGTATGACTTGATAATATATCAATAGTATGTTTTGTTTTCACAGTGCTTTTTAGCATTAAATAGTAGCACCACAATGAGTTTGACTTATATTTTTGAGAAAGTTCCATGAAATAGGCTAAAAACACACTTTCTGAAAATTAATTTGTATCTTTGCTTATTTTCCATATAATGAAATTTAGATACGCTTGTAATGTATCGGTCGATTTTTCGGGCAAGAGCAGCTTAGAGTAGCCTTTTTGCTGCCTCTGAGACTTCTGGTGGTGTCGAATTAATAAATTCATCATTACTTGACAACATTTTCAAATAAAAACAATACAGCGAAAAGAAAAAGCGCGCGGAATAAATCTTACTTGCTCACAAATTAGCGATGAGCGCGCATCAGCGCTTTTTTAAAGGCAAAGTCACAAAAACAGCCAGTGTTACTAATAGAGTAAATTAATATGTTTGTGTTTTGTTACAGATAAATGGTTGTAATTTATCGTCAAAATTAATTAAATTAAAGAATTGAATGTTTATTTATTATATTTTATCTCCCAAAGTTAATTCTATACATGAAATGTTGACCACTTTTCTGACATAAAAACTCTTTCTAAGTTTTAGTTAGTCGGAGCCTCTTGTTAAACTATACGTTTTACCTTATTAAAAAGAAACTCGTGCGTTTTACATTACAATAACGCACAAGTACGTAATTAGTTACAAGAAATTGGTGAAATAAGAGACCCTTTACGAGCAAATATGTTATAAATAACTTTTATTCCACGTCTAAAATAATTGTTTATAAGAGTGCTGATTTTTGATAATATTTGAAAGCAACATTGAGTCAGTTGGTGTTTAATTTGATGTAAGTTATGTCGCTAGGTTCGATATATTCAAACCGCACGGAAGTATACGGGGACAGCTCAGTGCGGGCGGTGAAATCGATGCTTTCGAGCTATCATTCGGGATACGTCATTAAGATTGAAGTGGACCATATTATGAGCACTCACTTAGGCAGACATTAGTTTCGTCATAACAGTCATTTGGCTATCCGCCCGCCATTTATTTCCAATCCTTTTTAGACAATATAATTTTACTTGTATAAATTATACATTTACCCATATAAAATTTACTTAAAACTATCTTATCTAATCTCTTACTTAATTATCTAATTATTACGGATAGTATAGACCTCCTCCAGCTTGTTCCATCGATTTCTATCTGCTGCGTCTTTGATCCATTGCTTTCCAGCAGTTCTTACTATGTCATCTGTCTAGCGTTTTTTAGGCCTCCCTTGCGTCTCTTGCCGCTGGGTCCTGTCCACCGGGTTGCCTCTGTGGTCGCTTTCTTATCAGTGCAACAGGCCAGGTGTCCGGCCCATTTCCACTTGAGCTTAAGCGCATAATGCAGAGCATTAGTAAGTCTTGTCTTCTTTCGTATAAATCCGCTTCTGAATTTATGTATTTTTCTTAGTTTTAGTGTACTTCTTTCCATAGCTTTTTAGCATACAACTAGTTTATTTTTATCAGTTTTGTATACAGATTTTTCCAACCTACGCAAGCCCTACCAATTCTCCAATTGTTCATAAGATTACTCTGTAATACCTCTATGTAATGGTTATATATCTGTAATTCTTGAAGCAATAAATTTATTATTATTATTCCATTTATTCATTTATATACATATTCAATACATTTTTAAATATTTCTATATAAATACAAAAAACATTTAAAAATATAAAAAATAGTAGCCCACCGGTATCGGGAACAGGGTCCAAGCTACCGGTGGTCAGGGCTCCTGAGAGAGGAACCTCCTAACAATGCGCGCCGTGTCCAGGAGTACTGCTTTCTGGATCAAGCCCTTGATCCAGCTGCCCAACGAGAGCCTCTTGAGATGTTGGTCGAGGCTCTTGGCAATAATACCATTGGCCGTCACGACTATCGGCACAATGACTGCTGTGTTCACATCCCACATGTCGACAACCTCGCGAGCCAAGTCAAGATACTTCGTTTGTTTATCTTTTTCTGACTTCACGAGGTTCTCGTCATGAGGGACTGCTATATCAACAATCATTGCGCGACGCTCTAGTCGGTCTATCACCACTATATCAGGCTTATTGGCAACAACAGTCCTGTCAGTGATGATAGACCGATCCCAATACAATGTGCAACTACCACTTTCGAGAACTGGGTCGGGCACATACCTATAGTACGGTACTTCCGATTCCACAAGATTGTATTTAAGAGCAAGTTGCTGGTGGATAATCCTGGCTACAAGGTTGTGCCTGTGCAAATAGTCTCCGTTAGGCAGACTAGAACAACCGGAAATAATGTGGCGGATGCGGATTATTATTATTATTATTTTGTATTTTTGAACTTAGTGAGGAACGGGCGGATGCACGTATCTAACACTACCTTTTTTTGATGGCGGGAGAAATCGCCTTCTAAGACTTCTTTGCGAGCCCAAAATTTCCTCCAACTTAGCTGTATCCTTCTTTCGACCTCTTCTTCGGTATTTTGGTTTTTAAGTGATACTTGTTTTCGTAAGTACACATACCCACTCACATATTCTAAAACCTTGCCGTTTAGGTTAATAGGGCACTTTTGTTTTGTCCTCATTAATTTTTAGGCCTTCTTTTTCATTTTCGGCACTTAAGGTGAAAGCTCCATGGTAGCCCGCGAAATTCAAATATTTTTATGTTTTTTGCAATTTGCCGGTCTGTGTGAAGTTCATGTAGTTCGATAGAATACGTATTTCTGAAATATTCATTCTTTCGAACTACATGAACTTAAAGGGCTATATTGATGATTAAAATGGTTATAATTATTTAGATTATTACGCGTTACGGTCGCGGAACGCATTTGGTCCACATACAGCTTCACACAGACCGGCAAATTGCAAAAAACATAAAAATATTTGAATTTCGCGGGCTACCATGGAGCATCCACCTTAATACATTTATAATTTCTTCCAACTGGGGACCGGTCTCAGCGAAAAGAACGATGTCGTCCGCAAATCTGAGATGATTTAAGTGATGTCCAGCTACTTTGATACCTTTTTCCTGCCAATTAAGTTTCGAAAACATACTCTGCAATACTGCAATAAAAAGTTTTGGTGCGAGTGGGTCTCCTTGTCGTACACCCCTCCTGAATGGTATCTCCGATACTATCTTTGTTGATGTCCTTTAGGATTTTTATGTAATTGCTGTGAACACCACATTCGCCGAAGGCTGTCCAGAATGAATCGTGTGATATACTTTCGAACACTTGGCGTACTCAATAAAGGCAAGTAACAAAGGTCGATTGAACTCTTTTATTCGGGATCGCCCGAACTCCGTAAAAGAAACAAGATAGTAAAGGAAACAAGATAGCAAGTGGAGGCGACGGCGGCGGCGAGGATCTGATGCGGGAGCTGGCTAGTCAATCGGGCAGAGGTTCGCCTTTTCTTGTTAGGCTGCTGGAACTCGAGTACGCCGCGAACTATGCCCGTACCTATTTTATATCATTCTGTTTTGGCTGGCCAGCGGACCCTTCCTCACCCCCGCTATCACATATTTATTAAAATCAGTGTAAATACATGCCATGAGCTGGCGCGTCTCTTATTATCTAACACCTAAACCTAATACCTAACTAATGACATATAGTTCTTACCTCTGCGACGTCCCATTACGCTATGGCGTGAGGATAAAGCGGCGCGCATATTTAAATGGCCTCTCCCCCCGCCTCACCACTATAAAACCGTACGGCACCGCCGCAGGCCTGTTTATTGCTATTGCGGGCGTCGCAGAGATAAGGTGAGGAAAAAACAGGTGGTAATCATCATTTAATTACATAACCTACCTATTTACATAACTGTTATCTTTTATAAACTTATTTCTAATTAGACAGTTTCCTAAAAACATTGTTTACATAGTAATTTGGGGTTCTAAGTGATTTATTTTTGCATACTACACGATTATTCTAATAAGACATACTCTAATACATTATTCTAATTACTAATTAACAATTCTTATTAGACATAATCTTCACACATTAAATAAGAACATTTTACAACAACTATTTTACAATAAACTCGTAGGAATCGCGTTATGCTATTCGACGCTCGGTAGCTTGCGGTCAGTTGCGGTCCTCACTACTTGAGCCTAGGTGTGAGTTGACCTCAGGGCGTCGTGCACATTCTCCCGCCGTCGCCACGCTGCGACTCCGTTGGTAGCACGACGATCTTCCTGGTGGGGCGGCGCAGAACGTGGCCGCTGCTGGTGGTGACGTCCACTACTCGTACTTCTCCGTCGGCGCCTGGATACAGCTGGCTTACTCGTCCGCGGGGCCAGATGTTGCGCGGCACGTTGCTGTCGCAGATGATGACGAGGTCTCCGACCTTGGGCTGGACTCCTGTGCTGGTGGGCTCCCGCCGGTGTTGCAGTAGGGGCAGGTACTCCTTGACCCATCTTCGCCAGAAGACGTCCGCAAGGACTTGTGCTCTCTTCCATTGCTGGCGGGCTGTCACGTCCTTGCCTTCGAAGTGACCTGGCACTGGTACGTGGGAGTTGGGTCCGATGAGTATGTGGTTTGGTGTCAGGGCCTCAGGTTCTGATGGGTCGACTGAGACGTGGGTGAGAGGTCGAGAGTTTACTGTGTTCTCAACCTCTGTCAGTAGGGTCACCAGCGTCTCATCACTCGGGTACCGCTCGTTCAGGGTGATCTTCAGGGCTTCTTTCACCGACCGCACCATGCGCTCCCATGTGCCTCCCATGAATGGGGCCGACGGGGGGATGTACTTCCACACGATGTGATGGCACGTCGTCTCATGCTGAAGAGCTTCCAGCGCTGCCTCGCCGAGCTCCTTGTCTGCCGCCTTGAAGCACGTAGCGTTGTCGCTCCACAACTCTTTGGGGCAGCCTCTTCTCGCCATAAATCTTCTTAGCGCCGATATTGCCGAGTCAGCGCTCAACGAATGTACGACTTCTATGTGTATCGCTCGTGACGTCATACATGTGAAGAGAGCGCCATACCTCTTCTCTCGGTGGCGCGCGACCGTGACTTCTATGGGGCCGAAATAATCAAGTCCCGTGAATGTGAAGGGACGAGTATGGTGGGCGAGACGGGCTGGTGGTAGGTCGCCTGTTGATGGGCAAGCTGGCTTCACCTTTCGTATGCGGCATTGTAGGCAACTTTTTATCACATCTCGTACAGCTGGTCGTATCTTGGATATCCACAATCGTTGTCGTAACTCATTTACGACCATTTCCACGCCGCCATGATGTAGTCTTTCATGTAGGTACATAAGCTATGTACAACTTAGTGTACTTTTGTTTACCGTCTAATATAGGTGGGTTGGACGTATCTTCACTTATCTCATGCGCTGCGGTTACTCTTCCTCGCAAACGTACTGTGCCTGCCGCGTCGAGGTACACGCTGAGGTGACTTAAGCGATCGTAACTATTTGGCGCGCTTTTCTTCTTTATTCGGTCGATCTCGGCGCTGTAGCTCTCTCGCTGGCTGGCTCGAATCCACATATGTTCCGCTTGAAGTAGGTATGAAGTAGGTATTTCTATATAGCGACGTGTAGAGTTAGGTATCTCCTTATTTTCTTGCGTGGATTGAGTTTTCTTAGCTCGCGTAGTTCGCCAGTCGGGATCTTTTGCTTCGGTTTTCTTAGTACGTTTTCGTGTAGCGGTGACTGTATTCTTGTTCGGTTTACACAGGTTAGTGAACTGTAGGACTCGTGCCGTTGCTCTTATCAGTCGTAGCCACTTAGAAAATCGTTCGATTTCCGGTAGGCAAACTCTATCGCAGCCGTTGTGTTGTTGACATGAGTTACATTTTTCTCTTTCTTCTCCCGTGTCGTACTTCACCACGCTCTCTTCTCGGGGCCACTGGGACTCTGGTGACTTCAAGAATGAAGGTCCGTGGAACCATCGATGGGTGGTGCTGAAGGTGTCCGGCGTGTCTCTGGTCGCGTCGTCGGCCACGTTGTCTCTGGATGGAAGCCATCTCCACTCGTCTTTCTTGGTGGTTTCTTCTATTTCGGCCAGACGGTGAGCCACGAAGGATTTGTAGACGCGGGGCTCTGACCTGATCCATACCAGTGCAGTGCGGGAGTCACTCCAGTAGGTATTGCTCGTAGGTGTGAAATCATGCTCTTCCACGACGGTCTGTGCGAGTCGCGCACCTAATTGGGCCGCCTGCAGTTCTAATCTGGGCATGGAGACGGGTTTCAGTGGCGTGACTCTGCTCTTGGCGGCTGCCAGCGATACGTGCACGCTGCCATCTATGCGCTCCGTTCTCCAGTACACTGCAGCGGCGTACGCTTCTTCACTCGCGTCGACGAAGGTATGTAACTGACTTGATACGATCTGTTGATAATCGTAACATCTAGGTATTCTCAGCTGTTTGATGATGTCGAGTGACGTAATCCACTTGTTCCATCTGTCGATCAGCTCTACTGGTAGTGGGTCGTCCCAGTCGGTCTTGTAACGCCATGTGTCTTGGAATATTCTCTTTGCTGGGGTGGTCACGGGTGAAATCAACCCCAGTGGGTCGAATAGCGCCATGATGATACTCAGCGCTTCTCTCTTGGTGGGAACGCGCTTGTTCTCTTCTAGTTCTGATGGGATCTTCATGGTGCCTGTGTTGAACCCGATGCAGTCTTCTCTGACATGCCAGATTAAACCTAATGTCTTCTCTTCTTTGCCTCCCAGGTTCACGGTGGTGGTGTCTTCGATGGGCCCCAGCCCTTCGATGGTTTTCATGTTGTTCGATGTCCACCCGTTCAGCACGAAGCCTGTCTTCTTGTGGATGCCATCAACTTCTCTGGTGATCTTGCGTGCTTGTTCGATGTCACGGAAGCTTTGGAGATAATCATCCATGTAGTGATTCTTCTGGATGGCGGCTGCTGCGTCTGGATATTCAGTGGCAAAGTCTCTTGCATTCTTGTCCTTGATGAACAGTGCGGTACATGGTGACGAGGTGGCTCCAAAGATGACTGAGGTCATTCTGTATTCCTCTGGCGCGCCCTCCCGCCGTTTGCCCCTCCACAGGAATCGTAGGGCATCTCTGTCTTCTTTTCTTATCTTTATTTGCATGAACATTTCTTTGATGTCTCCGCTGACGGCGTATGCGTGCTGCCTGAACCTCATGATGACACCTGGGAGTGACTGGAGTAGATCTGGCCCCGAATGTAGCATGTCATTGAGGGACATGCCGGCTGCTCTTGCTGATGCGTCATGGACCAGGCGAGGCGGCTTGTGGGGCTTCGCTGGGTTGATGACGGGAAAGTGGGGCAGGTACCAGGTCTTCCCTGCTGGTGCTGGTGTTGGCGCCTTCTCTGCATAGCCTGACTGGAATAAGTTATCTATTCTCTCTTCATACTTCTTTTTTAAGTCTTCATCCTTGTCTAATCTCTTCTCTAGTGAATGAAGACGTCGTTCAGCTTCTTGATAGTTGTTAGGTATTGCGAGCTCCTTCTCTTTCCACAGCAAGCCGGTTTCAAATCGCCCTTCTGGTAGTCTTCTGCTGGTTTCTTCGAGGATCTGGAGGGCCTTCTGGTCAGGATCTTCTCTGGGTCTTCTTGGTTCGATGCATAGTGACTCGAGCTTGAAGTGATTCTTAACCAAATCTTCTAATGATCGTTCCTCTTCTTTTTGTTGAAGTCTGCCGCAGAACGCTACCTTAGCTGTGAGTGAGCTATGGCAGCCATGAAGAACCCAGCCGAGTTGTGTGAGTGAGGCGACTGGTTGGTTACGACGACCGGTGCGGAGCTTTCTTGACACGATGAGATGCCAGTTGTCTTGTCCGATTAACAACTTAGGCGAGGCTCGTTCATATGTTATCTGATCTCTAATGTCGATCAGATGTTCGCAATCTTCAATGTGGCGATCTTGCACTGTTTCTGGCGTGAAGCTAAGTCGGTTGACAGTACGTGCGGCTTCTATCTCGTACTCTTCGTCTGCGTACTTTCCCCTGATGCTGAGACCGACGACCTTGCTGTTGTCGTGCTTCATCTCATTGCCGACTCCTTGGATCCACATGGTGCTGCCGGGTCCATCAGCCCCAATGACGTCTGCTATCGAGGCGTCCAGCAGCGTGACTGTGCTTCCTTCATCCAGCAGCGCGTAGGTTTCAATGCTGGAGTGCGGCCCCTTCAGTATTACGGGCGCTATTTTCAAGAACGCGCGTCTATGGCCACCTGGTTGCGCTGCTGATGTGACTTCTACTGCTGGCGCGGCTGTCTCTCTCTTCTCGGAGTCGTCACTGGAGCTGCTTGGTTCCTTTTCGTGATGCAGCAGCTTGTGATGCTTCATTGTGCACCCATGTCTTCCACACGGCGGCGCCCTGCAGAGGAATCTTCGATGGCGACTTCGGAGACAGCGGTAGTAGATGTTGCTCTTCTTGGCTACCTCCCATCTTGTATTCGTGTCGAGAGCGATGAAGTGTTTGCAGTCGGTGAGCTTGTGTTCTTGCTTGCATTGCGGGCACAGGTCGTCTGATGTCATCTTCTTCCCCATAGGCATAGCGAATGTGCGCTCCACCTTCTTCTGTCTTCTGTCCCTCCCCCAGTTTTCATCAGCAACTGACTCGGGTAGGGCGTAGGCGCCGCACTTGTCCGCTTCTTCGTTTAGAAATGTGGACATCTTCTTTAGTTCTGGGGCATCTTCTCTCTTCGTAGCTGCATAATCGTACCACTTGTTCTTCAGGATAGGAGTGAGCTTCTCAATAACTGTTCGCGCCATCTCAGGACTGTGTAGGTATTGAGGTTTCTTCAGTGCTTCGATGGTGCCGACTATGTTCGCTATTCGCCCAGCGAAGATGCACAGGTCTCGGGGGTTGTCAGTGACCTTGCTCAGTGACTTCAGCTTCTCCATTTTGACGTGAATGAGTGCTTCTGGTCTCCCAAATCTTCTTTCTAGAGCTTCTACGATCGCTCTTGGGTCGGGTTGACTTAGTAATAGGCAACCGACAGCTTCTTTTGCAGTTCCACGCAGACTCCGACGTATCCGCGCTATATTCTCGTTGCGTGTGAAGTACATGAACGTCTCCTCAAATGCAGCCTTGAAACCAAGCCATTCGGCGCTAGCCCCATTGTAAAGTGGAAGCTCTTGTATGTACTTAGGCGGTTCCCTCGTGCTTCTTACCGCTTGTGAGAGTGCGGCGGCCAAGGTGGACACGTCTATCAGTGGCTGGCTGGTCACAGGCGTATCTTCTTTTTTCTTCTTAGATTCGACGTCTTCTTCTTTATTTTTCCTGACTTCTTTGCTTGCTGAGTGCGTCTGGTCCGCATTGGGTTCTTGGAGCCACGTACTGATGCGTACGGAGGCCAAGTCATCTTCTATTTCTTCTTCTTCTTCGTCAGAGGCATCTGCTTCTGCTTGCAACCGTTGAATACGTAACTGTTGCATTTCTGTTTCTGCTTGAATCTTCGCTTGTTTCAGCTTCAGCTCGGCCAGACGCTCTTTCGCCTCTAGATCCGCGAGGAGTTTCTTGCGTGAGGCTACGGAGCGACTGGAACGGGCGTCAGCAGGCTTGAGGGTTCGCTGCGAGGTCTTATCCTGATGGGACGCGGCGCTGATACCCTCGGTTCCTGATGACGTCGTTGCCTCGGTGCCCGTCGAATCACTGGTTCCGCTTCTGGTGCCCGACGTGTCGGTAGCGGCGTTCGACGTGCTGGTGGTAGCTGTGTTCCCTCTTGAATTCTCTTCTGCAGGCTTGACGACGCCCAGCTCGTCCTGCCGGCGCTTGGTCTGCTCTCCATCTTTGCTTCGTGTCAGCACCATCTTCTTTGGTCTGGAACAGCGATCCGGCTTGCGAAGGACCAATAATATTCGGGATCGCCCGAACTCCGTAAAAGAAACAAGATAGTAAAGGAAACAAGATAGCAAGTGGAGGCGACGGCGGCGGCGAGGATCTGATGCGGGAGCTGGCTAGTCAATCGGGCAGAGGTTCGCCTTTTCTTGTTAGGCTGCTGGAACTCGAGTACGCCGCGAATTTTTTTTTTTTTTTTTTTTTTTTTTGTCGATGGCCACTCGCAGTTATCAACCCTAGAGGGTTGTCAACTACTAAACCGGACTTGCCTATGTGGGCCTCTAGAATTTAAGGCCCCCAGCCGATTTTTTTTTTTTTTTTTTTTTGTCGATGGCCACTCGCAGTTTTCAACCCTAGAGGGTTGTCAACTACTAAACCGGACTTGCCTGTGTGGGCCTCTAGAATTTAAGGCCCCCAGCCGAGGCTACAAATATTATATTTATTAGAACTCCGCTCGCTGAGGGCACCCCCTGTGGGGTACGGACCTCGGCTCAGCGGCGTCGTTTTGGGGGGGGCAGCAAGAGACTGGCTGGGTCATGTCATTATTTAGGGAGATATTTGTCACTACTGGCTCAGCTTCGCGGGCTGGCTCGTTTGGCAAAAGACGGGGGGGAACCCCCAGCCGAGGCTACAAATTTATATTTATTAGAACTCCGCTCGCTGAGGGCACCCCCTGTGGGGTACGGACCTCGGCTCAGCGGCGTCGTTTAGGGGGGGGCAGCAAGAGACTGGCTGGGTCATGCCAGTGGACCCTTCCTCACCCCCGCTATCACATATTTATTAAAATCAGTGTAAATACATGCCATGAGCTGGCGCGTCTCTTATTATCTAACACCTAAACCTAATACCTAACTAATGACATATAGTTCTTACCTCTGCGACGTCCCATTACGCTATGGCGTGAGGATAAAGCGGCGCGCATATTTAAATGGCCTCTCCCCCCGCCTCACCACTATAAAACCGTACGGCACCGCCGCAGGCCTGTTTATTGCTATTGCGGGCGTCGCAGAGATAAGGTGAGGAAAAAACAGGTGGTAATCATCATTTAATTACATAACCTACCTATTTACATAACTGTTATCTTTTATAAACTTATTTCTAATTAGACAGTTTCCTAAAAACATTGTTTACATAGTAATTTGGGGTTCTAAGTGATTTATTTTTGCATACTACACGATTATTCTAATAAGACATACTCTAATACATTATTCTAATTACTAATTAACAATTCTTATTAGACATAATCTTCACACATTAAATAAGAACATTTTACAACAACTATTTTACAATAAACTCGTAGGAATCGCGTTATGCTATTCGACGCTCGGTAGCTTGCGGTCAGTTGCGGTCCTCACTACTTGAGCCTAGGTGTGAGTTGACCTCAGGGCGTCGTGCACATCTTTGTTTTTCTCGACAATTTGTTCTATTACATAGATGTGGTCTATTGTGGAGATCGGAAGTCTGCTTGTTCGACAGGTTGGAAAGAATAAATTTTTGGGCTTAATCTGTTGTACAGGATCGACGTAAATAGCTTGTATAAACTCGAAAGAAGACTAATTGGGCGATAGTTCCCTATGTTTTTAGAGTCCCCCTTTTTATAAAGCAATATTATATCCGATCTTTTCCATTGTTCTGGTACTTGACATGAGTTAAGAGCCATGTTAAAGAGGTAGCTTAATGGGCAAACTAGTGCAGGTGCTCCAATGTTTAGAGCTTCATTTGGTATACAGTCCGGTCCAGGGCTTTTGTCTTGATTGAGTCTTTTGATGTTGACGATAACTTCGGCTTCATCGATTTGTTCTAGATCTATGGTACTCTTCCTCGTCGTTGTAAAGTAATATAGATAAAAGCTTCTATTCATAATATCTCCGTCCCCTACCAACGCTAAACGATTGATGTGAGATTCTGCGAAAGATGGGATGATGGAAATTTAGGTGCTTTGAGCAACAGATTTCGATATTATCTCCCTCTCAGCCGACGTAGTTACTAGCGGGAATGTAATCCGCAATGTAGGTATTCCTTTGGGAATATATTAATAAGATTTTCTTTTGTCGTTAGCTTCTGTGCGTAATGCGATGCGCGTATATCTTGTGATTTATTATGTGTGTGTAGGTAAGTACTTACTCATTTTAGCGATAGTAGGTGGAGCAAAATGAACATATGAAACAGAACAGTGCGAAAGAGACATATAGAGCTGTAGGTAAGTTAATAAAATAATAACAGTGAATTATGAATGTACGACTATCATGAGAGGGAAGAGTGTTCGTCGGAGAGTCGGCCATCTATTTCTGTTTAGAGTACAGTGTTTCTGGTTAATTGTAAGTACTTATAAAGTACTAGCTTCTGCCAGCGGCTTTGCCTGCGTGGTCCCTAGGGAACATACAGCCTATGTCCTTTCTCAGGCTCTAGACTATCTCTGTACCAAATTTAATTTAAATCGGTTCAGTAGTTTTGGTGTTAAAGTGCGACAGATGACAGACAGAGTTATTTTCGCATTTATAATATTAGTTAGGATTTTAAAGATGACAACAGAATACATAGTACATTCAGTCAAAAAAGTTTTGGAGTGGATAATTTGTTTATGGTTTCAAATGTTTTTCTTTTTGTTTTTTTTTGTTAGTTTGGCACAAGTGTTTTCCATTTTGGCGCGTTTTTCCATCATACCTAGTGTGTATTGCAAATTTCATAATGGACAAAAACATTGAACAAAGAGTTTGTCGAAATTTTGCTTCGTCAATGGAATTTCGTATTTGGAGATACTGTTAAATGTTACAGAAGTCTTACAGTGAATCGACTTTATAAAAAACCAAACACGTGCTTATGAGTGATACGAAGCGTTCAAAGCGGTCGAGATGTGATGAAAGTTTTGCCTCGCTCTAGTAGGCCATCAACGTCTTCTAGCTCCTTCTGGGTAGGCTCGCTCCATCGTAAACTTTGTCTCTGTCATTTCTGACATAGATTAGAGTCAAGATCAAACCTATAACACATAAAAAAAATTGAAGTTAACATCGCAAAAGTGAAGAAAATAGTGACTGAAAATCTTCATTCAAGTTTGATAGAGATAGCCACCGAACTTTCTGTGTCATTTTAAATAATCACTTTAGTATGAAACATGTAGCCGATCGGGTAGTCCTAAAAGACCTGAATTTCCTCCAAAAACTCAATCGCATAATAGTCGCTGAGGACATGCTAGAATGAGTCAATTCCGACCCAATATTCATGAAACGCATTGTTACTGGTGATGAGACTTGGGTAAGCTTCGGAGTGGCGACTTCCAACTGAACCGAAACCGTAAAAACCACGCAAAAGTCGATGAAAAGTCAAAGTCATGTAGACTATTTTCTTTGACTATCGCGGTGTTTTGCATTCGGAATTCTTGCCGGAAAGTCAAGCGGTAAATTAAAAATGTTATTTGAGTGTTATGCGGCGTTTAAGAGAGCAAATTAAACAAAGAAGGCCAGATTTGTGGAAAGAAAATTCTTGGATATTGCACCACGATAATACGCCTTCACACAAAGCCATCATTGTGAACGAATTTTTGACCAAAAACTCAATAAATACCTTACTTAACTCCAGCAGACATCTTTTTTTTCCTAAACTCAAATGTAATTATTCCTCGGAAACGTAAATTCCATTAGAAAAGTTCGCAAGTCAAACGACATTTGCTGATTAAAATGTTATTTCAGAGGTTTTTATCTGAATCATGCATGGTTTATTTCATACATCTGCTGCATACGGAGACGGTTTTGGACTTCCAATAAATATTAGGTTGACTATATACTTTTTGTACTGCTGTTATTGTAAATAAATTTCCCAGCGGTTCCTACTTACTTCTTTATTAACAGACTTCTATAAAGCAGATTTAACAATTCGTAATTTAACACTGAAATTACTAAAAGGAATTTAACGTTAGGTATTCAAAACGCTTATTTAGCCGTCGTTGGTGCTATATACTCGTAATTTGTTACTTATAACGTTTTCATAGGAAGCAAGTACACGACATTGTTAGAATTTTCAATGGGTTAATATCAAGAGCGGCTGTGGAATGTTTAATTACCGCTGTGACATCCTGCAAGGAGGGGGACGCCGAGACAGTTGACGCTAGCATGACGCGTGCCTCCGTAGGCTTTTTAAGAGGGCTATGTCAATTTTTGTTAAACAAAAATGGTCACAACCCATACAAAATTAACCCACCTCCGACAGAAATCACACATATCTTAGTTTGTTTGTCGTCTGAATTAATGTGAGAAATACGTATTTTTTTTCGAATTCGTTAGCCAATACATAAATATATGGTGTAAAGTGTTCGTTCAAACGAAGCATACTCTTAGATTTTTCAACGGTTCGCTATTGTGTCACCTAACTTTTTTATCCTAATCATCATTTGACCGAATAATAACTTATCCGAACTTAATATCATATGCCATAAAATTGAAATCCTTAAAATTTAAGAATTTCAACAAACGGATTTAGGACATGTTATATTTAATATAACATGTCCTAAATCCGTTTGTCATAAATATTACAATCAATTATCAAAAGACATAAAAACCGTGTTCAATAAAAGTTTTAAGTCCTAAATTCAAATAACTTACATAAAGTTTATTTATAATAATAATATTCATAACATTTTTTTTTTTCTTTATATTTATAATAAAGCAGTTGATTGTTAACATGTGGTTTGGTGTAAGGAAGCAAGCAAGCAGCATGTAAGCAAGCATGCAGCATGCAAGCAAGCACGTAGCATGAAGCGTACAAGCAAGCACGCAGCATGCAGCGTGCAAGCAAACACACAGCCTACAGCGTGCAAGCAAGCACGCAACATGCAGCGTGCAACAAGCCGCAGCGTGCAAGCAAGCATGCAACATGCAGCAAGCATGGTTTCTGTCACGGCTCTGGCGCTGCGGAGCACCGGCGGTGCCTCGCGAGTTTATCGTCGTAGATGGGTTTTACGCTCACCACCGCAGCTTCGGCTTGCTGGCCGCGGCGGCGGGTCTTACAATCACCTGCTCCTGAACTCGCGGGCCGCCTCGCACCTACGCGATTTTAAATTACACTCTAGGGGTAGGACAGACAAGACTGCGTGAAGTCAGATTTACAGCAATTCGTTTTTTTCACTAAAACCAAATTTTTAGCAAATGTTTTAGGACAAAAAATTTAATATTAATGAACATTCGGAATAATACACATTATTTAATACAATACTTAGGACATACAACATTGATACGACAGAGGGGCTTTCCTTGAAACTGCCTATACTAGGTACCATTTTCAAGCTCTGTACCAAAAGTAAATTAATTAGGAGCAGTAGTTTAGTCGCAAATGATTTTTAAAGTTTTTGCACGGTTTGAACACGATGTATCTTTTCTAACAGCTGAATATCGTCTAAGCATAGGTCATGCACCTTACAACGATGAATCTACGATGCGTTGTTGCCGCTCTGACGCATGTCGAAGGACATTCACTAAAAATTGGCAATGCAAACAAGGAAGCAATCAATACACACACACTTGCACTTTCACTACGAAAGCGACGAACGTAGCGCATTTGAATGAAACAGAACTAGGTCAGTTAGTTGCATCCTTGTTTTTTTGCGATCGGTAAGTGGGGCCTGCTCAGTGACGCCGACGCTGTCGTTTCGGAACGTAGGGTTTGTGGAATTCGCGCGCAAAGAATTGTGATTTTATTTTGTTATTGTGAGAGGACACGTAACTTGGGATTATTATTATTTAGTATTTGTGTTTTTTTTTTGTGATTGACTGTTTTTTATGGTGATAGGACATGTAACTTGGGATTATTATTATTTAGTATTAGTATCTCCGGACCTCACTCCCATGGATTTCTTTTTGTGGGGGTACATTAAGGGTGAAGTGTATGCCTCAGAGGTAAATACAATTGATGAGTTAAAAAATAGGATTATTTTAGCATTTCACAAATTAAAGTGCTTAGCGACGGACAGTGATCTAATTAGAAAATATAAATAACAATATTCTCCGTCGGTATAATTTGTGCATCAATGTAAATGGAGGACACATCGAAAATTTTAAAATTTTGTGTGTTTGTTTTTGTGCGCGTACTTCGAAACGTTACCTAACATAAAAGCCAGTGCGAGCGGAGGCCTAAGTCGCCGGCCGCCACCCCGGCCCGGCCCCCACCGGGCACACGAGATACCGCACACCGCGCTCCGGCGCGCGCGCGACGTTGCCGCTTTGTTACCTAGCGGTATCTAAGGTCAGTGTCTTTTTTTTTACAAAGGGTGGTTGCGTTTTATTCGGATTTGCAAGCTATTTAGTTTGTTTGAAAAAAATATTTTCTCATTTATGGCGCTTTTTGTTTTTGTACCGTATTGAATTAATACTGTACACGTATAGTATACGTAGTTTAATTTAATGCCCCTCTGTCGTATCAACTCTGTATAACTTTAGGTCATGTAAAATTAGAACATTCAATTATTATAGTACTCGATATTATGACCTCAACTCACTTTTGCCCTTAATAAAAAAAAAACTGGTCAAGAGCGAGTCGGATTCGCGCACCGAGGGTTCCGAACTTTGTAGGTACGTATTATAAACTAGCTTATCCTCGCGATTTCGTACGCGCATAATTTTGTGATTTTATATTTATTAATGTTATGTTTTAATTTAATTTCATTGTAATATTGGGACTTAGTGCCCTAATAAAGAAATTTATTATTACTTCTTATTATTTTATACATTAGATTAGGATAAGTTTTGCCGGTTTCATAGAATCAATATTTAGAAATTGATTTTTAGTAGGTACTGAATGAGGAGACTGAGTGAATGAGGAGTTCGTAGCTAAGTAATAAAAGTCGCACGGGTCGATCGACCCGTATGGGTGTTAAAATGGTCACCCATCCTCAGACCGACCTGGGCAAGTGTTGCTTAACCTCGAAGATCAACTCGTGTGACTAGTATATTCCAATTTTCAAGGCACGCTGGAATCTCGGTATGTTAAAATGATCACCCATCCATAGACCAACCACAGCAAGCGTCGCTTAACCTTGACGATGATCGATTTTTCAGAAAAACGCGTCATCAGTCTATCGCCATCTATCGAGAATGTAGTTGAACTGTCAAATATAAGATCGAACTCAAAAGCTTACAATTGTTACAATAAATAATGATTAGATAATAAAACTCAACAACATGTTTTTGTGTTCATTTCACACATTTGTTACTACTATTTTTCTCAATAGATGGCATTGTAAGTCTCTGGAGTCTCAATGAAAACTAGCTATTTTAGCACTCGATGAAGTTTTTTCCTAAACATAAAAAATCAATATCTTTTGTTTTTTTAAGTCGATTTTGATGAAATAAACACTAAATATTACTCGGGATAATATATTTTTTTCAGTACTTAAATTTTGAATCCAATCAGTGGTTTATTATGCTCGGTGGTTGATTACGTACTTTAAATAAAGACTATATTTTTCATGATTTAATTACAAATGTATAGTTTTTAGACTTTTCCCTATACCTGTAGTATAAGACGGTATTACTTGACAAATTTCATAGTTCTAGATCAACGAAAAATAGCCTAATAAATAATAATAAATATTATTTTAAATAATATATTATTTAAAATAATATTTAAAATAAAATATGAGTTTTGATTCCCTTGAGAGTGTCGAAATATTAGTTTTTTGTGGCATAAACGGCCTTATCGTTTTTGTATGGTGACTTTAAATAACTATGTTTTTTTCACACCTTCAAGGGACCGTAGACCTGAGTATATGGTTTAAATTCTAACTTGATACCTCCTCGCGTTCCCGAGATAAAGGGTCTTGACAGACAGACGGACGGACAACAAAGTGACCATATAAGGCTTCCGTTTTTTCTTTTGAGGTACGGAACCCTTAATACAACGGGTTTAACTCCGGCAGAAGTGAAAACTTGAATACATGCTTCGAATTGTCGATCAGGGTCACGTGTCCTGACGCGAGTTTAACATTTTTATCCATCACAAAAAAGTGCAAAATGCCGTTAAAGAAGTTTTCACTTCAAAAATCATTGTTGATCAATTTATGCACTGCCAAGACAAAATGGGGCAATTATTACCGCCATCTCCATTTTGCAAAACTTCACCCGGGTCACCCGGGGCGAAAGCAACTAAAAAAAAATATTTTGAAACTTTTCTTCCCTCTACCATGAGCTACTTAAATAATAGGGATATTCTAATAAACGTACTTCATTGCACAGCTTTCGATGAACAGTTTCGACATAAATTAAGTTACAAATAGACTTTGGTTTTTCATTAATTTGCATTATTGTTGAATAAGACCAGTAAAAGTTACAGTCACCCCACTTTGGGGTAAATGTGACTATTCGTTATAACCCTGTTGTAATCTGTTTCTAAATGTTGAGGTCAAGAGTACATGTAGATGCACACAGAATTATCTGTAACAGCTATCTATAGTCGCTGAGATAGAGTTCAGTTTCAAGCAAATTTACTTTTATTTTTTTTATGGGGTGAATGCGACTGACTTGGACTAGTGTTGAGATGTAGTACCTACTACTTATCGATAAATATTTGTGAAGACATTCGATAATTAACAATAATGAAAGGTTTAAATATAGGTTTCTTAGTGCAAAAACGCAAAATTGATCTAAGTGTTCATTAGGAATAAGATGAATAAAGTATATTATATTATATCAGCTAGCAATTCTATTTTATTAATGAAATTTAGGACATAAAATAAAAGCAAGAAAAGATTTCTTCTCATGTAAAATGCTTTGACAAATATACGATAAGTACGCATTGATGACTAATCTAATATTTAGGATAAAGGTTTTGGGGATATGCGGAACAGAGAGTAAAGTTTCGCACACCTCAAATGGAAAGGAGGATCCTCCAACCAGGCGGCTGTTGTGCCTGGCGGGCTACTGCCCGATAGTTGATATTCGGGCTGATGTATATGTTCAAATCGCACGGTAAACTCTGCTTGCGCGATGCAGGATTTCAACGTTGTAGTTCGCTGCTAGTCGGATAGATGGCGTCGCGGTTCTTTTTGTTGCGATGTAGATTTGCTCCGTAGGTTTTTCTTGTGGCGGCCTTGATGCCGCTACATCACTCCCCTCCGGAGACCGGAGGTCGATAGTGGATGAGTCGTCCATGCATCTTGAGATGCTTGCCAGGCCAGTGGAAGGTTGGTTCCAGTGAGTCGGAACCGGAAGTCGCAGAGTTCTCGGTGAGTCGGAACTATATGCGGTGCCCCAGTGAGTCGGGGTGATGAGATATCCCAGTGAGTCGGGATGATGCTGCAGGCTCCAGTGAGTCGGAACCGGATGACGCAGAGTTCTCGGTGAGACGGAACTATATGCGGTGCCCCAGTGAGTCGGGGTGATGAGATATCCCAGTGAGTCGGGATGATGCTGCAGGCTCCAGTGAATCGGAACCGGATGTCGCAGAGTTCACGGTGAGTCGGAACTATATGCGATGCCCCAGTGAGTCGGGGTGATGGGATCCCAGTGAGTCGGGATGATGCTGCAGGCTCCAGTGAGTCGGAGTGGTGCTGTTGCTGGCTCCAGTGAGTCGGAACCGGTAGTCGCAGAGTTCACAGTGAGTCGGAACTGTATGGATGCCCCAGTGAGTCGGGGTGATGATTGAGGCTGAGGATGCTGAACAGGAATGCGCGGCTGCTGCTTGCTGGTGGTCAGGATATCCGTAGAAGCCGTGGGTACTGGCTGGCTGTATGACTCGCTGCTCGAGAGCTTGAGGTCACGATGAGGAGAAGTGATGATGACGTCACGAAGGCTGCGCTGACGTTCAATGTCGAGGGTCACCAGTTTGGGGATATGCGGAACAGAGAGTAAAGTCTCGCACACCTCAAATGGAAAGGAGGATCCTCCAACCAGGCGGCTGTTGTGCCTGGCGGGCTACTGCCCGATAGTTGATATTCGGGCTGATGTATATGTTCAAATCGCACGGTAAACTCTGCTTGCGCGATGCAGGATTTCAACGTTGTAGTTCGCTGCTAGTCGGATAGATGGCGTCGCGGTTCTTTTTGTTGCGATGTAGATTTGCTCCGTAGGTTTTTCTTGTGGCGGCCTTGATGCCGCTACAAGGTCAAGAAAAAGCGATTTCTGTCTGTATTTTGAAAGTTTATTTAAAAAATGATTACTTATTAAATAAAAAAAAACTTAGGATAATTCTCAGTCAAAATCAAATAAACTAATAATTCCGTATTAATCGGTAAAATAACATAAACAAAAACAGTCTAAACAGAACTTTGTACCTACTTAGCAAAAAATATTTTTCCTTAAGAAATCACTAATTAATTAACATTACTCATTTTCAATCACATTTTCAATCATCAACGAGGAATATTGAACCGTTCCGCAGCAGCATAACTGGTTAACTGTTTTTGCTTTACTAGTCGTACAGCTTCAAGAAGTGTTTCACAGCAATAAGTTTTCTCCTTTTTTCTTTTATAGTTTTGGACCATCTGATAACAAAATTTGGATTTTGTATTAACTTGGTACATTTTTTTATTTAAGCTATCTAATTCATTTTGTTAAAACTACGCAAAATCTAAAACACTTCATACTAATTGCAGTTAAACATTTATGCAAATACGTGAAATTCACTTATCGAAATATCGACACGGAACGTCACTAGTAATTTGCAGCGTACAAAAAGCATGGGGCGATTGTAACTGCAAAAATAGTTGCAATAACCCACGTGCATGAAAAGTTGAGGTTAATGTAACTATATCAATAAAAAGTTAATTATAACACCTAGAGTTTAACCAAATATACCAAAAACACTTACGTTTTATCTTGTTTTTAGGATGCACATCTATTTTTCCTTGCAACGACTTGAAATATTTTTAATGTCATAAAACATAACACAGGACGCAGCAACACTTTACTCCAAAATGGCGGCTGACAGAAAATGATCTGTCAGTACTACAGTAGGTGAACTAGTGATGCCATCTGTACTTTATTTGAAAAAACTATGATTCCTCTTTACTCCAATAGATAGAGCTATCTACAAAAATGATTAGATTGAGAGAAAATTAAATTAGTTGCTTTAGCCTCATAGTTGCTTTCGCCCCGGGTGACCTTATTAGAAACACCGCCACCTATATTTGAGAATACTAACTATTTAAACCAACGCCATCTAGTTTTTCTATGAACAATTTTGATGCATGTACTGCCATTTGAATAATGTTGAAACAGGTCACGTGTCCGTGTGGTGAATTTTGCTTCGCATATATGACAATAGGCGCCGTGGGATAGAGTGGGGATTATCCAACGTCTTGGAAGATCTAGACTACACCGATGACCTATGCCTGCTGAGTCATACACACGCCGACATGCAAGCAAAATTGAACGACCTAAGCCAGGAGGGAGCAAAAACCGGTCTTATAATTAACACCAGGAAGACCCAAGAGATGCGTACGGGGGTAAAAAATTCTACACCGTTGCTAATCGGCACGAAGGCAGTGGAACGCGTCCACAAGTTTACTTACCTCGGGAGCGTCGTGTCAGAGACTGGAGGAACGGAAGAGGGCATCACTTTACGGATTGCCACAGCCCGAGCTACCTTCGCGCAGCTGAGACCTGTCTGGAAACCACGAAAACTGACCCGAAGAATCAAACTCAAAATCTTCGGCTCCAATGTCAAATCCGTGCTGCTCTACGGGTGCGAAACGTAGAAGGTAACCAAGGAACTCTCACGCCGAAATACAGGTCTTCGTCAACCGATTCCTTCGCCATATCCTCGGGATTTACTGGCCCGAGACGATCTCTAACGTAGAGCTGTTGGAGAAATGCTACAAAAGCCCGATAAACCGCCCGATCAAGCGTCATAAGTGGAGGTGGATCATATTTCCAAGCAGGCCATGGATTAGAATCCTCAAGGGAAAAGGAAGCGTGTCCATCCCCGACAAACCTGGCGACGCACCGTGTTGGAAGAAGCGACGAGCATCGGAATGACGTGATGTGAAGTAAAGCGTGAAGCTCAAGACCGCTCGCGATTGAGAACTACTGTGGACGCTCACTGCCCCAGTTAGGGGTCATAGGACCTTAAGTAAGTAAGTAAGGTCACGTGTCCCGACGCGAGGTTAACATTTTTCCCCGTCACAGAAAAAATGCACAACGCCTCTAAAGAAGCTTTCACTTCAAAAACCTCTACCTTAATAAAACATGCGAGTGCACTTGAAAGACGATATTTGTGCTGGATAATTTTCCAGTCTCCTTCTTAATTAAAATAGGGAATGGAGAGTACCCTGAAACTGGGTGCATGATTACAATCCAACAGATCTTGCTTTAGTTGTTTCAACGGTTGACGATCTTATTGCCCAAATATACCCAGACGTCCAGAACCTACTTAACAATTTTTGTTGTTTTTTAAGGGTGAGAAGTCATCAAATGACTCATCCCACTCTGGGCGAAACAGAACTTACTGACTAAAACACACCATGTTCCTCCTAATGCCCTTTGCGTTCCAGGGACGCGGTGACGCTTTCGAACAAATTCCACAACCTCAGCAAGCTTATGCCGTGGTTAACAAACATCAATACGCGTAATATTGAGAAATGCTAGTGGGGAACGTAGGGAATATATATTCCCTACATACATGGTCATACACATGTACATGGTCATGGACATATGTCCATGAACATGGTCATTGAAGAAAATGATACACATCACCCGGTTAAGTTTTATGATTTCTACTCAGATATTTAATCCCTCTATGACTTTGCAATGAGCTTTTGACCATACTGAGAAATTCCTTATGGAGAAACCCGAATACACTTTTTGCCCGACGTGGGAATCGAACCCAGGACTCCAAGGAGACCAACGTTGCAGTTCCAGAATGCAGTTCAGAGTGTGCCTTGAATTGCACTCTTCCAACTTCCTAATTCTATCAGGGGTTAAGCATTGCTGAATACTGACTGTTCGTATTTCTTATCTGAGCGATCTTATTTAACGACTTAAATTTTGTTCCTACAAACACGCGAACGGAGTCGCGGGCAACAGCTAGTTACATAATAAATCTTAATTATCAAACCATTGAAATGGATAAGGATTATTATCATGATACCAAAATCACTGGACTTTTTATAGGTAATTATAAGTTCTTCAATTATGTAGTACATTATTTAAATGTATCATCAATAGTTTTCTCAGCGTACGCCAAATGATGAATTTTATAGGTAAAATTGTGCTACTGTGCACCTTACATTATTGCAATTTCCTTAAGGATTTAATTTTTTTTGAAAATATGATAATAGCCTATGTTCCATCAAGGATAATGTATGATTCTAATGGTGAAAGAATTTTTCAAATCGGTTCTGTAGTAATCTGTAGCGTAATAAATCTGTCTCGTCTCATTTAGGGCATCAACTATCCCCTCTCAGGGGACACAGGTTTCCGCCTAGTTCAGGGGGTAGGGTCAATGCTCTGTGTACCTCATTTTAACCACCAAAGAAAAATAAAAACAACAATTGTTAAAGCTTTTTATGTACCTAATAAGTTGTAATTTTTGTAATGGTGAGAATTAAACAATTTTATTTATTTTTATTTATCTATTTTTAATAAATTCAAATACAATGTCAAAGGGATCGTGATAACGATCCCTTTGACATTGTATTTGAATTTATCGTCGGCACAGCGGCACAGCAGCCAATGTTGCCGCATCTGAAACATGCAAATTTGGACATGACACCGACACCGGAATGTTTATGTTCGGCGCTCGGCGTTCGGCTTTTGGCTCAGGCGAGGCAGAAGCGCGGCCTACATGTTAACACTTGTGTCGTATTATCGCCCTCACCGTCGTCTTAAACACGTTTTACGTAACGCCGAGCACTCGATAGCTATCTACATAAATTTGCGGTTATTTGTAGTCTCATAACGCTATATTGTGCGGAAACAACGTGCCAAGTACTTCTATTTGCTGACTGTTGTATTCCGGCAACATAATCAGGGGTCGAAGTAGAGCACTTTTGATGGCTCTGTCTATAAAACGATTTTTGATAAGTGTAGCAGCGTTAATAAGGTTCTATCTCGGAATATAAATTGGTTCAACTTCAACAAAGTAGCGGGCGAAGGTTAACATTTTGTTGTTAACGAGTTTGAGGCACTCTCGTCGATCATGGAACTGAAATAACTTGGCGTCGCGGCGTTACCGTCATCGTAATGTTAATTAAGGTGTTTTCCACGTAAGTAATTTATAACAGAAAATCATTTGGCGAAATAGTACTAGGTATTATCAAAAGGATTACTTGCGTAGTACGTAATTATAGTTTAGCAGGTGGCAGCCATTTGGTTTTGTCTGAAGAATAATTAAACCACGCGGGCATGTATTGTGTTTTATGGTTTAGTAGCCTGAAGTAAAGGATACAAAAATAATAATGCTCACGCGCACCATTAACTCAGCAGATTCCCTGCTTTATCCCGACTTCCCTTTTTTCCTCTCCACCCATTTCGGCGTGAAATAAGTGACAGCGGCGAGCAATTTATCTCATTGATCCCTTTGCATACGTCTCAGTCAATGCGCGCGCCGGCGACACTAGCAACGCCCGCTTCATACGGATTTACGGGATTTCATACCAACAGAATAAAGGGATGTGGTGGGACTGTTTATGCTGAATTACTTATACATTTTTGTTGGGCCCTCTGATCTTTCTCAAGTGACATTTGTTTCAGAATAGAAATATTGTGCGGACGTTTACCAATCTTATTTTGTGAAGTTCTTTTGCGTTAAGGCTTTTTTGAAAAGTCAAATGTTTTTGCTTGCGTAAATATCTATTTTGATAACACAAAAGCAACAAATCTACTTATGGTAGGCGCAAGGCGTAAATGTGCAGTAACGGTCATTGATCTACATATATTTAGTTACTTTCTCGATATCAAAAACAGAAACAAAGACATAAAGCTGTGCTGCATCGACTTCTACCGTGATTCTTTACCTACCGTGATTCTGTATCTACGAAGGGATATCGGGGAAAGGTTAATCTTACTTCATTGCAAGTTTATCTGGCGCGTACCATAGTCATATTAAGAGTAAAAACAAGTAGATAGGATATTATTTTACACACATAAACGTACACGTACTTTTCCCCTCGTCAGCAATTTCACAAAGGATTTTATCTCTCATGGCGCGTTTAGATCATAAAAATCGGTCACCGAATGAGAAAATAATGAAACTGAAAGCTCGTAAACATGATTTATATGCTGGTCGTGATCAGTTTCATTGATGAAATCCTCCCTTAATGTAAATGAGTCATCAGTTCGGCTAACATAAGTTACGGAGTCTAATGAATTATGTTTCGTCGCTTAAATCATCAGATACAAATAACCATGATTATAGTGCCTTTGTTCGCTTACATCGATGTTGTATGACGTGTCAAAGTAAATTAAGTTTGCATGTAGAAGGCGTTCAAGCGGAACGCGCGCGGGAGGACGACCCTCTCGCTGCGCCGCTCCGAAGGCGAAGAAGAGGTCGGAGAAGACGTCGTCTTCTCCCTCCTCATGGTGGTGATGGGCGGGCGATAGGCGCGGGGGCGCCTCCGCCCGCATTGCACTCCACATCACCTTCGCTGGTCAATCCCAGCCCTCCCCCTTAATGGGGAGGACGTGAGGGGCCCGCCGTTTTAGGCGGGTTGTCGCCGGAGGAGGACCGGACGCCAAGGCTGCGCCGATCTCCCAGTCCTCTTCCACTCGGACGATGCGGGAATGCCGCTGGGTTATTTTAGTGGGTATACCGGGTCTGCCCGGGGAGTCCCACATACCCCTCCCATTCCCCCGATGGGAGGGTATGCGTAATGCATTTTTTCCCAGAGCAAAAAAAAAAAAAAGAAAAAAAAGGGGTTTAAAGGCTTCAATGTCTTTTTTAACTTGTCAAAGGCATTTTACTCGGTTTCAACGTTTTGACTTTTACTTTGACTTTCCATACTTATACTTATTTCAAAAAAGGAAAGCGTCGAAATCTGCGGAGTGGCACTCAAGATCTTCTCAGACTGTCTGACCCATCGTTCACAGTGTGTCAAAATCGACTCTCTGTACAGTGATGAGGGGAGGATCAGTTGGTTTGCCACAGAGTGGCATTTTGGCGTCACGGTGTCCTCACGGCGCCACGGCGTCCTAACCTTCCGCCTGACGCAGGTACTCACCGGACACGGTTATTTCGTGAGATACCTGTTTCGGATTCGGCGGGAGGATACGCCCGGGTGTCAACACTGTGAGGACCGCCCGGAGGATACGGTGGAGCATACGGTGGAGGTCTGCCCTGCCTGGGCGGAGAACCGCCGGGTCCTCGTTGAGGCGATCGGCAGCGGCGACCTCTCGCGACCGGCCCTGGTTCAATCTATGGTCCGGAGCGAAGAGGCATGGGAAGCGGTCACCTCCTTCTGCGAAACAGTAATGCTAGCGAAGGAGGATGCTGAACGTGTGAGAGAGAGGGAAGCCTCACGACCCAGCCCTAGAATCGTTCTATTGCGGCGGCTCGCATCGGCATGCCTCGCTCCGGTCCATGGCTTGAACCAGGGCCGGATGCGAGAAATTGCCGGCGCCGATTGCATCGATGAGGACACGGCGGTGCTCTGCCCAAGCTGGGCAGACCTCAACCGTATGCTCCACCGTGTCCTCCGGGTGATTTTCGCAGTGTTGACACCTGGGTGTTTCCTCCCGCCGTATTTGAAACAGGTACCTTCCGAAACAAACTTGTTCAGTGAGTACCTGCGTCAAGCGGAAGGTAAAAGGATGCCGTGGCGCCGCCGCTCTAGCCACTCCTCAAAGAGGGGACTTATCGCCGCAATTGTGGCGTGCAGGCTAATTACCTACAACGCACTACTTTTACACAAACCGTTTCAAGTGTGTGAATGCATGCTATAGAAACGGATCAATAACGTTTTTTCGGGAGTGGGTCATGTTACGCTTGCAATAAGCGGGCGCCCGCGATAAGCGACTGAGTTTGACGTAAACATTGAGTGAGTGACTTTTCACTTTTAATTTGTCATCATGAGAACTCGCCACACTATAAGAAAATTTCTCCAAATGTAACAAAAAAAAAATTATGTTAATGTCTTGTTGACGTGGGATGTGATATATAAGATGTGTTTCTTCTGTTGGAGGTAGAATAAAAATGAAGATGTGTTCTCCTAAAAAGTAAAATAAAACCAAGAATGTATTTCGGGCGCCGTGGAGGACATGCCGCATTTACACAATCGTGTTCGCTATTCGCCTCGGAATTCTACGAAACATTCGACGAACCATTCGTATACGAGTGTCGTCGCAAACTACAATGAGTTTATACAATCCTTACTAATATTATAAATGCGAAAGTAACTCTGTCTGTCTGTCTGTCGCACTTTCACGCCAAAGCTACTGAACCGATTTAAATGAAATTTGGTACACAGATAGTCTAGAGCCTGAGAAAGGACTTAAGCATTTTTATCCCGGGAGTATGCTCCCTAGGGACCAACCGGGCGAAGCCGCTGGCAGAAGCTAGTTATTTATATAGCCTGTATAGTAAAAAAACTGGCAAAGTGCTAGTCGGACTCGCATGTAAAGGGTTCCGAATGAACAATTGTTTTTTAACATGTTATTTTAACACTATAGATTTATTATAGGCTTTACTGTAATCTATAAGTAAAGATCTATTATCTCCATTTTTTTCAAAATTTTAGTAGATATGTAGGTGGGAATGGTCTGTTTTCGTCTAAATTCTTGAATAACTTTAAAACCATAACTTTATAATTACGATAAGAATATTATGTATTAATACCCTCACAGCAAGCCCTTTCATTTTGTCTACACGTGCTGTTGGGTCGGGCGCTAGCTATCAACTGAATGCAGGCGAATGTGTAAACAGTAAGTTCGTGTTCGCCATTCGTGCCCTTTGATTCGCATCCGAAAAACCGCTCCCAACGCGAACACTCGAATCGCGAGGCGAATCACGAGGCGAATAGCGAGTGGACTGTTTACATAAATGCGTGTTCATTATTCGCATAGCCATTCGCCTCGCGATTCGCACGAATGTGTAAATGCGGTATTACATATGCGTGTTCGTTATTCGCTTCGCCATTCGCCTCGCTATTCGCCTCGCCATTCGCTTCGCCATTCGCCTCGCGATTCGCACGAATGTGTAAATGCAGTATGTAAATTCGGTATCACATAATAAACCATGCTGGAAAGAATCTGTCGGAAGAGATGAACTTTTAATAAAAAAATAAAACAAATTAAACTCCTTTGTCTTTTTCTATTTACAAGCCAGTAGCCACAAACAATTGACTTCTTTTAATGAAGTCAGTATAAAGCCAAAGCTATAGCTAGCTCGCTAGTTTGCACTGGATAGGCAATATGACTATATGTAACATGATTTTATACTGCAAAATAACATAACAAAGTTGCGCAAATAATTAGCCGCGAGTTATTTTGCGAGACTAAAGCCTAATTTACATTCAAAATCACAATCAAAATTTGGACTCATCGTTCGTCAGTATGTTGGTTCATGGAAGAACGTGTAAGTTGGTATGATAGGTTTATGTGGGAGGTAACATTGACACAAGATACAGAACAATAAACTTCAAACACACAATATGAATTTCTCCATCTTCGATTTTATAACAAAGCCTTAACTTTTTGTTAAATATATTGGACATCACTACTGCAAATCATTTCAAATGAAAACATAAACAGTCAATTTCGGTTCTCACATAAAATGGGTAAAGTTTTGGTAATGTCCGAAGCAGCCATGAATAAGAGTGGTTGAAATTATGGTATTGTATTTCTTCTGAACGGGTCGGTAATAGGCATAAATATTGATATCAGGAATCTATTGCTACGGGGCTCATTGTCTGAACACCTGCCAGCCGCGTATCACCGCTGAGCAATATCCACGGGCTACCCCGCATAAATCGCATCCATGATGTTTCAATTTATATTCATGATATTATTAGTAAGTTAGACAAAATGTACGTCACATTTTGATTCCCTTTATTGCTAGAATAAATATGGAACGGTGAAAATATTCGTCCACTTTTGTATGAGACTGTAAGTACTTGTGTATCCTAGGTTCCAATCCTAATACCATGTTTTTTTTATCAGCCTTTGTTGTCCCACTGCTGGGCAAAGGCCTCCTCCATATTTTTCCAGCCAACTTTATCTGGTGCTTTCTCCAGTCAATCCGTCAGAAATGAGTCCAAATCGTCACTCCAGCGTTTTTTAGGCTTACTTCGGTTTCAACGTCCGTCTTTAGGCACCTACTACACGTGGCGATCTTGGCCCATCTGTCCTCGTGCATTCTGTAAATCATCATCATCTGCCTAGCCTTTTCCCAACTATATTGGGGTCAGCTTCCAGTCACGCTGTATTTAGCTGAATACCTGTATTTTACGAGGAGCGGCTGCCTACCAGACCTCCAACACCCATTAACTGGGTATCACGGTACTGCATGGCAAGACTGGAATAAGATTTACTGGGTTTCTGACTATCCGTAACGACTGCCAAAAATCTACAAATGACAGCCGGGACCAACGACTTAACGTGCTTTTCGAAGCACGGAGGAAAATCGGTATGTTAAGATGGTCACCCATCGACAGACCAACCTTGGCAAACGTTACTTAACCTTGAAGATTGACCCGTGCGGCTGTTATTATATAGCGGCATATATACTACTCTGTCAAGAAAGTACCGGGAAAAGATCAATAATACACAAAATGTCTGTTATTCATCCAAATTTATTTTATTACCTTCAAAGTATGCTCCTTTAGAAACGATACACTTGCGCCAACGAATATCCATTCACCAAAACATTTTTTAAGCGCTGCTTCCGGAATTGAGTTGAGTTCTCGCCGCGAATTCTCCTTTATGTCTTCTATCGATTGAGAACGGTTCAGTTGGAAGGCGCCACTCCGAAGCTTGTTGACTAGTTTGCATGTCAAACTCGTAAACCCACGTCTCGTCACCAGTAACAATGCGTTTCATGAATGTTGGGTCCGAACTGACTCGTTCTAGCATGTCCTCAGCGACTTTCATGCGATTGAGTTTTTGGAGAAAATTCTGATTTGGAGAGAATTCAGATCTTTTGGGACTAGCCGAGCAGCAACATGTTTCATACCCAAATGGTTAGTTAAAATGGTACGGATCGACTCGTGAGATACAGAAAGTTCGGCGGCTATCTCTCTCAGAGTTGAATGGGGATCTTCAGTCACTATTTCCTTCACTTTTGCGATGTTAACTTCAGTTGTAGACGTTGACGGCCTACCAGAGCGAGGCAAATCTTCCATCACATCTCGACCGCTTTTGAACGCTTTGATCCACTCATAAGCACGAGTTTTTGATAAAGTCGATTCACCGTAAGCCTTCTGTAACATTTTCAGTGACTCCGAACACGAAATTCCATTGGCGATGCATTTAAGACAAACTCTTTGTTCAATATTTTTGTCCATTATGAAATTCGCAATACACACTATATATGATATTACTAAAACCAGCACTGTATTTAATATAAATCACAGATGCAACTCAAACTCCGCGCCAAAATGGAAAACAGTTGTGCCAATCTAAAAATTACAAAAAAACAAAAATTTGAATTTGGAACCATAAACAAATCATCCATTCCCGATACTTTTTTGACTGAATGTATATAGCGACGAGGCCACGCTCGCTGACCTGAGTAGAGATTCCGCTGCGTCCCCGTCCCCGCTATTGCTGGAGAGCAATAAAGCGGAGGCAAACGCCCAGGCAGCTTCCGGGGAGGTATTAACGGCGGCGGCACTCAGTCAAGAAGTTCTGAACGTCGTGGACGTTGTCCTGAAAGTTGCCACAAAATCGAATAGCTTGAAAGGCACGTTCACGCGCGCCCTTAGAGAGGCGGCTGAGAGTATAAAGGAGGCGGTAGAGGTATGCAGGGTGTCATGGCGGGGAACACGTAGGTCCGCTCAGTGCCATCGGTGCCAGAAATTCAGGCACTTGTCGCACCAATGCCACCGCCCGCTCGCTTGCATCAGATGCGGCGAGGGGCACGCTGCACGTGATTGTCCGTGCCCCAAAGAAGAGCCAGCCACCTGCGTCAACAGCGGAGGCCACACCCAGCAAGTCATAGCAGCTGCCCCGTCTTACAGAGGGAGACTAGGAAAAAGCGAGCGGGGACTGTCACCATCACCAGCACAGTTCAAATGGGCCTCAAGGAGAGGCACAGGGCGGCGCCTCGTTAATGGCGGTAGCCAACAGGCCCACCAACCGCGACGGAACCTCCTCCTCCAAACGGCGGAGGAAGAAGAAGAAGATGGCGGGCAGAGGCAGGAAGCCGAAGCCCCCAGCGACGCAGGTGGAAACCACCACTTCAGAGGCCGTCCCTGCCCAGGAAAAAGCGCAGGCTGCAGGTAAGAATCAGGTCGAATTAGTTAGCGCCGGCAAACCACAAACTAAGCATCTGACCAAAAGCGAACACGCGAACTCAAGAGTGTCGACACTACCCCCAGCGCTAGCAACTAAAAAGATGTCACGGCCTGCGCCATTAGACTGCTCATGGACCTGCTGACGGCCATCAGGCAGAGACAGGATGTTGGGCAAGTGATCCTCGATGGCTTGACTGACTTACTCACTCTTTACAATGTCAAATAGGTCGTTGAGGGTATTTCACTGGAATGCCAGCGGCCTCAAAGATAAGGTCGCCCCTCTCCGCATCTCCCGAGGGATCAAAACACCGACGTAGCGCTGATAAGCGAGAAGTTCATGAGACATGAAGACAGGATAAGGTTTCCGGGCTATCTCGCTTACAGGACAGACGAACGGTCGGCTCAGAACTATGTTTACCGAGGTCTGGCAGTACTGGTAAGGCGAAGGGTCGTCCACCAGGAAATCCCCTTGCCGTCATTGCAGAGCACGTATGCGCTGGTTGTACAGCTGCATGTAGCCGGCGAGGATCTGAACTTATACGCCGTGTACAAGGCGCCCAAAACGAAGCTAGATTAGGCAGAGTTGCGGGCGCTTATGTTTCACTCGCAGAACGCGACCATCCTCGCCGGTGACTTAAATTGTAAGCACCCAGCGTGGAACGCACAATCAACGAATACCGGCGGGAGACAACTCTTCGGTGATACCGAAGCCTTCAGCTTGACGGTGTCCAGCCTTGAAACTCCGACCTACTACCTAAGCAACGACCTTCACATGCCCGACGTGCTGGACATCGTCGTCCATCGAGGGCTAAACTGCCAGATCACGCAGAAAGTGATCGACGACGAGCGCCTGTTTACGAGGATACTGCGCACCGGGGCCTTCCCCACACAATGGAAGGAAGGGCGCGTCATCATGCTGCCCAAGGCCGGGAAGAACATCCTGCAGCCGGCGAGCTATCGGCCCATCACTCTGCTGCCCACCAGTCGAGCTGCAGTCGGATCACCAAACTGTGCTCGTCGTCTTATCGGGGATGCCGACCAACGCCACACCGATTAATGGACTGGACCATATTCACAGAAAAGATTGAGGCCACAAGATAGGCTAAGACACTAGCGCCGCGGACGTTGACTTACTCGCCAACGACGTCACTGCTTGCGTGCAAAGCACCTTGGAAGAGGCGACTACTACACTGCCAACAGAGGGGAGAAGGCTACAGCCGCCCCTACTGTCTAGGCTACGCGCAATGGTCGCCGAGAAAAGGCGCCTGCGCAAGCAGTGGCAGTAAACTCGCTGCCCTATTTTAAAAACGTCACTCAACCGTCTTGCGGAAAGGGTAAAGGTCGAGTTGCGAGCTCAGGCCACCGCGAGCTGGGAGGAACGCATAGACGCCGCAGTGGGCGACTGGCCGTCCTTGCACCAGTTGTGCTGCCAAATCACTCGTACCCCAGCTCCGGTGCGCCCTCTACAAGATATGCGCTCAAATATGTCCTCGTAGCAGAGGAAAGAGCGGAGGTCTTTGCCGCCCAACTGGAGCGTCAGTTCTGCCCGAACCCGACCGCCGAGCACGCACATGTCGCGGCAGTCAAGCAACACCTTGGAGACTACATCGCCACGTCGATAGCTCCCGATGAAGACGCCATCTTCTTTTCGCCGGGCGCAGTTAGAGGCTCCCTACAACGCACAAAGCCACGGAAGGCCCCAGGTGCCGACGGTATCACCAACACAGCGCTGCGCTACCTGCCGCACCGTATGGTCGCGGCCTTGGCGTGCCTGTTTACGGGGATACTGCGCACCGGGGCCTTGCCCACACAATGGAAGAAAGGGCGCGTCATCATGCTGCCCAAGGCTGGGAAGAACATCCTGCAGCCGGCGAGTTATCAGCCGACCACTCTGCTGCCCACCATCTCCAAGGTGTTCAAGTTGCTCCTGTCAACACCTGAACAACATCGTGCGTGATCTGACATCTCCAGCAACATATCACGCCACGACCCGAACAATTCGGGTTCCGGGCGGAACACACCACGACGCTCCAACTGTCGAGGGTGCTGCACCTGGTGTCGTCATCGATGAATAAGAAGGAGTACGCGGTCGCAGTATTCTTCGACATGTAGAAGGCCTTCGACCGAGTTTGACACGATGGGCTGGTCTACAAACTAGCCACCTCCTCCGCGCCCCGTCGCGTTGTCAAAGTGGTCTAATTTTTTCTGTCCGACAGGAGTTTCCGAGTGGTGGTCGACGGCGCGCTGTCCACCCCCCGCCCCGTCCGGGCAGGCGTGCCACAGGGCAGCTGCGATGTCGCCAGCGTACTACTCACGTTACACCAACGACATCCCCGCCGCCTCACTAGTGAACTCGCGCTGTTTGCCGACGACGCCGCGTACATCGCAACATCACTCAGCACCAAGCACGCGGCATCCAAGATGCAGCGCGCGCTCGACGAGCTTCCCACTTGGCTCGCCAAGTGGCGACTATCGGTTAACGTGAGTAAGACGCAAGCGATAGCCATAGGCTTACGATGGGGCCGCACGACCAACGGGTCGCCGCCCAGGCGAAGGTCGCCCGCGCACAGCTCCACCCAGTGCTTTGGTCCCAGCTGCCGGCGCGTGTCAAGTTGGGTGTGTACAAGACGTACATAAGCCCGATTCTGATATACGCCGCCCCCGCTTGGATCGCCCTCACGTGTGAGAGGAATCGTGCGAAGCTCCGCGCGCAACAACATCTTGCGCTGCGGACCATAGTGCATGCCCCTTACATAGTGAGGAACGATGTCATCCAGCAGGACCTCGGGTACGAGAGCTTGGATGAGTTTGTGCAGTGCCTCGCGGAAGGTATGTTCGCGCGCGCCGATGTATCCGCTTGGCCCCACGTCAAGCAAATTGCGCCCTGGCGCGCACGCTCGCCTGACGAAAATCGCCTCCCCCGCGACCTGTTCGGGGTCGTAGACGACCCCGTCGCACTTCACCGGATTGACACCTGAGTAGGCTGCTTTCCGCTACACGCGGCATACTCAAACAGTGACACTAAACACCCAACTCGCATCCCGGCGTGCGACCTGTGCTAAGTTAATATAGGCAGGTTGCGTTCCGAAAATCACACATTCACCACTAAGCAAGCGCTAGTACTCACGCACCGAATATGTTTCCTAGGTTAAATAGGCTTATTCGGTGCATACGCACTGGGCGGCAGTACTCACAATACACGGCCGCCCACACACACACATTTCGGCTCTGCGGTCCGAGCCGTGATCGGCTAGATCTGAGATCGGTGCGGACGAAAGCCACTTACTTCTTGCTGCAGGTGCATCACCAAAGTCGGCACCTTCGTCGCTGTTCGTTCTCGCTGGGCCGGCCAGATCACTGAGGGTCTCACCCGGCGGGGACTGACTGCCGAACGTGTTCGTGAAGAAGCGACAAACGGTTGCAAAGCCCCTGTAGTATAACACGTCAGCGACCCAATTACAGGCGTGCGGCTTATTGCCATGAAAATAGTGGCAGGCGCACGCCAACATTTCACCGCAACAATGTTTCAAACAAAATGACCGGCACGTTTTAACGGGCCGAGGAGCTGCTACCGCGGTCAGGGGGCTTCACCCCGATACCACCTGCCGCGCCCCCTTGCGGGGACGCAGCGACATACACCAGACTACGTTTATTGTATGACCGCACGCGCAGCGCGCGGATGTTGATGCCAGCTGCCACAATATCAATGGTAGTCGACGGTAATGACGACGATGCGGCCAAGTTGTTACACGAAGTGTTTGCAATAGGGCCTTTAGAATCTACGAGAACTAATGTGTTATGCCTTTTTTTGTTTTTTTTTATGATATGGATGGGAAGTCATCAAATGACTCCTTCCGCTCTGGGCGGAGCGGAAGGGAGTGTCAGACTCTTACTGACTAAAACCCATCCGTGTTCCTCCTAATGCCCTTGGCGTTCCAGGGTACGGTGCCTCTTTCGAACGGATTCCGCATCCTGGCAGGCACTGGCCCTAGCGGGCCCCGGCTCCCATGCTGACAGCAATGTGTTGTTGTGCCTACGTTTGCATAGTTTGCAATCTAGTTTTTTACATTTATTAGCGTAGTGATCTGAACGAAAACAGTTAAAACAGACTTTATAACTGGGTAGTAGTTTGAGACGATCGTCGTTGCTTAATGCGAGAAACTGTGGAGAATTAATTGATTTGTGATCATTGTTATTACATTTTTAGGGCATACTTTAGGAGCTAATTCAGTGCTAGAACTGACCATAGACTTGGCTTGATTTGCCTGGCGTTTGGCAATGATTATTGCGACCTAGTTCTAAGGTCTCGATTAGATCGGCTCGATTACGTAAGAATTGCATAATTTTGTCAATCTTTGTGATCACGCTATCTTTAATTTGTTCATCCTAACTTTAAACTCCTCCCACTCACGATAAGTTTTGTGATCAATCTTACGATGCTCTCAAGTAGTGGAACTAATTGATTTCGTCAATGTCATCGTTACAATGAATTTGGCTAGTAAAGGTGTCTCGAAATTCTAGCCAATTAGAATATAATCCGCTAAACTTTGTTATTACGAGTATATAAGCTGCCTCGCTTTTTAATTAAGTCCCTTTCCTTAGACATGCTGGGAGAAGAGTGTTGTCAACCTGAAATTGGTACAGGAATACAATTATAAAGACGAACAATATGAAATACACACGCCTAAAGCGGATTTTATACCTGAGTGCTATTGCAAAACAACATAAACCTAATGATGTAACTAATTACGAGTACCTACCAAGTGTAGGTAGAAGTAAACATACATCAGTACAATTCAGATCAAATCTTATTTTTTGTAAAACTTTAAAGCTAACTCAGTAATAATTAAACACAACTAAATACTGGATTACGGCCCACACCCTCTCACCGAGAGGCACAGGCCTGTCCCAGCAGTGGGAACATTATAGGCTAATTATACTTATGCTTAAACACTGTTGAATACATAAATGATTCTAATAAGTATTTCTAACTTATTAGAATCATTTTACTTTTTCTCCGAAATAACAAACCTTATGGAAGAAAGTGTCAGGCAATTTTTGTAGATAATGGAGAACCAGAAGTGATATTGCAAAATTTAATTACCACAGATGCGAATTATGATGACGCCTGGAAGGAGTTAGTTAAGCGTTGTAACAACAAGAGGAGATTACTTTTTGTAAAAACCGTTTTTTATTTTTCACTTTTTAGCGGAACAACCACCACTGGAAAATCGCAGGAAAGCGAAATACGCAAACTTCCGAAGCGATTTTGATGGAATTTAAATAGGACTAATCGGAAAGTATATCCTTTCACATAAAACAAGTTTTTTTAAATCGGTTCATAAATGACGGAGTTATGAGGTAACAAAAATTAAAAAACAAATACAATCGAGCTAGGAACCTTGTTCTTTTTTGAAGTTGGTTAAAAAATATCAACAATAATTCAAACTTTGACTCGCTATCCTGTAAAGTTGCTGATTTTTACACCTGACAATGTTAATAGGGATAGGCGATGTAATGGTGAAACAGATAAAATATCCATAATGGCGAGTAGTCGTATCTTCCGGAAGTGGCGGTGGTGGGCAGATAAATTGAATCATTGATGGGATGTCCTCATGCCGACGTTAATGTAACTTCCGCCCGAGGTAAAGTTTCAGATTGACGTGCCCAATTTAGTCTAAATTTGTAACTAATCTACCCAGCCCCTAATCAGATGACGTTAATTACATTCTAATCAGGATAAACTGGGAGTGCCTGTCTAACTATCGAAAACGAGCTGACGTTGTGGGCTATGTTCCATTATTACTTCAAGATCATTGGGTATATGACGAGCAGTAGCATTGTTTATGTAGGTTATGTTTATGAAGGAAATAACAGGAGTTATTTTTGTGGTTATCGGCAATGCCGTAGTATATTTCGGATTGTCAACAAAGTGTGTCAACAACTCATACACGCCCGACTTAGTTGAATGTAACTGAAGTGTTTGATGAAGGCAATTTTTTTATATGTCTCCTGCTCATCACAGCAATCTGTCATGAATATTTAGCTGCTCCTTTGTTTGAGTTTCATCTGCGTTTGGTCTTTGTAGCAGTGAGAAATTGTCCATTGACAATTCTCACTCATTCTGCTGAAAATCTTTTTATAAAACTTGGAACATTGTTCCTCTTAAGTCTTGTGTATACAATACTTCCAGACCCCGACAAATTAGCAGCCAGTGAGTTGACGTATTTGGTGAGCTTTTTCGGGTAGTTTGTGCTACGGGCAGCAATCTCTAACTTTACAATTTTGAGCTTCAGATCTTGCAGGATGTATTAACCGGCTTCAATATGGTTTTGTATATCAGCATTTTGCTTTCGTTGGTTAGCTGAGACTTTTTACTAATCAGCCAGTACATGCTTCTCAGCTTTGCGTTTAGGGTTTTCCTTTTACTCCAGATATGTTTTGCCAAGTTAACCTTCTGTCCAGGTAGTGAGCGATTAAACCACCTGCGACGATAAGCTTGCGTGGGGCTGCCGGAGCCCTGCAGCGCCGGAGCCGTGACAGAAACCATGCTTGCTGCATGTTGTATGCTCTCTTGTATGCTGCATGCTTGCTTGTATGGTGCATGCTTGCTTATATGGTGCATGTTTGCTCACATGCCGCGTGCTTGCTTACAAGCTGCATGCTTGCTTGCATGCCGCATGCTTCGCAGGTGATAATCAGTTACTAAAACTAGTTAATTTATTCATGCAACTTTCATGATATTTGTTAAGCTACTACTTATCAATATAATTAGACCAGACTAAGTTATAATGTGTAAATAATACGCAATTCTGCTTTGTGTTTTTAACTAGGCATTTTTATCATATTAGACTAAATGGGTTTTATGTTATTTGAGTGGTATATCTATTCAATGTAATAATTTAAAATTATACCAATAGTTTATTATATTAATCGATCATTATATCAAAAAAAATTGTAGGGTCAGTTGTTATATCTTGTTAATATTAGAGATTTTGTAATGATATCATATATTACTTACCCGTCGTGTTCTGGAGCTCGGGTAGGTACTCCCTCACCCAACGGCGCCAGAACTGGTCAGCGAGGGCTTGTGAGCGCCGCCAGTGTTTCTTGCTGTCGTCGTCTTGCTCGATGAACACGCCGATGATGTGATGATAGTGATGGTAGTCTGGCCGAACCTTCGAGAGAGTTGTCATCGCTGTCGACTAATACATGTGTCAGCGGGCGGTGGCAGCAGTGTGGACAACACGTCTTCGTATGGATGTTTCTCTGTGAGTACGGCGTTTTTTTTTTTTTACTATAGACAGGCACGCGTTTGACCACTATCTCTCCTGATGGTAAGCGATGATGTGGTCGATGATGGAGCACGCTTGCCTAGAAATAACCTATTCACTCTTGACTTAAAGACTCCCAGGTTGTAGCTATCAGGAAACACAGACTCCGGCAGGGAATTCCACTCCTTAGCTGTACGCATTATGAATGTGTTACCAAAACGTTTTGTGCGTATGGGTGGGATATCCACCGTGTGCCGGTGGGGCATCGCCGTTCGTCTTGTATTCCTATGATGGAACGGGCTTGGCGAAATTAAATTATGCAATTCCGTCGCACATTCCCCAAAATGCAACCGGTAAAAAACCGACAGGCTAGCAACTCGTCGTCGATGTTCAAGACTTTGGAGCTTCGTCGCGACGAGTCTCTCATTGCCGATGATCCTCTTGGCTCGTTTCTCAATTGACTCAAGGGCATCAAGTTGGTATCTGGCAGATCCATCCCAAAGATGAGAGCAGTATTCCATACACGATCGAACTTGCGCTTAATAGAGTTTAAGCAGCTGTTCCGGCGTGAAGTATCGTCTCACCTTTGCTAGAATCCCCAACTTCTTTGCAGCCACTTGTGCTTTTGCCTCTATGTAAGGGCCAAAATTGAGAGTAGATGTTAATGTAACCCCAAGAAGCTCAAGTTGGTCGGTTATCGGCACGGTTAAACTTCGGAAAGATGGGGCTGGGTGGAATTGGCTCCTTTTGGCGGAATATAGACACGCTTGGGTCTTAGCAACATTGAACTTGACCAGATTGGCATCGCCCCATTCAGAGACAGCCTGTAAGGACACGTTCAAGCGCTCAATCATTGCCTCCCGGAGACACCGGATCTGCGACCCACCAGCTCGTGCGTCGGACACGTATCTCTCAGCAACAGTGCTGTCGTCTGCATACCCAAAGGTACCGGGTTAAAGCAGATCATTAATATGTATCAAGAACAGTGTTGCCGAAAGCACCGACCCCTGAGGAACCCCGGGCATTAATATCCAGCAGTCCAGACGAGCAGCCATCTATGACCACTTGGATAGACCGATCCCTCAGGAAATCTGCGATTCAATCACACAAACCGGCGGGCAGACCGAAGGAAGGAAGCTTACCAATAAGGCTATCGTGCCAGACACTGTCGAAGGCCTTCGAGATGTCAAGGGAGACCGCTAGTGCCTCCCCGTGCTTCTCTATGGCCTCACTCCAGAAGTGAATCCCCATTTGACCGATTTTGGCGGAACCCGTATTATTGACGGTCACTAAGAATATCATTTGCTTCTAGGTACGCTAGGAGCTTATGATTCAGCACGCGTTCCATAGTCTTACAGAGTATGGACGTTACTGAGATGGGTCTATAATTCGACGGGTCAGCTCGACTATCGTTCTTGGGCACGGGCTGCACGTTAGCTTGCTTCCAAGCCTTCGTCACTTTTCCAGTCTCAAACGAAAGGCGAAATAGGCGTGTCAAGATCGGAGACAACTCAGGTGCACAAGTCTTCAGAACAATTGCCGGATCCCGTCGGGACCACTAGCATTGTTCACGTCTAGGTTTCGTAGTACCCTACGGACGTCCTTCTGATGAATGCGAATGTTCGACATACTCGACTCGCATCCACTAGGAGAAGCAGGAGGCGTCGCGCCACCAGAATCCAGACGTGAAGATTCCGCAAACAAAGAAGCAAACAAGTTCACTTTCTCCTCAGCGGAGTGGGCTGTCCCGTCGGGTCTCAGCAGTGGCGGTAGTGAGGGGCGGCAGAAGTTCGATTCGACCGACTTAGCCAGGGACCAAAAAGCCTTACTACCTGCTGGGTATGAAGCAAGTTTGTTCCCTATTCGGCTAATGTGGTCAAACCGAGCCCTCCGCTACACTTTCTTGCAGGACTTGGCAGCCCTGTTGAAGGCTCTCTTCTTCTGACTTACGTCATTTGCTTTGCGCGTACGAGCGTCGACCCATGCTAGGTACGCCGCGTGCTTAAGCGCATCAGCGCGATTGCACTCGGCACCAAACCAAGGACGAGCTGCGCCAGATTTCGCTATGTCAGAGAACGGAATGTAGTACTCCATTCCCCTCCGCAACACATCCGACACGGCGTCCGCGCACGACGAAGCATCAGTGGAAGAAAAGCAAGTAGGCTGCCAAGGGTAACATGCGATAAAAGATCGCATGTCATCCCAATCTGCTGACCTGTACCGCCATACCCACCGGGTGCCTCTTGGGCTAGGATCGGGCGGGGAGTAGACGGATACAGACTTCACCAGACAGTGGTTGGAACTACCCAGTGGTGAAGAAATCGACACCGAATAGCGGTCTAGATCTGTTGTCAGCAAAAGGTCCAAGCAATTGGCAGTGTGCGAATCAACACAGGGCACCCTCGTTGCCCCCTGGACCAGCTGGGTAAGATTTAACGCAAGCGCTAGCTTTCGCGTCTCTCGTCCAGCATGGTTTGTGCACTGGTATGGGAAGAGCCACTCCTGATGGTGGAGATTATAGGAATAGAACCCTACTACTAAGCCTCCGCTGTCCGTCCGTCCATCCGTCCATCCGTCTGTCTGTCAGCGGACTGTATCTCAAGAACCGCAATAGGTAGATAGTTGAAATTTTCACAGATTGTGTTTCTATTGCCGCTATAAGAAACAATAGAAAAAAATAAGTTTTATTGTACGAAACCCTTGGATTCAGAGTTCAACTCGCACTTGTCTGGTTTTTTTATTACCCGCTTCAAGATTTTACAATAACAAGTGTATTTAATTTTTTGATCCTTCTCAGGATTTTTGTTTGAAGTTAGATTTTCCGTTTTTTTTTTTTTTACTATTAATAGGCACGCGCTTGACCACCATCTCACCTGATGGTAAGCGATGATGTGGTCGAAGATGGAGCACGCTTGCCTAGAAGTAACCTATTCACTCTTGACTTAAAGACGTTTATTTCTACAAGAGACTATTATACCTTTGGTTTGCCAAGATGTATATTTTTTGTGCTGCATTTTTATTTTTTGGGTTGGGATACAAATGTCGAAAAGTAATTTAAATTGATGAGAGAATTCTTCATAGGTCATATTTGCATTTTTAATACGATACACGTCGTCCAAGTTTATTTGGAATATGTATTTTAGAAGAGAACCGATCACTTTTCCGACATTTTTTTATTTTCATTTTACCGAAAACTACTGTCCGACGATTTATTTGTTATACGCATTATTAGACATATTTTTAGATCATCGAAGTATCATGTGTCATAAGGATTATTTTACCGAACTTCGTTTTGCCGATTTTCAATATAACTTTTTGCTATTGGCTAAAGCCTGTTTTGAAATTTTTTCATTTGCCAAATGATTTATTTGCCACATTTTCACCACACCGAAACAAAATTTTACAAAATATTTTTCACAAATATTGTATAGTTACTTGCCAGGTATTTTCAATTTTAAATTAAAATAGTATCATTAAAAGTCAATATGTTGTGCTACAAAAATTTGTGACAGAAACGAATCGCTGCAAAACCGACTGTTTGTTTGTTTACTTGAACGCGCCAATCTCAGAACTACTGGTCCGATTTGAGAAATTCTTTCAGTGTCAGATAGCCCATTTATCGAGCAAGGCTATATATCATTGCGCTAAGACTAATAGGAGCGTAGCAGTAATGAAAATTGTGAAGTTGCGCGGGACAATTAGTGCATAATAAAATTAGGACGCTGGTGTGTGCTCTAGATTCGCAGCTAGCAAGTTATTTTGATAGCAGGGAAGACCTTGCTGATATCCACTCGATCTTGTACTGTGCGGCTGCAGTGGTATGTCGTGTAGCTCATGTCAAATTTCCTAGCAGTGACAGAGTTACACGACCAGCTGTACCAGCTTGGCAGTGCAGGATCGAGCGTCGTATCGGTGAGGCAAGAGCACTCATCGGCAAACTTATCTGCTTCAGGGAGGGCAACACTCGCCGTAGAGTGATGCGCTTTGTAAAGCAGGCGTTCTCGGGGACTGACATCTATCCTCGGGATTATCTCACCCGCTTCACAGAGCGTATCGTCTTCCTGAACCAGAAAATCTATGCATTGGCAAACCGTATACGTCGGTACAAGAGCGGTGAGTGGAGCCATATAGCTCAGAATCGAACTTTCCAAAGGAATGAAAGGTGGGTTTATAAGGCTTGGGAGCGACCAGACCAAGGCGTGACTGATACGTGCCTACGTGCAGTTCGTCCGTTGCCTAATTGGAAACCGCCAGGACGGAACGGGCTGCACAACTTTTGGATTAAATTGTTTCAAAGATCGCACGCTCGCTTGGCATCTCAATTCCAGTCTGCCTTAGAGTCTGAGTCGCTGTCCCAGTTCCTAACTACTGGATTAACCCACCTGTTCCATAAATCAGGACATTCTGCGGAACTTAAAAAATAATAGGCCGATCACGTGTTTACCGACGGTCTATAAAGTTCTTACATCCATTTTGAGAGCAAAGATTAACCATCATGTTGATAGTAATTCAATTATGTCAGCCTCTCAGAATGGATGTAGGAACGGGTCCCGCGGTACTAAGGAGCTGCTCCTCATCGATATTGCCATTAGCCAACAGGTTTCTCATTCCCGATCTATCGACATGCTGGATAGACTATAAGAAGGCCTATGACTCAGTGCCACATACATGGCTCATGAGGGTGCTGGAGCTGTACAAAGTTGATGCAGTCCTACGCACCTCTCCTGATGTCGTGTATGGGGCAGTGGAGAGTATAGTGAGGAGGTTCCTCTCTCAGGAGCCCTGACCACCGGTAGCTTGGACCCTGTTCCCGATACTGGTGGGCTACTATTTTTATATTTTTAAATGTTATTTCTTAATGAAATATTTGTAAAATATATGTTTAGAAAATGAATAAATGAAATAATAAAAATAAATTATACGGACAAATGAAAACACGAAGATATACCACCACCTGTATAACCTAATAACGAGATAAAAGAAAAAGATGTTGACAAGAGCCGCAGCGCGTAGAGCACGCCCACCACCTCCGGCCTCGTCGCTCAGCTCCGCCTCGCTGGCGCCGGAACCCAGCACCACCGTGAGTGCTGTGACACCGGCCGTGGCAGTCGCGTCGAGCTCTATAGAACTTTCTACTCATATTCATCGCTGATGGTATAAAATAATAATAATAATATTTAATAGCCTTCTATCAGGCGAAAACAAGGTGCGCGCCTTCAACGGTTGGGTCATGCCGGTATTGATGTACTCTTTCGGCGTACTCAAATGGACTCAAACGGAACTTGACGCCCTGGACAGGTGGGCCCGCACACTGCTTACTGCATATCGAATGCATCACCCACGATCGTCGGTAATGAGACTGTTTATCCCGCGAAAGTGTGGAGGTTGAGGCTTTTTAAATGCTAAGACTCTCTACAATAGCGAGATATGCAGTCTTAGAGAATATTTTCTAGCTGTCGACGTGGGTATGCATCGAGATGTAGTGGCGGTGGATAAGGGACTCACCCCGCTCTCCTTGGCAAATGAGAACTGGCGCAAACCAGCGGTGCTTGACACTAACGATCGCAGGGCGGAATGGCAGAGAAACTATCTTGCCACTTCGCCAGTCACATTATCTCTTTTTTTTTTTCGTAAACGTTTTTTTATAGTCGCTTTACTTACAGTTTTAATTTTTTGTCCTTGTCGCCAAATGTAGTATCCACGCAAGTTATCGACTAATAGTAAGTATTTGGCTCACTTACGCAACACCACGTGCTGCCTGACTGACGGTTGAACACAGACTGCCCTCCGATCAGTCGCCATGTTATATCTACATAACAAAAATCTTTATTACCTATTTACTTTGTCCAATATTTGCACAAAATTTAAAGAAAATTGTCTCAAGGAATAAGGTTTTTCATACAAAATTTCAACCCCTGTTTCAGCCCCTTAGGGAATGAAATTTCAAAAATCCCTTCTTATCTACCTAGTTTCAGGTCTATACAATCAGCGGTTTGGGCTGTGCGTTGATCCGTCAGTCATTCAGGAAAAGCATTTTATATGATGACAACGCAATTTTACGTTAATTCTCTAGTAGAAAATAACTTTGAGGAGTATTCGCCTCTGGCTGGCTATTATATGTATTATGCTGTCTACTCCATAAAGAATATTTTTAACGAGAAAATAATCTTAAAAAGCTCAGTGCTGGTATAGATTTGCGTTTTCATTTGAATGACTACGACTAACGTGTTATCAAAATTTCGTTCCATTCTCTGTAGATAGAAGAGACATACCTAGTCATAGTTGAATGCTTTTTCTTTCTCAAGTTATTGCGTTTTTCTTACCAACTGGTTTTCCATCATACTAATTGAGTTAGTCAGCCGTAATAGGGGTGTATTGGTGTTTACTAACCGGAGCGGGCTTAATGAGCGACTTGTTGCAGTTTGACAGAGTGATTTAATATCGCGGCGTGATCGTTTCAGTAAATCGAGATTAGTTTGGGGTGAGTCCAAAGCGTGAGTTATTGCGGGGAATATCGATTGCGTTGTTGGTACCCTGTTGGTACCAACAAAGAAATTATATTCAGCTGCAGTATCGTTTGTGCTCTCTGCCATGCGATGTGTAACATTAGACTCTGACTTTACGAATAGGAAGTAAGTTCAGAATGTAAAACTAGTTTTGTGTATTTTACTGAAAAAATCTAATAAGTCCGTCAGATGTATTTCCAAAAAATATTGAACACATGTTTTTTTCTATTTTTCATGTACCTAATCAAAACATGAAGAGGATGCAGTGCTTTGAAAACACAAGTGACGTCACCACGATGGTACAATAATTTGTATCAGCGATGTGACGTCACCAGCCCCCTCTCTAAAACTTTGATGGCCAATAAGAAATGTTTCTAGATTTGCACTAGCCATAATATTCATCGACTCATTTTTAACTTTATGTACAGTCATCGATCAAAAGCGCAGTAGCATGCTTAAGTTTGTATTGCTGCGAACGCGCGGTACAAGCCGTACCTGCATCTGTGTGTATAAGTGATGTATGAAAGTGGAACACATTATTCACCAAACGGACACTTCATTCAATATTCAGACACTGGCGTCGAATGAAACAAAAAATATCTAGTCGCTCTTTCACACACGCAGAGTATGTCATTACGTATGACCCTGGTTCATAGCATTGGTAAATTTCACACCCACTTAAACAAGTACAGATAGCTAATGTCGTATCGTATAGGATTGTAAAACACTTAGGTCTGAGTTTGAATCTTCAGGTTAGACTTCTTTTTCTTTTCAACAATTATCTTCATCTGTTCTTTTATTATTAGAAAAATAAATAAACGACAGTAACAAATAAATTAATTATGCATTAATTATTTTTATTATTATGTTCTTATTGAATAAAGGGGTTAAGAATAAAGATATTACATAAGTGATGGCAAAACGTTTATTCATAATGATTTTACAAAGTATAAATAAATAAACTTCTTGTTAAAATTTTATTGTTTATTTTCTCATAAGTAACAATTTATTGAAAGTTAGTAGCTAATAAGTTAACTATGACAATCAGGTAAATAGTATTTTATCTTAAGTGGGTACTCTAACAAATCGCAACTAACAAATTTGCGCAAATCTACCCACGCGCCACGTAAATATAACAAGTGTGAACTCGTTGTCACAATACAAATAAATTACTCCGAAGTACCACTATTATTTCTCATTTTTCCATGCAGTTTAACAAAATGTTTCTTTTCAGTATAAATCAATTTCAACTTATTATTTTTTATATATGTTACAAAAGTAATCTGTATTCATTATTTATTTATTAATATGATTTATATAGTAATTTTCATAAGTGTATTTTTAATATAATTTATTGTACCCAACAGAGGGGTTCTGATTAAATATATATATTATTACATAAAAAACATACACTAATATTTTCCGATGAACGCAGTTTCTTTTTTTCCTTGATTTCTTGTCCCTGCTTGCAACAAAGAAATTAAAGGGGTCCTTTGTCAAATAAACGTTGGGAACCACTGCTTTAAGTAAACAAATCGTATTCACTAGGACTTGTTGCTTAAGTATTCATTTTAATTACAAAAAGAAGATTGAAACTGAACCTCAAAATAATCCTTATTACGGATATGACACAATACCTATCATTTTCCAATGTCTATCGCATTTGCCTTACAAACTAAATCCTACATCTACATCTTATAAAATAATATTCTTTATTAGAATATTATTTTATAAGATGCGAACTTAGTATATTTAATGTAACTTCTGCAAACTCACTTAAGTTGTATTGTGACATCAACCCTCTCATGAACCTCATTCACCACCCATGTTCCCTTAAATTTTCCCATATTTCTATGCAATGTAACTTCAACTGCTCATCAAATCGCTCATTCAGTGCTTCCCATCGCTGTATCATCAGACCCTATAGGTTTTCAATAGGGTTGAGGTCAGTAGATTGTTCTGGCCATGGAATATCTTTTATCTCCGGGTATTCATTAAACCACTCACGCACAGTACTCGCACGGTGAATGGGACAAAAGTTATCTGCTTAAGCTCATTAGCAGGGTAAACGTTGCACACAGTTGGTAACATGACATCACTTAATACTTCAACGTAAGTCGAACTGTTGGCGCGTGGCGGAATATATCTGGTTGGTATGAAACCTCTCGTTTCATATTCGCTGACCATGTGCTGTTGTTCGCGCCGCTTGTATGGGCTGGGATCTTTCACTTTGCTTTCAACTGGCAAGGCTACTCTCTTCCTCATGCCTTTTGACCCACCGACCCACAGTATTTCTCTAAAACAAAAAAAGAGTACTGTCTACTGTTAAGAAACAAACTACTTTTGTCCAGGACAATTGTCCAATTCATTGTGCGAGTACTGTGTGTGAGTGGTTTAATGAACAACCGGAAATAAAAGTTATTCAATGGGCAGCACGATCTCTTGTCCTCAAACCCATTAAAAACCTGTGGGGTCTGATTATACAGCGATGGGAAGCACTGAATGAGCGATTTGATGAGCAGTTGAAGTTACATTGCATAGAAATATGGGAAAATTTAAGGGAATACGGGTGGTGAATGAGGTTTACAAGATGTTTGATGTATTGTGGTGCAGCTTGAGTGAATTTGCTGAAGTAACATTAATACATCGTTACTTAAATTGAGAATAAAGTATAAAATTTTATAAGGTGATGTAGGATTTAGTTTGTAAGGCCAATCTATCGTATTGGAAAATGATAGGTATTGTGTCATATCTGTAATATTTTGAGGTTTAGTTTCAATGTTTTTTTTGTAATGAAAATGAATACTTAAGCTGTTACCTCAATGAGTCCTAGTGAATACGATTTGTTTAATTAGAGCAGTGGTTCCGAACTTTTATTTATCACGCGATCTCTTTAATTTCTTTATTGCAAGCAGGGACCAGAAATCAAGGAAAAAATTAAACTGCGTTAATCGGAAAATAAACTCATGTCATAAATAAATTCAAAACTTTTAGCATAGCGATGTATTCTTCGAAACCAAAAGTAACTAACAATACTATAAACTTAGTCAGTTTGCATCAATATTACTTTTGACGTGAAAAGATTGAAATTTTATTTATTTCACGGGCCATACTTTGACCCTTGCGGACCACCAGTGGTCCGCCGACCTCAAGTTGGGAACCACTGACTTATAGGTTTGAAATAAACAACTTAAAGTTAAAACAAACTCACTCGCAGTAGAATAAAAGTAGTAGGTACTTCTGAGTAATTACATTGTATTGTGACTACAAGCTCGCACTTGTTATATTTACGTGGCGCATGGGCAGATTTACGCAAATTTGTTAGTTGTGATTTATTAGAGTACCCACTTAAGATATAATATTATTTACCTGATTTTCATAGTTGACTTATTAGCTAACTTCAATAAATTGTTACTTATGAGAAAATAAACTGTTTTAACAAGAAGTTTATTTATTTATACTTTGTAAAATTATTATGAATAAACGTTTTGCCATCACTTATGTAACATTTTTATTCTAACCCCTTTATTCAATAAGAAGAAAAATAATTAATACATAATTAATTTATTTTTATTATTGTCGTTTATTTATTTATCGAATAATATAAGGACAGATGAAGATTATTGTTGGAAAGTCAACTGGCTACCTCCCTTCTTACCTACCAACATTACCTTCCTCCCTTCTTTTGGTTTCCATCATCTGACCGTTTTTACTAGCTGCAATAGATAGAACCCAACTGTATAATTCATATGAGCCCAAGCACGCTCGGTATAAGAGTAGTCAACTTAGTGAGCAACTACTTACCTTTATGGTTTCCATCATTAGAGCATTGTTACTAGCTGGAATGGATAGTGCTCATCAAAAAGATTCAAATGAGCTCAAACACAATGGGTATAGGAGCAGTAGACTAAAATGAGTCACTGCTCAACTTTATGGTTTCCATCATCAGATCGTTATTGCCAACTGCATTGTATAATTGTATGTTGATTAGAAAGATTCAAATGAACCTAAACACGATGGGTTTAAAAGTAGTCAACTAAGAGAGCTACTACTCGTCTTTATGGTTTCTATCACCAGATCCTTGTTCCCAACAACAATACATAGTGCTTATCAGAAGGATTTAAATGAGCACAAACACGATGGGTATAGCAGTGGTCAACTGAGAGAGCCAGTACTCACTTTTATAGTTTCCGTCATCAGAACTTGTTACCAACTACAGTGAATCGTACACAACGGTACGATTGAAATGAGCGCAGACATAACAGTCGTACCATACTTGTAAGAGATGACAAAAAATTACCTTTCTTTGTTTTCTCTAAAAAAACACTTAAGCTCATATAGTAATATCTGTGTGTTAACCATCGTCATATCATATCAAATTCTTGCCCTATTTCAAATTACGAATAAAATATGATTCTATCAGACTCTGGGTCTGAAATGACGCAAAACACGTTTTACCGTTTTTCACCTTTCTGTTCGTCATCATCAGACCTTCGTTATTAACTATAGATATTACCCATCGAAACAATTCAAATGAGTTCAAACACGATCGGCATACTTGTAGGAATGGATGTGAAATTACTTCTTGAAACTTGGTCTGAAGACATATTCAAAGTCATATGTTTATGCGTTAGCCATCGAAATAAATACGTTTGTACTTGCTCTACAACATCTTGATGATAACAAAATGTAAATGAATCAACCTTACATAAAAGATGGTCCTGGTAATTTAGACTTTGAACACAAAATATCAGGTGGCAAGCCAGACGCAGTAAGTGGTTCACAAGTACATCAATTACTCGAGTGCGGGTGGTGTACGATCGCTGAAATAAAAACATGGCAACAACTCAAACGAGACCCGCGGTTCCGTTCGAGTTGTTAACACAAGCCAAGCTGCATGTGTGGGAAGATGTACGCATTGTGCGCACTTTTTATTCTTTCGACTATGGTCTCGATTTGTTATTATTGCATCACCATGCTTGTGTAAACACCTTTGTTTTGATACGCGAATGACTCCGTGTATAGTCAAATTGGCTTATTATCTAAAGATACGCGAAAGAACCGGTATTTCAGCGCAATAGATGGCAATAAAGATTTCAGCATAGTTATAAAAATAAAACGTATAAAATATTAACATAAATTATTGGCTCTCGCTTGAGTACAACGTTTCACCATTAGTGTTGTAGTTTGTTGCGGCGCAGATAACATTCCCGTTTTGCTGTTTCTGTATCAACGTAGGTATACTACAATTATACCTCAAAGATTTGTTAGCAATAACTACAGATGTTTCAGTGTGTTCAAACCATGTCGCGGAGAATTTCTACAATTAAATTGTTCTAATTAATATTACCTATCTGTTACACGGCATTAATACGAACTGTCTTACAATTATGAAGGTAGGTACTTACTCCACATTCAAATGAGATGGATTTGTCGTTACTTCAAAATATTATCAACATTTTCACTAAGTATTTGCATAATTATCTACGGACTTCATACAACTTCATACAATTAGTCGCAATATCTTTAATTTTATTAATTCAACAGCAGTCATTGCGCGCTAAACCATGTCTAGCAGACATTTTTTTTTTTAATATACGCAGCACCTTCTGCCAACTGATGAAAATATCAGCCAACTGTTGGCTTATAAGTAGTTTCTCGCCGTTTAGTACCGATCGTGCCATCTTGGTGTCACTGCGTTTTACGCGCACTAAGAAATAAAGAAATAACAGCGATACAATGACAATGTATGTGCAATAAACTGTGCCGGAATTAGAAAGGACGGGTAAAAACTACCAAACACATCACCTATTATCGGTAAGTAACCAGAAAACGACGTAATTATTTTTTGGTTTTATGTTACAAAATAACGCTATATTTGATCATCAGTGTTGCCGGTTTCTTTTTCCATTTGAAATTTTTACAGATTACGTATTTCTATTGCCACTATAACAAAAAATAATAAAAATTGAGGTTTATTAACTCGCACTTGGCCGGTTTTTTGTTAGTAATTTAGTTAGTATAGGTATAAGTTTATATTGATTTACTTGGTGTACTTTTTTAACTGATTTCAAAAAGATGGAGTTTTTAAATTCTTTTGTACTTTTTATATTAATTAATGTTCACGAATAACTTTTTTGTTAATGAGCCGATTTTAAGTATTACTTTTGCATTAGGTCCAATAAGCCGAGAAAAAAAGGCCAAGAGTAATTTAATAAGGATTAATTTATTAAACCTTTATTGAATAGTTACAGCATTATTCTAAGATATTTTTGAGAGCTGCTTAACAATACTTATCAAACATAGTTATTTGATGAGTAAAATATACTGACAAAAATAACATCTTATTTTTTAGGATACCCAATAATCCTGTTATCAGGAATAGTTGGATAGACTGCATTTAAAAAAGCCGCGGTGATTAAAAAAAATGTTTTTTTTTTAACTGGAGGTTCATTTGACGCAGCTGCGGGGCACAAAATATTTTGATTGAATTATTTGAACAAAAAGTGGTCATTGTGACTTAACCATAATAGCCCCCCAGATACCCTCGCACATTTTCTCATCTGCCTAGCCTTTTTCCAACTATATTGGGGTCGGCTTCCAGTCAAACCGGATTCAGCGGAATACCAGTGTTTTACGTGGAGCGGCTGCCTACCAGACCTCCACAACCCATTAACTGGGTAACACGGTACTTCTTGGCAAGACTGAGTCAGATTTACTGGCTTCTGACAATCCGTAACGACTGCCAAAGATCTACAAATGACAGCCGGGACCAACGGCTTAACGTGCTTTCCGAGGCACGGAGGAAACTCGTTATATTAAGATGGTCACCCATCCACAGACCAACCTTGGTAAGCGTTGCTTAACCTTAAATATCGACCCGTGCGGCTGTTATTATTTAGCCACACCTCGCACATTTTCTGATTTTCGTAATTTTTGATTTATTTACCTACATTATTTTTCTGTTTCAACAATAGTTTTCTCAATGCATGCCAAATAATGAATTTTCTAGGCAAAATTTTGCTACTTTGGATTACATTATTGCAAAATGCATATCAGCCCCGTAGTTTTGGAACTTAAATTCAAACAAACAAATCTTTCCTCTTTATAACATTACTGTATTAAAAGTTCATTCCTAATGGTCTTTCATTTTAAATAAGTATACAAATTACAAAATGCCTAAAAAGTTAAATATTGTTATATTAATTTCACTAACTTAGCTGATTTAATACAACATTCAAATACAACTTAATGTAATCTTTGTTTTTTTATTTAAGAAAGTAACTACTTAACAAAAAGACACTACTAAAACTTAATACATACACATAAAACTTCTCTTACATAATTAGTAAAATTGTTGTAGCTAGTATCATTACTCACGCACACAGAGACATAGACAAATGAAATGTTGGCTCGTTTTTAGCGAGTTGACAGTAGGGCAACGCTCCATCTAGACATTATATAATCTAAGCATCTATACTATACCTTGCACCGTTCACAGGCAAGCTGTTCGCGGCGCCACATCCCGTCCGCCCACGCGCACACGCTTCTCGATCGCAGGCTTTCACAAGCACGCTCGCGTACCACGTACTCCGGACCCAGCGAGTTATGCACAACGCTATCTAGCTCACTCCAGGCCGATATAATTGCTTTTGACTGCCTTCCAAAGCATGCTAGTCATTTGGCATGTCGAAAATACTGTTGCGATCATCCGCTTTGACTTGATTGAGCTTGTTCTGGTTTATTCACTTATTTCTTGGGACTCTAGTTTGTGTCGTTAGTTAGAATATTAGATTAACACTAGAAAAAAGAAAACAGAAATCGGTTAAAAATACAAAACATGCTTAAATGCTTTAAAATAAAAATACATGAGAACAATATTTTACAACGTTATGCACCTTATTTTTAAAACTTTTAAAGAGAGCTTTAAAGGAGATGGACTTTTAAAAACTTACTCAAGTAAATTACAATAAGTTGATGGCTCAATTAAGAGTCAATTAAGTATTTACGACGGCTGCGACTGAGTTAAGGCTTCCCTTGTTCCGTGGTATGGGAGCGCGGGAGGCTGCGCGAATGTGCGTCACAGTCAGTCAGCGCCAGTAGCCGCGCGCGCGCACGCGTCTCGACCGACCGGCCGACCAGTCTCTCGCTTGTTTACCAACAACCCGATCGTTTGAAGAGACTCCCGCTATTCTATGCTCATGTTTCGAATACATGACTTTTATTTCTTGCATTAAAAACTAATCCTAATAAGGTTTTAAATATTAAATTTGATGACTTTCTGTAAGTGACATGTCAACGCTTCGACTGTTTGATAAGTCGCCACCTTATACGCTTCTGTGGACATGAATAACGTGCATAATGTGACAGATTTGTAGTACGCATTCACGAGTGTCAAGCAACGATTCTGCGACATGAAACCCTCGATAGTTATTGTATATGTTATCGCACTGGCGATCATCGTCGGTGGCGAGATCAGAATCCGCGGCAAAGTCAGGAAGAGATACTCGTCGCACCGGCGCCACCGCGCCGTGCTGCCGGCCTGCGACTTTAATAAAACGATTATTAACGATGAGTGGTCCTTGATGGAAGCTATAGGCCAATCAAAGTTTATTTTTACTGGCAAAGTTCTGAATGTTAAGAAGTTTCGATCGGAAGACGGGTCTTCGCGGAAAAAGTCTAACTTGTACACAGTGTATTTGAGGAGATTGTTAAAGGGGGATATGAGTGAGTTGAGGACGTTATTGAAGTTGGAAGGGTCGCGAGAGACTTTAAGTGGTTCGACGTTGCTGGTGGAGAGGACGCGCGCGCGGGAGACGTGTGCGCCGGCGCCGCGCCCGCGCCTCTCCGCGATCTTCCTCAGCGATACCGCGCTCACCGCAGGAAATAGAGCACCCTCACCTAGACTTCGGATCCTGACTGACCCGGTGCCGCTAACCCTTTATCATTTGGATAGGATAAATGCTGCTGTAAAAGGTATGTTACCAATGTCAACTTTTCTTGTTATGTAAATACCTCACAGATATTATTGTTCTTATAGCAATCCAGAATTTAATACCTATATAATTAGATACATAACGTGGTTGACGTTAAAATAAAATAAATAACCTCATGTCATAGACCGTAAGAAGACCATGGTCTCCACATGAATCAAACACACGCGATAAAAAATATAAACCTGTACCCTGTACTTTGCCAATTAAATAAAACAAATTCATTCGATGTAATGCAAGGCAATCGGTTTAATACCGTGCAATTCACGACGAGTGGGTGTTGCTTCCATAGCGTACATAACATCGGGAACATTCAACATGAAAGTGTATTTTGATTGACGTCTTAAAAACTAGGGGGCTAAAAAGGCCACTTTTGGAGAATCGTAGATATTAGAATAATATTAATCACGCAACAATCATTCAAATTTCATTTTCATCTTTATCTCTAACGAATTAGGTTCAAGATTGATTGGAAAAATTTGACAGTGACGGGTAGCGTGATTTGCTTTTTTATTCTGCTAATGTGGCCTCTTTAGAACCGCTGTCCGTTAAGTCAATAGAACGAATGGGCACACACTCGCGTGCCGACCGCGATCAATCAATGTGTATACCGCACCAGATTATATATTGTTCACACAAACGTATTCTAATTAACTAAGCAAACACTCCAAATGCCAATGGTAATTGTAAAATAACATCGGTTTTAATAGCAGTGTAATACGACCTCAAACAAATACCTATACATACTCGTAAAGACGATATCATAATTTAATTTATTCATTTTTTCTAAACAATTTAAAGAAGGTACGAGTAGATTCATTTGTTGTGAATCTGCAATATTACTTAACATTGATGAGATGCTATAAATTCCACTTTTATTTATTACCTACGCATTTTGCCGAGTAGAAAAGAATGTAAAATAATATTACGCTGAGATGCTCTTTAATTGAAATCGCAGTGAGTCACGAATAGACTTTATTCCGAGTCAAATTCTCTGCAATAAATTTTATAGCGAAAGCCATTTTAACCTTAAAATTCCAAGAAGATCCAATTTAAACTTCGCACAATCCGGCGATGAGATGTGTATCGACTATCGCGGGGCTCGCTGCCGCTGCGCCGTGGGTCCCTTTGGCGGTTTCGTAGGGATGCGAGTCGCACACCTATCTGACACTCTTATTGTTGCTATGTACATCACCTATGCCCAGTTAGCAAATGCCTGACGTCGCCGTCATGCAACCAAATTTGTATTTTCGTGAGCTGCCTCACATGTTAAGGAAGCTCACGTGACTCCAACTCACCCATCGACAATAGAGATTTTTCATAGATACTTTACATTATTATGATGATATATCGGTACGTCGATGCTGTACCGGGTCGGTTCATTATCTGAAACCATCATCGCAGGAGGCGTTTTAGACTGTAGAGAAAGTGAAGACTGAGTATATACGTCACGATAGCTATGTACCACACACGAAGCGGGCATAATACAGCATGCCTGTAATGTCGATAAAATCTCACGCTTGTAATCTGTTGGGAATATTCAATTATAATCTTGTAATAGATACGGCTAGTTACTTCCTTAATAATAATGACATCACATATAGCAGGCTTTGGAACCTTCACTTGCCAATTGTGTCTTTGTTGGAGCGTGTTAAGATATGCTCTATTCGGAGTTACATATTAATCTATTTTAACCGACTTCAAAAAAAGGAGGAGGTTCTCAATTCGTCTGTATTTTTTTTTTTTTATGTTACCTCGTAACTCCGTCATTTATGAACCGATTTGAAATTTTTTTGTGTCATCTGAAAGGATATACTCATAGAGGAAAGTAATATATGATATACTTCTCGATTGGTCCCATTGTCACCATGTCAGAATCTGATGATGGGATCCCATGAAAATCGAGGGCAACCCTCAAATTTTATAGGCACATACAATGTTTTTCATGAATTTTCTAACGCAATTTACATATTTGCGCCTGGTAATCATCATCTCATGTTGCTGACCTGATGATGAAAGGTATAAATTAGGATCTGATGATGAGATCCCATGAAAAATGTTTGTTCAGCGATACTTTAGCCAATTGTCAGCCGATTTGGATGATTCTTTTTTGTTTCAAAGAGTATTTTCCTAGACTGGTCCCGTTTCAATTTGGTGAAGATCTGATGAAGAACTTCGGAGGTAGGCAACGGAACTCTTCAATAAATGATAGCAAAGGGATCGAGATTGCTGAAATCGCATGTTTTTTTAGTGTTTACACCAGTTCTTAACATAACATTGCACCGGTACGCTGTTAATGGTACCTAGGTACCACTAAAAAGAGAAAAATAAAAATCTGTTTTACAAAAAATACAACCGATTTCCAAAAACAAAACACTACAAGGTATAAAATAACTTCGAAAGAAAGAAAGAAACTTTAATTTCTGAAGTCGGTGTTTTTGGTTATTTTTTTCGTTTTTAGATACCGACTTCCGAAATTAAAGTTTCTTTCTTTCTTTCGAAGTTATTTTGTACCTTGTAGTGTTTTGTTTTTGGAAGTCGGTTGTATTTTTTGTAAAAAAGATTTTTAGTGGTACCTAGCGCCCTCTAGCAACAATTGGCATTGAAAACGCAAAATCCGCCGTCGATCCCTCATGTTCAACATGACGATGTTAAGTGATGTCCGTCCGATGACCGCCGACCTCTTTGCAGAAAATCTACGACACAGTATAAAATATTTTCAGTTGATCTACTTACCTATTTTTCTCTCAGACAATTATTCTTACTGTGAAACATTTTATCGAAACTGATCTGACCGTTCAATAATAATTAAATGTAGACTTTGGTCACGTCGAATTTTGTTTCTGTCAAATGGTGATATCCTTTTTTATATAGTACTGCAACTAATTGATTTTTTTCATCAATCACACATTCATTGTTCCGTTTCGGAGATAACCCTCAAAACACAACATATATACACAAACTCACAAAATTTGCACTCCATTTATACTCGTTATATGTATAATTGATTTTATCCATTATTCAATTTAAAAAAATATTCATTACTTCATTTTTTAATCTATTGGGTGTTTGGTAATTAGTGACCGATGCTTTAACACGTGATTGTACTCATGATAACAAACAAATTTTACTATTAGACCAAACCTGAAATCGCGAAAAAAATAGGCAGTGACCGATAAAAAATCAGTACATTTTGACCAGTTAGTAGGCGAACATAAATGTAATGACTAATTACCAGTCGCCCAATATGAATATATTTCAATAAATAATTACAAAAAATATATTAAAAAAAATACCTGCTGAATTGAGAGAAGTCGGTTAAATAGTAACCCACCTGTGTCGAGAACGAGGTTCAAGCTACCGGCGGCGCAGCGATCAGGCAGGCCTCCAGAGAAAAGGAACCTCCATAAAAAACTTTTTTATAAAAATAAAACCGACTTCCAAAAACAAAACACTACAAAATAAAAAATAACTGTAATTTCGAAAGTCGGTGTTTTTTGTATTTTTTTGGTTTTTTAACACCGACTTCCGAAATTACAGTTATTTTTTAATTTTGTTTTGTTTATAACTGGTGTAAACTATCAACAGACATGCGATTTCAGAAATCCCAATCCATTTGATACCATTGATTGAAGAGTTCCGTTGCCTACCTCCGAAGTTCTTCATCAGACCTTCACTAAATCAAAATGGGACCAGTCCGGGAAAATACTCTTCCAAACAAAAAAAGAATCATCCAAATCGGTTAAAAATTGGCGGAAATATCGCTGAACAAACATTTTTTCATGGGATCCCATCATCAGATCCTGACTTATACCTTCCATCATTAGCTCAACAACATGAGATGATGATCATCAGGCATAAATATCTGAATTGCGTTAGAAATTTCATGAAAAACATTGTTGTGTGCCTATAAAATTTGTAGGATTCCCTCGATTTTCATGGGATCCCATCATCAGATTCTGACTTGGTGACAATGAGACCACCTCAGGAATACAGGCTTTCGAATAAAAACTAATTTTTCAAATCGGTCCACAATTGGTGGAGAAATCGGTGAACATACATAAAAAAAAAACAAAATACATACAGCCGAACATAGAACCTCCTCCTTTTTAAAGAAGTCGGTTAATAAAATGCGAACCTTGTCCAGAATTACCGCTGAATCAATGGACGGTTAATTCAACGTGCAATATATCCAGTTATTGGTAAGATGTCTGAATTTACATTCAGCTTGCCAAAAATTGGCAAAACCGCTACCGTGTAACCTCTCACTTCTGCTTTGGAGCGTTTGGCCACTGGTACTACCTAGGATAACTTCCAAACATCTGGACAAAATCATCTGGCCGAAGAAAAGGCGAGCTGCTGATTTCTCTAAAAATTCGATGAGCACTTGGACCCTAAGGTACTCGGACATAAACGGCTCAAACATATAAATTCCCAATACGTTTGTTACATTTATGTCATCTGTGCCATTGCTCCAGCATGCCCGCCATGCTAAGAAGATTCGAAGGCGCAAAGCCATGCCCATGTCATGCCCATGTAGCGTCCCACAGTTTTAATCGATGCTAGTATTAAGGCGCAGATACGGCTCAGTAGCTGATTTTAAAATGAGCATCACGTGTAAACGGTGAGATGTAATAAAAAACAAAAAAATGTTACACAAGTTGTTGCCCGCGAATCCGTTCGCGAGTGAGTAGAAAATAAATTAAGTCGTTAAATAAGATCGCAAAGATAATAGAACAGTCAATATCCAGCAATACCTAACCCTGATAGAACCTACCAATTGTCTCTATCTTTCTAGATATGTCCAAGGCATTTGATTTCGTGAACCACACTTTATTAATTTATAAATTAGATCGATAAGGGGAAACGCGTTGAAATGGCTCGAAAGCTACCTTACACATCGACAGCAATGTGTTGAGATTTCGGGACAAACAGGAAATGAAAAGCTCGCATATAGGTCTCAATTTCGCGAAAACAACTGTGGTGTCCCCCAAGGGACCATACTAGGGCCACCATTATTCTTGATCCATGTTAATGACTTGCCTAGTGTAACACCCCACAATTGCATACTATACGCTGACAATACGACCCTTAGTATTATAAATCAAAATGACGACATTGTTGAGTACCAAAACGAAATAAATATGACATTAAATAAAATTATTACATGGCTTGAACAAAATAATCTTCATATTAACATTAATCAAACAAAAATGATACAATTCCAGACATATAACAGTACGCGTCCACGGCTTAAAATACAATATGGAAATGAGACTATAGAAGAGGTTGATTACGAAAAATTCTTGGGGATAATAATTGATAAAAATTGTAACTGGAAATCTCACATTGATAATCTATGTAAAAAGATAGATAGATTTGTTTTCGTTTTATATAGACTAACACGTGTGGCTAGTGTTGAGGCAGCACTATGTGCATATCATGGCTATGTCTCATCAATCTTGCGCTATGGTATTATAATATGGGGTAATTCGGTTGAACTTCAAAGAGTGTTTCGAGCTCAGAAAAAATGTGTACGCTCAATTTGTGGAGCGCACCCACTGGACAGTTGTGTTCCATTGTTTAAAAAACTTAAAATATTACCACTTCCAGCACTATACATTTTTGAAATTTGTATCTTTGTTCACCAAAACAGACATGAATTTGAATTGTATAATGATGTTGTATCTAGACCCAGCCGAAGAGTGCATATGCTTAATGTTCCTAGGCGTAGAATTAAATTGTTTTCTAATAATGTATACTGCATGTCCATTACTGTCTACAACAAATTACCTGATGGCTTCAAAACTCTCAGCCTCAGAATATTTAAACGTAGATTATTTGATTTCCTTTTAAGCAAATGTTATTATTCTACTGAAGATTTTATAAACGAAAAATTACCTAAATATAATCTCTTTCCAAACTATTATTCAATTTTTGTTGTAATTCCTATTATTAATAACTTTATCTACCTCTTAACGTAATGATGACCCATAATTTTTATCAACTATATTTGTACGCCGGAAACGGCAGAATATTTTGGACGTAATACGTAATAACGCACATAACAGCTTTGTACAATATTCTGACAAATAAATGCATTCTATTCTATTCTATTCTATTCTATTCTATTCTAGAATAAGGACGTTAAAAGAATGTAATTCAAGGCACACTCTGAACTGGTAGGGCAAAATGTGTATATGGGGTTTTCCAATAAGAATTTCCCAGTAAGGTCTTCATTACGTTAAGTTTCAGAGGGATTAAATATCTGAGTAGAAATCGTAAAACTTAACCGGGTGACGTGTATCATTTTCTTCAATGACGGTGGTCATGGACAGATATTCCCTACTTTCCCCAGAAGGATTTGTCAATATTACGCGTAATGATGGTTGTTGCTTGGTCTATGCGAGGGGCCAAAATAGTTGATTGGCATTACCATGAAACAACAAAGTTTCTAAGGTCGATGGGACCACCGTACAAAGAACAAATTAATTTATGTTGTGGAGCAACGGTACAACATAGGCAATCTACTAAAATAACCCAACCATCTTATTGAAGTGTGTGATACGGAAGATCAAGTGGGTTGAGTGTATTAAGGAACTCCACAGGATAGTGAATAGTATCATCCATATGCACTACAGTGTCCACAGATTTGTACTGGTATCCTGAAACTTTGATCAAAAATGATAGACGCCTAATCGTTCTTTGGTATCAAAATCGCACGTTCACATAAACATTGCATAGGTTTGCTGAGGTTGACGAATTTTTTCCAAAGCGTCACCGTCCCTGGAAAGCGAAGAGCATTAGGAGGAACACGGTGCGTTTTAGTAAGTAAGTTCTGTTTCGCTAAGAGTGGGAGAAGTAATTTGATGACTTCCTACCCTTAAAAAAACTGGCCAAGTGCAAGTCGGACTCGCGTGCAAAGGGTTCCAAACCAATTTAATTTTTTAACCGACGATAAAATGGAGGTGGTTCTCAAGTCGACGCGTATGTACATTTTTTTTTAACATTTTATTTTAAAACTACAGACTTCTTATAGATTTTCCTGTAATCTTTAAGTATATAACTATAATCCGCATTTTTTTTAAATTTTGGCTCAGTAATTTCGGAGATAAGGAGGGGGGGGGGAATGGTCATATTTGGTCTAATTTCTTGAATAACTTCATAACTTTAATATTTTAAAATTAGGACAAAAAATATACTTACAACCCTCATAGTAAGTGCAAAGCTTCCCTGTTTTTGACTAACCGACCTTGACATTTCAAAAATGCCTGTAAATGGTTTATTTGAAATAAATTTCTTTGAATCTTGAATCTTGAGAAAGCCCTTTCATTTAATATGACATTTGATACAGTTTGAAAAACTTTTTTTTTTACTCCCAATAGTGACTCCCATACTCAAAATATAATAATTGACGTAACGCGTACGTGTTTGGGTCACAGAATCTCATGTTACAAAAATTTCAACAGAATAGCAGAATCCAAAAATAGGTCTAAGATATGAAAATATCATTTTTATTAACCATAGAAGGATGCGAGACGTACAGTACCGGTTGTTGAGGTGACACTTGGAGACTTATGTCCATCAGTGGACGTCTTTCGGATGATATGATTATAATGATGAGAATTACATCATCCAAAAATCTAGCCGGGCATTGAAAATTATTGTCCTGGTGCCTCACAAATCCCAGGAACCAAATAATGCTTATATAATAATAACAATAATAGCTAACGAGAACTGGCGCAAACCTGTGGTATTAGATACTAACGACCGCAGGGAGGTATGGCAGAGCAAGTAGCTTCACGGATGCTTTTATCGGGTCCTACATGGGCCCGATGTAGACTTCTTAGCGTTCGTAGCCTGGCTTCGTTTTGGTGACCTCTTCGGGAAAACCGAAGGTTTTGTCTGTGCAATTATGGACGAAGTTATGATGACTAATAACTACCGGAAATACATTGTGAAGGACGGTACGGTTGATATATGTCGGGCATGTCACCGGCCCGGGGAATCCATCCGCCACATTATTTCCGGTTGTTCTAGTCTAGCTAACGGAGACTATTATACAGGCACAACCTTGTAGCCAGGATTATCCACCAGCAACTTGCTCTTAAATACAATCTTGTGGAATCGGAAGTACCGTACTATAGGTATGTGCCCGACCCAGTTCTCGAAAGTGGTAGTTGCACATTGTATTGGGATCGGTCTATCATCACTGACAGGACTATTGTTGCCAATAAGCCTGATATAGTGGTGATAGACCGACTAGAGCATCGCGCAATGATTGTTGATATAGCAGTCCCTCATGACGAGAACCTCGTGGAGTCAGAGAAAGATAAACAAACGAAGTATCTTGACTTGGCTCGCGAGGTTGTCGACATGTGAGATGTGAACACAGCAGTTATTGTGCCGATAATCGTGACGGCCAATGGCATTATTGCCAAGAGCCTCGACCAACATCTCAAGAGGCTCTCGTTGGGCAGCTGGATCAAGGGCTTGATCCAGAAAGCAGTACTCCTGGACACAGCGCGCATCGTTAGGAGGTTCCTCTCTCAGAAGCCCTGACCACCGGTAGCTTGGACCCTGTTCCCGATACCGGTGGGCTACTATTTTTTATATTTTTTATATACAACGTTGATACGACAGAGGGGCTTTCCTTTAAACTGCCTATACTAGGTACCATTTTCAAGCTCTGTACCAAAATTAAATTAATTAGGAGCAGTAGTTTAGTCGCAAATGATTTTTAAAGTTTTTGCACGGTTTGAACACGATGTATCTTTTCTAACAGTTGATTATCGTCTAAGCATAGGTCATGCACCTTACAACGATAAATCTACGATGCGTTGTTGCCGCTCTGACGCATGTCGAAGGACATTCACTAAAAATTGGCAATGCAAACAAGGAAGCAATCAATACACACACACTTGCACTTTCACTACGAAAGCGACTAACATAAAGCGAGCGAAAGAAATAGAGATAGGTCAGTTTGTTGCATCCTTGTTTTTTGCGATCGGTAAGTCCCTCAGCAGTGCGCCGACGCTTGTTTTTCGGAACGTACGGTTTGTGGACTTCGCGCGCAACAATTGTAATTTTATTTTGTTATTGTGAGAGGACACGTAACTTGGGATTATTATTATTTAGTATTAGTGTTTTTTTTGTGATTGACTGTTTTTTATGGTGATAGGACACGTAACTTGGGATTATTATTATTTAGTATTAGTATCTCCGGACCTCACTCCCATGGATTTCTTTTTGTGGGGTTACATTAAGGGTGAAGTGTATGCCTCAGAGGTAAATAAAATTATTGATGAGTTAAAAAATAGGATTATTTTAGCATTTCACAAATTAAAGTGCTTAGCGACGGACAGTGATCTAATTAGAAAAATAAATAACAATATTCTCCGTCGGTATAATTTGTGCATCAATGTGAATGGAGGACACATCGAAAATTTAAAAATTTAGTGTGTTTGTTTTTGTGCGCGTACTTCGAAACGTTACCTAACATAAAAGCCAGTGCGAGCGGAGCCCAGCGGAGGCCTAAGTCGCCGGCCGCCACCCCGGCCCGGCCCCCACCGAGCACACGAGATACCGCACACCGCGCTCCGGCGCGCGCGCGACGTTGCCGCTTTGTTACCTAGCGGTATCTAAGGTCAGTGTCTTTTTTTTTACAAAGGGTGGTTGCGTTTTATTCGGATTTGCAAGCTATTTAGTTTGTTTGAAAAAAATATTTTCTCATTTATGGCGCTTTTTGTTTTTGTACCGTATCGAATTAATACTGTACACGTATAGTATACGTAGTTTAATTTAATGCCCCTCTGTCGTATCAACTCTGTATATAAATGAATAAATGGAATAATAATAATAACATTTTTATTCATTCCCAAATTAGTACAGTACATATACACAAAACTATTTCAGAAAACTTAGCCACTAAAAAAAACTATACATCTCTGGCACTAGAATTCCCTATGTCGTGGGGGTCCAGTCCTTCCGTACGATTAAAAAAATATATAAAAGTAACGCATTTGATGTGTATAATTATTAAACTGTTATTATTTTCATTGTAACACAACTAATAAGAAACAAGAATTAAAAAAAAAACAAAAATCATACAAAAAAGATAACCTAATAAAATAATACTTTAAAGAAAAATTGAAGTGCTTATAATGTGAGCACAAGTTCTTATGGTAGAATTGCCTGTTAAACACGAACAGTAAAGCTGTTGCGAAGCGTTTCTACCCGTCAGATTGGTTTTACTAATATACGTATAATACGTTTATATGAATAATACGTTTTTGATGACGTAATAATAATACTAGGACCCTGTTCCCGATATCGGTGGGCTACTTATTATTTTTATATTTTTAAATGTTTTATATATATATATATTGTGTAAAAATGTTTTAAAATATATAAATAAGTAAAGAAAATAAATAAAGGAAATACTAGTACGTCGTAATAATAAGCAGTTACTTGCATCGATTCCGTAAATCGTAAAACTTGGACTTATCTCTTGGCAAACTTCTATAGAGTATAAAAATGTTCACCGACATATTACAATCCTGCTAGTTCGATTTAATACATTATGTGCCCAGCGCAATCAATATTAAATCTTCTTCTAAAAGAAATATTTAACACTTCATTATTTATTTTTATGAATTATACAGGACGTGGACGACGATGTCCAAGCACGTATAGGCGCGGCTTGGGCGAAGTGGCGCGAGGTAACGGGCGTTGTATGCGACCGCAAAATGCCTCCGAAGCTCAAGGGGCAGATATATAAATGCATCATACGGCCTGTCCTACTGTACGGCGGTGAATGTTGGCCAGCACTAAGCAGACACACCCAGGAGCTTCGCGTCACGGAGATGAAGATGCTGAGGTGGATGAGTGGCGTAACGCGATCCGATCGCATACGCAACTCTTTCATCAGAGGTAGTCTTGGTGTCCGTGACGTGGGGGAAAAACTGCAAGAGTGTCGTCTGCGATGGTATGGCCACATCATGCGCCGCCCTATGGAGTACGTTGGTGGGGATGCATGAATATGGCTGTTCTTGGGGCTAGGTCCCGTGGTCGCCCTCGCAAGCGCTGGTTGGACATCGTTAAGTCCGACATGAGAGCCAATGGCCTAACTGAGAAGGATGTTCAAGATCGGGCAAAGTGGAGGAAGCTAAGTAGGAAGGCGGACCCTGGCAATAGCCGGGATTAACGCCAGGTAGAAGAAGAAGAAGATGCTCTTCGCCTGTTTATATTGTTTTCAATAACAAAGTCTCCTAGACGATTTAGCATATCCATTCCTTCTCTAATAACAACGAGTCGCCGTCCGCAGGTCCGTGCCTACGGTGACCAGGAATCACCCTGTGACTCTCGACCCCCGGGGCGTCTTGTTCTGTTGGCTGGGGCCGTGAGGTTTTCCTCTTAAGCGGTCAGGGTCCTCCGTTGCTAGCATTACTGTTTCGCAGAAGGAGGTGACCACTACCCATGCGTCCTGACTCCGGACCATAGATTGAACCAGGGCCGGACGCGGAAGGTCGCCGCCGCCGATCGACTAGACGACGACCTTGCGGTGCTCCACCTAAGCAAAGCAGACCTCCACCGTATGCTCCACTGTGTCCTCCGGGTGATCCTTACAGTGTTGACACCCCACCATATCCGAAACAGGTATCTCCCGAAACGTCAGTGTCCAGTAGTACTTGCGTCAAGCGGCAGGTAAGGACGCCGTGCAACCGCTCTGGCCACTTCTCAAAGAGGGGCCGCAATTATGGTGTGCTCAGCGCTGGCTTGCAACAGTCGTTGTCTCTATTCCATGAGATTCTGCCGGAGCTCCATCCACCGTGCTGTGATTTGCCGCGGCAGAGAATATCGCCCCAGCGTAGCACCACCCATAAACGAGCGCGAAGGCTCTCATGTCCAAATGGCAGTCCAGCAAGGAGGCTCCCTGCCTCGGGATACCATGCAGTTTGACCCTCTGGAATGCGTTGAGATATCGGGCTAGACGCCTCCTCAAAGTAAGCGCCCTCACCGGCGCTCTATAATAGGTCATGGATCGCACAAACCCCGCGTAAAGCCTCCGGAAGGAGGCGTTTGGGCCTCTAGATTAGGCAAAAGCCGCTTGAAGGCAGCCCCGGCCTGCCCCAGTCAGGGAGCCAAACGTCGGAAATGCTCGACGATGTTCCAACAGCTATCAAGGCCGAGACCTAGGTACGTCATCGTTGACGCGACGCCGATGTGATTCCCCGCTACTTTTGTGCGGGATTCCGATGGTGACTTTTTTCGAGAACCATGAAAGCACATGGCTTCGGACTTGTATAGGGCCAACTCGAGACCCAACTGCCGGATCATCTCAACTACTGTCGCAATCCAGCGTTTCATAGCGTCGGCAGGTGTCGTCAGCGTGGCTGACCACCCTAATGGGGGAGGTCGGCGCGCAGTACCCAGTCGTAGTTAATGTCCCACAGGAGCGGCCCCAGAACCGAATCCTGTGGAACACCGCACGACATCTTTTGCTGGTTCTCTCAGATGACCGAGGTAGATGACGGCCCTGTCCATCAAGTAAGCGAGATGACGCGGCGGCGTTCGATTGGAAAATAGCTCTCGCTCGCTCACGCACACTTGAGTGCCACGCGCGACGGTGCTCACGCGGGTTTGTTTAAACCATAGAAATATAAAAAACAGGAGAACTGGCAAGGGGCGTGTCAGTGTCCGCGCGACGTGATCACGCTGATCATGTCACACGCAAATGGCCGTCTCGGCGAACTAGTGCGCTTTCGACCACGATCGTGACAAATTATAAGAATTCCGTGTTATTTAGTGGTTTCTTGTAAAAAACGAAGCCTAAATCAAAACTTTGTAAATTATGGAATCACTTACCATATCTAAATATAAGTATTTTACTTTATTTGTCTTTAAATTATTAAAAACAACAAATCGTATAATATGTTTTGCTTTTACTATGTTATTCTTGTGTTCAAATATAACAGCGACTGTACATATTTTGTAATAAATACATTGTTCCTTATCCTATATAGCTCGTGGCTAAATAATAACAGCCGCACGGGTCGATCTATAAGGTTAAGCAACGCTTGCCGAGGTTGGTCTGTGGATGGGTGACCATCTTAATATAACGAGTTTCCTCCGTGCCTCGGAAAGCACGTTAAGCCGTAGGTCCCGGCTGTCATTTGTAGATCTATGGCAGTCGTTACGGATTGTTTGAAGCCAGTAAATCTGACTTCAGTCTTGCCAAGAAGTACCGTGTTACCCAGTTAATGGGTTGTGGAGGTCTGGTAGGCAGCCGCTTCACGTAAAACACTAGTATTCAGCTGAATCCGGTTTGACTGGAAGCCGACCCCAATATAGTTGGGAAAAGGCTAGGCAGATGATGATGATGACATTGCTCATACCTAAGTTAGTCACTAAGTGTTTGAACAAGCAATGTAAAAATCAAACAACGATAATTTAGTATGCGCATTCATCGCGTATTACGGCCGCTACTATTTGCGACGAGTTAGTGAAGTCCATTGTGCAGATCAACTTACGTAGGTTATCGGCAATATTGTCGATTGATGAAGGAAATCTTGCAAAAACAGTTTATTTTTCAATTTGTTAACTGTTTTTACTCGGTTAGAAGATCAAACAAGAACGTTTTTTTACTTAATTTAATTATTTTAAAGCGTAGTAGAGAAACGCTTAACTAACTTTCGTAAATTAAGTTAATTCAATTTTAGGTTAATAATCGGTGGAGTGTTTATAATATTTTCTGGAGATGGCATTTTTTATTTATTTTATTTTTAGGACCCCAAAAACCTTTTTTGTACAATTATAAATGGAAGATTCGATAACTTTCCGATTTAGTCAATCACTAGCGTGTATGAAAAATAAATTGCTTTTGTACAGCACATCGATAGCGTTCGCTGTTTTTGTGTGGTTAAGTTGTATGGTGCATAGTTAATACACCGTGTTTTTGAAGAGATAAGGTTTTTGGATAAACTGGATAAACATAGCCTAAAATAGTAGCTGTACGTCAGTTTTGACATTATAACCCAGAGTTAGTTGCCACTAATTTTTTATTAAATCCACCTAATTATACAACGTTGATACGACAGAGGGGCTTTCCTTTAAACTGCCTATACTAGGTACCATTTTCAAGCTCTGTACCAAAAATAAATTAATTAGGAGCAGTAGTTTAGTCGCAAATGATTTTTAAAGTTTTTGCACGGTTTGAACACGATGTATCTTTTCTAACAGTTGATTATCGTCTAAGCATAGGTCATGCACCTTACAACGATAAATCTACGATGCGTTGTTGCCGCTCTGACGCATGTCGAAGGACATTCACTAAAAATTGGCAATGCAAACAAGGAAGCAATCAATACACACACACTTGCACTTTCACTACGAAAGCGACTAACATAAAGCGAGCGAAAGAAATAGAGATAGGTCAGTTTGTTGCATCCTTGTTTTTTGCGATCGGTAAGTCCCTCAGCAGTGCGCCGACGCTTGTTTTTCGGAACGTACGGTTTGTGGACTTCGCGCGCAAACAATTGTAATTTTATTTTGTTATTGTGAGAGGACACGTAACTTGGGATTATTATTATTTAGTATTAGTGTTTTTTTTGTGATTGACTGTTTTTTATGGTGATAGGACACGTAACTTGGGATTATTATTATTTAGTATTAGTATCTCCGGACCTCACTCCCATGGATTTCTTTTTGTGGGGTTACATTAAGGGTGAAGTGTATGCCTCAGAGGTAAATAAAATTATTGATGAGTTAAAAAATAGGATTATTTTAGCATTTCACAAATTAAAGTGCTTAGCGACGGACAGTGATCTAATTAGAAAAATAAATAACAATATTCTCCGTCGGTATAATTTGTGCATCAATGTGAATGGAGGACACATCGAAAATTTAAAAATTTAGTGTGTTTGTTTTTGTGCGCGTACTTCGAAACGTTACCTAACATAAAAGCCAGTGCGAGCGGAGGCCTAAGTCGCCGGCCGCCACCCCGGCCCGGCCCCCACCGAGCACACGAGATACCGCACACCGCGCTCCGGCGCGCGCACGACGTTGCCGCTTTGTTACCTAGCGGTATCTAAGGTCAGTGTCTTTTTTTTACAAAGGGTGGTTGCGTTTTATTCGGATTTGCAAGCTATTTAGTTTGTTTGAAAAAAATATTTTCTCATTTATGGCGCTTTTTGTTTTTGTACCTTATCGAATTAATACTGTACACGTATAGTATACGTAGTTTAATTTAATGCCCCTCTGTCGTATCAACTCTGTATATCACTTGAAGTGCTACAACACTTAGGAAAATTTGCTCATAATCCTTTGAATTTAGAATTCTAAATCCAATTCAAATATTAAATATATTCTTTTGTTTATTAGTGTTTGAAATACCTACTTCACATACACTTCTCAGCAAAAAAATCGAAACACCTCTGAAGTTTGGTTTTGTGTGAGCTTTATGTAATTTTTTTTACATTAATTTAACAAAAAATATATGCTAGTTAATTGCAAACACTATAAGGTATTGAAACACACAAAGGGTTCCGTACCATAAACCGAAAAAAAAAACGTTTATTATATGAGAGATTTCATTTGTATTACTTTTTGTTAAAACGGCAAAATTAATACACACTCTGTGAACTGTTATGGTTCCTGAAACACAGCCCGCTGATAGACAGACATACAAAAGGAAGGTATTGATAGTAGTGATGATGTGTTTCATTATGAATAAAAAAACCGCCAAATGCGAGTCGGACACTCACACGAAGGGTTCCGTACCATTAACAAGTTTCTTGTCATACAAGAAACTTGTTTATATTAGAGGCCCCTTAAATTTTTAATTTAATTATTTTATTATTATCTATTTGTTGCTATAGCGGCAATAGAAATACACGCTCCGTGAAAATTCCAAATGTATTACGGTTCTTGAGATTCAGCCCGCTGACAAACAGACCGAGGGACGGACAGACGGACAGCGGAGGCCTAATAATAGGGTTCTGTTGATTACCCCTTGGGTACGGAACCCTAAAACTAGAAAAGAGCTTTGTAAACCAAATGGTAAAACCAATTTAATTTTTTTTTTAATTCTAAGATTTTTGAAATCTACTCTCGATTTAAGAATCTTCAACAAAACTTATCTTTTATGTAATTTATAACTTAAAGTTATAAATTTGTAGATACAATATTATCATCTAAATCTACAGGCGTTTTGTGCACTCGTAAACGTTTATTAAACAGCACTTGTTATAGTAATATTTAAGGAGAAAGGTGTGCCTGGGAAGTATGTGCAGTTGATTCGAGCGATGTATAATCGAAGCTGTACTCAAATCCGGTCTGCAGTGCGCACCACTGACAGCTTCAGTGTAGCAGTCGGTTTACACCAGAGCTCGGCCCTCAGCCCTTATCTCTTCCTGATGATAATGGACGCTCTGACCGGACATGCAGGAAGAGGCTCCCTGGTGCATACTGTTTGCTGATGACATTGTGCTAGTTGCAGAAAGCGGCCTAGAGGTCCAGAGCAAATTGGAGACGTGGTGGCAAAGACTGGAGAGTATTGGCCTGAAATTGAGCAGAACAAAAATAGAGTACCTGTTCTGCGATTTCGGCGGTCTCTCCAGTCCGATACGCTCTCAGCGGAACGCCTATACCGATTTGCTCCGACTTTCAGTAGGTATCTCGGGTCGCTTGTCCAGGGAGATGGCGATATAGACCGAGACGTAACGCACCGGATCAATTCAGGATGGATAAAATGGCGACAGGTCACTGGAACAACTTGTGACCCTCGGATGCCCCTAAAATTTAAAGTCCGTGATAAGACCAGTCGTAATGTATGGATCAGAAGGTTGAGCTGCAAAAAAGACGGTTGAAAATAGATTGCATGTAGCGGACATGAGAATGTTGAGATGGATGTGTGGAGTAACGAGAGTGGATAAAGTGAGAAATGAGTACACTAGAGGCACCTTAAAAGTGACGCCAGTGACGGAAAAGTTAGAACAGAATGGAAGAATAAAATTGTGCCGACCCCAAATAACATGGGATAAGGGCAGGAAGATGATGATTTATAATAGTAATATTTGTAAGGTTTGTACTTGTAAAATTCTTATATAGTTGCATTGATTTATATAAAACACAAGATGCACAATCTCGAACAAATGCAACACTCGAAACCGTCACCAAAGACTGGCATGTATCATGTGTCATGTGTGAGTGTGTGTAATCATTTTTTTTTTGCAAATTCAACCTAACACGGATTGCTTAAAGTTGTTTTTACAAAGTATTGTATAAAAAGTAATAAAATTTTACGACCGAAGTAAGAAGATAGAACAAGGCATGGAGTGGAGACGAAACTGCTTTATTTTTTTATTATTTGACATTGAGTTAGTGTTTTAAGAGTTTGTCAACACATGTGAAAGTAAATCAATTAAACAAATATTAAGTAGTAAAAATCATTTATTCAGAGTCAAAGTCAAAACGTTTGTCGACACTTTTGACCGTTATCATTTTTAAAATAATATATAGAACAAAACCGGTCAAGTGCGAGTCGAACTTGCACATCGAGGGATCCATACACTAAATTAAAACTTTATTTTTTTTTATTTTTAGGTACTTGTACATAGTATAAGACAGTAGGTACTTGCCAAATTCGTGATTCTAAGCTAACGGGAACTACCATATAGGTTTTCGACTCAAAACCTATAGGGTACTTCCAGTTGACCTAGAATTGTTAATTTTGGTTAAAAGCAAAGTCTTACAGCACAAGTGATGTAAAAATCTTCGAAAAATAAAAAATAATGAAAATTAAGGTAAATTTTGGTACTTACAAGTTCTCGCAAAAATCTAAAATTACCCATATCTTTTTATCATGTTGACTCAGACATATTCATAGATGGAATTATTTAATGAATCAGATAGGATGTCACAAGTATTTTAATATACCTCATAACAGCTATCTGCGATTGACAAATATTTGTTTTCTATGTCAAAACGATATCCAACGCTGGTGTGGTTAATGTTTGAGACAGTTACTCCACAATTCAAAACAGGCACATTTTCTAAAGGAACAGAATTTCCTGTAAATTTGGAACCAAGTTCAAGATGCTTTAAAAGCTTTTTGTACGTGGATTTAAATTGGCGCGAATTAGGATTATTATTGAACCCCCCGTGACTTAGAAATGTTACCGAAAAAAAAGCTTATAGGCTAATTTGTTTTTTAAATAACCTGTTTCCACATAACTAATATATAAACTTTTAATACAAACGAGTAACCCGACAATTCCTGTATTGGCTTGGCAATTGTATACATGTACCTTGTCCTGTGAAAATACTATTCGTTTCTTCCTTTTTTATGGTGCATTTTCTTTTAACTATAATTAAAAGCGATAGTAAATACAATTTCAATGTTTGGAAAAACTTAAAAACGTCTTTTGAAGTCATGTCACTTAAGGGTGTTTTGAAACCACCGCAGTGAAATCGCTTGAATTTAAAATGTCGAATAAATAATTTAATACTAGTATGAACATAGTAGTTGGACCCGAATTCATGAAACTTGGAATCTTTAAAACGGTATCAAAGAAAAAAAATGCATTCGCCACACTGACTTCAAAGTTGCTAGCTTAACTTTCATAATATATTTTTTGAACCAAATGTGTTTTTGTGTTAATTTTTAGCTAAATGTAAATCATGTTTTTCTTGTACTTTATGAAGATCTTCGACTAGTTTCCATTTTATTTGTTTATTATCGCAATTGTAAATTTCTCATTAGCTTAATCATATGGCATGCGTCAAGAACTACTAAACATCGTAATCAGCTGTGGGGTTTAAGAAAAGGTTTCAAATTGAGAACATCGTCCATTTTGCAACCTAAACGTTTCATGGCAGCTATGTTTGTCTTACAACCATCAAATGTTAGTAACACCACTTTTATTCCCACGGTGTGGCATTTTGTGAGGGCAATTTTTATTAAATTTGCTTTATTTGCGGCTAACTACTGATAAAAGTAAGCTATAGGAATTTTCCACAATTCATTAACAGACACTAATAAAAACATGTGCGCTTGAGCTATTTGATTTGAGTCGTTACTTTCTATACCTATGTCAACTAAACCCTCATTTGCTTACCAGTCCAAACTTTTTGCTGTCGAATTGACATTTCATCAACCAATAAAAGAACGTAATAAAATTTTGACAGAATTTTTAACTTTTTCTGAAAGTCTATCAAGTGCTTCTTGTGTAAAAACTGGTTTTGCTTCAACACTTTTTTACCAATCATGTAACGTGATTGTATGAGTTAAGCATTGATATACTGTTTAAAAAACTAGAATTAAACAATTCAGCTGGGTTTATATGACTGTGTAGTTAGGTCTTAACTTAAGTTGGAGTCTAATTTAAATCTTTCCTTTAGAACATTTAACGCATTTTTAGCGAAATGGTCAAGTCAAGATCGCTAATCACTAATCTGCACCTCTCAGTCTTACAGACTCTGTCAAGTCGACGCTTTTTTGTAAACGGTTGAGGGTAGTAAGGCAAAAAACGATGCTTTATAAAAACTGTTTGGAGTACGAACAACTGTATCACTGTTAGGACCTCACAAAGTGCATATAGTACTTTTAAAACCGCTCTCTGAGCCCTCTCTTGGCGTGACATGGTTATTTTGCGTGTTCCACCCCACGTAGTTATACAGTAACCAAGAACTGATTGAGCGAGGGCAAATTAAACCATTTTTAAGCATTGGAAATCAGCAACCGCTCTAAGTTTTTTAAATATATAAATCAATCTTCTTACTCGAGCCACAACTGAGTTAAGCGTGAGCAGATTCGAAGTTAACCAGGTCATTACCAAACTCAGAGCCGATTTTGCCCTCTCACGAGTCTCAGACCAGTCCTTGCCATAGGTTGGGTGATTCTGGGCATGAGTAAAGGAGGCTTTTCTTGAAAAGGTATACGGTACCCTTGCATTATTTGGATTAGGAATTCTGGAGCTTGCATCTCCCTCCAATGTTGGACAAAATTCGATAACTGACCGGCTTGAAATGCATTCATGTCTAAATTTATTTCTCCTGGCATTGAAACCTGAAGGTGATGACCTTCGCTTACATCCGACACGTTTGTGAGCATGATACCTATGGTTCGGTCTTGCCCCGCGAGAGCGAAAGGAACCTTTATTTATTGCGCCACTACCCTGCTGAGGATAGTATTTGTACCCATGTAACAGTCCTTGCGAAGGATATTATGTATTGTTCTATAGAAAACTACTATGTTTGATCTAATCTTCCTTAACCTCTCGGGTATCAAAGGGACTCACGGACCCACTAGCGTCTAATTCCGTCAACACCCAGGTGGGTCCCTGTGGATCCACCCGACCCTACGGATTTAAAACTAAATTTTAGTAATTTTTACGGTTAATTTTCTTTTCTCAATGATTGAACTCTATGGTATATAATATTTTTCATATGGGAACACTGTCGGAAAAAAAAAATACGCTTGACAAGAGGCGAAATGTCACAAAATACGTTTGTCAAATCAAACAAACATTCGTTCAACTTGTGCGCGAGAATTTTCGATTTTTACGTGTTTTTCTGTGGAAAGTAAGCCAAGTATTGATAGAAATTCATAATTTACTTTATTTTCGTTAAATTTCAACTAATATTCAAAGTCAAAAGTGTAAATTATCTGGTGAAAATTACGAAACAAAACTAGTTACCGGATTTCTTCCCGTAATTTGATATTTCAGAATTATAGTGGCATATTGTAACGATATACAATTAAAAATGAGTTCGTGAATACATGGCTAGTAATCTAGAAACATTTCTTATTGGAATCTTATTGGAATATTCTTGACGTTTGTTTACAAAAATACAAATTACGTAAATCAAAATGTCTGCTCCGCGTACTATGAAGTTTGAGCTTAAATATTGCGGCAGTCGATTTTTCATCTCGTAAAATAACATCATCACTAGATTACTTGTCTTTTTATAACCTTAATTCCAAAATTTTGTGTAAATTGATCCAACATTTGTGTCAGAAATCAACATAATAATACAACAAAATAGCTTTCAGCAAGTACTCTCGTATCTATCCAAAATGTTTATATTTCGGTTTGTTATAAGAATATTGTTTACATTCTAATACATAGTGACATAATTAAAGAACCCATAACAGTTTCAAGTGTGTGAATAGCTGCTTTGTGAGCAGAGAGATTAGGTTTTTTGTGCTGCGGGTCATATTACGCTTGCGATAAGCGGGCGCCCGCGATACGCGATGGAGTATGACGTAAACATGACATTGTGCAAATTCGAGTAGCGAGAGGTTAAAAAACTACTAACAGGCTCTTTGAATTGTCCTGAGTTGCTTAGTAGGGTATCCTTCCATGTGCCACGAAATTTACCAAGAAGTAATAATCGAAGGCTGTTTTCCATGCTAAAAAGCAAAACCAATTTTCTAACTTCTGTGCCTTCCATGAAAAGACTCTTAAAGTGTGTTTCCTAAGATAGTTACCTAGCTGTCGTGAACTTTGTTACTGTAACTGTGTTATTGTGTACCCGTTGATCAAAGTTGAAATTTTTCATGTGTGCGTACAATATAGTGCCTGTAGTGCTCCTCTTTAACTGATGAGCCACTTAAACTTAAGTATAGAGTGATTTGTTGTAAATGTTATGGTGTACTCATTGTTGAGGAGCCAAATAAAATAAATAAATAAATAGGAAACCACCCTGCGGGGGCATTGCAGTTCTGACAGCTTTGTGAAGGCAAGCTTATATTGTTTTTACCCTGTGAGGGTGAACTTGAATATTGCCCCTGCGAGAGACGTATGAGCCATTTACTAGCTTGCGCAGTTAAGGTATTACCTCAAGCCGATTTAGAAGATGTACCCGCTGGTTTATGAGCAGTTCAGAAAGCTTTTTTTATACCGCCAGGTTTTTTAACGCAACTAACTGTTTGGCATTAAACAAGTTAACCTCAGATGGAGGTATTCTCTTAATTGATGCTTTAATTAACGGGTCGCGAACCGCATTTGTTATGCTGTCTCTACGCATCTGTATGGTTTCAGCTCTATGTCCACAAATCATTTGCAAGAGGTCTGCCGAAACCTTGCTGTACTCACCGGAAGTAAAGATATCATTAAACTTTTGATTTATAGCCTCTAAACTAACTTCTTCTTTTTGTTCTTGAACCCATGTCATAAACGCACAAAGTTCCTTTTTTAAGGATTCTTTTTGTTTTAACATCCCGTAAGTTAACGAGCCATAGGCTCTTTCTGAGTAAGTAAGGTGTTTTAAAGTGTCATAGGATCTGATCTCTTCGTTAGCTTCCAGTTCAACGAAACCCGGACTATGGTTATAAGATTTTTGAGTTTTCGCGTAACGTATTTCACTCCAGTCTGATTTATTAAAAAACTGAATTTCTTTTAAAATATTTAAGTAACGCTCGTCTGTTTTTGGAACAGCCGGTTCCTTAAGCTTTATTTCGACACCAAAATTACTAAGAAAGTCTTGTTCGAAATCGTCCTCAGCGAAGAGGGAACGAGCGTCATGGGCCGCCGGTATGCTAATATTATTTAAATACTGATTAGAAAAATCACTTATTTGTTACAATTTACGCTCGCTGCGGCGGTGCTTATGTGTGCCCCCCTCTTTCTGTGACGGCGGCGGCGTTTATGCTTATGTTTCGATCTATGGTCAGAAGAAATAGATGAACTGGAATCACTACTGTCAGAACTACTACTACTACTGCTACTGGAGTGTGAACGCTTCCATTTGGCACTAGATTCTTTATTATTAGCCTTAGCAATATTCGAGCTTATTGTGTTAGGTAGTACTCTTTTAAAGACGTTGTTAAGGTATTGGTGTCAAACAACGCAAGTATGCGTCGTTTTTAACACTAACCTTACTTTTGTAAAGTTCGCCATTGTTTTGGTAACCTAACAATTAATATTATTTCGAGTTATTCAACATTTGACTACAATATATAAAATTTCTTACATTACTGTAACGTTCCATGAATGCCACTTAATTTTCACATACCACTGCTCAGGAAGCAGGAATGAATAATAATGTTTAGGTTGAGGTGCCTATTTTACTATCATAACTTTTCTTTTAAATCTTAAATAAATCCTAGGCGCGTTAAAATTGAGATGAGAAACATGGTATACATTTACCATGAAATTATAAGGGCAGTTATTTTTCACTACACAAAATTCCATAATATTATTCTGCTGTGTTGAATAATGGATGACATAACACTTCCACTACGAACAGATTTAATTTTAGTAAGGTTACGGGCTTTTTCAATCTTGACGAACGTTAAAAGTTATATAGTTGATTTATAATATACTCAAGAAGTTTTTAGTGGCAAAGCACGGTGTTCCGGTTCTATCCGGTGCTTTTCTACCACCTGTAGTGTTCACCAACGCGGTATTACAACGGCAATACCGGTTAAAGTAGTAGCTGACGATGAATAAGCGCACTTGTGCAGCTTTAATATCTTTGTGACACCGTACTATAGGCTTTCTATAACTTTTGCCTGTAAAACTGTGGGATTCTTTCGTGGTTATAAGTGAATTAGAGCATGCTCTAACTCAGTTGCACAGGTATGCGTTAACACTTTTATTCTCAAATGGAACTGATATACGAGTCTTATATAGGTTTTTTAATGCTTTAGTGTTAGTTGGGTTACTATCAACATGATGGTCAATCTTTGCCTATCAATATTAAAAAAAAAAAAAAAAACTTAATAGACCGTCGGTAAATACGTGATTGGCTTATAATTTTTAGGTTCTGCAGTACTTTCTGTTTTATGGAGCAGGTGGGTTAATCCAGTAGTTAAGAACTGGGGCAGCGACCCTGACTCTAACGCAGACTGGAATTGAGATGCCAAGCGAGCGTGCGATCTTTTGAACCATTTAATCTAAAAGTTGTGCACCCCGTCCGGTCCTGGAGATTTCCAGTTAGGCAACGGACGGACTGCCCGAGAGCTACGTCTTGGGGGCTGATGTTAATTGCCCCCATTTCTAGTATCGGATCGCACGCGCGCTCGACCTTTCGAGTCCAATCGCCCTCGGTAAGACTGACAGGCACCGACCAGATGCTGCGCCAGAATGAACACATGGCATCATCATCCGGTAGGCGCGTATCAGTCACACCTTGGTCTGGTCGCTCCCAAGCCCTATAAACCCACCTCTCATTGCTTTGGAATGTGCGATTCTGAGTGTATCGCTCCACTCGCCACTTGTGCCGATGTATACGGTTTGCCCATGCATAGATTTTCTGCTTCAAGAAGTCTATTCGACTACGCCAACCTGAAAGCTCTATTTTCCAACACAGCTTTGACTGGACTTGTACTTTCGTAGTTTTTAGATATCGTATCACGGTTGATAAAGCCTGTGTGAGGCTGGTGGTTTGCATGCTGCTGTAACTGCTCAGAAGTTACAACGTTTGAGCTGTTCTGATCGTGATTGAACGAAGATTAGCAAGCAGTTTGCAAGCTTCAGTAGCCGAGCATCATGTCAACATCTGTGGGGAAAAGAGGCAGTTAAAGGCTAACTAGAACTGGGTGAGTCACTTCCATTTTATTTAGATTGTAAGTCAACTCAAAGTCAAGTCAAATACAAGGTTCCCACAAGATAAAAGTCGTCTTTGACCTAGACTGGAGTCGGGAGCTAACCCATCTCTAATAAAAAGTACCGACTAAAAACACTGACTTCCGAGTTAATAATATAAAAAATAATTTATTTATTTCGGGAAAACAAACAGTTACACAAAGATGGTACAGTAAAAGTTTTAACAAAAAGAAAAAGTAACATATGTATAACCCACGACGTTGTCCACATTTTAAACATAACTAAATATTTATGGGACTAATTGCACACGAGTAAAATTGGAAGGCAAAACTATTAAATTTGAATCAAAATGAGATAATATACATTTTGATTCAAATTTAATTTTAAGTTACTAAATAACGAAACAAACGTCAATTTAAATCAAAACAAAAATATTAAAATGTAAAGCTAGAATTAAAATTTAAAAACCAAGTCAAATAGAAAATTTAAAAAAGTTAAATTAAAAACAAAAAAAATAAATTCAAAATATGAATTATGGAAAAAGAATGAAAACATAATTAAATTTAATTAAAATAAGCATTAAATATAAAACAAAAATGAAATGAATTATAAACATAAAATTAAATGCAAAATAACTTATTATGAAGGGTAATAATAAAAATTCAAATCAGCAATAAATCAAAACCAAAATGAAAATTAAATTAAATACAAAATTAAGAACCATATAAAAAATAATAATCATAATCAAAATTAATATCAGCACTCAAATCAAAAATTAAAATGAAGAATCAAATCAAAAACAATCTTAAAATAAAAACCTGAAATGAAATAAAGAATTATGAAAAGATGATGTTCTTAGAATAAGGTAGAAAAATTCGTAAACGTAGCTCCTTCACATGAAGGGTGGACGCAAAACGCTCCAATGTGCATAGCTCACCGGTCGAGATGTCTTAAAACCTCTGTAGGTAAGATGCCTTAGGCCAAGTACCAATATTGACGTTGTGAAAACGAAGTAGATGAAGTTAGCATCAATTAGGTTCGTGTGAACAGGTTCTGAGTTATATGGGTCGGTGACTGTACCAGAGTATCGAGCGGTAGCCCTGAATGGCATATACGGAAGAGTCTGGACCAGGGTATTGTTGCGGTAGCTCTAGGTAGTGTTGTCAATACAGTTGACTCGGCGGTCCCGTGGGGAAGTGCGAATGTGACAATTGTGTTATGCTGACAGCTTGGACTGTGAATAGCACACCTGTTATTTTGTTTGTTCAATTTAATATTTGTTTGATGACTGTCAGTGGTACTTGAACTTCAAAGCTGTCAGCATAACACAATTGTCACATTCGCACTTCCCCACGGGACCGCCGAGTCAACTGTATTGACAACACTACCATACCTCCGCAACCCATTAACTGGGTAACACGGTATTTCTTGGCAAGACTGGAGTCAGATTTACTGGCTTCTGAAAATCCGTAACGACTGCCAAAGATCTACAAATGTCAGCCGGGAAAAATGGCTTAACGTGCTTTCCGAGGCACAGAGGAAACTTGGTATGTTAAGATGGTCACCCATCCACAGACCAACCTTGTCAAGCGTTGCTGAACCTTTAAGATCGACCCGTGCGGCTGTTATTATTTAGCCACGAGCTCCTCTTATGTTAGCAGAAGTATTGAATGATAATTGCAATACTTTAAAAGTTCTGAATTCGTAAATATGATTAAGCTCACGATAGGGTAAAAAATACAGGTCATAGGGTCATATAGTATAGGAGGTAGTTGGTAAAAGTTAAAGATGCTCATAGTGATAATAAACAAGCCGAGGCAGGGAACACGCGAGTAGATGCTCATAGTGATAATAAACAAGATGAGGCAGGGAACACGCGAGTAGGGTTATTTATTTGTCGTCTGACGGCATCAGTAGCCATTACGTAGTTGTAGCCTGGTAGAAAGAAGAGGTAACTCAAGAGTTGGGTAGGCGACGTGCGTTTGGCTCAAGCGGGGGTCGTGATCCACGGTGACCATAGTGGGTGAAATAAATTCACACAATGCATAACATGCATGGTGGATGCGCGTGTTTGAAAAATGGTCCTCATGTGCGTGGATGCAAGTATTTCGAGGGCAATGGTTTGATTGCTACTCGTTGTCAATGGTGACCGTAGTGGGTGAAATTTCCACAATTAATAGTGGTCAAACGCGTGCCTATCAATATTAAAAAAAAAAAAAACTCCACATGCATGAAGGATGCACTTAGCAGCTATAAGAGCCGTGGGCTAGAGTTGTTCACTTGGGTGGGGGGGCTCTCCGAGGTTTTGTTGCGATTTGTACATGGCTCTGGGTGATGAATTCAATGTTCTACAAGGTTTCATAGTCATGATAACTGGAAAGTACTATTTTGTGAAAACAAATAAATGGTTGAGGATAAAGTTTTTCTGAGCCTGATTGTTGTCACGATTGCCGATGACGGCGCAGCTAAGGTAATTTTCTGTGCTTCTTTATAAATAATTTACCACTTTTTGACCTATGTTTGATTTACAAGCCTACGTGGCATTGACTGGCCTGCGTGGCACTGACCGGCTTGTGTGGCCTTGACAAGCCTGTGTGGCATTTAGAAGCCTGTGTGGCACTGACTAACCTGTGTGGCACTGACTAGCCTGTTTGGCATTGATAAGCCTGTGTGGCATTGACTGGCCTGTATGGCAGCAGCCTGAGCGGCAATATCTGACATTATTTTGGACATTTATTTATGATTTATATATTTATAGACATCTTTTTGAATTTATTGACTTGACATATTAATTTATTTTCTTTCAAATTATTATTTTACATGTAATAATTTTATGTTAATGTTCTTTAATTATTCTGGACCTAAAATTCTACACAATGTATATTGTTTGAAATAAATGAAATGAAAATAGCCTGTGTGGCATCAGCCTGTGTGGCACTAGCCTGTGTGGCACTAGCCTGTGTGGCATCAGCCTGTGTGGCACCAGCCTGTGCGGCAATAGCCTGTGTGGTACAAACCTATGTGGTAGTAACCTGTATGGTAATCTGATAATTATATTTGTGTGCGGGCTAGGCACATTTGTTGCTGGGGTTGGTGAGAAATGAAAGCCGGAGAGAATTCTTGAGAGATCTTCTTTATTCTTGAGGTGTTCTTCTTCCTATGTGTGCCCGCCAACTGTCCCGATGTTCCAAAATCGCTCTCAATTTATACTATTTTCGTTAAGAAAAATGTAGGCCCACAGGACTTTTCGGCCAATCAGCGCAAAGATACCATCGGTGCAGTTAGTCAAGGTACGACGTTACGTTACCGTAACGAGAACATTACACACATTTTCCTGTTTTTCACTATGTTTTTCTATGACAACATACTATAAACTATATATTTTCGTAATCTGTGTATCGTAAACTATCTAACAAAAATATAAAACATAGGAAATTCCAACATAAAATGTTATGTAAACATTACGATGATCGACATAAAACTATAAAAATCTGTTACAAAACTACTAAATTCTTATAAGAAACAAACTTAAAACTTATTAGAATAACATGAATAAACATTAAAGAGAGAATAAACCTTATATACTAACATAAAAACTAATGAAAGTCTATGTACATAACATTTCTAAATGTTTATACCTAATCACTATAGTTTGTTTCATTAGAACTGCGCTATTTACAAGTTACTATCACTGTCCCGCACAATTTGTGTTATCCGATAACTGTGATCGCTCTGCGATATTATGGTGTTTACTTCAAAACGGTCAAAATGACCGAACGTTAAGTTGTTTATTTGAGTTTTTTTATGATTGTCCACAGATGATGACTGATGAGATAAACTATTCACCCGAGGACGTGTGAAGATGCAGGACAGCCGTAACGGCGTGTAACATTATTCAATGATAAAAATCAGTTAATTTTAAGAGTTGTAATTTATTTTCTTCTTTTTATTAATCATTGTTAATTATTTTGTTATTTTTAACGATTAATCGATTTGAATTTGACTAAATAATATATAATTTTAATAAAGAGCGGGTAACATCGAATGGAGTTGCGTCTGTCATGGTGAGCGAACGTCATGTCAAGGCATTCAGTGGTTGACAACCGTTGCACGTGGTGGTCACTCGCAAACCCATTGGCTCTAAATCGCTAATTATTATTATCCTTAATTGTTTGAGTAATTTAAGTGTTAGTATAATTAAAATTGTGAACAGGCAACGCTATTTATTTCAACGTTTCCTGTAGGCGTTAGCCTACTATGGATCCCCATGCTAACGAGGTCACGAATCAGCAATCAGATGCAACAGCTCGGCTTCCTGACTTCCCTTTACTAAAAAGATGGGCGTTGTCTAAGTAAAGGCAGTAGAATTTTATGAATGTGGTAAAATTAGAGATAAGTAATACAAAAAAGCAAAAATTTACTAGTCAAATATTTTTTTTAGATTTTCGCAGCTCAGTTGCAAACGGGGTTCACTGCCCAAATAACATTTTGGTGTAAGTTATAGGCTTTTTTATGACTTTAAGTAATATAACAGGGTTATACTTATCTCAGTTATATTTAAAGACGATATATAGGAGTTAAAAATCAAGTTTTAGACACAATCGCGGCACTAAAACTTTGATGGACGACGTAATACAGCTTTGAGAGTTATAAAGCTGCTAATAGCAGCAAGTATACTTAAAATGTTATAGCTTTAACATTTTTGTGACACCCCAGTCTTTATAAAAGTATTCTCCAACTTCTTTTAAGTCTTATTGTAGTATAGTTACTGCAATGAAGTGTTTTATACCATTTAAGATGTTATATTGACTATTATTGCAGACATAGGTTTTAAAATAGAGTTTGTCGAGTGGTTAGTAACACGAGAAACTCAAAGTGTCAAACAACTTCTCTATCTAGGTTAAACCTGTAATAAAGGGTTTAACTAAAGCTAATTGTGTTAGGTAGTACTCTTTTAAAGACATTCTAAAGGTATTGGTGTCAAACAACGCAAGTCGTTGTTTAACACTAACCTCACTTTTGTAAAGTTCGCCATTGTTTTGGTAACCTAACAATTAATATTATTTCGAGTTATTCAACATTTGACTACAATACACAAAATTTCTTACATTATTTGAAGCGTTCCATGAATTCTACTTAATTTTACATACCACTGCTCAGGAAGCAGGAATAGAAAATAATATTTAGCTTAGGGTGCCTATTTTATTATCCTAACTTTTCTTTTAAATCTTAAATAAATCCTAGGCGCATTAAAGTTGAGATGAGAAACATGGTATACATTTACCGTGAAATCATAAGCTCAGTCATTTTTACTTCACATACTTAAAGAACTTAATATTCCATAATATTATTCTGCTGTGTTGAATAATAGATGACATAACACTTCCACTACGAACAGATTTAATTTTAGTAAGGTTACAGGCTTTTTCAATCTTGACGCACGCTAAAAGTTATATAGTTGATATATAATGTACTCAAGAAGTTTTTAGTGGCAAAGCATTCTTATCCGGTGCTTTTCTACCACCTGTAGTACTCACCAACGCGGTATTACAATGGTAATACCAGTTAAAGTAGTAGCTGACGATGAATAAACGCTCTTGTGCATTTTAATATCTATGTGAAACTGTGGGCCTCTTTCGTGGTTGTAAGTGAGTTAGAGCATGCTCTAACTCAGTTGCACAGGAATGCATTAACACTTTTATACTCAAATGGAACTGATATACGAGTCTTATATAGGTTTTTTTAATGTTTTATTTAGTGTTAGTTGGGTGGAGTTTCATATCAAATATACCTTGCCATAAGATGTCCAGCAGTGTTCGTAGTTGTGATTTGTAGCAAACACTAGTTTGGTATTGATGGCGTCTAGCTGATGAAGTGTGGGATGCTGGTACATAATTAAATGGCTTTAGAAAAACCATTTATATTGAGACTAGCAGTATTCAGAGGTTGATGACTGTTCACTTTGTTGTAAGTTCTTGTAGATCTTATATAGTATTCTCTCTTGATAGTCGAGGTAAAATCCACGATCATAGCACCGGTTGGTTTATCTTTCAGCTTCATTCGGAATACATCTCGAATATCTGAGTCCTGAATAGGTTGATAACTTTGCCAATGTTTTTCGCAAGGTTTTCTTGCTTTCAGATTCAGATGTAGGGAGCTCCACTGTGAGAGAGGGAAACCTCACGTCCCAGTCGCCGCAACAGAAGAAGACGCCCGAGGCGTCGGGAGTCGCAGGACGATTCCCGGCCGCCGTAGGCGCGGGCCTGCGGACGGCGAGCAGTGGGTGGCTCGCCGTCTGATCAGAACTAGGCCCGGGTCGGCGGCGCGCTGCGATCTCGGCGCGCCTCAAAGAGATGTCAGCGTGGAGGACGGGGCCCGCTAGGGCGGTGCCTGCTGGGGCTGCGGAATCTGTTCGAAAGAGGTGCCGTAGCCTTGGAACGCAAAGGGCACCAGGAGGAACACGGATGGGTTTTAGTCAGTAAGAGTCTGACACTCAATCTTGCTTCACCCAGAGCGGGAGGAGTCATTTGATGATTTCACATCCTTAAAAAAAAAAAAAAAAGCGAGCTCCACTGTGGTAGATCGTGTATTTTTCTCAAACTGATCAACTTACGCTTCTCGTTTTTTGATGTGGTTTTTAAAAAGGTTATTTCCTGTTAGAGTATTTTCAAGTTACTAAGAACAACATCGTATTTTGCAGAGAGATGTATCACGATGTCCTTAACTTTGTCGTTCTGGGTTGATAGAGCCACTATTTATGAAAGAAAGAAAGAAAGAAAAATGTTAATTTGGGACTCGCACAAGACACATAAAATAAAGTAAAACAAACTGTCATAAAAAAAAACATGTTAATATGTGCGTACACAAAATTAATATGTGCGAGGCCAAAAAGGTCCCTGTCTCAGCATAAATGCTGCGATATTTAAAAAATAAATATCACAGCGCTGGTCTTATGACAGGGCAAATATTATTTATGATTCCGAGGAGGCAAACTTAGAGTCCTGATGTTTTTTTTATTTCATCTAACTTTGTCATTAGATCAGATGTAATAACAGCAGTGCTTGATGGGTCATTCAGGTGGCGCTTACATCTTTTTGTAATGTTAATTTCTGCATGTTCATGACTTTCGGCCACATAAAACGTTGTTTCGGATCCATAATGGGTGAGAGAAGTGAGCTTAGAATTGCTCTTCGTAGGCGTCCGTGAATCCGACATTGTATTTAATTTTAATTATTTAATTCAATCTATAGCATCAGTTGGCAATAATATAAACAATGAACAATGTTTCTCACCTTGGGCTATGGGCTAATATTTACTTGCTTGTCGCTGGCGCTTATCAATTGAGACAAAAAACAGGGCGCACGGGCTTGTGACACTGATGTAAAGTATGCGCAGAGAAGCTCAGGATGCTACCTCCGTCTCGGTTGTTGTTGTCCTGCTCGTGCCGCTCACTGTACAATTGCGACCTTTTGCTGTGTTCTGTGCGCCTAGTACTTGCTTAGATATTTCAATTTTATTTCATTTCGAATTAGGTTATTTTTAATTAAAAAATCAAACGATTGCATACGTCTTAACACTCTTACGATCCGAGGGAGGAGGATAATAACCAAATATCATGCTACTTACAAAATATTTTTTTTTGAGCCCACAACGGTTGACATTATTACTATCGACAACATTTTTACTTATAAAAACATTTTGCAATGTGGAGTGACGAAAACGGTTTTCAGTCACCATAAGGCTGGCTAAGATTTCATAATTCACAATAGTAAAGTACTGTCCGTTTGTCCGTTCATCCACCTGTCTGCCTGTTTATCTATCTGTATGTAAAGTAAGTAAAATATCCAAAATATTTATTTACGATGGTTTGGAACCCTCGGTGCGCGAGTCCGACTCGCTCTTGACCGGCTTTTTTTAAATACGATCCGTTTCACTTTACATTCATTATTTTTATTAAAAATCGATATTAACTAAAACAAAAACATTTCAATGGCCTTTATTTTATACTTTTTTATCATTTTACTAATAACATTCTCATAAATTCTTTATTTGCAGATTCCTCTATTGTGAGAGTGGTCCGATTTTTGGCGCCACATAAACCCTTCTATTTTTTTTTTTCAAAACATATCGAATGGGGAATTACTACTTGAAAAGCAATCAGGTTTTTTAATATTATTTAAAAAAATATTAGTACCTATTTAGAATATTTTTAAAATGATAACTAGTTGACCCGCGCAACTTCATCTGCCTCACTCCTGTTGCATGATGATGATGCGCGTGATGATATGATGTTGAGAAAGGCTATCCTATAGCCTTTCTCGATAAATGGGCTATGTAACAAAGAAAAAAATTTTCAACTGAGACCAATATTCCTGAGAGTATCGCATTCAAACAAACAAACAAACTGTTCAGATTTAAATATTAGTATAGATTTATTTTCAAATATCCAAAATTCAGATAACGCAATTCTAGCTAACGGGAGCTAGAATTGCCATTTTCAGTCATCAGAAAGAGCGATGGTGTCAGATTTGTGAGCAAGTTACTTATTTAAATGTTTTTGTGTAGCTGTAAAGTAAATAGGTAAACAGAGTAGTCTGTGACAAATCTTACAAGATAAAATATAAAGTGCGACGTTGAAGATTCGTCAAGTAAGCGAACGAGCCGACTCGCCCGCCCACGCTCGTACGACTTTCCAAATTCCTGGTGTAAGCGCTCGCAATCACCTACGAGTAAGTACGTGCGACAACGACTAACAACAAAAATCTTGTTTACAGTTCAACTTAGTATATTTTCTCTCTGCTATAATACAGTGAAACCTGACTAAATTGTTCCTGGATGTGTGGGGAACCTCTACTATTACTGATTACAATGAGATCCCTAGAGTTTTGAATTGAAATGCCTGCGTTACTGAGAATAATATTTCTTGATAACAGAAGTGACTAAACGTTTTATAGATTTTTTTTTATGTTTACAATTGGGACTTTTCAGCTCAATAGCCTTTATAACTAAGACAAATAATTATTAAATTCAATTTATAATTTGGAATATCGGTCTGGAAAACTGGATTGTTTACAAACAATCGAATTATTTCAAAGAATCCCCTATGATGAGACAATATCGTTTTAAACTTGGATATTTTGAAAATAATAAATTAAAATCGTAGACTTTGTCTCTGTTATCTCTGACATAGACTAGGGACGAGAGAAAACTCATAACAAATTCAAAAATCCAAGTAGGTACCTCTATATTATTAGCGATCCCCGGACGCGATGACGCTTGGCCCAAAGAACCGTAACTATATTAAAGTAAAAGGATCAATACGTAATATTTTTTCTCTTTTAAAAGTTATTTATTTGTCGGAGGATTCTTAAATTTTTATTACACGCTTTTCAATAGCACATAATGATATAAGTGCGATAAGTTGAAAATTACGGCTGAGGCGATATTGCTAGACCAAGCCGCAGGCGAGGGCTACAAGAAAGCAGAGGCTGTAATTAGAAAAGCGCACGTATATCATACAACGTTTTATAAAATACGAGTATTTGCGAGGAAATAAATAAAAATTGGACTTTCTTAAACGAATTAATCCTTAATCACTTTTTAAAGCAGTTAGTTAGAACAATTTGTAAAATTGTTTATTACGTTGCCAGTTGGCATTTTTAATGTTGTCAAGTTATTATTATTAGTTAAAATTTCACCAGTCTCTCTTACTCTCTTACGGGAATTAGTGAAAGTAGGAGAAACGAGACCACAAAATTTTGCAGTGACGGAGGCGGCTGCGGTGGCAAGGACGATGGTGGAATGTACACGTGTGTGCTCGTAGATGGTCGAGAGTCAACACTTGGCTCCAAATTTATATTCCTTGTAATGCAGGATCTAATTTATTATTTATTTCTCGTCGAGTCATCTATGTAACCCTCGACCACACTGTTCGTTTTAGTGTCAATAAGTTTGCACCTGAATCGGCGAGCAATGTAGCCTAGGACCTTCTGAAACTGTGCCCTGTGTATTCATGTCGATCATTTAAATTTAAGAAAGTGGCAATTTTTTTCGGCATTGCTCCAAAGGAGAGGTTCCTAAATTTATGGACCCTGGGCCAGGTCCTTGTACACTATACTTAAAAATAGAGAAATATATTCAAAACAGTTTTCAACTGTCCAATTTCTTTAAAATGGCTTTGTTTGCTGATAAAACAAAATAATTTACACTTGAAATTGCAACACACTACAAATACCCGTCATGGCGGTAAGCCGTCATTTTGATTGATTAATGACGTTTGACGTATTTATTTACCGGCAACGAGACGAAAGTGTCTGAAGTGACATTGTTATGACAGCTGACAGTTATTTTTCTATGATCTGTAACTAAATCGGTGCGACGCCATGTTAAAAATTGATAAAAGTAATTTATAAACATCAATTAACTACCACAACAGTAAACATTTAAATGAATTAAATGTATTTTTCCGGAATTCTACGGATTTTTCTCTTTTTATGAGGTAATGTACATAGACCTGGCTCATTTTGAAACATCTCCTTTATTTATGCCGATGGGTTAGCTAATGCATTTTGGTAATTTTGAAAAAATCTGTTAGACATCCCTTTTGTTGAACGAAGCGCTTCGTATTTTTTCTCTATGTCGTAAAAAGGTCCCTGTATTGTGAACGATATTGGAATTTATTTTTTTGTGTTTTTGACCTGGACAAGAAAAACCCGCCCATGGTTCTCGATTTCATTAGTTGTTATGTTTGCCAACTCTCGACGTCTATATGCACCGTTTAATTTTATGCCGAATATTAATACAACCTGAAAAGAGATAAAAACAGCTTACATAACACCTATATTGTAAAGAAATATGAACGTGAAAATGCCAGCAAGTTGGAGTATGAGTCATACTCCAACTTGCTGGCATTTCTTTCACTACCATATTTTGCTTTCACAGTGCTTCTTTTTAACATTGAATAGTAGCACCACAATGAGCTTGACTTATATTTTTTAGAAGTTCCATGAAATAGGCTAAAAACACACTTTCTGAAAATAAATTTGCATCTTTGCTTGTTTTCCATAAGATGAAATTTAGATACGCTTGTAAGTATCTATCGGTCGATTTTTCGGTCAAGAGGCTTAGAGTAGCCTTTTTCGCTGTCTCTGTGACTTCTGGCGGTGTCGAATCAATAAATTCATCATTACTTGACGATATTTTCAAATAAAAACAATACAGCGAAAAGAAAAAGCGCGCGGAATATTTTTTTACTTGTTCGCAAATTAGCGATGCGCCCGCATCAGCGCTTTTTTTAAGGCAAAGGCACAAAAACAGCCAGTATTACTAATGAAGTAAATTGATATGTTTGTGTTTTGTTACAGATGGTTGTAATTTATGGTCAAAATTAATTTAATTAAAGAAATGTTTATTTATCATATTTCGCAAATTTAATTTTATTCATAAAATGTTGACCACTTTTCTGACATAAAAACTCTTTGCTAACATTTAAAAAGTACCGTTCGTTTTAGACGAAGCATCTTGATAAACCGTGTGGTTTACGTTATTAAAAAGAAACTCGTTCGTTTTACATTACAATAACGCACAAGTACGTAATGAGATACAATACGATATTGAAATCAAATGCAAATGCAAATGTGTTATACAGTTAATTTACCTAATAGGTACTAATAGAAAACCTATGATCTCATTATCTTCCTGCCCTTGTCTCATGTTACTTGGGACCGGCGCAAGTCGTTTTTTACTTCTATTTTGTCCTATCAACCGTCACGCTATGACAACTCCCTTATCTTTCATTTTGCTCCTCACACCATCCATCTGTATTTTGGTATTCATCTCCCTCTCCATCCATCTACATGTGATCTACACTTACCTAAACGGCACTACATCCACCAATGTATTAACTCATTTCTCTTTTCTGCTTCATCATTAGACCCTGATCACAAACTATTTATAACCGATTAATTGCGACCATTTAAATGAATACGGAAACGGAAGGACTGCTGAAAGTAAGTGAGGAGTTGGGTATCCTGCATATTTCAGGACATGCTTCAGCATCCTAAAGTTCTAAATATAATATGTTTATTGAAACCATTCCAGTGAGTTCAAACACAATACCTCTGCTGCAACTTAGTGAGGAGTTGGGTATTCTGCAGACCTCAGGTTATGCCACAGCATCAAGTCAATATAACTATGTTTTTGCAATATCATTAAAGTAACAGAATACCAAATTTTGCATCGATCAAACCCGTAAAAGCTGATTTAATGCTTTCATCAACTAAAAAAGAGCTGATGGTCTTCAAACGGCTAAACGAATTTTGATAAAACTTGTCTTAGAACCACCGCTAGAAAACCTGTTTTCAAAAAAAAAACACATCCAAATCGGTTTACCCATTTAAGAGCTACGGTGCCACAGACAGACACACAGACGCACATAGCGGTCAAACTTATAACACCTCTCTTTTTTGGTCGGAGGTTAATAAATAGCAGAATAATAAGATGATCTTTATGTATAGTATCTAACAAAAAACGTTTCGTCGAAATTATTTCTCAGAGCCTATTTAATTTTGTTGTTAAATTTAGTATGTAGTATGAAACACAGGGAAAGTTTCTCTGCTAGTTTGCCCCCAAATTTGTATATGAATATTCAGGGGCGCAGACAGGCAGCCGGGCGGCGCGCGGCGATGACTGTTAACTTGTGCCACGTTACTATTATCTGGAACCACGACGTCGGTGGCAGCGCGCTTCTAATATTCAAATTCTTTTGGTGTCAGATTGCTCAATTAACAGTTACGACAGTCAGTGGCGTGCGTTTCATAAAGACAGAACACTATTTACAATGAACTATAAAGGTACAACTATTTTAAAAAGTAGCATTGTTTCATTTATATTCCATCATATCGTACACTATTTTTTTATTGTCGTATTATTTTTTGCTCTGTCGCCGAGTTTGTAACGTAATCACCATATTATTTGTTTGATTTGTTTTGATTTTTATTTGTTTATTTATTTAGTAAGGCACACCAACGACATTTTTACAACTAAGGATAAAATAACAGGCTATTACAAATCTTCGATTCTGTGTTAATATATCACTCGCAATGAAAAATATACAATTTAAATTAATTTAAAGAAATATTTAAATTAAATTAAATCATTTCATTATCAGACAATTAATAAGAAAATACATAATTATTATATAAAAGTAAGAAAAAAAAACTAATTATAAACTAAATAATTTTTGATTAATTTAAATAAAAAGATGTCATAAAGATAAGAATGTACAATTTTGATTTGATTTTCGAGCCATATTATTTGGTATTTAAGAATTTAAAGTCGGTAATAGTAGGGAAAAATGGATAATATTAACTATGAAAGTAGTTAAGGTGGTCAAAACTATCATTCGGTGATAAAAACAAGTGATTGTTGATAAACATAACGCGAAAGTTGATCGGAACCGAAACATTTTTCAGCGACTTATTGACATTGTTTGCTTTTTGTGGAACAAGAGTTCGCTTTTCATGGACATGACGAATCTGCTTCGTCAGAGAATAGGGGAAATTATTTAGAACTGGTCGACGTGCTCGCGCAATATGACGGAGTTTTAGAAAACTATTTGCAAAATTGCACTAGCTCATTTACGGGTTTATCAAATCAAATTCAAAGTGTCCTAATCTTCAGTGTAGCGTCTGTAATGATTCAAACAATAAAACAAGAAATTGCTTCCACTGATTTTGTTGCTGTGATGGTCGATAAAACACCAGACGTAAGTGGAAAAGAGCAACTATTACGGGTTTTAAGGTATTTTCGTGAGTCAGAAGTGTTTGATCGATTTATAAAATATATTGACGCAAGTTTCGACCTTACCCCGAAAACTTAGTGCTATCATACTGCAGATTTTATCAGAATTTAACTGTTTGGAGAAATAAATAGCTCAGACATACGAAGGTGCTGATGTGTTATCATCTGGACGGAACGGCATTCTGTCGATGATTCTCCAGCAATGTCCTCTTGCTGAAGACGTTTGGTGTTCCGCCCATGTCCTTAACTTGATACTTTCTAAGTCGTGCGAACGTATTTATAAAACTAAACGTTTTTTCAGTCGCATAAACAAACGCAAAAAACATTAGCCAATTTCTTTACTAATAGTACCAAAAGGCAAAACCACTACAATAAATGGCTTATATGAAAAAATTGCCTAGCGTTGCTGAATCTCAATGGACTTACAATTCGCGTACTGTAAATGTAATTTTCAAACCTTCTTCACATTTAATTGATTTATTTAAGGATATGGCTGTACACATAGAGTCCTGGGATGGTGAAACGTGAAATCAAGTTTTCTCTTTGTTAGACAATTTAAAAGACTCTGAATTCCAGTTTTTACTCCATGTATTTAACGAAATATTCGCAGAAACAGATGTGCTTTACGAAATTGTGCAAAAAAAGACGTTGGATGTGATTTAATGCGTCAAAAAAATTAATGAGTTGAATCGGTTTTAGAATCATTTAGATCTAGGTCTGAATTCATTTTGAAGGCGAAAAAAAAAAATAACCGGACCGCCAAAATGGAAACGTAATGTTGTGGACGCCAAAATACATTATAAGCGGATTGTTATTGAGATTATAGATAAATCGAACGAATGTCGCAACTGTTATAAAAATCTGAAGGAGTTACATTTTTTGGAATTTTTTTCAATACTACTCGTATCATGCGAAAATGTCAATAATAAAATTATAATGACAATTTTCTGGTTCAATTAGTAACGCAATTCGTAAATGTTTATAAATCACACAAGACCGTCTTATCAATGAGCTCAAATGTGTTTATAAATTCATAAACCTTAGTATTTACAAAATCTTAGAACATTTTTACGAAAATAAAATAAATACAGTTTTCGCCGAAGAACTGCGGTTGGCAAAATTAATTGTTACAATCCTCGCGAGCAGTGCTTCTACTGAAAGGTAATTTTCGTCACTAAAACGTATACACACCTACTTAAGAAATACACAAGGCCAGAAACGTCTTACAGATCTTTCCACGATTTCAATAGGAAAAAACCTTCTTACGGAAATTAAACGCCTTCCCAACTTTTACGATTCCATATTGCAGATATTCTTACAGAAAGATAGACGTGTAGATTTAATATATATACAAAAAAATCTTATAATATCTTTAACGCTCCTGCAAACAGACGTGACACGCGATGCGAGTCGCGCCTTTTTGAAGGAGCCTTTATAGATCCGTCCGTACCTATACTCACACCACCATAATTTCACTGCGGTTACATAATTTTATAAATACTGAACATAAAAAAAAAAACGCGCCAAAAGGCCACTTTGAATATCCGTAAATTGATATGTCTATAAAATCAGTCAATCTATGGATATTTGAGGTGGCTATAACCTACATCATTATTTAATCGACAAGACGACGAACCAAAACCCACATGCAGTAAGTATTTTTGGCTTTTAAAATTTTTTGCCTACCCTGTCTAAAAACTCTGTGCCTGCCACTGTTCCAGTAAAAGGAAAAGATTTTTGCTAACACTCACTGCAGGAATATAAATATACCAAGGCTTTTTTTTTTTTAAGGATGGGAAATCATCAAATGACTCCTTCCGCTCTGGGCGAGGCGGAAGGGAGTGTCAGACTCTTACTGACTAAAACCCATCCGTGCTGCTCCTAATGCCATTTGCGTTCCAGTGCGAGGCTGCGCCAGCGCACACGTCTCAGAGGCCCCACGTAGCGCGCAAGCTTGCGCAACTTTATGTTCCACGAGCAACATCTAAAGTTTTAAAGTTTTAATGGCTACACATATGACATCATACAACAATACAACGATCAGAATGAAGCTAAAGATTTTAGTGTTATTACTTTATTGCTTCACGATTATTCATGCTCATTTCCTTATCAGGGATGAAGTAAGGAAACAGGATATGTTTAACCGCAAGAAAGACATAAACTGCTCCAAATGTGTTTTAAATGAGACGATAACTAAGGACTACGAGATTCTTTCGTCAGCCGTGTCGGAATATAAATAAATTTTCACCACCAGGGTCCTAAGCGTGAGGAAGATAAAGCGCGGCGCGAAGCCCACTGCGAAAGTATTTATGTTTTACCTGTACATCCGGCTGGTCATAAAAGGGAAAATCAACAATTTACGGCGTCAAGTCGTTTCAGGGGTCGACAAGACTCTGAATGGGGCAATAGTGTTTGTCAACTGGTTGCGGACGAACAAGTAAATATGTGTACTTACAGAATATATAGACAAACAGGAATATTTTTGAGTGACAGATTTGTTGAAGACTCTAGCAATAGGAACAAGCCACGGCTGCGGCTGTTGAACGAGCCACTTCCACTGTCACTTTACGATTTGGAAAGAGTTAATACCACGTTGAAAGGTAAATATTTACTGTGCTCTAAGTTTCGGCGCTTGTGACCATTACTATAAATCTACTATGCACACAACTTATAAACTTATGTGTTTTTATTGTTCCCTTGTATGCACTTAAACTTACTTTCCTGTTGTTTTACTTTATGGAACTTGAGACTCTTCTGTTAGTTTTATGCAAAGCTATGTGCCAAGAATATTTGGAGGCTCATTATAAATGTATCCGACGTTTTTATTTTGGTAAAAATCAAACGAGTTGGTAGTTATTTTTATGAAAGCTGGTAAAAGCTTTTACATTTATGCATAACATCGTGGTAACTGTCTCGCTCATGATTAACGCTGACGGTAGATAACAAAAATAAAATGTGTGTATTTAACGAACGTGAAAAGAGGAAACAAAAGGCTGACAGATACTTCGTAAAATGTTTGACAGCACAGTTTTTATCTGACTTCAACAATTGAGCGCGTATCAGTGTCATACGATTGTTTGTTGATGTGTGCGCCTATAAACTATAGGTTTTTGTACAAAACCTATGTAGGTGCATATTTTTTTTCTGCAATGGAATTGAAGGTGGTCCTTAAATATAAGTGCTCTATCTTGGGTAACACCTAAGTAGGTAGAGTTGCTACAGTGTTCAATGGGGACTCCTTGCCAATTGACTTTCAGAGTGCGTCTTGCTGGACTGTTGCGGAGATGGAACGCGCATGCCTGAGTTTTATTTGGGTTTGGTCTTTCCAAGGACATCTGCTCAACTAACACGTTAAAAAAACCTATATAAGACCTATAGAACCTATATCAGCTCCATTTGAGTATAAAAGTGTTAACGCATACCTGTGCAACTGAGTTAGAGCATGCTCTAACTCACTTATAACCACGAAAGAGGCCCAGAGTTTTACAGGTAAAAGTTATAGAAAGCCTATAGTACGGTGTCACAAAGATATTAAAGCTGCTGATATTTTAACGTGCCTAGGATTTATTCAAGATTAAAAAGAAAAGTTATGATAATAAAATAGGTACCTCAAGCTAAACATTATTATTTATTCCTGCTTCCTGAGCAGTGGTATGTAAAATTAAGTAGAATTCATTGAACGCTTCAAATAATGTAAGAAATTTTGTATATTGTAGTCAAATGTTGAATAATTCCAAATAATATTAATTGTTAGGTTACCAAAACAATGGCGAACTTTGCATTGTTTGACACCATTACCTTTAGAAAGTCTTTAAAAGAGTACTACCTAAGCTTTAGTTAAGTCCTTTATTACAGGTTAAACACAGATAAAGGCGTTGTTTGACACCTTTAGTTTCTCGTGTTACTAAACTCTCGACAAACTCTATTTTATAGTCTATGTCTGCAATAATAGTCAATATAGCACTTTAAGTGGTATAAAACATTTCATTGGAATAACTATACAACAATAAGTGTTAAAAGGAGTCGGCGAACATTTTTATAAAGACTTGGGTGTCACATAAAGGTTAAAAGTATAACGTATTAAGTATACTTGCTTCTACTAGCACCATTTTAACACTCAAAGCTGTATTACGTAGTCCATTAAAGCTTTAGTGCTGCAATTGGGGTTAAAACTTGTTTGTTAACTCCTCTATATCTTGTCTTTAGCTTTAACTGAGATCTGAGAACTCTGTTATATTACTTTAAGTCATAAAAATGCCTGTAACTGACACCAAAATATTATTTGGGCTAGGCCTGCCTTTAGAATTTTTTCGGCATCTTCAAAATTATTTGTAAGGGTGGCCAGGGCGAGGTTGTCAGCGTAAAGAAATCTCTCGCAGTTCTCAATACTAGGCTGGTCATTTGTGTAGATGTTGAAGAAAATGGACGCCAGAACGCTTCCCTGGGGGAAGCCATTTTTTGTGATTGACGACGATGACGTCTATGTCGTAGCATCTCACCCAGAATCCGTATGAAGTCCTGGTCGTCAATCATGCCAGACAGTTTTACTATTAGTCTCCTAACGTTAACAGTGTCATAAGCCGCCGATAAATCGACAAGAACGACGCCAGTGATCTTAGCCTCATAACCATCCTCAATGTACTGTGACAGTCGGAGGACTTGCCCAGAGCATGACTTACTGGGTCTGAAGCCAGCCTGCCTATTCGGGGATTAGTTTAGGGAACAATTTGTACGTATGGCACAGAAGAGAGATAGGGCGATAGTTCTTAGGGATGTTAGGCAGTTTTCCTGGTTTAAGCGGTGCCGTAACTTTAGCTTTCCTCCATAGTTTAGGGATCTTCGAGCTTTCAAGGCAAGCATTAAAATAGGCCATAACACACTAACTGGGCCTATTTTTTTTAGTTGTTCAACGGTTATGTCGTCTAGACCAGCAGCTTTTCTGATTTTCAGCGCCTTGATAGCTGGTATTATTTCTGACAGTGTGAAGGGCTTACTGATATCAGTTGAGGAAGTTAATTTTTTGGATGGTTTTGGAAATTTTGGCAATTTATTAGGTGCTTTACCATTTAGTAAAAGTTGGTGAGCTACCTGATTGGCCGTTATTTTAACCAGGTTAGTTGTTTTAGGGGTATCGCCAGTGAGTTTCCTTAGTGTAGCTCATGTTTTCTTGCTATTTTATGTCATATCTATGTTTTCCATTGTTTTTAGCCACTGTTGTCTGTGGTTTTCATTGACCCTACAGAGTAATTCTTCTCCAGCTGTAATGGTCTCTTCAGAGAAGGCATCATTAGCATACATGAATTCGTAGGGTTCTAGCAATCTTGATGAGTCTGTGTCCAAGCCAGGTACATACAAGGAGTGACAGCCTCTCGGTATATGTCGGCATGACACCGTCCATACCATTTTCATGAATCGGTCATAGTTTTCAAGCTTATGTAGTTCTTCATCTAAGTCTTGGGAAAAACTTCTCCAGTTGGCTTTGGAGAAATTAAACCGATGTCTGAAAGGAATGGCGGTCGGCTTAAGCGCGCCATAGACTTCACATGCTATTGGTCTGTGTTTTGGTTCTTTTTATTGGCACAGAGACGGCTGATGTTATCACTGATGAAAATGAGATCAGGGTTATAACCTCGCTTCCAACGACCGCTCTTAAAAGATTTTGGAAGTTTGGCTTCGTGACATAAGATCAGGTTTTCTACTTCAGCTCAGTGTTCTACGGCGAAACTATCAAGATTTGTGTCTTGGTAGCCCCAAGCAATATTGTGACTGTTAAAAACATCAACGAAGATTTCCGATTCCCTATCGTTGAAGTTGACGGTTGGGCTCAGCTTGAAAGGTTGGTTCGGTGGTTTATAGACAGATGTGACGGAGCAGTGTTCAGTGTCGATAGTCACGACTTCAATTGCGTCAATGGAACAAGTGGAGGTGGATACTGTTGCTGTGTTGGGTTTGATGAACATAGCACTCCAGTACTTTGGGTTAATCTGATCTAATCTGGTCCTGGCTGAGATGGGTTTCTTGTACGCATAGTATATCGCAGTTGGTAGTGCGAGACAGATCATATATATTGAAACGACGCAAAGAGCTGCTGATGTCAAATTTCGGGGATTGGCTCTTAGAAGAACCGTTTGGGATGGGTCTTGATAAAGACTTGTACGTGCCGTCGTGGTGAAAAGATTGTTTTTTTTTTTATGAACAGGAATAAAAAGAGAAAAGCTGTATAGCGGCAGTACGCCCTTTCGCATAAAGTGCACCTCTCTAATATACTGAAATCTCGTATATACAGTCCATCACCACCTAGAGACAGAGAAACCAGAGCTCTTGTTCTTGACGGAAACGCTGAAATCGGATGTCCGGGCGTGATTTGGAAGCAACTGGGCTCACACAGCACCTGAGTGAGGCGACGGATGCGGCTCAGCAGTGGTACCCTTCTTCAATGCCCACCATCAGGAGTGGCTCTTCCCATACAAGTGCACAGACCGTGCTGGACGAGATACGCGAAAGCTAGCGCTTGCGTTAAATCTTACCCAGCTGCTCCAGGGGGTAACGAGGGTGCCGGATATTGATTCGCACACTGCCAATTGCTTGAACCTTTTGCTGACAATAGATCCAGACCAATATTCGGTGTCAATTTCTTCACCACTGGGTAGTTCCAACCACTGTCTAGTGAAGACCCTGAAGAGGCACCCGGCGGGTCTGGCAATACAGGTCAGCAGATTGGGACGGCATGCGATCTTACTTCGCATGTTACCCTTGGCAGCCTACTTGCTTTTCTTTGACTGATGCTTCGTCGTGCGCGAACGCCGTGATGGATGTGTTGCGGAGGGGAATGGAATACTACATTCCGTTCTCTGACATAAGAATGTCTGGCGAAGCTCGTCCGTGGTTTGGTGCCGAGAGCAATCGCGCTGATGTGCTTAAGCACGCGGCGTACCTAGTAGGGGTCGATGCTCGAATGCGCAAAGCAACTGACGTGAGTCAGAAGAAGAGAGCATTTAACAGGGCTGCCAAGTCATTTTTTTTATATTTTTTTTTCAAGGATGGGAAATCATAAAATGACTCCTCCCGATTTGGGTGAAGCAGAAAGGAGTGTCAGACTCTTACTGACTAAAACCCATCCGTGTTTCTCCTAGTGCCCTTTGCGTTCCAGGGTACGGTTCCTCTTTCGAACGAAATCCGCAGCCCCAGCAGGCACTGGCCCTAGCGGGCCCCGTCTTTTACGCTGACAGCTCTTTGAGGCGCGAGAGATCGCCACCGCCGATCGCCTCGGCGATACTCGCAGTGTTGACACCCGGGCGTATCCTCCCGCCGTATTCGAAATAGGTACCTTCCGAAACAACCGTGTCCGGTGAGTACCTGCATCAAGTGGAAGGTAAGGACGCCGTGGCGCCGCTCTAGCCACTCCTCAAAGAGGGGGGCTGCCAAGTCCTGCAAGAAAGTATTTCGGAGGGCTCGGTTTGACTATATTAGCCAAATACAGAACAAACTTGCTTCATACCCAGCAGGTAGTAAGGCTTTTTGGTCCCTGGCTATGTCGGTCGAATCGAACTTCTGCCGCCCCTCACTACCACCACTGCTGAGACCCGACGAGAAGCTGGCCTATTCCGCTGAGGAGAACGCAAACTTATTTGCTTCTTTATTTGCGGTATCTTCACGTCTGGATCTTGGTGGCAACTCCCCCTGCTTCTCCTGGTGGATGCGAGTCAAGTGAGAGAAGTGGTGCTCCAGGTCGTTTTTTCGGCAAGAATCGTGAGCATTCACAGGTACCAGAAAACTACAAACCTGACGAAGTAGTTCCGGCGCTAAAAGTAGGTACTGCAAAGACTTACAAACAATCAAATTACCAGAATCATGAAAAGAAGATGCATTTCCGAGGATGAGAATATGAGACAAAAAAGTTGCGCGCGAGGTCTAAAGTCGACGCAGACGAAGTCGCGGGCAGAAGCTGGTATTACCATAATCTGTAATCTTTAATTTTTATTAGAGACGTCAATATAATATCAAGCTCGCAATATGGAAAAACTACTTCCAATAACCTTGGACCATCTGGATGTTTCTGATCTATTGAAAAAGATAGTGATACTTCAAGAGGAGGTAAAGAACTTAAAGAGTACTTGTGTCACAATAAGTCAATTAGATGACCTTAAAAGTGCATTGCTGGAGTCAAAGTCCCAATCTTCACCCGCTCACCGTAACGTAAATACGAGAAGAGGGGCTTCCACGTTGGATGAAAGTGACTCTAATCAATCTGGAGCTCAGCGTTGGGACAGCTTGACAGCCTCGGAATCGTCAAATGAAAGATGTATTTCAAGCCTTAATAAGGTAAAAGCTCTGTCAGCAGATTCTAACAATGGCGATAACTTATTGCTCGAAGCGGCAACAGTGGGTTATTGCAGTAAGCGTAGTCCGCGCTCAGTGGCGATGTCGTTCGTTCCTTACGAGATAACAAACCGGTTTGCAGGTCAGGTGTTAAGTGACAGCATAAACAAATTGCTGCTAATGTTGCCAAACGGAGTTTCGAGGAAAATCGAGTTGATAATGGGACTAGGTTAAGCAACGCTTGCCAAGATTGGTCTGTGGATGGGTGACCATCTTAACATACCGAGTTTTCTCCGTGCCTCGGAAAACACATTAAGCCGTTAGTCCCGGCTGTCATTTGAAGATCTTTGGTAGTCGTTAAGGATAGTCAGAAGCCAATAAATCTGACTCCAGTCTTGCCATGAAGTACCGTAATACCTAGTTAATGGGTTGTGGAGGTCTGGTAGGCAGCCGCTCCACGTAAAATACTGGTATTCAGCTAAATCCGGTTTGACTGGAAGCCGACCCCAATATAGTAGGGAAAAGGCTAGGCAGATGATAATGAAATGAGGATGTATTTAGACTAAACGGCAAAACAATAAATTGATAAATTTTACCCTCGTACTTAAATCGTAAGAACTTCCTGCAGGTCGGATGTATAGATACCAGAAAATACGCATTCTTCAAATCAAGGGTGGCCATGTGAACTGTGTTTTTATACTAATTTCAAAATTGTTCTTAGATCCTCAATTTTTAAATGTTCTGTTGTGATGTGCTTGTTTAGAGACTTTAAATTTAATATACATCTGTTTTTACCATTGGGTTTTTAATCAGGAAAAAACTAGAGAGAAATATTGTCCTTCACATGGTTCGCAATGTGAAATAGCTCCACTGCTTACAAGGTCAGTGATGGCCACCCTGTATTGAAGGCATTCTGATGGAGACAATGTAGGTGAAGAAGGGCCGTATGACTGATAAATTGGTTTAGTAAATGGTATCTCTTATCCAGGATAGTAAAAGATGACCATTGGTTATCAATTGCCATTGATCCTAAATATATGATAATCGTCCTGCGGAACGTACCAGATCTAGCGCCGGGGGGCGAAGGGCTGGGCGCTGCTGCAAGCGCGGCGGCTGTCGCGGCTGCCGCTGCGGTCGCGAGCGCGGCGCCGGCTTGGTACTCCTCGCTGCTCCTGTTTGGCGCGCCGTTGGGAACGGAGGCCTCTGGTTTAAAGACTGAGTAGGGGCTGTCTTAGTCTCTGCGCTGGTGCAGGCCTTCTGAATGGTGTGCTTACTTTAATTTCAGATCCTGATTTGGATATGGCTTTTGCTGCTGTGAGAGTATCAGTGAGCTGTTTGCCAAAAAGAATTGATCGATTTCTGTATTCCATCTTCGACCACATCATCGCTTACCATCAGGTGAGATGGTGGTCAAGCGTGTGCCTATTATTAGTTAAAAAAAAAAAAAAATAATCTTTAATATCTTTTTTTAATGTAGAACATATAAAACTACGTCTTGCCATGGACTCGGTGTGTTGTGAGTCACACAGCAGTCAACCCGCTTTGATCAGTGATTTTATTACAGTCTGGTATTTGTGATCCGAAGAGAAAAATGTATTGAGAGCTTCAATAAAACAAAATATACTTGCTGCAACCTACACCTGTTTATTTTCCAGTGCTTTGTCTTTCCTGATAAGCACATTCGATAAAGCGACCTTTATTTCTGGATTTAACTGCGGCGCATCAATCTTTATGCGATTTTTTGGAACAAGGTGCTGTTCTAGCAGCTCTTCTCTGGCATCTTTTGTCAAAACAGTCGTGGCAAAGTGTTCCCAGCGAACAGATACCTAATTCACCTCTAACAACCGGTCCATATTTATTGTTCTTTGAAGGTGTTTCGCCCAAGAGATTCAGAATCTCTTCATCCAGTTCAGGAAGAACGGGCGCGGCTTCAACAGGCTATTCCGACTGAACTGTATGTACCGCATCTGTAGCCGGGGCATGTGTAGTTAAGGTGGACGTTCCTAGTTGCGGCTATTTGAAAATCGGAACAGACTCGACTTCGAGCTGAACTTCCATCTCATCTGGAATATAATAAATACCAGATGTAGGTATTGGAGAGAAAATAGCGCGACGATAGTTAGATCCATACCGATATTCAGAAAATAATGTGAATCACACTGATACCATATGTATGTAGGTACCTATTAAGATTTCGAGTGGCGATAGTCCTTGAAAACTATCCACAACACAATGAAATAAGTATACGAGTATAACGTATGAAATAAGTATAAGTACATTCAGTCAAAAAAGTATCGGGAATGGATGATTTGTTTATGGTTCCAAATTCAAATTTTTGTTTTTTTGTAGTTGTTAGATTGGCACAACTTTTTTCCATTTTGGCGCGGAGTTTGAGTTGCATCTGTTATTTATATTAAATACAGTGCTGGTTTTAGTAATATCATATATAGTGTGTATTGCGAATTTCATAATGGACAAAAATATCGAACAAAGAGTTTGTCTTAAATTTTGCATCGCCAATGGAATTTCGTGTTCGGAGTCACTGAAAATGTTACAGAAGGCTTACGGTGAATCGACTTTATCAAAAACTCGTACTTATGAGTGGTTCAAAGCGTTCAAAAGCGGTCGAGATGTGATGGAAGATTTGCCTCGCTCTGGTAGGCCGTCAACGTCTGCAACTGAAGTTAACATCGCAAAAGTGAAGGAAATAGTGACTGAAAATCCCCATTCAACTCTGAGAGAGATAGCCGCCGAACTTTCTGTATCTCACGAGTCGATCCGTACCATTTTAACTAATCATTTGGGTATGAAACATGTTGCTGCTCGGCTAGTCCCAAAAGATCTGAATTTTCTCCAAAAACTCAATCGCATGAAAGTCGCTGAGGACATGCTAGAACGAGTCAGTTCGGACCCAACATTCATGAAACGCATTGTTACTGGTAACGAGACGTGGGTTTACGAGTTTGACAAGCAAACTAGTCAACAAGCTTCGGAGTGGCGCCTTCCAACTGAACCGAAACCGAAAAAACCACGCCAAAGTCGATCAAAAGTCAAAGTCATGTTGACTGTTTTCTTCTTTTCACTCTGAATTCTTACCGGAAGGTCTAACGGTAAATAAAGAATATTATTTGAGCGTTATGCGGCGTTTAAGAGAGCAAATTCGACGAAAAAGGCCAGATTTGTGGAAAGAAAATTCTTGGATTTTGCACCACGACAATGCGCCTTCGCACAAGGCTATCATTGTGAACGAATTTTTAACCAAACACTCAACAAATACCATCCAGCAACCACCATATTCACCAGATATGGCTCCTGCTGACTTTTTTCTTTTTCCTAAACTCAAATTACCACTTCGTGGCACCCGTTTTCAATCGATAGAAGACATAAAGGAGAATTCACGGCGAGAACTGAACTCAATTCCGGAAGCAGCGTTTAAAAAATGTTTTGATGAATGGATTATTCGTTGGCGCAAGTGTATCGTTTCTAAAGGAGCATACTTTGAAGGTGATAAAATAAATTTGGATGAATAACAGACATTTTGTGTATTATTGATCTTTTCCCGGTACTTTCTTGACAGAGTAGTATATAGTAAGTATCTACCTCTAAATTATAGACATACATTAGTAATTACATAAATTAAACAAATAAAATCCAATACTCAAAATGTTTTATAAACTACGCATGTACTCAAAATATATAAATAGAACAATAAACTAAAAATAGCCTAATAATACAAAACTTGCCAATAACAGACTATGACATCAATGCCACATCTAGTAAAAATCCATTTCATACATCCATGTTATGCTTGGTTGAGTAATCGAGTTTATTATCTGATTACCCACATTTTTGTTGCTGTTTGTTTTGTTATTTTATATACGTACATCTGTTCGCTCTAATTATTAATCTTAGTTTTAGATATTATTGTTTCTTATGAGAAATCAAGTTTTGTAATTTGTATACGAGAAAATCTTATTATCACCACAAGAGTGAACAATTAGAAAACGGTGTGAAACATTATTTTCTACAAGTTTAAGGACTGCATTAAAGATCTTTAAAGATAGCGTGATTAAATTGCTTTCCCCTCAAGATATTTGCACAAGATTAACATGCAAAACGTTTAAACATATTTCCAACTGAAATCCGATTAGTCAGTTCCATATACTAACGCCAGCGAAAACGTTCCTGGCACAAATTTCCTTCAGTAAAATCAACCAAATTAGTTAGCTTTAAACCGTTCTGTAAACTAGCCGGATCTCTCTCGTTATGCGAACGAATTGAATAAATTATATCTGCGCTTGAATGCAACCATCAATAATAATTCTTGCGAATATGGAAAGAGGCCAGATGAGACCATAACGCCTTGAAAGATGAGTAGGACTTTGGGGTGCGGTGCAACATAAACTGTGTAGGTACCTAATGTAATGGATAAAGGGCTTTTGCTCTTCCTTAATATAAGAACAAAAATATTAAATAGAATATAGAAAACATGTGAAATAAGTCCTTTAGAAAGGTAAGTCCTTGTATATAAATAACACACAATCAGATCATATTTTCAACTTTATTAGATAACATAATAATTTCATTCTTATTTAACAACTAGCTTTGACCCATGGTTTTGACTGTCACAAAAAATTCATTCTTATGAAAATTTGTAAATCTTATGGAAATATGCAATGGATCCAATCATAAGCTGGTACCTTCATGTCTTACTTAAGCTGTTATTTTATTTTATCCATGCTGTATTATGTCCTCTTAAGATATGATTATTTGTTGATATGATTGTTATTCTGTCACACAAGAGTGGCAGTTGTAGGTAGAACTACCGTAAAATATTTCAAATCCCTGCATTTTAGCTGGGGAATTGTAAGTTTAGTAGCATACAGTTTAGGCAGTACATCTCAGGGAACTATCTACGAAGGTTTTCTCAATTTTAGTGTGAATGAGAAACAGTGGGATCGTACGTTTATCATTTCTTAAGTTCATACCAATGATTCACATATTATTCTTATATCTAGGCACTCTTCCATAGTACCTACATACAAAAGACAAACATCTTGCACATCACACAAATCTTTGTCAAATGTTTATCACTGTGCCACTATCACTTAAGTATCACTATTTCACATTACTTTGATGTTTCTCTTGATTTCTTTAGGGCACAGTTTTCAGTCCCTCTTGCTAAATGCTGCTTCCGATCGCCTCGTTATTCTTCTTGTCGAGTCATTAGGAACCCTTCAACAGTTGTGCCGAGGCTCGTGCAGAAGTGGCAATGATTATAGCGTCATCAGTAGCATTTCTTAAGTACTCAATGGTGCAGGAGCAAGGGTACTGGGGCACTAAAAGAAGATACCGGTATGTTTCGCACAGGCGCACCGCAATCACAATTGGTGTGAAAGGAGTCTGTAAAACCGCATTTTGGAATCCTAGTAATGACAATTATTATTATTAACCAGTTTCATTCAGATCAAATCAATCCATACAATCACAAATAATTAGAAATCAGAGAAATACATTAAATTTAAATAGTTATTACTTTTACTACGAGTATACGGTGCTTTGTGCGGATTTTTCCAAATCTATACCGCTACAGAATATCAGAATACGGGATTATCGAGCATCTACATAAACATGTGCCGTTTCTTCATAAACATTGGCATTGCTGACTTTCTGTGGAATCCCAAGTGTTATTGCGTAGCTGATCTATACTTTATTGAGAACCTATATCTAGCGGGGTCGCAGCTTGAACCAACAATAGGTTGTAAAGCCTCGTAATAAACAAATATTAACAAAATAAATTGTAAATAAACAGTTAACAAGGACAAATATGAATTTGAAGTTAAAAATTAATGTTGCAAGAAGGTAAACCTTTGTGTTCTTAAATAGTTTGAAAAGTTAATTTCATCCCCTAAAACAGAAAAAAATACTTATTAAAGTTTTATGTAACTCATATCTTTCCATGAGAAATAATGATTTCTATAATATATAAACATCATATCTACACATATCCCCAAAAAAAACAAATTATATTAAGTTAAGATTTATCAATGTTTCCTCATATTCAAGGAGATTTTTTGCCGGCTAGTAATTTTCATAAAATTGGCTGAACTATGAATACGGTTTTCGCTAGCACTGCCGAGATCGTGACGTCATGATTTGGTAGCTATCTCAGGAGTTGAGACTACCGTATAGCGCAAAAGTTGTTATGGCAAGTGAATTTTTTCGTTAGTTTTGACAATCGGTAGACGATACCGAAATCGCTATCCATGTCGAGACTGCTGACCCTGGTCTTTGATTGAACTGCATCAGACAACTTTAAGTCATTTTCACCGGTCGGGTATTTTGACAAAGTAAAATTTCTACCTATATTTTAGTGAGTTACATTTTTAGCCCTTTATTTAGATAAAATCTATCGAAAGGAGATTCGATAGGTTTTGAAGGTAAAAAAAAAATGGTGAAGACAATAATATAGCGCAAAAATTGCCGTTTTAATTTATACAATTATGCTTACCCAGTGTCACTCTCACTGTCAAGACGAATCTAACGACATCTCTCAAACAAAAATCCATCAAGCCGTTTAGGCTGCTGAGCGTGCCGAAGAAATAAACATACATACATACACTTTAATAATAATCGCAATCTGGTAATAAAACATAAGCCTCCTCCTGACGCAGTCGGGTAATTAGAAGAAGGTACATCTATCGTCTCATTTTTCGAAAGTACTAAAGTGAGACAAATATAATGAGCAAAAGCTCTTTCGCCTGCGTCTGCGTAGAATTCCTTAGTCGAATTTTATTTTTAATAAATTGTGTGATGTGTGTATGTACCTATGTACATCACTAGTTTAAGAGTGATAGTAGTTAGTGATCTTCTGGTTATATTTGAGATCAGTTCGACTAAGAAGACTCCATGTTTACTCAATAAAATGGCCTCCTGTAGTGATGGGACCATTAATAGTTATCCCCGGAGACCGGTCCACTCCTCCAACATAATGTCCTGGTTCATTAAGCTATCCGAAGATTACACTGCGGTGGTCGCTCTCAAAGTAATGACCCCGACATATTTAGAGCCCGAGTGAGCTTCACTGTATATGAAAATGTTATTAAATTCCTTGTTTGTTTTTGATATAACTTAAAACCAGAAAAGGGTTAAATGAACAGATGTGTTAGAGAAGGTTAATAAAAATGTCTAGAAAAGAAACGAAGCAAGATCAAGCTCATAATAATTATGTTGCGACTCATGTGGAAAACGGAACCAAAGAGCTAGTTTTCAGCGACAGCCAGCTTTGACTGAATGACGTTGACTAGGGAAAAGATGGATGAATTTCAAATTTCTACTAACATTTATTTTACTATATTATATTTCAGGTGTGAGTCAAGGACTATAAAAATAGTTAAGGAAAGGCACGCAACGGAAGAAACTGGTACGAAAATTCGGACACCAGACAAGGACAAAAAACGTAAAAGTGGATTTAGTGCATGTTGATGATTTTGACATGGGAGTTTAATTTTATTCTGCCAAAAAAGAGGTCCCTACTGTTAAAAAGCTTCTAGAGGTCTCAAAGACAGAAATAAATTACACAGGACAGTGAGAGAGTCTGCGAAAGCTGCTTCATAAGGTGGGATTTCGTTTTAAAATCTCAATCCAATCGGAAGGTTCTTATAAAGCGTAATGAAATATCAGGTTGGAGAGCTAAAACTTGCATGCAGTGGACAGAAGTAATAAATCGCCCCAGCCCTGGCCCAAATTTATTTAGATGAATTTCTTCTCATACATCGGGTAAATGTTGGCAAGGAGAGGGTGAAGACGGAGTATTGGAGCCTGTATCGAAAGGGCAAAGATATAATTATTATTGTTCGTGCGGGAGGAGATACACAAAAAGTGGTGATTATCATGACGAGATGAATATTACCAACATTAAAAAGTGGGTTATTGAAAAACTTGTGCCTAATTTACGAGAGCCATCCATAGTAGTGATGAATAATGCTCTTTATCACCGTATTTGTGTGAATAAAGTCCCAAATACGAATTCCTTTAAAAAATATATGCAATTATGGTTGACCCAAAATAAAATTGACTACGGAGAAGATTTGACTAAACCTCAGCTTTTAGACATAATTTAGAGAAACAAGCCTGAACCTGTATATGAGATTGAAAAAATTTTAGAAGACAATAGACACAAATGCTTATATTTACCACCTCACCATCACTGTGATCTCAATCCCATTGAACTCATATGGAGCACAATGAAAATAAAAGTTGCCGATGTAAATATTGAGCACAAAAATACTGAAATTCCTCGCCTAGTTTGAGAAGTTTTTAACGCTTTCACAGTTCATGAGTAGGCACAGCATTGTAAATACGTTCGCAGATTAGAAGGAGAATATTTAAAACGTGATTTGTATTTAGATAAACCTTTTATTATAGAAGTGGTAAGTGACACTGAAATCAAAAGCGATAGTGATAATGATGGTAGTGGCACGGAAATAAGCGGAGTATGGCCTCACAACCAGGATGAAGTTGTGTATGCAGGTTTATCTAAAGATCACAATTACTGTAAACCTGATTTTCAATATATTATTGTGAATCAATTTGTTTTTTTTTTATTACACTACACTATCACTAGGTACCACTGCTAATTATAATTAGTCAAATCTGGTGTTAGGGGTTAGGTACGGTCATAACTAAATGCTGGACATTCAGGTACCTACCTCTTGCAGGGCAGGTACCTACTGAACTTCGCTTTAAATGAAAGTTGTATCCCCCGTGGAATATTTTATCTGCAGAAATTCTACTTCATTGGATTACTTTTTAGATAAAGTCATTGTTTATTCCTGAGAGACTAAACTGTTAGCGTATTTACGCCTACGTAACTGTAAATGATCAAATTCTTATTATTTATTTTATTGTTTTTATATAGGTATCATTATTTTTAATTAATTTAAATTTAAAAACTATAAATTAAATGATTATCTATGTCTAATATGAAATTTCCTTCTTGAAAACTGACTCAATTTTAACACAGAATCGACGGTGCTTTCAGTTCACAGATAAGTTGGTAGGACTGTAAGCCTTTGAAAGCTCCCCTTCAACCGTGACCCCTCAAATTCAGCACGTCGTCGAACAAACGTTTCACCGAAAAAGCTCTCTATCTTTTTAACCGACTTCTTCAAAACGGAGGAGGTTCTATGTTCGGCTGTATGTTTTTTTTTTTATGTAATTTCACCGATTTCTCAACTATGTTAAGAATTATACATGAACGAACTAATAATACAATAAAAAGAGAAAAATAATATAAAACCCACCAAACAACCAACCCAACCCAACCCAAGGAAGTTGCAAACATCTTCAAAAATTTTTTTGCGTCCATAGGCGAGGGAAGCCCTTTACGAACAACTGAGGCCAAAGGATCCCCTGTGCTCTCACCTACCCAAAACACAATGTTTCTTAGCCCTGTAGACCCATATAAAATAAATACTTTGAACAAAAGCCTTAAAAATAAAAATAGTCACGGAATAGACGAACCCCCTCCAAGTCTATTCAAACAATGTGCAGACGAACTCACTTTCCCTTTGTATGAATTAATAAACCAATCTTTTGAAGAAGGCGTATTCCCTGACCAGCTAAAAATTGCACTAGTGAAACCTCTTCACAAAAAAATAAAATAAAACAGACTCTAGCAATTATCGTCCAATAGCTCTACTGCCTACCGCTTCAAAGATTTTTGAGAAAGCAATGTGTTATCGCGTGTACGCCTTCTGCGAGAAATTTAAAGTATTCTACGAATGTCAAAATGGCTTTCGTAAAAATAAATCAACACCTGTAGCTGTTTACAAATTTATACAGGAAGCTCTTAATATAATAAATAATACGTAATTGGTACGCTACTCGACATAAGTAAAGCCTACGATAAAGTGCAATATGGAATATTATTAAATAAACTGTATGGAGTGGGAATCCGTGGCAAACCCCATGAATTGTTTAAGTCATATTTAACAAGCAGAGCGCAATTGGTCGAAATAGAATTTTTCAATTATAGAACTAACGAACTTCAAAAGTTCCGATCTGACAGCAAGGCAATAAACGCCTCAATACCACAAGGGAGTGTAATTGGATGTCTTCTTTTTCTCATTTACATTAACGATCTTCCAAAAACAATCCAGGATTCCGGACCATGCGTCCTGATTGCGGATGATATTTCTATTCTTACCCCCTGCCATGATAGCAAAAATCTAAATAATACCCTTAATAATACTCTTACTGAAACAATAACCTGGTTAAATGATCATAATCTAGAAATTAATTTTGAAAAAACTAAACTTATAACATTCCACCCTCACCAGAAAAGTCGTCTAGATGTAAATTTCTCTTTTAACAACCACAAATTGGAACTCGTAGACGAGTTTTCATTATTAGGCTTAACCATAGATACGAACATAAACTGGAAATCACACATTCAGAAAATAAAACAAAACCTTCAACATTTTTGCACGTTTTTCGCGAAATAAAAAAGACCACTAACTTACAGACTGCTCTAGTTACGTACTACACCTATGCTCATGCATGGCTCAGCTACGGTAATATGAAGTGGGGTAATAGCTCAGACGCACCAGCGCTGTTTACATTTCAAAAAAAGTTTATTCGTATTTTGGTTAATATTGAACAAACCGATAGCTGCAAAACTTATTTCAAAAAATTAAATATTCTAACTTTACCTTCTATTCACATACTGGAAATCTGTAAATTTGCGCACACTCACCAGGACTACTACACTAAACGAGAAGACATTCAAATAAGATTCACACTCCGACATAAAACATGTCTAAACCTACTAACTTCTCGATTAAAAATGCATTTACTGGGCCTCTAGTAATGTCGATAAAAAATTATAATAAATTACCCGAACTGTTAAGAAATGAAAAAAAGATGACTGTTATTACGAACAAATTAAAAGAACTATTGAGTAAAAGCTATTACAGCATAAATTAATACTTTAATGATAAATTAAACAGCTGGAATAATAATTTAAATATAAATAATAATAAAGAATTTAACATTAGACCTAAAGAATAAGTGCAATTAAATTCTTTGTATTGTGTATGTTTAATTAAATTGAATTTAGAATAAGTTAGTCTATAAGTCCTTTTAATCTTTTATATTAATGTCTTTTGCTGTGCCCAACAGGGTCCACAATTGTGTCTCATTAAATTTTCACCTACCACCTAAGCATAATAATATACATTGTGGAAAGCAATAAAGTATTGAGTATTGAGTATTATGAAGGATTGGACGGTGGACGTGTGTCGGACATGCCACCGTCCGGATGAGTACATCAGACGTATTATCTCTGGTTGTTCTCGTCTGACCAACGGCGAGTACTTGCACAGGCACAACCAAGTGGCCAGGATTATCCATCAGCAACTTACTTTGAAATATAAACTTGTGAATTCTGAGGTATCGTATTACAAATATGTGCTCGACCCAGTTCTCAAAAATGACCATGTCACGTCGTACTGGGGTCGGTCTATCATCACTGATAGGACTATTGTTGCCAATAAGCCTGATATAGTGGTGATAGACCGATTAGCGCGCCGCAATAATAAACAAATAATAATAATTGATGTTACCATCCCGCATGACGGAACCTCGTAAAGGCTGAGAAAGGAAAGCAAATCAAGTATCTCGACTTAGCACACGAGGTTGTCTTTATACTTTCCATCATCAGCTTAGCAACATGAGATGATGATTACCAGGCACAAATATCTAAATTGCGTTAGAAAGTTTATGAAAAATATTGTTTGTGCCTATAAATTTTTAGGGTTTCCCTCGATTTTCATGGGATTCCATCATCAGATTCTGACTTGGTGACAATGGGACCAATCGAGAAGTATACCCTTTCAGATGAAGCAAGAATATTTTAAATCGGTTCATAAATGACGGAGTTATGAGGTAAAAAACATAAAAATACACAACCAAATTGAGAAACTCCTCCTTTTTTTGAAGTCGGTTAAATGTTAAATGTTTCAGATTTACATCTTAGCAAAATATAGTAATGTGATACCGACCGCAAAACATCAGCTGCTAGTTTATTCCGTAAATAACCATTTCGATATCGAGCTTCACCTGAGTGACAAACCTCACAAAGTGAGCTTTATTGCACACAACATAAAGGTCTTGCGTTTGACGTAATTTGATACTCACCTTGGATTCCGCTGTCGAGACACGAAAATGTTGTTACAAAATAGGGGTACGGATTTGTTTCCTTTAAAAAATCGTTGCTAACAATTTGTAGCTTTGTGTTGTTTCTATCTGTTGCATTCCTAGAGCAACGTCAAAGTTCTCTGAGATATATGTATAAAGCTACTTATTTAAGACTGACTTGCTTTATGCCCCATTCCATGCCCTGCAAATATATCGACTAAATTCTTGTCAGATGTCTGCGCCATTTACTTGAATGGTATTTTTAAATGGAGAATAGGATAAAATTCTGAGAGCACTTTTTAGCTCCACACACTTGGTTTAAACAAACGGCCCGTAAGGGTCTCCCGGACAGCTGTGAAACGTATCTTTACTAAAATATAAAGCTGAAGAGATTTTTGTTTGTTTACTTGAACGCTCTAATCTCAGGAACTTCTGGTCCGATTAGAAAAATTCTTTCAGTGTTAGATAGCCCATTTATTGAAGAAGGCTAAAGGATATATATAATCACGCTAAGACCAATAGGAGCGGAGCAGTAATGAAAATTGTGACGCAGGCGAAGTTGCGCAAGTCAACTAGTAATAAATAAAATCTAAAAAACTCAAAATATTTATTTCAAAAAATCCACTTACAGGCACTTTCGAATTTTCAAGGTCGGTTGGTCCAAAAAAGATAAAGCTATTTGCACGTTCCAAAGCGTAGATCTCTATGGACAAGAACGTGCAAAAAACTCCACGAACACTTTTAAAAATAAAAATTTTTTACAAAGTTTTGTTTACATCAAGTTTAAATTATACATACATGTGAGAACGATGTAAAAGACGAGCAGGATAAGCGTCCGTCGTAAATAATTAAATAAACCATGGCAGCTGAGAAATGACTAGTCCCAACTGACGGCGCCCGTTCAAGAACATGACGCATGCGCAGCACCATTCGGCTGAACCATTTTGAAGGGAGCCAACGCATACGCCACCATCAGCCAGACTTTTGAGTGAGCATGACACTCCCAACCACCAGGATACATTCAAGTCCAAAACAAACCTAAAACTTATAGCCATAGCTTACGAGTAAGTTAAAGGTACACAGTACTCACACCTGTGCCGTTAAAATGGATGAAATTGTGTCAATACAATTTTATTATACAATGCAAATAATTATTGGTTTCTTACTATCTTCAGCCGGTCCAACAATATTCCAATATGCTAACAGATTATTTTGTGCGCCCTAGTGGCTGTGGAGTAGGACTAGCATTCAGCCAAGCATTTTTATCTTCAATATAATCCACTACACGCGCACTACAAACGCACACTATGCAGGCAAGCATATTATAAGTTAGTTTATAATATGCTTGCCTGCATAGTGTGCGTTTAATACAAGATTTAAATTTTGTCTCATTCAGTTCTAATATGGGGAGGTATATCTTATTATAACATTTTAAACAGTACCCCGTAAAAGATTAGGCTACTTTAGCCAGTCTGAAACCTGGTTGAATCAGTTGGTCCCTATTTCTAATAATGTAAATAAATGTAAGCATGTGCTTGGCTAGACCGCAAACGCGGGCGCGGGGCACTCAAACAAAAGGCGCGGAGCGACCGCGGCGAGCGACGCTAGCTGCTTGGCACCGGTAGCACGCGGGCAACACACGCCATAGCTCGTTCAAACAAGTGGCCACACGCGCGCGGAGCGGAGATTTCATACAAGTTAGAGCTGTCCACCCCTGCGCGTAGTTATGGCGTCTTCATTAAATGTTATATTTTTTTTGAGACAATTTACTATATATTCCTATATGTATTCAAACGTATACTTTGCCATTGTCGTTAGTTATTAAAAAAAAAACTTTTGAGGTTGTTCTCACAATTTTTCATACAGTGTGAAATTCTCCTTCATTTTCTCTGCCTTAATTTATTTTATTACTTACATTTGCCGTTTAAAGTCAAAATATAATATGGATGAAGAATTAATTAACAAAAAAAAGTCATCATCCATATTATATTTTAACAAATACTGGACACGAGAACACTTAGAACAACAGGCGCGATGGATGGCGCGCGGGTGAGGGGAGCGCATCCCTGCACCCGCGCGCCATCCATCGCGCTTGTCTGCAGTATGCGCTGCCATTGTGGCCAAACCGCCAAATGCATAATATGATTGCACGCACGCACCCACTCACATGAATGGAAGTTATATTAAGGTCACAGACAGGCAAACACTTTCTAAAGTCAAAATAAATAATTGAGTCAATTTATCCAGCGAGTCAGCATCTCCAAGGCTCAGTGACACTTTAGGGGGCATTGATTACCACTGAGTTGTGAGCAATTACGTATGCTATGTATGGACGTCATCCCGAAGAGTCTACTGCCGAAGCAAGTACCTACATATACTAAAATTGAAACGATACGGAGATGGACAGCCTAATTTCTGCATAGACTCGTAGTAGGTGATCGGTACAGTAGGTAATTTTAATATTAGCTCGCATACTTACCTAACTACTCACATTACAACAGCCAGTAGCAGTAGCAGTCAATACCTTACTCAATTTACCCAGCCAGCCTCAAATTGTTGGAACACATTTGTATTACACACATGTTTACCTTCGCATGTAAACATCGCCTTGAAAAAATAAAGGTATTCAATTGGGTCTCTTTTGTTTTACCTCATATTCACGACTACTGTGACCGGGTTCAACGCCTAACCTTCCCTGTAAATACAAGACGAAGGTTAAGTGGTTCGCTGTTTATTTCACTTAAACCGTTGCCGGCAGCTCTGGGGTTAACGGTGGCCGCCACTTGTATTCACAATATCCCTACACCGCATGAGTTTTTTTTTTCAGAAAAAAATCGTAACTATCAAATCGTATTTGTGGTCTAGAACAGTAAAACAAATAAAGTTAAAATGTTAAAAAAAAACAAATAATAAGGGACAAAAACGTTTTTTTTTTTATTTAGTTCCATATGTGACACAACATGCAATACAGTTATGATTTTATGGAGACAATCATGTCCTGCAGCATGACTGAGTGGTTTTCATTGGTCATTGAAGTGTAAAATTTGCCGTATTTTTTCAAATTGTTTTTCCGACATGGTGTTCCTTATCAATGGCGAACCTAATTCTGATTCCCAGTACATTTCAGAATAGGGCAATGGAGCAATACCCATAAGCGGACAAATGCCTATGTACTTTTACGGCTCTCTAATGCTTACAGAAAAAGGCTTCGATGGTTTTTTTTTGTATAGGTACTAAATTTAAAATGCATTTCTTCTACGATGTGGTTTAGAATATCTTCATCAAAGAAATACAAAAAAAAATGCAATGGTGTAACAAATTCTGTAATCGGTGGCACTAGATCAATTTGCCCACAAAACTTATGGTTAGTTGGTTGGAAAGCTGCTTTTTTCTAATATCTCGCTTTCTTCTGACGGCAGATGCAGTAGATCTAGGGGTAGCTTCCCGTGGTGCAGTAGAGGCGGAAGATGCAAGCTGACATTTTCGTAAAAGTTGATCCAGATGTACTTGGACCTGCAGGAATTGAACCACTAGGGTTTCATATTTATGCTGCTGGATAAGAATAGGTAACAATAAGAATAAGAAATTTTATTTGCGCAAACATGTGTACACATACAAAATTAAAATAATAGATGCATGCAAGGTCGTAAATAAGATTAGCTCACGACATGTTTGCCATTTCTCATGGCGTGCAAATATCTTGGAAAAAATAAAATAAAAATAGTATTAATACATTGATTTTAAAATATTACAATTATACATTAATTAATGTCAGTTAAACAAATATATTCAATCATATTTCAAATTATCCAATTATTCATTTTATATTTGACTAGTCCAATAATACAAATTACATATAATAAAATTATATTATGAAGATTTACAATAGGAATTCAATTAAATAACATTTATAATGGCATATTTAAGTTATATATTTTTATCACAATGAGTCATTTAAAAATTCTGCAATACTATAACATGCTGTTTGTGCCAAAAAAGATTTCATTGTTTGTTTAAGTTTAAGTATTGTTAGCTCTCTCCAACTTTTGGGCAATTTGTTGTAGACAATTTGGTGCCATGCAAAAAACACTCTTGCGCATAAGTGCAGTTTCCGATGTATGTCCACATAGTTTACTATCATCACGTCTATTTCTAGGGAATTTGTCTGCCATACGAGGATACAACTGTGGATTTGTTTTTACGAACATGACTATTTCTAATACATTCAGTCAAAAAAGTATCGGGAATGGATGATTTGTTTATGGTTCCAAATTCAAATTTTTGTTTTTTTGTAGTTGTTAGATTGGCACACTTGTTTTCCATTTTGGCGCGGAGTTTGAGTTGCATCTGTTATTTATATTAAATACAGTGCTGGTTTTAGTAATATCATATATAGTGTGTATTGCGAATTTCATAATGGGCAAAAATATCGAACAAAGAGTTTGTCTTAAATTTTGCATCGCCAATGGAATTTCGTGTTCGGAGTCACTGAAAATGTTACAGAAGGCTTACGGTGAATCGACTTTATCAAAAACTCGTGCTTATGAGTGGTTCAAAGCGTTCAAAAGCGGTCGAGATGTGATGGAAGATTTGCCTCGCTCTGGTAGGCCGTCAACGTCTGCAACTGAAGTTAACATGGCAAAAGTGAAGGAAATAGTGACTGAAAATCCCCATTCAACTCTGAGAGAGATAGCCGCCGAACTTTCTGTATCTCACGAGTCGATCCGTACCATTTTAACTAATCATTTGGGTATGAAACATGTTGCTGCTCGGCTAGTCCCAAAAGATCTGAATTTTCTCCAAAAACTCAATCGCATGAAAGTCGCTGAGGACATGCTAGAACGAGTCAGTTCGGACCCAACATTCATGAAACGCATTGTTACTGGTGACGAGACGTGGGTTTACGAGTTTGACATGCAAACTAGTCAACAAGCTTCGGAGTGGCGCCTTCCAACTGAACCGAAACCGAAAAAACCACGCCAAAGTCGATCAAAAGTCAAAGTCATGTTGACTGTTTTCTTTGACTATCGCGGTGTTGTGCACTCTGAATTCTTACCGGAAGGTCTAACGGTAAATAAAGAATATTATTTGAGCGTTATGCGGCGTTTAAGAGAGCAAATTCGACGAAAAAGGCCAGATTTGTGGAAAGAAAATTCTTGGATTTTGCACCACGACAATGCGCCTTCGCACAAGGCTATCATTGTGAACGAATTTTTAACCAAACACTCAACAAATACCATCCAGCAACCACCATATTCACCAGATATGGCTCCTGCTGACTTTTTTCTTTTTCCTAAACTCAAATTACCACTTCGTGGCACTCGTTTTCAATCGATAGAAGACATAAAGGAGAATTCGCGGCGAGAACTGAACTCAATTCCGGAAGCAGCGTTTAAAAAATGTTTTGATGAATGGATTATTCATTGGCGCAAGTGTATCGTTTCTAAAGGAGCATACTTTGAAGGTGAAAAAAAAATTTGGATGAATAACAGACATTTTGTGTATTATTGATCTTTTCCCGGTACTTTCTTGACAGAGTGGTATATAAAGTGAGGGTAATGTTAATATATGATGTTTAATGAAATAGTTTTTACAGCTATCAGTAGTTTTGAGATTAAACATAGATCTCAAGCAGTACTTTTGTCTTTTAAAGATGATATCCCTGTCGGTTGAGTTACCCCAGAAGATAACCCCAAATCTAATGACGGATTCTATCAAACCATAGTAGGCCGTTAATAACGATTCTACATTTAGAGTGCGTGATAATTTATATAACGCATATGCACCACTGCTTATTCTTTTGGCTAGAGCCTCAATATGCGCTTTCCAATTTAGGTTTCTGTCGATTGTTAGGCCTAAAAATTTTGTAGTTTTAGCTGTCTGTATTTTATTATTATTATATTCGATGTCAAGATTAGAGAACGATAATGATCGTAGGCTAAAGTGCATAATCAAAGTTTTATTTAAATTAATTTTTAAATTATTATTATTAAGCCACGTTAACGCTTCTATTAATGTGTTTTTTATGTCCGTTTCATATGTATTCTTATTATGGCATGGTATAGTTATCGTGCTGTCATCCGCAAACAATGTCATGGGATTTTTAATGGATTTAGGGAAGTCGTTAATATAGACTGTAAACAAGGGTGGTCCAAGTACACTGCCCTACGGAACTCCATGAGGGACGCTCGCATGACGTAAAAATCTCTTCACGTTTGGAGCTCATATTTATTTTGCTAATTTGTGTAACTTGTTTTCTGCCATGTCTTGTAGGTATGATTGTATTAGATTAAATATGTTTCCTCGTATACCATATGCGTCAAGTTTAGTTAGTAATATATTATGTTGAACATAATCAAACGCCTGTGTCATGTCACAGAAAATGGCACAGACTGGTGTACTTTTGTCCATGTTTGTCATGACAATATGCAAGAAGTCGTATATGGCCAAGTTAATTGATTTTTTCTCCCTCAATCCTTTCTGCTCATCACACAGTATGTGTTTTTTTTCAAAATAGGCATTAAGTTCTCTGTAAATATATTTTTCGAATTTTTTTGAAATTATTGGAATTGACGATATTGGCCTACAACATTCCATTAACTCCCTATCCTGTTTCTTAAAAAGTGGTTTTACAATAGACTTTTTTAAGACATTGGGAAATATACCTTCACTGATACTTAGATTAATAATATAGCTTATGGGGCTACAGATTTCATATGCTACAGACTTAACAATTTTAGTACATATGCCATCTACACTGTTTGTATTTTTTAAGGACGCTATAATTTTTAATATATCGTGTGCTAGACTTGGGGCCATGAACATTGAGTCTTTTCTGGCTAAAATATGTTTAGTGACTGTGGTTCCCGAGCTATTCATAGGTTTAATTTTATCTATAAAGTAATTATTAAATATGTTTGCAATCATTTTGGGGTCAGTTACAGTTTAATTATTATATCGAATTTTGTCTATAGTGTTTTTTTTATGTTCAGTTTTGATTGATTTATGATTTCCCAAGTAGTTTTAGATTTATTATTTGATTTTTTAATTTTATGTATATTTTGTGCGCGTTGAGTTAAATAAATAATTTTTTTAAGCAATTTCGAATAAGTCTAAAATTCATGTTTATTCATTTCGGTAGGTTTTTGTCTATATTGCCATAATAATTGACGCTTCTTTTTGCTACATATTTTAATGCCATGAGAAACCCAACTAGGCCTTCTTTTCACTTTTACAGAGATAAGAGTATCAGGAAAGCACTGTGTATAAAGGAAAGAAAACATTTCTGTGAAGGCTTTATAAGCAATGTTTGGGTCCTTAGCTTCATATACTTCAGCAAACGATAAGTTATTGAGGTAGGATTTAAATTTGTCTATGTTTTCTTTACTATAGTCTCGTCTAGTGGTCCATCACATGATATAATCATCAAGTACGCTAGAATTTCCAGTCACATCGTCATAGGACCCTGATTCGGTAAAATACATGGCTCTTCATCATCCGCATCGCTAAACGATTCACAAAGTTGGTTGACAGTAGATCGAATTGCGGAAATATCATCATCACTATCAGCGCCTGTGAAGAATTGTTCGTCTTCACTGCCTCATGGTATTGTCAAATAATTTTAGATTTGAGCGCTAGATAAACTTTTCGTCGGCATTATCTAAAATAAAATCAACTTACCATTATTAGTAAAAATACCTAAAATTGGGCAAATTCACATCGGGCACGTTGTAAAATTTTAGTATTAAACACTGATAAATAAAAAAAATATACTCACATTTGCTTAGAACACAGATTTTTTGACATAAAAACAATTTTTTCACTGTTACACTCCGTCAAAAACTATTATTTTCAAATTTCATTCGCACGGCACGCGGCAAATGATAAAAAAATTCGATTGAATGGCTAGCTGAGTGAGATGGTGCTGCCATGTAACTCCAATTAATGCACTCTTGTTTGCCATTGACTATTGTCCCTTTCCTTTCATAATCGTAGATGTCACTACTTGGTTCAAATTAGAAATAATACCAATTTCATAGGTCACTCATATGGCACTGAATGCAGTGTAGGAATATTATTGTACGAGCAAACTCGTACATATCAATCGTTTAATTTTTATGCCGACACCAACGCGCAGCGAATGAATTATGATCACACATTTGAGTAATCGTTTAGTATTTGCATAGCATTGGTGAAAGACTCATTCATCACGGGTCGCGGCCGTATCAGTTATATTGTATTCAGTTCCTCTATACGTTCGACCCTATGTTTACGTCAAACTCCGTCGCTCTTCCGGGCGTCCGCTTATCGCAAGCGTAATATGACCCGCCGCACAAAAAATCTTATCTCTCCACATACAAAGCAGCTATTCACACACTTGAAACTGTTATGGGTTTTTAGACAACGACTTTATAATATACAATGTAAACAAAAATCTTATTACAATTCGAAATATACACATTTTGTATTGATACGAGAGAACTTGCTGAAAGCAGTTTTGTTGTTAAATTATGTTGATTTCTGACAAAACTGTTGAATCAACTTTTATGAAATTTTAAAATTTCATTTATTTATTTAACAATTTATGTACACACAATTAATAAGAAGATAAGAAGAAAGAAACAGAAAAATAGGTACAAAGGTGATGCTTATTTATATAGAAATCTTTTCCAGCATACCTGCGAAAGAAGAGTAGAGTAAAAAGAGATGTAGACATAGTGTGTAACAGTAAGAAGCTAAAATAAAAACTATACCTACATAGTAAATATAACGTACAATACATAAATAACATACTAATACATACTATATGATATTAAAGGATAAATAATAATACATACCTATTTGCAACTATGACGATAAGGAAAGATAGTGTTCTTTCACTATTCTTTTAAAAACTTCAAGAGTTTGGCAATCCCTAATGTCAGGCGGTAGTGAATTCCACAACCGTACCGCATGTGCAGTAAAGGAGTAGGAGTAGAAATCACCTATTTTCGCCAGAGGACTATGTCAGGACCGGGCACAAGTCTTTGTTCACACCACAGACAAACAGAACACAGTTCCACCATCGAGTGTAAAAATAAGTTCAACAGATTGTCTATGGTGCGACCGCGGCATCCGGCGCTGCTCGTCACTGACAAGTTGACATTAACATACAAAAAAAAACATACATACAGCAGAAAATAGAACCTCCTCCTTCTTGAAAAATTCGGTTAAAAACAAAATAAACTATAATTATGCAATTTACAATAGGTACAAAAATAAGATCGAAAAATTAATTAACAAGTAAGTTGTCGTTGCTCCGCGTATGCTGCGACTCTGGACAAGCCCAGAAATCACAGCGCTAGTTTTCAGCAACCACCGGTTGAGTGGCATCCTGGCGTCCCCCCGCGAGTATTTACAAATAAATAACACAAGGCAGGTAAGTATTTTACATAATTATAATATGAGTCAAATAACCAAAAATAAAATACTGAGAAAAATAATAGATCAATTTTAAAAAGAATAGTTAGTCAATAAAAGAAAGTTGGAATGTAGGGTGAGGCAGGGGGGTTTGACCTCGCCCAAGTTGTTCAATATCTACATGAATGAACTGATCGAGGCACTCAGCGGCACTGGAGTCGGATGTATGATAGACGGAGTCTCGTTTAACAATATTAGTTATGCTGATGACATGGTGCTGCTGAGTCCGTCGATCAGCGCTCTCAAGAAGCTACTGAATATATGTGAGTGCTATGCTGGAGCCCACGGACTAAGTTATAATGCCAAGAAAAACGAGCTGTTAGTTTTTAAGGCACATAACAAGACTTATGAAATTGTACAGTGCAAATACCTTGATCACTGGGTTTCAGAGGATGGTACTGATAACTGTGATATGGAGAGAGAGTGCAGGGCATTGGCCGTGAGATGCAACATGCTGGTTCGCAAATTTTCAAAGTGTGACAGAAATGTAAAAAGATATTTGTTTAGGGCGTACTGCCAAGCATTTTACACATGCAGTTTGTGGACTAGATATACGCAAAAACGTACAACGCTCTGCGCGTATAGTACAACAACGCTTTTAGGATGCTGTTGTCGCTGTCACGTATTTGCAGCGCGTCAGAAATGTTCGCAGCAGCGCGTACGACTTTTTTGCAATTATGCGTAAAAGATCCGCATCATTGCTACGTCGGGTAGCGACAACAGTCTCCTGAGTATTGTTGCTAGCAAGAATGAGGGTTACTTGGTGGGGCACCTGTGCGCTGTACATGTGTTGTTGCCAAGTGCGCCCAAAATATGGTAGTTGACAAGTTTTGTGTTGTTTGTATTGTTTTGTGTCTTTATCTATGTCTATGTTCCAGTAGCTAACTCTAACGACATGCACACACTCAAGCTTGACATCAACCATATTCACACGTGAAGCACTACGAACGAAACAATCTCAACTTGAATACTAGTAAATGCGCGATCATGACTTTCTCAAAAGCCATGCACCCGATACACAACATCTGCACTCTAAATAATCTACCTTTGCAACGTGCCTCCACCGTATGTGAACTGGTACTCACTTTGATTCACATCTTACATTTAATCAGCATATAATACAGACATGCAACAAATCTCGCAAAAGCTTTTGTTTTGTCTTACGTCAAGATAAAATATTCAGTAATCGGCAAGCCAGAACCATTAAGATCAACTCATACGTCCGCAGTTTACTAGAATCCAACAGTTCAATCTGAAACCCCCATGAAAAAGTTTATACGAGTACATTGGTAATTATAAGGGTTCAGAAATCTTTTTTCCGCTACCTTTACCTAACGCTATAGGTATGTAACCAATACCATTCGTGCTAGGAATGGTATCTTTTGGTAAGATATCATGCTTAGAAGTAAGGAGAAATCTTTATTCATTCAAATATATTATCCGTCTAGTTTGTGGTTCTTACTTCAATTCGTCATTACTAGAGTATATTCCCTTTAACATTCCACTTCCCATAAGGCAAACACTTCGCCCCCATTAACGCCCTCTATTTACTGTTCCACAAACTAGTGTAACAATTAAAGCAGTCCATTATACTTGGCCCTAACCCACATTAATAATATTTTGCTGTTTGACGACTCGATAGATAATTTACTAATGCTGAACTGAGACTCCTTAGCACTGCAGCTCAATGCCTGGAGCCTATACCTGGAGTTCATTGCCAGCACAATTTTGTCATAGTTTATAAACTTTTTTATATTGTTTTTCATTGTATTGTCACAGTATATTTTTTGTTTACATTTTCATTTTTTTTACGTTATTCTGTGCTATACTTTTTATCTGTTATTATCTTCTTGTTGTCATTTTTGTCATTGTATGCCTGTAACTTGTATGTGTGGTGTAAACTGTAGGTATAAGTTGGTGACGAATAAAAAATAAACATGTGGGTACAATGCTTGTTTGCTTGCTGTTATTAGTAGGCGACCAGTCAAGATGGCATCCAACCAAGGTCTTAAGACTATGTTATCATTTGGTCTCAAACATGGTGTTAGAATTGGTTTCGTAATCTATGTGTCGTACCTATAATCATTGCACATTGAGTGAACTTTCCCGTGAAAAAAAGTCGCCGCCATGTCTGATGAAAATCAAAAGTCCAAGAAACTTTTTGGAATGTCGAGTCCGCAGCCCATGGTGATGAATGGTAACTTGGCTCAACAATGGAAGAAATGGGTGCAGTCATTTAAATTTTATTTACGTGCGTCTGGCTTGGATGAAGAGAGTGATGGAAGAAAAGTAGCTTTGTTTCTACAAGCCATTGGTGAAAAGGGCATGGATGTATTCAATACATTTGGAAAAGACGAGGATAACATTACATACGACGAGCTTATAAAGTTATTTGCCCTAAAAGCTAACCTCACTTATAAATGTCATTTTTTTTTTACACACAGATAATGTGAAAATGAACCCTTAGACGATTCTGCTTGCACATTAAAATTAGGGTCACCAAACTGAGCTGAGCGTGAGCTAGGACAGCTGCAAGAGCGCCTAGTCAAAATAATGTTTATATGTAACATGCATCAACAATGCAACTTCATCAGAGAAATTGAAGATAACCTGGATCTTGATAAGGCATTAGAGATGGCAAAGGCCATGCTTGCTTCCAGACATAAACGGATGAACTGACAGCAGAACAAAGTACAGTCTTGTATAATACGAGTCAGTCACGCTCAAGATCAAAGTCTAACTCAAGGAACGTCAGTCAATATCGTCAGCAGTCAACACAGGAAGTGTGTATAAGGTGTGGTCAGGTGCATCGTTATAAGTGTCCAGCATTAGGTGTAAAGTGTAAAAAAATTAAAAAAGTCGGTCATTTTGCAGTCTGTTGTCGGTAATTTCAGTCAAAGTCAGTAAGATAAATGTACAGTCAGATATGTATGCAACAGGTACAGTCAGAACAAGATGAACTGTTTATAGGACATAATATTCAGTCATCAAAGTCATTGTCAAGTGAATGGACAGTTAATTTATGCATACATAATTCACAAATAAATTTTACTATTGATACAGGTAGTGATGTCAATATTATGACAAAAAGTGTTCATGATTCACTTAATACTAAAAAATTATTATCTAAAACGGATTTAAAAATTAAGTCATACACTGGTAATAGCTTAAAGGTACTAGGTCAACCAAACTTGGAGTGTAAATATCAATTTAATGATTTGTATATGACAAAACAAATTAATTTTATAATTGCTAATGTGAATTCTTCAACTGTATTGGGTATACTTATTTGCTCAGAAATTGTACGAATTAAAAGAGTTTTTTGTGTAGACATTACAAGCATGCAAACAAAAAGTGATATAAGTCAATGGTTTTCTGAAATATGTCGAAATGAGTCAAATTCAAGTCAAGTAAAAAGTCACTAAAAGTCAATCACAGTCAATTCCATTACAGTCAAGTCAGTCACATATTAAAAATAAACTTCTTGTACATTCAAGAAGTTTATTTTTATTTTGTGACTGACTACTGACTACCGACTGATAAACCTTTTTTTTACCGGTCTTGGTTGTCTTCCTGGTGAGTGTCATATAAGTACAAAGCCTGAGGTCCAGCCAAAAGTTGATGCTCCGAGGAAGGTGCCATTTGCATTACATCATAGACTTCAACAAGAACTTGAGAAGTTGGAGAAAATGGATGTAATTACCAAAGTCACAGAGCCTACTGAATGGGTGAGTTCTTTAATTTTAATAGAAAAGAAAAATTGAATTGCCAATTAAGGGTATGTATAGACCCCCGTAATTTAAATCAGCCAATTTTAAGAGAACTCATTATCCTATAGCATCAGTAGATGTGGTCCGCGCCAAGGTGGCTGGTGCAAGATTCTACTCCACCTTGGATGGAAGTAGTGGATTTTCTGAAAAGAGTTCTTACCTCACAACTTTTAATACACCTTTTGGCCGATACCGCTTTAAACGTCTTCCATATGGAGTTAGCTGTGCTCCTGAGTATTTTCACAGAATTATGACTGAAATGTTTGGTGACATACCAGGGGTGGCAGTATGGGCCTGCGGACGGCGAGCAGTGAGTGGCTCGCCGTCTGATCAGAACTAGGCCCGGGTCGGCGGCGCGCTGCGATCCCAACGCGCCTCAAAGAGATGTCAGCGTGGAAGTCGGGGCCCGCTAGGGCAGGTGCCTGCTGGGGCTACGGAATCTGTTCAAAATAGGTGCCGTAGCCTTGGAACGCAAAGGGCACCAGGAGGAACACGGATGGGTTTTAGTCAATAAGAGTCTGACACTCCCTCTTGCTTCACCCAGAGCGGGAGGAGTCATTTGATGATTTCCCATCCTTAAAAAAAAAAAAGGAGTGGCAGTATACAGAGACGATATTTTAGTAAGCGGACATACTAAGACGCTCATTATGCTCTTGTAGTGTTACAAGAGCATAATGAGCGTCTTAGTATGTATTTAAAAGAGCAAAGGAATATAATGTCAAGTTTAATAAAGAAAAATGTTCATTCACCAAGCAGAGTATTAAACATCGGGGTCATATTTTTTCAGCGGAAGATATCACAGCTGATCTGGACAAAGTCCGAGCAATCAAAGCAATGCCCTTTCCTAACTGTATAAAGGATTTGCACAGATTTCTAGGCATACTTAATTACTTAAGTTATTTTATTAAAATATGGCAGGGGAGACAGAAATTCTACGCCAATTATTTAAAAAATCTACTGATTGGCAGTGGACTGCCAATCATGAAACAACATTTTGTCGTATGAAGCAGTTAATTTGTCAAGTTCCAGTGTTGTCACATTTTAATGTACATGATCCTATTGTCCTACAAAGTGATGCTAGTAAGAGTGCTGTCGGAGCGGTGTTGTTACAAAATCAACATCCAGTATATTATGCTTCAAAGGCTTTAACAGACACTCAACAGAAAATAGCTCAGATAGAAAAAGAACTCTATTCAATAGTTTTTGCGTGCATCAAGTTTTATCAATTTTTATATGGACAAACTGTAACTGTAGAGACAGATCATGCTCCTTTAATAATATTGTTTAAAAAATCTTTAGTCGAGGTTCCAACACGTCTAAAAAGAATGATGTTGAAAACACAACCCTATAGTCTAAATGTAATTTACAAGAAAGGTAGTCACATGTATATTTCTGATGCCTTGTCAAGAGCAGCACTCTCTAAAGCAAGTTCAGATGAATTAGATGATGATGTCAATGTTCATGTGAATTTACTGAATAAATCATTACCAGTCTCATCAGAACGTCTACAGTGGTTAATCAGTGGCACTAATGAAGATGAAAAATTGCAAATTTTGAAAAAATACTGTAAAGAAGGATGGCCGACAAGTAAAACTCAAATTAACCAAGATCTGTATGAGTTTTGGCAGTATAGATTTGATTTACACACAGAAAATGATTTAATTTTCAGAAGTAACAGTATAATCATATCTAAATAATTAAGGCCAGAGATTTTGAAAATAATACACAGTGGTCATTTGGGAAACGAAAGGTCAAAAGCGTTTGCTAGAGGACATGTATTTTGGCCATTTATGTCAACTGATATATAAAACATTGTTCAGTCATGTCATATTTGCTTGTCACATAGAAGCTCAAATGCTCCAGAACCACTTCTCCCTCATGATATCACACTACTTCCGTGGGAAAAAGTTGGTGTTGATTTTATGGAGTATAAATCAAAAAAATACATAGTAGTACAAGATTATTACTCAATTTATATTGAATTAATGGCAGTGGCAAGTATTAACGCCAAAACAGTAATTGTTGTTTTAAAAGTATCTTTAGCAGACATGGTATTCCAGTTAAGTTAATCTCTGACAATGGCCCACCATTTAATTCTGCAGACTTTAAGAATTTTATTGGGGAATGGGGAATACATCATAATACGTCAAGTCCCTACATACCAAGGTCAAATGTGTTGGTAGAGTTGGCAGTAAAGATATGTAAACGTTTTCTTACCAAGTCAGAGGAGTCAGGGACAGATCTATTATTTGGTTTTGCTCCAATTCAGGAATACACCTAGAGGAAATCTATCATCTCCAGCACAATTATTAATGTCTCGTACACTTAGAACACAATTACCAACAGTCACAAAAAACTTAATACCAAGAACAGTCACATTTCAAGAATATGTAAAAACTAAGGAAGAAAATAAAAATAAAATGAAGGATTACTATGATAGAAAAGCTAAATCATTACCAGAACTACAAGAAAGAGATAAAGTCTATTTCAAGAAAATGCCAGATACTCCATGGATTACAGGCACAGTAATCCAAATGTAATAAAAGCAACTTTACTGTGTACTCCAGTGTTATCATTTGGTATCAAACACTTGCTTGCTCCAAATGAAGAGACCCACTCATGTTTCCTTTGCAAGTAAATAAACTTTTATCCAGCTACGATGTAGGTAATCGTTTAAAAATCGAAAAAAGTACAAAGCTATCTTTATTTTATATAAGTGGTCGCATATCACACCGTAGCAGATGGCGTATTAGAGTAATGCTTAAACGTTTTACAAAGTTGATAGGGCATGTGGTCCGATAATGCGCTTAACTCGGCAGGGGGAGATGTTGCGCATAAATCATTGCTAAGTGAGATCGGGTCCGGTGTGTGAACTCGTAAATCACCCGTGTAAATGTGGCCCGGGTTGAAGCCACCGTTGATGGTGGCCAATCTTTAAAGCACATAATATATAAATTAATCTACTTAAAATTCTCTCATGACGTAAATAAATAAATTTTGAATAAGAGATCCTATTTTTTGGGGAACGAATGAAAAAGAAAAATAACAAATTCCAATCAATTTTTAAGAAATGAAAAATAAAACAGAACTTTACTTAATGAACAATATATATCTACACTACGAGTAATATATAAGGCTGGAGAGTTTGTTTGTTTGCTTGAACGCGCTAATCTCAGAAACTACTAGTCCGATTTGAAAAAGTATTTCAGTGTTAGATAGCCCATTTATCGAGGAAGGCTATAGGCTATAATATTATCAAAAAAACCTCAACCAACCAAATATATATCAGGAAGCCAAAATAATATTTAAGTCTATATTTTGAAAGATGAACATGTTAATAAATATTTAGAATTATGCGGAACAGAGTGTAAAGTTTCGCAAACCTCCATTAAAGAGGAAAAATCCTCTGACCGGATGGTTGTTGTGTACGGTGTGGGCAACTGCCTGATAGTTGATATTTGGGCTGGTGTTAAAATTGCACGGTAAACTCTGATTGCGCGATGCAGGAATTTCGACGTAGTAGTCTGCTGCTAGTTGGATAGATGGCGTAATTTGCTCCGTTGGTTTTTCATGATTTGTGGCGGCATGTATTGCGAGAAGTCACTAAGTGATATTTTTAGCTATAATGAGTTAATGATGTCAAAATGTTTTTTAACCTGTGATTTGTCGTCGGCACACGTGTGTGCCATTGGGAGTCAACTGAAATTGATGCTTAATGGCATCCCACATGCCATACCAAATCACGCAGTTTGAACTTCTTTTTTTTTTAAACGCAGTGTTTAATATCCTGTGCCCCCCCCCTCCCCCCATCGACCAAAAAACATGGCGGCCGCCGATTTTTTACAACAAAACCATTCAATGGTTGTGGCGTCGCAATGGCTATTGCGAACATAGGCTAAACCCATATTCTACCTTATGAAAAGGTAAAAGAGCTGATTTTTAAAATATTTCAAATAATACGAGAATGTCAAAAGTACCTAACTACTTGTTAAGGCAAAAAGTCAGTCGATGAAAATTAAGTAACGGTACTTGAGTGATTTATAGTACGACAATGCTTTTTACTAACGTTTTCTCAATTACCGGGGCTGCACTGCGCTCACTAATGTTACTTAGTTACTTTTCGCATACAATACAGCTGTACCAAGAGTTAGTAAATTAAAAAGTTAACTAACTAACCTAAAATACATTTTTTGAGTATGCTAAAATAAACCATCTTACTTTTTATTGTGTTTCTCAGTAATGGTAAAAATATTGACATTATTTCCTGACCCCTCAGCCGTTACTTCATCTCTTGGAGATAATATTAAAATAACGCACGTCCGGTAGTTCGCTCCTGGAGATTTCTTAATTCGGGTCGGATTTAATGCCAAATATTGCATGTCTTAGTATACTTTTCGTATTCTAACTTATAAAAAGTGTAGGAAAAAGAATAGAAAAGGCATATAACATCACATGTTAAACATCCGACAGCTGTTTGTTACGGAATTTTGTATTAAATTTAGTCTGTGGAGACGCTTTCATTTGTTTTTGCAAGCGGTTAGTTGAGCTGTGATTTAATAATTCTACACTTTACACTTAAAGGAAATAAACTAAACAACCATGGACAAGTAAGTACTAAACAGTTTTTAATTACTACAATGTGTATTGGACAAAGATTTTGGAAACAATTTCTTATTTTACCAAACATAATTTCAAAGTTTGCACGCCATGCTGGTATATTTCTACTTGTTTTGAGTAGAAAATACAGTAGTGATGGCAAATAGAATGTAAGGTAAAAATATCAATATTTTGTTCATAGGAAGCATTATTGTAACTATAAGCATTAGGGGGTACTCATACTTTCTCAGCAATATTCAGCTTATGCCCATAGAAAACAACAATTTTGTATGGAGATGCGTACGCATCCATTCAGCTTTCCGCGTCTTTTCAGCTTTCCCGGCAAACAAGTATAAAAGGAGGACAAATATTATCATGAGTTTAGTACTATTCCGCCGCGATCAGCGCTGTTCCGCCGCATTCAGCGTCGTACACGGATTATTCTCGATTTTTTGTGTGACTGATACTGGCATGGCCACCATCAGGGATTTTAATTTTGACAATATAAAAGTAATGTCGCTAACTAATCGCCAAATATCAGAATTAATCGGTCACTGGTTCAAAAGTTATAAGGGTTTATAGGTAGCCGATTTGGGTGCGCCTACCCCAGCATGGTCCATTTGAGTCTCAACAGCAAGGGTATAAAGAAAGAAAGAAAAATGTTTATTTGGGACTCGCACTAAACAGACAGATTTAGATTTAATTAAAACTAGCAGTATTACTAAGCCTATAAACATTTTAGTCTGTGCGAGGCCAAAAAGGTCCCTATCTCAGCATAGGCTGCGAAATTACCTAGCTCTTGGACTGTACCTGTACTCGGTCGACACACTGTCGTTTGCGTTTTAATTTGTTACGTTTCATTTTATGTATTTCTTCTGCAAGAAGCCAAACGAAATGTCCATTTTAAGAGCACAATACTAAATAAGTAACTGACGTGACTACCGCCAGACCACCTTCAAAGTCGATCTTCTCAAAAACTACGAAGATACCATTTTTTTGTTCGAGTACTAATTAGTACCAATTGACTACTAATTATTTTCCAAATATGGAAGCGATTGGCGTCGTTGGTCCTGCGGTAGTCATGGACATCTTCATCATCACCATCTTCGGCGAGTATTCAGTGCCTGACGACGCTGTACGCAGCTGATAGAAGCAGCACTGTATAAGTGTGACCAGAATCGTTCAGCGAAACGGGATTGGAACTGAATAAATGTGAGTAGTCCCTTAATGTGTTAAACAAAAAAACTTTAAAACGCGATTATCTCAAAACTAGCTTTTTGCACTTAGTTATTTCTTGCACTACAACGACGAAATATGATTTGTTGTAACCCTTTTTCCGACGGATTACTGTGGTACCTAGCTTTTGCTCTGAAAACTTATAGGTCCCAATCAACAATCACAAAAATACTCATTTACGACACATACATTTTCAAAAAATCTATTATCACTGTAATCAAACCTAACTCTACTCCAAAATGTCAATAAACATCTTTAGCTACGGCTCTTGGGTTCATAAAACATTGACATAACAAAAGTTCTTGCAGCATACCGTGGAAGTCGTGGGCAAAAGTGTAATGACGCTACATTCAGAGTTGTTCAGCGTGATTTATATTACGACATGGGCTCATTAAGTAAATGCTATTTAGTTAACATAGACACAAATACTGACAACATTTATTTAGACTGTGGTTCCGGAGAATAAAAGGGTATATAGGGTATAAGGGTGTAGGGATTATAGTGAAAAAGATTAACTAACTTGTGATGATTATAAGCAAAATCAAATACATATTCCTTATGCATTATTTTCTTTCTTTTGTTATATTCCTTATGCAATGAAATATATATATATTCCGTTTCTACACCACCTTAAGGTCGACTGGTAGAAAAACACAGTCATAAGTATGCGTTCCGTTTCCTTTTATACGCGGTATCTTGATACTCTTAAAATAAACAATTATATAGAAAGCCTATGCGTCAGCATAGTTCACGACGACTTATAATCCAAAATAGGCATCATGCCGATTATTAATTATCTCATGCTCCGGATCATTGTATTAAGATTGCCTACCACTACGGTACACACACATAATGCTTTGCAAATGTGCTGCGTTCTCAAGCCCAACGATTCAAGGTGCAAATGCTCTTGTAATGATCTATTTACGTACTGGCAAGGTAATATCGAACAATAGCTTTTTACACATACTATTCATCGACGAGCAACGTTTTTAAATAAATTTAATTTTTGACTTAGATCTCACTAAATTAGTTTGTGGAAATTATATTTTCATTATTAAAATTTTCTTTTAGAATTTTAAATAACATTGCGACCGAATAAAACACTTTCTGATCAATTTTGTACATAATGTTAAAAAGTCTCTGTTCTACCAATTTCACTCATATGACCGAGTCGATAGTTTATTTTTCCCATCTGCCTTGAAGTTTGAGTGAAAACGATGAGTCACGTTTTAAATCATGAACGAAATTTTTCAAACTCCGCAAAAAAGTTTTATGCATGCATGCATGCATGTAACATACAGTAAAATAGGGATCTGTAGTCAAGTATATACACACTCATTTTTTTTAAACGACTTCCAAAAGGGGAGGTTCTCAATTCGTCGGAATGTTTTTTAAGTATATTTCTCGAATACTCGAAGATGCCTGAACCGATTTGGGAAATTATTTTTTTTTGTTTGAAAGGGTAGACTTCCCAGGTGGTCTCATTATCACCAGTTCAGGATCTGATGATAGGATCCTGGAGAAATAGAGGGGAACTCTTAAAATTTTATAGGCACACTTGAAGCAGTTTGGGTAGTTTTAGGAAGAGTATTTACTCAGAGTGGTTTTATTTCAATTTGACGAAGATCTATTGAATAACTTCGGAGATAGGTAACGAAACTCCTCAATAAATGATAGCAAATAGACCGGGATGTAAAGAATCGGGGGCACGGCAGTGTCTCCGCCAAGTCGAGCGCGAAGCAAACACTGCCGTACCATCCTTTACTGGAACCATTTCGCCAGATTTTCAGGCCCCTATTTGAGAACATCTGGATAAGACCAGAATGCAGAAATTTTCGTCATCCAGTAAGCTATAATCACATACTTAAAATCCAAAATTTCAAGTCTATAGGTCATTCAGTTCCGAAGTTAAGCGAAAGCAAAGTTTCGCATTTATGACACTCACTCACTCATGATCGTCAGAATCGAACTAGTACTTCCCATAAACTCAGAGAGCTGAAATTTGGTGCAGAGTTAGGGTTTAATGGCCACATAAAGCAAAAACTATAAAAAGTAGGATAATCGAAGATCTGGAGTACCTTGTGACCCTGATTAGAAAACACAAGAGCCCAACCAAACTATTAGAAATCGACATACCACCAAAAGTTCAAGTCACTCAGGTATCAAAATTAATCTAGGCGCGCGTAAACATAACTAATGTGCTCGATGTTAATTGTTCCAAACTTCTACTTTTTCGTATGCAAGTAACTCAAAAGCGCTTTGGGTTCGTCAATTAACACTTGATTTTACTCCTTCTACCTGGCGTTAATCCCGGCTATTGCCAGGGTCCGCCTTCCTACTTAGCTTCCTCCACTTTGCCCGATCTTGAACATCCTTCTCAGTTAGGCCATTGGCTCTCATGTCGGACTTAACGACGTCCTACCAGCGCTTGCGAGGGCGACCACGGGACCTAGCCCCAAGAACAGCCATATTCATGCATCCCCGACCAACGTACTCCATAGGGCGGCGCATGATGTGGCCATACCATCGCAGACGACACTCTTGCAGTTTTTCCCCCACGTCACGGACACCAAGACTACCTCTGATGAAAGAGTTGCGTATGCGATCGGATCGCGTTACGCCACTCATCCACTTCAGCATCTTCATCTCCGTGACGCGAAGCTCCTGGGTGTGTCTGCTTAGTGCTGGCCAACATTCACCGCCGTACAGTAGGACAGGCCGTATGATGCATTTATATATCTGCCCCTTGAGCTTCGGAGGCATTTTGCGGTCGCATACAACGCCCGTTACCTCGCGCCACTTCGCCCAAGCCGCACCTATACGTGCTTGGACATCGTCGTCCACGTTGCCAGACTCGTGCAGCACGGATCCAAGGTACCTGAACGTATCGGACTTTCTGATCAGGTCCGAACCTATTCGGATGAACCTATTTGAATCCGTGCCGCCACAGGACATGTACTCAGTCTTCGCCACATTTAGTCTCAGACCACCGTTTTCAAGCGTGTCCTTCCAAATGTTGACTTTGCGCTCAAGATGGGCTTTGTTCTGATTAACGAGGGCGATGTCATCGGCATACATCATTAGCCATGGGGGCTTATCTTGGATGTTTGCCGTAACTACATCGAGCACTACGTTAAACAAGAACGGGCTAAGAGCCGAGCCTTGGTGAACGCCAACAGATATTGGGAAGCCATTCGATTCGCCAACAGCGGTCTGGACAGAGGACACGGAATCGCGGTACATGTCTCTGATAATGTCAATATAGGCCTCGGGAACGCCCTTGAAGCGCAGTGCCCACCAGATGGACTGCCGAGGTATACAGTCGAAGGCCTTCTGCAGGTCTAAAAAGGCCATATGCGAAGCTCTCCTTCTCTCTCTGTAAGCCTCAGCCAGATTCCGTAACACTTGATTTTACTAAAAACAGCAAAAAAAACTCTTACATACCTGTCATATCTGGGGTTCTTTGAAAAATATGGTCGATGTTTGTACGGAACCCTCGATGGGCGAGTCTGACTCGCACTTGACCGGTTTTTGTTAATAGTATCAGTACTTGCACTTGTTTGTACAAACAATATTTGTATGCCCAACAAGGCAGCACAATAGCGAAACACTTCATTATCTATACTATACTAATATATAAAGCTGAAGAGTTTGTTTGTTTGCTTGAACGCGCTTAATTCAGGAACTACTGGTCCGATTTAAAAAAAATATATCAGTGTTAGATAGACCATTTATTGAGGAAGGCTATGGGCTATATATCATCACGCTAAGACCAAATTGGTGCTCCACCGAGTAGGAGCAGACCAAGTTGCGCGGTTCAACTAGTACATTGTATATAACACCACCATTTTACCTATGTGTGACAAATAACTATATTTTTTTAACCAACTTGAAAAAAGGAGGTTCTCGATTCAGTTGTTTTTTTTTTGTTATTAAGTACCAACCTAAGTTTCTATTTCTCCCTTCAAGATAAGCAAAATTGGCTGTCAATAAAACTCAAACGTTAGCAGGATGTTTAAGCGAATTTTTTTTTTGAATAGAATACAGATATTCTAACTGTTATGGCAGGCGTTAAAGTTGCATAAAGAGCGCGCCTTAACACGGAGTACGTTATAGTATCATGCAAACCAACTTATCATAATACCATTTCATATTCAATTTAGTAACTGCTTAGGAGTCAGCATCGCACGCGAGAGCGCCGCGTTAGATCAGCGATTGAATTATTTCTGCGTGATGTTGATACTTACCAGAGACGATTGAAAGTAATTGCACGTGCCACATTAATAGACTAACTTAACAATAATATCACCGTATCGGTTTATAAGCTGCCGTCATTAGCCTAATGATCAGATTTAAGGGGTGCTCTACTGTCGGTTTGTATTGTGGCAGATTTTGTGGATTCTAAACCCGCTCTGATAACAGGATAACACATAGATACAATAGTATTTTACTCTGTACCAAGTTAATTAAGCCCCGTCATTCCACTGAATTCGAGGGAATCGGTAATTCAGTCTGTAATCTTTAATCAGGGCCTGTGTAATTCCACCTATAAAATAGATATTATTAATGCAAAATACTTGCATACGTCTTTAAAAATAATCGGCTTAATGGGTGTATCTACACCCATGAGTTTTATAGATTAAAGAAATTATAAATCTTAAGATTAATGTGCTGGTACCATTTTATTATTCGTTCAATACGTCGCCGCCTGTCTGTTCGGCGTTCGTGGTTATTTATTGGTTTGAGACGTGTTTATACCATATTTTAAGATCGATTAAATTCGAAATAATAAATATATTTATGATGTGTTGTACCCAGTTTTGCGTTGTGGCGCCATCTATATTTCAGTCCGAGTGCTGTGTTCGATTATGTTATGACTGCGCGGGGTTGTGTACGCTGCTTTATAGCTCGTGCCGAGTCCAGTTGGCCGATAAATAACTTAATAAGCACCTAGATCATATGACTACAGCCTTATTTATAGGAGCGCATTACAGACGATTGCGATTGTTTATGTACTCGTAGCAAGCTTTATAATAATAGGTAGTATATTTATGTAGCATGCATCATTCGGCCTGTCCTACTGTACGGGGGCGAGTGTTGGCCAGCACTAAGCAGACACACCCAGGAGCTTCGCGTCACGGAGATGAAGATGCTGAGGTGGATGAGTGGCGTAACGCGATCCGATCGCATGCGCAACTCATACATCCGAGGTAGTCTTGGTGTCCGTGACGTGGGGGAAAAACTGCAAGAGTGTCGTCTGCGATGGTATGGCCACATCATGCGCCGCCCTATGGAGTACGTTGGTCGGAGATGCATGAATATGGCTGTTCTTGGGGCTAGGCCCCGTGGTCGCCCTCGCAAGCGCTGGCTGGACGTCGTCAAGTCCGACATGAGAGCCAATGGCCTGACTGAGAAGGATGTTGAAGATCGGGCAAAGTGGAGGAAGCTAAGTAGGAAGGCGGACCCTGGCAATAGCCGGGATTAACGCCAGGTGGAAGAAGTATATTTATGTAGTCGTGTTTTATAATATCTAAACATCTTTTAATACATTCCTTTCCGCCCGAACATTGCTCAAGAACAGACGTGTTTTTGGTTGCCCCACTAATTTGCATAAGTTACAATGCTGGTTATTTTGTGTGGACCTTGGAGCCCTATCTTAGTTACGAACAAAGAGAGCAGAGATCCCGGACGTCACTCACTCTTGACCTCCCTGGACGTAACAGGAGCAAACGTAAACGGCCACCATCTACCAGGAATCTAAAGATGTTAAGGACACTGAAGACACAATAACTGTGACAAGACAGAATTTAAGTGATCAGTATAAAGCCGTTTTTCGTTTTAACTTATCTTGTCAGGTTCCTGGAACAGGAATGTGAAATTGTGGTATTTGTTTTTTGTATTAAGGAATACACGATACGAAGACATTTTCTCGATTGAAAAAAATACGAAGTTCGAAATATCTTTTTCTTTTTTTAGCTACAAGACGCAACGCTTTAGATTGGTCCTACGAAAGTTACTTTAAAATAGATAAAATAACCTTATCGAGATTTCAATTGAACAGATTTTAATTTAATAATACTTTTATGTTATCAAATACGAAAATTTATTTTGGCACTTACGTTTTTAGGGTTCCGTTGGTACCCAAAGGGTATCCAACGGAACCCTATTACAAAGCCTCCGCTATCCGTCCGCCCGTCCATCTGTCCGTCTGTCTGTCAGTGGGCTGTATCTCAAGAACCCTAATAGGTAGATAGTTGAAATTTTCACTGATTGTGTATATCTATTGCCGCTATGACAAAAAATAATAAAAACAAAGCTTTATGGTATGGAACCTTTCGTGTGCGAGTCCGACTCGCATTGGCCGGTTTTTTTATTCCGAGCTAGTCTCTTACTATCGTCATCTCATCTTTTTCCTTGTAAAAGTATTTGCATCTCTCTCGTTTGTTTAGGTCTTCAAATGCTCCGCGGAGCTCTTACAGGCTGGACCTGCGTCACTTTTTTGAAATCGGAGCTGTCACATTTTCGTAATTTCTATATTTTTTTCAACTCTAAATGCTAGTGGTTCAACAGTTTAAAATTAAACTTAGTGTTAAAAAAGTGTCTGAACCATGGTGAAAGTATATTTTTATGACCTTGAACAATACACAACGTAATATTTTTCTATCCGCGCCAACTTTTGAATTAGGTGTAAAATTGGTATGAAATAAAAGATCAAAACAAAATAAAGTACAACAACGTTTGCAGTTCTTATCGGAAGGCGACAATGGACGCGTTTTCCAGGAAATTAATAGGTACGGCTTGAAGAAAATAGCGACTCTAAGTCATCTCCTTCATTTGTATACACGTAAAAGAGCCTCTAAAGTTTTCATATCACAAAGCAATATTTGGTAAACATTTTATTTTCTATATTGGAGTGTCGGTTTTTACAACGTTAATTTCACATTTTATCTCAAGACACACGCTATAATAAATGTTTTCATTTTAGGATTTATATACGTCAAACATCAATAAGTCAAGAATTTTATAAAATGTCAAAGTTACAAGCCTAGAAATGAAATGGAGTCGAGTTTGAATTGTGTTAAGTAAATACTAGCTTTTTCCCCCGACTTGTCTGCGTGGGTTTCATAAGTTCCAGAAATAAATGAAAATATGTAATTCTACTAATATTGTGAGTCTAAATCAATATTATGTGGGCCCAAATTTACTTAGGTAATTATGATGAAGTAAAATTGGGGACAACACAATAAAACCCCCTAACCTCCTGATATATGGTAAGTCTTTACCCCTCATCATTCCAGTCCAGGGCTTGGCAAAATGCATACTTTGCTTTAACCTCTAGCGGTCAGAATGGAACCATTGGTTCCACTCGACACCACTGATTTAAAACTTTATTTTTATGTTCTTATGGTTTGATTTCGTTTCAATCAGTGGCGTCAGGTGGAGACAATGGCTCCACTCCGGTCACTAGATGCAAATTACAAAATACTATCTCGCAAGTACTTAAAATACGAAATATAAAATATCTTTAAGTAATGTATTTGAAATGTAAAATAAAAAAGTACAGTATTTCAGCTATTTTATTTTGAATACAAATGACAAAATACTATTAAGACCACCATCTTGGGCTGAAAAGCAGAGAAAAAGTAGATTAATCACTAACAACAAAGTGGGCGGATCCATAGGGATGCAATAGAGGGACGCTTTAAGTGAGAGTACCTCCCTTATGACACCGAGTCCTATCGTTGCGAAATATCCGATAGTTTGCAATTTTAGGGTCACGGTGATGGGGCTTCAGGAAGGTCTCCTGCACCAGGAGGATGTCTAAGCGATGGTCGCGGAGGAAAGTGGCGATCTCATCGCGTTGGCTTGGAAGGCCGTTTGCATTAACCCTACCCGGAAGACCTTCGGTTTAAACCTACACGCTTGATTGGACCTATCCATGGGGAACGTGGTATAGGCCAATGTCAACAGACGCGGTATCAGAGATGTGGGATGCCTTCAGAGCTCTGACCATTTCCAGGGCTCTGGGGGCCTAAAAGGCTTTGTAAAAAGCCAAATTAATCTGCATGGCCATATCAGCCTCCTAAGCTGCTGCTGGGGCAGCTTCGGATGCAGCCTTTGGTGGGAGGGGGGGGAGGATAAGTTGCCTGTGGGGTGGTTGCTAATTAACCGGAGAGTCCAAGTTCGAATCCCGCAACTGTTATCACTTTTTGTATATTCCCAATGACTTTTAGTAACATTCACTTTTGTGAACACACTTTTTTTGTACATTTACATTATGCCATTAAAAGGTACGCCACCCCCGTCATCCCCGGCAGTGCGTTCTGACTCAGAACCCGATTTCCTTATAAAGTCGATTGAACAAGAAGATCCCAATGTAACACTGCGGAAGCAGAAATTTGATCAGGTGGATGACATTAATATATTTATGTCTGAAAAGAAAACCTTATTCTTAAGTTTTGAAAAGAAGCAGAATGAAAAACATGCGACTGTGGATGAAAAAAAAATGCTTAACGCGGCCTTAGAAGAATCTGCGAGCTTTGTCTCAAAAAAGTACAATGACATCTTATTGGAAATCAACAAGTTAACTGCTGAACGTAACGCAAACTTAGCGTATATTCAGGTCCTGGAGGAAAAGGTGGAGAATCTCGAAAGATATCAAAAACCCTAAGAACTGTCTGGAACTAAGAAACGTACTTTCAACCCATGAGACTATACAAGACCTTAGAAAAATCGTTATCAATACAGGCAAAGCTCTAAGTATTCCAATTAATACTACAGACATTCGGGATGTGTATCGTTTAAAGACAAAGTCTGAATCAATCAAATCATTTTTTTTAATTAATCTCACGTCATCAATTATGAGAGAAAAGATAAATCCTACAATAAAGCAAACCAGGATAGTAAATTTTCCATAGTGAATCTACAATAAGGCGGCCCTGTTAAACCAATTAACTTATCGGAAAGTCTAACATCTAAAGTAAAAAGATTGCATTAGAGACTTTTCTAAAACATATAATTTCAAGTTCTGTTGGACTGCGAACGGGAAGGTATTAATCCGGAGGAAAGAAGGCGCTCCAACTTATACCATAAATAATGAAAAGGTCGTTGTTCAAGTCCAGCTTGAAAAATATTAAACTGGGAGACTGACTATTTTTAAGTATTACCATAAATTCTTATTCCTCAATTACGGAATTATGTTTGATTAATGCATGCTTTAACTGTTATTTTTCTGTTAAAATTAGTTATTATAATAAAGGAGATGTTTCAAAATGTATAGACCCTGGGCCATGTCCTTGTACACTATACTTAAAAATAGAGAAATATATTTAAAACAGTTCTCGACTATCCAATTTCTTTAAAATGGCTTTGTTTGCTGGTAAAACAAAAGAAATTACACTTGAAATTGCAACACGCAACAAAAACCCGTCATGGCGGTAAGCTGTCATTTTGATTGATTAATGACGTTTGACATTTATTTCTGACATATTTATTTTCCGGCAACGAGACGAAAGTGACTAAAGTGACATTGTTATGAAAGTTGACAGTTATTTTTCTATGATCTGTAACTAAATCGGTGCGACGCCATGTTGAAAATCGATAAAAGTAATTTATAAACATTAATTAACTACCACAACAGTAAACAATTAAATGAATTAAATGTATTTTTCCCGAATTCTACAGATTTTTCTCTTTTTTATGAGGTAATGTACATATACCTGGCCCATTTTGAAACATCTCCTTTATTGCCAAAATGCCAACTTAAATACTCAGTATTTTTATCACCGGTAACATTTGTAAAAACACTAACAACAACTTATTACACTTTCTCGTTCAAATCATTCATTTAAATTCATTAAAAAAATATTTACATACCTTAATACCTATCCTAGTAAATATACTACACAAAATTATACATATAAGTCTTACTTTTAACCGCACATAAACTATGTGAATTTAATTGTAAACCTCCGAAAAACTATAGTGGATAACATACGCGATTTAAACGATCATATTGATCAATAATTGTCCGTATCTGATTCACTGTACTGTTTACCTGAAGAATGTTCCTCTCACGTTAATAAGCCTAATAAACAGTTTAAAATTCTGACGCAAAATATCCTGACCTATATAAACTGACCAGTTTACGCAAACTTCGATTAATTTCTGGCACTCCTCTGTAAAATAAACTTTGAAGTGTTGACTGAAATCTAATTATACCCTACCGTTAATTGAAAATTAGTCACTCTACTATACTGCACAACTTAAAAACCAGAATGATCGGCACAGAATAAACCATTATTTCTATTTACCGTTCACCTTCTATTCTAGACATAACTAATTTTTTGCAGTCTTTAAACTCTCTTCTAACTAGTCTCTCAACTTATAAAAATATAATTATTCTTGGAGATATAAACCTTGACATCAGTGGTAACTCAATCTTTAATCGTATTTCCGACTACCTGAAATTGATAGCTTTTCATGGTCTTCTTCCTGCCCACACATATCCTACCCGTGAGTCTTGTCTGGATCAGGTCATGCTCAAGCCAAACTCATTGGCGATTAAAATAGTGATTGACACTTCTGTGATAGACCATAACTCTGTCTTGCTTTGTCTGGCGCAAAGTAAGCCCGATAATGCTAGAGTGAAAACTATCACAAAGGCCAATTACGGCTCTTCAGACACTGAAATGAACAGTATGAATTTTAGTCCGATCTATGAATAATGACGCTACCTTTTATTTTACCAACAAGATTTTCAGAATTTTGCTGATAATCAGCATTGAACAGTTGTGGAGAAGCAGAAGAAACAAATAAGTCAGTGGTTGGATTTTTTGGGGCTACAGTGTTTGTCACTTTTGTATGATTTGCCAAATCTTTTTATTATTGTTGCCAGCCTTTGTCAACTCCATCTTATTGTAGTCCCTCCTAAGTTTTTTAATGATTTTAGTGCAGTAGTTTCTATATCCTTTATATGTCAGCTTTAGTATGGCATTATCTGGAGACGCCTTCAGTTTTTTGTGCATTGCATCTCTGTTACGTAACTAGTGAAGCATGCCCACACTCATCCATGGTTTGAAGTTTGTGTTTTGGGAGCCTGTTTATAGTTATGTGAGAACTTAATAACAACAACATCATGTCTGCCACTCAAAATGGATATAGGAATGGGTACTCCTAATTAATATGGCCATTAGCCAGCAGGTTCGTCGTTCCCGAAAGGATCTGTCGACATGCTGGATAGCAGAGAAGGCCTATGACTCGGTGCCTCATACATGGCTCATGAGGGTGATAGAATTGTATAAAATTGATGCATCGCTACGCACCTTCCTGATGTCGTGTATGGGGCAATGGAGGACAGTCCTTCGCTATCCAGGATGTCGAAATATCCAGAGGTATAGCAACCGGTAAGGATCGAGCAGGGTACATTTCAGAGTGATAGTCAAATATTTCAGTCAAATGTCTCAGCACACTGCTAGAGAATTCAGGGCTAGGCTATCGGTTGAAGAGAGATGGTCAGGTTATATCTCACCTCCTTTACATGGATGATCTGAAACTCTTTGCCCCCACTAATCTGCAACTGATGGAGCTACTGAAGGCGACTAAAACTTTCAGTAACGCCATCAGGATGGCGTTTGGTCTGGACAAATGTGCAGTCATGCATGTAAAGCGTGGAGAGATTATGGAATCCGTGGGAACTCAACTCTCAGATTCCATAAACCTGAGATCTCTCTCTTCAACCGAATCTTGTAGGTATTTGGGTATATCGGAAGCGTTAGGTATCAATGTTACAGACATGAAGCAATCGTTGAAGGAGCGCTTCTTTGGCCGCCTAAAGAAGGCATTTAATAGCCTTCTTTCAGGCGGAAACAAGGTGCGCGTCTTCAACGGTTGGGTCATGATGTACTCTTTCAGCGTCCTGAAATGGACTCAAACGGAACTTGTTGACCTGGATAGGCGGGTCCACACACTGCTTACTGCATATCGAATGCATCAACTACGGTCATCGGTAATGAGACTGTATATCCCGTGAAAGTGCGTAGGTCGAGGCTTTTTAAATGCTTAAACTACACAATCACGAGATATGCTGTCTCAGGGAATATTTCCTAGCTGACGACGTGGGTATGCATCGAGATGTAGTAGCGGTGGACAAAAAACTCACCCCGTTCTCCTTGGCAAATGAGAACTGGCGCAAAATTGCGGTGCTTGACACTAACGATCGCAGGGCGGTATGGCAGAGTAAGGAACTTCACGGACGCTTTTTCCAGGCCTTACATGGGCCCGACGTAGATCATCGTGATCTTTTTGGAGAAACCGAAGGTTTTGATGACGAATAACTACCGGAGATTTATCGATTTATTATTCGTCCGGACGAATCAATTCGCCACATTATCTGCGGTTGTTCTCGTCTAGCTAACGGAGAATACTAATATATACTAGGAGTATTCAACTAAATACCACTATTCACCTTTATGTTTTCCGTCATCAGATTATTGTTACTAGCTGCAATAAATAGAACCCATCTGTACAATTCTTTTGAGCCTAAACACGATGGGTATAGGAGTAGTCAACTAAGAGAGTTACTACTCAACTTTAGGATTCCCATCATCTGACCCTTGTCACCAACTCCAGTAAATGCTACCCAACAGTACGATTCACATGCATACTTGTAAGAGTTGATAAAGAATTTCGTTTCTATAGTTTTTCTAAACAAATACTCAAGCTCTCATAATAATATCTATGTGTTAGCTTCTAGTTAGTCTATTTCAAATGACGAAAAAAATACGATTGGTCTCAATTCTATTGGGCTCTAGCTAACAAATGAAGACGAATACGTTTGACCGCTATCCACGTTTCTGCTCTTCATCATCAGATCCTTATTATCAACTATGCATAATACCCATCGGGACGGTTCTAATGACCTCACACACGACCGGCATACTTGTAAGAATGGATGTAAAATATCTTTTCCAGATTTTGTGTGCAAACATATTCAAGGTCAAATATTTATACGTTAGCCATCGAAATCGAAAAAAAAAATAGATTTTCTTGCTCCTCTTTAGATGACAAAAAATGACGGTGGTTCTCAACTCTGTCGGCTTCTGGGTCAGAAATTACCATTCGTCTTGTAATGATTTATGAAAATTTTTATTGTATCAATTTTAGATACCCTCTATCTACTTAAGTATTGATCCTACAGTTAAATGTAAATGACATAATGTATAGAAAATTTAATATTGATAATATTAATGTAGAAGTGAGCAAGGAGATATTTTTAATGTATTTGGAGATATGAGCAAAAAACCTGAAAATGGAACCGTAGCCCCATCAGGCTCACCTTCCACCCTCGGAGACTTTGCGTATGTTCATCTGGATACCTCAAAGAACAACTGTACTAATTTTCAAAAATACACGAATTATTCGTTCTGAACGTCGTTAATTGAGCTAATTTTCCTGCACTATTTGAATTGATTGTTTAAGTTATTGTGTAAAACGATTGCTAATGCGCTAGAAAGTGCTTTTGTTTCTACGCATAAGTTAACATTCTAGTAAAATTGCAGTAGGTATCCCGTAGGCAGTCCTGGAAATTTTAATGGTAAAATAAAAAGTACGTAAGTGATTTCTGTTTCTTGATTCATTTCTGAGCAAGTACTTATGCTACTCGGTTAAGAATTTCTATAAATTGGTTAACCATCAGTTTTAAGTTTTCAATAAAATTTCTTACTAAAATAATCAATCATTCTATTGAAAAAACCGCAAATGGTGCGCGATTTCCAATTGTGCTATTCTCAATTTCATCATTTGCATCTCAATCGCAAATTTTCAAAAACACCTCAAACCCTATATTTTGATAGATTGCTTCCGAAAAGCGAAACGTTTGAGTCGTAATCTGTTACTGAGGTTCAAATTCGAACGTTACTTAAAAAATACATTGTAGAATTGGCCATCTGATCTGATCTAGTAATCAAGAGAACAAATCAACGTGTGTCTCAAAAATCTAGTCTTAGAAATAACTATCTTCATAATATACTATTCCAAAAACTACTTTTATCCAATTTTCCTATAAAAATATTTTCGTTGAGTTGAATTTGTAGCCTACGGTTTTGATAAAAGTTAACTTACATCACAAGAGATAAATCAAGTTTGTGTGACGTCCCCTGCCATAGCAGGATTTATGTGACTCCAGCGTTCTTTCTAATGTGTTCCGTTTGTGAAAATAAAATATTAGTGTTCCAAAAACCATTTCCATTTCTATACGTTGATATATCTGTAGAGTAGGCAATATGCATCTATGGGCGTACAGTATAGAAATTATTAACTTTAACGACTTAATACAAAAGATCATCTATTCAATTGTTTCGCCACGGGCAACGCCTACGCAACGTGACTTGACTTGAATAAAAAGTTCTCTTCGAATTTGAACACAAAGACCAATAATTAGGTCCGATAATAAGAACGAAGCGTTTATGTCCCAAGCTGGCTATGTAAATGAGTATGATAATATAAAATTTAACATAAATGGAGCAGAAATTGTGGAGTCACGGTGATAGAGAGCGGTGATGCACGGCGCGGTTGTGTGGCCTGCGTGTGGCGGGAGTGTGTCATACGAATGGTGCGGGATAACCCTAAAGCAGCAAGTACGAGGAAATTAAAAATTACATTCTAACATGCAATAACTTACGTCACAGCACCATTATTTATTTGATCTATTATATTCATAGACATATTGGGTTTAATAACGAGGTGAGATTGTGTTGTAACTTGACTAAACGAACGGCACTCATCATTTCACTTTTCACATACTGTCATCAGCAAACTGTCAAAGCCATAGCCATATTTAACAAGATATCTACCATAAACAAAAAATTATAAATGAAACACACTATTGACATCAATAAATTATGTAAACAGTTTTTTCGTCAATAAAGGGCAAACTCTAGCTTCAAACATAACACCTTTTATAAGCCGCGACAAAAGGAAACAGACCGTCTAATTAGTTGCAACTCACTCGTTATACTGCCAGTAGATGCAGATCATGTGAAAAGTTTTATCGACTCCCTACATAATGACTGCGCCACAGGTTGCAGTAACATTCCAACTAAGGTGCAAGCAGTCCGGTTTTATTTTGGTTGTGCCCATAACACACACTTGTAACCGAGCGCTTGATTCCCTGGCGCTTTTAAAAAAGCTGTTGTGCAACCCATTTTTAAGGGTTATAATGCTAGTGTCACAAACCGTACTGAGCTCGTTATCAAAGATCCTTGAAATAATCTTCAGCAATTGCCTGATAAACTTTCTGAATAATTATGAGATCATTGCGAGTAATCAGTATGGATTCCGATCTGGTATATCAACGGAGGATGCCGTTGTTGACGTCACAAAAACGACAAAATGGATGAAAAATAAAATGCTACGGCATTTTTCTTGATCTATCCAAAGCCTTAAACACGGTATCTGTTCCTACTCTTGTCGCGAAGCTTGAGCAAATAGGAGTGTGTGGATCATCGTTGAACATCTTTAGAGACTATTTATCCAATCGTACGCATTTTTTAAAGATCGACTCTCTAACACGTGATCATAAAATTATTCATTTCGGTATCCGACAGGGAAGCATACTTGGGCCCACATTATTCCTTCTGTATGTCGCAGAAACAACTGAGGCACTATTATTAGTATCGCTATGGATTATTGTTAGAAAAAAAGGGCTTGGCTGCTATCAGTTGAATTTAACTTGAGAAGTGACGGATGGGAGACCACTTTTTTGGTGAGACACGAATGTGAGAGGTCGTGCTGCCAGCCCGTATCGAACTTACTGCGTTTCCGTAACTTAATCTATTTCCATTGGCTTGATAACTTGAGATTTTTTTATTTTGTTAACGGTAGTGGATAATAGACGTTTGTAATGAGAGTTGAGACTATTATTTTGTACCTGCACCATGTTGGACTCGGACTCCACCAACACAATAAACCGATACTCCAGATGGGTGAATCATCTTCGTCATAGATATAAACGAACTGTGTCAAGCTGAGATCCCCTTTGTGACACATTTACTTATGCCGATGACACTATTCTGATAGTTTACGACGACGAATGAATAAAAGAAAAACAAAGAGCTGAATGCGCGCTACGCTTAGTAATGGAATGACTTTCAGTAAATCTTTTGACCCTCAATATCTCAAAAACATATATTATTCGCTTTGCCTTACCTAACACCACTACTCCACCCTCAGAATCAGAATTAGTTAAAGCTCATACTTGCATAAGAAATAATAATGGCTACAACTATCCGCCCCTAACTCTGGTTCCTGATATAAAAAATCTAGGGGTTTTCATTGAAAATAGGCTAAGCTGGCAATCTCATGTAGAAGCCTTATGCAACCGGATCAGGAAACTGATATATCCTCGTAAGGCCCAATGACCTAATTTAATGACAAAAATCTTTTGGCACTCCGGCCCAAGACAGTTTTTAAAATCATCAAATTGCGGCCCAGCTACCTAAAATTATGACATGATATTTAAACTTAATTTTTGGTTTAAATAATCCCGCCATTTTAAATCTGCCATCAAAAAATTATTAATTATAAACACATCTCTTATTTTGGCAATGTCAACTTGACAATTTAAGAACCAATTTAATCAAAAGCATTATATTTAAACACTATTGTACTTTACCAAAGTTCTGGGCCGCAACTACTTGCACCTATTTTTAGTACGTTGGGTCGTAATGTATATCGACCTAAATTTAGGTTGGGCCTTACGAGGATATATATATCTTCAAGGAGCTAAGGCATTCTGCTGATTGTGATATAATGCTTCTAGTATACCAGAGTCTTTGCCAGTCCCTTATCACGTACTGCATACCAGCCTGGGGGGGACCTTATAAAACATCTTTACTTTCCGTAGAAAGTGCACAACGAGCTATCCTAAAGATAATGCATTTTAACCGCAGAGACTTCTCTTCAGCCCATCTTTATTTAGAGGCACAAGTTTCGACTGTTAGACAGCTCTTAACATTCCGTGCCGTTCTACGTAGGCACTCCATGCTACCTATAACGCAAAGTGCTATGTTAAGACGCAAAGGATTCCCTGTCTGTGATACTGTCGAATGTCGTACCGCATTTGCCAGTCGTCAAATTCTTGCTACAAGCTTTCGACTTTATAGTAAGCTTCAACTTTTAACTAGCCTTTGACACGACTTCGTTCGCGCATATCTCGTTTTTTCCCGTTCCTGTAGAAATTACAGGAAAACCTCTCTTAGTGCTCCCCCACACTCTCCATAGAACCTACACACATCAAAAAAGTTTGCGATCACTAGCATAAGCTGTTATATATTTTTTGCTTTATACAATAAAATACCTCGGGGTAACTCTTTATGGCAATCTTAGCTTCTCAGCCCACATAGATCTATTAACAGCAAGGATAAGAAATCTAATATTCGTTTTTAAGACTCTTTGACATGTGGCTGAAGAACAAATTGTAAAAGGGTCTACCTCGCACTTTGCCAATCACTGTTGTTATATTGTGATTCGGCCTGGGGTGGTGCGCCTAAAACCATATTATTATTAAATTGGAAAGAGCTCAAAGAGCTGTGCTAAAGGTGAATACTTATTGTCCGATACTCTTTCCAACGGAGGAACTATAAGTGCAGAGGGGTGCTCTCTATCAGATAGCTCTTTATTCTTTGTACAGTCCTATTACAACACAAACATGATACCCCCTACACTGAAATCACTAAAAGACGCAAGGATCAAATTTTCCAACACTACAGATGTAAATATTCATTTATTAAAAAAATATTTGCTTCCAAGGTCCTCAATTGTACAGTAAACTAAACAAGAAATTGAAATTTTACTCTTTTACGACCTTCTCTCTTAAAATGTCGGTGTCAAACTTTCTGCTTACCCAGAATTATTTAGATACAGAACGTCTGCTTTTTTCAGACAATAACCCCTAAAACTTTCAGTTAACTCCTCACATATCATACAACATCGTCAATACACACACAAATAATAAGTAAATGGTCACATTTAGAAAATAATATTCAAGAATGAATGAATTGTTGTTAAAATAAAATAGTTCAATAATTTTTTAAATAGACCAACAATGCTTATTTTAACTTTGATTTAACAAACACTTGCTCTATCTGCATTTAATTATTATGTAAAAACATATGAATGCATGGGCTTGAACCACTACCCTTAATACAATTTATTTAGTAACTTAGTAAGGGTGCTGGTTGCAACACCTACCAGTTTTTGTTTATGATTTTAATGACAACATTGTAATTTTATGGGCTGAATAAATTATTATTATTATCAAGAAAAAATCTTAGTCGTGTGTTTTTTTAAGTAGGAAAACCCTGTTTGAAATCTATACTAGTATATAAAGCTGAAGAGTTTTTTGCTTGAATCTCAGGAACTACTGGTCCGATTTAAAGTGTTGGACAGCCCATTTATCGAGGAATGCTATAGGCCTTATATCATCACGCTAAACCCAATAGGAGCGGAGCAGACGAAGTTGCGTGGGTCAACTAGTTTAAAAAGACAACTACTTTTTATTTTTTTTTAACAAATTTTGTAAATAATCAGAATGTTATTGTAACAGGAATTTGATACAAAGAAAAAGACTGTTTAACCATACTTAAACAACAATTTATTAATAAAGGGTTTATATTCAATGTAATATTCCTCTCCTGGCTCGAACACATGCGGAAATCCTTCTGGGCATGCTGAGGATCAAGTTATTCAGCATTTCTTGGAGCAACCTGTCCTATTCTTGAATAGCGGCTTCCCTGAGCTCTGGCACTTTCTAAAGACGTAGCTGACAGTTCCAAATAGCTCGCTTAAAAGCATCCCACGCGTGCTCTATTGAGTTTAAGTCAGGCAAGCCGGCAGGCCAGTCTAACCTTGTGATGTCGTATTCTTGGAGAGCAAAATTGACTCGTTGAGCTCGTTGTGCAGGCGCATTATCATCGACCAGTACAAATTGGTGCCTATGGTTAACTCGAAATGGCGTTCCAGCTTCATTCATAATACCAACCCAAAATTACACCGATTTCCCGCATTGCTGAACTGTTCCAGTGGCAGTTTTTTGCCTTGCCTTCTGGTCGTTTCCAGGCACGGACACGTCAGGTATCTGGATGAGTGATGACTGATTCACGATTCATCAAGGAAGAGACAGTTTTGCCAAATGTTTTCTTCTTCATCTTCTTCATTTTGCCAAAGCCAAGCCCAGTGCAATCTCCGTCGTTGAAGTTTTCGGGAATTCAGAAGCGCTCGCCAAGACCTTCGTGCTCGTAATCCAGCCTGGTGCAAGCAATTCCGAATATTCTGAGTACCTGTGATTTGGGCAGCAGCTAAACAGTTGGTGTGCCCTTAAGCGAGCTATTTGGAATCGTTAGCCACGTTCCCAAACAGTGCCAGAACTCAAGGAAGCCGCTATTCAAGAATGGGATAGATTACCACAAAAAAGCTGGATAACTTGATCCTCAGCATGCTCAGGAGGATCTCCGCAAGGCTTGCTTACCTTCCACTTGACGAAGGTACTCACCGGACACGGTTGTTTCAGGAGGTACCTGTTTCGAATTCGGCTGGAAGATACGCCCGGGTGTCAACACTGCAAGGATCGTCCGGAGGATACAGTGAAGCATAGGGTGGATGGAGGTCTGCCCTGCTTGGGCGGAGCACCGCCATGTTCTCATTGAGGTGATCGGTGGCGGTGACCTCTCGCGTCCGGCCCTGGTTCAAGCCATGGTCTGGAGCAAGTAGACATGGGAAGCGGTCACTTTCTTCTGCGAAGCAGTAATGCTAGCAAAAGAGGAAGCCGAACGCGTTAGAGAGAGGGAAACCTCACGCCCCAGCCGCCACAACAGAAGAAGACGCCCCTGGCGTCGAGAGTCGCAGTGCGATTCTCGGCCATCGTAGGTTTGGGCGTGCGGACGTTGAGCATTGGGGGGCTCCCGTCTAATCAGAATCAGGCCCGGGTCGACGGCGCGCTGTGTCACGCGCGCCTCAGAGAGATATCAGCATAGAAGACGGAGCCCGCTAAGGCCAGTGCCTGCTGGGGCTACGGGCTTTGTTCGAAAGAGGCCCTGGAACGCAAAGAGCACTAGGAGGAACACGAATGGGTTTTAGTTAGTAAGAGTCTGACACTCCCTCCTGCTTCACCCATAGCGGGAGGAGTCATTTGATGATTTCCCATCCTTAAAAAAGGAGAGGAGTTATATTATATTGAGTACAAAACTTTTAATAATAAATTGTTGTTTAAGTTTGGTTAAGCAGTCTTTTTATTTCTATAAAAATTCTGTTACAATTACATTCTGATTAATTACTCAATGTTTGTTACTAAAAATAGTTTTGTTTTTACGGAAACGCACAGTAAAGATTTTTACTTGACAAAGTTTATTTAAAAAAAAATATAACAGCTTATGCTAGTGATCGCAAACTTTTTTTGATGTGTGTGTACTTTTAAGACTCAATTCTGTACTCTCTTTATATTCCGTACAATTTTAATTATTATTTATTATTATTTTATTTATACATACAATTTACATTTTCAAAAATTTCTGCAAAAATTCCAAAAAAGAATTTAAAAAATAGTAGCCCACTGGTATCGGGAAGAGGGTCCAACCTAACTAACACTAAAGCGTAAAAAAACCTATATAAGAGTCGTATATCAGTTCCATTTGAGTATAAAAGTGGTAACGCATACCTGTGCAACTGAGTTAGAGCATGCTGTAACTCACTTAAAATCACGAAAGAGGCCCACAGTTTTATAGGTAAAAGTTATAGAAAGCCTATAGTACAGTGTCTCAAAGTTATTAAAGCTGCACAAGAGCGCTTATTCATCGTCAGCTACTACTTTAACCGGTAGTACCGTAGTAATACAGGGTTGGTAAACAATACAGGTGGTATAAGTCCTATAGTACGGTGTTAAAAAGATATTAAAGCTGCACAAGAGCCTATTCATCATCAGCTACTACTTTAACCGCGTTGTAATACCGCGGTATAATACCGCGTTGGTGAGCACTACAAAAAAAAAGCGCACGTCAAGATTGAAAAAGCCTGTAACCATACTAAAATTAAATCTGTTCGTAGTGGAAGTGCTATATCATCCATTATTCAACACAGCAGAATAATATTATGGAATTTTAAGTTATTTAAGTATGTGAAGTGAAAAATGACTGCCCTTATGATTTCACGGTAAATGTATACCATGTTTCTCATCTCAATTTTAACGCGCCTAGGATTTATTAAAGATTTAAAAGAAAAGTTATGATAACAAAATAGGTACCTCAAGCTAAACATTATTATTGATTCCTGCTACCTGAGCAGTGTTATGTAAAATTAAGTGGCATTCATGGAACGTTTCAATAATTTAAAAAATTGTGTATATTGTAGTCGAATGTTGAACAACTCGAAATAATATTAATTGTTAGGTTACCAAAACAATGGCGAACTTTACAAAAGTGAGGTAAGTGTTAAAAACGACCCATTCATTCAGTTAAACCCTTTATTACAGGTTAAACCTAGATTGAGGAATTGTTTGACACCTTTAGTTTCTCGTGTTACTAAACTCTCGACAAACTCTATTTTATAGCCTCATCTGCCTAGCCTTTTCCCAACTACATTGGGGTCGGCTTCCAGTCAAACCAGATTCAGCTGAATACCAGTGTTTTACGTGGAGCGGCTGCCTACCAGACCTCCCCAACCCATTGACTGGATAACACGGTACATCTTGGCAAGACTGGAGTCAGATTTACTGGCTTCTGACAATCCGTAACGACTGCCAAAGATCTACAAATGACAGCCGGGACCAACGGCTTAACGTGCTTTCCGAGGCACGGAGGAAACTCGGTATGTTAAGATGGTCACCCATCCACAGGCCAACCTTGGCAAGCGTTGCTTAACCTTGAAGATCGACCTGTGCGGCTGTTATTATCTAGCCACGAGCTATAAAATAAACTCAATTGTTGTATAGTTACAACAATAAGTGTTAAAAGGCGTCGGCGAACACTTTTATAAAGACTTGGGTGTCACAGAAAGGTTAAAGCTATGTTATTTGGGAAGCTACTGGTGGTCCGGGATCCCGAGAGAGGAACCTCCTCACTATACGCGCCCTGTCCTAGAGTACTGCTTTCTGGAACAAGCCTTTAATCCAGCTGCCCAATGAGAGCCTCTGGAGATGTTTTAATGTTTGTTTTTTATTATATTTAACAAGGTCTCTACCATTAAAAAAATCAAAAGTAAATGAAAATAAATATCTATACTAATATATAAAGCTGAAGAGTTTGTTTGTTTGTTTACTTGAACGCGCTAATCTCAGAAATTGATGGTCCGATTTGAAAAATTCTTTCAGTTTTAGATAGCCCATTTATCGAGAAAGGCTATGTGCTATATATCATCACGCTAAGACTAATAGGAGAAATTATGACGCAAACGAAGTTGCGCGGGTCAACTAGTCGATAATAATAAAGAGGGCGTATACCTACTTAATATTATTATTATTTTGGGGACTACAGAATATTATTTTGGGGACTTGTTCATCAACTCATTTGATCATGAAATCTGATGTATTTATGTACAATCAGCTACAAAAACGTCATCCATTTAGTAAGTGTAACTCTCAACTTGCGATAGCAGAATAATTTCGCTAGATCAACATTATTTGAAACGTTACACTACGATTCAAAAGGCCGCTTTAGCAAAGGGTAACTGAAATTCTATAATAATACTAGCGAGGTCACTATTCCGGTGATAATTTTGGGCAATATGCTCCAATAAATTGAAAATAAAAGTATAAAATTAATTGTTGTTGATTTAGTGATGGATTGTGAAGTTGATGGTATGTACAGTCAACAGCAAAAGTAGATGATCAAAATCAGAAATTCAATACTAATGAACGGAGTTCGCGTCAGAACTGTGTGGCGTCGAAGTGATTCAAAAGTATGTGATTGTAAATTATACCAAACATTTACTACTAGTACAGCTGCCATATATTCGTGATCAGTTTTGACTCCAAAAGTTATCAACTCAATTCGCATCAGAACTAAGGAGTGACAAAAATTTACAAAACTAGTGAACAGTTACAATAAAAAATTAAATGATGAAACTGAGGCCACGTTATCATGAGGCATATAATACATCCATCCTTGTTTTTTAATTAACCCAGTAATTTAATTTGTTATGTTTTACGGAAAATCTGCTGAATTGTATAAAAATTTGCATATTGAATATATGCCAAATTTTATCCAATTGAACCCCTAAAAAAGCTTTTTCACTTTGAAGTGTTTTTTTTGGAAGTCGGTTGTATTTTTTTGTAAAAAGTTTTTATTTTTCACTTTCTAGTGGGTCAGTTTGTAATTTATCTAAGTTACAATAGCCCAATGTCAACTCATCACCTTTTACAACATATTGCTTTTCCCGATGCAGGGACGTTAATTGTTGAGGAGTTCTCCTAGTAAGAACCAGGAGAACTGGAGCTCCATGGTGAAGGCATCATCTTCACTATGCATTTTGACGAGCATAAATTACTTAGCAACCATAATATTTAAGTAATCGAATCGCAACCAGTGAAATACTTAGGTATAATTGAGTAGTTCCGATGCCCATCTGTGGTCTTCATCATCAGTTCCACTTCAGCAAATGGTGCTTTTCGAGAGCGAATGCACGAGTTACTATAAAAATACCCAAATCACTATAGGTGTGCCTATAAAATTTGAGGGTTTCCCTCGATTTCCATGGGATCCCTTCATCAGATTCTGACTTACTGACAATGGGTGGTCCCATCGAGAGTATACCCTTTCAAACAAAAAAAGAAGTATGAAGTAGTTATGCCTGAACATACGTAAAACAAAATTTATAAACATCTGAATTAATTACCTCCTCCTTTTTCAGAAGTCGGTTAAAATCATATAATAGAAAAACTTTACTATTTTAATTGTGTTTTTTTTTGTAACTTCTGTCAAATGTTTAAAAGTAGCTGATGTGATACAAAACGATAATTCAATAAATATTATTATTTTTGCATGTTTGTGATTTTTTGTCAATGTTCAAAAGTAGCTGATGCGATACAAAATCATAACTCAATGATTGTTTTTGCCCAGTCGGCTACAATATATTATTTAAACCGGAAGGTAGATTGATAGTTTTATCTTTAGGGCATTACCTACTTATATTGACTTGTTGCGCTTTTGTCGCACTGTTAGCGTTGAGTGCGTCTGTTGTCTATTGCATTGATTTATTATAGCCAAGAACTAATAGATTAAAAATATGACACACCATATAACAGAGCATGAACCACATAGAATTATATCATTGCATGAAGACGGATTGAGTGTTAGTGATATAATGAGAAGAGTAGGTGTCACGGTAAGCAAGCATTCATTACTTCTTTATTGGAATATTTTTCTTTCTTTATTCTATATTGGAGTCTGTGTTTCCTGATAGCTACAACCTGGGAGTCTTTAAATCAAGAGTGAATAGGTTATTTCTAGGCAAGCGTGCTCCATCTTCGACCACATCCTCGCTTACCATCAGGTGAGATAGTGGTCAAACGCGTGCCTATCAATAGTAAAAAAAAAAAAAAAAATCTCCATTTGGTAATTGGAAAAAGTGAAGACACATTTAAATTAAACCTGTCAGTTTAGTCTACTAGTCCAGATTAAACCTATTATTAGAATTACTATTTTTCATAGTTTAAAAACTATTAGTAACATTTAGATATATTTGTAAGCGCTACGTCTGCCCATAGACTGCCAAACAGTTACCAACACTGGCACTGCCCTGCGCCCGCCACACCGAGACAAAAACAAATTCGAAAATTTGAAATTTGAGAAATTCGTAGGGGGATATTCTGAGTGCTACGTATATCTACATAAATATCCTATATATATATAAATAAACATATATATATATGTAATTATATATATATATGGAGGTATTCCAATAAAGAAGTAATGAATGCTTGCTCACCATGACACCTACTCTTCTCATTATATCACTAACACTCAATCCGTCTTCATGCAATGATAATAGGTCTTTACCTATGAAATTGCCGTTTTGTATGAAAAAATTTAAACGAATTTTTTTCATGTATTTTTTATTTGTATTAATCAAAGTAATCACCCATGCAATCAATGCATCTTTGCCAACGCAGTGGCAGTTTATTGATGCCCTTCTTAAAGAAATCAGCTGGACGGGAGGCAACAAATTCTTCAAAGGCATTTTGTACTGCGTCTCGGGTATTGATTTTTTTTCCCGCCAAGAAGTTATCCAAATTCTGGAAAAAGTAGTAGTCTGTAGGCGCAAGGTCTAGTGAGTAGGGCGGATGACGGAGAGCTTCCAACCCCAGTTCTTGCAACTTGGAGACCGTCTGCTGTGCAGTATGAGGTCGCGCGTTGGCGTGCAGGAGCAGCGGAGACGAGCGATTAACCAATGCTGGTTGGAGATGTGCCAGCTTCTCCATCATTGTGTTCAGTTCTTCACAGTACACATCTGCAGTAATGCTCACCCCGTTTGGTAAGAAGCTGTGATGAATCACACCGGCGCTAGACCACCAAACAGTGACCATCACTTTTCTAGGGGTAAGTTTTCGTTTAGGGCATTGTTTAGGTGCTGAACCAGGATCCAACCAACTTGCTGAGCGCTTGTGGTTATCAAACAGAATCCATTTTTCATCGCAGGTAACAATGCGGTTCAAAATTCCTTCATTTGTGTGTCTGTTGAGCAGTGCAAGGCACGTCTCGACGCGTACTTCGCGCTGGCGATCATTGAGTTCGTGGGGCACCCATTTGTCAAGCTTTTTTACCTTGCCAATTTGACGCAAATGGACCAATATTGTTTTGACGCTAACGTCGAAAGCTGCTGCTAATTCAGCCGTAGATCTGTATCATCAGCTTCCAAAATCGCCTTTAATTCGTCATTGTCGACCAAAGTCTTCGGACGACCGCGAGGTTCATTTTTCAGGTCGAAATTTCCAGAACGGAAGCGAGCAAACCAATAACAGGTGGTGCGTTGGTATGTAGTGTTAGCTCCGTAAACGTCGTTGATGTTGCGTGCCGCTTGTGCCGCGTTGCTGCCACGACGGTATTCATATTCCATAATTACTCGAATTTTTAACGTATCCATGATGACGAAAAAGATTGAAATGCGATGAAAATGTAACACTAATCAATAAACAAATGACTACTTTAGGAAAAAAAATAACATGTTTTTAAAATAAAATTAATTTGAAATTAAAATTCTTAGTCAAACAAAAATTATTTTGATTTGAAATGGCCAGTACTGCAAAACGGTAATTTCATAGGTAAAGACCTAATATAATTCTATGTCGTTCATGCTCTGTTATATGGTGTGTCATATTTTTAATCTATTAGTTCTTGGCTATAATAAATCAATGCAATAGACAACAGACGCACTCAACGCTAACAGTGCGACAAAAGCGCAACAAGTCAATATAAGTAGGTAATGCCCTAAAGATAAAACTATCAATCTACCTTCCGGTTTAAATAATATATTGTAGCCGACTGGGCAAAAACAATCATTGAGTTATGATTTTGTATCGCATCAGCTACTTTTGAACATTGACAAAAAATCACAAACATGCAAAAATAATAATATTTATTGAATTATCGTTTTGTATCACATCAGCTACTTTTAAACATTTGACAGAAGTTACAAAAAAAAAACACAATTAAAATAGTAAAGTTTTTCTATTATATGATTTTAACCGACTTCTGAAAAAGGAGGAGGTAATCAATTCAGATGTATATATATTTTGTTTTACGTATGTTCAGGCATAACTACTTCATACTTCTTTTTTTGTTTGAAAGGGTATACTCTCGATGTGGTCCCATTATCACCAAGTCAGAATCTGATGAAGGGATCCCATGGAAATCGAGGGAAACCCTCAAATTTTATAGGCACACCTATAGTGATTTGGGTATTTTTATAGTAACTCGTGCATTCGCTCTCGAAAAGCACCATTTGCTGAAGTGGAACTTCAGCAAATGGTGAACTTCAGCATGCAAACATTTAATTTTTGATTTTAACTGTTCACTAGTTTTGTAAATTTTTTTCACTCCTTAGTTCTGATGCGAATTGAGTTAATAACTTTTGGAGTCAAAACTGATCACGAATATATGGCAGCTGTACTAGTAGTAAATGTTTGGTATAATTTACAATCACATACTTTTGAATCACTTCGACGCCACACAGTTTTGACGCGAACTCTGTTCATTAGTATTGAATTTCTGATTTTGATCATCTACTTTTGCTGTTGACTGTACTACCTTTAGTTATATTCATATTTCAAATACTTTTACGGTTGCGGAAAAAAATACAGTCTCATGTGATAGATTCTTTTTAGTGCAACTTTGTATTTCTTGGACCAGAAACTACATGTACCTTCTTGTACCATGACTGCAACTTCTTTATGTGGTAGTCTCATTTATTATATTACTAGCTTCTGCCAATAGCTTCACCCGCGTGATCCCCAGGGAACATACTCCCGGGAAAAAGTAGCCTATGTCCTTTCTCAGGCTCAAGACTATCTGTGTACCAGATTTAATTTCAATCGGTTTAATAGTTTTGGCTTGAAAGTGCGACAGAGAGACAGCCAGATAGACAGACAGACAGAGAGACAGATAGATAGACAGAGTTACTTTCGTTATAATATTAGTAAGGATTGCTCAAAGTAAATTAGGAATTGCGGATTGGTGCGGAACCTTCCCAAAATTTTAACTTAAACTGAGGCTGAATTTTAGGAACGAAGTTCCTTATCGCGTTGTACGGACTTGGTGGATGGCTAGGCTAAAAAAAAGTGTAAGTAATAGTTTTCCGTCACGAGTTTCTGTCTTGACCCTTTCTTTAGTGTAGACGATTATCTATCATTCAGCTATGCTGTTCAATAGTGTAATCTCTGTGTGTGTCATGGTGTGTGTGTGTGTGTGTATGTATGTGCATGTATGAATGAGTGTCATATGTTAGGGAATGTAGGTTAGATTCTATGTGGTCATAACCTTGTTGAAGTAGTATGTTTCTGTAAACGAGATAGCTCAAAACAAGATACCGATGATTAGCAAAGGTTGTTCTATACTTACTTCTGTACTTGGAGGAATAAATGTGCGTTTTATTGGTTGGCAGTGGGGTAGGGATAAATGTTTTTTAAGGACTGAGTAGAGTACAAAGAGTTGACATACTGTAAGAACTTTACAGTCGGATTACAGTTGAATTGTTGGGTATCTGTAGGGTTTTTTAATCATAACTTTAAGTATTGCTCTCTGTGCTCTTTTTAGTTTAAGAAGGAATCTTTTACTCGCCCCTACCCAGACCGTAATGCAATATCGTAGTACCGATTGACACAAGCCAAAGCACACCATTTTTAAAGTGTCGAGATTTGTGGATTCTCTCAGGGACATAAAGATGTATAAAAAATAACGGCCAAGTGCGAATCGAACTCGAATACTAAGGGTACGTACCATAAACCTTAATTTTATGATTTTTTGTTATAGCGGCAATAGAAATACACAATCTGTGAAAATTTGAGATACAGCCCGCTGACAGACGGACGGACAGTGGAGGCTCAGTAACAGGGTTCCGTTGGTTACCCTTTGAGTACGGAACCCTAAAAACGAAGAACGAACAAATTTGCTTATCCCATTTCAGTTTACTATCTGTCAAAGGTTGTCTGTAAGAGATTGGCCTGTGCGATAAGACCGCCCATTGTACACTAGTTTTTATAAGCGTTTTTCCTGTGCTTGTTATGAGGTGTACAATAAAGTAAATAATAGATAAATATTTCTGGGGCCCTAGTGAAAAAGGGTTCAAGTGTAAATATGTCGTTTTTGAGTTAATTACATGGCTGAAATCAGATTTTTTTTTTCTTCAAAGGATATTAAGTCAGAGCTAAAAACCACATCGGAAGGTTATAACACTTGACTACTTTTTTTTCAAGTCGTAAAACGTGTTATAAAAGCCACTTTTTTAAGACAAAAGTGAAAAAGCCATGACTTTTTCATTTTTGTAAAAAATAAATTTTCATAACGTGCAATAACTTGTAAGTTGAGTGGTACTTTTTTACACATAATTTGTTATATTTTTTGTTTCTCTAATTAATGTTAATGTTGTTATACAAATGATTAAAACTAAGTTTTAGTAAGTGTAATTGGGTTCAAGTCTATTTATAAATAACATACAGGGATTTAGTTTCGTGAAATAGGGTACAATTATGATTTGCACGTAGGGACACAAGGGCGAGGGGAGCGGTCACGGCCGCTTCCCGCTCCGCCGATCGCCAGTCGACATCGTGCTGCGGTGAGTTAAACCTTTTCACACAAAGTTTGAATTTGAACTTATGTACTTTTTAAGTTGTTTAAACTACTACCCACTAAGCATTGTAGAATAACGGGTTCTATACCTACACAGGTAACAATGGCAAATAAGGTATGTAAAGGTTTAATTTGTAAGAATAGTAATTGTTTATTTATCACTAAAGTCTACGAAACTTGTTCAATTTTAGTTTCACTTAGCCAAACATCCATTACATACCTACTTGTTATTGGTTCATCATAACGTGTATATTTACACGACTTGATATGAGTATTATTCACAGTACATAGACAGACAACATAGTCATAGTAGTTATAGCTTTGAAAACTTTTGTTCTATATCTATACTAGCTCGCCAGCTGACGAGTAGAGTAGGCCATAAGATGCGCGTTTGTGTAATGATCGAAATTAGTGTTACATGTCACAGCTTGTTATGGATTTTTTGTTTTTTTTTGGAGCAGCTACTTTTTACCTGTATTCGATGTATGGCAAAGGGCAAAGCCATAGAAATATAATAAAACAATAATTTGACAACAACGTCCACCGAATATTGCTACCGGACTAAACCTTGGCGGGGGCGCGGTGATAGCACGTGCGGTGGCATGTCAAAGGCATTCCTTTGATACATACTTTGATTTGTTTATTAATAGGTAGTTATTTTGCTTTTTCTATCTTTCCGATTAAAATACCTACTAAAAAATAACTAAAGGGATAAGGTGATACAAATGAAACAAGAGTGAACTACTACGCTCGCGTTAAAAAATATGGTAGTTAGTTTCATAGGCTAGGCTATCGACTCACTTATGTACTTAGCTACTAACATTTATATTATTGAAGTAGACGAAATATCACTATGAAATGATTATAAGAGTTATATTGGTTTAATTTACTTTTTAAGTCAGATTTTGTAGTTGATAGTTAGAGGTTTTGATTGCTACAAAGGTTTGACATCGGATGGGTGACCAAAATATTGTTATTTCGAGTGGATCGTTGCTGTAGTTAATGGGGACGTAAGAATAAGCCGAGATGGAAAAAAGATAATATAATTATACGTCAGCTGTTTCTTGAATTTTTGTTGAGTAGGCAAGTGTTGAAGTTTGTTAGAATTGGATTTTGGTTTTCGGCGACATTAGTTTACTTGTTTTTTTTTTAAAGGTGATGTTTTTTTCCCTGTGGGTAGTTTGAACATAAGGTGGAAAATAAAATCGCTCCCTTTTTAAATTTTAATTAAAATTAAATAAAAACATAATTAACTTAATAAATGTATGCATTTAGACGCTTGGCCCAAATAACCGTATTTATATTAAATTAAAGGGATCAATATGTATTATTTTGTCACTTTTTAAAGTTATTTTTAGTCGGGGTTTTCTTTTAAATTTTTAATTTAACTTTTATTTATCATATTTAAACGTCAATTCTTCACCATCTATGAGTTTTTTTTACTGTGCTGCTAGAATATACACAATATACATAGAGACCTAATCTCATAAGGTAGTAGAAGTACTTAACCTATTCAGGTTAAATTGACATTGACATTTTCAATGTCAATTTCTAATTTATAACCTAGATTTTTACAATAGAAATTGCGATGAAAGAAAGATTTCTCTTGAAACAGGATGAATAAATGAAAAAAGGTGTCTGATTATAACAAATACTATGTTTTATATAGTCAAAAAAAAAAAAAACTGAAAAATCTTCAGGTCACAACAATTTTCCACTGGGACCCAGCTTTCCTTACAAGTCGGGCAATCTCCTTTAACCAATCATAGCCCAGCTAGTGTTTTGTCATGTCCACATAGTATAAGAATGACAGATAAATAAACGTTCAGAAACATTCCCTTATTTTAATATCTATTGTTCGGAATTATAAGCATTAAAAGTCTGTAATCTTTTTTAACACAGTCGAGAGTAACGTAATCAACGGTTCTTTGTATAGATGCATGACTAATATTTAGTAAATCTCATTTGCCAATATTGGAAAATGTACGTTCAAGATCAAAACACATTAAGTATGAACCTGAGTTTAGCGTGGCCACATTAACCGCATCAAAGAGGTGAGCAACGTGGTTTTGAAATCTTATATAGGACGAAATAAAAGTGTATCACAGATTGCTAGTACCGCTAGTTTTATCCGCATCGGAGCACACACTACACACCAGAGGCCTACGGGACGTGATGTAGGCACTCACAATCCGTTGTGAACAAGCCTCGCCGGTACACCGTCATGTCAACATGTTTTATAGACCCATAAAAGAATTAAAGCTTCAATGTTAAGAAATCATTGAATTTCTCTAGTAAAACCGCAATCATTTCAAATTTAACCAACGAATAATGTTTTTATTTTGAACTATAAAGTTAAAAATAAAAACATTATTTGTTGTTTCGAAAACCAGATAACCACCACTTTATTTGCTTATTTATGTTACTTTTATGCGCAAAAATATAGTGCACATGTTTTAGACTATTTACTATCTGTAAACATACCAATGTTTGACTAAATAAATGATTGATTGATTGTTGTTCACCGGAGACTGTTTATCATAAAACGTGCATAATTTGAAAATATATTGCTTTGACATTGGTTAAGCAACAGTATAAATTATTCTGAAATCGAAAACTAATTCGTACGTTCATTGTTTCTAAATTGGTCTATATTAAATTAAAATATCTTTTAACATACCAGCGAGCAAGTACGGAAAGATACATAAATGTTTGATTAAAATTGAAGTGTTTGTTCAACATGAATCAATTATGTTTTTAATATTTCTATTAGAACGGAACCTTGATCAAAGCGTGGGGCTAATTATAGTTAAATTAACAGCCATATCTATTCCTTACATCTGCGAACGATTAATTAACACCCACCGAGAAAATAATTAGTGAAGTGATAAGTGTCGTCTGGTGGATGGGTCCTTCCTTAGTATCTATCGGAGCTGTTCGAAGCTGTGTGGTTCGGTACATTAGCGTGTCCAGCTAGCGTCACGCCTCATTCGCGAACAATGCGACACTGACAGTAAGATCTATCTGTTTGGATGACATGAACTTTTGTTTTTTTTTAATTTATGTACTACGAGTATCTAGGCGTAAACCCACCGCGGTGCACGCTGTGCACGGCCACGCGGCGCATTATAGCTGAGTTGATTGATTTGTTTGACAACTTTGGTGTACGTTTCCACTGCAGTACACACTACACACCCATGACTATGTACAAATGTAGCGTGACCCATTGCGGCACACCATATAATTGCAAAAACACGTTTTGACATAGTCGAGGGTTAAAATTCGTATATTGCCTGTACCGCGTGCACAGTGTGCATGGCTTTGACAACGTTGAGCTATGTGAGTGCCATATTCGAGCAAGCCACCCGTGTACCAGTGACGTCAATTGATGCGAAGCGTACCCGTGGGTTGCAGTGGTGATAATCTTTTCATGCAAGGCGAAGCCTCACACGTGCGTAGCCTCTCCGTGTGTTGCGGTGGGTTTCGGCATTTAAAGTCCTAGATTTTGTCCAACCTAAGATAATTAAAATTTCCATTCAAAAAAATGGTCCGTGGGCATTGACTTTTGAATTTGGATTCAAGTAGACACATAATGAGAAGAGAAAAATTACAAAAAAAAAAAACACTTTTAAAAGTAAAGAAACACTGTTTTTTTTTTTTTTTACTATTGATAGGCACGCGTTTGACCACTATCTCACCTGATGGTAAGCGAGGATGTGGTCGAAGATGGAGCACGCTTGCCTAGAAATAACCTATTCACTCTTGATTTAAAGACTCCCAGGTTGTAGCTATCAGGAAACACAGACTCCGGCAGAGAATTCCACTCCACACTCTATGAATGTGTTCCCAAAACGTTTTGTGCGTATGGTAACGTTTTTTTATTTACTGATCCACGTAAATAAAAAAGACAAATAGTAGGTAGGTATAGAGTAGGAATGTACAAGTCTTTCTATGGTAATATCAGTGACAATAGGCATGGAAATGACAAAGTACGCTCGAATCAGAACTTTAGCGTCAAACTACACATTACCACATTGTAGGTCTCAGTGATAAATTATACCTTTGATTGACGTAAGGCGAAAACATCAGTTCCAAACCATTTTCAATGAATTATGAACTGTATTGAATAATAAATTACCATTCGCGGAAACATGTGAAGCTGATAATTGAATTTAGTAAAGCCCTGTTATTCATAGGATTAAATATGTAAGAATTACTGATATTATGTTCCCGTAAGTGGCTTTTTATGTTTTTTTTTTATTCTTGGGAATCAAAACAATCAAACTTTTTTTTAAAAACCAAGACAATCAAGGCAACTACGTGACCCAAAAGCTGGCTTTTACTTTAGGCAAAGATTAAGTATTGCCATTCAACGTGGCAATGCCGCCAGTCTCTCGGGAACATTACCAGCTGACAGCGTTGAAATATTTATGCTATATTTTAGTTTGTTGTTAGTTTAGTGTATTTGTTAATTTTATTGATTTAGTAATTGTTAGTTGTATTTACATAGGCTTTTAGTTGCATTTTATTTTTTAACAGAATTTTTCACAAAAAGAACACATCAATATTGTTTATCTTTATTTTGAGAACCATGCAGTAAGCACAGGTTTTTCGAGGTTGAAAAATTGGGTGGGCATTTCTAGTATCTACTTTTATAGCCCCCCAAAAAATCAGGGTCTCAAATCTGCTATTACAATAGTGTCAGAATGGTCTCTCATTGATTTCATAATAAAATTGTTGATTTTGACAAGTTTGGTAATTTACTAATACAAGGTGTTGTTTTGCATCCTCGTCAAATTTCAGGAGGTTGTCATAAAAGACATAAATAATCAATGGAAAGTACGGTAGCGGGCAATGATTAATAAGCGCTGCTTTTTGTTGTTGTTGAAATTTAACAGTATTTCAGAATTAAACCCTTAATTCAATACAAAGAAAACAGAATCACCCTTTAAGCACACAGCGACAATGCAGCTGTGTGCGTGAGTGTCGACGTCTTACCTACGAAACGCTAGCGCGCGCGCGACCGAGCCATACCTACGACAGAAAGTAATACTAGTGCGCCAAAGAAAAGTTCACTGACCTGTTATCAGATGATTAATAATATGTTAGTTTTGCTTTATCCTAAAATCTGAAGTATTTGGAGTGATTTTGTTTTATTTGTGGATTAAATTGGTTGATTTGAAATTTTCCTTCTTACTTAACGGGCTTCAGACCGAGTAATAATATCTACCTTAGTTGATGTACCGATCTACTAAGTCTAAAAATGTTTTCTACGTTTGACGGGAATAGAAAGACGTGTTAGTTGAGTGTAAGTACGTGGTGTTACTTTCAACTCTTAGGTATTTTTGACGTAGTAAAAAAATTAAAATCAACTTATTTACACTAATAAAATTGATTAAGTTTAAATTAAAAAAATGTACAAATAAATACCTACTTGGTCAGTGGGTCTTAGTTACCCGGAGGCATTGTTCAAAGTTGCCACCATCACATCAGACTTTTCGCACAATCGAGCACAACGTAGCTGATGTTCCTTTAGCTTACGTAACACTAACACATTCGTTTTTAAAGTGTAGAAAGCACTAATGTTCCTTGCACGTAATTCTGTTACACTTGTCACAGGCCAGGCCATAGGTCCTCCGCGACCGATCCAGTGGTCACCAAAAATTTCGGTCAAGTACTCGCGTACTTGCGGAACAGGTGCTGCAGTTCCCGCTTCAGTAGGCAAAACACTGTGGTGTGGTGCACTCCCCAAAGTGTTGAACAGCCTCCCGCGTGCTTGCCCGTGGGTCTCGCTGGAAGTATTCCAGGATGTCTTCCTGCAAGGCGACAGGCAGGTCTACGCTTCCGCGGGCTCGAGCATGCCGGGGAACCTCAAACTGTCGATGATCCCGCAGTCTCTGCGTAGCAGCCACCATGACGCTCTGTGATGGGGTTCCCGATCGGGAAACATTTTCGTGAACATCCGGATGGCTCCACGTAGGCTCTCTCCACTGATGGCATATAGCGGACCATCTCTACCAACTCGACATTTGAATAATTGTCCGTCATCTTGCACTTTGTACCTACGTCTCAACTATGTACCGAGAGCGGAATTCGCAAAGCGCACGCGCGCTTCGGCGACATCAAACACCGGGCCGCGGGGGCGGGGTGGCTAGGAGCTTGCGCGGGAGAGTACCCGCACCGTGATTGGTTGGGGTGGAATTGATTACCTACGAATTTATTGAATGATCGTTTGCGTATGCGTTGTGTATATGTATTGTTTGCGTTTGTTTGCGTCTGAAAGCGCGGTTATAGGGCTAGTAACAGACGGGCCGCGTATAAATACGGCTGGTACACACTTTTGGATTATCGTAAAATAGAAAATTAAAAAAAAAACCTACCCATTTGTTGATTTGGGTCGAGAATCATTAGCATAATTACGTCCTTGAATTTGACTAGGATGCAAATCAACATCTTGTATAAAAGCGTCATTATGACTTTTCAATGGTTAACCACTGACACCCCATTGAAAGAAATGGCATAGAATGGTAATCTCGTACGTAACAAGTGAATATTTATTCACTTGTTACGTACGAGATTACCATATGTAAAAATATATAATTATAAAAGAAATCTTGCATAACTTAATTAGTAGTAGTTTTTCGGAAATCATTTCTACTAACGGGCTTTATAATAATGGCAATGCGAAAACGTCTTTCTTCCACGATTCTATTACGAGACCATTGACCGACCAGTGATCGACCATTATGATTTAGCAGATTACGAACTTTTAGCAAAATGACAATGGGATCGTGTTGGAATTTTGTCAAAATTTAAAAAATAGCATACTTGGGACCCAGGACAATGCATTTCACTGCGGCCTAACGCGTTTAATCTGTTTACGGTGACTGGCCTAATATTTTTGTAGACATGTTTGGTCACCAAAATTTGTAACATTGATTTGTTCACCGCATTACGCGGCCCATTATTATTTTATTGTTTTAAGGTATTGACGACTTTAGGAACTGTTTGATGTTCATCGAATATTGTCGCTGACTTTACCAAAAATGGTGTCGTATTTCATATTTCTATACCTGATAAGCGTTACACTGTTACTCCGGTTTTTTGCAATTTTGAGTTTTTTTACACTATTCTATAGTCCTGTCCTCCTCTACAAACTCATATTACTGTAACTAATAAAATCAACTTAATGTCAGAGTTTCGGTTTTTTTTTTTTTAACATTGTGTCTCTCCGCCATAATGCCTTTGTACATAAACGCGATTATGTATAAAGGGATTCCGCGGTGCGTTGTTTTATTTGCGGAATGTTAAACTTTATGCAGGGTTACACAACAAAAATAATGATACTGCAAAAAGTAAAGCGACGTTTATCCTCGCTCACAAACAATTCATACCTCAGCTGTCAGATTAATCTAAGGCTTGGCGTGCAGCGTTGATTGTGCAAATAATAATCCAAAGAATGGAGTCTCGTATAGTTCTCGAGAGTGTCAAAGCCGAGCGCAAAGGAAAAAGCCGGTCAAGAGCGAGTCAGTTTCGCTCACCGAGGGTTCCGTACCATTATATAAAATGTGAAATATTCTAAAAAATTAACTGGTGAGGCGTTTAATCGTCAGATAATTTTAATACTATGGTGTATATTTCAGTTTTAGATCAGCGCCATCTCTTGACCGATAGTGGTGGTGTTGGTGACATTTAGAAACATCGTTTTATTTTTTCTGTTATCTTTACATAAACTTCTATCACATAGAATAATTTCAGTTTTTTTTCTTAGCAAACTTCGGAGTCAAGAGGGAAATTTTTCGGTTTTTGTCATAAGTCGAAAAGCATGGAAACTAAAAAAAAAAAATTGCAAATAATGCTTTTTGATATGATACCCCACCCTCCCTAGTAGTCATGTTTCGAATTTCTTAGAACCCCTTTCAGTCGCAAAAAAAAATAGACATTTTTATTTCCTACTTATTTGCAAAATAGTTGAACAAACGTCATATAAAACCAATTCAAATTTTAGGTTGATAGCATAAGTAGTTCTTGAGATATCCAGCTGTGACAGATGGACAGACCATAAGGGTTCCTTTTGCCATTTTCACGAAACCCTAAATAGCTTTCAATTACCCGAGCTGGCACGCCGAGGGCTTTTAATGAATAATGAGCCGCTTATCCTGGCGGATGATGGCTCCAGTAGAATTGTTTTTGAGTAGGTCTGCACGTAGACTACCGGGCCGCAGAGGCGTCGTCGAGTCGTCACGCCGCCGCGTTGCCGGCACTCCTCACGCGACTGCTGCGTTCTCTGCATCAACACAATGTCGCGCCCGTCTATTGCGTATTACCCTAACTTTGACATTTTACACAAAACGGATGCGGTCACTGCACAAGTCCCTTTTCAATGCCGTGCTCGGTTAGTGTTTTCCAGAAACGGATAAAACAGTACCTGTAAAATGTTACAGCCCGTAAAAAAAGGTCAAATCAGACAAGTGCTTAACATCTAGTTAGAGTTTATTCATAGATTAAATTAATACATGCATGGTCGGACGAAATGAGAAGATGAGTCAATCAAAACGAAAAGAAGGAAAACTGGCCAAGTGCTAGTCGGACTCACGTGCAAAGGGTTCCGAACGAATTAAATTTTTGTTACATGCTATTTTAACACTTTTAGATTTTCCTATAATCTTTAAATAAATAATTATTATCTGCATTTTTTTTTTCATTTTAGGCGCAGTAGTTTCGGAGATTGGTTGTTTTTCGTCTAATTTCTTGAAAAACTTCAAAACTATTTATTTCAATATTATAAAGAAAAATATAATTAAAACCTTCACAATAAGCCTTTTCATTTGATATGTCACACGGTACAATTAAAACAACTCCTTTTTTTTGTTTGTCCCCCAAAAGTGACCCCCATATTAAAAATTTATTTATTCACGTAACGAGTCCGTGTTTGAGTGACAGAAGTTTACAGACGGCTGTAACAGACGGACAGGCAGACACACCCAAGTGATCCTATAAAGATTCCGTTTCTTACGGATGTTCGGAACCCCAACAACAAGAAGTAGAAAACTAATATTAAAACTTGTGAAATAATATGTATTTAATACTTTTTGACTATGGGAATAACGAATAACTCTGTAGGTATCTAAAGAAATACCTAAGTGTATACATACGAGTACTAATAAATCAAACAAGAAGAGCTGCATTCAGAGCATAATACCTAATTTCACCTTTACTAATAAATTCAAACACAGCACCTACATAACGATAATAATAAGAATTATGGCGAACACTAACTCGTTGCTCAGCGAAATATTTATTTGGAGAAAATGCCAACGTTAAGTAGGTGCTCGGGAAATTGTACTGGTTTCGGAACATCAAGTATATTTTTAAGTGGCCGTGATTTCGCTCGTTACATTGCCTGATACGGCTTTTATTTTCAAATAAGTAGCACTTGCCCTTTTACCTCTCTGCAAATATTTTCTGTCTTTTTTAATATGTATGTCTGAAATGTACTAATATTATGTTCTGTATCGCGGTACGAATAGATGTTGCTAGTTAATAGAACGAGGTTTTTTTTTTGCCGACTTCAATAAGGTTCTGATTTTTTCTGGCAAGAGTGATGATTCTTAGCAGAAATTATGGTCATGATGGGGCATTAAAATGCCATTCAATATTCATTTCAGAGATAGTCGAGTTTACTTCTTGGTCAAACAAGATTTGGGAGATTTCGGCAAACTCTTGTATTAAAATTTTGTTGGCTCCTATGAAGTTAGTGCCCTGATCGCTGTAGATGTGCCCAGGGACTCCTCTTCTAGCTGACATTCGTCGAAGCGCGGCAATAAATGCTGATGCCGTGAGATCTGAGACGATTTCTAAGTTTATGGCTTTAGTTACCATACAAACAAATACTGCGACATATCCTTTACAGGTTTTAATACCACGACCATTGTTTGCCTTTAGAAGGATGTGTCCGGTATTATCTGTTCCAGTGTAGTAAAAGGATCGGTTAGGAATCAATCGTGCTGGAGGTGGGTCATCCATGATTTGATGTTGTGGTATGGGATTATTTTTTTTTACATTTGACACACATTCTTAATCATTTCTTTGTGACTCTGTTTCCTCCAAGTATCCAGTACTTTTGTCTTATAAATCCAGTAGTCATTTTTACTCCACCGTGAAATACAAATTCGTGGGATTCGTCTATGATAAGATCTGCCAGTTTCGATTGATTCGGGATTATGATGGGAAGCTTCATTTCGGGATCAAGATTCGAATGTTTAAGTCTACCACCGACTCAGAGTATTTGAGTAGTGTCTAATATGGGATTGAGATTAAGAACTTGGCTTTTCTTATTTAGTGGTTCATTATTTTTCAGCCGCAATATTTCTTCGTCGAAATATTCATTTTGGACGTGCTTAATTAACATTTCTCTTGCTATCTTTATATTTTGCAGAGTGAGAAAATATGTGCGTTTTTTCTTGTAAAAAAAATGCCAATAAACTTGTTGATGTAAGCTAATACTCGGGTAACTTTCCTCAAAGTGCTATATTCTAGTAACATTGATTAATTATTAAATTTTCGGAGTTTACAATAACCGTATTTACTTCCTCTTTTTTTTGAGCTCTTCGCTAGTACTCGTGTAAATCGGCGTCTTAAAAGATTCTCCAGTCAGGCCCTTGCCACCACAGTGAGTTATTGACTAATTGAGAAGCGGGTATACCGCGGCTTGCGCAATTTGCGGAGTTTTCTTTGGATTTTACATAACTCCAATTATGATTCTCACTCGATTTGCAACAAAGGAATTCCATTTCCCGGTTCGTCACATAACCAACCTAGAACAGCCGTTGAATCAGTCCAACCATAAACATGCACCTTGTAGCTCGATAGTGATAAGATGATTTTTCGCATAAGCTTTGACAACAACAGAGCGCCGCAAAGTTCCAGACGCGGGATCGATTGTGGTTTTTTCAGGGTTATTACTTTTGATTTCCCTGCAATAAGGGTCACGTGGGCTTCATTTTCTTTCTGTATTTTGCAATACACGACGCAAGCAAAAGCTTTATTGCTAGCGTCACAAAACCCATGAAGTTTGACGTTATATTTTTTCTGGGTTTGAATCCAATGTGGTATTTTAAATTGAGTTATTTAATTCCACTCTAAAACAATTTCTTGTGGCACAGGGTGGTCCCAACCCATTTCCACAATTCTTGGAACAAGATCTTAAGTTTTATTGTGACTGGTGCTAGCCAGCCCGATGGATCAAAAATGTTAGATATTAATATTTGAGATAAGAATTGTCTTTTTGTAAGGCTGCCTTGAGAGATAAATTCTATGGGATGAAAGATAAATTGATAATTTTTTGTTTCCCACCGAAGACCTAAGGTTTTGGTTGATACCGGTTGCTTAAAGTAAAAATCTTTTGAAGTGCATCAGAACTATCTGTCAGTTCCGGCAAGTTTGATCGCCATTTTTTGAGATTAAACCTGCCAGATTGGAGAAAGTTAATCATCTCTTCTTTGAGCTGTTTAGCTGCTCTCGCTGAGTGCTCACCATGCATGAGATTATCCATGTAAAACGAGTGTTCTAAGATGTCAGGAGCGCAACTTAGTGGATAGTTTGGCCTTTCATCAATGGCCAGTTGCTTCAGTGTCATCATGGCTAAGAAAGGTGCGGCCTTTGTGCCATAGGTAACGGTCGCTAACTGGTATTCCTTTAAAGATTGAGATTGATGGTTCCACCAGATAATTTTCTGATATTTGTGATCATCGGAATGTAGCCAGATCTTGCGCAAATTTTTTTCTATATCTGCTAAACTATCTCTATTTTAAGATAAGGCTCTGAAGGTCTTGTTGTAAATTGGGTCCTCGGCACATAAGATCATTGAGGCTTTGATGATTCAGATCGTTGGACGCAATTGTGCGATAGATTGCAGTCTGGCTGTAGGTGTGGTGCAATGGGTGTCATATGACCGAGTTCTAGGTACTCAGAAATAAACGTTTTATAGTAACGTGCCAGTGCTGGTTGTTTACTTAATTTCCGTTCTATTTGGTAAAAACGAGCAATCGATTTTGTTTTCGACTCGCCTATATTTTTCTCAAAATTTTCTTTGAATGGTATTTTAACGACGTAGCTTCCATCTTCCCGTCTAGAGGTCGAATATTCGTAAAACTCGATGCATTTTGGATCTTCTTCTGATATCGCTGGAAACTATTGTATATCTCCATTTCCCAAAATTGCCGTATCTCTTCGATATTATTAAGGATCAAATTGCAATGGTACGTTTTATAGTTGCCGCTTAAGATCCATCCCAACTGGGTTTGTTGGGCCATGGGCAACATACCTTTTGATCGCCATACGTAGTGGAATAGATATCTGCCCCAAATAAGATATCACTAGGCCTACTTTTGTAAAATTCGGAATCTGCTAGAGTTATTTGGTTAAGAGTAGTCCAGTCTGGTTTGGGTAAGGTACAGGTGGATAAGTTATTTATGAGTCTATTCATTATGTATACGTCCGTTTCAAAGGTGAAATCGCTAACCAACGACGAACATTTGATGGTGATCATGCCCTTGCAGTTGTTTTCCTTGTTTCCAATTCCCGAGATATAACCGTTGCATTTCCGTCGCGGTAGTCTTAACAATTGAGCTGCGTTTTCCCTAATGATGGATGTCTGTGACCCTCGATCTAAAAGAACTCTCATTTTGTGGTAAGATCCGTCCGCTGCTTGTACGTTAATTATTGCTGTGGCAAGCAATATTTCGGAGGGTTCTTTAACAAGCGATATAACTGTGTTACTTTCTTGCTGCTGGGATGGCAATTTCGTAATCGTGACTGCATTCGACCCTGATCGATTTGACGTAAATGATTCATGCAAAATGGTATTGTGGTCTTCATTGCATACTTTGCATTTTATTTCAGAAAGGCATTTCTTGCCTTTGTGATAATGTAAATAATTTATACAAAGGTTCAAGTTAGCAACAGCATTTTTACGTTCATTAGGTTGTAATTCCAATAATTTTTGACATGCATGAATTCGATGATTATTGGAGTTGCAAATAGGGCGATAGTTAATTTTGCGTTTAGATCAGCAGTCAAGATCAGTCGTTTATTATTATAGCGATAATTGAGGATGTTCCAGCATACAGGATAATTGTCGGAGCTGATTTGGAGATTTTGGATCAAGTTTTCGGGCTCACCTTTGATCTTACTCTATAGGAACTGCATCTTTTATAAGGTCTTTGAATGAAATCCACTTATTGTAGTTTCCCTCAATTTTTCGATATGTGCAACGGACCACTGTTTCTTATTGATTTCTTTCTTGATTTTGTTATAATATTCCTCGTAATAGGTAAATTGCTCTTCGTACTCGGGGTTTGATCCGCCGTACTCGTTGTCCAGCTCCAAATGTAGCAAGTCAATAGCCGCCCAACGAGATTGTATTGACAACAGGCTGTCTTCAAACTCCCATTTTTCCGTGAAGAAATCTAGGTTGATATTGGAAGATGTTCTCAAGAAAGCTTTAAAGTTGGTAGCTTGCTTCTTGAAGAGGGCTTCGGCTTTGCTCTCTTCAAGAGAAGGGGATTAAGATGCAGCGTGAGATGTGGTTTGAGATTCCGCAGTGGGTTGGGATGTAGGAGGTTTCAATTCAGAGGCTTGTGGTCCGTTTGCGAGAGGGTTATAGTTTTGAACCGTAATTTTAATTGTGTTATATTTTTCTTTCATTTGATCGTATTGATTGTTACTGAAATATGTGTGAGATTGCTCACCAATATATAGCAAAGTCATATGGTTATTATGGAACTCTGTATAATATTGTTCCAAAGTAGTTAATCGACGACGTAAGTAGTCCGAGGTGTTGCTCTCTGCACCATCCTTCTTGAAATTGGTGAAGAGCCTATCTACGGCTTCGATTAGTTGTTGGGTTGCTAAAACGTCATCCATTTCCGACATTATAAAGATGAAAAAGAGACCTTACTTGTTTTTGAAGGCTTTTTTGGAGATCAAATGCCCTCGCGATGGCTGCAAGAACAAACCTGGAGTAGCGGCGCGTTAAGATGATGCAATGCGGGATAACCAGGTTTAGTCTGAATCAGTAGGATCAGGAATGGATTAAATCCAATCCGTTCTGTTTTCCAGGGGCTGGTAATAACTGTACTGTGTGAGTGTCAAGCGAGACACTCACACAGTACAGTTAGGACCAATTTTAGGGGTTGGGGTGAGTTTAAGATAAACTAGGATTAAAGATTATAAAGATTAATACGAATAATATAAAAGGGATAACGATTAAAACTAATGAGGTGAATGAGATGGGATTGAGTCGCGCCCGATATGCTATCCGAAAGCGTACCAACTGTTTTACTTAGGTAATACATAAAATAATCAAGGCATAGAGCGAGGTGTCGCAATTACACTGACATGTTCATTATTGTTCGGTGACTGACCCGAACCACCTTCTTTTTATTTTCTAGTTGGATAGTGACCCCCATACTAAAAATTTAATAATTTATATGACACGTCCGTGTTTTGGTCGCAGAAATCCATATCCGGAAAAAACTGGCTTGCTTTGTTGTGTTTTCCGCTGACAGACGGACAGACAGACGCCCGATTAATCCTGTGAAAGTTCCGTGTTTTGTTTGGAACCCTAAAAATACTAAAATGATTCATTCGGAGCTGGAGAATTGGAATATTTCAACCACTCGACGTTTATCGAGTTTAGTCAACTAGACAATTTTCACGAGTGCGCAAATTTTGCTTATTCTTCAACGGAACGTGTAGCGAAAAAACTGGTGAGGTGAAAGGGACAGTAAGAACAAAAGCAATAATACCGCACAGTATTATCTACAGTTTCGTGTCGACTCGATTCGTAGCTTTGTTAGGGCGACACACAAGAGAAACGCCAGAAAAATTGCGTCGTGCAAGTGTAGCATGCCATCCGACGCCACCCAACACGGCGCAGCAACCAATGCCTGCGGCCGCTCTCTCGAAAAAACTTAAAAATAGCGTGCAGTTTTTCGCCGGCATTTACTGAGAAATTACATCTAAAAAAAATAGTTAGTAATCTACACGATATGGTGCGTAATTTGGATTACCCAGAATTTATGTATCGGTATCACATAATAAGAAAAAAAAAACACCAAATCACCTCCAAATCGTTGAGATGAAACCATTTAAGTCCTTCATTTTTTAACAAAACACTAGAAAAAGAATATCTACTGCTTTGCAATACAAACGAAAATAATTAGATTGTTACTTTTTAAAAATATGTATTATTTTATTATAAAAAAAAAAAAAACCGGGTAGCGGAGTGGCGCGTAGAGACGTGAGCTCCGTTTGTATGCACAAGGTCATTGGCATGTATACAAGCCTTAAGCTAGCGAGTAAGTAAGTTAAGTGACTTACGCTTAGCTCTATTAACGTAAGTGCTAAAACTGCTTCCGCTTACTGGGATATTGTTCTCTATATTTGATTGAGTTTTGTTTCCCGTTATATGACCTATTGAAATATCTAATGAATATTCAATAACGTCTAAAGTCCGATCAAGTTAATTAACGGTGAGTAATGATGTTCTCAACAATTTTGAGGTGATTTTTTTTCTTATTATGTGATACCTATACATAAATTCTGACTCAACCAAATTACGTACCATATCATGTAGATTACTACCTATTTTTTATGTAATTTCTCAGTAAATGCCTACGAAAAACAACTTCATTTGCACGCTATTTTTAAGCTTTTTCGAGAGAGCGGTCTTAAAGTTTTAAAGCATTGTTGCGACTTTTTCTGGGTACATTCAATAACCATTTTGTCGGAGCGTCCAGTTGCGCATAAAATAACAATTGATTTGAGCAGGCATTGTAGCCGCGCGGCGTCCTCGTTGGGCGGCGCGCGGCTTGCTACTCGTACAGTCGCATGACGCAATTTGTCGACCGTGTCTCTTGTGTGTCGCCCTAACAAAGCTACAAATCGAGCTGACGTGAAACTATAGATAACACTGTGCGGAATTAGTGCTTTTGTTCTTATTTTCTCTTCCACCTCGTCAGCTTTCTCGCTACACGTTCCGTTGAAATATTGCCATAACTAGCGCACTCGTGAAAATCGTCTAGTTGGCTTAACTCGATAAACGTTGAGCGGTGGAAATATTCGAATTCTTCTGCTCCGACTGAATCAGGTTATTTTAGTAGTTTTCGGTAAAAAAATCAGAGGACAAGTAGAAACTAGTTCTCTGATTTTTTATACTTCATAGTTCACGACATTTTATACGAAGGCTGGCATTTTATTTTAGTGCTGTTATAATTTAGTTATTACTAGCTTCTGCCAGCGGCTTTGCCCGCGTGATCCCTAGGAAACATTCTTCTAAGATAAAAAGTAGCCTATGTGCTATTCCAGATTATAATCTATCTTTGTTCATCCAGATCCGTACAACCGTTCTGGCGTGAGTGAATACCAAACATCCATCCAAACTTTCGCATTTATAATATTAAGTTAGACAGTTAGATGGTTGATCTTATTTATTTATTTATTTATTTATTTATGTACACACAATATACTTAAAACACGAAAATTTATACAGTAAGAAGAGCACAAAGGTACTGCTTATTTCATAAGAAATTTCTTCCAGCAGACCTGCGACAGGAGAGAGGGATAAGATACGTAGACACAGGTGTGTAAAGAGACGAAGAAGGAAACTTAAAATAGACTAAGCTAACTTAACTTAAACATACAGCTATTAATAAATATAAATCAAAATACAAAAAACATACTAACTAATATACATAAATACATTTACCTAAATACATAATTATAATAATGTTGTTGATCGTTATTTTACAGAAGACAGTTACGTAGAATTTCGATAAACATAAACTTTTTTTCTCGTATTATCATTTTATACAATAATCAATATGCAGAATACTTACTTTGAATAATTTGAATGTTTGTTACAAATAGAATATAATGTTTCAATATTCATATCATAGAATAACAATTCAAATATTCTTTATCTTCATATTGTTTACTTAATACATATAAAACTAATTACCAAGAAACATTTTATCAAGGCACAGTTTCTAAACGTTTGACAAAATGCATACCCTCCTATAAAGTTACAACACCGTGTTCACAAAAATAATGCGGGTAAATTCTAGTCATGCAAAACTTTTTTCATTTGGGCCCGGTCGACAAAATACTGCAAAGGGGCAATGGCGGCAAATGGCGACGGAAATAAAAGACAAAACTATGCAAACAAGCATACACCATGCGTGTAGCAAGCATGCATGTGGCTTGCAACATGTAGCATGCAAGCAAGCATGCAGCACGCAAACGAGCGTGAAACATGCAGAATGCAAGCAAACATGCAGTATGCAGGCGAGCATGCAGTATGCAGGCGAGCATGCAACATGCAGCTGGCATGGTTTCTGTCACGGCTCCGGCGTTCCCACGCGAACTTATCGTCGCAGATGGTATTAACGCTCACCACCGCAGCTTCGGCTTGCTGGCCAGCCTCAGTTGCAGCGGCAGGCGTTATAACACGTCCTGCTCCATAGCTCGCGGGCCGCCTCGCACCTCCGCGCCTACACGGGCTTTACAGCGCGGCGATTCGTTTGTCACAATTTTTTATAACACACATATTAATTTTTTAAGATAATATTTTTAATTTTAGTTTAAAGTCAAAATGCAATTTTGTAGAAATGGCAATATGCCTAGTAAAATAATTCCAAATGAAATTCTGCTATCTTAAAAGTATGCCATGGACATATAAAATAATAAAATTTAATTATAATTACATTGTCACTGAAATAAAATACCATGGAAAAATATACCAGACAAACAATATTAGTTAAAAAAATAATCTACGGTTTGATAAGTTTCTTAAATAAAAAATGTTTTTATAAAATTCATTGGATTGTGTTTCTGTGAAATATGTTTCTCAAAGTCTTTGAAACAATAATATTCAACATAAAATTATGAGGACCATATTATATGAAACATTTTTGCAACAAACACAAATTGTTTGTCTGTAAAACAAGGGAACATCAGTTATGTTAGCAGATGGCTGTTTCAAGCGACAGTGATGGCTCGTTTAATCTCGTCGCTAGTCGTGGATTGGGTATTTCATTTTTGCTGCAATCGAAGAGCTTTTCTGTCCTCACTATGGGTCACAAAAGCTCTCATAGACTCGCGGACTTTTAATGATATTGCTCTTTTAAGTCATGTGCAAATTGCTCGGTCTACCGCAAAGCCTGTCAGCCACATTAAACTTACGTCCCCCTAGCTCGTTGTGATAATATGCGAATTTTCTGAAGAGTTCTACAACGTTTAGCAAATGAAGAGTGCCTATTATATAAGTAAACGTGCTAGAGACCCTAACACTTTTCTTTAATTTCTGTCTGTTTGCGCATTATTAAGTTTACCTATTTGTTTAAGTAGAGAGCTTTTAAGTTATACGCATACAAACAGATGTACTTTTCTTTAATGCTGTTGACCAAATTTTAACGAGGCTTTCACTATTGCCATCGAAATTAAAACAAGCACATCTAAAGCACGAGTCATTTAAAAATTACCTTCCTATTTCGAAAGTGATGGAGCAGGAAAAAGCTTCAAGAATATGACTTATTTAAAAATTGTTACTTCCGTATTGATAAATTATTTAACGTTACTTTACAAAGAGGGACGATGAGCGGTTATACGATGGCTTAGAGATAAGTGTGGTAAAATTATGAATCACTATAATAGATAAGCCAATCAGTTTGTTTCACTAACCAGTAAAGTTGTTAAATGATATAGTTTTGCGTGTGAATCCGCACTGGCACTTGAGGATACCATAAACTTGACACTTTAAAACAACGTTACTATTGCCAAGAAGTAAGCTATTGACTCTCCTGTGATTCTGGCAGGGAATTCCACTCCTTGCTGTACGCACAGTGAATGTGTTCCCAAAAAGTTATGTGCATTTGAGTGGAATGTCCACAGGGATAATCCTCCAGGGAAAATGTAGGATTCTAATGGTGAAAGAATTTTTCAAATCGGTCCAGTAGTTTCAAAGCCTGTGCAATTCAAACAAACAAACAAATCTTCCCTCTTTATAATATTAGTATTGATGTAGATATTCAACTTCTTGACTTTTACAGCACTAAATGGCGCCAAAATTACGCGAATAATGGCCTAGTTACAGAGTTTTCTCTATTTCAGGCAGATCTCAGGCAGAAGACCATGCGAGGTTTCAGACTCAGATATTCAGCGTGGTTGATATTTGTTGTGTTATAAATATCAATGTTAAGGTCTCCGGTTACTATGATAGTCGGGTATTTTTTTAATTGTGTAAGAACCGTGTCTAAAGAGAGCATAAAGTTGACTGTATTAGAAAAAGAAGGAGAGTGGTAAATTTCTAAGACGGCCACTTTATCGTCTAGAATAGCAAGAATTCTATCCGATTCTGTGACTTCTGTGTCCAATACAGAAATGTTCCAGGAGTTTTTGAAGTAGAAGACAATACCTCCGATTTTGTTCTGTTGTGTATGTGTACGGGACGTGGAATAACCTGTTAGCGGCTCTAATATTGTCGTGTCATTTAACCAACACTCAGTTAGAACTATAACGTCAAAGTCGGTATCAAGACGCTGGAAAGCTGTGTAAAAATTGTGCTGGTAACTCCTAATGTTAAGTGAAAGGATTTTGAAATCACTCGAGTTAGGTAGCATTTTCCTACAGTCTTGTAATTTATCATAAGTGTGACAATGTATCGTAACGTTTTTTTCAATATCCTGGATGACATTAAGTAAAGCCATTTATGAAATTATTGAAAATTATATTAACTGAAGTCGCCATTATTATTGACACTGTCACTATAGGTGTTTCGAGCGCATGAAGGTGTAGGAAAATATAAATTCTAAAAGGCAGGTTTAAATGTGTTTTGGTTGTATTTTTGAAGTAATTAGGAGTACATCAAAGTTTGTGTAGATGTTGTTGTGTCGCGATGATTTTGTTAAAGTACATAGTGTGATTATAAATTGAACCGGTTAAAGAACAAGATAACATTTCAAAGGAATATAATATCAAACAATAAAATTTATATTTCTAAAAATAGTGTGGGATTTATAAGTCGAATGAGGTACGAGACACAAAAACACGAATACGAGACATAAAATTAAAAAGTTTATACTGAGTATATACAAAGGGTTATTTTACTTTTACTTTTAGGATAATATTACGTAAGTAAGTGAGAATGTTCAAACTATTTAAAAATAATCTAACAGTCAATAAAACTTATAAAACGAAGTACTACGAAAACAAATAATTATTTGTTTACTTACTAATAATAATTTATGGTAAAAAATAATAAGGAACATTCAATGAAAAGGTGAAAATTGTAATAGAAAGAAGGTACATACTGATCTGCGGATGTCTTAGAGATTGTCGACCCCATGTGGCTACCCAGTGTGTGATCGGGCCAACGTGGTCGGGCAAGTGGGGTCGGTGCTGCGTCTGCAGGGTGGTCCAGTGGAGGCGCGTTTCCAAATACGCGATACAGATCATTCGTTTGTTTGATGTGGATAGGGGGGTTTTCTTCTTGTTTACGGATAAGAATTAACCCGTTTTTGATCACACCAATCCTCTACCTCCACTCACACATACACACACACACACCCACGCATACAAACACTCGAACACTCACACACACACTAGTGCGCACACTTAATCTAACAAATTTTCATTGGTTTTTCTGTTTTGTTTACATTAGCCTCCTCCTTTATAATTTGACGATTTACCTTCTTATTCTTAATTAAGTACTTTTACATTTTTATAACCCAAATAAAATGACACTGTATGTAGTGAAGGGTGGAATGTCCTAACACAACCAATTATTTTGCTTCAAAGGTCATTTCTAAAAGTAAAAATGTAACTATTGTAAGTTATTGAAATATTTAGATGATTATTTTTTTGTTTAGAAGAGTATTTTTTCGGACTGGTCCCATTTAAATTTGGTGAAGATCTCATGAAGAACTTCGGAGGTAGGCAACGGAACTCTTCAATAAATGATACAAAATCGGGATTGCTGAAATCGCATGTCTGTTGATTGTTTACACCAGTTCATAACATAATATCACGCCGGCACGCTGTGTTTGTGGTTTCACTTTTTAGTGGTACCTGCGTGCAAAAAAAATACAGTAAAAAATTGATTGTTTCGTTTTTGAACACCGACTTCCGAAATTAAAGTTATTTTTTACTTTGTAGTGTTTTGTTTTGGAAGTCGGTTTTTTTTTTATTTTTTTTTTCAAGTTTTGCATTTACTCTGTTATACATTGTATTCAAATAATGGGATTAACGCCAAGTAGAAGAAGACATTGTATTCAAATAGGTAGGTAAGCGTGTTATCCTAGTGGATAGATCCTTAGCCTCCATCGTCGTCTTCTTAGTCGTGTGTCACTTGTCCGTAGTGCTTGGCTGGCCGCGGCCACGTACCCATACTTACACAGGTATGGGCTCATACTTGGCTGGAACACCGAAATGTAATTCGAGCATAACTGCGGCAGACAGCGGTCGATAATTACATTTTGTGGTCGCGGCGATCCACTTGGCAAAGTACACGCGGGATCAAACGGAGCGCAAACAAACTTCAGTTTTCTTTAACAACTTTCAGCTGGATAAACAAGACAAAAGTTGAACTGTGAAACGGTTTCCCACTAATGTAATTAAGTCTTCAATTACTTGTATCGCGTAAATAAATGAAAAGTCTTCTAGTTTGTGCGCAGTTTTATTATGTTACTTTTATTGAGAGAAATAAATGTGTTCTTTATTTCTTACAAATACCATAGATGATCTACTTGTTGAGCTAGCCTATTTGTATGCCACTGTTGGGCAAAAGCCTTCCCCCCTTTTTACAAGACTCTATCTCTCGGCACAATATAATGGAACTGTTATTATAACATCTATTGAATCATATTCTGACAAATAAACATTTTTAATTTGAAAAAAAAAACAAAGTTTGCACGAAAAAACCTGACCAAGTGCGAGCTGAACAGCTCGCACTTGGTCAGGTTTTTTCTTATGCTATCAAAAGGTGATTTCCTTTTGATTTATCGTCGTAATTTAAACAGGAATATGACAACAGATCTGCTGTGGAGCTCGTGGCTAGATAATAATAACAGCTGCACGGGATGATCTTCAACGTTAAATAACTTTTGCCAAGGTTGGTCTGTGGATGGGTTACCATCTTAACATACCGAGTTTACTCCGTGTCTCGGACAGTACGTTAAGCCGTTGGTCCCGGCTGTCATTTGTAGATCTTTGGCAGTCGTTACGGATAGTCAGAAGCCAATAAATCTGACTCCAGACTTGCCATGAAGTACCGTGTTACCCAGTTAATGGGTTGTGGAGATCTGGTAAGCAGCCGCTCCTCGTAAAATACTGGTATTCAGCTAAATTCGGCTTGACTGGAAGCCGACCCCAATATAGTTGGGAAAGGGCTAGGCATCTGCCTAGCCCTTACGCGTTATCATCTGATAATGGCGATAGATCTGCTAACTCCAGCATGAATACCAAGTCCTCCACTGCAATATAGTGGAGGACTTGATAGCAGCGCGCTGCCAAAGAGAGACGGATATTATCCGTCTCTCTTTGGCAGCGCGCTGCTCTCCCTTACGGACACTAGTAATACTTTTGTTTTTACTTATATGAGTTAAAATTTTTCGTTATTTTTAGCAGGGACCAGAGAAAATCTACCCCGTCACATTGGTCACCTTGTAGGTTATCATTGAGCTCGAATTACGGCAATCGTCGGTGAAAATGACTGCTTTTACAATTTGAAAACATCGTAAAAACCATCTGGTGGTGAGCGAAATTAAGAATATCATCAAAAATCAAGGCTACATGGAAACATGTATAGGTACTACCAAGTACCATCAAAGCACTACCTTTTCGGGTGTGTGTGTGGAAGTGGATATTATAATACTATTTTAAAAATCTTTTTAAACAAAAAAGTGAAATTTGTAATTTGTTTGGCCAAGTATATTTATTTTGAGTAGAGTGTCTCAATACTCAAAAGATTTTTAAAGAAAATTTTCTTTACTTCCAAAGAAATGACACTTTTTTACACATTCTTATTTGAGAAATTTATTCATGTGAAACCTATTCGAAAAGAACCACTTGACTATCCAGAGTGGGACAGATATCTCACCTATTGCAGTTGTTGATTTTAAAGCAGAAAATTTCTAAAAAGTCTTAAAATGATTAGAATCAGCTCTAGCACTTTGTCCGCGACTTCGTTCGCGTGGATTTAGTTGGTACTCCACAAACTTCATCTCCCCTCTACCCCCTTAATAGGGTGTGAGTAAGCGCATGTGATGTAATGTAATGGGTGAAGTGTGATATAATGTAATGTGAGACGTGCGATGTGTGATGTAATGTAATGTCTAATGTTATGTTATGGGTTAAGTGTGATGTATGATGTAATGTAATGGGTGAAGTGTGATGCAATGTAATGGAATAAGTGTGATGTAAGGGTGTGGGTGTAGGGGCGGGGTGATATGATATTAGCAGTGCTTCTGTTGCCTCATAATCTAGGGTGAGAAGGAATTCTTTAGTTATTTTTTTACATTTGTACGTGTTTAGTGTGTGTATGTTAAAGTTTTTATGTATTTTGTTGTATATATGGGCACTTAGGTAGGGGTAGTGACGTCTAGCAAATGTGGTTTTTGTGTGTGTTGTGGGACAAGCCGGTTTGGGTCTTCTTCTTACAGTCGGGCTGTTATTTACACTGTATGGAAGAGTCGCATGTTTTCGTAGGACTGCACGAAGTATATATAATTGTCGAACCGTAAGTGTATTATAGTCCATGTAAAGTTGCCGCGTTGAGAAGCTAAAGGGTCTTTTAAGGATGACTTTAATAACAGCTCTCTGGGCTCGTTCTGCCTGTATAATGTCGGTCTTGGTGGCAGCTCAGAACTGATTCGGCTAGTGCCGAGTAAACCATCTTAAGGATTTCGCTGCTTGCCCTTAGCTTCTTAAATAGAAAAATAAGTTTTCGTATTCGGGCGGATACTGTTTGTAGCTGTTTTCCAAGTTAGGCTGGCATCTAATTGAAGGCCAAGATATCGTACCACTGGTGCTCTAGTTACAGCATGTGCATAGGGGAGACGCGTTGGAACATTTGTGGGCTTTAATAAAAATTGAACCGTCCTGTGGTAGGAAGGAACGTCTTGAGCCAAAGGTGATAAAATTTGTTTTCGCAACATTTAGTGTAAGACTGTTTTGCTCCAACCATACTTCAATCTCTATACCGAGTGCCTTTTCGGCTGTATCTTTAGCTGAGGCCCAATCAATGCCGTATGATAGGATTGCCGTGTCATCCGCGTTGGCTATAATTTTTGTAGATGAGAGGGAGAGCTGACAAAGTTCGTTGACGTATATGGCAAAAAGCAGAGGACTGACCAGACTTCCTTGAGGGACTCCGACAGGCACGGGAATTGGTTCGCTAATGTGCTCTCCTATTCTAACGCACTGCATCCTATAAGTGAGAAAGTTTTTGAATAGGTCGTTAGCAATGCCTCGCACTCCGATGGATTCGAGTTTAGAGAGAAGTAGAGGAATATACACAGTATCGAACGCCTTCGAAAGGTCTAAGAAAATTCCTAGACATTTGAGCTTATTGTCGATTTTGTCAACTACAAAATCTAATAGAGATGTAACCGCGTCCTCCATGGATAGTCCACTTCTGAAACCGAATTGGTTATGGGAGATAGTTTTGTGTTTGTTCATGTAGTTATTAAGGCGCTTGTACATTATTCTTTCAAGGATTTTGGAGATAGCTGGAAGGACTGAAATTGGGCGATAGTTCGTGACCCTGTTTCTGTCATCCGACTTGTATATTAGATGAACGATGGCTTTTTTAGGGCGCTAGGGAATATACCTGTAGATATAGCCAGGTTGCATATACGCGTAATAGGTGGAATCAGAACGTGTCTGGCGTGTTTTAGCAATTTAGGTGGGATGCCGTCCCAGCCCTTAGCTCTGTCAGTACAATAGACTAAACGAAGGGCAGTTCGCTCAAACTGCCTCATTTTTCTTACTTTGAGTATTTTTATACCCGTCGTAACTTTTAAACGAAAGGTCCGCTTTGATTTGATTTAAAGTGTAATTTACATGTACATAACCAACCTTAATTATCAAACAGTTGAAATGGATAAGGATTAATATCATGATACCGAAATCACCACTAATCCATTCTACCCGGGTTTTGATTGAATAATTTGAACGAAAAGCGGTCATTGTGACTTAACCATTATAGTTAGCTATATACCCTCGCGGAAAGAAGACCCACTAACCGGACTTTTTTGTAGATATTAATAACTTCTATAAAACTGTAGTAGTTACATGACTTTGCTCTATAATTGTCAATAGTTTCTGCAGCGTATGCGATATAAGGAGTTTTTTTTGGTACTTTTTTCACACCTTAGGTTATATTATCGAAGTTTTCATACGGATCGCTATTTTTTTTGAAAATATTGTATAGCTTATGTTCATCAGGGATATCGTAGGATTTTAATGGTGTAAAAAATTTAAAAATCGGTGCTGCACTTTTGGAGCCTATTCATTTCAAACAAACAAACAAATCTTTTCTCTTTATAATAGATATTAGTGTAGATCACCCCGTATACGCAAGTTTTCACTTATTCTCGTCCAAACAACATTCTCACATATTTATAGAATTGTGTATACCTAAGTAGGTAACTTACGCATAATATGCTTACGTCCTGTTGCACCCGCGCTCGTCATGTCTCAGAGGATCAATACCCTCATTTTCCCTTCGTTCTATAAACTCATAAGTTGCAATATTTATCCCTTTTTGGTTAATCAACAGTCCTATACACATTTCAAGGCAATCCAGTATCGGATATTAACTTTCCGCACTATCATTACCTTCGAGCAAATGTTTTATCTAAATGATTGTTCTCACCGTACAGCACTTAATGAAACTACTTGGTAATGAAATTTTATAAAAGAACATAATATAATAATGAAATATCTTAAACTACCTACTTCATTTTGCTATAATATTGTCTTACTATTACGATGTCCGATCTTGTAAATAAAAATAATAAACAAGAAATATCATTTGAAATATCGCGAACGTATTGGTTGTAATGTGTTTACAAAAGCTGTAGTAGCCGGCTTAAGGATTATAATACAACAGGTTGCAAGTTGCAGCGGCTTGGATGAAGCCTCCAGTCGAGGCTGGTACGGCAGGCGGCGCGCGCGCTTACCTCGCCCACGCAAGAGTGCACACTGCGCCATTACCGTGCATCTTTACCACGCGATGTTTCTGCCAACATTTTCCAACAAAGTTCTCCATACTTACACAACCATAACAATAATCAAATAATGCTTGCATCTCCAAAAGTGCTAAAAGAATATTGTGACACAATATGTTAAAGCCAATCGTGATAGTTGTAGTGTTTGTGTTCATTTGTATCACAAATGCAGACTTTGTTGTAAAGGGCCAAGTTAAAAAGCGGAACACAGTAATCAAAATAAACGATTATTCCCCACCGCGGTGCTTTAATGACAATTCTATATTTAGAAACAATGATACCTTAAAACGGATTGTGTTCGCGTCTAAGTATATTTTTACGGGAAAAATTTCGAGTGAACAAAAACGGAAACGTGGAAAATTCAAAAGGAGCATATTCAAAGTGTTTGTGAGGAGAATTCTAAAAGGTGACGTTGGAGCATTGAGTGAGATATTGAATTTCGAAACTAGGACGTTTAATTCGTCCAATCGTGCGTACTTATTAGCTGAGGGTGGTTTGCTCAAGCATGGCTGCGTCGGCAACTCGCAAGGATGGGCCGCGCTTCTCTTCAGTGCCGAAGAGTTTACCTCTCCGCTTAAACTGTTGGTAGATCCTATACCCTCCAATCTTGATGGTGTGCGACGCGTGAAAGCTCTGATAAAAGGTAAATTCTATCGTCAAGCTTACTGGCCGTAACATAAAATTATAAGCGTAGGAGCACTAAGGAAGAAAACACTAGGAACTGGTGACGGGCTGGGCGATTTGGGGGACAGTCTTCATGTAAATTTTGACGTTCAAAAAGTGCTGATTTTCGGCTTAGTTTGAATATACCAATTAATTTTTTGATTTGTTCTGGATGATTTTCCAAAAATCCTACGAAAACGGGAAAAAATAGGATTTGTAGTCGAGGGCAAAAACTAGTGATAGTTTATGCATATTATAAATGTGGACAACAAGAAAAAAAAAACGATATAACGTTTGTGGACAATCACTTTCAAATATATTGTAGACAAAAACATGAATGTGTATAACTGAAGACATATTTACAGACTTTATGTAAATAAATACATATAACTAGGAGTTTGCATAATGCAGAAAATATGTATCTACTGCTTTTTTATTTTAGTGCTCTTCTTAGACATGGGAAAGGCACTAACTCGATTTCGTCAAAGTAACTTATTGACACATTACACAAAAATAACAATATGTGTTACATTGTTTTTCATATCTAAATTAAATAAATAAATAGATGATTAATTTTGGATCAAACATTTTTACATAAATGTACAAACTGTGTGGCAGTTTGTCGGCAGGATTAGCGCTCGTCTTAATACATCTGGCTCAAATACATACTAAAGTAGCGTAGCTAGGATGGGTGATACCCCGCTGACCCGAGGTGGCCCGCAGTGGCCAGTCGGGGATCGCGGAAAGCCAATTAAGTTCTCGCGATCCCCGGCGTTGGTAAGAGATGGAACACCGGGGTGGTTTTAGTCAGTAAGAGTCTGACAGACCCCTCCGCCCGCCCCAGGGTGGAGGACATCCATGAGGATTTCCCCCCGTTAAAAATAAAAAAAGGTGATACCCGGGGCGGATATTGTGGTGTCACTCCACAAATGAACCCAAATAATTATTCAGTGGCGCCTTTTGTTTTGGGTCGCAAGCCATTTTTCGGAACGGAGGTGTTCCATTTGCGCTGCAGGTTTTTATATCAGTAATGTGAGCAATACTGATTATTGCGATTTAACCTATCTAAAATTAACGAACTTATCAATGATCAGCGCTCTCGCATTACTGTTGTAAATAAATCTGCTATCATGGATATGACACAGCGTGTCACAGCCATTGTGTCTATGCTGGCCATAAAATTATCATGCAACGAAACGAATTTAGCCAATACGGAACGCAAATTAGACAAAACCAAGTCGAATAATGGTATCAATCCCAAGCCTGTAACAACAACTGTAAAACTACGTTTGCCAAAAGTAGCTCCAGCAATGATGCAGTCCCGACCACCATTGCCTTGTGTGGTCAATATCCGACCACGGGACGTTCAGCTGACTGAACATTTAGTCCGTGACAAAACATGTGCTTATGAAGGCAATTAAGCCCAATGATGACGGTTTTCAAATAGTAAGCGTGAAAAAAATCGCAAAATCAAGTGTTGTACTACGCGTCGCTATTAAAAATTAGTTTAAAAAGTTGGAATCTGTGGATGCTATCAAAGCCACTGGTTTACGACTAGAAAAGCCGAAAGGTCACGTCCACGAGTTTTAGTAAAGGATGTTCCATCTTCAATGGATGATGGAGCTTTTTTTGGACGCGCTATACCGCCAAAATATTAAAGATGAGGTGCAAATGAAAGAGAATGACTTTATAAAGTCACGTTAAAAAACACTGCGCTAATAAAGAACCAACCTGTGCCAATAGAAACCTGTAGAAACCAGAACAAATTCGCGTTCAAGCGATTTTGCTATACCTATTACTGGAATCAAAAGTAGCTCACAATTTAGGACCCATGAGTTTAAGTGTAAGATATAATCCGTGGTGCTTGGCAACTGGGCTTAACCCAGTTGTATATGTCCCTTAGTGCCTATCGGCCTAGCTCTATTCTGTCTCCTGCTTGATAAGACGGGAAGTGGAAATAATTAGGGTAGGAAGACTCTCCCTGCCAAGTTGTAAAAATCACACATAGCTGACTAGCTTAAGTTATCTGTGGCGCATTTTACCGCGTCAATGTGGGAATTCAAAGCAAAAAGGAGGATTTTTAAATTCATTAACCTAAAACTCATGCAATAGGAGACAGTTTTAGAAAAGTGTAAAAAAGGTTAATTCCTTCATGCTCAGAAAAAAGTAGATACGAGTCTACTCTCAAGTGCTTACTGAGCACTGTGTAATAGGGTATTTTACTAAAAAAAATCTAATTAGTCCGTCAGATAGATTTCCAAAAAATATTGGACACGTATTTTTACTTTATTTCACGTAATCAAAACATGAAAACGATACAGTGCATTGAAAACACAAGTGACGTCACTACAATGGTACCATTTAACATTTGTACCAGCGATATGACGTCACCAACCCCCTCTCTAAAACTTTGATATGCTATCTTTATCATTTTGTATCCATTTGATATGGTAACAAGTGCGAGTCGGACTTGCTCACGGGTTACGTACCATAAACCTTGATTTAAATTATTTGTTGTTGTGGCAATAGAAATACACAATCTGTGAAAATTTCAACTGTCTACCTATTACGGTTCTTAAGATATAGACTGACAGACAGACGGGTGGACGGACAGCGGAGGCTTAGTAATAGGGTTCCGTTGGATACCCATCGGTATCCAACGGAACCCTTCTGTACAGAAGTTGTCCTTTGGGTACAGAACCCTAAAAAAATAAGAAACAAAGAAACAGAGTCTTTTTGTAGACAAATAACAAAAACATAAAAAAATATAGATAGAATTGAAATAAAATTGAATATAGCAGGATGCGTCGCGGACATCCTAAATGCCAGACTGTGATCGAATCAAATAATTTATGGTGATTTGACGGTGTCGTATCGGTGGTCTTTCATCTCTCAGATGATTATCAGGTGTGAATTGTGTGGCCAAAGGTGGACTGTACGGACCAAGGAGAACTAAGAAACATTTGGAGTTGGCATTATTTTCAAACAAAATTTTAAACATTTAGTGCGTGTGGTACTTCGCAGTAGCAAGTTATCAGTTAGAGTTTATTTTTTTCAACAAAGATTTACTGCGTATGAACAGACTGTTCTAGGACTCACCTAAGTAAGCTTTCGTAATCGTCATTAGAAATAGAAGGTCGGTCTTTCTATTATACCCTTTAATTTATAATTGTTTGCAGAGCTTATGTTGGTGGAGGTTGCTAACCCAAGTTTCTAGTATTAATTTTTATATCATTTTAATGGTTCTGCGTACATTTTAGAACATAATACATTTTATTTCTATCATTTTATGGTGTTCGATTTATGATGTTTTTGTCGTAGTAAGAAGCATCGACGTCGTACGACAAGTTCAAGTCTGGTTTGATTATCTGTGCTGTAGCTAAATTTTAAACACAAAGTTACACTCCTTGGTTTGAAATGTATTCATAGAAGTGGGAAGTGGGCGTGGGTGACGTCCATCGTGGGAAAACACATCCCAAAATTCTTTTCTGTGCTTTTATAACTGACAGCAAATGTGTTCCCTATTATTCAACACAATTAGTGCCATGGAATCCTTTGTTTTTATATAAACGATCGTATATTTACTTAAATTTTAGTTGTCAGTCTCTCTGTCCATTTTGTTACTTGAAATACAGGGAAAAAATTCTACGATTTTGATTCGGTAAGGTGCTACGAATCGTGTAAAGTCCTCATTTAGTTTTTTTTTTAAACTACTTTAAAATATGAAAAAAAAAATTGATAGATAACTTTTTTTTTTCAAATTTGCCTTAAAAGTGAGACATGATAGCAACAAGATCTCCGAATCAGTTCGGAAGGATAAGTCCTTACAAAGATAATATATAATGTGGACAAGGTCGGCGGGAGATAAAAACAAAATTGGTGGTTGGGAACAAGGGTCGGATGGTCCTCCGGGTGTGTGTCGCACTCGGGAACGGTCAAGTTTATCGGGACCACCGACGACGCCTCTATCGCTGGACAACTCCCGACAAATTTATTGACACTCTTTCAATTAAACCTATTGTTGCCAAGAACAGACAACGGTCATAACAGAATAAAACACGATAACTCGCCGCATGTATTCGTAATGTGTTCTCACATCGACCTCCGCCCGGTCGGACCGCGCGCCATAAAAGGAGATTTATTAAAACTATTTGGAAACTGATTCGATCGAAACCGTACGATTTGACATCTAGATAAAGAATAAAATTTATTTTTCCCTCGAATACGCCGCTCCAGTGGAGTGACAATGGAATAAAAAGGTTATAAAATGCGACGGTTGCGGCCGCTGTCGCCCACGTCCCCGGAGTGTTGTCGCATGTGCTCGCGCCGGGCCGCAACTGCCTCGCCCAGATAAAACGCCACGAGTGCGTTATGATGACCTGCCGCGTAGCACTACTGCCACCGCCGTCTCTCGCAAGCACGTGTAAATTTCCAACGTGAGAACATGCGAGATAAGACATAGCGCGCGGGCGCTGAGAAAATTCAAGGCGCCATCGCCACGGCCATTGCCGTCGGCCGTCGTGATCTTAGATTTTTGAGTAAATCGATATAACTGTACAAGCAAGGTCAAAACATGTTATTTATTTAACGTTTATGATTTCACGACTAACTAATTTAGTTTGTTGCATTGTGATGTTCTTATTGGTCTTTGTTGGTTTACAATAGAGGCTGCGTAGAAAATAATGTAATCTTTCATCGCTATAGGTAAATAAATGTTTTATCTTGTAATAAAAGTAAGACATATTTTTTTTTTACTTGCCAATAAATTATGATAATTTTATACGTTTTCCGTTATATTTTGAGAGATCGTTTCAAAACTATAAATTCATAATAGGAAATAAATCTTGACAATATTAAAGTCATAAAAGTACACCCACACCACACTGCTAAAAGGTGCTTCTTGTCCTTATAATGCTAGCTTAGACAATCACAGAATCATAATAAAATAACACGTCTTTGTTGAAAGTGTACAATCATTTCTCGAGACGTTTCAAAATGTTATTGTTTTTGTACGCATTGAAGTAGATTAGGGCGACGGAGGTAATCTCCTTGGGGACGTGACACAATATTAAGATATTTTTTTGCTGACGCATTGTTTTGGGAGTCAAATAACACACGACGACGTGCTTCTTCCAGGAACTGAGCCTCGCCTTGACACTGACTGCATACTGGCACACGTCTTAATTTCTCGAATTTCTTATTCCACCCAACACCAAGCTTCTACTTGCAATATAGGATCTAAAAACTTACATTGTACTACACAATAAACAAAAACTTTTATTCCAATAGACGAGTTCAACGTTGCTATAAAATTTACATTATGTAGGAAGAATACTCACGGGTCTGCTATTTGCTTGCTTTTAGCTGAATAGAATATTGTGACTGTAAACATCACGACATACATTTCAATTTAACGATGGTCTGCCTTCCGGCCATCGTCTGCTGGGATACGTTGCAAATGTTACAGTCTTTTTTGGGAATAAAATCTATGATGTCGACTCTCTCGGCATCGATTGCCTTGAACCAAACGGTGAATTTCAAAAGCTTCACATTGGCTTCGGTAACTAATTTACATATCTCTATTGAATCCACTCCATCAAATTTAACAACAACCAACTTGACATCCGATCTCCGGTCTTGATGTCCTCTGAGCACCCAAGATGCTACTTTACGTCGATTTTCAAGACCAAGTTAAGGTTATGGCTATAATTCAGTTTTATGAAACCCCTTTCAGGTAGGCTAGTATAACCGCTCTTAATATAACCGCTATGTTGGAACACGCTCAATATTCTGTTGTTAATGTATCCCCTTGCATCTAAAGTTTTGATAAGATTAAATACATTGTGAAAGGGAATTTACAACAAAAAAACCGGATAAGTGCGCGTCAGACTCGCATAGCGAGGGTTTCGTACAAATTTGTTGGTACATATTACTTTGACTATATTTTTATGATTTAATTACAAATGTATAGTTTTTAGATTTGTTCCTATATTTGTAGTACAAGACGGTATTACTAACTTAAGGGCCAAATTTCATAGTTATAACTGAAAATACTTTACAAATTTTGATTCCCTTGAGTGTCGAAATACATATTTTTGCGGCATAAATGGCAGTAACATTTTTGACGTTAAAACGTCTGATAAATCGATGAACACCGGCTCCATGCACGAAAAAGTGCACGTTCCGCCTGAGCCCAGCGTACAAGCGAGAACGCGGAACAAGCGATAGAGAGGATCCAATTGGCCTAAGCGTTCGGCTTGTTTGTTAAGAATCAAATTGTTTTCTTATGACGTTATCACGTAAAGTTATCGTTCGTAAACCGATTTTACACACAACCAATTTTTAATTAACGTTAACTTAAGTTTGATGTTTTCACAGCTTCAATGGACTGTGGATTTTAGTATATGGTTTGAATTTCAACTTGGTACCTCCACGAGTTCCCAAGATAAAAGGTCTTGACGGACGGACATCACAGTGATCCTAGTAGGGTTCCGTTTTTTCTTTTTCAGGTACGGATTCCTAAAAATGGGGCAATGGGTACTTTCAATAAATGAAACGTATGACACTAGATTAAGGCTATATAAACTCTAATTGTTATGTTATCTAAGAAAGATTTCAAACCCACTAAGTGTTAATAAATTTAGAAAGGACAACAAAACATTGGCGTAGCTGATTTGCTTGAAAGCTTGAATGAAAACAGTTGTTGGAACAGTTAGGACTCCTAAGGTTTCACCTTCATTAAGTTACACCAATATTTTGCTTTCAAAGAGGCATCAGTTTGTCTATCGGGCAGATTTCTTTATTTGTCTGTTACGAGACGTTATATAGCAATGAGAAATTCTCAACAAAGTTTTATTGCTTCAATAACGTACTTTACGACTTTCACTGCGCGAGAGCACTTGTCTAAAGTATAGCAGACATCCACGCGACTAGCCTGGTGATAAAATTAAAACTTCAATAAAATGTCGATGCCTTTAGTAACCTTTCGTACGAATAACTTACCATTAAAAAGAAAGAATACAATGATGAGTATGTCTCTATAATAATCGGATTGCTTTTCAAATTATTTCTCACTATGAAGTAAACATGCTTATTTATTACTTTCAAATTAATCACCTTTGAAGTCAAAAGTGAAAACAATATAATATTTGTAATAGGAACCCTCAGAGTGTCATGGGTAAAATACGCGATTGACAAGATTTTGTTCATTCCGCTTTCCAACAAGACGATAGAAAAAAAAGGGGATGTAGATGTCATAAAGCGGTGTTAGGGCGCGGGTGTTGACATTATAAAAGAAACGACGCGCGCGCCGGCAAGTTAGCAGTCGCTTATGGCCGCTGTCTTGAAAAAACTTAAAAAAAGCGTGCAGATAAAGCAGTTTTTCGTCGGTTTTTACTGAGAAATTACATCTGAAAAAAAATAGGCAGTAAATAATTTACATTATATGGTACGTATGTTGGTTTAGCCTGAATTTATGTATTGAGATGAAACTATTTCACACCTTAATTTTTTAACAAAAGACTAAAAAAAATATCTACTGATTTGCAATATAAACGAAAATAATTTAAAAATATGTATTATTTTTATTATAAAAAAGTTAAAAACACGGGTAGCGGAGTGGCGCGTAGAGGTGTAGTTAGTTCCGTTTGTATGCACAAGTTCATTGGTATGTATACAAGCCTTAAGAGCACATTGAGTTTTTTGTTTGGGCATAATCTATGGGGAAGCGAGGCGACCATTTGTTCTGCGACCAATATGCTCTGCCCACTGCCACTTTAGTTTGGCGATCCTTCGGGCTATGTCGGTGACCTTGGTTCCCTTGCGGATTTCATCATTCCTGATTCGATCACGCAAGAAAACTACAAGCATTACCCTCTCCATTGCCCTTTGAGTGACTTTGAGCCTTCTGGTGAGGCCCGTTGTGAGCGACCACGTTTCAGTTCTATTATGTCATCACTGGCAACACGCACTGATCATAGACTTTCGTCTTGAGACACTGTGGTCTCTATCTATCTATCAGGATATGGTTTCCGCACTTAGTCCTGATGTTGGACCATTGTGCGTGAGCCATGGCGGCCAAAAAATTTACTCCAACCAGCCAACCTCCCTCCAGAAGCAGATCAGTTTACCCGGTGTGTTCAAGATGTCTGTGAGCGAGCTTTGTGTTCCTATCGTTTGGTTCCGTATTTCGGTAACGCCTGTGCACTCGAGAAGTACATGCGATACAGTTTCCTCCTGTTCCATGCATGCTCTGCATAGAGAACTGTCCGTAATGCCTATGGTGTATAAATGTTTGTTTAATGAGCAGTGCCCGGTGATGGTCCCCGCCACCAATCGCAGGCTGCACCTATTCAGTCGCAGAAGGCGACTGGTCAGTTTCTTGTTTAGGGATGGCATAGCTTCCCTGGATTGCCTGCAGCCTGGTGCCAAGGCCCACCAGCGTTCCGCCTGCTCGTGTGTGTGTTCTTGAAGCCATGTGCGCAACTGGGTGAATGGGAGCGGTATTATGGGTTCGGGTCCAGCCGCCACTGCACCAGAACCTCTTCTGGCCAGCATATCGGCAGCATCATTCCCTAGTGATCCGCTGTGTCCTTTGATCCATTGCAGCGTCACAGTGTTGCGGTTGGTCACCGTGATGCGTTCCAATGCAATGTGACATTCTTGTATAAGTTTCGAGGTAGTATAATATTTCCCTAGGGATTGGAGGACTGAGGCGCTGTCAGAGAGTATGCGAATGTTGGTGTTCGTGACTCTCCTGGCTTCTATGGCGTGGACCGCTAAGATAATGCCCATACATTCCGCCTGGTAGACGGTGTTGAGTTTACCCAAGGGTCTGGATATTTTGATGTTAAGATCGTCGGAGTAAACTCCGATACCGGTTCCGTCACTTGTCTTTGATCCGTCAGTGTATATTCTCAGCTCTTTGGGACCCGAGTGATCGTCCATTTCCTGCTCCAGAACTATATTGTAGTGCTTCTGGAAATGGTGTGTCTTTTGGGCTTTGTCGTTGGGTGAATTCATCATGGGTTGCAGTCCAACAGCGTCCTCCATGATGCGCGTGTGCTTGATTCTGGAGTCTGTTCTTAAAGTGCCAGATGCCCTGAGCCTGAGAGCCGCCAGGGCCGCCACTTCCCGCACTATAAGGTGTAATGGTGGCAGTCCCAGCATTGCCTGCAGGGCCGCAGTGGGAGCAGTTTTCATACTGCTTGTGACTGCCACACAGGCGAGTCGCTGCAGCTTTTCGAGGTCTTTCTGTGCTGTGCTCAGGTCGGTCCTGGGCCACCAGACTAATGAGCCATAAGTAATTATTGGTCTGATAACTGTAGTGTATAGCCAGTGTGTTATACCGGGACTGATGCCCCAGTTCCTGCCTAGCATGCGTTTGCATTGCCACATGCAAATACTGGCTTTTGTGGTGATATATTCAGTGTGTTTCGCCCAGTTCAGCTGCTTGTCCAAAAAGATGCCCAGGTATTTGGTTTCAGTTGAAAGGCTTAGGGTGGTACCAAAGAAACGTGGTAGTTCTAATGGTGGCAACTTTCTCTTTTTGGTAAAAAGAACAAGTTCGGTTTTGGTGGGGTTCACTGCTAGCTGATACTCTTTGCACCAGTCCTCTACTATTCTTAAGGCCTGCCGCATGAGATTGCATAGCGTGTTTTCATGTTTTCCGTTTATTATTATGGTTATGTCGTCAGCGTAACCAACGGTAAAGTATCCTTCATTGTTGAGTTTCCTTACTAGGGTGTCTGCAACAAGGTTCCATAGTAGCGGTGAGAGGACGCCCCCTTGAGGGCAGCCTTTCGCAACGATGGCTCGAGTTGTGTTATTTATGGTGACCTGTACAGCTCTCTGCTTGAGCATAGTTGTAATCCAGCTTCTCAGGGTCGTATCCACACCGTGCCTTCCGAGGGCTGTGCTAATGCTTTTAAACATGGTTTTATCAAAAGCGCCCTCTATGTCGATGAAGACAGCTAGTGAGGAGCATTTGTGATTTATTGCACATTCGATCTTTGAGACTACGCTGTGCAAAGCTGATTCTGTTGATTTCCCCGTGGAGTAGGCGTGTTGTTGACTGTGGAGCGGGAACTTACGCAGTGGTCCATCCCGGATGTATCTGTCGCAAAGCCTCTCCAGGGATTTCAGTAGAAAGGATGTCAGGCTTATTGGTCTGTAGGCTTTGGGTTGTGTATAGTCCGTTTTTCCGGGTTTGGGGATGAAAATGACCTTCACCTCGCGCCATGCGAGGGGTACGTATCTGTGTGCAATGCAGGCTTGGTAGATTACTAACAGCCATGGTGTCAGGACGGCCTTTCCCCATTGTAATAGGCCTGGGAAGATTCCATCAAGTCCTGCGGATTTGTATGGTTGAAAGGTCTCCACAGCCCACATTATCCGATCCTCTGTCACTATTTTCCGAGCTGTAGACCAGTCTTGTTCGGTAGGGGGCCATCTTGATTCGGCCGCCCACGTTCTGTCTTCAAGGAGGTTACAGTCTGGGAAATGCGTTTCAAGAAGTACCTTACTGGTTTCTTGGTCCGTCTGTGTGTATGAGTTATCTGGTTTTTTCAGCGCGCCGAGGGTGCGGTCTTGATCAGTTGATAGGATCTTCCGCACCCGTGCGGCTTCGTCATTTGACTCTATGGACTCACAGAACTTCCGCCACGCTGTTTTCCTGGCGGTTCTGATATGTTTCTTAAAGGTGTATTGAGTAGTTTTATATGTTTCCCAGTCCTCTGGGAGTCTGGTGTTCTTTGCTCTGTTGAATTGTTTGCGTAGTGTACTTCTGAGTTTATTTAATTCAGCATTCCACCAAGGGTTACTTTTGCCCATGCGTGGTACTGCTAGTTTGCAGGAGGTGTGGTATGCTTCGGTAATATAGTTACCTAGTTCGGTAACAGTATTTTCTAGTTCATTTGGATCTGTTATTTGGTTTCGATGCATTTGGTGCCTTGCTAGTAAGATTGCTAGAAGGCGTTTGAATTCAGGTATGTTTGTTCGACGTGGGTTTCGCCTGGGTTCGGGCTTTTTTGTGTTGGCCGCCAGTGTAAAACGAATTCTCCTGTGGTCGGAGCAGGATGGTTCGTCTGACACTCGCCAGTTTGAGATAAAATTCGTCGCGTTTTCTGTGGCCAGCGTTAGGTCTATGATCGTTTGTCCCCTGACGGTAACCCAAGTGGGTTCAGAGCCACGGTTTACGATGTTAAGGTTAGTCGAGAATAAATAAGTGGATAAAGCCTCACCTCTGGTGTTCGATACTTCACTGCCCCATAGTGGGTGGTGAGCGTTGGAGTCGGTACAGATGATCAGGTCCAGTTTGGCGGTCTCGCAGTGCTGGACCAAATCATCCATCTCCTTCGGTGGGCAGTTCTCGTCGTCGCCTGGCATGTACACCGATGCTAATACGAGATCTGGTGTATCTATGCTAGTTTGTAGCATGATCACGGTTATGTCTCTGGAACAGAATTGGGTCAGCGGCGTAATAGGTACGTCTTTAGGAGTGTATATGCATGTTCGTGGTTTTCGGGTGCTATGTGTGCTGAGTGTTAATTTACCTCCAATATTTCCAAGGCCGCATATCCTGTCACATCTGATCCACGGCTCCTGTATGAGTGCGATTGTTCTTGGTTTCGTCTCCAGCGCCCTGCGTAGGCTAGCCGTTGCTGTTTGGCTATGCTGGAGGTTCGTCTGTATGATCTGGATGGTGTTGGGTGTGGGCGGCATTGCCGGTGGTGTGGAGTTAGGAGGAGTCTGATCCATCGGATAGTGTCCCTCCCTCCTCCACTCCGTGCCAGTTGTCTGTTGCTGGGGAGGATGCAAGCAGTTGTGACGTCCACCCGGGTGATGTGGGTGGTGCAGACTCTATGTCTGCATCGGCCATGGCCGCTCTCGCCATTTCCTCCTCCAGTCGTGCCATGTCTTGGTCATTCGTCAGGGTCGGTACAGTCTCGGTCGTGGTCTTAAAGTCAGTGTCGGTCCTGACGTCAGAGGGCTGAGGTCTCTGATAGAAGCGGACGTATATTGATCCCAGTAGGTACGATATACGCCGCTCCCGCTCCAAGACCTGGTCAACTTCATCGGCCGGGATTCCCAGGGTCAAATATGTCCCGTGGTTATCCCCACCGACAGAAGTCGCCCTGTACAGTGACCACCTCCCTATGTCGTACCAGGTATTCTGACGGATCAGAATACTTTGGAGCCGCGCTATGTCCCCATTGTACCTGGGGACGAAGAGCGCAGCTCGGGCACGGGTCGGTATCTCGTCCTGTCGCATGACGGTCAGCGTCTGTTCTGTCTCCGGGAGTCTAATTCTGGGCACATTTTGAGTCAGCCAGGTCAGGGCGTTGTCGTCCTCACACCACACTTGCACGGTACCCTCCGCTATCCTAGGGAAGCCGCGGAAGGCCGGGAGTGGTTGAGTCAGGTCAGCTTCCATGACCAGTCTTTCCAGCTCAGTCTTAATTTGTGTGGTTTCTGTCTGCGTCAGGTCTCGAGAGGGGGGAGGAAAGCAGATCGCCACGGAGAGCCGCGCCGGAATGTCCTTTGTGGCCCGCGCGTAGGTTCTCTGTTCCCCCTGAGCGGTCTGGATCTTCACACGTTTCGGGTTCCCCTGCAGCGTGCTCGGCGAGGCCGTATCATCCGGCCGTACCCTCTTTGCCGCCCCCAAACCGCTTGGCCCAGGTTGTGGCTCAGAGGTGCCCTGACCGGCGCTCGATTTCAGGGTTGCCCTGTGCGAAGCTCCAGCCCGCTTCCCCCTCCCCCTTTTCGGTGGTCGTCGTTCTGTGTCCGGTTCTAGGTTCCGGCCTACTGTTCCGGTGGTTTCCAACGTTTCCGGGGATTTTTCGCGCTGGGTTTCCCCTTCGCGGACTCGCCCCCGGTCCCGTGTTTCCGCGTCCGGCCGTTTTTCGCGCTGGTTTACACCTTCGCGTACTTGTGGCTGGTCGCGTACTTTCTCTGTGGCAACCATCTGCGCTCCGCGCTGGCTGTTGCCTTCGCAGCTTGTGCGCATCCGATCGCCTTGTTTCCTCTCCCCGGCTAAAGTTTTTCCGCGCTTAAGCATGCGTACTTCACCCGCCGGGGTCGGGATGGAACCACTTGAACAGGCAGCCTTCCCCTTGTCTCTTTGGTCACGGTCTGGGTTGTTCCTAAAACTATTCCTAACGATGCTCTGTTGCCAGGCGCTCGTGGAAAGTTTGGTCTGTGAGTGTCGTGGCGCTTGGGTAGCAGCCTGGTCTGTGCTTTGCGTTGGCGCGTGTGTCGCAGCCGAAGTCTGTGGTGTGGGCGCGTGTGTCGCAGCCGAGTCTGTGTTGTTTGTTGGCGCTGTAGTAGCAGCCGGTCGCGCCATAGGCGTATCATTAGGCAGTAAGTTGCCCCCCCCCAGAATACGATGGGGGCTGACCGACGAGTCGGCATGGGATTCCCCGGCTTGGCCGGGACCCACCTGGGTAGTTTTTTCCACGTTCTGCTTCATGATTTGGTTTGGGGTTGTTGGGCTTTTTTGGAAACGAGGTTACCCCTCCTCTGGACCGATAGGATTTAGGGAAAAAAGGAGGGAGAGAAGTTTGGAGTAGGAAAAGTCGAGGGGATTAGAGGGGTACTGGGTTAACCCTAGGCCTGGGATCTGGCCTTCGGGAAACTTCTCCTGTCCGGGGTCTCACCTGAGACACTCCGGCCGGGGGATCGACACCGAGCAGTCAGGTGGCGGTCCCCCAGCCGGAGCTGGGCTATCCGCAACCTGCCCACCCGCTCGGTTGCACGAGAAGAAATGCTTGGCGACCTGTGACGTCCCGCCCCGGGAGTACGTGTATTCCCGTGAAAGGACGACACAGCCGAGCCCCGAGGAGACACTGTGGTATGTGGGTCGAGAAGAAACCACGCAACTTCCCGAACGCTGCTCAGCCGAGTCAGATTTGATGGTTGACCTCTTTCTCGAAGTTAGCCCTACCTATCTGGACCGTTTGTCCTAGCTAGACGTACTCGTCTACAACTTCGAGTGTAGAGTTTCCGATCTTGATGGGAGCGGATGCTACATGGGTATTTACCATGATCTTGAATTTGTCCATGTTCATTTTGAGACACACTCTTTCGAAAGCTCTATTGAGGTCATTGAGCATTGTACTGAAGTCCTCCGTAGTCTCAGCCATGAAAATTGAAGGTTGCTAATGTACAGTCAGGGGTCAAAAATCCTATGACACGTCAACAATCGTATTCTCCTGCACGGTACTGCGAGCAAACATACATGTGTGCGAGTGATTTTAACACAAACATCTACCCGTCATACAGTACAACTACGAATATGAGAAGGTGATAGTGTGCGGGGTCGATACTAGACAAAGATAACAATATAGTTTTGTTTTCTTCATGTTAGTGTCCGCACCGAGCCAACCTGAAAATAAAGCAAAAATTTGAAATAATATTGTCAACAGATCATTTGGTCAAGCGCAGCGATGAAACAAGTGTCTGTCGGTTCGGCAGTTGAACCTCATCTAGTTTGCTCGATGGATTTTGTTATTATTTTTAACTTTTTTTATTTTAAGTTAAATAATTATTACTACATAAATATAAATCATACATATAAATGTTTATAACTGTTTCAATTAGCTTTTAAACAGAAAATAAAAAAAGTCTCAATTAAAAAGGAATAATACTTAAGGTTGAAATAAAATAAACAGTAGGTAATTTGAAGAAACATAATTATTTAATTCTCAAAAAGAAATTTACATTTCAAATTTAAATATGAAATCTAATAGTTCTGTTTTGACACTCGGACTTACAATAAAAACTTACTTTAATATTAGTTAGTTACATATTTTTAAGGTCTGTGTGTACACTCAAAAATCTTAGTTGCGTGAAGATACCCTGCTTGTTATAGAGTGCAATCGCGTTGTCAAAATGCAGATAAATTAGCCAGTATGTAGTACAACAATTTTTTTTATTTTTTTTTTTATTTAGGAATGGGCTTGCTCTTGACCACAATTACGCCTGATGGAAAGCGATAGATGAGGTCTATGATGGAGCGAGCGGGCCCAGAAGATGCCTGTTCGCTCTTGATTTGAAGGCAGACGGGTTATAAGTGGACGGGAACACAGACGCTATTTTGAATTTGATTTTATTTATTATCTTATTATGCGTATTGATTTTACGTTAAATTTAATTTAAATTTATTTTAAAATTTGGTCTTGAAAATAACAGTTGATAATTTGAAGAAACAATTCTAAAATAGATTTTGTTGATAATTCTTTTCATATCAACTAACTAGATCTTATAAGAATAATTTATTTTTAATAAATTTTTATTAATAATTTTCATTTATTTATTTTCATTTTAAATCTACTGCTATTTAATAAACAAACGAGTCATGGAGTTCAATAATTACTATCAATATTTTTAAGATAAAAATTTAAAACATCCTTAATAAGATAACCATAAAAGATTATTGCTAAAATTTTACGTAATGAAATTGAGCTTTTAACTTGCTGAGATTATTATTCAATTTCTCAAAGAGAAAAGAAGATCGAAGCTTAATCCCAACCTTACAATCATAATTAACTAACATAACACTATATTACCGACAAGCACATCACCTGTAAATAACACCGTAATCACACTTATTGTACCTGATTCTGTATTCGGAATAATGTTTTTTCAAACCAGCGAGTATTATCTTTTCGCCACAACTGAAGTCTTCCTTTTTGACAAAATTTGAAAGTCTTCTCGCCTGAAAATCCTCTCTCTCTGAGCAAAACGTAGTCGTTCTTCCTTGTGCTTTTGTGTAAAAATGCTTTTTTAGCTGGTTTCCAATTATGTAACCCAGAGTGCACGGCGAACAGTTCGCATTGACGTATCAAACGTGACGTGCTCTGCGAATAGCCTTGTTGGAATAAAGCCATTTGTTTCATATTTTTCTACCCTGAAACGTCGCTGCGTCGGGTTAGTAAGCGATGGTCTACCACTTCTTCCACGACTCTCCAGACTACCTTCTTCATCAAACCTTTTTACCCAACGCCTCACAGTACCTCTCTAAAAATAAAATGGTATTACACACTTGTCACTAGCGAGTTACAAAAAAATCACACCAAGTATCTTCTCAATTATAATATGTATAAATAACTTACGCATAAGCCGGTCTCATTTGATTTTGAGAAATATGAAGGCCATTTTATGCAAAGCGACAATATTTGCCCTGTCTTCAATACTAATATTTGCTTGCATCTTGAAACACGCTAATCGCAATAATAACACGAACGTTCGTAACAAAGTTCACCAACCAACAACGTCGAAACTACTTATTCAACTCAGTAATTCATTTTGTTTCACATTCACCCTCATCTGTTAAAGAAACACATTTCTAATCGCGTCGAACTTGCCGTGAAAATTAATAATTTGAAAACACAAAAAGTGTATTTTTGCTGGGATTCTAACTCAGGTTCTAAGATGTCACTTGAAGTCGTTAACCGCTAAGCCACACAGTCATAATATACTAATGCATCGAAATTAAATAGCAGTATACGCCGTCGCGACTTGGTAGCCGTGGCGTGTCGTCACTAAGTCAAACGGTAATTATATCGAACTGTTTCGGAATAGATAATGATAAAAAAATACGATATACAAAATCGTTTAAGTGTGAAAAATAGTTCTTATAGTGAGACTTATTTTGATGCGATAGAATTGTGAAACTGGAACAGGATTTTAGACCGGGACGGTACTCGTCATTGACATTAATGCCTAGCCTTCTCCAGTCCAAAACCTTGTAGACATCCTCCATTGTGGCCGTGAACAGTTTCGGAGAAATGACGTCTCACTGCCTCACACCCCGCTGCAGATAGGTTTTGAGGTCTAATCCTGAAGTCGGACTAACATGGTGACATTTTTGTACAAATATTTCAGCACCTCGATGTAGCGATAGTAGATCTGGCACCGTTGGGGAGACTACAGCACAGCCCAAGTTTCGATCGAATCAAAGGCTTTCTTGTAGTCCACAAATGCTAAGCAGAGGGGCAGATTATACTCTTCGGTCTTCTGTATAACCTAAGGGAGTGTATGTATGTGGTCTACGGTTCTCAAGCCTTTTTTGAATCCGGCTTGTTCGGGAGGCTGGAAGTCGTCAAACCTGAGTGTGAGATGGTTCGTGATGACTCAAAAACCAGTTTGTTGACATGGCTTAGAAGTGAGATAGGCCTATAGTTCTTAAGCAGGGTATTTTCGGCCTTCTTAAAGAAGAGTACCACCACACCTCTACTCTATGCCACCACACCTCTACTCTCTACCTTCAAAAGTTTGGCTTTAATTCCGCCCTCACCCGACGCTCTGTTGTTTTGAAAGTGCTTCAGAGCCATCCTTATCTCAATACAAGATGACGTCTAAGATGTTCTCGGTATATCCTCGATATAGTGCCGAGTCAATCTAGCTCTTGGGTCGTTTGCTAGATTCGTATCGGGTTTAGTTATTGACGTGTATATCTCCTAAGGTATTCAACCAAATTAAATGGTGTGAACACCAATTTTGCTCTTAATTAAACACTCAAGATGACTAACATCATTATTACGATAAGAATTTGAAATAAATAAACACCTCTACAAATGCAGCAGTATTTTATACAAAATTTGAATATCATAAAAAAACCTGGCCAAGTGCGAGTCGGACTCGCACACGAAGGGTTCCGTACCATTTGTTTTTATTATTTGCTGTTATAGCGACAATAAGAATACACAATCTGTGAAAATTTGAACTGTCTACCTATTACGTTTCTTGAGATACAGCCCTCTGACAGACAGACGGACGGACGGTTGGACAGCGGAGGCTTCGTAATAGGGTTCCGTTGGTTACCCTTTGGGTACGAAACCCTAAAAATTGTTATGGTGAGTCAACCATAAAAGATAGACATGTGTTATCGCGGACTTTTTCATATGTATTGATATGTTATCTTAAACTGTAGGACATCGTTTTGTTCTGTCGTCAATAGTTTTCGCAGCGCACGCGATAAAAAAACTTTTTCGATCTTTTTTTTCCGACCTCTTCAGTAATAATCTTCATATATCAGTCATTTTACAAAACCTTGACAAATAAACCATTATATATATTAAAAATACCTGCTTTAAAATCCGTTGCGTCGTTTTAAAGATCTAAGCATACATAGGGACAGATAGACAGCGGTAAGCGACTTTGTTTGACTATGTCCTATTGAGGTTTTGTCCATCAAAAATGTGGAAGAATTGATATCTACTTTTCAAGCTTATCGTGGTTAATTTCATGAACTCACTCTCTTTTTAATTTATGAGAAAAAATCAAAAGGAGAAAGAAATTACATGGATCAGAAAAATCCATAGCGACAAGTAGGTACAGTCGGCGACAATATTCGATTAGCAAGTACAAATTGCCAGAAGTTGTCACACCTAAAACATAAGTCACTGAATAGCTTTGGCCACAAATTGAGGTGTACCTACTATAGATCAATGTTACTATAAATTTCGATGATTGGGCTAGCTATCTTTTGCTAGCTATGCTCTGCTATCCCTTGCAGCAGTGAAAATATCTAATTTCTAAGTCAATTCAATCTAATGATAAAGCCGTTTATGGCGCATGTTTTGACACTCGCAATTGAATCAAAACCAATTGGATACTTCTTGTTGATCAAGAGTCATAAAATTTGGGAACAAAATAGTTCTTACAGTACAAATAAAGTTTGAAAATTAGGAAGTTATAGAATTATCTTATAAAAAAAAAATCGATTAAATACTTATTATTTTCGATTGAACAATTGACCATGACGTATATTGATGCATGGGAGAACATTTTTTCAGCAAAAAAGTTAAGTTTGTCCTTCAATGTTACTTGCTATATTCTTAACCGACTTCAAAAAAAGGACATTTTTTGTTTGTTACCTCATAACTCCGTTATTTATGAACCGATTTAAAAAAATCTTGTTTTATCTGAAAGGGTATACTTCTCGATTGGTCTCATTAGCACCAAGTTAGAATCTGATTATGGAATCCCATGAAAATCGAAGGCAACCATAATATTTTACATTAACTTTCTAATATTTTACATTAACTTTCAATTCAGATATTTGTGCCTGGTAATCATTATCTCATGTTGCTGAGCTGATGATGGAAGGTATAAATTAGGATCTGATGATGAGGTCCCATGAAATATGTTTGTTCAGCAATATTTTCGACAGTTGTCAGCCGATTTAGATGATTATTTTTTTGTTTAGAAGAACATTTTCAATTTTCTGAAGATCTGACGAAGAACAAGGTAGGCAACGGACGGAACTCTTCAATATAATTGTGATAGCAAATGGATCGGAATTGCTAAAATTGCATGTTTTTAATTGTTTACACCAGTTCTTAACATAACATTGCACCGGTACGCTGTTAATGGGTACGCAGTACCACTAAAAAGTGAAAAATAAAAACTTTCTTATAAGTCGGTTGTATTTTTTTGTCAGTATAATGAGAGTGCTTTCGTTTTTTTATATGTATACATCTGTAGGTAATGTATACTCTGAAAAAATTAAGAGTCGATCGGTACCCTCGGTGCGCGAGTCAGACTCGCACTTGTCTGGTTTTTATTTTAAGTGTCAGCACGTCAATCAAAAACCATAACGATGCCTTTGGGGAATACCAAACTGACAGTTATGGAGCCGATGATCGGCCACTTTGCAATTGCATAAGGGTCGGTACATATCTGACGGAAAATGCGTCGAGCGTATCATCGCTGGCGTCTATTCGCATTAAAGGTGGATGCTCCAGGGTAGCCCGCGAAATTCAAATATTTTTATGTTTTTTCAATTTGCCGGTCAGTATGAAGCTGTATGTGGATGAATATTTCAGAAATAATCATTCTTTCGAACTACATGAACTTAGAGGGCTATATTGATGATTAAAATGGTTATAATTCTTTAGATAAACACGCGTTACGGTCGCGGATCGCATTTGGTCCACATACAGCTTCACACTGACCGGCAAATTGCAAAAAACATAAAAATATTTGAATTTCGCGGGCTACCCTGGAGCATTCACCTTAACGTATCATCGGCTGAAAGAAAATAAGGTTGAATGTTTTATCATATAATTGTCTGTTCTGGCTTTATGCGTCCGTACTGACCCTAGTGAGTTCCTTATTTTGAGTTCCTGCTAATTGTAAATGTAGTCTAAAGAGACTATGTTGCTGCAACAACCAGAGGGCCCATATGACATTTATTAAAAAAAAAAAAATGATAAAATCAGAATTATAATAAGGAGGGGATACTAGAGGATTGATTTAAATGCCGTAATAAAAAAGTTACAAGATTATACACTACTTACTCTGTGTGATGTAAATAATTGCAAAGAATCTATACTTGTAAACTCTAAACTAATATTATAAAGAGGTAAAGTTTGTGAGGTTGTAAAGCATAACCTCTGGATCCTGAACCGATTTTAAAAATTATTTTTCCAATGAAAAGCCACGTTATGTGTGAGTGTCATAGGCTACAATTATAGTAACCCGAAAAATACCGCCCAACAAAGTGGACACGGGTCAGATATAAATAGATCTTATCGATGCATATTGACATTTCATTGAAATTTCTTATATCCATCACTAAGGCTGCTTGTCCATTGTCGCGGAGCGGAGAAACGGAGAAATTTTAACCAATGGAATTGCATAAAATAACCAGGCAGCCTGAACAGACCATTAAGTATAATTCCATCCAGGGCCACTTTACTTCTCGTTATTAATCTGACATCACTATATTATAATGTAGGTATGTTTAATAAACATTTCGCATTCAATATTGAGGCGTAAGGTGTATTTTATAAGGTTTTATTGACAATGTAAGGTCGTCGGGATACCAAAAGTAACTCGTGCGCAGGTAGATTTCGACCGACATTCCTCAGCTTTGTTCGTATGACGATGCCGATGTGCCCACGCACTTCCAGACGTGGTGCAATCTTAACAGTTACACTTAAATCTTATAAACAGTTACTTTTCTGTCATGATAACAAAATACCGAGAAATCTTATTATTTCTATGAAAAAACGATTAAAACGGTTTTATGAACGATTGATTTGTGTTGTACCTAATGCGGTGGTTGCACATATGGGAAATAAAACTAAAGAACCTTGGTTAATATTAACATCTAACTAAATGATTTCATATATATCAGTAGTGCTTAAACTACTTTCATATTCTTCTTTTATGTGGTCTTCTGTGACCCAAACACGGACGCGTTACGTAAATAAATATTTTTATAGTATGGCGGTCACTTTTGTGGTCAAACAACAAAATTTTTAAAACAATTTTTCAATCTGCATTGTGTGACATATCAAATGAAAAGGCTTATTGTGAGGGTTTTAATTATATATTTTTTTTTTCATTTTAAAATAAATATTTTTGAAGTTATTCAAGAATAAGACCAAAAATTACCATCCCCCCTTTATCTCCAAAACTACTGAGCCGAAATTTCGAAAAAAAAAAACAGATACTTGCTCTACACCTAAAAATTACAGGGAGACCTATAAAAAGTCTGTAGTATTATAATAACATGTTAAAAAATTAAATGAAACTTATAGGATCACTTTGTTGTCCGTCCGTCTGTCTGTCAAAACCGTTTATCTCGGGAATGCGTGGAGGTTTTGAGTTGAACATAAAACTATATTCTCAGGTTTACAGCCCCTTGCAGTGCTTTAACTTCTAAGTTAATGTAAAAAAAAACAAATACGGTCGTTTAAGCCGCAAAAAAAACGTATATTTCGACACTCTCAAGGGAATAAAAATGTGTGCCGTTATCCTAGAAATGTTAAGCCGTTGATCAAAGTTATCCCGTTGACCTAGAACTATGAAAAGAGACCATTCATATTGGGCCCAAAATCGAAAGTGTCAACGGAAAAAAATGGTTTTAATCCGTTTAGATCATCGTCCTAAAGCGGTAGACCCATCAGATTAGCAGCTAAATGAATTCGAAATTACAAACATATAATTTAAGTAGATAATGTACAAACATTAAAGTATTGTGTAAGTTTGCTTTATTTTAGTGAATATATTGTAGTAGGTAGTTAGATCATTCTCAACTTATGGATGTAATCCTGCAATATTAAAAAAAAAGTTGTATGATTTTCGGCTCATATAGTATTATGAGTTTGCAAAGTTAACTTATTTAATTCTTCTAACATCTATTAACCCAATGCAATAAATGCGCTTATCTTAACTTATACTAACATATTTATATCAACAAGTTTAGAAAGAAACTTCATCGAACGCTAAAATAGGTAGTTCTCATTGAGACTCCAGATACTTGCAATGCTATCTATTGAGAATAAGAGTAGTAACAAATGTGTGAAACGAACACCAAAACATATTGTTGATTTATTTGTTAGACTGATAATATTATGTAGTAAGCAGGAGAAAAGAGAACATGTTATTTTTAAAATGTCATTATTCATCGTAAAATGTGGGATTCTAAGTTCAATCTCATTTTTATAATAATAATGCTTTATTGTCAGGCGACTAAGGCCCATAGAAAAGAATACACAAAATTACATTATAGAAAAATACACTAATACATATTAAAATCATAAAAACTAAATCTATTTGCTACGTGGTGTCAGGTAGCCTTCCGCGAAAACGCCGATAGACCACATCTGTCGGCCAAAATTTTTCCTCTAAGAAGGTTCGGTCAATGCGGTACCGCACTGATTGCGACTAATCGGCTTCTTCTTCTTCTTCACCACACGAATGAAGCTGTCTTTATCGGCCTGTCCTTGGCTTGTTTCCACTGGTAACGTGCTTCGAACCTTGGCATCCTTCGCTTGCTCAGGTTGCCGCTGTTGTTTTGCTGGAGTAGCAATGACGGCAGTAAGCACGTGCCGGAGTTTTCATGCTAACATTCCAGGTTGGGTGACCATTTTAATATAAACATACACACGGGTTGATCGACACTCGAATATAATTATATGGATGGATGGAGAAGGAGAGGAAGGCCGTAGAAAAGATAGATAGATTGTGTGAGGAGCGATATGAAAGAGATGGGAGTGAGTGATACCGTGATAGCTGATAGGACAGAATGGATAAGGGATAAGGGCAGGAAGATGATGATGACGAGTCGGTGACTGTTATTACTTACTCATTCAATCAGTCCACATTCAGTACCTACTAAATATCTTTTAAAAAAATCGATTATTCATACACAATAAATAGATTATATGAAACCGGTAAAACTGTAATCCTAATACGTAAAAAACACCGTAAGAAGCACTATGAGAAGATTTCTCCGTTACTGAATGATTGCTAGACAACGCACCACCGAAACTACTGGTCGTAGCAAGCTGATATTTGGCATGTTGGTTTCTTAGGGAGGGCGAGAACTAAGAGAGAATTTCCCAAAATTCCTACAGGAACGGGAGAAAAACGGTATATGCGCGTACGAAGTCGCGGGGAAAAGCTAGTCCTGAAATATATAAGGGGGAATGCCGTCAGGTCCTGCGGATCGCTTCGGCTTCAGGTCTTGAAGCGCACGACATACGTCTACCAGCGTTAATTGGTCCAAGTGTACTCGCGCCGCTCCATTTCCACTACCTGCTTTAGCTATTGCCGCGTCCACATCCAGCACCGGTGGTTCTGCTCTATATACCAAGTAAAAATACTCCGCAAACTCTTGAACATACCGCTGACTACAGCAAAAAACAGAGATCAGTAGAATCAATATAAACACTAAAGAAGAAGAGTTATACCTTTCAAATGAACGTCAAACTACTTTTGGTGTTCCACAAGGTAGTGTATTGGGACCGCCACTTTTTACAATATACTACTCTGTCAAGAAAGTACCGGGAAAAGATCAATAATACACAAAATGTCTGTTATTCATCCAAATTTATTTTATCACCTTCAAAGTATGCTCCTTTAGTAACGATACACTTGCGCCAACGAATAATCCATTCATCAAAATATTTTTAAACGCTGCTTCCGGAATTGAGTTCAGTTCTCGCCGCGAATTCTCCTTTATGTCTTCTATCGATTGAAAACGGGTGCCACGAAGTGGTAATTTGAGTTTAGGAAAAAGAAAAAAGTCATCAGGAGTCATATCTAGTGAATATGGTGGTTGCTGGATGGTATTTGTTGAGTGTTTGGTTAAAAATTCGTTCACAATGATAGCCTTGTGCGAAGGCGCATTGTCATGGTGCAAAATCCAAGAATTTTCTTTCCACAAATCTGGCCTTTTTCGTCGAATTTGCTCTCTTAAATGCCGCATAACGCTCAAATAATATTCTTTATTTACCGTTAGACCTTCCGGTAAGAATTCAGAGTGCACAACACCGCGATAGTCAAAGAAAACAGTCAACATGACTTTGACTTTTGATCGACTTTGGCGTGGTTGGGTGGAAGGCGCCACTCCGAAGCTTGTTGACTAGTTTGCATGTCAAACTCGTAAACCCACGTCTCGTCACCAGTAACAATGCGTTTCATGAATGTTGGGTCCGAACTGACTCGTTCTAGCATGTCCTCAGCGACTTTCATGCGATTGAGTTTTTGGAGAAAATTCAGATCTTTTGGGACTAGCCGAGCAGCAACATGTTTCATACCCAAATGATTAGTTAAAATGGTACGGATCGACTCGTGAGATACAGAAAGTTCGGCGGCTATCTCTCTCAGAGTTGAATGGGGATTTTCAGTCACTATTTCCTTCACTTTTGCGATGTTAACTTCAGTTGCAGACGTTGACGGCCTACCAGAGCGAGGCAAATCTTCCATCACATCTCGACCGCTTTTGAACGCTTTGAACCACTCATAAGCACGAGTTTTTGATAAAGTCGATTCACCGTAAGCCTTCTGTAACATTTTCAGTGACTCCGAAAACGAAATTCCATTGGCGATGCAAAATTTAAAACAAACTCTTTGTTCGATATTTTTGTCCATTATGAAATTCGCAATACACACTATATATGATATTACTAAAACCAGCACTGTATTTAATATAAATAACAGATGCAACTCAAACTCCGCGCCAAAATGGAAAACAGTTGTGCCAATCTAACAACTACAAAAAAACAAAAATTTGAATTTGGAACTATAAACATTCCCGATACTTTTTTGACTGAAGTACATTAATGACTTGCCAAAATCAATTCCACACCCTATGACATTATTTGCAGATGATAGTACGGTGACAATTTGTAGTAATAGCAATGACATGATCCAATATAAACTTGACACACACAATACCTTGACATCTATAATAGAGTGGTTAAACAATAATAATTTAAAGATTAACTTAGATAAAACTAAAATCATACATTTTAGCCAACAATTAATATAGATAATAAAACTGTTGAACTACTGAATACTACGAAGTTCCTTGGCCTAATTATTGACGAAAGACTTGACTGGAAATTACAAATCGAAAATCTGTGTAAAAAAAATTGTAGTTTTGCATTTGCATTGCACTCTTTAGCTGCACTGGTGAATATAATTATATACCCTGATTGCGGCCTACCATGGATTAGTTGCGTCTCACTTAAGATACGGTATCATACTCGTAATTTGGGGAAATTTGACTAACGCTAACACGACATTTAAGGCCCAAAAGAGATGCATTAGATCTGTTTGGGCTAAAAACGGTAGATACATGTAAACCATATTTTAAAAGGTACAAACCATTAATTCTTCCTTGTTTGTACATCCTTGAAACCGTAATGTTTGTTAAAACAAACCCCAATTTGTTTCCACGTCTATAAGACATGGTACCGCGTAACAGACGGGATACGATCGTTCTAAGAGTTCATCCAGCAAAAACGGCACTTATGCGCAAAAGTATCATTTGCATGGCGCCTACGTTATTTAACACATTGCCTAAAAGCTGGAAGGAGCTGAGTGGAAAGTCACTCAATCGTCAATTAAAAAAGTGACTTTCGAAAAAGCACTCTATAGTGTCTCCGAATTTCTAGCCGAAAAGAATTTTTTGTTTGATTAAATCATTTTACCTCTTTCCTATCAGTACTTATATTAAGTTAATCATTTTGACATGTTATAACATAATAGTGATTTTGACATTACAACTAATTACTATTTTGACATTTTAATTGAACACTATTTTGACATTATAATTGACTACTTTTTTGACATTACAACTTATTATTATTTTGACATTAAAATATTTTTGACATTATATCATAATTCATAAAGTTTCTAAATAATTGTAATCAGTGTAAATGTCTATTCTAGGTATCTTTTCGATTTTCTGTAATTATAATTTATTTCAATGTTATGGAAATATTTGTACGCCGCTAATTACGGCTAAACATGAGTGGACTTAAACTGTTTAATATCTTGCATGCTCTTGTATGTATACAATGTTTAAACAAATAAAGAAATCTTATCTTATCTTATCATAGACAATACCTCCCATCTTTCAAAATCTCTTGCGGACATCCCCTACACCTCTTGGATTTGGCGTAATTCCAAAAGGATTTAGGGTCACTCAGCATTTGACTTTAAATACGGTCACGATATTGTTCATGTGCTACAATCAACTCTTTAATGCGCGTCCTACACCTAGCAAACGCTTTGTAATCCCCTTTTGACCTGCTTGCCTTGTACTGTTTATGCAGAAAAGCCTTAAATTTTATGTCGCGAATTATTTAAAGTGTACCACTCAGGGTAAAATGTACCTTGAGTTTACACTACTTCGCTTTTTTTCGGCACGCATCGCAGTCATCTATAATAGAGTTAATAATACTGTAAAAAAAATCTAAACCTGCATCTAAATTCAAGCCATACAAAGAAGTCCGATCAACGTTTGCAATAAGAATATAATTTAAAGAATTCGGCTTTGTTGAAGTTCCAACTTTTTACTGAGGCTGAGCTTGCTGAGCAGTGTGCAGCCAGTCCCGCCGAGCCGGGGAGCCGGCGCTGCCTTTGGTGCGTGCAAGTACTTACCGAGATCTCGAGCGGCGGCGGGTAGTACGTATGCTCCGGTACGAGCTCCTCCGCTAATGCACTCAACACCAAATCCAAAACAACGACCATTGCAATTTCCCACCGTGTTACCGAGTGAATTCACGAAAAGTTTGAAAGTATTCGTAATATCACGTAAAGCTGAAGAACATGAATACAAGTTAAAGCGATAAAAGACGTTTGGAAAAGCATAGTGCGAATTGGTGGATAATTTGAAATATACCGTGTTTATACCAGACCTGCTTGGTCACTGAAAATTCAGGCATCTAGTTTTATCCACAACAAAGTTATAGGGGGTCGAAAATGTCCTGAACTGCTTCGAGAAAAAGATGGTACGGCCCTGCCGCTTTTTTGCTCGCCTTGGCAATTATTCAACATACCAAACTAAAATAACATATTTATATGAAAATGACTATACAATTGTCATTTTTTTTTACATGCTTTTTCTACCATACTCGTAGATCTGTTTTTTTTTTATACTCTAACATAAAATAGTTTCAATTAATTTACATGAACCGTCTATACATAAACTTTACGTAGTTTATACACATACACTTTACATAGTTGGTCTGTCACCTATGATAACAAAATAAACTGCCTATTACCATACACCTGACATGGAAGTATTATGAACCACTTCCGTACACGAAATTTTGTCTATTCTATGTCACCTTAGATTATATAATGTCTAGATTGAGCGTCGCCCTACTGTCAACTCACTAAAAACGAGCCAAAATTTCGAGCATGTGTGCGTGTGGACACAGTGCGTCTATGTAGCTATGTGTGTGCGTACCAGCTACTACAATTCTCCCATAAAATCATATATTAAAGAAAATAATAATTAAGTAAGAGACGTTTTATGTGTATGTATTCAGTTTTAGTAGTGTCTTTTTATTAAGTAACTTTCTTAATTAAATAAAAAAACTACGATTACATTACAGTTGTATGTGAATGTTGTATTAAATCAGCTAAGTTAATGAAAGTACTAAAATAATATTTTACTTTTTAGGCATTTTGTTATTTAGAAATTTAAAATGAAAGACCACAGATATTAGGAATGAACTTCTAATACGCTGATGTTATAAAGAGGAAAGATTTGATTAGTAAGTAAGTAAGATAAATATTACAAAGAGCTCTCAAATATATAGTAGAATAATCCTCTAACTATTCTATAAAGATTTAATGAATAATTCCTTATTAAATTACTCTTGGTATTTTTTGTCGGCTTATTAGACCCAATGCAAAATTAATCATTAAAATCGGGTAATAAGCAAAATAGTTATACGCGAACATTTATTTGTATAAAAAAGTACAGACGAAGAAAAAACTCCACCTTTTTGAAATCGGTTAAAAAGTACACCAAGTAAATCAATATAAACGTAACCATATACAAACTAAATTACCCACAAAAAATGCCGTTAAGTTGAATGAATGAAAAAACGAAACTGGCAACTCTGGATAAAATTTTTCGTAACTTAAAAACATAAAAATAATTACCTCAATTTCTGGTTACTTACCGATGATAGGTGATGTGTTCGGTAGTTTTTACCCTTCCTTTATAATTTCGGTAGAGTTTAGTTACACATGCCGTCATTGTATCGAAGTTATTTCTTTATTTCTTAGTGCGCGTAATACGCAGTGACACAAAGATACTAAACGATCGGTACTAAACGGCGGGAAACTACTTATAAGCCAACAGTTGGCTGATATTTTCTGACACGTTTGCGCGCACGTTGATGCTCTATCTAAACATATTTTCAAAGGTCTTTTCAAAAACCTCATGGGATTCCAATGGAAGCTATGTTTTCCAATTATTACCGTTTCACGTTTTTTTTTCGTTTCTCGACGATTGAACACTATGGTATATAATATTTTTTATCTATGGACACTGTCGGAAAAAAAAAAATGCTTGACAACTTTACAAAATACGAATGTCAATTCGACCCAAACATTTGTTCCACTTGTGCGCTTCAATTTTCGATTTTTACGTGTTTTTCTGTGGAAAGTTAGCCAAGTATTGATAGAAATTCATAATTTACTTTGTTCTTGTTCACTTTCAACTAAAATTCAATGACAACAGACTAAATTACCGGGTGAAAATTACGAAACAAATACTAGTTACCCGATTTCTTCCGTACGTAAGTAATTTAAAATTTTATAATTATAGTGACATATTTTAACGATATTCAGTTAAAAATGAGTTGATGAATAATAATCTAAAAACAATTATTATTGGAATCTTATTGGAATATTCCTGATGATTGTTTACAAAAATATGCATTATGTAAATCAAAATGACGTCACCGTGTACGTGTGAAGTTTGAGCTTGAATATTTGCTATGAGATCAGCAGAGAACATGAAAATAACTAATATTAAGTATATAACAAGTAAGTGTAAAAAGTGGAAACTCAAATAAATGTAAACTTTTCTAAATAAAACGTTTCCTGACCTTATAATTGTGAAAACTAGCTTCATATCTTAGATTAAATAATGTCTAGATGGAGCGTTGCCCTACTATCAACACATCAAAAATGAGCCACGTTTGCAAGCATGTGTGCGTGCGGCAGCGTGCGGACACAGTGCGTCTATGTCTCTGTGTGCGTGAATAATGATACCAGCTACTACAATTCTCCCATAAAATTACATCCTGAGGTGGTCCCATTGTCACCAAGTCAGAATCTGATGATGATATCCCATAAAAATCGAGGGAAACCCTCAAATTTTATAAGCACATACACTGTTTTTCATAAATTTTGTAACGCAATTCAGATATACGTGCCTGGTAATCATCATCTTATGTTGCTGAGCTGATGATGGAAATTATAAGTCAGGATCTGATGATGAGATCCCATGAAAAATGTTTGTTCAGCGATATTTTCGCCTATTGTTAACCGATTTGGATGATTCTTTTTTTGTTTGGAAGAATATTTTTTCGGCCTGGTCCCATTTAAATTTGGTGAAGATTTGATGAAGAACTTCGGAGGTAGGCAACGGAACTCTTCAATAAATGATAGCAAATGGATCGGGATTTCTGTAATCGCATGTCTGTTGATTTTTTACACCAGTTCATAACATAATATTACACCAGCACGCTGTGCTTGTGGTTAAAGTTTTTTTTATTTTTCACTTTTTAGTGGTACGCAGGTAACACTAAAAAAAAACTTAACAAAAAAATAAAACCGACTTCCAAAAAAAACTACAAAAGTCGGTGTTTTTGGTTATTTCGTTTTTGAACACCGACTTCCGAAATTAAATTATTTTTTTACTTTGTAGTGTTTTATTAAGTAGTTACTTTCTTAAATAAAAAAAAAACAACTATTTAATTACAGTTGTATGTGAATGTTGCTTTAAATCAGCTATTTTAATTTAATTACTTTTTTAATATTTAACTTTTTAAGTTTTTTGTAATTTGGATATTTGAAATGAAAGACCACAGATAGCAATGAACTTTTAACCTACACTAATAATTATTTTTAAAATTGTGAACATTAAGTCGGTACCAAGTAAATTATTTACCTAGCTAATAAAACAACAATTTTACTTGGTATCGACCTCAAAATCATATAAAAATTAATTGAATTAATCTAATTACTCTTGGCACTTTGTCTTGGTTTATTGGACCCCATGCAAAAGTAATCATTAAAAACGGATCATAAAAAAAAGTTATAAGCATTTATTATTATAAAAAGAGTACAGAAGAATTGAAAAACTCCACCTTTTTTCAAATCGGTAAAAAAGTACACCAACTTAATTAATATAAACGTACATAGCCTTATTAAACCAACTAAATTACCCACAAAGAAATGACGTTATATTGGGAAAGTGAAAAAAAAGTAGTGGCAACAATGATCAAATATGGCGAAATTTGGTAACATACCCGTAAAACGAAAAAAATATTACGTCGTTTTTTAGTTACTTACCGATGATAGGTGATGTGTTAGGTAGTTTTTACCCTTTCTTTATAATTCCGGCACAGTTTCCTTTATAATTGCACATACCAGTTGCACGCGGGCACTTCGTATCGTTGGACGCGCTGTTTGCTCGACGTCAAACCGGTTTGAAACACCCGACTACGGCCCGAGTGTTATCTTTTGTACGTATTAAACTCATTACGATGTTGTTTAAGAATGGCTAGCGATGAGTTAGATAATACAACTTTTAACGATTGTGATAATGTGAGTAGTAAGGCTAGGAAAAACAGTGAGATGACAAGTAGTATGGATGAATTAAATCAAGCGAGAGGTAATCGGAAGAATTGAAGTATGCGTTTCGTCGACAAGCGTACTTCCGAAGCAATTTAAATTGGCAAAGATCTTAAAATCTGAGAACATAGGTGACATCACACGTATAAAATACGTTAACCCTCACAAATTACTGATAGTATTTAATAATGAAGAGAGTTGTGATCGATTGATTAACTCGCAATATTTTAAGGAGGGTCAAAGGACTTTGGAAACAATTCTGTCTTATAGGGTGGTGAAATATATTGAGCTGGATTTATCTGAAAAGGAAATAATCGAAGGTTCGGAGAGTGATATCCAGAAAATAGGAGTAAAAAGACTAAAACACAGAAATAGTGTAGATGTTCGAGAACCATCAGAGGTAGTTTGTATATGTTTCATAGGGTCGTTATTGCCTTCATACTTCATATATATATTTAGTACAAGAGCAAAAGTAACTCCCAAATATCCAATAACGCAATGTTGGCGATTTGGTCACACAATGAAACTATGCTCATCAGGTGATATGTCCAAAATGTAGTAGGAATCACCCTAATTGCGATTGCAAGTTTGTAATCCACTGTGGATTACAAACTTGTACTGATATCGAGTTAAGAACTAAAGTCTCTTCAGGATATTATGTGTGTGTGTTTGTATGTAAAAAATTCCTATCAAATAAAATTCATAGATCTCGTGCCTTTCACGACCTTCTGGTACATTGAAAATGAATCTTATAAATTAAACAAAACAAAATTTTCTCTTTGCCAACTGCGCGAAGACGCAAATATAATTTTTTCCTTATTTTATTTCTAACAGCGACAGGCTCTGTTCCACCCTTTACATGGTCCATTTTTTGTATTATTGCTCGTAAGAGGCTCTATAAACAACAGTCCCATTTTTTCATGGTCTTAACTTATTTTAACAATATACTTACTATTGATTTACGACTCCACTATCCTTTTGAGACCTTATTTATGAGTCTACCGCTTCCTGATCTATTTACAGAGAAACAATCGTTTTTACGCCTCTTTCATTGTTTTTAACGTTAGTTTCACTTGTTTTTGGACAAATACATAATTTATAGCCATATAAATGATATAATAAGCATAAGCTACAATTTCGTTTTTATAAATTGCAGCTTCACAGCGCAGATGTTAACCATAAGCACTTATTCGTGTCATTTTCCATGACAGTCTCCACATTAAGTAAGTCATACAATTTTGCGCTACAACTTACCAAACTTGAAATTATATGAAGTCTCCTGATTACCTAAATTTTTATTGGTATTGTATAAATTACTAAATCAAATATTACAAAAACGTTTTTTGGAAAAATGTTTTTAAATACGTATCATTTTTCCTGTTAGTAATAATCTTTCTTGTAACTAGAATTTAGTATACAAACTATAAAATTTAAACATAATCTAATACATATGTGTAAAAATAATAACTAATCTCCGTCTTTCCGTCCGTCCAAATTCAGTTCCACCACTTAGTCTGCCAGAAGCTTGAATTACACTGGACAAGAAAAGAATCACTCAATTAATTAGATTTCTATTCTATTTAATCAGTCAGTCATAGTATAATAGTTATACTTATTTTAATTGGTCTTCTTTAAAAAACCGGCCAAATGCGAGTCGGATTCGCACACGAAGGGTTCCATACCCGTACCATAAACCTTAATTTTTATTATAGTGGCAATAGAAATACACTATCCCACACAAACACTTTTATGTATCACAGGAATACGCTACCTTGCGGAACGCCGTAGGTCACGTGAGAGTCCTTACTAATATACTACCCTACCTTTACCTTTTGCCTGCGATTCCGTAGACAATCCATTAGTAACGCTAGCGGTTTTCCTCTTACGCCTATACTTTCTAGACTGCACAAGAATGGGGACAGAAACGGTATCGAAAGCCTTTTTCAAATCAAGAAATACAGCTAGACATCTTTTTCCTGAATCTACTAAGTTAACTATATGAGTGGTTAGTGCTATAACTGCATCTTCTGTAGATAATTTTTGTATAACCATATTGAGCTTGTGAAATAATGTCATATTTGTTAGTATAGTTGGTAAATCTTATGTTAATTAGTTTTTCAATTATTTTAGATAGGCAGAACAGAGATAGGTTTGTAGTTATTAACATCATCTCTGTCTCCACCCTTATGCACAGGTGTAATTATGGCTCGTTTTAGAGCTGGTGGAAATTTCCTTTGGCTAAAACACAAGTTAGCAAGATGCCTAATTATGGATATTACTATTTCATGGGCAGCTTTTAAAAATTTGGTTGTTATATTATCCCAGCCTGGAGCGTTTTCGGATTTTAGACCCATTAACACGTTATAGACTTCTCTAGGATCCGTTTCAAGAAGCACGAGGGAAGACGAGTGGGAGGAGTGGTATTTAAATAAAAAAAACAACTGACAAGTCAGCTTAACTTATATTTAAATAGCGAAATAAATAATCACGCACTATTTAATAGTAAACAATCAACTTCAACAAAACACAATAAACAAAGGCAATATTTGCACATAAAACAGAAATTATCACCAAACAAAGACTTAGCTGTGATCCAAGACGAAATCCAACAACCTCTTTGCGCGAGCGCTGACAGCAAAAAGGGCCGCGGCTCTTTTTTGAATGGACCACTCGCAGTTCACGTCTCTAAGGGTGGTTGCTGCTTAACCAGTCTAGCCCATGGTGGTCTCAAATGAATTTAAGGCGAGCCAAGGCAACAAAACATAAAACCTACAACTCGGCTCGCTGAAGACTTCTCCTGTGGGGTACGGACCTCGGCTCAGGAGCGTCGTTATGAAGACAGCAAGGGACTGGCTGGGTCATGACACTATTGATTGGGGAGTTTAAAGCTAAAGGCTCAGCGGCGCGTTTGGCAAAAGACGGGGAGTAGTAACATTATATTGCGCTGGGCCTCGTCGGTGAGGCCAAAAGGCGGTCGGTGCTAAGTGTGCTGATTTTCCTACGTTTCGTTTCGCTTTTGTCCGCCAGATGTGGACATTCGACCGTTCGAGGAGACGAAGCGCAACAAAACCGTTTTGAAATATTTTTTCATATCTACTAATGATTATTTGTGTTTTGGTTCAGTTGGTTTTAAAAATATTAAAAACTTTACTCTAAGTCAAATAATTGTATTGTAAACAATTTCATTTAAGTAGGTATCATTGTATTTTCGGCTCTATTGTATGTGTTATTAAATTAAAGCGTTTATTTTTAAAGTTAAGTACTCGTTTAATTAATATAAAGTAAATAACAAAAATAATTAAAAACATTTAACAATTTACTATGATAGAAGTCCAAGGCTCGTTAATTATTGTGTTTTGTTGTAATGATCAAGACGCAACCCTACTACTTCATAGTATTAGCTATTTATGGATGGAGGTTTTGAGGCAGAATAATGTCAGGTTTACTATTGTATTATTAGTTTTAAAGAATTTATTATGTAGATCATCATCATCTGCCTAGCCTTTTCCCAACTACATTGGGGTCGGCTGAATTTATTATGTAGATAAGGTCCCATAAAAGTAAAAAATTGACGAGCAGAAGCAGAACGAGCTCTCGGAATGTCCCATTTTTGAGTTATGTAAAAGTTTCGCGCTGTGGTCTTTGCAAGTTTATGAAAGCGGAGAAGTACCGAGGTAATGTAAAGTTGTCTCACGCTAAGGAGGTTACATTCAAAGTACAGTGCATTAGTAGAATAACGCCAGGGTTTTTTAAACGCTATATTTAAAATAGCTCGCTGAGCGCGTTCGAGCGAAAAATAGGTTTTTTTCGATTGTCCCCAAGCAATGACACAATAACCTAAGATGAATTGACAGAGGCAGAAATAAGCGGCTCGAATAAGTCGCGGTTCTGCCACAGACCTAATTTTCTTAAATTTGTGAGCAAGGTTCCTTACGCGTTTTGTAACTGCATCGATATGTGATTTCCACGAGAGGTGTTCGTCGATCATTATATTCATTATGCCTAAGTATTTAAGCAAGAAAATTGTTCAACAGTCGGACATTGGCATTGCAATGAAGTTGTATGCTTGGCAGATTCACATATTATGTGCAGTTTAGGTCAGAAAGAGAGTGGGTCCCAAAATGCTGCCTTGAGTCACGCCGTAAGCAATATTTGCATATCTGCTTGTGTGTTCTCCTATTTGTACTCGCTGTTTCCGTTCGCTTAAAAAAGACTAAAACCATTTTAGCGCTAGACCTCTAACTCCCAACCTCTCTAGTTTTTTTTAGTTATATTGGCCGTGAAACAGTATCAAATGCTTTTGCCAGATCCAGGAAACCACCAACATATTTTTGTCCGTCATTAATTTTGTCAGTTACAAAATCAACAAAACCTGTGACGGCGTCTCCCGTGGACTGGGCTGAGCGAAATCCATATTGGTTGGGAGCCAGAAGGCTATTTACTTCTAGATATTTGAGAAATCTGGCATTGACTACCTTTTCAATCAATTTAGACAGCGTATTTAGTAGTGAAATTGGCCTGTAGTTAGACGGTTTCAGTGAATCACCAGCTTTTAAAATCGGTAGTTCCTCTGCAATTTTAAGATTGTTCGGAACTATTCCTTATAACAAACCCGGATTACATATATATTTTAGGGGCATCGCAATTTCATATTTGTTAAGCTTTAACATGTCATTATTGATGTCAGCGGTTCCTTTAGCTTGACTGGCTTTTAGTGTACCTATGAGTTAAATAACTTCAACTTCATCCGTTGTTTGGAAAAACAGTGAATGGGCTGATAGATTTGAATTACGGGTAAGACTGTTGCCTAATTCAGTTTCCGTTATTTTCAATCCATCCGAAATTGTCAAGAGCTCACCAACAGCACTGAAATAATTGTTTATTATATTTAATAATCAGTAGCATCGGTTTTTAATTTCAATAAATGATCATTTCTATTTTCACATTTGTTAAGATTACAGATAATTTTTAGAGACCTCCATGACTTTTTATGTTATTTTTTTAAGAAACATGTGTTGTGATTAAAGTTATACAGATTAATATTAAAAAAATTAATTATTACATGGTATACAGTTTTCATTCAAAATACTTATCTAAATCGGATTTGTCCTAGATTTTATTAGTAGCGCTCGCGCCGCCACCACCTTCGTCGCCGCTCAAATCGGAGCCACTGGTGCCCACCCATCTGGAGGCGAACACAATTTTTTTAGGTACCACACTTCTCTGGTCCATTTTGGGTCGTTGCAATTCGCTTGGTATGTTTGCGAAGCTCAGGAATTCTAGTTCTGTGTCCAGCGATAGTCCCGTGCGTGTCATATTGAACCCGGAGATAGATAATACGGCAAAAGCGTGAACGTATTTTGGCTCGAGGACGTGGCGCTTCCATTTGACGACCTCACACTTATGCTTATTGGGATCCTTGAATTCCCAATTGTGGTCGCTCTGGTCGCCAGCAAAATTATCTCTCTGAAATTAACCCAAAACTGGCACATGTCGAGCCCGAACTTATTTATATCCTCCGTAAAACAGATCCGTTTCATGTCATTAACTAGCTTTGAATCAATGAATTCACGCATCAGAAGTTTACTTTCCTCGTGCCACCAATGAATCGCCAATGGAAGCAGCATGCACACTTGATGTTTCGGCTGTAAATGCGTCATGTCGAAGATTTTCTGCCTTTTGTTGATTGCCTCCATCGTATTGACGAATGTGCCATACATATTCGTAACAACGGCCAGGCGTATTGGAGTCTTATACGAACATTGTGTGAAGTGGACTCTCAATGGAATCTTATTTAATTTTGTTGGCTTCGCCTTGTAGACACTAGTCGCTAGTTTAGTCGACGCTTCATCGTTATCGGACGAATCTGAAGATGCCAAGGCATTGCAATTTATTTTAATCTTCTTCATAGCCAGAAAATCCTCTTCGTCGTTGTTCGGTGTCATCAAATCAGAGAGAACAGACTCTTCACTTACTTTGTTGACTTGAAACACTTTGGAAGATAGTCCCACTCTCGCCTTCGATTCACTCCTGCGGAGGCTTGCTTCACTTTATTATCGCTGGCACTGTCCATATTCAATGATGAACGGGGATACAATGTCCAACCGTTTAAAAATCACTATAAACATTTTCAGTTTACTAGTGAATAAGCTTCACGTTCGTTCATATGAAGAGCACTGACTGACGCGCCGATGCGCACGTATGTCACCAAACGTCTATAAAAGAATCCTGCTTCCTTCAATATTTCTGTCCCTCAAACTTGACAAAAAAGCTATATATCCCTTTTCGTAGATCAATACAACAGATGTTTTCGGAACTTGGTGTCTCGCCCGAGTTTGCTCGCCAAGAATATTTTATTTTATTATTTTATATGGTGACTTCTCAAACAGTGATTTTAAGTATTGTTGTGCGTTTTAGTCATTTTTAACATTAATTCATTCATTCATTAACATTAGTGTATTTCATTCATAATTTGAGTCAATATTCAATTTATCTACATACTTGTTAATAAGTAAAGATTTTACAGTCACATTATTATTTTCAGATTCGTCGTAAACACGTTTGTATACGACGATTCTGAAAAGTTTGATTTATATAATATTTTTATAAGTTCAAATCTACTCGCATGTGTTTGCGATCGCGTACATGGACAGGCGAGGTTATTCTCAATACCGACTCCGTGTTGTTGATTTTTGCGCTTCTTATCGCATTTAGTCGCAATTAATATTCCTCGATGAATACTGAAATAAATCGTATAGTACATCAATTCCAATGGTGATTTCTTCATAAACACTGCGTCGATAGCGGTACCGCTCCGAGTAGTCACACCCATCCCTCTGTTGACATACTCCACCATGTATGTTTTTTTTCAAATATTGAAGCAGAGTCGCTCGCGAAATTGTAATTGAAGTTGCCACATACGATCACAGGACACCAATACCTATAGATCTCCTCGTCTGCACGACTGTATGCGCCTCGCGTGTAACGCCGTATAGATTCGTCGGCCAGATCCATCAACTTTAGTCCGGTTATGTTCTGCTGGCAATAGAAAGAGACCAAGAACACCATCTGCTCTTGACCGTTCTTATGGTTATATTTCATGAAGGCGCAACACACGCCCCCATATGGTGATTTCACGCTGTTCAAATCGACATGATGACACGTGGTACTTTAAAGATGATTGGGTATATGACGCTTCGTTTTGATGACATAGCGGAATCCTTCTATCGGAAAAGCGTAACCGTCTGATTTCCCGTGTGATCAGTCAATAAACACGTCTCATATTGACTGTTAAAAGTGATTCCGTCTCGTGCATAACGCTCGAGCTGGTATTGTTTCAACTCTTCGGAATTATTTTGCTAGTCTCCGCAGCCTATGCCTCCCTCGCTGTGCATCCACTTCATATATTCTTCAAACCGTGATCCGACGAAACGTCTATGCTAGCGCGAACGCTCTGCACATTGAACGACGCTATGGTGACTTCGTTGTTGCTCTTGGCGTCAAGAATGAAACTGTCACACCGATCCACGATTGTTATTACACGCTTCGTCTTCAAACATAATATTCTAAAACATATTTATATGCAAAAATCATAAAATTCAATGCTACTACTCAGATTAGTCGGCGCGCCGCACATACCTCCCGTAGTATTCAAAATTCCGCCGCATAAAGGATAAGGTACAGCCACGGTAATAATATCTACAGTATTGTATCTTCATACAAACGATCGGAACGAGTCATACCTACGCGCCTCGCGTTGAATCTGCTCTCCAACTGCAAGCAGTCGCGAATGGATCGCACTGACGAACGAACGGTGTGATTGCTTTGTAAGCAGTAAGCGGGTGATTTGTGAATATTTGTTTTGAAATAAGTACAAGTACTTACTTAAAATGGAAAAGAAAAATTATAGAATAAACTGTGGTGTTTTTGGTTGCTTGGATTTATCAATAACGCACCCAAAGATATTTACCTGGTACATACTTCATTTGTATCTTTTATTAATTAAATAATTAAATAGGTAGATATTTCGATTTTTCCACCGATTAAAATACCTACTTGGATTCATAAACAAATAAGTAGATAGGGTAATTGATTCACCAGCAACATACTCCGCTCGCATTAAAAAAAGATGTTGGTAGTTTCATAGGCTAGGTTATCGACTCACTATGTACTTAGCTACTAACATTTATATTATTGAAGTAGACGAAATATCACTATGAAAAGATTATAAGTATGAGTAATTAATGGTAGGGTTAATTTTAAGTAAGATTTTGTGATGGTCAGAGGTTTTTATTGCTATACGTAGCACACACGTGATGCGATGTTTGATATTAGGTATTGTTTGCATCGGATGAGTGCCCAAAAATATTGTTATTTCGAGTTGCTCCATGCTGTAGCTAAAGGGGACGAAAAATAAGCTGAGATGAAAAAATATATTATAATTAAATGTCAGCTGTTTCTTGCATTTTGTTTTAGTACTTCTCAGTATTTTGTTGAAATACCCCCCAGCGCAGCTTTCGCTTGCATCGGTCATGAGTACGAAAGGTAGTGTAGACAATGGGTATAACAACAATACGGCGCTGGTGATATCTCCTTTTCATTTTTCAAACGCCTGAATTGCTGTGTCGCTCAACGTAATTTTCGTCTTATCGTTTTTCTTCGAGTCTTTTAGGTAAACATTGAGCTCTTTTTGATATTCGGCGGCGTATGGGATATTCTCATGATAAAAGTTTGTCATTCCCAAGAATCGAAGTAATTGTTGGACTGTTTCTGGGCGATACCCGAGAAGGTCAAAGCCATCAAAGCATATCCTGCTTTGATGGCTTCGACCTTCTCGTCAGTTTAATTCCTTTGGAGTTGCCCAAATAGTTGAGTGTTTGTTGGCCAAATGTACACTTAGCTACATTTTGTTGTAACCCATGGTCGTCAAGCCTTCTGAATACTTCTTCTAGTTCTTTTTCTGTGCTGTTCTTTTGTTTCAGAAGTCAATAGGATGTCGTCGACGAATGGAAAAACAAGAAGTCGTTGGAACGTTTGCCCAGCGTTGCGAAAACCGAAACACATCCTCGGGAATTCAAATAATCCGAATGGTGTGATGGCGGCAGTTTTTTGTATATCCTCGTCGCGAGTCCTCACTTGATAATATGCCTTTTTCTTATCAATTTTTGAAAAGTATTTCTTCCCCAGTAGGTTGTCGGTGAAATCGTGCAGTCATGGGATAAGGTACCGGTCTAGCACGGTCACTGCATTGAGACGACGGTAATCACGACATACTCTGTACTTGCCATCCTTCTTGAGAACAAGATGATAAGCCGGCCCAAGGACTCTTCGACGGCCGACAAATTCCTTGCTCCAGCATCGCGTCAAACTCTGCCTTGGCTGCCTTGTACTTGTGCAGTGAAAGCGGTCGTGATTTTGCATAAAATAGCGGGCCGGTAGTCTGTATGTGGTGTTCCACTTCACTGTGCTAGAGCTTCAGGTGCGGTCGGGTGATGTCTGGGTACTTTGCGAGCAGATCGTGGTATGGCTGCTGGTCATCCGAACTTGCGATGAAAATAGCAAATCTATGTGTTACGATTCGCGGACTTGAAACGAGATCTGGAACGGTATCTGCCTCACTGCGGTCCACGGTGGTAGTTACGCGATCTGTCCATTTTCAACGCAGCAACATCTTTCGTAAGTACCTCGATCATGTTAAAAATTCGATTGTTGGGCGACGGTGTTGATGATTGTGACGCGGTACTGGCCTGACTGTAGGAACAAACGGAATTGGCTTTTTTCATCTGCTACTGCTACTGCTAGCGAGACTAATTTTGATTCTGCGCTGACCGCCAATACAGCTTTGTCGAAGAGGGTAGGTGGCTCATCCACAACATTATGAGGGTTTCGCCTGGCATCTTGTCGCGGGCCAGATCACGCATACGCCACAGCAGCGGAGAAGGACGCTGGTCACTAAGTTCAACCTCATTGAGCAATTTTTGTAGTTGTTTTTTTTCTGACTTTTCGTAGACGGTTAACAATCGGGTCTTTACTGCTTCAAATCCACCCGTCCTGGCCGATGATAAAATGATGTCGGTGATTTGTTCAATGTCCACCTTATCGAGTTGTGCCACAGCAAGTCCAAACTTTGCTTGTTCGCTGAGTTTTTGTTCAACACCATGGTCTCAAATTGAGCAAACCAAGCAGACATGCTTATCTGGCTCAACACAGGACAGTTCAGTGCTATGTTCTAAATTTAATAAATTTTTTGATTAAAATTACTGTACCCCCACGTAGCATTGTCTTTCAGTTAAAGGAACTTCCCACACTTTAATTTTCGTAATTAATCAACATTTCAAAATCCTTTAAACAATGCTTAGTGGAACAAATTACGTCAATTTTTTTTTTCTAAAAGTAATTCTATTTCCAGCTGCTTTAAAGAAAAGCCTTGAATATTCTGATGGAATAATTTAAAGGATTTCTTCTTAGCCCCTTTATTAAAATTAGCTATTTAAAAGCAAAAAGATATATGGTTCAATGGTAAGATTGGTAGATGAAGAACTATACTGTTATCGGTATCCTCTGTTGTCATACCATGTTTTAAGGAACATTCGGAGCGAGCCCCACGACTGCCATACCATTACTAGGCACCAAGATCCTGCTAATTGTGGACCCCACATTTTTTTTTTTTATTTGTAATGGGTCTGATCTTGACTCTAGTCTATGTCAGAGATGACAGAGACAAAGTCTAACGATGGATCGAGCCTATCCTTCTGGGTGGCTTCTGGTTCGTTCGTTCTGAAGCCTAACTTTGAAGAGATTAGGGTAGGTTATGTGATGGGTTTGCTCTTGACTCAGGTCTAGGTCAGAGATGACAGAGATAAAGTCTACAATAGAGCGAGCTTACCCAGAAAGAGCCTGTTCATTCTAACTTTGAAGAGATTAAGGTTGTAAACTTTTGGAAACAGACGCAGGCAGAGAGTTCCACATTAATAGAATTGTCCATAGTGACACATGGATTCTCCGTCGTATAATCATTGTTAATATTTATAAAATTATTGCTACAGTTAATTAAGGTATCCACCTATACATTAGAATTATTACTAATGATTGCGGTGTTTATTATAGCACAAGCCTTCGACATACTAATTATGTTTGATTTATATTATAATTATGCTAGTAGTAGCCAGAGCGGGAGGAGTCATTTGATGATATCCCATGCTAAAAAAAAGGCTAGCTATTTGGTGTCTAAACCAGATAGGCAGATAGATTTACTGTGTCTCTAGTTGACTTTAATTTATCAACAGTTTGAGTCGACGTCCAGAAAACGACGTCCAGAAAAACAAGTTTGTCACTGTGATGTCTAACTAAAAAATGTATTTGCATGTGAATATAATTATTTTGTCTATTACACAATATGTGTGTGTCCTAATCTGTCTGTCTGTCTCTTTAGTTACACCTGTCACTCATTTTTCTAGTTAGTACATGTCTAAAATACTTGAACAATGGATATTACGGAGTTAACACTTATTATATATAGTCACAAGCAATGGTTTTTTCTTATTTTTCCAGTATCTTGCGACTGAGAGGTCATTCAACTCATCTATTAATTTGATAGTAACATTTTTCGAATATGACATACTTTTTATACAAAACTTGTAAGCTAAGTATAATCTCCTAACGTATAAAGGAGGAATGCACATTTCAGCTTCCATTACGTGTATTGGAGAGCTTTTTATAAAACCACTTATACTCCTCAAATATTGGTTCTGCATTTTGTCTAATTTATATAAATGACTCTTTGCACTATTATCATAGAGAAAACAACCGAAGTCAATCCCACTGCGTACCAATTAAATATACAAAGATCTCAAATATTTCGGATGGATTTCCCAAGTCGGCCCCGCCAAAACTTTAAATAAATTTAAAAACTACCGTATTTTCCCGTATTTCATTAATAAGCCTTTTCTTTAGAAGTGACTTATTTAACCATATACCTAATGGTTGGAGCTCGTGGTTAAATAATAACAGCCGCACGGGTCGATCTTCAAGATTAAGCAACGCTTGCCAAGGTTGGTCTGTGGATGGGTGACCATCTTAACATAGCGAGTTTCCTCCTTGCTTCGGAAAGCACGTTAAGCCGTTGATCTCGGCTGTCATTTGTAGATCTTTGGCAGTCGTTACGGATAGTCAGAAGCCAGTAAATTTGACTCCAGTCTTGCCATGAAGTACCGTGTTACCCAGTTACTGGGTTGTGGAGGTCTGGTAGGCAGCCGCTCCGCGTAAAATACTGGTATTCAGCTAAATCCGGTTTGACTGGAAGCCAACCCCAATATACATAGTTGGGAAAAGGCTAGGCAGATGATGACCTAATGGTTTCACACAATCTACTGAGAAAATTGGTAAGTTGTCAATTGTAAGTTGCAATCGTAGTTTTCTTCTACCCCTACTAAAAAGACACATCTTTGATTTGTTTGGTGACGTTTTTAGACCCATGTCATCCAACATTACAACCATGAAGTTAAGAGCAACTTGCATTTCCGATTCCACGTGGTTAGAATACTAAAATACGAAATCATCCGCGTACAACAGTAAGCTGCTGACCTACCTTGAATACAATGATCTTCTCAGTGACCGTCAATATGGTTTTCGCCGGGGACGGTCAACTGGCATCTTCTTGTGTAGTGTATGTCACGCACTGCTGGGGCGAATTCGTATTTCGAAAGCCTTTGACAGGGTCTGGCTACCTCTGATCTCATGGCTATTGATGCCGGAGTTCCTCAGGGTAATGTTCTTTCTGCAACTCTTTTGTAATCAATGACAGCGTACTGTCTCTGAAACCGTAGTTTCAAAGAGATTTTTGTACAGCGCAACAACCGGCGGGGATTAAGTCCGTTCCTTGCCATGGTAGAGCGGACAAAAAGCGTTGTCTCCCAGTGGGTGATGACAATCTGGTTACTTTTAACGCCACCAAAACACAGGCGTGTCTTTTTACCGCAAAAAGGAGTCGTTTTGACCACACTCCTACTTTTCAGGGTGCATTTGTTCCTGTGACTGATCGGCTCGAGCTCCTAGGCATTGATTTGACCAGTCTCAACTTTGGCGCAACCATCGAGTACAAAGTCCAAACTGCGGCCAAAAAGTTGGGCATCCTAAATAGAGTGAAGCGATACTTCAGGCCTGGACAGCTTTTAACCCTATATAAAGCACAAGTCCGATCCTGCATGGAATATTGTAGCCACCTTTGGGATGGCTCAGCTAAGTATCAGCTTGGTGTGCTTGAATCAGTGGAACGCAGAGCTAAGTGGCTCATCGGTGACGAAACTGGTGGATGCCAAGCTACATAGCTTGGCTCATAGCCGTAAGGTTGCCTGCTTGTCGGTCTTCTACAGATTGTACTTCGGTGAGTGACCTCATCCCACCAGCCCCCTTTTACCATCAGACATCCAGACGCACTGCATCTTACCATCCCTTCCTTGTTGCTATTCCACCAATTCGCACAAAGCGTTTCCAAACGTCTTTTATAATTCGCACAGCAAAGGAGTGCAACTCTCTGCCTGCGTCTGTTTCCAAATGCTTACAACCCTAATCTCTACAAAGTTAGAGTGAACAGGCTCTTTCTGGGTAAGCTCGCTCTATTGTAGACTTTATCTCTGTCATCTCTGACCTAGACCTGAGTGAAGAGCAAACCCATCACAAATAAAAATAAAAATAAAGTACTGCGAAACAATTACTCTCTCAATCTGTTGACAATTTTTTGATATTGTTATAATACTAAAAAGCATGGGTGATATTGGGTCGCCCTGTACCAACCCTCTACTTGCTCGTCTAGCATCATCCATCACTATTACTTCTTATCATCAAGTATCGTTCTAATAGAAATCAATTTAAATAACTACAAACTTTTGAGCCAATTTCCAAGTCATTCAATGTCGGAACAATCTTCTGCACTAAGACATTGTTATAAGCATTTGTAATGTCCAGAAAGCAAGCCAACGTAGGGTAATTTTTAGTGAAATAGAATTGAATATAAGTAGATAGTCTTGAAATGCATTCTAAATATGATTGAGCTCTCCTAAAACCAACCGTGATAGATAACAAAATTAAATGTTTCTCAATATATGCCATTCTATTCTTTTTTCGATCATATTATGGAATATCTAACAGATATAAGGATAAAAGAGATATTGGCCTAAGTTTAGCTCCATCTTCGTGTCGTGCCTAGCTTTAGGAATAGCAATAACTGATATCGCACGTCTCTCAATCTGTTTAAGAGATACCTCTTAGAAACTTCGTAAAAATTTTTGTTTATAAAAAATAATAATTTTATTTTGATGAGTTTGTTTACTTATTCATAAACGAATACTGTATTTTATGCTTATGAGAAGCTCGTGGCTAAATAATAACAGCCGCACGGGTCGACCTTTAAGGTTAAGCAACGCTTGGCCAAGGTTGGTCTGTGGATGGGTGATCATCTTAATATAACGCGTTATTTGTTTCCGTCACTAATTTTTGTATTTTAATTTAAGGTTGAAATGCTATTTTATAGAAGAATTTCTGCCATATTAAATAGTATGCCATGGAAAATAGAACAATTATCATCATCTGCCTAGGCTTTTCCCAACTACATTGGGGTCGGCTTCCGGTCAAACCGGATTCAGCTAAATACCAGTGTTTTACGTGGAGCGGTTGCCTACCAGACCTCCACAACCCATTAACTGGGTAACACGGTACATCTTGGCAAGACTGGAGTCAGATTTACAGGCTTCTGACAATCCGTAACGACTGCCAAATATTTACAAATGACAGCCGGGACCAACGGCTTAACGTGCTTTTCGAGGCACGGAGGTTACTCGGTATGTTAAGATGGTCACGCATCCACAGACCAACCTTGGCAAGTGTTGCCTAACCTTCAAGATCGACCCGTGCGGCTGTTATTATTTAGCCACGAGCTCCTAAAATGTAAAATCACTACCTATATCTTAATTGAACCGCATAGTTGTTGACTATCCAACGGTAATTACCGATATTTTATCAATGTATTTTAGTGATATAATGAATATAAAAGATGTAAACAACGCCGCCGAGTCTCTCGTATCCATTATGAGATCAATCATCGTCAAGCACTCTAAATCGGTGTACATGGCTTCAAGACGAAGAATTCTGAAACCTTGGATTACCAATGAGCTGCTCAGATGCCGTAATAGAGATAGCATTGCTAGTACGCTTATAAAAGACCGTGAAAACTACATCCTCAAAGTTAGATACAAAAGATATCGTAACTTTTGTAATAAGCTCCTCAAAAAATTAAAAATTTCCTATGAAAGGTAGTTTCGAAAAACAACCCAAAAGCAACATGGAAGATCATTAAAGATATTACTGGAACCAGTCGCAATGCTCATTCGCCTAAAGAACTATTGACTATTTCCTCTGATGAAAAGTCTTCAGTCAATATAGTCAACGTTTTTTTGCCAACGTTGGCAAGAACTTGGTTGAAAAATTGTCGCCTACCAACACCTTTGAATGTTATATCCTTATGCTATAGCCTTAATAATCAATTGGTAAACTTTCTTGAGTCGCACAAAATCCTAAGCACTAACTATTACGGGTTTAGAGGTAGCAGGTCAACTGAAGATGCAGTTGCTGCCTTGGTAGATCATGTAGTGGCAAAATTAGATACTAAAATGAAATGTCTAGCTTTCTTCTTGGATCTTTCAAAAGCATTTGACACTGTGTCTGTACTTCATCTCTTATCCAAGTTAGAAACTATGAGCATTCGTGGACATACTCTTAAAATATTCCAAGATTAACTTTGTGATAGAAACCAGTGTGTTAAAATTAATGACATAATTAATGACACTGAATTATTGATATTTACGTTCCTCAGGGTTCAATTTTGGGCCCAACTTTATTCTTAATCTATATTAACAACCTATGCAAGATGTCTCTAACAAACTGTTCCATGTTTACTTACGCAGGTAATACGGCCCTGCTTCTTCATGGTAATAAATGGTCTGAAACAGTAAATCACGTGGAATACGCTCTTGCTTCTGTGATGGAGTGGCTGTCGAACAATATTTTAACATTAAATCTAAATAAAACGGTATACTTACCTTTCTCCTTAAAACACCTCACCACAACTGACCTCCCTCCTCCTAATACAATGGAGCTCTGAGCTCATACTAGCCCTTTTGGTCTATCCTCTTCACAATGTGACTGTCCAGAACTGATAAGGTCTGAGTCCGTTAAATATTTCAGGGTCTATGTTGATAGTTCTTTGAGCTGGAAACCTCGTCTTGGATATCTTGTATCATGAGTTCGCAAGTGTATATTCATCTTCAAGAAACTAAAGCACTCTGTGGACTTTAGGACTATTAAAACCGTTTATTAGGCCTTGTGCCAATCCATTATAAACTATTGCATCACAGCGTGGGGTGGGGCACCCAAAATATCTCTTCTGCCTCTGGAGAGGGCACAGAGAGCTGTCCTTAATGTTATGACTTGTAAGCCTTTTAGGTATCCCACAACGGCTCTCTATACCGAATGTAAAGTCTATACGGTGAGACAGCTCTTTGTATTTAGCACTATTTTACGTAAACATCTGTCAGTGGTATATGAGCCCAGTGCTACCAAAAAACGCAGATATTACATTGTTTGACCTACCCACAGATGCAGAACAAGCCTTGCCCGGCGCCATTTTAGTCATCATCTGCCTAGCCTTTTTCCCAACTACATTGGGGTTGGTGGGTCGTTTTACGTAGAGCGGCTGCCTACCAGACCTCCACAACCCATTAACTGGGTAACACGGTACATCTTGGCAAGACTGGAGTCAGATTTACTGACTTCTGACAATCCGTAACGACTGCCAAAGATCTACAAACGACGGCTTAACGTACTTTCCGAGGCACGGAGGAAACTCGGTATGTTAAGATGGTCACCCATCCACAGACCAACCTTGGCAAGCGTTGCGTAACCTTCAAGACCGACCCGTGCGGCTGTTATTATTTAGCCACGAGCTCCTCGGCCATTTTAGTATACTGTCAAATCACCTATACAATAAGGTGAAAAAACATTGTGACATTGTTACCTTCTGTCGAAATGGATGTAAGACCACTGTTTCTAAGTGGCTTTTTACACTTGATTATAATAAGACTGAAGATCTGATAAATATATCGAACATGTAAAGCAAAAAAATAAATGAGAAGAACACTTAATTGCACCTACGAACCTACTAACATAAAATAATAGTAAATATATCTTATATGTGTATATAAGATATATTTACTATTATTTTATACTTACATACATACATTCAGTCAAAAAAGTATTGGGAATGGATGATTTGTTTATGGTTCCAAATTCAAATTTTTGTTCTTTTGTAGTTGTTAGATTGGCACAACTGTTTTCCATTTTGGCGCGGAGTTTGAGTTGCATCTGTTATTTATATTAAATACAGTGCTGGTTTTAGTAATATCATAAATATAGTGTGTATTGCGAATTTCATAATGGACAAAAATATCGAACTAGTCTTAAATTTTGCATCGCCAATGGAATTTCGTGTTCGGAGTCACTGAAAATGTTACAGAAGGCTTGCGGTGAATCGACTTTATCAAAAACTCGTGCTTATGACTGGTTCAAAGCATTCAAAAGCGGTCGAGATGTGATGGAAGATTTGCCTCGCTCTGGTAGGCCGTCAACGTCTGCAACTGAAGTTAACATCGCAAAAGTGAAGGAAATAGTGATTGAAAATCCCTATTCAACTCTGAGAGAGATAGCCGCCGAACTTTCTGTATCTCACGAGTCGATCCGTACCATTTTAACTAATCATTTGGGTATGAAGTATGAAACATGTTGCTGCTCGGCTAGTCCCAAAAGATCTGAATTTTCTCCAAAAACTCAATCGCATGAAAGTCGCTGAGGACATGCTAGAACGAGTCAGTTCGGACCCAACATTCATGAAACGCATTGTTACTGGTGACGAGACGTGGGTTTACGAGTTTGACATGCAAACTAGTCAACAAGCTTCGGAGTGGCGCCTTCCAACTGAACCGAAACCGAAAAAACCACGCCAAAGTCGATCAAAAGTCAAAGTCATGTTGACTGTTTTCTTTGACTATCGCGGTGTTGTGCACTCTGAATTCTTACCGGAAGGTCTAAAGGTAAATAAAGAATATTATTTGAGCGTTATGCGGCGTTTAAGAGAGCAAATTCGACGAAAAAGGCAAGATTTGTGGAAAGAAAATTCTTGGATTTTTCACCACGACAATGCGCCTTCGCACAAGGCTATCATTGTGAACGAATTTTTAACCAAACACTCAACAAATACCATCCAGCAACCACCATATTCACCAGATATGGCTCCTGCTGACTTTTTTCTTTTTCCTAAACTAAAATTACCACTTCGTGGCACCCGTTTTCAATCGATAGAAGACATAAAGGAGAATTCGCGGCGAGAACTGAACTCAATTCCGGAAGCAGCGTTTAAAAAATGTTTTGATGAATGGATTATTCGTTGGCGCAAGTGTATCGTTTCTAAAGGAGCATACTTTGAAGGTGATAAAATAAATTTGGATGAATAACAGACATTTTGTGTATTATTGATCTTTTCCCGGTACTTTCTTGACAGAGTAGTACATAACAAACCCACATTACACACATCCTATCACAAAAATGAGGAGTGAATTATAAGTGCTTGTTTTTTTGTAATATACTGTGATCGTCCTACAACTTCTGTTATGTGTTCAAACTGTAACTGAGAACGCCGGCGCCGGTACCCTAAACACAAGTTTAATCTTACACTGGGTACCGGAGTTCAACGTAAACACCTTTTTTGCTGTTGTGTTAAAACTACTTAATGTCTAAATTTGTGTATTGTACAACAAATCGAAAATAAACTATTTAAATATTATTATTATATTATATAATAGGTCTTGCTTGAAAAGTATCTGCTATGGTCCAAAACCGTTAAATCTGTGATTTGTTCTGGTTCTTAGCTCGGAAAAAACTGCGAGACTTGATTCCTGAACTATTTATAATTGAGTCCTACTCCAGCGAGTAGGACTCGCGCACCGAGGGTTCCGACCGATTTTTTCTAATAAATATTGTTTGTATAGGTGAACTTTCCATTTAAGACACAATAACATAAATAAATTATTAAGTTTAAGTTTGTATTAAGTTCCAGTTTTGAGTGTACATTATTTCTTTTTAAAGTGGTTTAGAGTTGCACAATGATCGCGGTGTGTTGACTCCTTGCCCTTACATCGCGACACCCACATTGACTTACTCGCAACAATGAAGCGGGGGCTTCGATATATGGTTAAACAGCCCGATGAGGTAACACAGCGGTTTACTAATTGTTTTTATTCCTTATTGTTACAGGTATGGTAGTCTCTAATCTGACAAGGTCGGGAGGTATGTGCAATAATTTTGATTTTAATAAACCAGTCTTCGACAATCATAGATACCAGTCAAGTCCTGGTTATTTTGTAAAGCCGATAATTGCTTTCAATGAAAACCTTTAGCTTCAAAACTGACTTGCGACGTTTTAGATACAACATGTCAGAAAAGCTACTTAATGGTACCTGTCCATTACAGTAGAGCGAGGCAGCGGAGCGGAGAAACGGCGAAATATTAACCAATAATGTAAGTCAAAATGTCAGTGAGTCACGTGGTGCGGTGATTTTATGCAATTCCATTGGTTAAAAATTTTCCGTTTCTTCGCTCCGCTGCCTCGCTCCGCTGTAATGGAAAGGCTAATTCTTGTTATTCAGATTGTACTGCAAAACTAGTATCCTCAACATGATAAAACGTGTAGGTATTGAAGTTTTATTTAATCTAACAATCTCGATTGATGTCAGTGCACGTCCGTACTTATTTGGAAAAATAATCTCCATATCTCAAGAGCCCACGACGCTCAGACCTTTGCTGGGTAGTTTTTCGGAATTTGATCTTTCGACTGATTCATATGGCCTAAATTGAATTTCACTTTCAGCTTTGTAACATATGAAAATAGATATACCATATAACACATATTTGAATGATGGACTCGCTTTTATTAAGTAGTTTTAAGATCGATCGACGTTCAAATGTTTTGTGTCCATATGAATCACAATTTGTGTAGATAGGCTCTCTATTAAGAAAAGAATCATATTTTAACATTGTTGTTAAAATCAATAATCAGTGATCATTTATCATGGAAAAAAATCTGATGAATTCAACAATAATTCTTGTAAAAATATTTCTGAAATTTCAATATTAATATATTGAAATTTCTATATATTGAATCATTCTTTTTTTATTAATAATTCTACTCCTTCTTTTTTTCTTCAGTTTGCGGCATTGTGAGATACAATATTAAAATAACATAAATTAGATAGATACTTTGAATTATGAATTAATAGGTTTTTATGGTTATTACTACGGAAGATTAATGACAAAAGTGCCATTTAAATAATTTCATTATGTCTCAATTTCATTACCTTATTAATAATAAATATAACCTGTTAATTATGACTGTTAATTCTAAATAATAATTGTTGATTCTTAACTAAAAATAAGGCATATCAAAAGTAGTAGTAGTAGTAGCTATATAATAAACTAGCTTCTGCCCGCGACTTCGTCTGCGTAGATTTTATAGTAGGCACGCAACTTTTTTGTCTCATATTCGCATTCTTTGCTGTTCTTATTTTCAGCCCCAAAACTACTTGTACGTGTTTGTGATCTCCTGATACTCGGGAATCTTTAGCGGTTGCAATTCCTGCCGAAAAAATACTTTGACATATTTCTGGTCTACTGTCACCAGTAGAGCAGAAGTGTGTCAAAGTATTTTTTTTAGCGCACATAATGCCAGCCCCGGCAATACTTTGATGTTCTTCTGGTACTTTTGAATTCTAACCGCTAAAAATTCCAGCGTCAAAAATACTTCGACATGTTTCTGGTCTACGGGTATTTGTGAATTTTTAGTGTTCGCATTCCCGGCCCCAAAAATACTTCGACGTGATTCTGCTCTTCTGGTACTCGTGAATCTATAGCGCTCTCAATTCCAACCCAAAAATTCTTCGACATATTTCTGATTTCCTGGTATTTGTGAGTCTGTAGCGCTCTCAATTACAGCCCAAAAATACTTTTACATGTTTCTAGTCACCTGGTTCGTTTGAATCTTTAGCGCACACAATTGCAGCCCAAAACATACTTTGAAACGTTTCTTCTGGTCACCGAAACGCTCTGAATTCCAGCTTAAAAATACTTTTACGTGTTTTTGCTCTCCTGTTACTTGTAAATCTTTAGTGCTCTCAATTACAGCACAAAAAAACGTTGATATGTTTAAGGCTTCCCGGTACTTGTTATTTTTAGCACTCTCGAGTCCAGCCCGGAAAAAACTTTGACATGTATATTCTATTCTACTTTTAAAAGAAAATAAAAATGGCCTAATTTATCTTTGCGCTCACAATTCCTGCCGAAAAAATACTTTGAAATGTTTCTGGTATCTAATTGTGAATCTTTAGTGCTCATACTTCTAGCCCAGAAAAAAAAACAAAATTTTTCTGTTCTGCTGCTACTTTTGAATTCTAACCGCTCACAATTCCAGCGTCAAAAATACTTCAACATGTTTCTGGTCTCCGGGTACTTTTTTTTTTATTTTTTTATTTACTATTAATAGGCACGCGCTTGACCACCATCTCACCTGATGGTAAGCGATGATGTGGTGGTCGAAGATGGAGCACGCTTGCCTAGAAGTAACCTATTCACTCTTGACTTAAAGACCCAGGTTGTAGCTATCGGGAAACACAGACTCCGGCAGGGAATTCCACTCCTTAGCTGTACGCATTATGAATGTGTTCCCAAAACGTTTTGTGCGTGTGGGTGGGATGTCCACCATGTACCGGTGGCGCATCGCCGTTCATCTTGTGGTACGATGATGGAAAGGGCTTGGCGGAATTAAATTATGCAATTCCGTCGCACATTCCCCAAAAACTTGTAAATCTTTAGCGCTCATAATTTCACACAAATAAACACTTCGACATGTTTCTGGTCTCCTGTTACTTGTGAATCTATAATAGCGTTCGTTTTTCAGCCCGGAAAAAACTTCAACGTAAATATTTCTGTTTGACTATTAAAAAAAAAATCTAGCCCAAAAATACTTTCACATCGTTCTGTTCTCCTGGTACTTTTAAATCTTTAAAGCCCATAATTACATCCCGAAAAAAACTTTGACATGTTTGTATTCTTCTGGTTCTTGCAATGTGAATCTGAAGTAATAAGGCAGCTGCGACTCTAAGTTTCCACATCCCCTCAATCTTCATTAAGCCATGCCTATTACCGGGATAAAAAGTAGCTTATGTTTGATTCCAGGATGTGAACTTTATGTGTGCCAAATTTTATCCAAATCCCTTCAGTCATTTTTGCGTGATTGAGGCACAAACATACAAACTTTCACATTTATAATATTAGTAGGATAAGACTAAAGCTATTAACTTGTACACGGTTAAAAATTGGATAAGGAGAATTACGCAACAAAAGCGCTCCTTTTGTGCTGGAAAGGTTAAAAACTAGTTTATTTTATGATTAATGCAGGGTTATACCATATGAATCAGGCACACATTAATCAGGATTTTGCCTACACTCATGCATTACTCATCTTACATACAGACTTCAGTATTGTCATCTTTCTATAACCCAAGAGCATCCATCACACGAAACTCAAACTGAAGTTTTAAAACAATAAAATATGTTTTATAAAGTAGGCAATGCAACCAGCATGCCACTTGAATCAATCACAGATGAATCACAAATTTCCCTTCATAACACCGGGATCTAAGCCATTCGGCCACACGTCTACCATCTAGCAGGTCCGTTGCACGACTGATTTCCCCCACGTGGAAAGCCAGATTCTCATCATCATCACCCGACCAAGTACGGTCATTAATCAGTATTATACGCCGGATACTTCTTATTTACAGACACACTAACGTAGTTATAACTAATACTCTTTTTTTTTGTAAGATAACAACTCATCTCCTTTCGATATAATTATAATTTATATTGATTTATCAAAGGGAAAATGCGACATCGACTATTTAGTTCCGGAAAATGGTAAACGGACGCGTCATATGAATCAGAAGAGAAAACTTGAAATATTTTTATTTTGTACATGGACAGCAATTATTTGAAAAATATAATTTGTCCCAGTTAGGGATATATATAAGCTGGTCTATCATAAGTTCGAAAAGCATTTGACCGAATTTAATTTCAGCTAAAACTTTTCAACTATTATCATTACGTTTTTTTTACATAATCGAAGTCACGTCTGCCACTGTATCAATTAACCTATTATCAATTCGATTTTTGTCGTCATTTGGTCGAAAAACTTTTTACCGAAGTGACACTTAGCCGAAATAACATTTGTTCGATATATTTTGTTTCCGAACTTTCATTATGCCACTGTTTTTATGCCACTGTTTTGATTTATGTGGTGTAATAGTGGTGTGGTAGTGGTGATGGTGGTGGTGAAAGTTAACAAAAGTGTTTTTAAGTGGTCTCAATTAGAAGTATGCAAGCAAGCATGCAGAATGCATGCAGGCATGCAGCGTGCAAGCAAGCTTGCAGCGTGCAAGCAGGCACTCAGCATAACACCGGCTCCTCAGCTCGTGGGCTGCCCCACCCCTCCGCGCCTGATTCAGTGTTGCTCGGTCACAATCTTCATAAACTTCTTCTGTTAAAATACATAATATATTAAATAAAACGATTTTTTTCACTGATACAAGGCCATCTCCGAAAAATGCACAGTTTCTGAGGAAAAGTATACGTGAGTGAGTGAAGTCACGGCAAAAAAAAAAACAAATTATTTCAATTATGATTAACTGTATTTTTTACAACTCGTCATACCTTTCGAGTGCTAAAAAGTCTTTGTTGCTATCTCTATCGCACAATTGTGGCTATTTTTTTAAGATAGCGTACACTTACATATTTAACAATGTTTCATCTCACAGTGACTGTGTAAGCGCGTTTAATATTAAATAGTCGTACGCTACTCAATAAGTGCAAATGTAAATAGACAAGAATACATAATTATTGACTTTAAGTTGTTACATAATTACATGTATTTAGGTACCAATACTTCTATGTTCTTCGGTCTGCCTTGTTGTCAATCTAACGCAACATTTGTGTGAACGGACACCGCCCATGGTTAGCAGCGTATCTTTATATTCGATTCTTATAGCAGTAAATATGTGAGCAACTTCTGTTATGTACTGAGTACATTCCTTGCATAGGTGATGTTTACTTGACATCGAACTGTTATTTGGCATTTCATATCAAATGCCTAAACTTTTTAGCTTGTAGCTAAAAATAAATAGAAGTTTTTGTTTATAATGTGGTAGCTCACCAAACGAAAACCTAAAACTACCGCTAAAACTAGCTGCGTTTCCACGGCATTCGCTGTAAATTACAATCATGTCAGTGTATTCTGACGCCGTGTAAGTTACACGAGACATTGTTAAAAAAAACACTAGTACTAAATAATAATAATCCCAAGTTACGAGTCCTGTCACAATAAAAAAGAAATACTGTCTTAAACTTTTACAAACATAACAACATATTATTTTAACAAGAAGAACATAATAAAATAAACTCAAATTAAACATCAGATTTGTTCAGCATCGCCTCTAGGTAGCCACTTCGGTAGAACTGTTGATAACCTCGAGCACCAAAGCCGGCCCTGCGGCAAGAGCGCAGGCGTAGCTCGCCACCCCAGCATCAACGATATCACTCATCGAGCTCTTATACCGCCCTGTGACGCTGACAAATTTTCGGTATTAGAACCTTTCGGCTTGATACCAGATGATATGACGTTGGTGCCGCGGAAGGTGAGTAGGCCTCTGGTATGGGACGCAACTTGTGTCGACACCCTTACGCCATTCATCACGTGATCCAAGTACGGCAGGCTGTGCCAGCATTGCCGCTGCGGCTATGGCTGCGGCTGCTGAGGCCTTCAAGCGGCGCAAATACAGGAACCTTCCTGGTAATTACAGTTTTACGACGTGCACCAATGGGTGCGATCCAAGCTAAGTGGCGGCTGCGGACAACGAAGCAAGCGCGCGAGCTGCGCGACAACTAAATACAGGCGGCGCGCCTTCCATTAGTCTAGTCAGTCCTCGCTAGTCTTCGACGCAGGGAAGTTGTCGCTACTCGATGCGGCGGCCAATGCAGGCGTAGTCCGCCCTATATTACTATACTCTTTGAGTCCGCCGTCGCATTCATTCGGAGCGGAGGCCGCTGACCGGTGCGCGCGCCGCGCGCCCTGTCGGTTTGTCATGATCAGTACGCTGCGCGCTGCGAAGGCGGCCGGACGTATGATGCGCTCGTATGACTGTGTAGGTCACTACAAGGCGCACGTGGAATACAACGCGCCGTCGCGTCGACCCGGGCCTGCTAGTCAATTCTGTAAATAATCATTTCGATATCGAGCTGCACCTGAGTGACAAACCTCACAAAGTGAGCTTTATTACGCACATCATAAAAGTCTTACGTTTGACGTAATTTGATACTCACCTCGGATTCCGCTGTCGAGATACAAAAATGTTGTTACAGAATAGGGGAGCCGCCCAACGCTCGCCGTCCGCAGGCTTGCACCTACGGTGGCTGAGAATCACCCTGCGACTCTCGACGCACGTGTAGTCTTCTTGTGTTGCGGCGGCTGGAGCGTGAGGAGACCCTCTCTCTCACGCGGTCGGCTTCCTGCTTCGCATTATTGCTTCGCCGAAACGCAGAAGGAGGTGACCGCTTTCCATGCCTCCTCGCTCCAGACCATGGATTTACCGGTCGCAAAAAGCCGCTGTCGCCGATCACCTCGACGAGAACGCGGCGGTGCTCCGCCTATGCAGAACAGACCTATGCTCTACCGATTCCTCCGGGTGATCCTCACAGTGTTGACACCCGGGCCTGTCCTCCCAAGGAATCCGAAATAAGCACCTTTCGGTAGGTTAGGAATGGAAAATAAATGAGTGCAAGCAAATACCAGTGATATTAGTTTTTGGTATTAGAATGGAATCAATCGAAAATAATAACCCCAAAAGAAGTACCTAGAGTGGAAATAGCCCAGCTCATAGGACCAAACAACTATGTGTAGTAGTTTTGAGTGAGAATTCGAAAAAACTTACGCCAGACTCTGTTCACTGCTTCACGCTCCGTGGGCTAGGCGTCGTGGCCAGCAGTCCTGAATTCTGCTAACACTTAAACGACACAAAATGTTCCATAGGCGTGGCGTCAGCGTTATTGTTTGTATCATGAGTGGGGTTATTTTCACACCGAAGGACCGTTTTCTTAAGAAAGTATTTTTCTTTGAGCGGACGCGCGTGGCAGAACACGCATGGAAGCGCGGCGCTACTGCGCGCATAGGTAGACCAATCGGATTGCTCAGCAAATGAACGATGAGAGAGCCAAATCAAAGCAAAGCCTCACAAATACACATAAAAGCCAAATTAGTCGTCGAGGGGTGAAAAAACTATCCCAAAAATTCCCTAAGATTGAATGCAGTAGGTAATACCCGCTTTAGAACAAACGGTACGTAACAATAACCATTAAGCAATTGGCCAAAAGCACTTGAAATAGTCATGTTAGAAATTCTTGTGCGAAGAATATAACGTTGAATATCTGATTGGCCTGTGGCATTCGACAAACGATTGTTTAGGAATGATATCACCTGTTCGTGGGTGTTCGCAAAGTTTTGAGTACTGACTTAGAACTTTAAGATAAGCGCGTTAAGAGTTGTAGTTTGTTGGTAAATAATTTATTAATTTTATAGTTTTAAGGCGTCATCGCGCGTCGTTGCAATGCGCAGTTAATCAGCGCGTCGCGACCGGCTCGCCCACGCTGGCTAGTTGGGGCCAGTCGTGGCGCCAGCCTCCAGACGATGGCCCCACATATTGATGTGGGGTGCATTGACACCATACTTACATTCGGCCAGTTACTAAACTTTTATATTCATGTTGTGAAACAGAAAATTTAAAAAATTTGCAATCAATAAGACATTATTTATTTCTTTCTTTCTTTTTAGGGTTCCGTACCCAAAGGGTACCCAACGGAACCCTATTACTAAGCCACCGCTGTCCGACTGTCCGTCCGTCTGTCTGTCAGAGGGGTGTATCTTAAGAACCGTTATAGGTAGACAATTTTCACCAGATTGTGTATTTCTATTGCCGCAATAACAACAAATAGTAAAAAATAAGGTTTATGGTAACAAACCCTTCGTGTACTAGTCCGACTCGCACTTGGCCGGTTTTTTTCATTTGACATCTATCATTATAGGTTTATCCCAATGCAATAAATGTGCTTGCCCTAACTTATTTCAATATTTTGCTCCATCATCATCATCGCTAATGAATTAGGTTCAAGGTTGATGGGGACAATTTGACAGTGATGGGTAGCGTGGATTTGCTTTCTGATTTTGCTAAAGTGGCCATTTTAGACTTGCAGTTCTTTACAGTAGAAAACTGCAATAATGCTCATCCTGTTTGTGTGAGTGACTCACATTAATAATAACATCATTTACACAAAATACTTAACATTCAAAATTAAAAAATCTAACATAAATATTTAACATTATTATATCAATATCCTCGCTCATCCGACATTCATATAATAACATTATACTGGACACACGCACCGCCTGCTGAGATCCATTGTCTTAGCGTGTGATGTCAGCACGCCCCGCGCCGTGTCACGACGCATACACTAGTGCGCATTTGGTATCTGCCGCCGCCAGTCGTTTAACCTACGTCAAACGCACGCTCGCTCACGCTTGAGCCATAATTACCCGCACAAAATTGCTGTGTTAAGTAAAATATATTCTTTCGCTTTGTTCTTGCTGTCGCTTGCTATATTAGCTCAAAGATGTGCCTTCTATAACGGAGTTATATTGGCACAATAAACGTGTGACACTGACAACTCAGGAGGGCTCTAATTTATCCAGATCCTGTAAATTTAACTTCACTCGCTATACATCACCCACATAACCAAATTTGTGACCCCGATTAAAACATCGAGGATGGTAGAGACAATATCAACATTGCAGCGTAGTCAACGCTCCAGCCGCCTACGGCCAAGTAAATGTGAGCGTATTTCCACTGACCCCGCACATCCGTCATTGGAATTATTTAGTAGGTTTATGAATACCACCTTATTGGTCAAAAAGCTCATTATATCGTTTTGCCAAATTGAAGGCCAATTCAATCTCACCAGAATAACTGAGGATGTCACCAAATTTCTCTATGTTCTTGCTCACCTCGATCGGCAATATTCCGTAGATGAAGACGTCATAACCTCGCCACCTGCAACCGGCAAGTATGAGTAGCTGAAGAGTAAACTGATCAAGTACTTGTCAGTTTCTAAAGAGAAGAAGGTGAAGCAACTTCTGAGAGGAGAATTAGGAGACCAAAAACCGTTCCAGTTTTGGCGGCACTTGAAACATCTAGCTGGGCTGACAATCCTTGAGGACTTTCTTCGCACCTTATGGACGAGTCGCCTATCAGGTAGCCTGCAGACAATCATCGCAGTATGGAGTAGCAGTACTCCATACACGATCGAACTCACAAGTCCCATCTGTGGGACGGATCTGCCAGATACGAGCTTGATACCCTTGAGTTAATTGAGAAACGAGCCAAGAGGATCATCGGCATTGATAGGCTCATCGAGTCGAAGCTCCAAAATCGGTTGCATCTTGGGGAGTGTGCGACTGAATTGCACCAAACCCGTTCCATCATCGGACCACAACACGAACGGCGATGTGCCACCCACACGAGCATAAAGATTTGGGCTTACAGCTAAGGAGTGGAATTCCCTGCCAGAGTCTGTTTCCTGATAGCTTAACTTGAGAGTCTTTAAGTCAAGAGTGAATAGGTTACTTCTAGGCAAGCTTGTTCCATCTTCGACAGCATCATCGCTTACCATCAGTTGAGATAGTGATCAAACGTATACCTATCAACAGAAAAAAAAAATTTTTCTTCGCCGACGTTAAGGCTATCAACACTTGATTGACATACTGTTTTGTAGACGATATATCTAATGAGAAGTTGAAAATGCGACAAAGCGAACCTAAGGCTTTGAAACTACAGCATTGCCTATTAATTACTGTACGTCAAATTTTCAATGTTAAGTATCATGTAAAAATCTAGTGTTTATGAAAGGAAACTCTGGTTTTAGTGGTTAATCTACTTTTTCTCTGCAATAGTATTTTGTAATTTGTATTCAAAATAAAAATTGCTGAAATACTGTTTTTTTTTTTTACATTTCATTTGTGTGTATTTTAAGTACTTACGAGATAGTATTTTGTAATTTGTATCTAGCGGCCGGAGTGGAGCCATTGACACCACCTGACTCCACTGATTAAAACGAAAATAAACCATAAGAACATTACAATAAAGTTTTAAATCAGTAGCGTCCGGTGGAACCAATGGTTCCACTCGGGCCGCTAGAGGTTAAAGCAAAGTATATATCCGAGCCTTGGACTGGAATAATAACGGGTAAAACTTACCAAATACCAGGAGGTTATAATCACGATGAAGTAAAATTGGGGCTTACAACTATTACCACATAATATTGATTTTGATTTATAATATTAGTAGGATTACATATTTTTCATTTATTTCTGGAACTTCTGAAACCAACGCAGACAAGTTAGGAGTTGAAGCTAGTATTTACTTAAAACAATTGAAACTCGACTCCATTTTATTTCTTGACCTTTGACTTTTTTTAAATTCTTAACACATTGATGTTTGACGTATATAAATCCTAAAATGAAAACATTTATTTTAGCGTGTGTCTTGAGATAAAATGTGAAATTAACGTTGTAAAAACAGACACTCTATTATAAAAATAAAATATTTACCCAATATTGCTTTGTGATATGAAAACTTTAAAGGATCCTATGCAAATGAAGGAGATGATTTGGAGTCGCTATTTTCTTCAAGCCGTAGTTATTAATTTCCTGGAAAACGCATCCATTGTCGCCTTCCGGTAAAAACTACCAACGACGTTGTACTTTATTTTGTTTTGATCTTTTATTCCATACCAATTTTATACATAACTCAAAAGTTAGCGCGGATAGAAAAATATTACGTTGTATAATTATTGTTCAAGTTCATAAAAATACACTTTTACATGGTTCAGACACTTTTTTAACTGTGAATTAAATTAAAAAATGCTAAACCATTTACTGTTAAAAAAATATTTAAATTACGAAAATCTGACAGCACCGATTTGAAAAAAAGTGACGCAGGTCCTGCCTGCAAGAGCTCTACGGAGAATCTCAAAAACTGAACAAACGAGAGAGATGCAAATACTTTTGCAAGCTAAAAGATGAGATGACGATAATAAGAGACTAGCTTGGAATAAAAAAACGTAAGTGCCAAAATTAATTTTTGGATTTGATAACATAAAAGTATTATTGAATCTGTCCAGTTGGAACCTCGATAATTATTTATTATTTACTTTATTGTATAGCTCATAACAAGCACAGTAAAAACACTTATAAAAACTAGTGTACAATGGGCGATCTTATCTATTTTTAAGTAATTTTCATAGGACCAATCTAAAGCATTGCGTGTTGTAGCTAAAAAAAGTAAAAAGATATTTCGAAATTTGTATTTTTTTCTATCGAGAAAATGTCTTCGTATCGTGTATTCCTTCAGTTGAATACTAGATCATATAGTCAAAAACATATACCACAATTGCATTTCTGTTCCGGGAACCTAACAAAATACGTTAAAACGAAAAACGGCTTTATACTGATTGGATCACTTTGCACCACAAACTTATCAGCTTTAGCCTGTATCTTTTTCTCTGATAGTCTAATTACAAATGTATATGTGACTGGCGATTGCAAATACCGCCCAACTAACACTAAAACGTTAAAAAAACCTATATAAGACTCGTATATCAGTTCCATTTGACTATAAAAGTGTTAACGCATACCTGTGCAACTGAGTTAGAGCGTGCTCTAACTCACTTATAACCACGAAGAGGCCCACAGTTTTACTGGTAAAAGTTATAGAAAGCCTAGTATGGAGTATGTTCTTCACGCAGACTAGCCCCGAATAAAATGAAGATTGCCAAGGCCGAGTTCGAAGCAATGTTGGCGAACGGTACAGCTCGACCCTCGGAGAGCCCTTGGTCGTCGCCTCTCCAATGGCTGGCGTCCTTGCGGGTATTACAAGCTGGGAAGCAAGGACAATACCAGATAAGTACACAAACAGGTACATACATGACTTTGCCAACAGTCTATCTGATTGTAAGGCCTTTTCCACCATAAACCTTTTAAAAACTTTTACCAGTTTTTGACCAAGATATTCCAAAGATTGCAATCACAACACCGTTTGGTCTTTTCGAGTTTCCGTTTATGACTTTCGCTTGACAAAAGCTGGCTTAACTTTTCAAAGGTTTGACGATGACATGACCCACGGCCTAGACTTTTGTTACCCTTATTTGGATGACTTCCATATATTCTCGAAGACCGAAACAGAGCACGAAGAGCACCTTCGCCATTTCTTCATACGAATAAAGGAAAACGGCTTGCTCATTAACACTGCCAAATGCGTCTTTGGGTTTCAGAAGTCAAATTTCTGAGATATCACATTTTGCAACACAACACTAAACCTTTGGAAAGCAAGGTAAAGGCATTAAGAGAATTTGCAGTGCCCAAAACTGAAAGACAGCTTAGGTCGCTTATCGTCATCCATCATGGACGTGTTATATCAGGATCGTTGAAATAATACCACGTTTGTGATTAATAACAGTCAAGTGACTGTTTATTCGATTACACTTGTACACAAAATATATAAGCCAGACACCGTAGACAGATTAAACGCGTTGGGTCGCAGAAAATAGGACCATCCTGATTATTTGGGTGGTTGTTAGGATAGATACCAGTAGTGTCCTCCCAATTTTTCAACCTCGAAAGACCTGTGTGAACTGCGTAGTTCTCAAACTTCTTCATTTTCTGTCATTTTTAAGAGTTAAGCTTAATTCTCCTAAACGGTGCGTTCTAAGGAGAAAGTCAATCTGGATATTTTCAAAGTTGACAAAATTTTACTGTAATTTAAATTCAAAATTGGAGTTTTAGTTTTAAAGTCGGAGTAGGCAATATCGTTACATTATCATATTTTTTTGCATAAAACTTCTAAGAACACTTCAATGACTGAATGAATGGTGACGTATAAATTACTCATGTAAACTCTTCCGTCGTGAAATTATAGGTAATTCTTCGGTCCACCGATATCCGCACACGATGTTATAAGTACTTTCACGGGCACAGCGAATCAATATATTTTCAGAATGTATACCACATATGGTGATGCGACATACATTTTTGGTGACATCGAAATCGGTTCATTTCTACTTCAGTATCTTTACCTTTTTAAAAACGTTTTTAAATTAAAATACTCACCCTACAAGGAAAGTCGCAAGAGATGAAATCGTAAACCAGTTAATTCAGGCTATTTTCTTTTTTTTTTTCAGAAACTACAGTAAAAATCGATTTCGTAGTCCTAATTTACTTCCTTTATACTAAAAATGTCATTATTAGTAGATTCTGTTAGGGGATTATAGCTGTAAGGGCGCTAACAATCTTTAACTTTGGTGCTCAAAATTAGTCACCTAACTAAGTCACTCCGAACATACTGATAAATTACAAAGTCAAATCAATACCACAGGTTCTTTTTGGGATGCTCGTTTTTACTGCTGTTACTTATGGTTATTTTGAACTGAACAAAAACCTTAACTTTGGAGTGTAATTTTTCATATTTTAAGATTATCTCCATCATCATCTGCCTAGCTTTTCCCAACACTATTGGGGTCGGCTTTTAAGGTTATTATCTTCAAACGGGCTTAAAATTAGAAATAGTTATATTTTTAGCAAAAATCCTTTCAAATAGCTCTTTCCAACGATGACTATAATGATGCTATGTGGCGGTAAAAATTGCATAATTGACAAAAGTCGAATACGTAGCAAAAGATCTTCTAGAAAAGGGTTTTCTAACGGTAAATGTCTTCCCATAGTTCGACGTCCATTCTCTTAGATTATTGAAAATAATAATTTATATCATGCCGTGTACTCCTGTTGCAGAAGTCAGCTGATGTCCCGTCATCATGTAACGTAAATCATTTCCCTTAATTTTCTACCATATTTGAATACTCCCAAAATATTATGTGCAATATTTAAGATCGATAAATTTTTTGCATTTTTTTAATTGTACTTGATTTCATTTTATTTGATGAGAATCATATTCCACTGAATTATCTAACATATCAATTTCGAAAGTCCAGTAAATCACAGACCTCCATTTTTTAAACTACAATTAAGATTTTTTGTGAAAAATGGGTCGTGTTTGATGTGCGATAGATGTGTGATATCTCAATACCTGTAAAACCAAATCAACTCCATTTACACTGTGATTGTAGCAAATTTTATCTACTTTAATAGTCCACTGAATATGTCAAATACTTTTTATGTAGAATTCACCGTTTAGGTAGAAGACATAGCCAAACTCTGTAAAATGACTGAAAATGTTAAAGTTTTCGTAGCACCACGCCGCCGTTAGTACAGGTCTTTCAAGGTTTAAATTGGGTGTACACCGGCCAAGTGCGAGTCGCACTCGCACACAAAAGTTTCCGTACCATAAACCTTAATTTTTATTGTTTGTTGTTATAGTGGCAATAGAAATACACAATCTGTGATTTGGAATAGTTTTAGATGATATTTGCTCAACTATTTTGCAAATCAGAAATAAATAAAATTAATGTATATATTTTTTGTAACGGTTTTTGTTCAAAAACTGGTCAAGAGCGAGTCGGACTTGTGCACCAAGGGTTCCGTACGATCATATAAAACGTGTTTTTTTTTAAATTTGCATTGAGTTTTAAAATTTGCAGTGACAGTGTGAAAAAAAAACAGTGCAGTAATGGACGCATTGCCAACTAAACTAAGTTGATATCATTAGTAGTTTTGAGATATCCTGCTGTGACAGACGGAGAGACTTAGTCACACCAAAAGGGTTCCTTTTTACCATTTTTGGTATGGAACCCTAAAAAGGACTGATCACTTAAAACAGCACATCATCTGCCTAGCCTATTCCCAACTATATTGGTATCGCTTTTCAGTCAAACCGGATTCAGCTGAATACTAGCGTTTACGTGGAGCGGCTGCCTACCAGACCTCCGCAACCCATTAACTGGGTAACACGGTATTTTTTGACCCGTGCGGCTGTTATTATTTAGCCACGAGCCATATAACAGCACATTACTAAAAAATGTAAAATGACACATTGATACCTTTAGGCTCAAAGGGCGTAACCGCCATTTTGGCCAAAATGAGATTTGAATGCAGTCATACTAATTTTTTTGCCCTCTTTCGATTGGTATATTTAAAATTTCGATATTCGCAAAAAAGTGTAAGTGTCGCATAATTTTTGGATTGCTTAACATTGATTTTATTTAAGGGCCGTAAATGAAAAATATTTCATTTTTTGTAACCGAAAACGTCGTAACAGGTAAACAAATTGTAAATCTGGCAGTATATCCTGTGATCTGTCTCTTTTGGTGTTTACGCCTCTGGCTATTTTAGAATTTTGTTCGTACTTGTCTTATACAACCAGTGATTTTGTCAAGTATGGTGGTTACGCCTCAAAATAAACTAAAATATTTACAATTTAGCTTATACGCCCTATATTTTTGACGCAAGATTCATCCCAAGGTTTTATAGAGGTCGGTGATTACGCTTCCAAATGCTTTTGAAATATTAACAATTTGACTTACACCTCAGCTTATTATATTTTTTACTATAGCGTTTTGTACTTTACACTAAAAGTTTGAAACCTAATGGCTCGCTGGCTCCCTCTGCAAGTGAGAAAGCAAATTTATTTGACGGCTGCTACTCTGATCTCATGGCTATTTATACCGGAGTTCCTCAGGGCTCTGTTCGCTCTGCAACTCTTTTCCTGCTGCACATTAATGACCTACTTCAGCCTGGTCTTGGTGGGTACGCAAATGACAATACGGTTTCAGAGAGATACTTGTCTAGCTCAACAACCGGCGGGGATGAAGTCCGTCCCTTGAGAGAGGCCATGGTAGAAAGGACAAATTTGACCTTAAGCGTTGTCTCACAGTGGCGTGATGACAATTTGTTCACTTTACGCCACCAAAACATAGGCGTGTCTTTTGACCAAACTCCTACTTTCTCGGCTCCTAGGCATGGAGTTGACATCCAGTCTCAACTTCGGTGCAACCATCGAGTACAAAGCCCAAACTGCGGCCAAAAAGCTGGGCATCCTAAATAAGGTAAAGCGATACTTCAGGCCTAGACAGCTTTTAACCCCTTACAAAGCACAAGTCCGATTCTGTATGGAGTATTGTTGCCACCTTTGGGATGGCTCAGCTAAGTATCATCTTGCCGCGCTTGACTCGGTGGAACGCAGAGCTAAGAGGCTCATCGGTGACGTACGAATAAAACTAGTGGATGCCAAGCTACATAGCTTGGTTCATTGCCGACAACCGATAAGCATTGCCTGCTCGTCGGTCTTCTACAGATTGTACTTCGGTAAGTGTGCCCAAGAACTCCACGACCTCATGCCATCGGCCATGCGACATCAGACGCACTACATTTTACCATCCCTACCTTTTTGGTAATCCACCAATTTGCACTAAGCGTTTCCAAAAGTTTTTTTTAATGCGCACAGCAAATGAAAGGAACTCTCTGCCTGCGTCTGTGTTTCCAAACGCTTACAACCCTCATTTATTTAAAGTTAGAAAGAACACTTATATTGTTATTAATAATTTAGTACTTATCTAAGATATTAAGAAGAGACTATTATCAGTGCACTATGGTTATTATCATAATGATCGTTTCTATTATAATTATTGCTGTGATTAAACATTTTTAACCGACTTCTTCAAAAAGGAGGAGGTTCTATGTTGTATGTATCTTTTTTTTATGTATGTTCACCGATTTCTCCGCCAATTCTGGACCGATTTTAAAAAATTCTTTTTTCTTTCAAAAGCCTGAGGTGGTCCCATTCTCACCAAGTTAGAATATGATGATGGGATCCCATGAAAATCGAGGGAAACCCTCAAATTTTATAAGCACGTACACTGTTTTTCATAAACTTTCTAACGCAATTAAGATATTTGTGCCTGGTAATCATCATCTCATGTTGCTGAGCTGATGATGGAAGGTATAAGTCAGGATCTGATGATGGGATCCCATGAAAAATGTTTGTTCAGTGATATTTTCGCCAATCATTGTTAACCGATTTAGATGATTATTTTTTTGTTTGGAAGAATATTTTCTCGGACGGGAAGAACTTCGGTGGTAGCCAACGGAACTCTTCTATAAATGATAGCAGATGGTTCGGGATTTCTGAAATCGCATGTATGTTGATTGTTTACACCAGTTCATAACATAACATCACGCCGGCACGCTGTGTTTGTGGTTTCACTTTTTAGTGGTACCTGCGTTCCACTAAAATGTGAAAAATAAATAAACTTTTTAACAAAAAAAATAAAACCGACAAAAACATACACTACAAAGTAAAAAATAACTTTAATTTCGGAAGTCGGTGTTTTTGGTTTTTTCGTTTTTCCATCAGGCGGTTGTTGTGGCTGGCGGGCTACTGCTCTATAGTTGATGTTCGGGCTGATGTATAATTATGTTCAAATCGCACGGTAAACTCTGCTTGCGCGATGCAGGATTTCGACTTTGTAGTTCGCTGCTAGTTGGATAGATGGCGTCTCGGTTCTTTTTGTTTGTTGCAATGTAGATTTGCTCCATTGGTTTTTTTTGTGGCGGCATTGATGCCGCTACACACCAAAGTTCATGAAAATGGCTAAATATAAAATGGTTAAAATGATTGGATTTTGTAACATAAGTTAGTCTGACTTCCAAGCAAAACTTTATACAGTCAAAGCTTATATTGACTTTGACTGTATAAAGATTACGCAAAAGATATTCACTACTCTACTAGTACTGTAATCACCAACCTTATAACCTTTACGACTATAATCCTTAGAGGGATACAGACATGTACGTTATAGTCACTGTTGGTTTGATTTGTTTTTAGGGTTCCGTAGTCAACGTGGAACCTCTCTGTCTGTACAACCTTTAGTTCGTTGACTGCATGATTATCAAAATCAAATGAACCTAATAAATAATAAGCAAAATCTTATGTTTAGAAAATAATTTTGCCAATTTTATTTATCAAGTATGTAATTACAATTATTTACTAAAAAAAATGAGATATGTTTCGTTTGCGCCGTGACTGGGTTTTTTTAGCATTATCCTTTGCATACAAAATATTTTTTGAACGTATAGTGGTTTTATAGTTGAAAGAAAAGCAAATTATGAACCTCGCAATAAGGGAGTACTCACTTTGTGCTCGATGTAACAATCTACTATTTCGTCGCTGTTTAGACATTTTGTTTGCGAACAAAGCACTAATTTCTATTCACATAATACTACGCCGCTCTAGCGCCGTGCAATCTGCTCTCTAACTCCGTGACCAGTAGCCCTATTCAGTAACAATATTTTCGTGTCTCGACAGCGGAATCCGAGGTGAGTATCAAATTACGTCAAACGTAAGACCTTTATGTTGTGTGTAATAAAGCTTACTTTGTGAGGTTTGTCACTCAGGTGAAGCTCGATATCGAAATGGTTACTTACAGAATAGACCAGCTGGTCCACAGTACCGTGACGCCGCCGCGCCGTTCCGCGCCCGCATACCGGTAGGTTCGACTGCGCGGCTCCACCAGCAGGCTTGGTCGCCGTCGTCGCCACATATTCCTATCGGTGATACACATATTATAATGGCATGCAACTTCCCTCTAAATATTTTAAATATTTATGTGAGGTGTGTGCTAAAAGTGGTGACTACGTATAAATCTCATCATCTGCCTAGCCTTTTCCCAACTATATTGGGGTCGGCTTCTAGTCAAACCGGATTCAGCTGAATACCAGTGTTTTACGTGGAGCGGCAGCCTACCAGACCTCCACAACCCATTAACTGGGTAACACGGTACTTCTTGACAAGACTGCAGTCAGATTTACTGGCTTCTGACAATCCGTAACGACTGCCAAAGATCTACAAATGACAGCCGGGACCAACGGCTTAACGTACTTTCCAAGACACGGAGTAAACTCGGTATATTAAGATGGTCACCCATCCACAGACCAACCTTGGCAAGCGTTGCTTAACCTTAAAGATCGACCCGTGCGGCTATTATTATGTAGCCACGAGCACCTCGTGGCTAAATCGACTACGTACAAATCTAATCATCTGAATTGTTCTAATTGAAAGGCATTAGAAACGGTTGTTTATTTCTAACTAATTGGCTAATGTCTAAAAGCATAGTCAAGCAGTATCGAATAGTGACTAATATGACAGACATAAATTTATCTATCTTATTACTAACAAGGCATATATAGGATCAGTAAGAACATTCCATTAGAGACCTTGACACAGCTGGTCGTGCCGCGTGCCGCATTGTTACGATAACAAAACAAATTATTAATGATCCACAGATAGCAGTCGGATCGTAATTAATGTGACGAATGTGGCTTATTGATTCCTGTACAGCGGTTAACCCATTTAAATTTAGATTTGGTATAAACTTAGAATATTTACACTTTGAAATGATACAGCCTCAAGCCTCCGCCGTAGTCGGATTAAAAACCCGACTACGGCGGAGGTATATGTGGTCGACCAGTATGTATACTATGTATGTATGTACGGTTTATCTGTTCCCTCATAACGTCGAAACCATTTATTGTAATTAGGCAAAAGATGTATCGATGGAACCGTATTGATTGTCCGCTGATTATAGGCAATGTGACGTCTTATTAAATTGAATGTGGCGCTCTCTGAGAGATGTAAAGTCATGAACTAAAAAATAATATTTCTTAATGAAGCCGTGCTATAAAATAACATAAATGTAATCTATTGAACTTGAGAACAAAGATTTTAAGTGAAATTTTACAAACAGATAGAGTTTAACCTGAATTAACACAGAATAAGTACTTATTATTTGAGAAGCTCGTGGCTAGATAATAACAGCCGCACGGGTCGATCTTCAAAGGTAAAGCAACGCTTGCCAAGGTTGGTCTGTGGATGGATGACCATCTTAATATACCGAGTTTCCTCCGTGCCTCGGAAAACACGTTAAGCCGTGGGTCCCGGCTGTCATTTGTAGATCTTTGGCAGTCGTTACGGATAGTCAAAAGCCAGTAAATCTGACTCCAGTCTTGCCATAAAGTACCGTGTTATCCAGTTAATGGGTTGTGAAGGTCTGGTAGGCAGCCGCTCCTCATAAAATACTGGTATTCAGCTAAATTCCGCTCGACTGGAAGCCGACCCCAATATAGTTGGGAAAAGGCTAGGCAGATGATGAAATACTTGTTATTAACCGGTAAATGACTTGCCTGACGGGAGCATAGAACATAGACTGACGGGAGCAGAATCTTAGAAACGAGCTGAAATCAAGAGTGGTTCAGACTCAAACAAGAGAATCCTGATTCAAGTTTATGAGAAAAAAACGCCTCTCAAATGCTTGTCCTAGAATCTTCCTCTACAAGAGAAACCCGGCTCGAATGAATAAGAAGTCACGCCTTTCAAGTGCGTGTTCAGTCTTGCCTGGCTAATGTGTCTGTTATGTTTTATGTTTGTGCACTACGCCTGCGACTTTGTTCGCATGGGTTTGGTTGGTTCTCCATGAACTTCATCTCTTCTTTACTCTCTTTAAGGGTAATGTGTAAATTTAGGCTAAACGTAGGGCAGTTCGCTCAAACTGCAATTTTTTTTTTACTTAAAGTATTTTTATGCCCGTCGTAAATCTGCTCCGTCAGAGTTTTTGTTATTTTGAAAGGTCTATTTTGACAACGCACGAGCTGGTTGGTCGCAGATCCGGTCTCTCCGGGAGGCTATGGTTGAGCGCTTGAACTTGTCCTTATAGGCTGTCTCTGAATGATGCAAGTTCAATGCTGCTAAGACCCAGGCGAGTCTGTTTTCCGCTAAAAGGGCCAATTCCACCCAGTTCCGTCTTTCCGAGGTGTAACCGTGCCGATAATCGATCGACTTGAGCTTCTTTGTGTTACATTTACATCTAGTCTCAACTTTAGACCTCTCATAGAGGCAAAGGCTCAATTCACGCCGGAACAGCTGCTCAAACTCTATCAAGCGCAAGTTCGATCGTGTATGGACTACTGCTCTTATCTTTGGGACGGATCTGCTAGATACCAGCTTGAAGCCATTGAGTCAATTTAGAAACGAGGCAAGAGGATCATCGGCAATGATAGACTCGTCGCGACGAAGCTCCAAAGTCTTGAACGTCGATGATGAGTTGCTAGCCTGTCGTTTTTCTACCGGATGCATTTTGGGAATGTGCGACGGAATTGCATAATTTCCGCCAAGCCCGTTCCATCATCGGACCACAAGACGAACAACGATGCGCCACAAGGTGGACATCCCACCCATACGCACAAAATGTTATGGGAACACATTCATAATGCGTACAGCTAAGGAGTGGTATTCCCTGCCGGAGTCTGTGTTTTCTGATAGCTACAACCTGGGAGTCTTTAAGTCAAGAGTGAATAGGTTACTTCTAGGCAAGCGTGCTCCATGTTCGACCACATCATCGCTTACCATCAGGTGAGATAGTGGTCAAAAGCGTGCCTATCAATAGTAAAAAAAATAAAAAAATACTAACAGTTCGGGTGACTTCCGATCGATATGGGCCTCATTTTAAGGTTTTTGTAAATAAATAAATAAATATTGATAACATAAATGTTATGATTAGTTTTAAAATATGAAAATAAACAACTAGCACTTCGCCCGCGACTTCGTCCGTGCTGCAATTTTCTTAAGGATACCTAGATTTTTCATGTAATAAATATAATATAGTCTATTTTACTACGGGATAATGTACCATTCTGATGGTGAAAGAGTTTTTGGGCGACTTGACGTCCTGTACCGCGATACTTAGGTTCTCCGTACCACGCGTGCATCGTTCTTCTTTCTTGCTAGTTACTTTCTTTCTTCGGGGTAGATTGGGGTTTAAGGGAAAATTTCACGATTATTTTGCTATTTAGTTAGAAATTCTATATTTCTTCTGCCGGTGACTACAAATTTCTATTTTCTATACGTTTACTTACGTACTATATAACTTTACCGTAACGAAGTCCAAAATCGCTAACTGTTTGAGTTTATTTTTAAATGTAAGTTTAACTATAACGATAGTACATCTGTGATTATATCTAGGTCTATTGTATGACTGGATAGGCGTTGATGCAACTTTCTGTAAAGCCCTCAAAATTTTCCGTCAAATGGGTTAAAAATCGACCCTTCAACCCTGCCCACTGGGGGGCTTGTTGCATTTGACTATCGAATCTATCAAGTATGAACTTGTTAACTATTTAGGGTTGACTTCCCTAAAAATTGTGCCTTAAAGGCTATTGTGCAATATGTCATAGGGTAGGTGCATCATTCCCCATTTAGATACACAACTTTCAAAGCCACCTCTCTAAGGGTGAAAGGCATCCTGAAGGGGAAAAAAATCTGTATTTTTACAACTTCTTAAATTGTGCCTTTATGCCTCATCTGATCATAAAGATGTGTACATATCTGAATAGAGCTTAGTGTCAGGCTTCTAGTGCCTACTTTTTTTTTCTAGTGCCTATTATCTAAAGTATAAATACCTAGAATTTCTGTATGTTTAGTAAATGAAGGTGTCTGTAAATGGTGGTTTTTTGCTGTCCACCCTAATACTTTTGAGTAACTGTCCTGTGTCGTTTGTGTGAAATGTTCAATACCTGTGTACCTCCTTTACTATTGAGATTTACAAGCTATCAGATAGCACCATACCTTTCAAGTTTTTACCAGGAATGTGTAAGAGAAATGTGTAACCCTACCTATCTATTTATTCAAAAAAATAACTTCCCCAAGAACCAACATCAATTCAATTCAATTCATTTATTTATTGAATATAATTTATTCAATTCATCTTATGTGCCTGGGGGAAAACGACAACAAAATATGATTTTAATTCTGTTACATAGCTGTCAAACTTTAACTATTCTAGTACATATTTAAGCTCTTGAATATTGATATCATTCGATAGTCTTTTACTATATATATATTTTTTTTATATTTTTTATTATTAGTTATACAAAACTATTATAATGGATCGTCGCGAACAAACCCCATCTCTACGAAAAAAGAACAAACGCCAGGCACCGTTTACTGTCATGTCATCATAACAGTGTGTAATGATAATGAGTAGCAGAATTTTTTAACAGGGTTGCCAAAATGTGGAAAATTCCCCAAACTGCGGGGAATCTCAAGTTGTATTCTTTTTTTTTGTAACGGGGGGAAATCCTCATGGATGTCCTCCGCCCTGGGGCGGGCGGAGGGGTCTGTCAGACTCTAACTGACTAAAACCACCTCGGTGCTCCATCTCTCACCAACCGGGGATCGCGAGAACTAATGCCACTTCCGTAATTCCCGGCTGGTGCCGGCCCACCTCTGCGGGCCACCTCGGGTTAGCGGGGGGAGTGAGGTGTTTGACTCCCCCCGCGACGTCAAAGAGGGGCACACGGGAACACCACGCGCCGCCACCTCGGGTAATAACGGGTAAATATCGGTAGTCTGGGCCAACACATAGTACCTTTTTTGGAAATATTATTGCGTGTTTTAACATTTTTACCAAGTTACGTTTACGTTTTTCAGTGATCTTCTTTGCATTTTTAATTTTCGGATTTATTTTGGTAGGATAATTTTGTGTATCAGTGTGTATTTAATTTTTTATTCAAATTAACTCCAAAAATACATTTGCAATGCTTATTAATTTTAATATTACAAGATTTTTCTTATTTCGTATAACGTTCGCACGTTTTCAGGTCTATCATTTAAATACATAAGCTGCAGTACTTTTCAATGTCAAGTTTACTCCATCGAGTGCCATCCACGCTTGTAACAAAAAGTGTGAAAAATAAAATAGAAGAAATCTTATAAAATCAGTTGAAACTTGTCTAATTTCTTTAAAAAAAAATGAGGGGTCTTAATGGGGAATCAGTAGATTTTTTGTCCCTAAATTGGGAAAATTTGATAAATTGGTGTTGTCACCGCTGTTTTTTACCTACCTTAAAAACCAAATCATTTGTTCGGGTCAGTTAATATTAATCCTTTTCTTTTTAAATATCTTCATCAATCAACTGCTTTTTTTATATTGTCTATGAAAACTATAAGTACAAATGAGCTGAAATAAAGTTCAACTCAGTTAGATAAGTAGTTTAGGTTTTACGAGAATTTAAAACTCGTGGACTGTAGGAAGTCCGTTGTATCACGTGTTTGGTGCAATTTCCCTTTTTAGATATTCACCATCGTGCGAAATTGGGGTAAGTCGCTGGTCAAAAATGCAATTTATCAATAAATCACCGTTGATTCGTCAAAACGCTTTGATAAAAAAATATTTAAAATTATAGCAATGTCATTTATTTGAAGTTTTCTATACCTATTGTAGTAGGAATTATGCAATTTTATTTTCTGAATTGTAAAGATATGAAAAGATCCTGAAACTTTTTATTTACTAAATACTATCATTCAGCTATTCAGCATTACATATTGCTAAGCCACCACCACCATGTTAATTTGTTGCTGGAGCAGTCGTTTATACTTCAATTTAGTCATCTCCTTTATTCCGGTCAAATTAGACCAAAAAATAGGAGTGAAGGTACAGTAATTCGCACCCAGCTCAAAATTGGTAGGATTATTCAAAACACTTTCATAAATTAATTCTAAAAAGTCCTTATCGATCCGATACCTGGAAAAAAAATACTCAAGGTCAAAGGTCACAAAACGGGTTTTTCGAGATTTTCAGCAAAACGGTAAGTTTCATCATAAAATTAGTTTAGACAAAATTGTAGATCAAATAATTGTTTATAAAAATATCTGGTTTTTTTTTCTAAGAGGCACTGTTTCTGAGATAAAATGATTAAAAAATTTAGAAGAGTTGTAATCGTCATAATATGCACACGTTTCCACGCCACCTTTGGGGTGGAAACGTGTCTATCTACGTGCCATGCGCTACAGCGCAACAAGAAAAGGACATGATATCGACTACGAGCGTGGCCTACTAAACGCGTGTACTATGTCAAGTGTCCAACGTACGAGTACTCCGCCAAAGCCTTAGCGCGTCAATCTGAGTGAAACACAATCTGAACCGGATATTACCTTGGCGGTTAATGAATATATCACCAGCTCTAGACCCGGAAATTCACCACCGAGTGGGGATGGTGTTTTTCAACAAATCAACCAAGACATTAGTCTCTCCATGAAGCTGGAAGAACAAACCTACCTAATGTCTAAATTAGTTGCAGATATAAGAGAGATTAAATAGCAAAATGTTAAGACACAGGAGTCGAATGCCAAAATCTGTAAGACAAATACAGAGATTGATTGAGTGATCTATGTCCTTTATGAATAAAAGTTTTGAAGAATCAAGAAAGGAAGTTGAGGAACTTAAAAACGAAAGACAAGAGCAACGTTCCTATATAGAACCCCTGAAAAAAAGATTGCCGATCTCCAAATAAAATCCCGCTCAGCCGGTATGAAAATTCGTAATGTTCCACTGACGGACAGCGAGAATACAAGTGGCCTTATCCAAACCGTGTGCAGCATAGGCAAGCTGGTTGGTGTTCCTATCACTGAACCTGAATTAAGAGACATATACCGCCTACCTGGGAAATCAACCCTGGCTACCACTACACGCTAAATTATAGCGGAATTTACGTCAGTGCAAACCAAACAGAAGTTAATATCTGCTGTCCGGGCATTCAATAAAAACAAGGACAATAAAGATAATAAATTGAACACTAAGCAAATTGACATTCCCAGCAAAAGGCAACCAGTGTATGTGTGAACAATTACCAGCCAGCTCCAAAAAGCTCTTCTACATGGTACGTGAATTTGCAAAGAAAACTCACTATGCTTTCTGCTGGACTAACAACGGAAACATTTTCCACCGTAAAAAAGTCGGTGACAAACAGCTACATAATAATACAAAAAAATGAAACTTGGACCTTGTTGTTCCAAGTTTGGACCTTGGTGTGCAGATTATATGATTTTCTCTGTTATTTATGTTCATATTTCTTGCTTATATCGTACTGTTAATTAAACTCTGTCTTCAATTCTTAGTACTAGACGTAACAAACATTTTATTTACAATTTACATACCCCTACAAACACAAAACAAAAAACATAATCTGACCTCCAACTGCATTAAATTACCAACCTTAAGCTTACTTATCAAAACCAACACATTCAGTACCCACAAACAGTACAAACACAGTAGTAGTAGTAACAATACACACAAACAGACATAAGTGTAACTTCAACTAGGAGAGATGTTGCCTTTCATCGAGTTGCAAAAATATTCAGCTTCCCTGCGCTTATATATAGTTATCACTTAAACTTCAAATGGATACTATAATAAATATTAATAAAGATTTGGATATTTTTAGGCTGGACGAGTTATATTAATGTTTCCGAGAGTAATATTAAATTATTACACATAAATATACGCAGTGTAAAGAAAAATTTTGATAACCTACAAGCATTGATCTGTTCTACTAAAGTTAGCTTTGACATTATAGAGCTGAGTGCTGGCTGAGCAAAATAAACACCCCACCAATACTTAATGGTTTTCTGTCACACTCAACCAAACTTACATAAAATCAAAATGAAGGTGTAGTAATTTTCACTAAAATGGGATTAAATGCCACAGTTTGGGAACCAAGCATAATAAACGCTAACTCCCTTGTATGTCAGCTGGACTCTAAGTTTGCTTTTGTAGCTGTTTACCACTCGCCATCTTAGAACAGTATAGACCGAATATTGAATTTCTTTTTCAGCCTAAATAATGTCTTGGGTGAACTTTATTCTTTCCCAAATATCGCACTTATATGTGATTTAAATATCGACATAAAATTAAATATCGGGAAACAAGAGCCCCTACAGTTTTGAATATCTCATCCAAAATGCTTCCTATGGTCTGCTACCTACCCACCTAAATACCCACAAGACAAGAAAACTGTCTTGATCATTTTCAAGTCCAACTTACCTCCCACTACATTAATTCTAGAATCATACATTACATAATTATACTTACGTTAACGAACGCGAATCCAACACGAAAACAAAAACACACTATCTCCCTTCTTAATCTAGATGCCATTAAATCTGAACTAGAAAACATATTTTTTTCTGACATTTATAATATTAATGATTCAAATGCAGCCTTGAATAAGTTTTTATCAATAATAACTACCGTAATAACTAAAATGTGTCAACAATTATAGACCAATTTCCATCCTGCCTTCGCTTTCAAAATTTATTGAAAAGATCCTTAATAAACAACTTAGGGGTTTCTTACACAAACATAGCATTATTGTAGAGAACCAGTATGGCTTCAAGCCTGGAGTTTCGACGGAAGATGCTGTATTGGATCTCACGCAATTTGTAGCAGGAAAACTTAATAGCTAAGTGTTTGGGTACATTTCTGGATCTGTCAAAAGCTTTTGATACAGGCTAGACCTAGTTTAAGAGATATAGTCTATATTATTGTGCTTAAAATGTGACAAATGTAAAATAAATAATCTGCAATGTATATAGTGCAATATGTTTTAATTTTATGAAATAAATATTTTATTATTTTTTATTACTATTACTAATTAACTTCGAAACAAAAACGTACAAGATCATAGAACAATCATGATTTGTCGTATTGCCGTTGACGTTCGAAAGCAACTAACGTTCAACATGGCTGACCCGACCATCGACTCGACTCTCCGCTAGACTGACAGACGTCAAATCTAGTTCCGACGTATCTTCAACAGATGGTGCTAAAAATGCACCGTCACGGTCAGGCAGACATTTCGACCGTCCTCGGGCGCGTTAGTTTGCGGTGCTACAACATTAACACAATTAATCGAACGGGTATCAGTAAATCTACATAACCCGCTCGTCCAACCTGACAAGCAGTAACTAGTAGACATAACACTTTTCTCATACTAACTGTAATTATTGCAGCTACGAGTCTAAAAATAATAAATAAATAAGTGTGAATAAGAAAGCGTGTCTCCTTTCGACCACGCATGGACGGCAAGTTTCTCTGAACTTTTGGATTATTTGCCTTTTTGAAACCCCGCCCGGTAGTCATCAAACTTTTGGGCGAGACGATTCGAGATAACCTTCGAAAACAGCTTGAGGAGTGTTACAAATCATTCTTTTCTTTTGTCATTCTTTTTGAAAAATAATAACGGCCGCTCTTGCGCCATGCCTCCGGTGTTATGACTGTGTGGATAACGCAACTGAAGAGCTTAACAAGCTCTTTGAGTAGCTCTGTGGTAATCCCGTCATCCCCGGAGCTTTGTTGTTATGAAGTTGTCCGAAAGCTATAGTAATTTCACCTTCTTTTTATTAATGATGGGTTTGCTCTTGACTCTAGTCTATGTCAGAGATGACAGAGACAAAGTACTAAATTTCCCATGCCAGATGACGTCACGCGTGTCTTCAACTCGCTGTATCCTCTTTATTTTTTGTTTACGTGAAAAAAGTAAAATACGGGTCCAATATTTTCTTAAATTTATGAGACGGACTCATTAAATTTTTTTAGTAAAATACCCTATTATATCCCCTTAAGTCAATATTTTTTTTATTAATCGCAAATTGTACCTACTGTATGCTTACTATTTTATTCTTAACAATAATCTGCTGCTATATGTATAATATACGTACTCATTGTGTATATTAAAACCATCATGAATTATATAAAGATACAATTGAAAAGATAACGCCATACAAATCGAGTCTCCACTAAACCGACGAGACTTGTTCTTGTATGACGATTAACTTTATCAAATCCGCAATTAATATGAACCTGAGTTGTGTTTGAACATCTCTAACTTAATTAAGATAGTCAGTTTACCTTATCCAAGTCTTATTGCAGCGTCAAAATGCTCAAGTTTGGGCAAGTTTGGGCAAGTTATCTCTAAAGTTCAGCAATCTACCTCGTAGGTTGGACCAATTTCTCAGCAAATGGCTTTTTAAGTAGCCTACAGTAGTGTCGGCCTCCTACAACTCTCAAACGTTGTTATGAAAGTCCCTCATGCATAATGAGGACTAACGGGTAGTACATGACAAACGCCACGAGCCGCAAACTTGACCATTAGGACTGCCCTAGCGAGGAGACTGTGCTACAAACGATACACATTTTTTTATTTACCAATGCGTCCGTTTCCCGTTTTACTTCTCGAGTGTCATTATGGACGACCGAAACGAAACATTACAGGCAAATGTTACAAAAACAGAAACTTTTAAATGCGATCTTTGCGGAAGTGAAAGATTAATGGAAGGAACGTTTAACCGACCCGGGGTGACAATGCCAAAAATCCTTGTGGCAGTGTATGACGGTAACAAAAACGTTTTAGGAGAAACCCTTAAATTAATACTGTGGAAATTAGTGAGCGTCAGTTCAATGCGCACTCATAAGAGGGTAGCCACATGCAAATCATTATGCGGACGATAATTGTTTTAGTAACGTAGATGTAACGAGAGCGGAAGCGTAGGCAAGCTCTGTCGTATAATTTGACCGAGCCGGGCCGAGCAACGCAGCGTCCCGCCGCCGCCGCGTCGTCCTGCGCAGAGCCTTTCTGTGTCTTTGTGGTTTCGTAGCACCAATCATATAGCAATACTCGCGCTATTCTATTGATGAATAACATTTTTACAGTTTGTTTCCGTTTTATTAACCCGATATATTCATAGAAAAACTATAAACTTAGTGCCGAACGGTGTATCGTCAGGGTATATAGGGTATTTATTGTACGTAGTTTTGTCGGAAGCAGGAGCTCTTTAATGAGTCAAATCCGAAGACGAGACTGCCTTAAGCAACGAATGCACGCTCTTTTTAACCGACTTCTTCAAAAAGGAGGAGGTTCTATGTTCGGCTGTATATATCTTTTTTGTATGTATGTTCACCGATTTATTCGCCAATTCTGAACCAATTTTAAAAATTCTTTTTTTTATTCGAAAACCTATACTCCTAAGGTGGTCCATTGTGACCAAGTCAGAATCTGATGATAGGATCCCATGAAAATCGAGGGAAACCCTCAAATTTTAAAAGCACGTACACTGTTTTTCATAAACTTTCTAACACAATTCAGATATTTGTGCCTGGTAATCATCATCTCATGTTGCTGAGCTGATGATGGATGGTATAAGTCAGGATCTGATGATATAATCCCATGGAAAATGTTTGTTCAGCGATATCTTCCCCAATTGTTAACCAATTTGGTGAAGATCTGTTGATGAACTTCGGAGGTAGGCAATGGAACTCTTCTATAAATGATAGCAAATGGATCGGGATTTCTGTAAATGTCTGTTGATTGTTTATACCAGTTAGTGTACCTACAGTTTTAGTGGTAACTGCGTACCACTAAAAGTGAAAAATAAAAAAACTTTAAAATCCCGACTTCCAAAAACAAAATACTACAAAGTAAAAAATTACTTTAATTCCGGAAGTCGGTGTTCAAACACGAATTTAACAAAAACACCGACTTCCGAAATTAAACTTATTTCTTTACTTTGTAGTGTTTTGTTTTTGGAAGTCGGGATTTTAAAGTTTTTTTATTTATCTATAAAATTTACATTGTAAATTAATCAAATTGAATAAGAATAATTTTCGTAAATAAAGAATAGTGTTAATCACTATTATTTATTTACAAAGTAAATCATTATAAAATCAAAATATCATGTCATCACTTATATTGCAGAACACAAACAGGTACTATTGTAAAATCAAATTATTACACGCAGTACTCAATTAATCATTCTTTTTGCTAAATTCAAAATTCCCGCCAAAACGACTAAAGTCTCAATATTTATTAACTTCGGAGTTTTATGTTGAAAATCTTTTCAAATATAAGTCTAGGAACTTATTACAAAAATTTTAAGTTAGTTTTCATTAATGTAACAAGCTTTTTTACTTCAAATAAAATAATGTATGACATCTGCCATTGTTCTTTATTTATTACATTTTAAGCTGCACTAATTGACATCGAACTGTCAACGCCGGCTGTCACTAAAAATCAGCGCTGTGGCTCTGCCTCGCACACGAGTTACAAAATTAGGGTGCCTGTTCATTGCGAGCGGAGCAGAGAAACGGATAAATTTTAACCAATCATGTCAGTCAAAATGTCAGTGACTCACGTGGTACGGAGATTTTATTCAATTCCATTGGTTATAATTTTTCTGTTTCTCCGCTCCACTGCCTTGCTCGCGTACGGTCTTGTTTCTTTCAAAAAAATAAACTGTAAAATATACAAGGATTGTTTTAAACGAAATTGCGAATTGACTGTCGTGATTCACAAGTTGTGTTCGCATGTAACCCTAGATAAGGGCTATAACATTCCCCGTATGAACACGGGCACCCCGAAGGCGGCTGGACTATTACGTAACAGGTCAGTCACTCGCAACGTGACGCCGCTCTGTGTTCTCAAACTGATTCTGATTCGATTGTCAAGGCACTCGTAAACTTAATAGAAAATATGTATCCACATGTTGATAAACCAATTTAGTTACCGTTGGAAAGCATAGTGTTGGCAAGTATCCGTCGCTGGTTACATAATAAGTCGGTGGACTTGGCGGTAGACGGCAAGCTGACTAAAGCGGCTTTTCGAATTGAATTAGGTCGGGTGTGCGATGGTATCTCGCATACTGCACCGCTCCCCGCTCGTCCGCCCTCCGATAACAGAATGTCTGAATACCGGATAAAGCGCGTTTATTTGCTTATTGCTCTCAAGTTGATGACGTCCCGTTTAATAGTCTAGAGAAATGTTGTTCCGTGACCGTGTCTTATCTAGGCGAGGCGGTCGTTCTTCTTATTTAAATAAACCAGGGACGTTAATGATGTGTTTTTACGACGCCTCGTTGTTTAAGAGCTGAATAATATTGTATACATCGTAAAAGGTGTCCCTAACCGTATTTCTTCAGAAAATGCTATCAATACACTGTCATTTTTCAATTCACATAATAAAATATAAAACACTTCTCTCACTGGATGATTGCTGTTACAATAATGTCGTGTTCGGTGCCCGGCAGTTGGAAGAAATGATGTTTTATTGGAGCTCTTCCGCTGATATAAAACATTGTTCCGTTCTTGCAATAGTGGACAAGTGTTATATAACATCGGGTTATGTGGCTTTACAACTCCATATTGTGTTGCAATTCTTTGGGATTGTACTGCTATTTCGACGGGCTTTGTGTTCACTAGAGATACCACTTTGGTAATGCTTTCAGTATTCTTCGTTCGTTCGTTTTGTACTTAGCCTCTATGTAGGTAACGATGTAGTTTTCAGTGAGGGTTTAGAATAAATTTGTGATTACTATGATGGAGACATGTATGCCATGCGAGTGGACGTGAATCATTTTTTACCTACGGTTAAAATTTCAACATCCAAAACACCAACTTTAGGGAACAATGGATATTTTCATTTTTTTGCTTTAATTTTAAAGACCTCTATCTAGAATAGACCCATATAAATAAGAAATGAAAACGCTTTAATTTTTAGCCAAAATTGCGTTTATTAAACTGACAGTTTAAATTTTTGCTTGAAAACGTACAATGATATCACTCCTGTCACTGGTCAAGAACTGTCACCCAGTGCTCCCAAAACTTATTTATTTATTTATGTGCATACAATAAACTTACAAAAGATACAAAGGTACTGCTAATATAAACTTACTTATTTTCTCAGGAACAAAATATGTGTAACAGAATAGTAAGTATGTAGGTACTTTGAACATACGAATAACTGCTAGCTTGAGCCGACGCAACGGCCAAGTTGTAAGTATCATTATCAAATGCTCGCTATAAGCGACTAGATCATTTTCACGATTTTTTCCAAAATATTCTTAAATATTAGTTATGTAATAAAACTCCGATATCAGCCCAACTTACTATTTTTTTGTTTTTTTTTTTTTTACTATTGATAGGCACACGTTTGACCACTATCTCACCTGATGGTAAGCGAGGATTTAGTAACACTGCTCTTGCACACAACATACAATATACAACATTCAAATCCTAACGTTAACCCACGTCCAAGCCGTACGGCTGTCGAGACTAGGCTGCTCGTGCACGCCAAGTGTCGATATCGATTATAATTGTATTATTTAGTTTTGTAAAATAGTCTAATAATTTACTTGAAATCATAAACCTTACACTCGTCCATCTTGAACTCGTATACGTCCTCATACACGGACTGGACAGCACTCCTTAACCTGACACTCTGCGAGAGAGAACAAACGTAATCCTTATAAGCAAAAGAAAAGGAAACACATACAATTTTAACAGAACACCTAGTCAGCAATTCTAATGAAATAACCAATAGTAAGTCTGTTTACTTTTTTACAGTACAATACAAACAATGTGTCGTAACAATATAAGTTGCAATTAAATTAATGCCAACCCATCTAGTTCTGGCAAGAAAATTATCATATCTTTATCGGTAGCAACGCGGCTTAGATCTGAACTGAGTGCTACTATGGCCACAACGAATTTTGGGAAGATGGTATACAGAAACAGGAAGAGAAGCATTATATTAGTATACTTTTTCTGGAAGTAATTGGCCAGATAAAGTCAGCACTATTGTTGGAGACCAAGAAACGAAACCCACTTTTTTATTTTTTAAATTAAGGCCTTAAAAGCTTACTCACAGTTACGAGGAGTCTCTATGCCTAGAACTAGCTCCTTAAGAGTCCAGTCTGTGGGAATATCCTTAACAACTCCCATACGGGTAACATGGAAGCGTGGTATGGTCGCCACATATTTATTGTCTATTAAAATAGGGTTATTGAATTGATTGGCATCATTGTATGTTACAAAATCTATAGACATCCTGTTACGACCAATTAAAATGACGCCGTGGTCAAGTGGTTTAGGCGTTTGCCTTTTGATCATGTGGTCGTGGGTTTGATTTCCACGGAAAGCATACTTTGTAAAAACCTCAGAGAGGACCCTAATAAGTAATAACTAAAGTTAGGCCTTTAGTTATTAATTATTAGGGTCTGTTTCCATCCTAGAAATTAAGACGGTGAAGGATGCTCTGTCGCACTCACTATAGAGTACTTTGGAGTCGCTCTCAAATCCGGGTCTAATGTAAAGTGACTGAATTAAGTCAGACGACGGCTTGTTTCTTTTCCCGTCTACAAAAATCTCAGGTTCTCCGGGGCATTTTCTCACTTCAGACCTTACGCGACCATCATCGGAGAATTGCGAGCACTCCAATATCTCTATATCTAGAGGTGTCCCTCCAGCCCCGTCAGGGGGTTCTTCGGCACTCATTTGCAAGGAAATGAGCGCCTATAAATCTTAAAATACTAACCTTAGAACTAGTTTCCTACACCAGACAACACAAAACAATAGATACAACACCAAAAACAAATTTTGATAACAAAACAAACTGGGAGGTTCAGAATCGCGTGCTTAATCTCACCAAGACAATGGCAAAATCCTTTTGATTATTTAGATATTGCAGACAGCTCATGACAGCTGCGCCACCTAGCTGTCTGTCAAAATATCAGATTCGATGTTGCCACTTAACAGACTCAAAAATCGATAAATCGATATCGATTTTTATTTCAAATTATAATGCAACATGGGTTGACTAACGAACGAATTAATTAAAGCGCCTCAAAGATTATTATTTTGTTCCCTATAGTTTTTAATTCTATTTTAATGTATTTTTTAGAACGACAGTCTAAAAAATACATTAGAACATGTCGATCTAGCGTTTTTTTTGTTATCTAGAGTTTTGATGGACTGCTATTTCGAATGAGTTTTAGCTATTAGTAGCTTCTACCCACGACTTCGGGGGTAGAAGCTACTAATAGCTTAAACTCATATTCTCATTCACAGAAAGTCGGAAACACTCTGGCATACAGGTAGTTTGTGAGTCTTTACTGTTCGTACTTTCAGCCCCTGAATTACTTCGATATTTCCTGGTCTCCTAGTACTTGTGAAACTTTATCCCTTATGATTCCAGCCTGGTCTCCTAGTACCTACCTACTTTTGAATGTTAACCGCTCACAATACCAGCCCCGAAAATACTCCGAGATGTATCTGGTTTCCTGGTACCTACTTGGAAATTTTTAACTCTCACGTTTCCGTCTTGGATATACTTTGAAATTTTTCTGTTCTCCTGGTACTAGTGAATCTTAATCGCTAATGATTCCAGTCCAATACTTTGACGTGTCTTTTTAAAAAAAAAAAAAACATTTATTTCAGGCCATGAAACCCATAGACAATTAATACAATAATTTTGATAAATAACAATAGCTCACATTTCGCATTTATGCACTCCTTATTCTTGTGAAACTTTATCGTTCACAATTACAGCACCGGTAATAATTCGATGTTTCTGATCTCCTGGTACTTGTGAATCTTTAGCGCTCATAATTTCAGCCTGGAAAAACCTTCGGCATGTTTTGTTCTCTTGGTACTTTTTAATCCTAACCTATAACAATTCCAGCGCCGGAAATACTTCGACATGTTTCTGGTATCCTGGTACTTGTGGATGTTTAGCGTTCACTACTCCAGTCCAAAATATGTTTCGAGTCTCCTGATTCCTAAAAATCTGTAGCGCTCGTAATTTCATCTCAAAAAAATACTTTGATTTGTTTCTGGTCTCCTGATACCTGTGAGAATTTTAACCGCTCAAAATTTCAGCCCCGAAAATACTCCAACATAAATCTGGTTTCGGTTAGTGATTGAAAATAACGAAGTAAACCCAAGGCGGAATCGTGAGAGGTAAAAAATACTAAGTAGGTACCAGGAAACCAGAAACATCTCGGTGTATTTTCAGGACTGGTATTGTAAGCGCTTAAGATCCACAGGTAGAGGACCATAACTGGCACTAGGAAGACCAGAAACATGTCTAAATATTTTTGAGGCTGGAATTGTAAGTGATAAAGTTTCACAAGTGCCAGGAGACCAGGCAACATCGAAATAATTCCGGGGCTGAAAGTACGAACAGTAAAGACTCACAAACTACCAGGATGTCAGAGTGTTTCCGACTTTCCGTGAGTTGAGACAAAGTCGCGGACAGAAGTTAATAATGATTAAAATCCATTCGAAAGAGCAGTCCATCACTTAATAAACATTCGATGAATCGTTCAGTCGAAGTAGTGTTGGTCGATAAAAGGTTTTTTTGCAATAAAATCCATTCGAACAATCGTTCAGTCGATTTTCCGTTCATAGAACAAATGACTATCAAAGTTCAATAACGGACCCATTATTACATCACCACAAAAAAACAGTCACCTAAAAATATTAAAACATGACAAAAAGATGCACTAAAAATAGTAGTTACAAATAGGCAAAATGAAAAAAAAAAACACGATCTACAATAAAAAAGACAAAAAAAAACCACAAAAGTCTTATCCATACTAGTCGATGACGTCACGAATACGCACGAGTGTTACCGGTCAAAATAAGTGCAATACGCGGTCTCTTGTTTTTGTTTTCTATGAAATTCTAATTTCTGACTATCTAACTACCTGACCCGCGCGGCTTCGCTCCCCGTCCACTGCCTACCTACACTACCTACCTCCCTACCTATCTACCTTCCCTACCTACCTTAAAATAAAAGTGAACATTTTTCGCTACAGTAGGTACTGCAGCGAAAAATGTTCACTTTTATTTTTAAAAGTCACTATAACTCAACAATTTGTTTTTTGTTTTATACGTGCTTGCGTGCATTTTGCTTTTTCAAAAGATGGCGCTATGAATAATTAGAATACATTAAGAAGTTTCTTACGAAACTTAAATTATAATATCAAAAAAATAAACTTAAATTTCAAGAAGTAATCCTCTGTTTAATTCATCTCCAGTTAAACCAACCCCACATACATTACACATACATCACAACACACTTAACAAACAACAACACACGGACACAGTATTTATCCTTATTATTAATTTTGTGAAATATCTTTTCAATCGGTCCAAGATTGGAGGAGAAAACAGTCGAAAGCCAAACCTGAAATGATTACTTTTTACATACAAAGTCTTGCCGCCCATGTTACCTCTTAAAACATTTCCCATTATAAAAAATATACTAGGGCTGGTATGGAATTCAGAACGAATTGAAGAGTGTAATGTAAGGCATTCAAGAGGTGATACAGATAGTGCCCTGCATAACAATCTTCCAAGTTTCTTATTCAGTTTTATAATGTTTTCAAACTAGCGTAAAAATGAGCAGAAATAAACTTAAATCGCAAATACGAAATAGGTGACTCACAAATCTTACGACAAAATATTCCAACGTTTTAATTGAAAACGACAATACCCAATTAGAATATCCATGAGCCAACTATAAATAAAATAGTGTAGCGGCACGCCTTACGATGTAATCGATAGAATGCCGACTTGACAATAAGGTCTTATCCAAGTAGAGCAGTGGTTGTGGTCATAAAATAGTGAAGGAAATGCCTCGGTTTGGGCGGTGGCGTGAGGCCGTAGGCGTAGGGCCGGCCATCTCACCTAATGTGTCGTCAGTCTTTCCGCTCAAATAGTAAAGCGCACATGTTACCTACGACCCGACCGCATAACCACAAACCTTCTTTACCAAATTCCATATCGGAATTCCATCGACCTTATTGGAATATAGACCTCGCAAGTAATATCAAACTAAATTCCTCTAACCACTTCACATCATAATAAAACGTTATCTCCTCCATCATAAGCTGTCAATAATTTTCATTTACCAATGAAAACAAGCTTCTTATAGCATCGTAGCGAACCGGAGAACCGGTTGCTAATTCTGCCGTGCTTATTAGAAACGCAGTAAGGAAGATTTTTTGTAAAATTTAGTTACTCACAGATTCGAAATCCTCGTAATGAGCTCTGTATAGTGATTTAATCCTTATTTTGATAGCTGTCCCGGAAGTGAGACTTTAAGTAAGCCAAACCGCAGTATGTTTCTTGCTGAGAAGTAAATTACTAAGCACAATTACTGCAGTAAGACACATTTCTGCTCTTTGCCTTCCAGTATTATTTTGAACATAATTTATTTAAATAGTAAGAAGCAGTAAGGAACACTTGTGATATATATAAAGGTGAAAACTAAATCAGCCATAATTGATAAACTTTTAAATCTAATGCCCGATACAAGGAAGGAATTTTGGCTGAATTTGCATGTAAATAATAATAATGAAACTGATATCGAAGAGGCCTGATAGTTACTTTTAAATATTTACATTGGTTTGTTAAACTTAAGAAGTCAGATAGATCTTTTTAATGTTAAGTGCGTGTGAATAATTACTGATTGATCTCCGTATCTGCCATAAAAATGAATATTTAATAAACTGTGATTCATCTATGTGGGTCCATACTAAGACTTGCACATAACCCCTATTTGAACAGTAAGTATCTAATACTAAAGTTAGGTAAAACAATGTAATAAAAATAGTAAATAACAAAATGTTTTAATGTTTGTAAAGGCGATAGCCTGTGTAACAATTTAAATCCTGATTTGTGTACAAATAGAATAAGATCATTTGTAAACTGTATTTTAAACCATGTAACAAATAAAGACCTTGAAAAATCAATCAATCAATCAATAAGCTGTGATTAAGATATCTTAAATGTTCGAAATAAGGAAGGAAGTTTGTTTGAAGTTGATACCTATTTGTTATTTTAATATTCCTATATTTTGGAGTTTACTGTTATATTGTTACTAGATTTTATTAGTTCACTTTAACTGGTGATAGTTATAAGTTCTCGGCAACACAGGTAATTAAATAATAATCTTTGATTTTGATTTCAACATAATATGGGCACATTATGTTGAGATGGCTGTGATTATAATAATTTTGTGTTTTAATATTTATTTTGAATACATTTTTTATTGAAATAGTTGTATTATTTACCTCTTCTGCATATATTATAGACTAGCTTCTGTCCGCGACTTCGTCTGCGTAGACTTTTGAACTGGTGCGCAACTTCTTTGTCTCATATTCGCATCTTCGGATTTACATCTTCATGATTCTATTATCCTGATAGTTTGTTAGTGTTTGCCGTTCGTATTTCCAGCCCCGGAATTATTTTAACATATTTTCTGGTCTCCTGGTACTTATGAATCTTTAACGTTCACAATTTCACCCTCTAAAATACTAAGACATGTTTTATGGTCTACTGTTACTTGAGAGTCTTACTGCTCACAGTTTTAACCCTTTAAATACTTTGGTATATTTCTGGTCTCCCGGTGCTTTTGAATCCTAACAGTTCACATTTTCAGCGCCGGAAAAACTTCTACATGTTTCTGGTCTCCTAGTACTTTTGAATCTCTATCCCTCACAATTCCAGCCACGAAAATACTTCTTCAACATGTTTCTGTTCTCTTTCATATTTCACTAACTGAATAAGGATGTATTGCTTTGTTTTATTTTTTGATGATTTATTTCTCCATCTTAACTTCTATGCTTCGTTTTAAGGGTGGCGGTGAGTAGGCCTCTGCAGTTGTTGACTAATATTATGTATATCTAAACTACCAGGAAACTAGAAACATGTCGAAGCATTTTCGAGGCTGGAATTATTATTAATTTTGGTACACATACAATTTATATTAAAAAATATTTCTTTATTTTTTATATTTAAAAAATAGTAGCCCACCGGTATCGGGAACAGGGTCCAAGCTACAGGTCATCAGGGCTCCCGATTGAAGAACCTTCTCACTATACGCGCCGTATCCATCCAGGAGTACAGCTTTCTGGATCAAACCCTTGATCCGACTGAAGACAGAAGGATGGACAGCAAAGTGATCCTATAAGGGTTCCGATATTTCTTGTTGAGGTACGGAACCCTGAAAATTAACCAGTTTTGTTTATTATTATGATCTACAATTTTTTTCTGACTTAAGTTCACAACACTACGTTTGCAAGAAAAATGCAAAAAAAATGATATTTATAACCTTGGCCTTTTTTGCACGCGCTGAAAACTTTGACATTTTATTTATAACAGTGTACCTAACCCAAGACCTCTACGAATTTTCAGCACTATAAGTATTAATGTAAACTTCCCCACTTTTTATATCTACTTTTTAACTACCAGCTAAAGTATTTGTAGTCCTTTAAAAAGTTTAATTCTCACAAGTTTTGCATATTTTAGTTTTGATGGGCACAGTTTATTTGTGACTCACACTTGACCATTTTTTTTATGGATTTTTTTTTTAATTTTGTCTAACCTTATTGTCAGATGACAATAAGACGTCAACATGCTGCAGCAAAAATCTTGTTTTCGAAATCAATATTAAGAATTAAAATTAAATATTATTAAGTGATAATTTATCTAGGTTGTTGTCGTTTAATATCTGATATGTTCTTCTCATTTTCGTATTTTATTTGAATTATTTTGAACAACGGCGTTCGGAATGAATATTGAAAATTTTTGACATAGGTGTTGCTCCCAATCAAGTCCCGCAGGATTCTAAACTGACAGAACGCAAAATTCAGAGAATTTCGGATAAAAAATTCTTATAAAACCAAAATGACATTGAAATGTTATTTTTTTATAATAAAATGCTTTATTAGTTCATTAAATTTCCTATTGAATAGTTACAAAAAAGATGGCCACTAAAAATTGTTTTTATTTATTTTAACTTCATGTACAATAGTGGTACATAGGCAGACTTAACGCAACAAGGCATTCTCTACCAGTCAACCTTTGAGTTAAAAAAACACACTGTAGTAGGTAAAGTTTTGAGCATATCGCGACGAAAAATTGTAGTAAGCGTCTCTTGTGACGTGATTTTCAAAAAAATGCTTTACTTTAAAGACTTGGCTATACACTGCACTTTTTTCGTTTTTAATATATTGACATTACGAAGATCTCTGCGACGAAAAAATTAGCATTTTTCGGTGCTCTTGGTGTTGCCGACCCTTAAATACTATTTTTTTTAGCTTTTTCTCACTACTGCACTGCCTTTTTAATTTGTAGTCGGAGTGATAATAATAATTAAATTAAATGGAATAAGCGCAGTAATCTGCATTTGCTCGTAAAAAGCGCAGTAACTCCAAACTTACATAGCTGTATAGCTTGTAATACTGGGTTTTGTCATGAAGACCCCGCTAAGCATAAATAGTATTATTTTTTATTTGAGATTGCTGTATTAAACTTTAAAAACATAGTGTTAGTTCTTGTGAAACAATGAATATTCAGATATACATGTAACTCAAAACATTTTGGCAGAATTTCAAAATCATACCTATTACAACCAAATAAAAGTAAAAAAAATTAGGCGCCATTTCCTCGAAACTACTAATAACCTCCTTACTGCACTTCTAGTTAGCACGCCAGAATTAAGCAATTATAAATTCCGACTTTTTCATTCAGTTAGTGCTCCAAATATTGGAACAATTAGGTACCTCGACAGTTAAAAAACTTGGTTCGTAAAAGTTATATAATTTTAGAGGTATCAAATGCTTCACTTAAAATTAATACTGATAATAGATTGAGATCCCAGAGCTGAAATGAAATACATTTAATAAATGTTAGAAAAAAAAATATGCCGTCGCGTCGGCACAAACTAGCAGTATGTGTTTGTTACAAGTATACACTAACATTACTTTATCCCACATTTTTGTTAGGGAGAAAATAAGAGAGGTCTGGCAGCTCTGGGATCTTAGTACATATACCGCAACCATAAAACTGTGTGTAAGCTGGGACCTTTGCCTCGATATTAAGGCACAGACCCACCGCGGCGCACGGAAGAAGTGTCGCACGTATTTTAAGCTTCGCTTTGCAAGAAAATGTGTATGATTGCGTCCACTGCAAACCACGGACACGTTACGCATCAATTGACGTCATTGATACATGCGTCGTTTGCTCGAATATGGCGCTCAAATAGTTCAACGCTGTCAATGCCATGCACTTTGTGCATGCGGTACACACTACTCATTAACATAGCACTATGTACAACTGTATCGCAGCACAGTGCGCCACAGTGGGCAACGCTACAGTTGTAAATAATTTTGGTTGTGTATTGTGTACTGCAGTGGAAAAGTAGACCCACGTTATCAAAGCTAAAATGCGCCGCGTGCCCGTGCATAGCATGCGCTGCGACGGGTCTGCACCTTCCAGTTTGTCCGTGCGACAAACTGCTTCTTTTCTAATGCTATAGTGTCTCAATAAAAACGAATATCATTCGAGTGGCTCCTAAATATCATGAACTTTGTTGTTATTATTATTACTTATGTATATTACCGCTCGGAAGTCGAACTGTCACGCAATCTGAAAATTTAGTTCAACGATCTACAGGTAGATAGAACGAACTAAACCTTTATTATCGATTAACTACAAAATTTGAATAGTTTATTAGATAAAAAACTTTGAAATATTATCCAATCACAAAGGGAATTTTGTAAACGTTTAATTTTTTTCCCAATTTCGTAGCATGTCGTGGTTTAATCCTGGTCTAATTACCGTAGGGTTGTGTTCGGTAAATTATCCAGAGTAAAACAAACTTATGTTTTGTTGCGAGGCGTTGCCTGTATGGAGGGTCAGGTTGTCGTGCTATTGGTACCACAGAGACCATCATAATATTATTGAGCCGGAATTAAACAGCAAAATGATGAAGAACGTTATTGCTTATTGTATCTGCGTTGGGATTACCTGGTATCTTAAAAGCTGTACTAACAGGGGAAATATGTATAATGGAGCATTCGTATTGGTCTAAGCAGTACCTACGAGTACCTACGTATCATATGATTATGATCTACTGTTGAAACAGTAGACTGCAAATGGCCACATTTACCGTCGTTATTTGCAGATATTCTTTAAAAGCGCAGCCTGCGGCTATAAATTCAAAAGAGAAAAAATATCGTTAAACAATTTCAGAAACATATAGCAAGAAAAATCGTCGGCCACCTCGAACCGTCAATAAATAAAAACAGTTTTTAATAAAAGTGCTGCGTCCAACAAGCGCGGGGCGCGCGACGCGATCGGGCACCATATTGCATTGGTACAGTATAAATCGCTAATATGCCTGAACTCGTACGATAAAGCCTAAAATCGCAGAAGTTATTTTACTGCTGGAATAATTCTTCGGATTTTTGACAGCACAATCAAAGTTTGCCCCTAGGCTCTGCCGCCGGGTTTAATTAAGAGCTGGTACAAACTCCAATTGCTACGTATCGGAGCTCCACTGCGCTGCCGAGAAATTGTCGGTTACTTTATGCTATTACACGCAAACTTCATTGATACTTTAATTGCTACCAACACATATACCCTCTACTTATATTATTCCGTAGAAATTTGCCTTTTGTTTGGAAAATGCAAGATGGTGGCCATTAGCGACAGTACACAACATGAGTGCATGAGTGTAATATTTATAAAGTCTCTGTCATCTCTGACCTAGACTAGAGTCAAAAGCAAACCCATAAAAAATATAAAAAAGTCGACCTGAGAGGTCCATCCGATGGCATCGGTTCCCGTCGACACTTAGGTCTTGGTATTTACCAATTGTGTTGTACTAATTTCAAATTTAAAGATTAAAATAAGCTAATGGCAGTTAAGAGATGACTAGTTTCAACTAACGGCGCACGTTCACGAACATGACGCGTGTCCACGCGGTACTATTCACCACAACCATTTTGAAGAAAACCGAATGATCCAACCCACATGCCACCAACAGCGAGACATTTGAGTGAGCGTGTCATGCTCTCAACCCCCATTCTCGTTCATGTCCAACAAGTAAAACTATAACTAATCACATAAATGGCTTCATGGTACTCATATTTACAAAATTTGAAAAATATGCTTCTACATTATTCAAAACTATGGTTGTCAATGAATGATAACTAAATTTAAAAAAAAATCTTACAACAAAAAGAATAAATAAATGACAATAATTATCCCCCCTCTTTAAAACAAAGAGGGTCTTTTTGTCTCTTCCAGACATAAAAACCTAACAAGTGCACCCAAGCGGCTGTGACTGTGGAGCAGGACCGGCATTCAGCCAAGCATTTTTGTCGAGGAATATAATCTTCCAGTTTATAATAAGCTTGTCTACATAGTGAGCGTTTTAAGTATGCTCTCATTCGGTTCGAGAATATCAAATGGTATTTTTTATAAAATTTAACACAGTACCCCATAAAAGACTTTACCCAATCTGAATTGGGGTTGATCCAATTTGTTCCTATTTCTAGTATTAAAATTATAAAATAAGTTTAATTCCGAAAGTCGGCGTTTTTGGTAATTTCGTTTTTTGACACCGACTTCCGATATTAAAGTTATTTTATACTTCGTAGTGTTTTGTTTTTGGAAGTCAGTTATATTTTTAACCGACTTCTTTGTTAAAAGATTTTTAGTGTAAAAAGAGGTTTTCCAGTTTTTAGTGATAACTTTAGTTTTAGTGAGGAGCTCGTGGCTAAATATTAACAGCCGCACGGGTCGATCTTGTAGGTTAAGCAACGCTTGCCAAGGTTGGTCCATGGATGGGTGACCGTCTTAACATAACGAGTTTCCTCCGTGCCTCAGATTGTCGGAAGCCAGTAAAATCTGACTCCAGTCTTGCCAAGATGTACCGTGTTACCCAGTTAATGGGTTGTGGAGGTCTGGTAGGCAGCCGCTCCACGTAAAACACTGGTATTCAGCTGAATCCGGTTTGACTGGAAGCCGACCCCAATTGTAGATGATGAGTGATAACTTTAGTGATAACTGCGTACCCATTCACAGCGTACCGGGTGGCGTGATGTTATGTAATACACTGTTTAATAAAACTTACTTAGTGTTTTAGGTGTAAAGATCTCGTCAATACGAATGAAATAAGCCCAAACACTTGGTAGTTCCTACATATCGATGTGAAGTTCCCTTGACTCACTGCCGTCTGCATCATCAGGTCTGATCCAAACCTTCATTGTTTTGTAGTATCACCCAATATACACACGAATATCAAGTTTTTACTAGATGCGTGTCTACAATTTTTGAGAGTTGCCCTCGATTTCTCAAGGTTTTCATAATCAAATCCTGACGTGGTGGCAATGGGACCACCGCGGTAGCATAACCTTTATAAAAAAGATTCATCGAAATCGGTTTTTAAATTACGAAGTTATCCGCGAACACACAAAATATATATATATATATATATTATTTATATTTACGCGGTCGAATTGAGAACCTCTTTTACTACTCCCTATTTATATTCCAAAATAATTTTTCGTAGATTGTATGACATGTCATCAAATTAAAAAAACACGGAAGACGTACCTAAACCTGTAATGTATTATCATCGAAGCAAGAAATTGCTTATTAACAATCCTGCCAAGTAGCATTTACAATAATTCTGCGAATTTGGCAATCGTACACAGTCAACTCGAAGGAGAGATTTTTTCGTCGGTCGTCCGAAGCGTGTCCCGGCCGGTTCTAACGAGCTCATTGGAAATTCTAATGGAGCTGGGCCGCCGCACCCATAATCAATAATATTACTGTATGTGCTTCCTGAAGGCATCGCGCCGACACCCTCCACGGATATAGGAACACCATAGTACCAACCTCAAGCTAACATGTTATACGGTATCCGACAATTTGTCTCTATGACTACCTAATCGCTAAGCGATAGGCACTTTATTACGTAGTTCTCGATCGATTTATATTTAATGATACTTTTTATTGTCAAGAAAACGAAACATAATATTATTATTATTATTTTTTTAAGTTAAACGGTTTTATAATGTACTAAAAGTTAAATAAAAATTCTGTGAGTCACCAGTACCAGTCATCACACCACTATCCTCATCAATCCAGGGTATTGATCAGACAAAAAAAATGGTGGGCGCGTGAAATTTCTATCAACAGTCAACCAGCCACCTTTAGTGAGCGGGTAGAGATTTTTATGTATTAGAAGATTACTTCTAATACAATAAAATTTAAAATTTCGTGTCACGGTGTTTGTTATCGAACTCCTCCAAAACAGCTTGATCGATTTTTATGATTTTATTGTGTATATTTGCTTGGTCTGAGAATAGGCCAAACAAATATATAAAATATATAGTAGGCTATTTTTTTTTTAGGGTTTTGAACATCCATAAGAAACGGAACCCTTATAGGATCACTCGGGTGTCTGTCTGTCCATCTGTCACAGCCAGTTTTCTCCAGGTCTATTGCACTGATTCTGTTGAAATTTGGTACACACATGGTATTTTGTGGTCCAAACACAGAAGCACGGAGTATTGTGGTCACTTTTGGGGGTCAAAACTAGAAAAATTCAAAAATAAGTTTATCGAGTTGTATCGTGTGACACATCAAATTTTAATGAAAGGGTTTGCTGGGAGAGTTTTAAATATATTTTTTTTTATAATTTTAAAATAAATAGTTTTGAAGACATTAAAAAAAAAATGCTAAAAATAGCCATTCTCCCACCCTTATCTCCGAAACTACATAGCCTAAAATTTCGAAAAAATGCAGTTAATAGTTCTTTATCTACAGATAACAGGAAAATCTGTAAGAAATCTATAGTTTAAAAATTAATAACATGTTTCAAAAATTAAATTGGTTCGAAACCCTTTGCACGCGAGTCCGACTCACACTTGGCTTGTTTTTTTGTTTATGGCAAAACAACGTTTGCCCGGTCAGCTAGTATCATTTTATTAGAAATGTAACGGTCGCTACGCCCTACAATTTATTTGATAAATAAATAAAACTGTAGGGCGTAGCGTAACCTGAATAAATTTTACGAGTATTCTTTTATCTCTGAGTAATGCCTGGCTGATGATGATAGTGGTGTGTCCTTATAGGATAACTCGGGTGTCTGTCTGCCTGTCTGTCTGTCTGTCTGTCTATTGGACGGTCGGTCTGTCTGTCTGTCCGTCCGTCTGTCACAGCCAGATTTCTTTGGATCTACTCGGCCGATTCTGTTGAAATTTGGTATACATATGGACTTTTGAGACCCAAACACGGACGCATTACGTAAATAAATAAAATTTTAATATGGAGGACCCTTTTTGGGGTCAAAGTAGAAAATTAAAAAAAAAACGTTTTATAAACTATATTGTGTGACATATCAAATGAAAAAAGTTACTGTGTGAGTTTAAATTATATTTTTTCATAAAATTAAATAAAAAAAATTGAAGTTATTCAAAAAATCAGACCAAAAATGACTATTTAATTTTGAAAAAAATGCCTTAAGATAGATAATAAAGAAATGCCTCAAGATAAATAGATGGCTATAAGAAGTCTGTAGTATTAAAATTACATGTTAAAAAAATGATATTGATTCGGAACCCTTTGCACGCGAGTCCGATTCGCACTTGTTTCATAGTTTACTCTATTCTGCTAGTCAAGCCCTTTCATTTGATACACATATTGAAGGAGTTGTGAAAAAAACATGTTATCGTCACTTTATAGCGGCGGCTATCTTGGATTTACAATAATATGAAATATATTACATTGTATTGTCATCAGAACTAAAGATGTGTACCAAATATTAGATCAATCTGTCAACAGGAAGGCGGTAACATTTTAATTACTAATGTGACCCAAACAAACAGGGCAAGCTAAATAAAACCGTTAAAAAATAGCGAGGAACGTCTCAGTGTTACTTTATTAAAAGTCTTGATTATTCATAGAACAACTCACACTAGTGCGTAAAAGCTGACTTTGGTAATGTGCGAAGTGTAAATGAAGTGACAATCCTCGCAGCCTACGTTGCGCTTACTTACTTTATCACATTGAAATAAAAACGACTTGATATAGCTAGCGTGTTCTAGCACATAAATTTCCAATTTTGATAAAATGCAACGTGTGTTATGCAAATGGTTCATAAAAATGTTAACGAGTTCCATAGAATGGGAACTTAATGAGAACACATTACCGCAGATATCCATGCAAATTATCAAGGTCCAGTTGTCAAGTTAATTCCACTGTCGGATTCCAAAACAATTACAAAATATTTTTTATTCGAAGCATATCTTACCCGACGGGTATCATAAGTTCAAAAAACATTTGACAGAATTTCATTTCACCTAAAACTTTTCAACTATTATCGTTTCGTTTGTTTTACTTCATCGAAGTCACGTCTGAAACTGTATCAATTGACCTACTATTATCAATTCGATTGTTTTCGTCACTCCTATGTTTCATTTGGTCGAATAACTTTTTACCGAAGTTACACTTAGCCGAAATAACATTTGTTCGAAGTAAATTTTCGATCATTCATTATACCACTGTTTTAATTTAAGTGATTTAATGGTTTAGTGGGGAACACCCAAATACTCCGAAATATTTTATTTCGAATTTAAATATTCCGATTTTTAAATGTACGAATTTCATTATACCTAATAATTCCAATGTCTATTATTAAAAATTACGAAACTTATTTCACCGAAAGTCGTAAATGCGAATTGTTTATTTTCCGATTTCCATACGTCCGAAGAATCAAATGCTCGATGGATTTTCGGTCCAAAACGATATTCCGAATAAACTGCTAAAATTAAGATTTTGGTTTAGGTTCAACCAGTGTAATATTCAGTTAGTTACATATTATTACAAGCCGAAGCTGCAAGGGTGTATGGGGTCCGTTGCCATCTTAAAGACCCAAGCCAACCTCACCTGCTAGCGGTGCGCCCTGCTGTCCAACGGACGAGGCTCTGGCGAACCTGGTTTCCCTCTTGTAGGGTTGTGGGGGTCAGACGGCTGGTCGCCCCACGTAAAACCAACTTCAGTCATATATGTATGGAGAGAAACAAGTTAGGTAAGGGTAGGTACTCGGTCTAGGGCGTCGCCGCATAACGACGCGCAGGCACATCGCCCTAAACCTGCGATAAGTGGGCTAGGGCTACCGTGTCAAGTACGGGCACGGCTAAAGAGGATAGTACCCAAGAAGAAGTTCCGCTTTGCCACCTGGAACATTGGCTCCCTAACCGGACGTTGCCAAGAACTCGCAGACGTACTTGCGAAGCGTCGGGTCCAGTGCGCCTTCCTTCAGGAGACGCGCTGGAAGGGAAATAAGTCACGTGACATCGGGCAGGGGTACCGGCTAGTGTACACCGGATCACCAGCGGGTAGGAGCGGAGTGGCCGTGGTGCTGTCTAAGGACCTTCAGGATGGACTCCTTGAAGTGGACCGATGCAGCGACCGGTTGATGCGAGTTAGGGTGCTGTTCGAGGGGTCGGTGGCGAACCTAATCAGCGCCTATGCTCCTCAGACTGGTTGCTGTGAGTCTGAAAAGGAGGCCTTCTGGGATGAGTTCGAGGACGTATTACGCGCTATCCCGAATTCCGAAGGTGTTTTGGTTGGGGGGGATCTCAATGGTCACGTAGGTCAGTTTGCTGGAGAGTATAGACGTGTTCACGGTGGTTTTGGTTATGGCCAGCTAAACGCAGAGGGAGTCAATATACTTAGCACCTGCGCTGTGTCTGACCTAGCCATCGCGAACACATTCTTTCAGAAGAAGCCCCAGCATCTTATTACGTACCGTAGTGGTGCCTACTCAACCCAAATAGATTACCTGCTGGTGCGACGGTGCCACATTGGCAAGGTTACCAACTGCAAAGTCATCCCAGGCGAAAGCCTAACGGCTCAACACCGCCTCCTTGTCCTGGACTTTGCGGTTGTACCGAAGAAGAGAGTGACCGAGAAACGCAAACCCCGCACTAAGTGGTGGTTGCTTGATGGTCCTAGGCAGTCGGACTTCATCGCGGAGGTCGAGCATCTCAAGATCAGTGCTCCGCATGAGTCCGCTCAAGAGATCTGGAGTAGGATCCATTCAGCAATCACCGGTGCGGGTAAGCGCGTCCTTGGCACTTCTCGTGGTGGCCGCACCATAGGAAAGGAGACGTGGTGGTGGGATGACGGGGTGCAGGAGGCGACTCGGAGGAGGAAGGTTTTATTTAAACAGTGGCAAGGGTCCAACTCTCCGGATGACAGGGAGGCATATGGAGCGGCTAAGCGCGCTTACAAAAAAGCTGTAGCCAGAGCCCGCAGCAAAAGTCTGGCGCCCTTATACGACAAGCTGGAAACTGCGGAGGGGCAAAAGCTTATTTTTAAGCTGGCGCGTGGCCGGGAGAAAGCTACACGGGACATTAGCAAATGTCTTTGTGTAAGGGACGCCCAGGGTAAGCTGCTCTACGATGCCCCCTCTGTTAAGGAGAGATGGTGTACATACTTCGCGGAGCTGTCTAACAAACAGCATCCCCATAACCTTCCTCCGGAACCGCCTCCTAACCTTGGGCTTATTTCCCCTATTTCCCCCGACGAAACCCGCATTGCTCTTCGCCACATGAAGAACCGGAAAGCGGTCGGGCCTGACAATGTGCCAATTGAAGTGTGGAAGGCGATGGGCCCACATGGTGTGGACCTTCTGACGGATCTTTTTAACCGCATCCTGATCACCAAGGAAATGCCGAACCAGTGGCGATTTAGCCTGATTATCCCTGTTTACAAAGGCAAAGGTAGCGTACAGGATTGTGGTAGCTACCGCGGTATCAAGATCATGTGCCACACCATGAAGCTCTTCGAGCGCATCATTGACACACGGCTCCGTAGCGAGTGTACTGTCTCTGAGTGTCAATATGGCTTCCGGGCGGTAACAGCACCATGGACGCAGTGTTCGCCTTACGGAATCTGGCTGAGGCTTACAGAGAGAGAAGGAGAGCTTTGCATATGGCCTTTTTAGACCTGCAGAAGGCCTTCGACTGTATACCTCGGCAGTCCATCTGGTGGGCACTGCGCTTCAAGGGCGTTCCCGAGGCCTATATTGACATTATCAGAGACATGTACCGCGATTCCGTGTCCTCTGTCCAGACCGCTGTTGGCGAATCGAATGGCTTCCCAATATCTGTTGGCGTTCACCAAGGCTCGGCTCTTAGCCCGTTCTTGTTTAACGTAGTGCTCGATGTAGTTACGGCAAACATCCAAGATCAGCCTCCATGGCTAATGATGTATGCTGATGACATCGCCCTCGTTAATCAGAACAAAGCCCATCTTGGGCGCAAAGTCAACATTTGGAAGGACACGCTTGAAAACAGTGGTCTGAGACTAAATGTGGCGAAGACTGAGTACATGTCCTGTGGCAGCACGGATACAAACACCATCCGAATAGGTTCGGACCTGATCAGAAAGTCCGATACGTTCAGGTACCTTGGATCCGTGCTGCACGAGTCTGGCATCGTGGACGACGATGTCCAAGTACGTATTGGCGCGGCTTGGGCGAAGTGGCGCGAGGTGACGGGCGTTGTATGCGACCGCAAAATGCCTCCGAAGCTCAAGGGGCAGATATATAAATGCATCATTCGGCCTGTCCTACTGTACGGGGGCGAGTGTTGGCCAGCACTAAGCAGACACACCCAGGAGCTTCGCGTCACGGAGATGAAGATGCTGAGGTGGATGAGTGGCGTAACGCGATCCGATCGCATACGCAACTCTTACATCCGAGGTAGTCTTGGTGTCCGTGACGTGGGGGAAAAACTGCAAGAGTGTCGTCTGCGTTGGTATGGCCACATCATGCGCCGCCCTATGGAGTACGTTGGTCGGAGATGCATGAATATGGCTGTTCTTGGGGCTAGGCCCCGTGGTCGCCCTCGCAAGCGCTGGCTGGACGTCGTCAAGTCCGACATGAGAGCCAATGGCCTGACTGAGAAGGATGTTGAAGATCGGGCAAAGTGGAGGAGGCTAAGTAGGAAGGCGGACCCTGGCAATAGCCGGGATTAACGCCAGGTGGAAGAAGACAAGCCGAAGCTGCGGTGGTGAGCGTTAAAACCATGTGCGACGATAAGTCGCTGGAGCCCCGCAGCGCCAGAGCCGTGGCAGAAACCATGCCTGCACGTTGCGTGCTCGCTTACATATTGCATGCCTGCTTGCATAATGCATGCTTGCTTACATTCTGCATGCTTGCTTGCATGCTTGCTTGAATACTCGCTTGTATGTTTGCTTGCATGCTTGCCTGCATGATGCATGCTTGCTTGCATGCATCTTGCATAATAAAAGTTGTTATATTAAGAATTTTAAACCATGTGGAATTATAAAATTGGCATTTTGAAATTATGCACTTATTTATGTATTTGTGACTGTCCAAATAAAGTTTTTTAATTTTTTAATGTATTGTACCCGTAATGGTGATGTGGTAGTGGTGGTGATGGTGAAATATAGTGGTTTTAAGTGGTCCCAGTTAGAAGCATGCAAGCAGGCAAGCAGCGTGCAAGCAGGCATGCAATCTGCAGCAAGCATTGTTTCTGTCACGGCACCGGCGCTGCGGAGTTTAGGCGGCCCCACGCGAGTTTCTCGTCGCAGATGGTTTTAACGCTCATCCCACCCCTCTGCGCCTACGCGGGCTTAAATTACACTCTAGGGGCAGGACAGACAAGACTGTGTGAAGTCGGTTTTGCAGCGATTCATTTCTGTCACTAAATTTTGTAGCACAACATATCGAGTTTTTATAACCCTATTTTAATTTAAAATTGAAAATGCTACCAAGTAACCGGCTATATATTTGTGATAAATATTCCGTAAGATGTTGTTTTGGTGTGGTGAAAATATGGCAACTAAATCATTTGGCAAATGAAAAAAGTTCAAAAGAACCTTCGGCCAATAGCAAAAAGGTATTATGTAAAACGGAGAAATGTAGTTCGGTAAAATAATACCTATGACACTTGAAACTTCGATGATCTAAAAATGTTTCAAATAATGCATATAGCAAATAAGACGTGGGTCAATAGTTTTCGGGAAAATGATATTCGATCAAAAGAAAAAAATTGGAATAGTGGTCGATTCCCTACCCAACGATGTAATTTGTGTATAATACTGGTTATTTCAGAAGCGCGTGGTCATATTTAAAAGTGACGTTCTGCATTTGATATATAATTAGGAAACAATAACAAAAATAAAAAAAAACTGGCCAAGTGCGAGTCGGACTCGCGTGCAAAGGGTTCCGAACGCATTTTTTTTAACATGTTATTTTAACACTATAGACTTCTTATAGGTTTTCCTGGAATCTATTATATAATTTGTTTTTTAGTTTAGGCTCAGTAGTTTTGGAGATAAGGGAATCGTTATTTTTTGTATAATTTCTTGAATAACTTTAAAACCATTTATTTTAAAATTATGTATAATTAAAACTCTCACAGTAAGTCTTTTTATTTGATATGTCACACAATATTGTTCGAAACCCTTTTTTTAATTTTCTTGATTGACCCCCAAAAGTAATCACCATACTAAAAAAAATATAATTTACGTAACATGTCTGTGCTTGCGTCACAGTTGTCCATATGTGTACCAAATTTCAATAGAATCGTGCCCGTGGATCTAGAGAAAACTGGCTGTGACAGACGGACAGACAGACCGACACCCGACTGATCCTATAAGGGTTCCGTTTTTTGTTCGGAACCTTAAAAATATCTCCTTTATTCAAAAAGGCTCCAGCGACTTATCGTCGCAAATGGTTTTAACGCTCACCACCGCAGCTTCGGCTTGTAATATGTAACTAACTGAATATTACACTGGTTGAACCTAAATCAAAATGTTAATTTTAGCAGTTTATTCGAAATTTTGAAAATCGGAATATCGTTTTGGACCGAAAATCCATCGAGCATTTGATTCTTCGGACGTATAGAAATTGGAAAATAAACAATTCGCATTTACGACTTTCGGTCAAATAAGTTTCGTAATTTTTAATAATAGACATTGTAATTATTAGGTATAATGAAATTCGTACATTTAAAAATCGGAATATTTCCTGCTTGAAAGACCTGAAGGTCTTTCAGCACATGACGGGCAGCGGCTGGCCTATTACAGCCTTGCTAAATTATAACGGCGATATGATTATGAACAGCTTCCAAAGCGAACGTGACGTGAACTTCAACAATTCTACACAAGTTAACATTTCTTTCACTATTTCTAGCGTTAAGTTATTGAGCGCCATTTTTAATCATGTGTTTTTTTTCATTACTAAAAACGGATATTATTCAAATAAAACAGGAACCGTTTTAAATACGAGGAAATGATTTTTACCGGAAAACAGTACGTGTAAAATATTCACACGGCGTTTTGCTCCGAGTGCGGCGCAAATTCAAAACACATTAATCTCACATAACAACATTTTAATGGGACGGTGTAAATTTCTTCAGTCCCAAATTAAACATCAAGCCAGAAATAGGATGTTCGCATGGAAATATGCTCGTTTTGCAAAAAGGTTGGCGGAATACGGAGAGGTCCGCTAACTGGGAGCTCTTAGTTTAAAAGTCATATAGCTAATTACGCTGCGGCTGCGGTCATCTGGATGGCGTTCTGGTGCACTGTAGCAGACGATTACACTCCAAACTGCATGTATGTAGGAATTATAAATATAGTTTATATTTATATTTCTTACTTACATTTCTGATACAGTTTTTTCAATTAATGTACTAGTTTGTATTTCCATATTACAGCTGTGAGAAACGAGTCCATTTTTTCAGAAACGGGTGGACCTAGCAAGTTGAAATTTAACCAGATACTGAAGTCTATATATAGTCCCTATTAGATGTATAAAAATCAAGGTCCTGAGTCAACACAAAAAAAAGATATCTGTAAATTGATATTTAATTTAGATTTTCGCGAAAACTTGTAAGTACCAAAATTTACCTTATTTTCAACTTTTTTTGCTTTACGTAACTTTCCCTTTAATTTTCCTAAAATAAGAGCAGGAAAATGATGATGGATTTTCCCTTTACTTGTGCTGTAAAACCTTGCTTTTAACCAAAATGGTCAATTCTAGGTAAACCAGAAGTACCATATAGGCTTTGGGTCAAAAACCTATATGAACTACCATGTAGGTTTTCGACCCAAAACCTATATGGTACCTACTTCCAGTTTACCTTACCCATTGACCTAGAATCATGAAATTTGGCAAGTAATACCGTCTTATACTACAAGTACAGGGATAAGTCTGAAATCTATAAAGAAGAATGGTCACGGCCCATATAAAATTAACCCACCTCTGACAGACATCACACATATCCTAGGTAGTTGGTTTGTAGTCTGAAATATGAGAGAAATACTTTTTTTTTTCGAATTCCCATATATTTTATGGGTTAGCCATCGAAATCGAAAAAATAATACATTCTTGCTCTACTCCAGATGACAAAAAAAACTACGATAGGTCTCAGCTCTGTCGAACTCTGGGTCTGAAATGACCATTCTACTTACATAATTTGTACGGAACCCTCGGCGGGCGAGTCCGACTCGCAGTTGGCCGGTTTTTTTATTGTAAAAGACTCTGACATTTGTATGAGAAATATTTACCAAAAAGGTGTGTGAAAGGAACATAAAGTAAGCTGTCAACCCATACAAACAAGATAGAATGACAGCTCAGTTTGTGATCACTTCACCTAAGCCTTTTCACTTTGACATGTTTGCAGATTCAACCGACAGTCTTCTCACAAATTTGCCATTTAACATCCCCTAAACCATTTTGCGTCAGTCGGGGAGGTCACAAATGACATGCGCTCGATAATTTTATCAGCTCTACCAACACTGTGCCACAAAGTTACGTAACTATGATACTCCAGTGTGCATTTTGTAAAAAGTTCCGTGCAAAATTATAACGAATTGGGATATACGTACGCTGGATTAGCTTCCCACCTTTACTTTTCTTAAGCCTTTCCTCGGCCGCTGTACGTGGAAATAAAACGATTCAAACAGATAAGGAAGCGGCTTTCCATATATTTGTTGTTATCAGGACAATGAGATTTTGGTGGGTGTTAGGCTTGTGTTAAGCTACAATTTCGGAAAACCTTTTTTGCCTGAAGATGCTGATATTTTTTTAAGATGAAGTCCACGATAATCTTTTCAAAAAATATTTATTATTTTCGTATCTACACTGCAACAACCTTGTAACTTTTGAGGATGGGTAGCTAGGTGATTCATCAGTATGGAATGCGAATGGAAATGTAAATAGATACTTTTTATTTAAATATAAAGTAGGTACGCATACTGAAACAACCCAATCCATTGAATTACGGGAAACATCTTGGGCACGTCTGATGGCAAAGTGATTGTTATCTAAATATTGTCAGAGGATCCTAAATGAGATCGAATCCCTTGTTACGAGCAAAGTTAATAAATTGTTTCAAGATAAACACGCCCTTTCGTATTTAAGGATTAATACTATTTGAATATGGACCAGCTTGCCGTTATACGATTACTGAAACTCTTTTCAGTTCTGATAACTATTTATAAATAGCTTATTGCCCTCGAGATTTTTCGGGTTCACCCCAAGGAACCACTTCGCTCTCCGGAGTGAAATATTACAGTTTATTTTGCTCTCGGGGCACGACGTACCATTCAATAAAGAATGTAATATCCAAATCGATTGAATAGTTCCAGAGATTAAGGACATAGTCAATATTAACAAGTATGTGATTTACATTGAGTAATTTTTAAGGGACCTTCAATATTTACGTCTGTAATATAAAGCAGGTCGTCGGTATGCAAATATAAAGTAGTATTAAATAGGTGCATTAGCATACAGGGCCATTACAGGTTCGTCGGTTAACAGCGGGTATTGGTTTTGACGTATGTTGTATTTATATAATGATTGCGGTGCACTCATAGCCGTCAAATTGGCTCGCATCGGGGCAACGCCAGGTTGACCCGGTTACTTCGCGCCGGTACCTTATTACGGTACTCTTACAAGTGTCTAGGGAAACTGTGAGCTGTTATTACACCAGAATTTATGAAGTGAATTGCGTGCTTAGTTCCAAGTTTGTCGTAAACAACAATATACAAGTTATCTAATGTTTGGTCGGCGCCGGTCTAATATGACACGCGTAATGGAAAGAAATCCTCGGTGAAGAATTCGTGTAAAGCTGCTTTATAAGACTTTATTAGATGCTTAGCAGAACTTAGCTCGTCCTGTGATAATGTTACTGTAAAGGTCGTTCTCAGAGTCACCAAACTTTGTTTTTATGACAAAAATACTTTTTCTTTTTTTAGGATGGGAAATCATCAAATGACTCCTTCCGCCCTGGGCGGAGGGAGTGTGAGAATCTTACTGACTAAAACCCATCCGTGTTCCTCCTAATGCCCTTTGCGTTCCAGGGCCGCGGCGTCTCTTTCGAACGGATTCCGCACCCCAGCATGCACTGGCCCTAGCGGGCCTCGTCTCCCATGACTGACAGCTCCTTGAGGCGCACGTGAAACACAGCGCGCTGCCGACCCGGGCCTGGTTCTGATCGGATGGCGAGCCACCCAATGCTCGCCATCCGCAGGCCCGCGCCTACGGTGGCCGGAAATCGCCCTGCGACCCCTGACGCCCGGGGCGTCTTCTTCTGTTGCGACGGCTGGGTGACAAAAATCCTACGTTTATGTATATGTACATATGTATACGTTTTTGTAATGATGTCTTTTTGGATTAAATAATGGTGAATCCTGTTATGAATACTTCTAAAAAGCTTTTAATGTGTCACATCACGTAATAATATAATTAACAAGTTATTATTTTCATTACAAGTGTATTTTACGAAATGTTATTATAAGTTTTCTGATGAAAATAATCTATGTTCTAATACATAAAATCTTCAATAACTGACAGACAACCCACATCCGAAACTACTGGGCCTTTCTTAATATAACTGAAAATGCGACACTTATGTCAGAAAACGATAAAATTGTCACTATGAAGTGCGTTTAATAAAACCGACAAATATGTAAATGTAAACAAAGATGTAAGATGAATGGAAATACCGTAACAAAGATTTGTGAGCTCAATCTCATCATGACGGTAAGGGCATATAGATACTAGCGATTTAAGTCGATGGTCATTCAAGATTTAAATTATTAGATGCGTCGTAGCGCGTCTAGTTGCGTGAGCTCACTCTTGATAAATATAAGCAAATCTCCGCCGGCTCGGTAGTAGTACCTTTAGGTACTAAGAGTTACGTCATACAACATCCTTATTATTAATGTTGTGATAAAGTTACTTAAAAATCTTATGTAAGGGCGTTAATTAAAACAATTGGAAAAAAAGGTCATATGATAGCGCAGATAATTCTTTTAAATAAACCCGCAAGTTTACTCATTTTCTTGATTAATTTAAATGTCCGTCAAACGTGTCGTACCTTTCATACCCAGGGTTTACCCTGGAGCTGTATGTACGCCTCTGACGACATTTGCTATCGGCGTCTCCGCAATCTTGAGGACTTCAGGTTCTCAACGCTATGGGTTTTAGTGGAATCAGGCCTGGATAAATTTGTCTACGCCTGTGTCTACCGTTTGCACAGCGGTGATTTGGAAACAACTGGGCTCACACAGCACCTGAGTAAGGCGGCAGATACGGCTCAGCAGCGGTACTCTTCTGCCCAATTGGTGATATTGGGGGACTTCAACGCCCACCATCAGAAGTAGCTCTTCCCATACCAGTGCACAGACCATGCTGGACGCGAGACGCAAAAGCTAGCCCTAGCGTTAAATCTTACCCAGCTGGTCCAGGGATGGGATCTTCTAGCGTATGCCATTCACATCTGGAATGAGGCCACAGAGAAGCACGGGGAGGCACTAGCGGTCTCCCTTGACATCTCGAAGGCCTTCAACAGGGTCTGGCATGATAGCCTTATTAGTAAGCTTCCTTCCTTCGGTCTGCCCGCCGGTTAGTGTGATTGGATCGCAGATTTCCTGAGGGATCGGTCTATCCGAATGGTCATAGAAGGCTGCTCGTCTGGACTGCTGGATATTAATGTCTGTTTTTTTTTCGTTTGTTACGTAAACCAAAATTGACGATGATACGACGCTTTTAAAATTGTCAATACGTCACGTCGTGGTATAATTTTTAGTGCGTTCTAACGTCACGAGCCCCACTCCCAAGTTTTATGTTTGTCAATATAATACATTGATATACAAAGACAAAAAAAACCGGCTAAGTGCGAGTCGGATTCGCCCACGAAGGGTTCCTTACCATAAACCTTATTTTTTATATTTGAGTTGATTGCATTAAAGGTAAATTGCAGTTTCCGATTCATGACGTATTAAAAAAAAACTACTTACTAGATCTCGTTCAAACCGGTGGAAGTTAGCATAGTAATGTACATCATATTTTTTTTTTAGTTTTATCATTCTCTTATTTTAGAAGTTACAGGGGGGACACATTTTTTCCACTTTGGAAGTGTCACTCGCGCAACCTATTCAGTTTAGAAAAAAAAATATTAAAAACCTCAACATCATTTTTGAAGACCTATCCATATATACCCCACACGTATGGGTGTGATGAAAAAAAAATTGAGTTCCAGTTCTAAGTATGTGGAACCCCAAAAATTATTTTTTTCTCTTTTTGTGTAAAAATCCTAATGCGGTTCATATAATACATCTAATTACTAATTTTCAACAGTATAGTGCTTATAGTTTCGGAGAAAAGTGGCTGTGACATACGGACGGACAGACAGACAGACAGACATGACGAATCCATAAAGGTTCCGTTTTTTGCCATTTGGCTACGGAACCCTAAAAAACGTGTCCAATATTTTTCAACTGACAGACTAAATATATTTGCTGTTTATTGATGGTGGAAACTAACCTATAATGTAGTTCTAGTAAGTAAATTCGCTATGTGAGAACAATGAAAATCATTAAAAATAATGGTGACTTTACCTCGAAATATCTGGGCAACGTGACACTTAAGGCTAACATTTTTTATTTTTCAAAGTAGCCTTTATTCATTTATGCATGTAAGATCGTGCGTCGCAACTTTGTACAAAAATCAAACTGGCGGCGTGCAGCGGCGGGACGCTATAATTTTTTTTTTTTTTAAGAGAGCGATTTCCGAAATTTTCACGGGAAAACGGGATACGCACGTATGAAGTCGTGGGTAAAAGCTAGTATGTATATAAACATGAATCCCTGTTTGTTTGCTCACGTCATACCTTGAGAAAGACTTTGAATTCACTAAATACTTATTTTTTTGTTGTGTTCGTAATTTGTCAGGGCCCGGTATGTACATACCTAAAATACAGATACAACTGTTGCTATATTTTTTAACATTTGTCATTTTTATGAATATCTATATTGATAATCATTTTCGTCCGTGTTTTTGAAATAGCTATACAGAGTACCTGCACGAATGGCGACATTCATAACCCAGTTACATTACACTTCTGCTTTAAGTCACATTCTTGAGCAACCGACTGCGGTTGATGGCTCAGTTATGTGGGTTCAAACATTGCTCGTTCTCGTGAACCTACCTTCCCTCCCTGCTTTTTTCTTAATGAAGAAGAGAGGGGAGCTATACGTACGAGTTATTATGAAAATACATGCTGCGCCAGAGGGATTAATAAAACGAATTTTCAGGTTAAGGGCCGTGCCCGCTGCGTAATGGCTTGCTCCGAACCATTTCACATGTGCCGTTCATTAAGTGAATATGATCGATAGTTGAGCGGAACCGGAGGTCGGCCGTAGCGCGCGCTAGATTGTTACTGATATGCGAATGGCGCCTGCGGTTCGAATACGCCCTTCTGCTCGTTATTAATTGCCCCCCCGAACAAAAGCAAATGACTCGGTCGAGGTGATCCTGCTAGGGTGGGTCGACGTTATCCATTCAGCCTGTGTAGACGTCCGCGAAGAGAAATGTTCATTTACGATAGGAGAATTTATGACTTTGATTTACGCGAGACTTTTCACGCCGTCAAGCCGTAAATAAAAAAGGTTCTGCTATTTTTGCATACTACAACAGCTAGTATGCAAAAATAGCACCCGCGACTTCGTTCGCGAGTAAGTTGGAAAGTAAAATGTTGCTAGATAAGATCTCTAAATCTATACTAATTTATAAAGCTGAAGAGTTTGTTTGTTTACTTGAACGCGCTAATCTCAGGAACTGCTGGTCCGATTTGAAAAATTCTTTCAGTGTTAGATAGCCCATTTATCGAGAAAGGCTATAAGCATATCATATATATCATCACGCTAAGACCAATGGGAGCGGAGCAGTAATGAAAATTGTGACGCAGACGAAGTTGCGCGGGTTTACTAGTTAAGATATATACGAACAATCAATATCGAACTTTGCTTGACTCTCCTTAGATTTAGAAATTTGGAAGAGAATTATGCAAGGCACTGGCTGTTTCACATCTTCTGTTCCGAATGCCGACCAGTCCTAGTAATTTTTCGTAATGAGAAACGCTTTAATGATAACACTTATCTACGCATGATGTTAAAGGAAGTTGCTAGAGTAGTTAATACGTCGCAGAATTTGTTAGAAAGAATCATCGCAGCCCTGCAACGCTAAGGGTATTAGAAGGAACACGAATGGGTTTTAGTCAGATCCACTCCACACTGAATTGATACTGAGAGCCTCTTATTTGAATACTGACTAGGTTATTTCTCATCTTTTATAACAATCATGATGTATATTTAAACGACTGCAGAACGGCTGGAGTTGATTAAGCTTATAATGAAACGAGAGAAAATCTTGTAACTGAAACAACTGCGCCGCATTTATTATGATTTAGTTGACTCACGTCTTGGTGTTTTATCTAGTTTGGTGCTTTAAATTGATTAACGCAAGCAAAAACAAATATTTATTTATTTATTTAAACACTTTCAGCACAAAAATGTACAGAGGCGGACTTAATGCCAAAGGCATTCTCTACCAGTCAACCTTTGGGTAATGCAGAGAATAGTCGTAGGTGCAATAAAGAAAATTTAAAGCGATTCAAATACAATAATGAACAATATACAAATATAAACCATACATACAATACAAATATATAATAAATATACAAATCAACAAGAGAAATATACAAACGAGATACTAAAACAATTAAGGCGAATAAGTTAACGGGAAACATTAGCGCTGTGATGATACAACTGCCAACCTCTTACGAATGTGTTCACGAACCTTAACTTTGAAGGATAATCGGTTGGTGGCCATCCTGATCTCTTGGGGGAGCGCATTCCAAAGAGAAATATACTGAACTATTGAGTGCACTGTTGTAAGACATTGTTAAAATAAATGTGAAAGTCTTTCATATTTATATTCTAGGATATAAAACTTACAAATAGTTGTAATATAAATAAAACACCTCAAAAATATGAAATTTAAAAAAATCCGTAGTGTTGTTATCGTTACATTGTTGTGCCACCATCGGCAGCGCAGCGCAGCGGTAGTTAGGTAGTTTTATCTCACACGATTTCAATTTTTCATCTGCAGCTGTCAGCTCGGCGGCGGCAGATAAGTAACGTTCGCGTCGCGTCGCGTTCCCGCATAAAAGTTACTTCCCCGCCAGTTTGTTCGCTCCACTTCCTTTTATAAACTTTTTGTATGAGCCTTCCCCGACGCTTTATCAATAATTCTTACAATTTGTGCTCGCATTCAATCGATGAGAGCCCACTGCCGACTCGAACCTTATTCACGACTACACAGCGATAAACATCTTTACTTAGAATTGGCATTTGTATGAAATTGTAATCTACACTATTAATCAGCCGCGACGTGAATTGTGAGCCTTGACGTTGACATTCTTGCTTCCAGCTTTATATTGCTTTCAAAAATATAATAATGTCAAAGTGCGTCATACTAATTGATGAGGCTTGCTTTTATACCCTTTACGTGGAGTTCAGTATGCCGAAGGTTATTAAATAGCTAAGTCTGCCTCCAGCATATAATTTACTTGTAGGTACGTAACATAGTTATAGTTGTTATAATTAGATACTTTTATGTAAAGTATCCTTTTGTCACTGTGGCGAAATAGGGGCACCCAAACGTTCGGGAAACATAGTTTTCATAAAGGTTTGCTCCAGTCGTATTGAATTAAACGAGGGGTTTGTACTATAGAAATACATAAATACTGGTGTGAAGGTGGCTTTGTATTCTAGGAATTTGTATATAAAAGTCTATCAACATTACTCCTTTCAAGAAGTTGGTCTATTGATAACTACAGTTGAAAGCTGTCGGATCGGCTCGTTTCTTTAGTGTCATTTTACGGACAGTTAATTAGAGCTGTGCCAAGTTTGACTTGATGGAACTTTTACACCGATAACAACATTAATGAGAACTCGTCTGGATTTGGGCGAAGAGTGGCGGTGACAGACAGAGACGAAACGTCGGAGGGCGGGCGGGGGCCGGGCCGGCAGTCACCTCCGCGCCGCGCCGCCGAGTCTACGCGGCCTCGCAGGGCACTCGCGATCGCGATCCCCGATTTTCCCCCAGACTGTTACTGCCGCAAACGATACGCGTGCGATGACGGGGACTTGCACCCTCCCAGGAACCGAGAGCCCTACGAATGTGTTCAGTGTACCGTTTGGATGTGTTTTCGTTTCATGTAACATGTGCTGAAGGCGAGGTCCGTTTATATGAGTGCATTGGTTCGTCGCCCGACGCGGTTTGTCGCCCACTTTTGATGATTAGAATGAACTAGTTTGTGACGCACCGTTTACGTGATGGCAGTACTATGATGCTATTTTGGTTTAACGAAGAATTATTAAGAGTCCGTTCACATTTATCGTTTACGATTAAGTTTTATATGAAATACTTCAGTTGTAGAGCTTCATTATGTTCTAAATGAAAATACCTAATGAATAAAATATCTAGCTGAATAAACATGAAAATAAAAATGTTAATATTTTAGTACGAAGATAAAATAGGTTAAATTAAATTCGTGGCAAAATCGCCTGGGCGTTTTCACCCCGGACTTTTGTTATAGTGAACGAAGTTTAAAAATCTAAATGAAATGGGTAGCTAATAAACACGTGTAAAAATTTGAACTATTATAAAAATGTGCTTTTGATTTGAAAAAGTATTCAAAAATTCAATAATTCCAAAAGAAGAGTAGTGCTTATTAGGCTGTATAATATATTTTTATATCAAAATTAAGGCAGCGTATTATTTATATAGACATAGTAAACAAAAAATCTAGACTAAGGGCGTGTCGGGCAAGGTACAGTGTTAGGTTCCGAAGTTTTCAGTCTCTAAACCACTATACAAAATTAAATAATTTCGAGCACATTTTCGTTATGAGCTACAGTGCATACCATAACAACACATCGATTTTTTACTATTGGCAGGCATACGTTTGACTACTATATCACTTGATGGTAAGCGACGATGCGGTCGAAGATGGAGCACGTTTGCCTAAAAGTAACTTGTTCACTCTCGACTTAAATACTCCCAGGTTGTAGCTATCAGGAAACACTGACTCTGGCAGGGAATTCCACTCCTTAGCTGTACGCACTATGAATGTGTTCCCAAATCGTTTTGTGCGTGTGGGTGGGATGTCCACCATGTACCGGTGGCGCATCGCCGTTTGTCTTGTGGTCCGATGATGGAATGGTTTGGCGGAATTAAATTATGCGATTCAGTCGCACACTCCCCAAAATGCAACCTATAAAAAACTGACAGTCCAGCAACTCGGCGTCAATGCTCAAGACTTTGGAGCTTCGAAACGATGAGCCTTTCATGACTAATGATCTTCTTGGCTCGTTTCTCAATTGACTCAGGTGCATCAAGCTGGTATCTAGCAGATCCGTCCCAAATATGAGATGATGACCGATTCTAAGAAAGATAAATAAGACTGAACTATAAACTGATTTTTTCTGGTTGAAAAGAATGTTCTTCCAGACAGATATACGTCACGGTCAATTCTCCAACTGCAAATGTAAGTTGTATATTTGTGAAACGAGTTTTTGATAAGATAAAACTACAAATGAACAATTTTCAGACTTTTTTCTTAACTTGTACTGTAAGACCTTGCTTCTTGCCTAACTTTATAATTCTGGGGCGATGGGAAGTACCCTATAGGTTTTGATTTACTTGCGATTATCAAAGCATGACGCAAAAATGATGCATAAACAGCCTTATTTTTTATTTTATTCATTAAGAACGCAATAAAAACATAAGGCTAGAATAGGACGCTAGATTTTTTTAGAGTTTCCGGGGCCACAGACCTACGTATTTGATATTGATTTCAACATGATACCTCTACGCGTTCTTCAGAAAAAGGTCGAGACAGACCGGCAGACGTAGTGCAAAGTGATTCTATAAGAGTTGATTCCTGAAATGTGTGACGAAGGCGTATTTTGTCCACTATATCACGTGAATATATTTAATTATCTGTCATGGTTTAGAGAAAGTAAACTTCGGTACCTTCGCTGTACATGGCCCGACACGCACTTGGCCTGTATTTTTTTGTGTTATCTATGTGTTTATAAATAATACGCTGTCTTTGATAAACAAAGATATTGTACAGCCTAATAAGTACCTACTATTTGAATAACTGTTTTTTTTTTTAATCTATAGCGCAATTTTTCACTAGGTAAACTTTTTTCTAAATAATTATTATTAGCTAACCATTCCATTTCGAGTTCTTGAATTTAATTCACTTTAAACAAAATCCGAGGTTTTATTTTTTGTTAAAAGTTTTTATTATTTTTTACTTTTTAGTGGTATGCAGGTACCACTAAAAAGTGAAACCACAAACACAGCGTGCCGGCGTGATATTATGTTATGAACTGTTGTAAACAATCAACAGACATGCAATTACAGAAATCCCGATTCATTTGCTATCATTTATTGAAGAGTTCCGTTGCCTACCTCCAAAGTTCTTCTTCAAATCTTCACCAAATTAAAATGAGACCAGTCCGAAAAAATACTCTTCCAATCAAAAAAAGAATCATTCAGATCGGTTTACAATTGGCGAAAATATCACTTTTGAACAAACATTTTTCTTGGGATCCCATCATCAGATCCTGACTTATACCTTCCATCATCAGCTCAACAACATGAGATGATGATTACCAGGCACAAATATCTGAATTGCGTTAGAAAGTTTATGAAAAACATTGTATGTACTTATAAATTTTGAGGGTTTCCCTCGATTTTCATGAGATCCCATCATCAGATTCTGTTAAGAAAAAAAAGATACAATACAGCCAAACTTAGAACCTCCTCCTTTAAGAAGTCGGTTATAAAAATTCATAGTAATGGTAACAAAATCTGAAAATATATTTTTGGAAACCAGAGCTGGGTAAAATTTTTAGGTTTAAAATTATTATTTTTTTTTAAATGTCTTAGTTTTTTTCAAATTTTTGTATTAACAACAAAAAACAGTAGACCTAAAATAAAAAATATCTCTATCACTGCCTCCGAACCAAAACCAGCTGGGTGTAATTTTACTAAGACAAAAAGATTGTTGGTCGCTGATATTAATACCCAACAGGTAAAACAATACATGTTCAACAATGTTTTTACTTTGCAATTACACGAGGCTTTAAGTTATGCCACAATTACCGCTCGGGCCTGGTTCCGTTCCAAGTAAAGGAAAATGCACTAGAAACCATAAAATTTTATTCGTTGACAAATAACTGCACTATAAAAATAACACTTTTAAACTTTCATTAAGTAATAAAACGATTGTTTCAAAAGGAAATAGATGAATGTAGATTAGACTATGAGCTAAGTTTATCCTAGGCGAGAGACTTATTCCGTCTAAGACCATAACGCGCAAGACGTTAGTAGAACGGCAAAATGCATTCAAGTGCATTTTATCGCTGCCGATAATGAAATATCTTGCGTCGCTTCTTGATTAGAAGTAAATGTTCTACGTAAGTTAGGTATAACGTACTTTTTTGCATTCAGTCTTACGTGTCCGTATTGGAGAGGGAAAGGTTACACAGAAGTTCATTAAATAAAATGCTCTGCGTAGAGCATGTGAGTAGTATTCGATTTCTACCTCGCGTCTCAGAACGATTTTCTTTATTTTCTCTCCTTCAACTTGCATGATTGAAACACATGATATTTATGTGTAAATAAAGCTACGATGTTTCCTTTTTGGGTTTCGTACCCAAAGGGTAACCAACGGAACCCTATTACTAAACCTCCACTGTCCGTCCGTTCCTCTGTCTGTCAGCGGGCTGTATCTCAAGAACGGATAGGTAGACAGCTGAAATTTTCACAGATTGTGTATTTCAATAACAAAAAATAATAAAAACTGAGGTTTATGGTACGAAACCCTTCGTGTGCAAGTCCGACTCGCACTTGGCCGGTTTTTTTACCTAAAAATAATTTAAATTGAAGCGCTACGCCGTAGCACTTGGCTACGGCGTAGCATGCTTCAGTGTTACAATATCAAGTCACCTTAGAATAATTGCTATATTGTAACATTAAAAACCTACATTACGAAACAATATTGAACTAAAATAATATAAAAGTCAATAATATAATACTTAAATACTTTGGCTGAGGTAAGAGGGTTGATTCTTAAAATATTAATTAGTCTTGACAGTTTGATTACTAAAGAACATTGGAAAAGTATTTTTAGGAGGAGCTCGTGGGTATAATATAATAACAGCCGCACGGGTCGATTTTCAAGGTTAAGCAACGCTTGCCAAGGTTGGTCTGTGACCACCTTAACATACGGAGTTTCCTCCGTGCCTCGGAAAGCACGTTAAACTGTTGGTCCTAGCTGTCATTTGTAGATCTTTGGCAGTCGTTGCGGATAGTCAGAAGCCAGTAAATCTGACTCCAGTCTTTCCATGAAGTACCATGTTACCCAGTTCGGCAGTATTTGGTTGTCTAGTAGGCAGCCGCTCCACGTAAAATACTGGTATTCAGCTAAATCCAGCTTAATTGTACAGTCTTGCGGGGCAGTCCTTGGGGACTGCCGATAGCAGTGAAAACTAAGTAACCTGTGAATTGTGCAATACAGTATAGCTCATGGGAAGCGTGCGATGACGATGACGCGAGTTTTATGCTATTTGTTCACCCAAAAAGTAGACATTTATATACACAGTAAATATATAGCTCACTGGCAATTCACCCGTGACTTCGTTCGCGCAAATTTAGTTAGTACTCCACAAAATTCATCTCCCTTACTATAAGTAATATTATAGTCTAAACGTTGGGCAGTTCGCTCAAAACGCAATTGTTTTCATACTTAGAGTATTTTTGTACCAGTCGTAACATTTAAACGAAATGTCCGATTTGAATAATTTAATGTTTAATTTATAATATGTAAATAACCAACTTTAATTGTTAAATTTTAATTTTAATAGATAAGGATTAATATCATGATAAAAAAAACTTTTTTCGGTTTTGATTAAATAATTTAAACAAAAAGCGGTCATTGTGACTTAACCATAATAGTTAGACATATACCCTCGCGGATTTTTTTTGCAGATACGAGTATAGATGTCTTCTGATAAAACTGTAGTACATCATTTCGCTCTATTGTCAATAGTTTCCGCAGCGTACGCGGTGTAAGGACTTTTTTGGTAGATTTTTCACACCTTGAGTTACATTATCAATGTTTTTCATACGGATCCCTAACTTTTTTTTAAATATTCTATAGCCTTTGTTACTCAGTGATAATGTAGCTTTCTAACGATAGACAAATATTTTTTGAAATTGGTCCAGTAGTTTTTAAGTTTAGTTACATACAAAAATACAAACCTTTCCTTTTCATATTAGTGTAGATGGAAAGCGCTCGTTGACGATATCGCGAGTTCCATGACTTTTATTCAAAAAGTACTCAACGTGCTTAAAGAAGTTTACACTTCAAAAAAAACGAAAAAACTAGCCCTGAAATATTACTAGCGGACGTCACGCGGTTTCACCCACGTAGTTCCCGTTCCCGTGGGAGTACAGGGATAAAATGTGTGCCTATAGATTACTCCTTGATAATGTAGCTATCCACTGTTGAAAGAATTTTTCGAATCGGCTTAGTAGTTTTTAAGTTTAGTTGTTACATACAAAAATACACATCAATCCTCTTAATAGTATTAGTACAGATACAGTGTAGATGTATATAGATAGAAAGTGTTCGGTGAAGATGACGCGAGATCCATGATTTTTATTTACCTAAAAAGTGCTTTAAGCGCCTAAAGCAATTTTTACTTCAAAAAGTACTACTAAATATAATAATGTCGTCTGTTAAATAATCTTTATGGTAATGGTAATGGTTACGTGTTATTGTCTTTCCAATACAAACTACACATCCAAAAACAGCTATTCCACCCTTACCATAATTTATCTTGGCTGCACCACTAAAGCCCGATCTGTAATCACCCTTGTAATTTTCAATACCTACAGTAAATCGTGGAACAACATAGTAATATTATATTTCTGGCGTTGATAGCCAAATCTAATTATTATTACTTACCTTGTTTCGTGTGACGTCACACAACCGAAGGCCCCAAAAGCTTAAGCGTGATTTGATTATACGCGTATAAAAGCGAAGCTCACATTTATTCATACGCAGAAACAATTAGTTTAGGGAGCAGGTAGGTAAACCATATACTCGCACTGATGGCTCGGTATTGCTCGGTTAAGCAGGGCTCGGGCCGGTCGTTACTTGGTTGGGTGAACTTTAACGCACTACACATGATTTCTCTGATTAATGTTAACCCTTTCCTTTTTAAATACTTAACAAGAGTAACGTAGTAAGGATAAACTTTCTCCGGGACTTGATGTTTCCGGCCACCTAAATTTTACTGCTTCTTTGTGCATTTCAAATGAAACAAAAATGAAAACATACAACAGACTAGAAAAATAAAACACTACTAAGTAAAAAAAAACTTTAATTTCGGAAGTCGGTGTTTTTGTTAGTTTCTTCGTATCTTTAACCGATTTTTTTCAAAAAGGTGGAGGTTTTATGTTCGGATAAATGTATTTTTTTTTATGTACGTTCACCGATTTCTCCGTCAATTGTAGACTGATTTTATTCGAAAGCCTATACTCCTGAGGTGGTCCCATTGTCACCAAATTAGAATCTAATGATGAGATACCCATAAAAATTGAGGGAAAATCTCAAATTTTATAGGCACATACAATGTTTTTCATAAACATTGTAACGCAATTCAGATATTTTTGCCTGGTAACCATCATCTCATGTTGCTGAGCTGATGATGGAAGGTATAAGTCAGGTTTTGATGATGGGATCCAATGAAAAATGTTGGTTCAGCGTATTTTTGCCAATGGTTCATCGATTTGGATGATTCTACTCTTCAATAAATGATAGCAAATGGATCGGGATTTCTGAAAGCCCATGTCTGTTGATTGTTTACACTAGTTCATAACATAACACCACTCCGGTAGGCTGTTATGTGTATTTTTGAGTTATGTGTCTACCTGCGCACCACTAAAAAATGAAAATTAAAAAACCTTTTTTACAAAAAAATACATCCGACTTCCAAAAACAAAACACTCCAAAGTTTTAATTTTGGTAACTTAAGTTTTTTATTTTTACTTTTAGAAGTACCCCACACCTAACAACACCACTGGAAAGTCACAGGATAGCAAAATATGCAATTTACAATGTACAAAACCCAAACTGTGGCCAAAAAGCTGAAAAAATAAATAAAATATAAATAGGGTGAGCGATATTTCAGACCTGGACAGCTTTTAACCCTATACAAAGCACAAGTCCGATCCTGCATAGATTATTGCAGCCACCTTTTGGAATAGCTCAGCTAAATACTAGCTTGCCGCGCTTGACACCGGAAACGCAGAGCTAAGACGCTGATTGGCGACGTAAAACTGGTGGATGCCAAGCTACTTTGCTTGGCTCATCGCCCCAAGGTTGCCTGCTTGTCGATCTTCTACAGATTGTACTTCGGTGAGTGTGCCCAAGAACTCCACGACCTCATACCATCGGCCCCCCTCTACCATCGGATATCCAGACGCAATGCAACTTACCATCCTTACCTTTTTGCTGTTCCGACAATTTGCACTAAGCGTTACCAAACGTCTTTTATAATGCGCACAACAAAAGAGTGGAACTCTCTGCCTTCGTCTGTGTTTCCGAACGCTTACAACCCTCATCTCTTTAAAGTCAGAGTAAACAGGCTTCTTCTGGGTAAGCTCGCTCCATCGTAGACTTTGTCTCTGTCATCTTTAACCTATTATAGAGTCAATAACAAACTCATCTCAAATGAAACAAAAACGTCCTATTTTGTTAACTTATTCCAGAAAGGTTTAAGTAGTTAAATAAAGGTAATCAATTTTGATATGATTTTTTGTGCAAACACATATTAAATACATAAACTAATGTTTAAATTAATGGTTCAATTGATTTACATAATAATCGTTATTTTTGTATTTAAATTGGTTTTTAGTTGCATTTATTTTTAGCGAATAAATAAGTATAAAATAACAGCCTTTTATATCTCGCTTAAAAATTTAAAAAATATATATAGATACCGCATGTAATCATATTATAACATTACACCAATTCAAGTTCATTATTACAATTTTAATTCAAAAAGTAATAAAATATTTTTAAAATTAAAGTTTTTATCAGTCTCAAAAGAAAAATATTGGCAAGTAAAAAAAATATTTCATTTGTCTATTTAATTAGTCTAGTCTTACTATCTTATATTCATTAAATACTTAGTAGTACAGTGGAGCTCGGAAAACTTCAAAATATTTGGTAATTTTTCAGACTTAGGCATAAATCTTCAAGACAGTGAATTCTACGTAAAAAGCCAATCGTAACTTGTTTGGGTACCGTACCTCAAAAGGTAAAAAAGGAACCTATATAAGATCACTCTCTTATCCGTGTGTCTGTCCGTGTGTCATCACCGATTTTCTCAGGAACGGGTGGACCTTTTTTTTTTTTTTTTTTTTAAGTATGGGAAATCATCAAATGACTCCTCCCGCTCTGGGTAAAGCAAGAGGGAGTGTCAGACTCTTACTGACTAAAACCCATCCGTGTTCCTCCTGGTGCCCTTTGTGTTCCAAGGCTACGGCACCCCTTTCGAACAGATTCCGCAGCCCCAGCAGGCACCTGCCCTAGCGGGCCCCGTCCTCCATGCTGACATCTCTATGAGGCGCGCTGGGATCGCAGCGCGCCGCCCACCCGGGCCTAGTTCCGATCAGACGGCGAGCCACCCACTGCTCGCCGACCGCAGGCCCGCGCCTACGGCGGCCGGAAATCGCCCTGCGACTCCCGACGCCTGGGGCGTCTCCTTCTGTTGCGGCGACTGGGACGTGAGGTTTCCCTCTCTCTCACCCGTTCGGCCTCCTCCTTTGCTAGCATTACTGCTTCGCAGAAGGAGGTGACCGCTTCCCATGCCTCCTCGCTCCGGACCATAGATTGAACCAAGGCCGGTCGCGAGAGGTCGCCGCCGCCGATCGCCTCGACGAGGACCCGGCGGTGCTCCGCCCAAGCAGGACAGACCTCCACCGTATGCTCCACCGTGTCCTCTGGGTGACCCTCACAGTGTTGACACCCGGGCGTGTCCTCCCGCCGAATCCGAAACAGGTATCTCCCGAAACAACCGTGTCCGGTGAGTACCTGCGTCAGGCGGAAGGTGAGGACGCCGTGGCGCCGCTCCAGCCACTCCTCAAAGAGGGGACTTATCGCCTGGATTGTGGCGTGCCCAGCGCTGGGTTGCGACAGTCGCTGTCTCCATACCGCAATGAGATCCTGCCGGAGCTCCGTCCGCCTTGAGAACGGGTGGACCTAGCAAGTTGAAACTTATATCAGATACTGAGGTCTACAGTCCAAAAAAAATAACAAAACGCATTTCCTTTCGTTCTCTTTGAGACCTAACACTAAACCCTTGCCTCACTATTCCATGATAGCACCTACTTGCGAGAAACGACACAAATTTACCTGCCAGGTTATCTCTCGAGTGCGATTTACGGCCACCGTAAGGCGAGCTTGCGGACGGCGAGCATTGGGTGGCTCGCCGTCTGATCAGAACCAGGCCCGGGTGGACGGCGCGCTGTGTTCCACGCGTGCCTCAAAGAGCTGTCAGCGTAAAAGACGGGGGCCGCTAGGGCCAGTGCCTGCTGGGGCTGCGGACTTCGTTCGAAAGAGGCACCGTACCCTGGAACGCAAAGGGCACTGGGAGGAACGCGGATGGGTTTTAGTCAGTAAGAGTCTGACACTCCCTTCTGCTTCACCCAAAGCAAAAAAAAATTAATGTGTTCAGGACCCTAAGGGATTCTTCAACACTGAACCTGATACTAGTCTACCTGGCCCTATGTCAGTCCATTATTCAATACTGCATAACTGTGTGGGGAGGTGCAGCCAAGACGTGCATGCTCGGTTTGGAGTGAGCACAGAGAGCTGTGCTTAAGGTCATGACCAAGAAACCGTACAGGTTTCCCACTTAGCAATTATTTTTCTAACTAAAAGTCCTTACTGTCCGCCAGCTCTATGTGCTCAAATCCATCCAAAGGAAACAAGGTAATGAAATTACTCGACCCAAAAAAGCGTAGCCATTCTTCCACATGTATATGCCCTGCCCTGCTACTATACCCTGCCACCTCATTTGCCAAACGCCAATTTAATAGTTCAAGCAAAAAAAACTCTATAATCTTGCAAACAAAAAAGCTTAAAAATAGCTAAAATGCCGGCAGGAAATGAAAAAGAAAGTAGCTGACTGCCTCCAAAAGATGGACTATCAGGAGACTGAAAGTTTATTCACTTTCATAGCATGATCCAAAATCCATACACCGTTCTTACTTTTCTCGTCCTTACATACATTCAAAGGTGCAAACTAAACCAGACACTTACTCACTCCCATACTCACACACACAACACACTAACACCGCATGTACATGCATGTACACACATACACTCACCATCTCACACACAGACACTCACCATCTCACACACAGACATACAAATACGTTTTAACTGTACTAACTTTCTTTTTATTAATAATAATAATAATTTATTCTCCAAAAAGTACTAATGCTTTACCAGAAACAAAAAATAATAATTCTATTTAGTGAAGTGAATGTACAGAAGCATTATATTCTGAGACAACGACTCCCAAACTGAGACATGCTCGTATCTTGGGTAGTCGGCGGTCGACCATTTTTGAAGTCGTATACATATCACCGTCTTATTTTGTGTTACACATAACAATTTGACATAATTAGCAACCAACTTTGCTTGATAAAGTTAAAAATTATTACTTAATAAGAAACAAAAAAGGGATGTTTTTATTTTACTATTTCAATAAGCTTCTCAGTCTCATCATAACTTAACAACTTTAACCAATTAGTTAATTTCTCTTTAAAATTGTGCTTATTTAGTTTGTATAGTAAGATCTTTTTGTTAATTTGATTGTAAAGCCTGGAACTCAATGCGTTGTATTGTCTTTGTGCGAAAGCTGTTCTACATTGCACAGAAAATATATATTATTTTAATCCCTACGTAATTGTGTTTTTTACCTTCTTCTGTACATGAGCAATTTTGACATTTATGAGTTACCAAATTATTATCAAATGGCAATAACCTTAACTATAACTTTGGTTGTAAACTTTATAGTTACACTCCTTTAAAATGTCATAAGATTGGAAATAGACCTCCAAAATACAGGTCCAGGCCTAGTTTGGGGGTAGGATCAGATTTGTGGCAGTAAATTTGTGTGCTATTTCGTTATGACTAGCTTGTAATGTAACTATTTGTAAGTGTCAAATAAATATTTTTATCATTTATTTAATTGCTACAACTAGAGTGCAAATACAGTTTAATTGGTTTAATAAATATTGAGATCTAACACATCAAACACGAACCATGTTTTCCAAAAATCGAAATTATAGTTTAAAAACTGGAGCTCTGCAAATTGCAGGACGTACGAAAAGGATATGAAAGATAGCTCAGTGGTCGATGTTTTTGGTTATTTCGTTTTTGAACACCGACTTCCGAAATTAAAGTTATTTTTTACTTTGTAGTGTTTTGTTTTTGGAAGTCGGTTTTATTTTTAGTTAAGTTTTTTATTTTTCACTTTTTATTTTTAGTGGAACTCAGGTACAACTAAAAAGTGAAACCACAAACACAGTCTGCCGGCGTGATGTTATGTTATGAACTGGTGTAAACAATCAACAGACATGCGATTTCAGAAATTCCGATCCATTTGCTATCATTTATTGAAGAGTTCCGTTGCCTACCTCCGAAGTACTTTACCGTACTTCGGATCAGATCTTCACCAAATTCAAATGGGACCAGTCCGAGAAAATACTCTTCCAAACAAAAAAGAATCATCCAAATCGGTTGACAATTGGCGAAAATATCGCTGAACAAACATTTTTCATGGGATCCCATCATCAGATCCTGACTATATACCGGTTATACCTTCCATCATCAGCTCAGCAACATGAGATGATGATTACCAAGCACAAATATCTGAATCGCGTTAGAAATTTTATGAAAAACAGTGTACGTGCTTATAAAATTTGAGGGTTTCCCTCGATTTTCATGGGATCCCATCATTAGATTCTAACTTGGTGACAATGGGACCACCTCAGGAGTATAGGCTTTCGAATAATAAGTAATGTTTGCCTAATTTCTTGAATAATTTCAAAACTATTTATTTTAAAATTATGAAAAAATATAAATAAAACCCTCACAGTAAGCCCTTTCATATGTCACACGATATTTTTTAAAAACTTTTTTATTAAGTTTCTTGTTTGACCCACAAAACTGAGACCCATATCAAAAATTTAATCATTTACGTAACACGTCCGTGTTTGGGTTTATTCATAGAAGTCCCAAATTGAAAATTGTGTACCAAATTTCAACAAAATCGGTCCAGTGGATTCGGAGAAAACTGGCTGTGACAGACGGACAAACAGACTGACACCCGAGTGATCCTATAAGGGTTCCGTTTTTTGTTCGGAACCCTAAAAATCATAAAATCGGTCAAGCCGTTTCGAAAGAGTTTGATAACAAACGCAGTGACACGAGATTTTTTAAACGACTTCTTCAAAAAGGAGGAAGGTTTATGTTTGGCTGTATGATTGAATAAGCATTTTATTCATCTTCCCTATATCAGTTTATAACACTTGAATTTTCCGAGATTCCCGTAGCTCACATTAATGCGACTGATGTCATAGTAAATCAGAGCCATATATCAATACATTCTGCTATATTTCGTTTGTGTCCGCCATTGGTATGGTTTCCATACTAAGGTGCCCAATGACTTTTGTAACAAATCTTGACTGCTATACGACAAGTAAGTAGTTCCCATGGCAATGGGGACAAATTCCGCCATCTCTCTTGCGCAGGGCACATAAGTTGGCCCCGTACAAGATTTCGATTGCGGCCTCGTTCACCTTGACTTCACCATACAGGTTTTGACCCAAAATCAATAGGGTACTTCTGGTTGACCTAGAATTTTAAATTATGGTTAAAAGCAAGGTCTTACAGGACAATTAAAGGAAAAATTCTGAAAAATAAAAAAGTGGAAAATAAGGGTAAATTTTGGTACTTACATACGGACAGACAGACGGACTAACTGTAGGACAAGAGTGTGATCTTCAAATCAAATCAAATTTTTATTTGTGTAACATAGGTAGTAAATACAGTTATTTAATTAGTTCATAGTTTGCTATGTTATGCTAAGAAGCGTACTTGAAATATAATTGCATGATCTTATAAGGGTTCCTTTTTTTACCTTGCTTTGACTAAAAAAGACTATTCCCCCTTTATCTCCGAAACTACCAAGCCTAAATTCTTTAAAAATATGTAGATACTTTTTTACCTACAAATTGCAGGAATCGGTCCAGTAGATCTGGAGAAAACTGGCTGTGACCCTATAAGAGTCATTTGGGTTTCTGTCTATCGTTTGTTGTTGTTGTTCGTTTCTTACAAATGTTCGGAACCCGAAAAATAGATTTAAAAAAAATCCCATCTCTTGCTAACGATTTACGCGGATTGCGCATTATTTTACATCGAACTTTAGCCACATGTTCTGGCATCGTTGCTGACGCTGGTGGTCTCGGTGGAGTCTGGTTAACCACTGTTCCTTCTTGTCTAAAGTTTTGAACCCAGGACTTGATAAATTGCATACTCGGCCCATCAACTGATCGTCAAATATGTAAGTTCGTACAAAAAGCGCGACCGCATGTAGGTAGGTACCAAAGTTTCACCGACCCTTAAGTACGGCTAGTCTATTCTGTAAATAACCATTTCAGTATCGAGCTTCACCTGAATGACAAACCAGACAAAGTGAGTTTTATTACACACAACATAAAGGTGAGGCGTAATTTGATACTGACATCGGATTCCGCTGTCGAGATTCGAAAATGTTGTTACAGAATAGCACTACTGCTCAGCTGAGAACACATGGTACTTTCCTGACCAGTAACTCTTCATCATCATATCAGCTGAAAGACGTCCACATAACGTGGATATAGGTCTCCCCTAAGATGGGGGTTTGCCACAATCGCCACGCTTGGCAGGCGGGTTGGCGATCACAGTGCATGGTGTTGAGTTTTACAAAGAACGCTACTGCCCATTCTCTGACGAGTCCCTTAGTCGCCTCTTACGACACCCACTGTAAGTGATGGGATGGTATTATTCTTTTACGGCACCATACGGCATCGGCTGTCACCATAGGGCCGTGCTTCACCGAGGCTGTAAATGCCTGAGATGGGTCCCACACTAAAGACCTCTTTAGTGTGGGACGCCACTTGTGTCGATACTCTTGCGCCATCCCATCTTACTAGCTCGTCGTGCTGTGCTGGTTCAGCCGCTGCGACTGCTGAGAACCTCAAACAGTGGAAAAACAATAGCTTTGTTGGCAATTATATTTTGAGCCGTTTTGGGTTGAAACTCTTGGACCGTGTGGTCCGAGTGCTCAAGTGTTATTTAAAGAACTAGCTAAAGTTTTAGTTGACACTTCACGCAACGCAAGGGCTGGCTGGCAAACAGTAACTCATAGCGACTAGCAAATCCGCAAATCGCATTTACTTCACCCTGCTAGTTTAAGACTTTACGAGCAATGACAATTTAAACTTGAAAAACTTTCGCTTAGAAAAACACTACAACCACCAACATCGTAATTTTGTCTTATTTGATATTTTATTTTAACAGCAGTCTATAATTATGTTGTAAGCTTGATTAAGTTAGTACTTGCCACTAAATTTTATACTCCCTGATTTAATTCCTCAAAAGAAAAACAGTACTGTGTTGTGTTTTACCTAATAAATAAAAACCGTAATCTATCATTTGAATACAATTTTTCCTGTTAGCATGTGATACAGTATACACATAATTATGTCAGGAGCTTTTACATTTGGGGGCACGGCAGTGCCTTCGCCAAGTCGAGCAAAAAAGCGGCACGGCCTTACCATCCTTTTCTCGAAGCAGTTCAGGCCATTTTCGATCCCTATAACTTCGCTGTGGATAAAACTTGAAGCCTAAATTTCAGTGACTTGGCAAACGCACTAAATGTATTAGTTGTGAGATACATTGTGTTTACATGCGATGACCAAGTCAGTCTATTTATTTAAAACATAAAAGATTTTTAATATTGATATGGTCACTATAAGATATTGTTAGGTTAACTAATAACTTAATACAGAAGGATCCTTCAGTAGGGACTTTTTACGGTAGATAAAAAAAAAGAAAAATTAAGTCTTGCAACTCAGTTCAACTCGAACTGAGTTGCAAGACTTAATTTTTTGCAAGAATTCTTTTTTTTTACAAGTTATGTTTTTGACGGTTTCTTTTTTCTGGTCTGCCTCATAAGCATCACGCAGATGGTGATACTTTTGACCAAAGCAGATGTTCAATAATGAGTAAGGGTACAGTAGGTACCTACCATAAGCATTTACAATTATTACTGGCTCCCTAAGTTGAACCGGGTTGGCCGTCACGAGTAGTAACTTGCTGTCCCTCAACTTTTATGTAATGACTTTTGTTTGCTTTTAATTTAATTAATTCCAACGGATTATCCTAGTTATCACAGGCATTCAGAGAAAAGTTTATTATTGACTTCCCCAAATGGTCGAGGAACGTATTCTGTAACGACTAAGTATGTTTGAAACTTATCGTATCTCTGTAACAAAGAGTGCCGATAAATTAAATCAGGACCGCTGTTGCGATACTTGTTACGTTCGTAAAAGTAGTTTTGCGGTTATCAAATTATACAACTCACACGTGTCAAAATCAGAGAAATAAATAAGGTTAATTTACGTTAGCGGAGTTTGTTTACTCACGTCGTTAGTTTTTGTCTGCCCTCCTGAATATTGTAGCGGGGGAACGGCGGGCGCTTGTCTTAACACAAAACATAATTATAACGGGAAGTCGGGAAGCCGGGTTGTTGCATCTGATTGCTGATTTGTGACCTCGTCAGCACGGATATCCATAGTGGGCGTTAAACTTCAGGAAAAGTTGAAATAAATACACTGTAGCGTTGACTGTTCACTATCTATAATATGTATGTATTTAGAAATATATAAGTATGTTTATCAGTTGTCTAGTACCCATAACACAAGCTCTGCTTAGCTTGGGGCTAGATGGCGTTGTGTGATAGTTGTGGGGAATATTATTATTGTTATTATTTTAATTACACAGACACTTAAATTACTCAAACAATAATTTAAGAATTTCAGTAATAACTAGCGATTTAGAGCCAAATGGGTTTGTGAGTGACCACCACGTGCACGTGCTGTCAAAAACTGAATGATTTGACACGACGTTTGCCTGCCATGACAGACGCAACTCCATTCGGTGTCACCCGCTCTTAATTAAAATTACCATTTAGACGAATTCAAATCGATTAATCGTTAAAAATAACAGAATAATTATCAATGATTAAAAAATAAATTGCAACTCCCAAAATTAACTGTTTTTCATTATTGAATAATGTCATGCGCCGTTAGGGCCATCCTGCATCTTCTTTAATTCTTTAATTCTTTATTGTACACCAAAACAGCTTATTCAAAATACAGTAATGAAAGTTCATGTACAAAGGCGAGCTTAACTCAGAAATGAGTTTTCTCCCAGCAAACCTTTGAGTGATAGAGAAAGATGACAATGGAGGGTAGGATCCAGTGCACATAATTACATTTATTTAATTACTTTTTATTATATATATATAGATTAAAACATAAACCTACATACATAACTATAAATATTCATACACATACATATATACGTATATTATGTCAAAAGCGAAAGGAAATGCTCTTTAACTTTCCTCTTGAAGACATCAAGAGAAGGGCTGTCGCGTATGGAGTGTGGGAGCGAGTTCCAGAGACGTACTGCAGTAACAGAGAAAGAGCCACCATATCGACTAGAAGTGTGACGCGGGGTACGAAGGAGAAGAGAAGTGGCAGTTCGACATGATTTGCCCCTCGGGACGAGGTACTCAAAGCGTTCACGAAGGTATTGAGGAGAATTGGGATTGTGAAGGATAGTATAGAGAAGGGATAAGATATGGGTATCTCGCCGACGCCGAATCGGCAGCCACTTCAATCTGGTCCGAAACTCCGACACGTGGTCGTATTTCCGGAGACCAAAAATAAACCGAATGCACAAGTTCTGCAGTCGCTCGAGTTTGTTCAGGAGTACCTCTGTAGCATCTAGGAAACAGACATCCGCGTAGTCTATAATTGGTAAAAGAAGCGATTGAGCAAGACTGACCTTTGTGTGAAATGGTAAGAATTTTTGAAGACGTTTAAGAGACTGAAAAGTGTAGAATACCTTCTTACTAACATCAGCAATATGAACCTCCCAAGAGAGGTTAGTATCAATATGGACGCCTAGATTTTTAGCGCTTTTTGAGTATAAAATTGGCACTGAATCATACACTACTGGTGGCAGAGACTGGTGATCCAATAGGCTGAGCATGTATCTGCCACCCACAATAAGCGCTTGAGATTTAGTTGGGTTAAGCAAGAGTCCAAAAGATTTAGCCCACTTGTTGATATTTTCAAGGTCATCGTTGATGGCAGCCACAGCCGCAGCCAGTTCGCCTACTTTAAAATGTCGATAAAGCTGCAAGTCGTCTGCATAGAGATGAAAGTTAGAAGTAAGGACCTTAGTGATAGCGTTTATAAATACTGAGAAGAGAAGAGGAGAGAGGACGCCACCTTGAGGAACACCCGCAGCCAATTCACACCACTCAGAGGAATCCCCATCAGATCGAACAGACTGCGAGCGACCCCGAAGATAAGATTTAAACCACTCAATTACTGGTGCGGAGACATTGAGGGAGGAAAGGATACCCAAGAGAATGTCAAAGTCAACTGAGTTAAAAGCACTGCTGAAGTCCAGTAGAACCAATACTGTTAGACATTTGTTCTCCATAGCCAACCTAATGTCATCAGTAATTTTGACTAAGGTTGTTACAGTGCTATGGCCAGGTCTGAAACCAGATTGGTAAGGACTTAGCAATGAATTAGAGGACAGATAATAAGACAGTTGCTTCTGAACAATACTCTCGAGGACTTTGGAGAGGACTGGAAGGATGGATATTGGACGGAACTGGGATGGTGTGGTAGGATTAGCCACTTTAGGAAGCGGTAGAACGTGAGCTCTCTTCCAGGCTGAAGGAAAGGAACTAGAAAAGAGAGAAAAATTTACTATATGGGTTATGACAGGAAGTATTTCATTCAAAATAGGTACGAACATTTGGAGCTGGAGACCATCGTCACCTACCGCCTTAGTAGAGATGGATAGGATACATTTCTTAATGTCAAGTTCAGTAATTGGGTGGAACGAGAACGAAGTATTTGTAGGCAAAGTAAAAATAGAAAGATCATGGAGAGAGGAAGATTTAGCAAGAGTATCGAGTGTAATAGGTGACTTAGAAAAGTGCGCATTAAGTGCATTGAGGTCCATTTTATCTGGGGAACTCTTGCTAGGTGATTTACCAATGCCAAGAGACTTTAAAAATTGCCATACTTGTGTTGGATTAAAGTTTTCAATTGAGTTGTGAATGTGGCGCCTTTTTGCATTCCTACACAAACGACCACAGCGATTACGCAACTTCTTATAATGATCCCAGTTTTCCTCAGTCGGCCGCCTCCTGTACCGCCGCTTGGCCTTGTCACGCTTGGCCATATGGTTTTTTATTACTGGGGATAACCATGGCGCAGGAAGGTGCTTCACTTTCACCTTTTTCAAGGGAGCATGTGTCTCGTACAACTCCAACATAGATCTGCTGAAAACTGACACCATAGTATCTATATCCCCACAGTTGAACACAGAAGACCAGTCAATGCCACCAGCGTCGGCTCTTAAACGCTCCAAATTAATGTTTTTAAAACTACGAAGAATGAGAAATTTGGCCTTGCGTTTAGGAGGTCGAATCTTATAAGACAGATAGATGAGATCATGGTAGGAAAAGGGAGCAGGAAGCTGTCCATGTGTGGCTACTTTTTTAGGATCAGAAACTAGAATGAGATCTAAGAGAGAAGGAGTTGAGTGAGGAGCCCTGTGAGTAGCACTGAGTGGAAGAGCGTGCATATTGACAGAAGAGACAAGTGACTGGAGTTTACGGCTGCGCGAGTCTCCCTTCAGCAGACAGGTATTGAAGTCTCCGAGAATAAGCGTGTGGTCATAAAGTGGGGAAAGATTTTCTAATTTCGTTTCAAATGAGGAAAAGTAGTCGATTTGACAGGAGGGACTGTAATAGACGCCCAAAAGTAACTTAGTATGCTGAAAGTCTATTTCAAGAAATAAGTGTTCAGCAAACTTTGAGTAGACACTCGGAGACTGGTCTACAATCTTGTAGGTGATGTCACCACGGAGATAAATAGCAACCCCTCCACATCCCTTGCCTGTTCTATCATTACGCACGATTTTGTATCCGGGCAGAGAATACTGTGTGGAAGGAAGTGCAGGCTTCAAAAAAGTTTCGGAAACAAGGACAGCATGAACAAGGTCTGAGTCAAAAGATGATAGTAAATCAGAGTAGTGAGCAGGAACGCTTTGAGCATTTATGTGGACAACATTAAAGAATTTGCGACAGTTGGAGAAAGTAGAAGACAAGTGGTCTCGAAGAGTCAGAGAAATGTCGCCGCTAAAAGCACTGGCAAAACTCTGATCCGACGCACAAGAGGATGAACACGAAAAGAAACTGTCGTCAACGAAATCATTTGACATAATAAGCTTTAAATATAAATATATAAATATAAAAAAATTACAAGCAATAAAAAAAAAAAAAACAAGACTATTTTAACTCAAAAAAATAAAAATAAAATATTTTCAGTACTCTAACCTCGATGCACTCGCCGGTTACATTAAATTATATTAACAAATGCTGAAAAGCCAGTAGGCCAAAGTGAAAGTAACATGAACAGTCTGTGTTTCCGAACGAAACTTAATGTAACAAACTGACATTGACAGAGCCAACAACATGACAACATATAGCAAAACAAAACAAAAAAATTAATAAAATTTAGATCGAGTGACCGACATACAAAAAATAATCATAATTATCTAGGTACACAAAGGAAATAGAAAAGTAGTGAAGTAGTACCATCATTTTGCTGGCTTGCGAGTTCTCTTCTCGGGTACTTGCTTCGATGATACGGCTGAGGATTCTGCAACGGGGAACTTAGCTACAACCTCTCGATACTCCGAAGCAGACTCAATCTTGCGTCGCGTACTATCGGAGACCTGGATGACAATCTTCCCTTCAGACGTCCAACACTTGTTAACCCCGTAGTACTTTCGAGCGTTCAAAAAAACCTCGTGCCTGGGTTTAGTGAGGAACTCCGATAGCGTCAGACCAGACCCTTTTAATTTGGTCTTATTTCGCCATACTTCATTCCGTACCATGCGACTTTCAAAACGTACCAGGAGAGGACGAGGCTTGCTGGTGTTACTTCCAAGGCGGTGACAAGCTGTTACGTCTTTCAAGATTACATTTTTCATTTCCAGACGCTCGGACAGTATTTTTAAGAGATTAGCGCTGGGATCAGACTCCTTCTCCTCAGATAAACCATGTAGTAGGAGAACCTTACCACGGGATGCCATCTCATGTCTATCCAGCCCCACCACAAGCAACTCCATCTGGGCCTTTAGTGCAGTCAAGGTTTTCCACACCAGGCCCTTGAAGTCTGTGAAGTCCTTGGAAAGGCTGGCAATAGACTTGTGCGATGCCTCACCGCTGGCATTCTTCAAGTCTTCTTCATATTGAGTCATTCTTGAAGCAAATGTTGAAGAAAGTTCCTCTACAGAGCTTGACAATTTGGCATATAGGTCCATGGTATTGTAGTGCAGTGCTGGTAGTGTAGAGCAGTGTTGTGCAGGAGAGTTAATTAACCGACTGAGTGCACCAGAGGTTAATGTACTACTTTATATTCTTTTTTTCATTTAAAAACTGTTTATAATATTTTATTTTATTAAAAATTTAAGAGTGCAAAAAATTATTGTGCATTAATTGGGACTACCCACATATCTTCACACGTCCTCGGGTGAATAGGTTATCTCATCAGTCATCATCTGTGAACAATCATTTTTTTTTTACTATAGATAGGCACGCGTTTGACCACTATCTCACCTAATGGTAAGTGATGATGTGGTCGAAGATGGAGCACGCTTGCCTAGAAATAACCTATTCAATCTTGACTTAAAGACTCCCAGGTTGTAGCTATCAGGACTCCGGCAGGGAATTCCACTCCTTAGCTGTACGCATTATGAATGTGTTCCCAAAACGTTTTGTGCGTGTGGGTGGGATATCCACCGTGTACCGGTGGCGCATCGCCGTTCGTCTTGTGGTCCGATGATGGAAAGGGCTTGGCGGAATTAAATTATGCAATTTCGTCGCACATTCCCCAAAATGCAACCGGTAAAAAACCGACCGGCTAGCAATTCGTCGTCGATGTTCAAGACTTTGGAGCTTCGTCGCGACAAGCCTCTCATTGCCGATGATCCTCTTGGCTCGTTTTTCAATTGACTCAAGGGCATCAAGTTGGTATCTGGCAGATCCATCTCAAAGATGAGAGCAGTACTCCATACACGATCGAACTTGCGCTTGATAGAGTTTAAGCAGCTGTTCCGGCGTGAAGTAACGTCTCACTTTTGCCAGAATCCCCAACTTCTTTGCAGCCACTTGAGCCTTTACCTCTATGTAAGGGCCAAAATTGAGAGTAGATGTTAATGTAACCCCAAGAAGCTCAAGTTGGTCGGTTATCGGCATGGTTAAACCTCAGAAAGATGGAGCTGGGTGGAATTGGCTCCTTTTGGCGGAAAATAGACACGCTTGGGTCTTAGCAGCATTGAACTTGACCAGATTGGCATCACCCCATTCAGAGACAGCCTGTAAGGACACGTTCAAGCGCTCAACCATTGCCTCCCGGATCATAAAACAACTTAACGTTCGGTCATTCTGACCGTTTTGAATCAAACACCACTATATCGCAAAGAGCACAAAACAATTATCAGATTACCACACAGGTTATTACCACACAGGCTGGAGCCAAATAGGCTAGTACCTACCATACTGGCTAGTGCCACACAGGCTATTGTCATACTATATTGCCACACAAGCTAGCGCCACTCAGGCTAGTGCCACTCAGGCTAGTGCCACTCAGGCTAGTGCCACTCAGGCTAGTGCCACACAGGCTTGTCAATGCCACACAGGCTTGCCAATGCCACACAGGCTAGTCAGTGCCACATAGGCTTGCCAATGCCATACAGGCCAGTCAGTGTCACACAGGTCAGTCAATACCACACAGGCTCGTCAATCAAAAACAAGTCAAAAAGAGGTAAAACAGTTATAAACTAGCTCAGAAAATTATCATAAATCAGGCTCAGAATAACTTTTTCTTCAACCATTTAATAGTTTTCACAAAAAAGTCCTTTCCAGTTATCATCACTTTGAAACCTTGTAGAACATTGAAATCATCACCCAGATCCACATTAAAAATCAGCTGTATCGCAACAAAGCCTCACACAAGTAAACAACTCTAGCCCACGGCTCTCATTAAAGGGATTTCACACACAACGGTCACCATTGACACGACCCCCGCACGAGCCAAACGCACATCGCCTACCCAAGGACAACTTGAGTTACCTCAAGAGACATCGATATCTACCGGGCAACAACTACGTAATGGCTACTGATGCGGTCGGATGGCCACTAAAGAACCCTGCTCGCGTGATCCCTGCCTCGGCTTGCTTATTGTCATTGTGAGCATCTAACTTTTACCATCTACTTCGACTGGTACATGACCCTATGGCCTGTCTTTTTTTTAAGCCTATCGTGAGCCTAATCATACTGTGTTCAGAACTTTTGACGTATAGCAATTATCATTCAAACCTCTGCTACCATTAATGGACCTTTTAACTTATTATCTAACTTAGTCTAATTTCGCTCTTCATTTTCCAATAACACGAAGTCGCCAACAAAAATCAGTTTTAGCTGCGATTCTACTATAAAATAGAGCTTTATCACATTTCACACATCGATCTCTAATGGCATCTTTCGGGTCTCATCAATGTAGACTTTGGTATCTACATCACTACTCATCAAGAACAACGACCTTGCAACTTAGATAATTAAAAGCTCTACTGATAGATGGTTCTGTACCCAAAGCGTAACCAACGGAACCCTATTACTAAGCCACAGCTGTCCGTTCATCCGTCCACCAGCGAGTAGCATCTCAATAACCGTAATACGTAGACAGTTGCTGCTACGACAAAAAATAGTGAAAATTAAATTAAATAAAAAAAAAGAAGGCTCATTCCTTTGGTCTATGGTACGAAGCCCCTCGTGTGAAGGTCTGACTCGCACTTGGTTTTAGCTTTTTTTAGAGATGGGTTAACTTTTGACTCTAGATCAGAGATGACCTTGATCTTGCGGGAACCTTGTATGCAATACCTTATTCTAAAGTTCGCACTGAATAAAATGTTACAATTATTCCTGCCAATGGAAAACTCTTTAAGTAGGTACTCGCTTTGTATGTCTAAATTACCTAGCACTATCAATTCAATCACTAAATTGATATGAACAACTGATGAAGGGATCCCATGAAAATCGAGGGAAAGCCTCAAATTGTATAAGCATATACAATGTTTTTCATAAACTTTCTAACGAAATTCAGATATTTGTGCCTCGTAATCATCATCTCATGTTGCTGAGCTGATGATGGAAGGTATAAGTCAGGATCTGATGATGGGATCCCATGAAAATGTTTGTTCAGCGATATTTTCGCCAATTGTTAACCAATTTGGATGAATCTTTTTTTGTTTGGAAGAGTATTTTCTCGGACTGGTTCTATTTAAATTTGGTGAAGATCTGATGAAGAACTTCGGCGGTAGGCAACGGAACTCTTCTGTCAAATGGATCGGGATTCATTGGATGGGGTAGTTTACTATACCAACCTTGTAGAAACCAGAACAAATTTTCATGCGTTCAAGCGATTTTGCCATACCTATTATTGGAATCAGTAGTAGCTCACAATTTAGGACCCATTGGTTTTAGTGGTAAGAAATCCGTGGTGCTTGGCAACTGGGCTTAACCCAGTTGTGTATGTCCGTTGGTGCCTATTGATCTTGTTCTGTTCTGTTTCCTGCTTGATACGGAGGGAAGTGGAAATTATGTCTTTTTTTCCCTACTCTTTTGCTGTACTTTTCTGATAAATTTAGTTGTAGGATCCAAGACAGTTGAATCGTTTCTTCAGGACTCGTCGGGTTTCATTGGCTCGGCGTTTTTCTGGTGGTCGCCAATGTTGATTCTGGCTTTCAGGAGTTGCAGTGGTTGGGAATGTATAGCGGGCTTGTACCAAAAAATAAATGATTAAACACATTACCTCTCAATTTATTGATTGCCTACCTTTCGAAAGAAATGTGGCCAGGCTCAAAAATGACTATTAAAATATCAAAATAAAAATAACATTTACACCGTAAATATCTGAAAATTTTGAATATAAAATACTTTCAATGATCTAAAAAAAATGGGCTATCTAACACTGAAAGAATTTTTTAAATCGGACCAGTAGTTCCTGAGATTAGCGCGTTCAAGTAAACAAACAAACAAACATACAAACAAACCAACAAACTTTTCAGCTTTATATATTTATACTACATATATACATACTACATTACTTTTAACCTTTCGATAACGCATGATAAAATCAATCAAGTTTCTTCACTAACTTAGCCTACTTGCTGTTTGTTTTTATTAATGTACATTATCGCCGACCACATAATCCGATTAACCTTTGAATATAACCTTAGCTATTTCCAGAAATTTTATCTGCTCGTAACTGAAATAACATCAGAGTATCCGCCATCTCACAATGGTTGTCTAATTCTTTTACAGCGGCTTTAATGATGTTTTATTTAATGAAACATAAGCTCAAATGAGGCGTTGAAAATGAACAGGCCGGGCTACGACTATACCGTGCCTGCATCCAACACTTTTTACGCGAGTACTAACCGGCCTCCACAGTACGAGCGCGGCTACGGGCAGCTCACAGCCGACCCACTCTACAGCCCCTCCTCCCACCCCCTCTCCAATTATGCAGATGTATATGAGGGTAACAACGATACCACTCTCCGAGCTGAAGAGAGGCATTGGTATATAGAAAATCACAAGAATTTACAACCCAACTATGAAGTCAGCGTTGACGCCAAACCTCAAGATGCCAAAATTAAGAAAGAGGAGGAGAAGAAAACTGATGTACTAATCAGACGCGGTGACGCAGGGCAGCCACGACAGAGACGGAAGGAGGACCGGTGCTCGTGCGAGTGCTGGCCTAGCACCGATAACAACGTCGTGCAGGACAGAGAGGCCACGCGCTCGCTGTCGGGCGTCGATATGGTGGCATCGTACGGACTGTACGGGAACCCTAGGGATAACGATAGTTCAGGGTTTGCGCGGTTATCAGAAAAGAGTGTCATGTATGGACAAGCGAGCGATGCTCCAGTGCAGGGAGTGATAGTGAACCAGCAGGGTACGAGCGCGGTGGTGCGCGTGGCATCGCCGGCATCGGCGCACTGTGGCCGCTGCTGGGCGGGCTCGGCCGCTGCGCCCACCGCCAACTCCGAAGACTACTGCTGGATACACTACTGCCGCCCCACGCTCATAGTTTTACTCCTATTGTTTTTTCTAGTATTGTTGGGCGTTTCTACTGGTTTCTTACTGACGAATAACTGTAAGTATCTACATGCATTATTTTTAGGGTTCCGAACATCCGTACAAAAATGAAATCCGTATAGGATCACTCGGGTGTCTGGTCTGTCTGTCTGTCTGTTACAGCCAATTTCTTCCAAATCTACTGGACCAATTCTGATGCAATTTGATACACGTATGGGCTCTTGTGACCCAATTACGGACGCATTACGTCAATAAATAAATTTTGGGTCACTTTTGGGGATCAAACTAGAAAATTTAAAAACGAAAAAATTAACTGTATCGTGTAGCATATCAAATGAAAGTTTTAAACTTTTTGTGAGGGTTTTAACTATATATATTTTTTTTTTAAATAAATAGTTTTAAGAAATAACACCAAAATGGATAATTCCTCCCATTATCTCCAAAACTACTTGGCCTACAATTTTGAAAACCTTAAAATTACAGGAAAACCTGTAAGATGTCTTTCGTGTTAAAATAACATGTTATAAAAGTTAAATTGGTTCGGAACCCTCTGCGCGCGAGTCCGACTCGTTCTTGATCAGTTTTTAATAATCCTATTTAGTCAAGATGACCTCATAGAGCTCGTGGCTAGATAATAACAGCAGCATGCGTCGACCTTCAAGGTTAAGCAGCGCTTGCCAAGGTTGGTCTGTGGATGGGTGACTTAACCAGTAAATCTGAAGCCAGACTTGCAATGAAGTACCGTATTACCCAGTTAATGGGTTGTGGAGGTCTGGTAGGCAGCTGCTCTACGTAAAATACTGATCTTCAGCTAAATCCGGCATGACTAGAAGCCGACCCCAATATAGTTGGGAAAAGGCTAGGTGATACTGACTGCCGCATTGCGGTTCCTAATACTTTACAGTTGTACTTGTTTATTATTCTTTTTTTAAGGGTTCTGTACCCTAAAAGTAACCAATGGCAATGGAACACTATAACTAAGCCTCCGCTGTCCGTCCGTCCGTCCATCTGTCAGCGGGCTGTATTACATGATCCATAATAGGTAGACGTTTAGAATTTTTACTGAGTGTGTATTTTTGTTAATGCTATTATAACAAGTAATAAAGTACAATACAAGAAACATGTCTTTTTCGGTGTATGGTACGGAACCCTTCGTGTGAGAGTCCAACTCGCATTTGGCCAGTATCTGTTTCACACGCATGTTATCTTATATTTGGCTTCACAAATAATTTTTATGTTATAAGCAAGTTATAGTTTTTATATTGAGAGGTCAACATAATATCTTTAGTTTCTAAAGTTTGATTTTCTGGTAAAAGTTCTTCTTCTTCTTCTTAGCCATTTCACTCTTGACAGAGTGGTCGTGGTCGTCTTTGAGGTCGTGTAACATTCTTAACAATTTGTCGCCACTCTTCACGCGCCTTTAAGCAATTATTTTGTCGCTGAAGTCGACAATCTCGCATGTAATTAACATTGAACTTGGCTCCCATTTTCATATTTATGTTTTTGATGAGATTTCTGGGGGAACCCCCCCAAGTGCCCCCGCCAAGTCATATTCTCGGGTCATGGCTGTTTTGGGACGTTCCTGTTTCGCATAGGCAGGGAGCTGGACGCTCGGTTTCACCACTGCGTCGACTATCATGAGGACATGGTATGGCATGCGCTGTCAGAGTGTGCCGCTTAGGAGGAGCCGCGCCGTGCCCTCATCTATGTGTATGTAGTGATCTCTTGCTGCCGGCCGTAGTTCATGCTATGGTCGACGGCGAGAAGGGGGCTGGGACACGGTTGTCTCCTTCTGCGAATTAGTTATCGCGCAGAAGGAGACTGCAGAAAAAGAGAGGGAGATCTCAAACTCTCTCCCGGCCTATAGCAGGCGCACCGGGTGCCTGGGTCCAGGGGCGGACTTGGGGATTTCCGTCGCCCTCCATTCATCAAGGACCGAGGTGGTGACGCGTGGTGTTCCCGTGCGCCCCTTTTTGACGTCACGGGGGGAGTCAAACACCTCACTCTCCCCACTGACCTGAGGTGGCCCGCAGGGGTGGGCCGACCGGGGATTATGGAAGTCAAATAAGTTCCCACGATCTCCGGCTTAGGTGAAAGATGGAATACCGGGGTGGTGTTAGTCAGTCTGAAAGACTCCTCCGCCCGCCCAAGGGCGGAGGACATCCATGAGGAATTCCCCCCATTAAAAAAAAGGAGACGACTGGTAGTTTACGACGATCGATGCGAAGCTTTCTTGACACGATGAGATACCAGTTGTCTTGACCAATTAGGTCACAGGTAGTGCATCGGAGCTGAGGTGCTCGAAAGAGCTCTGCAGAGCTTGTGCCAGTGGAGGGCCAGTCGCCCTCCACATCCCTGTAGCTATTGTAATGTATACTTATATTAGAGAGTTGGTCGCAGAAAAACAAAAGCATCGAAATTATGGCAGAAAACTCGGCACTCAATGGATGAAACTGCCCTAAATTCACTGACAACCCAACTACGCAAATTTCTGAGTCAAAATCGAAACCAAAATATGCAAGCATACCTTAGAGAGCTAGATGCCAACGCCGCAACCGACTACTCACTACGAAAAGCGACAAGCAAACTCAAGCGCCCTTTGCTAACACAGTCTCCTATACGCAAAGTAGACAGCAGCTGGGCTATAACAGATTCAGATAAAGGTGGATACAGACATTGCGAGGAATGCGCGGCGCACGCCTGACCAGCGGTCTACTCAGACTAAATTAGTGTCGAGAATCCTACTAATATTATAAATGTAAAAGTTCGTATATTTATTTGTGCCTCAATCACGCAAAAGTGGCGGAAGGGAATTTGTTGATATTTAACACACATGTAGTCCACATCCTGGAATCAAACATAGGCTACTTTTTATGCCGGTAACATCCCGGTGGCTTGATGGTGATAGAGTAGGAAGTGGAAATCCAGGGCCGCTGCTAGTTCAGATTCAAAAGTACTAGGAGAGCACAAACATATCAAAGTTTTTTTCAAAGCTAGAATTACGAGCGCTAAAGATTCACAAAAACAGACACAGAGATCAGAAACATATAAAAATATTTTGTGAAAGATTTTTTTTTACCAGGAGAACAGATGCATGTCAAAGTTTTTTCCGGGCTGAAATTGTGAACGTTAAAGATTTACAAGTACTAAGAAACAAGAAAAATGTCGAAAAATTTCCGGGTCTTTCCGAGCAAGCGGTTAGGATACAAAAGTACCCGGGTACCAGAAACATGTCGAAGTATTTCGGTGCAGAAATTAGTAATGGTTAGGACTCAAAAGTACCAAGTGGATAGAAACATACATGTCTAAGTATTTTCGGGGCTGGAAATCATGAAAAATTACTGAAAGGATTTTGATGAATTGTTGCACACATTACATAGTTCACATCCAGGAGTAACACATAGACTACTTTTATCCCGATAAAAGGCATGGCTTAATGAAGGCTGAAGAGGAAGAGGAAACCCAGAGCCGCTGCTGTCTTAGTACTTCAGATTCACAAGTACCAGGAGCACAGAAACATGTCGAAGTATTACCGGGGCTGAACTTGGGAGCGCTAAGGATTTTAATTACCAGGAGAACAGAACGATGTTAAGTTATTTTTGGGCTAGATTTTTTGTTTTTTTTTTACGTCGAATGGAACCAGAACCAGGAGATCAGAACAATGTTAAAGTATTTATGGGTTAGTTTTTTTTGCTTTTTTTAAGTCGAACATTACAATACTGGGCTGGAAAACGAACACTTTACATTCACAACTAACAGGAGACCAGAAACATGTCAGTATTTCTTTGGGTCAAATTGTGAGCGCTTAGTTAGGATTAAAAAATATCAGGAGAACAGTAAAATGTCAAAGTTTTTTTTGGGCTGGAATTATGAGCGTTAAAGTTCATTATGTACCAGGAGACCAGAAACATGTCAAAGTATTTTCAGGGCTGGAATGTGAACCGTTAGGATTCAAAAGTAGCAGGAGATCAGAAACATGTCGAAGTATTTTCGGGGCTAATTGAATTGTGATTGCTAAAGATTCATAAGTACCAAGAGATCAGAAACACGTTGAAATATTTCCGGCGCCGGAATTGTGAGCCGTAAGTATTCAAAAGTATCAGGAGAACAGAAAAATGTTGAAGTTTTTTTAGGGCTGGAATTATGAGCGCTATAGATTCACAAATAACAGGAGACCAAAAACCGGAAACCGGAAGCATGTCGAAATATTTCCGGGGCTGGAATTAATACTAGGAATAGGAAATTTGAATGAATGTGAAAGTTTGTATGTTTGTACCTACTTTTACAGGGATAAAGTACGTTTATACTTTATCCCTGGTAAAAGGCATGGCTTAATGGAGACTGAGGAGGAAGTGGAAACCCAGAGTTGCTGCTGCCATATAAGACTTTCGACACAAAATTTAGAACAACAAAATGAGAATGTATACGAGTTATTATTTTTGTTACTTATTATCTTTTATTCCGAGATTTACCCATATTGAATGCTAATTTGACAGGACTAGGACAAATTATGATATCGAAACGCAGAGTTGAATCTGCTGCGCTGGCTGTAACAAACACCATTTAACTGTCAACAAAATGCTCGGTGTTTAAATGAAATACTGGTTGAATGTACGCAATTAAAATAAATTTAACGCAACCCAGTCCAGGGTCCAAGGGAAACGATTCGGATAAAACTGTTATTTAATCATTTTGGCAGCTTTTTTTATTGAAAACATAATGATCAGAAAAAATAATGGTTAAATTTATCTTGTAGTAAACATGTTAAGACTATTTCGATATCACCTACAACAACCTACATTATGTTTATGACTGTGTTTATTGATCCATTACTTATGAAGACAGTGATAATAAGAGTAAATAGTAGATTTAAAATATTTATTTATTATATTTTTTTTTATATTTTTAAATATTTATTTATTATATTTTTTTTTATATTTTTAAATATTTATTTATTTATTTAAAATATTTATTTTTAAAATATTTATTACGCCTGATCGTATTTGGTTTTGTATATTCATAATGTATATAGTTATTTTTATTAGTTAAAGAAAATAAAAGATTGTGTATTTATTTCTCAATCAAGTTAACTATTAAAATGGATGCTGCGATGTAGTTTATTAGTTTGAGGTGGAGCCATTTTGGGACTTTAGTCTTTGTCGTTATTTCGAACTATTGAGAAACTTTTAAAACGCCTCAACTTTTATGTAATTATTTATATTTAGATTTAACAGCCATTGACATTAAAATAAAATGATTCCAAAAAGTTAATAAAGTGATGTGTCCCTAAGATTCAACCTCGATTTAACTAAACCGAAAGATATACACAGTAATATTGCCTGGCGTTTGAATATCAGGGTCCCGTTCCGTTCCGCTCGTTTTTCTCTCTGGCAGAACATTAATTTTAGTGGCACTCCGGGCACACACTCACAGTTGGATTTTCAAATAGCGGTGAAACCATTGCCATTAAAGTAGCTTTGATATTCATAGAATGACAGAAAAATGTTAAAAATCAGAGCTTTGTTTTAAAACCATTTAATTGACGTTTGTTTTATGTAAACATTCTAGACTGAAAGTTTAAAATATTATCCCATCAAAAACAAATGTGTAAATTGGAGCCAAGTTTAATGTTAATAATATCCGTGATTGTCGACTTTAGCGAATAAAAAATTTGATCTAAAGAAATGGGTGTCAAGTTCTGTAGATAAATTGATATTAGAAAAAAAGAAGTAGATAAAAAAATTGGTTGCCTGTAAAGTCGGTATACGGGCGAAAGTTTTACGTGACAACGACTTTGAATGGTAAAATAATTTTAATGTGAATATTCATTCGTATAGTAGGAAGAAGTCTGTCTCTCTCGCTCTTAGGCGGGCTAACCATGCCCGAGTGGAAGGGACGCGTGCCTCTCACTCGCTCTCATTGTGAGCGCATAACGTGAGCGGAGCGTAACGCAGTTTCTTGAAGTGTCACCCGGCAAACCAATTTATAAGACGTTGTCACGTCAAAATTAAGAATCAAAATACGACTTGGCCAGTTTTTAACCGACTTCTACAAAACGGGGGAGGTTCTATGTTCGGCTGTATGTTTTTTTTTATTTATGTTTACTGATTTCTTCGCCAATTGTGGACCGATTTAACAAAATCTTTTTTTATTCAAAAGTTTGTACTCCTGAGCTAGTTTCATAGTTACCAAGTCAAAATCTGATGATGGGATCCCATGAAAATCGAGGGAAACCCTCAAATTTTATAGGCACATACAATGTTCTTCATAAACTTTCTAACGCAATTCAGATATTTGTTCTTGGTAATCATAATTTTTTCATGTTGCTGGCAGGTAAAAGTCAGGATCTGTTTCTGGGATCCCATGAAAAATGTTCGTTCAGCGATATTTTCGCCAATTGTTATTCGATTTATTTTTTTTGTTTAGAAGAGTATTTTCCCGGACTGGTCCCATTTCAATATGGTGAAGATCTGATGAAAAACAACGGAACTCTTCAATACATGATAGCAAATGGATCGGGATTTCTGAAATCGCATGTCTGTTGATTGTTTACACCAGTTCATAACATAACGTCACGCCGGTACGCTGTGAATGGGTACTGGTAGGCAGGACTACCTACTAAAAAAAGAAAAATCAAAACTTTTTACAAAAAAATATAGCCGACTTCCAAAAACAAAACACTTAAAGTACAAAATAACTTTGATTTCGAAAGTCGGTGTCAAAAGTCAAAAAACGATTAAACCAAAAACACCGACTTACGAAATTAAAGTTATTTTATACTTTCTAGTGTTTTGTTTTTTGAAGTCTGTTGTTTACCAGCAAATTCATATCACGACTTTTTGTATGAAATTATAATTATTTATCTTTCAACACGTATCCCGCATTCCCGCTAACACCCTTTTCGTGTTGCCCACCCCGCACACCAAGCATGGTGTGCCGTTTTTGAAATATAAGTAGTAAGATTGTGTAATAATGTATTTGTCTCGTACATAATGTTACACTTGTTTGCAATTATGTCAGAACACTGAGCCGTCGTTTCTAGGAGCACTAAGTGTTAGTATCGGTTGTTTAAATTTTATAAATAATTGTAAGTACACATAATAATTGGTGTGCATACATAAAAAAAAACCTGCCGCATTGAGAACCTCCTCCTTTTTTGAAAGTGGTTAAAATTACCTTTAGTCATGGAGCTTATTCACCTGCAAAGAAGTAAACGGAAAGTTTTGCTCTTTTATTATTTTGAAAGGCGCTTAGAGTTGTCTAATAAAATCGTTTAATTGGACTGAATTCATATTTTAGATATTCCTGGTTTTCAAATTTTCACCTATGTATACACACAATCAGGTTATACGTTGTTTTATAGAAGGCAGTTTCATAGAATTTCGTTTTACCTAATTTTTTCCCGTATTATCATTTCATAGAATATCAATACGCAGAATACTTTGAATAAATTTAAATCGTAGATTTTTGTTACAAATAAACTTTATTATAGAATAAAAAATCAAATATTTTTGATACTCATATTGAGTAGTTAATATACAACTTGTTACCAAGGAAAACATTTTGTCGAGTGACCGTTACTAAACGTTTGACAAAATGCATTGTTTTTGTGAACGCCATGTTGTAATTATAAAGAGGGTCCTATAAAATTTCGAAATCGCGTAAACAAAAACAGTACGGGTAAATCTTGGTCAAGCAAATTATTAATTTTAAGTAAATGGGGATTTCCCTTTGACTGTATGGATCTTCGCGTATTAGTTCAAATATATTTGAACGAAATTGGTAAAAATATATATGGGCTTAAAAATAACTTATCTGGGACTGATTGTGCACGCAATTTTCTTTTAAGACAACTTACCCTTAATTTTTCCAAATATTGCCTCTCATGTATTATTGTTAGAATAGAATCACTTTGATTTCCAAATAGCCCCTAATTGGCGCTTCGCTTTTTTCATTATAAATTTTACGATACTAAATATTTGGGCATGCATGGTTTCTGTCACGGCTCCGGCGCTGCAAAGTTCCGGCAGCACCACGCGAGCTGCAACGATACAGACGGTTTAATCGCTCACCTCCGCAACTTCGGCTTGCTGGCCAGCTGAGCCGGCCAGCCTCAGCCGAGGCGTCGGGCGTTAAAAAAAAAAAAAAAACATTTATTTCAGGTAAAGACCCATAGGTATTCAATTAATACCGGAACATAAAATAAATTATCAATTTGTTATTTATCATAATATTCACGTAAACTTAAAAAGTTGAAAGTGAATGTCATGAAGAAATTTAAAATATATCAACTACAATAGATTAAATAATAAAATAAAATAAATAATTATATAACAATAACACCAAAACACAGAATTGATTAACTACACTTATATGAAACAGAAATTCAACATCACAAATTATACTGACAAGACATGCCTGCCACAACAGAGCCCAATGTAGGGACAATCTAGCTAATCAATGGGAGCTAGCCCGCACCCTGCGTACCAAGGACGCGCACCGCTTGCGCATGGTGACGTGGAAACAGTCGGTGCGCGCATCCGCTAACATGCCCGAGGCGCTACAGAAGCGGGGTAGCCTCAACACTGCTCTGAACGCGTTGATATACTGGACACAAAGGGCACGGTAAGCAGATTGGGAGTAAGATGCCCATAGGCTGCACGTGTATAGAGATGTACAGAAAGCTTGCCGTGCTCCTAAGCATGTGGGCTGCCTTGCCCCTCCGTGCCTACGCGGGTTTAAATTACACTCTAGGGACAGGGCAGACAAGACTTTGTGGAGTCGGTTTTGCAGCGATTCGTTTCTGTCACTAACTTTTCTAGCACGACATAATTATAACATTTTTAAGACAATATTATAAATTTTGAACGTTATACCTAATGAGTTTTGATTAAACTAGTGGATGCCAAGCTACATAGCTTGGCTCATCGCCGTAAGGTTGCCTGCTTATCGGTCTTCTACAGATTGTACTTCGGTGAGTGTACTCAAGAACTCCACGACCTCATCCCACCGGCCCCCTTTTACCAACGGACAACCAGACGCACTGTATCTTACCATCCCTACCTTGTTGCGATTCCACCGATTTGCACTAAGCGTTTCCGAACGTCTTTTATAATGCGCATAGCAAAGAAGTGGAACTCTCTGCCTGCGTTTGTGTTTCTAAACACTTACAACCCGAATGTCTTCAAAGTTAGAGTAAACAGGCTCCTTCTGGGTAAGCTAATTTCGTCTTCTTGTTATAATAAAGAACATTTTATCTCTCTTTATGTTCATCTTGGACATTAGCCGCAGCATAAATACAGATTGTTTTTTTTTAAGTGTGTTTTCAGGGCCAAATTCGAAACTATAACTAAAACTGCATCATTGGATTTTTTAAAAATCGTTTTTCCTATCCAGAAATCGAACCAGTTGATTTTGAAAAAAAAATCACATCCTGAATGATTACACCATCCGAAAGTGTATCTGATAAAAATCAAATTCTTGGAAGTAATGGAAACTAAAGGAAAGAGCTCATTTTTAACAAAAACCTTTGTTAATAAAATTATCAAAACAAAAAAAAAATCAATAATATAATTTTATCAGGTACAGTTTAGATAGGTAGCTTTAGTCAAAAACTTTTGAACTAATTGGTTAAAAATGAGCTCTTTCCTTAAGGTGATTCAATCAGTATAAAGCCGTTTTTCGTATCTTGTCAGGTTTCTGGAATAGGAACGTCAAATTGTAAACTGAAGGAATACACGATACAAAGCAATTTTCTCGATAGAAAAAAAAAAATACAAAGTTCGAAATATCTTTTTACTTTTTTTAGCTAAAAAGGCAACGCTTTAGATTGGTCCTATGAAAATTACTTTAAAATGGATTAAATAACATTATTGAGGTTTCAACTGAACAGATTTTAATTTAATAATACTTTTATGTTATCAAATCCAAAAACATATTTGGCACTTACGTTTTTTTTATTCCAAGCTAGTCTCTTATTATCATCATGTCATCTTATGCCTTGCAAAAGTATTTGCATCTCTCTCGTTTGTTCAGTTCTTCAGATGCTCCGTGGAGCTCTTGAAGGCAGGACCTGCGTCACTTTTCTTCAAATCTGTCAGATTTTCGTAATTTAAATATTTTTTTCAACAGTAAATGGTACAGGTTTAACAGTATAAAATTAAATTTTGTGTTAAAAAGTATCTGAACTATGTAAAAGTATATTTTTATGACCTTGAACAATATAGAACGCATATTTTTCTATCCGCCGTGCTAACTTTTGAATTATGTATAAAATTGGTATGAAATAAAAGATCAAAACAAAATAAAGTACAATGTCGTTGGTACTTCTTACCGGAAGGCGACAATGGACGCGTTTTCCAGGAAATTAATAGCTACGGCTTGTAAAAAATAGCGACTCCAAGTCATCTCCTTTATTTGTATACACGTAAAGGATTCTATATAGTTTTCATATCACAAAGCAATATTGGGTAAACATTTTATTTTCTATATTGGAATGTCTGTCTGTTTTTACAACGTTAATTTCACATTTTATCTCAAGACACACGTTAAAATAAATATTTTCATTGTAAGATTTATACACGTCAAACATTAATGTGTCAAGAATTTTATAAATTGTCACAGGTTACAAGCCTAGAAATGAAATGGAGTCGAGTTTGAACTGTGTTAAGTAAATACTAGGTTTTTCCCCCGACTTGTCTGCTTGAGTTTCAGAAGTTCGAGAAATAAATGAAAAATATGTAATCCTACTAATATTATTAATCTAAATCAACATGATGAGGTAATAGTTGTTAGCCCCAATTTTACTTCATCGTGATTCTAACCTCCTGATATTTGGTAAGTCTTTATCCCTCATGATTCCAGTCCAGGGCTCAGCAAAATGCATACTTTGCTTTAACCTCTAGCCACCGGAGTGGAACCATTGATTCCACCCGACGCCAATGATTTCAGATGTTATTTTATGTTCTTATGGTTTATTTTTCGTTCAATTAGTGGCGTCAGGTGGAGCCATGGCTCCACTCCAGCCACTAGATACAAATTTCAAAATACTATCTCGCAAGTACTTAAAATACGAAATATCTTTAAGTAATGTATTTGAAATGTAAAATAAAGAATACAGTATTTCAGCTATTTTTATTTTGAATACAAAGTACTATTATGGTGATCCGATCATGGGCAAAAAAGCAGAGAAAAAGTAGATTGATCACTAAAACCAGTTTCCTTTCATAAACACTAGATTTTTACATGATACTTAACATTGACAATTTGACGTACAGTAACTGGTGCAGTGTTCGACATATTTAGCGGTCGCCAATGTGCAAGTTAATTGGCAATGCTGTAGTTTCAAAGCCTTAAGTTCGTTTTGTCGCATTTTCAACTTCTCATTAAATATTTTTACATATATAGTCTACAAAACAGTATGTCAATCAAGTGTTGATAGCCATTGATAACGTCGGCGAAGAAAATATACTTTTTTTTTCTATTGTACGTTTGACCACTATCTCACCTGATGGTAAGCGATGATGCGGTCGAAGATGGAACAAACTTGCCAAGAAGTAACCTATTCACTCTTGACTTAAAGACTCTCAGGTTGTAGCTATCAGGAAACAGACTCTGGCAGGGAATTCCACTCCTTAGCTGTACGCGCTATGAATGCACTCCCAAATCGTCTTGCTCGTGTAGGTGGGATGTCCATCATGTACCGGTGGTGCATCGCCGTACGTGTAGTGGTCCGATGATGGAACGAGCTTGGTGCAATAAAATTATGCAATTCAGTCGCACACTCCCCAAGATGCAACCGACTTTGGAGCTTCGACTCGATGAGCCTATCATTGCCAATGATCCTCTTGGCTCGTTTCTCAATTGACTCAAGGGCATCAAGCTCGTATCTGGCAGATCCGTCCCAAAGATGTGACTTGTGAGTTCAATCGTGCCAGACCCTGTCAAACGCCTTCGAGTTATCAAGGGATACCGCTAGTATCTACCCGTGCTTATCGATGGCCTCACTCTAAATGTGAATGGCATACACTAGAATATCCTCAGTTGACCAATTTTGCCGGAACCCGTATTGTCGGTCACTAATGACATTACGCATAAAACAAAGGCGGCGTGCTGCATATAATAGCAGCGGAGTTCATATAAAACTCCATCGGAATTTTACTGAAAAGGTCGTTGCATCAGATTTAGGTTCTTGGGTATTGGTTAACTAAGTATTTAACTAACGTTGTATGATAAAGAGTTAAAATATATTTATAGAAACAATTTTTTTCACTGATAAAAACCATCTCCGAAAAATGCACGGTTTCTGAGAAAGAGTGTAAGTGTTCGAAGCGACGGCAAAAAAGAATCAAATTAACTACTTATCATTTCATTCGTTTCCATAACATACTTAGTTAAATTATGATAAGCTGATTTTTTACAACTGATCTACTCCATTGCTTCCGAGTGCTAAAAATTCTCTAGTGCTATCTGTATCGCACAATTGTGGCACATGTGCTTAAAAAATCTACTGAATAAGTAGTTTTCACAATAATTTGGGGACAAACAAAACATGATATAATTAACTAACAACTGAAAAAAAAAACATCTTAAATAATTATTTGTCTGCGTTCAATATTTTACTTTATTCTACGTCTAATCACTGTTTATAAGAGTGCTGTTTTTTGTTAATAGTTTGACGGCAGAAACTTATGAAGTTTGTGTGCGAGCAACACTGAATCAGTTGGCAGTTTGAATTAATTTGATGCTTTGGTGCTAGGTTTGATATTTCAAACTTTCCACGTGGAAGCATGCGGGGTCAGCGTCAGATGCGCGGCGCCCCTCGGCGCTTTCGAGCTACCATAAATTTCAAATATATACGCCCTTAAGTTTGCCTTGTATTATTACTTACCAGAATTTGATTCTTATTAGCTACACTTTTGGATGGCGTAATAAAGTAGTGTGTGTTTTTTTCAAAATCAACTGGTTCGATTCCTGGGTAGGAAAAACGTTTTTACAAAAATCCAATGATAGAGTTTTAGTTTTCATCAAAATCGGGCTCGACACTCGTTTCAGTGTTTTTCAATATTTCTTATAGTTTCGGATTTGGCCCTGAAGGCACACTTACAAATTTAAAACTGTGTATTACACCTTGATTACACAAAAGGAAAGATTCCCTATTGTTGGCAATACATAGATCGTGATAGAACAATAAAATTAACTATGTTCGACGCTAAATAAATTATGGTTCTAACATAGAACTTGCGACAGCTTACCTTAGTAGTTCCAGGAGTTCTAAAACTGCTATTACATATTCATAAGGGCAGGCCAAGTTAATGGGTGAAAGCGTTCCTCTAAGACTATTCTGTATTGCTAATCGCTAAGCAATGTGGATAATGCGGTAAGTTTGTCCCTCTTCAGCCGTTGAAATCCTTTGCAAGGTGGCACCGTGTCTTTTAGTAGACTTATTAGGGGCCAATATCACCGACACATGGAAAGAATTTAAGTCCGATGTCATGAGACATTTAGATGTTACCCACGATTCAGATCTTTAGGTTGAATCTGGCAACCTTGGCCAACTACAGTCCCGCTCCGTATAAATAAATTTGAATATAATGTAAAAAACATGATTACAACGTTAATTTATAGTTTAAGACTTCACATAAACTAAACAGTAGACGGTCGAGTGTTATCCAAGTGTTTATAGCATGATAAATGTACAGAACAAAACGTTAAATAAAAGCGACTATCGTGTTTGTGTAGTACACACCAAGACTGACTTTAATCGAAGTGAAAATATTAGTGCATTACGAAGATTAGTTAATTCAAGGGACATAATGTTATTTTTTGCGTAGTTAAAACAAAAAGTGCATTATCATAGTGCCAAACGACGAGTGCACGGAATAGATATGGCTGCGCGAACTACATTTTTTTTTTTTTTATGGATGGGAAATCATCAAATGACTCCTCCCGCTTTGCGTAAAGCAGAAATGAGTGTCAGACTCTTACTGACTAAAACCCATCCGCGTTCTTCCTAGTGCCCTTTGCGTTCCAGGGTACGGTGCATCTTTTGAACGAAATCCGCAGCCCTGGCAGGCACTGGCCCTAACGGGCCCCGTCTTTTGTGCTGACAGCTCTTTGAGGCGCGCGTGGAATACAGCGCGCCGTCGACCCGGTCCTGGTTCTGATCAGACGGCAAGCCACCCAAAGCTCGCCGTCCACAGGCCCGCGCCTACGGTGGCCGGGAATCGCCCCGTGATTCGCGACGCCAGGGGTGTCTTCTTCTTTTGTGGCGGCTGGGGCGTGAGATTTCCCTCTCTCTCACACGTTCGGCTTCCTCCTTTGCTAACGAAGTGACCGATTCCCATATCTCCTCACTCCGGACCATAGCCTGAACAAGGGCCGGATGCGAAAGATCGCCGCCGCCGATCGCCTCGACGAGGACACGGGGCCCAAGCAGGGCAGACCTCCACCGTATGCTCCACCGTGTCCTCTGGGCGATTTTCGCAGTGCTGACACTCGGGCGTATCCTCCCGCCGTATCCGCCACTAGCCACTCTTCAAAGAGGGGACTTGTCGCCGCAATTATGGCGTGCCCAGCGCTGAGACGAACTATAAAAATACGAAAGTCCCACGGCAGTGTAACTTTAGTAGTAACTGATTAATCAATCATCATTATATCAGTCGAAAGACGTCCACTACTGGACATAGGCCCCCCCAAGCGTCGCCACAACGACCGGTCCTGCGCGTCTGGCATTCATCGGCTACCCGTGACCTTCACCAGGTCATCGGTCCACCTTGTGGGAGGCTTTCCAACGTTCCGTCTTCCGGTACGCGGATTAATCAATGATACTAAGCTAATAAAGACGGAGTTGACAACAGCGCGGTTTAGGTACGTTTACAATATGCCCAATATATTATAAAAGCGAAGCCCGTTCCTGGTACGGTCTTAGTGTGCCCAGTATATTATTAGACCGAAGTGAAACCCTGGTACGAATTTAGTGTGCCCGGTAATTTTTTTTTTTTTACGGCATCGTATTTATTCTATCTGACAAGTGGCACCACCCGAATTAAGTCAAGTTACATAATTATGAATTTTCTTGAGAATATAACTATACGCAGAAACCAAGTGCAAACACAACCAACTCCTCCACATGACGACAGTGACGTCATTTCACAGATATTAGAAGGCAGTACTAGTAGACTACCAGAGATTTCAGGTGAAGAAGATTGCGACCAAATAATGATACTGAAAGAAGAAATTCAAATTCTCTAATCGCAATTATATAGTGCTTATAGAGAAATAGAACTACTAAACTTGGAAACATTTTCAACAAAAAATTGGCAAATGATGATTTGAGTAAGAAAATTAGGTATACAAAAAACTGCGAAAATTAAAAGTACACCAAAAAAAGAACAATCAATAGCACAACAAGGGCAACATAAACTGATACTTCCGATATTAAGAACTTCAGTATTGAAATAGGTAGCCAAATAAATAAGTCGCAAAAATATAACACCATAGTTGATCTTAAGAGACCTCAACAACCTACAAAAAGATGAAAATAAGTATTCTCAGCACAGATACGAACTATTATATCTTAACTACTGCACGAAGAGTATTAATAAACGCAAAGGATGAAATATGTCATTATCTAACACCCAAGATGAGAATAGAATATTTACTAAGAGGAATTTAATTGAAGTTAGCAGACTTTACAATTGAAGACTATTGCATAGTACGTAGGACGAGAAAACTTAAAAAAAAAAACGAAAGATTATCTTAAGATGATCTATCGTTTTTTTTACTTTTTAAACATCTGAAAAAATAAAACACACTAATGTAATATTGTGCTTCGATACGTATACATTTTGTAGTTATAACAGCATTTACAACGTGAGGATCCAAGCATTTAACACCTTTTTTTTTTTTTTTTTTTTTTTTTTATACTGGGAAAAAATGCATTACGCATACCCTCCCGTCGGGGGAACGGGAGGGGTATGTGGGACTCCCCGGGCTGACCCGGTATACCCACTAAAACGACCCAGCGGCATTCCCGCGTCGTCCGAGTGGAAGAGGACTGGGAGATCGGCGCAGCCTTAGCGTCCAGTCCTCCTCCGACGACAACCCGCCTAAAGCGGCGGGCCCCTCAAGTCCTCCCCGTTCAGGGGGAGGGCTGGGAATTAACGGCGAGGGTAGTGTGGAGTGCAATGCGGGCGGAGGCGCCCCCGCGCCTATCGCCCGCCCATCACCACCATGAGGAGGGAGAAGACGGCGTCTTCTCCGACCTCTTCTGCGCCTGCGGAGCGGCGCAGCGAGAGGGTCGTCCTCCCGCGCGCGCTCCGCCGCCTCCTTTTGCGAGATGACATCCTCGCAAAAAGAGGCGACAGCTGCCCAGGACCCCTCACTCTCCAGCATGGCGTTGACCACGCCGGGAAGTGAGAGCTCCTGTCCGATCTCCGCTGTTAGACTGCGGCGCGGCTCAGACCAAGCCGGGCACACCTCGAGGGTGTGCTGAGCCGTGTCCTCCGCCGCGCCGCAGTCATGGCACGCCGGGGTTTCCTCCCTCCCGATCCGGTGCAGGTGCTTGCCGAAACAGCCGTGGCCTGACAACACCTGCACCAGACGGAATGAGAGGAACCCGTGGGAGCGCTCGAGCCAGTCTCGCAGGACCGGCCCGAGCGCGTCCAGGGTTCGGCGGCCAAAGGTGGCGGAGGCGAGGTCCTCCGTCCAATGGACGATGATGGCATCCCTCGCCTCCCGCCGCACGGCCTCCCGCTCCTCCGCGACGGGGCGCTCGCCCAGGGCCTTTCGCCGCGCCGTCCACTCGTACACTCTGGCGAGCACCCACGCCTCCAACTCCCAAGGAGGGGTGCCCGCCAGAGCGCACGCCGCCGAAAAGCCCACCGAGCGGTAGGCCCTCGCCACCCGCAGTGCAATGGCCCTTTGAGGCCTGCGCATCACGGTCGCATTCTCCCTCCTTTGGAGGGAGTCCGCCCAGATGGGGGCCCCGTACAGGGCCATGCTCCGCAGGATGCCGGCGTATATACGCCGGCATCGTGCGTTGGGCCCTCCCAGGTTCGGGAGGAGCCAGGAGAGGGCGTCCGCAGCCCTCAGCAGGCGCGTTGACAGCCCGCTAAAGTGCGGGCCGAAGCGCCACCTGCTGTCCAACACCAGGCCCAGATACTTGATCTGGGCCTGGACGCCCACCCTGACGCCCTCCACCACAATGTGGGCGTCTCGAGGGCAGCGCTGCCGAGGCCCGTGGAAGAACACGGCCTCGGTCTTGTTCAGCGCCACCCTCAATCCCAGGCGGCGGATCCTCCCTGCCACCAAGGATCCGCCAGCCGAGGCCAGACAGGCTGCCTCCCCGAAGCTCTTCCCCCGGGCAGTGAGGAGAGTGTCATCCGCGTAGCAGATGACACTCGTGCCCGGGAGAAGAGTTCCCCGCAACAGCCAGTCGAAGCCGATGTTCCACAGGGGAGGCCCTAAGACTGACCCCTGCGGAACACCGGACTCCGCGCTGTATCTCCGCATCCTGGCCAGTTTGTCCACAAGGAGGACCTCTCGATCCTCCAAGTAGCTGGCCAGGAGCCTTCTCAAGTATTGGGGCACTCCGTGATACCGGAGTGCCTCCAATATTGTAGAGTGGGGAACGGAGTTGAAGGCGTTGGCTATGTCGAAGGACACCGCCAACACTCCGTCCCCCGCCTCCACCGCCCCTTTCACCTGGCCCTTCAAAAGGGCAAGCGCGTCGATTGTGGACCGACCCTGTCGGAAACCGAACTGGGCGTCCGACAGGTCCGGCCCCACACCCCGCAAATGGCTCCTGAGCCGGCCGGCGATGATCCCCTCGAACAATTTACCGACCTCATCGAGCAGAACGATGGGCCGGTATGCCGAGGGGGAATCCGCCGGGCGTCCCTCCTTTCGGAGGAGGCACAGCTGCCCCTCCTTCCACAGTTTCGGGAACCTTCCAGCCGTAAGGCACGCGCTGAAGAGTTCCCGAAATCTGTCCTCCATTTGAGCGGCAGCTATGACCACCACCCGTGCGGGGACGCCGTCCGGCCCAGGAGCCGTCTTCTTCGCGCGGAGGCTAAGCACCCCCGCGCGAAACTCCTCCTCCGTCACCGGAGGTGCCTCCTCTTCCTCCTGCGGAGCCGCCGACTGCGGAGGGTCCATCGCTGGAGGGGTGAAGTCGGTCCTGCGCGGAAACAGAGACCGGACCACCCCATCCAGCAACGCTGGCTCGAGGGTCTCCGTAAGTGGGGGACCATGGGGCCGCAGTTGGTTCCGCGCCGCCCTGTATGGTCTCCCATACGGATCCCTGTCGAGACCCTCCAAGCATTTAACACCTTTTTTTTTTTTTTTTTTTTTTTTTTTTTTATACTGGGAAAAAATGCATTACGCATACCCTCCCGTCGGGGGAACGGGAGGGGTATGTGGGACTCCCCGGGCTGACCCGGTATACCCACTAAAACGACCCAGCGTTATTCCCGCGTCGTCCGAGTGGAAGAGGACTGGGAGATCGGCGCAGCCTTAGCGTCCAGTCCTCCTCCGACGACAACCCGCCTAAAGCGGCGGGCCCCTTAAGTCCTCCCCGTTCAGGGGGAGGGCTGGGAATGACCGGCGGAGGTGGTGTGGAGTGCAATGCGGGCGGAGGCGCCCCCGCGCCTATCGCCCGCCCATCACCACCATGAGGAGGGAGAAGACGGCGTCTTCTCCGACCTCTTTTGCGCCTGCGGAGCGTCGCAGCGAGAGGGTCGTCCTCCCGCGCGCGCTCCGCCGCCTCCTTTTGCGAGATGACATCCTCGCAAAAAGAGGCGACAGCTGCCCAGGACCCCTCACTCTCCAGCATGGCGTTGACCACGCCGGGAAGCGAGAGGTCCTGTCCGATCTCCGCTGTTAGACTGCGGCGCGGCTCAGACCAAGCCGGGCACACCTCGAGGGTGTGCTGAGCCGTGTCCTCCGCCGCGCCGCAGTCGTGGCACGCCGGGGTCTCCTCCCTCCCGATCCGGTGCAGGTGCTTGCCGAAACAGCCGTGGCCTGACAACACCTGCACCAGACGGAATGAGAGGAACCCGTGGGAGCGCTCGAGCCAGTCTCGCAGGACCGGACCGAGCGCGTCCAGGGCTCGGCGGCCAAAGGTGGCGGAGGCGAGGTCGTCCGTCCAATGGACGATGATGGCGTCCCTCGCCTCCCGCCGCACGGCCTCCCGCTCCTCCGCGACGGGGCGCTCCCCGAGGGCCTTTCGCCGCGCCGTCCACTCGTACACTCTGGCGAGCACCCACGCCTCCAGCTCCCAAGGAGGGGTGCCCGCCAGAGCGCACGCCGCCGAAAAGCCCACCGAGCGGTAGGCCCTCGCCACCCGCAGTGCAATGGCCCTTTGTGGCCTGCGCATGGCGGTTGCGTTCTCCCTCCTGTTGAGGGAGTCCGCCCAGATGGGGGCCCCGTACAGGGCCATGCTTCGCAGGATGCCGGCATATAAACGCCGGCATCGTGCGTTCGGCCCCCCCAGGTTCGGGAGGAGCCAGGAGAGGGCGTCCGCAGCCCTCAGCAGGCGCGTCGACAGCCCGCTAAAGTGCGAGCCGAAGCGCCACCTGCTGTCCAACACCAGGCCCAGATACTTCATCTGGGCCTGGACGCCCACCCTGACGCCCTCCACCACAATGTGGACGTCTGGAGGGCAGCGCTGCCGAGGCCCGTGAAAGAACACGGCCTCGGTCTTGTTCAGCGCCACCCTCAATCCCAGGCGGCGGATCCTCCCTGCCACCAAGGACCCGCCAGCCGAGGCCAGACAGGCCGCCTCCCCGAAGCTCTTCCCCCGGGCAGTGAGGAGAGTGTCATCCGCGTAGCAGATGACACTCGTGCCCTGGAGAAGAGCTCCCCGCAACAGCCAGTCGAAGCCGATGTTCCACAGGGGGGGCCCTAAGACTGACCCCTGCGGAACACCGGACTCCGCGCTGTATCTCCGCATCCTGGCCAGTTTGTCCACAAGGAGGACCTCTCGATCCTCCAAGTAGCTGGCCAGGAGGCTCCTCAAATATTGGGGCACTCCGTGGTACCGGAGTGCCTCCAATATGGTGGAGTGGGGAACAGAGTTGAAGGCGTTGGCGATGTCAAACGACACCGCCAACACTCCGTCCCCCGCCTCGACCGCCTCTTTCACCTGGCCCTTAAGAAGGGCCAGCGCGTCGATGGTGGACCGGCCCTGTCGGAAACCGAACTGGGCGTCCGACAGGTTCGGCCCTACACCCTGCAAATGGTTCCTGAGCCGGCCGGCGATGATCCCCTCGAACAATTTACCGACCTCATCGAGCAGAACGATGGGCCGGTATGCCGAGGGGGAATCCGCCGGGCGTCCCTCCTTTCGGAGGAGGCATAGCTGCCCCTCCTTCCACAGTTTCGGGAACCTTCCAGCCGCAAAGCACGCGCTGAAGAGTTCCCGAAACCTGTCCTCCATTTGAGCGGCAGCTATGGCCACCACCCGTGCGGGGACGCCGTCCGGCCCAGGAGCCGTCTTCTTCGCGCGGAGGCTAAGAACCCCCGCGCGAAACTCCTCCTCCGTCACTGGAGGTGCCTCCTGCTCCTCCTGCGGAGCCGCCGACTGTGGAGGGTCCATCGCTGGAGGGGTGAAGTCGGTCCTGCGCGGAAACAGAGACCGGACCACCCCATCCAGCAACGCCGGCTCGAGGGTTTCCGTCAATGGGGGACCATGGGGCCGCAGTTGGTTCCGCGCCGCCCTATATGGTCTCCCATACGGATCCCTGTCGAGACCCTCCAGCATCTCGGCCCTCGCCGAGTCCTTGGCAGCGCCCATAGCCGACTTGAGGAGCGCCTTTGCCTCTCGGTAAGAGGCGTAGAGGCGGTCCTCCTCTGCCTGATTACGGGCGCTGCGCCGGCGGCTCCGCGTGTAGGCCCTTCTGGCCGCCACGCAAGTGGCCCGGAGGCCTGCCAGCTCCTCCGACCACCAATAGACGGCCCGGCGGGGAGGCGGACGCCGAGACCGAGGCATGCTGGAGTTGCACACCTCGGTCAAGGACTCCCTCAGCCGGACCGCTGCTGCGTCAACGTCCGGGGCCTCAACAGGGGGCGACAGCCAATCTTGGAGGAAGGCCGCCTCCTTGGCTGCCTCCCGGTCCAGGCGAGTGAGAGCCCACCGTGGGAAGGGAGACCTGCCAGAGCGGGCCATCTCCCCACGGGGGCTCTGGGTGGAGATGTCGAACCGCACATAACGGTGGTCCGACAAGGTCTCCACCAACTCCACCCGCCAGTTCACGATGCGTGCGGCTAGCACGGGGGTGGCGAACGAAACGTCCACCACCGACCCTCCCCGTTGCCGCACACACGTGTGGACCGCCCCCCTGTTGAGGAGGGACACACCGCATGACGCCGCCCAAAATTCGACGGCGCGTCCCCGGACGTTGCAAGAGGCAGCTGGATTGCCCCAGGCCACCGACTTGGCGTTCAGGTCGCCCAACACCACGACCTGGCGTGGCGCCGCCCTCCCTACGGCTGCAGTGAGAATCTCCAGGAAATCCTCAAAGTCCGAGAGAGGGCGGTTAGGGGAGAAATAGACCCCAACCAGGGCCAAATCTCCCCACGCGGCGGCCACGTATCCCGGTCCCCTCTCTAAAAGCGAGAGGGGAGGGGAGTCCGTGGAAGACCGCGACACCAACGCCACCAGGCCGTCTCGGTCGCCCAGCCAATGGCCAGGGACCGAGTAGGGCTCGGCGACCACCGCCAAGTCCACCAACCACTCAGCCATGGTCTGCATCAGGAGATCCTGTGCAGCCCGGCAGTGGTTGGTGTTCGCCTGGAGGATGCGATGTTCGATTGTATCCATCAATCGGAAATCGCACCCCCCTCCTCCGCAGCCACCGCCGTTCCTTCCTCGGGAACGGCAGTGCTAGCAACAGGCCCGACCGGCACCTGCGCTTTACCCCTCTGAGGGGGAGGATTGCACAACCTCCCCCTCATCACATGGCCTGCCGGGCGTCCCCTCGCGGCACAGACGGCGCAGTGCGGCTTGGCGACCGCGCAGGAGGCGGCTTTGTGGCCCTCTGTGCCGCAGCGGTAGCAGGTCTCCGACCTGTCCACCGCCGACGGGCACAGGGCTCGGGTGTGGCCGATGCCGCAGCACCTGAAGCAGCGCAGAGGCTGCTCCTCAAGGGCCCGGACTGCACCCGAGCTGAAGCCGACGCAGAGCCGACCCCTGCTAACGACCGCTTTTGCAACGGCGACTGGGCACTCGAGCCGAATAGTGCCCATGCCGCCGCGGCCGGGCCTGATGTCCCGGCCTTGCACCGCTGCGACGCCGCAGCCCCCAATGGCTGCGACCGCCGCCACCACCTCCTCCTTGGTGACCGAGTCATCAAGACCGGTCACTTCGATGGTCGCCGACTTCACCGGTCGGGCCACCTTGGCAGCGTCTGCGATGACCTCTTGCAGCTTGGCTGCAAAGAGGTCAGCGTTGGCGCTGCCCTCCGCCCCCGGGAACTCGAATATTCGAGCCCCGGTTTCGGTCCGCCTGCAAGAAAGCTTGCCGATCCCCAGTTGGGCGGGATCGGCATTGGCACGCGCCCGCACCAAAATGGAAGCGTAGGTTTCCCCGCGTTCCGCAGCCTCCGCGGTGAGCGTCACCACGACGGCTGCGGACCTCGGGGGAACCAATTTCCCCTTCCCCTTCTTCTTGTTGCCCCCGCCAGCCGCCCGCGACTGACTGAGAGGCGTGGTGACGGGGACGGCAGGTCCAGGCGTTGCCGGCCTTTTGCCCTTCCCCTTCCCCTTTCCCTTCCCAGTCGCCTGCGACCGGCTGGGAGTCGTGGTGGCAGGGACGGCAGGGACGGCTGTTGCCGTCTTTTTCCCCCTGCCCTTCCCCTTCCGGACCACTTCAGTCCAACCCGGCTGGTTGGACGGAGTAGTGGAAGGGAGAAGGGCGTCCTCCCCTTGCGAGGACGGCCCCGGCTCGGCTCGCCTCTTGTCCGCCGCGAGCGGTGGTCGGAGGCGCTTCTCCGGCAGGAGCCGGTCCTCTATACCTGCTAAGCAGGCTCTGGTGAAGGCCCTCTCCTCCATGACAACCTTGCGGATAACATCCTCAAGGTTGGTGGGGTTGGGGGCCTCCGCCGCAGGTCTCGGTTCGGCCTGACTCGGCCGAGCCGTGACATCAGCCAGCTTCTGATGAAGCTGGCTGACCTCCACCTTCAGGCGATCCACTACCGCCTGCAGCTGGCGAGTCTCGTCGGTCGCCTTTCTTTTTACGAGCTCCGCAATGATGCCGCGCATGCTCGCACCTCGGCACTTAAGGGCCTTCTGGAAGGTACCCTTAAGGTTCGAGGATTTAGAGGCGACCTCCGCGATCTCCTCCTCGTCCTCTTCTGCCATCCGCTCCAGCTCGGCCAGAGAATAGTCCGCGTACAGAACGCGGGACGCGCCGTAACCGGACCTGGCCCGAGCAGCACGCGCCCGCTGCTCTTTAGCAGCGACCCTCTCCTCCAGGTCCTGCTGCTGCTGCGTCCGCCGAGCCAGGTCCAGCTGCCGCTGGGCGTCCGCGAGACCCACCACGTGGGTGTCCGCGGCTGTCGTCGGCCTCTTGGCCTTCGACCTCCTGGCTGAGCCCGAGGAGCCCTCGGACCCCTCCTTGAGGAAGGCCCGCTTCCGCGACCGACAGTCGCCCGCGTCCGAGACGCTTAAGAGGGACTCGTCGTCGGAATCCGACAAGTCCACCCTTCCAACGAAGCTAGCCGCAGACGGCGCGCGACTAGCTTCCGACGCTGAAGCGTCGGAGTGGCCCTGAGAAGGGCCTTTTGGTTGGCCCTGAGAAGGGCCTTTGGGTTGGCCCTGAGAAGGGCCTTTGGGTTGGCCCTGAGAAGGGCCTTTTAAAAACCGCCCGTAGGCGTCCCGCGAGGGCATAGGCATGACACCTTCGGCAAATTCGCAGTCAGCAAGGCAGGATAAAATGATAACTACGAGAGCACAGAGTTCTTTGGCCGTACCCAATCTGCCACTCCGTTACGGTGACAAATTGGGCCGTTTCCAGGGGACGCGACGTGGACGCAAACTCTGTGGGGGGTCCCCCAAGCATTTAACACCTAACTCAACTTAAATATACTAGTCCATAAAGAACCTCAGGTGTGATTTTAGTATGTTTCACAAAAAAACAGGTTTAATTAATGCAGTATTGCATTAAAGATAGTCTTTGAAGCGTTACTTGATGATATAGACTATGCAAACTTTAATGACATAGACTTTAATTAACCTAATGAATTTATAGATATACAAGCTTTAACAGATTAAAATGAAAATGGAGTTTGTAATGTAATAATATATGACAGTTTTTTCGTAACGAAATATCAACACATTGCGGGATTATTATCAAAATCTGATGCAATGGCAGTGTGCTTAAAAGAATTGTCAGAAAACGGAGTCTCAGTGAACATCCCATGCATTACAGAACATTTTATTACGGAAGGCTTTGAAAAGTATTTGCCCATAACTAACTATCAGCTTTGTTTCGATTTGCGTTCCTGATTCAGAATTCATAAATAATCAACTTGATTTGTCAAGTACTTTCAATAAGATTGTTTGTTATTTTAGAAGATAGCCTCTGCTATCCCGTTGCTTCACAGCAGGAATTCATTTCATATGTCTGGAGAATATAAGGTATATATTTCCATGAAAACAACCATGGAAGAAAATGATACACATTGTCCGATTAAGTTTTGTGATTTCTATTTAGGTATTTAATTTCTACAAAACTTTGCAAAGTCACATACAGGGTGGGCCAAAAGAAATCACCCTATTGGAAGATGCTCTCATTTTTGCAAATGGCCGCCAATGTCAAATCTGTTTTGGCATTTTGGACCAGACAGATGCAAAATACAACTGAACAAGCCATGGAGCGATACACTCCCCAAGAATAATAATAAATAATCGTGTCTATTTTTTTGCGTAACAGTTCGTCTGTGGTGTTGGCGCAGCGCGAATTCCTTTGCCGATTCCCCAGCCGTCTGAAACCGACTGCGCAAACACTGCGCCGTTTGGCCACCAACCTTGAAGAGTATCGGACCACATGAGACGTTGCCAAGAGTGGCCGGCCCCGGAGCGCCCGTTCTGCCGAGAATATCACCGCTGTTGCCGAGGATGTCGAGCTGTCGCCATAAGGCCATGTTGACCGAGTTTTTTCTGCCGCAATTGGACGAATAAGGACTGAGGGACATATGGATCCAACAGGACGGAGCAACGGCACACACTGCGTGAGCCACAACCGATATTCTGAACGCAGCGTTCCCGTGTCGCCTCATCTCTCGTTTTGGCGATTTGCACTGGCCCGCAAGATCACCCGATTTAAGCGTTCCAGACTTTTTTTGTGGGGTTTTTTGAAGTCCTGTGTTTACGTAAACAATCCTGAGACTCTGGAAGCCCTCAAGGACAACATTTGACACGAGTGCAAGAATCTGTCACCCGAAATTCACGCCGAAGTGATGAAAAATGCCATAAAACGAGCCGGTATGGCAATCAATTGCGACGGCGCCCATTTGGCCGATATAATTTTCTCGACTTGACCAATAAAGTTCTAAAAGTTCAAATAAACATAATCAAAAAACATAATCGAAGTTTTTCATTTAGAAAAAAAAAGAGAGCCTTACAACATCGGATGACTTCTTTTGGCCCACCTTGTACATCCAACAAACTGTTTTCTGTTTAGTTTCATAACTGTTCAACTCCCAGTGAACCTATGAAACGTCATAACCAGCCCATGACTAGAAATTGTCCTTTGCGGGCTTCACTCTTCAGTGGATCAAGGGGAACTGTAGATCCCTAGTCAAGACGCCACAGAAACTCGCGAAGAAGCTAACTGGAGGAAGAGGAAAACTGGCAGCGTTAAGCCTAAGCAATTTCGTTACGTTTTGCGTGTTTCAGCTCAAGTAGAAATACCCTCCGAATAATAATAGGTATAAATTATGGCTCATTGCCCTCTAAAAAACACCTTTTCAATATATGCGCTGTAGACAGCCCAATTTGCAGCGGTTGCTTCAAGATCCGAGGAATCAGTTGCCCAAGTCACCCAAAAAGTAATACCGAGGCTGCCCAATGTGAATAAATTCTCCGAGCGGTGAGCTCGCTCCGCCAAACCTGTGAAGCACCCAGGAAACATCTATGCATTTAGGCGGAACTAGGTTGGCTAACTTTGCCAGGACTGACTGAGAATGGGAGTCTGACATGGTGCGGATAGCGGAGTCTCTATTCTACTCTACTCTTTCCGTTGAAGGGGTAGACTTCTCTTCCGGTTGGTTTTCTCATAGCTTACTTTATGTAGCTCTATCGCACGTTGGCAACCCTTTTTTTTATTTATTTTTTTAAGGATGCGAAGTCATCAAATGACTCCTCCCGCTTTAGGCGGAGCAAAAAGGAGACACTGACTAAAACCCTCCGTGTTCCTTCTTATGCCCTTTGCGTTGCAGGGCCGCGATGACGCTTTCGAACAAATTCCGCAACATGTTAATAACCCTAACAATGTTCTTTAATATCATGCATAGACAGCGTCGAATTAGAAAGCCCTAGTATATCTTCGTAATTCATGATGCTAACATCATGCATTACGAAGATATACTAGGGCTTTGTGGAACAGAAGAGGTGGATCAGCCAGTGCCTTGCATAATACTCTTCCAAATTCCTAAATCTAAGAGGAGTCAAGCAAAGCTATATAGACTTTGCTTAAAAGGTGACTCCAAACCTAACATAGTTATATCCTTAAGTGAAGAAATAAACATTTTTTTTTTTATTATAGATGGTTGTTCGTATATATTTTAACTAAGAGATGTTATCTAGCGACAACATTTCACTTTCCGAATTACTCGCGAATGAAGACGCGGGCAACAGCTAGTTTTTAATAAATGTGTAGGTAGTAGTCATTGGCTGGATGAAGTAGCCGTTATAAACGACTAAAATGGCACCGTGCGTTGGAAATTCAAGTTAATGGTGCAATTACGTAGGAACAAGAAGGAACCGCAAATATAACAAAGTGTTAGACACGGCACGGGCGTCCAGTGCGGCAGTGGCTAGGCCAGTGCTCGCAGGCGAGTGCGTGATTGTGCTTGACACCCTTAATATCCGGCCACTCGCTACACTGCCCACCGAACGGTATCAATTTCAATTTGTTACGGCGCCACAACAGCCGCCCCTGCTCGATTCGTTGTATAAATCGATTTTGCTCCAGTTTCCTGTTGCGTTCGCATCGGACTTAATCTCGCATCGGTCGATTGAAATGTTCACCAGGAATCATTGCTGTTTATAGCTGATATCTATTTAATTTCACGTTCGTTGAAATTCAATAAAACACAGATTTATGATGGGCTATTTGATGAAATAATCTGTTCCCAAATGGCAATAAACTGTTACGGTTTTATCTGCTGGTATGGCTCTCGGGAATGGTAGTTATAAAATGAAATACAAAGCTCTTCAAATCGATTAAATAGCTATACCGTTCCGAATAACCCATAAAAATTTAAGTTATTTAATATAGTTACTACATGTGTCTTATTAGGAGGATGAATGTTTTTTAAGGAATTACAGATTCCAATCCTTGCATTCTAGGAATAATTCGCGTTCAAGCGTTGTTAATTAATGGATCGATTAGCCATTCGCGCTCGGCTTCAAAATCTTAAGGATAGTGAGCAAGAATGTATGGACGGCACAGCTTAGACTACTTTTGTTTGGAAGATATCACAGCAACTGCGTTCAAAAATAAAAAAACAGTGTTAAATTATCATCATGATTTGTTATTATTGAGTTCAGAAAGAGTGCCGGTTAGTGGATATTCTATTCATATGTTACCAGGATTTAAAACCATATAACAATCATAACGTGGACGCAGCTACGCAAACTACGGTTCCTTGTTTTGCATGAGAAATGAATGATTGAATGCTTCAGTGCATTAAACCCTGTCTCATCATCGTTTGTCAACACATATATGTAGTATGGCTTTGACCTTGTGTACCTGGAATGTATCATTGCTCTCAAAAGCCGTAGGTTTGTTCCTTCAATGCCAGAGTTATTGAGCTCGCGCAGGATATTTTACTCAGGGTAGATTCCCTTTTTTTAAGGATGGGAAATCATGAAATTACTCCTGCCGCTCTGGGTGGAGCAGAAAAGAGTGCCAGAGTCTTACTGACTAAAACACGTCCGTTTTCCTCCTAATGCCTTTTGCGTTCCATCTCTGAGGCGCGCATGGAAAATAACGCATCGTCAATCTGGGCTGGGGCTCTACTGTCTAAGCCCAAAGTCCGTAGTTTCGGCCTTAGTTACGGGCGTTTCTACTCCGTATCGCCTAACCACTAAGGGGTTTGGGTTCGGGACTAATTGTAAGTCCGTAGGTGATACGGAGTAGAAAACACCAGTAACTAAGGCCAAAACTATGGATTTTGGCCTTCATGAGTAGAACTCCTAATTTTGATCGGACAACGATCCACTCACTCACTGTCCGCAGTTTCGCGCCAATAGTGGCCGAAAAACGCACTGCGCGACTCCCGACGCCCAGGGCGTCTTCTTCTGTTGCGGTGACTCGAGCGTGAGTTTTCCCTCTCTCATCCCAACTAACACTAAAGCGTTAAAAAGACCTATATCAGTTCCATTTGAGTATGAAAGTGTTAACTCATACCTGTGCAACTGAGTTAGTGCATGCTCTAACTTACTTATAACCACGAAAGTGGCCCATAGTTTTACAGGAAGAAGTTGTTGAAAGCCTATAGTACGGTGTCACAAAGATATTAAAGCTGCACAAGAGCGATTATTCTTCGTCAGCTACTGCTTTAACCGGTATAACCGTTGTAATATATGTTTGGTAAACACTACAGGTAGTATAAATCCTATACTACGGTGTCGAAAAGATGTTAAAGCAACACAAGAGCGTTTATTCATCGTCAGCTACTACTTTAACCGGTATTACCGTTGTAATACTGCGTCGGTGAGCACTACGGGTGGTAGAAAACCACCGTTAAGATTGAAAAAGCCTGTAACCTTACTAAAATTATATCTGTTCGTAGTGGAAGTGATATGTCATCCATTATTCAACACAGCAGAATAATATTATGGAATATTAAGTTGTTTAAGTATGTGAAGTGTAAATTGCCTAGAAGTAACCTATTCTCTCTTGACTTAAAGACTTCCAGGTTGATAGCTATCAGGAAACAGAGACTCCGGCACGGGAATTCCACTCCTTAGCTGTACGCATAATGAATGTGCTCCCAAAACTAAATTAAATTATATGGAATTCAATTTAAATTGATGCAAAATTGAATTAAACTGAATTTGAATTTACGTTAAATGATTAGATAGAAATAAATGATATTTTAAAATTAAATTGAATGAAAATATTGAATAAGACAAAATTAGATTTATATTGTATTAAGCTGTCACATAGATATGTAATCTGTGACTGACAGAGTTTAATTAAATTAAATTGAATTGTTTGTATTATATGAGGCAAGATACGAATCTATCACAAATCTTCCATCTGTGAACTCATACCACAGTCCTGCACTTTTATTATTTTTTACAAATTGTTTATTGCAATATAATGTACACATATAAGTGGTATACAGAATAAATAGAAACAAATTATTATTAATATTGTGTCTTGAGTTAAAATGTGAGACTAACTATGAACAGACACTCCAAATTAGAAAATGAAATGTTTACCCAATATTGTTTGTGTGATGAAAACATTGGAGCATCCAGTACGTACATACAAGCAAAGATGATGACTAGGAGACGTTATTTTCTTCAAACCGTTGCTAATATTGCTATTCATTTCCTGGAAAAGGAATCCATTGTCGCATTCAGGTAGGAACTCCCATCAATGTTGTACTTTATTCTATTTCGTACCAATTTTAAACATAATTCAAAAGTTAGCGCGGATAGCAAAATATTGCGTTTTATATTGGTCAATGTCATAAAACACATACATGGTGCAATGGATGGAGCCGTGTTAAGATAAATTTAGTGTTAAAAAATTATCTTAACACGGCTAAACTATACGGCATCTACTGTTAAAAATATATTTAAATCACGAAAATCTTATAGCTCCGATTTGCAAAAAAAAAAATGACACAGGTCCTACCTGCAAGAGCTCCACTGAGCATCTAAAGAACTGAACAAACGAAAGAAATGCAAATACTTTTGCAAGGCAAAAGATGAGATAACGCTATTAATAGTATAGCTCGGAATAAAAGAAAACGTAAGTGCCAAAAGAAATTTTCGGATTTGATAGCATAAAAGTATTATTAAATCGAAATCTGTTCAGTTAAAACCTCGATTAGGTTATTTTATGTGCTTCAAAATAATCTTTATAGGATCAATCTAAAGCGTTGCGTTTGTAGATAAAAAAAGTAAAAAGATATTTCGAACTTTGCGATTTTTTTTATGGAAAAAAGGAGATGGGAAGGAAATGTATGGGCTCTGGTCGAACAAGCTATTGAGATTCTACTATACTCAAATCTACTGTGGTGTATGGTGCTTTTCAAATACCAAAGCTCATAGAAATAAAAAAAAAGTTAAAAAACGAGTTCTTCTTCTTACTTCTAAGCAAATCAATAAAGTCTTTGACTGTATAAATATTATGCTTTATAATAACTACTATACTTATAACCTTCACGACAATAATCCTTAAAGGGATAAGTAGAAATGTGCTGTTATATGCCAAAGTTCATCTTGATACATTAGTCCTTATGAGATGCCAGTGAAGAGTTCACCAAGTTCTCGTTACACGGAACCATCACGACTATTATGCTTAAAAGGGTATGCAGACATGTGTTCACAGTTTGTTGCAATAATCCTTATAAGATGAAAGCAAAGTGTTTGCCAAGTTCTTTTCACACGGAACCTTATTCGTTTTTAGGTTTCCGTAGTCAAAAAATAACCTTTATATAGTTTCGCCATGTTCGTATGTCTGTCCCTCTGTGTGTGTGTGTTTTAGGTCAGAGACGTTTAGCACTAGAAAATTGGAATTCGGTATGGGTATACCAACATATTAATCACAAAATAACTATATACTAATATATAAAGCTGAAGAGTTTGTTTGTTTGTTTATTTGAATGCGTTAAAATTCTTCCAGTGTTAGATAGCCCATATATCCAGGAAGGCTATATACTATATACCATCACGTTAACACCAATAGTAGCGGAGCAGTAATGAAAATTGTGACGCAGACGAAGTTGCGCGGGTCAACTAGTTATACATATGACAACTCGTGCAAGCGCTTCGTGATTTATCTATACACTAGCTGACCCGCGCGGCTTTGCTCCCGTCAACTGGCTACTCTACCTACCTATTCTACCTACCCTGCCTACCCTACCTACCCTACCTACCCTACCTACCCTGCCTACCCTACCTACCCTACCTACCCTGCCTACCCTACCTACCCTACCTACCCTGCCTACCCTACCTATTTTTATGTGAAAATCTTAATGCGGTTCACAGAATACATCTACTTACCAAGTTTCAACAGTATAGTTCTTATAGTTTCGGAAAAAAGTGGCTGTGACATACGGACAGACAGGCAGACAGACCGACAGACAGACATGCCAATTGGCTACGGAACCCTAAAAAATATGCGACGTTTCTTAACATACTGAAAATCAATTGATTGTATTCCGCCAATGACTTTTGTGACAGATATGAATCGTTTAGTAGTCTTGGGAAATGTTACGAAACTGAATTTATTTATAGGATGATATTTTCAGGTCCTTATTATGCCTGGATCCCAATCTTTTGCCCGACATATCCTCTAAGACGTACACAAGTGGTGAGAGCTTTTAAAAATCCGGCACTTAATGTATTTAGGAGCTAAATTCTTGCTGAAATGCTTATCCTTATCGCTCAAAACATACGCACGCTTTTAAACGATATCACCGGTATTAAATTCAAAAGCTTTGCGCCTTAAATTAAAGTGCAACGTGTTTTTTACGTGGGCGTGATATAAAGATTTTTGAACTTGATCAAAGATTGAACCTAGGCAACCAAGGTTTTCCGCATATACGTCGCGAGGGAGAAATAAAATCTCATCTCCTAAGGCTGTGTCAACGTAATGGGAGCCACAAACTACTGCTTCCCGCGCAAAAACTAGAAAATAAGAAGTAAATCCGGTGGCTTCATTAATTGAATTATTAATTGCAAATGCACTTTTTGAATAAATAATTCCCATGATCGATGATCACCCTCTATGATAGTGGAAATGCAGGTAATAATAGTTTTTTTTTGTACCGCTCCACAGTATTAACCTGAAAGGTATATTTTGGTGAATAGAAAACGTTTTGCATATAATTTTATAAATTTTTGGAAAACTTAGAGCTAAACAATTTGAATAAAATAAAGCCAATTACAAACTTTCACATGCAATATATAAATAATATAGTGAAATAGATAGTAGACTCTAGATTTGTTCTCGAAAAAAATATCAGATTACTTTTTTATTTAGCAACACTAGTATAGAAAATGTCGATATCAGCTTGTGTTGTACATACGACACGCTCTCACCATGAATGAGTTCCGTCTATACGCTGTGGCCACCACGGGGGTGTGCAATAATTGAGGTCTACGTAAGAACGCAGACGTTACTCGCAGCTCGATTTTGTGTACAACGGTACGGTAGAACTGGTGTTACAACTCGGTAACACCAGTTCTACCGTTTTCAATTTTAAAAAGAAACACAAAATCGGATATTTTTCGTCTTTCGTAAAGCAGAAGGATATTATGTAACTTTGTATTTTATACTTCTTGAATAAGTCCTGAGTATGGTCACTTATGAACTAAGTACCATTGTCCAGGAAAATGCTTTGAATAACACCATGAACTAAAAATATTTGTTCCTCCAAACTTTAACAATAGCCTGAGAAAATGCTTTTTTTATTGGAGAAATATGACAAAATTTGGAAAAACAACAGGTTGTTACTAATATGTGTATTTTGTTTTCGTGTGACAGGCAGAGGTCTCATTAAGTTGATGGATACCATTTGGTAAGAGCGTAAGAATTGCTTTGGGCGACCCATCTCACCAAGGGTGAGATGATTCTGAGTCTTGTATTGTAGACAAATATCACAAGATCCAACGTACTTTGTCACATTCCGATACGTATTAGGTAATAGTATAGGCCTATACCTGAGTGCAATGCGTCTATAAGTTTTAAAAATACCTAAATGATCAGCAGTTGGTTCAAGATGATTATCCGCAATTACCTTATACTTTAGCTCAACTGGAACGACCTCCTTCCAAGAAAATTCATTGGTAAGCAAACACTTATTTTTACTAAGGCGAAAAAGAGTGCCATCTTTAATATGGTAATTGGGATTTTTTTCTGGTTTTGTTACACAGTTATTATAAATGTTACTATACCAATCATCACTAATAGCCGCAAATGAATCAGATGTAACCATAGAAGAAACAGGAACTGCTCTAGACAAAGCATCGGGGATAACGTTGTCGACATCTCGACGATGTTTTATATCATAATCGAATGAGGACAAACGCTCACCCCAACGTGCAAGCCTTAGCGTAGGGTTACTAATTGAAAAAAACCATTTTAATGCACTATGATCTGTGTAAACCGTGAAAGTTTTCCCATTTTCCAAATAGCAACGCTCTAAAGCCACAAGAACTACCAGCGTCTCTCGCTCCGTGATACTGTAATTCTTTTCGGCCGCCGTTAATGATCTGCTCATGTAAGCTATGGGGTGCTCTTTACCGTTTATAGATTGAGTGAGCATACCGCCTATCCCATAGTTGCTGGCATCTGTATGTACCTCAAAAGGTAGATTATAATCGGGGCAAGAAAGAACAGGTGCGGAAACTAAACATTCTTTTAGTTTTTTAAAAGTGGCATCCACCTCATCAGTCCACATGAATGACGGTGTGTTTTTTTACTGGAAGTCAACTTGTTGAGTGGCCCCGCAATTGTGCTAAAATTGGGAACAAACCTTCGATACCAAGTAGCTGTGCCTAAAAAACGCTTTAACTTTTTGCAATTAGTAGGAATTTGGGTAGTTAAGGATGGCGTTAACCTTTTCCGGATCCGTTTGCAACCCATTTGCATCAACCACGTAACCTAAGTACTTAAGTTGACTTTGGAAAAACTCGCACTTTTCTAAGTCGACGATTAAGCCTGCCTTTCGCAATCTGTCCAAATCGCGAAATAGGAGGGACACCGTTAAGTCACCTAGTAACTTATCTATCAGACGCTGTTGCGTATCAGGAGCATTAATTGTTAAACCAAAGGCTGTGGTCTTAAATCTAAGTGTACTTCGGCCTGGGACGTAGAAAGCCGTCTTACCCCTATCCTCTTTTGCAATTGGTATTTGCGAAAAGGCTTTAGATAAATCCAGGCTAGTAAGAAAACGAGCGTCACGCAAATTATCTAAAATTTAGGCAATTCATGGCAAGTTGTAGGCATCTCGTTTTATGACCAAATTCAGCTCACTGCTATCGAGACAAAAACGAGACTGACCGTTCTTTTTAGTAACGAGGAGAACCGGAGAATGCCAGGCACTTTCGCAGTGTTATACCACATCTAGACTCAGCATCTCATCTACGTGTTCGACAAAGATCCTCCGTTTTCCAGATGACAACCTGTAACATATTTGCCTAATAGGGGGAGAATCACCCGTATCGATGAGATGTATTATAACGTGCGTACGGCCTAAGCCTCTGCGCTCAAATGATATTTCCTTAAATTGCTCAACAACGTTATCAGCTATTGCGCGCTGAGACTCATCTTAACTATCATAAGAATTGATGAAGGGTAGACTATTATTAATACCTAAGTCTACCAATGGATTATCCGACAACTGTACATCTTCATCTGCCTAGCCTTTTTCCCAACTACATTCGGGTCGGCTTCCAGTCAAACCGGATTTAGCTGAATACCAGTGTTTTACGTGGAGCGGCTGTCTACCAGACCTGCACAACCCAGTAACTGGGTAACACGGTACTTCATGGGAAGACTGGAGTCAGATTTACTGACTTCTGACTATCCGTAAAGACTGCCAAAGATCTACAAATGACAGCCGGGACCAACGGCTTAACATGCTTTCCGAGGCACGGAGGAAACTCGCTATGTTAAGATCACCCATCCACAGACCAACCTTGGCAAGCGTTGCTTAACCTTGAAGATCGACCCATGCGGCTGTTATTATCTAGCCACGAGCTCTTCATCCGACCACTGTACAGAACTTAAATATTTCGGACACAAATTAAAGGCACGCCACAGGTCTTTATCTAAAATTAGCAATTATTTAACTTCTGGAATCACATAGCATTTAATTATTTGAAATTGTGCCTCTAAATGTACAGGTACATTAATATATCCGATACTCCTAAGTGCCTGACCACCAGCAGCTACTATCGAAGGACTATCATCAGTACATAGCTTAAGGCCACGACTGAGCAACGTGTTATGCGCATGATTCCCAAGTATTGTAATAGCTGACCCAGGGTCCAGAAACCAGACGCCGCAATGTCATTGATTTTTATATTTCAATATGGCTGCGAATCAATTTATAGAATTGAAGAGACTTTGTAACTGTTGAAAAACACATAAAATTGTTTTCAACCAAACATTCCATTCGTCTATTTTAAAGCGACCTTTGCTCATACAATCCTGCAGCCATAGTTTTTTGCTGCCTGATTTTTGTTACATTTCGGACAATCTGATTTCTTGACACCTTTTTGACCACACTTAAAACACAAAATTATCTCATCTATACAATCCCTAGGACTATGAGAATTATTTCGACATCTTGGGCAATATGGTAGTTTTGGGTCAGTACCTGATTTATTTTAATCCATAGCGTGTAAATATTTTTTATTAAAATTATCATTATTTTTCGAACTTTTTCCATACGTTTCTATTATTTAAGCTTTTATGATTAAAATAATTATTTTGTTTGCTTACTGTGTCAGTTATCCGTTTGTATGCAAACTCTGGTTCTAGTGTTTCAGAAAAAGCAGCCAAAGGCTCTCGGAACTGAATCATTCTTGACTGAATGATCTCGAAATTCTTACAAACTGAAGTTAACTGCTCGATCGTTTCGATTTCAGAAGCAGTGACTAGAATACTCGCATAACATGGTCTGATGTTGTGTAAAATTATTTCCAGTTTTTCAGCTTCCACCAAAGGCTTCGACAAGCGTGAAAACATACCAAAATAATTTACAAGTAAATTGTAATGTTTTCTGTAGCCCCTTGAGTCCTAGCGGATCTCAGACAGAAGACGGTAATCGTAATCCACCTTGCAAAGTCCTGTAGAAGAAGAACCTCCAGTTCATCTCAAGACGAAACCTGCTGCCGTACGCTTCTAAACCAATAGAGAGTACATCTTCCACAAAAATTTTGGTTGCAGATGCTATAAACTTTGTATTTGAGATATTACGAGCTATCATATATATTCACGCACGCAAGTTCTGCCATCGTATTTTGTCTTGGCTAATTCGGATTGCCTAGAATTTCCTTCACATGTGACCGAGATATTGACTCTTTTCAGATGTGATCTGCAGTTCGGTACTGGAAACTGCATCCATGAGAGGGGCAATACTGTTTGTTTTTAGAGAAATGAAAGTTTCATAATATTCCCTAAACATCTTTGTTCTTTCCGAATGCACATCTGAATATTTTTCATCAACACTGATCCTATTGAGCCGATGATAAAGATGATGAGAGAGGTTCTTAATTTGACTACCTCGAGTCCACCTCAAGACTAGATTTAATTTATTTAAAATTTCCAATGAATTATTCAATTCTTCAAGGGGGTCAAGATGGGAACACAAAATATCTTCCGATGAAAGATTTTGACTAAGTTCACAGATCTGACGCCTCAGATTAGCAAAGATCAGCAACAGTACTTCCCGGAGTTTCACCTCATATTTCATTTCAGACTTTTGCAACGAGTAAGTACTATACAGGGTAAGCCATATTAAGAGTGGAAGAAAAAAAAAGTTACACACAAATTAATAATGATCAAAGATGAAGATAATCCGTTCTGTAACAATCTGCTCTAATAAAACGCTATGATGAAAGCACGTACTAATAAGATAAAGACACAAAAGAGAAAAAAACTAAAAAAAAATGACGAAAAATTATAAACTTAAAAAAACCGCTAAATTAAAAAAAAAAAAAAAAAAAAAACACCTTCAGCTAGTCTATTCTGTAAATATCCATTTCGATATCGAGCTTCACCTGAGTGACAAACCTCACAAAGTGAGCTTTATTGCACACAACATAAAGGTCTTACGTTTGACGTAATTTGATACTCACCTCGGATTCCGCTGTCATCATCTGCCTAGCCTTTTCCCAACTATATTGGGGTCGGCTTCCAGTCAAGCCGGATTTAGCTGAATACCAGTATTTTACGAGGAGCGGCTGCCTACCAGACCTCCACAACCCATTAACTTGGTAACACGGTACTGCATGGCAAGACTGGAGTCAGATTTTACTGGCTTCTGACTATCCGTAACGACTACCAAAGATCTACAAATTCTCGGAATCCGCTGTCGAGACTCGAAAATGTTGTTACAGAATAGGGGTACAGCACAGTGTTCGCGCTAGTGTGACCAATATCAAACTTGCTATCTAAGTAGGTAAGTGTAGTTTATTTGTGTGCGTAATGCGCGTACGTATGGGTCTCTTGCTTGTAGTGAATATGGAGAGTGGGAGACAAGCGGCGACACGCGTCCTAATACACATCGGGAACTATTTCCTTTCTAACCTCCTTTATTTGTTCTGTGCTACCCACCCTACCTACCCTTTTTTTTTAAGGATGGGAAATCATCAAATGACTCCTCCTGCTTTGGGTGAAGCAGAAGGGAGTGTCAGACTCTTACTGACTAAAACCCATCCGTGTTCCTCCTAGTGCCCTTTGTGTTCCAGGGCACGGTGCCTCTTTTGAACGAAGTCCGCAACACCCTACCTACCCTACCTACCCTACCCACCCTACCTAAACGCAAACAAATTTCATTGTTATCGGTCCAGCCGTATAGGAGGAGTTCAGTGACATACACACGTACAGTAGAATTATATTATATATTAAAGATATAAAATCCTTTGTCCTGAATGACTGACGGATCAACGCACAGCCTAAAAAAGAGCAAATAAATAAATAAATAAACCGCTGATCGTAGAGACCTGAAACTTGGAGGATGTACTTCTTTGTATGATGTACGCATCTACTAAGAAATATTTTTTTTTAATTCATCCTCTAAGGGGTGAAATTGGGGTTGAAAGTTTGTATAAAAAACCGTATTACCAAATTAAAAAAAATAAAATAAAAATTATTTGTTACAAATGTATTATTAGTTTTTCACAAATATTCCCAAAAGACGATTTTGGTACGTATATACTCTACGGACCTCTTTAATGTGAACTGCGATCTCTGGCATTGAAGAGTCACAACGATGTAAAGTTCGTGGTTGCTAGAAGTCCGCGTCCAGATGCGAATTGCTTGCAAAGAGAGTTGCAAATAAATTTGCTTTCTGTCTTGCAGAGTGAGCCAGCGAACCATCAAGTTTTAGCATTGGAGGCAAAGCGGGTCGACAGAAATTCGTTTCAACCGCTTTCGACTGGGACCAAAACTGCTTATTACCTGGAGGATGTGATGCTAGTTTGGCCCCGATACGTCCGACAAGTACGTAAAACCCGCTTGCAGAACTTAGCGGCAGGATTAAAGGCCCTTTTTCTCGCGCCAACCTTACGTGCTTTAGCCTTTTGGTCGTGGGCCTTGACCTAAGCTTGGTAAGCAGACTCTTTACGAGCCTCAGCGTGGGCGCATTCTGCATTATATTAACGCCGGGATTTGTAACCGAGCGGGATGTCAGAGAATGGAATAAAATACGCAATCACATCAGTGCCGCATCTCATCCCAATCTGCTGACTCGTATCACCATTCTCGTCGGGTTCCTCTGAGACTCTTTTGAAGAATCCTACAAATTCCTACCGAGACAAAAATAAATTAAATATTTTTTTAATCTACAAAGCACTACTAGAGGCATCTTTAAAGCCAATTGTAGCTATTTCTGTACTTGGGCTCCCACCAAATGACTCATGTTGTAAATTTTGTGGCGTATTTTTGTAAGATATCCAAGTAGTTTTAAAAATACGTTGAAGACTTTTATCTTAAACTTGAACACCAAAAATTCTGTTACGATGTCGATGTCGTCATATTTGCTGAGCAATCCCTTTGAAGTCCAATTTCCCGAGTATGTTTGTACTGGTAACGTACTTGTAGAGATTAGGTAGGTACTCTTTTATTTTTACTTATGTCGGTACTAAATTGAACACTTTTAAAAGTTTCAGTGTATTTTTGACGAAGTCTCCTAAATATTTCCAAACGGTGTTGGAACAAAGGCGAGTAAAATCAATAAAGGCAAAGTAAACCCGTATAACTGCCGGCCCCGTTTTGAATTGGATTTCAAAGTAGGAATACGTCCATTTTTGTAGACGCCAAATAAATGTATGTTTGCTGTGAAGCAATCCATTCATAATAATCATAATCATAATTATTTATTTGTTAGAATATGGTTAATGATGGTCTTAAGATTATTTAGTGGTATCATCACATTCTGCCAATTGTGGCGCGCAAATTTCAATGTAAGTGCAAACAGATAACAAAGGATTAGCATAAGTATTGATTACAATTGAATCAAAATAACAATATTTCAGATGTCTCGGTTATAAATAAAATCATAAAAAACACAATTTATCGAGGATGTCAAAGAATAAGAATAGATGTCAAAGTATTTAAATTATTACAATTCAATTAAGATGTCAAATTATCATTCAAATAGTCATTCAACTGATAATAATTACGAATAAAAATTACAATCTTTCAATAGATAAATGTCAATTAAAAGTTATATTATAAAACACACACACCTTTTGTCTAGGATGTCAAATTATCATTTAACGTCGAGAGTATCAAAGAGTAGAAGTCAAATTAAAAATTAAAAATCAATTAAGATGTTTTCAAAGGACATTGCTCGTCGTACATACATAGCTCGCCTAAGATCCAACAGGGAGGTGTATTTACTCTTTGGGTTTTAGATAATGTATATATTCGATTAAACCTAAATTAAAACAACGGACACTTTTGAGAATTCTGAAAAAATCAAAACACTTTCGGATTTTGAGGTTATAATGTCGTCAATAAAAACATTCGGTATTTAGCAATAACTTAGCATTTATTACTGAATGTAAGTACGACAGATGCGCGCTTCTTGACATTGAACTCTAGGAGTCGGGAGTCTTATGGACATGCAAGAGTTTTATTAAGGATTTACATTTTCATTTTCGTGTGATTATAAAGTAGGTAAGTATAGCATAAATGTAGTACATACGCGCCAAGTGACATTACTACCAAATGTCAAATGTCATCATCAGTCCGCGACATCATAGCGGACTGTTTGTAACTAAAAATCATTATCGTATATCAAGTGTTGAGAATATTGACGCTTGTCTGTGTCAAACTCCTATTAAGAATGCCGTAACAAAGACTTGGCTGTTTGAGCTATAATACCTTTGCCTATTAAAAACTTCAAATTGAACCAAAAAATATAGAACTATCATCGAGGATTATGACGGAAGCTAAGGACGAAAGTGAATACTTTTTAAAATGTTTTCGGAATTAAAAAGTGTCCGTTCTATTAAAATATAAGTAATGTATATTATTAAAAGAACTAGTAATTATAGTAAATATTTCATTCGTGTTGGTTCATAGGCCATTTTTTTAAATGTCCTTTTATTATTCAAATAGTCGTTTAACTTATAGAGAGGAGCTCGTGGCTTGATAATAACAGCCGCACGGGTCGATCTTCAAGGTTAAGCGACGCTTGCCAAAGTTGGTCTGTGGATGGGTGACCATCTTAACATATCGAGTTTCCTCCATGCCTCGGAAAGCACGTTAAGACGTTGGTCCCGGCTGTCATTTGTAGATCTTTGGCAGTCGTTACGGATAGTCAGAAGCCAGTTAATCTGACTCCAGTCTTGCCATGAAGTACCGTGTTACCCAGTTAATGGGTTGTGGAGGTAATCCAGTGTGACTGGATGCCGACCCCAATATTGTTGGGAAAAGGCTAGGCAGATGATGAGTCGTTTAACTTAAAATAACATTTATTACTTAATAAATCTTTGAGTTTACTTTTAAACCCATTTAAATTTGACTCTCTGATTGAGTTTTGAATCTTTTTGTAAACTTGCGGGGCTATGCAAAATATACTTTTCCTCATTAGAGCTGTTTTAGCTCTTCGTCCGAGTAACATATCCTATCGCCTGTTACGTTTAACAGTATCTGATAGGTGAGGAAACAAAATATGGATTTAACTTGATAAAAGTAAACTTAACTTAAAATCTTAACGTAGTGTCAGAACATTTTTTTTTTTAATATGGTTCACAACTGTCTGTTACTTGTAGCCCAAACATGGCTCTGATTGATCGCTTTTGCGCTTTAAAAGCGGCTTCCCAATCTGTAGAATTACCCCAGAAGATGATACCATATCTTATTAAAGATGCCACAAGACCATGATATTATGCTGTGAGTAGTGCACATGTATTTATTTTCTTACTTAGCGCTTCAATGAGATTCTTCTAGTTGAGTTGACTATCACTAATCAGGTCTAGAATTTGGTGGTATCTACGTCATGAATTTAGTTACTTTGGTATTGAACCACCATTTTCGAGCGAGTTTTTTATGATTATATAAATGTGCATTATTCAAGCCAATCTGTACGCAAAATACGCGCTTAGTCGTGAAGTTGCGGAAACCAGCCCGATTTACATACATACATCATCAAGCCAAGAGATTATTGAATTGACAGCGCTATTGACATCAAATTCGTAAAATTCGGGTTTATTGCCAGGTATGGTAACAGTACTGTCGTCAGCAAATGGTATTATTGGGAAGTCTAAGGCAGTTCGTTAATATAAATTAACAGTAAGGGACCCAATACACTACCCTGTGGTACTCCGAAATGTACTGTGCGTTCTTTAGACAGATAGGTATGTAAATTCTTCTTTATTTAGTCTTAAGGTTTAGCTCTGTTATAGCAGTCATTCTTTTTCTTTTTGAAAGGTAAGTAATAAGTCCAGAATGTTACCTTTTATACCGTAGGCGTCGAGATTTTTTTTAGAATATTGTGGTCAAAATTTCATAAAGATAAAGTAAAAACCTATTTTACTTGATCTGACTGCTACTACTATTTGTACTGTTGTATATATGTGGGTAATAATACGTAAGCGCGAACTTGTATTCGTATCTGTTCTCATTTTCAGTTCAATTATACGCTCAGTTCGAACGCACGTCTTTTATTTATCAGTGGTGACGAGGGTTAAAAAAACAAACTTTGTACGGTTTTGAACTGTTCTGAGTTAAACTAATTATGTCGTGTAATCGTGGACAATCGTTATAATGTTGGTGTGCAAAATCAAAGACTTCGATGTAAAAGCCGGAAACTGGTCAGCATAAGTGTAAAAATATCTTCAAATCTTGTTTTACTACATAAAATATATCTATTAAACTGAGCTAAGCATCTAAAAAAAATATTTCATCACTGAGCTTATGATTCTATACAACGTGTAACAGAATAAACGAAATACCTCTGAAAAAGTCATTGCACCCATAATATTCATGCAATCATAGAAGGCAGTGGTGTGGACGCGGTCTATATTCTGGGGGATTTTAATACTCCACCAAATGGTTTATTCGGCAAAGAACAAGTAGTTTTTTTCATCTGAAGTGCAGTGGCAGTAGGCTGACTGAACTTGCTCGGCGGTGTGTCGAACACATATACTTACTTAAGGTGAATGCTCCAGGGTAGCCCGCGAAATTCAAATATTTTTATGTTTTTTGCAATATGCTTCAGTGTGAAGCTGTATGTGGACCAAATACGATCCGCGACCCTAACGCGTAATTATCTAAAGAATTATAACCATTTTAATCATCAATATAGCCCTCTAAGTTCATGTAGCTCGACAGAATGATTATTTCTGAAATATTCAGTAATAAATTAAAATGAAGCCAAAATAATAATAATAATAATGCGCTTTTAACGGTTGGGTCATGTCAGTAATCTTGTACTCTTTCGGCGTACTCAAATGGACTCAAACGGAACTTGACGCCCTAGATACCTATTTAGGGCGTCAAGTTCCGTTCAGTTCGGGTCCGCACACTGAATACTGCATATCGAATGCATTACTCACGGTCATCGGTAATGAGACTGTATATCCCGCAAAAGTGTGGAGGTGGAGGCTTTTTTAATGCTAAGACTCTCCACAAACACGAGATATGCAGTCTCAGGGAATATTTCCTAGCTGTCGACGTAGGTATGCATCGAGACGTAGTAGCGGTGGACAAAGGACTCACCCCGCTCTCCTTGACAAATGAGAACTGGCGCAAACCTGCGGTACTTGACACTAACGATCGCAGGGCGGTATGGCAGAATAAAGAGCTTCACGGACGCTTTTTCCGAGCCTTACATGGGCCCGACGTAGATTAACTAGCGTCCGTAGCCTGGCTGCGTTTCGGTGATCTTTTTGTAGCAGGCTGTGGCAGACTGAACAAATCACCGGTTCTGTTTTTTATAATGGGTACAACGGAGGTTTTCATGAAGTCATGAGGTGTACATTCTCGGATATCAACCAGTGCAGACGTCTTTTAAACTAATTTGCAAAAATTGATAAAAGCATTTATAGTAAATATAAAATAAAATAAAAGTCAATAAATCAGTAGTGAGTACCAGGACTATAGACATATCGAATAAGTCATCGAGGCGGACTCTCCGACAAAGTCGTCGAGACTATTTATTGGCTTGGCGGACGCACCCACTAGCGCAGGTGCCAGATCTTGGTGGGTGGGGCAAGGCAACACTATCGCTATCCCAATCACCCAACCGAGTTCTTCTGCTCGCTCGGTAACCTGATCTTGGATTGCGACACCGACACACACGTCGCGTACAAAGTATTTAAAAAACCGTGAGTAAACTACCCACACTGCGCTCTTAGTTATCCCCCTTCTCCGAACAATGCCGCTTCAACATTCCCCAACTAAATCTCCACCATCAACCCCAACAGCTACTTCAAATAAAAGCGCAATTGTAATGGCCGATAAGAAAGCAACAACCAGCAATGTAACTCAAAGAGCTCAAAAAAGGAGGCAGGGTGACGATTTAGAATTGATGGAATCAATGTTTCAAAATTGGGCTGAAAACCAAGACTTGAAATATCAAAAACTTCTGGATTCCTTTGAGGCTATTAAAGTCCATAATGAGGAAATGAAACATATATATAGGTAATAAACAGAATAGTAACCATAAATTGAACACTACCCACATCAAGATCGACGGCCCATCAGCTAATATTTATCTATCGGACTACTTAACTCCTAACATGAAGAAACGATATTTCCTCGCAAGAGACTTTGCATCAACAAATGGCTTTAACTACTGTTGGTCGACCCCGGGGACTAATATCTACGTAGAAAGGAAGGCGAACCATCGATTAGGCTTAATAAGGAACAAGATCTTTCAAATCTGCGTAAACAAAACATCATATGACTAACTTCAATAACTAGTTTCAGATTGTTAGAATTTCATTTTTACTCAGTTTTGTATTCGTATGGCGCAAATTCTCACTGCTGCGTTATCACTTCATTTTTGTATTTATCTACATGCCATTGCTCAATTTTGGATGTTTTCGAAAGTCTTGTATCAAACACAAATTTATACATACAACACACTCCACAAACACACTTTTATATCATAATATTTCTCTGTATTACCAAAACACTAAAAATATTCTGTTTAAGTATGACGTCAACGGTAAAATCTTTACAATTGTTTGTCAAAACAGATATGTGAAATGCAACTCGGCTATACTGCAATGCAAGCTATCGCACCTTTTTCATACCGTCATCATAACTGATTCTATTTTTTTCACTTATAAAATTCTCAGCCATAAACAACTTAATCAAAAATTTAGATCACGTCAGTATAAGCAACTTATTAGTTTGCCAGCCTGAACAATGTAAAAATATGATTGAAAATCCTCAATTATTTACTAAAATATTACATCAAAACATTCGCAGTATAAACAAAAATTATGATAATTTGTGTATCCTACTAGAACGAACACGGGTAAACTGTGACGTTATTATTCTGTCTGAGTGTTGGTTATCTTATGCCCATAACTTGCCTTCTATGGATAACTATGTTCATTTTAGTACCACTAAACACTACAACCAAAACGAAGGACTGGTTTTCTATATTAGTCAACACTAGAATTTTAGGGTAAAAGAACCCACTTTTAACGACGCGAATTGTCTACTCATTAAAAAAGGCAATAATGACATGGCTATAATTGCATTTGTTCGCGACGAAGCGTTTAGTATTGTATAACTCGCATAGATAAAGCCCATGTATAGTTATAAGCTCATGTACTTGATAGTTAAGAGCTTATGTACTTTCATAGTTGTAGTTTCATGGCTATGTAATTTATTAAAAACATATATTTTGACGTTTTTCCCCGGACACATAAGATATTCTGGGGGAACTTATTTTCAGTAAAGTAAATAGATAGGTAGGGCCACACATTTCCCCTACACATTCCTGGTAACCCCTAAAAGGTATGGTTTTGATGGTTGGTAATTTATGTTAAAGGTAATGGAGGTACACAGGTATTGAACATTTCACACATACCTACACAGGACAGTTACTCAAACGTAATGGGGTGGATAGCAAAAAACCACCATTTACAGACACCTTCATTTACTAGATATACAGAAAATCTAGGTATATAGGCTTCAAATAATAGGCACTGGAAGCCTGGCACTGAGCCCTATCCAGATATATACACATCTTTATGGTCAGGCAAAAAGTAAAGCCGCAAATTAGGAAAATATAGAAACACAGATTTTTTCCCCTTCCGGGCTCCTGACCTTATAGTACTTCTACCCTTAGAGGGGTGGTAATATGGTCTGCCATTGGCTCTCTTCAAATATGCTTACTTTAAATGCCTCTAAAACCTACTTTGTTACTTTTTCAATACGCAACACACCCATCGCATCACACAAATTAATCGCACATTCTTGTCATCAACAAATAGCCACAAACTGCAACAACCCACATATTAATAATGCAAGATCCGTTAAATACCTTGGTGTAACAATAGATGAAAATCTAAACTTTCACGAGCATATAAGTAATATGTCCAAGAGAATACGTTAACTGACATATGTTTTCAAAAATCTTCGACATGTAACAGACTCCCAAGTCATGCGTGCTGTTTACTTGGCGCTCTGTCAGTCTGTTCTCACCTTCTGCATCTCTTCATGAGGCGGGGCAGCTAAAATGCACATGGTTGAACTAGAAAGAGCTCAAAGATTCATTTTAAAGATAAGCCTCTTCAAACCCAGGCTATATCCAACGACGGAACTGTACCAGCAGGCTGCAGTTTTATCAGTGAGACAACTATACGTTCTTTCTACCATACTAAGACAGCATTCTAGCTCGAGCCACAGCAGTCTTAATCCTAGGCGTTATTATCAGGTCTGTTAAATGAGACCAGCTAGGACAACTTTCAGTCGACACTTTTTTTTTTTCCTAGGGTTACGTCTATATGATATTGCAAATAAGAAGCTTACAATATATTCGTCAACGAAATTGGAATGCAGGCGTAAGGTCTCAAATTGGTTTCTATTACTTAGCTATGATGACACGGAGAAACTGGTATATGGTTTCAGAGAAGTATAACACACACACTCAAATACACACAAGCACGACTCATATTATATCATACACATAAACCACTACACATACAATAAACACCCACCGACAAATTCACAAAATTTCTAAATATCCCTTCATTATTTTTTATTTTTTTAGGCCTTAAGCTAACTTAATTCGATTGCATCAGTCATGAGCGCTCCTTACTGCATTAGTTACTGCCTTTATTATTGATCCAAACATAAATCCGAGATTAGGAGACCAGGTGACCCATAGCACAGGTTTTACTTAGTATGGGCTCCTGTCTCCTTTATAAATTGTATGTAATTTTTTATTTGTGGTAGAAAATTAATAAATAATTGATTGATTGATTGATAAGGTAAGTAGCTGTGGTCATACAGGAATTAAATAATATATAAAATTGCTAATTTCAATATGAACCCCCAACAATAATAACATAGTCATGTTATTATTGTTGGGGGCAGCCACAAACGAAACACAAACGACACGGAAATATTATATTTACATGCATGGCTATCATTCTTAATGGACACAGACTTCACCAGACAGTGGTCAGAACTACCCAGTGGTGAAGAAATCGACACCAAATAGCGGTCTGGATCTGTTGTCAGGAAAAGGTCCAAGCAATTGGCAGTGTGCGAATCAACATCCACCACCCTCGTTGCCCCCTGGACCAGCTGAGTAAGAAACGCAAGCGCTAGCTTTCGCGTCTCTCGTCCAGCATGGTCTGTACACTGGTATGGGAAGAGCCACTCCTGATGGTGGGCATTGAAGTCCACCAGTAACACCAATTAAGCAGAAGGGTACCGCTGCTGAGCTGCATCCGCCGCCTCACTCAGGTGCTGTGTAAGCCTAGTTGTCTCCAAAACACCGCTGTGCAAATGGTAAACACAAGCGTAGAAAATTTTGTCCAGGCCTGTGTACACTATAGCCCACAGCGTTGAGAACCTGGAGTCTTTAAGGTTGCGGAGACGCCGATAGCAGATGTGATCCCGGGCGGGCGTACATACATACGCCCGTGCGTGGTCTGAAGTGGTGCTCCAGGGTAAGCCCTGGGTAAGACATGTATGATACGTCCGATTTACGTCTCCGACAGGAACAAGAGCGCTGGTTTCTCAGTCTGTAGGTGGTAATGGACTACGGCGAGATTTGAGTGCTGTCGCTGTACAGCTTTTCTTTTTTTATTCATGTTCATAAAAAAAACTTTGAGTGAAGGAGGTTGAGTAGAAGGAAGTGAAATGAGGTTCTATGCTGCTCACCTTCAAGCACGCCTTGACAGGACGACATCATTGGGGACTAGTCTAAAGACTGCGGGGACGCACGGGCCCCCGCGGGAATGTCCATCGGGCCCTTTTATTTGGTCGCCAACCAGCACGATGGTGCATTAAAGGATTTTTCGACAGTTGGCGGGGCAGCCTTACATGTGTGGCTAGCTACTACTTGGGACCCCAACTACCTGCGGTCGGCCAGCGGCGCCCCGAGCCTCGGATCCCGCTACCCTCCGTGACTAGTCTCCCGATACGCCCATGTAAGGGCAAGCCTGGTTGGTCTGCCTACATTGGAACTATTATTTCGATCCAAATCCTCTGAATTGGCTACACTGAGTATCGTACCGGAATGCAGCTAGGCCGCTTGGCGGTACGTCTTTACCCAGTGGGTGGTCACAAGCATCAGCCGAAGCCTACCACCTGTTAGTGTCACCTGATAAGCATCACCTGGGGACCACGTGTAGGGTCTAACATTGGGTATTCTCCTACGGACGCGGGTGACTCGGCCCCAAAATGATGAATGAATTGTTAACCAAGCATGTTGAAAACTTGGCACGGCTTTCACTGTTACCGATGATAGCCAGCCTAGTGCGTCGTAGTTTCGATATTTCCGACAGCAGTGTGCGTTTTGTGATGACATCACGTTTGTTGCAGAGTGATATTTGTTTGTAAGTAAACTAATCCGTGCGCGGGTTCCAGGTTGCCTAGCCAGTTTTGTTTGAGTCTGCGTCCATGAAGTCGAACATTTTTTAGCTTATCAATTCATCTGATAAGCCTTCGAGTAGGCGCGTTTCGTTAGCCCACTTACGTAAGTTAAACCCACCGCCTTTCAGCATGGTTATAAGTTGACTTCGAGCTTTATGTGTTGCTTGTTGGCTTTTGAGCTCGTCCGATCTTGACAGGACTCCTGTGATCTTGTTCTCTTCTGCTTGGAGGCTCGCGAGTTCCGCAGTGCTTGTAGGCCATGTCGCAGCTTATGTTGTATGTTTGAGTAGTCCGCCTTGACCCTGTCGCACACTTTTGTAGTGTAGTATATGTCGGTCTGGTCCATGGCGCCCTGTAACTCGTTCTAGAGCGCCTGGAGGGTATCCTGTCTGCCCCAGATGTCTGTTGCGGTTTTGCGGTTAGGGCCATCCTTTCCGAAGTTGAAACCAATTTTCCGGATGCCCTCTGCGATGATCTCCTGCCGCTTGAGAAGTTCTTGTTGCCTAGCGTCCGTAATTGTTGCACGAGCATGTATGCGTGTTGGTGACGGACGTTAGCTCTGTTGAATTTACTGTTGAAATGTTGTATGTAGTTCCCGAACCTCCAAATGTTGATGATTCCCGTGGCGATCGTAGGGTACAAAGGAGTCTCTCCGTACGACTGATTGTTGCGATCAGCTTGTGGAAGACCAGTCAAACCAATTTGCTATCGTAAGTAGAAACACTTCGCACCTGTATTACTTGCAGGACTGTTTGTTCCAGGAGGTAGTGGCAATCCGGCTTGAAGGACCAAAAATGTACGGGCATTAGCTCCGCACACTGAGATGTATTCTGTTGTTGGAAGGATGTATACAGGAAATAATCTCACTGTTTTGTGTCCCATAAAACAATAAATATCATGTGGCGATGCTAGTAGAGACTTAATGTTTGATTTTTAATTTAATTTTTGTTTTCGTATTTTAAATTAATTTTGATTTTGATTTTAAGTTCAATATGACTTTTATTTTAATGAAATTATTTTTATATAATTTTATTAAGTTAATTTAATTTAAATTCAGTTTTATTTTGATTTCATTTTTATTTAAGTGTATTTTTTACATTTTGACATTGTTGACATGTGCGAATTTTAAATATGGGTTTTTGGTATCTGAAGTAAATAAAAATTATTTTTATTATTTTAAGGTATGTCTAGAACAATCCCGGGACCCTGAGGTCCCTGTCCTTTGGTAGGCGTACAAAGGGCCGAAGCCAACTTGCAGGGGCCCCGTTAGACATTTCTAATGGAATGGGTCGCCAACCGACGCCCCACTCACTCAACTACTCATACCAAAGTATACCAAATAACAATCCCCGGTGGGTGCAAAACTATTGCATGATATGGAAACAAAAGGTGACAGGCTATGGGTTTGGGTGGTTTAGTGGATTCATTATCGTATACTATGAAAGACCTATTGGCCCCTGCCTGACCACTCTATATGAATAATACTGTTATATAAACTCAAGTTCTTCCAACTTAACAGACAGTTGTGTTGCTGGGGTGTTTGTTGGCCACTTCTTCTTCCCAGCTAAAACACAAGGAAGTGGTGACAGGCGGGCGATTTAGGGGGCTACCTTCATTTAAATTTTGACTTTCAAAAAGTGCTGATTTTGAGCCTAGTTTGAATAAATACCTTTGATTTTGACTGAAAATATACACTGCTTTAAAATGGCAGGGGGTGACTTGCACACTCAATAATGGGCCGAAAACGATCGCTAGCACTAAGTGACGTAGCGCTAAGGAGTGGAGAAGTATACCACGGCTATCAGGGCAATCCCGGAAGTACGGTTAAGATCTCTACCAGCATCTTACTGGATTATACACCCTTCTCCCGAGCTCGTTTGCACTTGCGAATCTCCACTCAGACCGGCCGATTAAGGCAAGAAAAAGGTGGGAGCTCTGTTCCTCGTCAGTGTTCAGTGTTCAGTGTTGGCCAGCCAATAAAGGCAAGCTGGAGATGAGGAACAAAACTTCTCCCGTGAGATCAGGTCCGTGGGTTCGCTACTGCCCAACAGTTCGCCACAAAACTGGCTTGCAGATTTCTTCCACCTGGCGTTAATCCCGGCTATTGCCTGGGTCCGCCTTCCTACTTTGCTTCCTCCACTTTGCCCGATCTTGAACATCCTTCTCAGTTAGGTCATTGGCTCTCATGTCGGATATGTATTTTATTTATAATAATAAAACTGGCTTGCAGATTTATTATTATAAAATTTTATCGATATCAAAATTGATGAACTACATTACGTACATCATTTACAAGGCAAGGTTTAGCTACTCAACAAAAGAGGGTGTATATTAAAAAAAATATAGAACTATTTATAAAATGATTGAATTTTAATTAGTTACTGAGTAAATTTAAAAAACATATTTGCGAAAGTAAACCGAATTTAGGTCTAGTCGTTTTACTATATTGAGATTTGCTGTAGAATAATGCGCACCTCGCATATTTTCTTAGAAAAATATTTTCCCTTGGTTGATAGAGCGGACACAAAATACGACTTGACATGCATGGGTACTACACTAGATTGAGTGATTTTTGTCCACTAGGACATAAGAATCGGATAACGATTTTGTTTGATATGTCCTGTATTGTCCTCTATATGTCCTGTATAAGCTTTATAATTAATAACTGTTTTATTTGTTTCAGACTTACACTATCAGCCTAGGCCTCCAGCCCCGGAAGGTGAGAAACAATTTTAAGCTTTGTATGTTATTATTAACAAAACCCACTTTTGTACATGCAATATGATAATGTAGAAATGTTGAAATTCACGCCTAGGAACATTGTATCGAAAATAAAGTATAAGCACTCATGAGTAGTATCGAAAAAAAAATAATATTGAAACAAAAGTACCTATCGACACTTCTTTTAGGGCCTACATGTCATGGTCAGTGACGTCAGTTTAGGTATAAACACATAAAAAAAAACAAATTTGTACATATAAAATGCTTTGTTCTGAAAGACTGATGGATCAACGCACAGCCTAAACCGCTAACTTTTTTTTTGTTTTGGCAGGAGTGGGAAATACTCATGGACGCCCCAACCGTCCCACAATATGACACGGTTGGGGCAGTGCCGGACTCTTACCGGCTAAAACCCACTCCTGCTTCCGATGTGTTCCCCTGTCATAATCAGAGACCTTGTTTTAGCTTTTCAAATTGAATTTTCTATTAATTACTTTTAACTGTGATGTACTTAAACCAAATACATATTTTTAGATATTTACAATTTTTTTATATTATCTATACTAATATATAAAGCTGAAGAGTTTGTTTGTTTGTTTGTTTACTTGAACGCGCTAATCTCAGGAACTACTGTTCTGTTTTGAAATTATTTCAGTGCTGGATAGCCAATTTATCGAGGATTACGCTAAGACCAATAGGAGTGGAGCAGTAATGAAAATTGTAACGCAGACGAATTTGCGCGGGTCAACTAGTTACTAAATATAGGCTATTTATTTCAATGCTTGTCGTATTATATTATTCTACATAAGGAAATCATGGTTTAAATAATTTACTTTATTTCGTTTAATTACTCTATTTGATACTTTAACGTAAAACCCTAATAATTCATCTCTTATTTTTCTATTTGTGACTAAAATACTTATATTATTTAAATTAATTACGGTCTCCAATTTTTTTTCGAAATCTCTTCTTTCCCCTTCGAATACATTGTAAAATTATGAACTGACTCGGGCACGCCCGGCTCACAGATGCACGATGGGATCTCCTTAAACCTGAAGCAGTGCAAGTATACGGAGAACCAACCGTGCCCCGTCATAACTTGGGTCACTGCCCCAGTTGGCTTTATCTGCTTTACAATCTTGAAGGCATCAAATGCGTCCGGGAGGAATATTTTAGTCATCGAGGCAGTTCGCCCTCCTTATACTTCCGATTCCATATTCATCAAGCGACCCCATATGGATCTGCCGCTTGATGAATGAAACGGAGCACAGGTTCGTTTAGTTTTAGGAGCGTAGTTCGGCTTCTTCTTCGACCCCGGGGCGGCTTCTTTCGTGTGTTGATCGGCTTACTATTTGCCTCCCAATCTTGCGTAGGCTTTGATCCAGAAAAGGAAACACCATTGTTCTGGAGGTTGCAGCGTCGGATGGTGTTCCTTATATCCACCGCTAAAGAATAGGCCCCCCTATTCTTTAGCGGTGGATGACACTGACGTTGGTGACCGTCTGGAGAGTCGTCATTGAGTCGCTGAAGATGACCAAATGTGCTTTCTCTGTGTTTGAGGGCTTCTCTAACCGCTCTTTGTAGAGCCAACAGTTCAGCCTGATAGACGGAGCAGTACGACGGCAAAGCAAGTTTGAGGGCCTTTGTTTCGGTGGCGCTATTCCACAAAGTTGCGCCGAAAAATAGAATAAAATAAAGATTGTCATTATTTGTTTTTCACAACAACCGTCAATAGGCGAATTAAGGGGTGTTAAATTTGTATGGAAGAACCTTATTTCTTGAGCCAATTTACGTGAAACGTTAGTACGAATATTGTCCGAAGTAAATATTAGAGATTGTCATTATTAGTTTTTCACAAATATCCTCAAAAGACGATTTTGATATATTAAAATTTGTATGGAAGATTCGTATTCTTTGGATTAATATCATCATCCGCTTAGCCGCGACCGGATCAAGGTGTGACTGCTGACACGCGCTTGCCGGATGATGATGCTATGTGTTCATTCTGGTGCAGCATCTGGTCGGTTCCTGTCAGTCATACTGAGGGTGACTGGACTCGGGAGGTCGAGCGTGTGTGCGATCCGATACCAGAAATTATATTGGGGTCGTCTTCCAGTCAAACCGGATTCAGCTGAATACCAGTGTTTTACGTGGAGCGGCTGCCTACCAGACTTACACAACCCATTTACTGGGTAACACAGTACATCTTATCAAGACTGGAGTTAGATTTACTGGCTTCTGACAATCCGTAACGACTGCCAAAGATCTACAAATGACAGCCGGGACCAACAGCTTAACGTGCTTTCCGAGGCACGGAAGAAACTCATTATGTTAAGTTGGTCTCTCATCCCACAGACCAACCTTGGCAAGTGTTGCTTAACCTTCAAGATCGACCCGTGCGGCAAATCTTCCATACAAACCAAGACGTATACGACGTGTACGTCCCTGATAACATTGTCCATTACTCATTATCGTCATTATCGTTTCATCGGACTATGAAAAATTGCCATGTTCTAGGTGAATGCTGTCTTTGGAATGTCCGCAGAGTTCATTTGTACCTAGGAATTATTATAGTCTAATTTATCTAAAATAACTTTTGGTGTACATAGGAACCTCAAGGCTAGTTTTGTTTGAGTGTTTTATCTTATTTGTATTTTGTCGCGGCGGCGCGGGAGTGGCAGGATCTAATGTGTAAAATCAAATGAACCGATCCTCGAAAAGAGCGGCGCGGTAGCGGCGCGAGGTTGGGCAACGAGTGGTGCCAGGCGAGCAGTGAACGCCCGCGCGCCCTGCATTGCAGTGTTGTGCAATTTATTTTCTTCTTTTGCCCACAATAAACCGAGCGTTAAGAATAAATTTAAATAAAAAAAAAATCGTCGCCGTTGTTCAGACATTTCCTTCGCGAATAAAAACAAATATTCCGACGACACCACCACGAACACAATACCACGCCACTATAGTGCCGTGCGATCTTCCTGCAGGTTCCGAGAATGGGTCTACGTTGCCCGCCCCGCTCTCGCGCTGCCGCGGCCGGCACCCCACTTCCCGCAAAACTTGAGGCACAGGCCTTAGGTGTTCCGGCGCCTGGTCGGTGCGCGTGCACTCAGTATTATAAAGTTGAGCACTTACCGGATGGTTTATCGAAAAAATAACATCGCTGCAGGTCGGATTATGAATTTCTAATAAATCCCTTCGTTTCCTTACGGTACTCAAACATTCGATAATGTGACAGTTAGATATGATCTATTCCGGGATGATGGCTTCTCCATCTTGAATATTAATCGGTAACTTAGCTAATTTCAAGGAGTGGGTACAATTATTATTATTATTATTTCATTTATATACATATTCAATACATTTTTAAATATTTCTATAAAAATACAAAAAACATTTAAAAATATAAAAAATAGTAGCCCACCGGTATCGGGAACAGGGTCCAAGCTACCGGTGGTCAGGGCTCCTTAGAGAGGAACCTCCTAACAATGCGCGCCGTGTCCAAGAGTACTGCTTTCTGGATCAAGCCCTTGATCCAGCTGCCCAACGAGAGCCTCTTGAGATGTTGGTCGAGGCTCTTGGCAATAATACCATTGGCCGTCACGACTATCGGCACAATGACTGCTGTGTTCACATCCCACATGTCGACAACCTCGCGAGCCAAGTCAAGATACTTCGTTTGTTTATCTTTTTCTGACTTCACGAGGTTCTCGTCATGAGGGACTGCTATATCAACAATCATTGCGCGACGCTCTAGTCGGTCTATCACCACTATATCAGGCTTATTGGCAACAATAGTCCTGTCAGTGATGATAGACCGATCCCAATACAATGTGCAACTACCACTTTCGAGAACTGGGTCGGGCACATACCTATAGTACGGTACTTCCGATTCCACAAGATTGTATTTAAGAGCAAGTTGCTGGTGGATAATCCTGGCTACAAGGTTGTGCCTGTGCAAATAGTCTCCGTTAGCCAGACTAGAACAACCGGAAATAATGTGACGGATAGATTCCCCGGGCCGGTGACATGCCCGACATATGTCAACCGTACCGTCCTTCACAATGTATTTCCGGTAATTATTAGTCATCATAACTTCGTCCATAATTGCACAGACAAAACCTTCGGATTCCCCGAAGAGGTCACCAAAACGAAGCCAGGCTACGGACGCGAAGAAGTCTACATCGGGCCCATGTAGGACCCGATAAAAGCGTCCGTGAAGCTCCTTGCTCTGCCATACCTCCCTGCGGTCGTTAGTATCTAATATCACAGGTTTGCGCCAGTTCTCGTTAGCCAAGTAGAGCGCGGTAAGGCCTTTGTCCACCGCTACCACATCTCGATGCATACCCACGTTGGCCTCTAGGAAGTATTCCCTAAGGCTGCATACCTCGCGGTTGTGCAGGGTCTTAGCATTTAAGAAGCCACGACCCCCGCACTTCCGCGGGATATACAGCCTCATCACCGATGACCGTGGGTGATGCATCCGATTTGCAGTAAGCAGTGAACGTACCCTCCTATCCAGGGCGTCAAGTTCCGTCTGAGTCCATTTGAGTATGCCGAAAGAATACATCAAAACCGGCATGACCCAACCGTTGAAGGCGCGCACCTTGTATCCGCCTGATAAAAGACTGTTAAGTACTTTGTTCAGGCGGCCAAAGAAGCGCTCCTTCAACGATTGTTTCATGTCAGTAGCACTGATGCCTAACGCTTCCGACATACCCAAATACTTGTAAGTTTCGGTTGAGGAGAGGGACCTAAGGTCTATGGAATCCGAGAGTTGTTTTCCCTCGGATTCCATAATCTCCCCTCGCTTTACATGCATGACCGCACATTTGTCCAAACCAAATTCCATCCTGATGGCGCCACTGAAGGTTTCTGTTACCTTCAGTAGCTTCATCAGTTGCAAGTTGTTAGGAGCAAACAGTTTTAAGTCATCCATGTAAAGGAGGTGCGATATGACCTGACCACCTATTCTCAACCGGTAGCCTTGGCCCGAACCCTCCAACAATGTACTGAGAGGGTTGAGGGCCAGACAAAACCACAGTGGACTCAGACTGTCACCCTGAAATATGCCACGCTCGATCCTTATCGGTTCGCTGTTCGCCTGGGTCTGTCGACACCCTGGATAGTGAAGAACCGTCCTCCACTGCCCCATACACGACATCAGGAAGGTGCGTAAAACTGCCTCAACTTTGTACAGTTCCAGCACCCTCATGAGCCATGTATGTGGCACCGAGTCTTAGGCCTTCTTATAATCTATCCAGCATGTCGACAGATCCCTTCGGGAACGTCGAACCTGTTGGCTAATGGCTATGTCGATGAGGAGCAGCTCCTTAGTACCGCGGGACCCGTTCCTACATCCATTTTGAGAAGAAGACATTATTGAATTACTATCAATATGATGGTTAATTTTTCCTCTCAAAATGGATGTAAGAATTTTATAGACCGTCGGTAAACACGTGATCGGTCTATAATTTTTTGGCTCCGTGGTACTACCTGATTTATGGAGCAGGTGGGTTATTCCTGTAGTCAGGAACTGGGGCAGCGACCCTGACTCTAACGCAGACTGGAATTGAGATGCCAAGCGAGCGTGCGATCTTTTGAACCATTTAATCCAAAAGTTGTGCAGCCCGTCCTGTCCCGGAGATTTCCAGTTAGGCAACGGACGGACTGCACGAGCTACGTCTTGGGGGCTGATGTTAATTGCCCCCATTTCTGGTATCGGATCGCACGCGCGCTTGACCTCCCGAGTCCAATCGCCCTCGGTATGACTGACAGGCACCGACCAGATGCTGCGCCAGAATGAACACATGGCATCATCATCCGGTAGGCGCGTATCAGTCACACCTTGGTCTGGTCGCTCCCAAGCCCTATAAACCCACCTCTCATTGCTTTGGAATGTGCGATTCTGAGTGTATCGCTCCACTCGCCGCTTGTACCGACGTATACGGCTTGCCCATGCATAGACTTTCTGCTTCAGGAAGTCGATACGCTCTGTGACGCGGGTCAGATAATCCCGAGGACTAATATCAGTCCCCGAGAATGCCCGCCTCACAAAGCGCATCACTCTGCGGCGAGTGTTACCCTCCCTGAAGCAGATTAGTTTGCCGATGAGTGCTCTAGCCTCACCGATACGACGCTCGATCCTGCACTGCCAAGCTGGTACAGCTGGTCGTGTAACTCTGTCACTACTAGGAAATTTGACATGAGCTACACGACATGCTGCTGCAGCCGCACAGTACAAGATCGAGTGGGTATCGGCAAGGTCTTCGCTGCTGTCAAAATAACTTGTTAGCTGCGAATCTAGAGCACACACCAGCGCCCTATTTTTATTATGCATGGGCAAACGAGGTAGACGAGGTCTAAGCCCAGGCGGTGTAGAGCGATACTCTCGGAAGGCATCCTCCAAAGCGCTCCTCAATCGCTCATTGCATTGGGTACTCACGGATGTGGCCCCGTCATCATCATCTTCACCGACGTAGTTGAGTCGCGGTGAAACACTTGCACTGGGTTGTATTTGCACCGCGGCCGGTGGCGAAGTAGGTGAGACGCGGCTACTCCGTGATTCCAGACGCAGTCTATCAAGCACGGCGTCATCCAACATACGGTTACGCTGGATAACCCGCACCTGATCCGATAACCGTTGGGCTGAAACGTTGACAGCTGGCTCAAGTACCTGAAACAGAGAGAGCATCCGACCACGGTACGCAGTCAGGTTAGTTCCCCCCTCTGTAGCCCCAAAGTATGAGCGTATCACATTCTCGTTTATGGATTGCGACCATTTCATACGCTGCACACTTCCACCGGTAGCGGGGACCCTGTCAGAGGCCGGTGGGCCTCGAAGTCCTAAGCTGGCCGGTGGTCGGTTTCGTCCGCGCCGACGCGCAGGTGGTGGTGTCGTCGGCGGCGAGAAGTATTCGTCGCTCGAACTCGACGCAACTGCAGCTACCAGAATCCCTGGACTCGCGGCTGGCGCAGGTCCCGGCGGCTGCGAGGCGGAGCTGAGCGACGAACCCGAAGATGTTGGTCGTGCGTTTTGTTTTTGAGCTCGGCTTCTTGTCAGCATTTCACATTTTGTTGTCGGTCCAAAAAGCGGTAATTGTTGTTGTTCTTGATTTTATTGTTGTGTTCCTGGTTTTTTTTTTTGTTGTACTGATTATATTTGCCATTTTAATGGTAATGATTTAATAAATTATATTGAAAATTGCGGATTCAGAAAAAAATTATGACGTTCGAGTTGACAGCCGAGCCACTTATTATTATTATTATTATATACTTTATTGTACACCTCATAACAAGCACAGTAAAAACGAACAATATCTTCGTATAAGTCAGCGTTTTGCGAGTCATAAAGCTATATAGGATTCGTAGCATTCTTTTTTTCAATGAATATCAATGGCAGCTTCCCACTTATCTAGTAAATCCGATCCTATTATTCCATAGAAATAGTCGTGAAATTTATATATAAAGCGTAATAGAATAGAATAGAAAGTTTTTATTTCAGACTGGAGTCCATAGAGTAAATTTAAGAAACAAGGTAAAGTTGTTGAGTAATCACTACGTGTCACTGCGTGTATATTGCAGACTTCAAAGGGGTCATACTCGTAGTTCAATTGTATGCTATTAAAAAAAGTTTTAACCGCACGGGGACTAATGAAAGGATTGGTTAGCGCCTGTGTCTATGAGAAGCTTTAGAGGAGGGTCTTGAATTTGCAAGTACGGAAGTTTGCGTTGTGTTTGAAGATGACCTCTATCTTGGCTTTTCTGATTTCTGAGCACTCTGAAAATCCTCTTGGACAGTAACTGACATGGTCAATTCTTAATTTGCTAAATTGCTAGATGCTTCGGGTTGCTGGTGACAAATTTTGATCATTACTGGCATAATGAATAATCATTGAAATTCATTTCTTTACTCCTAATATAATTGCTGGCCGGGGTGTTACCAGACTTAGTTCAGTCATGTCCCCTGAATGCGCTACTATGTGGTAAAGTTCTCGGCACATAATGACTGAGACCGCTCATATGCCTAAGCTGTTCCCAACCGAGGGTGACCCCACGTTACCGCTGTGGTGGGGTTTGTGAGTCTCAGTGATCTTGGAGCTCTGCCGGTAGCTTTACTCATGCCGGAAAGATTCAAGTGAGAAACCAAACAAAGAGGGACACAAGAAGGGCACACCGTTCGGAGACTTGAGCAGTGCTAGAGTTTTTGGACGGTGTGCGTTTCATTGGAAGGAATCTTGCTCAATGTTCTCTGCTGAGCGTCTGCTCATCAGAAGTGACTGTGAGGGCAGTGAGCAAGCAAGAAAAGAGAGGAGAAGGAGAAGGGAGGAGATAGGGACCGCACCCTTAAAAGCAACAAAATGAAAAAGAGAAACGAACGGGGGGGCATCCTTTGTCTTCCACTTGCCAGTAGCAACAAGAGCCGAGGAGGCTCCCGATCAGAAGCGTCCTTTGACGACGTGATCAATTTCAATTTTAATACGCCCGACAAGGTGTCGGGCAAGAGTAGCGCAGGGGCTCCCTCCAAATTGTGAAGGAAAGGCTCGCGTGAACGTCAGGGAGATGCGGAGTCAGACTCTGCGACTGGTGTCAGCTCGGCGAGCTCTGGACACGAGGGAGTGGAGAATTCTGCGGAGAACACAAAGTTCTTCTGCAAGCGGCCCAGACAAGAAGTCGACCGGGGGTTGTCATCCAACGGAGAGATGGCCTCGGTCCGAAAAATCCACTCTAGTAAGCGAAGTAAGGGCCGAGAGACTGAGAAGCTCCGAGCATGAGCCGGGTTTCAACGGGGGCGCAAGCACGGGCTGCCCGGGCTCGCAGAGGAGCAGGTCTTGAATCTGGTGTGGCAAGACATGGCTGCATTTGCGCTCAGGTTCTCGGTCCTGGAGGGCATTGTCCTGCGCCCCCCGCTAGCGGTGAGCCAAAAGGCTTCCGGTCACCAGAAGGCGGCCTCTTTTTGCCAAACCGGGGTCGTCCGGTCAGGCCAACTAAGAAGCCGGGGCGGCACCTACGAAGCAGGCCAAGCCAAAGAAGAAAGGAGGGGTGGCTGCACAGGCGGCTCAAGGGCCGTCGATGCAACAGGTGCCCTCACCTAACTCTCCTGCAGCTGAAGCCGGATGGCAGATGGTCGGGGAGAAAGAGAAAGCGAGCAAGGTGGCTGCCTTCTTTTTCTTCCCGACCGGCGGCCAAGAAAAGGCAGAGGAGGCGTCAACGTAAAGAGCGAAGCGTCGCGGCTAAGCTACGCGCTCCGAAGGCCGCAGCTATAGTGGTCACGCTACAGCCGGATGCGGAGAAGAGGGGCGTGACGTACAGCCACGTGAGTGAGCAAGGCGAAGAAGGCGGTGGACCTCCAGGAGCTCGGCATCACTAGGGGCCTCCAGCTTAGGGTTATAGGGCCCGGATGCTGGAGATCCCTGGTGCAGTGCACACCAGTGGGCCAAACGCTGACGTTCTTGCCAAAAGGCTCATAATCAGCCTATAATGTTCCCACTGCTGAGACACAGGCCTCCTCTCGGTGAGAGGGAGTGAGCCGTGATCCACCACGCGGGCCCAGTGCGGGTTGGTAGATGTCACATGTCATCGAATTTTTGGTTGGACATGCCGGTTTCCTCACGATGTTTTGTGGTGTCAGTGGTGATGAAATAATTTACACAAAGTAAAACGCCTGCCTAGGTTCAAACCTACGACCTACAATTCGTCAGTCGCAACCATTACCACCGGGCTACCACTGCTAAAAAAAAGGCTCAAAGAAAGGCTCGGAGTGTCCTTAAATGAGGACGGGCCCGAGTGTCCAGGCCCACCAAGAGCGTCGACGTGCGCATTCTAGGCCTGGATGACTCCATCACGGAGAAGGAGGTGGTTGCCGTCGTTGTCAGGACTGGGGGGTGCTCTGCCGAGCAGGTAACGGCAGGCGCCATACGTCCTGACTACACGGGCTTGCGAACCATCGTGGTGAGTTGCCGTGACATCAGCCAAGAAAATATCGGAGGGCTAAGGGCTCCTGGTGGGCTGGTCTCCCTGCACAGGTTAAACTGCTGTAACCCAGACCTCTGAGGTGCTTCCGCTGCCAAGTGGGCAACGGAAGCGTAGGAGTTCAGTGCACCTCGGAGATGGACCTCGTTATTAGCTGCAATGAATAGTACCGCCCCGTACAATTTATATGAGCCCAAACACGATGGGCGTAGAAGTAGTCAACTAAAAGTGCCACTACTCACCCTTATGGTTTCCACCATCAGATCATTGTTGCTAGTTCCAATGGATAGAACCCATTTGTACAATTTATGTGAGTCCAAACGCGATGGGTATAAAAGCAACCAACTAAGTGAGCTACTACTTACCTTTATGGATTCCATCATCAGATCATTGTTACCTGGTGCAATGGATAGTGCTCATTAGAAGGATTTAAGTGAACCCAAACGCGACGGGTATAGGAGTAGTCAACTAAGAGAGCTACTACTCACCTTTATGATTTCCATCATCAGACCCTTGTTACCAACTCCAGTGAAAGGTACCCAACAGTACAATTCACAGGCATATTGTAAGAGTGGATAAAAAAATACTTTTTCATACTTTGTCTAAAGAAATACTCAAGCTCACATTATATTTTTGAGTTAGCCATCGAAATCGAAAAAGAAATACATATTATTGCTATATTTCAAATGACGAAAAAAATACGATAGATCTCAATTCTGTCGGACTCTGGGTAAGAGGCGACGAACACGTTTGACTGCTTTCCACGTTTCTGCTCTTCATCATCAGACCCTTGTTATTAACTATGCATAATACCCATTGGGACGGTTCTAATGAGCACAAACACGACCGGCATACTTGTAAGAATGGATGTAAAATAACTTTTCAAGATTACGTCTGCTGAAAACAAATTCAAGGTCATATGCGTTTGCCATCAAAATTGAAATATATATATATATTATTCTTGCTCTACTTTAGATGACAAAAAAACTATGATAAGTCTCAAATTCTATCGGCTTCTGGGACAGAAATTACCATTCGTCTTTATTAATTTTATCAATTTTGGATGCCCTCTATCTCCTAAAGTATTGATCGTACAGTACAAATCATAACGTATATAAAATTTTATGTAAAAGCAAGCAAGGAGATATTTTTAATGGTTTTGGAGTAAAAAACTGAAAAAAAGCACCTTTCTCCCCCTCCCCCTCCGTCCCCCTCAAAGAATCACCGTACCAATTCTCAAAACTACACGAATTATTCGCTCTGATCGACGTTAACTGAGCTAATTTTCCTGCACTATAGTGGCACATTAGAGTTCCTTTTTAAATGACTTCAAAAAAAGGAAGAGTTGCTCAATTCAATTGTATTTTTTTAACATTTGTTACCTCATAACTCCGTCATTTATGAACCGATTTGAAAAATTCTTTGTTCATCTGAATAAGGGTATACTTCGCGATTGGTCCCATTGTCACTAAGTCAGAATCTGATGATGGGATTCTATGAAAATCAAGGCCAACCCTCAAATTTTTATAGGCACATACAATGTTTTTCATAAACTTTCTAACGCAATTCACATATTTGTGCCTGGTAATCATCATCTCATGTTGCTGAGATGATGATGGAAGGTATTAATTAGGATTTGATGGAGAGATCCCATGAAATATGTTTGTTCAGTGATATTTTTTCCAATTGTCAGCCGATTTGGATGATTATTTTTTTGTTTAGAAGATTATTTTCAATTTGGTGAAGATCTGACGAAGAACGAGGTAGGCAACGGATGGAATTCTTTAATAAATGATAGCAAATAGATCGGAATTGCTGAAATTGCATGTTTTTTTAGTGTTTAGACCAGTTCTTAACATTGCGCCGGTACGCTGTTAATGGTTACGCAGGTAGATATCATTAAAAAGTGAAAAATAAAAAAATAAAAACAAAAAATACGACCGACTTCCAAAAACAAAACACTTTATGACAAAATAACTTCGGAAGAAATAAAAGAACTTTAATTTCGGAAGTCGGTGTCAAAAAACGAAAAAGTAACCAAAAACACCGACTTCCGAATTAAAGTTCTTTACTTTCCTCCAAAGTTATTTTGTGTCTTGTAGTGTTTTGTTTTTTTACTTACGTTTTGTCATTTTTATTAAATCTCAAAATGTTAGTTTTGCATACTAAAACTGATAATTATGTTAAGATAAATGATTAAAAAAAACTGACTAGAGGTTATATAGTATATAATAAATGCATATTGATTTAACAAAATATTAGGATTTTTATTTGGAGTTGAATGTCAGTTTCATAAACACATAAGATTTTATAGATTTTTACAGCTGCTATAATAAATACTTAACTAACTATATATACTAATTAACACGAAATTATGTACAAACGCGTATGAAAACAAAATAAATCATTGGGCATCAAAAAAGTAATCCACATCATTGTCAATGGCAAAAGTGCCCAGAACACTGGCAGCATTGCCGCGTTGAATGGCAATGCAATAACATAAGTATAAGTACTCGTGTCATATACAGAACCATTGTCATAATTATGTTTATAACATAAGTAAAAGGAAATGGCTAAATGACTGCCCCAAACATATATAGGCATCTCACTTTAACTTGGAATATTTAAATATTCAGTAATGAAATATTTAGTGTTTCATAATTTCCTACAACTTTCGTGAACTGTTTAACATAAAAAAGTATCTTAATTGTTTTTCACTTAAATAGTATTGCAAGCTAGAGGGGGGGGGGGTCATATCGCATTTTCAGAATGTCAAATTGAAACTGCACTTAGGTATATCGATTTTTGATAACAGTTATGAAACCAAATTACTTTCTGGAACTGCATAATTACGGCTGGATAAGCACATTCTCATTCTTCAACTATTAGTTCGGGTGACGTCGGATCGATTTGAGCCTCATTGTGATGTTTGGTTTAACTTCAGAGGGCTTGTCTTAATTCGACGGTGATCATAAGATGACATTGATAACATAAATGTTATGATTTTCGAACCCACTTCGTGAGGCTTTGGATCGATGCATTCGTCGGATACCGGAGCTTTCAAGTGATGACCGTCAAAATGACGTCCTGAGTACTTTGTTAATATTAACCTCGTTTGTTTATGGTTAAATGTTTTGTTGTTGTCAAAATACTTACAAAAAAACAAAACCTTAGTGCGGTTTTTGCCACGGATAAAAGGATGCTTGTAACATTCTGCGTTTATGTGTTAGTTTTGTCGCCGCAAAATTTTAAAATAAATCAAAAAATAAAATTTCGATGGCGGCAAGTCTAACCAGAAAAATACTGACATACTAGACGCTTAGATATCAGGTAGATTATGACAGAACATCGTAAAATGTTTTACGAAACAAACTAACAATTATTAACGTGGGTTAATAATTATTAGTTGATGATGATGATGAGACTATAGATTAGCGTAAACTCATATAAACAGTGTTAAAATATGAATATAAACAACTAGCACTTCGCCTGTGTCTTTGTCCGCGCTACAATTTTCTTAAGGATATCTATTCTTTTCTAGAAAAAATATTATAGCCTATATTACTCCGGGATAAAGTACCATTATAATGATGAAAGAGTTTTTGAAATCGGTCCTGAAGTTTTTAAGTTTATTCGGTACAAACATACAAATCTTACCTCTTTAAAATATTAGGGTACATAATTTTTTTTAAATGTCTTCATTATTTCTAATAACAATTGACAAACATCTATAGGAAGTAAAGAAAGAAATCAAAAAATATTAACTGAATAATGGTAGACAATTTTATTTTTTTGTTTCTACCCATCCGATTATTTTGTCGATTCTGTTAGGTTACATATCAACACACATATACAAATCCGAAAAACATTTGACCGAATTTCATTTCACCTAAAACTTTTCAACTATTATCGTTTCGTTTTTTTTACTTTATCGGTTCTGCCAGTGTATCAATTGACTTATTATCAATTCGATTTTTTTCGTCACTCCGTGGTTTAATTGGTTGAAAAAGGGGTAGAGCAGACTAGACTGCGTTAAGTCGGGTTTGCAGCGATTCGTTTCTGTCACTAAATTATGTAGCACAGAATATTGACTTTTAATGACTCTATTTAAATTTAAAATTGACAATGCTACTAAGTAGTCGGCTATATATTTGTGATAAATATTCCGTTAAATGTTGTTTTCGTGCGGTAAAAAAATGGCAAATAAATCATTTGGCCAAAGAAAAAAGTTCAAAAGAGGCTTCGGCCAATAGCAAAAAATTATAATGTAAATCGGTTAGTTCGGTAAAATAATATATATGATACTTCGATGTTTCAAAAATATGTCAAATAATGCATATAGCAAATAAGACGTCGGCCAATAGTTTTTGGTATAATGAAATTCGATTAAAAAAAAATCAGAAAAGTGATCGGTTCCCATTCATGTCACACGCTGAAAAAAAATATACGTCAGGCAGCGTTAAACTGTCATGTCATGAGTAGCAGAATTATTTACCAGCGTATCTCAAGTTGATTGGGGATTTTTGGTAATTGGCAATATTTATTTATTTAAACTTCATGTACAATAGTGGTACATAGGAAAAAATGCGGGAATTTTAAATATCGGTAGTCTGGGCCAAGTCATAACACTTTTTGGGAAATATTCATGCGTATTTTAACATTTTTGCAAAGTTACATGGATATTGAATGACTCCCGTTTTTCAGTGATCTTTTTTGCATATTTAATTTTTGTATTTATTTTGGCATCTTTTTTCACCAATGGCAGAATATTTTGTGTCAGTGTGTGTGCTTTTGAATTTATTTTATTATTCAAAGTAACTCCTAAAATACATTAGCAACGCTTATTAATTTTAATATAATAAGTTTTTTTTATAAATATCTCAAAGTTCACTATTATTGGTATCTATCGGTCTCCGTCGAATGTATCTACACATAGTTTTGTTAACTCACTTGATCAATATCTTCAAAGAATTTCACACACATCCTTAAGCTAGAAAAATTAAAAAACTTGAATTTTGTGGCAGTCCTAAACACGTCTGTTACGGATCATGCAATGGTTTTATTAAATATATCCCACACATACCACAGCAAGACTTGTGTCAAATATAAAACTACAACAAACTGGGAGAATGCCTATAAGCACCTAATAGATACAGATATATCTTTTCTTAGCGCATATAGAGACCCAAACATTCTAGCTAACGTGTTGATAGACGTGATTAAGACATCTCTCCTCCAAAATACTAAAGTTGTATCAGTGTGCAGCTCCAAGCGAACCTTAAAGCCCTGGATATGTATGGGCGCCCTAAGATGTATTAGGTTAAGAAATAATTCACAGCTACAAAAGAATAGACCCTTTTAACGTCATTCTGATTATAAAACACAGATGCCTGTCTTATTAAGAAACTCAAACGACAATATCATAAAACACAGATATCAAATTTTTTACGGGTCGGTCTTCAAGGTTAAGCAACGCTTGCCAAGGTTGGTCTGTGGATAGGTGACCGTCTTAACATACGGAGTTTCCTCCGTGCCTCGGAAAGCACGTTAAGCCGTTGGTCCTGGCTGTCATTTGTAGATCTTTGGCAGTCGTTACGGATAGTCAGAAGCCAGTAAATCTGACTTCAGTCTTGCCATGAAGTACCGTGTTACCCAGGTAATGGGTTGTGGAGGTCTGGTAGGCAGCCGCTCCTCGTAAAATACTGGTATTCAGCTAAATCTGACTTGACTGGAAGCCGACCCCAATACAGTTGGGAAAAGGCTAGGTGGATGATGATCTCTTGAGGGGAGCTCTTCTCCAGGGCACGAGTGTCATCTGCTACGCGGATGACACTCTCCTTACGGCTCGGGGGAAGACCTTCGGGGAGGCGGCCTGTCTGGCCTTGGCTGGCGGGTCCTTGGTGGCAGGGAGGATCCGCCGCCTGGGTTTGAGGGTGGCGCTGAACAAGACCGAGGCCGTGTTCTTTCACGGGCCTCGGCAGCGCTGCCCTCCCAACGCCCACATTGTGGTGGAGGGCGTCAGGGTGGGCGTCCAGGCCTAGATGAAGTATCTGGGCCTGGTATTGGACAGCAGGTGGCGCTTCGGCTCGCATTTCAGCGGGCTGTCGAAGCGCCTGCTAAAGGCCGCGGACGCCCTGTCTTGGCTCCTCCCAAATCTGGAGGGGCCGAATGCACGGTGCCGGCGTTTATATGCCGGCATCCTGCGGAGCATGGCCCTGTACGGGGCCCCCATCTGGGCGGACTCCCTCCACAGGAGGGAGAATGCTACTGTGATGCGCAGGCCCCAAAGGGCCATTGCACTGCGGGTGGCGAGGGCCTACCGCTCGGTGGGCTTCTCGGCGGCGTGCGCTCTGGCGGGCACCCCGCCTTGGGAGTTGGAGGCGTGGGTGCTCGCCAGAGTGTACGAGTGGACGGCGCGGCGAAAGGCCCTCGGCGAGCGCCCCCTCGCGGAGGAGCGGGAGGCCGTGCGGTGGGAGGCGAGGGACGCTATCGTCGTTCATTGGACGGAGGACCTCGCCTCCGCCACCTTTGGCCGCCGTACCTTGTACGCGCTCGGTCCGGTCCTGCGAGACTGGCTTGAGCGCTCCCACGGGTTCCTCTCATTCCGTCTGGTGCAGGTGTTGTCAGGCCACGGCTGTTTCGGCAAGCACCTGCACCGGATCGGGAGGGAGGAGACCCCGGCGTGCCACGACTGCGGCGCGGCGGAGGACACGGCTCAGCACACCCTCGAGGTGTGCCCGGCTTGGTCTGAGCCGCGCCGCAGTCTAACAGCGGAGATCGGACAGGACCTCTCACTTCCCGGCGTGGTCAACGCCATGCTAGAGAGTGAGGGGTCCTGGGCAGCGGTCGCCTCTTTTTGCGAGGATGTCATCTCGCAAAAGGAGGCGGCGGAGCGCGCGCGGGAGGACGATCCTCTCGCTGCGCCGCTCCGTAGGCGAAGAAGAGGTCGGAGAGGACGCCGTCTTCTCCTCCTCATGGTGGTGATGGGCGGGCGATAGGCGCGGGGGCGCCTCCGCCCGCATTGCACTCCACACCATCTTCGCCGGTTATTCCCAGCCCTCCCCCTGAACGGGGAGGACGTGAGGGGCCCGCCGCTTTAGGCGGGTTGTCGTCGGAGGAGGACTGGACGCCAAGGCTGCGCCGATCTCCCTCTCTCTCTCTTCCACTCGGACGATGCGGGAATGCCGCTGGGTTGTTTTAGTGGGTATACTGGGTCAGCCCGGGGAGTCCCACATACCCCTCCCGTTCCCCCGACGGGAGGGTATGCGTAATGCATTTTTTCCCAGCGCAAAAAAAAAAAAAAGGTGGATGATGATGACAGATATCAAATTTTTCTAAAAATCCTAAACTATTCTGGCGTAATTTTAATAACATTACCCATTATAAAAAACCTAAGGCGTTAAGTGCACACCTACTGCATAGCACACCACTTCCCCTCGACTCGTTAAACCTTGTAAACCAATACTTCGTAACTATTGGAAAAACACTTGCGGAAGACATAATAACTCTAACTGGACAAGCATCTAGACCTGTCGCTAACTAAGGTTCACTATCTCAAATTATTGCTTTCGTGTTACTGGAGACAGATACGGCATAAGTTGATAGCGTACTTGCGTCGCTTGACTCAGGGAGTGCTTCGGGGTGGGATCGCATACCTGTGAGTTTCCTTAAATTATCACGAGATCTAGTTGTTCCTTTTATTAGCCAGTTGACTAATCTGTGTTTCGAAAGAGGCGTATTTCCTGACGCGCTAAAACGTGCCATAATTACGCCTGTGCACAAGGATGGGCGATGTCAATACATATCGGCCGATATCTGTCTTATCATCCCTTTCGAAAATAATAGAAAAGTAATAAATAAAAGACTAGTATGTTATTTAAATAAATACAACATTATTTCCGATTCACAATTCAGTTTTAGACAGGGACGGTCAACTCAGGATGCGGTCATAGCGTCAACATCTGAAATCACTGATAGGGTTGATAAAGGTTACAAATGCGTTACGGTGTTTCTAGACCTGAAAAAAGCTTTTGACACCGTATCTGTCCCCATCCTTGTGCAGAGACTTGAGGCTATAGGGATAAGAGGTAAAACTCTCTCTCTCTCTTTGATAGTTACCTCCGAGTTAGGAGACAGCAAGTCAAAATAGGTGGCTCACATAGTGAGAAGGAAATCATTGTTTTCGGTGTCCCGCAAGGGTCAGTCCTCGGCTCACCACTGTTTCTGGTGTATATTAATGAACTCTGTAAGTCACAAAACGGTGGGGGAAAATCTTCTCTTACGCGGATGACACAGCCATTTTTTATTTTGGGGACACATAGGAAGCCGTTTGCAATAATGCCGAACAAGGATTGGCTGCTATAGATAGATGGCTCAAAGCCAATCTACTAACCCTTAGTGTTTCTAAATCCAACTTTATTTGTTTTTCTCCTAGCAGAAGGTCCAAACCAAGCCATCATTTTAGAATTCAAACCCACAGGTGCACGAACCACAAGGACCAAAATTGTAACTGTCAAGCCATTAACGTCCACAAGATACTTGGGAGTTAAAGTTGACGAGTGTTTATCTTGGCATTCGCATATTGAGATTGTTACGTCATGGATGTGAAAATTTATAAGGATTTTTAAAAATCTATGAGATGTGATGCACCAGATAACAGTAAATAGCATCTATATTGCGTTCACACAATCAGTTATTGCAAACTCTTTACCAGTCTTGGGAGGAGCCACTAAAACTAAATTCCTTGAGTTAAAAAGAGCCCAAAGGTCACTCATAAAAGTAATGTACTATAAACCATATAGATAACCCACAGTCAATCTATACAAAATCAGTGGTTTATTAACAGTAAGAGAACTATATTTTTTAATTACGACCCCGTACGTACATAATCTATTCCATTTAACAAAGACAGACAGGAGAAAAGACGAAAGGATATAGTGGCTCCCCGGGGGGTTCAAACAGCTTTTGCACGGCGTCAGTATGCAACCCAATCAGCCTACATTTACAATAAATTAAACAAAAAATTAAGGTTACACCGAGAGGTCTCACACGTATGCAAAAAGGTAATAACTGAGTGGCTTAAAACCTTAACCTACGAGGAAACAGAGCAAATTTTGGTTAGACTTGGTTAAACAATTTCTTTTTTACTCCCTCCGTATCAATAATGTTACTATTCACCGAGTTTTCTCTATAAATTCACATTCACCCACACAAACATATATACATACATACACACATACACAAACATATACACACACACATACACAACAATACAAACCTTGGTTTAGAAACAACACGTACATACAGTCTCACAAAAGCATATAACGACAGTTACATAAAGAGCTGCCAATTAGTTTATAAGACATTTACTGTTAATTTTTCTTCCTAAGTTTAAAGTTTGGTCACTTTTTGTAATAATTTGTGCAAGTCTTAATACTGTTAATAATTAGGACCGAGCGAGATATGCCACACAAGTATTATCAATTACTTACAGGGGATGTCTCATTTATAATGCCATCCATGTTTTGGGAGAACTGCTTTTGGGAGAAATAAACATTTTTCATTTACTTAATATCGTATAATGTTCGCACGTTTTCGGTTCTATTATTTAAATACATATGCTGTAGTACTTTTCAATGACAAGTTTACTCCATCGAGCAAACGCTTGTAATATGACGTGTAAAAAAAAAAAGAAATCTTATAAAATCAGTTTAATATAACATTTCTTTTTAAAAAAATGGGGGGCTCTATGGGGAATCAGTAGATTTTTTGTCCTCAAATTGGGAAATTTGACTTGTATTTCGGGGAATTTGATAAATTGGTGTTGGGAACGCTGTTTTTTATCTACCTTAAAAACCAAATCAGTTGTTTGAGTCAGTTAATATTAATCCTTTTTCTTTTCTAATACCTTTCAACCATCTATTTATATTGTCTGTGAAAACTATAGGTACAATTGAGCTGAAATTAACTTCATCTCAATTAGATAAGAAGTTTAGCTTTTACGAGAATTTAATACCAGCGGATTGTAGAAAATCTGTTGTATCACGTATTTGGTGTAATTTCCCTTTGTAGTAATTTACTCTAGTACCTTCGTGCGAAATTGGGGTAGGTCGCTATTCAAAACTGTAATTTATCACTAAATCAGCGTTGATTTATTTAAACGCTTTGATGAAAATTCGTAAAAATATCATTTATTTGAAGTTTTCTTTACATATTGTTGTAAGATTTATGCGATTTCATTTTCAGGATTGCTAAGTACCATGTCCATACATTGCTGGGGCAGTTGTTCATACATCAATTTAGCCATCTCCTTTATATATATAATTCAATATTTATTTTTTTGCATTTTTTTAGATATGTACAGACCCTTGATATATCAGAAAACCTAAGTTTGAAATAATATCAAAAAAAAAAATTGTGGAATCCAGGTGGTTAAGAGAACTTCGTCTGCATTCCTCCACGTTTCGACCGCGCGGCCATATCATTTATGTTATTTAGGTGGTGAACTACAAACGTTAGGGCTTTATTAATACTATTTACATTTTTTCAAAATCGTATCAGTGGTCAGCAAAAAAAATGGGACCTCTAATAAGCTTCGTTTAAGAGAACTGCGTGGCTGCACGGTACTTCCCGTATCGACCGCGCGGCCATGGTTAAACCTTTATAACTTTTTGAATTCCTCCGTAATGTTGACGTAGTCGTTTTTCTTCTACGACATTGTGGCCGAACAGTCGTAACGGACACAATTTGTCAACTGTATAAAACCAAATTGTTTACAAATTGTACTAAAATAAATGTAAACGCAACGTTGGCTCCCAAGAAACAGGCGATGCTTAGTACGGGGACCACTGTGTAAACTTATGTAAAATGCAACTAGTTACAATTAATTTAATTAATGTAAAGTATTATCAAGGGAAACACTGTAACAATAGTCAATAAATCATTATTATCATCAAATGTCACTTCGTGTGTTCAATCCAAGAATTATTGGCTCGTTACTGCCAAAACCTACGATCGAAAACAAAATATTGTAAATTAACTTTTAGTAAGCTGTTGTGCGATTTGCGGCCAGTAGGTAAAATCTGCATAGAATTTTAACAAGGCTATAAAAATGTTCTTTCGATGCTGTGGCAAAACGGAACTCGCAACTTATTTTAGTCCACCTTCATATTTTAGTCACACCTCTGACTCCCCAGGTAGGAAATTGGTAATTGTGTCATCCGTAGCCGAGTTCGCTAAAGAATTATATCTTGTTCAAAGATTTTGCCGCTGACTTGTGGCGGGAATATCAAGTTTTATTAGCGCTATTCACCGCCAAACCTGACGATCGACGTACCTACCCACCTTATTCAATTCTGTCACTTTCTGAATATTAGAATAGATTATTAATTTCAACACTTGATCCTGAGAAAAACATTAATAGGGCTAACTTTTGAGCCCCGAACATCACGTGAGATAAAATTCACTAGACACCCATTATTTTAAATAACTTTCACTCGGGTGTCTGTCTGTCTGTTTGTCCATCTGTCACAGCCAGTTTTCTCCGGATCTACTGGACCGATTCTGTTGAAATTTAGTACACACATGGACTTCTGTGACCCAAACACCCTATTAATCGCGCGTCCGTCACATTGTCACAACTGTGTGCCGTGTCGCACGGCTGCGAACGATGATTGCCTTCACTTATGTATACTGGGTCGAGTATAATTGGCTAGTGGAACTTTACAAGAGTGTTTTATGATATCTGTCTGTACTAAATTGAAAACTGTATATTTAGACTGAATTTCTAGTTCTCAAATTCTATCGATATGGTTTCTGGACGAGTATTATCGCAAAATTAATGTGACATATCGTAAAAGAATAATACCATCCCGTCACTTCTCGTGGGTGTCGCAAGAGGCGATTAAGGGACTCTGCAGAGAATAGGCAGCAATGTTCTCTGAAGAAACACTGACTTCGGAAATTAAAGCTCTTTTTTACTTTGTAGTGTTAAATTTTTGGAAGTCGATTTTATTTTATTGCAAAAAACTTTTTTTACAATAAACACAAACACAGCGTGCCGGCGTGATGTTATGTTATCAACTGGTATAAACAATCAACAGACATGCGATTTCAGAAATCCCGATCCATTTGCTATCATAAATATAGAAGAGTTCCGTTGCCTACCTACCTCCGAAGTTTTTCATAAGATATTCACCAAATTGAAATGGGACCAGTCCGAAAAAATACTGTTTCAAAAAAAATTAAGAATGATTCAAATCGGTTTACAATTGGCGAAAATATCGCTGAACAAACATGTCTCATGGGATCCCATCATCAGATCCTGACATGTGACCACCTCAGGAGTAAAGGCTTTCGAATAAAAAAATAATTTTTAAAATCGGTCCAGAATTTCCGGAGAAAAAGGTACATTAAAAAAAAAACATGCAGCCGAACATAGAACCTCCTCCTTTTTGAAGAAGTCAGTTAAGAATCAACACCATACACTGCGACATCTTATGGGAGTGTAGTCTTTGGCAAACTGAACGCAATATTATGTTAGATAGTATTAAGGTTACATCTGGGGTAGTTTACTATACGGACCTTGTTGAAACCAGAACAAATTTCCGTGCGTTCAAGCGATTTTGCCATACCTATTACTGGAATAAAAGTAGCTCACAATTTAGGACCCAATAGTTTAAGTGGTAAGATATAATCCGTGGTGCTTGGCAACTGGGCTTAATCCAGTTGTATTTGTCCCTTGGTGCCTATTGGCCTAGTTCTATTCTGTCTCCTGCTTGATACGGAGGGAAGTGGAAATTATATATATATTTTTTTTCCTACTCCTCCGCTGTACTTTTCTGATTAATTTCGTTGCAGGATCCAAGACAGTTGAATCGTTTCTCCGGGACTCGTCGGGTTTCATTGGCTCGGCGTTTTTCTGGTGGTCGCCACTGTTGATTCTGGCTTTCAGGAGTTGCAGTGGTTGGGAATGTGTGGCGGGCTTGTCCCAATAAAAAAAAAAAAAAAAAAATACACTGCGATCGCCAACCCGCCTGCCAAGCGTGACGATTATGGCTAACTTTCCCCTTTTGGGAGATGCCTATGTCCAGCAGTGGACTTCTTTCGGCTGATATGATGATGATGATGATGACAACCCAAACACGGACGCGTTACATAAATAAATATTTTTTAAGTATGGGAGTCACTTTTGGGAGTCAAACTAGATTTAAAAAAAAGACATATCAAATGAAAGGGCTATGAGCCTAAAATTTTGAAAATTCCGATAATAGTTCTAAACATAAAGATTACAATAAACGTTTTGACTTTGACTAGAAACAGACTTTGACAAAAAAAAACCTTTAAAAGTCAGTAGTGTTAAAATAACTTGTAAAAAACATGAAATTCAAAATTCTAAATTCAAAGCATTTTATTTCAAACAAACCATTCACAGGCACTTTTGAAACTTCAAGGTCGGTCAGTCAAAAACATGGAAGCTATTTTTTGCACGTTCCAAAGCGTAGATCTCTATGGAGAAGAACGTGCAAGAAACTCCACGGACACTCTTTTAAATCATGTTCTGTTTTACAAAATTCCAAGTTACATATACTTGTTGCTTCTGCATGTGAGGACAATGCAAAGGAAAAAAAAAAAGGGCTTATTATAAGAATTTTAAATATAAAGATTAAAATAAGCCAATGGCAGTTAAGAGATGACCAGTCTCAACCGACGGCGCCTGTTCACGAACATGACGCGTGTATCGGCACCCTTCAGCTCAACAATTTCGAAGGGAACCGAATGATCAAACCCACGCGCCGCCATCAGCGAGACATTTGAGTGAGCATGACATGCTCTCAACCACCATGCTCGTTCATGTCCAACAAGTAAAACTATAACTACTCACATAAAATGTAAATGGTTTCATGGTACTCACATTTACAAAATTTGAAAAATATGCTTCTACTTTACACAAAACTATGGTTGTCAATGACCAAATAATGAAAAATAAATTAATAAAGACAACGATTAAGTTCTTACATCAATAATAATGAACAAGTAATTATAATAATAATATAATTTGTAAATTGGTTCGAAACCCTTTGCACGCGAGTCCGATTTGCATTTGGCCAGATTTTGGTAAACGCAACGCAGAGTTGATACAGAAATGACTTTCGCAGCCACTCAACATCACTCATGCATAATTAATATCCTAGTAAAATTGTGAATGCTGTGTGGACTTAAAGTACAATACCTTCCACTATTAGTATATTAAATTCAATTTGTACATTCCATTGTATTTTTAATTTAAATGCGTCACGGTCACGGACCAGAATGCTGAACAACTTTTCATTTTTCAGAAGCGTGTGAAAAAACATTTTGTCGTTGGGGCGCGGAGTGCGTCTCTTTGGGGGACGGGCGCGCGCACTGTGCCTGCCCTGCAGCGTGTCCTGCGGCACCGGCGCCCGTGTGCTCCACAGCGGGCCGTACCTACCGGAACCACTGCTACCTGCGCAAGGAAGCCTGCGAGCGACGACTGAACCTCCGCGTCAAGCATGAGGGCGAGTGCGGTGAGTGTCTACTTTATTTATTCATGACTCCTACTTATTTATTCATAAAGTAAAATGTTGTCGCTAGATAAGATCTTTAAGATAAGATATTTACGACAATCAATATTTAGCATTGCTGGGCTCCTCTTAAATTTAGTAATTTGGAAGAGTATTATGCAAGGCATATGCTGTTTCACCTCTTCCGTTCTTAATGCAAAAGGGTTGCAAAGGGTTGTTAACACGTTGCGGAATTTTTTCGAAAGAGTGATCGCGGCCCTGCAACCTGCAACGCAAAATGCATTAGAAGGAACAGGGATGGGTTTAAGTCAGTAAAAAACTGGCACTCCCTTCTACTCCGCCTAGAGTGGGAGAAGTCATTTGATGATTTCCGTTCCTTAATTAAAATTAAAAAGGGTTATGAAGTGCGATATAGCTACATAAAGTTAGGCATGGGCAAACCAACCAGAAAAGAAATCTACCCCTGCAACGGAGAGAGTAGAGTAGAGTAGAGACTTTGCTATCCGCACTGTGTTAGACTACCATTCTCAGTCATTCCTGGCTAAATTAGCTAGCCTTGCTCCGCCCAAATGCATAGATGTCTCCTGGGTGCACCATAGGTTTGGTGGGGTGACCTCGCCGTTCCGAGAATTTGTGCACGTCGGGCAGTCTCGACTTTACTTTTTGGATGACGTGGGCAACAGATTCCTTGGTTTGAACCAACCTCTGCAAATTGGGCTGTCTGCAGCGCCTATATTGAAAAGATGTTTTTTAGGGGCAATGACTCGTAATTATACCTTTACCTACTACTACTACTTGAGCTGAGAAGTCGTTTAGTTATTCGCTTTCTTAACGTTGCCAGTTTTGACTGCTTGCAATTTGTAGCCGGTGACCATTTGTTGTCACGAAGTTCAGTTGATCTCTGGCCATCTCATAAACAAAACTATGCGAAAGGTAGGAGGGGGGTGGGTACGGGTCCAGCACTACCATCTCCGTAACCTCTCTTCGCAAGTTCGTCTGTGGCGTCATTGCCCAGGAATCTACAGTTCCCCTTGATCCACTGAAGAGTGGAGCCCGCAACGGATAATTTCTGGCCATGGGCTGGTTATGAAGTTTCATAGGCTTACTGGTAATTGAACATTTTTGAAACTAAACAAATAACAGTTTGTTGGATGAATGTGATTTGCATAGTTTTATAGAAATTAAATACCTAAATTGATGATGGGTATCATTTTCTTCCATGGCCGTTTTCGTGGTAATATATTTCTTATATTCTCCGGAGTCATTTGTCTATATTATACGTATTGATGGTTGATGCTTGGTCGGTGGGTTCCTCGTACACATGGTAGAAGAAATGAATTCACGCTGTTAAGCAAATAGGCTATGCTATCCCGCATAGCCTATTTTCTAAAATAACAGAACATTCTTCTTGAAACTACTTGATGACTCAAGTTGATTTATATTAGGAACGCAAATCCAAACAATTTTATGTTTTAAAAAAACAGCTTCAGTCGAATCGGAACGAAATCAAATAAAAATGGCCTACACAGAGACCAGCTCCGTTGTCCTTGGACACAAAACACATACATGTGAAGACTGGATGTCACAGCGAACCTGGGACCTTATAGAAGAAAGGCGTCGGTTGCCAGTAGTTGAAGATGTAGTTTATCTTCAACTACTGGCAACCGATGATGAAGCAGTGCGTCAAGACCTGAGGCTGCAATATAGGCTGACACGCAAGCACATTTACCGCAATACTCGTCGTGATCGGCGAATATGGACGGATAGTGTGGCAGATTGCGCCCATTGTGTTGCTGACTCCGGTAATCTCAGAGAGATGTACAAGACAACGAAGATCTTGACTAGAAATCGCAACCAGAGGAAGAAAAGACCATTGTAGGACTGGGACGGTCAACTAATAGTGACATCAGAGGGGCAGCGGGAGCACTTCCAGAATATATTCCGAGTCCAAGTTGACCCCGCTATCACGAACTCACCAGCGGCCAGCTTTCCTGCACAAAGCCCAGACATTGATGTGACGACCACCACAGAGGAAGTAGTGAAAGCTATCCACTCACATAAGAACGGTAAAGCTTCAGGAGTCGACCTCATTATGGCGGAAATGCTTAAGCATTTTAGCTGACGTGACCACTGCGGCAAACGTTCTGACACCCCTCTTGCAGAACATCTGGTCAGCCGAAGAGTTACGCGACGACTGGGATAAAGGTCTCTTAATCACCGTTCCTAAGAAGGGAGACCTCAGTGAATGTGGCTACTGGAGCAGGCTGGATTCCGACTTTATCGATCGTATACGGACCAGATTAATACCTTGCGCATTATACTCGAACAGGCATCAGAAGCCTGCTGAGCCACACACGCACTCATATGCAAGACTAAAAGTCAACATCCGAAAGACCCAGAAAATGAGGTGCGGGGCGACAAGCTCATTGCCGTTGCTCATCGGCAAAAAGAAGGTGGAGAGAGTACCTAAGTTCATATACCTCGATAGTCTAGTGTCAGAAACTGGAGGAACTGAAGATGACACCACCTCAAGAATTGCCAAGGCAAGAGCAAACTCTGCACAGCTTCGTCCTATATGGCAATCAAGAAAATTGACCCGAAGAGTAAAACTCAAAATATTCCGGTCCAACGAAAAAGCCGTGTTGCTGTACGGATGTAAGACATGAAAGGTCACTAAGGAAATTTTGCACGAACTCCTGGTCGTTATCAACCGATTTCTTCGTCGTATCCTCGGTGTTTACTGGCCCGAGAAAATCTCCAACCAAGATCTGTGGGAACGCTGCGTTGAGACTCTGATCGACCAGCAGATCAGACGCCGCAAGTGGAACTGGATCGGTAACACGCTCCGAAGGGATCCTGAACACATTCCGAGGCAGCCCTTGACTGGGATCCCCAAGGAAAGCGTAAACGTGGTCGGACGATCATTGCTGAAGCGAGGCAATTAGGAAAGACCAGAAGCGAAATAAAGCGAAAATAAATACAAAAATAATATCTGTTGGTAAGTTTCGAACCATGGACTATTTCTCGTTCAAAACAGACATTTTTGAATATTGCTCATCTTCCATGGTACATTGCGTGATAATATACTATATTATCATATATTATCAACGGGAAGTAACTTTTCTTCTTCTTCTTCTTCTACCTGGCGTTAATCCCGGCTATTGCCAAGGTCCGCCTTCCTACTTAGCTTCCTCCACTTTGCCCGATCTTGAACATCCTTCTCAGTTAGGCCATTGGCTCTCATGTCGGACTTAACGACGTCCAACCAGCGCTTGCGAGGGCGACCACGGGACCTAGCCCCAAGAACAGCCATATTCATGCATCCCCGACCAACGTACTCCATAGGGCGGCGCATGATGTGGCCATACCATCGCAGACGACACTCTTGCAGTTTTTCCCCCACGTCACGGACACCAAGACTACCTCTGATGAAAGAGTTGCGTATGCGATCGGATCGCGTTACGCCACTAATCCACCACAGCATCTTCATCTCCGTGACGCGAAGCTCCTGGGTGTGTCTGCTTAGTGCTGGCCAACATTCACCGCCGTACAGTAGGACAGGCCGTATGATGCATTTATATATCTGCCCCTTGAGCTTCGGAGGCATTTTGCGGTCGCATACAACGCCCGTTACCTCGCGCCACTTCGCCCAAGCCGCGCCTATACGTGCGTGGACATCATCGTCCACGTTGCCAGACTCGTGCAGCACGGATCCAAGGTACCTGAACGTATCGGACTTTCTGATCAGGTCCGAACCTATTCGGATGAACCTATTTGAATCCGTGCCGCCACAGGACATGTACTCAGTCTTCGCCACATTTAGTCTCAGACCACCGTTTCCAAATGTTGACTTTGCGCTCAAGATGGGCTTTGTTCTGATTAACGAGGGCGATGTCATCGGCATACATCATTAGCCATGGGGGCTTATCCTGGATGTTTGCCGTAACTACATCGAGCACTACGTTAAACAAGAACGGGCTAAGAGCCGAGCCTTGGTGAACGCCAACAGATATTGGGAAGCCATTCGATTCGCCAACAGCGGTCTGGACAGAGGACACGGAATCGCGGTACATGTCTCTGATAATGTCAATATAGGCCTCGGGAACGCCCTTGAAGCGCAGTGCCCACCAGATGGACTGCCGAGGTATACAGTCGAAGGCCTTCTGCAGGTCTAAAAAGGCCATATGCAAAGCTCTCCTTCTCTCTCTGTAAGCCTCAGCCAGAATCCGTAAGGCGAAAACTGCGTCCATGGTGCTGTTACCCGCCCGGAAGCCATATTGACACTCAGAGACAGTACACTCGCTACGGAGCCGTGTGTCAATGATGCGCTCGAAGAGCTTCATGGTGTGGCACATGATCTTGATACCGCGGTAGCTACTACAATCCTGTACGCTACCTTTGCCTTTGTATACAGGGATAATCAGGCTAAATCGCCACTGGTTCGGCATTTCCTTGGTGGTCAGCATGCGGTTAAAAAGATCCGTCAGAAGGTCCACGCCATGTGGGCCCATCGCCTTCCACACTTCAATTGGCACATTGTCAGGCCCGACCGCTTTCCGGTTCTTCATGTGGCGAAGAGCAATGCGGGTTTCGTCGGGGGAAATAGGGGAAATAAGTCCAAGGTTAGGAGGCGGTTCGGGAGGAAGGTTATGGGGATGCTGTTTGTTAGACAGCTCCGCGAAGTATGTACACCATCTCTCCTTAACAGAGGGGGCATCGTAGAGCAGCTTACCCTGGGCGTCCCTTACACAGAGACATTTGCTAATGTCCCGTGTAGCTTTTTTTGCCCCTCCGCAGTTTCCAGCTTGTTGTATAAGGGCGCCAGACTTTTGCTGCGGGCTCTGGCTACAGCTTTTTTGCAAGCGCGCTTAGCCGCTCCATATGCCTCCCTGTCATCCGGAGAGTTGGACCATTGCCACTGTTTAAATAAAACCTTCTTCTTCCGAGTCGCCTCCTGCACCCCGTCATCCCACCACCACGTCTCCTTTTCTATGGTGCGGCCACCACGAGAAGTGCCAAGGACGCGCTTACCCGCATCGGTGGTTGCTGAATGGATCCTACTCCAGATCTCTTGAGCGGACTCATGCGGAGCACTGATCTCGAGATGCTCGACCTCCGCGATGAAGTCCGACTGCCTAGGACCATCAAGCAACCACCACTTAGTGCGGGGTTTGCGTTTCTCGGTCACTCTCTTCTTCGGTACAACCGCAAAGTCCAGGACAAGGAGGCGGTGTTGAGCCGTTAGGCTTTCGCCTGGGATGACTTTGCAGTTGGTAACCTTGCCAATGTGGCACCGTCGCACCAGCAGGTAATCTATTTGGGTTGAGTAGGCACCACCACGGTACGTAATAAGATGCTGGGGCTTCTTCTGAAAGAACGTGGTCGCGATGGCTAGGTCAGACAAAGCGCAGGTGCTGAGTATACTGACTCCCTCTGCATTTAGCTGGCCATATCCAAAACCACCGTGAACACGTCCGTACTCTCCAGCAAACTGACCTACGTGACCGTTGAGATCCCCCCCAACCAAAACACCTTCGGAATTCGGAATAGCGCGTAGTACGTCCTCGAACTCATCCCAGAAGGCCTCCTTTTCAGACTCACAGCAACCAGTTTGAGGAGCATAGGCGCTGATTAGGTTCGTTACCGACCCTTCGATCAGCACCCTAACTCGCATCAACCGGTCGCTGCATCGGTCTACTTCAAGGAGTCCATCCTGAAGGTCCTTAGACAGCACCACGGCCACTCCGCCCCTGCCCGTTGGTGAACCGGTGTACACTAGCCGGTACCCCTGCCCGATGTCACGTGACTTATTTCCCTTCCAGCGCGTCTCCTGAAGGAAGGCGCACTGAACCCGACGCTTCGCAAGTACGTCCACGATTCCTCGGCAACGTCCGGTTAGGGAGCCAATGTTCCAGGTGGCAAAGCGGAACTTCTTCTTGGGTACTATCCTCTTTAGCCGTGCCCGTACTCGACACGGTAGCCCTAGCCCACTTATCGCAGGTTTAGGGCGATGTGCCTGCGCGTCGTTATGCGGCGACGCCCTAGCCCGATTACCCGTTTTCAACTTCTTGTCCATTTTAATATATGACTGAAGTTGGTTTTACGTGGGGCGACCAGCCGTCTGACCCCCACAACCCTACGAGAGGGAAACCAGGTTCGCCAGAGCCTCGTCCGTTGGACAGCAGGGTGCACCGCTAGCAGGTGAGGTTGGCTTGGGTCTTAAGATGGTAACAGACCCCATGCACCCCCATGGGAACATCAACGGGAAGTAACCTATTAGGTTATTTCCCGTTATGTCATATTCCCGATTTGTCACCATGTCAAAACTTTTAAAATAACTGAACGCGAGTGGCATTTGGTCACAATTTTGATCTTCATACATTATTTCCCATTATTACACCATTTAAGAATGCCTGTATTCATTCAGGTTTAGTCAACATTTTCTTTTGAAAGTATAGTCAGGAGAAACAGAAATGCCACCGTTCATGTTATAGCTACTTACTAGCTTCCGTCCGCGGCTTCGTTCGCGTGAAAAGAAGTGTTTCGATGTTTGGTCTCTAGATCGGTTTTGATTTCGTGATTACAGAACATTGTTATCCCAGTTAACTTTTTTTAAAGTTAGCCACTTGGGTCAAAGTGACAAGGAGACACCATATCCTGAAGTATTGAGGAACAAGACTTTTCCCGGGAAATAGAAATCCGTTGGATCACTACAGACTGCCCAACAGTTCACCACAAAACTATCCAGAGTACTTTCGAACGCAATCGTGACAAGTTATAAATTAGAATGCCATTGTACAGTGGTTTCTTGTGAAAACGGAAGCCTAAACCAAAACTTTGTAAATCATGGAATCGGTTACCATATCAAAGTACAACTATTTTTTACTAAAACATCATGAAATACAACAAATCGTAAAATATTTCTAATAAAAATAAATGTTTAATTTTTGATGAATATTTTTTTTTGTTTTTTTTTTTTAAATAGCTGCCTACCTTTCTTGGCTGTTAACTGTTATATAATTGTACCGGACGGGCGTGATCGACTGGAACGGGGTTGTGATGGGGTAGGTCTATCCTTTTTCTTCTCCTCCGAAGTGAACTGTGACCGACCGACGACGTCCAGCCGCGCTGACGTCCTGTACCGAAAACTAAGGTTCTCCGCACCACACGTACAACGTTCTTCTATCTTGCCAAGTACTTGCTGTCTTCGGGGTAGATTGGGGTGCAGGGTGAATGCTTACCAGGGTTAAATAATAGGCAGGAATTTGAGAACACTGCAGCTAATGGTTTAAGGGCAAAGTCGCGAGTACTGTGATTCTATTTATAGATTCTATAATTTCTTCTGCCGGTGACTACGAATTAGCTATTTTTTACCATTTACTAAGGTACGAGGTTACTTTACCATAACGAGGCCCAAAAACCACTAACTGCTTCAGTTTATTTTAACTGCGAATTTTTACTATGGTTCTAGAACATTTTCGGCTATATCTAGGTCTATTCTAGGTCTGGATAGGGGTTGACGCACCTCTATTCAAATCCCCCGAAATTCCCCGTCGAACGGGGTGGAAACCAACCCCTCAACCCTGCCCACTAGTGGGCTTGTTGCATCTAACTATCGAAAATATCACAAGTTTTGAGCTTGCTTACTATTTGGGGTTGATTCCCCGGAAAACTGTGCCCCATGGGCTATGAAACTATCTATATTCGGGTAGGTGCATCATCCCTCCATCCAGCTACACAACTTACCAAGCCACCCCTCCAAGGGTGGAGGTACTATAGGTCAGGAACCCGGGAGAGGATAAAAAACTACGTTTATCTTCTTATCTATTTTGTGGCTTTATGCCTTGCCTGACCATGAAGATGTGTACATATCTGGATAGGGCTGAGTGCCAGCTTTCCAGTGCCTATGGTTTAAGACCTAAATTCCTAGATGCCCTAAAAACTTAGCACTGAAGGTGCGTGTACATGGTGGTTTTCTTCAACCACCCTACTATGTTCGAAAGTGAAATGACTATTTTGTGTATACCTTCGATTAGGCTGATTTCCATCAGCCAATCAGAACACGCCCTCGGGGTGCTATCGGGAATGTGTAAGGGAAATGTGTAGCCCTACCTATTGACTATAATTTTCTTTGAAAATATGTTTTCCCCAGAACATCTTTTACGTGTTTGGGGAAAACGACAAACATATGATTTTAAATTGATTACATAGCTACAATGTTAAATGCGTCTCCGCGAACATTTCTATTACTATTTAAGTATATAAGCTTCTAACTTAAAAAACATATAAGCTTACGAATATAAGTACATAAGGCTGTTTATGCGAGTTATATAAATCAAAATGCTCCGTCGCGAACATTTCTCCCGCCGTGCAGCGCAGTGACGACTCGTTGCGATGTCGGCGCGGCGCTGCATCTCGCCGGTGAGCGACGACTGTAGTTGCATCGCCCGTTGCCACGGTGACTGTTGCCTCGAATCTCGCCGGCGCGACGCTCGTCGCCCCGGCGACTGTTGCCTCGAAGCTCGCCGGCGCGACGCCCGTCGCTCCGGCCCGTAGCTCCGACGCTCTGGACCATTTCGATGACGGGATCAGCCTCTTCGCCGGACGCTTAAGAGTGCCGCCAGATATGCGCACCTCAGCGATCCGGACCTGTGGTCCGCCCAAGGGAAGACTGCGGCGATGCGGCCTCGCGGCCACGTGTTGCGAGGCAGCTGGCCGTCTGCGATGAGCACAGGGTTGCCCACCTGCAGACCAGGGCCACGGTGGTGGCGCTCCCGCCGGTGTTGGAGCTCGGGTAAGTGCTCCCTCACCCAGCGGCGCCAGAACTGGTCGGCGAGCGCTTGTGAGCGCCGCCAGTGTTTCGTGGTGTCGACGTGTTGCTCGGGGAACACGCCGGGTGCGGTGCAGTCTGGCCGAACCACCGAGTAGGAAGTGGTTCGGCGTGATGGATTCATCGCCTTCGCTGGCGACTGATACCTATTTCAGCGGGCGGCTGTTTACCGTACTCTGCCTCACACAACAGTGTGGACAACACCTCTTCGTTGGTGTTTCTCTGTGAGTACGGTTTCTATGTCGAGTGACTGATAGCAGTCGACTCGTTTTCTCCATACCTTTTGGAGCTTTTGCTTGGCGCGTACTGTACTATTGAGGCTACGCCAAGCACTATTTCGAATGCCTCTTCTTGGTGGGCACGTCTTTTTCTAAGACGCCCCTCGATGGACGCGCGAGGGTCAGGTTGAAACCTAGCGTGTCTGCACTTGGTCTCTATTCTAGACCAAGCACGTTTTCGATGGTGCATCCTTGCGCTTACTGGTATGCACAGTGGGCTGGCCGCGCCGAACATGATTGCATCACTCTATTCGGCGGGGCTCCCTTTATTCTATTGCCTCTCCACGGACATTGGAGGGCATTCATGTCCTCTTCTCGGACTTTGTTTGTGGTTATGTCTTTTCTTAAGACGCCACTCGATGGACGCGCTAGGGTCAGGTTCAAACCTAGCGTGTCTGCACTTGGTCTTCATTCTATACCAAGCGCGTTTTCGATGGTGCATCCTTGCACTTACAGGTATGCACGGTGGGCTGGCCGCGCCGAACATGATTGCATCACTCTATATTCAGCGGGGCTCCCTTCAATTCTATTGCCTCTCCACGAACATTGGAGGGCATTCATGTCCTCTTCTCGGACTTTATTTGTGGTTATGTCTTTTCTTAAGACGCCACTCGATGGACGCGCTAGAGTCAGGTTCAAACCTAGCGTGTCTGCACTTGGTCTTCATTCTAGACCAAGCGCGTTTTCGATGGTGCATCCTTGCACTTTCAGGTATGCACGTTGGGCTTGCCGAACCGAATACGATTACATCACTCGATATTCGTCGGGCTCCCTTTGTTCTATCGCCTCTCCACGGACATTGGAGGCTTTGGAGGGCATTCGTGTCCTCTTCTCGGACTTTCGAAGGCGTCTGTTGCCTCTCCACGGATATTGGAGGGCGTCTGTTGCCTCTCCACGGATATTGGAGGGCGTCTGTGTCCTCTTCTCGGACTTTCACCTGCACAAACATTTCGGTAATATCACCGGAAATGGCTATGGGGTGTCTGCTAAACCTCATCATGACGCCGGGCAGCGTCTGTAACAGGTCTGGGCCCGTGAGTAGGAAGTCGTTCAAAGACATTCCATTCGATTTAGCTGCGGCGTCGTGTACTATACGGAACTTCTCTGGCTTCATTGGCTTGAAGACATCGAAATGAGGTAGGTACCAGGTTCTTCCTGGTGTACTATTTTCGGACGCTTTCTCGGCGCACCCTTTCTGTAGGAGCGAGTCCATCTGTTCCGTATATCTATCTCGAAGAGTCGGATTTCTATCGAGTTTCTATAGAGACAAGCCGCTTGTGGGCTGTCTCATAACTATCGGGCATTTTGGTCTATCTTGCTTCCATAGCATTGCGGTTTCTATATGCCCATTTTCTATCTGTTTGGTGTGTCGTTTCAAGATGTCTTCTGTGGGTCTATGCGGCCTTCGGCTCCAAGTTGTCTGGCAAGGTCCTCGTTGATCAATGATACGTTGATCCATCGTCGGGAAGGGCGAACGTAGATGCCTCTCCCGCCGGTCCAATCACCCGGACCGGTACCATCTTGAGGTAGGTATGACTCGACTATGTTCGCGAACTGGCAACCACTTCTTGTGGTTCTTGCTTCTGTTCGAGGACCTTCGGATTTTCGGTAGTCGCTGCAGCGGGCTTCTTCTCGCAGTGAAGTAAGCGATTGTGTGTGGCTATACACTCCTTGATGCCACACTTCTTCGGTTTGCACTGGTGCCGCTTACGTCGTAACTTCATGCAGCGACAGCACAAATTGAGCTTCTTTGCTAGCTCCCATCTCTTGTCGCTGTTGCCCTCTTTGAATTTCCGACAGTCGCGTTCTATGTGCCCATCTTTCCCACATACGCGGCATCTATCGGCCGGTTTTTCTGTTGCTGTGTGGGTTCTCTGTGCTATACGTCTGTTTGATGGGCCCTCTGTTGCGTTGAAATTCTCGGCGGGAGCGAAGGCGCTGCAGAAGCGGGCTTGTTCAGTGGTGAATTCGCTGAACAACGAAAGGTCAGGTAACGACTGATACTGTCTTTGCCTTCTGAATCTTGCTGTATTCTTGACATCATTGAAATTTTTTCGAGTTGTTACATAAATGGCTCGAAACGACAACCATTCTGTGTGTGCACCATTGAAGTTCGGCAAGGTCATGATGACCTTCGACGGCGAGGAACTATTCTGTTCTGTTTTTCTGTCAGCTTGCGATACTATAGCTGCTGTAAGGTCCGTTATGAACGGCTGTAATCTGTTTTCCCCGTCGTCTTCTATTTTCTTCGGTGGTGCCATCTGTTTAGTCACTTCATCGACTTTCGGCTCTAGTTCCGGTACTTGCGTTCGACGAGAGTCCACTATCGGTTCGGAGTCTAAAGGGGGAGACGGTTGCTGCTCGCAGCTTCTATCTATTTTATTTTGCTCGCAGCTTCTATCTATTCTATTTTGCTCGCAGTTTCTATCTATTCTATTCTGCTCGCAGTTCCTATCTATTCTATTCTGCTCGCAGTTTCTATCTATTCTATTCTGCTCGCAGTTTCTATGTGTTCTGTTACGGATGTCTCCCTCAGCGGTGTTGGTCTCTCTCTGATCACGAACAGGTTCAGCTGCCTCTTCCAGCCAGGAACGCACATACTCGTCTTTCGAGTTTCTATGTTCTATATATTCGTCGTCCGATTCTTGTTCGGCTCTCTGAAGTGCTAATTGTGCAAGCTCCAACTTAATCTTGAGTAAGTCTTCGCGTGCCTTTGTGACTCTTCTATAAGACCGCGTCGTCCTTCCCACGGTCGACTGCAGCTTGTCACATTCGATACGTTCGATACGGGCGTCACCCCGGGTAGTCACCGGCAGGTTTCGGCTGTATCTTCTATCTGTCGGCTTCAGTGTACTATCTGAAGGCGCTTCAAATCTGGTTCCCTTCTTTGAGGTCGCTGGTGGTTCTGTTCGCTCCTCCTGTTCAACTGGAGCGGGGGATGAAGACAATTCTTCGCTGTGCGACTGCAACGGCTGTGTTCCTTCAGTCGTGGATGGTGAACGCGGCGGTAACTGGTGACGGGTGATGGGAGCCCTTTCAGTTGGTTCCCTGTTTAGGTCTACCACCCACGCCTCAGGTGTCTTCCCACGCGACCTCGTGATCGGCATGATTCAAATCTTCAAGTCGATTCTTCTTCAAAATTTTCAAAGTTCAAAATCTTCGAAAATTTTCTATGTCCCGAATCCGTCTATATCTTCTAAGTGTAGAATCTTCTCAAAATTTTCAAAGTCCAAATTCTTCAAAAATTTTCTATGTCCCGAATCTGTCTATATCTTCTAAGTGTAGAATCCTCTTCAAAATTTTCAAAGTCCAAATTCTTCAAAAATTTTCTATGTCCCGAATCCGTCTATATCTTCTAAGTGTAGAATCTTCTCAAAATTTTCAAAGTCCAAAATCTTCGAAAATTTTCTATGTCCCGAATCAATCTATGTTTTCTATGTAGAATCCTCTTCAAAATTTTCAAAGTCCAAATTCTTCAAAAATTTTCTATGTTCAGATGATCAAAATTTTCTAAGTCCCAGTATGAATCTTCTAAATTTTTCTAAGTGTCGGGTTCAATCCTCAAATTTTTTTTTTTTTTTTCTAAGTCTCAGGTTCTGTCTTCAAAAAAATTCCCAAGTCCAGGATTCCTTAGAAATCTTCTAAGTCCAGACGCAATCCTTCAGTGTTTCAGGAAAATTTTCAAAGTCCAAAGTTTCGGGGTGTGTCCTTAAGGGTTGGTTCTTGAAGGGTAGTTTTCTTCAAGGGCTGTCTTCACGATGAACCACGATACTGAGCTTGAGGCTTCTTAACTGGAACGTATGTTGACGGATAACTTCGGATCCGCCTCAAGGTGAGTCCTTAAGGGTTGGTTCTTGAAGGGTAGTTTTCTCCAAGGGGTAGTCCTCACGATGAACCACGATGCTGAGCTTGAGGCTTCTTAACTGGAACGTATGTTGACGGATAGCTTCGGATCCGCCTCAGGGTGAGTCCTTAAGGGTTGGTTCTTGAAGGGTAGTTTTCTCCAAGGGTTAGTCCTCACGATGAACCACGATGCTGAGCTTGAGGCTTCTTAACTGGAACGTATGTTGACGGATAGCTTCGGATCCGCCTCAGGGTGAGTCCTCAAGGGTTGATTCTTGCAGGGTTGATTCGGGAACGGATACCAATTGACATACTGTTTAAGAAACAAGATACGGGGTGCGTATGTTTGGCTCTTGTGCCAAACTATATCGCAGGGCTTCGGCTTGAGTCTTCAAGGCTTGTTTCTTCAAGGGTTGATTCTTCAAGGGATGATTCGGGAACGGATACGTTTTGACATACTGTTAAGAAACAAGATACGGGGTGCGTATATTTGGCTCTTGTGCCAAACTATATCGCAGGGCTTCGGCTTGAGTCTTCAAGGCTTGTTTCTTCAAGGGTTGATTCTTCAAGGGATGATTCGGGAACGGATACGTTTTGACATACTGTTAAGAAACAAGATAGGGGTGCGTATATTTGGCTCTTGTGCCAAACTATATCGCAGGGCTTCGGCTTGAGTCTTCAAGGCTTGTTTCTTCAAGGGTTGATTCTTCAAGGGATGATTCGGGAACGGATACGTTTTGCCATACTGTTAAGAAACAAGATGTACGGGTGCGGAGATCCGGCTCTCGAAGGACCAAAAAATTTGGTCCGAAATCCGGCTCGAATGGACCAAAAAATGTACCGGGCGTGATCGACTGGAACGGGGTTGTGATGGGGTAGGTCTATCCTTTTTCTTCTCCTCCGAAGTGAACTGTGACCGACCGACGACGTCCAGCCGCGCTGACGTCCTGTACCGAAAACTAAGGTTCTCCGCACCACACGTACAACGTTCTTCTATCTTGCCAAGTACTTGCTGTCTTCGGGGTAGATTGGGGTGCAGGGTGAATGCTTACCAGGGTTAAATAATAGGCAGGAATTTGAGAACACTGCAGCTAATGGTTTAAGGGCAAAGTCGCGAGTACTGTGATTCTATTTATAGATTCTATAATTTCTTCTGCCGGTGACTACGAATTAGCTATTTTTTACCATTTACTAAGGTACGAGGTTACTTTACCATAACGAGGCCCAAAAACCACTAACTGCTTCAGTTTATTTTAACTGCGAATTTTTACTATGGTTCTAGAACATTTTCGGCTATATCTAGGTCTATTCTAGGTCTGGATAGGGGTTGACGCACCTCTATTCAAATCCCCCGAAATTCCCCGTCGAACGGGGTGGAAACCAACCCCTCAACCCTGCCCACTAGTGGGCTTGTTGCATCTAACTATCGAAAATATCACAAGTTTTGAGCTTGCTTACTATTTGGGGTTGATTCCCCGGAAAACTGTGCCCCATGGGCTATGAAACTATCTATATTCGGGTAGGTGCATCATCCCTCCATCCAGCTACACAACTTACCAAGCCACCCCTCCAAGGGTGGAGGTACTATAGGTCAGGAACCCGGGAGAGGATAAAAAATTTCTAGATGCCCTAAAAACTTAGCACTGAAGGTGCGTGTACATGGTGGTTTTCTTCAACCACCCTACTATGTTCGAAAGTGAAATGACTATTTTGTGTATACCTTCGATTAGGCTGATTTCCATCAGCCAATCAGAACACGCCCTCGGGGTGCTATCGGGAATGTGTAAGGGAAATGTGTAGCCCTACCTATTGACTATAATTTTCTTTGAAAATATGTTTTCCCCAGAACATCTTTTACGTGTTTGGGGAAAACGACAAACATATGATTTTAAATTGATTACATAGCTACAATGTTAAATGCGTCTCCGCGAACATTTCTATTACTATTTAAGTATATAAGCTTCTAACTTAAAAAACATATAAGCTTACGAATATAAGTACATAAGGCTGTTTATGCGAGTTATATAAATCAAAATGCATCGTCGCGAACAATAATACTATTTAAACTATTATTTGGTATCTAAAAAATATATATATATATACTTAAAAAAGTACTTAAAACAAACAGGCGTTAATATAACCAATATAGGTAGGCCTGCAAAAATGCTACACAACTCAGTATTAAAATCTGTGTGTGAAAAATAAATCACCCTATTTTTCCAAATTTATATGGAACCAATTTCGAAGTATACCCTATCCACCTTCCACCTGGCGTTAATCCCGGCTATTGCCAGGGTCCGCCTTCCTACTTTGCTTCCTCCACTTTGCCCGATCTTGAACATCCTTCTCAGTTAGGTTAGGCCATTGGCTCTCATGTCGGATTTGACGACGTCCAACCAGCGCTTGCGAGGGCGACCACGGGACCTAGCCCCAAGAACAGCCATATTCATGCATCCCCGACCAACGTACTCCATAGGGCGGCGCATGATGTGGCCATACCATCGCAGACGACACTCTTGCAGTTTTTCCCCCACGTCACGGACACCAAGACTACCTCGGATGAAAGAGTTGCGTATGCGATCGGATCGCGTTACGCCACTCATCCACCTCAGCATTCAAGTATACCCTATCCAATTACAAATAAATTATCAAAATCGGACTACTATGTAAAAAGTTATGCGTGGTCATACATAACAAAAATCTTATACGCGTCTACTTGAGAACCTCCTCCGTTTTCTCGTCGGTTAAAGGTGCCATTTTAGTCATCTTACAACGGCAGCCCACATCTTCTATTAAAAAAAAATTTTTTTCAATAACTGCTACAGGTTGATTCAAAAAAATATTATGAACATTTGAATTGTTAAAAAAAAATATTATTCTATATACCCAACTCTGGGAAAGTCGGGTGATAAAAAGGAGCTAACTGTACCACACTACAACTAGTTTAAAAGAGGGTGACAAATCGGGAAAGAATGTATGAAGATCAAAATCGTGACAAAACGCCACTCACATTCAGTTGTTTTTAAAAGTTATGACATGGTGACAAATCGGGAATGTGACATAACGGGAAGTAGCCTTAATATATAGCCTATAACCTGACCGTACCTATAAGAATTATCTATGCAAAATTTGAACAATATCTGTTCAGTACATACACCTGAAGATTTACTATTTTATTATATGTTATATTATGTATATAGAATTAATGTATTCGTTGAAGACCGTGCTCGTGCAAGCTTGTAGCTAAATAGTAATAACTGCATAGATCTTCAAAGTTAAACATTGGTTGCTGTGGTCGGTCTGTGGATGGGTGCACGGAGGAGTCTTCTCCGTGCCTTGGAAAACACGCTAAGCCGTTAATCCTAGCTGTCATTTTAGATCGTCAAGGATAGTCAGAAGCCAGAAAATCTAACGCCAGTCACTGTCTTGCTTAGGGGTACTGTTTTAACCATTTAGGTACTGGATTGTGAAAAAAAGAAAAAGTATTTATTTATTTAAATAAAAAGTCGTTTATTATTGAAGACTGCTATTTTATTGAAGAACCCTGTCTCCACAATTTCGGGGCTCAACCAGGATACAGCATAGAAGACGTGACGACGACGATCGACGACGAGTCGAAGTGTTTCACGCTGCACGTGATTGGGTGCGCAGGAATAAGGTGCCGGCTACGAAAAAACGTAGATATATTTTACGATTTACGACGAAAAATGAAAACGGAAAGATGCCGAAGACTACTGAAGACGTGACACCGAGGGGTGTACAGTATGCTGAAGATTAAGTAATTAAGTAATAAGTAATTTTTCGGGTCAAGACCATACCTACCCAGTGAGCCGTTGAATTCAAAATATCGAAGATAATACAGAAATATTCGCCGCTCCAACAGCTTGTGATCGCGCGTAGATCGTTGATGGGAACGGCAGAGCTGTAGCTAAAAAGCGAAAGACCGTTCAAATCGTAGGCGGATTTGAAACAAGCCAACAGCAAAGAGTTTTCCGACGCGATTGATCAGAAGACGATTCATGAGATGATAACTGCACGTTTGAAAAAATCTGATGAAAGCTGCATGGATGTTGTGCTAATTATAAAAGAACACGGAAAAAGGGGTAAGATTCCCGATTACGTTGCGATCAAGTACATTGCAGATGGCATTCAAGACCTAAAGACTAATAAAATATTTATGTACGGTCGCGGTGTTACAAGCTTCAGTGAACTGAAAGAGAACCTGAAAATTATGAAGTCGTGAAAGAAAAAATTAAGGCGTGACGTGATACGCAACGTAATCAGGGAGGTAACGGAATCCAAAGAAGAATTCAAGCAGTGAGTTACGGTGCTATAATTGTGGAAAACTTAATCATTCGTCGCCATAGGCGTATACAGGGGAGGGTCCAGATTTGTCTGAGGCCCACCCCAGGATGTCATAATTCTATGCTGGACACTTGTTTAACAATCTACCACCGAGACCCTACAAACATATTTAAGCCAGACATTTAAAACGTCTTAGGTAACAATATATTTCACCATCCTGATTTTTGAGATTTTGTTAGAAAAGATGCCAATAGTGTAGAGGTGTTCACTGCTTGGTGCTCGGAAAACTTCTTAGTTTTCTATATTTTTTGAGACTTTGGCTTTTAACTTCTTAACGGTGCATTGTAGGTAAAAATTAATTCCACATATATTTTTATGTAGTCAAAATTTTGCTTCAGTTTCACCATAAATCGTTAGTCTGTAGGTTAAATAGGTGTAGAGATACAATACTCAATTCGTAATTATTGGCTTCTTCGTCCCTCATACTAAGAGTTTTTGTTAACAGTAGTAGGCAAGCGCTAGTGGTAAAAAAATCTAATCTACTCAAGCCTGGGTGTAAAAATTTTCGAGCTCGCTCCGCTCTCATCATCTGCCAAGCCTTTTCCCAACTATATATTGGGGTCGGCTTCCAGTCAAACCGGATTCAGCTGAATACCAGTGTTTTACATGGAGCGGCTGCCTACCAAACCTCTACAACCCAGTAATTGGGTATCACAGTAATTCTTGGCAAGACTGGAGTCAGATTTACAGGCTTCTGACAACCCGTAACGCTCGCTCCGCTCTATCTTATGTAATTTTGCTCACTCTTTTTTAGGCAGAAGTTCAGAAAGAAACTTTTATCGAACGATATATGAGAGCGAACGAGGTTAATAGAAATTCTCTATATGATCCGAGCCGGGGTACATTATTTAATAGTAAATTAGCGAGCATACTTCGCTCGCCCTCGATTTTGAGTTGGCTTAATTTTCCCTTTCCGCATTTCTGTGCAAATGGTCAAAAAACATATAGTATTAACTTACGAGTTCCTAAATTTTTCGCGCTCGCTTCGCTTGCGGTTAATGACGATTGGTTAAGTTATTTTTCTAAAAACACCGTTAAACTCTTATGAAAGTCTTTAACACGTTGAACAATGAAATAATCCCTTGTACAGACCGATATTTGCTCCCCTCCTTGAGCGAAATCCCAGATCCGAGAGATCTGAGTTACATTTCATTTTTGATGGAACAAAAACTTTTGTTTTTGTTGCTCTTACTGAATAGTGTTGGATACTTACAACCTATATATTAAAGTTGATAAATTATCCAGAATGCAATAATTTGAAGCTCGCTTCGCTCCGTTTTACATTGTCCACTCTAATGTGCTTGAACTTTGGTGCATTTATCAAAAAGTTTCTTTTATTTACGATTAGAAAAACAAATCTAATGAGATGGACTGACACATTTTCATGCTAGCTTCACCCGCTCTTGAATTTTAAAATCTTAGTTCTTAACTTTTTCTGTATGAGGTATAAAGTTACTTCTACTTAGATATACTTAGGTACCTACTGTGTATGTAATGTTGACGATCCTAATAAATAAAGGGTATAATTTAGACGGTCACCAAAAATAATATTTTTAAGACTCTAAGCCTAGGCACCAAAATGGATCAATGGTCACCAAATTCTATCCAACTCAACTGTGATTGCCATAAAATGTAGGCTTGGGGTTACAAACTGGATAAAATAGGTTAGGTTAGGTTAGAATTGTGACCAACCGCGCGCGAGCCGAGCGAGCGAAGCGAGCGGTGCCGCGGTAGCGGCTGGCGAGCGCTACTTCTCGAATATTATTTGGTGACCATTTATCTGTTTTGGTAACCGTTTAGAACTTTTTTGGTAGTAATATAGGTACTTTTTTGGGCGGTGTTTAAACACAAGCCATAAATAAATAAATAAGTATTATTCATTTAATATCAGTATAAGACGTAATTGAGTACTAATAAACTGTATAGTATCTGTAATTCTGTATGAAGTTAAATAGTTAAGTTAGAGAAGTTTTTGCCTAGTGAGTGTAACTTAAGGTTTTCGTTGCGCAGTGCACAATATTAGAATCACGTGCGGCGAGTCCACGTGCCGAGCGGCCACCCTTGGATCCCTGCAGTCCCCGCAATCATCCTACCTACCGTACATATTTTGAAACAGTCGGAAAGTTGCTTTATTATATGTATTATTCAATATTTATTTATATTTAAATTAAATGGTAACTTGTGTCTGGGTGTTAGTTGTCAGTTTTACCAACATAAACAATTATAGTGGGGGGAGCCATCGAGTGTGAGTGTAAAGCGTTATTTTTAAGGTTACGCCACATACATACCTACGCCATATTTTTATGCAAAGTTTAGTTTATTATATTTTTTTAAGAAGTGGTTTTAAAAAAAGTGTTGCTTCTTATTTCTCAATAAAAGCTGCGAGTCCAATTTAGATTTAGACGTCGTAACCACCGGGGACTCCCACTGGCCTGTTTTATGGAGAAGGAAGGCGTCTATAAATATTTATGACGAATTCCTATCTCAGAAAGCGTGAGTACAGGACGTGGACCTGGCAGAGCCCCGACGATGCAACTAAAAATGTTTCGTCATCATACAAATGACAAAATGTCGTTTGATATTCTTAACAGCAACAAACGATGTTACTATCGATTTTCTGCAGTAGCAATCACAACTGTTATTACAGTTGTCATAGGTACGTGAAGTTGATTTATACCCGATTGGTGCTACTGTCATTCAACTGTCAACATTCAGTTAACTGTCAATTCATTCTCCGTTCACGCAACCTCTAATGCACGCGCTTTAGTAACTTTTCGGTGGAGAATCAAAATTCGTTACATCGATATTCGGCTCGGTATGCGGCTTAAGCAGCTCGGGACCCTCATATCAACTCAACTGTGGTGAAATCTTCGAAGGGCCGGTCTTCGTCAGCAGATATGGCAGACTAAAGGGGCGTCACGGATTATAGTTTGTAATTGCTGAATTTTCATAGGAACATCGTAATTCGTTTGATCAACCAGACCCTAGGTCTGTCCCAAATGTGTGGTCTAACTCATCGGATCTCATAATTTTATCACAACGACTCAAAAAGTGAAATACTCAATGATGATCAACGTGGTGAAAAACGGATGTAATCACCGGTGATCACTTCCGGTTTTCATCAGCGTATGGTAATAGGCAAATTGAACCTAAATATTAAGCTGGAATGGTTTCGACAGATGAGGTCTACGCTCCGTCCAGCATAAATCCAAATCAAAAACTCCTAAAGCTGTCAGCTCGAACTTCAAAATGGTTTCGATTGCCTAGGGAGCTTCGGGGATGAAAACAACGATAGGTTCGTGGAAACTGTCGATACGGTCGGGTCTAAGTTTTTCACGACCTACCGTACTGAAAAGAACAAGACAACAAACAAACAAAGATACATTCAAGATACGCGCTAAAAACATAAGCATTCCTTGGCAGTCGGGTAAAAAGTGCAGAATTGCCAATATAAAAATAATATGGTCGCGTTCTCATATCTCTATACTCCTTCCTGAACGCAAACCCATTTTAGTAATACAGTCATTGATATATAAAAAAAACACAAGATGCACAATCTCGAACAAATGCAACACTCGAAACTGTCGTCAAACACTGACTTATATGAGTGTGTGTGTGTGTAGTCATACTACATATAAACAATTTTTTTCAAATACTACCTTAGGGACTACTCACACTTTTTCAGCTCCATACGCGTTTCGCTGAACGATTCTGGTCACACTTATACAGTTCTGCTTCTATCAGCCGCGTACAGCGTCGTAAGAATAAGAAAGGCATTGAATACTCGGCGAAGACGGTAAGATGTCCGTAGCTACCGCAGGACAACCGACTCCAATCGTATCCATATTTTGGTACATAATTAGTTCTCAATTGGTATAATTATTAGTAGGTAATCGAAAAAAATAAAATTGTACCTTCGTAGTTTTCGAGAAAATCGACTTAGAAGGTGCTCTTAAAATGGACAATTTTATGAGCGATATTTTTATCGTTTGGCTTCTTGCAGAAGAAATAGATAAAATAAAGCTTAAAATTCTAAAACGCAAACGACAGTGGGTCGACCAAGTACAGGTCCAGTCCAAGAGCTAGATCGAAGGATTGCGAATTTATCTCTCTCTGACAATTCTACGGACTTTAGACCGATAAAACTGGAAGCATAATTCACACATATTAATAGAAATATTTTTCCTTGGCAATTTGACGGTAACGTTATTTTCTTCGTTGGGTGATATTGTTCGTTGGTTTTGAATGGATGGTCGTATAGGTGTGTCTGTATTTAACGTTTTGGGCATTTTACATCGGCAATCTTGAGATTTCCATGTTTCTTTTATGATCTAGAGTCATTGTCTTAGTAAAATGGTTTATGGAGATGTTCGCACACTACATATACATTCAGTCAAAAAAGTATCGGGAATGGATGATTTGTTTATGGTTCCAAATTCAAATTTTTGTTTTTTTGTAGATTGGCACAACTGTTTTCCATTTTGGCGCGGAGTTTGAGTTGCATCTGTTATTTATATTAAATACAGTGCTGGTTTTAGTAATATCATATATAGTGTGTATTGCGAATTTCATAATGGACAAAAATATCGAACAAAGAGTTTGTCTTAAATTTTGCATCGCCAATGGAATTTCGTGTTCGGAGTCACTGAAAATGTTACAGAAGGCTTACGGTGAATCGACTTTATCAAAAACTCGTGCTTATGAGTGGTTCAAAGCGTTCAAAAGCGGTCGAGATGTGATGGAAGATCTGCCTCGCTCTGGTAGGCCGTCAACGTCTGCAACTGAAGTTAACATCGCAAAAGTGAAGGAAATAGTGACTGAAAATCCCCATTCAACTCTGAGAGAGATAGCCGCCGAACTTTCTGTATCTCACGAGTCGATCCGTACCATTTTAACTAATCATTTGGGTATGAAACATGTTGCTGCTCGGCTAGTCCCAAAAGATCTGAATTTTCTCCAAAAACTCAATCGCATGAAAGTCGCTGAGGACATGCTAGAACGAGTCAGTTCGGACCCAACATTCATGAAACGCATTGTTACTGGTGACGAGACGTGAGTTTACGAGTTTGACATGCAAACTAGTCAACAAGCTTCGGAGTGGCGCCTTCCAACTGAACCGAAACCGAAAAAACCAAGCCAAAGTCGATCAAAAGTCAATCATGTTGACTGTTTTCTTTGACTATCGCGGTTTTGTGCACTCTGAATTCTTACCGGAAGGTCTAACGGTAAATAAAGAATATTATTTGAGCGTTATGCGGCGTTTAAGAGAGCAAATTCGACGAAAAAGGCCAGATTTGTGGAAAGAAAATTCTTGGATTTTGCACCACGACAATGCGCCTTCGCACAAGGCAATCATTGTGAACGAATTTTTAACCAAACACTCAACAAATACCATCCAGCAACCACCATATTCACCAGATATGGCTCCTGCTGACTTTTTTCTTTTTCCTTAACTCAAATTACCACTTCGTGGCACCCGTTTTCAATCGATAGAAGACATAAAGGAGAATTCGCGGCGAGAACTGAACTCAATTCCGGAAGCAGCGTTTAAAAAATGTTTTGATGAATGGATTATTCGTTGGCGCAAGTGTATCGTTTCTAAAGGAGCATACTTTGAAGGTGATAAAATAAATTTGGATGAATAACAGACATTTTGTGTATTTATTATTGCATAGTGTACAAGTGTGGTGCATTTTTAACCGACTTCAAAAAATGGAGAATGTTCTCAATTCGGTTGTATTTTATTTAATGTTACCTCATAACCCCGTCATTTATGAACCGATTTGAAAAATTCTTATTTCATCTGAAAGGGTATACTCGTACTTCTCAATTGATCCCATTGTCACCAAGTCAAAATCTGATGATGGGATCCTATGAAAATTGAGGGCAACCCTCAAATTTTATAGGCACATACAACGTTTTTCACTATCTTTCTAACGCAATTCAGATATTTGTGCCTGGTAATCATCTCATGTTGCTGAGCTGATGACGGAAGGTATAAATTAGAATGAAAAATGTTTGTTCAGCGATATTTTTGCCAATTGTCAGCCGATTTGGATGATTTTTTTTTTGGAAGAGTATTTTTCTGGATTGGTTCGGTTTCAATTCGATGAAGATCTGACGAAGAACATCGGAGATAGGCAACGGAACTCTTCAATAAATGATAGCAAATGGATCGGGATTGCTGAAATCGCATTGTTTTTTAGTTTTTACACCAGTTCTTAACATAACATTGCGCCGGTACGCTGTTAATGGGTACGTAGATAAGTACCACTAAAAAGTGAAAAATAAAAAACTTTCTTACAAAAAATACAACCGTCTTCCTAAAACAAAACACTACAAGGTCCAAAATTACTTCGGAAGAAAGAAAAGAACTTTAATTTAGGAAGTCGGTGTCAAAAAACGAAAAAATAACCAAAAACACCGACTTTAATTTAGGAAGTTGGTGTCAAAAAACGAAAAAATAACTAAAAACACCAACTTTCGAAATTAAAGTTCTTTTCTTTCTTCCGAAGTTATTTTGTACCTTGTAGTGTTTTGTTTTTGGAAGTCGGTTGTATTTTTTGTAAAAAGTTTTTGTATGTAAAATTCTTTATTTTGTTGCTGGTGGTGACCTCTAGTGGGCAATGGTATAACTAAACGTCAATGGTTCGATGGTATGCATTGCTTCCGTATCAAGAAGATAGATGGTGCTTATGTATGTTGATGCTGGCGCTGACATCTAGTGGGCAATTGTGCAACTTAGCGTCAGTGGTTCGATGGTGTGAACTGGTTCCGTAGCAAAAGAATAGATGGAGATGATGCATAGAATGAACCAGGATGACTGGTAATGTTACGAGGACAGAAATTTTATATTTAAGATGATATTTTCACAATCAGTTTTCGTATTAATCACTCTCAAACATTTTTAGATCTTGATCCGTCGACAATTTCTTGGTTTTTAAACTAGCAACCAGGTTCTGATAGTTGTACAGCTGATGAGTTTGTTTACAATTTGAATTATGATCGTTGACCCTTTTGGCACTAAATATGGATTTTCTACACGAAGGAAACACGAAGGTTTCTTGCGAACTTTAATTTTTATCACTAAGTTTTACTGTTTCTTGTAACTGAAACTGCTTTCACTTATAATTTGATCATGGGAACTATTTTTAAATAATGTAAATACGTGGAGCCAATGTTAGCTTACGCACAGTAGCGCCTTACCTACCCTGCCTACCCTGCCTATCTTGCCTACCCTAACTACCCTACCTACCCTAACTACCCTACCTACCCTAACTATCCTACCTTTTTTTTTTTTTTTTTTTTTTTATAACGGGGGGAAATCCTCATGGATGTCCTCCGCCCTGGGGCGGGCGGAGGGGTCTGTCAGACTCTTACTGACTAAAACCACCCCGGTGCTCCATCTCTCACCAACCGGGGATCGCGAGAACTAATGCGACTTCCGTAATCCCCGGCTGGTGCCGGCCCGCCTCTGCAGGCCACCTCGGGTCAGCGGGGGAAGTGAGGTGTTTGACTCCCCCCGCAACGTCAAAGAGGGGCGCACGGGAACACCACGCGCCGCCACCTCGGGTCCGAATGAATGGGGGGCGACGGATATCCCCAAGTCCGACGCCTCAGGACCCAGTTAGGGGGGGCCGGAAGAGGGCAGCGTATGCCCTCCTCCGACGCCCGGTGCGCCTACTGCGGGCCGGGAGAGAGGTGGAGATCTCCCTCTCCCTTTCCGCAGCCTCCTTCTGCGCGACAACTGCTTCACAGAAGGAGACCACCGCGTCCCAGGACTCCTCGCCGTCGACCATAGCACGAACTACGGCCGGCAGCGAGAGATCACTGCCTACCACAGAGATGAGGGCACGGCGTGGCCTCTCCCAAGCGGCACACTCTGCCAGTGTATGCCGCGCCGTGTCCTCCCGACAGTCGACGCAGTGGTGACACCGAGCGTCCGGCTCCCTGCCTATGCGACACAGGAACCTCCCGAAGCAGCCATGCCCCGAGAGGACCTGCGTCACACGAAATGTCAAGGAGCCGTGCCTTCTCCCGAGCCACAGGTCGAGCACCGGCCGGATGGCCTCGATAGTGACGAGGCCAGCGGAAGGGCGTGAGAGCCTGTTCCGCCATTCCGCCACCAGAACCTCGCGCAACTGCGACTGACGCAGCTCAATGTGCCGCTGCATCAGTCGCTCGCCGCGCGCCCGCGCGTCCTCACGCCACCGGTGCAGTGACGCGAGGACTTTTGCCTCCAGGTCCCAGGGCGGAGATCCGGCCAGTACGCAAGCCGCCTCGTAGGAGATCGTGCGATAACCCCTGATGACTCTGACGGCCATCACCCTCTGCGGCTTCCTCAGAACAGTGATGGTGCCGGCCGTCAGGTCAGCCGCCCAGATCGGGGCCCCATACAGGGCCATCGATCGCACGATCCCCACGTACAACCGCCTGCAAGCGGTGCTCGGGTCCCCCAGATTGGGAAGCAGCGTTGACAGCGCCCCAGCCGCGCCCAACAATTTGGGTGCCAGCCGCCGGAAATGGGGGCCGAAATCCCACCGGCTGTCGAGCACCAATCCCAGGTACTTCATGGTGGACTCGACAGCGATACGGGCCCCCCCAACAACTATGTGCGATCCCGGCGGTGGCGCCCGCCGGGGACCATGAAAGGCTATGGCCTCCGACTTGTTGAGGGCCACCTCCAGGCCAAGGCGCCGTATGCGGCTCACCACCTGTGAGACCGCGGCCGTCGCCAGCAACGCTGCCTCCCTGTACGAGCTCCCCCGGGCAGTAACCAGCGTGTCGTCAGCGTAACACGTCAGGTCCACACCCGGCGGAAGCTCGCCCCTCAGTACCCAGTCGTAACCGATGTTCCACAGGGGTGGGCCCAACACTGAGCCCTGTGGAACGCCGCACGACATGGGGTGCTGATGTCTGCCATCACGTCCCAGATAGGTGACACACCTGTCCGCCAAATAAGCCCCAATGACGCGGCGGAGGTAGGGAGGCACTCGATGATAACGCAGTGCCTCCCGAATACAACTCCAGGGCAGCGTGTTGAAGGCGTTGGAGATGTCCAAAGACACCGCCAACATCACCCCGCCCCGGGACACCGCTTCCTCCGCCAGGACTCTCACTCGCGATATCGCCGTGATAGTGGAGCGCCCATGCCGAAACCCGAACTGGCATTCAGCCAGGTCCGGCCCCTCTCCGCACAAGTGGCTGACGAGGCGGGCTGCGATTATCCGCTCAAACAACTTTCCCACCTCGTCCAGCAGCACTATGGGCCGGTACGCGGACGGCGAGTCCGCAGGGCGCCCCGTCTTCCTGAGCAGGACCAGACGACCAGATTTCCACTGAACGGGAAACTGGCCCTGCTCCAGGCACGCTGAGTAGAGTCCTCTCAGATGGGGCTCCAGCTCCTTCAGAGCGAGGGCCAACACGCAACCGTGAATTCCATCAGGCCCCGGGGCAGTGTTTTTCGCCCGGAGCCGCATCACGGCCGCCCTCAACTCTGCTTCTGTCACCTCTGGGACGCTGGCGTTCTCTTCAAGCTCTGCGGTTGTGGGTAGAACCATCGGCGGCGGAGTATGCTCCGCTCGTGCCGGGAAGAGGGCTGCGACCACGTCCTCCAGCAGCTCAGGTTCGAGACTCTCCGTAAGCGGAGGCGCCCAAGGTCCGAATTTCCCTCGAACCGAGCGATATGGACGCCCCCACGGATCCCTGTTTAGAGTCTCTAACATCTCCTCCCTGGCACGCGTCTTTGCCTCGCCGATGGCCAGCCGCAGAGCCTCCTTAGCCGCGCGGTACACCTCATACAGCGCGGCTTCTTCGTCAGGAACCCGACGACGTCTTCTTCGGTATCGGGTGTACCGGCGCCTGACTCGCACGCACGAGATGCGCAACTGCTCAATCTCAGCGGACCACCAGTACACCTGGCGCCTTCTGGGTTGTGTGTGGACCCGGGGCATGGACGCGTCGCTAATTTGCGTCATCGCCCAGTGGAACCACTGCGCCCCCTCTTCGACGTCGACGGGTCCAGTCGTTGTCGACTCCCGGATCCAGGCCTGCACAATAGCGGCCTCCTCGAGGAGCTCCCTATCGAGGCGCTTGCGCGCCCAGCGCGGACCGTCCGTTCGTGGAGCCGATTGACTGCGGCCGCCCGCGGTCTGGGGGGAGACGTCAAAACGGATGTATCGGTGATCCGATAACGTCTCCACCTCCACGGCGACATGCCAGTCGCGGACACGGCTAGCGACAGTAGGGCTAGCAAACGAGACGTCCACTATGGAACCGCCCCGCTGCCGCACACACGTGTACTCCGAGCCCCGATTCAGGACGGTCAAGCCGGTCGTGACCGCCCACTCTAACTATCCTACCTACCCTAACTACCCTACCCACCCTAACTACCCTACCCACCCTAACTACCCTAACCACCCTACCTACCCTACCCACCCTACCTACCCTACCCACCCTACCTACCCTACCCACCCTACCTACCCTACCCACCCTACCTACCCTACCTACCCAGATTACCGGTTCTATCATAGTAAAAAAACATGCTACATACGAGTAAATGCAAGTGATGCTATCGTCAACGCTATCGGCTATCGTAAACATTGTTTTATTTTTTTGTAGTTTATATACAAACTTCTATCACATATAATTATTTCAGATTTTTCTTTATGCAATCTTCGGAGATAAGGGGGGAATGGTAAATTTTTCAACATTTTTCTTCATAAGTCGTAAACCATGTGGCTTAAAAAAAAGAAAATGTTTGAGAATGTATAAACAACACTCTTTCAAATGATACCCCACATGCCCTAGTAGCCCCACTTTGAAGTTTTTAATAATCCCTTTCAGCCGCTGCTACAAGATGAATAAACATATTTTTATTTCTTTCTATAGTGAAAAATTGTTGAACAAACATCATCTAAAACTATTCCAAATTTCAAGTTCATAGAATAAGTAGTTCTTCAGATGTTAGCTGTGACAGACAGACAGACTTATAAATCACACCATAAGGGTTCCTTTTACCATTTTGGTCATCATTTGCTTAGGATTTTCTCAACTATATTGGGGTCGGCATTTTTACCATTTTGGTACGGAACCCTAATTAGGAAAATCAAAAAATGCGGTAATTTTCATATAATATTCAAATATCTATCTATATTAATACATAATTAAGCTGAAGCTAGTCTCAGGAACTACTGGTCTGATTTGAAAAAATCTTTGTGTTAGATAGCCCATTTATGAAGGAAGGCTATAGGCTATATATCATCACGCTAAGACCATTAAGAGTGGAGCAGACGAAGTTGCGCGGGTCAACTAGTGGTGTTAAATGTCCGGAATGGCTATAGTAAATAAGAAATAAACGACTAGACTGTAAATTTCAATTATCCTACACAGACGCCGGCGACCCATGCACGGGAATGTCGTGTCCAGTCGGGGCGCGATGCGTGGCAGCCTACGGTCAGCCCGAGTGCCGTTGTCCCCGAAGCTGTCAGCGTCGCAAGCCAGTGTGTGGGACCGACGGCATGGAGTACCCGTCCGTATGCCATCTCGACAAGCATGCCTGCGACAACCAGCTCAACATAACCATCAAATACCATGGCAAATGCGGTAAGTTATACATAATTTTAAAACACTATTCATAATTGTCATTCTTTATCAATGGTGTTGCAAAACGACAATTGTATTCGTAGTATTTAAATGCCTTAAACTATCATTAATTTGTCAGACTATTGTAATCCACTGCTCTACATAAGCCACTTCTAGTAATAGAACAAAACATGACTTTTGGCACTTTGCCTAGTTTCATTATATTCATAAATGCACATTGCACAGTGTTATTTTGAACTAAAAGTTGTATGCTGGGAACAGAGTCCGTGTACCTAGTTACAACATAAGCAAGTTATGCTACTGACTTGTTCGTTGGTATTAGCTGTCCTTAATATTTAATTTTTAACTACAAAGTGTGTATTATTTTATATTATTTTATGGGACAAGCCCGCCACACATTCCCAGCCACTGCAACTCCTGAAAGCCAGAATGAACAGTGGCAACCACGTCAAAAACGCCGGCAGAAGACAGAATAGAGCTAGGCCAATAGGCATTAAAGGACATATACAACTGGGTTAAGCCCAGTTGCCAAGCACTACGGATTATATAAATTAACACTAATACTAATTGGTCCTAAATTTTGATTCCAGTAATAGGTATGGCAAAATCACTTGAACGCACGGAAATTTGTTGGGTTGTGTCCTACACGAACCTTGTGGTTCGTTTAGTAAACTACTGCGGATGTACCTGAATACTATCTAACATAATATTGCGTTCAGTTTGCCAAAGAATACACTCCCATAAGATGTGGTGTGCGGATTGTTCGTATTCATGGTCAGTTGAAGAACATTGACGTAAAGACGAGGCCACAAGTCTAAAGGAAAATAATTTACTCTTATTTTTTATATCTCTTACTGCATGCACGAATAGTTTATTTAACTCTAAGAGAATGATTGATTCTAAAAGGTTGTACTTCATTTTTGTACCCATTAATCATGTCTTAATAAAACCCTCATTTTAGCGCCTACTCTGCAAGTCACAGTATTTTAATGAGTGATTTTAGTTGAAACATAATAACCTCATATAAATTGTTAGTGTCGATCTTTGAGAGTTTAAAAGGAACTCTTTATATCGAATACTCTCTCGTTAATACTCGTTTTCTTAATAATGGACGTGGAGCACACAAAAAGGGTCAACATTTCATTTTGCCCGTGTCAGATGACGTGCCTATCCCGGAATAAATCGGGCTTTCTTTGGAAACGTGCGTAGAAAGGTGACTGGCTTACTGTCACTCCGTTTATTGAAAAAGATCCACCCAGTAGATAAATCAGTACCTACGTTATCTATGTAATGCTGTTTTGTTATTTGTTAACTAGCGTGGCGACCGAAGAATTGCCCATACAAACGCTATACCAAAATCATTTGCAGTTTGAACATATTTCCACAATATTGTGCTGATATTTGGATTTAGGCATTATTAATCTAGGTTCCTGTCTTTTTTTATAAACCATCGTAAAATAAAGTTATAGCAAATTTATTTCGCACATTTTGACAGCGTAAATGGCATGTTTTAATTTTGTTTTTTTTTTTCTGAATTAGGTATATCCAAAAATTTTCATAGGTAGCTTATATTATCCAGTTACAAATTATATAATGGAAAAACATCACGTTTTCAATCATAAAGTTTAGTATTACGGAAAACATCGAAATTAATCATTTATTTCCAATAGTTAGTAGTGCTATCGCATGTCGCGGCAAGCAAATGTTAATGTGTGCGTGATCACACTGCTTACGGTCGTGGTAGCTGCTGTGTGTTTTCGCTCCGGCAGGCACTCACACTAGCGCAAAGCGGGAAGGCGGGTGCTGGGTGGAGTGTTTTTTGTCATTGCCGGTGTTAGACGATTAGGTACTTTACTGTACTTTACGTACGTAATTATTATTGTTTTCTAACTTGTATTGTAATATTTCTGACACTTGACCTAAGCTACGAACTTGGATTTAAATATGTGCCTTTTTACGACCTTGGTTAGTTTAGGTTGCCTTATCGAGCCGACATGGACGCCAACTCCGAACGTTGGGTTGGAATGTATATCACAGAAAGTACAAGCTAAGAAGCTACCTACTAATTATTAACATATTTTTAAATTTAAAGTGAGCCTAAGAAAATAAAGATATTTTTTCCTTAGTAAATTTTGTTAAAATTAGTGGGTTGATATATAGGTATTTACCTAAATAGGTAAGTACCTATTTTTTGTGAACTAACATTAGACCTAACTAAATTTTAGTGAGTAGGTACATGTGTGTTTTCTGCGAAGCAGTAATGCTAGCAAAGGAGGAGGCCGAACGTGTGAGGGAGAGGGAAACCTCACGTCCCAGTCGCCGCAACAGAAGAAGACGCCCCATGCGTCGGGAGTCGCAGGACGATTCCCGGCCGCCGTAGGTGCGGGCCTGCGGACGGCGAGCAGTGGGTGGCTCGCCGTCTGATCAGAACTAGGCCCGGGTCGGCGGCGCGCTGCGATTCCAGCGCGTCTCAAAGAGATGTCAGCGTGGAAGACGGGGCCCGCTAGGGCAGGTGCCTGCTGGGGCTGCGGAATCTGTTCGAAAGAGGTGCCGTAGCCTTAGAACGCAAAGGGCACCAGGAGAAACACAGATGGGTTTTAGTCAGTAAGAGTCTGACACTCCCTCTTGCTTCACCCAGTGCGGGAGGAGTCATTTGATGAGTTCCCATCCTTAAAAAAAAAAAAAAAAGGTACATGTGTTTACATTTGATCTTTTTCCGGACAAAAAAGTAACCTACCTATCCGTTTCACCACAAATATTAATCGTTAGGTGCCTATCACAGCGCAGTTGTATTATTTACTAATTATAAGCTTATTTTTACTTGTAGGTACTGTGATGTTAGTCCGGATCAACTAGAGTAGGGTGACCATACGCCCGCATTTGCCTAAACAAGTGCGGTTTTTAGGCCTCGACCCGGTTTTAGCTCGGACTTTTTTTTTAATTCAACACAAAAGTCAAAAATTTGATAAAACTAAAATGAAAAGTTCAAAGTCGTTCTAGTTAATTTTATAATTGTTGAGTTGTAGGTGTCGCTCGTTTTACTGTATAAATGTATATTTTGCCTAATATATAAAATGTTTGCAAAAATAAATTGAGATGCTACCGTGAGAAATCCAATCTCTTTGAAAATTTCTCTTAATGAAACTCTTGATCTTAGCTGATATATTGCTCGCACAGCACGTTTTTATAAGACAAATATAACACCAGCAGCTTTTCTCCACAGTAAAATACCGTAGAACAGTCTGTACGTTAACTAACAATTCTCCAACGTAGCCGACAAAAATAATGTCGACTCGAGTCGTTATGAATGAAAGACATGAATATAGCAATAGCTATCTGTACACTCACAAACATACGGCTGCGCACCGCGTCCATCCCCGCTTATTTTTGGTCAAAGAAAGATGGCGGGCACTTGTAGTTGCGAACGTCGTTGCCGCTTTTAATAGCAGGGACCAACATACAAAGTTAAAAATAAAAGTAGCACCTTACTATTTCCTACAAATAAAAAATTCTACTAATGTTTACAGATAAAAGCTTCACTTTGTAAGCAGTAAATAGCCAACCCTCCAAAAAGTTAGACTAACTCTAATACGCAAAAATATATTTCCTCGTATAACACATAAATTGGGTCGTCTGTTTTCTTTTACGAAGAAGTAATTTAATATATTTTGCTCTGTGTATGAATTGTAAGTATATTTCGCTAACCCTTTTCACTGAACTTGTCCAAGCTTATTCGATCTGAACTAAATTTGTACAATACTGAATGTCCGCTCATTCCGAAGTCCTTTGTAAGATTCTTTATTTACATTACTCTAGCTTGCTTTGGAGCTTTTATTAGATTGTTTCAAGATATTCTGTAATTTTTTATAAGACAAAGTTGTTATACCTAAGATAAGAACTGACGAAAGTACTCAGAATTCTTTTTTTTTTGTTTGTTATGGGTTTGCTCTTGACTCTAGTCTATGTCAGAGAAGACAGAGACAAAATCTACAATGAAACGAGCCTACCCAGAAGGAGCCTGTAACGTTGAACAGATTAGGGTTATAAGCTTTTGGAAATATAGACAAGTCTTCTTTTACAGACTTGCTAACCTTGCTCCTTGATTATTTCAATATTAATAACGTTTGAACTTATCCTGAAGCCGCGTACACACGTGCGAACACGAACATAGTTAACACAAATATCAAACTCGACATTTGGTTCGTACGTATATTCGAAGGATAAACACGAACATAGTGGTAGTTTGAGTCGAGGTCGCAAACAACCGACGTGAACCCTATCTCAATATCCATAGCGGCGCCGTTGGAAGTGGTCGATAGTGAAAAAGCGGAATGTTTTTTAGTACTGACAGTGATTCAAGAACAGGATCCTAGATGGTGGACCAAACCACTAAAGCATTATTTGACATATTTTTAGATCATCGAAGTATCATGTGTCATAGATATTATTTTACCGAACTTTATTTCACCGATTCAAATAATAACTTTTTGCTATTGGCCAAAGCCTCTTTTGAACTTTTTTCATTCGCCAAATGATTTATTTGCCATATTTTCACCACACTGAAACAATATTTGACTTGTTCAAAGCATTTGACCTTCTGATATATTCCCAGTTGTGGGACAAGTTCAGAAGTATAGGTTTGCCACAGGCGCTAATCAGCATGTTCCAGTACTAGCATGGGCACCAGTCGAAAAGCGTCAGGTGGGCGAAAGCAATGTCGGATCCATATCAGCTCTAATGCGGAGTCAAGTAGGGTGGCTAGACGTCTCCTACGTTGTTTAATTTATATTTGAACGGGCTGATTGTAGCGCTCAGCGGTCAGCATGTCAGTTGCCACATTGACGGTGTATGCGTCAGTAATTTAAGTTACGCTGATGACATGGTGCTGTTGAGCTCGTCGATCTGCGGTTTGAGGAAGCTGTTGCAGACATGCGAGGAATATACTTGTGGCGATGGTTTGCAGTATAGTGTGAAAAGGAGCCAGTGGATGGTTTTTGAGACCGCCACCAGTGCAAAATGTCCAGGAAAGATTACTTCGGTTTATCTAAATAGTAAACACTATTACTCTAGAAAGGGTTGAACAATGTAAATATCTCAGGCATGTTTTTACTGGCAATCTCAAAGATCATGCAGTCATGGAGCAAGAGCGAAGAGCGTTATCCGTGAGAGCGATTATCATCGCCTGCAGGTTCGTCCGAAGCTCTACTGAAGTAAAGTTGAGGCTCTTTAGAGCGTATTGTACGTCGCTCTACTCGTGCAGTCTGTGGGCTCAGTACGCGGATAAGAGATATAATGCCATACGAGTCCAGTATAACAACGCGTTCAGGGCGGTGATGGGGCTGCCCCGGTACTGTAGTGCCTCGGGTATGTTCGCAGAAGCGCGCACTGGTTGCTTTCATGCGATTATGCGCAAGCGCGCTACGTCCATGGGGAGCAGAGTGCGGGCCAGCTCCAACACCGTGCTGGCGATGATTGCGGAAAGGTTGGATTGTCCTTTAGTCCAGCTTTGTGCTAGCAGACATTTTCAGTAAAAAAGGTATACCTAATGATTACGTTATTTTTTATAATTTGGTATTTAATTTTATTATTTAAATTATAATTTTATTGATTCAAATATCATTTTAATTTATTTTAATTTGTTGATTGGAATTTAATTTTTTGGTCCTAATTGAATTCGTGAATTTCAATTTAATTTATTTGTGTTTTTTTAATTCTTTAAATGGGTGTTAATTGACTGAATAAACATATTTTGCTCTTTTCTTCTAAAACATGGAAGAATACATTCCCGCTTGCACAGAATGGCTTCAACAAGGTGTCCGACTGGCTGAAACAAAATTTTCTTACTCTAAACTTTAAAAAAAAATTACTAATTAATTATTGTTTTATTCACGAAATCCAAATAAACCCCGTTTTGGTCTCTCCATAAAATCACATTCTTTTCATTTCTACCTCGCAAATTCTTCTAATTTTAACTGTCCCTGTCTGGTTAGGACATTTAAAGTAAAATAGGCATCATACTAGACTCATCACTCAACTTCAATGCACATATTTCTTTAATCCAGACTTAGAAAATTGATTTATGTTTTTAAGAACCTACGACATGTAGCAGATATTTTGATTCTAAAAAAAGTTTATAGAGCACTCTGTTAATCACTTCTAACTTATTGTATTTCTTGTTGGGGTAAAGCTTTCAAAACCACGCTACTTCCTCTCGAAATAGCACAGTGAGCAATTCTAAAGGTCAGCTTCTTCCAACCCATTGACTACCCTACACATCTCCTGTATCGATCCTGGAACTTACTAACCGTTCGCTAGCTGTACATCTTAACTACGGTACTTAAACAGCACTCCCTAACCCCCTTGGACAGGAATACTCTGATTAAAAGTCGTTGCAATGCGGTACTCCCCCGTTCCAATTTATTTATGCATTCATTTACACATAGGTTTCTTTACAATAAAGTAAATACTACACTTTATATTGTTTACATTAAACAAGAATGCAAAACTAGAGTCTTAAATTTTCTACTAACGTGTGATTATACAACTACAGAAGAGCTTCTTAAAGTATTGGGTTAAGGTGAATGCTCCAGGGTAGCCCGCGAAATTCAAATATTTTTATGATTTTTGCAATTTGCCGGTCAGTGTGAAGCTGTATGTGGACCAAATGCGATCTGCGACCGTAACGCGTATTTATCTAAAGAATTATAACCATTTTGATCATCAATATAGCCCTCTAAGTTCATGTAGTTCGAAAGAATGATTATTTCTGAAATATTCTATCTTTCTAAAGAATTATAACCATTTTGATCATCAATATAGCCCTCTAAGTTCATGTAGTTCGAAAGAATGATTATTTCTGAAATATTCTATCTTTCGAACTACATGAACTTAGAGGGCTATATTGATGATTAAAATGGTTATAATTCTATAGATAAATACGCGTTACGGTCGCAGATCGCATTTGGTCCACATACAGCTTCACACTGACCGGCAAATTGCAAAAAACATAAAAATATTTGAATTTCGCGGGCTACCCTGGAGCATCCACCTTAAAACTACACACGCAAAACACATTAAACATTCACAATACTCAACAACTTCCTCACAATACTCGCACAATTACTCCCTGACAACACTCACACAACACTACGCTATGTACTAATACATGTTATCTATTTATAGTTATTTTTTTTTTGGTCTGATATAACATGTAACGTAAAACCACAACGTAGTAACAGTCGGTACTAAACGGTAAAAAACTACCCCACGGCGGTCCGTTGGCAGTGTTGGGCAAAATTTAGTTTGACTAATGATTAACGATTAAATAGGACAATCATGATTGATGACTAATGATTGATTAGTTGAATCTGTTAGTTATGACTAATAATTGATTAGTTTTAGTCTTAGTCAACAAATCATTAATTTGTTTTTTTAACTACCGTCAAATAAGAAAAGATACCAGTACAAATAGAAAAGTGTTTAAAGGAGATGTTTGAAAATGGGCCAGGTCTATGTACATTACCTCATAAAAAGAGAAAAATCCGTACCTAGAATTCGGGAAAAATACATTTAATTCTTTTAAATGTTTACTGTTGTGGTAGTTAATTGATGTTTATAAATTACTTTTATCGATTTTCAACATGGCGTCGCACCGATTTAATTACAGATCATAGAAAAATAACTGTCAGCTGTCATAACAATGTCACTTCAGTCACTTTCGTCTCGTTGCCGATAAATAAATATGTCAGAAATAAATGTCAAACGTCATTAATCAATCAAATGACAGCTTACCGCCGTGACGGGTTTTTGTAGTGTGTTGCAATTTCAAGTGTAATTTCTTTTGTTTTACCAGCAAAAAAAGCCATTTTAAAGAAATTGGACAGCTTAGAACTGTTTTAAATATATATCTCTATTTTTAAGTATAGTGTACAAGGACCTGGCCCAGGGTCCATACATTTTGGAACATCTCCTTTAATTTACAACGGATGGCGTACAAAAAAATAATAGAGTGCCTAAGCGCTCTTTATCCATTTGCGCAATTTTATGAACAAACTAGTTGACCCGCGCAACTTCGTCTGCTCCTGCTCCGCTCCTATTGGTCTTAGTGTGATGATATGTAGCCTATAGCGTTCCTCGATAAATGGCCTATCTAACACTGAAAGAATTTTTCAAATCGGACCAGTAGTTCCTGAGATTAGCGCGTTCATGTAAACAAACAAACAAACTCTTCAGCTTTATATATTAGTACTAGTTGACCCGCGCAACTTCGTCTGCGTCACAATTTTCATTACTGCTCCGTTCCGGTCTTAGCGTGATGATATATAGCCTATAGCCTTCCTCGATAAATAGGCTATCTAACACTGAAAGAACATTTCGAATCGGACCAGTAGTTCCTGAGATTAGCGCGTTCAAGTAAACAAACAAACTCTTCAGCTTTATATATTAGTACTAGCTGACCCACGCGGCTTCGCTCCCGTCAACTGGCTACTACCCTACCTACCCTACCTACCCTACCTACCCTACCTACCCTACCTACCCTACCTACCCTACCTACCCTACCTACCCTACCTACCCTACCTACCCTACCTACCCTACCTACCCTACCTACCCTACCTACCCTACCTACCCTACCTACCCTACCTACCCTACCTACCCTACCTACCCTACCTACCCTACCTACCCTACCTACCCTACCTACCCTACCTACCCTACCTACCCTACCTACCCTACCTACCCTACCTACCCTACCTACCCTACCTACCCTACCTACCCTACCTACCCTACCTACCCTACCTACCCTACCTACCCTACCTACCCTACCTACCCTACCTACCCTACCTACCCTACCTACCCTACCTACCCTACCTACCCTACCTACCCTACCTACCCTACCTACCCTACCTACCCTACCTACCCTACCTACCCTACCTACCCTACCTACCCTACCTACCCTACCTACTATAATTTGAGATTTAAACTATCCTATCTCTCAAGTTGGATCGAACTGCACATGGTGTGCGAATTTTATTATAATCGGTTAAGTGGTTTAGGAGTCCATTGAGGACAAACATTGTGACACGAGATTTATATATATTAAGATAAGATTAGTTACAAAAGTAAAAATAAGAAACCGCTGGAAAAATCATACATGACTTTACGCTTTTATTTTTTTAATCAATTTCAAATAAAACTATAATTAGTATTTAGTACAAAATGTTGCTTTATATAAATAAAATCAATGAAGTCCAGAACACCATTCTGGGCCCAAAGTCTGTTATTTTTTATAAATTCGTCATTCCAACACGATCCCATTGTCATTTTGCTAAAAGTTCGTAATCTGCTAATTCATAATGGTCGATCACTGGTCGGTCAATGGTCTCGTAATTGAATCGTGGTAAAAAAACATTTTCGTATTGCCATTATTTTAAAATCCGTTAGTAGACATGATTTTCGAAAAACTACTACTAAATTTGAACATTAAGTTATGCCAGATTTCTTTTATACATTCAGTCAAAAAAGTATCGGGAATGGATGATTTGTTTATGGTTCCAAATTCAATTTTTTGTTTTTTTGTAGTTGTTAGATTGGCACAACTGTTTTCCATTTTGGCGCGGAGTTTGAGTTGCATCTGTTATTTATATTAAATACAGTGCTGGTTTTAGTAATATCATATATAGTGTGTATTGCGAATTTCATAATGGACAAAAATATCGAACAAAGAGTTTGTCTTAAATTTTGCATCGCCAATGGAATTTCGTGTTCGGAGTCACTGAAAATGTTACAGAAGGCTTACGGTGAATCGACTTTATCAAAAACTCGTGCTTATGAGTGGTTCAAAGCGTTCAAAAGCGGTCGAGATATGATGGAAGATTTGCCTCGCTCTGGTAGGCCGTCAACGTCTGCAACTGAAGTTAACATCGCAAAAGTGAAGGAAATAGTGACTGAAAATCCCCATTCAACTCTGAGAGAGATAGCCGCCGAACTTTCTGTATCTCACGAGTCGATCCGTACCATTTTAACTAATCATTTGGGTATGAAACATGTTGCTGCTCGGCTAGTCCCAAAAGATCTGAATTTTCTCCAAAAACTCAATCGCATGAAAGTCGCTGAGGACATGCTAGAACGTGTCAGTTCAGACCCAACATTCATGAAACGCATTGTTACTGGTGACGAGACGTGGGTTTACGAGTTTGACATGCAAACTAGTCAACAAGCTTCGGAGTGGCGCCTTCCAACTGAACCGAAGCCGAAAAAACCACGCCAAAGTCGATCAAAAGTCAAAGTCATGTTGACTGTTTTCTTTCATTATCGCGGTGTTGTGCACTCTGAATTCTTACCGGAAGGTCTAACGGTAAATAAAGAATATTATTTGAGCGTTATGCGGCGTTTAAGAGAGCAAATTCGACGAAAAAGGCCAGATTTGTGGAAAGAAAATTCTTGGATTTTGCACCACGACAATGCGCCTTCGCACAAGGCTATCATTGTGAACGAATTTTTAACCAAACACTCAACAAATACCATCCAGCAACCACCATATTCACCAGATATGGCTCCTGCTGACTTTTTTCTTTTTCCTAAACTCAAATTACCACTTCGTGGCACCCGTTTTCAATCGATAGAAGACATAAAGGAGAATTCGCGGCGAGAACTGAACTCAATTCCGGAAGCAGCGTTTAAAAAATGTCTTGATGAATGGATTATTCGTTGGCGCAAGTGTATCGTTTCTAAAGGAGCATTGAAGGTGATAAAATAAATTTGGATGAATAACAGACATTTTGTGTATTATTGATCTTTTCCCGGTACTTTCTTGACAGAGTAGTATATAGTTTTTCATATTATTTATAAATTTGTCATTATGTACGAGATTACCATTCTATGCCATTTCTTTCAATCGAGTTTCAGTATTTGACCATTGGAAAGTCATAATGACGCTTTTATATTTAGTAGATTACCAAACTTGTCAAAATCAACAATTATGAAATCAATGATAGGCCATTCTGACACTATTGTAATAGCAGACTTGAGACCCTATTCTCTCCCAATCATTATTTCATAATTGAAACTAACGATTAAATTATTAGTAACTAATTGATTTAGTCATGATTATGAGTGAGCTCGTCAATCATGATTATATTAGTCATGATTGATCAGTTGATTGAGAAATTTAGTTGATTTGCCCAACACTGTCCGTGGGGTAGTTTTTTACCGTTTGTTTTATTCACTATGTATTATCCTTTTAAGGGTGCGGTCCCTATCTCCTTCGCCCTTTCTCAGAATCCCTCTTTCTTTCTACTTACTTACTGCCATCACAGTTACGTCTGATGAGCAGTCGCGTACCAAATAGTAGTGAGCAAGATTCCGTCGTTAGAAACGCACCTTCCGAAAACCCGAAAACTGTTCAAGTCTCCCTCGCGTGTGTCCCTCTTTGTCTGTTCTCTCACTTGAACCTTTACAGCATAAGAGACTATACCGGCAGAGATTTAAGATCTCTGAGACATACAAATTATTGCACCATTTTTTTTATTTGTTGACCTGTGTTATATTTCTCAAATTGCCGAATCAGATTTTGATGCCCCTTTGCACAAGGATATAGTTGAGGTATACCCACATAAATACCACTCTTTGGTTCAAAGACCATTTTTTATCAGTCTCCTTGGTTTGTACGTGCGTAGACAACTTTATGTTAAAACTCTGCTAAAAGTTAAGGCATATTTTTATATTTTTGTCTTTTGATATGCAATGTTATCACAGATCCGTGTTCAGAACATGAATGCGCTGACGGTGGCGTGTGTCAGTTAAACGAAGCGCGGGCGCCGGTCTGCAGGTGTGGTCCTCCGTGTGATCTGCTGGTGCGGCCCGGCTCCGCCGTGTGCGGCTCCGACTACCGTGACTACCCCAGCGAGTGTGCGCTGCGCCGGGAGTCGTGTCGGACACGGCAGCAGCTCACTATCGCGTACAGGGGAGAATGCGCTTCCGGTAATTTTTCTCATCCATTCTCAAACAACAGCTTGTGGGCTTAAAGGATATTGCTACGCGTCTATACATCGTCGCCTAAGAACCAAAAGAGACGTGAATTTTCTTTCTGTACTCTAATATTCGATTGGAACTAAATAAAAATTACGGACAATTTTCAGAATTGCAAAAAATGCAAAATGCTTTCCGATTTTGAGGTTATAATTACATTTGATATGTTTAATTGTTTCCAATAGAAACATTCCAAATTGACTTAGATCCCCTTTTTTGCAGATAACACTTTTAGAGTGAAATTGCAGAGCTGCCAGACCTCACTTATTATCTCACCAACAAAATGTGTATATTACACATATTTTGTTAGTGAGATAGTTAGAGAGGTCTGGCAGCTCTGGAATTCAGTCTAAAAGGTTATCTGCAAATTGCCAAAGTGTTGTCTATCAACTCATCGACTGTCAGTGTCGATGTTGCCCGTCTCACACATCGCTTTCAATCGCTTTACTCTTTTTGTACCACAAAATTTACTCATAGATGATAGGAATGAATTACTTTTAAATATATTCGTACTAATGAAGTGTTTATTCTATTGTAATAATTAAAATGTTAGTAATAAAAAAAACTAGAAATTATGGTAAAAGTTTCATAGGCCACTTTTTACCATGTCCTTTGCCCGTTACGCTTTTGAAAAGCTCATTTTACAGTCAATAGATTCCAGAATCTAGACTTCTAATTTAAAATTAAATATTTATCCGGAAATGTAAAGAGGCAGCTTATTTTGTGTCCATGTTGAGGAGACATTTTGTACTTTGGAAAGTAATTGGGTAAGCATCAAGGCGTCTCGAAACAAATTGTGGCAGGAATATAATAATTTCGTTACATAAAAGTTCTCATTTATTACAAATGCTGCTTTCTGTCTATCAGAGCAAATTAATTTATGTGTTAAATTGTTGGTAACAAATTTATGTCGGGGTCTTTAAGATGAAATAGATTTGAAAGCTATCATTGGCGTGTTTAAATTGATTGTTGGAAATAATTTGCTAAATTTGAAACAGCGCAACACCCGTGCGAATCGGTGAAGTGCGGCGCCCGCGAGCATTGCTCGCTGGACGCGCGCGGTGTGGCCGAGTGCGGCTGCGGCCCGGCGTGCGAGCCAGCCGTGCGGCCCGTGTGCGGCTCGGACGGCCGCACCTACGACAGCCGCTGCCACTTGGACCGCGCCTCGTGTCTAGATAACCGAGATGTACGAGTTGCTTACATAGGACCCTGCGGTGAGTTTAATGGTTTGTGACGTAAAATTGTGCTCGTGAATGTGTGACGCGATTTGAAAAAGTTTGTGGTTAGCTTTTACTTTGTATAAACTTCAGCTTAGGTTGACCAGTAAGCCTTACTGACCACTTTAGAAGCTTAAAATTAATATGGGAATTCAGTCGGGTATTTCGTTTATAATCTACGTACTTACTCGCCTACTAAAATGTCTCGCAATTATCTTCTAAGGTTTACTGTCTATTTAGGTTTGAGTATTCGCAGTAATTTGCTTGGAGATCCTGTCACAAGAAATGGTCTGTCTAATTAACATAAAATTACGAATTGATACAATTAAATGATTGTTCAAAAGGCGTGGAGAACCCTTGCGCTCGAGCATCGTGCCCTTGGGGCGGGGCATGCGTTACACGTGGCGGCGCGGCGCAGTGCGCTTGCCCCGTGTGCGACGCTGCGCTTGCGCCGGTGTGCGCGTCTGACCGCAACACGTACGGCTCCGAATGCAAGATGCGCATGCACGCCTGTCAGGAGGGCCTCACGGACGGACACCTACGCGTACTGTACAATGGCACTTGCCGTGAGTATCATCTGGCATATCCCTTGCACAGTGTTTTATGAAGCCCATTTTTCAGGCATCACATTTTTATTAAAAACGATGGATGAATGAGTGGATGAATTTGGGATGTCATAATGATGTGATGTGTTGGGAAAATAAACATGATATATAAACTTCCCCCTTATGAATAACTTTCCCCAATATGGCAGAATTTTCGAGAATAAACTAAAAACCAAAGACACATTCATAAAATATCTGGATCTAATAAAGTTACGAGATTAATTTGTACTTAAATTAAAATATCCAGCATAAGAGACGCCATCAATGTATTTAACAAAATGTAGAAATGTTAGCTAAATGGGGATTTGAAATCTTGAATTTAAATGATTATTTCTATCAGCTATTTCAATAAAAATGTGATGTCCGAAAAATGTCATTAAACACTGTGCTATGTCGTAAAATAAGCGGGGCTCTCGCAACGTTTGCGGTCAAAGTGAGTGAGCGAAGCCCTCCTCGTCCCCTTTATGTAAGGTTACTCTAAGTCTAAACCATGCAAATAGAAGTTTAGGTTTAACTGAAATTAACCGAATAGCTTGGTAAGTACCTAATGGACCCTCCACAGGCTCGGTAATAGTACCTTCAGGTACTGTCAGTTACGTCGTGTGTGTGTGTATATGTCGTAGTGTTGTCGTCGTAATGTCGTGGATTAAACTGAATTTATGAAGTAACATTAAAAGCAATCAGTATACAAAAATCAATAACTACTAAAGATAGCCTGATTATAATTTAAAATGTTAATAGCAAGAAAGTACTGTATACTTAAATAATGTTATTAAAATACAATTAGAATTATCCTTAAATAGTCATCATCTGCCTAGCCTTTTCCCAACTATATTGGGGTTGGCTTCCAGTCAAACCGGATTTAGCTGAATACCAGCATATTACGCGGAGCGGCTGCCTACCAGACCTCCACAACCCAGTAACTGGGTAACACGGTACTTCATGGCAAGACTGGAGTCAGATTTACTGGCTTCTGACTATCCGTAACGACTGCCAAAGATCCACAAATGACAGCCGGGACCAACGGCGAGGCACGGAGGAAACCTGCTATGTTAAGATGGTCACCCATCCACAGACCAACCTTGGCAAGCGTTGCTTAACCTTGAAGATCGACCCGTGTGGCTGTTATTATTTAGCCACGAGCTCCTCAAAATTATCTTTAAATAGTAATAAGTAATATTTCAAATAAGTAGCATGATAATATAGCTAAGTGATATTATAGCATGCAAACTCACCACATAGTATAAAATAATGTCGCTTCCCGCGTCTGTCTATCTCTATGTATGCTTAGATCTATAAAACTTCGCAACAGATTTTGATGCTGGTTTTTAATAGATAGAGTGATTTTCGAGGAAGGTTTTAGTATTTAATTTGTCAAGGTTTTGTGTAAATTGGCAAAAATTGGCAATTAAAAAAGATAATTACTGAAGCGGTCGGAAAAAGTTTTACTATTGATATGCACGCGTTTGACCACTATCTCACCTGTTGGCAAACGATGATGTGGTCGAAGATGTAGCACGCCTGCCTAGAAGTAACTTATTCAGTTTTGACTTGAAGACTCCCAGGATATAGCTATCAGGAAATACAGATCCAGCAGGGAATTCCACCTTTGTACGCACTATGAATGTGTTCCCAAAACGTTTTGTGCGTGTGGGTGGGATGTCCACCATGTACCGGTGGCGCATCGCCGTACGTCTTAAGATATCTAAAAATTATTTACGTCGCGGGGCTGCGAAAACCATTGATACTAGAACAAAACGATGTACTACAGTTTTATATAAAACATCAATACCTACGAAAAAGTCCATAAAAGCATATGTCTGTCTTTTATAGTTGAACCAATAAACATTTTTATGATATTTGAAATTTGATATAAAATACTGCTTTATTTGCAGAGGTTTTCACCAATAAAGTACTAATCGTTATCTTAACAAAATGTTGTCATCTTGAGTGTTTAATTTAGACCAGAATGTGACGTTCACTCTATTTATTTTCGATGAAAATCTTAGGAGATTGAATATCTTAGGAGATATCTTAAAATTAAAGTAAGTCTCGCAATCAAATAATTATAACAGAGGTAGAGATGTCCCAAAGTGGTAGACACATGCGAGCAGACGTCAATGATAAATGATATTTATTTTGCAAATAGGTTACAAGTAACTGTTTTACACGTCATTTTTTTTGTCATATTTATCTAGATGAGCCTAAGACGACCCACTGACCGAGGCCGGTGTGTTTCCTAGCTGACTACTCTGAGAAGAAACACCGAAACAAATTCAGAGGTCTCTTTTGAAGTCCATACAATTGCTAATAACATATGAAAACCATGTAGGTAAACGTCTGAAGTGGCCTTTTGAAGAAATCACCACGCAAGTTTGAGTGGGCCTGTCCAGACAGTGCAAGCATTCGTCAGTTATCGTGCTGCTTAACTCAGAACTTTGAGGAGCTCAACGAACCGACGAACAATATTGTTCCCCAAATTTTGGTATTACTACCCAAATGGGTAGGCCGCATAGTATTCTCAAAATGCGTCATTGACGGTTATCTATTGCACTTTTTATTTCAGCCTGAACCACAATATTATTGATTCTGGTAATTAGATGTTCACTTTGTTAGTTCGAGCTAAATCAATATGAATGTTGTCGGAATAAATATTGATAAGGGCTCTTTAACATGTCACCTTGACGGTTCAAACCATAACTTTGTCAACAACTACACAGATAACTTTATTTAGACCAAAATAGTGACTGATTCGAGGTGGGCCCTATTTTGTTTTGAGTAGTTTAAATCGGGCGGGTCGCTAATAAGTAATAAAACGATGTAATAAAGTTTACATAATGTTTATATAATCAGAAAGACAATTTTTTTTTTGTATGATCCGTTTTTATTCCGTTTCTTACGGATGGTTGGAACGCTCGTGTTTTAGTTAAACATAGGTAGTTATCGGATCCTCCTGAGTACATTTGTACTCCTCATAGTACGTAACAGATTCAAAAATCTGGGTAGCAAGTACGGCGTTACATACATTTCAAAAAATATTTAGAAGATGACAGTGGCCGTAATTTTAAAATCCGACCCTTGTTAATAAAATTACACGAAAACTTTTTAAAAGTTCCTCATGAAACAAGATTTAGCATTGATGAAATTATGGTGTCCAATAAGAGCAAAAAACCGGAGATCCGAAACAATACATTAAAAGTAAATCAAAGAAATGGGGCTTTACAATATTTATCAGAGCCGTCGTGTCTGGGTTCATTTATGATTTAATTGTGTATGTGAGTGAGGACACCTTTCTTACGGAGAACTTTCAGCATTCGAATCTGGCTTTGGGTTAGGCGCTACAGTAGTAGTAGCCTTATAAAAGAGTGGTCTACTTCTACAACTTCTTTACTAGTCTAGAATTAATTCATTACCTACAGAAGACAGGAGATGGGTGAACGAATAGTTCCAATATACTTGGAACTGTTCGTTCGGATAGAATAAAAAGTTGAAAATTAAACTTAGAATGTCTTAATGTTTAGTAAAGTGACACGATAATAAATGTGTGACCACTGCCAGTAACTATGTTGGGGCACACCCAGTGCCTACACTTCAACGCTAATGTAAACAAACTAAGAGGAAGTGTGCAGTGCCATGTCCTGAATAATCAAGCATTACAAGTTGCAAAGAGAGGACGTAGACCTTGCAGACATGCTCATCGCCAGCTTTAGAACAAACCTCTAAGGCCACTGTAAATTGTAAAGTAAGGTATATGTAAATTCACCTTGTGTGAGGACCAAATTGGATATTTTACAATATTCAGTACCAAAAAGAAGTGCAAGTTATGCATTAACTGTATCCTCCTAGATACATTGATTTATGTGAACAAATGAACAGATACTTGGCAATGTACTTTTTTATTAATTTATTTAAACTTCATGTACACTAGTGGTACATAGACGGACTTAATGCAATGAGGCATTTTCTACTAGTCAACCTTTCAACTTTATTAAAATTATTTCTTAATCATCACCGCTGCGTCGCTTGGTTGATACTTATAATATTCAAAAATACCCAATTAAATCCAAATTATCTATTAGTTTAGCATTTACAAAGTCAAATGATATGTCAAATTGAAGTAAAAAAATAATTAACGATTTCTATAGTTCAAGCTCTGATTACCTGCGATGTTGGATTTAGAAAATAGAGACCAAAATATGGATCAGTGAGACTGCTATTTGTACAAATTTTCCAACTTTCATTTGCTCTTTAACCAGTACGTTTACCGTCGCAGTTTTTATTTTACAAATTCAATCTAATGCTTAAATTACATACCTGATAGTTTTTTTTATGTAGTTATTCAGTTTTTTTTATGTAAGATCACACAAACCGCGTGTGTGTGGATTGAGTGATCTAAATAAATCGTTATAACTTTCTGAAATGATGTTCAAATGAATTGAAAATTTGTCGACATTTAAAAAAATTCTTGAATAAAATTTGAAATTAAAATAAAGACCAAGAAGGCTGAGAATTCAGATTGTGTGATCTAGTTATTTGACCATAACTTTTTAACCTGAAGTTTAACAATTGTTTGACTTCACCATCAAGTTTTTACAATTATTTACTAACCCCCTCCAGTTTTTTGTAAAGATTAAGTGAACTTTACAAAAGATCACTTATTTCATACGCACAAGTGAAGTTTCATCTGCTAACAACATTTTTTTATCCTTTGTAAGGCAAGTCATTAATATAGACACAGAAACAAAAATGGGCCAAGAATTGAACCCTGGAGTTCGCTCATTTTCACTGTAGATCCGGGTTATGTTTTTACGATGTTGAAAACTAAAACTGCATCAATGGTTTTAAAAAAGAACAGTTGTTGTATTTGACCAGCCACGCACACTTTAAAAATTCACTCTGTATATTATTTCTCTACTAATCTATACATTTTTTTTTATGTATTTGTATACTTACTAAAGCTGAAGAGTTGAGGAGCTCGTGGCTAGATAATAACAGCCGCACGGGTCGATCTTCAAGGTTAAGCAACGCTTGCCAAGGTTGGTCTGTGGATGGGTGACCATCTTAACATAGCGAGTTTCCTCCGTGCCTCGGAAAGCACGTTAAGCCGTTGGTCCCGGCTGTCATTTGTAGATCTTTGGCAGTCGTTACGGATTGTCAGAAGCCAGTAAATCTGACTCCAGTCTTGCCATGAAGTACCGTGTTACCCAGTTAATGGGTTGTGGAGGTCTGGTAGGCAGCCGCTCCGCGTAAAATACTTGTATTCAGCTGAATCCGGCTTGACTGGAAGCCGACCCTAATATAGTTGGGAAAAGGCTAGGCAGATGATGACTAAAGCTGAAGAGTTTGTTTGAACGCGCTAATCTCTGGAATCTCTGGAAATTATTTTTGTAAATGTTAGCCACATTCATGAGCTACGGGAACGCGCGAACGGGAAAAAACGGAATATGCGCGTACAAAGTCGTGGGCAAAAGCTAGTTTTATAAAAATCCATAAACGCATCTAATATATATTGCGAATAAATAAAATAACACGTAAATCAAACAAAGTTCATTCATACTGTTTAAACGTAATTTTCTCAAATAATGATTGATTCGCTGTAATCTTATATAAAATGGCCTTTGTGATTTATCTTTAAGTGGATCTTGCGACTCTTTGAAAGAAATTCCATTAAACTGTGACTGAGCTCCGGTGAACGGCTCTATCAAATATTGTATCTATAATTAATAGCCACGCTCGGACGCCTTTAAATAATAAAATTAATCCGTATTTTCTGTCCATCAATCTGCGTCGCGTTCAATTTCCATTGAGCCATTTTAATCTCTAATTGACATTTCAGTGCGCAATGATAGAGTAACATAAAATTTATTACTATGTTGAGTCCCGCGAACAAATTGAACTGAATGAGTTTGAGAGCGGAAATAAATGAGAGTTCATGTAAAAGTACACGGGTTTATTAAACATTATGTCGAGTGGCCCCGATGCAAGCACTTTGATTTCTTTCATTAAAATGATTTAAATATCAACAAAGTTTAATATGTATATACCTGACATAATAATAGCGAACAAATAAACTTAAACGTAATAACTGTTTGAAACCTAATTACCGATGTTTATTCTTGGTCGCTATTGATTTGCACTACTTATATTTTTTAGCAAGATGGTCTCATACCCCAACTTTGATCTTCACTAATAGTATAAAATAAAAGCATAAATCTGCTACTGTTTTCTTGTGTTTTATTTTTTCTTAAATAAATAAAGGGGTTCAATTTTTTTTCTATGGGAGTTGGCCTAGCCCCTCCGCCGCTATTATATTTTTTTTCAAAGTGGCGGTGCACAATTTTTTATGCATACTAGTTGACCCGCGTAACTTCGTCTACTCCGCTAGTTAGTCTTAGCGTGATGATATATCCGCTTATAGCCTTCCTCGATAGATGGACTATCCAACACTGAGATAATTTTTCAAATCGGACCAATAGTTTCGGAGATAAGCGCGTTCAAGCAAACAAACGCGTGTGTGCGTGTAGGCGTGCTACATCTTCGACCACATCTTCGCTTACCATCAGGTGAGATAGTAGTCAAACGCGTGCTTATCAATAGTAAAATAAAACAAGCAAACAAACAAAATCTCCAGCTTTATCTTCTTAATATATATAAATCTCGTGTCACAATGTTTGTCCTCAATGGACTCCTAAACCACTTAACCGATTATAATAAAATTCGCACACCATGTGCAGTTCGATCCAACTTGAGAGATAGGATAGTTTAAATCTCAAATTATAGTAGGTAGGGTAGGTAGGGTAGGTAGGGTAGGTAGGGTAGGTAGGGTAGGTAGGGTAGGTAGGGTAGGTAGGGTAGGTAGGGTAGGTAGGGTAGGTAGGGTAGGTAGGGTAGGTAGGGTAGGTAGGGTAGGTAGGGTAGGTAGGGTAGGTAGGGTAGGTAGGGTAGGTAGGGTAGGTAGGGTAGGTAGGGTAGGTAGGGTAGGTAGGGTAGGTAGGGTAGGTAGGGTAGGTAGGGTAGGTAGGGTAGGTAGGGTAGGTAGGGTAGGTAGGGTAGGTAGGGTAGGTAGGGTAGGTAGGGTAGGTAGGGTAGGTAGGGTAGGTAGGGTAGGTAGGGTAGGTAGGGTAGGTAGGGTAGGTAGGGTAGGTAGGGTAGGTAGGGTAGGTAGGGTAGGTAGGGTAGGTAGGGTAGGTAGGGTAGTAGCCAGTTGACGGGAGCGAAGCCGCGTGGGTCAGCTAGTAATATATAAGTAGAAGTAAGAAGGCACTTAAACAAATAAAAATATCAGGTACATGATGCCTCAAAGTGTAACGTTTCCGAGATATTTAAAGGTAAATTCGCTATGTAAAAACATAGATAACCCTAAAAATGTACTAATCACGCGGTTATATGCAGTACAATGTACTACTATTCTAATTATAGTCCTCGGCTTGATTCAACCATTTATGTAAATTAAACACTATTAATTTGTGAAGTTCTTAATAAAGTGGTTTTCACAAGTTCTTTTATTACTTTGTTCCAATCTATACCTATAAAATGCTTTGTCCTGAATGACTGATGGATCAACGTATAGCCTAAAATGCTTATCGTAGAGACCTGACACTTGGAGGGTGTGTTCTTTGTATGACGTAGTCATCCGGTAAGAAAGGATTCTTGAAAATTCATCCCTAAGACGGTGGTAGTATTAGTAGGGTCTCATTCTCCGCACTTAGACTCTCATTTGGTCCGTTGTGCGTGGTTATCCTGGCTAAGTTAGCCAGCCTAGCTCCGCCCAGAAGCACGGAAGTTTCCTGGGAGTTTCACAGGCTTCGCGGAGCAACCTCACCGTTCCGAGGATTCGTTGACGTTGGGTAGGTATTTTTCGGCGTCAAAGCAGCCCCTGCAGAGTTGGCTATCTATGGCGCCAATGTTAAAGAGATGTTTATTTAGGGGGCAATGGCCCGTGATTGTCCCTATAAATATTCTGAGGTTATTTTTACCCCCTAAGGCGGTGAAATAGGGGTTGGAATTCTGTATGAAAAACCTTATTCCTTTAACCAATACGCTTAAAATTTGATACAAATGTAGACCAAAGTAAATAATAAAGATTGACATTATTTGTTTTTCACAACTGCCCCTAATGGGTGTTAAACTTTGAATGAAATAATCTTATTCCTTGAGCCAATGAGCACGTAAAACTTGGTACAAATACGAGTATTGACCGAAGTAAATACTAGAGGTTGTCATTATTAGTTTTTTCCAAAAATCCCCTTACGACGATTTTGGTATATTAAAATTGGTATGTACGAGTACCTATGTAAGATGTACTTGGGTTAATAAAATTGAAATTTGGCACCTTAGTAAATAGATTGCTACAATTGGACTGAAAAGAATTCTTTGTAATGTGTAAAAGGAATGTTTAAGCATGTTTTGTACTTGAATAAAACTGCGTCGTAAAACGGGATAGCAAAGTCCAATAGTAGGTGACGACGCATGCCTTTTTCTTTCGCTTTCTTATTTGTTGAATGGCATACAAGATAAATCAATAAAAATTCATAAATAAATTGCTGGGCATTATTGAGAAATTCCTAATGGAAAACCCCAAATACACTTTCTGTCCAATCTGGGAATCGAACCCAGGATTCCACGCAGACCCGAGAAAATAAAAAACAAAAAAAAAATATGTACACTATGTGATTACTCTATTGTATAGATGTAGAGTGGAGGTGGGGATTGAGTGTGTATTTTTATGTGTGTGTTTACCACATTTATAAAACCGTAAGTTGCTCAGTCTCATCATAGGATAAGCCCTTAAGTAAATAAATATTTTTTCTAGTATGGTTACTTTTGGGGGTCAAACTAAAATAAAAAAAAAGATTTTCAAATTGTATTCTGTAACATATCAAAGGAAAGGACATACTGTGATGGTTTTAATTATATTTTTATTTTATTTTAAAATTAACACTTTTTAAGTTACCTATTCTAGAAATTAGACCAAAAATTACCATTCCCCCATCTGAAAAAAATGCAGATATTTCTATACCTAAAGATTACAAGAAATCTTATTAGATTGTATTAAAATAACTTGTTAAAATGGAATTAGTCCTTCCGAACCCTTGCACGCGACTCCGACTCGCACTTGGCCAGATTTTAATGATCTTTATTGTTATTCCATGGCGTCTTTACCTTTAAATATCTTGGCAACGTGATATAAATTATAACGTTGCGGGCACCATATTGTTTTCATTTTTTGTTTGTTTAAGTGTCTTCTCCTCATTATGCCTGTTATATTGTCCGCCATAACTTGAAAAAAAATCAAAATAGCGACGGAGTGGCTATTTAGAAAAATTCGAACCCCTTTAACTAAAAGGCTCTGGTTGAATTATAAAAATGATGAAAGAATTTAAAAATTTTCTTTAGTCAACCAAAAATACGACCAACGACATGTTTTCCATCTATCAAATAGTTGAAATGAAATGACTTTAACGCGACTGATGTCGTTGACGTTGGTGCGTGCCCTAAACGTGTAATGTTTTATGCTGTATTGTGTGTGTATGTAAAATATTCTGATTAGTCGTGCATTGTTCAGAGACTTGCTTGGACATCGCGTGCAAAAGCGGTGGCGACTGCGTTGTGGACGCCAACACCGGCCGGCCCGTCTGTCGCTGTCACAACTGCACCGAGGCGCAGGTATTGTACCCTACTGAATTTACTTCACCTAACTGGGGGTAAGCTAGTGCCTCCACCAAGACGAGCCATGCAAATCACAAGGGTATTACCTACCTTTTCTCGAAGAGCTTAATCGTTTTTGGAACTCTCGTAACTTGGGTTTGGATTATACATGTTCTCGGGATATGACGTCTATAACAGACTTATTAAAGAAATAAGTTTCAATTGCATAGCTTTTATAATTTAGATTTTATTGACACATTCAAGTGGGTATAACTTGAAAAAAATAGTTCTTGTAGTAACGAATCGGTCAAGCCACATATTTTGGAAAAGGTCTTGGCAACATTTTACATGAAAATATTTTTGGTGAGATATTAATTATCTCTCCAACTAACATGGAAAGCAATTCCTGAGTAACACAGCACAACACGTCATAATTTTGAAAATTGTAGCTTGAAAATGTAATTTTATTTCATTTCTGTTTTTTTTTAATCGTCTCTATAAAAAATGTCGTAAAATTAACAATGCAAGCTTCAGCTTTTTGCTAACTTCAAAAATTGATAAAAGTAATGTGACAGTACACAGAACACAGTGACAGTAACACATTTTTTTTCTTGTTTAATAAAAACTTTGCCCTACACTAGGAATTTCTCCTGTATCATGGGTCCGTTTTACAGACTTATAAATTAACATACACAAACAGCCAGACCTGGAACAACTATTTGTGGGCCATACAAATGTTTGTTCCGTGCGGGAATCGAACCAGCGACACGCAGTGATTGACTGACTGCTCAGTCAATCAACCAATGCGCCACCCGTGTCGTCAATTAAGTTTTAGGTTAAACCAATGAAATCGTTGTCGGTTATACAGAACATTAGCGAAATCATGAACCATATTAAAATTCAAAGCATTTTATTTCAAATAAACCATTACAGGTACTTTTGAAATGTCAATGTCGGTCAGTCAAAACCATTGAAGCCATTTGCACGTTCCAAAGTATAGATCTCTATGGAGAAGAACGTGCAGGAAACTCCACGAACACTTTTAAATCATGTTATGTTTTACAAAATTCAAGTTACATATCCTTGTTGCTTTTATATGTGAGGATTGTCCGCAAAGGAAAAAAAAATATGTTACAAGAATTTTAAATATAAATATTAAAAAAAGCCAATGGCAGTTGATGACCAGCCTCAACTGAAGGCGCGCGGCGCCCGTTCACGAACATGACGCGTGTATCGGCACCATTAAGCTCAACCATTTTGAAGGGAACCGAATGATCAATCAAACGCACCACCATCAGCGAGACATTTGAGTGAGTATGGCATGCTCTCAACCACCATGCTCGTTCATGTCCAACATGTGAAACTACAACTAATCACAAAAAATGTAAATGGCTTCATGGTACTCACATTTAGAAAATTTTAAAACTATGCTTCTACATTACACAAAACTATTGTTGTCAATGACCAAATAATGAAATCTATTTAAAAAAAAAAACGAATTAGTTCTTACAACAAAAAGAATAAATAAATGATTATAATTGTTATGAAAGTGTAAAATAGGAGGGTGAGCATCAGTCTTCCAGACATAAAAATCTGACAAGTTAACCCTACCAGCTGTGACTGTGGAGCAGGACCGGCATTTAGCCAAGCGTTTTTATCGTGAATATAATGTTCCAGTTTATAACATGCTTGTCTACATTGTGTGCATACATTTTTGGACCAAAATCCAAAGTAGCCGGCCAAAGAAAAATAAATACATATTATGATAGTACTTACCTAAACATTATTTATTACTACGTTATTCTAATGGTCTATCTTAGTGAAAAATAATAAAGAATTTAAGCGTGTTTGGCTGCCCCTATCCAGTCGCAGAAAGCCCCTGGTCAGTCTCCTGTCTAGGCTTATGCCAAGCCTCCTTAGACTGTCTGTAGCCTGGTGCCAAGGCCCAAATTAAACAAAATTGGTGATAGAGAAGCTGGACTATACTGCTTTGGTTTGTGAGCCGGATCATAATTATTAAGCGAAGATGTCTCTATCATAATTAAGATGTTTATCTTGATCCGACTTAAAGTTACCCATTAAAGGTTTGATGATATGGCACTAAGATACTTTTGAGAATTCATAAAATGCTTGAGTAAAACTGTCGCGGAAAGATGAGTCAGGCGATAAATAATAGATTTCTGAGCCATGAGATTATTCTAGCTTATTTTCTTATTTCTACGTAAAGATGCTCAGTCTTGGTTTCTGTCCTAAATTGCCTTATAATATAAGTTACGGTTTTGGTGACTTTAGTAAGACATCTTACATTACGAAAATTAATGTCGTAGCGGATATTACGGCGGTGCTTTTATCCGTCGTCCGTCTTTTCAGTGAAAATTGTATGTGTGTGTTATGTTTCAGGAATGTTGGCTTATTTTCCTGAATATTTTCCAAAGTTACTGTCTGTTATCTTTCTGAGTCAGCGTTAAATTCATCCCGAAAAATCAGAAAGGGTATATTTGTCAAAGCTTATCGTACTTTGCGGTTGCTGGCAGGAATCAGACGTGGTATGCGGGAGCGACGGGCAGACATACCCGTCGCAATGTGAGCTGGACTCGACAGCGTGTCGCGAGCAAACGGATTTGCGGCTCGCGTACAAAGGCGATTGTGGTGAGTGAAATGCCAATCATATCTTATTTCGTGTTGTTTATATACTTCAGAGCTTAGTTTTAAGAGGCGGCCAGACCAAGAGCACCAAAAAATGTCAATTTTTTCGTGACATAGATCTCCGTAAAACATTTTCAAGCGAAAAAAAGTGCAGTGAATAGCTAAGTCTTTAAAATAAAGCATTTTATAAAGATATTATACAAACAAGGCCCAGAACATTGAAAAAAAGACGCCACAAGAGATACACTACTAATATTTTTCGTCGCGAAATGCTCAAAATTTTGAGTGGTAACTATCATCTTTTTTGAAGTACCTAACTATTCAATAGAAAATTTATTGAACTAAAGCATTTTTATCCAAATTTCCCTAATTTTTCATTGTATCAGTTCAGAATCCTGCGGGAGCAGACCTATGTCAAAACTTTTCAAAATTTGTTCCGAACGCCGTTGTTCAAAAGAATTCTAATTAAATATAAAAGTGAAAAGAATATAAATCTGATATTAAATAACAACAGCCTAGATAAATTATCTCATAATAATGATAATGTTTTAATTCATAATTTTGATAACGAAAAAAAAAATACATACAGACGAACATAGAACCTCCTCCGTTTTGAAGAAGTCGGTTAAAAATAAGATGTTTCGTGCGGCATGTTGAATGCTTATTGTCATCTGACAGTAGGGTTACACAAAACTTGAAAAGACATGACCAGTGATACTATGGGAGCGTGTTTTAACATCAATGTGCAGCAAATATTGTTATATTTTTGGAATTTTTGTATTTTGTAGTTTACAGATAAAAGTTGAAATAGTCTAAAAGCTGGGAAAACCGAGAAAAATAAAGATAAGTTTTGACTAAATAACTCTACTTTTCAATAAGAAATGGCACTAGGCGTTGCGATTATCGAGTTTAAAAATGATTTCCTGCTATTTGACACGCCATCGCATCGAGGTTCTATACTAGAAAGGTAGTAAAATAAATAATCTTGATGTGTTTTTTTGGTGAAATACTCAGTTTAAAAATAAAATGCAACTAAGACAATTAATGTAATACAACAGTTACAATTACTAACATTAGTTTCAGCAGTAATTTATTTGTTTACTAGGTGTTTAAGTAAAAATTGTTTTACATCAAGATTATTTAACTACCTAAACCTTTCTAGTATAGGCTTTTTATACCATCAAGGGGGTAAACGAGTATGCGGGTATCCTGATTGTTCGACCATTGGGCAAGCATCGCTTGCAGGGGTAAGGTTAGCATTGATATAATGTGCCTTTGAACCCTCCGTCCGGATATGCCACAGTTTAGATACTTCACCATAAAATCTATTTAACCGAGTCGAAGAGCAAAACAGTTGAATTCTTTGTGAATAGCAATGGTCGTCAGAAATTGGACACAGTGTCGGTGTGCAAGTAGGGACGTGATTATTGTAAATAACGATCTGAGGTCGATAAATCGATAATAGTTTTTTTTCACGACACTCTAAATCAGAGATACCGAGAGATTCAGAGTTTACCAACGTACTAACATAGTTAATAAGCTCAAACTGTTACTAACTATAATGGATCTTGTAATCTGATAATAAATTTTAAATAAATAAAAATAAAAAATAAATAAATCAATCTTAAATTAAATCTTAAAATTTAAATCAGTTTTTTATTAGAAAACTGGCACATTAAACTCATCCGTGAATCCTTAATTTACACTTAGTTATCTTACTTCATAATCCGGTTAAATTGGACCAAATAGGAGTGAAGGTAAAATAATTCACACCCAGCTCAACATTGGTAGAATTGTTCAAAACACTATCATAAATGAAATATAAAAAATCCCCATCGATCAAAACCTCAAAGATCGAACAAACACAATTTTCAGCGAAACGGTAGGTTTTATCATGAAATTAGTTAGAACAAAATTGTAAACCACATAATTATCTATACAAAATGCCTAGATACTATTTTCTTAAGAGCCACCGTTTCTGAGATATAACGATTCAAAAAATTAAACAACGGTGGCGTGAAAACGTGTGCATATTAAAATGACGATTACAACTATTCCAACTTTTTGAATCGTTCTGATCTCCAATTGTGCTAATGCTAAAAACATCTGTATTAAAATATATACTAATACATAAAGCTGAAGAGTTTGTTTGTTTACTTGAACGCGCTAATCTCAGGAACTGCTGGTCCGATTTGAAAAATTCTTTCAGTGTTAGATAGCCCATTTATCGAGAAAGGCTATATATCATCACGCTAAAACCAATAGGAGCGGAGCAGTAATGAAAATTGTGACGCAGACGAAGTTGCGTTGGTCAACTAGTACTAATATATAAAGCTGAAGAGTTTGTTTGTTTGTTTGCTTCAACGCGCTAATCTCAGAAACTACTGTTCCGAGTTAAAAAAATATTTCTGTGTTAGATAGGAAATCTATAGGTTATACAGGGTTACTTGTAATTCGACGTATATCCGTCAGGAATTGAACCCCCCATACGTATGGCCGAAATTCAATCGTTTTCGAGATATTTGAATGTTTAGGTTTTTTCGATATTAATCCAAAATTTTACATTTATTTCAATATAAAAAGAAAACTACGTATATCATCAGTTCATCACGCTAAGACTAATAGTAGCTGAGCAGATTAAGTTGCGCGGGTCATCTAGTATCATACGAGAGGCTTCTAACCGAAATGAACTCCTGATTACCAAACTAAGTAAAAACCTAATATATCTTATCTATAAAATCCAAGAATAAATATAAAATTTTACAGATAAGATTTATATATATATATATATATAAGTAGATAAGATGAGGAGCTCGTGGCTAAATAATAACAGCCGCACGGGTCGATCTTGAAGGTTAAGCAACGCTTGCCAAGGTTGGTCTGTGGATGGGTGACCATCTTAACATACCGAGTTTCCTCCGTGCCTCGGAAAGCACGTTAAGCCGTTGGTCCCGACTGTCATTTGTAGATCTTTGGCAGTCGTTACGGATTGTCAGAAGCCAGTAAATCTGACTCCAGTCTTGCCAAGATGTACCGTGTTACCCAGTTAATGGGTTGTGGAGGTCTGGTAGGCAACCGCTCCACGTAAAACACAGGTATTCAGCTGAATCCGGTTTGACTGGAAGCCGACCCCAATGTAGTTGGGAAGAAGCTAGGCAGATAATAATAATATAAGTAGATAAGATCTATCTTCTTATTTTGAAAATCAGTGCTCTTCCAATGAACATAACAAGGTCTTTTACTTAGATAAGGAGTAACTAAGATACATCAGTACTGAAAAGTTCGACCACAGTTTAGTCATGTGAAAAAAAGAGAAAAATAGAAATACAATAACAAATGACAAATTTGTTAGAGGTTCAAGGTTTATTTACAGCTTGACGACTGAGACAAGTATGATACGTGTTGTGTTGTGTAAGATGTAGGAGTGTTGTAAAGTGTAGTATAGTGTAGTGTATTGTAGTGTAGTGTAGTGAATATTGTGTAACGTAACAATTTAGTTATTTCTGGACAACTAGTAACTTTCCGGTATAAGCGTAGTCTAGGTCAACGAGCCAGTTTGTTACAGTTGTTTTACATTTGTGTTTGATAAGGGGATACGTGTTGTAGACCAGGGCTGAAGTCTTTGAAAACGGTAAAAAAATAATAGTAGGATGAAACCCACTGGAAAAGGAAGAAAATTTTACAAAAATAAAAGGAAAACTAATTTACAGGTGATCTGAGGTCGGAAAGTGGATGGGGGTGAGGTTTTTTTGCATTTTCTGAGATTCACCATAGTAATATATTTTTTTTACACCATCAGAAAGTAAAGATTTCATTGAACTAAAAACCCAACGACTTTTTAAAAATGCAGATAATTTGATGGGAGAATGTTCGATTGAATATTAGGGTGCTTTTTCAATATTAAGTCAAAATAAGGTGAAAAAATAGGGACATATAAAGGTTTCACCAAATTTCGTAAAAGATAAAAGTAAAACCAAAAACTTGGTTACTTGATTTTTTCACATAAATGAGGTTATGACAAAGAAGTGTACTTAGATATAAAAGTTGTAGATCTTTTTATTACCTAAAACTTTGCCATGTAACTTTTTTCCATACAACTTTTATTTTTCCGGAAATCGAGATAAACCATTTTTACCCTTAAAAACTCACCCCATCCGCTTCCCGACCTCAGATCGCCCGTAAATTGTGTTTCCATTCATTTTTGTTATATTTTCTTCCTTTTCCAATGGGTTTCATCCTTCCATTATTTTTTTTGGGTTCGATTATCGACCTTGGTCTATTGAGGATTTCATTAATCTTGTTGTATAAATGGGCACCAAGAAAATGGAAGAATTTTAGAGCAAATTTAGTGGGCACGCTGTAGACATACCAACTGTATATTTTCTGCGCTTCTATAGAAATTCTAAAGGGTTATACCTTAAGGAACGATGCATTCTGAGGACTGTTTGTAGTATTAAAAGCTGCCTCACCGTCAATACCTCACAGATATGATAAAGGGTAGTTGTGGGATAGAAGAATGGTAAAAACAGACTTACTTTAAGAAGAGCTCTTTAAGCACGCTTCACTACACGAGTAACTGTTGGTGCATTGCACTAGTTATACAATACACCAACAGTGACTGGCATAGAGCAGAATAAATAATTTTAAAGAACTTCGAGCTAGCAGTGTGTCTGAGATTTTTAAATATTATAATATATTAACTAGTCGACCCGCGCAACTTCGTCTGCGTCACAATTTTAATTACTGTTCCGCTCCTATTGGTCTTAGCGTGATGATATATAGCCTATAGCCTTTCTCGATAAATGGGCTATCTAACACTTTTACACGAAATAATTTTTCAAATCGAACCAGTAGTTCTTGAGATTAGCGCGTTTAAACAAACCAACGAACTCTTCAGCTTTATATATAAGTATAGATTTACGAACCCTAGTAGAAACAAGGTCTACCTGAGGAGCAAAACTACGTCTCTAGTCGATCACTAATCCAAGGTACTTTATTAATTTAGTTTTTTCAAGCAGAGGACACTTGCAATTTATTATTTTATGACATATTCGAAATGTGCGATTATTTTGTGCGAATTTTGAGTGAGATAGGATTACGGGTATTTCTACGGAGCGAGAATTTTACAAACTTGGTCTTATCGACGTTTAACGTTAAAAGATTACATCTAAGTCACTCATTAACAACACTGAATTCTCGGCAACGTCAACTACGGAGATTGCAATTGAATCGTCAGACCATTCCGAGTTTCCTCAGAATAGTCACTAATTTGTACTGGTCGATGATTAATACGTCCGCACATCAAGCTCAACGAGTCAATGCTGCTCTCCAAGAATACGACATCACAAGGTTAGACTGGCCTGCCGGCTCGCCTGACTTAAACCTAATACTTAATAGAGCAGCGTGGCCCCAGACAGTGCCAGAGCTCAGGGAAGCCACTATTCAAGAATGGGACAGGTAACCCCAAGAAATGCTGGATAATTTGATCCTCAGCATGCCCAGGGGGATCTCCGCATGTGTTCGAGCCAGGGGAGGGGTTATATTATATTCAATATAAACCTTTTATTAATAAATTGTTGTTTAAGTTTGGTTAAACTGTCTTTTTCTTTCTATCGAATTTCTGTTACAATTACATTCTGATTAATTACTTAATTTTTGTTAATGAAAAATAGTTTTACTTTTTCATTTAAAAAAAAAGGTTTATCTATTTAAAGAAAACTCACAACAAAAATTTTTTCTTGATAAAATTAAATCTAAAAATATATCAGATTATGCTAGTGATAACAATGTTAACACATTGTTTTCACTAGCATAATCTGATGCCGGTTGATGGGTTGTGGAGGTCTGGTAGGCAGCCGTTCCTCGTAAAATACTGGCATTCAGCTAAATCCGGGTACTGGAAGCCGACCCCAATATAGTTGGGAAAAGGGCTCGGCAGATGATGATGCTAGTGATCACATACTTTTTTTGATGTGTGTACTACTTGTACCATTATTATCACCATGAATCTACACATAGTAAAAATTAAAATATTGGCACCGCAACTTTTTATGTTCCTTTTAATAAGTTAGCGACCCATTAATTTGCAGGTTGTTGTTAAAGATTACAAAAGTTTAAGTTCTTTTCAATATTAGCTAAAGATTTTGTTGTGTCTACTGAGTTCTTATTGTAAAATTTTATTACAAAACATCTTACATTTCTCGTCCGGTATTAATCGCTTTCACAAGACTTTCATTTTGCGGAGAAGTGGTAAACAATCGTTATTAAATTTGCGCTGGTGTCTTTCCTGTTCCCTTAGTGAGAAAACGAGAAAGCCTTATTTTCCTTAGCGACAGAAAGAGAGAGCACTACAGGAAGCACACAATTTCCAACGTAATGACATTATCTGTTCGGCTATTCATTTTTCGGAAAACTTCAGTCGGAGTGCTCGTATACAATTAAAACTCGTGCTTGTATTATAATTTATGACTCATGCGACTCACTCGTAAGAGGAAACATTTGGTTTGTCTCTCGGTTACTTATTTCAGAAATATTATTTCATCGCATTGAAGAAGTTATTTTTTTTTTGCTTTTGAGGTCAGTTTATCTCTCGTACTGCATGTATAATTACAGTAGCAATTTTTTCACCTTACAAATTGGAAACAAAAACTCCACGCGTTCAAAAGTTTATGCACAATATTTGTCCCCATGTCGAGTACCGTTTTAGATGAAATCTGGATTTATAATTTATACTTTTCTGGGTTATGCGATTTCCATTAAAATGCATTAGTGTTCCTATCCAACTTCACCATGTCTTTGAGAACGTTAGCCAAATATTGTGAAATTTGACGTTTTCGTCTCAAGAGCTGAGTTTTTCTTGAGCAAGCAAATGTCATACTCTATTTTATATTTTTATATGGCAAACAAAGCCGATGTCGACTATTCTGCCAATGTCTAAAGTGGATTGGAAAAGCAAGTGTGTATATTATTAGTAAAAAAAAATACAACCGACTTCCAATAGTGTTTTGTTTTGGAAGTCGGTTGTATTTTTTGTAAAAAAGTTTTTTATTTTTCACTTTTTAGTGGTACCTAGGTACCTGCGTACCCATTAACAGCGTACCGGCGCAATGTTAAGAACTGGTGTAAACACAAAAAAAACATGCGATTTCAGCAATCCAGATCCCTTTGCTATCATTTATTGAAGATTTCCGTTGCCTACCTCCGAAGTTCTTCGTCAGATCTTCACCAAATCGAAACGGGACCAGTCCAGGAAAATACTCTTACAAACAAAAAAGAATCATCCAAATCGACTGACAATTGGTTAAAGTATCGCTGAACAAACATTTTTCATGGGATCTCATCATCAGATCCTAATTTATACCTTCCATCATCAGCTCAGCAACATGAGATGATGACTACCAGGCACAAATATCTGAATTGCGTTACAAAGTTCATGAAAAACATTGTATGTGCCTATAAAATTTGAGGGTTGCCCTCGATTTTCGTGGGATCCCATCATCAGATTCTAACATGGTGACAATGGGACCAATCGAGGAGTATAACCTTTCAGATGAAAGAAAAAAATTTCAAATCGGTTCATAAATGACGAAGTTATGAGGTAACAAACATAAAAAAAAAAATACTACCGAATTGAGAACCTCCTCCTTTTTTTGAAGTCGGTTAAAAAGGTACAATAACCTGTAGGCATAACCAGTCTTCGATTAAATTTCATACTCATTTTAACTCAAAACCAACGTCAAAGCTGTCATTAGCTTTTCAAAAATTATTTTGTAACATATAAATCATTATATATATAATTCTACTGTAAGTGTGTATGAACTCCTCATAAACGACTGGACCGATTTGAATGAATTTTTTGTATGCGTTTGAGTGGCGCCCTGGATGGTTTAGATTCACAAATAGGGGTAGGTAGGTAGAGTAGCCAGTTGACGGGAGCAAAGCCGCACGGGTCAGCTAGTATATTATAAAAAAAAAACAGTCAAAAGCGAGTCGGACTCGTACACCGAAGATTCGATACCATAATAAAAAACGTGAAATGTTTTGAATTTTCATCGGCGAGGCCTAAATTGGGAACATGCAATATTTTCACCTTGCTTCCATTTAAAGGAATTTCATGTGAAATAGACCACACATAAATCTATACTAATATATAAAGCTGAAGAGTTTGTTTGTTTGCTTGAACTTGCTAAACACAGGAACAACTGATCCGATTTGAAAAATTATTTTAGTGTTAAATAGCCCATTTATTGAGGAAGGCTATAGGCCATATACATTGCTAAGACTAATAAGAGCGGAGCAGTTATGAAAATTGTGACGCAGACGAAGCTGCACGGGTCAACTAGTTTGAAAAATAAAGCGCTTTAATTTATTTTCAAAATTGCGGCTTTTTTTTTGTTTGTATTGCAAAGCAGTAGATTTATTTCAAACCAGGAACGCAAATATTTAGATAATATATACTGCAGTATATATTATCTAAATTATCTACTTAAAAAGCGGTCAAGTGTGAGTCGGACTCGCACACGAAGGATTCCGTACCATGAACCTTATTTTCTTTATATTTCAGTTGATTGAATGAAAGGTAAATTGCGGTTTCCGATTTATGACGTATTAAAAAAAACTACTTACTAGATCTCATTCAAACCAATTTTCGGTAGAAGTTTGTATGGTAATGTACATCACACATTTTTTTAGTTTTATCATTCTCTTATTTTAGAAGTTACAGGGGGGGGGGGGACATTTTACCACTTTGGAAGTATCTCTCACGCAAACTATTCTATTTGGAAAAAATGATATTAGAAACCTCAATATCAGTTTTAAAGACGAGAGTGATGAAAAAATTTTTAGTGTTTCAGTTCTAAGTAATGGGAACCCCAAAAATTTCTTGTTTTTTTTCTCTTTTTGTGTAAAAATCTTAACGTGGTTTACAGGATACATCTACTTATCAATTTTTAACAGTATAGTTCTTAGAGTTTCGGAGAAAAGTGGCTGTGACATACGGACGGACAGATAGACATGACGAATCCATGAGAGTTCCGTTTTTTGCCATTTGGCTACGGAACCCTAAAAACTATACTAGTTATCAAGAAATTATGTACAAACGCGTATAAAAACAAAATTAATCATTGGGCATCAAATAATCCACAAAGTGCCCAGAACACTGGCAGCATTGCCGCTTTGAATGGCAATGCTGATTCTTTGGCCGCAGAAAAGTCCAGCCCTCTGGTCACGTAAACAGTCAACAAGTTGTTTACTGATGACCCGAAAGACTCGATGCGCACTTGGACTCCATGGGCCTAATTTTTCGACCCCAAACGACTCAAATATGGAACACCCAAATAAGTTTTTTTTTTTAAATTGCGGCTTTAAACTGACAGTTTAAAATTTTGCCCGAAAAAGGAAGTTGAGTTACTCTTGTCTGACACTTGTCATGAACTGTTCTAACTCACTAAAACTACTGACTAAAACCCATCCGTGTTCCTCCTAGTGCCCTTTGCGTTCCAGGGTACGGTGCCTCTTTCGAACGAAGTCCGCTGTCCCAGCAGGCTTTGGCCCTAGTGGGCCCCGTCTTCCGTGCTGACATATCCTTCAGGCGCGTTGGGATCGCAGCGCGCCGCCGAAAGATGATAAACTACTGTTGTCAAAATATTGCCCTTATGTTGATAGCTTCTGAAATTGGAACAATTAAGAAGGATATAAGTACTAAACATTTATAAATCGTGCGAGTATAAGGTTGTGACTCCAAAATATTCCTTTTTACACAGTAAATTGTATTAGTGTAAGGAAGTACCTCACTGATTTGATCGGCGAATATTTTTAAAAGTCATCAAATGTTTGGGACTTTCTCCGTATGAACAATTATTTTTATGTAAATAAGAACGCTTTTAAACAAAGAAATATGTAGTAATGTAAATTTGGGACTTACACCCTTTTTCACATTGTTGTTCACTACTTGTAGTAGATTAAAATATTCTACCTTGTTTGCCGATTATTCTACTTATACCTTTTTATACTCGTAAACATACATTAAAATAAGTACGTTAAAATAAAACAATGTTTTATTTAAGATAAGGGAGAAATAATCAACATTAAAAATTAACTCTTAATTTTCTTATAAAGTCAGCAAAATTGTTTCACAATAATTCTTGATACTCAAAATTTAAGTTTTTTTTTTATTCAGAGTCAGGCTCCAAATCTACATGGATTTTTAAGATTTCTGTAGAAATCCTTAACACGATTAATGAAGAGCAAAAGAGTGAGGAGTTTTTTCTCTCTCCGATAACATTGTTATTGGACCGTTGTATAATTTTGGGAGATTATCGAACTAGTCCAAAATAGTTGTTTTTATTTTTTCCTTATAAATTCGGCGCAATAAAAATCCTAAAGCCAGACCTTTCATCATCATCATCAGCCAAAGGACATCCACTGCTGCACAAATGTCGCCTCAACAACCAGTCTTGTGCGTTTGGCATCCATAGGCTACCCGCAACCCTTACAGGTCCACCTTGTGGGAGGCCTTCCAATGTTGCGTCTTCTGATACGCAGCGTGTTCTGCGAGAAATGTGCTCGACCACTGTCACTTTTATTTGGCGATCCTTCGGGCTATGTCGGTAACCTTGGTTCTCTTGTGGATATCATCAATCCTCATTCGATCACGCAAGGAAACTCCAAGCATTGCCCTCTTTATTGCCTTTTGCCCTTTGCCCTTTGAGCGCTTTAAGCCTTTCGATGAGGCCCATAGTGAGCGACTACGTTTCAGTTCCATAAGTCACTGGCAATACGCACTTTCGTCTTGAGACCCTGTGAAGCTACGAAACCTCACGAACGCTGCCCAGAGTCGGATTAAACAGTAAAATCTCTTTTTCGAAGTTAGCCCTACCTTACTGGACCGTTTGGCCCAGGTGGACGTACTCGCCTACAACTTCGAGTGTAGAGTCTCCGATCTAGAAGCGGGTGCCACTTGGGTATTTACCATGATCTTGGATTTGTCCATGTTTGTTTTAAGACCCAATCTTTCAGAAGCTCCACTGAGGTCATGGAGTATTGTGTCCTCCGTGATCTCAGCTATGAAGACTGTCCTTCATGTTATCTACCCAGCTTTTAAGTGTTAGATTACTTACTATAAATGAATTCTAGACATAATAAAACCACTATATAACTAAGAAAACTAGTGTTTATTAGTTTTTATCGTGAAAATCATCAAAACAAAGTGCTGCACACAATGGTACTTGGCAGATCTTGCACATTATTTTCGACCTTTGGGGTTTTTGTCTTATGCTGCAGTACCGACATTGTTTCCTGGTTCCCTCACAAGGCATGTGAACCCCAACATAAGTGGTTTCTGCGTGTTCTGAAATGATCAAACAGTGTTAGTTAGGAGATTTTTGTATGGTTTAGTGGGTTTAACATATCAATTATTAGATTAATTTATTGTGATCTAGTATAACCCTTAATAATTATGTAGACAACTTACAGGACAGTGGCCAGTGGCCACATTTCTTTGTTATCAATGGGCAGAGGTTATCGGATTCTGACTATGCCTTCCTTTTACGACTTGGAATTATTATATTGGGATTTTACCGCTGGATTGTGGATTGGATATTGTTGCGAATATGGATCGCTGTGTGAATTGTGGGATAGCAACTAGTTACTGACGATCCTTACACGACGAAAAAATTCTGTCAGTTATTCGACAATGGCTTGCATCTCAGTCTGTAAGTATAACCTCATCTAATCAGCTGCCATCATGGCAGATTAATTCATATGACTTGATGATGCGTGACGCACAGTACCGGTTGTTGTGGCGACACCTAGGTAAGGCCTATGTCCAGCTGTGGACGTCTTTCGGCCGATGTGATGATGATGAATAAAAACATAATGCACTAGTTGACCCGTGTAACTTGTAACCGCGTAGTTTCGCAGATACGGGAGGGAGTGGTAATTTTTCTTTTAATTTCTTGAAAATCTTCAAGTGTCTATTTTAAAATTATTAAAAAATATAGGGTGACTAGTAATTAGTGACCGATACTTAAACACGTGATTGTACTCGTGATAACAAACAGTAAAATAGTAAAAGTTGTTTGTTATCATGATTACAATCACGTGTTAAAGTATCGGATACTAATTACCAGTCGCTCTATATAGTTAAAGTCCTAACAATAAGCCATTTCTAGATTTGATACTAGCGGAAGTCACGCGGTTTCACCCGCGTAGTTCTCATTCCCGTGAGAGTTCGGGAATAAAATATGCTACTCCCTGATAGTGTAGCTGTACATTGCTGAAAGAATTTTTCAAATCGGTCTAGTAGTTTTTGTGTTTATTCATTACACACATATACACGAAAATACAATTTTTTCCTCTTTATAATATGAGTATAGAAGTATAAATGTCACACGGTAGTTTGAATTTATATTGTTGAAATTTTCTAGTTTGTGAATAAAAAAAAGTGACTCCCTTTATTTATTTACGTAACGCGTCCGTGTTTGGGTCACAGAAGATTTTATGTGTACCAAATTTCATCTGACAGACAGACACCCGAGTGATCCCGAGTGACCTGAGTGGTAAGGATTCTGTTTCTTACAAATGTTCGGAATCTTCTAAAAAACAACTTTTTAAGTAATACAGTTTTTAGCACTTCGGAGTTTGTTATTCAGGAAGTACTCAGTGCCGGGTTTTTTCTTAAAGGGATGCATGTAGTATAAGTCCGTTTTGTATTTTTAACCGACTTCTTCAAAAAGGAGAAGGTTCTATGTTCGGTTGTATGAATGTTTCTTTTTTTTTTGTGTATGTTCACCGATTTCTCCGCCTTTTCTGGACCGATTAAAAAAAACCTTTTTTCATTCGAAAGCCTATACTCTTAAGGTGGTCCCATTGTCACCAAGTTAGAATCTGATGATGGGATCCCATGAACATCGAGGGAAACCCTCAAATTTTATAAGCACATAACCTGTTTTTCAAAAAAACTTTTTAACAAATAAATAAAACTGACTTCCAAAAACAAAACACTACAAAGTAAAAAATAACTTTAATTTCGGAAGTTGGTGTTCAAAAACGAAAAAACCAAAAACATTCTACATTCACCTACGTTTTTTTTTATTACGAGCTACACTCTTATTATCCTCATCTCATCTTTTGCCTTGAAAAAGTATTTGCATCTCTCTCATTTGTTCAGTTCTTCAGATGCTCCGTGGAGCTCTTGCAAGCAGGACCCGTGTCACTTTTTTGCAAATCGGTGTTGTCAGATTTTTGTAATTTAAATATATTTTAACAGTAAATAAAGTTTAGCCGTTTAAAGAATGTAGTGTTAAAAATGTCTGCACCATGTGAATCTGTATTTTCATGACCTTTAACAATATAAAATGCAATATTTTTCTGTCCGCGCTAACTTTTGAATTATGTGTAAAATTGGGATGGGAAGTTCTTACGTGAAGGCAACAATGGACTCGTTTTTCAGGAAATGAATAGATACGGCTTGCTTGAAGAAAATAACCTTTCCAAGTCATCACCTTTATGTGTACGTTCTGGGTCCTCCAATGTTTCATCTCACAGAGCAATATTGGTTAAATTTTTCATTTTTTATATTACTGTGTCTGTTTATACAGCGTTGATCTCATATTATAACTCAAGACACACGCTAAAATAAATGTTTTTATTTTAGTATTGAAATACGTCAAACATCATTGTGTCAAGAATGTGTTAAATGTCAAAGGCAACAAGCCTAGGGATGACAATGAAGTAGCGTTTGAACTGTGAAAAAAAAATTCAGTAAATACTTGCTTTTTACTCCGAGTTTTCTGCGTGGGTTTAAAAAACCAGAAATAAATGAAAAGTATGCAATCCTACTAATCTTATAAATCCAAATCAATATTAAATTGTAATAGTTGTTAGCCAAATATTAGTTTATCATAATTCTGGCCTCCTAATATTTTTTGAGTCTTTATCCATGAGGGATAAAGACTCAGAAAAAAAAATCAATCCAGCCTTATTTCATCTCGTACCACAGAGATATTTTTAAAAATAAAATATTACAAGTTCAATTTAATTGACAATGATGTCATTTGTTTCAAATGTTTACTTTCTTTTGCTTTTACGACTGTAAAAATAACAAGCATCAGAATAAGGTTAAAATTTTCCCCTTTCCGACCTGTCAAAAGTCTTGGTAAGTATAGTTTACGAAAACAAATACAAAGATTTTCTAAATTATAAGTGTTTTTCCATGATTTGGTATAAGTCTTGAAGATGTTCCGTGTATAAAATAACAACCAGGATGAAACTATAACTTAGTAAAATGGGCCTGATTATGGGACCAGGGTTATCCTACAGCCCTGGATTTGGAATGCCGCATATAATCGCAGCGGCGCTCATGTATACCCCCGATGAAACTTTACTGAAAGGATCATAGCATTATATTTAAGTTCTAATATTGTTTTTACTAGGTATTGAACCAAACTAATATGATATGGAGTTAAAAATATATGTTTATAGGAAGTACGATTTTTTTGTCACAAAACCATGTCTGGAAAATGCATAGTTTCTGTGAGAGAACTGTTATTTCTAGGATAGAGAATAACAATAGGACGACATATAGCTCAGAACAAACCAAAATGGCAGAAAGCATTAGAACTAAGAGTTAAATATTTAAGAACAAAAATTGGAAGACTCACAGCGTACATTCAGAGAAACAGAGGTTGGAGGAGGCTTGTTAGAGAAGTACACACAATATTAGTAAGCTGCAGAATTCATTCAACACATGAAGAACCAAACACACAACTCTCACACTTGCATACAGTAGGTTGAAGCGGTACAACAGCTGTACATTTCGCAAAACTAAAAATAATAAGTTTAGGAACAATCAAAAGCAGTTTTATCAAACATTAAAAATATCGACCACAAACACAACAGCACCAAGTAATAGTGATAATAACACAAATCATAGTTTACCGTCAGTAAACGAACTGCAAGAATATGGGAGAGGTCAATATGTCATAACAGAGAAGCTGAGTGGATTAAGACGGAGACAGAAAACCATAAACACACCGAACAAAATTAAATGTAGTTCAAACACGTTCCGATAAAAATATTTCATGATGTCCTAGCAGAAATTACACAAGTGGAAGGCACCCGGTTCTGATAACATTTACAACCTTTGGTACAAAAAATTTACAATTATTCATCCACATCTATACAATTTTATCAACAATTTTATTAAAAATCCAACAACTTTGCCTACATACATAGCAGAAGGAATAACGTATATGATACCAAAAGACAACAATGACAGCGCCAACCCAACAAAGTATAGACCGATAACATGCCTTCAAAAAATTTATAAAATAAAAACAACTTGCATCACTCAAATCATTTACACACATCTTGATTGAAACTCAATATTATCAGAAGAACAAAAAAGCTATCCAAAATTTAGTCAGAGATGCAAAGAACAACTTACAATAGATTTAGTAATACTCAAGCAGATCCAGGCTAGGAAGAAATATCTGTACACTATGTATATCGACTACAAAAAAAAGCGTAAGATTCTGTCCCGCACACCTGGCTACTTGAAATTTTAAAAATATATAAGATAAATCCTCAAACCATTGCGTTTTTACATAGCACTATTAGTCACTGGACCACACGTTTGCATCTCACAGATTGTTGAGACAGAACCCATTAAGATCCAACGTGGCATATTCCAAAGTGACTCGCTTGGTTTGGTTCTGTCTTGCTTTAAACCCCTTATAAAACAAATTAAATTCACTAATGCCAGGCTATAGTTTCCATTATAATAACATAACAGATGATATACGGACTGACGAGAGAGACTGTAAAATTAACCACCTACTTTACATGGACGATATAAAATGGCTAAGGGTCGTGGCTTCTGAAATGCTAAGACCTCGCACAACCGCGAGGTATGCAGCCTTAGGGAGTACTTCCTAGAGGCCGAGTACGTGGCTATGCATCAAGATGTGAAAGCGATGGACAAAGGCCTTTCCGCGCTCTCCTTGTCTAACGATAACTGGTGCAAACCTGTGGTATTAGATACTAATGAACGCAGGGAGGTATGGCAGAGCAAGGAGCTTCACGGACGCTTTTATCGGATCCTACATGAGCCCGATGTAGACTTCTTAGCGTCCGTAGCCTGGCTGCGTTTTGGTGACCGCTTCGGGGAAACCGAAGGATTTGTCTGTGCAATTATGGATTCGTCCATAATTGCACAGACAAATCCTTCGGTCCATAATTACCACTTATATATATTGTGAAGAACGGTACGGTTGACATATGTCGGGTATGTCACCGACCCAGGGAATCCATCCGCCACATTATTTCCGGTTGTTCTAGTCTGGCTAACGCATACTATTTGCACAGGCACAACCTAGTAGCCAGGATTATCGACCAGCAACAGCTAACTCACTTATAACCGACGAAAGAGAAGAGGCACGAAAGCCTATAGTACGGTGTTGCAAAGATATTAAAGCTGCACAAGATCGTTTATTCATTATCAGCTATTACTTTAACCGGTATTACCGTTGTAATATAGGGTTGATTAACACTACAGGTGGTAGAAATCCTATAGTACGGTGTTAAAAAGATTTTAAAGCTGCACAAGAGCGTTTATTCTTCGTCAGCTACTACTTTAACCGGTATTACCGTTGTAATACCGGGTTGGTAAACACAACAGGTTGTAGGAAAGCGTAGGATAAGAATGCTTTGCCACTAAAATTTTCTTGAGTACATTATATATATCAACTGTATAACTTTTAGCGTACGTCAAGATTAAAAAAGCCCTTATTAAAATTAAATCTGTTCGTAGTGGAAGTGTTATGTCATCCATTATTCAATACAGCAGAATAATATCAGCCTTATTAGTAAGCTTCCTTCCTTCAGTCTGCCCGCCGGTTTGTGTTATTGGATCGCAGATTTCCTGAGGGATCGGTCTATCCGAGTGGTCATAGATGGCTGCCCGTCTGAACTGCTGGATATTAATATCGGGGTTCCTCAGGGGTCGGTGCTTTCAGCAACACTCTTTTTGCTGCATATTAATGATCTGCTCAAACCCGGTACCTTTGGGTATGCAAACGACAGTACTGTTGCTGAGAGATACGTGTCCGACGCACGAGCTGGTGGATCGCAGATCCGGTCTCTCCGGGAGGCTATGGTTGAGCGCTTGAATGTGTCCTTACAGGCTGTCTCTGAATAGGGTGATGCCAATCTAGTCAATTTCAATGCTGCTAAGACCCAAGCGTGTCTATTTTCCGCCAAAAGGAGCCAATTCCACCCAGCTCCATCTTTCCGAGGTGCAACAGTGCCGATGACCGACCAACTTGAAATTCTTGGGGTTACATTAACATCTACTCTCAATTTTGGCCCTTTCATAGAATAGAATAGAATAAAATTTATTTAGCACATTCATGAAACACGCGTACAAAAACAAACAGAAAATAAAAAAGGTAAGACAAAAAACTAGTGTGTGTCTCACGGCAGCACTAAAAAGGTCCATTTCAGCAATATGTCAGACTGACTAATGTTGTCTGGCGCTGATTTTCAAATGAACCTTACAAAGGACGAGTGACGGTTCATTTTCATTTGTAACAAATGTATATGGTTATTATTATCGAAAAAATTAAATACAAATTTTATATATAAATAAAATAAAAGTGATGAAAATATTTTACATATGTGTAGGTATGATTGTTTGTGCATGTAATACGTTCATAAATAAAAATCACTGATTGAGACGAATTATACGAGAGTCAACAATAAACGTACTTCACTAAAAACCTGTTTTTTAATATTTCGATTCGACATTGTAATATTCATTTCCAGGCACGATGCACTCACACAGCCGCAGACCGCTGAACGCGGCAGACATACCACCGCCATTAAGTAGGTACAATGTACATTTTCAAAATAACCATAGTACGTAATAAACGGCAAAATTGTGGCGCAACGGTAAGAAATATGAGTATCGTGAGCAAATACAAACTACCCACACACCTATAACCCCAATTATGTTAAAGAAACATACCATGCCATTTAAATAATGGAAACATTTAGGGTGACCATTGTTGGAGTGGTGGGATGGCAAATAATTAGGCCAGCAGTAATATTGACAACGTTTATTCGTTGGAAGATAATTTAGGAAACTTTACATCTTAGTTGTGTTACGAATTACAAGCAAGCGACGCCATGACAGTTGGCAGAGTTAAAAAAACACTGTAAGGTGGCGCTGTATGTAGCATAATGAAAATCAAGTTTATAATATTTACCACAGATTACAACACACCTCCTTAAATTTATAATCTTGATCTTTTACATAGACAATATTACTATAGACATATACAGAACTACTACTAGGCACACTACACTACACTTTATATGCTAAATTAATTTTAAGCCCATTCTGTTTCTCAAAAATTTGGTCTTATCTAAACTTTTAGTTAACATGTCTGCTAAGTTAAATTCTGAATCAATTTTTACAATATCAATTATACCCTTTTCATAGTTTTCATTTATATAATGATACTGAACTTCAATGTGCTTTGAATTTTTAGTAAAATTTCCATACTTAGCAATCGAAATTGCACCTGAATTATCTTCATACAGTTTTATTGGCTTATCAAATTTAAAATCGAATGATTCACTTAACAAGTTTTTGATGAAAAGTACCTCTGTCACTGCTTCTGACATGGCAGTATATTCTGAAAAGTTGAACACTTTGTTACTGTACTTTGTTTATGTGTTTTCCAAAAAATTAAGTTACCAAATAATCTTATTACAAAACCTGTTGTAGATTTTCTATCCACATTATCTCCCGCATAATCAGAATCTACCATACAATCTAATAGTTCAGAGTTAACATTGACATAGTATGTTAACTTTAAATCCTTAGTCTTATACAAATATTTTAAAATTCTCATTGCATATTTATAATGCGTCTGATCATAACAACTTTGATATCTGCTCAAGTAATTAACACTATATGCTATATCTGGCCTTGTGCCTGTACTAATATACAATAACTCACCAATTATATTTCTATACATAATGCTATCATCTACTTCTCTAGCTTGTTCTAATTTTAAATTTGTTTCCATTGGAGTATCATACAACTTAGTATTTTCCAAATTATATTTTACAGCCAAAGATTCAATATACTTTGTTTGACATAAGGTCATTCTTTTCCTATCATTATTATAATCAATATCTATGCCAATATAACTTTTAATTTTTCCTAGGTCTTTCATTGCAAATTTTTCCATTAAACTAGTTTTTACCTTTGTTATTTTATCTTTATCTTTACAACAGATTATAAGATCATCGACAAATATTAGTATGTATATTGGATCTTTGCTCGTACTGTTTACATAGAGACAGTAATCATAATTACTTCTAACAAAATTCGATTTTTCAATGAATTTGTTGAAACAATCATACCATATTCTAGGGCTCTCTCTGAGACCATAGAGTGCTTTATGCAATTTGGAAACTTTATTATCTCCAGTTTCATAACCTCTCGGTTGATTTATAAATACCTCTGACTTTACATAACCATTTAAAAAAGCTGTCTCAACATCCATTTGTTCTATAAATAAATTGTTTTTACAACTGTATGATAATAAAACTTTCAATATTTGCATTTTTCCTACTGGTGAATAAACATTTTCAAGATAATCCTTTTGCTGAAATCCACGTACTACTAATCTAGCTTTATAAACATTATTATTTTTCCTTTTAAATACCCATTTAACATCAATAAATGTCAATAAATATTTTTCTCCACCATAACCAGTTGTGTTATGTGGGCCATTTAGATCAGTATGTATCAATTCCAGAATTCCAGTAGTCTTAGTTCTATTATTTTCAAAAGGTACATTGGCCATTTTGCTTTAATATAATAATAATAATATAATATTCCACACAACTAACACACAACGCCATCTAGTCCCAAGCTAAGCAGAGCTTGTGTTATGGGTACTAGACAACTGATAAACATACTTATATATTTCTAAATACATACATATTATAGATAAACTACACCCAGACACAGAACAAATGATCATGCTCATCACACAAACATTTGTCCTGGGTGGGAATCGAACCCACAACCTCTGGCATAGCAGTCAGGGTCACTAACCACTAGACCAACAGGCAATACAATACAGTTTGAGCATTTCATTTCCATGCTTTCAATCTTATCTGGCAAACCTTTTACTAATTTGTTGCTTATCAACTTGTTTAAATATTGAAAGTTTACATTTTATTGAATTTACATACATGTCATTTTTATCAATTTTTGAAACAAAACTTTTTATACAATACAAATTGTTTATTTTGTTAGCAACAACTAGTAACTCTCTAGATTGATTATAAATTTTTGCATTTTCATGTCTTGCTACTATTGTGCAATTTTGGGTTATTTTTGAAACGCTTAACAAATTTTGTTTAATGCCTTTTACAAAGTATACATTTTTTAAATCAACTTGTTTTATAGTATAATAATTTTTGAAATGGACTTGAACAGTACCTACTTTGGTTGCTTTTAACAATTTACCATCTGGCAATTTCACATCAATGGGATTTTTCAAATCTACATAATTATAAAAACATGTATCACTTTTAATAATATGATCTGTACACCCACTATCTAACAACCAATCTATCTCATTGCTGTTATCATATTCCCCTTCGCTACACCCTGTTATCTGATTTACTAATGGATTGCATACCTGAGCTGTCCATGACTCGGATGCTGAGCCGTCTTGTTGAGTGCTTGACGACTCACCTCTGGGATGACCGTCACCTCTGGGGACACTTTGACCTCTGCCAGGGCCGCAACCTCGATAAAATCCTCTGTTGAAACCTCTTTGTTTACCTCGCTGGTGTTGACTGGTTGGACCTTGGTAGCTTTTCTGACCGTGCCAGCAATCCTTCTTCAGATGGCCGGTCTTTCCACATACATAACATTTTGCTTTAGTTTTTGCTGAGAATGTGCTCATATTGCTTTTCCTGTCTAGATCACTAGTGGTCATACTTTTTTCTTTTATTTTAGATTTCACATAATTTACTGTTCTTTGTTCTTCCGGGATTACATCAATAAAATCTCCAATATAGCTGTAGTTGGGAGGTAAAGCTCTGAGTAAGTACCTCATCTTCTCAGGTTCACTTATATTTCCACCAGCCGCTTTAAAATCATTGATTGTTTTCTCGAACTCAACAAAAAAATCTTCTATTGTATTGTAATTGTTTAATTTAATCTCTTCCATTTTTCCCCTACATATTATTTGCATTGCGGTAGACTGTGTCAAGTACATCTTGTCAAACTTTTTCATAATTTCGTAAGCTGTTGTACATTCACTAATATATTCTAGTTGTTTATCAGAAATCGTGCTCATTATTATAGTCCTTGCTTTTAAATCCATTTTCTTCCAATCCGCCTCTCATTGTTTAAATTTTTCCGGCATCACGCCAATGGCGGGCTCGTTACATTCTTTGTATTCTAGCAAAGTTACTAACCTTAATTTCCAGCTTGAATAGTTTACCCCATCAAAAATGGGCATCATTATGTCTTCTACTTTTGCTTGTTTAGCCATTTTGGTGATGATAATCTATTTATAACGTATTTTTTCTGGACTTCTAATTTTCACGAGGCGCCAACTACTTTGCACGTGGCCTTTTTTTTTGAACTTACGAAATTTCACTTATTGAACCACCCAACCACGCTCTGCTACCATGTTGGAGTGGTGGGATGGCAAATAATTAGGCCAGCAGTAATATTGACAACGTTTATTCGTTGGAAGATAATTTAGGAAACTTTACATCTTAGTCGTGTTACGAATTACAAGCAAGCGACGCCATGACAGTTGGCAGAGTTAAAAAGACACTGTAAGGTGGCGCTGTATGTAGCATAATGAAAATCAAGTTTATAATATTTACCACAGATTACAACAACCATATCTTGTTTTTGCTGAGCGTCCATCAGATACTGCCGTAAAACGTGTTCTAAACGTATATACGGATCCCAATATCCGCAAAGGTGGTGGAATATTATTCTACACCTTAGATGCAGCATATCGGAAGCTGCCTCTGAAGGCTACTGTTCTATGAGACTGTGTTGATAGTTGCTGCGCGCAAAACCTGGGCGCGCATTCTCGTCTACTAGCCATCCAACTTAGTTTGTCGTACAGATACCTCGGATTTTTAGACTTGATGACACCAAAAAGAAGACAGGCCAGATGCAATTTGCGCCTCGACTTCATTTTTAGAATAAAGTGTCTGTTTAAAAATGGGGTGACGTGACTTCTAGGGGGAATCGAATAACAGAAACGAGCACAAGCATTTTGAACTCTCTGTATAAGTCTATCGGTACGAGCCAGCAAGCGCGGGCCGTAACCCGTATCAGCGTAATTTAGTTTGGAAAGGACTAAGGTTTCGACTAGTTGCTCGCGAAGCTTTTCGGACAAGAAGGGCCTCATTTTGTACAGCAGCCTTAGGCGGTAGAAGCAATTTTTAACAGAATCGACAACGTGCTTCTCAAATCTAAGACCGCTGTCCATACGTTATCCCAGGTTCCGCGCCTCATCCACTCGCTCAAAAGGCTCACCCATCAGAGTCAAAGTCAGACTTGCAGGTACCCGCTTAAACTGCTGCTTCGTACCAAACAGCATGTATTTGGTTTTTAATGGGTTTAGTGCCAAACGTTCTCCTCTGACCATGCGGAGATTCTTTCTAGGTCTTCATTTAGGTCACTAATGGCTGTATCATAATCTTCTGGCCTGAAAGACAAATACACTTGCACATCGTCGGCATAAATGTGGTATTTGCATTTCTGAAGGCACTTTATAATATCTGTACAGTAAAGTATAAAAATAATTGGACCTGATCCTTGAGAGACTCCTCTTTCTACAGAACAGAGAGCTGAGCTCAAGGTAGTACCATCCGTCAAACGTAACTCCACGAGTTGCTTTCTGTCACCGAGATAGCTGCGGAACCACTGGATTGCGTGTTCGTTAAAACCGTAGTATTTTAACTTTGATAGTAGCAGTTGGAAATTTATACAATCAAAGGCACGGGAAAAATCTAGCAGTGCCATCAGTGAACACATGTCTTTATCTTGGGCAGCCAGAATATTGTCAGTAATATCCAACAACGCCGTAGAGGTACTTCACTGCTTCCTGAAACCGGATTGTAGGTCGGGAAATATTTGGTTCTCTTCCAAAAACCGCTTCAATTGCCGGCACACTACCCTCTCCATTACCTTTGATAGACAAGGCAGAATACTAATCAGCCGCAAGTCTTCAACTTCTATAGGATTGGGGTTTTTAGGTAAGGGTCTAACTGTGGCAATTTTCTACTGGTATGGAAACTTAGCTGTCCATATGGAGTAATTGATCATGTACGTTATAGTTGGCAAAGTATGTGGTAGGGTTAGGGTGTGTCATAGAGGCAATAGCTCAAGTGGCTGCAAGGAAGTTGGGGATCCTAGCAAAGGTGAGACGGTACTTTACGCCGGAACAGCTGCTCAAACTCTATCAAGCGCAAGTTCGATCGTGTATGGAATACTGCTCTCATCTTTGGGACGGATCTGCCAGATACCAGCTTGATGCCCTTGAGTCAATTGAGAAACGAGCCAAGAGGATCATTGGCAATGAGAGGCTCATCGCGACGAAGCTCCAAAGTCTTGAGCATCGACGACGAGTTGCTGGCTTGTCGGTTTTCTACCGGTTGCATTTTGGGCAATGTGCGACGGAATTGCATAATTTAATTCCGCCAAGGCCGTTCAATCATCGGACCACAAGACGAACAGCGATGCGCCACCGGTACATGGTGGATATCCCACCCACACGCACAAAACGTTTTGGGAACACATTCATAATGCGTACAGCTTAGGAGTGGAATTCCCTGCCGGAGTCTGTGTTTCCCGATAGCTACAACCTGGGAGTCTTTAAGTCAAGAGTGAATAGGTTACTTCTAGGCGCAAGCGTGCTCCATCTTCGACCACATCATCGCTTACCATCAGGTGAGATGGTGGTCAAGCGCGTGCCTATTAATGGCTAAAAAAAAAAAACATGGAAAATTAAGTATTTTAAGTGAAAAATGACTGCCATTATGATTTTACGGTAAATGTATACCATTTTTCTCATCTCAATTTTAACACGCCGAAGATTTATTAAAGATTTTGAAAGAAAAATTATTATAATAAAATAGACACCGCAAGCTAAAAATTATTTTTAAACGACTTCTTCAAAAAGGAGGAGGTTCTATGTTTGGCTGTTTGTATCTTTTTTTTTTATTTTATGTATGTTCACCGATTTCTCCGCCAATTCTGGACCGATTTCAAAAAATATTTTTTATTTAAAAGCCTATACTCCTGAGATGGTCCCATTGTCACCAAGTTAGAATCTGATGATGGAATCCTATAAAAATCGAGGGAAACCCTCAAATTTTATAAGCACGTAGAATGTTTTTCATAAACTTTCTAACGCAATTCAGATATTTGTGCCTGGTAATCATCATTTCATGTTGCTGCGCTGATGATGGAAGGTATAAGTCAGGATCTGATGATGGGATCCCATTAAAAATGTTTGTTCTGCGATATTTCCGCCAATTGTTAACCGATTTGGATGATTCTTTTTTTGTTTGGAAGAATATTTTTTCGGACCATTTAAATTTGGTGAAGATCTCATCAGATCTTCACCAAATTTAAATGGTCCGAAAAAATATTCTTCCAAACCGTTCCGTTCCGTACCTTTAGAAATCCGTTGCCTACCGCCGAAGTTCTTCATCAAGAACTTCGGCGGTAGGCAACGGATGTCTTCAATAAATTATAGCAAATGGATCGGGATTTCTGAAATCACATGTCTGTTGATTGTTTACTCCAAGTTCATAACATAAAATCACGCCGGCACGTTTGTGTAATTTTGGAAGTCGGTATTCAAAAGCAAAATAACCAAAAACACTGACTTCCGAAATTAAAGTTATTTTTTACTTTGTTGTGTTTTATTTTTGGGAGTCGGTTTTATTTTTTTGTAAAACGTTTTTTTTTCATCCTGCTTCCTTGGCAGTGGCATGTAAAATTAAGTGGTGTTCATGGAATGCTTCAAATAATATAAGACATTTAGTATATTGAGTATATTGTAGACAAATGTTGAATAACTCGAAATAATATTAATTTTTAGTTACCAAAACAATGGCGAACTTTATAAAAGTGAGGTTAGTGTTAATAACGACCCATACATGCGTTGTTTGACACCAATACCTTTAGGATGTCTTTAAAAGACTTCTGCCTAACACAATAAGCTTTAGATAAATCCTTAATTACAGGTTAAACCTAGATAGAGGAGTTGTTTGATATTTTTAGTATATCGTGTTGCTAAACTCTCGAAAAAGTCTATTTTATAACCCATGTCTGCAATAATAGACAATATAGCACCTTTAGTGGTTATTCTAAAGGTGTTATACTATACAACAATAAGAGTCAAAAGGAGTCAGCGAACTCTTTTATTAAGACTTGGGGGTCACAAAAAGGTTTACGCTATAACGTCTTAAGTATATTTGCTGCTACTAGCACCATTATAACTCTCAAATCTGTATTCGTCGTCCATTAAAGTTTTAGTGCCACGATTGGGACTAATACTTGCTTTTTACCTCCTCTATATCGTATTTAGTTATAACTGAGATAATTGTAACCCTGTTGTTTAGGCATACACTGTGATTGCCAACCTACTTGCCAAGCGTGGTGATGGCAAACCCTCCCATTTGGGGAATGCTTATGACCAGTAGTGGACGTCTTTCGGCTGATATGATGATGAAGCCCTTTCATTTGATATGTCACACGATATTGTTCAAAAACTTGTTTAATTTTCTAGTTTGACCCCCAAAAGTGACCCCATACTAAAAACTTAATAATTTACGTAACACGTCCGTGTTTGCGTCACAAAAGTCCTTAAGTTTATAAATTTCAACAAAATCGGTCCGGTGAATCCGGAGAAAACTAGCTGTGACAGATAGACAGACAGACACCCGAGTGATCCTATAAAAGGGTTCCGTTTTTTGTTCGGAACCCTAATAAACAAATTGACTATTTATCATTTCATTCCTTTTTATAACATAGTACATATTTCAATTATGATTAAATGATGTTTATACAACTGGTCTACTCCTTCCATATGCTTAAAACTCTCTATTGCATGCTCTTAAATAGTCTATTGAATTAAAAGGTTTCACAATGATTTGGAGCCATACAAAACATGATAATTATAATTTACCAACCACTGTAAAAAATAAACATTAAAACAAATAATTATTTTTCTGCGGCAATTAGGTATTTTATTTACGTCTAAAATCACTGCTTATAAGAGTGCTAATTTGTGTCAATATTTTGAAAGAAAAAGTTTATGAAGGTTGCGTGCGAGAAACACTGATTCAGTTGATTTCCCGAAATTCTTACGGGAACGGGAAAAAACGGCATACGAAGTCGCGGGCAACAGCTAGTTTAAAATAAAGAATTGAATAATAGTTTGTATTTGTAATTATGTTGATATGTGTATTAGCGTGTAGATATATATTGTTTGTATCTTTAACAGCTCTATGTGAAGGTGTACAATGTGCATTTGGAGCGCATTGCTCCGCTGGCGAGTGCGTATGTCCCACGGACTGCACCAGCGTGGCCCGAGAACCAGTTTGTGGCAGTACCATGCAGACATTTCCCAACGAGTGTGAACTGCAGAAGGCTGCATGTAGACTACCGCCACCAGCCACACTACACGTCATCTTCTATGGAGACTGCAAGGACAGGCTAGCTGTGGTGCCACCTATTGCTATGAGTACGTATCTCTCAATACTTTTCAAATAAGATCTTTTATATTTCCTAAATAAATAACACCTACTAACTATAAAACAAGCTATGCATGTTTCATTTACGCAAAGTAGTAGTCAATTAAGCCTCTGTTCCAGTGTTTGTAAAAATGGTTTATCTATAAAAATACCACGAGACCTACATCAACCCAGTTGTTAGCAGTAATTTTCAATAAAGCGACCAACCGTCGGTTAATCAACTAACTTTCCGCTTTATTGTTCAACTAACACGCAAATATTTGGGTGGGGGTGTAGCCACAACTGCGATGAGCACGACGGAGGCCGAAAATAGCTCCACGGAGGCGTGGGCCGAGCCCGATGGCGACGGGCCCGCTGCCTGCCGAGACATCCGTTGCGACTTCGGCGCCAGCTGCGATGTCGGCTCGGACGGCTATCCACGCTGCTCCTGCCTATTCGAATGTCCGCACGAAACGGAATATTTCCCTGTCTGCGCCTCCGACTTCCGCCTTTACCCCAGCCTCTGTGCTATGCGCAAAGAAGGCTGTCAAAAGCAACTTGAGTTAAGACTTCGACCGCTGGATCTTTGTAAAGGTTCGTCTTCATGCTTACTAACAAATAAAAACAGATTTCTTTTAATTTATAACCATACAACGCCCAGTTTCTGAGGTTTTTATCTGTCCGTTGGTTGGTTAGTGGTTAACGGTAAGATACATGACCTATAAAATACCTCAGAAACTGCATCAGTAGAGCATAATTTTATTAAAATCACAAATCATTATCGGTAATGAAATGTTGTTAACCACAGGTATGGAAGTAAGACCGTGCGGTAATAATAAAGCAATGGTTGATCCTACCACTGGCCTTGAAATAGACTGTGGTAACGGGCCGCACCGGCAGGATTGCCCTGTCGGGAGCTACTGTCATATCACGCTGACTGCGGCTCGGTGCTGCCCTAAAAGTGAGTATTACGTGTACACATAGAAACCTAAGAACTGCAATTTATGCTTTTATATTTAGTTACCTTTCTACTTTCTATCGTTCATCATCATCATATCAGCAGAAAGACGCCCACAACTGGCGTAGGCCTCTCCTAATTGTCGTTACATCAACCGGTCCTGTGCATCTTGCATCCATCGGCTATCCGCGACCCTCACCAAGTCATCGGTCTACCTTTTGTGAGGGCTTGTAACGATGCGTCTTCCAGTACGCGGTCGCCACTCCAGAACTTTTCAGCCCCATCGACCATCTGTTCTTCAAATAATGTACCCTGCCCACTGCCACTTTAGTTGAGCATTGCCCTTTGAGTGATTTTAAGCTTTCTGATAAGGTCCGTTGTAAGCGACCACTTTCAGTTCCATAAGTCATCACGGGCAACACGCACTGGTCATAGAGTTACGTCTTGAGACATTGTGGTATGTGGGATGAGAAGATACCACGCAGCTTCCCGAACGCTGCCTAGCCTAGTGGGATTCGACGGTTAACCTCTTTTTCGAAGTTAGCCCCACCTAATTCGACCGATTGTCCCAAGTAGACGTACACGTCTACAACTTTGAGTGCAGAGTCTCCGATCTTGAAAGGAGTGGGTGCTGCATGGGTATTTACCATAATCTTGGTTTTGTCCATGTTCATTTTAAGACCCACTCTTTCGGAAGCTGTACTGAGGTATCGAGTATTGTACTGAGGTCCTCCATAGTCTCAACCATGATAACTTTATCGGTGGCAAATTGCATGTGAGTTATGTACTCGCCATTGAAATTAATACCTAGCCTTCTATAGTCCAAAACTTTGGACTGGAGAAGGCTTGAGTGGTTCAGTCCTCTGTATAACCTGCCACCGCAGCGTATGTATGTGGTCTATGATGCTGAAGCCTTTTCAGAATCAGACTTGTTTTGGAGGCTGAAAGTCTTTAAATCTGCGCGCAATACGTTTCGTGACTACTGTGGCAAACAGTTTGAAGACATGGCTCAGAAGTGAGATGGGCCTGTAATTCTTAAGCAGGGTATTGTCGCTCTTCTTAAAGCAGAATACCACCACACCTATGTATCATGCCTGTGTCATATTTTAATTGAACAGTTCCTTAAGGGCCTTAAGGACCGGTTTTTTCCTCTTACCTTCTGGATTTTGGCCGTATTTCCGTCCTTCTTGACACCTTATTGGTTTTCGGCTGCTTCAGAGCCATCCTAATTTCATACAAGCTGACGTCCGGGATGTCCTTGATATAGTGCCGGATAATTTAGCTCTTAAGTCGTTAGCTAGATTCGTAGTGGGTTTAGTTATTGACGTGTATCATTTTCCATAGAATGTCTCGATCTCTTTCAGAAGCTACGATTTGACGGATATGGTTCTGCATCGGCGGTCTTCAGTTAAGTGAGCTGGCTCGGCCTAATAGATAGATCGCTAGCAAAGAACTTAAAGCCTTTATTCCGCTCTATTGCATCTTATATGTTTTCAGTATTAAAGCGGCGGAGTTTACTTCTCGATGACTTGGGGATTCGTCTATTACAGGCATTATTTGAAGATTGCAGAATCATCTCCCCTTCCTATCGTTATTTGTATTGCTTTAAACCTTATCTATTCAAGCTCGTTAAGTCTCAGTGTCCATCAGTGTAACTAATTAATTACACTGTCTTTTTAAAGTTAGACTAAACTTTCTTACATTTGATATCCAACAAATGCAATAACTGTTTATACTATACAACTGAACCCTATAATTGTACAGCTGCTATAATAATATCTGCGCCAGACAAATATTCCATTTAGTCAGTTGTTTTTAATTGTTTACACAGTAACAATTAATTTATTTTAATTAAAAGCGAAACTGATTTGTAGTGGCCATCAGATTTTATTATAGTTATAATTTACGGGTCTGTAATATTTCCACAAATCAAACCTTAGTTTCATGCATATAATATGATGTCTAACTGGTGACTTGTCAAAGTGAAGATACTAACGGTACACGGCACCAATAGTAAATTGGATACAATCACGCTAGCCGTGCCGCTAGGAATCCTTTGTCTCCAACTTATAAAATAGGGTATTTTATTTACTCGTGTAGCTGGTGGCGCATGCGAAGGAAAATCTATACTAATACTAGCTTTAGCCCGCGACTTCGTACATGTATTTCCCGTTCATTCTCGTTTCCATTGGAATTACGGAAAAATCTTTCTTAGTGCTCCCATACACTCTTCAATGAACCTACATACCAAATTTAAGCTTATTACGACCGGTAGGTTCGTCAGTCAACTAGATTGAGTTGACTGACGAACCTACCGGTCAGTAACGGAAGAATTAAAAGAGAATTTCCGAAATTACTAGGGGACTGGAAAAACCCGAGATATGCGCAAACGAAATCGCGGGCAAAAGCTGGTAAGGATTATAAGTCTAAAGAGTTTGTTTGTTTGATTGGCTGAACGCGCTAATCTAAACTACTGGCTCGAATTCAAAAATTATTTTAGAGTTGGATAGCCCATTTATCGAGAATATATAACATCGCACCACAATCAAAAGAAGCGGAGCATTAATGGTTCTAATTTTGATAATGTATTATTGTACAGACGATTCGAGACAATTTGAGGAAAAGAAGATATTTCACTGTTCCGAGTCATCGTACGGGTGTTGTTCCGATGGGTTGACCGCAGCCACTGGTTCTAATGAGGAAGGGTGTCCAATCACGAGTTCGACTTGCGGTTGTAACAGGCTCGGCTCGGTGTCAGAGCGCTGCAATGAGGACGACCAGTGTGTGTGCCGGCCCGGCGTAGGCGGCCTCAAGTGCGACCGTTGTGAGCCAGGCTACTGGGGCTTGCCGCGAATCGGCTCTGGTCACACTGGATGTATACGTACGTACTAGGAAATTATTTTTGGGTCATTAATAAAGGACAAAATTAACGATGCCCACAGTTGGTTATTTCAAAAGTGTCCATTAGCGACGAGAATAATAATAAAAGGAAGTTAATAATATATTACTTTCAAGTGCTGTTTTGCCTTTTCACAAATCTAATGTTTCATTTTAGCGTGTGGGTGTTCTGCTTTTGGTTCAGTCCGAGAGGATTGTGAGCAAATGACTGGTCGATGTGTTTGCCGAACCGGGGTTCAAGGACAAAAGTGTACTGTGTGTGCCGACCACAGACGCAGATTAGGACCCAACGGGTGCTCCGACCGTAAGTCGCATTTTCTTTAGAAAAAAAACAAACCCGCTCTTCACTGAGATTTAGGGTCATTATTACAAAGGTACTTACAACAATGCCATGCCTGACCCTTTTCAAGATATTTTTGTATTAACAGATTGTGTATGTAAATCCTTTATTTCCTTCGTGTTTTTACTTCTTAATGTACAAAGACACTATACAATTCCATGTACTGTATTATCTATTCAATTAGGCCGTCGGCTTTTAAATTGACTGCTTCAGAAACCAGTCTACGGAGTTCGCCTAATCAAAATCTTCCTGTTCAGTATAACGAAGATTTTGATTAGATAAGAAAGTTTTTTTTGTGTGTACGAGTCTTATTTCCAGAAGTTAGGTAAAGGTTTAAATATATAAAAATAAAAATAGAGCTTAATGTGCCTGGTTCATGTACGTCGCCACGGATATTTAATAAAGTACTCCCAAGTAGATACATACGTAATAAATTAAACATTTCTATATTTGTGCCTTGCTGTATGTTGACTAACACGACATATGTATTTTTAAACGTTTTGCCATTCGTACATATGTGCAGCTGAAACTGGCGGCGTGGTGTCGTCGTGCGCGGAGTTGTCGTGCTACTTCGGCGCCGTGTGCACCGAGCGCACTGGCGGTGCACTGTGCGAGTGCGCCGCGGCGCCATGCTCCGACAGCGACGCTAACATGCTAGTGAGCACACCATCGAAATCATGAACATAATTCCCATTTCAAGCCTACAAATTATAAATCATCATCATCATCATCATCATCTTTCTGCCCTTATCCCATGTTATTTGGGGTCGGCGCAACACGTTTTATTCTTTCATTCTGTTCTGTCGTCACTCTATCAAAAACTCCCTTTTCTTTCATATCTTTGGCCTTCCTCTCCCTCTCTATCCATTTAAATTCATGTTCATAACTCTTCTAGTAATATACGTTTCATCTCTCCTCTTCACATGACCAAGAAAAGCGATTCCCTTTTAACTTTTCCCTCACTGGCGCCACTTTTAATGTCCCTCATGTACTCATTTCTCACTTTATCCACTCTCGTTACTCCACACATCCATCTCCACATTTTTATCACCGCTAAATGCAATCTATTTTCATCCGTCTTTTTCGCAGCCCAACATTCTGATCCATACATTACGACAGGTCTTATCATGGACTTATAGATTTTCCCTTTCAATTTGGGGACATCCGAGGGTCACAAGTTGTTCCAGTGACCTGTCGCCATTTCATCCATCCTGAGTTGATCCGGTGCGTTACGTCTCGGTCTACATCGCCATCTCCCTGGACAAGCGACCCGAGGTACCGAAAGTCGAAACAAATCGGGATAGGCGTTCCGGTGAGAGCTATAGGCATCGGACTGGAGAGACTGCCGAAATCGCAGAACAGCTACTCTGTTTTGGTTCTGCTCAATTTCAGACCTACACTCTCCAGTCTTTGCCACCACGTCTCCAATTTGATCTGGACCTCTAAGCCACTTTCTGCAACCAGCACAATGACATCAGCAAACAGCATGCACCAGGGAGCCTCTTCCTGGATGTCCGACGTCAGAGCGTCCATTATCATCAAGAAGAGATAAGGGCTGAGGGCCGACCCCTGGTGTAAACTGACTGCCACACTGAAGCTGTCAGTGGTGCCCACTGCAGACCGGACTTGAGTACTGCTTCGACTGTACATCGCTCGGATCAACTTCACATACTTCGCAAGCACACCTTTCTCCTTAAGGGCCACCACAAAACCTCACGAAGCACCCGGTCATATGCCTTTTCGAGGTCAACTAATACCATATGCAAGTTTTTATGCGCAGCTCTATGTTTCTCGCACAACTGGCGGATAGCGAAAATGACATCCGTTGTACCCCGACCAGGCATAAAACCGAACTGGTTCTGTGAGATTTCACTTTCTTCTCTCAACCGCTTTTCAATAAATTTTTCCCAGGCTTTCATATTATGTGACACTAGCTTTATTCCCCTATAGTTGTTGCACTCCAGCACACCGCCTTTGTTCTTGAAAATGGGCACCAATGAACTGTTGCACCATTCATCAGATATGGCTTCTTCCAGCAACAACTAATTGAAGAATAAAGCTAACCACGTCCATCCATCTACTCTTAATGACTTCCACACTTTAATTGGAATTCCGTCTATTTCGTCCATTCACTTCTATTCTCACTTCATCTACACTGATTCACTCATTCACTGGTTTATTCTCTAAAACACCTCTCCAGATGTTTTCCTCATTCATCAGTCTTTTAAAATAGCCTTTCTATCTATCCTTAATCTTTTCATCTTCCGATAGAAGCATTCTAGCTTCATCCCTTACACATCGTATCTGACTAACATCCTTCGCCTTCCTCTCTCTGGCTCTAGCAAGCCGGTATAGGTCTTTTTGGCCATCTGGTCTATCCAGTGTGTCATATAATTGGTCCACTGGAGCTTTTGTTCTTCTACAAATTATAAATAACCTATGTAATTATAACAACTGTAAAGTTATCTGTGTTAGGAACTTATAGCACATTTAGGTATATTAACATCAAAGAACACGACCTTAATACTTAACTTTTCTGGTAAATCATTGCTAAATTAACCAATATCTACAGGTATGCGGTAGCGATGGCAAAACTTACGAATCTGAATGTCACCTTAAGTTGCAAGCGTGTCGCACTCAAGAGGATATCGTTGTGCAAGCATTCGGCCCGTGCAAGCTAAGCGAGGTGGCGGGCACGGCTGGCCCGCCGCGCCCATCCTCGCCCATACAGTTCACGCAGCAGGATGATGGCGCCGCTTCCAAATCCACCAGACACCTACTCAACCCCGAAAAATTCTATAACAAATATGACTGGAGCAGAAAAGAAACACCCAGTGACTTCGACAGCATCCTATCCGGACTGAAATTCAAAGGTGAGCTTTCATCTATAATTAATTTAATTTTATTGTATTTGGACAACTTACAGCTAATTACAATGTATGCTTACTTATTCTAACAATAAGGCCAATTACAAGTTTTCACTTAAAGTATAAACAAACAAATGAAGAAAAAAAAAACGACTATAGGTACTGACACTACGTTATAAGCACTCCCAAAAATAACTTTAATTTTTTCAAATTTGACACAAAATACTATTAGTTAAACTTAAATATACCTACTATTAGTTACTTTTAAATAATAAACTAAAAGTTAGAATTTCATTCAACTGCTAGAAATGCTCGAGATTAAATGATTAGACAGAGTTCGCTTCAATTTACTGATTCCAGTATTAAAAAGGTCGATGTCATCTTACCGGCAGGCCGCATTAAAGGCACGACTTGCTCTTAACAGATAAGAGTTTTGCATGTAAGAAGTTCTCACCATCGGTGTGGCCAGTAGGTGAGGTCTATGTAGGTATACATAAGGTACACGTAGGCCTATCTTATTTACCATCTCAGGTAAATCTGCTGATCCATTCATGGTTCCGAACAATAATGCCAAATCGGCGATTTTTCTGCGCTCATAAAAAGGCAGAATATAAAATTTCCTGCAGCGAGTGACGTAATTAGGCAAATATACTCTTAAATGGAATTGAGGGTACCTTAAGAATTTGCGTTGAATGTCTTGAAAGCAATCGACATAAACATTATATTTCGGGTTCCAAACTTGAGCGCCATACTCTAAGTGACTACGAACGAAGGAGCAGTATAGTATTTTAATAGTTTTGATGCTTCTGAATTGAGACGGACAAAACCCAGATCATTAGACGTTTTTTTGACTATGTTGTCGATGTACGTATCAAAGATAAGCTTTGAGTCAAAAGTAATTCCCAGGTCTTTAATAAGATTTACTCTAGTTATTGGGGTTTCTAAAATGTTATAAGTAAATTGGATCGGGTTCGGTTTGTGGGTGAAGGTACAAACATAGCATTTTGAAACATTCAAATCCAGTTTATTAATTTTGCAGTAATTTTGGAAGTTAATTAAGTCCTTTTGTAATTGGAGGGCATCCTCATCAGTATTGATCTTCATGTCTTCTGCATATAGTAGTACTTTTAAGTGTTGGAAACATGATGTGACGTCATTGATGAAGATATTAAATAAAAGACGCCCCAGTAATGAACCTCGGGGCACTCCGGAAGGAATTCTCATTGCTCTGGAGAAATATCTATTCAGAACTAAAGTCTGACACCTAATCTCGATATAAGACGTAGACTAGCGATAGGAATTACTCCTTATACCCATCAAGAGGAGTTTCTGTGTTAAGATATCGTGATATATCCGGTCGAAAAACATTTGCTATAGTCGGTGTGTCATCAACTTGAGACCTTTTTGACATGGACTCCAAAAGGAAGTCACAACATAAAATTAAATTAGATTTTATTGACCGACCCTTCAAAAATCTGTGCTGCTGTTCAGTAACTTTTTGCTTAAGAGCCGAGTAAACCTGTTTATGCACAATTTTTTCCAAGACCTTAGTGAAGACGCACAACTTTGAGATCGGTCTGTAGTTTTTGATCTGAGTTTTAGAGCCTTTTTTATGTATTGGTGTTATATACGCCGACTTCCAGATAGCAGGGACTACACCAGCGTTTAGTGAGCGTCTGAACAGGATTGCGAGGGGACGGAAAGGCTTTTAGCACAGTTTGACTATTTTTTAAATACTTACTTTTTGAATATTTATTAACCACGGAGTTTTAATAAAAATATCTTTACTACAATATGTTTAGGAATTAGTAACTAACATTTTACATCATTTTTTATTTATGTAACAAGCCATATTTGTTCAAATAATTAGCCGCCATTGTTCTTTCATGCCTATCAGTCAGACCCGTAAAAGCTGGTTAAATACCTTCATCAACTAGAAAAGAGCTGATGATCTCCAAACGGCTCAACCGATTTTGATAAAACTTGTATAAGAACCATCGCTAGAAAACCTGCTTTCAAATAAAACAAACCGACTTCAAGTCGATTCACTCTTTTAAAAGCTACTGTGCCACAGACAGACACACAAAGCGGTCAAACTTATAACACCCCTCTTTTTTGGTCGGGGGTTAAAAAAATATGTAAAGAAAACAGACTAAACAAAGTTTGCTACTAAAGTTTAAGCCATGTTAGTTAGATTTCTCTTCTGGCCTCAAAATTGCAAAATTTCGTCTTAGCCACCACCGCAACAGTGGGTTCAGGCGCAGTGGGCGCCTTGCTGGGTGACCTGTGCGCAGACGACGGTGACTGCGCGGCTCTGCCAGGTGCGGAATGCGCGCGCGCAGCCTGCGTGTGCCGCATCGGACACGTGCCCTCGCTGAACCGCAAGGCGTGTGTTGGTAAGTGCTATCATATAGGTCGAGGATGCGAGCTCGGTGACGGTGGCAGCGGCGGTGGCAACAGTGTGGGCAGCGACGCGGGTAGTGACGCAGCGACGCAGACCCTTCCACGAAGCCAGTGGGCAGATCGCGCAGCGCTAGAGCGGCGCGCGTAGTGTTGTGTTATGAGAAATTGCCTATATATGACTACGTCACTACGGGCACCGCTCGTACGCCACCGCCGCGCCGCTCCCGCACCGCTGCCTTCGTGAACAGTTCTATAAATCTAGCATTTGAACGTGCCACTGGGCTCGCCGCTGCCGCTGCGCCGCTGAGTTTGTGTCCACGGCCATACAGATGCTGCATTGTTATTTGTACCATCATTTCGAAACGTGAACTAGCTTTGTAGGATAATATTGTAGTCAATATCAACTAACCCTTATATGCAGTTTGTATTCCTAGAAGCTAGCTATTCTTAGTGACCAACAATATGGGTTTCGCCGAAATCGGTCAACTGGGGATCTTTTAGAGTATGCCATTCATATCTGGAGTCAGGCCATCGAGAAACACGAAGAAGCACTTGCGGTCTCCCTTGACATCTCGCTCCTGATCTTTTCTGTAAAAGAAAAATAATCATTGTGAGGCAAGGCACATCCACAGTACACACAAGTCTATTGTGTAAACATTACAACAAAAATGTTCGAACTGTTCACTCTATGTGACTACACATCAAGTAAATATTTTTATTACATGTAAAAAACAGTAAGCTTAGCTCTATTATTTATCATAAACGTTTTTGCTAGTTTTGGCTATAATTTTTAACAATGTTCGTGCTCATTCCACATGACAACAGTAACAGAATTCAATATGTTTGTAAAAGGAAAGGATAGGTGGATGAAAGGTCGATGGTGTTTAGAACAAGGGCTCTAAGGATCATGGGACAGGTCGATGCTGTCGTGGTACACAGGGGACTTTTAATTATTTAAGGACAAGGTTTTAAATGGCTAATTGGACGGTTCCACACGCCCATAGCATCTTTTCGGTTTTGTTAATTGTTAAACTAAATAGTTGGCTCATTGGACGGCTCCATACGCCAATAGTATCTTTTTGTTTTAGTTAAAATAAATAAGTCAGCTTATTGGACTGCTCTATGCGCCAATAGCAACATAAGTTAACTGGCTAATTGTATGGCTCACCATCCTCATAGTATCTTTTTGTTATTTGTGGTAGAAAGACAACAATCAATGTAGTTTTTTTTTTGGAAGGCTCTCACCGTTGTTTTTCATTGCTGTACGTCTTCGGGCGGCAACGCATCTGACGTGGTTAGTGGTTGCAAGGCTGCCCCGACGCTGGAAGGCCCGGCTTGCTGATCGTCTGGAGGCGACACGGCCGCCTGGGTGGTTCCTCCAGGTTGTGGGGCGCGCCTCAGTTGATCATGTGCCAGCTTGCGAGGTCGCCCATGATGTCCCACTACCTTCTTCACAAGATAGCGGTCGTTTTCAAGAACCCTGTGAACTTCTTAAGGGACACTAAACTTAAGGTCAAGAGAAGTCTAGTTTCTGGGATTGTTTTTTATTAAAACAAAATTACCTCTTTGAAAACGATGAATTTTAGCTCGACCTTGGTCGAACCTTTCCTTATCTTTATTAGCCATCTGTGTCATTTTTTAGTGCACATGACGTTCGAGGGCATCAATGTTAACTAATGCGTTGTCCAGGTTAACTAAACTTAGTAACTCTGGTGGGACACAGTTTTGACGTCGAGTCAGTAGTGCAAGTGGAGCCACGCCTGTCGTTCTATGGACAGTGCAGTTGAGGGCAAGTTGAAGGCTTTCCTGTGCTGTGTGCAAGTCTGGAGTCTCATAGTTTTTATCATTACGAGACCATTCTTCAATGTTGCCATCAACCGCTCCACTTGTCCGTTTGCTCTGCTAACGCCTGGTGCTATGGAGTGTATATCTATGCGAAACATGTCACAGTAATTTTTGTATTCTCCTAAAAACTCGCGACCGCCGTCGACTATTATTTGCCTTGGAGCTCCAAAAAGGTGGATAACTTGTTTTAGGGCCGCCAGAGTGCTGTGTAGCACATATTTAGTGAAGGCGTCCACCGTAACCACAACGTACTTTTGCTCATTAGGAGTTCCTAATTTACCCGTGATATCCATGTGTATGACTTCAAATGGAACTACAGGTTTGGCAATAGGATGCAATTGCACCTGTGTAGCTCCTGATGTTTGCTTTGAAGTTCTGCATACAATGCAGTTGTCGACAAAGTCACGGGTAGTGTTGCTCATTCCATTGTTTTGTAGTCTCCCTAATTTTGTGAAGAGTCTTCTCCCAGCCTGGGTGTTTGAGAGCACAATGGAAAGTATTGATGAGGCTCCACTGGAAAATCAGTTTTTGTAAACCTGAGAGAGAATCTACCCTTTCAAATTTAAGGACGTTGCCTTCTAGGAGGTATCCGGGGACATCCTCACCATTATGCAGAGCGTCTATGATGGGCCGCAAGTGGTTATCACGTCTTTGTTCAATATTTACCCAATCTAGATTATTGGTCAAGACGTTGACAGTCAAAGGATCCGGATTTCTGCTTAGGTAATCTGCATGTTGCATTCGCTCGCCCTTCCTGTATTCTATCTCAAATTCGAAATTTTGAAGATAAGCCCACCATCTATGAATGCGGGGTAATAAGTCCTTTTTGTGCTTTGAGGCTTTAAGCGCATTACACCACGAACTGGCGTCCATAAAGGAAGTGCCGGAAGTGCTTGATCGCGCGGACCACGGCCAGTGTCTTGAGTTCATAGAAGTGATACCTACTTTCGATGTCTGTGGTACGCATACTGAAGTACGCTACCACGTGCTGCCGTCCGTTAATAATTTGAACCAGTATCGCTCCAAAGCCAAGACTAGCATCGGTAAATAATTCAATGGGTTCCCCTTCTTGAAATATTGTTAACATCGGTGTCGAAGTTAGGTGATGAATTATCTTTTGACGTGCCTCTTCATGAACATGAGTCCATTGCCACCTAGCGGCCTGTTTAGTCAATTCGTAAAGGGGAGCCACAGTTCGAGCGAAATCGGGTATATAACGACGGAAATATCCTGCAAGACCGTTAAATTGGCGAACCTGTTTAACATTAGTCAGTACTAGGGCCTTTAGTAAGGCTTCGACCTTTTTAGGACTGGGACGAACCTGGCCATTCTCTATCACGTTACCAAGATATTTGATAGAACGTTTGAATTACAGACACTTATCAATGTTGACCGAAAATTCTGATTCGCGTAATGCTATAAAGATTTTTTCCAAGTACCCGAGACCAGATGAGAAATCGCGGCATTTACTGATGACGTCATCAATATAAACCTGAGCTACGCTATCATTATGGGCTTTGCCTGCACTGCCTGGGTTCAAAAGGGGACCTAAGGCACGGTTAATGCATCTCTGATACACTGAAGGTGCGTTGCGCAAGCCGAATGGCATAGTTTTGTACTCTAATGTCTTAGTGACAAAGGCCTTCTTCTCTATAGAATCAGCAGCAACTGGAATTTGGTGGAATCCAGATGCCATATCTTTTTTTTTTTTTTTTTTTACTATTGATAGGCACGCGTTTGACCACTATCTCACCTGATGGTAAGCGAGGATGTGGTCGAAGATGGAGCACGCTTGCCTAGAAATAACCTATTCACTCTTGATTTAAAGACTCCCAGGTTGTAGCTATCAGGAAACACAGACTCCGGCAGGGAATTCCACTCCTTAGCTGTACGCACTATGAATATGTTCCCAAAACGTTTTGTGCGTATGGGTGGGATGTCCACCATGTACCGGTGGCGCATCGCCGTTCGTCTTGTGGTCCGATGATGGAACGATATCTAAGGTTGTATAGTACTGACCACGAGCTAACTGATCAATCTGATCTGCGATTAAAGGAAGAGGATAATGATCACGAACAGTGTTTGAGTTTAGCTCCCGGTAGTCTACGCACATGCGGTCGTCACCGTTTTTCTTTTTTACTAAAATAATTGGGCTCGAATATGAGGATTTGCTTTCTTGCACAATGTCATTATCTATTAACTCTTTAACGATTTCTTTAATTTTTTCACGCTCAACTGGGATTTTTTAGACGAATCTCTAATTGACCTGTATTGACACGAGTTTTTGAAAAACCCCGCATGAAAATAGTAGAGTATTTATTGAGAAGAGTTAATAGTTGGTCAACCTCAGATGTGTTGTTTGAATCATGGTTTATATCATCAAATAGATCGGCTGTCGATCGCATGTGCATGACACGAGTTTGAGAGCATAAAGTCGCGCTATTTTGAGTTACGATCACAGTTAATCCAGTTTGGCTCAAAAGATTTGCACCTACGAGTATCAACACATCTGACGTCATTTCGTAATCGGACAAAATATGAAATTCAATTTCTACATTTCGTCAGTGAAGTTCTAACTGTGCGTAAGTCAAAAAAACCTACTTTACAGGAGAGGGCAAAAAGGTGTAAATATTAGTGAGCAACCATTGATGTACTCATATTTGGAAAAAATATTTAAAATCAGTCGGGTCAGCTATCTCTTTTCTGATTGGTGGAATGTAAGCACGTGAACTATTTTCATCAAATGGCATTCAAATGTAAAAACCCGCCAAAGATGACTTACGCATTGTTAGAACTTCACTGACGATTTATATTATCAATAACACACACTGTTGTTAATAGACTCGTGAAAACCACGGGAAACGGGCCTATTCCTCGTAAATAATTAACTACTTGTCGTCGTTTTCCGGGTAACTTATTTGCAATAGATTCACGCATTACAGAGCATTCCGCGCCACTATCGAATACCGTATCAATAACCATATCACCTACTTGCATACGCATGGTATTCAAATTCGGTTTAGTCTTTGTAAATGAATTCACATTAGAGGTTATCTGTTTCTCCCGGCGGAAACAAGTATCAAAAGTATGACCAGATTTTGATTAAAACGAACAGAACCTATTCTCACTCTGTTTTGGTAACGATGTCGCTGAGGCACTAGGGGTTTTCTCAGTTGTTTGTTTTTCTACAGCTACCTGCGTATTTTTATAACAACAATCACTAGAAGCATGTCCCGGTTTCTTACAAAAGCTACAATGAGGGAAGTTTCGATTATCAATAGCGTATTTTACCCGTTTGGATGGTGGTTGGTTGGAGTTTTGATGACTGGGACGCTTAACACGAACAGATGAGGCAACGGAAATTAACTCTGGCACTGAGGTAGCTCTGGCATTCATGAGCTCAATCCGAAGGCGTTCGTCACTAACTGTTCCTATCACCGCTTCTACCGCGTCAATATCGTCAAGTCTGTCTTTAGTAACCAGTTTCCATAAAATACACGATCGTGACAAAAACTCGGCAATGTCTTTGGTAGGATCGTAATTGTGTTCCCTAAACCTTAGAACATCCTTTGAAAAGCGATTTTCAGGTTCAAAGGTTGTAATAATATTTTGACGCAGTTCGTCCCACGTGGACGTTCGTGACGAGCTAGTTATCAGCCCACATCTTAGCCCGACCTTTTAGTAGGCTAGTTACTTTCATGCGGACATCATAATCACTGAGCTCATAATTAGTCTTAGCCGACGAAATATGATTACACCACTTACGGCCCCGACGTTACCATCTGGGTCAAATGAAGGCAAACATACATCAGTAATTTTAATTTTATCGCTCTGCTTCGACAGCCTTTCACTCATATTTTGATCATCGTTATCATGTATAAATAAAATTCAGGAGGTACGTTACCGCCCTGTTGTTGTAGCGGTGCCACGTTGGCAGGTTGGTCCACCATTACCACCGTCTGGTCCGGACACGGAGCACGTTGGTACGCTAGGTGCCGTTGATTTGTTCTAGTCCAGTGTATCCATTGTGTTAGGCAGGATTCAAAGTAGGTAGTCTGAAAAATAAAATAGAACAGACAGAAAGAGCGGGTAAGCACCCACTTCTGATATCGGAAATTAGACAGGGCTGTTATTTTTTAAAAATGCGCAGAACCACCAACCATATTCTGGCCATCGGTTCTGCTAGGTCTACAACGGATTTTATATTTGAACTGAAGGCAAAGTTGAGAAATTTCAGCAAATAAAATTAAGTAAAACATTTTAGAGCAGTTTTAATCAAACAAACATAGATTCTACTCACAATGTTGTCTCTCCAAAATTCGGCAGCAAAGTGAGCTCCGCACTCAAGTTGCGCTTTATACAACGTTGATACGACAGAGGGGCTTTCCTTTAAACTGCCTATACTAGGTACCATTTTCAAGCTCTGTACCAAAAATAAATAAATTAGGAGCAGTAGTTTAGTCGCAAATGATTTTTAAAGTTTTTGCACGGTTTGAACACGATGTATCTTTTCTAACAGCTGAATATCGTCTAAGCATAGGTCATGCACCTTACAACGATAAATCTACGATGCGTTGTTGCCGCTCTGACGCATGTCGAAGGACATTCACTAAATATTGGCAATGCAAACAAGGAAGCAATCAATACACACACACTTGCACTTTCACTACGAAAGCGACTAACATAAAGCGAGCGAAAGAAATAGAGATAGGTCAGTTTGTTGCATCCTTGTTTTTTGCGATCGGTAAGTCTCTCAGTGCGCCGACGCTTGTTTTTCTGAACGTACGTTTTGTGGAATTCGCGCGCAAACAATTGTAATTTTATTTTGTTATTGTGAGAGGACACGTAACTTGGGATTATTATTATTTAGTAATAGTGTTTTTTTTTTGTGATTGACTGTTTTTTATGGTGATAGGACACGTAACTTGGGATTATTATTATTTAGTATTAGTATCTCCGGACCTCACTCCCATGAATTTCTTTTTGTGGGGTTACATTAAGGGTGAAGTGTATGCCTCAGAGGTAAATACAATTGATGAGTTAAAAAATAGGATTATTTTAGCATTTCACAAATTAAAGTGCTTAGCGACGGACAGTGATCTAATTAGAAAAATAAATAACAATATTCTCCGTCGGTATAATTTGTGCATCAATGTGAATGGAGGACACATCGAAAATTTAAAAATTTAGTGTTTGTTTTTGTGCGCGTACTTCGAAACGTTACCTAACATAAAAGCCAGTGCGAGCGGAGGCCTAAGTCGCCGGCCGCCACCCCGGCCCGGCCCCCACCGAGCACACGAGATACCGTACACCGCGCTCCGGCGCGCGCGCGACGTTGCCGCTTTGTTACCTAGCGGTATCTAAGGTCAGTGTCATTTTTTTACAAAGGGTGGTTGCGTTTTATTCGGATTTGCAAGCTATTTAGTTTGTTTGAAAAAAATATTTTCTCATTTATGGCGCTTTTTGTTTTTGTACCGTATCGAATTAATACTGAACACGTATAGTATACGTAGTTTAATTTAATGCCCCTCTGTCGTATCAACTCTGTATAAACTCTACGCCACCCCACCAAAGGCAAACGTCATTCACAAACAACTTTATCACAGAAAAACGGATGATTGTTCAAATATTAAAAGTTAACAAAGTATTGATCTAAAAATTCAAGTGATTTAAAAAAATAATCAGAATTCAATTCTAGTAGCATTATCAGATTTAATTGGTCACGATTTTAACATTAATTTAAAGTCAAAATCATAACCAACCAAATCGGAGGTTATTTATTAACAAACATAAAAACTTCTCTAAATATTGGTACTAATTAAACATTTGTGATTTATTTAAAAGCAAATCAATTAAATCAAATACATAGGTAAGAAAATCAGCTTAAATTAAAAAGACAATCAACCAAATAATCTTCGCGGCGACATATATAAAGAATACACAAGATTAACAAAAGTAAGTGATAATATTGTAGTCCACTGCATTATCCACAGATAAAACATATTTAAAGAACTAGGCGAGCATTACCAAACATTATGAAATAAATTACTATAAAGCTATAGTTACAAAACCAAATCAAAAACAATTTCATTCACTTAAATTATGCAATAAATAAATAATAATCAGATTACAATTGTGATTAAAATTTAAAACATAAGATTTAAATTTATTTTTCGAGCATGCAATAAATATCAACATGAATGAAATTTTATTTATTAATTACATTGTATGAATAGGGCAGTGTGAGCTAGAGTTCTTATGACAATAATTAAGCGCGAACAAAGTACGTGCATGAACCTGACGCACATGAACTGTTCGGGAGTCAGAATAAAACAGCTTACTCGTTCGATCAATGGCATCAAAATGATTGTGATGTGATTGTTCATGAAGTACGTTGGCCTCCAGGTATTTGCACCGGTTCTCCAAGCTAATAAGCTTGTACTTATCAACAAGTTGGGAATATAACACATAGGTCTTAGTCCCATAAAATCTGTAGTACGTAGCACGGAGATACTTGCCCTGGACCCTTTCTATTGAATAGTCATAGCACTGTATAAAGGAGGAGCACGAGTCCAATTACTAGCACGACGACGACGGGGACGCTTCGTATTCCGACGATATACAAATAGTTTCTTGCGAGCACGAGGGAGACTCCTCTTCCACCTTCGGTACAGCGCTGCCGCCGCGCGACACTTTGCGTTTATTATGTTTATGGATTAACAAAGCAGCGCAGCGGCAGCGTTAGAACCGCGCTTCTTCCACGCGGCACTTTGCTACAAATTTGAAGGCCCCTTAAAACAAAGTGTTAGTTACACCTTTTGTAACTCAAGAACGGCTAAAAAAATGTTTATGTTATTTGATTTTTTGGATTTCTCTTAGTCCGGAGTAGAATAATAAGTATTAAAATTAAATGTAGGTAGGTAGGGTAGGTTAAATCTACTTATTATAGATTTTAAATCAATTTTAAATACAAAACTATGTATCTCAAAATTGTATTTTCAAAAGTTTTTACGCCATCTTATAATTTTCTTCACCTGCTATAAATGGACTGTTAATAAGTATTGGCTTCCACAATGTATCAAGTTTTGCAAAAGAACGCGAGATCTATATACATTTGTTGCATGCAGAGTATTGTGTATATGTAGTATCTACTGTTAAATTTTATAATGATTTAGCCTGTTGCGTTACCCATTTTTACAAAATTGTGCATGCCATGAAACTTATTACTATTTTAATCTAATTAACTAATTTAATTTTAATTACTATTATCAATTTGAAATATAATTTTAAACTTTAATTGACCTTATATAATACTATATACCTTAAAATTATATACAAGTTTTTATGATATGCTATGCTACCTGTCGGTTTTCGTTGGCACACGTGTGTGCCATTGTGTGTCAACGGAAATGGACGCTTACTGGCACTCCACATGCCATACCACATCACGCAGCATACACTTATTTAAAAAAAAAGCGCAGTGTTTAATATCCTATGGCCCCCATCGACCAAAAAACATGGCGGCCGCCAATTTATTTACAATAAATCTTTTCGCGCTTTTTGCGCGGAAGCAGCGCGGTTCTAACGCTGCTGCTGCGCTGCTTTGTTAATCCATAAACATAATAAACGCAAAGTGTCGCGCGGCGGCAGCGCTGTACCGAAGGTGGAAGAGGAGTCTCCCTCGTGCTCGCAAGAAACTATTTGTATATAGTCGGAAGACGAAGCGTCCCCGTCGTCGTCGTGCTAGTAATTGGACTCGTGCTCCTCCTTTATACAGTGCTATGACTATTCCTGGTCGTATAATGAAGTATACATATCATGGTGCTGCTATACAGCAATTATCTGGCGTTTTGGTTGTGGATTTAATGATGTTAAATACGCTGAAATACCGTTGTTTACTTTATTTGCTATGGGTAATAAGAATGTGGGTGTGTATTTGCAGAATCAGTATGGTATGATGATTGTAAATAAGGTTGAGTATGTAATAAATAATATAGAATTAAATAGGTATTATATAACGGTAATATATAGTTTACTCAAGATTCTTTTGATTTGTGTACTCAGTTTGTTGTTAATCATGGATCTTTTGGTACGCCAGAAATGACTGATTCTTATGAATTATGCAGCCGCGCTGTGGCCGCGTGTTTATTATCTGTATGTGTTAACAAAGCAGCGCTGCAGCCGCGCTGCTGCCGCGCGACACTTTGCGACTTTGAAGGCGCCCTAAGATAAACTTTCTTTTTATGAAAACGCCTTGTTTGTTTCAAGAGAACAGTAGAACTTTTTTCTTTTCACAGAACAAACGCCGCAAGAGACGACTGAAGAATATAGCGCTTGTTTGTCAGAGCCATGTCATAACCTCGGAACATGTATTGATTTGCCGGCATCTACTTACACGTGCTTATGTTCCGGTCCCTATACCGGATTGAACTGCGAGTCCCTCACAAAGGACGGACTTCTGGGCACCTACATAGAGACTCCGTCGTTCGACGGCACTTCTTACATAAGACTAAAACCTTTGAAAGCTTACCACAAGTTGAATATCGATATCGAATTTAAAGCTTTTTCCGAGAACGGCATTATTTTGTACAATCAACAGAAACCAGACGGCACCGGTGATTTTGTTTCACTCGCCTTAGTAAACGGATATTTAGAGTTTAGGTAAGCAATATTTTCTTGCATCATAAAATGCTAGGGTTGATAAATAGACGAACCGTTTTGGATTTCGCATAAATTAAAATCTGATTCTCAATACAGGTATAATCTTGGAAACGGAGTGTTAATACTTACTTCACTAGAAAAGATAACGTTAAACGAGTATCACAAGGTGTCAGCCAAGCGATATCATCGCGACGGGATTTTATCAGTTGACAATATGGAAGATGTGGTCGGCCAATCCAGTGGCTATTTAAAAGCACTAGATTTGAATGAAGACGCTTACATTGGTAGCGTGCCTACTAACTACTCGAGGTAAATATAATCTGACACATTCCTAATTCCTTTATTCATAAATATATCGTTCGTTGATCCATCGTGTTTGAAGTATCTAATAGTAATTGTCTTCTCACAGAGTCTTCGATAATATTGGTACGAAGAGCAGCTTTATCGGCTGCCTGAAATACTTAAGGATAATACGTCATCAAGTGACAAAGAAATTAGGTCGCCCGGACTCATTAGTCGTAGCTATAGAAAACGTTCAAGAGTGCCAATCTAATCCGTGTATGAGTATGCCGTGCAAGTATGGCGCCACGTGTAACGCCGTAGACGGGTCGGCGACTGAGTATACTTGTAGTTGCCCTATCGGATTTCAAGGAGCCAATTGTGACGAGAGATTAGATCCGTGCGAGTCGAATCCCTGTGGATATGATGAAGGGCTATTGTGTGACATTGGTCCCAATGGCGGACACGTCTGCCGTTGTTTGTTTGGAGGTGAAATTGGTTCCAATGGAAATACTTGCAACAATGGTAAGTGTCATTGTACAAGCACCCATTTTTCAAGAGAACATTTATTTTTGCTTTACGAACTTTATATTGAATTTACTACACGCTCAATTTGTTTACAGATGTAAATGTGATGCATGATACTTGGTCTCCTGAGTTCAATGGGACGAGTTACATTGAACTTCCTCCACTTGAGGGGCTGGGCAAAGCTTTCCGCATAGAAATTTGGTTTTTAACGAACCGATTTTCCGGAATGCTCCTTTACACCGGCCAGTCGAATAAAGCCAAGGGGGATTTTATAGCCATTAACTTGGTTAATGGTTACCTTCAGTTTAGATACAATTTGGGGAGCGGTATTGCTAATTTAACGTAAGTACTGTGTGTAAATTTATTTTATGCGAAAACCTAAACGTTCTACATATTTTTTCATGTTTATGGAATGGTTGAGCTATAGTGTTTTTCCTGTTGTGTTTAGGTCACCAGTGCCTATAACAAAAGGTCGTTGGCATCGAGCTCGAGTTTCTAGGTCAGGTCGTCACGGCAGTCTACAGTTAGACCACCACCCTACTCAGCGAGGACACTCCTCACCTCCACTGACACATCTAGAACTGACTCTGCCTCTTTTTATTGGATCTTTGCCGTGAGTATAATGTTAATAAATATTCTTATTGCAATATTTTTTTCCATAGAAGGTATTTCCAAAAATGTTTTCATTTTTTCATAGCAGAATTTCCAGTTAATATACACGTTAATATTTAATTTTGCTTAAACGAGAACTTACTCTTTAATTTATACGTAGCAAAGCAATTTACGGATAATTCATAATAAAGGCACCTTTTTTATTTATTTAGGAATGAGCTTGCTCTTGACCACAATCACGCCTGATAGAAAGCGATAGATGAAGTTTATGATGGAGCGAGCGTGCCCAGAAGATGCTTGTTCACTCTTGATGCATCGCTTCAAGTTTTACCCTCTCACCGTGACTATTATTTCAATCGGAATCTTTACCTTCCGTAGGTCGTACATTCGTCCGCACAAGATGTCTGGCGTGACCAGCAGTTTCATAGGCTCGGTGCAACAGGTCTTTATCAACGGGAACCCTTTGTCTCTGTATGGGGCTGACACGGCAAAGTGTGCCATAGTACAAGACGAAGATCGTCTCCCCTGCGCAACTACTGGAGTTACTAAGTACATCGGACCACCGTGTGGGGATGGTAAGTCTTCAGAAAATTGTCGTTTTATTTCAGAAAACAGTACAGTTATGTTTTTTATTCAGATTATCAAGTATGTTTAAGGGAGATAGTTATGGAAAAGATAAATTAAATCAATCACACCGTCAATTTATTTAACAATAACTTTGTTTTGTTGTATTTTATGTAGGTAGCCTTATTAACGTGTCACTCTACAAGTAAATATTTAATTATCTTTCAATTATTCTATTGATACCTGGGTTTAAAATATATTTGACAACTTCCACTTTTGCAATAGGTCTGTCTCCATGCAAAAATAACGGCACCTGCATACCTTTACTCAACGAATACAAATGTACCTGTCACGATGGGTACCAAGGCAGGAACTGCGAAGTTCAAATTAACATGGAAATGCTCAACGAGAGAATCCCGGTCAACTTCGACGGAAACAATTACTTCTCATACAGAAGCAGAGGCAGTCGCAGGTAACCAAAAATAATAATATAATAGCCGCATTTCTACCACAACTAATGACTTTATTTGTAAATGTACAAAGTTCACGTTACTTTATCATATCAGCCAATTGTCATCCACAGCTAAACGTAAGCCTGTCTCAAATAGCGCCAACCGTCTCGGTCTTGAGCAGTCCAAATCCATCCGCTGCCAGCCACCTTCTTCAAATCATCGGTCTATCGTTCCACAGAGCGATCACTCACTACGTTTTCCCAAACGCGGTCTCCACTTTAACACATGTCTGCTCCATTGACCGCTTATCCGTCTACAGACATGGCCGGCCCACTTCCACTTCAACATGCTGATTCTACGCGCAGTGTTGGCTTTAGTTCTCTGGCAAATGACATGGTTGTGAATTCTATCCACCAAATAAACCCGAGCATTGCTCTCTCCTTTGCATGTTGAGCAACGTTGATTTTGTAGACCAGGCCTGTGGTGAGTGTCCACGTTTTGCCCTCCGTAAGTCAATACGGGTAGGACACATTGGTTACAAAATCTAGTCTTAACGGATAGTGGGATTGACGACTCAAAGATATCATGCAGCTTTCCCAATGTCACCCATCCCAAGAGTATTTTTCTGGTCGACTGTTTCTTAAAATTATGCCACCCCAGTAGTATAATTTGGCCTAGATATACAAATGTATTTTTGCTCAATCTCAAGGGTAGCGCCAGTGACGATTACAGGTCTCAAGGTGACATGACCACTGTACATGACTTTGGTTTTGTCCAGATTTATCCCGAAACCTTGAAGAATCGCTGTACAGCATCAATTCTAGCTTTGCAGAGATTCTGTCATGATAACAGTGACTTCCGCAAATCACAGATACGAGATGTACTGACCGTTGACATTTGCCCCGTCCTTTCCAATCCAGCGCCTTGAAAACGTCCTCCAAAAGGAGCGTAAAAAAATTCAGAGAGATGACGTCTCCCTGTCTTACACCTAAACGTAGTTGGATTAGTTTTGCGCTCTGTTTATGAAGATATTTATCAAGTACCTCACACCTTGACGTAGCAGCAGTCGATAGGACATTTCTACATGGACTTCAGGACAGCCCAGGACTCGACGGTATTAAAATCTTTCTCGTGGTCCACATACGCTAGAAACAGAGACTTCCGAGAGATATTCCTCGGTCTTTTGGCTCAGGAGTGAAACGGGGCAATAGTTCTTTCTTTTTGAAATATAATACCACCATATTTCTGTGCCATGCTCCCGGTGTTATGCCAGCGTAGATGATGGAAATAAAGAGCTTTAAGAGCTCTATCAAAACAAGTGTTCCTCCTGCATTGAGCAGTTCTGTGATTATCCCGTCATACCCGGAGCTTTATTGTTATGAAGTTGTCCATATCACTATCGAGAAGCCCGTTTGTGAGATGGCGTTTAAGCCTGGCCAATGATTACTCGCGCCGTGAGCCTGTAGTAGGGATGTAATTCGGGCATGCATATAAGTCTCAGTAGAGCTTTTCGACTTCAGCGAGTATCTCTGATCTCTAGATTTTGATATAAATATTACATGTGAAAGCTTGTAATTAGCCTTATTTTGTTTAAATGTATATATGTTGGACTGTAAGTTTTCCAAAAGTTAATAAAATAAAACAATATTCAGAGCCACTCCAACCAGTCGGTGATCACTTCCGGTATTGATCTTGTTGATCACAGAGACATCTTTGAACATATGGCGTTTATCAGACAAAATGAAGGCGATCTCGCTCTTCGTCACGTTATCGGGACTTCGCCAGGTCCAGTTCCTCTAAAGCTTTTGCTGGAAAAAAGCTGAAGCATTGAAGTCACCCATTACAATAGTATAAACTGTTTTGGTTCGAGACATAGCTTTCACTACGTCTTCGTACACGGCCTCAAATTCGTCGTCGTGTGCGGGCGTTAGGGCATACACTTCTATGATCTTTAATGATGTTTGATCCTTTCTGATGTTTTAAGTTCAAAGAATCCTACCCTTGCCGACACACTGCCGTATTCCACAACGTTCTTCCTGAATGACTTATGGACCACAAACCCGACGCCACCGTGGGTTGATTTGTGTCCTTGTCGGAATAAGAGCAAGTGGCCACTATCAAGGGTAAGGTCTCCGGAAATTCTTAGCACCCTCCACCGCACCGGTACCGCAGCCAGTAGCATGGCCAGGAATAGTGAAGCTGCCGGGAACTCAATGTCGATGGCAAATGATGTTATGGCATATGATAATTAGGGCATGTGATAATTAGGACATGTGATAATTAGGGCATGTGATAATTAGGGCTTACAATGTTTATGACAAATGATGTTATGGTAAGTGACTTTATGGGAAACAAAGCTTCTAGCACGTGACTAATATAGCAAATTAATAAGAGTAGGGTAAATGAATATTACGTCGTATAATATTATGGCTGTTGACTATTATGGCAAATTATATTAGGGTAAATAAAATTCGGGCAAACGGCGGTATACCTTGAAAATTTTCTAGATTATGAAAATGGTTCTCTTGAGTTTTTTAACTGTTTAATTTACAGTTTTTGTTGTAAAGTTTTATTTTTAACTCTACAAATAATGTCTTCGTTTTGACAAGAAGACACGGTATCGAAATCAATATTTGTTATGTATGCTAATATAATATTATTCTAACTGATGATACTAATTTTCTTTCTTTCTAGCTTACATACTAACACAGACGTCGGTGAGGGCCACTATGGTGTGAGATAACATTTGAAGGAATCATAACATAATTATATAAATAACTCGTAATGCGACGCAGCAGTTAGTTTAGGTAAAACATTATATATTTATTATTTCCTCGTACTTGTAGTGAAAGTGGGGACATTAAGCAGCCGTGTCGTTTTAGAAACATAAATACGTAATGGCGACACGTGGAAATTTTTCCACTTAAAATGTAATTTGTATAGTTGTGTGACTTTAATAATACCTTATATCAGTATTTATTCATGTAATAAGCGGGTCGCTTTGTACCTTCCTTTCTCTGATTTCTTTTTATTTATAATTATTATTTATTAATATATAATGACCGTGTGATTTTCCATTTTTGGTGTTTTCATCTTGTATCTCTTAGAATTAAATACCTACTATCGATTAGCAATAAAATGCGCATCAACCAGCTTTTCTTGATCTCTGCTACATAAATAAATGGGAAATCAAAAAGTACGGGAGGTACCGCTGCATTTTAAGATTCACAAGTACCAAGAGAGCAGAAAAATGTCGAAGTACTTCCGGAGTGGAATAGTGAGAGGTAAAAATTCCCAATTAGGTTACCAGAAAACCAAAAGCATCTCGGAGTACTTTCAGGGTTAGCTAGGAGACCAAAAATATGTCTAAGTATTTTTGAGAGTAGATCTGTAGGTAAGCAATAAATTTTCAATTTGAACTGTAAGCAATTTACGGCGTTCGGAAAGAATATTGAAAAATTTTGACATAGGTCTTGCTCCCAATCAAGTCCCACAAGATTTTGAATTGACAGAACGCAAAATTCTGAGAATTTCGGATAAAAAATCCATATAAAACCAAAATTACATTGAAATGTATTTTTTTTTATGGTAAAACGCTTTAGTTCATTAAATTTCCTATTGAATAGTTACAAAAAAGATGGTAGTTACCACTAAAAAAAAATATTTATTTATTTATTTAAACTTCATGTACAATAGTGGTACATAGGCGGCTTAATGCAACAAGGCATTCTCTACCAGTCAACTTTTGGGTTAAAAAAAACACACTGCGGTTAAAAAAAACTAACAGCCGCACGGGTCGATCTTGAAGGTTAAGCAACGCTTGCCAAGGTTGGTCTATAGATGGGTGACCGTCTTAACATAACGAGTTTCTTCCGTGCCTCGAAAAGCACGTTAACCGTTGGTCCCGGCTGTCATTTGTAGATCTTTGGCAGTCGCTACGGGTTGTCAGTAGCCAGTAAATCTGACTCCAGTCTTGCCAAGAAGTATCGTGTTACCCAGTTAATGGGTTGTGGAGGTCTGGTAGGCAGCCGCTCCACGTAAAACACTGGTATTCAGTTGAATCTGGTTTGACTGGAAGCCGACACCAATATAGTTGGGAAAAGGCTAGGCAGATGATATATGTAAATTTTCGTTGGTGTGCGAGAAATAACCAAGTGGAAAAAGGCTAGTTTCGAGATAATTGCGTTTTAAAGTTTTTTGTTCTTATGATCAGTTAAAAAAATGCTTCCTATAAACAAAATCTTGATACTTTTACCGATACAGAGATAAATAATAAAAAGTAAGATAGTTAATATTAGTATACTCAAATAGTTAATTGACTTTTTGTGTTTCTCATCTAACTCTTGGTACAGCTGTATTATATGCGAAAAGAAATCAAGTAACATTAGTGAGCGCAGTACAGCCCCGGTAATTGAGAAAACGTTAGTACAAAAAATTAACATAAATTATTCAAGTGCCGTTAGTTTAATTTCATCGACTGACTTTTTGCCTTCACAAGTACTTAGGTACTTCTAACACTTCGTATTATTTGAAATATAAAAAAATCAGCTCTTTTACCTTATCACAAGGTAGGTTTAAAAACACTTTGACATCATTAACTCATTTTGGCTAAAAAAATCACTTAATGACTTCTCGCGCTAAAACGACGAAATAGGATTCTTATTAATCTGACCTTTGTTACGGTTCTTCCACCCACGTTAAACCAAGGGATTCTTAAACGTGCTTGAAACAAATGTTTATTCTTACGGTAACCTGCAGGTACGAGTATAAACTGAACGTGCATTTAATACTACATTTTTATCTAAGGGCTGAAAGTAACTGATTTAATGCTTTGTTGGGTTTTGGCACCCGTGCGTAGCGAGGGCGCCAATAGTTCGTGGGACTAAATAAGTCTATCACCCGAAGTATAAACACTGTGCTTTTCATTACAAATACAAGGACACAAAAATAAAAACACGAATTAGCTAAAGAAAAAATCCATGTCTGATGAACTCATCGTGTTACGAAAAAAGAAATGAAGATCGGGCCGCCTATTTTATTTTTTTCTGTGACCGGCCAGCTATTCAGCCTTTTTTACATTTTCATAATTGAAAAAATGGTAAATGTACTGCCCAAATCTATGTTATTTTAAATAAATAGTTGAAAGTAAATTATAATAAAGTCATTTAAAAATATAATCTTTAGTTAATACTCAACTATATATTATTTCAATTTTACATCGCGCTGTTGACTAGCTGTATGAAAAGTTTTGACATGATTCAATAGAAATGTTCAACCAGTTTTTTTTAAACGATTTTCCCTAGGGCTAAAAAGTAATACTTTCAACCCGCTCCTCAGGCAACTTTAGCCCTACTTTCCGAGTATGAGTAATTAAAAGTTATTTGTTAATTCCATAGGCATACTAAAGGCACCTTTACAAGTAGTCTCATATGTTGTTTGGTATCATATCTTTTTGATTGCTATAATTACGTAAAATAAAATTATGAAAACGTAGAGATCAAGACAGTTAATTAATTTATTAGTGACCTTTTCCTCATTAATATAATATATATTATAAGTATGGTCTGCCTACATACAATTATTTGTAATGAGATAATGGGTATTTAATTACCTATGTAGCCAAATCACTATTTTTGCTTTTTGACATTGGGTAGTCGTGAGTTCCGAAGGGTATTATTAGATGCTGCTCATTTTTCTCGTAAGAGATCTCATTATAAAGACCAAATAGAATATACAGGGTTTAGGTCTTTATGATATTTTTTTCGAAAAGTAAAAATGAAAATGTTGATAATAGCTTGTTTTATCATTATAACATACATTCAGTCAAAAAAGTATCGGGAATGGATGATTTGTTTATGGTTCCAAATTCAAATTTTTGTTTTTTTGTAGTTGTTAGATTGGCACAACTGTTTTCCATTTTGGCGCGGAGTTTGAGTTGCATCTGTTATTTATATTAAATACAGTGCTGGTTTTAGTAATATCATATATAGTGTGTATTGCGAATTTCATAATGGACAAAAATATTGAACAAAGAATTCTAAAAGAGAGAGAGTCTTAAATTTTGCATCGCCAATGGAATTTCGTGTTCGGAGTCACTGAAAATGTTACAGAAGGCTTACGGTGAATCGACTTTATCAAAAACTCGTGCTTATGAGTGGTTCAAAGCGTTCAAAAGCGGTCGAGATGTGATGGAAGATTTGCCTCGCTCTGGTAGGCCGTCAACGTCTGCAACTGAAGTTAACATCGCAAAAGTGAAGGAAATAGTGACTGAAAATCCCCATTCAACTCTGAGAGAGATAGCCGCCGAACTTTCTGTATCTCACGAGTCGATCCGTACCATTTTAACTAATCATTTGGGTATGAAACATGTTGCTGCTCGGCTAGTCCCAAAAGATCTGAATTTTCTCCAAAAACTCAATCGCATGAAAGTCGCTGAGGACATGCTAGAACGAGTCAGTTCGGACCCAACATTCATGAAACGCATTGTTACTGGTGACGAGACGTGAGTTTACGAGTTTGACATGCAAAAAAACTCAAATTACCACTTCGTGGCACCCGTTTTCAATCGATAGAAGACATAAAGAAGAATTCGCGGCGAGAACTGAACTCAATTCCGGAAGCAGCGTTTAAAAAATGTTTTGATGAATGGATTATTCGTTGGCGCAAGTGTATCGTTTCTAAAGGAGCATACTTTGAAGGTGATAAAATAAATTTGGATGAATAACAGACATTTTGTGTATTATTGATCTTTTCCCGGTACTTTCTTGACAGAGTAGTATATATAAAATAGGGTTTTGGGACATGAAATGATAACTCAAATATTTTGGTTTTTAGTTCATTACTATTAACTATGCACTAATGAGATAACTCGACCTCACTGGCAAAGACTGGAACATAAATATCATCAATGAGGGGTATAGGTAGTACGAGTACTAACAACAAATACTTAAATGCAACAAGATATTTTAAAAAATCAACCATTTTAGGAACAGCGGCGCCCGCGGCATTAGATATGAAATAAAATTCCGAACATACAACGATTCTGGTCTTCTTATGTGGAGGCGTAAAATCGGAATAAGGCCTCGCGATTTCATCGGTCTGGGCCTAAGCGACGGCAAACTGCAGCTTATATACACGGACACTGACATAAAGGAAATGAACTTGGCGAACCATGAAGACTGGTTCCAGTGTGTGGAGTCCAAGGCCAGGGTGGATGATGGGAGGTGGCACACGGCTACTGTCAGGCGGAGGAAGAGGCTCGCCATGCTGCAGGTGGACGACACTTCGCCTATTAGAGGATACTCGCAGTCACTGTTGGTGCCCTCGAAAGCAAATCCCAAGTTGTGGATTGGTATGTATTTTTTACTGACCACATATTCCTTTTGAATTGTTTCATCAATCGCATTTATGTTCAACTAGCTGTCACCCACGGCAACGTCCGCGTGAATGACGAAAAAATCCAGACCATAATCTACCTCTAAGCCGAATTATATGAAGATCCGAGTAACAGACATCCATCCTCACAAACTTTCAAATTTATAATATTAATAGAAAGTAGAATAGGATAGGACAGAATAGGATCGCAGAACTTAAAATTGTGCTATTTGTTTCCAATAAGTAATCAGTTAAAATAAATATTATTGAACGTCTGTATGCTGAACGAATGAAAGCTATGAATTTCATTTAATTTTCATCCCTTCTTTTTTTCCGTACAAAATATTAAATATTGTTTGTTTATAGGAGGTTCTCCATCACTGCCCTTGGGTCTACCAGCAGCGCTTTACACAGGATTACGAGGCTGTGTCGCCAGTGTGAAGGCGAACGGACGACATATTGATCTCAGCACGCCCATACGACCTGCGACCACGGTGCGACATTGTGACTGACGATGCGACTTAATCGTGCGTCATGCGCGCGATTGTCAGTGTAAATTGTGGGTGGTATCAGGTTGATTGTGAAATGTAATAAAGTATTATTGGCTGTGTTCCGAAACATAAAACGGTGTACTGGTCAGTGCTCATGATGTCAAGAATCGACGCCAAACTGGTTAGGCGTTCCTAAATAAACCGGCCGGTACGTTGACTTTATAAATTGCCGCCATATTAAAAATTTTCTCAAAGTCTGATTCACACACACCTGTTTGACGTTTGATACTAATACGTCACATTTGACATTTGTCTCACCAGTAGACTATGGAGGCACCCCAGAACAAATCGTGCGGGATTCATGACGTCATGAGCACTGGCTACTATACTGTTTTATATTTCGGAACACAGTCATTGTATTGTTGTTGTGTTAAATAGAGTGTTTTAAATGTACCTGTGTAACAAAATGTACCTAGCGATACATATCCGTTCGATACTATGTTCGTATTATTTCAACTGTACAGCTATTTAAACAGTCCATGAACATAATAATACCCCTAAAGGGATAAGTTGATAATATTTCATATCGCCTCCTAAGTATTCATACACAGGGTGGCCAGAACATTGACGAATCCGAATCACCCCGATGTATGTTCCGCGACTTTTCATTCATAGTTTTCGAGCTATGATTGTTTCCGAATTTTTGAGAATGATTTGACCTTGAAAATTTTCTAAAAATAATAGTAGAAGACTTTGCCAATATTTCTTTTATGCAATGGAATCTTCATGAGTTGTACTTTTATGCATACAATTATCAGCTTCGTAACTGTATTAAAAGTTGTGAAAGTGTTGGTCTAAGTGAAAAAATTGCGTTCTGTAAATTATGACCTAAATTTTCAACTTTAAATTAATAATCTAAACAGGTGATTTCATCGTTCTTTAGTAAGTTTCAAGAATACGCCAGACCTTCAGATTTTGTAATAATTAAAAAAATAGTGTTTTTATGAAATTGGCCTCCAAAGACGGCGAGGTGGAAAATTCTGAAAATTAGCCATCTGATGAAACATAATTTTTGGACCATTTTACCATAATCACCACATGTGGGCGATTGAAAATCCACATGAAGTGACAGTTTGAAAGTTTCAGCATCATTTCAGTGTTATCTGATATCCTCAATACGAACTAATTGGTCCGTTTGAACTGTCTTCAAGATTTAATGGACAAACCAGCAGAAATATCTTACTTAGGGACCATGAAATAAATTTTTATCATCATGCGACCCAACACGATATAACTTCAATGAATCCTCCTACTAAAGGATACTGAATACAGAAGATCCTACTGAATCTCTTGGTTGGCTCGCCTTTAGGCCGTTTCTGGTCTCCCCATCATAAGGACCTTGTTACCAGCTAACATAAATAGTAATTATTAGGAAATTCAAATGAGCCCAAACACGAAGTGTTTAAGATCAGTCAACTAAGAGAGCCACAACTCACCTTGATTGTTACCATCACCAGATCGTTGTTACCAGCTCAAATGAGCCCAAATACGATGGCACAGTGTGTTATTTTAGTTGCGGACATGTTCAATTTATGTGTTTTTTTTTAAAGCTAACAATCAAATTAAACTCTTGTTTAAACTCTGCCAGGTCTAACTACTATCGTTTAAAAGACATAAATAATATCGCGAAAGATGCTTAAAAACCATAGAAACACTCTCTGTAATATCTCGATTTGGATTTGATTTTCACACTAAATGTAGAAAACATTTTATTCTTTTTTTTTTCTATGATTTTCTAAATTTTTTTTCCGGCAAATCTCTTCATGGTCGCGTTTTTTTATTTACCTAAATATTGATCACTAACTTAACAATGACTACTTTGTGACAACCCAATTTCCATATAAATTAAAAAATAACTTCGAAACGCAATATCTCGGAGATCTTGCTAAATACATATATAGAATATAGAAAGTTAAAAGTAGGTACGACCCGTAAATACCTAATTTTGTATATATTTTTCCTAACAAAATATTTTTTAATTCTCGTTTCTGTCAACAATTAATTTTTATTTTACAAGAGACAGACGTTTGTTTTATTCAAGAAATAAAGACAAAAATCTTTTTCGAGAAGGTCAGTGACCTTCCACTAAAATATTTATATCTCCTAAATGAAGTGAAATATTAAAACAAGTAATTTTTTTAATGCTTTATTAAGGTGTAATCTATAAAGGTAAATAATAAAACTGGCATATCCGTAACTAAGGCAAAATAACAGTCTGTGGATGAGTATAAAAGTAGTCAACTAAGAGAGCCACTACTCGCCTTTATGACTTCCATCATCAGATCGTTGTCCAACTACATTGAATAGTACCGCCTTGTACGTTTCGTACGAGCCCAAACATGATGGCTGTAGGGGACAACTAAGAGAGCCACTACTCAACTTTATGGTTTCCACCATCAGACCTTTTTACCAGTTGGCACCCTTTCCTGGATGGTCTGATGATGGAAACCATAAAGTTGAGTCATCGAGACAATTCAAATGAGCTCAAACACGATCGGCGAACTGGTAGGAATGGATGTGAAATTCCTTTTCAATACTTCGTTAGTGGACATATTCAAGGTATTTTTTTTATTTGTTAGCCATCGAAATCGAAAAAAAAAAACACATATTCTTACTCCAGATGACCAAAAAACTACGATAGGTCTCAATTTTGTCGGACTCTGGGTCTGAAATGACCATTATTCTTGAGGTCATAATTTACGGAACGCATTTTTTCAAGTTGGTCAAGTAGATAACCCTCAAAAATTCAGAAAAAAAATCATAGCTCGAAAACTGAAAAGTCGCAGAACATACATGGGGGTGATTTGGATACCCCAGGGATACGAGGGATCTAAATTTTATTTTTGAACATCAATGTTCTGGCCACCCTGTATATTTTACTGAAACCATAATACGTAACATTGTAGTTTACTAATTTTTTATATCGGTGCTCGGATTGAAATAAAAATTATGTTTGTATCATACAAAAGTACTGCATTAATAAAAAAAAAGCCTTTCATATTTTTTTGTTAAAATTAGTAGAAACATATTATAATCTAGTTAATAGATTAGTCAATAATACATTAGAATAGTTTCTTATATAAGCGAGAGCAAAAAGATCATGCGAGATATTATGAAACAGTTACTAAAACTGTATTAGTGTAGACAGATAATTATTATGATTGAGCTCTAATGGTGAAATTCTAGCTGCTGAACCTTTATTTTCAGAACTACAAGTAGTGGAGTGCCTGGGGGTTTTCACCTCGGCCTTTTGATACAGTGAACGAAATTTAAAAATTTAAAATGGTGTAGTAATGTGTACAAAAATGTTTGCCTTTTAAAAATGTTCTTTTATTTTGAATAGTACTCGCTAATCTCAGGAACCACGGGTTCCATTTGAAAAATGTTTTCAGTGTTAGATAGCCCATTTATTGAGAAAGGCTATAGGCTATATATCATCACGCTAAGATCAATAGGAGGGAGCAGTAATGAAAATTGTGATGCAGACGAAGTTGCGCGGGTCACCTAGTTTTGATATACAAAGACTTCTAGGTTTTAATAAGTATTTACTATTTGTATTATTGTGAGTACCTATCGTTTTTTTTTTTAATCAATAACACTTCAATATTTTTTTTTTTTAATTTTGAATTTTTTAATTTCGTTGACTTACCCAGAGTATCCGAGGTTTACACGTTTTACCGCCCCAGGCACTCCACTAATAATATGAATGATCCAAGAATAAGCAATCGCAAATTAATATTTTGACTTATGTTTTTAGACTTTTTTATTGATAAGGTAATTATAATTTTTGATTCCACTTTTGCCATTCCTTTTAAATGTGAATATGATATTTAGCAATTATTTATAAATCGACAGTGCCATAGTAATTGTACAGTAGCTGTTTTAAGATTTTATATACTCAGTATTTAAAACGTTATACTAGGTTATGTTTGTAACTTTGGTTTGAAAAGTAACTTTACCTATTCATTTGCAGTTTAATACCTTTTTTTAATGGATGGAAAATCATCAAATGGTTCTTCCCGCACCGGGTGAAGCAAAAAGGAGTGTCAGTTTAAGACCTACTCGTATTATCGATGCATTATTTTTACGGGGTGTATTTTATACAAAGAATCAAATTTGCAAATTTTCCGTAAGGAATCGTTTCTATTCTGATAGCATTTAAAACAGTGTATTCTTTTATAGTAGAGATTTAAATTTTCTGTGCCATACCTATAATATTTTTCATACCTACAACCTCCATTATTTTTAAATGGTTTTACATACTTTTAATTTATATCACCTGAGATTATTTTTATAGTTTAATGTTAGTACACTTATATTGTAATATATTATGTACATAATTATATAAAATTAACTACTTATAGACTAGATTTGTTTTACTAACCGCTTTACTGTTTCATCGAGATATCTAATAAATGTTACAAAATGTCCGCTATCCTAAGGATTATAAATTTCCTGTAATCTGTACGTACACCCGAAGTCAGTACGATCTATGTAAATTACTAGGGGGTTAATATTCACAATTATAGGTATGAGTATCATGCATGGCGTGTTTACATTAAGTCAGTCACCGATAGCGGCGACCGCAATCGGTTTAAACGAATTTATTGATTTAATTGGGCTGCTTATATTAAATCGGTCACCGAAAACGGTAAACGTATTCATATCAGTCGTCGGTTTATCGGATTCGGTGACCACATTCCGAGCCGAACATTGAGTGGCACGATTCAACAAATCAGCTGTGTCCGTCCAGTCATCGAAAATTGCTAAACAAAAAAACGGCTAATTGTAAACTTTTTGAACACCAGTTGGTGACCGAATACGGGCTGTAGTCGAATACGAATGAAAAGCTATTTACACTAGTCGGTGACCGAATACAAGCTGTAACCGAAACGGTCAAAACGACCTAATGTAAATGAGCCAGATAGAGCTCTCGCAAACTTCTAACACTTGAACTGGAAATGTGACGTGTCATACTCTCTTTCATAGAGCAGCACTGTATTTCATTACAATATTCTTGAACTCTCTTCACGTTCAATCGATCTTCCTTACTTTAAGAATAATTAATTACTCTTGCTGCAAAATCAACTACTTAAAATAAGGCCGGCTGTAGGCTAGTTATCTTACGAACTAATAATTAACGAATTTCAATTTAATTTGTAAGCCTGTATATTTAAAACTACATACGAGTACTAAATGTTATGCATAGATTGAAATTTGGAATAATAGCCTAAAATCAATTACCTAAGGTAACTTTTAGTTTATTCTGTTACGTAACGCTAACGCAAAAACTACACTAAAAACTAATGGTCTAAGATCCGGTCTAAGAAAAATATACCCTCACATGTACAAATTTATCTAATATATAATAAATGCTAGATAATGTTTAGATTGATACGTTGGAAGTAGGTTGCCTAGCTAAATCATGTGCCAATGATGTTAAACAATAAATTATTTAATCACATTTTTTTGACTAACTTCCCTCATTAACCAACTTCTTCAAAAAGGAGGAGGTTGTTTTTTGTGTTTTTTTTATGTATGTTCACCGATTTCTCCGCCAATTCTGGACCGATTTTAATTTCTTTTATTTTATTCGAAAGCCTATACTTCTGAAGTAGTCTCATTGTCACCAAGTTAGAATCTGATAACGGGATCCCATGAAAATCGAGGGAAACCCTCAAAATTACACATACAATGTTTTTCATAAACTGTCTAACGCAATTCAGATATTTGTGCCTGGTAATCATCATCTCATGTTGCTGAGCTGATGATGGAAGGTATAAGTCAGGATGTGATGATAGGATCCCATGAAAAACGTTTGTTCAGCGATATTTTCGCAAATTGTTAACCGATTTGGATGATTCTTTTTTCTTGGTTGGAAGAGTATTTTCTCGGACTTGTCCTATTTAAATTTGGTGAAGATCTGATGAAGGACTTCGGAGGTAGACAACGGGACTCTTCAATAAATGATAGCAAATGGATCGGGATTTCTGAAATCACGTCTGTTAATTGTTTACACCAGTTCATAACATCACGCCGACACGCTGTGTTTGTGTTTAGTAAAAAAACCTTTTTACAAAAAATAATGGTTTTATTTTTTTTGTTATTTATGAAAGTCGACCATCAGCTGATAAAATATACTCAAAGGAATAGTAAAAATATATGGGTTGCCTACTTTTCCTCTGTGCAACTATGGAGTTGTCAAGGTTTAAACATGTAGGTAAATGTTGATAATATACCCTCATAAGTTATTTAATCGAAATACTGAAACAATGAAACACAAAAAGCAATAAAAAAGCTTGATTTATTTACAATCAAACCGTACTAGGTTGCCTTGTCAAAAAGGGGCTAAGTCCATGTTTGCCTAGATTTAAAATATTAAATTTTCTGCTCGAGCGTTCAAAGTGGCAGAGAAACACCCGGCAACTACTTAGTAAAAGAGGGTAGGAAACGCTCCTTATTCTGAGTTATAGATAAAATAAGAAAGAAAAAGTACTTTCACTCACATGTTCAGTTATCAGTGACAATACGTTATTATGAAATACCAGTTTTTATTTTCCGTTAAAAATGCACGTCTTTGAAAGGGAGATTTATCCGATCAAGAAAACGCGGATTGAATAGGGTCGCTCCCGCTTGGTAACGCTCCCGTTTGGCAATGCTACGTATACTTAACGGTAAATCGCATGCGGTACAAAGGTCAGTATGTTAAGACAATTTTTTAAGGAATGTACATACATATTTACTTGAAATGAAATAAGTAATTTAAGATAAGAGATGTTTACCTACCGGTTTAAACCTCATAGTTGCACAAAGGGAAAGTAGGCAACCCATATTTTTTCTATTCCTTGGGGTATATTCTATCAGCTGATGGTCGACTTTTTTTAAATAACAAATGAGGGAAGTTGGTAAAAAAAATGTGACTAAACAATTTACTCTTTAACATCATTGGCACATGATTTAGCTAGGCAACCCACTTCCAACGTATCAATCTAAACATTATCTAGCATTTGTTCTATATTAGAATTAAATAACATTAGAGGGTATATATTTCTTATACCGGATCTCCTACCATAAGTTCGTATTCTACATTTCTAATAAACTACTTGTAAAGTATTAAACTTAATACTAATTAAAGTAAAACAATGACAATATTAAAATATAAATAATCAAAAGGCATTTAGAGTTACGTTTTTCGTGTTAGTCATGCTTCGTGGTCGAGCGAAACACAGTTCACTTTTTAGATCAATTTTTAGGGCAATATGTCGCTGTTTGTTCAGACTTAGTGATAAACAAGTACATTCCTCTATTTTACTTTTTATAATGTATTTAATTACGTAGATAAATATAAACATTAAAGAATATTGTGTCCAAATGAACGCAAAGCATGAGGTAACCAGCAATAAAATAACCTACCTGTAGGTACCTACAGTATTGTCACTATTGCACTTATATATCTTCCAGTCCCGTTTGTAACGCAATGTGTGTTTTGATGTAACTATCTTAGTTTAATAATACAAAACCATAAAATAAAATGAGACTGCAATCCGCAACAATGTGTTTATTTTCTAACCTTTTCCAAAACGAATTGATCCTATAATAATAAAGCCTTGAGCGTTCATAAATGGTAGTACCTACATAAATTCGATTGAATAGAAAAAGATAGTGAATCCAAGTTAACAATTTAGCTAAAATGGGTTTTTTGCTTATCACTGAAACTATTTACAATGCAAACCATAGAGCCAGAACTAACAGCTAGTTCCTCAACTCAACACAGATACCTAAATTCTATCATTTTCAATTTCCAAGCCGATTCATCATCATCATCTGCCTAGCCTTTTTCTCAACTATATTGGGGTCGGCTTCCAGTCGAACCGGATTCAGCTGAACACCAGTATTTTACGTGAAGCGGCTGCCTACCAGACCTCCACAACCCATTAATTGGGTAACCCGGTACTTCATGGCAAGACTGGAGTCAGATTAGCTGGCTTCTGACAATCCGTAACGACTGCCAAAGTTCTACAAATGACAGCCGATTAAGCGCAATAAAAACTCGTAAACTCTGACGTGACGTCCTGCGTGAGCGATCTAGACGCGAACGCGAAGCGGTGCGGCGCGGCGCGAGTACAACAAACAGTCGAAACCCGAAAATTGAAATGGCCTACGTGACTAAAGTAAACGCACGTGGGGTGCGGTGCGAAGCGGCGCGAAATTAAGCTAACGCGAAGATGCGGTGCCGTCGTGTTTTTGTTTGGTTATAATGTCGGAAAAAGAAATTTTAATTATTGCTATCCAAGAACGTCCTATATTATGGCATAAAAGGAATAAAATATCACAACTGGTAATTAGCGTACCGCGAATGGGAGGATTTGGCCAAATTAACTGGGACCATAAGTAAGTACAACACATTTATTTTACTCTCTTTGTAGGCAAAATACAATTTAAAGTTTTCTCTCGCTTGTGCGGCTGATGTAGCATTAAATCTCCTTTGTGAATTATGTCGTGGTGCTTGTGGCATATTTTGATATGCTTGCCGGAAAGATACAAGTTCAGTCTCATTTATTGATTCAAGACCACGTATAATATTGTGCAGTAAACATATGGCTTTAACGTTATAAACTGCATTTTCTACATTGGTTTCGATGGGTTTATACAAAATTCTGAATTTAGAGGTATTGAACCGAAAGAACATTCCACTACCATTTTTGCTCAAGATAAGCGATAATTATAATTATCTTTTGCGTCCCCTTTAGTCGTCGATCTTTCTGGAAAAGGTCTCATAAGATATTATTTTAGAGGAAACGCAGCATCTCCTAGGAGAACATATGGAGCTTCGATATTTGAGCCCGGCAATACTTGTTATTTCGGTATAATAATCTTCTTTGTTCTATTGCACTTCAAAAGGGGCATTCGTCAAAAATACCGGAATCGTTTTCTTTTCCATAGGAACCCACATTTATCATTACAAACTTATAATTTGCATCAGTCAATAACCCAATCGAAAATAAGTACTTGTATTTATAGTACATAGAACCAGTTTTATTTGGTTTTTTAATGCGAATATGTTTTCCGTCAATACACCTGAAGCAGTTAGGAAACTGCCATCTGTCCCAAATACATTGTGCTATGTTTTTAAAGTTATCTTCTGAAGGCTCGGACATATGCTTCGTAACTGATCTTCTTCTTCATATCGTGTGGGCAGTAAGGTCTAACGACCCCATACACCGTAGTGTCAGAGTTTCTAAACCACCTCAAGGGCCTCTCACTTATCTTTTTACCAGACAATCAATTGTGTCCATATAGGTTTGTAAACTTGTGGTACGATTGTGGAAATAGCTAATTTTGAAATACTGATTGAGTAAGCGAGTTGCCGGAACTGTATGCCCGTGGCTCCCGTGGCACCTAAAATAATTGAAATAAATTATTTATTATTCATTTAATTTTTTAGGTGAAATGACGAAGAAAAAATGGAAAAATTTCAGACACTTTTTTTTATTATTAGTAGTATATATTATTTATAATAGAATTAAGAAAAATTCGGTACCAGCCGTTGGCCGACCGCATTTAGTAGGGGGCCCAAGTAGCACGCCAGCCACGTGTCAAAGGCTGCACCGCCAACTAGCGACTCCACCGTGCCAGCCGGCGACTGGATGGGAGGACCTGGTGGCCCTATCCGGGGGGTTTCGGCGTCCCCGCAGTCTCTAAATGATTTCCCCATAGGTTAGTTTAGCTCTAGTGTTCCACTTGGTTCACTGAGTAGCGCCTCAAAAAATCGACTTTTCTCCCCAACTACTCTCAAAAACATGACTTGGCTTTGGCCAAGAAAAATAAGGTGAAACAACGGCTGCACTTCCTCCCACTAAAAGTGTACATCATAAATATCAGAGGGTTGCACTCCAATCTCGATCCGGTTCGTCACCATCTTGAGACCGAGAAGCCGCACCTGTTTTTCCTAACGGAGACAAAGATAACAACACCGTCGGACGTAGCGTACCTCAACTACCCAGGCTACTCTCTGGAACACAAGTTCAAGAAGCAGGCTGGGGTCTGTGTGTACGTCCGCGATTACATTTTCTGTCGTCGAATCCGTTGCTTTGAGAAATCGGGTTTTTCCGTCATAATGCTACTTGTGGACACTGGCGTAGAGAAACTTCTTTACATTGGCGTATACCGAACGCACTGCGGTGACCAGGAGACAACAGCGCTGTTTAATTCCCTCGTGGAGTCGACTGACATAGCCTAGCAACGGCACTCAACAGCAAAGCTCATTTTTCTGGGGGACTTTAACGCCCACCATAAAGAGTGGTTGTACTCGTATCAAAAAACTGACCATTCCGCCTCTAGCGCGCAAGTTTGCTTTAACGCTAGATCTAACCCAGCTAATGAATGTGGCAACGTGGGTACCGGATGTTGACGCTCATACACCCAATTGCTTGGACCTTCTGCTTACAACTGATCCGGGCAGCCATTCGGTATCGGTCTCAGCCCCACTGGGAACGTCTGACCACTGCCTGGTGAAATCCGTGTCGACCTGCTCTCCTCCAGATAAGAGTCCTAGAGGCACGAGCAGATTGGGATAAGATGCGGCACTATTTTGCGTCTTATCCTTGGCGGCTGGTGTGCTTCTCCTCGGGTGACCACTCGTGCTGTGCTGACGTGATTGCGGACGTGATTCAGCAGGGGATGGAGTATTTTATTCTATTCTCCGACTTTCTGCTCAGTCACAAATCCCGGCCTTGGTATATAATGCAGAATGCGCCCAAGTTGAGTTCCATAAAGAGTCTGCTTACCAAGCTTGAGTCAAGGCCCGCGACCGAAAAGATGGAGCACGTTCGCGAGAGGAAAAGAGCCTTTAATTCTGCTGCTAAGTTCTGCAAGCGGGTTTTACGAAGGGCACGTTTTCACCATGTCAAACTTATCGGGGCCGAACTAGCATCACACCCTCCGGGTAGTAAGCAGTAAGGTGTCTGAACAGTAAGCTGCTGACCTTTGTTTTTTTTTAAGGATGGGGGTGTCAGACTCTTACTGACTAAAACCCATCCGTGTTCCTCCCAGTGCCCTTTGCGTTCCAGGGCCGCAGCGTCTCTTTCGAACAGATTCCGCACTCCGGCAGGCACTGGCCCTAGCGGGCCCCGTCTCCCTTGCTGACAGCTCCTTGAGGCGCGCGTGGAACACCGCCAACCCGGGCCTGGTTCTGATCGGACGGCGAGTAACCCAAAACCCTTCAGGTGAGATAGTGGTCAAACGCGTGCCTATCAATAGTAAAAAAAAAAAAAAAAAAAAAGCCACCCAAAGCTCGCCGTCCGCAGGCCCGCGCCTACGGTGGCCAGAAATCGCCCAGCGACCCCCGACGCCTGGGACGTCTTCTTCTGTTGCGGCGCCTGGGTCGTGAGGTTTCCCTCTCACTCACACGTTCGGCATCCTCTTTCGCTAGCATTATTGCTTCGCAGAAGAAGGTGACCTGACCTACCTTGAAGACAAGGATCTCCTCAGTGACTGTCAATATAGCTTTCGCCGGGGACGGTCAACAGGCGATCTTCTTGTGTATGTCACGCACTGCTGGGGCGAAGCCATCGAGTGACACGGCGAAGCACTTGCCGTGCCGCTCGATATCGCGAAGGCTTTCGACTGGGTCTGGCACGCAGGTCTACTCAGCATGTGGAGCATACGGTGGAGATCTGATCGCTTGGGCAGAGCACTGTCATGTCCTCGTCGAGGCGATTGGCGGCGGCGATCTCTCGCGTCTGGCCCTGATTCAAGCCATGGTCTGGAGCGAGGAGACATGGGAAGCGGTCACCTCCTTCTGCGAAGCAGTAATGCTAGCAAAAGAGGAAGCCGAACGCGTGAGGGAGAGGGAAACCTCACGCCCCAGCCGCTGCAACAGAAGAAGACGCCCCGGGTGTCGGGAATCGCAGGGCGATTCTCGACCACCGTAGCCGCGGGCCTGCAGACGGCGAGCATTGGGTTACTCGCCGTCTGATCAGAAGCAGGCCCGGGTCGATGTCGCACTGTGTTCCACGCGCGCCTCAAAGAGCTGTCAGCAAAGAAGTCGGGGGGGAGTCATTTGATGATTTCCTATGCTTAAAAAAAAATATGGTCTACTCAGCAAGCTTCCTACTTATGGCATGACTGCCACTGCAGAAAATCAAAAGGAACAACGTGTGTTGCCCGTTAAGAAATTTAAACGATATTTATTCATTTGTATGATGACGAAACATTCCGCCCACCAAAATACCTTAGATTTTTTCTAGAAACCAAAAAAAAAGTGAACGAAATGTCAAAATAAAGTTAGGAAGAAAACGTTAAACCTTAATAGTCATTGAAATATGAATCTTATCTACCTAACCTACGATAATTTATAATGATGCGATAAAAAAAGAAGTTCATCCTCTATATGTAGACGGCATAGTTTGACCAATGGTCGTCGGTCGAATTGCTAGTAGTGGTTTTAAGAATAGAGAACATGCAATATTTCTATTTTTGATTTCAGTTTAAAATACTCCGTCTAGAATAGACCGCCACATAAATAAAAAATGAAAACGCTTTAATTGATTGCTAAAATTGCGTTTTTAAACATACAGTTTAAATTTTCGCGCCAATGTTTGTTACTGGTCAAGAACTGTCATAATTCAAAGTCATAGAGCAAGATCCCAGTGCTTCCAGAATTTACTTATTTTCTCATTAACAAAATGTGTGGACTATTCCACACATTTTGTTAATGAGAAAATATATATAGTGTTAGATGTAGGTACTTTGAACATTAGCTTACCTGCTAGTTTGAGTAGACGCGACCGCCAGTTTGTAAGCATCACTAAAAAAAAATTGCCCATTGGATGGAGCTAGCAGATACACGAGTGACGTCACCAGACGCTGATTGGTGTATTAAAAGACGTTCCGTTTCACGTTACTTTAAATTTCTAATTATTGTTAAAAATCAATACTAACTGGAATAAAAACGTTGCACTGGCCCTTCTCTTATGCTTTTTTTTACATTTTAGTCACAACATATTGATTAATATTAAATCTGCGTCTTCCCTATTGCAACCCTAACCACTCCATCAGCACCAGGAAGAAGCTCAATAACCCTACCGAGTGCCCAGTCAAAAAGAGGTCGATTATCATCCTTGATGTTCACAAGCAAGCCTACTTTTAATGATCTTGAGTCCGTTGTCCATTTGGTGCGTTGAGTGAGTGAATTTAAGTACTCGTGTTTCCATCTTGACAAAAACCTTGTTGAAAAGCCTGTAACCACTGCCACTAACGAAGCCGAAGAAGATTGATTTTAACAAGATCTTCTTCGGGGACAGCAGTCAAGGGCTTCAGAATAAGGAAATGACCCGGTGTTAACGCTGACAAGTCACTAGGATCCGGACTAATAGGGCACATAGGCCGGGAATTTAAAACCGCCTCGATTTGCACGAATAACGTAGTCAGTTCTTCAAACGTTAGAACCTAATCACCGACTATGCGATATAAATGTTGCATCGCACTACGAGTAGCATTAGTCGAATTTTGAGAATTTTGAAGAAAACGGTTGATATATGTAACGATACGAATGATTTTTTCAAAGATGAAAAACGATTTAACAAGTGATCGATAATTGAAACGTCTTCGCGAGTATGCACAATTGAAACCAACATGGGTGATTTACGAATTTTAGCCAAAACAATCTTCTGCTCGTCATCGGTAACGCTGTCATTAAAAGATGGCTATGACTCATGCGGCTCGGATACCCAACGTGGCCCCGCCCATCATAACGAGTTGTGAAGAAGCTCATATGGAAATTTGCCTCGTGAAACAAACATCTGCAGGATGGTATGCAGTGGACACGTGATACCAGTATTCAATAGTTGTTACCTCTTGAATATGGCTCACGCGATAGGCAACGGAAGTAGACCAACGACCTGAGGGTGAGTGAACGCAACCAAGAAAGAGTAACGATGATACCTGACCACAAAAAACAGCTGAAATAGGAATACGAGATATATAAGTTTCTGTAAAGAATTTGTACAGATCTGGAAGCAAAACTGCGGTGCAAAGTTCTAGACGTGGCAATGAGGTACGTTTTAATGGTATAATACCACGCGAGCTTTCAAACAAACGAAATAAACGTAAGAATTGTTATCTACATCAGTAACTCGTAAGTCTGTCGCATAAGCCGTGTAGCTCGTACGATTGTGAATCAGTACGAGTAATTCTACGCGAAATTTTTAGATGTTTCAACTGAGAAAGTTGATCTTTATATTTGTTCCGTGTACTGATGACCTCATCAGGGTGAACTTCATCCCAGCGGCACCGATAATCCAAAGCTTTTGGATTAAGCTTTAGACCGTTTAGTACATGGCCGAGGTTAAGATTCAATTTCGTTCAATCGCATAGAAACGACGCAATGCAATGTCGCGTGAACCCGCGAAAATAGGCTCGGACTCGTCCCCGAATGGCAACTGCACGATGTACCGCCCAGATGAGTCACGAGAATAAGTTGTGATAAAATGTTGTTCACATGCTATCTCATCTGGGGTTAGGGATGCTGCTTTCGGTAGTAGGTACGTCTAATTCCCCGAAAAGTTGAACTAAAGAGTTTAATCCCTTATCACTTTGTACGGAAGTGTTCAGAAGGGAACCGAGTGAATTAGTAGCTAGACGAGTTTAACCGAACAATAGCCATCCAAAGACTGAGTCGAAAGCGGTGGGTTGATGTGATTTTCCTTTGATATGACGATTACGAAGTGATTCAGCAAACACATCCGCACCGAATAATAGGTTGATTCGGCCAGTAATGTCAAAACCGGGGTCGGCTAACGATAGTGAATTGAGGTGAGACCAACCCGATATATTTAATTGAGCTGTTGGTTATTCCTGGCATATTTTTGACATTACGTGCATATTTAAATTAAATTAAATTAAATCCTATCACAAGTGCCAATAGAGCAATTCACGTCTCCTAAGAATGAAGCTTCACCGATTCCACTAGTTGTGGTAGGACTGGATAATTTTTAATTTGAATCTTGACAGCTGAGTCAGTAATAAAATTAATCTGACTCCCTGAATCGAAAAGAGCTCGAAAATACATAAACTTAGGTACCATCTGCATCTCGTACTTGCACAATGGCAGTTGCTAATAGAACAGTTGCATTATTGTTATAAGAGAATAATAAAGAGGTTGGGGTCGACTCGACTGGTTTATCTTTGTGAAGTAAAGTGTGATGTTTGTGGTTACACTTACGGCACGTAAAAATAGAAGTACCTACAACTTTCTGATTGATGTGAAACTCGAAGACAATTTGAAACACCAATTACTTTTGCTTGCGATAGATATCCGCTCATCTACAACTATTATCCCAATATTGTTGACATGACGATATTGAATGATGTACCGCTTGCAGTACTAGCGCCGGCAGCTTGAGGTTTATCTGTACTGCTAACAAGCGCATGAGAAACGTTTCAAGTGTAAGAATGATTTGAACTGCGCATATAGATGAAACTCAATATCAGGATAATTTTCCTCGAAATCGCAGTGCAAGTTTGAAGCTATCCTAGAGAGAAGGTGGTAGACTAATACAAAATCCCATGGGTTCTCAGGTAAAATAATGTTTTGTTTAAATAATTAAATTTTCCTCAAACAGATCCAATGATTTTCTAAACTCATAACCGTCAGTAGTGTTGAAGTTAATGTTTAAAAGGTCCTTCCATGATGTAACAGCTAAAGGTTTAGCTTTAGGTTTAAAGCTAAAGGGCTCCTTTGATAGCGAGTAACAAGTGCCTGGTAGACATCATTGTAATGCTGGTGAGTTAATGGGAATGCCTTGATAACAGACAATGCATCGCCGGTCAAGGACGAGAATTAATAGTGAAACGTTTTCGTAGCAGTAAGACTACTAGAATTATAAATCAATGTTTTAAAAGTATCGTGATATTCAAGCCATTTCTTTATGCCACCACTAAAACTTGGAAGATCAATATTCGGTAAGCGGATGTTTGACGATGAAGAACTTTGTTGATTATTAACTTGAGGTTCACTTTTAGTCAAACTACGATGAATAGATAAGATTTAAAAATATTGATCGTCAAATGTATCCTGAAGCGTATTATCTGCATGATCAGGATCATCCGAAAGCTCTAAAATAATTTGATGAGCATCTTCAAAACTATCTAAAATATGTTTAAGTTCCTGGTAATAAGAAATAAATTAATTTCGTAGAGAGTCATCACTCATTGCCAATGTACTGTAGAACATCCTCCTTGGAATGTGTAACCTCAATGATGTAAGCCTTAGAAGATTTAGATTAGGTTTCAAGTCAAAGAATGACATAAGAATGTATTAGCCTTTTTCTAAGAGATTCTGTAAGAGATTCCTTGAGAGCACACGTAAAAATATAATCATCCTTTAAAGTTCCATCAGTTTTTCTTTTTATACCGTCTACCGCTACGTCCCTATCCTAGTACCTTACAGTACCTATCTCCAATGCCTTATCCAACCGCTTAGTTGTTAAAGTACGCTTTCTACGTAACCGTGATAAAACTTGAACCGTATATTCATCCTCCGTAGATTTAGATTACGATTTCTTAAATCAATTTTCTTTACGAGACGAAAGTTTACTTAACAACAACATGATAAAAGCAATTAGCAAAATCGACTATTAATAACGAATAGTTGGTGATACAAGATTACAAACAAAAATTACCTCTATTACAAAGTCATAACCTATAGTGTATGCTGTGATGTGTCAGTGGTGAATTTATTTGAATATATTTATGAAAACTACTAGTATATGTATACATGGACTTAGACGGTGGGTCATTCTCAACTTAATTCGCGTAATTCTGTAAGGGTGACTGTAAACCTATAAAAAAACCGGCCAAGTGCGATTTGGAGTCGCACAATATAATTCAGTACAATAAACCTTAGTTTTTATTATTTTTTGTCATAGTGGCTATAGAAATATACAACCTGTGAAAATTTTAACAGTCAACCAATTACGGTTGAGATACAGCTCGCTAAAAGACAGACGGATGGACGGACGGACAGACGGTTGGTTACCCTTTGGGTACGGAACCCTAAAAACGTTTGATTTTCGGCTTACATTATGAGTGTAAGTACATTTGTGTTCTATGTTTTGTGTGTACCATGCCTTGTGCAAGGTTACTAATTCTCGCAAATAAAACAATGGCAAACATGTTCCTTAATACTATTTTTCATATCGGTTAATATAGTAGCTCGTGGATAAATAATAGCAGCCGCACGGGTTGATCTTGAAGGTTAAGCAACGCTTGCCGAGGTCGGTTTGTGGATTGATGACCATTTTTTTTTATAGTATTACAGTCACCCTTACAGAATTACAGTAATTACAAAAAGTTGAGAATGTCTAAGTCCATGTAAGTATATACTAATAGTTTTTATAAATATATTCAAATAAATTCACCACTAACTACTACAATTATTTATACACTGAAATAAAAAAACTTGCACAAATGTGTACATATCTACTTAGATGATATGTTTATAATTTCGAACTCATGTAGCTGCTAATCTGATGGGTCTACCGCATTGGTGCCATAGTACTAAATGCTGAGGATGATGTTCCAAACTTCGATTTTGGGCCCTGCTTTGTATGAAACGTGAATGATCTCCTTTCACAGAGGTTTTCACAATCCTATGTATATAAGTGATTATACGAAATGTTTACGTGTTTTATCTATACTTACTAATATATAAAGCTGAAGAGTTTGTTTGTTTGTTTACTTGAACGCGCTAATCTCAGGAACTCCTGGTCCGATTTGAAAAATTCTTTCAGTGTTAGATAGCCCATTTATTGAGGAAGGCTATAGGCGGTTATATATCATAACGCTAAGACCAATAGGAGCGGAGCAGTAATGAAAATTGTGACGCAGACGAAGTTGCACAGGTCAACTAGTTTAATATAAAAACATGTAGTTACGTTAAAACCTTTCAATTATTGTAATAAATGGAAAATAATCCTAAGTAACCATTAACAAATAATTTTAGTGTACAAATTATATTAGTAAGTGACGCATTATTTGAAAAAGTATATTTTTACGCTATATTCTGAAAACGGACGTTTCTATTTATAATCAATGATTACACAGATAATACTTAACTAAATAATTATGTCCACTATAAAATACACTCTACCTACATACAGTTTTGAGTTCCAGCTTTTCAAACATAAATTAACTAAAACTGTCCTCCTGAATAATTGCTAGATCTGTAATTAACACGTTTGCCTTCTAGACCATCGAAATGTCATTTTTATGATAAGAACTATTTAGTTCTTTAAGTTTCTTTTTAGTTCGTTTCTAAGATTGTGTGTTCTTCAAACATAAACATTTGGTTTCATCTTCCCGGTAGCTGGCTCTCGCCTTGTCTTCATGAATTTCAACAGTGTGTGTCGGATCCTTTTCCAACCAAGAAACTGGAGTTCGATGAAAATTAAGCCGCTTGGCCTTAAGTGAAAACAATAAAAGTATAATTGTTTGGTTAAAATCTAACACTTGGGTCTACGGAATAATGTGCTAAATGGCGCAATGCTGTAATACTCGTAGTTATTTGTGCAACAAGAGAGCAAAGTTGATTTTTGCTGCGAGCGTAGCGAGTGATTCTAAAGTTAAATCCTGAGTGTGGCGAGGGATTCAAAGGCACAAGATGCAAAAAACTTCGCTCTCCTGTAACCCACATAACTTTTCACTTCAGCAGCGAGAAAACTTTAAGAGATAAAATAATAAACAGAAATATATTGAAATAACTATTTATTGTGAATCAAAATAATTAACATTGTAGATAGAGGTACCATTGTTTCGCAAGATACCTGTTCCGAATTCGGCGGGAAGACACGCCCGGGTATCAACACTGCGAGGATCGCCCGGAGAATACAGTGGAGCATACGGTGGAGGTCTGCCCTGCTTGGGCGGAGCACCGCCGTGTGCTTGTTAAGGCGATCGGCGGCGGCAACCTCTCGCGACCGGCCCTGGTTCAATCTATGGTCCGGAGCGAGCAGGCATGGGAAGCGGTCACCTCCTTCTGCGAAGCAGTAATGCTAGCGAAGTAAGAGGCCGAATGTGTGAGAGAGAGGGAAACCTCTCCACCCAGCCGCCGCAATAGAAGAACACGCCCTGGGCGCCGGGAGTCGCAGACGGCCACCCTAGACGAGGGCCTGCGGACGGCGAGCATTGGGTGGCTCGCCGTCCGATCAGAACCAGGCCCGTGTCGACGACGCGCTGTGTTCCACGCGCGCCTCAAGGAGCTGTCAGCATGGGAGACGGGGCCCGCTAGGGCTAGTGCCTGCCGGGGTGCGGAAACCGTTCGAAAGAGGCACCGTACCCTGGAACGAAAAGGGCATTAGGAGGAACACGGATGGGTTTTAGTCAGTAAGAGTCTGACACTCCCTTCAGTTCCGCCCAGAGTGGAAGGAGTCATTTGACGATTTTACATCCTTAAAAAAAAAAAAAAGATAGAGGTATATAGCATTTCAATAAAATGGAACATTTTAAAAGATAAAAGTAAGATTACTACAATTCTGCAAATTAAAAGTAACAGATTTAATTGGCAACGTTATAGTTGCATTGAGTTGAGTCTGATTGTCTGAGGTTAAGATTTCCCCAACCGTTAAAGGCGCGCACCTTGTTTCCGCCTGATAAAAGATTGTTAAGTACTTTGTTCTGGCGGCCAACGAAGCGCTCCATCAACGATTGTTTCACGTCAGCAGCACTGATGCCGAACGCTTCCGACATACCCAAATACTTGTAAGTTTCGGTTGAGGAGAGGGACTTAAGGTGTATAGAATCCGAGAGTTGGGTTCCCATGGATTCCAAAATCTCCCCTCGCTTTACATGCATGACTGCACATTTGTCCAAAACAAATTCCATCCTGATGACGCAAGTGAAGGTTTCTGTAACCTTCAGTAGCTTAATCAGTTGCAAGTTGTGAGGAGCAAAAAGATTCAAGTCATCCATGTAAAGGAGGTGCGATGTGACCTGACCACCTTTTCTCAACCGGTAGCCTTGGCCCGAAACCTCCAGCAATGTACTGAGAGGGTTGAGGGCCAGACAAAACCACAGTGAACTCAGACTATCACCCTGAAATATGCCACGCTCGATCCTTATCGGTTCGCTGTTCGTCTCGGTCTGTCGGCACCCTGGATACTGAAGGACCGTCCTCCACTGCTTCAAACACGACATCAGGAAGGTGCGTAGAACTGCATCAACTTTGTACAGCTCCAGCACCCTCATGAGCCATGTATGTGGCACCGAGTCATAGGCTTTCTTATAACCTATCCAGCATGTCGAAAGACCTCTCCGAGAACGTCGAACCTGTTGGCTAATGGCTATGTCGATGAGGCGCAGCTCCTTAGTACCGCGAGACCCGTTCCTACATCCATTCTGAGAAGCAGACATTATTGAATTACTATCAATATGATGGTTAATCTTTCCTCTCAAAATGGATGTAAGGACTTTATAGACCATCGGTAAACACGTGATCGGTGGAGTTTCTTGCACGTTCTTCTCCATAGAGATCTACGCTTTGGAACGTGCAAATAGCTTCCATATTTTTGACTGACCGACCTTGACGTTTCAAAAGTGCCTGTGAATGGTTTATTTGAAATAAAATGCTTTGAATTTGAATTTGAATCGGTCTATAATTTTTAGGTTCCGCGGTACTACCTGATTTATGGAGCAGGTGGGTTATTCCTGTAGTTAGAAACTGGGGCAGCGACCCTGACTCTAACGCAGACTGGAATTGAGATGCCAAGCGAGCGTGCGATCTTTTGAACCATTTAATCCAAAAGTTGTGCAGCCCGTCCGGTCCCGGAGATTTCCAGTTAAGCAACGGACGGACTGCGAGCTTGGGGGCTGATGTTAACTGTCCCCATTTCTGGTATCGAATCGCACGCACGCTCGACCTCCCGAGTCCAATCACCCTTGGTGTGGCTGACGGGCACCGACCAGATGTTGCACCAAAATGAACACATGGCGTCATCATCCGGTAGGCGCGTATCAGTCACACCTTGGTCTGGTCGTTCCCAACCCACCTCTCATTACTTTGAAATATGCGATTCTGGGTGTATCGCTCCACTCGCCGCTTGTACCGACGTATACGGTTTGCCCATACATAGATTTTCTGCTTCAGGAAGTCTATACGCTCTGTGACGTGGGTCAGATAATCCCGAGGACTAATATATCACTCTTCGGCGCGTGTTGCCCTCCCTGAAGCAGATAAGTTTGCCGATGAGTGCTCTAGCCTCACCGATACGACGCTCGATCCTGCACTGCCAAGCTGGTACAGCTGGTCGTGTAGCTCTGTCATTGTTAGGAAATTTGACAAGAACTACATGGCATACCGCTACAGTCGCACTGTACAAGATCGAGTGAGTATCGGTGAGGTCTCCGCTGCTATCAAAACAGTTTGCTAGTTGTGAATCTAGAGCATACACCAGCGCCTTATTTTTATTATGCATGGACAAACGAGGTAGACGAGGTCTTAGCTCAGGCGGTGTAGAGCGATACTCCTGGAAAGCATCCTCCAAAGCGCTCTTAAATCGCTCATTGCATTGGGTACTCACAGATATAGCCCCGTCGCCATCATCCTCAAAAACGAGGTCGGGTCGCGGTGAAATACTGAGTTGTATTTGCACCGCGGCCGGTGGCGACGCAGGTGAGACGCGGCCGCTACGTGATTCCAGACGCAGTCTATCAAGTACGGCGTCATCCAACATACGGTTACGCTGGATGTTCCGCACCTGATCCGACAATCGTTGGGTTGAAACGTTGACAACTGGCTCAAGTACCTGAAACAGAGAGAGCATCCGACCACGGTACGCAGTCACGTTAGTTCCCCCCTCTGTAGCCCCAAAGTATGAGCGTATAACATTTTCGTTTATGGATTGCGTCCATTTCATACGCTGCACATTTCCACCGATAGCGGGGACTCTGTCAGAGGCCGGTGGGCCTCGAGATCCCAAGCTGGTCGGAGATCGGCCTCGTCCGCGCCGACGCGCAGGTGGTGGTGTCGTCGGTAGCGAGAAGTACTCGTCGCTTGAGCTCGACGCAGCTGCAGCTACCGGAATCTCTGGACTCGCAGCTGGCGCAGGTCCCGGCGGCTGCGAGGCGGAACTGAGCGATGAACCCGAAGATGTTTCTTGTGCGGCTAGTAATTGTGCCCGGCGTCTTGTCAGCATTTTCTTACAAGTAGGTATAGTATGTGTATTGACATTGCAGTTAACTGGTATATTGTTTTCATTTATTTTTTTCTGGATGTGTCCTGGATTTTGAAAATTTTGGAGCTTGGTATTTATTAAAATGAAAATAAAAAAATCGGGATGAAAATTTATGCTGTCAGCCAACATGACAGCCGGGACCACAGATTATTATTATTATTAATCAGTTTATTTCAGATCAAAATCAATCCATACAATCACAAATTAAAAATCAAAGAAATAAATTAAATAACGCTAATGGTTATTAATGCATTCCGTTGTTGCAAAGAACTTATTCTAATAATAAGATTAAAATGGATTAAATAAATCTATAATGTCTGTTGTTTGTAAAAGAGTTAGTGAGACATATATAAAATATAGTTCAAAACGTTTTTTACCTCAAAATCTATTTTGAATTTTGTAAAAAGTTCGTTAACGGTTCCGTTAAAAATATTGCTATCGTTATGTGAAATGGATTGCTTTGCGCGACGAGTAATGGCAACATTTACGTCCTTCGGATCGATATTTCACTCGACATGTTGCGAGAATACATAATGTGAGAAAATACCACTATTTTGATGCCGACATTGGGACCGAAGGGTAATGTCTCCGTTCGTACGGTACGTGTATTGCCGGAGAATTGGGCCCCTGATCTATACAATACCGGATTATATAGATTGCCGGTAACATATATAATGAAAGTATGGTTATATTTGTAATGTAAAGTAATGTTATTGTAGAATTGTATGTGTAGTGTGTGAGGGTGTTGTGTGTATGTGCGTGTTAGTCTTGTGGTTCGTTTTATTAGTAAAAATGAGAGGGATTTTTGTTCAAAAGTCATTTAATGGTTTGGATAATATTTTCTGTTTCGTCATAGTCCAAATCCAGCAACCAGGTCTTTACAGTTATTTTGCATTTCTATTTATCCATTGAGTACATAATATGTAAGATTGTATAAACTCTGTTGTATACATAAGGACAAAGGAAATAAAAGAAACGTTGAGTTTTCTTTGAATGGACAGAAATGGACGAACACACTGTTTGCTTTTGTCTCAGGGCATTGAACTTTTCGGGATTATAGGAATTTCGGGAGTGGACTATCGGAATTAGACTTAGAATGAAAAGGATCTTACAATTTTGACCAAGTTCAGTGGTAGGAAATTGATAAGGAAGGGACCTACCTACTTTAAAGATCGCTCTTTGTGCACGTTCCAGTTTTAACAAATGTGTTTTCGTTGCCCCACCCCAAACAACTATAGAATATTGCGCAACTGACTGACAAAAAGCTACATATACTTACTACGGAAACTATTGACACTAGACCAAAGTGATGTACTACAGTTTTATAGAGGATATAAATATCTACAAAAAAGTCCGCGAGGGTACATATCTAACTATTATGGTTGAGTCACATTGACCGCTTTTTGTTCAAATTATTCTATCAAAACTCGGGTGAAATGGAATAGTGGTGATTTCAGTATCTTGATGTTAATCCTTATCTATTTAAATTGGTTAATAGTTAAGGTTGGTTATGTGCATGTAAATTACGCTTTCAATTATCCAAATAGGACCTTCCGTTTAAAAGTCAAGATGGTTTTAAAAATATTCTATCTAAGAAAAATCTTGCGAGTGAACGAACTGCCCTACGTTAGTCTATAAATAAGTAATTTACATATACCCTATGAAGATGGGAGATAAAGTTCGTGGAGTACCAACTAAACTAGGGCGAACGAAGTCGCGGGCGAAGTGCTAGTATGTTTATAAAATGATAATGAGTCATCTGTCTGAACATCTATGTACTTACCTTACACTATCCATGCGACTTAGCTCAGGACCGCTGCATGGTGTTTGTAGTGATGCATAACAAAAATGTACAGTCAATGAAAATTGGGATGATGAAACTTTTGACAGAGAAAAGATGTTTAGTTTTGTCTACATTTAGAGTGAGTCGGTTTTGTGACAGCCAGTCAGTAATGATGTCGAGTCATAGTTGTGCAAATCCTGGAGTACCCGTGGAATATTAAGGCAGTATCATCGACGTAAGTAAAAATGGATGCTGCGGAATCTGTTCGAAAGAGGTACCGTAGCCCTGGAATGCAAAGGGCACACGGATGGGTTTTAGTCAGTAAGAGTCTGACACTCCCTCTTGCTTCACCCAGAGCGGGAGGAGTCATTTGATGATTTCCCACCCTTTAAAAAAATGGATCCATTAGAAAGCTCATAACGACAAAGGTCGCGCAAAGCAATTCGTTTCACATAACGATAGCGATATTTTTAACGGAACCGTTAATGAACTTCTTACAAAATTCAAAATAGATTTTGATGTAAGAAACGTTTCGAACTGTATTTTATATATGTCTTACTAACTCTTATACATACAAACAACAGATATTATCGGTTTAATCATCAGTGGTGACGAATCTTGGATATATGCCTACGATCCTGAGTCCAAACAATAATCTACAATCTGGGTATTTCAAGACGAGCCAAAGCCGACTAAAGTTGTTCGTTCTCGAAGCACTTCAAAGAAGATGGTGGCCAGATTCGTTGGAAAAACCGGCCATGTTGCGACTATCGCACTTGATGATCATAGAACGGTTAACGCAGAGTGGTATACCACAGTTTGTTTACCACAAGTCATCGCCGAACTTCGAAAACGTAACTCAAAGCGACGCATCATCCTGCACCACGACAACGCAAGCTCACACAGCGCTCGTCAAACGTTTGAGTATTTGAAGCAGGAAAAAGTAGTAATTCTTGACCATCCTCCACACATACAGTCCTGACCTAAGCCCTAACGATTTCTTTACATTTCCTAAAATTAAGAAAAGTCTTCGTGGTCAAAGGTTCCATTCCGGTGAAGAAGCAGTCGACGCTTTCAAGTCAGCTATTTTGAACACCCCCATTTTAGAGTGGAATAAATGTTATAATAACTGGTTTTAGCGAATGGAAAAGTGTATTAAGCTACGTGGTGAATACTTTAAAAAACAATAAAAAGTACTATGAGGTTTTAGTTGTGTTTTTTTCTTCAAACGACAAAACTTAAAAGGCACGCCGCCAGTAATTGTTTCGTATTCAACACGTAATGTTAAGAATTTTCATAAATAAAATCCAAGTGTATAAATGTGGTAATTGCCATCCATTATCAATAAAATCCGTATTGTTTTTTTTTAATCTTTAGGGTGTACCAAAAGGATAGTGCCAATCGACATTTTTTTTAAAGTCAATCTACTTGATTTATTTAAATGAGCAATTATCGTAATTCGAATCAATTTTTTTTAAGTATGTATACCTTTAAGGCATGAAATACAACAAGCAATAATGATTATTATTATTTATAGGCTTTCTTATAATATTCAAATAGGTTTTTGGACAAAGGAATAAAACTAACTCAACGACGTATGGCTATATCATTGTTCCAAATCGTATATTCAAAATTTTTATTCGGAAGGTTTTCCAGAAAGATTAGAGATTTAAATTTTTGAGAGTTTTATGTTTGACAAGCTTCTGCCCGCGGTTTCACCCGCACGATAGGGTTTTTTCATGGGTTTTATGTTTTTTTGCATGGAACCATAATCCTTTCTAAAATAAGTTACTTGCTCCATCGAACATCATCAATTTGTAAGTGAGAAACGCGTCAAAGTCGGTCCCAACGTTCTGGAGACTATCCGCAAGAAATAAAAGGTAATATTTTTATGTAGGTATCGTATATACGTATGAAAGAAAATTTAAACTTACCTAAACACCTAAATTTAATTTGTTATTTCGATATTACAAACACACTCCTCAATTTTGTTTAGGTATTTATATATAGGATAATAATATAATATATAATATAATAAATATATAAAGCTGAAGAGTTTGTTTGTTTGTTTGTTTACTTGAACGCGCTAATCTCAGGAACTACTGGGCCGAAGTGAAAAATTATTTCAGTGTTAGATAGCCCATTTATCGAGGAAGGCTATAGGCTATATATCATCACCCTAAGACCAATAGGAGCGGAGCAGTAATGAAAATTGTGACGCAGACGAAGTTGCGCGGGTCAACTATATAGGATAAATATAATGTATTGTTAAATTTTAATATTGCCATAGACACATTAAGTCCCTCAATGAGTGGGTTGAGGAGGTTGCTATCGACCTGTGAGGCCTATGCGGAGGAGCATGGCTTAATATACAACTCGGAGAAAAGTGAAATCCTTGTATTTACGGCACCTAAGCAGCAGTAGCGCAGTGTTCCTCCCATAAGTCTTAACGGCGTAGCACTAAAAGTTGTAAATAATTTTAGGTGCCTAGGCCATATTGTCACGAGCGGCCTAAGGGATGATTTGGATATAGAGAAGGAGCGCAGGACGTTGTCAGTAAGGAGTAATATGCTTGCCCGCAGGTTCGCTCGTTGTACCACAGACGTCAAAGTAACTCTTTTTTAAGGCGTTCTGTCAATCGTTTTACACGGGTGGCCTGTGGGTATCATACACGCGCCGAGCCTACAACGTCCTGCGTGTTCAATTTAATAATGCTTTTAGGATGCTGTTGGGACTGCCATGGCGTTGTAGTGCTTCAGAAATGTTCGCGGAGGCTCGCACAGATGGTTTTCATGCCATCATGCTAAAGAAAACGGCCTCCTTACTACAGCGCTTGCATAGTAGTGACAACAGCACCCTGAAAATGATAGCTGCCAGACCGGACTGTCCCTTTCAGGGCCACTGGGTGGGGACAGTCATAGGTTTACTTAAGTAAATAAATATAATATAAACTAAAAATACTAACCTACTTCAGTAAGCATTGTTACTAACACCAATACTTACTAAATGTATGGACTTATAGTCTGAAATAAAGTTTTATTTTATTTTTAAGAAGTTTTTTTTATCTTGAGGATCTCAAAAGGAGTGTGTTAATTTTTTCGATAGCTTGTATTCAAATAAGTAGGTATGTGTGTAGTGTATGTATGTGTGTACTGGCTTTTGCCTGCAATTTTTTCCAGTTCCCGTAATAGCCCATAGCCTTCTTTCTTTTAAGGTACGGACCCCAGCTAAATGCGAAGCGTAATCTTGTATGGGTGACGTAAATTCATAATTATATAATGTAGGTTTGGTACCTACCAAATTTCATCTAAAACGTCTTTAATGTGTGAGTAAACTCTCATATACTCATAAGGGTTTTTCTATACAGCTGTTTAATAACACGCGTACAAATAGAACTTCGAATTTAAGCTAAGCTTGCCGAAGTCAGGTCGTTGATGGGTGACTATACATTACACATTGAGTTTCTACTTTCTCAAAGAATGGCGTTGTCCCCGGCTGTCATTTGAAAATCGTTACGGGTAGTCAAAGGGCAGACATTCAACACCAGCCTTGCCAAGTGGTATGTACGAGTACCTACATAGGCAGTCGATTCATGTAAAAATTTGGTATTCGACCCCAACGTCGTTGAAAAAAGGCTAAACAGGCAGACATGACAATGTCACGAAAAAATAAGAATTGACAACCTCCTTCTTATTTTAGAAAAGCAAACATAATATATAGCCTGACGTCATTTCGACTCTTAAGCTGAATCAAATGATTCCTCATTTGAAAAACTTATCCAGCCGTCTAGGCTACCAATAGTTCCAAAGAAATATACGTAACTACAAACATACATACACATTATATTCTAAATTTAATTATTGGCAGGATAAAAAACTTCTAAAGTTATCTATCATCATCATATCAGCCAATTACCGTCCAAAGCTGAACGTTAGCCGGGACCAAAGAGCACCAACCATCCCGGTCTAGAGCAGTTCACATTCATCCGCTTCCAGCTACCTTTTTCAAATTAATCTGAAGCATTTTGAATTTTAATAGGTACCATTACTAAAAAAAACCGGACAAATGCGAGTCGGACTCGCCCACCGAGGGTTCCGTACAAATTTGTAGGTACAAAATTATTTTATAATAAAAACTGTATTTTTATGATTTAATTACAAATGTATAGTTTTCAGAGTTTTCCCTATACTTGTAGTATAAGAAGATATTACTTTACGTTAAATTAGAAGTTTGATTTTTTAGGGTTCCTAACAAACAACGGTACCCTTATAGGATCACTCGGGTGTCTGTCTGTCTGTCTGTCCGTCTGTCACAGCCAGTTTTCTCTTTCTGTTGAAATTTGGTACACATATGGACTTCTGGTGACCCAAACACAAAAGTGTTACGTAAATAATATTTTTTTTTAGAATAGGGGTCACTTTTGGGGGTCAAACGAAAAAAAAAATGACTAATCAAATGAAAAGCTTACTGTGAAGGTTTTAATTATATTTTTTTCATAATTTTAAAATAAATGGTTTTGAAGTTATTCAAGAAATAAGACGAAAATTGATCATTATCTCCGAAACTACTGAGGCTGAAATTTTGAAAAAAGTGGAGATAACAGATATTTACCTATAAATTACAGAAAAATCTATAAGAATTCCATAATGTTAAAATAACATGTTAAAAAACATTTGTTCGGAACCCTTTGCATGCGAGTCCGACTCGCACTTGACCAGTTTTTTTCACAGCTTCAAGTGACCGTAGATTTGAGTAATTTCAACTCGATACGTCCACGTGTTCTCAAGATAAAGGGTCTTGATAGACAGACGGACAGACAACTAAGTGATCCTATAAGGGTTCCGTTTTTTCCTTTTGAGGTACGGTACCATAAAAATCAACCTGATCCAGTACCCAACCATACCAAATTAAAGATTAAGAATATTTTTATGGATGTGGAATCTATACTAATACATAAAGCTGTAGAGTTTATTTGTTTACTTGAACGCGCTTATCTCAGGAACTACTGGTCCGATTTGATTTTTTCAGTGTTAGATAGCCCATTTATTGAGGAAGGCTATACGCTATATATAAGTAATAGGAGCGGAGCAGTAATTGTGACGCAAACGAAGTTGCGCGGGTCAACTAGTTAATAAATATTTTCAAACCACAAGCGCATACTATTCTGAATTTAATATTGAATCCCCGCGGGTTCATTGAATTTGTTGAGTTGGTTTTATCCCTTGATGTCCAAAAAACTATTTAAATTATTTAATAAAGCACAAATAACTAGTACTTCTTAAAAGTGCTTATATAATTTCATGAATAAAACGAATTTGTTTTTATTTGTATTAATCGATTTATGGTAATCGCTTATTTATGTTAATCGAGTCAATCGAAATTTGAAAAAAAATATTGATTGTAAAAATCGTTTTACCACATATTGTTTTTTTAACAAAACGATTTTGAACAAAATAAAGCAGTGATAATAAATATTACGTGTTTTTGGATTTGTGTATGAAAAATGCATTTAGAAATAATAATAATTGAAATGTAAACAAACACAATTGGCGCGAAACTTCGACTCCAGTATCAAAAAACTTTATTACCACTCTTATTAATTCAAAAGCTTTATCCTTCAACCTAAAGTGTTGTAGTGATTTTGTTTTATTTGTGGATTAAATTGGTTGATTTAAAATTTCCCTTCCTACTTAACGGGCTTCGGACCGGCAATAATACCTACCTTAGTTGGTGTACCGATCTACTAAGTCAAAAAATGCTACGTTTGATGGGAATGAGAAGACGTGTTAGTTAAGTGTAAGTACGTGGTGATACTTTCGACTCTGACGTAGTTAAAAATTTGAAATAAAATTGATTAGGCTAACAACGTATTTAAATAATGTACAAATAAATAAATTACCTACTTAGTTGCCCGGAGGTATTATTCAAAGTTGCCACCATTACACTCTTCGCACAATTGAGCACAACGTAGCTGGTTTTCCTTCAGCTTACGTAACACTAACACATTCGTTTTTAAAGTGTCCAAAGCACTAATGATCCTTTTCACTTCCTCCGTGTACACTAAACTTTTAACGTCTCCCCACAAATAAAAGTCAGGTCCGGAGAACATGGAGGCCAGGCCCCAGGTCCTCCGCGACCGATCTAGTGGTCACCAAAACTTTTGATCAAGTACTCGCGTACTTGCGGAACGGGTGCTGCAGTTCACGCTTCAGTAGGCAAAACACTGTGGTGTGGTGTGGTGTACTCCAAAGTGTTGACCAGCCTCCCGCGTGCTTGCGCGTGGGTCTCGCTGGTAGTATTCCATGATGTCTTCCTGCAAGGTGACAGGCAGGCCTACGCTGCCGCGAGCTTGAGCATGCCGGGGAACGTCAAACTGCCGATGGTCCCGCAGTCTCTGCAAAGTAGCCAGCATGACGCTCTGTGATGGGGGTGCCCGATCGGGAAACATTTCCGTGAACATCCGGATGGCCCCACGTAGGCTTTTTTTATCTTTAATGGGTTTGCTCTTGACTCTAGTCTATGTCAGGCTGTCTCCACTGATGGCATACAGGCGGACCATCACTACCAACACGACATTTGAATAATTGTCCGTCATTTTGCACTTTGTACCTACGTCTCAACGATGTACCAAAGCGGAACTCGCAAAGCACACGCGCGCTTCGGTGACATTAAACCAAACTGTAAGTTCCGGGGCCGCAGGGGCGGGGCTAGGAGCTTGCGCGGGAGAGTACCCGCACCGTGGTTGGGGTGGAATTGATTACCTACAAATTTATCGAATGATGGTTTGCGTATGCGATGTGTATGTATTGTTTACATTTGTTTGTGTGTAAAAGCGCGGTTATAGGGCTAGTAACAGACGGACCGCGTTTAAATACGGCTGGTTCACACTTACGGATGTACGTAAATAAGAAAAAAAAAAAGTTAGCATAATTACGTCCTTGAATTTGACTTGGATGCAAATCAACATCTTGTATATAATACCTACAAGTAAATGAATAAACGAAATATATAATACCAATAAATTACACATATAATGCTAAAATAATTAACTAATAAATTGTTAATTCGTATAAAAGAAACTTTTCTGAGTAGATTGACAGTAGCGTTTTGAAAAGCCATAACATGTAATTTATGGAGTAGGTGAGTTATTCCTGTGGTTAGAAACTGGGGTAGCGACCCAGACTCTAAGGCATACTAGAACTGAGACGCCAAGCAAGCGTGTGATCTCGTGAACCATTTAATCCAGAAATTGTGCAGCCCGTCCGGCCCTGGAGATTTCCAGTTAGGTAACGGACGGACTGCACAAGCTACATCTCGGGGGCAGATGGTAATTGCCCCCATTTCTGTTGTTGGATCGCACACACGCTCAACCTCCCGAGTCCTGTCACCCTCGGTATGACTGACAGGCACCGACCAGATGCTGCTCCCTATTATACCCACCTTTTATGACTTCGGAATGTGCAATTCTGGGTGTATCGCTCCACTCGTCGCCTATACGCTTTTGCCCAGCCACGCTGACGAGGAGAGTAATGACAGGGTCACAAACGTAAGTACCCAGTGCAATGGATGAATTGCTCAAGGTATGCAGATAATTGGGCGTTTACTACTTTTTCTAGTACCTTTGATAAGAAGGGTAAAATGCTGATAGGCCGTAAGTCCTTTATAGTGCTTGGGTTCGGGACTTTAGGTATAGAGCGCACCACCGCAATTTTCCACAAGCCAGGAAAGGTTGACGTAGATATTGAATTTTTAATAATGGAGGTTAGAATATCTACGGTTTGTGGGAGGGTCATAAAATAACATGTCAAGCGTAATGTGGTCAAAACCCTCTGCATTTGATTTACATTTTGATAAGAATTTGATCATTTCTGATTGGTGTATTGATTAATAGAAAAAATACCTTTATTAAATCTATGCGACTCATAAAAAGCCAAACATGATGCTGGTGCCACACTATCACCAGGGTCATTAAAAAAATGGGAATTAATCTCATCTGCATCATTGATGTGTGAGGATAATTCAGACACACTTTTAAAGGGTAGTAGGTTTGACTTTAGATTTTTCCATAGGGTTTTGGGATGGCGTATTTTACTATTAATATTGTGTTTGAAATAAGTGAGGAGCTCGTGGCTAAATAATAACAGCCGCACGGGTCGATCTTGAAGGTTAAGCAACGCTTGCCAAGGTTGGTCTGTGGATGGGTGACCGTCTTAACATAACGAGTTTCCTCCGTGCCTCGGAAAGCACGTTAAGCCGTTGGTCCAGGCTGTCATTTGTAGATCTTTGGCAGTCGTTACGGATTGTCAGAAACCAGTTAATCTGACTCCAGTCTTGCCAAGATGTACCGTGTTACCCAGTTAATGGGTTGTGGAGGTCTGGTAGGCAGCCGCTCCACGAAAAACACTGGTATTCAGCTGAATCTGGCTTGACTGGAAGCCGACCCCAATATAGTTGGGAAAAGGCTAGGCAAATGAAAAAATTGTGTTTGAAATAAACCACTTTTTCATAGTATATGGACCTTTTGACTAGACCTTCAAGCTCCTTATGATATAATATTTTGCGCTCTGACACAGACTTTCAACATCTAATGTTCTAGTTCAGTTATAGGCGGTATTTTCTCCTTTTTAAAATGAAAGACAACTGCAGTAAAAGCATGCGCACCAAGCGCACTGATCCAGTCCACCTCAATGCCGCGCACCCTTGCATCCGTACACACGAGGTCTATAAGTCTCGCTAGTGGAAGTAAAATGAGTAGCAGATTGCACTAGTTGACTTAGTTGGAGACTTTGAAGAAAAATGTTCATTTTGTTCGTTCTAGTGTCTGCTTAATTAAGCCAGTTAATATTAAAGTCGCCCAAAAGAATAATGTGTTTACAAGATTTAATAGAATTTATTGAGCAAGTAAGCGCGTCTAGAAATAAATCAACATCCATCCATGGTTGTCTATATGCAGTGCCGATAGCAATCTTGACACCATGTGTGCTCAGAACTGTTTGTAGCCACATCTGTTCAACTGACTCGTGGAGAGGGTCAACCGGGTGCGCAAGGGTACGCACCTTTATCCCGTGATTGATGTAAAACCCAACGCCCCCGCCGCGCACGCTCACCGGCCGCGGCACGTGTCGCAGCCAGTACCACCAGACACGGCGGACGCGCGCCCCTCTTCACCCGTTATTAGCCAAGTCTCATTTATTGCCCTTACACTGCCATCATGATGCTCCATAGCAGCGATAAAATCATCATGGTTAGTGCCTAATGAACCAGGGTTAAGAAATCCAATTTTAAAATACTTTGCATTCTACACAATTCTACACAGAAAATTATTTCCTGCAATGAGGTAACAATTTGGTTAATGTGTTTTGGTAATAATAACAACAATTTAATTTTAATTTTTACTTCTTGAAAAATTAAAAACAATGTCAAATAAACAGACCCGCGACTAAAATGTCCTTTAATACATTTAATACATATATGTATAGTGTGTCAACTTGAAAAGTAACTGTAGGAATATATTTAACTGTAGCTTCAGCTCCGCAATAGTCTCCTCAAGGTGGTCGAAAGATGATGGCTCCTTTTCCTCAAAACGTCTCTCGAGATGGGAAACCCTGTTCTCAGCAACATTCACGCGTTCCCTGCACATTCCGACATCCGCTTTCAAACTCGCCACTCTCATAGCACTAAGTTCCTCACGAAAGCAGCGAATCTCATAGGCAACATCTAGCTCCCGAGTGCCTATCGTTATTGGGGAGGTAATTTGAATAGGCTGAATCATTGCTGGTTCTACATTTATGTGTTCAGACGCTGCACTCTGGTTAACTGCCGGCGACTGAGTTTTAGGAAAAGGCTGGATTACATTCGACTGGCTGTTTAGTATTGCACCTTCAGATGGGCCTTTGACGGGCGTAGCCGAGTTGCAATAATTGACATCGCACAGATGACCGTAGATCACAACAGACTGTGCATGACATGACATGAACTGAATTAGAATGGAACGATTTATTATTATTATTAGGATATGAAATGTATGTAAGTTATAACAGACTATTTTGTGTAAATTAATTAACTGAAGTATGTATTTCTTTTTCCGCTCTCTTTTTATATTTAATTTATGTTTACTGATCAAGTGAGAGGACTCACTTCAAAAGGATGGCCGAGCTGATAGCTTAATAATATTTAGTCGATTTATTTCTCATGTTGGTAACACTTGAATCGATTGTGACGTAAAATTTCACTTTTTAACCGACTTCTTCAAAAAGGAGGTGGTTCTATGTTCGGCTGTATGTATGTTTTTTTTTTATGTATGTTTACCGATTTCTCCGCCATTTCTGAACCGATTTTAAAAATTATTTTTTTATTCAAAAGTCTTTACTTTTGAAGTGGTCCTATTGTCATCAAGTTAGAATCTGATGATGGAATCCCATGAAAATCAAGGGAAACCCTCAAATTTCATAAGCACCGAACTGTTTTTTATAAACTTTCTAACGCAATTCAGATATTTGTGCCTGGTAATCATCATCTCATGTTGCTGAGCTGATGATGAAAGGTCAGGATCTGATGATGTGATCCCATGAAAAATATTTGTTCAGCGATATTTTCGCCAATTGTTAACCGATTTGGATGATTTTTTTTTGTTTGGAAGAGTATTTTTTTAGACTGGTCTCATTTAAATTTGGTGAAGATCTGATGAAGAACTTCGGAGGTAGGCAACGGAAATCTTCAATAAATGATAGCAAATGGATCGGGACTTCTGTAATCGCATGTTTGTGGATTGTTTACACCAGTTCATAACATAATATCACGCCGGCACGCTGTGCTTGTGGTTTCACTTTTTAGTGGTACCTGCTTACCACTAAAAATTGGAAAAATAAAAAACTTTTTAACAAAAAAATAAAGCCGACTTCCAAAAACAAAACACCACAAAGTTTTTGGTTATACTGTTTTTGAACACCGACTTCCTAAATTTAAGTTGTTTTTACGTTGTAGTATTTTGTTTTTGGAAGTCGGTTTTGATATCTGTGGACATCAATGTGACAACTAGACAACTAACCGGCCCTATTCGAATTGAGTGACTTACTCGATACTCAGCAGTCGAAATGTGAGGATTAAAATTTTGCTACCAAATATTTCTTAGTATTCTGGTTTTATTTCGAGTGAACCTGCACTGATCCTTCAGAGTTGATTAGAAATTATTTATTTAAGTACCTCATCTAATAACTATTATTCCCTAAGAGGTGTTTTTGTTTGGATCATAGTAATACTTTCTGTTAGTTACACCCTCTTGTATTAAAAATGTCTATCTATGTGTATGCATTTTTTAATACATCATACCTACATTCATCTGCCTAGCCTTTTCCCAACTATATTGGGGTCGGCTTCCAGTCAAGCCAGATTCAGCTGAATACCAGTGTTTTACGTGGAGCGGCTGCCTACCAGACCTCCACAACCCATTAACTGGGTAACACGGTACTTCTTGGCAAAACTGGAGTCAGGTTTACTGGCTTTTGACAACCCGTAACGACTGCCAAAGATCTACAAATGACAGCCGGGACCAACGGCTTAACGTGCTTTTCGAGGCACGGAGGAAACTCGTTATGTTAAGATGGTCACCCATCCACAGAACAACCTTGGCAAGCGTTGCTTAACCTTAAAGATCGACCCGTGCGGCTGTTATTATTTAGCCACGAGCTCCTCTCATATCATACCAACATTACTTTTCAGTTATGATCATATTAACTCACATTGGCATCTTCGTCACTTCCACCAGGCTATAACAAACACGTCTCAATTAAATAAACTTCGAATAACGGTCAAGTCAAATTAATAGAAGCGTTTTACCTTACAATAAAACGCAAATTAATTTATTTACCTTATTCGAAGCTTATGAACAAGCTCTGTCTGGTAATTAGACTCAATGAAATCAAAATGGCGAGTCTCGCTTATCGACCCTCCCTACCTCTGCCAAGCGAAAGTAACGTGCTAGAAAGAGATAGATATATACAAACGTAAAAGGCGGGAAACGTAGGGCCTATCTCAATTAAATAAGCTTCGAATAAGGTAAATAAATTAATATGCGTTTTATTGTAAGGTAAAACGCTTTTATTAATAAAAGAAATCGCCTATGCAATCGATGCATCTTAGCCAACACAATGGCAGTTTATTGATGCCTTTCTTGAAGAAATCTGCTGGATGGGAGGTAATAAATTCTTCAAAGTCATTTTGTACTGCTTCTCGAATATGTATTGATTTTTTACGCCAATCAATTATCCAAATTCTGAAATAAATAGAAGTCTGTAGGCGTAATATCTGGTAGGTACGGCGGATACCGGAGAGCTTTCAACTCCAGCTCTTGTAACACTGAGACTATCTGCTGTTCTAATAGGGAAACGAATTCCAATAGCGTTGTAAGCGCTTGATACTTGCCGGTCACTAAAATGAAAGGCTTCTGTGAAAAAACAACTGCCGGCTTTTCAGAAGGCAACAAAAGTTAATTTCACGGGTTTGAATACTTGTTCAGAACTCATCCCGCTCGAGCAATCTGCCATTAATCATCGTGCAGACAAATATCATTAGTTCCCTATATCCGTGCTATGCTGCCGTACGTAGTGGTTTTAAACCATTTTTTATTTTATTTTGTTTGTTTGTTTTATTATTTAAGCTTAATAAAAATTAAATACGTAAACGGGGTCAAAATTCCCCACGCCACCATTTTTACATTATCCAATATTTGAAGATGTGTCAAAAAAATCGCTTTTATGCATTAGATTGTATTATAATAATAATTTTCGGCTTGATTTAACCATTTAAATAAATGAAACAATGTTATTCTGTGAAGTTCTTAATAAAGTCGTTTTCACACGTTCTTATTTTACTTTCTTGCAAATATGGTGGAACGATGAATTATTTAAATTTAATGTTACAATACAATCTAATGATAAAATTGTATTGTATTAATAATTTTCGCCTTGATTTAACCATTTAAATAAATTAAAAAATGTTATTCTGTGAAGTTTTTAATAAAGTCGTTTTCTTAGGTTTTTATTTTTACTTTCTTCCAAATATGGTGGAACGATTAATTATTTAAATTTAATGTTACGCTTATATGTACATAGTACGTACCAATAAGACTTTACCTCGAAATATTTCAGACACTTTATGGCATCATATTCCTAAATTCTTTTGTTGTTGTCAAATACACACAAATTTTATAAAAATTGGTCAAGCCGTTTCGAAGGAATTCGAAAACAAACACTATGTGACTTTGGTTTTTACTTGAATTTATTTGTAAACTGAGCTTTTATATTAAAAGATTAAAAAAATACATCAAGATTGTTAACATTTAGTTAACCACGTAGCCAGAGCCCGCAACAAAAGTCTGTCGCCTTTATACGCCAAGCAGGAAACTGCGGAGGGGCAAAAGCTTATTTTTAAGCTGGCGCGTGCCCGGTAACGAAACTCGCAATGCACTCCGCCACATGAAGAACCGCAAATCGGTCGGGTCTGACAATGTGCCAATGCAAGTGTGGAAGGCGATGAGCTCACATGGTGTGGACCTTCTGACAGATCTTTTTAACCGCATCCTGATCACAAAGGAAATGCCGGACCAGTCGCGATTTAGCCTGATTATTCCTGTTTACAAAGGTAGCGTACAGGATTGTAGTAACTACCGCGGTAACAAGATTATGTGCCACACCATGAAGCTCGTCGAGCGCATCATTGACACACGGCTCCGTAGCAAGTTCCGGGCGGGTAACAGCACCATGGATGCAGTGTTTTCCTTACGGACTCTGGCTGAGGCTTACAGAGAGAGAAGAAGAGCTTTGGATATGGCCTTTTTAGACCTGCAGAGGTATACAGTCAAAGGCCTTCGACTGTATACCTCGGCAGTCAATCTGGTGGGCACTTCGCTTCAAGGGCGATCCCGAGGCCTATATTAACATTATCAGAGACATGTACCGCGATTCCGTGTCCTCTGTCCAGACCGCTGTTGGCGAATCCAATAGTTTTCCGTTTTTGTTTAACGTGGTGCTCCATATAGTTACGGCTAACATTCAAGATCAGCCTCCATGGCTAATGATGTAAGCCGATGACATCGCCCTCGTTAATCAGAACAAAGCCCATCTTGAGTGCAAAGTCAACATTTGGAAGGACGCGCTTGAAAACAGTGGTCTGAGCCTAAATGTGGCGAAGACTGAGTACATTTCCTGTGGCAGCACGGATTCAAACACCATCCGAATAGGTTCAGACCTGATCACAGAGTCCGATACTTTGGCTCCGTGCTGCATGAGTCTGGCAATGTGGACGACGATGTCCAAGCACGTATAGGCGCGGCTTGGGCGAAGTGGCGCGAGGTAACGGGCGTTTTATGCGACCGCAAAATGCCTGGGCAAATACAAAATAAACAAATGCAGCATACGGCCTGTCTTTCTGTACGGCGGCGAGTGTTGGCAAGCACTAAGCAGACACACCCAGGAGCTTCGCGTCACGGAGATTAAGATACTAAGGTGGATGAGCGGCGAAACGCGATCCGATCGCATACGCTACTCTTTCATCCGAGGTAGTCTAGGTGTCCGTGACGTGGGGGAAAAACTGCAAGAGTGTCTGCAATGGTATGGCCTCCGCCCTATGGAGTACGTTGGTAGGAAATGCATGAATGTCGTTGAGGCTAGGTCCCGGGGTCAAGTCCGACATGAGAGCCAATGGCCTGACTGAAAGGGATGTTGAAGATCGGGCAAAGTGGAGGAAGTTCAGTCGGAAGGCGGACCCTGGCAATGGCCGGGATTAACACCAGGTGGAAGAAGAAGAAGAGTAAAACTATTCCATAGGTATTTTTTTTTTAAGTACATATCGACGGTTTTCATTAGCCGTACTTGTGGGCAAAGAGCTGAAAAATCATACCCACAGCTTGTTCGAGAAAGACATGAATATGCAGACCATGATGCGCCAAATGCACCTGCTAATGAGAATAATCCTAAACCTATGTCAGTGATTCTACCTGGCTATTTTTGTACTCCCAGTACTGAACGAACTTGTGAATACACACAATAGTGTGTTGTGTGTACACTGTGTGAATATTTCTAGGCATTAGTATACCAGGAGATGTTGTTCAGCGAGTGCTTTTTCGGTACAACTTCCTGTTATGCGAAAATCATAGCGTTTGTCATGAACTTCTCGAGCATAATGTATGGCACGACCATGCAACACAAGAAAATCTTTCACCATCCAAGAGAATCAATTCGCCAAAATCTCTGGTAGTTTTCGTCTAGCTAACGGAGAATACTTGCAAAGGCACAACCTTGTAGCCAGGATTATCTATCAGCAACTTGCTCTAAAAAACCCTTGTGGATATGGAGATACTACAAATATGCGCCCGACCCAGTTCTCTATAATAGTAATGTCACATTGTACTGAGATCGGTCCATCATCACTGACAGGACTATTGTTGCCGATAAGTCTGATATAGTGGTGGTGGAGCAAATCGAGAGGCGCGCAATGATTGTAGACATAACCGTTCAACATGGCGAGAACCTCGTGAAAGATCCTGTTCTTGATACCAGTGGGCTATTTTTTTTTTTTTTTTTTTATACAAAAAAAGGGTATGAAACAAGTTATAAAAAATAAAAAAAATACTATACTTAAACGAAAGGTATTAAGAACGTGTTATGTATATTATTTTATGATTTGTGTCCTTGTTATCTGATTTTGTTTTATATCTCGTGTTTATTAAATATTTATTTTATTTTATTCTCGACTGTTTTATTTCTAGAAATGAAGGTGAAACCTAAACCTACAAAAAATAGAATATCGTTGTGATATGGTAACATTAAAGGAAGTAATATTGAACTTCACCAATATACCAGCTGTTTCTCTTTTTTTTAAATGGGCAGTACGTACGTACTTATAGTATTCATACTTTTACATAAAAAAACCTGATTTTAGAACTAAATATTCTTTCAGTAAATTGTTATAAGGTTTGCAGAGGTTTGTTTCATTTATTTTCGCCAATCGGTTGGTCTTGTTAAATGTAAGAAACGAAATTTTTCAACTTAATAAAACAGCTGAATTAGGAATGGTCACAGAGATTCGGTGCTGTAGTAAAAAATGATAAGGAGGATTTTCCCAACCACGGTAACGTATTTTTTTTCACTGGCGATCATTCACATTGGGTTTTGGGCCCAACTTTGTATGAAATGTGACTGGTCTCCTTTGAATTTTTATTTAAAGTAAATAATAATACAATTTTCTAACAAAAATATGGGTAAAAAAATTCGTTCGCATCGCTGTCAACTGGAAGTAAGCCCAAAAGACTGGCGGCATTGCTACGTTGTGTGGCAATGCTTATTCTCTCTTCGAAGTAAAAACCTTAGGTTACACGAAGTGTCAAATAAGCGTTTAGCAGTTTTAAGGGTCCCGTACCTTTGGATACCTTTGGGTAACCATCGAAACCCTATTACTAAGCCTCCACTGTCCGTCCGTCCGTTCGTCTGTCCGTCCGTCTCTCTGTCAGCGGGCTGTATCTCAAGAACCGTAATAGGTAGACAGCTGAAATTTTCACAGAGTGTGTATTTATAAAAAAATAAGGTTTATGGTACGGAACCCTTCGTGTGCGAGTCCGACTCGCACTTGGCCGGTTTTTAAATAACGCATGATTACTGGAAACCCACGGTCTAAGAGTTTCAACCCCAAACGCTGAAATATATTATTGCTAAGTAGGTTAATAATATATTTCCGCCGTTCGAGTTTCTTCACAGCGGCAGCATCAGCACAGCACAACGAGCTACGAAGATAGGATGACCTATTTTCGTTCACAAGTGCAGCATGGGATTTTTCTGCACAGTGACCTAAAGAAGAAAAAGTTAAGTTTTCAATAAAAATAGGTGTACATTACCTAGGTTAGTCACTGTCATCGTGTTAATGTAAAAAGTTTAAAGTTTCTTTAGAAAATTTCGCAAAGAGCCAGTGGATGACATGCAGAAGTTCCTCAACTTGGCCCATAAATCATACGAACGTACCGTAATGTAGATATATATTGAGTAGATATAGAAAATCTTAATCCACTTTTCCTGTAAAAACGCGAAGAGCAGAATTTTGTAATCTCGAAAGAGTTTGAGATATATGAGTTGGGAAAACTCTGCTACGTGGTGGTCATTTTATTTATTCACTAGCTTTTGCCCGCGACTTCATATGCGCATATCTTGTTTTATCCCGTTCCCATAGGAATTTTAGAAAATCCTTCCTTAATGCTCTCTTAAACTCACCAAGGAACCTGCATACCAAAATTCAGCTTTCTACCACCGCAGCTTCGGCTTACTGGCCGGCTTCACCGGCCAGGCTCAGCCGCGGCGCCGAGTGTTACAACGACCTGCTCCTCAACGCGGGGCTTGCTTCGCCCCTCCGCGCCTACGCGTTAGTAAATTACACTCTAGGGGTAGAGCAGACAAGACTGCGTGGAGTCGTATTTACAGTGATTGGTTTATGTCACTAAAACCTAATTTTTAGCAAATGTTTTAGGACTTAAAAAAATATTATTAATGAACATTCGGAATAATACTCATTATTTAATACAATATTTAGGACATATGACTTTAGGTCATGTAAAATTAGGAGATTCAATTATTATAGTGCTCGATATTATGACAGAATACTTTTAGAACTAAAGATAATTGTGTTAAACAAAATTTCTGGATTTTGAACATTATGGTGACTGAAGTTTTGTAGCAAACGTGTTATGGATAATGATTTTCGGACAAAGTTTTAGGAGAAGAAAGGGAGTACCTAATTATTTTCTGAATTATTACGTAAGTGAAAAATAAAAGAAACTTACAATATTCTTTTTTCGTCTATATGAAAATGACTATGCAACAGACTTGAATTAATGTAGAGGATAAGACATAATCAATGCACGAGGAGCTCGTGGCTAGATAATATCAGCCGCACGAGTCGATCCTCAAGGTTAAGCAACTCTTGTCAAGGTTGGTCTGTGGATGGGTGCCCATCTTTACATACCGAGTTTCCTGTGGTTACTGGTTTTAAAGCTCTTAGCGCAAAACAACTAATATCTAGACTTACGAGTAACTTTGTAAGGCACATTTATATATTTTATCTGACTCAGTAGTAACAGATGATCTAGGATCATACGGTGATTTTCCAGACTCATAAGTTTGAAATGTTTCAAGCGTGGGACAAATGCGTCAATCGATCCACCCCAGCTCCCCAAGGAAGGCCAGCAACGCCTTGGTGTTACCAACTATCTAGCAGAGGGTATCTGGGTTTCCGAAGTACTTTGCCCTGTAATCCGCGACTACCGGGCAGCTTAGAAGCAGGTGTGCCGCTGTCTCATTCTCCTCCATGCAGGCTCTACATAGCGGGCTGTCAGTGACTCCTATAGCAAGAGGTGTTTATTAAAAGACCCGTGGCTAGTTGTTACGGCTGTGACTGAACGCAACTGTTGTTTAGTCAGTCTTAGGGCTTGTTTTGTGAATCGGCCATCTATAGAGGGAAGTGCCTCTTTGGCCTGCCTACACTACTATGGTCAACCCATAGCTTGTGATGTTTATGTCCGGTGCGTTTCCTTACCAGATTACGGAAGTACCCGAAAGGCAGCGGCACGATGGGTTCAGGACCCAATCATCCTATCATACTGAATGCATTAATAAAGTCTAATAAGCAGAGAACCGTCAGATTTCCTCGTTCAATGCCTAACCGTATGTCATCGGTAACGTTCACTAAAGCTGTAGCGGTGCTATGACCAGATTGAAAAGGGTTCAGCAAACTATTTTTGCAAAGAAAAACACTAAGCTGATTGTGGACAGGGCGTTCAAGGACTTTGGAGAGGAAAGGTAAGATAGAAATAGGACGATATTTAGAAAAGGAAGTTGGATTTGCCTTTTTAGGTAAAGGGAGGAAGGATTTCGTCAAAGACAGGGAGTATAATATTTCGACTGACACAACCACTACCAACTGCGTTAGATGTGATTGAAACTATGCTCTTCTTAACATCACAATCAGAGAATTGACTAAAAACAAATGGGAAATGATCCGGAGCTGGAAGGTTTGATAGATAATTTAATGTTGTTGCTTTCAAGGTCCCATTACAAGGGGAGGAAGATGAGAAGTGTTGATTCAGAAGAGCAATATCCAAGTGTTTAGGAATCGATTCTTGGCGAGATTTCGCAACTCCTATGGATTTAAGAAATTTCCAGACCTTTGCTTTTGCTGGATCTCCATTTTCAACTAAGGTGTGGATATGGCGTCGTTGGGCGTCACTACACATCTTATTGCAGCGATTTCGAGCATGAAAAAAATTCTGGCAGTTCTACCACGAGGGAAATTCTGATTTGGCAGCAGCTTTTTTATGAATAACGGCTTTAATATCGCTTTTTAGCCACGGTGCTGGAAGATGTTTTATTTTTATTTCACGTGTGGGAGCATGAACATCATACATTTCTTCATCATCATGGATTCAACGCTGACTACATATGTCCAATCAATGTTGCTGGCATCCTTTCGGAGATTATTTGCATTTAGCTAACACTTCCTTGGGGAGCTGGGGTGGATCAAATGACACATTTGTCCCACCTGCACGCAAATTATGCGCTTAGTCGTGGAGTTGCGGAAATCAATCCGATTTACATACATACATACAACCTACAAATACTTTCCCTTTTTTGTTTGTATGATAATTATGGAAAACTTTAACAAAATATGCCGAGATCGAAAAAATCACGGTCTCTGAAAGCTTCGTCTGCTGTCCGGAGTCAAGTGTAAAGTATTTAAGAAGACTAGATAGTATACTTAAAATTTTACATCTCAATATTCGAAGCATTATTTATTTCGGACGGCAGGGACACGACCAGTGTCGGCACTGTCGGCCTGGGACAATCTACCACGTAGTTCGACGTACGATTCTTAAATTCCTTGCGCTGGCTACGTACACCGCTACGCACCCCTGAATGCGTATGTGGCGCTAATTGACTGCTGGGACTTCGGGAGAAGGAGACGGACAGCCGAGAGGAGGTGAAATAAAAATGCTTCTTCCTGGAGTATCTTGATCCGCAGGTTTCGGCTCCCTTTCTTGTAGTTGTTGCCTCTTCGACGGCTGCTCAACGACTGCGATTGAACCGAAAGTTGGCTCCGCTTATATAAGGCCCGTTTTTACCTTAACGGCGAAGTGATTTTTAGACTCGTTTTGCCTGTAATGTTCACTTCTAGCCGAAACCTATGGAGCCTTTATTTATTGTTTTTATGTAAAAAACCCTTACACTATATACTATCTTACATTTTTGGATGCATCCGACCTTACTTTATAATATAGAATACAAATCTTTTTGATAACTTAACAAAAATAAAAGTTTCTAAAACATAAACATATAAACTTTCATCCTAACATACTTTCACTATACATTTTCATGAATATCTTTTAAACTATAAGTCTTATAGACTTAATTCTATTTGTAAAATAGGTTTTGAGTTAAGACCTTAATTTTTACACTAATTTTAAAACAATATGTCTATAAATTAAAAAACCTCGTTTTCAACTTACGTAATTATTTACAATGCAAAAACTTTATTTCTAATTTCCTTACAAAATGTTAAAATACGATCATATTAGAGTCTTATTAGATCTAGCATACACAAATAATACTTACTACCTATATAACTCTCGTTTAAAGACCTAAATCCATTCCTCAGCAGTCTAGAAATGTTCCTTCTCCAATTTGCGAAGTTCAAAACTATCTCTCTTATAGGTGACATAAATATTAACATTGCACCGACGAGTATGGATCCTATTTGTGATGAATATTTAAATATTACTCCATCACACGCTATGCTTCCCGCATATTCTTTCTCTACCAGACTTGCTAACTGTCTCGACCATGTCCTGCTAAAGTCAACAATTACTGCCACAACCTTGGTGCTAGAATGCGATATAACAGACCATTATCCGGTTATACCGTTCTGTAATACTGACATTACAACAAATACACCAAAGCTTTCAGTCACAAAAATCGATATTGTTAAAGTCAAGTCTGACATTGAAAATACAGACTTTTCTAAAGTTTAAACACGAATAATCCAAAATTTGCTGCTGAAACTCTCGTATCTTTACTTTCTTCTTCCGTTAATCTAAATACAAGTTCTTCGGTCATTCCTAGTAGAAAACGTATCATTAAGCCTCGGATTACTCCTGGCCTTCTCAGATGTATCCGCCAAAGAGATAAATAACACAAAATCTGCAAGAAACACCCACAAAATGACACTCATAAAACTACCTTCGTTATAGAACGTTCTATAATAATACATTGAAAAAGCTTAAACGCAAATATGAAAAGACTGAATTTCAGAGGGCCAGTAGAAATCCTAAGGCAACCTGGAAAGTCATTAAAGAAATATTTTACACGAACAAGGTCAAAACATTTCCTTCCGAGTTGTTGAAATGTGAAGACGATCCTCTTCTCTCTGTCAATAAGGTGAACCATTACTTTGCAAATGTGGGCAGTACTCTCGCATCTGAGTTACTAAATTCTGCATCTTGTTCGAACTTGCACATTCCACCCCAGGTAGCGAGCCTTCCCACGACAACCCCGTTGGAATCAATGGTCATTTATAACGTTGATGACACCGAAATTGAAAGCATCATACCAAATCTAAAAGATGAATGTGCTGTTGGTTATGAAGGTATCCATACCACAGTTCTCAAGGCCACAAAATATACAATCATCCTTCTTCTTGTCCACATTTTTAATCTCTCTATTTCCTCTGGTATCTTTCTGGTACCTTATTCACAAAAGAGGAGATAGGGATCTGGTTTCCAATTACAGGCCTATATCTGTCCTTACAAGCATTTCAAAAATTTTCGAGAAGGTTATTACCGCCAGGATTGTGAAATTCCTCACTAAATTCAACATCTCGGCCGGAAACCAATACGGTTTCAGAGCGGGAAAATAAACGGAAGACGCTACTCTGGAACTAACTAATACGATAGTCGAACACTTCAATAATAAGCAGAATTCTCTTGGTGATTTCCTAGATCTTTCAAAGGCGTTCGACACCGTATCTGTTTTCAAATTAATTGATAAGTTGGAACAAGTGGCATTCGTGGCAAAGCCCTCGATCTCTTACGTAGCTATATATCGAGGCGTAAACAGGTTGTGAAGGTCATTCATCAGCAATCACGAAAATTTGACTTTTAGAGTATCTCAGGGCAGTGTCCTTGGACCGACCCTCTTCCTCATTTATGTAAATGAGCTGTCAGTTATCTCTTCCAAAAACAAAAAATATCACAGAAGCGGATGACACAGCTCTTATAACTATCAGCAATCCAACCGTCAAAACGGTACAAATAATCACGAGAATAACGTTCGTGGTCTCCTGAAGCTGCTGTGTAGGTACGCGCCGTATTGCTGCCGACTCCAGCTGTCTGGGCAATCACCACTTCTTCCTTGGAACTAGTACCACCCATTTTTCACCAATCACGACGTGCAACGATTCTTAACGACAAGACGTATTATACGCACCGGGTATTCTGCTGTTCCTTTTTCCATTTCAAAGACTACTGTTACTTTCCACTGATTGTTTGTAATATTTTGCCCGTATATCGAGTACACGCGCTCGGCCCCGTGCCTACTTATGGCTGGGTCGCCATGTAAGGTTGGGTGTTGTGGAGAGTAATGAAACGAGTGAGATTCGAGAATACACTGACTGTATTGAATAATAGAACCCTATTATATAGCTTACAACTACTACATCACAGTGTTATAGACATCAATAGTTTACCGTCACACCTGGATATTTTTGACGGCACGGTTGGCGCAGTGGTTGAGCGATTGACTGCTGCGCTACGTGTCGCGGGTTCGATTCCCGCACGGAACAAATATTTGTGTGGCCTACAGATAGTTGTTCCGGGTCTGGCTGTTTGTGTATGAATATTTATATGTTTGTAAACGCACCCACGATACAGGAGAAATTCCTAGTGTGGGGCAACGTTTTTTAAAGAGAAAAAAAAAAAAAAATAACGACTTATTTTGCACCAGCGCATATAAAATTTAAAGATTTTGAACAAGGAGTATTTTGGTGACAACCATAAGTAGCGTTTGATTTTGGTATTCCACGACTTGACATACGAAATCCCTTACGTACATTGTAAAATGTTTGATTACCTACGCTGTAATTGGTCAACACAAGCACCTTATAACTAAATAGTTTTTTTATATGTGGAAGCTTGTAATCAGCAAATTTTATTACCTATTTATGTTATTTAAATTTGGTTATTAGTCTGTAAGCTTTCTGTAAAACAAAATAAAAAATAAATTAAATGTGCCACAAACGTGAGTACTGTAAAGGATCGAAGTTCGGGGCGTAGCGGGAGCTACTTTAAAATGAAAAACTGAGGAAACTTTTAAGAATTATTATATTACGTCTTTTCATTGTAGCAGCATTTAACAGAATCTTATGGAAAAAACTAACACATTCTTATGTCATTACATTTGAATTCAAACTTAATCTCTTTCTTCTTAAATCTTTCAAGGCTTATGACTTGGAGGTTGCACCTTCCAAAGAGTATATATATTCTACAGTACTAATTTTATAGCAATTGTAGACTTTTTACTACAGAGAACTTAATCAGTTTATTGAATAATAATATTTAACGACAAGACGTATTATACGCGCCGGGTATTCTGATGTTCCTTTTTCCATTTCAAAGACTACTGTAACTTTCCACTGGGCCCCTAGTCTGCTAATTTTTATAAATTCGTCATTCCAACACGATGCCATTGTCATTTTGCTAAAAGTTCGTAATCTGCTAAATTCATAATGATCCTTCACTGATCGTTCAGTAGCATGTCAGTGGTCTCGTAATGAAATTGTAGTGGAATGACAGTGTCGTATTGCCATTATTATAAAACCCGTTTGGAGAAATAATTTTCGAAAAACTGCTATTAAATTTGAACATTAATTTATGCCAGATTGCTATTGTATATAATTTTACATATTATTTATTAGTGTTCTATGAAATCTGAAGTAGTAACAAAGTCGTAAATAGCAAATACGTAATGAAACTCATTTATATTTTATCCGTTTTGCTGTCAAAGTCAAATGTGACATTAGTGACATTAGGTACTGTTTACTTTACTGACGTCGACGACTGTTTTTATTTGTTTTGAAGCGACCGGTGTTTTGCAAAGAACTAATTGAATTTTAACGTGAGCGTCATTAAAAAATCAAATAATTAATAGATTTGTTTATTGCTCTTTTTTACTTCTCAATAACGACATCATGAGACTGTGCATCAATTGCGGAATAGCAACGGAACGCTGCAATACAATAGGAAGGTGAATATTGGAAATGGATCATTCTTCCTATGGTACAGGAATGGGTGGGTTAGTATCTGATATTTCTATATCGTAAACATTTAACATTTTTGTACGTAATATTTAATGTAAACAAACTAAATGGTGCAATAGGTTCTGTTAAGTTTTCTTTTAATGGTTTTATTTTTAAAAATTAACCAGAATGTGCAACAAATTCAAATTCAAAACATCACCAATCCAGACTAAATCTGTATGGTCAATTACAACCTATTCTCTCTCTCAGAGAGGAGGCCAGCGTCCCTTCAATGGAAATGTAATATGGCCACTTATGTTTACCAAAAATAGCCACTCAGATGTTTATTTCTAAATGCTAGTGCTAGACCTAATAGTCGAATGAAAATTGTTTGTTTCAGATAAATGAAAATGACTTCATCTTCCAAGCTTGCTCTTGATGAAAGTAGACCAGATGGAAATGAACAGACACTAGGACACCGATGAGTGTTATTCAATGTAACATCCACATTGTCTTCTGAAAAAAGTTTGTCCTCATCAACTTTTACAGTACAGAACTGGTACAGTGCAAGAGTGTAATATAATGGATTCTGCCGTGCTTGGTTAGTTTACTAGTTTTATTCACGGGTTATGAAAAACATTATTTAGTTTAGTTTTGTTAACGAGGGCATAGAGAGTGTTATTTTCATTATCTATCTATACTTATATATAAAGCTGAAGAGTTTGTTTGTTTGTTTGTTAACTTGAACGAGCTAATCTCAGGAACTACTGGTCTGATTTGAAAAATTTTTTCAGTGTTAGATAGCCCATTTATTGAGGTAGGCTGTAGGCTGTATATCATCACGCTAAGACCAACAGGAGCGGAGCAGTAATGAAAATTGTGACGCAGATGAAGTTGCGGGTCAACTAGTACTAATATTATAAAGCTGAAGAGTTAGTTTGTTTACTTGAACGCGCTAATCTCAGGAACTACTGGTCCGATTTTAAAAATTCTATCAGTGTTAGATAGCCCATTTATCGAGGAAGGCTATTGGCTATATTATCACGCTAAGACCAACAGGAGCGGAGCAGTAACGAAAATTGTGAGGCAAACGAAGTTGCGCAGGTCAATTAGTATTTAATATTAGTCAAGCTCTTAACATCAACATTTCTCATTTGCAGGATTTCATTAATTCAGTCATTTTCAAAATGGGCACACACATACACAATGTCTCTGTGTAATGGCTTCCTGTAATGTGGATAAATTATTTTCAGGTGGGTGCTTCAAGTGTGCTTCTTTTGATGGGTGCGAGCAAATAGAGCATCCCGGTATTTCCATTCAGGCCCCTCACCATCTGGGGCATCTTCATCAGCTGTCAATGAGCGGAACAGTCAAGACATTCCTCATTTAGAAGAACCTACTTACACACATATTATGATAATCCTAATGAAGAAGATGATTAAAACGATTTACTTACTGCTATGTTTTATTTTTATTTTAATATAATACTATTTCTTATTACTGTACCTGATATAAGTTAGCACCATAGTAAATACAATATAAGCAAAAGCAAGCCAGAAGTGATGCACATGGCCCTTGTCTAAAAATATAGTTTTCTGAAAACTTCAGCTTAAAGAAACTGAAAGCCTGAGCACTTTTATAAAAAATCATCATTATAGGATGCAAGCACTGCAGCATAGCTGCAAGTGCATTCTAGAGTATATAGTCTTAGATCTCTATAACGACGAATGTTTGATAATATTTAGTGTAGGAAACATAGCCACAAATATGCATTTTTCGTTTGAACGAGCTAATCTCTGGAATAAGTCAGATTTGAAAAAATATTTTTATATTGTTAGGCTATACGGGAACAGAAAAAAACGAGATATGCGCGTACAAAGTCGCGAGCTAAAGCTAGTAACTACTAACTAGTATTTAAAAATAATAACCTAAAATATGGGCAAATATTATCTGATTTGGTCAGTGGGTCAAAATTGGGCTCGTGAAACCTTCCTAAATGCTCTAATTTATGGCGAAATCCAGCTCTGTAACGCCAGGCCCAAGTTTTTATGGAGTTACGGTTTCTCCTTTCGGCTCTCATTGAGTTTCTCGAAAACCACTGACACCTGGCGCTTGGCTACAGCAGCCGCACCAATGAAGGGCGAAGTTTGTCCAAAAAATATTGGATATAAAACGCCGGTAGAATGGCGCAGTGACTGGAAAAGCAATGACTACACAATTACGTAGGTCACTGATCGATGGAACTGTCAAAATTTTAGCAGATTACCGCATACGACTGTCATTATGTACGAGATTACCATTTTATGCCATTTCGTTCAGTGGAGTGTCAGTGATTGTTCATTGGAAAGTCATAATGACACTATTATGTTAGTAGATTGCCAAACTTGTCAAAATCAACAATTATGAGATCAGTGATCGACCATTCTGACACTATTGTAATAGCAGACTTGGGGCCCTGATTGTTTGTAATATTTTGCCCGTATATCGAGTACACGCGCTCGGCCGCCATGTAAGGTTAGGTGTTGTGGAGAGTAATGAAACGAGTGAGATTCGAGAATACACTGACTGTATTGAATAATATAACCCTATTTTATAGCTTACAACTACTACATCACAGTGTTATAGACATCAATAGTTTACCGTCACACCTGGATATTTTTGATGGCACGGTTGGCGCAGTGGTTGAGCGATTAACTGCAGCGCTGCGTGTCGCGGGTTCGATTCCCGCACGGAACAAATATTTGTGTGGCCTACAGATAGTTGTTCCGGGTCTGGCTGTTTGTGTATGAATATTTATATGTTTGTAAACGCACCCACGATACAGGAGAAATTCCTAGTGTGGGGCAACATTTTTTAAAAAGAAAAAAATAATAATAACGACTTATTTTGCACCAGCGCATATAAAATTTAAAGATTTTGAACAAGGAGTATTTTGGTGACAACCATAAGTAGCGTTTGATTTTGGTATTCCACGACTTGACATACTAAATCCCTTACGTACATTGTAAAATGTTTGATTACCTACGCTGTAATTGGTCAACACAAGCACCTTATAACTAAATAGTTTTTTTATATGTGGAAGCTTGTAATCAGCAAATTTTATTACCTATTTATGTTATTTAAATTTGGTTATTAGTCTGTAAGCTTTCTGTAAAACAAAATAAATAAATTAAATGTGCCACAAACGTGAGTACTGTAAAGGATCGAAGTTCGGAGCGTAGCGGGAGTTACTTTAAAAAGAAAAACTGAGGAAACTTTCAAGAATTATTATATTACGTCTTTTCATTGTAGCGGCATTTAACAGAATCTTATGGAAAAAACTAACACATTCTTATGTCATTACATTTGAATTCAAACTTAATCTCTTTCTTCTTAAATTTTTCAAGGCTTATAACTTTGAGGTTGCACCTTCCAAAGAGTATATTCTACATGAGCTACCCCCCGAAGAATGGAGGATAGTAAGAATGATTTTCTTGCAATCATACATTCTCAACCTTGGAAGAGTTAAGCACCTACCTACTCCTAACCCGAAGTCCCTACCTATCTCCGGATACCGTGGACAAATGCAAGTACATCTTCAGATGCAGCTAGAATCCTTGCGTAGACAAGTATCTTTGCAAAGTTATTGAATGCTTTTGCTTTGCTTAATTAAACACGCAGGCATGTCCGAGCCCCACTGCGATAAGAGTAAAAGTCGCACTACACTGCGAACTTTTACCACAGTCGATATGGTTTACAAGCTAACCTAACTAATCTAGGTGGTTGCTCGTCGGACGATCATCGTAGGTCTACTCTGTTAAAGATTTTAAATTTTAACTTTGAACTTACTCCAGTGATTATAATTCATAAGAACTGCAATCAATTGCCTCCATAATCAGTTCAACCAATGGTGACAACTAACCACCCCTTGCGAAGGCTATGCCTTGTACGCAAAGATAGTATAACCGCCCATGGAGTCCTTCAATGGCGTAAAATTAAACGCGAAAACTCTTAACTCTAACACCACTGGAATAAGTTCACCCTAGCTAATATTTATTTTTTAACGCGCTCTTCTCAAAACTGGGAGCGCCCTCGAAGTCGTCGACCAACGTACATGTCCTTCTTTGAATATTACATGAAAAAGAAACCTCGTTCAATAACTTATTCAACCTACCAAACCAAAATAATGTTTGTTTGCTTTGACATCCTACTTATTCCGCTATCATAAATGTTTTTTTTTTTTTATAATAAAATGGTTTCAACCTATTTACATGAATATTAACTATATAACCTTATTAAATTTAATCTTTACAGGTTCTACATGAAAGAATAATCTTTTTGATTCGTTTGACACAATATGACAAATTGTTTTTTTTATGTTGTCATGTCATCCTATGACTGAAATAATACAAGTCAATCCTTCGTGTTTCGCTGCTATTAAATTAAATAAAATTATATGTTATGAGATCAGCAGAAAACTTGAAAATAACTAACACTATATAAATCTAGCAAGTATGATAAAGTGGAATTTCGAACAACTATAAAATCTTCAAAATAAAACGTTTCCTGACTATAATTGTGTATAATAGATTCATATTTCTTTCCAAAATATCTCCATATATAAATTAAAGATTGCTGAACTATCAAATCAGTAGTATCGTGGTTTAGATGATTTGATGTGTACGATTTTATTTTATACTAGCTGACCCGCGCGGCTTCGCTCCCGTCAACTGGTTACTCTACCTACCCTGCCTACCTTACCTACCCTACCTACCCTACCCTACCTACCTTACCCTACCTACCCTACCCTACCCACCCTACCCTACCTACACTAAAAAAAAAAAAATAAAAATAGATAGTAGCCGATTCTCAGACCTACTGAATATGCACACAAAATTTCCTAGAAATCGGTCAAGCCGTTTCGGAGGAGTACGGGAACGAACATTGTGACACGAGAATTTTATATATAAGATATAAATGTGTTTATAAATCTTATTTGTTCTTCTTCCAACCCTTGTTTTCGTTTTAGTTTGGGCACGAACAGGAATTTTGTAAGCAACATTCCAGGACCTACTAATAGCCTGTGTAAGCTGTGTCTGTGTGTTTGTGTACAAAATTTTTCTACTAAATAAAACTGACATATTATTATTAGAAAGATTATTGGATGATATGGGAAGTTGCGCTTCCTTAGGGAACATTTCCTTCGGTTCGTCGTCCTGTGTGGTAGCCTCCTCAACTTGGGCATCATCCAACATGTGATCTAATTCGCTACTACTGACGACTGATCCGTCATGGAGATCACATACAGGTTCAGACAACAAAATTGCTTGACATTCTGGAATTAAATCGGAAATAAATAATGGAATGGACACACCGGGTTCTTTCTCTTCATCCGTCATGTCCGCTTCCATCTCGTCCTTGAATAGGCTGCTCTACCTCGTCATCATTGTCATCATGGTTTTGGATTTGTGGATCTTCAATTTTCATACTAGAATATAATGGTGTATCATTATTTACATTTACATCTTCCTGCATTCGTCAGACACTTCAGCGATCGTATTTTTGACATAAATACAGCATTCCAATGACCGTCCTTTACACGAAATGCATTTACACGGGAATTTCTTCCTTATTTTATCGCATAGCAACGAAAAATCGATACCGTCGTGGTATATTGTATTATAAAAGTATCTTGCCGCACTTTGTAAAAATGCGCCCAAAATTAATGAACAATCGGCTTCTCGCCACTCGCTTTCGATAGCAACGAGCCTGAATTCGGCTAAGAACTCTTCGAAACATACTCGGTCTGTACCAGTATATAACATAGACATTTTGCATACATATAAATTCTTTCATTTAAATATAAAAGCCACTTAGCTTTTTTTCCAGGCGTCCATACATCTAGCGCCTGAACATCGTTAGCATCTCGTCCTTTTCGAGATGACTTTATAAAATTGGGAGTCTTCATGCACTTTTCATCTTACGCACCTGCGTGGAAATTTTCTTAGTACAGTGTACTCGCCCTGTACACGCGAAATAATACGCTTTTCTCACATTAAAATATCATAATACCCGGCGCCTCCACCACTTGTAAAGGATCGAAGTTCGGGGCGTAGCGGGAGCTACTTTAAAAAGAAAAACTGAGGAAACTTTTAAGAATTATTTTATTACGTCTTTTCATTGTAGCGGCATTTAACAGAATATGAAAAAAACTAACAAATTCTTATGTTATTACATTTAAATTCAAACTTAATCTCTTTCTTCTTAAATCTTTCAAGGCTTATGACTTTGAGGTTGCACCTTCCAAAGAGTATATTCTACAGTACTAATGTTATAGCAATTGTAGACTTTTTACTGTAGAGAACTTAATCAGTTTATTCAATAATTATATTTTAATTAAAATTCCGAAAAAACCGAACGTCTGTACTTGTAAGGATCGCTAACTAAAGTGACAGTGGGCTCGCAGCTCGCAGTGCTCGCAGATGGTTGATAGGGAAGTTCTGGAGTGGCGGCCACGTATCGGAAGACGCAACGTTGGAAAGCCTCTCACAAGGTGGACCGATGACCTGGTGAAGGTCGCGGGTAGCAGATGGATGCAAGACGTGCAGGACCGGTCGTTGTGGTGACGCTTGGGGGAGGCTTATGCCCAGCAGTGGACGTCTTTCGGCTGATATGATGATGATGTTGGAATGAGAACTAAGTAGCATATCAATTGTCACGTCGATGTCGATGTTTACTTTTTAAAAGCTAACGCGTCCTAGTGAATTATGGTATGGAGTCCGGCTGTCCTGCTATCTTCACTTTAATTCAGGTCAATTTCACGGAGTTACAAAATTAGATCATCGGATATTTTTTATCCGAGCTTCAAAAATATTTTTGCAAAATTCACCGTTACAGTGGCACCCAATCTATTTAAGTTTATATCAAAATCACAAAGTGTAAACACAAAAATCCCAAAAAAAAATTGCATTGCGTATCGGTCGTATCGGTCGACATAAAAACAAATAGAGACAAATTAAATATCGATTCCGCAATGACCGAAACAATTATCTCACAAAATAATATATTATGAAACGATCTTGACGTGTTATATCAATACACAAACCGTATTCCTGAAATACACTTTACTATTTTTATCGTGAAACATAAACAAAAACATTTAAATACATAAATGGGCCAGCAAACGGTAATACAGACATACCTATTCCATTCGTTGCTATATCAAAATAAACAAGATCCCTTCTGTAGGTAAAATTCAATTTTCTGTACGACTTTCATCGTAGTTCGCAGACTCATGAGTGCATATTTGCTCAAGGGATAGAAAAGCCCCTTGTCTGAGGAAATTGCCTCCGATCGGATTGGATGACGGTGCCCAGTTGCCGGGCCCGATTGTCATTTGTTTAGAGCTCAGTCCATAATGCTAGCCGGTTCCCATCATCGACACTTTATCGTTATGCAGTAAAAATGTACACGTGCTCGTGTTCTACGTAAAATTATGTCGGATGAGATGCTTAATTTTGTTTATATTACGTTTGTGCTACCCAACATTTCCTGTTTACGTATTTATAATGGAATATTTATGGCGGTGCGCGGGTTCTGTTCCGGGGTGACTGCTACTCTGCAAAGGCTAGAGCGCAAGCAACACTAACTTTTATACCTTATAGAGTAGCCGTCCTCTGCCGCACTAAACTTCGGGAGCAGTGTTCATAATTTATACGAAAAATATTCCATGCACTAATACTAAAATGTACCTAATTTGCTTTGGGTTGCCTTCCCCCTGCACTGTATAATAAAACTAGTTGACCCGCACAACTTCGTTTGCGTCACAATTGTCATTACTGCCGTTCCTATTGATCTTAGCGTAATGATATGCTTGTAGCTGTCCTCAATAAATGGGCTATCTAACACTGACATAATTTTTCAAATCGGACCAGTAATTCCTGAGATTAGTGCGTTCAAGCAAACAAACAAAAAAACAAACTCTTTAGCTTTATTTATTAGTATATAGATACAAATTCTAATTCCAAAACCCGTTGTATTTTAGGAATACAAATCTTACATCGGTCTAATACTTATTTTAGGAGCCCCACTATAGTAGTCCTACATAAGACACCCTTCCGTGCTAGTAGGCAACTAAAAGGGTGATAAACAAGCAATTTGTAAGGGACCTTCAAATCCGTTCCACGGAACTAAATTTTCGGTGGCACTGATGTTATTACGATGTTTTCTATAGAATGAATGACGATTAATAAGCCACAGGTAGAGGTAGCCGTAATTTTCCGCGTTCCAAACAAATTAATTGTGCGCCAGTGAGCATTATTACAGTTAATAAACGATTTAATGGCTGACCTATTTATAAGATATTAGATTGGCGCATGACAATTTTGTTCGCGCTTGATATTTAGAATTCGCGTATATAGGAGGGGTCTAGTATAAATAAAACGGAACGTCTTTGCACTACAAACTATTTATTCAGACTGAAAAAAAGACTGGCTACAGGTCACTACTCTAATCTTAATTGTACATTTGTTTATAATACGCTGCTTAACATAACTAAATCTAAGTGTGGCTGTCACGAGCTCGCATAAAAAAAAGTCCTCAACGCTGGTGATGTGCCCAAGAGACAGGCGGCATTGCCACGTTGAATGGCAATGCTTAGTTTATTTTGTTGTTAGTTTAGTGTTTTCGTTAATTTTAGTTATTATTATTGTATATTTATAACTTTATTTGGAACCTGTGAACTAGCAGTTTCGATGTTATACCCTTTTTTTTTTTTTTTTTATAACGGGGGGAAATCCTCATGGATGTCCTCCGCCCTGGGGCGGGCGGAGGGATCTGTCAGACTCTTACTGACTAAAACCACCCCGGTGCTCCATCTCTCACCAACCGGGGATCGCGAGAACTAATGCGACTTCCGTAATCCCCGGCTGGTGCCGGCCCGCCTCTGCAGGCCACCTCGGGTCAGCGGGGGAAGTGAGGTGTTTGACTCCCCCCGCAACGTCAAAGAGGGGCGCACGGGAACACCACGCGCCGCCACCTCGGGTCCGAATGAATGGGGGGCGACGGATATCCCCAAGTCCGACGCCTCAGGACCCAGTTAGGGGGGGCCGGAAGAGGGCAGCGTATGCCCTCCTCCGACGCCCGGTGCGCCTACTGCGGGCCGGGAGAGAGGTGGAGATCTCCCTTTCCGCAGCCTCCTTCTGCGCGACAACTGCTTCACAGAAGGAGACCACCGCGTCCCAGGACTCCTCGCCGTCGACCATAGCACGAACTACGGCCGACAGCGAGAGATCACTGCCTACCACAGAGATGAGGGTACGGCGTGGCCCCTCCCAAGCGGCACACTCTGCCAGTGTATGCCGCGCCGTGTCCTCCCGACAGTCGACGCAGTGGTGACACCGAGCGTCCGGCTCCCTGCCTATGCGACACAGGAACCTCCCGAAGCAGCCATGCCCCGAGAGGACCTGCGTCACACGAAATGTCAAGGAGCCGTGCCTTCTCCCGAGCCACAGGTCGAGCACCGGCCGGATGGCCTCGATAGTGACGAGGCCAGCGGAAGGGCGTGAGAGCCTGTTCCGCCATTCCGCCACCAGAACCTCGCGCAACTGCGACTGACGCAGCTCAATGTGCCGCTGCATCAGTCGCTCGCCGCGCGCCCGCGCGTCCTCACGCCACCGGTGCAGTGACGCGAGGACTTTTGCCTCCAGGTCCCAGGGCGGAGATCCGGCCAGTACGCAAGCCGCCTCGTAGGAGATCGTGCGATAACCCCTGATGACTCTGACGGCCATCACCCTCTGCGGCTTCTTCAGAACAGTGATGGTGCCGGCCGTCAGGTCAGCCGCCCAGATCGGGGCCCCATACAGGGCCATCGATCGCACGATCCCCACGTACAACCGCCTGCAAGCGGTGCTCGGGTCCCCCAGATTGGGAAGCAGCGTTGACAGCGCCCCAGCCGCGCCCAACAATTTGGGTGCCAGCCGCCGGAAATGGGGGCCGAAATCCCACCGGCTGTCGAGCACCAATCCCAGGTACTTCATGGTGGACTCGACAGCGATACGGGCCCCCCCAACAACTATGTGCGATCCCGGCGGTGGCGCCCGCCGGGGACCATGAAAGGCTATGGCCTCCGACTTGTTGAGGGCCACCTCCAGGCCAAGGCGCCGTATGCGGCTCACCACCTGTGAGACCGCGGCCGTCGCCAGCAACGCTGCCTCCCTGTACGAGCTCCCCCGGGCAGTAACCAGCGTGTCGTCAGCGTAACACGTCAGGTCCACACCCGGCGGAAGCTCGCCCCTCAGTACCCAGTCGTAACCGATGTTCCACAGGGGTGGGCCCAACACTGAGCCCTGTGGAACGCCGCACGACATGGGGTGCTGATGTCTGCCATCACGTCCCAGATAGGTGACACACCTGTCCGCCAAATAAGCCCCAATGACGCGGCGGAGGTAGGGAGGCACTCGATGATAACGCAGTGCCTCCCGAATACAACTCCAGGGCAGCGTGTTGAAGGCGTTGGAGATGTCCAAAGACACCGCCAACATCACCCCGCCCCGGGACACCGCTTCCTCCGCCAGGACTCTCACTCGCGATATCGCCGTGATAGTGGAGCGCCCATGCCGAAACCCGAACTGGCATTCAGCCAGGTCCGGCCCCTCTCCGCACAAGTGGCTGACGAGGCGGGCTGCGATTATCCGCTCAAACAACTTTCCCACCTCGTCCAGCACTATGGGCCGGTACGCGGACGGCGAGTCCGCAGGGCGCCCCGTCTTCCTGAGCAGGACCAGACGACCAGATTTCCACTGAACGGGAAACTGGCCCTGCTCCAGGCACGCTGAGTAGAGTCCTCTCAGATGGGGCTCCAGCTCCTTCACAGCGAGGGCCAACACGCAACCGTGAATTCCATCAGGCCCCGGGGCAGTGTTTTTCGCCCGGAGCCGCATCACGGCCGCCCTCAACTCTGCTTCTGTCACCTCTGGGACGCTGGCGTTCTCTTCAAGCTCTGCGGTTGTGGGTAGAACCATCGGCGGCGGAGTATGCTCCGCTCGTGCCGGGAAGAGGGCTGCGACCACGTCCTCCAGCAGCTCAGGTTCGAGACTCTCCGTAAGCGGAGGCGCCCAAGGTCCGAATTTCCCTCGAACCGAGCGATATGGACGCCCCCACGGATCCCTGTTTAGAGTCTCTAACATCTCCTCCCTGGCACGCGTCTTTGCCTCGCCGATGGCCAGCCGCAGAGCCTCCTTAGCCGCGCGGTACACCTCATACAGCGCGGCTTCTTCGTCAGGAACCCGACGACGTCTTCTTCGGTATCGGGTGTACCGGCGCCTGACTCGCACGCACGAGATGCGCAACTGCTCAATCTCAGCGGACCACCAGTACACCTGGCGCCTTCTGGGTTGTGTGTGGACCCGGGGCATGGACGAGTCGCTAATTTGCGTCATCGCCCAGTGGAACCACTGCGCCCCCTCTTCGACGTCGACGGGTCCAGTCGTTGTCGACTCCCGGATCCAGGCCTGCACAATAGCGGCCTCCTCGAGGAGCTCCCTATCGAGGCGCTTGCGCGCCCAGCGCGGACCGTCCGTTCGTGGAGCCGATTGACTGCGGCCGCCCGCGGTCTGGGGGGAGACGTCAAAACGAATGTATCGGTGATCCGATAACGTCTCCACCTCCACGGCGACATGCCAGTCGCGGACACGGCTAGCGACAGTAGGGCTAGCAAACGAGACGTCCACTATGGAACCGCCCCGCTGCCGCACACACGTGTACTCCGAGCCCCGATTCAGGACGGTCAAGCCGGTCGTGACCGCCCACTCCTCCAGTGCCTCACCCTTGGCATCGGTGACCGGGGATCCCCACGCCGCAGATTTGGCATTGAGATCCCCGAGCAACAGCACTGGGCGTGGGTGGTACCGGTTCACGACGGCACCTAACTCAACAAGGAAGCTCTCGAAGTCGGCGAGGCTCTTGTTAGGTGAGAAATACACTCCAATAGTGCCGATGCCGTCCGCGAGGGCAGCCACCCAGCCGTGACCTCGGGACGGGTCGGCAAGAGCCCCGCCAATAATGGCCACCGAGTCGTCCAGGTCACCCACCCAATCATCTCTGGGGGGGACGTAGTACGGTTCGGCGACCACAGCCACATGAATCGACCACTCTGCCATGCTCTGGAGTAAGAGATCCTGAGCCCTGGCAGAGTGGTTGATATTACCCTGGAGGAAATGGAATTGTGCCATTATGCGCAATCCATTCCTTCGGCGCCATTCTCAGGCCGGGAGTCGGCCGAAGAGCAACCAGGCTGCGGGGGATGTAAAGAGTCCCCGGCAGCCTTGGTTGCTCCCTTCTTTTTCTTCTTCTTGCCCGTCTTGGGGGCGGGCGCGCCACAGGCCTTGCCACCCACAATGTGCTCCGCGGGCCTCCCTGCACCTGTACAGTGGCTACAGTTTGGCGTCGCGGAGCATTGGGCCACCTTGTGGCCGGGCTTACCGCAGCGATAACATAGTTCACTGCGGTCAATTGCGGCGGTGCAACGTGCCCTGACGTGCCCAGCATCAAGGCATCGGTAACACCGCATAGCCCTGGGTTGCAGCAGCTTCACCCGTGCTGCCACCCACCCCACCAGAAGACGCCCGCTGTCGGCGATCTTTTTCGCCACCGCTACCGGGCACTTTATCCAGATGATGCCGAGCCCGGCAGCGTCGGCGCGAATCTCGCCTGCCCGCACGTCACCCGGCGGACATCCCCCGCTTCGAGCGACGGCCGCCACGACCTCCTCCGGGGTCGTCGAGTCGTCCAAGCCATTGACGCGCAGTTCAGCGGTCTTCACGGGCCTGGACACTCGAACGTCCTCTCCATTGAGGACCTCCCTCAATTTGGCGGCCAGGACATCCGCCTTCTGGCTGCCATCAGGACCTGCCACTTCGAACAGCCGCGCCCCCGTAACCGCCGACTTCATTCTAAAGCCGGTCGGTGTGCCCAAGTCGGGGAACGCGACATTGGCCCTCACCTGCGTGAGGACCTCCTTGTAAGTAAGGCCCCTCTCGATGGCTCCGGGCTGCAGTGTGATTACCACAGCCGCGGAGCGTGGGACCCTACCCTTCCGGGACCTCCGCTTCTTCTTCTTGGGCGCGGGCTTGGACTCACTGGAAGCCAGCGTCGATGCCTTCTTCTTGCGGCCCTTTTTGACGACCGTCGTCCAAGCCTCTGAGGTGGGGCAGGAGGCGGTCGCCGGGGTCGCATTTAAACTGGAAGGGGTTGCTGACGCAACCTCCGCGGTCTTCTTGGGCCCCTCCGCGGGCTTTTTGCCCCCCTTTCCAGCTTTGGCCGCCACAGTCGATGCCCTGGCCTTGCGGCCTCCTCCATCCTCCTTTTGTCCGCCGCTAGCGGTGGCCGGAGGTTTTGGGCCGGGAGAAGCCTCGTTTCTAAGGCCTCCAGGCGGGCATTCATCATGCCCCCACACTGCTGCATGCAGATGCGGACGATCTTCTCGATGTCCGCATCGGTCGCAAGTGCAGGGGCAGGGTCCGACGCTGGAGCCGTAACCACCGGAGAGCCGGCAGCTGCGGGAGCCGCATCCTTCTGCAGCCGGGCTTCTCTTTGCGCGGCAACCTCCCTTCTGAGGTCCTCCAGCTCAGCTCGGAGACGACCGTTCTCCTCCCACAGCTTCGCCGTCTCCTCAGAGCTTGTTCGAACAAGGAGGACCTAAACCGCCTCCTTGATACCCTCAGCCGCCTCCTTGAGGGCGCGCGTGAACGTGCCCTTCAAGCTGCCCGATTTTGTGGCAACTTTCAGGACAACGTCCACGCCGTCCAGAACTTGGCGACTGAGTGCCGCCGCCGTCAGGTTCTCCCCGGAACCTGCTTGAGCGGCCCGCCGCTCTCGAGCCTGACGAGCCATTTCGCCGACCTCGTCAGCCGCTACCGCTTTCCGCTGAGCCCGCTTTGCTGCATTTGCTTCCGCTTTATTGCTGTCTAGCAGTAGCGGGGACGGAGACGCAGCGGAATCTCCACTAAAATCAGCGAGAGTGGTCTCATCGCTCTCTGCCTCTGGCGGCCGATCCAGGCAGACTGCCGGAATCGGCGTAGCAGGCCGCAAAAAGCGACCCCTCTGGTCCCGCTGTCGAGTGGATGCTCCACCCATCACTGCGCGACCTCTCTTTGCTGTCGGCACCTTTGCGGCCGACAGTTCCTCCTCACTTGAGGATGGGTTTATACCCTCCCCGCGCGAACGCTTCCCCCAAAATTTTGAGAGGGCGCGTGAGCCTCCTCGGCTCTCGCTGCCGCTTCCGGCAGACTGGTCTACTTTCTCCGCCATATCTGGCCCATCGATGGTTTTATTTTTGTCAAACTTTTCCATATAGTTCCCACGAGCAGTGGAGGAATTAAAAGTCCACCCCGGCAGTGCCCCGTACCAAGGGTAAGCCTAAATACTGTAGGGGGTCGGCAGGTACCCTACAGGGGAAGCGCTAACGACTGGTAACCCCACCAGCCATTCATCCTCTCGCCGCGCTTCAAAACTTAGGATTGGGGGTTTTTTATCTTAGAGATGTCCTTCCTCTGGGCCGGGCGGTTAAGCCAAGCCCCTGACGGCGGCATTATACATGCCTACGTCCGCTGTCCGGCCAACCCGGCTCAGCGGACCCGTCAGAAGCTCTCTCGACCGGATTGCTCCGTGAGGAGAGAGTGACTGCCGCGTTGGTGCGCCTGCACCGCAGCAGCATTGGTCACATCCTTTACCTATCAACAGCTGTCGATGGGACAGGAGCGACCCCATCTCCGACGTTCCTCCACAGTGCCCTCTGTGAATCAGAGGGACACGAGGAGGAACCGTCGTGGAGCAAAACGCTCCCCCCCACCCCCGCAGAAATTCGCCACAGACAATAGCCCCTCCGACATGGAAAGACTATTGCCCGTGCCCAGGGTGCACCGGCCCGATAACTGCTCTTTCCTCCGAACGCATTCGTAAGGAACCAGCAGCCGTCAGGCACACGAGGAGGTTTTCTGCGCGCACCCCTTCGATGTTATACCCTTACCGAACAAAACATATTGTCGGTACTCATGTATTAGAGTGTCTGTGTATCATGTATGTACGCAAAATAAAAGAGAACTGTATAATTCAACAATTCGTGTAAATATGCCGATAAATTGGTGTGTGCAGTTACAAATATAAGGTGAGGCAAGCTGCACTCACTTACTCTATCTCTTTATACTCTCTTGGTGGATGATTTTTTGACGAACTGTAAAAATAAACATTGTAAAAATAAATCCCTTGAGACAATATGCAATATGTAGACATGCATGATTCTCACTCTCATATCTATTACATACAGATATTAAAAAGACTTCAGAAGATAATAATTGTGTATATCGAAATGTATAATTGATTATATATATTCAATCAAAACCTGACGCAGGGCTGGGATATTCACGTGGTGGGATGGCACAGACTGCCAGGTACTTCTTCTCATGCATAATAGGCTGGTTGCGGATAACCCAGTTTAGGTTGAGGCCTGGGACTGCTACTGACTGCTCACTGAGTAGATTCCTCGTAGTCAAACGAGACTCTGGACAAGAGAAGTTGCCGAGGTTCAACCCAGCACTCAGTCTGCAGTTTTCAATTGGTGAGTGAATCTACATCATCGGCAGTCAAAAACGCAAGTGTTGCATCGTGTACCACTGATCGCGTTGTACCTACCGGGGAAGCGATGCGCGTAATAGGTACATTGACCCCTAAAAGTGCATTCAGAAATTGTTGCCAAGATAAAAACTATGATGTCGCAAACAACACGACAAGCAGTTAAACCAAAATAGGAAAAGCAGAGTCGCTCAGCATCGATCGCGACTAAAGGCGCTGTGATGGACCACAAACGATGCTGCAGGACGGCTTCATCAAGGTGGAGAAAACAGTATGTATGTATGTATGTAAATCGGGCTGGTTTCCGCAACTCCACGACTAAGCGCGTATTTTGCGTGTAGGTGGGACAAATGCGTCATTCGATCCACCCCAGCTCCCCAAGGAAGGCCAGCAACGCCTTGGTGTTACTAACTATCTCGCAGAGGGTACCTGGGTTTCCGAAGTACTTTGCCCTGTAATCCGCAACCACCGGGCAGCTTAGAAGCAGGTGTGCTGCTGTCTCATTCTCCTCCATGCAGGCTCTGCATAGCGGGCTGTCAGTGACTCCTATAGCATAGAGGTGTTTATTAAAAGACCCATGGCCAGTTGTTACGGCTGTGACTGAACGCAACTGTTGTTTAGTCAGTCTTAGGGCTTGTTTTGTGAAACGGCCATTTATAGAGGGAAGTGCCTCCTTGGCCTGCCTACACTCACTATGGTCAGCCCATAGCTTGTGATGTTTATCTCCGGTGCGTTTCCTTACCAGATTGCGTAAGTACCCGAAAGGCAGCGGCACGATGGGCTCAGGTCCCATTGCTGACAAACTAGACCCCCTTCGGGCGAGTTCATCCGCAGCGTCGTTGCCTCGAGATTCACTGTGTCCCTTGATCCATTGAATGGTTACTTTGTTGTGTCTACCAACCTGGTTTAGACGTTGGTGACACTCGAGAATCAACCCAGAGCTCACTGTGTGGCTGTTCAGAGCTTGCAGGACAGCCATGCTGTCCGAGAGTATGCGTATTGAGTGGTCCTTAACTTCCCTGGTTAGGATGGCTGATGCCGCCAGAGAAATGCCCATGCATTCAGCCTGGAACACTGTGTTGTGGACCCCCAATGGTGTGGCTATGTGGATATTGAGATCCTCTGAGAAGATTCCCGCACCAGTACCTGTACCTGTTTTTGATCCATCTGTGAAGATCCGCAGCTCGGCGGGGCAGAGCCCCTCGCACCGATGATCCTCATGCAATTGGATTTTGTATTTTTTATCGAAGATAAATTACTTGGGCACCCGGTCATTGATTGCCTTTGTTATGGGGAGTTCATTGTTGAGCTCCTCGAGCAGAGCGGTGTGTCGTGTGTCTCTCTTACTCCAGAGACCTAATGTTTTAAGTCGTACTGCTGCCATCGTCGCTTCCTGTTATATAAACAAGTGTAGCGGAGGGAGCCCCAGCATGGCTTCCAGCGCCGCAGTTGGAGTAGTCCTCATGCAGCCCGTCGTTGCCATGCAGGCCAGCCTTTGCATGTGTTGTAACTTGTTTACGGCTGTAGCTAGCTTTGAGCGTGGCCACCACACCACGGCCCCGTAGGTTACCATGGGCCGAATTACTGCGCTGTACAGCCATAGTATTATTTTGGGAGATAGGCCCCACTTCTTCCCTATCATTTTCCTGCATTGCCAGAAGGTAATGCAGGCCCTGTTTAGTTTGTAGTCTAGGTGATTACTCCAGCTTAACTTACTGTCTAGGATGACGCCTAGATACTTTACCTCGATAGACAGCTGGAGCTCTGTGTTGAAGAGCATAGGTAGCCGGTAGTGGCCTAGTGCTCGCTTTTGAGTAAACATGACTAATTCAGTTTTCGTGGGGTTTACCGACAGATCATATTCGTCGCACCATCTTTCCACGATGCGTAGTGCTTGTTGAGTAAGGTTGCAGATCGTTCCAGTCACTTTCCCTGACACTAGGATTGCGAGGTCGTCAGCATAACCTATTGTGTAGTAACGATGTGCGTTGAGTTTGGTGATCAGGTCATCAATTACCAGATTCCACAGAAGAGGGGAGAGTACACCCCCCTGCGGGCAGCCTCTGGCTATCAGAGCCAACTGCTGCTCTTCCTCAAGGCGAACCACTCGTTTGCTTAACATATTAGTTATCCAGTCATTTAGTACCTGTTCCACGCCGTGTTTGGAGAGAGCGGCACTAATGCTGGAAAAGTTTGTCTTGTCGAAGGCTCCTTCGATGTCTATGAATGTGCCCAGGCAGGACCCTTTCTGGTGAATCGCTTCCTCAATCTGGTTCACCACCAGATGAAGAGCGGACTCTGTCGACTTACCCGAGCTGTATGCGTGTTGGTTACCATGCAGTGGTATTGTTTTTAAAACGCCATCACGTAGTTCCCTTTCACACAGTCTTTCCATTGTCTTTAGTAAAAACGAGGTCAGACTAATAGGTCGATAGGATTTAGCGTTTGTGTAGTCACTTTTACCTGGCTTCGGAATGAATATGACTTTCACTTCCCTCCATCCTTTAGGAACGTATCTAAAGGCCAGGCACGCTCGCATTAAGAGCACCAGTTTTGTTGCAACAGCGGTACCTCCCCACTGTAGTAAGGCAGGAAACACGCCGTCGGGACCTGGTGCCTTGAAAGGTTGGAAGCTTTTGATGGCCCACTGAAGTTTTTCCAGCGTAATCATCTTTTCTGCATAAAGCCAGTCATCATCTGATGGTGTTTGGATAACGTCAAGCCATTCATTTACCTGCGCGAATACGCTGCCTGGGAAGTGAGTTTCTACTAGGAGACGTTGCGCTTCTTCAGGTGTCGTGGTCAACGTGTTATCGGGTTTCCGGAGTGTGGCGATCTCAGGTTTGTTCTGTTGCGCCAGTATTTTCCTTACCCTGTTTGCTTGTTGGCATGATTCAATGTTACCACAGAATTTACGCCACCCTGTAGTTCTTCTGAATCTGATGCATCTCTTGTAGCTCGATTTGGCCGCGTAATAAGCGTCCCAGTCCTCATCACTACATGTGTTCATGGCTCTGTTAAGAGCCTTTCTTACCTTACCGCGTTTGCGCTCCAGGTCTGCACCCCACCAAGGTTGTTTACCCGGTGTGTCGCGCGGAATCGTTTCTGGGCAGGCGATTCGGTAGCTGTTTATCAGCGATTCGGTGAGTAGTGTTACTTGCGCATCGATCTGTGCCGTGTCCGCAAGCAACTCCGAATAACATGATGGTACAAGCCTTGAGGTAAGGTTGCGTGTGTACACCGATATATCCGTGTTGCGAGGATTACGCGTAGGTTGTTTGGGTGGTATACAGACCTGGATGTCGAAGCGGATCCACCTGTGGTCTGAGCAGGAAGCCTCATTCGAGACTTGCCACCCAGTGATTAGTTCCGCTGCTCCCTCCGTAGCCAGAGTCAGGTCTATGATAGTACGACTGCGTCTGGTCACGAAGGTTGGTTCCGAACCCGTGTTTAGTAGGGATAGGTTAGTAGTGAACAGATAATCAACTAATGTCTTACCCCTTGCGTTTTGCGTCTCCATCCCCCACAGTGGATGGTGTGCGTTTGCGTCGGTCCCAATGACAATCTCATCCCTGCTGTTTGTGTGAGAAAACAGTAGAGTAAGCCTACCTGTCGCAACCAGTTTGGAACAGCGCCGGAAGGATCTATTATGCTGCTACGTCCTGTAGTACCGACGTAGCAGCTGTACGTGTCCCATTTACAATACACTACGAAGACTGAAGACATCATAGAGTACATACGGGTAAAGACCTACAAATAATGGACATTGAGGGTGGAGAAGTTGGAGTTGCGCCATAACATGAATTTCAAGTCGTTTGTGGTGTTCCGAGTCATCATTGTGACCTTCCTCTAGGAAGAGTTTTTTTGGCTGAAAGGTGTTTTGTATCGGCGTTTCCGCGGCTGGCTACGCGACACCTCGCATGGCAACACGACGCCGTCACTTCGTGAGCAGTAATTTTTAAGTATTTTGAATTGACTTCTGTAGTTTATTTTTAGTTTTTTTATGCTTATTTATGTATATGCCTCAGTTGCCTGAAATAAAGGATAAATAAAAATAACAATAACCCCTAGCGGCTCTGAAGAGCAAAGAGGGAACGCCCGGACGATACGACTTTGCTGGGCACGCTCCAAGAAAACCCGTAACGTGTGAGGACCCATATTGCTCAAGAAGAACCGAGAACCTATATTATGTAGATTTTATTTTATTTTATTTTAAGGCTTGTGAATTGTTTCTAGCTGTGCTCTAGTGTATTAAGTGCGTGTTTTGTAAGTTTTTAAAGTCTCTTTATTCATTTACTACTTGACCCGCGCAACTTCGTATGTGTCACAATTTTCATTAGTACTCCGCCCCTTTTGGTCTTGGCGTGATGATTGGCCTTCCTCGAAAAGTGGGCTATCTAACACTGAAAGAATTTTTCAAATAGAACCAGTAGTTCCTGAGATTCAACAGCGCGGTCAAGCAAACAAACAAACTCTTCAGCTTTATATAGTATATTAGTCATCTGTGTTAGAAGTGTGACCACCTTGTTTTTTTTTAAAGTATGGGAAGTCATCAAATGACTCCTCCCGCTCTGGGTGAAGCAGAAGGCAGTGTCAGACTCTTACTGACTAAAACCCATCCGTGTTCTTTCTAGTGCCCTTTGCGTTCCAGGACTACGGTGCCTCTTTCAAACGGATTCCGCACCCCGGCAGGCACTGGCCCTAGCGGGCTTCGTCTCCCATGCTGACAGCACTTTGAGGCGCGCGTGAAACAAAGCGCACCGTCGACGCGGGCCTGGTTCTGATCGGAAGGCGAGTCATTCAATGCTCGCAGGCCCGCGCCTACGGTGGCCGGAAATTGCCCTGCGACTCCCGACGCCCGGGGAGTCTTCTTCTGTTGCGGCGGCTGGGTCATGAGGTTTCCCTCTCTCTCACACGTTCGGCCTCCTCCTTCGCTAACATTACTGCTTCGCAGAAGGAGGTGACCGCTTCCCATGCCTCCCCGCTCCGGACCATAGATTGAACCAGGGCCGGTCGCGAGAGATCACCGCCGTCGATCGCCTCAACGAGGACCCGGCGGTGCTCCGCCAAAGCAGGGCAGACCTCCACCGTATGCTCCACCGTGTCCTCCGGGCGATCTTCACAGTATTGACACCCTGCCGAATCTGAAACAGGTATCTCCTGAAACAACCGTGTCCGGTGAGTACCTGCGTCAGGCGGAAGGTAAGGATGCCATGACGCCACTCCAGCCACTCCTCAAAGAGGGGACTTGGGCTTGCCCAGCGCTGGGTTGTGACAGTCGCTGTCTCCGTACTGCCATGAGATCTTGCTAGAGCTTCGTCCGCCTTGCCGCGGCAGAGGAGTCTCGCCCCGGCATTGCGCCTCCACGCGCCATTCGTAAATGAACGCGAGGGCTCTCACCTCCAGATCCCATGGCGGCAGTCCGGCAAGGAGGCTTGCCGCAACTCCAGAGACCGTGCGGTATCCCCGGGCCAGCCGAATGGCCATGACCCTCTGGAACGCGTTGAGGTAACGGGCAGGTCGCTTCCTCAAAGTAGGCGCCCACACCGACACCCCATAAAGGGTCATGAACCGCACGACCCCCGCGTAAAGCCTTCGGCAGGAGGCAACTGGTCCCCCTAGATTGGGCAGAATCCGCTTGAAGACAGCCCCGGCCCGCCCCAGTCAGGGAGCCAAACGTCGGAAATGCTCGACGAAGTTCCACCAGCTATCGAGGACGAGACCCAGGTATGTGATCGTCGACCCGACGCCTATGTGAACCCCTCCGACCGTTATTAGGAATCCCGATGGTGGCCTGTTTCGAGGACCATGGAAGCACATAGCTTCGGACTTGTGTAGAGCCACTTCGAGACCCAACTGCCAGATTCTCTCGATTACTGTCGCAACCCCGCGTGTCATAGCGTCGGCCGCCGCCTGGTGCGACCTCCCGAGCGAAGATTGAACGCCTACACTTAGTTTCTAAGTAAATACTCCATTGTTCATAATTTATAAAGAGAAGAGCTAACTAAGGCTATCTCATGTTTTACTTTCCTTTGTCAATTTATGGAAGAAAAATGAGGTGATGAAGGTCGGAAAAAATCTCAAAGAAATTGATATCACAGAGGATTATACTAAAGAAATTCTGGAGAAGAGAAAAATGTTACAAACAAAATTGAAGGAAGAAAGGAAATTTTGCATATCTTAAATACGACAAGCTTGTAGGTAAAGAAAAAAATACATCCAATGATAAAGGAAAAAGAGAAATATCTTCATCGCCGCGAGACAATACACCGGCGAAAAGACAACACGTCTGGTCGCCATCACTAAATAAGAGGCGTAACGCTTTTGATGTAACGAGAGGCAGATCCAACTCTCTCTCTTCCAATACGGCGGATAATAAGCAATAACCAACCAATAGCAATAGCTATCGGCAACCGGAAAACTCAAAAACATAAAAATGTAGATAACCAAATAATCAGAAATCACGAACCTCTCCCAAGCCGACTGGTCCTCGTGGGGGAAAATGACCACGGCCCTCTAAAGATAAAAAAATAACAAGAAAAAGAAAAATATAAATGTACATACAGCAACTTTAAACTGTCGATCATTAGGAACTACAGAAAAACTGCAAGAACTGGAATTAGCACTGGATGAAATAAAATGGTACATAACTGGTGTTAGTGAAATGAGAAGATTTGGGGAAAGAATAGAAGATCATGGAAAATACATACTACACCATATTGGGGAGATGCCCGGATTATTCGTTGTCGGATTCATGGTTAAAAGAAACCTTGTCAAAAACATACAAAAAAAAGAGGGATTTCAGAACGGATTGCACTGCTCAACATTAAATTGAGAACAAGTATGGTCTATAATCCAGGTGTTTGATTGCCTACCGAGTCAAATAGAAAAGAAGACTTAACAAAAATCGAAAAATTCTACGAAGACCTAAGATCCACGATTGCAAATGCAGCCAAGAAAATTATAGTTATGGGCGACTTTAATGGACAGATTGGCAAACAAAAAAGAGGAGAAGAATATACCATAGGAAGTCATGGATTTGGCAATAGAAGTAAAAACGGTTCTCGATTAAAAACATTTATTTTATCATGGGTCCAATGAGTTTCTCGAGTTGTTTTTTTTTAATTCTCAAAACTTGTTTCCCAAAAACCTGTATGATGAAAAACCGTGAATAATGATAATAATAAGTGCTTATTGTATTTTAAGCCTTAAAATTATTTTTCTAGTTACTAAGAATCGATTTATGAACATCGCTCTTTTAAATTCATCGAGTCGAATAAAATAAAATAAAAAATCGATTAGCATAATCGATATGGCACACTATAAAAATTAAAAAACAAAATGGTTGAACATTTTGAACACGAATATAGTATAGTGGTAATGAAATTACGTGTTTATTGGATCTGTGTTTGTAAATTGCCTTTAGATCTGGGTTTTTTATTGATCATCATGATATTTAGATTCATAATTTACATATTTTTAATCATGTTTACATGCGAGTGGTCGATATTTGTGAAAAATAAAAACGTAAACAAACACAGTTGATCAATAAAACTGCATTACCGCTACATACCTATATCGTTAGAAATATGGATATATTCGTCAGATAATCAAATGATGAGTAAACCGCTACTTCCGTAATGGAGTTTGGGTGTTCGAAATCCACAATTTTTATATTTTTTAGCCTCAAACTTCGCTGTCATCAAAATTGCAACGCAGAAAATTTTGTGTCAAGATTCGATCATATTTTTAATTAACTTATGTATGAATAAGGGCACAACGAAGAACGCAAATGGAATGATTATGTCTTGATTTTGCACTTTTGCATCTTTTTAGCAAGCGAGAAGTTTGTTTACTCATATATTTTCAGAAAATCAAGTTGACTGCATTTTTGAGAGATGAAGTAATTCACATTAAAGATACATTTTTAAGTAGACTGAAGTGATTTGAATGACATTAACTTATATTTAAGATATTTCTAACCAATTTATCGTATAATATAGCTTCGGAAACAAATTTTTCATAGTAAATTCGATTGCCGAAATTAGATATAATTCCTGAATTTGATGACGTAATTTGCAAAATTCCGTCGACTCAGCTGACGTGTGTCAAATGTCAAAATCTTGTCGTGCAGAGTGGTTAAATGCCAGTAGCAATAAACAATTGAAGAGTCTTATTAAGACTAACTTAAAATATGTATTCAAATGATCACTGTAAAAATTGAAGTAAAGGATACTATGTTAATTGATATTTTTGCATCTTGTTTACGCGTGTTATTAAAAATAGATTTAAATTTCCTACCAGATAGCTTGTTTTAAAAATAAATGAAAAAGTTAACCACAGGAAGTATGATGGGCGAATTTTTCTTAGCAAAACAGCACGGTTCCGAAAAAATCCAAAGAAAATGAGGAAATTAAAGCCTTTAAAAGAAAAGAAAGAAATGTCAAACGAATGTGCTGGCGTTTCTTTACAAAATCATCAGGCAATTTCCACGCGACTCCATATAGGGGTTGTGGGTATTGTTTTAAAGACAAAAAAATCACAAATTACGGTAATCCCTCCATTTCATCAATCTGAGCAGCTTGTTCGTAGCACTTAGGGCAATAATCTGCCCCGAAACAATCAAGATTTCACAGGATTTAAATAAAATTCTGTCGAGAGATGAAAATCAATGTATGTACCTATGTATGATCTCGAATAACAATATAAATAAAACTAGCTGTTGCCCGCGACTTCGGTCGCGAGTAAGTCTGAAGTCGCTAGATAAGATATATACGAAGAATCAATGTCTAGCTTTGTTTGACTCTCCTTAGATTTAGGAATTTGAAAGAGTATTGCATGCAAGGCACTGGTTGTTTCATCTCTTCTGTTCCAAATGTCAACCAGCCCATAACAGTTCTCTACGCCTGATGTTAAAGAAAGTTGCTAAGGTTGTTAACACGTTACGGAATTTGTTCGAGAGAGTCTGACACTCCCTTATCATAAGTATATCTACATACACTACACATAGCATTAGTCGTTCTTCAGATACCCAGCTGTGACAGACTTAAGCACACCATAAGGGTTCCTTTTTTACTATTTTGGTTCGGAACCCTAAAAATACGACTGAATTGAGAACGTACCTAAGTAGTGAAAACGTACGGTCTAACAATGTGAGCATTTAGTTATGAAAATTTTAATAGCTAAGTTTCGTTAAAGATTTACAATTCGCTACAAATTGAAAATAAGAATCCACTTGAAATATTTCATTTCGATCATAAAATTGTTTTGAAGTACAATGTACCTACAAAAAAATCGGACAAATGCGAGTCGGATTCGCCCACCGAGGGTTCCGTAAAAATTGGTAGGTACAAATTACTTTAAAAATTAAGACTATATTGTTTTATGATTTCAATAGAAACGTGTAGTTTTTACCTATACTTGTAGTGTATGAAAATTTTTCTTGCTAAATTTCATAGTTTTAGGTCATCGGGAAATACTGCGAGGATCGCCCGGAGGACATGGTGGAGTACACGGTGGAGGTCTGCCCTGCTTGGGCGGACGACCGCCGGGTCCTCGTTGAGACGATCGGCGGCGGCGACCTCTAGCGACTGGCCCTGGTTCAATCTATGGTCCGGAGCGAGCAGGCATGGGAAGCGGTCACCTCCTTCTGTGAAGCAGTAATGCTAGCAAAAGAGGATGCCGAACGTGCGAGAGAGAGGGAAACCTCACGACCCAGCCGCCGCAACAGATGAAGACGTCCCGGGCGTCGGGAGTCGCAGGGCGATTTCCGGCCACCGTAGGCGCGGGCCTGCGGACGGCGTGCAATGGGTGGCTCGCCGTCCGATCAGAACCAGGCCCGGGTTGGCGGCGCGCTGTGTTCCACGCGCGCCTCGAGGAGCTGTCAGCAAGGTAGACGGGGACCGCTAGGGCCAGTGCCTGCCGGGGTGCGGAATCCGTTCAAAAGAGACGCCGCGGCCCTGAACGCAAAGGGCATTGGGAGAAACACGGATGGGTATTAGTCATTAAGAGTCTGACACTCTTTCGAATGAGTCATTTGATGATTTTCCATCATTAAAAAAAAAAGGTCATCGGGAAATACCCTATGAATTTTGATTCCTACGTTTTTGCGGCATAAATGGCTGTATCGATTTTTTGGTTGTAGGTACGTGTTTTTATAGAAAACAGTTTAATAGAATTTCGTTTCATATAAAATTTTACTCGTATAATCATTTCATAGAGTGATCAATACGCAGAATACTTTCATTGAATCAATTTAAATCATCTATTTTTTGTTACAAATAAAATTCAAAATTTCGATATTCATTTCATAGTAACAAATCTTATATTCTATGTGCTCATATTGTTTGGTTTATCGAGTGACAGTTTCAAAGCGTTTCAATTCTCCCCTTTGTTAATGTGCATACCCTTTTTTTTTAAGGATGGGAAATCATCAAATGACTCCTCCCACTCTGGGTGAAGCAGGAGGGAGTGTCGGACTCCTACTGACTAAGACCCATCCGTGTTCCTCCTGGTGTCCTGTGCGTTCCAAGGCTACGGTACCTCTTTCGAACAGATTCTCCTGCCCCAGCAGGCACCTGCCATAGCGGCAAGTAAGTAAGTATAATTGTATGGACCAAATATTACGTGAAACATTTTATGTGAAACGAAATTCTATGAAATTTCTGTCTGCAAAACAAGGGAACACCCTTTTTTTCGTTAACTTTTATGTTTCATTTTTTCACAGCTTCAAGAGACTGTAGATTTGAGTACTTGTATGGCTTTAATTTCAACCCAATACCTCCACGCGTTCCCATGATTAAGAGTCTTGACTGACAGACGGACGGACAACAAAGTGATCCTATAAGGGTTTCACTTTTTTCTTTTGGGGTACAGAACCCGAAAAAACGATCTACCCAAACAAATACTCATCCTAACAAAACCGGTAGACATAGTATTCAAAACAGAATCTTCGATAAGGCAGTTATATCAGTTCATGTCGCCTCACAGAAGCCACAAAATAGTAAACTCTAATCGCACATTGTCAAGAAAGAGCAAAATATTCATAAATAAGACTACATGTCATATTCTACGTGCGGATGAGGGTGTTAGATCGGCGCGGCGGCGCATAATGTGGTACAATGTGTTCCGAGGTAACAACCTGGCTTATGAGGCTCTTGTGGTACCACAGATAAGGCACGCTGGAGGCTTTGTGAAGGTACAATGTAATAAGGCGGCCACGGTAATACGGGGACGCCCATTTATTTCGCACCTTTTATAAACAATATTCACGTTGAGCTAGCGGGCTCGTTGTATCGTGGACGCAATTTTAGTTATCAGGTTCATTATTATTTTTCTAGAAACGTACGAAACCGACGCGACGCGCTAAAATTACTCTCTTGACAGACACACTACACCAATCGTGGATTCGTGACGCATCACTCGTGCTCTCAGCGTCACAATGTTTAGTATTGAAAATTTGCACATTTTCTACGCTTTGTTTTTCAAGATCACACATTTGGCAACTAAAATAATGGTCCACGAGCCATAAACATATTTCCATGCCCAAGTTCCTCCCGGACGATTACTTGTAAAATGGTTAAGAGAGCTTTATTATGAGTTCTGTGAACGTTAGCTGTGATAAGGTGCGTGTGATAACCAGCTGAGTCGACGGAATTTTGCAAATTACGTCATCATATTCAGGAATTACATCTAATTTCGGCAATCGAATTTACTATGAGAAATTTGTTTCCGAAGCTATATTATACGATAAATTGCTAGAAATATCTTAAATTACAAGTTAATGTCATTCAAATCGCTTCAGTCTACTTAAAAATATGTCTTTAATGTGAATTAGGTACGTCACCTCTCAAAAATGCAGTCAACTTGATTTTCTGAAAATATATGAGTAAACAAACTTCTCGTTTGCTAAAAAGATGCAAAAGTGCAAAATCAAGACATAATCATTCCATTTGCGTTCTTCGTTGTGTCCTTATTCATACATAAGTTAATTAAAAATATGATCAAATCTTGACACAAAATTTTCTGCGTTGCAATTTTGATGACAGCGAAGTTTGAGGCTAATAAAAAACTTTTTTACAAAAAACACAACCGACTTCCAAAAACAAAACACTACAAGGTACAAAATAACTTCGGAAGAAAGAAAAGAACTTTAATTTCGGAAGTCAGTGTTTTTGGTTATTTTTTCGTTTTTTGACACCGACTTCCGAAATTAAAGTTCTTTTGCCGGTTGTGTTTTTTTTGTAAAAAGTTTTTTATTTTTCACTTTTAAGTGGTACCCTACCTGCGTACCCATTATCAGCGTACCGGCGCAATGTTATGTTAAGAACTGGTGTAAACACTAAAAAAATATACGATTTCAGCAATCCCGATCCCTTTGCTATCATTTATTGAAGAGTTCCGTTGCCTACCTCCGAAGTTCTTCGTCAGATCTTCACCAAATTGAAACGAGATCAGTCCAGGAAAATACTCTTTCAAACAAAAAAGAATCATTCAAATCAGCTGACAACTGGCGAAAACATCGCTGAACAAACATTTTTCATGGGATCTCATCATCAGATCCTAATTTATACTTTCCATCATCAGCTCAGCAACTTGAAATGATGATTACCTGGCGCAAATATCTAAATTGCGTTAGAAAGTTTATGAAAAACATTGTATGTGCCTATAAAATTTGAGGGTTGCCCTCGATTTTCGTGGGATTCCATCATCAGATTCTGACATGGTGACAATGGGACCAATCGAGAAGTATACCCTTTCAGATGAGACAACAATTTTTCAAATCGGTTCATAAATGACGGAGTTATGAGGTAACAAACATAAAAAAAAAAAAAAAATACATACCGAATTGAGAACCTCCTCCTTTTTTGAAGTCGGTTAATAAAATAAACAAGTACCTATTAATTATATTTTGTCAGAGCCACACTATGGAGGAAATATACACTTGTACGTACTACAATGCATTGTGTGCATGTGATAGATAAAAGGAGCTACATCTGCCAACAAACTGCTTTGCAGTTTGGCAGAAGTAATAATAAATTGTTGAATGCATATTTCATGAATAAACACTTTTTCATTTTTTTTTTTTCAGATGAAATATTTTTTTTTCAAATCGGTTCATAAATGACGGAGTTATGAGGTAACAAACATAAAAAAAAATACAACCGAATTGAGAACCTCCTCCTTTTTTTGAAGTCGATTAAAAAATGTAAAAATTGTGGATTTCGGACACCCAAACTCCATTACGGAGGTAGTGGTTTACTCATCATTTGATTATCTGACGAATGTATCCATATTTCTAACGATATATGTAGCGGTAATGCAGTTTTATTGATTTTCAAAGTCGAAGTTTCGCGCCAACTGTGTTTGTTTACGTTTTTATTTTTCACAAATATTGACCACTCGCATGTAAACAGGATTAAAAAAAAATGAAAATTATGAATCTAAATATCATGATGATCAATAAAAAACCCAGATCTAAAGGCAATTTACAAACACAGATCCAATAACACGTAATTTCATTAACACTACACTATATTCGTGTTCAAAATGTTCAACCATTTGGTTTTTTGATTTTTAGAGTGTGCCATATCGATTATGCTAATCGATTTTTTTTTTTTTTTTTTTCGACTCCATGAATTTAAAAGAGCGATGTTTATAAATCGATTCTTAGTAACTAGATAAATACTTTTAAGGCTTAAAATACAATAAGCACTTATTATTATCATTATTCACGGTTCCTCATTATACAGGTTTTTGGGAAACAAGTTTTGAGAATTAAAAAAAAAACAACTCGAGAAACTTATTGGGCCCATGATAAAATAAATGTTTTTAATCCGTTTGGAACATCATCCTAAGCATTTAGTACCATGGCACCAAAGCGTCACCATCAGATTCTACATGAGTTCGAAATCATAAACATATCATCTACGTAGATATGTACAGTACGTTTCAAAGTGGACTAGCAATCTCACAAGGCAATAGATTGACACTTCGGTTTAACTAACGACCTTCTTTTACTACTCTGTCAAGAAAGTACCGGGAAAAGATCAATAATACACAAAATGTCTGATATTCATCCAAATTTATTTTATCACCTTCAAAGTATGCTCTTTTAGAAACGATACACTTGCGCCAACGAATAATCCATTCATCAAAACATTTTTTAAACGCTGCTTCCGGAATTGAGTTCAGTTCTCGCCGCGAATTCTCCTTTATGTCTTCTATCGATTGAAAACGGGTGCCACACACACAGCTTGTTGACTAGTTTGCATGTCAAACTCGTAAACCCACGTCTCGTCACCAGTAACAATGCGTTTCATGAATGTTGGGTCCGAACTGACTCGTTCTAGCATGTCCTCAGCGACTTTCATGCGATTGAGTTTTTGGAGAAAATTCAGATCTTTTGGGACTAGCCGAGCAGCAACATGTTTCATACCCAAATGATTAGTTAAAATGGTACGGATCGACTCGTGAGATACAGAAAGTTCGGCGGCTATCTGTCTCAGAGTTGAAAGGGGATTTTCAGTCACTATTTCCTTCACTTTTGCGATGTTAACTTCAGTTGCAGACGTTGACGGCCTACCAGAGCGAGGCAAATCTTCCATCACATCTCGACCGCTTTTGAACGCTTTGAACCACTCATAAGCACGAGTTTTTGATAAAGTCGATTCACCGTAAGCCTTCTGTAACATTTTCAGTGACTCCGAACACGAAATTCCTTTGGCGATGCAAAATTTAAGACAAACTCTTTGTTCAATATTTTTGTCCATTATGAAATTCGCAATACACACTATATTTATGATATTACTAAAACCAGCACTGTATTTAATATAAATAACAGATGCAACTCAAACTCCGCGCCAAAATGGAAAACAGTTGTGCCAATCTAACAACTACAAAAAAACAAAAATTTGAATTTGGAACCATAAACAAATCATCCATTCCCGATACTTTTTTGACTGAATGTAATTTAGTTGTGAATATGTTTTTTTTTTTATTTTTATAAAAAACGTTGCCCCACACTAGGTATCTATCTCCTGTATCATGGATGCGTTTACAGACATATAATCTGTAGAACAATTATCTGTAGGCCATACAAATATTTGTTCAGCGCGGGAATCGAACCCGCGACACGCAGCGCAGCAGTCAATTGCTCAACCACTGCGCCAACCGTGTCGTCAGATCATGTTGATAGCCGATATGAATTATACCGCTGTGACCGTAATTACCAAGCCACAGGCAGCGATTGCGTCGGAGGTGTTATGATAGCCGTGCGTCGCGAACACTGTCCTTGGCAGCGCAGCGACATGCGCGCGTCACCGCTGTCGAATGAGATATGGGTCTCGCATAAGCCAGCGGATCAAAACAATATCGGTTCTTCTAATTATGAATCATTGCTAGCATCCTTTTACGACACAGTGAGTGAGTTTATGTTTCGTAACCATAATGATAAATTTATAATACTAGGAGACTTGAATGTATCCCAAGCTTATTGGTCTTGCAATTATGACTCAAATTCTATGGATATATACACTAATAATGACAAACTAGCTAGCCTCACTGCCGATTTCATGAATTTGTCTTCCTTATTATAATACAATAATCAATTCAATCATAATAATAGAATATTGTTGCGCCTTATCTCAAACATCCATTGAAACATCCATTTGTACCACAAGATTTGCATCACAACTCATTAGAAATTTACTTAAATTTAAACTTCTGTCCCGCACTCAAGCTTCCAATCTACAATGAAAAGGCAATATTATAAAGCCAATTATGACTCAATTATCCCCTAGCGTCCGTGGATTGGGAGAATATTTTTTCTATTATGAACCATGTAGATTCCATGACTGATTACTTCTATAGTGTCCTCCAAAATATTTTGGACGAATTTGTGCCAACCTGCAATTTAAAACCACTTATAAAGTTATCCAACGGAAAATGCAAGTTTCACCATAATTCATAACACATTCATAATGCGTACAGCTAAGGAGTGGAATTCCCTGCCGGAGTCTGTGTTTCCTGATAGCTACAACCTGGGAGTCTTTAAGTCAAGAGTGAATAGGTTATTTCTAGGCAAGCGTGCTCCATCTTCGACCACATCATCACTTACCATCAGGTGAGATAGTGGTCAAACGCGTGCCTATCTATAGTAAAAAAACAAAAAAAAAAACATATGGTAACCTCCACGACTACCGCACGTTTTCGTTACTATGGAGTAGATTTCAAAAATGTCTAGAGGTTGTTATCAAAATTTTATTAAGTATTCTGAAGATCCTAAATGTTTTTGGTCTTTTGTCAAATCAAAAAACTGATGCTCCCTTTATCACTGTACAATGAGTCGATTTTGACACACTGCGAACGATGTGTGAGATAGTCTGAGAAGAAGGATCTTGAGTGGCACTCAGGAGAGTGCCACTCCGCGGATTCCGACGCTTTCCATTTTTGAAATGAGTATAGGTATAGAAACCAAGTCAAACGCCTTTGACAAGTCAAGAAAGACATCGAAGCATTTAAAACCCTCATCCAACTTGCCAACCACCGTACTTGTAAGGTACCGCATCTTCAGTAGAGGTTCCCCGTCTAAAACCATATTGATTATTTGCTAGCAGGTTATATTTCGCGAGATATGTGGTAAGACACTTGTTAAGGATTTTTCTAGTACTTTAGAGAGGGAACTCAAAACTGAGATAAGCCTATAGTTGGTGACGTTGGATCTGTCTCCACTCTTGTATATAGAGTGAACAACAGCCTTCTTGAACGCACTGGGGAAAGTACCGGACTCAATGGCGCGGTCACAGACGTGCGTTACGGAAGCTGCTAGGACGGAGCTGGACTGCTTGAGAACACTGGCAGGGTTATTATCATAGCCGGTGGCGCTGTCACTACGTAGGCTGTCAATCACTCCTTTTACCTGTACTTCGTCGACCGGCATAATTACAAGAGAATTTCACGGCGGGGGTAGTGATGAGCAATCAAGATAGGGGGATCCAGAAGTAGGTTTAATTTTTGAGGCTAGATCTTCACCCACACCAACAAAAAAGCTGTTTACCTGGTTGATGAATTTTTAGGTGTCTGAAGAGTTCTGTAGAAGCGCACTTGGTGAGTGCGAAAGAGAGTTCTGATTTATTATAACCTGGATAGCTTTCCATGTGGCTTTGGAGTTATTTTAGCTTTACGTAATTCATTTTTGTCATATGATCTTTTCAGTTTTTTCAGAAGACTATTGAGAAAATTTCGGTATCGTGTATAAGTAGTTTTTAAGACTAAAGTCAGTGCTTCTTTGATGTTTGAAAAGTTATAGCGGACTATGTTAGCTGATTGTTTAGCTGCGGATTTTTTTTTTCATCTCTAGACAAAGTATGACTTTGAAGTGGTCAGTGATATGAGTTTCAAGGACTACTACTGTGGCAGGGCCTTTAAATTTTAAAAGTACGTGATCTAGGCAATTGCCTGAACTTATGGGGAGCACATGAGCAGGCAAAATACCTAAGGAGGCACACAGGGTGAGATAACTACTTGAATGGCGATCGTGATTGTCTGGTTTAATATCAATGTTCATGTCGCCAATCACAGCAATATTGTTATAGCGTTTTCTTGATTTATTTATTTATTTATATTTATATATACTTTATTGTACACCAAATTAAAACATATGAAGGAAACTTTAAACTAAAACAAATACAATTGGCGGCCTTATCGCATTCCGCGATCCTGCCTGGACAAGAAATGGGGTTGCACTTGGTGCAAATATAAAGTTTAAGTAATAAAATCTTATAGAAAAAAAAGCAATACAAAATACTAAAATAGATACACAAATACATACATATTAAATATACGTATTAAAAGAAAATAAGTGTCATTTTTAAAAAATTAACATCGAAAAAGTAATAACAGCGACAAGTAGTGTTCCCTAACAAAGGGAACACTACTTGTCGCTGGGATTAGTCAGTCTCTTAAAAACAGGCAGCGATTGCGCGCGCTTAATTAACACTGGCAATGCATTCCACAAACGGGCAGCTTGGACTGAAAAAGACTTGTCCAAGAAGGTAGTGGAATGCATTGGCATTTTCAGTTTCAAGTTATCCGATGACCTAAGAAATTTTTGATTGTACGAGTACTACTCGTACACTATCGAAGCTTCGGTAAAAATTCTTAAGGTTGCAAAAAGATGGGGAGCGACATACGCATTGATGGTTCAAGGTACGTGCAATTTGACAAGGTCTTTGTGTAAATAACCTCGCCATCGTTCTGCGACTTGTTTTCAGTCGTTGCCGAAAAAGAGTAGCCTTGCAGATAAAGAAGGGGCCCAGAAACATTTAGCCAACACTCGGTTAATATGATAACGTCAAATTCAATTGTAGTGGTTGTTAGCATCGTGATGAATTGATCAAAGTTCTTTCTAAGACTTCTAATATTTATATGAATAATTTTTAAGTTATTATTTGGATGCTTAATAAATGTTAGGATAACGATGTTTGGGGGGCAAACATGAGATCAAGCTATGGCGAGATCGTCTATTTCATTGGATAATTTATTGTTTTGATTAGCCATTTATTGTAAGATGAATGAGGTCCAGCAGCTGGTAACTTTTTAACATGTCTCGATAACGACTTCTAACTGGAGGAGAGGGACGTGTTATTATAATTTTAAGAGTGGTCCTAATAAAGGGTTGTGCAAGATGTATCTGGATGCTAACGAGAGAGAATGTGTGGGTAGGAGGCAGTGCGTGTGTATTATGGGCTGTAAAAATGCATGGATAATAGAGAAACAAAATCGTGTGAAGAGAGAAATGACGCCATCTACCATAAAACTAGTCTCATCAGTCATCGACTAACAAAATTTAATTATGCTGTTACTAGATGGCGTAGTTGCCTTGCTTTAAATGATAAAATATTTTTGTAGGTTCTTTTTTAATCTTAAAACCTTCAAATAAAATTTATAGTTTCTTTTAAAGAAGTTGTTACAAATTATGAACTATGTTAAAGTTGAATATCAATTTACAAGTATCTGATTATCAAAGTTCTAGTTTTCAAATATGAGAGGGTAGGTTAAAAATTGACTTTTACATAATTGGTAGGTAGTATAAATAATAGTTAGAGCGAAGACTTATGACTAAGCTCAATTGATCGTTCGCTAAGTTAATTCCATGGCAATTACCTCGTTCGAGTGCCTTTTGTTCAGTATAATAATTATAATCAGGTGAATTATCTAGTTATTTTACCGAAATGAATACGCGTTGCAATATTGATATCGTAACAAGAGCTCAAATAATTGCTTTACATAATCAAGCCAAAAAATTGACAGAAATAGCCAGAGAGACCGGTGTAAACGTAAGTAGTTTTATTTTTACTCTTTTAAATAAAAAAAACTCCATTATTTTATAGTTACTTTTTCAACATAATAATAATTATTGGGTATTATATACCTATTTATGTTTTATTGTTGCAGAGAAAAACAGTTGTTCTATGGGTACGACGATTTGAAGAGGAGGGTTCATTGCAACACCATCAAAGAACTGGTAGACCACGACTCATTACCATATCACAGCATCAAACCATGATAAGGGAGTATGAAGAACATGGGTTTTTGCCGACAAACTACTACGCTAGTTTATTTGACACGAGCGTTGACACTGTCCGTTGAAGGACTGCATTATCGGAGGCATGCTGTGAAACCCTTGCATTATCGAAGGCATGCTGTGAAACCCTTGCTAACGGAAAACCATAAAAGGGCAAGATTACAGTTTGCTATGAATCACCTAAACTTCGATTGGAGTAATGTCATCTTTACAGATGAAAAAACTTTTAAGTCCAGTGAACACGGACGCTTATGTTTGTGGCGTCGAAATAATAAGCGATACACAAGTGGTCACGTAGTGCCCAATATGCAATCTGGTCACATAACAGTGAACATGTGGGGATGGATGAGTGCAGCCGATCCGGGAGAACTAGTCAGAATACCAAGTCGAGCAAATAGTGCAAATTATATAGAAGTGCAAGAGACGACTATGTTGCCTACCGTTCGAAATGTGTATCCAAAAGAAGAATTACCATAGATCAAATTTGTGCAGGATAATTGTCCTATACACCGTTCGCACAGTGTGCAAGCATGGTTTTGTCAGCATGATGACATAAGCGTTATTCCTTGGCCTGCTAGATCACCGGATTTAAATCCAATTGAAAATTTATGGGGTGTTATCGTTCAACGGTGGAAGTCAGTCAGTCAGCCAGTCAGTTATATTGGTTTGGAACCCTTTGCACGCGAGTCCGACTCGCACTTGGCGAGTTTTTTTATCCATTAGCAGTATTTCTAAAACAAAAAATAAATGAAACATTATTAACATTTTTGACAGCGTAAAGACGAGAAACTAGTCAAATGTCTGTTTGGTCAATTTGAAATTGTAACTTTAGTTACAATTTGAAACACTTACTGCCAACAAACACAATCACATCAATCTATTTGATTCCAACAATATCCTCAGAAAAATTGTTTTATTTTGTATAATTATTTAATTGCTAACTGTTTAAAACTGATTTGGTGAAAACAATATCTGTGCAATATCTGTGCAGGTGTTCCGCAAGGATTTATATTGGAGCGTTATATATATCGTTAATTCTGTTCACCAATGACTTAATAAATTATATAAATCAAATAGGGAATATGCAATATTTCTATTTTTGCTTTTATTTAAAGAACTCCGTCTAGAATAGACCGCCACATAAATAAAAAATGAAAACGCTTTAATTTATTGCTAAAACTGCGTTTTTAAACAGACAATTTAAATTTTCGCGCCAAAACGGACGATGACGTTACTCATGTCTGTCACTGGTCAAGAACTGTCATAATTCAAAGTCATAGAGCAAGATCCCAGTGCTTCCAAAACTTACTTATTTTCTCAGTAACAAAATGTGTGGAATAGAATAGTGTTAGTATGTAGGTACTTTGAACATTCGCTTACTGGCTAGTTTGAGTTGACGCGACCGCCGGTTTGTAAGTATCATCATCAGATGCTGGCTATAACACGACTAGATAATTTTCACGATTTTAACAAAATACATATTCTTAAATATTTAGTAAAAATTTAAAGACTAATTAGTCATTGTAATAGTGTAGGATCTGATCGCTATCTCCACTGAGAATTGAGATCCTATTCACAAGTATCTTTTGGACATAGTTTATTTACTAAGTATAAAAATAAAACTGCATAACTACCTCCTATAGACTTATGAAATATGTCATACCTACATACATCACTAAACAAAAAAAAACCATTGGATGGAGCTACCAGATACTTACTATGCGTACGTTGTAATTACACTGGCCACTACTCTATTCAAATATTGTGATACTGCGAAATAAGTAACGTCTGGGAGCCCTCGGATCTTGGACTATAAACTAACACGAGTGACGTCACCAAACGCTGATTGGTGTATTAAAAATCGTTCCGTTTCACGTTACTTTAAATTTGTAATTATTGTTAAAAATCAATATTAACTGGAACGAAAATGTTGCACTGGCCCTTCTCTTATGCTTTTTTTTTACATTTTAGTCACAAAATAATGAGTAATATTAAATTTGCATCTTTCCTATTCTACCAGACATACAACTTGTGGTTTTCGCTGATGTCACGAACGCCATTATAGGTGCAAATGACATAAATGAGCTTACGGAAAAAGTGAATGTAGCTATAAGGCACCTTTATTGCATGGTTCACTGTTAAAAAGATAAAAATCAATAGTTCAAAGACCAAAGTAACGACTGTTCGCAGTAAAGATACTATAGAAATCATATTAAATGAGGACAAAATTGAACTTGTGATAGATGCGAAAGTCTTGAGTGCCTGAGTTGACATTGAATTTATTGTTTATATTGCCCGAGTTTTTTTTGTATTTTGTGTTGTTTTGATTGAATCTTTTATTATTATTTTTAAATGACCATTTGACCAATGCATTATTATACCTACTATTTAATTGAGTTGACTTTATTGTTAAAAGTATGTGTAAATGGAAGTTATTATGTTATTTTTAGAAATGATTTTAGATACAATTTAAATAAAATTGTTATCGAAATAAAATGAAATGTAAATTGATAAGGATTTGTGTCATAATAAACTATTAAGAGCTAATCATCTCTAATTAAATGCATGTTAGATCTTTTGACAAAGTAGATACTATTGTTTGTCAGTTGGGTCAAGTTGTAGGATGTATGAGCGGTGTTTAATAGTGACAGCAATAAAAATGTCAACGATAAAACCATAGCTGACTGAAAATGAGATAGGACGTTTTTTCTTCGCCGTTGGCAATTTATTTTTAGGTTTTGGGACACTAAGATCTTTATAATATTTATTTGTTAGCAGTAAGGATAGTTTTACAACCGGGCGTTTTAGAAGTCCGTTTTTTGTTTTAAGTGTGACAACCCATACGTGTCCGTCACTTCCTGGATGCAACGCTACTACGCGATCTAGACTCCATTTTCTAGGTGGAAGGTTGTCGTCCTTTATAATAACGATGTCGTTAAGATTGAGATCTGTTTGATGTTGCCGCCATTTAATTTAGTCCTCGAAGAAAGCTGCGAGAGGTAGTCAGTCTTCCACTTAGCAAATATATCTTGATAGTTTTTTTTACATCAAGTGCCACTCACGCTCTGTTTCAAAGATCGTTATGTTGGGGCCACTTACTAAAAAGTGAGCCGGGGTCAAAAAGTCCAGATCCTCAAGATCTTCTGTCATAGGGTGTAGTGGTCTGGAGTTTAAACAAGCCTCGAGTTGGGATAGTAGGGTAATATATTCTTCGTAGGTTAATTTTGCTCTCCCACGACACGCTTGAGATGGTGTTTTAAGCTCTTCACTGCAGCTTCCCAGAGTCCGCCAGCACATGGCCATGATGGGGCATTAAAATGCCATTCAATATTCATTTTAGAGATAGTCGAGTTTACTTCTGGGTCAGACAAGATTTGGGAGATTTCGGCAAACTCTTGTTTTAAAATTTTATTGGGTCCTATGAAGTTTGTGCCCTGATTGCTGTAGATGTGCCCAGGAACTCCTCTTCTAGCTGATATTCGTCGAAGCACGGCAATAAATGCTGATGCCATGAGATCTGAGACGATTTCTAAATGTATGGTTTTAGTTACTATACAAACAAACAAATACTGCGACATATATCCTTTACAGGTTTTAATACCACGGCCTTTGTTTGCCTTAAGAAGAATATGTCCGGTATAATCTATTCCAGTGTGGTAAAAGGGTCGGTTAGGAATCAATCGTGCTGGAGGTAGGTCACCCATGATTTGACGTTGTGATATGGGATTATTTCTATTACATTTGACACACATTTTAATCGTTTCTTTGTGACTCTGTTTCCTCCAAGAATCCAGTACTTTTGACTTATAAATCCAGTAGTCATTTTGACTCCACCGTGAAATAAAATTTTTGGGGGTTCGTCTATGATAAGATCTGCAAGTTTCGATTGATTCGGGATTATGATGGGATGCTTAATTTCGGGATCAAGATATGAATGTTTAAGTCTACCACCGACACAGAATATTTGATTAGTGTCTAATATGGGATTGAGATTAAGAACTTGGGTTTTCTTATTTAGTGGTTCATTATTTTTAGCCGCGATATTTCTTCGTCCAAAAATTCATTTTGGACGTGCTTAATTAAAATTTCTCTTGCTGTCTTTATAATTTGCAGAGTGAGAAAACATGTACGTTTTTCTTGTTAACAACAATGCCGATGAACTTTTTGATGTAAGCTAATACTAGGGAAACTTTCCTCAAAATGCTATATTTTAGTAACAGTTGATTAATTATTAAATTTTCGGGGTTAACAATGACCGTATTTACTTCCTCTTTTTTTGAGTTCTTCGCTAGTACTCGTGTAAATCTTAAAAGATTCTTTAGGCTTATTTTGTGGTAACCAGTCAGGGCCTTGCTACCACAGCGAGTTATTGCCTAATTGAGAAGCGGGTATACCACGGCTTGTGCAATCTGCGGGATTTGTTGGGTGCAATTTTCCTTGGATTTTACATAACTCAGTGACACAGTGAACCTCGAGGCAACGACGCTGCGGATGAACTGCCCGAAGGGGGTCGAGTTTGTCAGCGATGGGACCTGAACCCATCGTGCAGCTGCCTTTCGGGTACTTACGCAATCTGGTAAGGAAACGCACCGGAGATAAACATCACAAGCTATGGGTTGACCATAGTGAGTGTAGGCAGGCCAAAGAGGCACTTCCCTCTATAGATGGCCGATTCACAAAACAAGCCCTAAGACTGACTAAACAACAGTTGCGTTCAGTCATAGCCGTAACAACTGGCCACGGTTCTTTTAATAAACACCTCTATGCTATAGGAGTCACTGACAGCCCGTTATGCAGAGCCTGCATGGAGGAGAATGAGGCAGCAGCACACCTGCTTCTAAGCTGCCCGGTAGTCGCGGATTACAGGGCAAAGTACTACGGAAACCCAGGTACCCTTTGCGAGATAGTTGGTAACACCAAGGCGTTGCTGGCCTTCCTTGGGGAGCTGGGGTGGATCGAGTGACGCATTTGTCCTACCTGCACGCAGAATACGCGCTTAGTCGTGGAGTTGCGGAAACCAGCCCGATTTACATACACACATATAAACATACATAACTCACTTAGTTTTAGGGATTGTGTCAATTATGATTCTCACTCGATTTGCAAAAAAGTGTTTCCATTTCTCCGGTTCGCCACATAACTAACCTACAACAGCCGTTGAATCAGTCCAACCATAAACATGCACCTTGTAGCTCGATAGTGATAAGATGATTTTTCTCATAAGTTTTGACAACAAGAGAGCGCCGCAAAGTTCCAGACGTGGGATCGATTGTGGTTTTTTCAGGGATTGATTTCCCTGCAATAAGGGTCACGTGGGCTACATTTTCTCTTTGTATTTTGCAATACACGACGCAAATGCTTTATTGCTAGCGTCGCAAAACCCATAAAGTTCCATGATATCTTTTCATAAGTTTGAATCCAACTTGGTATTTTAAATTGAGATATATGAGATAGATCGGCTTTAATACTATTCCACTCTCAAGCGATTTCTTGTGGGACAGGGTGGTCCCAACCCAGGTCTGATTGCCATAATTCTTGAAACAAGATCTTAAGTTTTATTGTGACTGATGCTAGCCAGCCCTATGGATCAAAAATTTTAGATATTTGAGATAAGAATTGTCTTTTTGTTAGGCTGCCTGAGAGATAAATTCTATGGGATGAAAGATAAATTGATCATTTTTTGACTCCCACCGTAGACCTAAGGTTTTGCTTGACTCCGGTTGCTTAAAGTCAAAGTCTTCCTTTTGAAGTGCATCTGAACTATCTGTTAGTTCCGGCAAGTTTGGTCGCCATTTTCTGAGATTAAACCCGCCTGATTTGAGAAGGTTAATCATCTCTGCTTTGAACTGTTTAGCTGCTCTCGCTGAGTGCTCCCCATGCATGAGATCATCCATGTAAAACGAGTATTCTAAGATGTCAGAGGCGTAACTTCGTGGATAGTTTGGCCTTTCATCAATGGCCAATTGCTTCAGTGTCATCATGGCTAAGAAAAGTGCGGCCTTTGTGCCATAGGTAACGGTCGCAAACTGGTATTCTTTTAAAGGTTGAGATTGATGGTTCCGCCAGATAATTTTCTAATATTTCTGATCAGAAAATTATGTAGCCAGATCTTGCGAAAAAAATTTTCTATATCTGCTGTAAAAGCGTATCTAAACTATCTCCATTTCAAGATAAGGCTCTGAAGGTCTTGTTGTAAATTTGGTCCTCACACATAAGATCATTGAGGCTTTTTCCAGTCAAGGTTTTTGCTGAGGCATTAGAGACAACTCGTAATTTGGTAGTTGATGACTCAGATCGTTGGACGCAATGGTGCGATAGGTAGCAGTCCGGCTGTATGTGTGGTGCAACGGGTGTCATAATAATATAACCAAGTTGTAGGTATTCAGAAATAAACGTTTTATAGTCTCGTGCCAGTGCTGGTTGTTTACTTAATTTCCGCTCTATTTGGAAAAATTGAGCAAACGATTTTGTTTTCGACTCGCCTATACTTTTCTTAAAATTTTCTTTGAATGGTATTTTAACGACGTAGCTTCCGTCTTCCCGTCTAGAGGTCGAAGATTCGTAAAACTCGATGCATTTTTGATCTTCTTCTGATATCGCTGGAGACTCATGTATGTCCTCCATTTCCCAAAATGGCTCTATCTCTTCGATATTATTAAGGATCAGATTGCAATGGTACGTTTTTTAGTTGCCGCTTAAAATCCATCCCAACTGGGTTTATTGGGCCATGGGCAACATACCTTTTGGTTGCCAGATACCGTCTATAAGGATAGTGGAATAGATATCTGCCCCAAATAAGATATCAATAGGCCTACTTTTGTAAAATTCGGGATCTGCCAGAGTTATTTGGTTAAAAGTTGGCCAGTCTGGTTTGGGTAAGGTACAGCTGGGTAAGTTATTTATGAGTCTATTCGTTTCAAGGGTGAAATCGCTAACCAACGACGAACATTTGATGGTGATCATGCCCTTGCTGTTGTTTTCCTTGTTTACTATTCCCGAGATATAACTCTGGCATTTCCGTCGCGGTAGTCTTAACAACTGAGCTGCGCTTTCCCTAATTATAGATGTCTGTGACCTTTGATAAAAAAAAAAACTAATTTTTTGGTAAGATTCGTCCGCTGCTTGTACGTTAATTATTGCTGTGGCAAGCAATATTTCTGAGGGTTCTTTAACAAGCGATGTAACTGTGTGATTTCGTAATCGTGGCAGCATTTGACCCTGATCAATTACACGTAAAAAATTCACGCAAAATAGTATTGTGTAATAGTGGTCTTTATTGTATATTTTGCATTTTATTTCAGAAAGACATTTCTTGCCTTCGTGATAATGTAAACAATTTGTACAAACGTTCAAGTTAGCAACAGCATTTTTACATTCATTAGGTTGCAATTCCAACAGTTTTTGACATGCATGAATTCCATAATCGTTGGAGTTGCAAATAGGGCATTGCTTGCGATAGTTAATTTTGCGATTGACTGACGATTGCGAAACTTCGTTTGTTAAGTAATTCGTTTTAGGATTGTTATAATTTCGTTTAAATTTGGAACCCTTTGAAAACGATGATTTTAATTGCTGTTGGATTGACATGGGGATGCTATCTGCAAGGAGTTTTCAAGCTTCTTACGTGAAGTTTCCAGCATCACAAACTTAGTTTCCAAAAAATTAGGGAAATCTTCCAAGACGGGCAGCTCTCGCGGGGATTTTGAGGCTTGCAGATAATTCTCGTATGTTTCTAAGTCCAATTTTTGAGACAGTAGACAAACCAGGAAAGGGTCCCAGGAAGACACATCGACTCCCAGATATTTGAGGATTGTTGCTAATTAGCAGGGATATTGAGATTGTTAAGTTGAGAAATGAAGATCAGTCGTTTATTAAAATAGCGATGATTGAGGATCTTTGACCTTTGATCTTACTCTTTAGGAACTGCATCTTTTGTGCGTTCGACAAATAGGGGTTGTTGTGCACTGCTTCAGTAAAGAGATCTTTGAACAAAATCCACTTATTGTAGTTTCCCTCAAAGATGACTATCTCCATTTTAAGAGTAGATTTTTTAATATGTGCAACGGACCACATTTTCTTATTGATGTCTTTCTTGATTTTGTTATAATATTCCTCGTAATGGGTAAATTGCTCTTCGTACTCGGGGTTTGATCCGAATACGAAGAATCACGAGCTCCTCAAATCGGGATTTGAGGAGCTCGTGGCTAGATAATAACAGCCGGACGGGTCGATCTTCAAGGTTAAGCAACGCTTGCCAAGGTTGGTCTGTGGATGGGTGACCATCTTAACATAGCTAGTTTCCTCCGTGCCTCGGAAAGCACGTTAAGCCGTTGGTCCCGGCTGTCATTTGTAGATCTTTGGCAGTCGTTACGGATAGTCAGAAGCCAGTTAATCTGACTCCAGTCTTGCCAAGAAGTACCGTGTTACCCAGTTAATGGGTTGTGGAGGTCTGGTAGGCAGCCGCTCCTCGTAAAATACTGGTATTCAGCTAAATCCGGCTTGATTGGAAGCCGACCCCAATATAGTTGGGAAAAGGCTAGGCAGATGATGATGACTCGGGGTTTGATCCGCCGTACTCGTTGTCCAGCTCCCAATGTATAGTCAATAGCCACCTAACGAGATTGTATTGACATCAGGATATCTTCAAACTCCCATTTTTCCGAGACGAGATCAAGGTTGATATTGGAAGATGTTCTCAAAAAAGCTTTAAACTTGGTAGCTTGCTTTTTGAAGAGGGCTTCGGCTTTGCTCTCTGAAGCAGCGTGAGATGTAAGGTTCGAGCTTTGAGACTCCGCAGTGGGTTGGAATGTAGGAGGTTTCAATTCAGGGGCTTGTGGTCTGTTTGCGAGAGGGTTATAGTTTTGAATGGTAGTTTTAATGGTGTTATATTTTTCCTTCATTTGATCGTATTATTGATTGTTACTGAAAATGTATGAGATTGCTCACCAAAAGATAGCAATGTCATACGATTATTACGGAACTCGTCGATTACGAGTTACCTTGGAAAAATATTATACAGAATATTTTTCCAAGGTAACTCGTAATCGACGACTTAATTAGTCCGAGGTCTTGCGCTCTGCACCATCCTTCTTGAAATTGGTGAAGAGCCTATCTACGGCTTCGATTAGTTGTTGGGTTGCTAAAATGTCATCCATTGCCGACATCATAAAGATGAAAAAGAGACCTTACTTGTTTTTGAAGGCTTTTTTGGAGATCAAATGTCCTCGCGATGACTGCAAGAACAAACCTGGAGTAGCAGCGCGATGAGATGACGCAATGCGGGATAACCAGGTTCAGTCAGGATCAGTAGGATCAGGAACGGAGTAAACCCAATCCGTTCTGTTTCCAGGGGCTGGTAATAATTTACAAGCGAGACACTCACACAGTACAGTTAGCTACACGCGTAATGTTCCTGCTCCGAGGGCTCGGAGGACCAATGTTCGAGGTTGGGGTGAGTTTAAGATAAACTAGTACTATATTTCAGTAATACGAATAATAAAAATGAGATAACGATTAAAACTAATGAGGTGAATAAGATGGGATTGAGTCGCGCCCGATATGCTATCCGAAAGCGTACTGACTGTTTTACTGAGGTAATACATAAAATGATCAAGGCATAGAGCGCGGTGTCGTATTTACGCTGACATATTCATTATTGTTCGGTGATTGACCCGAACTATTTTATTTTCAGGATAAAGATATGAACGGATTCTGAAACTGTTTATTTACGAAATACTAATATTCAGCCATTTAGCATTTCATATTGCTAAGTACCATGTTTAAGCGTTGCTGGGGCAGTCGGCCATACTTCAATATAGTCATCTTCTTTGTGCCTTTTTTTACGATGGGAAATCATTAAATGACTCCTCCAGATCTGAGTGAAGCAGAAGGAAGTGTCAGAATCTAACTGACTAAACCCATCCATGTTCTTCCTAGTGCCCTTTGCGTTCCAGGGCTACGGTACCTCTTTCGAACAGATTCCGCAGGCGGGGTTTCGACTTTTAGGCGTCGAGGCAGTTGCCTCCCTGACACCTCCTTCTCCGAGCAGGATCAGCCCTCTCACGATCCCGCTCGGCGGCCTCCTTCTGGACCATCACGGCCTCGCAGAAAGCAGCCATTTCCCTCCAGTTTTCATTATCTGTTAGCATAGCACTCACTACGGCTGGCAGAGTCAGGTCTCGACCAATCCTGGCGAACAAAACCCGCCGCTCAGAGGACCACGCTGGGCACTCCTCGAGCGTGTGTTGCGCAGAGTCCAGGTCGCCTCCGCAGTGGTGGCAATTTGCCGTGGCTTCTCGTCCAATCCTTTTTAGGTACTCACCAAAGCAACCATGCCCGGTCAGCACTTGAGTGAGCCTGTAGGAGATGCGCTCCTCTCTTTTTAGCCAGGCTTCGAAGTGGGGCAAGACGGCTTCGACAACACGCTTGCGCGAAAATTGCGGTTGCTGTAGCCGCTCGCGCCACCGTTCGAGCGCGTGTCGCCGTTTCTGCCGCCTTAGCCTTACAAAAGCGATTCCTGGCACGCTATTGCCACTTTGGCGTATGGCCCAGATCCGGTTATAAGCCCTCGCATCCATATCCACCAGGATGAGCAGAGTGACCTGCAGATACCCAGCCCACCAGGAGTCTTCGGCCCTCCGATATTTTCTTGGCGGTCTTCACGGGGCAGCTCACCACGGCAAGTCAGGACGTATGGTGCCTGCCTACACCTGGGCTGCTTGTGCAGCCACCCTACCTTTATCCGGCTTGGTCTTTGCCGGCCCAGCCCCTCGACTGGCCTGACCGGACGACCCCGATTTGGCAGACACAGTGGCCGCACATGAGGCCGCCTTTGCCGCCGGGTGGGGAGCACAGGACGATGCCCTCCAGTGCAGAGAACCGTGCTGTAAAGGCAGCCATCTTCTGCCGCACCAGGTTCAGAACCTGCTGTATGGTAACGACAGAAGGAACAAAGTCTACAGAAGAGGTGGAGAACGCTTTGCTTAATGCTGCATTGAAGAAAAGGTCAGCTATGGTGGCGGTTCATGGACTGTTTGGGGAAGAATCAACGCCAACGGTAAGACAAAGCTTATCTTTGTGTCTGGGCCACGTCTGCCTGCACTGAACAGTCATCGGTACATCGAACAGTGTCTTGAGCCTCACGTGATGCCATATGCATATTTTATTGGCAACGGTTTCATATTCATGCACGACAATGCTAGGGCTCACACCGCGAGCGTCGTACGAGATTATGTTACTGAAGTCGGTATCTCCATTATGGAATGGCCAGCTAGAAGCCCGGTCATGAATCCGATTGAACATCTATGGGATGAATTAAAGTGACGAATTCGTGCAAGAGATCCTGCCCCGTAAACACTTAGCCAGATGCCAAATTCAATCCAAGAGGAATGGAATGCCACAACATTTGATCGTGACTCTCATTCAATTGAAGAAGAACCGTAGTGGAAGTAGTAATAAGAGCTCGGGGAGGGAATACAAGTTATTAAATAAACGTTTCTTAGCTCTTTTTTTTATTTACGTGTGTTGTTTTATCAATTTCATTTATAGTATACTCCATACAGGTTAAAAATGACTTGTTAAACAAAATAAGAAACCTATGAAAATTTAATTTGAAAACTTCTTATTATTCACTATTAAATTTCATTTCACATATTATATTCCTAAATATACACATTTTTCTGATAATCCTTACAAAACATAAACTTGCAAGGTGTTTCGATTTTTCTGATGAGAAGTGTAGATGAAAAACACTCTTGTGACATATCTAACTCTTTTATTCCATTTTTATTTTACTGCACGAAATATTCCGTAAATGTTGGCCATTTTAAATTCTTTCGTCTCATTTTTCACCGTATTACACTCGGAGCTTCAGATTGTTTTATTATAAACTTTTTTTTAGAATGTGGGAGTTTTTGCATACCTGCCTCTGTTTTGTTCCATATCATGAATTTATGAAACGAATGTTTTGCGTTTTAATTTTAAAAGTGACCGTAACTTTTTATGCTTAAACTTGTTTCGAGTTTGTATAATGGTGTGTTCGTTTATGTTTTCAAAAATTCATACGAAAACACATCTAGGAAATTAATAAATAGTTTTAGCTCTGTAAAAGGTAAAAGTTTAATACCTAGGTAGATTAGCCGAACCTAATCTTATTTATTTATTTACTATATACTTTATTTACACCAAAAAATAATTCCAAAAAGAAAACTTAAAACTAAAGTACATAACAATGGGTGGCCTTATCGCATAACGCGAACTCTTCCAGGCAATCTGGGATGGACAGTATTTGTCTGGACATGAAATTGGGGCTGTCGTTGGAGTGACAAAAGAAAAAAAAAGGAGTAATTATAAAATAATGCCAATGCATTCTACAGACAGGCAGCCTGTACAGTAAATGATTTATTCAAGAAAGTTGTGAAATGCAATGGTATTTTCAGTCGTAAGTTATCTAATGACCTCAGATTTCTAGTGTGGGAATCGCCGAGAAACTGAAAACGTTTCTTAAGGTAAAGAGGGGTAAAAGGCGAAAAAATATCTTTGTATAAAAGAGAAAGAATCTGAGCATTTTCGCGAAGGCAAATTGGCAACCACTTGAGCTTCACATGAAATTCCGGAACCATGGTCATATGTATCTAAACTGAATATGAACCTGATACAGAAATTGTGAAGCCGCTCAAGTTTATCTAGTTGTCCTTGAGTTAGGTAAGAAAGAAGAAAGAAAGAAAAAGCGTTTATTTGCGCCAAGCGTTTATCTGGCATTAGCATAATCAAGGATGGGAAGAAGCAGTGATTGTGCAGGCGCAGTCTTGGTGTTAACCGGAAGAAAATTTTGCAGTCTTTTCAACGACGCAGCAGATGCAAATAGCTTCCGGCTAACTTCCTGCAGTTGGGCAGTCCAAGAAAAGTTTTTGTCAATGAATATAAGTTTTTTACATTTTCTGAGAAGGGAATAACTGAGTTATTGAAAAAAACTTGGGGAAGAGATGTCCAGTCGATCCTTGAAACCATCCTGGAACTGCCCGCGGTAATTATCCGCATTTTTGCGGGGTTGACCATGAGTCCATACAGCTTGCTCCATTAGCATATGCGAGCCAGATCATGGATGATGGTGATAATGGCCTCATGCAGATTCCCAAGAGAAGCACGCGAGTAAATTTGTAAATCGTCTGCATATAGATGGTAGGAAGAAGTAGTCCATTAGAAATTGAGTTAATAAAAATAGCTAAAAGTAAAGGGGATAAAACGCCACCCTGTGGAACCCCGGCAAAAGTACGACACCAGAAGGACAAGGTTTCTCCAAAGTATATACGTTGCCGGCGATCGAAGAGGTAATTACGAAACCAGTCAACCACCGATGGAGATAAATTAAGAGAGCGTAGAATGCCAAGCAAAACATCGAAATCAACAGTATTAAATGCGTTACTGAAATCGAGCAATGCTAGGACCGCTAAACTACCGCTTTCCATGGCAGTCCTAACATCATCAGTAATGTTCAGAAGCGATGTAATAGTGCTATGACCAAGATAGAAGCCGGACTGGAAGGTGTTGAGGACATTATTTTTGGATAGGAAAGTACTTAATTGGCTGTGGATTAACCGTTCTAGGACTTTGGACAGGAATGGTAAGACGGATATTGGACGAAATTCAGAGAAGGATGTGGGATTGGACTTTTTTGGTAAAAGAATAATTTGAGCATCGTTCCATAAATATGGAAAGACACTGCTAGATGCAGAAAAGTTGAGCATATTATACGGCAAATGACGAGAAGGATTACGTCCAGCACTGGAAGTAACATTTTACGGCTAATACAGTCGCTTCCTACTGCATTAGAGGTCATCGATAGTATGCTCTTCTTAACATCACAAGCGGAGAATTGACTAAAAACGAATGGAGAATAACTGGGAGTCGGAAGAGAAGAGAGATAACCCAAAGTATTTAATTTTATTATCCTATCGAAATTGGTCGACGCTGTAAAATGATTATTCATTGCATTGAAGTCTAAATCTTTAGGGATTGACTCTTGTCGAGTTTTACCGACTCCCAATGTTCTTAGAAAATTCCACACCTTGAATTTTGGGGGGAATTATGAATATGTTAGCGATTAGATTAAAAAACATAACTACGATCATTGTTGGACTTCGTTTGGCAAGGTGTTTTTGAAACGTAATAAAGACAAACCTCGTCTACGCATATATTGCGAAGAAGATCTTCAAAACATGGAGAAGAATATCTGACTAGTTTTCCACTCTGAGAAACTTGCTTACATTCCAACTGCATGCATTAATATTTACATTATTTATTTAGTAAGCGCCTATTTTTCTTTTGTTCACGTACACTTCACACATAATAATCACATAATTACTCCCACATTACAACTGATTAATGATACAGTACACTATATTATATCAAAAAATACCTACATAACACAACCACGTCCCCAAAATATCTCACAATTTCTTAAACATTATGTCGTGTCAAATTCTATTTCTAATACCTGCCACAACCATCCACAAAGGTTGGAACTCATACGTTTTACGTTCATAAAAATATAACAGCACATAACACAATGACCAAATCAACCTACAAATACGATCCTGCTAAATTATTAGTGAAGCGAAATTCAATAAGTTAAATGATTTACAAAGAGAAATAGACTCTTTTAATGTTGCTGATTTTGTCATCTGTGATGCCGAGGACTGCTCGCGTCTGTTACCAAATGACAAAAAATGTCTTAAAATATTTCAATAAAATATTCGGAGTGTAAAATGTAACCTACTTGGATTATTACCGATTATAGCCAGTACTGGGGTAGATTGGGACTGTATTGTTTTGACAGAGTGCTGGTTGCCATCAACCGTTTTCTTACCCTCTTTAGATGGATATGATAGTTTTGCCACCACTAACAACCTTACGCAGAATGAAGGTGTTGTTGTGTACTACAAGAACAATTTGTTTATCTCAGTTGAAGAACCTGCGATTGTGGACGCAAACTGTCTCGTGATTACCTTAAATAAAGATACAGTAGCTTTGGCCATCTATAGGCCCCCCGGGTACAGAAATATTGATAACTTTTTGCAATCTCTTAATCAAGTATTATTAAAATACTCATCTAATCAAAATGTCATATTATTGGGGGACATTAACATAAACATTGCCGAACACACTGCTGACAACAATGTTTCTTTATATCTTGATATGATGGCATTCCACGGTATGATGCCTGCATACACAACACCTACGCACAATAAAACATGTTTAGATCACACGTTTCTGAAGACTAAACTAACGGCCCGTTGTCTTATACTCCAAACAACAATTACAGATCTTAATAGTGTTGCTCTGTACATGGCTAGCCTTCCTAAACAAAAACCTGCCAAAATTGTAAATTACTTAGATCACAACCTGCTAAATACGGAACTTAAAAAGGTTGACTTTAGTCAACTTTACACAATTAAAAACGCCAATGAGGCTGCTAATTTCTTACACCGTATTCTTTACACGGCTATCCAAAACAACACCAAAGAAGTCAAAATATCAAAAAGGAAAAAAATTCTAATACCATGGATAACCCCAGGCCTTCTTAAGTGCATCAAAAACCGCGATAATTTATATAAAAAGTAAAGAAAAACCCAGAGAATGAGATATATAAAACGACATATAAACGATACCGAAATTTTTGTTCATCCTTATTAAAAAAAATTAAAAGAGACTATGAGAAACTGCAATTCCAAACCGCAGAAAAAATAGTAAAAAGATTTGGAAAATAGTCAAAGAGATAACATACTCATCTAAACCCAAAGACAGCTCGATTGAACTTATAAGCACAAATAACCCTCAAAATTCCGCAAATAACGTTAACCAATACTTCGCAAATGTTGGTAAATTGTTAGCAGAGAAAATTACTAAGAATAACATGCAACCCGAACCCATCGCCCTAAACTTGTCCTACCATTCTTTCAGTCTGCTCCCTACGGATGAAGATGAGATTAGGACGTTGATAGCAGGGTTAAAAAGTGATTGTTCTGTAGGTCTGGATATGATATCTAGCGACATCTTGAAATCAAATAAAGACATTCTTACATTACCTATAACCTACATCTGTAATTTATCCCTCACAACCGGTGTTTTTCCGAAGATCTATAAGAAGTCAAGAGTTCACCCGATACATAAGAGTGGCGACAGAGACTGTGTCAATAATTATAGGCCAATCTCAATTCTCCCTGCCCTGTCAAAAATTTTAGAGCGCATCATTAACAAAAGACTTGTTAACTACTTGGAAAATAAAAATCTTCTATCGCAAGCTCAATTCGATTTGAAGTATGGCTCCTGCTGGCAACACTGGCCAAGTAAGCAAGTCTTTCGGTCCTCCCGAACTTTTAGTAGTTTTAAATCGAAATTACGAAGAATAGTGGATAAATTTGCAGTGAATCCTCGAAACATAACCTCAAGACTGTGACATAAGCAGGGATCTGCAGTACCTGATTCGAGTTCGTGAGTTGTTCATAATACTCCAGATGGTACGTGGCTGTTGAAATTTTCAAAACGCACTCACACCACCATAAACAGCTGATTCACAGCTGTTTTTGAATTGCGCATACGCATGATAAACACTCACACTACTTTGTAATTGAATTACTGTCACGGTTGTTGAATGTTGACATTTCACTAAAGCTGCGTTCAGTAGTGGCGCATGGATAGTAATTTTGAGAACAATTAGTTGCGTTCAAAAATAAAAATCCAACGACTAATCGACTAATTAGACACTTTCAACGATTGGAGTGGATTGTAGAAAGGATTATTTATTTGTTACGCTGTGAGGCAAGTGATTAAAGTACTATACATTATAGAGTTTGCTACCTATTATGGCCGCTGTACAGCACTCTCCTCCTCAAACGCCTAAATCTCAAATCAATAGCCTGTGCCTGACTCAGACCCAATCGGAACCTGATATCAACTCAGCAGTCAAGATTAGTGATTATGTAAATGTTAATAGGAACAAGCGGCCACGCCAAGGGAATTCCCCACAAGGTGGGATCGATTTTTGCTCGCAAGATGCAGACAAGAAAAATCAAGACATATCATGTACGTTGGCAGAACAGACCACCCTAATGACTACATTATTGAAAGATATTGCGGAAATTAAGACCCAAAATAATCAAATTAAGGCGTCTAATTCTCAAATTCGATTGACTAATGAAGAAATCATGAAATCAATGTCCTTTATGAATAAACAATTTGAAGATATGAAAAAAGAGATCGAGGAATTAAGAAAAGATCGTCGGATACAACAAAATTATATTGAGAATTTGGAAAAAAAGCTACTTGACTTGCAACATAAGTCACGCTCGTCAGCGATTGAAATCCGAAATATCCCGCAGGATAAATCCGAAACCTGCACCAGCCTGATAAAAACGGTCTGTAAGATTGGAAACGTGATTGGGCTGCCTATCCCGGAATCAGATATTCGTGATATTTATCGACTTCCTGGTAAATCTACTAGTCCCTCCGTCCCACGCCCGATTATCGCGGAGTTCTCAAAGGTGCAAACAAAGCAGTCAATCATATCTGCTATTCGATCGTTTAATAAAGTAAAAGGGAAGGATGACAAATTAAATACTGCACTCGTCGGTATACCAGGTAAGCCCCAGCCGCTTTACGTCGCCGAACAACTCCCTGCTACTACAAAAAAACTGTTTTATCAAGCTCGAGAGTTTGCGAAGAGTAAAGCCTACCAATACTGCTGGATATCCAACGGTAATATCTTCCTGCGCAAACTAGAAGGTGGCAAGCAGATTATAATCCATTCGGAGAAATGTCTTCAGGATCTTGAAAACATAAACATTTGACTAAATTTATTGTATTTTTCAGTAATGTATAGATTTAAAACAAATTTCTATGTCTACTTTATATTTATAAGAGATTTTAGTCAATTCTTACTTCACATTCTTTCAAACATACTCTACAGAACACAAAACATAAAACTCATACTCCTTAACTATGACACACTCACAACAACATATTTAATCTCCATAGAGCGATACACCATTCGTTTAGACTCCAAACATATCCCAACTAGTCACATGCATATATCTTTTTTACTGTTTGGTTATGATGCTAACTCCAAATGGCTATCATAAATAAAATAAATGACGAACTTGATCACTTAAACTTTAATTCTTTTATCTGTAGTCCAGAGGAATGTTTGAAATATTTCAATATTTCCAATAGCAATATTACACTGTTACATATTAATGTACGTAGCGCAAACAAAAACTTTAGCCAGCTCCAAGTACTGCTAAGCTCAACAAAAATTGACTTTGACATTGTCATTTTAACCGAATGTTGGCTTAGTAAAGCTAGTTATCTACCAGTATTGGATGGGTTTGTGTCTCACTCGACACGCAGCAATGCGAATCAAAATGATGGCGTCATGATATACACGAAACTAAGCCTGCATAGTTACGTGTGGGAACCGGAATTCAAGGGTGGAAATTGTCTTGTATGTCAAATAGATAAAAACCTTGCCGTGGTTGCTGTCTACCGTTCTCCATCATACAATTCAAAAGACAATTTCGACAATTTCACAACTAGCCTGAACAATGTCTATGTCGGCCTATCTTCATGCCCTAATATCGCCATTGTAGGTGATTTAAATATTGATATAAGTCCAGGTTACAGGGACGTCCGTAGCTCAGACTATCTAACACTTAATGCTTTTCACGGGCTCATGCCAACTCATCTTTTTCCCACCCGGTTAGAACATTGTATAGATCATATATTGCTAAAGTCTAATCTACCATCAACCACACTCGTTTTGGATTCGTTTATAACAGACCATAAACCCGTCCTACTTAATATTGCGAAAGCCAACCCTCAACGGAAAACCTGTTACTATACTACTCGCATAAATCACGAATCTGTTATGTTGGAGTTGGAACAGGTCGATTTCGCAGTTATTTACCAATTAGACGACGTAAACGCATGCATGAATGAATTCATAAATATTATAAAATCGGCTATATCAAAACATTCGCAGTTTGTAAAAATCTCAAAGAAAAAAAGAACTATTAAACCATGGATAACTCCTGGTTTGCTAAAATGTATAAAAAATCGAGACAAAATGCACATGAACTCAAAAAAAACACCAGACAACCTAATTCTTAAAACTACTTATATCCGGTACCGAAACTTTTGTAATAACTTACTTAGAAAGTTAAAAATTTCCTATGAGCAGAGTGAGCTAGAAAAAGCCAGTAATAACCCCAAAAACTTGTGGAAAACAATAAAAAAATTTACAAACACATCTAAAACGCCTGTTAGTCCTTCTGAGCTGTTAGAAATACGTGATAATCCAAAATCATCTGTTAACGAGGTATGTCACTTTTTTAGTACTGTGGGGAAAAACTTGGCAGCAGACATTACGTCGCAGAACCTAAGTCGGCCATTTTCAGATAGTAATGAGGCCTCCATTATTGGGAACACTCCTCAAAACTCTCCTGTGAATTCTCTTGCTATTATGGACGTGGATGAAGCCGATGTAGAATCAATTATCCTTCAATTACGGAATGACTGTGCGGTCGGTTGGGATGGAATTCCGTCTACTATTTTGAAAAGCTGCCGACATATACTGGTTCGACCACTAACCTACCTCTGTAATCGTTGTTTGCAGACAGGAGTGTTTCCTGATGCCCTAAAAAAGGCAATAGTTCACCCTATTTACAAGGGAGGGAGTAGAAATTGTGTCAATAATTACAGGCCAATATCAGTTCTGCCATTGCTGTCAAAAATTCTTGAGAAGATTCTCAATAAGTGTCTACGCAGCTTTTTAAACAAAAACCAGATTATTGCTGACAACCAGTACGGATTCCGACCAGGTTTGTCAACAGAGGATGCTGTGCTGGATTTCACGCAATCGGTTGCTAAATGTTTGGATCAAAAAATAAAATGCCTAGGTATTTTCCTGGACCTTTCCAAGGCATTCGACACAGTTTCTATTCCCTTACTTACCTCTAAGCTGGAACGTCTCGGCGTACGTGGCATATTACTTGAAATTTTTAAAGATTACCTCAGAAATCGTACTCAATGTGTCAAAATTGACGCGTACGTTAGCGACGAGGAATCAGTGACATATGGCATTCCCCAAGGAAGTATCCTGGGTCCAACATTATTCCTTATTTATGTTAACGATATATGCAGGATGAGTCTCCCAGACTGTAAAATCTATGCTTATGCAGATGATACTGCGATCCTTGTGCAAGGACTTACTTGGGATCTTGTAAAAACAAAAGCAGAACTGGCTCTGGCTCAAGTTAAGGAATGGCTTAACTCAAATCTACTCACACTTAACTTACAGAAAACCACCTACATTCCCTTTGCAATACGTCGTAACACCACACCGTCAGACACCTTCAATATAACTGCTCACACATGCTCAAACCCCTCAGAACCATGCACATGCCAAACACTCACTAGAACTGATAGTGTAAAGTACCTGGGGGTACAAATAGATGATGGCCTAAGATGGGACAAACAAATTGATGCCCTCACCACTAGAACGTTGCGTTTGATTCACATTTTCAAGTCTCTCAGGCAGTCAGCTAACGCTAACACGCTGAAAATTGTGTACTACGCACTGTGTCAGTCGGTCATCGGCTATTGTATTACTGTTTGGGGTGGTACAGCAAAGACTATTCTTCTTAGAGTTGAAAGAGCACAGAGAGCGATACTTAAAGTTATGACAAGAAAGCCCTTTAGATACTCAACAACGGAACTCTACTCTGACTGCAAGGTCCTTTCGGTTCGCCAACTCTTTGTGCTTAAATCGATTCTCAGAAAACACACTAGTCTTCCTCAGTCCAACCCAAACAAGCGAACATGTGTTTTCCTAGGTACTCAACATAAAACTACTTTCGCAAAACGCCAGTTTTATACCCTAAGTACACACATTTACAGAAAAGTTCACAAACAACTAAAAATTCTAGATCTAAATTCATACACACTAAAACATAGAGTAACAGAGTGGCTACTACAGAAGGACTATTCCTACACGGAGTCTTTACTCACTTACATCGCCTAAATCAGAGAACGTACACTTTCGCCCCTATACGCACACACACATATCCACATGCACACACCAACATACACCACCATAAATCACCACACATTCCTCCCACATTTCATATTCATTTCACTAGGTACTCTTAAACATAACCACTGATTACTACTGACAAGTGTAAACGGTAGATCGTCACTGTCCACTTGTTGTATAAGTAATCGGAAATTAATTTATTAGATAAACACTGCCTCTTAAGATACAGGTTAGCCTAGTTTAAGAGGCAGGGTTAAATTTGTTAATTGCAGAAATTTTGCAACACACCGTAATGTCTACACTTAGCCTACTCGTTAGTTATGCCTACTTATGTACATTTTCTGTAATTATTTTGGTAAATAAACTTTATTATTATTATTATTATTATTATTTATTATTATTAATTCGGTTTCCGAGCCAAGAGATCCACCGCCGATGCTGTGTTAGAACTAACAAATTATGTAGTTAACAACCTAGATTCAAATAAAAAAACCATTGGACTATTCTTAGATTTAGCAAAGGCCTTTGACACAGTCTCTGTCCCTATCCTGTTGACTAAACTCGAAAACTTAGGCGTTCGGGGTCTTCAATTAAAACTTTTTAAAGATTACCTTACTGACAGAACACAATGTGTAAAAATTGGTAACATAACCAGTGAAGAGATCCCAGTGACATTTGGAGTTCCCCAGGGCAGTATTCTAGGACCGACGCTGTTCCTAGTCTATATAAATGACATATGTCAGATAACAGTACCCGATTCCAAAATTGTTGTTTTTGCCGAAGATACGGCCTTACTCTTCAGTGGTAACTCCTGGCATGAAGTTTTTGCTAAAGCTCAGACAGGTATGAACACTGTGAACAGTTGGTTATATAAGAATTTACTTACGTTAAATGTAGAAAAAACGACCTACGTAACTTTTTCCATTAAAACCAATGACAAACCGGATAGCTCTTTAAGCATTGTCTCCCATTTGTGCCCAAATGTAAATGACACAAGTTGTCAGTGTCCTAACCTGAGAAATACTGAATCCACTAAGTATTTAGGCGTTATTATTGATAGAAATCTTAAATTTCACGATCATATTAATCTTCTATCAGCGAGAGTACGTAGACTAACAGTAATATTTAAATCTTTAAGAAACACTGCATTAAAATCTGTTATAAAATCGGTCTACTATGCTCTTTGTCAGTCACAGCTTGAATACTGTATCACCACATGGGGTGGCACATGTAAAACTCATTTCTTAAAAGTTGAGAGAGCACAAAGAGCACTCCTAAAGGTAAGTTTGTTTCTACCTTTCTATCACCCAACAACTGATCTCTACTCAAATTGGAAGGTACTTACTGTTAGACAGCTCTTCATCCTTAAAACGATTGTGAAACAGCATTCCCTAACAATTTATGAACCAGACAAAATTAGAAACAAACGTCGCAAACACGAAGTCTGCTCTGCATCCTTATTCAAAACTAAGTTTGCACATCGGTTTTTCTGTTACCAGGGTTCGAATTTATACAATAAGTTAAATCGGGCCTTAAATATATATCCTTTACCAAGAACCAAATATAAGTCTTCAGTCTCGGACTGGTTGCAAAATTTTGATTATAGTTTAACAGAAACTTTACTTAATTCAAATTAAATTGGTACGACTTAAGTTTATCACTTACACCAAACTCCTCACACACATCAACACACCACACCTAACACTCAACACTACACAGTGACACCACTCATACATTCACTTAGACCCAACATGTAAACACAGAGCGCTTTGATTTACTTTTTGTTTTAACATCGTTTTTACTTCTACCCTCAAAATTGTAATTAATTAAGTTTTTAGTCTTGGATCTCCTATCTCTAACCTCAGATTGTATATATCATATTTTTTCAACAAAAACTATCTGTTCTTCCGTGGGGTGGGGACCTGGTGATTTGTAATACAGGCATCCTATGCCTAACACAGACACCAGCTCCTCACATTTCTAATTGGATACATAATATGTAAAACCTAGAATAAGCTTGTCAAATGTGAGGAGAAATAAAGAAATTATTATTATATTATTATTTCCTTTATTTATTTTCTTTACTTATTTATATATTTTTAAACATTTTTATACAATAAATACATTAGAAAAAAAAAACATTTAAAAATATAAAAATAGTAGCCCACCGATATCGGGAACAGGGTCCAAGCTACCGGTGGTCAGGGCTCCAGAGATAGGAACCTCCTGACAATGCGAGCCGTGTCCAGAAGTACCGCTTTCTGAATCAAGCCCTTGATCCAGCTGCCCAACGAGAGCCTCCTAAGGTGTTGGTCGAGGCTCGTGGCTATTAAGCCATTGGCCGATACGACTATCGGTACAATGATTGCGGAGTCCACTTCCCACATGTCGACAACCTCGCGAGCCAAGTCAATATACTTGATTTGTTTGTCTTTCTCGGCTTTCACGAGGTTCTCGTCATGCGGGACGGTTATGTCTACAATCATTGCACGCCTCACAATTCGGTCCACCACCACTATATCAGGCTTATTGGCAACAATAGTCCTGTCAGTGATGATGGACCGATCCCAGTACAATGTGATATTGCCATTATCGAGAACTGGGTCGGGCGCATACCTATAGTATGGCACCTCCGACTCCACAAGAGAGTATTTCAGAGCAAGTTGCTGATGGATAATCCTGGCTACAAGGTTGTGCCTATGCAAGTATTCTCCGTTAGCTAGACGAGAACAACCAGAGACAATGTGGCGAATTGATTCTCCCGGACGGTGACATGCCCGACATATGTCGACCGTGCCGTCTTTCACAATAAATCTCCGGTAGTTATTCGTCATGATAACTTCGTCCATAATTGCACAAACAAAACCTTCGGTTTCTCCAAAAAGATCACCGAAACGCAGCCAGGCTACGGACGCTAGTTGGTCTACGTCAGGCCCATGTAGGGCCCGGAAAAAGCGTCCGTGAAGCTCCTTACTCTGCCATACCGCCCTGCGATCGTTAGTGTCAAGCACTGCAGGTTTGCGCCAGTTCTCATTTGCCAAGGAGAGCGGGGTGAGTCCCTTGTCCACCGCCACTACATTTCGATGCATACCCACGTCGACAGCTAGGAAATAATCCCTAAGACTGCATATCTCGCGATTGTGGAGAGTCTTAGCATTTAAAAAGCCTCGACCTCCACACTTTCGCGGGATATACAGTCTCATTACTGACGACCGTGGGTGATGCATTCGATACGCAGTAAGCAGTGTACGGACCCGCCTATCCAGGGCGTCAAGTTCCGTTTGAGTCCATTTGAGTACGCCGAAAGAGTACATCAATACTGGCATGACCCAACCGTTGAAGGCGCGCACCTTGTTTCCGCCCGATAGAAAGCTATTGAATACCTTCTTCAGGCGGCCAAAGAAGCGCTCCTTCAACGATTGCTTCATGTCAGTAACATTGATACCTAACGCTTCCGACATACCCAAATACTTGTAAGTTTCAGTTGGAGAGAGGGATCTCAGGTTTATGGAATCAGAGAGTTGAGTTCCCACGGATTCCATAATCTCTCCACGCTTTACATGCATGACCGCACATTTGTCCACACCAAACTCCATCCTGATGGCGTTACTGAATGTTTCAGTTACCTTCAGTAGCTCCATCAGTTGCAGATTAGTGGTGGCAAAGAGTTTCAGGTCATCCATGTAAAGGAGGTGAGATATAACCTGACCACCTCTCTTCAACCGATAGCCTAGCCCTGAATTCTCCAGCAGTGTGCTAAGAGGATTCAAGGCTAGACAAAACCAAAGTGGACTCAAACTATCGCCCTGAAATATACCCCGCTCGATCCTTACCGGTTCGCTATTCCTCTGGATATTTCGCCATCCTGGATAGCGAAGGACTGTCCTCCATTGCCCCATACACGACATCGGGAAGGTGCGTAGCGTTGCATCAACTTTATACAATTCTAGCACCCTCATGAGCCATGTATGAGGCACCGAGTCATAGGCCTTCTTATAGTCTATCCAGCATGTTGACAGATCCTTTCGGGAACGCCGAACCTGTTGGCTAATGGCCATATCAATAAGGAGTAGCTCCTTAGTACCGCGGGACCCATTCCTACATCCATTTTGAGAGGCAGACATGATGTTGTTGTTGTTAATATGACTATTAATCTTTGCCCTCAAAATGGATGTAAGAACTTTATAGACCGTCGGTAAACACGTGATCGGTCTATAATTTTTAGGTTCCGCAGTACTACCTGATTTATGGAGCAAGTGGGTTATTCCTGTAGTTAAGAACTGGGGTAGCGACCCAGACTCTAAGGCAGACTGGAATTGAGACGCCAAGCAAGCGTGCGATCTCGTAAACCATTTAATCCAGAAATTGTGCAGCCCGTCCGGCCCTGGAGATTTCCAGTTAGGCAACAGGCGGACTGCACAAGCTACATCTTGGGGGCTGATGGAAATTGCCCCCATTTCTGGTATCGGATCGCACACACGCTCGACCTCCCGAGTCCAGTCACCCTCAGTATGACTGACAGGAACCGACCAGATGCTGCGCCAGAATGAACACATAGCATCATCATCCGGCAAGTGCGTGTCAGTCACACCTTGGTCCGGTCGCTCCCAATCCCTATATACCCACCTTTCGTTACTTCGGAATGTGCGATTCTGGGTGTATCGCTCCACTCGCCGCCTGTACCTACGAATACGGCTTGCCCATGCATATACCTTCTGCATCAGGAAGTCGATGCGCTCTGTGACACGAGATATATAATCTCGGGGATTGACATCAGTCCCCGAAAACGCCCGTCTCACAAAGCGCATCACTCTAGGGCGTGTGTTGCCCTCCCTGAAGCAGATCAGTTTGCCGATTAGCGCTCTGGCCTCACCAATACGACGCTCGATCCTGCACTGCCAAGCTGGTACGGCTGGTTTTGGTCGTGTAACTCTGTCATTGGTTATTTTTATTTTGACATGAGCTACACGACATGCCGCTACAGCCGCGCAGTACATGATCGAATGTGCATCGGTGAGGTTATCACAGTTATCAAAATGGCTTGACAACTGCGAATCCAGAGCAGCCACCAGCGCCCTGTTCTTGTTATGCATGGGCAAACGAGGTAAGCGTGGTCTAAGTTCAGGCGGCATGTAGCGGTATTCCCGAATAGCACACTCCAAAGCACTCCTCAATTCGTCATTGCACTGGGTACTTACGTTTGTAACCCTGTCATTACTCTCCTCGTCAGCGTGGCTGGGCAATTGGGTTGACTGTGCTGGTGCCACAGTCTGCGACGGAGGAGCAATGACATGGCTACACATTTCAGTGCGGAGGCGATCAAGCACACTATCATCCAACATACGGTTACGCTGGATGACGCGCACCTGATCCGACAGTCGTTGGGCCGATACGCTGACAGCTGGTTCAAGTACCTGAAACAGAGAGAGCATCCGACCACGGTACGCAGTCAGGTTAGTTCCCCCCTCTGTAGCCCCAAAGTATGAGCGTATAACATTCTCATTTATGGCTTGAGTCCATTTTATACGCTGAACACTTCCACCGATAGCGGGGACCCTGTCAGAGACCGGTGGGCCTCGAGGTCCTAAGCTGGCCGGTGGTCGGCCTCGCCCGCGCCGACGCGCAGGTGGTGGTGTCGTCGGCGGCGAGAAGTATTCGTCGCTCGAGCTCGACGCAACTGCAGCTACCGGAATCTCAGGACTCACGGCTGGCGCTGGTCCCGGCGGCTGCGAGGCGGAACTGAGCGACGAACCCGAAGATGGAGTTGGTGCGTTTTGTTTTCGAGCTCGGCTTCTTGTCAGCATTTTATAATGGTCATGTTATCGGTCCAAAAAGAGGTAATTGGTTTCGTGTTTGGTTTTATTATATCGTCACTGTTTTTTTTCTTGTTTTACTGTTAGTTTTTGCCATTTTGATGAAAGAAATTGAATTAAATTGTATAGAAAATTGCGGATTGGGCAAAAAATATGACGTTTCAGTTGACAGCCGAGCCACAGATTATATATTTATATTATTATTTCCAATGTTTTTCACTTTCTCGGGTCCCTCTTCCTAGAGACCCGGTCCTTTGGTAGGCGTACGAGGGGCCGAAGCCAACTCGCAGAGGCCTCTTTAGACATTTCAAAATGGAATGGGACACCAACCGACGATTATCCCTGTATGCACTGTGAAAGTATACCCAAGGACAATCCCCGGTTGGAGCAGGACTATTGCAGAATATGGAAACAAAAGATAAAACGCTATGGGTTTGGCTGGTTTAGTGGACTAATAATCGTTTACTATGGAAGAACTATTGGCCCCTGCCTGACCATTGACAATTAAAACAGCTTTAAAATGGCAGGGGGTGACTTGCACACTCAATAAATGGGCCCCCCGAAAAGGGTCGCTAGCACAAAGTAACGTAGCGCCAAGGGGGCAACATATCCTGAAGTGCTAGAGGAGTGGAGAGGTATACCACGGCTATCAGGACAATCCCGGAAGTACGGTCAGGATCCCTACCAGCACCTTACTGGATTATACATCCTTCTCCCGAGCACGTTTGCTCTTGCGAATCTCCACTAAGACCGGCCGATTAAGGCAAGAAAGAGGTGGGAGCTCTGTTCCTCGTCAGTTTTCACCCCGGCCAGCCAATAAAGGCAAGCCGGAAATGAGGAACAAGAATTCTCCCTGGAGATCAGGTCCGTGGGGTCGCCAGTGCCCAACAATTCGCCACAAAACTGCCTTGCGGATTATATTATTATTTCATTTATTCATTTATATACATATTCAATACATTTTTTAATATTTCTATAAAAATACAAAAAACATTTAAAAATATAAAAAATAGTAGCCCACCGGTATCGGGAACAGGGTCCAAGCTACCGGTGGTCAGGGCTCCTGAGAGAGGAACCTCCTAACAATGCGCGCCGTGTCCAGGAGTACTGCTTTCTGGATCAAGCCCTTGATCCAGCTGCCCAACGAGAGCCTCTTGAGATGTTGGTCGAGGCTCTTGGCAATAATACCATTGGCCGTCACGACTATCGGCACAATGACTGCTGTGTTCACATCCCACATGTCGACAACCTCGCGAGCCAAGTCAAGATACTTCGTTTGTTTATCTTTTTCTGACTTCACGAGGTTCTCGTCATGAGGGACTGCTATATCAACAATCATTGCGCGACGCTCTAGTCGGTCTATCACCACTATATCAGGCTTATTGGCAACAATAGTCCTGTCAGTGATGATAGACCGATCCCAATACAATGTGCAACTACCACTTTCGAGAACTGGGTCGGGCACATACCTATAGTACGGTACTTCCGATTCCACAAGATTGTATTTAAGAGCAAGTTGCTGGTGGATAATCCTGGCTACAAGGTTGTGCCTGTGCAAATAGTCTCCGTTAGCCAGACTAGAACAACCGGAAATAATGTGACGGATAGATTCCCCGGGCCGGTGACATGCCCGACATATGTCAACCGTACCGTCCTTCACAATGTATTTCCGGTAATTATTAGTCATCATAACTTCGTCCATAATTGCACAGACAAAACCCTCGGTTTCCCCGAAGAGGTCACCAAAACGAAGCCAGGCTACGGACGCTAAGAAGTCTACATCGGGCCCATGTAGGACCCGATAAAAGCGACCGTGAAGCTTCTTGCTCTGCCATACCTCCCTGCGGTCGTTAGTATCTAATACCACAGGTTTGCGCCAGTTCTCGTTAGCCAAGGAGAGCGCGGTAAGGCCTTTGTCCACCACTACCACATCTCGATGCATACCCACGTCGGCCTCTAGGAAGTATTCCCTAAGGCTGCACACCTCGCGGTTGTGCAGGGTCTTAGCATTTAAGAAGCCACGACCCCCGCACTTCCGCGGGATATACAGCCTCATCACCGATGACCGTGGGTGATGCATCCGATTTGCAGTAAGCAGTGAACGTACCCTCCTATCCAGGGCGTCAAGTTCCGTCTGAGTCCATTTGAGTATGCCGAAAGAATACATCAAAACCGGCATGACCCAACCGTTGAAGGCGCGCACCTTATTTCCGCCTGATAAAAGACTGTTAAGTACTTTGTTCAGGCGGCCAAAGAAGCGCTCCTTCAACGATTGTTTCATGTCAGTAGCACTGATGCCTAACGCTTCCGACACACCCAAATACTTGTAAGTTTCGGTTGAGGAGAGGGACCTAAGGTCTATGGAATCCGAGAGTTGTGTTCCCTCGGATTCCATAATCTCCCCTCGCTTTACATGCATGACCGCACATTTGTCCAAACCAAATTCCATCCTGATGGCGCCACTGAAGGTTTCTGTTACCTTCAGTAGCTTCATCAGTTGCAAGTTGTTAGGAGCAAACAGTTTTAAGTCATCCATGTAAAGGAGGTGCGATATGACCTGACCACCTCTTCTCAACCGGTAGCCTTGGCCCGAACCCTCCAACAATGTACTGAGAGGGTTGAGGGCCAGACAAAACCACAGTGGACTCAGACTGTCACCCTGAAATATGCCACGCTCGATCCTTATCGGTTCGCTGTTCGCCTGGGTCTGTCGACACCCTGGATAGTGAAGAACCGTCCTCCACTGCCCCATACACGACATCAGGAAGGTGCGTAAAACTGCATCAACTTTGTACAGTTCCAGCACCCTCATGAGCCATGTATGTGGCACCGAGTCATAGGCCTTCTTATAATCTATCCAGCATGTCGACAGATCCCTTCGGGAACGTCGAACCTGTTGGCTAATGGCTATGTCGATGAGGAGCAGCTCCTTAGTACCGCGGGACCCGTTCCTACATCCATTTTGAGAAGAAGACATTATTGAATTACTATCAATATGATGGTTTATCTTTCCTCTCAAAATGGATGTAAGAACTTTATAGACCGTCGGTAAACACGTGATCGGTCTATAATTTTTTGGCTCCGTGGTACTACCTGATTTATAGAGCAGGTGGGTTATTCCTGTAGTCAGGAACTGGGGCAGCGACCCTGACTCTAACGCAGACTGGAATTGAGATGCCAAGCGAGCGTGCGATCTTTTGAACCATTTAATCCAAAAGTTGTGCAGCCCGTCCGGTCCCGGAGATTTCCAGTTAGGCAACGGACGGACTGCACGAGCTACGTCTTGGGGGCTGATGTTAATTGCCCCCATTTCTGGTATCGGATCGCACGCGCGTTCGACCTCCCGAGTCCAATCGCCCTCGGTATGACTGACAGGCACCGACCAGATGCCGCGCCAGAATGAACACATGGCATCATCATCCGGTAGGCGCGTATCAGTCACACCTTGGTCTGGTCGCTCCCAAGCCCTATAAACCCACCTCTCATTGCTTTGGAATGTGCGATTCTGAGTGTATCGCTCCACTCGCCGCTTGTACCGACGTATACGGCTTGCCCATGCATAGACTTTCTGCTTCAGGAAGTCGATACGCTCTGTGACGCGGGTCAGATAATCCCGAGGACTAATATCAGTCCCCGAGAACGCCCGCCTCACAAAGCGCATCACTCTGCGGCGAGTGTTACCCTCCCTGAAGCAGATTAGTTTGCCGATGAGTGCTCTAGCCTCACCGATACGACGCTCGATCCTGCACTGCCAAGCTGGTACAGCTGGTCGTGTAACTCTGTCACTACTAGGAAATTTGACATGAGCTACACGACATGCTGCTGCAGCCGCACAGTACAAGATCGAGTGGGTATCAGCAAGGTCTTCGCTGCTGTCAAAATAACTTGTTAGCTGCGAATCTAGAGCACACACCAGCGCCCTATTTTTATTATGCATGGGCAAACGAGGTAGACGAGGTCTAAGCCCAGGCGGTGTAGAGCGATACTCTCGGAAGGCATCCTCCAAAGCGCTCCTCAATCGCTCATTGCATTGGGTACTCACGGATGTGGCCCCGTCATCATCATCTTCACCGACGTAGTTGAGTCGCGGTGAAACACTTGCACTGGGTTGTATTTGCACCGCGGCCGGTGGCGAAGTAGGTGAGACGCGGCTGCTCCGTGATTCCAGACGCAGTCTATCAAGCACGGCGTCATCCAACATACGGTTACGCTGGATAACCCGCACCTGATCCGATAACCGTTGGGCTGAAACGTTGACAGCTGGCTCAAGTACCTGAAACAGAGAGAGCATCCGACCACGGTACGCAGTCAGGTTAGTTCCCCCCTCTGTAGCCCCAAAGTATGAGCGTATCACATTCTCGTTTATGGATTGCGACCATTTCATACGCTGCACACTTCCACCGGTAGCGGGGACCCTGTCAGAGGCCGGTGGGCCTCGGAGTCCTAAGCTGGCCGGTGGTCGGCCTCGTCCGCGCCGACGCGCAGGTGGTGGTGTCGTCGGCGGCGAGAAGTATTCGTCGCTCGAACTCGACGCAACTGCAGCTACCAGAATCCCTGGACTCGCGGCTGGCGCAGGTCCCGGCGGCTGCGAGGCGGAGCTGAGCGACGAACCCGAAGATGTTGGTCGTGCGTTTTGTTTTTGAGCTCGGCTTCTTGTCAGCATTTCACATTTTGTTGTCGGTCCAAAAAGCGGAAATTGTTGTTGTTCTTGATTTTATTGTTGTGTTCCTGGTTTTTTTTTTGTTGTACTGATTATATTTGCCATTTTAATGGTAATGATTTAATAAATTATATTGAAAATTGCGGATTCAGAAAAAAATTATGACGTTCGAGTTGACAGCCGAGCCACAGATTATATATTATTATTATTATTAGCATTCCTACGTACCATATTACGGCGGTTCCGGATTGAAGCATAATTTTCCCTATTTGCATCAGTAGGCCGTCGCTTAGATTTAGCCTTAGCCGCCACCTTTCTATTCATTAACTTTTTAATCTCATCTGTCAGCCACGGGGCTAAAATATTTTTAACTTTAACCACTCGAACTGGCGCGTGACGGTCATAAAGCTCGACAAACTTATCAGTGAAGATACCAACTTGTTCGTCGACTGATGTAGAGGCAAACAGAGAAGACCAATCTATTTTGATAACATCCTCGCAAAAATTGTCAATGTTCATACCACCAAAATTGCTTTGCACGAGAATTTTGGCTTTAGCCTTAGGAAGGCGAATTTTATATGAGACATAAATCAAATCATGATTGGAAAAGGCGTCGGCTGAGCATTGACCATGCTTAGCGACGCGATCAGGTGAGGAAACGAAAATAAAATCAAGAAGAGAAGGAGTAGAGTTTGGAAAATGGTGAGTGGCACCTAGTGGAAGAATAAAAACCATTGCTAGAAAAGGAAATATTAGTCAGCGAAAGTCACCCATGATTATACTATGACTGTAAGAAGGAATCAAGATTTCTAAAAGTTTTTCTAAAGATGAAAAGAATCCGTAAACAGGGACAGTAATAAACAAGAAATACTTTTGAATGGTGCAGTTCGACCTCAAGAAAGAGGTGTTCACCAGCATTTGATGGCGGTGGCTGTGTTGATACATTAATAACAGAGAAGGGAATTTGCGCACGGATATATATGGCAACACCACCAATACCACCAACTGCCCGGTCGTTTCTGATGAGCACAAAGCCGGGATGAGAGTTGAAGGGAGACGAGGTTTCAGCCGTGATTCGGAAATAAGAATAGCATGAATGTTTTTACAGTCAAAGCTTGCCAGCATATTGTGGAAATGAGCCGGAATACTTTGGGCGTTAATATGAATATCATCAGAGAACTGCGCTGTTGGCTGTAAGATTGTCTGCAAGAGACGGAATACTGACGAAACTGTTATAAAAAAAAAGAAAGAAAGAAAGCGAAGAAACTATTACTATAACTGCTAATATCGACAGACATAAAGATAAATAAAACAAGACAAAATATATTCAGTTCTCCATGCGCAAGCCTCAAATTAACATTTCTCATCCTCATCTGTTTGCTCATAAATGTGCACTCCACACAATCAGTACATGTGACTGTCCTTTTATCCTCCAAACATCCAACATTAAATATCTCGGAGTAATAATAGACGATACTCTCTCTTTTAGACCACATATTGAGAGTCTGGTTAAAAGAGTGCGCAAATTAATCTATGTCTTTAAAAAACTGCGAGCTATTGCGGACCCAAAAGTAATTACACATGTTTATTTGGCCTTAGGGTTGTAGCGGCATCAAGGCCACCACAAGAAAAACCTACGGAGCAAATCTACATCGCAATAAAAAGAACCGCGACGCCATCTATCCCACTAGCAGCGAACTACTTCGTCGGAATCCTGCATCGTGCAAGCAAAGTTTACCGTGCGATTTGAACATTTATATCAGCCCGAATATCAATTATTGGGCAGTAGCCCGCCAGGCACAACATCCGCCTGGTCGGAGGATCCTCTTTTTCAATTGAGGTGTGTGGGATTTTACTCTCTGTACCGCATACCTCCAAAGGGTAATCTGTAATCCAGTACAATATCGCTTCATGGGGTGGAGCAGCCAAAACTCACTTACTCCCTCTTGAAAGAGCTCAGAGAGACATTTTAAAAGTAGCCAATTTCCATCCCTTTCTCTATCCCACATATCTTCTTCATTCTTCCCTTCCCGCTTGTGCGCTGTGAGGTGTTTATTATATCGCTCCGTTCTGTAAATTCGGAATTTGCATTGTGTGTCTATTCTAAGGCTTGTGAACTGTTCCTAGCTGTGCCATAGTGTATTAAGTGCGTGTTTTGTAAGTTTTTAAAGCTGTCTGTCTATTCTTTTATTGCTAATTAGTCAATTTCTCCAGCCTTCGGTAAGTGCATTTATTTTTTTCTGTGTGTGGGTACCGCGAAATAACTTAATCGATCGATATTTATTTGTTTAATTCTTTAATTTAATTCATTCGCGTTCTAATACGTTTATTTATCGTATTCTCCGTCAATGATGATGTCAACAAATGATGACCCACCAGATCGCGGCGGAGAAATATTTCGTAGAAATACTAAAACCCAAAGGTCGCCCGTGGCGACCTCCGCTAATTCGAAACGTTTGTTCAGTGAAATGTCTCCATCATACATTTCGCCCGATGATAGGTCCAAACGGCTTCATCAAACATTCGAAACCGTGGAAAAATCCTCGCCGATTTTAAATATCAGTGATGTGAGCAATACCGACTATTGTGAGTTAGTTTCCGAGGCGTCGTCATACCTGTCTAAAATTAACGACCTAGTGAATGATCAGGGCTCTCGAATTAATGTTGCAAATAAATCAGCTATCATGGATATGACACAGCGTGTCACGGCCATTGTTTCTATGCTGGCCATAAAATCATCATGCAACGAGACGAAGTTAGCCAATACGGAACGCGAATTAGATAAAATCAAGTCGAATAACGCTGTCAATCCCGATCCTGTCAATAACAACTGTAAAATTTCATATGCGGACTCGTTGAAACTACGTTTGCCAAAAGTAGCTCCAGCAATTATGCAGTCCCGACCACCGTTACCCTGTGTGGTCGCATACCCTACCGCGGACCGGTCAGCTGACTATAACACTTCGTCCGCGACAAAACAAGCGCTCATGAAGGCAATTAAGCCCAGTGACGACGGTTTTCAAATTGTAGGCGTGAAGAAAACCGCGAAATCTGGAGTCGTACTACGCGTTGCTAATGAAATTCAACTTAGAAAGTTAGAATCTGTGGATGCTATCAAGGCCGCTGGTTTACGACTAGAAAAGCCAAAGGGTAGACGCCCTAGAGTGTTAGTGAAGGATGTTCCATCATCAATGGATGATGGCGCTTTTCTAAACGCGCTTTACCGCCAAAATATTAAGGATGAGATGCAAATTAAAGAGGATGACTTTATAAAGTCTACCAAAATTATTCGTAGGCGCTCCTTAGATAACGGTCGGAAATGGATTGGCATTGAAATAGAACCCGCGGTACGTAAACACTTAGTGACTACCAAGGATAAGTTATTTATTGATTGGGCTACCTGCCGTTTTATTGATGATGTAGAAGTAGTTCGGTGCTTGCATTGCCAACAGTTCGGTCACGTTAAGAAACACTGCGCTAGTAAGGAACCGACCTGTGCCAATTGTTCGGAGGCACACGAAACAAATGATTGCCCGCATAAGGACGACTTAAATTTTAAACCGACTTGCGTGGCGTGCAAACGCTTTAAAAAACCGTGTGATCATCGCTGCGGATCTCAAGAGTGTACTACCTACAAACTGAAACTCGAACAATTAATCCTAAACACTAACTACTAATAATGGATATTTTAACCATAGGACAATTAAATCTCCATAACGATAGGGTGGCGACATCTGAGCTGGATAAATTGATTGTGGATTATAATCTTGACATAGTGCTTATTCAGGAACAATACCAAAACGCGCGCTTACGTCACAGGGTGGTTCAGCTGGACTGCAGGGCGCGGGCCGGAATTTATGTAGCGCGTTCTTCGGGCTTTACTGTTACATCTATAAGTAATCTCATGCCGCCTCATTGCGCCGTGGCGGAAGTATCATCGCCTACCTTTAAGGTTTACGTTGTGAGCTGCTACTTTCAATACTCAGACCCAGTTACTCCACATATACATAATCTCCGTCACGTCTTGCGGTCGCTCGCGGGCTGCAAAGTTATAGTAGGTGCTGATGTAAATGCATCTTCTTCCCTGTGGTATGGCAAAGTTCGATCCACTGATTCTGAACGACGTTGTGCGGTTGAAGATTTTATTGCTGAGATGAATTTATCAATTCATAACACCTCAGACGCACCACCTACTTTTTGTAGCCAAATGGGCGAATCTTGTATTGACGTCACACTTTCTAGTGCAGACGTACGCTTGGATAGGTGGCGTGTCCTTCCTGACGCGTCTTGTAGTGATCATCGCCTGATCGTGTACGAGTTTGTTCCTATGTTTACTTAAGGTTCGTCACACTTAATTGGAAATTTTAGATATAAAAGTAAGGGCGCGAATTGGGAATTCTTCGGCTCACTTTTTTCTGGTCATGTCAAAGACTTCACTCGCGACGGACTGTCAGCTGAGGAAAGTGCTGAGATAATGTCGGACGCCTTCACTTACTGTGCTGACATTGCTATTGGTCGCGCATCCATGACCAATATTCGTAGATGTGATTGGTGGAGTGACTACCTTGTTGAACAACGTAGAAGCTTTCGTAGAGCTCGTAGACAGCTTAACAAGCTAAAAAACGTAAGGTTACCGGGGACCTCCTTAATCTTGCTTTAAGTACTTTTAGAGTTGCCAAGTCACGCTACAGAGCATCTGTTGAAAAATCTAAGGGTAATTTATTGCGGAAAATTGTTGATAAACTTGATAAGGAGGGTCCGTGGTCTCCTTTGTACCACGAGTTCAAAGCTAATAGATCTGTCGACCTTGCGTACGTTCAAAATATTAAAGTAAACAATAAACATACAACCGGCATTGAAGAAACAACTGATGCTCTGCTTGAATCCCTTATACCAGACGATTCATCAGTAAATGATAATGAATACTACCAACAGATCAGAGCGTGGACTACCTGAATCACCGGAGTCAGATCTTCCATCCACTGACGAATTCATAAACGTTCCGGTGAAGATAAAATATCTAATAGAATGATTATAGAAGCGTGCAAGACAGCGGGAGACGCGATCTTATCAGTATATAACCGATGCCATGCGGAAGGTATTTTTCCTCGAATATGGCGACAAGGCTTTATACGCATTATTCCGAAGAGTGGCGATAAGCCCCCGGATGACCCTTAGTCCTATCGGCCCATAACCCTACTTCCATCTTTGGGAAAACTCTTAGAGCGACTAATCGTTCCGCGCTTACTACCGAATGGACCTAAATTTCATAATAATCAATTTGGTTTCACTATTGGTAAATCCACCGTCGACGCGGTGCTCTCTGTTCGTAAAATTATTAACTTATCGGAACATAAATATGTGGTTGGAATCTTTCTCGACATTTCTGGCGCTTTTGATAACGCATGGTGGCCGATGTTACTACTTAAAATGAAAAACCGTGGTTGTTACAAAAACATCTATAATCTGATTCTTTCTTACTTTCTAAACGGTTCCGTGAAACTCAAACTAGGACATCATTCCATTACTAAGTCTCTAACCATGGGATGTCCTCAGGGCTCAGTTATCGGTCCATATGTTTGGAATATTGGCTACGATGATTTCCTCGCGCTTCCGCTCCCATGCGGCTGCTCATTAACCGGTTACGCGGACGAAGGCTTGCTTCTCATTCAGGCAAGTACTCGTGCTGGCCTTGAGAATTTGGCTGACACATGCCTACGATTAATATCTCAGTGGGGCGATCGAAACCGTCTGACCTTTGCACCGCATAAAACCTATCAACTTATTTTAAAAGGAAACCTTAAATCCTGGCCTAGTATTAAATTCAATAACGTACCCGTTAAAAGAAAAGAATCCGTGTGCTATCTCGGTATGCTATTAGAAAATAACTTTTCATTTATTGATCATATAAAAACAGTAGGTGAGAAAGCAAAAAAGAACTTCTACGCCTTGACGAGAATATCCAAAGCTACTTGGGGTCTATCTTTTCAAACCTTAAAAACTATTTATGGGGCAACCTACTTGGGTTGTATGTGCTACGGGGCACCTGTCTGGGCCGATAGGGCCACCATAGGTGCGGTACGACGTAAATTGCTTCAAAGCCAGCGTTTGGCTTTGATTTTCTTATGCAAGGCGTATAGGACGGTTAGTACTGAAGCCTCACCAGTGCTGGCGGGTGTTCTCCCAGTCGATCTAGAAGTGCAGCGGCGTGCTGCAATGTACTACTACGCTAGAAAGATTACGGACCCAGAGTTCTTACCGCAACGCGGCCGTGCTAAGATCTCTAGATTACTAAAACCCCAGACTGATGTCTGGGAGGAACTTTTATCCGAGTGGCAATGTAGGTGGGAAAATTCCATCAAAGGCCGTCACCTACACCAATTTTTTCCATCTGTTCGTGAGCGGCTGGACAGGACATGGCTGGAGGTGGATCACTGTGTTGCCCAATTTCTCACAGGTCATGGCAATTTTAAGAGTAAATTATTTTCCTTTAAGCTTGTGGCCTCGCCTTTATGTCAATGTTCTACAGCTGACCATGAATACGAACAATCCGCACATCACATCTTATGGGAGTGTAGTCTTTGGCAAACTGAACGCAATATTATGTTAGATAGTATTAAGGTTACATCTGGGGTAGTTTACTATACGGACCTTGTTGAAACCAGAACAAATTTCCGTGCGTTCAAGCGATTTTGCCATACCTATTACTGGAATCAAAAGTAGCTCACAATTTAGGATCCATTAGTTTAAGTGGTAAAATATAATCCGTGGTGCTTGGCAACTGGGCTTAACCCAGTTGTATTTGTCCCTTGGTGCCTATTGGCCTAGTTCTATTCTGTCTCCTGCTTGATACGGAGGGAAGTGGAAATCATATATATTTTTTTTCCTACTCCTCCGCTGTACTTTTCTGATTAATTTCGTTGCAGGATCCAAGACAGTTGAATCGTTTCTCCGGGACTCGTCGGGTTTCATTGGCTCGGCGTTTTTCTGGTGGTCGCCACTGATGATTCTGGCTTTCAGGAGTTGCAGTGGTTGGGAATGTGTGGCGGGCTTGTCCCAAAAAAAAAAAAAAATCCCACATATCTTCTGTACAAATCCTGCAACGAACTGACTGTTCACCAGCTTTTAATTATGCGACTGGTATAAAAATAGCACACCATGCTCACTTACAACACCAAAAAACTAATACGAGACGGAATGATATTGTCTGCGAGTCTACTTCATTTTCAAATTAAGCTTTTGTATAAAGATTTTTTAAATTTTTAGGTCCATTTCTATATAATAGACTAAATAAGGAACTAAGTATACAACGTTGATACGACAGAGGGGCTTTCCTTTAAACTGCCTATACTAGGTACCATTTTCAAGCTCTGTACCAAAAATAAATTAATTAGGAGCAGTAGTTTAGTCGCAAATGATTTTTAAAGTTTTTGCACGGTTTGAACACGATGTATCTTTTCTAACAGCTGATTATCGTCTAAGCATAGGTCATGCACCTTACAACGATAAATCTACGATGCGTTGTTGCCGCTCTGACGCATGTCGAAGGACATTCACTAAAAATTGGCAATGCAAACAAGGAAGCAATCAATACACACACACTTGCACTTTCACTACGAAAGCGACTAACATAATGCGAGCGAAAGAAATAGAGATAGGTCAGTTTGTTGCATCCTTGTTTTTTGCGATCGGTAAGTCCCTCAGTGCGCCGACGCTTGTTTTTCGGAACGTACGGTTTGTGGAATTCGCGCGCAAACAATTGTAATTTTATTTGGTTATTGTGAGAGGACACGTAACTTGGGATTATTATTATTTAGTATTAGTATCTCCGGACCTCACTCCCATGGATTTCTTTTTGTGGGGTTACATTAAGGGTGAAGTGTATGCCTCAGAGGTAAATACAATTGATGAGTTAAAAAATAGGATTATTTTAGCATTTCACAAATCAAAGTGCTTAGCGACGGACAGTGATCTAATTAGAAAAATAAATAACAATATTCTCCGTCGGTATAATTTGTGCATCAATGTGAATGGAGGACACATCGAAAATTTAAAAATTTAGTGTTTGTTTTTGTGCGCGTACTTCGAAACGTTACCTAACATAAAAGCCAGTGCGAGCGGAGGCCTATGTCGCCGGCGGCCACCCCGGCCCGGCCCCCGCCGAGCACACGAGATACCGCACACCGCGCTCCAAGGCGCGCGCGACGTTGCCGCTTTGTTACCTAGCGGTATCTAAGGTCAGTTTCATTTTTTTACAATGGGTGGTTGCGTTTTATTCGGATTTGCAAGCTATTTAGTTTGTTTGAAAAAAATATTTTCTCATTTATGGCGCTTTTTGTTTTTGTACCGTATCGAATTAATACTGAACACGTATAGTATACGTAGTTTAATTTAATGCCCCTCTGTCGTATCAACTCTGTATATAAGTTAAATTACTATAGCTGTAAAAAGACAACTGTGCGATATTTATTATGCATCTCATACGTAGAGACAGAAGACCTTCTTTTTGTGTGTAAACAAAATGTGATGTGTCCCTTAATTTTAAGTTTTTAATTTAGGTTATTGATAAATTGTTATTTTATTATTGATGTTTACATAAGCACTATCTAGCCTAAAACACAGGTTTCAACCTAGTTCAGGCAAATCAGCAACTGTGTTCTGTAAAAAAAAATGTTGTAAAATATTTTATTGTAAATGTGCCCTGTTTTATAAATAAACGATATTGTTATTATTATACAGAGAGTGAAGATCAATGAGCACATTGAAACTAACTCAATTATGTCTGCCTCTTAGAATGGATGTAGGATGGGGTCCCGCGGTACTAAGGAGCTTCTCCTCAAAGACATGGCCATAAGCCAACAGGTTCGTCATCCCGCAAGGATCTGTCGTCATATTGGATAGATTACAAGAAGGCCTATGATTCTGTGCCACATAAATGGCTCATGAAGGTGCTGGAGTTGTACAAAATAGATACAACTCTACGCACCTTCCTTGAGTCATGTATGAGGCAGTGGAAAACAGTCTTTCGCTATCCAGGATGTAGACCGATTCAGGAGAATGATGAACCTGTATGGATAAAACGGGGAATACTTCAGGGCGACAGTTTGAGTCCGCTTTGGTTTTGCTTAGCTCTAAGCACATTGCTGGAGAATTCAGGTCTAGGCTATCGATTGAGAAGAGGTGGTCAGGCCACATCTCATCTTCTTTACATGGATGATCTGAAACTCTTTGCCCCCAACAATTCGCAGCTGATGGAGCTACTGAAGGTAACTGAAACCTTCAGTTGTGCCATCAGGATTGAATTTGGTATGGACAAATGTGCAGTCATGCATGTAAAGAAAGGGGAGATTATGGAATCTGAAGGAACTCAACTCTCGGATTCCATACAGGTTAGGTCCCTCAGCTCAACCGAAACCTACAAGTATTTGGGTATGTCGGAAGCGTTGGGCATTAATGTTACTGACATGAGGCATTCGTTGAAGGAGCGCTTCTTTTGACGCCTGAAAATGGTTTTGAATAGCCTTTTGTTGGGCGGAAATAAGGTGCGTTCCTTCAACGGTTGGGTATTGCCGGTATTAATGTACTCTTTCGGCATACTCAAATGGACTCAAATCGAACTCGACTCCCTGGATAGGAAGGTCCGTACACTGCTGACCGCAAATCGGATGCATCACCCACGATCCTCGGTAATGAGGCTGTACATCCCGCGGAAGTGTGGAGTTCGAGGCTTTTTAAACGCCAAGACTCTCCACAACCGCGAGTTGTGCAGTCTCAGAGAATATTTTCTCAAAGCTGATGTGGGTATGCTGTTGTTGTTGTGGACAAGGGTCGCACCCCGTTGTCCATGGCTAAAGAGAACTGGCGCAAACCTGTGATACTTACCACAGATGACCGCAAGGAGATATGAAAAAGAAAGGAGATATGGAAAAGCAAGGAGCTCCACGGGCGCTTCTATCGGGCTCTGCATGGATCCGATGTAAATTTTTCAGCGTCCGTGGCCTGGCTACGTTTCATTGATCTCTTCGGGGAAACTGAAGGTTTTGTTTGTGCGATTTTAGACGAAGTTATCTTGACGAATAACTACCACAGGCATATTATGAAGGACGGGACGGTGGACTTTGGGCATGCCACTGCTCGGGTGAGTCCATTAGACATAATATCTCTGGTTGTTCTCGTCTGGCTAACGGCGAGTACTTGCACAGGCACAACCAAGTAGCCAGGATTATCCATCAGCAATTTGCTTTGAAATACAAACTTGTGAATTCTGAGGTACCGTATTACAAGTATGTGCCCGACCCAGTTTTCGAAAATGACCATGTCACGTTGTACTAGGATCGGTCTATCATCACTGATAGAACTATTGTTGCCAATAAGCCTGATATAGTGGTGATAGACCGATTAGCGCGCCGCACAATGATAATTGATGTTACCATCCCGCATGACGAGAACCTCGTGAAGGCTGAGAAAGAGAAACAAATTAAGTATCTTGACTTAGCAACGTTGTCGACATGTGGAATGTGGACTTAGCTGTCATTGTGCCAATAGTCATTACGGCCAATGGCCTGATGGCCAAAAGCTTCGTAGAAGCTGGCGTTACGCGGTTGGGTGAAGGGCCTGATACAGAAGGCAGTACTCCTCGATACGGCTCGTATTGTGAGGAAGTTCCTTTCTCTGGAGCCCTAATCACCGGTAGCTTTGACCCTGCTCCCGACACCGGCGGACTACTATTTTTTATATTTTTTAATGTTTTTTTTTATGATTTTTTTTTTAAGATACATTTAAAAATGTAACATATATGTATATGAAAATGAATAAACGAAACAATAATAATAAAGAATACTAAATTTAAATAATAAGTATAATTAAATTGTTTGTATTGTGTATGTTTAATTAAATTGTATTTAGAATAAATTAGTCTATAAGTCCTCTTCATCTTTTATATTATTGTATTTTGTTGTGCGCAACAGGGTCCACAATTGTGTCTCATTAAATTTTCACCTACCACCTAAGCATGTACATTGTGGAATGCAATAAAGAATTGATTATTGAGTTTTGAGCAGATTTAATGAAAATGCTTAAATGACGAGTTCCGAGTTTGCAAACTGATCTGGGAAAAGAGTTTCATAATGATAGAAGAAGGGAAGATGCAAATACAGAATTTATGAGAATTTTGTCAGTAAAATGATAAAAAAGTATAAAACAAAGACCATTGCAACGTTTTTATTTTGGTTAGTATCGATTTTTAACAAAAATAATGAATTAAAGTAACGTGAAACGGAACGTATTTAAAAACAACAATCAGCGTTTGGTGACGTATCTGCTGTTATGCCAACGAAAAGGCACAAAAAGGACCCAAAAAGGACGAAAGGTCTTTGAGTTAGGACAGTTCTTGACCAGTGATAGACACGAGTGACGTAACGAAAAATATTGTTGCAAAGTATAAAATTAATCATAATCTACTAAATAAGCCACTGTTGTAGAAAGATTAATAAGAACATTAAAAAATAAATTATACAAAGAGTTCAGTCTTAATGGGAATAACAAGTGGATGAATGAAACGCTCAATAAAATTGTAAATTAATACAATAATACTACTCATAGAAGTATGGGACTACCTCCTGTTTCAGTAAATCAAAGTAATAAAACAAATTTAATGCAAAGATATATTCGAATGGCTGAATGTAAGAAAAACACTAAGTGTAGGAAGTTTGGTGTTGGTGATTTTGTAAGGATAAGTAAATACAAAGGACGTTTGATAAAGGCTGTTAATTCCTAATTGGCCAACAGAAATATTTAACATAAAATTGCAGCGCCTATGAAAGGCAAAAGTTAATGACACACTGATTTATTGAACGAGATATCAATCTACTCACCACCATACAAATATTATACCCACAGTCATGATAACAACGGTACATTTCTCCCCTTTTAGCTTTTAGCAGCGTAATCTAAAATTTAAACATGAACAATCTAAAATATAAAAAATATTACGGCTTACTGCGCGGCACGCTGTACACGCGCGACATACCTCCTCTATGTCCTTATCTAGACTGGGTCAATATACATAATTCCTTGACAAATTCTTCATTTTATAAATTTCTAAGTGCCCATCGTGTATTTCATTAAAAAATTGTTTTTGTAATGCGTTCGGTATAACTATCCTATATTTATATACAAAACAACCCAATTCAATAGCTAAATCCTGGTTCTTAGCATAATACGGTTTCTCTGTATCCGCCACTGTCAACGGTCAACCACCACCAACCTTGCATAATAATGTGTCTTTCTCCGTCTCCTTAACAATATCCTGAAAGCTAATTGGGATTGTTTCCTCTATTAAATTTATGTAAGTGACTGCGTTCACCAAGCGACCTTCCTGAGGTAGCGGTAGCCTTGTTTAAGCATCGGCCGGCCCATTGTCAGACGAGCGAACAAATTCTATAGTGAAGTCGTATGCGGCCATTGGAATAGCGGTGAGCCAACACTGCGCCTAGCCCATAAGCACTACTGTCTACCGAAAGCACGAGCGGCCGCCCCTCCTCGTAATGTCAACGCCAGCGGCTCGGGCCGCGTACGTTTGTACACAAGATCATCGTTAGTCAGCTGTAGTCGAATGGCTCGCTTACAAGTACCTAACTTGTCTGTAAAAACCTCTGGTAATTCAGAACATATACGATTCACGAATTCATCGTCGGTTATCTTATACAAATTTATTTGTGTTACTTTCAAAGCACGCGTCCCAGTAATTGGCATGCTCCGTTTTTAATTACGTACAGCGGCAAGGATTTTACTTCGATTTCTCGTAACCTAAATCGGACTTCTATATAACCAAGCGATTCGATGCGTAATAGCTACGTAACATCAAATTATCTTATGAGAAAATTTGCGGGTAGACATATCTACATTGATCCCTAAAACACAAATACCGGTGTCGATTTCACACTTAGTATCAAAGTTTTCTATGATTATGTTTATAAAATACAGTTTATTATCTTTACCTGCAGCATCAATCTTAAACATATCGTCTGAATCGTCCTCACTACTCATAAAATTTTACCGACTGCCCCGTTTGCCACTACCTCTCTCTAATTTGCACATCACTCGTAAATTACCTATTTGTTTACACTCGTCGCAATTGTGATTTACATATCGGTACCGATCCGTGCGATGCGCCTTAACGCAACGCGGTGAGCCCGCCGTGCGCTCCGTGCCTGTCGTGAGGTCGTCGTCGGCACCGTGCTGCCGCTCACCTCAGCGTGCTTCTCTGCAGCCTCCAGTGCTAGTGCTAACTCCACCACCTCTTTATATTCTATTTTTCTTTCGGAAAATAATCTAGAACGCATTGCGTCATTTGTCAAACCCGAAACAAATTGGTCTCTCAGATTTTCCTCGAGCGTAGAACACTTTTTACATTTTCCAAAATTACAAATTGCTGCCAGATGTTTTAGCGCCTGTAAATATTCCATCAAGGGTTCGCCGATCCGTTATCTCCGCAGCCAGAAGACGTGGCGCTCGGCGATTTCAGATCGCTGCGGTTCCAAATGATCGGTAACTAGCTTTACCAATGTCTCGTAGGTTTTGTCCTCGGGAAAGTCAGGTGAACACAGATCATACATCAACGAATAGGTGGCTTCGCCTACGATTGTTATTAACATCGGCACTTTTAAATTATCTTTTATGTCTTTAAGTAAAATGTACTGGTTAACCCGGCGCATATAATATATGCAGGCCATTATTTTGAACTGACGTTGAACAGTTTTAATTTTCCGATTGGCATCTTAATAGCACTAGGTCACTTAAGCTCACAAGTTCCGACTTAGATTATAAAATGTCAAAGAATCCCGTGCTCGTCGCCAATGCAGCCTCAATGAAAGGCAAGAATTAGCGACACACTGATTTATTGAACGAGATATCAATCTACCCACCACCATACAAAAATTATACCCGCAGTCATGATAACAACGGTACAAAAATCAATACAAGAGATTTATCCGTTAACTTATTTGATAGAAGATGCAAGGTGTCGACCAATACTAGGCGTTTCATGCTCAAGAACTTCAAAAAACCAGCCATCCTGATTTGTACTTAGTAGAAAAAGTATTGAAAAGAAAAGGGAATTAAGTATATGTAAAGTGGCTTGGACTTCCTTCTACCGATAACAGCTAAATAGATAAAACAAGCGTATTTTAAGCAGGATAAACAAAAAAATCTCTAAAATTTATTTAAGCAAATACACATGCTTTTTCTATTTATTACGTATTCGTACTTAAACCAAAAAAACTTGTATTTGTATATATTTAATACGTTACTCTGAATAATAATAAGAGAATAGCTATGAAAACCATACGAGGTATTACAGACCGCAAAAAAAACAGTTTCATCAGTATTCAACAAAAACATTAGTAAAATGATAACAGGAGAATAGAATACTCTTTATTTGTACACAATATAAGTTACAGAAAAAAAAGATAAAGAAAACATTACATAGGGTGACACAATGAGCGGCCTTATCACTAAAAACGATCTTTTAAAGACAACCTTTGGAACTAGTTTTATACTAAAAAGTATATTACAAAATTGAAACTAACATGTAAGAAAGCATTGATAGAAGGAGTATACGCAGCAGCAAAAGAATTTGTATCAGATACACCAATAAAATTACCAAGGATTTTACTAGTACCAAAAAACTGGAGAATTTCTTCCTTTAGTACCAATATTTTCTGGATTATCTGCTGTGGACAGTTTAGCAGGAGGTGCTGCTGGGACTGCAAAAGCAATTAACGCATATAAAACAGCTAAAAAGCAATTGCGTGTAGTACAAGAAATACACAGAAAGGAAATAGAGGCGTTATTCATTGGAAGAGGATTACATCTCAAAATTACAAGGACGGTTTCGGAATTTACATATCAAAGAAAAAAACTGAAATCTCGGCTACCTAATAGAGCTTTAACCAATATTGACATAATCAAACACTCGAATAATGTGCCAATCTTTCGAGGTGTGTTTATGAGAGATAAATTACCAGATAAAGTTTTGACGATAGAATGTGGAGTGATCAATCTTCGACTCTTCTGAAAACTCTGGCATTCATTGGGTAGCTTATGACAAAATAAATGACTACATTGAATATTTAGACAGTTATGATAACTTAAAACCTCCAAAAGAATTTATGAAATATGTTGGAAATAACTTTCAATTTAAATATGAAAACTAATAGGTAATACTATCTTTTTTGTTCATACATAGAAACAACTTGCTAGTTTTCAATGAAATGCTTACCGTGAGAGGTGAAGTAATATTTCACTTCCTGTTTCCATAGAAGTCAGACGTATCAACTCTATAAACTTCAAAAGACAAATTTAAATTACTAAAGAGAATAAATGATTTCTCAGGAGCTTTTTTCTTTTGAGGAGCTCGTGGCTAGATAATAACAGCCGCACACGGGCTGATCTTCAAGGTTAAGCAACGCTTAACGCAAGGTTGGTCTGTGGATGGGCGACCATCTCAACATAGGTACCGAGTTTTCTCCGTGCCTCGGAAAACACGTTATGCCGTTGATCCCAGCTATCATTTGTAGATCTTTGGCAGTCGCTACGGATAGTCAGAAGCCAGTTAATCTGACTCCAGTCTTGCAATGAAATACCGTGTTACCCAGTTAATAGGTTGTGGAGGTCTGGTAGGCAGCCGCTCTGCGTAAAATACTGGTATTAAGCTAAATCCGGTTTGACTGGAAGCCGACCCCAATATAATTGGGAAAAGATAGGCAGATGATGAATTAAAGATTTCTCAGATAAATTGGATTGAAATTGAAATTATAACAACATGCTTCAAATAACAGATTTAGCGCAACGTGACAACTCTACTGAAAGTTATAAGTTTCATTGCTACAATCCGTATAATACTAGTTTCAAAGAAAACGATGAAATCAGAATACCCATTCATCACCAAGATTTTTATTCGTATGTATTGCCCTGCAACAGTTCCATTTTATAGAAAGTTATGCAAGTAAATTTACTAAACAGACAGCAGGAAAAATAATAAAAAAGATGTTTGATTTTATAATTAGCTCAATCTTATATTTATTTCAAGATATCAGGTACGTAATAAATGGTGTTGAAATCGATCGGATTAAAATGCTGGCATCACAACAACATTAAAATCGTATGTCTCCATGAATGAAACTGAAAGTAAAGCTGCAGCAATTCGGGGGTAGGTAGAACTTAAATGGTATGAAAATAAAATAAAACACATTTTAGCGTTATTGTACCGCTGAATAGAATATTGGCATTTGTAGAAGATTATAACAAAATAACAATTAATTGTAAACATAAACTAATTTTACAAAGAAGTAGCCCCGCACTAAACAGTGTGCTTATTATGGAGAAAAACCGGCCAAGTGCGAGTCGGACTCGCACACGAAGGGTTCCGTACCATGAATCTTAATTGGTATTAATTGTTATTATAGCGGCAATAAAAATAAACAATCGGTGAAAATTTCAACTCTATCTATTAAGGTTCTTGAGATACAGCCCGCTGACAGTCAGACGGACGGACGGACAGCGGAGGCTTAGTAATAGGGTTCTGTTGGTTACCCTTCGGGTACCTCGGAACCCTATAATTATATTTTAGAAATAGAAATACAAAAATAACTATGGCGTCTGCCATATAACAAAGTTTCTGATTGTAACAAACTATTATTGTTTAAGAGTTTGGAGAGAGATTGTTCTATTCAGTTAGCATTTAGAAACTGGGATGTGTATGAATATCCGTCGTTACCAAGAACAACAAAGCATTTATGGTCGGTAAAGAAAACTTCACAATTAGAGAAGCCAATGTTTGCTATATTTGGTTTGAAAACTAACCAAAAACCTAATAAAACTAAAAGTTCTTCCTTTTTCGATCATTGTAATCCAAGAAATATTAAATGATTTTTAAATTCGCTATTTATTCATATGACTCACTTAATATGAAAGGAGATCATTCACGTTTCATACAAAGTTGGGCCTAAATCGAAAGTAACGGAAAAAATGTTTATAATCCGTTTGGAAAATTATCATAAGCATTTGGTAATATGGCGCCAAAGAGGTTGACCCATCACATTAGCAGCTACATGACTTCGAAATTATAAACATATCATCTAAGTAGATACAAAAAAACACACAAAAAAAAGAAATTATTATCATCTCAAGACATTGTGAGCATACATAAATTGAGGCAGCCCTGTAAGTTACAGAGGTACCTGCTTGTGTTGGAGCTGTCTCGGTTTTTCCCTTATTTAGTAACTAAACCACTCGTTTTTTTTAAAGTAGATAATGTCCATTAAAGTATTGTGTAAGTTTGCTTTATTTTTAGTGAATATGTTGTAGTAGTTAAATCATTCTGAACTTTTTGCGATGTCTGTAATATTAAAAAAAAAACAAATGTTTATTGATTTTCGGCTTATTATTCTTATTTATTTATTTTATGAGTTTGCAAGGTTAATAATTCTCGCAAATAAAACAATGGCAGACATGTTCTTTAATACTATTTTTTTTATCTGAAAGAGATCGAGACATACTATGGACAGTTATACATGTCAATGACATAAACCCGCTACGAATCGTGCTAATGACCCAAGAGATAGATCTAAAGCAGCTTAAAAACAACAAGGCGTCGGGTGAGGACGAAGTTACGGCCGAACTCCTGAAGGCGGGTGGAAACTGGTCTTTAACGCTCTTCAGGACTTGTTCAACTCCATTATACTCGAGGGGAAAACGCCACAGGCATGGAGCACAGGTGTGGTGGTACTCCTCTTTAAGAAGGGTGACAATGCTTAGGAATTACAAGCCCATCTTACTTCTGAGCCATGTCTACAAGCTGTTTTCCAAACTCATCAGGAAACATTTTGCGCGCAGCTTTGACGTCTTCCAGGCTGGCTCCCGAACAAGCCGGATTCTGAAAAGGTTTCAGCACCTTAGACCACATACATACGCTTCGGCAGGTTATACAGAAGACCAAAGAGTATAATCTGCCACACTGCTTAGCGTTTTTGGACTACGAGAAAGCCTTTAATTCGATCGCGGCTTGGGCTGTGCTGCTGTGTCTCCAACGGTACCTGATCGACTACCGATACATCGAGGTGCTGAAATGTTTGTACAAAAACGCTACCATGTTTCATGTTGTACATTCAGGTAGTACTTGACCACCTAATATATACGATAAAGGTATAATTGAGCGCTTTCGAGAATATGTTACAACCGAACACTTAGCAGGGTTAAGGTCGAGCTTACTCCCACGACAATAAGCCTCCAGACGACGTCAATCATCCTGAAGTGCAATCACATGCCACACCACACACACCACCATGTCACCGCCATGTCACGTTGACACAGAAAAACTGCTAGAAATTTTAGTATGATGTTTATTGTTTCATATTTCTTTGTATTATTTATTTTTGTTCATTGTTTAGAATAGTATTTATTAATAATTGTAAAGTTTGCTTATTTTTAATAGTCGATTAAGATTTTTTTATTGTATTGATCTAGTTTACATATATAACTGACCAATTTAAATTGCGATGAAGTGAGGGCCTGAAACACAGGTTTAAATAAACCTAGATCGGGCAGGTCGCTATATACATTATAAGTTCCAAGTTAAATATCTTATACGTCAAATTATTGTTAGCCATACACTAGTTTTAAGTTAGGCACTAATTTACCTTTATATAAGATTTTTACTTTATTATCTTTTTGTGGCTATTTATACACATTTTATTGTAAAAGTTTTTATGAATAAATTGAAATTGAATTGAATTGAATTGTGATGATATTGTGGCATAGATTTTCATGTCATCAGCAAAACACAACAATTTGGATGAAATCAAGCAAGAGTTGACGTTTATATAGATAATGAAGAATAAAGGGCCAAGCAAAAACTCTGGGGCACACCACTGAGAACAGGCACCCATCTAGACATATAACTGCTTAATACTACTGCTTGGGACCTGTTCTCCAGATAAACAGAAAACCATCTGAGTAAATCGCCTCGTATTCCCATACCATATAACTTAGACAGTAAGATGTCATGCTCAATCCGATCAAAACATTTACTGTAATCAGTATAAACAGCGCAGTATCCATGGCGTCAGAAATAAAATCACTGAGCAGAATTAAGTTGAAGACAGTAGACCTTACTTTCAAAAAACCATGTTGAAAGGAACTAAATGAGTCTCTATGAGCACTATACACCTGGTTATAGATGATCCTTTCAAATGTTTTAGCCACAATACATAGTTAAGATCGGCCTGTAGTTTACAATTTCGGTTTTGACTCCTTTTTTGTAAGTAGGCGTTATAAAAGCCGATTTCCGTAGTTCAGGTACAACACAAGTATCTATGGATTTCCTGAAGAGAATCGAGATAGGTTGGGTAATCGAAGTGGAACATCGAACAAGAAATTTGGATGAAATATTATCTGGACCAGCCGCTTTAGAAGTATCTAATCTGCGGAGCAAGTTAGATACATCCTCAACGCTTACCACAATACTACATATTATATCAGATATACTGGCAGATTCAGTAAAAGTAGGGGATGAAGAAATTCCATGACTAGAGCTAGTATCAAGAAATGTGGAATGAAAGTACGTAGAGAACGCTTCAAATATTGATTTTCCAATACGCAACGCTTCACCATTATAATTTAGAGTGCTTGGAACTGCATTTGAATTGTGTTGTTTTTTTAGAAAAGTCTAAAAATATTTAGGGTGTTTTTCAATAGATTTTTCGGTTAAGTTTAAGTAGTTTTCATAACATTGCGATTCTAGTACCTATACCCTTTTGAAGCTTAAATGTTAACTCATCAGATATATTACCGTGTAACTTATTTTTTTTTATATATTTGGGTTGACGTTTGACGTCTTCACTTGTTAAACTGACAATTGACTTCAATGTCAAATGATTTAAGAACCTGACAGTAACTTTGAATGGACCAAAATGACACCAACGGAGCTCGGCTATGACGAGTAACTTATCCATGGACTGTTCATTTTAATTTTACTAATGATGATTGATAATACTACCCTCACACAGATAAGTCTCGTTACAAACGTAACTTTCTGGAAAGCTAGTGCTATTATATTTTTTTTTTTTCATTTATTTGTTCAAAGCTTTGAAGACAGTTCATTCAAAGCCAGCACAGTTTTGCAAATTATATTTATTAAGTAAGTAAAAGGCCTTTTATAACATGCTAATCTAAAGTGCTTTTTTACTGCCGCAGTTTCGCATCCCTTCTTATTTATTGCAGATTAAACCCACACGTAGTAAATAAACATCAAAAGAAGAAACAGAAACTCATATAAAAGGGCTGTATCATTATTTACATAAACGCTATAAAACTGAACAAAGAAAATTTATGCAGCAAAGTTTTGGGCAATATCCGTTTTCTGTGACACGTTTTTTCGAGGGCCGTTGTTCATCGTTAATCTTGGTAACAAAAACAGCAAGTTTGGTCGCGGCGCGTCTGCGCGACCCATAATTTACGTGAAACAAGTGCGCGCGACATGCGGTGTTGTAGGTACCTACGGGCTACGCTCTGCTACGCTATCTAGGTATAGCTACACAAATTACCTCCAAATACTTGGCCAGGGTTTTTTCATGCCAGCTTATTATACGTGGCAACTAACTGCTATTAGTTGGCAAAGTTCCGCACGCTTACAAAATGTAAGACAGCGAGACGTTGGATTTCAGGGTGCTGAAATTACAAGCAGTTTTGGGTTCTGCTAAGTATACGCGTGGTGCACATTGCACGTTTCACAGCAATATCTATATATATAATAAATCTGTAACCGATCGCTGTGTGTACACAGCACGATAGGTAGGTGGAAACGGTGGAAGATCGACCTTCACCCACGTGATAAACAGATGAGATATATTTTTTATCAAAGTTAATTTATAAACACGCCTATGATAGCGTGCCAATAGAAAATTGTTGATAGCGTGCCAGTCGAAAATATGGTATAGACGATAAAAAAAACATCGTCACTTTACGTGTAGAGGGGACTAATGAAAAGTAGTACGGATTACAAATTAATCCGTCCAAGTCCCAGGCTATAATCATTGGCAGTCGATATTATCGCACGTCGCTTGACACTTCCACTTTGCCGCCACAATCCCTTAACGTAACGATCATTGCGAACACGGACACAACAAAGAATCTCGGTGTCCTAATTGAAAGTAATCTTTCTTGGCGAGCGTAATTAAATGAGGTTAGTCGGAAGGTCTTTCCACTCCTTAAAAACCCTTCAAACCTTGTTCCCCTTTAAAACTAAAATTTATTTTGCTCAAACACTAATTTGCCGAACATTGACTACGCTGATGCCTGCTATTTGGATGCCACTGAGGAGCTATTAAACAAACTTGAGCGCTTGCAAAACTTATGCATTCGTTTTGTCTTTGGCCTGAGGAAATACGACCATGTCTCTCAGTTCCACAAGGATCTCAAGTGGCTCCCTATCCGACTTCACTCGAATTTTATGTATCCTTTACAACATTATCTTCAATCCTGCATACCTGCGCGATCGTTTTTCGTTTACACGCTCTGCCGATGCGCTGTTTAGATCCCACTTCAAACTTCACTTAAATTTCCCATTTCATAAATCTCCTTCATATTCCCACTCCTTCTCGTTTCATGCAGTACGAATGTGAAACTCACTCCCGCCTAACATAGGTGCGTGAGTGTATAAACATATTTCTCTTCAAAAAAGAAGTCAAAGAGCATTATCTCTGTCCACTGTAGTGCAGTGATCCTGCATATACTCGTATTATAGGTATCATCATCTGCTTAGCCTTTTCTTAACTATATTGGGGTTGGCTTGCAGTCAAGCCGTATTTAGCTGAATACCAGTATTTTATTTTATTCGCATTATAGGTATGTATTATTTTATAAAAATTATGTATTTATGGTAATCTATTTGTGTATTTTTCTTTGTATGTTCAATGTTGTTTATATATACTACTCTGTCAAGAAAGTACCGGGAAAAGATCAATAATACACAAAATGTCTGTTATTCATCCAAATTTATTTTATCACCTTCAAAGTATGCTCCTTTAGAAACGATACACTTGCGCCAACGAATAATCCATTCATCAAAACATTTTTTAAACGCTGTTTCCGGAATTGAGTTCAGTTCTCGCCGCGAATTCTCCTTTATGTCTTCTATCGATTGAAAACGGGTGCCACGAAGTGGTAATTTGAGTTTAGGAAAAAGAAAAAAGTCAGCAGGAGCCATATCTGGTGAATATGGTGGTTGCTGGATGGTATTTGTTGAGTGTTTGGTTAAAAATTCGTTCACAATGATAGCCTTGTGCAAAGGTGCATTGTCGTGGTGCAAAATCCAAGAATTTTCTTTCCACAAATCTGGCCTTTTTCGTCGAATTTGCTCTCTCAAACGCCGCATAACGCTCAAATAATATTTTTTATTTACCGTTAGACCTTCCGGTAAGAATTCAGAGTGCACAACACCGCGATAGTCAAAGAAAACAGTCAACATGACTTTGACTTTTGATCGACTTTGGCGTGGTTTTTTCGGTTTCGGTTCAGTTGGAAGGCGCCACTCCGAAGCTTGTTGACTAGTTTGCATGTCAAACTCGTAAACCCACGTCTCGTCACCAGTAACAATGCGTTTCATGAATGTTGGGTCCGAACTGACTCGTTCTAGCATGTCCTCAGCGACTTTCATGCGATTGAGTTTTTGGAGAAAATTCAGATCTTTTGGGACTAGCCGAGCAGCAACATGTTTCATACCCAAATGATTAGTTAAAATGGTACGGATCGAGTCGTGAGATACAGAAAGTTCGGTGGCTATCTCTCTCAGAGTTGAATGGGGATTTTCAGTCACTATTTCCTTCACTTTTGCGATGTTAACTTCAGTTGCAGACGTTGACGGCCTACCAGAGCGAGGCAAATCTTCCATCACATCTCGACCGCTTTTGAACGCTTTGAACCACTCATAAGCACGAGTTTTTGATAAAGTCGATTCACCGTAAGCCTTCTGTAACATTTTCAGTGACTCCGAACACGAAATTCCATTGGCGATGCAAAATTTAAGACAAACTCTTTATTCGATATTTTTGACCATTATGAAATTCGCAATACACACTATATATGATATTACTAAAACCAGCACTGTATTTAATATAAATAACAGATGCAACTCAAACTCCGCGCCAAAATGGATAACAGTTGTGCCAATCTAACAACTACAAAAAAACAAAAATTTGAATTTGGAACCATAAACAAATCATCCATTCCCGATACTTTTTTGACTGAATGTATTATTGGATAGTACTTGATATACTTTAGTTAAGTTAGTATAGTATATTTTAAGTTTCCTTCTCTGTCTCTCTACACACTGTCTACGTTTCTTATCCCTCTCTTCTGTGGCAGGTCTGATGGAAGAAATTTCTGTTGAAATAAACAGTACCTTTGTGCTCTTTTGTCTGTATGTAATTATCTTTTTTAAGTTTATTGTGTGTCAATTTTTTTTTTCCAAGATTTTATTTTCCACTTTGTCTGCGTGATTAATATAAAACCACGGACAGACAAACAGACAGACGGAAATGGCAAAACTATAAGACTTACTTGACTACAGAACTCTAAAAAACCTGCCAAGTGCGAGTTGGTCTCTTAAACAAAGAGTTCCGTACATTAAACGAAAAAAAAACCGGTTTCTTTTGTGGAATCCCCCTCCTATTTAAATTCTTTTTGTTTATTTATTATTATAGCGGTAATAGAAATACACAATCTGTGAAAATTTCAACTGTCTACCTATTACGGTTCTTGAGATACAGCCCGCTGACAGACAGACGGTCGGACGGACAGCGGAAGCTTAGTAATAGGGTTCGTTGATAACCAATTGGGTATGGAATCCTAAAAAGTGTGAGTCAGACTCATACGCGAAGGGTTTCGTACCATAAATCGAAAAAACACGTTTCTGATAAGGGTCACACTTAATTTTTGAATTTTTTGGATTTTAGCGGCAATAGAAAGACACACTGTAAAAATTTCAAGTTTCTTCCTACCACAGTTCTTGAGATACAGCCCGCTGACAGATAGACGGACGAACGGACGGACAGCATAGGCGTAGTAATAGGGTCCCGTAAGTTACCCTTCGGGTACAGAACCCTAAAAATGAACCAAAAATTTCAGCTTAAGCTAGTCTCACTTAACCCAATAGTTATACCGTGTCTGTAAATTAAAGGAAAACAGAGACAGCTGTCAGTCTTCCCGTACAATTATGTAGTTAAAGTCGACGAGCTAGGGTTACTATTTACCCGTGGTTACTAATCCGCTGGCTACAACTACCGTCAAATTACGCCCGTTTGGGAACGTAGACGGTAATTGGTTTTTGCTAGTGAATGTAAATTATTGTTTAGGCTGTTTAGGGTTGTGAAATGGTTTTCTCAGAACGGCTTTGTTTGCGTTCAATATTCTTCAATAAATAACTATGCTAGCGTTGTTGGCTTTCTGATGCCCGTAAATTTACTTGTATCCGGTCGAAAATATCGCTAAACAAACATTTACCATGGGATCCCATCATCAGATCCTGACTTATACCTTCCATCATCAGCTCAGCAACATGAAATGATGATTACCAGGCACTAACATCCATGACATAGTGACAATGGGACCAATCGAAAAGTATAGGTACCCTTTCAGATGAAACAAAATTTTTCAAATCGGTTCATAAATGACGGAGTTATGAGGACCAAACATTAAAAAAAAAATACAACTGAATTGAGAAACTTCTCCTTTTTTTGAAGTCAGTTAAAAATGCTAATACACTTGGACACTGCTTACTTTCTAAATTACTAACGTTATCAATTTTGAATATATCTTTTAACCGTAACACTTTTTCACTTCTTTTTGTAAATATTGCCTTATTTAAAAAAAATATATGGTACAAAACCTTCATTCCAATGTATACCCCGTTTTCAATCCATGCTACTTGTAACAGTTCTTTTTTCATCAAGTCATAAAATGGTCGTAGTGGTTTTATCAACAGTACTTGTATGCATCTTTCATACATCATTGCTATTTTTTTTGTAATAAATTCGTTTCCTTCATTCTTAAACCCTTGAACATACACAGTAATATTCACGATAATTTCTCACAATATTACACAAAGGTTTGTATTCGAAAAGTCGATAGCTTATTATTAAAAAATAAGCAGATGTATTAACAAGAATATCTAATGAACATTTAATTTCTTATCGCACATCGACCGGCCCAGTTTTGAGCGATTCGTTTTGTCTTGAGCAATCAATTACAAAAAGTGGAGCAATTTTTTTATTTATTTAAGCCATCAACGGATCTATACCGTAGTTGTAATACGACTGACGAAAGTAAGCATATCTACATTTCGTATAATATACTGTACTAGCTGTTGCCCGCGACTTCTTTGGCGAGTAGGTCGGATAGCAAAATGTTGTTGTTGTAATGTTGTTGTTGTTGTTGTAAATGGTGTTGCTAAGATAAGATATATACGAACAATCAATATTTAGCATTGCTTGACTCCTCTTAAATTTAGGAATTTGGAAGAGTATTATGCAAGGCACTGGCTGTTTCACCTCTTCTGTTCAAAGACAGCATTAATTAGACCTATTTTTAAACAAGGTGTGCATAGTGATTACGCAAACTATAGGCCAATAGCCATACTGTCAGTTATAAATAAAATCCTAGAAAAGTTTATTTTGAATCAGCTAAGTGTTTTCTTGTAAAAACACAATATTCTACCAAATGCACAGCATGGTTTCCGACGGGGGCGAAGCATGGCGACGGCCTTGGTGCGGTACGCGGATGACATCAATGAGTGTTTGGATCAACGGAAGCAGGTGGTGGTGGTCTATTGACACTTTGTAACACCACCAGCTGCTTCAAGCCATGGAGAAGTGCGGGGTTGCGGGACCACTTAGCAGGTGGTTCCGTACCTACCTCACACAGGACACTACGAACGGTCATTGACGGCGTCACTGAAGAGCCCAGACATGTCACGTGTGGTGTGTCGACCGGATCCTTGTTTGGCTCCGTCGGGTACATCATACATGTCGACAGCATGTGCAATGTGGTTCGTAAGTGTCGCATTTATATGTATGCTGATGACACCTGTCTAGTTTATGCAGACAAAGATTTCAATTTGATTGAAAAAACCATCCAGGAGGATTTTACTAATATTATGAAATGGGCACACGACAATGGCATCATTATCAATATAAACAAAACCAAGTGTATGCATATACGATCTCCTTATAATAAAAAAGTCGATCGTCCTCCGCGCATAGTGAGGCATAGCTATGAGTGTCTGCACAGTGGTGAACGGACGATGTGTGAGTGTGCAAATATCGAGGTCGTGGAGGAATACAGGTACTTGGGTTTAGTCATAGATAACAGCTGCTCATGGAAAACACACATTATAAAATTATGTGACAATCTCAAATACGTGCTTGTGAAATTCCACCACCTCAGTTTTGTACTGGATAGGGCTATTGTTTATGGTCTACTATGCGCTGGTGGACTCATTGCTTTCTTATGGGCTGGCATGCTATGGTAACACATTTAAGACATATTTGGATAAAATAAAAAAAATACAAATCAGATTTATGAAACTACTAGTAGATAAAAACACAAAAAAAAATTGTAAAAACCGACTTCCAAAAAAAAAACACTACAAAGTAAAAAATAACGTTATTTTCGGAAGTCGGTGTTTTTGTTTATTTCGTTTTGAACACCGACCTCCGAAATTAGTTTTTTTTTATTTTGTTGTGTTTTGTTTTAGGAAGTCGGTTTTATTTTTTTTTGATTTTTTTTTTATTTTTCAGTTTTTAGTGGTAAGTACGCAGGTACCACAAAAAAGTGAAACCACGAACACAGCGTGCCGGCGTGATGTTATGCTATGAACTGGTGTAAATAATCAACAGACATGCGATTTCAGAAATCTCGATCGTTTTGCTATCATTTATTGAAGAGTTCCGTTGCCTATCTCCGAATTTCTTCTTCAGATCTTCACCAAATTGAAATGCGATCAGTCGGAACAAATATTCTTCCAAACAAAAAAGAAATCATCCTAATCGGTAACAATTGGCGAAAATATCGCTGAATATACATTTTTCATGGGATACCATCATCAGATCCTGACTTATACCTTCCATCATCAGCTCAGCAACATGAGATGATGATTACCAGGCACAAATATCTGAATTGCGTTAGGAAGTTTATGAAAAACAGTGTATGTGCTTATATTGAGGGTGTCCCTCGATTTTCAAAGGATACCAGCATCAGATTCTAACTTGGCGACAATGGGACCACTTCAGGAGTACAGGCTTTCGAATAAAAAAATAATTTTTGAAATCGGTCCAGAATTGGCGGAGAAATCGGTGAACATACGTAAAAAAAAAAAAAAGATACATACAACCGAATATAGAACCTCCTCCTTTTTGAAGAAGTCGGTTTAAACTTTAATTTCGGAAGTCGGTGTTCAAACACGAAATAACCAAAAACACCGACTTCAGATTAAAGTTATTTTTTACTTTGTAGTGTTTTGTTTTTGGAAGACGGTTTTATTTTTTTGTTAAAAAGTATTTTTTTTATTTTTCACTTTTTAGTGGTAAGCAGGTACCACTAAAAAGTGAAACCACAAGCACAGCGTGCCGGCGTGATATTATGTTATGAACTGGTGTAAACAATCAACAGACATGCGATTACAGAAATTCCGATCGATTTGCTATCATTTGTTGAAGAGTTCCGATGCCTACCTCCGAAGTTCTTCATCAGATCTTCACCAAATTGAAATGGGACCAGTCCGAGAAAATAGTCTTCCAAACGTAAAAGAATCATCCAAATCGGCTAACAATTAGCGAAAATATCGCTGATCAAGCATTTTTCATGGGACCCCATCAAATTCAAATTCAAATTCAAATTCAAAGCATTTTATTTCAAATAAACCATTCACAGGCACTTTTGAAACGTCAAGGTCGGTCAGTCAAAAACATGGAAGCTATTTGCACGTTCCAAAGCGTAGATCTCTATGGAGAAGAACGCGCAAGAAACTCCACGGACACTCTTTTAAATCATGTTCTGTTTTACAACATTCCAAGTTACATATACTTGTTGCTTCTGCATGTGAGGACAATGCAAAGGAAAAAAAAAGGGCTTATTATAAGAATTTTAAATATAAAGATTAAAATAAGCCAATGGCAGTTAAGAGATGACCAGTCTCAACCGACGGCGCCTGTTCACGAACATGACGCGTGAATCGGCATCTTTCAGCTCAACCATTTCGAAGGGAACCGAATGATCAAACCCACGCGCCGCCATCAGCGAGACATTTGAGTGAGCATGACATGCTCTCAACCACCATGCCCGTTCATGTCCAACAAGTAAAACTATAACTACTCACATAAAATGTAAATGGTTTCATGGTACTCACATTTACAAAATTTGAAAAATATGCTTCTACTTTACACAAAACTATGGTTGTCAATGACCAAATAATGAAAAATAAATTAATAAAGAGAACGATTAAGTTCTTACATCAAAACTAATAAATAAGTATATAATATAATAATATAATTTGTATGTATATAAGAATAAATAAACGAAATAATGTAAGAACCTCTAAAAGGAGCGAGCATCTCTTCCAAATATAAAAACCTAAAAAGTGGACCTAAGCAGCTGTGACTGTGGAGCAGGACCAGCATTTAGCCAAGCGTTTTTATCGAGGATATAATCTTCCAGTTTATAATACGCTTGTCTACATAGTGTGCGTTTTATGCATGCTTTAAATTTTCTCTCATTCAGTTCGAGAATATCAACTGGTATTTTATTATAAAATTTAATACAGTACCCCATAAAAGAAGTGTGTACTTTGGCCATTACATCGTCAGATTCTGACTTATACCTTCCATTATCAGCTCAGCACCATAAAATGATGATCACCAGGCATAAATATCTGAATTGCATTAGAAAGTTTATGAAAAACAGTGTACATGCTTATAAAATTTGAGGGTTTCCCTCGATTTTTATGAGATTCCATCATCAGATTCTGACTTGGTTCAATGGGACCACCTCAGAAGTATAGGCTTTCGAATAGAAAAATAGTTTTTAAAATCGGTCCAAAATTGGCGGAGAAATCGGTGAACATACATAAAAAAAAAACATACATACAGCCGAACATAGAACCTCATCCTTTTTGAAGAAGTCGGTTAAAAAGTAGTGATTCCGAAAAGTTATTTTTGGAATGTAAAATGCTGCACCTCATGAGAGGGTTGTGTTATCAGTAGCTGTAGAACAGTATGGTAGTGATATATTTAAAAACAATGTTATACGGTTAAGAACTCAAAGGAATTATAATATGAAAAGGTTTGTTGTACTCACTTGTAATAATTTTATGGTCGAAAATGTCGAATCTACTTGGTTCCAACGATTTTTAATAACCTTCCGGTAGATATAGATAGCTGTGTCACAAAAGCATCTTATAAAAATAAAATAAACAAGTACCTATTCATTATATTTTGTCAGAGCCACACTGGAGGAAATATACACTTGTACGTACTACAATGTTTTGTGTGCATGTGATAGATAAAAGGAGCTGCATCTGCCAACAAACTGCTTTGCAGTTTGGCAAAAGTAATAATAAATTGTTGAATGCATTTTTCATGAATAAACACTTTTTCTTTTCTTTATTTTCTTTTTCACGTGTAGGTAATAACACCTTATCTACGCATGATTTAAAGAAAGTTTCTAGAGTTGTTAATACACAAAGGGCATTAGAAGGAACCTGGATGGGTTTGAATCAGTAAGAGTCTGACACTCCCTTCTGATTCGCCTAGAGCGGGAGGACTCATTTGATGAATTTCCATCCTTAAAAAAATAATAAAAAGGGTTGTTAACGTGCGATAGATCTACATAAAGTTGGCCATGGCAAGCCAACCAGAATAGAAGTTTACCCCTGCAACGGAGAGATTAGAGTAGAGACTCCGCTATCCGCACCATGTTAAACTCACATTCTCAGTCAGTCCTGGCTAAGTTAGCCAGCCTAGCTCCGCCCAAATGCAGATGTTTCCTGGGTGCTTCACAGATTTGGCGAAGCGTCCTCACCGTTCCGAGAATTTGTTCACGTTGGGCAGCCTCAGCATTGCTTTTTGGATGACGTGGGCAACTGATTCATCGTTTCGAAGCAACCTTTGCAAATTGGACTGTCTATAGCGCCTATATTGAAAAGATGTTATTTCTACTTGGCTGAGAAGTCGTTTAGTTAGTCGTTTGTATAGGCTTGACGATGACAGGTTTAACTGCCTGCAATTTGTAGCCCGTGACCATTTATTGTCACAAAGTTCAGTTGATCGTGTGCGTTCCCATTGAGGGACCAATTTAAAAGTTGAGCTTTTGAATGCGTCGACCTTTAGTAAAAGTTCTCAAACCATTGTAAATTCAGTCTCTAATTTGTAAATGTAGCCACTCAAAAGTTACAATCGGTTAAAAGTCATCCCTCAGTCGTGACCGATAGGCATCCATATCTCAAAACCTAGTTAAAATTTACAACTGCTTTTAAAGACTACTCTTACTAAAAGATTAGTAAAACTATTTTATTGAATATCAACACTTCCTGTACAAATAATAAAATGATCTAGCATGCTAGGTGGTCCCTCGACCGATCACCATAAGTTCACCTTGAGTGGAGACCATAATGGAATTTGAAATTAACAAATGGGTCTAGCGTTAGTAAAAGTTCTTGAACGATTGTAAATTCGTTCTCTAGTTTGTAAAAGAACCCATTCAAAAGTTACAATCGATTTATTGTGGTCCCTCAATTGAACCATTTATCATAAGAAAAATCAATTTACGTCGCATTTGGAAGTTAAAAGAGACGAATGCTACAGTCTATCCTTTAGTGTTTTTTATACTAAAGATTAGGTACCTACTTTAGTTAACAGAATCAGAAAATGTACCGTTTTATTGCAAATAATAATTGAATTCCTGGGAAGAAATACTAAGATAGAGGTGACCACAAAGCAGAATTTTTCTAGGGATTGTTTGTTGATATCTTTATACGTATCTATATAATAAAAATCTCGTGTCACGATGTATGTTCAAGATAAACTCTGAAACTACTGAACCGATTTTGATCAAACTTGGTCATCATCATCATCAGCCTAGCCTTTTCCCAACTATATTGGGGTCGGCTTCCAGTCAAGCCGGATTTAGCTGAATACCAGTATTTTACGAGGAGCGGCTGCCTACCAGACCTCAATACTCAATACTCAATACTCAATATATTTATTGCGTTCCACAATGTGAGCCTAGGTGGTAGGTACTTATAATACATTACAATACATTGCTTTGGATCATTGTGGACCCTGACGGGCACAGCAAAATTGGATAGTGGAAGAGGCCTCCACAACCGATTAATTGGGTAACACGGTACTTGATGGCAAAACTGTAGTCAGATTTACTGGCTTCTGACTATCCGTAACGACTACACAAAGATCTACAAATGACAGCCTAGACCAACGGCTTAACGTGCTTTTCGAGGCACGAAACTCGATATGTTAAGATGGTCACCCATCCACAGACCAACCTTGGCAAGCGTTGCTTAACCTTGAAGATCGACCCATGCGTCTGTTATTATCTACCCACGAGCTCCTCTTTAATCAAACTTGGTAACTATCTGTTATTTAAAAGATAGGATAGTTTTATGGAACGGGAAAAAACGGAATAAGCACGTACGAAGTTGCGGGCAAAAGCTAGTGTAAATTCTATGATAATTAATCCCTATTTCCCTTGGTCTTGGTAACACGCGTGTATGGCTGGGCCGATTTCGCTAATTCTTTTTATGGTTCCGAACATTCGTAAAAAACGGAACCCTTTTAAGGCTTTAGGATCACTCGGGTGTCTGACTGTCTGTCTGTTCGTCTGTCACAGTTAGTTTTCTCCGGGTCTACTGGACCGATTCTGATGTTTGGTATGCATTTATGGACTTCTGTGACCCACACACGGACGTTTTACGTAAATAAATAAATAATTAATTACGTATTTTTTTTAGTATGGGGTTCACTTTTGGGGTCAAACTAGAAAATTTAAAAAAATATATTTAAACTGTTATTTTATATCAGATGAAATGGCTTACTGTGAGGATTTTAATATAATTTTGAAATTATTCAAGAAATTAGATCTTCCCTTATCTCCCAGAAATTTTGAAAAACAATGCAGATAATAGTTCTATAGGTACCGAATGATAAGAAGTCTGTAGTACAAACTTTACCTCTTTATAATATTAGTATAGAACTTATAGACTAGCTGTTCCCCACGGTGTCACTTCCGCCAACTGGTTACGCCGCCAATTTTTTAATATTTAGGGTTCCATACCAAAAAGGAACCTTTACGGTGTGACTAAGTCTGTCCGTCTGTAACAGCTGAATGTCTGAATAACTACTAATGCTATCAACTTAAAAATGTGTTCTTTGATTAATTATTTTAGAACTAATTATATAGTACAAATCAAATATCTAAGCATGAGGTCGCAGGTTTCACTCCCAGGTCGTTGCGTTTTTCTCAATACTAGAAGTATCGAAATAGATAAAAAGTGCTCGTTTCCCACGCTCCTAGCTCACTCCAACCGAAGAAGGTTCTCCTTCGCAGTCGAACTTCTCCAACGTGATTTGGGAAATGTTAATGTTATACCTGGTCCAATTAGTTTGTTGTTATTTCATTATCAATTTAATGATCAGAAAATTCTGCAAAATCCTTTTATTCTGAAAATCCTTTTAATAATGTGTCAACTTAATGACCAATAATGCTTACGTTTAAACATTTTTGAGACGTGGTGGATCCACTAATCACTTTGTTCACTATGGCACATACTACTCTGTCAAGAAAGTACCGGGAAAAGATCAATAATACACAAAATGTCTGTTATTCATCCAAATTTATTTTATCACCTTCAAAGTTTGCTCCTTCAGAAACGATACACTTGCGCCAACGAATAATCCATTCATCAAAACATTTTTTAAACGCTGCTTCCGGAATTGAGTTCAGTTCTCGCCGCGAATTCTCCTTTATGTCTTCTATCGATTGAAAACGGGTGCCACGAAGTGGTAATTTGAGTTTAGGAAAAAGAAAAAAGTCAGCAGGAGCCATATCTGGTGAATATGGTGGTTGCTGGATGGTATTTGTTGAGTGTTTGGTTAAAAATTCGTTCACAATGATAGCCTTGTGCGAAGGCGCATTGTCGTGGTGCAAAATCCAAGAATTTTCTTTCCACAAATCTGGCCTTTTTCGTCGAATTTGCTCTCTTAAACGCCGCATAACGCTCAAATAATATTCTTTATTTACCGTTAGACCTTCCGGTAAGAATTCAGAGTGCACAACACCGCGATAGTCAAAGAAAACAGTCAACATGACTTTGACTTTTGATCGACTTTGGCGTGGTTTTTTCGGTTTCGGTTCAGTTGGAAGGCGCCACTCCGAAGCTTGTTGACTAGTTTGCATGTCAAACTCGTAAACCCACGTCTCGTCACCAGTAACAATGCGTTTCATGAATGTTGGGTCCGAACTGACTCGTTCTAGCATGCTAAACTCAATCGCATGAAAGTCGCTGAGGACATGTCCTCAGCGACTTTCATGCGATTGAGTTTTTGGAGAAAATTCAGATCTTTTGGGACTAGCCGAGCAGCAACATGTTTCATACCCAAATGATTAGTTAAAATGGTACGGATCGACTCGTGAGATACAGAAAGTTCGGCGGCTATCTCTCTCAGAGTTGAATAGGGATTTTCAGTCACTATTTCCTTCACTTTTGCGATGTTAACTTCAGTTGCAGACGTTGACGGCCTACCAGAGCGAAGCAAATCTTCCATCACATCTCGACCGCTTTTGAACGCTTTGAACCACTCTTATGCACGAGTTTTTGATAAAATCGATTCACCGTAAGTCTTCTGTAACATTTTCAGTGATTTCGAACACGAAATTCCATTGGCGATGCAAAATTTAAGACAAACTCTTTGTTCGATATTTTTGTCCATTATGAAATTCGCAATACACACTATATATGATTTTACTAAAACCAGCACTGTATTTAATATAAATAACAGATGCAACTCAAACTCCGAATTTTATAATTTTGAATCATAATAGGTATATATTTGTAAGTTAAAGTAACCTAATGGTTTAAACTATATAGATTTAACTTTAATGTACCCAAGTAGCTTAAGTAAACCATCTTGCCACTTCGCCAGTCACATTATCTCTTTTTTTTGTATACTTTCTTTTTTTTTTTTTTTGATAGTCACTTTACTTACAGTTTGAATTTTTTGTCCTCGTCGCCAGATGTAGTATACACACAACGTATCGACTCTCAGTAGATATTTGGCTGGCCTACGCACCACCACGTGTTGCCTGACTGACGGTTGAACACAGACTGCCCTACGATCCGTCGGCCATGTTGTGACGTATGCACCCGAGACAAATCTTAAGTACATCTACATACACTACAAAACCCATAGAAAGAAAGCTTAACAGCTATCAAGTATTTTAGTCTATTAAACATAACCATATGTTTAAACAATTTCTAGGGACATTATTTCCCACATTTTAGACCATAGCTCAAAATCAGGTTTTTTCATTTAACGACCTTAAGTAAGCAGCGATGTCCGAGTGCACTGGGACATCACTACGACTCCAGGGGCCTTACAGCGTGGACGATAGAGAAGAAGGTAACCCGTTACCTTCTTCCCTCAAAAATGGCGTAGGCGGTAATGGCTGATCTGGTGTTACCCGTGGTGGCTGTTCGTCTTGCTGGTCATGGTGGTTTTCTTTTTGTAACTCGTCAGGCACCGAGCACCCAAAAAAATAAACGCTTTTTCTTTCTTTCTTTTCACTTGGCCCCAATTGGGGCTTATGGTCCTTTAGATGGTTTATTTGTTATTATTGTTTTAACGATAAACATACTGTTTATTATTTTTACTATGTTGGCTCTAGTTCATTGTTGTTCCAGTCACAATCCCATTGTTGGATTATACCATTGCACATGTAAGCGGGTACACCATTTATGCCTGGTGGCTTAATTAGTTTGGGATACTTGTTATTAATGCTTGAGTTTGTCTGTTTGTGATGGCTTTATTGTGTGTGTTAGCTAACAGGTGTCAATTAAATTCATTTAATTTGATTTACATATTTGGATATATAATAATACAATAATAAAAATTTATTGTTTCTCGTATTTAAATACACAATACAAAGTCATTTTATAGCACATATAACGAGATTGGTGTCTGTTGTAGGTAAAACCTGTATTACAGATCGCCAGGCTTACCCTCCATCGGACAACTCACTTACGACTAGTGACTGTATTAAATAAAATATATCATTTTTCTGTAAAATTACTTTACTACTTGTATAAATTCAAGATTTTTAAACTTAACAGACAGGTGTGTTACCGAGTTTGTTGCACCTCTTCTTCTTCCCAGCTAAACCACCAGAAAGTGGTGACGGGCGGGTGGTTTTGAGAACTTTTTGTAGAGCTTTGACGTTCAAAAAGTGCAATGAAATTTGAATAAACGAATTTTGTGTTTGCATTAAATAGGAAGCTTTTCAATAACAATAAAAACCAATTTACTCATAAAAAAAACATACAATTATTAACATTGGAAAGCGGCGACTAAAAAGCAAGTCATTACATTTTTAACATAATTAATGAGGATTTTGATTAAGATGACTAAAACTGTTTTGAAGAAATGACTAACGATTTCATTGTCATTTAGAAAATAATTTGTATCTTCGAAATATTTTAAAACATTATAAAGTATTAGTATACCATATTTTATTTAATTGTTGACTGAGGTAGGTTTTATCTGTTGCGGAATTTGTTCAAAAGAGTTACCGCGGCCCTGGAACGCAAAGAGCATTAGGAGGAACACGAATGGGTTTTAGTCCCAGTCTCAGTAAGAGTCTGACACTCCCTTCTGCTTCACCCAGAATGGGAGGAGACATTTGATGATTTCCCATCCTTTGAAAAAAAAGGTAGGTATCATCTAATTTAATTTTCCCGGTTTGTCCTGAAGACATGGTTGAAGTCCATGTCCTGGCTCGGGGGGGCAACTCAATAGACTTGTCAAGCCACATATGGGCTCAGCGGCGTATCTTCCGTTCCTGCAATCAGACCATGCAATAAGTATGGAGCATGGGGTCCCAACATGAAGAGAGAAAGGACATTGCTCGTCGTACATACATAACTCTTTGGGTTTTAGATAATGTATATATTCGATTAAACCTAAATTAAAACAACGGACACTTTTGAGACTTCTGAAAAAATCAAAACTCTTTCGGATTTTGAGGTTATAATTTCGTCAATAAAAACATTCGGTACCTATGTAGCAATAACTTAGCATTTATTTCTGAATGTAAGTACGACAGATGCGCGCTTCTTGACATTGAACTCTAGGAGTCGGGAGTCTTAAGGACATGCAAGGGTTTTATTAAGGATTTACTTTTTCATTTTTGTGTGATTATAAAGTAGGTATAGCATATGTAGTACATACGCGCCAAGTGACATTACTACCAAATGTCAAATGTTGTCATCTGTCAATTCGTCAACTGTCAGTGTCGATATTATTGCTCGTTCGTTTCAAACAGCGCTTTCAAACGATTTTTTTTATAAGGCTTATTATGGTTCCGCGACATCATAGCGAACTGTTTGTAACTAAAAATCATTTTCGTATATCAAGTGTTGAGAATACTGACGCTCGTCTGTGTCAAACTCCTATTAAGAGTGCTGTTACAAAGACTTGGCTGTATGAGCTATAATATCTACCTTCGCCTATTAAAAACCTCAAATTGAACCAAAAAATAATAGAACTATCACCGAGGATTATGACGGAAGCTAAGGACGAAAGTAAATACTTTTTAAAACTAAAAAGTGTCCGTTCTATTAAAATATAAGTAATGTATATTATTAAAAGAACTAGTAATTATAGTAAATATTTCATGCGTGTTGGTTCATAGGCCATTTTTTACAATGTCCTTTAGTTCTAATAAATAATAATAAATGGCGCGACATGTATCGATTTTTATTGAAGTTATTGTAACATTATTTTTTTATTTTTAATGGTCTTAAGAATAGTATGTTCTTATTTTAATAACCTCCCCTAAGCACTAAATAGGGAAAAATGGGCTTCTTACTCAAAACCAAAAACATCTAGTCGCTCTTACACCCACCCAGAATATATAATTACGTATGACCTTGGTTCGTAGCATTGGTAAATTCCACAATAATTTAACAAGTATAGATAGCTAAAGTCGTAGCGTATAGAATTGTAAAACACTTAGGTCTGGGTTCGAATCTTTCGGTTATACCTTTTTTTTCTTTTCAACAATAATTTCATCTGTTCTTTTATTATTCGATTTCGTTTATTCATTTTTATATACATATATGTTACATTTTTAAATATATCTTAAAAGAAATCATTAGAAGATACATTTAAAAATATAAATAATAGTAGTCCACCAGTGTCGGGAACAGGGTCCAAGCTACCGGTGGTTAGGGCTCCAGAGAAAGGAACTTCCTCACAATATGAGCCGTATCGAGGAGTACTGCTTTCTGTATCAGGCCCTTCATCCAACTGCGTAACGCCAGTTTCGACAGATGGTCGTCGAAGCTTTTGGCCATCAGACCATTGGCCGTAACGACTATCGGCACAATGACAGCTAAGTCCACATTCCACATGTCGACAACCACGTGTGCTAAGTCAACCACGTGTGCTAAGTCGAGATACTTGATTTGTTTCTCTTTTTCAGCCTTCAAAAGGTTCTTGTCATGCGGGATGGTAACATAAATTATCATTGTGCGGCGCGCTAATCGGTCTATCGCCACTATATCAGGCTTATTGGTATAGAAGCTATTGCAACAAAATTGTAAAAAAAGTTAAAAGGGAATTTGAAAGAGATGAAGTAAAAAAGGCGGGAAAGGACAACCGCCACCTCTGGAAGGTAATAAATAAAGTCTCCAATGGATCAAGGCCCAAAACATCAGCTACTGAGTTAATAAGCCCGCAGGATCTACCAGTTCATTCGCTAAATAAAATCAACCACTTTTTGCCAATTTTGGCTCAACCTTAGCTAGAAAAATAACCGCCCAACAGCATGGTCATGATTACCCCCCTACAAGTACCCACAAACCTACCCTTTCCCATTCTATGGTTATCCTGCCCACTGATGAGGAAGAAGTTGGTGCAATTATTTCCTCTATCAAGCGCGACTGTGCCGTGGGCTGTGACTATATCTCTTCAAACCTTCTTATTGCACATAAGAATCTTCTAGTACCCTCTATTACTCATGTTTTCAACTTGGCGATGGAATCTGGTACCTTTCCACTTGCGTTTAAAAAGGCACTTATCCATCCCATTCACAAGAGTGGGGACCGACACTGTGTTAATAATTATAGGCCAATTGCAATTCTGCCTGCCTTATTAAAAATTCTGCAACGGCTATTGAACAACAGATTGGTGAAATATCTAGAATCAAATGATCTGTTGTCCCAGAATCAGTTCGGTTTTCGTGCAAAGAAATCTACGGCCATGGCGGTGCACGAGCTGACAAACTTTATTGTGTCTAAGATTGACAATAAAAAAAAGTCCTTGGCCATTTTTTTGGATCTAGCGAAGGCTTTTGACACAGTGTCGGTTCCAATCTTGCTACGCAAGCTTGAAAACCTCGTTATACGTGGAAATCAGCTATCACTCTTCAAAGATTACCTAACTTACCGCTCGCAATTTGTTAAAATTGATAACCACTCTAGTGATACTCTTCCAGTAGCTTTTGGCGTTCCTCAGGGAAGCATTCTTGGGCCCACATTATTTTTAGTGTATATTGACGACCTCTGCAATCTCTCTCTTCAAAATGGGCGTATGACACTGTACTTCTTTTCAGTGCGGACTCATGGGAAGAGGTATATGCTCAAGTAGGGTTTAACACTGTAAATGGTTGGCTGAAAACTAACTTACTCATCTTAAATTCCAGCAAAACTAAGTACATAGCCTTTACTTTAAGGAACAGCCCTCAGTCATCTCTTCAACCATTTTCCATTATCGCTCACACCTGTTCATTCTCTGTTAATGGTGATTGTTCTTGTCCCAAATTGCAGAAAGTTGACAATATAAAGTACTTGGGAGTGACCTTGGATTCTAAACTAAGCTTTGCCGCACATATAAATTGTCTCACTAGCAGAATACGGAAATTTATCTTTGTGGTTAAAAACCTTCGATCTATCCTTAATTCCAAGCAATTACTATCTGTTTATTGTGCCTTATGCCAATCGCTCCTGACATGCGAAGCAGAAGAAGCAATGTATGCCAGCCTAAATTAGTAAAAACCAAATTTGCTCGAAAATTCTTTCCATTTCTTGGCCCATTTTTATACAACAAACTAAATATTTTACTCTCATTCATATAATAATTCATACCCTAAATAAAACAACTTTTAAACGAAAAATAACTGACTGGCTTATCACTTTAGATTATACCAAAATTGAAGATCTTTTCAAAACCTTAATCTAACAAATTGCAACGCACACAATTCCTCCACACCACACACTCATTCCACATCACACACACACACACACACACACACACACACTCACCCCAAACACTACTCACATTCACTAATATCCTCCCTTGCATGTTTCCTTATTAAATAATTTTATTTCACTGTTTTTAATTTTTGTTTCGTATATCTTTATGAACAATGTTACAGATATATAGTAGTAAGAGATTTTTAATTGAATACTTAATGCGAATCTTTTTGTCTCCAGTACAAACATTATAATGTGTAAAAGTTGTTAAGGGGGCCTGGTGACCTAACGTACAGGTTTTCTAAAAAACTTTGTTTAGGCACCAGTCTTCCACAAATTATATAATATGAATTTGAGTCTGAAGACTCTGTGATGACGTTTCTTGTAATTTGTGGTAAGAAAATAAATAAATTATTATTATTATATTATTATTTGTAACAATAGTCCTATCACTGATGATAGACCGATCCCAGTACAACGTGACATGGTCATTTTCGAGAACTGGGTCGGGCACATTCTTGTAATACGGTACCTCAGAATGTACAAGTTTGTATTTCAAAGCAAGTTGCTGATGGATAATCCTGGCTCCTTGGTTGTGCCTATACAAGTACTCGCCAGATGAGAAAAACCAGAGATAATATTATGTCTGATGGACTCACCCGGGCGGTGGCATGCCCGACACACGTCCACCGTCCCGTCCTTCATAATATGCCTCCGGCAGTTATTCGATTTTAGATAATATATACATGCAGACTTAAAAAACTACACTAACTAATAAGAAATTGTGTACAAACGCGTATAAAAAAAATTAATCATTGGGCATCAAAAAAATAATCCACATTGCTGTCAATGGCAAAAGTGCCCAGAACACTGGCAGCATTGCCGCGTTGAATCGCAATGCTGATTCTTTGGCCGAAGAAAAGTCGTCACGTGAACAGTCGACAAGTTGTTTACTGATATCCCGAAAGACTCGATGCGCACTTTGGACCCCATGGCCCTAATGTTTCAACTCCAAACGGCTCAAATATGTAACTCCCAATTAAGTTATTCTATTTGCGCCGTTTGAGGTTTTCTGCACCTGCAGTGGCCGCCCTAGCGCAATTCGCCTACCCAACTTCCAAGGCATTATGGTCATCCCATCTGGCCTCTTCTCATCGTCACGTGCCAAGCCGTTGGGTTCTAAAACAGCTGGCGCTGGTGACAAGAGCCCGACGGATGATGTCATTAATGCTGGCGTGCCGTGCTAACCGACCAGCGCTCCTACTGCAGGACAAGCCATAGTGTCCGAGGCGGTCGACTGCTTCACCGCATTGACATCGATGTGGAGCTCCGCTAGGAGCACCCAGACGCAGACACGTAGCGATACGGAAAGTACTGTCACTCAGCATAGTACCTATGTTGGGTGACGGTAGCGCCTATAGCCAAAGCCCATTCACCCACAGCCAACAGCCGGCACGCTCCGCAGTATTAATGGACGTATTTAAGAGGTTATTCCGTACCAACCCGCAGAGCGGCTCGTCCCATTGTCTTTGCGAAAATAAGTTATCGGGCAACGCCGTATTCGGGCAAGCCACTTTCCAGGCGTTCACTGCTTCGGTCAAGTAAGGTACTTCTCTGTTAATCAAAGATGGAGTTAAAATACTTTTGGTAAATTTACAGTACTGTTGACCGATGACAGAAACGCTGGTAGGCTTATATAAAAAAATTTGCGGATTCCGAGCCCACCAAAGCGAATGGGTAGAGTGGCTGCAAGCCACGCTCAGTCATCCAGAGCCACATTTAAGATAGATGTTAGTGTATCTTGAATGATTTGATCAATTTTGTCCAAAAGATGTGACTGCTTTCATAAAGGGGAAGAGTGGAGAAAATACATAAAATTTGGCCCAAAACAACAATATCTAATTTGAGTGAAAGCCGAATGTAAATTAATTTTGCAAAGCCTTTCCGAAATATCGTTAAAACGATTAATTTTGTCGTCAATGAATGAGGAAAAACTTTCTTCAAATATTGGTGAACCTAGAAGGTGAAGTGACTCTTGTCTAAAATTTTAATATCTGAGACTATTGCGTTTAATTTTTGTAGAGTAGTTAGTCTGTCAGTATTGTCATTAAGAAAAATTTCACATTTGTAATGGTTGAGGTCAAGGCCAATAGATAGAAACTGTCTTTTAAAAAAAAAAAAATCTTTTAAAACAGTGTCTATGTCACCTCCTAGTGTCCCGTCATCTAAGTACCAGACGTTGAATTATGAATTTAGTTGTTGAATGATTGGATGAATAGCCAAACTGAAAATGACTGGCCCGAGAGGGTCACCTTGTTGACATCCAACTGCAGATTCCAAAAGGTTTTCTTTATATAATAATATGGAGGGGTGTCTGTAGCATTGCCACATAAAACCAAAAATTTCAGGTAGTTCCTTATTTACCTCTGCCAACAAGGTATCCCTGTTAACGGGATTGAAAGCGTTCTTGACGTCAACCTTGAGGATAACCTCACCCTTGCCAGAAATTTGAAAAGAAGAAAGTGCATGTACGGCAGCCTCACAGCCCCCTCTAGAGCTAAAACCAAGCTGTAGGGCCTGGAATTTGTTTGTCAACCTTTGACCGAAAAGGTTGCAACAAATTTTGGCTACCATACGCCTATATGTGCACCCGACAGCGATGGGACAAATGCCGCCATCCTTCTTGCGTAGAGCACAAAGAATTGCTCCGTACAAGACATCGACGACGGCATCGTTCACGCCGCCGGAGAGCATTATTTTTACTAGAACTGTAAGCTCCTTCAAAAGTGACTCGCCAGCTTCCCCGGCGCCTGAACATAAAAGTTCCTGTAAGTGTTGTGGAGTCAGGCCGTCGAGGCCGCCAGCAGAACCACTTCTAAAGAAGCTCACGGCAGCAATCAGTTGAGGGGCGGAAATGTTGAAAAGTGATGAATCGGGGGTATCGGTGGTTTCGGGGGGGTCAGGGAAAGTGGGATCAGGCGCTGGATGTTTACTCTCCAAGGCTGCAATGGTTTCTGGAGAGTAAGGCGCCACCACATCATTCTTTAATTTGATTTGTTTAAATTTAGTTGCCAAATCTTTTCGAACGTGAAGAATCCTATACGGAAAGGTGAGTAGTTGCTCCCAAGCGCTTTCCGAGTTCTCTTGGAGTGCGAGACAAACGCATTGTGACAAATTGAGCGCAACGGACCATCTTGTGCCTCAAGGAACTCTTTTTAAAACGGGAGTAGAATTTTTAAATTTTGACGTTGTCCAAAGGGTGTGTTCGAAAGGTGTAATTGAGCGGCACGAAGGTACACTATGTGGTTTGTGGACCTTACCATAGTGTATCCTCAGCCCCCGTTCGCCTATAAAAAACCGTGCCTGTGAGCAATGAGGGCATCTCACCAGCTGCTAAAACACCACAAATTTTTCCGACCAAAAATCAAAAATGTCACTGTCAAAACAAAACGCAGCGCCCCGCGCTCGCACGACTGTTTTCGGCCAGTTGTCTGGTAGGGCTTTGGGCTTTTGTTTTTTATTTTTTATTGTTTCTTCTTATTTTAACACCGACTTCCTATACTACTGACCGGCGTGGGCAGGAGCCACAGCTACGGTCGCGCGACTTGCTCCATGCAGTGGAGGCGCCACCTCTTTTCAAGCAGCGGAGCACAATTTTAACCAGTAGATTTTCTCAGGGTAGCAAGCGTAACGTGGAAATAAAACAGATTGCGGTAGAACCCACGTGATGTAAAATACAAACCAATCCTTGGAACATTGTTTATAGAGATCCAGTCGGGGTAGGCAAAAATAACGTAGTAGTCGGGGTAGGCATCATTGATATATAAAAAAACCCAATCGCGAACAAATGCAACAATACATATAATGGCACTCGATAGCTGCAGCTGAAAATCAGAGTCAGGTGGTATACCTTGTGTTGCCAGCTGTCATTTACCTATCAATAAGTTAACTATGACAATCAGGTAAATAATATTATATTTTAAAAGTACCCATTTACAAATCACAATTAACAAATTTGCGCAAATCTACCCCCACGCGCCACATAAATATAACAAATGCGAACTCGTCACAATACAATTAAATTACGACTATTGCGAGTGAGGTTGTTTTAACTTTCAAACCTCTAAGTCAAAGAACCCAACCTGGGGTCCGCGGATCACTGGTGGTACGGAAGGGTCAAAATATGGGCCGCGAAAGAAAAAAAAGTAGTACTAAGTAGTAAACTGACTAAGTAGTATTATTGTTTGTTACTTTTGGTTTCAAAGAATACAGCGCTATGCTAAAAGTTTTGAATATATTTATGATTAAATTTATTTTTCCGATTATAAATAAATAAGCCGTTTATCATTTCTCGTTTTTCCACGCAGTTTAACAAAATTATTAAATTTCTATGCAGCAGTTACTATATAATTCAATTAACTATCAATTTAAACTTATGTTGTAAATTGATGTTACAAAAGTAATCTGTATTCATTTTTTATTTAGTAATATGATTTAATGATTCGATTTATAATTTTCATTTGTGTTTTTTAACATAATTTATTTTACCCAACAGAGGGGTTCTCATGAATAAATATATGTATTTATATATATACTAGCTGACCCGCGCGGCTTCGCTCCCGTCAACTGGCTACCCTACCTACCCTACCTACCCTACCTACCCTACCTACCCTACCTACCCTACCTACCCTACCTACCCTACCTACCCTACCTACCCTACCTACCCTACCTACCCTACCTACCCTACCTACCCTACCTACCCTACCTACCCTACCTACCCTACCTACCCTACCTACCCTACCTACCCTACCTACCCTACCTACCCTACCTACCCTACCTACCCTACCTACCCTACCTACCCTACCTACCCTACCTACCCTACCTACCCTACCTACCCTACCTACCCTACCTACCCTACCTACCCTACCTACCCTACCTACCCTACCTACCCTACCTACCCTACCTACCCTACCTACCCTACCTACCCTACCTACCCTACCTACCCTACCTACCCTACCTACCCTACCTACCCTACCTACCCTACCTACCCTACCTACCCTACCTACCCTACCTACCCTACCTACCCTACCTACCCTGCCTACCCTGCCTACCCTACCTACCCTACCTACCCTACCTACCCTACCTACCCTACCTACCCTACCTACCCTACCTACCCTACCTACCCTACCTACCCTACCTACCCTACCTACCCTACCTACCCTACCTACCCTACCTACCCTACCTACCCTACCTACCCTACCTACCCTACCTACCCTACCTACCCTACCTACCCTACCTACCCTACCTACCCTACCTACCCTACCTACCCTACCTACCCTACCTACCCTACCTACCCTACCTACCCTACCTACCCTACCTACCCTACCTACCCTACCTACCCTACCTACCCTACCTACCCTACCTACCCTACCTACCCTACCTACCCTACCTACCCTACCTACCCTACCTACCCTACCTACACTACATACTTACCCTTTTTTTTTCGTTTTTAAACCTTCCCTGTATTCTGGCGAAACTAACACAAAAAGAATTATTCAAATCGGCCCCGCCGTTCTCGAGTTTTAGCGAGACTAACGAACAGCAATTGATTTTTATATATATAGATATATAAAAAATTAGTAATATTTTCCGAAACGCAGTTTAATTTCTAGTCCCTGCTTGCAACAAAGAAATTGAAGGGGTCTCGTGTCAAATAAAGGTTGGGAACCACTGCAAAAAACTAACCAAGGATCGCAACAATGATGGGTGCCCTAGGCGCCACTTTCTGTATTTACGCCTCTGCCTACATCATCATCATCTGCCTAGCCTTTTCACAGCTATATTAGGGTCGGCTTCCAGTCAAACCGGATTTAGCTGAATACCAGTATTTTACGTGGAGCTTGACTTCCACAATCCATTAACTGGGTAACACGGAACCAATGGCTTAACAATATATACATTTACAAGTTTTAAAAAACATAAATAATAATTTTCGTAAAAGTTTTTGAAATGGTAACAAAAACTTTGAGGCAGTTAACAAGCAACTCGCCCGAATGGCAACCTATCACTTTTCCGATTTTAGTTTGGTCGAATTTCATTTATCGAAAACTATTGACCGACGTTTTATTTGCTATATGCATTATTTGACGTATTCTATCATATTCATATTCTATTCGATCATCGAAGTATCATGTGTCATATGTATTATTTTACCGAAATATATTTCGCCGATTTACATCATAACTTTTTGCCATCGGCCGAAGCCTCTTTTGAACTTTTTTCATTTGCCAAATGATTTATTTGCCATATTTTCACCACACCGAAACAACATTTTACGGAATATTTATCACGAATATGTAGCCAGTTATGTAAGTATCATGAAAAGTCAATATGTTGTGCTACAAAATTTAGTGACTGAAACGAATCGCTGCAAAACCGACTTCACGCAGTCTTGTCTGCCCTAACCTAAAGTGTAATTTAAGCCCGCGCAGGCGCGGAGTGATGGGGCGGCCCGCGAGCTAAGGAGCAGGTGGTTTGAAGGCCCGCCGTCGCGGCTGAGGCGCCAAAGCTGCTGTGGTGAGCTGATATGCTCGCGTGGGGCCGCCCAAATCCCGCAGCGCCGGAGCCGTGACAAAAAAAATGCATGCTGCATGTTGCATGTCTGCTTGCATGTAAAATGCTTGGATGCATGCACATGCCAGCTTGCACGCTTCATGCCTGCTTGCATACTGAATGCCGGCTTGCATGCTGCAGGCCTGCTTGAATGCTGCATGCCTGCTTGCACGCTGCATACCTGGTTGCACTCTGCATGCCTGCTTGCACGCTGCATGCTTGTTTGCACGCTGCATGCCTGCTTGCATACTTCTAACTGGGACCATTTAAAACCACTTTTGTTAACAAAAATTTATCAAGACAGCCGAGGCGAAATAAATGAAGCCCTATGAAGCAGAAAAACTGCAATGGGTTCTGATCGAGCCAAGGTCAGACGAGTAAAAAATAACACCACTATTCGAAAACTATTACTTACTGTGGGCCAGCTGGCGGTATATTTCCACATTTCAACATTTGAATGATGTTGCACACATCATAGACGGACAAGTCCTCCTAAAAACATACAGTGTACATTAATGTTTACTATGCAACGGTTATGTAGCAGTTCAATTTCCTTAAGGCGTCATCCTTATACGTTACTTAGACCGCTGATTAAAGGCGCCGTTCAATAAAAAGCTAGGCCGCCAATTAAACGACTGATTATACGGCTGCAACATGTACAATGCATACATTTGTTCTGTAAAACTGGAAGGCGCCATCTTTCGATGCGACAGCGCGTTTGGGCTTGCCGCTCAAACGAATTTGACAATCGTTTTTTTGTCGCCTAATACTTTAGGACAGTTTTCTGATTTTATCTTTATAAATCAGTAATCTAAGACATTTACAATAGGTACTCATTAAAGAGAAGGGTGGCCTCTTACTTTGTAAATAGCAAAGTACTCTTTCAACATTGCAATTTTTCCCAAACATTGTCATTAACGCTTCACACAGCCTTAAACCAAGAGACAACTATCAAAACATTTACTTATGATTTTTTCTCTTACATAGTAATCATCATCAATAGCAATGACCGGTGCGTTCGCGCATGCGCCCTGGCACTCCACCAGGTCCACTGCAAACATTCTGTCTGCAGATATACCGCCCACGCAGCAGCATGTGGCGTCTTCAACAGCACGAATTATAACGTCAGATCCACGCAGCATACATGGCAGGGTTTTACAGATCTTCACGTGAAACTTGCCTCTGTAAATCCTGTAAATAATTTTACGACTGTAATCCCAGAAAAATATATCCAAGTTGAATATATCATCAACCATAGATATAAGAAACAAGGAGATATGCCCTTTACACGAAAATATATCGGAACCCTGTGTCCCCAATAAATCCCTTCCACAAGTAAACTACTACACATGCACGTCAGTAAAAGCAATAGATACGCAGTCGCGCACACACCCGCATTTCTTAAATCAGAGTGTACTACACAATCAATTATAAACCGTATCCCATCAAACACATCGTGTATTTACCGTTCACCGTACAACTCACGCACACTAAAACAACGGTCGCTATCGTTGTACTGTGCAAAAGCAATTTATTTCTCATATACGCTAGTGAATTAGTGATTGACTAAACCGGAAAGTTATCGAATCTTCAATTTTATTATTGTAGAAACATTTTTTTGAGGTCACGAAAACAAAATAAAAAAAAGACAGCGTGTACAGAAAATAAAAATAAACAAATGTAGCTAAACAAATATCTTCTTTATTATCTATAATATAATAAATAAAGCTGAAGAGTTTGTTTGCTTTAACGCGCTAATCTCAGGAACTACTGGTCCGATTTGAAAAAATCTTGCAGTGTCAGATAGCCTATTTATCGAGAAAGGCTATAGGCTATACAATATCATCACGCTCGGACCACTAGTAGCGGAGCGCAGGCAAAGTAGCGCGGGTCAACTAGTAACAACATAAACAGCGTCGCTTTTTCCGTTTGTAGGCTTATATCTTTTAAACTACTCAACGAATTTTAATGCGGTTTTCGTAAGTGAACCGAACATACAGTACTACTTTTTGTTGGAAACCAATTAGGTGGCCTGCCTGTGGCATCAATCCATTCCTTTTTTAAATTCGCATCTTTAGGGAAGCTGAAAAGGTAAAACCAACTTATTTATCATTTACATCTATCCTAAACTACTTCTAAACCTCACCATGAGGCAGCACCCTAATTGCGTAACACACTTTCAATCTAGATCTGAATGACTTTAAAACATATTGCTTCATTTGTGCGAAAAATTGGTCAGCTCAACAAATTAAACAACAATTACCCCGCATGTTTTTGTTATAAAATAAACCCTAGTTAGTAAATAAACTTTAGTAATTATTTGACAAAAAACACACACCCATGCATAACAAACAAATAACGTGAATATGTTAATTAACTTATCAAAAGCAAAAGTTGATATTATATTATCTGAAACATGCCGATTACCATAACGCATTCGAAGCTTTAACGGAAGTCGAATACAAAAACCATAAAAAAGTGCGGCACGTGGAAAAGACATAATATACGATACTTCAAAGCCAAAAACACTCCACCGACATTGACTTACTTTACGAAAGTTGGTTACACATTTCTGTACTCCACTGTAAAAAATCAAAATACGTAAAAAACTTATTTCACATCGATCTTACAACCGGGTTAAAAAAGTTGATAACTATAATAGCAAAATTTCATTCGTCAATAGACATTGTTGTCGATAGCCTACGTTAGTGGATCTGCACACGCACAGCACTATCTCGTCGCAAGGTGCAGCGGCCGTACTACGCGAATCAACCGCTTAGTACAGTATCTTTTTGTGATTTTTACATTGCTCGTCCAGTCACTTAGCGATAAACTTAGGTAGTGGTTAAAGAGCAATGTATTTGTTGCAAAAATAATACAGTCGCTGTGATATTTGGAAACAAACATAACATAGTAAGAGCCAGAAATGTTTTACGATTTGTTGTTTTTGTTGATTTTAAAGACAAATATAGTAAAATACTTGTACTTACATATGATAAGTGATTCCATGACTAACAAAGTTTTGGTTTGTGCTTCGGTTTTTACAAGAAACCACTGAACAACACGGTATTCTTATAAAATTTCACGATCGCGGTCGAAAGCGCACTAGTTCACGGAGACGGACATTAATTGCGTATTAAATGATCAACTTCGGCATGTCGCGCGGACACCGACACGCCTCCTTGCCACTTCTTCTGTTTTTAATATTTCTGTGTCATCAACATTTAGCCAATATTATTATTTCCAAATGTTTGTCCCTATAACATGGGACATACAATACAAGAAATGTTTGTTGAAGCCTGTCTGTCTATTCCCCGCCTGAGGAAAGCACTCGGCGGGTATGGGATGAAATTCGATCTTTGTTTTCAAGTTACCCTTGGCAGCCTACTTGCTTTTCTTCGACTGATGCTTCGTCGTGCGCGGACGCCGTCACGGATATGATTGCGGCTGGGAATGGAGTACTACATTCCATTCTCTGACATTAAAATGCCCCTGACTAGCACCACTGCTGAGACCTGACAGGTCACTGGCCCACTCCACTGAGGCGAAAGCAAACACGTTTGGTGGTCCCATCGTCACCAAGTCAGAATCTGATGATGGTATCCCATGAGAATCGGGGGAAACTCTCAAACTTTACAAGCACATACAATGTTTTTCAAATACATACTTTCTAACGCCTTTCAGAAAGGAGACCAGTCACGTTTCATACAAAGTTCAACCCAAAACCCAGTGCAAAAAAATGTATTATTCTGGTTCTCATCCTCCTAATAATTTTTTACTATGGCGCCGAATCTCTGCGAACATTCCTTCAGCTGTTTTATTAAGTTGAAAAATCTCGTTTCAAGCATTTTACTATATTATGCCTACCAACTGGTGAAAATAAATGAAAGGTGATGTTAACTAGTATTACCTACTAAATACAAACCTCTGCAAGTACCAGGTGTAGTAGTTCAGTCTCTGTAGTAACTATTTTTTGAATATTTACTTCTAAAATCAGGTTTCATTGTGTACAAGTATGAATAACATAAGCAAAATATACTGCCCATAAAAGTAAGAAACAACGGGGTTATTGGTGAAGGACAATTAAAATATAACTTTCTGTGTCACCATATCACAGCCAAATTATATTTTATGTAGGTGAAAAGGTGGGCCCAAAATCTGAAATCGCCTGGAAAAAAGGTATCAAATCAAATCAAAATTATTTATTTCTCCTCACGATTCAATCTTATTCTAGGAGTTTTCTAATGTGCGTGTAGATTGAGTGATCTTTTTTAAAGTTCGCTTAATTCCTACACAAAACTGAAGGGAAAGTTCATGGTGAAGTGAAAAAACTGTAAAACTTCAGTTTAAAAAGTAATGGGCAAATAACTAGATCACTCAATCCACACGCCTCACAAAAATGCCATGACACATATTTCAAAATTCTCAGCCTTCCCGGTCTTCATTTTAATTTCAAATTCCTCGGAAAACATGTTTATTTATTTATTTATTTAAACACTTTCAGCACAAAAATGTACAGAGGCGGACTTAAAGCCATAGGCATTCTCTACCAGTCAACCTCACCACCACCACCACCACCACCATGTTAAGCCATTGGTCCCGGCTGTCATTAGTAGATTTTTGGCAGTCGTTACGGATTGTCAGAAGACAGTAAATCTGATTCCAGTCTGGCCAAGAAGTACCGTGTTACCCAGTTAATGGGCTGTGGAGGTCTGGTAGGCAGCCGCTCCACGTAAAACACTGGTATTCAGCTGAATCCGGTTTGTCTGGAAGCCGACCCCAATATAGTTGGGAAAAAGCTAGGCAGATAATTATGATGATGACTCAATTCACACACGTATGAATTGACTGATCTCTGAATGCACCCCAATTCAGACGGAATAAATGAATAATATTTCTTCCAGATATTATATTTAATGCTAAGAATGAATTTGTAAAACAAAAATTGCGACGGTAAACGTACTAGTTAAACGAGAATTGAAAATTTTTAGAAATGACAGTCTGAGTGATCCATATTTTGATCTGTATTTTCTAAATGCAACATTGCAGACAATTGGGGCTTGCACCAGAAATCGTTAATTTTGTTTTTACTAAAATTTGACATATTATTTGATTTTGTAAGTGCTATACTTTAAGAGATAATTTAGATTTCATATTTCTAGAGGAAAAATCGTGTAGGGTGGGCATGATTTCTTGTGAAGTAGGACTTTTCTTCTTTATGTACTTTGTCATTCTAACAATGTTACGCTCAGTTCATCGTTTGATGGGGTATTATTATTATTAAATTTATTTAATCTTCATACACATATAAACATAATTTACTCTAATATAATTTTATAATCTCACATAAAAATATTAGTACTAAGCCTTCAGTGTACGTTTAAATTGACAAAAAAAAACCATTTGTACAATGAAAAAATCTTTACAATAAGACGAAAATATAGCGTTTCCGTTTCTAGTCTAGTCTATTTTTTCGAGCCGCATTTATAATATTATATTAAAGTAAATTATGTTCATACGTGTATGAAGATTAAAAAAAATTATAATAATAATACCTTATCCAAACGATGAACTGAGCATAACATTGTTAGAATGAAGAAGTACATAAAGAAGAAAAGTCCAACTACACAAGAAATCATGACGGGTGGGCATGATTTCTTGTGTAGTTGGATTTTTCCTCTAGAAATATAAAATCTTAATTATCTCTTAAAGTATAGCACTTACAAAATCATGTGATATGTCAAATTTTAGTAAAAAAAAATAACAATTTCTAGTGCAAGCCCCAATTGTCTTCGATGTTGCATTTAGAAAATACAGACCAAAATATGGATCACTCAGACTATCATTTCTACAAATTTTCAATTCTCGTTTGCTTTTTAACCAGTGCCTCAAGTCTGCTATTACAATAGTGTCAGAATGGTCGATCATTGATTTCATAATTGTAGATTTTGACAAATTTGGTAATCTACACTCCTACCAATTTACTCGTATCTATGAAATGGCGAAAATTGGAACTACGGCCGTCATTCGATTGTCAGTGTCTACTACATTCGGGTTCTCTGTTTGTTTTGTCGTGATATTGCCGAATTTATAAAGTTAAATATATCAAAAGCTATTAAAAGTGATGCTCGAAACATTATTCTAAAGGTTAACCTTTTTTGAAGCAGAAGCTCGGGCGGGGTCTCCGATTGTTCCATTAAATCTTTACAAACGAATTTCGGCAGCGACGGGTTAGTGTAGTCAACTTTCTTGTTATAAATTACCCGATACTTAACTAATTATTTAAGTCCTCGAAATATTCGTTTCTATTCTTGCTGCAGGTTAGCGTAACCGTAACGTATATCTATTAGGTAACCTGCTAAGTGAGTGAGCCAACTAACCTGCCAGATTTCAAATTTCTACTAATATTTATTTTATTATCTTATATTTTAGGTGTGGGTCAAGGACTAATTTCAAAAATAGTTAAGGAAGGGCTCGCAGCAGAAGAAACTGGTACAAAAATTCGGACACCAGGCAAGGACAGAAAACGTAAAAGTGGATTTGTGCATGTTAATGATTTTGATATGGGAGTTATACAGAGGAAAGCGCATGAATTTTATTCTGCTAAAACAAAGATCCCTACTGTTAAAAAGCTCCTAGATATCTTAGAGCCAGAAATAAATTACACAGGACAGCGAGAGAGTCTGCGAAAGCTGTTTTACAAGGTGGGATTTCGTTTTAAAAAATCTCAATCCAGTCGGAAGGTTCTTATGGAGCGTAATGAAATATCAGCTTGGAGAAAGTACTGCATGCAGTGGATAAAAATATAAAATCTCCCCAGCCCTGGCCCATAATTTATTTAGATGAGACCTATATTCACTCTTCGCATACATCAGGTAAATGTTGGCAAGGAGAGGGTGAAGACGGAGTATTGGAGCCTGTATCGAAAGGGCAAAGATATATTATTTTTCATGCGGGAGGAAATACTGGATCAAAATCAAACAACAAAGTAGTGATTATTATGACGAGATGAATAGTACCAACTTTAAAAAGTGGGTTATTTAAAACTTGTGCCTAATTTACGAGAGCCATCCGTAATAGTGATGGGTAATGCTCTTTATCGCCGTATTTGTGTGAATAAAGTCCCAAATACGAATTCCTTAAAAAAAGATATGCAATTATGTTTGACTCAAAATAAAATTGACTATGGAGAGGATTTGACTAAACAGCAGCTTTTAAAAATAATTAAGAGAAACAAGCCTGAACCTGTACATGAGATTTAAAAAAATAAGACAATAGACACAAATGCTTATATTTACCACCCTATCACTGTGATCTCAATCCCATTGAACTCATATGGAGCACAATGAAAAGAAAAATTGCTGATGTAAATATTGAGCATAAAAATTCTGATTGTATTTAGATAAACCTTTTACAATAGAAGTGGTAAGTGACACTGAAACCGAAAGTGATAATGATGATAGTGGTACGAAAATAAGCGGAGTATGGCCTCACAACCAGGATGAAGTTGTGTATGCAGGTTCATTTAAAGATCACAATAACTGTTTTTTTTATTACACTACACTACCACTAGTTACTGCTAATTATAATTAGTCAAATCTGGTGTAAGGGGTTAGGTAGGTACGGCCATAACTAAATGCTAGACATCCAGGTACCTCTTGCAGGGTAGGTACCTACTTAACTTCGCATTAAATGAAACTTGTATCCCCCGTGGAACATTTTATCTGCTGAATTTATACTTTATTGGTTTACATTTTAGATAAAGCCATTGTTTATTCCTGAGAGCCTAAACAGTTAGCGTACCCTACGTAACTGTAAATTATCAAATTTTTTTTATTTATTTTATTATTTTTATATATTGTGAAATGTCCTTCTTGAAAACTTACTCAATTTTAGGCACCTTATATTAATTAGCAACACTGAATCGATGGTGCCGTCCTCTTTCAGTTCACAGATAAGTTGGTAGGACTGTACAAATAAAAGCGTCATTATGACTTTCTAATGGTCAACCACTGACACTCTATTGAAAGAAATGGCATAGAATGGTAATCTCGTACATAATGACAAATGAGTAAATAATATGTAAAAATAAATATAAAAGAAATCTGGCATAACTTAATTAATGTTCAAATTTAGCTTTTCTACTAACAGGTTTTATAATAATGGCAATACGAAAAAAACTTACTACCACGATTCTATTATCATTGACCAACCAGTGATCGACCATTATGAATTAGCAGATTACGAACTTTTAGCAAAATGAAAATGGGATCGTGTTGAAATGACGAATTCATAAAAATAGCAGACTTGGGGCCCTGTACATTTACCGTCGCAATTTTTGTTTAACAAATTCATTCTTACCAATTAAGTATAATATCTGGAAGATTTCTTCCAGATATTATATTCATTTACTCCGTCTGAAGATTGCATTCAAAGAGGGGTGAATTCAAAGATCACTCAATCCACACATCTGTGGATTGACTGATCTAAATAAATTGTAATAACTTTCTGAAATGGCTTTCAAATTAATTGAAAATTTGTTAAAAGCTTTTACAAATTCTTTACTAAAACCTTTCAGTTTTTTGTAACTACTTCTACTTTAAAAAAGATAACTCAATCCACACGCACAAGTTTTCTATACATATAATTAAATCGTAGACCAACCGTGTCTGTGCATTGAATATTTTTGCAAAAAAAAACAAAACACTACAAGGTACAGAATAACTTCAGTAGAAAGAAAAGAACTGTAATTTCTGAAGTCGGTGTTTTTGGTTATTTTTTTCGTTTTTTGACACCGACTTCCGAAATTAAAGTTCTTTTCTTTCTACTGAAGTTATTTTGTACCTTGTAGTGTTTTGTTTTTGGAAGTCGGTTGTATTTTTTGTAAAAAGTTTTTTATTTTTCACTTTTTAGTGGTACCTAGGTACCTGCGTACCCATTATAAGCGTACCAGCGCAATGTTATGTTAAGAACTGGTGTAAACACTAAAAAACCATGCTATTTCAGCAATCCCGATCCCTTTGCTATCATTTATTGAAGAGTTCCGTTGCCTGCCTCCGAAGTTCTTCGTCAGATCTTCACCAAATTGAAACGGGACCAGTCCAGGAAAATACTCTTTCAAACAAAAAAAGAATCATCCAAATCGGCTGACAATTGGCGAAAGTATCGCTAAACAAACATTTATCATGGGATCTTATCATCAGATCCTAATTTATACCTTTCATCATCAGCTCAGTAACATGAGATGATGATTACCAGGCACAAATATCTGAATTACGTTAGAAAGTTTATGAAAAACATTGTATGTGCCTATAAAATTTGAGGGTTGCCCTCGATTTTCGTGGGATCCCATCATCAGATTCTAACATAGTGACAATGGGACCAATCGAGAAGTATATCCTTTCAGATGAAACAAAAATTTATTTTTCAAATCGGTTCATAAATGACTTTTTTTGAAGTCGGTTAAAAAATGACATAGAAAAGTAAAGAAAAAGAAATAAAACAAATATAGAATTTTTGAAAACGTTGTCTGTTGTCTGTTTATCTGTGCGGTTGTGGCAGCATCACGCATAACTCAAAACCCGAGTAACATTTAGCGTTTATTTCATCAAAATCGACCCACAAAATCAAAGATTATTGAATTTTTAAGTTTAGGAAGAAACTTTATCGAGTGCTAAAATAGGTAGTTATCATTGAGACTCCAGATACTTGCAATGCCTTCTATTGAGATAAATATTAGTAACAAACGTGTGATTGAAAAGAACACAAAAACATATTGTTGAGTTATTTGTTATACTTTTAATATTTAGTAAAAGAAAAGTGAACATTTTAGTATCTTATCATTATTTATCGCAACAATTGTGAGCTTCTGAGTTCGATCTTATCCCTACAATGCATAATTAAGTGATACTTATTTATTTACTAACACAATTGTAAACGTATTTATACTCGTACTTAGGTTAAGGTATTTGGGTCTCTGTTACATAAAAATAAATGCGTTTTTTTTTTCCTGTTTTTTACTTTCTCGGGTCCCTAGAAACCCGGTCCTATGTTTGGCCTACGAGGGGTCGAAGCCAACTCGCAGAGGCCCCTTTAGACATTTCAAATGGACTGGGACACCAACCGATGATTATCCCTGTATGCACTGTCAAAGTATTCCCAAACAAAGACAATCCCCGGTTGGAGCAGGACTTTTGCAGAATATGGAAACAAAAGATGAAACGCTATGGGTTTGGCTGGTTTAGTGGACTGATAATCGTTTACTATGGAAGAATCATTGGCCCCTGCCTGACCATTGACAACTAAAATGGCTTTAAAATGGCAGGGGGTAACTTGCACACTCAATAAATGGGCCCGCCGAAAAGGGTCGCTAGCACAAAGTGGCGTAGCGCCAAGGGGGCAACATATCCTGAAGTGCTAAAGGAGTGGAGAGGTATACCACGGCTATCAGGACAATCCTGGAAGTATCGTCAAGATCCCTAAAAATTCCTACCGGCCGATTAAGGCAAGAAAGAGGTGAGAGCTCTATTCCTCGTCAGTGTTCACTCCGGCCAGCCAATAAAGGCAAGCCGGAAATAAGGAACAAGACTTCTCTCTGAAGATCAGGTCCGTGGGATCGCTAGTGCCCAACAGTTCGCCATAAAACTGCCTTGCGGATTATTATTATTATTATTCCTTTATTCATTATATTTTCATATTTATTTATATTTTTAAATATTTTATTAAAAGAATATTAAAAAATACATTTAAAAATATAAAAAATAATAGCCCACCGGTATCGGGAACAGGGTTTAAGCTACCGGTGGTCAGGGCTCTCGAGAAAGGAACCTCCTCACTATACACGCCGTGTCCAGGAATACTGCTTTCTGGAACAAGCCCTTGATCCAGCTGCCCAACGCAGAGTTGAGGGCCAGACAAAACCACAGTGGACTCAGACAGTCACCCTGAAATATGCCACGCTCGATCCTTATAGGTTCGCTATTCGTCTGGGTCTGTCGACACCCTGGGTAGTGAAGGACCGTCCTCCACTACGCCATACACGACATAAGGAAGGTGCGTAGAACTGCATCAACTTTGTTTTATTATTATTATAATGTGCCACATATGCGTAGTTAAGCGCCATCTAGTCATAATTATGATAACTACGCACTCCAGTGAAATATAAAATAGTTTACCTTTTTTGCCACAGTAGCGGTAAAGGGTAGGGTGTAAATATGAATTTGAATTTGCAGGTAATTGAGAAAAAGAAAAAATACGTGAGTTTCGATCCGACAAAATAAATAGAAAACATTGTATTTTTTAACTGTTTTTTTTTCGTGTTTTTTTATCTTCATCTATCTTTTCTGTAACTTATATGGTGTACATAACAAAGAGTATCCTATCCTATCCTATCCTATCCTATTCTATTCTATTATCTTCTATTCCATTCTATTCTATTTTGTGCAAATACAATTATCAGAGGCAAGTTCATTTTATATTTGTCTTGTGAATTACTTTTATTTACAATATTTCTAATAAATCATATGTGCTTAATGTGGCACAGCGTGCAATATGGTAACATAAAACTTTTTTTTTCTATTTCAGATGAAGCCTCATAAATCGGTAACAGAATCGGAAATTGAACACTTTTTGAGTATCCCATCAGGTAGTGAAGATGATCTGGAATCATCTGATGGGGACATTGATTTGGTGATGGAGAAAATAGATAGAACACCTCAACCTGCAGGCTGACTTTTTGAATGATATAGTCGATGATTTTCCTTCTCAAGCAGGAAACTTGTCAGCAATTATTGGTAATCGTACTAGTCAACTCCAACCCAGCGTTTCTGGTCATCTCAGCGCTCCTTCAGTATCTGAAGTTTTACCAATACCACGATCCATCACTGTGATCACGAAACAACAAGACGGTCAATGCTACTACCACAGCCAAATACTACCACAATTCGTACTGCCAATGCAACTTTGAGGACTACTAAAAACAAGAGAAGACATGTCTAGCGAAAGACCTTGTTTCAGCCGCCATCTGTGTTATTCAAAGGAGATGATGCATTTTGGGGAATGTGCGATGGAATTGCATAATTTAATTCCGCCAAGCCCGTTCTATCATCGGACCACAAGACGAACGGTGATGCGCCACCGGTACACGGTGGACATCCCACCCACATGCACAAAACGTTTTACACATTCATAGTGCGTACAACTAAGGAGTGGAATTCCCTGCCGGAGTCTGTGTTTCCTGATAGCTACAACCTGGGAGTCTTTAAGTCCAGAGTGAATTAGTTACTTCTAGGCAAGCATGCTCCATCTACGACCACATCATCACTTACCATCAGGTGAGATAGCGATCAAACGCGTGCTTATCAATAGTAACTAAAAAAAAGATGACAAGATAAATGACCCCTATTACTGAGTTTTGAAACGCCATTGCAGTATTTTTATTCTATTTTTTTAATACATAACATATAAACAACTAAAGTGGAGATGGACAGGACATATGACAAGGGAGAAGAAGGAAAAATGGACAATACTAATAACAGAATGGTACCCGCTAGACTGCAAAAGGAACAGAGGAAGACAAACTAAGAGATGGAAAGATGATTTCAGGAAAATAGCGGGTCCAACATGGACTCGAACGGCAAAGGATAGAATTGAATGGCGATCTTTAGAGGAGGCCTTTGTCGGAAGACAAGTTGAGAAGCAAATACCGTTGGCCAAATTAAGATAGTTAAGGCTGGGATATTCGGGCTTGTTGGCAATGAAAATGCTACCTCCGCCCGTGACTCCTCATATTCAACACGACGATGGTATACGACGTCCTGCCGATAACCGCTGACTTCTTCGCAGAATAAATACGCCACAGTGCAAAATATTTGCAGTTGATTTACTGAATTGTTTATCTTTTAGAAATGATTTCATCTATATTACATTGTATCGTTACGTTTTCCATTTTATGGCAGTAACTCATGACAGACAAGGCGGCGGACTTAGTTTTATAAAATGTAGTGTTCTCGTTAGTGATAGTGATGTAATTTGTATTATGATTTTACAAATGAAACCGAGACAATTTTATAGACATGTTTTTTAATAACACAATGTAGCTATGTGAGAAAAAGTAAGTTAACATAGTAATAATAGAAAAAAACCGAACATTTTTCATAAAATCTCGAAATCATACAACATTTCCCGGAAGCCAGTTCCAAAGCTATAAGCTATCCCTATAGTTACGACTATTATTATCCATATAAAAAACCGGCCCAGTGCGAGTCGGACTTGACCATCGGTTCCGTATAAATTTGTAGCCAAATCATAAAAAATATAGTCTTTATTAAAAGTAATTAACTTAAAACTAGCTGACCCGCGCGGCTTCGCTCCCGTCAACTGGCTACCCTACCTACTTACCTACCTACCCTAGCTACCATTAATATTTGAATACTTATTGTGCTATTCTGGGCAAAGACTAATTCAAAAATGATGAAAATCGGTCCAGTTGTTCTCAAGTTATAAGTGTTCGAACAAACCCGACTTTGTTTTATATTTTAAGATTTTTGCTATATTGTGAAAGATTCGACCTTTTTAGAAGGCATTTTTAAATTAGCAGACATGGTTACTTATTAATAAACGGGGTTCCATTAGCAACCTAGATACGGAACACTAAAAATCGATTTCGTTTGAATGGTTCGCACGTTCGCACGAATCAAAATCGTATCGTGAAAGCTTAGTAATAGAGTCCCATAATCACCTTTGGTACGGAACCCTATAATTCGCCTTGGCTTTTAAGTCGAAACGCGTCATCAGTGCAACGCTATCTATTGACCAAGTCATAAACTGACAAAATATTAAGCAGCGAAAGTCGTGAAATAAGAATCTGATATACAACGATAAGGTATTAAAATATTGTTTTATTTTGCCACGTATTAAAAGTTTCACACATAACTCGTAAGGACGCCGTGTCGCCACTCCAGCCACTCCTCAAAGAGGGGACTAATCGCTTGGATTATTGCGTGCCCAGCGCTGGGTTGCGACAGTCGCCGTCTCCATACCGCCATGAGATCTTGCCGGAGCTCCGTCCGCCTTGCCGCGATTTGCCGCGGCAGAGGAGTCTCGCCCCGACGTTGCGCCTCCACGCGCCACTCGTAAATGAGCGCGAGGTCTCTCGCCTCCAGGTGGCAGTCTGGAAAAGAGGCTCGCCACCTCGCCAGAGACCGTGCGGTATCCCCGGGCCAGCCGGATGGCCATGACCCTCTGGAACGCGTTGAGGTAACAGGCAGATCGCTTCCTCAAAGTAGGAGCCCACACTGTCGACTGGGCCAAGGACCACACGACCCCCGCGTAAAGCCTCCGGCAGGAGGCGTTTGGACCCCTTAGATTGGGCAGAAGCCGCTTGAAGGCAGCCCCGGCTCGCCCAAGTCTGCGAGCCAAACGTCGAAAATGTTCGACGAAGTTCCACCGGCTGTCAAGGACGAGACCCAGGTACGTCATCGTCGACCCGACACCAATGTGAACCCCTCCTACCGTTATTTGAGATCCCGATGTTGGCCTGTTCCGGGAACCATGGAAGCACATGGCTTCAGACTTGTGAAGGGCCACCTCGAGACCCAACTGCCGGATCCTCTCAACGACTATCGCAACCCCGCGTGTCATAGCGTCAGCCGCCGCCTGTTGCAACCGCCCCTACGCCAGGACTTGCGTATCGTCAGCATAGCAGACAACACTGACGCCGCAAGTGAGGTCGCGCGCAGCACCCAGTCGTAGCCGATGTCCCACAGAAGCGGTCCCAGAACGGAACCCTGTGGAAAACCACAAGTCATCTCTCGCCGGTTCCACTCTCCCAGGTGACCGGGGTAGATGACGGCTCTGTCCCTTACGTAAGCCTCGACTACGCGACGGAGGTAGGTCGGCACCTGGTGATACCGAAGTGCCACCCTAATGCAACTCCAGGGCAGGGTGTTAAAGGTATAACTAGAGCCGCCACCAAGACGACCCCGACCCGGGAAACCGCGTCCCCCGTCGAAAGGGCTCTCACGCGCATGATGGCGTCCACCGTCGAGCGGCTCGTGCGGAAACCGAACTGGTTCTCCGCCAGATCCGGCCCCGCCCTCACTAGGTGCTTGACGAGGCGGTTTGCAATTACTCTTTCAAAGAGCTTGCCTACCTCATCGAGCAGCACGATGGGCCGGTATGCGGACGGAGAGTCCGCAGGGCGCCCCGGCTTCTTAATGAGGACCAGTTTTCCCGTCTTCCAACGAAGTGGGAACTGGCCCCTCTCCAAGCATGCGCTTAGGAACCCTCTTAGTCGAGACTTACAAGTATTTGGGTATGTCGGAAGCGTTAGGCATCAATGTTACTGACATGAAGCAATCGTTGAAGGAGCGCTTCTTTGGCCGCCTGAAGAAGGTATTTAATAGCCTTCTATCAAGCGGAAACAAGGTGCGCGCCTTCAACGGTTGGGTCATGCCGGTATTGATGTACTCTTTCGGCGTACTCAAATGGACTCAAACGTAACTTGACGCCCTAGATAGGCGGGTACGCACTCTGCTTACTGCATATCGAATGCATCATCCACGGTCGTCGGTAATGAGACTGTATATCCCGCGAAAGTATGGAGGTCGAGGCTTTTTAAATGCTAAGACTCTCCACAATCGCGAGATATGCAGTCTTAGGGAATATTTCCTAGCTGTCGACGTGGGTATGCATCGAGATAGAGTGGCGGTGGACAAGCGACTCACCCCACTCTCCTTGGCAAATGAGAACTGGCGCAAACCTGCGGTGCTTGACACTAACGATCGCAGGGCGGTATGGCAGAGTAAGGAGCTTCACGGACGCTTTTTCCGGGCCCTACATGGGCCCAACGTAGACCAACTAGCGTCCGTAGCCTGGCTGCGTTTCGGTGATCTTTTTGGAGAAACCGAAGGTTTTGTTTGTGCAATTATGGACGAAGTTATCATGACGAATAACTACCGAAGATTTATTGTGAAAGACGGCACGGTCGACATATGTCGGGCATGTCACCGTCCGGGAGAATCAATTCGCCACATTGTCTCTGGTTGTTCTCGTCTAGCTAACGGAGAATACTTGCATAGGCACTACCTTGTAGCCAGGATTATCCATCAGCAACTTGCTCTGAAATACTCTCTTGTGGAGTCGGAGGTGCCATACTATAGGTGCCCTACCCAGTACTCGATAATGGCAATATCACATTGTACTGGGATCGGTCCATCATCACTGACAGGACTATTGTTGCCAATAAACCTGATATAGTGGTGGTGGACCGAATTGTGAGGCGTGCAATGATTGTAGACATAACCGTCCCGCATGACGAGAACCTCGTGAAAGCCGAGAAAAACAAACAAATCAAGTATATTGACTTGGCTCGCGAGGTTGTTGACATGTGGGAAGTGGACTCCGCAATCATTGTACCGATAGTCGTGTCGGCCAATGGCTTAATAGCCACGAGCCTCGACCAACACCTTAGGAGGCTCTCGTTGGCCAGCTGGATCAAGAGCTTGATTCAGAAAGTGGTACTTCTGGACACGGCTCGCATTGTCAGGAGGTTCCTCTCTGGAACCCAGACCACCGGTAGCTTGGACCCTGTTCCCGATATCGGTGGTCTACTATTTTTATATTTTTAAATGTTTTTTTATTTATTTTATTCAAATATTTAAAAATATAATATATGTATAGTTAAATGAATAAAGGAGATGATAACAATAATAATGATGGTCAAAAGTTTCAACGACCATTTGTCGAAGCTAGCGTTACGCGGTTGGATAAAGGGCCTTATACAGAAGGCAGTACTCCTCGATACGGCTCGTATTGTGATGAGGTTCCTTTCTCTGGAGCCCTAACCACCGGTAGCTTGGACCCTGTTCCCGAGACCGGCGGACTACTACTTTTTATATTTTTAAATGTATTTTTAAAGATTTTTTTTAAGATATATTTAAAAATGTAACATGTATGTATATAAAATGAACAAACGAAATAATAATAACAACGAACGAAGGGCACTAGCGAACTGTTGGGCAATAGCAACCCCACGGACCTGATCATAAAACACTATTCTAAGCGTATTTGCGAACAAACAAAAGAGGCAGGTGTTTTACGGAAATTCTCATGTAATGTTATTTTATGATGATATTTATAATTCAATTTCTATTTTTAATTTATATTGCTTGTGTTTTTTTTTTATGTTAATATAATCTTATATAATGACTGTGGTTTTTCAATTATGATCTGAATGGATTGAAATAAATGATTATTTAATTTAATTTACTTTAATGTCGAACTAGGAGACTTGGCAGTAACAGAAATACAAAAATGCAGCTCCAGTTTTATATGCGACATCAGATTTCTAAAATCGCTAATCACATCATTGTGGAAATCGAGGGTCACGTGCAATTTTGATTGAGCGGTGTGACCTCATAGGCAAATTAAATCGTGCTTGATAATTGGTAGAATTATATATATTATATAACGTCCAATGGTTAAAGTGGGAAATGAAATTTTACAGTCAAAAGAACAGCCCTTAATTATAACCGATGACGGCATGGACGGCAAAGAAGAAAATAATGAGGTTTGGACAGACTGTTCATAGGAAAAAAGAAAAACTTCAGTCTAAAGATGTTCAGAGAGGCAAAAATGCAAATGTAATGGAAATACAAGCAATGGAGCGGAAGATATATCTCCATGTACAGGAGTTGCATCTGGAAACACAATACAGTTGAAAAATTAACAGCTCCTGCAAAAAATGTCTGCAGCTCTGAAGTTATGTTGAAGATTGAAAAGATAGCCTACCTTCAAAGTTAGAGTACACAGGCTCCTTCTGGGTAAGCTCGGTCCATCGTATACTTTGTCTCTGTCATCTCTGACCTAGACTAGAGTCAAGAGCGTTTGCTCTTGACTCTAGTCAAGAGCAGATGCAGAGAGAGGTTTGTGATGAGTTTCCATCACAAATAAAAAAAAAATAACGCATAAGAAGGAAAGAGACTATGCTTCTTTTATTATTGGAATTTCAGGGGGGATTCTATGAAAAAATATGCCTACTATAAGTGTGGCCTCTAAACGCAGAGTTTAGCGAATGGATCTGGTTTCGGAAATCAAAAAGTAAACCCCATGAAGAAAATAGAAATATAGGATTTTTATATCAAAATGTAAGAGGTCTACGTACAAAACACATGTTCTATGAAAATATAGAATTATCGGGCGTCGATTAATTCGTTATCACAGAAACTGGTTGCACACACCGCACCGCATTTATTTCTGCTACCATGCATGCTCATAATATATTTTTTTATTTTTGTGTTACATTGTTTATATCCTACCAAATAGTGATGAGAGTGAATATTATGATTTTATTTGAAATATTGGAACAATTATCTGTAAATTGTAAGAAATTAATGTAAAGGGGGATTTTAACATACATTCATGTAATGTTAACATTTTAAAGTATTATGAATACTTTCTTTCTTTTTGTCAATTCATTCATCGGAATCAGGTACCAAACTGTAATAATCGTCGGTTGGCTTTGGTGCTTGAGTCTAGGGGATGAAATAATAGTCAGTGAAGCGGACGAGGCGCCTGTGCCGATCGACTCGTATCACCCGCCCCTTACGATCTGCGTGCCGGTGAGCAACTGCGCGCGCACTGGCCGTTCCGCAGCCGCTGCTGCCGTCTTCCCACCTCACGGTAGCATAGGGGAGAGAGAGGCTTGTTCGAGGTGGAATTTTGCTGAAGCAGATTACAATTTATTATACTCGCTGCTGATGAGTAATGATTGGAGTCCTATATATGGTATACAAGAGTCAGACCAGGCGTTGAATTATTTTTATGAAACTATCAATAATATTATCAATTATTGCGTTCCCAGAAAAATGCTAAAACCGGTAAACTCTAGGTACAGTTAACCTGAGTGATACACGGCCGATATTATTAGCGAGATAAAAGTAAAGGCTAGGTTGCATAAACAGTATAAAATAAGTGGGTTGAGGAGTGATCGCGAAATGTTTGCTCAGTGCAGGGCAAATACTTCCATCCTGTTGGATCCGGGACAAGTAAAACGACAGCAAGCCAGAAACGCACTGACGCTTTATTCTTTAAAAATGTACTTGCACGAGAGAGCGTGGGTGCGGGGATTTTTTCTTAATGTATAATTTCCAAATTTTTTTTTTATATGTGTATTTTTCTTCTTTCTCATCAACAAGAGCTGATATGAAAAATGTGACTAGTTTTCTCGTGTCAGCTCTCAAAATATACCCAAAATCAGGTCTAAAATCTTAGGCACTAAAATGAGTGTAGGCCAGTGTTATCTAACGGACTCAAAAAATGTATGTGTACGCGGAACGGTCGCGGTGGGTATGGCCAAGGTGCAAGCGGGGCCCATGGAGGGGTAGATCGTAAATGAATGCAAACACTACATGAGATGATCATCGTCTCAATTTTCTTATCAATACCCAGAAACCAAAACCTAGATTTGACTTTTGTTTTTACGATTACCAGGTGGGTAGTGTGAAGTTCATTTAATATTTTATTTTTTTAAACTTTGGGTAAAACTATTTTATGCGCTCTCATAATACATCTATCTTCGTATGATAGCCGATTCCTACATGCGTGGGAGGGTTTTAAATTTACGTCCTTTAGGCTTCTTGGCCATCTCTTATGGAGGAAATTAAGGGGATAAGCGAATTATAAGACGTATTGAGAATTGTTTTTTCTCGTAAGGTACCTGTAATAAGGATTTGCCATTTTGGTTTATGTTTCTTGACTATATGATCTACCTAAATTCTAAAGGAAAAAATTACAAAGTTCGATCTGTCTTTTTGCCATTTTTATTTTCATGACGTAATACATTAGATTGATGTTACGTAAACTGCTTTTAAATATAGAAAATTACCTTATCTAGGTAAATTCACATCATATTTTGAGTTCATAATAATATTATGTTATAAAACCTTAATATTTTTTTGGCACTTACGTTATTTATTCCCAGCCTCCCTCATTCTATCGTCATCTCTTCTTTTGCCTTTTAAAAATATTTGCATCACTGTCTATTCAGATCAATTCAGATGGTCGGTGGGCTTTGTCGAGGTTAATACCTATGTCACTTTTTTTGCAGATCAGAGGATTTCCGTAATTTATGTTTTTTAACAATATTTTACATAGATCAGCAGCTTAAAGTTGTTATTTGTTCAAATTAGTGATATAAAATGATTTCCACCATGTGAGTGTGTATTTTTGTGACCTTGGACAGTATATAATCGTAGTCATTTTGTATTCGTACCAACATTGAATTTATTTGTAAAAATTTTATGAAATAAAAGTCTAGAAGTGCCTAAAGCACAATATTTGGGAACATACCTGAACGCAACAAAGGATTTATATCACAGGAAATTAATAGTGGCTAATAACACCGGCAAATCATAATAAAATCATCATTTTCACTTCTGCTTTATTCATTTCATGCTTTGATGTACGTCAAACATCAATATCAAGTAATTATACTTGCCAGCCTACGAAAAAAAAATTGAGTTTAGAAACTGGCTTTTTCCCGCGACTTCTACTGCATAAATTTCGGAAAATAACCTATAATCATAAAGAGGGAAATGAGATCAGAGGCCTCAACATCTAATTTAAAGGAAATGAAGAACAAATAAATAGTTGTCAGCCCCGAAAATTTTACTCCTTAATAAGCATAGCCGTATCTTTTAAGCCGTATTCGTAGGTACAGGCAGCACCCCACCGAGTGTGTCCCCACGTTGCCGTCGTGGTGGGGCTTGTGTGTCTCAGTGATCTTGGAGCTCTGCCGGTAGAGTTACTCATGCCGGAAAGGTTCAAGTGAGAGACCAGACAAAGAGGGACACGAGAAGGGCACACCGTTCGGAGACTTGAGCAATGTTCGGGTTTTCGGACGGTGTGCGTTTCATAGGAAGGAATCTTGTTCACTGTTCTCTGGTACGCGTCTGCATATCAGACGTGACTGTGAGGGCAGTGAGCAAGCAAGAAAAGGGAGGAGAAGGGAGGAGGAGATAGGGACCACACCCATTAAAAGGAACAAAAAACAAAATGAAAAAGAAGACACACGGGAAAGCATTACCCCAGGGCGGTACCAGCTGCTCAGCAGCTGGAGAATCCGCCACGTCTCCTTCGGAGGCGTCATGCCCTTCGTATTCTGGGGGGGGGCAACGGTTGTCTTGAACCGCTTGCCAGTGGCAACAAGAGCCGAGGAGGCTCCCGATCCGCAACGTCCTTTAAGGAGATGATCGGCTTTAATTTTAGTAAGCCCGACAAGATATCGGGCGAACGTAGTGCGGAGGCTCCCTCCAATAATTGGAGGAAGGGCTCGCTTGAGCGTCAAGGAGATGCGGGGTCAGACTCCGACTCTGCGTCTGGCATCAGCTCGGCGAGCTCTGGACACGAGGGAGCCGAGGTTGCTTCGGAGAACTCCAAGTTCTTCCGTAAGCGGCCCAGGCCGGAGGATGACCAGGGGTCGTCTTCCAACAGAGAGGCGGCCTCAGCCCGTAAGATCCCCACTAGTGCACGGGGCAGAGGCCGAGACGGAGGCAAAGGGAGGGGGCTTGCATCCCAGGAGGCTACACAGCGAGCTGCAAAGCTTGCCGAGGAGGGGTGACACCCCGGAGCGAACAGTCGCAGAGCCTCTATCTCGGGGTCTTCTGGCAGTGAGCTAGACGCTGCTGGCGGCTCCAATAAGGCCAGATTTGTACAGATCGTGGAGGCGGCCGTCCGCGATGTGGCCTTGAAGAGGAAGCAAGCCACTAAAAACAAGGCCATAAGCGCGGCGGCGGCCTCCATTTTGGCGGCAGCGGAGGCCAACTTCCGCGGGCCCCAATTGGACGAAATGTCCAAGTTGCGGGCGGAGGTTACCCGCCTGGCGACCGCCACGGAGCTTCTCCAAAAGGAGAACGAAAAACTCCGAGCAGACTTGGCCAGGCTCCAAGGAGACGGCTCCAAGGAGGCACCTCAAGAGGGGCGCAAGCGCGGGAAAAGCCAGCCCGTGCCTGTGGAGGAGCAGGTTCTGAACCTAGTGCGGCAGGAGATGGCCGCCTTCGCAGCACGGTTCTCTGTACTGGAGGGCATCGTCCTGCGCCCCCCCCTGGCGGCGAGCCAAAAGGCATCGGGCCAGCAGAAGGCAGCCTCGTATGCTGCCAAACCGGGGTCATCCGGTCAGGCCAACCGAGGGGCTAGGCCAGCAACGACCAAGCCAAAGACAGGTAGGGTGGCTGCACAGGCAGCGCGAGCTCCAGCACCAGCTGTGCAACAGGTGCCCCCGTCTTCAAACTCTCCTGCAGCCGAAGCTGGATGGCAAGTAGTCGGAGAGAGGAAGAAGGCGAGAAAAGCAAACAGGGCGACCAAGAAACGCGAGAGGAGACGGCGACAAAAAAAACGAAGTGTCGCAGCCAGGCTCCGTGCCCCTAAGACCGCAGCTGTAGTGATCACACTACAGCCGGACGCGGAGAAGAGGGGCGTGACGTACAGCCAAGTGCTCATAAAGGCAAAGGAGGCGGTGAACCTTCAGGAGCTCGGCATTACTGGGGGCCTCCGACACAGGATGACCATGACTGGGGCCCGGATGTTGGAGATCCCCGGTGCAGCCAGTGGCCCGACTGCTGACGCTCTGGCTGAAAGGCTTAGAGCGTCCTTAAATGCGGACGAGGTCCGAGTGTCCAGGCCTACCAAGTGCGTTGATATGCGCATTATAGGCCTGGACGACTCCGTCACGGAGGAGGAAGTGGTGGCCGCCGTCGTCAGGACTGGGGGGTGCTCTGCCGAACAGGTGAAGGCAGGCACCATACATCCTGACCGCACGGGCATGCGAACCGTTGTGGTGAGCTGTCCCGTGACGGCGGCCAAGAAAATATCGGAGGGCCGAAGACTCCTGGTGGGCTGGGTATCTGCGCAGGTCAAACTGCTGGAACCCAGACCTCTGAGGTACTTCCGCTGCCAAGTGGGCAACCATGTGGGTGTCCAGTGCACCTCGGAGGTGGACCGCAGCGATCTTTGTTTTTGCTGTGGTCAGCCCGGACACAAGGCCGGCTCGTGTATCGCCAAGCCGCACTGCGTTGTATGTGCGGCAGCTGGCAAGCCGGCCGATCACTGGGTTGGGGGCAAAGCCTGCGTCCCACCCGCCAAAGCCGGGGGCAAAAAGAAGCCCTCCACCACCGCCGTCCCTGCCGCCGCCGCTGCCACTGCAGTCACCGCTGCCGCGACCACCACCGCCGTCACTGCCACCGAATTCGTTTCGGTTGTCGTGAGTGAGTCACACTCACAAGGGACTCAGGAGGAAGCAGAAATGGAGTGCCAATAACGGCTCCATTACGCTTCCTTCAGGCGAACATCAACCACTGCGCCGCCGCTCAAGACCTGTTGGTCCAGAGCATGGCACAGTGGTTGATTAACATCGCTGTGGTCGCTGAGCCCTACTTTGTCCCGCCCAGGGATGACTGGGTGGAGGACCTGAACGGCTCAGTGGCCCTAATTTCGTCGGCCGCTGCCGGTACCCCATCCCTTAAAGCGTCAGGAGAGGACAGGGGTGCGTAGCAGCACGGTTCGGGGAGATTGTCGTGGTAGGAGTGTACTTCTCCCCGAACCGAACTCTCGCTGAGTTCCAAAACTCCCTTACGGAGTTGGGCGTCGTCGTCGCCGGGTGTCGTTCCCTCCCCGTACTCGTTCTCGGGGACTTCAATGCCAAGCACTTGGCTTGGGGTTCCCGTTATACGGATACGCGGGGCAGGATGGTGGAGGACTGGGCTCTGGAGGCAGGCCTGGTCGTCCTAAACCGGGGTTCTGTCCCCACGTGTGTGCGGATGCAGGGGGAGTCGGTGGTGGACATTTCGTTCGCCAGCCCTGCTCTGTCACCGCGTGTCATTGACTGGCGCGTATTAGAGGAGGTGGAGACCTATTCCGATCACCGGTATATCCGGTTTGACGTCTCCACCCAGACCTCAACCGCGCCAGTCCGGCAGGCCCCGACTGGTCCGCGGTGGGCGCTGATGCAGCTGGACCGGGAGCTCCTCCTGGAAGCTTCGATCGTGCAGGCCTGGGTGTCACCTCCGGATAGGCCTGCTGACATCAACGACGAAGCGGAGTGGTTCCGGGAGGCCATGTCCGATATTTGTGACGTGGCAATGCCCCGGGTTAAGCAAGGACGCGCCCGCCGCCAGGTGTACTGGTGGTCGCAAGAGCTGGCGACGCTGCGTCAGGCATGCGTTGCCGCACGGCGCCGGTACACCTGGCACCGCAGGCTCCGCATCCGCCCTCCAGATGCGCAGGTCAGAGAGGCGGAGCTATACGAGGAGTACAAAGTGGCGAAGGCCGCCCTCAAAGCAGGGATCCTGCAGGCCAAGGATCTGGCTCGCAAGGAGATGCTGGAGTCTCTGAACGGGGACCCGTGGGGTAGACCCTACAAAACGGTGCGGAATAAGCTCCGCACCTGGCCCCCCCCCCTTGACGCAGAGTCTCCGGCCTCAGCTGGTGGAGGACGTGGTGAGCGCTTTATTCCCCTCGCGAGAGGAGCATACTCCCCCGCCTATGGCTCCGCCACCTGCGGTGCCCGATGCGGACTGCACCGATAACGACGATGACGATGCCCCTGAGGTGACTGAGGTAGACCTGAGAGTGGCGGTTAATAGGCTGAAGGCCAAAAATACCGCCCCAGGACCCGACGGCTTACCTGGAAAAGCTTGGGTCCTGGCTTTGGAGGCCCTTGGGTCTCGACTAAGAGGGTTCCTAAGCGCATGCTTGGAGAGGGGCCAGCTCCCACTTCGTTGGAAGACGGGTAAACTGGTCCTCATTAAGAAGCCGGGGCGCCCTGCGGACTCTCCGTCCGCATACCGGCCCATCGTGCTGCTCGATGAGGTGGGCAAGCTCTTTGAAAGAGTAATTGCAAACCGCCTCGTCGAGCACCTAGTGAGGGTGGGGCCGGATCTGGCGGAAAACCAGTTCGGTTTCCGCACGGGACGCTCGACGGTGGACGCCATCATGCGCGTGAGAGCCCTCTCGACGGGGGACGCGGTTTCCCGGGGCGGGGTCGTCTTGGCTGTGTCTCTAGACATCGCCAATGCCTTTAACACCCTGCCTTGGAGTTGCATCAGGGAGGCACTTCGGTATCACCGGGTGCCGAACTACCTCCGTCGCGTAGTTGAGGCTTACTTGACGGACAGAGCCGTCATCTACCCCGGTCACCTGGGAGAGTGGAACCGGCGAGAGATGTCGTGCGGTGTTCCAAAGGGTTCCGTTCTGGGGCCGCTTCTGTGGGACATCGGCTACGATTGGGTGCTGCGCGCCGACCTCCCTGGCTGCGTCAACGTTGTCTGCTATGCTGACGATACGCTGGTCCTGGCGCAGGGGAGGTCGCACCAGGCGGCGACCGACGCTATGACACGCGGGGTTGCGATAGTCGTTGAGAGGATCCGGCAGTTGGGTCTCGAGGTGGCCTTGAACAAGTCCGAAGCCATGTGCTTCCATGATTCTCGGAACAGGCCACCATCGGGATCTCAAATAACGGTGGGAGGGGTTCACATTGGCGTCGGGTCGACGATGACGTATCTAGGTCTCGTCCTTGACAGCCGATGGAACTTCGTCGAACACTTCCGACGTTTGGCTCCCAGACTGGGACGAGCCGGGGCTGCCTTCAAGCGGCTTCTGCCCAATCTAGGGGGTCCAAATGCCTCCTGCCGGAAGCTTTACGCGGGGGTCGTGCGGTCCATGGCCAGTATGGGCGCCTACTTTGAGGAAGCGACCTGCCCGTTACCTCAACGCGTCTCAGAGGGTCATGGCCATCTGGCTGGCCCGGGGATACCGCACGGTCTCTGGCGAGGCGGCAAGCCTCCTTGCCAGACTGCCGCCATGGGATCTGGAGGCGAGAGCCCTCGCGCACATTTACGAGTGGCGCGTGGAGGCGCAACGCCGGGGCGAGACACCTCTGCCGCCGCAAATCGCAGCAAGGCGGACGGAGTTCCGGCAGGACCTCATGGCGGTATGGAGACAGCGACTGTCGCAACCCAGCGCTGGGCACGCAACAATCCAGGCGATAAGTCCCCTCTTTGAGGAGTGGCTGGAGCGGCGCCACGGCGTCCTCACCTTCCGCCTGACACAGGTACTCACCGGACACGGTTGTTTCGGGAGATACCTGTTTCGGATTCGGCGGGAGGACGCGCCCGGGTGTCATCACTGCGAGGATCGCCCGGAGGACACGGTGGAGCATACGGTGGAGGTCTGCCCTGCTTGGGCGGAGCACCGCCGGGTCCTCGTTGAGGCGATCGGCGGCGGCGACCTCTCGCGACCGGCCTTGGTTCAATCTTTGGTCCGGAGCGAGGAGGCATGGGAAGCGATCACCTCCTTCTGCGAAGCAGTAATGCTAGCAAAGTTCAAAAGGAAAGTACATGAACTTACCCAGGGTTTGCACGCATTAAGTGTTGGTGACTGTTAGTCCGATGTTCTCAGCATTACATATCGTCTTCCTGCAACTAACTATGTGACTCAGACCGCAACTATGCAATAGACCCCTTTATTTTTTTTTTTTTTTTTGTTGCACTTTCGTGATACTTGTTGGTATGGCTTTTATTTACAATTACAAATAATTTCTGCCATTATTATTTATGTTTGCGTTTTTCTTTCCAACATGACAGCTGCCAAGTGCGCCCGCGCGTTCCGTCATTTGTGACATTCACAAATGTTTTTGGAGCACTGGGCCTTTGGGCGTGGGTCGATTTTGTTGTTAATTATTATTGGCTGCGTTTATTTTATGTAATTGTATTTATTTTTTTATTTTATTTTATATATTTTTTCATCATTTATATGTATATATTTTATCTGTTTCTATTATATTTAGTATGTGTTACGTAACTGCGTCCGTGGCATCACAGGCCCTATCATAAAACCAGCGCTGTGTTATTTATTTTTAAATTTCGCAGCCTATGCTGAGATAGGGACCTTTTTGGCCACGCACAGACTATTGTAAAATGTTTATAGACTTAGTAATACTGTTAGTTTTAATTAAATCTAAATCTGTCTGTTTAATGCGAGTCCCAAATAAACATTTTTCTTTCTTTCTTTCTTTCAAAGGAGGAGCCCGAACGTGTGAGAGAGAGGGAAACCTCACGTCCCAGTCGCCGCAACAGAAGAAGACGCCCCAGGCGTCGGGAGTCGCAGGACGATTCCCGGCTGCCGTAGGCGCGGGCCTGCGGACGGCGAGCAGTGGGTGGCTCGCCGTCTGATCAGAACTAGGCCCGGGTCGGCGGCGCGCTGCGATCCCAGCGCGCCTCAAAGAGATGTCAGCGTGGAAGACGGGGCCCGCTAGGGCAGGTGCCTGCTGGGGCTGCGGAATCTGTTCGAAAGAGGTGCCGTAGCCTTGGAACGCAAAGGGCACCAGGAGGAACACGGATGGGTTTTAGTCAGTAAGAGTCTGACACTCCCTCTTGCTTCACCCAGAGCGGGAGGAGTCATTTGATGATTTCCCATCCTTAAAAAAAAAAAAAAAAAAAAAGGTACAGGCAGCAAGTAGAGCGATACACCCAGAATCGCACATTTCGAAGTTATGAAAGGTGGGTATATAGAGATTGGGAGCGACTGGAACAAGGTATGACAGAGTCGCGCTTGCCGGATGATGATGCTATGTGTTCATTCTGGCGCAGCATCTGGTCAGTTCCTGTCAGTCATACAGAGGGTGACTGGACTCGGGAGGTCGAGCGTGTGTGCGATCCGATACCAGAAATGGGGGAAATTTCCATTAGCCCTCAAGATGTAGCTTGTGCAGTCCGTCCGTTGCCTAACTGGAAATCTCCAGGGCCGGATGGGTTGCACAATTTCTGGATTAAATGGTTTACGAGATCGCACGCTTGCTTGGCGACCCAATTTCAGTCTGCCTTAGAGTCTGGGTCGCTACCCCAGTTCTTAACTACAGGAATAACCCACCTGCTCCATAAATCAGGTAGTTCTGCGGAACCTAAAAATTATAGACCGATCACGTGTTTACCGACGGTCTATAAAGTTCTAACACATCCATTTTGAGGGCAAAGATTAATAGTCATATTAACAACAACAACATCATGTCTGCCTCTCAAAATGGATGAAAGAATGGGTCCCGCGGTACTAAGGAGCTGCTCCTTATTGATATGGCCATTAGCCAACAGGTTCGGCGTTCCCGAAAGGATCTGTCGACATGCTGGATAGACTATAAGAAGACCTATGACTCGGTGCCTCATACATGGCTCATGAGGGTGCTAGAATTGTATAAAGTTGATGCAACGCTACGCACCTTCCTGATGGCATGTATGGGGCAATGGAGGACTATCCTTCGCTATCCAGGATGTCGAAATATCCAGAGGAATAGCGAACCGGTAAGGATCGAGCGGAGTATATTTTAGGGCGATAGTTTAAGTCCACTTAGGTTTTGTCTAGCCTTTAATCCTCTAAGCACATGGCTAGAGAATTCAGGGCTAGGCTATCGGTTGAAGAGAGGTGGTCAGGTTATATCTCACCTCCTTTACATGGATGATCTGAAACTCTTTGCTCCCACTAATCTGCAACTGATGGAGCTACTGAAGGTAACTGAAACATTCAGTAACGCCATCAGAATGGAGTTCGGTGTAGACAAATGTGCGGTCATGCATGTAAAGCGTGGAGAAATTATGGAATCCGTGGGAACTCAACTCTCGGATTCCATAAACCTGAGATCCTTCTCTCCAACTGAAACTTACAAGTATTTCGGAAGCGTTAGGTAACAATGTTACTGTCATGAAGCAATCGTTGAAGTCCATCAGCAACTTGCTCTGAAATACTCTCTTGTGGAGTCGGAGATGCCATACTATAGGTATGCACCCGACCCAGTTCTCGATAATGGCAATATCACATTGTACTGGGATCGGTACATCATCACTGACAGGACTATTATTGCCAATAAGCCTGATATAGTAGTGGTGGACCGAATTGTGAGGCGTACAATGATTGTAGACATAACCGTCCCGCATGACGAGAACCTCGTGAAAGCCGAGAAAGACAAACAAATCAAGTATATTAACTTGGCTCGCGAGGTTGTCGACATGTGGGAAGTGGACTCCGCAATCATTGTACCGATAGTCGTGTCGGCAAATGGCTTAATAGCCACGAGCCTCGACCAACACCTTAGGCGGCTCTCGTTGGGCAGCTGGATCAAGGGCTTGATTCAGAAAGCGGTACTTCTAGACACGGCTGGCATTGTCAGGAAGTTCCTTTCTCTGGAGCCCTGACCACCGGTAGCTTGGACCCTGTTCCCGATACCAGTGGGCTACTATTTTAATATTTTTAAATGTTTTTATATATACATATATATATATTGTATAAAAATATTTAAAAATGTAGAAGTAAGTGAAAAATATGAATAAAGGAAATAATAATAAACTGGCAACTCTCGATGTCAACACAAGTTTTATTTTCGTACAAGCACATATCAAATTGAAAATAACAGTTTTTGATTGAATTAATTAACATTTCTTACGTACGAAACCTCCAAAAACAAACAAATATTGATACTAAGAACTTTAACAAATAATAAAGCTCATAAGACGTTTAAAATGGAAGAAAATATAAAATTGAGATGGATGACATATGTCACTATAAAAATAAATATGAGTACGTAACGTAACTATAACGAAGAAAATGAAACTTTAAGTATGATAACACGAGCAACTTCGAGACGCGCACGCCCACCATCTCCAGACTCGTCGCTGAGCTCCGCCTCGGACAGCGGATCACCATGTTCACTGGCGGTTGCAGCCGAAATAACATTTTGGTGTCAGTTACAGGCTTTTTTATGACTTTAAGTAATATAATAGGGTTATAATTATCTCAGTTATTACTAAAGACGATATAGAGGAGTTAACAAACAAGTTTTAGTACCAATCGCAGCACTAAAGCTTTAATGGACGACGTAATACAGCTTTGAGAGTTATAATGGCGCTAGTAGCAGCAAGTGTACTTAATACGTTATAGTTTTAACCTTTCTGTGACACCCAAGTCTTTACACCCAAGTCTCGATACTCAAATTTCACAATGTCACGTTTATGTCATACTCCGTCGCGTATCGCGGGCGCCCGCTTATCGCAAGCGTAATATGACCCGCAGCACAAAAAACCTTATCTCTCCGCTCACAAAGCAGCTATTCACACACTTGAAACTGTTATGGGTTTTTTAATTATGTCACTATGTAATAAAATGTAAACAATATTCTAATAACAAACCGAAATATAAAAATTTTGAATAGATACGAGAGAACTTGCTGAAAGCAATTTTGTTGTTTTATTATGTTGATTTCTGACACAATTGTTGGATCAATTTACACAAAATTTTGGAATTAAGGTCATAAAAAGACAAGTAATCTAGTGATGATGTTATTTTACGAGATAAAAAATCGACTGCCGCAATATTTAAGCTCAAACTTCATAGTACGCGGCGCCGACATTTTGATTTACGTAATGCATATTTTTGTTAACAATCACCAAGAATATCCCAATAAGATTCCAATAAGAAATGTTTCTAGATTACTAGCCATGTATTCAATAACTCATTTTTAACTGTATATCGTTACAATATGCCACTATAATTCTGAAATATCAAATTACTTACGTACGGGAAGAAATCCGGTAACTAGTTTTGTTTCGTAATTTTCACCAGATAATTTACACTTTTGACGTTGAATATTAGTTGAAAATGAACAAGAATAAAGTAAACTATGAATTTCTATCAATACTTGGCTTACTTTCCACAGAAAAACACGTAAAAATCGAAAATTCAAGCGCACAAGTGGTACTTGTGTTTGGGTCGATTTGACATTATTATTTTGTGACGTCTCGTAATAACTCGTATACTAATATAATTATAAAGCTGAAGAGTTTGTTTGTTTACTTGAACAAGCTAATCTCAGGTCTGATTTGAAAAATTATTTCAGTGTTAGATAGCCCATTTATTGAGGTAGGCTGTAGGCTATATATCATCACGCTAAGACCAACAGGAGCGGAGCAGTAATGAAAATTGTGACACAGATGAAGCTGCGCGGGTCAACTAGTACTAATATATAAAGCTGAAGAGTTAGTTTGTTTACTTGAACGCGCTAATCTCAGGAACTCCTGGTCCGATTTTAAAAATTCTTTCAGTGTTAGATAGCCCATTTATCGAGGAAGGCTATTGGCTATATATTATCACGCTAAGACTAACAAGAGCAGGGCAGTAACGAAAATTGTGAGGCAAACGAAGTTGCGCAGGTCAACTAGTATTTAATATTAGTCAAGCTCTTAACATCAACATTTCTCATTTGCAGGATTTCATTAATTCAGTCATTTTCAAAATGGGCACACACATACACAATGTCTCTGTGTAATGGCACCGTGTAATGTGGATAAATTATTTTCAGGTGGGTGCTTCAAGTGTGCTTCTTTTGATGGGTGCGAGCAAATAGAGCATCCCGGTATTTCCATTCAGGCCCCTCACCATCTGGGGCATCTTCATCAGCTGGCAATGAGAAACAGTCAAGACATTCCTCATTTAGAAGAACCTACCTACATACATATTATGATAATCCTAATGAAGAAGATGATTAAAACGATTTACTAACTATGTTTTATTTTTATTTTAATATAATACAATTTCTGATAACTGTACCTGATATAAGTTAGCACCCTATTAAATACAATATAAACAAAAGCAAGCCAGGAGTGATGCACATGGCCCTTGTCTAAAAAATATAGTTTTCTGAAAACTTCAGCTTAAAGAAACTGAAAGCCTGAGCACTTTTATAAAAAAATCATCGTTAAGCACTGCAGCATAGCTGCAAGTGCATTCCAGAGTATATGTATAGTCTCAGTTCTCTATAACGACGAATGTTTGATAATATTTAGTGTAGGAAACATAGCCACAAAAATATGCATTTTTCTTTATCTATTTTTGTTTGAACGAGCTAATCTCTGGAATCAGTCAGATTTGAAAAATTCTTTTTATATTGTTAGGCTATACGGGTACGGAAAAAATCGAGATATGCGCGTACAAAGTCGCGAGCTAAAGCTAGTAACTTATTTAAAAATAATAACCTAAAATATGGGCAAATATTATCTTATTTGGTCAGTGGGTCAAAATTGGGCTCGTGAAACCTTCCTAAATGCTCTAATTTATGGCGAAATCCAGCTCTGTAACGCCAGGCCCAAGTTTTTATGGAGTTACGGTTTCTCGAAAACCACAGACACCTGGCGCTTGGCTACTGCAGCCGCACAAATGAAGGGCGAAGTTTGTCCAAAAAATATTGGATATAAAACGCCGGTAGAATGGCACAGTGACTGGAAAAGCAATGACTACACAATTACGTTCTAATGGTAGGTCACTGATCGATGGAACTGTCAAAATTTTAGCAGATTACCGCATACGTCTGTCATTATGTACGAGATTACCATTTTATGCCATTTCGTTCAGTGGACTGTCAGTGATTGATCATTGGAAAGTCATAGTGACACTATTATGTTAGTAGATTACCAAACTTGTCAAAATCAACAATTTTATTATGAGATCAGTGATCGACCATTCTGACACTATTGTAATAGCAGACTTGGGGCCCAGGTATGCGTTAACTTGTTTATACTTAAATAGAACTGATATACGAGTCTTATATAGGTTTTTTTAACGCTTTAGTGTTAGTTAGGAGTAGCGTCGAGCTCCAGCGACGAGTATTTCTCTCCGTCGACGTCGCCAACACCTGTACGTCGGCAGGGGAGAGGCCGGCCACCAAGGGGCTTAGGACCTAGGGGCCAACCGGTCCCGAGCCGAGTCCCGCTGCCGGTGTTTGTGTGCAGCGTACGAAATGGACTCAGTCTATGTACGAGAACGTCATACGCGCATATTACGGGGCAACAGAGGGGGGAACTAACCTCACTGCGTACCGTGTTAGGATGCTGTCTTTGTTCCAGGACCTTGAACCAACCGTGAATGTCTCGGCCCAACGATTCTCGGATCAGGTGCGGGTTATCCAACGTAATCACAGGTTGGACGATGCTGCACTTGATAAACGGCGCTCAAAGGTTTGTTTTCGTGCACATACACCGCGGCCCAACAACGTCAGTGACGAGGTAGATGATAGGGTTGTCACGGTAAATAGCCAGTGCAACGATAGACTGAGGAGCACACTGGAGGATGCGCTTCGCGAGTATAGATCAATTCCGACCGAATCAGAATCAGAATCAGAATCAGAATCAGAATCAGAATAACATTTATTTGCCTACTTTGTGTGTTACAAAATGTCTCTGTCGCCGGTGGACCGTGCAGAGGTGAGTCAGCTAACTTATGTCCTAATAGATCTATGTTTGCTGTGTTCTATTTATTCGCAATATGTTAGAATATACAAACAGATTACGTGTTTTATTTATTTATGTTGTTGTTGTGTAATTACTATTATTGTTTATATTTTTATATTATATTGCATTTTTTATTTTATTTTATTTTAAGGGGACGCGGCGCCTTCGTTTTATCGGTAGGCCATCGCTTATATCCTTTTTTATTAGGGTCATATAATATCTCGCCTATTCTGTGATTAACCCTAAGAGGGTTGAATTCGCCGTGCGCTTGGTAGGCATCTCCAGGGGATTCAAGATCTTCTATTCCTAATTTTGCAATGTTTTCCAACATTTTGGTGTTTAAGTCCTCGGCACGTAGGTGCCAGGCTTCTATGTCAGCCATTTCCCAGATCACTTCCGTGGGTGTTCGTCTTGGTAGTTGTGCGGCATTTTTCAGTGCCAATCTATATTGGCGTTCAATTTTGCTAAGGTTCGTGGCGCTATACCTTGAGAGTAGTTGCACTACTCCGTAGTCCATCAGCGGTAAAATGCAGGCCTGAATGATGGCTACCTTCGTGTTTAATTCCGTCTTCGCATTGTATCCTATTATTGGACCGAGGGCTCCTCTGACTTGTTTCAGTTTTTTGACGACTTGTTCGGTGTGCTGGTTCATCTTCATGTGTTTGTCGAAGATGACACCGAGGTATCTGATCTGCTTTTGATAGTGCAACGTTTGTTGTTTCAATTTTACTGTTGGCCGGTATTTTTTCTTTTTCGAGAACATGATGCATTCTGTTTTCTCTATGTTACACTTTAACCCCCATCTCGTATAATAGTCAATAATGGTTTCCGCTGCCCATTCAGCGCGCATAGTCGCATGTTCTGGATTCGTGGCTGTGTTGAGTATACAGAGATCATCTGCGTACTGTGAAAGTTTGAGACCTTTGATGTGGTCTTGTATATCCCAAATGTCATGTACGTACAAATTGAAGATTATCGGTCCCAGGATCGAGCCTTGAGGCACGCCGTGAGGTAACGGTTTATCTTTGGTTGTAGTAGTTCTGAATCTACCTCTCAAGTTTCTACCTTCGAGGTAGTTCTCAATTATTTTAATAATATTGTTGGAAACGTTTTGATTCTGAAGTTTCTTGATTAGGCCCTTGTGGTTGATCGAGTCGAAGGCCCTCGATAGGTCCGTAGATATCATAGAGACACTTTTTTCCGTGGCTAGCGCATCTCCGACCGAACTTAGGCCCCGTTTACCACGGTTATCCATGCACAAAAAAATAGGGCGCTGGTGTGTGTCTTAGACTCGCTGCTGTAGAGTATCTTTGAAAGCAGCGAGAGCCTCGTTGATACGCACCCAATCCTAAATTGCGACGTTTGTCGACGGTCTATAAACTTTTTACATCCATACTGAGAGTAAAGATTAATGAGCACATTGAAACTAACTCAATTATGTCTGCCTCTCAGAATGGATATAGGAAGGCGCCACTAAGGAGCTTCTCCTCATAGACATGGCTATAAGCCAGCAGGTTTGTCGATCCCGCAAGGATTTGTCGACATGTTGGATAGATTACAAGAAGGCCTATGATTCTGTGCCACATACATGGCTTATGAAGGTGCTAGAGTTGTACAAAATAGATACAGTCCTACCTTGAGTCATGTATGAGGCAATTTAAAACAGTCCTTTGCTATCCAGGATGTCGACCAATTCAGGGGAATGATGAACCTGTATGGATAAAACGGGGAATATTTCAGGGCGACTGTTTGAGTCCGCTTTGGTTTTGCTAAGGTCTGAATCCTCTAAGCAAATTGCTGGAGAATTTAGGTCTAGGCTATCGATTGAGAAGAGGTGGTCAGGCCATATCTCACCTTCTTTACATGGATGATCTGAAACTCTTTGCCCCCAGCTACTCGCGACTGGTAGAGCTACTGAAGGTAACTGAAACCTTCAGTAGTGCCATCAGGATGGAATTTGGAGTGGACAAATGTGCAGTCATGCATTCCTCTTCCCCTGGATCGTCGCAAGGTGAAGACGTGTACTCAGTGCCTTAGACCATTTAAATAAAGAAGTTACATACAAATTAAGTAAATTTAATTCTATAATAAAAATAGGAGTGCATATAGTAAGAAGAGTTATTCAAATAAACCCAGTGTATCACGGTTTACGTAGCTGATCATAGTGCCCTGGTACCTGACCTCTGCGCATTGGCCAAGGATACTGGCCTTGCCTGCGTACTCGCAACATACCTGCCCTCGTCCACGCCTTGGACACGCCCTGGACACGCCCTACTGCTGCGATACGAGGACTACCACAGCGGCGCTCCGCCTTGGGCACTGGACATTGGACAACTTGAACCTCCTCGCAACTTCTGCTGCCCGGGTATTTCGTGTGTTTATGGATGACAGGAAATCTGGTGAACTTCTTTATAATCGAATGCTAAACACCCGATACTATTAACCCGCAACGGAGTTGACTTTAAACTATTGTCCTACTTGCTTGTACTACCCTAGTATAAAATGGATAAGTCTCTCTCTGATTCTAATCTGGCAAACCAAGAAGAGAGTTATGACTCACCACTGAGTCATGTCTCCCAAAGATTTAAAAGAAGAAGAGGGGATCTTGACGGCTTCAGAGAAGATATGATTCAAATGGTTAAGTCTATGTTGTTAACTCAAGAAATGGAGCTTAAAAAAATCACCCCCACGCTCATGGAGATAAAACTCACAAATTCTAATATAGAAAACTCGGTGACCGCAATAACTTTGCAGAATGAAGAGTTTAAGAGGAAAATTGAACAGATGGAGATCCAAGCAAAAAAGGATAAAGAATATATAACCATTCTGGAAGAAAAAGTTGAGGATCTTCAGCGAGGAAGTCGTAAATCTAACATTGAAATTAAAAATGTTCCTAAGAAAATGAAGGAAACTAAAGAAGACCTTATTGGCATGGTAAAATATCTAACTGAGACCGTAAACTGTGCAATCACGAAGTCGGATATACGTGATATTTACATAATTAAGGGGAAAAAGCAGGGTATGACTAACACCCCTGTAATAATAGAGCTAACCTCTACACTACTAAGGACTGAGGTGCTTAAGATGTGTAAGTCTTTCAACACCAAGCACAAGGTAAAGCTCTGCGCTAAACATCTAGGCTTCAAAAGTAGCGAAGATACACCTATATTCGTATCCGAACAGCTCACTGCAAAAGGCTCCAGACTACATTTCCTTGCACGTGATCTCGCTAAGTCAAAGGGATATAAGTACTGCTGGACTGCCTATGGTAAAGTTTATGTGAAGAGACATGACGAATCACCTACATTCATAATTAGAAGCGAATCCCAAATACAAAGCTTAATGCAAGAAGCGTGACTAGTATTTCCTTATCTAAACTGTATGTTTTTATTGATTATTTTATTCTGCTTATTGAACCATTTAAAAAATTTTTGTAACACATATACTCTCTATTTACACCTTACACTCAGTCTATACAAAAACAAAACAAATGTATATATTATTTATATGATATCTGATTATTTACACACACTAAACACTCGCAAATACATACGCGTATATAACTTATATTACACACTCATTTCGACCTCTCTAAGCTATGCTTTTATTATAAATATACATTGTAAAAAAATCGTACATGACGTTAAAAATCTGTTCTTTTATGTTGGTTGTATATTTTTCTCTCTAAGCATAATATTTGTTGTTGAGGATCAAGGAAAATACGTTTACGAAAGCAATATGGTATTGAAACTCAGATTTTTAATTTACCTTTACCATGGATAGCACACTTTCAATAATGCAAGAAATAGACGACATTGCTATAGCGCAATCCAAAGAATTTCAAATTAATGAGTTTTCAAAACAGTTCTTTGCACATAAATCAGATCTTACTATAATATCGCAGAATATAAGAAGTATATATAGTAACTTAGATGATTTACTAATCTCCTTAACACAATTTAATTTTAGTGTTGACCTATTGGTCTTAAATGAATGTAGGCTGGACGAAAAAAAAAACAACCCCTGAAATCAAAAACTATAATACTTTTACCACAAGTAACCATATAAACCAGTGCGATGGAGTGGCAGTTTATATCAAGTGTGATCACAAGGTTAGTGTTAAGGAAATAATATTAACTCACGCATCATGTCTACAGATAATAATGCCTAATCTTGTTGTCCTTGCTATTTATCGATCACCCTCCAATAAAAATGCTGACAGTTTTATAGGCTCGCTAAATAATCACCTAGACTCTCTTAAATCACATAAAAATATTGTCATAACAGGTGATATAAATATTAATTTAATATATAAAACTACGGAACAAACGTATGATCGCACAAACAGATTGAACTACCTAAATATGCTTGCAATGCATGGCTTGTTACCGGGACATACCTTACCAACCAGAGGCGAAAACTGTTTGGACCACTTTATTTTGAAACTAGACAAGAATAAAAATGCTTCGGTTGCTGTATTGAATGCCACTACCACGGATCACTTCATGATTTTCCTTAAATTATCAAATTTAGTCAATTCTCATAAATGCTCGAAAACTATAAAAAAGTGGACTTTGATAAAACAATAACAGCCTTAAAGCTAAGTAATATTTTTGAACTTAACTTAATTAATGATCCAGTAACGTTATCTGTACAATTAATAGACCAACTCCAAAAGTTCCATCAGCAAAACACTATTACTACTTTAGTTCCTAGAAATAATCGCATTCTTAAACCATGGATAACTTTAGGACTTTTGCGCTGTATTCAAAACAGAAACAATATGCAAAGAAAGCTACGATCTGACCCACAAAACAATATATTAAAAATTACTTATAGAAGGTATCGCAACCATTGCAATAGTTTAGTTAAAAAGCTTAGAAGAAAATATGATAGGAACAAACTACAAAAAGCAAACAAGAATACAAAACAGATGTGGAACACAATTAATAAAATAACTCATCGCAAACCTAAAAAAAAAATTAACTCAGAATTATTAGAGATAAAGATCTCCCCACAGGCTTCAGTAGACCACATAAACGATTACTTTTCAAACATTGGGAAAACCCTGGCTGAAGATATCACCAACGCAAGCCGATCCCAATTTCAACACTCCGATCATATAATAAATACACAGTCGTCTTCCTTCGTGCTTCTTGAAACGGATCCTAGAGAAGTCTATAACGTGTTAATGAGTCTAAAATCTGAAAGCGCTCCAGGCTGGGATAATATAACAACCAAATTTTTAAAAGCTGCCCATGAAATAGTTGTACCCATAATTACGCATCTTGCTAACTTGTGTTTTAACCAAGGGAAATTTCCACCAGCTCTAAAACAAGCCATAATTACACCTGTGCATAAGGGTGGAGACAGAGATGACGTTAGTAACTACAGACCTATCTCTGTTCTGCCTGCCATATCTAAAATCATTGAAAAACTAATTAACATAAGACTTACTAACTATACTAACAAATTTGACATTATTTCACAAGCTCAATATGGTTTTAGACAAAAATTATCTACAGAAGATGCAGTTATAGCACTAACCACTCATATAGTTAGCTTAGTAGACTCAGGAAAAAGATGTCTAGCTGTATTTCTTGATTTGAAAAAGGCTTTCGATACCGTTTCTGTCCCCATTCTTGTGCACAGTCTAGAAAGTATAGGTGTAAGAGGAAAACCGCTAGCGTTACTAATGGATTATCTACGGAATCGCAGGCAAAAGGTAAAGGTAGGGGAGTATATTAGTAAGGAGTCTCACGTGACCTACGGCGTTCCGCAAGGTAGCGTACTCGGCCCGACTCTATTCCTGATATATATTAACCACCTATGCAAAATGATATTAGATAATGGTCGTGTCTTCTCATATGCGGATGACACTGCTATCGTTTTCTCTGGTGATTCATGGGAATCTGTACATCAATCTGCTGAGAAGGGTCTTTCCAGGATTGCTGACTGGTTGAACTCACACCTTCTTACACTAAATATTTCTAAAACAAAATATATTGCGTTTACTATCTACAACAACACTCAACCTGGGCCTAACGTAACTCTCAAAATCCACACTTGTCATAATATATCTGATACAAACTGTTCTTGTCAAAATATTGAAAAAGTGACTCATATAAAATACCTAGGTATAATCGTTGATCAGCGGTTGTCCTGGCATACTCATACAGATATGGTCATGGCACGTGTAAGAAAACTTATCTGGATATTTAAGAACCTAAGACATGTGACAACTAAAAAAACATTAACAGAAGTCTATGTCTCTCTGGCTCAATCAATTCTTACTTACTGTATACTCGTGTGGGGCGGTGCGACAAAAATGAAATTTCTTGAGCTAGAGCGAGCACAGAGATCTCTTATCAAGGTCATGTATACCAAACCATACAGATTCCCAACCAATGAGTTATACTCCCTTAGTGGCATTCTCACAGTCCGAAAATTATACATCCTTCATGCTATCCTAAAATTACACAAAGCCCTACCCTATGACCCTCACTATCAGGAAAGGAGACGAAAGCACAGTGTTGCACCAGTAAAATTTGTAAAAACTGCATATACCAAAAGTCAATTTAAGACAAATTCCGCTGCCCTATATAATAAAATTAATAAAATTATTCACATCTATCCTATGACTACTGAAGACTGCAAAAAGGCAATAGTTCAATGGATAAAACAGAAGACCTATGATGACATTGAATTATTACTGCGAACATCGTAACTGAATTGGAAATAGAGAGAATACACACTCACACACCTCACACACCTCCCTCTCACACACACACACCATCACACACAACACTCACACACATTTTTCCCTTTTCTATCTTGTAATTTTTATTTTTTTGTACACTACTTTTACCATTTAATTATTTGTCATTGAAGAGCGAGACCTCCTAGCACAGGTATATCTTTTACTTAAAAGGAGGTCTCTATGTGAGAGTACCTGTAAAAGTCTGTACAAGTTTTTGCAATAAATTTTTTTCATTTTTTTTTTTTTTCATGTAAAAGAAGCGGAGATTATGGAATCTAAGGGAATTCAACTCTCGGATTCCATACAGGTTAGGTCCCACAGCTCAACCGAAACTTACAAGTATTTGGGTATGTCGGAAGTGTTAGGCATGAGTGCTGCTGACGTGAAACAATCGTTGAAGGAGCGCTTCTTTGGTCGCTGAAACAAAGTTTTTAACAGTCTTTTATCAGGCGGAAAAGAGGTGCGAGCTTGTAACGGTTTAGTCATTCCGGTTTTGATGTACTCTTTCGGCATATTCAAATGGACTCAGATGGAACTTGACGCCCTGGATAGGAGGGTACGCTCACTGCTTACCGCAAATCGGATGCATCATCCACGGTCATCGGTGATGAGGTTGTATATCCCGCGGAAGTGCGGGGGTCGTGGCTTCTTAAATGCTAAGACCCTGCAGAACCGCGAGGTATGCAGCCTTAGGGAGTACTTCCTAGAGGCCGACGTGGGTATGCATCGAGATGTGGTAGCGGTGGACAAAGGCCTTACCGCGCTCTCCTTGGCTAACGAGAACTGGCACAAACCTGTGGTATTAGATACTTATGATCGCATGGAGGTACGGCAGAGCAAGGAGCTTTACGGACGCTTTTATCGGGTCCTACATGGGCCCGATGTAGACTTCTTAGCGTCCGTAGCCTGGGTGCGTTTTGGTGAACTCTTCGAGGAAACCGAAGGTTTTGTCTGTAGGTGCAATAAAATTATGGACGAAGTTATGATGACGAACAACTACCGGAAATACATTGTGAAGGATGGTACGGTTGACATATTTCGGGCTTGTCATCGGCCCGAGGAATCCATCCCCACATTATTTCCGGTTGTTCTAGTCTGGCTAACGGAGACTATTTGCACAGACACAACCTTGTAGCCAGGATTATCCATCAGCAACTTGCTCTTAAATAGTCTTGTGGAATCGGAAGTACCGTACTATAGGTATGTGCCCGACCCAGTTCTCGAAAGTGGCAATTGCACATTGTATTGGGATCGGTGTGTCATCACTGACAGGACTATTGTTGCCAATAAGCTTGATATAGTGTTGATAGACCGACTAGAGCGTCGCGCAATGATTGTTGATATAGCAGTCCCTCATGACGAGAACCTCGTGAAGTCAGTGAAAGATAAACAAACGAAATATCTTGACTTGGCTCGCGAGGTTGTCGACATGTGGGATGTCAACACAGCAGTCCTAGTGCCGATAGTCGTGGCGGCCAATGGCATTATTGCCAAGAGCCTCGACCAACTTCTCAAGAGGCTCTCGTTGGGCAGCTGGATCAAGGGCTTGATCCAGAAAGCAGTTTTCCTGGACACGGTGCGTATAGTGAGGACGTTCCTCTCTCGGGAGCCCTGACCACCGGTAGCTTGGACCCTATTCCCAATGCCGGTGGGCTACTATTTTTTATATTTTTATATGTTATTGTTACTGAGAAAATACGTAAGTTCTGGAAGCACTGGGATCTTGTTCTATGACTTTGAATTATGACAGTTCTTGACCAGTGACAGACGTGAGTGACGTCATCGTCCGTTTTGACGCGAAAATTTAAACTGTCTGTTTTAAAACGCAGTTTTAGCAATAAATTAAAGCGTTTTCATTTTTTATGTATGTGGCAGTCTATTCTAGACGGAGTTCTTTTAAATGAAAGCAAAAACAGAAATATCGCATGTTCCCTATTGCCTGTAACTGGCCCAAGCTGTTTCGAACCCCTGTCGGCAGGTTCACAGTAACTCTTCTTATCCTCCTTTCTGGTCAGCAACACAGATTTGAGCGTGGCGACGACATCAGCGTAGGCACGATTAGGGGTCGACGTACCTACACGATTCACTACCTCGGCCGGTGCCGAGTCAGCGACAGCGGTGGTGCATGATGCATCGCGTGCAATATCAGCAACGTGTAACGCAGTTGAGCTCGCCGACTCAATACTGCCGTTGCTAGCTGTAGTGTGTGTAGATGTACTTATGATTTGTCTCGGGCGCATACGTCACAACATGGCCGACGGATTGTAGGGTAGTCTGTGTTCAACCGTCAGTCAGGCAGCACGTGGTGGTGCGTAGGCGAGCCAAATACCTACTGTGAGTCGCTACGTTGCGTGTGTACTACATCTGGCGACGAGGACAAAAAAATAAAACTGTAAGTAAAGTGAATATCAAAAAAAAAAGAAAATGTGACTGGCAAAGTGGCAAGATGGTTTACTTTAAGCTACTTAGGTACATTAAAGTTAAATCTATATAGTTTAAACCATTAGGTTACTTTAACTTACAAATAGATACCTATTATGATTCTAAATTTTAAAATTCACTTGTGAAAAAGTCATTTCATTGGAATGTGCAGCAACACTGCAAACACTTTAAAGGAATGTTCAAGTCCTATGTGTTCACTATTCTACTACCATCATAATGGTATTTGACAGCAAATGTTAAACTGTGTTGTTTTATTTACACCTAGGTAAGTTGTAAATTACGGTAAATAATGTTGTAATGTTGGTTTTTACCCTAGCCAGTGATCATGTCTATCTATCATCAATATAACGTGCACAGGGATTGCTTAATTGTTAAAGTACCTTTATGTGCCATAATGAACAAAGTGATTAGTGGATCCACCACATCTCAAAAACGTGGTCAGAGATGTGGAGTACTTTTTATGACTTTGAAATTTTGAACCCTTATATTATGCGTGTCCTAATCTGAAGGATAGTTTGTATTATTATTAAAGTGCAGTGGTATTTATTGGTGGTTATTTGGGAAAGCTAAACACATTTTTTGACCGTCTTGGCGTTACCTAAATAAGTAAATATACCCCAGCAACTTATATTATATTCCTTGTAAGTTGGCGTAGTGCTTGGTCATTTAATCAGCACGAAATAAATAACAAAGTTATTTTGAAGTTTTATAGCAGTATAACTATATAATAATACTGATTTATTATGATTTTGGAACAGCATTGCTGGTCATTAAATTGAAACCGTTTGACTATGTTCAGAGGATAATTATAAATCCTCAACAGTATTATTGGTCATTAAGTTGACGCATAGAATAATATTAATAATAATAATAACGTGGTCCGGCTGTCAACTTGACTGACAAGAAAAATTTTCATCCCGATTTTTTATATTGTTTAAATAAAAACTGATTCTCAAAATGAACAAAATCCTAGAAACTTCAAGAAAAAAAAAAAAACAAATTACATGTAAACTAGTTAAATTTGTACGAAAACAGTAACAAATATCACAACAATCAATGCTGACAAGAAGCCGGACAAGAACACAAGCCGCACCAACATCATCTTCGGGTTCGTCGCTCAACTCCGCCTCGAAGCCGCCGGGACCGCCGGGTTCTCCGCCAGATCCGATCTCATCCTTACTAGGTGCTCGACAAGGTGGTTTGCAATTACTCTTTCAAAGAGCTTGCCCACCTCATCGAGCAGCACTATGGGCCGGTATGCGGACGGAGAGTCCGCAGGGCACCCCGGCTTCTTAATGAGGACCAGTTTCCCCGTCTTCCAACGAAGTGGGAACTGGCCCCTCTCCAAGCATGCGCTTAGGAACCCTCTAAGTCGAGGCCCGAGAGCCTCTAAGGCCAGAACCCAGGCTTTTCCAGGTAAGCCGTCGGGTCCTGGGGCGGTATTTTTGGCCATCAGCCTATTGACCGCCACTCTCAGGTCTACCTCAGTCACCTCAGGAGCATCGTCATCGTCGTCACCGGTGTAGTCCGTATCAGGCGCCGAAGGTGGCGGAGCCATAAGCGGGGGAGTATGCTCCCCTCGCGAGGGGAACAGAGCGCTTACCACGTCCTCCACCTGCTGGGGCCGTAGACTCTGGGTCAACGGGGGGGCCCAGGTGCGGAGCTTATTCAGCACCATTTTGTAGGGTCTTCCCCACGGGTCCCCGTTTAGAGACTCCAGCATCTCCTTGCGAGCCAGATCCTTGGCCTGCAGGATCTCAGCTCGGAGGGCGGCTTTCGCCACTCTGTACTCCTCGTACAGCTCCGCCTCTCTGACCTGCGCATCCGGAGGTCAAATGCGGAGCCTGCGGTGTCTGGTGTACCGGCGCCGTGTGGCAACGCATGCCTGACGCAGCGTCGCCAGCTCTTGCGACCACCAGTACACCTGGCGGCGGGCTCGTCGTGGCTTAACCCGGCATTGCCACATCACAAAAATCAGACATGGCCTCCCGGAACCACTCCGCTTCGTCGTTGATGTCAGCAGGCCTGTCCGGAGGTGACACCCAGGCCTGCACGATCGAAGCTTCCAGGAGGAGCTCCCGGTCCAGCTGTTTCAGCGCCCACCGCGGGCCACTCGGGGCCTGCCGGACTGGCGCGGTTGAAGTCTGGGCGGAGACGTCAAACCGGATATACCGGTGATCGGAATTGTTTAGTGTGTCTTTTATGTCGTCCTTTTTTTCAATGTTTTGGACCTTGTTTGTATAATATCTTTATAAAATGCTTTATTTTAAAGACTTTGCTATAAACTGCACTTTTTCCGCTTTACGTATTACAAACGTATTACCATTACGGAGATCTCTGCGACGAACAAATTGGCATTTTTCGTAAATGCCATAGGGCCGCCCCTTAAATGTACAAACACCTTCGTGTACGAGTCCGACTCGTACTAGGCTTACTTTTTCAAACTCACCTTTTACACATTGAATAAAAAGTGACCCACTCGTAGACTCTAATTCGCGGCATACCAAGAAGTTCTGCAATCCTGTGCTGGGCTGATATCGGGATCCAACCATGTTGTCTCTGGGCAATGTCCATGACCATAGATATTGCGGACCTTTTTGAGCCTTCAGGATAATTCTTTATAATCGCCTTGATTCTCTAGAAAAACGGATGTCAATTTTCGATATAATTACGTAATTTATCTTTCAATAAAATTTGTGACGTCCCGTCGCGTGGCATTTCGGTGTGACCGGCTCAATGACTTTTGTTAAACTACCAAAATTAATGGACTTGCCAGTTTAAAGGCCATCGTACTCACACAAACACTGCACTTGCAACGGGACACTTGCGCGAAAGTCATTCCGCAAAGGGCACATTACAAAAATATAGGTAACCGAATTCCAAAAAAACGCTACAAAGTATAAAATAAAAACACTACAAAGTAAAAAATAACCTTAATTTCGGAAGTCGGTGCTTTTGGTTTTGTATCTTCGTTTTTTAACACCGTGTGTTTTTTTGGAAGTCGGTATTTTTTTTTAAGTTTTTATTTTTCATTTTTATGTGGTGATGCTTGGACGACGTCTTTATCTACGCAGAAATTGAAATAAGCAAAAATGTTCATAAAATAAAAACTTCTCAACCAAACTGAATATAATTTTAACGAGACCAAATGGTAAGCATACCGCATCGAACTAAAAATCACACAAATCGGATCAGAAACCACGGAGTAATCGGTGTACATACATTAAAAAAAAACCGCCGAATTATGAACCTCCTCCTTTTTTGGAAGTCGGTTAAAAATACAAGATAACACATATCTGGGGGCACGCACACGAACGGCTAAGCCGCCAATATTTTGACTAAAGTGCGGAGTTTGTGAAGTTAGGGCTTGTAGAGTTAAGGTGGTTTTATATCGGCGAGGCGAGGCGTGATTTGCAATCACGCTTACCCTTTCACACCGAAAAATGTCTGACGCGCGTAGGGTAATGGCACCAATGAATGAACACTGAAGATGCATGGTTTTTAGATATTAGCAATAATTCGGAATATACCCCAAAAACCCCCAGTGAATGAACGGAATTTTCTAGTTATAGTTGAGTGCCTTTTTCTTTTTTTTTTTAGGGATGTGTAATCATCAAATGACTCCTCCCGCTCTGGGTGAAGCAAGAGGGAGTGTCAGACTCTTACTGACTTAAAAAAAAACGTAAAAACCTCGTACTTGGGTAGTGTACGAAATTGAAAAAAATCATGATCAGCATTTTTTTCTTAAATAATAGGCTCAGTAGTTTCGGAGATAAGGGTGAACGGAATGGTCATTCTTGGTCTAGTTTCTTGAATAACTTCGGAAACGTTTATTTTAAAATTATGAAAAATACATAATTAAAACCCCCATAACCCTTCAGCCGCTACGCCTCTATAACGTCACTCCGCAGTTCTGTTACTACGCGCCCGGCCGAAATCTTGCGATTTCCCCGCGTTCACTAAAACTACGATATCTCTAAAATTACGCATCGCAGCTCTACAAATTATATGTCATTCAAATTGGTGTAAAATAAACTATCTACTAATTTATAGTTTTGTTTAGTTTTGTCATAGAATCTATTGTTAATTCGAAGTTGAAAGTAAGGTAAGCGACTTTTTCCCAGTTTTTCGTATAAAAATCGTCATATTAATAGAATAAAAGCGCTTTTTTCCAATGTTATTATTTCATTGGCATACTAAAACATTATTTTACAATAATCAAGATAAATAACAGACACCTCCATACATATTTTACATACTGCAAGCTAAACAAAAACTCGGCTTAAGCCAGTCGACTCGTACGCCAAACAAAAAAAGGGTATGTTTACACATTCATTCTGGAAACTCTGTAAGCCAAGTGGCTAATTATAGTATCTTATTATATAGTTTGGTATACAATCTTATTGCAGACAAAGTTTTAGCAGTTAGAATTGTTTAGTTTACGAACAATATGTCACTATACAAACATTAAAAAAAGAGCGATAAAAAGACGCTTTCATACTTTTTGTCAAAGAGCAAGTACTATTGCATTTCTTAGAAATCTTATATTACAATCCAAATAATGATGATATTTACTAATGGAAAAACACAACATAAGGGTATGTTGCTTAGCAAAAACATTAACAAAATCAACAAATAAAAAACAAAAAACACGCAATTTCAGTAGACCAATTCCAAGTACACAATAAAGAATACAACCAGTAGGTCACATCTGAACAACAAAATTAAAAAAAAAGAAAATGAAGCAATTTTTAAACCGGGATAGGATTAATATTATTAATATGAAAATTTGATAATTTTCAATTTGTTTTTTTTATGTTTTTTTTTAATTTGTTTTTTTTTAATGTTATTTTTTTATGAAAAATTAAATACTCATACACGCACTCGTCGAGTGCTGTTGCCGCCTCGTGGAACCGATAAAAAAATTAAATATTTTAACCTCGCTTTTTTCTAAGTCGATCAAAACCTATTGGTTTACTGACCATTATCCGATACTGTGTACGAAACACTAAAAACATGGCGGCTTGCATGTCATACACATGCGAAATGCCTGTCTGTTACAGAATCTCTTGGAGATTCGATTTTCGGCTATATTTTTACAGTTCAATATTTACACTATATTTTATCGAATTTCACTATTAAAATGCCTAATATATATGAAGTAACGTATCTAAATAATATTTATAACAAAATTTTGCCACCACTACTGTATTTTCTACTCAAAACAAGTAGAAATATACCGGCATGGCGTGCAAACTTCGAAATTATCTTTGGTAAAATAACAAATTGTGTCCAAAATCTTTGTCCAATGCCTAATGCAGCAATTAAAAACTGTTTAGTACTTACTTGTCCATGGATGTTTAGTTAATTCCCTTTAAGTGTAAAGTGTAGAGTTATTAAATAACTGCTCAACTAACCGCTTGCAAAAACAAATGAAGGCGTCTCCACAGACTAAATTTAATACAACATTCCGTAACAAATTGCTGTCGGATGTTTAGCATGTGATGTTATATGCCTTTCCTATTCTTTTTCCTACACTTTTTATAAGTCAGAATACGAAAGGTATACTAAGACATGCAATATTTGACATTAAATCCGACCCGAACTAAGAAATCTCCAGGAGCGAACTACCGGACGTGCGTTATTTTAATATTATCTCCAAGAGATGAAGTAACGGCTGAGGGGATAATAAGTCCCTTTTATTTTATAGTATCACACAATACAGTTTGAAAATCCTTTTTTAATTTAAAAATATTTATTTTCCTAAGATGTGTGTTTGGGTCACATATGGACTTCCATATGTGTACCAAATTTCAACAGAATCGGTCCAATAGATCCAGAGAAAACTCCGGAGAAAACGGAACCCTTATTGGATTACTCGGTTGTCTGTTTGTCCATCTGTCGCAGCCAGTTTTCCCTGGATCTACCCAAACACGAATGTGTTACGTAAATAAATAAATTTCTAGTCACTTTTGGGGGTCAAACTAGATATTAAAAAAAATACAAACTGTAATAATGAAAGGGCTTGAAGAAAACAGAGCTTAGACCACCTGATCGAGGAGTTGTGGGCGTTGTGGCTTGAGACTGGGATGTGGGAGAGCCACGGGTGAAGTCTGCTACAGTGAAATTTGCTACCTCATGGTAACCTTAGAGTATAATATCTGGCTTAAAATATGTAGCCATCATGACGTAACCTATAATTTGAATTCATTTAGAAATTAGTGTTAATTCACTGGATTTTATTAAACCAATAAATGAGCATACCTGCCTCAATACTGGCCAAAAGATTAGAAATCCATTTATAAAATAGCTCCCAAAGCATACGTAAACCTTGTAGAATTAAAATAAATTGTGTTTTTCAATCAAAACATGATATTTCGACACCTGCAAGGAATAACATTGTAACTCATATTTTGCAATTTTCGAAGAGAGCGCGTCAAAGATTTTAAAAATTCTCTCAGATTCCGGTTAAGTCAAAATGTCAGCCAACTTTGAAAATTTGAATAAACGAAGGAATAGCTTCACTTTCATAAGATTATATTATTATGTCTATGTATATTTAATTTCTTTCTATGAGTTACAATGATATTTCACAAGGTATACTGTATAAAATTACATTGTAAATTGTAACTCAGACATACAATCGCATAAAGTGAGTTACAGCTTATTTAATAAGGAATAAACTTTACCAAAAACAAAATTGTATCTTGTATTACAATGTTATACTAATAATGGCGAGCTCAAAGAATGATTACGATGACGTGTAACTAAATATACCCTTTTATTAACTGCAGTTGTTTCTCACTTACAATGTTTTTACTCTGTAAAAATCTTAACGCAAAGGAATTTAGACACTGGGGTGAGTGCAAAAAAAATCTTAATTTTTTATACAGCACGAATATGATTGTAACTTGAAACTGCCTAAAGTTGAGTTACGATGTTATTCCTTGCAGGTGTCGATTTTATTTTATTTGTTTATTTTAGGTTTACCAACAATTATCTACACTGAATTCTTATTAGAAACACATACATGCCTTAAAATAAATTTACAGTGTAATAAATACTTAAACGTCACATGTATAAAATAAGAATCAAATTAAAATTGGTAATATTCACATGAATAGATAATAAAATGCAATAAATAAACTCAATACATTTTAAGAAATTTTAGAACACTCAAAAAGTTCATGTTAATAATAAAAATCCTGTTGTTGCGGCCGGGTAGTACGAACAACTTACAATTTCACTATAACCGATAACTTTAGACGCTCGCAATTTTGTAATGAACTGTGACATAAAAGGAAAAGAAAGTAGAGATGCAATTATGAAAAAAAAATCGTTTTGTATAAACGTCCCAATTCCTTTTTAAAAGCTTTTATTTTTTGGTGTTCATTCACTGGAGCCTGCAGCAATATCTCGCGATGATCGGAGCCAGCAGGCGCGTGCGAGCGCGTGCCAGCGCGAGACATCGCGAGGCAGCGCTTGACGGAAAGAGACTGGGCGGGTCCTCGATGGCCGGTGCGAGATTTATATATCCGTTTGGCAAAGTAAATGAATACTTTATTCTTACGATAGTAAAGTTCAATATTGTAATACAACTATTTCAATTTTCGCCTCACCAAAGATGGGCAGGGCTGAATCAATTTCAAATCTCGCTCATCCAATCCATGCCTCGCCTCACCGGTGTTAAACCACATTTAGGGTTTGTGAGTTAGAAGCTTAGTTCTACATGAGATCTGAGGGCCAATTCTAATAATTTCCAAGCAACGTTCACATTCGCATCGCAATCGCAATCTGTCAAAAATGTATGAAAATTAAGGTTTTTATGACAGTTTACAGTCGTATAGTCTCGTCCTGGCAATATTTTACATGGAAATGTTTTTGGTGAAATAGGTACTACGAAACGAATAGGAAAAAAAATGTTTTTCAAAAAAATACAACAGACTTTCTAATTCTATTTATTGCATTGGGTCAAGCCTGTAATGATAGATGTAAGAAGATATAAATAAATAAATTTCGGAAGACGGTGTTTTTTTTTGGTTTTTGACACTAAATTCCGAAATTAAAGTTATTGCGGTATTTTATGTAAACAACGTGCAAAATGCAAAGTCTTATGCTGAAAAAACGACCGCCAACATATCTGAAGAATGCGGACGGTATTAAGTGAATGTTGATGATGATATAGCTTTATATTCTAGCGTGATGAAAACCGATCCACCAATTCCAATTGATGATCAAATTTTTCAAAAACCATGATGACCATGATAACTATGATGACAGTAATGTACAAAGCTGTGGAAAAAGCAGTCTAAACAATGACAAGATGGAAGCGGACACGATGGATGAAGATAAAGAACCTGGTGTGTCCATTCCATTAATTAAATCTAATCTGATTCCAGAAGGCCAGGTGATTTTGTTCTCCAAACCAAAGCGTGGTCCCACAGGCGACCCTGATGAGAACGCGGTCGAAGTGGATTCCATGTGTGACGACAACCCAACTGCTGAAGCTGCTACGATGGTAGGTAGACGAAGAATCTGCCACGATGGAAGACGATCCGATAAAATGGTCTCAATTAAAGCTGAAATTTCTAAGATTTTTATACTCAAACATAATGTCCCGAATAGGTATGAGTCCGTTCCGTATCTCGATATGAGTAGGTACAAGTTTCTTCTTCGTACTCAAAATAAATTTAAAAAAAAACAGGGAAAGAAACTGTTCCCGATGAACCGTCATAATAGGTTTATATAACTCGGGTACATAAGAGGTTATGTATTACAATAAGATAGTAATCATATTAGTAGTAGTAGTAATCATATTTTGTTGTCGTTTCCTCCCCCTACATGAGATGTTCTTGGGGAAGTTATTTTCTTTGAATAAATAGATAGGTAACACACTCCTCCTACACATTCCTGGTAACTGATAATTGGTAATGGTAAAGAAGGTAAACAGGTATTGAAAATTTCACTCACCCCTCCCCCATTCCCCCCCCATTCCCTCTTCATTTTTCTTTTTTTTTCTTATTTAAGGTACCTGCACTACTTTTAACAAAATGTTATTACTCCGTGAAAGACTTTAAATGATACAAATTTATGAAAATTAAATTTGAAATTACTTAGGACATATTATTGCGAATTTTTAATTTAGATAATAGACATGAAATTAATTTGTTAATGACTATGTGATATTTTTTTTACTTTTGTTTTTTTACTATCAATTATATTTGCATTGTTGACATTTTCTATTTTATTTCGTTTATTTATTTTCTTTACATATAATTATGTTTTTAAATATTTTAATAAAAACATTTAAAAATATAAAAATAGTAGCCCACCGGTACTGGAAACAAGGTCCAAGTTACCGGGGTCAGGGCTCCAGAGAGAGGAAACTCCTAACAATACGTGCCGTGTCCAGAAGTACCGCTTTCTAAATCAAGCCCTTGATCCAGCTGCCTAACAAGAGCCTCCTTAGGTGTCTCCTGAGGTGAAAAATTGGAAACTTTAAAAATTGGAGTCACAAAGAAATCTAAGAAGGTGATTATTTGTGTTTTGAATTGAATTTAGATACAATCTTTTTCCACCTGGTGTTAATCCCGGCCATTGTCAGGGTCTGCCTTCCTGCTGAGCTTCATTCACTTTTCCCGATCTTGAACCTCTTTCTCTGTCAGGTCATTGGCTCTCATGTCGGACTTGACGACGTCCAGCCAGCACTTGCGAGGGCGATCACGGGACCTAGCCCCAAGGAAAGTCATATTCATGCATCTTTGACCAACGTACTCTATAGGGCGGCGCATGATGTGGCCATACCATCGCAGACGACGCTCTTGCAGTTTTTCCCCCACGTCACGGACACCAAGACTACCTCGGATGAAAGAGTTGCGTATGCGATCGGATCGCGTTACGGCGCTCATCCACCTCAGCATCTTCATCTCCGTGACGCGAAGCTTCTGGGTGTGTCTGCTTAGTGCTGGACAACACTCGCCGCCGTACAGTAGGACAGGCCGTTTGATGCATTTATATATCTGCCTCTTGAGCTTCGGAGGCATTTTGCGGTCGCATACAACGCCCGTTACCTCGCGCCACTTCGCCCAAGCCACGCTTATACGTGCTTGGATATCGTCGTCCACATTGCCAGACTGGTGCAGCACGGATCCAAGGTACCTGAACGTATCGGAGTTTCTGATCAGGTCCGAACCTATTCGGATGGTGTTTGAATCCGTGCCGCTACAGGACATGTACTCAGTCTTCGCCACATTTAGTCTCAGACCACCATTTTAATGCGTGTCCTGCCAAATGTTGAATTTGCGCTCAAGATGGGCTTTGTTCTGATATTGTTTTAGTTTAAAGTATTCTTTGTTTTTATTTTTGGTGTACAATAAAGCATATTTAAATAAAAAAATAACAAGGGCGATGTCATTGGCATACATCATTGGCCATGGAGGCTGATCTTGGATGTTTGCCATAACTACATCGAGCACTACGTTAAACAAGAACGGGCTAAGAGCCGAGCCTTGGTGAACGCCAACAGATATTGGAAAGCCATTGGATTCGCCAACAGCGGTCTGAACAGAGGACACGGTACATGTCTCTAATAATGTCAATATAGGCCTCGGGAACGCCCCTGAAGCGAAGTGCCCACCAGATGGACCGCCGAGGTATACAGTCGAAGGCCTTCTGCAGGTCTAAAAAGGCCTTATGCAAAGCTCTCCTTCTCTCTCTATAAGCCTCAGCTAGAGTTCGTAAGGCGAACACTGCGTCCATGGTGCTGTTACTCGCCTGGAAGCCATATTGACACTCAGAGACAGTGCACTCGCTACGGAGCTGTGTGTCAATGATGCGCTCGACGAGCTTCATGGTGTGGCACATGATTTGGATACCGCGGTAGCTACTACAATCCTGTACGCTACCTTTGCCTTTGTAAACAGGGATAATCAGGCTAAATCACCACTGGTTCGGCATTTCCTTGGTGATCAGGATGCGGTTAAAAAGATCCGTCAGAAGGTCCACACCATGTGGGCCCATCGCTTTCCACACTTCAATTGGCACATTGTCAGGCCCGACCGCTTTCCGGTTCTTCATATGGCGAAGAGCAATGCGGTTTTCGTCGGGGGAAATAAGTCCAAGGTTAGGAGGCGGTTCGGGAGGAAAGTTATGGGGATGCTGTTTGTTAGACAGCTCCGCGAAGTATGTACACCATCTCTCCTTAACTGAGGGGGCATCTTAGAGCAGCCTACCCTGGGCGTCCCTTACACAAAGACATTTGCTAATGTCCCGTGTAGCTTTCTCCCGGGCACGCGCCAGCTTAAAAATAAGCTTTTGCCCCTCCGCAGTTTCCAGCTGGTCGTATAAGGGCGACAGACTTTTGCTGCGGGCTCTGGCTACAGCTTTTCTGCAAGCGCGCTTAGCCCTTAGCCGCTCCATATGCCTCCCTGTCATCCGGAGAGCTGGACCCTTGCCACTGTTTAAATAAACCCTTCTTCTTCCGAGTCGCCTCCTGCACTCCGTCATCCCATCACTACGTCTCCATGTCTATGGTGCGGCCACCACGAGAAGTGCCAAGGACGCGCTTACCCGCAGCGGTGATTGCTGAATAGATCCTACTCCAGATCTTTTGAGCGGACTCATGCGGAGCACTCATCTCGAGATGCTTGACCTCCGCGATGAAGTCCGACTGCCTAGGACCATCAAGCAACCACCACTTAGTGCGGGGTTTGCGTTTCTCGACCACTTTCTTCTTTGGTACAACCGCAAAGTCCAGGACAAGGAGGCGGTGTTGAGCCGTTAGGTTAGCTTTGTTGCGGGGAGCTCTTCTCCAGGGCACGAGTGTCATCTGCTACGCGGATGGCACTCTCCTTACTGCCCGGGGGAAGATCTTCGGGGAGGCGGCCTGTCTGACCTCGGCTGGCGGGTCCTTGGTGGCAGGAAGGATCCTCCGCCTGGGATTGAGGGTGGCGCTGAACAAGACCGAGGCCGTGTTCTTTCACGGGCCTCAGCAGCGCTGCCCTCCTGACGCCCACATTGTGGTGGAGGGCCTCAGGGTGGGCGTCCAGGCCTGGATGAAGTATCTGGGCCTGGTGTTGGCGCTTCGGCCCGCACTTCAGCGGGCTGTCGACGCGCCTGCTGAAGGCCGCGGACGCTTTGTCATGGCTCCTCCCGAACTTGGGGGGACCAACGCGCGATGCCAGCGGAGCATGGCCCTGTACGGGGCCCCCATCTGGTCGGACTCCCTCCAAAGGAGGGAGAATGCGACCGTCATGCGCAGGCCTCAAAGGGCCATTGCACTGCGGGTGGCGAGGGCCTACCGCTCGGTGGGCTTTTCGGCGGCGTGCGATCTGGCGGGCACCCCTCCTTGGGAGTTGGAGGCGTGGGTGCTCGCCAGAGTGTGCGAGTGGACGGCGCGGCGAAAGGCCCTCGGGGAGCGCCCCGTCACGGAGGAGCGGGAGGCCATGCGGCGGGAGGCGAGGGACGCTATCGTCGTCCATTGGACGGAGGACCCCGGCGTGCCACGACTGTGGCGCGGCGGAGGACACAGCTCAGCACACCCTCGAGATGTGCCCGGCTTGGTCTGAGCCGCGCCGCAGTCTTACTGCGGAGATCGGACAGGACCTCTCACTTCCCAGCGTGGTCAACGCCATGCTGGAGAGTGAGAGGTCCTGGGCAGCTGTCGCCTCTTTTTGCGAGGATGTCATCTCGCAAAAGGAGGCGACGGAGCGCGCGCGGGAGGACGACCCTCTCGCTGCGCCGCTCCGAAGGCGAAGAAGAGGTCGGAGAAAACGACGTCCCTCCTCATGGTGGTGATGGGCGGGCGATAGGCGCGGGGGCGCCTCCGCCTGCATTGCACTCCACTCCACCTTTGCCGGTCATTCCCAGCCCTCCCCCTTAACGGAGAGGATGTGAGGGGTCCGCCGTTTTAGGCGGATTGTCGTCGGACGAGGACTGGACGCCAAGGCTGCGCCGATCTCCCAGTCCCCCTCCACTCGGACGATGCGGGTATGCCGATGGGTTATTTTAGTGGGTATACCGGGTCAGCCCGGGGAGTCCCACATACCCCTCCCATTCCCCCGATGGGCGGGTATGCGTAATGCATTTTACCCAGCGCAAAAAAAAAAAGGTTAGGTTAGCTTTCAGGGGACGTGACGGTGAGGGCCGTCGTGATATGTCGTGCGGTGTTCCACAGGATTCGGTCTTGGGCCCACCCCTGTGGAACATCGGTTACGACTGGGTGCTGAGAGGCGAGCTCCAACCGGGAGTAGACCTGACGTGTTATGCGGACGACACGCTGGTTACGGCCCGGGGGAGCTCGTACAGGGAGGCAGCGTTGCTTGTGACGGCTGCGGTCTCACAAGTGGTGAGTCGCATACGGCTTCTGGGTCTAGAGGTCTGAGACGAAATTGCTGTCGAGTCTACCATGAAGTACCTAGGATCGGTGCCCGACCGCCAGTGGAACTTTGGCCCCGACTTTCGGCGGCTGACGCCCATGTTAATGGGCGCCGCAGGCGCGCTCGTAACGCTGCTTTCCAATCTGGGGGGCCCGAGCACCGCCTGTAGGCGGTAATACTTAGGGATCGTGCGATCCATGGCCCTTTACGGGGCCCCGGTGTGGGCTTCTGACCTGACGGTCGGCAGCATCGCGATACTGCGAAGACCGCAGAAGGCGATGGCCGTCAGGGTTATCAGGGGGTATCGCACGATCTCCTACGAGGCGGGTTGTGCACTGGCCGGATCACCGCCCTGGGACTTAGAGGCGAGGGTTCTCGCCTCGCTTTACCGGTGGCGCGGGGAGTTGCGGACGCGGGTTGGTGAACCGATGCAGCGCGAGATCGAGTTGCGTCGGTCACAGCTCCGCGAGGCCATGGTAAGGGAATGGCGGGAAAGGCTTTCGCAACCTACCGCCGGCCGCGCCACTATCGAGGACATCCGGCCAGTGCTCGAAGAATGGCTTGGGAGGAAGCACGGCTCCCTGACGGACCCTGTGACGCAGGTGCTCTCGGGGCATGGCTGCTTCGGGAAGTACCTGTGTCGCATAAAAAGGGAGCCGGACGCTCGGTGCCATCACTGCACCGACTGTCGGGAGGACAAAGCGCAGCACACACTGGCAGAGTGTGCGCATGGGAGGAGCAGCGCCGTGCCCTCGTAACCGAAGTGGGACCCGACCTGTCGCTGCCGGCCGCCACTCGTTCGATGGTCGGGAGCGCCGAGTGCGAGCCTTCAATCAGCAAGCACTAAGCAGATACACCCAGGAGCTTCGCGTCATGGAGATAAAGATGCTGAGGTGGATGAGCGGCGTAACGCGATCCGATCGCATACGCAACTCTTTCATCCGAGGTAGTCTTTGTGTCCGTGACGTGGGGGAAAAACTGCAAGAGTGTCGTCTGCGATGGTATGGCCACATCATGCGCCGCCCTATAGAGTACGTTGGTCAAAGATGCATGAATATGACTTTCCTTGGGGCTAGGTCCCGTGATTGCCCTCGCAAGTGCTGGCTGGACGTCGTTAAGTCCGACATGAGAGCCAATGACCTGACAGAGAAAGAGGTTCAAGATCGGGAAAAGTGAATGAAGCTCAGCAGGAAGGCGGACCCTGACAAAGGCCGGGAATAACGCCAGGTGGAAGAAGATTGTATCTAAATTCAATTCAAAACACAAATAATCACCTTCTTAGATTTCTTTGTGACTCCAATTATAAAAGTTTTTAATTTTTCACCTCAGGAGACACCTCAGGAGGCTCTTGTTAGGCAGCTGGATCAAGGGCTTGATTTAGAAAGCGGTACTTCTGGATACGGCTCGTATTGTTAGGAGGTTCCTCTCTTTGGAGCCCTGACCGCCGGTAACTTGGACCTTGTTTCCAGTACCGGTGGGCTACTATTTTTATATTTTCAAATGTTTTTATTAAAATATTTAAAAATATAAGATATGTAAAGAAAATAAATAAACGAAATAAAATAGATAATGTCAACAATGCAAATAGAATTAAAAGTAAAAAAAAACAAAAGTAAAAAAAATATCACATAGTCATTAACAAATTAATTTCATGTCAATTATCTAAATTAAAAATTCGCAATAATATGTCCTAAGTAATTTCAAATTTAATTTTCATAAATTTGTATCATTTAAAGTCTTTCACGGAGTAATAACATTTTGTTAAAAGTAGTGCAGGTACCTTAAATAAGAAAAAAAAAGAAAAATGAAGAGGGAATGGGGGGGGAATGGGGGAGGGGTGAGTGAAATTTTCAATACCTGTTTACCTTCTTTACCATTACCAATTATCAGTTACCAGGAATGTGTAGGAGGAGTGTGTTACCTATCTATTTATTCAAAGAAAATAACTTCCCCAAGAACATCTCATGTAGGGGGAGGAAACGACAACAAAATATGATTACTACTACTACTAATATGATTACTATCTTATTGTAATACATAACCTCTTATGTACCCGAGTTATATAAACCTATTATGACGGTTCGTCGGGAACAGTTTCTTTTCCCTGTTTTTTTTTTAATTTATTTTGAGTATGAAGAAGAAACTTGTACCTACTCATATCGAGATACGGAACGGACTCATACCTATTTGGGACATTATGTTTGAGTATAAAAATCTTAGAAAATTTAGCTTTAATTGAGACCATTTTCCTCGGATCGTCTTCCATCGTAGCAGCTTCTTCGTTTACCTACCATCGTAGCAGCTTCAGCAGTTGGGTTGTCGTCACACATGGAATCCACTTCGACCGCGTTCTCATCACGGTCGCCTGTGGGACCACGCTTTGGTTTGGAGAACAAAATCACCTGGCTTTCTGGAATCAGATTAGATTTAATTAATGAAATGGACACACCAGGTTCTTTATCTTCATCCATCGTATCCGCTTCCATCTTGTCATTGTTTAGACTGCTTTCTCCATAGCTTTGTACATTACTGTCATCATAGTTATCATGGTCATCATGGTTTTGCAAAATTTGATCATCAATTTGAATTGATGGATCGGTTTTCATCACGCTAGAATATAAAGCTATATCATCATCAACATTCACTTAATACCGTCCGCATTCTTCAGATATGTTGGCGGTCGTTTTTTTTCAGCATAAGACTTTGCATTTTGCACGTTGTTTACATAAAATACCGCAATAACTTTAATTTCGGAATTTAGTGTCAAAAACAAAAAAAAAAACACCGTCTTCCGAAATTTAATTTCTTTTTACATCTATCATTACAGGATTGACCCAATGCGATAAATAAAATTAGGAAGTCTGTTGTATTTTTTTTAAAAGCATTTTTTTTCCTATTCGTAGTACCTATTTCACCAAAAACATTTCCATGTAAAATGTTGCCAGGACGAGACTATACGACTTGCACTATCGAAAAGTTATCGGAGTGCCAATTCTTCCAATTTTTAAACAACGTTCGCATTCGCATGTCAATCGTAAACTGTCATAAAAACCTTAATTTTCATACATTTTTGACAGATTGCGATTGCGATGCGAATGTGAACGTTGCTTGGAAATTAGTAGAATTGGCCCTCAGATCTCATGTAGAACTAAGCTTCTAACTCCACACACCCTAAATGTGGTTTAACACCGGTGCGGCGAGGCATGGATTGGATGAGCGAGATTTGAAATTGATTCAGCCCTGCCCATCTTTGGTGTGGCGAAAATTGAAATAGTTGTAGTACAATATTGAACTTTATTGCCGTAAGAATAGAGATATTGATGACGTACTCATCATCATCATCATCATCTGCCTAACCTTTTCTCAACTATATTGGGGTCGACTTCCAGTCAAACCTGAATACCAGCAATTCAGCTGAATACCAGTATTTTACGCGAAGCGGCTTCCTACCTGACCTTCACAACCCATTAACTGGGTAACACGGTACTTCATGGCAAGACTGGAGTCAGATTTACTGGCTTCTGACTATCCGTAACGACTGATAAAGATCTACAAATGACTGACGGGACCAACGGCTTAACGTGCTTCCCGAGGCACGGAGGAAACTGGGTATGTTAAGATGGTCACCCATCCACAGGCCAACCATGGCAAGCGTGGCTTAACCTTGAAGATCTATTATCTAGCCAATAATGAATAATTGGGTAGATGCGAGTCTTAAAACATTTATGGAAGTTTTACAGTCGCTTAAGGCCGCAGGATTTCCATTGGCCGGTCTCGAACTCACTACCAAACGTGAAAGTTGTACTCAATGTCGGCAAGTTCAGCAATGCGCCACGGCGACTGATTGGGCATGGTCAGGTACGGCCAAGTCCTGGTACAGTAGATGCACTTATATGTTCTCCAAAACCTACAAACGTGAAAGAGGTTCGCCAGTTTCTGTGGCTTGCAGGGTATTTTCGCCGCTATATTGCTGGCTATACCTCTAAGACAGCAAGCATAGCAAGGTTGTTGAAGAAGCGTGATCCATTTTCGTGGGGCTCTGAGCAGGACGCAGCTCGCGACTACATTATAAACTGCCAGACTAATGAACCAGTTTTAGCGATATTTGACCCCCAGTTGCCTATGGAGCTTCACACAGACGGTAGTGCTGTTGGATTTGGTGCTATTTTACTCCAAGGACACAGCGGTGCCACAGCTGCGACTTGGAAACATTGGCTGTTGGTGTCTTCGAGTGAGCAAAGTCGCTTAGTCTGCTGGGAAACTAGATTCCGGCATGCGCGCCCGTATAGGGTAGTCCGAGCGCTGCCACACCACCGTTGTGAGCTGAAAACGCTGGCTGGGTCTCTGTTTTGAGCATGCATAACGTTTGGGCCTCTGCTCAGTTTCGCGGTCATGGTGGAGACATGCAGAACTTTTGGGCTCCTGTCTCAATGACGCGATGTGTCACAAATTCATAGTAAGCATAACCTTTGGACCTCTACTATGTATTCGTGAAAACGACAAGCGAACGTTTGGGCCTCTGTCGATAACAATGTATGGCGAATGATGGAAATCCGGATTCTATCGTTAACGATGCATTGAATCTCTTGGGTTTGAAGCTGTTCCAACCGTAAAAGTCACTTTTGATGGTCCTTGTTGCTGGCGCTTGAGTGCACGCTTGCGCCTGGAACACTGTGCCAATTTGTGAATTTTAACTTATGAAACTATTTCAGGTTGAATAAGCTTCAAAGCTTGATAGTAAAATTACTCATGAACTCTTTTCAGATTATGATAATGGCCCAAATAACGATGATGGCTAAGTGAGAGATGAATCTAGTGGGAATGAGGCTGCGGTCGAGGATGTCACACTATCAGGAATGGCCGTCTTAGATACTCCTTCTTCTAACCTCCCCGGGCCGAGTGGCAGTGAATAAAAAAGATATGGCGCGCTGTCAACGGGGGCGTTTGGTCTGCTTAGCTTTCGGATGCAATGGATATATTTTAGGGACGATATAGTGTTGATTAGAGTCGTATTAAATAACTCTTATGTACTTATTATTGATTGATGATAACTAAAATTAATTTGTAAGAAATAAAACTTTCTAGGTTACTTAGTGATTTGTTTGTTAAATACATTTTGCTAGGGTTCTCTGAGAATATATTATTCATCTGCCTGCCTAGCCTTTTCCCAACTATATAAAAATTATTATTACCTTTAAATTGGCTTCAGTAAATTTAAATGGAATATTCGGGTTATTTTCATCAGTATCTCTATGTACCATTAGTAGATCAGAAAAGTGATGCGGTGTCGTAAAAATACTTCTGGAATAGATTCTGTTGACCTGTTGGGTAAATGTAAAATAAAGACTCGTGAAGCTGTCTCTGAAAAATAGTTTAAATTTCAATCGTATAATTTGCACCTCTGAAAGATCTGAGCGCTGCGTCTGCCCACTAAGTGATGCAATAATTTCACTTGAACATCCTTTTAGAGAGTGAAAGTATCTACACATGATAATAATACAACTTCCTCTGTGAAACCAACTCTGATATCTCAAATAAAGTTTTGTTTCTTGTTTCATACAAAATGCAATATATAGCCTATAAAATCGTAAAAAACAACTGATATTTTTCTTAATTATGCAAAAAAAAACTGTATACGAGTACTAGCTGTATTTATCTGCCGAATAAAGTACTTTATTCATATTTATTGAGCTGTTCCTCAAAATATAAAAGGCAACACCACAACATATATACAGGCATATAGCAACACTTTTGCATTAAGCCTAGCGAAACCAGTTATCGAACTATTCTCACGTTCTTGAGTTTAACTCTTCAATATCTATTGAAGATTCATAACTGTGACTTAATGACTGGATTTCGTGTCGAGCTTAGTTAGGGCCATAAGCTCGGCTGCCCTTTGAGTAAGGCCTCATTTACGGAGACGCGGGGGATATGGCGTTGTATGAGTAGGTTTACGGAGAAGCGATTTTACACGCGTTTGCTTCAAATGTAGGGTTTTTTGAGGCTGAGCCCGCGGCTGGCACCACCGCGTCTCACGCGGCGTTTATAGCGGCGGCGTACGTAGCGGCAATCTATACTAATATAGAAAGCTGAAGAGTTTGTTTGTTTGCTTGAACGCGCTAATCTCAGGAACTTCTAGACCGATTTAAAAAAATATTTCAGTGTTAGATAGCCTATTTATCGATGAAGGCTATAGGCTATAATAATATATCATTACGCTTAGATCAATAGGAGCGAAGCAGTAATGAAAATTGTGACGCAAACGAAGTTGCGCTGGTCAACTAGTTCTCGATAAAGAGATGCCCGTGGCGCAATCTTCTGCCAGTCATTTTTGGAAATTGCAGATCGCAGACGTAGTCACCATCACAATGAAGTAAGATATGATCGATTTTTTACTGGAAGAAAATTCGATGTCCAAAAGTGAATTATTTAATATAAGTTGCGACAAGTGCGCTCATCTTTCTTTAACCTAAAACTGGTATTTTTGATTGAGTAAACCGCGTGCGCCGCAGCGTTGCCCGCCGCGTGCTTCGCTTCACGCATGAGGATTCTCCGCGGGCGCAGCGGCGGGCACTGCCACGCTTCCCGCCCCGCATCTCTTTGAACAACGTCTTATATTGCCATACGTTGGTGTTTACGCGAGCGATGATAAGTGCTGCTTGACGCGCCACCGCTCCGTCAACAGAAAAATCGTACGACGCGTCGCGAGACGCCACGCCACACGCGACTCGCGACGCCCCGCTTCTCCGTAAATGAGGCCTAAATATAGTCATAGTCATGAGGAAATTGGTAATGGTGAAACAGGTCAATAGGATTCTAAGCTAAAATTAAGTTCAGTAAAACTTAATTTGTTGTTTAATTTTAAATTTCAGCAAGTTAAAAATCTAAGAGAGTGATGATAAATGAAATTCAGATTAATCTTCAATAAGTTCTAGGTGTTCTAGATATACAAGCTCTCTTGGGCTCTAAAAGACCTTTATTGTTTTCTGCACCAAAATAATGTACATTTAATACTTACATTTGGTAGTCTGGTTTTCAAATTCAAAATATTACGTTGTAAAAAAGACATATTTAAAATATAAATGCTTAGTTTTCAACAATATTGTAAGAATACCTGATATCATAAATCAATTTGTAACTGACAGCATATAAAAATGTACTCTGTGACTGACAGGTTGTGGGGATGACATCTTCAGTTTCAGAAAACATAAAAAACAACAATAGATTTCATCGTACTACCTCTTTTTACGGTTCCAAACATCCTTAAGAAACGGGATCAATCGGGTCCAGACCCCCCGGTCTGTCCGTCTGTCACAGCCAGTTTTCTCCGGATCTACTAAACCGATTCTGTTGAAATTTGGTAAATGTTTAAAGTGTGCCTTCAGGGCCAAATCCGGAACTATGAGGAAGACGAAAACCAGTGAAAGAAATCTCGATTTTGATTAAAATTTAAACTGCATCATTTGATTTTTAAAAATCGTTATTCCTACCCAGAAAACAGACAAGCTGATTTAGAAAAAAAAACAAACCCTGTATTGTTCCACCATCTGAAAGAGTAACTAATAAGAATCAAATTCAGGGAAGTAATTGGCAATTGTTCTGAAAACTTGTGCGCCTGAGTTGTCTCCGATCTTGACACGCCTATTTCGCCTTTCGTTTGAGACTGGAAAGGTGCCGAAGGCTTGGAAGCAAGCTAACGTGCAACCCGTGCCCAAGAAGGGTAGTCGAGCTGACTCGTTGAATTATAGACCCATCTCGGTAACGTCCATACTCTGTAAGACTATGGAACGCGTGCTGAATCATAAGCTCCTGGCGTACCTAGAAGGAAATGATATCCTTAGTGACCGACAATACGGGTTCCGCCGAAATCGGTCAACTGGGGATCTTCTAGCGTATGCCATTCACATCTGGAGTGAAGCCATAGAAAAGCACGGGGAGGCACTAGCGGTCTCCCTTGACATCTCGAAGGATTTCGACAGGGTCTGGCACGATAGCCTTATTAGTAAGCTTCCTTCCTTCGGTCTGCCCGCCGGTTTGTGTGATTGGATTGCAGATTTCCTGAGGGATCGGTCTATCTGAGTGGTCATAGATGGCTGCTCGTCTGGACTGCTGGATATTAATGCCGGGGTTCCTAAGGGGTCGGTGCTTTCAGCAACACTGTTCTTGCTGCATATTAATGATCTGCTTAAACCCGGTACCTTTGGGTATGCAGACGACAGCACTGTTGCTGAGAGATACGTGTCCGACGCACGAGCTGGTGGGTCGCAGACCCGGTCTCTTCGGGAGGCTATGGTTGAGCGCTTGAATGTGTCCTTACAGGCTGTCTCTGAATGGGGCGATGCCAATCTGGTCAAGTTCAATGCTGCTAAGACCCAAGCGTGTCTATTTTCCGCCAAAAGGAGCCAATTCCACCCAGCTCCATCTTTCCGAGGTGCAACCGTGCCGATAACCGACCAACTTGAGCTTCTTGGGGTTACATTAACATCTACTCTCAATTTTGGCCCTTACATAGAGGCAAAAGCTCAAGTGGCTGCAAAGAAGTTGGGGATCCTATCAAAGGTGAGACGGTACTTCACGCCGGAACAGCTGCTCAAACTCTATCAAGCGCAAGTTCGATCGTGTATGGAATACTGCTCTCATCTTTGGGACGGATCTGCCAGATACCAGCTTGATGCCCTTGAGTCAATTGAGAAACGAGCCAAGAGGATCATTGGCAATGAGAGGCTCGTCGCGACGAAGCTCCAAAGTCTTGAGCATCGACGACGAGTTGCTAGCCTGTCGGTTTTCTACCGGTTGCATTTTGGGGAATGTGCGACGGAATTGCATAATTTAATTCCGCCAAGCCCGTTCCATCATCGGACCACAAGACGAACGGCGATGCGCCACCGGTACATGGTGGACATCCCACCCACACGCACAAAACGTTTTGGGAACACATTCATAATGCGTACAGCTAAGGAGTGGAATTCCCTGCCGGAGTCTGTGTTTCCCGATAGCTACAACCTGGTAGTCTTTAAGTCAAGAGTGAATAGGTTACTTCTAGGCAGGCGTGCTCCATCTTCGACCACATCATCGCTTACCATCAGGTGAGATGGTGGTCAAGCGCGTGCCTATTATTAGTAAAAAAAAAAAAAAAAAAAAAATAACACTTGACAAACTAAAGGAAGCTCATTTCTAACAAAGTACTTTAGGAACCGGTCCTAGTAGCGTCGCGGTCATTGAATGAGACCAATATTTTCTGAAAGCTTATTGAATGAGCATATCTTTTTGTTATGGAACTAAAAAAAAAACTCCATGGAAAAAAGTTATCAATCATTAAAAAATCTAAATGTAAACAATGATTAGAGGCATAATAGAAAGCATCGGATAATAAAACAGATCTCGTTTTAAAACTTGTTGTAAGTATGTTGTTTTTCATTATCAACACAAAAATCGCTTCATGGAAAAAAAGTTAGAAGCCATAAATGTGTTTTAGAGTTACAAGGAGCGTCGCGCAGTGGTCCGGATTTTCAAAAAGTGGATACTTAGAATTGAAAATGCATGTTTAAATTAACAAGAAATTGTTTTGTATAGAATATTTAACGCTGATTAATACTTATTACTACAACTTTTCAAAAAAGATGCTCCGTCTAATAAAAATATTGAAGAAAAAAATGTATGGCAAAAATCTATTTTATTTATTTTCTCCGTTCATTATCAAAGTGTAGCAAGCAAACCTTATATTCTGGTAATTACCTGATGTCCTTCCAGATGTCCTTAACACGACGACACATAAATGACTTGCATATCCCTGCGGCCCTGGCGCCTATAAAAAAAGTAAAAATAAAATTTTCAAAAATTTAAATTTATATTTTTAATTTTCTTAATTATTGACGAGTTTTTCAACTAAGTTGGATTCAAAATATCATTTTTTTATAAAATAACAATAAAACATACGCATTCAGACAGGTAAAAAGTAATAAAAAGGCTTATCTTTAGCTATGTAAAAAAAGAGGAGGCCACAGTGCCAATGTTGACATCGTACTCGTATTAAAGAAGTTTTTTAAATAAATACAAATATATAATGGCAGCCATATTGTAAAGCAGCGCAGTGGCGCTAGTGGAACGCGCACCGGCATCACTCACTCTATCGGTCATTTCGATTAAAAGACTTGATATCCAAGCCACTAAAATTTTGTAATGATCGCCTCAACTAGCGACTTTATATGGCACCGCACCATTGAGTCGGCTCGCATTTCCGACGGATGCGTCTTGGTACACGGGCCACTATCTCTCGACAGTCTGTACTGCCCGGTTAGTGGATGTGGAACATTGTCTCTGACTATTAGTACTATCCTTATTGCGGTGGGTGCACGGACCACTGTCCCTAACAGTCAGTACTGCCCTACGTGACCACCCTCACTGCCATTATTATTTGTTTAGTTTATATTACTTTACCGCTATATTATTTTAGACTGATTATTTTAGGTGTGTAATTTAAGCCATAATAACAGATAATATATTAACACTTGAAATAACGTTCACATGATATATTTTTCATATGTGTAAAAACAAATAACCTAATTTTATGTGATCTAACATTACATTTCATATAAACTTCTTTTGCTCTAATAACATTTAGTATAACGTTTATCTCATTTAATTTTCAATTAGTAGGTATATTGCTCTTTTAAATAAGGTTCAGTTGACCTAATTTTCATATTTACTCATTTTCTGCCCAAATTCTGTAGTGAATAAGTAAATATCAGAAAACATCATACTGTTATAACCTCATCTAACCCAAATGATTCACCAACAATAGAAGGGATCTGGCGCAGGTATATATGAGGTGAATATGAAAGAACAAAAAAACATATTAATTCGTAGTTAATATTAGTTCAAATTTGCATTATAGAAAATGTTTATTAAATCATATAAAATTAGGTAAACTGAAATTATATAAATAATTCATTATATCATTTGATCGTTATACTAAAAAAATATATATATTAAATTAAATTAGGTCATGTGATCGTTAGAACTTTTGTTATTATGTCAAATAATAAAATAATCGGGTGCGTACCACCCGATTATTTTATTGCTATATTTGTTAATTGTTTAATTGTAATATATGTATTTTTTACAATTTGAATGAAACAATGGCTTCTAAAGATACAGGCTTATTGCCTAGTTTAGAAGTCAGACGTTCGACCTTGAATTTTTGTCACTGTTGTACAACATACTTTTAATGACACATTTCTGTACTATCTTGTATTCCATACAAAAAAAAAAATAAAGTATTATAATTTTACTTTTGATGTCTGGGCCAAAACCCAACATCAGAAGTGGGATCGGATTGCCCGCCCACCAGTGGCACTCCACCGTCACAAAATTTGCAGGAAAATATTCCGTTACCCTCGAATAGTTTAGAATAATTTCTTTCAAAATTAACTGAAGCTCTACTTCCCCGGTCCAATGCACCACCACAACCTTTCACGGCGTTGGTACCCTTTGATCCTGACGACCCCAATTCAGACATAGAGGGCTGGTGTCGGCTGTCAGATACCATCATTAAGAGCAAAAATTTGAAAGGTGTCGATCTTATCATGACACTAACTCATTGTCTTCGACGCCGCGCGGTCTTACTGACCAAGATACCTCCCAATATTACTTCTAATAAGACCCCCGCCCGCCTCATGTTTGCGTCTTTGGCAATTAATTGAAAATATCCCGGACGCGAGATTGTCTGAAAAGATTGTGTCGGTTCTATACTATCTCAGTGTGATATTCAAATACGTCGTGAATTAAACTCAACTATGGTAAATAACAAATCCCAACTACTAAGAGTACTGCGAGGCATCTCCTTCAATAGAAAGTCAGAATTACCTGAGTCAAACGATTCTGATGTCAAACGCCCCCGTGCTATGCTTGGCTTTCGTGGCACCTGCAACGTATGTGGCAGAACTGGGCATCGTGCAGCTGATTGCCGTGAAAGAAACAACTTATTCGCCCTACAGTCACGGATAAACGTGTCAACCAGAAGCCACAAGTCACATGCTATGTCTGCGGGGAGCCAGCCCACGTCGTTTCCGGAACAAGTCGCTACTGGAAGCAAAGTAGTCAATGTGTGCTCAAAGATTGTAAGAGGTATTATGTAATGTACGAGTAATACGAGTCGTATGACATTTCCCTTTATTTTTGATTCCCGTTCAAAGTGTAGTTTAAGAAGGAAACGTTTTTCACACCTTGTTAGTGGACAAAGATCGCATGACCTTATCAACATGACTGGTATCGGAAAGAGTATCATTAGTAGCACAGAGCAAATCGTTTGTAACGTAAAAATACAGAGTGTCGAAACTAGCGTCACTCTTCATGTAGTTCCGGATGATTGCCTACGCGATGCTATTTTATTAGGTAGAGGTAACATTCAAGCAGTATAGGGAGTCTAATATGTGCACCAAATGCAAACGTGTTTTTAACATTGAATCACTTAATACTGACTTGACAGGACTGTAAACATGTCGAAGTGAAGTGAAGTGAAGGCTTGGGTGGAGTGAGCGTGGAATCAAATTAGCTGTCAAAAATTCTAGTGATTGATAAATATGTTAAAGAAATAAATAAATTTCCAACCAAACACTAATGAATCACGGATAGGTACATAGGTGGGTATCTAACATGAGTAGGTATCTAACTAATATTATTTTATTTAGCGTGTTAAACCTCACTCTGCCTTGCGCTTAGAAGTGGCTAGATAGGCTGCGTAGAAAGGTAGCTAGGTAGCTAAGTGGCAATTGAAACGAGCGAAAAGTTTTCACCGTATTCCGTTGACTTTTAGGGACGGTGAGGTGAACGCGCGAACGTTGCCCGCGAGAATTCTTTTTTTAAACTTTGATTCTTCCATGATAGCTAAATGATAATTCAAACGAGTGAAGTGTTCCCTTGACCATATTCCGCTGACTTTAAGGCAAGTGAGGTGAACACGCGAGCTATCCCTTCAGCCACCGATGACAGCGCGGGCATTTCTAAAATCATTGAAAGTATTGAAGTATTTCATATTCAAAGCTTTCAGATAATTTACGGTGTAAATGTTATTTTTTATTTTGATATTTTAATAGTCATTTTTGTGCCTGGCTTCATATTATTCCAAAAGTAGGCAATCAATAAATTGAGGGGTAATGTGTTTAAACAAAATAAATAAGATTATAAAACTCGGTTCAGTGGAATAATTAAACCCATCGGCCGCCTTTTTATGAAATCAGGCTTTATTATTAATCAGTTTAACCTATGTGTATCAGTTAGCCATATTAAAAGCAGCTTCTAGATTTATGTCGTCGCTAAGTTTGCATGCTGTAGCACACTGATAACAAATTTGTCTTTAGATCCGTATGTGTACACCTATCACATTAGTCGAAATATCCTTATTACTCTATAGTTTGTTCACGCACCGGATGTAGTATCTATTAGTTTGGGTGATCACAGGTACAGACGCCAGCACACCAAACTGCCCGAAGCCGTCAAATTTTCCCAATCAACCTTGAACCTAATCATTTTAAAGATAAGGTTGAAAATGTACTAAAGAAATTTGACAGTTTGTCGTAGCTTGATTTGCTGGTGTCGTCTGTACATAGAACTGACAGTGGTCACGCGATTTGATGGTCTGGCATGGGCCATAAAATCAAAATCAAAATAATTTATTGTTTGTCACAGGTTTAAAAGTAGTTCTTATCCAAATCATATTATGTAGACCGCTGTAACATACCCATAGGGCGTACAATATCTATATATATAAAAATCAATTGCTGTTCGTTAGTCTCGCTAAAACTCGAGAACGGCGGGGCCGATTTGAATAATTCTTTTTTTGTTAGTTTCGCCAGAATACAGGGAAGGTTTAAAAACAAAAAAAAAGTAGGTAGGGTAGGTAGGGTAGGTAGGGTAGGTAGGGTAGGTAGGGTAGGTAGGGTAGGTAGGGTAGGTAGGGTAGGTAGGGTAGGTAGGGTAGGTAGGGTAGGTAGGGTAGGTAGGGTAGGTAGGGTAGGTAGGGTAGGTAGGGTAGGTAGGGTAGGTAGGGTAGGTAGGGTAGGTAGGGTAGGTAGGGTAGGTAGGGTAGGTAGGGTAGGTAGGGTAGGTAGGGTAGGTAGGGTAGGTAGGGTAGGTAGGGTAGGTAGGGTAGGTAGGGTAGGTAGGGTAGGTAGGGTAGGTAGGGTAGGTAGGGTAGGTAGGGTAGGTAGGGTAGGTAGGGTAGGTAGGGTAGGTAGGGTAGGTAGGGTAGGTAGGGTAGGTAGGGTAGGTAGGGTAGGTAGGGTAGGTAGGGTAGGTAGGGTAGGTAGGGTAGGTAGGGTAGGTAGGGTAGGTAGGGTAGGTAGGGTAGGTAGGGTAGGTAGGGTAGGTAGGGTAGGTAGGGTAGGTAGGGTAGGTAGGGTAGGTAGGGTAGGTAGGGTAGGTAGGGTAGGTAGGGTAGGTAGGGTAGGTAGGGTAGGTAGGGTAGGTAGGGTAGGTAGGGTAGGTAGGGTAGGTAGGGTAGGTAGGGTAGGTAGGGTAGGTAGGGTAGGTAGGGTAGGTAGGGTAGGTAGGGTAGGTAGGGTAGGTAGGGTAGGTAGGGTAGGTAGGGTAGGTAGGGTAGGTAGGGTAGGTAGGGTAGGTAGGGTAGGTAGGGTAGGTAGGGTAGGTAGGGTAGGTAGGGTAGGTAGGGTAGGTAGGGTAGGTAGGGTAGGTAGGGTAGGTAGGGTAGGTAGGGTAGGTAGGGTAGGTAGGGTAGGTAGGGTAGGTAGGGTAGGTAGGGTAGGTAGGGTAGGTAGGGTAGGTAGGGTAGGTAGGGTAGGTAGGGTAGGTAGGGTAGGTAGGGTAGGTAGGGTAGGTAGGGTAGGTAGGGTAGGTAGGGTAGCCAGTTGACGGGAGCGAAGCCGCGCGGGTCAGCTAGTCAATAATAAATATTTTTCTAATTAATAAATAAAATTCAAATCTATTTTATCATTCAAAAATGTGTCCTGCTGTGTTGTTCGCGTCGCCCATGTGCCGTCGCAATTGTGTGACACCCTGCCCGGATATAAATATCACAGAAACAGGTTTTTTGTTATTGTTAACAAATAGTTCGTTTTGTTTCCAACGGTGGTAAACAAGGTATTTATTTATGAGTAATACACGTACACACAAGTACTATCATACACATTCTTATAATATCTTCCTAACTTTGTCTTTATTTCTAGTATAACTGCTCGATATTCATTATATCTGTTTTTTTTTATGTACGTTATTTTGATGATATTTTTATATATAATATGAATGAACCGCCACTCATCCTTAGGGTTCATTAGAAAACCAGCGTCAGACAGTCTCAGGCTGTCTGACATATCGCTGAAATGAACCTTTCTAGTGCAGCCGTGAGACACACACTTAGTTTTTGGCTTACCTACCATTATTTATTTTTATGTACCGTGCGTGTTTCATGTATGTGCTAAATAAATACTATTCTTTCTTTCTTTCTTTCTTTCTTTCTAACCGTCGTCATATATTTTTCCATTGAAAGTGTTACATGAATTTACTGGAACAGTAACTATTTCTCACGGCAACAAAGAAATGTCTTTCGAAACCCTTAAATACAGTCTAGTGTCTACACAAGTGCTTTCGAAAATTATTTCACTTGGTGTATTAATAATGATTATGTCAAGTAATTCGGTAAAAGTGTGTCCCATTAATACAGAATATTTTAGAGCGTCATTTTCGATGGTTAAAATTTTAATATTTTTTTCTATACCTTGAACGTTAACATTAACCCTGGATCTACCTAACGGACTAACATAATTTCCACCTATTGCCCTCATAAAAGGTAAATCTTTAGTATCGGTACATAGTTTTAAACTTTTAGCTTCTTTTTCTCTAATAAGACTGCAATGGCTACCTAGATCAACGTGACATCCTAATTCTTTATTGTTGACCAAATGTTAAAAATATACTTTGAATTAGACTCACCTGATGTAAGTTCTGATACATTTTTTTCTTCAGCGGTGTTTTTTCGGTTGCTGTCTTGTGGCTTTTGTTTCCTGAACCTACAGTAAGTACTCAAATGGCCCAACTTATTACAATTAGTACACGTTATTGGTGCCTTCCGACAATGGATACTTTTGTGACCTTCTTCATTACAATACGACATACTAACCTTTTTGGTTCGGGACCGTTTCGTCTGATGGAAGTAATCGTTCCAGTAGCTCTTCTCTCATGTTTTAGATTTCTGTCCCCAGCATCTCTAATTGAACCAATTTTAACGGTTTTTATGTAATTCAATACCTGTTTAGGCTCAAGAAACTGAGCAGCTTGAGCACCGACTCTAACAGCGCGATCTTCGATCCCGTTTAGAATGCAATCGAAAGCTTTACGACCCTTTATTCCGCACCTGTTCAGTAAATTAAGTGCTCCAATGATTCATTATATCGCGCTTTTTTAGCTAACATTGCTATCAATAGTTCCGCGTAATCGTTACGACAAGGAAAATTTTCTACCAATTTTCTTTTCCGTTCTATCCATGAGTAAAGGACTGTGCTGGTACCAAATCTTTGCAACACCGGTTAGTTTTGGTAGGGCAAAATGGATGGTTTCTTTTTTATCCCAACCATAGATCTCTGCACATTCTTCCACTTTAGTAAGCCACATCAAAATGGTCTGATCTTTTGTCATTGGATCAAATTCTGGAATGACGTTATTTAAGGAAAGTTTGGAGCCAGACCTTCCTTTTATATCTTTAAGGATATCTAAAAACTTACCTAAGATACTGTAAGCATTATTTTTATCATCTAAATCAGCATTTACATCTTTATGCGACTGGACATTTGGGGAATAATGCCCTCGTTTACTTTGATTATCATTAATCGAGTGATCAGAACTACTATTAATTCGCCGTCTTTGACTCCCCTTACGCCCGTGGCATATTCTACCATTAGTTCAACGTCTTCGTCGATTAAGTCGTTTACGCGATGAAATCCGATCCTCTGAACTGTTACCAGAATAATCAGCGAACCTTGAATCACGTGATCTACGGCGTTGGCGTACTCGTGACTCATGGGACTTACGTTGTTGCATGTTCCGACAAGCGCGACTGGTGAAAACGTTTGAACGAACTCCTTGGTCTTTGAAGTTGGCCATTACGCGAACACAGAATCAAAGACTCGTCGCTTGCAGCAAGCGGTGAATCTTCCTGTTGTTGATCTGCGCCTGCAGCCGCTTCTCCGATAGACATGTCTTCGTGCCTGCTCGAAAGCAGCACTGTGCCCAAGTTACTTACTTGATAATAGCACTTGATGCTTAACGGGCCTAAGCGTTGATAATTAATGCACTCAGGGCTTAATGATGAATGTGCCCAAGCCTTACACTTGACTTGATAGCAGCACTGATGATGAATGTGTCCAGGCCTTACTTGAATGCAGCACTGATGATGAACGTGCCCAAGCCTTACTCTTGGTAGCAGCACTGATGATGAACGTGCCCAATCCTTACTTGGATGCAGCACTGATGATAAACGTGCCCAAGCCTTACCCTTGGTAGCAGCACTGATGATGAACGTGCCCAAGCCTTACTCTTGGTAGCAGCACTGATGATGAACGTGCCCAAGCCTTACTCTTGGTAGCAGCACTGATGATGAACGTGCCCAATCCTTACTTGGATGCAGTACTGATGATAAACGTGCCCAAGCCTTACTCTTGGTAGCAGCACTGATGATGAACGAGCCCAATCCTTACTTGGATGCAGTTCTGATGATAAACGTGCCCAATCCTTACTTGGATGCAGTACTGATGATAAACGTGCCCAAGCCTTACTCTTGGTAGCAGCACTGATGATGAACGTGCCCAATCCTTACTTGGATGCAGTACTGATGATAAACGTGCCCAAGCCTTACTCTTGGTAGCAGCACTGATGATGAACGTGCCCAATCCTTACTTGGATGCAGCACTGATGATAAACGTGCCCAAGCCTTACTCTTGGTAGCAGCACTGATGATGAACGTGCCCAAGCCTTACTCTTGGTAGCAGCACTGATGATGAACGTGCCCAATCCTTACTTGGATGCAGTACTGATGATAAACGTGCCCAAGCCTTACTCTTGATAGCAGCACTGATGATGAACGTGCTCAAGCCTTACTCTCGATAGCAGCACTGATGATGAACGTGCCCAAGCCTTACTCTTGGTAGCAGCACTGATGATGAACGTGCCCAATCCTTACTTGGATGCAGTACTGATGATAAACGTGCCCAAGCCTTACTCTTGGTAGCAGCACTGATGATGAACGTGCCCAAGCCTTACTCTTGGTAGCAGCACTGATGATGAACGTGCCCAAGCCTTACTCTTGGTAGCAGCACTGATGATGAACGTGCCCAAGCCTTACTCTTGGTAGCAGCACTGATGATGAACGTGCCCAATCTTTACTTGGATGCAGCACTGATGATAAACGTGCCCAAGCCTTACTCTTGGTAGCAGCACTGATGATGAACGTGCCCAAGCCTTACTCTTGGTAGCAGCACTGATGATGAACGTGCCCAATCCTTACTTGGATGCAGTACTGATGATAAACGTGCCCAAGCCTTACTCTTGGTAGCAGCACTGATGATGAACGTGCCCAATCCTTACTTAGATGCAGTACTGATGATAAACGTGCCCAAGCCTTACTCTTGGTAGCAGCACTGATGATGAACGTGCCCAAGCCTTACTCTTGGTAGCAGCACTGATGATGAACGTGCCTAATCCTTACTTGGATGCAGTACTGATGATAAACGTGCCCAAGCCTTACTCTTGATAGCAGCACTGATGATGAACGTGCTCAAGCCTTACTCTTGATAGCAGCACTGATGATGAACGTGCCCAAGCCTTACTCTTGGTAGCAGCACTGATGATGAACGTGCCCAATCCTTACTTTGATGCAGTACTGATGATAAACGTGCCCAAGCCTTACTCTTGATAGCAGCACTGATGATGAACGTGCTGAAGCCTTACTCTTGATAGCAGCACTGATGATGAACGTGCCCAAGCCTTACTCTTGGTAGCAGCACTGATGATGAACGTGCCCAATCCTTACTTGAATGCAGCACTGATGATGAACGTGCCCAAGCCTTACTCTTGGTAGCAGCACTGATGATGAACGTGCCCAAGCCTTACTCTTGGTAGCAGCACTGATGATGAACGTGCCCAATCCTTACTCTTGATAGCAGCACTGATGATGAACGTGCCCAAGCCTTACTCTTGATAGCAGCACTGATGATGAACGTGCCCAAGCCTTACTCTTGATAGCAGCACTGATGATGAACGTGCCCAAGCTTTACTTGGATGCAGTACTGATGATAAACGTGCCCAAGCCTTACTCTTGGTAGCAGCACTGATGATGAACGTGCCCAAGCCTTACTCTTGGTAGCAGCACTGATGATGAACGTGCCCAAGCCTTACTCTTGGTAGCAGCACTGATGATGAACGTGCCCAAGCCTTACTCTTGGTAGCAGCACTGATGATGAACGTGCCCAATCCTTACTTGGATGCAGTACTGATGATAAACGTGCCCAAGCCTTACTCTTGATAGCAGCACTGATGATGAACGTGCTCAAGCCTTACTCTCGATAGCAGCACTGATGATGAACGTGCCCAAGCCTTACTCTTGGTAGCAGCACTGATGATGAACGTGCCCAATCCTTACTTAGATGCAGTACTGATGATAAACGTGCCCAAGCCTTACTTGGATGCAGTACTGATGATAAACGTGCCCAAGCCTTACTCTTGGTAGCAGCACTGATGATGAACGTGCCCAATCCTTACTCTTGGTAGCAGCAGTGATGATGAACGTGCCCAATCCTTACTTGGATGCAGTACTGATGATAAACGTGCCCAAGCCTTACTCTTGGTAGCAGCACTGATGATGAACGTGCCCAATCCTTACTCTTGGTAGCAGCACTGATGATGAACGTGCCCAATCCTTACTTGGATGCAGTACTGATGATGAACGTGCCCAATCCTTACTTGAATGCAGCACCGATGATGAACGTGCCCAAGCCTTACTCTTGGTAGCAGCACTGATGATGAACGTGCCCAATCCTTACTTGAATGCAGCACCGATGATGAACGTGCCCAAGCCTTACTCTTGGTAGCAGCACTGATGATGAACGTGCCCAATCCTTACTTGAATGCAGCACCGATGATGAACGTGCCCAAGCCTTTCTCTTGATAGCAGCACTGATGCCTCATTAATTCGTGGATGAGAACTGAAACTTACGTTGACAAATGAGTGAACAGTACACATTTGAATGTTACTAAACATTTTAAAAGAATAAGTGTTGCAATGGCGTGGCGTTCCCAGAGGGTATTTTTTTAGTGAAGGTGAGTAATGATGTAATGCTTCCAAAGGGTAGCCCTGGCAAAGCTGTGTAATGACGAAGTGCTTCCAGAGGGTAGCCCTGGCAAAGCTGTGTAGTGATGAAGTGCTTCCAGAGGGTAGCCCTGGCAAAGCAGTGTAATGATGTAACGCTTCCAGAGAGTAGCCCTGGCAAAGCTGTACGGTACCCTTATTTTTGAGAATGAGGGTCAGTTTTGTGGGTCAAATAAAAAAAAAGTTTTTCAAAATGTATCGTGTGACATTGCAAATGAAAGAACTTTCTGTAAGGGTTTCAATTATATTTTTCTCATAACTATAAAATAACATTTTTTTAAATTTATTAAAGAAGTTAAACCAGAAATTTAATGACCATTCGAAGTTAAGTTCAGTTTTGAAGATAAGGACCCCTCTCATCTTCGAAACTACTAAGCCTAATATTTTGAAAAAATGCAGATAGATATTTCTTTACCTACAGATTACAGGAACACTTATAAGAAGTCTACTGAGTCAAAATAACATGTTGCTATTATGCACAAAAATGAAATTGGTTCGGAACCAATTGCACGCGAGTCCGACTCGCACTTGGCCAGATTTTTAACACCGCCTTCCAAAATTAAAGTTATTTTGTTCTTTGTAGTTTTTTTTTTATTTGAAAGTCGTTTTTTTTTTGTAAAAAAGATTTTTATTTTTCACCTTTTAGTATTGATACCCCAACAAAATTTTCATTTTTGTCATAATGAGTGGTTACGCTATTTATCGTTAAGGAGTTACTTTTTGTGACTTCACAGTCCAGTTAAATACATAATTACGAGTATTATCTACTTTGCGTAGGATGACATTAACCTAACAATATCTCACTTTACTAGATTTTATTGATTCTAAGTTGAGGTCATTGATTCATCTTTTAAGTTTTACGTCCAATGCCAATGCAATATAGCTATAATTATCCCAACACAAAAAGAATCATCAAGATCGATTTATAAACAGTAAAGTTATGGCCAAATAGATACATAAGAAATTGAACATAATTTGTGAGATAAGGGTGCACCAAATTGAGTTGTACACATTTGCGTACCCCTTCACAGCTTACTGGTGTGATGTCATGTTATGGACTGGTGTAAACAACAAAGAGACAGGCCATTTCAGCAATCCTGGGAGATTTCCTACCATTTACTGAATAGCTACGTTCCTATCTCCGAAGTTCTTCATCAAATTGAAATAGCACTATTTTGGAAAAATGGTCTTCTAAACAAAATAAAAATCATCCGAATCTGTTGACAAAAAAAAAACAGAAAAAAATAGTAGAATTGGGACCTCCTCCTTTTTTGTAGTCTGTTAAAAAGTAATAATCACCCGTATATGAACTTGCTACTAGGTTGTACGTTTTATTGGTTTCACATTTTTTAATTCCAGCTACAATTAATCGGTTACGTTACAAAGGCAGGTTTTGTGCGAGTAGCCTGAGTTATATAAATAAAAAGGGGCTCGACTCGACCCAACTAATACCCTTGTCATGTCGAGATGAAATTAGTTCAACTCTTGCAGCTGCGCCGAAACCCCGCTGTTTGTCCAAAATTTATGTAATCTATAAAATATACCTAGCATAAAGTCACTTTTCACGTTTGTTAATGTATGAGCTTAGTTTCTTTTTTATCATATTTAGAAGAATATTTGTCATGTGCAGCGTCTTTTTTTTCTAAACTGGGACATCGTAACACATAAACTTTGCGAAAAGGCTACTTACTCTTAATAACTCTATAATTTAATCAAACTAATTTCCTATTCAGCTATGTATCTGACACTGAACCGTTTCTCGTGCCTCCAATTCCTAAATAACGGGCCGCTTGCCTTGCACTAGCTCCCAATTCTATCTCGGTCGTTTCACGAAAGTCATTGACTCCTCAACACTATTAACTTTGACTGGTGCGTCTCATATCATTTAAAGTAATTTGGAATATTTTCATTTCAATAACGTTCACAAGATATTATAAACGTGAGATACCAACTGCTGATAAAATTTATGTACATAAAACATTTATACACTCAAAAACTTATTTTTTGTAACGTTATTGGATATATAATGTTTATTTAATCGAAAATCATTAGGTCTATCGTTTATATTAAAATTTTGTCTTAAAACTCGTAGACTTTGTCTCTGTCATCTCTGACATAGACTAGAGCCAAGAGCAAACCCATAACAAATAAAAAAAAAGTCAATACAAAAGTTAGTGACACAAACGAATCGCTCCAAAACCGAATTCACGTAGTCTTGTCTGCCCTGCGACTAGAGTGTAATTTAATACCGGGTAGGCGGAGGGGCAGCCCGCGAGCTGAGGAGCAGGTGGTTTTAGCGCCCGAAGCTGCGGATTAAACCACGGTGGGACTGACGGAGCCCCGCAGCGCTGGAACCATGACAGAAGCCATGCCTGCTGCATGTTGATTGCAACTAATAATGATATTAATATGTGTATGTGTATATGTTACAGTTAAAACCGTTCTCAGTTACAACGCGTTTTCTCTAGTTAAAACTAGATTTCACTAAATGCCTTTATTACAACAAGAATTTCCTAGTTATAACTAGAACTTACTGTTTAAATATTTAAATATTAGTAAAACTTTGAACCTTATTTAAAACTAGTAAAGAAACTTGTAGGAAATTGAAAAATTTGGATATTGTTTATTAAATATTTATTAAAAATTCGGGTGTTTTAATTTATACTTGTTTTTAAAAATGGACTAGTTCTGAAATTAAATGTTTGATTATTATTTCGTTTATTAATTTTATATACATATACGTTACATTTTTAAATATATCTTTAAAAAAAAATCATTAAAAAATACATTAAAAAATATAAAAACAGTAGTCCGCCGGTGTCGGGAGCAGGATCCAAGCTACCGGTGGTTAGGGCTCCAGAGAAAGGAACTTCCTCACAATACGAGCCGTATCGAGAAGTACTGCCTTCTGTTTCAGGCCCTTCACCCAACCGCGTAACGCCAGCTTCGACAGATGGTCTTCGAAGCTTTTGGTCATCAGGCCATTGGCCGTAACGACTATCGGCACAATGACAGCTGAGTCCACATTCCACATGTCAACAACCTCGTGTGCTAAGTTGAGATACTTGATTTGTTTCTCTTTCTCAGCCTTCACGAGGATCTCGTCATGCGGGATGGTAACATCAATTAGCATTGTGCGGCGCGCTAATCGGTCTATCACCACTATATCAGGCTTATTGGCAACAATAGTCCTATCAGTGATGATAGACCGATCCCAGTACAACGTGACATGGTCATTTTCGAGAACTGGGTCGGGCACATACTTGTAATACGGTACCTCAGAATTCAAAAGTTTGTATTTCAAAGCAAGTTGCTGATGGATAATCCTGGCCACTTGGTTGTGACCAGACGAGAACAACCAGAGATAATGTCTGATGGATTCACCCGGGCTGTGGCATGTCCGACACACATCCACCGTCCCGTCCTTCATAATATGCCACCGGTAGTTATTCGTCAAGATAACTTCGTCCATAATCGCACAGACAAAACCTTCAGTTTCCCCGAAGAGATCACTGAAACGTAGCCAGGCCACGGACGCTGAAAAATCTACATCGGATCCATGCAGAGCCCAATAGAAGCGCCCGTGAAGCTGCTTGCTTTTCCATACCTCCTTGCGGTCATCTGTGGTAAGTATCACAGGTTTGCGCCAGTTCTCTTTAGCCATGGACACCGGGGTGAGACCCTTATCCATTGCGACCACATTTCAGTGCATACCCACATCAGCTTTGAGAAAATATTCTCTGAGACTGCACCACTCGCGGTTGTGGAGAGTCTTGGCGTTTAAAAAACCTCGACTTCCACACTTCCGTGGAATGTACAGCCTCATCACCGAGTATCGTGGGTGATGCATCCGATTTCCGGTCAGCAGTGTACGGACCCTCCTATCCAGGGCGACGAGTTCGGTTTGAGTCCATTTGAGTATGCCGAAAGAGTACATTAATACCGGCATGACCCAACCGTTGAAGGAGTGCACCTTATTTCCGCCCCACAAAAGGCTATTCAAAACCTTTTTCAGGCGTCCAAAGAAGCGCTCCTTCAACGAATGCTTCATGTCAGTAACATTAATGCCCAACGCTTCCGACATACCCAAATACTTGTAGGTTTCGGTTGAGCTGAGGGACCTAACCTGTATGGAATCCGAGAGTTGAATTCCCTCAGATTCCATAATCTCCCCTTTCTTTACATGCATGACTGCACATTTGTCCACACCAAATTCCATCCTGATGGTACTACTGAAGGTTTCAATCACCTGTTGGTGGCAAAGAGTTTCAGATCATCCATGTAAAGAAGGTGAGATATGGCCTGACCACCTCTTCTCAATCGATAGCCTAGACCTGAATTCTCCAGCAATGTGCTTAGAGGATTCAGAGCTAAGCAAAACTAAAGTGGACTCAAACTGTCGCCCTGAAATATTCCCCGTTTTATCCATACAGGTTCATCATTCTCCTGTATCGGTCGACATCCTGGATAGCGAAGGACTGTTTTCCACTACCTCATACATGACTCAAGGAAGGTGCGTAGAGTTGTATCTATTTTGTACAACTCCAGCACCTTCATGAGCCATGTATGTGGCACAGAATCATAGGCCTTCTTGTAATCTATCCAACATGTTGACAGATTCTTGCGGGATCGACGTACCTGTTGGCTTATGGCCATGTCTATGAGGAGAAGCTCCTTAGTACCGCGGGACCCCATCCAACATCCATTCTGAGAAGCAGACATAATTGAGTTAGTTTCAATGTGCTCATTGATCTTCACTCTTGGCATGGATGTAAGAAGTTTATAGACCGTCGACAAACAAGTAATTGGTCTATAATTCTTGGGTTCCGCGGGACTACCGGTCTTATGGAGCAGGTGGGTAACGCCAGTTGTTAGAAACTGTGGTAGTGACACAGACTCTAAGGATGACTGGAATTGAGATGCCAGGCGCGTGTGCGAAGAGGATCCGGCAGTTGGGTCTCGAGGTGGCCCTTCACAAATCCGAAGCCATGTGCTTCCATGGTTCTCGGAACAGGCCACCATCTGGATCTCAAATAACGGTAGGAGGGGTTCACATCGATGTCGGGTCGACGATGACGTACCTGGGTCTCGTCCTTGACAGCCGGTGGAACTTCGTCGAACATTTCCGACGTTTGGCTCCCAGACTTGGGCGAGCCGGGGCTGCCTTCAAGCGGCTTCTGCCCAATCTAGGGGGTCCAAATACCTCCTGCCGGAGGCTTTACGCGGGGGTTGTGCGGTCCATGGCCCTTTATGGGGCGCCAGTGTGGGCGCCTACTTTGAGGAAGCGACCTGCCCGTTACCTTAACGCGTCTCAGAGGGTCATGGCTATCCGGTTGGCCCGGGGATATCGTACGGTCTCTGGCGAGGCGGCGAGCCTCCTTGCTGGACTTCCGCCATGGGATCTGGAGGCGAGAGCCCTCGCGCACATTTACGAGTGGCGCGTGGAGGCGCAACGCCGGGGCGAGACTCCTCTCCCGCGGCAAATGGCAGCAAGGCGGACGGAGCTCCGGCAGGATCTCATTGCGGTATGGAGACAGCGACTGTCGCAACCCAGCGCTGGGCACGCCACAATCCAGGCGATAAGTCCCCTCTTTGAGGAGTGGCTGGAGCGGCGCCACGGCGTCCTCACCTTCCGCCTGACGCAGGTACTCACCGGACACGGTTGTTTCGGGAGATACGTGTTTCGGATTCGGCGGGAGGACACGCCCGGGTGTCAACACTGTGAGGATCACCCAGAGGACACGGTGGAGCATACGGTGGAGGTCTGTCCTGCTTGGGCGGAGCACCGCCGTGTCCTCGCCGAGGCGATCGGCGGCGGCGACCTCTCGCGACCGGCCTTGGTTCAATCTATGGTCCGGAGCGAGGAGGCATGGGAAGCGGTCACCTCCTTCTGCGAAGCAGTAATGCTAGCAAAGGAGGAGGCCGAACGGGTGAGAGAGAGGGAAACCTCACGTCCCAGTCGCCGCAGAAGGAGACGCCCCAGGCGTCGGGAGTCGCAGGGCGATTTCCGGCCGCCGTAGGCGCGGGCCTTCGGTCGGCGAGCAGTGGGTGGCTCGCCGTCTGATCGGAACTAGGCCCGGGTCGGCGGCGCGCTGCGATCCCAGCGCGCCTCATAGAGATGTCAGCATGGAGGACGGGGCCCGCTAGGGCAGGTGCCTGCTGGGGCTGCGGAATCTGTTCGAAAGGGGTGCCGTAGCCTTGGAACACAAAGGGCACCAGGAGGAACACGGATGGGTTTTAGTCAGTAAGAGTCTGACACTCCCTCTTGCTTTACCCAGAGCGGGAGGAGTCATTTGATGATTTCCCATCCTTAAAAAAAAAAAAAAAAAAAAAAAGGCGCGTGTGCGAGCTGCTATACCATTTGAGCCAGAAGTTATGCAGTCCGTTCGGTCCCGGAGATTTCCAGTTCGGTAACGGACGAACTGCTTTGGCTACATCTAATGGGGTGATATTAATTTTTTTCATTTCTGGTATAACTTCACACACGCGCTCGACATCGCGCATCCAGCCATTCTCGGCATGACAGACGGGCACCGACCAGATGCTTCGCTAGAATGTACTCGTGGCGATATCATCCGGGCGGCACACGTCAGTCACACTCTGTTCAGGTCGCTCCCAACCTCTATAAACCCTGCAATTCTGCGAGTATCGGTCAACCCGTCGCTTATACCGCCGAATACGGTTTGCCCATGCACAAACATTCTGCTTCAGGAAGTCGAAAGTCGAAAACGCCCGTCTCACAAAGTGCATCACGCGTGGCCGTGTGTTGCCCTCCCTGAAGCAGTATAGTTTGCTGATGAGTGCCCTTTTTTTTTTTTTTTTTTTAAGGATGGGAAATCATCAAATGACTCCTCCCGCTCTGGGTGAAGCAAGAGGGAGTGTCAGACTCTTACTGACTAAAACCCATCCGTGTTCTTCCTGGTGCCCTTTGCGTTCCAAGGCTACGGCACCTCTCTCGAACAGATTCCGCAGCCCCAGCAGGCACCTGCCCTAGCGGGCCCCGTCTTCCACGCTGACATCTCTTTGAGGCGCGCTGGGATCGCAGCGCGCCGCCGACCCGGGCCTAGTTCTGATCAGACGGCGAGCCACCCACTGCTCGCCGTCCGCAGGCCCGCGCCTACGGCGGCCGGGAATCGTCCTGCGACTCCCGACGCCTGGGGCGTCTTCTTCTGTTGCGGCGACTGGGACGTGAGGTTTCCCTCTCTCTCACACGTTCGGCCTCCTCCTTTGCTAGCATTACTGCTTCGCAGAAGGAGGTGATCGCTTCCCATGCCTCCTCGCTCCGGACCAAAGATTGAACCAAGGCCGGTCGCGAGAGGTCGCCGCCGCCGATCGCCTCGACGAGGACCCGGCGGTGCTCCGCCCAAGCAGGGCAGACCTCCACCGTATGCTCCACCGTGTCCTCCGGGCAATCCTCGCAGTGATGACACCCGGGCGCGTCCTCCCGCCGAATCCGAAACAGGTATCTCCCGAAACCCGGTGAGTAGGTACCTGTGTCAGGCGGAAGGTAAGGACGCCGTGGCGCCGCTCCAGCCACTCCTCAAAGAGGGGACTTATCGCCTGAATTGTTGCGTGCCCACTGATGAGTGCCCTAGCCTCATCAATACGCCGCTCGACCCTGCACTGCCAGGCTGGTGCAGCAGATTTTAGTTGAATAGCTTCGTCACAACTATGAAACTTGACATTTGCTAAACGACATGCCGCAACAGCCCCGCAATACAGGATTGAGTGCGTGTCAACGAGGCTCTCGCTGCTTTCAAACATGCTCTGCAGCAGCGAGTCCAAGGCACACACCAGCGCCCTATATTTTTTGTGCATGGGTGGTAAACGGGTAAACGGGGTCTAAGTTCGGTCGGAATTGATCTATTCTCGCGAAGCGCAACCTCCAGTGCGATCCTCAGTCTATCATTGCACTGGCTACTTATCGTGACAAACCTACCATCTACCTCATCACTGACGTTGTTGGGCCGCGGTGTGATCGCGCCACTAGCTGGCGCCTGAACCGCGGCGTGTGTCGGAGTTGAGATGATAAAGTTGCTCAGTACCTCTGAGCGCAGCCTATCAAGTGCGGCATCGTCCAACCTGTGATTACGTTGGATAACCCGCACCTGATCCTACAATCGTTGGGCCGAGACATTCATGGTTGGTTCAAGGTCCTGGAACAAAGACAGCATCCTAACACGGTACGCAGTGAGGTTAGTTCCCACCTCTGTAGCCGTAATATGCGCGTATGACGTTCTCGTTTATGGACTGAGTCCATTTCATACGCTGCACACAACCACCGGCAGCGGGGACCTGGCTCGGGGCCGGTTGGCCCCTACGGGTCCGGGGGTGGTAGGCGTGCGCGTCTCGAAGCTGCTCGTGTTATCATAGTCATAGTTTGTACGGGTCAACCACCGTACAGCAAATTTACCTGGGTCATCATTATTACGCCACCCGCTCAGTATGTTTCCATCATTTATATTATTGCACTTACACCGCAATAGTTCAGTACGTAATTCGGCGACATACCGTGCGCGTGACTCATAATCCTATATCGATCACCATTCATCCTAGCATAAATTAATCTTAATCTTACATTTGTGGAAACAGACAATACAGTGAATTTATTAACTTTGAACTGACTTTCATCTCTTATCTCATCCTTTATCTCTATCTTAATCCAACCCCGAACATTGGTCCTTCGAGCACGTTAGCGGGACCGAAACGCGTGTGCAAAACTTTGTGCTTTGTTTTTTTTTTGTGTGTGCGTTTTACCGGTTTCGTTATACGCAATTAGAAACCTTGGAACATACAGTGTGCGTTATCTCGTGATCCTGTTCAATCCCGGTGCCTAGGAAGGCGCCACTTTGCCTCATCTCGTGATCCTTTTGAATCCCGGTGCCTAGAAAGGTGCCACTTTGCCTCATCTCGTGATCCTGTTGAATTCCGGTGCCTAGAAAGGCGCCACTTTGCCTCATCTCGTGATCCTGTTGAATCCCGGTGCCTAGGAAGGCGCCACTTCGCCTCATCTCGTGATCCTGTTGAATCCCGGTGCCTAGGAAGGCGCCACTTTGTCTCATCTCGTGATCCTGGTCAATCCCGGTACCTAGGAGGGCGCCACTCATCTCATCTTGCGATCCTGTTCGACCCCGAAGAAACCCTACAAGTAAGGTATCTTTCTTCTCACTTACTATGGCTACAATGGAAGACATTTTAGCTACTCAACAGCAAATCATTGAAGGCATAGATAGACTTTACTCCAACTTCAAGAAAGATGGAGCAGAGCGGAAGACCCCCGACTACCTACGTCGACGATTAGAAAGCCTAGAGCAATATTTTACGGAGTTTCATAACAATCATATGAATTTGTTATCCTTTGGTGATCGATCTCATGCGTATTTTACTACCGATCAGTATGATCAAATGAAGGTGAAATATAGCAATATTAAAACAGCCATTCAGAATTATAAGCCTTCCACAGACAGACCTCAAACCCCTGTTTTGAAACCCCCTACTTTTCAACCATCTTCAATATCTCAAACCTCGAACCTCTCATCCCAAAATAATCCTCCTAAGGATAGCGTAAATATAGAAGACCTCTTGAAGAAACAAGCTACTAATTTTAGGGCTTTTTCAAGAGAAGCTGCTGACATTGATCTCAATCTTATCTCTGAAAAGTGGGAGTTTGAAGACATCCTAAAAACTTTAAAAACTCGTTGGGCAGCTATTGACACCCTACACTGGGAACTGGACAACGAACTCAACGGCTCCAACGCCCAGTACGACGAGCAATTCTCGAACTACGAGAAATATTATAAAACACTGAAAAGGGATATTAACCGAAAGATGTGGTCGGTGGCTCATATTGAGAAATCGACCCCAAAAATGGAAATAACTACTTTTGAAGGAAGTTATACGTCCTGGATATCTTTCAAAGATCTTTTTACAGAAACTGTACATAATAATCCATCTTTATCGAACGCCCAAAAAATGCAGTTCCTGAAAAGTAAGATCAAGGGCGAGCCGGAAAAATTAATCCAACATCTTCAAATAAGTTCAGACAACTACCCCGTTTGTTGGAATATCCTTACGCATCGCTATGACAATAAGCGTCGTATTTTTGTATCTCATCTCAAAAACCTCCTAAATATCCCGACATCTCAGCAAAAATCAGCAAGTCACCTCAAACGGATCCACGATACAACGTACGAAAGCGTAAACGCTATAAAAAATCTCGGAATCGATGTATCTACTTGGGATCCCTTCCTCGTATGTATCCTAGCAGAGAAATTAGACTCCGAAACCAACGATGACTATATAGATTCGTTGAAATCTCCAAAGGAGTTGCCAGTATTGGAAGAATTTCTTCGGTTTTTGGAGAATAAGTTTACGTCGCTGGAAACTTCACGGAAGAAACAAGAACCCTTTATTCAAAGGTCATCTCAATCCCAACACGCATCTTCATCATCTAAAGGGTATCTTAATAACCAACAATCTCATTCGAAAGGATTTAATTCTCGTTTCAAACAAAATAACAACACCTCAAATCATACCTATTCGACAAACCAGGTCATTTCGCAATCGTCAAAGTCCGATTGGAAAAATAACGAAAGACGTAAACAATGTGGTATTTGCAATGCAAGCGATCATCGCATACAAAACTGCCAAAAGCTGGCAAAAATGCATCCATCGGCTCGTAGAAACGCAATCGCAAATTTGAACCTTTGTATCAACTGTTTGCACTATCACGAAGGTAGAAAATGCCTTTCGGAAGTAAAGTGTAAAGAGTGCAATAAAGACCACAATACGATTCTACATGAGTGTTTTACGTCAAGAAATGCTAATTCGGATGCTTCGCGATCGGGGCCGAATGCGGTCACTATTACGAAATCTCCACCTCAGCAAGGTATGAACACCTTAGTATCTATGCAAAATGATCCTACAGAAATACTCCTCGCGACAGCAATTATCAAGGTTCAAGCAGCTGACGGATCTTACGAAAGAATGAGAGCTCTTCTAGACCAGGGATCTCAGACCTCAATCATTACTGAACGAGCTGCACAGCTCCTAAACCTGCGTCGGCAAAAATGCACTGGACTTATCTCTGGAATCGGAAACAATGAAAATAGCTGTAAGGGCATGAGCTCTATTAAGTGTATGTCGTTAATTAATAACTACACTTTCGAATCCGACGTATTTATAATGAAAAGACTAGTCAAGAATTTGCCTACGCATACGTTCACTAAACCCAACTGGCCAACTCTTAACCAAATAACCCTAGCTGATCCTGAATTCTACAAAAGTAGGCCAGTTGATATCTTATTCGGCGCTGACGTTTATTCCCAAATCCTATTGGATGGTATCTGCCGTTCCGAGGGAATGTTACCCATCGCCCAGCAGACACAGCTGGGATGGATCCTAAGCGGTAACTGTAAAACATTTCAGTGCAATGTGATCCTAAACAATCTCACCGATATCCAACAGTTCTGGGAAATGGAGGACATTCGCGAACCCTTATCAATATCTCAAGAAGATCAAGCTTGCATTGACTTCTTTCAATCCTCAACCTCAAGGCGCGAAGACGGCAGCTATGTAGTGAAAATACCTTTTAAAGAAAATTTTGAAGAAAAGTTGGGTGAATCTAAAAATAAATCCATTGCGCAATTCTTTCAAATAGAAAGGAAATTAATTAAGCAACCAGACTTGGCACGTGATTATAAATTGTTTATGTCCGAGTATTTAGAGCTCGGACATATGATCCCCGTTGCGACACATGTAAACGTAACTCCAGATTGCTACCTTTCGCATCATGGCGTACGTCGAGCTGAGTCATTAACTACAAAATTACGAGTTGTTTTTAATGCCTCTGCAAAAACTTCCACAGGCCACAGTCTCAACGATCTTATGTGCAGGGGGCCGAACCTACAGCAGGATCTCTTAAGTCTCATCCTAAAATGGAGACAGTTTAAATACGCATTCACGGCTGATATTGAAAAAATGTTCCGTAACATTTGGCTACATCCTGATCATCAAAAGTTCCAGAAAATTATTTGGAGAAATCATCAATCCCAACCTTTGCAAGAATATCAGCTAGCGACTGTCACCTACGGTACAAAAGCTGCACCTTTCCTGGCCATGATGACACTGAAACAACTTGCCATCGATGAAAGGCCAAATTATCCCAATAGCAGCGCACCTGATATCTTAGAAACCTCTTTTTACATGGATGACCTCATGCATGGAGCTCATACCGCGACAGCTGCTAAACATCTCAAAGCAGAGATGATAAACCTTCTTAAGTCAGGCGGCCTCAATCTTAGAAAATGGCGCTCGAACTTGCCGGAACTGTTAGACGATCATATTAATCCTCAAGATGAAGAATTTCATTTTAAACAGCCAGAATCTACAAAGGCTTTAGGCCTTCGCTGGAATCCAAAAGAAGACTATTTTATCTTTCATCCAATAGAAATTACCACAGAAAGCATCCCAACAAAACGACAATTCTTGTCTGAAATCTCAAAAATCTTTGACCCCTTGGGCTGGTTGTCACCAGTCACAATAAAACTCAAAATATTATTTCAAGAAACTTGGAAAACGGAATTAGGTTGGGATCAACCGATTCCTCATAATATTGTCCAAGAATGGAATAAAATAAAGGCCGACTTACCTTATATATCCCAATTTAAAATACCACGATGGATACAAACCAAAGATAATGATATAATTGAGCTTCATGGGTTTTGTGATGCCAGCACAAAAGCCTACGCTTGTGTAGTATATTGCAAAATTACAAGAAACCACAAGACATACGTAACCCTTGTCGCTGGAAAATCTAAAGTGATACCTCTGAAAAAATCTCAATCTATACCTCGCTTGGAACTTAGCGGAGCTCTTTTATTATCAAAACTTATGGCCAAAATAACCTCATCCCTATCTGATCTCAAAATCCGCGCTTATGGCTGGGTAGATTCCATGGCAGTACTAGGATGGATAAATGGTGAACCAGAAAAATGGAAACCCTTTGTTGCCAATCGAGTAAAAATGATTTGCGAAATTATCCCAAAAAATAGGTGGCAGTATGTGAAATCCCAAGAGAATCCCGCAGATTGCGCTAGCCGTAGTCTGACTGCATACCATTTAGCAAATCATTTACTTTGGTGGCACGGACCCGATTGGTTACCTCAATACAATCCTGAAAACAATCCTGAACCCATATTATATAAAACAACTGAAGATCTCAGAAAGAAAAAGCTAGTAAACACTATTACTGCTGACTCTAGCAATTCCGTTATAAAACAATTATTAGAGAAATACAGCAGTTACAAGAAAATCATCCGAGTTTTAGCCTATGTAAACAAATTCAACGACATCTTAATTTACAAAAAGAAGCGTGAAAACTATCTTAGTCTGCATGACCTCAAACGAGCGACGGAAATGTTAATAAAACATGTGCAACAAGAATACTATTTCAAGGAAATATCACAACTTGAAAAAGGTGAACCATTAAGCAAAAAAAGCCAGATCTTGAATCTCAATCCTATCTTAGACAGCCACGGAGTACTCCGTGTCGGTGGACGGCTAAAACATTCGAGTTTAGATCCCGAAATGAAGCATCCCATTATCATGCCAAATCAAACTAAATTAGCTGATCTTATAATAGACGAATCCCATAAATTAGTATTCCATGGTGGAGTGAAAATGACGAGTGGATTTATACGACAAAAATACTGGATAATTGGAGGAAACCGCGCTACAAAAAAACGATTAAGAATGTGCGTAAAGTGTAGAAAACACGATCCCATTCTAAAACATCAACTCATGGGTGACTTGCCTTCATCCAGATTAAATCCTAGTCGACCCTTTTATCATACCGGTATTGACTACACTGGACACGTTTTAGTGAAAGCGAACAAAGGTCGCGGCATCAAAACAGATAAAGGATACGTTGCAGTATTCATATGTATGGTTACAAAGGCCATACATTTAGAACTCGTATCTGATCTCACAGCGTCGGCTTTTCTTGCAGCGCTCAGACGTATGTCAGCCAGAAGAGGAGTTCCCGGGCACATCTACAGTGATCAAGGAACTAACTTCATTGGAGCTAACAAGATCCTAAAACAAGAAATCTTAGAAATCTCAGATATCTTATCAAGCCAAGAAACATTATCTAACGTCGCAGAAATGAACATTGAGTGGCATTTTAATGCTCCGTCATGGCCTTCTGCTGGCGGACTTTGGGAAGCTGCGGTTAAAAGTTTAAAACATCATCTTAGGCGTGTTGTTGGTGAGCAAAAACTCACCTACGAAGAATATAGCACCCTCCTGTCTCAACTCGAAGGTTGTTTAAACTCTCGACCACTTTGTCCTTTGAAGGAGGATCCCGAGGACATAGACTTTTTAACCCCGGCACACTTTCTTGCAAGTGGGCCTACCTTAACGATCTTTGAAACAGAAAATGATCTTAGGACTCGGTGGTACTTGGTACAAAAAATCTATAGAGATATTTGGGCCCAGTGGAAAAATGAATATCTCTCACAGTTATCCATTAGAGCTAAATGGAGACAATCTCAAAAGAATCTCAATCTCAACGATATTGTTATCATTAAAGATGAAAACCTCCCGCCTGGGAAGTGGGCTCTAGGGCGTGTCGTAGAACTGCATCCTGGATCTGACGGACACGTTAGAGTCGTTACCCTTAAAACCAAAAATGGGTTCCTAAAACGGCCTGTTGTTAAGCTATCTCTATTACCAGCAGACAGAGACAATAATCTTTCTAGTGACACGAAGGTTAAGGAAGAAGCACCAAGGAAGAAAAATCCCAAGCATATCTCCTTCTCGACTATAGCTCTGTCAGTAACGCTATTGTTATTGTCACTAATAAACCTATCTCAAGCATCTTATAGTTTTACCCCTTTGAGCAACAACAGCGTTTATTTCGACAAAATCTCCAACATGCATCTTATTAGAGACGATTGGCGTTTAATTGTTTATTATGACACATATCCCTACAAAGAAGGCACGTTGGCACTCGAGAAGTATATCAATTATCTTGAAACATTATGCTCCACTATTAAAGAACACACACCTTGCGACAGTATCATCTTACAACTCGGGCACGAGTTCGAAGAAATCAAACATTATGATAGTATGTTGACAATGAATGAATCATTTGTAACTGGAGACGAGCGGCGGCGCCGGCGTCGTGGTCTAATAGACGGAGTAGGCTACGTCGCAAACAGCTTGTTTGGCGTGCTAGATCAGCGTTTCGCGGAAAAATATGCTCAAGACATCGACCTTTTGAAAGAAAATGATAAACATTTGTATAACCTCTGGAAAAACCAAACCTCAATCGTGGAAGCCGAACTTAACCTCATGAAAAGAATGGAGAAAGCTGCGAACAAACATCATAAATCGTAAATCAAAGATTTAATTACCTTAAAGAATCCTATCAAGATCTTCAACGCCATGTACAGAACATGACTTTAGTTACCGATTTCTTAGCATCTGCTATGACGGCGAATAACTTACTGTATAGCCTCAGGAAAATACAAGACTCTATTCTTGATACGGTAACCAATATTTACAATGGAAAATTGGACTTCCATCTAATATCTCCTAAACAGCTGAGAACGGAATTAAGCTCTATATCAGCACATATCCCCAAAGACATGGCACTTCCTGTCAACCATTTGAATCTCAAGGATCTCTACAACTTGATAAAAGTGCGGACAAAGTACTATAGTAAGTACTTGATCATTGAAATAAGAATACCCCTCATAGAAAGAGACCTTTACGAAATCTTTAATCTCATTCCAGTCCCACGATTGTTGAACCACGACATGATAAATGTGAAAGTTATCTCAAGTTTTGCTGCCATTAACCTCAGGAAAGACTCATACGTAACCCTTACTGATGCTGATTTCCAGTCTTGTATAAGACAAAATCCTGGGATGATTTTATGTCATACAAAAAACCCTATAAATATCTTAAAAGATGATCACAGCTTGTGTGAAACGATCCCACACACAAGAACCTGTGAAACTATTAGAACCCCTTGTAAAAATATTTGGAAGGAATTAACAGCGGATAACAAATATTTTTATTTTTGTTGCAATGAATGCAACTTTAAACTTCTCTGTGACGGCGAAATTACCGCCGTTAAATTGATGAATGCAGGTCTGTTGAATGTGGAGGAAGGCTGTATGATAAAGACGGACAATTTCATTGTCCATTCTAATAAAAGGCTGTCAAGCAAAATGAGTATTGGTGCAAGAATTATTGCGCCACAAATATCACCTATTAATCATATGTTCAACATATCTATCCCTGAAACCCCTGTAATTAATCCTAATAATTCTGAAATATTGCGACAATTTGAAGAAATACAGAAAAAGATTGAGATCATGAAACAAACTGAACCATGGAGTGATAAAATATCCTATCATGACGTACATATTTATAGCGTCTTGTATGCTCTAATCTTTGGAATCCTGATAACTGCGGCGGTATACTTTTGGCGGCGTCACAGGCGGTCAACACATCGAGAACCCTCGGTACCTGCTGGATCTACTGCGATCTCTTCACATCCCGGAAATGAGAGTGTTATAAGTGAGTGTAGTGCGGTTAGGGAAAAAAGGCAATCTTTAATCAAACTAAAAAGTGCATTGAGTGAGTGTTGTGATCTTAGGGAAAAAGGTCAATTTAGTCAATCCGTGAAAAGCGATCCCAAAAATCTTATTAAATCTAGCGAGTGTTTACAAACAGAAGATAGGGCCTCGTCCCCTGTTTTTCGCGTATTGTCCCTTCCCGATCTTAGATAAATAGTTGCTGGACTACTTTTAACTGTTCGAAATATTGTTAATCACTCACTACTAATCCTTATCCCTGTCATATAGTTGATAAGTTGAATATTGTTTATCATCTTGTAAATCTCAACTCCATCTTTATCCTACTAACCCCTATCTTTGCCCCCGGGAGCATGTACGGGTCAACCACCGTACAGCAAATTTACCTGGGTCATCATTATTACGCCACCCGCTCAGTATGTTTCCATCATTTATATTATTGCACTTACACCGCAATAGTTCAGTACGTAATTCGGCGACATACCGTGCGCGTGACTCATAATCCTATATCGATCACCATTCATCCTAGCATAAATTAATCTTAATCTTACATTTGTGGAAACAGACAATACAGTGAATTTATTAACTTTGAACTGACTTTCATCTCTTATCTCATCCTTTATCTCTATCTTAATCCAACCCCGAACATAGTTTAATTTTAGTCGTTGTAGTCATGTTACAGAGTCATAAAATTTTTCATTGTGACATATGTCATCCGTCAGCATTTAATATTTTCTTCAATCATAAACGTTTTATGAGCTTAATGATTTGCGAAAGTTTTTATTATCTATACCGGACGGGCGTGATCGACTGGAACGCGGTTGTGATGGGGTAGGTCTATCCTTCTTCTAATCCTTCGATGTGAACTGTGACCACCCGACTGCGTCCAGCCGCGCTGACGTCCTGTACCGTGGGTACTGAGGTTCCCCGTACCATTCTTTCTTGCTATTTACTTGCTGTCTTCGGGGTAGATTGGGGTGAGGGATGTATGCTTACCAGGGTTAAATAATATGCAGGAATTTGATAACAGTGCAGCTAGTGTTTTAGCGTCATTTTGTGATGCGGTACGAGGAAGCGTGGTCACCATACAACAGAGCGGCAGCGACTGACTTGGGCATATTAACACGCCGTCAGTTGCACTGGCGCGGGAGGCGGGCGAGCAAACTGACGCCGAAAATATTGAAGCGCTAATATTGAAGTCAGTACTGACGCGCCAGTACTGTACTGACTTTTTTTTTTTTTTTTTTTACTATAGATAGGCACGCGTTTGACCACTATCTCACCTGATGGTAAGTGATGATGTGGTCGAAGATGGAGCACGCTTGCCTAGAAATAACCTATTCACTCTTGACTTAAAGACTCCCAGGTTGTAGCTATCGGGAAACACAGACTCCGGCAGGGAATTCCACTCCTTAGCTGTACGCATTATGAATGTGTTACCAAAACGTTTGACGTTCGTTTTTTTGACTTGAAATCAATTTACACTATGGCAGTGCCAGGTCAGTACTGACTTGTCAGTGGACTGACGTCAGTTACTGACTCAATGTAAATCTGCCTTTACGTGTAATTTTAGATTATATAACTATCAAAATTTTTTAAACAGTTTATTCACACTTATTCCATTCTTGGTTTTTAGAAATTCGATGTTGCAGTTGTCTTTACGGATTAATTTCTTCAATGTTTTGCAGGTAGAAGCTTCGTAATGCTGCCTTCAGTTGTCGACGATTTCCCGAATATTTTTACGTGAATATCCAATTTGTGGAGCACATAACATTAGTCCAGTGATTTCACAGTTTATTTAATTTTAATTTATTTTATGTAAGTACAAGTAAAATACACCTTATATTATTTAAATCTGACCTTTCGTTTAAAAGTTATGAAAGGTATAAAATACTCTAAGAGCCTAAGAAACATGTTGCAGTTTGCGCGAACTACCGATGCCGACGTCGAACGTTTAGTCTATTAATAAGTCATTTACACGGGGAGATGAAGTTCGTGGAGTACTAACTAAAACCGCGCGAAAGAAGTCGCGGGCGAAGTGCTAGTCTGTACTACATGTATGTAGCTGTTACACTTATACGGCACAATACCTCCGCTGAAACCAACTAATTTAATCAAACAAGATTTTTCAGCGAAAATATCTCGACTTTCTTTTATATAATTATGTTAAAGTTTTGCAGCGAACTTTAACTATGTAAATTTCTCCTGTCGCTCTTCCACTTTGAAATGTGGAAACAGTTTGTGTCTACCCTGGCAAGGCTTTCGCTATAAAAAACCCTTCGTAAGTAATTAGGAAGTTTCAGAACATTGGCTCATTGGCATACTTTCAGCTCGTAATATGCAGATATTCTCGGCGTAAAAAGTTGGCGTTGTATGTTATAATTCACGAGGGCCCACTTTACGCCACAGGGGTGAATTTCTTATGAGCACGACGTGTATTTGCCTCAAAAATCTATGCCTATATTATTTCTTCTTCGCGCGCACTCGAAGTCGGACGCATTTTCAAGTAGGTCCAACGAAATAAATTTATGTATCGCACCTAACAATTTTTCTACGAAAAAAAATCTGTTATAATATGCGGAATCAAAATTGCAACTTAAACATAATTATAAAAACCTGATCTCGACAACCAGTAAACCAGAAATAGTGAATTTACAAATTTTACCGAAAATAAAGCAACTAAACAACAGTGAATCATCGCCACAGTCATCGCAGCGCGGGGCTTCCATTCGTCGGCAACGGGTGAGTCAGAGCGCTCACAGCGACCAAAACGCTACCATATATGGTCACAAAACGCAGCTACAATCCTTGCACAAAACGCCTCTAATAGGAAACTACTCGTATACCAAAAATTTCAACAAGTTTTTGCGTGTTAACCTGGCTCGACAGTGTGTTAGCGGAACTTACATGAAGCAGTGTCCGAGTTCGATCCTGGCATTCGTCTATTCTTTATGGATTTGTTTTTGAGTTTTGCTATTCTAAATTGTGCCATCAAAATTTCATTGTTTTGGAGATGACATTTTTAAATTATTTTGTATTAATACGAACATTTACACAATGCCGAAACTAAACCGTACTCCACTTATTGCCGACACTGAAAGTGTAAATGCCCGCAAGAGGAAACGAGAGGACTACAGTGAGCTTATGGAAATGCTTAAATCTCACATTGATAAAACGCACAACAAATTTGAGTCTCTTCAGGCACCGCTTTCAGAAATCATAAGCCAGAATGCTGTCATTCAAAATATCATAGACTTCATCTAAAAAAAATACGATGAAATAGTGCCAAAAACGGAGAAACTCGAAGATGAATGGAAAGAAGACCGTTCCTATATAATCCACTTGAGGATAGAGTGGATAATCTAGAGAGAATGTGCCATCAATCTAAGATTGAAATTAGAAATATCCCAAAAGTGCAAGTCGAAATTAAAGACGATCTTTGCCGAATTGTAACCAAAGCGGCCACTGTCCTTGAAATCCCTCTGCAAAAACAGGGAATTAAAGACATTTTCCGAGTTAACAAAAAGAAGGGAACATCAGCGATAATAGTTGATTTCTCTAGACCTAAAACAAAAGATGACATAGTAAAAAGTGTCTGGCAATTTAATAAGAAAAACCGGGAAAGCAAATTGAACACAACTCATATTAAGATGTCTGGTCCAGCAATGCCTATATATATATTTATATATATATCGGAAAATCTAATAATAAAAGCTCAGCGCTTATTTTACGTACTCGTAGCTAGAATCTTTGCCAGAGATAACTCTTACAAGTTTTGCTGGACTACCTATGGTAAAGTTTATCTGAAAAAGGACGAAGGTGGAAAACAAATACTGATTAAAAATGAAGCTGACGTCAACAACCTGCGCAAGTGACTGACCGATTGTTTTTGTAATACGAGTAAGATTATCACTTTATTTTTGGTTCTCCTGTCTTCGCCTGTTTATAAGAAATCATGGAATTATACACTTACACAACCTTACTTTACACAACCGACACATACAACACCCGCACTCACCAATACATACCAAGTATGCTTTTTAAGACCTATGTTTAAAAGAATCCGTTCACATAATTTGATAATCCTGACACATATATTCCTTCACTTCTGTTGTCAATATTGCGCGTTTATAACATTTATTTGTGACACAGTTTTCCATATCTATTCCAATGGCTAATAATATAATATGTACAAATGTAGACGCTGTCTCTGTCGCTGATAGTTACTACTGTGATATTGAAACTTGTAACGATATGATAAAGACCTAGAGGTCTTTATCATATCGTATCAGATCCCAGAGGATCTCCCTAAAAATTATTTGCCAAAATATACGCACTATATATAAAAACTTTGATAATTTTCAAGCACAATTATGTAGACATTCCGCTGATATTGACATTACTATACTTACTGAATGCTGGATAAAAGATCATAAGCCTATCCCATTTCTTAACCTTAAAATTATGAACCTTATTGCTCTAAAACACGCTTAAACCAAAATGTTGGTATTGTAATATATATAAAGAAACATATTAAATGTACAGTCGAGGAACTTGAGTCAATAGGCGCTGAATTTCTCTTATTAAAAATATATCCAGACATTAACATACTTGCTGTTTATAGGTCCCCCTCCATATACTGCACAACCACTGCGTACCGCGCGCTGGGACATGTCCCAGCGCGCGGTACGCAGCTAAGCAGTGCGTTTCCTCACAGCATGCTGCAAAATGCGCATTTTTTTTTTGGGACAAGCCCGCCACACTTTTCCAACCACTGCAACACCTGAAAGCCAGAATCAGTTGTGGTGACCACCAGAAAAACGCCGAGCCAATGAAACCCGACGAGTCCCTGAGAAAAGATTCAACTGTCTTGGATCCTGCAACGAATTTAATCAGAAAAGTACAGTGGAGGAGCAGGAAAAAATATAAATATAATTTTCACTTCCCTCCGTATCAAACAGGAGACAAAATAGAACTAGGCCAATAGGCACCAAGAGACATATACAACTGGGTTAAGCCCAGTTTCCAAGCACCACGGATTATATCTTACACAGTAAGATTGTACGAACAAACACATGTTAAGACGGAACGTTGTTTATTCAAAACTCAAAGTAAACAAACTATAGTCTAGTACAGTACAGGGAGCGGGACCCCGTGCGTGTGCTAGCGTAAGACTGGTTCTCAGAGCTGTCCGAACAGGAATGTCGAAGCAGACCGAGAGCGCAGTGAACACTCGCTGCGCACAAGATCGGGTCATTTCTCGATTCCCCTAGGGGAACTGGAGGTAACTGGTATACCTAGTTGGTATTTCAGTGGTTTTCAGCGCCGCCTGTGTACACAGGCGGGTCATTGGGTTGTGGCGGTGGCCACGTGATGTCAAATCCGGGCGTCTAGTCCGGTGTTTGCCTGCACGTTGGCGAGAGCTGCCCCCACCGGCAGCGTCCCCGTGAGGGGAGCCTCTAGTGAGCGCTCTACGAGCCAACGGCGTTTGTTGAGGAGTGGGCTTCAACTGATTATGGCGAGGTCGAGCACAACAGGGTGAACTCCTGGCGTGCGCCCGTCAGTCATAATCAGTGAGCGGCGTCGGTGTTGGGTAGTGGTGCTGCGGGGATTAGGTCCCGCGGCAGTGGTCGGTCCGGTGGGCGTCGGTGGTAGGGCGCCAGCTCTCGCAGGTGGCGGAAGGAGGAGGCCCCGGCGCGGTTGAACATCTTGGTGGTCAGGCGGCCGATGAAGTCGTCGAGGCTCTCCATGCGTAAGTCTCTCGCGATTACCGCGTTCCTCACGTATCTTGGGGCGTCTACGATGCTGCGTAGTGACAACGACTGCTGCGCGCGCAGCCGGTCTCGGTTGGTTTCCGAGACCAGCGCGTACCACGCAGGGGCAGCGTAAGTGAGTCGGCTGCGCACATACGCCTTGTAGACGCCCAGCTTCGCCTTGAGCGGTAGGCGCGATGACAGGACGGGACGCAGGAGAGCTCGAGTGGCGCGGGTTTGAGCCACGACGTTCTTCACGTAGGGGCCCATGGTGAGTCGCTGGTCGATGGTAACGCCCAGGTATTTAATTGTGCGCGACCATCCGACCTGTCGACCCAGCGTAGTGAGGCGGGGTGGGTGGCGTCGTCCTCCGAAGGATATCGCCTGGGTCTTCGCCACGTTTACGGATAGTCGCCAGTCCTCCAACCATGGCGGGAGCGCATCCAACGCTCGCTGCATCTTCACAGCCGCATGGGCGGGTGACAGCGAGGTTGTGATGAATGCGGCATCGTCTGCGTATAGTGCCAGCATGGCACCTCCACCGACGGGGATGTCGTCCGTGTATCTGGCGTAGCAGATTGGCGACAGGCAGGATCCCTGGGGCACGTCGGCTCCGACGGAGCGAACCGTAGACAGGACGCCTTCAACCACCACTTGAAAGCGCCTGTTCTCCAGGAAGCTGGCCACAGTCTTAACTATTCGACGAAGAATAGTAGACGTGGACAGCTTGTAGAGCAAGCCGGCGTGCCACACGCGATCGAACGCCTTCTCCATGTCGAGCATCACCGCGACGGCACCCTCCTTCTTATTGCAAGCAACAGTCAGGTGGTGCACCACTCTCGCGAGTTGGTGTGTCGTGGAATGCTCGGCACGGAAACCGTACTGTTCGTCGCGTGGTTGGATGTGTGGAGTCAGGTGCAGCAGTAGAAGCTTCTCGAAGACTTTCGAGAGTGTCGACAGCAGCGTGATGGGCCGATAACTTTCGGGCTTCAGTATGTTTTTTCCGGGTTTCGGCAGCATGATGACTCTGCCGAGTTTCCACACCGCGGGAAAACACCCGGTCCGTAGGATGCCATTGAATAGCTGCGTCATGGTTGCGATTGCTCGCGGAGGTAGGTGACACAGGGCTTCATTTGGGATCCCATCGGGACCGGGCGCTTTCCGCAGTGGGGAGCGGCGAATCATCCGCTGCACTAAACCCGGAGAAAGGACTACCAGGGTTATCGTTATCGTTGAAGTAGGACTCCAGATGCTGCTGGATAGCTTCTACGTGCTGCACGTTGGAAGCTGTATGGGGCTGGAACTGCTTCTCCTGATGGTCAGCCAGAATCTCCGCTCGGTCCTCGACCCGGTAACGGAGGGTTCCGTCACCGGCCAGGAGAAGCCTAATCGGAGAAGGCTTTCTGGAGAGCTGGCGGCACAGGCGGTGGATGCCCGTCCAGTCGTTTCCTGCTCGCTCGATGGCGTGGTACCAGGACTCGGTATGCACTGTCTCCAGTGCACTCGAGATCCTTTTCGCCAGAGCGTTGAGCTGGGATTTCATGGACGGACACCGGGTGCGGTTCCAGATGCGTCGCAGCTTCCTCTTCCTGTCGACCATTGCCAGGAGGTGGGGCGGGAGTTGAGGCTGACGGCGTGCCGATGCTGCGTCTTGCTTCGACTCTCGAAGCGCTGCGGTAATGGCAGCGCTGAGTTCTTCGGCGAGCGTGTCGACGTCAGCATGCGACTCGATGCGGCGGTAGGGAGCGTGCTCCGTCATATGTTTGGCGAAAGCGCACCAGTCCTGGCGGGGTCGTGGTAGTAGGGGCACTGATCGAGCCGGACAGGCTGGTGGTCCGAGAGGACATGGTCATCCAGGACGTCTATTGACGGCGCGGCCGGCCGCGGACGAGAGCCAGGTCAATGACGTCCGGCATGTAGGCGGGGTTGTGCGGGTAGTGCGTCGGTACAGTCGGCCCAATCACCTCGTATTGGTTGCGGTCTGCATGACTCAGCAGGCGTCGACCATCTGGGCAGATGGAAGCCTGCCAGACTGGCCGACGCACTTTAGGGAGCTCAAAAGGATACTAGGCCACTCACCAAACGGACGTGCGTACGGGAAAGGTGTCAGAGTACCGCGCCGTCCAAAAATACCAGACCAACCTAGAAAAAGAAACAAATATCACATGGTTTTGTTATTCACTCCCCGCTGAGCAGAGCCTCAAAGCGGCGATCCGCGGCCTGCCAGCGAACACGGAGCCAGCGGATATAGAGGCAGACCTCCGTGAGCTAGGGTTCGCGCCGGAATATGTCCGCGCTATCCGTACCCGCTCCGGACGTCCTGGCTGCCTTTTCATCGTCCAGCTGCAGCGAACCCCAGACCTAACCCCGGGCATATACCAGATCAGCGAACTGCTGTGTATGCCGGGGATCACCATCGAAGCATGGCGCGGGAAGAAGGGTCCCGCGCAATGCCACCGCTGCCAGCAGTTCCGCCATTCCTCCCATCACTGCCACAGACCGCCCGCATGCGTGCGCTGTGGCGAGGAACACGCGGCAAGGGATTGCCCTCGCCCACGGGAGTCGCCACCCACCTGCGCGAACTGCGGAGGCCTTTGACGTCATTGTCCGCGGCCGGCCGCGGACGAGAGCCAGGTCAATGACGTCCGGCATGTAGGCGGGGTTGTGCGGGTAGTGCGTCGGTACAGTCGGCCCAATCACCTCGTATTGGTTGCGGTCTGCATGACTCAGCAGGCGTCGACCATCTGGGCAGATGGAAGCCAAGTTCCACGCCGTGTGCTTCGCATTGAGGTCGCCCGCAACGATCGTCGCGAGTGGCGAGTCGAGCGGTGACATCAGCCTAGCTGTTGGTGGGGCGGCTTGTAGAAGGCGAACACACGGGTGGGATTGCGGTCAATGCAGACCTCAACCCCGAGGGCGTAGGCCGACTGCAGCGAAGGTGGTGACAGCGGTTGGTGGATGATTTTTCTCCTTACTAGGACTGCTAATCCCTGTACGCAGTCCCAGTAGGAGAGGTGTGGTCCTCTCGGTACACAAGGTACCCTGGCATCGTGAGCTTGGAGCTACTGGTGCGTCTCGTTGATTAAAGCAACGTCGATCTGCCGTTGTTTCAACAGCAACCTCAGGAGCCTGGCCTTCTCAGGGGTCAGCCCGTTGGCGTTCCAGTGTACAATGCGTAGCTCATTTGCGGCCATGGGCGCACAGATCTGTTACGCATTGCAGGATGGTGGGGACCGGATCCCGCCCCTCCTGGATGGCCAGCAGCACCGAATTTAGTGCTCCGATGGCCAGGGTAACTAGCGGGTCAATCGTCCCCTGCTTCGCCTTCGTCCCTCCGGGGAGGGCAGCGACCACAGGGGCCATTGGCCGTTGGTGTTGCTTTGATGTTTTTTTAGCGGGCTGCGTGGTGGTCGCAGCTGCCTTACTGCGAGGGCGACGCCGCCTTCTCTTCTTGGCCCCACCCGCGCCAGTTCCCGCCTGTGCAGGATTGGCGGTGACCATGAGAGAGCTCGGGGCGTCGGCCTCGGTCTCGCCTGCTGCGGATGCCTTAGTAGTGTGTGTGACAGGGGCGGAGGTGCGCGCCACTGTGCCGGCTCGTCTGTTCCGCGCTTCCTTGCGGAAGATCGGGCAAGACGTGTTGTTCGCCGTGTGAGCACCTCCGCAGTTCGCGCAGGTGGGTGGCGACTCCCGTGGGCGAGGGCAATCCCTTGCCGCGTGTTCCTCGCCACAGCGCACGCATGCGGGCGGTCTGTGGCAGTGATGGGAGGAATGGCGGAACTGCTGGCAGCGGTGGCATTGCGCGGGACCCTTCTTCCCGCGCCATGCTTCGATGGTGATCCCCGGCATACACAGCAGTTCGCTGATCTGGTATATGCCCGGGGTTAGGTCTGGGGTTCGCTGCAGCTGGACGATGAAAAGGCAGCCAGGACGTCCGGAGCGGGTACGGATAGCGCGGACATATTCCGGCGCGAACCCTAGCTCACGGAGGTCTGCCTCTATATCCGCTGGCTCCATGTTCGCTGGCAGGCCGCGGATCGCCACTTTGAGGCTCTGCTCAGCGGGGAGTGAATAACAAAACCATGTGATATTTGTTTCTTTTTCTAGGTTGGTCTGGTATTTTTGGACGGCGCGGTACTCTGACACCTTTCCCGTACGCACGTCCGTTTGGTGAGTGGCCTAGTATCCTTTTGAGCTCCCTAAAGTGCGTCGGCCAGTCTGGCATACCTCCACCACGAGTGGCGGGTATCTTGCCGCGGCTTTGGGAGCTCGTGAGGCAGACGGAGCGGTGGCATCACCACCATTGCCGGTGGAGGCAAGTGGCACGCCAGCAGGTGTGGTGGTGGCACTGCTGGTGCTTCTGTTGGGAGAAGCGGCGTTGGAGGCAGCGGGGGCGCTGTTCGCGCTTGTATGTGGTGAGTAGCGTGGTTGGGCGGCTGCGCTAGCGTAGGACGCGCCTACGTCCATCGGCGAGGTTCGTATTCTGCCAGCTGATGGGAAGGGTGGCGTGGTAAACACCGCCTGCCTCTTCTCCGTTGGTTGCGGTGGGATGGGTAACCTCTCCGGGGTGATCCTGGTTGGTGGCGCAATGAGTTTAGGGTGGCCTTCCAGAGGCGCAGCGTTATTGCGCTGAGCGGGCCGTTTTTCTCGCTGCGGCTGGGGCGCAGCGATGGTGGAGGTTACTGTGGCTTGTGGTGCCTGCTGTATCGGCGCCGTGAGCGGCGGCGGTCGGGCACCAGATGTGCTGGGTGCAGCGAAAGACGCCTGCGTGGTAGCGGGCGGCGGGGCGTCTCCCTCAGATGGGGTCGGTGTGGTGGCCAATGGGCTGGCCGTGAAAAATTCCTCTCCTCCCAGGTCAAAAGGATCGACCATTGAGCGGCAGCGGCAAGGGTCGGGCGAGTCATGTGCTGCACGGCTATGAGGCGGTCAATGCCGGCCACAGCCGCGGCACGTGAACGCCAGACCGACCTTCTTCCGTCCCCCGTGGTTAGCGGGGGGAGAGGGCGGGTTGGCCTCCGCGGCGGAGGGTATGTTGGAGGCGGTGGTGGCATTATTCACCACCGCTTGGTTAAAATTTTTGGTTGTTACAGCATGGGCTGTGCTTGACGCGCAGCGAGGGACTGTCAAGCGCGGTCCGCCGCCAGTCTTCTTCGGCGCACGACGCCCACCTGGCCCGGCCCCCGATGCTCGCCTCTGAAGGCAGGCCCAAGCCGGAGACCGAAGCCGGCAGAATACCGTGCGTGATTTCCGAAGAAAACGGCTGGACGCAGTTGGTTTGAAGCTTGAGGCTTGTTCCTGGCTGCTTGTCGTGTGCAAGTTTTAAGTTTGTACAAAAAACTTGCACAAAAATGCTTGTGTCGGACCCGAACGCACGTGGTCACTCTGTGACAGTCGGCGAATCCCGCTGCGCACACTGGTGGATGTCGCTGCGTCCCCTCACGGGGGCGCGGCAGGCGGTGTCGGGGCGAAGCCCCCTGACCGCGGTGGTCACTCCTCGGCCCGTTACTACGGGCCGGTCCTTAGGACGGCAACAAAAGTGCCATGAAAAGTTTGGCGTGCGCCTGCCGCTATTATCTTAGCAAACAGTCGCACGCCTGTGATAGGGTCGCTGAAGTGTTTTACTACAGGCGCGTCGCGACTGTTTGTCGCTTCTTCACGGCACCTTCGGCGGTCAGTCCCCGCCGAGTGAGACCCCCAGTGACCTGGGGGAGGCCCAGCGAGAACGACCAGCGACGAAGGTGTCGACTTTGGTGACGCACCTGCAGCAAGGAGTGAGTGGCTCTCGTCCGCACCGGTTCTCAGATCTAGCCGATTGCGGCCCGGACTGCAGAGCCGAATGTATGTGTGGGCGGCCATGTATTGTGAGTACTGCCGCCCAGTGCTAATGCACCGAATAAGCCTATATTAACCTAGGAAACATATCCGGTGCGTGAGTACTAGCGCCTGTCTAGTGGTGAGTGTGTGGGTTTCGGAACGCAACCTGCCTATATTAACTTAGCACAGGTCGCGCGCCGGGATGCGAGTACATGTACAGTGTCACTGTTTGAGTAGGCCGCGTGTAGCGGGAAGCGGCCTACTCAGGCGTCAGTCCGGTGAGGTGAGACGGGGCCGTCCACGTCCCCGACCAGGTCGCGGGGTAGGCGCTTCGCGTCAGACGGGCGCGCGCGCCAGGGCGCAATTTGCTTGACGTGAGGCCAAGCGGATGCGTCGGCGCGCGCGAACATGCCTTTCGCGAGGCGCTGTATGAACTCATCCAGGCTCTCGATCCCGAGGTCCCGCTGGATTACGTCGTTCCTCACTAAGTGAGGGGCGTGCAGAATGGTCCGCAGCGCAAGGTGCTGTTGCGCGCGGAGCTTCACGCGGTTCCCCTCGCACGTGAGGGCGAACCAAGCGGGGGCGGCGTACGTCAGAATCGGGCGTATGTACGTCTTGTACACACCCAACTTGACGCGCGCCGGCAGCTGGGATGAGAGCACTGGGTAGAGCCGTGCACGGGCGGTCCTCGCCTGTGCAACAACCTGGTGGACGTGCGGCCCCATCGAGAGCCGACGGTCGATGGTCACACCGAGGTACTTCGCCTGGGGGGACCACTCGACGTCGACTCCTTGTAACTTCAAGGGCGGTGGGAGGCGCGCTGAGCCTATGGCGATCGCCTGCGTCTTACCCACGTTAACCGACAGTCGCCACTTGGCGAGCCAGGCGGGAAGCTCGTCTAGCGCGCGCTGCATCTTGGACGCCGCGTGGCTGGTGTTGAGCGAGGTTGCTATGTACGCGGCGTCGTCGGCAAACAGCGCGAGCGTAACGAGAGAGGTGGCGGGGATATCGTCGGTGTAACGTGAGTAACACGCTGGCGACACGCAGCTGCCCTGCGGCACGCCCGCCCGGACAGGGCGGGGGGTGGACAGCGCGCCGTCGACCACCACTCGGAAGCTCCTGTTGGACAGAAAGGATTGGACCACTTTGACCACGCGACGGGGCGCGGCGGAGGTGGCCAGTTTATATATGAGCCCGCTGCGCACACGCACGGTGGTCGTGTTTTATACAGGCCGGCTCGGCCGCTCGGCGGCGCACGGTGGGGCGGCCGCTGGCGAGGAGGCCACGCCCAGTATGACGTGTAGGTGGTACCGCGGCTCGTGCGCTCGGGTGTTGTTGATTTTATTGTTACATTACCATTAAAACTAATGGATTCTAAATTGTGAGCTACTTTTGATTCCAGTAATAGGGACAAAATCGCTCGAACGCACGCAAATTTGGTCTGGTTTCTACAAGGTCCGTATAGCAAACTACCCCAGATGTAACCTGAATACTATCAAACATAATATTGCGTTCAGTTTACCAAAGAATACACTCACAGAAGATGTGATGTGCGGATTGTTCGTATTCATGGTCAGTTGTAGAACATTGACGTAAAAGCGAGGCCACAAGCTTATAGGAAATTTATTTACTCTTAAAGTTGACATGACCTTTGACCCACCTCCAGCCATGTCCTGTCCTGTCCAGCCGCTCACGAACAGGTGGAAAAGTCTGGTGGAGGTGACGGCATTTGATGGAATTTTCACACCTACATTGCGATTCGGATAAAAGTTCCTCCCAGACATCACGCTGGGGTTTTAGTAATCTAGTGATTGTGACTTAGTACGGTCGCGTTGCGGTAAGAACTCTGGGATCGTGATCTTTCCAGCGTAGAAGTACATTGCAGCACGCCGCTGCACCTCTACATCAACTAGGACAAACCCTGCCAGCACCGGTAAGACTTCAGTACTAACCGTCCTATACGCCTTGCATAAGAATATCAAAGGCAAACGCTGGTTTTGAAGCAATTTACGTCGTACCGCCCTTATGGCGCCCAGACAGGTGCCCCGTAGCACATACAACCCAAGTAAGTGGCACCGTAAATAGTTTTCAAGGTTTGAAAGGATAGACCCCAAGTAGCTTTGGACATTCTCGTCAAGGCATAGAAGTTCTTTTTTGCTTTCTCACTTACTGTTTTTATATGATCAATAAATGAAAGTTTATTTTCTAGTAGCATACCGAGGTAGCACACGGATTATTTTCTTTTAACGGGTACATTATTACAATTAATACTAGGCGACCAGGATTTAAGATTTCCTTTGAAAATAAGTTGATATGTTTTATGCGGTGCAAAGGTCAGACATTTTCGATCACCCCACTGAGATAATAATCGTAGGCATCAAAGTTCACGAGACCAGCCCGAGTACTTGCCTGAATGAGAAGCAAGCCGTCGTCCGCGTGACGTGGTTATAATGTAAAAGGAGACCATTACATACAATTTTGGGCCCAAATGTAACGAGTTGAAAATGGTGTGAATTAATAGATTCAGACTTCTCAGTCCCTCACTGACAATTCTGTAAGTTTTGACTATATAGAATAAATAAATAACCTGAGAGAAGAATTATTAGAGGTTTAGTAAAAATAAGGCTATAGTACAATCTTTAATTAACAGTTGATTCTTGAAGTGCAAAAGATGTTTACTAATTTTTATCATACCTATTTAGTGGAAAACGTTTGAATTAAGGGCAATTTGAAATTTATGGTAGCTCGAAAGCGCCAAACTAAAAAGAAAGCAGAAACATAAGTATCTGCTGTCAAAATATCAACAAAAAGCAGCACTCTTATAAACAGTGATTAGACGTAGAATAAAGTAAAATATTGAACGCAGACAAATAATTATTTATTTTTAGATATTTTTTTTCAGTCGTTACTAAATTATATCACGTTTTCTATGTCCCCAAATTATTTTGAAAACTACTCATCCAGTAGATTTTTTAAGCACATGGCCACAATTGTGCGATAGAAATAGCACTAGAGAATTTTTAGCACTCGGAAGCTATGGAGTAGACCAGTTGTAAAAATATCAGCTTATCATAATTTAACTAAGTATTTTATAGAAAAGAATGAAATGATAAGTGTTGTAAGTAAGTTGTAAGTGTTGTAAGTTGGTTGAGCTGAAGGGTGCCGATACACGCGTCATGTTCGTGAACAGGCGCCGTCGGTTGAGACTGGTCATCTCTTAACTGCCATTGGCTTATTTTAATCTTTATATTTAAAATTCTTATAATAAGCCCTTTTTTTTTCCTTTGCATTGTCCTCACATGCAGAAGCAACAAGTATATGTAACTTGAAATTTTGTAAAACCAGAACATGATTTAAAAGAGTGTCCGTGGAGTTTCTTGCACGTTCTTCTCCATAGAGATCTACGCTTTGGAACGTGCAAATAGCTTCCATGTTTTTGACTGACCGACCTGACGTTTTAAAAGTGCCTGTGAATGGTTTATTTGAAATAAAATGCTTTGAATTTGAATTTGAATTTGAATAAGTTGCCGTGGATTCGAACACGTATACTCTTTCTCAGAAACCGAGCATTTTTCGGAGATGGTTTTTTATTAGTGAAAAAAATTGTTTCCATAAATATATTTTAACTCTTTATCTTATATATTATATTATAGCCATTTATTTATCCTTAAATTACATTAAATTATTATGCTTGTTCATTATTAATTTTTAACATTAATAAATACAATTTTCTGATTAAATTCAATTTCATTGCGACAATTACAAATATAGCTTGACGTATTCAAGTTTGCTAAATTACTTATTTTTATGTAAGGACCTCTTTTCGAGTAAAGGCCTCCTCCATTTCACTCCACTGATTTCTTTCCTTGGCTTTTGATGCCCAATCATTACCTGCTGTCTCTTTTATTTCATCAAGCCATCTTTCAGAGGGTCCACCTCCTTTTCTCTTACCGGTAGGGCCACACCAGTGTACTGTTTTGTTGGACCATCTGTCATTTTTCATGCGTTGTTACGTGGCCTGGCCATTTTCCATTTTTGAGTTAGAGCATCTGTTACGTTGGTCTGTTTTCTTATATCTGAGCTCTTTTGTTTATCCATTCGTTTTAGGTTTATAATGCTCCGCTCCTTTGCTCTCTGGCAGGTTCGAATTTTTTTTTCAACTTTTCCATTATAGATCCACGTTTGGCAGGCGTACCAAATGTTAAGGATGATGTTCTAAACGGATTAAAATCACTTTTTTCCGTTAGCTGGCACTTTCAATTTTGGACCCAACTTTGTATGAAACGTGAATGGTCGTGATCGAAATAATTCAAAAAGTCGATTTTCAACCTGTCTCATGTTTCATATTCAATTTTAACAGTTTATAATTGGAACAACTTTTTAAATGAAACTATAAATTATTTGAAGGTTTGAAATTTAAAAAAGAACCTACAAAATATTTTAACATTCAAAGAAAAACAACTACGCCATCTAGTAACAGCATAATTAAATTTTGTTAGTCAATTTTGTTTTATGCTAGATGGCGTAATTTCTCGCTTCACACGATTTTTTTTCTCTGCTATCCATGCATGCTCTACATAATATGTAGAGCATGCATGAAACTCAATGAATTACACACTGTTGCATTCAATCAATTTTAACGGTATGTGTTCTGATGAGCTTTTCGATCGGGTGCCAACGTCTACTTTCTATGGAATAGGGAGTGAGTAGTTTTTTTAATTGTCGGCAACGCACGTGTGGTGCCCCTGGTGTTGTAGGTGTCCATAGGCTACGGTAACCGCTTACCATCAGGCGGGCCGTATGCCTGTTTGCCACCATCATTGAGTTGTGTAATTTATTTTGAATTTAATCTTTCAAGGTAAGAAACTCTGATCCAACGCTGAACGTTGATACAAGACATCAAGGAGAAGTACTTTCGAAACGTCCAAATATTGAAACATCTGATTTTAACATAAGCCAACCTGCGGTGTCGTTTAATAACAGTATTATCACAAACAAATTTAACCAATCGCAAGCTTCCACTAGTATTGACGACTCAAATCATTTTGCTATTCCTGCTCCTACTGACAGCTTATGCACTGCCACTAATTACACTGAAACTGATCTTGAAACAGTAGCTAATGATAAATTAGCTGATTATAATTTTAGTGTTTGTAGTAGCTTAACCCTTGGACCAGAAACTGAAGAACCGGAACCATTGAAACAACAAATCCAAGCTGAAGACACAACGTCCCTGTCGTTAGATCACGCAGGTCCTTCTACATCGGCTGGCCAAAGCAAAGAATCTAATGAATCTAATTTAATTAAAAATAAAGTTGGTAAAAGAAAATCTAAGAAAAAAAACCAGTACATAGATTACATATCAGATTTAGAAGATTTTTCTACGTTCTATGGTGATGTAGATGATTCAGATAATTGGTCAGAAGGGCAAGAAGTAGAGTCAGAGGACAGCTTGCAGTCAGAAAGAAAAACTAAAAAAAAACAAAAGGTGCACTAAGAAAAACACAAAAATAGGTCAACACGTTGAAGAAGATGTTCATGATGAAGTAGTCGGAGAATCAGCTAACAAAACAAAAAAAAATAATTCAAGAAAAAAACGGTCTGAAAATAGAACTTCTGGTCTTGAATATATAACAAAGAAAGGTGTCGTTGTACCAGCAAAAACTATTTTAGCTAACCCTTGTTGTGGTAAGAAATGTGGCAATGACTGCGGGTCTGTGACTGAAGAAAGAAGGGAGAGTTTATTTAATTTCTTTTGGAGGCTGGATAAAGTACGTCGTCGTGATTGGTTAGTGTCTCTTTCTCAAAAAGAAAATGTTAAACGCAAACGCTCAGATTCTGATAAACTAAACTACTTATACAGTCAAATATTTTATTAATGAAGGAGAAGGTAGAAGATATGTTTGCCAACAATTTTTAGCAGCTACTTTAAATATTTCAGATAAAACAATTTATAGTATTGTGAAAAACGCTACTTGGGGATGTGCAAAAGAAGATATGAGAGGAAAATGTGAACCACCAAATAAAACTAAAGAATCAACTTTAGATGCTGTTAAGAAGTTTATTAAAAATTTACCAGCTGTACCTTCGCACTATTGTCGCCAAGATTCGAGCAAAGTATATCTCTCCCAAGAATTTAAAAATATGTCAAATTTATACAACCTTTACAAAAAGCATTACGTAGAACAGGGTATAGACGTCGTGAGTGAGAGAATTTTTCGTAAAATGTTTCAAGAGAACTTTAACATTGGCTTTCACGTGCCTAAAAAATACAAGTGCCTTAAGTGTCTACAGTTTGAAAAGAATGATAATCCTGAAAAACAAAAAGAGAAGCAAGACCATGAAATAGAAAAAGAAGAAAGTTATGCCCGTTTCAAAGTTCATAAAAATATTCACAAAGATGATCCTTCAACTCTTTGTGCTAGTTTTGATCTCGAAAAGGTCCTAAATACACCTTATGCCCAATCTATGCTGCTGTACTACAGTAGAAAACTAGCAGTGTATAATTTGTGTTTTTATGAAAATGGAACTCGCAACGTTTTCTGTTTCTATTGGGATGAGAGCAACGGCAAGCGTGGCGCTAACGAGGTTGCGACTATACTTCATAAATATATTCAATCAGTGGATGCTAGAGGGAATATCACTCGATTACTTCTATACTGCGACTGTTGTCCGGGCCAAAATCGTAACCGTACTGTATTGGCAATGTTGCATTCCTCGTTACAAGAGTGCAAAAATATAAACACCATTCAAATAAACTTCCTTTTGACTGGACACACTTACATGCCCGTGGATAGTGTCCATGCTATTATAGAAAACAAATTAAAAAATAAAACCGTTTATGCACCATCACAATGGTTTACTGTTTTTGCAACAGCTAGGCAGAATCCATCACCTTTTGCAGTGGAAAGGCTGAGTTATGAAGATTTTTATAGATGGGATAGTATTAGTGACAAATATTTTAAGGGTAATCTCACAGGAAAAATAAGCAAGGTCCGTGTTATGACTTTCAAAAAGGACAAGCAAGTTGTTAAATATAAAACATCTATGAATGCCACTGCACCATGTTCTGATATTGAAGTTCAGTCAAAAACCAAGATATCGTCACTTCTGCCGTGTTATAGATCTCAGTTGCCCATAGCAAAAGCCAAATATGATGATCTTGTCAAACTTTGCACTGATAAGGTAATTCCTAATTGCTTCAAGCATGAATTTGTGAACATTCCACGTGCAACTAACGTAAAAGATTGTCTACCTGAATCAGATGTTGAAGATAGTGAATTGAACGGTTAAAATAAGTATATTTTTAAAACGAGATCTCACGATATTTTTTTGTTTTTAAAGACTGATTGATTATTCCTGCCCTAAAATTATGTAAGATGTTATATTATTGTTATTTGTTATGTGAGAATGTTTTGGTTGTCAAAAGTTTATGGCACTTTATGTTGTCATAATGCAGAGCACTAGAGCTATTTTGTTTGTTATTGTTTTTGAAGATTAGTTTGATACTCATGTTAATCTAATTATAAGAATTCAAACTACATAGCGTTTTATAATAATTTTTTTTTGTGTTTATAATTTTCTTTTGTGTTTTTAAATAGCGCAACTTAATTTGTAACTTCATTATTTTGATCTCAGAACTAGTAGAACTTAATAAGAGTAGATAGTCCCTAAGGAGTTATTTTGTTTATTGTGCTTGTTTATTTGGTAACAACCGTCAAATAATAAATAAGTGATTAAAGATTGATTTTCAATAAAAAAAATACCTATATCTAACAAAGTTTACGTTCATTTATGTTACCACACGTTAAAAAAAAGTACTTTATATTTAAATATTGTCGCTTACGAACTAAGATTTACATTCATTTTATTTAAGATAGGTACATTTTGTATGGAAGAGATTTAAAGTAAATAACATTTAGATAACTTACCGTATTTTATTTTAGAAACTCTTAGATCATTTAGATAAATACTCTTGTCTATAAATTCTTAAGTGTTTGTATTTATTTACTTTTGCCTGTTATTTCAAAAATCTTTATCGATAGCTTAAATAATTTTACATGTTGCTCCAAACTTATCAGATGCAATTTAAATAATGTTACTTGTTGATACATAACATTCAGTGATAGCTTAGATAGTTTTACCTGTTTATCAAATGGGGATTTTTTTATCTAAGCGACGTAAACTGCCTTTTATTCGAGAGCTACAGGGCTCAATTTAATATCAAAAATAGCTATAAAAATTAGGTACATATGTATGTTAACAGCATCTAAATCCGTCTATATTGTAATTTTTAATAATTTTTTTTTTTTTAATTTTAACTTCAAATCACTCTCCTGTAAAGTTCATTCAATGTCGCTTAGTAATTTTTGCCTTTCAAGCGTCGATATACAGCCAGTGCCTTGCATAGCAGTTTTTCAAATTTCTAATTGTAAGAGGGGTCAAGCCATGCTAGATATTGACCGTTCGTATATTCTTATCTTAGCGATCATACCTAGCGACATCATTTTACTTTCCGACATAATATACGTAAACCAAGTTGCCGGCAACAGCTGATAATAAAATAAAATAAAACTAAGACAACACATTATTCAGACACTTGTATGTGCCATAGCCAAAGCTATAGCAACACAAGTGTGAATAATAGGTCTTTACCTATGAAATTGCCGTTTTGTATGAAAAAATTTTAACGAATTTTTTTCATGTATTGTTTATTTGTATTAATCGAAGTAATCACCCATGCAATCAATGCATCTTTGCCAACGCATTGGCAGTTTATTGATGCCCTTCTTAAAGAAATCAGCTGGACGGGAGGCAACAAATTCTTCAAAGGCATTTTGTACTGCCTCTCGGGTATTGAATTTTTTTCCCGCCAAGAAGTTATCCAAATTCTGGAAAAAGTAGTAGTCTGTAGGCGCAAGGTCTGGTGAGTAGGGCGGATGACGGAGAGCTTCCAACCCCAGTTCTTGCAACTTGGAGACCGTCTGCTGTGCAGTATGAGGTCGCGCGTTGTCGTGCAGGAACAGCGGAGACGAGCGATTGACCAATGCTGGTTGGAGATAATAATAATAATATAATAATAATATTCCACACAACTATCACACAACGCCATCTAGTCCCAAGCTAAGCAGAGCTTGTGTTATGGGTACTAGACAACTGATAAACATACTTATATATTTCTAAATACATACATATTATAGATAAACTACACCCAGACACAGAACAAATGATCATGCTCATCACACAAACATTTGTCCTGGGTGGGAATCGAACCCACAACCTCTGGCATAGCGGTCAGGGTCACTAACCACTAGACCAACAGGCCAGTCAGATGTGCCAGCTTCTCCATCATTGTGTTCAGTTCTTCACAGTACACATCTGCAGTAATGCTCACCCCGTTTGGTAAGAAGCTGTGATGAATCACACCGGCGCTAGACCACCAAACAGTGACTATCACTTTTCTAGGGGTAAGTTTTCGTTTAGGGCATTGTTTAGGTGCTGAACCAGGATCCAACCAACTTGCTGAGCGCTTGCGGTTATCAAACAGAATCAATTTTTCATCGCAGGTAACAATGCGGTTCAAAATTCCTTCATTTGTGTGTTGTCGCGTACTTCGCGCTGGCGATCATTGAGTTCGTGGGGCACCCATTTGTCAAGCTTTTTTACCTTGCCAACTTGACGCAAATGGACCAATATTGTTTTGACGCTAACGTCGAAAGCTGCTGCTAATTCAGCCGTAGATTGTATATCATCAGCTTCCACAATCGCCTTTAATTCGTCATTGTCCACCAAAGTCTTCGGACGACCGCGAGGTTCATTTTTCAGGTCGAAATTCCCAGAACGGAAACGGAAACGAGCAAACTAATAACAGGTGGTGCGTTGGTTTGTAGTGTTAGCTCCGTAAACGTCGTTGATGTTGCGTGCCGCTTGTGCCGCGTTGCTGCCACGACGGTATTCATATTCCATAATTACTCGAATTTTTAACGTATCCATGATGACGAAAAAGATTGAAATGCGATGAAAATATAACACTAATCAATAACCAAATGACTACTTTTGGAAAAAAAAACCATATTTTTAAAATAAAATTAATTTGAAATTAGAATTCTTAGCCAAACAAAAATTATTTAGATTTGAAATGGCCAGTACTGCAGAACGGCAATTTCATAGGTAAAGACCTAATATAATAATAACAAAACTACAGTAAATATTATATTTCCTAATGTCAGCTATTCAAGCAAAACAAACAAGCAACTTGTACTTCTGCGACGGAAAAACTCTACGATATTCCGAGCTCTAGTGAAATAAAAAAATCTTGAAACATTATTCGGAGACTGAACTGGTTACGAAACTCTCTTGCAAAATGATAGTACTGGGGACGCAAAACGGTTCATTCCCTTTGTTTTATGAGACAATTAAGAAGCGAAGGGACGTCGGGATGGCGCGAAGAGTAAATTTTTGTTCCTTGTAATAAAAGAAACGAGAGCATTTAAATAACAGATTGAAAACTCTCTACGATCTATGTTAAGTTCACGACGTAACAAGGCTTTTTCGGTATAAAAGGTTACGGCGCAGTCATTTACCTACATTTTATTATCTTGTGGTCGGACTTATTTAAAGCTTATTTAGCCTTGTAATTTATTTGAGGAAGCATGTGTCATTTACCAATGTAAGTGAATAGGTATGTGCCATGACAAATAGAATTGAGTTTAAGATATTAGACTTCAGGGACTGTAAGGATTTGGCTAATAATAAAATGTTAATTGGACGTAGTAACACGATAAGGATCCAATCCACATTAAACTAGTTTGAATATATTGAATTTTAAAGTTTACATCGAAATTCTTCTATGATGCGGTGCTCTTAATTTGTTGGTTTTATTGGAATGAGAAGGAAAACTTTTTATTCACGTTTAGAATCGTCGTGACGTATAGTCACGTTCATTACAAAGTTGGGCCTAAAACCCAAAGAGCCAGCCACCAAAAAAAAAGGTTATTCTGGTTGCGGACATCTTCCTAATCATTTTTACTACGAGTATGACGCTGAATCTCTGCGACCATTCCCTCAGCTGTTTTATTAAGTTGAAAAATCTCGATTTGATCATTTACTATTATATGCCTCCCGATTGGCGAAATTAAATGAAAGGTGACCTTAACTAGTGTACCTATTAAATACTAAATACGAACCTCTGCAAGTACCAGGGTAGTAGTGCAGTCTCTGTAGTACCTATCTATATATTATATACATAATTATAATAAAATCGTAGACCAACCGTGTCTGTACATTGAATATTTCTGCATAAAAATTACTTAGAAAAGTGAGGAAAAAGAAACAAAACACAAAATAATATGCTATTTTTGAAATTTTTGTCTGTTTGTCTGTGCGTTAGAGGGAGCATCACGCATAAACCACAGATTGGGTTCCAAATATAGGTACTTAAAAATATTAAGTGATAACCCGAGTAACATTTAGCGTTATTTCGTCAAAATCGACCCACAAAATCAAAAAATATTGAATTTTAAGTTTAGTAAGAAACTTCCTAGTTTATTCTGATTAGTTTTAGCGCCATCTATTGAAAAAGATAAAATGCACGAAAGCACGTATAAAACACCAAAAAAATTGTTGAGTTATAGTGTGAAACTTTTAATACGTGGCAAGATAAAAGTGAACATTAATATATTCTGATAAGGCAAAGCGACATCTATTGAGAAAAATAAAATGCACGAAAGCAGGAATATTAACACTTAGTTGAGTTATTTGTGAAACTTTTATACGCAGCAAAATAAAACTGAACATTTTTATTATAAAATAAAACAGTAAGTTTTAAAACTGTGCCGTGTGAAGTAGGTATCAATTATGGCGGTCTCAAATACTCGTCTTAGAAGCATTTTTAAATGTTAAAAAAGAATGTAAAATGCGTGACTTTGCATGTTAAGAAGAAACTTCATCGAGCGCTAAAATGGGTAGTTTTCATTGAGGCTCCAGATACTTGCAATGCCATCTATTGTAGTAACAAACGTGAGAAACGAACACCAAAACATATTGTCGAGTTATTTGTTAAACTCTTATTATTATGTAGCAAAAGAAAAGTGAACATGTTATTACGGTAAATTTATACTGTGATGTTATTTATTATCATAGTATCATTATTAATTATCGTAACATGTGGGTTTCTAAGTTCAAACTCATTTTGACAGTTCAACTACATTGTCGATAGATGGCGATGTACTGATGACGCGTTTTTCTGAATAGCGGTGTTAAAATTCTCCACAGGAATAAGACCTCAGCTGCCTCAGCCCAATGATGACGATTAATTCTACTTTCTTTCTGTATTGTTAGACGATAAGTTATCCCACGGGTCGACCAAGGTTAAGCTATATTTGCCGAGGTTGGTCCATAGAGGATACTAATAATATAAACATCCCGAGAGTCCGAGTCTCGGTCTCCAGAAAATCCAGGAATGCCTTGGAATATACCAGTCACACAGTTTGATCTTCAAGGTTAAATAACACTTGCCGAGGTCGTCTGAGGATGGGTGACCATTTTAACATACACACTGGTCGATCGACACTCGAATATGAATGTGGATGGATGAAGGGAGAGGAAGGCCGAAGAAAAGATGGATGGATTGTGTGAGGAATGATATGAAAGAGATGGGAGTGAGTGATAGCGCTGATAGGACAGAATGGATGAAAAAAACGTGTTGCGCTGACCCCAAGTAACATGGGTTAAGGGCAGGAAGTTGATGATGACGAGTCGATCGAACCGTGTGACTGTTATTACTTGGCTACGAGCTCCTCATTCAATGTCTCCTCATTCAGTACTTACCTACTAAATATCTTTTTAAAAAATCGATTATTCTTACACAATAAATAGATTCTATGAAACCAGTAAAATTTTAATCCTAATAATGTATATATGCATAACTGTAAAGTCGAGCTATTCAACATCCTCCTTAGTTTGGACATAAAAATATGCATACTTTTTCGACAGGAATCACACCCTGACTCTTTACATGTTACATATCTAATAATACAGGAAAAATTAACAAATACGGATGGAGAGACATCTTTGAGCGGATCAGATCCAACATATTTATTGACTACGACCTATATTATTCTAAGCATAGCGACGATATCTATAGTAAGACATCTCAACTCTTATATAAATATAATAGTGATCAAGTAGGTGAACTGTTTTTTCTCCAATAAATATCTCGAAATCCTGCATCAAAATATTGCAGGTTTAATTTCGAAATCCAACTCTGACTGTATGTTTAGATGAACTTACTGGAAAAAACATAAATGTGGAATTGTGGATGTCTTGTGCGTTACAGAGCACTTCATAATGGAAGGATATCAAATTCAATGATATGTTCCAAATTATTGTTTAGCTGCTTATTTCTTTAGACAATGAAAAAAGGGGAGGGGCTTGCGTCCTAGCTAGAAATGGTATACAATGGAAGGAATTACCTAAGATCTCGAAATTGTCTTGCTCAAGCATATTTGAATGTTGTGCAATTGAGCTTACGCATGATTAAATAATTGTAATCTGTATCTATAGAGTACCAAATGTAAATAATCTTAACTACTGCTTAGACAAACTTGAAATTATGCTGTCGGAAATATCACGAGCACGCTATAAACACTTTGTTATTGCTGAAGATTTTAAAAAAAATTACTAAGATATGCTTAAAAAAATAGTCACACTATTGCATTTGAATATTTGTTAATGAAGTATAACTTGAAATTGGCATTAAAACAGCCCACTCGCATGGCAAGCATAACATGTATTGACAATTTTGCGCATAATTTCGGTAAACCTTGTAAAACTGATGTGTTAGATTTTGCGTTATCCGATCATACGGCACAGCTCCTTTACTGCCCTGTTCAAACAATATGTGTCATAAACTATTGGTATGCGGCTAGAAGGGATAATAGTAGGGAAAACATGGCCAAGTTCAAAGGCTACATCAAAAATCTTACCTTTTCCGAGATTTACGACACGGATGACCCGAATATTGCTTATAGTAATTTTATTGACTCCTTCAAGCTTTTGTACGATTTGTGTTTAAATTGATTAAAATTGATGTTATTAAAAAACCTAAGTGGCTGTCAAAAGGAATTAAATTGGGTAGCCAAAGAAAAAGGAAGCTACTGGCTGATGAGATTAGACCGGAATAGGATAGTAAAACTAAATTTACTAAATATTCAAACCTACACCAAAAAAATTATACACTTGACACAAAAGGCACAAAACAATAAAAAAATTAAATTAACTAAAAACTAATTGGCAAATAATTAATCGCGCAAAACATAATTTACTCAAACAATATACCTATTTATAAAATTAGGCTTTTTTTTTTGGGACAAGCCCGCCACTCATTCCCAACCACTGCAACTCCTGAAAGCCAGAATCAGCAGTGGCGACCACCAGAAAAATGCCGAGCCAATGAAACCCGACGAGTCCCGGAGAAACGATTCAACTGTTTTGGATCCTGCAACGAAATTAATCAGAAAAGTACAGCGGAGGAGTAGGAAAAAATAAATATAATTTCACTTCCCTCCGTATCAAGCAGGAAACAGAATCGAACTAGGCCAATAGGCATCAAGGGACAAATACAACTGGGTTAAGCCCAGTTGCCAATCACCACGGATTATATCTTACCACTTAAACTAATGGGTCCTAGCTTGTGAGCTACTTTTGATTCCAGTAATAGGTATGGCAAAATCGCTTGAACGCACGGAAATTTGTTCTGGTTTCAACAAGGTCCGTATAATAAACTACCCCAGATGTAACCTTAATACTATCTAACATAATATTGCGTTCAGTTTGCCAAAGACACTCCCATAAGATGTGATGTGCGGATTGTTCGTATTCATGGTCAGCTGTAGAACATTGACATAAAGGCGAGGCCACAAGCTTAACCCATATGTGCTCACTGCCCCAATTTTAAAACGTTTCATTTTTATTTTTTTTGACATTCAATAAGCATTTCTTTATTTTTATAAACCACTACATCGCTTATTTACAATACTGGCAACACACGTAATAAAAAAAAGAAAGTTTTGACGCCATTTTATCTGTCATTTGAAGAGAAAAAACGTGTAATTATTGAAGGTTATGATGTCGCACAATAAACCGTAAGTTTTTATCAATTTATTTATTAGTAGATCTATGTAAAGTGGTTTATTTTGTTGTTTTATTTATGTTCAATGAGTTTTCCATCATAAATCAATTAGATTTTTTGAAGCATAGATTCATCGAGCCATTATTTGTAACGCCCCATTATTGGGGCGTTGAGCGCGAGCTCCCACGTCAATTTCAAACTTCATATATTTGGCATTATCGATTTATTAACAGTATTTACAACTGTTATGTTTACTTAATTGTATTGACATGTTATATTTATAATATATGTTTGGTTTTTTAGGTTGTCGTTAGCTCAGATAATTGATGTATTGGAGACTGAAGATGATATAATCGAAGCTACTGTCTACACGTGCCCTCCTAGTAACCATATGTTGAGTGATGCTGATAGTGATGATGAAGATGCGCTTGTGGGAGATTTGGATCATCTAACAGGCAACCAACTTCGTGCTGAGGCGGAACTTCAATGCGTACGGAGGTCAGGAACAGGGTTACAGTCGGAAATAATGGGACAAGAAGATTCCAGCGAAGATGACGTGCCTCTGTCGGATATTGCATCGACTTCCACAACGCATAAACAAAAAACAAAAAAGAAGGTTACAGTAAAAAGAACATGGAAGCAAGTAGATTTACGGGAACATCAAAGAAGAGAATGGAATCGGCCTGAGTTTTTAGAAACTAATATGTCGCCTGTGGCATGGTTTGAAATATTCTACGACCAAGAAATTATTGATTTGTTTGTTGAAAATTCGAAAAAGTATGCTATTTTTGAAGGAAAACAGTTTGACGTTACAGAAGAAGAGATCCGCCTTGTACTTGCAATATTTTTGCTGAGTGGTTATAACGTTCAGGCTAGAAATCGTATGTACTGGGATACCGGAGCTGATACTTACCATCCTATATTGCAGGTTTAATTTCGAAATCCAACTCTGACTGTATGTTTAGATGAACTTACTGGAAAAAACATAAATGTGGAATTGTGGATGTCTTGTGCGTTACAGAGCACTTCATAATGGAAGGATATCAAATTCAATGATATGTTCCAAATTATTGTTTAGCTGCTTATTTCTTTAGACAATGAAAAAAGGGGAGGGGCTTGCGTCCTAGCTAGAAATGGTATACAATGGAAGGAATTACCTAAGATCTCGAAATTGTCTTGCTCAGGCATATTTGAATGTTGTGCAATTGAGCTTACGCATGATTAAATAATTGTAATCTGTATCTATAGAGTACCAAATGTAAATAATCTTAACTACTGCTTAGACAAACTTGAAATTATGCTGTCGGAAATATCACGAGCACGCTATAAACACTTTGTTATTGCTGAAGATTTTCAAAAAAATTAGATATGCTTAAAAAAATAGTCACACTATTGCATTTGAATATTTGTTAATGAAGTATAACTTGAAATTGGCATTAAAACAGCCCACTCGCATGGCAAGCATAACATGTATTGACAATTTTGCGCATAATTTCGGTAAACCTTGTAAAACTGATGTGTTAGATTTTGCGTTATCCGATCATACGGCACAGCTCCTTCACTGCCCTGTTCAAACAATATGTGTCATAAACTATTGGTATGCGGCTAGAAGGGATAATAGTAGGGAAAACATGGCCAAGTTCAAAGGCTACATCAAAAATCTTACCTTTTCCGAGATTTACGACACGGATGACCCGAATATTGCTTATAGTAATTTTATTGACTCCTTCAAGCTTTTGTACGATTTGTGTTTAAATTGATTAAAATTGATGTTATTAAAAAACCTAAGTGGCTGTCAAAAGGAATTAAATTGGGTAGCCAAAGAAAAAGGAAGCTACTGGCTGATGAGATTAGACCGGAATAGGATAGTAAAACTAAATTTACTAAATATTCAAACCTACACCAAAAAAATTATACACTTGACACAAAAGGCACAAAACAATAAAAAAATTAAATTAACTAAAAACTAATTGGCAAATAATTAATCGCGCAAAACATAATTTACTCAAACAATATACCTATTTATAAAATTAGGCTTTTTTTTTTGGGACAAGCCCGCCACTCATTCCCAACCACTGCAACTCCTGAAAGCCAGAATCAGCAGTGGCGACCACCAGAAAAATGCCGAGCCAATGAAACCCGACGAGTCCCGGAGAAACGATTCAACTGTTTTGGATCCTGCAACGAAATTAATCAGAAAAGTACAGCGGAGGAGTAGGAAAAAATAAATATAATTTCACTTCCCTCCGTATCAAGCAGGAAACAGAATCGAACTAGGCCAATAGGCATCAAGGGACAAATACAACTGGGTTAAGCCCAGTTGCCAATCACCACGGATTATATCTTACCACTTAAACTAATGGGTCCTAACTTGTGAGCTACTTTTGATTCCAGTAATAGGTATGGCAAAATCGCTTGAACGCACGGAAATTTGTTCTGGTTTCAACAAGGTCCGTATAGTAAACTACCCCAGATGTAACCTTAATACTATCTAACATAATATTGCGTTCAGTTTGCCAAAGACACTCCCATAAGATGTGATGTGCGGATTGTTCGTATTCATGGTCAGCTGTAGAACATTGACATAAAGGCGAGGCCACAAGCTTAAGGTGGATGCTCCAGGGTAGCCCGCGAAATTCAAATATTTTTATGTTTTTTGCAATTTGCCGGTCAGTGTGAAGCTGTATGTGGACCAAATGCGATCTGCGACCGTAACGCGTATTTATCTAAAGAATCATAACCATTTTAATCATCAATATAGCCCTCTAAGTTCATGTAGTTTGAAAGAATGATTATTTCTGAAATATTCAGACATAAAAATATTTGAATTTCGCGGGCTACCCTGGAGCATTCACCTTAATGGAAAATAATTTACTCTTAAAATTGCCATGACCAGTGAGAAATTGGGCAACACAGTGATCCACCTCCAGCCATGTCCTGTCCAGCCGCTCACGAACAGATGGAAAAAACTGGTGGAGGTGACGGCCTTTGATGGAATTTTCCCACCTACATTGCCACTCGGATAAAAGTTCCTTCCAGACATCAGTCTGGGGTTTTAGTAATCTAGAGATCTTAGCACGGCCGCGTTGCCATAATAGTCGCGTCCCCATAATAAGATACCGTAAGACATGATACTATGAAAGTAACTAAAATAGACCAGCCTCGCGGTATCTATATCGGTAAATTGACGGATTTTTCTGACAGCGTATGCTGCTGAACTTAGCCGTCCCGCAAGAGATGTTAAATGAGGACCCCATTGTAGCCTTGAGTCAAGCGTAATCCCCAGGAAAACCGTGTTTTCGACGAATTCAAGTTTCTCCTTGTTCAATACTATGTCGCAATCATTTCTTTTAACGTTCGGTAAGGCAAATCTGATGCATTTAGTTTTTTTCCCATTTAATACTAAATTATTAGCAGTAAACCAATTTTGGACCTGCTGTAGGGCGTTATTTACGTCGTCAAGATTTATGGAACGTCTATCTATCTTAAAAATTAAGGACGTATCGTCAGCAAATAATACCATATGAGGTTGATTTTTTAAAAGATGGGGTAGATCATTAATATATACTAGAAAGAGGAAAGGACCCAAAATAGAGCCTTGTGGTACCCCCATTTTGACTTTTAAACCCCGTGAATTGACACCATTTATTTGAACTTGCTGCTGTCTATCATTTAAGTAAGATTTTATTAGACTGAGTGCAAGTTTACCTAGTCCGTAATGTCCTAGCTTTAGGAGCAAGGTTTCGTGATTTACACAATCAAATGCCTTGGAGAGGTCACAAAAGATTCCTATGGCATCTTGTGCCTCTTCCCACGCTGAGTATATGTGTTTCAACAACGTGGCACCAGCGTCAGTCGTACAACGACCCCTGGTAAAACCATACTGTTGATCGTGTAAAATTTTATTGATGTTAAAATGATTGAGCATCTGATTGAGCATTACTTTTTCAAACACTTTGCTAAAAACCGGCAAAACAGATACAGGTCTATAATTATTGGTGTCTTTGCTGTCGCCCGACTTAAATAGTGGTATAACCTTACTATATTTCATTATATCCGGAAAGACTCCTTGGTCCACACATAAATTAAATATTAAAGCCAAGTATGGTGCTATAGTTTCAATTATGGACGTGCACACTTTAATAGACATTCCCCATATGTCTTCGGTCAATTTGATTTTGATTTGCCGGAAAGCTTTTATGACTGTCACAGGGTTGATATGTTTGAACTGGAATTCAACCGTACAACCTGGAACGTTAGCTTTTAATAAATTATATGAGACCTCAGGTGAAGAATTTAAATATTCCGTAGTTTTAGTTGGTATATTGGTGAAAAAATTTACAAATTCTTGAGCTACTTCTAAATTAGAGCTTTTGGCACCATGTGTAGTCTCCAGTAAATAATCAGTGTTTCGTTTTTTATTTCTATTAGTTTCATTATTAATAACTTTCCAAACTGTCTTTATATTATTTTCTGACGATTTGATCTTCTTGCGTACCAAAATTATCCGTAGGCGCTCCTTAGATAACGGTCGAAAATGGATTGGCATTGACATAGAACCCGCGGTACGTAAACACTTAGTAACTACCAAGGATAAGTTATTTATTGATTGGGCTACCTGCCGTTTTATTGATGATGTAGAAGTAGTTCGGTGCTTGCATTGCCAACAGTTCGGTCCCGTTAAGAAACACTGCGCTAGTAAGGAACCGACCTGTGCCAATTGTTCGGAGGCACACGAAACAAATTAATGATTGCCCGTATAAGGACGACTTAAATTTTAAACCGACTTGCGTGGCGTGCAAACGCTTTAAAAAAAACGTGTGATCATCGCTGCGGATCTCAAGAGTGACCTACAAACTGAAACTCGAACAATTAATCTTAGACACTAACTACTAATAATGGATATTTTAACCATAGGACAATTAAATCTCCATAACGATAGTGTGGCGAAATCTGAGCTGGATAAATTGATTGTGGATTATAATCTTGACATAGTAGGTACTTATTCAGGAACAATACCAAAACGCGCGCTTATGTCACAGGGTGGTTCAGCTGGACTGCAGGGCGCGGGCCGGAATTTATGTAGCGCGTTCTTCGGGCTTTACTATAACATCTATAAGTAATCTCATGACGCCTCATTGCGCCGTGGCGGAAGTATCATCGCCAACCTACCTTTAAGGTTTACGTTTTGACTTTGTGAGCTGCTACTTTCAATACTCAGACCCAGTTACTCCACATACTTATACATAATCTCCGTCACGTCTTGCGGTCGCTCGCGGGCTGCAAAGTTATAGTAGGTGCTGATGTAAGGGCATCTTCTTCCCTGTGGTATGGCAAAGTTCGATCCACTGATTCCGAACTACGTTGTGCTGTTGAAGATTTTATTGCTGAGATGAATTTATCAATTCATAACACCCCAGACGAACCACCTACTTTTTGTAGCCAAATGGGCGAATCTTGTATTGACGACACACTTTCTAGTGCAGACGTACGCTTGGATAGGTGGCGTGTCCTCCCTGACGCGTCTTGTAGTGATCATCGCCTGATCGTGTACGAATTTGTTCCTATGTTTACTCAAGGTTCGTCACACTTAATTGGAAATTTTAGATATAAAAGTAAGGGCGCGAATTGGGAATTCTTCGGCTCACTTTTTTCTGGTCATGTCAAAGACTTCACTCGCGATGGACTGTCAGCTAAGGAAAGTGCTGAGATACTTGGGGTCTATCTTTTCAAACCTTAAAAACTATTTATGGGGCTACCTACTTGGGTTGTATGTGCTAAGGGCAGGTGCCTGGGCCGATAGGGCCACCATAGGGGCGGTACGACGTAAATTAACCCAGCCAGCGTTTGGCTGCCAGTGTGGAGCCAACGTTTGGCTTTGATATTCTTATGCAAGGCGTATAGGACGGTTAGTACTGAAGCCTTACCAGTGCTGGCGGGTGTTCTCCCAGTCGATCTAGAAGTGCAGCGGCGTGCTGCAATGTACTACTACGCTAGAAAGATTACGGACCCAGAGTTCTTACCGCAACGCGGCCGTGCTAAGATCTCTAGATTACTAAAACCCCAGACTGATGTCTGGAAGGAACTTTTATCCGAGTGGCAATGTAGGTGGGAAAATTCCATCAAAGGCCGTCACCTCCACCAGTTTTTTCCATCTGTTCGTGAGCGGCTGGACAGGACATGGCTGGAGGTGGATCACTGTGTTGCCCAATTTCTCACTGGTCATGGCAATTTTAAGAGTAAATTATTTTCCATTAAGGTGCAGACATCGAGTCTATATTTATTCTGCAGAAAAGAGCCATCAGAGCCATTTACAATCTCCGTCGGCGTGATTCCCTAAGAGAACTGTTTAAGGATATCAACATCATGACGGTACCTTGTCAATACATTTACGAAAATATTATGTATGTTCGGAAAAATCTTCATCTCTTTAGCAAGATTAGTGACAGGCATAATTTTAATACTAGAAATAGGAACAAATTAGATCAACCCCGATTCAGATTGGCCAAAGTACACACTTCTTTTATGGGGTACTGTAAATTTTATAATAAAATACCAGTTGATATTCTCGAACTGAATGAGAGAAAATTTAAAGCATGCATAAAACGCACACTATGTAGACAAGCGTATTATAAACTGGAAGATTATATCCTCGATAAAAACGCTTGGCTAAATGCTGGTCCTGCTCCACAGTCACAGCTGCTTAGGTCCACTTTTTAGGTTTTTATGTTTTTATATTTGGAAGAGATGCTCGCTCCTTTTAGAGGTTCTTACATTATTTCGTTTATTTATTCTTATATACATACAAATTATATTATTATATTAATTACTTATTTATTCTTTTTGATGTAAGAACTTAATCGTTCTCTTTATTAATTTATTTTTCATTATTTGGTCATTGACAACCATAGTTTTGTGTAAAGTAGAAGCATATTTTTCAAATTTTGTAAATGAGTACCATGAAACCATTTACATTTTATGTGAGTAGTTATAGTTTTACTTGTTGGACATGAACGAGCATGGTGGTTGAGAGCATGTCATGCTCACTCAAATGTCTCGCTGATGGCGGCGCGTGGGTTTGATCATTCGGTTCCCTTCGAAATGGTTGAGCTGAAAGGTGCCGATTCACGCGTCATGTTCGTGAACAGGCGCCGTCGGTTGAGACTGGTCATCTCTTAACTGCCATTGGCTTATTTTAATCTTTATATTTAAAATTCTTATAATAAGCCCTTTTTTTTTCCTTTGCATTGTCCTCACATGCAGAAGCAACAAGTATACCTATGTAACTTGGAATGTTGTAAAACAGAACATGATTTAAAAGAGTGTCCGTGGAGTTTCTTGCACGTTCTTCTCCATAGAGATCTACGCTTTGGAACGTGCAAATAGCTTCCATATTTTTGACTGACCGACCTTGACGTTTCAAAAGTGCCTGTGAATGGTTTATTTGAAATAAAATGCTTTGAATTTGAATTTGAATTTGAGACTTTTATAAAGTCTTCCTCTTTAATTTGCAGCTCATCTTTAATATTTTGGCGGTAAAGCGCGTTCAGAAAAGCGCCATCATCCATTGATGATGGAATATCCTTTACTAACACTCTAGGGCGTCTACCCTTTGGCTTTTCTAGTCGTAAACCAGCGGCCTTGATAGCATCCACAGATTCTAACTTTCTAAGTTAAATTTCATTAGCAACGCGTAGTAGGTACAACACCTGATTTCGCCGTTTTTTTCACGCCTACAATTTGAAAACCGTCGTCACTGGGCTTAATTGCCTTCATGAGCGCTTGTTTTGTCGCGGACGAAGTGTTATAGTCAGCTGACCGGTCCGCGGTAGGGTAGGTACGCGACCACACAAGGTAACGGTGGTCGGGACTGCATAATTGCTGGAGCTACTTTTGGCAAACGTAGTTTCAACGAGTCCGCATATGAAATTTTACAGTTGTTGTTATTGACAGGATCGGGATTGACAGCGTTATTCGACTTGATTTTATCTAATTCGCGTTCCGTATTGGCTAACTTCGTCTCGTTGCATGATGATTTTTTTCAAAATTAGTCTTAGAGACCGTATCCTATCAAATCCCAAAAGCATTGCTGAAGCTTTTAATAACTTTGAGGATAAAATTCAGCCGAAACAGAATGATACCGGGAAACCAAAACGCTGTAAAATAAACACGAGCGCTAAATCAATGCTCATGTCGCCTAGTTGTACCCTTAGACATACATAAAATAATAATGTCATTGAATAATACCAGTAGCGTAGGATATGATGGTATTAGTACAAAAATACTGAAACACGTATCAATGGAAGTTTGTGGTCACCTAAGTCTTTTATTAACCTTAGTATCAGCGCAGGCGTCTTCCCAGATGCCTTAAAAACTTCAATAATAAACCAATACCTATTTAAGAAAGAGAATAGAGAATCAGTGGAATATTACCGCCCAATCGCATTTATACCTGTGATTTCCAAAATATTTGAGAAATACATTTATAACGAACTATAAAAATACATTGAAAAAAATAACGTTGTGTGACGAACAGAAAGGGTTTAGACAACATAGGACTATTATTATGGCTACTCGTATTTATTATTCAGAAAGTCGACAAACGAATATGTGGCATATTTTGTGATATGACACAGGCCTTTGACCACGTGGATTTTTCTGTTCTTTTGAGAAAACTTGAAGCTTACGGTATTAGGGGCAAATTACTTAGTTTGCTTGAATCTTACCTAAAAGATCGAAAGCAAATTACTGAAATTTGTCAAATTAATCCAGTCACAAAGCGTGAAGAAGGAGCGAAAGCGTTGAGGAGCTCGTGGCTAGATAATAACAGCCGCACGGGTCGATCTTCAAGGTTAAGCAACGCTTTCAGAGGTTGGTCTGTGGATGTCTGGTAGGCAGCCGCTCCGCGTAAAATACTGGTATTCAGCTAAATCCGGTTTGACTGGAAGCTGACCCCAATATATGTAGTTGGGAAAAGGCTAGGCAGATGATGATGATGACAAGCGTGAAGAAATATTTCGATCTTCAAAGCGTCTTGTTATGTTAGGGGTACCGCAGGGGAGCGTATTGGGTGCTTTTATATCTATATTGTACATTAAACGATTTACCTGAATGCATTGAACAACCGATAACACTGTTTGCGGACGATAATACTGTGACAATATCATGTTAAAGTGTGGAGACATATGAAAGGGACATATTTGTTTCAAAAAAGTCATAGATTGGTTAGAGGCAAATAATTTGAAAATAAACTTACAAAAAACAAAAATTATTTATTTTAGTCAACGGATTCCTAGAATTAGCCCTAAAATACACTACAACAATGAAGTTGTAGAAGTAGAAAATACAAAATTTCTCGGACTCGTAATAGATAAAAACCTAAATTGAAAGCACATACCTACTGATACTTTATGTAAGAGAATTAGTATGTCCGCATACGCTCTGCATTCACTTTCCCCAATAATATAGTATATGGATGCACTTCTTACTGCGTATTATGGCTTTGTAGAATCCCTCTTACGTTACGGTATATTATCCTCGTGAAATTCAACCGAAAGAGAAACAGTTTTTAAAGCCCAAAAAAGATGTCTACGGGCGATGTTTAAGCTTAAATCCACTGATAGTTGCATGCCATACTTTAAACAGCACAAAATATTAACACTACCTAGTCTGTACATAATGGAAGTAGCTGTGTTTGTGAAGTCTAAACCAAATCGTTTTATACGTCTAGCTGACGTACTTCCACGTAATAGACGCGACAATAATCAACTATGTGCCTATCCCGCCAAAACAGCACTAATGCGCAAGAATGTCTACTGCATGGCTCCGGTCATTTATAATAAGTTACCTAAGCAATGGAAAGAATTGACGCTATCACTGTTCAAAAACAGGCTCCGAAGCTTTTTAACGCATAAAGCATACTACACTGTCAGCGAATTCCTTACTGAGAAACAATTTTGAATAAGTAGTGTGTGATCTAAATGTTGTTGCTGTGTGTTGTTTGTATTATTGTTTATGTATGCATTGACTGTAGAAATTACTCCATATTGTGACATTTATAATTTTTATTTATTTATCATCATTTAATTAATTTTGACATTTGATTTGTAATGAGATATTATAGATTATTACCTAATTATTAAATTGAAGTGATCTACATAACTGGTGATTTAAGACTATTATTTTATTCGTTATTTGAAAGCCGTATATGAACAGATGAAGTAATTTTTTTTCCATTTATCGGATTGAAAAAAAATTAACATTTCATTAAAGAAAGTTATCTGCGATTCTTTTCCACAGGATGCTCTTCTGTATTCATAATTATCATTAAGATTTGATGAATTTAAAACATCAAATAAATTGTTCATATTTCTAATGAGTTCAGCAGTGGGATATACCAGTGGCAACAGAATTGCTTAAAAGTTGAGTAGCGTAACGAACTTTCATTTTTTCAAAATTTGTTGGATATACTTTGGCTCACCAATGCCCCACCGTTGTATCGCAAATGGAACCTTTTGATTCCACCGGTGCACGTAGAAGTTAAATATGACTGTTCAATTCATGTGCAAGTTTGAAGCTCTTTTGTATATCGTTCTCATAAAATTTAACGATATATGCTCGTATTTAGCAACACGGTCCTGGAAATGAAAGTCGTAGGAAATAAATCAAATTGTTGCGAACCAGTTTTATGAGATGAGGTGCATCAAAAATATAATGTATTTGTCTGTCACTATTAAAAAAATATGGCCGTCCAATGGTAACAGATCTTTTTTTTGCAGCGTTGAATAGATCAGATCCCATGTCGGAGACAAATATTCTATTAAGTCCTATCTCAAATAGTTTTTCCAAAAGTTTGTTAATCCATTCGGCTATCTCGTCATAGTTTCTACATTCGGAGAGTAATGCAAATCTCATGGGTTGTTTCCAGTTGACAAATATCCCACGAACCATCACAACCAAAACATTTTTTGCAGGTTCCGGTGACAGTACTCCATCGACTTCATGAGAGCCTATTATTTTATCCTGCTTTAAGTTATAAAATAAATTAGCCTTCAAACTCATGGCATCAATGACAACTGAGCAGTTCTCTTTCATTTCATTCATAGCATCCACTTTTGTTTTCAGAATTGACATAAGTCTGTCATTTGTTTTAGATGTTACTGGTATTCCATGTTTATTTAATGTTCTTGGACTTGGGAGACATATAATACTTTGCAGTAGCCGGTAAGCTTGCGGACTGTTATAATATAAATCCAAGCAAAACATTTTAGTTTTGGTCGTATCTAAATTTTAAGTGAGTATGTGCTTTTACCCAACACATCTAGCTCTTTCGTGAGAAATTTGTCACACAATTCATGGAATTTGTCTCTTTGATATTTTCCCGTTTTATTATCAATTTCGTATAGTTTAATTTTTTTTCTGCGTTCTAAAAGATCGGATTTTAGTTTTCATTTCAGTGGCGTGTCTAATGAAAAGATCTGGAAGTTTGACTACTGTCACTCGCTGAATGTATCACATTTTCTTCTGTCTGTGTACAGATGTCAACCAACTTCGGAGCTTCGGTTAACGTTTCTACATCTTTTTTTGTAGATCTGGTAGATGAAGAGATGGTAATGAATTGGTTTTAAGCCTTTTGTGATGCGATCCCGTAAGAATATCCATAGTATTAAAATGTTCTTCACAAACAGTATAGTTTTGTGGCGGTTTGTTTATCAAATCTATAAAAATTGATAAATATTAAATCTGCATCTTCCCTATTGTCAAATTCTGAAATCATACATCAAACCAAATCAAACCGCCTATAACTTTAGAAAGTCATTACTTGAGATACAGATAATACAGCAAAGATACTAACCGATGCTTACTAGTTGTACCACCAGATGATTTTGTTCAGTATGTCGAGAAAATGGATGAAATTTTTCGTTGTTGCTTTAAAAAAGAACACATAAACTGCAAAGTAGCTGAACTAATTTACAAAGAAATTAATAGTGTCCGACCGAAGCTTCGGCTTCGGCTTCGGCCACCTTCGACCAAAAAAGCACCTTCGGCCAAATCTTCGGCTTCGGCCAAAAATTTGCCGAAGGTTTGGCCGAAGCCGAAGGTTTGTAGTTGTCAAAATTTAAAATTTACTGAACGATGCTAGAGCGAGACGGAGAGTGTGCAGAGCAGCAGAGTTTCGCCGCGCTGCCGCACCGGCCCTAACGAATCGCAGTTAGTAAACTAAACGAGTCAAAACAAGTTTGAGAGCGCGTCTAAAAATTCTAATAAGTGTTTTGTTTTTAAATATTTCATATTTGTTATTACAAATTATTTTATTTATTACTGTGAGTAGTACCTGTGGTGATACGTTCATTATTGTGAGGCACTCTAAGAACCAAAAAACCGTAAGTATTGTCTGGTTTAAAATATTTTATGTTATCTAACGTTAGGTAGGAAACTAAATGGAAACAATGTTGGTATGTTTTTTTATTCAATTTTTAGATAAAAAGACATGTGAAGATTGTTTACTTTTAGTTAACTACCTTAACCGATAGGATATGGGCGCATCCACGTTGCAGTCCTACTGCGAGTAGGGGGCGGTCGGCTCGGCTCGGTAGGTACTTGTGCATTTATATAGAATATTTTCTTTCAGGTACACAATGACATCTTTAGAGCTGAATCCTATCTGGCAATATTTTATAAAGGCTACTGATAAAGCTTTATGTAAACCTAAGAAATTACTTATAAGTATTTAATTTTCTCAAAAATTGCAAAAAATTATATGTAAAAAATAGATATTGAAAAAGCGTTAAACTTTGCTCAATTATTTTATAGAAATATTTTGTGTTCGTCTGATAATTAAAAAAATGTGACTGATTATTTGATTATTTTTGTTAAAATTACTTTAAGTAAATAAATATTTAATTAACATTGTATATTTGAAACTTTTATTTTAGACAATATTTTATTACCTACTTGTATAATTATGTTGGTCACTCGGCTCGTTATTGGGCTAAATCTCTAAAGCTCTCACAATATGTATCTATTATATTTTGAGATCAAAGTAACTATCGTATTTCTCAAGGTCAATGACACCTTCGGCTTCGGCTTCGGCCGAAGGTTTTGGTGAATACCGATTAATCGGCTTCGGCTTCGGCTTCGGCCAGAATTGCACCTTCGGTCGGACACTAGAAATTAACAAAATCGGTTTCATAGTACCCTGTCCTTGTTTCCCAACAGTTTATTTAAAAAAAAAACTGTTCATTAGATTAAGAATTTTTTGAGGTGACTACGAATTGGCTATTTTTTACCATTTACTAAGGTACGAGGTTACTTTACCGTAACGAGGCCCAAAAATCACTAACTGCTTCAGTTTATTTTAACTGTGAATTTTAACTATAGTTCTAGAACATTTTTGGCTATATCTAGGTCTATTCTAGGTCTGGATGGGGGTTGACGCACCTCTATTCAAATCCCCCGAAATTCTCCGTCGAACGGGTTGGAAATCAACCCCTCAACCCTGCCCACTAGTGGGCTTGTTGCATTTAACTATCAAAAATATCACAAGTTTTGAGCTTGCTTACTATTTGGGGTTGATTCCCCGGAAAACTGTGCCCCATGGGCTATGAAACTATCTATATTCGGGTAGGTGCATCATCCCTCCATCCAGCTACACAACTCAAATTCAAATTCAAATTCAAAGCATTTTATTTCAAATAAACCATTCACAGGCACTTTTGAAACGTCAAGGTCGGTCAGTCAAAAACATGGAAGCTATTTGCACGTTCCAAAGCGTAGATCTCTATGGAGAAGAACGTGCAAGAAACTCCACGGACACTCTTTTAAATCATGTTCTGTTTTACAAAATTCCAAGTTACATATACTTGTTGCTTCTGCATGTGAGGACAATGCAAAGAAAAAAAAAGGGCTTATTATAAGAATTTTAAATATAAAGATTAAAATAAGCCAATGGCAGTTAAGAGATGACCAGTCTCAACCGACGGCGCCTGTTCACGAACATGACGCGTGTATCGGCACCCTTCAGCTCAACAATTTCGAAGGGAACCGAATGATCAAACCCACGCGCCGCCATCAGCGAGACATTTGAGTGAGCATGACATGCTCTCAACCACCATGCTCGTTCAAGTCCAACAAGTAAAACTATAACTACTCACATAAAATGTAAATGGTTTCATGGTACTCACATTTACAAAATTTGAAAAATATGCTTCTACTTTACACAAAACTATGGTTGTCAATGACCAAATAATGAAAAATAAATTAATAAAGAGAACGATTAAGTTCTTACATCAAAAAGAATAAATAAGTAATTAATATAATAATATAATTTGTATGTATATAAGAATAAATAAACGAAATAATGTAAGAACCTCTAAAAGGAGCGAGCATCTCTTCCAAATATGAAAACATAAAAACCTAAAAAGTGGACCTAAGCAGCTGTGACTGTGGAGCAGGACCAGCATTTAGCCAAGCGTTTTTATCGAGGATATAATCTTCCAGTTTATAATACGCTTGCCTACATAGTGTGCGTTTTATGCATGCTTTAAATGTTCTCTCATTCAGTTCGAGAATATCAACTGGTATTTTATTATAAAATTTAATACAGTACCCCATAAAAGAAGTGTGTACTTTGGCCAATCTGAATCGGGGTTGATCTAATTTGTTCCTATTTCTAGTATTAAAATTATGCCTGTCACTAATCTTGCTAAAGAGATGAAGATTTTTCCGAACATACATAATATTTTCGTAAATGTATTGACAAGGTACCGTCATGATGTTGATATCCTTAAACAGTTCTCTTAGGGAATCACGCCGACGGAGATTGTAAATGGCTCTGATGGCTCTTTTCTGCAGGATAAATATAGACTCGATGTCTGCAGCACGTCCCCATAATAAGATACCGTAAGACATGATACTATGAAAGTAACTAAAATAGACCAGCCTCGCGGTATCTATATCGGTAAATTGACGGATTTTTCTGACAGCGTATGCTGCTGAACTTAGCCGTCCCGCAAGAGATGTTAAATGAGGACCCCATTGTAGCCTTGAGTCAAGCGTAATCCCCAGGAAAACCGTGTTTTCGACGAATTCAAGTTTCTCCTTGTTCAATACTATGTCGCAATCATTTCTTTTAACGTTCGGTAAGGCAAATCTGATGCATTTAGTTTTTTTCCCATTTAATACTAAATTATTAGCAGTAAACCAATTTTGGACCTGCTGTAGGGCGTTATTTACGTCGTCAAGATTTATGGAACGTCTATCTATCTTAAAAATTAAGGACGTATCGTCAGCAAATAATACCATATGAGGGTGATTTTTTAAAAGATGGGGTAGATCATTAATATATACTAGAAAGAGGAAAGGACCCAAAACTTACCAAGCCACCCCTCCAAGGGTGGAGGTACTATAGGTCAGGAACCCGGGAGAGGATAAAAAACTATGTTTATCTTCTTATCTATTTTGTGGCTTTATGCCTTGCCTGACCATGAAGATGTGTACATATCTGGATAGGGCTGAGTGCCAGCTTTCCAGTGCCTATGGTTTAAGACCTAAATTCCTAGATGCCCTAAAAACTTAGCACTGAAGGTGCGTGTACGTCGTGGTTTTCTTCAACCACCCTACTATGTTCGAATGTGAAATGACTATTTTGTGTATACCTTCGATTAGGCTGATTTCCATCAGCCAATCAGAACACGCCCTCAGGGTGCTATCGGGAATGTGTAAGGGAAATGTGTAGCCCTACCTATTGACTATAATTTTCTTTGAAAATATGTTTTCCCCAGAACATCTTTTACGTGTTTGGGGAAAACGACAAACATATGATTTTAAATTGATTACATAGCTTACAAACTATCACTATGCAAGTACATAAGCTTCTAAATTCAGTACATAGGCCTACGACTATAGGTACATAGGTACCATCTATGCGAGTTACACAATGTTAAATGCGTCTCCGCGAACATTTCTATTACTATTTAAGTATATAAGCTCCTAACTTAAAAAACATATGAGCTTACGAATATAAGTACATAAGGCTGTTTATGCGAGTTATATAAATCAAAATGCTCCGTCGCGAACATAATGTAAACAAAAGCAATAGACGTGACGCTAACAAAAGCACTCGAGTTTTTAGTTTGAAAACTTTTATTTGTGTCAGCATCAGCAGCTATTATTGCTTTGAACTTTTTAGATACCTAGTTCTATGACCAAGAGGATAAATAAATAAACCTTATGAAATGTGAGTATTACGATAAGCGTTTTCACTGTTATCAAACATGAGTATTAATTTTAAGTCCCACAATAATTTAATATTCTGTGATCCGTTACTAGGTACTGTTTCATAATATCAATGTACCTACCTAGTAATATGTTGTTGTAAAGGAACATTTTAAGCATATCAGTGCGGTCCCATCCCGTGGGCAATTAGAGATGTTAGGTTACTAGAGTTTGGAAGAGCGACGTTGGAGCGACAAATTGTCACTTTTCTTATCTTCTTCTAATAAATAAAGCGTTATAATCAACCGAGCTGCCATTTTTATGTACTTAAAAAAAAACAAAACGTAAAATATAAGAATCGGAAGCGCGATTATTGTAGCTTTTGGATTTGACAGTTCGAAGCGAGGCTGAGTGCGAGGCTATAAGCGTATTCGTCGCTGTTTTTTCGTAGGGAATACCAAAATGTAGGAAGAACTGTCAATAGTGTCAATTTGCTCGCCGTTGGGTAGTTTTGACTCACGGCCGTCACAGCCTTGAGCGCTAGTGTAGCTTTCCGCAGCTTAGTGAATACGTAGGTAACTGAGTTTCACCGCTGCGGCAGCGCTGTACACAAGGCTGAATCTTTAGAGAATAGTATAGCTGCTCCGAACCGCGGCTCGCTCGCGTACCTACGCTCCCGCCAAAACTTGTAAAAGGTTACGCCGTAATGACAAAGTTAGTGCAACAAGTTGTTGTGTGTTAATATTAAATTGTTTTCCGTGTTAACTATCGTCTCTTGCTGAGATTAACCAACGCCATGAGAATACCTATTTAAATTGTATTTGTAAGCTAGTTATTTAAATTCGATCGATTGATCACTACAGAACAAAAATGTAAAAAAAACAAAAACATTAAAAGTGACAACCCTATTGCTTCAATGGAGCGTAGGTAATTATATTCTCAACTAGGCTTAGGTTCCGTACTGTCCATATTTATACTGTGCCACTGTTACCTAGGTATCTACGGTCAGTCTAATTTGTTTACAAAGGATGGTTGCGTTTTATTCTGATTTGTAAGCTATTTAGTTTGTTTGAAAAAAATATTCTCATTTTTGGTGCTTTTTATTTTTGTACCCTATCGAATTAATACTACACGTATAGTATACGTAGTGTAATTTAATGCCCCTCTGTCGTATCAACTCTGTATAAGTTAGAGCTAAAACTTTGTTTTGATTAACAAAACAAAGTCCTTATTTTAAGGGATTATATTTTTATCGTTATACCGTTTTACACCAACACATGCAGTTTTTTTTTTAATTCTGATATATATAATTATATGGTTGAAACCATATAATTAACTCAAAAACGGACATAATCATTTACACAACCCCTTTTTCACTAGGACCCCAGATTATTATTTGATATTCTCAACAAAGCTTTATTTTCATCCTTTATTATTAATTTGAGAAATTTACTTTAATAAATTATTTTCTAGATACTTCTAGCTTTCTGTGAGTATGTTTATTTGAATGTAGCTATAGTAGTTTTTCAGTTTTAATCGTTTATATCGAAAGAGATTCGCGCGGTTGTAAATAAAAGTGACATTTATGCCCGTTTTCACCAACATCCCCTATACTACCACCTAAGTATGGGGCCCTTTACTTAACAGTACCCCTAAACTAGCCCCTAAATGAAATTTCGTTTCACCATCGTTTTTATCACCTAACTAGGGGACACATAACTATGTGACGTTTTGTTTTCGATAATAGTGAATGATTCGTCTTTAAACTTATCGATACTTTGAAATAATATAGTTTTGTAACAAATTCTCTGAAGTATATACACAAATAGATACAGTTTATAATAAATTATGTTTTAATAGCAATAATCAATATTAATTCCTTCATATTTTCAATTAATTTCATATTTTCTTACATATTTACTCTGTGGATACATTACGAAACTCACGTTTAATCTGTGGTCATATTTGAATTTGACACTTTACTTTCGTTTGTTTTCGTGGATAGTTTGTTGTGATCGCTTGCTTGCATCTTATTTTGTTTCGTTAACGTAACGTATTTAGTTACGGTATAATAAAATGGCAGAAAAAAGGAAGCGTTGCTGCAGACACTCCACAGCACATTACAGTACATTAGACACTCTTTTTATTATTCGACTGCAAGTAGCCACACTGATCCCACCCATGTCTCCCACAGCCAACAAATGATTACCAGTAGCATGAAATCTCAATGCTATTAATAACTGATTTATTGGAGATATAGAATTATTCCTGGAATAAAATAAAATTTATAATGCAAATCAAATAAACACAAGGAAACATTGTCGTATCGTCAACTAAAAAAAAAATACCATGCGCATAGTTTTTTGTTATTTTATTTTACGGGCTACATTACGTAGTATAAAAAAATGTGATTAGTTAATATGTACTCACCTATTATCAGGAAATTCTAAAGCATGTTCAATATTTTCCAATAAATACAACACTGAAAATTTACGTAACAGTAGTCAGTTTCATCAAAAAATTCAAAGTAATTTGATCGTTTTCGTTATATTTTGGTCTACGGCTATTATTTGCGTCGAAACAGTTTCAATATATTCAAAAAATCATATAAATCACTATCCATCTTCGTTGTTTAAACGATCACATACATAGGTGCCGGTTTATGGGGCAAAATTTCGACCACCTAAATTTAGCAACCTTTTAACGTTTAGTTGACCCCTAAACGTTGGTGAAACAGAAACCATCCTCTAACGGCCCCCTAAACATGTTTAGGGGAACCCGTAAACTTAGGGGATGTTGGTGAAAACGGGCATTAGTGCGCGGACAGGTGGGGGCGAGAGTCGCTCGAGGGGCTTGCCGCGTGTTAGGTACCTATTTCAATTTAAAAGTGGGCGGCAAAATTTTCTTCCGCCCCGGGCGGCTGACACCCGCGCTACGCCACTGCTTCCACCACCATGCTTGAAAGAATAAAAATCAATTTTCAACTTTAATAAGTTTATTCATTATGGTTAATACCATATAAGACATTTCACTCTTATTTTCAATTTCGTGTAACTGAGAATAAGACTTTACATAGGTAATGTATAAAAATAGGATTGTACGAGACATGACAGGACTCGGAAATGCACGCAAAATGAGAATTGAATTTACAAATTAAAACTCCTTCCTGTCCACTGCTAAAATGCAATGATTAATGTGCCCCTTCTGCTAAGCTATACACATATTTTTAAAATTGCACATGATTTAAAATTACATGCAAACCTACTAACAATTGCTACATTTTGTACATTTGCTACGACCTATTATATCACTTATTTCTGTCAAGTTTACACAAATCATAATAATTATGAGCCATCAAATAAATAGAACATTGGATAAGATATTAAAAAATATTTAGACTGCAACTAAAATGGAACATAATAATGGAATTTCTTTCTTAATTCTGTACATTAACAATCAATCGCCAGATTCAGTAATAAATAAAATTTACTATACAGTCTTACTTACAAAATGTCACTATGAATGTCTTGTTTCACATCGATGCACTTTTGCTTATCACATAGATAAAAACCACAGCACTTTTTGTCACTTACAACTTAACTTCACGGTTAAACCAGCGTTCTCAAGTAAGATATATCTACGGACTGTCTATTTACAAAATTAAAATACAAGGTTATTTACAAGGCATCGAAACTACGACATTATGTGGGAGGTGCGCGACGATCGTAATCCCTCCGGTACACCTCCCGCTCGTAGTCTCGCTCATCGTACACGTAATCAGGCTGCGTGTAGCCGCGCCAGTCGTCGGGGTAGGGGCGCACGGGCGGGAAGCCCATGCTACCCGCCATGCTGGCGCTGTCATAGTAGCCGCCGCCATACGGCCCCGGCATGCCGCCAAACCCACTGTACCTGCTGGAAACATCGAACTTTACATAGAATCCACATCGGCGGAAACAAACTTCAAAAAATAACAAATTTAGATTTTTGACCAGTGACCGCAACAGCCAAACATGAGTTCCTGGGCTAGATACCAGACTTTGGCAAGTTACGAGAAAATAATCGGGCTCACCTCCTCTTGTCGTGGGGTCTGGGCGTGCGCTCCGTGCGGTATTGGCGCGGGCCGGGGTAGGCGGGCGGCGTCCAGGCGGGGTGCGCGGGGTGCGCGGGGTGCGCGGCGTGCGCGCCCAGCTCGGCGTGCGCGTGCGCCATGCCGTAGGGCGCCCGCGGGCGCTGACCGCCGCCGCTGTCCCGGCGCGTGCGCGAGCGCTCGCGATCCCGGTCACGCTCGCGGTCCCGGTCCCGGTCCCGCTCCCGGTCCCGGTCGCGCTCCCTGTCGCGATCCCGATCCCGCTCTGACCGATTCCGCTCTCTGTACATCAAATCGTCCCGCTTCAGGCTTCTATCCCTATCCTTGCGATCCTTGTGCTTGTGTTTATGTCTGCAGGGATGGACAAAGCGATAATGATGGTGAGCGACACAGGAAGGTTAGCGATTTAGCGAAATAAAGAAAATTGTTATGAAGACGAAAAATGAGGAAAGCAGGCGAGCGATTGGTATGGGAGTTAATGATTATTAGTTCCAGAGTTTAATGTTAAGATGAAATCCTCGTCTGTACATTAGTATTTACCTTTCATGACGCTTATTTTCACTTGGCTCTGGGTCACACTCTCCTTCTTCGAGCTTTCTCTTTATTCCAGAAATGTGTGGATTTTTGTCATTGATTTTGTCGAATTTATCTCGATCAGTTTTAGGCCTCTTCGCTTTTTTATCATTAGCATTTTCACTTTTGCCATCATTTTTGTATGATTTCACATGATTACTATTGTGATTGTTTTTATTGTTCTGCAATAAAAGTCAAATTTATAGAAAACTAGTTAACCGGCGCAACTTCGTCTGCTCCGCTCCTACTGCATTTTAGCGTGATGATATAATAGCCTGAAAAAACATTTCAAATCGGACCCGTAGTTCCCGAGATTAGCGCGATCAAGCAACCAAACAAACTTATCAGCTTCATTAGAGATAGATTAAACGACAAAAGAAATATTAAACTTATAAAAACACATTACCTTCAAATTTTCTTTGTGTTTACCATCTTTCTTACTAGATGATTCATTTTTCTTCAGACCATATTTATATAATCTGTAAAGCTGCTTCGCATCAAAGTTGGTAAACTTTGAAACAAAGTACCAGAGATTACTCCTCCACTCAACTTTCTTTTCAGGATCAGGATATGCATCTACACATATGTCTATTTGGTTCCCAATCTGCGTGAGGCAAGCTCGCGTCCTTGCAACTTGGTCAGTTTCAGACAATGTCTGATCAGGATTATCAAGTGCTCGTAGGGCTTTCTTGACTGGCCTCATTTTTTCTTTGCACTGTAAGAATAATTATTACGATTGCCATTCATGAAATTTGAATTTAAAATAAAATAAATGCATAAATAACTGCTTCACATGATAAATAATTACACCATACTAGGAAGGTTTAGATAGTTAAATAAAGGTAAACAATCTTGATGTGAATTTTTACACAAATATAATATTAAACAAATAAACTACTGCTTAAACTAATGGCCCAACTGATATTAGTAATCGTTATTGTTGTATTTACATTGGTTTTTAGTTGCAATTTATTTTTAAACGACGTCGTTCGCGTGCGCTTAGGTCGATGCCAGCCTATTATCTTACTTCAAATTTTTGTTTACTAATAAATGCGAAAGTTTGGCTAGCTGGATGTTTCTTACTCAATTACGACAATACGGCTGAACGGATCTGGATGAAATTTCGCACAGAGGTAGATTATAGTCTGGAATACCACATAAGCATTCTTATCTCGGGAGTACCTACTTTGGGAGATATTCAAGATTCAAACCATTTATTTACAGGTAGATACTTTTGAATTGTTAAGATCAGTCTGTCAAAAACATGAAGCTATTTGGGATTTTTTAAATGTAAGTAGATCACTGTGTAAAAGAACGTGCAAGAAACTCTCTACAGCCAGTCTTTTATATCATAATAAGTACCTATAATAAAAATACTGGTTTTACGGACAATAAACGAATCTAATTAAAGACAACACAGAGAACAGTGATATTGGTAATTTCGACCCTATAAAAGACTTTCAAGACCTATAAGAGACCGAACCCAAACTCGTGTGAGGGTCATTCTCCAGCAGAAACTCTTAACATCCAATTCAGAAAAACGCGTCATCAGTGCAACGCCATCTATCGATCAAGTAAGTAAACTGACGCATTGGAAGGCGTTAAATAAGGAGCCCATATGACAACATTAAGGTATTAAAATGTTCACTTTTATTTTGCTACGTATAAAAGTTCCATAAATAACTCAACAATGTATTTTAGGTTGTATGTGTGTTTTCATGCATTTTATTTTTCTCAATATATGGTGTTTTGCCTAATCACAATACATTAGGAAGTTTCCTACTAAACTTAAAAATTCAATATATTTTTATTTGTTGATCGGTTGTTATGATAAATACCGATAAGGTGTAAAAATGTTCAATTTTATTTTGCCACGTGGGTATTAAAAGTTTCACACATAACTCTAGAATTTGTTTTGGTGTTTTTTACATGCGTTCGTGAATTTCATCTTCTATCTTTTAATTTTCTAGTTTGACTCCCTAAAGTTACCCCTATACTAACAATCTAATAGTTTACGTAACGTTTCCGTGTTTGGGTTACAGAAGCCCATAATATATGTGTACCAAATTTCAACAGAATCAGTCCAGTGGATCCGGAGAAAACTGGCTGTGACAGACGGACAGACAGACAGACACCCGAGTGATCCTATTCGGGTTCCGTTTTTTGTTCGGAACCCTAAAAATAATAAAAAAAACCGGCTAAGTGTGAGTTGGACTCGCACACGAAGGGTTCCGTACCATGAACTTTAATTTTTATTATTTGTTGTTATAGCGGCAATAGAAATACACAATCTGTGAAAATTTAAAGTGTCTTTATATTTGAGTTGATTGCATGAAAGATAAATTGCGGTTTACGATTTTACGTATTAAAAAAAACCACTTACTAGATCTCGTTCAAACTAATTTTCGGTGGAAGTTTGCATGGTAATGTACATCATGTTTTTTTTTTAGTTTTATCATTCTCTTATTTTAGAAGTTACAGGGGGGGGGGGGGGCACACATTTTACCACTTTAGAAGTGTCTCTCGCGCTAACTATTCAATTTAGAAAAAAAAAATTAGAAACCTCAATATCATTTTTAAGACCTATCCATAGATGCCCCACAGATAGGAAGACTGGAGTCAGATTTTCTGCCTTCTGACTATCCGTAACGACTGCCAAAGATCTACAAATGACAGCCAGGACTATGATGAAAAAAAAAATTGAGTTTCAGTTCTAAGTATGGGGAACTCCCAAAATTTAGTTTTTATAGTTTCGGAAAAGTGGCTGTGACATACGGACAGACAGACAGACCGACAGACATGACGAATACATAAGGGTTCCGTTTTTTGCCTTTTGGATACAGAACCCCAAAAACACTTCAAGATTGTTTACTTTTATTTAAATACCTAAACAATTCTAGTATACTACATACCTCTTCAAAAACTGATGGATCAAGGTCACCAAGAACCTCGAGAGCCCTTGGTTCATTGTTGGCAGTAAAATGCATGGGTCCTGCATTCTTCTTATTACGTGGCTTAAGTTTATCAGATTTTCTGTTGCCATCTCTTTTGGCGCGTTTTTTATCCTTCTCTTTTCTATCATTTGACGTTTCATCGTGTGTGGATACATCCTCTAATTTAGTTTTATTCTAAAAATAGGAAAACAAACTATTTTAATTGACGATTTTTTTTTTCTTTTAATGTCTATGCTAAATTATGATGGCTACAAACCTTATCAGATTTATCATTTTTAGCAGTCTTATTTGATTTCTTATTCTCATCCGCAGAACTACCGTCGTCTTCTACGATATCTTTAGTAACAGGCTCTTTTTGACCCCGTTTCGTTCGAGGTTTCCTCTGTTTTTGTTTGCCGTTCTTCTGATCAAGCAATTTCTTTATAAGTTTTAGTAAATATTCAGCACGCGACTGCAAATGCTTCGCTTGAGGTTTTTTATCTTCATTGGTGAGTATTTTATCTCCAATTTCGAATGATGAGTCCATTTTAATAGCTTCCCAAGAACCCATTCCATATTGATATATACCTGCCAGTAATTTAGAGTCATCTGATACACCCCATTCAACATCGAAGTTCGCAGGCCTTGTCCTACAAAAATGGGAACAATTATAATATCATCTGCCTAGCCTTTTCTCAACTATATTGGGGTCGGCTTCCAGTCAAACCGGATTCAGCTGAATACCAGTGTTTTACGTGGAGCGGCTGCCTACCAGACCTCCACAACCCATTAACTGGGTAACACGGTACTTCATGGCAAGACTGGAGTCAGATTTACTGGCTTCTGACAATCCGTAACGACTGCCAAAGATCTACAAATGACAGCCGGGACCAACGGCTTAACGTGCTTTCCGAGGCACGGAGGAAACTCGGTATGTCAAGATGGTCACCCATCCACAGACCAACCTTGGCAAGCGTTGCGTAACCTTCAAGATCGACCCGTGCGGCTGTTATTATTTAGCCACGAGCTCCTCCAATAAAACAACAAACGGGAAAAGGGAACAATTAAAAAAAAATTATAATATAAAAGCAAAAGGTCGCTCACTCCCTATTAGGGAATATGCATGAAAAACATATATATTATCTATACAGTTTATCTAAAAATATACAAAAATATAATACTAACAGTGAAAATAGAATCAAAATTACTCGAAAAACGCAGGAGATATAATTATTTCAAACAAATAAATCTGTCCCTCTCGCGAAAACGCTGTTTTCTATGGCAGCTGTATAGGCGTCATAGACGATGACGTCAAAGTTTACATCGGACTTCTCTTTCTAATCTTAATCTTTGAAGCCTTGTAACTTCATCGCTGATAAAGGTATTTAAAAATAATTTCACGATTGTTTAGTAGAGCTAATAAAGTATTTCATTTTGCAAATAAAATAATCGCATGCATATTCCCCATTCACTCACTGATTAATCAAACCTTGCATACTACTTGACCTAAGAAGATAAAATTGGCACGGAGGTAAATAATAAGTACGAAAACGTCAGCTAATAAAGTATTTAAGGAAACTCCCCTCGTAAAGGTTGTTGGAGTTTGTGAAGTATCTACGAAATCCGCGCGGACGAAGTTCTATATATCTAATATTCAAAAGAATCACTATTTTGCTTTTGCAAGCAAATATTGTTTTGTTTAGTTTACATACCTGAAATCCAACTGCCATTTCAGTCTCTCCTCTTTAGTATCTGGCAGGAAGACGTCCAGCGCAGCCAGTTCGTCCTGACACGCCGCCATCGTTTTGGCGTTGACAGGCACGCCACCAAGCTTGAACGTTTTTCTCGTATTTTTGCGACCTTCTATTTGTTCATCTGCAAGGTAAAATACATTTTCAATCATTCATAAAATATGTTTGTAAACAAATAGAACATAGCTTTCCACGCTAATTTAATGTTTATACATGTTATTTTAACACCACTGACTTCTTATAGGTTTTCCTATAATCTTTAGGAAGAGTAGATAACTATTAATCTATACTAATATATAAAGCGGAAAAGTTGTTTGTTTGCTTGAACGCGCTAATCTCAGGAACTCCTGGTCCGATTTGAAAAATTATTTCAGTGTTAGATAGCCCATTTATCGAGGAAGGCTATAGGCATATCATGCACGCTAAGACCAATAGGAGCGGAGCAGACGAAGTTGCGCGGGTCAACTAGTAATACTAGTAACTGTAATGTTTGGCAACACCTATATTGTCTATGGCAACACCTCTATTGTCTATGGCAACACCTATATTGTCTATGCTAATCATTGCCAGTGTTAGACGATTATATGGGTACTTTACTGTGCTGTGCGCTAGTAATTATTATTGCATTCTAACTTGTATTGTAATATTTCTGACACTTGATCTATGAACTTGGATTTAGATATTTGCCTTTTGATTTGGTCGAGTTACGTACATTTTTACGACCTTGGCCGACGTGGACGCCGAATACAGTAATAGCTGTCTATCCACTCACACACACACGGCTGCGCACCGCGTCCGTTCCCCGCTTATCATTGGTTAAAGTGAGATGGCAATACGCCGCGAACAAATTTTGTTGTCGCCGGGCTCTTAAATTTACCAGCTGATGAGTTTTCTCTGGGCATCTTGCCAGCTGATTATTTTTATTACTTACAGGATCATATTAACTATCAGCTGACAAATTTTATCCAGGAGGAAATTACTGTACCAATACTATCCATGTAACAATACTAAAAATAATAATAAAATGAGAAAAATATTTTTTTCAACGTTTTTGGGAGACTACCGCTGCTTAAACCACCCACCGAATCGCAGCTGACGTTCACAGAGGTCCATGATAAAGTTCTCTTAACCATTTTACAAATTATCGCCCGAAAGGAAATTTATGACAAAATTTGAGTCTGGCGCGCGGTCTATAAACTGATTTCTAGGTAAAATAGTACATTGTTATCTTAGGGGTGCAACTGATTTAGTTCCGAGACGGATGCCAATAGTTTGAGGGACTAAAATAAGTCTTTCACCCGAGGTAAACACTGCTTTTCATTACGAATACAAAGTAATAAAAACATGAATCAGCTAAAGAAAAAATCCATATGATGAACTCATTGTGTTTATACAAATCTTTGCTATATGAAAAGGCATAAGCGGTTTTCCGCCTATTTTGTTTTTTTTTTTTTATGTGACCGGACAGCTCAGTCATTATTTTCAGAATTGAAAAAAAAAGGTCAATATTTTGCCCAAATCTACGTTATTTTAAAGAAATAATTGAAATTAAATTATAATAAAGTAATTTTTTAAAATATAATCTTTAATTATTACACATCTTTATGTTATTTCAAGTTTACATCGCGCTGTAATTGAGAGGCTGTATAGAAAGTAGTACAGCAGCAGTTTTTTTTTAATATTTGACGGCTACCAGTTGAAAAACGTTTATCTCTGGGCTGAAAAATAATACTTTCAACCCGCTCCTTAGGTCACTTTAGACCTACTTACCGAGTATGAGTAATAAAAAATACTTACTTGCTACTTCCGCTGTGTCATTTAGCACTGCTTTACATCGCTCTTGTAAAACTTCTCCCAGCTTCTTGAGTTCCGCTAAGGGCTTTTCTTGTAATTCTGCATCACACGCAATACTATCAAGGTGTTTTAGTGGTGCAGAAAACTTTTTGAAACTCTTAACGAATCTTCGAATCTGAAATTTTATATCAGTTGTGTTTATACAAATAACAAAAAGTAATTTAAAAATAATTGAACTGACATATGGGTCGAAAAGATAACCTCCTTTTCTTGAAGTCGTTTAAATATGTTTTCCTACTTCACAGAATTTGCTGTGTAATGGTACAATTCAGCGCCGTTTTACGGTAAAGAGATAGTTTCATAATTGAGTATTTAGAGTTAAGGATGTGTCAGTATACTTTGATGACAAAGAATAACAGGTTTTCAGGTTATCAAGCGTGACATGTTTAAAAAACAAATTGTGCAAGTAATGTCATGTGTCACCTCTTGGTCAGTGAAGCCTTTGATCTTCTCTCTGTGCGAGGCGGGCGGGCGGCCCCGTTTCCGCGGGCGCTCGTCGTCGGAGCCGACGTCAGACGCGTCGCTGTCGGCTGAGCCCTCTGGTTCCGCACCCGAGCCGCCTTCGCCCGAGCCGCGACCCCGGCGCCTACGACCGTCAGCTACATTCAAAAGAAAAGTTTTATATACTGTGGATCAACATAATAATCGGCTTCGCTCGCGTTAATTTCGCTAGGTTATGTTAGGTTTCGCAAAATAAAAGAACCTCTAACGTCCCCATCTGTTTCTGTACCGGAATCATCAAAATTGGTTCAGATTTAGATTCACGCCTAAATCTCTGAACCAATTTTGATGATTCCGGTGATGCCTAACAAAGAAACAAAAAAAAGTCACTTTTTTTATTTATAATATCATAATTTCGAAACCTGCTAGGAATAACATTAACTCATATTTAGTAAGTAACGAGGAGAGCGCATCAAAGATTTTAAAAATTCTCTTAGATTTCGGTTAATTCTAAATGCTAGTCAATCATGAAAATTTGAGCAAACGAAGGAAAAGCTACACTTTCTTATGATCTCTATGACTCTGTATATTCGTCTGTACGGTTACCGTGGGATAATTATTGTTGTTTTTCAGAGAGCAAGGGATTAACATGATTTTTAGTAGTTGTTTAGGGGTCAAAAAATTACATCGGCTTATTTTTACATCAAAAAAGTATGGTTGCCGTGGGATAAATCTGTTTTACTTTTTACAGAGCAAGGGTTTGAATTGTTTTTTTGCACAGTGGTAATTTTGGTTATGGAACGACGTGGGCTACTTTTTATCCCGGAAGAATGCAAATGGGATAATTTGTTTTTAAGGGGCAAGGTATTGCCATGGTTTTTGCATAGTGGTAGTTTAGGGGTCTGAGAATGACATAGGCTACTTTTTATAGCCTAGAAAAATGCACGGTTCCTATACATAACAATTGTACCCAACATATATTTTTCACACTTCTAAATAAAAACACTACAAATTACTTTAATTTCGGAAGTCGGTGTTTTTGGTTTTGTTTCTTCATTTTTTGACATCGGCTTTTGAAATTAATGTTTTTATTTGGAAGTCGGTTGTATGATTACTTCTTTAATTCTTTATTGTACACCAAAACAGCTTATTCAAAACACAGTAATGAAAGTTCATGTACAAAGGCGAGCTTAACTCAGAAATGAGTTTTCTCCCAGTAAACCTTAGAGTGATAGAGAAAGATGACAATGGAGGGTAGGATCCAGTGCACATTATTACTTTTATTTAACCCATATACGCCCGCTGTCCCCATTTGGGGCCACTTGTTTAAGTACCCACATATTTTCACTTTTTTAAACTACCTTTTATTTTGATTAAGATTCGTAGTGCCGAAGAGTGTGACTTCGTGATAAAAATTATAGTTGTGTGATTTACTGGACCTAGTGGTTGAAATTGGTGGTTTTATTTACTTCAATAAGCAACTACGTAATAGGCCAAAGGTAAGTCATAATTTTTCACATGTACATCAGTACTTTTTATAGCTTTTGAGTTTTTTTCACTTGCCCATTGTTTTTACTAGTAAGTAATGCTATTATGTTAGATACTTTATGAGACATGACCATTATGGGAGATTTTTTAGCATGATATCCCCAAATGGGTCCAATGGGCTGATTGCTTATATATTTTTTTTTTATTTTGCAGGGTTAGTGTCAGTGTGAACAATGACGAAGAGATCGTTCGATGTTGCAAATGACTTTCAAGGTCTCGAGGAAGCCATAGAAAACATTTTGAATGATGAAGATGATCATGACGTCAGTTATGATTTGGTGGCAATTCCTCTAGACCCGAGTATTCTCACGGATATAGAGGAAGGCGATGAAGATGATGTCCAGCAAAACATACTTCCTCGTGATATTCCAGGAAGAGTTGAAGTGTTTGAGTCCAGGAATGACGACAAATTGGATAGTAGTGATGATGATCCGTAACAAAGAAATAGGCGAATTGACATCCAGGAACCACGTTGGCGTAAATGTGACGGAATGACGGTTCCTATGTTGGCATGCCCTCAACGGAGAACAATGTGCAGAAACGAAAATAAATGTTGTTAACGAACTCAAAGATTATTGACATGATCGTTCTGAACACGAAGTTATATGGTGCACAACACAATAACCATGACTTTCAAATAACTGTTGTTGACATCAAAGTATTTTTTGGCATTCTGCTCTTGACTGGATACCACTCACTTCTACGAGAGAGACTGTACTGTTATCTAGATGAAGACTGCAATGTTACCGTTGTTTCAAAAGCAATGTCAAAGAACAGATTCTTAGAAATATCGAAATTCCTGCATTTCTGCGATAATGAAGATGCTGCTGAATCCACCGACAAGATGTTCTAAGTACGACCACTTGCTGATATACTGATAAAAAACTTCCTTCAGTGGGGTGTAGTCCACGAGCATCTATCAGTAGATGAGTCCATAGTAAAATATTTTGGACGTCACCCGGTCAAGCAGTTCATAAGAGGAAGAAAAGTAGATGTGGACATCCCGTCCCGTCTATGTCCCGGCCGTCGAAGAAAAACTAGACCAGTTCCAGTTTCGCCGAAGTATCGCCCGATTTTATTTGAGGAGTGTAGGAACTGAAAGACCTGATGGAAGACGTCATAAACCTTCATCAGTGGTACCAAGTATGAATCTAGATGGTGTTGGACACTTCCCTCAGAAATTGCCAAGCTACGTTGCATAGAAAGCCACATAAAAGCACGTTGGTAATGTAAAAAATGTATCAAAAATATTGTGCATTGAAAAAGAATGTTTTGAAAAATATCACACAAGAGCCCATTGGCCCCATTTGAGGACGGTATTATTTTTTTTTTTAGAGAAGGTATTTTTTATATTTTCTGCAGTAATATTTCTTACTAGCCTCCCATAGTTACGTCAATAAAGTTTTTTTCAAAATTGTATTGCCAGTTTGTATTTGAGTACAAATGGGTTAATTACTTTTTAATATATATAAATAGATTAATACATAAATCTACTTATATAACTATAAATACCTTATAAGCCAGGAGGCCTAGCCAGGAGCTCCTCCTATGTCCTATCAAACATACTGATCAGTACTAAATGTCCTAATGGCGCTCGCACGACCAAGCGGAGAGGAGGCAAGGGAGGGGTACGTAACACAGTGTGCGCTCGAGCACTAGGGCATGGGAGCCGGTTTTTCTCGGTTCCAAAAAAAACGGGAATTCCCGGTTCTTAGGGTCACACAAAGAACCGGTTCTAAAATATCAAAACCCGGTTCTTTCGGTATTTTTGGTCATACTAAAAAGATCTATTTAAAATTGGTAAAGAATATTTTTTATGTGGAATACATGTAACATGCAACCATAGATAAGTTCCTGTTCCTAGTCAGTAAAATAGATTTGATAAAACTTATCGAGTTGTTTCAATATAAAATGAATGTTTAAAGTTATTCTTACAACCCTTATCTCTTCATAATTTGGGTGAATAGGCTATTTCTGGGTAAGCTCGCTAACACCCCTTTATTCATTAAGAATATAATAATAAAAATAATTCATGCTAAATTAATTTATTTGTTACATACTGTCGTTTATTTATTTATCGAATAATAAAAGAACAGATGAAGATTATTGTTGAAAAGAAAAGTCTCACCTGAAGATACGAACCCAAACCTAAGTATTTTACAATCATATACGATACGACATTGGCTCAGGTACTTGTTCAATTATCGTGAAATTTACCCATGCTATGAACTACGGTCATACCTACGTAATTACCTACATACTCTGCGTGTGTGAAGGAGCGACTAGATGTTTTGTGTTTCGTTCGACGCCAGTGTGTGAATGAAGTGTCCGTTCGGACACTTCATTCCACGTTCATACATCACTTATACACACAGATGCAGGTACGACCTGTACCGCGCGTTCACAGCAATACAAACTTAAGCATGCTGCTGCGCTTTTGAGCGATGACTGTACCTATGTTACCCGATTACTCGCAGGTGGTCCCATGATCATCAAGTCACGACCTGATGATGGGATCCTGGAGAAATAGAGAAAACTTCAAATTTTATAACCAACTTAAGCGATTTGGGTAATTTTTGAAAGAGTACTTTCTCGAAGTGGTCCCATTACAATTAGGTGAAGAACTTCGGAGATAGACAATGGCACTCCTCAATAAATGATAGCAAATGGACCGGAATTGCTGAAATCTCATGTCTATATATTGTTTACACCAGTTCATGACATAAAATCACGGCGGTACGCTGTGAAGGGGTAAGTAAGCACATTTGAACCACTAAAAAGTGAAAAGTAAAAACTTTTTTGGTAGTTTTTTGACACAGATTCAGTTTGGAAGTCACTTGTATTTTTTTGTAAAAAAAAGGTTTTTTATTCAAATTCCGTTTTGCGTGATTGAGGTATAAACATAAACTTTTATATTTATAATATAAGTAGGATGCTTTTCTGAGTTGAGCGTTTGGAAAGTGTTAAAAATAAAATATTGTTGCAAATTTTACGCTCTACAATTTTGATCATAGATGTAAACATAGGGCCAAGTAGGAACATTTTTGACGTATAGTAACGTAACGAAAAATGTTACCATAGCTACAATACTCGTTTTGCATGTAATATTTATTTGAATTAGATACAATATTAAAAGGACCATAGCCAAGTTTGTATGGAGACTGGACCAAAACCTAAACGTTAATGAAACCTGCACCAAATAAAGGTATTATTTAACTGGTACTATGGGAGCTAAGTCGAAAACCAGCGCGCGAATATAGTGATTTGGACCATCAAAAAATATATTTCTTGGTAGTGGTTTCTAGCGAGGAACTAAACATTTTTTGTAACATTGCTCCACACTAGGAATTTCTCCTGTTTCGTAGATGCGTTTTCAAACATAGAAAGTCACATACATAAACAGCCAGACCCGGAACAACTATCTGTAGGCCGTACAAAAATTTGTTCCATGCGGGAATCGAACCCACGACACGCGGCGCAGCAGCCGATCCCTCAACCACTGCGCCAACCGTGCCGCCATATTATAAAAAAAACAACATGATTATTCGCAAATTGACATTACATTGATAGGAAGTTTTGCCCAATTTCCTATCGTGTCAATAATTACATAATAGCGGTTAGTTAAGAAAAGTATAAAATGTCCTTGCCCTTAGGCTGCCTGTACGAACTACATACGCTAATGCTATTTGACGCCACTGACATTTTGTGCAATTCTATTTAGTGCAGTTCTAGGTTAAGAGAAGTAATTTTTGAGCCTTGTGGTACTCACCGCCATCAGCATTATTTGTTTGAAGGTTCTTTCTCCTCGGTGGAAGATACAAATCCTCCATTTCTTTATTTTTCTCTTGCTCAGCTATGGTCTTCCGAACATTTTCAGGTATGATATCATCCTACAAATATTTATATTGTAATTAATACTGTTCGGATTTGTGATCTGTCAATAGGCATTCCACCTATTACCAAGTATGCTAAAATAAACAGTGTAATGGGAGTGGGACTATGAACACATGTCTTTTTTTTTAATACCCACCCAATCTTTAATGTCGTCCTCTGTATTTTCTTTTTTAACTTCCATCACTGCCTTATCCTCATCAAAGGCAAAACTAGCAACTTTAAAAGCAGAGAGCAACTCATCTCCCGCCATAGCGGGACCTTCGTCGCGGGTTTCAGCTCGTTGCAAGATTTCATCAATATCGCACTGAAACAATAATAGTAAATTACTGCAGCAGCCAGCAAAAGAGGCATTGATGGACGACCGTTTTAATTAATGTGGGCTGAGGCGAAGCTTATATTTCGGAACGAAACAAAAGTATGGCGTCGATTCATAACGTCATGAGCACTGGTCAGAGTAAAGCCATGCAAACCTCCGATGAAATGGGAGGATCTTCCGACAAGGCGGTTATTGTGCCTACCCGATAGTCGTAGCCCGATATTCGGGCTGATGTATATTTTCAAATCGCACTGTAAACTCTGCTAGCGCGATGCAGGATTTAGTTAGCTGCTCGTTATCCAACTGATGTAGCGGTTCTTTTTATTGCGATGTAGATTTATATTTTATATTTCGGATCACACACAAATAGATTTTCATCCAACTTTTGCCGGCAGCTACTCGCATTTATTTGGCCAGTACAGCAATTTCGATTTATCTCGAAGGTTGCCAAAATAACTCAAATTTCCAAGCATGTTTGAGAAAAAATACTAACAGGCTTATTCGAAAAAACGATAAACATTATTAGTTTAAATACTGAATTAAAAATCTGCTCATCAGCATTTAAACGAAGTTTGTGTCCAATTTTTTGCGATGAATAAGGCACTAGGTTTAAGCGAATGTAAAGTGATCGAGATTTTAAAGTAAAAACGTTCAAATCTCAAAACCTCTGTTGCAAAATACATATCTACATTTCAAAACATTCAAGTTGCAAAATAATCAAGTCTCAAAACATCCATGTCACATAATATGCAATTTATACTAAAACTGACAAATATTTTTTATAAAAAGTTTTTTTGTCTCATGTCATCTTCGGAAATACATCTTCGTGGTTATATTTTTTTAGTATGGGGGTTACACTAGAAAAAAAAAAACAATAACAATATCGTGTGACATATCAAATGAAAGGGCTTACTGTGAGGGTTTTAATTATATATTTTTTCACAATTTTAAAATAGTTTTGAAGTTATTCAAGAAATTAGGCGAAAACTGACCATTCACCCCTTATCTCCGAAACTATACCTAAAACGTATATTTCGACACTCTCAAGGTTTGAATCCCTTCAGAGTGTCGAAATATACGATTTATTGTTACATAAACGACCTGATCTTTTTTTACGATAACTTAAAAGTTTGATTTTATACAGCATCAAGGGACTGTAGACTGGTTTTAATTTGAACTCAATACCTCCGCGCGTTCCCGAAATAAAGGGTCTTGACAGACGGATGGACGGACAGCAAAGTGATCCTATATGAGTTCCGTTTTATACTTTTGAGGTACGGAACCCTAAAAATAAGACACATCTTTACTGACTTAACTACCTTAACCTTTCTAGTATGGAAACATCTGCCGATAAAAACTTTTAAATAAGTTGTACCTAATTTCCAATAGGAAATCCCATCAAGCACATTTCTTCGAATCCTTACTAAAATTATAAATGCGAAAGAACTCTGTATGCATGCCTACCGCGATTTCACGCCAAAACTGCTGAACCGATTTAAATGAAATTTGTTACACAAATAGTCTAGAGCCTGAGAAAGGAGGCTACTTTTTATCCCGGGAGTATGTTTCCTAGGGACCATGCAAGCGAAGCCGCTGGCAGAAGCTAGTTTGGAATAAAATCTTTTTCAATAATACTTACGACAGGATCCTCATCATTTTCATCATCATCTTTAAACAACTCTTCAGCACCAAATTTTAATATTGCATTTAAGTCTTCTTTGTTAAATGGATTATTGGCACTTGTGGCTGATGCATCTCGTTTTTGGAGAACTGTTCGCCCAGTAGTATCCATTCTCTGAATAACTAGATGATCAAGCACCATTTTTCTTTTAGCTCGTTCAACAATATCTTCTTCTACAGATCTAGCAGTAACTAACCTATAAATGTTGACCTGAAAATTTACAAATTTAGAAATTAGCACAAAAAAAAACTGATGGATTATCAATTATATAGATTCTGAATCATAATTACCTGGTTCTTTTGCCCAATACGATGCGCTCGCGCTTGGGCTTGTAAATCGTTTTGAGGGTTCCAATCAGAATCAAATATTATTACAGTGTCAGCAGTAGCCAAGTTGATGCCCAGACCACCAGCACGCGTGGACAGTAGGAAACAGAAATCCGTAGAGCCCTCAGCATTGAAGTGATCTAAGGCTTGTTTTCTTATTTCACCTTTTATACTGCCATCAAGACGTTGAAAAGGAAAATGTCTTCTTTGTAAATATTCAGCCAAAATGTCTAACATTCTGACCATTTGAGAAAATATGAGCACTCTGTGGCCTGTTTCTTTTAACCTACATAACAGCTTATCTAAAAGGAGCAATTTTCCTGAGCCCCTTAATAGTTTCTGAAACACAATGTAATTATTAAAAACAACCAGCCAAGTGCGATTCTGACTCGCACACGAAGTGTTCCGAACCATAAACCTTAAATTTTATTATTTGTTGTTATAAAGCCGCGTTTCCACCTGCAAGCAACTTGCATGCAAATTTAATTACACTGCGGAGCACGATGGAGCGCTTGGTCACATGAGCCGCAATCTAATTAAACTTGCATGCAAGTTGCTTGCAGGTAGAAACGCGGCCTAACGGCAATAGAGATACACAATCTGTGAAAAATCAAACTGTTTACCTATTACAGTTTTTGAGATACAGCCTGCTGACAGACAGACGGACGCACGGACGGACAGCGGAGGCTTAGTAACAGGGTTCCGTTTTTTACCCTTCGGGTACGGAACCCCATCTAGTTGACCCGCGCAACTTCGTCTGTTACGCTCCTATTGATCTTAGCGCGATGATATGTAGCCTATAGCCTTCCTCAATAAATGGGCTAACACTGAGACTTTTTCAAATCAGACCAGTAGTTCCTGAGATTAGCGCGTTCAAACAAACTAACTCTATATAAAAGAGAGAAATATATTTTTAGTGAATGAATTTGATTATTACCTCTACGGCATCAGTTGTGGCAAGTGATGCCCTAGATTCAAAATCTTCGGGCTTGGTCAATAAGGCGTGATTGCAGCATTTCTTTAATTCGATAACTATATTAATAAACGTATTGATAGACCCTTTTACACCCTTCCTTAGGGCACTATAATTTTTAGTCAGGATCCATTTATAATATTGCTTTTGAATAGAAGTCATTTCCACTCTCAATATTTGTTCAACTTTCGCAGGCAGTGACTTCTCCACATCCTTTTTCTGCCTCCGTAAGATAAATGGTTCTAACTGTTTGTGTAATTTTTCATAACCCTTAGTTGCCGCATCTTCATGATCTTTTTCAAATTCTTCCCAAGACTCAAACCTGAAATAGGTGAATATGCATTAGTCTCAAAACATTCAAGTTGCAAAATCACCACATGGGTGCAAAACATTCAAATCTCAAAACAAAAGTTGCAAAATATCTACATCTCAACACATTCATGATGGAAAATAGTCAAGTCTCAACACCCATGTCTCATAATTTTAAATTTTTGATGATGATATTATGCAACTTGGGAGGTTTTAAGATTTGGATCTTATGAGATTTGAACATTTTGCAACCATAAGTTATTTTGCAACTTTAATATTTGAGAATAAACTGTGAAAATGTATTAAAGTATTGCAAATGATTCTTACTTTTCATTAAAAGTATTAGGTAGAATACTTACTTATAAGGCATAATAAAATGCAATAAAGCCCATAACTCTTTGAGAGAATTCTGTAATGGAGTTCCCGTTACCAATAACCTATGGTTTGTGTCAAATTCCTTAAGTGCTTTGTACAATAGAGAGTCATCATTTTTCAACCTGTGTGCCTCGTCAACTAACAAGCACGCCCAACTAAAGGACCTCAGAAATTGTCTATCTTTGAGTAAAATCTCATAAGTAGTTAAGATGGCATTGAATTTCAGTCTTTTAGAACTCGCAAAGCTCCATTCAAATTGTCTGAGCTGCAAAAAGAACAATATCCATTTAGTTTTGTTACAGTAAAACAATAACACCTTAGGCATTAAGAAAAATGATTATTTACTTACAATATCTCGGCTACTGAGATCACCAATATAAGTAACAACATTAATATCCGGCGCCCATTGCTCAAATTCTCTTTGCCACGCAGTCATTGTACTTAAAGGCACAACACAAAGAAATGGTCCATAGAGTTGTTGTGATTTGAAGAGGTAGTATAGAAAACAAATAGTCTGAAAATAATGTTAACAAATTAGGGATCCATTAGGTTTCTTTTTAATCTAAATCCATCTTTTATATATAAAAATGAATCCCTATTTCCCTTGGTTACTGCATCACGCGTGAACAGATGGGCCGATTTCACAATTATTTTTTCTGTGTTTGTTAGTCTTATGAAAGAAAAAAAAAATAAGAAAGTTGTCAGTTGACGGAAGCGAAGCCGCGTGGGACTGCTAGTTTAAAATAATAATAGCAATGCTGTTACTGTCCCACTACAGGGTAAAGGGGTAAAGGCATCATCTAATACAACAACTGCATGAGCATTATTGGCTAAGAATTTAGCTTGCTCAGAGCGAGTTAGTGATTTCAGGCTTATTATTCAGTGTTAAAAAAATATCAGCTGTTTCTTACAAAATGCAATATTTAGCCAATGAAAATGTATACAGCTGCCTTTTTTTTTCAGTTTTCGGGGTTTTCTCAAAGTAAAAGTTGTTTATAATCATGTGTACTTTCACTGCCTATTGTTGATGTTTTACAAATAACCTTGTATAAATTAAGTGGCATTTTAGTCTTGTCAAAATAGAACATAAGCAATTATATGCAGTAACACAACGACGTGCAAAAAGTCCGGCGCCAGACCCGCCGACAGATTGATCGAAGATGTGCGTCGTGTGCGTTGAGTTTGCGTAAAATCTACGACAAGCTTATGGCATGCCATGCAGACATTTTGTGCGCCACAGACTCGATCACGATACACCTTATTGAGTTACATGTTTTGTAACGATGTTTTCTTAACCGATCGAATTAAAATATATATTTTGAAAACATACCTGTATAGTTTTACCTAAACCCATTTCGTCGGCAAGAATAACTGAGTTGTCTTTACACCAGGAATGTATCAACCAATTCAAACCATCCATCTGATAATCTCTCAAAATGAAGGTCTGAAAAAAAAATTTTTTTAAGCATGTAGTTAATTAAGTACCGAATTATGTTTCAATATCATCTTCATCACAGCAAACTTGAATATAATCTTCAATTTCAACTAGTATAACAATAGGAAAATGTGAAAAAGAAGAACAAGATGAGCGAATGTTGGTTGGAGTGTAGCTTTAGTTAGGGACGCTATGGCGCGAGGACTTAGAAAAATAATTATCGAAATTTTCGTGATTTTTTTTCGTAAATTTTCCAATTTTATCTACCTCAAAAACCAAATCAGATGTGTGGGTTAGTCAATATCAGTCCGGTTAATCTAGATATTCGAAGGTGCATAAAATCACAACAAGCTGAAAATCAGTAAAATTCTTCAAAACATAATTATAAACAAAAATTTTAAGTTCCCCATCATTCCCGTGTATGGAAAAAAAATTACTCAAGATCAAAGGTAAAAAAATGATTTTTTTTTGCGATTTTCTGCAAAACGGAAAGTTTTATCATAAAAGTACATCAGACAAAAATTTTAGATCATAAAATCATTTAAAAACTATTTTACAAAAAAAAATTACATAGTTAAAATAACTTTAATTTCGGAAGTCGGTGTTTTTGGTTATTTCGATTTTGAACACCGATTCCCGAAATTAAAGTTATTTTAAACGGTACAAACGTTTTGTTTTTGGAAGTCGGTTTTATTTTTTTTGTAAAAAAAGTATTTTTATTTTTCCAAAACACAGCGTGACGGCGTGATTTTATGTTATGAACTGGTGTAAACAATCAACAGACATGCGATTTCAGAAATCCCGATCCATTTGCTATCATTTATTGAAGAGTTCCGTTGCCTACCTCCAAAGTTCTTCATCAGATCTTCACCAAATTTAAATGGAACCATCCAAATCGGTTAACAATTGGCGAAAATATTATCGCTGAACAAACATTTTTCGAGGAATCCCATCATCAGATCCTGACTTATACCTTCCATCATCAGCTCAGCAACATGAGATGATGATTACCAGGCACAAATATCTGAATTGCGTTAGAAAGTTTATAAAAAACGTTGTATGTGCTTATAAAATTTGAGGGTTTCCCTCGATTTTCATGGGATCCCATCATCAGATTCTAACTTGGTGACCAAAGGACCACTTTAGGAGTATGGCTTTCGAAATGAAAAAAAAAATAATTAAAACTTTGGTCCAGAATTAGCAGAGAAATCGGTGAACATACATAAAATACATACAGCCGAACATAGAACCTCCTCCTTTTTGAAGAAGTCGGTTAATACTTAATAAGTAATGTCTCAATACTTTTTTCCCTACGAGCCACCGTTTCTGAGATATAACGATTCAAAAAGTTGTATACTTAAGTTGTTATCGTCATAATTTGCACACGTTTCCACGCTACCTATGAGGTAGGGTATGAGGCGTTTTTTTAGAGTGGTTTCCTCAGTAAACTCATTGAAAAATATTTATTATTGCAAAAGTTTCAAATTGAACAGAATCACAACTGACTCGTGGAGTAGGCCTACTGGGGAAACCACGCTAAAAAAACGCGCTAAGTACACTACCTCATAGGTAGCGTGGAAACGTGTGCATATTATGATGATAACAACTCATTGAATCGTTATATCTCAGAAACGGTGGCTCGTAGTAAAAATGTAGATATTTTTTTTGATCTAAAATTTTTGTCTGAGGTACTTTTATGATAAAACTTACCGTTTTGCTGAAAATCGCGAAAAACTCATTTTTTTACCTTTGACCTCGAGTAATTTTTTTTTCCATACACGGGAATGATGGGGAACTTAATTTTTTTTTCTATTATTATGTTTAAAACAATTTTACTGATTTTCAGCTTGTTGTGATTTTATGCACCTTACCTTCACTCTCATTTATTGGTCAAGACTGACCGGACTCAACCTACGTACTGTACGGTACGTATTCAACGACCTTCATCTTGCAACCACTTACTTATATTGTCTGTGAAAACTATTGGTATAAATGAGTTGAAATAAAGTTCGACTCATTTAGATAAGTATTTAAGGGGTTACAAGAATTCAACCACTCTGCTCGACAAGATTTTGACATATGACACACCAGCAGCTGGGGTGTTGCGTATTACGTCATGAAATTCAGGAATTACATAAACTTTCGGCAATCGAATTTATTATAAAAAAATTGTTTCTATAGCTATTTTTATATACGATAAGTTTGTGAGAAATATCTTAAATTACAAGTTAAAGCTGTTCAAATCGCGTCAGTCTACTCAGAAATGTGTCTTACATACGAATTACAACACCTTTCCAAACGGTATTCAACTTAGATTTACTGAAAATATATACGTTAACAACAGTCTCGCTGAGTGAAAAGAAGCAAAAGAGCAAAATCAAGGCATAATCATTCTATTTGCGTTCTTTATTTTGTCATTTTTCGTAACTTTAGTAATAATACGATGGTTATCTTGACAAAAAATAATTATGTTGCAATCTTATAGGCAGCAGTGTTCAAGGCTAAAAATCATAAAAATTGTGGGTTTTGAACACCAAAACTCCACCATTGGGGTAGCACTTTGTTCATCATTTGATTATTTGACGAAATCATCCATGTTTTAAATTAATAAGTAGTGGTAATATTTTTTTTTGATATTGAAGTCGAAGTTTCGCGCCAATTGTAAATGTTTACATTTCTATTTTACACAAATATCACACACTCACATGTACTATTACTAATTTGATAATTATTATTCCAAATAGTATCAAGAACAAAAAAGCTAAAATAAAAATGCATTTTTCAAACACAAATCCAATTACACGTAATATTTATTACCACTACTTTATCTTGTTCAAAATCGTCAACCATATTCTTTTTTTAAGTAAATGAAATTGCTTATTTTGCTTTCCTGCGACTTTCCAGTGGTGTTGTTAGGTGTGGAGTACCACTAAAAAGTGAAAAATTAAATACTTTTTACAAAAAAAAAATGGACAATCTAAAACACTGACTTCCGAAATTAAAGTTATTTTTTATTTGGAATTCGGTTGTAATTTTTATAAAAACAGTTTTTATTGAAATTATTTATTTATTTCTTTTACTAGATGTTTCTACTGAATAATTGAAAAGATGTAAACGGTCTCACAATCTGTTTAAAAATGTCATTAAAAAAAAAAAAAAACTTATTTTCAAACCGGTTTCATCGAAAACCGGGTTCCAATTTTGGCCGGTTTTGCATGCCCTAATGGCAGCCACACGCGTAGCGATTTACTTGCGCAAATTTAGACTTACACGTGTGTTGGAAGATACTTGCGCAAATTTCAGTCACTTCGGAATAACGTGTATTTGTTCAAGTTTAAGCTTGCACAAGTAAATCACCACGTGTGTATGGGCGCATGCTTTCTATGCAGTGTTTGGCACTTGCTTTTATTTTTGGGTTGTGTTGCCAATCATTAATTAGCTTTTCTATCAGCCTGTCCTTAGTGGTAATCATTTCTTTGGCTATTACGGCCCTCCCATATTTTTTCTATAGGGTTCATGTCAGGAGATTTACCAGACCAAGGTAAAACTGCAATGTTGTGGGTCTGCCAAGAACTTGGTAACGATTCTGGCTTTACCCTTAAATTAAATATACTTACCCTTTCAATCTTAAAATTTGAGTAACAGAGACATGACACAAATAAATAATACATTCCTGCAACGCTTGTACCACTTAAAACTGCAGTCAAGAGCGCTTAATGAAAGAAATTGATAAAAATGTGACTGTCCCTATTACTTTGGCAACCCACTGTAAGTATAATCACACTTACCGAGTCTTTGCCCATGTATTCTGGCTGTTCCTTAACATGGTGGAACTTTGGCCTTCTCCTCAAAACAGGACAATGTCTCGAAGGGGTCGTTTTAGCAGCTTCCCTATGTTTAAAATGTTCAACTTCTGTTGGCCATCTCCTTTCTATCAAAATGGCGTCTTCCCAAGTAGCATCAGCATACGGAAGCGATTCCCACTTGCAAAAGTATTCGTGAGCTGTTCCGCCGCCTTCTAATTCCCGGGTTTGTTCCGCTAGTAAAGCAAACAGAAGTGGCCTTGGTAAGTACGATTATGAAACTATGATTAAAACAGTAATAATATGCTTATTAAAATATAGCAAGACTACCGCCGCACGCGACGCGCAACGCTTCGCGTCTCCGAGCACTAAGAGGTGTTGCGTTTATTCTGTTAGATTTTGTATAAAACCATCTGTTACTGAGTGACCAAAAGACAACGCACAGCCGAAAGTACTGTCAACCGGGCGCAAAATGTTCACTTCTAACAATGTCAACTTCTTAGAATTTCGAATTTGCAAAATGTCAACCTCTTAAAATGACAAATTCGCTTACTGACAACTCCATGTAATTTCCACATTAACAAGGTAATTTGATTGAGGTAATAGGTATAGCTAGGTACACATACAGTGTGAGTATTTATCATGTGCACATATGAAAATGAGGGAAACTATGCTTAATTTTACCGACGGAAAACATATTAAAAAAAAAAACAGGTTTTTTTTGTTCACAACTGTGACCCCAGTGCAAACAAAGCTGTGTAACTTTTAAATGATCTATCGCGATGAAATAAACTCCATAGTGATCGGAAATAATTAGGCGTCCTCTTAAAATGAAAAAAAGGCGAATTAAACCCTCATTGAAATACACATGTTTTTTTTGTACAAACGTTTTTTTTTATTCATAATTTTTTCAATAGGAAAGGTTGTGATTTTAGCTGTCTATGTATGTTAGTATGTTCCACCATACCGCTTGAAATACCGAAGAATTTTAATGAATGGGGTGTCAAAAGATTCGTAAAAACACTCCAGGTGATATACATAAGCTATGTAAATGTTCACTAAATTGTATTTCTGAGAATTTACTCGTAAACTTCCGACCCTGAAAAACATAAAATTGAGATAATCATGACTGTTTGGTATCAAAAGAAAGGTCTTAACGTTACAAATATGTTCATATCGTCGGTGCGCTTGCCAAATCTAATACCTATAATAAATCTGTAGTCGTTTTTGTGCATAATTCTGTAGACGGGTCACAGTTTTTTAAACTTAATTCTTGTTTATTATTTTAGGTTATTCTTCATTGCATTACTGCTGTGCCTTCGACGCAGCTGTACATTTCGCGTCTGCACTACTCCACAAAAATTAAAAGTCGTGCAGTATTTGAAAGTGAAGATTAATTGGGTCGAAAGGTTGGAATCCCGCCACAACATCAACTTTACGTCGTTCGTGGTACGAGTTCCAACCCACCATCTGCAGACCTTCTTCAAAAAGGACTTTTGGCCGAAAGGTGTCGTATTTCGACGTTTCCGAGGACGGTTACGCGACACCACGCAGCGACACACGACGCCGAAGTTACGTGTTTAGTTATAGTTATATGGTTTATAATATGTATTAGTTTATTATATTTTAAGGTAATATTGTGTATTTTATCTATGGGCCTCAGATGCCTGAAAATAAAATGATATTATTATTATTTTTAGTTTATTCATATTTATATACATATATTTTTTTGTTTTGTTTTTTGCCATAATAATACTTTGCCATATTTTTTTTTTCGCATACAGTTTACGTTGGCATAATTATCTTGAAGGCTAATTTGTTTTGCCATAAATTTAATTCGCATAATATTACTAGACATAATGACTATTAGCATGATATCATTTAGGCATACAATTTATAGAAATAACGGAAACAATTCCATTTTTAAGCTTGAATTAAAATTTAAGTATTTTCTTCAAATCTTCAATATGTGCTATAAAGTTAGTGACAGAGACGAATCGCTGCAAAACCGACTCCACTTAGTCTTGTCTGCCCTAACTCTAGAATGTAATACTACGGCCAGCAAGCCGAAGCTGCGGTGGTGAGCGTAAAACACATCTGCGACGATAAGCTCACGTGGGGCCGCCGGAGCTCCACAGCGCCGGTGCCGTGACAGAAACCATACCTGCTGCATGTTGCATGCGTGCTGCATGCTCGGTACTTGCATGCTGCATGCTCGTTGCATGCTTGCTTGCATTCTGCATGCTCGGTACTTGCATGCTGCATGCTTGCTTGCATTCTGCATGCTTGCTGAATGCATGGTGTATGCTTGTTTCTTGAGTGAAAGAAACTATGCCTGCTGCATGTGTGCTGCATACTCGGTATGATGCATGCTCGTTGTATGCTTACTTGCATGCTGCATGCTTTTTGCAGGCTTGCTTGCATGTGCTTGTTGAAAAAAAAAGTAATTTGTTCCACATACAATGTAAAGTGCTATTATTGCATTAGAACAATGAATTAACTAACTGAGTTAATTAACTATGCTTATTTGTTTTGCCTATAAAAAATTTGTTAGAATATCATTATGCGTTAATAAATTAATACTTTAGAATGTTATGCTTAATCATTATTATGATAAGAGAAATTATTCCTAAATAATGTTATGCGAAAATATAATTAGTAGAAACAAAAGTATGCCAAGTTATATTAGGTCTTAAAATTGTATGCAAATGGATAGGGAACCTCAAAATTCATAGGGTATTTCCTGTTACCCTACAACTATGAAATATGGCAAATAATACTGTCTTATGCTACAGATATAGGGAAAGGTCTCAAAACATCATCATCATTTGTAATTAAATCAAGTAAAATATAGTCTTTATTAGCCGGGATTAACGCCAGGTGGAAGAAGAAGAAGAATCAATCATCGAGCGTAATAAACCACTGATTGGATTCAAAATCTAAGGACTTAAAAATATAAGTGTTATTCCGAGTAACATTTAGCGTTTACTTCATCAAATTTCACCCACAAAATCAAAAGATATTGAATCTTTAAGTTTAGGAAGAAACTTTCTAGTATTCTGATCAGTCAAAGCGCCATCTATTGATAAAAAATAAAATGCATAAAAGTAATAACACCATAACAAATTGTTGAGTATTTGTTAAGCTTTTTTAATACATTTGCCTTAGTCTATGCTCGATAGATGGCGATGCACGATGACGCGTTTTTGTGAATCGCGGTGTTTATTATTTTTAGAGATCGATTTTAATCGTAGCGTTGTAGTTCGTTAGAGGTATAGGTTCGGTTTCTAAGAGGTCTTGAAAAGTATCTAATATGGTCAAAGTTCGTTAAATCTCTGACTTGTTCTGGTTCGTTAATCGTGCATTAAACATTTGTCGTAGAACTGTCTTGAACTAATTTGGTACATGCGAAGTACTGGACGGTTCGAATTGCGGATCAGTCGGTATCAGGCCTGTAGGGTTCCGTACCAAAGTTGATGACGGGACCCTACTATATGAAGCCTCCGCGATTGATTCTTAGCTCGGAAAAGCTCAGAATGAACTGCGGGACTTGATTCCTGAACTATTTATAATACGTACCTACAACTTTGTACGGAACCCTCGGTGCGAGTCCGACACGCTCTTGACCGTTTTTTTTTGTCAAGTTTCGATCGTATTTTTAATTAACTTATGTATGAAAAAGGATAAAACGAAGAACGCAAATAGAATGAATATTCATTTTGCCCTTTTGCAGCTTTTTAGCAAGCGAGAAGTTTGTTTACTCATATTTTTAGAAAATCTAAGTTGACTATCTTTTTGAAAGGTGAAGTAAATCATATTTAAGACACATTTTTAAGTAGACTGAAGTGATTTGAACGACCTAACTTGTAATTTAACATATTTCTCACAAACTTATAGTATAATATAGCACCGGTTTTTTTTCCATAGTGAATTCGATTGCCGAAATGTGATGTAGGTAATTCCTGAAATTGATGACGTAATTCGCAAAATCCCGTCGACTGCTGGTGTGTCAAATGTCAAAATCTTATCGTGCAGTGATTAATAGCATGGAGAAAATGGACATCTTTGCTGTATTAAAGAAATATCTTTTTGGAACTAAGTACTTCAACGCGGCTTGCGGTGGGAGTTGACTGGTAGAAGACGTTAAACTGTAAATTCAAGATGGCGGCTGCAAATATATTCTTCGTTATGGGTGCCATTTTTAACAGACTTCTTCAAAAGGAAGAGGTTCTATGTTCGGCTGTATGTGCGAGTATGTTATTTTTTTTTGTATGTTTACCGATTTCTCCGCCAATTGTGGACCGATTTAAAAAAAAACTTTTTTTTATTCGAAAGCCTATACTTCTGAGGTGGTCCCATTGTCACCAAGTCAGAATCTGATGATGGGATCCCATGAAAATCAAGGGAAACCCTCAAATTTTATAAGCACATACAATGTTTTTCATAAACTTTCTAACACAATTCAGATATTTGTGCCTGGTAATCATCATCTCAAGTTGCTGAGCTGATGATGGAAGGTATAAGTCAGGATCTGATGATGGGATCCCATGAAAAATGTTTGTTCAGCGATATTTTCGCCAATTATTAGCCGATTTGGATGATTATTTTTTTGTTTGGATGAGTATTTTCCCAGACTGGTCCTATTTCAAATTGGTCAAGATCTGATGAAGAACTTCGGAGTTAAACCACGGAACTCTTTAATTCATGATAGCATATGGAAATCCTGATTTCTGAAATCGCATGTCTGTTGATTATTTACACCAGTTCATAACATAACATCACGCCGATACGCTGTGTTTGTGATTTCAGTTTTTAGTGGTACGCAGGTAGCACAAAAAAGTGAAAAATAAAAAACTTTTTTACAAAAAACACCACCGACTTCCAAAACCAAACACTACAAAGTATAAAACAACTTTAATTTCGAAAGTCGGGTTCATAAAAATAAATAACCAAAAACACCGACTTCCGAAATTAAAGTTATTTTATAATTTGTAATGTTTTTCATAGTTTTCGAGGGTGAAGCTGATAGTGACGTCAAAATATAAATCCAAGATGACGGCGAAGTTGTGGAAGCTCGAGTTGATGGCTTCCATGCTATATTGCGCAAGCGCACCGCCTCCCTGAGCAGAGTGCGGGCGGCACTAACAGTATCCTTCAAGTAATTGCTGAGAAGTATAACCCGGCAGTCATGAAGGCTTTCGTTCGGATTCTGGTCGGATAGCGATGCAATCTAAGCAATGGACTATTAGTCTGAATAAAGAAATTGATTGATTGATTGATTAAGCTCAAATCAAACTGTTTATTATTTTACACTAAATTTAATTTAAAGATAATTATCGTGACAAATGGATCGACCGGCAAGGACCTGTACGGTGGCCTGCACGTTCGTTCACCTGATTTAACGCCCCTTGATTACTTTATAATGGGGAACCATGAAACAACGCATCTACAGTACACCTATTAAAAGTGAGGCCGATTTGTGTGACCGCGTAAGAACTCGAATGATCCCAAAACGATAAGGAGAGCGACACAACAAATTTTAATTCGCGCGGCTTTGTTCCCACAACCACGAAGTGGACATTTTGAGAACCTGATGCATTCAATTTAGTGAAAATCTACACTATTATTTATTATTAGAAAGAGGAAAGATTTGATTGTTTGTATGTTTGTTTGAATTGAATAGGCTCCGAAACTACTAGACCGATTTCAAAACTCTTTCGCCATTGCAATCCTAAATTATCCCTGATGAACATAGTGTTACGAGCTTGGGGTTTCGTGGCAATAGAAACAGCTGATTATTTAATCAAAAACCAAAAATGACACAACCGACAAAATGATACAACCGACATCCAAAAACAAAGTCGGTGTCAAAAAATTAAAAAGTACTTAACCAAAAACACCGACTTCCGAAATTAAAGTTCTTTTCTTTCTTCCGAGGTTATTGTACCTTGTAGTGTTTTGTTTTTGGAAGTCGGTTGTATTTTTTGTTGGAAGTCGGTTAAAAAAATAGAAAATGAGAGCGACTTTCTGTGAAATTTACGATTATTGAAAAAAATATTTAAAAAAAAAACATTACTGGTAAAAACCGGACCAGTGCGAGTCGGACTCGCCCACCTAAGGTTCCCTACAAATTTGTAGATACATTTACATATTACTTTAAATAAAGACTACTTATATCTTTATATGATTTAATTGCAAATGTATGTTTTCTGACTTGTTCCTATACTTGTAGTATAAGACGGTATACATTGCCAAATTAGTTCTAGGTCAACGTGAAATACCTAAAGTTTTTTGCGGCATAAACGGCCGTATCTTTTTTTTACGTTAACTTAGAACTTTGATTTTTTTCAACAGCTTCAAGAGACCGTAGACCTGTGTACAATATCCGGCGATAAATATTACACATCGACCTTTGGAAAGAGACAATCGGCTAATTTCGGCTTCGTAGAGCGTTATCTCCTATGTGACGTTTTGTCAGTCGTTGTTCAAAATATATATTTAGAGTTGTTAACACCCCAAAGGAGATGTTTCAAAATGGGCCAGGTCTATGTACATTACCTCATAAAAAAGAGAAAAATCCGTAGAACTCGGGAAAAATACATTTAATTCATTTAAATGTTTACTGTTGTGGTAGTTAATTGATGTTTATAAATTACTTTTATCGATTTTCAACGTGGCGTCGCACCGATTTAGTGACAGATCATAGAAAAATAACTGTCAGCTGTCATAACAATGTCACTTCAGTCACTTTCGTCTAGTTGCCGGTAAATAAATATGTCAGAAATAAATGTCAAACGTCATTAATCAATCAAAATGACAGCTTACCGCCATGACGGGTTTTTGTTAAGTGTTGCAATTTCAAGTGTAATTTATTTTGTTTTACCAGCAAACAAAGCCATTTTAAAGAAATTGGACAGTTGAGAACTGTTTTAAATATATTTCTCTATTTTTAAGTATAGTGTACAAGGACCTGGCCCAGGGTCCATACATTTTGGAACATCTCCTTTAAATAATTTAAAGTTGTACTATGGCATCTTTAGGAAAAAGAGGGAAACCTTTAAGAGGTCAGTCACGCAAAATTATCTACAATGTTTATAAATATTTTGTAACCGAAGCTGACAGATTTACAAAAAATGAAGATGAAAATATAAGTTGTTATTTTAAGAAGGTTCAAGAGCGAGTTGCAAATGCCACTGGAATGTCAAGTAGATTTTTGAACAATATATTAAACGAAGTCAGTACACATTCTACTGAAATTAAGTTCAGCTAGTCTATTCTGTAAGTAACCATTTCGATATCGAGCTTCACCTGAGTGAGATAGCTCACAAAGTGAACTTTATTGCACACAACATAAAGGTGTTACGTTTATACTCACCTCGGATTCCGCTGTCGAGACACGAAAATGTTGTTACAGAATAGCACTACAGCACTCCAAAAAAAGGGAGACCAAAAAAGCAATTTTGTTTGGATATGGACGGTTTTGATTATGATGTTGTTCGAAGAATGGTGTATGATTTTCACTTACGATTTAATGAACTGCCAATAATAAAATCATAAAATCTTTAATCCGCTGTAATTTTCCAAAATAATTAAATACGTAAACATAATGTGAACATGTTTTTTTTTTCATTTTATTTTACCCCAACCTAAAGCCATCACTTAAGTATTAAGAATTATCAAAAGAAGCAAATCATAATTGTTTTAACATCTAATAAATACCAGAGTGTTTGTATTTCGTGCGACAGAGATAACGCTCTACGAAGCCGAAATTAGCAGATTGTCTCTTTCCAAAGGTCGATGTGCAATATTTATCGCCGGGTACTGTACATGATCTTAATTTGTTTAAATTAAAATCCCCCGCGCGCCCGCGTTCCCGAGATATAGGGTCTTGACGGACAGACGCACGGACAACAAAGTGATCTTATTAGGGTTCCTTTTTTTCCTTTTGAGGTACACCCTAAAAACAAGTTTATTGTCAATTGGAAGTTTGTTACATTGCGATCATTTAGTTGAAAAGTTAGTTTTGTTTATACTTGGCCACTATTTTACTTTTCCGTCGATAAAATTAGGTAGTTTTGCTAATTTTAATATGTACACATTTTAAGTCTCACACTGTATAAACACACGCCCTTAGTGTGCGCTACGGAGTGTAAGAGAGGATTTCTCAAATTTTCTACGGGAACGAGAAAAAACGAGATATAAAGGACGATGTCGCGGACAAAAGCTATAAAATCAATGAAATAGTCACCTATTATCCTCTCCACATTGTTGTAAGTCTTCACAAGTTCCTGCTGCAGCTCATTTTGACATTCAAAGTAATCTATATCCTCAGGACCTGCCTGCTGCCTCCACCACGACAGTTCAGCTTCTTTCTTTATATAATTTTCTAATTTCTTAAGCCCTTTAACTTTTTGTTCATTGAGCGACCTCTCAGACTCCCATGTGTTATGTATATGGGACCAGCCTTTCCATTTGATCAGGTACTGAGGCTCAGTTGATTCAGGATCATCCGGATTACAGCCTTCATTAGGATCTCCATGCTCCTCTATATAGTAAAGTGTAGTCACATTTCCAGTGACTGCATAATGATAAGAAGACATTAGCTAAAATTTAACAGTGTATTTGCACCAAAATGCAAAAATAACAGACAACACAAGACAGTTTTATAGTTTCATGCAATATTATCTTGAATAATTGAAATAAATCTAAATATCGTTAAAATGGAGACTACCTCCTTTTTTCCCTCGCCGGATCCCTAAGACTCTTTCAATTGTCTCACTATGATCTTCCGGTTCTGGCTCTGCCTCAGCTTCACCATCCACGCCTTCCACTTCCAAAAGGTCAGAGGAATCAGTTTGTTCATCACTGGCTTCTTTGTAACTAACTGCAGCGCCCGTACGTCGCGTTGCTGTCCTACAACGAAAACAAACCTTTCAAACAAATTCAATACTAAAGCGACATCTCTTGTGTACTAACGCAAACAAAATGGTGTCTGACGGTATCGTCAGACTTCCCGTTAGACCAGTCGTGCCGCGCCGAGTCGATAGATCGAGCAAGCACACGCCATGGCGAGCCCGCGCCAACCATTCTAAATGGCGCGCAGCGCGGATCGCATGACCCTGCCGCCCGCAGCCCGCACCGCTGCCGCCGCCGCATCAAAGTGGCATCTCATTTCTTTTTTAACCGACTTCCGGAAAAACGGAGAAGGTTCTCAATTCGGCGGGTATTTCTTTTTTTATATAAGTATGTACACCGATTTCTCAGAGGTTTCTCATCCGATTTGTATGATTCTTTTTTAAATCGATGCGGCATGCTTCAGTTTGGTTCAGTTATTTTTATTTTAAGAGCATTTTTGCTTATTTCAATTTTTGCACACATGAAGACGTCATCCAAGTATAACCACATAAAAGTGAAAAATAAAAACGTTTTTCAAAAAAAAGTTTTTTTTTATATAATACGGGTAGACATTGTAAATCTGACTCCAGTCTTGCCATGAAGTACCGTATTACCCAGAGGTCTGGTAGGCAGCCGCTCCTCGTAAAATACTGGTATTCAGCTAAATCCGGCTTGACTGGAAGTCGACCCCAATATAGTTGGGAAAAGGCTAGGGAGATGATGAACAGGAAGGCACTGTCGCCGGAAAATTGCAGACTCCGTAAGCGTAAATCTTTGTTAGATTGTACTTCGATATATTATAAAAAAAATCGTTTTGTATGTCACCGGCAAATGGCAAACACCGTAAGATTGTAAAATATCGCATGAAATTGATATTTTTTTCCAAATAAGACAAGGGTGTATTGGAAACTATTGAATTTGGATGGGACATATTATATACAATTTTTTTTTTAATATTGTAGAATTATTTTAGAACGACGTCGCTTAATACAACCGACTGCTTTTAGCGACGAAGGTATAGGCAGATGTCATTAAGAAATAACGTAAAAAAAAATACTTTTTAGAACGACGCGCGACGTCCGAATAATACGACGTAGTATCACCGGTCCCTTGAGGGTCGTTATAACCGTATTCTACTGTCTATCGAGAAATTATAATCTATTCAAGATTTCTTCCGGAGTCTGCCTTTTTCCGGTGATATATACAATAAATCCCATCCAAAATCAGAAGTTTACAATATGTGACCGTGGCTTATTAAGAAAAAGTTTACATTTGCAATTTTCCGATGACAGCACCATCCTTTAAGCTTTTGACCGCTTCGCTACATATCAATTGCCGTGCCCCTAGCGCGCGGCTACGAATCGATTAAATAATACCTCAAATAAATACGAACGGCAATACGCCACCGGTACATGGTCATCCCACCCACACGCACAAAACGTTTTGGGAACACATTCATAGTGCGTACAGCTAAGAAGTGGAATTCCCTGCCAGTGTGTGTGTTTCCAGATAGCTGCAACCTGGGATTATTTAAGACTAATAGGTTACTTCTAGGCAAACGAGCTCAATCTTCGACCACATCATCGCTTACCATCAAGTGAGATAGTAGTCAAACGTATGCCTATTAATAGTAAAAAAAAAAAAATAAGGAGGACCAATGGTTGTATCGATTAAAAAAAAATGTTTAAGGTGGATGCGCCAGGGTAGCCCGCGAAATTCAATTTTTTTTTTATATTTTTTGCAACTTGCCAGTCAGTGTGAAGCTGTATGTTGAACAAAATACGATTCGCAGCCGTAACGCTTATTTATCTAACGAATTATAACCATTTTATTTCATGACTAAAATCATTTGGGGGTTTGGGATCTACCTCCTCGCGGTCCACCTCGGGCAACGGCACCACAGGCTTTCCTGTGGTACAGCAGAACGATCCCACTTAAAGCGATGGTAGGCTCCGCAAGGAGCCGCCAGGCTCGCGACCACCATCCCGCCGAAGTCCGGCGCCAAGCAGTTTACTGTGTTGCGTCGGTGTGCCGACCGCAGTTAGTAGGAGGCCGAAGTAGCACGCCAGACACGTGTGAAAGGCTGCCCTGCCAAACTAGCGAAAAATCCCGATTTGCTCCACCGTACTAGGCGGCGACTGGATGGGAGGACCCGGTGGCCATATCCAGGGGAGTTCGGGCGTCCCCGCAGTCTCCAAATGAGTTCCTCATAGGTCGGTTTAGCTCTAGTGTTCCACTTGGTTCACTGAGCAATGCCTCGATAGTTCGATTGCCCAACTACTCAAAACTGAAAATGAACAAAGCAAAAGTTTAGACAACGGCTGCACTTCCTCCCACGCAAAATGCACCTCACCAACATCAGGGGTTTGCACTTAAATCTCGATCCGGTCCATCACCATCTAGAGACCGAGAATCCGCACCTGTTTTTCCTAAGGGCGACGAAGATAACAACCCCGTCGGACGTGGCGTACCACAACTACCCGGGTTACTCTCTTGAACACAAGTTCAAGAAGCAGGCTGGGGTCTGTGTGTACGTCCGCGATGACATCTGTTGTCGTCGTCTCCGTTGCTTTGAGAAATCGGGTTTTTCTGCCATATGGCGACTTGTGTGCACTGGCGTGGAGGAAATTTATATACATCGGTGTACATCGATCGCAAAGCGGTGACCAAGAGACAGCGCTGTTTAATTCCCTCGTGGAGTCGACCGACGTAGCCCAGCAACGGAAATCAGCGAAGCTCATTTTTCTGGGGGACTTTAACGCCCACCATAAAGAATGGTTGTTCCCGTACCAGAAAACTGACCATGCCGGGTTAGAGGCGAGCAAGTTTCCTTTAACGCTAGTTCTAAACCAGCTGGTGAATGTGGCAACGCGGGTACCGGATGTTGACGCCCATACACCCAATTGCTTGGACTTTCTGCTGACAACTGATCCGGGTAGTCATTCAGTATCGGTCTCAGCCCCGCTGGGAACGTCTGACCACTGCCTGGTGAAATCCATGTTGACCTGCTCTCCCAGATAGAGGCACGAGACAATTATAGCGATACGAGTCAGCAGATTGGGATGAGATGTGGCACTTTTTGCATCTTATCCTTGGTGGCAAGTCTGCTTCTCCTCGGGTGAACCCTCGTCTGTGCTGACGTGATTCGGCAGGGGATGGAGTATTTTATTCCATTCTCCAACATCCCGCTCGGTCACAAATCCCGGCCTTGGTATAATGCAGAATGTTCCAAAGCTGAGGCCTGTGATGAGTCTGCTTACCAAGCCTGGATCAAGGGTCGCGAGTCGCGACCGAAAGGCTAAAGCACGGAGGGTTCGCGCGAGGAAAATTAATTCTGCCACTAAGTTCTGCAAGCGGGTTTGACCTACGATTTTATACTGAACACCAATTTTCTGCCTCATCGACCGACTTTCGCGCATACGATCAAGTGTGATAAATTTTAGCTAAATGAAAAATATGAATGTTTTGTTGTTTCATTTCTTTTAAAATAGGTCGAATCTGTCCCAAAACCGAATTCAGGGCACCTCGACTCCACCTAGTCTTTTGGCTGCTACCCCTAGTGTTTATAAAAACCGGAGGCGCGGAGGGAGAGCAGCCCCCACCCGCTGTAACAAAGATAAGGAACCAATACGAGCCGGAGCGGCTGAGGCTGGTCGCTGGAGGCGACCAACAAGCCGAAGCTGCGTAGGTGAGCAGGAGTACCTATCCTTAGGACTGGACGCTAAGGCTGCGCCGATCTCCCAGTCCTCTTCCACTCGGACGATGCGGGAATGCCGCTGGGTTATTTTAGTGGGTATACCGGGTCAGCCCGGGGAGTCCCACATACCCCTCCCGTTCCCCCGACGGGAGGGTATGCGTAATGCATTTTTTTCCCAGCGCAAAAAAAAAAAAAAAAGAAGGGGTACCTATCCTTTGTTACGCAACGGCGAAGGGGCTGCACTTCCCGCAGCGCCGGAGACGTTCCAGAAGCGACTTAATTGTGACAAAAAGTGTTTTGAGGTTAGTTTACAATAATTCGTTTTTCTCGAGAATGGTGCGTTTCCTTTTTGTGGGAGTGGTACCGAGTGGGAAGGAGGAACCCCCTCCCTCCCCCCCTCTCCCTCCCAACCCCTCATTCGCGCTACCGGTAACTAAATTTTTACCCTGAGCTATTTATAATACGTAGGTACCTACAAATTTGTGTTTTGGGCGAGTCTGACTCGCTCTTCCCCGGTGTTTTTTTAAGGATGGGAAATCCGATGAGTCCTCCTGCTCTGGATGAAGCAAAAGGGAGTGTCACACTCTTACTGACTAAAACCATCCGTGTTTCTCGTGTTTGCGTTCCAGGGCCGCGGTGACTCTTTCGAACGGATTCCACAACTCCGGCAGGCACTGGTCCTTGCGGGCTCAGTCTTTTATGCTGACAGCTCTTTAAAGCGCGCGTGAAACACAGCGCGCCGTCGACCCAGGCCTGGTTCTGATGGAAGACAGCCAATGCTCGCCGTCTTCAGGCCGCCTACGGTGGCCGGAAAACGCCCTGCGCCTACTCCCGACGCCCGGAACGTCTTTTTCTGTAGCGGCGTGAGGTTTCCCTCTCTCTCATACATTCGGCTCCCTCTTTCACTTACTGCTTCGCAGAAGGAGGTGAATGTTTTCCATGCATCCTCGCTCTGGACCATACATAGATTGAACCAGGGCTGGTCGCGAGAGGTCCGGGCGACCCTCAGTGTTGACGCCCGGGCGTGTCCTCCTGACGAAACCGAAACAGGTATCTCCCGAAACAACCGTGTCCGGTGAGTGCCTGCGTCAGGCGGAAGGTGAGGACGCCGTGGTGCCACTCCAGCCACTCCGCAAAGAGAGGACTTATCGCCTGGATTGTGGCGTGCCCAGCGCTGGCTTGCGACAGTCGCCGTCTCCATAACGCCATGAGATCCTGCCGGAGCTCCGTCCGCCTTACTGCGATTTGCCGCGCTAGGTCTGCCCTACCCCTAGAGTGTAATTTAAGCCCGCATAGGCGCGGAGGGGCGAGGCGGCCCGCGAGCTGAGGAGCAGACGTTATAACGCCGCAAGCCGAAGCTGCGGTGGTGAGCATTAAAACCATCTGTGACGGTAAGTTCGCGTGGGATCCGTGACCCCCGGAGCCGTGACAGAAACCATGCCTGCTGCATGTTGCATGCTTGCCTGCATACTTGCTTGCATTCTGCATGTTGCATTCTCGCTTGCGAGCTGCATGCTTGCTGCATATTCGCGCCACGCTTGCGGCATGCTTGCTGCATGCGAACTGCATGTTCCTGCATGCCGGCTGTATGCATGGTGTATGCTTGTTTGCATAGTTTTGTCTTTTATGCCTATCGCAATTTGCCGCCATCGTCTTTAGTTTTGACATTTATCGCCATCGGGCCTGAATTATAAGTTTTGCATGACTAGAATTTACCCGCATTGGTTTTGCGAACGCGGTGTTGTAATTTTATAGGAGAGTATGCATTTTTTCAAACTTTTAGAAACTGTCACTTGACAAAGTTTTTCTTGGTAATAAGTTTTATATTAAATAAACAATATGAGGATAAAGAATAAATTTTATTTGTTATTCTGTGAAAATATTAAGTTCGCGAGGGTATAGACTGCTTTTTGTTTGTGGTTATTTTGGTATAATGATATTAATCCTTATCCATTTAAATTCTATCAGCTGTTTCATACATTTCATTGGCTAAATATTGCATTTTGCATGAAGCAACTGATAATTTATTTGAGTTTTCGGGGTTGTTCTCAAAGTAAAATCATGTGTACTTTCACTGCCTAAGAGGTTGTTGGTGTTTTACAAATAACCCTGTATAAGTATGGGACAGCGACCGTGTCGTAATCTATTGAGTGATGTTTCTATTAGACGGTTTTTTTTTTCATATACAACAGGTCATCTATACCCCAAAATAATACTATGGCTGTACAGCGCAGTAATTCGGTCCATGTTAACCTACGGGGCCGTGGTGTGGTGGCCACGCACAAAGTTAACTACAGCCGTAAACAAGTTACGACACATGCAAAGGCTGGACTAATCCAACTGCGGCGCTGGAAGCCATACTGGGACTCTCTCCACTACACTTGGTTATAGAACAGGAAGCGATATTGGCAGCAGTACGCCTTAAAACACTAGACCAACTAGCTCTGCTCGAGGAGCTCAATAATGAACTCCCCATAACAAGAGCAATCAATGACCAGGTGCCCAAGCAGTTTATATTTGATAATAAATACAAAATCCAATTGCATGAGTATCATCGTTGCGAGGGGCTCTGCCCTGCAGAGCTGCGGATCTTCGTAACTGATTTAGAAAAATCTTTTACCAATAGAAAGCCACTTTGTATGCAAGTATCATAGGCTATATATTAACCCAAAAAATACCGACCAACGAAGTGGGCATGGATCAGTTAGTAATAAATACAAACAATTATAGAAAAATTACAAAAAAAAGAATAAATTAATTATTTGTAACTTATAAATTAATTTAACCTTTAACATTCATAATTTGTTTTTAGTAAAAAGCTGTTGTGCACAAAAAAACGCGTTCTATTTATTTATATATATTGATAGATGATGAACTTTTACATACAAATACTTACCAAGATTTTCAACATAAGTTAAAACCAGATTAACTAGACTCAAGCATTACTTAAAACCTTAAAACTAGTCTCAGTTGGAGTTCTAATTTTAGAACTTGACTTGAGCAGAGAAACTACAATCAATAATCACCTGAGCAATGTCACTTTAAAATGACATTCTCTGAGAGCTCTACTCAATGTGTCCTAATTTTAAAATTACAATCAGCTCAGAATCACTGCTTGAGGCGAGATTTGATCTTTGTTTTCGCTAGTATAGTCGAGACCACACTTGAGCATAGATTTTCATGAAAATTGTGGATTCAGAGTAAGAGTAATCAAAATGTACAATTAAACCTATTCAAAATGTAGAAGTAGATTATTATTATAATTTATTTAATAATGAGACAAATCGAACATTTCACTTAAATATTCTTCTGAGATATTTAAGAGATATGCAGGACCCTTATAATTGTGGAAACTTTAAGAAGAAGTACACAAGACATTGTGAAACATTTAATTTACCAATGATTGACCATGGTTTAAGAAAACCACACAACCATAGGCATCCGATAGCTCCAGAATTGTGTGTTTACGTTTTTATGCGACGGCTTCATTTCAGGTAGGTGCATTAAAATGTTATAAAATGGTTTGTAAGTACCAATACTAGTTAACTATATAATAAAATCAATTAACTTATTTTTATGTTTTCTAAATAGTGTGTGGTGATCTTTTAAATGTTTACCTACTCTGAAGGGTTAAGGGTGGCTGTCAGTGTCAATAATGTCTTGTCGTCTGCCTCGTCATCCGTTTTTGATCCAGTTTAACAGTGTGAAAAAAAAAGAATTGCAATAGAAAACAAACTATTGTTCAGGGTTACCATAATCATAAAGAGATCAAAATCTTTACTCAAGGGTAGTTTCATTTGATTTGAGTTTGAGGATAGTTCTAAAATAAACTGAATGCTTAAGTCGAGATTCTTCGCTCAAGCAGTAATCGGTTGAACGCAATTTAAGTAATACTTTAGTAAGGTTCTGTAATAAGGGCCTTAAAATGTTTATTTAGTTACTACTATTACCAGAAATGTATGAGCTATAACAAAAATGGAGTTATATTTGTTGATAAATACTTGATTAAAATGCTTTCATGATAAGTAATTCAGTTGTTATCCTTAATGTAACTTTACAGGGTAAAATAAACAATAACTAACAAATTTTATAATGAGTAAAAACTAGGTAACTGCATATTATAGTTATTAAGTAACCTTTTCTAAACAACTAGAAACGCTCAATACAAGCAAAACATCTGGTTTTGTATAAAATTACCTGTTGAGAGTGAGTCTTAATATCTGCTTCCACCACAACGCACTCTACCACTATCACTCCTAGCCTTGGTCATCACAACAAGTTTACAAACAACCACAAGCAACAACAAGTCTACCACAAGTTTTATTATAACAATGTTTCTCACCTTTTCTTTTCATCATCAGTGCCTTCTGAACTTTCATCATCATCACTGGAATATCTTCTACGTGATGGTTTTCTTTTTCTGAGAGGTACACTTCTTTGGCCAGGTCGTTTGGAGGGTGGAGGTGGTGAACCTTTCAAGTCACTATCACTATCCGAAGAGTCTGAATTCCATGAATCACTAAAATAGTTGATTTTTGTTAAAAACAAGAAACGATTATGATAAAATAATGTGGTTTTTTTTTAACTACCTTTTTTTCCTACTTTTTCTACTGTGTGTCCTGCCTCTGTCACTTGAATCACTATCTGCTAACTTAAGTCTATCTGGTTCTTTTCTTGATCTGGCTGATCTCCTGATTCCATATATGTCTGGATTATCCTCCCATAAGTCAGACTTTAATTTTCTATTTCGTGATTTAGATTTAGATGGAGAGTCATCATCTGAAGAGTTTTTGTCAGTATGGAGGTCAGATTTTGATGAATTGGCATTACTGTACTTGGGTGATGACTTTGTGTCATCACTGTGATGTGACCTGCCCAATGACTTCTCAGATTCAGACCTTTCAGATTCAGAACCGGATGAACTAGACCCGCTTTCACTGTTAAATAAAGCTTTTATTATGAAGACATAAAGATAAATAAAAAATTATGAAATTTAGGTACATGTTATGTCCACAACCCACCTCTCACTTCCTGATCCTGATCCACTGGAATCACTCTTCTCTCCCTTATTGCTATTTGAATCACTTCCAGATTCATTCATAAATCCCTTCTGAAAATAAAAAAATCTGAATCAATTGTGGCTTCTAAAACAATGATATGCCTTCTTTATCATCTTGCTGCATACAAAATAAAATATTATCTCATAATAATAATTATTCAAAAAACAATAATAATAATTTAAGTGTGTATTACTAGTCAGCATCAGCATGCAACAATCCATTCTGAATTGGATATGATTATAAATGTTTTTAATGACTGCTTAGAATAATAAAGAACATATTAAGTTATATTGAGTTCGAGAGGTTAACAGCCCTAGAAAATAAGGGTCTTTTTTTAGCAATTAAAATAAAATGTTATACTAACATGGGTCTGTCTATATAACTGATCTTTCCTTATCATGAACCTAATAAGGTACGAAAAAACAACAAAAACTAGTATATAACCTCAAAGCATAGCGCTTACAGACAGAAAAAACAGAAAAAATAAAAATTCCCTGATTTGGTTAGAGATGCAGAACAAGAAATTACAAAAGAATTTGAAAGTACTTGAAATAGATGGGAATTGACTATAAACTCATAACATAACCTCAAATGAAAGTGTCTTCAGATGCAATGCTCAGCACAACCAATTTTCAAAGCTTAATTGCAAAAATGGGTGCCTTTTCAAAATCATTTTAAATGTAGGCTATGGAAAGATTACGTAACAAAGAATCATTGCAAACACTTTCTTGCGTGGGACAAGAATGTTTTCATACATAAAAACAGCAAAATGTATTGTAAACAATCACAAAAACCCTCAAATTCACTATTACGTCTTAAAATTTCACCCTGTTTCAGGGCCACACCCAAGATTTCTAGAACATTCCATGACTATTTTAAGCATAGAAAATTAAATTATTAAAACAAATACACCAAAACAATAAACAAAAAGCCTTTAAAATAACTTACCAAGTGCATTTTGTAGAAAATTCAAGGAATACACGGTTTCTTATATAATTAACGTCCGAAATTAAAGATATCTGGATAATTCAATACTAAAAATTTAATGATAACACACGGCAACAAATTTTTCGACATATTATTATGATAAGCGAATTAAATACGAAAAAATAATTTGCAGTAAAATCTTGTCAAGCGACGCCATTTTGTCGTCGAATAAATTCTGGTGACGACGGAAATTAAAGAACAGTAAATTTCCCACAAAACTTGAGTTAATTTAAGGTAGACAAAGACAATAACCACAAAAAAATTAAAAACGAAACTTTAGAACCGTCAGAAATACTACTTCTGTACTGGAAATGAAGCGAGGACCGCGCACCGACAGCGACACTCGAAAGCTACAGCCATTTTGCCAGCACATGCCTGACGAGCGAAATTAGAGTAGGGATGTGTCAATTTATATAGTTGTATGCTGCCAACAACGATAAATATAATATAACACGTTATGACGTTATACCGAAAATACCAAATTACAAACTACACACAGTTATAAATTTGTTTAAAAATTAGGTTTGTATCAAAATAACGATTGATTTGGAATGACGAAAAATGAATTATTTATCAAGAGTTTGGTTTCAAAATTTTTAACAAAAAGTGGAATCCTTATAGGATCACTCGGGTGTCTGTCAGTCACTCTGTCCGTCTGTAACAGTAACAGCCAGTTTTCTCCGGAACCACTGGATCGATTCTGTTGAAATTTAGTACACATATGCACTTCTGTGACCCAAACACGGACGTGTTACGTAAATTAGAGTATGGGGTAAAAATAGACAAATAAAAAATAAAACATGTTTTTTAACAATATAGAGTGACATATCAAATGAAAGGGCTTACTATGAGAGTTTTTTTTTACTTTTTCTTGGTTATTATTGGTTTTGTAGTTATTCATGAAAATTAGATGAAAATGACCATTGTCCCCCTTACCTCCGAATTACGCCTAAATTTAAAAAAAGTGGATAAATAAGATTATAGGAAAACGTATAAAAAGTCTTTAAAAAAAATTCGTACGGAACTCTTTGCACGCGAGTCCGACTCGCACTTGGCCAGTTGTTTTTATTTTCCCGATGGTCATTTATTGTTGAATTTCTTGAATAACTTTAAAACTGCTTATTTTAAAAACCAGCTCTTCTCCCGCGACTTCGTTCGCGCGGGTTTTGAAGGTGCTCTACGAACTTCTCCTCTTTATAGGGTAATGTGAATTTTAAAATTTTCTCCTTTGATTTACTTATTGCGTTTTTATTCAGGATCTCAATTTTTTGGAAATACAATATAGCCTATGTTTACCAGAGTTAATGTAGGATTTTACTGGTAAAAGAATTTTTCAAATCAGTCCAGTAGTTTTGGAGCCTATTCAGTTCAAACAAAACTTTTCTCTTTATGTAGATCTACATCTATAAAAAAAAATAGTATTAAAACCCTTACAACAGGCTCTTTGATTTGACATGTCACACGATATAGTTTAATTTTTTTATTATTTTTTCTAGATTGACCGCCAAAAGTGACCCCACTACAAATTTAATTAATTTCAGAACGCGTCCGTGTTTGGGTCACAGAAGTGCATATGTTTAGGAAATTTCAACAGAAGCGGTCTAGTAGATCACAACGACGATGATGATTGTATATAAGTCCTGATTTATGCTTTTGCCATATTGTGATTGTGGTAGGCACTTCTCAGATAATATGTGTTAATAATTCTAACTAGGCCTATGATTTTCAAAGGAATAAGGTTTTAATGATTTAATGTTACGTTGTCTATTTCCTTTGTAGAACCACAACTGCATCTAATATAGGTGCATCGCATTAACATATTACCTTGTTACAAAAAATTCTAATATTTCGATTTCGATAAGAAAATGATGATTTATCGTCGTGCATCACTATGGACCGCATAAGCAGTTGTACCAACTACATCAAGCATAACTTCCGCTTTTGCAAAAAAAAAATTGATGGTTAAGCATATGCTCGATAGTCTAACTCATATTACTAAGAGCTCTATTTTGAAATGTTTCCTCAACTTATCAAATTATTTTTTTTATTAGTTATATTCAAACCGAATATTGAAACGCCACTCAAATCATATAAGCATCCATCAAATGGTTTACACAAACACCACTCAAGCAATTCGAAACCATTATTAACCAAGCAGTCTTCAAAATAAATGTTTACATCATGGCAACATCCTGCTCAAATTGTTTTCAGCACGTTCTCAGTTACAAAATAATTTAGTTTACTCTCCAACCAACTTATCTCTGAAATGGCGAAAATTAGAACTACGGTCGTCATGTTGAAATGTTTTTTGATTGTCAGTGTCTACCAACTTATCTGTGATGGTAAGTTTACACGCTTGCCGTGGCTTGGCCAGCGTTCACCAACGCAAGCACAGAGCGCAAGCGTGTAAACGGGTTGTTTGGCATAGCTTGCGTGAGTTTGCCTCCGATCCGGACTAGTGTCGTATATATCTGTCCCTCTCATGAAACAGCGTTTTCATGAGAGGGACAGATATATTTGTTTAAAAATAATTATATCCATCGATTTTCGAGTAATTTTGATTTTCACTGTTAGTATTATATTTTTCTATATTTTTAGATGGAATCTCGGAAACGGCTCCATCAATTTTCATGAAATTTAGTATGCAGGGGTTTTCGGGAGCTATAAATCGATCTAGCTAGCTAGGTTGAATTTTTAGGGTTCCGAACAAAAAATTGTGTCAGTTTGTCCTTAAAAAAAATAGATTTTTAACAATACCGTGTGACATATCAAATGAAAGAGCTGTCTGGGAGGGTTTTAATTTTGTTTTCATAATTTTAAAATAAATGGTTTTGAATTACCATTCCCCCGAATTATCTTTAAAGCTACTGAGCTTAAAATTTTGAAAAAAATAGAGATACTAAAAGAAATCTATAGTGTTAAAAAAACATGTTCAGAAAAATTAAATTCGTTCGGCACCCTTTGCACGGGAGTCCGACTCGCACTTGGCCAGTATTTAGAAAACGTCGTAAATAAACCATCATCCAGGTACTGAGTAGTAATTGGTCTTACGACGAGATTATGACCTTACTCGAGGCCTCACAATTAACGTCTACGTCCGTCATGCTTGCCTGTCAGGAATAAACAATGGCTTTATCTTTTGGGGGCCGAGTCACCCGCGTCCGTCGGAGAATACCCTACACGTGGTCCCCGGGCGGTGCTAATCAGGTGACAGTAACTGGTGGTAGGCTTCGGCCGATGGCTTGTGACCCACTGAGCAAAGACGTACCGCCAAGCAGCCTAGCCGCGTTCCGGTACGATGCTCAGTGTAACCAATTCAGAGGAGTTGGGTCGAAATAGTTATTCCAGTGCAGGCAGACCGACCAGGCTCGCGTTGATATGGGCGTATCGGGAGACTAGTCGCGGAGGGTAGCGGGATCAAAGGCACGGTGCACCGCTGGCCGATCGCAGGTAGTCGGGGGCTCAAGTAGTGTGCTAGCCACACATGAAAGGCTGCCCCGCCAACTGTCGAAAAATCCCGGAATGCGACATCGTGCTGGTTGGCAACCAGACGGGTGGACCCGATGGACATTCCCGGGGAGCTCGGGCGTCCCCGCAGTCTCCAGACTAGTCCCCCAATGATGTCGTCCTGACAGACCGTGCCTGAGGGTTAGCAGCATGGAGTCTCATTTCACTTCCTTCTCCACTCTTTCCTTCACTCAAATCAATGACCAAAGGGAATAAAAGAACAGCACATCCTCTCTCTCAAAGTGCACCTCAGCAATATTCGAGGTCTGCACTCAAATCTCGCCGCAGTCCATCATCACCTGGAGACTGAGACACCAGCGCTCTTGTTCAGATCAGATGTCCGTCAGATGTGTCGTACCTTTTATACACAGGTTTACCCTGAAGCACCAGGTCAAACCACGCGCGGGCGTATGTATGTACGCCCGTGACGACATCTGCTATCGGCGTCTCCGCAATCTTGCGGACTCCAGGTTCTCAACGCTATGAGTTTTAGGGGACACAGGTCTGGTCAAAATTGTCTACGCCTGTGTCTACCGTTCGCACAATGGTGATTTGGAGACAACTGGGCTCACACAGCACCTGAGTGAGGTGGCGGACGCGGGTCACGCGGCACAGCAGCGGTACCTTTCTGCCCAATTGGTGTTACTGGGAGACTTCAACGCCCACCATCAAGAGTGAATCTTCCCATACGTGCACAGACCATGCTGGACGAGACGCGAAAGCTAGCTCTAGTATTAAATCTTAACCAGCTGGTCCAGGGGGCAACGAGGGTGCCGTATGTTGATTCGCACACTGCCAATTGCTTTCTTGACGTGTAAAAGTGTTATGTTTAATTTATTTACAAAACAGATATCATTTATCATTGGGCGTCGTATCTCAGGTTGGGGGCCAGCCCCCCCCCCCCCCCCTAGGAAATATCCCTAGATACGCCAAAGGATCCTGGCAAAGGTGAGATGGTAGGTACTTTACGCCGGAACAGCTGCTCAAACTCTATCAAGCGCAGGTTCGCTCGTGTATGGAATACTGCTCTCATCTTTGGGACGGATCTGCCAGATACCAGCTTGACGCCCTTGAGTCAATTGGAAAACGAGCCAAGAGGATCATCGGCAATGAGAGGCTCGTCGCGACGAAGCTCCAAAGTCTTGAGCATCGACGACGGGTTGCTAGCCTGTCGGTTTTCTACTGGTTGCATTTTGGGGAATGTGCGACGGAATTGCATAATTTAATTCCGCCAAGCTTTTATTTGATATGTCACACACACGGTATTGATAAAAAAAACTATTTTTTTTTACGGACAGACAGACCATTTTTTGTTCGGAACCCTAAAAAAGCTATATCGATTTATAGCTCCCGAAACCCCCTGCATACTAAATTTCATGAAAATCGATAAAGCTGTTTCCGAGATTCCACACAATAATTGCAAAAACTGGCCAAGTGCGAGTCGGACTCGCGTGCAAAGGGTTCCGAACAAATTTAATTTTTCTGAACATGTTATTTTAACATTATATAGACTTCATATAGGTTTTCCTGTAATCTGTAGGTTAAATTTTGAAGAAAAAATAGAGATTATAGATCAGTAGTTTCAAAGATAAATCGGAGGGAATGGTAATTTTTCTTCTATTTTCTTGAATAACTTCAAAACCATTTATTTTAAAATTATGAAAAACAAATTAAAACCTTCACAGAAAGCCCTTTCATTTGGTATGTCACACAGTATTGTTGGTAAACTTTTTTTTACGGACAGAGACCATTTTTTGTGCGGAACCCTAAAAAAAAGTAATATAATTTATTGATTCACGATGGAGAATAAGAAACGTGGATGCACTTAAACACCTGCTGAGAAAGATATACTTACTCTTGGAAGAAGTAAGTACCTAAATAAACAATGGAATACTGTACCTACTTTAAACTTATAAACCCGCAAAGAGCCTGGTGCATGTAATAGTTAATTTGTTAGTATACAATACATGCTTACAACATACTCGTACATAGCTAGGGGTGGCCAGGGCAACCGTTGTCTGTATCAAGCATTTACTTACCCACTGAAACTTGTGACACTATCTAAAAGGCTCAAAATAAAAACAAGATTTATGTCTATGTACAAGAACTTTTATTCCTTCAAGTATAAATACTCCCAGATAAACACGTTTACACACACGAGGAGCTCGTGGCTAAATAATCACAGCCGCACGGGTCGATCTTTAAGGTTAAGCAACGCTTGCCAAGGTTGGTCTGTGGATGGGTGACCATCTTAACATACCGAGTTTCCTCCGTGCCTCGGAAAGCACGTTAAGCCGTTGGTCCCGGCTGTCATTTGTAGATCTTTGGCAGTCGTTACGGATTGTCAGAAGCCAGTAAATCTGACTCCAGTCTTGCCAAGAAGTACCGTGTTACCCAGTTAATGGGTTGTGGAGGTCTGGTAGGCCGCCGCTCCACGTAAAACACTGGTATTCAGCTGAATCCGGTTTGACTGGAAGCCGACCCCAATATAGTTGGGAAAAGGCTAGGCAGATGATGATGATGATGATGAATGCACGTTTACACACACAGCCGAACATTTCACAGATCTTAAGTTTAATTCCAAACTATTTCATGTTGTAAATTATATGTGACATATTTCAGATATAAATATAATTGAAAATAAAGAAACCAATGACAACATAATTTTGAAGAAGTGAGAGGCTTGGGATAGAGTTGTTTTTTCGTGCATGTTTAATGGAGTCAGTTTTTGGTCGTTTTAAACTATTGCTTTGTGAGGTAGAGGTAGCGCTTTTTGTGTTGAAATATTTTCTAAGAGTACTTATTTGTTTGTTGTGTAGGTTCGTAATATCTATTTTGCCTCGTCCTCCCTCCTTCCTTGGTAATGTCAGTCGCTGGACGCAAGATCTAGGGTGGTGCTTTCTATGTTTGGTCATTGTGGTACCTATTAATAATAATAATAATTGTAATAAAATATTAAGAGAAATATTAATAATATTTCTCGGCTGGCTAACGGCGAGTACTTGCACAGGCACAACCAAGTGGCCAGGATTATCCATCAGCAACTTGCTTTGCAATATAAACTTGTGGATTCTGAGGTACCGTATTACAAGTATGTGCCCGACCCAGTTCTCGAAAATGACCATGTCACGTTGTACTGGGATCGGTCTATCATCACTGATAGGACTATTGTTGCCAATAAGCCTGACATAGTGGTGATAGACCGATTAGCGCGCCGCACAATGATAATTGATGTTACCATCCCGCATGACGAGAACCTCGTGAAGGCCGAGAAAGAGAAACAAATCAAGTATCTCACTCAATCACTTAGCGCACGAGGTTGTCGACATGTGGAATGTGGACTCAGCTATCATTGTGCCGATAGTCATTACGGCCAATGGCCTGATGGCCAAAAGCTTCGACGAACATCTGTCGAAGCTGGAGTTACGCGGTTGGGAAAAGGGCCTGATACAGAAGGCAGTACTCCTCGATACGGCTCGTATTGTGAGGAGGTTCCTTTCTCTGGAGCCCTAACCACCGGTAGCTTGGACCCTGCTCCCGACACCGGCGGACTACTACTTTTTATATTTTTAAATGTATTTTTTTATGGTTTTTTAGAGATATATTTAAAAATATACTTTGTATGTAAATAAGAATAAATAAACGAAATAATAATAATAATCTGTGGCTCGGCTGTCAACTGAAACGTCATACTTTTTGCTCAATCCGCAATTTTCTATACAATTTAATTCAATTTCTTTCATCAAAATGGCAAAAACTAACAGTAAAACAAGAAAAAAAACAGTGACGATATAATAAAACCAAACACGAAACCAATTACCTCTTTTTGGACCGATAACATGATCATTATAAAATGCTGACAAGAAGCCGAGTTCGAAAACAAAACGCACCAACTCCATCTTCGGGTTCGTCGCTCAGTTCCGCCTCGCAGCCGCCGGGACCAGCGCCAGCCGTGAGTCCTGAGATTCCGGTAGCTGCAGTTGCGTCGAGCTCGAGCGACGAATACTTCTCGCCGCCGACGACACCACCACCTGCGCGTCGGCGCGGACGAGGCCGACCACCGGCCAGCTTAGGACCTCGAGGCCCACCGGTCTCTGACAGGGTCCCCGCTATCGGTGGAAGTGTGCAGCGTATAAAATGGACTCAAGCCATTAATGAGAATGTGATACGCTCATACTTTGGGACTACAGAGGGGGGAACTAACCTGACTGCGTACCGTGGTCGGATGCTCTCTCTGTTTCAGGTACTTGAGCCAGCTGTCAACGTTTCAGCCCTACGATTATCGGATCAGGTGCGGGTTATCCAGCGTAACCGTATGTTGGATGACGCCGTACTTGATAGACTGCGTCTGGAATCACGGAGCAGCCGCGTCTCACCTACTTCGCCACCGGCCGCGGTGCAAATACAACCCAGTGCAAGTGTTTCACCGCGACCCAACTACGTCGGTGAAATTGATGATGACGGGGCCACATCCGTGAGTACCCAATGCAATGAGCGATTGAGGAGCGCTTTGGAGGATGCCTTCCGAGAGTATCGCTCCACAGCGCCTGGGCTTAGACCTCGTCTACCTTGTTTGCCCATGCATAATAAAAATAGGGCGCTGGTGTGTGCTCTAGATTCGCAGCTAAAAAGTTATTTTGATAGCAGCGAAGACCTTACCGATACCCACTCGATCTTGTACTGTGCGGCTGCAGCAGCATTTCGTGTAGCTCATGTCAAAATTCCTAGTAGTGACAGAGTTACACGACCAGCTGTACCAGCTTGGCAGTGCAGGATCGAGCGTCGTATCGGTGAGGCTAGAGCACTCATCGGCAAACTAATCTGCTTCAGGGAGGGCAACACTCGCCGCGGAGTGATGCGCTTTGTGAGGCGGGCGTTCTCGGGGACTGATATTAGTCCTCGGGATTATCTGACCCGCGTCACAGAGCGTATCGACTTCCTGAAGCAGAAAGTCTATGCATGGGCAAACCGTATACGTCGGTACAAGCGGCGAGTGGAGCGATACACTCAGAATCGCACATTCCAAAGCAATGAGAGGTGGGTTTATAGGGCTTGGGAGCGACCAGACCAAGGTGTGACTGATACGCGCCTACCGCATCTGGTCGGTGCCTGTCAGTCATACCGAGGGCGATTGGACTCGGGAGGTCGAGCGCGCGTGCGATCCGATACCAGAAATGGGGGCAATTAACATCAGCCCCCAAGACGTAGCTCGTGCAGTCCGTCCGTTGCCTAACTGGAAATCTCCGGGACCGGACGGGCTGCACAACTTTTGGATTAAATGGTTCAAAAGATCGCACGCTCGCTTGGCATCTCAATTCCAGTCTGCGTTAGAGTCAGGGTCGCTGCCCCAGTTCCTAACTACAGGAATAACCCAACTGATCCATAAATCAGGTAGTACCGCGGAGCCTAAAAATTATAGACCGATCACGTGTTTACCGACGGTCTATAAAGTTCTTACATCCATTTTGAGAGGAAAGATTAACCATCATATTGATAGTAATTCAATAATGTCTTCTTCTCAGAATGGATGTAGGAACGGGTCCCGCGGTACTAAGGAGCTGCTCCTCATCGACATAGCCATTAGCCAACAGGTTCGACATTCCCGAAGGGATCTGTCGACATGCTGGATAGATTATAAGAAGGCCTATGACTCGGTGCCACATACATGGCTCATGAGGGTGCTGGAACTGTACAAAGTTGATGCAGTTCTACGCACCTTCCTGATGTCGTGTATGGGGCAGTGGAGGACGGTTCTTCACTATCCAGGGTGTCGACAGACCCAGGCGAACAGCGAACCGATAAGGATCGAGCGTGGCATATTTCAGGGTGACAGTCTGAGTCCACTGTGGTTTTGTCTGGCCCTCAACCCTCTCAGTACATTGTTGGAGGGTTCGGGCCAAGGCTACCGGTTGAGAAGAGGTGGCCAGGTCATTTCGCACCTCCTTTACATGGATGACTTGAAACTCTTTGCTCCTAACAACTTGCAACTGATGAAGCTACTGAAGGTAACAGAAACCTTCAGTGGCGCCATCAGGATGGAATTTGGTTTGGACAAATGTGCGGTCATGCATGTAAAGCGAGGGGAGATTATGGAATCCGAGGGAACACAACTTTCGGATTCCATAGACCTTAGGTCCCTCGCCTCAACCGAAACTTACAAGTATTTGGGTATGTAGGAAGCGTTAGGCATCAATGCTACTGACATGAAACAATCGTTGAAGGAGCGCTTCTTTGGCCGCCTGAACAAAGTACTAAACAGTCTTTTATCAGGCGGAAACAAGGTGCGCGCCTTCAACGGTTGGGTCATGCCGGTTTTGATGTATTCTTTCGGCATACTCAAATGGACTCAGACGGAACTTGACGCCCTGGATAGGAGGGTACGTTCACTGCTTACCGCAAATCGGATGCATCACCCACGGTCATCGGTGATGAGGCTGTATATCCCGCGGAAGTGCGGGGGTCGTGGCTTCTTAAATGCTAAGACCCTGCACAACCGCGAGGTATGCAGCCTTAGGGAATACTTCCTAGAAGCCGACGTGGGTATGCATCGAGATGTGGTAGCGGTGGACAAAGGCCTTACCGCGCTCTCCTTGGCTAACGAGAACTGGCGCAAAACTGTGGTATTAGATACTAACGACCGCAGGGAAGTATGGCAGAGCAAGGAGCTTCAGGGACGCTTTTATCGGGTCCTACATGGGCCCGATGTAGACTTCTTAGCGTCCGTAGCCTGGCTTCGTTTTGGTGACCTCTTCGGGGAAACCGAAGGTTTTGTCTGTGCAATTATGGACGAAGTTATGATGACTAATAACTACCGGAAATACATTGTGAAGGACGGTACGGTTGACATATGTCGGGCATGTCACCGGCCCAGGGAATCCATCCGCCACATTATTTCCGGTTGTTCTAGTTTGGCTAACGGAGACTATTTGCACAGGCACAACCTTGTAGCCAGGATTATCCACCAGCAACTTGCTCTTAAATACAATCTTGTGGAATCGGAAGTACCGTACTATAGGTATGTGCCCGACCCAGTTCTCGAAAGTGGTAGTTGCACATTGTATTGGGATCGGTCTATCATCACTGACAGGACTATTGTTGCCAATAAGCCTGATATAGTGGTGATAGACCGACTAGAGCGTCGCGCAATGATTGTTGATATAGCAGTCCCTCATGACGAGAACCTCGTGAAGTCAGAGAAAGATAAACAATCGAAGTATCTTGACTTGGCTCGCGAGGTTGTCGACATGTGGGATGTGAACACTGCAGTTATAGTGCCGATAGTCGTGAAGGCCAATGGCATTATTGCTAAGAGCCTCGACCAACATCTCAAGAGGCTCTCGTTGGGCAGCTGGATCAAGGGCTTGATCCAGAAAGCAGTACTCCTGGACACGGCGCGCATCGTTAGGAGGTTCCTCTCTCGGGAGTCCTGACCACCGGTAGCTTGGACCCTGTTCCCGATACCGGTGGGCTACTATTTTTTATATTTTTAAATGTTTTTTTTTTGTATTTTTCTAGAAATATTTAAAAATGTAAATAATATGTTTAAATATGAATAAATGGAATAATAATAATAATTCATAAGTATGTAACTGAATAAAGGAGATAATAATAACTTGACTGACAAGAAAAAAATTCATCCCGATTTTTTATAGTAATTAAGTTAAAACCATTTCTCAAAATGGAAAAAAAAAACTACGAAAAAAAAAAACAATAAACATATTTACTAGTTAAATTTGAATGGAAACACATCATCAATCAAAAATCAATGCTGACAAGAAGCCGGACTCGAATACAAGTCGCACCAACTCCATCTTCGGGTTCGTCGCTCAGTTCCGCCTCGCAGCCGCCGGGACCAGCGCCAGCCGTGAGTCCTGAGATTCCGGTAGCTGCAGTTGCGTCGAGCTCGAGCGACGAATACTTCTCGCCGCCGACGACACCGTCTCCTGCGCGTCGGCGCGGACGAGGCCGACCACCGGCCAGCTTAGGACCTCGAGGTCCACCGGTCTCGACAGGGTCCCCGCTATCGGTGGAAGTGTGCAGCGTATGAAATGGACTCAAGCCATAAATGAGAATGTTATACGCTCATACTTTGGGGCTACAGAGGGGGGAACTAACCTGACTGCGTACAGTGGTCTGTTTCAGGTACTTCAACTAGCTGTCAGCGTATCGGCCCAACGACTGTCGGATCAGGTGCGCGTTATCCAGCGTAACCGTATGTTGGATGATAGTGTGCTTGATCGCCTCCGCACTGAAATGGGTAGCCATGTCATTGCTCCTCCGTCGCAGACTGTGGCACCAGCACAGTCAACCCAATTGCCCAGCCACGCTGACGAGGAGAGTAATGACAGGGTTACAAACGTAAGTACCCAGTGCAATGACGAATTGAGGAGTGCTTTGGAGTGTGCTATTCGGGAATACCGCTACATGCCGCCTGAACTTAGACCACGCTTACCTCGTTTGCCCATGCATAACAAGAACAGGGCGCTGGTGGCTGTTCTGGATTCGCAGTTGACAAGCTATTTTGATAATTGTGATAACCTCACCGATGCACATTCGATCATGAACTGATGTATCATAGCTCATGTCAAAATAAAAATAACCAATGACAGAGTTACACGACCAAAGCCAGCTGTACCAGCTTGGCAGTGCAGGATCGAGCGTCGTATTGGTGAGGCCAGAGCGGCAAACTGATCTGCTTCAGGGCACACGCCCTAGAGTGATGCGCTTTCTGAGACGGGCGTTTTCGGGGACTGATGTCAATCCCCGAGATTATTATATCTCGTGTCACAGAGCGCATCGACTTCCTGAAGCAGAATGTGTATGCATGGGCAAGCCGTATTCGTAGGTACAGGCGGAGAGTGGAGCGATATCACCCAGAATCGCACATTCCGAAGTAATGAAAGGTGGGTATATAGGGATTGGGAGCGACCGGACCAAGGTGTGACTGATATGCACCTGCCGGATGATGATGCCATGTGTTCATTCTGGCGCAGCATCTGGTCGTTGCCTGTCAGTCATACCGAGGGTGACTGGACTCGGGAGGTCGACCGTGTGTGCAATTCGATACCAGAAATGGGGGCAATTTCCATCAGCCCCCAAGATGTAGCTTGTGCAGTCCGTCCGTTGGAATGGTTCACGAGATCGTACGCTTGCTTGGCGTCTCAATTCCAGTCTGCCTTAGAGTCTGGTTCGCTACCCCAGTTCTTAACTACAGGAATAACCCACCTGCTCCATAAATTAGGTAGTACTGCGGAACCTAAAAATTATAGACCGATCACGTGTTTACCGACGGTCTATAAAGTTCTTACATCCATTTTGAGGACAAAGATTAATAGTCATATTGACAACAACAACATCATGTCTGCCTCTCAAAATGGATGAAGGAATGGGTCCCGCGGTACTAAGGAGCTACTCCTTATTGATATGGCCATTAGCCAACAGGTTCGGCGTTCCCGAAAGGATCTGTCGACATGCTGGATAGACTATAAGAAGGCCTATAACTCGGTACCTCATACATGGTTCATGAGGGTGCTAGAATTGTATATAGTTGTTGCAACACTACGCACATTCCTGATGTCGTGTATGGGGCAATGGAGGACAGTCCTTCGCTATCCAGGATGTCGAAATATCCAGAGGAATAGCGAACCGGTAAGGATCCAGCGGGGTATATTTCAGGGCGATAGTTTGGTCCACTTTGGTTTTGTCTAGCCTTGAATCCTCTTAGCACATTGCTGGAGAAATCAGGGCTAGGCTATCGGTTGAAGAGAGGTGGGCAGGTTATATCTCACCTCCTTTACATGGATGATCTGAAAATCTTTGCCCCCACTAATCTGCAACTGATGGAGCTACTGAAGGTAACTGAAACATTCAGTAACGTCATCAGGATGGAGTTTGGTATGGACAAATGTGCGGTCATGCATGTAAAGCGTGGAGAGATTATGGAATCCGTGGGAACTCAACTCTCAGATTCCATAAACCTGAGATCCCTCTCTCCAACTGAAACTTACAAGTATTTGGGTAAGTCGGAAGCGTTAGGTATCAATGTTACTGACATGAAGCAATCGTTGAAGGAGCGCTTCTTTGGCCGCCTGAAGAAGGTTTTTAATAGCTTTCTATCAGGCGGAAACAAGGTGCGCGCCTTCAACGGTTGGGTCATGCCGGTATTGATGTACTCTTTCGACGTACTCAAATGGACTCAAACGGAACTTGACGCCCTGGATAGGCGAGTCCACACTCTGCTTACTGCATATCGAATGCATCATCCACGGTCGTCGGTAATGAGACTGTATATCCCGCGAAAGTGTGGAGGACGTGGAGGTCGAGGCTTTTTAAATGCTAAGACTCTCCACAATCGTGAGATATGCAGTCTTAGGGAATATTTCCTAGCTGTCGACGTGGGTATGCATCGAGATGTAGTGGCGGTGGACAAGGGACTCACCCCGCTCTCCTTGGCAAATGAGAACTCGCGCAAACCTGCGATCGCAGGGCGGTATGGCAGAGTAAGGAGCTTCACGGACGCTTTTTCCGGGCCCTACATGGGCCCGACGTAGACCAACTAGCGTCCGTAGCCTGGCTGCGTTTCGGTGACCTCTTTGGAGAAACCGAAGATTTTGTTTGTGCAATTATGGACGAAGTTATCATGACGAATAACTACCGGAGATTTATTGTGAAAGACGGCACGGTCGACATATGTCGGGCATGTCACCGTCCGGGAGAATCAATTCGCCACATTATCTCTGGTTGTTCTCGTCTAGCTAACGGAGAATACTTGCATAGGCACAATCTTGTAGCCAGGATTATCCATCAGCAACTTGCTCTGAAATACTCTCTTGTGGAGTCGGAGGTGCCATACTATAGGTATACGCCCGACCCAGTTCTCGATAATGGCAATATCACATTGTACTGGGATCGGTCCATCATCACTGACAGGACTATTGTTGCCAATAAACCTGATATAGTGGTGGTGGACCGAATTGTGAGGCGTGCAATGATTGTAGATATAACCGTCCCGCATGACGAGAACCTCGTGAAAGCCGAGAAAGACAAACAAATCAAGTATATTGACTTGGCTCGCGAGGTTGTCGACATGTGGGAAGTGGACTCTGCAATCATTGTACCGATAGTCGTGTCGGCCAATGGCTTAATAGCCACGAGCCTCGACCAACACCTTAGGAGGCTCTCGTTGGGCAGCTGGATCAAGGGCTTGATTCAGAAAGCGGTACTTCTGGACACGGCTCGCATTGTCAGGAGGTTCCTTTCTCTGGAGCCCTGACCACCGGTAGCTTGGACCCTGTTCCCGATATCGGTGGGCTACTATTTTTATATTTTTAAATGTTTTTTTATTTATTTTATTCAAATATTTTAAAATATAATATATATGTATAGTAAATAAATAAAGGAAATAAAAAAAACAACGCTGGCAACTCTGATTGTTAAAGTAAATTTTATTTCGTGCTCCCAATTTTGTGTTAAATAAAATCAGTTTTTAGTTATATTTATTTACCTTTTTATAATAGAAACCCTTCACAATAAAAACAAACCAATAGAAACTTAAAAACAACAAAAACTCTATAAAAATCATGAAAAAAGGAGAAAATATTTATATTTTAGACTAACGGAAGACACATGTCACTCAAGAAATTATATAATGGAAATTCCGATTATGACCGAAATAAAAAGAACTTAAATGATGATCACAATAGCAGCAGCGCAACGTGCACGCCCACCACCTCCGGACCCGTCGCTGAGCTCCGCCTCGTCGCCGCCGAACTTTGGACTACCAGTGTCGCCGGCGGTTGCAATTGCATCGAGCTCCAGCGACGAGTATTTCTCTCCGCCGACGTCGCCAATACCTGTACGTCGGCAAGGGAGAGGCCGGCCACCAAGGGGCTTGGGACCTAGGGGCCAAGCGGCCCCGAGCCGGGTCCCCGCTGCCGGTGGTTGTGTGCAGCGCATTAGATGGAGTCAGTCCATGAACGAGAACGTTATGCGCGCATACTTGGTCTACAGAGGGGGGAACTAACCTTACTGCGTACCGTGTCAGGATGCTGTCTCTGTTTCAGGACCTGGAACCAACCGTGAACGTCTCGGCCCAACGATTGTCGGATCAGGTGCGGGTTATCCAACGTAATCACAGGTTGGACGATGCTGCACTTGATAGGTTGCGCTCAGCAACTTTATCATCTCAACTCCGACGCAGGCTGCGGTTCAGGCGCCAGCTAGTGGCGCGATCACACAGCGGCCCAACAACGTCAGTAATGAGGTAGATGATATGGTTGTCACGGTAAATAGCCAGTGCAACGATAGACTGAGGAGCGCACTGGAGGATGCGCTTCGCGAGTATAGATTAATTCCGACCGAACTTAGGCCCCGTTTACCACGGTTACCCATGCACAAAAAAAATAGGGCGCTGGTGTGTGCCCTGGACTCGCTGTTGCAGAACATCTTTGAAAGCAGCAAGAGCCTCCTTGATACGCACTCAATCCTGTATTGCGGGGCTGTTGCGGCATGTCGTTTAGCAAATATTAAGTTTAATACTAGTGATGAAGCTATTCGACCAAAACCTGCTGTACCAGCCTGGCAGTGCAGGATCGAGCGGCGGATCGATGAGGCTAGGGCACTCATCGGCAAACTATACTGCTACAGGGAGGGTAACACACGACCACGCGTGATACGCTTTGTGAGACGGGCGTTTTCGGGGACTGGTATCAGCCCTCGAGATTACACGTCCCGTGTCACGGAGCGCATCGACTTCCTGAAGCAGAAAGTTTGTGCGTGGGCAAATCGTATTCGGCGGTATAAGCGGCGGGTTGACCGATACTCGCAGAATCGCATGTTTCAGAGCGATGAGTAGTGGGTATATAGTATAGAGCTTGGGAGCGACCTGAACAAAGTGTGACGACGTGTGCCGCCCGGATGATCTCACCACGAATACATTCTGGCGAAGCATCTGGTTGGTGCCCGTCTGTCATGCCGAGGGTGGCTGGATGCGTGATGTCGAGCGCGTGTGTGAAGCTATACCACAAATGGATGAAATTACCATCACTCCACTAGATGTAGCTAGAGCAGTCCGTCCGTTACCGAACTGGAAGTCACCGGGACCGGACGGGCTGCACAACTTTTGGCTTAAGTGGTATAGCAGCTCACACGCGCTTTTGGCATCTCAATTCCAGTCTTCCTTAGAGTCTGGGTCGCTACCACAGTTTCTAACAACTGGCGTTATCCACCTGCTCCATAAGACCGGTAGTCCCGCGGAACCCAAGAATTATAGACCGATTACTTGTTTGTCGACGGTCTATAAGCTTCTCACATCCATCCTGAGAGTGAAGATCAATTTATTTATTTATTTTATTATTTATGTACACACAGAAAAATAGTGAAATTTAACATTATAATATTAGTACAAAGGTACTGCTTATTTCTAATGAAATTTCTTCCAGCAGACCTGCGACAGGAGAAATGAAAAAGAAATGTAGACAAAAGTGTGTAAAAACAAGACAAGAAGAGTGTGTAAAGCCTTAAAATTAAATTAACAGATAAAAATAAAATATACATAAAATATATACCTATACCGAACACAATATTATAAAATAAATATATACAAATATATATATATACATATATAACTATCATAGTTGAGAGGAAAGATAGTGCTCTTTAAGACGCTTCTTAAAAAGAGAAATAGACTTTAAATCTCTAATGCTAGGTGGAAGTGAGTTCCACAACCTAACTGCATGGACAGAGAAAGAGTAAGAATAGTAGCTGGATTTATGAGGATGGGTGTTAAGGATAGATCTGAGGTGTGATCTGCACGGAGCGTCACTAGGCCGAGCGTAAGAAATACGCTCACGCAGGTAAGAGGGATAAGAAGGGTTATGAAGGATTTTGAAAAGGAGACAAAGAATCCGAGTGTTCCTGCGAAGACGGATAGGGAGCCACTTGAGTTCCTTGCGAAGGTGAGAAACATGATCATACTTGCGTAGACCAAACACAAATCGAATACATAAATTTTGCAGTCGCTCAAGCTTGTTTAATAGCTCCTCAGTAGCATCCAGGTAGCAGGCGTCGGCATAATCTATAATCGGCTGAATTAGAGTTTGGGCCAAAGAGATTTTCGTCTTTAAAGGTAAGACAGACTGAAGGCATTTCAGCGAATGAAATGAAAAATACACCTTTCGGCTAACCTCATTGACCTGCGCACGCCAGGAAAGATTGGAGTCAATAATAACACCCAGATCTTTAGCAGTATCGGTGTAATCGATACGGACACCATCGAGATATAAGGGCGAAATCGATGAAACAACAGCAGCAGTGCGAACGTATCTGCTGCCTATGATCATGGCCTGAGATTTCGTTGGGTTGATCTGCAAGCCAAATGACTTGGCCCAACTGCCGATAGAAGACAAGTCATGATTCATAGCAGCAATGGCCGAATCCATGTCAGCTACAGTAAAGTGTCGGTAAAGCTGCAGGTCATCTGCATAAAGATGGAAACTGGAAGAGATAACTCTGGTAACGAAGTTAATGAAAATCGAAAAAAGAAGAGGAGAGAGAACGCTACCCTGAGGAACACCCTCAGTGAGGCTACACCAATCAGAGAAGGACTCATCAAGGCGGACACACTGAGAGCGATCCCGAAGATATGAATTGAACCAGGCTATAGCGGAAGAAGAGAGATTAATAGATTTGAGTAAACCCAGCAAGATGTCGAAATCCACTGAGTTGAAGGCGCTACTAAAGTCAAGCAATACAAGGACAGTCAGCGATTTATTCTCCATAGCCCAGCGGATATCGTCAGTTACTTTAATAAGTGCAGAAACTGTACTGTGACCCGCTCTAAAACCGGATTGAAAGGGGGATATTATTGAGTTTGACGTTAAGAAAAAAGATAGCTGTCTATGAACCAAGTGCTCAAACACTTTAGAAAGAAATGGAAGAATAGAAATAGGTCTAAAATGAGTTAATAAAGATGGATTATTAGTTTTGGGTAAAGGTATAATGTGAGCCTGTTTCCAGACCGACGGAAAGGAGCAAGCGGTAAACGAGTGATTGAAAATGTGAGTGAGAACAGGAAGTAATGAAGGAAGGATAAGAAAAATCATTCTGGAGCATAATTTATCATTACCAACCGCAGAAGAAGTAATAGCAAGAATAGATTTCTTAACGTCATCCTCGGTAACATCGCTAAATTCAATGAGCATATTGAAATTAACTCAATTATGTCCGCCTCTCAGAATGGATGTAGGAAGGGGCCCGCGGCACCAAGGAGCTTCTCCTCATAGACATGGCCATAAGCCAACAGGTTCGTCGATCTCGCAAGGATCTGTCGACATGTTGGATAGACTACAAGAAGGCCTACGACTCTGTGCCACATACATGGCTCATGAGGGTGTTGGAGTTGTATAAAATAGCTGCAACTGTACGCACCTTTCTTGAGTCATGTATGAGACAATGGAAGACGGTTCTTCGCTATCCAGGATGTCGACCGATTCAGGGGAACGATGAGCCTGTATGGATTAAACGGGGAATATTTCAGGGCGACAGTTTGAGTCCGCTTTGGTTTTGCTTAGCTTTGAATCCTCTAAGCACATTGCTGGAGAATTCAAATCTAGGCTATCGGTTGAGAAGAAGTGGTCAGGCCATATCTCACCTTCTTTACATGGATGATCTGCAACTCTTTGCCCCCAACAATTCGCGACTGATGGTGCTACTGAAGGTAACTGAAACCTTCAGTAGTGCCATCAGGATGGAATTTGGTGTGGACAAATGTGCAGTCATGCATGTAAAGAAAGGGGAGACTATGGAATCTGAGGGAATTCAACTCTCGGATTCCATACAGGTTAGATGCCTCAGCTCAACCGAAACCTACAAGTATTTGGGTATGTCGGAAGCGTTGGGCATTAATGTCACTGATATGAAACAATCGTTGAAGGAACGCTTCTTTGGCCGCCTGAAAAAGGTTTTGAATAGCCTTTTGTCGGGCGGAAATAAGGTGCGCGCCTTCAACGGTTGGGTCATGCCGGTATTAATGTACTCTTTCGGCATACTCAAATGGACTCAAACTGATCTTGACGCCCTGGATAGGAGAGTCCGTACACTGCTGACCGCAAACCGGATGCATCACCCACGATCGTCGGTGATGAGACTGTACATCCCGCGGAAGTGTGGAGGTCGAGGCTTTTTAAACGCCAAGACTCTCCACAACCGCGAGATGTGCAGTCTCAGAGAATATTTCCTCAAAGCTGATGTGGGTATGCACCGAGATGTGGTCGCAATGGATAAGGGTCTGATGGCTCTTCATGGGTCTGATGTAGATTTTTCAGCGTCCGTGGCCTGGCTACGTTTCAGTGATCTCTTCGGGGAAACTGAAGGTTTTGTCTGTGCGATTATGGACGAAGTTATCTTGACGAGTAACTACCCGAGGCATATTATGAAGGATGGGACGGTGGACGTGTGTCGGGCATGCCACCGTCCGGGTGAGTCCATCAGACATATTATCTCTGGTTGTTCTCGTCTGGCTAACGGCGAGTACTTGCACAGGCACAACCAAGTGGCCAGGATTATCCATCAGCAACTTGCTTTGCAATATAAACTTGTGGATTCTGAGGTACCGTATACAACCGCACATACTTGTAGTATGTGCCCGACCCAGTTCTCGAAAATGACCATGTCACGTTGTACTGGGATCGGTCTATCATCACTGATAGGACTATTGTTGCCAATAAGCTTGATATAGTGGTGATAGACCGATTAGCGCGCCGCACAATGATAATTGATGTTACCATCCCGCATGACGAGGACCTCGTGAAGGCTGAGAAAGAGAAGCAAATCAAGTATCTCGACTTAGCACACAAGGTTGTCGACATGTGGAATGTGGACTCAGCTGTCATTGTGCCGATAGTCGTTACGGCCAATGGCCTGATGGCCAAAAGTTTCGACGACCATCTGTCGAAGTTAGCGTTACGCGGTTGTATAAAGGGCCTGATATAGAAGGCAGTACTTCTCGATACGGCTCGTATTGTGAGGAGGTTCCTTTCTCTGGAGCCCTAACCACCGGTAGCTTGGACCCTGTTCCCGACACCGGCTGACTACTACTTTTTATATTTTTAAATGTATTTTTTAAAGTTTTTTTTTTAAGATATATTTAAATATGTAACACGTATGTATATAAAATTAATAAACGAAATAACAATATTAATTCTGTGGCTCGGCTGTCAACTGGAAAGTCATATTTTTATCTTAATCCACAATTTTCAATATAATTTATTAAATCATTACCATTAAAATGGCAAATATACTCAGTACAACAAAAAAAAAACAGGAACTAAACAATCAAATCAAAGACGACATCAATTACCGCTTTTTGGACCGACATCAAAATGTGAAATGCTGACAAGAAGCCGAGCTCAAAAACAAAACGCACGACCAACATCTTCGGGTTCGTTGCTCAGCTCCGCCTCGCAGCCGCCGGGACCTGCGCCAGCCGCGAGTCCAGGGATTCTGGTAGCTGCAGTTGCTTCGAGTTCGAGCGACGAATACTTCTCACCGCCGACGACACCACCACCTGCGCGTCGGCGCGGACGAGGCCGACCACCGGCCAGCTTAGGACTTCAAGGCCCACCGGCCTCTGACAGGGTCCCCGCTACCGGTGGAAGTGTGCAGCGTATGAAATGGTCGCAATCGATAAACGAGAATGTAATACGCTCATACTTTGGGGCTATAGAGGGGGAAACTAACCTGACTGCGTACCGTGGTCGGATGCTCTCTCTGTTTCAGGTACTTGAGCCAGCTGTCAACGTTTCAGCCCAGCGATTATCGGATCAGGTGCGGGTTATCCAGCGTGACCGTATGTTGGATGACGCTGTACTCGATAGACTGCGTCTAGAATCACGGAGTAGCTGTGTCACACCTGCTTCACCACCAGTCGCGGTGGAAATACAACCCAGTATTTCAGCGCAACCCGACCTCGTTGGTGTAGATGATGTTGACGGGGCTATATCCGTGAGTACCCAATGCAATGAGCGATTGAGGAGCGCTTTGGAGGATGCTTTTCGGGAGTATCGCTCTACACCACCTGAGCTTAGACCCCGTTTACCTCGTTTGCCCATGCATAATAAAAATAGGGCGCTGGTGTGTGTGCTCTAGATTCGCAAGTAGCAAACTGTTTTGATAGCAGCGAAGACCTCGCCGATAATCACTCGATCCTGTATTGTGCGGCTGCAGCGGCATGTCGTGTAGCTCATGACAAATTTCATAACAATGACAGAGTTAAACGACCAGCTGTACCAGCTTGGCAGTGCAGGATCGAGCGTCGTATCGGTGAGGCTAGAGCACTCATTGGCAAATTTATCTGCTTCAGGGAGGGCAACACTCGCCGCAGAGTGATGCGCTTTGTGAGGTGGGCGTTCTCGGGGACTGATATTAGTCCTCGGGATTATCTGACCTGCGTCACAGAGCGTATCGACTTCCTGAAGCAGAATGTCTATGCATGGGCAAACCGTATACGTCGGTACAAGCGGCGAGTGGAGCGATACACTCAGAATCGCACATTCAAAAGCAATGAGAGGTGGGTTTATAGGGCTTGGGAGTGACCAGACCAAGGTGTGACTGATACGCGCCTACCGGATGATGATGCCATGTGTTCATTCTGGCGCAGCATCTGGTCGGTGCCTGTCAGTCATACCGAGGGCGATTGGACTCGAGAGGTCGCGCGCGTGCGATCCGATACCAAAAATGGGGGCAATTAACATCAGCCCCCAAGACGTAGCTCGTGCAGTCCGTCCGTTGCCTAACTGGAAATCTCCGGGACCGGACGGGCTGCACAACTTTTGGATTAAATGGTTCAAAAGATCGCACGCTCGCTTGGCATCTCAATTCCAGTCTGCGTTAGAGTCAGGGTCGCTGCCCTAGTTCCTAACTACAGGAATAACCCACCTGCTCCATAAATCAGGAAGTACCGCAGAGCCTAAAAATTATAGACCGATCACGTGTTTACCGATGGTCTATAAAGTCCTTACATCCATTTTGAGAGGAAAGATTAACCATCATATTGATCATATTCAATGTCTTCTTCTCAGAACGGATGTAGGAACGGGTCCCGCGGTACTAAAGAGCTGCTCCTCATCGACATAGCCATTAGCCAACAGGTTCGACGTTCCCGAAGAGATCTGTCAACATGCTGGATATATTATAAGAAGGCCTATGACTCAGTGCCACATACATGGCTCATGATGGTGCTGGAGCTGTACAAAGTTGATGCAGTTCTATGCACCCTGATGTCGTGTGTGGGGCATTGGAGGACGGTCCTTCACTATCCAGGGTGTCGACAGACCCAGGCGAACAGCGAACCGATAATAATAATAATAAAATAAAAATAATAATAATAAAAAGTTTATTTTGGAACAATAACACATAACTAAGTACAACAGGTAAAACGATGATAGCTGCAAAAGTATAAACTGTAGCGCAGCTAACAACGCCCTTCTCCAAATACAGAATGGAATGATGTGATAAGGATCGAGCATGGCATATTTCAGGGTGACAGTCTGAGTCCACTGCGGTTTTGTCTGGCCCTCAACCCTCTCAGTACATTGTTGGAGGGTTCGGGCCAAGGCTACCGGTTGAGAAGAGGTGGTCAGGTCATATCGCACCTCCTTTACATGGATGACTTGAAACTCTTTGCTCCTAACAACTTGCAACTGATGAAGCTACTGAAGGTAACAGAAACCTTCAGTGGCGCCATCAGGATGGAATTTGGTTTGGACAACTGTGCGGTCTTGCATGTAAAGCGAGGGGAGATTATAGAATCCGTGGGAACACAACTCTCGGATTCCATAGACCTTAGGTCCCTCTCCTCAACCGAAACTTACAAGTATTTGGGTATGTTGGAAGCGTTGGGCATCAGTGCTACTGACATGAAACAATCGTTGAAGGAGCGCTTCTTTGGCCGCCTGAACAAAGTACTTAACAATCTTTTATCAGGCGGAAACAAGGTGCGCGCCTTCAACGGTTGGGTCATGCCGGTTTTGATGTATTCTTTTGGCGTACTCAAATGGACTCAGACGGAACTTGACGCCCTCGATAGGAGGGTACGTTCACTGCTTACCGCAAATCAGATGCATCACCCACGGTCATCGGTGATGAGGCTGTATATCCCGTGGAAGTGCGGGCTTCTTAAATGCTAAGACCCTGCACAATCGCGAGGTATGCAGCCTTAGGGAATACTTCCTAGAGGCCGACGTGGGTATGCATCGAGATGTGGTAGCGGTGGACAAAGGCCTTACCGCGCTCTCCTTGGCTAACGAAACTGGCGCAAACCTGTGGTATTAGATACTAACGACCGCAGGGAAGTATGGCAGAGCAAGGAGCTTCAGGGACGCTTTTATCGGGTCCTACATGGGCCCGATGTAGACTTCTTAGCGTCCGTAGCCTGGCTTCGTTTTGGTGACCTCTTCGGGGAAACCGAAGGTTTTGTCTGTGCAATTATGGACGAAGTTATGATGACTAATAACTACCGGAAATACATTGTAAAGGACGGTACCGTTGACATATGTCGGGCATGTCACCGGCCCGGGGAATCCATCCGCCACATTATTTCCGGCTGTTCTAGTCTGGCTAACGGAGACTATTTGCACAGGCACAACCTTGTAGCCAGGATTATCCACCAGCAACTTGCTCTTAAATACAATCTTGTGGAATCGGAAGTACCGTACTATAGGTATGTGCCCGACCCAGTTCTCGAAAGTGGTAGTTGCACATTGTATTGGGATCGGTCTATCATCACTGACAGGACTATTGTTGCCAATAAGCCCCAATAGTGACGAGAACCTCGTGAAGTCAGAGAAAGATAAACAAACGAAGTATCTTGACTTGGCTCGCGAGGTTGTCGACATGTGGGATGTGAACACAGCAGTCATTGTGCCGATAGTCGTGACGGCCAATGGCATTATTGCCAAGAGCCTCGACCAACATCTCAAGAGGCTCTCGTTGGGCAGCTGGATCAAGGGCTTGATCCAGAAAGCAGTACTCCTGGACCCGGCGCGCATCGTTAGGAAGTTTCTCTCTCAGGAGCCCTGACCACCGGTAGCTTGGACCCTGTTCCCGATACCGGTGGGCTACTATTTTTTATATTTTTAAATGTTTTTTGTATTTTTTTAGAAATATTTAAAAATGTAAATAATATGTAATTATATGAATAAATTGAATAATAATAATAAATTTATTTCAGACTTAGTCCATAACGTTTGTTAGTAACAATATTCTTAGCCTAGTGTTAGTAAGTGCAAATAGTTAGGCGCTTGCTCTCGCGTGTAGGCCTATCCAATGCACCATCAGTACCGAGTCCCACCGGCCGGCGCACGTGGCCAGGATGGCGCTGGGGCTGCCGCGCACCCGCGCCATCGTCGACGCACATCGCTTACGCATAATCGCGTGGAAGCCATTCACGCGCGCCTCCGTGAACATGGTACTCGCGCTAGAGTACGCGCTGTAGGTTTTTAAGGTCCGTTTTTTTCCAGCTTATTATACCAAAGGAGTATGTGAGGTATTTATAGCTTTTACTGTATGTCTTGAGTACAATTGAGTATTAAGAATGGATTTCAGTCTATGTTTAAGTTCTTGAATAAGTTTATTTTTAATAACTTTATGTTTAATTTGCCTATCCTGAATGTATCCTAAATACTTGTAAGTTTCGTTTGCATTTAAGGAGTCTATGGTTTCACCTGTCTGTATAGTGTATGAATGGTGGTAAGGTTGGCCCGCTTTGACTGAGTTGATCTTGCACTTATCAATTCCAAACTCCATTTTAATATCAGTTGAAAACTGGTCTGCGGTTTCCGCCAGTGCAAACAAATCAGCTGGGGTAGAAGCGTACCATTTTATATCGTCCATATATAGAAGGTGGTTAATCTTATAGTTTTGTCTGTCAGTCGGTATGTCAGTTGTAGTATCAATAAATGGTAGATTATATCCTGGAGTTATTATATTCAATTGGTTGGATAGGGGATTTAACGCCAGACAGAACCATAAAGGACTGAAAGAGTCACCTTGAAATATTCCTCTTTGGATCTTAATAGGTTTAGTTTCAACAGTTCCTGTAGGCGATGTTACATGTAAACGAGTCATCCAATGTGACATGACATTTCGTAAAAAGGCAACAATGATAGGACTTATCTTATATATTTTCAAGATTTTAACTAACCAGGAGTGTGGCACTGAATCGTAAGCTTTTTTGTAGTCTATGTACATGGTATATAAATCTCTTTTCTTCCTTTGGACCTGCTTGAGTATAACTGAATCTATAGTAAGTTGTTCTTTACAACCCTAACTAAATTTCCGACAGCCTTTTTGCTCTTCGGTTAATATTGAATTTGTTTCAAGATGTTTTTATATGAGTGATACATGATGTTATTATTTTATATAAGGTGTAACTATTCATACACTAAATATTTTAAGACAATCATCTAACGGTTATAACGAAGCCATTTCAAAGATTTTTTTTTTATCTAAGTATATTTTATAAAAAAATAATAATTTAAAATCACTTGACCCATTGGCTCCTTATTTTTTCAACATCCATTACGCCCGCGCATGACGGGCATCGCCCGTCGCCGTGTCGTCGGCGCGGTGCGTCTCATTCATAGAATAGGGAGTAAAGGTTTTATGCAAGATGTCTCAAGAAAATGTAGAATTATTATAATTTCATAAAAACAAAAACACTTACATAAAAATTTTTTTTTCGTTGATATGGCTTCGTAATAACCGTTAGATGATTGTCTTAAAATATTTCGTGTATGAATAGTTACACCTTATATATTGTTTGTAGGCATGTTATGGGTCTGTACTTTGCTGGATTACTGGTATCGCTGGTGTCTTTTGGTATCATGTACGTAATTCCTTCCGCTATGTATGTAGGCATCGTTGTTGGGTTTTGAATGAAAGTGTTGATATAATTATAGAGGTATATGATTAAACTTTTTGTACCAAAAGTTGTGAATATAGTCTGAACCAGGTGCTTTCCAGTTGTGTAATTTCTGAAGAACGTCATGGAAAGTCTCTATTTGTATGTGTTCATACTCCATTTGTACAGTGTGGCTATAATTTTCTGTCTCTTTTGATACCCACTCAGCCGCTGCGTTATGACACATTGGCCTCTCCCAGATTCCTGACCAAAATTGTTTAAGAGTATCTATCGGTGGTAAACTATGGTTACTGTTACTCTGACTTTCGCTGTGTACTGATTGGTTGGAAGTAGCTTGTTTGAACGTTCGATAAAACTGCTTTTCGTTATTTTTAAAGCTAATATTTTGAATTTTCCGAAGTGTGCACTTATTATATCTGTTTAATCTACTATTTACGAGTGTTACTTTTTGTTTAAGCGTGTCTAAAAAGTGTGTGAGTTGAATGTTTGGTTCTTCATGGGTAGAATGTGTTTTATAATTTTCTATTATTGTGTTTACCTCTCTAACTAGCTTCCAACCTCTATTTCCTTGCACGTAGGCTGTGATTCTTCCTATTTTTGCTCTCAAATCTTTAACTCTTAATTCTAATCTCCTTTGCCATTTAGGTTTCTTATTTTTCTGTAAAATGTTAGCAGTATTTTCAAAGATGCAAAGTGAGAGCTTGCTTCCATTTGTTTTAGCAGCAGTCCAAGCAGCACTATATATGACTGTCTGCAGGGTTTCAGTCTCTAGTTGCATTAATATGCTTTGGTAAAATGACGTTATTGATGTAACCTAATATGGATTGGACTATCAAAAAACTGAAGAACTCCTGGAAATTAAGAAATAATAAAAATAAAAATGCAGTATTTAAATAAAAAAAATTATACCTTTCATCCTAAGCCAACAAATATAAAAACTTTTACTGACATGCACTACACACTACACATCATACACTCATCACACGAGACACATACTCTGTTTCAATGCTCACACACTCATTCACTCTTCTAATATATTTACAACAACAAGTCCCTGTAACTTCTCAGATGTTTTATTTACTGTCTATATTGGTTAAAAAAAATGTACTTTTCTTCGGTTATTGTTATAGTTTTTGGAGCATAACTACTGTTACTTTATATAGTTTGACCACACCTTATACTGTTTGACCACAAATAAAATATTTAAATACTCTAAGTCATTTCTAAAAATACTTATCTACATATTTAAGTTATCATGATCGGAGATAAGTTCCTTTATTTTGTTAGTATTAAGTTATTCATTTGTTTTATTTGTGGAGGAGAAAAAATAAACGATTAAAATTATTATTATATACTATTTGTGCGAGTTTTTTCGATGGTTTCTGTTTGGGTATGTAATTTCGTTTTGTGGGATGAATGTTTGTAAAGTGCTGTAATGTGAGTGAAAATGTTTCCTCTAGTTCTAGGTTTCTTTTTTCATTTATTTCAGTATGTGTAATACTACTTTCTTTGTTTATAACGGTGGATGCGAAGGCTTCAATGTCAATGCTATTCAAGAAATTGGGTTCGATTTCTGTTTCAGATTCGTGTGTTTGATTTACGCGTACAGTTTCTGTGTTGCCTATGGTGAGTGATTGTGTCGAAGCATTTTCTGTGGTTGAAATGTTATATACAGATTGCCCATATTGATTCGATTGGTTTAGGGTAATCTCTGCATACATTTTCAGATTTTGGAGTCGTGCTTCTGGTATCATTTTGTTATTTAGAATGACTCTTTTTTGATCAGATATTCTCTGTTCAGATAAATGTGTCAATTGTGGGAAGAAGTCAATGACCATTTCCCTTAATTTTTTCCTCCAGACTGTCATATCAGTTTCCATTTTCGTAACTATGAAATAGCATTTTATTAAAGTTTCGTTCATTTCGTTTGACATTCTATTTTTAGGTCCTGTTTGTAAATGTGTGTTGTTCTGATCCATATCTAACTGTGACTGTGTTGGTGTAATTAAGTTGGTTAAGTTATCTGTGTCGGTTTGGAGCTCTCTGCTTACTTCTGATCTGATTTTTCAAGTGTAGTGGCCGAAAGTAAATTATTATTAATTATTGATCTCCGTTGATCTCCTACTCTTTGTTTCGACACGTTCATTTGCGGAAATTTGTTTGTGAATTTTTGATGCAAGGATGTCACATATGAATAGGTTTCGGTTTCTAAATTGGTGATGATTAGATAGGTACGCCAAATGAATTCGTTCATGTCTTTGCTCCATTTTTTACGCGTATTGGTTATGCCAGTAGCGGGTGAAAGATTTTTAGCAATAGTAGCCTCCGACACAACGTCTACTGACCCTGTCGAAAGAACTGATGATGACCTTGATGATCTTAGTATATACGAAGGGGGTGAAGATACTATTGATGAAAAGATGAACCTCGGAGAGGACGCTGAAGAAATTGACGCTGTTCCATTATCTGATAAAGGCCTATTTGCCTGAATATGTTTTTTTGTTTTTGATCTTGTTATCATAATTACTCCCACCCTGAGAGCCCTGCGTTCACTGTGGCAAGGGTAACTAAAACTGGAGTTCCCCTATTATCCAGAGTTTGCACACTAGCGACTAGCGCGTTCCCCTAGCCATGCAGCCCTCGGCGTGTGCAACCATGGCTTGGATTGTATCTTTCTTGGTCTGGCTCCTCACCATAGACCTGTCTCGACAAAGTAAAATCCGCCGGCACAGCCCTAAGGTTCATTGAAGCGCGCAAGCCCCACCACGACGTCAACGTAGAGATACGGCGGTGGGGTTATTATTATTATTATTTGACGTTTGGTGATGCCCATATCTAAGTAGATAATGTCATGTGTATCGTATAAAAATTTCATATCTTTTTAATTCATAACGTATGTTACGTGCATTATGGAGTAGTAGTAGGTACTATATCTTAATAACTTGTATTTATTGCCACTTTAAAGTTGTATAGATATTAAACATAACTTTTATGATAATAATATGTACCGCAATTCAAACACTAAAAAATAAAAAATATTGAATCAGTTTCATAGACCTGTTTCATTTTATTCTTAGGTAGGTATATATTTAGCGAAAGATAAAGACAGCATCCCCAAGACTGTGCTTCCACCGCAGGCATATGTCAGGACTCCCCTGTAGTATTGTGGACATTCTGCTTCGTTTTCACATTTGCTGAAATAGGTAACACTTGTAAGTAATTGTTGAAAATATAAAAGTATTGATGTAATAATAAGATAAAATAATTGTATGTAAACCACGCAAGAGACGGCGGCAGGAACTGTTTGTCTTTCTTAAGATTTAAGGAAAAGTGTACAGTGATCGTTGGAAGGATGAAAGGCCATTGTGTGTGATTAATTTCGACTAATTAGCAACTATTTTTTATTGTATTAAACCTAAAATACCTGATGGTGGCCATGCCAGTGTCAATAGTGTCAATCACACATCCCCACCACACTTTTTCTTAACTTTTAAACACAATGAAATTATATAATATCTTCAAGTTCATATTTAATTGTCGACACTTTTAGCTGTTATGATTAGTTTTAGTTTATATTGATTCTTAATTTTGTATCACTTCGTAATTGGACTAATATGTGTAGTTTAACATTGTATTACTCTGTACACTTAACTTTTTGAGGTCTATCCTCAAGTATAGGACTCCGTACCATAAACAAGCTTCTTGTATCGGAGCCCCCTTTAATTTTTCATTAAATTAAATTTTTATCCTTTTTTTTATTTATTATTTATTTAATACTTTATGCACACAGATGTACAGAGGCGGACTTAATGCCTGAGGCATTTTCTACCAGTCAACCTTTGTTGTTTTAGGGTCGCTTGCAGCACAACTGCTCTCAGCGAAACTGCTCTTCTACCTACTAGATTTTATTATTACTACCAAGGTATGATTAATGTTCCCACTAGATTTTATCAATTAGCATACTTATAAAATTAACACGTTTAGTTCCGATTTCGACCGCGCGCAAACTTATCGTGCGCGTACTCTAGTACCGATTTCAGGTATATTTTTAAATGTTTTTACCGATTTAAAAAAAAACCGCTCAAGTGCGAGTCGGACTCGCACATGATTATTATTTGTTGTTATAGCGGCAATAGAACAACATATTCTGTGAAAATTTCAACTGTCTACTTATTACGGTTCTTGAAATAGGTACAGCCCGCTGATAGACATACGGACCGACGGACAGCGGAGGCTTAGTAATTGGGTTCCGTTAGTTACCCTTTGGGTACGGAACCCTAAAAAGGTACCTATTTTTAATTCTTTACTATGGATTATTCAGTTGAGAAACCAAAACTAGGATTTTTTTACGGATAAGTCTAATAATCCGGCTGATTGGTACCTGCTCCTTGAGCTAAGTATACTTGTAAAGCTAGTGCCGACACGCATACATAGATCAGGAAGAACTCGCTCTACGCCTCACCCCTCTACCAAATGTGCTTCCACACCTATCGTTTAACAACTATTAAAATTTATTGACGATCAACTTAGTATACTTAGATGTAGGTATAAAAAATTGTACTAACTAATTTTGGATGGCGACAACTGCAATTCCCGTCACAAGTTTATCTGCGAAAGTGACTATTGAGTAGATGGCGGCACCTTGATGTGAATGAGGGCCGATCAAGTCTGCAGTCACACACAGACTGGACACGAGGGTTATTGAACTACCCGCACCTGGAATAATAATAAGAGCGTGTTAAAACAAGTGTTGCCAACCCTACATGTAAGGCGAGCACTTTTTAAGCTGGTATTGATCCGGTCCATCAATAACCTCTGAATCCTCTCCAAGCAGGACGAGATCGCGCTCTTTGGTCCATGCATATATATCCGGTATAAGAAATATATACCCTCACATGTTATTTATATCTAATAAAGAATAATTACTAGATAATGTTCAAATTGAAACGTTGGAAGTGGATTGCCTGGCTTAAATCATGTGCCAATGATGTTAAACAATAAATTGTTTAATCAATTTTTTTTTACCAACTTCCCTCTTTTGTTATTTATAAAAGTCGACCATCAGCTGATAGAATATACCCCAAGGAATAGAAAAAATATGGGTTGCTTACTTTCCCTCTGCGCAACTATGGGTTTGCCAAGGTTTAAACAGGTAGGTAAATGTTAATAATATACCCTCATAAGTTGTCGAATATAAATGCACGTCTTTAAAAAGGAGATTTTTCCGATCATGAAAGCGCGGATTGCATAAGGTCGCTCCCGGTAGTTTAGCCTATAGCCTTTCTCGATAAATGGGCTATATAACACTGAAAGAATTTTTGAAATCGGACCAGTATTTCCTGAGATTAGCGCGTTCAGCGCGTATTAGTATAGATATATAGATTAAATAACATGCGAGGGTATATATTTCTTAGACCGGATCTTAGACCAATAGATAGCTGGAAAACTTCTTTGTTCCTCTTGATTCTATGGCAAACCGCACCTGCGCCCTATTACATCCAGGAAGACACCGTAACATAACATTTACCTATAAGCCAGTGGAGGTAAAGGATGTAAAACGTACTGAGCTAGGTAGGTGCCGTTTGGCGGCTGATTAGGCTTTTGAATAGGCTGGGCATTGTAAGACTTACCAATTAACGTAGCGACCATATATATTTGTACTATACTAGCTTGTGGATCTATAGCTACAGCTATCCATAGACAGCTAATCAGACTTAGTAGACTTCCTATTAGATACGCCATCTGTGGAGGAAATTGAATATCGAATAAATGAAATTACTGAATCTACCTAAGCTTTGCTCTGGCGCAAAACCTCTAAGTAAAATAAAATCGCCTCCTGGAAAAAACAGTGTTTACAAGGAACCTACAATGGCGTATTTTATTTAACGATTTGGCGCACCGGGCCTGTAATGACTCGAGAGCCAATAGATATACTGTACGAGGAAAACATACACTAATAATGAATTAAAAAGAGTTCAGAAATACTTGCAAGGTAGCTAAAGCCCTATATAATAGCAACAAGATCAAATCGGCAGAAAATAAAAAAAACACAGTTTGGAAAGTTATAAATAAGGAAACTGATATAAATAAAGTACGAAACACTGATAATTTATTTACTGGAGACTGCACATGGTGCCAAAAGCTCTAATTTAGAAGTACCTTAAGAATTTGTATTTTTTTTTTCACCAATATACCAACAAAAGCTCTGGAATCTTAAAATTATTCACCTGAGGTCTCATATAATTTATTAAGAGCTAACGTCCCAGGTTGTACGCTTCAATTCCAGTTCAAACCCTGTGAGAGTCATAAAAGCTTTCCGGCAAATCAAAATAAAATTGACCGAAGACATATGGGGAATGTCTATTAAAGTGTGCATGCACGTCCATAATTGAAACTATAGCACCATACTTGGCTTTAATATTTAATTTATGTGTAAACAATAAAATATTTAAATCAAGCGACAGCAAAGACACCAATATATTATAGACCCGTATCTATATTGCCAGTTTGTAGAAAAGTGTTTGAAAAAGTAATGGTCAATCAGATGCTTAATCATTTTAACGTCAATAAAATCTTATACGATCAACAGTATGGTTCTACCAGGGGTCGTTGTACGACTGACGCTAGTGCCACGTTGTTATAATTATATTCAGCGTGGGAAGAGGCGCAAGATGCCATAGGAATCTTTTTTGACCTCTCCAAGGCATTTGATTGCGTACATCACGAAACCTTGCTCCTAAAGCTAGGACATTACGGACTAGGTTAACTTGCACTCATTCTAGTAAAATCTTACTTCAATGATAGACAGCAGCAAGTTCAAGTAAATGGTGTCAATTCGCGGGGTTTAAAAGTCAAAATGGGGGTACCACAAGGCTCTACTTGGGTCCTTTCCTCTTTCTAGTATACATTAATGATCTACCCCCTCTTTTAAAAAGTTAACCTCAAATGGCTGACGATACGTCCTTAATTTTTAAGATAGACAGACGTTCCATAAATCTTGACGACGTTAATAACGCCCTACAGCAGGTCCAAAATTGGTTTACTGCTAATAATTTTGTATTAAATGGGGAAAAAACTAAATGCATCAGATTTGCCTTACCGAACGTCAAAAGTAATGATTGCGACATAGTATTGAACAAGGAGAAACTTGAATTCGTCGAAAACACGGTTTACCTGGGAATTACGCTTGACTTAAGGCTACAATGGGGTCATCATTTAATATCTCTTGCGGGACGGCTAAGTTCAGCAGCATACGCATGTCAGTAAAGTCCGTCAATTTACTGATATAGATACCGCGAGGCTGGTCTATTTTAGTTACTTTCATAGTACCATGTCTTACAGTATCTTACTATGGGCACGTGCTGCAGACATCGAGTCTATATTTATCCTGCAGATAAGATCCATCAGAGCTATATACAATCTCTGTCGGCGTGATTCCCTAAGGGTACTGTTTAACGATATCAACATCATGACGGTACCTTGTCGATACATTTATGAAAACATTATGTATGTTCGGAAAAATCTTCATCTTTTTAACAAGATTAGTGACAGGCATAATTTTACTACTAGAAATAGGAACAAATTAGATCAACCCCGATTCAGATCGGCTAAAGTACACACTTCTTTTATGGGGTACTGTGTTAAATTTTATAATAAAATACCAGTTGATATTCTCGAACTGAATGAGAAAAAATTTAAAGCATGCATAAAAGGCACACTATGTAGACAAACGTATTATAAACTGGAAGATTATATCATCGACAAAAACACTTGGGTAAATGCCGGTCCTGCTCCACAGTCACAGCTGCTTGGGTCCATTTGTTAGGTTTTTATATTTGCAGGAGATGCTTACCCTCTTTTTTATAGGTATTTTCGTAATTATTATAATCATTTATTTATTCTCTTTGGTGTAAGAACTTAATCGTTGTTTTTGTTAATTTATTTTTAATTATTTGGTCACTGACAACCATAGTTATGTGTAAAGTAGAAGCATATTTTTCAAATTTTGTAAATGTGAGTATCATGAAGCCATTTACATTTTTTTTTAAATTAAATTAAATTAAATAAAACGTTATTTCTATACAGTCCATATATTTAGTTAGTATTGGTATTGTTGATAGTTTTACTTGTTGGACATGAACGAGCATGGTGGTTGAGAGCATGTCATGCTCACTCAAATGTCTCGCTGATGGCGGCGCGTGGGTTGGATCATTCGGTTCCTTTCGAAATGGTTGAGCTGAATGGTGCGCACGCGTCATGTTCGCGAACGGGCGCCGTCGCTTGAGACTGGTCATCTCTTAACTGCCATTGGCTTATTTTAATCTTTATGTTTTAAATTCTTATAATAGGTTTTTTTTCCTTTGCATTGTCCTCACGTGCAGAAGCAACAAGTATATGTAACTTAGAATTTTGTAAAACAGAACATGATTTAAAAGAGTGTCCGTGGAGTTTCTTGCACATTCTTCTCCATAGAGATCTACGCTTTGGAACGTGCAAATAGCTTCCATGTTTTTGACTGACCGACCTTGACGTTTCAAAAGTGCCTGTAAATGGTTTATTTGAAATAAAATGCTTGGAATCTTGAATCTTAAATGCTTATTCGTGCACTTTTACCTCAATTTACTAATTGATATTGGTCGAGCATTCAGTACACGATTAGCGGTCATCGTGTGTGCTCCCTCGCTCCTTTGTATTACTAAAACTTTGGTCCGAATAATATATTTAATTTAATTTTATAAGCAGCAGTATCATTTAACCAACTTCCTAGCTGCGAATTTTAGTATTCCTTTTTTTTCGGGGAGTAACGTGTATTAAGTAACTTGTGAGTGAACTCGTTCAGAAATCAAAATATTGGATTGCAGTGATACGTGTGAACTGTAGACTAACTTTCCTAACTACAAAACTTACAAACCCCGTCGATATTGCATCTGCTTTCAATAAACGTTACATCAAGTTTCTAAGACCAGTATCAGAAAATCAGGTCAGAACACAGACAATATCGCTAGCTAACACTAATTTAGAAGGCTACGATGAAATTAGCACTAAAATTATTAAATTATGCATTAATGTCATAGTTGGAATTCTTACACATTTAATCAATTTATCATTTTCTTTTGGAAATTTTCCAGATACATTAAACTATCAATAATTAAACCACTTTTTAAAAAGGGAGATTAAGATTGTATAGGTAATTATCGACCTTAGTACCGATTCTATCAAAAATATTAGAACGTTGCATATATAAAATACTAGTTAAATTTTGTCACTTTGACAATATTAAATAATAAAGATCAATTCGGCTTTCAGAAAAGCAAATCTACTTCATTAGTCATCCTCTATCTAATCTAAGCAGTACTATCCATATTTAATAAATACTATCTGACTACAAGATTATTCTTTGATTTGTCTAAAGCTTTGACTTAGTGTCACATGACTTATTATTAATTATTACAAAGACTGGAAGCAAACGGAATAAGGGGACATGCACTGAAATGGTATCTTCATATTTAAATAACCGTAAGTAATGTGTTATGATAACAAAATTAGATGTCAACAACGTCATGACATCATACTCAGCTGAATACAATTGCAACAATTATGGTGCCCAACACGGGAGTATCTTGGGCCCAATACTGTTCCTACTCCACATAAATTCTATCACCATACCACCATAAAACAGAAGTTAACAATACGATTGACAAATTCATTGAAAGGCTTGGTATGAATAACTTAAAAAATAATTTAGATAAATCTGTTTATATCCAATTTAATAAATCTAACAATAATGAATACAATTTGAAACTTTGATACCAAAACTAAATGAAGTAACATAAACGAAATTTCTTGGAGTAATATGTGATCAGGACATAAATTGGAAAGCACAAGTAGATGGTATATCTAAAATAATAAATAAATTCGTTTACACACTGAGAAAGATTAAAAATATAATCAAATAAATATGCTTATGTTGATGTGGTTCAATCAATAATTCGCTATGGGCTCGTAATGTGGGGTAATAGTACCGATATAAACAGAGCATTTGTTGCACAAAAAAGTGTAGCCTATTCGTGCGATATATGGCCTTCAACCCGATGAATCTTGCAGGCCAATATTTAAAAAACTTGGTTTATTACCGCTTGGATTGGCGCTTGGTGCGTTGGTTTTTTTTACTATTGATAGGCACGCGTTTGACCACTATCTCACCTGATGGTAAGCGAGGATGTGGTCGAAGATGGAGCACGCTTGCCTAGAAATAACCTATTCACTCTTGATTTAAAGACTCCCAGGTTGTAGCTATCAGGAAACACAGACTCCGGCAGGGAATTCCACTCCTTAGCTGTACGCACTATGAATGTGTTCCCAAAACGTTTTGTGCGTATGGGTGGGATGTCCACCATGTACCGGTGGCGCATCGCCGTTCGTCTTGTGGTCCGATGATGGAACGGGCTTGGCGGAATTAAATTATGCAATTCCGTCGCACATTCCCCAAAATGCAACCGGTAAAAAACCGACAGGCTAGCAACTCGTCGTCGATGTTCAAGACTTTGGAGCTTCGACGCGACGAGCCTCTCATTGCCGATGATCCTCTTGGCTCGTTTCTCAATTGGCTCAAGGGCATCGCATCAAGCTGGTATCTGGCAGATCCATCCCAAAGATGAGAGCAGTATTCCATACACGATCGAACTTGCGCTTGATAGAGTTTGAGCAGCTGTTCCGGCGTGAAGTACCGTCTCACCTTAGCCAGAATCCCCAACTTCTTTGCAGCCACTTGAGCTTTTGCCTCTATGTAAGGGCCAAAATTGAGAGTAGATGTTAATGTAACCCCAAGAAGCTCAAGATGGTCGGTTATCGGCACGGTTTCACCGCGGAAAGATGCAGCTGGGCGGAATTGGCTCCTTTTGGCGGAAAATAGACACGCTTGGGTCTTAGCAGCATTGAACTTGACCAGATTGGCATCGCCCCAATCAGAGACCGCCTGTAGGGACACGTTCAAGCGCTAAACCATTGCCTCCCGGAGAGACCGGATCTGCGACCCACCAGCTCGTGCGTCGGACACGTATCTTTCAGCAACAGTGCTGTCGTCTGCATACCCAAAGGTACCGGGTTTAAGCAGATCATTAATATGCAGCAAGAACAGTGTTGCCGAAAGCACCGACCCCTGAGGAACCCCGGCATTAATATCCAGCAGTCCAGACGAGCAGCCATCTATGACCACACGGATAGACCGATCCCTCAGGAAATCTGCGATCCAATCACACAAACCGGCGGGCAGACCGAAGGAAGGAAGCTCACTAATAAGGCCATCGTGCCAGACCCTGTCGAAGGCCTTCGAGATGTCAAGGGAGACCGCCAGTGCCTCCCCGTGCTTCTCTATGGCCTCACTCCAGATGTGAATGGCATACGCTAGAAGATCCCCAGTTGACCGATGTCGGCGAAACCCGTATTGCCGGTCACTAAGGATATCATTCGCTTCTAGGTACGCCAGGAGCTTATGATTCAGCACGCGTTCCATAGTCTTACAGAGTATGGACGTTACCGAGATGGGTCTATAATTCGACGGGTCAGCTCGACTACCCTTCTTGGGCACGGGCTGCACGTTAGCTTGCTTCCAAGCCTTCGGCACTTTTCCAGTCTCAAACGAAAGGCGAAATAGGCGTGTCAAGATCGGAGACAACTCAGGCGCACAAGTCTTCAGAACAATTGCCGGTATCCCGTCGGGACGACTAGCCTTGTTCACGTCTAGGTTACGCAGTACCCTACGGACGTCCTTCTGATGAATGCGAATGTTCGACATACTCGACTCGCATTCACCAGGAGAGGCGGAGGGCGTCGCGCCACCAGGATCCAGACGTGAAGATTCCGCAAACAAAGAAGCAAACAAGTTCGCTTTCTCCTCAGCGGAGTGGGCCAGCGTCCTGTCGGGTCTCAGCAGTGGTGGTAGTGAGGGGCGGCAGAAGTTCGATTCGACCGACTTAGCCAGGGACCAAAAAGCCTTACTACCTGCTGGGTATGAAACAAGTTTGTTCCCTATTCGGCTAATGTGGTCAAACCGAGCCCTCCGCAACACCTTCTTGCAGGACTTAGCAGCCCTGTTGAAGGCTCTCTTCTTCTGACTCACGTCATTTGCTTTGCGCGTACGAGCGTCGACCCATGCTAGGTACGCCGCGTGCTTAAGCGCATCGGCGCGATTGCACTCGGCACCAAACCAAGGACGAGCTTCGCCAGATATTGCTATGTTAGAGAACGGAATGTAGTACTCCATTCCCCTCCGCAAAACATCCGTCACGGCGTCCGCGCACGACGTAGCATCAGTGGAAGAAAAGCAAGTAGGCTGCCAAGGGTAACATGCGAAGAAAGATCGCATGCCATCCCAATCTGCTAACTTGTATCGCCATACCCGCCGGGTGCCTCTTGGGCTAGGATCGGGCGGAGAGTAGACAGACACAGACTTCACCAGACAGTGGTCGGAACTACCCAGTGGTGATGAAATCGACACCGAATAGCGGTCTGGATCTGTTGTCAGCAGAAAGTCCAAGCAATTGGCAGTGTGCGAATCAACATCCGGCACCGTCGTTGCCCCCTGGACCAGCTGGGTAAGATTTAACGCAAGCGCTAGCTTTCGCATCTCTCGTCCAGCATGGTCTGTGCACTGGTATGGGAAGAGCCACTCCTGATGGTGGGCATTGAAGTCCCCCAGTAACACCAATTGGGCAGAAGGGTACCGCTGCTGAGCCGCATCCGCCGCCTCACTCAGGTGCTGTGTAAGCCCAGTTGTCTCCAAATCACCGCTGTGCGAACGGTAGACGCATGCGTAGACAATTTTGTGTACTAGACCTGTGTCCACCATAGCCCACAGCGTTGAGAACCTGGAGTCTTCAAGGTAGCGGAGACGCCGATAGCAGATGTCGTCCCGGGCGTACATGCATACGCCCGCGCGGGGTCTAAAGTGGTGCTCCAGGGTAAACCCAGGGTAAGACAGGTATGACACGTCCGACGGACATCCGATCTGCGTCTCCGACAGGAACAAGAGCGCTGGGCCCCTAGTCTGCTAATTTTTATAAATTCGTCATTCCAACACGATGCCATTGTCATTTTGCTAAAAGTTCGTAATCTGCTAAATTCATAATGATCCTTCACTGATCGTTCAGTAGCATGTCAGTGGTCTCGTAATGAAATTGTAGTGGAATGACAGTGTCGTATTGCCATTATTATAAAACCCGTTCGGAGAAATAATTTTCGAAAAACTGCTATTAAATTTGAACATTAATTTATGCCAGATTGCTATTGTATATAATTTTACATATTATTTATTAGTGTTCTATGAAATCTGAAGTAGTAACAAAGTCGTAAATAGCAAATACGTAATGAAACTCATTTATATTTTATGCGTTTTGCTGTCAAAGTCAAATGTGACATTAGTGACATTAGGTACTGTTTACTTTACTGACGTCGACGACTGTTTTTATTTGTTTTGAAGCGACCGGTGTTTTGCAGAGCTAATTGAATTTTAACGTGAGCGTCATTAAAAAATCAAATAATTAATAGATTTGTTTATTGCTCTTTTTTACTTCTCAATAACGACATCATGAGACTGTGCATCAATTGCGGAATAGCAACGGAACGCTGCAATACAATAGGAAGGTGAATATTGGAAATGGATCATTCTTCCTATTGTACAGGAATGGGTGGGTTAGTATCTGATATTTCTATATCGTAAACATTTAACATTTTTGTACGTAATATTTAATGTAAACAAACTAAATGGTGTAATAGGTTCTGTTAAGTTTTCATTTAATGGTTTTATTTTTAAAAATTAACCAGAATGTGCAACAAATTCAAATTCAAAACATCACCAATCCAGACTAAATCTGTATGGTCAATTACAACCTATTCTCTCTCTCAGAGGGGAGGCCAGCGTCCCTTCAATGGAAATGTAATATGGCCACTTATGTTTACCAAAAATAGCCACTCAGATGTTTATTTCTAAATGCTAGTGCTAGACCTAATAGTCGAATGAAAATTGTTTGTTTCAGATAAATGAAAATGACTTCATCTTCCAAGCTTGCTCTTGATGAAAGTAGACCAGATGGAAATGAACAGACACTAGGACACCGATGAGTGTTATTCAATGTGGATGATGTCTTCTGAAAAAAGTTTGTCCTCATCAACTTTTACAGTACAGAACTGGTACAGTGCAAGAGTGTAATATAATGGATTCTGCCGTGCTTGGTTAGTTTACTAGTTTTATTCACGGGTTATGAAAAACATTATTTAGTTTAGTTTTGTTAACGAGGGCATAGAGAGTGTTATTTTCATTATCTATCTATACTTATATATAAAGCTGAAGAGTTTGTTTGTTTGTTAACTTGAACGAGCTAATCTCAGGAACTACTGGTCTGATTTGAAAAATTTTTTCAGTGTTAGATAGCCCATTTATTGAGGTAGGCTGTAGGCTGTATATCATCACGCTAAGACCAACAGGAGCGGAGCAGTAATGAAAATTGTGATGCAGATGAAGTTGCGGGTCAACTAGTACTAATATTATAAAGCTGAAGAGTTAGTTTGTTTACTTGAACGTGCTAATCTCAGGAACTACTGGTCCGATTTTAAAAATTCTATCAGTGTTAGATAGCCCATTTATCGAGGAAGGCTATTGGCTATATTATCACGCTAAGACCAACAGGAGCGGAGCAGTAACGAAAATTGTGAGGCAAACGAAGTTGCGCAGGTCAATTAGTATTTAATATTAGTCAAGCTCTTAACATCAACATTTCTCATTTGCACGATTTCATTAATTCAGTCATTTTCAAAATGGGCATACACATACACAATGTCTCTGTGTAATGGCTTCCTGTAATGTGGATAAATTATTTTCAGGTGGGTGCTTCAAGTGTGCTTCTTTTGATGGGTGCGAGCAAATAGAGCATCCCGGTATTTCCATTCAGGCCCCTCACCATCTGGGGCATCTTCATCAGCTGTCAATGAGCGGAACAGTCAAGACATTCCTCATTTAGAAGAACCTACCTACACACATATTATGATAATCCTAATGAAGAAGATGATTAAAACGATTTACTTACTGCTATGTTTTATTTTTATTTTAATATAATACTATTTCTGATTACTATAGCTGATATAAGTTAGCACCCTATTAAATACAATATAAGCAAAAGCAAGCCAGAAGTGATGCACATGGCCCTTGTCTAAAAAATATAGTTTTATGAAAACTTCAGCTTAAAGAAACTGAAAGCCTGAGCACTTTTATAAAAAATCATCGTTATAGGATGCAAGCACTGCAGCATAGCTGCAAGTGCATTCTAGAGTATATAGTCTTAGATCTCTATAACGACGAATGTTTGATAATATTTAGTGTAGGAAACATAGCCACAAATATGCATTTTTCGTTTGAACGAGCTAATCTCTGGAATCAGTCAGATTTGAAAAAATATTTTTATATTGTTAGGCTATACCTACGGGAACAGAAAAAAAAGAGATATATGCGCGTACAAAGTCGCGAGCTAAAGCTAGTAACTACTAACTAGTATTTAAAAATAATAACCTAAAATATGGGCAAATATTATCTGATTTGGTCAGTGGGTCAATATTGGGCTCGTGAAACCTTCCTAAATGCTCTAATTTATGGCGAAATCCAGCTCTGTAACGCCAGGCCCAAGTTTTTATGGAGTTACGGTTTCTCCTTTCGGCTCTCATTGAGTTTCTCGAAAACCACTGACACCTGGCGCTTGGCTACAGCAGCCGCACCAATGAAGGGCGAAGTTTGTCCAAAAAATATTGGATATAAAACGCCGGTAGAATGGCGCAGTGACTGGAAAAGCAATGACTACACAATTACGTAGGTCACTGATCGATGGAACTGTCAAAATTTTAGCAGATTACCGCATACGACTGTCATTATGTACGAGATTACCATTTTATGCCATTTCGTTCAGTGGAGTGTCAGTGATTGTTCATTGGAAAGTCATAATGACACTATTATGTTAGTAGATTGCCAAACTTGTCAAAATCAACAATTATGAGATCAGTGATCGACCATTCTGACACTATTGTAATAACAGACTTGGGGCCCTGGTTTCTCGGTCTCAAGATGGTGATGGACTGCGGCGAAATTTGAGTGCAGACCTCGTATATTAGAGAGGTGCACTTTATGCGAAAGGACGTGCTGCCGCTGTACAGCTTTTCTCTTTTTATTCCTGTTCATTAATAAACTTGAGTGATGGAGGTTGAGGAGATGGAAGTGAAATGAGGTTCCAAGCTGCTAACCTTCAGGCACGCCCTGACAGGACGACATCTTTGGGGGACTAGTCTGGAGACTGCGGGGACGCCCGAGCCCCCCCGGGAATGCCCCCGGGAAGTATGCATGTTTGTTAAGAAGTGTAAAGACATTTAAAAAGGTAGAGGATTTATATCCCTGAAACCGGCGAGACCCTCACAAACTTATATTGAATGATTTACCAAGACTGGCTAAATGTAATAAAAGCTGTTTAGACATCTGTGTTCGGGTATTTAATAAAATTCCCAATGATTTTAAAATCTTAAATGTTAGACTGTTTAAAAAGAAACTGTATAAATGGTTAAGCAGTCATAATTTTTTAAGCATAAAATAATTTTTTGACGAAATTTTTTGTTATATAACCTACTAGCTGTTGCCCGCGACTTCGTTCACGAGTAAGTCGAAAAGTGAAATGTTACCGCTAGATAAGATCTCTAAGATAAGATATAAACGAACAATCAATATCTAGCTTTACTTAACTCCTCTTAGAATTAGGAATTTGGAAGACGCAAGGCACTGGCTGTTTCACCTCTTCTGTTCCACATGCCGACGAAGCCGTAGTAAATTTTTGTAATGAGAATTGTTATAATGATAACGCTTCACTACGCAATATGTTAAAGAAAATTGCAATATACTCGTATGTAGTCATCACTCATCACGGCCCTGCAACGCAAAGGGAGTACAAAGAAGGAATACGGATGGGTTTTAGTCAGTAAGAGTCTCCCTTCTGCTCCGCCTAGAGCGGGAGGAGTCATTTGATAATTTCCCATCTTTAAAAAAATATATAATAGGGTTGTTAACGTGCGATAGAGCTACATAAAGTAGGCTATGAGAAAACCAACCAGAAGAGAAGTAACCCCTGCAACGGAGAGAGTAGAGTAGAATGAGACACCGCTATCCGCACCATGTCAGACTCCCATTCTCAGTCAGTCTCAGAAATACCCTCCGTATTTCAACTTGAGCTGAGAAGTCGCTTAGTTAGTGGCGTGTATAGGACTATAGGCTTAACGTTGCCAGTTTTGAATGCCTACAATTTGTAGCCCGTGACCATTTGTTGTCACAAAGTTCAGTTGATCTCTGGCAAATTCATGTACAAAACTATGGGAAAGGTAGGTAGAGGAGTGGGTACGGGTCCAGCACTACCATCTCGGAACCCATCTTCGCGGTTCAGTGTGTTCATCTGTGGCCTTGCCTAGGGATCTACAGTTCCCCTTGGTCCACTGGAGACTGAAGTCCGGAACGGATAATTTCATAAATTAATTAATAAAAATATATATATACTATGTAATATCAATAAAAATATGTATATGTATTAAAAAAAAAAAAAACTTTGACGGGCTGGTCATGTTGTTTCATAGGCTCACTGGGAACCGGGAATCGAACAGTTTTGAAACTAAACAGAAAACAGTTTGTTGGATGTATATGACTTTGCAAAGTTTTGTAGAAATTAAATACCTAAATAGAAATCACAAAACTTAATGGGATGATGTGTATCATTTTCTTCCATGGCTGTTTTTATGGAAATATATTCCTTATATTTTCCAGAAACTTTCGTCAATATTATGCGTAGGGTTCTTTCGACTTCTCTATCGTGGGACTTCGCCACTAGCTCGTGGGTGATATTACGAGACCCTGGTTTTGGGCCATTTTAGCGCGGGCCTGTTGACCAATATTCTAATCATAATACCGAAATTAAAAAAATGAGATCAAATGCTTAACGCTATCTATGGAACTTACGTAGTTGAACTGTTAAAATATGAGTTCAGAGTTTGATTTGAACACGAATACCAGCCTGCTTAATACGGTTTGACTGGAAGCCGACCCCAATATAGTTAAGAAAAAGGCTAGGCAGATGATGATGATGTGCATTCAGAACGATATTTTTTTGTGGTATTAAAAGAAAAAATATTTTCTAGTGTAATTCACATGCTGTCGATAGTAGTCATACCGTTCCATTCCGTTCCATTCCATTCCATTCCGTTCCATTCCGTTCCATTCCGTTTCATTCCGTTTCATTCCGTTTCATTCCATTCCATTCCGTTCCATTCCATTCCACTCTACTTCATTCCACTCCATTCCACTCCGTTCCACTCCGTTCCATACCGTTCCACTCCGTTCCACACCGTTCCACTCCGTTCCATTCCGTTCCACTCCGTTCCATTCCGTTCCATTCCATTCCATTCCATTCCATTCCGTTCCATTCCGTTTCATTCCGTTTCATTCCGTTTCATTCCGTTTCATTCCGTTTCATTCCGTTTCATTCCGTTTCATTCCGTTTCATTCCGTTTCATTCCGTTTCATTCCGTTCCATTCCGTTCCATTCCATTCCACTCTACTTCATTCCACTCCATTCCACTCCGTTCCACACCGTTCCACTCCGTTCCACTCCGTTCCACTCCGTTCCACTCCGTTCCACACCGTTCCACACCGTTCCACACCGTTCCACACCGTTCCACACCGTTCCACACCGTTCCACACCGTTCCACACCGTTCCACACCGTTCCACACCGTTCCACACCGTTCCACTCTGTTCCACTCCGATCCACTCCGTTCCACTCCGTTCCACTCCATTCCACTCCATTCCATTCCATTCCATTCCACTCCATTCCATTCCATTCCATTCCATTCCATTCCATTCTATTCTGTTCTATTTTATGTAATTTGTAACATACAATCATTTTATAGGTACAATATTATCATCAAAATCTACAGGCGTTTTCTGCACAATCATGTAAACGTTTATTAAACAGCACTTGTCATACAATTTAAAAAATATTTCAATTATTTACAAAGTTGTCGAATTGTAAAGTTTATTAAACAGGGCCCAGATCGGTTCATTCACTTCTAAGAATAAGGACTTGAGAGTTTTTATCTAAAATCCAAGAGCTGTGAGACCTTGCTTACCTATTTAATTTTTGTCACTAACAAAATCTTAGTAAATAGTGATAGTATGTACTTTTAACATACGTACCTATACCAGCTAACTTATCTACAATATTTTTGTACATTTTTAATGTGATACGAACAAAAAATAAATACAAAAATAAAATCTATTGGTGAGGCTCGAACCATGTGCACTTTCTCGTTCAGAACTGACATTTTTAAGTATTGCTCCTCCTCTATAGCACATAACGTGATCATATAGCTTTATAACCTGACCGTACTATAAAATTAGAACAAAATCAGTTCAGTATTTTTCTCGCCAATTGGAAACATACCCCTTAAGATTCACTATTTTACTATATGTATAGATTGGTGCAAAAAAAGTTACAAAGGTACAATCAGGGTGCGCATCACAGCCTCATAGAGGATTTCCCGAAATTCCTAGGGAAGCGGAAAAAAACGGGATAATTTTATTTGTTATAATTTTTTTTTTTGCAAGATGTGTCTATCGCATCATATTGTGCACTATGCTTGTAATGTATTGCTTGTGTTATTAGAATAAAAAGTGTAACAATTGTAGATAGGCCAATAAATAAATAAATAAATAAAGTCGCGGGCAAAAGCTAGTATATCTGTACTAATATATAAAGCTGAAGAGTTTGTTTGTTTGCTTGCTTGAACGCGCTTATCTCAGGAACTTCTGAGAGGTGGAGACGAAGTTGCGTGGGTTAACTAGTTTACCTACATAATTGCTAGTCATGACTATCCACTAAGGAAGCATTTTTGAAAATTACACCCAAAAAGGGGTAAAATAAGGAATTAACAGTTGTGTGATAAACATAATTTTCAAAGTTAGAAAAGAAGTCACTCAAAGGCCAGTGGAGAGGGCAATGCTGGCAGTGTCTTTGCGTGTTTCCTCGGCGCATCTTATGTGTATAGAATGATATTTTTTATTAAAAACATTAATTCAAACTTTCCTTTTTTATTTATATAAGAAGTTATTAATATAGATTACATTAGAATTGATGATTGAATATAAGTGTTTTCCTTAACTATTCTATACTTCCACTGCCTGCCAGTGTTAGCATAGAATAGGTAATTAAAGAGTTATTAAATAAATTGATACTTAATCTTATATCTATTCTATTAATCAATGTGGTATATAAGATGGGGTATAAGATCTATGTCAAGTTTTAAATGCATATATAGCTGTGAACCTGTGTTTCGGTCTCTGAAGGTACCCACTTTTCATGTTTGTACGTATTGGAGGTGGCAATTTTTGTGAAAACTTTAAACTTACTCCCGTCACTCGCTAATAGGAGAGCATGTCCAGCATGTCCAGGCCCTCTGAGATCCCAATGCAAAAACTTGTTGGACTCAGGTCATTATAAAACAGCACTGCTAAGAAAAAATATTACGACAATGGGACTTATTATTTATAATTAAATACCTACCTCATAGTTTTAAGGAATATTCTGTTCACATTTTTTAATCTAGGTTAGGCACTACTTTTAACAAAATGTTATTACTCCGTGAAACACTTTTTAAATGATATAAATTTATGAAAATGACAATTATAATTAATATGTCATAAGACATATTATTATGATTTTTTTAATTTAGATACTTGACATGAAATTAATTTGTTAATGACTAAGTGATATATTTTTTTTACTCTTGTTTTTTTAATTTTATTTTACCATTAATTTTATTTGCATTGTTGACATTTTCTATTTATTTTATTATTGTACGTAATGTTTTGCATGCCGTAAGGTAAAATGTAGCTGATCTTATATTTTTTGTTTACTAATTTGTTTATTAGGAATTATAGCAAACTTTAGATAATATATACATGCAGACTTAAAAAACTACACTAATTAACAAGAAATTACGTACAAACGCGTATAAAAAAAAAAAATCATTGGGCATCAAAAAAATAATCCACATCGCTGTCAATGGCAAAAGTGTCCAGAACACTGGCAGCATTGCCGCGTTGAATCGCAGTGCTGATTCTTTGGCCGAAGAAAAGTCCAGCCATCTGGTCACGTGAACAGTCGACAAGTTGTTTACTGATATCCCGAAAGACTCGATGCGCACTTGGACCCCGTGGTCCTAATGTTTCAACCCCAAACGGCTCAAATATGTAACTCCCAATTAAGTTGTTATATTTGCGCCGTTTGAGGTTTTCTGCACCTGCAGCGGCCGCTCCAGCGCAGCCCGCCGTGCTAAAAAGATGGGATGGCGTAAAGGTGTCGACACATGTTGCATCCCACACCAAAGGCCTACTCAACTTCCAAGGCATTATGGTCATCCCATCTGGCCTCTTCCCATCGTCGCGTGCCAAGCCGTTGGGTTCTAAAACAGCTGGCACCCTGGCGGTGATAAGAGCCCGACGGATGATGTCATTAATGCTGGCGTGCCGTGCTAACCGACCAGCGCTCCTACGGCAAGGCAGGCCATGGTGTCCGAGGCGGTCGACTGCTTCACCGCATTGACACCGATGTGGAGCTCCGCTAGGAGCACTCAGACGCAGACACGTAGCGATACGAAAAGTACTATAACTCAGCATAGTACCTATGTTGGGTGACGGTAGTGCCTGTAGCCAAAGACCCGACTCCCATTCACCCACAGCCAACAGGCGGGCACGCTTCGCAGTATTGGTGGACGTATTTAAGAGGTTATTCTGTACCAACCTGCAGAGCGGCTCGTCCCATTGTCTTTGGGAAAATAAGTTATCGGGCAACGCCGTATTCGGGCAAGCCACTTTTCAGGCGTTCACTGCTTCGGTCAAGTAAGGCACTTCACTGTTAACCAAAGATGGAGTTAAAATACTTTTGGTTAAATTTACAGTACTTTTGACCGATGACAGGAACGCTGGTAGGCTTATATCAGAAATTTTGCGAATGCCAAGCCCACCAAAGCGAATGGGTAGAGTGCCTTGCAGCCACTCTCGGTCATCCAAAGCCACATTTAATATAGATGTTTGTTTATCTTGAATGATTTGATCAATTTTGTCCAAAAGATGTGACTGCTTCCATAAAGGGGAAGAGCGGAGAAAATACACAAAATTTGGCCCAAAACAACAATATCTAATGAGGGTATGGGTATAATCATCTTATGTTTTTGTGTAAGTTATTTTATATTGTACCTACATATAAATAGTTACAACAGTTAATAAAGTTCTGATTCTGATTCAATATATATATAAAATTCTTTCGTGAACTGACAGACAACACGCTGCCGAAACTACTGGTCGTAGAAAGCTGACATTTGGCATGCAGTTTCTCTTCACTCCGTCAGGGAGCTCTAATAGAGAGGATGGGGCAGGCTCTTATGGAGCAGGTGGGTAGCGCCAGTTGTTAGAAACTGTGGTAGCGACCCCAGACTCTAAGGATGACTGAAATTGAGATGCCAGGAGCGCGTGTGAGCTGCTATACCATTTGAGCCAGAAGTTATGCAGTCCGTCCGGTCCCGGAGATTTCCAGTTCGGTAACGGACAGACTGCTTAAGCTACATCTAATGGAGTGATGTTAATTTTTTCCATTTCTGCTATAGCTTCACACACGCGCTCGACATCGCGCATCCAGCCATCCTCGGTATGACAGACGGGTACCGACCAGATGCTTCGCCAGAATGTACTCCTGGCGATATCATCCGGGTGGCATACGCCCGTCACACTCTGTTCAGATCGCTCCCAAGCTCTATATACCCACCTCTCATCGCTCTGGAACATGCAATTCTGCGTGTATCAGTCAACCCGCCGCTTACGCTTATACCGCCGAATACGGTTTGCCCATGCACAAACTTTCTGCTTCAGGAATTCGATGCGCTCCGTGACACGGGGCGTGTAATCTCGAGGGCTGATGTCAGTCCCTGAAAACACCCGTCTCACAAAGCGCATCACGCGTGTTCGTGTGTTGCCCTCCCTGAAGCAGTATAGTTTGCCGATGAGTGCCCTAGCCTCATCAATACGCCACTCGATTCTGCACTGCCAGGCTGGTGCAGCAGGTTTTGGTAGAATAGCTTCATCACACCTACTAAACTTGACATTTGCCCAAACGACATGCAGCAACAGCCCCGCAATACAGGATTGAGTGCGTATCAACGAGGCTCTCGCTATCTTCAAAGGTGCTCTGCAGCAGCGAGTCTAAGGCACACACCAGCGCCCTACTTTTTTTGTGCATGGGTAAACGTGGTAAACGGGGCCTAAATTCGGTTGGAATCGATCTATACTCGCGAAGCGCATCTTCCAGTGCGCTCCCCAGTTTTTCTTTGCAGTGGCTACTTACCGTGACAACCCTATCATCTACCTCATCACTGACGTTGTTGGACCGCGGTGTGATCGCGCCACTAGCTGGTGCCTGAACCGCGGCCTGTGTCGGAGTTGAGATGATAAAGTTGCTCAGTAATATGCGCGTATAACGTTCTCGTTTATAGACTGAGTCCATTTCATACGCTGCACATAACCACTGGCAGCGGGGACCCGGCTCGGGGCCGGTTGGCCCCTAGGTCCCAAGCCCCTCGGTGGCCGGCCTCTCCCCTGCCGACGTACAGGTGTTGGCGATGTCGGCGGAGAGAAATACTCGTCGCTGGAGCTCGACGCGACTGCGGCCGCCGGTGACCCTGGTAATCCCAAATCCGGCGGCGAAGAGGCGGAGTTCAGCGACGAGTCCGGGGGTGGTGGGCGTGCACGTTGCGATGCTGCTCTTGTGATCATCATCATTTAAAGTATATTATTTCGTTCTTCGTCATCGGTATTTCAGTGTGATTTTTCAAGTGACATGTGTCATCTGTCGGACACATATATATTTTCTTCTTTCTTTCTTCTCCATAATTATTGAGTTTTTTTAGTTTCTAATGTCTATGTTTTGATTGTGGAAGGTTTCTATTGCAAAAACGGTATATAATATGGCTGAAAACTGATTTTCTTTGATATAAAACTGGGAGCACGAAATAAAACTTTTTCTGACAATCAAAGTTGCCAGCTTATTTATTTACTAGTTGACCCGCGCAACTTCGTCTGCGTCACAATTCTCATTACTGCTCCGCTCCTATTGGTCTTAGCGTGATGATATATAGCCTATGGCCTTCCTCAATAAATGGGCTATTTAACAATGAAATAATTTTTCAAATCGGATCAGTAGTTTTTGAGATTAGCGCGTTCAAGTAAACAAACAAACAAACTCTTCAGCTTGATATATTAGTATAGATATAGATTTTTATTGTTATTTTTTTTTTGTTGTTGTTGTTAGATTGGCACAACTGTTTTCCATTTTGGCGCAGAGTTTGAGTTACATTTGTTATTAAGATTACATAGAGCTATTTTTAGTTATATCATATCTAGTTCATATTGCAAATTTCATAATGGACAAAACATCGAACAAATAGTTTGCCTTAAATTTTGCATCGCCAATGGAATTTAGTGTCTGGAGTCACTAAATATGTTACAGAAGGCTTACGGTGAATCGACTTTATCAAAAACACTTGTGCGTATAACTGGTACAAAGCGTTCAAAAGCGGTCGAGATATGATGGAAGATTTGCCTCGCTCTGGGAGGCAATCAACGTCTGCTACTGAAGTTAACATCGAAAAAGTGGAGCAAATAGTGACCAAAAATTCTCATTCAAGTTTGAGAGAGATAGCCGCCGATCTTTCTGTGTCTCAAGAGTACTATTACTACCGTATACCGTACCATACCGTACCGTACTATTTTAAATAATTACTTGAGTATGAAACATGTTGCCGCTCGGTTAGTCCCAAAATACCTGAATTTTCTCCAAAAACTCAATCGCATAACAGTCACTGAGGACATGCTATAACAAGACAATTGCGACTCAATATTCATGAAACGCATTATTACTGGTGATGAGACGTGGGTTTACAAACTAGTCAACAAACTTCGGAGCCATGCTTTCCAACTGAACCGAAACCGAAAAACCACCTCAAAGACGATCAAACGTCAAAGTCATGTTGACTGTATTCTTGGACTATCGCGGTGTTGTACACTCAAAATTCTTGACAGAAAGTCAAACAGTAAATGAAGAAATATTATTTGAGCGTTATGCGTTGTTTAAGAAAACAAATTTGACGAAAACGGCCTGATTTGAGGAAAGAAAATTCTTGGATTTTGCACCACGACAATGCCATCATTTTGAACGAATTTTTGTCCAAAAACTTAACAAATACCATCAAGCAACCATCTCATTCATCAAATATGGCTCCAGCCGAATTCTTTCACTCACAACTTCGAAACTCAAATACCACTTCATGGCACCCGTTTTCATTCGGTAGTAAACATAAAGGAGAATTCGCGGCGATAACTGAACTCATAATGTCACATACGAAAAATTGGAGAATTTAGTGAAACCCTAAAATTCTTTCTTCGACACAGCCATGCACACAAAAACACGTAGCGCAGAGTGTGCTCGTGGGGAGGTTGCACTAGCACACCCTACACTGACACCCACAGACACGCACTACTCTCACATACAACACTCCCACATGCACAACACTAAGCACTTACCTATTTTAGGTTTTTATTGTTTTAATTTTTTACAATTTTTATGTACGAGTATATTTGTTAAATATTATTTTGTTAAATGTGTTTTTGTTCCAATAAAGATTATTATTATTTATTTTTTATTATTTTTTTCTCGGGTCCCTAGAGACCCGGTCCTTTGATAGGCGTACGAGGGGCCGAAGTCAACTCGCAAAGGCCCCGTTAAACATTTCAAATGGAATGGGACACCAACCGACGATTATCTCTGTATGCACTGTGAAAGTATACCCCGGTCGGAGCAGGGCTATTGTAGAATTTGGAAACAAAACATGAAACGCTATGGGTTTGGGTGGTTTAGTGGACTAATAACCGTTTACTATGGAAGAACTATTGGTCCCTGCCCAACCACTGACAAATTAATCTGCTTTAATATGGCAGGGGGTGACTTGCACACTCAATAAATAGGCCCCCCGAAAACGGTCGCTAGCACAAAGTGACGTAGCGCCAAGGAGGCAACATATTCTGAGATGCTAAAGGAGTGGAGAGGAAAATCCCGGAAGTATGGTCAAGGTCCCTACCAGCATCTTACTGGATTATACACCCTTCTCCCGAGCACGTTTGCTCTTGCGAATCTCCACTCAGACCGGCCGATTAAGGCAAAAAAGAGGTGGGAGCTCTGTTCCTCGTCAGTGTTCACTCCAGCCAGTCAATAAAGGTAAGCTGGATATTAGGAACAAGATTTCTCCCTGGAGATCAAGTCCGTGGAGTCGCTAGTGCTCAACAGTTCGCCTCAAAACTGCTTTGGGGATTATTAATATTAATGATTTCGGAAAAAGCGTTTAAAAATGCTTTAATGATTCGTTGGTTGCTGTACAAATTTGGACGAATATTTTCTGTATTATTGATCTTTTCCCGGTACTTTCTTGACAGAATAGTATCTCCTCTGTGTATGTTAACAGTCACCGGTGTATGTTCGATTCAAATATAATTTAAAAGAAGAGAAATTCCTATTGTTGCTACGTTAAAAAAAAAAAACAAAAAAATTGTGTTTGTCGACATACACAGATGCATCTTTAACATTCACCAATATTGGACATTCACAGTAACTTAGATACTAGTCTACTCATTCCCGGTTCTGTTAACCACCAATTTTGAAACATTTACCTTATTTCCGAATCGATTAATCTTACTCTTGAGAAGTAGAGAGAAGAAAAATGACGATATGTATAGGACTAGAGGTACACTCGCGACAAGCTCGGATCCAGCGCTAGGATTGAAGACCAGGCGCTCTTCTAGGAACAACGGCACGTACACCAAGCTTAGAGCCCAGTATAACCGGGAAAATACGTATCTGAAACAGGGAAATCATAGATTACTCACGTTTTTCTCCTTTATGCACATACTTGCATACAGAGATTAGTTTAGCTGGTGGGAACATGTGAAGCGACAAAAAATGGTCAAGTCGCAAACCGGACTTTTTTGAAGGCGGAAGCGCGAGCGAGGAAAGGCACTATGGGATATCGCATTCAAATCTGGCGCAGCCCGACTGGGAACAGTACCTCCATCTTACAGTAGCTTGCAGCCAAATAGTACTGCCTCAAATTTCTGCATTCCAGGCCGCCAGGCTATTAAACGTCCGTATATAGCTATTGGACGTCCGTATATAGCTTATTAGGCGTCCGTATGTCCACAAAATACAAAGTTTTACGTCGTTTTCCGTGTTTGTATTCCTGCTAACTCCTAAGATGTGCAACCTTTGATCACCACTATCAGGTAAGTTATTATTTTTGGAAGGTTCCAAAAGTACCTCCTTCGAAAGAAGGTCGGTGTCTCAGCGAGTACATGTGAAAATAATAAAAAGCCAGCCATGTGCGAGTCGAACTCTTACACAAAGGGTTCCATACTATAACCCAAAAACACATCTTTCTTGTGTGTGAACTCCCTGTAAATTTATTTATTTGATGCTATGGCGACAATAGAGATACACACTTTGTGCAAATTAATTTCAACTGCCTCCCTATTGCTGTCTACCTATTTCCTGTGTAGTATCCGGCAAGTAAAAATAATAGGCCAACCTATCTCTTCCCGTGGATGTCGTGAGAGGCAACCAAAGGATATTTAGCTGGAGCCGTTCGGTGTTTTATCGGTTTCACCTTCAGCTCGCGCATCTAACCACCTCGGCTGAATGACAAATGAGATGTTCCAAAATGTATGAAGCCTGAGCCAGGTCCTTGTACACTATACTAAAACACTTTTTAACAAAAAACTGAAAAATCTGAAAGCAAAAACAAATAACTTACTTAATAACTAAGTTCTTTAACTATTATTAGTATAACTAAGTCATTTTAGTCGGCGCCAAACAAGCAAATTGTGACTCGCGACACACCCCTTCGCCGGAAAATGCTGAGCATTCACGAAGTTAATGTCAGTGAGACAGCAACCCGAGCGGACCACACATGAGGGCACAAGTCGTTGCGAGAGCCACCGACTCAAAATTACTTAGATATACTTACTTACATTAGTTAAAGAACTTAGTTATTAAGGTTAAATAAAAAATATTAATTATATTTTGTTTTTCAGATTTTTTTGTGGTTTAATTTTTTTGTTAAAAAGTATTTACTTTATTTATTTCTTTGTGGCTTTAATCTACTTATTACTAGATGATTAATTTTTGATTACTTTTAAATAGCCACCTACCTTATTTTTGTAATACACAACTCAGCATTAAAATCTGTGAGTGAAGAATAATAAAAATAAAAAAACCATATATGAGGCAATGGATAAAGCATACGAAGATTTTATTTTGAGTGAAGAATAAATCATCCCTATTTTCCTACCCTTAGGGCAGCATTTTTTATATAGGTCCAATTTCAAGGCATACCCTATCCAATAAAAGATTATCAAAATCGGACTACTCTGTATAAAGTTATGCGTGATCATACATTAAAACCAGTGAGTGAACAATCAATCATCCCGTTTTCCTACCCTCAGGTACTTGTCTCACCGCCGCAAGGAAACGAGTATCTATCGACTATTTGCTCGCTAAAGGGACAAAAGATATAGATCTCGTGTGAGTAAAAGAGACACATACATTCATAGTCGATAGCTGGCTGTTCACACTGCCGGCGACCGGCTCTTACCTCTAGTTGATCGCAGCGCAGACACTCGTTCGGCTATGCTCACTTTTCTTTTTTTCTGTTTTTTTACTATTGACAGGCACGCGCTTGACCACCATCTCACCTGATGGTAAACCTATTCACTCTTGATTTAAAGACTCTCAGGTTGTAGCTATCAGGAAACACAGACTCCAGCAGGGAATTCCACTCCTTAGCTGTCGCATTATGAATGTGTTCCCAAAATGTTTTGTGCGCGTGGGTGGGATATCCACCATGTACCGGTGGCGCATCGCCGTTCATCTTGTGGTCCGTAGATGGAACGGGCTTGGCGGAGTTAAATTATGCAATTCCGTCGCACACTCCCCAAAATGCAACCGGTAGAAAACCGACAAGCTAGCAACTCGTTTCTCAATTGACTCAAGGGCATCAAGCTGGTATCTGGCAGATCCATCCCAAAGATGAGAGCAGTACTCCATACACAATCGAACTGGCGATTCATAGAGTTTGAGCAGCTGTTCCGGCGTGAAGTACCGTCTCACCTTTGCTAGGATCCCCAACTTCCTTGCAGCCACTTGAGCTTTTACCTCTATGAAAGGGCCAAAATTGAGAGTAGATGTTAATGTAACCCCAAGAAGCTCAAGTTGGTCGATCATCGGCACGGTTGCACCTCGGAAAGATAGAGCTGGGTGGAATTGGCTCCTTTTGGCGGAAAATAGACACGCTTGGGTCTTAGCAGCATTGAATTTGACTAGATTGGCATCACCCCATTCAGAGACAGCCTGTAAGGACACATTCAAGCGCTCAACCATAGCCTCCCGGAGAGACCGGATCTGCGACCCAACAGCTCGTGCGTCGGACATGTATCTATCAGCAACAGTGCAGTCATCTGCATAACCAAAGGTACCGGGTTTAAGCAGATGATTAATATGTAGCCAGAACAGTGTTGCGAAAGCACCGACCCCTGAGGAACCCCGGCATTAATATCCAGCAGTCCAGACGAGCAGCCATCTATGACCACTCGGATAGACCGATCATTCAGAAAATCTGCGATCCAATCACACAAACCGGCGGGCAGACCGAAGGAAGAAAGATTACTAATAAGGCTGTCGTGCCAGAACCTGTCGTGCCTTCAAGATGTCAAGGGAGACCGCTAGTGCCTCCCCGTGCTTCTCTATGGCCTCACTACAGATGTGAATGGAATACTCTAGAAGATCCCCAGTTGACCGATTTCGGCGGAACCCGTATTGTCGGTCACTAAGGATATCATTCGCTTCTAGGTATGCCAGAAGCTTATGATTCAGCACGCGTTCCATAGTCTTACAGAGTATGGACGTTACCGAGATGGGTCTATAATTCGACGGGTCTGCTTGACTACCCTTTTTGGGTACGGGTTGCTCGTTAGCTTGCTTCCAAGCCTTCGGCACTTTTCCAGTCTCAAACGAAAGGCAAAATAGGCGTGTCAAGATCGGAGACAACTCAGGCGCACAAGTTTTCAGAACAATTGCCGGTATCCCGTCGGGGCCACTAGCCTTGTTCACGTCTAGGTTACGCAGTACCCTACGGACGTCCTTCTAATGAATGCGAATGTTACATGTTCGACTCGCATCCACCAGGAGAAGCAGGGGGCCTCGCGCCTCTAGGATCCAGACGCGAAGATTCCGCAAACAAGGAAGCAAACAAGTTCGTTTTCTCCTCAGCGGAGTGGGCCAGCGTCCCTTCGGGTCTCAGCAGTGGTGGTAGTGAGAGGCGGCAGAAGTTCGATTCGACCGACTTAGCCAGGGATCAAAAAGCCTTACTACCTGCTGGGTATGAAGCAAGTTTGTTCCCTATTCGGCTAATGTGGTCAAACCGTGCCCTCCGCAACACCTTCTTGTAGGACTTGGCAGCCCTGTTGAAGGCTCTCTTCTTCTGACTCACGTCATTTGCTTTGCGCGTACGAGCGTCGACCCATGCTAGGTAAACCGCGTGTTTAAGCACATCAGCGCGACAATCAGCGCTTAGTGGCCAGAACTCACCAAACAGCGGTAAATTCTACTTATAGTATTGCGAGCCAGTCGCACAAAAGCACTCGCTGAAAGCCGAGCTTCAAAACTATCGAAACTTTTCACTCGTTGCTCACCAACTCGTTTCGAGTTTGAAGCTTTACTCGCTACTCGCTGATCGCCGGCGGTGAGACAAGTGCCTAAGGGTTGGATTTTTTTTTCCTAAGTTATATGGGACCAATTTTGGGGTATATTATATTCTCTGGACTAGTCTGTAAAGTAATCCGTGGTATAGTATATATAAAAACAAATAGGTATACGCGTCGACTTCAGAACCTTCTATGTTTTTTCGTAGGTTGAAAATAGATAAATATATTCAAAACCTAAAAGTGCACCTCACTAACATCAGGAGGTTGCACACAAAGATAACGACCCCGTCGGACGTGGCGTACCTCAACTACCCGGGCTGGAACATAAGTTCAAGAAGCAGGCTGGGGTCTGTGTGTACGTCCGCGATGACATTTGTTGTCGTCGTCTCCGTTGCTTTGAGAAATCGGCTTATTATGCCATATGGCTACTTGTGGACACTGGTGTGAAAAAATTTATCTATATCGGCGTATACCGATCGCACAGCGGTAACCAGGAGAAAACAGCGCTATTTAATTCCCTCGTGGAGTCGACAGACGTAGCCCAGCAACGGTACCCGACAGCGAAGCTCATTTTTCTGGGAGACTTTAACGCCCGCCATTAAGAGTGGTTGTTCCCGAACCAGAATACTGACCATGCTGGGTGCGCTAGTTTGCTTTAACGCTAAATTTAAGCTAGCTGGTCAATGTGGCAACCCGGGTACCGGATGATGACGCCCATACACCCAATTGCTTGGACCTTTTGCTGACAACTGATCCGGGCAGTCATTCAGTATCGGTCTCAGCCCCGGCTAGGAACGTCCGACCACTGCCTGGTGAAATCCGTGCTGACCTGCTTTCCTCCAGATAAGAGTCCTAAAGGCACGAGACGAGTATGGCGATACGAGTCAGCAGATCGGGATGAGATGTGGCATTTTTTTGCGTCTTATCCATGGCGGCAAGTCTGACCCCTCGTGCTGTGCTGACGTGATTCGACAGGGGATGGAGTATTTTATTCCATTTTCCTACATCCCGCTCGGTCACAAATCCCGGCCTTGGTATAATGTAGAATGCGCCCAAGCAGAGGCCCTTAAAGAGTCTGCTTACCAACCCTGGGTCAAGGCCCGCGACCGAAAAGCTAAAGCACGTAGGTTTCGCGCGAGTAAAAGAGCCTTTAAGTTCTGCAAGCGGGTTTTACGAAGGGCACGTTTTGACCATGTCGGACGTATCGGGGCCAAACTAGCATCGCACCCTCCGGGTAGTAAGCAGTTCTGGTCGCTGTCGAAAGTGGTTGAAACGAATTTCTGTCGACCCACTTTGCCTCCAATGTCGAAACCTGATTGCTCGCTGACTCACTCTGCAAGTGACAAAGCAAATTTATTTGAAACTCTCTTTTCAAGCAATTCGCGTCTGGACGCTGGCTCCAAGCAACCACTAACGTTATCACGTTGTGACTCTTCGATGCCGGAGATCGCAGTTAACATTAAAGAGGTCCGTAGAGTATTGTGCAGTCTAGACGTAAATAAGGCCAGTGGACCTGACGGCATTCCAGCGAGAGTGTTGAAACAATGTGCACAACTGTCTCCTGTGTTGACACGCCTGTACCGCCTCTTTCTTGAAAAAAGAACGGTGCGGAAATTAGCGAAGCTTGCGAATGTGCAACCGGTGCCCAAAAAGGGAGGCCGTGCTGACCCTGCACATTACCGCCCGATATCCATTACCTCCATCCTATGCATGGTTATGGAAAGGGTTCTTCAAAGTAAGTCACAGCTGCTGACTTACCTTGAAGACAATGATTTTCTCAGTGACCATCAATATGGCTTTCACCGGGGACGGTTAATCTTCTTGCGTATGTCACGCACTGCTGGAGCGAAGCCATCGACAGACACGGCGAAGCACTTGCCGTGTCCCTCGATATCTCGAAAACCTTTGACAGGGTCTGGCACGCAGGTCTACTTAGCAAGCCACCTACTTATGGTATCCCAGCTGGTTTTTGTAGCTGGATATCAGACTTCCTAAATGAACAGTCAATCCGAGTAGTCGTTGACGGCTGCTCCTCTGACCTCATGGCTATTGATGCCGGAGTTCCTCAGGGGTTTATTCTCTCTGCAACTGTTTTCCTGCTGCACATCAATGACCTACTTTAGCCTGGTCTTGTTGGGTACGCAGATGACAGTAAGATTTCAGAGAGATACTTGTCCACCGCAACAACCAGCATGAAGTCCGTTCCTTGAGAGAGGCTATGGTAGAGCGGACAAATTTGACCTTAAGCATTGTCTCCGAGAGGGGTGATGACAATCTGGTTACTTTTAACGTTAACAAAACACAGGCGTGTCTTTTTACCCCAAAAAGGAGTCGTTTTGACCAAACTCCTACTTTTCGGGGTGCATCTGTTCTTGTGACTGATCGGCTCGAGCTCCTAGGCATGGAGTTGATATCCAGTTTCAACTTCGGCGCCACCATCGAGTACAAAGCCCAAACTGCGGCCAAAAAGCTGAGTATCCTAAATAGGGTGAAGCGATACTTCAGACTTGGACAGCTTTTAACCCTATTCAAAGCACAAGTCCGATCCTGCATGAAGTATTGTAGCCACCTTTGGGATGGCTCAGCTAAGTATCAGATTGCCGCGCTTGATTTTGGCGGTAAAAAAATGGTTTACTGTCATTGTTTTAAGTAACTAAATCGGTGCGACGCTATGTTGAAAATCGATATTAGTTATTTATAACACATTTGCTCGTAAAGGGTCTCTTATTTGACCAATTTCAATATCATATTAATTCACTTTATTAGTAACTAGTTGACCCGTGCAACTTCGTCTGCGTCACAATTTTCATTACTGCTCCGCTCTTGTTGGCCTTAGCGTGATGGTATATAGCCTATATGAGCTATATAACACTAAAAGAAATTTTCCAAATCCGACCAGAAGTTCCTGAGATTAACGCGTTCAAGTAAACAAACAAACAAACTCTTCAGCTTTATATATTAGTATAGATATAGATACTGGCTGTTTTTGTGCCTTTGCCTTAAAAAAACGCTGATGGCGCGCATCGCTATTTTGTGAACAAGTAAAAAATATTCCACGCGCTTTTTCTATTCGCTGTATTGTTTTTATTTGAAAATGTCGTCAAGTAATGATGAATTTATTAATTCAACACCGCCAGAAGTTTCAGAGGCAGCGAAAAAGGCTACTCTAAGCCTCGTGCTCGAAAAATCGACCGATAGATACTTACAAGTGTATCAAAATTTCATCTTATGAAAAACAAGCAAAGATGCAAATTGATTTTCAGAAAGTGTGTTATAAGCCTATTTCATGGAACTTTAAAAAAAATATAAGCCAAGCTCATTGTGGTGCTCCTATTCAGTCCTAAAAAGCACTGTGAAACCAAACATGGTATTGATATCAAGTCATACTCCAACTTGCTGGCATTTCTAAAAAGACGCTCAAGTGGCCATGTGAGTAATAAAAAACTTTTTTACAAAAAATACAACCGACTTCCAAAAACAAAACACTACAAGGCACAAAATAACTTCGGAAGAGAAAAGAACTTTAATTTCTGAAGTCGGTGTTTTCGGTTATTTCTTCGTTTTTTGACACCGACTTCCGAAATTAAAGTTCTTTTCTTTCTTCCGAAGTTATTTTGTACCTTGTATTGTTTTGTTTTTGGAAGTCGGTTGTATTTTTTGTAAAAAGTTTTTTATTTTCCACTTTTTAGTGGTACCTTGGTACCTGCGTACCCATTAACAGCGTACCAGCGCAATGTTATGTTAAGAACTGGTGTAAACATTAAAAAAACATGCGATTTCAGCAATCTCGATCCCTTTGCTATCATTTATTGAAGAGCTCCGTTGCCTACCTCCGAAGTTCTTCGTCAGATCTTCACCAAATTGAAACGGGACCAGTCCATAAAACTACTCTGTCAAACAAAAAAAGAATCATCCAAATCGGCTGACAATTGGCGAAAGTATCGCTGAACAAACATTTTTCATGGGATCCCGTCATCAGATCCTGACTTATACCTTCCATTATCAGCTCAGCAACATAAGACGATGATTACCAGGCACAAATATCTGAATTGCGGTAGAAAGTTCATGGAAAACATTGTATGTGCCTATAAAATTTGAGGGTTGCCCTCGATTTTCGTGGGATCCCATCATCAGATTCTGACATGGTGACAATAGGACCAATCGAGAAGTATACCCTTTCAGATGAAAAAACAAAATTCAAATCGGTTCATAAATGACGGAGTTATGAGGTAACAAACATAAAAAAAAGTAAAAATACAGTCGAATTGAGAACCTCCTCCTTTTTTTGAAGTCGGTTAAAAAGGCCGAAAACTGTGAGACTAACTTTTTGTTTTTAGATAACAGTCGGAAAGTCGCACCAATCTTTGCAATATAAAAATGGCTCTAATTTGCAAAGGAGATCATTCACGTTTTATACAAAGTTGGGCAGGTTTAGTCATTGACGTGTATCGATACGATATCTGTCCATAGAATGTCTCGATCTCACTCTGATTAAAAAATAGTATTGAAGAACAAGCCGTTTTCCAGAGTCATCACGAAACATCTCGCGTGCAGGTTTGAAGACTTCCAGCCTCCCGAACAAGCCGGATTCCGAAAAGGCTTCAGCACCGTAGACCACATACATATGCTCTGTCAGGTTATACAAAAGATCTGCCGCGCTGCTTAGCGTTTTTGGACTACGAGAAAGCCTTCGATTCGGTCGAGACTTGGGCTCTGCTACAGTCTCTCCAACAACGGTGCCAGATCGACTATCATAGAGGTGCTAAACTGTTTGTACAAAAACGCCACCATTTCAGTCCAACTTCAGGATCAGACCTCGAAACCTGTCCTCCTGCAACAGGGTGTGAAGAAGGGAGACTCCATTTCTCAGAAACTGTTCACGGCCACATTGGAGGACGTCTTCAACTGGAGAAGGCTAGGCATTTACGTCAACAGTGAGTACATCACCCACCTTTGATTTGCCGACGATATAGTGATCATGGCTGAGACTACGGAGGACCTCAGTACAATGCTCGATGACCTCAGTAGAGCTTACATCTATAGTCTCGCGTCTGCGTGAAACTCCTAAGAATTCTTATTGTATTGTTTATGGAAATAAACAAAAAACCCTAAAGGTTACGCCTGGCGCTTTGTATTGGAGCGTGTGGTAAAGTGGGTACTTAGGTGAGAGTACGTATTTTACCGCACGCTCCATTGATGGTGCGTAATTTTTAACTTTCGAACAATGTATGCAGCCTTCGTAAATGCATTTTTTGAGCTAATGTGTCGAAAAAGCAATTTATAAGCATCAATTAACCAGTAAACATGTAAATAAATTTACTGTTTTTACCCGAATTCTACGGACTTTTCTCTTTTCAATTAGTAGTGTACATAGACTTGGCCCATTTTGAAACATCTCCTTTGGTTACATGTATCAAAAAAGGGTTAGTACATAATATACAGAATGGCCAGAACATTTTCGTCCAAAAATAAAATTTAAGTCCCTCGTATCGTGGGGTATCCGAATCACTCCCATCCCAAGTAATTAATGTCCTGCGACTTTTCATAGTTTACGATCTATGGATTTTATTTTGAATTATTGAGAATTGTCGACCTGCTCATCTTAAAAAAAATCTGAAAATAAAAGTAGAAGAGAGTTGCACCGTTATGTATAAAATTATCAGCTTCGTAACCGTGTTGAAAGTTGTGAAAATATTGGTTTAATGAAAATTTTCGTTCGTTTAATTTTAATCAAAACGCCCGACAAGGTGTCGAGCGAGCGCAGCGTGGACAGTACCTCCAAACTGTGGAGGAAGGGCTCGCTTGAGCATCGAGGAGACGCGGGGTCAGATTCGGACTCTGTGTCAGGCGGCAGCTTGGTGAGTTCTAGACGCGAGGGAGTGGGGGCTGCTGCAGAGAACTATAAGTTCTTCCGCAAGCAGCCCAGACCGGAGGACGACCAGTGGTCGACCTCTAACGGAAAAATGGTCTCGGCCCGGAAAATCCCCACCAGTCCACCAGTAGGAGGGGAAAGGGCCAAGAAGGAGGCCGGGGGAGGGGGCTCGCCTCCCGAAAGGCTGCCCAGCGAGCCACAAAACTTGCCGAGGAGGGGCGCCTTCCGGCGATGAGCCGGACACCGATGGCGGTTCCAATCTGGTGCGTAAGGCCAGGTTTGCGGAGGTCGTGGAGGCCGCGATCCGCGATGTGGTCTTGAAGAGGACCAAGGATTCCAAAAACAAGGCCATAAGTACGGCCTCCATTTTGGCGGCAGCGGGCCCCCGCTAGACAAAATGTCCAAGTTGCAGAAGGAGGTCGCCCGCCTGGCGGCCGCCACGGAGCTTCTCCAAAAGGAGAATGAGAAGCTCCGAGCAGACCTGGCCAGGGTTCCGAGGAGTCGGCTCAAAGGAGGTGCCACAAGGGGGTCGCAAGCACGGGCAAAGCTCGTCCGTGCCTGGGGAAAACCAGGTTTTGAATCAGGTACTGATGCTGGTGCGGCAGGAGCTCGCTCCTATCCGGGAACGATTCTCCGTCCTGGAGGGTATCGTCCTGCGCCCCCCCAGCGGCAAGCCAGATGGCCTCAGACCAGAGGAAGTCGGCCACGTACGCAGCCGCCGTGGCTGTCTCTAATCGGGGATATTTAGACAAGCCCACCGAAGGGCCGGACCAGGACCCGCGAAGCCAAAGAAAGGTGGGGCGGCTGCACAGGCGGCAAAGGCTCCAATGCCAGTGGTGCAACGGTTGCCCCTACCTCCAAACTCTCCTGCGGTCGAAGCCGGATGGTAAGTGGTTGGGGAGAAGAAAAAGGCGGGCAAGGCAGCCAGGGCGGCCAAGAAACAGCGGAGGAAGTGGCAGCGCAAAGCGGAAAGCATCGCGGCTTTGCTTCGCACCCCGAAGACTACAGCTGTAGTGATGACACTATATCCGGACGCGGAGAAGAGGGGCGTGACTTACCGCGATGTCATCGTTAAGGCAAAGGAGGCGGTGGACCTCCAGGAGCTCGGTATCACGGGGGGCCCCGGCTTAGGTTGACAAAGACTGGGGCCCGGATGCTGGGGATCCCCGGTGCAGCCAGTGGCCCAACCGCTGACAGGCCGCTAGGGCCAGAGCCTGCCGGGGTGCGGAATCTGTTCGAAAGAGGTACCATAGTCCTGGAACGCAAAGGGCACTAGTCGGCGTAGTTTCTTTTTCATAAGGTAAAACGCACGGTTTATCAAGATGCTCCGTCTAAAACGAACGGTACTTTTTTAAATCTTAGCAAAGCGTTTTTATGTCAGAAAATTGGTTAACATTTTATGAATAAAATTAACTTTGGGAGATGAAATTTAATAAATAATCATTTAAATCTGTAACAAAACACAAACATATTAATTTACTTTATTAGTAACTAGTAGACCCGCGCAACTTCGTCTGCGTCACAATTTTCATTACTGCTCCGCTCTTGTTGGCGTTAGCGTGATGATATATAGCCTTCCTCGATAAATGGGCTATCTAACACTGAAATAATTTTTCAAATCAGACCAGTAGTTCCTGAGATTAGCGCGTTCAAGCAAACAAACAAACTCTTCAGCTTTATATATTAGTAAGTATAAGATTTAGGTCATAATTTACCGAATGTAAATTTTTCACTTTAGACCAACATTTTCTTAACTGTCAATACAGCTGTTTCGAAGCTGATAATTTTACGCATAAAAGTACAACTCATGGCAAGAAAGAAATCTCGATAAAATATTCTACTTTTATTTTTATTTATTTTTTTAAGTTGGACAGGTCCATAATTTTCAAAAATTCAGAAAAAAATCTATAGCTTGAAAACTATGAAAAGTTGCAGAATATACGGGGTGATTCGGAAACCCCACAATACAAGGGACCTAAATTTTATTTGTATGTATAATGATAGAATTAAAAAATCTCTAATATTTACAAGACCATACGACAAGAACTGAACCACAACACAACAACACCAACACAATTAAAGCAACGACAACTGAATCCTTAATTTTATTCGATATAATTTTATCATTTTAAAATATATAGAATAATTACATATATGGTATGAGACGCACCAATCAAAAAGTACCAATTATTTTCTCAAAGCTTAATTTAATTCGTAAGTTCTTATTGTATTTTTTTTTGTTCACTGTTCATGTTAAGATGGTCACCCATCCACAGACCTAGTTGGCAAGCGTTGCTTAACCTTGAAGATCGACCCGTGCGGCTGTTATTATGTAGCCACGAGCTCCTCATTTTTTTTTTCACTTGTACCTTTGCATTTTAAGTCCATAGTCGAGGACCAGTAGAGGTATTCGGAACAGAGTGACTAAGCATTTACTTACATAAAAAGTTCTCATACTTACAATAAACTAGTTTGATACAAGAGCGGCATGCGAAGAAAATATATAATTTTCGACTTGGCGACTTCAAGCTTTCCATTTTCTTCATTTTGTACAGGAGCCGATCCATTATTCACAGCATGACCATTGCTTATCTTTTCTTCTTTTTTCGATTTTAATTTGAATAATATTTGGAATAGGAGGAATGATAATAATCCGATTCCAGAAATGATAAGTGACACGTCCTGGAAAACAGAGAGAAAGTTGGTTATTTCATATGTTTAGACTTAACTTTAATCAAGTAATAATAATAACTAAAATTAACAAATACACTAAACTAACAACAAAATGAAATAACCAAATAAAAACCTATTACCTATTATATATTATTTTTTTGTTAAAAAGTTTTTTGATTTTCACTTTTTAGTGCGCGTAGCACAGCGCGCCGGCGTGATATTATGTTATGAACTGGTGTAAACAATCAACAGACATGCGATTACAGAAATCCCGATCCATTTGCTATCATTTATTGAAGAGTTCCGTTGCCTACCTCTGACGTCATCATCAGGTTTTCACCAAATTTAAATGGGACCAGTCCGAGAAAATACTCTTCCAAACAAAAAAAAAATCATCCAAATCGGTTAACAATTGGCGAAAATATCGCTAAACAAACATCATCAGCTCAGCAACATGAGATGATGGTTACCAGGCACAAATGTCTGAATTTCGTTAGAAAGTTTATGAAAAACAGTATACATTCAGTCAAAAAAGTATCGGGAATGGATGATTTGTTTATGGTTCCAAATTCAAATTTTTGTTTTTTTGTTGTTGTTAGATTAGCACAACTGTTTTCCATTTTGGCGCGGAGTTTGAGTTGCATCTGTTATTTATATTAAATACAGTGCTGGTTTTAGTAATATCATATATAGTGTGTATTGCGAATTTCATAATGGACAAAAATATCGAACAAAGAGTTTGTCTTAAATTTTGCATCGCCAATGGAATTTCGTGTTCGGAGTCACTGAAAATGTTACAGAAGGCTTACGGTGAATCGACTTTATCAAAAACTCGTGCTTATGAGTGGTTCAAAGCGTTCAAAAGCGGTCGAGATGTGATGGAAGATTTGCCTCGCTCTGGTAGGCCGTCAACGTCTGCAACTGAAGTTAACATCGCAAAAGTGAAGGAAATAGTGACTGAAAATCCCCATTCAACTCTGAGAGTGATAGCCGCCGAACTTTCTGTATCTCACGAGTCGATCCGTACCATTTTAACTAATCATTTGGGTATGAAACATGTTGCTGCTCGGCTAGTCCCAAAAGATCTGAATTTTCTCCAAAAACTCAATCGCATGAAAGTCGCTGAGGACATGCTAGAACGAGTCAGTTCGGACCCAACATTCATGAAACGCATTGTTACTGGTGACGAGACGTGGGTTTACGAGTTTGACATGCAAACTAGTCAACAAGCTTCGGAGTGGCGCCTTCCAACTGAACCGAAACCGAAAAAACCACGCCAAAGTCGATCAAAAGTCAAAGTCATGTTGACTGTTTTCTTTGACTATCGCGGTGTTGTGCACTCTGAATTCTTACCGGAAGGTCTAACGGTAAATAAAGAATATTATTTGAGCGTTATGCGGCGTTTAAGAGAGCAAATTCGACGAAAAGGCCAGATTTGTGGAAAAAAAAATTCTTGGATTTTGCACCACGACAATGCGCCTTCGCACAAGGCTATCATTGTGAACGAATTTTTAACCAAACACTCAACAAATACCATCCAGCAACCACCATATTCACCAGATATGGCTCCTGCTGACTTTTTTCTTTTTCCTAAACTCAAATTACCACTTCGTGGCACCCGTTTTCAATCGATAGAAGACATAAAGGAGAATTGAACTCAATTCCGGAAGCAGCGTTTAAAAAATGTTTTGATGAATGGATTATTCGTTGGCGCAAGTGTATCGTTTCTAAAGGAGCATACTTTGAAGGTGATAAAATAAATTTGGATGAATAACAGACATTTTGTGTATTATTGATCTTTTCCCGGTACTTTCTTGACAGAGTAGTATGTGCTTATAAAATTTGAGGGTTTCCCTCAATTTATGGGATCCCATCATTAGATTGTGACTTGGTGACAATGGGACCACCTCAAGAGTTAAAAATAAATACCAAGTTTGGTTGTTCGGAACTTTGGACGTGCGTCACTGGTACCTCGTGACTATTTTTCGTGTGCATTTTTTTACCTTTCTTGGTTTAATCTACATTTCAATATCATCGACCCATGATGTTGAACGCTGACCTCAGTAAGTGCAACTAGTGGAATGCGTAGAGATACGTACGACTGTAGCAAAATTACAATGGATGTTGAATTAACATCGGTACCTTATGATGGTGAAAGCGATCAGTCAATCAATCAATCAATCAATCAATTATTTATTATTTTTCTCCCACAAATAACAAATTACATACAATTTATAAAGGAAACAATTTGAAGATAGGAGACAGGAGCCCATACTAAGTAAAACCTGTGCTATGGGTCACCTGGTCTCCTTATCTCGGATTTATGTTTTGATCAATAATAAAGGTAGTAACTAATGCAGTAGGGAGCTCGCACGCTCATGGCTGATGCAATCGAATTGAGTTAGCTTAAGGCCTAAAAAAATAAAAAATAATGATAGGTATATTTAGAAATTTTGTGAATTTGTCGGTGGGTGTTTATTGTATGCGTAGTGGTTTATGTGTATGATATAATATGAGTCGTGCTTGTGTGTATTTGAATGTGTGTGTGTGTAGTGCATTTGTGTTATACTTCTCTGAAACCATATATCAGTTTCTCCGTGTCGTCATAGCTAAGTAATAGAAGCCAATTTGAGTCCTTACGCCTGCATTCCAATTTCGTTGACGAATATATTGTAAGCTTCTTATTTGTATGTGTAGTGGTTTATGTGTGTGATATAATATGAGTCGTGCTTGTGTGTATTTGAGTGTGTGTGTGTAGTGCATGTGTGTTATACTTCTCTGAAACCATATATCAGTTTCTCCGTGTCGTCATGGGTAAGTAATAGAAGCCAATTTGAGTCCTTACGCCTGCATTCCAATTTCGTTGACGAATATATTGTAAGCTTCTTATTTGCAATATCATATAGACGCGGCCCTTGTAAAAAAAAAAGTTTTTTTTTTTTTACTATTAATAGGCACGCGCTTGACCACCATCTCAACTGATGATAAGCGATGATGCGAGCGATAATACGGTCGGAGATGGGGCACGCTTGCCCAGAAGTAACATATTCACTCTTGACTCTTGACTCCCAGGTTGTAGCTATCGGGAAACGCAGACTCCGGCAGGGAATTCCACTCCTTAGCTGTATACATTATGAATGTGTTCCCAAATGTTTTGTGCGCGTGGATGGGATGTACCGGTGGCGCATCGCCGTTCGTCTTGTGGTCCGATGATGGAACGGGCTTGGCGGAATTAAATTATGCAATTCCGTCACACATTCCCCAAAATGCAACCGGTAGAAAACCGACAGGCTAGCAACTCGTCGTCGATGCTCAAGACTTTGGAGCTTCGTCGTGACGAGCCTCTCATTGGCAATGATCTTCTTGGCTCGTTCCTCAATTGACTCAAGGGCATCAAGCTGGTATCTGGCAGATCCGTCCCAAAAATGAGAGCAGTATTCTATACACGATCGAACTTGCGCTTGATAGACTTTGAGCAGCTGTTCCGGCGTGAAGTACCGTCTTACCTTTACTAGGATCCCCAACTTCCTTGCAGCCCCTTGAGCTTTTGCCTCTATGAAAGGGCCAAAATTGAGAGTAGATGTTAATGTAACCCCAAGAAGCTCAAGTTGGTCGGTGATCGATCGGGTGGAATTGGCTCTTTTTGGCGGAAAATAGATACGTTTGGGTCTTAGCAGCATTGAACTTGACCAGATTGGCATCACCCCATTCAGAGACAGCCTGTAAGGACACATTCAAGCGCTCAACCATAGCCTCCTGGAGAGACCGGATCTGCGACCCACCAGCTCGTGCGTCGGACACGTATCTCTTAGCAACAATGCTGTCGTCTGCATACCCAAAAGTACTGGGTTTAAGCAGATCATTAATATGCAACAAGAACAGTGTTGCCAAAAGCACCGACCCCTGAGGAACCCCGGCATTAATATCCAGCAGTTCAGACGAGCAGCCATCTATGACCATGCAGGAAATCTGCGATCCAATCACACAGACCGGCGGGCAGACTGAAGGAAGGATGCTTACTAATAAGGCTATCGTGTCAGGCCCTGTCGAAGGCAGGCCTTTGAGATGTCAAGGGAGACCGTTAGTGCCTCCCCGTGCTTCTCTATGGCTTCACTTCAGATGTGAATAGTATACCTACGCTAGAAGATCCCCAGTCGACCGATTTCAGCGGAACCCATATTGTCGGTCGCTAAGGATATCATTCGCTTCTAGGAACGCCAGGAGCTTAAGATTCAGTACGCGTTCCATAGTCTTACAGAGTATGGACGTTACCGAGATGGGTCTATAATTCGACGAGTTAGCTCGACTACCCTTCTTGGGCACGGGTTGCACGTTAGCTTGCTTCCAAGCCTTCGGCACTTTTCCAGTCTCAAACGAAAGGCGAAATAGGCGTGTCAAGATCGGAGACAACTCAGGCGCACAAGTTTTCAGAACAATTGCCAGTATCCCGTCGGGGCCACTAGCCTTGTTCACGTCTAGGTTACGCAGTACCCTACGGACGTCCTTCTGATGAATGCGAATGTTCGACATGCTCGACTCGCATCCACCAGGAGAAGCAGGGAGCCTTGCGCCACCGGGATCCAGACGCGAAGATTCCGCAAACATGGAAGCAAACAAGTTCGCTTTCTCCTCAGCGGAGTGGGCAAGCGTCCCTTCGGGTCTCAGCAGTGGTGTGTGTAATGAGGGCGGCAGAAGTTCGATTCGACCAACTTAGCCAGGGACCAAAAAGCCTTACTACCTGCTGGGTATGAAGCAAGTTTGTTCCCTATTCGGCTGATATGGTCAAACCGTGCCCTCCGCAACACCTTCTTGCAGGACTTGGCAGCTCTGTTGAAGGCTCTCTTCTTCCGAGTCACGTTATTTGCTTTGCACGTGCGAGCGTCGACCCATGCCAGGTAAGCCGCGTGCTTAAGCGCATCAGCGCGATTGCACTCGGCACCAAACCATGGACGAACTTCGCCAGAAATAGTTATGTCAGAGAACGGAATGTAGTACTCCATTCCCCTCCACAATACATCCTTTACGGCGTCCGCGCACGACGGAGCATCAGTTGAAGAAAAGCAAGTAGGCTGCCAAGGATAACATGCGAAGAAAGATCGCCTGCCATCCCAATCTGTTGACCTGTACCGCCATACCCGCCGTGTGCCTCTTGGATCGGGCGGGGAGTAAACGGACACAGACTTCACCAGACAGTCGTTGGAACTACCCAGTGGTGAAGAAATCGACACCGAATAGCGATCTGGATCTGTTGTCAGCAAAAGGTCCAAGCAATTGGCAGTGTGCGAATCAACATCCGGCACCCTCGTTGCCCCCCGGACCAGCTGGGTAAGATTCAGCGCTAGGGCTAGCTTTCTCGTTTCTCGTCCAGCATGGTCTGTGCACTTGTATGGGAAGAGCCAATCCTGATGGTGGGCGTTGAAGTCCCCCAGTAACACCAATTGGGCAGAAGGGTACCGTTGCTGAGCCGCATCCGCCACCTCACTCAGGTGCTGTGGGAGCTCAGTTGTCTCCAAATCACCGCTGTACGAACGGTAGACACAAGCGTAGACAATTTTATCTAGGCCTGTGTCCACTAAAACCCACAGCGTTGAGAACCTGGAGTCCTCAAGATTACGAAGACGCCGATAACAGATGTCGTCACGGGCGTACATACATACGCCCGCACATGGTTTGAAATGGTACTCCAGGTTAAACCCTGGGTAGGAAAGGTAAGACACGTCTGACGGACATCTGATCTGCGTCTCGGAAAGGAACAAGAGTGCTGGTTTCTCAAGTCTCCAGGTGGTGATGGACTGCGGCGAGATTTGAGTGCAGACCTCGAGTGTTGCTGAGGTGCACTTTGTGGGGGAGGATGTGCTGCCGCTGTACAGCTTTTCTTCCTTTTGGCCATAAGTTTCGAGTGAAGGAAGGAGAGGGGAAGGAAGTGAAATGAGGTTCCAAGCTGTAACCCTCAGGCACGCTCTGACAGGACGACATCATTGGGGGACTAGTCTGGAGACTGCGGGGACGCCCGAGCCCCCCCGGGAATGTCCATCGGGTCCTCCCTCGTCTGGTCGCCAACCAGCACGATAGCGCACCCCGGGAATTTTTTGTCAGTTGGCGGGGCAGCCTTTCATGTGTGGCTAGCACACTACTTGGGCCCCCAACAACCTGCGGTCGGCCAGCGGCGCACCGTGCCTCGGATCCCACTACCCTCCGCGACTAGTCTCCCGATACGCCCATATCAACGCGAGCCTGGTCGGTCTGCCTGCATTGGAACAACTATTTCGAGCCAACTTCTCTGAATTGGCTACACTGGGCATCGTACCGGAACACGGCTAGGCCGTTTGGCGGTACGTCTTTGCCCAGTGGGTGGTCACAAGCCATCGACCGAAGCCTACCACCAGTTAGTGTCACCTGATTAGCACCACCCTGGGACCACGTGTAGAGTCTATCATTGGGTATTCTCCTACGGACGCGGTGACTCGGCTGAATGTTGTCCTAGCCGGTCTCATTTGTCATACCTGATAAAAACGCCTCTTGTTTAATATAGGATTGACTGCTGTAGCTCAAGCTAGAATGCTGTCTTAGTATGGTAGAAAGAACGTATAGTTGTCTCACTGATAAAACTTTAGCCTGCTGATACAGTTCCGTCGTAGAGATGCAGTAGGTGAGAACAGACTGACAGAGCGCAAGGTAAACAGCACGCATGGCTTGGGAGTCCGCTACATGTCGAAGGTTTTTGAAAAAATATGTCAGTTTACTTGCTTGGACATATTACTTATATGCTCGTGGAAGTTTAGATTTTCATCTATTGTTACACCAAGGTATTTAACGGAACTGTCATTTAATCGAATATGTTTCGGTTTAAATTAATGTCTTACCCTGAATTTGTAGTCATCCATGGGTCCTATGAAAGTGCTATAGTTGCTGGCTCTTAGCACCATCCATGTTATTAGGTACACAGCCAAACTTGACGTCACTGAGCCCATATATCTGAAACAGGCAAATAATGATAAATTAGGTACATACTTATTTATTCACCTTCGTTATTTCCTTCTTAGTTATAATTTACTAGCTGTCCCCGCGGCTTCGCTCCCGTCAAATGCCAACTTTTTTTTTACTTTTTAGGGTTTGGTACCTCTAAATGAAAAAACGGAACCCTTATAGGATCAGTTTGTTGTCCGTCCATCTGTCTATCAAGAACGTTTACCTCGGGAACGCGTAAAGGTATCGAGTTGAAATTAAAACCATATACTCAAGTCTACGGCCCCTAGCAGCTATGAAGAAATCAAACTTCTAAGTTAACGTAAAAAAATACGGTCGTATACGCCTCAAGAAATGTATAATTCGACACTCAAAAACATAGTCTTTGTTTAAAGTAATTTGTAGATAGTTATTTGTACGAAACCTTCGGTGGGCGAGTCTGCCTCGCAGTTGGATGGTTTTTTTTTTGATAAGCTTCTCCGGACAATAACAAACACATCAAAAAAGGAATTAGCGAAATTGGACCAGCCCTTCACACTTGATACCGTCACCAAGTGATCCCAACTAGTACGAAGCAAGTTAAGACCAGGTATTACCAATTTTTACAATATTCCATCACTTTGAAACAATAATAAACAAACAAATAGTGATGGTTTAAAGCCAAAAAAAAACTTTTTTTATACAAAAGCCTATACTCCTGAGGTGGTCCTATTGTCACCAAGTCAGAATCTGATGATGGGATCCCATGAAAATCGAGGGAAATCCTTTTTCCTTTTTTTTGGTACCAGCTAAGAGAGGCGTCATCGTATTCTAGGGGGGGGGGGGGGGGGGCAACCCTTGTCTTTCGCTTGCCAATGGCAACAAAAGCCGAGGAGGGCCCTGATCAGAAGCGTCCTTTGAGGACTTGATCAATTTCAATTTGAATACACCCGACAAGGTGTCGAGCAAGAGTAGCGCGGAGGCTCTCTCCAAATTGTGGAGGAAGGGCTCGCTTGAACGTCAGGGAGTTTCGGGGTCAGACTCTGACTCTGCGTCAGGTGTCAGCTCGGCGAGCTCTGACACGAGGGAGTGGGGGCTACTGTGGAGGAGAACACAAAGTTCTTCTGCAAGCGGCCCAGATCAGAAGACAACCGGGGGTCATCCTGCTCCTCAGTTCACGGACTGCCTTAAACTTAAACCGTCTGACCTTTGCACCGCATAAAACCTATCAACTTATTTTAAAAGGAAACCTTAAATCCTGGCCTAGTATTAAATTCAATAACGTACCCGTTAAAAGAAAAGAATCCGTGTGCTATCTCGGTATGCTATTAGAAAATAACTTTTCATTTATTGATCATATAAAAACAGTAGGTGAGAAAGCAAAAAAGAACTTCTATGCCTTGACGAGAATATCCAAAGCTACTTGGGGTCTATCTTTTCAAACCTTAAAAACTATTTATGGGGCTACCTACTTGGGTTGTATGTGCTACGGGGCACCTGTCTGGGCCGATAGGGCCACCATAGGTGCGGTACGACGTAAATTGCTTCAAAGCCAGCGTTTGGCTTTGATATTCTTATGCAAGGCGTATAGGACGGTTAGTACTGAAGCCTTACCAGTGCTGGCGGGTGTTCTCCCAGTCGATCTAGAAGTGCAGCGGCGTGCTGCAATGTACTACTACGCTAGAAAGATTACGGACCCAGAGTTCTTACCGCAACGCGGCCGTGCTAAGATCTCTAGATTACTAAAACCCCAGACTGATGTCTGGGAGGAACTTTTATCCGAGTGGCAATGTAGGTGGGAAAATTCCATCAAAGGCCGTCACCTCCACCAGTTTTTTCCATCTGTTCGTGAGCGGCTGGACAGGACATGGCTGGAGGTGGATCACTGTGTTGCCCAATTTCTCACAGGTCATGGCAATTTTAAGAGTAAATTATTTTCCTTTAAGCTTGTGGCCTCGCCTTTATGTCAATGTTCTACAGCTGACCATGAATACGAACAATCCGCACATCACATCTTATGGGAGTGTAGTCTTTGGCAAACTGAACGCAATATTATGTTAGATAGTATTAAGGTTACATCTGGGGTAGTTTACTATACGGACCTTGTTGAAACCAGAACAAATTTCCGTGCGTTCAAGCGATTTTGCCATACCTATTACTGGAATCAAAAGTAGCTCACAATTTAGGACCCATTAGTTTAAGTGGTAAAATATAATCCGTGGTGCTTGGCAACTGGGCTTAACCCAGTTGTATTTGTCCCTTGGTGCCTATTGGCCTAGTTCTATTCTGTCTCCTGCTTGATACGGAGGGAAGTGGAAATTATATATATTTTTTTTTTCCTACTCCTCCGCTGTACTTTTCTGATTAATTTCGTTGCAGGATCCAAGACAGTTGAATCGTTTCTCCGGGACTCGTCGGGTTTCATTAGCTCGGCGTTTTTCTGGTGGTCGCCACTGTTGATTCTGGCTTTCAGGAGTTGCAGTGGTTGGGAATGTGTGGCGGGCTTGTCCCAAAAAAAAAAAAAAAAGGACTGCCTTACCCCTCCACGCCTACGCGGGCTTAAATTACACTCTAGGGGTAGGGCAGACAAGACTACGTGGAGTCGGTTTTGCAGCGATTCGTTTCTATCACTAAATTTTGTAGCACGACATAATTATTGAATTTTTAAGACAATATTATAGATTTTTAACGATCGACCTAATGATTTTCGATTAAATAAACATTATATCTTATAACACGAAATCAGTTTTTAGAGTATATGAATGTTAATCAACAGTTGGTATAATGTCTCACGTTTATTATATCTTTGAACGTTATTGAAATGAAAATATACCAAATAAGTTTGTATGCAATGAGACGCATCCGTTTCGGGAGGAATAAAATTTTCAATATGTGCATCCAAACTCAGCCATAATCTCCCTGAGCCTCCTCTCCTTCTTAAATATTGGACAAGTCTTGCTGAGTGATATGTGAAAACAATGAAGTGTTGCAATTTGCATGATGCCCACCATACCGACGGACGGGCACATTTTCCGACTGTGACCATCGATCACTAATAAAGAACTAGATACACAATCAGCGGAAAAACATGTCCTCACCGAATGAGCACTAACTTGAACATTTAGGTGCGCTTTTAATTTAGTAGCATTCGAAAGCTCCAATAGTAAACATGCCTCAGTGCTCGTTAAAAAATTGCAAAAATCACACATCTAGGCCATTAAAAAAGGATGGCGTTTCATATTTTCGCTAAGTATTAATATTATCATTACATAATTGTTATTACTGTATTGTAAATGCGGATATTTTGTCAATAAATCATCGTAAAATCATTTTTTTAATTAAGTTGTTTTAAACAGCAGGAGTGTTCCTGACGTCACATCGGACCACACACGGCGATATATGGCCATGTACGCCCCACCGCGATCGTCGTCGTCGCCGCAGCCGCGGCCGCCACTCACTCGCCGACGTCTTCAACGCGCGCACCCATATTGGTCATCTTTAACTTGTTAACAGTACCTATAATACAGTTCATTTAATTAGAGAAGCAGTTTTATTCAATAGCCAAGACCACCAGCAGCACACCTGGAGCTTGACAATCAAACAGGTCACAAGCCTCACAATCGTAAAGAGTCTTACTAAACGTATTTATCATACTATCACATGCTCACTTAAATTGTTCGGGTTATGCGCGTTGATTCTGTTCCATTTGTTGGGGACACCATAGTTTTTTTTTTAATGAGAGTTCTTTGCTGTTAGATCAAAATATGTGTAACAGAAAAAAATAAAGAATAAATAAATGTGGTGCCATATCCAAAAACATTTACATTCAGGTAAATTATAATCACTACATATTATCCTGTACACCATAGAATGGAATAAAATATGGTTTATTACATACACATTTTTTTTGATACATTGCATTAACGAAATTAAAAAAAAACATTTATTATTACAATTTAAATAGCAAAGTATTGGACAGTTCGACTCCACTCATTACTTGTTCTAGCGGCGATCTTCGATCGTAAAATTAATTTCTTTTTTTTGGCACTTTGTAATTCGAATTTTAAGACATGCGTTTAAGGTTGAATTTATTTTGATATGTTGATCAGTGGGTATCGGTCGAAAAAAATAATTGCTTTTTGTACAAAGGTTTGTGAATAATAAACTTTGGATCTCGATATCTTTAAAGTTCAGGTCGACGTCTTTGATTAGGCCATAACATACAGATAGCTGCATAGCCTTTTGGAACCTCCATCCCTTCTCTAAATGTTTCTCGCACGTTAAAAGATTCTGGGCAGCCGATTCACATTCAAATCCTATCTTATTCTCCTTTAAAATACGAGTACGAACCATTGCAAACTGCTTTGGAAGACGTTCCTTAGAAGAAGCATAAACTTCGTACTTTTCATCTAGTACTGAGTTTCTACTGCCATGACAAATCTTCTTTTTACTCCCTTTAATTTCTGTCCAACCCTCTTCTTTTTCAGTACTATCCTCTCTTCCCCTTTTTTCTGCTCTTAAGAGCCCTATTACAGTTTGACTGTATTTTTTGCGTAAAATGACCAATTTTGGCTTTCTTATTCTCAGAAACTGAAATATTTAGACAACTTTGCCTTATTGGGTAGTTGAGAATAGTTATTAGTACAGTGCATAGCGGCCTCACATTTCGCATTTTTTTCTTATCTATTTGTAAAAAGCCAAAATTCCGAAGAAAGTTACTCATGAAAAGCGCGACGGGACTTTTTTGAGCTCGTGGATTGAACAACTGTACTAATAACGAAATTTTGAAAAATATATCGTAATATTCCTTAAATAGGGGTTTCGTGCATAGCGGCCTCAGAAATTTGAAATAAAAATGGAATATCCGTAAAAAAATCTAATTCAAATCCATAAAAATACTAAAAACGCTTAGAATGAACTGTCAATTTCTCCATGTTACATTAATATTATTAAGTAAAATTTATACCAAAATAAATATTCATTAAATAAATTAACAATAAACTCTAAATTAAACGTAATTGCAACTGCTTAATTTCTAAAAACAAGACTGTGATAGGGCCACATAATATCTCCACTTTATTTCTACCATCCTCATCTGTAACATCCATGTCCGATGAATCACTAATGCGGGCGTAGCACATCGCGATCGCGGTGAGGCGCACACGTTATCAGTCATGGCTCTATCTCGAAAGGCAAGCGCACCTGGGTGGTACGCCGATGACACGTGGAAGTGCGTAAACAACACTTTGCGCTGTGGGGATACTAATTAAAAACGCGACGGTAAACACAATCTGCATGTTACAAGCAATTTAATTTAAATGTTATTCCGCTTACGAATTCTTTTATAAAGAGTGTTGGGTCGGTCTCTCGTCCTATTAAAAGATACGTAAAAATAGAAATTATCGCGAAAAAATAAACAAAATTCTTATTATATAACCGCACTTGTCGTTGATTGTGTCACAGACAAAATGCCAATCATGAATGTTGACCCCTACGTATAGTGCAACATCTGGTTAATTTGCCGCTAGCAGATACTATGTGGCATGTGCCCATAAATATTGAATTGCTAATTCTGGTACAATTGTACCCATTTTTATTATTTTCCATACACTAAGAGATATTTGTAATACTTAGTTATTCAAATAAACTATTATTATTATTATTAACTAACACTAAAGCGTTAAAAAAAACCTATATAAGACTCGTAAATCAGTTCCATTTGAGTATAAAAGTGTTAACATATACCTGTGCAACTGAGTTACAGCATGCTTTAACTCACTTATAACCACGAAACAGGCCCACAGTTTTACAGGTAAAAGTTATAGAATGCCTATAGTACGGTGTCACAAAGATATTAAAGCTGCACAAAAGCGCTTATTCATCGACAGCTACTACTTTGACCGGTATTACCGTTGTAATACAGGGTTCGTAAACACTATACAGGTGGTATAAATCCTATAGTACGGTGTTAAAAAGATATTAAAGCTGCACAAGAGCATTTATTCATCGTCAGCTACTACTTTAACCGGTATTACCGTTGTAATACCGCATTGGTGAGCACTACAGGTGGTAGAAAAGCGCACGTCATGATTGAAAAAGCCTATAACCTTACTGAAATTAAATTTGTTTGTAGTGGAAGAGTTATGTCATCCATTATTCAACACAACAAAATAATATTATGGAATATTAAGTTATTTAAGTATTTGAAGTGAAAAATGACTGCCCTTATGATTTCACGGTAAATGTATACCATGTTTCTCATCTCAATTTTAACGCGCCTAGGATTTATTAAAGATTTAAAAGAAAAGTTATATGATAAAAATAGGTACCTCAAGCTAAACATTATAATTTTTCCTGCTTCCTGAGCAGTGGTGTGTAAAATTAATTGGCAGTCATGGAACGCTTCAAATAATGTAAGAAATTATGTATATTGTAGTCGAATGTTGAATAACTCGAAATAATAATTATTGTTAGGTTACCATAACAATGGCGAACATTACAAAAGTGAGGTTAGTGTTAAAAACGACCCATACTTGCTTTGTTGCTTTAGTTAAACCCTTTATTACAGGTTAAACCTAGATAGAGGAGTTGTTTGACACCTTTAGTTTCTCGTGTTACTAAACGCTCGACAAACTCTATTTTATAGCCTATGTCTGCAATAATAGTTTATATAGCACCTTAAGTGGTATAAAACAGTTCATTGCAATAACTATACAACAACAAGTGTTAGAAAGAGTCGGCGAACACTTTTATAAAGACTTGGGTGTCACAGAAAGGTTAAAGCTATAACGTTTTAAGTATACTTGCCGCTACTAGCACCATTATAACTATCAAATCAGCATTACGTCGTTGATTAAAGCTTTAGTGCTGCGATGGGGGCTAAAACTTGTTTGTTAACTCCACTATATCGCCTTTTGTTATAACTGAGATAATTATAACCCTGTTATATTACTTAAAGTCATAAAAAAGCCTGTAGCTGACACCAAAATGTTATTTGGATTGGGTGTCACAGAAAGGTTAAAGCTATAACGTATTAAGAATACTTGCTGCTACTAGCACCATTATAACTCTCAAAGCTGTATTACGTCATCCATTAAAGCGTTAGTGCTGCGTTTGGGGCTAAAACTTGTTTGTTAACTCCTCTATATCGCCTTTAGTAATAACTGAGATGATTAAAACCCTGTTATATTAAAGTCATAAAAATGCTTGTAACTTGTTATTTGGGCGCTCCATCAGGCATTGAAACCGTATTTGGATATATTTTAATTCGTGATATTTCCGGTGTCAAATATGACTATAACCCTCCCATCTACAGCGATGAAAGAGGCTAAGGTTCTAACCAGCGAGCTTATCGCGTTATTTAAAGCTGGTGGTTTTGATCTAACTAAATGGGCAAGCAATTCACAAGAATTGTTAGATACCGTTCCACAATTCAATCGCACTCCTATTCATTTATCGGATAATTTAAAAAATTTAGGCTTTAAATACCTTCAGAGGATAGCTTCACTTTTACAACATTTGACTTGGACGAGACTTGTATACTAAAAGATCTATTATCTACGCTATTGTCCGCTTGCGGGATGTACTGAGCTTTGCTGCTCCAGTGGTACTATTTGCTAAATCACTTATAAAATAATGATGGGATCTCCATATCAATTGGGATGATACTCAACCGCTTACTATACAGAATCGCTTTTTCAAAAATTGTAAGAGTTGTTGCCTTGTCTTTCTTCTTTAAAATATCACGGCATTTGGCGTTTCTGTAACTGCATAATAAATATTGTTGGTTTCGCAGACGCCAGCATGAAAGCGTATGGCTGCGTCATATATTCGCACCTGTAAAGTTAGTTTTTTAGCTCGTCTAGAGTTATTTGCCGCTCCTCTCATGTCTAAACTTATTCAATTAGTCAATGACACTTACCGCGCTCGTGTAGCAATTAAAAATATATTTGCTTTCTCCGATTCTAAAATTGCCCTTTCGCGGATCACTTCTGCATACCATAACATTATATTTAAGGGCCATAACATTTAAGTTCTGTAGGTGATGAAGTTTAAATATTTGAGCTTTATTTATACTATCTAGATTTTCTTCGAAATCGTATTAGTAGTTAGCAAATAGAATAGGACCTCTATGAAGCTCCGCTTTACACGCGCGCGCTGCGCGGTCCTCCACGTTTCGACCGCGCGGCCATGGTTAAACCTTTATAAATTTTAGACAATGGGATTTACAAATTTGCGACTTTCATTGTTAGACTTTTACAAATTCCTTCGTAATGTTAACGTAGTCGTTTTTCTTCTACGACACCGTGGCCGAGCAGTCGAAACGGACGCCTATTTATATAGGGTATATATGCAGAATCAAGCAATGATCTGCATCTCAAGTTCGATTTAAGAACAATGTCACCAAAAAATAACTTATAATACAATTTCATAAATACAGGTGATAAAATTGCTAAATAAAAAGGAGAAGCAGATTGGTGATAAAATAAAAAAATACCTGATTGAAGTCAAATCAGCGCGCACTTGCAGGTCATCTGAAATTGCAGGGATCATCGCTAGATGAGATATCTGCACCACTGCCCATCCGATCTGGAAGACGACGATGAGGACACTGTAGTACACTGGCATCCACCAGTCCAGGTAGTCGGGGTCATGTGTCAGCCAGCAGCCCCAGCATCGAACGAAGAGCAGGGGAAACGTGCACGTCACTAACGCGCAACCTGAAATTGGTAATGAGTAGAGGTACTTTCTTATAAATACACGTGATAGCCTGTACTGCTGGTAGGTAAGTGAGTCATCATCTTCCTGCCATTATTCCATGTTACTTGGGGTCGGCAAAACACGTTTTATTCTTCCATTCTGTCCCATCAGTCATCACGCTATTACTAACTCCCGTTTCTGTCATATCACGCCTCCCATAATCCATTCATTTTTTCCTTCCTCTCTCCATTCTATCCTCATTTACATTCACGTACGTAAGTGAGTACGAAACGTAGTGGCCTTGCCCAGGAACCCGATCTACCTATTAAGCCGCTCCCGGTGAACTCAACATTTCCCACCTATTACAATACTCGTAAAATAACTAATAATAATAACTATATACATTATGAATATACAAAACCAAATACGATCAGGCGTCGAAAAATTCCTCCGTATCGCTGTCATCCGGAAACGTGCCCAGTAGACTGGCAGCATTGCCACGTTGAATGGCAATGCTAACTCTTTGAGCAAAGAACGAGCCAGCCCTCTGGTCACGCAAAGTGTCGACCAGTCGGCGAGAAATGTCCTTAAAAAGGAGACGCGCACTCGGACCCCAGTACTCGTACATATGCACCTCATAAGGTCGCAAATGTTTTTGGACTACTAGCAAACCCCCTGTGAGGTGAGTTCGAAAATAAAAACAACCTTTTTGTCGAAAAGAAAGGAAAGTTGCCAACTCTAAATGTTAAAATTTAAACTACGAGTAGTAGACAATAAAATAATTATATCTACTAACACTGTGTTGTCTTTCAGGTTTTGTAATGTGTGTTATTTGTCAACCCGTTTGTATGTAATAAATACAACGATTGCAATGCTGCTACGTCTATTAAACCTATAAACTGTACACATGGATGACACCCTACAAACTCTTGTTGTGATAAATAATAATATAGAAATTGCACCAACTTACAAATGCACGGAACTGACCATCACATTGAAATTGTTAAAAACCAAACTGATTTGACTATTATCTTTCAAAATATATAAATATTGAAATTTTGATGATTTTCCACGCGCAAATTTAAAACTGACGTCATCATTTTAACCGAATGTAGACTACATCCAAATAAACCTATAACGCAACTCAATAACTACCTTTTCATTTCGACAACTAAACACGTCGAAGTGAAGGCTTGGGCGAAGTGAGTGGCTAAGTGAGCTGTCAGTGACGCTAGGGACGGACGAAACGGTACATTTCTAATCTTATCGATATATCTCTCTAATCTTATGTATATCTCTTAATTATGTACACCATATAAGTTACAGAAAAAATAGATGAAGAAAAAATTACATAGAGTGACACAATGGGCGGCTTTTTCGCTAAAAGCGATCTTTTCAAGACAACCTTTGGATGGATTGCAAAGATAATGGAAAGATAGTATTGCAGGTAGTCTTAAGTGTACGATTTATACAAATAATAGATAAATATTTACAATTATAATTAAGTAACAAATAAAATAATAAATCAGGTTAGATCTCTCAGCTCAACCGAAACCTGCAAGTATTTGGGTATGTCGGAAGCGTTGGATTTTAATGTTGCTGACATGAAGCAATCGTTGTAGGAGCGCTTCTTCGGCCGCTTGAAAAAGGTTTTGTATTAGCCTTTTGTCGGGCGGAAATAAGGTGCGCGCCTTCAACGGTTGGGTCATGCCGGTACTAATGTACTCTTTCGGCATACTCAAATGGACTCAAACTGAACTCGACACCCCGGATAGGAGGGTGCGTACACTGCTGACCGCAAACCGGATGCATCACCCATGATCATTGGTGATGAGACTGTACATCCCGCGGAAGTGTGGAGGTCGAGGCTTTATAAACGTCAAGACTCTCCACAACCGTGGCATATAGTGATTGTGGCATAGTGAGTAGTCTTGCTAAAGCCTTCGACACCATTACCATTTTAACACTTCTAAACAAACTCGAAAGTTTATGTGTCAGAGACTTACAGTTAGAGTTCTGCCGGAGTTACCTTACAAACCCAACACAAGTGGTTAAATTGGGCGACCACATAAGTGATGAGCTTCTAATTTGTTATGGTGTGCCACAAGGCAATATCCTAGCCCCACCTTGTTTCTCGCTTTTATAAACGATCTCTGCAACTTACCTATCACTAATACTAAAATTGTGTCGTTCGCAGATGACACCTCAATTACTTTTTTTTTTCTCTGCTGACTCTTGGCTGAAACTTCAGAACTTATCGCAGGACAGCTTTAATTCTGCATAAGATTAGCTTCTTTTTCATAGACTCACGTTAAATACATCCAGAACTAAGCTTATAACTTTTTCACTAACATCTAAATCACAACCCGGAATTCCGATTCTCATAAAAGCCCACTCATGCCAGATGCTCTTCTCAAATATCTCTACCCAGTCTCCTCTTATTACTCCAGTTAACAATATAAGATACTTAGGCATAACTTTGGATAAGTTTCTGAACTATAAAACGCACATTAATCACCTCACACGTAGGGTTAGGGAGCTTATATATGTTTATAAAAATCTGCGACACGTGGCTAATTCTACCATAATAAGTACCTCGCAATGTGCCTGTCTATTGTTGGTTATTGTATTGCATGCTGGGGCGGCGCAGCTAAAACCACTTTGAAACCACCAGAAATAGCACATAGGGCAGTACTGAAAGTAGCCACATTTAAACACATAATGTACCCAACAACAACGCTTTACAAAAACTGGAATGTACTTAATATCAGATAACTTTTTATTCTGCAGACTGTTTTTTTACATCACAGGTAGGCCCCATTCAAAATATTTTTGAAATACCGTAAGGATAGTATATGCACCATTCCACGGCCGTCTTTCAGTTTCACCAAAAGATTATTTTACTATCTAGGCCCATATTTGTACAGCCGACTAAATGCAACCTTTATATGGCCCAACACACACAAAATGCAAAATTACCGTTCGCTCGTTCCTGCTCTCCAAAACCTACGACGAGACTGAGGCACTTTTGAAATTTCTCTCTTGATTTTCATTCAAAGCAAAGCTTATTTATTATTATTATTAAATTATTGGCCCAATTTTATTTTATACCATAAAATCAAATTCACCACACACAATCACACACAGACACGACTCTCTAAAACTTTTGATTTTTGATTGCATGTTTACGTTTAGTTCTAAGAATATTGATTTATTATTACTAAAGTAAACAACCAAATTGTAAAGAATCAAGAGGTAGCATATAACATAGTACACCTTATGTAGGGAGGAAAACTGTTTCTCCTTAATACAGGTTGCTCAGCCATCTAGCGAGGAAAACAGCAGCTCACCCAATAATTAATTTGTAATTTCTATGCACATTTTCTTGCATACCTTCTGTGTTTACTACAAATACCTTTTTAAGCAAAATAAGATTTTATTATTATTACATTTATAATTCATATACAAAACATATAAAATTTAAATTTTTAAATATTTCTATAAAAAACATTTAAAAATAGAAAAAATAGTAGCCCACCGGTATCGGGAATAGGGTCCAAGCTACCGGTGGTCAGGGCTCCCGAGAGAGGAACCTCCTCACTATACGCGCCGTGTCTAAGAGTACTCCTTTCTGGATCAAGCTCTTTATCCAGCTGCCCAACGAGAGCCTCTTGAGATGTTTTTCAAGGCTCTGGGCAATTACGCCATTGGCCGACTATCGGCACAATGACTGCTATGTTCACGTCCCACATGTCGACAACCTCACGAGCCAAGTCATGATACTTCGTTTGTTTATCTTTCTCTGACTTCACGAGGTTCTCGTCATGAGGGACTGCTATATAAACAATCATTGCGCGATGCTCTAGTCGGTCTATCACCACTATATCAGGCTTAATAATAATAACCGATAGCCTAGACCTGAACCCTCCAGCATATGTGCTTTCAGGATTCAGAGCTAAGCAAATTAAAGCGGACTCAAACTGTCGCCCTGAAATATTCCCCGTTTAATCCATACAGGCTCATTGTTCCCCTCAATCGGTCGACATCCTGGATAGCGAAGGACTGTTTTCCATTGCCTCATACATGACTCAAGAAAGGTGCCTAGAGTTGCATCTATATTGTACAACTCCAACACCCAGCCATATATGTGGCACAGAGTCGTAGGCCTTCTTGTAGTCTATCCAACATGTCGACAGATCCTTGCGGGATCGACGAACCTGTTGGCTTATAGTCATGTCTCACTGAAGTTGAATAAGCTACCTGTTGAATGTTGATGATGTGCAGATCAGCGGGTCTAAAAAGGCCACTTTAGCAGAATCAGAAAGCAAATCACGTTACCCGTCACTGTCAAAATTTTGCAATCAACCTTGAACCTAATTTGTTAGTGATAAAGATGAAAATGAATATTAATATTATGATTCTAATATAATTGTCTTAAAGTGGCCATTTTTAGCCTACATACGACTGAATGCTGTTATGATGTGACAGTTGAAGGAGTGCTGTATGTTCCATAGTAAGTCTTACCACGAATCTTTTGTCCGTTAGTCGACTAATAAGCAACAGAAACAGTGTGTCCTTTACAAACAGTGGTTGTAAGATTTACAACAGAGAAGGAAAACTGATGGCGACAGCTGTACTTTCGAATGGAGTGTACAATTTAAACTTACCTGATGATTTAATGGCTGCTGCAGTGGTAACCAGTGACACCTGGCATCGTAGATTAGGACATGTGAATAATACTTACCTGAATAAAATGATGAATGCCGTCAAAGGTTTCTCAGTCTTGGAAGACAGATTTAATTAGTAAGAGTTCCTGTACTGTATGCTGTTAGGGAAGTAGAGTCGACTTCCAATTCCTAGTAAAGGCAACAGGAGTACGTGCTGAACTGTTGGATATTATACAATATGCAGATGTTTGTGGACCTTTGGAGAATATTTCCATTGAAGGATCAAGGTTCCGTACCAAAATGGTAAAAAAGGAACCCTTATAGTGAGACTAAGTCTGTCTGTCTGTCACAGCTGGATATCTGAAGAACTACTTATGCTATGAACTTGAAATTTGCAATAGTTTTAGATGAAGTTTGTTCAACTATTTTGCAAATAAGAAAGACATAAAAATATATATGTTTTCTTGCAACAGCGACTGAAAGAGATTATTAAAAATTCAAAGTGGCTACTAAGGCTAACGCTATTCATACACATTCAAATTCTTAAACTATTTTTCTTTTTTAGCCCGCTTGGTTTAGACTTCTTTAAAAAAAAATGAATTTTATAACACCCCCCCCCCCCCGTATCTCCGAAGTTTGCAGAGAGAAAAATCTGAAAATATTATAAATGATAGAAGTTTATGTAATGACAACAAAAAATAAATTAGTTCCACAATTTGTAAACAGATGGCGCCGACCTAGAACTGCATATTCTATACCGTAGTTAGGTACAGGGCGCGATCTGTATCGATATTCATTGAAGTTTTTATAAATAAAGATTTTTCTTTTTAATTATATTATGAATGGTATGTTCTATTTTATGAAAAGGTTTAAAAAAATTATAAAAGGTAAATCTAATTTTATCCAGATCGAGCGAGCACAGAGAGCGGTCCTTAAAGTATGCTGTTCCAAGCCAAGACTTTATCCCACCGTTAAGCTCTACGAATATTGTCAAGTCCTCACGGTTAGGCAATTTTTTGTTCTAGCCACAACCATTAAACAACACGCCATTTCCAACTATTCCCAGCAAATAAATCGCCGTAACCATATAGTTGCTCTAAATACGCCTCTTGAAACTTCCTTTAGTCATAGATTCTTTATTTTCCTTGGTCCGTATCTTTACAATAAATTAAACCGAATTCTTTCCTGCACCCATGGACCAAACATAATTTTAAAGTCACTTTACAAGTCTGGCAACAAGGCCAAAAATATACTGCCACAGAAGCTCTCTTTGACGTATTAGTCTAGTTATTTCATGCACTAACACACACCACAACAAATATACACTGTCACACACATATCATCACAAACAGACACCTTCACAAACATTACACTCATAAAAACCTCCCAAATATAGGTATTTTTAATTATTTTTAACTCTTTTTCAAATTAAATTTAATTTAATCTCACTATAATTCTAAAATGAATGTAATCTGTTATTAACTCACTAATTGGTTGAAACTGCTATTTGCTGTGATATCAGATGTAAGCTATCAAATGTGTTAATCTATGACCGGGTGGGGACCTGGTGACCTGTATTACAGGTGTTACTACCTACCACAGGCACCAGCGATCCACAACCAAAAATTACTAGCTTTTGCTCGTGTGTAAATTCTGTTTGTATTTTTTGGCTTGTGGTAAGAAATAAACAATTTTTATTATTATTTAATTTACTTTATTCATTTAACCATACATATATATTATATTTTTAAATATTTGAATAAAAAAACATTTAAAAATATAAAAATAGTAGCCCACCGATATCGGGAACAGGGTCCAAGCTACCGGTGGTCAGGGCTCCAGAGAAAGGAACCTCCTGACAATGCGAGCCGTGTCCAGAAGTACCACTTTCTGAATCAAGCCCTTGATCCAGCTGCTCAACGAGAGCCGCCTAAGGTGTTGGTCGAGGCTCGTGGCTATTAAGCCATTGGACGACACGACTATCGGTACAATGATTGCGGAGTCCACTTCCCACATGTCGACAACCCATTATTTATTATTTTTGTTTTTGACATTCTCGGGTCCCTAGAGACCCGGTCCTTTGGTAGGCGTACGAGGGGCCGATGCCAACTCGCAGAGGCCTCTTTAGACATTTCAAATGGAATGGGACACCAACCGACGATTATCCCTGTATGCACTGTGAAAGTATACCCAAGGACAATCCCCGGTTGGAGCAAAACTATTGCAAAATATGGAAACAAAAGATGAAAAACGCTATGGGTTTGGCAGGTTTAGTGGACTAATTACTACTACTATGGAAGAACTATTGGCCCCTGCCTGACCATTGACAATTAAAACGGCTTTAAAATAGCAGGGGGTGACTTGCACACTCAATAAATGGGCCCCCCGAAAAGGGTCGCTAGCACAAAGTAGCGCCAAGGGGGCAACATATCCTGAGGTGCTAGAGGAGTGGAGAGGTATACCACGGCTATCAGGACAATCCCGGAAGTACGGTCAAGATCCCTACCAGCACCTTACTGGATTATACGTCCTTCTCCCGAGCACGTTTGCTCTTGCGAATCTCCACTCAGACCGGCCGATTAAGGCTAGAAAGAGGTGGGAGCTCTGTTCCTCGTCAGTGTTCACTTCGGCCAGCCAGTAACGGCAAGCCGGAAATGAGGAACAATAATTCTCCCTGGAGATCAGGTCCGTGGGGTCGCTAGTGCCCAACAGTTCGCCACAAAACTGCCATGCGGATTTATTTATTATTATTATTATCATTTCTCCTCATCGTGACCTCAAGCTCTCGAGCAGCGAGTCATAGAGCCAGCCAGTACCCACGGCTTCTACGGATATTCTGACCACCAGCATGCAGCGGCCGTGCATTCCTGTTCAGCATCCTCAGCATCTATAATCACCCCGGATCATTGGGGCGCATACAGTTCCGACTCACCGTGAACTCTGCGACTACCGATTCCGACTCACTGGAACCAACCTTCCACTGGCCCAGCAAGCATCTCAAGATGTATGGACGACTCATCCACTATCGACCTCTGGTCTCCTGAGGGGAGTGATGTAGCGGCATTAAGGCCGCCACAAGAAAACCAACGGATCAAATCTACGTCGCAGCAAAAAGAACCGCATCTATCCAACATGCAGCGAACTAAAATCCTGCATCGCGCAAGCAGAGTTTACCGTGCGATTTGAACATGTACATCAGCTCGAATAATTATTAACTATTGGGCAGTAGCCCGCCAGGCACAACAGCCGCCTGGTCGGAGGATCCTTCCTTTTCAATGGGGGTTTGCGAGGCTTTACTCTCTGTTCCGCTTACCTCCTAAAATAGATGGAGATGAAGCGAGCCAGGTGTGCACCCGGCAGCTACTTAGTAAAAGAGGGTAGGAAACGCTCCGTTTTCTATGTTAAAGAAAAAAAATGAAAATGTGCTTTCACTCACACGTTCAGTGATCAGTGACAATACGTTATTATGAAATAAATTTTTATATCTTAAATTCAGGCAACCATGGACTTAGCACACTTTTTGATAAGGCAATCTAGTACGGATGGATTTTGAATAAATCAAGCGTATATTTGATATTTCGATTAAAATAACTTATGAGAGTTTAGCAACATTTTATCAACATTTACCTACCTGTTTATACACTAATAAAGAACTAGATACACAATCCCAAGTAAAAGTTCTCTAAAAACTGTCACCAAATTGTGTTTAGGTATTGCAAGTTGCAATAAACATAAAAATTAATGTAAATTCAACCTTAATCGCCTTAAATGCTTAAAGTTTATTTCACAAACCTTTGTACAAAAAGCAATAAATTTTTATTCCCGATACCCACTGATCAACATATTTCAAAACAAATTCAACCTTACACGCATGTCTTAAAGTTCTAATTCGTCTCTAACAAATGGAACAGAGTCAAGTGGGCATGCGAAAGTATGATTAATACGTGTAAAATAGTAAGAGTCTTTATAATTGAGATGCTTTATAACTCCTGCTGTTTAAAACAACTTAATTTCAAAAATGTTTTTATGTGATTTATTGACAACATATCAGCATTTACAATACAGTGATAATAACAATTATATAATTATAACTTGTTGCTCCGCGCTACTTCGTCTGCGTCACAATTTTCATTACTGCTCTGCTCCTATTAATAAACGTTATAACCTTCCTCGATAAATGGGCTATCCAAAATTGACAGAAGTTTTCAAATCCGACCTGTAGTTCCTGAGATTAGCGCGTTCAAGCAAACAAACAAACAAACAAACTTTTCGGCTTTATATATTAGTAAGTATAAGAATAAGATATTAATACTTAGGTACCGAAAATATGAAACACCATCCTTTTTTAACGTCCTAGATGTGTGATTTTTGCCATTTTTAAACGAGCACTGAGGCATGTTTACCGTCGAAGCGTTCGAATGCTACTAAATTAAAAGCGCACCGAAATGTTCCAGTAGGTGCTTACTCGGTGAGGACATTTTTTGCGGTTGATTGTGTCTCTAGTTTTCTATTAGTGATCGATGTGTTTATTTATACCTTGGGAACCCCATTGTTGCACAGAGGGAAAGTAAGCAAACCATATTTTTTCCTTAGGGTATATTTTATCAGCTGATGATCGAATTTTATAAATAAAAATAAGGGAAGTTGGTAAAAAAAATGTGATTAAACATTTTAATGTTTAACATCATTGACACATGATTTAGCTAGGCAACCTACTTCCAGCGTATCTATCTAAACATTATCTAGTATTTATTACAATTAAATAACATTACATGAGGGTATATATTTCTTATACCGGATCTCCTACTATTAGCAGTTTGTGCTTGTGGTCACTACTTAGAACTAACGCGACCCAAAGCTGACAATGAGCACAAAACGTGTTTTGAATGGCTTTATAAACTATGAGAGAGTTATGACCTAAAGTTGGTAAAATGCATGGGAACGATGATCCTCAGTGTATGTTAGTAGTTGTGGAAAGCAAGGTTATACCTAGTACCTTACCAGCTAATAGGTAAGGTTACCTACTTAGGTACATGTTATGGCTAACATCCTAATTTTACCGAACTTCCCTAAGTGAATTATGTAGATAAGTACCTATAGTTTTGTTTCCCTATATTTTCAATCAACCAGCCTTGTCCAGGGGTAAGTATCGTGTTGTCTATTTACCTATCCACTGGGCTGTGCAGATTATCAGATAGTAATTTCATGGAAAATATTGGTATTCAGTTGCACCCGGCTAAGCTGGAGGTCAATTCCGATGTAGTTGGGAAAATATTAGATATCTTCAGTTTGTTAAGGTACCTACCAGTTAAATGCCAGGACTTCAAGCTTCCAAATCTGTCAGCCAATACGCCCACGACCGGAGTAGCCAATGCGTCTATTACTTGACCTGAAATTTACGAGATTTTTTTTAAGAAAGAGAACAATTTCAAAACGATCCAGTAAGGCTTTATTGTTGTCGCTGTGAAATCTACATAGAGCACCATAGGTAAAATGTAATATGCTTAGGTGATTTCAACGTATAAGCCATAAGCTGTCAATAAGAGCTAACAAACCATCCGGTTAACTAGACATCACATCCACGAACACTTTAAAAATTGACGCTATATAAACCGCTATAATATTCTGGTTGTATGCATATAAATAATTTTAGCCTTGTGGAGCATGTTATAAATTACTATCCCGATGACAACTTTGCTGTGTACTGGCACATTCCAACCTTCAAAATAGGTTGTCAATTTTTTTACACTTAGGGCCCTTTTTCTGTTATGCATATTTTCACCCGCGCGCTGATCTGGTCCGCGTGCAGGCTGCACGCATCCCATCATTTCATACATGTTTTTCCTATCATGCGCCCAGCACGCAAGGAATTCGGATTGTGAATTCTGAGAGACTAGCATAGACGTTTGATTTTCTATTATTCTGACCCGATCGCAAAGATTAATTTCGAAAGGAACGTAATGTTTTTATTTTATTTTCAGCAAATAGACCACACATGTCATCAATGTGGTCATGTGGCCACATGACCACATTGATTGTAATACAGGGCAATGACAAAGATATGTATGAACATGAAATAAACGCTGCTCTGCAAACATCTATGGTAAAACAAAATTTATACAATTACATACGAATCGAGGTAAGCCATTAAACCTACTGTAGATTATAAAGAGGTAGCCCTGACAGAAACTGACTCAATAAAATTTCTTGGGATTACGGTAGATAAATTTTGCTCTTGGAAGAATCACGTAAATGATGTTTGTAGTAAATTGAATAGTTTTATTAACCCTTTCTGACATATAAGCTGTGACATATCTAGAAACCCTGCAATTACCGCGTATCACGGCTATATTTCTTCCATATTGCGGTATGGCATAAATTTTTTGGGGTCGCTGTGTGTTATTCGGATTGAAACAAATAGAATCTTGTCGCCCTTTCTTTAGAAAGTATAAAATATTGTCTTTACCATGAATCTACATTTTGGAATCAAGTATATTTGTTTACAAACATAAGGGACTTTTTGAGAATGCGAAAAGTTATTATGCCCTTTGATTACATAATATTAACAAGTTGCATCGACCAAAAACAAACCTCACGCTAACATCAAACAACAGCTATATTATGTGCATCAAATTATACCATAAAATTCCGAGTACCATTAAAACCATTCTTTAAATTTAAGCGTAGTTTGACAAATCTCCTTATTGATAAATGCTTTTACAGTGTACTGGAGTTTTTAGATTATAAGTTGTAAAACTGTAGAGGAAAATAATGATATCTTAAATTTAATGTTCCAATTTCAATTTATGCGATGTAATTTATTTCTGATTTATTAATAATTTCTTTTAATTAATTATGATTTACTTTGATTGCTTGCGAGAATTTTGACTAATGTAATATATAGTATAACTACTATGACCAATTTGCACGCCGAAATTAAAGGCAGAATAAGAGATCTGTAATAAATTAACGTAAGAACTTTCTGTACCTTATTTAAGCAAATAAAAGAATTTGTATTTGTTGTATTTATGTGGCTATGCAACTCTTAAATCACGAGATATGTGATTTTATTGTGATCAAAAGTGGTTCATCTCTACTTGGCTTTTCAAAAACGTTTTCACGTTAAAGACTCACTCTACAAGGAATGTATGTTATGTTATGTAGTATTAGTAAATTTTGTTAAGGGGTTAGAGCTGTAAAGGCGCTAAAAATCCTTTATTTCGGTACTCAAATTTAGTCACATAATTGAGTTAACTACAAACATACTGACAATTACAAAAATAATGTTACTACCAAAGGTTCTTTTTGAAAATCTCTTTTAACTGGTGTAACTTATAGATAGCGTGAACTGAACCAAAATCTTAACTTTGGTGTCTAATTTTTCACTTATTCCAAACGAACTTAAATTTAAGAATATTAAGAATTGAACTTATGTTAATAGCAATAGTTCTTCTTGCTGTTGAGAAGTTCGTGGCTAAATAATAGCAGCCACATGGGTCGATTTTTTAACCGACTTCATCAAAAAGGAGGAGGTTCTATGTTCGGTTGTATGTATCTTTTTTTTTAATGTATGTTCACCGATTTCTCCGCCATTTCTGAACTGATGTCAATTTTTTTTTTTATTCGAAAGTCTAAACTTTTGAGGTGGTCCCATTGTCACCAAGTTAGAATCCGATGATGGGATCCCATGAAAATCGAGGGAAACCCTCAAATTTTATAGGCACATACACTGTTTTTCATAAACTTTCTAACGCAATTCAGATATTTGTGCCTGGTAATTATCATCTCATGTTGCTGAGCTGATGATGGAAGGTATAAGCCAGGATCTGATGATGGTATCCCATGAAAAATGTTTGTTCAGCGATATTTTTACCAATTGTTAACCGATTTGGATGATTATTTTTTTTTTTGGAAGAGTTATTTCTCGGACTGCTCCTATTTAAATTTGGTGAAGATCTGATGAAGAACTTCGGAGGTAGGCAACGATACTCTTCAATAAATGATAGCAAATGGGTCGGGATTTCTAAAATCGCATGTCTGTTGATTGTTTACACCATTTCATAACATAACATCACGCCGGCACGCTGTGTTTGTGGTTTCAATTTTTAGTGGTACGCAGGTACCACAAAAAAATTGAAAAATAAAAAACTTTTTTACAAATAAATAAAACCGACTTCTAAAAACTAAAACTAAAAATGGATGTAGGAATGGGTCCCGCGGTACTAAGGAGCTACTCCTTATTGATATGGCCATTAGCCAACAGGTTCGGCGTTCCCGAAAGGATCTGTCGACATGCTGGATAGACTATAAGAAGGCCTATGTCTCGGTGCCTTATACATGGCTCATGAGGGTGCTAGAATTGTATAAAGTTAATGCAACTCTACGCACCTTCCTGATGTCGTGTATGAGGCAATGGTGGACAGTTCTTCGCTATCCAGGATGTGGAAATATCCAAAGGAATAGCGAACGGGCAAGCGGGGTATATTTCAGGGCAATAGTTTGAGTCCGCTTTGGTTTTGTAGCTAGCCTTGAATCTTCTTAGCACACTGCTATAGAATTGAGGGCTAGGCTTTTGGTTGAAGAGAGGTGGTCAGGTTATATCTCACCTCCTTTACGTGGATGATCTGAAACTTTTTGCCCCCATTAATCTGCAGCTGATGGAGCTACTGAAGGTAACTGAAAATTTCAGTAATGCCATCAGGATGGAGTTTGGTGTGGACAAATGTGCGGGCATGCATTTAAAGCGTGGAGAGATTATGGAATCCGTCGGAACTCAACTCTTGGATTCCATAAGCCTTTGAATCTAATTTAGAATTCTAAATTCAAGTATTCTTTGAATTAAAAAATTAAATATTTTCATTACGTAATCTCGATTTGTCTCGAAAATTCATTCTTAGATACTAACATTCAAGTCTTAGAAGTTGTTGTTTGTTATTTATTATCGATTGCTCTGTATTATTAAATTATTTTTTTTAGCTCTCGCTGGCCGCCGGCTTTATGTAATAAACTGGCTGTGCAGTCAGGACTATTAACGTACAGAAGATCTTCTCTCTAAAATAATTAAGTCACGTTATAATCCCCCCTTTTACATACACCTCACCACACCACACCACATCCCAGCCCACTCACACCCATCATCATCATCATCATCGTCATCATCGTCATCCATCCCTCCCCCTTTTACACACAAACTCATAAAGACATATTCAAAGTTTATAGTTCATTATAGGTTTATTAACACACATACGGAAAATAAAGTTTTTTTTTGTTCACGAAGTTATAGTACAACACCGACTCCTGAGTCACAGGGTCCCCCAAGTTTAGGAGGCAGAGTTTCTCTATATGTGCAGGCTTTATCATGGTATACATTATGAATATACAAAACCAAATACGATCAGGCGTCGAAAAATTCCTCCTCATCGCTGTCATCCGAAAACGTGCCCAGAAGACTGGCAGCATTGCCACGTTGAATGGCAATGCTAATTCTTTGAGCAAAAAACGAGCCAGCCCTCTGGTCACGCAAAGTGTCGAACAGTCGGCGAGAAATGTCCTTAAAAAGGAGACGCGCACTCGGACCCCATGACCCTAGCGTTTCGACCCCAAACGGCTCAAAACTGTAATTACCAATAAGGTTACAGTATTTGCGCCGCTTGAGGGCCTCAGCAGCCGCAGCAGCAGCGCCGGCACAGCTCGCCGTACTTGGAACATGTGATGGCGCAAGGGTGTCGACACATGTTGCGTCCCACACCAGAGGCCTACCCACCTTCCACGGCACCAACGTCATACCATCTGGTCTCTTCCCATCGTCACGTACCAAGGCACTAGGTTCTAATACTGCAGGTACGCCGGCGGTGACAAGAGCTCGAAAAATAATATCATTGATGCTAGCGTGTCGTACTATGCGGCCCGCGCTCTTGCAGCAGGAAAGGTCATGGTGTCCGAGACTGTCATGGTATTGTATGCAAAGGTATTTTGTGGCAATAAACTTTTCTTTTTTTTATTAAAATCTAAATAGAGCATTTTTAACCGACTTCTAAAAAGGAGGAAGGTTCTCAATGTTTCGAGATCTTTATTTTTTTTGTGTGTATTTTCCCCGACTATTCGAAGACGCCTGGACCAAATTAGAAAATTCTAATTGAAAATGTAGATTTCCCAGGTGGTCTCATGGTCATCAGCTCTGGATCTCATGATGGATCGTGGAGAAATAGCAACTCTTAAAATTTTAGCAAATTGACTAGGGTTGCTGAAACCGCATGTCTATTTATTGTTTACATAAATGCATAACATCACGCCGGTATGCCTGTGAAGACCCTATGCATGTGTGAATGTCAATTTAAAAGACGAAAATATTTTTTTTCCAAAAATACCATTGACTTCTAAATAAAAACACTATAGAGTATAAAAAAACTTTTATTTCGGAAGAACGTATCAAAAAATGAAGAAACTATCAAAAACACTGACTTCCATAATCAAAGTTTTTTATACTTTGAAGTGTTTTTATTTAGAAGTCGTGGTCTGAGTGGTCTTTGAATGCACTTCTTCAGACGGAATAAATAAATAATATAGCTTCTCCAGCGCGGCCCGAAGAGGAGGTCGTGTTGGTCATAACTTCCAAACTGTACTCGTCAAATTGACAAACCTAAAAATATACCATTCACGAAAATTTAAAATAAAATTAACCGTGGTGTGGTACTGAAAATTTCGAACACATTTATTTTATGTCTGTATCGATAGTAAACAGAGGACCTTACCTATCAGAGGCAAAACTTTTCCGAGAACATAAATGTAGCTTGCTTTTGCATCCTCAATTATGCAAGTTTTATGTTAAAGTCAAAAAATGTAACTTCAATGTTTGTAGGGGGGATATTCTTATTTTCAAAAGTCCGAATTTTATAATATCTAAAAACTAAATTGGCTATTTTTAAAAATCAAGAAACTTATTTTACCGAAATTCGTAAATGCGATTTGTTTGTTATCCGATTTTCAAACGTCCGAAGAATTAAATTCTCGATGGGTTTTCAGTCCGAATAACGACATTCTGATTTTCAATACTCTGAATAAACTCCCAATCAAGACCCGCAAGACTCTGAACTGACCGCAAAAATCAGGGCGATAGCAGATGTCGTCCCGGGCGTACATGCATACGCCCGCGCGGGGTCTAAAGTGGTGCTCCAGGGTAAACCCAGGGTAAGACAGGTATGACACGTCCGACGGACATCCGATCTGCGTCTCCGTCAGGAACAAGAGCGCTGGTTTCTCGGTCTCAAGATGGTGATGGACTGCGGCGAGATTTGAGTGCAGACCTCGTATATTAGAGAGGTGCACTTTATGCGAAAGGACGTGCTACCGCTGTACAGCTTTTCTCTTTTTATTCCTGTTCATTAATAAACTTGAGTGATAGAGGTTGAGGAGAAGGAAGTGAAATGAGGTTCCAAGCTGCTAACCTTCAGGCACGCCCTGACAGGACGACATCTTTCGGGGACTAGTCTGGAGACTGCGGGGACGCCCGAGCCCCCCCGGGAATGTCCATCGGGCCCTTTCATCTGGTCGCCAACCAGCACGATGGTGCATTCCGGGATTTTTCGTCAGATGGCGGGGCAGCCTTTCATGTGTGGCTAGCACACTACTTGGGCCCCCAACTATCTGCGGTCGGCCAGCGGTGCACCGTGCCTCGGATCCCGCTACCCTCCAAGACTAGTCTCCCGATACGCCCATGCCAGGGCTAGCCTGGCTGGTCTGCCTGCATTGGAACAACTATTTCGACCCAACTCCTCTGAATTGGCTACACTGAGCATCGTACCGGAACACAGCTAAGCCGCTTGGCGGTACGTCTTTGCCCAGTGGGTGGTCACAAGCCATCGGCCGAAGCCTACCACCAGTTATACTCAGTCATACTGAGGGTGACTGGATTCGGGAGGTCCAGCGCGTGTGCGATCCGATACCAGAAATTGGGGCGATTACCATCAGCCCTCAAGATGTAGCTTGTGCAGTCCATCCGTTAGCCTCAAAATTATAGACCGTTCACATGTTTACCGACGGTCTATAAAGTTCTTATATCCATTTTGAGGACAAAGATGGTCATATTAACAACAACAAAATCATGTCTACCTCACAAAATGGATGTAGGAATGGGTCCCGCGGTACTAAGGAGCTACTCTTTATTGATATGGCCATTAGCCAACAGGTTCGGCGTTCCCGAAAGGATCTGTCGACATGCTGGATAGACTATAAGAAGGCCTATGTCTCGGTGCCTTATACATGGCTCATGAGGGTGCTAGAATTGTATAAAGTTGATGCAACTCTATGCACCTTCCTGATGTCGTGTATCCTCATACACGACATCAGGAAGGTTCCATTGCCTCCAATGGTGGACAGTTCTTCGCTATCCCGGATGTGGAAATATCCAAAGGAATAGCGAACGGGCAAGCGGGGTATGTTTCAGGGCAATAGTTTGAGTCCGCTTTGGTTTTGTAGCTAGCCTTGAATCTTCTTAGCACACTGCTATAGAATTGAGGGCTAGGCTTTTGGTTGAAGAGAGGTGGTCAGATTATGTCTCACCTCCTTTACGTGGATGATCTGAAACTTTTTGCCCCCATTCATATGCAGCTGATGGAGCTACTGAAGGTAACTGAAACTTTCAGTAATGCCATCAGGGTGGAGTTTGGTGTGGACAAATGTGCGGGCATGCACTTAAAGCGTGGAGAGATTATGGAATCCGTCGGAACTCAACTCTTGGGTTCCATAAACCTTTGAATCTAATTTAGAATTCTAAATTCAAGTATTCTTTGAATTAAAAAAATAAATATTTTCATTACGTAATCTCGATTTTCCTTCAAAAATTCATTCTTAGATACTAACATTCAAGTCTTAGAAGTTGTTGTTTGTTACTTATTAACGATTGCTCTGTATTTTTTTTTTCTATTTGTTTTGTTTCAATAATATTTCTCAGTTATTAATTATTTTTTTTAGCTCTCGCTGGCCGCCAGCTTTATGTAATAAACTGGCTGTGCAGTCAGGACTATTAACGTACAGAAGATCTTCTCTCAAAATAATTAAGTCACGTTATAATCCCCCCTTTTACATACACCTCACCACACCACACCACATCCCAGCCCACTCACACCCATCATCATCATCATCGTCATCATCGTCATCCATCCCTCCCCCTTTTACACACAAACTCATAAAGACATATTCAAAGTTTATAGTTCATTATAGGTTTATTAACACAAATACGGAAAATAAAGGTTTTTTTTTGTTCGAAGTTATAGTACAACACCGACTCCTGAGTCACAGGGTCCCACAAGTTTAGGAGGCAGAGTTTCACTATATGTGCAGGCTTTTCCCAAAACCCAATGTAAGTACCTATGTGAAATGTATCATGGTATACATTATGAATATACAAAACCAAATACGATCAGGTGTCGAAAAATTCCTCCGCATCGCTGTCATCCGAAAACGTGCCCAGAAGACTGGCAGTATTGCCACGTTGAATGGCAATGCTAATTCTTTGGGCAAAGAACGAGCCAGCCCTCTGGTCACGCAAAGTGTCGACCAGTCGGCGAGAAATGTCCTTAAAAAGGAGACGCGCACTCGGACCCCATGACCCTAGCGTTTCTACCCCAAACGGCTCATAACTGTAGTTACCAATAAGGTTACAGTATTTGCGCCGCTTGAGGGCCTCAGCAGCCGCAGCAGCAGCGCCGGCACAGCTCGCCGTACTTGGAACATGTGATGGCGCAAGGGTGTCGACACATGTTGCGTCCCACACCAGAGGCCTACCCACCTTCCACGGCACCAACGTCATACCATCTGGTCTCTTCCCATCGTCACGTACCAAGGCACTAGGTTCTAATACTGCAGGTACGCCGGCGGTGACAAGAGCTCGAAAAATAATATCATTGATGCTAGCGTGTCGTACTATGCGGCCCGCGCTCTTGCAGCAGGAAAGGTCATGGTGTCCGAGACTGTCATGGTATTGTATGCAAAGGTATTTTGTGGCAATAAACTTATCTTTTTTTATTAAAATCTAAATAGAGCATTTTTAACCGACTTCTAAAAAGGAGGAAGGTTCTCAATGTTTCGGGATCTTTATTTTTTTTTGTGTGTATTTTCCCCGACTATTCGAAGACGCCTGGACCAAATTAGAAAATTCTAATTGAAAATGTAGATTTCCCAGGTGGTCTCATGGTCATCAGCTCTGGATCTCATGATGGATCGTGGAGAAATAGCAACTCTTAAAATTTTAGCAAATTGACTAGGGTTGCTGAAACCGCATGTCTATTTATTGTTTACATAAATGCATAACATCACGCCGGTACGCCTGTGAAGACCCTATGCATGTGTGAATGTCAATTTAAAAGACGAAAATATTTTTTTTCCAAAAATACAATTGACTTCTAAATAAAAACACTATAGAGTATAAAAAAAACTTTTATTTCGGAAGAACGTATCAAAAAATGAAGAAACTATCAAAAACACTGACTTCCATAATCAAAGTTATTTATACTTTGAAGTGTTTTTATTTAGAAGTCGTGGTCTGAGTGGTCTTTGAATGCACTTCTTCAGACGGAATAAATAAATAATATAGCTTCTCCAGCGCGGCCCGAAGAGGAGGTCGTGTTGGTCATAACTTCCAAACTGTACTCGTCAAATTGACAAACCTAAAAATATACCATTCACGAAAATTTAAAATAAAATTAACCGTGGTGTGGTAGTGAAAATTTCGAACACATTTATTTTATGTCTGTATCGATAGTAAACAGAGGACCTTACCTATCAGAGGCAAAACTTTTCCGAGAACATATGTAGCTTGCTTTTGCATCCTCAATTATGCAAGTTTTATGTTAAAGTCAAAAAAGTAACTTCAATGTTTGTAGGGGGGATATTCTTATTTTCAAAAGTCCGAATTTTATAATATCTAAAAACTAAATTGGCTATTTTTAAAAATCAAGAAACTTATTTTACCGAAATTCGTAAATGCGATTTGTTTGTTATCCGATTTTCAAACGTCCGAAGAATTAAATTCTCGATGGGTTTTCAGTCCGAATAACGACATTCTGATTTTCAATACTCTGAATAAACTCCCAATCAAGACCCGCATGACTCTGAACTGACCGCAAAAATCAGGGAATTTCGGATAAAAAATCCTTATAAACAAAAATGACATTGAAATGTGAATTTTTATAATAAAATGCTTTAGTTCATGAAATTTCCTATTGAATAGTTACAAAAAAGATGGTGGTTACCACTCAAAACTTTCAGCATTTCGCGACGAAAAATTGTAGTTAGTGTGTCTCTTGTGACGTTTTTTTTTTTTCAATTTTTTAGACCATGTTTATATTTTTTTTTGTTAAATGCTTTACTTTGAAGATTTGACTATCCACTGTACTTTTTTTCTGCTTCAAAATGTATTTTACCAATACGGAGATCTCTGTGACGAAAAAATTGCCATTTTTCGGTGCTCTGAGCAATGACAGCCCCTTTGTGGCTGCATATATAAAATTATATTTTAGTAAATTATGTTTAATATTGTGTATCGAGCTAATAATCATATGTATGAAGGTTAAATAAATCCACACTAATATATAAATCTGGAGAGTTTGTATGTTTGTTTGCTTGAACGCGCTAATCTCAGGTCCGATCAACTAGTTGAATAATAATTATACACAATCCAAACGATGAATTAAGCGTAACATTGTTAGAATCAAGAAGTACATGAAGAAGAAAAGTCCTACTACACGAAAAATTATGCCCACCCTACACATTTATTTCTTTAGAAATCTAAAATTTGGATTATCACATAAAGTTTAACACTTACAGAACAAAGAAATACTATATGTTAAATTTTTGTAAAAAAAAATTAACAATTTCAAGTGCAAGCCCCAATTCTCTGCGAAGTTGCATTTAGAAAATACGGACCAAAAAATGGACCACTCAGAGCGGCATTTCTACCAATTTTCTACTTTCGTAATGTCTGGAAGAAATATTATTAATTTTTTCGTCTGAAGGGGTGCATTCAAAGATCACTTTATTCACACGTGCGTGGATTGAGTAATCTAAATAAATCGATATAACTTTCTAAAATGGCTTTCAAATTAATTGATTTAAATAGCTTTTACAATATCTTTACTAAAATTTAGACCAGGAAAACTTAGAATTCGGAAATATGTGTCACGGCATTTTCGTGAGCCGTGTGGATTGAGTGATTTATTTATTGGACCATAAGTTTTTGACCTGAAGCTTTACAAATTTTTACTTTACCATCAAGTTTTTACAATTATTTACTAAAACCCTTCAGTTTTTTGTCGTCATCAAGCGAACTTTAAAAACAATCACTCAATCCACGCCAGTTATTGTTTATGAGCTCACTTGTCAAACATTTGTTGGCGTTATAATTATTTGTGAAGAGTTTATTTGCTAAGTAATAATTTGGATTAATGAAATTGTGATGAAAATTGTTTGGGAAGTTACAATTTGACAATTTTTATTTTATGAAACGTGGGTAACCCGTGGTACTGAATAACTGATTTCTTTTTCGATATTTCAGGGTTGGCTCCGAAATACCGAAAAAAAATCAGTAAAGCTCACCAAACTCAAACTCACCAACCAAGGGGATCAATCCCATAATAAAAGTTGTATTTGATATACCTAAGAGCAGCATCGCACCAGCCACTGCTGCTCTCATGCTCAGCACGGCTTGGAAGAAGAGCATCATATATGAGAACCACATGGCTGCACAGAGGTCGTTGTACACATGACCCAGGCCAAAAAGCAAGTGCTGACTGACCCGCCACCATTTTCTTTTGAACGAGTCACTGGAAGAACAAAGAGAAGTGTGAATATAATAGTACTTAACATTTCCGGGCCAATATTTACTAGGAGATAGACGTACTAAAGATCAAACAATACTACATATTTCGCGACGTCACCTTGAGTGCTGCTATAGTAAATAAAGATGTTTCCAATTCTAATAAATTGTATGTTTTTAATTTACCAACAAGGATATATTATAGAGAAAAACATCGTGAAGTAAATTAATTAATTTATCAGGTAATTTTTAATAAACTTATTAGTACCTAAGGTACACATTGATTTACCGTAGAATTCGAATTGAGCAAACAATTAATTGCATCAGCTTCAAGTTGGGTCAGTGGTCAAGCAGCGACTCCATTACGTGGAGATCGAGACCAAGCCAGTTTTGTATTTAACCGCAGGGAGACTCACAAAACTTATACATGCAGAAACAATATTATATAAAATATACAGTGCAGTGTATGTTCCATCATACAGTGTAGAGCTAGCCTTACGCCATAAATTTGGGAGCCACAAAAATCATGCTGTAGCGCATGTAGCTATTAAGAATAATAAAGTTTAAAGTTTATAAATTGACGATTTGATTTGGACTTGAGCGTTGTATACATTACACTGCTATTGTTATTCGAGTAGATTGAAGCTGCCTGTACGCTAAATTAGACAAATTGGTTAAGAAAGGAGCGTAAAAGGATATTCTTCGTGAGGGGAAATGTGTAGTTAGAGGTATTCTCGCAAGTGCTTCTGGGAAACGAACGATATTCGTTCGTAGGCCATACGCGCTGTGCTGGGCGATTAACCTCATTTACATTCATTCAGTTTCGTATGGCACTAATTGGATAAGCTGCCCAAAACTGAATTTGCACGAGTTAAGACAAACGCCCCTGCTGAGGAATGCTAACGAGTAGCCACATGAATTACCTTAAGTTAATTTCAACTTGTTTCGATTCTCCTTTGTCGGTCTCGTCTCTTTTTGTATCGACATCCGTCGCTCCATATTTCACACTCATTTTTTTAATTTTTGTTCGTTTGTGCGAGCTTCAGAGAAAACGTCCATAAACAGTAACGTTCGCTTGTCACCGACGGTGGAGCACCTCACACACAATGTTTAGTAAAATAATACACTTTTACACCTGTGCTAACATTACACTGTTTTATTTAGTAATTTTAATAAATTTAATGAAAAGTATTTTATCGAGTTGTGCGCGGTTGCCAGCGCGTGTGCTATGAATGGAGCACTCCACTTGTGTGACATCGAATTAGCTCTACCGAAGAGAAGTATCGTATGACTGCTCTTTTTAGACGTTATTCAATTGTCAAGGAATCTCCAAATAATTGATCACTTTCTATTGACTGTTAAACTTTTGAACGGTAGTTAATTGTATACTTACAATTAGCAACCAATTAGGCATTTGCCAGCAGTTAATTGCTAATTAATTTAACAAAAATAATTGTTTTTGCATAAAAAGATATGTCTAAATTAAAAACATTCTTTTGTTTGCCATACCAGCCTGCCTAACGACGAGTAATGACTAATACTTGACGAGGTAAGTAATGTAGATAACGACTTCAACTGAACATTAATTGTTGAAAGACAATAATTGTTTTATTTTATTCTGAAGCAGAATTTCTTTGCATAGGTTACCAATAATATTTACTTTAACAATAACATACTGACATAAATAAGATTTATGCAATACCTACCGTATCATTTAATTTATATATCTAATTATAAACTACCGAAATGTTTATTAATCCACAATCTTCCTCCAAATGTGGCAGGCTACGGAGATGTGCTTACCGACTTTTTTTAAATGGAGAATGGATTCATATCTACTTATTACAATTTATCAAAATTAGAGTTTCCGACAGAGTGATCGTGGGTCGTACTAGTGTCCGACATTAAGAGGAAATGCGGGCGGATAGACTTTATACTATTTCCTCCTCCAATATTGGACTGATATAAGAGATATTTCACAAACTGAATAAGAAGGATGTATACTGTGTCCCTATGTTTTTCTTTGGACTTACACAGCGTGTCCAACTACGTGTGAGTAATATCTAGATACCTACTTATACAGCGGCTTCCGTGGGTATTAGGTTTCCTTTTCATCCGCGGTTCATGCCTCACTACCTGCGAACTGACCCTAATGTTAAACTAAAACACACTTTACGATGTAAAACTTACATTCCAGTTTTAAATGGTAAAAAATGTTCGACAAATCGTTATTGTAAAGTTACTTACCTACTGCCTATTAGTTTAATATGTTTTTTATTGCAACATTGTGTTATCCAAATTCAAACAGCCGGTAAAGATTTAAGCTTAAATCTTCTGAACGGTGCGATCAAGGGAGAAAGTTAATCAGAATACTTTTAAAGTAAATAAAATTTGCTACAGTTTGAGTGTAAACATAGCTATTTCGAAATGATAGTTTTAATTTTAAATTCGGGATAGGCAGTCAATACACTACAATATTTTTTGGATGAAGCATCTTAGAACACTTCAATGACTACACGACAACGTATAAATTCTTCATGATAACTTTAACGTTGTGAAATTATGGTATATTCTTTAGTCGCGCTAAGTGAATCTAGAGGAAAACCACCACCACCATTTGATCGTTGTTGGGTAAATTAAAAAAAAATCTGAGATTATTCTATGTGTGATAGAAATATTATCAAGTTCGATTTAATGTGCTGTCTCAATACATTTATAATCAATTAAGCTGCATTTGTACTCTAATTGTAGCTCGATTTTGTCTACTTTAAAAAAAGTGCGGTTTGACTTTTTACGTAGAATTCACCGTTTATAAGATATAAGCCGTATTGTGAAGCTTCCGTTCCGGACTAGTTTTTCATGGTTCAGGTTGATGAGGGTAGCCCCATAAAACTTGACGAATAGGAATTTTGACCTTGGAATGTTCCTTTAATTGTTCCAACGTTGAATCCAGATAGGTTATCTAATACAGGCATGTAAGCGCGATGCTCTTCAGCACCCTGCACAACTTTATCCTCGACGAAACATAGCACCGCGGTAACGTACAATGACCGCGTGTCGAACAAAGTTTTATCGGATCGATTTTCATGGCACACATCGAGTTTTTAGCGTCTGGATAGAATAGAATAGAATACTCTTTATTATGTTCACCATATAAGTTAAAGAAAAGATAGATGAAGAAAACAAGCGGTTCAAAAACAAACCGCAAAATTTTCACTGTAACTGTCACTACGTATTTTGTATTTAAAAACGTACGTTACTAGCATTTTTATGAATCTCTACGTGGACCACTTGAGTTGCATCGCACTTCTGATGACGAAGGTAATTCACCCATTTGGAGTATCTCTTTGCCGGAGTCCGAGTTCGACATGGTGCAGGTACGAAATAATAGTCTCAAAGCTGATTACAACCGTCTATTTATCGTACTAAGTGACGGGCAGAAGCTAGTTTTAAGATAGAGCTAGATTAAATTGATTTGTTCTCTCTCCGCCGTCTTTCATCATCGTCATCCAAGGAAGATTCATTAGGAAGGCTTTGAAGTTTAGTAAGGCGCTGCAATCATAATTAAACCAATCGGGGTATTATAGACTATCGACATAGTGCGATTGCGCTGCTCATGAAGTCATGACTGAATGATGAACAAGGTGGGTCATTCTGTTGAAGTTTCCCTTAACTTTTATAAACACCTTAACTTTAGGACTGACAACGCCAGTAAAGCCACGATTGTTTTAGCAATCGACTGAACACATAGGTACCAGTACATTGCGATCCACCATAGTTAAAAGACAGTGCGAACTATACGGCCATTTGGAACACCATTTGTAACTCGCTATGTATCTCTCAGATACGTCAAGGAGTGATCACGACACTGCGAATTGCCCCGTCCCCGGACCGAGCCCAGTGCACAGAACCATTAGGTTGTGTTCTGTGCGGACAGATTGGGTACCCAGCTAACTACTGCGCTGCTCTAAAGACCCCAAACTCGCTCTCAAACTGGTTTAGCATGCCAACGCCCACCAACAGTGAGGAAATCAATCCTCCCAAATGCACACTAGTGTTATCCCACAGAGAGATCCCAAATTTGGTGGCTTCCCAATTCCTGTCCATCAAAACGCTAATGGCTAACCCCTGTCCATTGACGCGAGCGAGTAATGTGGAACCGAGTTGACGACTGTGCCTGTCCATTGATTTGGAGCAGGGTAGTGTATAGCGAAGGTGCAGAATGCGCGGGCGGTGGGCAACGGGAGATCGCTCAAACTTTTGTTCTATTGACTGGACATAGCAAATTAGAATTTGGAAATTAGATTTCCAGTCTAGGCTAGAAAGATTCCCTAGTGTGGTTTGTTACGCTGACTACAAGCTGATCCTGGCGCACGGGAGGTCGCAACAGGCGCCATGCCGCGGGGTTGCGACAGTAATTGAGAGAATCCGGCAGTTGGGTCTTGAAGTGGCCCTACACAAATACGAAGCCATGTGCTTCCATGGTTCTTAGAACAGTTCACATCGGCGTCGGGTCGACGATGCCATGCCTGGGTCTCGTCCACGATAGCCGGTGGAACTTCGTCGAGCATTTCCGACGTTTGGCTCCCAGACTGGGGCGGGCCGGCCTGCCTTCAAGCGGCTTTTGTCCTATCTAGGGGGACCAAACGCCTCTTGCTGGCTGCTTTACGCGGGGGTCGTGCGGTCCATGGCCCTTTATTGGGCACCAGTGTGGGGACGCCTACTGTGAGGAAACGGCCTGCCCGTTTACCTTAACGCGTCCCAGAGGGTCATGGTCAGCCGCTGGCCCGGGGATACCGCACGGTCTCTGGCGAGGTGGCGAACCTCCTTGCCGTACTGCCACCATGGGATCTAGAGGCAAGAGCCCTTGCGCTCATTTACGAATGGCGTGTGGAGGCGCTACGCCGGGGCGAGACTTCTCTGCCACAGCAAATCACAGCAAGGCAGGCGGACGGAGCTCCGGCAGGATTTCATGGCGGTATGGAGACAGCGACTATCGCAACGCAGCGCTGGGCACGCCACAATCCAGGTGATAAGTCACCTCTTTGAGGAGTGGCTGGAGCAGGGCCACGGCGTCCTCACCTTCCGCCTGACGCAGGACTCACCTGACACGTTGTTTCCGGAGATTCCTATTTCGGATTCGGCGGCAGGACACGCCCCACCCGGGCGTGTCCTGCCGCCCTGTTAGCACTGTGAGGGTCGCCTGGAGAACACGGTGGAGCATACGTTAGAGGTCTGCGCTGCTTGGGTTGAGCACCGCTGGATCCTCGTCAAGGCGATCGGCGGCGGCGACCTCTCGCGACCAGACCTGGTTCAATCTATGGTCCGGAGCGAGGAGTCATGGGGAGCAGTCACCTCCTTCTGCGACGCAGTAATGCTAGCACAGGAGGAGGCCGAACGTGTGAGAGAGAGGGAAACCTCACTCACGCCCTAGCCGCCGCAACAGATGAAGCGTGTTGGGAGTCGCAGGGTGAATTCCAGCCAGGGTCTGTGGCGACGAACTTTCCGCTTGGCTCGTCAAGTGGCGACTGTCGGTTAATGTTTTTTTTTTTTTTTTTTTTTTTTTACTATAGATAGGCACGCGTTTGACCACTATCTCACCTGATGGTAAGCGAGGATGTGGTCGAAGATGGAGCACGCTTGCCTAGAAATAACCTATTCACTCTTGATTTAAAGACTCCCAGGCTGTAGCTATCAGGAAACACAGACTCCGGCAGGGAATTCCACTCCTTAGCTGTACGCACTATGAATGTGTTCCCAAAACGTTTTGTGCGTATGGGTGGGATGTCCACCATGTACCGGTGGCGCATCGCCGTTCGTCTTGTGGTCCGATGATGGAACGGGCTCGGCGGAATTAAATTATGCAATTCCGTCGCACATTCCCCAAAATGCAACCGGTAAAAAACCGACAGGCTAGCAACTCGTCGTCGATGTTCAAGACTTTGGAGCTTCGACGCGACGAGCCTCTCATTGCCGATGATCCTCTTGGCTCGTTTCTCAATTGACTCAAGGGCATGAAGCTGGTATCTGGCAGATCCATCCCAAAGATGAGAGCAGTATTCCATACACGATCGAACTTGCGCTTGATAGAGTTTGAGCAGCTGTTCCGGCGTGAAGTACCGTCTCACCTTAGCCAGAATCTCCAACTTCTTTGCAGCCACTTGAGCTTTTGCCTCTATGTAAGGGCCAAAATTGAGAGTAGATGTTAATGTAACCCCAAGAAGCTGAAGATGGTCGGCTATCGGCACGGTTTCACCGCGGAAAGATGGAGCTGGGCGGAATTGGCTCCTTATGGCGGAAAATAGACACGCTTGGGTCTTAGCAGCATTGAACTTGACCAGATTGGCATCGCTCCAATCAGAGACCGCCTGTAGGGACACGTTCAAGCGCTCAACCATTGCCTCCCGGAGAGACCGGATCTGCGATCCACCAGCTCGTGCGTCGGACACGTATCTTTCAGCAACAGTGCTGTCGTCTGCATACCCAAAGGTACCGGGTTTAAGCAGATCATTAATATGCAGCAAGAACAGTGTTGCCGAAAGCACCGACCCCTGAGGAACCCCGGCATTAATATCCAGCAGTCCAGACGAGCAGCCATCTATGACCACTCGGATAGACCGATCCCTCAGGAAATCTGCGATCCAATCACACAAACCGGCGGGCAGACCGAAGGAAGGAAGCTCACTAATAAGGCCATCGTGCCAGACCCTGTCGAAGGCCTTCGAGATGTCAAGGGAGACCGCCAGGGCCTCCCCGTGCTTCTCTATGGCCTCACTCCAGATGTGAATGGCATACGCTAGAAGATCCCCAGTTGACCGATTTCGGCGAAACCCGTATTGCCGGTCACTAAGGATATCATTCGCTTCTAGGTACGCCAGGAGCTTATGATTCAGCACGCGTTCCATAGTCTTACAGAGTATGGACGTTACCGAGATGGGTCTATAATTCGACGGGTCAGCTCGACTACCCTTCTTGGGCACGGGCTGCATGTTAGCTTGCTTCCAAGCCTTCGGCACTTTTCCAGTCTCAAACGAAAGGCGAAATAGGCGTGTCAAGATCGGAGACAACTCGGGCGCACAAGTCTTCAGAACAATTGCCGGTATCCCGTCGGGACCACTAGCCTTGTTCACGTCTAGGTTACGCAGTACCCTACGGACGTCCTTCTGATGAATGCGAATGTTCGACATACTCGACTCGCATTCACCAGGAGAGGCGGAGGGCGTCGCGCCACCAGGATCCAGACGTGAAGATTCCGCAAACAAAGAAGCAAACAAGTTCGCTTTCTCCTCAGCGGAGTGGGCCAGCGTCCCGTCGGGTCTCAGCAGTGGTGGTAGTGAGGGGCGGCAGAAATTCGATTCGACCGACTTAGCCAGGGACCAAAAAGCCTTACTGCCTGCTGGGTATGAAGCAAGTTTGTTCCCTATTCGGCTAATGTGATCAAACCGAGCCCTCCGCAACACCTTCTTGCAGGACTTAGCAGCCCTGTTGAAGGCTCTCTTCTTCTGACTCACGTCATTTGCTTTGCGCGTACGAGCGTCGACCCATGCTAGGTACGCCGCGTGCTTAAGCGCATCGGCGCGATTGCACTCGGCACCAAACCAAGGACGAGCTTCGCCAGATATTGCTATGTTAGAGAACGGAATGTAGTATTCCATTCCCCTCCGCAACACATCCGTCACGGCGTCCGCGCACGACGTAGCATCAGTGGAAGAAAAGCAAGTAGGCTGCTAAGGGTAACATGCGAAGAAAGATCGCATGCCATCCCAATCTGCTGACTTGTATCGCCATACCCGCCGGGTGCCTCTTGGGCTAGGATCGGGCGGAGAGTAGACAGACACAGACTTCACCAGACAGTAGTCGGAACTACCCAGTGGTGATGAAATCGACACCGAATAGCGGTCTGGATCTGTTGTCAGCAGAAGGTCCAAGCAATTGGCAGTGTGCGAATCAACATCCGGCACCCTCGTTGCCCCCTGGACCAGCTGGGTAACATTTAACGCAAGCGCTAGCTTTCGCGTCTCTCGTCCAGCATGGTCTGTGCACTGGTATGGGAAGAGCCACTCCTGATGGTGGGCATTGAAGTCCCCCAGTAACACCAATTGGGCAGAAGGGTACCGCTGCTGAGCCGCATCCGCCGCCTCACTCAGGTGCTGTGTAAGCCCAGTTGTCTCCAACCACCGCTGTGCGAACGGTAGACGCATGCGTAGACAATTTTGTCTAGACCTGTGTCCGCCATAGCCCACAGCGTTGAGAACCTGGAGTCTTCAAGGTAGCGGAGACGCCGATAGAGGATGTCGTCCCGGGCGTACATGCATACGCCCGCGCGGGGTCTAAAGTGGTGCTCCAGGTTAAACCCAGGGTAAGACAGGTATGACACGTCCGACGGACATCCGATCTGCGTCTCCGACAGGAACAAGAGCGCTGGTTTCTCGGTCTCAAGATAGTGATGGACTGCGGCGAGATTTGAGTGCAGACCTCGTATATTAGAGAGGTGCACTTTATGCGAAAACGTGGGTAAGACGCAAGCGATAGCCATAGGTTCTGCGCGTTTCCCACCGTCCCGGAAGCTGCAGGGAGTCAACTTCAAGTGGTCCCCCAGGCGAAGTACCTCGGTGTGACCATCGACCGTCGGCTCACGATGGGGCCGCACGTCCACCGGGTCGCCACCCAGGGGGGAATCGTGCAAAGTTCCGCGCGCAACAACATCTTGCGCTGCGGACCATAGTGCATGCCCCCCACATAGTGAGGAACGATGTCATCCAGCGGGACCTCGGGATCGAGAGCTTGGATGAGTTCGTGCAGCGCCTCGCGGAAGGCATGTTCACGCGCGCCGACGCATCCGCTTAGCCCCACTTCAAGCAAATTGCGCCCTGGCGCGCGCGCCCGCCTGACGCAAAGTGCCTCCCCCGCGACCTGGTCGGGGACGTAGACAGCCCCGTTGCACCTCACCGGATTGACGCCTGAGTCCGCACGCGGCCTACTCAAACAGTGACACTACACACCCAAGTCGCATCCCGGCGCGCGGCCTTTTTTTTTTTTTTTTTTTAAACTGGGAAAAAATGCATTACGCATACCCTCCCGTCGGGGGAACGGGAGGGGTATGTGGGACTCCCCGGGCTGACCCGGTATACCCACTAAAACGACCCAGCGTTATTCCCGCGTCGTCCGAGTGGAAGAGGACTGGGAGATCGGCGCAGCCTTAGCGTCCAGTCCTCCTCCGACGACAACCCGCCTAAAGCGGCGGGCCCCTCAAGTCCTCCCCGTTCAGGGGGAGGGCTGGGAACGACCGGCGAGGGTGGTGTGGAGTGCAATGCGGGCGGAGGCGCCCCCGCGCCTATCGCCCGCCCATCACCACCATGAGGAGGGAGAAGACGTCGTCTTCTCCGACCTCTTCTGCGCCTGCGGAGCGGCGCAGCGAGAGGGTCGTCCTCCCGCGCGCGCTCCGCCGCCTCCTTTTGCGAGATGACATCCTCGCAAAAAGAGGCGACAGCTGCCCAGGACCCCTCACTCTCCAGCATGGCGTTGACCACGCCGGGAAGTGAGAGGTCCTGTCCGATCTCCGCTGTTAGACTGCGACGCGGCTCAGACCAAGCCGGGCACACCTCGAGGGTGTGCTGAGCCGTATCCTCCGCCGCGCCGCAGTCGTGGCACGCCGGGGTCTCCTCCCTCCCGATCCGGTGCAGGTGCTTGCCGAAACAGCCGTGGCCTGACAACACCTGCACCAGACGGAATGAGAGGAACCCGTGGGAGCGCTCGAGCCAGTCTCGCAGGACCGGACCGAGCGCGTCCAGGGTTCGGCGGCCAAAGGTGGCGGAGGCGAGGTCGTCCGTCCAATGGACGATGATGGCGTCCCTCGCCTCCCGCCGCACGGCCTCCCGCTCCTCCGCGACGGGGCGCTCCCCGAGGGCCTTTCGTCGCGCCGTCCACTCGTACACTCTGGCGAGCACCCACGCCTCCAACTCCCAAGGAGGGGTGCCCGCCAGAGCGCACATCCCGGCGCGCGGCCTGTGCTAAGTTAACATAGACAGGTTGCGTTCCAAAAATCACACATTCACCACTAAGCAAGCGCTAGTACTCACGCACTGAATATGTTTCCTTGGTTAACATAGGCTTATTCGGTGCATACGCACTGGGCGGCAGTACTCACAATACACGGCCGCCTACACTCACATATTCGGCTCTGCAGTCCGGGCCATGATCGGCTAGATCTGAGATCGGTGCGGACGAGAGCCACTCACTCCTTGCTGCAGGTGCGTCACCAAAGTAAGCAGCTTCATCGCTGGTCGTTCTTGCTGGGCCTCCCCCTGGTCACTGGGGGGTCTCACCCGGCGGGGACTGATCGCCGAAGGTGTTCCTGAAGAAGCGACAAACGGTTGCGACGCCCCTGTAGTAAAACACGACAGCGACCCAATTACAGGCGTGCCACTTGTTGCTATGAAAATAGTGGCAGGTGCACGCCAACTTTTCACCGCAACTATGTTGCAAACATGAAGACCGGCCCGTTTTAACGGGCCGAGTTGTGGCCACCGCGGTCAGGGGGCTTCGCCCCGATATCGCATGCCACGCCCCCTTGCGGGGACGCAGCGACATCCACTAGACGAGGCTTAATAGACATTCATCACCTTTGGCAGAAACAAATTACTAGATTAAAAGCATTCTTTCAGACAAAATCTCACACAAGCAACATTCATAAAGCCACAAACGATATTAACTACACTCTCCTTAACCTAAACGAAGTGAATACAACCTACGATGCAAACAACGACCCTCAGCAACAAATGTTAGAAGAATGGAAAAAGAAAGTGCTGCACGGGCGGCACCCCCACGATCTAGAACAGTCTTGGTATGAGATATAGAGTCAAATGCTTTAGCGTAGTCAATGAACGCTAGGTAGAGTGGACGTTTCATTTCTTCGTATTTTTCTATAATTAGTTCTAATGAGTGGATGTGGTCTATAGTTCAATACGTACTTCTGAATCCTGCTTGCTCCATTGGCTGGTGCTTTTCTGAGTATTTCGCAAGGGGTTTCTCGAGGCATGAAGCAAACAGCTTTTAGAGATTAGAATTTAGGCAACAAATCAAATATTCGAGTAGTTAATATAAAACTTGTTACCAAGAAAAACATTTTATCGAGTGACGGTTTCTAAACGTTTGACAAAATGCATACCGTCCTATATAATTCCAACATCACATTGACAAAAAGAATGCGGGTAAATTTTAGTCAAGGAAAACTTTTCATTCGGACCGTTCGACGGAACCCCGCGAAGCGGCAATTGTGGCAAATAGCGATGGGAATAAAAGACAAAATTGTGCAAACACGCATACACCATGCATTCAGCAAGTGTACGGCAAGCATGTAGCAAGCATACAGCAAGCATGCAGCAAGCATGCAAGCAAACATGCAGCACGCAAACGAGCATGCAACATGCAGAATGCAAGTAAGCATGCAGGCGAGCATGCAACATGCAGCAGGCATGGTTTCGGTCATGGTTCCGGCGCGGACGGGCGAGGCCCCGCGAGCTAAGCTAAAAAAAAAAGGTGTAGGACAGACTTGGGTACGCCACAATCTAGGCGATGAGTCCCCTCTTTGAGAAGTGACTGGAGCGGCGCTACGGCGTCCTCACCTTCCACCTGACGCAGGTACTCACCGGACACGGTTGTTTCGGGAGATACCTGTTTCGGATTGGGCGGGAGGACACGCCTGGGTGAACACAGTGAGGGTCCCCCGGAGGACACGGTGGAGCATACGGTGGAGGTTTGCCCTGCTTGGGTGGTACACCGCTGGATTCTCGTCGAGGCGATCGGCGGCGGCGACCTCTCGCGACCGGCCCTGGTTCAATCTATGGGTCGGAGCGAGGAGTCATAGGAAGTGGCCACCTGCTTCTGCGAAGCAGTAATGCTAGCAAAGGAGGAGGCCGAAAGAGTGAGAGAGAGGGAAACCTGACGCCCCAGCCGCCGCAACAGAAGAAAACGCCCCAGGCATCGGGAGTCGCAGGACAATTCCCGGCCACCATAGGTGCGGGCCTACGGACGGCGAGCATTGGGTGGCTCGCCATCTAATCAGAACCAGGCCCGGGTCGCCGGTGCGCTGTGATCCCCGCGCGCCTTAAAGAGCTGTCAGCACTGAAGACAGGGCCCGCTAGGGCAAGTGCCTGCTGGGGCTGAACAGATTCCACGGTACGATACGATACCCTGTAGCCCTGGAACGCAAAAGGCACTAGGAGGAACACGGATGGGTTTTAGTCAGTAAGAGTGTGACACTTCCTCCTGCTTCACCCAGACTGAGAAGTCATTTTACAATTTCTCATCCTTAAAAAACAAAAAAAAAGGGGTAGGGCAGGCAAGACTACGTGGAGTCGGTTTTACAGCGATTCGTATCTATCACTAATTTTTGAAGCACACGTGTTGATTTTTAAGATCATACGAGTATTTAAATTTTAAAGCGCCTTTTACACGATGCGAGTTTCTTACCTCGAACATACGATTCTCGAAAGTAAGAAAATAAATGTTGTCACGTAAACTTTATATACGATGTCGTACGTGGAAGGGCGATTATTGCCTCGCCTTTGAATACTGAATGCCTCCGTGTATACAAAATTGAAAGCAAGAAAATCGTAGGTACTTAGAGTTCACCCAGTCACAATCATGAGTGCAGTGTGCGAGGGTGTTTTTATTATCTCTGCTCTTCTTAGACAAGAATTAATTAAATGAAACAGATGTTGAATAAAAGAGATGTTGGGTTAAAAACTGGATAGAAAGAAGAAACATTTTTCGAGCATCTGATACTTTGTGCCTTGAATTACAACCAGAAGATGAGGAGACATTTAGAAATATGTTTCGTGTTTCAAAATCACAGTTATGCAGCCATTGTTCTCAAAACTCTACAGTTCATTATACCACTTTAAACCAGAATATAAACTATATATATTTAATTTTATAACATAGTTTTGGTAGAGTCAACAGCAAAAGTAAAACTCCCAATCCTCCATACTCTCTTTTTCTACACCTGTAATACCTCCTATTACATTCTTCTTCTTCTACCTGGCGTTAATCCCGGTTATTGCCAGGGTCCGCCTTCCTACTTAGCTTCCTCCACTTTGCCCGATCTTGAACATCCTTCTCAGTTAGGCCATTGGCTCTCATGTCGGACTTAACGACGTCCAACCAGCGCTTGCGAGGGCGACCACGGGACCTAGCCCCAAGAACAGCCATATTCATGCATCCCCGACCAACGTACTCCATAGGGCGGCGCATGATGTGGCCATACCATCGCAGACGACACTCTTGCAGTTTTTCCCCCACGTCACAGACACCAAGACTACCTCTGATGAAAGAGTTGCGTATGCGATCGGATCGCGTTACGCCACTCATCCACCTCAGCATCTTCATCTCCATGACGCGAAGCTCCTGGGTGTGTCTGCTTAGTGCTGGCCAACATTCACCGCCGTAGGTACAGTAGGACAGGCCATATGATGCATTTATATATCTGCCCCTTGAGCTTAGGAGGCATTTTGCGGTCGGATACAACGCCCGTTACCTCGCGCCACTTCGCCCAAGCCGCGCCTATACGTGCTTGGACATCGTCGTCCACGTTGCCAGACTCGTGCAGCACGGATCCAAGGTACCTGAACGTATCGGACTTTCTGATCAGGTCCGAACCTATTCGGATGAACCTATTTGAATCCGTGCCGCCACAGGACATGTACTCAGTCTTCGCCACATTTAGTCTCAGACCACCGTTTTCAAGCGTGTCCTTCCAAATGTTGACTTTGCGCTCAAGATGGGCTTTGTTCTGATTAACGACAGCAAAGTGAGCTTGCGACATCGGCATACATCATTAGCCATGGGGGCTTATCTTGGATGTTTGCCGTAACTACATCGAGCACTACGTTAAACAAGAACGGGCTAAGAGCCGAGCCTTGGTGAACGCCAACAGATATTGGGAAGCCATTTGATTCGCCAACAGCGGTCTGGACAGAGGACACGGAATCGCGGTACATGTCTCTGATAATGTCAATATAGGCCTCGGGAACGCCCCTGAAGCGCAGTGCCCACCAGATGGACTGCCGAGGTATACAGTCGAAGGCCTTCTGCAGGTCTAAAAAGGCCATATGCAAAGCTCTCCTTCTCTCTCTGTAAGCCTCAGCCAGATTCCGTTAGGCGAATACTGCGTCCATGGTGCTGTTACCCGCCCGGAAGCCATATTGACTCTCAGAGACAGTACACTCGCTACGGAGCCGTGTGTCAATGATGCGCTCGAAGAGCTTCATGGTGTGGCACATGATCTTGATACCGCGGTAGCTACTACAATCCTGTACGCTACCTTTGCCTTTGTATACAGGGATAATCAGGCTAAATCGCCACTGGTTCGGCATTTCCTTGGTGATCAGGATGCGGTTAAAAAGATCCGTCAGAAGGTCTACGCCATGTGGGCCCATCGCCTTCCACATCTCAATTGGCACATTGTCAGGCCCGACCGCTTTCCGGTTCTTCATGTGGCGAAGAGCAATGCGGGTTTCGTCGGGGGAAATAGGGGAAATAAGTCCAAGGTTAGGAGGCGGTTCGGGAGGAAGGTTATGGGGATGCTGTTTGTTAGACAGCTCCGCGAAGTATATACACCATCTCTCCTTAACAGAGCGGGCATCGTAGAGCAGCTTACCCTGGGCGTCCCTTACACAGAGACATTTGCTAATGTCCCGTGCAGCTTTCTCCCGGGCACGCGCCAGCTTAAAAATAAGCTTTTGCCCCTCCGCAGTTTCCAGCTTGTCGTACAAGGGCGCCAGACTTTTGCTGCGGGCTCTGGCTACAGCTTTTTTGCAAGCGCGCTTAGCCGCTCCATATGCCTCTCTGTCATCCGGAGAGTTGGAACCTTGCCACTGTTTGAATAAAACCTTCTTCTTCCGAGTCGCCTCCTGCACCCCGTCATCCCACCACCACGTCTCCTTTTCTATGGTGCGGCCACCACGAGAAGTGCCAAGGACGCGCTTACCCGCATCGGTGATTGCTGAATGGATCCTACTCCAGATCTCTTGAGCGGACTCATGCGGAGCACTGATCTCGAGATGCTCGAGCTCCGCGATGAAGTCCGACTGCCTAGGACCATCAAGCAACCACCACTTTGTGCGGGGTTTGCGTTTTTCGGTCACTTTCTTTTTCGGTACAACCGCAAAGTCCAGGACAAGGAGGCGGTGTTGAGCCGTTAGGCTTTCACCTGGGATGACTTTGCAGTTGGTAACCTTGCCAATGTGGCACCGTCTCACCAGCAGGTAATCTATTTGGGTTGAGTAGGCACCACTACGGTACGTAATAAGATGCTGGGGCTTCTTCTGAAAGAACGTGTTCGCGATGGCTAGGTCAGACAAAGCGCAGGTGCTGAGTATACTGACTCCCTCTGCATTTAGCTGGCCATATCCAAAACCACCGTGAACACGTCCGTACTCTCCAGCAAACTGACCTACGTGACCGTTGAGATCCCCCCCAACCAAAACACCTTCGGAATTCGGAATGGCGCGTAGTACGTCCTTGAACTCATCCCAGAAGGCCTCCTTTTCAGACTCACAGCAACCAGTTTGAGGAGCATAGGCGCTGATTAGGTTCGTTACCGACCCTTCGATCAGCACCCTAACTCGCATCAACCGGTCGCTGCATCGGTCTACTTCAAGGAGTCCATCCTGGAGGTCCTTAGACAGCACCACGGCCACTCCGCCCCTGCCCGTTGGTGATCCGGTGTACACTAGCCGGTACCCCTGCCCGATGTCACGTGACTTATTTCCCTTCCAGCGCGTCTCCTGAAGGAAGGCGCACTGGACCCGACGCTTCGCAAGTACGTCCGCGAGTTCTCGGCAACGTCCGGTTAGGGAGCCAATGTTCCAGGTGGCAAAGCGGAACTTCTTCTTGGGTACTATCCTCTTTAGCCGTGCCCGTACTCGACACGGTAGCCCTAGCCCACTTATCGCAGGTTTAGGGCGATGTGCCTGCGCGTCGTTATGCGGCGACGCCCTAGCCCGAGTACCCGTTATCAACTTCTTGTCCATTTTATTTGGCTGAAGTTGGTTTTACGTGGGGCGACCAGCCGTCTGACCCCCACAACCCTACGAGAGGGAAACCAGGTTCGCCAGAGCCTCGTCCGTTGGACAACAGCAGGCTGCACCGCTAGCAGGTGAGGTTGGCTTGGGTCTTAAGATGGTAACAGACCCCATGCACCCCATGGACTATAATCTACTTCTGTGCCAAATTTTATGAAAGGATCTTCAGGCGTTCTCTCGAGAAAGAGTAAAACGTCCATCCACCCTCAGAAACTTTAGCATTTATAATACATATTAGTAGAATTAGTAGTAGGCAATGTAATAGGAGGTATTACAGGTGTAGAAAAAGAGAGTATGGAGGATTGGGAGTTTTACTTTTGCTGTTGACTCTACCAAAACTGTGTTATAAAATTAAATATATATAGTTTATATTCTGGTTTAAAGTGGAATAATAGAATGTAGAGTTTTGAGAACAATGGCTGCATAACTGTGATTTTGTAACACGAAACACATTTTTAAATGTCTCCTCATCTTCTGGTTGTAATTCAAGGCACAAAAAGTATCAGATGCTCCAAAAATGTTTCTTCTTTCTATCCAGTTTTTAACCCAACATCTCTTTTTTTCAACCTCTGTTTCATTTAATTAATTCTTGTCTAAGAAGAGCAGAGATAATAAAAACACCCTCGCACACTGCACTCATGATTGTGACTGGGTGAACTCTAAGTACCTACGATTTTCTTGCTTTCAATTGTGTATACACGGAGGCATTCAGTATTCAAAGGCGAGGCAATAATCGCCCCTCCAAGTACGACATCGTATATAAAGTTTACGTGACAACATTTATTTTCTTACTTTCGAGAATCGTTTGTTCGAGGTAAGAAACTCGCATCGTGTAAAAGGCGCTTTAAAATTTAAATACGATCTTAAAAATCAACACGTTTTCTTCAAAAATTAGTGATAGATACGAATCGCTGTAAAACCGACTCCACGTAGTCTTGCCTGCCCTACCCCTTTTTTTTTTTGTTTTTTAAGGATGAGAAATCGTAAAATGACTCCTCAGTCTGGGTGAAGCAGGAGGGAGTGTCACTCTTACTGACTAAAATCCATCCGTGTTCCTCCTAGTGCCCTTTGTGTTCCAGGGTACGGTGCGTCTTTTAAACGAAGTCCGCAGCCCCAGCAGGCCCCGGGCCCTAGCGGGCCCCGTCTTCCGTGCTGACATCTCATTGAGGCGCGTCGGAATCGCAGCGCGTTGCCGACCCGGGCCTGGTTCTGATCAGACGGCAAGCCACCCAATGCTCGCCATCTACAGACCCGCGCCTATGGTGGCCGACGCCCGGGGCGCCCTCCCCTGTTGCGGCGGCTGGGGCGTGAGGTTTCCCTTTCTCTCGCGCGTTCGGCTTCTTCCTTTGCTAGCATTACTGCTTCGCAGAAGGTGGTGACCGCTTCCCATGTCTCCTCGCTCCGAACCATTGCTTGAACCAGGGCCGAACGCGAGAGATCACCACCGCCGATCGCCTCGACGAGGACACGGCGGTGCTCCGCCCAAGCAGGGCAGACCTCCACCGTATGCTCCACCGTGTCCTCCGGGTCATCCTCGCAGTGTTGACACCCGGGTGTATCCTCCCGCCCCGGCGTTTTCCGTCATTCGTAAATGAGCTCTCGCCTCTAGATCCCATGGCGGCAGTCCGGTAAGGAGGCTCGCCACTTCGCCAGAGACCATGCGGTATCCCCGGGCCAGCCGGATGGCCATGAGCCTCTGGGACGCGTTGAGGTAACGGGCAGGTCGCTTCCTCAAAGTAGGCGCCCACACCGGCGCCCCATAAAGGGCCATGAACCGCACGAAAGTATATTGGCCCTAGGAACAAGATTTTGCATACAAACTTCAACTTCCTATTTCAGCCCTTGCGGAGAAATTTAAAAAAATCTTTTTTAGTTGATGTGTCCTACTTATTATCTACCTCCATGACAAATTTCATCTTCATAGGTCAAGCAGTTTTAAGATTTTTTTTTCATTTTTAATGTTTCCATCCCAATCCTCCTTTCAGGAGTTGAATTTCCGAAAACGACGAAATACGTATTCATTTATTTTGGCCCACAAGTTATAATAATATTAAATTTCATTCTTAACAATTCAAAAATTACGGATTTCTCATATAAACTTTCAAGCTCTATTTCACCCACTTGGATGGTTATTTTCAAAAACGTTGATATACGTTCTTAATTATTTTTAACCAGTAGCTAGTATATGAAAATTCAGGCTTCTAACTTTGAAAATTAAGCTTTTCCATCCAATCCGTTCATCCCATATTTTATCCTATCCCAACTGCTAAATTTCTTATTTTTTAGCTTTGTGGTTTAGGCGTCTTCGTTGGTGTCATTGTAAAAGTTGTTCAGAGGAGCTCGTGGCTAGATAATAACAGCCGCACGGGTCGATCTTAAAGGTTAAGCAACGCTTGCCAAGGTTGGTCTGTGGATGGGTGACCATCTTAACATACCTAGTTTCCTCCGTGCCTCGGAAAGCACGTTAAACCGTTGGTCCCGGCTGTCATTTGTAGATCCTTGGCAGTCGTTACGGATTGTCAGAAGCCAGTAAATCTGACTCCAGTCTTGCCAAGTAATACCGTGTTACCCAGTTAATGGGTTGGTAGGCAGCCGCTCCACGTAAAACACTGGTATACAGCTGAATCCGGTTTGACTGGAAGCCGACCCCAATATGGTTGGGAAAAGGCTAGGCAGATGATTGTAAAATTTGTTCATAATGATGTGTACAGTGACCCCATAAGAAGTATTGCGCTAATTACGTAACAGATTATATAGAAGATTAAATCAAGCCAAAAACTATTTTTAAAATACATCTAATGCATGTTAGGGCGTCATAAGTTCATTTTATTATTTTAAGTTCATTAATAACGACTTTCATTGTTTTCACTTGGCGAGTTTACCTTCAAATATCTTGACAACGTGGTACTGTAGGGTACCATGTTGCTAAAATGTTTTGTTTGTTTAAGTCTCCTCTACCCATATAATAATGCATGTTAATTCTTGCGCTGCAACTTTGAAAAGTAATCAACATATCGGCGGCCGCTATGTCAGCTCCCATAGAAAAAGTTCGAACGTTCATTGCCAACATTATGATAAAAAAATAACTTATTTTTTCAGAGTATTGAGTACTAAATACATTCCTTTGTTTAATGAAATTGCATTTTTGTACAACACCGCACACAAAATGCAATATTTAGCCAGTGAAAATGTATGAAACAGCTGATATTTTTCTCGAGATTTCGGAGTTTTCTCAAAGTAAAAGTTGCTTATAATCATGTATACTTTCACTGCATAAGAGGTAGCTGGTGTTTTACAAATAACCCTGTATAGGTTGAATGATCAAAACAAGGTCGCAAGGGAGGTTACTTGAAAGCATTCCAAGACAGTCCTTAACTTTTGCCTTTATTGCTGATTGCATTCAGAAAAAAAATATAATTAAAAAATGGAAGGAACTCAAAAACGTCTTTCTATGGTTATAATGGTTAAGATGCCTGCCCTTGCTGACCTGTTTAAGAAAATTATACCTTCACTTATATAATAAATCCAAAAATGTAATAATATATTTTATTAATTCGGCTTCATTCCCGTGGCCTAAATAAAGCACTCACCATACTCAATAAATAAATCATTTTAAATAAAACAATTTGTGATACTCACTTTATTTATTCGTACAAAGATAAATTGCTTAGTAACTAAATTCAAACTTTACTGTTTTGTTTTACGTATAGATATTTTATTTTTGCGTATAGAGAACTTGATTATTTTACGGTGGGAATATTACCTGATTTTAAGATGTCAGGTGGTGGTGGTTATTTATATCAATAGTCCGAATATGTTTCTCAATCCACATCCATACCAACTGAGATCACGTTTTAAACAGAATCATTGTTAGCCATTATGTGTAGGCGGTTTCGAAACTACAGATCTACACACCAAAGCAAGTTAGGCCGCCAGACGTGCTTTCGGCACGGTTTTGGCAAAACTTGGTATGTGAAGGGTAGTAGAGAAAAACATTGAAAATACTCCGAGATATTTTCTTAAAAAAACAACTAAAAGTGACATGACCACTAATTTTCTTCATGTATGCTGGCACAGTAATTTAATGAATTTTAAGTAGTTGTCATATTACTTTGTCGCAATATTTACCTAGTCTAGTCAACAAGTGCTTTTTTGTTAAACTGTTTTTCAGCTGTCTAGGAAAAAATTTGAACAAAAAAGCACTCGTTGACTAGACTACTAGAACAGTATTTGTACTCAGTTCAAGCTTCTAATCGAGAGATGTAGACTTTCTTACAATCCGTTTTCTATAGTCTTTCCCGAAAGGGGTTGGTGATGAAAAAATAATTTAATGTTTTTGATTTTTTAACTTTTTGATAGTTTTCAAGTTAATAGAAGCAAGCAGTGAAATTCTCCTTAAGATTTGGTTTAGGTACCCCTTTTCACCCATTTAAGGTTTTGATTTTCAAAAATACCAAAAAACGCTTACTTATTTTTTATTTTAAAATTATCAAAACCGAGTTTTGAAATCATCAAACTAGGCTTTAAGATTATTCCATGCAAACTTGTAACACCCTTTTAATCCCATTGGGATGTAGTTTGAAAAAAAAACGAATTCTCTGAAACGGTTTATCATTTATTTAATTCCGTGTTCGGGATAAGTTTCAAGTTTACAAACGCCTATTTTTCAGTTTGTTTTTTGACCGATTCTACGCACACTGGCAAACGAGTCGTACCGGAAACATAATACGTGCAATTAAAATTAAGCAGTTTGCGTTAGTGCCTTGGCATTAACGCAATCTGCAAAGGAATACATCTTAGCTAGCCAAGCTTATTTGGTTTGACATCAGTATCTACATGCGAAATTGAGAACGAAATAAGCCTGTTCTTTTTATAAATAGACAATAAAATTATCTTTGTCTTAATGTAGTCTAAGTCAACATGTGCTTTGTTGTTCTGCTTTTTTCAGAAGTTTCGGAAAAATATGAATGAGGTGTCATTCGATTCGAAAAAGCATGAAGATGATTTTAGAAAAAAAAAAGTTCCGCTCGAAAAAACTGCGAAAATTTAAACAATTTACTGAGAACAGAGGTGGAGGAGGGTTTGGTTTTGGTTTTTTGCAAATACCTCAAAATCTTATTACAATTTTTGAAATAAAAAAAGATTAAAAAAGGAAGAAATTTCCTAAAATAAATCTTGATTCCCGGAAAATGTAAAAAAATATTTTTTTTATTTCCAACGGATATATTATGAAGCCTTTTAAGAAGTCAGTTGAGATTCAAGCAGAAAAAAAAATATTGGTTTACTGTTGCATAACTAATTGATAAATCACGATAAAAAAAACGGCGGATTATTGTGCATTCATTTATCTAGTAAGTTCTTAAATTTCATTACTTAATTTTGATGTGTAATATGTTTAAATCAATTTTATTGCTTAAATGGCCGACGCGGGCGTGCCTTGTGAAAGTCACAATAACCGTTTTATTAATCTTTTATTTTAGATTTTGACAATCTTAATTAGATATTGAGATATTTGCAAAAAACCAAACCCCTCTTTCTTTTTATAGTAAATTGTTTATAAGTTTTGCAATTTTTTATGTGCGGAGCTTTATTTTTTTTTTAAATCATCATATGCCCTTCCAAATCGAATGACACCATATTTTTCCGCGACTGCTGAAATTGTTTTAACAAAAAGCACTTGTTGACTAGACTAATGTATTCTAATAACATTAGGCACTAAATTGGCAACCTACAAGGCACTATGCAATTAGCACAGCAGTACATGCTATATTAATAATTATATTATATTTTTATATTGAATTACAAAACTTTTACCTCTATTAATTTATAATTTACTATAGCTCATATTAATACTATTCTGTCGGGTTTGTTAAACATTGATCCAATTCATAGGTATTAATGATAAAATCTATTTTTATAGGCTAGTTGACAGATTTAAAACCGGGCATTTAAAATAATGGTCGTCTGTAAAGTCGGTTTACGGACGATAATTTTACGTGATAACGTCATAAGAAAACAATTGAATACCATGTCATGTAGATTACTACCTATTTTTTTTTCAGACATACAGGGTTATTTGTAAAACACCAGCAACCTCTTATGCAGTGAAAGTACACATGATTATAAGCAACTTTTACTTTGAGAAAACCCCGAAATTTCGAGAAAAATATCAGCTGTTTCATACATTTTCACTGGCTAAATATTGCATTTTGTATGAAACAGCTGATATTTTTCTCGAGATTTCGGAGTTTTCCCAAAGTAAAAGTTGCTTATAATCATGTGTACGTTCACTGCCTAAGAGGTTGCTGGTGTTTTACAAATAACCCTGTATAATCTTAGTCTTACTAAAACTGCTTCATCTGCACGCTATTTTAAGCTTTTTCGAGAAAATGGCCTAAATAAACAAGTCCAACGCTTAGCCAATCGTGTCTATCGCTTGTATCGCGCTCTACCTTGCGGAACGTGACACTTTTTCGTGCGCGCAGTTAGTGTTCATTGATTTATAAGACGTTATCATGTCAAAAAAAAAATGCATGTTTAGTTAGTCTAAGGAAATTTAACGATTTTAAATTATATAAGTTAAAGATTATTGTAGAAATTCAATTTAAATAAACATTTTTGCGTTCTAATAGAAAAATTATCCTCAATTTCAGACCTGTTTTAAGAAGATCAACTAGCCTTTAGCTAGTACGCTAAGCTATTACTGTCTTATTGTCTTTTCGTAATTTTGAATTAATAACATTAAATTTCACGGTCACTTGTGTAAATATTCCTGAAAATTAAATGTGCCTAACAAAATTTAAATACATACCTTGTAAATGAAAAGATATTTATTTATTTATTTTTTAAGTATATTCATAACATTATGAAAATTCATGTAATTTGGCCAAATTAATTAGCTGACCATGTCAAGCCACGATATTGATGAGCCTGTTTTTGATACTACTAACAAACAATACAACACTATATACAAATTTATTTATATTTAAAATTATAGCTGCACCTTTATTATTATCTCCTACGTATTTAAGAAAATATGGAATGTGACAAAAACAGTACCAAACTAATACTAAAGCCTAATATTTACAATCGGTGTATTATAATAATAAATGAGTCCTATCAATATGATTTTTTTGTTGTCCTTTAATTATTACGAGCGACCCGCCCCGGCTTCGCACGGTTGCATATTTTTATTCAGCCTAAACTAACAAAGTAAACATCTATTACCAGAATCAATAATATTGTGGTTCAGGCTGAAATAAAAAGAGCAATAGACAAACGTCAAAGAAGCGGCGACATCTGCTCTCCGGTGTCTACCAGTTCGGGACCTCCGAAGCCACACACTCACACGGTGTTATGAACACCGTGTGAGTGTATGGCTATATAAATACACGGTGCCATTTCAGTTGTCTTACAAAGGCGGTCCACTAAATGTACCCGATATAAACTACCTTTAGGCACGATTATGTTTATGATAATAGGTACATTTAAAATAAATTAATTTCGTTAATAATTATGAAAGACACTTGTAATAATATTTACATATCAAAAGAACGTCCACTTCATGCAGTGCAGCACTTCCATTCCACGCAGCTCTTGGAATACGGCTCGGACTGGGCTCGCTCTTGGATGTTTCAAATTACGTCATGTGACATTATAATGAATAATATTTTGATTCTTTTAATAATTCAAATATACTTAAATATATTTTTTTAATGATCATGTAGTAGTCGTTGGATAGATAGATACAGTGGGCTACTGTTGTAAGACGACTAAAATGGCTCTGTGTATAATTATTTACACATTTATTTAGATAAGGAAAACAGTTTTGCAAATAAAGCAGCACTTTATACACACTTTGAATATCATAAAAAATATCATAAAATATAGACACTACGCTATCGCGAACTTTCTGTGGGTATTGATACTTATTTTCTATAAAACTGTAGTACGTTGATTCATTCTGTCATTAATAATTTTCGCAGAACACGCGTAGTAAGGAATTTTTTAGGATTTTTTTTTCTGACCCCTTCCATAATCGTCATATTGCAGCCAATTTACCCAAAACCTTGACAAATTTTATACGTACTTAAACTTTCCTCTCGAATCATTCTATCTATTGCTGAAAACCGCATGAAAATCCGTTTAGTAATTTTTGAGTTTATCGCGAACAGACAGACAGACGAGGCCGAGGACTTTATTTTATAACTAGCACTTCGCCCGCGTCTTCGACAAATAATATACTAAAACATTTCTCGAGAACCACTCTATCCATTGGCGCAGCAAACAGTATGAAAATCGGTGCAATAGTTATTGAGTTTATCGCGAACAGACAAACATACAAACGCGGCGGAAGACTTCGTTTTATAATATGTAGTGATAGTGATATGTAGTGATAGTAATATGTAGTGATAGTGATGATACATGTAATTTTTTTTTTTTCAATCGATATCATTAAAATGATTTTATCTAAAAACAACAATTCCTAAATGCTTACAGTCATTCTGATATAGGTACCTAAGTGTACCCTTTTTAAATGTGATATATTTTACCGTATGTTTACTTGAATGTATAACATTAGGTATATGAAATAACCAGTAGACTGTTTACAGACAGGAGACGAGACACTTAATGTACACAAATTCAAAGTAGGTAAACACTGAGTCGATCACATTAAAATACTGCCGAATATTATCGGAAGACTTGGCACACGCGACATGATAGAATCGTCTCAATCACTTGTCAATGGGTCCAAGCACGGTTTGTGCCGGTAATTTTCAAATGTAAGTCTTTTTAACCTTCTGTAAGGTTCCGCACTTGAGATCCTTGTCGAGGGATTCTGTAGAGTTTCGCAAGTCAAGCGTGCGCTCTCTGCCGAGTTCCATGTGTAAGTTGTCCTGTTTGGGACAAACATTTGCCACCATGTTCACGTTTTTCGACCGAGGCATATACGCAGTATTGGCATTTAACGGTGTCTCCAACGGGCTTAATCTGTAAGAGATATTTTAATTAGCTAACCAGCATACTAGTACGTAGCAAATTTATAACCTAATTATACATCACAAATGTAATAATTTGTTCGTGTTATTGTACAGTGGTTGCTAATGTGATTAAATCATTAGCATATTAATTTTCATTATTATGAGATATATTACATGTGTAATGCAAAAAAAAATGTGACTAAGGATGTCGGATCTGTATAAGGTCAATAAAAAACAATAATAAGTAGTGCGAAGGCTTAAATATGACAAAAATTTTCAGCGAACATTTGCAGATTAAGTACTACTATGATCACTTATTTCCAGAAATGAGTCATAGAGTTGCACCAAATTCGCTAAAACCTTCATTTAGCATGACTGACCGGCTTCGATCATACGATTTTTTAGTTTAAGTTAGTTAAAACAACTTGTATTAACAAATGTAAGTAGGTACCTGTTCAAATGATTATGTTGTTCATTAAAGGGTGAGGTGTCGGTAAAAAACGGGTGTCGAAATCGCCGTGAGAAAAGGTACCCGATGACGAATCCGACCATGAGCGTGACGAGACAGGACGCTACGACAGCAGTCAGCAAGGCTTGTGCGCTGTAGATGTTGCCATCAGTGGCCTCCACAGTCAGCAAGTCTGCAAAATTATATTTTTTTTTTATTTCAAACTGAAAAAACTATACACAACAACAACAACTACAATACACACACAACAACAACACAACACTACAAACACAACCACACTCACTCTCAATCAATTTGTAAAACACTACTCAAAAGTTTATTGTCTTTATATTTACCTGTCTCATGTTTATTGTTAGTAGTAGTTTTATCGTCCGACAAAACATTCGTTTCGACAACTTCTATTAATATTTCATTTTGGATGTTTTCAGTTTTCTGTCGCATGTCTGATTCTGATTGGGTAGGTTTCTTAGTGCCTGGATTCCTATTGCTATGTCTATCACCTGGCAGGAGGGCTGGTAACTTATTACATATATCAGTCTTTCCATATTCTACATTTTGTAGAAACCTCTCGGGATTAGGAAATTGCCTATTACCGACCCAAGAACATATTTGCTGCTTGGAGTCCCACGCACAGTGTGGATCTTGCAATGCTACACAATCCCTGAAATCAAAGCATGATCCAGTATTATATTAGTTTGCTGTTTCAATAAATCAATTGTGTTATTTTAAGTTAAAAGAAATAATATTTATTTACCTGCACGACAGCACGTTTCCACAATGTGACAGGGCCACTGCTCTGATTATATCACCAGACGCAACAATTAATTTTTCGGTAGTTAGGGCGACATGCATTTGTTTGATTGGCACGCCTTGAGGTAGTACTTGTACTTCTGAAATCACAGCTGTTCTAACAGGGTTTCTACTATACTCTTCTACACTGGCATCGAAGTCACCTTCATTAGCTGCTACATTAACAGCTTTGATAACTCTTCCGTCATCCGTGCCGATATACATGACGTCGTATTTGTTTCCATTCATCGCTTGAACTTGAGGATGCACCGCGATAGCGGAAAATCTATATTGTAAACTAACACGAATGAGTACTGGTCGCGCTAAGAATGATGGAACAGCTTTATCCATTAGCGGATGTGTCTTTATAAAATTCACTGCTGAATCAGAGAGTGTTCGGCTGTCTTCAACACAAGATCCTGGTCTGTTTTCTGGTAATTTTTCTTTTTCTAGAGGCAGCCAGTTAGAGTTCATACCCTCTTGGCCTTTGAATGGTCCCTCAAAAGCATCTAAGATGTCCCTCATAGCGAAAGCGCATACAGCTGACCCTCCTATTGCATTTTGTGGCGTAGCAAATACTGCATATATTATATCATTTTTACTGTTGCTTTTGCCATACATTCCATTTATTAGTTCAGTGGTAGCCTCTGAAAAAATTAGGATGTTTTAAAACCGTTCTTAAATTCTCTAATAAATAAAATCTTTTAAAACAATTAAATTTTAAAAAAATATTTCAGAACAAGGGGTGATATGAACTAAGCTTATGTTAGTAAGATCAATGACTTAAAAAAACAATAATTATACGATACATAAATTAGCTGCATGAACATGTGCACGAACATGTCTGCCATCCCAGAGTCTGATAAATGGTACATCAACCTTGTCCAACAGTGTAGCTAAACAGTGCAGTATAGCTTTATTCGAGTCAAAAAACTTACGGATTTCATCGAAATAGAAAGGATACTCTCCAGGCATGGAACAATTTAGACGAGTTTTCAAGAACGAAGTCCAACGGTCGCTGAACGTATGTGGGCCTCCTTTATCGTTAAGGCATATTCTTGCTACTCTTGAGTATACTGCCTGAAAAGGTAAATATGAACAATCTTAGATATGAATTGTGATATGAATAGAATACACTAATGTCTAAATAAATACCAATTTTATAAAGAGAGAGGAATTTTGTGAGTTCTTGAATATGTGAAGAGTTTATCTCCTGAACCGATGCACCTACTTGCATAAAAATCCCTAAGTAATAACATACAGCCTGTCCCACCACATTATGACTGCGTAATGTGGTTCCATCAGTTAGGTCTGACAACGCATTACGGTCGAATATTATGAAGGCCACGGCACGCATTTAGCTATGTGGACTTATTATAAACTAGCTTTTGCCCGCAACTTCGTACGCGCATATCCCTTTTTTTTCCCGTTCCCGTAGGAATATCGGGAAATTCCCAAGGAACCTACATGCCAAATTTCAGCTTTCTACGACCAGTAATTTCGGCTGTGCGTTGTCTATACGTCACTCAGTCAGTAACAGAAAAAAAAATGTATTGATTGATCAATCACTCAATCAGTAACGGAAGAATTTTATATACAGGGGTATATAAAATTGTACCTTCAGGGCCAAATCCGAAACTATAAGGAATATCGAAAAACTCTGAAAGGAGTCTCGAGCCCGATTTTGATGAAAACATAAACTGCATCATTGGATTTTTAAAAATCGTTCTCCTACCCAGGAATCGAACCAGTAAATATTGGAAAAAAATACACATCCTGTATAATAATACAGGGTGTGTATTTTTTTTCTGAAATAGCATGTCTGTTGATTGTTTTCACCAGTTCATAATATAACATCACGCCGACACACCGTGAAAAAATAAAGAAACTTTTTAACAAAAAAATGAAACCAACTTCCAAAAACCAAATACTACAAATTAAAAAATAACTTTAACTTCGGAAGTCGGTGTTCAAAAACGAAATAACCAAAAACACCGACTTCCGAAATTAAAGTTAGTTTTTACTTTTTAGTGTTTTCAATACACGTTTCTTTGTTAAAATGTTTTATCTTCAGTAACTAACCATCTCAGCGCTCTGTTAAGTAATTAAAATGAACAAGTGGTTATGGTCCTTCCAATTTCAACCACGGCGCAGCAGTCAGCAGCGGATACCAGTACAGCGGTAACAAATTCTAACATTATGATAAATGCAATCAGTACTAATAAACTAAATGATCATAATTACACCTTGGGCATTTAATTTGGAGTGCTACCTAACTGACGTCGACTTTTGGACGTTGTAACACAAGTGGTTGATCCCGCCGATCCCATCGCTACGCGCAAAGACGCGAAGGCAAGAGCCAAAATTTGACTCGCCTATGACGAGTCAGTTTATCCAGTAATCAGGACAGTTAAACCGCATTCGAAACCTTCAATTGCTTGAAAAAGACATACGTTGACAGCGGATTGACAAGAAGATTAGTACTAATGAAGAGACTTTTAGCAAACGAGTACAAAGGAAACATACAAGAGTATGTCAACAAAGCGTTCAAGCGACCAAGAGCTTCAGGGAATAGGAGCAGCAGTGGACGACGAGTTTGTCAGCATCATCATACTTGCTGGACTTCCAGAGAGATATTATCCACTCTTCATGGCTCTAGAACATTCCAACACGAAGATAACATCGGAAAATATGGTAACAGCACTTCTCAAAGAAGACGTGCGCACCGCTCTAGCTACTACTGTGAGACCTGTCGATGCAGCGCTACATACGAAGGACGAGAAGAAGTAAAAATATATTGTAAAAAGCTAGGGCACGTAGTATTGCAATGTAGAAAACTTAGACAGAGTAAAGACAAAAATGTTTCGGTTAACACTTCTACAAATTCGAATTCACACTTTCATCCTGTTTTTAACATTCCTCCCTCAGGTTCTCAAGATTGGTATATTGACGCAACTTTCCATATGAGTAACAGGAAAGATTGGTATGCAACCATGTCATCCCACATCAACCCTATTACAGTTGCTAACAAGGAGCAATTACTTAGCCACGGTAAATATACTGTAAATATTCATATTCCGATAAAGTTAATCAAATTAGTGACGTTCTTTATATCTCTGGTCTTGCTAAAAATCTCTTATCTGTAAGCAATTTACTTAAAAAGGCTTCGATGTTTTGTTCACATCGAAATGCGCAAACATCATCAAAAGCGGCGGATGTCAAGTGTCTAGTCAAGTCAAGTCAAGGTCTGTCATTGCCAAAGAGTATAGTAATATAGGTCATTGCTTCAGGATCAAGCCATAAAGGAATATATAGGTTGGATCTGAGTAGTTCACAAGCGTTGTATTCTTCGACCAAAGAGTCTGCAATGTAGCTGCAAATATAGGTACGGTGCCTCACTTGTGCCAAGATCTCGGAGAATCCCAATTCCCTTGAGAGTTTTCTTGCTATCCCATACAAACAGGCGGCTTTCCATTTTGAAGAATCGCATGGGACGGGTCCTCTGTTTTGAGAGTACGAGTCGATGACAAACATGAATTAAACTTTTCTCCTTACTGAACTCAACTTAGAGCTACTGTAATTTATATGTAAACACTTTGTCTACCCACACAGAAAAAAGTAGTCTATTCTATTCTATGCTATCCTAACCTATCCTACCCTACCCTACCCTATTCTACTCTACTCTACTCTACATTTTCGGATGGTATAATATATACAGACTATGTTTTTTTTTCAATATCAACTCGTTCGACTCAGGAATCGAACGAGTTATTATTGAAAAAAAAAATCGATTTTTCAAAAATCCAATGTTGCTGTTTTAGTTTTCATCAAAATCGGGCTGGAGACTCCTTTCATTGTTTTTCGATATTCCTTATGGTTTCGGATTTGGCCCTGAAGGCACACTTGAAAAATTCCTGTATATTGATTGATGATTTAACACTCACAACACGTCATGGTAATTTTATTAAGTGCAACAGCACGGCGCGAAATTTGGTTTGCGTTGTGAGCTACTTTTTCGCTCTTTGAGCGTTGCATTTCCACATAAACTTTATAAAATGGTAAATAGGTAAAAAATATCAACCTTTCCGCAGTTCATGAACTCGACAGCAGTTTCACGATAGAAGAAGTACACATGGCTAGTTGAAGCCACAGCTCCCACAAATGAAGGATCGTTGAGCAGCCGGAGGTCTGAGCGCTCAGTTCGTACGGGTTCGCGGTAGATCAGGGGATCTGTCCCAGAAAAGTCAGCGGCCGTGGCTGTATATAATTGACCGTCTGAAAAGAAATTGAGAATTATTTTCACAATTAAATTAATTAATATCTACCGAATCAGCTGACACGGGGTGTTATTGCTTCTAGCCGTCTATCTTATAAAAATAATAAATGTTTATTTGGTAACAATAACACAATACTATATCCTATAAAGTAAAAGTTTAAATATATTTATTTAAGCTATGATCTCGGACTAGTTACTAGACGTAGCTTTAACGTATACCTCAACTTTTTGCTTACTATCAGGAGTTCAAGGATCAGGATTAGTAAAATAGTTTTTTAAAAGGCGGAATTTGCTTAAGTTTCTTTTGTTAGAGGTGTCTAATAAAATATTAGTATTAGTAAATACTACCTAGGTACTCAAAATGTGCGTAAGCAGAGGTTCGGTTTGTAGTGAGTGAGGAAACATCGAAGCTGGCATAGTAATAAAATATGGCTTACCAACGAAAATAGCAGTCGAATTATGTTGTGGATCATAAGGACAGCGGCCAGATCCGTCGATTTCTTCTAGATGGTGGTTAGGTGGATGCCGAGCGTACCGGCGACATAACGGTTTGAATGCATTGGTGCCGCAAACCAGTAGCCGGCCACGCGATCGCGCCGCTACACGCGGGTAGTTCTGACATTCATCGGCAGACTTGCCCTTTAGTTGACATAGCTCCCTGTGTGCGTCCGTCGATTGCCACTCCAGTCGCTGCGGGAAACATGTTTATAGACATGATGACAGATTTCTTCAAATGATTGCATTAAATGGGTGCGATAAAACTGTATCTATAATGTAAATTGTACCTATTGAATTAGCTAAGACAAGAAAATATTGCATTAAAAACAAGAACTCTCAGTGAAGCGCGTTAGTATATAAGGCAGAAAACCCATAGCGACAAGTAGGTACGTTGGTAAATCTTCTTCGTATTACGAAACATGTGCCTCTATATGGCCTCTACACGGTACCATCGGTGCCAGAGTCATAGTAGAGGTATCCCCACAGAAGTACCACATCAGTATCGCTATTGGTTCATAGACCACTTTTTACCAGTCTTCTTTGTTTAAGGTCCACACGAAAAGTTCAGTTGAACTGTCCAGTGGTTTTATATCAGAAAAAAAATACTTGAAATATTAAAACCTATATTAGGTATACTGAAGTACTATATATATAATAGGTGTTAGCTAGAAGTTACTTTTTCTAGCCCAGTAGAAATCGACACTAAAAATGGCAAAATTCGCAAAGCTACACAGATGTACATAGTTCTTTATTTTTTGGTATGTTATATGGACCGGTTAGAATAGTGTGAATCCAAATTTGCAACTTCGTAAAACTCGTGCTCGCTGCGCACCACGCGATAAACTTTTTGGGACTTTGGGACGTTTTTTCACTTTTTGCTCTAAAAGTAAAAACTATGCATTTTCGACCAATAACATCTAGTAACCATATAAAGTGTCGCGAGCTGTGCAGCGAGCACAAGCTTTTCGAAGTTGTAAATTTGGATTCACATCATCCTAATTGATCTATAAAACACATAAAAAATGGAGAACTATATCGTGCTTTGCGATTTAAATGTTAATTTCCACTAGGCTAAACCTTCTTTAGTTTTTTTCGATTGTGAGTGAACTATTATCTCACTCTCACATACTTCGTTCTATGCTTACATAAAGGAGAATTTAACTTTTTATTGATAACTTCTCCCATAGGACGCGCGATATACCAATATTTTGCTTCGGACGGGAGCAAAATCGAAAATTAAAATTTTCAAGAAAAAAATAGCATCTTTGTAGGAGCTTAAATTATTGCTAATTCAGATGCCTTTATATGGTTACTAGATGTTATTGGTCGAAAATGCATAGTTTTTAACTTTTAGAGCAAAAAGTGAAAAAAAGTCCCAAAGTCCCAAAAAGTTCATCGCGTGGTGCGCAGCGAGCACGAGTTTTACGAAGTTGCAAATTTGGATTCACACTATTCTAACTAGTCCATACAACATACCAAAAAATCAGAACTGTATCCGTTATTTCCACTGGGCTTTTCGTAGTAATTGGAAATAAACTGGTGTAATTACGAAAAATTAAGTTGCGTCCAGTTCCAGAAAAGTAACCATATACTTAATAATACAAGCTGACCCGTAATGAAAATTGTTACGCACACGAAGTTGTCGTCTGCGTCACAATTTTCATTACTGCTCCGCTCCTATTGGTCTTAGCGTGATGATAAAAATAGCCAATAACCTTCCTCGATAAATGGGCTATATAACACTGAAAGAATTTTTCAACTCGGTTCCTGAGATTAGCCCGTTCAAACACATTCTTCAGCTTTATATATTAATATACTAGCTGACCCGCGCGGCTTCGCTCCCGTCAACTTGCTACCCTACCTACCCCTACCTTACCCTACCTACCCTCCCCTACCCTACCCTACCTACCCTACCCTACTGATTTGTGAATCTAAACCATCCAGGGCGCCAACCAAATGCATACAAAAATAAACATTCAAATCGGTCGAGTCCTTTAGGAGGAGTTCAGTGGCGTACACACGTATAGTAGAATTATAAATATATGAAGATAGTAGATGGATAGTCGGGCGAGGCGTGCCGCGGGTGCGAGTGGGTGCGCCGTGCGCCGCGCCGGACTGCCGTAAATAATTCAACGCATCACCGCACTGGCCAACAAATATGTGATGAGTAATGGCGCAGATAACCCTCAGTAGCTGATTTTAAAATGAGAATCACGTTTAACCACCCTGCACGACAAGATTTTGACATTTGACACACCAGCTGAGATTAATAAAAATACGATCGAATCTTGTCAAAAAATTATCTACGTTGCAATTTTGATGACGGCGATGATTGAGGCTAAAAAACATGAAAATTGTGGACTTACACCAAAACTCCATTACGGGGGTAGTGGTTTGCTCATCATTTGATTATCTGACGAATGAATCCATATTTCTAACGATCTATGTAGCGTCAATGAAGATTTTTGATGTTCAAATTCAAAGTTTCGCGCCAACAGTGTTTTTTTACGTTTTTATTTTACCCAAATATCACCAACTCGCATGTAAATACGATTAAAAATATGACAATTATGAATCTAAATATCATGAACAACAATAAAAGCCCCAGATCTAAATGCAATTTACAACACAGATCCAATAACACGTAATTTCATTACCACTACACTTTATTCGTGTTCAAAATTTTCAACCATTTTGTGTTTTAGTGTTCCGTTGCCAAATGGCAAAAAACGGGACCGGAGTCCGTATGTAACAGCCACTTTTCTCCGAAACTATAAGAACTATACTGTTGAAAATTGGTAAGTAGATGTATTCTGTGAACCGCATTAAGATTTTCACACAAAAAGAAAAAAAAAATTAATAAGTTTTTGGGATTCCTCATACTTAGAACTGTAACTCTAAATTTTTTTTTCATCAAATTCATACGTGTGGGGATTCTATGGATAGATCTACAAAAATGATATTGAGGTTTCTAATATCATTTTTTTTTAAATTGAATAGTTCGCGCGAGAGACACTTCCAAAGTGGTAAAATGTTTGTCTCCCCCCGTGTAACTTCTAATATAAGAGATTGATAAAACTAAAAAAAATATATGATGTACATTACTATGCAAACGTCCACAAAAAATTGTGTTGAACGAGATCCAGTAAGTGGTGGTCGGAAAACGCAATTTACCTTTCATTCAATCAACTCAAATAAAAAAAAAAGGTTTATGGTTTGTAACCCTTCGTGCGCGAGTCCGACTCGCTTTTGGCCGGTTTTTTAATTGTTAGGGTGTGCCATATCGATTATAATAGTAATAAACTTTAATTAAAACATGAGTCCATAACCACATCAAAAGTTACACACACATACGACACACAAATCAAAACACAAAAAAATAAACAGAAATTAAAAACACATACAGAACTAGTTATTTAACATAACTAAATGACGCACGATGTGTCGTCATCCAATGCCACATCATTGGGCAGTCTGTTCTGCCGGCCACAATCGCCACCAAGCTGTTGGAGCTATCGCGCACTCGCCGCATCAGGGATGCTATTCGTGTCCGCATAAAAAAATTTAACCGACTTCAAAAAAAGGAGGAGGTTCTCAATTCGGTTGTATTTTTTTTTCTTTTTTTATGTTTGTTACCTCATAACTCCGTGATCGATGAACCGATTTGAAAATTTTTTGTTTCATCTGAAAGGATATACTTCTCGATTAGTCCCATTGTCACCATGTCAGAATCTGATGATGGGATCCTACGAAAATCGAGGGCAACTCTCAAATTTTATAGGCATATACAATGTTTTTCATAAACTTTCTAACGCAATTCAGATATTTGTGCCTGGTAATCATCATCTCATGTTGCTGAGCTGATGATGAAAGGTATAAATTAGGATCTGATGATGAGATCCCATGAAAAATGTTTGTTCAGCGATACTTTAGCCAATTGTCAGCAGATTTGGATGATTCTTTTTTTGTTTGAAAGAGTATTTTCCTGGACTGGTCCCGTTTCAATTTGGTGATGATCTGACGAAGAACTTCGGAGGTAGACAACGGAACTCTTCAATAAATGATAGGAAAGGGATCGGGATTGCTGAAATCGCATGTTTTTTTTTTGTGTTTACACCAGTTCTTAACATAACATTGCGCCAGTACGCTGTTAATGGGTGCGCAGGTACCTAAGGTACCTACCACTAAAAAGTGAAAAATAAAAAACTTTTTTACAAAAAAACTTTAATTTCTGAAGTCGGTGTCAAAAAATTAACCAAAAACACCGACTTCAGAAATTAAAGTGTTTTCTTTCTTCCGCAGTTATTTTGTACCTTGTAGTGTTTTGTTTTTGGAAGTCGGTTGTATTTTTTTGTATAGTCGACCCATAGGGCGCACGTGTACTATCAAGGAAATATTGACCTGGCCACCTTAAGTGTAATTATTGCTTGCATAGATAAAGTTATTTTGACAATATCAACAATTGACATAAGAAGTAGATTGCAAAGGATTTTGTTTTAAAATTGGCTAGGTCAATATTTCTCTGATAGTACATGGATTGGCAGTACGCCCTAAAGAGCGTGATTTTAACCTCTTTTGTACAACGTGCAAACCTACGGGCCAGCATGTTACATCGAACTGCCAACGCTCTGCGTTCCCTCTCCAGGTCCACATCGTCGAACAAGCTATCGGTGACCCAATGCCCCAGGTACTTGAACTTCTTCACTCTGGACAGCGGAGCGCCCCCCAAAGTGACAGGTGGGACTGTGTCGTAGGTAACAATCGATTATGCTAATCGATTTTTTTTAATTACATTCGACTCGATGAATTTAAAAGAGCGGTTTTCATAAATCGATTCTTAGTAACTAGAAAAAAATACTTTTAAGACTTAAAATACAATACGAGTAAGCACTTATTATAATAATTGAGGAGCTCGTGGCTAGATAATAACAGCCACACGGGTCGATCTTCAAGGTTAAGCAACGCTTGCCAAGGTTGATCTGTGGATGGGTGACCATCTTAACATAGCGAGTTTCCTCCGTGCCTCGGAAAGCAAGTTAAGCCGTTGGTCCCGGCTGTCATTTGTAGATATTTGGCAGTCGTTACGGATAGTCAGAAGCCAGTTAATCTGACTCCAGTCTTGCCAAGAAGTACCGTGTTACCCAGTTAATGGGTTGTGGAGGTCTGGTAGGCAGCCGCTCCTCGTAAAATACTGGTATTCAGCTAAATCCGGCTTGATTGGAAGCCGACCCCAACATAGTTGGGAAAAGGCTAGGCAGAAGATGATGATGACTTATTATAAAAATTATTTTACTGTTTTTTATTACGTTTAAATAGGTTTTTGGGCAGCAAATTTTGAGAATTAAAAAAAAATAGTCAAGAAACGCATCTGACCCATGATCAATTTCGCATGGATTTTTTTTTATTCGAAATTTAAATTTAGAATGTGCTCGTGTTTCAGAAAAAAAATATGAGACTAAAATTATTGCGAGTTTTATGTTTGACTAGTTTCTGCCCGTGCCTTTGCCTATCTTGGTATTTTCATGGGTTTTGATATTTGTGGACGGAACCCTAAACCTTTCCAAAATCAGTTACTAATTATAACATCATTAAAAAAAACTTTTTTTTATTTAGAACGCCCGGTAGACTAACGGCTTACCTACTAATAATATAAATGCATCGAATTATTAATGACTGTGTTTTCGGCAATGCAAATTTTCATATTAAACATCAACCCACAACAGCTGTCTTCTAGTTTTTTATACTAAGACAAAAAAAAATAGATTAATGGGGTTACTTAGGCCAAATTTTGTATGAAATAAATTTTATTTTAAATACTTTTTAATACGGAAGTCGAAATGGCATCGACAAAAATTTGCTTCATTTTTGACATGGTTGTCATTTTCATGGTTGTGGCTGACATGGGGTCGCTAATAACGAATATGAGAAACAAAAAAGAACTGACCAAATGTGAGTCAGAATCTACACCACAACCCATCCAGACGGCACAGCAGATGCGGGAGCTGTCCTAATTATAAAGTCAAATATTAAACATCATGAACAACCGCAGTTCAAAAACCCACATATACAAGCAGCAACTGTTAATGATCGTAATGGAATATTTAATGTGTCCGCCATATACTGCCCACCAAAGCATATTATAAAAGAAGACCAATATGATGAGCTCTTTAACACATTTGGACTACGATTTATAGCTGGCGGAGATTGGAATGCTAAACATGTACACTGGGCTTCCAGACTCACCAGCACAAGAGAAAGAGAGCTCAAGAAATCTATAGACAAGAACAATCTGACTACTATCTCAACTACTGAACTGACTACCTGGCCGACTGATCCAAACCGCCTTACTAACGTCATAGATAATTTCATAACTAAGGGTCTTTCGAGGCTCTCTCATGAAATAAAAACTAGCCTGGACTCTAACACCAACCACGTTCCGGTAATTCTCACTATCGGCAGTACTGTTCTGAACATAGAACAGAAAACAAAAATTTACAACAAACGCACCGACTGGAATTCTTTTCGAGAATTGGTTCATGAGTGTGATGTGAGGTGATGTGATGTGATTTGATGTGATGTGGTGATTAATATAACTAAATTAGCAGATCCAGGCAAGTAAAATTTTAGTTGCCTCGTAGTCTTGTTATCCACTCCTCAATTTTAATTTTAACCCTGTAAGTATCTAATTCAATAATGTTTATTATTTTATACATTATTCTGTGTAGGTGTGAGCTTAGGATATAATGCTTGCGTCTTGCAAAAGCGGTCTTATGCGTTACCGTGAAAATAAGAGGTCTGTTTTTACGGCGAGTTGGGTCCGGTGGGGGGACTTTAGTATATTTCCTCAGTACAGATCGTAGCACAAACAGTTGCCTAACAGTAAGCACATTGGCGGTCTTTGTATAATTGTGTAGTGGGATACATAAAGTGCTTCTTTGACATCATCTTTAGAACAGCTCTTTGTGCTCGCTCCAACTTGAGGAACTTTGTCCGAGCTGCGCCTCCCCACACTATGATGCAGTAGGTGATAATGGACTGACAGATGGATATATACACCATTCTAATCGTGTTTAAATCAGCAGGAGATCTGAGCCGCTTGAATACATAAATCATTCTCCTAACTCTTGCACTAATAGTATTAAAGTGTGAGTACCAGTTCAGTCCGCTATCAATAACCACACCCAAATGCTTAAGATGGTTTACCACACGACTAGAAAAGCATAAGCAGGGTTCATTATCAGGTGACTTTATAGTGTTCATGTGAAGTAAGTCACCATGACGGATGCATACCATGAGAGCAGGCGTTATCCATGGCTTAATATTTCTATCCTTTTTGGGAATTTTATCCTCGTACGTGTGTTTCTTAACTCATCTGCCTAGCCTTTTCCCAACTACATTGGGGTCGGCTTCCAGTCAAACCGGATTCAGCTGAATACCAGTGTTTTACGTAAAGCGGCTGCCTACCAGACCTCCACAACCCATTAACTGGGTAACGTACATCTTGGCAGGACTGGAGTCAGATTTACTGGCTTCTGACTAGGGGTAACGACTGCCAAAGATCTACAAATGACAGCCGGGACCAACGGCTTAACGTGCTTTCCGAGGCACGGAGGAAACTCGTTACGTTAAGATGGTCACCCATCCACAGACCAACCTTGGCAAGCGTTGCTTAACCTTCAAGATCGACCCGTGCGGCTCTTATTATCTAGCCACGAGCTAGATAATAGCTGTTTTTAAGTAAGCCTTGAAAAACACTAATCAATTCGTATGCGGCTACATTCGCATCATCCATTCTCGTGCTATGTGAGAAATCCAAACCTTCCATTTCCTGAACCAACTTAGCGTAATCCACTCGGGAAGATGTTTTCTGAGATTTTATGGGTAATTTTTTATCTTCAATATGCAACAAGATAGGCTGTGTTGTTGCTGGTGTTTTACATTTGAGAATGATATGATTGAGACAATTTGTTCCTCTGGTGGGATTTGAAGAGATGATAAAAGGCCATATGATGCGCTTAATGTTAAGTAGTCAGTGGTACGGTCATCATTATTAGACGGTTTAATGCCCACGTTAACATCCTCCATGATAGCAACGGTACTAAATGTTTTTAGTTGAGTAAGTATAGTATTCAAACTATTTAAAAAACATTGAAATTGTTCTTTTTTGTTTAATGACGGCGAGCGGTATATCGCAACTATTGCAGTTTTATTATTAACTAGTTGACCCGCGCGGCTTCGCTCCCGTCAACTGGCTACCCTACCTACCTACCTACCTAGCATATAAGACAGTTCGCATTTGTAAAATCTGGATCCTGAACAGAACAGGCTAGGTTATGTTTTGTGAAAATCACGATCCCGTCATTTTGATTTTGTGTTTGTAAATATATAATGTGAGTTATATCCGTCCAATGTTGGCACATTCGTGACCTTACTCAACGAAAATTCTGTCAGAACTATAACGTCACAGTTAATTTTAATAAGAGACAACAAAACTAAAAGTTCACTAAAAATCCTATTAATGCTACGAACATTTATTTGGAGGTTTTTTAAGCCAGAATTGGTCAAATTATGAAATCCGGTGGGCACTTATACAGGGTTACTTGTAATTCGACGTATATTCGTCAGGTCGTTTTTGAAGTGCCAGCTACCGCTAGGCACCGTAGCTCTGGAACGCAAAGGGCACTGGGGGAACACAGATTGGTTTTAGTCAGAAGGAGTCTGACACTCCCTCCTGCTTCACCCAGAGCGGGAGGAGTCATTTAATGACTTCTCATCCTTAAAAAAAAATGTATAATGAGCGTAACTTGTAATGTGTTATATTTATAGTTTTGTGTATAACAGTTGTCCGATAACTAATGTTGAACTGTCGGTGAAAGGGCACCCCAAATTAACAATTAACTTACATAGGGGTTTATAACTGGGTACGAATTCCATAACTGTATAGCACAATGATATAGGCATAGGGTATGAGTAATGGTCTAAGATCCGGTCTAAAAAATATATACCCTCACATGTTACTTGATTCTAATATAGAATAAATGCTAGATAATGTTTAGATTGATACGTTGGAAGTGGGTTGCCTAGCTAAATCATGTGCACATTAATGTTAAACAATAAAATGTTAAATCACATTTTTGATCAACTTCCCTCGTTTTTTATTTATAAAAGTCGACCATCAGCTGATAGATATACCTCAAGGAATTGAAAACATATTCGTTGCCTACTTTTCGTCTGTGCAACTATGGGGTTGCCAAGGTATAAACAGGTAGGTTAATGTTGATAATATACCCTTATAAGTTATTTACTCGAAATACATATCAAATGAAAGCTTGATTTATTCACAATCCATCCGTACTAGGTTGCCTTATCAAAAAGTGTGCTAAGTCCATGTTTGCCTGGATTTAAGATGTTAAAGAGAAGCTTTGTGCCCGCAATACCAATAAACAGATGGAAATGAAGCGAGCCAGGTGTGCACCCGGCAGCTACTTAGTAAATGAGGGTAGGAATCGCTCCTTATTCTGTGTTATAGAAGAAAGAAAATGTGCTTTCACTCACACGTTCAGTTATCAGTGACAATACGTTATTATGAAATAATGTTTTTTTTTTTTCGTTAAAAAGGCACGTCTTTAAAAAGGAGATTTTTCCGATCATGAAAGCGCGGCTTGCGTAGGGTCGCTCCCGATTGGTAGCGCTACTTATACTTACCGGTGTATCGCATGCACCAGTACAACAGTCTGTATGTTAAGTCTAATTTTTAAGGAATGTAAATATTTCCCCGTCGTTGCAGCCACTGTGCACGTGAACATCAAATAAGTTTTTACTGGAAAACTTGTTTTTTAGCTGTGCGCGCTACTATTGGTTGGCCACGGCCCATCGTCTGCGCAACAATCTATTGCCATATTATTCTAATCGTTTTATTTACTAGATATTTCCGAACATATTTATTTTAATATTACTTTATATGCTGCTCCGATCAACGTCATTTTGTCAACGCCGGCTGTCACTGAAACCCGGCGTTGTGGTTCTGTCTCGCACATGAGTCCCAGCATCATACTGAGCGACGTTTTGCGTGAATGTGACGCATATCTTCCCAACTGGCTTAACTTTTGTATTTTTTTTTTGTATGCGTCATGCTTAGCGTAAATGAACTCCTTTTTAACCCCCGACCAAAAAAGAGGGGTGTTATAAATTTGACCGCTATGTGTGTCTGTTGTGGCACCGTAGCTCTTAAACGGATGAACCGATTTGGATGCGGTTTTTTTTTAACTTGAAAGCAGGTTATCTAGTGGTGGTTCTTAGACAAATTTTATCAAAATCGGCTGAGACGTTTGAAGATCATCAATAGATGCCTTCATCAACTAGAAAATAGTTAAGCTAAAAGGCTAAACCTACGTATTATTTTTTTCACTATTTAAAGTAAATTTTTGTTGGGGATTTTTAATTTTTTTATTATTTTTTTCTTTTTTCTTATTACACAGAATAAAGAGCGTTTTCCACCCACTTTTACTAAGTAACTGCCGGGTACACACCTTCTGTCAAATGAAATTGCGGGTGCAACGTTTCTTCATCGCTTTCAACGCTCACGCAAAAATTCAACCCTTTATTTCTAGGCAACCATGGATTTAACTCACATTTTGATAAGGCAACGTTTGGGATGTGGATAAAATAAGCTTTCATTTGACATATGAATCGATTAAGTAAATAACATGTGAAATATTAATACCGCTTACTTACCTGTTCATAGCCGGCAACTACGTAGTTGTACAGAGGGGAAGTAGGAAACCTATATTTTTTCAATTCCTTGGGGTATATTCTATCAGCTGATGGTCGACTTTTACAGATAACAAATGATCCCTTATTCGTTATTTATAAAAGTTGGTCAAAAAAGTGTGATAAAATAAAACATTTTATTGTTTAACATTAAAGGCACATGATTAAGCTAGGCAACCCACTTCCAACGTATCTATCTAAACATTATCTGGTATTTATTCTACTCGTAAATAGAAAAAATAAAAAAAAATAATTGAATAATTTTAATAGAATTAAATAACATGTGAGGATATATATTTCTTATATCGGATCTCCTTATATAAAAGGTAAAACAAAAAAAAAAGCCGTTAAAGTGACACAACCACTGTTAGTCACTGAGTAGACTGGTCCAACACTAAGTTCTTCAGACAACGCTCTGACTTAATGAGGATATGTGGGGCTCCTATTTCTTTCCGAATAAAAATAATGCCTTCTTTTGTCCAGCAAAACATTGTATACTTTTGAGTCGTTGCAAATTCTCTCGCCTTGAGCGTAGATGTTCTGCAACATAGACGGGCAGCATCGGCTTTACTGGAAGTAAAGCCAATGCTGCGTGTATTCAGTGTTTCACCCTTAGGGAGTTTCTTATTGTAGTTGCGGACATTGGTAATCAGTTGATTTTTGGTATGCACAGTCCTGAAATAGGTAATGATGCAGGTCCAGGATTTTGTCTTCAAGATCTTTTATACAGTTATCATAGGCGTGGTTTTCCTTTTTCAACGTGTCAATCTGTTGTCGCATTACAGTATTTATAGAAATGCCCCGATAAGTAAGCGAACCGAAAACATGAAAGTGCTGATTACTGCGAAAATTCAAACATTAAACTGAGTGTAAATCCCAAACTACACGCAGGAAGTCAACATTTTTGGTATGAATGTAAACAGTATGCGGTCCAAACTTAAAAAATAAATACAGTTTCATGGCACCAAAACTAGTATTAACTAGTGATTAGACAAATGAGGTAACGTTGGCAACGTCTTGGTCGTCTGTTCGATACAGGCGTGGGTTACGTCACATTGAATTGAAATAATGCCCTCGAGAGGGCAAACCTGAACTGAAACGATGCCTGATAACTTTATTTAACTGATTTATATCTCAAGATTATCTCTGTAAGGGCATTGAACGGATGTCTGGACCATTTTTCATGAGTGTAACGTTAGTAATTTTTGGCTCGCTGCCAAACAATATATTGCTCTACGTTCGCTCGTCCCTCGTCCATTACTATGTCTCAATCCGTGTAGTGTCATTCAAAACCTCAAATAGTAATATATTTTAACCAGGTAATGCTATTTAATGTGATTTATGCAAATATTTGTTGATATAATTTTTCATAGTTCGTTGTAACATTAGGTACCTAATAATATCTTAGCAAATGCCTAACCTACCATTATTCTTTTTATTTACTTATGATGCTGCCCCTCCTCTCACACACTCAAGTCTACAACCAAATAAACAAATGCTGTAATATTTAAACCTTAACAACTTATGTAAAAGTCTTACCAAAAAACTACTCATATTCCCTATCATATGACGAAACCGAAGAAAATCTCAGTTAACAAGTAATGCTATGTACCTACTCCCAAACATAACTCTTTATATTAGGTCTTTACCTATGAAATTGGCGTTCTGCAGTACTGGCCATTTCAAATCAAAATAATTTTTGTTTGGCTAAGAATTCTAATTTCAAATTAATTTTATTTAAAACACATGGTTTTTTTTTTCCAAAAGTAGTCATTTGTTTATTGATTAGTGTTACATTTTCATCGCATTTTAATCTTTTTCGTCATCATGGATACGTTAAAAATTCGAGTAATTATGGAATATGAATACCGTCGTGGCAGCAACGCGGCACAAGCGGCACGCAACATCAACGACGTTTACGGAGCTAACACTACAAACCAACGCACCACCTGTTATTGGTTTGCTCGCTTCCGTTCTGGAAATTTCGACCTGAAAAATGAACCTCGCGGTCGTCCGAAGACTTTGGTGGACAATGACGAATTAAAGGCGATTGTGGAAGCTGATGATACACAATCTACGGCTGAATTAGCAGCAGCTTTCGACGTTAGCGTCAAAACAATATTGGTCCATTTGCGTCAAATTGGCAAGGTAAAAATGCTTGACAAATGGGTGCCCCACGAACTCAATGATCGCCAGCGCGAAGTACGCGTCGAGACGTGCCTTGCACTGCTCAACAGACACACAAATGAAGGAATTTTGAATCGCATTGTTACCTGCGATGAAAAATGGATTCTGTTTGATAACCGCAAGCGCTCAGCAAGTAGGTTGGATCCTGGTTCAGCACCTAAACAATGCCCTAAACGAAAACTTACCCCTAGAATAGTGGTGGTCACTGTTTGGTGGTCTAGCGCCGGTGTGATTCATCACAGCTTCTTACCAAACGGGGTGAGCATTACTGCAGATGTGTACTGTGAAGAACTGAACACAATGATGGAGAAGCTGGCACATCTCCAACCAGCATTGGTCAATCGCTCGTCTCCGCTGCTCCTGCACGACAACGCGCGACCTCATACTGCACAGCAGACGGTCTCCAAGTTGCAAGAACTGGGGTTGGAAGCTCTCCGTCATCCGCCCTACTCACCAGACCTTGCGCCTACAGACTACTACTTTTTCCAGAATTTGGATAACTTCTTGGCGGGAAAAAAATTCAATACCCGAGAGGCAGTACAAAATGCCTTTGAAGAATTTGTTGCCTCCCGTCCAGCTGATTTCTTTAAGAAGGGCATCAATAAACTGCCACTGCGTTGGCAAAGATGCATTGATTGCATGGGTGATTACTTCGATTAATACAAATAAAAAATACATGAAAAAAAATCGTTCAAATTTTTTCATACAAAACGGCAATTTCATAGGTAAAGACCTATTATGTATATGCATCCTAGTCAAATAAATGCTCCACCATTACCACTACCACACTTCATTAACAGCAACATACAACACTCACGCAAATCACTCACCTAATTCGGATATTCTCGTCAAGGCGTAAAAGTTCATTTTTTCATTTTCAACTACTGTTTTTATATGATCAATAAATGAAAAGTTCCTTTCTAGTAGCATACCGAGGTAGCACACGGATTCTTTTCTTTTAACGGGTACGTTATTAAATTTAATACTAGGCCAGGATTTCAGGTTTCCTTTTAAGATAAGTTGATAGGTTTTATGCGGTGCAAAGGTCAGTCGGTTTCGATCGCCCCACTGAGATATTAAATGTAGACATGTGTCAGCCAAGTTCTCGAGTCCAGCCCGAGTGCTTGCCTCAATGAGCAGTAAGCCATCGTCCGCTTAACCGGTTAATGAACAGCCGCATAGAAGCGGAAGCGTAAGGAAATTATCGTAGCCAATATTCCAGACATATGGACCAATAACTGAGCCCTGAGCACAACCCATGGTTAGAGACTTAGAAATGGAATGATGTCCAAGTTTGAGTTTTGCGGAGCCGTTTAGAAAATACGAAATAATCTGATTATAATAGATATTTACGTCAGCACCCACTATAATTTTGCAGCCCGCGAGAGATTATGTCTATGTGGAGTAACTGGGTTTGAATATTGAAAGTAGGAGCTCACAACATAAATCTTAAAGGTAGGCGATGATACTTCCGCCACGTTACACAAACACACGTTACACCCACACACACAGACAAGCCCTCACACAAACACGAAACCCTTGACACAACACATCACAATTTACAACACACCCTAACATAATGTACACACATACTGAGGCGTTTGTTTTAGTTTTTATGCTTAGTTAAAAAGTTAAAATTTAACTGCCTACTTATGTACTTATGTAAATTGCTATTATATCAGCACCACTCAAATACTCCGTGGGTGGGGATCTGGTGATTTGAAATACAGGCATTCTCATGCCTACCTCAGACACCAGCTTCTCACATATTCTAGACTATTCACATACCTGCATTTAAATAGATATAAGTAACATTGTAATTATGTAAGGTCTGATTTTTTGTAAGGACAAATAAATAAACATTATCATTATTATTATTTCGCAACCCTGACAGATTCTGCAACTCTGGCAGAGCCCGACATCGCCCTGCAAAACGTTTTTCGGATTACCAGGGGCCCACTGTATATAGATTATGTTGTTGTTACTGCGGCATTGAAAACACTGTTGGGCAGTGGAGGCTTACAAACTACTTAAATCATAAGTCCGAACCAAAAGAAACAACTCTATGGTAGGTGCATAGGTATGTAAAATGAATGTTGTGTAATTACCTGTTCTACATTTTCAGACAGATCGTAGAGGCTTAGGTTATACACCGTGTTCCTGCAAATACACAAAAAGTATATTGTAATGGTTGATCAATAAACAAAGCAAATAATAAATACAAGTTTTAACAATATACTTAACAAAAAAGATTCTGAGAATGATGGAATTAATAAAACAATACCCATAGGATTTAGAGTTTTTACTTTTTACTGATGGAGCGACGAAATTCATATTGTACTGTTTTTCGATATCGGTCAGATATACTTACGGAATCTATTTATATATAAAATGAATCCCTATTTCCCTTGGTCACGGCATCACGCGAAAGTTGCGGGGTAGGTTAAAAATATGTACCTATATAACAATATCAAATATGTATTATTTTGTATGTATAATGTATCTAGACACCCGGCAGCAAGTCCATTCAAAAGTTCAAATAAATAAGAAACTAGCGACGCAGCAGCCCTGTATAATATTATACGAACCAGCTACTTTTGACCCCTTCACAACCCGAAACCTATTTAACTTACATACGTAAAAATTGTCACGTTTATTAAAACCTCTTAGCATGTGTAAAATCCAAAATTTAATAAATTAAATCTTAACTTTATTTGATATACTCACGTGTGCTGGCATTTGTATGACTGATTGACTCACTGACATATAGATCAAAAACCTAACCCACTTCCAGATGTCCTAGAAAGTTGAAATTTGGCATCCAGCCAGGTTGTGTGTATACAAAGGAAAAAATCGGAAAACCGGGAATTTATAAGACTTCAAATTTTTCCAATCAATCGATTTTAATAGGTAAAAAGAAAATGAACTTCAATTATTGCTGGAAGATGTGGGTCAACTTAACTGTTTATACCGGATGGTAACCAAATCGGATTCCTTTTTAACTTTATTTTTTGTTGATCAAGGGGAAACATAAGACATAAAACTCCTGGAATATGTCCTTCCATAAAATTACTGTACGCTACATTAGGATCATCAGCTAGATAAACATCACAAAACGATAAAGGACTTAAGCATGATCTAAATTTAATAAGGTTACCGTGATTGTAATCACGCGCTGTAATATTCCAACTGTTGATTATCTTTTTAAGGCTTGTATATTTGCCAATGACCTTGTGCATACAAACGGAGCTAACTACACCTCGGCGCGCCACTCTGCTACCCGTGTTTTTAATTTTTTATAATAAATAAATACATATTTTTGAAAAGTAAAAAAACCAAGTTATTTTCGTTTGTATTGCACAGCAGTAGACATTTTTTTTTAGTCTTTTGTTAAAAAATTAAGGAGTAAAATGGTTTCATCTCAACGATTTGGAGGTGATTTGGTGATTTTTTTTCCTATTATGTGATACCAATACATAAATTAAGGCTAAACCAAGTTACGTGCAATATTATGTAGATTATTACCTATTTTTTCAGATGTAATTTCTCAGTAAATGCCTACGAAAAACTGTTTCATCTGCACGGTATTTTTAAGTATTTTCGAGAGAGCAACCTTAACGGGGATCTTAAAGATTTGGGCTGTGTGATCTACCGTGTCAAGGCTAATTACTTGGTGGACACACTTTTGCGTAAAATTGTGCGCAAAATTATCTAAACATGTGTTGCTTTGTATCCTAGTGGGCTGGTCAATTTTCAGTTATAGATTTTAGCTTAATAGGTAGTAGGTAAACTCAAAGGAAATTCTATTTTCTTTCAATATGTTAACGTTAAAGTCACCACATGTGTGCGCTTTGTAACAAATTTTGGGTAAGAGAATTTTGAGTAAAAAGTATCAAGTTTATTTGATTTAGGTACTCTGTAAATATATACGACGATAATGTTATGCTTTCTAAATTCGATTGCGCAGCACTCGAAAACTCCCTGAATCGAAAGTTTCCTGATCTTCAAGGTCTCTATAGGGGAAAGTGTCACCCTTCATATTTTCATATTATTATTATTATTACTTTTTACATTTGAATATTTTTGATCATATTTATATTCATAATTATGTAGTTCTTGCACCAAAATGTAACAAATATATTGTAGTTTCTAAAAAAAAGAGTCTGAAACTATTATGCCGGAAATTTAAAGGGTTAAAGCCCTTTTTCTACGATATAATTTGTACGAATGTACCCCCCGTGTGGGGTCTAATGTGTAATAAGGTATATTTACATAATTAAAATAAAAACCTTTGAATTTTTTTTTTCTTTTTCTTTCTTTCTACTTTTTACAGTAAACTGGGAGTATTTCGCTTACGCTATTTTAAAAGTAGAACTTTATTGACAATGTACAAAGCAAACCCGAACTTATCCATTTTAAATGTTATCTATAGCTTATTTCATAACAATTCCAACAACAAGTTTCATGTATGGCTCCCATACAAAATTCCAACACCAAGCGACTCACACTTTTTGGAATTAATTTCGAAAAAAGTTATCTTATTTATCGATATCGACAAAGTAAGTCAAAGTTCATGTATCACAGCCGTGATCGAGTGGCAACTGTTAGTATCCAAACATAGAGTAATGTTGCAACCATTGAAAATACCGCCATCTATGGTCGAATATCGGAATTTACTCGTAAATGCAACTAAGAATCAATTCAGGAAACAAAACGCCGTAATTACTTTTTGCCTTAAAACAAAATTAATCCTACGTCTAAGGCTGAAGGTATACTTTCAAATGTAGGTTCTTTGACTTATTCTTGTTTTGACCAAAATCAAAAACGACCAATCAATCGTATCCTTGATTTGTGGTGAATTATATGATTATCGGTATAGTTGTGTGTGTCGACCCAGGTTCCGATACAAATTTCGTCGCACAGCATTTCCACCTGTTTTTTCTGTTCCATAGTCGCGACACTCCACTAGCAACGTGGCGACCGTTGTCTATGCACACATGCAAAGGCGTGTTTGTGTGCCCTTTAGTTTTTGTGATTTTCGTATTGTACGAATGTGCCCCGCGTACGAAGAGTGACTACTTTCCCCTATTGATGGCCGTTTTTTATTTATATGCACGCTCCTCCTCTTTTTGTCATCTCTGGTGTAGCACGCAACCAAATTATAATTAGGTAAAGTGAGAAAATCTTTATATCCAGTTTCCATGAAGTGTTCGGCCACACACATAACGTCTATGCTGCTTTGAAGATCAAGTAGGTGCAAGAGTAATTAATCCTGCGATGTTTTGATGCATTATTGACAGATCAATAATTATAGAAAAAAAATATTTGAAATGTCTTCAAATGTGTCCTTCGTGTCAATTTTACTACTATTTTCCATTTGGATTTCACAAATAGTATTTTTAAGATTCATAAATAAGTTTTTCATACCTGTGTCGTTTAGGAGACCTTGACGACCCGAAAACGTTTTATTATCATAACATAAGTCAGCGTTTGAGTCCAGTTAATAAGCATACTCATATGTTGTGTTATGCAGGTACAAAAGATTATTAAACATTTCAACTCGTGAGTTGCATATTGTTGTGTAATCACCACATTGTCTATAGATTGGGAGACATAATAATTACATAGGCATGGCTTAATTGGAAGCGATGAATAAATGCCACATAAACAAAATTTATATAAGGGTACTCAAAAACATCTATGAGGGTAGTGTAAGCCAAGTCAAATTAGAGACACGAGGACCTGTTATACCGATTTGTAGAGGAGTGAGACATGGAGACCCTCTTTCACCCAAGCTGTTCATAATGGTACTACAACACATTTTTGACAATCTCGACTGGCAGTCAGAAGGAATTCGAGTTAATCAAGATCGACTTACACACCTCAGATTCGCGGACGATATTGTCTTATTCGCCGAAACAAGTAAAATATTAGAAAAAATGATAAGCACCTTAAATGAAGAAAGTGAAAAAGTGGGCCTCAAAATGAACGAGATTAAAAATAAAATAATGACAAACAGCCACATAAACGCTATAAACCTAAACGGGAAGCCGCTAGAATACGTGAACAATATTACATATACCTAGGAAAACAACTGTCATTCGAAGACAAAAGTGAAGAACTAGAAGTTTTAACGTGAGCTGGAAAAAATTTTGGTCTCTGAAGGAAATCTTAAAAGGAAAATATCCTGTCCACCTAAAGAAAACAGTCTTGGATACCTGTATCTTACTCACTCTAACGTATGGATGCCAAACGTGGACATACAACACTAACATTAAATATAAACTTGTAGTGTGTCAAAAAGCTATGGAGAAGCATACTGAAATTAAGAAGGATACAAAAAGTGAAAAGCGACAAAATAAGACGAAAACCGCAGTTTATAGACGCCTTACAATATGCCCTAAAACAGAAGTGGCAGTGGGCAGGACATATAGCGAGATACACAGACAAAAGATGGACTCTAGAGACGATTATATGGAAGGGACCAAGAGGAAAAAGGAAAAGAGGGCGCCCTCGAAAGAGGTGGATAGAGGATATAGAAGAGGTAGCGGGAAGTGAATGGAGGGAGAAGGCTATGGATAGAGAGCTCTGGAAGACGCTGGAGGAGGCTTTTACCCGTGAAGGGATTCCGATCAATGGTACTGAAGAAAGTAACGATAGCGAGTAGAAGAAAAAGAAAAACAAATTTATATATACTTAAACTTATATTTAAAAGCAATCAAAGCACGTCGTTATATTTGTAATATAAATTAAAAAAAAAAACATGTTAATAACAATTGTAGATTGGAAATAAATGGGCTTTATTATTATTATTATATGGCTTAATTTTTCGATAGTTGCTTTGATATGGTAGATAAAATCGTGATAGTGTTTAGTTTGCAGCTACTCGGAGGGTGTGTGTAGAAATGACACGCGTTTTCAAGTCGAAGATAGAAGTTTAATAGGAAAGTTAAGATTACAGTTTGAAGTATAATTAGAGATATAGCGGATTTTTGGATCGGTTAGCGCGTGCATTCGCCGTCAGAGCAGGCTGGCGACTGGCGCGGATGACCGAGCGATCGCGGTTTAAAATCCAGCGCCGGGTGTGGGTCGCGCAGGCGTAGACGGTGCGCGGGCGCAGGCGGCGAGGTGTATACCTCGCGCGGCCGACAAAGGTGCGAGCTACGTGCGCTCCAAGTAGGTGCGATCATGGTCGGTGTCACAAGTTCTTAAGGCTTGTATATTTGCCAATGACCTTGTGCATACAAACGGAGCTATCTACACCTCTTCGCGCCACTCCGGTACCCGTGTTTTTAATTTTTTGTAATTAAACAAATACATATTTTTAAAAAGTAACATAACCAAGTTATTTTCGTTTGTATTGCACAGCAGTAGATTTTTTTTTTAGTCTTTTGTTAAAAAATGAAGGAGTAAAATGGTTTCATCTCAACGATTTGGAGGTGATTTGGTGATTATTTTTCCTATTATGTGATACTGATAAACCAAGTTACGTGCAATATCATGTAGATTACTACCTATTTTTTTTAGATGTAATTTCTCAGTAAATGCCGACGAAAAACTGCTTCATCTGCACGTTATTTTTAAGCTTTTTCGAGAGAGCGCCCTTAAGAAGTCATTTTCTCCTATTAATATGACACAATGGTCGGTTTTATTATAATGTTTGATCTTATTTACTATACCCAGTAGGAAGATTAAGGGGTAGGCTGATTTGGATATGAGTAGTGGCAGAAGTCATAGCTAGTTGCAAAATAATCTTCTATAATGCTCCCATTCCTGTTGTTAGCACTTACAATACATAGTTTTTTTTATTGTTTCTTCGGTAAGGTGTCGTTTGTCGATCACGCATTGAGTGTTTCATTCCAGCGGTGTCACATTGAGTTGCCTTATTAACCATCTGGGGTGTGGTTACCGATGTTGATTTATTAGCCACTAGTGGACCCGCGCAACTTCGTCTGCTCCGCTCCTATTGGTCTTAGCGTATATAGCCTAAAACCTTCCTCGATAAATGGGCTATCTAACACTGAAATAATTTTTCAAATCGGAGCAGAAGTTCCTGAGATTAGCGCGTTCAAGCAAACAAACAAACAAACTCTTCAGCTTTATATGTATATTAGTATAGATTTTAGCAGTAAGCTTCATAACTTTTTTCGACGACTTGAGAAGTGATGCTGAGATCTATTGTAGGAATTGCTTAAGATTTTTTTTTCTTTTTCGGAGTGAAATTAGCTATGTCCATTGTAAGTTTTTTGTAGATATTTTCCATTTTTGTTAAAAAATTAAACAAAAATGGAAAATATCTTGAGAGATTTTTGCTGTCCATATTTAGGGATTCAACTTCACTGTGTGCAGTCTTCAATTGCAGCGTCAATTATTTTATTTTGCTTTTTAGTTGAAGAATTTCTTCGCAGTCCTCGTCGTCTGATATATTTGGTAGAGACTAGAGTATGTCAAGCGAGTCGTGTCTACGACCATGTAGCTGATTTTTTATAATGGCAATACCTCCGTAAATCCTAATCTGTCAAACGAATTCTCACAAGTTTGTTTCAACATCAGATAGGTTGGCTACAACATTTAGATACTTTTAGCTCATCTATCAAAACTTTATTTATTTTACTGTGATGTGATCACGATTTCGGATTTACATTCAGTTGTCTCTTAGTCATGACGTTGAATCTTACTGGGGCACATAGTATTAATAGCCACTTTAAGAGATTGCTGTTTGAACTGAAACCATCCTTATTTTTTCGTACTTTTGTCAGCTGCCTTGAATGATGAAGTAATAAAAAGCACAATTGGTAATTTAGTTAAGCAAGTCATGGCCATAGAAGACAGCAAAAAAAGTTAAATCTGTAATAGAGTACCTATCTGACGAAAATCGCGGCTAGAAAACAAATACAATAGATTCTGATTTTAATTCTGATTGTGACTAATAAATACTTACATTGAAATGCACTTTTTTAATTTATTCCAAAAAAAATTTTTATCTACAAATATAATTGAAGTACTTATCAAACAATTTAAGAGCATACTATATAAGTGTCGACACCTGTAAGATTACCTAATTTGCCGCCTTTTTCAAGGGACACGACTCGCTTGACAGACTAATAGTGTCATCTAGTTCACTATTTATTAAGTTTAAATCATTTATTTTACAATATTCTTTACAATTCCGACTGAAACACCACAAGCTTCAGAAACACGTTAATGAACTTTTTTTAAAAATAACCATTGCTTTCTTTCTTGAATCCATCGGCTTCTTGTGAAAAATACAAGTATACACTTAAAATTTTATCTGTCGTGCCTGTGACTTCAGCAGAATTTGTCACATTTAAAAAAAAATTACATTAAGTTATTAAAGAGTATTAACAACTCAATATACTTTCAAGCTGATTGGGATCTTCCGGTCTGTACCAAGTGCAAAAGGCAACTGATAGAAATTCGACCACTGACGAAACATGAAGTTCGGTTTAAAGAAACTTTATTCTCAGTAAAGACATTAGTCACTTACTCGAGAACAATACAAAAACCACCACAGGGTACCACAGGGATCTCACCTGGGACCGATTCTTTTTTTGATTTTCGTCAATGACATTGTTCATTCAATACGGCACTGTAAATGTTCCATGTTTGCGGATGACTTGAAATTGTACAGGGAAATTAAAACAGACTGCGACATTTTTCTTCTTCAGGAAGACTTGGATGCGGTGCAAGAATGGTGTCAACTTAATATGATGACTCTCAATGCAAGTAAATGCTATCACATGACTTTTACGCGAAACAAACAAGTACTATCATCATCTTATGCGTTGGATGGTATTCCTCTGCAAAAGGTTGATACCATTCGTGATTTGGGTGTCCAACTCGACAGCAAGCTAACTTTCAACAATCATATTGACACGATTGTAGCCAAAGCGTCAAAAATTTCGGGTTTTGTGAAGAGAACTTGTTCGGAGTTTCGGTCCACATCGACACTAAAAGTGCTTTACAACACCCTTGTCAGAAGCATACTTGACTACGCATCTCCAGTTTGGAATCCCAAATATCGTGTCCATATTGACAGGATTGAACGTATACAGAAGGCTTTCACCAGGTACCTACTTACGCTTTAGATGCCCTAGTTGCCCTCTTGACGCTAATTATTCCCAAAGGCTTAATCAGTTCAATATGTTATCACTTGAACAACGTAGAAGCACTTCAGATCAGCTCTTGTTTTACAAAATTATCCATAACCTGGCGGATGTACCTGAGTTATTATCAGAAATTAATATATCTGTACCTAGACGTACTGTCACTAGATCTCTACGCAAATTAAATACCTTTGCACCGTCTTCATCAAGAACCAACCTTGGTCTCAAAGCCCCCTTGAATAGATTAATGGCTAATTATAATAAAATAGATATCTGCAACAAAATCGATATATTTACTGACTCATATTCCCAATTTCGCAGAAAACTTATGACTAATAGCGACGAATCATAATTTCATATCCTACTTTTTATTTTTTACTATAACATTTTTTTAACACTTTTTTTTTTGGTTTATTGCTACATGTGCCTGCCAATTTAAAAATAATTTTAGAATATTGTCATACTGCACTCGTTATCGCATTCTGCCGTTTTGAATTTTGAATACTAATGTTACTGTTAATTTTTAATCTTAATGTTTTAATGATAATTTTGACTTTTTATTCTAATTTCTTTTGTGATCTTGTTTTTTACTTAATGTTTTGTTCTTTGTTACTAATTTAGTTTTTCTATCCTCACGAGTAAAGAATCTTGTTAAACGTATGTATAAGAAGCAATTTTTACGTAAGTGCTGTGTACGCCTGTAAGTGACTAATTCACCATAACTAACATTTGTTATTTTTTTATCAAATAAATAAATAAATAAATAAAAAAAAAAAACATATAAATATTTCACAAAAGGTGAGTCATCAGCTAGTAACATGTTAATATTCATCCAATGTATTAATTTCTCTAGAAGTGATTGATCCGCAATAATGTGCTGGCTAAGTTGAGATTTGAATGCATTGAAAGAGTGTAGATTTCTTAAACAGGGCAGTAATTTCTTATAGAGTTGTGCTCCTTCAAAAGTTAGCATTTTTTGCCATAAATAGTTCTTGTTTTGGGTAAAACTAGTAAGCTTGCTCGGCGTGTGCTGCGTTGACTAACTTATTTATATTGGGTGAGTGTTTGCCGAGGGAAGTTAAGAAAATAGTTGTATAATAAAAAGGTTGGATTGAGTCTACGACGATTGGATAAGATGTCAAAATATAGATATCGCATACAATACATTACACCGTGCCATCAGTAAAGTTACCAAATATTTTTTTGTAATGTAACATTAACTTGCGTAATCGGAGCAATATAAATGGATACGTGGAATGATCATTTGTGTACGATTATACTGAAGTGGTAATTTACCTGCCGCCAACTAAGATAGAGAAGTCATCTTTGTCTAATATACGGAAATGGTCCGGCGTCGTCGCTTTGCCTACGAATTGCTCTGAAGTTTCATCACCTGAAAAAAAAAACAGAAAGACTTTAGAATTACAGATCAAAATCACAGTTTTTGTTATAAATCGAATTAAATACTATCCACACTCCGGACTAGAGCAGAATGCTAGTAACACGACACTATAAGATAGTACGAGTAGATGCTTCTAATGCTAGTGAATTGTTCAGAAAGATCTGTTGTTACTTTTTAAGGCACTGCCCTAACCCAGAGTACTGAAAATTACTAATTTTTTCGTCGCAGAGATCTCCGTAATGGTAATATATTTATAAAGCTAACCCTCTGTATCATAATGTAGACTTATTATAACACGGGTTGTGTTTATTGGAATGCAGTCAAGAGGATTTTCAAATACTTGAAAGATACAAAAGACTATAGGCTGTGCTACACACAAACTGACCAACCAGCTGAAGTCGCTGGTTATAGCGATGCAGACTGCAAATGATCTGGATACGAGACGTTCTGTCACTGGTAATTGTGTTTGTTAGGAATGGGGCGGCTGTAACATGGTCCAGTCAAAGACAGCAAACAGTTGCTCTGTCTACAACAGAGGCTGAATTCATGGCAGCCTGTGCTGCCATGAATTCAGTGTTATTGATCAATACAAACAAGACTCAATTTGTCTTTACTTGGATAATCAAAGTGCTATTAGTGTCATGAAAAATATTAACTTTCATAAAAGATGAAAAACATATTGAAATAAAGTACCACTTCAGTAAAGAAAAATATCATCAAAAGATTATTACGTTAAAATTTATTAATAATTATATATATTATTTTGTTTATTAATTATACATATTTTTTTTTTGTGTCTGCAAAATAAAAAAAAAACTGAAAAAGCTATGTCATAAGATAAATTTCAACTTTTGAGAAATAAACGTCGTATGTGTTCATTTAATTCACATTCTTAATGTATCAGATTTTTTTTTTAAGTCAATCATTGTCTTAAACTGAGAAGTCCCTAATTTTACATTTTTTTTTTATAAATGTCTTCAGTTAGTTTACTGAATAGTGTAAGGCATACATTTAGGTAGGGTGTTAAATTAATTTTTTGAACTTTGCGCATTGCAACACTAGCTCACTCTTTTTGAGTTGCTTTTTTTTAACTCTCTCCGTGACATCGTAGTGACAAATTATTAGTCGATGTGATTAGCCTAAAACCATCAGTAACGTTAAAGTAAGTGAATTTTGAATATGAAAAACTACAACCCCATAGTATTTTGGTTAATTTATGGGACATTTGAAATTTTTATCATTAAAAAATATTAATATAGTATCTCGTTCAAATAAATATTATGTGCGAAACGAGTGTAGCTATTATAATATTATAATAATAATAATATTATTAATTTAATTATTAATATTAATTTAATTAATTAATAATATTATATTATAATATTTTACGCATACGACATAGGACAGTTACTTGTACCAGACACTTTCATGTACTCAACATACCGAAAATCTAGGTATTCAGACTTTAGATAATCGGCACTAGAAGCCTAGTGCAGATCTCTATTCAGATATACATCTTTATGGTCAGATAAGGCATAAAACCACAATTTAGGAAAATGTAAAAAAACACAGATTTTTTTCCCCTTCTGGGTTTCTGACCTTAGACCTTAGTGCTTCCACCCTTAGAGGGGTGGCTTTGAAAAATGTGTATCTGGATAGAGGGTTGATGCACCTACCCTAATGTCTTCAATTATGGCCATAATTATTGACATATTACGGTAGTGTAGCCGTAGCATAAGACATATCGCACCACAACCCTTAAGGCATAGTTTTTCGGGAAGTTAACCCTAAATAGTAGACAAGTTCATACTTGTAGATAGATTCGATAGTTAAATGAAACAAGCCCCTCAGTGGGCAGGGTTGAAGGGTTGATTTTCTCCCCATTCGACGGGCAATTTCGGGGGCTTTACAGAAAGGTGCATCAACCCCTATCCAGACATAGAATGGACCTAGATATAGTCTAGAATGTATGTTCGTTATAGCCGGTAGGATATCACGGACTTAATCATCTATATACAAAGTGAGTCCGAGAACTCCGAGAGGACCCACTCTAAAACTCTACTTACAGATAAAAGTAAACTCAAAAAGCGAATTATGGGCCTCGTTACGGTAAAGTATTATAATAGTAAATAGTCGCGAAAAGTCTTCAGGACGTATCTCTGAAATAAATTGTTGGCCAAAAGCACCGATTTCACCTCCCGGCACCGCGTAATCTCCGCATGCGGCATGCTTCCACGCGGAAAGTTCTAAATATTGAACCTAGCGCCAAAATATCAAATTAATTCAAACCGTCAACTGATTCAGTGTTGCTCGCACGAAAACTTCATAAACTCCGTCTGTCAAAATATTAACACAAACCACTCTATAAACAGTTATTTTAGACGTACAGTCGTTGGTAAATTATTATGAAAACGAATGAAATGATAAGTAGCCGATTTTTTTTTTTTCGTGTGGCTTTACTTAGCCTTTTTTATAGAAACCGTGCATTTTCTGAAGGTGGTTTTGTATTAGTTAATCATGAAACCAAATCATGGAAAACACCAAAATTTAGAAAATCTTTGTATTTGTCTTCGTAAACTATACCTACCAAGACTTTTGACACATTAGAAAGGGGGAAAAATGTTAACCTTATTTTGAAGCTTGTAATATTTATCGTCGTAAAAACGAAAGAAAGTAAGCGTTTAAGCAAATATGGACGGTAACATTTTTCAAATAATGTAGGTACGTCTTCACTTATCCCTGTAAAGCAAACAAACATCCCTCACCCCAATCATCCTCACTTCTATCTCCCGAAGACAGCAAGAAAAAATAGCAAGAAAGAAGAACGTCACACGTGTGGTACAGGAACCTCAGTATACATACAAGTACAGTAGCTTCCAAAAGTGGATTAGCAATCTCACAAGGCAATAGATTAACACTTCGGTTTAACTTACGACCTTCTTTTAATAATATAGACACACACATACTTACATTTCTTTGCAAATGATTGTATTTCATAAATTCAACCATTAGGGTACGTTATGATAGCCTAGCGGTTACAGTAGTTGAGAAAGCACGATTATGCGCATTGAGCCGCGGGCTCAAATCTCACGCATGTGATGGATTTTTTTATGTTTTAAAAATTGCTCGAATAATCAAGATATTGAATAGTTCCTTGTTATGTTGGTCTCATACACTAAACTTGTAAAATTTTATGATAATACTCTCAGAAAACTGAATTGATAAATGATTAAGGTAGATGTATTTAACTTAGGTACGACTCATTCACCGCGACACAATATTGTTGGTTGGTTGTTATTGTGGGTTGGTGGCGTGTGTTTATTCTAATATCGGTGAAGTAGTTCATGAAGTTGAAATGCAAGCAAATTTAAATATTGTAATGAAAGCGAATATTATTGCGCTGCGTAAAAACGGACTTCAAATATCAGAAATGTCTGATGAAAGAGAACTGAGTGTGAGTATCACAATTTAATTATTTTATCAAAGATTTATCTTATTATTGTATACTGTACTATAAATTAATTATAATGTACTGCTGATCCTGGATTTAAAACGTTTTATATTTTCAGTAGATCTAAACTAAATAGAAGAAAATATATAATTAATTACAAAGTACCGAGATTATTGAATTATGAATAACTATATATATATATAATACTGGTATTATGGAAATACTAGTATTCAGCTAAATCCGGTTTGACTGGAAGCCGAACCCAGTATAGTTTGGAAAAGGCTAGGCAGATGAGGATGATTGAATTAAGAGCAAAGGTTAATCATTTCTGACACTTCAAAAAGCGTGATTTAGCCATTTAGGAAGATCCCTCTCTCCCCAAACGCACCGCACACTCTCCTCGTTCTCCCTCATCAAAAGTTCAAAAAATCGAATATAGCGACACCTCGTCAACTAATTCATACCGCCAAATGATTCAGGATTGCTTGCACGCAAATTATATTAACATATATTATATCGATACTCTTATTGACAACCTTTTTAAAGATAGAATAAAATTAATTGGCTTCTGACTGCCAAAGATCTACAAATGCTAGCTGGGACCATCGGCTTAACGTACTTTCCGGGGCATGGAGGAAACTCGGTGTGTTAAGATGGTCACCCAACCACAGAACAACAACAACAAAACGACAACAAGGCCGCCGTTTTGTTTTCGAGAATTTTCAAGACATTGATCATTGCATTAACTTCATTCGAAAGTTGTAAAACAATTGAAGATCATTCATATCATATTTATCGCTGATGGTATGTAATAATGTAAGAGCCTATGGACACGGCGTATTTTTATCGCGCCGACTACGAACGTTTTGCGAACGCGGGCTCACGGTGCTATAGATGAAAGGACCAAAAAGCAGATTGTCGAATTTGTATCGTATCAACGGCGCGTACAAAGTGATAAAAACCAGAACAAATTTCCATGCGTTCAAGCGATTTTGCCATACCTATTACTGGAATCAAAAATAGCTCAGAATGAAGGCTAGCGTGCTTGGATTCGCCACTAGAAGCGCTAGTGTAGCGTGAGGTCTTCGAAATGTCCAATTTCACTGTTGGTCGGCTTTTGACGAGTTTTATTCACTTATTTGTTTTGATTTTTGTGAATATTTTAATAAAATAGCCTAACTATGCCAGATAAAGTTATGGTTCTACTGACCACTGCGTTGAGTTTTTTTTGTGTCGAAAATAATATATAGTATGTCCTTTTTATCCGAACCAAATGTGTCTGCGTAACACTGCGGCACTATCTATGATGTATTTAATCGCGAGTTTACGGCATTATTATTATCTTAGACTCTAACTTTGCTCACGCGCGCATAACAACATCTTTTTCTTCACTCGCCAATGGCGGCAACTGGTGAGCCCGAAAACGGTAGCCCTCATTTAGGTCCCATTAGTTTTAGTGGTAATATATAATCCGTGGTGCTTGGCAACTGGGCTTAACCCAGTTGTATATGTTCCTTGGTGCCTATTGGTCTAGTTCTATTCTGTCTCACCGCCTGATGACCGGGACGTCGAAGAGGTTCTTGCAATCACAGATGTGGAGATGGAGGCCGTGATTTCACGGGCGCGTTCAAAAACCACCGCCCCAGAACTGGACGGGGTGCCTGCAAAGGTACTGGCTCTTGCGATGGATGCAATGGAGGACAAGCTTAGAGAATTGTTTGATAATTGTTTGACATCGAGACAGTTCCCTAAGCCTTGGAAGGAAGGTTGTTTGGTTTTACTGCAAAAAGCTGGACGGCCTCCAGAATCCCCTTTGACCTACAGGCCAATAGTGTTGTTGGACGAGGTGGGGAAGATGCTAGAGAAGATTCTCGCTACCCGCATCGTCCAGCATTTGGATACGGTTGGCCCAAATTTGTCAGACGCCCAATTCGGTTTCCCGGGCGGGCGAAAACAATAAACAAAAAATGGTTATGATTTGACTACATTTCATTAAAAAAACACAAGCTAGTAGTTATAATAGATATAAATAGGTACATAATATATGCTAAATAAACTCTTGCAGACATTATGTTGACTTTATTAGACCCAAAACCGTATATAAATTTTATAAACATATGTTTCACTCGTCAAAATGCTAGTGAGCTACGTTACTACCATCGTAAGTATATTGTTCGATAGCGTCTGTCAAATTAGTGACATAAGGTACCGTTTTGTTTGGTGAAAGCTGAAAAACGTTAGTAACGATCGTACGTTCGATCGATCGATCGGACGTTAGTATCGATTAAATTACGTTAGGTTTTTAACCTAATGTAATCTCATAGTACGAATTTTAATTATTTCTGAGACCGCTACGAGCGCTGTACAATATGTTATACAAATAATTTACAGAGACACTAGCGAGTTTTGGCTGCGTAAACTCATAGTAGAGGTACAGAATGCAAGAGCGAGCAAAGCTAGCTCAAAAAAAATTCCACCCCATTTCCGACAGGTTTTAGTGCGTTCAACGTTTAAGGGTGACACCCAACAGTGACAAAAAACAGTTAACGAAAAGTCAGGTGTCACACCTCCCCCCCCCCACCTCGCTAAGCTACTGGTAAGATGCTATTTTGAAATTTCTCGCGTGCTGCATATGAGAACCGCGTGATATCGACTGGCAACACGGGTCAAAAGAACCCTGAGGCGCTTGCCAGCTCGACTGATTTCATAACGCGCTAAGTCATTATTTTTGTTCATATATACAGAAGAATGAAAAGAATTTTAATTTCAGAAGTCGGTGTTTTTGGTTATATTTTCGTTTTTTAGTTGAACGTTTTGGACCATGTAAAATTACCTGCCAAATTAAGAGTTCCGTACGTTCAGGTTTCGTAGGTACTCAATTCAGTTTTTGTTAAACTGCTAGAACATTTAAAATTGGCCAAGTGCGTGTCGGGTCACGCACAGTGCAGGGTTCCGTAGTTACCCTGCACTGTCCCATAAGCCATGACAAAAAATAGCAAATTTTATTAGGGTTATTACAAAATGTTTAAGTAATCAGTTATATTTTATAAGTTTGTCGACCTGAATGGAAAAATAGTTTTATTATTTGCTGTTGTAGAGCAACAGAAATACACAATCTAGGAAAATTTCAACTACTTATTACGGTTCATAAGATATAGCCCGCTCACAGACAAACGGACGGACAGACGTATTGCGGAGGCTTAGTAATAGGGCTCCGTTGGTTACCCTCCGGGTACGGAACCCTAAAAAGTAGTTATTAATAGGAATCGTCACTCGCTTTTGCTGTCGTTTTTTATGCATATCAAAACGAACAATGTTCCCATTGTGCAGCGATTAAACAACAATGATCATTTGTGATTTCATAACAATTGGCCGGAAAATTCTCACATGTCATAATTAAATACTCCGAAATCCCGAGAAGTTTCTGTCACCAGCGAATAACGATTCAACAGGAAGTTAATTTTAAAATAGCTGCCTACTTCCGTTACTTACCAGTTTTTCTCACCATGAAACACAAAAACAAAGTTTTCTAACAGTATATACAGGGTAATTTGTAAAACACCAGAAACCTCTTAGGCAGTGAAAGTACTCATGATTATAAGCGACTTTTACTTTGGGAAAACTCCGAAAGCTCGAGAAAAATATCAGCTGTTTCATACATTTTCATTGGCTAAATATTGCATTTTGTATGAAACAGTTGATATTTTTTTCGAGATTTCGGAGTTTTCCCAAAGTAAAAGTTGCTTATAATCATGTGTACTTTCACTGCCTAAGAGGTTTCTGGTGTTTTACAAATAACCCTGTATAGTGAAAAAAGAACCCTTTACTTATAGTGCAACTTCGTCTGTCACCGCTGAGTGGTTGCAAAAAGTGGCAGCAAAAAAATTGCGGATCCTAGCAAAGGTGAGACGGTACTTCACGCCGGAACAGCTGCTTAAAACTCTATCAAGCGCAAATTCGATCGTGTATGGAGTACTGGCTGGCAAGCTGGTATCTGGCAGATCCGTCTCAAAGATGAGAGCAATCTTTGGAATGGATCTGCCAGAAACCAGCTTGATGCCTTTGAGTCAATTGAGAAACGAGCCAAGAGGATCATCGGTAGTGATAGGCTCGTCGAGTCGAAGCTCCAGTCTTGAGCATCGACGCCGAGTTGCTAGCCAGTCGGTTTTCTACCGGTTGGATTTAACTAGATTCAGTATTTTACCTTTATCATTAAGTACGCTGTCAAATTGAGAAGCACCAAGCAGGTAAATAAGATTATTTAGGTTAACAACAGCCAAAGGAGCCCCAGGATATAATGTAGCAATTTTTGACACATCTTTTGAAGTAGAGCTTAGCCAATTAGCTTCAGGCAGATAATAGTCACCCACAATATAAGAACTATCAACACTTTGGTTTCTCGGGGTATACGCGTTTGTTAGTAGAAGGCAACGACATTTTTTGTGGGAACACGCGTGGAAAATTGTTAAGTTAACCCAAAAGCCTCAAAATAAGTATTTTATCAAAACGCCTCTTAATAAGTCAAAGGCATCTTGGCAAGTTATTTAATAAAATACGTGTTAATGAGCCCATTTCCCAGATCAAAATACACAATTTAACTATAAATAATCCCAAAGAAATTGCAGATGCTTTTAACAATTATTTTATTGACCAATTTAAAGAGTCTTTTAAAGCATCATTCAAAACAAGTGGCTTAATCGAAAACACGAGCACAATTTTTTCGAATATTTTCATTTTTTAAGAGAACTTTTTAAAGAGATTGGAATCCTCATGGTGGCATCTCAATTTATTTTTGCGATCGTTTGATACACGGTGCCATTTTAGTCGTCTTACAACGGCAGCCGACTTCATCTATCCAATGACTACTACACATGCGTTAAAAAAACTGATATTTATGAACATTTCAATTATTTAAGAAAATTCTGACCCTAACTGGTACATTGCACGTACAGCACGTTTTTGTAAGACAAATATATTCTAAATGTCAGCAGTCTCTCCCCACAATAGGATACCATAGGACATTACGCTATGAAAATAACTAAAATAGAATAAACGTGATGTGTCAACGTCAGTGTATTTTCTAACTTTTCTGACAGCTTATGCGGCAGAGCTGAGCCTTCCTGATAGGCATGATATGTGGGGACTCCATTGAAGTTTAGAATCAACTATATAAAAGTAGGTACCTACTCTCTAAATGACAGAGATGTTCATAGAGGTGGTAGTGGTGGACACGCTTTCATTCTTTAGAACAGAAATTTATAAGAAGCCATCAAATTGAGTAAGTATCTAAAACGTTTTCAAACTATTTTCGACAGAATTATTTCCGGTCTTAAGACTTAATGATTACTACAAACGATGAGAATTACTGAGAGACGTTCATACAGGTAAACAGCGGACAAATTTTCGTTTTTAGTGGAACAGAAATAGTTGATAAGAAGCGATCAAGTTGAGTAAGACGTTGTTATTTAAATTTTTTTTTCGATTTAATTTTTCCCGTTCTGAAGACTATGTGGTTACTACAAACGATGAAAATGACTGAGAGACGTGCATATACGTTTGTGGTACTTTTTGTTTTTAGTAGAACAGAAATTGATAAGAAGCGATCAAGTTCTGTAAAAGTTTTTTTAAACTATTTTTGACTGAATTACTTCCCTTGATCATTTGACCCAAGATATTTTGCAATCTTGAGGAGTTTGCAGTTATCCGATGACATTGACATCCTCTAAAGAAAGTTCCTTGACAATATTATATTGTACACAGAAAAATTGCATAGTTTGAACATTTATTGGAGTTGATTTATGATCTTGTTAAATATCTTACCATATTTGATATGTATGCGTGCGTTAACATCTGGCATCCAAGCTTGAGCCGTGGACGCAAGGAGGACAAGAACTGCGCGCGCAACGCCCATTTTAACTTAATATCTCCTACATGCCATGTTTCCGCTTTTCTTGCATCCTGTAATAAAACATTTAGAAACGTTAATAAAGTACTTTACAACATACATAAGCGTGCCTTTATTCCATAGGGTAGGCACTACAGAAAGCAAGCTGCTAAGATCCTAAAAAGATTGTTTAGCCTGTAACATGCACCTTTAGCATAAGGAAAAAAACACGCCACTTGTTTATTTTACCTTTTTTTATAAATTTTACTCTTGTATGACAATAAGGTTTTTTTTTAATTTTTTTATCAATAGCAAATATCTAAGGACATGTACATACACGATTAATAACGCATAGAAAAATCTGCTAAGTCTAGAGAGTTGAAAGGGGTTCTAACTTTTTTCTATGAGAGCTGTTCATATGGGTAAATGACACTTAAACAAACAAAAACTGTCAGCAACATGGTGCCCTAAAGTGTCACGTTGTTGAAATTATCATCTGCCTAGCCTTTTACAACTATATTGGGGTCAGCTTCCACTCAAACCGGATTTAGCTGAATACCAGTATTTTACGCGGAGCGGCTGCCTACCAGACCTCCACAACCCATTAACTGGGTAAGACTGTACTTCATTGCAAGACTGGAGTCAGATTAACTGGCTTCTGACTATCCGTAACGACTGCCAAAGATCTACAAATGACGGCCGGGACCGACGGCTTAACGTGCTTTCCAAGGCACGGAGGAAACTCGGTATGTTAAGATGGTCACCCATCCACAGAACAACCTTGGCAAGCGTTGATTAACCTTGAAGATCGACCCGTGCGGCTGTTCTTATCTAGCCACGAGCTCCTCATCGTTCTCACGATGTAAAGTCGCCATATGAGAACAATGAACATCATTAAAAAAACCGGTGAAGTGCGAGTCGGACTCGCACACGAAGGGCTTCGTACCATAAACCTTTTTTTAATATTTGAGTTGGTTGAATAAAAGGTAAATTGCGGTTTACGATTTATGACGTATTATAAAAAAACTACTTACTAGATCTCGTTCAAACCAATTTTCGGTGAAGGTTTGCAAATGAAAAATATATATGTATAGTATCATATATTTTTGTTTAGTTTTATCATTCTCTTATTTTAGAAGTTACAGGGGTACACACTTTTTACCACTTTGGAAGTGTCTCTCGCGCAAACTATTCAATTTAGAAAAAAATTATACATATTAGAAACCTCAATATCATTTCTGTAGATCTATCCATAGATAGCACGTATGGGATTGATAAAAACTTTTTTTTTTGTTATTCGGTTCTAAGCATGGAGAAACTCAAAATTTATTGTTTTTTTTTTTGTGTGAAAATTTTAATGCGGTTCACAGAATACTTACCAAGTTTCAACAGTTATAGTTCTTATAGTTTCGGAAAAAAGTGGCTATGACATACGGACGGACAGACAGACAGACCGACATGACGAATCTAAAGGGTTCCGTTTTTTGCCATTTGGCTACGTAACCCTAAAAACCGGCAAATGCGAATCGGACTCGCTCACCGAGAGTTCCATACAAAGTGGCCACAAACTACTTTATTATTATGGGTTTAAACTTAAAGTTCTCAGGTTAGTACCTGGAGTTTTTTAGAATCTCACGGATGCGAACCAAGGTGCGATCCTAGTTATTATTGCTATGTGATGGTGAATTACTCTGTACTGTAGTAAAATTGCTATCCAGATCTAGTTGTAAAAATATTCTAACTATCCGGCAAGTATTTAGTATGGCAGCTTTTTGTAATGTAAGTTACGTATATTTAGACAGATTGAGTGAATTAAAACTGTTAAATATTTGTTTTGGAATAACACCTGTTGTTGATACTACTATTGGGATTATTGTGACTTTATTCATTTTCCAAACTCTGGTAATTTCTTCTTGTAACTCTGTGTACTTTCTAATTTTTTCTGTGATGGTTTTTTGTATATTATTAGTGTTTGGGACTACTATATCTATTATGTACGTGTGTTTGTTTTCTTTATCAACAAGTGTAATATCTGGTCTGTTGTTATATATTGTGTGATCTGTAATTATAGTGCGGTCATAGTATGTAAATTTATCAATATATCAATTTTGTGAAATTGATTTTCTATAACCGCTCTTGGTCAATATTTGTAATACGGTGTGTATGGGTCCTGCATGAGTTAAGTTTAGTTGCGAGTTTCTGGTGGATGATGTTAACTAGTTAGTTATGTCGGTGTGTGTAGTCGTTTTGAGTTAGTGTCATACAAGCTCCTGTGATATGTTGTATTGTTTCAGGTTTGTTATGACATTTTCTACATAAATCATTCCTAACTGTAGTATCTTTTATAGTGTACTATCGATAATTCCTTGTATTTATGACTTGGTCTTGAATGGCTAACATAAACCCTTCTGTTTCAGGAAACAGGCTACTTAATTCGAGCCATTTGTTGGAAGCTTCCTTATCTACGTGTGTTTGGTGTAAATCATTAGGATGTCTGCCGTGTAGTTCGTTCTGTCTCCATTATGTATTTCTTCTATATGTCTCGGTTTATCTATTATTTCTATATTATCTACGTTTAGGTTTAGTGGAGTATATTTTTTATCTATCTCTACTATTGTTTTGTGTAATTGACTACTATTAATTATCAAGTTACATAGACTCATTATTAGCACCAAATGTTTTTACAAAGAACAACACAAAACATACAAGACGCACAATTAAATTTAATTATTAAAATTAGTCAAAACAATAATAAAAGTCTCCTAACAGGCACTGGAACAGTCACATGTCTGCCACAGCAATGCCGAACATAAGGGCAGTCCAGCCTGTTGGCGATCAATGCCAGGATAGCATTGGGACTGTCCCGCACCCGGCGCACCAGAGACGCGCACCGCTTACGCATAGAAGCGTGGAAACAATCAGTGCGTGCCATCGCGAACATCCCCGATGCGCTACAGAATCGTGGCAGCCCCAGCACCGCCCGGAACGCATTGTTTTACTGAACACGGAGGGCACTGTATGCCCTTTCACTATAGTCAGCCCACAAGCTACAGGTATAAAGTGATGAGCAGTACGCTCTAAAAAGCGTGACCTTCACACGTTGGCTCGCACCGACAGTGCCCTCCGCTCCCGGTCTTTAATAAAGACTATATTTTTTATGATTTAATTACAAATTTATAGTTTTCAGAATTTTCCCTATATTTGATGTGCGTGTGGATTGAGTGATCTTTTTTAAAGTTCGCTTAATCTCTACAAAAACTGAAGGGTTTTAGTAAATAATTGTAAAAAAGTTGATGGTGTTCTAAAAAAATTGTAAAACTTCAGGTTAAAAAGTACTGGGCAAATAACTAGATCATTCAATCTACACGCCTCACGAAAATGCCATGACACATATTTCAAAATTCTCTGCTTTCCCGGTCTTCATTTTAATTACAAATTTTAGTAAAGAACTTGTAAAAGTTTTTAACAAATTCTCAATTAATTTGAAAGCCATTTCAGAAAGTTATAACAATTTATTTAGTTAAGACCCTGCAATGAGAGCCCGCAGACCTTTTGAAGCTCTCCTCCACCCGTGTCCCCTTATATTCAGTACGTCCACGGATATACGGTTCACCAAAGAAGCTGCCAATCTTTTGTTTTTGATGCTTGCTAGCTCATGAAGATTTGTAAATATTGACGGCCGTGTATGTAGAAACAATTGCTGTACTTTATTATCTATAGTGTTCTTTTTTTTGACCATTATCTCTCCTAATGGTAAGCGACGATGTGGTCGAAATTGGAGCAAGCTTGCCTAGAAGTAACCTATTCACTCGAGACTTAAATACTCCCAGGTTGTAGCTATCAGGAAACACAGACTCCGACAGGGAATTCCATTTCTTAGCTGTACGCACTATGAATGTGTTTCCAAAACGTTTTGTGCGCGTGGGTATCCACCATGTACCGGTGGCGCATCGCCGTTCGTCTTGTGGTCTGATGATGGAACGGGCTTGGCAGAATTAAATTATGCAATTCCGTCGCTCATTCTCTAAAATGCAACCGGTAGAAAACCGACAGGCTAGCAACACTTCGTCCATGCTCAAGACTTTGGAGCCTTGTCGCGACGAGCCTATCATTACTGATGATTCTGTTGGCTGGTTTCTCAATTGACTCAAGCATCAAGCAGGCATTAATATCCAGCTGTCCAGACGAGCAGCCATCTATGACCACTCGGATAGACCGATCCCTCAAGAAATCCGCGATCCAATCACACAATCCGGCGGGCAGACCGAAGGATGGAAGCATACTAATAAGACCATCGTGCCAAACCCTGTCGAAGGCCTTCGAGATGTCAAGAGAGACCGCTAGTGCCTCCCCGTGCTTCCCTATGGCCTCACTCCAGATGTGAATGGCATACGCTAGAAGATCCCCAGTTGACCGATTTCGGCGGAACCCGTATTGTCGGTCACTTTGGATATCATTCGCTTCTAGATATGCCAGGAGCTTATGATTCAGCACACGTTCCATACTCTCACAAAGTATGGACGTTACCGAAATGGGTCTATAATTCGACGGGTCAGCTCGACTACCCTTCTACAATAATAAAGAAGAATTTAACAAAAATGTTTATTTTATCAACTTACTTAATTATGTATAATTTTTACCGCTTATCACTTCGAGAATGCTTCTTCGATAAACTTCTACCAATTTTCAAAAACGATTTAATTTGCTTATGAAGTCACATCGCTCAATCAAAATTGCACGTGACCCTCCATTTTCCACAAGGATGTGCTCGGTGATTTTGGAAATTTGAAGTCGCATACAAAATTGAAGTTGCATTTTTGTATTTCTGTTACAGTCAAATTTCCTCGTTCGGACATTAAGCAGTAAAAGTATGACAAGTATACTTGCTCTAGAATGCGAACTTTGTCGCATCCAGCTCTCGTATGATCTTATCTTTCTGTCATATCTCGGCAATATTGCGATTCAGTCAGTGTCATTATGTATTTTGAGTCTTTTACATTCCTGTCTTCCTATGATCTAGTTCTAGTATACATTCAGTCAAAAAAGTATCGGGAATGGATGATTTGTTTATGGTTCCAAATTCTAATTTTTGTTTTTTTGTAGTTGTTAGATTGGCACAACAGTTTTCCATTTTGGCGCGGAGTTTGAGTTGCATCTGTTATTTATATTAAATACAGTGCTGGTTTTAGTAATATCATATATAGTGTGTATTGCGAATTTCATAATGGACAAAAATATCGAACAAAGAGTTTGTCTTGAATTTTGCATCGCCAATGGAATTTCGTGTTTGGAGTCACTGAAAATATTACAGAAGGCTTACGGTGAATCGACTTTATCAAAAACTCGTGCTTATGAGTGGTTCAAAAGCGGTCGAGATGTGATGAAAGATTTGCCTCACTCTGGTAAGCCGTCAACGTCTGCAACTGAAGTTAACATCGCAAAAGTGAAGGAAATAGTGACTGAAAATCCCCATTCAACTCTGAGAGAGATAGCCGCCGAACTTTCTGTATCTCACGAGTCGATCCGTACCATTTTAAATAATCATTTGGGTATGAAACATGTTGCTGCTCGGCTAGTCCCAAAAGATCTGAATTTTCTCCAAAAACTCAATCGCATGAAAGTCGCTGAGGACATGCTAGAACGAGTCAGTTCGGACCCAACATTCATGAAACGCATTGTTACTGGTGACGAGACGTGGGTTTACGAGTTTGACATGCAAACTAGTCAACAAGCTTCGGAGTGGCGCCTTCCAACTGAACCGAAACCGAAAAAACCACGCCAAAGTCGATCAAAAGTCAAAGTCATGTTGACTGTTTTCTTTGACTATCGCGGTGTTGTGCACTCTGAATTCTTACCGGAAGGTCTAACGGTAAATAAAGAATATTATTTGAGCGTTATGCGGCGTTTAAGAGAGCAAATTCGACGAAAAAGGCCAGATTTGTGGAAATAAAATTCTTGGATTTTGCACCACGACAATGCGCCTTCGCACAAGGCTATCATTGTGAACGAATTTTTAACCAAACACTCAACAAATACCATCCAGCAACCACCATATTCACCAGATATGGCTCCTGCTGACTTTTTTCTTTTTCCTAAACTCAAATTACCACTTCGTGGCACCCGTTTTCAATCGATAGAAGACATAAAGGAGAATTCGCGGCGAGAACTGAAACTGAAACCACAAACAAATTGACCGAAATGGGGTTGAAATATTTTTCACTTTCGTAATATCAGTGTATAAAATTTTATACGACGGTATCCTGCTCTAACTTGCAATATTACGGGCAATACCCGAATTCAGGGCAATTTAGTTTGTTCTATACCAAACCAGTTCATCCTAAGCGTGTCAAGATATACTAGTTTAGCCCAGGAAAATCAGTTTAGCCTAGGTCGAACTTAAATTATACGGACCCACAGCTTTGATGGTTTCCGGTAGACATGGTCTGACTAGACCCACTTATGTCTTACGTTCCAAGGCAATGGTAACTTTTTGTAACCCGGGCCTACAACTCACGACACCTATCATAAGTTCGAAAAACATTTGACCGAATTTCATTTCACTTAAAACTGTTATCGTTTCGTATTTTTTACTTCATCACGTCTGCCACTGTATCAATTGACCTATTAACAATTCGATTTATTTCGCTACTCCGACGTTTCATTTGGTTGAAAAAGTTTTTACCGAAGTTACACTTAGCCGAAATAAGTAAATAACATTTGTCCGCAGAATTATGTTTCCGAACATTAATTATGCCACTGTTTTAATTAAAGTGGTGTAATGCTGGTGTGGTAGTGGTGGTGGCGATGGTGATGGTTAACAAAAGTGTTAGAAGAATTCAAGCAAGCATGCAGCGTGCAAGCAGGCATGCCGTATGCAAGCAATCATGCAGCGTGCAAATAAGCATGTTACATGCAAGCAGGCATGCAACATGCAGCAAGCATTGTTTCTGTCACGGCTCCTGCGCTGCGGGGTTTGGGCGGCCCCACGCGAGCTTATAGTCGCAGATTGTTTTAACGCTCACCACCGCAGCTTCGGCAGCTTCAGCCGCCGCGGCGGGCGTTCAAACCACCTGCTCCTCAGCTCACGGTCCGCCCTACCCCTTCGCACCTGCGCGGGCTTAAATTACACTAGAGGGGAAGGGCAGACAAGACTGCGAGGAGTCGGATTTGCAGCGATTCGTTTCTGTTACTAAATTTTTTAGCACAACATAGTGACTTTTAATGACAGAATTATAATTTAAAATTGAAAATGCTACCAAGTAACTGGCTATATATTTTTGATAAATATTCCGTAAAATGTTATTTCGGTGTGGTGAAAATATGGCAAATAAATCATTTGGCAAATGAAAAAAGTTCAAAAGAGGCTTCGGCTAATAGCAAAAAGTTATAATGTAAATCGGCGACATGTAATTTGGTAAAATAATACCTATGACACACGATACTTCGATGATCTAAAAATATTTCAAATAAGCAATAATGGCAAATAAGACGTCCATCAATGGTTTTTGGTAAAATGAAATTCGAAAAAAAAAAATCGGAAATGTGATGGTCCCCTTCGCCTTCTGTTCGGCTGGGGCTACATATTGATAATAAAACTATGTTTTATTATCAATATGTGTCATTATTTTAATTACTAAATCAACTGGGGCCGTGAGAGGACTTGATTTAGGGCGGAAGCCATACTGTTGATCGATTAAAAATCCCTTCTCAGTCAAATACGCGTTCAGACGGTTGTATAACACTCGTTCGAATATTTTCAAAATAACGGGTAAGACCGACACCGGTCGGTAGTTGCCGGGGTCAGTTCTACTCCCAGATTTGTAAATAGGACTGACCCTCGCCACTTTGAGTGAGTCGGGGAAAATACCGCGCACTAAACACTCATTCATACAGTCGGCTAATCTATCGGCAATTATGTTTTTAAGACATTTAATAGCTTTAGCGCTAATACCGTCCAAGCCTGTACTAGTGTTGGTGTCGAAATGATCAATAGTTTTTGATATTTCGTTAGTGCCATAGGGCGAAAATTCGTTCATAGTTATGTCGTGAGTGTAATAATTCGTGTCGTACATGAGGGTATTGCCTGTGTTTATGTGGTATGTCTTGGGTATGTTATTAGCTAAGTCCGCGCCTATTGATGCAAAGAATGATTTGAATACTTTACAAATTTCATTACCGTCTGTGATAAATTCCAAGTACGATAATAGTTTGGGGGGAGCATTGGCGTCTTTGATTTAATTTGCTGCGAAGTTATTAATTATTTTCCACACTTTTCTTCGGTTGTTTGTAGCTGTCGTGAAATAGGTTGTGATAGTAGTTTTTCTTCTGTGTCTTGATTAGTTGTTTTACCCTGTCCTGTTCTTCGTTAAATTTCTTCCTAACGTGGTCGTCTTTTGGGTGTGATTTTTTTTGTTGCCATAGGTGATTTCGTAGGTTGATTGAGTCTATGATAATGATATTTTTGTTTATCTAGTCTTCTTGAGGTAAGTTTGGGATTTTAGTCTTATCTTCTTTGTTTTTGTTTATTTGCTCTGAGATAAATCTTTCTAAGTGAAGGTAGTCGTTTTCTGTATTTCTGTAGTTTGCTGTTAGGGTACTTTGTATAATTTGTCATAGTTGAGTGTTTTGTATTTGATCCTTTTGTATATTTTTGGTGGTAAGCTGCCAATTTCTAGGAGCATCTGCTTGTGGTCTGAGAGGTTTTTAGAGTGAGCACTATGTATCTCATTTTAAGTAAACTGTTATGTTATTTAAGTTCTTATGAGAATAAAATTCTTTAAACCCATGTACTGCAATTCTTGATTGAATACGCAAAAATAGCTAGAAACCTGGGGGTGATCATGGACTCCTATTTATCGTGGACTAACCATATCGCTGAAGTCAGTCGTAAGGTCCATTACACGTTTCATTCGCTGAAGTGCCTCCAGAGTTTTTTGCCCTTGAAAACAAAAATTTCCCTTACTCATACTCTTATTCAGCCCATCATAGATTACGCTGATGCCTGTTATTTGGATGCCACCGAGGAGCTTTTAAATAAACTTGAGCGTTTGCAAAATATCTGTATTCGTTTTGTGTTCAATCTTAAAAAATATGATTATGTTTCAGGATTTCGCAAGTGGCTCCCTATTCGACTTCGCAGGAACTCTCGGATATTGTGTTTGCTATTTAACATACTTCACAATCCTAAAACGCCTTCCTACCTGCGAGAACGCTTCTCCTATTCCCGTCCTTCGGATGCGCCTTGCAGGTCGCATCTTAGAAATCTCCTTAAATCCCCTCCCCACTCTACCGATTTCTACTCCTACTCCTTTACTGCACATGCGGTACGGTTGTGGAATTCTCTACCGCCTGACATTAGGGATTGCCAAACTCTTGCAGGTTTTAAAAGAAGAGTGAAAGAAAACTATCTTTCCTTATCGTCATAGTTGCAAATAGGTATGTATTATTGTTTATCTTTTAAATCATATAGTATGTATTAGTATGTTATTTATGTATTGTGTGTTATATTTAATATGTATAGTTTTTATTTTAGCTTCTTACTGTTACACACTATGTCATCATCTGCCTAGCCTTTTCCCAACTACATTGGGGTCGGCTTCCAGTCAAACCGGATTCAGCTGAATACCAGTGTTTTACGTGGAGCGGCTGCCTACCAGACCTCCACAACCCATTAACTGGGTAACACGGTACATCTTGGCAAGACTGGAGTCAGATTTACTGGCTTCTGACAATCCGTAACGACTGCTAAAGATCTACAAATGACAGCCGGGACCAACGGCTTAACGTGCTTTCCGAGGCACGGAGGAAACTCGGTATGTTAAGATGGTCACCCATCCACAGACCAACCTTGGCAAGCGTTGCTTAACCTTCAAGATCGACTCGTGCGGCCACTATGTCTACATCTCTTTTTACTCTACTCTCCTTTCGCAGGTATGCTGGAAGAGATTTCTATAGAAATAAGCATCACCTTAGTACCTATTTTTCTGTTTATTTCTTCTTATCTTATTAAATGTGTGTACATAAATTGTTAAATAAATAAATAAAATATTTCTATAAAAAACATTTAAAAATATAAAAAATAGTAGCCCACCGGTATCGGAAACAGGGTCCAAGCTACCGGTGGTCAGGGCTCCCGAGAGAGGAACCTCCTCACTATACGTGCCGTGTCCAGAAGTACAGCTTTCTGAATTAGAATTCCCTTGATCCAGCTGCCTAACGAGAGCCTTTTCAGATGTTGGTCGAGGCTCTTGGTGATTATGCCATTAGCCGTCACTACTATCGGCACAATGACTGCTGTGTTCACATCCCACATGTCGACAACCTTGCGAGCTAAGTCAGGATAAGTACTTCGATTGTTTATCTTTCCCAGACTACACGAGGTTCTCATTATGAGATATTGCTATATCAACAATCATTGTGCGACGGTAAATTATTTCCGACTATTATTATTATTTCGTTTATTAATTTTCTTACATATAAATTACATTTTTATATCATCATATATTTATTTAAAAACACAATAAAAATAAACATTTAAAAACATAAAAAATAGTAGTCCGCTGGTGTCGGGAGCAGTGTCTAAACTACCGGTGGCGGTGGTTCTATTTTTGCCCTAGACATTTTTACCAGGGGAACAGAAGCAAGTCTAAGTTTTTTCCGGGCTGGAATTGTGAACGCTGTACATAATTTTGTATACTAGCTTTTTCCCGCGATTTCGTCTGCGTAGACTTCAGAGCTGGCGCATAACTTCTTTTTCTCATATTTTCAACATCGGAAATACATCTTCATGATTCTGTAATCCTGATATTATTATTTATAATTTATTTTCACACATGGTTAACATAATTAATTAATAAACTAAGCCCCTCAAAACCGTAGTTTGACTGTTGTCGGTAGGGTCGGTGAATCTCTAAATATACATGCATTCGTAGCACTTTAACACGTTATCTCACTTTAATAGTATCACCTTAATTTATTTAAAAAAAAAATCTTTTCACTCCTTATGTCTGCCGGCAGACTATTCAGTAGGTATGGTATTTGTTTTTTTAGAGTTCTGTGTTTAGAGTCACCAATTACATTGGTGACTCTGGGCACACTGAATCTGCCAGTAGCCATATATCCTGTATTATGGGTGTTAATTACACGAGTTAAGTTATGCTCTTGGGTACCATGGTGATTAACTGCTAGACGATAACGACGATTTTTAACTGATCGGTAGTTCGAGTCTTAGTTGTTTAGTCCTGGAAATATTTCTATATATCTAAATATACCTTGACATGTTTCTGATCTCCTGGTATTAACTTGTGAATCTGTGGCACTCATCATTCCAGCCCCGAAAATACTTTGATATGTTTCTGATCTCCTGGTACTATTCAATTTCAATTTATTCATAAAAAACTTTTACAATAAAATGTGTATAAATAGCCACAAAAAGATAATAAATTAAAAATCTTATATAAAGGTAAATTAGTGCCTAACTTAAAACTAGTGTATGGCTAACAATAATTTGACGTATAAGATATTTAACTTGGAACTTATAATGTATATAGCGACCTGCCCGATCTAGGTTTATTTAAACCTGTGTTTCAGGCCTAACTGCTCACAATTCCAGCCCCGGAAATCTTGAATTTTGAAATATGTGTCGTAGTATTTTCGTGAGGCATGTGGATTGTGTGATCTAGTTATTTGCCCATAACTTTTAACCTGAAGTTTTACAAATTTTAGTTCACCATCAACTTTTTACAATTATTTACTAAAACCCTCCAGTTTTGTAGAGATTAAGCCACTTTAAAAAAAGATCACTCAATCCATACGCACACTATATTTGTAGACGGTATTATTACTTGTCAAAGAATCTCCAGGTTACCTGGAAGAGATCGCGGAACGCGATAAGACTGCCGATTGTATATTGTTTTAGTTTAAGGTATTCTTTATTTTTTCTTTTTTGGTGTACAATAAAGCATTATAAATAAATAAATAAATAAGAAGGATAGGCATTTTTGTATGGAGCCTGGCCTGATGACCGATAGAGTTCTAACGTATATCAACTTATTGCTTATAGCCGGCTATTACTACAACTACAGATAATATAATACTAGCGTACATATATGCATCCTCCCACGCAAACAACGCGACCGCCGTAAGCGTATTATTTACAGGATTTTTTTTGGGTCCCCCCTGCCCGCTAGATGGTGATAGCGGTAACAACTTGCAAGCGTGATTTCTTTGATTCCAAATAAGAGATGGCGTTAAAAGCGTACAGTATTGTTTGTAGTCCACTTGACCTTGAAGCTGACGTCGTCGTTACGAAAGTAATGTTGAGATTTCAACAAATATCGAAAGTGACTCGAATATTTACTCAAAATAGTGGAATAGTGGAAACATGTAATTCGACAAGTTACTTTTATTATTCAAACCATATAGATTGGATAGAATTAGTTAAAACTTTGTAAATACATACTTAAAGATTTAAGTTAAAGTTCAATCTCCGTATTAAAGTAAACTAGTCAAAACAAAATAGGCACTTGGTTTTAATCATCAAAAATGAAACTGGGTAAATGTATTGAGGGTAAAGTGTTATTAATTGTCTAAAACAATCAAACCATGAAAACAACATTAATTTCCTTAAAAATGCACATAAAAATTAAAAATTATAATTTACCGTTAAAAAAGTGATCTTGACAATTTTGATTTTTATTACTCAAACGAATATGGTTGGCCACACAGGGTATCTTTAGTATCAAATGGGTCCTCCTCGGCTACGTACGCACTCTCTGAGCCTGTTTGAGATACTTTCAATTAAATGGGTGATATTTTCCTGAGGTATTTGCTCCCAACACGTTTTTAAAGCGTTTATGAGCTCCTGTTGACTGTGTACTTCACTATAATTTTCTTTTAGGTTTCTTTTCAACTGGTCCCATAAATGATCGAACGGGTTGAGATCGGGGCTCATTGCTGGCCATGGTAAAACAGAGATATTGTCTTTAGATAGTGCCTCCTGGGTTAGGCGATCCGTATGCGCGCGCACGAGCATATTATCCTGCATGAGAATGAAATTGTTGCCCACTTGTTGTGCACAGGGGATTACATGAGGTTGGATCACACGCTCGACGTAGCTGGCAGTAGTTATGGTACCCTCGTTTAAAATTTGTTACATAACTCTGTTTTACCCATTAAACTTATTCCATCCCACACCATAACACTTGGCCTCCAAACCGATCAGTCTCGTGGATACAAGGTGTGGTAAAACGTTCGCTTTCTCTTTTCCACACGTACGAGTGTGGAAAAGAGAAAACGAGCGTCTGTTGTCCTCCAATTGTCCATAGTCCAGTCCAAATGCTTAAGTGTAGACGAGCTGCATGATGAGCCCTCGTAAAATTAATGCGAACAACACGCATTCTGGATCGTTGTCTATCTTCATGGAGCCTGTTGCGGATCGTTTGGGCGCTTACGCGCGTACCAGTGGATGCCGGAGTCGGTTTTGTAAAGTATGGGGCAGTAACGGTGCGCTCTCGACGGGCAGATAAACAAAGGCATCATCAATCCTCTTGAACAGTTGTGGTTCGTGTTCTCCCTGATCCAGGTCTTCTCGCTACACTGCCAGTCTCCTGCTAGCGTTCCCACACATTCGATTTAAGAAAATTAACCAAGGGGCGTAACAATGATAGGTGCCCTAGGCGCCACTTTCTGTATTTACGACCCTGCCTACATCATCATCATCTGCCTAGCCCTTTCCCAGCTATATTGGGGTCGACTTCCAGTCAAACCGGATTTAGCTGAATACCAGTTATTTTACGTGGAGCGGCTGCCTACTAGACTTCCACAACCCATTAACTGGGTAACACGGGACCAATGGCTTAACAATATATTATACATTTACAAGTTTCGAAAAAACCTAAATAATAATTTTCGTAAAAGAATTTGAAATGGTAACAAAAACTTTTTTGCACACTGTACTTTGCTATCCCCTCCGACCCCAAGTCGCAGTTAGCGCTTTTTGCCGACGACACGGCCATCTACTACTCTGGCAAGAGTAGCAATGCCATAGCTCAAAACCTCCAAAAGTCCACCAAACGCCTAGGCGATTGGTTCTGAAAATGGAGGATTGAGGTCAACCCCGAAAAGAGTCAGGCAGTTTTGTCATCCCGGATCCATAGGATGCAGACCCTCCAGTGCCGGTTTCTCCGAAAGGCCACGGGCGCCCCGTGGTTCGTTAGGAATGAGCGACTCCATGTCGACCTCAAAGTCCCTACCATCAAGCAATTCATGAAACGCCTTACAAAGCGTTTCATAGATTCCGCCGAATTGCACCAGAACCCGCTTATCGCTTCGGCTGCCCGATACGCTCCCTCTCGGATCAGTAGGATTCGACGTCTCCGTCATACCCTAGTCGAACCCGACGATCCTATTACCCTTGTCCAAGAAAGCTGTAGGGAAACAAGCACACTTAGGACACATATACACAGACCGCGACCCGCCACTTTCTGGCCTCGTCGACGAGGCCTTCCGCGACGTCCCAGTAACGTAAACACTCCCCGTCTTTTGCCTAACGAGCCAGCCCGCGTCGCTGAGCCCTTAGCTTTAAACTCCCTAAATAATATCATCATGACCCAGCTTGTCCCTAGCTGTCCCCCGATAACGACGCTCCTGAGCCGAGGTCCGTACCCCACAGGGGGTGGGTGCCCTCAGCGAGCGGAGTTGTAGATTTAATTTTTGTTGCCTTGGCTGGGGGCCTTAGAGTCATTTAAGGCCACCACAGGCTAGCCCGGTTAAGCAGCATCCACCCTTCTAGAGGTGAACTGCGAGTGGCCCGTACCAAAAAAAAAAAAAAAAAAACTGTACTTTGCACGACCGTCATTCGAGGCAGGTAACAAGCAACTCGCCCGAATGGGAACCGATCACTTTTTCGATTTTTTTTTTATCGAATTTGATTTTATCGAAAACTATTGACCGACGTCTTATATTATTATTTGACAAATTTTTAGATCATCGAAGTATCATATGTTATAGGTATTAAATTTTACCGAACTACATTTCGCCGATTTACATTATTACTTTTTGCTAAAAAGTTCAAAAGACACTTCGGCCAATTATGTGTCTTTTGAACTTTTTCATTTGCCAAGTATTTTTTGCCATATTTTCACCACACTGAAACAACATTTTACGGAATATTTATCAAAAATATATAGACGGTTACTTGGTAGCATTTTCAATTTTAAATTGAAATAGTGTCATTAAAAATTCACTATGTTGTGCTACAAAATTTAGTGACAGAAACGAATCGCTGAAAATCCGACTCACGCAGTCTTGTTTCACCTACCCCTAGAGTGTAATTTAATCCGCGTAGGCGTGGAGGGGCGGGGCGGCTCGCGAGCTGAGGAGTGGGTGGTTTGAAGGCCCGCTGCCATGGCTAAGGCAAGCCGAAGCTGCGGTGGTGAGCGCCTAAACCCCACAGCGCCGGAGCCGTGACAGAAACAATGCTTGCTGCATGTTAGGTGCCTGCTTGCATGTAACATGCTTGTTTGCATGTTGCCAGATGGCTGCTTGCATGCTGCATGCCTGTTTGCACGATGCATGCCTGCTTGCATGCTGCATGCCTGCTAGCACGCTGCATGCGTGCTTGCATGCTGCACGCCTGCTTGCTTGCTGCATACCAGTTTAGAGTTTGCTATTCAACACATTCATTAAAATTGAACAATACTATTCGGGCGAGTTGCTTGTTAACGGTTACCTATCATAAGTTCGAAAAACATTTGACCGAATTTCATTTCACCTAAAACTTTTGAACTATTATCGTTTCGTTTTTTTTACTTAATCGAAGTCACGTGTGCCACTGTATCAATTGACCTATTATCAATTCGATTTCTTTCGTCACTCCGACGTTTCATTTGGTCGAAAAACTTTTCAAAGCAATCTATTGCCACATAATGTATGATAAATAAATCAAGAATCGCCATCTAACTCTAATAACATTCTTGCATTCAGACAGAGATACTTGATACTTAATACTAATTCAACTTGTGATCATAACATCCATCATGGAATTAAACAGTTAATTGTTAAGAAGGAAAAATTTTTGGACTAGTGGAAAGCTCAAAATGATTTTGTTACATACTTTGAAAACAAATGGCTTATACTAAATCGTTTCTGGTATTTGCGTGCATCTCCGGGGACTCCTGCTACAAACAATGCTCTAGAATCTTCCGATAATACAATAAAAGATGGTGGCACGCTTCGTGAGCGTCATCCTTTCGGGCGGTTCTTAGTAATTGCTTCTGTTATAGTCAAGGACAGGTCTAATGAATACTGACTAATACTGAGAGACGGTTCGCTCAACTGCCGACAGTATCTTTAAAGACGTGGACAGAAAGTTACCAATGGGTAAAACTGTCGAAGCAGGTGCCCATTAAGGAATGGCAGTGAGCTAGTTTGCTCATACAGAATTCCAGCTGGGTCGGATTTAGATTGCAAAAAATATGAAAAGCCGTGGGAGACCTTTGACGAATACAAAGAGCAACATTTTAGAGAGTGGGAAGTTATAATGCCCCGAGAAAAGGAAAATTGGTTACACGGCACATGTAATTGCCCAAAGTTTCTCAAAGATTACATTTACACTTTTGAGCACAGAAACAATACTGTGACCCGCTCGAAAACCGTATTGAAAAGGGGATATTATCGAGTTTGACGTTAATAAAACCGGCCAAGTACGAGTCGGACTCGCACACGAAGGGTTCCGTACCATAAACCTCAATTATTATTATTTGTTGCTATAGCGGCAATAGATATACACAATCTGTGAAAATTTCAACTATTTACCTATTACGGTCCTACGGACAGACAGACGGACGGACGGACAGCGGAGGCTTAGTAGGCTATAGCTTGATATGCTTATAGGGTTCCGTTGGATACCCTTTGGGTACAGAACCCTAAAAAAAAGATAGTTCTCTATAAACCAAGTGCTAAAACACTTTAGAAAGAAATGGAAGCATAGAAATTGGTGAGTTAATAGAGATGGATTATTAGTTTTGGGTTACGGTATAATGTGAGCCTGTTTTCAGACCGACGGAAAGGAGCAAGATGTAAAATATTGATTTAAAATGTGAGTGAGAACAGGAAGAAATGGAACGATAAGAAAAATGATTCTGGAGTATAACTTCTGGACCAACTGCAGAAGAAGTAATCGCAAGATTAGATTTCTTAAAGTCATCCTCGGTAACGTCGCTGAATTCAAAGAGAGAACATTGTGGCAATGGCAAATCAGAAATATTTTCCAGTGTCACAGCTTTAACACAAGGATCAAGAGAAAAGGGAAGGTGAGAGAAATGCTTATTCAGGTCATTGAGGTTTACATCCTTAAACTCGCTGATTGATTGATTTGCCTATGCCAACAGCGAACTGCGGTTGTCGAGTTGTTCATGAAAATAGCGTCTCTTAGCATCTTGACACAGACGCCTGCAGCGATTACGTAATGATTTAAAATAAGAAAGGTTCAGCTCTGAAGGTCTGCGCTTATACCATTCTCCCTGCGAGCTATAAATCTTTTTTGATTATAATATTAGTTTAGATTAGTAGGTACGACAGTATGTGTCACAAGTCGACATAATTATCACGACAATCCGACAGTTGTCACCGACAATTATTGTCAGAACTAATTTGACTGTGGTTTTTTGATATATGTCGAGTTTTATGAAATGCGCTTAAATAACAAAGAACAATGGGCAACTTTATATGGATCGTGGGCCCAGCGTTGTAGCACTTTCTTACCTACCTAAAATGAAAATCGAATTATCTCAACATTTTATTCTATGGCAACATTACTCTAATGACTCAAAAAAAAAGTTACAGCAGGTCCAAAAGTTCAATCTATCATTATGACCTAATGGTGCGCTACCTAATTGTATCTACATTACGCCAGTCAAAATACGTTTTTCTCTTTTATGTGTCGCCTTGGACTTGGCAAGTTTAGTTTACAAAATGTGATGTAAAAATATTCAATTCTCCATTTCAGTATTAGAATAGGTTAATAATAGAAAAATACCTTTGAAAATGAAGCATCTTTATTTTCAAAACTATAAACCAATCCATCAATCTTATACTAATATATAAAGCTGAAAAGTTTGTTTGTTTGTTTGTTTGCTTGAACGCGCTAATCTCCAATTGAAAAATTATTTCAGTGTTAGATAGCCCATTTATCGAGGAAGGCTATAGGTTATATATAATACCAATAGGAGCGGAGCAGTAATGAAAATTGTGACGCAGACGAAGTTGCGCGAGTCAACTAGTAAACTATAAAATTACGTATTGGCGCGTATCATTAGGTCCTTCAAAAGCGACCTCCGCCGCCTTAGTACTGAAAGGATTAATCCGCTCTATACCAGTTACGAATCTAGCTAACAACCCAAGAGCTAGATTGACCCGGCACTATACCGAGAACATCCCGGACGTCAGCTTGTATGAGATTAGGATGGCTCTGAAACAGCTTAAAAACGAAAGGCGTCGAGTGAGGGCTGAACTCCCTATTTCGGATAGAAAACCGGCCCGAGCAAAATAGGTCTAAAAATCACGGTCGCCGGTAAGGTAACAACGGGCCGTATGTAATCGGAGCCGAAGGTCCTTTAGAAACTGTGAGATTCAGACAAACTCAAGGGGAAAACGCTACCAGCATGGAGCAGAGGTGTGGTGGTACTCTTTTTATTTAAAGGCTTCAATGCCCTACTTAAAAGACCGAAGAGTATAATCTGCCCCTCTGCTTAGCGTTTGTGGACTACGAGAAAGCCTTCAATTCGATCGAGATCGAGACGTAAGGCAAACAGACGTCGTTTCTCCAAAAGTGTTCACGGCCGTATTGGAGGACGTCTTCAAAGTTAAGAATTGGTGGGCCAGTGCCTGCTGGGGCTGCGGACTTCGTTTGAAAGAGGCACCGTACCCTCGAACGCAAAGGCCACTAGGAGGAACACGGATGGGTTTTAGTCAGTAATAAGAGTCGTGACACTCCCTTCTGCTTCACCCAAAGCGGGAGGAGTCATTTGATGATTTCCCAAACTTAAAAAAAAAGTTATGGATTGGAGAAGACTACGCGTAAATGTCAATGGTGAGTAAATCCACCTTCGTTTTGCCGATGACATAGTCCTCCGATGATGAAGACCTACGTTTATTGTTCGACGATCTAAGTAGAGTGGGTCTTAAAATGAACATGGAAAAAACCAAGGTCATTGTATATACCTATACAGTACCCACACATTTCAAGATCAGAGATTCTACACTCGAAGTTGTAGACGAGTACGTCTAGCTAAGCTAGCCTCAGCTAGACGTACTGGTCTACAACTTGACCGTTTGTCTCAACAAACGGTCCAGATAGGTAACCTTTGAGTTAGAGGTCAACCGTCGCATCCAACTCGGCCGGGCGGCGTTCAGGAATGATGATATCCACAAGAGTGCCAAGGTTATTAACACAGCCCGAAGGATCGCCGAACTGAAATAGCAGTGGAAAGGGCACATTGCTCGCAAAATAGATGGTCGCTGGGGCTGAAAAGTTTTGGACTGGTGACCGCGTACCTGAAGACGCAGCGTTGAAAAGCTTCCTACAAGGTGGACCACACCTAGACAAAGCGCCATTCTATTAGGGAATGCGATTGTCGAAATTCAAAAATGTAGAGAGTTGATCTCGTGACATGTCTAGAACCTCTGTGTGCAAGTGAGTGGGCAAGTGCTACAACGCTGGGCCCATTCTGCTTATTGTTCATTGTCAAGATTTCACCCGTCGAGTTTTGACATATTTGTCACTTTTATGAAAGTCTAAACGCGACAATTCTACAATTTTGACAATTTTTAACATATTTATCGAATTGTCGGCTTTATTTATTTTTTATTTATTAATTTATCACAACACATCTATCATTACAGGATATCCCAAAGCGATAGGGTGGTACTTAGTTAGTTTATTGTTTTTTTTGTTTGTTTATTTTTTTTTTATTCTTGCGAATTCATTCGATAAACAGGAAAAAATTGCAATCCTTTCAACGACATCTTTTAGTATACATAAGGCGAGAGTAACTAGCGCTTTTTGAAGCAAGTTAGTCCTGCCGCGTGGCACAGCCAGCGTCTCCGCCTCAGCACGTAGTTATCGGGCAGACACAGATTCACCTCCTTTAAAAACCTCTGATTATTTATTTTACCGTTGATAAGTTTTAAAATATAAATGGTGAGAGCCATATCCCTTTTTAATTCTAATTTATTGTACCCAACCATGCTAAGAACAAACAATGCTGGGTAGGTACATCAATGGATAATAAGGTACTCTATAAAGTCTCATGTACAGATACCTTATATAATTATTTTGAATGCGTCCCAACATGAGACTGTATTGAGTTTCATGTGGTGCCCAAATGATTGCATTACACTCCTGACTCCGTTGTACAAGGTGGTAGGTAATAACTTTAATGCCTTTGAGCTCTTGAGAACGACGAAGTATGAAACCTAGGCTCCTGTACGCTCTTTCGCAAACGTTGACGATGTGATCGCGAAATAACAACTCCTTGTTTAGGTGTACTCCTAGATCACGTACATATTCCACTCTGTTCATAGTTGCGTTGTCTAGCTCATAGATGTGGTGGAGGGTAACTCCCATGCAACTGAATGTTATGATCGAGCACTTATTGAAATGTAGCTTATTTTTCTTACTCCACTCTACTACTCTGTTCACATCATCCGGAAACCGAATACAAGCCCTTTCGTCTTTAATAGCCAAAAACAGTATAAGCTCGTCCGCGAATAACAGACAACCGGCATCCATGACGACATCCGGCAGGTCGTTAATCATAAAAAAAGATTGAAGAGGTCCTACGTTACTGCCTTGGCTCACATCGGATCTGGTATAACAAGGCTCCGATTTGTAGCCAGCATATTCGACAAACTGCCGGCCGGTGGTCTCTCATATAATAAGCAAAGAACTTTAGCGATTTGGGGGTGCATCCAAAAGTCGCCAGCTTTGTTAGTAAAATGTCGTTATCCACCAAATAAAAATAATGCTTTATTGAAATTAAAGTAGGCGAAACACTTGCTGAGCGTCCGACAAAGAAGCCAGATACTTGTTCGAATACGCATCGCTGTATGACCGACTCAAGTATCATTGAGTCGGTCATACAGCGATTCCACTCGACTTGTTTATGAAACAGGGCCCTGGGATTGAATTGTTTTGTAACAACGTTTATAGGTAGGTAACTATTTATCTATATATCTATAACAATCTATACTAATATATAAGGCTGATGAGTTTGTTTATTTACTTGAACGCGCTAATCTCAAGAACTACTGGTCCGATTTGAAAAATTCATTCAGTGTTAGATAGCCCATTTATCGAGGAAGGCTATATATCATCACGCTATGTATCATCACGCTAAGACCAATAGGAGCAGAACAGTAATGAAAATTGTGACGCAGACGAAGTTGCGCGGGTCAACTAGTATCTATACTAATATATAAAACTGAAGTTTGTTTATTTGCTTGAACGCGCTAATCTCAGGGACTACTGGACCGATTCGAAAAATTATTTCAGTGTTAGATAGCCCAGTCATTGGGGAAGGCTATATCATCACGCTAAGACCAATAGAAGCGGAGCAGACGATGTTGCGCGGGTCAACTAGTATATAAATATAACTCTATCTTTAATATTCTAATACACAAAAATCTCGTGTCACAGTGTTTGTTATCAAACTCCTTTTTATGTTTTTGTGTATATTTGGTAGGTCTGAGAATAGGTCGTAAGCTATTTTTTTTTGGAAATATTTTTTATTTTGTATGACAAAACGACTTTTACCGAGTCAGCTAGTAATTACATATCATTTTCAAATAAATGTAATTGTATTATAGTATTGTACCTATTACCTACCTTCAAGATACTACGTGCGTCAAAATTATGAAAGTAAAAATGTCCGTAGTTATTTGTAATGGTCTGACTAATCAGCGACAATAAAACCTCGTTTATCTAACAATTCAAACAGTAGGTACCTAATTGATACGACGTTATCATATTAATACAATCTTTGTAATGCGTACAATTCTAAAATAGCCAACTCTTCTTTTTTACAAACTACGAGATTATTTTGTAACAAAGAAGAGTTGGCTATTTGTAACTATAGAAGTTAGGTACTTTCATAAGGTCGATTACATAATTATTATGTTAATGTTTCAGTTTCTAAATTAGCACTGTTCATCACAAGACTTTCCAAATTAGTTCAGTAAGCAACGTACCGAACAAAAATAGGACACATTACGCTTTTGAGTTTACAATTTACACCGTCGGGCGCGTCGCGTTGGCGTCTTGTGGCTGTTTAATCGAGTAGTCGAGCGAGTCATTGGTAGAGCGGCTGCCTCGCTTGCTATGCGGTTGCCCTGAGTCAACAAAGCATGCTGTCTCCCTCACTCTACTATCTTATGGTCTTATTTGTGCCGCCTCCGCAACGCTCTGGGCTCAGACCCGTTATTTAAAGCTGTTTAAATAATATCTTTGGGACATAAAGTTACACGATGTTGTCATAGGACACTCACCAAGTTTTAGTAATCCTAGCTTTGAAATCCAATTTTTTGTTTGGAAATAACGTGTCACGGCATTGTTAAGATAGTAAAATTCAAGCACTACACTTAATTATCTCCACTACACTCACTCATTCATAAATATCTGTCTGATAGATAAATCACAACGCTCACAGATAATCACAGATATAGCACTCGAGAACACAAAGGTTTGTAGAGATTGTAACAGAAGTGGTATGTTTACAGCGGACCGATGATGAAACCAGCGCGTACGGTACCGTGCAACGTGCTCGCGCGTTGCGCTCGGTAGCGGTACTAGCCCTCCGCGCAGGCGGCGCCCCCCCCCCCCACTACTTCGCTCCCCGAACTGGCCTAACAGGCTTGTCTACTTTTCGAAAGTGCGCGTGCGCTCGTTGCGCCGCCGCGCCGTTGTCACGTTTCGTCTCGCGTTGCCAGTTCTCCACAATGCATTTTTTTTTTTGAGTTGACGCTTCTAAGTGAGGGCCTATAACTATAAGTAATGTAGTTCGTCGAAAAAAATAGGGAGGGTTATTCTTATTAGTTCGTAAGTTAATCTTCAAGATGGTGCATATTGCTGTATTGAAATTTCCTATTCATTTTACATGCTTAATTCATAGGCCAGTTACCGTAGACAGATTGGTTAGGTCGCAGACTCGCAGTAAATTGCACTGTCAAAGTTGGTAGGATTGTTCATAATACTATCATAATTGAAATCTAAATGTTCCCCATCGATCAAATACGTGTATAAAAAATACTTGGGGTCAAAGGTAATAAACGCGATTTTCAGGAAAACAGTAAGTTTTATCATAACATTAGTTGAGACAAAATTGTGGATCTGATAATTATCTATAAAAAATGTTCAAATACTTTTTTCCTAAGAGCTACCGTTTCTGAAATATAACGATTCAAAAAGTTGTAATCGTCATAGTATGCACACGTTTCCATGTCAACTTTTTGAACCGTTATATTTCAGAAACGGTACCACCCCAAGTTTTTTTCCACGAATTGGATCGATGGGGATCTTTTACATTTCATTTATGATATTGTTTTGAACAATCCTACCAATTTTGAGCTTGTTGCAAATTAATGTAACGCTGGATGTCTAAATTGACCGGACTATTTTGACGTTATAACGTCTTACAAATCGATGAACGCCAGCTACACGCACGAAAAAATTCCACGTTCCTCCTCATCCGAGCATGCAAGTAAGAGCGCGGACTAAGCGATAGAGTGGCACGATCGGCGGCCTAAGCGTTCGGCTTGTTTGTTAAGAATTCAATTTGTAAAGTTTTTCCATATCCAAAGGATAACCAACGGAACCCTATTACTAAGCCTCTGCTGTCCGTCCGTCCGTCCGTCTATCTGTCAGCGGGCTGCATCTCAAGAGCCGTAATAGGTAGACAGTTGATATTTTCACAGATTGTGTATTTCTATTGCCGCTTTAACAAAAAGTGAGCTGTTAAAATTCTAAAATACCAGGAGAACAACAAAATGTCGAAATATTTTCGGGGCTGGAATTATGAGCGCTAAGGATTCATCATGTACCAGGAGATTAGAAACATTTCAAAGTATTTCCGGGCTGGTATTGTGGACGGTTAACATTCAAAAGTACCAGGAGAACAAAAATATATCGAACTATTTCCGGCGTTGGAATTGTAAGCAGTTAGAATTCAAAAGTACCAGAAGAACAGAAAAATGTCGAAGTATTTCTGGGGCTGGAATTAAAAGATTCAATAGATATCAGGAGACCCAGAAACATGTCGAAGTGTTTTCGGGGCTGGAATTATGAGCGCTACAGATTCACAAGTTAATACCAGGAGATCAGAAACATGTCAAAGTATACTTTTGTCATGATGAGCAACCTTATTCTTTACCTCCTTTGTGTCTTTCCCGAACGCCGCGTGAAGTTCCTTCATTAAGAGCATCTGTTCTTCCTGGCGGCGCGCCTGCTCCTCCTTATCAAGCTTAAGCTGTTCTTCCAAGCGACGGGCCTGTTCCTCCTGTCGGCAAGCCTGCTCTTCTTATCCTGCCTGCTCCTGCAGCAAAACCATAAGAACAGCAAAGTTTGATGCTGATGATGCCGGAGCTGCTGTGGACGGGCCGACCTTCATGATCGCCTGGCCTTCCGACGTCTGCGGTTTTGCTCCACTAAAACGCTTCTGGTCTGTCTCCTGCTAGCGTTGACTACGGGTACGGATACCCTCTGTGTCGTATCGTCGTATCTGCATGATTATCCCACTTCTGACACCAATTGTTACGAGCTTGGGGTTCGTGACAATAAAAACAGCCGATTAATTAACCAAAAATGACACTTTAATTTCTACTAATTATCACTTAAAACGCACTAATTTTTATAAGACACAATCGCACTACTGAACACTTAACTTCACTTTAATTCGTAGTTGAAGATCGCTTTCGAAGTTATCGCTTGTATCGCCAATTCAATACTGACTTTAGTCGCCGGCTGACCGGCTTTTAATATCAACATTTATTTCTATAACCTTCGAGTATGGAAACGTCTGGAAAGTTCGGGTACATACCGGTCCCGACTGACCAGGTGTCGAAACATCGAGAATGTTCTAGCATAGAAAATTTTAGAAACATCTTGACCCCATTTTTCATCAATTCGGTACTAGATGAATAAATAAAATAAATAAATAATATTATAATGAAATAAAACTGATAATAACAAAGATGGCGCTAGTAGTACATAAAATGTCGTTATGTACCCAGCATTAATTTTGTCGCGTAACATTATGTATTACTGCTACAAAATTACGGTATAACTAAATGTAAACAAAGAATATTAAAAAACCGGCCAAGTGCGAGTCGGACTCGCACACGAAGGGTTCCGTTACGTGGGGTTCCGTTTTGTGAGAAGGACAATCACTCAACATTAGTTTAGGGATGTCCTTTTCACATTACTATTTATTCTATTCTGTTTCTTGTCTGTTTTATTTTGGCTACTAACACTAGTAATAGGTTATAATATTGTTTACTAACACGCTGGATCATTGTTGTCCGAAAATAAAGAATTATTATTATTATTATAAACCTCAATTATTATTATTTTTTGTTATAGCGGCAATAGAAATTAACAATCTGTGAAAATTTCAGCTGTCTACCTATTACGGTTCTTAAGATACAGCCCACTGACAGACAGACGGACGGACGGACGGACAGTGGAGGCTTAGTAATAGGGTTCCGTTATAAACAAAGAAATAATAATTATATTTCTTTCTCCCGGGTATCAACTGGGTCCTCTCGGAAACACTTATTGCTGTTTTCGTTGAGCCCCAGGTGGACCTCCTTTTGGATCCACCCGACTCAACGAATATAAAACTGTATTTTTCTCAAATTTCCGGTTAATTTTTGTTTCTAAATGATTGAACTCAATGGTACAAATATTTTTCATATGTGGACAGTCAGAAAAAAATGCTTGACAACATTACAAAATACGAATGTTAATTTGACCTAAACATCTGTTCCACTTGTGCACTTGAATTTTTGATTTTTACGTATTTTTCTGAGAAAAGTAAGCCAAATATTGAAAGAAATTTATAATTTACTATGTTCTTGTTCATTTTCAACTAATATTCAACGTCAAAAGTCTTATTTACCGGGTGAAAATTACGAAACAAATACTAGTTACCCGACTTCTTCCCGTATAAGTAATTTGATATTTCAAAATGATTGTTCAACCATGAATATGCAATAGCTACACGTGCCAGCAAAAGCAGCACAGTGTCGGCGTTAAGAGCGACATACATTCGCTCCACGCGCCGGCAACACCGGCACACCGTCATTCAGCGCTAAGAAGTGACCTAGTGAGAACTTCACTTCATCGGCTCGATACACACATAACACGCTAATAAATAGGTATCAATTTGTTACCACAAGATTTGTATATAATAAAGTAAATCATTGTAAATAAATTAGTCATCAAGCTGGAGTCGACTTTGATTCATCTCCTACAACTCCTCTCACTGTGGCCAAAACACCTTTAGCCGTAATCGATCCTATGAGTCTGTGGGATCGGCAGTGAGAAAACCATTTCTTGTGTACATTGCACGACGTACACAAAACCCCTATTCCTACCTCAGTTCCGTCTGTTACCGTAGGTCTCCTTGTAACAGACTTCCCGCACGTAAAACCAACGTAACCTACGTTTGGTTTATGGTGTGTATGGTAGGTTAGTCCGTTAGAGTTACTAGGGTGCTAGGTAATTGTTGTAGGGCTAGGTTTGGTCAGTAGGTTTTTAGGCAACTCATAGGCGGCTCAGTTGTCTCGGTGCCACACTGGTCGCATTAATTTGGAATAGCGGCCGTACTAAGCTGCAAGTCCCGGTTCGTTCAATTATAGTGGCATATTGTAACGATGAACAGTTAAAAATGATTTGATAAATACTTAATATGGCAAGTAATTTAGAAACATTTGTTATTGAAATCGGATCCTCATGATTGTTTACAAAAATATGCATTACGTAAATCAAAATGACGGCACCGCGTATTAAGAAGTTTGAGCTTGAATATTGCGAAAATCGATTACTGATCTCGTAAAACGAACATTATCACTAGATTACTTGTTTTTTTATGACTTAAATCCCAAAATTTATTGTAAGTTGATCCAACAGTTTTGTCAGAAATCAGCATAATACAACAACAAAACTGCTTTCAGCAAGTTCTCTCGTATCAATACAAAATATTTATGTTAAGAGTTTTAATAAGATTTTTGTTTACATTTTATATCATACTGTCGTTATTTAAGAACCCATAACAGTTTTAAGTGTGTGAATAGCCGCTTTGTGAGTGGAGAGATAGGGTTTTTTGAGCGGTGGGTCATATTACGCTTGCGATTAGCGGACGCCCGCGATACGCGACAGAGTTTGACATAAACATGAGTTGAGTATCGAGAGGTAGGTACGAGTATATTGATATATTAAAAAGCCAAGATCACCCTACCAACTCCTACCAACAGAACCACTCCTACCAACTTATCTGTGAAATGGCGAAAATTGGAACTACGGCTATCATGTTGAAATGTCATTCGATTGTCAGTGTCTACTACATTCAGGTTCTCTGGTTGTTTTGTCGTGATATTGCTGAATTTATAAATTAAAATATGCCGAAAGCTATTAAAAGTGATGCTGGAAATATTATTCTAAAAGTTAAACCTTTTTTGAAGAAGAAGCTCGGGCGGGGTCTCCGATTATTCCATTTTATCAAATATACAAACGAATTTCGGCAGCAACAGGTTTGTTGGGTAGGTTGTCAACTTTCTTGTTATAATTTACCCGATACTTAACTAATTATTTAAGTCCACGAAATACTCGTTTCTATTCTTGCTGCAGGCTAGTGTAACGGTAACGTACATCTATTAGATAACCTGTTAAGTGAGTGAGCCAACTAACCTGCCAGATTTCAAATTTCTACTAACATTAATTTTACTATCTTATATTTCAGGTGTGAGTCAAGGACTAATTTCAAAAATAGTTAAGGGAGGGCACGCAGCAGAAGAAACTGGTACAAAAATTCGGACACCAGGCAAGGACAGAAAGGAGGAGGTTAGAGGCTCTCGGGCCTTGACTAAGAGGGTTCCTAAGCGCATGCTTGGAGAGGGGCCAGTTCCCACTTCGTTGGAAGACCGGGAAATTGGTCCTCATTAAGAAGCCGGGGCGCCCTGCGGACTCTCCGTCCGCATACCGTCCATCATGCTGCTCGATGAGGTGGGCAAGCTCTTTGAAAGAGTAATTGCAAACCGCCTCGTCGAGCAACTAGTGAAGGTGGGGGCGGAGAACCAGTTCGGTTGCCGCACGGGCCGCTCGACGGTGGACGCGGTTTCCCAGGGTGGGGTCGTCTTGGCGGTGTCTCTAGACATCGCCAATGCCTTCAACACCCTGCCCTGGAGTTGCCTCAGGGAGTCACTTCGGGTTTTTTATCTTAGAGGTGTCCTTCCTCTGGGCCGGGCGGTTAAGCCAAGCCCCTGACGGCGGCATTATACATGCTTACGTCCGCTGTCCGGCCAACCCGGCTCAGCGGACCCGTCAGAAACTCTCTCGACCGGATTGCTCCGTGAGGAGAGAGCGACTGCCGCGTTGGTGCGCCTGCACCGCAGCAGCATTGGTCACATCCTTTGCCTATCAACAGCTGTCGATGGGACAGGAGCGACCCCATCTCCGACGTTCCTCCACAGTGCCCTCTGTGAATCAGAGGGACACGAGGAGGGACCGTCGTGGAGCAAAATGCTCCCCCCCCCCGGCAGAAATTCGCCACAGACAATAGCCCCTCCGACATGGAAAGACTATGCCCGTGCCCAGGGTGCACCGGCCCGATAACTGCTCTTTCCTCCGAACGTATTCGTAAGGAACCAGCAGCCGTCAGGCACACGAGGAGGTTTTCTGCACGCACCCCAATGCCACGCCGTGCCCTCATCTCTGTGGTAGGCAGTGATCTCTCGCTGCCGGCCGTAGTTCGTGCTATGGTCGACGGCGAGGAGTCCTGGGACGCGGTGGTCTCCTTCTGTGAAACAGCTGTCGCGCAGAAGGAGGCTGCGGAAAGGGAGAGGGAGATCTCCACCTCTCTCCCGTACCGCAGTAGGCGCACCGGGCGTCGGAGGAGGGCATACGCTGCCCTCTTCCGGCCCCCCTAACTGGGTCCTGAGGCGTCGGACTTGAGGATATCCGTCGCCCCCCATTCATTCGGGCCCGAGGTGGCGGCGCGTGGTGTTCCCGTGCGCCCCTCTTTGACGTCGCGGGGGGAGTCAAACACCTCACTTCCCCCGCTGACCCGAGGTGGCCTGCAGAGGCGGGCCGGCACCAGCCGAGGATTACGAAAGTGTAAGAGTCTGACAGTCCCCTCCGCCCGCTCCAGGGCGGAGGACATTCATGAGGATTTCCCCCCGTTACAAAAAAAAAATCTACCCCGGTCACCTAGGAGGATGGAACCGGCGATCCACAGGATTCCGTTGTGGGTCCGCGCCTGTGGGACATCGGCTACAACTGGGTGCTGCGCGCCGATCTCCCTAGTGGCGTCAGCGTGGTCTGCTACGCTGACGACACGCTAGTACTGGCGCAAGGGGAGTCGCACCAGGCGGCGGCCAACGCTATGACACGCGGGGTTGCGATAGTCATTGAGAAGATCCGGCAGCTGGGTCTCGAGGTGGCCCTAAACAAGTCCGAAGCCATGTGTTTTCATGATTCCCGGAACAGGCCACCATCGGGATCCCAAATAACGGTAGGAGGGGTTCGCACCGGCGTCGGATCGACGATGACGTACCTGGGTCTCGTTCTTGACAGCCGGTGGAACTTCGTCGAGCATTTCCGACGTTTGGCTCCCAGACTGGGGCAAGCCAGGTCTGCCTTCAAGCGGCTTCTGCCCAATTTGGGGGGTCTAAACGCCTCCTGCCGGAGCCTTTACGTGGGGGTCGTGCGGTCCATGGCCCTTTATGGGGCGCCAGTGTGGGCGCCTACTTTGAGAAAGCGACCTGCATGTTACCTTAACGCATCCCAGAGGGTCATGGCCATCCGGTTGGCCCGGGGATACCACACGGTCTCTGGCGAGGCGGCGAGCCTCCTTGCCGGACTGCCACCATGGGATCTAGAGGCGAGAGCCCTCGCGCTCATTTACGAGTGGCGCGTGGAGGCGCTACGCCGGGGCGAGACTCCTCTGCCGCGGCAAATCACAGCACGGCGGGCGGAGCTCCGGCAGGATCTGATGGCAGTATGGAGACAACGACTGTCACAACCCAGCGCTGGGCACGCCACAATTGCGGCGATAAGTCCCCTCTTTGAGGAGTGGCTAGAGCGGCGTCACGGCGTCCTCACCTTCCGTTTGACGCAGGTACTTACCGGACACGGTTGTTTCGGGAAGTACCTGTTTCGAATAAAGCGGGAGGATACACTGCGAGGATCACCTGGAAGACACGGTGGAGCATACGGTGGAGATCTGCCCTGCTTGGGCGGAGTTCCGCCGTGTCCTCGTCGAGGCGATCGGCGGCGGCGATCTCTCGCGTCCGGTCCTGGTTCAAGCCATGGTCCGGAGCGAGGAGACATGGGAAGCGGGCACCTCCTTCTGCGAAGCAGTAATGCAAGCAAAGGAGGAAGCCGAACGCGTGAGGGAGAGGGAAACCCCACGCCCCAGCCGCCGCAACAGAAGAAGACTCATTTAGACTCACTCATATCAATGTGATCTCAATCCCATTGAACTCATATGGAGCACAATGAAAAAAAAAGTTGCTGATGTAAATATTGAGCACAAAAATGCTGAAATTCCCCGCCTAGTTAGAGATGCTTTTGACGCTATTACAGTTCATGAGTAGGCACAGCATTGTAAACACGTTCGCAGGTTAGAAGGAGAATACTTAAAACATGGTTTGTATTTAGATAAACCTTTTATTATAGAAGTGGTAAGTGACACTGAAACCGAAAGCGATAATGATGATAGTGGTACGGAAATAAGCGGAGTTTGGCCACACAACCAGGATGAAGTATGCAGGTTCATCTAAAGATCACAATTACTGTAAACCTGGTTTTCAATTAATTATTGTAAAGCAATTTGTTTTTTTTTTTTTCATTACACACTATAATTAGTCAAATCTGGTGTTAGGGGTTAGGTACGGTTATAACTAACTGCTAGTCATCCAGGTACCTCTTGCAGGATGTCAATACAAACAAAAGAAATTACAGAATCAGTAACTAAAAGTGTATTGGAAAGTATGGATAAAAGACTCGCATCAGTTATTGAAGAAAATAAAAACTTCAAAACTAAAGTTGAAACTTTACAAAACAAAATTGATTACCGGGAAGTAAACAAAAGAAGACATTTAATATTTTTCGAAGTACGCGAAACAGACCAAGAGGGTTCCTTGATTGTATTCACAAAAACGATATTTGAAAAGGAAACTAAGACGCCTATACAAGACTACGAAATAAATACAGTACAAAGATTAGGGGCCAAAGGAAAAGAAATACGCCCTTTACTAGTCAGCTTCAATTCAATTTGGAAAAGAAACTTAATCCTCAGGAATAAAAATAAAAAAGAAAATTTAACCAGATCATCCATTACGATTAAGGAAGATTTCTCAAAAGACGTGTTACTAAAAAGGAAAGAACTTATGCCTCAACTTCTACAAGAGAGGGAGAAGGGCAAGATTGCCTACTTAAAGAAAGATAAATTAATAATAAAGCATCCAAAACAAGCCAACCCAGTCAAAAGAAAAAGAGACCGAAAGGAGTCCCCTAACGACAAACTTAGCGCCACTAGACCAGCTCTCAAGAAAACAAATACAAACAATATTTTCGACTATGTAACCCGAGGACGATCTTTATCTTATTCAGAACCAAAAAACTAAAAACTAAGCACCGACAACCGGATCACGAACACAACAATGAACAAACAGATTACCAAAAAAAGAATCAGCACCGCAATCCGGCCTGTCATCGTGTGGAAAGAAGACCGCTACCCTCCAACCAAAAATAACAACAACGAAAGAACAAACCAAAATACACTTAAAATTTGCACCTATAATGTACGACCTATCATCGTGTGAAAGATATCTTGAATTAACAAATGTTCTCAAAAATATCAACTGCGACATAATAGGCCTCTCAGAAGTAAGACGAGTGGGCTGTAATATCGAAGAATATCAGTACTTTGTCTTGTGTTATATAGGACAAACAAAAGGTTTACACGGAGTCATCATCATCTGCCTAGCTTTTTCCCAACTATATTGGGATCGGCTTCCAGTCAAACCGGATTTAGCAGAATACTAGTATTTTACTTGGAGTGACTGCAGTGCCTACCAGACCTCCACAACCCAGTAACTGGGTAGCACGGTAATTCATGGCAAGACGGAAGTCAGATTAACTGGCTTCTGAATATCCGTAACGACTGCCAAAGATCTACAAATGACAGCCGAGACCAACGGCTTAACATGCTTTCCGAGGCACGGAGGAAACTTGCTATGTTAAGATGGTCACCTATCCACAGACCAACCTTAAAGGTTTACACGGAGTAGGATTCCTAATTAAAAAAGAGCACAAAAACAAAATAACTAAATTTACGGAAATCTCTGAAAGGGTAGCTCTGCTACAACTGGAATTTGAAAAGTTTCCAATCACTCTGATACAGGCTTACGCACCAACAGAGAGAGCAAACGAGGTCGAAATACGTCAATTCTACGAAGACCTAAACCAAGCCCACTCTTTGATGGACGGCAGAGTTCTGGTAATTGGAGATTTCAATGCAAAATAGACCACCAAAAAACTGATAATAACCAAATTATGGGTCGATTCAGTTTCGGTGAAAGGAATGAAAGAGCCAGCTCCATCTGGAAGGCACAAAGTTTTGGTCAACAACACAAGACAACTATAGCCTACATATGAAAAAAACTGTGATGGACACCTGTATAATGCCATGCCTCTTATATGGCTGTCAAACCTGGGTTTTCACAAAAAATATTTAAAAAAAAATTGAGAATACACAGAAATCAATGGAGAGAAGCATACTGCGAATTATAAAAATACACAAGATACGTAGCGAGGAGATAAGACGGAAAACAAAGATTACGGATGCACTGAGACATGCTCTAACAATAAAGTGGCAATGGGCTGGTCACATCGCACGGAGCACAGATAGCAGGTGGACAATAGAAACCACCAAATGTATGGGACCATCAGGCAAAAGAAAAGTCGGCAGACCAAAACAGCGATGGACAGACGACATCGTGCAGGCGGTGAGACGAGATTGGATCGACCAAGCCAATATTAACTAGATTTAATTTAAATTTACTTTAACTTTACATAAGGCTAGATATTAATTACAACTGTAAATATTGCTAAAACATTTGATTTGCAAACTAAGGGTTGTGGAATAAATGGGCTTTATTATCATTCCTTTTATTCATATATACACATTATTTACATTTTTATTATTATTCCATTTATTCATTTATATATACATACTAATTACATTTTTAAATTACATTTTTAAATATTTCTATAAAAATACAAAAAAACATTTAAAAATATAAAAAATAGTAGCCCACCGGTATCGGGAACAGGGTCCAAGCTACCGATGGTGTATAAAAATCAAGGCCCTGAGTCAACACGATAAAGTACCAAAATTTACCTTAGTTTTCAATTTTGTTTTTTATTTTTCGGAATGTTTCCTTCATTTGTGCTGTAAAACATTGCTTTTAACGAAAATTGAGAAATTCTAGGTCAATCGGAAGTACCCTATAGGTTTTGGGTCGAAAACCTGGCTTTGGCAAGGAATACTGTCTTATACTATGTACAAATACCTATAGGGAAAAGTCTAAGAACTGTACATTGGTAATTTAATCATAAATTTATTTATAGTATTTGTAACTACAAATTTGTATGGAAACCTCGATGAGCGAGTTCGACTCGAACTTGGCCGGTTTTTCATATTGCATTAAGTATTTAAAAAATGATAACGTTCAAAAGTGTAGACACACGTGTTGACTTTGAGTCTGAATAAATGTTTTTTACTGCTTAATATTTGGTTCATTTTTTTTTTCTTTTTTTTTTTGTTCAAAACGCTATCAAATCTTTCATATATTTAACAATAACTATATACATTATGAATATACAAAAAACAAAACACTAAAAGGTACAAAACAACTTCGGAAGAAAGAAAAAAACTTTAATTTCGGAAGTTGGTGTCGGTGTTTTTGGTTATTTTTTCGTTTTTTGACACCGACTTCCGAAATTAAAGTTTTTTTCTTTCTTCCGAAGTTATTTTGTACCTTTTAGTGTTTTGTTTTTGTAAGTCGGTTGAATTTTTTGTAAAAAAAAAAAAAAATTTTACACTTTTTAGTGGTACCTGCGTACCCAGCATACCGGCGCAATGTTATGTTAAGAACTGTTGTAAACACTAAAAAAGCATGCGATTTCAGCAATCCCGATCCCTTTGCTATCATTTATTAAAGAATTCCGTTGCCTACCTCCGAAGTTCTTCGTCAGATCTTCACCAAATTGAAACGGGACCTCATTCAAACAAAAAAAGAATCATCCAAATCGGCTGATAATTGGCTAAAGTATCGCTGAACAAACATTTTTCATGGGATCTCATCATCAGATCCTAATTTATACCTTTCATCATCAGCTCAGCAGCATGAGATGATGATTACTAGGCACAAATATCTGAATTGCGTTAGAAAGTTTATGAAAAAAATTGTATGTGCCTATAACATTTGAGGGTTGCCCTCGATTTTCGTGGGATCCCATCATCAGATTCCGACATGGTGACAATGGGACCAATTGAAAAGTATACCTACCCTTTCAGACGAGACAAAAAATTTTCAAATCGGTTCATAAATGACGGAGTTATGAGGTAACAAACATAAAAAAATAAATAATACATGCCGAATTAAAAACCTCTTCCTTTTTTTGAAGTCGGTCAAAAACTAAACACAATCAGGCGTCGAAAAATTCCTCCGCATCGCTGTCATCCGGAAACGTGCCCAGAAGACTGGCAGCATTGCCACGTTGAATGGCAATGCTAATTCTTGGAGCAAAGAACGAGCCAGCTCTCTGGTCACGCAAAGTGTCGACCAGTCGGCGAGAAATGTCCTTAAAAAGGAGACGCGCACTTGTACCCCATGTCCCTAGCGTTTCGACCCCAAACGGCTCAAAACTGTAATTACCAATAAGGTTACAGTATTTGCGCCGCTTGAGGGCCTCAGCAGCCGCAGCAGCAGCGCTGGCACAGCTCGCCGTACTTTGTTTCATTGATTTACTTTCACATGTGTTGACAAGACAATTTACCAAACTCTCACTAACTCAATTCCAAATAAAAAATATAAAGCAGTTTCGTCTCCACTCCATGCCCTGTTCTATCTTCATACTTCAGTCGTAAAATTTCGCTTTTTGTACACTGCTTTGTAAAAACAACTTTAAGCAATCCGTGTAAAGTTGAATTTTCAAAAAAAATGTTTACACACACACTCACATGACACGATACATGTCTTTGGTGACGGTTTCGTGTGTTGCATTTGTTCGAGATTGCACATCTTGGGTTTTTTTGAAAATTAAATGTGACTGAAAACTACTTATGTGTGTATGTTTATGTAGTGTGACCTATTCTGTTAAGTATACTATGCTCCATTTTACATATCTTAAATAAGCATTTTTTAGTCTAGAAGAAATGAGTAGACCATTTTTTACAGTTAATATGATAAGCCGTATACTGGAAAATATTTATTTACTTTATCATATAAAGAAAAAAAAACTTCGATATGTTTTTGTTCTCCTGGTAAAATCTAGGCCAAAAACACTCTGACATGTTTCATACAGACATGTTTACATAAGAATCTTTAGTGCTCATAATTCCAGCCCGGAAAATACTTCGACTCGTTTTTGTTCTACTTGTACTTTTAAATTCTAACCGCTCACAATTCCAGAGCCGGAAATAGATCGACATGTTTCTGGTCCCTTGGTACTTGTGAATCTTTGGCGCTCACGATTCGTACCGATAACATACTTTGACATGTTTATGGTCGTCCGGTACCTAATAGTGAATCTTTAGCGCTCATAATTCCAGCCCAGAAAATGCTTCGTCATGTTTCTGGTTTCCTCTAAGTCTACATAAACTATATAATATATTAATAATAAAAGTTCCTGCAATGTGAAACCGATAGATAACCTGCACCTAAACGCCCACATGAATACACCCCATCTATCGTTCCTACTTCATCAGCATTTATCCTAAATGGTGAACACTTGGCTTAGGGCCCGTGCCATCAATCCTTCTCGGGTTGCCGAGAAAAAAAAAAAAATAATAAGCCCCCTTAACAATCACACGTCCTGATTGACCATCTAATCACATGGGGAGCGGACACACGAATGAGAAATTACTGGCGCGGCTAATGTGGCTCTTGAAACCCATTTAAACATGGAGACTCATTCTAAAAGTAAACTTATAGGGCCGCTGCCCGGAGTCGATCGCCGGGGCGCACCTGGAGCTGACGCTGGGTGTCTCAGCATGCGAACCGTCAGTGATGTGGTGTTGAGCAGATGGGCCCCCACCGACAAAAAATACTACAGCCGAAATCTTTGACGATGGTGACATACTGACGGACAGGACAAACACCTCTGTAGAACCGTATTGTCCTAGCACAGTATCATACACACCTTCAAGGCCATCATCACTATCTATGCCATCGTCACCTTCAATACTGTCATCACCACCAATTACTTGTTTAAATACAATCCCACCCACTCCGACCTTGAATGTTGCGCGGGAGGTGTCAACCTTTTTACCCACGTCCACCAAGACTGGTAAAGCCAGAGTTCGCATGAAATGAAGCCAGGAAGTAAACCTGTTTATCATGCGAACTTACTTCTACATCACTAAATTAGAGACTGACATGACCACGTATAGACAGCAACTGCATGAACTTTTTACACGACAATACCCTGAGGTAAATGTCTTAGAACAAAGAATTTCTGACCTGAGAAGAGCTATAGTTAGAAAAAAACTTTTATCTCCTCAACTTATAAGTTGAGGAGATAAAAGTTTTTTCTATAGAACAACTTAAAGAAGAAACACGAATAAAGCTACATGAAGCGGAAAATACTATAGGCTTTGATTCTACCCCAGTATCACAAAACATACCCGAAACCACTCAACAACAACCACAGCTTAATAGTCAATCCCAACCATATAACCAATCACAAGCTTATACGCAAACATCTTATACGAGTATATCCACACAGGCTGAATGACTGACTTTGACTTACTTGATAAATTTAGAACAACCCTCGTTCAATATTCTGGGATGGACCCAGCAGTTCGACCCAGACTGCCAAAACTCCGATATAGCCCTAATCTTTTTCGGTTGATCAATTTGTTTAAAGAAAATATCCTATGTCAATTTATCTCTGATAACACTCAACTTTTGGATATTCACACTCTTATATACTGCACAGCAGTAGTCATATCTGAAGAACTTGCCTATAAAATTACGCAACACTTAGAGAATAATATGCCAAAACAGAGTATCAAGCCAGCTTGGCAACAAAGGTTAGAAAAAGACACAGAAAAAACTTAGAACAGATTGTAGTAGACTTACACTATACATCAACAATAACAGGTCAAATAAAGTAGTAAGAATAGTTGAGGCAATATTTAAAAGTAGTTTTACACACACCATATACGAAAACAACAACAAAAAACCTGAAGAGTTTCTAGACACTTTAAAACAAAAAGTAGCATTCAAAGTTCATAGACTCACAAAATATAAAAAAGCACAGCAGCGTAAACTTGATAATGCCATATTTGCCACCAACGAAAAAATATTTTACAGAAACTTACACAAACTACTGATACCAATAATGACAATAGCATAGACACACCTACCCAACCTACAAAAGAACAATTAAAGGAAACTAGTCTAGCATTTGGGAAGAACAAGTACAACATAATGATAAAGCTGCGTGGAAGAAAGAAACTATAATAATACATAATAAAATGCATCAGCCCCCAAGATGTTGCTTGTGCAGTCCGTCCGTTGCCTAACTGGAAATCTCCAGGGCCGGACAGTCTGCACAATTTCTGGATTAAATGGTTCACGAGATCGCACGCTTTATTGGCGTCTCAATTCCAGTCTGCCTTAGAGTCTGGGTCGCTACCTCAGTTCTTAACTACAAAAATAACAGGAGTAAAGCATGGAGAGATTATGGAATCCGTGGGAATTCAACTCTCGGATTCCATAAACCTGAGATCCCTCTCTTCAACTGAAACTTATAAGTATTTGGGTATATCGGAAGCGTTAGGTATCAATGTTACTGATACCTAACGCTTCCGACATACGCTTCTTTGGCCGCCTGAAGGAGGTATTTAACAGCCTACCATCAGGCGGAAACAAGGTGCGCGCCTTCAACGGTTGGGTCATGCCGGTATTGATGTACTCTTTCGGCGTACTCAAATGGACTCAAACGGAACTTGACGCCCTAGATAGGCGGGTCTGCACACTGGCTTACTGCATATCGAATGCAACACCCACGATCGTCGGTAATGAGACCGTATATCCCGCGAAAGTGTGGAGGTCGAGGCTTTTTAAATGCTAAGACTCTCCACAATCGCGAGATAAACAGTCTCAGGGAATGTTTCCTAAATGTCGACGTGGGTATGCATCGAGATGTAGTGGCGGTGGACAAAGGACTCACCCCGCTCTCCTTGGCAAATGAGAACTAGTGCAAACCTGTGGTGCTTGACACTAACGATAGCAGGGCGGTATGGCAGAGTAAGGAGCTTCACGGACGCTTTTTCCGGGCCTTACATGGACCCGACGTAGATCAACAAGCGTCTGTAACCTGGCTGCGTTTTGGTGATCTTTTTGGAAAAACCGAAGGTTTTGTCTGTGCAACTATGGACGAAGTTATCATGACGAATAACTACCGGAGATTTATTGTAAAGGACGGCACGGTCGACATATATCGGGCATGTCACCGTCCGGGTGAATTAATTCGCCACATTATCTCTGGTGGTTCTCGTCTAGCTTGCTCTGAAATACTCTCTTGTGGAGTCGGAGGTGCCGTACTACAGGTATGCGCCCGACCCAGTTTTCGATAATCGCGATATCACATTGTACTGAGATCGGTCAATCATCATTGACAGGACTATTGTTGCCAATAAGCCTGATGTAGTGGTGGTAGACCGAATCGAGAGGCGTGCAATGATTGTAGACATAACCATCCCACATGACGAGAACCTCGTGAAAGCCGAGAAAGATAAACAAATCAAGTATATTGACTTGGCTCGCGAGGTTGTTGACATGTGGGATGTGGATTCCGCAATCATTGTACCGATAGTCGTATCAGCCAATGGTTTAATAGAGTGTCACCAACGTCTCAACCAGGTTGGTAGACACAACAAAGTAACCATTCAATGGATCAAGGGACACAGTGAATCTCGAGGCAACGACGCTGCGGATGAACTCGCCCGAAGGGGGTCGAGTTTGTCAGCAATGGGACCTGAGCCCATCGTGCCGCTGCCTTTCGGGTACTTACGCAATCTGGTAAGGAAACGCACCGGAGATAAACATCACAAGCTATGGGCTGACCATAGTGAGTGTAGGCAGGCCAAGGAGGCACTTCCCTCTATAAATGGCCGTTTCACAAAACAAGCCCTAAGACTGACTAAACAACAGTTGCGTTCAGTCACAGCCGTAACAACTGGCCATGGGTCTTTTAATAAACACCTCTATGCTATAGGAGTCACTGACAGCCCGCCATGCAGAGCCTGCATGGAGGAGAATGAGACAGCAGCACACCTGCTTCTAAGCTGCCCGGTAGTTGCGGATTACAGGGCAAAGTACTTCGGAAACCCAGGTACCCTCTGCGAGATAGTTAGTAACACCAAGGCGTTGCTGGCCTTCCTTGGGGAGCTGGGGTGGATCGAATGACGCATTTGTCCCACCTACACGCAAAATACGCGCTTAGTCGTGGAGTTGCGGAAACCAGCCCGATTTACATACATACATACATACATACATGGTTTAATAGCCACGAGCCTCGACCAAATTTCTTCCAATTATAAAAACCTAACTAGTGGACCCATGCGGCTGTGCCTGTGGAGCAGGACCTGCATTTAGCCAAGCATTTTTATCCAGGACTTAATCTTCCAGTTTATAATATGCTTGTCTACATAGTGTGCGTTTTATACATGTTTTAAATTTGCTCTCATTCAGTTCGAGAATATCTCAAGTGGTATTTTATTACAAATTTTAAAACAGATAAACAAATCTCCCCAGCCGCCGCAGCAGAAGGCGACGCCCTCGGTGTCGTGAGTAGCAAGCCCAGGTAGATAGCGCGTTGTGTTCCACGCATAAATTTAGTTCGACCTAGGTTAAACTGATTGTCCTGGGTTAAACTAGTATATTCTGACACGCTTAGGATGAACTGGTTTGGTCTAGGACAAACTAGATTGCCCTGAAATCGGGTTTAGCCCGTAATATTGCAAGTTAGAGCAGGATACCGTCGTATAAAATTTTATACAATGATATTACGAAAGTGAAAAATATTTCAACCCCATTTCGGTCAATATTTTTGTGGTTTCTTTTAGATTCTTTCACATTCTTGCAAACGCCCCATGGTCCATAGCCAACAAACAATTGCACAAAAACCTAAGGATGCCAGCAATAAAAGAGGACATGATGAAATACACTAGAACTAGATCACAGGAAGACAGAATTGTAAAAGACCCTAAAGTACTGTGTCAAAGATTGTTGGACAACATGAAGTCTAAACCTAAATTGAAACGCAAAATTGCCGAGATGTGACAGAAAGATTATATCATACAAGAGCTGGATGTGACAAAGTTCACATTTTAGACCAAGTGTCAGTATACTTGTCATACATTTACTGCATAATGTCCGAACGAGGAGATTTGGTTGTAAAAGAAATATAAAAATGCAACTCCAGTTTTATATGCGACTTCAGATTTCCAAAATCACCGTTCACATCATTGTAGAAAATGGAGGGTGGGTGGGTGTGTATTTTTTTTTTAATTGTTTGGACTGAAATTAAACTTAGGAACCACGCGTGTTGCCGAGATAGTTGAAGGCATATCATGAGAGGTTTTTTTTCTGTATAAATAAGTATGCATGTTTAAGTGTCCTCTATCCATTATATGTATGTTTCATCGTGCGTCACAACATAGAAAAAATAAAATGACTGGGCCTAATTCCATAAAAAAGTTCAAACCCAAGCAAGTTTAAAGCAATAAACTCGATAAATTATAGCTACAGTAGTAAGTACTACACTATTGATAATAAAGAACGGCAATTGTTTCTAGATACACGGCCGTCAATTTTTACAAATCATCATGAGCTGGCAAGCATCAAAAACTAAAGATTGGCAGCTTCTTTGGTGAATTGTATATCCGTCGACGTACTGAATATGAGGAGACACAGGTGGAGGAGAGCTTTAAAAGGCCTGCTAGCTCCCATTGCAGCGTCTTAACGGCAGAAAATCTAACATTATAATTATCCGATAAAGGGTACAAAAATTTGCGATCTCTCTACGCTCGCTCTTGCAATTACACTCTCTAAATTCTTAATATTAACTGCATTTGTCAACTAAGTTACTTACTGGCCTCCAGACTATGACTGGCTTAATATTACATTTTTGATCGTGCTCACTGAAATGTTTTTTTTTTTATAAGGCATCGCATCTTAGCTTGGGGGCCAGGCTCCCCCTGGGACAAAGCCTTTTTATTAATTAAAAGTAAATATCTTTAAATTGACTTTTATACATTTGCAGAAAGTTGACAGAATATGTTGTCTAAGTTTTTTTAATTAATGCCATAGTATTTTTTAACAAGACAACATTTTTTTGAAGAGTACATGAAAATATTGGTAAGAGATTATTTTTAAATAACTCTTCATTTTAATATTTTGATAAATGTTCATAGCTTGCCAGCGAAGTGCCAGCTACAAGATTATTTTATTAGGTAACTAAATTATGAAATGTCAGTTCTATTGTAATAATTAAAATGTAAATTATAAAAAAAAAACTAGGAATTATTGTAAAGGTTTCATACGTGTTGATTCATAGGCCATTTCCTACAATGTCCTTTGAAGTTTTACATTTTTGTTACTTCAAAATCATGTTTCCACAAGTATTTACTAAAACCCTCCAGAGATTATACAAACTTTTTAAAAAGGTCACTCTCAATCCACACGTACATGAGTGGGCCGCGGATGGGCTCGGAGTCTCGGACGTTCTAATTCCAAACAAATGCAAATTGGGCAGTAGGTACCGGCTGTAGGTATACAGCCGGTGCTGGTATGTATGTGGTAGACATCCGCTGAATGGAAGCGTATTGTGCTCGAGCGCTAATGACCGCGTAATTGGCACGAGGTTAATCGCGGCCACACAACCGCTTCACCTGGAATGTACTCTATTACCTATATCTTTTGCTATCGAGCCCACCATTTCACATATTAACTGGCAAAGCTTTTTCTTAAAAGCTGACAGATACATTGTATTATGTTAAAACTTAGTTTCAATAGACGTAGGTAACTAAATATGATTTATATCTCATTGCATTCCCAATTTCTGCTTGACAATTGCGAAAGGTGTGAGGTTTGAAAGAGTTAGAAAATAGCTGGAGCCATGGTTTTACAAGTATTATTGTACGCAAAATATGCGCTTGAACGGCATGACTGCACTAACTTACACTATGATAAGCTTAATGTATGAATATGAGTGCGGGTGGCTTGGGTCCGAGCTATTGGATAGTGACCGTAGGATCTGTGAGTTTGGTGACAGCTGCGTGTCCTTGTTCGGTTGGTCGGTGGCTCGCCTGCTCTCCGCCGGAAGTTGCTCATTGTCGCGCTGGCCAGTCATCCGCCAAACCACTTGCAGCTCACTAACACGTTATCAAATGATAGCAGCGGGTCTAAAAAGGCCACTTTAGCAGAATCAGAAAGCAAATCACGCTACCCGTCACTGTAAAATTTTCCTAATCAACCTTGAATCTGTAGCGGCATCAAGGCCGCCACAAGAAAAACCTACGAAGCAAATCTACATCGCAACAAAAAGCACCGCGACGCCATCTATCCGATTAGCAGCGAACTACAACGTTGTAATCCTGCATCGCGCAAGCAGAGTTTACCGTGCGATTTGAACATATACATCAGCCCGAATATCAACTATCGGGCAGTAGCCCGCCAGGCACAACAGCCGCCTGGTCGGAGGATCCTCCTTTTCAATTGAGGTGTGTGGGACTTTACTCTCTGTTCCGCTACCTCCAAACTGGTGACCCTCGACATTGAACGTCAGCGCAGCCTTCGTGCAACTACTTCAGCGTGACGTCATCATCACTTCTCCTCATCGTGACCTCAAGCTCTCGAGCAGCGAGTCATACAGCCAGCTAGTACCCACGGCTTCTACGGATATCCTGACCACCAGCAAGCAGCAGCCGCGCATTCCTGTTCGGCATCCTCAGCCTCAATCATCACCCCGACTCACTGGGGCATCGCATACAGTTCCGACTCACTGTGAACTCTGCGACTACCGGTTCCGACTCACTGGAGCCAGCAACAGCACCACTCCGACTCACTGGAGCCTGCAGCATCATCCCGACTCACTGGGATCCCATCACCCCGACTCACTGGGGCATCGCATATAGTTCCGACTCACCGTGAACTCTGCGACCACCGGTTCCGACTCACTGGAGCCTACAGCATCATCCCGACTCACTGGGATCTCATCACCCCGACTCACTGGGGCACCGCATATAGTTCCAACTCACCGAGAACTCTGCGACTTCCGATTCCGACTCACTGGAATCAACCTTCAACTGGCTTGGCAAGCATCTCAAGATGCATGGACGACTCATCCACTATCGACCTCCGGTCTCCGGAGGGGAGTGATGTAGCGGCATCAAGGCCGCCACAAGAAAAACCTACGAAGCAAATCTACATCGCAACAAAAAGCACCGCGACGCCATCTATCCGATTAGCAGCGAACTACAACGTTGTAATCCTGCATCGCGCAAGCAGAGTTTACCGTGCGATTTGAACATATACATCAGCCCGAATATCAACTATCGGGCAGTAGCCCGCCAGGCACAACAGCCGCCTGGTCGGAGGATCCTCCTTTTCAATTGAGGTGTGTGGGACTTTACTCTCTGTTCCGCATATCCCCAAAAATCTAATGCAAGATGAAAATTTAATTTGACAGATTATTGTGCGATTAATATAATGATTCTAATATGATTCTCCTAATGTGGTTTTCTCAGTAAGGACGCGGTCACTCTGAGAAAGAGCTTGTCCAAAAGGAGCGAATTTGCCGCCATTTTCTCGTGCGTATCACGCGCGACCGTTTCGCCCAGAAAGAGCGTACCTACGCGCGAGCATTTGGGGACGAATTTAGTCAGTACGAAACATGGAGTTGAACGAAGCAGTCACGTTGTGGTTAGGTTACCGTCACTGGAAGAGACAAAAACGGAGGGAAAATAGAATTTATTTAGTACATCCAATTCTTAATGATAGGATGATACATAGCATGTTTGTATACAAAATTAAGACAACATGAGAAGATTTTTTTAACTACTTTCGTATGTCCGTGAAATCATTTGATGATCTACTTTTATTTATTGAAGAAGATTTATCGCCACGTGGAAATTATGTTCCGCGTGAGGATTTTGTTTCAGCAGAACAAAACCTCGTAATAACTTTAAGGTAAGTAATGTTTTATTCATAATTATACTCTTATAATACTCGTACTAATACAGTCTTTAAGATAAAAAATCAGGTTTACTACTAAAAATCAAATCAAATGTAGTTATCAAATTAAATATAATAATTAAACAATGTCATCGTTTTGGAAGAGATCAAGACATTCACTATCCTGAGAATCTCTTTATGTTGGAGAAAATATACGTACCTAATGCTGCTTGTGAAGATTTCGGCATTGAAATAGAATTTCGGCCTTGCCATGCTGTTAGGGATGGCGTTTCTGGATCAAGACCTAACGAATTTACTTTTCAAGACATATTCTTGAAAAGTTAAGTTCTTGAAAGTTGTCCATGGTATCGAAGTCGAACCGGAATTGAAGTTGAAGCCGAAGCCGAACTGTTAGACAAATATGAATACGAATTGTTTGAATACAGAGTTGATTGCGAAGATTGTTGAGCCGCTTGCAAAATTTACATTATTTAATGTTTTTCTGCTCGGTTTCGTTATGTCTGCTGTAGACTGTTCGTTACCTGTCTCTGAGTTTTCAGAGGTGTCTTGAATATTGCTTTCTGTTTTTTGATTACGCACTGCATTTTCGAGAAACTTTTTAATTGGTATTTTATTTACGTATTTTATATTATTATGTATAATTAGTATTAGTTAGAGCGTTTTTACACTGACAGCCCAAACTCTATATCTTTTCTTTTAGTCCATCCAAAGGTTGTCTGTAAGAGATTGCCTTGTGCAATAAGACCGCCCATTGTACCCTTGTTTTATAGAATGTTTACTGAACTTCAAATATGAGGTGTACAGTAAAGTATATAATAATAATAAATAAAAATCTGTAGCTTGGCTGTCAACTGGAACGTCATATTTTTTTTCAATCCGCAATTTTAATAAAATACATAATAAATGCATAATTAAATTACTTTCATCAAAATGGCAAATACAATCAGTAAAACAAGAAAAAAATAGTAACGATATAATAAAACTAAACACGAAACCACTTACCCCTTTTTGGACCGAAAACGTTTTATTTGTTTTTTGTTATTTATTGGTAGAACAAAATTCTTAATAATGAATTACGATCTAGCCTAAAAGTCTAATAAGTAATTTAACAGTCTAACTTTATATGTTACGAGATAGATTATCTTAAAACTAAGAATAGTGTCCATTTGCACTTTTACACAAGTCCGTAGCACTTTTTTAGAGTCTGATTAATTTATAAAACACTATGTTCGTGTGTTATATGTATAGCACAACATTGTTACTATTATTCACTTACTTTGTACACTAAACTACATTAATTCAAAAGTTTAGGTCTTTTTAGCGTACGCAATGTCTGTGTTGTCTGGCAGCTGAATAGGGTATTGTACTAAAAAAAACTAATTAGTCCGTCTGACAGATTTTCAAAAAATATTCGACGCGTATTTTTTCTTTTTACCCGTAAACAAAAAAAATAAGGAGATACAGCGAGTTCAAGACACGCGTGACGTCATCTGGCTTGGTAAATTAGGTACATTTTTAAAATACCCCATTGCCTCAACATTCATGTGTCGATGAAGTCTGTGTTCGTGGGCTTCAGCAAATTTTTTAATAATGGTGGTGACAAATTCCATTTTAAGGTCACGGTGAAGCTCGTCATTTCTTATGTACCAGGGTGCATTGACAGCATCCCTGAGTAATTTATTTTGGAATTATTGGATTACTTTGACGTTGCTTTGGTAAGTACAGCCCCATAGTTGTATACGATACGTCCGAATTGGCATCAGAATATGCTTGTATGGGATTATTTTATTATGTATTGATAGACAGGATTTCCTTCCGAGTAACCAATACATACTTTTATAGCGTATGTCCAGTTCCTGTTTTTTCTTTTTGACATGAGATTTCCAACGCAACTTGGCGTCGAGAGTAATGTCAAGGTATTTGGCTGTATTAGCATAAGGCACTTGCATGTCATTCATGTAGATTGGGTGATATTCCAAGTGTTAGTTTGTGAAGACAATGTGAACTGATTTTGATTAATTCAGCTTGATCTTCCATTTTTGTGTCCAGTCATACACTTTTTTCACAGCTACGACTATTTCTACTGCTTCTCTGTGATTGCGCTTGATCCGGTAGTTTCAGTATCATCTGCAAAGGTCACATAATTTTTCGTTTCTATGTACGTCTTTCAGTAATTTACAGTGTTTTTTGTAATCATATAGTTCCCAAACGTTTTTTTTTTTTTTTTGATGACATATTTCTTGCCATCAGTTTTTCTTTTTTTTTTGTGTTTTTACAAACAAAAAAAAAACTGCACTACAATCCACTACGTACGTCTCACGATAATAATAAGCTGGTAAAAGTAAGTTTTGCGATGTCGAGGATGATTTTTTTTTTATTTCGACACTACTACAAACGAAGTTACCTTCACTACTATCCACTACTTATCGAAATCTACCAAAACACATAAAAAAGAAAAAAAGAAAGTCGGGTGCCAAGTTCACTCAGGTAGGCTTTTTAGTATAATAAAAACACATGTTACCAAGAGAACACAAAAAAACAAATATGCACGTTGGTTTGACAGAGCCCTAATAAGAACTTTAAAAGAAAAAGAAAAAATGAGAAAGCGCTTTAAAACATATAACAACCCTTTGGATGAAATAGAACTTAAACGACTGGGTAAAAGATGCTCGCACTTAGCAACCATTAGTTATAATAAATTATATTGCAAGCATTGAAAATGGGGTATTTTTGGGGTAGTTTGGTATCTACCTCCTCGCGGTCCACCCTGGACAACGGCACCACAGGCTTGCCTGTGGTACGACAAATTTGACCTTAAGCGTTGTCTCCCAGTGGGGTGATGACAATCTGGTCACTTTTAACGCCACCAAAACACAGGCGTGTCTTTTTACCGCAAAAAAGAATCGTTTTGACCAAGCTCCTACTTTTCGGGGTGCATCTGTTCCTGTGACTGATCGGCTCGAGCTCCTAGGCATGGAGTTGACATCCAGTCTCAACTTCGCCACCATCGAGTACAAAGCCCAAACTGCGACCAAAAAGCTGGGCATCCTAAATAGGGTGAAGCGATACTTTAGGCCTGGACAGCTTTTAACCCTTTACAAAGCACAAGTCCGATCCTGCATAGAGTATTGTAGCCAACTTTGGGATGGCTCAGCTAAGTATCAGCTTGCCGCGCTTAACTCGGTGGAACGCAGAGCTAAGAGGCTCATCGGCGACGTAAAGCTGGTGGATGCCAAGCTACATAACTTGGCTCATCGCCGTAAGGTTGCCTTCTTGTCGGTCTTCTACAGATTGTACTTCGGTGAGTGTGCCCAAGAACTCCACGACCTCATTTCACCGGCCCCCTTCTACCAGTGGACATCCAGACGCACTGCATCTTGCCATCCCTACCTTGTGGCTATTCCACCAATTCGCACTAAGCGTTTTCAAACGTCTTTCATAATGCGCACAGCAAAGGAGTGGAACTCTCTGCCTGCGTCTGTGTTTCCAAAAGCTAATCTCTTCAAAGTTAGAGTGAACAGGCTTCTTCTGGGTAGGCTCGCTCCATCGTAGACTTTGTCTCTGTCATCTCTGACATAGACTAGAGTCAAGAGCAAACCCATTACAAATGAAAAAAAAATATATATACTACTCTGTCAAGAAAGTACCGGGAAAAGATCAATAATACACAAAATGTCTGTTATTCATCCAAATTTATTTTATCACCATCAAAGTATGCTCCTTTAGAAACGATACACTTGCGCCAACGAATAATCCATTCATCAAAACATTTTTTAAACGCTGCTTCCGGAATTGAGTTCAGTTCTCGCCGTGAATTCTCTTTTATGTCTTCTATCGATTGAAAACGGGTGCCACGAAGTGGTAATTTGAGTTTAGGAAAAAGAAAAAAGTCAGCAGGAGCCATATCTGGTGAATATGGTGGTTGCTGGATGGTATTTGTTGAGTGTTTGGTTAAAAATTCGTTCACAATGATAGCCTTGTGCGAAGGCGCATTGTCGTGGTGCAAAATCCAAGAATTTTCTTTCCACAAATCTGGCCTTTTTCGTCGAATTTGCTCCCTTAAACGCCGCATAACGCTCAAATAATATTCTTTATTTACCGTTAGACCTTCCGGTAAGAATTCAGAGTGCACAACACCGCGATAGTCAAAGAAAACAGTCAACATGACTTTGACTTTAGATCGACTTTGGCGTGGTTTTTTCGGTTTCGGTTCAGTTGGAAGGCGCCACTCCGAAGCTTGTTGACTAGTTTGCATGTTAAACTCGTAAACCCACGTTTCGTCACCAGTAACAATGCGTTTCATGAATGTTGGGTCCGAACTGACTCGTTCTAGCATGTCCTCAGCGACTTTCATGCGATTGAGTTTTTGGAGAAAATTCAGATCTTTTGGGACTAGCCGAGCAGCAACATGTTTCATACCCAAATGATTAGTTAAAATGGTACGGATCGACTCGTGAGATACAGAAAGTTCGGCGGCTATCTCTCTCAGAGTTGAATGGGGATTTTCAGTCACTATTTCCTTCACTTTTGCGATGTTAACTTCAGTTGCAGACGTTGACGGCCTACCAGAGCGAGGCAAATCTTCCATCACATCTCGACCGCTTTTGAACGCTTTGAACCACTCATAAGCACGAGTTTTTGATAAAGTCGATTCACCGTAAGCCTTCTGTAACATTTTCAGTGACTCCGAACACGAAATTCCATTGGCGATGCAAAATTTAAGACAAACTCTTTGTTCGATATTTTTGTCCATTATGAAATTCGCAATACACACTATATAATATGATATTACTAAAACCAGCACTGTATTTAATATAAATAGCAGATGCAACTCAAACTCCGCGCCAAAATGGAAAACAGTTGTGCCAATCTAACAACTACAAAAAAACAAAAATTTGAATTTGGAACCATAAACAAATCATCCATTCCCGATACTTTTTTGACTGAATGTATTGCTAAAAATCCAAAGCAAATCTGACAAACGGGGTTGTTCCAGCTCATTTCCTGCCACAATGACTGATGGAAACATAGCAACTTCAGATGGAAAAACAATTTGTGAAATTTTCATTTGTTCAATTTTCATTTGTTTTTGTTTAGGGTAAATCTGGTCAGCATTCTTCAGTCACAGACTACCTTCGAACTATTAATAACAACAGCCTGACTCTAACGGCACCTTTAATAGACCGTGACAGTTTAATTATCAAGTAAAAGTCCCTAGTTTATCATAAAGGTGCAGGCCCTGATGGGATACCACCTATTTTCATCTTCAGATGCGCTTCTTCATTAGCAGCTCCACTGACATTAATATTTAATAGATCGTTGATGTCAGGAGTTTTTCCGGATATTTAGAAAACAGCAAAGGTCGTGCCTATTTACAAAAATGGTGATAGCAATAATGTGATGTGTGAGACGGACATTTAGTTTTTTTTTAGTAAAATACCCTATTAGGGTGACGCCTTCTGGCTTGGTAAATTTGGTACATTTTACCAAGCTAGATGACGTCACGGGTGTCTTCAATTCGCTGTATCCTCTTTATGTTTTGTTTACGTGAATAAAGAAAAAATACGTGTCCAATATTTGTAAAATCTATCAGACGGACTAATTAGATATTTTTAATAAAATACCCCATTATAGGCATATCTCTATCCTGTCTACTCTGGCTGAATGATGGGACAAATTCAAACACTTTATCCCTGTATGCACTGTGAAAGTATACCCAAGGACAATTCCCGGTTGGAGCAGGCCTATTGCAGAATATGGAAACAAAAGATGAAACGCTATGGATTTGGCTGGTTTAGTGGACTGATAATCGTTTACTATGGAAGAACTACTGGCCTCTGCCTGACCATTGACAATTAAAACGGCTTTAAAATGGCAGGGGGTGACTTGCACACTCAATAAATGAGCCCCCCGAAAAGGGTCGCTAGCACAAAGTGACGTAGCGCCAAGTGTCACGTTCCTTTTTCCCTAGCGGACAGGATTTAAAAAGAAACGCTAAAGTTTAGGATAACGACTATATTTTAAAAGTTAAAAAAAAAAAAAAAACCGAGATGAGAGGGTAGGAGGAAAGGCCGGTCACAGGTCGGACCACGTAGAAGGCCGTGAATACCGCACTCTCCTGCTTGGTGCCAGTCGGTGACGTCGGTGTTGGCTTCGGAGTCAGTCTAGCGGTGAGGTTTAGTGCCGTCCAGTCAGCCAGTAGTGCAGGGTGCCGATTCAAGGGTTCCGTCCACTCAGCCAGCTCCGCTGATCTTCAGCCGTGTAGAAGTTCCCAGTACGGGAAGAACACTAGGCACTTACTAATTACTTCAATAACCAAGTATATTTATATTTAGCTGAGGTTACTAGGTGGTTTCTAGTAACTAGAATAAAATTATATGGAGTACGAGGGAGCAGAGGTATGTACTGTTCAGAAAACTTAGTACGCGTGGTTCCTCGATGGCCGATTGAGTGTCACTGGCGGCTGCCGCGGCGGAATGATTGCGCTCGCGCTTCGTGTGGTAGGTGAAAGGAAGAGATTTTAGAATATATATAAAACCGCGCGCCGCAAGAAGTTGCCGTGTCCGTTTGTTCATAATTTAATTTTATTTGCATCAAAGATAATAGATTACTTATTTAACAGTTTTAAATATTTAGAAATTAAGTAGGTAAGTAAATCGTGACACAAGGGGGCAACATATCCCTACCAGCATCTTACTGGATTATACATCCTTCTCCCGAGCACGTTTGCTCTTGCGAATCTCCACTCAGACCGACCGATTAAGGCCAGAAAGAGATGCTAGGTCTGTTCCTCGTCAGTGTTCACTCCGGCCAGCCAATATAGGCAAGCCGGAAATGTGGAACAAGACTTCTGGAGATCAGGTCCGTGGGGTCGCTAGTGCCCAACAGTTCGCCACAAAACTGTCTTGCTGATTTAATTATTATCATTATCATTAATACAGCCAAAACAGTTAGGAATTTTCCACGTTTTCTCAATCGTGTAGGTAGGTACCTTACATTTTAGCTGTTGCTCAGTTGGTTTTGCCACAAGCATCGAATTCAAATACGCGCGCAAATCGCGTGCTCTACACCAGATTCTCGACACGCGCGTGATTCGCGCGTAAGTCGTGCGAGTCAAGATCGTGTGCACGTATCCAGGGAAAATATAAATATATTTAGAAATAGAAGATCAACCGGCGAAATGGGATTTAGAATCACCTGATTATGCCAACAGAATTTTAAAACGTAGATCTTTGGAAGAATTTGTGTTAATATTTTCTGATAAAGATGACTCCGAGGAAGAAAATAAAGATTTGGGTAAGTAATTATTATTATTTATTTTAGTGAATAGTAACAAAAAGAGAAAATTTGATCATTTTGTCTTATTTATTTATTATGCTCACACCAACAGTTGTTGACACCAAAAATATTACAAAAATACTTAACTAAATAAAAAGGTTTAGTGCCACAGTTTCTTACAGGTAAGCACCACATTTGCCAAAACAATAATGTGCTTAATTTAATAAAGGAGGTAAGAGAGGAGATATATTCTTAATGATATAATAAATACATAAAAATGACACACAATTGGCCAGTCACATCACATTGTGCATCAATTTGCGGAACATGGCAAGTGAGCCTGCATGCACGTCTACAAGATCGCTGCAACTTTTGACTAACTTACATAGCCGAGTTAGCACCGAGAGCGGTTCTACGTGGTGGAGTTATAGGAGCGGTGATATCTGGCTGGGGCTCAGAATCTAATTTTACCTACTCTTCTTCTTCTACCTGGCGTTAATCCCGGCTATTTCCAGGGTCCGCCTTCCTACTTAGCTTCCTCCACTTTGCCCGATCTTGAACATCCTTCTCAGTTAGGCCATTGGCTCTCATGTCGGACTTAACGACGTCCAACCAGCGCTTGCGAGGGCGACCACGGGGCCTAGCCCCAAGAACAGCCATATTCATGCATCCTCGACCAACGTACTCCATAGGGCGGCGCATGATGTGGCCATACCATCGCAGAGGACACTCTTGCAGTTTTTCCCCCACGTCACGGACACCAAGACTACCTCTGTTGAAAGAGTTGCGTATGCGATCGGATCGCGTAACGCCACTCATCCACCTCAGCATCTTCATCTCCGTGACGCGAAGCTCCTGGGTGTGTCTGCTTAGTGCTGGCCAACATTCACCGCCGTACAGTAGGACAGGCCGTATGATGCATTTATATATCTGCCCCTTGAGCTTCGGAGGCATTTTGCGGTCGCATACAACGCCCGTTACCTCGCGCCACTTCGCCCAAGCCGCGCCTATACGTGCTTGGACATCGTCATCCACGTTGCCAGACTCGTGCAGCACGGATCCAAGGTACCTGAACGTATCGGACTTTCTGATCAGGTCCGAACCTATTCGGATGAACCTATTTGAATCCGTGCCGCCACAGGACATGTACTCAGTCTTCGCCACATTTAGTCTTAGACCACCGTTTTCAAGCGTGTCCTTCCAAATGTTGACTTTGCGCTCAAGATGGGCTTTGTTCTGATTAACGAGGGCGATGTCATCGGCATACATCATTAGGCATGGGGGCTTATCTTGGATGTTTGCCGTAACTACATCGAGCACTACGTTAAACAAGAACGGGCTAAGAGCCGAGCCTTGGTGAACGCCAACAGATATTGGGAAGCCATTCGATTCGCCAACAGCGGTCTGGACAGAGGACATGGAATCGCGGTACATGTCTCTGATAATGTCAATGTAGGCCTCGGGAACGCCCTTGAAGCGCAGTGCCCACCAGATGGACTGCCGAGGTATACAGTCGAAGGCCTTCTGCAGGTCTAAAAAGGCCATATGCAAAGCTCTCCTTCTCTCTCTGTAAGCCTCAGCCAGATTACGTAAGGCGAATACTGCGTCCATGGTGCTGTTACCCGCCCGGAAGCCATATTGACACTCAGAGACAGTACACTCGCTACGGAGCCGTGTGTCAATGATGCGCTCGAAGAGCTTCATGGTGTGGCACATGATCTTGGTACCGCGGTAGCTACTACAATCCTGTACGCTACCTTTGCCTTTGTATACAGGGATAATAAGCCTAAATCGCCACTGGTTCGGCATTTCCTTGGTGGTCAGGATGCGGTTAAAAAGATCCGTCAGAAGGTCCACGCCATGTGAGCCCATCGCCTTCCACACTTCAATTGGCACATTGTCAGGCCCGACCGCTTTCCGGTTCTTCATGTGGCGAAGAGCAATGCGGGTTTCGTCGGGGGAAATAGGGGAAATAAGTCCAAGGTTAGGAGGCGGTTCGGGAGGAAGGTTATGGGGATGCAGTTTGTTAGACAGCTCCGCGAAGTATGTACACCATCTCTCCTTAACAGAGGGGGCATCGTAGAGCAGCTTACCCTGGGCGTCCCTTACACAGAGACATTTGCTAATGTCCCGTGTAGCTTTCTCCCGGGCACGCGCCAGCTTAAAAATAAGCTTTTGCCCCTCCGCAGTTTCCAGCTTGTCGTACAAGGGCGCCAGACTTTTGCTGCGGGCTCTGGCTACAGCTTTTTTGCAAGCGCGCTTAGCCGCTCCATATGCCTCTCTGTCATCCGGAGAGTTGGACCCTTGCCACTGTTTAAATAAAACCTTCTTCTTCCGAGTCGCCTCCTGCACCCCGTCATCCCACCACCACGTCTCCTTTTCTATGGTGCGGCCACCACGAGAAGTGCCAAGGACGCGCTTACCCGCATCGGTGATTGCTGAATGGATCACTGATCTCGAGATGCTCGACCTCCGCGATGAAGTCCAACTGCCTAGGACCATCAAGCAACCACCACTTTGTGCGGGGTTTGCGTTTTTCGGTCACTTTCTTTTTCGGTTCAACCGCAAAGTCCAGGACAAGGAGGCGGTGTTGAGCCGTTAGGCTTTCACCTGGGATGACTTTGCAGTTGGTAACCTTGCCAATGTGGCACCGTCGCACCAGCAGGTAATCTATTTGGGTTGAGTAGGCACCACTATGGTACGTAATAAGATGCTGGGGCTTCTTCTGAAAGAACGTGTTCGCGATGGCTAGGTCAGACAAAGCGCAGGTGCTGAGTATACTGACTCCCTCTGCATTTAGCTGGCCATATCCAAAACCACCGTGAACACGTCCGTACTCTCCAGCAAACTGACCTACGTGACCGTTGAGATCCCCCCCAACCAAAACACCTTCGGAATTCGGAATAGCGCGTAGTACGTCCTCGAACTCATCCCAGAAGGCCTCCTTTTCAGACTCACAGCAACCAGTTTGAGGAGCATAGGCGCTGATTAGGTTCGTTACCGACCCTTCGATCAGCACCCTAACTCGCATCAACCGGTCGCTGCATCGGTCTACTTCAAGGAGTCCATCCTGAAGGTCCTTAGACAGCACCACGGCCACTCCGCCCCTGCCCGTTGGTGATCCGGTGTACACTAGCCGGTACACCTGCCCGATGTCACGTGACTTATTTCCCTTCCAGCGCGTCTCCTGAAGGAAGGCGCACTGGACCCGACGCTTCGCAAGTACGTCCGCGAGTTCTCGGCAACGTCCGGTTAGGGAGCCAATGTTCCAGGTGGCAAAGCGGAACTTCTTCTTGGGAACTATCCTCTTTAGCCGTGCCCGTACTCGACACGGTAGCCCTAGCCCACTTATCGCAGGTTTAGGGCGATGTGCCTGCGCGTCGTTATGCGGCGACGCCCTAGCCCGAGTACCTGTTTTCAACTTCTTGTCCATTTTAATATTTGGCTGAAGTTGGTTTTACGTGGGGCGACCAGCCGACTGACCCCCACAACCCTACGAGAGGGAAACCAGGTTCGCCAGAGCCTCGTCCGTTGGACAGCAGTGTGCACCGCTAGCAGGTGAGGTTGGCTTGGGTCTTAAGATGGTAACAGACCCCATGCACCCCAATCCATGCCTTTGACCATGTGTCATACGATATCCTTTTGGAAAAGTTAGAGGCTGTGGCATTACTGGTAACTTTCTAGCTTGGTTGAAATCTTACTAAGAGAACCCTTTTTTGTCGCAGTTAATGACTTCCAATCTGGTACTTGTGCGATTACATCAGGCGTTCCTCAGGGCTCTCATATTGGCCTAATATTATTTATTGTTTTCGTCAATGATTTTTACCTGAGTGCTTCCGTTACTGTGAATTTTTTATGTATGCAGATGACCTCAAGTTCAATAAATTAATAGAGTCAAACGGGGATGCTGACTTACTACAAAAAGACCTGGCTACGCTGATCGAGTGGTGTGCTAACAATGACATGGACTTGAACATTAAAAAATGTTTTCATATAAAGTTCTCTAAGACTATTGGTGCCATCTGTGTTTTCCATTGGGACCGACGTCATTCAGGAAGTGGACCAAATCAAAGATTTAGGTGTACTTTTTGATAAAAAGCTCACATTTATACCCCACTTGGAGAACGTTATCAAGCGAGCCTCTAGAATGCTATTAAAAATGTGGTTGGTTTTCGACAGACTAAAACTAAAATTCTATTGTACAACTGCCACATCGGAAGCATTTTGAAATAATGTAGTACTGTTTGGTGGCCACATTACGCTACTCATAAGTTAAGACTAGAGCGAATACAGAAAAGGTTTTTCTGGCATTAAGCGTATTCATTGTGAATAGACAAAAAAAGGTCATAGGCTAGGCTAACGCATTTTGGTTTATACTCTAGAGAAACGCAGAAACATAATAGATTCCAGTTTCTTAATGAAAATCTTGAAAACAAAGTAGAATTCCCTCAATTAGTAGGTAAAATTAGATTCTGAGCCCCAGCCAGATATCACCGCTCCTATAACTCCACCACGTAGAACCGTTCTCGGTGCTAACTCGGCTATGTAAGTTAGTCAAAAGTTGCAGCGATCTTGTAGACGTGCATGCAGGCTCACTTGCCATGTTCCGCAAATTGATGCACAATGTGATGTGACTGGCCAATTGTGTGTCATTTTTATGTATTTATTATATCATTAAGAATATATCTCCTCTCTTACCTCCTTTATTAAATTAAGCACATTATTGTTTTGGCAAATGTGGTGCTTACCTGTAAGAAACTGTGGCACTAAACCTTTTTATTTAGTTAAGTATTTTTGTAATATTTTTGGTGTCAACAACTGTTGGTGTGAGCATAATAAATAAATAAGACAAAATGATCAAATTTTCTCTTTTTGTTACTATTCACTAAAATAAATAATAATAATTACTTACCCAAATCTTTATTTTCTTCCTCGGAGTCATCTTTATCAGAAAATATTAACACAAATTCTTCCAAAGATCTACGTTTTAAAATTCTGTTGGCATAATCAGGTGATTCTAAATCCCATTTCGCCGGTTGATCTTCTATTTCTAAATATATTTATATTTTCCCTGGATACGTGCACACGATCTTGACTCGCACGACTTACGCGCGAATCACGCGCGAGTCGAGAGTCTGGTGTAGAGCACGCGATTTGCGCGCGTATTTTGAATTCGATGCTTGTGGCAAAACCAACTGAGCAACAGCTAAAATGTAAGGTACCTACCTACACGATTGAGAAAACGTGGAAAATTCCTAACTGTTTTGGCTGTATTAATGATAATGATAATAATTAAATCAGCAAGACAGTTTTGTGGCGAACTGTTGGGCACTAGCGACCCCACGGACCTGATCTCCAGAAGTCTTGTTCCACATTTCCGGCTTGCCTATATTGGCTGGCCGGAGTGAACACTGACGAGGAACAGACCTAGCATCTCTTTCTGGCCTTAATCGGTCGGTCTGAGTGGAGATTCGCAAGAGCAAACGTGCTCGGGAGAAGGATGTATAATCCAGTAAGATGCTGGTAGGGATATGTTGCCCCCTTGTGTCACGATTTACTTACCTACTTAATTTCTAAATATTTAAAACTGTTAAATAAGTAATCTATTATCTTTGATGCAAATAAAATTAAATTATGAACAAACGGACACGGCAACTTCTTGCGGCGCGCGGTTTTATATATATTCTAAAATCTCTTCCTTTCACCTACCACACGAAGCGCGAGCGCAATCATTCCGCCGCGGCAGCCGCCAGTGACACTCAATCGGCCATCGAGGAACCACGCGTACTAAGTTTTCTGAACAGTACATACCTCTGCTCCCTCGTACTCCATATAATTTTATTCTAGTTACTAGAAACCACCTAGTAACCTCAGCTAAATATAAATATACTTGGTTATTGAAGTAATTAGTAAGTGCCTAGTGTTCTTCCCGTACCTACTGGGAACTTCTACACGGCTGAAGATCAGCGTAGCTGGCTGACTGGACGGAACCCTTGAATCGGCACCCTGCACTACTGGCTGACTGGACGGCACTGAACCTCACCGCTAGACTGACTCCGAAGCCAACACCGACCGTCACCGACTGGCACCAAGCAGGAGAGTGCGGTATTCACGGCCATCTACGTGGTCCGACCTTTGACCGGCCTTTCCTCCTACCCTCTCATCTCGGATTTTTTTTTTTTTTTTAGCTTTTAAAATATAGTCGTTATCCTAAACTTTAGCGTTTCTTTTTAAATCCTGTCCGCTAGGGAAAAAGGAACGTGACACCTTTCGGGGGGCTCATTTATTGAGTGTGCAAGTCACCCCCTGCCATTTTAAAGCCGTTTTAATTGTCAATGGTCAGGCAGAGGCCAGTAGTTCTTCCATAGTAAACGATTATCAGTCCACTAAACCAGCCAAACCCATAGCGTTTCATCTTTTGTTTCCATATTCTGCAATAGGCCTGCTCCAACCGGGAATTGTCCTTGGGTATACTTTCACAGTGCATACAGGGATAATCGTCGGTTGGTGTCCCGTTCCGTTTAAAATGTCTAAAGGGGCCGGCAAGTTGGCTTCGGCCCCTCGTACGCCTACCAAAGGTCCAGGTCTCTAGGGACCCGAGAAAGTGTAAAACATGATAATAATAATAATCTGTGGGTCCGCTGTCAAGTTGGCTGACAGCAAAAATTTTCTTCCCGAATTTTTAATATTCATTTAAATAAATACCAAGCTTCAAAATGATTAAAATCCAAGATACATCTAGAAAAAAATAAATAAAAGCAATAAACCAGTTCGATTGATGATACATTTAATATGCCAACTTATGACAAATCAATGCTGACGAGAAGCCGGACAAGAACACAGGCCACACCAACACCATCTTCGGGTTCGTCACTCAGTTCCGCCTCGCAGCCGCCGGGACCAGCGCCAGCCGTGAATCCTGAGATTCCGGTAGCTGCAGTTGCGTCGAGCTCGAGGCGACGAATACTTCTCGCCGCCGACGACACCACCACCCGCGCGTCGGCGCGGACTAGGCCGACCTCCGACCAGCTTGAGACCTCGAGGCCCACCGGCCTCTGACCTATCTGGGTCCCCGCTATCGGTAGAAGTGTGCAGCGTATGAAATGGACTCAAGCCATAAATGACAATGTCATACGCTCATACTTTGGGGCTACAGAGGGGGGAACTAACCTGACTGCGTACCGTGGTCGGATGCTCTCTCTGTTTTAGGTACTTGAGCCAGCTGTCAACGTTTCAGCCCAACGATTATCGGATCAGTTGCGGGTTATCCAGCGTAACCGTATGTTGGATGACGCCGTACTTGAAAGACTGCGTCTGGAATCACGGAGCAGCCGCGTCTCACCTACTTTGCCACCGGCCGCGGTGCAAATACAAGCCAGAGCAAGTATTTCACCGCGACCCGACCTCGTTGGTGACGATGATGGCGTCGGGGCTATATCCGTGTGTACCCAATGCAATGAGCGATTGAGAAGCGCTTTGGAGAATGCTTTCCGGGAGTATCACTCCACACCGCCTGAGCTTAGACCCCGTCTACCTCGTTTCCCCATGCATAATAAAAATAGGGCGCTGGTGTGTGCTCTAGATTCGCAACTAACAAACTGTTTTGATACCAGCGAAGACCTCGCTGATACTCACTCGATCTTGTACTGTGCGGCTGTAGCGGCATGTCGTGTAGCTCATGTCAAATTTCCTAAACAGTGACAGAGCTACACGACCAGCTGTACCAGCTTGGCAGTGCGGGATCGAGCATTGTATCGGTGAGGCTAGAGCACTCATTGGCAAACTAATCTGCTTCAGGGAGGGCAAGACGCGCCGAAAAGTGATGCGCTTTGTGAGGCGGGCGTTCTCAGGGACTGACATCCGCCCTTGGGATTATCTGACCCGCGTCACAGAGCGAATCGACTTCCTGAAGCAGAAAATCTATCCATGGGCAAACCGTATACGTTGGTACAAGCGGCGAGTGGAGCGATACACCCAGAATCGCACATTTCAAAGTAATGAGAGGTGGGTTTATAGGGCTTGGGAGCGACCAGACCAAGGTATGACTGATACGCGCCTACCGGATGATGACGCCATGTGTTCATTTTGGCGCGTCTGCGTTAGAGTCAGGGTCGCTGCCCCAGTTTCTAACTACAGGAAAAACCCACCTTTAGCCTAAAAATTATAGACCGATCACGTGTTTACCGACGGTCTATAAAATTCTTACATCCATTTTGAGAGGAAAGATTAACCATCATTTTTATAGTAATTCAATAATGTTTGCTTCTCAGAATGAATGTAGGAACGGATCCCGCGGTACTTAGGAGCTGCTCCTCATCGACATAGCCATTAGCCAACAGGTTCGACGTTCCTGAGGAAATCTGTCGACATGCTGGATAGATTATAAGAAGGCCTATGACGCAGTGCTACATACATGGCTCATGAGGGTGCTGGAGCTGTACAAAGTTGATGCAGTTCTACGCACCTTCCTTATGTCGTGTATGGGGCAGTGGAAGACGGTCCTTAACTATCCAGGGTGTCCAGACCCAGGCGAACAGCGAACCGATAAGGATCGAGCGTGGAATATTTCAGGGTGACAGTCTGAATTCATTGTGGTTTTGTCTGGCCCTCAACCCTCTCAGTACATTGTTGGAGGGTTCGGGCCAAAGCTACCGGTTGAGAAGAGGTGGTCAGGTTTTGGAGATTATTGAATCCATGGGAACACAACTCTCGGATTCCATAGACCTTAGGTCCCTCTCCTCAACCGAAACTTACAAGTATTTGGGTATGTCGGAAGCGTTAGGCATCAATGCTGTTGATATGAAACAATCGTTGAGGGAGCGCTTCTTTGGCCGCCTGAACAAAGTACTTAACAGTCTTTTTATCAGGCGGAAACAAGGTGCGCGCCTTTAACGGTTGGGTCATTTAGATGTATTCTTTCGGCATACTCAAATGAACTCAGACGGAACTTGACGCCCTGGATAGGAGGGTAAGCTCACTGCTTACCGCAAATCGGAAGCATCACCCACGGTCATCGGTGATGAGGCTGTATATCCTGTGGAAGTGCGGGGGTTGTGGCTTCTTAAATGCTAAGACCCTGCACAACCGCGAGGTATGCAGCCTTAGGGAATACTTCTATCAAATCAAACAGTTGAAGACACGCGTGACGTCATCTGGCTTAGTAAAAATGTACCAAATTTACCAAGCCAGATGACATCATGCGTGTCTTTAACGCACTGTATCGTCTTAATTTTTTGTTTACGTGAAAAAAGAAAAAATACGTGTCCAATATTTTTCACTTTTAATCTATCAGACGGACTAATTATTATTTTTTAATAAAATACCCTATTGCACTTTGTATTGGGATCGGTCTTTCATCACTGACAGGACTATTGTTGCCAATAAGCCTGATATAGTGGTGATAGATCGACTAGAGTGTCGCGCAATGATTGTTGATATAGCAGTCCCTCATGACGAGAACCTCGTGAAGTCAGAGAAAGATAAACAAACGAAGTATCTTGACTTGGCTCGCGAGGTTGTCGACATGTGGGATGTAAACACAGCAGACTTTGTGCCGATAGTCGTGACAGCCAATGGTATAATTGCCAAGAGCCTAGCTTCTATGTGCTCCGGTGGAACCAAAAGATTCCATTTGCGATACAACGGTGGAGCATTGGAATCTCAGGAGGCTAGACCAACATCTCAAGAGGCTCTCGTTGGGCAGCTGGATCTGCTTGATCCAGAAAGCAGTCCTCCTGGACACGGCGCGCATCGTTAGGAGGTTCCACTCGCAGGGGCCCTGAACATCGGTAGCTTGGACCATGTTCCCGATACCGGTGGGCTACTATTTTTTATATTTTTAAATGTTTTTTTTTGTATTTTTATAGAAATATTTAAAAATGTAAATAATATGTATATATTTATGAATAAATGAAATAATAAATCATATATTTCAGATCATCATATCATCCATACTTGTTAGTAAAATTAGAAACTTAGAAACTAATGTTAGTAATAATATTGACTGAGTGGCAGATACAGGTGGACTCACTGATGATGGTGGCAAATCACTATATGACTGCGTGCAGCCGTATCCTGCGAGCCAGCATCGGAGAGTTCCACCGGTCCAGCAGCGCGCGCAGGATGGTGATGGGCCTGCCGCGCGTGCGGCGCATGATAGAACGCACTGTTTGCGCAAGATGGCCGCAAAGCCACCTGTGTCAGCCGCCGCGAACATCGCGGAGGCGCTGCAGTGGCGCGGCAGCCCCATCAGCACCCGGAACGTGTTATTGTATTGAACGCGCAGATCGCTGTATGTCCGCTGCGTATAGTTAACCCACAGGCTGCAGGTGTAAAAGGACAGTCCCCGCGCACCGTGCAAACCTGCGGGCCAACATGTTGCATCGGACAGACAGCGCTCTGCGCTCTCTTTCAATATCCACACTGTTCTTAAGGTCGTCGGTGACCCAGTGGCTCAAATACTTAAATTACTCGACTATGTTTAGAGCTTTACCACCTAAAGTGAAATTCGGAACGAATGTGTAACGCTTATTGTCCGGCCTGAAAATCATTATTTCACTCTTTTGTGCGTTGTATTTGAGCCCATGAGCCACCGCGTAGGACTCACAAATTTTCAGAAGCCTACGTTAGGCATCACTCGAAGGGCTCAGCAGCACCATATCGTCGACTGAGCGTAACTGATGTTATTCACGCTCACTCCATCTATATGACACCCGACACCGGTGCTGCTGAGCTCATCGATCAGTCTGTTAACGTACAGGTTGAATAGCGTGGGAGAGGTCAGCCCCCCCTGCCTCACCCCGCATTCCAACCTGTACTCCCCCAAGAGAGCCTGCCCATCTTACAAAATTATTTTTTGTACCAATGCATAAATAATAGCTCAATTTCCCTAAGTAGACTAATTTCATCCCTTAATTTACCCCATAGAACATCATACGATACAAGATCGAAAGCCTTCGACAGATCGAGGTAGCATGCATACACTGGGGTATTTCTACTCGTGTAATACTGTTGAGTCTGCTTGAGGCACAGGATAGCACTCTCGGTGGAAAGCCCAGGCCTGAAGTCGAATTGCACGTCGTTTAACGAGACGTGTTTATCCAGGTGCTGACCAAGCAGACTGTCCAGCACTTTGGCGACTACTGTGGCTAGAGATATTGGTCTATAGTTGTTTACATCTGATGTATCACCAGTTATTTTTTTAAATATTGGTACAACTACAGTTCACATTACTTTATCGGGCAGATGGGGGTGGCCTAAACACATGGTAAAAAACATAGAAAGAACTCTGGATAGGTGTACACCTGCGTGCTATAGGTGCTCGATGCTGATACTGTCGTGACCCGGGGATTTACCAATCACCATGCCTTTGATCACCGCACACACTTCCTTCTTAGTAAACTGCACACTACGCTCACCACCTTCCTCAGCATCGGGCTCCTGCTGCGCTGGCCCGAGAGGAGAGTCCACCCTAAAATGGTGGGAGAACATAGTAGTGATCTCACTAGGCTTATGCACTCCCGCCACGCGACGGGGAGGCCCGGTTTATGATTAATTGTATTGGTGTTTTTCCAGAACTGGCCGAATTTCTTTTTTGAGTGAAGTTCAGCTAAAATGTCCATTTTTATCTGACGTTGATTATTCTGACACCACTTCAATTTTGATTTAAAAGTGCGCCTAGTTTCACACATATCATTATAAAGACGGCCAGCCCCGGGCTTACCCCCATACAACCAAGCCTGGGACCGAGCCCTCCCATGAGAGCCGCGGACGTGCCTGTTCCACCCGGTAATGTATTTAACTCTACGCGCTTTTCGGATCATCAACTTCTTCTCCGTTACAATGTCACTTTCGGAGAAAGCACTCGCACAGATTTTACTTATACTTTCATCCTCCATCACAGATATTTTATTATGGACGAAGGCCAAAACTTCGTTAATCACTACGTTGCAATTAGCACATTTAACCACAGAGGATATTTTTGATTCCCCGTTACACACCGTCAGGCACAATATCCGAACATACGCATGCGCGCGCGCGCGCCGAGACTGATGTACATGACAGTATTGATGGAAAACATTTTAGAATAAAATGCCCCAAACAATCTGGTTCTGCTTATAAGTACAATTACAAAAAAAATACTCTGTGGTTTTTAACAGACTTCCTCAAAAAGGTTCTATGTTTGGCTGTATGTATTTTTTTTTATATATAGTATGTTCACCGATTTCTTCGCCAATTGTGGACCCATTTTAAAAATTCTTTTTTTATTCGAAAGTCTATACTCCTGAGGTGGTCCCATTGTCACCAAGTCAGAATCTGATGATGGGATCCCATGAAAATTGAGGGAAACCCTCAAATTTTATAGGCACATACAATGTTTTCATGAAATATCTAACGCAATTCAGATATTTGTGCCTGATAAGCATCATCTCATGTTGCTGAGCTGATGTATGGAACTGATGATGGAAGGTATAAGTCAAGATCTGATGATGAGATCCCATGAAAAAAAATTGTTCAGCGATATTTTCGGCAATTTTTAACCGATTTGGATGATTATTTTTTTGTTTGGAAGAGTATTTTCCCGGACTGGTCCCATTTTAATTTTGTTGAAGATCTGATGAAGAACTTTGAAGGTAGGCAACGGAACTCTTCAGTAAATGATAGCAAATTGATCGGGATTTCTGAAATCGCATGTCTGTTCATTGTTTGCAGGTGTTCATAACAGCGTGTTTGTGGTTTCAATTTTTAGCGTAGGTACCTGTGTTTTTAGTACCTGCGGACCAGTAAAAAGTGAAAAAGAAACTTTTACAAAAAAATAAAACCGACTTCGGTGTTTTTGGTATTTTTTTGGGTTTTTGACACCGACTTTCAAATTAAAGTTATTTTATACTTTGTAGTGTTTTGTTTTTGGAAGTCGGTTTTACAAGCTGTAGCTGATGCTAAAAAAGATTTATTAAACTAGGCAAAGGGAAGCAGAGTGATGGAGGAACCTATCACTTTTCTAATCTCAATCAGTTATTACAAAATTGACTGTTTAATGTACTCGTCGATTCATGTATCCCCAGTTCCAATATTATCTTCTTCTTCTTCCACCTGGCGTTAATCCCGGCTATTGCCAGGGTCCGCCTTCCTACTTAGCTCCACTTTGCCCGATCTTCAACATCCTTCTCAGTCAGGCCATTGGCTCTCATGTCGGACTTGACGACGTCCAGCCAGCGCTTGCGAGGGCGACCACGGGGCCTAGCCCCAAGAACAGCCATATTCATGCATCTCCGACCAACGTACTCCATAGGGCGGCGCATGATGTGGCCATACCATCGCAGACGACACTCTTGCAGTTTTTCCCCCACGTCACGGACACCAAGACTACCTCGGATGTAAGAGTTGCGCATGCGATCGGATCGCGTTACGCCACTCATCCACCTCAGCATCTTCATCTCCGTGACGCGAAGCTCCTGGGTGTGTCTGCTTAGTGCTGGCCAACACTCGCCCCCGTACAGTAGGACAGGCCGAATGATGCATTTATATATCTGCCCCTTGAGCTTCGGAGGCATTTTGCGGTCGCATACAACGCCCGTCACCTCGCGCCACTTCGCCCAAGCCGCGCCAATACGTGCTTGGACATCGTCGTCCACGATGCCAGACTCGTGCAGCACGGATCCAAGGTACCTGAACGTATCGGACTTTCTGATCAGGTCCGAACCTATTCGGATGGTGTTTGTATCCGTGCTGCCACAGGACATGTACTCAGTCTTCGCCACATTTAGTCTCAGACCACCGTTTTCAAGCGTGTCCTTCCAAATGTTGACTTTGCGCTCAAGATGGGTTTTGTTCTGATTAACGAGGGCGATGTCATCGGCATACATCATTAGCCATGGAGGCTGATCTTGGATGTTTGCCGTAACTACATCGAGCACTACGTTAAACAAGAACGGGCTAAGAGCCGAGCCTTGGTGAACGCCAACAGATATTGGGAAGCCATTCGATTCGCCAACAGCGGTCTGGACAGAGGACACGGAATCGCGGTACATGTCTCTGATAATGTCAATATAGGCCTCGGGAACGCCCTTGAAGCGCAGTGCCCACCAGATGGACTGCCGAGGTATACAGTCGAAGGCCTTCTGCAGGTCTAAAAAGGCCATATGCAAAGCTCTCCTTCTCTCTCTGTAAGCCTCAGCCAGATTCCGTAAGGCGAACACTGCGTCCATGGTGCTGTTACCCGCCCGGAAGCCATATTGACACTCAGAGACAGTACACTCGCTACGGAGCCGTGTGTCAATGATGCGCTCGAAGAGCTTCATGGTGTGGCACATGATCTTGATACCGCGGTAGCTACCACAATCCTGTACGCTACCTTTGCCTTTGTAAACAGGGATAATCAGGCTAAATCGCCACTGGTTCGGCATTTCCTTGGTGATCAGGATGCGGTTAAAAAGATCCGTCAGAAGGTCCACACCATGTGGGCCCATCGCCTTCCACACTTCAATTGGCACATTGTCAGGCCCGACCGCTTTCCGGTTCTTCATGTGGCGAAGAGCAATGCGGGTTTCGTCGGGGGAAATAGGGGAAATAAGCCCAAGGTTAGGAGGCGGTTCCGGAGGAAGGTTAGTTCCAATATTATATTGCCTCATATATGTAGGTATTACTAGGTGACGAAGCCTATCCATTAAAACCTTTTTTACTGCGGCCATATCCACAGCGTACGTTAACACCGGAAAGACATTACTTTAATAATAAAAAACTATCTTCGGCAAGAATGACGGTTGATTCGGTATTAAGTCAGCAAAATGGCGTAGGTATATTCCAGAAGCCAATAGAAACGAACACAAAAAACTTAACTAGAGAAAGTGGCGCCTAGGACACGCATCGTTGTTGCGCCCCTTCAAATATTTACACAATTTTGACTTATTGGGTAGTCGAGAATAGTTATTAGTATAGTTTGTAGCGGCCTCACTTTTCACATTTTTCTCTTATCTGATTGTAAAGAGCCAAAATTCCGAACTAAGTTTCCCATGAAATGCGACGGCACGTTTTCGAGCTAGTGGATTGAACCACTGTACCTACTAACCAAATTAAATGAAAAATATTATTATAATATTCCTTATATAGTAAATTAGTTCGTAGTGACCACAGAAATTTGAAATAAGATTGGAAGATCCGTAAAAAAATTCAATAAATAAATCAATAATAGGCCCTGAAATAATCGTATTTGCAACTGTCTATACTTAGTGCGCGCAGAACTAGTTGGCCGCGCCTTAGGTGGCGACAGGGGTGAGGGGGCGGGTTGCCTACTGCTCGCAACACACATACACATTGAGTTTAGACAGTGATGACCAATCTCGAGATATCGTGAACAACAATTGTTCAATTATTGAAAATAATAAAAAAATACAATTGAACTTTTAGGAGTTTATATTGTACCAATCTAATTATATTGTAATTAATAGTAAATAAACCAAAAACAAATTAAGAATATGAAATTATTCTGACATATCCTCCGAATCACTTGATTCTGAACTATCTGAACTTGATTCAGAATCATACTGTAAGTTTATAATGATTTCAACCATCATAGTATCAAATCTCATATCATGTTTCCAGTTTTCTTGTTCGTTTTTTGTACGTGATCATCGCATTTTTGCCATTGTTCGGCAGAGAATTCGGAAAATAGCCTTGTTAGTATTGTAATTTTCTCGTCCAATGTAGCATTAATGTGATTTCTGGCCAAGCAATTTTTAATATTTGCCCACACAGACTCGATCGGGTTGAGGTCTGGATGATATGGAGGTAGTCTTAGAACAATATGATCTGCAGCTTTCAGAAGTTCATCAACAGTGTATATTTTTTTCTGATTGGGTCGTATTAATCAACCTCAAGAGTTCGGCTTTGATCATCGTGGGAGAAAATTACACCTTATGATTTTCGGACATAGTCGGTTTCTTCTCAACTTGCACACAATGATAGGCAGCATTATCCATAACTATGACTGAGTTAGGTGGAAGTTTAGGTATTAATTTTCGATCAACCCAGTTGTAAAAATTTGTAGAGTTCATGTCTTCATGATGATCCCCCGTTTTTTAATCTGATTAAAAAAATAGTAAAGCAACTAACCCGTTCCGGCTACCAGCGTGAACTATTATTGAACGCCTTCTTTTGCCTATAGCTGTATAAACTCTATGCTCCGACGAAGATTGCCAACATTTTTAGACATTGTGACATTGGTTAACGTAAGTTTTGTCCAAAAAGAATAATATACTAGTTGACCCGCGCAACTTCCGTCTGCGTCACAATTTTTATTACTGCTCCGCTCTCATTGGTCTTAGCGTGATGATATATAGCCTTCCTTGATAAATGGGCTATCTAACACTGAAAGAATTTTTCAAATTGGACCAGTAGTTCCTGAGATTAGCGCGATTAAGTAAACAAACAAACAAACTCTTCAGCTTTATATATTAGTATAAGAAGTACAAGATTACTAGTTGACTCGCGCAACTTCGTTTGCGTTACAATTTTCATTACAGCTCCGCTCCTATTGGTCTTAGCGTGATGATATATAGCCTATAGCCTTCTTCGATAAATGGGCTATCTTACACTGATAGAACTTTTCAAATCGGATCAATAGTTACCGAGATCTCTACATAGTATAAAATAAACAGTCGCTTCAGCGGTCTGTCTGCACCTACTATACTTAAATCTTTAAAACTACACAACGGATTTTGATGCGGTTTTTTTAGGAGTGGTTGTCGAGGAAGGTTTTGGTACCTATATAATTTGCGGTCGCTAGTTTATAATGTTAGGAAGAACCTCCCCAAAAACCCCCTAAATCTAACTTCTTTAGTTCAGTCCATCCAAAGGTTGTCTGTAAGAGATTGCCCTGTACGATAAGACCGCCCATTGTACACTAGTTTTTATAAGTGTTTTTACTGTGCTTGTTATGAGGTGTACAATAAATTATATAATAGATAAATAATAAAATACGAATCAGTGCACAGACGCCCTAACTGTTTATTGTCTTATAATGATGAATGGTTTAAATAGGTAAATTAAAACAGATTGTGAATTTCAATATTTTATTACAATAAATTCAAAAATAACTTATTTAACATAGATAAGTATTCTTACATATTTGATTTACTTACATGAATCTTACCAAACTTTGTTCATAAAGATATTTAGTGTTATAATACAATGACTGTATGTACCTCTAGTATCATATCATAATAGTACTTAACTAAAATGTGGTTGTATTGTGTATGTATACGAGTTTTATAATAATTAATTTGTAAATATATGTAGTTCTGCAGTACATACTATGTTTTAGCATTATTTATCATTAGCAGTTTTTAGGTAGGTAGGTAATGTGATTCAGCTACAGTACTTAGCTAAATATGAAACTGGATTCATTTTGAAGGAACAAATTATTTTAAGAAAGTGGATTCATATTCTAAAGGTTTCAACTTTTTGAAATCAGTTTCTAGTGTGTTTCTCTTTAATTTATGATGTAAGTGTCACCGTGTAATTTTAAAACTCCGTATGACTACAGAATATTTTGACAGATTGTAAACTCTTGATAAATTGTCAAATCAACATTTGTTCTACTTTATTATAGGTAGGTACGAATGAAAATCTTTTATTCTATTATGTTCGTGCTGATTCGAGAAATTGTTTACTGACATAAACTGGTCTGTAATTGATGTATCTGATTCTAGTTTATCAAACGAAAACCAAAAACTGCCAAATAGAGGAAAAAATTCGTAAAGCGAATTTTGGCATAGTTGTTTGGCATAGTGGAATGGTGTTTAAAACAAAATAGGTATCTACTAAAAGTACAGATGGGTGGGGGTAAGCCATCTTGGGGAGGGGGTGTAAAGGTCTCTTTTTTTCTCATGGTCAGATTTAATTCGTAACTCTATGGCGTACATGTATGTAAGCTCAAAATATCTGAACAGACGAAGTGTTATTTAATTTATATTTTATTTTTTTGGTATGCGTCATGCTTGGCGCAAATAAACGCTTTTTCTTTTTCTTTTCTTCAGACCAATCTGTGACATGTTTGCCAGCCTTATCACACTAAATCGGATAAATTGTGGACTTGTGTTCTGATTGGTCGCCATTATATGTCAGTTCACAGTTTCTCGGAACGACACAGAAATATTATAAAATAAGTACCTACCTACAGAATTTTGATTCGTATTATTGTAGAAGAAATGTTCAGTCGAAAATTTATTGTGTTTACAATCTCTCAAGATATTTTATAATCTAAGTTTGAAATTATCAGGTGACATTGTTATGCAACCGCAAGTGGAGTAATGCATGGGTATTTGAGATAGCGCAACATGGGATGCTTGGCTTATTTATATGCTAATATAAAAACAAAAATAACATGATATAATATTAATAAACAATAAATACTTAGATCTTATTTACACAGTGTACAACCTGACTTTTCCGAAATGATACAAAAAATCAGGCAATAGGTATAATGTCAACACAACGTTTTAAAGTAGACATGAGCGAATCATTTTTGAATTTACGGTTCGATGTAAACTCTAGGTGAAACAATACTTCGCGGATTGATTAGCAAGCATCAGTGCCAGATTAACCCGGCGCGGGGCCTGTAGCAACACAGAACAATTTTTTTTTTTCGTTTTTAAAATAAAACCGAAAACACCAAACTTAAACTTCTGTGAGAGTATAAGGGGGAGTTTGCACGGTTTTTGAACAACCATGTAGAGGTCGAAAGGTAAAACATCTCGACCAGTAAACCGTATCTGCTCAGTTATCAAACTGAGCAGTTACGGTCATCAAATCAATATCAACGGCACTGATGATCACTAAAAACCCCTCGTAGAAAAACAGGCTCCTTCTAGGTAAGCTCGCTCCATCGTAGACTTTGTCTCTGTCATCTCTGACCTAGACTAGAGTCAAGAGTAAACCCATAACATATATACAAAAAAAAAACTGAAAGTTTCAGATATATTTTCGGTATTCTTTCAGCAAGCTGCACTTACTAAACTATCAAATTTTGCTTTAACCTTAATATAGTTGCCCAAAAACCGTGCCATCTCCCCCTCCATCATTTTGCACGGGCCGCGGAGCCTATGTTTTGCCTACTTATGTTATCTACTAATATTATAAAGAGGATTTTTTTTTTGTTACTTTGAAGGTAGATACCGAATAGACTCCGGAAGCACTGGACCGATTTTAACCAATTTTTTCACCCATAGAAAACTTAATTAGCAAGAAGTAACATAGGCTATAATGATTTCCCCAAACTCCAACGGGAACGAGAAAAAACCAGATATGCGTGTACGAAGTTGCGGGAAAAAGCTAGTTGTCTATATATGGACCAGATCCTGATGTCTAAGAAAGACACATTGTTATTAAAATTGTGATTATTAAGCTTAAAAATGATGATGGATCACGATTACACACGAGTGCTTTTGTGCAACGGGCGATTAGGTACTTGCACAACTCGGGGCCCGCGCTATACGTAGAAATTACTTGTTTGTGAGATCTGACCTCCAAGCGAGCATTGCCGATCTTTGATAGCTCATGTCGCTGCGACCGAATAGTGGTAAGCTGTCCTCAGTGAGGAAATAGTCGATAGCTAATCGCTTTCTCGCCGGCGCACAGTAATCAATTTCAAGAAATTAGCGGTACGAAAATCGTAATTCTCAAGTTCAGGTTAGATAACAAAATAAATCAATATATATTGACGAAAAAGTCATCATGTCAATACTTTGTGAGTATATCCAAGTCAACAGTTGAGCGAATAATTTTACTACATTAATTTAACTGCATTAAGTTAATTACATTGTGCTAAATAGTTATCGGTTTGTTGGAATTTTTTGGTAAATATTTCAGTCGTTTTGTAAAATAATTATTTAATTGAATTTTCAACTAAATTTTTGTCTTTCGAAGCGTATAGGTACGTTTCAAGAAACATGTTAGAACACAAAAAATAATAATAATAACCAGCTGGAGTCTACATTGTCTTTTAGATTAACCATGAACATTTTATTTTTATTTTCAGGGAACGGCACTAATTTAACAAAACGTGATCTATTCAATTAGCTCTTGGAACGTCTCCCAATTAAACCTATAACTAAATAATCAATGGAGAAGCTCTTGAATTATGTTATAGAAGTGATTGGCACTACTCATTTGAAATGTAACAAATAATTGTTTTGAGACACGATACCCACTTTTTGTACTTCTTCTTTAAGAAATTGGGCTGGCAACCGATAGACATAAGCTATGTTTGAAACTGAATATCAAGATTGGCTTTCTAAATGCATAATTACGTCAGGAATGCAAAATATCCTACCATCTTCTCCTGAGTCTGTCTCCGCCTAAATCTTATAAATTGACACTGTGCGTCGGTGAGACAAGTGCCTTTAGAATGGCCAAGCCGATTTCACCAGCAATGAGAGATTGTCTCGTCATTTTCAACTTGATACTATTTTCCAAACAAGCAGTATAATTATGTTTTAGTTGTTATTTATATTCACGTGTATTTTACAAGTTATTTAATTTTGTAAACTATGCGACACAGTCTGGGGTGATGTTAGTTTGGTAGAAAATAAAAATGCGTCACATTCACATCCGCGCTAAAACGGCTATCGCTCGCGTACGGTAGGACTAAGGACACGCGTGTGAGACAGAGCACTGGAGCTGTATTTTTAGCAAAATGTTTTCGTAAGCACGTGGCACCACAATGGGCACGGCCTGTAGCATTTTACCTCTTCCTATATGGCTAATCCGGCAATGGCTAGCGTATGTACATGTCAGTATGTATTTTAATATCTTTATGGAAGACTAGTTGACCCGCGCAACTTCGTCTGCGTCACAATTTTCATTACTGCTCCGCTCCTATTGGTCTTAGCGTGATGATATATAGTTCGTATTCCTCGATAAGTGGGCTATCTAACAATGAAAGAATTTTTCAAATCGAACCAGTAGTTCCAAGATTAGCGCGTTCAAGTAAACAAACAAACAAACTCTTCACTTTATATATTAGTATAGAAGTATAGATAAATAAATATTTCTTATATTCTTGTGCAAATTCAAAGCTGTAACCAATTGATGGGAATTTCACCAATGTAATTTATATATCACTGATATTTAATAGGAAAGGCATCATTAGTGCCACAAAATCCAACTATTTATTCTGCCTAGTCTTTTTTCCAACTATGTTGGAGTTGGCTTCCAGTCTAACCGGATGCATTTGAATATCATTATTTTACACAGACCGACCGCTATGACCTCCACAACCTAGTAACTAGGTAACACAATACCTCTTGAAAAGACCGGGTGTCAGTCTTTCGTGCTTCTAGTAGACAATAATAGTAGAAAATAATAATTCTGGTGGCTTAGTTATTCACAAATTTCAAGCCACAAGAAATGATGTTGTCTAGTTCGTAAGTTTTGCGCAAACAACAGCAGTAAGTGGCTAAGCCGTTTGCATTCAATTTTGAAATCGCTGTAGGAATTCATCTTATATCAGGCAATTGTACATCACAGGCATGCTTTTTATTTCTAATTTTTGTGGGGACTTCCATTTGCATTTCTAATTTTGATTTTATTGCGCTGTCTTATTATTTCTTTAACATACCTACTTACATGTTATCATTACCCTACTACCTACTGTACAAAATACTTTTAAATTAAATAAAAAACCAGATTGAATCAATTGATGGTTTTCAATGCTTATATTTATATAATCACTAATTTAATAATAAATGCTAACAAATATACATGTCACCGGAAAATGGCAAATTCTATAAGATTATAAAATAACTTGAGATATTATAAACTCTCGAAAAATTGTCAACTGAACATTTGGAATACTTTTTTATCAAAATGTGATCTTTACTAATACTAAATGCAAAAGTAACTCTGTCTGTCTGTCGTGCTTTCACGCCAAAACTACTGAACAGATTTAAATGAAATTTGGTACAGAGATAGTCTAGAGCCTAAAAAAGAACATAGATAGGCTATTATTGATCCCGGGAGTATGTTCCCACTGCATGTGAGAACCACGCGGGCGAAGCCGCTAGCAGAAGTTAGTAAATTGTGGACTGATGTCAAATGGTGACCAATCAGAGCAAAAGTCTAATATTTATTCGTTTTCGTGTGATAGTAAACCTGCAAACAAGTCACTCATTGGTCTTTTCAGTTGACCAACAAAGGCCCAATGCTGGGGTAAAGTTTCCAATTTAACTACCACACCAAAACAGATAAATTGTAGACCAGAGTACTGATGCTGATGGTTGCCAGTTTGTTAGTCTCCAATTTCTCGAAACTGCACGGAGATATTATAGGATTCTGATTCGTATAATTATAGAACAAATGTTCATTTGACTATTTATAGAGAGTTTATAATGTCTAGATATTTTGTAATATTACGTAGCTCGCAATTATCCGGTGAAATACACACTGTTAAGCTATTACACGGTTTTTTTTATGACATAAAGTCCTATACTTACATGATAATCATTACCATGAAAGTTCAGCAGTTAAGGATGATTTCCACCAAACGGCTCGCATCGCATCGGATCGGAAAGGATACAAACGGATACGGCGACAGCCGATCTGCTTCATATCATCGCTTGCGAACGTATCCGTTTCTGCGCCTAGTCAAATAGTTCCGTATTACTACTTAGCCCACGGGTTTTGAGCCGCACGAGACGACAGTCGAAAGGATCCGATCGGAAACGACAAGCGAACGGACCCGATCGCGCGTCGCAGCAAGTTTTCGGCTACGATCGCGTGTCGCGGAAGACGCCCGCGGTCAAGCTGTTGTGCGCGGCTTGGTAATATAGACTTTAATTACTGTGTACACACAAAATTGTAAGTCCGTTCCGATCTGATAAGATGCGAGCAGTTTGGAAATCATCTTTTAAACAATTTTAAGCAGCTTGTACACACTTTTTTTTTACGCTGAGAACCCTGGTTGTCAGTGATTGAAGCGAGACAAACAGGTCCCACGTACGCAAAGTATGCAAAGCATTATATCTGGACTCTTGATTGTATATGAAAAACTAAAAACATGAGTCCAGATACCATAAGTTGCGTACGTAGGACCAGTGTACCTCTCGCTTTATGGATCACCATGCAAGCCTGTGGACGAAAAAGTGCATACGGCTTGGCAGAGCGGTTACCTGAGACAGAACCAGTGTGGACCACTACGCACGCTCAGTTGACCGTAGATTTTTGATCAACAGGCATCAAACAGAAAATATGGATGAATAACTTATACACATTTTTTTTTGGTAAAATTTTGCTACTACATCTCATGCTAGCACTTCGCCCGCGATTATTTTTTATTTTTGGTGTTATTGTCGTGCATTCATTAGTCTTCTTTACCTTAAGTTTGATTCATTATCAATAGATGATTGATTTTAGATCAATAGATGGCGATGTAAGTTACTGGATCCCGTAATGAAAGCAAATTTTTGCTTGAACACATTTTAAATGTATGACACTTTATCTTTATTGGTTTTGTAATTTTTAGGGTCCCGTACCCGAAGGGTAACTATCGGAACCCTATTACTAAGCCTCCGCTGTCCGTCCGTCCGTCAGCGGGCTGTATCTCAAGAACCGTAATAGAGAGCTGAAATTTTCACAGATTTTGTATTTCTATGGCCGCTATAATAATTAAAATTAAGGTTAGGGTACGGAATCCTTCGTGTGCGAGTCCGACTCGCACTTGGCCGGTTTTTTTTCTTATGTTATGCGTGCAGGACGCGTCCGTCAGCGCGATGCTTAGCGCTGTAAGAAGTATCTTACTAAACTTAAAAATTTAATATGTTTCTATTTTTATGGATCGATTTGATTAAATAAACGCTAAATAAAACTCGGGCTTACACTTAATAGTTATTTTGTATCCAGTCACTAGTTTTTGCGTGGTGCTTCCACAAACATAAGTACCTACAGACAAAAATTGCATTTTTGCGTTTTATATTTAATCCTAACGTTTGTCAGTTATTTTTATGCGAAAATATTCAATGTACAAACACGGCAAGTCTACGATTTAAAAAGCAAAAGGTCATTCACTCACTGATTTTAACGAAATCTCGATAACTAGGCACTGAACTTATGGGAGATAAAATTTGGCACGTAGGTAGATTATGAGTAGGAGAAATCATCTAATAAAGGATTTTAGGAAACTCCCCTCCTAAAGGAATTAAATAGGGGGTGGAAATTGTTTGAACTAAATCTACGCAGACGAAGTCGCGGGCGAAGTGCCAATCCTTAATTTTTCCAAGTAACATAGAACATAATATATATATTCTTAAAAACAGTACCTATTTAAAAGATAAACTAACGTTTATTCGCATGTCCTTGACTTAAACATTCGTGTTTGTAGACCAGCATCTGGCTACTGTAAATTAATTACAGGCAAGCTAATGAACGGACAAACAATTTTATTGTAATACCAATTTATAAAGCTAATTTTATTCCTTATATTTGTTTTTCATTCATGTGTAGACTATATTTTTGTTTTTCATTCTCGGTTACATGGTGTAGACTATACTAATCAGTTCAAAGTCAGTGCACACAAAGTATTTTTCAATGTGAAATACTTAAACTTCACTTTTGGGACGAGACGAACGCTTCTGCTTGTGGCGTCGTTTCTTAGACTTTCCTCATGGTTTCAACGTGAAGGAAGGCGAGCGCACCTGCATCTGCGGCGTGTTGAGCGTGGAGCTACCGGGGCTGGGCGACGCGCACGCCTCCTGACAATTATCGCACTCCAGATCTGGCATGTTTATATCCTCAAAGTCTGGAATATTCCCTGTATACGAGATTAGCTGATTCCCTTCAACTGAAAGTTGCCCAAAAAAATATTATTAGTATTTTTAAACATAAAATTAAAACCGACTGCAGTTTACTACATACCTACCAACATTATAATATAAAAATATTTTAAAATACTAGAGAACATCTACTTCAAAAATAGAGTATTACATTAACGTTAATAGGTAACATTATAAACAATGTCGTATATCGAACCATGCGAATACTTCAAAGCAATCAATAGCTAAGTATTACATAATAATATTTGTCAATCCTTAATTATATAACAGATATATGCTTGAGAGCAATATCATACCTATACCGTAACGTCTAACTTAAAATAAATCACTACCTACGTACGATATACATACAACCCACGTCCAAATTTTATAAAAAATGGAACATGCAACAACAACACAACAACAAGTTAAACGCTATAAAAATGCAGCTTAAGAATAATTCAAGCGCGTAGCATTTACAAATAATTGTAAATTTAATGCAAAGCGCTTTTTCAGGTGACATAATACCAACGTAGCTTTAGAAACCGATGATTGACAGTTAAAACACAATTTGCGTTTGAAAAATATAAGCACTAATATGTACTTAAAACTACCAGTGGTACCTACGTAATTATCATCGGTTCCAGTTTTACAGATTTCAGAATGTAAGTAAATCTACAGTGTTAGGTATCGTGCAAAGTCTATACCGTAAAAAATCTACTGTGGCGTAAGGTAAGCGAGAACTGAATTACTATGTACCATTATCCTCAGTACACAGGTGCTGGACGCGAGAGTCGTCACTGCTTACATTCGAAATCTCACCTTTCTGCTGCTTTGCTTTAATTAACAACAAATATAATAACAATTAACAATTACTTTATTACTAGTGTGCCTTAATTTAACATGATATTTTACTTAGTATAATATTTTCACAGCAGTAACTTTCTTTATAAAATGTCGCGGCAAAATGGTATCTCTTAATATGCCGCTTGGTGGTATTGGGCGGCAGCGGCAATCTTGCTTGCAATTATTGTCCCATAACATTCACAATTTCAGTTTGCAAAGTTTTCTGTTTGTGTTTTTTCATACAGTACTTCATTTAAGGTCCATTTGAGTCAATTTTGTCGCGACACAATCAACCCTATCTTCCGTAACACTGACCGGAACCACCACGGCTATATTATTAACCCTTTACCAAAAATATCCACCACGTCATGTGGCCGAGACGCGGTCAGCGTTGAAAATATCTTGCAAGATGAGGTAGCAACAGGCTACTTTGCAGGGGAGGCCTCGCTGTTACCGATCAGCCAATCAAAATCAATCATCGGATACTGTTTGGTTGTATCTACAATTAACATAAACGTGAATATAACTCTGAAAACACATGCAGATATGTACTGGCCTTTAGATCTCAATGATTTGTTGAAGGAAGTCGTGCGCGTGCATATTGGTTTGAGTGGTGTTGTAGGTTGGTATATGCTCTTAATCTTATACTTATGGTGATGGAACGTAACTGGCATACACCTGGGGCAGAAGTGTCTTTTATCACGTATGATAATTTTATTATGCCCCTTATTACAACTTCCTATAAGCTCTATTAGTATGAATGCGGTTGGATAAGCGAATATTACCTTGTTGTTTTGTTATGTATGTCATTACTATGCATTATAGGTGAAATAGCAACCTTCGTGATTCCCAGTTATGGGAAGACAAATATAAAGATAACGTGAAATCTCGACACAGTATCTCTGCTTCCTTTGAACATTGTAGGTATATTTATTTGAAAAATAAATACAGGATATATTGTGCAGTAGATATTTTTAAAGTAGTAACTCACCATTGTTAGCTGTTTTCGTCCTGTCCTCCAATGAGTTATAGGGCAGGCCGTAGAACGGATCATCAGATCCAAATAGCTGAAATAACATTAATATTATTATTCAATAATCCCTTAATAACTTCAAAAAACAAATATTAATGTATAATGACAATGATAATACAAGATAATATGACGGATACATCTATAATATTGGAAACAAGCATTGGGAGTGTAAATATCGTGATAAGCGTTAGTTCTTCATAGTTATAATATTCGAAACCATCAAAATACTCAACAATGAGATATTAAAAAAGGCTCCATATTAGGCAAAAGTAAATATCCAGAAATCATATTTATCTAGCATCTATTAGTCCCGCTGATTAATTGTAATTATTACATAATTATTTGATGTAGGCTGACAGGAAGGAATAGCGAGAGACATCGAAGGTAATATTCTTGCATCTGCAGTCTATGGACAATACAAAAAATAATTTTATGCATTTTTCTATCATTGATTTGCGTAACATATGTAACTTAATGAATCATTTGTACTCAATGGATCCTACATAATAAAATCTACCTATAAAGAGAAAAACCCACAATGTACTAAATGACAACACATAAAGAACAATAAGAAAATATGTATAATTGTTTCTACGCGTGTTGTGAACCGGTCTCTAGCATAAAGACAGTCAGACACATGAGTCTGTGAGCGTGAGAGCGGCAAGTGAGTGCCGCACAAGACTCTACACGCGGACACAACACGTTGTCTGCAACGTGACTTGCGCAGCGCTACCAACCTAACAATCTTAAATATCAATGTTTACAGAGCGCTACAGATTGGACTTGTTGTATGTAGGGTTGCGAAGTAATTCAGAGGTTATTTCTTTCACTTCAACTAATATTATAAAAAATAAATATTTGATTTTTAACCGACTTCTTCATTGAAAAGGAGGTGGTTCTATGTTCGGCTGTATGTACTTTTTTTATGTATGTTCACCGATTTCTCCGCCAATTGTGGACCGATTTTAAAAATTCTTTTTTTATTCGAAAGCCTATAAGTAGGTACTCCTGAGGTGGTCCCATTGTCACCAAGGCAGGATCTGATGATGGGATCCCATGAAAATCACTAAAAACCACTAACCACTTAAAGTGAAAAATATTTTTTTACAAAAAAATAAAATAAAATACTTAACTCTAATTTCGGAAGCCGGTGTCAAAAAACCAAAAACACCGACTTCCGAAATTAAAGTTATTTTACACTTTGTAGTGTTTTGTTTTTGGAAGTGTTTTTTTTGTTTGGTTGTTACGATTCAACTCAAATACTACTCGACCGATTTTAAAAGCTACGTTATTAGGAAGTAACAGCTATAATTTGTTAAAAAATTAGAGATTCTTAAGAAAATTACAATACCCAAAGTAGTTTTTGCCTTAAAAAAATCATTATTAGGCATGCGCTTAGAATACTATTCATGATACATCAAAATAATGCAGTACATGTTTAAAGTACTCATTATCTATAAAAAAAAAAACACAAATCAATCATCAATTTTTTTTTTTTTTAATTTCTGATGGGTTTGCTCTTGACTCTAGTCTAGGTCAGAGATGACAGAGACATGAATGACGTCTCTGTCATCTAACTGTTATTCTAAAGTCACAATGACCGCTTTTATGTTTAAACTATTCAATCAAAACCCGGGTGGAATGGAGTAGTGGTGATTTTGGTATTATGATATTAATCTTTATCCATAAAATTATTTGATAATAATGTATATCAGAACGTTCGGCCAGTCGAGACAGGGAGCTGGCTGCTACTCCAGTTTTTAGTGATTATGTGACGCATAAAGATGCCAGCCAAAGAATTTGTGACAGAACAGTTCGAAAGTTAGAAGCATTTATTTATGGCCAAACGACCTGATATATCAGAACGTCCGGCCAACCTGAATCTCCATAACTGAGGACCTTAGAGAAACTGTTACTAAATAAAGATTTAGTGACGATTTGGTGACAAACAACCAATGCTTACTTTTACTCGTAATGCCACCGGTTAAAAGTAAAATGAATTTTGGTTCCTGTAACATCAGGACGTTCGGCCAACGTAATCTCCATAACTGAGAACCTGAGAGAAACCGTTAATGAATAAAGATTTAGTGACGATACTGAAACGATTTTTAATGTTTTTTTTTTTTGTGACGGCCCCTTTAAATAGTAAAGTGAAATAACCTCAAAATATTGGGATTATCGATTCCTCCACAAGGAAGAAGCCCAGAGAAACCGTTAATGAATAAAGATTTAGTGACGACACTGAAACGAACTTTTATTGTTTTATTTTTTTTTGTGACGGACCCTTTTAATAGTAAAATGGAAATTTAACATATAACCTCAAAACATTGGGATTATCGATTCCTCCACAACGCAGAAGCCTAGAAGACTCGTAAAACCACTGATGAGTTATAGGTTTTCAGTGCAATGGTGTCAGTATTTTTGTTGATTCAAGATTAATCTATAAAAATGCACTATGGCGGATGGCGACTGAAATAGGGTGACCATGTATTCCAACGAAACCAGTATTTTAACATATGTAGAAAATGACAGCAATTACTAAAACAATTTAGGTACTTAATCTAATAGAAACTCATGACAAGAGACTGATTTGTATATAGGTAAGTACTTACATACTATTGTTAAGTTTTATACAGTTAAAAGTTACAGTTACAGTTTAAAGGGATGAAAGTACCTACCTACTTGTTAACACGACCAATTTTAAACTATTACCTTACTTATTATAAGTCAATTTAATTTTTAGGCAGCTTTTGATGATAAAAATCAAGCGCTTTTAAAGTGTTAAAAAAATATTCTCTGATTGATTTTTTTAAGTATTTTTCAGCGCTATTTAAAAGGTTAATGGTTATGCAAAAATGTGATATGTACATTTAAATTTGTTTTTATAGCGTCTCTAGGTTTTCCTCTCGTGCAAATCAAATGTGATTTCTTATCAATTTCTACTATAGTACCAAGGGATCTCTGCACCCGCGTGGAATGCGTTCCTTCTCCCGTAACTTCCTCGCGGTGCCTTGCTGTCTCTCGCTCGCCAGTCATGTCACTGGTGTATCAATAAAACCAGACAGGACTAACGGAAATGGATAGCTTAAGTTCTGGCAGACCTTACTAGAAAGAAAGCCGTAATGTTGTCGACTAGTATTTTTAAGAGTTCATTTGGTGTAGTTATTGTATAATCTTACTATGATTTATTAATAGAACTGTTATTTAATAGTAAAATGTGTAATCTAGTTTATTAAACTAATAATAATAATAATATAATTATAAACCGAAAGAAATCCAATTTGACAAGTTTCAAATCAATTACCTAGCAATAAACACAAGAAGCTGTCAAATTGATCTATCTTCTCTCGAGGTAAACCAGTTTAACTGTAATTCTAAAAAGTACAAATTATTATGTACCTAACTACCTACCGTTTTTTTTTTTGATGATTGATTACAAATATAGCATTTTTTTATTTGTTTTCCTATTTATTTAAGTATTCTTATACTTAGTCAAATTTCCCAATCTCCAATGTCAGTCACCTTTCCACTTTCGTTTGCTTTTAGCCAAAATAGACATGACTAATATAACAAAAACTTCACAAGTGGACACTGTTATGCAAGCATCAGCTCAACATTGCTTGTACCTATATAATTTAATATTACGACGTGTTTTGCTTCATTGTTAAGGTAATTTAGTACTCGATAAATACTTGTTTCATTGGAATACATGGTCACCCTATTTCAGTCGCCATCCGCCATAGTGCATTTTTTTTAGATTATTTTTGAATTAATAAAAATACCTACTGACACCATTGCACTGAAAACCTAAAACACATCAGGGGTTTTACTAGTCTTCTAGGCTTCTGCGTTGTGGAGGAATCGATAATCCCAATGTTTTGAGGTTATATGTTAAATTTCCATTTTACTATTAAAAGGGTCCGTCACAAAAAAAAAAAAAAAAAAACAATAAAAATTCGTTTCAGTGTCGTCACTAAATCTTTATTCATTAACGGTTTCTCTGGGCTTCTTCCTTGTGGAGGAATCGATAATCGCAATATTTTGAGGTTATATGTTAAATTCTCATTTTACTATTTAAAAGGGCCGTCACAAAAAAAAATAAAACAATGAAAATGCGTTTCAGTCTCGTCACTAAATCTTTATTCATTAGTGGTTTCTCTCAGGTTCTTAGTTATGGAGATTACGTTGGCCGAACGTCCTGATGTTCCAGGAACCAAAATTCATTTTACTTTTAACCGGTGGCATTACGAGTAAAAGTAAGCATTGGTTGTTTGTCACCAAATCGTCACTAAATCTTTATTCAGTAACAGTTTCTCTAAGGTCCTCAGTTATGGAGATTCAGGTTGGCCGCAAGTTCTGATATCAGGTCGTTCGGCCATTAATAAATGCTTCTAACTTTCGAACTGTTCTGTCACAAATTCTTTGGCTGGCATCTTTATGCGTCACATAATCGTCACTAAAAACTGGAGTAGCAGCCAGCTCCCTATCTCGACTGGCCGAACGTTCTGATATACATTGATAATAAGGTTAGTGTGGTTATGTACCTACATATAAAATACACTTATCATTCAAATTGGATTTTTCGTTTGAAAGTTGCGACGGTATAAAAATACTCTAAGTAAGAAAAAATGCGGTTTGAGCGAATTGCCCTACGTTTAGTCTATTTTTTTTTTTTTTTTTTAATTTATTTATTTACACAAAACAAACTATTAATAAGTAATTTACACATTACCCTATAAAAATACAGGGGAGATGAAGTTCGTGGAGTACCAACTAAACTCGCGAGAACGAAGTCGCGGGCGGAGATACCTAGTTTGTATATAAAAAGTCATAATGCGAGGTTTGGCTCTCGCCTGTTTCCTCTTATATTGAACCGTTTTAAGAGATATTTCACAAATTGAATAAGAATGATGTAAACTGTTTTTCTTTTTAGGGTTCCGTTCCTCAGAAGGAAAAAAACGGAACCCTTATAGGATCACTTTGTTGCCTGTTAGTCTGTCTGTCAAGACCCTTTATCTCGGGAATGCGTGGAGGTATCGAGTTGGAATTTAAACCATACACTCAGGTCAACGGTCCCTTGAAACTGTGAAAAATATCTTAGTTCTAAGTTAACGTAAAAAAAAAGATACGGTCTTTTATGCCACAAAAAAAAACGTAGGTATATTTGGACATTCTCAAGGGAATCAAAATTCATAGGGTATTTTCCATTGAGCTAGAACTATGAAATTTGGCAAGTAATACCGTCTTATACTACAGGTATAGGAAAAATAAAAATATAGTCTTTATTTAAAGTACTTAATCAATCAACGGGCGTAACTAACTACTGATTGGATTCAAAATCTAGGTACTTAAAAATATTAATTGTTATCCCGAGTTCGAGTAACATTTAGCGTTTACTTCGACAAAATCGATCCTCAAAATCAAAAGATATTGAATTTTTAAGTTTAGGAAGAAACTTCGTAATGCATTCCGATCAGTTAGAGCGCCATCCATTGAGAAAAAAATAAAAATGTTTTCGTGCATTTTTATGAAAATAACACCGTATCAAATTGTTGAGTTATTTGTACCAATTACGCACCAAAATAAAAGTGAATATTTTAAAACCTTATCGTTATTTATCGTAACATACGTTCTTATTACGCCTTTCGCTGCCAAAAATTTTGTCTGTTTAGGAAATAGTCGATAGATGGCGTTGCACTGATGTAAACAGCGTTGTAGCTCGTTAAGGGTTTAGGTTCGGTTTCTAAAAGATTTTAAAAAGTATCTGCTAGGGTCCAAATTCGTGAAATATCTGATTTGTTCTGGTTCGTTAATCGTGCATTAAGTATTGATTTGTCGTAGAACCGACTAGAAATAATTTGGTACTTGCGAAGTACTGGACAGTTTGACTTGCGGATCAGGCCTGTAGGGTTCCGTACCAAAGGTGCCTACTATATTAAGCCTCTGCGGTAGATTCTTAGCTCGGAAAAAAACTGCCAGACCGGATTCCTGAACTATTTATAATACGTACAAAATTTGTACGGAACCCTCGGTGCGCGAGTACGACTCATTCTTAACCGGTTTTTTCATGAATAGTTGCCAGATTTGTACACTAGGGTTTTGTTGATAGTGTTTTACCAGGACCCCCAACAATATAATAGTAAGCAAATATTGTAGCAAGGTACCTTAAATTAGGGTAAACCGGGGACAATTAAAACAGGTCAAGATTGCAACAGCTTCAATTTCCCGAAAACCATGATACCTACGTGTGTGACGCTTCGTTCGTTGCTTCGTCAGCCATGTTCGGATTTGTGTTAGGGACGGCATGAGCGAGCGAGCGACGCAGTCGTGCACAGGACGCCTCGACGAATTTCGCGCCATAAAATATCCACGTTTCTTTTTTAAATTTTAGTGTTTCCACTAACATCATCCGTAAGCAAAAACTTCTCATAAAAAAAACCGGCCAAGTTGCAAATCGGATGACTAACTAAACATGGGTGCGTTTAATAACATACAAATTCACATACTCAAACAGCCAGACCCGGAACAACTATCTGTAGGCCACAAATACTTGTTCCGTGCGGGTATCGAACCCACGACACGCAGCGAGGCTGTCGATCGCGCAACCACTGCACCAACCGTGCCGACAAGCGTGTAATGGCAGCACCAGAAATAGGTACAAGCTATGAAAATTTCAACTGTCTACCTATTACGGTTCTTGAGATACAGCCCACTGACGTTCCGTAGGTTACCCTTACGTTACGAACCCTAAAAACTACTGATGAGTCAAAACTGAATTAAATTTTTACGGGGCCAAATGGGCAAGTGTACCAAATCAAACTAAAAAGAATCACAGAAACTTCGGAGTAATCAGTATAAATAATATAAAAAATACCCACCAAATTGAGAACCTCCGCCTTTGGAAGTCAGTTAAAAATTAGATTAATCAATCTTTTTAGGGTTCCGTACCAAAATACTAAAAGGAACCCTTATGGTGCGACTCAGTCTGTCTGTCCGTCTGACACAGCGGAATATCTCAAGAAAGTCTACAAATGCTATCAACTTGAAATTTGGAAGTTTTAGATGACGTTAGTCGGCTGCCCATTTGGAGGTCTTAAAAAATCGTAGTGGGGCTAGCTACTAGGGCATGTGTAATATGGTATCATATGAAAGAGCGCTATTTGCACATTCTCAAACAGTTATTATTTTTTGGGCTTTCGACATTTGACGAAAAAAAAAACCGGTATTTTAAATTACCAGCTTATCTCTGAAGTTTGCAGAGAGAAAAATCTAAAATGATTCTATGTGATAGAAGTTTAAGTTAAACGACGTCTCTAATATAGCACACTTTTTCAGAAATCATCAACAAAAATTACATTAGTCCCACTATCGGTCAAGAGATGGCACTGACCTATTATTGCAATATTCTACACCACAGTGCCAAAATTCTCTGACAATTATTATAGGCCCTTGCCGATGAAAAATTTAAAAACATTATGATGGTAGGTACAGAACCCTAGGTACGCGAGTCCAACTCGCTCTTGACCGGTTTTTGTTATTATGCAATTTTCAGTGAAAAACTGGTAAAAATATTAAAGCCTAACAAAAGGCAAACAGGCACAGGACACTGTCTTATTTGTTCGAACACACATCCTAAAGGCCATGTATTTTTTTTGCCATCAACTCCCAAAACTTAAGTTATTTATGACTATTAACTTGTAAGCACCTAATACGCTACACAAACTCATATTAATGAAACTCAAGCAAAGTTAATATTTATATGGGAAACCACATGGTAGGTTTCCAAACAACTGAAATAAGAGTAAGTTAATCGGCCCAGAAATCAGTTCACCCCATACTGATTTACTTACTTATAAAATATTTTTTTTAATTTCAAATTGGATCATAACTTTTTTGCACAAGTTTAATGTAAGCAGACTGATCAATATAAAACATTACTTACGCCTAATAACGTGTTTGTGTCAAAAGCGTAGCTCTCACTTCGCAGGAGCTCTCTAAGCGACTCCAGGTCCGTTTGCATCGCATCCAGATGATCATCAATATCATTCCTGAAACATTTTAAAAGTCCAATTGTAACAGTTGGGTCAATTTATCACTTGAAGAGTACAGGGCCACAACAAGAGATATCACAATAACCATTTTTTATGCTATTTACATTAGAACTTTTCAAAACTGATTTTTTAGGTTTCTAATCAAACTCACTCAACAACGCCTTGGTAATTGTTTGAGCCAATAAAAAAAAGTCAAAAGAATTTTATGTGACATTCCTTGTTTTTCCCCTGTACCCTTCGTTTACAGGTATATATTTAATTTTGAACACTTAAATAATAAAATCCGGGCAAGTGCCTATCGCCGTAGTCGGGATGCACATAATGCACGTGCATAATATAATGTACAATGTAGACTACCTATCATCTACGGAAAAATGTTGATGATTAAAATGGTTGTAATTCTTTAGATAAGCACGCGTTACGGCCGCGAATCGTATTTTGTTCAACAAAGCAAATTATACACAAGTAGTATCGAAATTTAGGACACTTTAAATTAATATTTATAAAAGGCCACATCTGCATCTGTAACTAAGAAAAATAATTATTAGTTTATATTCACATACTTGTTTGAATTTGTTCCATAGAGGGAGTTGTATTCCTCCCGATTTTTGCTGAGGTTATCTCTCCTATTCCTGAATTTCGAAAATACATACAAATTATACACATGAAGTGGTGGTTAGCATTACTTTATCAACCATAATGGAATATTGAACACCAGAGTGTTGATATTAAAAAAAGAATACATATTATTATGCACTGAAAATTAAAGGAAAAAAATACCTTGTTTGAAACCTGTTAGTGTTGTTGTTCACAGTAGCTAGAGTCATGTTGTTCCAATCTATATCATCTTGGAGTTCAGTTTTGATATCTGCCAGATTCAAGGTACTCTCAGTACTTTTGTTGCCTTTCTTTGATTTTCTGTTAGCTTTCAGCTCTGGTCTTTCTATTTTAATATTTATCCCTCCAAGCAGTCTGTCCTTTGAATCTGTTAGGAGGGACTCATCAACCAGATCTTGCAATGCATTTTGTATGCTTAACTCATCAGCAGCAGTCACCCCAGCGTCACTTACTGAATCGTCACTAGCAAATATTTCTGCTGGAAGTTTCAAATCTGCCGATGGGTTTAATGAATTGTAATTCCCAGATGAAAGAAGACTCTTGCCTGTGGATGTTACTGTGCTTCTATTAGCAGAATTATTATGGCCGTTTTGTTTGGCTGGAACTTGTTCAATTTTGACAATAACTGGTGAAGGTGACCCCATCACACTTTTTACCACTTGTTCCATGGCAGGCTGATCCATTGTAGTAGTTGCAGGAGTTGAGGAAGCTGATGTGATGATGGGCATATTATCAGTATTTCTCTGCATACCATCACTGCCAGCTATCTGATATACTAATCTATTTCCAACTAAAACCAAAACAAAAAATTTGATAACAGCTGTTTATGCGGAGTTAGTTGAAAAAAAAAAAGAAATGAATAATTCATTTACCTGTATCAGGATCATCTCCATCTTCCATAGTGACATGATACATGGAGGTGGTGGGATCACCAGGGCTCTGGCTGGTGTTGGCATTAGTCATATTGTGTAAGTCAACAGTAGCAAACTCCGATCCAGGCATGGAGTCCTGAGTGCCTTCATTGTGCATTAAATCGTCATGTGCCAATTCATGTATCGTAGGTCCATCCTCCTAGAATGTGCATTTTTACAGAATTACCATTGAATAACCACAATTTTTGTTTGAGTGGAGGAGCTCGTGGCTAGATAATAACAGCCGCACGGAACAATCTTCAAGGTTAAGCAACGCTTGCCATGGTTGTTCTATGGATGGGTGACCATCTTAACATACCGAGTTTCCTCCGTGCCTCAGAAAGCACGTTTAGCCGTTGGTCCTGGTTGTCGTTTGTAGATCTTTGGCAGTCATTACGGATAGTCACAAGCCAGTAAATCTGACTCATCTTGTCATGAAGTACCATGTTACCCAGTTAATGGGTTGTGGAGGTCTGGTAGGCAGCCACTCCTCGTAAAATACTGGTATTCAGCTAAATCCGGCTTGACTGGAAGCCATCCCCAATATACATGGGAAAAGGCTAGGCAGATGATGAACCACAATTTTTGTGTGTAAACTTTTAAAATTAATGTTATACATAAAAAATATGATAACTTACCAAATTATCTTCACTTAACTCATCCAATAAAGTATCTTTGTCCAATTTCATGTTCTTTAACCTGCCAGGATAAGATCCTTCTACAACATTGTGAGCAGCACTGTTGATCATCAACTGGTATGGTCTCTTCACTCCAACATTGTTACCACTAGCATTTGGTGGCCTCGTTGGCTGTACTAGTGACATCAGAAATTGGATGAGCTACAAAAAACCATTAATGATTTTACTGATGCTAATCCTATCACATAACAATAATAAATGACAATCACAAAGCAATTAAAATAAAATATACTGACATTATTAACAATTTGCTGTTGTTTTATATGTTTCTGTCTTAGAATGGCCACTTCTCTCCATAAAGCTTCATTCTCCTGTTTCATGGCACTGAACTTGGCATCAAGACTCTCCTGCTTGCCTTTCATTTGTTTCACATCTGTTAGTACTTTGTTCATGAGCTCTGGCTTCACTAGAACTTTCTCACCACTTTCATTACTAGTAACTATTGACTTTGGGTTGGCAATCTTTCTTTTAATATGCTCTAATAGGTATGCATGGCTTTTCATAAAACATGGATGAGAAAATTCTATTTCATCTTTCTCATAGCGCAAGCCACCATTTTCTACAGAAGTGATCTTGTGAAATCCATACATATTCAATTGCCGAATAAAGCTTGCCATATTATTGTGTTTGTAGTACAAAGGAAGCAGCTCCCTTGCAAAGTCTGCCTGATTTTTTATAACAAATGTTTTTCCACCCTGTAATACAATAAATTAACAACATATAAAAATGATCCTAAATAAATTACAGAAGCACTGCATATTAACAAAATATTTTTATTCAGTAGCATTTTTTTTTGCCATGATATAAGTAGCTTTTCTATTTTTCGAAATTAACAAAAGGTGTAAAACTATAGGAGCTAAAAACCAATTTCCAAAAGGTTCTTTCAGGATTGGTGTGACAGTGAGAGTATTAAGGGTGGGGATGATTATGTGGCAGGTCTATCTTAGTTTTTAACCCAAATTAAAGTCAAGGTAATCTTCAATATGTAGGTCACGTTAAGTTCAAGGTCAGAAACCCTTCAAGGTCAAAAATATGGCCAATATTCTAGATCCTTTTGTCAAGATCCAAGGTCGAAAAAAACTTGCCAATTTCACTTAAAGTTCAAGGACCTAACATTAATATAATTAACTAATGTAAATGAATGTGCTGCTCGGTTCATTCTAGCTCCCGGCATCCTATTCCCACTACAAGCTTCATAACTTTGTATCTAATTGTTTCTGCTTAATCCAGATATGCTTTTGCAACATCAATCTCCTGTCCAGGTGCATACCTAGGTATTTGGCACTGTCAGATTGGGGTATTTGGTCTCCGTTTAGCATTACAGGAGGACAGTCACCTTTTCTAAGAGTGAATGCTGCACACAAAATATGCGCTTTATAGACATCATAGCTGTGTCATCAGCATATGTAGCTATCAGTGTATCATCACTTTTAGGGATATCAGCTGTGAAGATGAGTTTTGAAGTTTCCCCATTGAGTTTTACTTCAAAACATCTTTTATCCAGGTAGCTATTTAAATGAAGTAGAATGAGTGCGGTAGGTACTTATTTTTCTTGAATAAGAGACCCATGTGCCATACTCTGTCAAAAGCTTGACTTATGTCTAGAAAAATGGTTCAACGATACTATTTGTTTTCCATTATATGATAAAAAAACTATGAGGTTACACATTATGAAACTGTGTGTTCTACAGGAAGTGTTCTCGACATAAAATAAAAAGTATAGAAGCTCCCAATCTGTCTAATATCCAGTTGAGCGATGGTTGATGACAAGGAATTCTGAGATATTACATATACACTACATTGCAAACTGACATACACAAAATATTGTTTATCCTGTCTACTTAGGTAATAACATTTCCTGGCAGTTGGGGTGCTACTTCTATTTATTTGCTGTTGCTAAGAATCAATTACAACTTAGATTTAGTGGAGTGCAATATTACGTGAGGGCTGGCACTAGGTGGCGCGTGAAAAAAATATTTGGAAGGACTCGGGCAGTGGCGTGGGGTAGGTGCAAGCCAGCATAGGAAATAACTGGTTAAAAAAAGAAAACACCATAATATAACTCATCGCTATCGCGCCGACCAACTGCACTACGTGTTTATTTCCTATATCATTAATAACATTGAAATATAACATAATAAAAATAACTAAAACAGCTAAGTTATTACCACCTAGGGACTAGGGAGACCTGCTGGCTTGCACCTACCACACGCCACTGGACTTGGGGGAAGCCTTTGCCCAGCAATGGGACCATACAGGATAAATTAATAAATAAAAAATATTACTTTAATTAAGTATGGACATAAATACTACTTTAATTCCTTATGGCCATGTTAATGGTAGGTAAGTCTGCCTGTAGATAATTAATCAAAATGATATATCTATTTAAATACTAAGTAGGCACAAAATATTAAAAAAAACATCCTCAATTTAATCAATAACATTTTAGAAAGAGACCAACAGCCTACAATCTAGCCTTCACAGCCTTTAATCTTTCCTCGGCCTTCATACTATTGAGTATCGCCAATGAATTCACGTCAGGGGCCGAGAGCATGGTTGTAAACGTGACCTGTAAACTATTTATTTATTTATCAAGTTTCACAGCAGTCTGTCAACTTAGATACAACGTATATACCTAGGCAGGTTATTTTCGTAATGACTTTCTAATGGGAAATGTCGCACTTTTACGCCTAAGAGTTACTTAAGACGTTAGTCAACTAAATGGGGCGAGTTTTTATTTAGTTATATAGTTAAAATCACTCACAGGGCTCCAAGAAATGAGATGGTTCGTCTCTGTATCATTGACCAGTTTCCATAATTTTCCAAGGAAAGCAGGCACGCTGGCCCCAATTTCAACTACTGAACGCATGATAAAGTCAATCAAATATTTAACACTGTTTACAAAAACGACTCCAGGTACCAATTCCGCTGTCGCTATTTTCAGAAATAATACAGTGATTAGACTCAAGAATATGTTACACGAATCGCCATTTTAATTAAACACACACACTGTCAAAATTGTTGTATACACACTGATACAAATATATGGTATGTTATGATTGGATACACCGTACAGTACCAACATCTCACGACAAATAACTGCGTTCAGGAGGTTGCGCCAGGGTAGCCCGCGAAATTCAAATTTTCTTACGTTTTTGCAATTTGCAAGTTAGTATAAGGTTATATATTGATTAAAGTATGATTCGCGGGCGCAAGAACTACTACTAGTTTCAGTTGGAGTTTTAATTTTAGAACTTGACTTGAGCAGACAAATTACAATCAATGATCACCTGAGCAATGTCACTTTAAAATGACAATTTTTGCGTATTACAGAACAGTGCTTGAGGCTTGACTAAGCTCCACTCAATGTGTCCTTATTTCAAAATCACAATCAGCTCAGAATCACTGCTTGAGGCGAGATTTGATCTTTGTTTTCGCAAGTGTAGTCGAGACCCCGCTTGAGCATAGATTCTCATGAAAATTGTTGTGTATTTGGAGTAAATCGAGTACCTACCTAATCAAAACGGATATATTTGCAGAAGTAGATTATTATAATATTTTTTTTGATGATGAGACAAATCGAACATTCAACTTAAATGTTCCTCTGAGATATTTAAGAGATACGCAGGACCCTTATAATTGTGACAACTTAAAGAGAAGAAGTACAGGTTTTCACAAGATGTCGTGAAACATTTAATTTTACCTGAGACCTCTTTATTTCATTGTATATCTTTTTTGAGTTTCATTAGAATACGGGTGCAACACATTCTATTTTTTTTTTTGCAGTATTTGGCAGCAAATGTATCGAGTCAGCCGTCTCGCAGTTTTGCTATCCACAGAACATAATATGTACTTACTCTGTGGGTGGCTGTCAGTGTCATTAAGGTGGATGCTCCAGGGTGGCCCGCGAAATTCAAATATTTTTATGTTTTTTGCAATTTGCCGGTCAGTGTGAAGCTGTATGTGGACCAAATGCGATTCGCGAATTTTATACTGAATTTTAGAACTATCCTCAAACTCTAATCAAACGAAACTACGCTTGAGTAGAGATTTTGATCTCTGATTACGTGAGTAGGTAATCATTATGGTAAACCTGAACAATAGTTTGTTTTCCATTGCAATTATTTTTTTTTCGCACGATCAAAACCGTAGACAGACTGTCTACGATCAAAACCGAATGAGGCGGATTAAATAATTTTTATTTGAATTTGAATTATACTTTCATAGATAAAAAATATAGTTTCGTACGGAAAATTGTCAATAATTCTCAGTTTTACAAAATTATTTTTGGTTTATTAGTGCATGAATCGTAACAAATTGATTAGATCATTCCAAAGTAGAAGGTACAGTTGTATCATGGACATTTTTAAAATTGAATAAATTATTATATCTTCGGTGTACCAAAGCATCAAAAGATTCCTAAAAGCGTAATTTTATGAAACACCGTTTGCGGAGACAAGAAATTTACTGATGTACGTGAACAAATTGATATATTTATTTAGAACACTCCCAAGATCAACTATCAAACTTTCTTAGGCGTATTTTTGTTTCTTTTTTTGTGCTATATCTAAAGCATAATCAGACATCAAAACTCGAATCAAACGCTCAAATTCAAGAAAAATTGTGAAAGCGGTCTTAAACTGGATCAAAACCGGATAACGAGGTGGACGATAAGACGTTATTGACACTGACAGCCTCCATTAACCCTTCAGAGTAGGTACATCATAGGTACATATGTTCTGTGGACAGCTAAACTGTGAAACTGAGTTTTTTTGGCGGGATTATTTCGAGTGAAGTTCAGTGGCTGTTTTAATTGATTCCTAGTGGATATTTTGAAGTAAAATGCTGCCAAATACTGCAAAAAAAATTGAATGTGTTGCACACCCATTCTAATGAAACGCAAAAAAGATATAAATGAAAATAAAGACTTAACTTAAACTAAAAAAAAAACTGTGAAACTTCATCTTCATTGTGAAATTACTCAAGAGTCAAGCTCTTCAGAAATACAATAAAATATTGTTTATTAAGTACTACAAATACTAAAATCATTTAAAATGTTATAGAAAATAAAAATAGAAAATTATTATAATAATCTACTTTTGCAAATATAGGTATCCATTTTGATTAGGTATAGGTAGGTACTCGATTTACTCCAAATTCACAACAACTTTCATGAATATCTATGCTTGGGGTGCATGGGGTCTGTTAGCATCTTAAGACCCAAGCCAACCTCACCTGCTAGCGGTGCACCCTGCTGTCCAACGGACGAGGCTCTGGCGAACCTGGTTTCCCTCTCGTAGGGTTGTGGGGGTCAGACGGCTGGTCGCCCCACGTAAAACCAACTTCAGTCAAATATTAAAATGGACAAGAAGTTGAAAACGGGTACTCGGGCTAGGGCGTCGCCGCATAATGACGCGCAGGCACATCGCCCTAAACCTGCGATAAGTGGGTTAGGGCTACCGTGTCGAGTACGGGCACGGCTAAAGAGGATAGTACCCAAGAAGAAGTTCCGCTTTGCCACCTGGAACATTGGCTCCCTAACCGGACGTTGCCGAGAACTCGCGGACGTACTTGCGAAGCGTCGGGTCCAGTGCGCCTTCCTTCAGGAGACGCGCTGGAAGGGAAATAAGTCACGTGACATCGGGCAGGGGTACCGGCTAGTGTACACCGGATCACCAACGGGCAGGGGCGGAGTGGCCGTGGTGCTGTCTAAGGACCTTCAGGATGGACTCCTTGAAGTAGACCGATGCAGCAACCGGTTGATGCGAGTTAGGGTGCTGATCGAAGGGTCGGTAACGAACCTAATCAGCGCCTATGCTCCTCAAACTGGTTGCTGTGAGTCTGAAAAGGAGGCCTTCTGGGATGAGTTCGAGGACGTACTACGCGCTATTCCGAATTCCGAAGGTGTTTTGGTTGGGGGGGATCTCAACGGTCACGTAGGTCAGTTTGCTGGAGAGTACGGACGTGTTCACGGTGGTTTTGGATATGGCCAGCTAAATGCAGAGGGAATCAGTATACTCAGCACCTGCGCTTTGTCTGACCTAGCCATCGCGAACACGTTCTTTCAGAAGAAGCCCCAGCATCTTATTACGTACCGTAGTGGTGCCTACTCAACCCAAATAGATTACCTGCTGGTGCGAAAAAGAAAGTGACCGAAAAACGCAAACCCCGCACTAAGTGGTGGTTGCTTGATGGTCCTAGGCAGTCGGACTTCATCGCGGAGGTCGAGCATCTCGAGATCAGTGCTCCGCATGAGTCCGCTCAAGAGATCTGGAGTAGGATCCATTCAGCAATCACCGATGTGGGTAAGCGCGTCCTTGGAACTTCTCGTGGTGGCCGCACCATAGGAAAGGAGACGTGGTGGTGGGATGACGGGGTGCAGGAGGCGACTCGAAAGATGAAGGTTTTATTTAAACAGTGGCAAGGGTCCAACTCTCCGGATGATAGGGAGGCATATGGAGCGGCTAAGCGCGCTTGCAAAAAAGCTGTAGCCAGAGCCAGCAGCAAAAGTCTGGCGCCCTTATACGACAAGCTGGAAACTGCGGAGGGGCAAAAGCTTATTTTTAAGCTGGCGCGTGCCCGGGAGAAAGCTACTCGGGACATTAGCAAATGTCTCTGTGTAAGGGACGCCCAGGGTAAGCTGCTCTACGATGCCCCCTCTGTTAAGGAGAGATGGTGTACATACTTCGCGGAGCTGTCTAACAAACAGCATCCCCATAACCTTCCTCCCGAACCGCCTCCTAACCTTGGACTTATTTCCCCTATTTCCCCCGACGAAACCCGCATTGCTCTTCGCCACATGAAGAACCGGAAAGCGGTCGGGCCTGACAATGTGCCAATTGAAGTGTGGAAGGCGATGGGCCCACATGGCGTGGACCTTCTGACGGATCTTTTTAACCGCATCCTGATCACCAAGGAAATGCCGAACCAGTGGCGATTTAGCCTGATTATCCCTGTATACAAAGGCAAAGGTAGCGTACAGGATTGTAGTAGCTACCGCGGTATCAAGATCATGTGCCACACCATGAAGCTCTTCGAGCGCATCATTGACACACGGCTCCGTAGCGAATGTACTGTCTCTGAGTGTCAATATGGCTTCCGGGCGGGTAACAGCACCATGGACGCAGTATTCGCCTTACGGAATCTGGCTGAGGCTTACAGAGAGAGAAGGAGAGCTTTGCATATGGCCTTTTTAGACCTGCAGAAGGCCTTCGACTGTGTACCTCGGCAGTCCATCTGGTGGGCACTGCGTTTCAGGGGCGTTCCCGAGGCCTATATTGACATTATCAGAGACATGTACCGCGATTCCGTGTCCTCTGTCCAGACCGCTGTTGGCGAATCGAATGGCTTCCCAATATGTGTTGGCGTTCACCAAGGCTCGGCTCTTAGCCCGTTCTTGTTTAACGTAGTGCTCGATGTAGTTACGGCAAACATCCAAGATAAGCCCCCATGGCTAATGATGTATGCCGATGACATCGCCCTCGTTAATCAGAACAAAGCCCATCTTGAGCGCAAAGTCAACATTTGGAAGGACACGCTTGAAAACGGTGGTCTGAGACTAAATGTGGCGAAGACTGAGTACATGTCCTGTGGCGGCACGGATTCAAATAGGTTCATCCGAATAGGTTCGGACCTGATCAGAAAGTCCGATACGTTCAGGTACCTTGGATCCGTGCTGCACGAGTCTGGCAACGTGGACGACGATGTCCAAGCACGTATAGGCGTGGCTTGGGCGAAGTGGCGCGAGGTAACGGGCGTTGTATGCGATCGCAAAATGCCTCCGAAGCTCAAGGGGCAGATATATAAATGCATCATACGGCCTGTCCTACTGTACGGCGGTGAATGTTGGCCAGCACTAAGCAGACACACCCAGGAGCTTCGCGTCACGGAAATGAAGATGCTGAGGTGGATGAGTGGCGTAACGCGATCCGATCGCATACGCAGCTCTTTCATCAGAGATAGTCTTGGTGTCCGTGACGTGGGGGAAAAACTGCAAGAGTGTCGTCTGCGATGGTATGGCCACATCATGCGCCGCCCTATGGAGTACGTTGATCGGGGATGCATGAATATGGCTGTTCTTGGGGCTAGGTCCCGTGGTCGCCCTCGCAAGCGCTGGTTGGACGTCGTTAAGTCCGACATGAGAGCCAATGGCCTAACTGAGAAGGATGTTCAAGATCGGGCAAAGTGGAGGAAGCTAAGTAGGAAGGCGGACCCTGGCAATAGCTGGGATTAACGCCAGGTAGAAGAAGAAGAAGATCTATGCTCAAGCGTGGTCTCGACTACACTTGCGAAAACAACGATCAAATCTCGCCTCAAGCAGTGATTCTGAGCTGATTGTAATTTTAAAATAAGGACACATTGACTGTTCTATTCACTATAATACGTAAAAAATGTCATTATAAAGTGACCTAACTCAGGTGATTACTGATTGTAGTTTCTCTGCTCAAGTAAAGTTCTAAAATTAAAACTCCAACTGAGACTAGTAATGCTTGAGTCTTGATTGTAGTTCTGTAACGGGCCTTAATCTATGCCGCAAATAGGTATTTCAATGACGCTAGTAATGAAGGGTTGCCATAACAGTAACTGACAAAACACTGTTATCCTTTTTCACTTATGCAAAATTATATTAGAAAGAGATGACAGTATTTCTACGATTTTAGTGTCGATATGCCACATATTTGTATAATTAGTTTTCTAAAGTCAAACATTTTAAGTCCATTTGATTTATAAGTACTAAACCACCCAAACCCATATCGTTTCATTTTTGTTTCCATATTCTATAATAGCCCCGCTCCAATCCAACCGGGGATTGTCCTTTGTATACTCTCACAGTGCATGCAGGGATAATCGTCGGTTGGTGTCCCATTCCATTTCAAATGTCTAACGGGGCCTCTCCGAGTTGGCTTCGACCTTTCGTACGCCTATCAAAAGACCGGATCTCCAGGCACTCGAGAAAAAAAATAGTATAATCAATCAAATTTTTATTTATATGGAGAAATTAAACGATTATTAGTGTCCTAAAAATAACAAATATATTTATCATTTTGTACAAATTATTTTATGTGTTTTCATAAATTTATATTTTTTAAGGATGACAACCTCTTTTATCGCAGCTTGTGGCACTACTTTCTATACTTTAACCCCTGTCACGAACTTAGTAGTGTACTAAGTAGGTAGACATCTATCTTGGTAGACACAGCATGATCTCATTCTCATTACATTTTGTGAATTTTTGCGTCTAGGTTGCATTTAAATACTATAATATAAATTGTCTTGCAAGAGATTGTTAAACTCTGTTTTCTCTGGTGCAAATCAATATAAAATTGAATATTCCTGCACAATAATAAGTAACGAGATGGAGGTGAGTAAATCAGAAATTATTCCTGCTCAAACAACTCGACCAGTTTAACAATATAGTGTTAACAAAATTTCTCTTTGTAGATTGAGATCTTGAATACTTCGGGATCTAAACCTCTAGGGAAGATATTGGTAAATGAAACTACTACAATAAAAAACGTGAAAGAGAAGGTCCACCAGACTGTCAAAAAATCCTTATACCCCGACCGGGTAGCTGTAAAGTTAGAAGCTAAAGGGAAAACCCTTAAAGATGAGGAAACAATTAAATCTTTAAACCTTCAAGCTGGAGCAAAATTATATGTTAAAGACCTGGGACCTCAAATATCTTGGAAAAACGTGTTTTTAGCAGAATATGCAGGGCCATTATTTATTTACTTATGGGTTTACCAAAGACCGTGGATCCTGTATGGAGTCTCCAAAACATCCCCCGGAATGGTGGCAACGTGAGTTATTTTTGGTTTCAATAAGTTTAAATTTCAGTGTTTCTAATAAACTTACTGCTGTAAAATCAAGTTTATTGGTAAATTATAGTAGGATCTAATATAAATTGTTTTTCTTTGGTATAATACAAAAACAGTGTTTGGCAACTAGGAAATTAAAGAAAATATCATAAGGAAACTCAGAGTAGCTTGTGCTAAGTAATAATTCCTGCAAGTTGTAATTTTTGCTCAGTTCTAGGTGCAGTGCAGACAACAGACTATCTGTTACACACTATTTAGTCTGTGAACCTAATCAATTATCAGCCTTGCCTCAATTATAACATATATTACGTAAATATATACACAAATATTTCATTTTGTATATTGTGTGTACATAATTATATAAATAAAAAAAATATTTTCAGCGCCACAGACTCGATCGCAAAAAAGTGTGTCATCTGCACTGCACCTTATGTTCACAATATGTAGTATATAATTTTACAGCTGTTTTGAAAATCACTCATGGTGTACCTATAACACACATTGAGTGTGCCTGTCCACACAAAGTTATGCCTCAGACAATCTCATGTAGATTTGAACCCTTGTGTATTAAAATTGAAAGATTTTTAATACTATAATACAATATTTTGTTACAGTGTTGCAACTGTATGCTATTCCATTCACTATGGTAAACGGCTTCTGGAGACCCTGTTTGTACACCGCTTCTCTCATGGCACCATGCCGCTGCGCAACTTGTTTAGGAACTGTGCATACTACTGGCTGTTCACCTTGTATGTGGCATACCACATCAACCATCCTCTTTATACTGCTCCTTGCAACACTTGCTTCTATGTGGGACTTGGAGGATTTATTGTAAGTACCCCTTTTTTCTTTTATAAATACATGCTGAGAAAAAATTGTGGTGCCTATCGTCAGTAGTGGCTTGGGAAAGCACTGTTAGTATTTCTTAATGTAAAAATTGTTTCAATATGGAAGTGTTGAATAAGGGAGAAAGTGATTTGTCATGCAATCCGATCAACCCCCATTGCCTTCCAGTATCTGAGCTGGAAGGTGTGAAACATGTTACTGAAAACTGCCCAAGAATACCCCACCAAATACCAGTATAAGCTGTGGGAATGTGAATTCAGACAAATCCCAAGTTGGTCTTACAAACCAAACACTTCCAACTATTTCGAAAATGCTGAAAATGGGATGAACCAACCAATTGTAACCGACCACTCGCCAGAACCGAGTAGAACTGGATACTTACACTACATTTTCTTTTTTTTTTTTTTTTTTTTTTTTTTTTTTTACTATTGATAGGCACGCGTTTGACCACTATCTCACCTGATGGTAAGCGAGGATGTGGTCGAAGATGGAGCACGCTTGCCTAGAAATAACCTATTCACTCTTGATTTAAAGACTCCCAGGTTGTAGCTATCAGGAAACACAGACTCCGGCAGGGAATTCCACTCCTTAGCTGTACGCACTATGAATGTGTTCCCAAAACGTTTTGTGCGTATGGGTGGGATGTCCACCATGTACCGGTGGCGCATCGCCGTTCGTCTTGTGGTCCGATGATGGAACGGGCTTGGCGGAATTAAATTATGCAATTCCGTCGCACATTCCCCAAAATGCAACCGGTAAAAAACCGACAGGCTAGCAACTCGTCGTCGATGTTCAAGACTTTGGAGCTTCGACGCGACGAGCCTCTCATTGCCGATGATCCTCTTGGCTCGTTTCTCAATTGACTCAAGGGCATCAAGCTGGTATCTGGCAGATCCATCCCAAAGATGAGAGCAGTATTCCATACACGATCGAACTTGCGCTTGATAGAGTTTGAGCAGCTGTTCCGGCGTGAAGTACCGTCTCACCTTAGCCAGAATCCCCAACTTCTTTGCAGCCACTTGAGCTTTTGCCTCTATGTAAGGGCCAAAATTGAGAGTAGATGTTAATGTAACCCCAAGAAGCTCAAGATGGTCGGTTATCGGCACGGTTTCACCGCGGAAAGATGGAGCTGGGCGGAATTGGCTCCTTTTGGCGGAAAATAGACACGCTTGGGTCTTAGCAGCATTGAACTTGACCAGATTGGCATCGCCCCAATCAGAGACCGCCTGTAGGGACACGTTCAAGCGCTCAACCATTGCCTCCCGGAGAGACCGGATCTGCGACCCACCAGCTCGTGCGTCGGACACGTATCTCTCAGCAACAGTGCTGTCGTCTGCATACCCAAAGGTACCGGGTTTAAGCAGATCATTAATATGCAGCAAGAACAGTGTTGCCGAAAGCACCGACCCCTGAGGAACCCCGGCATTAATATCCAGCAGTCCAGACGAGCAGCCATCTATGACCACTCGGATAGACCGATCCCTCAGGAAATCTGCGATCCAATCACACAAACCGGCGGGCAGACCGAAGGAAGGAAGCTTACTAATAAGGCCATCGTGCCAGACCCTGTCGAAGGCCTTCGAGATGTCAAGGGAGACCGCCAGTGCCTCCCCGTGCTTCTCTATGGCCTCACTCCAGATGTGAATGGCATACGCTAGAAGATCCCCAGTAGACCGATTTCGGCGAAACCCGTATTGCCGGTCACTAAGGATATCATTCGCTTCTAGGTACGCCAGGAGCTTATGATTCAGCACGCGTTCCATAGTCTTACAGAGTATGGACGTTACCGAAATGGGTCTATAATTCGACGGGTCAGCTCGACTACCCTTCTTGGGCACGGGCTGCACGTTAGCTTGCTTCCAAGCCTTCGGCACTTTTCCAGTCTCAAACGAAAGGCGAAATAGGCGTGTCAAGATTGGAGACAACTCAGGCGCACAAGTCTTCAGAACAATTGCCGGTATCCCGTCGGGGCCACTAGCCTTGTTCACGTCTAGGTTACGCAGTACCCTACGGACGTCCTTCTGATGAATGCGAATGTTCGACATACTCGACTCGCATTCACCAGGAGAGGCGGAGGGCGTCGCGCCACCAGGATCCAGACGTGAAGATTCCGCAAACAAAGAAGCAAACAAGTTCGCTTTCTCCTCAGCGGAGTGGGCCAGCGTCCCGTCGGGTCTCAGCAGTGGTGGTAGTGAGGGGCGGCAGAAGTTCGATTCGACCGACTTAGCCAGGGACCAAAAAGCCTTACTACCTGATGGGTATGAAGCAAGTTTGTTCCCTATTCGGCTAATGTGGTCAAACCGAGCCCTCCGCAACACCTTCTTGCAGGACTTAGCAGCCCTTAGAGAGCCTTTAATAAAGGCTCTCTTCTTCCGACTCACGTCATTTGCTTTGCGCGTACGAGCGTCGACCCATGCTAGGTACGCCGCGTGCTTAAGCGCATCGGCGCGATTGCACTCGGCACCAAACCAAGGACGAGCTTCGCCAGATATTGCTATGTTAGAGAACGGAATGTAGTACTCCATTCCCCTCCGCAACACATCCGTCACGGCGTCCGCGCACGACGTAGCATCAGTGGAAGAAAAGCAAGTAGGCTGCCAAGGGTAACATGCGAAGAAAGATCGCATGCCATCCCAATCTGCTGACTTGTATCGCCATACCCGCCGGGTGCCTCTTGGGCTAGGATCGGGCGGAGAGTAGACAGACACAGACTTCACCAGACAGTAGTCGGAACTACCCAGTGGTGATGAAATCGACACCGAATAGCGGTCTGGATCTGTTGTCAGCAGAAGGTCCAAGCAATTGGCAGTGTGCGAATCAACATCCGGCACCCTCGTTGCCCCCTGGACCAGCTGGGTAAGATTTACCGCAAGCGCTAGCTTTCGCGTCTCTCGTCCAGCATGGTCTGTGCACTGGTATGGGAAGAGCCACTCCTGATGGTGGGCATTGAAGTCCCCCAGTAACACCAATTGGGCAGAAGGGTACCGCTGCTGAGCCGCATCCGCCGCCTCACTCAGGTGCTGTGTAAGCCCAGTTGTCTCCAAATCACCGCTGTGCGAACGGTAGACGCATGCGTAGACAATTTTGTCTAGACCTGTGTCCACCATAGCCCACAGCGTTGAGAACCTGGAGTCTTCAAGGTAGCGGAGACGCCGATAGCAGATGTCGTCCCGGGCGTACATGCATACGCCCGCGCGGGGTCTAAAGTGGTGCTCCAGGGTAAACCCAGGGTAAGACAGGTATGACACGTCCGACGGACATCCGATCTGCGTCTCCGACAGGAACAAGAGCGCTGGTTTCTCGGTCTCAAGATGGTGATGGACTGCGGCGAGATTTGAGTGCAGACCTCGTATATTAGAGAGGTGCACTTTATGCGAAAGGACGTGCTGCCGCTGTACAGCTTTTCTCTTTTTATTCCTGTTCATTAACTAACTTGAGTGACGGAGGTTGAGGAGAAGGAAGTGAAATGAGGTTCCAAGCTGCTAACCTTCAGGCACGCCCTGACAGGACGACATCTTTGGGGGACTAGTCTGGAGACTGCGGGGACGCCCGAGCCCCCCCGGGAATGTCCATCGGGCCCTTTCATCTGGTCGCCAACCAGCACGATGGTGCATTCCGGGATTTTTCGTCAGATGGCGGGGCAGCCTTTCATGTGTGGCTAGCACACTACTTGGGCCCCCAACTATCTGCGGTCGGCCAGCGGTGCACCGTGCCTCGGATCCCGCTACCCTCCAAGACTAGTCTCCCGATACGCCCATGCCAGGGCTAGCCTGGCTGGGTCTGCCTGCATTGGAACAACTATTTCGACCCAACTCCTCTGAATTGGCTACACTGAGCATCGTACCGGAACACAGCTAAGCCGCTTGGCGGTACGTCTTTGCCCAGTGGGTGGTCACAAGCCATCGGCCGAAGCCTACCACCAGTTAGTGTCACCTGATTAGCACCACCCGGGGACCACGTGTAGGGTCTTACATTGGGTATTCTCCTACGGACGCGGGTGACTCGGCCCCCAATTTAAATTACATATTATAAAACAAAATCCTCAGCTGCATCTGTCTGTCTGTTCGCGATAAACTCAATTTTCACCAATGGATAGTGATTCATGAGGAAGTGTTAGTATAAATTGGCTGAAATATGACGATTATATTGAAGACTTCGGACAAAACAAACTCAAAAATTCCTAACATTGCAACAAAGACCCGACCTGAGAGACCTAAAAACTTTTGTTGATAGAACAAAACAATGTACTTACAACAGTTTTAGAGAACATATCAATTCCTAGAAAAAAGTCCACGATAGCATTGTGTCCTTGTCTATCTGTTATGGTCATACTAATAATATAAAATTCTTCCATTACTGAGTGACTGACAGACAATGCACAACTGAAACTGCTGGTCGTAGAAAGCTAGCAGGTTCCTTGGGGAGTGTAGGGGAACACTAAGAGAGGATTCCCCGAAATTTCTGTGGCAACGGGAAAAACGGGATATGCGCTTACGAAGTCGCGGGCAAACGCAAGTTTGGTATAAAATACTGCTATGTTTTCACTAATAGAGCATAAATTCTTATCTAAATGTATTATACATCTAGAGTTTAATATAGAGCAAAATTGCCATTCACACCATTTTATTTGGATGAAAATTTTGGGAGAAATCTCAAAGTTAAAGTAAGTCACACAACCAAATATTTATATTTTATGAACACCATGTGAGCAACTCCAAAGAGGCAGAGATAATTGTGCCAAACAGGCCCTTGTTTAATAAAAAATACAATTTGTAAACTGTTTTTTACAAGTTACAAATCTATATTTCTGTCTAATCCATACATCTAAACTTAATATACAAAGCTGAAGAGTTTATTTGTTTGCTTGAACGTGCAGGAGCTCAGGAGCTACTGGTCTGATTTGAAAAATTATTTCAGTGTTAGATAGCCCATTTATCTAGGAGGGCTATAAAGGAATTGTACCAAAAGAGATGACTAAATGACTGCCCCAAGCATGTAAAGGAATCTCACAATAACTGAGAATATTTAAATATTCTCAGTTATTGTGAGATAATTTCCTAAAGGTGGTGTGAACACTAAAAATACATGCGATTTCAGCAGTCCCGATCCATTTGCTATCATTTATTGAAGAGTTCCGTTGCCTACCTCCGAAGTTCTTCGTCAGATCTTCTCCAAATTGAAACGAGACCAGTATAGGAAATACTCTTACTATTACTCTCTTCAAAAAAGATTCATCCAAATCGGTTGACAATTGGCGAAAATATCGCTGAACAAACATTTTTCATGGGATCTTATCATCAGATCCTAATTTATACCTTCCATCATCAGCTCAGTAACATGAGATGATGATTACCAGGCACAAAAATCTGAATTGTGATAGAAAGTTAATGAAAAACATAGATGTTTTTTTAAATCGGTTCATAAATGACGGAGTTACTTATGAGGTAACAAAAAAAAAAAAAAAACATACAACCAAATTGAGAACCTCCTTTTTTTTTGAAGTTGTTTAAAAAAGCAAGCTAATGGGAATGATTAATAATTTTATTTATCAGCAAAAATAACAATAAAGTCCTTAAAAACAACTTAAAACCTAGTGTTACTCCCCCTAGCCCTGATGACTGCTTCCATGCGTCCTCTCATGGACCTAATTAATGTGACAACAGTCTATTGAGGATTGTTGTCCCATTCTGCAATGAAGCCGATCTTGGAGGTCTTGGAGAGTGGTAGAGGCAGGATTACGTGCCCGTACTCGCCGTTTCAGTTCATCCCAAAGGTGCTTAATAGGGTTCAGGTCTGGACTTCGCGCCGGCCAGCGCATAACAGGGATCCCAACTTCTTGCAGGTAGTCTCTTACAATTAAAGCGGTGTGACAGCGGGCGTTATCGTGCATTAATGTGAACTCACTGCCAACAAAAACCTCACATGGTCACGGGCAAATTGCAACCGGTCTCTCCTATGCTGTGCAGTCAATTTTGGCCCTGTAGCAGCCCTGTGGGCCACAATTTTCTTCTCCCGCATTCTTCTTCTAATCGTAGAGACGCTTACAGAAGTTACGGTTTAAGACATTTATTTTGCGAGCTCAACAGCATTGGAGAACTGATTATGTAAAGACGTCGAAACAATGAAGCGATCGTCTCTTTCGGATGTGCACAGTTGTCTTCGGATATAGTCACCAGTCTCTTGGATGCGTTGGAACACTCTTCGAACGGAAAAACGACTCAAGTTCAGTTGCCGAGCAACATCACATTGCCGCATCCCTGATTGCAGTAGTGCAATGAGTTGATCAGCTTCATCTGCAGTGGTATCCATCTTCTGGGGTATTTTTCTTGTTGTAGCTGTTTATGTGTATTCACTTCAAAGGTTGAATAGCGAATTACCCACATTGAACAAGTGGGAGATAGCGATGTCCCCGTCAGGGGACGTGGCGAGCGGTACTGGGTCTTTACGCCCCCTGCCCGCGGAGTCCATCCGCGGTCCATAACAATGAACCGGTCGTTGTGTGGCCATACTGGCGATGGTTGTAGGTGGCGTACGCCTGCCAAAATAAATTTGTGAGTAAATTCTTGTGAGTTTACTGCAGACGCGCCGCGGCGCTGCTCGTCAGCGCCGCTTCTTCACGATCACCTTCGGCGGTCAGCCCCCGCCGGGTGAGACCCCAGTGACCTGGGGGAGGCCCAGCGAGAACGACCAGCGACGAAGGTACCGACTTTGGGGGCGAGCCTGCTGCAGGTATGTGGCTCCCGTCCGCATCGATCTCAGATCTAGCCGATGACGGACCGGACCGCAGAGCCGTCAGTGAATGTGTGAGCGGTCATGTAGTATGCGTATGACCGCCCATGCGTCTGCACCGAATTAGCCTTTATTAACCTGGGAAACATACCCGGTGCGTGTGTGCCAGCGAGCAACTTGCCTTTTAATTTTTTTTTAAAGGGGAAATCCTAATGGACGCCTTGGGGCGGGCGGACAGGTCTGTCAGCAACTTGCCTATGTCAACCAAACTTTTTTTTTTTTGTTTTTTTTTTTTTTGTTGCCGGGGTGGAAAATCCTCATGGATGTCCCTCGCTTGGGGCGGGCGAAAGGGTCTGTCCTTCTCACACTTGACCGAGGATTGTGAGAGCTAGTACGCCTTCCATAATCCCTGGCTAATGCCCGCGTATACGGGCCACCTCAGGCCCGCGGGAGGAGTAAGTGTCCTCCCCCGCAACGTCCAGTAGGGGCGCGTCTGCAACAATATGCGCCATCGTCTCGGGTCCTGCTGGATGGGGGGCGGCGGACGACCCCGAGTCCACTGTCCCTCCGAACCTTTCTACGGGGGCTGGAAGAGGTCGTTGTCCGCCCGCCCGCCGACGCCCGGTTCGCCTGCTGCGGCACGGGAGAGTGGCTAAGGTCTCCCCCTCCCTCTCCGCAGCCTCGCAAATCGTAATTTCGCAGAAGGAGCTCACCGCATTCCATGACTCGGCGCTCCCGACCATCGAACGAGCGACGGCCGGCAGCGACAGGTCGGGCCCCACTTCGGATACGAGTGCACGGTGCTGCTCCTCTCATGCGGCACACTCTGCCAGTGTGTGCTGTGCGGAGTGTCCGGTTCCCTGTTTATGCGACACAGGTACTTCCCGAAGCAGCCATGCCCCGAAAGCGTCGCCAGAAACGACAGGGAGCCGTGCTTCCTCGCGAGCCATTCATCGAGCACTGGCCAGATGGCCTCGATAGTGGCGAGGCGAGGTCGCGAAAGCCTTCCCCGCCATTCCCTCACAATGGCCTCGCTGAGCTGTGACCGACGCAACTCGATCTCGCGCTGCATCGGTTCACCAACCCGCGTCCGCACCTCCTCGCGCCACCGGTAAAGCGAGGCGAGAACGCTCGCCTCTTAAGTCCCAGGGCGGTGATCCGGCCAGTGCACAACCCGCCTCGTAGGAGATCGTGCGATACCCCGTGATAGCCCTGACGGCCATCGCCCTCTGCGGTCTTCGCAGTATCGCGATGCTGCCGGCCGTCAGATCAGAAGCCCACACCAGGGCGCCGCGCCTTTTTTTTTTTCGTGGGAAGAAAATGCCTAACGCATACCACATCATCCGGCGAGACGACGTGGTTATGTGGGACTTGCACCCACTAAAAACTTCGCCTGTGCTGTTTATTTCGCCTTGATGGGTGGGTTGCGAAGACTGCTACGCATGACATTCGCGACCAATCCAGCGTGGCCTACTTCTGGGCTCCCTCTTCTATGCCTGTTCGGGCTTCCTCTTCTTTCATTGATGTCCGGTTGCACTGGGACATCACCACGACTCCAGGGACCTTACAGCGTGGACGATAGAGTCCCCGATCTATCGTCTGCAGGCCCCTCCTATGGCGGCATCAAGTCGGCATTTCGCCGCCTGCGCCGTCCTGTTCTTCTGCGGCGAATCGGGTCAGCGAGAGAGTCTTCCTCCCTGACCCGCTCCGCCGTTTCCTTCTGCGAGATTACGTCCTCGCAAAAAGACGCAACCGCCTCCCATACCGTTTCACTGCTGACCATACCCCTAACAACGACCGGCAGCGATAGATCTTCTCCAATTTCTGCGACCAGGACACGGCGCTGTGCTTCCCAGGCAGGGCACTGCTCGAGAGTGTGCAGAGCCGTGTCTTGGCTGCAGCCGCACTGGTGACACACGGGAGTCGCCTCCCGTCTGCCACTGTATGCAGGTATTTGCCAAAACAGCCATGCGCCGACAAAACCTGCACTAAACGGAAGGACAACGTCCCGTGTCGCCTTCGTGCCCACTCCTCTAGGATTGGCTGGATAGCCCCAACAGTCCAGTGACCGGCACTAGGCGTCTCCAGCCTCTCCGCCCATTGCCTCATGATGGTAGCTTGCGCCTCTCTGCGCCATCTCATCACCACTTCAGGCGGCGGACCACTGCCGCTCTCCGCCCGAACTTGCACACTTTGTTAGTAAACTTCGGCAAGCACTTGCGCCTCCAGATCCCACGGGGGTGTTCCTGCTAATGCAAACGCCGCTTCAGCTGAGATTGTGTGGTATCCGCGTATTACCCTGATTGCCATGACTCTTTGCGGTCGCCGCAGATGAGCCTTGTTCTGGGCAATCAGGCAAGCAGATGCGTCGGGCACGCGCGAACATGACTCTCGCGAGACGTCGCACGAACTCTTCCAGGCTCTCAATCCCGAGGTCGCGCTGGACACACCCAGGTACTTGGCCCGGGGCGCCCACTCGACGTCGACTCCTTGAAGCTTCAGAGGTGGTGGAAGGGGCGTCATACCTGTGATAATCGCCTGCGTCTTACCCACATTGACCGACAGCCTCCACTTGGCGAGGTAGTCCGGGAGTAGTTCGAGGGCGTGCTGCATCTTGACGGCCGCGTACTTTGCGTTGAGCGAGGTGGTGACGTACGCGGCGTCGTCGGCATACAGCGCAAGCGTCGACTCTGGTGTGGTGGGGATGTCTTCGGTGTAGTGCGAGTAACACGCCGGCGATATGCAGCAGCCCTGTGGCACTCCCGCCCTGATGGGGCATAAATATAAAAATAACATTTTGACGGCGGCAAGTCTAGCGAGAAATATACTGACATAGCAAGATGGTCAGGTATTATAAGATTATGACAGAACATCATATAAAATGTATTCTGAAAAAACAAAACAAATAAAAAATAAATACAACCGAATTGAGAACCTCCTCCTTTTTTTGAAGTCGGTTATGAAGGGATAATGTACATTTCTAATAGTGAAAGAGTTTTGGAAACGGTCCTGTAGTTTTCGAGTTTATTCGTTACAAGTCTTTCCTCTTTATAATATTAGAGTAGATAACCAATTTTGTACAAATCGTAACTAATTTATTTTTTTAACTGTCATCATTATTTCTAAAAAATATTGGCAAACATCGGAACGGATTAAAAAAAATTTAAACTTTCGATTTTGGGCCCAATATGAATGGTCGTTTTTGCTCAATTAACGTCGATCAAAGCGAATAATTCGTGTAGTTTTGAAAATTGGTACAGTTGTTCTTTCAGGTGTCCAGATAAAAAAATAAGTACTCATTAATCTAAGATTCTAAGCCCCGAAGTGAAATATCCCTCGCAAATGTTGTAGGTAGGTACGAAATACTGTATAGTTTAGAATAAACGAAATAAATTATTTTTGGACGAAACTTAGTTAACCAAAGTCACAATGTCCAAAAATGTTGGCAATCTTCGTCGGAGCCTGGAATTTATACAGCTATAGGCAAAAGAAAGCGTTTTATAATAGTTCACGCTGGTAGCCGGAACGGGTTAGTTGAAGATGCTTTGCTAATTTTTAAATCAGATTAAAAAACGGGGGATTATCATGAATACATGAACTCAACAAATTTTTACAACTGGGTTGATCGAAAATGTACCATTAATAACTAAAAAATATGTTTTGGTGTAATCTTATGCCGTCGAATGTACTATGTGGATCAATAGATGGCATTGCAGGTATCTTCATTACGTAGTAAGTTGATTTCATCTACATTGACGCAAATTCCTATTAGGTTTATGTGTAAAAGTTATCTACTTTGGTTCTGTACTTATTATCGTGATGCTAACAGAAAATAGGTTCTGTTAATTATCCTACTAATCCGGAATTTCAGTACTTCATCGCATCCAGTTCCACATATTTATGTATAAACGTACAGGCAAAGGAAGTTGCGGCCAACGAAAATATTAGAACAGGAATATAAAAAAGTAAAAAATAAGCGAATAATAATAAAAAAAAAAATTAAGTGAAAACTGGGATTACACCAAATCATTCGGTAGCCAGTCATCGTATCGCAGGGTCTATGGATTCAGTTAACATTTGCATCAAATAGACGATATTATAATAAGTTATGTTTATTGACTGCTTAGCTCCCCGAAGATATAGCGTGATGATTACAATTTCTAAGGATATTTTTTAAAGTCTAATTTTATGCTATACTGAACGATTAATTGAAAGTTGACAAAACTTGTCGAAAATCTTTAAATTTCGTTGTCCATAACTTTTAATTCTGGCCACCAATTTGAACAAAACAAAAACTAAATGTTTCTCAGAAATAAGCTTAATCTAAGTTTGAAAACTCCAACAAAATCTGTTCAGTATTTTCGGAGATTAGCGTGAACAGGCAGACAGACAAAAAAATAAAAATGCTCTTTTTGTGTTCCATAGCTTTTAAGGGTTCCGTATCCGAAGGGTAACGGAATCCTATTAGATAGCCTCCGCTGTCCGTCCGTCCGTCCGTCTGTCAGAGGGCTGTATCTCAAGAATCGTAATAGGTAGACAGTTGAAATTTTCACAGATAGTGTATTTCAATTGCCGCTAAGTATGACAATAAAGAATAAAAATTAAGGTTTATGGTACCGAACCCTTCGTGTGCGAGTCCGACTCGCACTTGGCCGGTTTTTTTTATCACCTCTACTCGATTTTTGGTATTTTTGCTTAATGTACCAACAGTAATCACGGTCTCTACTGTTTTATTATATTATGTATCTATCTACCAGTGTATTACAAGAGTTTTTCTTATGTCATTACTTCGAGTTGTAATTGCGTAACTGATTGACGCAAAGTTCATTTCCATATATAGTCACTGTTTCAACATATTTATGACTTTGATTACAGTGCTGTGAGCTCGGCAACCTGAGCATCCACTTATTGTTGAAGAACCTGCGCCCTCCCGGTACGAAAGTCAGGCGCATCCCAGTACCGGATGGCAACCCATTCTCTCTTCTCTTCAACTTCGTCTCTTGTCCTAACTATACCTACGAGTTCGGATCGTGGCTGTTCTTTACTATTATGACTAAATGCGCCCCAGGTGAGACAACTTTACGAATAACTAATAAATTGATTTCCAAAAGCCCGCAATTAAATGTTCAACCTGTATAGAAATTGAGTATTACTTGCCACTTATTATCATTTCGTATCGTGCTAGTTGAAAATTTCAAAGTCTAATGATTATTTGACGTGCCATGAACTTTGTGTTCGTATACGATTTACATGCCCATTACGTTACGCATGATAATTTTTGTATGAATACTAACAAACCTTCGATTTTTCGACGATTATCCGCACCTTATTTTTTTTGTGATTTTTTATGTCATAGTCTCGACCTAAGTGTAAAATATTGGTTTATAGCTGGCCTGTTTGCCGCCGCCGGGTTCTACCAGATGGCTGTGTGGGCTATCGGTAAACACCGCAACTACAAGAAGGAGTTCGCCGACTACCCCAAGGGACGTAAAGCTATCTTGCCTTTTATTCTATAAGTATTTGTTTATTATGATGTAGTAGGTAGCTATTAATGTTTGTGACTACCGTAGGACCACCAATACCAATCGCTTCCATGTTTCGTAAATAATTAGTACTCAATTGGTACTAATAAAATTAGTACTCGAATAATAAAATTGGTTCCTTAGTAGTTCTCGAGAAAACCGACATTGAAGGTAATCACGCTCCTTTCAGCAGGACCACCATGAGCGCCGGAAAAGGAACCTTAAGTATAAAAATAATGAGTATCCATAGATATGATTCATTTCGTAAAAAAAAACATAACTGAAAATTTTTATTTACCGAGAAAATAAAAAAATGACAATTTCATGTTTTCTATACGTGATGGAAGTAAACGATTATTTTTCTGGTAATAGGGATATAATTATCTTCGAAACACAACATAATTATTTCTCGGGAAATTTTGAGTGTTGCCTAGTGTTATTTACCAAATATGGAAGCGATCGGCGTTGGTGGTTCTGCTGTAGTCACGGACATTATTTGCCGAGGACTCATCAGTTACAAATATCCTCGTACGTTTTATTTCTATGGTGATGTATAACATAGTGCTAATATGGGTGATGGATTGTATGTATTGTAAGATGTAGTTGCATTTGCAATCAAGGACAGGTCTCTTCTAGAAATAATTTTTTATATTTTGTCAAAATGTTATCGTTATAGAATAGAGTTTATTTAGTTTTTTTTTTTATAGATTCATGTTTTTACGGTAAATACCCAACGATATAATACTTTTTGTTCAATAAAAAGTTTTCATATATTTATTTGTCTTATATTCTTGTCCCAAAGTCAACATATCAAGATGTCTTTTTTGTCTATCAAGTATGTTTGTATTACAAACATCGATAAGTTTACCAGAAACTTTATTCAGCATTCAAAACATAACATTACATAATCAGATATATCTTGCTAGTATCGTTAGAAGCTAGTAGGAGTATCTCTATCATCAAACTCGCCCTCATCGATACACATAACTTGATAAGTAAACGCTAATTTTCTTCTTTTTTTTTGTAATGAGTTTGCTCTTGACATAGATAGTCTTCTTTCAGTGCTGAAATTGCATCTTCTTTTTCCTGTAAAAAAGACAGTCATATCTTGCTCAAAAATGCAAGTTTACCGACACATGAACATTCACAACACGGTCTTGAAATATTTAAATAGATTTTAGGTGCAGCGCAGACGACAGACTATCTGTGACGCACATTTTAGTCTGTCAAAATAGAACATAAGCAATTGTACGCAGTAAGGCATACAACGCGCAAAAAGTACAAATTATTAAGTAATTTTTTTACCACTATCTCACCTGATGGTAAGCGATGATGTGGTCGAAGATAAAGCACGCTTGCCCAGAAGTAACCTATTCAATCTTGACTTGAAAGACTCCCAGGTTGTAGCTATCAGGAAACAGACTTCAGCGAGGAATTCCTCTCCTTAGCTGAACGCACTATGAATTTGTTACCAAAATGTTTTGTGTGTGTGCGTGGGAAGTCCACCATGTAACGGTGGCGCATCGCCGTTCGTCTTGTAGTCCCATGAGAAGCAGGGGGCCTCGCGCCTCCAGGATCCAGACGTGAAGATTCCGCAAACAAAGAAGCAAACAAATTCGCTTTCTCCTACGCTAGAGTGGGCCCGCGTGCCGCCGGGTCTCAGCAGTGGTGGTAGTGAGGGCGGCAGTAGTTCGATTCGACCGACTTAGCCAGGGACCAAAAAGCCTTACTACCTGCTGGGTATGAAGCAAGTTTGTTCCCTATTCGGCTAATATGGTCATCCCCCTCCGCAACACTTTCTTGCAGGACTTGGCAGCCCTGTTGAAGGCTCTCTTCTTCTGACTCACGTCAATTGCTTTGCGCGTACGAGTGTCGACCCATGCTAACTAAGCCGCGTGTTTAAGCGCATCAGCGCGATTGCACTCGGCACTATACCATGGACGAGCTTCGCCAGACATTGTTATGTCAGAGAACGGAATGTAGTACTCCAAAAAACCTCCCGGACGTCAGCCTATATGAGATTAAGATTTTTCTAACGCAGCTTGAAAACAACAAGGCGTCGGGTGAGGACGGACTTACGGCCGAACTCCTGAAGTTGGGTGGAAAACCGATCTTTAAGGTTCTTCAGGAACTGTTCAATTCCATCATACTCGAGGGGTAAACGCCACAGGCATGGACCAGAGGTGTGGTGATACTCTTCTTTGAGAAGGGCGACAATGCCCTGCTTAAGAATTACAGGCCCGTTTCACTTCTGAGCTATGTCTACAAGCTGTTTTCCAGAGACGCCCAGCCTCCAGAAAAGCCGGATTCTGAAAAAGTTTCAGCACCACATGTACGCTGAGGCAGGTTACACAGAAGATCCAAAAGTATAATCTACCGCGCTGGTTAGCGTTTTTAGACTACGAGAAGCCTTTGATTTGATCGAGACTTGGGCTGTGCTACAGTCTCTCCAACGGTGACAGATCGACTATCGGTACATCGAGGTGCTAAAATATTAGCAAGTACAAAAACGCCACCATTTCAGTCCGACTTTAGGATCAGACCTCGAAACCTGTCCTCCTGCAACAGGGTGTAAGGCAGGGAGATGTAATTTCTCCGAAACTGTCCACGGCCGCTATAGAGGATGTCTTCAAGGTTTTAGACTGGAGAAGACTAGGCATTTACGTCATCTGCGAGTACATCATCCACCTTCTTATTAGTCATGGCCAAGACTACGGAGGACTTTAGTACAAAGCTCGATGATCTCAGTAGAGCTTCTGAAAAAGTGGGTCCTAAAATGAACATGCTCAAAATTAAGATCATGGTAAGTACCCATGTAGCACCCACTCCTACCAAGATCGGAGACTAAACTTGAAGTTGTAGACGAGCACGTCTACCTGGGACAGACGGTCCAGTTAGGTAGGGCCAACTTCGAGAAAGAGGTCAACAGTCGAATCCGACTCTGCTGAGCAGCGTTCGAGAAGTTGCGTGATATGTTCTCGTCCCACATCACAGTGTCTCAAGACGAAAGTCTATGACGAGTGCGTGTTGCCAGTTATGACTTATGGAACTGAAACGTGGTCGCTCACCATGGGTCTTATCAGAATGCTTAAAGTCACTCAAAGGGCAATGGAGAGGGCAATGCTTGGAGTTTCCTTGCGTGATCGAATCAGGAATGATGATATTCGCAAGAGAACCAGCATAGCCCGTAGGATCGCCAAAGTAAAGTGGCAGTGGACAGGGCACATTGCTCGCAGAACAGATGGCCGATGGGGCCGAAAAGTTCTGGAGTGGCGACCGCATACCGGAAGACGCAACGTTGGAAGGCCTTCCACAGGGTGGACCGATGACCTGGTGAAGGGTTTTCATAAAGACATTGTTTTGTACCTAAAGAAAATAAATAGATAAGATATATTTTGTACCTCGACAGTTTTTGATAGAATGACGTTTTTATGAAGCGTCTAGCCAGCGGGCCCATTTTTAAATATTACTCTTTTACATCAAACAATAGTGTTAGGAGCTTGATACTATTATGTACCTTACAAAAAAAAAACATCGACTTTCTGTGAGAAGATTCTTCAGAAGATATTCGTTCTTCAGAAGATATTCTCGATATTCTTGGTAAAAAATATTATGTATAAGTACGTAACTTGAGAAACGACAGAGAAAGGATGGTTTGAAATATTTTCAGTACGAGACGATAAGACTTACTTCCATGCAAAACTTTACCCACGATTTCACCATCTTAGGACGCTAGTTCTATTATAATAGAAACACTTCCCAATTTTATAGTTGTTGTTGTTTAGTTTGTTGTAGATTAATCATAATCACTCAAAATTGACGTGATTTTATAAAATCAAGCAATTTAAAGCCAATATCTACTCATAAAAATCTATCCAAAGGGAATACACTTGTTCGGAAAATCTAGCAATACGAGGTCTTGTATACACACTGCGTCGGAACACTTCCATCCGAGGACATGTGTGAAGATTAACACATAAGTCCTTACAAGTTAGGTACTAAAAACATGACTGATGTGAAAATCTGGTGTGTTAAAATTTGGGGTGTGAGTATGAATTTTCGCGATCAAACCGAGGTTCACCAAGGTCTACATCAAGTTTTTCTTATTAGGTAAGTATTAGCTGACCCGCGCGGCTTCGCTCCCGTCAACTGGCTACTCTACCTACCCTACCTACTTACCCTTTTTTTTTTGTTTTTAACCTTCCCTGTATTCTGGCGAATCTAACAAAAAAAGAACTATTTAAATCGGCCCCGCCGTTCTCGAGTTTTAACGAGACTACCGAATAGCAATTCATTTTTATATACAAAGAAGATATAGAAAGGCTCAAAATTGATCGGATGCATTGGTCAGGTCAATCCGAGGACGTACGAAAAAGTCTTCGGATTGAGAATGTCCTCAGATGTGCCTTGTGTATTCAGGTGCAGGTCCTCGCAAGGTACTTAAAACAAACACTATCACCAAGTCACACTTTCCCTCACACACACACTCACTCTCTCTCACACATACACACTAATCACGCACGCGTGCTCACACGTACATAAATAAATATTAAAGTGACACGTCTGATTCACCGAATTCTTTAACAAAAATGAGTAACTGCTAAAAGTGTTACAAAGAGTGAAATCGAAAATCCGAAGTTCTGTCAACGAAAACAAAGTTAAATACAAAGTTTATCGAAAAAGTAAACAATCTGTAAACGAAGAAAACTACGGGAAAAGTGAGTACTTAAAGTTCCAAATTTTTAAATATTTAACCTAAAGTTTACAAAATGACCAAGCACTAACGAACGGTACTCGAGCGTCAATATTTACTACAGCGCCAACTATTCTCGAATAGAAAAACGAAATACCGACAGCCAACTTGTTCACTATTCCATAGGAAACTAGCGCCATCTATTGACGAGTAGAAGCCAGAAAGAGCTGGCAGACCAAAAACAAGAAAGCAATGGAAACAAAAAAATAAAATAAATAACGAAATCACGGAACAGAAAAATAGATGGAAATGCGAAATTTGTATCGGAACCTGTGTCGCCACTCTCACAAAACTATACCCATAATCATATAATTCACCACAAATCAAGGATACGATTGATTCAATTTTGGTCAAAACAAGAATAAGTAATTATTATTATTTGAAAATATACCTTCGGCCTTACATGTAGGATTTATTTTGCTTTAAGACGAAAATTACTCACGGCGTTTAGTTTTCTGAATTCATTCCAAGTTGAATTTACGAGTATATTCCGCTATTCGACCATAGAGAGGCGGTATTTTCAAAATGGTTGCAATTATAAACTTAAATAACTTAGCAATAAGGTTCATTACTCTATGTTTGGATAGTAACAGTTGCCACTCGATCACGGCTGTGACACATGAACTTTGACTTACATTGTCGATATCGATAAATAAGATAACTTTTTTCGAAATTAATTTCAAATGTGACTCGCTTGGTGTTGGACTTTTGTATGGGAGCCATACATGAAACTTGTTGTTGGAATCGTTATGAAATAAGCAATCTCATTTAAAATCGATAAGTTCGGGTTTGCTTTGTAATACATTGTTAATAAAGTTCTACTTTCAAAATAGCGGAAGCGAAATATTCCCAGTTTATTGTATAAAAGTAGATAGAAACAAAAAAAAAACATTATTTTAAAGGTTTTTATTTTAATTTATGTAAATATACCTTATTACACATTAATCAATAAAAATAACACACGTACATTTTTAGTGTTCGGAACATCCATAGGAAATGGAACCCTTACAAAAATGAAATTGGTTCGGAACCCTTTGAATGCGAGTCCGACTCGCACTTAGCCAGATTTTTTTTCATACCACAAGCCTTACAAAATCATGCCTCGGGTAACTCTCACTCTGTGCTTGTTTTGCTTGGCATCCAATCAGCTCTACCCGTGCATCAATCCATTTTTCTTTGACGATAGCGTCTTTGGGAAACATAAAAGTGATTTCAATAAAATTACTAGACGAACTACAAAAAAATGTTTTATCGATATCTATCCATCCAGTATCCGACCCGACTACATCACTATTTGAATAGCGAAGAACTTTCGAGAACGAAACAGTAACTGAATCGATGTAAAATAAACTCTATGATAATGGGATAAGGTGGATTTTAACTAGACTTGAACTGAAGTTTTTGGCAAAATGAAATTTGCTAAGATTTTATTAGAAAACAAATAAAATCGTACTTACCGATGAAATGAAACACATATTTAAGATTTATTCTCCTACTATCATTTTTGCACTCCAAAATGGAAATAAACGGTAGGTATGGTTCAGAAAATATAAATTTATATCGAGAGTGAGCGAGACGATCGGTTCTTCGTGATGTTAGAACACGACTGGGTTGAGGTACGCGTAACTCCGCGTAATACGCGTGCCACGCCTACTTTGCACTTCTACTGTTTTTTTCTGTTCTGTGAACAAAATAAATAAAATAATAATAATGATTTAATACTTCTTACATCCATCCTGAGAGTGAAGATCAATGGACACATTGAGACTAATTCAATTATGTCCGCCTCTCAGAATGGATCTAGGAAGGGGTTCCGCGGTACTAAGGAGCTTCTCCTCATAGACATGGCTATAAGCCAACAGGTTCGTCGATCCCGCAAGGATTTGTCGATATGTTCGATTGACAACAAGGATGCCTACGACTCTGTGCCACATACGTGGCTCATGAGTGTGTTGGAGTTGTTTAAAATAGATGCAACTCTACGCATCTTTATATCACGAATGGAGGAGCTCGTGGCTAAAGAAAAACAGCCGCACGGGTCGATCTTCAAAGTAAAGCAACGCTTGCCAAGGTTGTTCTGTGGTTGGGTGACCATCTTAACGCACTGAGATTCCTCCATGCCTCGGAAAGCACGTTAAGCCGTTAAAAATCATCAAACTACTTTTACCGCTATGGGTGGACAAAGGGGAAGGTAGGTAGTGTCAGAATATTATTGATTAAAACCCATCCGTGTTCCTCCTAATGCCCTTTGCGTTCCAGGGCCACGGTAACTCTTTCGAAAAAAATCCGCAACCCTGGTAGGCACTGGCCTGGCCCTGGCGGGCCTAGTCTACTATGGTAATGGTGCTCCGCCCAAGCAGGCCAGACCTCCTCTGTATACTCCACCGTGTCCAATTATTTATTTTGTTTTATACGCGTTTGTACATAATTTCGTGTTAATTAGGGTATATAGTTAGGTACCTAAGTATTTATTATTGCAGCTTTTTGCGTTGATCACACTCGTTAACTGGTGATGATGATCACTATAACTACCCACACTTGCAAGAAAAAGTTCACAATGGAGATTCTCTTTAAAACTGAGCGACGATGGATTGGAACTAAATTCACACAGTGTTTCAATAGACTTCATATTCGTCAACGTGGTGATACAATTTTCAACATTCATGGATGCAGCTTTATAGAACACTAATAAAAATAATCCTACCAATTCAAATATTGTTCGGATTAGAGTATGTAATGTCAACCTACCGATTACTTATGCGTATATACCTACCTATACTAATTTTATCCGTTAAAGTCAGATTTGACTGAAATCCGAATAAGCCGAATTTGAATCTTGAAAACCAGACTTAGAAAAGTCAAGAAAATTCGGATTTTTCAGTTATTTTCGAATTTCGAAGAATCTGGATTGCAATCCCATGTTTGCTGATATAAAGAGGCTTTTTTATTGGAACGAAGTTCCTTATCGCGCGTTGCGAAAGAGGGCTAGACGGAAAAAATTAAGACCAAAAGTTGTAACGACACTTTTTGCTATAGTTGTAAGCCATGCGGCGTAGGAACTTCTTTCCATCCGGGTGTCCCTTGAAACCTCTTAAGTTGGAATGGAATGGAATACACAAATCCGATCCTGCATGGAGTATATAATCCCGATATGGTAGGAACTGACCATTGAGATGCCAAACAGTGGGTCATTATTATTATAATATAGGTACGATTCTTTGGGCCAAGCGTGTTCGCCTAGGGAGACCGCAAATATTTGTATTTGTTAAGTACGATATTATTAGCGGTCCCCCGACGCGATGACGCTTGGCCCAAAGAATCGTACCTATATTAAAGTAAAAGGATCAATACGTATTTTATTTTTTTCACTTTTAAGGTTATTTTTTGTCGGTTAATTATTTATTTTATTTATTATTCAGTAAACTATACTTATACATATATTATATTTTTAAATATTTTCAATACAAGTAAGTAAAAAACATTTAATAGTAGCCCACCGGTATCGGGAACAGGATCCAAGCTACCGTTATTGTTATTATTATCATATTTGGCAAAGCAACATTAAAATAGACGTGCCGAAATATTTTGACCATTAGGGTTTAAACCACCAATCGGACCATTGTGATAACTGTGATAAGTCTCGACCTATTCGCATCTGCTGTTGTCAATTACTGTTCTCCCCTGGATCTAGTTGGTGGCATATGAGGATTGGTCTTCAATCAGTTTGCTGCTGCAAAAGGTCCTACAACATCTAAAATGTAACCATCTGTACAAACAACCAAAAAAAGGTTCTGGAACTCAATACAGGCGATGAGTCTTTGAGGAGTAGCTAGAGCGGCGCCTCACCTTCCGCCTGACGCAGGTACGCACCTGACACGGATGTTTCAGGAGATATCTGTTTTGGATTCAGCGGGTGGACTCGCAGAGATGTCATCACTACGAAGATCGCCCAGCGGACACGGTGGAGTATATAGAGGAGTTCTGCCCTGCTTGAGTGGAGCACCATTACCATAGTAGACTAAGCCCGCCAGGGCCAAGCCAGTGCCTACCAGGGTTGCGGAATTTGTTCGAAAGAGTTACCGCGGCCCTGGAACGCAATGGGCATTGGAAGAAACACGGATGGGTTTTAATCAGTAATAGTCTGACACTCCCTTCCCTCCCCCTTGGTCCGCCGAGAGCGGGAAAAGTAGTTTGATGATTTTTTGTTTAAAAAAAAACTTTTTATAAAAAATACAACCGACTTCTAAAAACAAAACACTACAAGGTACAAAATAACTTCAGAAGAAAGAAAAGAACTTTAGTTTCGGAAGTCGGCGTTTTTGGTTACTTTTTCGTAAAAAGTTTTTTATTTTTCACTTTTTAGAGGTACCTACCTGCGTACCCATTAACAGCGTACCGGCGCAATTTTGTATGTAAATCGGGCTGGTTTCCGCAACTCCACGACTAAGCGCGTATTTTGCGTGCAGCCGGCGCAATGTTATGTTAAGAACTGGTGTAAAAAAAACATGCAATTTCAGCAATCGCGATCCATTTGCTATCATTTATTGAAGAGTTCCATCCGTTGCCTACCTCGTTCTTCGTCAGATCTTCACCAAATTGAAAATACTCTTCTATACATAAAAAGAATCATCCAAATCGGCTGATAATTGGCGAAAAATCGCTGAACAAACATATTTCACGGGATCTCATCATCAGATCCTAATTTATACCTTCCATCATCAGTTCAGCAACATGAGATGATGATTACCAGGCACAAATATCTGAATTGCGTTAGAAAGTTCATGGGATCCCTTCATCAGATTCTGACGTGGTGACAATGGGACCAATCGAGAAGTTGAGACCCTTTCAGATGAAATAAGATTTTTTCAAATCGGTTCATAAATGACGGAGTTATGAGGTAACAAACATAAAAAATAAAATATAAAAAAATACAACCGAATTGAGAACCTCCTCCTTTTTTGAAGTCGGTTAAAAATTAGAGTATTACTTCTGTCATGAAGAGACAGCGATTCCCGAAGTAGATACTAGCAAAATGCCGTAATTAACAGCATAGGTTAATAATTTCTGACTCTTCGAAAGGCATGATTTAGCATCTCTCTCCGCGAGCGCACCGTACACTCTCCTCGTTCTCCATCATTAAAAGTTCAAAAAATCGAATATAGCGACGCCCCGTCAACTAATTCATACCGCCAAATGATTCAGGGTTGCTCGCAAGCAAATTATATTAACATAATTATATCGATACTGTTATTAAAAACTTTTCTAAAGATAAAATAAAATAAATATTCATAATAGACAAATAATAAAGTTATTCATGTTAGATCATCATCTGATTAGCACTATCTGAAGTCTGAAGTGCCTATGAACCCTTTACAGTGTTTTGCAATATGTCCTATGTTATGTTTGTAATATGCTATGTATATAAAATATACTGTGCCTACCCTAAGTACTAATTATACACCTCTAATACCACTCAGAAGGTGAACAAGTTGATAACACATCATCGTCATCATCTACCTAGCTTTTTCCCAATGATATTGGGGTCGGCTTCCAACGTATTAAAGTGATCTTAATCATCATTTGCCTAGCCTTTTCCCAACTATATTGGGGTCGGCTTCCAGTCAAGCCGGATTTAGCTGAATGCCAGTATTTTACGCGGAGCAGCGGCCTACCAGACCTCCACAACCCATTAACTGGGTAACACGGTATTTCATGGCAAGACTGGAGTCAGCTTTACTGGCTTCTGAGTATCCGTAACGACTGCCAAAGATCTACAAATGACATCCGGGACCAACGGCTTAACATACCGAGTTTCTCGAGAGGAAACTCCGTATGTTAAGATGGTCACCCATCTACAGACCAACCTTGGCAAGCGTTGCTTAACCTGGAAGATCGACCCGTGCGGCTGTTATTATGTAGCCACGAGCTCCTTGAACAAGTTGATAACTGTTGGTGAATATAATTTGACAACTCGGTGAATAAGTTGATAACTCGTTCGTGAACGATTTGACATGTCCATTATTTTCTAAACTAGGTACCTATGGTCAATTTCGTTTATTTACTGTCATCATTTGATAGTTGGTTTAAATAACCTTCTAAATACGTAAACCACACACGATTAAGTATTTTTTCGATTTACCAGAAGAAGTCAAAACATTAAAATGGCCGTCCTGACAAATTGCCGTTTTAGACATGTCAACATATTCACGCCGGCCACGGAACTAACATCATTGAAAAAAACGCTTGAAAATAAGGAAGTCTGTGCCACTGTAGGAAGTGTGCTAGGCCCAATTTTATACTTGTTATACACATCTGACATCCCAGAACTGGAAAACAACACCATTGCGACCTTTGCAGATGATACTGCAATTATGACTACCGGATCAAGCCACAGAAAAGCAGTAGGAAAAGTCCAAGTAGCTGTGAAAAAAACTAAAACCGATATTGTGGCTGTGGCCAGTAATATTGGTTTTAGTTCGGTATCCTTCTGTGTTTCTGCTTTAATGCTTTCTGAGCTCAATAACTCGGTTTGAAATATTGTAATTGGGTCGATCTCCAAAATGGGTGTATTCGTGTGATCGCTCTAGTGCTTGATACATTATGTATCGCAGTAAAAATAATGATATGCAAATGGTATATTTTTACTATTGGCCTTCAATTGGCCTTTTGTAACTAAGTAATTTCGCGACCAGAGCAATCATAATTGGTGCCAGAGCGATCATAAATGGTGAAAACAGTGAGACAAAAAAAAATATTTAGCCGTGTACAGTTATATTCAGTGTACGTGTAACAAGATTATATGTAAGAGAACGAACCTGTTGGCTTAAAGGCAAATTACTTATTGGTAGTTCACAAGAAAAAACAACTGAGCAAATCTACATCGCGACAAAAAGAACCGCGACACCATCTATCTAACTAGCTGCAAACTACTATGTCGAAATCCTGCATTGCGCAAGCAGAGTTTACCGTGCGATTTGAACATATACATCAGCCCGAATATCATGATTGTGTCCCGAGGTGTGCGGAACTTTACTCTCTGTACCGCATACCTCTAAACTGGTGACCCTCGACATTTAACGTCAGCGCAGCCTTCGAGCAACTACTTCATTGTGACCTCAAGAAGTAGGTACTGGAAACAACCTTCCACTGGCCTGGCAAGCATCTCAAGATGCATGGACGACTCATCCTCTATCGACTTCCGGTCTCCAGAGGGCAGTGATGTAGCGGCATCAATGCCACCACAAGAAAAACCAACTGAGCAAATCTACATCGTAACAAAAAGAAGCGCGACGTCAACTATCGGGCATTAGCCCGCCAGGCACAACAACCGCCTAGTCGGAGGATCCTCCCTTTATAATGTAGGTGTGCGGGATTTAAACTCTGTACCGCATACCTCTAAAGTACTGTGCCGCGAGCTTTTTTCCTTTGGTAAGTCTCTCTTGACTTTATAAGCCATTGTGCGTATAGATCTGAATCATTTTTTATCTTGGCCATTGTACGACGCTCAGCCAATTTCTTCCTAAGACGTTATTCTTCAATAGATAATTTATTTCGAGGTATGATTTCTATCAGCAACAATAGTTGAAGAAAGGGTTACAGTTGTGGTAGCTAAATGCTATGTATCATTAAGGTAAAATACGTCATAATCTGTTTTTGGGTTTAGGTTATCCGAAAAAAGTCTGAAAAGATACAAATTAAAAGTAATATGCACAGAATTACTACAGGAAAATTAGCTCATTAACGTCGATCAGAGCGAATAATTCGTGTAGTTTTGAAAATTGGTACAGTTCAAAATTCAAAAAAATTCAAAATTGTTTATTACTTCACAAAGATTATATAAACATAAGTTTGTGATTGGAGCCTTTTTTTAAGCAAACAATGCCTGTATTTTAATATAGTACAGGCATTGTTTGCTTTTTGCTTTGACTCCGCTCTTCCATAACAGAAATTGGCATAAGTATAGTTTGTGTGTGTGAGTGAGGGTGAGGGTGCGTGTGTATTTGTGTTGTGTGCGTGTGTGTTTGTATGTGTGTTTGTGTACCTGTGTGAGAGTATAGGTCATGTCATAGGTTTCAAGAGGTCTTCCGTTTCCTCATAGGTTAGTTGTTTGATCCATTTCAGTATTTTTTTTTTTGCAATCATAATATTGGTTTTTATATATTTTATACTTATATATTTCTTTATTTATCCTTTTATACAACCGAGCAGCGCGTGCTTTGAATTGCATGGAGGCAATCAATGTTTTTGTTTTGGGGACTTCTGCAATAGCATGCTTTCTCCGTTTTGCTAGTTTGATGCATCGTAAGGTAGGGTTTTGTGTTTTTTTAATATAATATGAATAAGGTATAATTTTCTTACTGACAGTAATTCACTTAGGTTATAAGTATAATTTTCTTACTGACAGTAATTCACTTAGGTTATAAAGACTAGCTGTGGGATATAGCTAGTTTTCTTAAAATACATAGTTTTTATTAAGGCACGTTGTGCACGCTCTACTTCTATGAACTTAGTTTTTGCTGACCCTCCCCAGATAGGAATACAGTACACTGAGACAGACAGCGCCAAAGCGACGTATATCTCATTAAGAAGATTTCTAGAGATGTTATTTCGACTAATTATATTTTTTGGCACAATATGTCTCAGTGCACTGAACAACCAACAGAGTTTCCTAATCCTGCCAGCAACCAGTTCAACATGAAAATACCAGGATAATCTCTGGTCTACCATTACTCCCAAATATTTGGTATGTGGTACTTTATTTAATTTTGGGCAATTTCAATTTTTCAAAGTCCTTACAGTTATGTATTTTAATTTTAAAATCGTCCGTCGGTTCAGTTCGTGTACTGATGCTGAAACACACGAAATTAGTTTTGGATATGTTCAAAGTGAGATTATTTTTTAACCATTTGGTTATCTTATTCATGCCTATCTCAGCTGTGTACCCCCACTACGCCTAAACATTGCCAAGTTACGTGCCGGGTACTGTACCCAACATCTTGCCATGAGATACCAGAAAAAACAATAGCTGTATCATCGGCATATGAGAATTTTTTTGCGTTTTCGTGCTTTTTACCTTTTTCAGGTTTTTGCTTGTATCTCCAAAACCTACACAAAGCATTCGTGTAGGATAACACATGACTCTAACATGTATATCATTACACCTAACCAGGACCAGAAAAAAAGCCAGGATCACAGCATAACATGTAAGTACTTACCAACCATTACCTAATTAAGTATTAAGTTCAACTTTTCAACAAAAAAGTCATGTACCTAAAGACTTAGTAAGTAAGTACATCTGCTATCATTGAGTCAGATGACAAAAACTACACTGTCGGTGTGGTTCGGGATGGTTTCATACCATCCCGAATCAAGTTCTTTACAAAGTCATATCTTAAATTTATCAGCCTTATTAATAAAAATAGTTTATTCCGAACATAATCGGTAGTTACATTTGGACTTGTTAATCCCAGAGTAACAGTGAATTAATTTAGTCAATAACTCTAGTATTAATAAACATGGAGTAACCTCGGACTAACAATACATTCCTTACGCCAGGATTAACGCGCTCATTATGGCAACCCACATTTTTCATCACATTTAAAAGTAAAAAGAATGAGTCAGCGAATGAACTTATGACGTAATAGTGCGTAATAGTGACACTGTTGACTGACTCGTTCCACTTAGATCTCCTGCATCATCTCGAATCATAAAATGATGCGCGCGCATGCAGTGCTTATTCCGTTGTTGAACTAAGTATGTGGAGCGAAGGATTAACTTTTATTATAGATATTATTACTTATATTTTAGAATGTAAAGAGTATTGACTCTTTACATTCTAAAATCTTATGTGCACTTTGACTGTCATCTCTACCTTTAAATTTAACAATTCCATTAACAGATTTTTAATAAAACATAGATCTTTACACACTTCACCAATTGACAGATACTCAGCTTTAGTGCTAGATATAGCAACGCACCTTTGTTTCCTAGACTCCCAATTAATGTTGTTACGCCCTATGACTTGCTATCCAAAATGCAGTTACCCTAATCCGTATCAGCATATGCATTTAACTTAAAGTTTCCATCTGTATAAAAACATAAACAATAATCTATTGTGCCAGCTAAATATCTCAAGATGCGTTTTGCAGCCTCCCAGTGCGGCTCATCATAGTCATGATTAAATTAATTTAATTGACTGCATGCAAAAGAAACGGGCCTTGTACATACCGATAAATACATTAAACAGCCTAACAGTTCTCTAAAGTGATAATTTCTAGTATCAAGACCCTTTGTCTGAGGCTTCTGAATTCTTAGTCACCATTGGTGTGGATACAACTTTATCTTACCTATAATTACTATAATAACTTATCTATACCAAATTTAATTAACAATTTCCTTATAATTATACTCTGATTAGTCAATTTTTAAAGTACCTCTTGTCTTATCTCTAGAAATATTCATACCTGTCTAGGTATGAATATTACGAACTTAATTTGTTATTATTAAGAACTTAGGAAACATAACTAATTGTCTAATTAGTTAAGTTTCCTAAGTTCTTTACATTAAAATGACTCTTCAATACTGGAAACAATTAATTTGTGTCACTACTAAAAAATACATAAAAGTCATCAACATATATAGTGCTACTATAGTGAGATGCTTATTATTTATTTTTATATAAACACATGGCTCACATTTACTTTGACTGTATCCAATAGCAGTTAACAAAACATGAACTCTCTTATTCCAAATTCTAGAAGCCTGCTTAAGACCATAAATACCCTTCAGTAAGAGACATACTTTACTCTTATCACCATTGTCAAAACCTGGCGGTTGTTCCATATAAATATGGTTTCTTTTAACTCACCATTTAAAAAAGCAGCAGTTACATCAATGTGTTCCATGTTTAAATTTAACTCGCTGGCTAAAGAGAAAAGTATCCTCATAGTAGAGTGCCTAGCGACAGGTGAAGCTGTCGTAGTAGTGCAACACGGCGAAAAAGTCCTCGGTCTTTAAATATATTGCAAAGATTCTGCCATGCTTCCTTACTTGTCTTCTCTTTGATGCAATATTGGTAACATGAAGGCTTAATGCTCAAACATATGCAAGCGAGCGCTCGTTGATCATGCTGCTGATCTGTATCGTTGCCTTCTACACATTGCCAAAGCACTTCAAGCGTAAGTATAATTCTAATTGAAAATTTACATGTGTGAAAGTTTGACACACCTTCGAGTTTCTCGATTTCAAAGGGCACGGTCGCAGCGTTACTTGAAGACGATGGAAGCGGAGGCGCAGGCACATAGACAGGTGAAGCCACGTTTAGTAGAAGCGCCCGCTGATCACATCCAAGACCACGTTGCCTCACGCAGTTGTCGGCGCACACGTAGACAGTGCACATAACCTATTAATATTCTATCAGAGGTTTTCCGTGGATTGAAGAGCTGCATAAATAAAATTCTTCTTGAACATTTCTGCGTGTTTATTTTTCTTACACAACAATTAGGAAACAGTATTAGCCGCTTATACAGATAAACGTAAATAGATTGGTCTTAAAAATATGGCTGAAGAATGTACCTACGAGAACAGGAAAAAAAGGAGGAGACCATAAGTGACATACAGAAGAAATCGATTCGAAAAACAGTGTTGCAATACTAAATATCAATATCTAGTATTCAATCGTTCTCAGACATTAACAAGTTTACCATTTTTACAAAGATTGGACGATCTTAAGTATTTATTTTTAGACTTATGAGTCTAAAAATAATAACAGTTTTTAATTGATGTGAAAATTTTCTATAGCTTTAGCATAAAATATTTATAAAATCAATTAATTAATTTAATTATTGATAAACTCGATTGTCGACGTCAATAAGATTAGAAATGTAATCAGAATCGACCGGCTGTTAGCCCCTGTATCACGTTTGCGCTACCAACGCACCACTGAAATTTTCTATTGTTACGAAATTGACGATTAGAGGTATTGTTTTTGTTATTAAATAAAACTATGTTGATTTATCATTTGTACTTACATGTGGTAGGAAACATCATGGTTTCGCAAATTTGAAGTGGTAGATCGGTTCTTGCCATAGAAAACTGCACAATTAACCATATTTTGGAAGCACTTAGTTGCGACACAACGGCGGCGGTCTGCGGATGAACTAGTTTTATAGATATGGCTAATCGACTTTGGCTGAGGGGTTCGCTCGGCTATGCTATCTGCATAGGCAATGCTCTAAGTAAGTGTCTAGGGCCTCCAACTAGTTAAAGCTATTGACTGTTCGAACTCTTTTAAATAAACGCAGACCTACATACTAAGAAGTATTTACAGGTTTACGTAGGTACAAAAGAAGCTGCGCATTAACCATTTAGCCGCGCTCCGTCTTATTAGACCTCAATGTCGTTTGTAGCAGCGGCAGCGCATCCTCTCTGCAATTTCGAAGATAAGTTGCTACTTCCTCCGCCCGATGCCAGTACAAGTCATATTTACCTCCTTTAGTTTTCATTCTCACGGAAAACTTAGTATTTTATGAATTTCGATACATAACGTAAATTTAGGTGCTTCTCGAAAGATTAGGTAGATTATGTGTAATTGTTGTTCTACACCCACATTTCTCCAACTTTGTTTTTATTTAGTCCCATGAAATGGAATGAGTCTACCGTGTACAAATCCAGACTCCGTGCTGCTTAGGTATTGAGATATTCCAGATAGAAAAAAAACCCGATCCTACAATCGAAGCCAGGATCATCCCTAGGCCGTAGAGCATTTCTACCTTTACAGAAAATATAAATTTATCTGCGTATTATGTAGGTATTTGAAAAAAAAAATACGGGTGTGACTGGTTTTTATTCAAAATCTACACAAAACATACTTAGGTGAAAAAGGTATATACATGTGAAATCCCAAAACTAGAAAACAACACCATTGCGACCTTTGCAGATGATACTGAAATTATGGCTACCAGATCAAGCCACAGAAAAGCAGTAGGAAAAATCCAAGTAGCTGTGAAAAACTAAAACCGATATTGTGGCTGTGGCCAGTAATAACGGTTTTAGTCCTATTATTATTGTTACCACCCACCCACGCATTCCGCCTGGTAAACGCTGTTGAGTTTACCTAGCAGTCTGGATATTCCGATGTTGAGGTTATTGGAGTAAACTTTGATCCGTCAGTGTAAATTATTATTTTATTATTCTCAGCACTTTGGGACCTGAGTGGTCGTCCACTTCTTAGTTATAGTCCTAACTATGTAGTAGTACCTACTTCTGGAAATGGTGCGTCTTTTGAGCTTTGTCGTTGGTTGATTTCATTATGGGTTTCCGTTTAACAGCATATTCCATGATGCGCGTGTGCTTGATTCTATAGTCTGTTCCTAAGGTGTCAGATATGCTGAACCTGAAAACCGTTAGGGCTGCCACCTCTCGCACTATATGGTGTAGTAGTGCGAGAGGTGCACACAGCAGGGCCGCAGCAGGGCCGCAGTGGGCGCAGTTCTCATACTGCTAGTGATTGCCACAAAGGCAAGTCGTTTCAGTTTTTTGAGGTCTTTCTGCGCCGTTTACACTTGTTCGCTTATTCGGTAGTCAATTGTGTTTCTCCTACTATACTTTATTTCAGGCATTTTGGTAGTGTAGCCATACGGATTCTTGGTAGAAATTGCATCTTTAAAGCCGCGATTCAAAATAAAAACATCTTCTTCTCTATCAAACCAATTGAAAACTCCATCCCTGCCTCTTAAATAATTACAATAATCGTTTGACAAATGGTTTTCACTTACAAATACTTAATAGTTTTGACTGAAATACATAGAATATTTTAAACTGATGTAGTGACTCAGATAACAGACTTAGAGGAATGACGTAATATTAAAAAACTAGGTATTCATGTGCTATCATAATATAAGCGTAATCTTCTTTGGCCGGCTACTTTACTTTTCGGTCCATTTTGTCAGATGTCCTTTAGACTAATCTTCCATACCTACATATAAAATCCTTTGTCCTGAATGACTGACTGATCAAAGCACAGCCGAAACCGCTCATCGTATAGACTTTAAAAGAGGTGAAATAGGGGTTGGAAATGTTGACCAAAGTAAATAATAAAGATTGTCATTATTAGTTTTTTACAACTACTCCCAATAGGCGAATTAAGGGGAGTTAAACTTTGTATGGAAGAATCTTATTCCTTGGGCCAATTTACATGAAATTTGTACTAATATTGACCGTATATACTAGACATTTGTATTATTAGTTTTTCACAAATTTTCCCAAAAGACGATTTCGGTTCCTATATTAAATTTGTATGGAAGATTCGTATTCCTTGGGTACGTATGGAAGATTCGCATTTCAAGTAAACTTGAATGTTGGCACCTTCGTTAATAGATAGCTGATTCATTAATAATGTGTACAATGAATATAATATATAAAGCATAATTTACAAATTGGATGGTAAAGTTTGTTTGTAGGTGGCGCATGTAACATGATCTACTAATGATACTTCATCTTTGATATACCTAAAGAAACATCTATATCAGCATTTTCTGTAATGCTTACTACTGAGGATTCCAACGATATTATACGGGAGGATCTAACAAAGTTTGTATGGAAAAACGTGTTTGCTTGGTCTGATGACTTCAAAGTTTCAAAATTGTAGATATCGTTCAAATAAATGCAGAGTACGAAATTAGAGCATTTAGCAAGGAACAAAATACACTTCTCATCAAAAATCGGAACAGTACTGCAAGTACAAAAGACGCCTCCTGATATCATTAAAAATCGGCCAAGTGCGAGTCGGACTCATCGCATCGGCCCACCGATAGTTCCGTACAATTTTTTAGGCAAAAATTACATTAAATAAAGACTACATTTTTATGAATTAATTATTATAAAAATGTATAGTTTACAGATTTTCCCTATACTGGTAATATAAGACAGTACCTATTACTTGCCAAAGTTCTTTGAGGAGCTCGTGGCTGAAGAATAACAGCCGCACAGGTCGATCTTCAAGGTTAAGCAACGCTTGCCAAGTTTGGTCTGTGGATGGGTGACCATCTTAACATAATGAGCTTCCTCCGTGCCTCGGAAAGCACGTTAAGTTGTTGGTCCCGGCTGTCATTTGTAGAACTTTGGCAGTCGTTACGGATTGTCAGAAGCCAGTAAACCACCTCCAGTCCTCCAGTCTTGCCAAGAAATACCGTGTTACCCATTTAACTGGTTGTGGAGGTCTGGTAGGCAGCCGCTTCACGTAAAATACTGGTGTTCAGCTGAATCCGGTTTGACCGGAAGCCGACCCCAATATAGTTGGCAAAAGGCTAGGCAGATGATGATGATGACTTGCCAAAGTTCTATGTCCCTATATATTTGAATTACCTTGAGAGTGTTGAAATATATTTATTTGCAGCTTAAACGGCTGTATCTCTTTTTATCGCTTCAAGAAAAACGCTTCGGAAGGCACGCATAAGCCGGTGAATCCAGCCGCTAAATGGCGGTCCTCAAATAAACCATACCTGAAGCCCTTGAAGCGGTTTAGAAACACTGATACTATAGGGTGTGTGGGGTTGTTAGACCTTACTGCCCACACGATAAGAAAATTGCTTCAAGGGACTGTAGACTTGAGTATATTATGGTTTTAATTTTAACTCGATACCTCTACGCGTTCCCGAGATAAAGCTTCTAGACAGACAAACGGACGGACGGAGAGCAAAGTGATTCTTTTTTCTTTTTGAGGTACGGAACCATAAAAAATACGCCAATTAACAGCTGGCGGTTAACACAATTCCAAAAATATTTATGTCTTCGAATTTTCATCCAGAAAATGGAATTATAAATTATTCTCAATGTGTAGGTAAGTATGCCTTCGGAATTTCAATATTTAACCACGTTGTTTTTTGCCTAAAATATACGAGTGAATAAAATAAATAAATAGATATTGATTGTTAATTAAGCTCTGTGACATCCTACCAAAGGGATTTTTTCCTAACAGATATAGATATCTCGACCACGGAAACCGCCCAAGTCAAGTGGCGTTGCTGGATTCAGGGCATAGTGAAACGTGTTGTGTCTATTGCATTGATTGCAGCTCTCTGCTCTTAAAATAGTGTATCAGCGTTATCTGAAGACTGGTATGTTTACTCGCCGCCCAGTATTTAGGATATATCAAGTAAAAAATCGTCACTTTAACTTTATTCGACTGCAGCAGCGGCTCAGTGAGGTTCGAGGATTGACTGTGAGCAATTTTATCATTAGAAAAAGATTGACCTCATAAACCTGATAATGGCCCAAAATTGATGGTATACCAACGAAGAGGACGACTTAACTGTGCACGTGACCATTTAAATCATACCTTCTATCTCTTTTCTGATGAGAGTTAGATAATGCAGTATGGTGTAGATAAATTGTATCGAAGTGAGGGAGAGCTTTTTGCATAGTAGGTTCTGTATTGAAGCAAGAGTCAGTTACGGTGGCGGTTCTTGGACGGTTTGGAAAGGCATAAGCGTCGGTGGAAAAACCGAACTTGATTTTGTATCTGGACCCCACTTACAGCCATTAAACTGGAGTCTCATGGGTACCCTACGCATATAGAATACCCGACTCACAGCGAGAGATTCTGCTCCGGAGACGCTTGGCCAGCTTGGACCAGAAAGGTGGGAAAGCATCCCACAACACAATATTGTGACACTCATCCGTTCCATGAGGAACAGCTTGGCAGTAATTTAAGCCTGGGAAGGAAATACGAGGAGATACTGATTAAACTTCTTAAATAATTTTTTTCGTTTTAGGTCTTTGTTTCTTACATTAATTTTACAAATTCTTCTTTAAGGGTAAATCATACCTGTTGAAAATAATACGATAGCTAAAGAAATTTAATTTTTAGGGTTCCGTACCCAAGTGGTAACCAACGAAACTCTATTACTAAGCCTCCGCTGTCCGTACGTCCGTTCGTCCTTCCGTCCGTCCTTCCGTCCGTGTTTGTCTGACAGCGGGCTTTATCTAAGGAACCGTAATAAGTAGACAGTTGAAATTTTCACAGAGTGTGTATTAATTTTGCCGTTATAACATCAAACAATAAAAAGTAAATTAAATATTAAAGGTGAGACCCCTTTAATATTCAATTAAATTTTTATAATACAAGAAAAAATGTTTTTTTTTTCGGTTTATGGTACGGAACCCTTCGTGTGAGAGTCCAACATGCACTTAGCGGTTTTTTATTTAAAACATTAATTTTCAATACCTTATAATATCCCATAGAAATATAATATCCGCAATTAACTGGCATTATCTTTTTTTGTTAACTTAATGTAAAAAATGTAAAAAATGTAAAAAATCGAACACCTCTGAATTTGGTTTTGTGTTAACAAAACCAAACTTCAGAGGTGTTCGATTTTTTGGCTAAAAAGTGTACCTATGTGAAATGTTCCAAATAAAATTAAACAAAACAATATTTTTTTAATATTTGGATCTGATTTAGAATTCTTAAAACAAATAATTATGTATTTTCTTTGAATTATTTATATACTTCTGGACACATCTATTGGCCCACCTTAGAGTTTAGGTTTCGATGGCCCCTACCGAAATATGATTGCTAGATTGAACAAAAACTGTTGATGCAGTTTTAAACCTGTTACATTTTACCATCTTTTTCGATCGTATTGTTTTAAATTTGAATTCAGAAAACCATACGACATGGAGCTACGCCTAACAAGTCGGATATGCGCCTTGTTAAAGGCAATTGATTTTTGAAAAAAAAAACATGTTTTATCAAATAAAGGTTTAATTTAATAACGCGTGTTGCCTCCATGGGCATCTACCACAGCTCTCATACGATTAGGCATAGAGTTTATCAACCGCTCTATGAAATTTTGAGGGATCATCTCCCATTCCTCTTCTAGGGCAGTTTTCAACTCCTGCATCGTCTGGGCAACTGGCTGACGAGCCCTAACACGTCTTTTTAGCTCGTCCCACATGTGCTCAATGGGGTTCATGTCTGGGCTTCTGGCTGGCCAGTCCATAACTGTGATGTTCACATCCCGAAGATATTCCCTGACGATGCCGGCCGCATGGGCTCTTGCATTATCATGCATAAAAAGGAAATTTGGGCCCACATAGTCCGCGTATGGTATCACGTGAGGTTCTAAGCACTCACGAATGTACCTTTCAGCATTTAATGTTGGCAGCCGTGGTCCTGTAACAACCTCAAGTTGAGTTTTGCCGCTCGCGGATATACCGCCCCAGACAGTCCATGAGCCACCGCCATAAGCAACCCTTTCTTCAAAGCAGCATTGTGCGAAACGCTCTCCCTTACGTCAGTAGACCTTCTTCCTTCCATCATTGCCATGTAACACAATTTTAGTCTCATCAGAAAAGAGTACACGGCTCCAATCTTGCTGTGTCCAATTTAAATGACTGCGTGCGAAATGAAGGCGCGCTGTTCGGTGGGCTCGCGTTAGTTTGGGCCCATTAGCTGGCTTGTGTGGTACTATATCGCGTTCTTTTAACCTTCTCCGAACAGTTCGAGCACTCACAGATACTCCGTGGAAGTCGCGAAGTTGGTTTTGTATCTCAATGGAGGTAAGGTGACGATTTCTCAAGCTGGTCGTCACGATGAATCGATCCTGCCTTTCAGTTGTGACCCGAGATCGTAGCCTTCCTTGGCGACGAACAAAGCCGCCAGTCTCTAGGTACCTCCGATAAACATTTCGGACCGCAGATCGACTTAAATTAAGTTGAGCACTCACGTTTCTTTGGCTGTGTCCGGCCTGAATAAGTGCCACAGCTTGGGCGGCGACTTCAGGTGAAGTATCCATAGATTATTGATAGAACCTCACCTTAATGTTAAGAATAAGTAATGTTTGTTGCAAAACCAAAGATATCAATCACTTTCTCAAGAATTAAATCCAAGTAAACCAATAAAACCAAGTTTTCTTAGTATTCGATTATTTGATATCAACAAACAGGCTCCAAATTGTCTTTTGTTTCTTTAAATTCTGTGTTCGAAATTCAAAAAAAGACTATTGAATGAAATTGTGAATGTGCCAGGTTCAAAACTGGATAAAAACTTTTTGCTCGACCTTATATAAAATTTTAGCTAGGACCAAACGAAACTGAAAATACAAGGTGGGCCAATAGATGTGTCCAGAAGTGTATAATTTAAAAACTTTCATTATGTAACCTCGATTTTCCTTCGATATTCTCTTAGATACATAGGTACTTACCCATACTTACATTCTGATCTAAATCTTTGAAGTGTTTGTTTGTCAATTATAAACGATTGCTCTGTATATTTTTCTGCTTGATTTGTTTGCATAGTATTGCTTAGTTAATAGTATTGTTGGTACCTATATAGTTTTTCGTTATTTCCTTACATTTATAGGTATTATTGTATGTGTTCATTTCTCAAAATAGGAGCAGAGTTTATTTACATTAATGGGAAATTAATGAGTCTCACTATTGCTCCAATAGTAGGCGACGGCAAATTCATTTTTCGTTCGCTTTCTTATTTGTTCGTTCGTTTGTTATTAAGGGTGGGAAGTCATCCAATGAATCCTCCCACTCTGGGCAAAACAGAATTACCGACTAAAGCGCACCGTGTTCCTCCCAATGCCCTTGGCGTTCCAGCGCCGCGGTGACTCTTTCGAACAAATTCCGCAACCTCAGCAAGCCTATGTAGTGGTTAACAACTATCAATACGCGTAATAACGACAAATGCTTGTGGGGAAAGTAGGGAATATTTGTCTATGAACACGGTCATTGACGAAAATGATACACATCACTTGGTAAGTTTTTAACCGACTTCTTCAAAAAGGAGGAGGTTCTATGTTCGGCTGTATGTATCTTTTTTTTTATGTATGTTCAACGATTTCTCCGCCAATTCTGGACCGATGTTAAAAATTATTTTTTTATTCGATAGCCTATACTCCTGAGGTGGTCCCATTGTCACCAAGTCAAAATCTGATGATGGGATCCCATGAAAATCGAGAGAAACCCTCAAATTTTATAACAGTTTATCATAAACTTTCTAACGCATTCAGATATTTGTGCCTGGTAATCATCATCTTATGTTGCTGAGCTGATGATGGAAGGTATAAGTCAGGATCTGATGATGGGATCACATGAAAAATGTTTGTTCAGCGATATTTTCGCCAATTGTTAACCGATTTGGATGATTCTTTTTTGTTTGGAAGAGTATTTTTTTCGGACTGGTCCCAAGATCTGATGAAAAACTTCGTAGGTAGGCAACGGAACTCTTCAATAAATGATAGCAAATGGATCGGGATTTCTGTAATCGCATGTCTGTTGATTGTTTACACCAGTTCATAACATGATATCACACCGGCACGCTGTGCTTAAAAAACTTTTGAACAAAAAAATAAAACCGACTTCCAAAAACAAAACACTACAAAGTAAAAAATAACTTTAATTTCGGAAGTCGGTATTTTTCGTTATTTCGTTTTTGAACACCGACTTTAAAATTATTTTTTTGTTTTAAAAAGTGTTTTTTTTATGATTTCTACTCAGATATTCCTTTTAAAACTTTGCAATGAGCTTTCGACTATACTGAAACATTCCTAATGGAAAACCCTAAATACACTTTTTGCCCGACCTGGGAATCGAACCCAGGACTCCAAGCAGACCAATGGGGCAGTTCCAGAATGCAGTTCAGAGTGTGCGTAGAATTGCATTCTTCCATCTTTCTAATTGTATCAGGGGTTAAGCATTGCTGGAAATTGACTGTTCGTGTATATTATCTAAGCGATCTTATTTAACGACTTCATTTTTTTTCCTACACACACGCGAACGAAGACGCGGGTAACAACTAGTATCTATATAAAAATCTCGTGTTACAGTGTTTGATATAGAACTCATCCGAAACGGCAAGACCAATTTTTATGTTTTTGTTTTGTCTATGATCGAATAGGAGAGAATACGGAAGACCGGCGGTCCTTGGGGCCCTTCAGGAACTGTTCAATTCCATCATACTCGAGGGGAAATTGCCACAGGCATGGAGCAGAGGTGTGGGGGTACTCTTCTTTAAGAAGGGCGACAATGCCCTGCTGAAGAACTATAGGCCCATCTCACTTCTGAGCCATGTCTTCAAGCTGTTTTCCAGAGTCACAGTCATCACGAACCGTCTCGCACGCAGGTTTGACGACTTCCAGCCTTCCGAACAAGCCGGATTCCGAAAAGGCTTCAGCACCGTAGACCACATACATACGCTCCGTCAGGTGTTATAGAAGACCGAAGAGTATAATCTGCTACTCTGCTTAGCATATGTGGACTACGAGAAAGCTTTTGATTCGATCGAAACTTGGGCTGTGCTGCAGTTTCTCCAACGGTGACAGATCGACTATCGGTATATCGAGGTGCTGAGATGTTTACACAAAAACGCCACCATTTCAGTCCGACTTCAGGATCAGACCTCGAAACCTATCCTCTTGCAGCGGGGTGTGTGGCAGGGAGACGTTATTTTTCTCCGAAACTGTTCACGGCCGCAATGGAGGATTTCTTCAAGATTTTGGACTGGAGAAGGCTGGGCAATGAATATCAACGGCGAGTACACCAGCCACCTTAGGTTTGCTGACGATATACTCGTCATGATGGAGACTATGGAGGACCTTAGTTTAATGCTCGATGGATGACCTCAGTAGAGTTTCCGAAAGAGTGGGTCTCAAAATGAATATGGACAAAACCAAGATGCTGGCAAATACCCATATAGCACCCACTCCCATCAAAATCGGATACTTTACACTCGAAGTTGTAGACGAGTAGGTCTACAACTTCGAGTGGTCTAGGACAAACGGTCCACTTAGGTTGGACCAACTTTGAGAAAGAGGTCAACCGTTGAATCCGAATCGGCTGGGCAGCGTTCGGGAAGTTGCATGGCATCTTCTCGTCCCACATACCACAATGTCTCCAGACGAAAGTCTATGATCAGTGCGTGTTGCCAGTGATAACATATGCAACTGAAACGTGGTCTCATAATGGGCCTCATCAGAAGGCTCAAAGTCACTCAAAAGGCAACGGAGAGGGCAATGCTTGGAGTTTCCTTGCATGATCGAATCAGGCATGATGAATCAACTAAATTGACAGTGGGCACATTGCTCGCAGAAAAAATGGCCGATAAGGCTGAAAAGTTCTGGAGTGGCGACCGCGTACCTACCGGAAGACGCAACGTTGGAAGGACTCCCACAAGGTAGATCGATGACCTGGTGAAGGTCGCGGGTAGCCGATGGATGCGGGACGCGCAGCAGCGGTCGTTGTGGCGACGCTTGGGGTGGCCTATATCCAGCAGTGGACGTCTTTCGGCTGGTATGATGATGATGTATAGGAGAGATTAGGTCGTAGGTTGTTTTTTTTTGTATGGCTAAACAACGTTTGCAAGGCCAGCTTGTTATAGAAGAATAGTTAGGTAGTAGGATTCTTGGGTTGGTTAAATATAAAATGCATGTAAATTATTAACTTTTGAAGTAAAAATCCAAATCCCGTCTAACCTTTCGAAGTTTCCCGAACAGCAAGCTTTAACTGAACACTGACTAGGTTTGCTGATTCTCTCCTAAGTAGGTAGATTTGCTTAACTTCAATGCATGAATTTAGGCACTTACTATTACGTAAATCTATTATGAAAGGTTCCTAATTCTAAATATTGTATCGACTGAAAATTAGCAAAGCACCTCAGCTAATATAAATATTTCAAGACGCGATTAAATTTTCCGTTGCCGACGTGACCTTCGAGACCGGGTGACGCGGCTCTTGCATGGCGTCATCTAGGCAAATATTACACGCTACTGTTTACGGTTAGGTACCACCTATGAATATGGTAGTAAAATAATTGTGTTGTTTGTAAGTACGAATTATCTGGATATCCGTGTTTAGTAGTATTATATTATCCGGATAGTATGCATGATATCCGGATATCCGAATACTAAGTCTCAAGGAGGTACTTGGGAGTGGTCCTTGATAGGAAATTGTTTTGAAGAAGTCATGCTGACTACAAACTCAATATGAACACAATAGTACTTTAAGAATGCATCTAATTTTAGGCAAAACATGAGGTCTCTTCCCAAAGATTAGGTTGTCGCCACGCAGCCTCGATCAGACCAATGCTGGTCTCTTAATTTGTGGACTAGGACGGCAAATTCGACTAACAGAGATCAACGGTTCCTGCTCCGATTTCACTGGCTATTTGAACATGCAAAAACTCCTCTACAGTTATACGTTCACCAGGAGGCAGCAATGGCTACCATCGGGCTAATGTACCTAGGCGCATCCATCAAGAATAAGCACCAAAGTAGCGCTTACGCTGGCTATGTAGAATAGCCAGTCGATTCGCGCCTACGCTGGCGAATGTAAGTATGGCCAGTCCCCGATTCACTAAAACGGACTGAATGTATCGCTATAACTATTACTACTAGTAACATGTGCGAACATCTTATTTTTAACCGACTTCTTCAAAAAGGAGGAGGTTCTATGTTCGGCTGTTGTATTTTTTTTATGTATGTTCACCGATTTATCCGCCAATTGTGGACCAATTTAAAAACTTCTTTATTTATTTGAAAGCATATACTCTTGACGTGGTTCCATTGTCACCAAGTCAGAATCTGATGATGGGATCCCATGAAAATCGAGGGAAACCTTATAAGCAAACACAATGTTTTTCATGACATTTCTAACACATTTTGTGGTTTCACTTTTTAGTGGTATGCAATTAGGTACCACTAAAAAGTGAAAAATAAAGAACTTTTTTACAAAAAAGTCAAACCGACTTCCAGAAACAAAACACCAAAACACCGACTTCAGAAATTAATGTTATTTTATACATAGGTATAGTTTTGTTTTTGGATGTCGGTTTTTCTTACGTTTTAATATCCAACAATTCATATATTTGAAATTATTCATATTGAAATGATTAAAACACAGTTAATGAAAAGATTAAATATCAAGGCCTTGATATAACATTTTCACGAACTGATTCATGAAAACATTGTGTCAATAAAAGATTCATATTGGGGCCCAAGTCAAAAGTTAACGGAAAAGGATGTTTTTAATCCGTTTGGAACATGATCTCAAGCATTTGGTGCCTGCTATGGATTCGTATTAAATTTAAATAAAAATAATTTGTTGATTTTATATTCGTTTGATTTTCTTATTTATATCCGGATTATCCTGATAATTACGGATCGGGATTTCCTGATAATTCCGGATAGTGTTTAAGTAGTATCCGGATGGAAAAATGGTCCGCATAATTGCATACCCTCGTTGAAGATCATGCGCACAGAACCCGGATGCTAGGTATAAATAAATAATATAATATCGGTACCTTAACTCGATCTAGCAACTCAACTACGTCGTTGCTGTCCTCTGCGGAACCTTTAATACGTACTAGGTGATATCCATTTTTATTATTAATTTTGTTTTTGTAAGTACATATTAAATAATGCTTCCTATTATTTAGAATGGAAGACAAAAACGTCTTGCGCTGACCCCAAATAACAAGGGCAACGATAAGGGTAAGAAGACGATGATGATGATTAAATAATGCAATAAGGGAACCGTGACTCATTAATTTAACTAAGTAATGTTAAATATACCTACATAGATTGCGTTAGAAGCTACTTTCTTTTTTGCTGATGTTCAGGTAACGGTTATGCAACTGTTCACTGTAGAGCGCCGTGTGCGCTCGTTGTTCAGCAGCGGCTGCGTCGCGCTGCAATGGCGTCGTCGTACGCTGACGCGGCAGGTCGCCCGCGCCCGCGCGCCCCGTGGCCTCCGCCGAGTTTCGTGGCTACCGCAGTATGCCTCAACTCGCGCCGCCGCGCCGTACGCCTCGACGCTGCGCTACTTCTCTCGCCACACAACGCTGCGAAAACAAACACCGTAATTATCTCTTCGCGATAAAAGCATACAACGCGCTATCAGTCCTTGATAACTCACCAGTGTGATAACTGATAATATAAGTGGTTGACGCCTAAAGTACAGTGTGCCTATTATGTAAAACCCAAAAAAGTGGATTTGCTGGAGACACAATGATGGCTGCGGCGACTGCTCCCCAAAAGACAGTCTCTATCTACGACTATCCGGAACACTTGAATCCTTTTCATGAGGAGGACAATCACAACAAGATCCGGTTCTGGACTATCGGGCGGCGTCTCAATCGTTCCAACAGCATCAGTTTTTCCGGACTGAAGGACCTTAAGAATTCATGGTGAGTTCAAAAGAAATCATTTAGTATCTTATATTATTAAAACTGTCGAGGAATCAGCTGTTCGATTCTGCAGTGCGATTCAGCCGGTTTATTTTGTCGACATCTAACCGTGAACACTTAGGTGGAGTGAATGACAAGTGAGCTGTCTTTCCATCTTCTTTGTATGGTTTGACAGCTCACTTATCGTTCACTTCGCCTAAGTTTTCACTTCGACATGCTTACAGAATCGCACTGCTGTAAACATGTCGAAGTAATAAGCCTTCGCTTCGAAATGTTTGTAGAATCAACCAAATGTTTGTAAAAATGTCGAAGTGAAGGCTTGAATGAAGTGATTACGAAGTGAGCTGTCATTCCATCTTGATTATATGGATTGACAGCACACTTCGTGATCACTTCACTTTGACATAATTACAGAATCGCACTATACTACAGAACTAAACTGAATTGACGATTATCTAAATATTATGTCGCATGCATTTGACGTCATTATCTTGACCGAGACCTGCTTGACGCTAGACATACTTACCTATCTGATAATGAATTTATTCATCAATGCTAGTTTTGGTATCTTGATGCAATTATAACAGTTTATTCTAACTTAATAACTTAACCACTCTGCACGACAACATTTTGTTATTTGACACATCAGCTGAGTCAACGAGATTTTGCGAATTACGTCATCAAATACAGGAATTACTTGAAATTTCATGAATTTACTATGACAAGTTTGTTTCCGTAGCTGTATTATACGATAAGTTTGTGAGAAATATGTTAAATTACATGCTAAGGTCGTTCAAATCGCTTTAGTCTGCTCAAAAATGTGACTGGAAGCGCCAGGGTAGCCCGCGAAATTCATTTTTTTTTATGTTTTAAATTTTTTTGACTTTCGCGGGCTACCCTGGCGCTTCCACCTTAAATATCAATTACTTCACTTCTCAAAAAGGTAGTCAACTTACATTTTCTGAAAATATATGAGTTAACAAACTTCTCGCTTGCTAAAAAGTTTCAAAAGGGCAACATCGAGACATATACGCGTATTTCGTATTGTCCTTATTCATAAATAAGTAAATTAATAATACGATCGAATCTTGACAAAAAAACAGCGATGTTTGAGGCTAAAAAATCTGAAAATTGTGGATTTTGAACACCCAAACTCCATTATGGGGCTAGTGGTATGCTCATCATTTGATTATCTGACGAATGTATCCATATTTCTAACGATATAGGTACGAGTATGTAGCGGTAATGAAGTTTTTTCATTTCCAAAGTCGAAGTTTCGCGCCAACTGAGTTTGTTTACGTTTTTATTTTAAGCAAATGTCACCCACTCACATGTAGGTAAATACGATTAAAAATATGACAATTATGAATTTAAATATCATGAACAACAATAAAAGCCCCAGATCTAAATGCAATTTACAAACACAGATCCAATAACACGTAATTTCATTACCACTACACTTTATTTGTGTTCAAAATTTTCAACCATTTTTTTTTTGGCTTCGTTCAGTTTGTGCATTTAGCCAATATCACGTTTGGATTTTGTTTTTTTAATTGTTAGGGTTTGCCATATCGACTATGCTAATCGTTTTTTTTTGACTTGATGAATTTAAAGGAGCGGTTTTCATAAATCGATTCTTAGTAAATAGAAAAAATACTTTTAAGGCTTAAAATACAATAGGCACTTATTATAATCATTATTTATGGTTTCTTATTACATTTAAATAGGCTTTTGGGCAGCAAAATTTGAGAATTAAAAAGAACAACTCAAAAAACTCATCGGACCCATGATCAATTTCGCGCGGAATTTTATTTTTTTCGAAAATTAATTTAGAATGTGCTCGTATTTCAGAAAAAAAATATGAGACTAAAATTATCGCAAGTTTTATATTTGATTAAATTATTCTGCCCGCGGATTCGCCCGCCTGCGTTTTTAGTATTCTCATGGGTTTTGATTTTTGTGGACGGAACCCTAATCCTTTCAAAAATGAGTTACTGATTCTAACATCATTAAAAAGTGTTTTTGTTTTAGCTGTCGTATGTACTTTCATATGCATTTAGAAATAAGTTGTTATTTTGATATTACAAACAGACACTGTATGTCTGTTTTATCTAGAACACCCAGTAGGCTAACGGCTAATTAATAATACAAATGCATCGAAATATTAAGGACTATGTTTTCGGCGATGTAATACCAGGCATTCTGTATGGGTTTCATAAAGAATGCCCGGTATACATCTGAAAATATTTTTGAATCACGCACGCACTCTGAATTTAAATTTTGAGTAGGAAAATAAGCAATTAGCGAAATTAGCCGTGGTTTCAATGAATTTGTTGAATTATTCTATTGAAAAGCTCGTGGCTGAATAATAACAGCCGCACGGGTCGATCTTCAAGGTTAAGCAACGCTTGCCAAGGTTGGTCTGTGGATGGGTGACCATCTTAACATAGCGAGTTTCCTCCGTGCCTCGGAAAGCACGTTAAGCCGTTGGTCCCGGCTGTCATTTGTACATCTTTGGTAGTCGTTACGGATAGTCAGAAGCCAGTAAATCTGGTTCCAGTCTTGCCATGAAGTACCGTGTTACCCAGTTACTGGGTTGTGGAGGTCTGGTAGGCAGCCGCTCCGCGTAAAATACTGGTATTCAGCTAAATCCGGTTTGACTGGAAGCCGACCCCAATATAGTTGGGAAAAGGCTAGGCAGATGATGATGATGAAATAATAATTATCATTATTGCATTTTACTCCTTTAACGTATTTTTAATTTTTTTTAGAATCGAATTACGATAATCGATCATTTAAATTTAACGGAAAGATCAAAATTTAAAAAAATATCGATTATCAGATCGTTTTGAGACACCCTAAAAATAAAAAACAAAAAACTATATGGTTGATGGTGGATGGCGATTATCACAAATACACTTTCATTTTATTTGTGAAAAATAGTAAAGATGCGAGTCAAATACGAATGAATTATTAGCGCTATCTTATAACCCCTTTTTATCCAATTGTTTTAATTAACGCTCATACATAAGATTTTTAAGTAACTTTATCAATAACAACATTAAAAAGGATGTCGTCTAGTAGGTACATTTACGTACTAGTACCGAACTCTACGGTTAAATAACTCTGTCCTGTACCTATTCAATCTTTGCCCCGTACTTTAAAAGCAATAATTCTATAAAAATATTAAAAAGTTTGTTCGGTTGAACGCGCTAGATCATTCGTCTTGTGAAGTTTGTCGCAAGTGCACGTCTTTAATTCTTATTTACGACTTTATTTAGTTTTTCCTAATTTTCGTTTCTCACTAGTAGTTTGAGTTTTTTCATTTTGTTATTGTATATTGACAGTAGAAGGTATTTTTAAGAGGAAACTATTGATTGTAGGATGTTTTAAAGAGTTTTATATTATCTACCTATTAAGATTTTTTAAATTATTTTTTTTTTTATTTTTAAAACGTAGGTAAGTAACAAAGCGTTATGCCAAATTCAATAAAAGTACATCTCCTTAGTTAAATAATATATACCCCCATAGTCGTATATAGGGGGGACGTGCCCACCCCAGAATTCTATGCTGGAGATACTGGAACTTCACACAAATCAATCAAATTAAATCTACCACCGAGAAACCTACAAACTTATTATAACTTCCTTTTACAGTCATTTAAAATATCTTAACTCATACTCGTAAATTGTACTGTCCTGATTTTTGGGATCTTGTTAGGACATATGCCAAGAGTGGGGTCGTGATGGTCATGGGGCATGACCCGCAAATCGTACACGTCAAATTGACACCTCCTAAAAATATACAATATATTTGAGTGAAATTATCTCTTGCATTCAGAGCCACGAATCCGCAGCGCGCAATCGCTGTCGCGACATTCATCTCTTGCCTTCTACCTATGCATATTATTTGTAACAACGCAGCGTTGTAAGACTTGCTTGAAAAGTATCAAAAGTATCTGCTATTGTCCAAAACCGTCAAATCTCTGATTTGTTCTGGTTCTAAGCTCGAAAAAAACGAAAAAACTGCGAGAAGCGAGACTTGATTCCAGAACTATTTATAAAACGTACCTACAAATTTGTACGGAACCCTTGGTGCGCGAGTCCACACAACGATAGTTAGCTAGCCCGTAGTCCAATTTTCTCGATTTATTTTATCATATGAACCCCACTATTCATTTTTAACATGACCCCCGGCTGCTACTATGACGGGCGACGGGCCTGAAATTCTATTTTTATCATGATCACCAACCTTGGTGTGTGTGTCTCAGGTTAGGGGCTGGTATACCCCTAACACGTATGGCAAGGCTATATAATGTAAGGTCTAACTTAACCAATTTCCCTATCGATGTTTTTTTCTATGAGTTTCGCTTCATACGTTCATACGTTCCCTATATAAACAGTGCGAACAATGTACGTCTATATAGCTCAAAACTTGTTTTTGTAGTGTTTTGGGTTTAGCCTACTGGATACACTCTTAACTTTTTTCTTATCTCTAATATTCATTATGTCAATGTTATGTATAGCTGTTATTTGCATGGTTACTTAAATGCCAATTTTAGATGTGATTTAGTATGAATTTTAAGTGACAGTGCTGTTGGTGACCTTATTAATAAATAAATAAATACTAGCACTTCGCCCACGACTTCATCCGCTCTGCAATTTTCTTAAGGATCCCTAATCTTTTTCTCTCCACATCTGTTGACATAACTACTATCGACAGCATTTTTACTTTTTACTAATATAAACAGTTTGAAATATAAAGTGGCTGATATATTTTTCTGTTACCATAAGCAGTTGTGGCTATGATTTCTAAGTTTACAATAGTAAAGTACTGTCCGCCTGTTTGCTCTTTCACCTGTCCGTAAGTCCGCTCATCCAACTGCCCGCCTGTTCATCTATCTGATCGTAAAGTAAGTAAAATATGTTAATACATATGATGGTACCTACGGAACCCTCGGTGCGCCAGTCCGACTCGCTCTTGACCGGTTTCAAATGTGGCACCGAATCTCTGCGACCATTCCTACAGCTGTTTTATTAAGTTGAAAAATGTCGTTTTAAACATTTTACTATAATATATCTACCGATTGGCGAAAATTAATAAAAGGTGACCTTAACTAGTATTACCTACTAAATACAAACCTCTGCAAGTACTTTAAGTAGTAGTTTAGTAGTGCAGTCTCTGCAGTAACTATTTTATGAATATTTTTTTTTTTACTGTTGGTAGGCATGCGTTTGAACACTAACTCACCTGTTGGTAAGCGATGATGTGGTCGAAGATGTAGCACGTCTGCCTAGAAGTAACCTATTCACTCTTGAATATTTACTTCTAAAATCAGGTTTTGTTTAAGCAAATACCAGTATTTGCTTTTAAATTGCCTGTATCTCCATCTTTCCGAGGTGTAACCGTGCTGATAACCAACCGACTAGAGCTTCTTGGTGTTACGTAAACATCTACCCTCAATTTTGGCCTTGTCATAGAGGCAAAAGCTCAAGGGGCTGCAAAGAAGCTGGGGATCCTAGCAAAGGTGAGACGATATTTTACGCCGAAATAGCTGCTTAAAACCTATCAAGCGTAAGTTCGATCGTGTATGGAGTACTGCTCTCATCTTTGGGACCGATCTGCCAGATACGAGCTTGATGCCCTTGAGTCAATTGAGAAACGAGCCAAGAGGATCATCGGCAATGATAGGCTCATCGAGTCGAAGCTCCAAAGTCGGTTGCATCTTGGGGAGTGTGCGACTGAATTGAATTATTTAATTCCGCCAAGCCCGTTCCATCATCGGACCACAAGACGTACGGCAATGCACCACCGGTATATGGTGGAAATCCCACCCACATGAACAAAACAATTTGGGAACACATTCATAGACAACTAAGGAGTGGAATTTCCTGCCAGAGTCTATTTGCTGATAGCTACAACCTGAAATCCTTTAAGTCAAGAGATTACTTCTAGTCTTCTTTCAAGTGCTTGCGAGATAGTTTTTTGTAATTTGTATTTCAATTAAAGCAAAGTGTGTATTTTTCCCAGCCCTAGGCTGGAATAATGAGGGGTAAAGACTTACCGAATATCAGGAGGTTAGAATCATGATGAAGTAAAACTGTGGCTAACCACATAATATTGATTTAGATTCATAATATTAGTAGACTTACATATTTTTCATTTATTTCTGGAACTTCTGAAACCCACGAAGAAAAGTCGGAGGGAAAAAGCTAGTATTTACTTAACCCAATTTAAACTCGATTCTATTTCCCTAGGCTTGTAACTTTTGATATTTTATAACATTCTTGACACGTTGTCAAGCCGTATTTCAATCGTAAAATAAAAAAAAAATATTTTAGCGTGTGTCTTGAGATAAAATGTGAAATTAACTTTGTAAAAACAGACATTCCAATACAGAAAATAAAAATGTTTACCCTATATTGCTATGTGAGATGAAAACTTTGGAGGATCCTGTACGTGTATACAAATGTTGGTGATGACTTGAAGTCGCTACTTTCTTCATGCCGTAGCTATTGATTTCCTGGAAAACGTGTCTATTGTCGCCTTCAGGTAAGGACTACCAACGACGTTGTACTTTATTTTGTAATGATATTTTATTTCATACCAATTTTATACATAATTAAAAAGTTGGCGCAGGTAGAAAAATATTACGTTGTATATTGTTCAAGGTCATAAAAATATAGATTCAGATACTTTTAACACTAAATTTAAGTTTAGACTGCTAAACCACTAGCATTTACTGTTGAAAAAATTATTTAAATTACGAAAATCTGACAGCTCCGCTTTGCAAAAAAGTGACGCATGTCCTGACATGCGAATAGTTTTGCAAGGCAAAATATGAGATGATGATATTAAGAAACTAGGTCGGAATAAAAAAACGTAAGTGCCGAAATAAAGTTTTGAATTTGATAACATAAAAGTATTATCAAATTAAAATATGTTCAGATGAAACCTCGATAAGGTTATTTTATCTATTTTAAAGTAAATTTCATAGGACCAATATAAAGCGTTGGGTTTTGTAGCTAAAAAAAGTAAAAAGATATTTCGAACTTTGTAATTTTTTTCTATCGAAAAAATGTCTTCGTATCGTGTATTCCTTCTCTTGAATACTAGATCATATAGTAAAAAAATATATACCACAATTTCACATTCCTGTTCCAGGAACCTAACAAGATACGCTAAAACGAAAAACGGCCTTATAGGGCTCTCCTATAAGGCCGTTTTTCGTTTCGTTCCGGGAGAGTTGAACCACATTTAATTTAATTTTTTTTTTTTAAACAAGTTCAACCATATAAAATATCATAATTACTTGTTCATAGGGTTTAGAGAATCGATTATACACTTGTGCGATGCCTTACTTTAGTAGGTACATTTGTGCTTAATTGTATTGCTAATAAATGTGCAGGTAAAATTTTATTGGCATTTTAATATAAAATGAGATATGAGTCGTCTCCCCACCAGCATGGACACCGGGGTATGGGGAAAGTTGACCATATTATTTTGTAGAAAATAAAAATCATTTTCTGCTTCAATCATAGTTTTATTATACTATTTAATATATTGTATTAGAATATCTAATACAATAATTAACTTCTTTTTAATACTGCCATCAAAGAAAATGTAATTAGCATAATATATTTTTTTGTAAAATTGTTTCAAAATAAACAAAACCTCAATAATAACTTTTTATATAAACAATTAAACATAATTAAACTTAAGCAGTTTTTTTAATATTAACTTTTTATTATAGCATTTTGGTATCATTTACCAGTCTCAATAAAGTTTGAAATTATACCCAGAAATAATTACCTTAACAAAATAACCAAACATTCATACAGATAACATTATTATTAATCTTTGTAATAATCAGTCTTTATTAACTTTTATTAAAACTATTAACTAACTTCTAATCAATCTTTGATCTGTCTCAAAATTATTTTCATAAAAATATTAATTAACTTCTCATCAACCTTTGATCAATCTCAAAAACATTTTTAATATTGCACAGAAAACTATTTCTGATCACATTCGTGACAAATGAAATCATCGAAATCTTCTGTAAGCCCTACACGCACTCATGAACATATCTACCACATATGAAGACAAATATGCATCTTCCGTTTGAAAAACAAAGCAGTACCAAAGATCTTTCATGTCAGGATTCTCTCCAAAATTATCATCAGAGGATCTATCAGCGTACAGCACAACATCTTCATTATCAGATTCCGTGTCGCTGTCATATCTCTTTTTTTAAATTTTTATTATGGTTTTATGTGGTTTATTTTTCTTATGGACGGATTGACTTTTGTTATCCTTTTGTATTGACTGTTTTTTTCTAATGGAAGCGCTTAATTTCATCTATGGCATTTTGCAACTCCATTTTTGTGTATTTTATTCGTTTGCGTGCATTTTCAAGAGGCTTGTATTGAAAAGGCATTGTTCAAGTAGGCACTGAAAATACAATAAATTATATTAAGACAGAAAAAAAAACAATTAAACAAAATTAAGTATAATTTCCCTGCCAAGGGAGACATGAACCACTGAGCATGTCTCCTGCAACCACCCTGGTGCAACTCTCCCGCTTACACTAATTCCCCATTTAGGTTATGACAAAGAAAAACCTCCAATCGTAGAGAAAAAACACTTAGCACACGTCAAACTAGGTACATTTATATGGTAATATAATAGTAGCGACACACAATACGTACCTCAATAAATATGACAGCAATCATAAAACTACTTAAATCAGAAAATATACTCCGCAGCAACAAAAATACGTTTTACATTGTCATTGACGAACAACACCGCCGTGATGCAAAATGGCTGCATACTTATGAATTTATGATTGGCTTCTCGCGTGCAACCAATGAACGCTTTGACGTTTCGTTCGCGCTAAATTTAAATAAAATTTTGAAAGGTGGCTCAACTCTCCCATATGGGCAAGTCTCCCGGTTTTCCCTACTGATTGAATCACCTTTATTTACAAATAGATATTTGGCTTCAGATAAAAGGTACCTTATATCTGAACCCAAACAAGTAGCCAACATGTTTCATAATTTATTTGCGTTCATTGGGGAAAACAGGGCCAGTTTCATTTAGTTGCAAACCGGAGTGCATCTCTCTCTTCTAGGCCCAATAGACGCTTGGGAAGTAAATAAAATAATAAACAATTAGAAAAATAAAAGTAGTCACGGGATTAATGAAATACCAACACTGCTTCTAAGATAATGCGCTGATGAACTTACCTTGCCGTTTTACCTGCTACTGAACCAGTCATTTGACGAAGGTATCTTCCCTGATTTATTAAAACACTCGCTAGTAAAAGCAATCCACGAAAAAAATACGATACAGATCCTAACAACAACTATCGTCCAATAGCTCTCTTACAATCAGTCTCAAAAATCTTCGACAAAGCCATGTGTGACCAAATTTATACATTTTGCGAAAAATATAATATTTTTGATGAATGCCAGAATGGCTTTAAAAAAAATCGTTCCACCACCTTAGGAGTCTATCAGAATAATTATGCAGGAACAAAATACGGAATAAAATACGCTATAGGAATATTACTAGTAACCAAAGCCTACGACGAAGTTTAATATGGGATAGTGCTAAACCAATTATACGGTGCGTATACCTGACGCACGCGGAAAGGCTCGAAGAACAGGACTTAACTACTTGAAATAGAATACTATAAAAATATTAGAAATTGAAAGTCATACAATTCAATCAAAGTCTCAATTCTACAAGGAAGCGTCATACATGCCTCTTATTATATCTTCTTTTTTTAATTTATTTGAATGACTTACCTAAGATCATAGAAAAGCCAAGTGTCTTATACGCGGACGACATATTTAGTCTCATGCCAAAACAATGGAAATATAGAAGAAACTCTCAATTCTATCCTGACTAAAACATGCAACTGGATGAACGAACATAACCTCAAGTTTAACATCTCTAAAACCAAACTAATAACTTTCTACCCTTACCAAAAAACCCCTTAACTTTAGGTTTTATCTTCAACAACTCAAAATTTGCAAAATTTACAAATTAAAAGGATTTTATTACATACCTTCTAAAGTTTTAATGAATGCTTTCATGGTCTTGCTAGGAAGAACAACACTCAATCATCTCATCATCTGCCTAGCCTTTTCCCAACTGTATTGGGGTCGGCTTCCAGTCAAACCGGATTCAGCTGAATACAGTGTTTCACGTGGAGCGGCTGCCTACCAGACCTCCACAACCCATTAACTGGGTAACACGGTAGGTACTTCTTGGCAAGACTGGAGTCAGAGATTTACTGGCTTCTGACTATCCGTAACGACTGCCAAAGATCTACAAATGACAGCCGGGACCAATGGCTTAACGTGCTTTCCGAGGCACGGAGGAAACTCGGTATGTCAAGATGGTCACCCATCCACAGACCAACCTTGGCAAGCGTTGCTTAATCTTAAAGCTCGACCCGTGCGGCTATTATTATTTGGCCACGAGCTCCTCAATGAAGAACAACACTCAAAGACCTACTATTAATAAGTGGCTGATTAGTGTAGAAAAGTTGCTAGAATAGAAAAAAAACAAGTCAGTGGGTCAAATGTTCTGATTACACCGTGCCAATTTAATTAAGTTGTAATGGAGGCCTTCTTGTGTAACGTGGAGGTGAAAATGGGAAATAGTAAATCATGATTTATTAAAGTAATAGAAAGTAAAAAATCTTTATTTGAAATAGGTACATTCACGGTACACTTTCATAAAAACAAAAACATTACCTGCTAGTAAGTAATAAAAATTAAGGACAGGCAAATTATATTGCACAAACAACAGTTTAGCAGCTTTTTACCCGACTGCGAAAGAAGGAGGGTTATGTTTTTCGAGTGTATGTAGATATGTATGTATATTTCTTTGGCACGCCCTAGAGCCTAAACGGCTTGATGGATTTTAGCTTGAGAGGTGTCGTTAGATTTGTATTTACTGTGAGAGTGACACTGGGTACCTATATCAAAATGGCGGATTTTTGGCGCCAAATTATGCCAAAACAATATATTTTCAAAACATATCGGGTATCAAAATAAAGGTCTCGAGAAGACGATTCCAAAAAAGTAACTCACTAAAATGTAGGAAATTAAAAAAATTACTTTTTCTCAAAAAACCCGACCGCTAAAAACGACGGAAAAGTTCGAAACAAGTCGCTGTTCAAGCAGTCTGATGCAGTTCAATCTTGTTTCGAAGTTTTTAGTCGTTTTTAGCGGTCGGGTTTTTTGACAAAGTCAATTTTTTTATTGTCCGGCCGAGCGGCTGGACCGTGGCTGTCAGTGCGTTTACTTGTTTCCATGGTCTATCATGGCTACACATGGCTCACACTTCGGCCGGCTTTTTTATAAAATCGGCTTTTTTATTAATCAGTTAAACCTATGTGTATCATTGAGCCATATTAAAAGCAGCTAGATTTGTCTTCGCTAAGTTTGCATGCTGTAGCACAGTGATACCAAGTTTGTTTTTTGATCCGTTTGTGTACACCTATATGAATTTATTAATTATTTTCATCTAAATTTAATTACTCTAATTTCGTTTATTTATTTTCTTTCCGTATAATTATATAACTCTAATTTATTATTAATGTTTTTTTTTAAAATTATTGTTAATTTTTAATGAATTGAACTTTTTAATTAAGGAATTTTTTTTTTATCATAATTACCTACTTTTTTAACATATTTATAAAACGCTTTTTTTAAACATTGAGCTTTATGTTTTTTTATGAAACGTTTTTTTATTTTAATTTGACCTTTAATTTTAAATATCAATATTGATGTTGTTTGGTCCGCAATAAAGATTTATTATTAATATTAAAAATATTCTTATTACTCAATGGTTTGTTCACGCACCGGATGTCGTGTCTATGAGTTTGGGAGATCACTGGTACAAACGTCAGCACGTCAAACTGCCCAAAACTGTAAAATTTTCCCAATCAACCTTGAACATAATCGCTTTAGAGATAAGATTGAAATTTTATTAAAGAATTTTGACATTTTGTTGTAGCTTGATCTGCTGGCATCGTCAGTAGGTACATAATAATATAACTGTCAGTGTTCACGCGATTTGATGGTCTGGCATGGCCAGACATGGCGAGTGTACCGAAATATAACCCAGTATACTGGATAGTGCTCATGATGTCATGAATCCTTCGCCATATTGTAGGTACTGGTGTGCCATCATATTGTACTGGTGAGACAAATGTGACGTATTAATAGAAGTTATCAAACGGGCGTGTGTGCATCAGACTTTGAGGTTTTTTTACTGTATTATTTGTAATATTTGCGATAATGATTGTTGTAAACCATCATAAACAGTTTGGCGCCACATCTCAATATGGCGTCAATTAATGACGTCAACGCACTGGCCAGTATATTTCGGAACAAAATACCAGTATCGCATCGGAATTGGATTCATGTCGTCATGAGCACTAGGCAGTATACTGGGTTATATTTCAGAACACTCGCCATGTATGGCCATGCCAGACCATCAAATCGCGTGAACACTGATGAAAGACTTCTTGTGATCAACTTTCTGTCAAATATGCATGTTAGCAGTACCACAAACGGTGCCCTATAAAAGTTGCCAAGTTTGCGACCTTCCTAAGTAACTATAAGGTGAAGAAAATTAACGGGCATTTAGTTATTGTTCTAACTGTCCTAACTGAACTGAACGGGGCGTGACCCACTTTTTCGCTTTAAAAAGGATTTATCACACTTCTGCTTGACGAATGATTCACCTTCGCTTCTTTATCTGCGAATGAACAACACTCGATTGTTAACCCATTGTCTCATGTAAATATTACATAGCAATAGTGGATTTACACGTAAATATTTAAATTAGTTTCAATTAGTATTTCCGAAGGCTTAGTAGAAGTCGCAATAATAGTTCCCCGGCCGTAACTGTTATTGTTACTTTAGCATCTTAAATACTTCTAAACTGTAGATTTAGTGGCCTAAACTGAAAACTACAGAAAGAAAACTGTAAATCTACCTAGATATTTTACAGTTTTCAGTTTGGGCCACCAAATCTATGTCTAGTAGGTATTTAAGATGCTAAAGTAATCTATTTAACTAACCGACTTTCAACCAAAAAAAGAGGAGGTTCTCAATTCGGTGTTTTTTTTTTTTTAGAAAACTAGCTGTTGCCCGCGACTTCATTCGCGTGTATGTCCGAAAAAAATATAATAATATGAGAATGTCGGTGTTTTTGATATTGTATCTTCGGTTTTTTAACAAGGACTGACGAAATTAAGGTTATTTTATACTTCGTAGTGTTTTAGAAGTCGGTTATATTTTTTTGTAAACAAGTATTTTTGTTATAAATATTGAACTTTATCGCTGTAAGAATAGAGTATTTAGTTACCATCAAACAGATATAGAAATCTCGTACCCACTCGCCATCGAGGACCCGGTCGGTCTCTCTTTGTCAAGCCTGCACTCGCGAAGTCAAAGAAAGGTGGGGCGGCTGCACAAACGGCGATGGCTCCAGCGCCATCGGTGCAACGGTCGCCTCCGCCTTCAAACTTTTCTGCGGCCGAAGCCGGATGGCAAGTGGCCGGGGAGAAGAAGAAGGCTGGCAGGGCAGCCAGGGCGGCCAAGAAACGCTTTGCGCCAGCGCAAAGCTAGAAGTCGTCGCAGCTAGGCTCCGCGCCCTGAAGACTGCAGCTGTAGTGGTTACGCTAAAGCCAGACGCGGAGAAGAGGTACAGCCACGTGGTCACGAAGATAAGAGGCGGTGGACCTCCAGGAGCTCGGCATCACGGGGGGCCTCCGGCTCAGGGTGATCGACATGAACGAGCATTGTGGTTGAGAGCATGTCATGCTCACTCAATATCTCGCTGATGGCGGCGCGTGGGTTGGATCATTCGGTTCCCTTCGAAATGGTTGAGCTGAAAGGTGCCGATACACGCGTCATGTTCGTGAACGGCCGCCGTCGGTTGAGACTGGTCATGTCTTAACTGCCATTGGCTCAATTTAATCTTTATATTTTAAATTATAATAAGCCTTTTTTTCCCTTTGCATTGTCCTCACATGCAGAAGCAACAAGTATATGTAACTTAGAATTTTGTAAAACAGAACATGATTTAAAAGAGTGTCCGTGGAGTTTCTTTCACGTTCTTCTCCATAGAGATCTACGCTTTGGAACGTGCAAATAGCTTCCATGTTTTTGACTGATCGACCCTGACGTTTCAAAAGTGCCTGTGAATGGTTTATTTGAAATAAAATGCATTGAATTTGAATTTGAAACAGATACTGGTCTACTAATTTTTTTTTTTTTGGTCTGATGATTTCTGAAAAGCTGTGGTAATTACAGACTTCGTTTTATTTTTCCTGTAATCTTTACATAAACCACTATCGTGTAGAATATTTTCAGATTTTTCTCTATGCAAACTTCGGGGATAGGTGGCCCCGATGATGGTTAAAAGTTCAACATTTAAAAAAAAGTCAAAAACCTAAAATAAATATAAAAATGTTTTAGAATGTGTAAACAGCGTTCTTTCATTATTATGATACCCCCATACACCACTTTTTATATTTAATAAAGGGATTATTAAATATACAAAGTGGTGTGTGGGGGTTTCATAACTATGAAAGAACGCTGTTTCGTCGCTGTTGCAAGAAAAATATATTTAATGTTCCTTTTTTTTTTGAAAAATAGTTGGACAAACTACATCTAAAACGACTTATTCCAAATTTCAAGTTCATAGCATTAGTACTTCTTCAAATATCCAGCTGTGACAGAGAGACAGACTTAGTCACACCATAAGGGTTTCCTTTTTACCATTTTGGTACGGAACCCTAAAATGAACTGTTTTGCTTTTCCTGTCATGTTCAACAGAAGTTTTTCAGATCGGCCCCCAAATATAATCCCTCATCCTCCTTTCAGCCAATTCCATCGTTTTGATGGAAGCATTCCCCTTGTCCTTCCAAATAAGCTCCCATATTATCCTTAAATGTATCCAAATGAGAATGTAACATGTGCATCTTTAGAGACATTCTTGGTGGGGGGTAGTTTCGCGCTCACTGAGCGGACGTGTTTCTGGCGATCTCCGAAATTTAAATTTAAATGATGTTGATGGACTGACGAGCTTGTGGTGTTAAAGTAACAGATGGACTATTTATGAGGCACTGGGCACTAAAAAACAATGCAAGAATGTGTACTATATCAAGTGTCTGGGGTTTGCGGAAGGTTTGTTCCATACCCAAACGAAATGACCCGGATACACCAGTACGGAGCACCTTCCTGATGAAGACAGACGAGAGCAGTGTTAACGTCAACACTCAGCGAGGCAGCCGTTCGAAAACAATGCGGTCTTGTTAACGGAGTTCAGCCTGGAAGTACTTCAACGTTTGGACATGCAAACCAAGGTGTTGAAACATCTTCAAGAAGTATGCTTTTCTACAAAAGCTGAATTGGAAGAACTAAAGGCAAATATGAGGGTATGCCAAAAAAACACTACCGCAAAAGAACTTGTTTTATAAGTTTAAAGTGTTTTAAACTTGTTTTTTAAGGTTTTAAATGGTATTTTAGATGATTGCATTCCTAGGAAACAGCCCAAGTGCGCAAACACGCGTAACTAAATAGCTATCCAGAATGGTGGTGTACTAAATAAATAATCTCAACTAAAATAGATAAAGCTGAAGAGTTTGTTTTTTTGTTTGCTTGAACGCGCTAATCTCAGGAACTATTGGTCCGATTGAAAATTCTGTCATTGTTAGATAGCCCATTTATCGAGGAAGGCTATAGGCTATATAGAAGGCAGTAATGTAACGCAGACGAAGTTGCGCGGGTCAACTAGTTTCTGATATACAATTAAAGGTGAAACAAAGGCTACACAAAAGTATAAATCCGCTGGTTTGCTCGCAGATTATAATATTTTTTCTGCATGCAGGGCGCGTATTAAAGAAAGCATTAATCGGGAATACCAAAACCACATGATATAGTGCAACGTATAATAGGACTAAAAATATATAACTCCAACGCTCGAAAAAAACTTTTTAACAAAAAAATAAAACCGACTTCCAAAAACAAAACACTATAAAGTAAAAAATAACTTTAATCTCGGAAGTCGGTGTTCAAAAACGAAATAACCAAAAACACCGACTTGTTTGTTTTTGGAAGTCGGTTTTATTTTTTTGTTAAAAGTTTTTTTTAACAAAAAAGTTGGAGTTATACAACGTTGATACGACAGAGGGGCTTTCCTTTAAATGGCCTATACTAGGTACCATTTTCAAGCTCTGTACCAAAAATAAATTAATTAGGAGCAGTAGTTTAGTCGCAAATGATTTTTAAAGTTCTTGCACGGTTTGAACATGATGTATCTTTTCTAACAGCTGAATATCGTCTAAGCATAGGTCATGCACCTTACAACGATGAATCTACGATGCGTTGTTGCCGCTCTGACGCATGTCGAAGGACATTCACTAAAAATTGGCAATGCAAACAAGGAAGCAATGAATACACACACACTTGCACTTTCACTACGAAAGCAACAAACGTAGCGCATTTGAAAGAAACAGAAATAGGTCAGTTTGTTGCATCCTTGTTTTTTTGCGATCGGCATGTGAGGCCTCTATTCAGTGCACCGACGCTTTTTTTTCGGAACGTACGGTTTGTGGAATTCGCGCGCAAACAATTGTGATTTTATTTTGTTATTGTGAGAGGACACGTAACTTGGGATTATTATTATTTAGTATTAGTGTTTTTTTGTGTGATTGACTGTTTTTTTATGGTGATAGGACATGTAACTTGGGATTATTATTATTTAGTATTAGTATCTCCGGACCTCACTCCCATGGATTTCTTTTTGTGGGGGTACATTAAGGGTGAAGTGTATGCCTCAGAGGTAAATACAATTGATGAGTTAAAAAATAGGATTATTTTAGCATTTCACAAATTAAAGTGCTTAGCGACGGACAGTGATCTAATTAGAAAAATAAATAACAATATTCTCCGTCGGTATAATTTGTGCATCAATGTGAATGGAGGACACATCGAAAATTTTAAAATTAAGTGTGTTTGTTTTTGTGCGCGTACTTCGAAACGTTATCTAACATAAAAGCCAGTGCGAGCGGAGGCCTAAGACGCCGGCCGCCACCCCGCCCCGGCCCCCACCGAGCACACGAGATACCGCACACTGCGCTCCGGCGCGCGCGCGACGTTGCCGCTTTTTACCTAGCGGCCTAGGTAACTAGGTCAGTGTCATTTTTTTACAAAGGGTGGTTGCGTTTTATTCGGATTTGCAAATCCGAATAAAGCTATTTAGTTTGTTTGAAAAAAATATTTTCTCATTTATGGCGCTTTTTGTTTTTGTACCGTATCGAATTAATACTGAACACGTATAGTATACGTAGTTTAATTTAATGCCCCTCTGTCGTATCAACTCTGCATATGTTTTTTTTTTTTTTTTCACCTCAAGCACAGTGAGTTGGCGTGATATTATGTAATGAACTGGTGTAAACAATCAACAGACATGCGATTACAGATATCCCGATCCATGTGCTATCATTTATTGAAGAGTTCCGTTGCCTGCCTCCGAATTTCTTCATCAGATCTTCACCAAATTTAAATGAGACCAGTCTGAGAAAATACTCTTCCAAAAAAAAATAATCATCCAAATCGGGTAACAATTGGCGAAAATATAGCTGAACAAACATTTTTCATGGGATCCCATCATCAGATCCTAACTTATACCTTCCATCAGCTCAGCAACATGAAATGATGATTACCAGGCACAAATATTTGAATTGCGTTGGAAAGTTTATGAAAAACATTGTTTGTGCTTATAAAATTTGAGGGTTTCCCTCGATTTTCATAGGATCCCATCATCAAATTCTGACTTGGTAATAATGGAACTACCTCAGGAGTATATGCTTTCGTCCAGAATTGGCGGAGAAATCGGTGAACATAATAAAAAAAAAGAAAAAAAAAAGATACATATACAGCCGAACATAGAACCTCCTCCTATTTGAAGAAGTCGGTTAAAAATAATTAAAAACGGGTCAGTGTTATCAAATTCAGAATGCGCGACGGTATTTGCAAAATATTTCTTTTCAGTGTAAAATGAGGAGCCAGCTCGGCTTGACGTGAACGAAGCGGTGGACGTCGGCGACGCAAGCAGCGCGCTCGTGCACGTCCCATAGCTGACACTTGAACTAGCAGCTCTGGCTCGTCTGAAGCCCAAGCGCTCAGCAGTTTTGTACGCCATGACGTACCTGGTTCCTCATATCGATGCAGGGGTGCAGGTGGACGCTGATTAATAAAACTCGTGTAGCTATTTGGAACGTACTGACGCTTTATTTTTAAAACGGAATTTATATTGGCAGGTGGCGCTGTACAAGATATTTTTATACTGCCATAGATGATAAATAACACCCGACTTATAAAAATAATGATAACCCCTTATACATTTTTCAAAAATTTAATTTTCTGTTTTTGTTGTGTTCAATACCTCTGACATTTTTAATTTTTTTAATTTATCCTCAATCTGACATGTTCACACTACTTCATTTTTATCATCCTTTAGATTGCACTCTTTTATATTTTACTTAATTAATTTTTATAGTTTACACCTTTTTCAATGCTATAGTTGTATAAATGTTGTGGTTGTCTGTAAGTGTTGCAGCACTAATAATGTTTATTAGTAAAGGTACTGGGTATGCAATGTTGACAATCTTAATAAATAAATAAATAAAATAAGTTACTTTTTTTAATTCTGCTTTTGAAGTATCACAAGTATCACACAGATTTATCGGATTTATCAGTTCTGCACAGTTGTAAAATACAAAAAAAAAAAACGTCTACAAATAATGCAAAATAAACCTTGAAGTTTCCTCTGCACTTTATAAATAAGCATGGTTCATACAGAGACTTTGTGTAATCTAATTCCAGTAAAAATAGCTCAACTCTCTGGCCGATTGCTTCAACCTTTATAGATCAGTTCGTTTGTGAGCGTACGCTGCTCCGATTAGACGTCAAAGCGAGACCGTGTCGTGCGTCTACCGCTAATTGCCGTCAGCTTTCATTTGCGATCTTAATATTAATTGTTGTGCAGTGTTATTGAACTTTCGAACTATGGCTATCTGCGGAAGGTGTGGTGACGATGTCTCGGAAGCGGTTCCTTGTTCGGCATGTAACAGCCATTTCAACTTCTCTTGTTCTGGCATCACGGAAAAGGGCTACCGCAAGCTTGGGGAGCGCCAGGCTACGATGGAGATGTGTTAATTGTAAGAGGGCTGGTCATGCCAGACTATCACATTAGATACAATAATGCGTGAGTTGTCCAGCATCCGTCAAGAACTTATACCCCTCTCCAGCTTGGCATCTGAGGTACAACTTCTGCAGCAGGAGCTAACTAACCTTAAGGAGCTTCCTGGTAAGATCCTAGCGTTGGATCAGAGACTAAACACAAAGTTAGCGATTGCTAAACTTGAGGACGGACATCGGGATATTGATCAGTGGGTCCGCAGCAATAATGTGGAAATTAAGGGAGTACCGATGAAGTATAGAGAGAACGTCTTTAATATAGTTAGCAAAATTGGAGTTAAGCTTCCTCTTCATTATGAAGACTCAAATAAATTTTGTACACAGAGTTCCGTCTAACATATCTACAAATAAGATACTCAAAAGAGGATTTCATCGCGGCTGCATGTTTTTACGAGTATTTTTTTCTGTTGAGGAGGCTGTCGGGATTTTTTATTCAACAGTATTCGAGATCAGAGATAAATACGTCCCTCAACATCTGCTTAAACTCTTTAAATATCCACCCTGGTATAACACGACGCTCATTAAGATAATTAAAGAAAAATTCAAATACTATAGGAAATTTAAAGTCACCGCTTAGCATATCAAGTACTGCGTGAGAGAGCCAATGATATCGAGCAACTTTGTTATAAGGCCGACATAACAAAAATCGAGTGTTCAATAAGTACTAACACAAAACTATTCTGGTCATATGTGAAAAGTAAACGTAGTTATAAACAGTAATTTTCCACCGAATATGTCATATGGTGATGATATCAGTAACTCAAGGGGAGGAATTTTTGAGCTTTTTTCTAATTACTTTCGTACAACCTTTCTGAATGATTCTTCTGTAAGTCACAGCTATGGTTCAAGTCCCTTGACTTAACTAAATCTGCCGGCCCCGATGCCCTTCCAATCTGCCGGCCCCGATGTCCTTCCTGTTGTCTTCATAGTTAAGTGTGCTGAAGAACTTTATATCACCCATCTATAAGAAGGGTGCTAAAGACAAAATTGACAATTGCAGTCCAATATCTAAGATATGTCTGCTAGCTAAAGTATTGGAACGCATAGTTTACAGTCAGTTATACAGCAGTATGGTTTCTAACTTTTGTCCTCAATAACACGGGTTTCTGAAAGGAAGGTCTACATTCTCTAACCTAGATCTGTTCACAGATTATGTTGCTGAGCATATGGATGATGCACAGGTCGATGCAACGTAATTATAACGATTATAGTAAGGCTTTCGATATGATCGACCATGATACTAAAGCACTTGTCTCACCGTCGGCGATCAGCGAGTAGCGAGTAAAGCTTCAAGCTCAAAACAGTTGGCGATCAGCGAGTAGTGAGTGAAAAGTTTCAATAGTTTTGACGCTCGGCTTTCAGCGAGTGCTTTTGTGCGACGGGCTTTTACTCGCAATAGTCGCTGCAGCCTGCACTATAGGTAGAAATGACCGCTGTTTGGTGAGTTCCGACCGCCAAACGAGCGTCGCCGAGCGAGTGTCGCTGAGCGAGTACAATCTTTGATAGCTCTTGTCGCTGCGATCAATTAAAAGTAAGAGCCGCTCGCCGGCAGTGTGAACAGCCAGCTATCGACTTTGAATGTATGTGTCTCTTTTACTCACACGAGATCTACACCTTTTGTCCCTTCCCTCAGTGAGCAAATGCTCGATAGCTACTCGCTTCCTCGCCGGCGGCGAGACAAGTGCCTGAGCCAATACTGCCAATACTGAGGAAGCTTTTTGACTAGGGCATTATTTTCTTCTTACGTGCGAAAAAGGACAGAAGCAGTGGTCCTCATTGACTGTATGTCCTCCTGGTCAATCATCCCTTCTGGTGTGCCGCAGGGTTCCCTACTGGGGCCGTTATTATTTGTACTTTTTATTAATGATATTGGCGAATGCTTCAAACATTGTTCAATTTACTTAAGACATTTACCGTTGGAAAGCCCTTTTTTAGAAGATCATTTGCTACGTATTCGACTTTTGTCAATTATGAATTCGTTCGAGTTAATTGAACCGGAACGGACAAATGATTTTGAATGCTGGAGTTATAGCATCATTATAGTCATCGTTGGAAAGAGCTATTAAAAAGGACTTTTGCTATAAATATAACTATTTCTAATTTTAGGTCCGTTTTGAGATAATAACCTTAAAATGTGAAAAATTACACCCCGAAGTTAAGGTTTTTGTTCAGTTCATAATAACCATAAGTTACATCAGTAAAAAGAGCTTCCCAAAAATAACCTGTGGTAGTGACTTGACTTTGTAATTGTCAATATGTTCGGAGTTAATGACTTAATTAGGTGACTAATTTTGAGCACCAAAGTTAAAGATTGTTAGCGCCCTTACTGCTAATAAAATAAATAAAATAAAAATAAAAATTGCCTTTATTTCTGATAATATAAATACATTATGTCCATTTAATCGTTTTATAATTTACTTGCATGCTATAATATCACTTATCTATACTATCATGCTACTAATTTAATATTACTTATTACTATTTAAAGATCATTTTAATTGTATTTTAATAACATCATTTAATTATAATCATGCTACAAATTTAAATAACCATTGATTTTATTATAAACCTATTGATTATTTTTACTTTTTATACAATATTTTTTTTTTATGATTCAGTTTAATCCTTGACATCGGTAACATTATTATCAGCTTGCCCTTTGGCATAGGCCTCCCCTAGAGTTTCCCATATTTCCCTGTTTGTGCCCTTACAGCTATAATCCCCTAACAAAATCTACTAATACTAACATTTTTAGTATAAAGAATGTAAATTAGGACTAAGAACTCGATTTTACTGTGGTTAATTTTATGAAAAAAAAAGAAAATCGCCTGAATCACGACGACGACTTTATCTCTTGCGACTTTCCTTGAAAATTATTACGATTAGTATTTTAATGTAAAAACGTTTTAAAAAGGTATAGATACTAAAGTAGAAATTAACCGATTTCGTCGTCACCAAAAATTTATATGTCTCACGAGACATATATTTTTGGTGACGTCGAACCCATATACAAGGTGTCGTTTTGCATCCTCGTCAAATTTCAAGAGGTTGTTATAAAAGACATAAATAATCAATTGAAAGTACGGTAGCGGGCAATGATTAATAAGCGCTGCTTTTGTTTGTTGTTGAAATTTAACAGTATTTCAGAATTAAACCCTTAATTCAATACAAAGAAAACAGAATCAAACCGACTACGTACACAGCGACAATGCAGCTGTGTGCGTGAGTGTCGACGTCTTACCTACGAAACGCAAGCGCGCGCGCGACCGAGCAATGACCGGTTCATAATTTTACCTAATTTTATTTCGAAAATCACCTACATTATTGTCATAAATTTCGCTTGATAATATGAATTAACTCATTTTTGAGCATCATTGGAATACGGAAATCTTACTAAAGACAGTAAGTAATAATAGTGCGCTAAAGAAAAGTTCACTGACCTGTTAACAGATGATTAATAAAATGTTGGTTTTGCTTTATCCTTCAACCTAAAGTTTTCGTAGTGATTTTGTTTTATTTGTGGATTAAATTGGTTGATTTGAAATTTTTCTTCCTACTTAACGGGCTTCAGACTGAGTAATAATACCTACCTTAGTTGGTGTACCGATCTACTAATTCTAAATTTTTTTTTTTTACGTTTTACGGGAATGGGAAGACGTGTTAGTTAAGTGTAAGTACGTGGTGACACTTTCGACTCTTAGGTATTTTTGACGAAGTTAAAAATTTGAAATCAACTTATTTACACTAATAAAATTGTTTAAGCTAACAACGTATTTGAAAAATGTACAAATAAATAAATTACCTACTTAGTTACCCGGAGGTATTGTTCAAAGTTGCCACCATCACATCACACTCTTCGCACAATCGAGCACGACGTAGCTGGTTTTCCTTTAGCTTACGTAACACAAACACATTCGTTTTTAAAGTGTCAAAAGCACTAATGTTATACTTGTCACAGTTCAGACCACAGGTCCTCCGCGACCGATCCAGTGGTCACCAAAACTTTTGGTCAAGTACTCGCGTACTTGCGGAACGGGTGCTGCAGTTCACGCTTCAGTAGGCAAAACACTGTGGTGTGGTGCACTCCAAAGTGTTGACCAGCCTCCCGCGTGCTTGCCCGTGGGTATCGCTGGAAGTATTCTAGGATGTCTTCCTGCAAGGCGACAGGCAGGCCTACGCTGCCGCGAGCTTGAGCGTCAAAAACGTCAAACTGCCGATGATCCCGCAGTCTCTCAGCCACCATGATGCTCTGTGATGGGGTTCCCGATCGGGAATCATTTTCGTGAACATTCGGATGGCTCCAAGTAGGCTCTCTCCACTGATGGCATACAGGCGGATCATCTCTACCAACTCGACATTTGAATATTTGTCCGTCATTTTGCACTTTGTACCTACGTCTCAACGATACGTACCGAGAAGCGGAATTCGCAAAGCGGACGCGCGCTTCGGCGACATCATACACACTGTTAGTTCCGGGGCCGCAGGGGCGGGGCTTAGGAACTTGCGAGGAGAGTACCCGCACCGTGATTGGGGTGGAATTGATTACCTACGAATTTATTGAATGATCGTTTGCTTATGCGTTGTGTATGTATTGTTTGCGTTTGTTTGTGTGTGAAAGCGCGGTTATAGGGCTAGTAACAGACGGGCCGCGTTTAAATACGGCTGGTCTGGTTCACACTTACGGATTTCCGTATATAAGAAAAAAAAATACCTACCCATTTTATTGTTGATTTGGGTCGAGAATCATTAGCATAATTACGTCCTTGAATTTGACTAGGATGCAAATCAACATCTTGTATATAAAACCGTCGGTATATATTCTGAAAATATATTGATTCGCCTTGCCCGTGAAAGTACCTACAACATCGTGGGCGAACATAGGTGAGCAGGGAGGGAATTAAAAAAAATTGCTCTAGATTTAGGTATTCTGTGCGACCAAAGAATTACCTATAATTAAACGACGGAAAAGTTTACATGAGTAATTTATACGTCACCATGTAGTCATTGAAGTGTTCTTAGATTTGTTATGCAAAAAAATATGATAATGTAACGACATTGTCTACTCTGACTTTAAAACTAAAAGTCCAATTTCGAACCTTTGGAAAAAATTAGCTATGTTTGAAGTGCTGTACGTCAACACCTATTAAATCTACAGAGCAACCATAACAGTCAAATTGTAGCAAATTTTATCATTTTTAAAAGTATTCAGATTGACTTTCTCCGTAGAACGCACCGTTTAGGAGAATTAAGCTTAACTCTTAAAAATGACCGAAAATTAAGTAGTTTTCTGAGCATTACGCAGTTAGCACAGGTCTTTCGGAGTTGAAACATTGGGAGGACACTACTGGTTCTATCCTAACAACCACGCGTTTAATTTGTCTACGGTGACTGGCCTATTAATGATTGAGTTGAAAAGAAAATCTCTAAACTTTCAAACAGCGCCATCTACTGGCACATAGGTACTGTTCGGAATGAATTGAATTTGGAGCCCATTATTTCAAAATACCTACTAGCTGACTCGTGCCTACTTCATTGGGTGGTATTTTTCGGATTAAAATAGCATATGACACTCACAAATAACTGAGCTTTCTATTGCTAAAATAATTTTCAAAATCGTTTTAATAGATCCAGAGATCACCTCACAGACTTTAACTTTTATAAAATAAGTATACTTCAATGAAAATCGATACTTGTCGCGCCATCTATTAAAATTTATTAAAACTAAATTTTCTTTCTTCGTGTTGACACCCTGCAGCCCTGTAACTGCGGTAGAATATGCAATTTTAGGTCAGCGCCATCTCTTTACAGTTCATGGAACTAGATTTTTTTATTTGATTTCTGTAAAACTGCTGCAGACATCGTTTTATTTTTCCTGCAATCTTTACATAAACTTCTAAACTTATTTTTCTTTATGCCAACTTCGGAAATAAGTGGGGGAGGGGTTCAAAATTTTTCGACATAAGTCAAAAACCATGGCCAAGAAAAACAAAAATACGTTTTAGAATGTGTAAACAACGCGCTTTCATATGATATCCTACATGGGGCTAGTACGGCCCCACTTTGAATTTATAATAATCCCTTTCAGTCGCTGATGCATGAAAAAACATATATTTATTTTTATTTCTTTCTTATTTGCAAAATAGTTGATAAAACGTCATCTAAAACTACTCTAAATTTCAAGTTCATAGCATTAGTAGTTCTTTAGATATCCAGTTGGTACGGAACCCTAAAATGTGCCCCAAAGACCCACATTGAAGCCACCGCAAGTAAAGGTACGCCGCGACCTCTCGCAACCGGCCCTGGTTCGGTCTATGGTCCGGAGCGAGGAGGCATGGGAGGCGGTCACCTCTTTCTGCGAAGCAGTAATGCTAGCGAAGGAGGAGGCCGAACGTGTGAGAGAGAGGGAGGCCTCACGACCCGGCCGCCGCAATAGAAGAAGACGGCCCGGGCGTCGGGAGTCGCAGGGCGATTTCCGACCACCGTAGGCGCGGGTCTGCGGACGGCGAGCATTGGGCGGCTCGCCGTCCGATCAAAACTAGACCCGTGTCGGCGGCGCGCTGTATTCCACGCGCGCATCAAAGAGCTGTCAGCAAGGGAGACGGGGCCCGCCAGGGCCAGTGCCTGCCGGGGTGCGGAATCCGTTCGAGGCACCATACCCTGGAACGCAAAGGGCAGTAGGAGGAACACGGATGGGTTTTAGTCAGTAAGAGTCTGACACTCCCTTCCGCTCCGCCCAGAGCGGAAGGAGTCATTTGATGATTTCCGATCCTTAAAAAAAAAAAAAAAAGTAAAGGTACGCCACCAACGGGTGGCGTACTTCTTATTAATTTATAGCTAAATCCATGAGGAACAATAGGGAAGATGCAAATACAGAATGTATGAGAATTTTGTCAGTAAAATTATAAAAAAAGTATAAAATAAAGGTATTGCAACGTTTTTATTTTGGTTAATATAGATTTTTAACAAAAATAATGAATTATAAATATAGCCCTTCTAAGTTCATGTAGTTTGAAAGAATGATTATTTCTGAAATATTCATTCTTTCGAACTACATGAACTTAGAGGGCTATATTGATGATTAAAATGGTTATAATTCTTTAGATAAATACGCGTTACGGTCGCGGATCGCATTTGGTCCACATACAGCTTCACACTGACCGGCAAATTGCAAAAAACATAAAAATATTTGAATTTCGCGGGCTACCCTGGAGCATCCACCTTAACGGAACGTATTTAAAAACAACAATCAGCGTTTAGTGACGTATCTGCTGTTATGCCAACGAAAAGGCAACCTTATGTCTTTGGGTTAGGACAGTTCTTGACCAGTGATAGACACGAGTGACGTCATCGTCGGTTTTCGCGCAAACCTTTAAACTGTCGGTTTCAAAACGCAATTTTGGCAATAAATTAAAGCGTTTTCATTTCTTATTTATGAGGTGGTCCATTCTAGATGGAGTTCTTTAAAATTAAAGCAAAAATGGAAATATTGCATGTTTCCTATTATTTGAGTTGAGTAGGTAGGTGACCAAATTGTACATAGACTATGACATGGCCCTACTCCCTTTTAAAATTGCAATAAAATCCAAGAATAGTGTCGTCTCTGGCGTAAGACGCAGTAACTACCTATACCTAACTTCCCACTTATGCAGTTAAATTTAGCTATTTAGATAGTGTATAACGTTCACCTTGGTCCAACCTTAGTCTTGTACCTAAGTATGTTCATATTTAATGAGACTACACAAAAACCTAGGTACACTTAAATAAGAATGCATTTTTAAGAAAATATAAAACATTTTGAAACATTACACAAGACTTCTTGTACGTACCTACACCAAAAGATAAATCACTTGATTTTATTCGGAAGAGCAGGTCACTTCTAAGAAACCAGGTTCATATGTACAACTGCAGTTTATCTGACCTAAGAGAATTAATGTCATACACGCAGTCTGTTTACAAGACGTAACTGAGATAGCAAACCAATGACTGATCATAAAGTTAAACAAACATCTCCGACTGGGTCGAGGTTATTTGTCACATAAAACTGTTCCATTAATTATCATTATCGATACTTTGGATAGGTAGGAAACTGATTGATGTAGCAGAACTGTGAACAATTACATCTCAAAATATAAATGAAGGAAGGAAGTTCGGATTAAATTGATTGTTTTTTCTAGATAAGCAGGTACCAAAGTGATTTTGAAGAATACTTAAATCAAGTTAAAAAAAAACCGGTCAAGAGCGAGTTGGATTCGCACACCTAGAGTTCCGTAACATTATCTACATCTTCATCATCATCATCATCATCATCATCATCATCATCACAATAACTTCATCACTTCACTTCTTCATCACTAATCACTATCACCATCATCATCATCATCATCACTATCACTAATATTATAAAGAGGAAAGATTTGTTTGTTTGTTTTTTGAATTGAATCCGCTCCAAAACTACTGGACCGATTTGAAAAATTCTTTCACAATTAGAATCCTACATTTAGTCCAGTCATTATAGTAAGTTCACCTCGGAATTCGAGATACCCAGCTGTAAGTCTGTAAATACTTGTATATTGACACCCTAAAAGTTGTCTCAAATCGGTCCACGACACGCGGCGCAGCAGCCGATCGCTCAACCACTGCGTCAACCGTGTTTTTGGAAGACGGTTTTATTTTTTTGTTAAAAAAAAATTTTCTTTCACTTTTTAGTGATACGCAGGTACCACTAAAAAGTGAAACCACTAGCACAGCGTGCCGGTGTGATATTATGAACTGGTGTAAACGATCAACAGACATGCGATTACAGAAATCCCGATCCATTTGCTATCATTTATTGAAGAGTTCCGTTGCCTACCTATATACTCGTACTCTACCAAACAAAAAAAGAATCTTCCAAATCGATAACATTGGCGAAAATATCGCTAAACAAACATGTTCCATGGGATTCCATCATCAGATCCTGACTTATATATACTTCAAATCATACTTACTCAATCATGTCTATGTGTGTGTAAACGGTAGGTACTATAAGCGAGTTAGATATTATTTTCGTGAAGTATGGCGAATCAGAAGGGTTTTTATGCCGTATTTTGACTAATTTCGATAAAGTGGAATATCCGATTGTCGCACCATTATTTCTGCGACTTAATATTGTTCCAATTACACTCGAAACAAAATAAATCTGAAAATGTTGACTTCACCGCCGTCTCGCGGGAAAATGGCAATGAGCAACTCGTAACATTCACCTTAATGTCTTTGCATTTGTGAGAAAAACTATGAGACTTACTTTTTGTTTATACTTATTAGAAATCAATCGGAAAATCGCAACCATCTTTGCAATATTAAAATGGCACGATTTTGCAAATTTAAAATTTGAACTACATCTTTCGTTTCGACTCACAAACGTATTGAGCAAGAGCGCTTCCAAGGAAGTTCGATCATTCAGCTTATTAACTGTTACCTATCTTTTATTATTTTGCTGATAGGCCCGTCATACAAGATATTTTAGGTCGCAGTATTTTGCACCATACTGATTCCGATTTTCCGATAAGTCGATTTTGTTCCGTTAGTGAACAGAGTTGTAGTGCTCGTTCAGACGGCGGGAACCGCACAGTTTTAGAATCGCATGGGATCCGCGCGGTTCTTATTTACTACTCTGTCAAGAAAGTACCGGCAAAAGATCAATAATACACAAAATGTCTGTTATTCATCCAAATTTATTTTATCACCTTCAAAGTATGCTCCTTTAGAAACGATACACTTGCGCCAACGAATAATCCATTCATCAAAACATTTTTTAAACGCTGCTTCCGGAATTGAGTTCAGTTCTCGCCGCGAATTCTCCTTTATGTCTTCTATCGATTGAAAACGGGTGCCACGAAGTGGTAATTTGAGTTTAGGAAAAAGAAAAAAGTCAGCAGGAGCCATATCTGGTGAATATGGTGGTTGCTGGATGGTATTTGTTGAGTGTTTGGTTAAAAATTCGCTCACAATGATAGCCTTGTGCGAAGGCGCATTGTCGTGGTGCAAAATCCAAGAATTTTCTTTCCACAAATCTGGCCTTTTTCGTCGAATTTGCTCTCTTAAACGCCGCATAACGCTCAAATAATATTCTTTATTTACCGTTAGACCTTCCGGTAAGAATTCAGAGTGCACAACACCGCGATAGTCAAAGAAAACAGTCAACATGACTTTGACTTTTGATCGACTTTGGCGTGGATTTTTCGGTTTCGGTTCAGTTGGAAGGCGCCACTCCGAAGTTTGTTGACTAGTTTGCATGTCAAACTCGTAAACCCACGTCTCGCCACCAGTAACAATGCGTTTCATGAATGTTGGGTCCGAACTGACTCGTTCTAGCATGTCCTCAGCGACTTTCATGCGATTGAGTTTTTGGAGAAAATTCAAATCTTTTGGGACTAGCCGAGCAGCAACATGTTTCATACCCAAATGATTAGTTAAAATGGTACGGATCGACTCGTGAGATACAGAAAGTTCGGCGGCTATCTCTCTCAGAGTTGAATGGGGATTTTCAGTCACTATTTCCTTCACTTTTGCGATGTTAACTTCAGTTGCAGACGTTGACGGCCTACCAGAGCGAGGCAAATCTTCCATCACATCTCAACCGCTTTTGAACGCTTTGAACCACTCATAAGCACGAGTTTTTCATAAAGTCGATTCACCGTAAGCCTTCTGTAACATTTTCAGTGACTCCGAACACGAAATTCCATTGGCGAAGCAAAATTTAAGACAAACTCTTTGTTCGATATTTTTGTCCATTATGAAATTCGCAATACACACTATATATGATATCTATTACTAAAACCAGCACTGTATTTAATATACATATGGAAAACAGTTGTGCCAATCTAACAACTACAAAAAAACAAAAATTTGAATTTGGAACCATAAACAAATCATCCATTCCCGATACTTTTTTGACTGAATGTATGTAGATATTTACTATGTCGTTCAGACGATTCTGAGTAACCGTTCTTTGAACAAGACTGTCAGAATATTGTTTTCTTTTTTCGTGTCACATAGCATTTCTTACTTTATTAATATCTAAAGTGATCTTAACCTGCACTCGATGCTATGAAGAGAAGTTATTGTAATTGGCCCAAAAATCGATATCTTTACAATTTACGTTTCAAAGTCTCCTGAATCTATTTACCTACACTATTTTTTAGAGGATGGAAGTGTTTGTATTTTTTAGAGGATGGAAGTGTTTGTAGTTGTTAACATTATTAATTTATTTATTTCGTTCTTATCTTCTTCACTGTACTCAGGCACAACACGTTTCAAACAGTTCGTGAGTAAAGTTAAGAAGGTCATCAATATATATGAAATCGTTGCTTTTTTCTAGTCATTCGAACTTGGTCGGATAACCAGCCGTTGTTTACATGTTTGGTTTTTAGTTTATATCTACTTATTGCGAATCATTCTAAGCTGAATATTTTCCCTGTATACTCCCTGTATATTTGACTCATCATCTGCCTAGCCTTTACCCAACTATATTGGGGTCGGCTTCCAGTCAAACTGGATTCAGCTGAATACCAGTGTTTTACGTGGAGCGGCTGCCTACCAGGCCTACACAACCCATTAACTGGGTTGTGTAGGACTTCTTGGCAAGACTGGAGTCAGATTTACTGGCTTCTGACAATCCGTAACGACTGCCAAAGATCTGCAAATGACAGCCGGGACCAACGGCTTAACGTTCTTTCCGAGGCACGGAGGAAACTTGGTACCTATATTAAGATGGTCACCCATCCACAGACCAACCTTAGCAAGCGTTGCTTAACCTTAGAAATCGACCCGTGCGGCTGTTATTATTTAGCCACGAGCTCCTCCCTGTATATTTGACTAAACGCACTAATTTTTGGTCTAGAGTTAAGCCGGTTTCTTGTATTTTGTCGTCAATGTTATGGCACCGTAGTTTTGAATTTTAGCAATATAATATTATACAAAAACGCATGCATGTACACTTTTAAACTTTTTATGGTTAATTATTACAAGCGTCAAGGTGGATCGAATACAGTTTTTAGCAAGCTTATACGTTTTCTCATTTAGGTGCTAAGATTTTTTTGGCTTTTCAAAAAAGCGCGATTACTTGAAAATTATAAATAACTTCTTAAATCTTATTCTGTCACAAATACGCACATATAAAGAGCTACTCGTGTATGTTCATTCTACAGGCGCACATACAATGGTTTTGGAGATACACGATTCTGCAAAACGTCACTCCAACAGGAAATGCAATATCTCGAAAACCTGAAGACGCACAAATTATATTTTTGGCGCAAATTTTTGCACAATTATAAGCTCTGCCTAGCCTAGCCCTCTCTGTCCTCTCTGTTTGACTGGAAGCCGACCCCAATATGGTTGGGAAAAGGCTAGGCAGGTGATGATGACATAAGCTCATGTGCCCATGCACAATATTTCTCTCTCCTTATCATTCGTTAAGAATTTTCCTGTTGGAAGAACGTTACTCCAGCAGGAATCGTTTTTCCAAAACGACAACACGTACAATTTTTTTATGTGGCACACATTTACAGCAGATTACGCACTAATTATACGTACCACTCATATCGCTCTAGGAGCTACTTTCCAGCTGGAGTAACGTACACGAATTCAGAATATTAACATTATTATTTGAAAACCTCATATTATTCACTATTAAGCGACATTTGACATATCTTCCTATATATACACATTTTTCCGATAATCCTTACAAAACATAAACTTGCAAAATGTTTCGATTTTTCTGATGAGAAGTATATTTTTAGATAAACTGTAGGTACAGATAATAAATATGTATTTCATGCATATTCCCTATTGTGTATTGTCGGGCTAATAAATCACAATGACCCAAGCCGGTGGGCGAACGTTGGCCACTGATTCGTCCGCCACGGCACAATTGTGACCGCTCAAGTGGAATCAAGTGCACTAAACATCCATTAGGTACTTTTATCAAGAAGTTCTGCGGTAATAACCACTAACTGGTTCTATACTTATCCATCTTTTTTTTCATACTTAGATACCTACCTACAATATGTGGGCTCTCACAATGTCTCATTCACAGTAAGAACAGCATCAGCCGGGTATTTTGTCGACATCTCACCGTGTACACAGGCGAAGTGAACAAAAATTGAGTTGCCATTACATCTTGTTTCTATGGCTTGACAGCTCACTTGTTGTTCACTTCACTCAAGTTTTCACTTCGACATGTTTACAGAATTGCACTGTTAATCCCAAACTTATCAATTAGGTAGTGCTTTATATCGGTGTTTTGAAATTAATAATCGTCCATTTTCTGCTTGCAGGGCCCTAAGGTCTTTTATGAAGAAAGGGAAGAAGGGGACGTCCTCGGAAAAATCCAGCAACACCCAGTTAAATGAAGAAACTTCGCCTATTATTTACCGAAGAACTCTACAATGTAAGAATAATACCGTTGATGAATATCCACCCACCGATTAATTCCGCGTTTTTCCAATTCGTTCATCAAATGGAATTAGTTATGTCTTAATGACTTACCTACTGATGATCTAGCTTGATAGAGCTTTGATTTGTAAGTAGTTCAGTGGTTCCAGAACTTGTGAATATTTGATTTTAATGGAAATATAACAGAATTGAAATCCAACTTATTTAATTAAAATCAAATGATAATGTTCAGATTCGGCGACGTCGAGTGTGGGCGCGCGCAGTACAGTAGTATCTTCTGAGAGAAGCGACCGCTACGTATACGGTGGCTCCATCACTCCGCTACCTCGCTCTCGGTTTCAAGAGCGACTGCGCAGCACCAGCCACCATGAAGTCCAGTCACTCAGGTAAAGCCTTTAATCTTCTAGTATCTCAGTGGATAAATATGAATCAAGCAAATGGCGATTTAAATTTTGAGCCCAACCTTCATGTGAATTAAGGTAAAATTACTTTTAAAGATGAAAATCTTATCAAGGGCTCGTGTATTATATTTGTAAAATAAAATTTGAAGAGTCTGTTTGTAATATCAGGATTTTACAAATAGACACTTCAATTTCATTAAATGCATAAAGCTTTCCAGGGTTCCGAACGAAAAACGGTACCCTTATAAAACCACTCGGGTGTCTGTCCGTCTGTCACAGCCAGTTTTCTTCGGATCCACTGGACCGATTCTGTTGAAATTAGGTACCTACGCATATGGACTTCTGTAAACCAAAAACGGACTTTTGGGGTCAAACTAGAAAATTAAACAAAAAGTTTTTTGAACAATATCAGTGACAGTGACATATAAAATAAAAGAGCTTACTGATAGGGCTTTAGTTTTTTTTTTTTTAATTGTAAAATAAATGGTTTTGAAGTTATTCAAGAAATTAGACGAAAAATTACTATTGGCCCCCTTATCTCCGAAACTACTGATCCTAAAATTTTGAAAAAAATGGGGATAATAGATCTTTACCTAAAATTTCAGGAAAATCTATGAGAACTCTATAGTGTTAAAATAACGTTTAAAATTAAATTCGTTCGGAACCCTTTGCACGTGAGTCCGACTCGCACTTGGACAGATTTTACGGTATAACTAGCTGCCCGCGACTTCGAACGCGCATATGCCTTTTTCCCATTCCCGTGCGGATTTCGAGAAATCCGCTCCTCTAAAGCGTCGGTGAATGAAACCTATATTTTCTAAAAGCTTATTGTAAGGGCATTATTTTTTTTATGGAACCAAAAAAGAATCCTCCACGAAAAAGAAAGTTATCTATCATAAAAAAATCAAAAAGTAAACAGCAGACAGACGCACTGCATCTTACCATCCCTACCTTGTGGCTATTCCACCAATTAATAATTTTTATAATGCGCACAGCAAAGGAGTGGAACTCTCTGCCTGCGTCTGAACCCTAATCTCTTCAAAGTTAGAGTAAATAGGCTCCTTCTGGGTAGGTTCTTCATAGACTCACTCCATCATAGACTTTGTCTCTGTCATCTCTGACATAGACTAGAGTCAAGAGCAAACCCATTACAAATAAAGAAAAACCGTCGGATAATAAAATATAGTAGATCTCATTTAAAAGTGGTTTTTCAAAATCAACACAAAAATCGGTTCATGGAGAAAAGAATTAAAAGTCGTGAATGAGTTTAGCGATAAAAGAAACCATCGAATGCAAGAGTTACACGGAGTGTTGGTGAATGACAAATATAATTTTACAACTCGCAAGAATTATATTATTTTTCATGATGAACACTCAAAAATCGGTCTGTGGCAAAAAAATAAACGTTAAAAATGTGTTGCGTGGTATGGGATAATGTTCTTCGAATTCAATCTCGTAAACTCCCCTCAAATGGCTTACGAATCTAATACAGAAATAAATCATGAAGCGCTTGCTCAAGTTGCCATGTGCATTATTATTGCGTTAATCAGTCAACGAGGTTGTTGCACAGTCAGACAGATTCCTAGTTGACTACGGAACCCTAAAAACGAATGAAACTAACAGTGACTATGGCGTACACGTTTGTATACCACGTTAAGCATAATAGTGAACTTGGCGAAGACTGCTTTCATCTCATAAGTACTATTGCAACCAACTGTGAACGTTATCCTACAACAGCACAAGTCTGCATACCCCTTTAATCTTCGCTGTCATCTCATAAGGACTAATGCAACCAATATGAACCGCTTACCCTTCAAGTTTATAAACTTTGCGAAGGTTATAAGTATAGTAGTCATAGTAAGTGATTTTAGAGTACCTAAATGTCTTTTGCATAATCTATATAAAGTCAAAGCCTTTATTGTTATGCTGAGAAGTAAGCGAAAGAACTCATTTTACAAAAAAAATACAACCGACTTCCTAAAACAAAATACTACAAAATATAGAGTAACTTACATTTCGGGAGTCGGTGTTTTTGGTTATTTTTTCGTTTTTTTACACCGACTTTTGAAATTAAAGTATTTCTGGTATACACGCGTTCGATATCGCGCATCCAGCCATCCTCGGTATGACAGACGAGTATCGACCAGATGGTTCGTCAGAATGTGCTCTTGGCAATATTATCCGGGCGGCACACGTCCGTCACACTTTGTTCAGGTCGCTCCCAAGCTCTATATACCCAGCTCTCATCGCTTTGGAACATGCGATTCTCCGAGTATAGGTCAACCCGCCGCTTATACCACCGGATACGATTCGCCCATGCACAAACTTTCTGCTTCAGGAAGTCGATGAATCTCAAGGGCTGATATCAGTACCCGAAAATACCCGTCTCACAAAGCGCATCACGTGTGGCCGTGTGTTGCCCTTCCTGAAGCAGTATAGTTTGCCGATGAGTACCCTAGACTCATCGATACGCCGCTCGATCCTGCACTGCCAGGCTGGTGAAGTAGGTATTGGTCGAACAGCTTCATCACAACTATTTAACTTGACATTTGCTAAACGACATGCCACAACAGCCCCGCAATTCAGGATTGAGTGCGTGTTAACGAAGCTCTCGCTGCTTTCAAAGAGTGCGAGTCCGAGGCACACACCAGCGCCCTATTTTTTTTGTGCATGGGTAACCGTGGTAATCGGGGCCTAAGTTCGGTCGGAATTGATCTATACTCGCGAAGCGCATCCTCCAGTGCAATCCTCAATCTATCGTTGCACTGGTTACTTACCGTGATAACCCTATCATCTACCTCGATATAACTGACGTCGCTGGGCCGCGATGTGGTCGCAACCGCCGTTTGTGTCGGGAGTGAGATGATAAGGTTGCTCAGTACCTTTGAGCGCAGCCTATCAAGTACGACATCGTCAAACCCGTGATTACTTTGGATAACCTGTACCTGATTCGACAATTGTTGGGCCGAGATATTCACGGTTGGTTTAAGGTCCTGGAACAGAGACAACGTCCTATTATTATCTCCTTTATTCATTTTACTATACATATAAATTATATTTTTAAATATTTGATTAAAATAAATAAAAAAAACATTTAAAAATATAAAAATAGTAGCCCACCGATATCGGGAACAGGGTCCAAGCTACCGGTGGTCAGGGCTCCAGAGAAAGGAACCTCCTGACAATGCGAGCCGTGTCCAGAAGTACCGCTTTCTGAATCAAGCCCTTGATCCAGCTGCCCAACGAGAGCCTCCTAAGGTGTTGGTCGAGGCTCGTGGCTATTAAGCCATTGGCCGATACGACTATCGGTACAATGATTGCGGAGTCCACTTCCCACATGTCGACAACCTCGCGAGCCAAGTCAATATACTTGATTTGTTTGTCTTTCTCGGCTTTCACGAGGTTCTCGTCATGCGGGACGGTTATGTCTACAATCATTGCACGCCTCACAATTCGGTCCACCACCACTATATCAGGCTTATTGGCAACAATAGTCCTGTCAGTGATGATGGACCGATCCCAGTACAATGTGATATTGCCATTATCGAGAACTGGGTCGGGCGCATACCTATAGTATGGCACCTCCGACTCCACAAGAGAGTATTTCAGAGCAAGTTGCTGATGGATAATCCTGGCTACAAGGTTGTGCCTATGCAAGTATTCTCCGTTAGCTAGACGAGAACAACCAGAGACAATGTGGCGAATTGATTCTCCCGGACGGTGACATGCCCGACATATGTCGACCGTGCCGTCTTTCACAATAAATCTCCGGTAGTTATTCGTCATGATAACTTCGTCCATAATTGCACAAACAAAACCTTCGGTTTCTCCAAACAGATCACCGAAACGCAGCCAGGCTACGGACGCTAGTTGGTCTACGTCAGGCCCATGTAGGGCCCGGAAAAAGCGTCCGTGAAGCTCCTTACTCTGCCATACCGCCCTGCGATCGTTAGTGTCAAGCACTGCAGGTTTGCGCCAGTTCTCATTTGCCAAGGAGAGCGGGGTGAGTCCCTTGTCCACCGCCACTACATCTCGATGCATACCCACGTCGACAGCTAGGAAATATTCCCTAAGACTGCATATCTCGCGATTGTGGAGAGTCTTAGCATTTAAAAAGCCTCGACCTCCACACTTTCGCGGGATATACAGTCTCATTACCGACGACCGTGGGTGATGCATTCGATACGCAGTAAGCAGTGTACGGACCCGCCTATCCAGGGCGTCAAGTTCCGTTTGAGTCCATTTGAGTACGCCGAAAGAGTACATCAATACTGGCATGACCCAACCGTTGAAGGCGCGCACCTTGTTTCCGCCCGATAGAAAGCTATTGAATACCTTCTTCAGGCGGCCAAAGAAGCGCTCCTTCAACGATTGCTTCATGTCAGTAACATTGATACCTAACGCTTCCGACATACCCAAATACTTGTAAGTTTCAGTTGGAGAGAGGGATCTCAGGTTTATGGAATCCGAGAGTTGAGTTCCCACGGATTCCATAATCTCTCCACGCTTTACATGCATGACCGCACATTTGTCCACACCAAACTCCATCCTGATGGCGTTACTGAATGTTTCAGTTACCTTCAGTAGCTCCATCAGTTGCAGATTAGTGGGGGCAAAGAGTTTCAGATCATCCATGTAAAGGAGGTGAGATATAACCTGACCACCTCTCTTCAACCGATAGCCTAGCCCTGAATTCTCCAGCAGTGTGCTAAGAGGATTCAAGGCTAGACAAAACCAAAGTGGACTCAAACTATCGCCCTGAAATATACCCCGCTCGATCCTTACCGGTTCGCTATTCCTCTGGATATTTCGACATCCTGGATAGCGAAGGACTGTCCTCCATTGCCCCATACACGACATCAGGAAGGTGCGTAGCGTTGCATCAACTTTATACAATTCTAGCACCCTCATGAGCCATGTATGAGGCACCGAGTCATAGGCCTTCTTATAGTCTATCCAGCATGTTGACAGATCCTTTCGGGAACGCCGAACCTGTTGGCTAATGGCCATATCAATAAGGAGTAGCTCCTTAGTACCGCGGGACCCATTCCTACATCCAATTTGAGAGGCAGACATGATGTTGTTGTTGTTAATATGACTATTAATCTTTGCCCTCAAAATGGATGTAAGAACTTTATAGACCGTCGGTAAACACGTGATCGGTCTATAATTTTTAGGTTCCGCAGTACTACCTGATTTATGGAGCAGGTGGGTTATTCCTGTAGTTAAGAACTGGGGTAGCGACCCAGACTCTAAGGCAGACTGGAATTGAGACGCCAAGCAAGCGTGCGATCTCGTAAACCATTTAATCCAGAAATTGTGCAGCCCGTCCGGCCCTGGAGATTTCCAGTTAGGCAACGGGCGGACTGCACAAGCTACATCTTGGGGGCTGATGGAAATTGCCCCCATTTCTGGTATCGGATCGCACACACGCTCGACCTCCCGAGCCCAGTCACCCTCAGAATGACTGACAGGAACCGACCAGATGCTGCGCCAGAATGAACACATAGCATCATCATCCGGCAAGCGCGTGTCAGTCACACCTTGGTCCAGTCGTTCCCAATCCCTATATACCCACCTTTCGTTACTTCGGAATGTGCGATTCTGGGTGTATCGCTCCACTCGCCGCCTGTACCTACGAATACGGCTTGCCCATGCATACACCTTCTGCTTCAGGAAGTCGATGCGCTCTGTGACACGAGATATATAATCTCGGGGATTGACATCAGTCCCCGAAAACGCCCGTCTCACAAAGCGCATCACTCTAGGGCGTGTGTTGCCCTCCCTGAAGCAGATCAGTTTGCCGATTAGCGCTCTGGCCTCACCAATACGACGCTCGATCCTGCACTGCCAAGCTGGTACGGCTGGTTTTGGTCGTGTAACTCTGTCATTGGTTATTTTTATTTTGACATGAGCTACACGACATGCCGCTACAGCCGCGCAGTACATGATCGAATGTGCATCGGTGAGGTTATCACAGTTATCAAAATGGCTTGACAACTGTGAATCCAGAGCAGCCACCAGCGCCCTGTTCTTGTTATGCATGGGCAAACGAGGTAAGCGTGGTCTAAGTTCAGGCGGCATGTAGCGGTATTCCCGAATAGCACACTCCAAAGCACTCCTCAATTCGTCATTGCACTGGGTACTTACGTTTGTAACCCTGTCATTACTCTCCTCGTCAGCGTGGCTGGGCAATTGGGTTGACTGTGCTGGTGCCACAGTCTGCGACGGAGGAGCAATGACATGGCTACACATTTCAGTGCGGAGGCGATCAAGCACACTATCATCCAACATACGGTTACGCTGGATGACGCGAACCTGATCCGACAGTCGTTGGACCGATACGCTGACAGCTGGTTCAAGTACCTGAAACAGAGAGAGCATCCGACCACGGTACGCAGTCAGGTTAGTTCCCCCCTCTGTAGCCCCAAAGTATGAGCGTATAACATTCTCATTTATGGCTTGAGTCCATTTTATACGCTGCACACTTCCACCGATAGCGGGGACCCTGTCAGAGACTGGTGGGCCTCGAGGTCCTAAGCTGGCCGGTGGTCGGCCTCGCCCGCGCCGACGCGCAGCTGGTGGTGTCGTCGGCGGCGAGAAGTACTCGTCGCTCGAGCTCGACGCAACTGCAGCTACCGGAACATCAGGATTTACGGCTGGAGCAGGTCCCGGTGGCTGCGAGGCGGAACTGAGCGACGAACCCGAAGATGTTTCTTGTGCGGCTAGTAATTGTGCCCGGCGTCTTGTCAGCATTTTCTTACAAGTGGGTGTAGTTTGTGTTGCAATTCAACTGAATATTGTTATTATTAATTTTTTTTTGGATGTGTCCTGGATTTTTATCATTTTGGAGCTTGGTATTTATTAAACTATTATTATTATTATTAATTAATTTATTTCGGTCAGAATCCATGTGTTTGTAACAATTTTTCTTAAGATCTATGTTAGTAGGAATATAATATGACAAAAAAATTAACAACTACAATTTTCCCGTACCTATTCCCACCCAGTGTGCCTGTATGGGACAGTCATGGCGGGATGCAATCATTTGCAAGAGCTACTTTCTAGCTGGAGTAACGTACACGGTCAGTCTGGTTTTTATAACAGAATTTAAGTATGCTCTTATACTCCGTTGGCACATCCGTTTCCTCTAGCTTTCGCGTATGTCATAGGCAACTGTGTCAAAAGGTTTTGACAAATCGAGGAAACAGGCATATATCGATGTCTCTCTCTCCGTGTAATACCTGACAGTATGCTTAAGGCATAAAATAGCACTCAGTGGATACTTGGATAGTCCTTATATATACAAACTGTTAAGTATCTTATGTTGTTGTAGCAACTAAGATGGGTCGATAATTAGCTCTGTCCGATACATCCCCTGTCCTGTTCTTAAGAATGAATACAACCACGGTTTTCATTAGCGATTGCGGTAGGTATGAGTGATCGATACAGCGTAAAAAACATAGCAAGTACACGCGGCAGATGTACACCTGCATGCCTGAAATGCTCGACGCTGAGACCTTCATACCCTGAAGACCTACCCCTCTACATCCTTTGAATTGCTGCGGCAACTTCTTATGCTGAAAAACGAGTTTGTCTCCCGGGCCCCAACAACGGCGCCGCCTATGTCGGTCGTCGCTGGCCCCAGGGGAAATCTTACCATAAAGTGATCTCTAAAACTATTTGCAATACTTTTAGGGTCACTGCAGATGCCGCCGACGCAGTGTTTTTTTCTCACCCTAAAAATCGGACATGCCTTTTTTATAACGTTAATAGATGCTGGAAACTGTTTGAAATGCGAGAGTAGAACAGCCGGAGTTCTGGATACTTAGAACCAACGTTAGAGCCATTTTGATTTTTTTAGGTATTTTGATAAATCTCAAAACAGTTTTCACATTTTGTCAGTATTTTTAATAAAATTAGTAGACTAATGTTTTAACCAGCTGGTTCGCGCGGCTGGTGGCGCGTGGCATTTCACATGCAATGACATGAAATGTTTCCATTAAAAATGTTGAGTACAAGATAGGCTACTATATACAACTTAATAGAAGCTATCTAGGTATTCTATATCTATGATTGTACGGGGGCAGAGTTGCGCTGTGACGTCACGAGTCACGTGAACAGAATCGTTGGAGGAGACCGACTGACCGATACGTTATAAGTTCAGACAGTACGCTCGAGCTGCGGTAGTTCGGATTCTCCTAACGGGATTGCTGGTTCACTCTGCTCAATGTACCTCTCATCATATCAGCTGAAAGATGTCCGCTGCTGGACATAGGCCTCCCCCAAGCGTTGCCACAACGACCGGTCCTGCGCGTCCCGCATCCATCGGCTACCCGCTACCTTCACCAGATCGACGGTCCACCACCGTCACCATCGACCATCTGTTCTGCGAGCAATGTGCCCTGCCCACTACCACTTTAGTTTGGCGATCCATCGGGCTATGTCGGTAACCTTGATTCTCTTGCGGATATCATTATGCCTGATTCGAAACTCCAAGCATTGCCCTTACCTCAGAAGGCACAACATCAATCAAAGGGTAATCTTTGAATGACATTGAGCCTTCTGATGAGGCTCATTGTGAGCGACCACGTTTGAGTTACATATGTCATCATTGGCAACACGCTCTGGTCATCTGGTCTGGAAATTCGGGATTGCGGAACAAGGCGGATTTGGGACGAGAAGATATCACGCAACTTCCCGAACGCCGCCCAGCTGAGTCGGATTCGATGGTTGACCTCTTTCTCGAAGTTGGCCCTACCTAACTGGACCGTTTGTCCGTTTGTGTATAATGTGACGTTTACGAGCAGAGTGTGTGAATGTATTGACCAAACAATTACATGTTTCAGTGCAACCCCTCACTTGGCCCGCAGCGATGTGTCGGGGTCTTGTCTGAGCGTAGAGAGTACGAACCCCTTCGATGAGGATGGTCCTGTGGCCCCCGTCCGTGCCTCGAGGCGTAAGAAAAAGCGCGCGCCTCTACCACCAGAGCCAGAATACACTACCCCGGAGAAAGTTACTACGGTATGATCTGAATAATCCATATTTAATATTGGAAATACAAAAGTAACTCTCGTGTATGTCTATTACCTCTTAACGTCGCCCAAATTAATTTATGAAACTTGGCATACAGGTATACCAACTCGTAGAACAATACATAGGATACTTTTAATTTTGAGAGTAAGTTCGTGTGAACATTTTCTACATTCATGGCAGAAGTATGCTTCTATACTAATACTTATATGAATACTAAGACTATCATTAACACTAACTGTTGGAGCGCCTGATCGTCACAGAATAGCAGCAACTCGCCAAATGAGCAATAATGTCTTTTCAATGCGTACCTAATGTCACTTGCAAATTTTAGCCCGTGTCATTCACATCGAAATAAACTATTTATTTTTTGCACGGAGTATTCCTGCAGTAATTCAATCGGAAACCACCTTAATCCCCGTATATGTTCCGTATCGAGCTAGATAACGTATAATTTGAAGAAGATTAGCGGTCGAAATCAAGGAATTAAGAATTAAATATATCCACGTGCGTTGTGGTATAATAGATGTCTGAGGTCGTCGGAAAACTTGAGATTAGAGATGCCGATGCACTAAGCTCCACCAGCTTCTACGACAAATCTTTTACGGTTCAAGCGGTGCGGTTATGGAATGCTTTGCCCGTATCAGTAAGACGTGCTCAATCTTTGTCCATTTTTAAAACAATGGTCAAAAATCACTACCTTTCTGTTTGATCGTTTTCACTCGGTTCCTATGCTTTTTATTTATTAGTTACATTATTATAATTGTATATATTCATTGTATTATCGATTGTACGGTATTAGATGAAAATCATTAGGTACCAATTTGTTGCAGTGTAATTAATATTTTATTAGTCAGCAAAATTAAGTTTAAAATTATAATCATTACGTTTTAAAGTTTTAAAGCTGTAACTAATTTAAGTAACTATCTACTTAACAGTTGTTTTTATTATTATTTGCAGGTCTCTTGACATAATATAGATTATAATTGAGAGTGTTTGATATTAATGCAAGTCATAGTTAAGTTAAAAGTAAAATTATTAGTACCTATTAGAATCATTTATGTATTCAACAGTGATTAGTGTTTAGTTATTACTGAGTTAGCGTAAAAGTTTTGCAAACAATAAGATTGGATCTGGATTGTACCGATATATGTTTACTTCTGCCTACACTTAGGTAGTTACATTATTAGGTTTCTGTTGTTTTGCAATTGCAATAGATTTCAGGTATAAAAACAGCTTTAGGCGTCATCATCATCATCTGCCTAGCCTTTTCCCAACTATATTGGTGTCGGCTTCCGGTCAAACCGGATTTAGATGAATACCAGTATTTTACGAGGAGCGGCTGCCTACCAGACCTCCACAACCCATTAACTGGGTAACACGGTACTTCATGGCCAGACTGGAGTCAGATTTACTGGCTTCTGACTAGCCGTAACGACTGCCAAAGATCGACTAACGGCTTAACGTGCTTTCCGAGGCACGGAGGAAACTCGGCATGTTAAGATGGTCACCCATCCGCAGACCAACCTTGGCAAGCGTTGCTTAACCTTGAAGATCTCATCTCCCAGCATGTCCGAGGAAAGGGACTTAATTAATAATTTATAAGGAAAAAAAAAATAAAAAAGATTTATTTAAATGCTCTAAAGAAAAGCAAATAATATTTTCCTTTAAAATTGATCATGCTTGTCGCGTTGTAGGTTTGATTAATTCAATACTTATAGGTATTTACGCAAACCTCGCGACAAGCTTTTATGATAAAAGTAAAGAAAAAAAAAAGCTTTTTAAAAATGATTTTTTTTTAAAGAGTTACTCTCAACAAGCCCCTTCATTTGATACCCATATTGCACTGCGTTCGTAACCTTTCTGGACTCACTCAAGAACAAAGAGTTATCAAACTGTGATCAAGATCGAGTCGTTGTACGAGCAGTATGATGAGGTAAAGTTACGTCTGGAATGTTACGTAGGTGATATCAAATTAGAATATTCTGAGCGTTTTGAATTCGATTCTATTATTATAAATCCTTGTCTAGGGCCTAAATATTCCTAGTGACTTTAATAAGAGTAGTAAATCGATGGAAAGCTGTAAATGTACACACGCAAGCATGCATAAACCAGTTAAGTTGCTAACAATTCAGTTAATATAGTTTAGCGGATTATATTTTAATTGTATACTGGTCATTTTATTTCGCATCACGGAATATTAAGTGAGTCGAGTAGCAAAACCAAACTTTGTGTTGTCTTTAATGCACGTTGTCCTACTACGACAGGAGTGTCGGGCCCACTCATGAATTTTACAAAATTATTAGTTCATTTTGAGCATCGCAGGCTGGTAGATGCTGGTCCACAACTACTGCTAGCTTCCATTAGAATCTTACTGGCCAATAGGAGATCGCAACTTGGCGAAGGCTTGTGTTCTGTCCATGCTAGAGAGTGAGGGGTCCTGGGCAGCTGTCGCCTCTTTTAGCGAGGATGTCATCTCGCAAAAGGAGGCGGCGGAGCGCGCGCGGGAGGACGACCCTCTCGCTGCGCCGCTCCGCAGGCGCAGAAGAGGTCGGAGAAGACGCCGTCTTCTTCCTCCTTATGGTGGTGATGGGCGGGTGATAGGCGCGGGGGCGCCTCCGCCCGCATTGCACTCCACACCACCCTCGCCGGTCATTCCCAGCCCTCCCCCTGAACGGGGAGGACTTGAGGGGCCCGCCGCTTTAGGCGGGTTGTCGTCGGAGGAGGACTGGACGCTAAGGCTGCGCCGATCTCCCAGTCCTCTTCCACTCGGACGATGCGGGAATGCCGCTGGGTCGTTTTAGTGGGTATACCGGGTCAGCCCGGGGAGTCCCACATACCCCTCCCGTTCCCCCGACGGGAGGGTATGCGTAATGCATTTTTTCCCCAGGCTTGTGTTCCGTGTCATCGTCTGAAGGGTAAGGTCATACCTCCATTAATAGGTAACTTACCACAAGATCGCCTTCGTCCAGGTTATCCCTTTGAAAGCACGGGCGTAGATTATGCCAGCCCTATTACTCGTATGTGTGTTAGCTGTCAAGGTCGTAGATGCAGGCTCGTAAAGATGTATGTCGCAAATTTTCCTTTGTTTCACAACCAAGGCCATCCATTTGGAGCTTGTTGGCGATTTAACTAGCAATAGCTACTTACTAGCTTTGTATCAATTTATTTCTCGAAGAGGTAAACCCGTAGATATTTTTTCGGACAACGGTACCTCATTTGTCGGTGCATATAATGAACTTTCTTATGTTTTAAAATGAAATAGCCCATCCTTGGGTGAAAGTGGAATAAGGTTTCATTGTATCCCCCGCATATACCCGCATTTCGGCGGACTCTGGGAGGAGGAAAATACCATCTCCAAAGAGTGTTGGGAAATTGTAATTTGACTTTCGAGGAGCTTCATACCGCACCAACTAAAATTCAAGCCATCTTGAACTCTCTTCCACTCTCACCGTTGTCTTCTGATCCTGCAGATTATACACCGCTTACACCAGGACATTTTCTTGTTGGGCGGCCTTTAAATCGAAAATCTCCGTCAACACTTCTGGAGTAGATGGAGCAAGGAGTGTGTTGCAGAATTACATGTGCGGTCCAAATGGCGTTCCTGCAAGGATGGTCTGAGACTGAACTCGTGAACCGTGATTAGAGAGGATAATTATCCTCCTCTGAAGGGGATACTTGGGCAGATTGTGGCTGTTCGCCTGGGAACGGATGGCATCGCTCGTGTCACAGACATAAGAACGTCAACTAGAGTCGTTCGGCGAGTGTTCAACAGAATCTCCCCATTGCCCGTGTTTTCAGAATCTAGTTGAAACCGTTGGTACCTATCTAGTTGAAACCGTTCAACGCCCGGGGGTATGTTAGAACGCCTGACCGTCACAGCATAGCAGCAACTCGCCAAATGAGCAATTATGTCTTTTTAATGCGAAAGTCACTTGCAAATTTGAAATGTTATATTATAATTACTTTTTGATATTGTTCTGTAACTGGCCAGTTCCGGATACATAAATAACAGCCCTCGTACCTACCCTACCCCGCCTACCTACCTCACCTACCTACCCCATTTTCATTTCATTTCATTTTCATTTATTTGCGTTCTACAAGGTATTTACAAAAGATGTAAAAAAAATATCTACTTATAGCTAAGAACCGTTGTAGACCCTGTTAGGGCACAACAAAAGGTATTGTTCACTTAAAAATACAAATAAATAATATTAATAACGAGATCATTTTTTCGTGTATCACAATTAGAGGTAGGTATACACACTCAGTATACAGTATTCTATAGTGTTAAATAATCTTCTTGACATATAACTACACAATTAAAATATTTAAGTACTTAACCAAAACAAAATACAAAATATATATTAAAGAATGTATGTATTTATTTATATCAGTTATAGTTAATCATTTAAGTATTCATTTAAATCATTATAGCACTTGTTTGAAAAAAGACGTATGATTTAAATAATTTTGCTTTTTTGAATATGCGTCTTCCAATGTATGTGTGTGTCTATATCTAAGCCTAATAGGGTGAATTTATTAACTACTTCTAACTGATAATTTTTAAAACTGAAGTTAAGTGTTATAGGTTCTTTTTGTCGTGGGTGATATGTCATTATTTTTGTTTTATTATAGTTTATTTCTAGGTTATGCTCCGTCATTGTAGCGTCAAGTATTGAATTGAATTTATCGTTAAGGTTGGTACTAGTTTCGCATAAGGCAAGAATGGATATATCATCCGCAAACAAAACACAAGGTTCACTGATATGCTTTGGGAGGTCGTTTACGTAAACTAAGAATAGAAAACAGCCTATTACACTGTCCTGTGGTATTGAAGCGGTGATAGGGATGTTCTCAGAACGAATCGATTCTATATCGTTAGTTTTTTGGTTAAAAAATTCCAATTCCACCAATTGCTCTCTATGCTGTAAATATGATGCGAACCATTTATGACATTTACCACGGATCCCTATTCCATATAGTTTATTTAGTAATATGTTGAATTGAACTTTGTCGTAAGCTTTTGTCATATCCAGCAGCAAACACAAGAATTAACAAGATGAATTGTATATTTTATGGAGTTTATGGTATCGAGGGCTTTTTAAATGTATTTATAGACGGCCAGGATAGTGGATCGGTTTTTTCTGAAGCCATTTTGACAGTCGTTAAATATATTGTATTTTTCACAAAAAGTGTAGACACGGTTGCACATGGCTTTTTCAAATATTTTTAATGCGGTTGGCAGGAGAGCGATGGGGCGGTAGTTGTTAGGGTCAGTTTTTGCGTTCTTCTTGTGAATAGGCTTTATTAGGGCTTTTTTCAAGAGGTTGGGGAAAGCGCCTTCCTCGAAAGATTGGTTCACCAGTTTATAGAATTACCCTATCCTATCTAGTATATTTTAAGGAACGCACTTAATTGTTAATCATCCTGTATAACACTGACTTTGTTTTTTTTTCAGGCTGTCAACTTCACAGAAACACAAAGAAGCGAGGTGGAAGAGAAAATATTAAACAAAACTAAAGGTGATTTAGAATTAGAAGATATGAACTTGAATATTGAGCTAAAAATTATTGAAGATGAAGATGTTCAAGACAAGAATACGGACGTTATAGAAGTTAAACCAACGACTCCGAATACCTTTAATAGTAACGAAGTAGTTGACGTTTCGATTACCACAGAAAAATTAAATAACGAACAAACACAAAGAAACAACCACACGGACATCACTGAATCTAAAGACAGCGAATTTACGCTGAGAAACAGTTCTTCAGAAGAGGGCATCTTAAACTCATCCGCATTCCATAAAGTAGACATTGTAAAATACAGACGAAATTCCAGCGTTAATGAAGATGATATACGATTACGACGAGTTCGTTTAGGGGATTCCCAGTCATTATCAAATAACAAAAGCAAGAGCCTCGCTAATGCCTTAGACACGACGTACATCACAAACGATAACTTAAATGAGAACACAATGCACATGGCCACTTATGGAAATGATAATCCCAAGAAAGTTGTGTGTAAACTCTACGACGACCCGCAAACGAAAAAGAGTATTGAAACGATTTCAAGTACAGAAAAGGAATTTCAAGAAATAGATAAAGCTACTAGAGAGCTTGAAAGAGAAATAAATAAGTTGAATTCGGCATTGAACGTAGACGATATTCCATGCGTGGATGCAAGACTGTCAGTGTCAGAGATCAAGAGAAGATTTGATAAGAATGATGCATTGTCACCAAATCCAATACCAAAGCCGAGAAGAAGTCACTATGGTGGAGGTTCAAGTACTCCTTGAATATGTTAACCTTTCTTGTATTTTATTTCCCGCAATTATATAAATATGTTGTTTTTTTAAATCTATTAACGTTATTAAGATATGCGAGATGTAAGAGCAACGTATTCGCTGCTACCCCTAAGTTTACAGATGCACTAGGGTGGCCAACGATAACCAAGAACGCGGCTGCCAAGAATTTTCACGTGTTGCGCCCCCATTATCCGCCGCGCCGGCAATGCAAGCGCATTGCCGGCGCAAGTGCCCAAATATAAGCACATTTAGGCACTTGTCTTACCGCCGACTAGGAAGCGAGTAGCTGTCGACCATTTGCTCCCTGAGGAAAGAAACAAAAGATATAGATCTCGTGTGAGTAAAAGAGACACATACATTCATGGTCGATAGCTGGCTGTTCACAGTCGGCAGTGTGAACAGCCAGTTATCGTCTATGAATGCATGTCTCTTACCTCTAGTTGATCGCAGCGACAAGAGCTATCAAAGGTTGTACTCGCTCAGCGACACTCGCTCGGCGATGCTCGCTTGGCGGTCAGAACAACCAAACTACTGTAATTTTGTACTCTAAAAACGGGCCACACCCGTATAGACCTTAGTCTTAAATTAAGATTTAGTACTGTTCACTTGCCATCCGCCATTTTCACTGCGTGACTGTGAATTATTGTAAAATTGTATCTTCTTATTTTGGTTTATTTTAAAAGATATCGATTGGAATCGATTTGGTTTATAAATTATTTTCACATTACCAGCTTTTTATCAATTTCTTTGTAAAAAACCATACCATTAATTTCGTTTACTGTTCATTTAGGTTAAGTTTTTTTATTTATTGGTATTATGAGAGCGCGTGAAAATTTTAAACTAAACATGTATGGTATTTCACAGTAAAGTTAACTCCCCGATAAGATTTCAAACATAATAGGAAGGAATCGAAGTTTTACTTACCTTAAATTATACTCAAAAATGGCACTTGAGATCTTGCACACTACACTTACACTTACACAATAATAATGTTATTGCATTTCACAATTTCGCTCAGAGTGTACTTTCAACTGTGTAGATGCATATAAAATGGACACATTCGTCTTTCGTGCTGTATTACAGGCAACACGTGTCTTGTGAATTTTCACCTCTTGGGGTGATTGTTACACACATAAATGCTAATATAATTTTGATATAATTCAATTATTTGATCATGGGATTTCATATACAGCTATGTGCTGAATTATTTGTGCCTAAAGTAAAACTATATCAGCAGAGGATGTGCTGCTTATGCTATTATACAGCAAGTTTATGCAGCTAATGTTTTCACGGTGCACGGTGAAAGATTTAACGCTAGCGCTAGCTTTCGCGTCTCTCGTCCAGCATGGTCTGTGCACTGGTATGGGAAGAGCCACCCTGATGATGGGCATTGAAGTCCCCCAGTAATACCAATTGGGCAGAAGGGTACCGGCGCTGCTGTGCCTCACTCAGGTGCTGTGTGAGCCCAGTTGTCTCCAAATTACCGCTGTGCGAACGATAGACACAGGCGTAGACAATAATAAAATTTTGTCCAGGCCTGTATCCATTACTGTTCTTGTTCATGTTATTGAGTGAAGGAGATTGAGGAGAAGCACGCCCTGACAGGACGACATCATTGGGGGACTAGTCTGGAGACTGCGGGGACGCCCGAGCCCCCCCAGGAACGTCCATCGGGTCCTTTCATCTGGTCACCAACCAGCATGATGGTGCATTCCGGGATTTTTCGACAGTTGGCGGGGCAGCCTTTCATGTGTGGCTAGCACACTACTTGGGTCCCCAACTACCTGCGGTCGGCCAGCGACGCACCGTGCCTCGGATCCCCCTACCCTCCGCGACTAGTCTCCCGATACGCCCATGTCAGGGCAAGCCTGGCTGGTCTGCCTGGATTGGAACAACTATTTCGACCCAACTCTGGCTGCACTGAGCATCGGTACGTCTTTGCCCAGTGGGTGGTCATAAGCCATCGGCCTAAGCCTACCACCAGTTAGTGTCACCTGATTAGCACCACCCGGGGACTACGTGTAGGGTCAAGCATTGGGTACTCTCCTACGGACGCGGATGACTCGGCCCCCATTCAGTATGTGTCTTTTTTACTAACTCGAGATCTATATCTTTTGTCCCTTTCCTCAGCGAGCCGATAGTTACTCGCTTCCTCGCCGGCGGTGAGACAAGTGACATAATGTGGACCGGAGCGAGTATTGCGAGCCCGTCGCAAAAAAGCACTCGCTGAAAGCCGAGCGCACATTATGGTTTTCCGATGCACGCGAACGAAGTCGCAGGCACAGCTAATCATCAATTTGAGAGTTTTATTTTTGAAGTTAACTGTTACTTTTAATTCATGATTTCATCATATCATGGCCTCCCCCGAGTGCCCTCACAAAATTAAACTAAATAGTTATGAGTCCTTCTGATTCCTTTCTCATTGTTGGTGGTTGGTTGGTGGGTTGGTGTCATTCAACAACTGGGTCCTATCTGACATTCTATCGTTTGTCCCAATGAACCCGAACGGTCTGGAGGAAGTTTTACTTAGTGATGAATTATGTACCTACCCTAGATTTTGGTCAATACAATGGAATTCTTAATAGGTATGGTAAAGTTCTGGATTAAGTACTTTCAAACCAATCAGTTGGTGTGGTCGAATGTTCAAGTCCACTGGTTCCCATCGACGTCTACCATCCAGCACTATTAGTTACTATGGATTTCGTTGAAGCTCCTCTGTTAAAGCAAGCAAGAAATAATACCACGATCAGATAGTGTTGATCTTTTTTAATAATTTCTCAAACTTTTAAAATCACAATAATCACGAATATGGAAATGGATAGAGGTAGTGAGGACAACCGCTCACGCGCACGTTCTTTGGCAGATTGCCCGGTGCAACGCCCACCCCACTCTAACTTGTCAACCACTTTACTTCTACCTGACAGTAACAACCGACAGACAACGACAGATCGAATGACCTCACTACCGCCATCTCGTAACAAATGTTGAAACCTTATACTTATACACCGCTGGCATTTTAGATTATACATTAGCATTAGTTTTTAAGTGACTGGAGTAAAATATCAAAAGGCATAAATGGTTTATAGTAATAAATACTACAGTAATTATGTCGTTTTGTATTGAAAAGCTGGTAAAAACAATTGTTAGTCAAGATCTCTTGCTGCGACACGGCCGTTCTGCGCTTCACATGTGGCTCATCTGAAATAGAAAGTTCTGTGTACATTACATTGTTTCGGCCATGCCTGACCAAGATGTGTCAGCTTATTCTTATCTTTATCCTTGTTCAGGACATCGCTTAAGCAGCGGCATCGCTTAACCAGCGGCATCACTTAACCAGCGGCATCGCTTAACCAGCGGCATCGCTTAATTAGCGGCGTTGCTTAACCAGCGGCGTTGCTTAACCAGCGGCATCGCTTAACCAGCGGCATCGCTTAACCAGCGGCATCGCTTAATTAGCGGCGTTGCTTAACCAGCGGCGTTGCTTAACCAGCGGCATCGCTTAACCAGCGGGTTTTTTTTTTTTTTTGTAATATCACTTAACCAGCGATATTAAGCAACTAATGCTTAACCAGCGAGACCATTACATAATTTCACTTAACCGGTGATATTAAATTGGATTTAGGATTTTACTTAATCGAGTTCCACTCTTAGTTTGTTAATAACACGAAATCGTTTACGGAAAGCTTTGTTTTAGCTTCTGTATATTGAAACGGACCTTTATCCAAATTGCGCACATGCATCGTTTAAATCCTTAAAAAAATCTTACAGGCTCTCTTTCAAACCGAATTGTGCACCTACATCTCTAAACATCAATAATAACGGTTGGCAATTTCCTGAATGCAGTTTTTTAAACGCATTGTACTTCAAGTATTGCGTCTTGCCACGATTTTCTGTCGTTAATCTGTACGGATATTGTCTACAAACTTTTTAAGACACAAAGCTATTCCACATCTTCACTTTACTAGTGCCCCTCAGTCAAATTAACCTTTGACAGTACAAAAGTGGCTGCAAATAACCCAATCCAAACATACTTTAGGTTTGATTTGCGATTTGCTAGTATTCGTGATTACCTAGTTCAAGTACCTACTAGTAAGAGTCAACAAACTCTCATTATTTTTTTCTATGAAAATCAAAGACCAGGTATTTTATTCAGTTAGCAGCTATCTCATAGCTCAGAAAAACAAAATGGCTATACTCGCACTCTCCATGGGTAGAATTCCGAGTAAACTCTAAGTACCACAGAACTAAGAACCTGTTCATATGACTTGATGCCAACTCATCATCTACTTCATAACTTCACAAAGTTATTAGTACTTGGCCTCGGGCATCTTCCGACACACAGAATCTAAAACATACCGACTGGTAAGCTATGCACATTGGATCTGGAAAAAAAACGAACAACAAGGCCTGACAATTCTATGTCATTTTAACGTTCATGTGAATTAGGTACTCTACGTTAATCTACAAACATTAGGGTCATCAAAAGATTGATCAAAATCAATCAATCTTTTTTCATTCTCTCTCGTATCAATTAACATACCTAGTAGGCAACCCGATAATGAAAAATGGAATATATATTCAGAAATTCTCGTTACCATTAAAGCTTTGATCAATGTCATTAAAATCCAGGTATGGTAAATCACCCCACCGAGGGTGTTCCCACGTTGCCGTCGTGGTGTGGCTTGTGTGTCTCAATGATCTTGGAGCTCTGCCGGTAGAGTTACTCATGCCGGAAAGGTTCAAGTGAGAGACCAGACAAAGAGGGACACGAGAGGGGTACACCGTCCGAAAACCCGAGCTGCTGTGCTCGGGTTTTCGGACAGTGTGCGTTTCATAGGAAGGAATCTTGCTCACTGTTCTCTGGTACGCGTCTGGTTATCAGACGTGACTTTAAGGGCAGTGAGCAAGCAAGAAGGAAAGGAGAAGGGAGGAGAGAGAAGGGAGAAGATGGGGACCACACCCTTTAAAAGGAACACAACATGGAAAGGACAGACGAAAAAACATTACCCCAGGGCGGTACCAGCTGCTCAGCAGCTGGAGAATCCGCCACGCCTCCTTTGGAGGCGTCATGCCCCTCGTATTCTGGGGGGGGGCAACGTATGTCTACCGATTGCCAGTGGCAGCAGGAGCCGAGGAGGCTCCCGATCAGTATCCTTTAAGGAACTGATCAGTTTTAATTTAGAAACGCCCGAGAAGGTGTCGAGCGAGCGCAGCGTGGAGACTCCTTCCAAACTTTGGAGGAAGGGCTCGCTTGAGCGTCGAGGAGATGCGGGGTCAGATTCTGACTCTGCGTCAGGCATCAGCTCGGCGAGCTCTAGAGACGAGAGAGTGGGGGCTGCTGCGGAGAACTCTAAGTTCCTCCGTAAGCGGCCCAGACCGGAGGACGACCAGGGGTCGACCTCTAACGGAGAAGTGGCCTCGCCCCGAAAAATCCCCACCAGTAGAAAGGGAAACGGCCGAGAAGGGGGCAGGGGGAGGGGGCTCGCCTCCCAAGAGGCCGCCCAGCGAGCCGCAAGACTCGCCGAGGAGGGATGCCACCCTGGAGCTTCACACTCAAGCTCTACTAGCATCGACTCACAGCTCGACCGGGAGCTCCTCCTGGAAGCTTCTATCGTGCAGGCCTGGGTGTCACCTCCGGACAGGCCTGTTGATATCAACGACGAAGCGGAGTGGTTCCGGGAGGCCATGTCCGATATTTGTGACGTGGCAATGCCCCGGGTTAAGCCAGGACGCGCCCGCCATCAGGTGTACTGGTGGTCGCAAGAGCTGGCGACGCTGCGTCAGGCATGCGTTGCCGCACGGCGCCGGTACACCAGGCACCGCAGGCGCCGCATCCGCCCTCTGGATGCGCAGGTCAGAGAGGTGGAGCTGTACGAGGAGTACAAAGTGGCGAAGGGCGCCCTCAAAGCAGGGATCCTGCAGGCCAAAGATCTGGCTCGCAAGGAGATGCTGGAGTCTCTGAAAGGGGACCCGTGGGGAAGACCCTACAAAATGGTGCGGAATAAGCTCCGCACCTGGGCCCCCCCGTTGACGCAGAGTCTCCGGCCCCAGCTGGTGGAGGACGTGGTGAGCGCTCTGTTCCCCTCGTGAGGGGAGCATACTCCCCCGCCTATGGCTCCGCCACCTGCGGTGCCCGATGCGGACTACACCGATGACGACGATGACGATGCTCCTGAGGTGACTGAGGTAGACCGAGCCCTCAAGCGGCTTCTACCCAATCTAGGGGGTCCAAACGCCGCCTGCCGAAGGCTTTACGCGGGGGTCGTGCGGTCCATGGCCCTTTACGGGGCGCCGGTGTGGGCGCCTACTTTGAGGAAGCGACCTGCCCGTTACCTCAACGCGTCCCAGAGGGTCATGGCCATCCGGCTGGCCCGGGGATATCGCACGGTCTCTGGCGAAGCAGCGAGCCTCCTTGCCGGACTGCCGCCATGGGATCTAGAGGCGAGAGCCCTCGCGCTCATGTACGAATGGCGCGTGGAGGCGCTACGCCGGGGCGAGACTCCTCTGCCGCGGCAAATTGCAGCACGGCGGACGGAACTCCGGCAGGATCTCATGGCAGTATGGAGACAACGACTGTCGCAACCCAGCGCTGGGCACGCCACAATTGCGGCGATAAGACCCCTCTTTGAGGAGTGGCTAGAACGGCGCCACGGCGTCCTTACCTTCCGCTTGACGCAGGTACTCACCGGACACGGTTGTTTCGGGAGGTACCTTTTTCGAATACGGCGGGAGGATACACCCGGGTGTCAACAGTGCGAGGATCGTCCGGAGGACACGGTGGAGCATACGGTGGAGGTCTGCCATGCTTGGGCGGAGCACCGCCGTGTCCTCGTCGAGGCGATCGGCGGCGGGGATTTCTCGCGTCCGGCCCTGGTTCAAGCCATGGTCCGGAGCGACGAGACATGGGAAGCGGTCACCTCCTTCTGCGAAGCAGTAATGCTAACAAAGGAGGAAGCCGAACGCGTGAGAGAGAGGGAAACCTCACGCCCCAGCCGCCGAAACAGAAGAAGACGCCCCGGGCGTCGGGAGTCGCAGGACGATTCTCGGCCACCGTAGGCGTGGGTCTGCGGACGGCGAGCATTGGGTGGCTCGCCGTCTGATCAGAACCAGGCCCGGGTCGGCGGCGCGCTGCGATCCCAACGCGCCTCAAGGACGTGTCAGCACGGAAGACGGGGCCCACTAGGGCCAGTGCCTGCTGGGGCTGCGGACTTCGTTCGAAAGAGGCACCGTACCCTGGAACGCACTAGGAGAAACACGGATGGGTTTTAGTCAGTAAGAGTCTGACACTCCCTCCTGCTGTACCCAGAGCGGGAAAAGTCATTTGATGATTTCCCATCCTAAAAAAAAAAAAAGGTATGGTAAAACAAATCTAATTTTATTCAGGTTATGTAAATTTACTATCGATTTAATTAACTGTTGTTGTAAGGAAAACTGTTATCATCACGTATCAAAACAAGAGCCTAGGTCCAATTTTGCACTAAAAACGTGTTAGTCCGAACATGACCTTGCCATGCCTATATATAGTTCATACTTACCTCCAATGGTAAACAGTCTCGGCTGGGGGCCTTAAATTCATTTGAGGCCCACACAGGCAAGTCCGGTTTAGTAGTTGACAACCCTCTAAGGTTGAAACTGCGAGTGGCCATACACAAAAAAAAAAACCAATGGAAAACTAAGTGTACTAAAAAAAAACTTGGCACTATCAATCCAACCATTGGATTGATAGTGCCAAGTTTTTTTTTGATAGAACAACTTTAAAACTTTGAAAGTCATAATCAAAACAAAATGGCAGTATTCCTATCAGCCTTAAACGCTTTTAACCTCATAGATGTTGACATGATGCTCGGCTACTGCGGGCTCCAAACTGCTTGCCAAATTTCAATCTGTCACGCTCACAAGCAGCAGCTGCTCAGCAGATATAGCAGCATGCAGACCTCCTACAGCCTCCTACTGGCACCATGCACGGCGAAACAATACCTCCCTGAAAATTGAAAAGCACTACGAGAGTACAAGTCCAAACAAACCTGTGTGTGGGAATATAAGTTTCAGTTTATCTTATTAGATAGATTAAATGCCACAGTATTATTTTATTAGATGCCACAGTATCATAGTCACTTAAAATCTGAAACTAATTAGAAAATTGGCACAAGAAAGAAGGCCTATGCCTAGTAGTGTACAAAGAACAATGGCGAAATCTTAGCTGACATAAATTTGAGCGTCTAAAACTGACTTATTTACGAAAACAATTCCACAATTTGTCAACGATTTTTCAAATTATCACATTAACTAGTTAGGGCCGGATAAAAAAATATACTAAAAGAAAAGTAATTTGACTTTTTAAACGTTTAGTTTCGCCATTTTATATTGATTCTGTCAAGTGACAGTAAGTGCATGGTTATTGACGAGTGTTGATTAGTTGATAGATAATGATTCTCATGTTGTAGATATCCGTTGTATACCTAAGGTAAGGTCTACGAAAGAGTATTTTATAACCATTGTGATAACCTACCTTTTATTAAAACTCACACTTTCAGTTGACTGAACCACAGACCCATAAACAAAACAGTTGTCAATCACAATAATAGATGGTGTTAATTGTATATATTTGGTTTTTAAACTGACACGTTTTTTTACAATATTTTAACAAGGCATTTCATTCTGAAATAACTAGGTTAGGCAAATACAAATGCGATACTGTCCTTTAAATTCCTCGAATTTGCATATAAAAGTTACCATAAACATAACCTACAAAAGTTCATGACTAAATATCTATTATTCTCGGCTTTCTCTGACAAAAATTCTTATACAAACTAATTCAGAAGGTGACGATGAGTTGAACAAGATATTTTTCATTTAAATACGTAGGAATTTAATCTCAGCTAAAACAATGCATGGGTGACTGCCATTGTTCTTTGGGCTAAGATTGAATTTGCAATTATCATAACTTGCAAAATAAAGTGTTAGGTTAGCCTAAAAAATAACTAACGAGCACCTTAAGCTTTACGGCAAAACAAAACGAAAATAGCTCACCAACTTAATCTGAAGATCCTCATAGACCTCCATACATTTATTTATCCTTGACCTGGCTGGCTATTATAAAGTTGCTTGCTTCCGTTCCATATTGATTTTACATTGTTCAGGTTGATGAGGGTAACCATATATATTTAATGTCTTTGGGGTAACCGAATAAAATTCGACGAATAGGAATTTTGACCATGAAATATTCCTTTACATGGTCCCACGATGAACCCAGACAGTTTATCTATGAGAGGCATATAAGTGCGATGCTCTTCAGCGCCATACTTTTGGTCTAAAGTAAGATGCACTGCACAACACTGCATCCTCGACGAAACATACCACTGCGGTGACGCAATATGATCGCCTGGCGAACTTGGATTAATCGGATCGAACAGAGTTTTAGTGTCTGGACAAGCGCACTCGTTTCTTAAACGAACCGCAATTTTCACTGTCACCACATATTTTGCATTTCAAAATGTAACCGCCACATAGTTATTTCACTATCATTGTCACAAATCTCCGTGTTGGCTATTTGAGTTACAATCTGATAACGGTGAGGAAACAAGAATGTAATTTTCGGAGAGGCCTTCCTCCTCGTAAATCTTCAGAAAGCAAGTAATAATACCATGAACAAATAGTGTTGATCTTCTTAATAATTTCACAAACTTTTTAAATCACAATCACGAATATGGAAATGGATGGAAGTAGTGAGGACATCTGCTCACACGCACAACGCCCACCCCACTCACCACACTCAACCAGCTCACTTCTACCTCCAAATTACAATTCTTGACGTTGACAGTGACAACAGACAGACAAAGAGAGCGAATGACCTCACTACCGCCATCTTGTAACAAATGTTAGAAGTTTCTTATCTATGGCCTCTTGCCTTGATATATTAGGTCTTTACCTATGTGAAGAGGCAGGAGGGCCTGGAGGTCCTTCACCAGAACTCATCTTCTTCTATGTGGGTAGGTGGGCGCGGAAAAGGAATAAATGGCTTCAGATCACAATCGACGTATTAAAATAAATATTCACACGAAATACCAGGTAATTAGGTAATTAGCAATTACTACTGTACGTAATCAACTTCATTAGATCTGGAAATAGCGTGATGGCGAAGATTCTGAGCGATTCGTCAAAAGCGTGGTGCGCGGGCGCCGTCTCGTTCAAAAGTGAATTTAAGATGGCCGCCCGCACTACCATCGACAATGACGCTTCGCTAGGTTGACATCGACAGTCCTGTCAACCTGACGTTTGACGTAAACGCCGTCACGGCCGGACTGACTTGCGGCCGTCCTCGGACGATTTATCTGAAACAAATTAAGATAACTGCATAGTCCGTTCGCTCATCCTGACTTAATTATTTTCATCAGCACAAATCATTTAATGACTTGGACTAACCAGGCAAGTGTATCGCTTAGCCAACCGTAAGGTGTGACTCGGACTACACTTCAGTAAGACCAGTCGACAACGCATTAGATACCAATTCAGGCTAGAATTTAGCCTAGACAACACATTTACGAGTACGTCCTTGTAAACATCCAGACAGGCCAATCCTAACAAGGATGTGACCCGGACGACACAATTCGTCTCACAAATAGCAAGCGATCATCTAGGACAAGTCAGCAACTGACTCGGACGACAAATTTCGTCAGATGACGCTAAATAAACCACTGTGACAAGTCAATCAGACTCGGACGACACATTTCGTCTACCTTCTGTGACGAGTGAAGTGTGCCCTCTAACTACTCACCCTGGAATAGTAAGGACGACACTTCTTCGCCTAGGCTCAACCATTTGTACAGTTTATCATAATTATAGTAATGTTACAGTACAGTAACGGTAGTTTTTACTATACCTGCCTATGGTAGTGAATTGTCCTATTCCGTGTGCACTTCAACTTCATGAAGAACCTCCCATGTTTCAGGGTCTGAGTGTACGCTCAGGGTGTCTGAGTTTGCAGTGACAGTGTGTGAGTCAGCCGAAGCAGTGTCCGAGCACACAGTCAAGGTGTCAAAACGGTCTAATGACTCGTTATCATTGTTGGAGCACAAAGTATTTTCTACATCATCAGACGCCGTCTCGGCCTCAACTTCATTTAAAAGACTAGACGCGATTTCAAGTAATCCATCATGTCCCCGGGGTACTGCACGCAAATTCTCGTGGGAATATTTAAGAGTTCGATTGGAAGCATCCACTACGCTTTTAAGTTCATAGCGATCATTATTTAGAACTTCTGTTATCACAAATGGACCCCTAAATTTCCTATCCAATTTTGTTTGATTACGTTCACAGTTTTTGATGAACACGTATTCACCTTTAGAAAATGGTTTAATTTTTGCGCGGCCACGATTGAATCTAACAGTTTCGGATTCAGCACCTTTCTGGATGTTTGCTGATGCATCCTCCCTAACCGAATCAATATCCAAGCGAACCTCGAAGTCTTTATCAGTGCAGTTTATTTTGGACATACCCAGCGAATCGGAATGAATCCCGAACATAAGTTCTGATGGGGAATATTTGGTTACGGTAGATTTTGTACTATTCAGGGCAAGCTGAATATTTCCTAACTCGTCGCGCCACGTCTTATTAGGATCATTTTCGACAATAGTTAAAAGGCTCTTTAAAGTACGCATCACTCGTTCAACCTGGCCATTGGCTCTACTTGCACCCGTCGCAATAAAGTGAAGTTCTATTTTATGCTCGCTACAAAAGCTTTTAAAATCAGAACTGATGTAGCAACGACCTTGATCAGCGATAATTCTTTTTGGCGCTCCAAAGAGGTAAACTGCTTTTTGCAGTGCATGTATAGCACTCTTTGCATCAACAGACGAGGTATGTTCGAGTAAAACGTATTTATTTATTTATTTATTTATATATGCTTTTTGTACACCAAAGAAGAAAAAAACAAAGAATACCTTAAACTAAAACAAAATACAATCGGCGGCCTTATCGCGTTCCGCGATCTTTTCCAGGCAACCTGGAATGGAAAGAGACAGCCTGGACATGACATGGGGCTGCAATTGGTGTAAACATAGTAAACAATTTAAACAGAGAAATATACGTAGGTAATAAATATGAACTGAAACATTATAAAAATCATACAATATACAAAAATATATACACAAATACATACATACTTAATATATAGGAAGAAGATATACTAATAATTCAAATACCATAGTGACAAGTAGTGTTCCTTAACTAGTCTTTAAAAAACAGGCAGTGATTGCGCGTACTTCGTACGTACTTCGTAAAACCGTCAATAATTACTGAGCAATACTCCTTTCGGTCACTCTTCCCGCTAAGCTTTCCCGAAAAGTCAATATGAACTGTGTGCCAAGGCACAGACACTTTAGGAATCGGATGAAGCTGAACGGGTTGAGCTCCCGATGGGCCTTTAGAAGCCTTACAGACTATGCACGAATCTATGAATTTCCGAACACATTTAGACATATCTGGAAACCAATATTTCTCATAGAGCTTATCTAACGTTTTATCCCTACCTAAATGTTGTAATTCGTTGTGAACATGATTTATGAGTGTCCAAATAAGAGATCGCGGAACTACTGGCAGCCAGGAGATCACTTTATTACGAACAATTTTCCTATAAAGGATGCCTTCTCTGACATCATATGTTTGGGCTACTGTTTCAGGAAAACTGTTGTTGTTGTATTTTGTGATGATGTCTTGGATTTCAGCATCCCTTTTTTGTTCCACTGATAACCAACCTTTGTGGAGCTCAACAAATTTAGTTTGGACCGTTTCAGATTCTATGAGCGTATCCGAATTAGGAATATGATTTCGAGATAAAAAGTCAGCGTGTTCCATTCTGCTGCCTTCGCGATAAACGATATCGAAGTCGTAAGCCTGTAAATATGCCCACCAACGATATACACGGGGAGTTAAATCCTTCTTAGACTTTGACGCCTTCAATGAATTGCAGTCCGTAACGACTATAAAACTCCTACCATAAAGATAGTGTCTGAAATGTTCTATCGCTTTAACGACTGCTAACGTCTCTAGCTCATAAGAGTGGTAGCGAGATTCCGCATCTGATGTTCGACGGCTAAAGTATTCTACAACGTAGGGAAGGTTGTCCTTCTTTTGAAAAAGGATTGCTCCGTAACCGTCCGAGCTAGCGTCTGTATGTAATTCTACAGGGAGTTTCGGGTCAAATATGGTAAGTACTGGTTCAGATGTAAGAATGTCTATTAACCTTTTACGTATTCTCTCATGTTCAATAGTCCAAGTAATTCGCCCTTTTAATTTTGTAAGAGGATATAAGGGACCCACAATACGGGTGAAATCGGGAGTGAATTTCCGGAAATAAGATGCTAATCCCAAAAGTTGTCGAACATTCGTAGCTGACTTCGGTTCAGGGGCATCTACCAATGCTTGAATTTTCCGCGAATTGGGTCTGATCACACCAGATTGCACAGAATATCCTAAATAATCGATATTTTGCTTCATGAATTTACATTTTTTAAGGTTAAATGAAAATCCAGCTTCCGACAATGCGGCCAATACATCGTCAAGACGCTGCAAACCCTCAGAGATATCCACAGAGTGGCACAATACATCATCCATATAGATTAATGGTTTATCTTTTAAATGACTAATGGCTTTTGTGATACATCTCTGAAAGACTGCAGGCGCATTTCGCAAGCCAAAAGGCATAGCCAAATATTCATATTGGCCCTCATTGGTGACAAAAGCTGTTTTCTGCACTGAATCGGGATGAACAGGAATCTGGTGGAACCCAGCTGCCATATCTAATGAAGAGAAGAAATTGGCCCCAACAAGCTGATCGATTTGTTCGTCTATACGGGGCAAAGGGTAACGTTCGGGCACGGTGTAAGAATTTAGCTCCCTGTAATCGACACATAATCTATCCGTATTGTCCTTCTTTTTAACAAGGACAATGGGGCTTGCAAAGGGTGAAGAACTCTCCTGAATCACCCCTGCGTCTAATAATTTTTGGACCTGTTCCCTGATTATTTGTTTTTCTATGGGAGCGCGATCCCCTAATCTAAGTTCGCATACCCCTGTCTTTACCCGCTTGGTAGGTATGCCTTCTATAAAATGATTTGCATACTTCCTTAAAATTGAAATCAACATTTCTTTTTCGTGCCCCTGCAGATCTGTGTCGATATGATCTAAATCTGATGTGTCTAAAGTCTTATTACAAAAATGAGATTGCTCTTTGGTGTATATTACTAGGTTATCATTATCAATTTTTACGCATAGCCCTAAATCAAAAATATCCCTACCAATTATTATAGGATCTGATATATTACAATCGGGGACCACGTGGAACAGCAAGCTTATTAAACGTTCATCGATCTTAACTTCGCTCTGAATTTGTGTAGTGCACTGAATGTCATTACCTCCTATACCACTAAGATAAACGATATCTTTACGCACAGTACCCAAGAGATTATCGCTAAAACTTTCCTTTAAAAGTGAACAAGACGATCCACTATCGAATAAAAAAGGGACAAGCTCACCGGATGATGTTTCCAAAGTACCCCTAGAAGGGCAGTGCTCGCAATGATGGACCTCCTTGACCGCAGCCTTGCTTCCGTTCTTCTTTTCGGGGCAGTTAGTTGTCACATGCCCCTTTTGTCCACACGTGTAGCAGGTCACAGAAGTAATGTTCTCCGAAGCGCGTGATGAACTCGGTGTGTCTTGAGATATAGGTCCGGGATGATCACGACGTTTTCTACATTCTGCAAAGCGGTGACCCATTATTCCACAGAAGCTACATCTGCCTGAGAACCTATCGGCGGGACGATAGCGCTTGATCTCAGGTTCGTTGATTTCTCCACCATCCGAACGACGCTTGAGAGATACACCTCCCAGTAATCGGAATAACTGAGTGCGAGTGGTGATATTGTGAGCGTTTAACTCGCGACGTATCAGGCTGTCTTTTTGACAAAGTACTGAAATCACAAATCCAGTCACCACTTCTTCGGGCATCACGGTCTTTGGAATTCGTTCTATCAAGTTCCACAGCCGAAGTGCAGATTCTGAAGCTGTTTCTTTGGCTCCGATTTGGAATCTTAGAATGTCATCAAAGTAGTCCTGAAGTAATCTAGGTTGAGAAAACTTCGCTATAAGAGACTGCTTGACTACGTTCCAGGTCATATCTTGTAGGTTCAATTTGGTAATGCAAGATGCAGCTCGTCCTTTCAAAGCACTCGTAAGAGCCATGAGTAAGTCTATTCCATCCAGACCCCTCTTCTGAACAATGGCTTCTGTTATATTGCACCAACCATCAATGTCGGCATCAGGGTCGTCTGGATTGAAGGGTAGCAGTTGCGTAGGATGATTAGTGTTCATAGTTGGTACTTGCTGAGCCGCGAGAACTCGAGATAAAAGCGTCTCCATGCTGTTGAGTAATTTCTCGGCATCCGTTTTGATCCTCTGGTCCTCAACTTGGGCTCCGTCGGATCCCACTTCTGATGAAGAGGCAGGAGGGCCTGGAGGTCCTTCACCAGAACTCATCTTCTTCTATGTGGACCTACCCACATAGAAGAAGATGAGTTCTGGTGAAGACCTCACTACCGCCATCTTGTAACAAATGTTAGAAGTTTCTTATCTATGGCCTCTTGCCTTGATATATTAGGTCTTTACCTATGTGAAGAGGCAGGAGGGCCTGGAGGTCCTTCACCAGAACTCATCTTCTTCTATGTGGGTAGGTGGGCGCGGAAAAGGAATAAATGGCTTCAGATCACAATCGACGTATTTTAATCAATATTCACACGAAATACCAGGTAATTAGGTAATTAGCAATTACTACTGTACGTAATCAACTTCATTAGATCTGGAAATAGCGTGATGGCGAAGATTCTGAGCGATTCGTCAAAAGCGTGGTGCGCGGGCGCCGTCTCGTTCAAAAGTGAATTTAAGATGGCCGCCCGCACTACCATCGACAATGACGCTTCGCTAGGTTGACATCGACAGTCCTGTCAACCTGACGTTTGACGTAAACGCCGTTATATGAAATTGCCGTTCTGCAGTACTGGCCATTTCAAATCAAAATATTTTTTGTTTGGCTAAGAATTCTAATTTCAAATTAATTTTATTTTAAAAACATGTTTTTTTCCAAAAGTAGTCATTTGTATATTGATTAGTGTTACATTTTCATCGCATTTCAATCTTTTTCGTCATCATGGATACGTTAAAAATTCGAGTAATTATGGAATATGAATACCGTCGTGGCAGCAACGCGGCACAAGCGGCACGCAACATCAACGACGTTTACGGAGCTAACACTACAAACCAACGCACCACCTGTTATTGGTTTGCTCGCTTCCGTTCTGGAAATTTCGACCTGAAAAATGAACCTCGCGGTCGTCCGAAGACTTTGGTCGACAATGACGAATTAAAGGCGATTGTGGAAGCTGATGATACACAATCTACAGCTGAATTAGCAGCAGCTTAGCTCGACGTTAGCGTCAAAACAATATTGGTTCATTTGCGTCAAATTGGCAAGGTAAAAAAGCTTGACAAATGGGTGCCCCACGAACTCCACGATCGCCAGCGCGAAGTACGCGTCGAGACGTGCCTTGCACTGCTCAACAGACACACAAATGAAGGAATTTTGAACCGCATTGTTACCTGCGATGAAAAATGGATTCTGTTTGATAACCGCAAGCGCTCAGCCAGTTGGTTGGATCCTGGTTCAGCACCTAAACAATGCCCTAAGCGAAAACTTACCCCTAGAAAAGTGATGGTCACTGTTTGGTGGTCTAGCGCCGGTGTGATTCATCACAGCTTCTTACCAAACGGGGTGAGCATTACTGCAGATGTGTACTGTGAAGAACTGAACACAATGATGGAGAAGCTGGCACTTCTCCAACCAGCATTGGTCAATCGCTCGTCTCCGCTGCTCCTGCACGACAACGCGCGACCTCATACTGCACAGCAGACGGTCTCTAAGTTGCAAGAACTGGGGTTGGAAGCTCTCCGTCATCCGCCCTACTCACCAGACCTTGCGCCTACAGACTACTACTTTTTCCAGAATTTGGATAACTTCTTGGCGGGAAAAAAATTCAATACCCAAGAGGCAGTACAAAATGCCTTTGAAGAAATTGTTGCCTCCCGTCCAGCTGATTTCTTTAAGAAGGGGGGCATCAATAAACTGCCACTGCGTTGGCAAAGATGCATTGATTGCATGGGTGATTACTTCGATTAATACAAATAAAAAATACATGAAAAAAATTCGTTTAAATTTTTTCATACAAAACGGCAATTTCACCTATGAAACCTATACCTATGAATATTACCTGGCCTGGGCCAGGTACGAAGCAAACCTTATACTTATACACCGCTGGCATTTTAGATTATACATTGGCAGATTTTATGTGACTGGAGTAAAATATCAAAAAGCATAAATGGTTGATAGTAATAAATACTACAGTAATTATTGCGTTTTGATATTGAAAAGCTGGTAATAACAATTGTTAGTCAAGATTTGTTTATATACCTACTTTGTCAGCCTATAGCCATAGTATAAAGAGAAGGGAAGTAGGTTATCTTCATACAAACGCACCGCGCGCGGCTTGTATGTGTGCGCCATAGTATCTATGCATCGACGCACGCACACTTTAACAAAATCTCGACCCGTTTCTCAGTGCGCCAGTCGGGGCTAACACTGCACGAGGTTCGCGCGTCGCGGCTTTTCGGCACCGCTAAATAAAATCAAAATGTCTGATAATCGCAGGAGAACGTATTGCTGTGTGTTTGGGTGTCTTAATAATTCATCGATTCCAGAATTGTCTCTGTTCAGATTACCTATTGAACAGGAAAGGTAAGCTAGTTACTTATTCTAGTAGATATATAATTTTTACTTGATGATGAGATACCTACTTACTTATTTTTTGTTGTATTAGTTTTCTATCACACAGAGGAAGTAGGTAGGTAGGCCCAATTTCCTACTAGAATGTATTAGGTACTTTTGATCTGTCAATTGATTTGCCGCTATTGCTTTGTTTACGTTTAGTTATGCTGATTTCTCAGTATTGTAGGTATAGTAACTAAGTACCTACCTACAGTTATAAAATCGTAATTCAAAATAAGTAATTGACTAATTGTAAATCAGATATACATATAAAGCAAAGTTCGAATCATAACAACAAATTCGATTATAGTCTAAGAGACAGTCGTTAGTTTTTTTAATGTTGTTTTGTATTTACAGTGATTCTTTTAATTATTCTTGATTATTAATGATTCTGTTTCTTTCATCGTTTAGATAAAATCGGCCTCACAAACTCTGTACCCGGACAATACAATAATATAAACTAATATTTATCTAAAAGTGACAACCCTAAGACAGTAGGCAATTGTATCGCGGATTGGACCGGAGATAACCTACTTCCCTTCTCTTTATACTATGCTATAGCTCTATGTGTCCATTTCGACTGGCTCGGCCACAAAGTCGTAGGAGAAAAACGACGACGTCAAAATTACGAAGGTATTAGTAAAACACTAACAGTGAAAGTCGCAAATTCGTAGAACCAATATTCAGAAAGTTATAAAGGTTTAACCATGGCCGCGCGGTCGAAACGTGGAGGACTGCGCGGCCACGCAGTTCTCATAAACCGGAGCTTCGTGGAGGTCCCATTGTTTTTGCTGACTACTGATACGATTTCGAAGAAAACGTAGATAGTATGAATAAAGCCCTAATGTTTGAACTTCACCACCTACAGAACTTAAATGTTATGGCCGCGCAGTCGAAACGTGGAGGACCGCGCGGCCTCGCAGTTCTCTTAAACTTCTACTAAACATAAAGAATATCTAGGTATTTAGACTTTAGATAGTAGGCACTAGAAGCCTGGCACTGAGCTCTATTCAAATATGTACACATCTTTACGTACAATTTAGGAAAATGTAAAAACAGATTTTTTCCTCTTCCGGGTTCCTGACATTATAGTACTTCTACCCTTAGAGGGATGGCTTCGAAAGTTGTGTATCTGGATAGAGGGATGATGCACCTACCCTATGACATATAGCACAAAAGCCCTTAAAGCACAGTTTTTCGGGAAGTCAACCCTAAATAGTAGACAAGTTCATACTTGAGGACAGATTCGATAGTCAAATGCAACAAGCCCCTCAGTGGGCAGGGTTGAAGGGTTGATTTTCACCCTATTCGACGGGAAATTTTAGGGGCTTTACAGAAAAGTGCATCAACCCCTATCCAGACATAAAATAGACCTAGATATAGCCAAAAATGATAGTAAAAGTAACAGTTAAACTTACAGTAAAAAAAAAACTCAAACAGCGGTTTTTGGGCTTCGTTATGGTAAAGTAACATAATACGTTAGTAAACGCAAAGAAAATAGAAATTTGTAGTCACCGGCAGAAGAAATATAGAATTTTTAACTAAATAGCAAAATAGTTGCGAAATTTTCCCTTGAACCGCTAGCTGCAATGTTATCAGAAATCCTGCATCTTATTTATGCCTGGTAAGCATACATCCCTCACCCTAATCTACCCCGAAGATAGCAAGTAAATAGCAAGAAAGAAGCACGTTGCAAGCGTAGTACGGAGAACCTCAGTATCCCGGTAGGGTACAGGACGTCAGCGCGGCTGGACGCAGTCGGGTGGTTACAGTTCATATCGAAGGGTTAGAAGAAAGATAGACCTACCCAAACATACCCCCGTTCCAGTCGATCACGCCCGTCCGGTAAAGTAAAAGAATATGAAATGGAAATGAAATTTTTTTTTGCACACTATCTTTGCAAAAATGTCATTCAAAAGAAAACTTTCAGATAAGTAGGTAAGCTTTACAAGTTAACGAGTGATAGTCGACCAACCCAAAAAATGTAAAATTTGTGACGTGCAACTACGGAACCCTACACTGCGCGTGGCCCGTTACGCTCTTGGTTTTTTTTTTTGCAATGACCGATACTTCAGAATTTTAAAAAGTAATGTTAGTTGATATCACAGAGTACATTTTATATAATAGGTCTTTACCTATGAAATTGCCGTTTTGTATGAAAAAATTTAAACGAATGTTTTTCATGTATTTTTTATTTGTATTATTCGAAGTAATCACCCATGCAATCAATGCATTTTTGCCAACGCAGTGGCAGTTTATTGATGCTATTCTTAAAGAAATCAGCTGGACGGGAGGCAACAAATTCTTCAAAGGCATTTTGTACTGCCTCTCGGGTATTGAATTTTTTTTCCGCCAAGAAGTTATCCAAATTCTGGAAAAAGTAGTAGTCTGTAGGCGCAAGGTCTGGTGAGTAGGGCGGATGACGGAGAGCTTCCAACCCCCATGGCCAGTACTGCAGAACGGCAATTTCGTAGGTAAAGACCTAATATTTGATATGACGTCTTAAACCTGATAGTGTGAGATAGAAACGAATTTGAAATCTGATAAAAAATAGAATGCTTATATTTTGATATGTTTCCTTCTTTGATAAAGACCAGAAGGCCTTATATGGTCCATGATATGCCTGTGATCATTTGTACGCATTAGCCATCGCGACGCCACAATAATTGAATAGTTTTATTGTAAAAAATTCGGCGGCCGTCGTGCTTTTTGGTTGATGGAGGGCCAAAAGGATATTAAACAAAACGTTTTTTTTTTTAAATGAAGTTACTATATAGAAACTACGTGATTTGGTATGGCATGTGGGATGACATTATGCGTCAATTTCAGTTGACGCCTAATGGCATACACGTGTGCCGACGACAAATCACAGGTTAAGTAAGTATTACGTTGTATTAAAATTCATTGATTAAAATAGCATTGTTTACGTTAAACGAGCTAGGAAGGTATATTTTTTCGTAAAGGTAGATTTAGGTGTATAAATATTTGGTCCTTTTTAGGGTTCCGTAGGTACCAAAGGCCACGTTCACACGGTGACCATTCGATTTTTTCACATATGTATACGGTGCATATACGGTGCAATCATTTACACGGCAATCATTCGATTCGACTTTTTCACGTTACAATAAAAAAAAATGAAAAGCAGCCAGTGCGCGCCATCGGTCCAATGTATTATCACATATTATTATCGGTCGACCTTTACTAAAGGAATTAAAATCCTCGATCAATATTGGAATTCAGTCTTCCATAATATCAACAACTGACTAATGCAAATCGCTCGAAAATATTGCAAATTATAAACATTTTACTATATAAATGAGGTCTTTCTTTAGCCAAATGTTAAAATTAGCATTTATAGGTAGAAATACGGTGTTAATATTTTCGTATAAGTACATCTCCATCCAATTAACCATACCTACTTATTTCCCCATTATGATAATAGGTAATAAAAACGAAGCTTGGAAATGTTTGATTGACGAACCATAAATTTTAGTCACCCTTCTTTTAAATTGTATTACCTACCTATAGGTTATAAGTTCTGTTAATCATAAACATTAGGGCTCATCGATTTTGGCATTGTTTCGGTGGGGCAAATTGCGCATTAAAATGAAACTACTGTTCCCCATTTAGTCGCAAACGATTCCAAGTTTTTGGTCTAAAATAATTCCACCATGTCCTTTACTTTTTTTGCAACACTCTAAATGAAAAAAAAATGTTGATACAATTTTTGTTTTTCTTCCAACTGATTAAACTTTCCTGAGAACAAGTTTCCTGAAAAATCTCAAAAGACTTACAAAAATTAGTCTTTTTTGTCTTTTGATAAACAAGAATTTGCCTTGTGACCCGGTGGTCGTGGGTTCGATTCCCATGGGAAACATACTTTGTTAAGACTTCCCCCCGGACTTCTGAGGAGTTCAGACGTGTTTTGAGATGATCCTACTTTTAATATTTTTCAACAATTAAATCAAAATTGGTAAAATAAATAGTGACTCGAAACATAGGAGCGCAGAAATACCAAGGATCTTCGCGGAAGGAACGTAGCCCGAGCGCAATCGCTGTTGTCATCCACAGGCACAACACTGTACCAGTGAGTGTTTCATATTTATATTCACGATCACTGTGTGAAATAACGCTACAAGTACGCAAGCAGTCTCAAGCCGCCACACACAGTTGAATCAATTCGATTACACAAACACAACAATATTATATAATTTCTTGCATGTATTCCTGGAGGTCAAGTTAGAGTAGCCGTCAATAAAATTATACCAATTCCTCGATACGTGACCAGTTTGCTAACCCCTAACGCAGTCATCGTAGCAAAGCTTCTACGAACTTCGTGCGCCTTGGTACATACCGATCCCTGCCAAAGCCTGCCATATAAAGAAAAAGAAACATGCCAATAAATCGATCACCGCCGCAAGTGACGTCACACGCTGCGTCATCCACGCAGCTCTTCATGAGTCCGCTGCACGTCAGTGTATCTGAGCCTAACATTAGTGAACCTGTAGTGGCGAATGTTGACGGTGATGTTTCTAGTATAACACACCATACTAAGCGAAGATGTGTTGAGGCGATTGCTGAAGATGAGAGCAAGCTGTCTAATTTTATGGCTGAAATGATGTATATCAGAACGTTCGGCCAGTCGAGATAGGGAGCTGGCTGCTACTCCAGTTTTTAGTGACGATTATGTGACGCATAAAGATGCCAGCCAAAGAATTTGTGACAGAACAGTTCGAAAGTTAGAAGCATTTATTTATGGCCGAGCGACTTGATATCAGATCAGAACGTTCGTCCAACCTGAATCTTCATAACTGAGGACCTTAGAGAAACTGTTAGTGAATAAAGATTTAGTGACGATTTGGTGACAAACAACCAATGCTTTACTTTTACTCGTAATGTCACTGGTTAAAAGTAAAATTTATTTTGGCTCCTAGATCATTAGGACGTTCGGCCAACGTAATCTCCATAACTGAGGACCTGAGAGAAATCGTTATTGAATAAAGATTTAGTGACGAGACTGAAACGAATTTTTATTGCTTTATTTTATTTTGTGACGGCCCCTTTAAGTAGTACCTTAAAAATCGAACATCTGAAATAAGATCATTGTTTGACGAGTTGAAAGAGGAGCAAAACAGAAAAATTTACAAGATTTATAATTCAATGCAGGAAATGAAATTAAAAAACGAGATACAGGAGTTTGTTTCATCTTTGTCAGAATATTATGATAATTTAAAGTCTAAGATTGACGATCTGGAAATTAAACTCGATACGGAATGCAAAAATAGCGCAGTTTATACATGGGCCTTGGAGGAGAATATGGAAAAAATGGAGAAAGTGCAAGATCAACCTGTGTGGAAATTCGAAATATCCCTGTTATTAAGTCTGAGACCAAAGAATGCCTAGTAAACAATGTTGTTAAGGTGGGTGCTATTTTAAATGCCCCAATACAACCGCACAACATTAACGATAAATACTTACTGAATAGGACCGACTGACTCTAATAACAGGACGATTATTGTTAATTTTACCACCAATCTAAAAAAAGAAAATTTTCCAAGAAAATATAAGATTTATAATAAAGACAAGGAAAACAATAAAAAATTATCTACTAAGCAAGGCTAAGGACTTTGCCAGTAGCAATAATTATCGCTTTTGCTGGGTTACTAATGGCAAGATTTTCCTGCGTGAAAAAGAGGGATCCCCTCCTATTTTAATTAAAACGGAATCCGACATACCTAAAGCCAACCACACAAAGTGACTATCGAACCATGCTACTATTTGTTTTCTATGTTTCTGTAATTTTCATTTAGTTTTAATTTTTTAAATCATATTAACTTCTTGTTCCCTCTTAGAAAATTAAATGTTACTACTGTTAATTTTACTGTATACCATACACACACAGAGACACTCGCACAAATAAATACACAAAATACCCTAATGGAAGGAATAACAAAATTACAACAAATTCACGAGCCCTACCATTATGCATTGTTAACCAACAAATTGACAGTTTTTATGTCCATTGTCACTTAAAGATGAAGATCCTGTTAACTTTTTTTAAACATGGATAGTGAAGCACTTTATTTAACAGAAGATATCGAGCGCTTATCAGTTTCACAATCATATTTTTGCTCCCCAGAAGAATGTAGCGGTTACATTGAAGTTTAGGCAATTTAGATAATTTTAATAATTTGCTTATACTGTTGCACAGTATTAAAGTGCAGTTCGACATTATTGTGTTGTCAGAGTGTTGTTTAAGTAAATGTCCGTCACTTCCCGTCTTAGCTGGCTTTGAATCCTTCCTTCCTTCTTTTTTGTACTAATCAAAATGACGGTACAGTGGTTTATGTTAAGCAAAACTTGCACTTTACTGTTGAAACACCCGTCCTGGTGGATGCTAATTGTTTGATTATAAAATTTGGAAAACATGTTGCACTAATGGCAATCTACCATTCTCCCTCACATCGAAATGCCCAAAACTTTCTTGACAGTTTAGACAATTGCCTTAGTGCATTCAACATTTTTAAAACAATTGTTATACTCGGGGCTATAAATATCAATATATCGCCTGATAACTGACTCAATTTCGGATACATACCTGAATACTGTTGCATCGCACGGCATGCTGCCCGGGCATCTTTTTCCCACCCTTAGTTGCAGCTGCATTGATCATGCGATCATTAAGTCGGACAAATCTGCTATCACTCTGGTTATTGATTCCTTTATAACTGACCACGCTCCCGTTGTTGTTTTGTAAACTCCAAAATCGAATTCCTAAAGCCCCTGTACCTTCTCGCCGCGTTGATGTCGTGGCCTGTGTAGCTGAACTCCAAGTGACCGATTTTACATCAATAACTACTTGCTACGATGCAAATGATGCTGCCACTGAATTAGTTAACAAGATCTCAAATGTGGTCAACAACAACACTTCTACAACTGTGATGCCTAGCAGGAAACGAATAATAAAGCCCTGGATAACCCCCGGTCTTCTTAGATGCATCCGTGAACGCTACAAAATGTTTCGTAAAAATAAAAAGAATCCTGATAATAATATCCTAAAAGTGACTTAAACGCGTTATAAACTTTTTGTAATTATTTACTCAAAAAACTGAAAAGACTATACATACGAAGAATTTAAAAATTGTAAAAATCCTAAGGCTACATGGACACTCATCAAAATTTTTTCTAACTTACAGACAAGCAAATCAGGTGCTAGCGAACTGCTAATTATTACTTTTGATCCAAACGCCTCGCTAAATATGATTAACAATCACTTTGCTAGCATAGGAAAAACTCTGGCTTCCGAAATTACATCACGAAACGATCAGGCTTACAGTTCTGATGACCCCGATGTAAGTAGTTCTGACCCTAGCTCTATTGCTATTTTTAGCACGGACAATGCCGAAATAGAGAGAACAATACTCGGTCTTAAACTAGATAATGCCGTGGGCTGGGACGGTATATCCGCCGCCCTGATTAAGGCTGCCAGGCACGTCCTTGTTCCAATTATCTGCCATGTATTTAATCTCTCTTTGATGACAGGAGTTTTTCCCACGGTCTTTAAAAGAGCTGTTGTGTACCCTATTCACAAGAGTGGGGACAGAAGCAGTGTCAACAATTATAGACCAATTTCTGTGTTAACAACCTTTTCTAAAATTGTGGAAAAAATCATTAAATTTTTTTGAGTTTAGATAGTTAAGGAGCCTGCTTAACTATCTTAACTCAAAAAATATTCTGGCGGACAATCAATTTGGATTTCGATCGGGTAAAAACACGAAAGATGCTGTTCTCAAATTGACTGGTACTGTGGCTAAAAACTTAAATAGTAAATCCAAAACAATAGCTATTTTCCTAGACCTTACTAAAGCTTTTGACACTGTTTCTGTTCCCCTCTTGCTGAATAAACTTAAAAAAATCGGCAGTAGAGGATTGGCATTGGATATCTTTAAGAGTTACCTTAGTGACCGTTCTCAGATTGTAAAAATAGGAAACCATATGAGCAACGAAGAAAGCATGAGCTATAGTGGACCCTCCTTATTCTTGATTTACATCAACGAGCTCTGCAGACTCAAAATACCAAACTCGAATCTTCGTCTATGCAGACGATACGGCTATAACTGTTCAAGGAAGAGGCTGGCTTGAAACCCGCTCCCATGCTGTATCCGCGTTGCGAATAGTTAAACTGGCAATTAGCAAATTTGCTTACCCTGAACATGGAAAAAACTAAGTTTATCCCATTTGCTCCACGTATAGCTCCTCAACCGGCATTCACCCTTCGCGTTGACCATCCACAATTGTCTATCCGCTTTGCTCAATAACTGCTGTTGCAATTCTATCTTGTGAACTAATTGTATTAAATACTTAGGCATAACAATTGATATCACCATGTCCTGGAACGATCGATTTAAGAAACTAAGATCGTCGGCGGATCTTCCTACGCTTAAATTGGTCTACTATGCTCTGGCAAACTCCATTATAACCTACTGTATGACCGTGTGGGGTAGTTCCGGAAAGTGCATAATGCTTCGTTTGGAAAGAGCGCAGCGAGCAATTCTGAAAGTCATGTCACACAAACCAGTCAGATTTCCGACCCATGAACTATATGCTCTGTTGCAAATACCTAGGGTAAGACACAGTTTTCTTTTGAAATCAATCTTACGGAAACACTCAGAGCTTATTTTCGATTGGTGCTTTGACAGTCAAAGTAGGCAGAAAGCAGACCTATTAAAGTCTGCCCTGTAGTATCAGCTAGCATCGTGATTGGTAGACGACATTACTACTAGGTATATAAGCCCAGTTCTGTATAACAAAATAAATGGGATTTTGAACATTAACCCCTTTACTTTACGTGAATGTAAATCAACTATACATAATTAAGTGGCTCGTTTCCTTGACTTATGAAGAGCTTGAACATTTTGTAAAAACATAAGCAAAAAGAAAAAATAATTATATACATGTCCAATTCCTTCCAACTGCCTTCTAAATAAAATAAACAGACATCACACATACATACTCAACTGCATACACATACATACACTACACTTACATTCAAGCTTACACACACATTTGCATGCATAAATAACATAATTAGTGCTTAAGTTTCTTATTACTTTTTAAATATTTTGTCCTGCTAAATTAAAACGTATTTTTTTCTGTTTATAAATTTATAAATGCCTGGAACGCTGTCGTCTCCCCTCTTGGAGGTGGGCGCCAATGACCGCGACACAGTATTCCATACTAATGCGGTTGTTAACGAACACAATCTTCTGTAAAATTGTTTCTTGTTCCAATAAAAAAAAATGTATTTGTAAAGTAGTTTCCAGTTTGGCTAGAACATTGCAGGCTTGAATCACCTGATTCTCTGATAAAAAGATGATTCCGTGCTTCGGAAGGCACTTATAAGCCGGTGGTCCCGGCTACCAAGTGGCGGTCGTCCATGCCAGAGGCCCTTGAGGCGTTTTAGAAACTCTGATACTAGGGTGTGTGGGGTCGTTAGACCTTACTGCCCACACGATAAGAAAAAGAAGACAGAAATTATTTTCTTTCCGCGCGCGACGCCCGCCCGTGACAGACAAGCCGCTCCCCGCCGCTCGCCTGCTATCAGTGTGTGTTCGCTCCTTCCCGCTCTCGCCGTGACCTTCATCAGTGGTCGTCGACTACTACATCCGATCTGAAGCCGCCTTTTTCAAGGCAGCGGACGACATCTATTTCTTTTTGAAATAGTTCGAAAAAAGTTGTGCCTTTTCAGGGGAAATCCACAGTTTCGTGGTATTTGGTGGGAAACCTCACGGTAGCAAAGAAACCAAGTGGTGTGGACCCGACATACCTACCTAGCCCCTTCAAGTCTTAAGTGAAGGCGGAAGGGCGTTGGACCCGTGGCCTTGGGGGGCCTCCAGTCGCGACCAACCGCTTAACCTCGCTCTCTTACAGTTACCACATCTAGAGTTGGTTGGGTGTGTCTACCCCTTCACTCTAGACTCAGTTAGGGCCTGCTTCGTACAATATGATTGGCGACCGGTAACAACGAGTCTGCTGCTTCCCGCTCGGCCTCTGCTGCAGATAGAACGGGATCACACGGAAGAAACACTGAGCTAAAATATTGAGCGAATGCATTTGCTGCGTCTACTCCTGTCATAACCCGTCCATCATACAAACTCATTACAGTTTTGCGTAGAAGTCTGCTGACCCTTAACAAATTTCCAAAAACTTCTGGGATCCCTCTTTATATCCATCTCCGTTCGTCGGATATACTCATTGTATGCCTGATCAATAAGTTCTTTTGCTCGCTGCCTATAGAATTTATATAATGCCTGATTAAACTCTGAGTGAAACTGCTTATACTTTTTAAATGAAAATATGTATCATTTAACGTCTTAATTATGACAGGTGTAAACCATGGCGGGTACTGGTATTTCGAATTTAGAATAAATTTAGATTTTTGTGGAACAACTTTATCAAAAATATCATATAATTTATGATACATTGACGTCAGTAAGTACAAATATCTCGTCCCATTTTAATAAATACAGCTCTACGTAGGTATAAAGATTGGAAATCAACTTTACGAAAATTCCAATACGTGCCGCATAGTGTCGCCCTGATTGCTCAGGAACCGGAGATTGATATATTTACTTGGTCTCACAGTTCGATTATCAAAGCATGTATTATTTTGTTTAGTTTATAAGATACATTTTATGTTGTTGGCTTACCTACTATACGCTTTGGTAAAGACTGTAAGTATAGTAAGCAATTGTTACAAAATAAATAATAAATAAATACAACAACTGTATTTACTTGTGAAGCCTTAGTATTATCTCAGTAAATCATTTGGACACACTAATAATAACTACAATAATGTGGCGAACTGTTGGTCACTAGCGACCCACCCTACGGACCTGATCTCCAGGGAGAAGTCTTGTTCCTCATTTCCAGCTTGCCTTTATTGGCTGGCCGGAGTGAACACTGACGAGGAATACAGCTCCCACCTCTTTCTTGCCTTAATCGGCCGGTCTGAGTGGAGATTCGCAAAAGCAAACGTGCTCGGGAGAAGGATGTATAATCCAGTAAGATGCTGGTAGGGATCTTGACCGTACTTCCGGGGTTGTTCTGATAGCCGTGGTATACTTCTCTACTCCTCTACCACCTCAGGATATGTTGCCCCCTAGGCGCTACGTCACTTTGTCCGGTCACCTGGCAAATTACCGTGGGTCACCAAAGCCTCAAAGCCCCAAAGATCACTCCCAAACTGGCAAAGCGTGCCAACGCCCGCCAGCTGCGCGAAGCGCGAGCTCCACAGAGGCCCTCTCCGTTGAACCAGCTCAAGCATCAAAAGGCATTCCCTGCTTTGGTGGCCTCATCCTCCAAGCCCATCCCATTTAGATAAGCCCATTCCAGCGCTGATTCCCACGCCTACGACCTCAGTTTTCCCAGCTGCTCCCTAATCCTGGAGGCCTACAGCTTGTCCTTGACTAGTGCTGCAAGGGCCATGTCCGACGAGTTAAATCCGACCAGAGGAAACGATGGTCAATTGAAACTCTCTACCAGAAAGGCGCATGAGACCTTTACCGCCTATAAGACCATTACAGACGCTCTGGACGCCATGTATGTAACTGATGACTAATCAATGGATTACTCACGCATCAACGCCACCAGGCCCAGATCACTCAAACTAGGTTTTTTCAATACCAATGGCATTAGCAACCAGCGCGATGAGATCGCCAAATTCCTCCGCGATCATCAGCAAGAAATCCTCCTCATAGAGGAAACCCCACCGCGCAATGACCCTAAAATTGCAACTACCACATAGTTCGCAACGATAGGTTACGTTTTCAAGGCGCGGTGGTGGCAGCACTCTTATTTATTATAAAAAAAAGAGCTGTACTGCATCCCTTTGATCCCTCCCACACATCATTCTCTGCTCAAATACTCAGCCTGTCGGCTAGGTATGACTGGTTATCAACCGATCACCATTATCTCCGCCTACTACCCACCGCCCTCGACCTCGTCTTCCACGCCTGACGACCCTATCGGATGCATTACCCACGGTCATCGATTCTTTGTGAAGGATGGTACGGTTGATATATGTCGGGCATGTCACTGGCCCGGGGAATCCATCCGCCACATTATTTTCGGGTTTTCTAGTTTGGCATTCGAAGATTATTTGCACAGGCACAACCTTGTAGGTAGGATTGTTCACCAGCAACTTGCTCTTAAATATAATCTTGTGGAATCGAAACTATCGCACTATAGGTATGTGCCTGACCCAGTTCTCGAAATCGGCAATTGCACATTGTTTTGGGATCGGTCTATCATCACTGACAGGATTATTGTTGCCAATAAGCCTGACATACGACGCTCTAGTCGATCTATCACCACTAGTGATAGATCGACTAGAGCGTCGCGCAATGATTGTTGATATAACAGTCCTTAATGATAACCTCGTGATGACTGAAAAAGATAAAAAACTAAGTTTCTTGACTTGTTTATGGCAGCCACACACGTAGCGATTTACTTGCATAAGTATACTGTAACGTGTGTTGTAAATTCTCAACTTGTGTAAATTTACGTTTGCGCAAGTTTACTGGAACGTTTGTGCAGCGTGCACACAAGTTTCAGTAGCGTACTCATTTTTGTGATGTAAAAATGAGTGTCAACTGAGAGGCATGGAAATCGCGAGATTTTGGTGGAATTCATAAATACCTATATATAAAAATGAGCCATGTCTTTGACAAATAAAAAGTAAAGATTATCACAACAGTGATGCTAAAACACTGCAGCCTATATAAATTAATTGAAGGATACCAAAAACAAACAACACACCATCACTAGGCTGCGACAACGGGATACCCAAACCTACGGTTCGTGTGTTGCGTCTGACTCATAGTTTCATCTTATTGGCTGGCACCGGCTTCAGGAGCTGTGGCGTGACTCCATTTTTGAAGCCTCTTATGGTGGTTCCTCTTATGGTGGACGCTCAGTTTGATATTTGTATAGGCGTAGGTACTTGAGCAGTCTGGGGTCACTTCGGAATAACGTGTATTTTTGAAAGTCTAAACAAGCGCAAGTAAATTGTTAAGTGTGTGGCTACCATTACTGTCTGTCTTGATGACCTAGCAGATGCAGGAAAAAATATTCTCGTATTATGTTTTTCAGAAACCAATGTGACAAATGACGATATTTACAGTCCCAATCACGCAAGCTTGCCTCCGGAAAGTACGCCGCAATCGGCTGCGCAGAATGTCAATTTGACAACAAACATACCACCGCGCATGCGCGGGTAGCTCGCGCATGCGCGGATTAGCGCAAGCGCGCGGGTGTAGTGGCATCTCACTCGCTCTTATACGTTCGATGCATAAGCGTGTCCCGCTTGCTCAATGCAATACGACTGTGGATGCGAAAAGTGTTACACGTAGTTATTGTTTTTAATAATTTATTATGGTTATTTCTTACAGTTTGATTTGTGTTCTTGTGGTGTATGAGTTTGTTGTGTTACTTTTTTATATTTTATTGTTACTGGTAGTCTTTGTTACTTGTTTATAGTATAATACGTATAAACAAAAAAATATTTTAAGAACGTAACACTTTTTTACGCGATTGCACCTGCGCGGACTTCACTCGAAGCTAACTTCCGAGAGGCAAGCCACGCTGACGCGACCTGTAACTCCTTCAAATTCCAAATTTCGCTTTAGCTACTCATTTTTCGAACGTACATTCTAGTGAAAAACTATGTTAACTTTGTCGTACTTGAAGCTGTTCAAAATTATAGTACCTATCTCTAATGTGATTGAATTGCTCTGCAATTAAATTAATTGACCACAAAATGATAATTTTATGTCTATACAGGGTACCAAAGAGGAAAAACTATCTATACATATAAAAAAACAGTAGCGACCGTGATTTCTGTATATAAAAAAAAATTCAAAAATCGAGTGAGGGTAGGTAGAACAAATATCAAAGATCAAAAAAAGAAGCTATGGAACACAAGAGCATTTTTTTTGTCAGTCTGTTTACGCTAATCTCTGAAAATACTGAACAGATTTTGTTGGCGTTTCCAAACTTAGATTAAACTTATTTCTGAGCAACATTTAGTCTTTTTTCATTCAAATTGGAGGCCGGAAAAAAGTAATGGATATTTAAAGATTTTACGATTTCGTATCAACGTTTTTCGACCAGTTTTGTTCAACTTTCAATTATTCGTTCAGTTTAGCATAAAATAAGCCTTTAAAAACATATCCTTGGTTACAAGTTGTAATCATCACGCTATATCTTCAGTGAGCTAAGCAGTCAATAACCATAACTTATAATATCGGGTATCTCATTCAAACGTCAAATGAATTCATAGTCCTAGCGGTACGACTGTCTGCCTTCCGAATGTTTCGGTGTAAGTTCAAACCCCACTTTTCGCAACACTTTTCAAATTATTGTTGAATTATTTTTCCTTTTTGATATCCCTGCTTTCTAATATTTTTGCTGGCCGCGACTTCTTTGTCTGTATATTTAAAAATGTGTGGAACATGATGCGCCAAAAAGTACTGAAAATCTGAATAACTGCAATGCCATCTATTGACCCAAATAGTACATACTTTCGACATAATGAGATTACACCAAAACATATTTTTTTAGTTTTTTTGATTTTTAGTGATTCATCATCATTTCTTTTCGTAACTTTGTTAAAACCTAGCGGGGTTGACCCCGCTGAGTATAGGTTTTAGCAGAGTGGAGCTTGAGCCCCAAATGACATTCCTGGATTCGCTCAAAGCTGACAAAGAGTAAAACAATTTTTGTTTAACATAATTATGTATTTTTTATTGCTTTAACTTGTTAAAACAGTTATGCGATACCTATTAATTAAAAAATTATAGAAAAATACTAACATTTAAACCTCAAGATAATTTACGTGAATAACGAATCCGACGGTTATTTGATCTGATGCAGCGCTTTATAATAAATACTTCAAAAACACAATCATTATGATAGGTAGGTACTTAGATAAATTGTAAAACAGATACGTTTAAAAATATTATAGAAATGCTCTTCTCAACTCAGTTTCTGTCAAAATTATAGCACTTAATACTATAAAAATCATCTGACTCAGTTCTGTTCAAATGTAACTTAATTTAGACTTTTAATGTAATAGATAAATCAACCAAGTTCAAGGCGAACCATGCCCCTCGGTGCTCGTTATCGTACCAAATTCTTATACCTAAACTATAATGAAATTGTTTTTTTTTGTGAATTTTGTTAATATTAAGCCTCAACTTTTCTGCCTATGCAGATGAGAGTTAACTAATTAGCCATGAACTCGAGCATCGAAGGCCAGGATTACAATAAACTCTTAAATATTTTTGCTACGTTATACGAGTAAATTCGTTTGTTTTCCGCCTTAGCCAGTTTCATCAAACAATTATTATTATTGACGGGCCGCTCTGATTATTCTTTATTTCTTTATATAAGATTATAGATTGAGAGCCAGCCGCGCAAAGTTCTACTTGATCGATTACCGGAAAGAAGCAATTTAAAGAAGAACTAGACCTACTGGTCTAGTTTTATTTCAAATTGTTGGGACCTAAAATAAGTTGGTCTGCCGAGGCGCAGAGCCTGGCACTTTTTTGCAAGGATTAGTTTGGTAACGATCTTGTGGCCACAAAATATATCATTTGGTTACCGAAAAAAACTAATTAGAAAAACTTGTAGGTAAAATTGCTACTCTCTAGGTAACCTTTGTTATGTATGTAGATGCAAAGTTTTAAGTTTATTTACTCAAGAAAACTAATCTTCCAGTCTAGGGGGTATTTATTTTTTATAAAAACGTTGCTCACACTAGGAATTGCTCCTGTATTGCCTTTGCAAACAAATAACTCGCATAAAAATTAAATACAAACAGCCAGACCCGGAACAATCTATACATCTGTAGACCAAACAAAGATTTGCTCCGTGCGGGTATCGAACCTACGACATGCGGCGTAGCAGTCAATCGCTTAACCGTTGCGCCAACTGACGTCGCATTATTTTGGTGAACTGAACATATCGGTTTCGTGAATTTTTCTTTGGGACCATGGTGCGAGATTCGGTATAATAAATATATACCCTCACACAATGTGCGGGTTTGCGAAGCGATACGCGTCCATGATGACGCGCTTGCGCTCCACCTCTAATGGCATCCTGAATGTGTTTTCAGACCGGCGCGGCGGGACTCTCCCCTTTTGCAAAGGTGGGAAAGAGTGCAGACACACAGTCCAAATAGACTGGTTTAACATTGAGCGAACAGTTCAATGGTACATCAGTTAGATATTAGTACAGTTAATTATTAGTACAGTACATCAGTCAGTTAGTAATTTAATACTAACATTAAGCTAAGTTATTCTACTGCTAACAGTTTATGGATATTATCTGAAATAAAATATTTGAAATTGAAATTATCAGTAAATAACATTATTTAATGATAATATAGAATAATTCGTCCGCGAGCCAGCAATAGATTTCCATGACCTAGTTCCTCCCAGACGATAACTTGTAAAATGGTTAATAGTGCAGAATAATTAACTCAATTAACGTCGATCAGAGCGAATAATTCGTGGTTTCGAAAATTGGTACAGTTGTTCTTTGAGGTATCCAGATGAACATACTAAAAATCCCCGAGGGTGGGACCATTAAAAATATCTCCTTGCCCGTTTCTGCATTATTTATAACATTAAATTTTCTATACATTGTGTATTGTACATTTAACTGTTCGATCAATACTTTAGGAGATAAAGGGCATCCAAAATTAATAAAATATTTTTTTTCGTAAATCATACTAAGACGAATGGTAATTTCTGACCCAGAAGCCGACAGAGTTGAGACCGAGTATTTTTGAATGTAAATGACAATGTATAGAAAATTTAATGAAGATAATTACTGTAGAAGTGAACAATGAGATATTTTCTAAGGTTTTGGAGATACAAGCAAAAAACTGAAACAAGGTACCTTTCCCCCTCTCCCCCACCGCCGACTCACTTCCCGCCTTCGGGGACTTCTGGACATCTCAAGGAACAAATGTAAAAAAAATTCAAAACTACACGAATTATTCGAACTACACGACTGATTTCCTTAATTTTCCTGCACTATATAACAGATCTTTATCATGGAGCTCTGTGAACGTCAGCTCCGATACGGTGGGTGGGTTAAGCAGCAGGGCAGCCTTCCCAAAATGTTGAAAAATTATAAAAAAAACATATTTTTCAGTCATTTCCTCCCGAATGAAGTTAATAGTGTCAAATTATAGTCGACCCAATATCTTCCAGAAAACAAAACACCAGCTGGCTGTATCTCGGTGGGAGGGTCGTTAGCTAGCGCCCTGAAGGGGTCATCGATCACCTACTTAAATTCACCAGCTGACGAGTTTCCATCGGTATCTTGCCAGCTGATTTATTTTATTACTTACAGGATTATATTAACTTTCAGCTGACACATTTTTATCCGGGAGGAAAAAGTTAAAACTTTTACAAGTTGTGGTCCGAGAAAAATGTACTTATGACAAAATTTGAGCCAGCCTCGCGGTCTAAATGCTAAATAATGTATACATTAATACATCAGAAATGTACACGTTACTCCAGCTGGAAAGTGGCTAGAGTGATATGAGTGGATCGTATAATTAGTGCTGTAAATGTGCGCCTCATAAAAAAAAAATGTGCATGTTGTCGTTTTGGAATCCAACAGAAAAAAACTGTTCCTGCTGGAGTATACATATTTTTAATAAAAAGTAACAAAACTTTTGTTTTATTTAATTTTAATTGTTTTTTGGTACGCGTCATGCTTGGCACAAATAAATGCTTTTTCTTTCTTTCTTCTTCAAAACCATTGTATTCGTTTGTATTGCAAAGCAATATTTTTTTTGGTCTATTGTTAAAAAAATGAAGGACTAAATATTTTAATCTTAACGATTTGGAGATTATTTTTTCTTATTATGTGATACCGCTATATAAATTCTGGTTAAACCAAATTACGTACGTATCAGTAAATGCCAACAAAAAATGCTCCATTTGCACTCTATTTATAAGCTTTTTTCATTTTCAGCACCTCCGGGGCTGCACCTCCCAAGGCTCCTGGGGTTGTTGTTTACGCTCTGTATTAGGCATTCCTACCTGCCTAATGAACTGATGAAGACGATGGTAGTGCCTAAGTATAATTAAAAACAAGACTGGAGATAATTCCGACAAAAGCAACTACCACCCGATGTCATTGGCTACAACCACAGCTAAGGTGCTTGATGGCCTGCTTGAGAGACAGCTTAAAGAACACCTAAATTTAAATGATGCACAATTCGGTTTTAGACCAGGACAATCGACAGAATGTGCGGTTATGTCTCTTAAGCAGATTGTCAGGTATTACACAGATAGGAGCACGCCTGTGTATGCAGCCTTTCTTGATCTCTCCAGAGCATTTGACCTGGTTAGGTATGATATTCTCTGGCGAAAATTGAAGGATACAGGTATGTCGGGTGAGTTAATTAATATAAATATTGGTATGACCACCAAACAAACCAGGTCAAATGGCTTGGCGAACTTTCTGACGAGTACAGGTTTGGAGTGTGGAGTGTGACAGGCTCTTCAACCTGTACGTGAACGGGTTGATTGAGCTGATCGATACCGGAGTAAGATGCTCGATCGATGGTCACTGTATCAAAAGCTGATAGGCGTGTGTGAGGAGTATGCGAGGGTACACGGTCTCCTGTATAATATTCAGAAAAGTGAGCTCTTGGTATTTCAACCCAGGGGACGTAAACTGGGGATGTGGCACCTGTGCTGCTTAACGCTGTCGCTCTTCGAAGAGTGAGAGAGTTTAAATGCCTCGGCCATGTGGTTACCGAGGATTTAAAAGACGATGGAGACATTGAAAGGGAGAGGAGAGCGATGGCGGTTCACTGTAACATGTTGGCACGCAGATTTGCGAGGTGTAGTTTAGAGGTAAAAGTTACTATTTTAAAGCATTTTGCCAAACTCTCTACACCTGCAATCTGTGGGTTAGCTACACTCAGCGGGCCATCAACGCTCTCCAAATACAATATAATAACGCGTTCAGGGTGCTGGTGGGGCTCCCACGCTATTGTAGTGTGTCTGCGATGTTTGTGCACGCACACACAGACGGGTTTCACACTGTGTTGAGGCGCTGTATCGCTTTGCTGATGTTCCGCACGCGTGGGAGCGCCAACACCATCCTGAACGTGCTCAGCCACAAGCTGGACAGCCTCCTTCTGGGGCACTGGGTTCAAGCACAAGTGCGTGTGCCCGGGGCCCCAGAGGGCGGCATATAGGTACTCATTTTTTTTATATGTACTAACAGTTTTTAAATCTTACTACTAACAATATTATGGACCAAGAATGTCTGAAATAAAAAGATTTTTTTTATTTTTTTATTTATTAAGTGCGTGTCGTATGCATCAACAAGTCAACGAAGAGACACTCGCACCCCTGCGTTAGTCCTGCACGAGTTTGTGTGTAAGCAGAGGAACACGTAGTGGGGTATGTGCGTACGAAGCATGACAGATCTAGGTACCATATAATGTAGACTATTTTTGATAAAGGAATGCAGCCGAATCTATTATTACATTATACCATGCAGCATTATGACACCAAGCAGAAATCGTCTAGATTCCAAACTAAGAATATTATTAAGTTTCAGTAATTGTTAATACGAGACTTTAGGACGATAATAGATGTAACAATTATAGAGCCAGATTCATGTCCATAAAGAACGATCTTTTGAGTAGGTACTATTGCAAACATATGAAGCTAACTATCTGAGTAAATTGCATGTAAGTATAGGTACCATTAAAGGCCAAAAATTAGTTTAATTTCGGAAGTCGGTGTTTTTGGTTTTTTCGGTTTTAAACACCGACTTCCGAAATTAAAGTTATTTTTTACTTTGTAGTGTTTCGTTTTTGGAAATCGGTTTTATTTTTTTTGTGAAAATGTATTTTTTTATTTTTCACTTTTTAGTGGTACCTGCGTACCACTAAAAAGTACCGAAGTTATGAACTGGTGTAAACAATCAACAGACATGCGATTACAGAAATCCCGATCCATTTGCTATCATTTATTGAAGAGTTCCGTTGCCTACCTACGAATTCATCATCAGATCTTCATCAAATTTAAATGGGACCAGTATGAGAAAATACTCTTCCAAACAAAAAAGAATCATCCAAATCGGTTAACAATTGGCGAAAATATCGCTGAACAAACATTTTTAATGGGATCACATCATCAGATCCTGACTTATACCTTCCATCATCAGATGATGATTACTAGGCACAAATATCTGAATTGCATTAGAAAGTTTATGAAAAACAGTCTATGTGCGTATATAATTTGAGGGTTTCCCTCGATTTTCATGGGATCCCATCATCAGATTCAGACTTGGTAACAATGGGACCACCCCAGGAGTATAGGCTTTCGAATAAAAAAAGATTTTTTACAATCGGTCCTGAATTGGCGGAAAAATCGGTGAACATACATAAAAAAAATAAAAAAATGATACATACAGCCGAACATAGAACCTCCTCCTTTTTGAAGAAGTCGGTTAAAAAGAAACGGCGGCCGCCATGTTTTTGGGCCAAAGTTCAATAAACAATGTGTTTAAAAAAAAAAAGATGTTTAAATCGCGTGATTTGGTATTGCATGTGGGGGATGTCATTATGCATCAATTCCAGTTGACGCCCAATGGCACCATCATCTGCCTAGCCTTTTCCCAACTACATATATTGGAGTCGGCTTCCAGTCAAGTTGGATTTAGCTGAATACCAGTATTGGCCGCCCAATGGCACATACGTGTGCAAAAAAAAAAGAATCACAAGCTATTTAATAATGCTTTTAGTTGTACCACGCAGTTAATAGGACGAAACGAACGTAAAATCATGCATGTTCTCTGTCGCAGAAATTACAGCAGATTGCGCATTATATCTACGTTCCACTCATATCACTCTAGGAGCCACTTTCCAGCTGGAGTAATGTAATGTCTAGCTAAATCACGTGTCATCGGCACGTGATTTAGCTAGGCATATGAAATGCAATGAAATGTTTTGTTTCATTTTTGACAAACTTCTCCGATTTGTTATTTATCAAAAGGCGATCATCAGCTGATAGAATATACCCTAAGGAATTAAAAAATATAGGTTGCCTACTTCCCCTCTGTGCAACTATGGAGTTTCCAGTGTTTTTTTTTAAATATGTATGCCCTGACTTCAGGGCTCCTACCAATCTGAAACTTTTCACAATTATGCATCCACTCTCATTAACTCTTCGCCCCGAACATGGTTACTCAAGAACGGTGCTAGCTCGGAATGCTTGTTATCAAAACAAACAAATACTTAATGAAATATATATTGAAGTACTTACACTGTTATTACGTCGTAACGTTTATTTTGCTCAGATAATCAGCACCGTTATTAGTTAAATAGTCAATTTGACTAAAATAGCACTAACACAGGTCGTTCCGAGACTGCCTTATAGGAAAAAAGTACCTTATACTATAGATAGAAAAAACTTCATCTTAAAAACGATACGAATTGCATTCTAAGAATTGTAAATTATCGCGTGTCTGAACCTGAAATCGAACATTCTAAATGTGAAGAAATAAATACCTGTAATTTTACTGTACCGATCGAAAGGCTAAATTATATACATTTATTTCTTCTAAAAAACATGGCATCTAAAATAAAAGCAAGACTATGAAAGGAAACATTTAATTTAAAAAGAATATTATAATGAATAGCCTTTTCTCTCACTGTCATATTTCATGCTTATGATTAGTGACTTTATGTACTATTTTCATATTTATATTACAAATTGAACTTAGAAATATTTAAACAATAACATGAAAACTAATATTTCTTTATTTTTTCATTCTTTCTTCAACGGTAAGTGAAATTACCGAAAGAGTTACAATTTGTATAAAACAGAAAGAGATAAATATTTAACATTTAATAAATTAAATTGATTGTTAATACGTTGTAATTAAACGAACCTTATCATTTTAAATTAAATGTTAAATTTCATTCGCGAAAAATAAATGTATATAGCGATAGGCTTTATACATTTATTACACATTTATACATTTATTTATTTATTTTTATTTACATAGGTTTACTACAGGTTATTTTTTTAACATTTGTGGGTTCGATTCCCGGTTCAGAAAGGCGATTATTTAAAATTCTTTGAATACAGTTCATATTGTTTTTAAATTTTAAATGAAGCCTTGAAATCGGTAGTTTTTTTCTATCTATATTATTTACTGCACTTTTCCTCCATGAATATAAATATTATAAATGTTGTGAAGTCTTGAGACGCCCTGTACAATAATCCTAATCGAAACAACCTCTTTGCTCTATCATCGCTTCAATGCAGAATCTTGGGAAATTTAGTACCCGTAGCAAAAAATCCGTTAAATCCTGCAATCAAAGAAGTTTTGTTACAAGAAACCAAGAAAAATACCTAGATGGCAAATTTTAAAAATCGTCACATGTAATTTTATTAATCAACGAAAGTCTATTTACAGTCCAGTTTTACAAGCTATTTTTTAAACAAATGCTGCTACTATGTGATGATTCACTTCGCTTAAGGGAGAATGCTCGTTTCACCGATTTTCAACTTAATGTGCGCGTAAAAGGCGTTTATTCTTATTATTATATAAGTAGTGAAGTGCTTTTAGCGCCTGTAGTATAAAAACCTCGGAATCTTATTACTGTGAACGAATTATAATAAAACCTGTTGGATTGCATTATTAATAGTGTATACTACAAAATTATCCTATTAAAATTTACTTTAAGGGTTCCGTATCAAAATAGTAAAAAGGAACCCTTATGGTGTAAGTCTGTCCGTCTGTCACTACTGGATATTTTAAGTACTACTAATGCTACAAACTTGAAATTTGGAATAGTATTATTAAATGAAGTTTGCTCAACTATGTTTTGCAACAGCGACTGAAAAAAATAAGCTAAGCTAGTGGAGCTACCAGGGCATGTGGGATATCACATGAAAGAGCGCTATTGGCACATTCTCAAACATTTTTTAATTTTTTAGGCTGCAGGGTTTTCGACTTTTGACGAAAAATTAAAAAGTTTTGGTTCAATCTCAGAATACCAGATTCTCAAATGACCGGATTCTCAAAACACCAGATTCGTAAAATACCAGATTCTCAACATATATTATAAGATTTAGGACGGTCAAAAACAAAATATTAATGATACCTCGCCACGTACTTTTTCTAAAAAATAGTTTATTTTTTTAGAACTGATTGAAGATTATTTTAATTTGAAATGAAAATATATTGATACACTATGAGGTAACGTAAAAATATTACCAACCGGTTTAAACCTCACCTAACACAGAACGTACAACGAGAAGTACCATAAACGCAATACCTAAAAAGGGGCCATTGAACTTATCATCATGAACCACTTTTAGGACCGACCCCGAAAAAGTGATAAAAAAAAAAAAGCTGTGTAATACCTACATTTTGACGAGTTATGCCTACGTAGATCTACCTATAGGGCAGTCGAATTTTTTCGGGCACGGAGGGCGCCACGGCGTCCTCACCTTCCACCTGACGCAGGTACTCACCGGACACGGTTGTTTCGGTAGATACCTGTTTCGGATTTCGTGGGTTGGTTTTTCCTCACCACCGACAATCCCAGCGGTAGTTGATGCATGAGACTAAAGGGATCTATTTGCATGAGGAATAAAAGATAGCTACTGGTCTCCACAATATGTTTAATCAGCTACAATGGTTACAGTCCGAATCAGAAACTTGCATTTTTAAGGTAGGAAAAGAACTTACATTGAACGGGTTAAATTACCCTTAACAATAAAATTCCAGGCTCGTCCTGTCGCAGCCAGTACCGCTAACCAATGTGCTCAATCCAGGGATTCCTTGCCATACGCTGTATTCGGAAACTGTCGCCTTTCTGTGCACGTGGTGATTAATCATCAACTCTCATGTGCCAATGTGTAGATTCAGTTTTGAAAATATATATTTGGAGATTATTTTTTATAAAACATACCCCTGAGAATATCCTATATCATCTAATGATATCTTGGACCCTATCAAAGAAAGCTATCATGTTGAGAAATTCTAAATGCACATGTCTTAGCAAATAGACTAAGACAATATTCAATCAATCTAATTAATAGGTACTTACAACGTCTTGGGCCGTATTACTTTAAGTTTGTCGTTGGTACCACTCCTCGTTCTGGTCATCAATATATTTTTTTATTTAAAACAAGCAAAATATGTGTGCTCCAGACTTGCACGGAAATGTAAAAAGGTATTTAAAACAAGCAGAATATGTGTGCTCCAAACTTGCACGGAAATGTAAAAAGGTATTTAAAACAAGCAGAATATGTGTGCTCCAAACTTTCTTTTATCTGTCAATCCGTTATGCCAAGGTTCTATATTAATTCTGTCTAGCCGAACATTAAATTTTAATCAAATCAAGTGGTTAATAACGAATTGTGTTAATTATTAACGTTGTAATTAAATATGTATAAATAAACAAACCGCCAAGGAAATCTAAATATATCGATTAATCGCAGCGCCATCTGACAGAACTCTGTCAACAACTATTACTGTGATGATGACAAATCAAGCAACTAGAGGGCGTAACATACTTCAAACCGAGATGTTGAGTTTTTAAGTGTTACAATACATCTCACCCCGGTTATAAAAATATTTACATATAATTTATGTTTCTTTTTTTTACTTTTACATGTGCAACAAGAATTCCAACAGGATCTAAGAAAAAAGTTGAGACAGACTGAAAACAAATTTAATCAGACTCATAGTTTGAGGTTTCAACTAATCGCATAACCATACGAAGGCTTATGATCTAAGTGTACAACAACTACCTTGGTACAGTACCCGGCGATAAATATTGCACATCGACCTTTTTAAAAGAGACAATCGGCTAATTTCAGCTTCGTAGAGCGTTATCTCTGTCGTGCGCTACCTACTCGTATGTGACGTTTTGTCAGTCGTTGTTCAAGTGCGATAGAGTGCGGTCGCGTCCAGTTCAAAATATATATTTAGAGTTGTTAACACCCCCAACTTTAAATAATTTAAAGTTGTACTATGGCATCTTTAGGAAAAAGAGGGAAACTTTTACGAGGTCAGTCACGCGAAATGATTTACATTGTTTATAAATATTTAGTAACCGAAGCTGACAGATTAAAAAAAAAATGAAGATGAGAATGTAAGTTTTTATTTAAAGAAGAATCAAGAGCGAGTTGCAAATGCCACTAGAATTTCAAGAAGACCTTTGAACAATATATTAAACGAAGTCAGTACTGAAACACATTCACTCCAAAAAAAGGGAGACCAAAAAAACAATTTCGTTTGAATATGGACGATTTTGATTATGATGTTGTTCGAAGAATGGTGTATGATTTTCACTTACGGTTTAATGGTTTAATGAATTGCCAACAATAAAATCATTAAAAGCTAAATTATCTGAAGCTATTAATTACAATGGGTTTGAAAAGACGTTGAGAAAAATAATTCACGAGATAGGATTTCGGTTCACTAAAATGGAAGATAATCGAAAAGTTCTAATGGAAAAGCACGATTTAAGTCTCAAACGAATGGAATACCTTGATAAAATACGCAAATTTCGCGAATCAGGAAAAAATATCGTCTACATGGATGAGTCTTACATACATACATCCCACACTAAAGGGAAATCTTGGAGTGATGATAAGAAAAAAGGAGTAAAAATGCCAATTTGAAAAGGTCAACGTTTGATAATAGTTCATGCGGGAAATGAAAAAGGCTTTGTACCCCCGGTGCCTTTTTAACGTATAAATCCACGGACACTACAGGTGACTATCACAATGAAATGAATAACGATAACTACGAAAACTGGCTGGTTAATCAATTAATCCCAAATATACCTAGTGATTCTGTTCTAGTTATCGACAACGCATCCTATCACAACAAACATGTTGAAAGACCCCCCAACTCAAACACTATTAAACAGGAAATGATCAACTGGTTAAACAGACACGAAATTCCAGTTGATCCAAAATTAACAAAAACTCAGATTTTCGCTATTATATGTCAGCACAAACAGAGATATACAGAGTTTTCCGTGGACAAAGTACTTGCCGAACTTGGGCACACTGTGTTGCGATTGCCACCATATCATTATTGAAAATATATGGTCTCAACTGAAAGGCTATGTAGTCTCTAGAAATGTGGGTATGAATTCAACTACAGTAAAAACATTATTGACTGAAAAAGTAAACATGATCGGGGTTGAAGAGTGGAAAAAGGTTTGCGATCATGCAATCAAATGTGAGAATGAAATAGAAGCATTCAACACGGTTTAGACTATTACACTGATAGACTAGTGATAAATACGGCTGACAGTGACAGTGATATTGACCTCTTTGAGAGCACAGATAGTGAAATGGAAGTAATTGAGAATTAGAATTAATATTATTTTTATTACAATGTCTCATTCTAACAATAGGTATAATGGTGTTCTCCACCGAGGGTGTCCCCACGTTGCCGTCGTGGTGGGGCTTGTGTGTTTCAATGATCTTGGAGCTCTGCCGGTAGAGTTACTCATGCCGGAAAGGTTCAAGTGAGAGACCAGACAAAGAGGGACACGAGAGGGGTACACCGTCCGGAAACCCGAGCTGCAGTGCTCGGGTTTTCGGACGATGTGCGTTTCATATGAAGGAATCTTGCTCACTGTTCTCTGGTACGCGTTTGCTCATCAGACTTGACTTTGAGGGCAGTGAGCAAGCCGCCGAGCCCTACTTTGTCCCGCCCTGGGATGACTGGGTGGAGGACCTGAACAGTTCAGTGGCCCTAATTTCGTCAGCCGCCACCGGTATCCCATACACCCGGGTGTCAAAACTGCGAGGATCACCCGGAGGACACGGTGGAGCATACGGTGGAGGTTTGCCCTGCTTGGGCGGAGTACCGCCGTGTCCTCGTCGAGGCGATCTCTCGCGTCCGGCCCTGGTTCAAGCCACGGTCCGGAGCGAGGAACATGGGAAATGGTCACTACCTTCTGCGAAGCAGTAATGCTAGCAAAGGAGAAAGCCGAACCCGTGAGGGAGAGGGAAACCTCACGCCCTAGCCGCCGCAACAGAGGAAGACGCCCTGGGCGTCGGGAGTCGCAGGACGATTCTCGGCCACCGTAGGCGCGGGTCTGCGGACGGCGAGCATTGGGTTGCTCGCCGTCTGATCAGAACCAGGCCCGGGTCGACGACGCGCTGTGTTCCACGCGCGAATCAAAGAGCTGTCAGCATTACAGACGGGGCCCGCTAGGGCCATTGCCTCTGGGGAACGCAAAGGGCACTAGGAGGAACACGGATGGGTTTTAGTTAATAAAAGTTTGACATTCCCTTCTGCTTTACCCAGAGCGGGAGGAGTCATTTGATGATTTCCCATCCTAAAAAAAAGGTATAATGGTGTTTATTATGTACACTACAGCTGTAATTTTCCAAAATAATTAAATACGTAAACATAATGTGAACGTGAGTATTTTTTTTTTTATTTTACCCCAACCTAAAGCCATCACTTATAGAAAAAATGGTGTACCTATTTATACAAAGAATAAAAGAATTATCAAAAGAAGCAAATCATAACTGTTTTAACAGCTCCTAATAAATACCAGACTGTTTGTATTTCGTGCGACAGAGATAACTCTCTACGAAGCCTAAATTAGCCGATTGTCTCTTTCCAAAGAGACAATCGGCTAATTGCGATGTTCAATATTTATCGCCGGGTACTGTAAAAGCTTGATATGAATAGTCACCCTATTCAATCGAAAGCAATAGCACTTAACTATTACCTTCAATGCGGCAGATGCGATCATTGATTGCTCTAATCTTAACTATTTATTAGACTCTGGCGTGGACACATGTCTACGGTACGGCACCGGCCACCCTATAATGGCACGACGCTGCTACCAGGAGACGGCACGGCGCCGCTCCGCAGCACGGTGCCACGTACGGTGCACCGCTGTGGCATACGGCGAACCGCTCGTTAGTTAAGTAATGATTTTGTTGTTGGTTAGTTCGCACATATTCATAAGAGATGATTATATTACACAGTGCATGATTCGTGTCCCGTCCGAGCCCGGACGACACTCGTTTACACCACGGTTGTTACTGCTTCATACGAAATGTATTTAATGTTTCAAATCCGGGCCCCGTCCGGGCCACGTACACGGCACGGGCCGGTCTAATATAAATCATCCCTTTTCAAGTCAAGTCTTTTATTTGCATAGTATAGGTTGATAAAGGTGTTACAAATAATGGTCGATAGATACACTGTATTTGTTTGTTTGTTTGTTTGTTTGTTTACTTGAACTCGCTAATCTCAGAAACTACTGTTGTTAGATGACCCATTTATTGAGGAAGGCTATAGGCTATATATCATCACGCTAAGACCAATAGGAGCGGAGCAGTAATGAAAATTGTGACACAGACGAAGTTGCGCGGGTCATTAGTTCACAATAAAAAAAAATCAATGTTACAATAAGTTCAAGTTACAACTATGTCAGATTTATTATAAATACATGTCATATTAAATTATCATGGAATGTCGTCATGTCAGATTCATAAAATGTTATACTAAATGTCAAATTGATGAAATTAATACAGGTCATAATAAATTGTTATAGGATGTCATACATAATTATAATTGAATAAATTACTATTATACATTATAAGCAAGATCAATTAAAATATTTAAAGATGCAATTTTTTTTTTCTTGCAGATACTCTTGGACATTGTAGTAACATTTGTCAATTAGGAATTTGTGTAGTTTTTACTTGAACTGTGAAATGGGCAACTTTTTTAAATCGTCAGGCAATTTGTTGTAGATCAGAGAAGTCATACAAAGAACACTCTTATTGACCCAGGTTTTCCCATACGGTATTACTATTTCAATTTTTTTTTGGTCACGTATCCGTCTATAATGACTTTTAAAAGCAGTCTTGAAATAATTAATATTTGATTTCACAAACATATTCGATTCGTAAATATATAAAGGTAGTGTCAAATTTTTTAAGTTTTTAATTGCACATTTTTGGATACATTTCTTTTGAGCTTTAAAAACCGATTCCTTTTCAATCGAGTTACCCCACGATATTATACAATTATCTTAAATTTCTAGGAATTTATATTGATTAAACTATCATGGAAAACGCACATAGAGCATGTCTGTAAATAGGTTAAAAATCCTCTTTTGCTCTCTACAAACTCTCGAAGATTGTCAACGCAGAAAGTATTTTAGGACTTGTTGCACCTATTCTAAGATATGGTGTAATCTTCTTCTTCTTCCTCCTGGCGTTAATCCCGGCTATTGCCAGGGTCCGCCTTCCTACTTAGCTTCCTCCACTTTGCCCGATCTTGAACATCCTTCTCAGTCAGGCCATTGGCTCTCATGTCGGACTTGACGACGTCCAGCCAGCTCTTGCGAGGGTGACCACGGGACCTAGCCCCAAGAGCAGCCATATTCATGCATCTCCGACCAACGTAGTCCATAGGGCGTGTGTCAATGATGCGCTCGAAGAGCTTCATGTTGTGGCACATGATCTTGATACCACGGTAGCTACTACAATCCTGTACGCTACCCTGTGCCTTTGTAAACAGGGATAATCAGGCTAAATCGCCACTGGTTTGGCATTTCCTTGGTGATCAGGATGCGGTTAAAAGATCCGTCAGAAGGTCCACGCCATGTGGGCCCATCGCCTTCCACACTTCAATTGGCACATTGTCAGGCCCGACTGCTTTTCGGTTCTTCATGTGGCGAAGAGCAATGCGGGTTTCGTCGGGGGAAATAGAGGAAATAAGTCCAAGGTTAGGAGGCGGTTCGGGAGGAAGGTTATGGGGATGCTGTTTGTTAGACAGCTCTGCGAAGTATGTACACCATCTCTCCTTAACCGAGGAGGCAGCGTAGAGCAGCTTACCCTGGGCGTCCCTTACATAGAGACATTTGCTAATGCCCCGTGTAGCTTTCTCCCGGGAACGCGCCAGCTCAGAAATAAGCTTTTGCTCCTCCGCAGTTTCCAGCTTGTCGTATAAGGGCGCCAGACTTTTGCTGCGGGCTCTGGCTACAGTTTTTTTGCCGCTCCATACGCCTCCCTGTCATCCGGAGAGTTGGACCCTTGCCACTGTTTAAATAAAACCTTCTTCTTCCGAGTCGCCTCCTACACCCCGTCGTCCCACCACCACGTCTCCTTGTCTATGGTGCGGCCACCACGACAATGCCAAGGACGCGCTTACCCGCATCGGTGATTGCTGAATGGATCCTTTTCTAGATCTCTTGAGCGGACTCATGCGAAGCACTGATCTCGAGATGCTCGACCTCCGTTATGAAGTCCAGTCGGACTTCATAACGGAGGTCGACTAAGTGGTGGTTGCTTGATGGTCCTAGGCAGTCGCCTAGGACCATCAAGCAACCACCACTTAGTGCGGGGTTTGCGTTTCTCGATCACTTTCTTCTTCGGTACAACCGCAAAGTCCAGGACAAGGAGGCGGTGTTGAGCCGTTAGGCTTTCGCCTGGGATGACTTTGCAGTTGGTAACCTTGCCAATGTGGTACCGTCGCACCAGCAGGTAATCTATTTGGGTTGAGTAGGCACCACTACGGTACGTAATAAGATTTTATTTTATTTATTGGGACAATAAACAGCTACAATATAATATTTCCAAAAAAATACGTTAAGTGAACGTTTACAATATTGCAGCCCACTGCATTATCAACATATTCACGTACAATAATACCGGCAGAAAATGCCGCTGGAGAAACAAATATAAAATACTAATTCAATTACGTTTGTTAAAACATTCAAATAAATTATTTAATTAAATTATACATTACATAAAATCAAATTACACATTATATTATATATTAAATTAAATTGAATTGTACATTAAATTAAACCATTAAATATAGAATATAGAGGGAGTCACAAATAATTACTAAAACATTTAAATCAAATTTATTAATTATGGATTTCCAAAAGGAGAAATTTATTTATTATAATTTTTTTATTAACAGTTTGCCTTCGCAGATAAAATTTTTAAATTTAAAAAGCAAAGTGGAACTTCTTCTTGGTTACTATCCTCTTTAGCCGTGCCCGTACTTGACACGGTAGCCCTAGCCCACTTATCGCAGGTTTTGGGCGATGTGCCTGCGCGTCGTTATGCGGGGACGCCCTAGCCCGAGTACCCTTTCTTAACTTGTCCTTGTCCATATTAATATTTGACTGAAGTTGGTTTTACGTGGGGCGACCAGCCGTCAGACCCCCACAACCCTACGAAAGGGAAACCAGGTTTGCCAGAGCCTCGTCCGTTGGACAGCAGGGTGCACCGCTAGCAGGTGAGGTTGGCTTGTGTCTTTAAGATGGTAACGGACCCCATACACCCCGGTGTAATATCCTGGGGTAACTCGGTTGAAAAGGAATCGGTTTGTATAGGTGCTTTGTCACAATAATAACTGTACTATCGCCCGCAAAAAGTACCATTGGTTGCGTAATATGTTTTGGAAGATCATTCATGTAGATTAAAAACAATATCCCTGCTTGGGCGGAGCACCGCCGGGTCCTCGTCGAGGCGATCGGTGGCGGCGACCTTTCGCGACCGGCCTTGGTTCAATCTTTGGTCCGGAGCGAGGAGGCATGGGAAGCGATCACCTCCTTCTGCGAAGCAGTAATGCTAGCAAAGGAGGAGGCCGAACGTGTGAGAGAGAGGGAAACATCACGTCCCAGTCGCCGCAACAGAAGAAGACGCCCCAGGCGCCGGGAGTCGCAGGACGATTCCCGGCCGCCGTAGGCGCGGGCCTGCGGACGGCGAGCAGTGGGTGGCTCGCCGTCTGATCAGAACTAGGCCCGGGTCGGCGGCGCGCTGCGATTTCAGCGCGCCTCAAAGAGATATCAGCGTGGAAGACGGGGCCCGCTAGGGCAGGTGCCTGCTGGGGCTGCGGAATCTGTCCGAAAGAGGTGCCGTAGCCTTAGAACGCAAAGGGCACCAGGAGGAACACGGATGGGTTTTAGTCAGTAAGAGTCTGACACTCCCTCTTGCTTCACCCAGAGCGGGAGGAGTCATTTGATGATTTCCCATCCTTAAAAAAAAAAAAAAAAAAAGATTAAAAACAATATAGGGCCTAATACGCTGCCTTGCGGATTTCTAAATTTTACGTTTTTTTTATTGATGTTTATTGGACTTCATTACGTGTTTTTTGACATATTTGCGTAATTTCTAGTATTTAATGTCTGTTACATAATTATGAACATATAAGATCTAGTGCTTTACCTCTAATGCAATATATACTTAGTTTGTGAATCAAAATCTTATGATCAACACGGTCGAAGGCTTTGCTCATATCCATGAAGATAGTGCATATTGGGTCTCTTTTGTTCATGGTTGCCAAAATAGTTTTAAGTAGGTCGCAAAGGGCCATATTTATTGATTTACCCTTGCGAAAACCTTTTTGTTCGTCTACTAAAACGTTATGGTCTTCTAAATGATTGTAAAGTCGGCTATATATGACTTTTTCTAATACTTTTGAAAAGATGAGGATCAACGCTATGGGCCTATAGTTTTCCATATTTCGTTTGTCCTCTTTTTTGAGTAGTGGAATGATAATCGAGGTTTTTAAGTTTATCTGGGTAAATTCCATTAGAAATGCTCAATTTTATTATGTAGCATAAGTGAATTGCAATTATCGGAGATACATTTTTTATAACTTTTGTGCAAATGCCATCGTCACCCACACCATTGGTATTTTGAATTGGTTTATTTTTCTAGCCACCTCCATGGGTGTTGTCTCCATGTGTAAGAAAAATTGAATTTACGGTCGTGTCTATTTTGTGAGTAGAAGGTTTTATTTGGGGATTATTGTTGTGCTGTGTTTCTGAGGTTTGGTCAATAAAGAAGTCGTTAAAATAATTTGCAATAGATTGAGGATCTGTAATCTTGGTGTTGTCTTTAATTATTTCTGTTATAGGCTCTTTGGGAAAGTTAAGTTTAGACTTGTTTATGACTGACCAAGTTGATTTTGACTTGTTCTGAAATTCACTTATGGAGTAATTGTTTTGGGACCTTTAATAACTCGGACCTTTGATAACGCAGCGAAGTTAAATAAGCACTTACGTGCTATTACTTTTTTAACCTCGCTGCGTTGCTGCGTTGTAGTGCTTAAAGGCGTTTTTATTAGTTTTTTTGGATAAGCACCATAACATTTATCTTTTAATTTCGCTATAATTTTTAATAACTTTGGATGTCCATTTAGGCTTTTTATTTAATGTTTTTGTTAGTATTTTAAACGGAAAACATAGATTATAAAAACACAAGAATAAGTCTAGAAAATGAATATAAGCTTCGTTCGGGTCATCCGTCTGGTAAATTTCAGAAAACGAAAAGCTGTAAATACGATTTTTAAATTTTGCGAGATTTTCAGTACTATAATCACGTCGTCCCTTATGCATACGTAGGAGGGTGTTTCGCGTAGTTCGTGCAAATTCTAAACAATCCTAAATTTAGGATTGTTTAGAATTAGTTATCGAATAATTTTGTTTTTTTTTTTACTAACATCGTTAATAAATGTGGATAATCTTTGAACATTTTGTTGTTTCTACTTTCTTTTTATTGATTACTTTGAAATTATTATCATTTCTAAAATCAAACTGAGACTGTAATGAGAACGACAAGGAGGGGGGAATGACATTGAGGAAGGAAGGAAGAGAATGAAGGAAGATTTGTGCGACGGTAATGAAGAAAAACAGAAGGAAATGCTGTTACATTACGCATTTTTGATATTTAACGAACTACAAAATGACTAATATTAACAACAACACAAAAATGTTAAAAAATAAAATTAGATAATAAGTCTTTACCTATGAAGCTGCCGTTTTTTTTAAAATGTGTTGCTTTGAATTGACGCAATTATAAGTTCAAATAAACTTTATATTAGAGGTAAATTATTCTTTTTTCGAAATTAGGTATTTATTGGTTTTTGTGTGTTTTGTATTTTCTGTAATTATTATTTAATTTGTGTTATTATCTGAACTTACATAATTCCCAGTCAATTGCAAAATATAGCACTTCAAAGCAACCCGTTTTAAAAAAATGTCATTTCATGGGTATAAATTATGTTTCGTATTAAAATATATTTAAATCATCATCACTCGTATCACTCCAACGGTCAATTGATATTTTAGTCTTCTTCTCACCAGGTTCTTCATCTTTATTTTCTTTCCCATCATCTCCATTTTTATCTTTATATAACCCAATGAATTTCTCGAAATCGGTATGATAAGTGTTATTGTTATTTATTTTCATTTTAGGAAGATTTTTCTTATGAACATAAAACTTTCTACTATCCCAATCGTTACATTAACGTCTTTTTTTTTGAAACAGTACGAATCTCTATTGTCACTCTAGGTCTAAGACAGGCTAAAAATGTGTTTATTGAATCTACATCACTACCAAAACGGACTACTTGATCTGCTGTTCGTTTTAGAACACCACCAACTCCGTCTGACGCCCCTTTGCAGTGGCCAGCTTCTAAGTAGTTCCAGGTACTAGATTTCAGTTGCGGAAACTCACGATACAGTTGGCTGATCATATAAAAAATAAAACGATTTCGATACTGACTTGTTGGACTGTCGGAAATGAAATGTATAGTATCGATTTGGGTTAAAATCTCCATTACGTATCCTATGGTTGGTATCAAATGTGCCCAGATAGCCGCAGCATCGTGTTGGGTACACTCACTTATAGTACAAAAGCTGTATTGTTTTTGTATGCCAACTTCTGGGTCTATCAAGTAGATGAAGCATGTGTGTAGTGATAATTTGCATTCTACTTCCACCAAAATGAAAACGTTGAATCTCTTCGTTATATTTAACACTGTAGTTCTCGCTGAAGTCAACATGAATCACTACCTCATGTGGAGTAAGATTATTTTTAAGCTCTTTGATGTTTTTATAGTGAGTCCAACGGAATGGTTCATATAACCCACAAGATTTTTTTCTAATTGAAATATAATGTTTCGAGCAAAATCGTATAATGTTTCTTTTTTTGTAACTAACTTTGCCTTCTCTTCATCTTTTACATAATACTTTTAAGAGCAATTACGCCACTAATATTTTTTTTTATCATTCCGAAATTCGGCGTAATCTAATTTTTAATGTTGACATTTTTTGCATGTTCGATTCAAACAACTTTCATCATAACAACATAAGCTTTCTAAAATACCGGTACCATTAGATTCCTGTATTTTATTTGTATTTAGGCATTTTATCAACAAATCGATATTAATATGAACTTTGCAAGTACACGTATCTACTGGACTCTTTTGGGTATAAAACCCAAAATGGGCGATATTTACAAAACGTTTGATACGTTACCTTGACATTAGTATTATGCGTAAATTTTTTGTACAGTTTTGTCAATATGTCCGTTAAGTACCTATCTTTTCTGCTTTCTTATTTTATTTTTGGTAATGTATTTTTTTGTATCATCGTTAAAAAAATCTAAAATTATTTGCTCTGTTAAGTTTTGATTCTTATTAGCTGTTTTACTGTCTGTTTTGTTTCGAATAGTAAATGATTTAGTTTTTGTTAAAAGCATAATATATTCCTTAATTTTTTCATTCCCAGTCATAATTACATTTGAGAAATCTTTCTTGTCTTTTTTTCTCAAGCATAAATTTGTATCCTTCCCCGACACTTCTTGATAAAATGTCACCAAATATTAACTTCTTCTTAATTTCTTCACGTCTTTCCGTGTCCACATTATTTATTAATAGTTCTGTTTTTGCTCAGTCGATTTTTTTTATTGTTCTTTTTTATTTTTCATCACTCTGTACAACATTTTTCTGTTTCTCTTTTTTAATTTTCTTGTTTTAAAAATACCTATTTCTTTTTTATGTCTGTAACGAAGTTTTCTCATAAGAACATCCTTTTTTAGACACTGTGGACAAGAATTACTATCACCTAAAGAATTTCTGGATGTACTAGGCATGTGGCTTGAAGCTGGTCGAGCGAGAGGATCTTGTTCAGCTGGGAGTACTTCAGTATCACTATTTGGTGGAGAATTGTCTATCAATAATTTTTGAATAGCTTTTTCTTTCTTTTTATTTTCAGAATGACGTTTTGAATTTATTCTCTATATTTTCCTGCGAATTCTTAACTGTCTAGGTGTCATTTCTTCCGCGCTTTTATTTTTTTTGATTTCTTTTCTTTTAAGGTATCTTGTTCTTTCTTTTGCCTTCACCTCTGCATACTTTTTGGCATCTTTCTTAATTTCTGCATATTTTCTTTGCTTTTGTAGTCGATCGCGCTCTCGTTTCTGCTCTAATGTTTGTTTGGCTTTCTTTGGCATTCTTAATTATAATATGGTTCTGCAAATATATAAAAATAACAGTAAGTAATAAAAATCTTAAGATATTCTACCACAAGCTAACTTAAAGCTGTATGTACAATAAAGTAAATAGTTTTTTTTTAAAACCTCAACCACGGATAAGACCCACGATCACAAGTTATTATACGTCACAAAAAAACAAACATACATAACAACAAACATATTCTAATTACCATCGTTTTGACCTCATCACCCTCCCTGAAAGAAAACGACGGTAAACGAACGTAATGAGGAAGAAGGTAATGATGTTTAAATCCTTAATTCCGTTTTTATTCAAAAATATCAAAATTTCAAACCAAATACCTATTCTAAACTTCGAAAGGAATCAATGAAATTGATAAGCTAAGTAATAAACGAAATCATATATACTCACGTTATAATACAGACGATAGGAAAGAGAACGATTTCAGAATGGGGGCCGAGTCACCCGCGTCCGTAGGAGAATACCCAATTTTAGACCCTACACGTGGTCCCCAAATGGTGCTAATCAGGTGACACTAACTGGTGGTAGGCTTCGGCCGATGGCTTGTGACCACCCACTGGGCAAAGACGTACCGCCAAGCGGCTTTGCTGCGTTCCGGTACGATGCTCAGTGTAGACAATTCAGAGGAGCTGGGTCGAAATAGTTGTTCCAATGCAGACAGACCAACCAGGCTTGCCCTGACATGGGCGTACCGGGAGACTAGTCGCGGAGGGTAGCGTGCCGAGCCCGGGGGGGCTCGGGCGTCCCCGCAGTCTCCAGACTACTCCCCCAAAGATGTCATACTGTCAGGGCGTGCCTGAGGGTTAGCAGCATGGAACCTCATTTCACTTCCTTCTCCTCAACCTCAATCACTTTTTTATGAACAGGGAAAAAAAGAGAAAGCTATACAGCGGCAGCAAGCCCTTTCACATAAAGTGCACCTCTCTAACATACGAGGTCTGCACTCAAATCTCGCTGCAGTCCATCACCACCTTGAGACCAAGAAACCAGCGCTCTTGTTCCTGTCGGAGACGCAGATCGGATGTCCGTCGGACGTGTCATACCTGTCTTACCCAGGGTTTACCCTGAAGCACCACTTTAGACCACGCGCGGGCGTATGCATGTACGTCCGGGACGACATCTGCGATCGGCGTCTCCGTTACCTTGAAGACTCCAGGTTCTCGACGCTGTGGGTATATAGTGGACACAGGCCTAGACAAAATTGTCTACGCCTGCGTCTACCATTCGCACAGCGGTGATTTGGAGACAACTGGGCTTACACAGCACCTGAGTGAGGCGGCGGATGCGGCTCAACAGCGGTACCCTTCTGCCCAATTGGTGTTACTTGGGGACTTCAATGCCCACCATCAGGAGTGGCTCTTCCCATACCAGTGCACAGACCATGCTGGATGAGAGACGCGAAAGCTAGCGCTTGCGTTAAATCTTAGCCAGCTGGTCCAGGGGGCAACGAGGGTGCCCGATGTTGATTCGCACGTTGCCAATTGCTTAGACCTTTTGCTGACAACAGATCCAGACCGCTATTCGGTGTCGATTTCTTCACCACTGGATCACTGTCTGGTGAAGTCTGTATCCGTCTACGTCTACGTCCGCCCGATCCTAGCCCAAGAGGCACCCGGTGGGTATGGCGATACAGGTCAGCAGATTGGGTTGGCATGCGATATTTTTTCGCAAGTTACCCTTGGCAGCCTACGTGCTTTTCTTCCACTAATGCTTCGTCGTGCGCGGACGCCGTGTCGGATGTATTGCGGAAGGGAATGGAGTACTAGATTCCGTTCTCTGACATAGTGAAATCTGGCGAAGTTCGTCCTTGGTTTGGTGCCGAGTGCAATCGCGCTGATGCGCTTAAGCACGCGGCGTACCTAGCATGGGTCGACACTCGTACGCGCAAAGCAAATGACGTGTCAGAAGAAGAGAGCCTTCAACAGGGCTGCAAGAAAGTGTTGCGAAGGGCTCGGTATGACCACATTAGCCGAATAGGGAAAAAACTTGCTTCATACCCAGTAGGTAGTAAGACTTTTTGGTCCCTGGTTAAGTCGGTCGAATCGAACTTCTGCCGCCCCTCACTACCACCATTGCTGAGACCCGACGGGACGCTGGCTCACTCCGCTGAGGAGAAAGCGAACTTGTTTGCTTCTTTGTTTGCGGAATCATCACGTCTGGATCCTGGTGGCGCGACGCCCCCTGCTTCGCCTGGTGGATGCGAGTTGAGTATGTCGAACATTCGCATTCATCAGAAGGACGTCCGTAGGGTACTGCGTAACCTAGATGTGAACAAGGCTAGTGGTCCCGACGGGATACCGACAATTGTTCTGAAGACTTGTACGCCTGAGTTGTCTCCGATCTTGACATGCCTATTTCGCCTTTCGTTTGAGACTGGAAAAGTGCCGAAGGCTTGGAAGCAAGCTAACGTACAGCCCGTGCCCAAGAAGGGTAGTCGAGCTGACCCGTCGAATTATAGACCCATCTCGGTAACGTCCATACTTTGTAAGACTATGGAACGCGTGCTGAATCATAAGCTCCTGGCGTACCTAGAAGCGAATGATATTCTTAGTGACCGTCAATACGGGTTCCGCCGAAATCGGTCAACTGGGGATCTTCTAGCGTATGCCATTCACATCTGGAGTAAGGCCATAGAGAAGCACGGGGAGGCACTAGCGTTCTCCCTTGACATCTCGAAGGCCTTCGACAGGGTCTCAAAAAAAAAGAATTATCACCTCCCGTGACATTTAACACGAAAAATTTATTTTTCACAAGCTAGCTTGCACCTGTTACGATGTTTACTGGCAGACTGAGACGTGTGCGGGGCTCGACATCGCAGTAGAGTATCATTTAAGGTCAAGCGCCAACTATAATGTGGTTTTCTTTGCATACCGAGGGTAACCAGAAAAAATAAAAAATAAATATTTACCAAATAATATTTTAATATATTGTGAAGATAGCATTTTTTAATTTAGGCGTAAACGTTGTGTTTTTTAATATACTTTATTAATATGATTATTTTGTTTCTATTTACTTCAAATAATTTGATTAAAAAATAAATTTATTTAGGATAGTAATTGTAAATGGACACCGAAGGAAATGAGAATAAGAATAGTTTTTTATTTATAATTAATTAATTATGCTAATTAATACTGTAAATCTTACATGAATGCAAGCATAACTTTATTAATTAATTCTCTAAATTGCTTTGAAATGAATTGACAACCATTATCAACATATACAAATTTAGGTAGGTATACCATGTACCAGAAACACTTTTTCTTCCAGAATTTTAACAATAGCAGGGCCTGTTGCGTTCCGTATAGGAAACGACATGACATACTTACTGAACTAATTTGAACATACAAATGGATTTGTGTTTCTTTTGGTAGACACAGGAAATGGCCCTAGCAAATCACAGGAAATTGCTTCAAATGGGTTATTAACCTGTTTTGGGTTACTCATCAAACCAGGCCTTGATGAGTTTACCGGTTTGTATTCTTTACAAGTTTAACAACTGCTAACGTACGTTTCGACGTATTTGTAGATATTTTTCTAAAAATAATGCAATGCTTTTATGAGTTTTAAATATACCAAAATGAGCACCGGCCGGAGGGGGCCGAGTCACCCGCGTCCGTAGGAGAATACCCAATGTAAGACCCTACACGTAGTCCCCGGGTGGTGCTAATCAGGTGACACTAACTGGTGGTAGGCTTCGGCCGATGGCTTGTGACCACCCACTGGGCAAAGACGTACCGCCAAGCGGCTTAGCTGTGTTCCGGTACGATGCTCAGTGTAGCCAATTCAGAGGAGTTGGGTCGAAATAGTTGTTCCAATGCAGGCAGACCAGCCAGGCTAGCCCTGGCATGGGCGTATCGGGAGACTAGTCTTGGAGGGTAGCGGGATCCGAGGCACGGTGCACCGCTGGCCGACCGCAGATAGTTGGGGGCCCAAGTAGTGTGCTAGCCACACATGAAAGGCTGCCCCGCCATCTGACGAAAAATCCCGGAATGCACCATCGTGCTAGTTGGCGACCAGATGAAAGGGCCCGATGGACATTTCCGGGGGGGCTCGGGCGTCCCCGCAGTCTCCAGACTATTCCCCCAAAGATGTCGTCCTGTCAGGGCGTGCCTGAAGGTTAGCAGCTTGGAACCTCATTTCACTTCCTTCTCCTCAACCTCCATCACTCAAGTTTATAAATGAACAGGAATAAAAAGAGAAAAGCTGTACAGCGGCAGCACGTCCTTTCGCATAAAGTGCACCTCTCTAATATACGAGGTCTGCACTCAAGTCTCGCCGCAGTCCATCACCATCTTGAGACCGAGAAACCAGCGCTCTTGTTCCTGTCGGAGACGCAGATCGGATGTCCGTCGGACGTGTCATACCTGTCTTACCCTGGGTTTACCCTGGAGCACCACTTTAGACCACGCGCGGGCGTATGCATGTACGCCCGGGACGACATCTGCTATCGGCGTCTCCGCTACCTTGAAGACTCCAGGTTCTCAACGCTGTGGGCTATGGTGGACACAGGTCTAGACAAAATTGTCTACGCATGCGTCTACCGTTCGCACAGCGGTGATTTGGAGACAACTGGGCTTACACAGCACCTGAGTGAGGCGGCGGATGCGGCTCAGCAGCGGTACCCTTCTGCCCAATTGGTGTTACTGGGGGACTTCAATGCCCACCATCAGGAGTGGCTCTTCCCATACCAGTGCACAGACCATGCTGGACGAGAGACGCGAAAGCTAGCGCTTGCGTTAAATCTTACCCAGCTGGTCCAGGGGGCAACGAGGGTGCCGGATGTTGATTCGCACACTGCCAATTGCTTGGACCTTCTGCTGACAACAGATCCAGACCGCTATTCGGTGTCGATTTCATCACCACTGGGTAGTTCCGACCACTGTCTGGTGAATTCTGTGTCTGTCTACTCTCCGCCCGATCCTAGCCCAAGAGGCACCCGGCGGGTATGGCGATACAAGTCAGCAGATTGGGATGGCATGCGATCTTTCTTCGCATGTTACCCTTGGCAGCCTACTTGCTTTTCTTCCACTGATGCTACGTCGTGCGCGGACGCCGTGACGGATGTGTTGCGGAGGGGAATGGAGTACTACATTCCGTTCTCTAACATAGCAATATCTGGCGAAGCTCGTCCTTGGTTTGGTGCCGAGTGCAATCGCGCCGATGCGCTTAAGCACGCGGCGTACCTAGCATGGGTCGACGCTCGTACGCGCAAAGCAAATGACGTGAGTCAGAAGAAGAGAGCCTTCAACAGGGCTGCTAAGTCCTGCAAGGTGTTGCGGAGGGCTCGGTTTGACCACATTAGCCGAATAGGGAACAAACTTGCTTCATACCCAGCAGGTAGTAAGGCTTTTTGGTCGTTGGCTAAGTCGGTCGAATCGAATTTCTGCCGCCCCTCACTACCACCACTGCTGAGACCCGACGGGACGCTGGCCCACTCCGCTGAGGAGAAAGCGAACTTGTTTGCTTCTTTGTTTGCGGAATCTTCACGTCTGGATCCTGGTGGCGCGACGCCCTCCGCCTCTCTTGGTGAATGCAAGTCGAGTATGTCGAACATTCGCATTCATCAGAAGAACGTCCGTAGGGTACTGCGTAACCTAGACGTGAACAAGGCTAGTGGTCCCGACGGGATACCGGCAATTGTTCTGAAGACTTGTGCGCCTGAGTTGTCTCCGATCTTGACACTAGGCGTGTCAAGATCGGAGACAACTCAGGCGCCTTTCGTTTGAGACTGGAAAAGTGCCGAAGGCTTGGAAGCAAGCTAACGTGCAGCCCGTGCCCAAGAAGGGTAGTCGAGCTGACCCGTCGAATTATAGACCCATCTCGGTAACGTCCATACTCTGTAAAACTATGGAACGCGTGCTGAATCATAAGCTCCTGGCGTACCTAGAAGCGAATGATATCCTTAGTGACCGGCAATACGGGTTTCGCCGAAATCGGTCAACTGGGGATCTTCTAGCGTATGCCATTCACATCTGGAGTGAGGCTATAGAGAAGCACGGGGAGGCACTGGCGGTCTCCCTTGACATCTCGAAGGCCTTCGACAGGGTCTGGCACGATGGCCTTATTAGTAAGCTTCCTTCCTTCGGTCTGCCCGCCGGTTTGTGTGATTGGATCGCAGATTTCCTGAGGGATCGGTCTATCCGAGTGGTCATAGATGGCTGCTCGTCTGGACTGCTGGATATTAATGCCGGGGTTCCTCAGGGGTCCGTGCTTTCGGCAACACTGTTCTTGCTGCATATTAATGATCTGCTTAAACCCGGTACCTTTGGGTATGCAGACGACAGCACTGTTGCTGAAAGATACGTGTCCGACGCACGAGCTGGTGGGTCGTAGATCCGGTCTCTCCGGGAGGCAATGGTTGAGCGCTTGAACGTGTCCCTACAGGCGGTCTCTGATTGGGGCGATGCCAATCTGGTCAAGTTCAATGCTGCTAAGACCCAAGCGTGTCTTTTTTCCGCCAAAAGGAGCCAATTCCGCCCAGCTCCATCTTTCCGCGGTGAAACCGTGCCGATAACCGACCATTTTGAGCTTCTTGGGGTTACATTAACATCTACTCTCAATTTTGGCCCTTACATAGAGGCAAAAGCTCAAGTGGCTGCAAAGAAGTTGGGGATTCTGGCTAAGGTGAGACGGTACTTCACGCCGGAACAGCTGCTCAAACTCTATCAAGCGCAAGTTCGATCGTGTATGGAATACTGCTCTCATCTTTGGGATGGATCTGCCAGATACCAGCTTGATGCCCTTGAGTCAATTGAGAAACGAGCCAAGAGGATCATCGGCAATGAGAGGCTCGTCGCGTCGAAGCTCCAAAGTCTTAAACATCGACGACGAGTTGCTAGCCTGTCGGTTTTTTACCGGTTGCATTTTGGGGAATGTGCGACGGAATTGCATAATTTAATTCCGCCAAGCCCGTTCCATCATCGGACCACAAGACGAACGGCGATGCGCCACCGGTACATGGTGGACATCCCACCCATACGCACAAAACGTTTTGGGAACACATTCATAGTGCGTACAGCTAAGGAGTGGAATTCCCTGCGGGAGTCTGCGTTTCCTGATAGCTACAACCTGGGAGTCTTTAAATCAAGAGTGAATAGGTTATTTCTAGGCAAGCGTGCTCCATCTTCGACCACATCCTCGCTTACCATCAGGTGAGATAGTGGTCAAACGCGTGCCTATCAATAGTAAAAAAAAAAAAACAAAAAAACCAGTGAGATCGTCATGAAATTGTTTTAAAAGAGATCCCACATCTTCACTAGGTATCACTTGTTTACAAGAGAATTGTGAATTTTACTTATTTTTTGAATATCGAAATAATTTACCATCATTAACGTATACTTTGAGAATTTTTATGGGAAATTTTTTGACAGTTTTTTACCATTTTTAAGTACCATTTTATCTTGAATATTGTCAGAGATATCTATTGATTCTACTTTAATTCTTGAAAGTGCATCTAGTAATACCATTTTCCTATGTATGATATTAAAGTCAAATTGACTCAATCGAATACTACAACGAGCTATCCGGCCTGAAGGATTCTTCAGTTTATAAAACCATTGTAATGATGCACGATCTGTAATAATATTACACTTTTGACCCAGCACATACATTCTAAATTGTTCTAAAGCAAACAAAACTGCTAATAATTCACGTTCTGTAGTAGTGTAGTTGACTTCATGTTTATTAAGTAATTCTATATAATTTATGCAGCACTAAGGTCAATTGATGATAAATATTTTGCATCTCTTAAGCTATCAAGTATTTGATGGATGCATGGAAATGGGTAAACATCAGCCAAACAGAGCCTTAAGTCACCATTAGGTTTGGTTACCATGAGAACAGGGGAATCCCAAGGCGAGTTGGAAGGCACAACAATTCCAAGTTATTTATCTAATTAGTATATAATTCCTTTTCCAAAGCTATTTTTGGGTGGAGATAATGGATAGTATCTTTGCTTGATTGGTGGTCTATCACCAGTGTCAATTTTATGGGTAATTAATTTTATAACCTACCTAAACCAACTTTTTTTTTGTTTTCAAATTCTTCAATCACCTTCTGTAAAATTAATCTTTGTTCAGAGGTCAATGTATCTAAACTTTCCAAACCTTGGTCCTTGTTAACCAAATTAATATAATTGTCAGGCAAACTCAGAACTTTGCTATCAATTAGCATTCAATGCACTATTAAGCGTTATTAAAAATGCTTTACAAAAATCCATACCAAAATAATTGGGGTTAGTATATTGGGAACTATGCAAAACAAATATTTTAATTTCCTTCAAATACGTTATAGGTAATTGCATGAAGCCTAAACATTGAATTATTGAACCATCTGCATTTCTAATATTTTGTCCTTTAGGTAATTTAAGTAACGCTTGATACTCAAGCCAGCGTTGCTAACGCTGGGGAATCTCAGGTTGATTGGGGATTTATTGAGGATTAGCAAGATGTGGGGACAATGCGGAGATTTTGAAAATCGATAGTCCGGGCCAAGTCTGAACACTTTTTCAAGAAATCTGTTAATTATATTAAGGCACAGATACCCCTCAGTAGCTGCTTTAAAATGAAAATTAGACATTTTCTTAATAATTTGATTTATGAAAGTTTTGAGTTTTATTCGCTCAACACAGTGTAATTAATTTGTTAAGATACACGGAAATAAAAACGACGTTCGGAACAAAACCACTGGTCATATTTAAAAGTAAAAAATAATTTGGTAATTATCGAAGAATCAGTAGTATTTTTGTGTCCAAATTGAAGAATGAGGAATTGAGGATTTTCCGGGAATTTGATAAATTGGTGTTGGCAACGGTTGTCCGCGGTGGCGGGTATCGCCGTATGTTTGTATTGCCGGGTGGACGCCGCGAGCTACATCGCGTGCGACGCCGTGGGCCCCTCCGCGGGCTCCGCCTAAATTTTAAGCAAACGCCTGTAAAATCGCTTCTCCGTAAACGCTCTCATACAACGTCATATGTTTTTATTTAGTGCCTGCCGCTACGCCACACGTGGAAGTGGACGGAGTCCTACTGCAGCAACAGGTTCCCTAGACCTATCTGACTTTTGTTTACTATTCCTTGTAGACTGAAGATCCTGACTGAGTTTGGCTATTGAAAGGTTAGGTTCTACAAACTGGTCTGCCCTAGCACGAGCGAGTTCCAACTTTTTTCCATATAATTGGAGATCTTTAACAGAATTTGTGTCAAGTAAAGCCATTTCTTTCATATGATTTGCATCAGGATTTCTAAATATTCTTCATCAGAGAGAGATTTAGATAATCTATTAAACATACCTTGCATAATTGATAGGTATACTATCATTGTTTCATGCTTTGCTTGTGTACGGGAGCGAATTTCCTTGGTTAATTTGTAATCTAGATCCGGTATATCAAAGTCTTCTCGTAAACAAGCAAGTAAATGTCTATATGATGTAGAGGTTTGCTTATTTGATCTGAACCAATGACTTCAATAAAAAGCAATCAATGCACGCTCTGCAGATATACCTCTGGCCTGCCTCAACTCTTCTGACCGTTCTATAAAAACCGTAATACACGTTGTACCATCATACTTTAGGTTCAATGAACACAAGTTAATTGGCCTAACACTTACAAACACTAATTGGGGTTTTTCCACCAATTCCTTGTCTGGTGATAATTCATGCGTGGATATCCTCATCATCAGAGTTCTCCTCCAACGAGGTTATTATATTAATTAATTTGTTTCTAAGTTCAAGTAATTCTGGTGAACTAACTGTCACTCTAGAAATTCTCATTAAATAGTATTGAGAACGAGCTACAATACATTTGATAGTTGCACTATCTCCCACAGTTAAGTCTTTGTGTAATTGGACCAGCTCCTCGACAGGTTCCGAACACAAGCGTACCTCTTCAGCACTTACTGGCGCTGGAAAATCATCCTGCTTAATGCTGCCTCTCTGGAACACACCACACAGGCTACGGTACTGCCTGCGAAACACGTGTCTGGTTGCCTTTACATCTGTGGATACATTAAAATATTTAAGTTCATGTAATAGTTCTTCTGAAGTGTAGTGTGTAATACTAAGTAGTGTATACCGTGTACGTTAGTTAGACAGTCGTTAAATATAGGTTGTACAGAACGGCGCCTTTCATTCAGTTTACACCCACGTCTACATGGCGATCCTGCCAGAGGCACGGTGTTGAATTGCTTCGCGACAGAAGAATGTGTCGGTGTTAGCGTTTTTTAGCCGTGTAATTGCGTCGGCCACCGTTTGAGTTTGGGGGAGATTGTGTATTACAAAGCATATTGTTTGAATCGGTTGGTATTCGGACACATTATAAATAAAAAAAAATGGGAAAAGAGTGCAGTAAATGTTTATGCGAAAACAAGGAAACTATCATTACACAACACAGCAGTGAAAATAATGGCGGAGCTGATGTCTCTTCACACTTTCGAACGGGCAATACACTACTGGGGGTGATGGTTGCTGCTTGCGCTGGAGCTGTCTTATACGTACTACTAGCGACCCACCCCGGCTTCGCACGGGTCCAAATTATATACCAAAACCTTCCTTGAGAACCACACTATCTATTAAAAAAACCCGCATCAAAATCCGTCCCGGAGTTTAAAAATCTATGCGACATAAGGTCAGACAGACAGTGGAAGTAACTTTGTTTTTGTACTACTCGTAATGTATGTATTAATACGCCCAGTACAGGAGACGGCATGCAGGTGAATTTTATTAGGCGAATGCAGGAACGGATGTCGGGTGGAGGACGAGCCCGCCATACTGAGGAGGATGCTGCTTAAAGGAGTGAACAAGTACCAAAGCGAGTGAGTACCTCCGCCTATAGTGTTAAATAAATGAAAATAAAAAGTGAAGTGCATTTAGTGTCAAACGTGTAACATAAAATAATATAAACTTACCCCTAAAATAATAAAGTAAACCAAAATAACCCATAAAATAACTGCGTCGTTTCTACGAAGACATGAACACCCGTCGTGACATATGAACATTTAAAGAACTTTAAGTGCTAATTTTGGTGACACGCCGGGTAAACAACCCTGGTGGGGTGTGGACCTAGAGCGCAAACGCGATAAAATAAGAAAGGCTCTTAACAGGGCCATGAACACATTATAGTAATGAGGACTGGGACGCTTATTATGCGGCCCAATTCAGCTCCAAGAAATGCATCAGATTCAGAAGAACTCCAGGGTGGCGTAAATTTTGTGGTAACTTTGAATCATGCCAACAAGCGAACAAGGTAAGGAAAATACTGGCACAGCAGAACACACCTGATGTCGCCACGCTCCGTAAACTCGATAACACGTTGACCACGACACCTGAAGAAGCGCAATGCCTCCTAGTAGAAACTCACTTCAACCAAAGTTATCCAAACACCATCAGAAGAGCTTTATGCAGAAAAGATGATTATGTTGGAAAAACTTCAGAGGGCCATCAAAAGCTTCCAACCTTTCAAGGCACCAGGTCCCGATGGTGAGTTTCCTGCCTTACTACAGTGAAGAGGTGTATGTACTACTTCTTCTTCTTCTGGTTAGACCTTATCCCATGTATTTGGGATACCAAATTTGGCCGTCCTTGTCTTTGTTTTCCATTCTGCATAGTTGTGTGCCATGTCGGTGTCAAGATGAGCTTTTTAAAGGTTTGGACCGTTGCCAGCCAAGTGGAGGGTGGACTTCCACGCATGCGCTTTGTCGTAGGCAGTTCAGGGGCAAGCTTCACTATATGATCGTCTGGGCGTCTTTGCACGTGACCATACGACCGTGAACGCTTCTCCTCTTTGACATTTTCTGATATCGAAGCAACTTTAAAACTGCGTCTTATGTACTCATTTCGGATTTAATCTAGTAGTGTGACTCCCGCTGACCAGCAAAGCATGCGCATTTCGGTTGTGTGCAGTTTATTTAAGTGTCGCTTCTTGGTTGCCCAGCATTCGGATCCATACAGGACAGCAGGTGTAATAGCTGTCTTATACAAGTGGCCCTTAACTTTAACTGACATTTTCCTGTCACACATGACGACTGTGACTTGTCTCCATTTCATCCATCCGGTTGTAGCTCTATGGGGAGGTACCGCTGTTGCAACAAAACTGGTGCTCTTAATGCGAGCGTGTCTGGCCTTTAGATTCGTTCCCAAAGGATGGAGGGAAGTAAAAGTCATATTCATTCCAAAGCCAGGTAAAAATGACTACATAAACGCCAAATCCTACCGACTTATAAGTCTGACCTCGTTCTTACTGAAGACAATGGAAAGACTGTGTGAAAGGGAGCTACGAAATGGTGTTTTAAAAACAATACCACTACACCAACACGCATACAGCTCGGGTAAGTCGACAGAGTCCGCTCTTCACCTGGTGGTGAGTCATATTAAGGAAGCGATTCATCAGAAAGGGTCCTGCTAGGGTACTTTCACAGATATCGAAGGAGCCTTTGACAAGACAAACTTTTCCAGCATTAGTGCCGCCCTCTTCAAACACGTTGTGAAACAGGAATTAACTGACTGGATTACTAATATGTTAAGCAAACGAGTGGTTTGTCTTAAGGTAGAGCAGCAGTTGGCTCTAATAGCCAGAGGCTGCCCACAGGTAGGTGTGCTCTCCCCTCTTCTATGGAATCTGGTATTTAATGCCCTTATCACCAAACTCAACGCATATTGTTACTACACAATAGGTTACGCAGACGGTCTCGCAATCCTAGTGCCAGGGAAAGCGACTGGAACGATCTGCAACCTCACCCAACAAGCACAACGCTTCGTGGAAAGATGGTGCGAAGTGGTGTCAGTTAACCCCACGAAAACTGAATTAGTCATGTTCACTCAAAAATGAGTATTAGGCCACTACTGGCTACCTAAGGTCTTCAACACAGAGCTCCAGCTGTCTAACGAGGAAAAGTATCTAGGCGTCATCCTAGACAGTAAGTTAAACTGGAGTAATCACATAAACTATAAACTAAACAGGGCCTGCATTACTAAAATGATAGGCAAGAAGTGGGGCCTATCTCCCAGAATAATACTATGGCTATACAGAGCAGTAATTCGGCCCATGTTAGACAACCAACAACAGGCTGCATATGTTGCTGACCAACGAGCAAACCAGCATCAGCAAGAGGGTACGACAGAAAACCGTGAGTTGGGTGACCCAAATACGTTTTTTCGAGCATATAATATTAACATGTCAGGGACTACATTGCGTTAAATTAAAAATAGGTAATAAGTCATGTTTATTATTGGTAGACACAGGGGCAACATTATCAGTCATAGCTAAAATTAAAGTATCACAATATACTAAAATATAAAGTAACGATACAATAATCAAAGGCATTGATGGTAACATTTATTCCCATGAAACCACTGACTTGACATTGCAATTGTACTTCAGCCCACAAACACAGTTATATTCAAATTACAGAGAATCAGCGATGTTTATATTAAAGTTTCATTTATTAAGGTGAATATTACGGGTTGCTTATTGCCATTTTCCAGCGGGATGTATGTATGGCGAATTAGAAGGGTTTTTATGCCGTATTTTGACTAATTTCGATAAAGTGGAATATCCGATTGTCGCACCATTATTTCTGCGACTTAATATTGTTCCAATTACACTCGAAACAAAATAAAACTGAAAATGTTGACTTCAGCGCCATCTCGCGGGAAAATGGCAATGAGCAACCCGTAACATTCACCTTAAACTGACATGACATGTCAGGCGGACGGAATTATTGGCTTAGACTTTTTTAGAATGTATAATGCAAACATTGACTTATTTAAATAATGTTTTAAAATTACAAAGTAACAACAAAGAGTTTGAAATAGAGATGAGCCAGAATAACGGTTGTAATAAAAATTTGTACCTACCACGCAGAAGTGAATCAATACATTTTGTAACAATTCAATCAAATTCAAAAATTGATTTTTTAGTTACTCCAACAAAATTATCGGAAAACATATTTATGGCAGGAAGCATAGTACAATCATGAAATGGGAAGATTCCTATTAACATATTAAACACAACCGAAGAAGATATTAGCTTACCGTAATATTTGAAACCCGAATTAGAAAAAAAAATCTGATTACATTATTAATTTGTGAATATAGCTACACAGAAATGGATGCACAGCGTGTAAAAAGACTTATCTACTTTAAACCTGAATTATTTACAATCAGAAGAGCAAAAAAACTATTGAACAGATTTGTGCAAAGTATGCAGACGTTTTTCATTTAGAAGGTAACAAGTTGAGTACTACAAATACAATCAATCAATTTATTAACTTAAAGCCAGGTGCCGACGCCTGTTTATACGAAACCATACAGACCACACAATCTACGAAGTCGGAAATTGATAAACAAGTTAGGCAGATGTTCGATGATGGAATAATAGAACCAGCTAATAGCGAATGAAATAGTCCCATACTACTCCTTCCAAAGAAAAGCGAAAATAAAAATAAGAAGTGAAGATTGGTAGTCGATTATCTATATATATAAAACAAAGACGGGTTTGTTACAACACTTATAACTCGAGATCTGCTGGACCGATTTTCATGATTTTAGTGTTTTTGGATTAGTCTTTATCCGGAATAGCATAATAAGTATTGAAATATTTAAAAAAAGTAGGTAGGGTAGGTAGGGTAGGTAGGGTAGGTAGGGTAGGTAGGGTAGGTAGGGTAGGTAGGGTAGGTAGGGTAGGTAGGGTAGGTAGGGTAGGTAGGGTAGGTAGGGTAGGTAGGGTAGGTAGGGTAGGTAGGGTAGGTAGGGTAGGTAGGGTAGGTAGGGTAGGTAGGGTAGGTAGGGTAGGTAGGGTAGGTAGGGTAGGTAGGGTAGGTAGGGTAGGTAGGGTAGGTAGGGTAGGTAGGGTAGGTAGGGTAGGTAGGGTAGGTAGGGTAGGTAGGGTAGGTAGGGTAGGTAGGGTAGGTAGGGTAGGTAGGGTAGGTAGGGTAGGTAGGGTAGGTAGGGTAGGTAGGGTAGGTAGGGTAGGTAGGGTAGGTAGGGTAGGTAGGGTAGGTAGGGTAGGTAGGGTAGGTAGGGTAGGTAGGATAGGTAGGGTATGTAGGGTAGGTAGGGTAGGTAGGGTAGGTAGGGTAGGTAGGGTAGGTAGGGTAGGTAGGGTAGGTAGGGTAGGTAGGGTAGGTAGGGTAGGTAGGGTAGGTAGGGTAGGTAGGGTAGGTAGGGTAGGTAGGGTAGGTAGGGTAGGTAGGGTAGGTAGGGTAGGTAGGGTAGGTAGGGTAGGTAGGTAGGTAGGTAGTTAGGGAGGTAAGGAGATAGGTAGGTAGGGTAGCCAGTTGACGGGAGCGAAGCCGCGCGGGTCAGCTAGTAAAAAAATAAATAAGAAAACACAATATGATAAGTTCCCACTACCAAACATAAATAAACAACAGAAATATTAGACTCTCTTTCCGGTTGCATTTATTTTAGTCATTTAGACTTGTGACTAGGTTGACCTTGACTTAAATAGCAGGAACGTAAAAGTCTTCACTAAAAGCTCCGGACAGTATCAGATGACACGATTAAAATGTAGATATTCATGCGCGCATATTACGGTTCAACAGAGGGGGGAACTAACCTCACTGCGTACCCTGTCAGTGAACGTCTTGGCCCAACGATTTTCGGATCAGGTGCGGGTCATCCAACGTAATCACAGGTTCGACGGCGCCGTACTTGATAGGCTGCGCTCAGAGGTACTCAGCAACCTTATCATCTCGACCCCGTCACGGACCGGGGTACAGGCGCCACCAGCAATTACATTTCGGCCCAATAGCGTTAGTGATGAGGTAGATGATAGGGTGGGTTGTCACAGTAAGTAGCCAGTGCAACAATGGACTGAGGAGCGCACTGGAGGATGCGCTTCTCGAGTACAGATCAACTGCGACCGAAATTAGGCCCCGTTTATGCACAAAAGAAGGTAAATTAATTGTAAACCAATTTGTACTGGTCGATGATAATGCGCTCGCACATCGAGCTCAATGAGTCAAGGCTGCTCTCCAAGAATACGACATCACAAGGTAAGACTGGCCTGCCGGCTCGCCTGCCACCGCGCCTGAGTCTGCATCGCCCCGTGCATGTTCAAAACACGCTACACGCCGCCGAATTTGCTGAGTCTGGCGTCCACGATGAGTATTATTGCTGCGACCGCGCATTCCACTGCTATGCTAATCGCTGATATTTTTGTACATACGCCCAAATGATGTTCTTTGCTGCGCGTGTCCATTCCCTACAACGTGCCGCCTATAACCACGATGAGCCCTATTGCCGGTAGTAAAACCACCCCTCGTGGACCAGCGCTGGTACGTCATGACTTGCGACGACAAAGCACAACTTTCGTCTTCTGCCACCCTGATAGCATCTTTCAAACAAGTTGATTTCTGCGCCATAATGATCGTACTAAGACGCTGATTACGAAGTCCGTCAGCAAACTTTCTAATCGCATACTTTTCCTTCAATGACTGCAAAATCTTATAGGCTTCCGAACTTTCCCCGGTTTGGTCAATAGTCAAATTGACCATCAACTTCTCTATCTCGGCCCCAAAATCCGCCTAGCGCGAGCAAGTTTGGCTTGCGCAGCCACGTCCGACTCTACCGTCAATAAATGCTTCCTCATGTCAGCCAACAGACGGTCTAGCCCCTTGGGTAAGTTGTGTGTTTAATACGAAATATGCGCCTAGTCCCGTCACAGAGTATCGAAACTACAGAAGGTCAAATCATCGTGAAAGTTAAAATATTTTTATGTTTACCACATTTTAAAGTGATCCAATCTTGTTTTCAGGATTCCGTACCCGAAGAGTAACCAACGGAACCCTATTACTAAGTCTCCGCTGTTCGTCTGTCCGTCTGTCTGTCCGTCCGTCCGTCCGTCCGTCCGTCCGTCCGTCCGTCCGTCCGTCAGTCCGTCCGTCCGTCCGTCCGTCCGTCCGTCCGTCCGTCCGTCCGTCCGTCCGTCCGTCCGTCCGTCCGTCCGTCCGTCCGCCTGTCCGTACGTCCGTCCGTCCGTCCGTCCGTCCGTCCGTCCGTCCGTCCGTCCGTCCGTCCGTCCATCCGTCCATCCGTCCGTCCATCCGTCCGTCCGTCCGTCCGTCCGTCCGTCCATCCGTCCGTCTGTCCATCCGTCCGACCGTCCATCAGCGGGCTGTATCTCAAGAACCGTAATAGGTAGAAAGTTAAAATTTCTATTGCCGCTACAACAACAAATAATAAAAAATAGATTTATTGTACGGAACCCTTCGTGTGCGAGTCCGATTCGCACTTAGCCGGTTTTTATTTACTACCTATCGAGAAGGATGCACTTTTCAGGCTATAGTTTCGAATTAATTTTTCAAATGTTTTGAAGCCGCGGGTAGAAAGTATACCTTTACTATAAAGATTTATAGTAAGATAAAGTTACACTACTTGATAACCCGCGGTACACCACTATAAAAAAACAGGCATTTTTGACATTTCTGAGAAATCTCAGTTAAACCTCAGAAAATATAATGCACAAAACAAAGACAATAGGTCGTTGTGTAGGGTCTACCTCTGAATTTGACACCAGCATTCTGGATTTTTTGCGTTTTTCATCATCCTAGCTAACTCCGGACTAAAGTGCCACTACTTTACTAATCCGGACTCCGGACTAAAGTAGTGGCCAAAAAGCTTCGATTAATTGATAATGCTCAGCGACTGAGAATGGTGGCGCAGAAACATTATATTTAATGAAATACAACGGTTTAAGTAACAGGGTGGGTCTGACAGTCCCTACCAAGCATGTCAAGGCTAATAAATCGCAGACTTCGTAAGAATGGTCACGGCCCTTACAGACTTACATACCGACAGAAATCAAACATATTCCTACACTGGTGTTCAAAGAAACTGTACCAAAGTACCTACACAGTAACTTTTAAACTGAAATATTTTTGGAAAACGCAAATTTTCAAAAATTCAACTGTCAATTTGAGGAGAATAATGCTTACATAATAGTCTTAAACGCAACATCCTCTTCCCTCTATCATCGCATCAATACAGAATTTTGGAAAATTTAGTACCAATAGCAAACAATCTGTGATATCCTGCAATCAAAGAAGTTATGTTACAAGGAACAAGGATAGTTGGCATCTAATAAAAATCATTACATATGAAATCGTTAAAAATTTTCGTCATTAAAAATCTTTTTATTAGAGTTCATCAACGAAAGTCGATTTAAACTCCAATTTTTTTAACATAAATGGTGCCATCCAATTTTTTTAAGCAAAAATGGTGCCGAGTTTCACACACGAAAGTTGATCCTGAAAAAGAGCGGCAAATTTAACCCGTTCGCTGCAGGTCCGAAACGGGTGTTTTTTTTTTCGGTTGGCCTGTTACTTATCTCAAAGCCGATTGGCCTGTTCTCCTGCGTTATGGGGCTCTTAGACCTAGTAAGGTATCGAAAGATATAAATGACGACTATACCTCCTACTAGTGCAGGAAAATTAAGGAAATCAGAGTGAAAACTTCGTGTGGTTTTGAAAATTGGTACAGTTGTTCCTTGAGGTGTCAAGATGAACATACTAAAGTCCGCGAGGGTGGGAGGTGAGACGGCGGTAGGGGAGGGGGGAAAGGTACCTTTTTTGCTTGTATCTACAAAACCTTTGAAAATATCTCCTTGGTCACTTCAATTATCACCATTAAATTTCTATTCTTTCTATACATTGTGTTATTTACATTTAACTGTAGGGTTGTAACGCTACTGAGGGTTATCGGCGCCTTAAGATAGAGGGTTTCTAAAATTGATAAAATACAATTTTTCATGAATCATACTCGTACAAAGATGAATGATAATTTTTGATCAAGGAAGAGTAGTCAAGTTAATGAGTCTCACCTTTATGGTCTCCATCATCAGAGTATTGTTACTGCCAACAATGAATCCATTTGTACAATTCAGATGAGCTCAAACATGATGGGTATAAGAGTAGTCTACTAAGTGAGCCACTACTCACCTTTATGGTTTCTATCATCAGGTCGTTGTTACTAGCTGAATAGATATAACTTATCTGTACAATTTATATGAGCCCAAACACGACCGGCATACTTGTAAGAATTAATGTGAAATAACTTTGAGAGATTTCTTCTACTGAAGACATATTCAAGGTCATGTATTTATGCGTTAGCCAACGAAATCGAAAAAAAAATAATTGAAATTCTTGCTCTATTTCAAATGACAAAAAAAATACAATAGGTCTCAATTCTGTCGGACTCTGGGTAAAAAATGGCGACGAACACGTTTGACTGCTTTCCACTTTTCTGCTCTTTATCATCAGACGCTTGTTATCAGCTATGCATAATACTCATCGGGATGATTCTAATGAGCTTAAACACGACCGGTATACTTGTAAGAATGAATGTAACTTTTCAAGATTACGTCTGCTGAAAACATATTCTAGGTAATATATTTGCGTTAGCCATCGAAATCGAAAAAAAAAAAATAGATACTCTTGCTCTACTTTAGATGACAAAAAAACTACGATAAGTCTCAACTCGTCGGCTTCTGGGTCAGAAATTACCATTCGTCTTTATACAATTTATGAAAAAAAATATATTATCATTTTTGAATGCCCCTTATCTCCTAAATTTTTGATCGTAGAGTTTTAATGTAAAAGACATAATGTATAGAAAATTGAATATAGAAGCGAGGAAGAAGATATTTTGAATGGTTTTGGAGATACAAGCAAAAAACTGAAAATATGTACCTACCTTTCCCCAGAGTCTAACCAAGTATCTCGACTGAGCACACGAGGTTGTCGACATGTGGAATGTAGACTCAGGTGTCATTGTGCCAATAGTCGTTTCAGCCAATGTCCTGATGGCCAAGAGTTTCGACGGCCATCTGTCGAAGCTGGCGATACGCGACTCGTATTGTGAGGAGGTCCCTTTCTCTGGAGCCCTAACCATCGGTAGCTTGGACCCTGCTCCCGACACCGGCGGAAAACTGCTTTTTATATTATAAATGTTTTTTATATATTTTATTGTTAGGAAATATTTAAAAATGTAACCAAGTTGTACAGCAAAAAAAAATTGATATTCTTGCTCTACTTTAGATGACAAAAAAACTACGATAAGCCTCAGCTTGTAGGCTTCTGGGTCAGAAATTGCCATTATTCTTTGTACGATTTATAAAAAAATTTTTTTTATCAATTTTGGATGCCTTTTATCTCCTAAATTATTGATCGTAGAGTTAAATGAAAAATTCATAATGTATAGAAAATTTAATTTAGATAATTAATGTAGAAGCGAGGAAGGAGATATTTTGAATGGTTTTGGAGATACATGCAAAAAACTGAAAATAGGTACAGTTCCCCCCGGCTCATTTCTCACCCTTGGGGATTTTTAGTATCTGGACACCTCAAAGAACAACTGTACCAATTTTCTAAACTTCACGAATTATTCGCTCTGGTCGACGTTAATTGAGCAAATTTTCCTGCACTATATGCAAAAACTTCCAATTTTGGATACCTCGTTCGCCTCGCCCCCGGATCCTGTTATTTATTCAAGATATATGACCTGAAAACGCACTGAATAAGTAGTTTAATTGAGGTATTTAAACCCCTTATTCAGTGCAAATATTATCGACATATTATCATGTACATAAAATCATGCTTGATTAAATTGGGAACTTTGAGTTCGATTGGGTTTTTTTTTAGAACCAGCATAAAACTTGTTCTCGTTGTTCCTCTACTTGTGTGGTTTGGTTTTTAAGCTTTGGCCGCTCGCTTGCTATAATGTCAAATTTCAAGAACAAAGTCCGAATGCTTTTTTTGCAATCAAAACGCAAAAAAACCGTCGGACTTTGCTCTTGAAGACTTTTTTGACATTATTCATTCGGCGCGGTCGCCTCTCATTATAACTTGATTTACAATCGATTCGAGTGACCAAGCTAATTTTATTTACTGTTATGTGTAGCGATAAGGATAAAAAAAAGGTAACGTTTGTTATTTTGACTAAAGTTGTGTGTGTAATACTGATATAGCGGTGATAGACCGATTAGCGCGCCGCACAATAATAATAATAACTTATTTCAAATTTCACCATATAAATTGTTACGAGTAGTAACACGAAAATACTTAAAAACTAGTGTTAGTAAACAAATGGAGTATGACAAAATATAATACAGATTTTGGGAGAATTCGACACCAGAACGCATACAACATGCTATTTTACTGCGTGCAGTCGTATCCAGCGCTCAAGCATCCGACAATCCCACCTGTCCGTCAATACGCTCAAGATGCTGTTGGAAATAGCTCGCACGCGAGTCAGGGTCGAGGTGCAACGTTTACGCAGGATTGTCGCAAAACTGTCGAAGATGGCCTCGACAAACATGCCGGAGGCACTGCGATACCACGGCAGTCCCATCAGCATCCTAAACGCGTTATTGTACTGCACCCGCAGGTCACTGTATGCCCTCTGCAAATAGCCAACCCACAGGCTGCACGTGTAAAAATATTGAAAGCATGCCTTAAAAAGCGTTACCTTTACTTGTGTTGTACAGCGTGCAAACCTGCGAGCCAGCATATTACATCGAACAGACAACGACCTGCGCTCTCTCTCAATGTCAGTACTGTCCTTTAAATCCTCAGTGACCCAATGACCTAAATACTGAAATTTAGTAACCCTTTTTAAAGGGGTACCATTTCAGACTATATCAGGTACATTTTCATAGTGCTTAGTACCTGATTTAAATAGAGTCACAGAGCGTATCGACTTCCTGAAGCAGAAAGTCTATGCATGGGCAAACCGTATATGTCGGTGCAAGCGGCGAGTAGGGCGATACACTCAAAAAGTACATTCCAAAGCAATGAGAGGTAGGTTTATAGGGATTGGGAGCGACCGGACCAAGGTGTGACTGATACGCGCCTACTGGATGATGACGCCATGTGCTCATTCTGGCACAGCATCTGGTCGGTGCCTGTCAGTCACACCGAGGGCGATTAGACTCGGGAGGTCGAGCGCGCGTGCGATCCGATACCAGAAATGAGGGCAATTCCCCAAGATGTAGCTCGTGCAGTCCGTCCGTTGCCTAACTGGAAATCTCCAGGACCGGACGGGCTGCACAACTTTTGGATTAAATAATTTAAAAAAATTGCACGCTCACTTGGCATCTTAATTCCAGTCTGCCCCACTTCCTAACTACAGGAATAACCCACCTGCTCCATAAATCAGGAAGTACTGCGGAGCCTAAAAATTATAGACCGATCACGTGTTTACCGACGGTCTATAAAATTCTTACATCCATTTTGAGAGCAAATATTAACGTTCATATCTATTGATAGTAATTTAATAATGTCTGCTTCTCAGAATGGATGTAGACGAACGAACGTACAACCCGACAGATCCCTTCGGGAACAACGAACCTGTTAGCTACTGGCTATGTCGATTAGGAGCAGCTCCTTAGTACCGCGGGACCCGTTCCTACATCCATTCTGAGAAGCAGAAATTATTAATTTACTATCAAAAGAGCAAAGATTAACGTTCATGTTAATCTTTGCTCTCAAAATGGTCTGACGTTGTTTATAGAAGACAGTTTCACAGAATTTCGTTTCACATAATTTTTTTCCCGTATTATCATTTCATAGAATAATCATTACGCAGAATTCTTACTTTGAATAAATCTTAATCATGCCTGTCAAAAATGGCAATAAGAAATATTTCGAAACCACTTGGAAAATCTAAGGAAGACCTACACAAAGTCGTCACGGAAACGGCCGCGGGCTCGGTGTCTCCACCCAACGGCATGAAATTAAAGACTTATTTCGGCTAAACAGGAAGGAAGGCGTATCACCAATAATAGAGATAGAAAAGTAGATTTTAAGAACCTGCATATTAAAAGTGATTTCATTAAAAAGGCACGGAACTTCAATAAAAGTAACAAAGATAATAAGTTGAACAATTTACATTTAAAATAAGAGGGCCCCCCTAAGCCGGTATTCCTGCCCGAGTGCCTCACACCAAAAGTCCAGAAACTGTTCTACCTTGCTAGGAAAATCGCCAAAGAGAATGAACGTGAACTATATGTTCTGCTGGACTTCTCTTGGCAAAGTATTTCTAAGAAAAAGTGAGGGAGAAAAGCAGATTTCTATTAAACACGAAACTGACATCGATCTCCTACATCAAGCTAAATGATTTGCTGGGTATTTATGCACCTATTATCCTCCAAACTCTTTTTACTATAATGAGTTCTTTAATTTTTAATTTTGCATGCTCTTTCAATTAAAATTATCTTATATATTAATATTATTAGTTATCAAGTGTTTCCGTTATTGTACTATTTTCTGTTCAACTACTCACATTCACCACACATTGAAACAACACTCAGACTCACACATTAAGTATTTTTACTAATACACAAAACACTTTCGTGCCTTTTAGTATGTGCCTTCAATACAGTATATTGTGCGGCTTGTAGTGCTCCAGCAATTTGTCTCTGCTATACCATTGCTACTAGTTCTGTTTCTGTTTCTTTCTACAAAGAATATGGTTGATATACAAGGTGGCGCAAATGACATTGACGATGTAGTTAGTGTAGGCGATGCTATAGCTATTGACATGCCGGAGCACTGCAAGGCTGCCTTTAACTTAGGTGAAAAATCGTTTTCAATTTTAAATCAAAATATCAGAAGTCTGAACCGTAACTACGAAGGGCTTGCTGTACTTCTCTAGAGACTAGACATCAATTATGATATAATTATGCTTAAAGAATCTTGGCTATCCGAAAATTCGATCATAAATTACACAACTCACAGTACTAAAACCCATCTTAATCAAAATGACGGTATCGCTCTGTACCTAAAAGATAGCTTACACGCGAATGTATATGAGCCAAATTATTGGCAAGAAGTAAATTGCCTTGTAGCAACAATCAACATCGATTTAGCCGTTATATCATTGTACAGACCTCCAGCCTTTAAAAACCTAGATCCCTTTTTAAAGTCTTTAGAAAAAATCTTGTCCAATATTAACCACTATAAAAACATACTTCTAATGGGCAATATAAACATTAATATTAAACTTGAACAAACTTTAACCCTAAACACACAGAATATTTAAATCTGCTTGCACCCTACGGCCTTCTTACCACGCACACTCCCGAGAGTCAATTGTCTTGATCACTGCTTCGTCAAAACAAAACTAAAGCCTTTGACTATAGTTTGCAATTCAACTTACTGATCATGTAAGTGTTATGTGTTATCACTACCTCTGAAAAATAGACCCAAATAAACCTCATTCATACAAAAACTGACTACGATGCTGCTATTAGACTTAAATCAGATTAAATGGGAAGAAAGTTTTCATAATGATGACCCAAATGTAATGATGAACATCTTCTTGAATACCATCAGACACGTCCTATCGAATCACACTCACACTGTCAAGCGGCCTAGGCGACAAATGATAATTAAGCCTTGGATTACGCCAGGTCTTTGGAATAAAGGAAAAAGGTATGAGGAATCGCGATCAACTTCACCAAAAACTAAGAAAGGATCCAGAAAACTCAACCTTTACTTACAAGCGGTACCGAAATAAATGTAATAATCTACTAAAAAGCTATAAGATAAAAAACAATGGGGATTGGTAAAAGAAATGTGTAATTTAAACAGCTACCCTAAAATTCCAACAGAGCTTCTTTCAACTAATTCAACACCTCAAGACGCATTGAATAACATAAATAGGTACTTTGTTTATGTCGGTAGTAATTTGGCAAGCACCATTTTGTACAGAACTCGCACATATGAAATAGATCTAAGCAGGCGGTGTAGACCAAAGCCGAATAGCGAACCCTTAAACTCTTTTATGCTTCTCCCAACAGACCAATTTGAAATAAGGGATATAATTGCCAACCTAAAACCTAATAATTCCTCGGGATAGGACGGTATCTCCACGTCTTTTGTTAAGAGAGCAGTAGATTTTCTTATTGCACCACTAACACACATATGTAATGCTTGCTTTTCAAAAGGAGTCTTTCCAGATGTGCTTTAGAACTCTGTCACTGTTCCTATATATAAATCAGGAGACAAAACTTTACGGTTTGAATTCATTTATTTCTAAAGATTACAAATCACTTGTACAGAAATAAATACTTAACTTATCTAGATTTAGGTATACATTTTTGTTGTCCAGGAATATCGAGTGGTTTAGTGTTAACATTACAAATTTATGAAGGTAATTTCAAAAAATTTGTATTGACTACCGCCGTGCGACGCGTTGACGCGGTCGACGTGCGGTGCCTCGTTATCTTGTTTTTGTGTTTGAAATATAAGGACTCGTTTACACTAGAGGCAAGAAAATTATATTAGTTATTAATTATTTTTTATGTCCTTTCAAGATGTGACATTTGAGTAGTTTTTTAAATAGTGATAGCGATTGTGTGGTTTTTATGTCTTTTGGTAGTGAGTTATAAAGTTTTGCTCCCTCGTGAAGTATTGTTTTTTTTCCATAGTTAGTTCTAGTTTTAGGTATGTGTAAGTCTTGTGCGCGCCTCAAAATACGTTTTTGTACTTGTATGTTTTTTGTGAATGTGATTTGTGTGTGTAAGTCTTTGGATAGAATTTTGCGAATTAAAATACATGTGTTATATAAATATATATGAGAAATGTTAAATAGCTTGGTTTCTTTGTAAATTTGGTGTGTGGGGGTCAGATAGTGATAGTGAAATAGGACTTTTATAATTTTGTTCTGCGCTCTTTGGAGCTTTTCTAGGTTGGTTTTAGCTGCTGAACCCCACAGTTCTATAAGATATTCAATGTGTGGTTTCACCAATGAGTTATAAATAGTGCGGCGGACTTTAAGAGGGAAGCATCTCACAATTCGACGTAGTGCACCCGTTAGGCTTAAAATTTTAGAACAAGTTTTCTCTATATGTGGTTTCCATGTCAGCTGATTATCCAGAATAAGTCCGAGATATTTCTCTTTATTAACTTTATTCAAATTGACTCCATTAATACTAAGAGGTTTGTGTTCTGAGATTTTTTTGTTTTTAGCTGCAAATATTATATAGTTGGTTTTGGATGTGTTGATAGTTAATAGGTTATTTAGAAACCATCTTTCCAAGATGATCAGATCCTCTTGTGCGTCCTGTATTATTGAGTCAATTGAGTGACCAAAATAAAAAAGGCAAGTGTCATCAGCATATAGAGATACATGCCCCTTCAGGCCTATCTTGTCTATGTTATTAATGTAGATTAGGAATAAAAGGGGACCACAAATTGATCCCTGGGGCACGCCGCAATTAATGAACTTAGGTGCGCTAACATTGTCACCAATTTTAACGACCTGTCGGCGTCCATGTAGATACGATTCAAAAATTTTGAAAGCGTTTCCAGTTACACCGATCGAGGCAAGTTTATTCATTAACAAGCTATGGCTAACAGTATCAAACGCCTTTTTTAGGTCAATGAAGATCCCTAAAGCAATGAGTTTCTTGTCTATGTTAGTTTTAATAGTAGTGATTAAATCTGTTGCTGCTGAAAGAGTATTGGACTTAGATCGAAAACCATATTGTCGTTGAGAAAGGTAGTTAAATGAACTTAAATATAGACTGAGCCGATTGTGCAATAGCTTTTCAAAAACTTTAGACAGCACAGGCAAGACTGAAATAGGTCTATAATTTCCCGGGGACAATTTGGAGCCAGCTTTAAAAATAGGGGTAACTTTGGCGTATTTTAATGTGTCAGGGAAGTGACCTTCGCTCAAACATTTGTTGATGCATTGAGTTAGACATGGTAGTATGATATTTTTTATACATTTGAGTGATTTTACACTGATGCCGTCTATACCTGTGCTGGTGTTTGCATTTAGGTCATCAATTATTTTCCTTATTTCGTCTGCCGTTGCTGGTGCTATCTGAGAAAGTGTAGGTGCATTTACAGTTTTGTTTAGCGTGATGGTGTAAGTCTGGTTATTATGATATTTAGCAGGTATCTGATTAGCTAGAAGAGTACCTATACCGGCGAAATAGTTGTTAAAACACTCACATATTTCCTTTTCATCAGTAATCAGCCCTGTAGGTGATTGTAATTTAGAGGGAGCAACACTTTTCTTTGACTTATTATTAGACAAGCTATTTATCAATTGCCACATCTTAAGGGGTTTGCCCTCACACTCTTTAAAAGATTTATGATAATATTTGCTTTTTGTCGCTTGAATATTCTCAAAAACTCTGTTTCTTTCTTTTTTAAAAGCTTCTTCTGATTCTTTGTTATTTGGATTATCTTTGTAATTTTTCCACAATTCATTTCTCTTATCTATTTGATTAATTATATCCTTATTTATCCAATCTGTCCTCGGAGGGTTTAGTATTTTAGTTTTAATTGTTTTGTTTCTGTTGATTGCTGACTGGATTGCTTCTTCTAACTTGCGTGTATTCCTCGCCGATTTTAACGTAGTCTAAGTCTTCGACAGTTTTATATAAGTTTGTGTATGATATAGCTTGAAATTTTACTTTTCTAATAGGATCGGGCTTGTATCTCTCGACTTCTAAGAAGATCTGCTTGTGATCAGACATGGCAGATTCTATAATAGCCAGGTGTATTTTATGATCTTTGAGGCTAGTGCATACATGATCCAATATACTCGTGGAGGTTGAAGTTTCCCTAGTGCAGTATTTAGCATCAATTTTGTTCAATATGGTGTATCCTTGTTCAACGAGTGTATCTGTATATTCAGTGGTAGGTCGGTTTGGCACAAGCAGGTTGTAGTTAAAATCTCCAAATAAGATTGTTCGTTTCCGTTTCTGAAGTTCATCCGAAAGAGTCTCGAGAAACTTTTTCGAATTGGTTTTTTCTGGTTTATATATGGCGCCAACGTCGAGAGAAAATTTTTCTAAATGCACCCATATAAAGTGGTTGTCATCTTCACATTTGTCACTTATAAACTCATGTTTTACAGTTTTGTGGACAAATATTGAGACCCCGCCTCCTCTTGACTGTGTTCTGAAGTTATAGTAATGTTTGTAGTTAGGTAATCGTAAGCTTTTAGCTTCTGTTTCGTTTTTAATCCATGTTTCTACTAGTACGACTATATGAATGTTTTTGATAGTTGACAGTATACAGTTAAGTTCATCTATTTTACCAGGTTTTACCAGGCTACGGATATTTGCATATAAAAACCTTAATGATGTTCGACTTGTGCCCAGGTTATTGTAGCTGCTAGTGATTTCGTATGTTATTTTGTCTTTTCCAGTGTTTGCTTGTACTTGCGTTGTTCCATTTGGTTTTTTGAAGTCTTGTGTATTATTTTAGGTGTATTATTGACGTATTTTATTAAGAGATCTTTCTCACCATTTTGTGTTCGTTGTTGTAGTTCTTCTGTTAGTTTTCTCATGAATTTTTGTTGGTATGGGGTTTGATCCGAGTATATTTTTTAACTTTGGTGTCTAATTATAGAAAAATTTCTCTACTTCCTAGTTTTTTTAAAAAATCTAGAAAAACTAATAAATAAGAGGCTAAAACACTACCTAGAAACTCATAAACTACTCTCAGGTAATCAGTTTGGGTTCAGAGAAAAAATATCAACCGCCGACGCTCTTCACAAGCTAACTTCGTATATAGCCGAGAATATGGACAGGGGGTAGAAGTCTCTAGATATATTCCTAGACCTAGCAAAGACCTTCGACACTGTTTCTATACCAATCCTCCTGAACAAACTCGAGACCTTAGGAATTCGAGGAATACCTCTCCAACATTTCCAAGATTATTTGACGAACCGAAATCAGCTTATAAAAAATGATGATAGTGTAAGCCATGAGGAAAATGTGACCTTCGGAGTGCCTCAAGGCAGTCTAATGGGTCCTACGTTGTTTTAATATATATTAATGACCTCTGCAACTTGCCTTTACGAAATGGTCAAATGATAACATTCGCAGATGACACAGTATTATTGTTCAGCTCTAACACGTGGAAAGATGTGGCTGAAACAGCTAATCAAGGTTTTGCTTTGGTAACCTCATGGTTGGGCAATCATTTGTTGACCCTAAATTTTGACAAAACTAAGTATATTACATTCACAATTAATGACAGAACTCAACCTTCTCCTAATTCAATAATAATACAAACCCACAATTGCAATAATCAAACTACCTGTAATTGTAACCCAATCACTAGAACTAATTTCATAAAGTATCTTGGTGTGATAGTAGATCAAAACCTAAACTGGAAAGAGCACGTCATGAAAGTAAGCAATCGCGCAAGAAAGTTAATTTATGTTTGTAAAAGTATTAGAAATGCATGTGACATTAAGGTACTGACAAAAATATACTTAGCACTATGTCAGTCTGATATACGGTTTAAATGTATGGGGAAGAACTTCAAAAACCACCATGTTGCTGGTAGAAAGAGCTCAACGCATGGTACTTAAAGTTATTTCTCGCAAAAAGTACACTTAATCGACACACTTACTTTACGCAGAACTGGGAGTCCTCCCGGTACGAAAGTTATTCATTAAACTTGAGATCATGACACAACATAAAATAAAACCTCACTTTGCAAATAGGCGACGGTTAGATATAGTTTACAATATACCCAAATATAGAACATCTTTCACACATAAATTTCACAATTATCTCGGTCCTGGCCTCTACAACAAAGTAAGTAAAGATCTAAAATTAAAGAATTTTGATAGCCAAATATGTAAAAAAAACTAAAGAAGAGTATGTGACACCATTAGATTACAATAAAACTGAAAATCTATTGAACATTTTGGTATAAACAAGGCCTAAGGCACATAAATAATAAAGCACACACAGATACAAACAAAAAAAAACACCGCACACACAAGTACCTAAACACAAAACATTACAGACAATTCCAATCACGTAACTTAATTGATATCTTAACTTTTTAACTCAGGTCTATGATTTATTATTGTACCAATACAGTATATAATCCATCTGCATTCTGCTAACTTATAACTGGAACCTTGTGGGGCATGGTTGTTTTTAGGGTTGAGGAAGACTATCCGCTCGTGATACAGTTTTATACTAGTTCGAGGGGATAGGGCGAATCATCTTAAGACAACCAATCCATTTTTTTTACAATCTACTATTTCACATTCCTCTACTGTTGATCTGTCAAAAATGATTGTAATAATAACTTTGAATAGATTTTTGTTACTAATTAACTTTATGTGTCGATAGGTATTTCATATCATATAATAAAAAGCCAAATATTCTTTATCCTCATAATGATAAGTTAATATGAAACTTGTTACCAAGAAAAACATTTTGTCGAGTGACAGTTTCTAAACGTTTGACGAAATGCATACTCTCCTTCAAATTTTACAAAAACAATGCGGGTAAATTCTTGTCAAGCAAAACTTTTTCATTCGGGCCCGATCGACGGAACCCCGCGAAGCGGCAATAGTGGCAAATGGCGATGTAAATAAAAGACAAAACTATGCAGCAAACTAACAGCAAACATACAGCATGCATGCAGCTAGCATACAGTAAGCAAGCAGCAAGCTTTCAGCAAGCATACAGTAAGCAAGCAGAAAGCATGCAGCAAGCATACAGTAAGCAAGCAGAAAGCATGCAGCAAGCATACAGAAAGCATGCAGCGAGAATTTACCGTCGCAGATGGTTTTAACGGCCGCCGCCGCGGCTGAGGCTTGCCGGCGTAGCCGGGCATCAAGCCGAAGCTGGGCAATACTAGGCATGCGTTGACGTTTTCGTTTGAACTTTACAGATACCTATTTTTAGTTTTATTTACATTGCTTTTTTTGTGAAAATAGTGAATTAATATTTTTTTAATAATCATGTCCTGCACCCCCGGGAATTGTTTGTGCGTCGATGTCCATTACACCCGGTTTCAGCAAGAGGTTATACTAATAATTAGAATATCATACTGACAAGTAGTGTTTTTAACTAGTATTTTAAAAACAGGCAGGGAATGCGCGCGCTTTATTGACACAGGCAACACATCCCATAAATGAGCGGCCTGAACTGTGAAAGATTTATCTAAGAAAATTGTGGAATGCATTGGCATTTTAAATTTCAAGTTACATATGTGATTCCTAAGAAATCTTTTATTACAAAGAAACTGGAAACGTTTCTTTAGGTAAAGAGGGGTGTGGTTGGGTAAAAAAGCACATTGTACAAGAGGGAAAGAATATGGGCCTTCCGGCTAAGGCAAATTGGCAACCACTTCTGAAACATGGTCATATTTGCGCAAACCAAACTTATGCAGAAATTTTGAAGTCGCTCAAGTTCATCAAGTTGTACTTCAATGGGGTCAAGATTTTTATTTATTTGTTGTCTGTTTTGGTTTTGGAAATTTCGATATTTAGTTTTCATCGGTTATTATTGTAATTTTGGCGCATAACTACTTTTGTTTACATCATCGTAAGCATTTAGGTAGGGACCTGACGAGTCCTAAAATATAGGCTTCAGCTTAGTTTAGGCACCAGTCTCCCACAAATAAAATATGTTTCAATAAGTCCGACATTTATTATAATACAAGAACTACCTACCTACTTGAGTAATCATGATCGGAGTAAAGTTTCTATTATTGTTAGTGCCTATTAAGTTTTAATTTGTTTTATTTGTGCATGACAAAATAAACTATTTTTATTATTATAGATATCTGAAATCAGCGTTATCAAGGATGGGTTGAAGAAGAGGATTGTGCAAGCACAATCTTGGTGGCAGTCGGCAGAACACTATTAATTTTGAAGCAGATTTTGATGAGCGACACGTAGTAGAACAACACCAAACTTCGCGGTTTTTTTTACGCATAAAATTTGAAAATCGTCGTCCCAAAGCTTAATTGCCTTCACAAGCGCTTTTTTGTCGGACGAAGTGTTATAATCAGAGGTGCGATTGTCTAACTTTAGTTCATGATGAATAATGAATACGATAGTCATTAATCGTAAATAAAAAATTCGAATTGTGTAAAACTGTCCATCCAATGAGTGAACGATCGTATTGGATCGTATACAAACGTATCATAAGATTGCGTTTAATTATGCAAAATATTCAGAAAATCTTTATTTTTTTAGGATTATTTTAATAATTAACATTAAAAAAAGCCGCTATTTTTTGTTATTACATCTTAAAAATAACTCTTTGGTTGTTATAAACATTCAATTATAATGGAAAATTTGTCTACGCAAATGTTGCAACTCAAGCAACCAAACGCAAAGGAAAGAATGAAAGAGAGCTTCGGCTATTCGGCCCCAGGTGGCGCCATAAGTTTTTTGCTACTCGACACTATGTGGCGTTAGTGGGCTATAATTACAAGCATTTTATATTCTGTGCCTGTCAAGAAGATAAGTGACAAGACGAAGATTGACACTAAATCTGTCATCTTTGTAGTCTGTGATGTTGTTGTTCGTAGAAAATATAGGTACACTAGTAACACAGAATACCATACTCTGTTTTTTAAAAGTTGTGTTAAAGCATACTAAAAGTAAGTAAACTTTGCCGTATACCTAATATATCTTTCCCAGAAGAGTTTTAAGGTGAATGCTCCAGGGTAGCCCGCGAAATTCAAATATTTTTATGTTTTTTGCAATTTGCCGGTCAGTGTGAAGCTGTATGTGGACCAAATACGATCCGCGACCGTAACGCGTATTTAACTAAAGAATTATAACCATTTTAATCATCAAACTAGCCCTCTAAGTTCATGTAGCTCGGCAGAATGATTATTTCTGAAATATTCATTCTGTTTTGCAAAAAACATAAAAATATTTGAATTTCGCGGGCTACCCTGGAGCATCCACCTTAATAACAACCACAAAATTGACTAGTATCTTCATTCTCATTCATAACATAACAACGACTTATTTTAGTGCCGAGGGTACGAGTGGTATCCCCTGCACAAGTGGAGACTTTATTAGGCCTCCTAGAAGCTAACCCAGAGTTGGCGCGAGGTCGGGTTTTGGGAGGCGCTTTGGCCAGCCAGCGGGTTGACGAATTTTGGCGGTCTACTGCGGCAGCTTTGAATTGTTTTGGGGATGGGGCCACAAAAACGGCACAGGGGTGGAAAACCGTAAGTAATGAGGCGTTTGCTATTTAAAGTTGAATAAAATTGTGAATAATTCACCACTCACATTCTTTTTCTTTATGTTTTTCAGTATTGGCATGAAGTCAAATATAGGGCCCGGAAAAGGGACACGGAGGTAAGACAATATGCCCGTGGAACTGGTGGGGGGCCAGCCAAAAAGCCCCTTACATTAACAGAGACCCGCATTTTAAACTTATTAGGAGAGGTCTCTTATGCCGGTAACCCACAGGTGCAGATTCCTGTACCTTATGTAAGTAAAAAAAGGACCTAATAATTGCTTATAGGAATAAAATGTCAAATATTAGCTGCTATCAAACTGAGTGCAAGTTGACAGATACTTTCTCATGAAAGGGGTGTGTGAGTAAATGTACTGAAACATTGTCTTTGCCATGTGTATATTTGGGAGCGCAACAGTTTTGGTCAAGTCTATGTGTGTGCTCATATTTTGTGATGATTTATTTAGTAACAACATTAAATATTTCAGCTGCAAAATACTGCAGCCCAGCCTATCAACCCACAGTCAGCCCAGCCTCAAAGAGAAACATCTCAGGCTGACTCTATTTCTATTGTAAGTAACAAACAATAAGGATAACAAAATAGGATAATTATTATTTTATTTTAGAAGGTAACAAAGTTTTTCATTTTCAGCTGCAACCACAGGGATCACCGCCTCAATCACCGCCTGAGGCTCCGGCTCAATCACCGCCTCAGTTGCCACCTCACTCACCACCTCAGGCACTGCGTGATGATTCCGAAGACTCGGTTGATGTTGGACCAAGGCGGGGGCGAAATGCTCAGGAAAGAAACGCAAGACGACCATGTGTGTACAAATATTATATTGTTTTACATGTAAATGAGCCTATTTATAGACTCCATTGCTGAGAGACATCACAAATGAATCATGAATTTATATGTATTAATTTCAGACCGAAGGAATCGTTACGATGACCCACCTTTGTGGGCAAGGCGATATGAGGAGCAGCGCCTTGCAATTGACAGAGAAAGGGCGTCGTCACTTCGTCGTCTTGTGGAAATTGCGGAACGGGCACTGCAACTCATGGAAAGACGATTTCCCTAATTTTTTTTTAATATGGGCCTAAGAGACATGTGCTTGATTTTATTATTGTAGTAACTAAGTAAATGTTTATATATAGATGCTATATGAAACTGTGTTGAGCAAAATTGTGCTAATACTAGAAACCAAATCTGTGATTTATTCAATAATTTAGTACCTATGTTAGTAAGTATATAAATGTTCCGTCAGTATAGTAGTCTTATATAAGGTTATGCGAAGCTGTGTTGAGAAAGACTGCTAAGAATAAGAAATCTGTGATTTATTTATTAATTTAGTATGTTAGGAAGTAAATAAAAATGAAATGTTCCTTTGAAATAATATGTCTGTATACATACATTGTACACCATATTAAGGAAGGACACACTGTGCTTATAATAAGTAGTCCAATTTGTGATTGAAATGGAAATAATAAATGGAAAAATAAAAAAGATATTCATTTTTACATAATGGTTTTTATTTTTCAAAATCAACTTTAATTTATTCAAATTCGGCTGGGAGCCAGCACTTTTTGAACGTCCAATTTTACAGTAAGACAGTCCCCCCAAAACGCCCGCCCGTCACCACTTCCTAGTGTTTTAGCTGGGAAGAAGAAGTGGCCAACAAACTCCCCAGCAACACATCTGTCTGTTTAGTTAGAAGAACTCGCATAAATACAATAGTATGCAAAGTATTGTTATAAAGAAAAATAATATGATATAAGTAACACGTAAAGCCTAAAACTAAATAGCACACTCCATTATGCTATCACAAACAGACAAGCTCAAGCATACAAACAATTTAAATCAAACTTAAATATACCTACAGACATAAAGGGCGTGCCCGCTTACACGTGAAGGACTAAAATACAAATTTCCAACCCCTGTTTAACCCCCTTTGGGGTAGAATTTCAGAAAATCCTTTCTTATCGGATGCCTACGTCATACAAAGAACATACCCTCCAAGTTTTAAGTCTATACGATCAGCGGTTTAGGCTGTGCGTTGATCCGTCAGCCAGTCATTCAGGACAAAGGATTTTATATATATAGATAAGCGTCAGCAAGCGCTTATCTATGGTGGTGCCGGTCCCTCCACAATCTTTCCACCAACCCTCGTCGCAAAGTGACCCCATCTCCAACATGGACTGGCTGCACTGGTTGTCTTCTGCCGTCCCTTCTTAAGTCGTACTCGTCCAGTGTGGGAACTTCAATGCGTGCACGATTGCACATGTTGTGCAATACGATACACGCATTGACAATTTTCCCAGCTTTGATGGGGAAATAGTGCAGAGTTCGGTGCGCTAGGAGACAGCGCCACCTTGCCTTCAACACTCCTATGCAGCGCTCTACAGTGTTGCGGGTGCTGCAGTGGAGATCCGTGTAGTGTGCTTCTGGGGAATCCGGAGCTGCTCGCAGAATTGGAGTCATCAGCCACTCCCGCTGGGCGTATCCAGAATCCCCTTTAAGGTAAAAATAAGTTACTTAGATATGCTGTACGATAAAGGCATAGCACATGGTGGAAAATCAGCCTTAGAATATAAAAGGTGAATATTATTCCATGTATTACCTAATAGCCAGCACACTTCATTGGCTTCAGTCAGACTTCGCATGTGAGCCTCCAAAGCGCTCCTATTCCACACATGCGAGTCATGGCTGGCACCTCCATACGAGGCGTCAACATGTAAAATGTTTAGAGCAGCATCACAAATCTAGAACATTAAAAAAAAAACATACAAAACCCTCCCCAATTTCTAAAATAAATAAATGTTAGAAAATGCCGTAGCAAACTAAGGTAGAGAGACTAATAAAAACTTACGATCATTGCATTTAATGAGTGGTAATGCTTTCTATTAAAAAATGCTTCCTCATAATCATGGGGCCGTATGATGGCAATATGTGTGCCATCAATACAGCCCATAACACCGGGGAAGCCAAAGACATTCATAAATCTGTAAAAAAAAGTTAGTTAATGTCCCTTTCTATTCTTGAGCCACACTATCAGCTTGAAATGGGTACCTACCCTCTCATAACCGCCATTCTCTCCTCACGGTTACTGGGGAAGGCGATGTGCCGTTGGAGAATCGCTGGATTATTTAGGGCATCTGTGACCTCAGCCACACACTTGTGGACAGCAGTCTGGCAGAGCCCTAAATTAAAATCTTTTCCAACCCGTCTTTGATAGCTGCCCCCGGCGTAAAAATCTAAGGCAGCCATGATCTATAATATTAATAGAAACATTAAAAAACGGTCGAATTCGCTTTACTCACATTTGCAAAAAAGGGAGACTTACTTTGAGCTCAGCAGAGATCCCTGTAGATCTCAGCCTTTGGGGCATGAACGGTGCGAGTTCATCAACAAGCTGTTGAAATAACGGCAACGACAGCCTGTAGTTCTTGATGAACTCGCCATCCGGCATGTCCCAGGGCATAGATGATCTACGCAGGTCTTGCCTCCTCATCTGCGAGCGTCTCATGCGACGCTCCCGTTCGATCATGCCCATCATATAGGCGTGCGCCATTTTATTCTAAAAAAACACGCGGATTAACAATAAATTGTGCTGAAAAAGAACTTTTGTGACTCACTTTATTTTATTTCCATTTAACACTAAACACACATTATTCACTTCGACGTTTGGTTGGACTCACTTCCAACCAACCCACCAACCTTTTTCTTTCGATAGTTTCGATTACTTACCCTTTTTTTTCAAAGAAAATAATAAAACAATTAATTACGAGCACTATAAATTCACGATTGTCATGAGTCACAAGTCACCGCAATCATTTGACATTAGCAATGAGCTCAAAAAACTTACGCAATTCGAATTATGTGTCAATAACTTGTACATCATTCACTCATCGTTTAAAATTAACGACCCAATCGTTATCGATAAATGAACTCCGTACACAATTAGAATTAGCCGTTTGACAGATTATACCGTACGTTTTGAAATATCAAATGAATACGATTGCCTTACACAATCGCACCCCAGGTGATCGATCACTTCCGCGGTCGGAAAAGCAAACACACATGGTAACAGTGGTCAGTAACTCCATAATTGTTGGAGCTACTTTTGGCAAACGTAGTTTCAACAAACGCGTAACGTAATTTGAGGAGCTCGTTGCTAAATATTTACAGCCGCACGGGGCGATCTTTAAGGTTAAGCAACGCTTGCCAAGGTTGGTCTGTGGGTGGGTGACCATTTTAACATAACGAGTTTCCTCCGTGCCTCGGAAAGAACGTTAAGCCATTGGTCTCGGCTGTCATTTGTAGATCTCTGGCAGTAGTTACGGATTGTCAGAAGCCAGTAAATCTGACTCCAGTCTTGCCAAGAAATACCGTGGTACTCAGTTAATGGGTTGTGGAGGTCTGGTAGGCAGCCGCTCCACGTAAAATACTGGTATTCAGCTGAATTCGGTTTGACTGAAAGCCGACCCCAATATATATAGTTGGGAAAAGGCTAGGCAGATGATGAGTTTCAACGAATCCGCATAATATGAAACTTTGGAGTTGTTGTCATTGACGGTATTAAGATCGACACCGTTATTCGACATGATTTTAATACGCGTTCCGTATTAGCTAACTTCGTTTCAAAGCATGATGATTTTATGGCCAACATAGAAACGATAGCCGTGACACCCTGTGTCACGTTAATGTGAGACCCCTCATCATTGACCAGGTGATCAATATGCCTCGGAAACTAAGTCGCAATAATTGGTATTGATCACATTACTGATATTTAAAATCGGTGACGTTTTTTCCTCGGTTTCGAATGTTTGATGAAGCCGTTTTGACCTATCATCGGGCGAAATTTGTCCAATAAGTACAAGAGACTATTCACTTACACTTAACAAAAGTTTCGAATTAGCGGAGATCGGCACGGGTGACCTTTTTTTGTATTCTCCACTTCAATTTGGCGGATCATCATTTGTTGGCATCATCATTGACGGAGAATACAGTAAATAAGTATATAAGTATTAGAACCCGGATAAATAAAATCAAAAGTAACAAAACTAAACAAATAAATGAACGATCGATTAAATTATTTCGCGGTACCCACACACAAACAAAATAAATAAACTTAACTTACCGAAGGCCGGAGAAATTAACCAATTACCAATAAATAAATAAAATACGTACACGCATGTTAATTTATACACCTTTAACACTTAACTTACAAAAGTCGCACTTGATACACTTAGTGCAGGAAAATTAGCTCAATTAACGTCGATCAGAGCGTTGTTTTGAATTCTTGTAGTTTTGAAAAGTGGTACAGTTGTTCTTTGAGGTGTCTAGATGAATATACTAAAAGTCCCCAAGGGTGGGAGGTGAGCCGGCGGTTCATCTGGTACCAATTTTCAAAACTACACATTCATTCTGATTTCCTTAATTTCCCTGTACTAACTACGGCACAGCTAGAAACAATTCAGAAGCCTTAAAATAAACACGCAACGTGATTTTCGAATTTACAAATCCGGAACGATAAAGGTAACACCACACTGCGCGCTAGCGGGGAGGGAAGTCTGCTTACAATTATTATTATTATCTATTTATATCGGACAGAATCCATAATGAAGAATCCATTATGTTAAAGCATAGAATACTCACCACGCACGCATCAATACAGACTGAGAAGGGAAGGAGAAATATGTAGAAAAGCCCAGCAATGTAGCCTGCCAGTAGTGATATACAAATGAAGATAAGAAACCACATTATCGAATATAAGCAGTTGCCCATTTTCTGGAAATACCAAATTCAGAATGTTAGTGCCTTCAAGTCACAAGCTTGAACCTGATCTAACCAATTTTTGGTGGTTGTAATCGTTTTTTAGCGTCCTCCCCCAAAAATAAAATGGCATATGCTATAGAAGAATGATTGCGCGAGAGAATTTAGAGAGCAAGTAGTAGACAAAATGATAGAAATGACAGACATGAAAGGTCGAAGTGTGAATGAAAACTGGAATGAGATAGCTGGATGTATTAGGCAAGCAGTGTAGGATATTTTGGGAGAGACAAAAGAATAGGCACAATAGAGAGGGATACATGGTGGTGGCCGACAGAAATACAGAAAGTGTTGAAAGAAAAAATAAGAAATTCAAGGAATGGCAGAATGTGGGATTGGAAAGCGTTAGTTTGAAAGCTGAAAAAAACGAGTCAGTATGATGCTTTAAAGAAAAAAGCTAAGAAAGCCGTAGCAATAGCAAGAACAAAAGCTCTGGACCAATTGTACGACACACTGGACAGTCCAGCTGGCTAAAAAGACCTATACCGGCTTGCTAGAGCCAGAGAGAGGAAGGCGAAGGATGTTAGTCAGATAAGATGTGTGAGGGATGAAGCTGGAATGCCTCTTATCGGATGATGAAAAGATTAAGGATAGATGGAAGGGCTATTTTGAAAGACTGAGAATGAGGAAAATATCTGGAGTGGTGTTTTAGAGAATAAACCAGTGAATGAGAGGTTAGTGAGAATGGTCAGTGTCGATGAAGTGAGAATAGCAGTGAATGGAATAAAGAATGGTAAGGCAATTGGTCCAGACGAAATTCTAATTGAAGTGTGGAAGTCATTTAGAGTAGATGGATGGACGTGGTTAGCTTTATTCTTCAATAAGTTGTTGCTGGAAGAAGCCATACCTGATGAATGGTGCAACAGTTCGTTGGTGCCCATCTTCAAGAACAAAAGTGATGTGCTTTAGTGTAACAACTATAGAGGAATAAAGCTTATGCTACCACGAATGAAACTGTGTGGCGCAGTCCTTCTTTCAAAATTATTAAAGCAAATAAGTGAAGCCATGCGCATTCCTACTAATGAAATATTTTCATGGGCTGACTCGACAATAGTTTTATCATGGTAACAAGAAGATCCTTCAAAAATGATACACAAAATTTAAGTAGTTCAGATAATTTAAATTCCATTAGGGAGCAAACAAATGAGAAAATCAAAGAGAAGCAAACAAAATATGCCCAAAGATTTAATAAAAGTCGCACGGTAACGGTCGCAAAATCAGGTACGGTTTATGAAGAGTGTGACTTGATCCACGGCGAAAGACAAATGCCACACACGACGGTAAATCACAAAAGCATGTAAGCAAACATCAAGGACCTTATCGTATTGTAAAAGTGTTACCCAATGATCGGTACCTCACAGAAGATAGAAGACCCCTTTAACACGTAAAAATGGTCGTAAGTATGAAAATAGTTTTAGCTCTTGATACAATTCAACCTTGGTTAAATTTTAATAGAAATCTTGATAGTGACTCTGATGATGAAAGCTCTACCAGTAATAAAAAGAGTAATGTACTTATGCGTGAATTCGAATCATGAATTATATTAGAATTATGTGTGTGCATGTTCAACTTGTATTATACTTTATTTGTTTTATGTGTAGATTGTTAAACCAATCACATCAATCGTTGATGTAGTTAAATCATTAAAATATAAAATTTGTTAATTTGTTACTAGTACATAAAAATTTTGTTACTCATACATGGTTAATTTCTAATAATTTATATATATATCTTTTGTAGACATAATCATGTTACATACTTTTATTAAATTTGTATCTTGATTTCGATTTAGAAGGGTCTTTTCTTCCCCTTGCTTCATCAAAATGAATAGCCCAAAGTAGCGACGGGACTCGCTACGAACAGGATGGCCGAGTTGTTAGCTTATTAGCTATTAGATGTAATATTCTTAATATTTTGTAGCTTACTTATAATAATTATAGATAATTATGTACCATTATTATTATTTAAGTCACTCAATTATTTAGAGAAAACTCATGAGTAGTTTGTTCTTGAGTCGCAGAGGCCCTCTCCATAAAAATGAACAGAAGGGATTGTGTAGTGTTAGCTTATGAATAATTAGACGTGAATTTAATATTTTGTAGCTTATTTAAAATAACTATAGATCATTATGAATAATTATTGTTATTTAAAGTCGCTCAATTGGCTCTGGAAAACTAATAGGTCATGAGTATAGTCTGCTCGTCGCAGTGGCGCCCTCTACATAAAAATGAGTTGTCGGTGGGCATTAAGTCGTGAGTCGGCAGTTGAAGAGTGCGGACGCAATAAGTGTTAAATATATATTGTACTGTTTCCAACAACGAGTGATTATTAGTAATACGGTGTTTTACTTCTAAGACTAATCCTACAAAAGTGAAGTAAAGTGTGGTAGTGACGTGTGACTGACAATGGCATGGCCAACATCAGGTATTTTAGTTTTGATTACTTAAAAAATAGTCGCGAGTTAGTCGAAATAAGACCCCAAATATCACAATTATTCTTCTCGGCACAGATTAAAATTGAATCTGAACCGGACTTAGAAAAGTTAAATAAATTGAAAAATGTAAAAATTACTAGTTTTTAAGTCTACTTTTTTGATTTTCTGTGAAGGAAGCTATTTTCACATAGCACGATCTGCATGCGCTCTTATTTTTAATCTTGTTTATCACTAGTTTATAATTACAACTCGAGTTTAAATTACACTCAATACATATCTACACTATCACATTATATCAATTTGCTTTCTTATGAATACTACACTTTTCTTATTCCTCTTAACTTAACTTTCCAGCCCAAATCAATTAAAATATTTTGATTTATTGTCCTCTTTTATAGACCAATATATTTCCCCTTTATTTAAAATTCAATAGGCAAGGTGATTTACCTGAGATCTGGATAATTATAACGCCTCAAACAGTTTCGAGTGCATCGTAGAAGACCTGTGGTCGACTAATGCCTAATGCTGTATCCGGTCTTACTATACTTACACAAAACATAAGAAGTGTTAATTCAAATTTGCCAGGACTTGAAGTGTTACCGACTCGACTTAAACTAGATTTAGATATACTTATATTAACTGAATGTTGGTTATCTTGTGCGCCCATTATTCCTAGCCTACAAGGTTATCAGGTATTTTCTACGAAGAATAACGTCTTACAAAATGACGGTGTAGTTGTGTACAGTAGGGAAGGACTTGCGATCACGGTGGTGGAACCTAGCATCACAGAAACTACCACATTGGTGCCATAGTACCGTTGGCCGGCACTTTCGATTTTGGGCCCAATATGAATGGTTTCTTTTAATTTAGATTAATAATGTAGAAGTAATCAAGAAGATATTTCTAATAGTTTTGGAGATATAAGCAAAAAACTGAAGAGGTACCTTTCCCCACTCCCCCACCCCTCACCTCCCACCCTCGGGGCCTTTTAGTATGTTCATCTGGACACCTCAAAGAACAACTACCAATTTTCAAAACTACACGAATTATTCACTCTGATTTCCTTAATTTTGTTTATTTATTTATTAAAACTTCATGTACCATAGTGGTACATAGGCGGACTTAATGCAACGGGGCATTCTCTACAAGTAAAACACCAAATCGACCACCAAATCAGTAAAATAACTCCATAAGTCGGTATAATCCTAAAATGTCAAGATTTCATGAAATAGTCATTCTTTCGGGTTACCTGGCCCTATGGAGTTTTATTGCTGACTTAAATGGTTATAATTCTGAAAATACATAATTCTTACGCCCGCAAATCATACTTTAATCAACATATAACCTAATACTGACTTGCAACTTGCAAAAAACGTAAGAATATTTGTATTTCGCGGGCTACTCTGGAGTAACAAATTGTTATTTTTATCGAAATCGATTGTTCCATTTAAGGTGAATGCTCCAGGGTAGCCCGTGAAATTCAAATATTTTATGTTTTTTGCAATTTGGAAAATGGTTATAATTCTTTAGATAAATACGCGTTACGGTCGCGGATCGTATTTGGTCCACATACAGCTTCACACTGAACGGCAAATTGCAAAAAACATAAAAATATTTGAATTTCGCGGGCTACCCTGGAGCATTCACCTTAAATGGAACAATTCGATTTCGATAAAAATAACAATTAATAGGTATAAAAGCAACGGTAATGATGCTATCCCTACTGTCTTGGACGACGGCACGGCGGGAATTTTTGAAATCAAGATATTACTCGTAGATCCAGAGATAACCTTACAAACTCACAAACTTTACCTCTTTATAAAATTAGTAGTTATATGCAGGTTTAGTTCAGCGACATCTCTTTACAGACAATGGAACTATTTTTTTTTTGTTGATTCGTTGAATTATGAAAAAGTCTGCTCTTTAGAGCTGATATCGTTTTATTTTTCCTATAATATTTACATACACCTCTATCACATAGAATATTTTCAGAATTTTCTCTATGCAAACTTCGGAGATAAGAGGAGGGAGGGGGTATGGTCAAAATTTCAAAAATTTTCGCCCTCAGTCGAAAACCACGCTGCCTAAAAATAATTTTCCCCAATTTGAATTTTTCATAATCCTTTTCAGTCACTGTTGCAAGAAAAATATATTTATTTTTATGTCTTTCTTATTTGCAAAATAGTCGAACTAACGTCCTCTAAAACTCTTCCAAATTTCAAGTTAATAGCATTAGTAGTTCTTCAGATATCCAGCTGTGACTGACAGACAGACTTAGTCTCAACGTAAGGTTTCCTTTTTTACCATTTTATCTTGGAACAAAAAACTATAAACTTTTGATACGATTTTTTTTTAACTATACTTATCTACACTAATATATAAAGCTGAAGAGTTTGTTTGCTTGAACGCGCTAATCTCAGGACCTGGTCCGATTTGAAAAATTATTACAGTGTTAGATATCCCATTTATTGAGGAAGGCTATAGGCATATCATCACGCTAAGACCAATAGGAGCGGAGCAGTAATGAAAATTGTGACGCAGATGAAGTTGCACGTGTCAACTAGTTTCTATATACTTACAAAACTACATGTCTTATCGACTTTTTTCTTTTGTTAATCCAATTTTATAACAATACTAGTTGACACGCGCAACTTCGTCTGCTCTGCTCCTGTTGGACTTACCTAGCATGATGATATGGCCTATGGCCTTCCTCAATAAATGGGGCTATCTTACACTGAAATTTTTTTTTTAATCGGACTAGTCGTTCCTGAGATTAGCGCGTTCAAGCAAACAAGCAATAAAACAAACAAACTCATTAGCTTTATATATTAGTATCTACTAGTTGACCCATGCAACTTCGTTTGCGTCACAATTTTCATTACTACTCCGCTCCTATTGGTCTTAGCGTGATGATATATAGCCTATAGCCTTTCTCGATAAATGGGCTATCTAACACTGAAAGAAACAAACACAAACTCTTCAGCTTTATATATTAGTATAGAGTAGGTATAGATATAGATATCCACAAACAAAAAATACCATTTTCAAGTGACACAATTATTTCCAATACTAAATTTTAAAATTCTTTTATAAAAATTCTCTTATAAACTATTAAAATACGGTGTTATTGGATTTTTATGAGAACTATTGCACACTATTGTAAATAAATAAACATTTCAGCAGGCTGTATCTCGGTGGGAAGATCGTCAGCTGATGCCCAGAAGCGTGTAACGTAGCTAAATTCTCTTTGAAACTATCAAATTAAGTCGTTATTAGAATCGTATTAGAACTAAAACATACTATTTAACATTATAATACTAATTAGATAACAATAAAAACATAATCTACTTAGAATTCTAATCAGTCTCTTTACAAAATATTCAACATACATTTCGTTCGTCCCTACCATTTCTTGAACCCTGGGTGCAGATTGGAAACTCGTCGCTGCCATAATTTTCGTGATTATTGTTAATTTTTTTACCATTTTAATCTATACTAATATCGCAAAGCTGAAGAGTTTGGTTGAACGAGATAATCTCAGGAACTACTGGTTCGATTTGAAAAAAATTTTTAAGAATATACTCAGTAACGCAGACTAAGTTTCGCGGTTCAGTTAGTATTTGCATCTTCCCTCCTTTCTTTCGGTAACCTGAGGTAATGTTATAGGCTCAAGCAGTTCTAGAATCTATCTCGAAATATGTGTTTAAAAGGGAACAGCTTAGTAGCAATGCTCCAATATTTTAAACATTAACTGACTGACTGACTTTCCACCGCCAGCCAAGCAGCAGACCGATGTTTTCGTACTTTTAATAATGTAAACATTTCGCCTAGTTAAGTTTCATTCGGCTTACTATTACTCTATTCAATTTTTTTTACAATTTCATGCGAGCAGCTGACTGATTCGACCCTCTACCAAGCAATTGACCACTGTTTTTCAATTAAGTATGATGGCATCTTTCCAAAAAAATGGTTTCAGCCAGCGCACTATGACTTTATTTTGTTTACAACTTTCGTAACCGACTACACTCAAACACACCGCGAGTGCGCCAGCTGACCTTTGGTTCTCTTATAAGTCATTTGAGATCTATTGAATATGTTGGCAGTCGATCAGCTTAAAAACACTACTTAAAATGTAACGGTACCTCCCATATTTGGGTCAGCTCTCATCACTTTCCTCATTCCCAGACTTCGCACATACGGCTTACCTTATCTTGATGACTGAATCTTCGTTTTAACTAGGTAATAATGTGCTTTGTTTCCAAAGACCTTTTATTATACGTAAGCTGTAGGTACTTTAATAAAATATAATAATATATATAAGTTATTATAACTGAAAATAGCTTATGATTTTTCAGAAAAACCAAAGTGTTATGATTATTCTATTATTGTCAGCCAGTAAGTTTTTATATTACGCAACCTTCATAGTCCAAATTAGTAGAAAATAACCTTTTTGGTAGGTCTCTGTAGACTAGATCCCCGAGCTGCCAGCCCTCTCTTATTTTCTCACTAGCGAAATGTGTGGTAAGATTCTCGGAATGAGAGATCGGACTAAAACTTGTATAAACTTTTGTTTTGACCCCCTAACACTTGTCTCAAAACCTTATCGTAGAGTGTCTGCGAATACAGATAAGGTCATCATCTGCCTAGCCTTTTCACAACTATATTAGGGTCGGCTTCCAGTCAAGCCGGATCTAACTAAATACCAGTATTTTACCAGGAACAAATGCCTCCACAACCCATTAACTGGGTAACACGGTACTTTATGGCAAGACTGGAGTCAAATTAACTGGCTTCTGACTATCCGTAACGACTGCCAAAGATCTACAAATGACAGCCGGGACCAAAGGTTTAACGTGCTTTCCGAGAAACGGAGAAAACTCGGTTTGTTAAGATGGTCATCCATCCACAGACCAACCTTGGCAAGCGTTGCTTAACCTTGAAGATCGACCCGTGCAGCTGTTATTATCTAGCCACGAGCTCCTCACGACTACAGATAAGGTAAATGTCCATAAGTTCGTGCTAGTGCGTTATTTCATTAGTTTCGTTTCTAAAAAATAACCAATTGAAATATTAATTATACAAACACATGAGCAAAAAATCTCTATCACTTAATCTATTTTTGAAACCAAGTACCAATATTTAAGCGACTAAACTGAAAGTAATACGAGATCTGAAACTGTCGGTCGGCCACAAACAGCTGTGCGGTGTCCGCGTAATCTTTGTCGCCGTAAGGTGCTCGCTCCAACTTCATAAGCTTAGGTATGGAAAGGCAATGATAAGTCCATTTGAATAAAACTTTTAACAGGGTTTCTAAACAATTGAATTGACATAGAAAAAGGTCATTTGAAAGCTTAGAGCATTTAGCCTATGGAGATGTCATAGCTGAGCTTAACGTTCTGCCAAAATCGACTTGCTCTAAGACCATGCACGTTATATAAAACTAGTTGATTCGCCGACCGCCGTCATTGAGATTCGTATTGTGTGGCAACTAAGTGCTCCCAAGAAATGGTTAATTGTGCAGTTTCCTATTGCAAGAACCGATCTATCACTTCAAATTTGCGATACCATGGTGTTTCCTACCACATGTAAATACAAATGATACATCAACTTAGTTTTATTTAATTACAATAACAATATAATCGTCAATATCGTAACGATATAAAAGTTCAGTGGTACGTTGGTAGTGTAAACGTGGTACAGGGGCTGACAGGGTAGCGATTGGGATAGGGCTGGAACAACGTGAGTGAATGATTGATAAAATTAGTGATTATTTCAATCAATATGTTCAGTTACTTTTTTTTGTGTATGTAGGACAAGTAAGATTGAAATAATAAATCATTATTATTTATAAATCTAACAAAATTCGGTTCTTTGTAGTCGATTTTTTTTTAAAGTGGATGCTCCAGGGTAGCCCGCGAAATTCAAATATTTTTATGTTTTTTGCAATTTGCCGGTCAGTGTGAAGCTGTATGTAGACCAAATGCGATCCGCGACCGTAACGCGTATTTATCTAAAGAATTATAACCATTTTAATCATCAATATAGCCCTCTAAGTTCATGTAGTTCGAAAGAATGATTATTTCTGAAATATTCATATTTACTTAGAGGGCTATATTGATGATTAAAATGGTTATAATTCTTTAGATAAATACGCGTTACGGTCGCAGATCGCACTTGGTCCACATACAGCTTCACACTGACCGGCAAATTGCAAAAAAACATAAAAATATTTGAATTTCGCGGGCTACCCTGGAGCATTCACCTTAAAGGTTTAGGTTAATAAAAAGTAAGAACACTCCCACCAACTTATCTGTGAAATGGCGAAAATTGGTACTACGGCCGTCATGTTGAAATGTCATTCGATTGTCAGTGTCTACTATATTCGGGTTCTCTGGTTGTTTTGTCGTGATATTGTCGAAGTTATAAAGTTAAATATACCAAAAGCTATTAAAAATGATGCCCGAAACATTATTTTAAAGGCTAAAACCTTTTTTGAAGAAGAAGTCCGGGCGGGGTCTCCGATTATTCCATTTTATCAAATATACAAACGAATTTCGGCAGCGACAGGTTAGTGTTGTCAACCTTCTTGTTATAAATTACCCGATGAAAATAAATGTTTACTTTAAGTTTATACTTTATATAATTAATAAAAGGTTGTGAAAAGGTTTTTTTTCAATAAATTAACTGTATTCAATGAAAAATTTTAATTTTTACAGTGAAACAGATAATAAGATACAATGAATTAGTAGGTAGTATGTATATTGGTATGTAGGTTTGCTTTTCATCTCATCCCAGGCGAAAGCCTAACGGCTCAACACCGCCTCCTTGTCCTGGACTTTGCGGTTGTACCAAAGAAGAAAGTGATCGACAAACGCAAAACCCGCACTAAGTGGTGGTTGCTTGATGGTCCTAGGCAGTCGGACTTCATTGCGGAGGTCGAGCATCTCGAGATCAGTGCTCCGCATGAGTCCGCTCAAGAGATCTGGAGTAGGATCCATTCAGCAATCACCGCTGCGGGTAAGCGCGTCCTTGGCACTTCTTGTGGTGGCCGCACCATAGACAAGGAGACGTGGTGGTGGGATGACGGGGTGCAGGAAGCGACTCGGAAGAAGAAGGGTTTATTTAAACAGTGGCAAGCGTCCAACTATCCGGATGACAGGGAGGCATATGGAGCGGTTAAGCGCGGTTGTAAAAAAGTTGTAGCCAGAGCCCGCAGTAAAAGTCTGTCGCCCTTATACGACAAGCTGGAAACTGCGGAGGGGTAAAAGCTTATTTTTAAGCTGGCGTGTGCCCGGGAGAAAGGTACACGGGACATTAGCAAATGTCTCTATGTAAGGGACGCCCAGGGTAAGCTGCTCTACGATGCCCCCTCTGTTAAGGAGAGATGGTGTACATACTTCGCAGAGCTGTCTAACAAACAGCATCCCCATAACCTTCCTCCCGAACCGCCTCCTAACCTTGAACTTATTTCCCCTATTTTCCCCGACGAAACCTGCATTGCTCTTCGCCACATGAAGAACCGGAAAGCGGTCGGGCCTGACAATGTGCCAATTGAAGTGTGTAGGGTGATGGGCTCACATGGTGTGGACCTTCTGACGGTTCTTTTTAACCGCATCCTGATCACCAAAGTAATGCCGAACCAGTGGCGATTTAGCCTGATAATTCCTGTTTACAAAGGCAAAAGTAGCGTACAGAATTGTTATAGCTACCGCGGTATCAAGATCATGTGCCACACCATAAAGCTTTTCGAGCGCATCATTGACACACGGCTAGCGAGTGCACTGACTCTTGAGTGTCAATATGGCTTCCGGGCGGGTAACAGCACCATGGACGCAGTGTTCGCTTTACAGACTCTAGCTGAGGCTTACAAAGAGAGAAGGAGTGCTTTGCATATGGCCTTTTTAGACCTGCGGAAGGCCTTCGACTGTATACCTCTTTTTTCTTATTTTTTTAAGGATGGGAAATCATCAAATGGATTCCATCCGCTCTGGGCGGAGCGGAAGGGATTGTCAGACTCTTACTGACTAAAACCCATCCGTGTTCCTCCTAGTGCCCTTTGCGTTCCAGGGACGCGGCGTCTCTTTCGAACGGATTCCGCACCTCGGCCGACTGTATACCTCTGCAATCCATCTAGTGGGCACTGCGCTTCAAGGGCGTTCCCGAATCCTATATTGACATTATCAGAGACATGTACCGCGATTCCGCGTCCTCTGTCCAGACCGCTGTTGGCGAATCCAATGACTTCCCAATATCTGTTGGCGTTTGCCAAGGCTCGGCTCTTAGCCCGTTCTTGTTTAACGTAGTGTTCGATGTAGTTACGGCAAACATCCAAGATCAGCCTCCATGGCTAATGATGTATGCCGATGACACCGCCCTCGTTAATCAGAACAAAGCCCATCTTGAGCGCAAAGTCAACATATGGAAGGACACGTTTGAAATCGGTGGTCTGAGACTAAATGTGGCGAAGACTGAGTACATGTCTTGTGGCATCACGGATTCAAACACCATCCGAATAGGTTCGGACCTGATCTGAAAGTCCGATACGTTCAGGTACCTTTGATTCGAGCTGCACGAGTCTGGCAACGTAAACGACGATGTCCAAGCACGTGTGGCGTGGCTTGGGTGAAGTGGAGCGAGGTAACGGGCGTTGTATGCGACCGCAAAATGCCTTCGAACGTCAAGGGGCAGATATATAAATACATCATACGGCCTATCCTACTGTATGGCGGCGAGTGTTGGCCAGCACTAAGCAGACACATCCAGGAGCTTCGCATCACGGAGATGAAGATGCTGAGGTGGATGAGCTGCGCAACGCGATCCGATCGCATACGCAACTCTAACATCCGAGGTAGTCTTGGTGTCCGTGACGTGGGGGAAAAACTGCAAGAGTGTCGTCTGCGATGGTATGGCCACATCATGCGCCGCCATATGGAGTACGTTGGTCGAAGATGCATGAATATGACTGTCCTTGGGGCTAGGTCCTGTGGTCGCAAGCGCTAGCTGGACGTCGGCAAGTCCGACATGAGAGCCAATGGCCTGACTGAGAAGGACGTTCAAGATCGGGCAAAGTGGAGGAAGCTCAGTAGGAAGGCGAACCTTGGCAATGGCCGGGATTAACGCCAAGTTGAAGAAGAGGTATTTTGTTTGCTTTTAATCAACCAGGTAAGCATAGCATAAGCATTTAAAGCATAATCAGCCTATAATGTTCCCACTGCTGGGACACAGGCCTCCTCTCGGTGAGAGGGAGTGGGTTGTAATCCACCACGCGGGCCCAGTTCGGGGTGATAGATGTCACATGTCTTCGAATTTTTGTTTCTAGGACATGCCGGTTTCCTCACGATGTTTTCCTTCACCATTTTGAGAGCAGTGGTGATGAAATAATTTACACAAAGTAAAGCGCCTGTCTGGGTTCGAACCTACGACCTACAACCTGTAAGTAGCAGCCATTACCACTAGGTAAGTAAGCAATAAATTAAAGATTTAAATGAAAAAAATAGGCTTTATTCTTAGTAATTAATACCTAAGTTATTAATTAGACTTGAATATAAAAAATCACAGGGACCTACTGGTTGCGGACTAACAACAAATCTATCACCCTGTCCCTGTGTTTTAAAAACAGAAAAAATAATAATGATCGTTTTATTCTTCAAATCTATGTCATTTTCATTCTTATTCTTTTAGCATAAGTATATGATATTCAATCGCCCACAAGTGGTAATTGTGGTAAAATAGACAAAATTTTATTTGAAAATTTTAAAGAATTTTCCACCTCCCCGCTTTGGAGGCCAATTTCAGCAAAAGTATAAAGTACTATTTTTTTAATCATTCTGAAGGCTGATAGGCTAGCGCATTTTCGAGATTTACTTAAAAACCATGACCTGTTTAGATTTTTAATTTAAAGTTGAAAAGTTCATTGTTTACGGAACGCAATTTTTTTACTTTAGACCAACATTTTCACAACTGTCAACACAGTTACGAAGCTGATAATTTTATGCATAAAAACACAACTCATGAAGGTTCAGTTTCAAAAAAAAAAACTCGACAGTCTTCTACTTTTATTTTAAGATTTTATTCAAGTTGGTTGGTTGGTTCAAAAATTCAGAAAAAGATACGAGAATTACGAGATATATGACTTTTTGGTGACATCGAAATCGGTTCATCTCTATTTAAGTATCTATATCTTTTGAAAACCTTTTCACGTTAACGTGATTGGAACAAGATGGCGCTGACACGTAAAAATTACATTCGACTGTGCTCCTATTAATTTTAAATTTAAAAATAATTCAACTCAACTAAGAACTGTGAATTCTCCAACAAAGTAAAACTGAACACATAATCTATCTGTGAAAGTTTTATCCACGGTTATTGTGCATCTAAAACTATATTATCAGTGATTTTCGACGAGTTAGATCGATGAGTCCAGGGCGCTGCCACCGCATCGACTCGTCGTGGCTCTCCAGGCCCTCAGCGCGACTGCGCGATCTCAATAGTCAAAATAATGCTGTCATCAATTGACATTTTTAACTGGGTTTTTTCTTTGGTTCGACACCACTAGACATCCTGGAGAGGTGTCCTCTGTGCAAACACCCAGACACGATTCTTTGAAGGTAAGCGGGGTCTGAATGTGCATATTGGCAAGGTGCATAAACCTCAAAATGCACTCACTTCAGACCCTGTCATTCCATCATCTATACCTTCTACACCAGCTATATCCTTTGACCCGTTTTGGAAAACTCTTTCAAAATTCAAAAACTCTACCTGTTTTAAAGCGAGTTCCCCGCGGCGCTAGACCTCCAGTGGCGCAACACTTAGCAGGATGCGTTCGCCGTGCCACCCGGGAGAACTCGCAAAGTGCCCGGGAACATCTTTTCACTTTCCCCTACCGAATTTTACATGTTGTTAAGAATTTGGCAACCAATCAAACTTAAACAGCACAAATTAAAGAAAACTGTAACATTTCGGCTCTTTATTTGAAATCTGAATTTTCGATACAGTGGTTTACCTCTTTAAGAGGTATTTCCCATCTGGCCAAAACTAAATTAGGGGAAGGTGACATTTTACTGAAGCAGCCAGGATTCTTTTTAATAGTGATGTGGTGGTTCCGTGTTCTCCAGATACTCTCGCAGCTCTGGAGAGCAGAGCTGCCCCAGCGGATGATCTTTCTTTTCCCGACTCCCCTGATTCAGATATTCATATCCTCACCATTACAGGTCGAGAGGTGATCGAACAAAGACATTTTCTCGATAGAAAAAAATACAAAGTTCGAAATATCTTTTTACTTTTTTTAGCTACAAGACAACGCTTTAGACTGGTCCTATGAAAATTACTTTAAAATAGATTAAATAATCTTATCGAGGTTTCAACTGAACATATTTTAATTTAATAATACTTTTATGTTATCAAGTTCGAAAATTTATATTGCACTTTTGTTTTTTTTTATTCCGAGCAAGTCTCTTATTATCGTCATCTCATCTTTTGCCTTGCAAAAGTATTTGCATCTCTTTCGATTGTTCAGTTCTCAAGATACTCCGTGGACTTTTTCAAACAGGCTCCTTTTGGGTAAGCTCGCTGCATCTTAGACTTTGTCTCAGTCATCTCTGACATAGACTAGAGTCAAGAGCAAACCCATCAATAATAAAAAAAATAATAAAAAATTAGAGCTGTCAGATTTTCGTAGTTTAAATATTTTTTCCAAGAATAAATGCTAGTGGTTGAGCAGTTTAAAATTAAATTTAGTGTTAAAAAAGTGTCTGAACCATGTGAAAGTATATTTTATGATCTTGAACAATATACAACGTAATTTTTTTCTATCCGCGCCAAATTTTGAATTATGTATAAAATTGGTATGAAATAAAAGATCAAAACAAAATAAAGTACAACGTCGTTAGCAGTTCTTACCTGAAGGCGACAATGAACGCGTTTTCCAGGAAATTAATAGCAACGGCTTGACCCTGCAATAGCCGGGTTTAACGCCAGGTGGAAGAATAACTACGGCTTGAAGAAAATAGCGACTCTAAGGCCCGTATTACAGAACCTTACTCAAGTACTACTTAAACTGCGTTCAACCGATTACTGCTTGAGCGAAGAATCTCGACTTAAGCATTCAGTTTATTTTAGAACTATCCTCAAACTCAAATCAAACGAAACTACGCTTGAGTAGAGATTTTGATCTCTGATTGCGTGAGTAAGCAATCATTATGGTAACCCTGAAGAATAGTTTGTTTTCTATTGCAATTCTTTTTTTTTCGCACGATCAAAACCGGAGTAGGCGGACGACATGACGTTACTGACACTGACAGCCACCCTTAACTCTACATAGTAGGTACATACTTAATGTGTTCTGTGGACAGAAAAACTGTAAAACGGAGTGTTTTTGGCGGGATTATTTCGAGTGAAGTTCAGTGGCTCTTATTCGCAAAGTGATTCCTAGTGGTTTTGTTTTGTTGGTATTAACTACCTCAGCAAAGTTTGCGAGAAGGCTGACTCGATACATTTGCTGCCAAATACTGCAAAAAAATTAGAATGTGTTGCACCCGCATTCTAATGAAACTCAAAAAAGATATACTTAAATTAAAATAAAGAGGTCTCAGGTAAAATTAAATGTTTCACGACATCTTGTGAAAACCTGTACTTCTTCTTAAAGTTTTCACAATTATAAGGGTCCTGCTAATCTCTTAAATATCTCAGAGGAACATTTAAGTTCGATTTGTCTCATTATTAAAAAAAATATCATAATAATCTACTTCTGCAAATATATCCGTTTTGATTAGGTAGGTAGTCGATTTACTCCAAATCGACAACAATTTTCATGAGAATCTATGCTCAAGCGGGGACTCGACTACACTTGCGAAAACAAAGATCAAATCTCGCCTCAAGCAGTGATTCTGAGCTGATTGTGCTTTTAAAATAAGGACACATTGAGTAGAGTTCAGTCAAGCCTCAAGCACTGTTCTGTAATACGCAAAAAATGTCATTTTAAAGTGACATTGCTCAGGTGATTATTAATTTTAGTTTCTCTGCTCAAGTCAAGTTCTAAAATTAAAACTCTAACTGAGACTAGTTTTAAGTAATGCTTGAGTCTTGATTGTAGTTCTGTAATACGAGCCTAAGTCATCACCTTCATTTGTATACACGTACAGGATCCTCCAAAGTTTTCATATCACAAAGCAATATTGGTAAACATTTTACTTTCTATATTCTCCAATATAGATACAGACAAAATATGTCTGTTTTTACAACGTTAATTTTACATTTTATCTCAAGATACACGCTAAAACAAATGTTTTCATTTTAGGATTGATATACATCAATGTGTCAAAATTTTAAAAAATGTCAAAGGTTACAAGCCTAGAGATGAAATGGAGTTGAGTTTGAATTGTGTTAAGTAAATACTAGTTTTTTCTCCCGACTTGTCTGCGTGGGTTTTAGAAGTTCCAGAAATAAATGAAAAATATGTAATCCTACTAATTATGAATTTAAATCAAGAGTGAATAGGTTATTTCTAGGCAAGCGTGCTCCATCTTCGACCACATCATCGCTTACCATCAGGTGAGATAGTGGTCAAACGCATGCCTATCAATAGTAAAAAAAAAAAAAACAATATTATGTTGTAATAGTTGTAAGCCCCAATTTTACTCTATCATGCATGATTCAAACCTCCTGATATTTAGCAAAACTGTACCCCTCATTATTCCAGTCCAGGGCTGGGTGCATACTTTGCTTTAATTGAAAAACAAAATAATATCTCGCAAAATACGAAATATAAAATATCTTTAAATAATTTATTTGAAATGGAAAATAAAAAAATACAGTATTTCACCTATTTTTATTTTAAATACTGTTGAGCCCACAGACCTCAACACAGCCGCGCGCCGGCGGCTGTGAAGAAGGGGTGTGGGGACTGCGGCTCGCCAATCGGCCAGCGGCCGACCATGGAGCAACAACGCCGAGTCTCAGGCGGCGGTAACAAATCTGACTCTACAGGACTAAAAATCCTGGTCAATGGTGGTAGGAAATGACCTCCTCAAGCCGTAATCCTGCAGTCCTTTTAGTGGGAACGGTGGTCTTGGCTTAATTGTCCGGGCCAAGAGGAAGAACACCTCAATAAAAAAATACCCTTATCCTACGGTGAGAACGTGCCAAAAGGATACCTATCGGAGGCTAGTGGGAAACTAGTCTCTAGCGCCAACCTCGATGTACCAGACAATCATCGAGTGTAAATAGCCTTCTCATAAGGATGGGCGTCACCCTGTGAGCGACCGTTTATCGACCCTACGTGAGAATCAAATGGATTCAAATTTAAAACAAAACAAAAACCTACCCCCTACCTAGCAAAATCAGAAAATTTACCACCAGCAAGTTGACCATAAAAGCTTATTTGAAACTAGCCCTAGAGCAAACTCGTTTCATGGAACCACAACAGCAGAAACTGCAGTCATAGAAATAAGCGATGATACACCAATGTCAAGAAATTCTAAAAACCTGCCCTTGGAACCGCTAGAGAGTTCAGAACAAATACCACCACCATGGCGAAGAGTACCTGGCTCTACAAAACGCAAACTGTCAGACTCTCCTCCAAGCCCAACTATAGTTACAAGTTTAGCTTAGTTTAGCTTTTTAATCTCCCAGTTTATGAGCCAGGGCAAGTTACACCTAAACCTCCAAATAAACTCCCACCCCTAATGCTCTATGGAATAGATGATGTCCACAAGCTCTCTAAGTTAATTGAAACTGCCATTAACCCAACTTGTTTTAGATTTAAAATAGTTAGTTAGAATCTGCTTCGTGTTATGGTCGACGTGATAGAAGACTACAAAAAAGTTGGTGATCTAATAAGACAAAAGGGTCTCATCGGTCATTGTAGAAGAAATTGAAAAAAGACAATAAAATAAGAGGAGAAATCATCAATTGCAGATATGGACCGGACAAAAAAACCCTCATCCACATTTTTCATAAATCTAGAGCCTAGTACATGTAACTAATCAATTAAAAACATGCAATACATCTATCACCAACGTGTTCAAATTGAATATACCCGTAAATCTAGAACAATAGTACAATGCCAGAGATGTCTGCAATATGGCCATTCAAAAAATAATTGTATGCGGCCATTTAGGTGTGTTTCGACACACCTAAATGGCCGCATACAATTATTTTTTTCGTGGCGAAGGACACAGAATAGCAGAATGCCCAAAAAAAGACCGCAACACCCCTGCCAAGTGTGCATTGTGTTCATCTGACCATCCCGCAAACTACAAAGTGTGCCAGGTTTTTTTTTTTTTTTTTTAAGGATGTGAAATCATCAAATGACTCCTCCCACTCTGGGTGAAGCAAGAGGGAGTGTCAGACTCTTACTGACTAAAACCCATCCGTGTTCCTCCTGGTGCCCTTTGCGTTCCAAGGCTACGGCACCTCTTTCGAACAGATTCCGCAGCCCCAGCAGGCACCTGCCCTAGCGGGCCCCGTCTTCCACGCTGACATCTCTTTGAGGCGCGCTGGGATCGCAGCGCGCCGCCGACCCGGGCCTAGTTCTGATCAGACGGCGAGCCACAAACTGCTCGCCGTCCGCAGGCCCACGCCTACGGCGGCCGGGAATCGTCCTGCGACTCCCGACGCCTGGGGCATCTTCTTCTGTTGCGGCGACTGGGACGTGAGGTTTCCCTCTCTCTCACACGTTCGGCCTCCTCTTTTGCTAGCATTACTGCTTCGCAGAAGGAGGTGATCGCTTCCCATGCCTCCTCGCTCCGGACCAAAGATTGAACCAAGGCCGGTCGTGAGAGGTCGCCGCCGCCGATCGCCTCGACGAGGACCCGGCGGTGCTCCGACCAAGCAGGGCAGACCTCCACCGTATGCTCCACCGTGTCCTCCGGGCGATCCTCGCAGTGATGACACCCGGGCGCGTCCTCCCGCCGAATCCGAAACAGGTATCTCCCGAAACAATCGTGTCCGGTGAGTACCTGTGTCAGGCGGATGGTGAGGACGCCGTGGCGCCGCTCCAGCCACTCCTCAAAGTGGGGACTTATCGCCTGGATTTTTGCGTGCCCAGCGCTGGGTTGCGACAGTCGCTGTCTCCATACCGCCATGAAATCCTGCCGGAGCTCCGTCCGCCTTGCTGCGATTTGCCGCGGCAGAGGTGTCTCGCCCCGGCGTTGCGCCTCCACGCGCCACTCGTAAATGTGCGCGAGGGCTCTCGCCTCCAGATCCCATGGCGGCAGTCCGGCAAGGAGGCTCGCCGCCTCGCCAGAGACCGTGCGGTATCCCGGGCCAGCCGGATGGCCATGACCCTCTGAGACGCGTTGAGGTAACGGGCAGGTCGCTTCCTCAAAGTAGGCGCCCATACCGGCGCCCCATAAAGGGCCATGGACCGCACGACCCCCGCGTAAAGCTTCCGGCAGGAGGCATTTGGACCCCCTAGATTGGGCAGAAGCCGCTTGAAGGCAGCCCCGGCTCGTCCCAGTCTGGGAGCTAAACGTCGGAAGTGTTCGACGAAGTTCCATCGGCTGTCAAGGACGAGACCTAGATACGTCATCGTCGACCCGACGCCGATGTGAATCCCTCCCACCGTTATTTGAGATCCCGATGGTGGCCTGTTCCGAGAACCATGGAAGCACATGGCTTCGGACTTGTGCAAGGCCACCTCGAGACCCAACTGCCGGATCCTCTCAACGACTATCGCAACCCCGCATGTCATAGCGTCGGTCGCCGCCTGGTGCGACCTCCCCTGCGCCAGGACCAGCGTATCGTCAGCATAGCAGACAACGTTGACGCCGCCAGGGAGGTCGGCGCGCAGCACCCAATCGTAGCCGATGTCCCACAGAAGCGGCCCCAGAACGGAACCCTGTGGAACACCGCACGACATCTCTCGCCGGTTCCACTCTCCCAGGTGACCGGGGTAGATGACGGCTCTGTCCGTCAAGTAAGCCTCAACTACGCGACGGAGGTAGTTCGGCACCCGGTGATACCGAAGTGCCTCCCTGATGCAACTCCAAGGCAGGGTGTTAACGGCATTGGCGATGTCTAGAGACACAGCCAAGACGACCCCACCCCGGGAAACCGCGGCCCCCGTCGAGAGGGCTCTCACGCGCATGATGGCGTCCACCGTCGAGCGTCCCGTGCGGAAACCGAACTGGTTTTCCGCCAGATCCGGCCCCACCCTCACTAGGTGCTCGACGAGGCGGTTTGCAATTACTCTTTCAAAGAGCTTGCCCACCTCATCGAGCAGCACGATGGGCCGGTATGCGGACGGAGAGTCCGCGGGGCGCCCCGGCTTCTTAATGAGGACCAGTTTCCCCGTCTTCCAACGAAGTGGGAACTGGCCCCTCTCCAAGCATGTGCTTAGGAACCCTCTTAGTCGAGGCCCGAGAGCCTCCAAGGCCAGGACCCAAGCTTTGTCGGGTAAGCCGTCGGGTCCTGGGGCGGTATTTTTGGCCTTCAGCCTATTAACCGCCACTCTCAGGTCTACCTCAGTCACCTCAGGGGCATCGTCATCGTCGACATCAATGCAGTCCGCATCGGGCACCGCAGGTGGCGGAGCCATAGGCGGGGGAGTATGCTCCCCTCGCGAGGGGAATAGAGCGCTCACCACGTCCTCCACCAGCTGGGGCCGGAGACTCTGCGTCAAGGGGGGGGCCCAGGTACGGAGCTTATTCCGCACCATTTTGTAGGGTCTACCCCACAGGTTCCCGTTCAGAGACTCCAGCATCTCCTTGCGAGCCAGATCCTTGGCCTGCAGGATCCCTGCTTTGAGGGTGGTCTTCGCCACTTTGTACTCCTCATATAGCTCCGCCTCTCTGACCTGCGCATCTGGAGGGCGGATGCGGAGCCTGCGGTGCCTGGTGTACCGGCGCCGTGCGGCAACGCATGCCTGACGCAGCGTCGTCAGCTCTTGCGACCACCAGTACACCTGGCGGCGGGCGCGTCTTTGCTTAACCCGGGGCATTGCCACATCACAAATATCGGACATGGCCTCCCGGAACCACTCCGCTTCGTCGTTGATGTCAGCAGGCCTATCCGGAGGTGACACCCAGGCCTGCACGATCGAAGCTTCCAGGAGGAGCTCCCGGTCCAGCTGCTTCAACGCCCACCGCGGACCACTCGGGGCCTGCCGGACTGACGCGGTTGGGGTCTGGGTGGAGACGTCAAACCGGATATACCGGTGAAAAGTGTGCCAGGTCTACAAAGAGATCCTTGCTAGAAAAAGCAACAGACCAGGGCCCCTAGTCTGCTAATTTTTATAAATTTATACATTCCAACACGATGCCATTGTCATTTTGCTAAAAGTTCGTAATCTGCTAAATTCATAATGGTCGATCACTGATCGGTCAGTGGCATGTCAGTGGTCTCGTAATGAAATCGTAGTAGAATGACAGTGTCGTATTGCCATTATGCTGCTATTTAAATTTGAACATTAATTTATGCCAGATTGCTTTTTTATATATTTTTACATATTATTTATTAGTGTTCTATGAAATCTGAAGTAGTAAGAAGGTCGTAAATAGCAAATACGTGATGAAACTCATTTATATTTTATCCGTTTTGCTGTCAAAGTCAAATGTGACATTAGTGACATTAGGTACTGTTTACTTTACTGACATCGACGTCTGTTTTTATTTGTTTTGTAGCGACCGGTGTTTTGCAAAGAGCTAATTGAATTTTAACGTGAGCGTCTTAAAAAAAATCTAATAATTAATAGATTTGTTTATTGCTCTTTTTTTACTTCTCAATAACTACATCATGAGACTCTGTATCAATTGCGGAATAGCAACGGACCGTTGCAATACAATAGGAAGGTGAATATTGGAAAATAAATCATTCTTTCTATTGTACAGGAATGGATGGGTAAGTATCTGATATTTCTATATCATAACATAACATTTTTGTACGTAATATTTAATGTAAACAAACTAAATGGTGTAATAGGTTCTGTTTAGTTTTCTTTTAATGGTTTTATTTTTTTAAATAATACCAGAATGTGCAACAAATTCAAATTCAATTCAATTCAATCCAGGCTAAATCTGTATGGTCAATTACAACCTATTCTCTCTCTCCAGCGGGAGTCCAGCGTCCCTTCAATGGAAATGTAATATGGCCACTTATGTTTATCAAAATTAGCCACTCAGATGTTTATTTCTAAATGCTAGTGCTAGACCTAATAGTCTAATGATAAATGTTTGTTTCAGGTAAATGAAAATGACTACATCTTCCAAGCTTGCTCTTGATGAAAGTAGACCAGATGGAAATGAACAGACACTAGGACACCGATGAGTGTTATTCAATGTGGATGTTGTCTTCTAAAAAAAGTTTGTCCTCATCAACTTGTAGAGTACAGAACTGGTACAGTGCAAGAGTGTAATATAATGGATTCTGCCGTGTTCGGTTAGTTTACTAGTTTTATTCACGGGCTATGAAAAACATTATTTAGTTTTGTTAACGAGGGCATAGAGAGTGTTATTGTCATTATCTATCTATTCTAATATATAATGCTGAAGAGTTTGTTTGTTTGTTCGCTTGAAGACGCTAATCTCAGGAACTACGGGTCTGATTTGAAAAATTATTTCAGTGTTAGATAGCCCATTTATTGGAGAAGGCTGTAGGCTATATATCATCACGCTAAGACCAACAGGAGCAGAGCAGTAATGAAAATTGTGATGCAGATGAAGTTGCGCGGGTCAACTAGTACTAATATATAAAGCTGAAGAGTTAGTTTGTTTAATTGAACGCGCTAATCTCAGGAACTACTGGTCCGATTTGAAAAATTCTTTCAGTGTTAGATAGCCCGTTTATAGAGAAAGGCTGGGCTATATATTATCACGCTAAGACCAACAGGAGCGGAGGAGTAACGAAAATTGTCAGGCAAACGAAGTTGCGCAGGTTAACTAGTATTTAATATTAGTCAAGCTCTTAACATCAACATTTCTCATTTGCAGGATTTCATTAATTCAGTCATTTTCAAAATGGGCACACACATACACAATGTCTCTGTGTAATGGCACCATGTAATGTGGATAAATTATTTTCAGGTGGGTGCTTCAAGTGTGCTTCTTTTGATGGGTGCGAGCAAATAGAGCATCCCGGTATTTCCATTCAGGCCCCTCACCATCTGTGGCATCTTCATCAGCTGTCAATGAGCGGAACAGTCAAGACATTCCTCATTTAGAAGAACCTACCTACACACATATTATGATAATCCTAATGAAGAAGATGATTAAAACGATTTACTTACTGCTATGTTTTATTTTTATTTTAATATAATACAATTTCTGATTACTGTACCTGATATAAGTTTGCACCCTATTAAATACAATATAAGCAAATGCGAGCCAGGAGTGATGCACATGGCCCTTGTCTAAAAAATATAGTTTTCTGAAAACTTCAGCTAAAGGGAACTGAAAGCCTGAGCACTTTTATGTAGCTACCTAAAACATCATCGTTATAGGATGCAAGCACTGCAGCATAGCTGCAAGTGCATTCCAGAGTATATAGTCTTAGATCTCTATAACGACAAATGTTTGATAATATTTCCAATGTAGGAAACATAGCCACAAAAATATGCATTTTTCTTTATCTATTTTTGCTTGAACGAGCTAATCTCTGGAATCAGTCAGATTTGAAAAATTATTTTTATATTGTTAGGAAAAAATCGAGATATGCGCGTACAAAGTCGCGAGCTAAAGCTAGTAACATATTTAAAATAATAACCTAAAATATGGGCAAATATTATCTGATTTGGTCAGTGGGTCAAAATTGGGCTCGTGAAACCTTCCTAAATGCTTTAATTTATGGCGAAATCCAGCTCTGTAACGCCAGGCCCAAGTTTTTATAGAGTTACGATTTCTCCTTTCGGCTCTCATTGAGTTTCTCGAAAACCACAGACACCTGGCGCTTGGCTACTGCAACCGCATCAATGAAGGACGAAGTTGGTCCAAAAAATATTGGATATAAAACGCCGGTAGAATGGCGCAGTGACTGGAAAAGCAATGACTACACAATTACGTTCTAATGGTAGGTCACTGATCGATGGAACTGTCAAAATTTTAGCAGATTACCGCATACGTCTGTCATTCATTTGTCATTATGTACGAGATTACCATTTTATGCCATTTCGTTCAGTGGAGTGTCGGTGATTGATCATTGGAAAGTCATAATGACACTATTATGTTAGTAGATTACCAAACTTGACAAAATCAACAATTATGAGATCAGTGATCGACCATTCTGACACTATTGTAATAGCAGACTTGGGGCCCAGGTCCTAATCACGCAGTAAATAGCGAGCACAAAAATAAGGCATATCCTCTTGTATCCGAGTTAAACAATAGACCAAAACAACCCGTATCAACAAATAAATATGATAACAGATCCTACTCCGATATTACCTCCAATCGTAGAAATACCGACCGAGCAGATGATCCTGATCCTGCACTTTCTCAACAATCTTCAATCGAAGCTAGTTTAACAAAACAATCTGAGAAGATTGATGCCCTCATCGCACAAATGAACACTGATAAACCTATTGACAACCGTAATATCCAAACTGAATACAAAATGACATCCTTCCGTATCGAAACTTGGAACATAAATGGATTATCACCCAATACACTAGTGTGTTGGGTGATAATCACTAGTGTGTTGCTTCTGGTTCTAGAACTTGAAGCAATCGTTACGCACTATAAACTAGATAATTATAATACTTATATCAGAATCTCATGCAACAACAAGAAGTTCGTTTCGCATAAGGGGTTACAACATCTATGCTACACCCCATCCTGATGGTAGGGCTCACGCAGGAACAGCAGTCATTATTAAATCTAACATGAAGCACTCCATATTGGAAGAACACTCAGTAGCTTACCTACAAGCCACCACAGTCAGGTTGGTGGATCAAGCTGGCCCAATCACTGTGTCGGCCATCTACTGCCCCCGAAGCATAATATAAGCAAAGAAATGTTCACAATTGTTTTCGAAACTCTTGGGCACCGGTTTATTGCTGGGGGAGATCGGAACGCCAAGCACATCTTCTGGGGCTCACGATGCACGGTAACCAGAGGCAGAGCATTGAAAAACTCAGTAGACAAAAACAATTTGAGGTCCTGGTCGGATGGTAATCCAACCTACTGGCCTTCTGATCCGAAGAAAGTTCCTTAGACTTTTTTTTCTGGTGGAATGAGTAATCTACACCTGTCTGTAGAGTCGTGCCTGGACGGATCATCCGATCACACTCCTGTGATACTTAATATTAGAAGCAATATATCACCAACTTTATACAAGTGGCCTGTTGGATCAAAGTCTTGAGCATCGACGACGAGTTGCTGGCTTGTCGGTTTTCTACCGGTGGCATTTTGGGGGATGTGCGACGGAATTGCATAATTTAATTCCGCCAAGCCCGTTCCATCATTGGACCACAAGACGAATGGCGATGCGCCACCGGTACATGGTGGACATCCCACCCACGCGCACAAAACGTTTTGGGAACACATTCATAATGCGTACAGCTAAGGAGTGGAATTCCCTGCCGGAGTCTGTGTTTCCCGATCAACCTGGGAATCTTTAAGTCAAGAGTGAATAGGTTACTTCTAGGCAAGCGTGCTCCATCTTCGACCACATCATCGCTTACCATCAGGTGAGATGGTGGTCAAGCGCGTGCCTATCAATAGTAAAAAAAAAAAAAACAAGGCGAACATTCCTTGTGGAAGGCTGTTAGAAATCTCAACAAGTCTCAAAATCACAATCCGCCCATTAGGTCAAGGATATCTTTGTCCATAACAGACAAGGAAAAGGCTGAGATCTTTGGCTTACATTTGGCAAGCGTTTTCAAACCCAATGAGGGGTTGGACCACCAAGAAGTAGAAGACGTACTGAATCGGGACTTGAATTGAATACTAAGTAAGCACCTGGGTTTGATTTAATTACACCTCGAGTTCTCAAGGAGCTACCCAAAAAAGCAGTTACGTTCCTAGCTACTCTCTACGAAATATTCAGAACGGGCTATGTTCCTAACTTATGGAAAATCTCCTTAATCATCATGCTTCATAAACCTGGTAAACCAGCACATGATGTTACATCATATCGACCTATACCCTCACACCAGTGTTGTCTAAACTCTGGGAAATAATTTTCTTGTCCAGGCTCAAAAATCAAATTCAACTACCGAACAGGTTCAAAGAGTCTATCACTCAATACGCCAGAGCTTTGAGAACAAGGAATACACCTCTGCGACATTTCTTGATGTGCAACAGGCCTTTGATCGTGTGTGGCACAAGGGCTTACTGTGCAAGGTAAAGGAAAAGTGTTTCCCATCATAGCTTCATATTTAGATACAGACAATTCCAAGTAAAACAAGGAGACGAACGATCTTGTCTGTATAATATCGAAGCTGGAGTTCCACAAGGATCGGTCCTGGAAACCGTTTTATATAATATTTCTTCCAACTACAGCAGATGTTACGGTAGCGACATACGCAGATGACGTTGCTTGTCTGGCGACCGCCAAAGAACCGGATATTGCTAGTAACAAATTACAAACTGTACTGGACAAAATGAATGCCTGGCTGCAAAAGTGGCGTATCTGTACCAGTGCTCAAAAATCAAGTCACATTACCTCCATTTTGAGAAGAGGTGACTGTCCCACAGTAACATTAGGAGATAAAACTCTTCCACACACAAATTGTGTTAAGTATATCGGATTTCACTTGGATAAAAGGCTCACTTGGAAGACGCATATAAAACAAAAATGAGAACATCTAAATGCCAAATACAAAAACCTGTATTGGTTGATGGGTCGTAACTCAGTCCTATCTTTGGACAACAAACTACTGCTGTACAATTCTGTATTAAAACCTAAATGGTTGTAGGGCATCCAACTATGGGGAGTGGTCAGCAAAAGCAACATAATGTGCCTCCAAAGAGCTCAAAACGCGAACTTGAGGAATATTGTCAATGTACCATGGTTCACACGGAATGAAGAAATCCATCATTATCTCAACACTCCGACCATTTTTGAGGAAATTAATAAACATAAAAAGCGTTATGCTGATCGTCTAGCCATCCACCCAAATCCTTTGGCTGTTAAATTGCTGGACAGCAGCAAATCTATCTCTCAAGTAATCTGAAGAGGTAGCAGCGGCAATGGCCCTTGTACCTGAAACGCCAACTAATTCATGCAATTAAACTGATGGCAGAAAGGACTGATGGCAGTTAAATACAAGGAATTTTTTTTTTTACAAAAGTCGAATACGTAGCAGATGATCTTCTAGAAAAGGGCTTTCCAACGGCAAATATTTTAAGTAAATTGAACATTCGGGTATCTTCTCATAGTTGGAGTCTCTTAGATTATTGAAAATACTAATTTATATTATGCCGTGTTTTGGGGAGCTCGTGGCTAAATAATAACAGCCACACGGGTCGATTTTGCAGGTTAAGCAACGCTTGCCAAGTTTGGTCTGTGGATGGGTGACCATCTTAACATACCGAGTTTCCTTCGTGCCTCGGAAAGCACGTTAAGCCGTTGGTCCCGGCTGTCATTTTTAGATCTTTGGTTGTCGTTACGGATTGTCAGAAGCCAGTAAACCTGACTCCTGTCTTGCCAAGATGTACCGTGTTACCCAGTTAGTGGGTTGTGGAGGTCTGGTAGGCAGCCGCTCCACGTAAAACACTGGTATTCAGCTGAATCCAGTTTGACTGGAAGCCGACCCCAATGTAGTTGAGAAAAGGCTAGGCAGATGATTATGGCGTGTATAAGTTAGCTGAGGTCCCGTCATCACGTAACGTAAATCATTTCCTTTAATTTTCTTCCATTTTTGAATACTCCCAAAATATGTTAAATTTTTAAGACCGATAAATTATAGTATTTTTTTAATTGTACTCGAATTCATTTTATATAATAAGAATCATTTTCCACTGAACTATCTAACATATCAATTTCGAAAGTCCAGTAAATCACAGAGCTCCATTTTTTAAACTACAATTTCGATTTTTTGTGAAAACTGGGTCTTGTTTGATGTGCTATATCTCAATACCTTGTAACTAATTCAACTGCATTTGCACTCTAATTGCAGCAAATTTATCTACTTTACACTCCACTGATTTACTTTTTCTGTAGAATTCACCGTTTAGAAGACGTAAGCCAAAGTCTGAATATATGAAGTATTTTTTCAACCTCTATGGTTCGTACACGTTCCATAAACGATAAAAAATATATGTGACATAACTTGTCAGTGAGTAATTTATTCGCTCCCTATTACAATGGAGGAAGAAGATATTGCAACACCGTTGTCTCGGTTACCATCTAGCCCTTCACTTGAACCCATAGCATTATGTAAATGTCTTACATCTGCTGAATCGTCTCTAGGAACAGTTATTCCAGAACGGAAGAAAATAATCTTTTCAGCAGTAGCTCGAACAGAAAATTATTTGCGGGAACGCCGTATTCCTGAGCTTGTGAGATTCCTACTCACTAAAATATTAGCAAGAGACCTTAAAAGCAATGTGGTTGCCTTCATGGCGAAACTGCTTGATGATTGTATGATATTCCGGGCAGGTCACGGGATTGCTCCGGTATTGTTCGAAGAAAGGTAAATGAAAATATTTTCTACCGTCGTCTTGGCTACGGCTAGGCGACGACGCCGCGCTTACGGCTCGCCAACGACGCCGCGCTTACGACTCGCCGACCGCTGGTTGACCTGGCTGGCACTAGATCAGATTGAACGTGAAGTGTAGTGGTGGTATGCCCCGGTTTCCAATACGCGAGATGTTTATGAGCAGTACAGCACGTTCGGCAATAATATGATGCTGCAGGCAGCCCGCGGGAGGGGTGCGACTTAGAGGGCATGGAGAGGCGTAAGAGCGAAACATGCAAGTTGACGTCGCACCGCACCGCGGTTCGTGAGTTTGTCTCGGGGCGAGACAAACTAACGTTACAATTCCGATTAGTGTAGAAAGTTTTGATACAAATAATACAGCAACAAGCCGCTTGTTGCTCGTTTTTGAGTGCTCCGCACGCTGTCGGTTTTTAGATGGATTCCTTTGAGTGACCTCGCGCAATACGCGGCCACGACCACGACCAGTGGCCGCAACAATCAGATTAACTAAGGCATCTGGCGCACTTCTTTAGTAAACTGGTCGTTGCTGCGACAAGGCGTGGTGGTGGCCGCGTAGTGCTCGATATCCCTGAGTGTTACGCGGTTCAGTCGGGGGGTTGAAATCTTTATACATTGCCTTCTAACAAGATATTCATTGTATGTGTTGCCATCTAAGTATTTAGGTACATAAACTTTGGCCATAGTTTTACGATTTTTTCCGATGGGTACAGCTAGTTGTAGTACAATAATAAAAATCCAAAAAATAACTTTAATTTCGGAAGTCGGTGTTCAAAAATGAAATAACCAAAAACACCGACTTCCGAAATTAAAGTTATTTGTTACTTTGTAGTGTTTTGTTTTTGGAAGTCGATTTTATTTTTTGTTAAAAAGTTTTTTACAACCACAAGCACAGCGTACATATGAACTGGTGTAAACAATCAAAAGATATGTGATTATATAAATCCCGATCCATTTGCTATCATTTATTGAAGAGTTCCGTTGCCTACCTCCGAAGTTCTTCATCAGATCTTCACCAAATTTAAATGGGAAAAGTCCGAGAAAATACTCTTCCAAACAAAAAAAGAATCATCCAAATCGGTTAACAATTGGCGAAAATATCGCTAAGCATACATTTTTCATGGGATCCCATCATCAGATCCTGAACATAAGATGATGATTACCAGGCACAATATCTGAAGTTTATGAAAAACAGTGTAGGTATGTACTTATAAAATTTGAGGGTTCCCTCGATTTTCATGGGATCCTATCATCAGATTCTGAGTTGGTGACAATGGGACCACCGCAGGAGTATAGGCTTTCGAATAAAAAAAAAGAATTTTTAAAACCGGTCCAGAATAGGCGGAGAAATCGGTGAACATACATAAAAAAAAGAAACATACAGCCGAACATAGAACCTCTTCCTTTTTGAAGAAGTCGGTTAATTAATAACAATAAATACTCATTTATTATCTACCTATATACGGAATGGCCAGAGCCCTCGTATTGTGGGTTATCCGAATCATCCCCTTGTATGTTCCGCGACTTTTCATAGTTCTCGAGCTATGGATTTTTTTTTTATGAATTTTGAGAATTATCGACCTGGTCAAATTAAAAAAAAAGTTTAAAATTGAAAGTGGAAGACTGTCGATATTCCTTTTTTTGAAACTGAATCTTTATGAGATGTTATTTTATGCATAAATTGATGAAAGCTGACAGCCACGCGCATTCTCGAGACTTATTTATTTATTTATGAGAGACCTAAATTTTATTTTTGGACGTCCATGTTTTGGCCACTCTAATATATATTGTATACTAACATTATAATGGGGTAAAGTTTGTGAATTTGTGAGGCTGTAGAGGCATAATCTCTTCGTCAAGCATTTCTGACTTTTGGCGTCCAGAATAGGGCGGGCCTTGACTACCTCGTATGGCTTCTGCCCAATCTAGGGGGCTTTAGGCGGGGGTCGTGCGGTCCATGTCCCTTTATGGGGCGCTGGTGTGGGCGCCTACTTTGATGAGGCGACCTGCCCGTTACTTCAAAGAGTCCGACAGGGTCATGGCCATCCGGCTGGCCCGGGGATACCGCACGGTCTCTGGTGAGGCAGCGAACCTCCTTGCCGGACTGCCACCATGGGATCTAGAGGCGAGAGTCCTCGCGATCATTTACGAATGGCGCGGAGAGGTGCAACGGCGGCGACCTATCGTATCCGGCCCTGGTTCAATCCATGGTCCGGAGCGAGGAGGCATGGGAAGCCGTCAACTTCTTCTGCTAAGCAGTAATGCTAGCGAAGGAGGAGTCCGAACGCGTGAGAGGAGGGAAACCTCACGCCCCAGCCGCCGCAACAGAAGTAAACACGTCGGGAGTCGCAGGGCGATTTCCTGCCACCGTAGGCGCGGGCCTGCGGATGGCGAGCATTGAGCGGCTAGCCATCCGATCAGAACCAGGCTCGGGTCGACGGCGTGTTATGTTCAACGCGCGCCTCAAGGAGAAGTCAGCATAGTAGACGGAGCCCGCTAGGGTCACTGCTTGCCAGGGTTGCGGACTTTGTTCGAAAGAGTCACCTCGGTTCTGGAACGCAAAGGGCACAAGGAGGAACACGGATGGGTTTTAGTCAGTAGGAGTCTGACACTCTCTTCTGCTCAACCCAGAGTGGAGGGGGGAGTAATTTGATGATTTCCAATCCTAAAAGAAGGGGGTAATTTTTGAACGTAGTAAACCGATTTAAAAAAATCCTTTTACCAATATAAAGTCACGGTATTTGTGAGTGTCATAGGTTTTGTATTAACCCGAAAATTGCCGCCCAAGAAAGTGGGCTCGGGTTAGCTGTTTATTATAAATTTATTATTAAAAATGTAAACCACATTAGAATAAATTTTAAAAAAAAAACACTAGCAAAATAGTTCACACTTTTTAAATTTCAAGTACCTAGTTGTTAAGTGAAATGAAACGTAAATTATGAATGATAGGAAAAGTACGTTGTCTTATGGAAACATTATATTGTTTCGTTCGTTGTATCGTAGTGTTCTGGTGATACTCAATACTTTATTGCATTCCATATTATGTACAAATAGGTGGTATAAATATTGTCAAGATCAATATGGACCCTGTCGGGCACAGCAAAGTTAGGAGAGAGGACGAAGACTAAGTAACAATTCATGGAATAAATTAATTATTATTATAGGTAATTAGATGTTTAAAATGTTATTAGATGTAGATGTATCTTATTGTGTGGTGAATTATGTTCCATACTTTAATTTATTTTTGTCATCGTTATTTTTAAATTATGTACTATGTATATTTTAATTAAATTATTTATGCATGTTATTATATTGTTATGTCTATGTATTGATAAATTATATCATATATTTTATTTATTTTCGTCATCATGATTATAAAATTAAAGTTAATATTGAAATTAATTTATGCTTGTATATTATTATAACGTCTTTGTTTAATAAGGTTTTTTTTTTGTAATGGGTTTGCTCTTGACTCTTGTCTATGTCAGAGATGACAGAGACAAAGTTACGATGGAGCGAGCCTACCCAGAAGGAGCCTGTTCACTCTAACTTTGAAGAGATTAGGGTTGTAAGCTTTTGGAAACACAGATGCAGGCAGAGAGTTCCACTCCTTTGCTGTACGCATTATAAAAGACGTTTGAAAACGCTTAGTGCGAATTGGTGGAATAGCCACAAGGTAGGGATGGTAAGATGCAGTGCGTCTGGATGTCCGATGGTAGAAGGGGGCCGGCGGGATGAGGTCGTGGAGTTCTTGGGCACACTCACCGAAGTACAACCTGTAGAAGACCGACAAGCAGGCAACCTTATTTATTTTTATCGTCACCATTATTAAATTATGTATTTATTTAAATTAATTATTTATCCATATTATAATTATGTCTGTGTGTGTGATGATGTCAGATATTTTAATTTGTTTCTGTCATGATTATTATTAAATTATGTCAGTTATTTCATTTGTTTTTGTCATCATTATTATTTAAAATAATTTATGTATGTATTGTCTTTGTATAGTAAATTAATAGTTTTTATTGTAGTTTAAGTTTATCGTTATAGTATTCGTCTATAGTATAGTAGGATTTGTCTATTAGAAATTGTTTTAGTTTATTGATAAACATATTATTACTGTCTGCATTTTTGATGAATTCTGGTAACTTATTATAGGTACATATATTTTAATAGACATAACAAATGCACTAGAGGAGTGCATTTTCAATCGTGAAGCACACATCATCAGTTCAGCCTATTTTTATGTCTAAGTGTGATTTTAGTTTGAATGGCCTCTCTTTTGGTATAGAATTGTGGATATTTTTGAACAAATTGGCAAATTTCCAGTATACAAAGACAGGGTACAGTTCATATTTTTAGCTCTTTGAAGTAGGGTTTACAGGAGTCGGAATCTTGGATATTCATTAATATTCTTATAATTTTTTTATGTAAAGTGAATAGTGTAGGCGCGTCTGTGCTATTTCCCCATAAATTCCATATTTGAGCCATGCAAATGCGTATGAGTAATAGGTAACTAATGCTGTTTTGAGGTCTGTTGTTTTTTTTATTTTTCTGAGGGCGTATATAAACTTAGATAGATTAGCTCTTATTTTTTGAATCTGTTTTGTGCTCTTCTACGACTCTTCTGCTTTAAACGTTTGTTTCTTCCTTGGACACTGTGATAAGATAGGTAAACGAATGACACAACGCCGTGTATATGTTTCGGTATCGTCGTTTTGTTTGTGTTTTTGGTTTTTTTTCTTTGTTTTTTGACACCGACTTTCGATATTAAGGTTATTTTATACTTTCTAGAGTTTTGTTTGGAAGTCGGGTATTTCTTTTTTGTAAAAAGTTTTATATTTTTACTTTGAGCCGCATCGAACTAAAAAAGTATCACAGAAATTGGATCAGAAACCTCGGAGTAATCGTTATAAAAATACCAACCAAATTGAGGATCTCCTTCTTTTTTGGAAGTCAGTTAAAAATGCCGAGAAAGTCTGCCTTTAAGTGTTATTTTGGATATATCATACTACAATATAAAGTGACGAAAGTTTGTGAGGTTGTAGGGGGTAATTTCTGGGTGTACTGAAACGATTTTGAAAATTCTTTTTCCAATAGAAAGGCACGTTATTATCAATCAATCAAATTATTTATTACGAGCAACAAAGACTCATAGTGTTAGTAGGTACAATAAATAAACTTACAACTATGTTAGTGACACAATACAACAACAACTACATGAACACACACAACATAATTTTCACCGCTTCAGCATCCCAGCTGAGATACTGGAGCAATGATTAACAGTACTGCAGTCCAGCCTGTCAGCAATCATACCCAGGATGCTGTTGGAACTGGCTCGCACCCTGCACACCAAGGACGCACATCTTTTACGCATTAATGCATAAAAGCAATCAAGGCGCATTTCCGCAAATATCCCTGATGCGCTACAGAAGCGAGGCAGCCCCATCAACACCCTGAATGCATTATTATACTGAACGCGAAGGGCACTGTACGATCTTCGCGTAAAATGTACCCACAGGCTACCGGTGTAAAACGAGGAACAGAAGGTTCTAAACAGTGTTTTTTTAACCTCCGTAGAAGCACGCTTAAACCTGCGGGCAATCATATTCGCTCTGACCGACAGCGCCCTTCGCTCCCTCTTAATGTCGTCATCGTCCTTAAGGGTAGTGGTCAAGACATGCCCAAGGTATTTGAAAGAGTGCACTCTCGATAACGGTACATCATTCAACTTTATTGGGGGTACCGTTTCTGGACATTTCCCACCAGCCCCAAAGACCATAACGACACTCTTTTGTAAATTGTACAACAGGCCATGAGCACTGGCGTATCTCTCACACACACTCACAAGCTTCCTCAGGCCACAGACTGAGGCACTGAGCAGCACCATGTCATCCGCATAGCTTATGTTGTTGACACATATGCCATCAATATAACATCCGACTCTGGTGCTACTCAGCTCCACAATCAACTGGTCCATATAAGGATCTTCGTTTTGAAAAGCATGTCGCCGACTCAGTGAGAAACTGTTTTTACTGCCTCAAGCAAGGTTCTATATAAAATGAGACCTAACCTATCAGAAGCTCTTCGGGAACAACTAGTAGAAAGTCTGGTTTTGTCCAGGCTTTTCTATGCAGCCACGGTGCTTGCTCGTACAGACCGGCTTATTTAGAGGGTTCAAAACGCTTGTGATCGGTTCTGCTATAAATTTTCTCCCAGAAGCTACGTAACACTATTCCTCAACAAAAAATGTATTCTTAAAATGAACACGAGACGAAAATTACACTTGGCCTGCTTGTTGTACGGTGTCATTAAGTTCCAAGAGCCAGACTACCTGTACAAAAAACTGAGCTGGATCGCTGGCAGACGAGAATGTCATAGGCGTATATAGGGGGGGAGGGCCGGGTGCCCCCCCCCCCCCCCAGAATCGGCTCAGGCCCACCCCAGGATGTTTGGGGAACGATTCCAAATTCTATGCTGAACACTTACGTAGATACTAGAACTTCACACGAATCAATCAAATAAAAGCTACCACCGAGAAACCTACTAACTTATTAAAACTTCCTTACACAGTCATTTAAAATATCAGGTCCAATAAATTGAACTGTCCTGATTTTTTGGGATGATTTTAGGGCAGATGTCGAAATAGTGGGGTCGTAAGGGTCTTGGGACATGACCCGCAAATCGTACACGTCAATTGACACCTTCTAAAAATTTACAATAAATTTGAGGGAAATTATCTCTTGCATTCAGAGCCACGAAAGTTGTTGTTGGCGTGAAAGTTTCGAGGTAGTGTAATTTTTCCTTAGAGATTGGAGAACTGAGGCATTGTCAGAGAGCATACGAATGTCGGCATCCGTGACTCTCCTGGCTTCTATGGCACGGACCCTTAGGATGATACCCACGCATTCCGCCTCGTAGACGCTGTTGAGTTTATCTAGCGGTCTGGATGTTCTGATGTTGAGGTTATTGAAGTAAACTCCAATTCCCGTTCCGGCTTTTGTCTCTGATCCGTCAATGTAAATTCTCAGCAATTTGGGACCTGAGTAGTCGTCCAATTCTTACGCTAGGATTATGTTTTAGTGCTTCCGAAAACGGTGCATCTTTTAAGTTTTGTCTGCTCCTAAGGTGCCAGATTTATGCTGAACCTGAAAGCCGCTAGGGCCGCTACCTCTCGTACTATATGGTGTAGTAGCTTGTAGTAGCTCTCGCACTATAGTGGTAGGCCCAGGATGGCCTGCAGGGCGGCAGTGGGCGCAATTCTCATACTGCTAGCGATTGCCACAAATGCAAGTTGTAGCAGCTTTTTGAGGTATTTCTGTGCCGTCTATACACTATATAGATATACTTGTTTGCTTGTTCGGTAGTCGATTGTGTTTCTCCTAAATATGTACCTACTTTGTTTTGGGCATTTTGGTAGTGTAGCCGTATGAATGCGATCCAAAATAAAAACGTCTTCTACTCTATCCAACAAATTGAAAACTCCATCCCTGCCTCTTACGTATTGTTTGATACATGTTTTTCACTAACAAGTTCTTATTTAATTTTGACTAAAATACAATGTTTTAAACTTATGTAGTGACTCAGATGAAAGACCTAGAGGAATGACGTCATATTAAAAAATGTTTAGGTACAGTCCTACCAACTTAATATCTGTGAACTGTGTTGCTAATTAATATAAGGTGCCCAAAAGTTTTCAAGAAGGAAATTTCACATTCAATCGTTTAATAAGAATTACAGTTTTTATAAATTTAAAACAATGATACCTATATGAAAGTAATAAATAAAAATAATTTGATACAGTTACGTACACTTTAGTCTCAGGAATAAACAATGGCTCTATCTAAAAAGTAATACAATGAAGTGGAAATTCAGCAGATAAAATGATCCACGGGGGGATACAACTTTCATTTAATGCGAAGTTAAGTAGGTACCTACCCTGCAAGAGGTACCTGGATGTCTAGCATTTAGTTATGACCGTACCTAACCCCTAACACCGATTTGACTGATTATAATTAGCAGTGGTACCTAGTGATAGTGTAGTGTAATAAAAAAAACAAATTGCTGTACAATAATTTATTAAAAACCAGGATTACTGTAATTTCGATCTTTAGATGAACCTGCATACACAACTTCATCCTGGTTGTGAGGCCATACTCCGCTTATTTCCGTAACACCATCATCATTATCACTATAGCTTACGGTTTCAGTGTCACTTACTATCACACTTCTAAAATAAATCATGTTTTAAGAATTCTCCTTCTAACCTGCGAACGTGTTTACAATGCTGTGCCCACTCATGAATTGTAATGGCGTCAAAAGCTTCTCTAACTAGGCGAGGAATTTCAGCATTTTTGTGCTCAATATTTACATCGGCAACTTTTCTTTTCATTGTGCTCCATATGAGTTCAATGGGATTGAGATCACAGTGATAAGGTGATAATATAATCATTTGTGTCTATTGTCTTCTAAATTTTTTCCAATCTCATATACAGGTTCAGGCTTGTTTCTCTTAATTATTTCTAAAAGCTGGGGTTTAGTCAAATCCTCTCACTAGTTTATTTTGGGTCAACCATAATTGCATATCTTTTTTTAAGGAATTCGTATTTGGGACATTATTCACAAAAATACGGTGATAAGGAGCATTATCCATCACTATTATGCATGGCTCTTGTAAATTAGGCACAATTTTTCAATAACCCGCTTTTTAAAGTTGGTACTATTCATCTCGTCATGATAACCACCACTTTTTGTGTTTGATTTAAACATAAGTAGTGCATTTGTAACAAATCCAGTATCTCCTCCCGCATGAACAATAATATAAATTAAAATCAAATTAAATAATCATTTATTTCAATCCATTCAGATCATAATCAAAATTTTGAACCACAGTAATTATATTTATAATTGGATAAAAATAATAAATTAAATAATATAAATAATAAATAAAAATTAAAATGTCAAAATTAAACCTAACCTAAATCAAAATCATAAAATAACATAAAATCAAAAAATAAAATAAAATTATAATCACAAATATCATCATAAAATTACATGAGAATTTCAGCAATATACCTGCCTCTGAGTCATTTGTTTGTTCGTCAGAACATTAATCATATAACAATGATTAATGTACTGACAATCAAACCTGTTCGCAAATACGCTCAGAACGGTGTTGGCGGTGGTCCGGAGCTCGTGCCCCAGAGATGTGCACCACTTTAATGTTGAGTAGAAACAGTCGACTCGGGCATCGGCGAACATTCCCGAGGCGCTGCAATGCCGGGGCAGGCCCAACAACTCCCTGAACGCATTATTATACTGAACACGGAGAGCGTTGTACTGCTTCTGGGTATACGACACCCACAGGCTGGCCGTGTACAGGGACGTACAAAAGGCTCTGAAAAGAGTTTGTTCTAGGTTGAATGGTGTAAAGTTATAAAATCTTTTTAATTTAACACCGTTCAACCTAATAGATGGAACAGAATCCGGGCAGCTCCGACCCCTGGGCTGAAAGACCATGCATTCACTCTCTTTAGCGTTATAGAGCAAACCGTGATCAAGCGCGTAACGCTCACAGACACCCAGCCGCCTGGACAAACCACACACCGAGGCGCTCAGCAGCACCATGTCGTCTGCGTAACTGATATTTTTGACACAAACACCGTCAATGCGGCAGCCGACACGGGTGCTGCTGAGCTCCTCTATCTATATATCTTTTCTCTTTCGATACAGGCTCCAATACTCCGCCTTCACCCTCTCCTTGCCAACATTTGTCAGATGTCCTTTATAATATACTAGCGCCCGCTTTGCACGGGTGCGAAGCGGGCGTGGGAAGAGGCACGAGATGCCATAGGAATCTTTTGTGACCTCTCCAAGGCATTTGATTGCGTAAATCACGAAACCTTGCTCATTACTATACTAGGACATTACGGACTAGGTAAACTTGCACTCAGTCTAGTAAAATCTTACTTAAATGATAGACAGCAGCAAGTTCAAGTAAATGGTATCAATTCACGGGGTTTAAAAGTCAAAATGGGGGTACCACAAGGCTCTATTTTGGGTCCTTTCCTCTTTCTATATATATTAATAAAGTATATATTAATGATACCCCATCTTATAAAAAATCAACCTCAAATGATATTATTTGCTGACGATACGTCCTTAATTTTTAAGATAGATAGACGTTCCATAAATCTTGACGACGTAAATAACGCCCTACAGCAGGTCCAAAATTGGTTTACTGCTAATAATTTTGTATGAAATGGGAAAAAACTAAATGCATCAGATTTGCCTTACCAAACGTTAAAAGAAATGATTGCGACATAAGTAGTATTGAACAAGGAGAAACTTGAATTCGTCGAAAACATGGTTTTCCTGGGGATTACGCTTGACTCAAAGCTATAATGGGGTCCTCATTTAACATCTCTTGCGGGACGGCTAAGTTCAGCAGCATACGCTGTTAGAAAAATCCGTCAATTTACTGATATAGATACGGCGAGGCGGGTCTATTTTAGTTACTTTCATAGTATCATGTCTTACGATATCTTATTATGGGGTCGTGCTGCAGACATCGAGTGTATATTTATCCTGCAGAAAAGAGCCATCAGAGCCATTTATAATCTCCGTCGGCGTGATTCCCTAAGAGCTGTTTAAGGATATCAACATCATGACGGTACTTTGTCAATACATTTACGAAAATATTATGTATGTTCGGAAAAATCTTCATCTTTTTAGCAAGATTAGTGACAGGCACAATTTTAATACTAGAAATAGGAACAAATTAGATCAATCCCGATTTAGATTTATCAAAGTACACACTTCTTTTATGGGGTACTGTGTTAAATTTTATAATAAAATAAAAGTTGATATTCTCGAACTGAATGAGAGAAAATTTAAAGCATGCATAAAACGCACACTATTTAGACAAGCGTATTATAAACTGGAAGATTATATCCTCGATAAAAACGCTTGGCTAAATGCTGGTCCTGCTCCACAGTCACGGCTGCTTGGGTCCACTTGTTAGGTTTTTATATTTTTGGAAAAGATGCTCATTTTTTTTATAGGTACTCACATAATTATTATAATTACTTATTTATTCTTTTTGATGTAAGAACTCAATCGTTGTTTTCATTAATTTATTTTTCATTCTTTGGTCGTTCGGACGGACGTGTTACGTAAATAAACAAATTTCAAGTTTTTTTCCTTTACTTTTTGGGGTCAAACTAGATTATTAATAAAAAAATTCAAACTGTATCGTGTGACATTTCAAATGAAAGGACTTACTGTGAAGGTTTTAATTATATTTTTTAAATAATTTATACTAAAAATGACCATTCCCCCCTCCCCTTATCTCCGAAACTACTGAGCCAAAAATATTGAAAATAATGCAGATACGCACAAATTACACAAAAACCGATAAGAACTCTATAGTGCTACAATAACTCTTTACACTCTTACTAACTTATCTGTGAAATGGCAAAAATTGGAACTACGGCCGTCATGTTGAAATGTCATTCGATTGTCAGAGTCTACTACATTCGGGTTCTCTGGTTGTTTTGTCGTGATATTGCTGAATTTATAAAGTTAAATATTCCGAAAGCTATTAAAAGTGATGCTCGAAACATTATTTTAAAGGCTAAAACCTTTTTTGAAGAAGAAGCTCAGGCGGGGTCTCCGATTATTCCATTTAATCAAATTACCAAACGAATTTCGGCAGCGACAGGTTAGTGTTGTCAACTTTCTTGTTATAAATTACCTGATACTTAACTAATTATTTAACTCCACGAAATATTCGTTTCTATTCTTGCTGCAGGTTAGTGTAACGGTTACGTACATCTATTAGATAACCTGCTGAGTGAGTGAGCCAACTAACCTGCCAGATTTCAAATTTCTACTCACATTTATTTTATTATCTTTTATTTTAGGTGCGAGTCAAGGACTAATTTGTAAAATAGTTAAGGAAGGGCACGCAGCAGAAGAAACTTGTACAAAAATTTGGACACCAGGCAAGGACAGAAAACGTAAAAGTGGATTTGTGCATGTTGATGATTTTGACATGGGAGTTATACGGAGGAAAGTGACTTGAATTTTATTCTGCTAAAAAAGAGGTCCCTACTGTTAAAAAGCTTCTAGAGGTCTTAAAGACAGAAATAAATTACACAAAACAGCGAGAGAGTCTGCGAAAGCTGCTTCACAAGGTGGAATTTCGTTTTAAAAAATCTCAATCCAATCGGAAGGTTCTAATGGAGCGGAATGAAATATCAGCTTGGAGAGCTAAGTACAAAAAACAAAACAAACAATCAATAAACACAAAAACAAAACAAACAAATAACACAAACAAACAAACATAGTACAAATAATCAATTTCCCTAGCCCTGGCCCATAATTTACTCATATGAGACATATATTCACTCTTCGCATACCTACATCGGGTAAATGTTGGCAAGGACCTCTCCGTGAAGACGGAGTACTGGAGCCTGTATCGAAAGGGCAAAGGTATATTATTGTTCATGCGGGAGGATATGTGATTTGTTACAAATGCACAACTGGTGTTTAAATCAAACACAAAAAGTGGTGATGTTCATGACGAGATGAATAGTACCAACTTTAGAAAGTGGGTTATTGAAAAACTTGTGCCTAATTTACGAGAGTCATCCAGAATAGTGATAGATAACGCTTCTTATCACCGTATTTGTGTGAAATAAGTCCCAAATACGAAATCCTTAAAAAATATATGCAATTATGGTTGACCCAAAACAAAATTGACTACGGAGAGGATTTGACTAAACCTTAGCTTTTAGAAATAATTAAGAGAAACAAGCCTGAACCTGTATAAGCGATTGAAAAAAAAAATGAAGAAGACAATAGACACAAATGATTATATTTACCACCTTATCACTGTGATCTCAATCCCATTGAACTCATATGGAGCACAGTGAAAAGAAAAGTTGCCGATGTAAATATTGAGCACAAAAATGCTGAAATTCCCCGCCTAGTTAGATAGCTTTTGACGCTATTACAGTTCATGAGTGGGCACAGCATTGTAAACACGTTCGCAGGTTAGTTAGAAGGAGAATTCTTAAAACATGATTTATTTTAGAAGTGTGATAGTAAGTGACACTGAAACCGAAAGCGATAGTGATAATGATGATAGTGGTACGGAAATAAGCGGAGCATGGCCTCACAACCAGGATGAAGTTGTGTATGCAGGTTCATCTAAAGATTACCATTACTGTAAACCTCGTTTTCAATAAATTATTGTAAAGCAATTTGTTTTTTTTTATTACACTACTCTATCACTAAGTACCACTGCTAATTATAATTAGTCAAATCTGGTGTTAGGGGTCGATAATTAAATGCTATATAGACATCCAGGTACCTTTTGCAGGGTAGGTACCTACTTAACTTCGCATTAAATGAAAGTTGTATCCCCCCGTGGAACATTTTATCTGCTGAATTTCCACTTCATTGTATTACTTTTTAGATAGAGCCATTGTTTATTCCTGAGACTAAAGTGTACGTAACTGTATCAAATTCTTTTTATTTATTACTTTCATATAGGTATCATTGTTTTAAATTTATAAAAACTGTAATTCTTATTAAACGACTAGCTGTGCCCGCGACGTCGTTCGCGTGCGCTTAGATCGATGCTAGCCTATTATCTTACTTCTAATTTTTGTTTACTAATAAATGCGAAAGTTTGGCTGGCTGGATGTTTCTTACTCAATTACGACAATACGGCTGAACGGATCTGGAATTCTGGATGAAATTTCGCACAGAGGTAGATTATAGTCTGGAATACCACATAAGCATTCTTATCTCGGGAGTACCTACTTTGGGAGATATTCAGGATTCAAACCATTTATTTACAGGTAGATACTTGAATTGTTAAGATCAGTCTGTCAAAAACATGAAGCTATTTGCGAGTTTTAAAGCGTAAGTCACTATGAAAAAGAACGTGCAAGAAACTCCACGGCCAGTCTTTTATATTATGTTATGTACCTATTATAAAAATACTGGTTACATTTTCCTTGTTGCTTCGATATGTGAAAACAATTTAAAGAAAAAAGGAACCACATAAAACAATTTCAAATATGTATAAAGAAAAGCCTGATAATTTGTGAAACGTGGGCGAAGCCGCTTGCTGGTAAAATATAATGAAACAATTCACATTAATGCTTCTCTGTAAACTATATTTGAAGTTAGTTTTCCAGGAATGTACCTATACATACTCGTATTAATTATATGAATTGCTAATGCGAGAAAATGCGCTTCGCGTTCTTCCTCAGTTTCCAAAGATCAAGAAGCAGTTGCTCGAGATCTTTAAGAGCTCAAGCGAGCGTCTCGGTCTGTGAAAGTCTCCCGACTCTCGCGACAATGCATGGCGCATTCAATCTACCGACATACGCTCTGTGCGTTCCTGGCTACTCTCGAAAGATCGAGAATTTGCCATGCGAGAACGTTGTGTACTTAGCCGAATCTCGCGATGAGTACAATTATCTAAAGTGCGAGTTCTGGCCTGCCCTTCTCTAGCTGCAGCAAGTCTGGCTTCTCGATCTTCTGCTGTTCCTTGAGACCTACTTAGTCTCATATATTTGCTATATTGTGAAAGATTCGACCTTTTTCTAGAAGGCATTTTGAAATTAGCGAAACAGAAATAAGACGGACCGCGGTAGCTTATTAATAAACAGGGTTCCGTTAGCAACCTCTGTACGGAACCCTAAAATCGAGTTCGTTCGCACGAATCAAAATCGTACACGAAGGTTTAGTAATAGGGTCCCGTCAGCACCTTTGGAACGGAACCCTATAATTCGCCCTGTAACGCAAGTCGAACCGTCTGATACTTCACACGAAGCAGAATTCAGAATCGATCGCGGAGGCTTAGTAATGGGGTCCCCCTGTCACCGTGACCACCTTTGGTACGGTACCCTATTTTTATGAGCCTTGCTTCGCAAATCGAATCGTTCGTTGCTTCGCTCTTAACGGAATCAGTCGCGTACGTAGGCTTAGCCGTAGGGTCCCGTCGACGCTTTTGGTACGGAACCCTACCAGGCCTGAATCACAATTCGAAGCGCCAAGAAGAACCCAACCAATTCAAGATTACGATAAACGAACAATTATCCAATCCTGTTAAAGACAACTCAGAGAAGGTAGCGATATTGGTAAATTAGACCCTAACAAAGACTTTCAAGACCTATTCGAAACCTAACCTAAACACCTTACAAACTCGACTGTGTTTGAAATTCAGAAAAACGCGTCATCAGTGACCGCCATCTATCGACCAAGTAAGTAAATTGACGAAATGTTTAGCATCATAAGGATGAGTAGTAGAGAGTATGACAACATTAAGGTATAAAAATGTTCAATTTTGTTTTGCCACGTATTAAAAGTTTCACACATAACTCAACGATTTGTTTTGGTGTTTTATACATTCATTTCACCTTTTTCAATAGATGGCGCTGTAATCAGAATATATGAGGAACAGAATACATTAGGAAGCTTCTTACTAAACTTAAAAATTCAATATCTTTTGATTTTGCGGGTCGATTTGGATGAAATAAACGCTAAATGTTACTCGGATTATCACTTAGTACCTAGATTTGGAATCCAATCTGTGGTTTATGCGTGATGCTCCCTCAAACGCACAGACAAACAGACAAAAATTTCAAAAATAGCATATTTGTGTTTTGTAACTTTTTCCTAACTTTTCTATGTAATTTTTGTGCAAAAATATTCAATGTACAGACACGGTTGGTCTACGATTTTATTATATGTATAGATTGAATGTGAAATTTCCTTCGTGAAAACTTACTAAATTTTGGGCACCTTATATTAATTTAGCAACACTAAATCGACGGTACCGTCCTCTTTCAGTTCACAGATAAGATGGTAGGACTATACACGTGATCTGACTAGCACTTAGCCAGTTTTTTTTTTAAGTCAGAACACAAATTTCTAATACATAAGTAAACTTTTTTACACATAATACAGCTAACCATTCCATTTTCTATTTTTATAGCGCGGGAAAAAATAATTCGAGTAGGCTGTGGTCTGTTTCTCTGTGGTTGCAACGCGACGCAGCTATCGCGCGCTAGCGCAAGCCGAGCCGCGGGGGCGCGTGCAGCGTGAAGAGAGCGCCCCGTATCGTCATCTCGGACGGACGCTATTTTCGAATCCTCCGCGACTGCGCTGTGACGCCATTTTGTTTTATATTAAAAGTTTGTGATTCGAGTCTCAATTATTATTGTCGGATATAATTATGTAACCTTGTAAAACCGTTATACAATAAAGTTTTAATGTACCATCATTAAAATGGCGCCCCAAGCAGTGGCCGAATCCGCCTTGTCATCACTAACGTGGAGACAACGAGGAGTCAACAACGCGGAGAAGATGAAGATAACGTAACGTTCACTGAAGAAGAGAGATTCGACGAGCGTGGCAACGCGGACGATGCTGCGAGAGCCGGCTCGAGGCTGACACTTCAACCAGTTTCCCAGATCCCTGCAGACTTTTTATCCACGCTAATCGAGACGATAACGCGTGCGCAAGTGGAAGCCAATAGAAGCCTCATCAACACGCTGATGACGTCCAGCGGTGACTTCAGGGCCTCCACTCCAGTCGAGGCCTCTCCATCATCAAACGCGACCAGCGGAGGTGCCGCTGTCGCAGCCACGCCGTGCAGTGACGCCAACTTCACGAAGTGCACGGCGAGATTCGACGGGTCGTCTCAGGACACCGAAGTCCTGGAAGCGTTCCTGGACGCCGGGAGATTTACAAGGAGTGTGCAGCGGTAAGTGACGAGCATGCCCTACGTGGGTTGCCCATGCTGTTGGAGGGCGAAGCCGCCGTGTGGTGACGCGGCGTGAAAGCATCGGTGCCTACGTGGGCGGACGCGATCGCGCGGCTCCGCGCAACATACGCGTGGCGCAGCCCGCGCACCTAACCCTGCGGGAAATATTCGCCAGAGAACAAGGAGAAGAACGTGCAGAAACATTTATATGTAAAGTGCGCGCATTAATTGCTAAATTACCGTACACGTTCGAAGAAACAATGCAGGTAGACATTTGTTACGGTTTACTACACCGACGCGTAGTGAAAAAAGTGCCGCGAGACAGTGTTCGTAGGTTAGACGACTTATTATATAAGGCAAGGATCGCGGAGGATACCTACAAGGCGTCTAAGGTAAATTCTGATACAAGTAATAATAATAGTACTTCGACCAAAATACCTACCACCGACCGCATTCTCACTCAATCGAGTTCTGCTACCACGAGTGCGACTACGTCGCGTTGCAACAACAGTCATGTTAGTGACGAGTGTCGTAATCGCGAAAAGGCAACCCTAATAAACCTAATAGCAATAATACACCCAAGGAGTTACGTTGTTATGGTTGTGGCAAACAGGGCGTCGTCGTGAGGTCGAAATGTGATGTTTGCGCGAAAACAACGTCAAAATCCGACGACAAAACATCTTTCTACAAGGTTGATATAGATTTTTGTATACAGTATAATGTCGACGTAGGGAATAATAATTACGCTAGTACGAGTGATATTGATTCGTGCGTTCGTATTACGAATATGAGTACGCGCGACAATCACCCAATGGTAAATATTAGTTTCATGGGCCGTAACAGCGTGGCGATTGTAGATACCGGCGCCACGCATAGCATTGCGAGCCGAGTCTTACACCGAGTTCTAGTAGACTCCACGAAACGTTTCGTTTCGGTAAACTGAACTAGTTTACCGAAACGAAACGTTTCGTGCACCTGGCTGACGGAACACAAGGGTGGAGAGACCTGTTATCGGCCGAGGTAGAGATCACGATTAAGGTGGATGCTCCAGGTTAGCCCGCGAAATTCAAATATTTTTATTTTCTTTCGAACTACATGAACTTAGAGGGCTATATTGATGATTAAAATGGTTATAATTCTTTAGATAAATACGCGTTACGGTCGCAGATCGCATTTGGTCCACATACAGCTTCACACTGACCGGCAAGTTGCAAAAAACATAAAAATATTTGAATTTCGCGGGCTACCCTGGATAATTGACGTCGCCTGTCGCACATGGGCATTCTCGGACAGTCCGGAAAATTGTAACGACTTTGTTTACACGTACACTCTCGACTCAGCCGATACAGGCTTATTGCACACCGCATCTTCCAATGAGCTATCGCTGCGATCGGACGAAGGTTGCAAGTTAACCCCCGAGCGGCGCCGTATCCTCAACGCGTTCATTGAAAACCGCGCGCCGCAATTTGCGCGCGTCGGACCGGCGACGGAGTTAGCTGCGCATCGTATAAAGGTGAGTCCGCAACAAGAACCTACTGCTTGTCCACCATACAGGATGTCTCAAGTTAAGAAGGAGGCCTTGCAGAAGGAGCTTGATAAGCTGCTGCAGGACGACATTATTGACGAGTGCGAGTCACCTTGGGCCTCCAATGTTGTACTCGTGGGTAAGAAAGACGGAAGTTTAAGGCTATGTATAGATTACCGAAAGCTTAATGCGGTAACCGAGCCGGATCGGTATCCCCTCCCGCGTATCAAGAATATACTGCACGCCGCCAAAACCAGTGAGTATATGACCACTCTTGATCTTCGCTCAGGCTACTATCAGGTGGACGTCTGCCCAGAGGATCAAGACAAGACTGCGTTCACAACACCAATCGGCACCTTTAGATTTAAGCGGGTGCTGATGGGGTTGCGAAATTCCGGAACCTTCCAAAGGATGATGGATCGCTTCCGTTCTAACCTGAAGGGAGTGGAACTCCTGGCGTACCTGGACGATCTGATCTTGCTGTCACCAGGCGCCTTCGAGAGGCACCTGGCTGACCTGGAGGCAGTCTTCGAGCGACTGGCCATGTTCAAGTTAAGAGTCAACAGGGACAAGTGTCTTTGCAAGGGAGTCTGTCAAGTTCCTAGGACATGTCATCGTCTCAGGTGGAATCAGAGTAGACCCAGACAAGACCGCAGCTGTTGACAACATGGCCGCCCCTCAGAACGTGAAACACTTGAAGTGCTCCTTACAGACGTCGAGTTGGTACCGACGCTTTATTAATAATTATGCGGAGATCGCGAGACCCCTCACTAACCTCTTGAAGAAGTCGAGTGCTTGGCGATGGGACGCCGAGCAACAGGAGGCGTTTGAACGCATCAAGTCTCTGCTCGTCTCCGCTCCCATCCTCCGCCAGGCGGATGAATCGAAACCCTTTGTCCTTTGTAGTAATAGCAGCGCTTATTGTCTTGGCGCTGTTCTTATGCAGGGGGAGGGACATAACGAGAGGTCGATCGAGTACGCAAGTCGACTCCTCACTAGCGCCGGGAGGAACTACTCCACGACCGAGCGAGAGGCTCTCGCCGTTGTGTGGGCACTTGGTAAGTTCCACGGGTATGTAGAAATCGCGACGATCACCGTTAGGACTGACCATCAGCCTTTGAGGTGGCTGATGAGTCAAAGGCCACCTAGCGATAGACTGGCCAGATGGGCCCTGACGTTGCAAGAGTTCGATCTCAGCATCGAGTACACACCCGGTCGCTCAAACGTAGTTGCAGATACTTTGTCGCGACCCGTTTGTTCAGGCGACCAGAACGAGTGTGACCTATGTATGACGGTAATCGATATGCCGAAGAGGAACAGTGGCGATATCCGCAGCAATCAGCTATCAGACCTAGAGGTTCGTAAGATTATTGAGGACATGGAGTCTGACGAACCTTCTAGGGTGAGACCTTGGTCTGACCGCGGGTACACCATTTCTGATGGTATCCTATACAGGTACAGCTTGGAGTCTGACGATGGAGAGGACTGTTGCCTAGTTGTTCCTGAACATGTGCGCAGACAAGTCATGGCTGACTTCCATGATGCGCCGACGGCTGGCCATTTCGGCGTGGAGCGCACATTGGGCCGCGTTCGTGCTAGATATTATTGGCCTGGCATGCGCACGTTCATCGCGAACTACGTAAAGGAGTGCGTGCCTTGCCAGAGGTAATAAAGCTGACAACCGCAAACCAGCCGGATTGCTACATACCCCTGCTGTGACGAGACAATTCGAGGTGGTTTCCGTGGACTTATTCGGTCCACTCGTAGAAACGCCTAGGAAGAACAGGTGGGTGTTGTTCGTCGAGGACGTCTGCTCGCGCTGGGTGGAATTGTTTCCACTGGAGAACGCCACCAGCGTTGAATATGCTCAGACGCTCGCAAACGAAGTTTTTCTCAGGTATGGTTTGCCACGCCGCCTTATCAGTGATAACGGCGTGCAATTCGTGAGCGAAGTCATGCAACAGGTGTGTCATGTACTGAGGATTAGCCAGTCACTCACACCCTATTATCACCCTGAAGCCAACCCGATAGAGAGGAAGAACCGCGACCTAAAACCTCAACTAGCCATACTCGTGGGCGACGAACATAACACCTGGGACGTCCACCTTGCCGCAATCAGGTTCGCTATGAACTCGGCTATTACCAGTAGCACAGGATATTCACCGGCATACCTCACCTTCGGGAGAGAGTTACGAGCCCCTTCCGACTCCGCGATAGACATAAGGGATATTTCAGAAATAATCATTCTTTCGAACTACATGAACTTAAAGGGGTATATTGATGATTAAAATGGTTATAATTCTTTAGATAAATACGCGTTACGGTCGCAGATCGCATTTGGTCCACATACAGCTTCACACTGACCGGCAAATTGCAAAAAACATAAAAATATTTGAATTTCGCGGGCCACCCTGGAGCATCCACCTTAATTTCGGAAGTCAGTGTTCAAAAACTAAATAAGTAACCAAAAACACCGACTTCCGAAATTAAAGTTATTTTTTACTTTGTAGTGTTTTGTTTTTTCGATGCCTGTATTGCTTAATGCAGATTGTCTTAATATCAGTACCTATGTAATGAAGGATTCATTCATTCATGACCCATCCGAAAAATATCAATTGACTTTACAGAGAAGAGTAGATTTCTCATTATTTACAGTTTTTGACCATAAGGCAGAAAATGTATATTTTGAGACTTTCGCTAACTCGAAAATAACCCAATGTGGATATGATTTTCAGGGTCAAATTGTTGCAAATTAGCTCTAGTATAATCAATTTTATGGAAAGCATTAAATTGCCAGTCAGTATGTATGTGAGGTGTAGGTACTCGTGCATATTATGTTATGAACAAGTCGCTACCAGTAGTACCCAACTGATATGGCTTACCGATGTACCTGCGCAGAAGACGAATTTTTAAACCGCGGGAAATACTATTAACCAATCGGCACGATGGAGCGTGCCGATTCTTTTTCCTGTATCACTATTGGTCGGCAGCCGCCGCCATGTTAGCGCGCGCCGCATGGCATGCACGTGACTTGCGAGTGAGACGGAACTAACATCTGCAGTGTATTATGAACCTTATAGTAGTTATTTAAGATTAATTGTAAGTTTTAAGCATTCTTTCGTTAGTCTTCGGGCATTAATTCTTTTCTGCGCGAACGAAGATTCACGACGCGCCTTAATAGTTGGGTACCACTGTACCAGTTAGCTTGTATCTGTAATGAGCTAACTTGAACGGACTATGGAGACAGTTTCTTGCCTCTAAGATACAATTATCTAAACAAAGAAAAAAAAAATGATCATGTAAACCACATAATATTTGATACCGTACGTGGACGGGTGACAATCGCCTCGTCTTTGAATACTGGATATTTCCGTGTACACGAAATTTTAAAGCAAGAATCGTATCGAGTTCAGCCAGTCATTATCATGAGTTCAGTCCGCGAGGGTATTTTAATGGCACAGGCCTATGATGGTTTTCCTTTAAAAAAACTAATCACGAATTGGGTAAGTATAAGGTACAAAGCTATGAAAAAAAAAATGAAAAAAAAAATACATCACCTTTTTTTTTGAAAATGTTTTTTGTTTTAGTACCTAATACTTACTACGTCTTATAAACTTAAACTTCCAATTCCTTTGATAAAAGCGCTCTCAGTAGGTACTGATGGCCGCTAATTAAACGGCTGATAGACACTAGCTTACTAGTGTCTACGGCATGTTTACTAGCTAAATATTTTTTGTAACTACCTAAAGATATTTTTATTTTATCGCTCAGACACCTAGAAGCAGTAGTCAAAAGTTTTGATCCAGGTCAACGAGGATGGCTTAGTATTGGTCAAGTGCGCCGAGCATTTACTACACTGGGTCTAACTCCGCCTGCTAATTTAGAAGAGAGGACTTCAACCGATGTAGTATTAAATGATTTGGCAGTAACACAAGAGCAAGAACTATTTGATTTATTGTCTGCTGGTGTACCTGGATTTACAGAGGAAGACAGTGTTCAGGAAAGTCAAGCTCCCACTACTGATTAGTTAGTTTTTAGAATGTGTGAATGTGAACCTAGGTACGGTACCTATTTCCGTAGGTACCTTCATGTACTTATGTCACGATTGGGTTTTCCTAACTAGTTACATATATTATGTTTCAGTTTATACTTTGTATTTTTCACCTTTCAATAATATAAAAGACAAAGATTTTACTAGGTACGTTTCTTTTTAACATAACATTGCGCCTGTATAATAGGGAACATGCAATATTTCCATTTTTGCTTTAATATTAAAGAACTCCATCTAGAATAGACCACCACATATTATAAGAAATGAAAACGCTTTAATTTGATGCCAAAATTGCGTTTTTAAACCGACAGTTTAAAGGTTCGCGCGAAAACTGACGATGACGTCACTCGTGTCTATCACTGGTCAACAACTGTCCTAACTCAAAGACATAAGGTTGCCTTTTCGTTGGCATAACAGCAGATACTCGTACGTCACTATAAACGCTGATTCTTGTTTTTAGATACGTTCCATGCCACGTTATTTTAATTCATTATTTTTTGTTAAAAATCGATATTAAACAAAATAAAAACGTTGCAATGGCCTTTATTTTATACTTTTTTATCATTTTACTGACAAAATTCTCATAAATTCTGTATTTGCATATTTCCTATTGTGCCTAAGGGTTTGGCTAGGTCGCGCACAGAATAGAAGGACGAGGGATTCGGAGACGTCGCACCTCATCAATCGGGACCCAAGAAGGCGCCACGAGGGCCCCATGCGCGCCTCTGTTAGACGTAAACTCATGCCGTCCGGGGCCGCGAAATCTTATTAGCGCCCGCAGCTCCCGGGCAAGTCTGGTCCGACACACTATGTCCTCCGCGAGAGAGAGGATTTTCACCCTGTAAAACATAAATCAATGCACAACAGATAATAAGGAATCTAGGCTTATAAGAATTTAAATAATTGGGCGAATAAGATTAAATTAAGTAGGTAACGCAGATAATTACTGAATCTATTTTTTGTTTCGGGTTGAGCTGATTTTAGGGTTGTGTACCAAAATAGTAAAAAGGAACCCTTATGGTGTGACGTGTGTGTGGTGTGTGTGTGTAAGTCTGTCCGTCGCACAGCTGGATATCTCAAGAAGAACTAATGCTATCAACTTAAAATTTGGTACAATTTTAGATGACGTTTGCCAAATTATTTAGCAAATAAAAAAAATGTTTATATTTAAGTTGCAACAGCGATTGAAAGGGGTTCTCAAAAATTCGAAGTGGGGCTACTAGGGCATATGCCGTTCCCGCAGAATAAATGCACAAGTGTAAAAAAAAAAATTTCAGGAAAAATTAAAAACCTCAATTGATCCGCGTACGTTGAAGGACCAATTTGAATCTTGAGCTTTTAAATGCTTCATCTTTAGTGAAAGGTTCTCAAACAATTGTAAATTCAGTTTTTAATTTGTAAAAGCAGCCATTCAAAAGTTACAAACGGTTAAAGGTGGTCCCTCAGTCGTGACCGACAGGCATCCATATCTCAAAACCTAGTTAAAATTTACAATTGCTTTTAATGACTAGGTACTCTTAGTAAATTAGTCTTTTTTGATAGAGGTTTGTAGTGGAAAAAATGTTGTTTGTAGTAGAGCAGAAATTGAAAAAAAAAGAGATCGACTAGATCAAAACTTTTTTAAAACTATTTTCGACTGAATTATTTCCGGTAAGAGGAATAAGTATACGATTACTACAAACGCTGAAAATGACTAAGAAAGGAGCAACTTCCGCTTCGTTATTAAGTGATCTTATAAGGATTCCGTTTTTTGCTCGCGGAATCCTAAAAATAAACAATACATTGATAAGATGAGAAAAGGATACCTATGTTCAAAATGCTTCTAACTTTTACGGACCGACTTTTAACCCATTTATAACGAACGATCGTTATAAAGATCAAAAAAATGTATGGGGAATACCCCCAATTTAAAAATAATAACGAGCGAATAACTTTTGCGTATTGTTCAACAATCGCCGCAGTTACCGCATACATAATCTTATGATCATAATTTCGAAGTGCTTTTGTATTTTAATTCTTATTAGCGTAATTAACTTTCACTGTCTTCCAACAGTACCTACCTAAGTGTTTACAAATTAGCTTGTGATTGAAATTTATTTTATGCACGTTCTTTTATTACCTGTCTAACAAAACTGTGAAATAAAATTTGATCTTGTCATATCTTTTATATAAAACAAATGATATTATATTTCATAATCGTTTTAACGATCGGTAGTAATTTCAGGATGTATTTATTTACGCGATTCAAAATAACAAAGTGGGCAATGTGACGAGTGAAATGAAATGTTTCCTTGTAATAATTCTTTAAAGTAGATATATCGTAGTTCCTCGAAGATACATGTACTGGAAGAAAACATCAGACACTGATTTTAGTATTATAATTATATAATGCTATGTCCAGGGATAGATTTAAATTTATCATGACTCACCTCCACTGTCGTGACAATGCTCAGATAACTACTGAAAGTGACTTTGCAAAGTTGAGACCGCTTTTTGATATCCTGAACAAAATATTCCTGAACATGTCTCCTTTGGAAGAAATGTACATTTTTGACGAGGCTCTATTACCTTATTATGTAGGACACAGCAGTAAACAATTTATACGTGGAAAACCGATTAGATGGGGTTCTGGTTTGAAACCACTAGATTGGGATACGTATTATGGTTTGATCCCTACCTAGGCCATGCAGCGAATATTCCACCGACTTAGAGCGAGGCCCCATTAGTGCGTTGCGCTGCGTTGCGTCGCGTCATCGCAACGGAACAACGCATTGTATGCCACACTTGTGTTGCGTTAACGCTGCGCCAACGCAACGCAAGAGGGTATGCACGACGCAGCTGCGTCTCAGTTCAGCCTTTGCAATGGATAGATACAAACGTGTTCTTTTGTTGCTTTTATTACGGCACCGCCGAAATAAACGTAGAGATCATAGAAGATTCTGGATATCTCCTTTGATAGCATTAAGAAATAGTGATGATCAGTTTTTTATGCAGGAATATAGGGAGTTGTTATTAGATGAAAAGACTTTTTTCAATTTTTTTAGAATGAGTGTGGCCAGCTTTAATAATTTGGTTGAAACCTTAAAACCACATATAAAAAAGCAGTATACCAAATTCAGGAACCCTTTAGAACCAATTGAAATGATTGGTATTACATTGAGGTAAGTAATTCAAATATCATAATACTCGTAATGTTAATCAGTTATTAATTTATTATCTTTAAAAACAGTTTAATTTAAGTATTACTATTACAACAAAGCAAAGTTATAATCTTCTTCTTGACTATCATCAGTAAAATTATTAATGTGAGTAAGTGTTGGTTGAATAGGTTCGAATTCATCTGTTCGATACGACGATGGCGATGGTGACTGGGCATGTTGTCCAGTTTGATATCCGCGTGACTGCAATGGTGTTGCTTGATACTGTTGTCCAGTTTGATATCCGCGTGACTGCCATGTTGTTGATTGAGTCTGTTCCCCGAACCGAATTTCGGTAATGATATTTATAACTTTGCTTTGGAATGTCAAAGTTTGTAATTCCGTAAAGCTGTCCAAAGAAGGCAAAATTCCTTTGAAAAATGATAAGTGGCGGTTTTCTTTCTCTTGCAACGCTTCTAAAGCTTGCGTCTCGAAATCATCTATTGCTTGGTTTGATCTCTTAGAGCGAGGCCCCATTAGTGCGTTGCGTCGTCGCAGCGGTGACGCTGCGTCGATTTCCATATATTTCGATTTATTTCTAGGCAGATGGATGGACAGATTGTCCGACCAAATCGTGTTTGTATCGCGTCGTGAAACATGGACATTAGAGCTCTGCCTCATTGGCACACCACATCGCATCGCCGCAGCGGCGACGCAACGCAACGCAGCGCAACGCACTAATGGGGCCTCGCTCTTACGGCTTGCAGGCACGTAGCGAGAAGGACCTGGGCCCCAAGTCTGCTATTACAATAGTGTCAGAATGGTCGATCACTGATCTCATAATTGTTGATTTTGACAAGTTTGGTAATCTACTAACATAATAGTGTCATTATGGCTTTCCAATGATCAATCACTGACACTCCACTGAACGAAATGGCATAAAATGGTAATCTCGTACATAATGACAAATGAATGACAGACGTATGCGGTAATCTGCTAAAATTTTGACAGTTGCATCGATCAGTGACATACCATTAGAACGTAATTGTGTAGTCATTGCTTTTCCAGTCACTGCGCCCAGGACCACTGACATGTCACTGACCGATCAGTGAAGGACCATTATGAATTTAGCAGATTACGAACTTTTAGCAAAATGACAATGGCATCGTGTTGGAATGACGAATTTATAAAAATTAGCAGACTAGGGGCCCTGGGGGTAACGAGGACATTTCTTTTGTAGGAAATGGAGAAGATGATGATGTGTTTTCATTTCGTTCCGTTTCTTCAGACACCATTTCAAGGCTACTGTCAGTTTTATTTTGGGCAACTTTCATCAAAAACAGCAACTGATGGTAATAATGATATTTTTTCAATTGTTTTGCCCCTGATCCAGATGAACTGTTTTCTTTTATTTTTTTTACGTATCGAAAAAAGTTGTCCTTCACGCTTCTCCATTTTTTCACAACCTCGTTACCTGCAAAGAAAGAAAAAAATGTGTAAGTACCTAACTTGTCTACACTGACCAATCTAAATGGGCCACCCTGTTTATTTTTTGTGTTTCTATTTCAGGTACTTAGGCAGCGGAAATTCGATAAACGATTTGCATTTCAAATTTAAACGTGGAAGAGCAACAATTTCTAGAACTATTTCGTCAGTTTGTCAAGCTATATGGAAATATATTCGACCACAGTATATAGAAGAGATCACAGTAGAAAAACTACAAAATATTGCATTAGATTTTGATCTCAAAGCTAACTTTCCTCATTGTTTTGGGGCAATTGATGGGAAACATATACATTTAATAAAACCAGACAAAAGTGGCTCTCTGTTTTATAATAATTATAAAAAATATTTTTCAATTGTTTTGCTGGCGGTTGTTGACTCAAATTATAAGTTTGTTTTTGTCGACGTGGGTGCATATGGTAAGGAAAGTGATTCTACTATTTTTAGAAATTCGACACTGTACAAGATTTTAATGAGAAATGAATTACCATTGCCTGATCCTCAACCACTTGGAAATGATCATAATAACGAGCCACCAATCCCTTATGTACTCGTCGGTGATGAAGCTTTTGGTTTAAGTAAGCATGTTATGCGCCCATACGGCGGATCCAATCTCAATGTGAAACAAAGAGTTTATAATTATCGCCTTAGCAGAGCTCGTAGATACGTGGAATGTGCATTTGGGATCATGGCAAATAAATGGCGCATTTTACATAGGCCAATTGATACGTCATATGATTTAAATATTAATATTGCGAAAGCATGTTGTGTTTTACACAATTTTGTTATACAACACGATGGGTTAAAACAACAAGACAATATGGCAATAAGTAGCTTCCCACAATTGAGACCCCATAGCAATGAAGAATCATTAGCCGAAAATTTTATCAGAGATCAATTTGCTAATTACTTTATGAGTCCAGAAGGGGCTTTACCATGGCAGTTGAAAAAGATATAAATTAACTTATGTATTGAATTTACAAATAATATAATAAATAACAACTCACCAATCTTGTTCTTTTTTTGGTCCTCAAACTCCTCGTAATCTTGAAATATTTTTTTACAAACAGCTACCCATTCATTCGCTTTACGAAATTTATCACTGTAATGTTCGTGTGATTTATCCCATATGATGGGTCTTTCTTGGACCAAGGATATGAGAAAATCTATATCAATATCCTGCTCACTCATGGTCAGATAAAAAATGTCGTTACGCTCGTCTAGCTTCCTCCTCTAGCAGTGCATCACTGTCCGTCGTCGCAGCGGAGCTCCGACAACGCAGCGCATCACCCTCCCTCCCGCTTCGTCTCTTGTCCGTCGATCAGTTGAAACGTCGCGCGCGACGACGCAACGGTCTAATGGGGCATGTTATAAAAAATGTATGGAAAACGACGCAGCGACGACGCTGCGACTACGCAACGCAGCGCAACGCACTAATGGGGCCTCGCTCTTATAGGCAATTAGTTAAGTATGGGGGCTGGTGTGATTTTGCGCTATGCTGATCATTTACGATTTCGTCACCCAGATGTGCCTTGTTACTTTGTATTCTTTGACAATTTACTTTCTTCTATTCCACTCTTCCACGAAAAGAGGGCTCAAAGCCGCTGGAGCAATTCGCGCGAGGACCGTACAAAAAAAGCGTCCTTTGCCGTCTAATAAAGAATTCAAGAAGACAGAAAGAGGCACATTTTTTTTTTTTACTATTAATAGGCATGCGCTTGACCACCATCTCACCTGATGGTAAACGATGATGTGGTCGAAGATGGAGCACGCTTGCTTAGAAGTAACCTATTCACTCTTGACTTAAAGACTCGCAGGTTATAGCTATCGGGAAACACAGACTCCGGCAGGGAATTCCACTCCTTAGCTGTACGCATTATGAATGTGTTGCATTAAAATACAAGTCTACCCAACCAGAGCATATTTTGGTTTGGAAGTGGAATGATAGTGTGGTGTGGTGTCAGCAGTATGCAATTCAGAAAACATCGAACCCTTACATGTGTACATCGATAAGCCTGCAATTATAAAAAGCTACAATAAAATATGGGGGACTTGATAGGTCTGACCAAAACATTGGTCTTTATCGTACATTTATCCGTGGCAAGAAATGTTATTTCTCATTGTTTTGTCACTGCTTGAACATGGCGACTCACAATGCGTAGTAACTACAAAAATAATGAAGGAGAGTACGATGAACTCACATTCCGGAGAACTATCGCCAGAGGTACCTTGGAAACAAAAAAAAATAAGAAACGCGGTCCTTGTCCCACTCCCAAAACTTACAGTTGATCATCTGGTACCATCTAGTTTATTTAATTTAAAATAGGATACAATCGACAAAGTGGTACCTAGTTATTTGAGCGTTGACCTACCTGCCTATTACTACTGATCGTTAAAACGATCCGCATTTTCCGAGCTTTCCTGAAAACTCAGTTTTTTTTTTTTATTTTTGTATGTTTACTAAATGCATCAAGGTAACAATACTAAAAAAATACTGTGATACGAGATAAAAAAAGTTTCAGTAACAACTGGGTTAATGGGGTTGCTATTAAAATTTACTCCATTTTGTAAATTCGAAGATTTTTTTTTTTTTTTTAGGCTAAAATCTTTTGGCAATTTTTGTTTTCCAAAAATAGAAGGGTGACTTTTAGGGGCTGTCTTTTCATGAAGTCGCAAGTAAAAATCCTAATAATATAAACTAAGGAATATATTTGAGTAATTTTCTAAATACTATTCTATGTGTATGATACATTAGGTAGGTACCTTAATTTTATACATGTCTCCATCACTTTTGTATTTATTCTCACTTTTTATAGTTGTGGCTTTTATAGTTACAAACCAATATTATAAAGTATTTACATACAAACCCATATCTAACAGTAACTTAACCACTAGTTGAATATAATGACCTACCTTAGTTAAACCAAACGTTTAAGCATTCAATTAGAAATTAAACATAAACAAAACGTAGTGATCGGCAATTTATTTCTAGTCACTTTACATCACATTTGAAATGTCAAAAAAACATAAAGTATGTATAATATATTGGAGTTTTGATATGATTTTATTTAAAAACAGAACTGTCTCGTTAAAATAAATACGGTCGATTTTTCCATTTTATATAAGCTTGTCACAAATGAGTGTTTTAAATAAACTGTTTCTTCATTTATGGCAAGCGGGCTATTTATTTATGTACTAGCACTTCGGTTCGATATATGTACGTACTTTCCTTTACAAACTTAAACACCTCCTCCAATACCTCTATCCTTTAGGTTTGCAGGGTAGTTTAACATTAACACTACAAAAATGCAATATTAGGTAGTAAATAAAAAATATGATCATTATTATTTTTATTAGTTTATTTATATGTGTCGGTTGCGTCATGAATTCATGAGCGTTCTTAGTCCTTTTCATAAGTACTACACCCCTTTTGAAAAGTTGTTTCTGAATATAAATATACAATTTTTTTTTATTAGTTTACAAAAACGGAAATGCGTAAATTACTTGTTAATAGATTAAACTAAGGGCAGTTCGCTCAAACCGCAACATTTTCCTTACTTTTATACCCTTCATACCATTTAACCAAAAGTCGGATTTGAATAACTTAAAGTGGCGCTGGTGGTGGTGTTGGTTTGATAATTATATCAAACCATTTAAATGGATAAGGATTAGTTAGTGAAACCACTGTTCCATTCCGGGTTTTGATAGAACAACTTCAACAAAAAGCGGTCATTGTGACTTAACCATAATAGTTACACATACAACCTCGCGGTTTTTTTATATATTATTATAAAAGCGAAAGGTTATTCATACACTCACTAATTAACAACGAAACCTCAAAAATGAATAGACATGGAGATGAAATTTAGCATGAGATAGATTATATGAGTAGTTACGTCAGCTAAGAAAGGATGAATAAATTTATTTCTTAGGCGGTACTTGAAACTAGGAATACTGACTTAAGTGAAATGAAAAGAGGCAGCCTTTTAAATTTACTTATTGGTTTTTCAAAACCCACCCTGAAACACGATTGCGGTGTTAAAGTTTGCATCGAAGAATCATATTTTTTTCTACACTAATATTATAAAGAGGAAAGATTTGTTTGTTTGTTTGAATTGAATAGGCTCCGAAACTACTGGAACGATTTGAAAAATTCTTTCACCATTAGAATCCTATATTATCCCTGATGAACATGGGCTATAGAATGTTTTAAAATTAGTTAGGAATCCGTATGAAAACTGTGATAATGTAACCCAAGGTGTGAAAAAAATACCAAAAAAGATCCTTATTTCGCGTGCGGAAACTATTGACAATAGAGCAAAGCAATGTACTACAGTTTTATAGACGACATAAATATCTACAAAAAAGTCCTGTAGGGTATGTATCTAACTATTATGGTTAAGTCACAATGACCGCTTTTCGTTCAAATTAATTAAGTAATCAAAACCCGGGTGAAATGGAATAGTAGTGTTTTTAGCATCATGATATTAATCCTTATCTATTTAAATTGGTTCATAATTAAGGTTGGTTATGTGCATGTAAATTACACTATTAATTATTGAAATCGGACCTCTCGTTTAAAAGTTACGACGGTTTTAAAAATACACTAAGTAAGAAAAATGTTGCGAGTGAACGAACTGCACTACGTTTAGTCACACACTGTTTAACAGGTTAGATGGGAGATAAAGTTCGTGGAGTACCAACCAAACCAGCGAACGAAGTCGCGGGCGAAGTGCTACTTGGTTTATACTCTTAAAACAAATACCAAGTTATATAAATAATGACATAATCAGTTTTTCAAAACTACTCCCCGGTGGGGGGAGTTTAGGTGGTGTTAAAGTTTGTATGGAAGGGTCTTATTGGTGGCCCGGGTGAAGTTGAAACACAGCATTAATGCTTTTGTTAAAAAGTAAGATTAACATGTAGGATAAACAGTACTTTTGTTGCCCCCAATGATTGGCACTTTGCTAATTTATTCGGCGTGGTAAGAATGTTTATTTTTTATCTTATACTGGTAAAACTTATTTGTCTCAAAACGTCAACCATCTTTAGCGAATGTTCCAAAAATGTGTCGAATTAGATAAAACTTAACGAGGCAGGACATTATTGCTTGCCTCAATTTACTTGGAAAATGGTATGAATGATCTAAACTTGGTATAATTTAAGCGGATCAAACTATTGTTTCATAATCAACCCCCAACGGGGTGAAGGGCACAAAAGCTGTGTTGATCCTGAGACCAGCAGCAAAAAAAGCTGGTTAATTATTAGTAATCGCTTCGATAACCTAATTTTCTAAAACTAGGCTTTTCAGTGTATCACCCTTAAAGGGGCGTTGAAGTTTCTGAAGTACCTGCTAAATGCGCGCGGACGAAGTCGCGGGCCAGTGCTAGTAAGTAATAATGAGCACTTTTATGATGTAGTACATTATTTTGATGTGTATCATCAATAGTTTTCTCAGCGCACGCCAAATAATGAATATATTAGGCAATTTTTGGCTACTTTGAGTTACATTATTACTATTTTCGTAGGCTTCTCTATTTTTCCGATGGTGAAATATAGTCTATGTTTTAAGTTAATAAGAAAGAAAGGCGAAAAAATTTTTGAAATCGTTGGAGTAGTTTTTAAACCAAATCGTAACAAACAAATAAATAAATAAATCTTTCCTCTTTATTTTATAATGATTAGAGTAGATTACTAAAATATTAATAAAACAAACCAGCTATAATCTAACTGGGAAGTAAATCTCGAAAGCTACTTTGAATTTTTAAATATCTATGCGCTTTATTGTTCCGTTATTAAGACCAGTTATTTTATATATTCACAATCAGTATATTGACACTGAAAACAACCACCAGCGATAGTATACGATTTCAAACATACATACAATTTTGCTCTTCACATTTAAAAGTGATCCACCAAAATATGTTTCAAGTAATCAAAATCTTTCAAAAACTTTTTGCTCTCTTCTCTCCAACGCAATAAGTAAAAGGCATTGGGATTGCGCTGCGGACTTGTGAACATAGCGCGATTCAACTACGTAAACACTTCACACATAATTTGAATAATTAAACGTGTATAACACTAAAAACAATAATCTTAGTAACATAAAGAACATTAAATATTTTACATACATAATAAACCGTAATCCAGTTTGTAAAGCAGATCAACATTCATATAAAAAAACGACTTATTACATTTTTTAACAAATATCTTATTGCAGTACACGATGCCATTTTAGTCGTCTAACTTAGGTGGCTAACTTAATGTACCCGACAAAAACTACATCTATGATATGATGATACGTGCAGTAACATCATTTTAAATAATGTTTACGTAACAAAACAAAGTCTACGTTCCTTTCTGTGACGTCCTTGGAACACAAGGCACGGACTGCGGTCGCTTCTGATGTTTCAAACTACGTCAAATGTCATTTGTTAATGAATATGTAGTAGTAGCCATTGTACCTATAGATGAAGTGGGCTGCCGTTGTAAGACGAATAAAATGGCAGCGTGTATTACAAAATAATACAGAAGAATGTGTAAACTAGTACAGATGGTGTCAATAACCAGCAAATACAAAAAAAATATTGCCTTACACGGTGCCACAGACAAATACCTGTGACTAATAACTGTATTCCAAGATGAAAACAGTTACTAGACAGTTATAGCATTATTATGTAGTTATTACATCGGTACCTATCACAATTGGGATTGGGACAGCTGTACACTTGTTTTTCACAGTGAAAGTTTCATAATAATACTTTCCCTAGTAACTAGCCTCCGTCATAAATGAAATTCTAGCAACCGCATTGTATGTTTTTTTAACATTATTAAGACGGGTCAAAATTTTAAATGGTTTTTTTTTGGGGACAAGCCCACCACACGTTCCCAACCACAGCAACTCCTGAAAGCCAGAATTAACAGTGGCGACCACCAGAAAAACGCCGAGCCAGTGAAGCCCGACGAGTCCCGGACAAGCGATTAAACTGTCTTGGATCTCGCAACGAAATTCATCAGAAAAGTTCAGTGGAGGTGGAGGAAAAAATATAATTTTCACTTCCCTCCTTATCAATCAGGAGACAGAACAGAGCTAGGCCAATAGGCACCAAGAGACATACCTATTATACAACTGGGTTAAGCCCAGATACCTTTAAAAGGGTTTATGTATTGAGATAACAATGTCAAGTGCCATGTTCTTACATTGCCCAGCTGTACAAGCTTAAGCTCATTTATAATATTATATACCGAATGAGTTAAGAAAAACTTTTGTGCTAAGATAAATTAAATTTAGAAACTAAACTTATAAGAAAGTAAAACCATCATTATATGACAATGTTTATGACTATGAATGTTATGTGGTAGCAACTCACCATATCTCTGTCAAATGTTCTGAACATGAGCTGAATGATTATAATTTAATACTGGTTTAATAAAATGATATCATTCACCGTGTTCTTCACGTTATCCATAAACTTTAGCAAACGCTCCTATAGCTTTAACAAATCAAATCCAACACAGGAAGTAGTACTCAAAAAGGCTTCGTTGCAAAGATATTTGTAATTTCATTTAATCGAGTTATGCAGTATGAACGGTCGGAAACTAAAAATCTGTCAAATGCTATTTGAATTTCATTTGTTTTTCGTTGTCAATTCGGATAAAGAGGCATGCATATTGGATGATTTACGTCGAGGTATTTAGTTTGTATGAAAATTAACAAAAAACAAGAATTGATTAATGTGTATATGATGAAAAATGCTTATGTTTATCCGGTCGAAGTTTATGTATATCGTCCGGAACACGGTGTACATATATAGCAAACACCAACATGTAAGTAATGATTTTTTTTGTACAGTCCGTGACCAACATTGTCATGTCAAGCCATTTTTAACCGACTTCTTCAAAAAGGAAGAGACTATGTTCGGCTGTATGTATGTTTTTTTTTTGTATGTTCACAGATTTCTCCGCCAATTGTGGAACGATTTTTTAATTTTTTTCGAAAGCATATACTCCTGAGTTGCTCCCATTGTCACTAAGTCAGAATCAGATGATGGGATCCCATGAAAATCGAAGGAAACTCCCAAATTTTATAGGCAGATACAATGTTTTTCATAAACTTTCTAACGAAATTCAGATATTTGTGCCTGGTAATCATCATCTCATGTTGTGGAAAATGTTTGTTCAGCGATATTTTCGACAATTGTAAACCGATTTGGATGATTCTTGTTTTGTTTAGAAGAGTATTTTCCCGGACTAGTCCCATTTCAATTTGGTGAAGACCTGATGAAGAAATTCGGAGGTAGGCAACGGAACTCTTCAATAAATTATAGCAAATGGATCGGAATTTCTGAAATCGCATGTCTGTTGATTGTTTACACCAGTTCATAACATAAAATCACGCCGGTACGCTGTGTTTGTGGTTTCTTGTCTGTACCACGCTGGCCCACATATAAACAGAATATTAGCGATGTTCTGCTCGCTGTGCGTGAGTCGCTCTTATCTTCCACCGGATAATATGAAAACTGTGAAACCGGGGGTAAAGCTGATGAAAGCAACTACGGGCACATTTCTCTGGCTACAGTTACGTGTTAGTTAGGTGTTTGACGGTTTGCTTAATACACAGTTAAGTAAATATATATCTCTGCACGATAACCAGTTTCAGACCGCGATTATCAACGGAAAGTGCCATACTGTGTCTTAAGCATACCGTCAGATACTATAATGTAAAAACCCACCGGGGTTTTACGGGCATTATAGTATCTAGTATTCTAGTATCCAGGACAGGTCGAGAAAGCATGCGGTTACCGAACCGCATGCTTTCTCGACCTGTCCTGGGCTTTTGATTTGCTGACGTATGATCTTTTGTGGGAAAAACTTGTGCGTAAAGACCTACAACGAGAACTTGATACCATCCTCAAGTATTGGTATGCAAAGTCAATAGCGTCAGATGGGCGGAGCCATATCGTTTGGAGTGCAGTGTAAGACAGACGGACTGACCTCACCCACGCTATTCAACTTTTTCATGGACGCGCTGATCGTCGCGCTGATCAATCAGCATGTCGGATGTCATTTTGATAAATTCAATAATATTTTACGCTACGCGGACGACATGGTGCTGAGCGCGTCGATCTGCGGCCTGAGGAGGTTGATGGCGACATGTGAGGTTTACGCTGTTAATTATACAATTATTTATAATATTAAAAGTGAGTACATGGTCTTTGAGACCGGTGGTGCCAGATGCCCGGAAAATGTGCCGCATGTTGTCTAAATAATGTACTCTTAGACAGTGTAAATAATTTTATATATCTAGGGCGTATAGTCACGGCTGACCTCGGAATCATGCTGATTTAGAACGGAAATGAAGGGCTGTATCTAGGACAGCTAATATATTGGTTCGCGCGGTATTCAGATCATATGAAAATGACTCTTTTTCAAGCATATTGCACATCTATGTACACCTGCAGCCTGTGAGCTACAGCACCCTTCATATCCAATTTAATAACGCTTTCAGGGCGGTTTTGCCCGCTACTGCAGGGCTTCAAGTATGCTCGCATTGGCACGCACGAACTGTTTTCATGCAACTATGCGAAAGCACTGCGCGTCTCTTGTAGAGTGCGGGCCAGCTCCAATAACTTTCTGAGAATAGATTGAACTGTCCTAATGTGCGGCACTGCTGTGATAGACAAGTTACATATAGCGTCGCATATATGACAACTGTAATGAGTTGACTTTGAAATGTAATTGTAATTATATACGGTAATACATTTTACGTAATTAATCACTTTGTGAAAACATTCTGATATGTGTTATACCTGAAATATATTTTTTTTAATGTTATTATATATATATATATTTATAGAGTTCATTGTCGCACAATCCCAATCAGCTGTTAAATGGATCACGGAATTAGGTTTTAACCGTAAACAGTTAACATTAGTGTTACTGATGCGCGATATTTTTTTTATTAAAAAGGGTGGATTCCTTGACGCCTTGGTTATTTTAAATCGGAACAATATTAATAGTAACTTCTTTAGTTTAGGCTACTAAGACGACGACGACTGCTTAAATAGACGTGGTGCTCATTGGCCTTTCAACCTTTACCACAACAATGTATGTAACGATTAAAATCGCTTAAGAACATGATTTATTAAAATTCTTGCACGGATTATATTCGCGATAACTTTCAAATTCGCTATTACTCAAGGGGTTTCATAATATTGGCCGCGGACTGTACAAGTTCATTTGTTGTGTAACACATGCAATAGGTACACCTTCAAACCTTTGCTATGAAGTTCTATTGCCATTGCATTTCATTAATTAATTTATATATTTGATGTAATTTGAAAGTGTTCGTGTTTATTTATATTCGTTTTTCATTTTACAAATGAGGCTAAAAAGTATTATTTTAATCCAACACAAATTTACCATTTGCTAGTTGCCACAGTGATGACGACACGCGTTACCGCTATTTAGTGAACGCTGCAAACACGGCCCACATAATTTCGCAGGCATCTGGTCGCATGGCTTCAGCCTCGAAATCTAGGTCTAAAAGCGCGCGCACGCGTCTCGTTGCTAACTCGTAATCTTCGTCGGAGAGGGGCGCAAACGCGTTTTCTAGCACATCAGCCGAATGGGCAAGCATCAAGAGAGCCAAAGATCGCTTGTCGGCGTGAGCGACATCGGTGATCGAGCGCCTTAGAGCCGCTTCTTGAACCTGCAATTTTATTGAAACATTAATATTTGTCAACTATTAACTGACTTCCAAAAAAAGGAGGAGGTTCTCAATTCGGTTAGTATTTCTTTATGTACAGTCAACAGAGCTATTTGGTATACAGTATATATTTTTAAATATATTTTTTCCACTACACTACCAACATTTATTTCTAATGTGTGTAAACTGTGCATTATAAGTTTTTGACATAGGTACCTGCGAGTGCGGCGCACATTGTCTACTCAGTACAATCACAATATTGTTTAAAAGTACTTGCAAGTTAGCTACCTGCATACCAAAAAGCTTTGTTGACTGTACCTATGTACATCGATTAGGTACTCTCGAGCTTTTGCATAAACTTTTCGAACTTTTTTCTATAGGCCAGTCAAATTAGCTTTGAACCTTGCAAAAAGTCCTAACTGTTTTTTTTTCGCGAATCGTGTATTTGATCTTAGCTTTTCTAATTTTAAAAAAATCCGTATCTGGGTCATTCTGGAAAAAAAAAACCGGTCATGAGCAAGTCGGACTCGCGCACCGAGGGTTCCGTCAAAATGTGTAGGCACGTATTATAAATAGTTCAGGAATCACACTCCACTGATTATTAACCTAAAATTGAATTAACTTAATTTACCAAAGTTAGGTACGCATTTCTCTACTTCGCTGTAAAATAATTAAATTAAGTAAAAAAACGTTATTGTTCGATCTTCTAACCGATTAAAAACAGTTACAAATTGAAAAATAAACTATTATAGCAAGATTTCCTTCCTCAATCGACATTTTTGCCGATAACCTACGTAAGTTAACCTGCACGAGCACACACCTAACTCGTCGCAAAAAGCAGCGGTGACTAACTTAGGAAGTGGATGTATTCATTGCAAAATTAGTACAGTCGCTGTGATATTTGAACACAAGAATAACATAGTAAAAGCAAGACATATTTTACGATTTGTTGTTTTTCATGATTTTAAAGGCAAATAAAGTAAAATACTTATATTTAGATATGGTAAGTGGAGTAGAAGTACCGTTTTTGGCCACCTTAGCACCGTTTTTGGCCAGTTAACATTTGAATTAATTTATAAAAAATTATAATATTATAACGATATATTTGTTGAGTTATAAAAAGTTTATATTAAAACAAATTGAGTTTGTAATGGTTTTTTTATATAAATTAATTTCTATCGTTTATTTAAACAATAAATGGCCATAAACGGTACAGTGGCCACAAACGGTACTTCTAGCCTGATTCCATAATTTACAAAGTTTTGGTTTAGGCTTCGTTTTTACAAGAAAGCACGGAATAACAAGGAATTCTTATAATTTGATCGTGGTCGAAAGCGCACTAGTTCGCCGAGACGGCCATTCGTGAACATGTCGCGCGGACATTGACACGCCCATTTGCCACTTCTCCTGTTTTTTTTTTATATATATTTCTATGATGCTGAAACATGCACTTTTTCAAAACCGGGGTCTTAGTCAAATATTGCAACTTGCACGTAAACATTCGAAGCAGCCATAATCGTAGTGCGCTTTCAGTTTTAGAAGGATTATGCTACACTTTTAAGACTAAAAATATCCAATTTCATTTTATTTGTTATTATTGAAAGTACAGACGCTAGCACATCATGCTACAACAATCTGTCAAAATTCCTCAATAGATTTTCAACTTTATCACTAAAGTTCAATTATACTAAAGTCAAACTTCATTCGGAAAAGTTTACAGTTTCGGGTACCTTGAAGTGCTGGCGTCTGTACAACAATCTGATTGCTAATCTCAGGAACTACTAGTCCGATTTGAAAAATTCTTTCAGTGGTAGCCCATTTATCTAGGAAGGCTATATATATCATAACACTAAGACTAATAGGAGGGGAGCAGTAATGAAAATTGTGACGCAGATGAAGTTGCGCGGGAATGCTAGTTTGTATAATTGGCATTTGATCTAACTGCTGAACAAAAAGCGACCGCCCCAGGTCGAAAACTTAGGGCACCCCGACACGGATGTTGGAAGCTAGAGTGAGCGAGCAAAGCGAGTGAACTTAGCTCGGGAAATCCCATTCATATTAGGTTCATTTAAACCCTGCAGGCAGAAATAGGAGCCTCCGTCAACTTCCCTTGGTCACAACCGAAATTTATACCGAATGTACATCGATAAAATTAGTGATCGTTAAATCTGCGGCGGCGCGGTTTCAAGTGCCACGTCTATTTTGAGACGATGTAGGACGCATTTACTAATTCCGTGCATGTCATGTTGACGGTTCGAAATAAATATTTGACAATATGAACATTATAATCGTCTGTTGTTATATTTAAAAATTGTTATATCTAACATTACATATTCAAAGAAAACCCAATCGAGCGGGAGGTCCATTTAATTCGTACCTCTATGGCGTTAACACGTTCGCGTGAGCAACGTCTTACAACGTCGTGTTGATATAATTATGAAATGGCGCAACGTCATATGACGGCCTCTAGATTGTCATATTTATTTTGACGGAACGTCTTCGGACGTCTATTTTATGGGCAAATTCCTATGGCGCATCTATTTAGCGCCGCAACACGTTCGATTTTCTAAGCCACAACCGCCGCATGACCAAAAAAAAACATATTTCTAGTTATGTACGCACACATGCAAAGGTAGCGCGCACAAACTCGCAACGTCTTATGACGTCCTCCCTTGTACCGCTATCCCAACTACTAGTTGACCTGCGCCCAGTGAGACGACCTAACGTGTGTGTATTGTGAACGCCGTGCAACTTATCTCGATTACGTCATATTTTATCATAAAAGGTTAGTAAATATTATGAATTTCTTTATTACACTTACTTGCTATAAGTATCCGCATGTTTTTGGGGAACAAACAATGTCATAACTAATATGAATTTGATATAATTTCGAAAGAGAAGTTCGTAACGGGTTTTCTGTTTTTTTTTGCATTTGCTTATTTTGAACAGTGAGAATATGGTAATAATCATAAAATAGATGGTTTTTATAATAACGTAACATATAGTTACATTTTGCTTTAGTAAAGGTGTAATATTGCATTGTTATAGAGGGATAAGGAAGAAGTATCATGAAACTTTTCGACGAAGCGTCATCGACGGGAAGAACGACACCAGATCCATTTAGTGTTAGTGGTGATGATGAATATGGATCTGACGGAGACTATAATCCTTGTAATGATGAAGTTAGTACTGACAGCAATACTTCTGTAAATAGAACTAGACTATGTCGTCGTAATCGTTCTTCTAATAGATCTCAACCCGTAAGTACAGCTCCAATGCATAATCGTACGTCTAGTTTGAGCTCATCGTCATCATCTGATGTGACCAAACCAAATCTCTACAAACTGATTCTGACGGATATCAAGATGTGACACTAATTGAAAATGTTCCACGTAGTCAAGATGATTCTATTACTTCATGTGAATCTGTGCAATCGGAATCGATACTCCAGTTAATACTACCCAAACGGTCGAAGAGCAACAGGAGCCTGATTATAGTTCGAATATACCAATGCAAGACCCAGAACCAGGCCCAAGCAATGTACCGGAAAGGCATAACAGGCCCGTTACACCACCTACAACTGTAAATTGAGAACACACAACATTAGATATCCCAGAATTCAATTTCGATTCTACATCAACAGGCGTCCAGTTTTATATCGATGAAAATACTTCGGTTCTCGATGTATTCAGACAATTATTTCCGTACAAATAAAAATGTTAAGAGTTTTTGATTAGACTTATATTCCTATATATCCAGTTGTATCATTTCAATTTCCTTAATTTATGTTGACGCCTATGAACGTTGTGTCGTTTAGCATGGTATGTCAGACCTAACGTGGTGGCGGCAACGTATATAGACGTCGGACGTGAAATAACGTTGCGCCACATAACACAGTTCTAAGCCGTACGTATTACGGCGGGACGTCTTTAGACGTTGCTTAACTTTGTATGGGAAAAAGCTGCGCCTCAGTATCAACATTTAAAAATGAGGTTGCTCACGCGAACGTGTTAATTTGAGCTCACATGTGAACACATGAATGAGCCTTGTTTCCAGGTTTACTTTTACACGAAAACGGATAAATCGTATCTAAACTTGCGCTCTGATTGGTCGCCATTTTATGTCTGTCCAAATTTTATCGGAATAGGGAGGAATTTATCGGAGGGGAGAATAAATATATGCATGAAAAACATATTTATCATCTATTCAGTTTATCTAAAAATATACAAAAATGTTATACTAACAGCGAAAATAGTATGAAAATTACTCTGAAAACGAAGGAGATATAATTATTTTAAACAAATATATCTGTCCCTCTCGCGAAAACGCTGTTTTCTATGGCAGCTGTATGGGCGTCATGGACGATGACGTCAAATTTTACATCGGACTTCTCTTTCTAATTTTAATCTTTGAAGCTGCATAACTTCATCGCGCATACCTTCAGGTATTTAAAAAAATATTTAATGATTGTATACTAGAGCTAATAAGTATTTCATTTTGAAAATAAAAAAAAACGCATGCAAATTCCCTATTACTTCGACAGATTAAAGACTATAAAATTTTGGTGCGCAAAAAAAGTATTCCAAATGTTCAGTTGACAATTTACCGACATTTGTTTTACGAGGAGCGGCTGCCTACCAGACCTCCACAACCCTTAAACTGGGTAACACGGTACTTCTTGGCAAGACTGGAGTCAGATTTACTGGCTTCTGAAAATCCGTAACGACTGCCAACGATCTACAAATGACAGACGGGGCCAACGGCTTAACGTGCTTTCCGAGGCACGGAGGAAACTCGGTATGTTAAGATGGTCACCCATCCACGAACCAACCTTGGGAAACGTTGCTTAACCTTTTTAAGATCGACCCGTGCGGCTGTTATTATTTAGCCACGAGCTCCGGTGACTCATATATGCACATAATTAACTAATTTTTAGGGTTCCGTATACGATCACTTTTTGTCCATCCGTCTGTCTGTTATGACCCTTTATCTCGGGAACACCGTGGAAGTATCGCGTTTTAATGAAATCCATATACAGTCCCTTGAAGCTGTGAAACGCAAACTTCTTAGTTAACGTAAAAAAAAAGATACGGCCGTTTATGCCACAAAAAACGCATATTTCGACACTCTCAAGAAAATAAAAAAAAGCCGTATAAGAATAATAATATATTCCCGTGGGTGTCGTAAGAGGCGACTTAGGGACTCGCCAGAGAATGGGCAGCAGCGTTCTCTGCAAAACTCAACACCATACACTGCGACCATGCATCGCCAACCCGCCTGCCGAGCGTGGCGATTATGGCAACCCCCCCCCCCACCCCATTTTGGGGGAGGCCTACGTCCAGTAGTGGACGTCTTTCGACTGAAATGATGATAATGTTGAAGGACTCTGACAATCCGTAACGACTGCCAAAGTTCTACAAATGACAGCCGGGACCAACAGCTTAACGTGCTTTCCGAGGCACGGAGAAAACTCGGTATGTTAAAATGGTCACCAATCCACAGACCAACCTTGGCAAGCGTTGCTTAACCTTGAAGATTGACCTGTGCGGCTGTTATTCTTTAGCCACGAGCTCCTCAATGATGACGAACAACTACCGGAAACATATTGTGAAGGACGGTACAGTTGACATAATATGTCGGGCATGTCACCGGCACGGGGAATCCATCTGCCACATTATTTCCGGTAGTTCTAGTCTGGCTAACGGAGACTATTTGCACAGGCACAACCTTGTAGCCAAGATTATCCACCAGCAACTTGCTCTTAAATACAATCCTGTGGAATTGGAAGTACCGAACTATAGGTATGTGCCAGTTCTCGTCCCAGCTGCGAGTCCCAGCGCGCGTCAAGTTGGGTGTGTACAAGACGTACTATCAGAGAAATATTGACCTAGCCAATTTTAAAACAAAATCCAAAATCGTAGTAAAACAATCCTCATCCTATAGAAATTTATTAAAAGAAATGGTTTGGGTTTTTTTTGACGTGACAACGTCTTATAAATTGGTTTGCCGGGTGACACTTCAAGAAACTGCGTTACGCTCCGCTCACGTTATGCGCTCACAATGAGAGCGAGTGAGAGGCACGCGTCCCTTCCACTCGGGCATGGTTAGCCCGCCTAAGAGCGAGAGAGACAGACTTCTTCCTACTATACGAATGAATATTCACATTAAAATTATTTTACCACTCAAAGTCGTTGTCACGTAAAACTTTCGCCCGTATACCGACTTTACAGGCAACCAATTTTTTTTTGTGGATGTTTACAAATATAATAAAAAAGAGCCTAAAAACCCGTTAGGTTTGCTCACTACGTGTTGATGACGGTTGCTATTGGTCGATGAGAAACAAAGACGCTGCTATACCGGCCGGGCAGTGCAAGCAATAATTACACTTAAGGTGGCCAGGTCAATATTTCCCTGATAGTACATACGCCCGATTCTGACGGACGCCGCCCCCGCTTGGTTCACCCTCACGTGTGAGGGGAATCGTGCGAAGCTCCGCGCGCAACAACATCTTGCGCTGCGGGCCATAGTACATGCCCCTTACATAGTGAGGAACGATGTCATCCAGCGGGACCTCGGGATCGAGAGCATGGGTGAGTTTGTGCAGCGCCTCGCGAAAGGCATGTTCGCGCGCGCCGACGCATCCGCTTGGCCTCACGTCAAGCAAATTGCGCCCTGGCGTGCGCGCCCGCTTGACGCGAAACACCAAAGTCGGCACCTTCGTCGCTGGTCGTTCTCGCTGGGCCTTCCCCAGGTCACCGGGGGTCTAACCCGGCGGGGACTGACCGCAGAAGGTGTTCGTGAAGAAGCGACAAACGGTTACGACGCCCCTGTAGTAAAACACGTCAGCGACCCAATTATAGGCGTGCGACTCGCTGCTATGAAAATAGTGGCAGGGGCACGCCAACATTCCACTGCAACAATTGTTGCAAACATAATAACCGGCCCGTTCGAGGTGCTAATACCGCGGTCAAGGGGCTTCGCCCCGATACCACCTGCCGCGCCCCCTAGCGGGGACGCAGTGACATCCACCAGACGAGCGGTCATTCCCATTCCTGTACACGCTGGGTGTAAAACTGCATGTTGCTGGCGAGGACATAGACATCTACGCCTGCTACAAAGCGCCCAGAAAGCAAAGCAAAGAAACTAGATTTGGCAGAGTTACGGGCGCTAATGACGCAATCTCAAAATGCGACCATGCTCGCCGGCGATTTGAATTGCAAGCACCCGGCGTGGACTTCACATACAACGAATACCGCGGGGAGACGGCTCTTTGCTGATGCCGAAGCCTTCGGCTTCACGGTGTCTGGCCCTGAGATGCCCACCCACTATCCCGACAGTCAGCTACATGCCCGACGTGCTGGACGTCGTGGTCCATCGAGGGCTAAACTGTCAGATCACGCAGCAAGTGATCGACGACGAGTTACAATCAGATCACCAACCAGCATGCCCCTTACACTGTGAGGAATGACGTCATCCAGCGGGACTTCGGGATTGAGAGCCTGGATGAGTTTGTGCAGCGCCTTGCGAAGGGTATATTCGCGCGCGCCGACGCAACTGCTTGGCCCCCCACGTCAAGCACATTGCGCGTAGACGGCCCCGTCGTACCGGATTGACGCCTGAGTAGGCCGCTCCCAACTACACGCGGCCTACTCAAACATCCCGACACTGCTCACCCAACTCGCATCCTCGGCGCGCGGCCTGTGCTAAGTTAATATAAGCAGGTTGCGTTCCGAAAACTTAGACATACACCACTCAACAGGCGCTTGTACTCACGCACCAAATATGTGCAGATGCATTGGGCGGTAGTTCTCACTACACGGCCGCCCACACACACATATGACGGCTCTGCGGTCCGGATCGTGATCGGCTAGCTCTGAGATTGGTCCGGACGGGAGCCACATACCTTTCTGCAGATGCGTCACTAAAGTCGGCACCTTCGTCGCTGGGCGTTCTCGCTGGGCCTCACCCAGGTCACGGGGGGTCTCACCCGGGGGGGACTGACCGCCGTAGGGGCCGTGAAGAGGCGGCACTGAGTGAACAGTGCCGCGGCGCGCCTGCAGTAAAACTCAGCAGTTACACAACAGGCACGCCAACATTTATTGCTTACTAAAAGCAACCCAACGACCGGCCCGTTTTGACAGGCCGAGGTGAGGTACTGCGTGCAGGGGGGCTTCGCCCTGACACCGCTTGCCGAGCCCCCTTGCGGGGACGCAGCGACAGCTACAACGAGCGGTCATACCGATTCTAGCGAGCGCCCCTTCCACATGCAATATTTCCATTTTTGCTTTAATTTTAAAGAACTCCATCTAGAATAGACCACCACCAATAATAAGAAATGAAAACGCTTTAATTTGTTGCCAAAATTGCTTTTTAAACCGACATATAGTTTAAAATTTCGCGCGAAAACGGACGATGAGGTCACTCCTGTCTGCCGCTGGTCAAGAACTGACCTAACTCAAAGACATAAGGTTGCCTTTTCTTTGTCATAACATTAGCGACGTCACTAAACGCCGATTGTTGTTTTTAAATACGTTCCGTTTCTCGGTACGTTAATTCATTATTTTTGTAAAATCGATATTAACTAAAATAATAACGTCGCAATGGCCCTTATTTTATACTTTTTATCATTTTTTTTTTTTAACTTTTATTTGCCAAAAACAGTGCTTTACATTTCCTTATGGTATACATTACTAGCTAGAATACATAACAACAAGAATATGAAACAAAGGAAGCATGTCTTACTTATGAACTCCACACTAGGTCGAGCCTGTCTCGTGGAGTACATTGGTGGGATTACCAAATGCAGTGTGCATTATATATTTATTTTACTAACAACATTCTCATAAATTCTGTAATTACATCTTCCCTATTGTGATACGGATCACGCCTGAATCAAATTATTATATTGTTACTATTTATTCTTTTATAATCATTTAATTGTTATTTATTTATTTACAATTCGTAATCATTTTGAGTAAATGTTATTTTAAAATTAAATATCAATTGATTTGATTTTCGTTTGTTATTCAATTAATTTGCTTAAATTAAAAGGGAAAATATATAAGTCCGTGATAAGACCTGTCGTAATGTATGGATCAGAATGTTGGGCTGCGAAAAAGACGGATGAAAATAATAATAATATAATAATATTCCACACAACTATCACACAACGCCATCTAGTCCCAAGCTAAGCAGAGCTTGTGTTATGGGTACTAGACAACTGATAAACATACTTATACAACGTTGATACGACAGAGGGGCTTTCCTTGAAACTGCCTATACTAGGTACCATTTTCAAGCTCTGTACCAAAAATAAATTAATTAGGAGCAGTAGTTTAGTCGCAAATGATTTTTAAAGTTTTTGCACGGTTTGAACACGATGTATCTTTTCTAACAGCTGAATATCGTCTAAGCATAGGTCATGCACCTTACAACGATGAATCTACTATGCGTTGTTGCCGCTCTGACGCATGTCGAAGGACATTCACTAAAAATTGGCAATGCAAACAAGGAAGCAATCAATACACACACACTTGCACTTTCACTACGAAAGCGACGAACGTAGCACATTTGAATGAAACAGAACTAGGTCAGTTAGTTGCATCCTTGTTTTTTTGCGATCGGTAAGTGGGGCCTGCGGCCTGCTCAGTGACGCCGACGCTGTCGTTTCGGAACGTAGGGTTTGTGGAATTCGCGCGCAAAGAATTGTGATTTTATTTTGTTATTGTGAGAGGACACGTAACTTGGGATTATTATTATTTAGTATTTGTGTTTTTTTTTTGTGATTGACTGTTTTTTATGGTGATAGGACACGTAACTTGGGATTATTATTATTTAGTATTAGCATCTCCGGACCTCACTCCCATGGATTTCTTTTTGTGGGGGTACATTAAGGGTGAAGTGTATGCCTCAGAGGTAAATACAATTGATGAGTTAAAAAATAGGATTATTTTAGCATTTCACAAATTAAAGTGCTTAGCGACGGACAGTGATCTAATTAGAAAAATAAATAACAATATTCTCCGTCGGTATAATTTGTGCATCAATGTAAATGGAGGACACATCGAAAATTTTAAAATTTTGTGTTTGTTTTTGTGCGCGTACTTCGAAACGTTACCTAACATAAAAGCCAGTGCGAGCGGAGGCCTAAGTCGCCGGCCGCCACCCGGCCCGGCCCCCACCGAGCACACGAGATACCGCACACCGCGCTCCGGCGCGCGCACGACGTTGCCGCTTTGACCTAGCGGTATCTAAGGTCAGTGTCTTTTTTTTTACAAAGGGTGGTTGCGTTTTATTCGGATTTGCAAGCTATTTAGTTTGTTTGAAAAAAATATTTTCTCATTTATGGCGCTTTTTGTTTTTGTACCGTATCGAATTAATACTGTACACGTATAGTATACGTAGTTTAATTTAATGCCCCTCTGTCGTATCAACTCTGTATATTTCTAAATAGATTGCATGTAGCGGAGATGAGAATGTTGAGATGGATGTGTGGAGTAACGCGAGTGGATAAAGTGAGAAATGAGTACATTGGAGGCACTTTAAAAGTGGCGCCAGTGACGGAAAAGTTGAAAGGGAATCGCTTGTCTTGGTATGGTCATGTGAAGAGGAGGGATGAAACGCATATAACTAGAAGAGTTATGAACATAAATGTGGATGGATGGAGAGGGAGAGGAAGGCCAAAGAAAAGATGGATGGATTGTGTGAGGAGCGATATGAAAGAAAAGGGAGTTAGTGATAGAGTGACGACTGATAGAACAGAATGGAAGAATAAAACGTGTTGCGCCGACCCCAAGTAACATGGGATAAGGGCAGGAAGATGATTTAATTTAGAAATAAATTAGTTTTTTGTTATTTATTTATTTTAGTTATTAATTATAAAACTACCGTTTTTATTAAAATAATTTGTATTTAACTATCAACCCGCCCCGGCTTCGGTCGGGACCAATATAGAACAAAACTGTCCCGCGACCCCGGCAGTTGCAATAACTCCTAAGATATTCATTTAAAAGTGATGCATTATAATATTATTATATTATAATGCATCACTTTTTACGCAAAACGCGGCGCCATTTATGTTTTGCTAATTTTAATTCTGTGATATCTTCTAAATTATTCATTTAAATTACATGATGTAAAGGGCACAATGAATTTAAGGTACTTAATTGGATAAGGATCAATGCCTGTTGCTTAAAATCGCTTCGTAAATATGCCATTATTTCTCCTAAAAAGTAAAGGTTAAAAATGGTTTTTGTGGGTTATCCCTAAGAGATAGACATATACCATTGCGGACATTTTTGTAGACCTTTTTAAGGTGTACAATATTATGCAAGAAAATGTGTTTATTTACGACATCACATTAGAAACCTCTAAAATTATCAGTGTTTCTCTAATAATTTATGCATTTATATCATCGATCACGAATAAAGAACTAGATACACAATTCCAAGTAAAAGTTCTTTTAAAACTGTCACCAAATTGTGTTTGGGTATTGCTGGTGGATATAAACATATATTAATGTAAATTCAAATTTAAACGCAATGCTTATTAACCCTTTATACAAAAAGCAATTAATTTTTACGACCGATACCAACTGATCAACATATCAACCTTACACGCATAACTTAAAGTTCGAATTACAAAGTGCCAAAAAAAGCAATTAAGTTTTACGATCCAGGATCGCCGCTAGGACAAGGAATGAGTGGAGTCAAACTTTCCACTACTTTTTTATTGAAACTGTCATAAGAAATGTTTTTTTTTTTTAATTTCGTTAATGCAATGTATCGAAAATTGTGCATTACATAAACCATATTTTATTCTATTCTATGTTGTATAGGATGTGTAATGATTATAATTTACCTGAATGTAAATGTTTTTGGACCTATCCACCACACACCACCACCTAGCACCACATTTATTTATTCTTTTTTTTTGTTACACTCATATTGATCTAACAGCAAAGAACTCTCATTAAAAAACAAACTATCATTATTTAATTAATATTAAAAATTAAAAAAAAAACAATAGCATCTCCAACAAATGGAACAGAATCAACACGCATAATCCGAACAATTTAAGTGAGCATGCGATAGTATGATTAATACGTTTGGTAAGAGTCTTTACAATTGAGATGCTTAATAACTCCTGCTGTTTAAATAAATACGCGCTACGGTCGCGGATCGCATTTGGTCCACATACAGCTTCACACTGACCGGCAAATTGCAAAAAACATAAAAATATTTGAATTTCGCGGGCTACCCTGGAGCATTCACCTTAATGTAAAAAATGTTTTTACAATGATTTATTGACAAAATATCAGCAAGTTGTTACTGTGATAACAATTATGTAATGACAGATAAATAGATGTGTGATTTTTGCAATTTTTAAACGAGCACTGAGGCATGTTTACTGTCGGAGCGTTCAAATGCTACTAAATTAAAAGCACACCTAAATGTTCAAGTTGGTGCTCATTCGGCGAGGACATTTTTTTCCGCTGATTTTGTATCTAGTTCTTTATTAGTGATTGATGTGTTATATACATATAAACCTTCCTCTTGAATCACTCGTAACTATTAATAACCTGCATAAAAATCCGCTCCGTAATTTTAAAGATCTAAGCATACACAGGGACAGACAGCGGGAAGCGACTTTGTTTTATATATGTAGTGACATTGACTTTCTTTTGAACAATGGCGAATAACAACCCTAAAGACAACATGAAACCCGTAAGAAGTTGGTCTCCTTAACCAATTTATCCAGTCACGCTTTACTCGAGCCGTAATATTTTATAAATTATTTTAATCTGATATGTGTGTAATGATTTTTGATAATGGTTTTTTGATTTTATTTTTTGAACTATGTTGACATTACTTATGTTTTTAGGGTACGGAACAAAAAACGGAACCCTTATAGGATCAGTTTGCACGCGAATTGACTCGCACTTGGCCAGTTTTTTTAATCAATTAAAAATAATATTTGTCAAGTTTGTTTGTAACTCCTATCTAATTATTTTTTGAGATATCGAATAATAACAACACTAGTTGTTATTATTTTTTAATTCTTAACTTGTATTCATATTTGCACACCATGACAATGGTAAACATGTTAGCACAACTCCATACTTATACTTATAACACCTTTCATGCATTTTTTTCTTTTCTATTATTATATGTTCACACATGTTTGAGCAAAGAAAGTTATCTGAATATGAAATCCAGACATTTAAGCTGATGAACCTATAATAAAATTAACATGAATGCTTTGTATGAATATATGAATTTATGTGAGAATTTGTTTCTAATTTTTTATCAAGCATAAGCAACATTTATTTAATCTAAAGCTACACACAAATTCAATTATTTTAGAAGGATTCATTATCATTTCATGTAACAAGCCTTGTTAATATAGAAAGAACATTATTATTATCATAAATTGATAAGAGTTTTGTGGTTTTGTTACATTGTGGAATCCACTCTAATATTATTAAGTTTCCTTTTTGTTCATACTTTTGGTGTACCATGAAGTGTATATAATAAATTGTAAATGCAAAATAACTTTGTCTGTCTGCATGTTTGTTTGTTACGTTTTCACATCGAAACCACTGAATCAATTTTGGTACAGAACTAGTTTGGACTTCGGCGAAGGACCGATATTACTAATATAAATACTCATAGTACCAACAGTATTAATATAAATACTCATAGTATTTATATTAATACTAGTGGTGCTGACAGAAGATGTCTGCTAAAACATAACTGCAGCACCACCTACCATGTACCATTGTGAATCTAAACAATCCAGGGAGCCACAAAGACACTAAAATGTCAAAAAATTAGAGCATCTGGTTAGGAGTTAAGTGAACAAGTCTAAAACAAATTACTGAAAAAGAAAAGGCGGGTTTGGTGTTTAGCAAATATCTCAAAAACTAATCAAGATATTTGAAATCTTAAAACTAAAAATATTTTTTTTCCGAAATAGCTGCAAAAGTTGAACAGAGCAATTATTTTAAAGTTACAGACTAATTCATGGGTACTAGAGTGTTTACCTTTTTGACCAAGCGACACTTTACAACATTGTCAGTCAGTGGATGAGTAGTCATATCAAACAGCAAAAAGTTCTGCTTTTCTGTTGTCAAAACTCCCTTCTCTACAAGATTTTTTGCCAGCCTTTCACGGACATTTTTCAATTGATATTTTAGTTTCATTGGATTCCATGTTTCACCTGAAATTATTAAATCACTTGTTTTGTGACCCAATTTTGATGTTTGAAATACATATGAAGTAGGTAAGAAGATGGCTAGTAAAGATTAAAGAAAAAGTTTCTAGAAGGCACAACAGCAGTAATGCTAGAAATGAAAAGACACATTTACACAAACAATTGCAGCTACTGCTTGCAGCAATTCTGTCCCTTGATTATAAACACTTTAATGTAAGCTGTTACATGGAATGAGACATTTGTGATACTTTATAGCACAAATGATACATACCACTCAGGTATTCTATCCAGCTTTGCACTGTCTCTGGTGGTTCAGTTTCTTTCATGTGTTTCAAGGCCTCATCTAGCAAAACATCACCAGTTGGTGTATCTGAAATCAGGTAAAATATTACATCAGGTATTATTTTTCTCTTTATTCATATTATACACACTTGTTTATATTTTTTTACATTTCTTAAAAACACACATTAAAAAAATATAAAAATTAGTAGTGTGTCAGTGTCAGGAGCAAGGTCTAAGCTACCATAGTTAAGGGCTCCAGAGAAAGGAACCTCCTCACAATACCAGCCTTCTTTATCAGGCCCTTCATCCAACCAAATAACACCAGTTTTGACAGATAGTTGTCAATGGTACAGACTAAAGGTTGTCGAAGCTATAGGCTGATGGTTGTCGAAGCTACAGACTGACAGTTGTTGAAGCTACAGATGGCTGTTGAAGCTGTATTATTATTATTGCTAGGTTTATTATACATATATTTTTGTTTAATCCTACAGGATAAGCAATTGTTTTTACTCACTTCAGCAACACATGAATCAGCATAATTGTTTAGGGATAATCAACCTTGTAAATAAATAGGTACAAATTTAATTTTCACATCCTAAAGACCCAGTGGGTAAGATAAAAAATACAGTGAATGCTTTAAGAGTCACTTAGGTGCAATTATGTCAGATTGTAGCATTACATAGAGAATTTTAATAGGCGAAATCAACAGGCAATATCCATTTCATCAACTTTCATTGCCTTTTAATACTAATAAAGACTAACAAAACACATTCATTGACATTTTTCAAAGTGGATGTTAAGTACCTACTTAAGACCAATAGCTAAAATGGCTTGAAACAATCAATAGAAGCATAAAATATGTATTAAGTATATGTTGGTAAATGTAATTTAAACCATCCTCTTACCTGATTTAACAATAACTTTTCTAGATAACAGTCCCTTTCTACGCATACCAGCTCTTTCTAATTCTACGCGGCCTCTTAGGCCAAGTTCGATTAAAATACATCCTCTGAGGCCACTGGATATGCAATCATTCCAAAATGATGTGTAACCCTGAAATAATCATCAATAAGAGATGGAATGGTCGGGACATTTTAATTGTTGTAACTGTTTATTTCGGCCTGGGAAAGGTTTTCTTACCTCTTTGTCCTTGAGCCCTAAAAGTAATACTTCTTCCATCAGTGTCAATCGCGTTTCCTTTGAATCCCCGTCATCATAACTTTTATCATTTTTCTTATCATCGATGTCATGGTTTTCCTTTAATTCTGCATTGTCCTTAATTACGTTTACGTTTCTTCGTTGCACCAACCCCTCAGCTCGGTTCATTTTAACATTTAATAAAATTGCGAAATACAAACAAATTGATTTAAAAGCGAATATTTGGACAGTTTTCTAAAATTCGTAAACGAAACGAATCGTTGACGTTTAATATGCGACGTGATATTGTTGTGCAAAACATGGCCGACGAAGAAGACATTCCTTTCGTTCAGAAATAGTTTGTACTTGTTTACTAAAATACAGTGTGTCTTTATAAAAGAGACATTCAGTAAATGTATGGAGCTTGGTACTAACATAATTGGTAATTGAAACAGCCTTCTGAGCTATATTTGCTGAAAGAGTATAAATTTTTTTACAGCCTCCGTTTTTAAACTAAAATGCTAATCACTAAATAAAAGCAATATTTATATTTTAGGGTTGGCAACCCTGTAGATTTGCCATTTGACAGTGACAGTCTCAGTCAGCCAATAGGGATGAGATATACTTGCAAATATCAATACCAGGGCTTGCGATTCGAGTTTGTACAAATACTAGGGTCAGAAATCAGGTATTAAAATACTAGAAAGTATTAGTAATAGCCAAATGCGTTTATCAGTCTACTAGTCTAGTTCGTACCATGCGAAAATTTTATACGGCTTTTGTAGATGAAAATGAAATCTTTCCTTCCCACTTTAATCACAGGCTTAGGACTGTTTGCTAAGAGCACGGAACAGAAAAAACAGGTGGAAATGCTATGCGACGAAATTTGTTTCGGAACCTGTATCGCCACACTCACACAACTATACCGATAATCATTTAATTCACCACAAATCAAGGATACGATTGATTGGTCGTTTCAATTTTGGTCAAAACAATAATAAGCCAAAGAACCTACATTTGAAAATATATCTTCAGCCTTACACGTAGGAGTTATTTTGCTTTTAAGGCAAAAAGTACTCACGGTGTTTCGTTTTCTGAATTCGTTCAAAGTTGAATTTACGAGTAAATTCCGCTATTCGACCATAGATAGCGATATTTTCAATGGTTCATTACTCTATGTTTGGATAGTAACAGTTGCTACTCGATCACAGATGGACACATAAACATTGACTTACATTGTCGATATCGATAAATAAAATAAATAACTTTTTTTGAAATGAATTCCAAGAAATGTGACTGGTATTGGAGTTTTGAATGGGAGCCATACATGAAACTTGTTGTTGGAATTGTTATGAAATAACCTAACACATTTAAAATGGATAAGTAGTGTTCCGAACATCCGGAAGAAACGGAACCCTAATAGAATCACTCGGGTATTTGTCTGTCTGTCGGTCTGTCTGCCAGTCTGTCACAGCCAGTTTTCTCCGGATATACGGGACTGATTTCGTTGAAATTTGGAACACGTATGGATTTCTGTGACTCAAACACGGGCGCGTTAAGTATGTAAATAAATTTTGAGTATGGGTCACTTTTGGGGTTCAAACTAGAAAAAAAAAAAAAAATATTATATAAACTGTACCTATCGTGTGACATATCAAATGAAAGGACTTGACAGACGCTGTGTTAGGGCACGTCTCTTATCTTTCAAACACAATGCTGTAGTAGTGAAATCTTAGGTGATACTACATTGTGAGGGTTGTAATTATATATATTTTTCTTAATTTTAAAATAAATAGTTTAGAAGTTATTCAAAAAATTAGACCAAAACTTACCATTGAAAAAAGTACAGATGGTAGTCCTTAGCCTCAGACTACAGGAAAACCTGTAAGAGGGCTCTGGTGTTAATTACAAAAATGAAATTGGTTCGGAACCCTTTGAACGCGAGTCCGACTCGCAATTGGCCAAAAAAAAAAAACGGCTTGCACTCCGGGCGCAGATGTGAAAACTTGAATTCGTGCTTCTCTCCTTCCGTCATACGGATTTTCGATCAGGTCACAAGTCCTGACGTCTTACTAATTTTCGATCAGGTCACGTGTCCAGACGCGAGTTTAACATTTTTTGCCCATTACAAAAAAAGTACACAACGACGCTTAAGAAGTTTTATCTTCAAAAAGGGTGTTGTTCACACTTCAGTTCCGAGAACTCTTTATGCCAAGTGGCTTACGATAAATCATTTACAATAAATCATTAATTTAGTTTTAAATAACAGGAAAAAGAAACACAGAAAACTTGATTTAGTATATTTATTTTGTATTTAAAAAATGTCGTTTTCTTGTAGGCTATACCCGACGGTGGCGTGTTGGGCACGATTCCGTTTGTCGGCTATAGCCGACCCTGGCGCTCAAAAGGATAACATATGAGGGTATATATTTCTTAGAACGGATCTTAGACCACATCGGGAGCATTCAACTGCAATGTAAAGCGCCTTATTCACCATCCATAACAGCTGTACGTCCGCTCAAGGCCGCGGCGCTAGATGTAACATACACACACTCGTGCGCGCATCCAGCATGCTAGATGTAATCGAACCATTATTCGAGGAGGTTGTGTGTGTTTATAATGCCGCATAATTTATCAAAGCGCCAAAAAATGGGAGTTCTTCTCATATTGTCAGCAGCAGCAGAAGAGAAGAAAAAAAATAAGAAGAGGTTCTGGATGAAAAAAATTTACCATAAGCGTGCGGAGTATACTCAAATTAATAATATGTATAATGAATGATTTGAACGTCATAGATTTTCATACTTATCTTAGAATGGATAGTGAAATATTGGAAATGCTGTTAGGAATGGTTGGTCCCGAAATTCAACGTCGTGATACTATTATGAGAGAGAGTGTCCCAGCAAAAGAACGTTTACTTGTAACCCTACGATACCTTGCAACGGGAGAAAGCTATCCTGAACTTATGGTTTCGTATGCAGTTTCACCACAGCTAATGAGTAAAATTATTCCTGAAACTTGTTTAGCTATTTATAAAGCTTTAAAGGATGAGTATCTCAAGGTAAGTCAATGAAACAACTTTTTATATATTTATTTATTAAAAAGAAAACAAATGAAGTAAGTACCTAAATCATACAGTGAACAAATGAATATGAGACTCATTCATTTGTTCATACTCATATTCAATAACATATTCATTTCTTTCTAAAAACCAGAAAGTTTAGCTGTTCTGTGTGTAGGTACTGGAGTAGAATTTTCAGTTTCATTATCAAGAATTATTGGAATTGAAGAAAATTGCGTGTTTGGTAATTCTTGTGATGTATCTTGATACTGGGTTAAAGAATTCGCCGAAAGAACCGTCTGAGAAGATGGTATATGAGACAATTGAGTTTCAATGCAACCTTTTGATTTAGAAGAATATTGGATCGGTGTGGAAAAGTATGTTAAGTTTTGTGAAGCCGGTCGTTTGATAATTGTGATCGGAGATGAAGTTTGAATGTTTGGGGATGAAGGCAAGTCTTCACTGTATGGCGAGTTATGGCAAATAGGTGAAGCAGAATGTGCTGAATTTTGAGAAATCGGTCGCTGGATGTTTGGAGGTGAACGCACATTTTCTGCGTATGGTGAAGGTGAGTTGACAAATTGAATAGGTGATGAAGAGTATTCATTTAATGTTGTGGTTGTTTGAGAGGATGGACGCGTGAAGATATGTGAAGTAGCATTTAATTGGTTTGTTCTTGCCAAAAACAAAACATCTGACATTAGTTTTTCTGCATAAATTTTCTGATCATGTGACAGGTTTTGGAGTTGATTATTTAGATATAATCCAAATGTCATGTCCCGATCCGGAGCATTTTTAGGGTTGTCTTCGGTCAATAACTTTTTGGCAACATTTACTAACTCTTCTTGAACTTTCGTGCTTGCTCTTTTTCTTCTGCTTATACCTTCACTAGGTGTTGCCCTCTCCTAAAAACCAAAAATTAGTGTATGTTACAGTCACATGAAATATTAAATTCTGTAAACACTTATTTAAACTAAAGTATTTTATCTGTTTCCTTCGGATATAACGTAACGGTATTTATTTATTTCTTAATATTTGTTTCAGTTCCCATCATCTGCTGAGGAGTGGAAGCAAATTGCAGAAGAGTTCCAGAATAAATGGCAATTCTCAAACTGCGTAGGAGCAATGGACTGGAAGCATATTCGTATAACAAAACCCTATTCCAGTGGTTCTCTTTACTATAATTACAAGAAATATTTCAGTGTCGTACTTTTTGCTGTAGTTAATGCTAAATATGAATTTATTTACGTCCATGCGGGAATTAACGGTCGAGCAGCTGATTCTGGTGTTTTGAAAAAAACTAAATTTTACGAAAAACTAATAAATGAAAGCCTTAATTTGCCCGATCAAAGTATTTTGCCACAATCCCAAGTTACAGCTCCATACCTTTTTATTGGTGACTCTGGATTTCCGTTATTGCATAATCTTCTCGTACCGTATCCTTACAAAGATAATGATTATTCAAAAAAAATAACTACAGATTATCTCGAGCAAGACGTGTGTCTGAAAACGCCTTTGGTATTTTAGCGACACGTTTCAGATTGTTCTACAGTCCTATAACACTTCAAGTGGATTATTTAGATTATGTTATATTAGCATGTTGTGCGTTACATAATTTTTTGTCAAAAATGTGTAGAGAATCTGATATACCAAATTCACTGTTTGACCGAGAAGACACAATGCAAGGAATTGTGATAGGTACCAGGGGATTATCGTCAATACTACAATTTTTTGGACATTGAAGAAAAACTTAGTTTTTCTAATGAAGAAGGACAAGTGATTAGGGAGGGATTCAGAAGATATTTTTCTCATGAAGGAAGAGTTGATTTCCAAGATCGAATGATTGTTTAATAAATAATTTTACCTAAGTATATTATGTGTTTAATATTTAATACCTAACCTATCTTCTTCGATCAAATATAAAAACTAGATAGGTACGTCCGTAGAAACACTTTGACCTTAAAAAACTTACCGGGTCGGCAAGGCCATCGATCCCAGGTCTAGATGCTTCTTGTGATGATAATATGTTCTGAGGTAGACTTGTTTTTTAGCAGTTTTAACGAATTTAGAAATTATTTGTTTAAATTGTAATTCAACACTGTCGTTTAGTAACTTCTCCATATTAAATAATTATGTAACCTACTTTCACTATTGTCACTAATGAAGCATTTATTAGATATTGAGTGCTGTGTACAGTTATAATTGGACTTCAGATTTATGTAAAATATATTGTCATAGCTGTGCTGAATTGTCTTAGTCTGTAGTCTGTCACTGTACTTTTTAAAATAAAATAAATAAAATAAAATAAATAAATAAAATAAAAAAGACATCAAATCATAGTACCACAGTGTTGGCGTATAGACATTATCTGCGGAAATGCCCGTAGACAAGCTGGCATTAACTTTCTTATATTCTCTGTAATAACCGTTTCTAAGAATGTCAATTTTTTTTCGAACGCTATCAATCGTTGCACTTTCCCCTAAAATGGGCACCATATCTTGCAATGCATTAATTCTTTTAATCTTATTCATATAGGTAATCAGGACTTGAGACGTCCCACAGACAAGAGTGGGATTTATATCTTTCGATAAAACTTGTTATCGTTTCGCGATCCATTTCGACACGTGCGGTCACTATGGCGATGCAAGCTCAAAATGGCGAATCGGCTATACAGCAAGTCTATACACGATCAAGCACGCACGACGCACGACGCTCTGACGTGACGTACGTCCGCATTATTCACTGTCCATCTGCACGACGTTCGCGGTGGTGGGGGCGCTCGCTGGATGCGAAATTGGTCGTGCAAGTCCAGCAACATTTCAGATATGATTATGAGCATTACATTACAATGCCACCTCCTTGACTGAAATGCATTCGTATAGATAGGTACTTATTCGATTTTGATCATTTGCCTGTAGCTGAAATATTTTTTTCACAATAATTAGGGACAACTCACACTTATTCAGCTTTATTCAGCTTATGCCCATAGAAAACAACGATTTTGTATGGAGATGCGTACGCATCCGTTCAGCTTTTCGCGTCTATTCAGCTTTCGCGGTAAACAAGTATGTGTGACTGACACAGGCATGGCCACGATTAGAGTTTTTATATTGATAACATAAAAAAATTGTCTCTAATTCAATTCCTTGAGTCAATTGAGAAACGAGCCAAGAGGATCATTGGCAATGAGAGGCTCGTCGCGACGAAGCTCCAAAGTCTTGAGCATCGACGACGAGTTGCTAGCTTGTCGGTTTTCTACCGATTGCATTTTGGAGAATGTGCGACGGAATTGCATAATTTAATTCCGCCAAGCCCTTTCCGTCATCGGACCACAAGACGAACGGCGATGCGCCACCGGTACATGGTGGACATCCCACCCACACGCACAAAACGTTTTGGGAACACATTCATAATGCGTACAGCTAAGGAGTGGAATTCCCTGCCGGAGTCTGTGTTTCCCGATAGCTACAACCTGGGAATCTTTAAGTCAAGAGTGAATAGGTTACTTCTAGGTAAGCGTGCTCCATCTTCGACCACATCATCGCTTACCATCAGGTGAGATGGTGGTCAAGCGCGTGCCTATTAATAGTAAAAAAAAAAAAAAAATAATTAGTCTCAGTCCAGTCAAATTAACCCGAAAAGTAAGGGTACCCTTGCATAAATTCCCAACAAGCTGAAAATGTACCGGATGGGCGTGATCGACTGGAACGGGGATGTGATGGGGTAGGTCTATCCTTCTTCTAATCCTTCGACGTGAACTGTGACCACCCGACTGCGTCCAGCCACGCTGACGTCCTGTACCGGGGGTACTGAGGTTCTCCGTACCACGCGTGCAACGTTCTTCTTTCTTGCTGTCTTCGGGGTAGATTGGGGTGAGCGATGTATGCCTACCAGGGATAAATAATATGCAGGAATTTGATAACACTGCAGCTAGTGGTTTAAGGGAAAATTCGCGACTATTTTGCTTCTAGTTAAAAATTCTATATTTCTTCTGCCAGTGACTACGAATTCCTATTTTCTATCTGTTTACTAACGTACTATGTTACTTTACCGTAAAGAGGCCCAAAAACCACTAACTGTTTCAGTTTATTCTTAACTGTAATTTTAACTATGACTCTAGTACATTTCTGGCTATATCTAGGTCTGAATAGGGGTTGATGCACCTCTCTGTAAATCCCCCGTCGAATGGGGTGAAAATCAACCCTTCAACCCTGCCCACTGGTGGGCTTGTTGCATTTAACTATCGAAACTATCTACAAGTGTGAATTTGTCTACTATTAAGGGTTGACTTCCCGAAAAACTGTGCCCCATGGGCTGGGTGGAAGTACTATAAGGTCAGGAACCCGGAAGGGGAAAAAATCTGTGTTTTTACATTTTCCTAAATTGTGGCTTTATGCCTCATCTGACCATAAAGATGTGTACATATCTGAATAGGGCTCAGTGCCAGGCTTCTAGTGCCTACTATTTGAAGCCTAAATACCTAGATTTTCTGTATGTTTAGTAAATGAAGTTGTCTATAAATGGTGTTTTTTTTGCTATCCACCCATTACCTTTGAGTAACTGTCCTATGTCGGTATGCGTGAAATGTTCAATACCTATGTACCTACCTCCATCACCTTTAACATTTACCAACCATCAAAACCATACCTTTTAGGAGTTTACCAGGAATGTGTACCTAAGGGAAATGTGTAGCCCTACCTATCTATCAATTCAAAGAAAATAAGTTCCCCAAGAACATCTTATATATCCGGGGGAAAACGACAACAAATATGCTTTTTAATACTGTTACACAGCCATGAAACTGTAACTATAAGATACATAAGCTCTTAACTATAAAATACATAAGCCTTAAAATATTGTATTTCACACATAGGCTCTTATGTACGCGAGTTATATAGATAATACTATTGATGCTTCGTCGCGAACAGAAAATTTACATGAACGTTAGGAATACCATTATAATTAAATTGTGAAAGTTCCCCATCGATTCTGTATGCAAAAAATATTCAAGGTTTAAGTTCGCAAAAATGGTTTTTTTTTTGCGATACGGATAGTGTTATGATAAAAATAGCTCACACAAAAAAACCGACTTCCAAAAACAAAACACTACACTAACTTTAATTTCGCAAGTCGGTGTTTTTGGTTTATTTCGTTTTTGAACACCGACTTCCGAAATTAAAGTTATTTTTTACTTTGTAAGTAGTGTTTTGTTTTGGAAGTCGGTTTTATTTTTTTGTTAAAAAGTTTTTGTACCTGCGTACCACTAAAAAGTGAAACCACAAGCACAGCGTGCCGGCGTGATATTATGTTATGAACTGGTGTAAACAATCAACAGACATGCGATTACAGAAATCCCGATCCATTTGTTATCATTTATTGTTATTATTTTTTATTTTTATTTATTGAAGAGTTCCGTTGTCTACCGCCGAAGTTCTTGATCAGATCTTCACCAAATTTAAATGGGACCAGTCCGAGAAAATAATCTTCCAAACAAAAAAAGAATCATCCAAATCGGTTAACAATTGGCGAAAATATCGCTGAACAAACATTTGTCATGGGATCACATCATGAGATCCTGACTTATACCTTCCATCATCAGCTCAGCAAAATGAGATGATTATTACCAGGCACAAATATCTGAATTGCGTTAGAAAGTTTATGAAAAACAGTGTATGTGCTTATAAAATTTGAGGGTTTCCCTCGATTTTCATGGGATCCTATCATCATATTCTGACTTGGTGCCAATGGGTCCAATCGGGAAGAAAGATGAAACAAGAATTCAGACCACCTCAGGAGTATAGACTTTCGAATAAAAGAAGTATTTTTAAAATCGGTCCTTAATTGGCGGTGAAATCGGTGAACAATACATACAGCCGAACATAGAACCTCCTCCTTTTTGAAGATGTCGGTTAAAAATGTAAATCATGCAATTATCTACAAAAATTGCCAAACACTTTTTTCCCTAAGATTCATTATTTCGGAGAAAAAGCGATTCTGTCTATTTTGACCGGAATATCGACAAATATCAGAATTAGCCGGTGACTGGTTCAAAAGTTGCCGATCTGCACCTACCCCAGCTTGGTCCATTTGAATCTCAAAAGCAAGGGCACCTAGCGAAGATCTTTTTCCCAGTCGGATCTTGGTTAAGAAGATATAGAAGAGTTCAATTTGTAAGGTATAGTCCAAGAGCTAGATCGAACGATTGAGAATTTATCTCTCTCTGAAATTTCTACGCACTTTAGACCGATAAAACTAGAAGTTTAAGTGTACCCACTGTTGTGTGAGTTTTTTTTTACGTTTGATTTTATCTATTTCTTCTGCAAGCGAAACGATAAAAATATCGCAGATAGAAATGTCCATGTTAAGAGCATAATACCAAATGAGTAAAGAGCGTGACAACCGCCAGACCACCTTCAAAGTCGACTGTCTCGAAATCTACGAAGGTACCAATTTTTTTGTTCGAGTACTAATTAGTTCCATTGAATACTAATTACTCGTATTTACCAAATATGAAAGCGATTGCCTTCGGCGGTCCTGCGGTAGTTCCGGACGTCTTACCGTACGCAGTAGATAGAAGCGTTTCAGCGGAGATAACATGCTATGACAGGTTTTCTCATTCTTACGACGCTGTACGCGGCTGATAGAAGCAGAACTGTAAAAGTTTGACCAGAATCATTTAGCGAAACGCGAATGGAGCTCGCCCTTTATTCGACTTTGCTATTTAGGTACCTACGATAAAAAAAATAGAAATACTCGTGTGCATTGATGTTACAAGTTGTCTCAAAATTTTAAAAATTTTATCATTACAGGTTGCGCACTGTTGCTCGGTTCCCCTTACTTACTGTCACGTTACAGCACAGTACTTAAGTTATAGTAAGGGGAGGTACCATGCATTGGAAGAGTAGGTATTTTCATATCGAATGAAAATTATAACATTAGTCCCCGAATACTCGTGTTTCAAGCAAGTTCAGCCATAGGGTCCACTCTTTAGATATTGCGACTGCCGCGCTGGAGATAGGAGCAGTGATTGTGTTTTGCTGTGGAACATGTCGCCAACGCGGCAGGACTAGCTTCATCTTTTTGACTGACCGGCTTTGACAAATCAAAAGTTCATGTAAATGATAAATGTTTTTTTTATAAACGTCAGATGCACCTCTAGCGATGGAGCTCAAGAGGGCAAAATACAAAAGTTAGATAATGCGCCGATTTTGATGAATTTTGATTCAGAGACAGATATAAAACTATGGGAAAGGCATACATAGTCACAAATATTTAGGTAACAGCCATGTTTATTTTGGTTAACAAAAACAATACTTTACTACATAATAATTTTAATTAAGTACATTTAATTTGAATCAATATTATATTCATTTATATAAATTAATTAGTCCAATTAAAATATATTCATGTTCACATGTGTGACTAACATTTAATCCGCCGTTTTCAATGCAGTTATTCAGCATTTTTACAGCTGGATATTGACTGTTCCTATAACTTTTCTTAGCGATCTTATTAAGCGACATATTTCTTTTCCGACTCACACGCGCGAACGAAGTCGCGGACAAATGCTAGTAATAGATAGGTTTAATAGATATGTGAATTAATTACAATGTATTAATCAATAAATAGTACAAATCATTCATTGTAAGTAATATTTTGATGATTTCATTGATTCGACCATTTATCTCAGTATAGCTGAGCGCAGCGCACTCTCCGCCCTATGTCTCAAAAACGGATGAGTGCAAATTTTACGCTCTACAATTTTGATCAGTGGTCGACATTGATCATAATTGTAGAGCGTAAAATTTTTCACCATTGGATAGCTCCAAGAAACCGAGATAATTGTAAGTAACCGAGATAGTTGTGAATTTTGACGTTCAATAATTTAAAACGTGGACATAAGATTTTATGAGACTTAACACGTTTAGAACGCCAAAATGAAGGCGTATACGAGTTTCCAGCTTATTATTTCTCATTTCGAAATGAATACTAATTTGAGTGGACTAAAAAAAATCGATAGTCATTAAACCTAACTTTATAGTGTCAACATTTAACTGTTTACACATTTACATTAAAAATAAACAAATTTTGATAGAGGCAGTACTTATGACCGGAAAAAAGTTGCTACTGCAACGTCTCTGGCGCCGCGGAAAAGGAGATGTTCCAAAATGTATGGACCCTGGGCCAGGTCCTTGTACACTATACTTCAAAATAGAGAAATATATTTAAAACAGTTCTCAATTGTCCAATTTCTTTAAAATGGCTTTGTTTGCTGGTAAAACAAAAGAAATTACACTTGAAATTGCAACACGCAACAAAAACCCGTCATGGCGGTAAGCTGTCATTTTGATTGATTAATGACGTTTGACATTTATTTCTGACATATTTATTTTCCAGCAACGAGACGAAAGTGACTAAAGTGACATTGTTATGACAGCTGACAGTTATTTTTCTATGATCTCTAACTAAATCGGTGCGACGCCATGTTGAAAATCGATAAAAGTAATTTATAAACATCAATTAACTACCATAACAGTAAACACTTAAATGAATTAATTGTGTTTTTCCCGAATTCTACGGATTTTTCTCTTTTTTATGAGGTAATGTACATAGACCTGGCCCATTTTGAAACATCTCCTTTAACCCCTTCGCCCTTGCGTAACAAAGGATTAGGCACCCATGCTCACCTGGAGGTGACCTACACACTCAAGATACGAACAGTGCAGTGAGCAGAGTCTGCTGTAAGTTTTTTCGAATTCTCCCCCAAGACTATCACCCATAATTGTTTACACGTAATTATGGTTACACGCATAATTGTTTACACGCTTTTAATGTGTAGTAGTCTTGGGTGAGAATTCGAAAAAACTTACAGCAGACTCTGCTCACTGCTACGCGCACCGTTGACACGGCGTCTTGACCAGTCGTCTTGAATACTACTAGAAAACATCATCACACATATGTTCTATAGGCTTTGGTCACTGTAATTGTTCGTATCTTGAGTGTGGTTATTTTCACGAATCACCATTCACACCGAAGGACCACTTTGTTTAGAAAGTATTATAAGCTGTGGACAGCTTCGGCTTGCTGGTTGCCTCCGGCGACCAGACAGCTTCGGCTTGCTGGTTGCCTCCGGCGACCAGCCTCGGCCGCTAAGGTGGAAGCCTATGCTTTGCGTGCGGGGGTTGCCCTCCCTTCGCACCTCCGGATTTTATATACACGCTGGGGGTTACAGCCTAAAGACTCCGCAAAGTCAGGGTCTCCGTTTTGGTTGGTTGGTAGTTTTGTACACCAGACACCGATTTTCATGGATAAAATAATATTTACCAAGTCCTCAGGCAAATATTATTATATCTATGAAAATCGGTGACTGGTGTACAAGTGTTCCAAAACCGAATCGGGGCAAACCGACTGAAAATTCGGTATGTAGGTTCCTTGGGAAGTGTAGGCAAGAATCAAGAGAGGATTTCCTGAAATTCTTACGGGAGCAGGAAGAACGGGATATGCGCGAACGAAGACGCGGGCAAAAGATAGTATTTTATAAAGATAAATTTTAACACTTAAGAATAAGAATATAATTCAAGAATAGAATAAGAAAATATATCGCAGAAAAATATAATTGTACATCTATTATTAATAGTTTTGGTAGGGAGAGATGTAGATTATTTTTATTCTTGAATCGATAATTGTGTTGGCTGTTATATTTTGATGTAACTTATCAAAATAAAACAGCCAACACAATTCCGGTGTTTCATTACATCATAATTCCTGTGAAAAACCTTCACAAAGTATTATGTTGCAAATAGGAGATTGATGTCGGTAGCTATTTTTCTAGGCTACGGGTGTCCCATAAAAATGAAATCTCTCCCTACTAAAGTCAGAAATTAATATGGGATATTATTATTAATACCATGGGCACAAAATACAAATATGCGCAGAAGTCACTCTCACATCATAGGCGCGTAGGAACGCCTCGATTGTTGTATCGATAGCGAAGCCCAAAGTTCTAAAGAGATCATTTGTGAGTGAAGTGGAGTGGATCGGGCCCTTTCTGTAAGTATCGAGCGCCAGATTGTTACAGGCGGTGACAAACTGGCGCTCGGGACTTATCGCTGACTTCTGCGCTTGTGTGCGCTCTAGGGCTGGCTGGGCGGCGCGGTGTGCGGCAGCGGCGGCGGCGCGTCGGCTAGCGGCAGCGGCTTGGCCACGCCGATGCGGACCACGCCGCGCGGTGCACCTTTCAGAGCTGCTACTGCTTGTTCTAGGCTCGCGTCTTCCAGGTTCTGTGAGAAAAAACAGGATCACAGTAGGTACTTACTCTCATATGGTCAGATTCAGATTGTGAAATCAAAAGTTTTTCGATTTCCTTACTAGTTAGTGCCTGATTAGTGGACAAGTGTAATTGTAATTGTCTGTCTTTCCTTGAGTCATAATATGGAAAATGAATGCGATTTTTTTATTTGCAAAATGAAATACTTATTAGCTCTAGTAAACAATCACCAAATTTTTTTTTTAAATATTTATCAGTGATGAAGTTATGAAGCTTCAAAGATTACAATTAGAAAGAGAAATCCGATGAAAACTTTGACGTCATCGTCTATCACGCCTATACAGCTGTCATAGAAAACAGCGTTTTCGCGAGAGGGACAGATATCTGTTTAAAATAATTATATCTCCTTCGTTTTTCGAGTAATTTTGATTCTATTTTTGTATATTTTTAGATAAACTGTATAGATGATAAATATGTTTTTCATTCATATTCCCTATTATGCGGTACGCTCGGGGAGAGGGATGCAAAATCACGGTTTTCGAACTGTCAGAAATTTTTAACCTATGCTCTTAATATATCTTTACAGCGCAGCGTAATAAGCTGACCGCAGATCTGACACAAACCGTAACGAATATCGGAAACAATAAAAATAATATCCTTGATGGTCGACTATAGCGAAAAAAGAATTGAGATCTAAATGTGCGCCAAGTTCTGTAGATAATCCTGAAATTAAGGAGATGAAGGTTCAATATTGATTTGGCTAGTTTTCACCAGCAGATCAAATGTTTAGAAGAGTAAGTATAAAAACTGTCCCTTTCGTAAGTATAACGTACAAGGTAACATGCAGAGGCGGTGTGGGCCACCGCCAACGGCCTCGCAGGGCAAAGCCTCGCGCCTCACAACCGAGAATATTTTTTTTTAAAGTATGGAAAATCTAAAAGTACAAGGTTTTTGTTATACTAAATACATTTGAATTAATTCTCAAATTTAACATATTCCACTCTTCGGCGCACGAAATGTATCTATGTGAATGAAATAATCGATATTTCTGATAAACTATATATACCTATTATATTATAATAGGTCTTTACCTATGAAATTGCCGTTTTGTATGAAAAAATTTAAACGAATTTTTTTCATGTATTTTTTATTTGTATTAATCGAAGTAATCACCCATGCAATCAATGCATCTTTGCCAACGCAGTGGCAGTTTATTGATGCCCTTCTTAAAGAAATCAGCTGGACGGGAGGCAACAAATTCTTCAAAGGCATTTTGTACTGCCTCTCGGGTATTGAATTTTTTTCCCGCCAAGAAGTTATCCAAATTCTGGAAAAAGTAATAGTCTGTAGGCGCAAGGTCTGGTGAGTAGGGCGGATGACGGAGAGCTTCCAACCCCAGTTCTTGCAACTTGGAGACCGTCTGCTGTGCAGTATGAGGTCGCGCGTTGTCGTGCAGGAGCAGCGGAGACGAGTGGTTGACCAATGCTGGTTGGAGATGTGCCAGCTTCTCCATCATTGTGTTCAGTTTTTCACAGTACACATCTGCAGTAATGCTCACCCCGTTTGGTAAGAAGCTGTGATGAATCACACCGGCGCTAGACCACCAAACAGTGACCATCACTTTTCTAGGGGTAAGTTTTCGTTTAGGGCATTGTTTAGGTGCTGAACCAGGATCCAACCAACTTGCTGAGCGCTTGCGGTTATCAAACAGAATCCATTTTGCATCGCAGGTAACAATGCGGTTCAAAATTCCTTCATTTGTGTGTCTGTTGAGCAGTGCAAGGCACGTCTCGACGCGTACTTCGCGCTGGCGATCATTGAGTTCGTGGGGCACCCATTTGTCAAGCTTTTTTACCTTGCCAATGGACCAATATTGTTTTGACGCTAACGTCGAAAGCTGCTGCTATTTCAGCCGTAGATTGTGTATCATCAGCTTCCACAATCGCCTTTAATTCGTCATTGTCGACCAAAGTCTTCGGACGACCGCGAGGTTCATTTTTCAGGTCGAAATTTCCAGAACGGAAGCGAGCAAACCAATAACAGGTGGTGCGTTGGTTTGTAGTGTTAGCTCCGTAAAGGTCGTTGATGTTGCGTGCCGCTTGTTCCGCGTTGTTGCCACGACGGTATTCATATTCCATAATTACTCGAATTTTTAACGTATCCATGATGACGAAAAAGATTGAAATGCGATGAAAATGTAACACTAATCAATAAACAAATGACTACTTTTGGAAAAAAAAACACCATGTTTTTTAAATAAAATTAATTTGAAATTAGAATTCTTAGCCAAACATAAATTATTTTGATTTGAAATGGCCAGTACTGCAGAACGGCAATTTCATAGGTAAATACCTAATATTATAAAATTAGTTAATTAAAATATTCTCATCTTTGTCGTTTCTGACCATTCGTTTATATTTAGACCAGCAACATTACTTGGCGTTAAGCTGCTGGTCGAATAGCTCGGGACTTCCCCTTATTAGAAAGCCAATCAAAGTACCTATCACATGCAGACCCAGTCTCGACTCATGTTTTTTTTTAAATTAATAATAGTGTTATATATTTGCCCGTAAGTACTGCTTCCGCTCAACGGAGCTTTTCAAAATTAAAACTAATTAAAAATTATTTAAGAAATATTATGGGTCAAGAAAGACTTTCAGCTTTGGCAGATTTATCCATTGAAGCGGATATAGCATCGAAGATAACGACAACGACGATGATCGACGATTTTTTTTTGTTTAATGTTCCAAAGCAGTATTAAGTAAGAATTTAGGTTTGTTTCTTTATTAGTAAAAAACTGTTTACTTTCAAGTGTTTTTAGGGTTCCGAACATCCGTAAAAACGGAACCCTTTTAGGATCACTCGGGTGTCTCTCTGTCTGCCTGTCTGTCCGTCTGTCACAGCCAGTTTTCCTTGGATCTACTAGACCAATTCTATTGAAATTCTGTGACCCAAACACGCATGCTTCACGTAAATTAGTATTTTTTTAGTATTAGGGTCACTTTTGGGGTCAAACTAAAATTTAAAAAAAAAACAAAAGTTTTTCAAACTGTACCGTGTAACATATCAAATGAAAGGGCTTACTTTAAGGGTTTTAATTTTATGTTTTTCATAATTTTGAAATAAATAGCTTTGAAGTTATTCAAGAAATTAGACTTGCCCACATTCAATTTAGGTCTTGCGCCGCCACTGGTAACATTTATCGAGATAAAACTAGCCAAGTCGAATCTTGAACATTTACCTTGTTTCAGAATTATCTACTCATGTTTACAAAGAATTAAATTATTGATTGAAAATTTAAATTATGGAATCAAAAGTTAACAATAAGGTTTTAAGTTCGCAAAATTACCTGATCGTTAACGAAGAGCAGTCGGTCGCCCGGGATGAGGCGGCCGTCCTGCTGCGCCACACCGCCCGGCACCAGAGAGCGGATCACCACCAGCGTGTGCGATGGACGCAGCGGGTCTTGGTAGTCCAGGATCGAGAAGCCGAGACCTCGCTCGCCTTTAACTAGTTCTGGACAGTGATCGAGAAAAGAGTTGTATTGTGATTATTGTGGAAGCTTGTAATTAGCAAATTTTATTACTTATTTGTGTTATTTCAATTAGGTTATTAGTCTGTAAGGTTTCTGTAAAACAAAATAAAAAAATAAACTAGCCACCACCATTTCCTGCCGGGGTGCGGAATCCGTTCGAAAGAGGCACCGTACCCTGGAACGCAAAGGGCATTAGGAGGAACACGGATGGGTTTTAGTCAATAAGAGTCTGACACTCCCTTCCGCCTCGCCCAGAGCGGAAGGAGTCATTTGATGATTTCCCATCCTTAAAAAAAAAAGCCACCATCATTTGACAGCTCCCTATCAAATCCAATGTGACAAATAACACAACCGACTTCCTAATAAAAACACAACAAAGTATAAAATAACTTAATTTTTTCGGACGTCGGTGTTCTTGGTTGTTTCTTCGTTTAGGCTTCTGGACCCAAAGGGTAACTAACGGAACCCTATTACTAAGGCTGCTTAATTATAATTTCGGAAGTGGGTGTTTTTTGTAATAGGGAATATACATGAAAAACATATTTATCGTCTATACAGTTTTTCTAATAATATACAAAAATATAATACTAACAGTGAAAATAGAATCTAAATTAATCGAAAAACGAAGGAGATATAATTATTTTAAACAAATCTGTCCCTCTCGCGAAAACGCTGTTTTCTATGGCAGCTGTATAGGCGTCATAGACGATGACATCAAAGTTTACATAGGACTTCTCTTTCTAATTGTAATCTTTGAAGCTTTATAACTTCATCGCTGATGAAGGTATTTAAAAAATAATTTCATGATTATTTACTAGAGCTAATAAGTATTTCATTTTGCAAATAAAAAAATCGCATGCATATTCCCTATTTCGTTTTTAGACACCGGCTTCTTAAAATAAAGTTATTTTATACTTTATAGTGTTTTGTTTTTGGAAGTCGGTTGTATTTTTTTGTAAAACCACAAACACAGCGAAACAGCGTGATGTTATGTTATGAACTGGTGTAAAAAAATCAACAGACATGCGATTTCAGAAATCCCGATCCATTTGCTATCATTTATTGACGAGTTCCGTTGCCTACCTCCGAAGTTCTTCATCAGATCTACACCAAATTAAAATGAGACCAGTCCGGGAAAATACTTTTCCAAACAAAAAAGAATCATCCAAATTGGTTAACAATTGGCGCGAAAGCGTTTAGACTATGACAAATTGCAAATCCAAGAATCGAATTACATTTTTTTTCACAACTTCCTCAATATGGGTATCAAATGAAAAGTCTTGACTTGACCCTATAAATTTTGATTCCCTTGAGAATGTCGAAGTATACGATTTTTTGCGGCGTAAACGGCCGTATCTTTTTCACAGATTCAAGGGACTGTAGATCTGAGTATATGGTTTAATTTCAACTCGATACCTCCACACGTTTCCAAAATAAAAGGTCTTGACAGTCAGACAGATGGACGAACACAAAGTGATCCTATAAGGGTTCTTTCCTCTTGAGGTACGTAACCAAAAAAAAAAAACAAAAATTACGCTACGTATCGTACGGTACTAAAAACGAAAACTGTACATGTTATTCACTGTTTTAGATAAATACTCGAGTAAAAATGGATATTTATGAGTATTTATCCGGATACATTCCAAACCATAAATATTGTTTTTGTGAGTCTTTATAATGTGCAAATACGAAAATGAGAGATACTATGCTTAATTTCATCGACGGAAATCGTATTAAAAGAAAACTAAAAAAAAATATGCAATTTAAAAAAAATTGTTCGCTACAGTGGCATATTGTTTTGAAAATTGCAAGTGACATTGAAAAAAGAAAACGTAGACTACAAGCGTAGAAAACGTACAACTTTTTGTCATGAGTGTTATTTTCATAGTTAGGCGCCAACTTGAATGTTCATTTTGAGCTCATAATCGTTATATTCGTTACAAGCAACCCCAGAAACTATGAAAATAATACTATAAAAAAAAGTTGTCAAATTCGTCAGCGCGCCATCTTGGATGACATTATACTTCATAAAAGATGGCTTGATCTCTGCCAGCTGTGAAAATATCACGCCTATGAAGTCCTGTATTTCATAATAGTACAGACAGTACCTGTCAATGTCATACATTATGGGCATGTCGACCTAATTAGTGATAGGCGATGAATCATCGTGGCCACATACTATAAACTATCGATATTTGAAATCTATATTAATACACTCGGCATCAGAAAAATCGCACCTCTTCGAAAATTAGTTTCAAGCATGGCCCGCCAGCAACGAATAAATTAAACCCAATTAATATTGGTATCAATTGAAAGTATGTTTGACGACTTTTAAATTAACAACAGTTAGAATTCCTAAACACAACAGATCTCATTAGCACGTAACGTTAAAAAAATTGTTGTCAAAATACGCATTACAACGGCCACTAATTGCACCTCCCCACCACAAGGGTATAAAATGTGGGTCATCCGACCGCTAAATAATAAAGTTCGAAACAAGTCGCTTTTCAAGTAGTTTGATGCAGTTGGTGGCAGTGATTGAACTGCATCCGACTGCTTGAAAAGCGACTTGTTTCGAACTTTTAAGTTGCTTTTAGCGGTCGAATTTTTGACAAAAGTAAATTTTTTTATTTCCTAATTTTTAGTGAGTTACATTTTTGGAATCGTCTCCTCGAGCCTTTTATCATGATGCCCCACTATCGAGTGGGGTTTTGAAAATTAGAATTTTATTGAAGGCTTAATATGGCGCCAAAAATCTATACTAACATATTTTTTTTTTATTTGTAATGGGTTTGCTCTTGACTCTAGTCTATGTCAGAGATGACAGAGACAAAGTCTACGATGGAGCGAGCCTACCCAGAAGAATAAAACTGAGGAGGTCTTGGCTAAATTATAACAGCCACACGGTTAAGCAACACTTGCCAAGGTTGGTCTGTGGATGGGTGACCATCTTAACATACCGAGTTTCCTCCGTGCCTCGGAAAGCACGTTAAGCCGTTACCCCGGCTGTCATTTGTAGATCTTTGGCAGTCGTAACGGATAGTCAGAAGCCAGTAAATCTGACGGTCTTGCCAAGAAGTAGTGTTACCCAGTTAATGGATTGTGGAGAACTGGTAGGCAGCCGCTCCATGTAAAACACTGGTATTCAGCTGAATCCAGTTTGACTGGAAGCCGACCCCAATATAGTTGGCAGATGATGAATATGGCGCCAAAAATTGACCATTTTAATTTTTATATACCCATTGTATACCCTATCCTGTTGACTAAACTCGAAAACTTAGGTGTTCGGGGTCTTCAATTAAAACTTTTTAAAGATTACCTTACTGACAGAACACAATGTGTAAAAATTGGTAACATAACCAGTGAAGAGATCCCAGTGACATTTGGAGTTCCCCAGGGCAGTATTCTAGGACCGACGCTGTTCCTAGTCTATATAAATGACATATGTCAGATAACAGTACCCGATTCCAAAATTGTTGCTTTTGCCGATGATACGGCCTTACTCTTCAGTGGTAACTCCTGGCATGAAGTTTTTGCCAAAGCTCAGATAGGTATGAACACTGTGAACAGTTGGTTAAATAAGAATTTACTTACGTTAAATGTAGAAAAAACGACCTACGTAACTTTTTCCATTAAAACCAATGACAAACCGGATCGCTCTTTAAGCATTGTCTCCCATTTGTGCCCAAATGTAAATGACACAAGTTGTCAGTGTCCTAACCTGAGAAATACTGAATCCACTAAGTATTTAGGCGTTATTATTGACAGAAATCTTAAATTTCACGATCATATTAATCTTCTATCAGCGAGAGTACGTAGACTAACAGTAATATTTAAATCTTTAAGAAACACTGCATCAAAATCTGTTATAAAATCGGTCTACTATGCTCTTTGTCAGTCACAGCTTGAATACTGTATCACCACATGGGGTGGCATATGTAAAACTCATTTCTTAAAAGTTGAGAGAGCACAAAGAGCACTCCTAAAGGTAAGTTTGTTTCTACCTTTCTATCACCCAACAACTGATCTCTACTCAAATTGGAAGGTACTTACTGTTAGACAGCTCTTCATCCTTAAAACGATTATGAAACAGCATTCCCTAACAATTTATGAACCAGACAAAATTAGAAACAAACGTCGCAAACACGAAGTCTGCTCTGCATCCTCATTCAAAACTAAGTTTGCACATCGGTTTTTCTGTTACCAGGGTTCGAATTTATACAATAAGTTAAATCGGGCCTTAAATATATATCCTTTACCAAGAACCAAATGTAAGTCTTCAGTCTCGGACTGGTTGCAAAATTTAGATTATAGTTTAACAGAAACTTTACTTAATTCAAATTAAATTGGTACGACTTAAGTTTATCACTTACACCAAACTCCTCACACACACATCAACACACCACACCTAACACTCAACACTACACAGTGACACCACTCATACATTCACTTAGACCCAACATGTAAACACAGAGCGCTTTGATTTACTTTTTGTTTTAACATCGTTTTTACTTCTACCCTCAAAATTGTAATTAATTAAGTTTTTAGTCTTGGATCTCCTATCTCTAACCTCAGATTGTATATATCATATTTTTTCAACAAAAACTATCTGTTCTTCCGTGGGGTGGGGACCTGGTGATTTGTAATACAGGCATACTATGCCTAACACAGACACCAGCTCCTCACATTTCTAATTGGATACATAATATGTAAAACCTAGAATAAGCTTGTCAAATGTGAGGAGAAATAAAGAAATTATTATTATTATTATTATTGTCACTCTCACAATTAATACGAATAAAACGACACCTTTGAAGCTAAAATCCGTCCAAGTCGTTTAGGTAGGCTACGCCAAAAATCAGCCATTGTGTTTTTTTAGAGTTCCGTATCTTAAAAGAAAAAACGGGAACCCTTATAGGATTACTTTGTTGTCCGTCCGTCTGTCTGTTCAGACCCTTTATCTCGTAGAGGTATCAAGTTGGATTTTAAACCGTATTCTCAGGTCTACAGTCCTGTCCAGTTGAAGGTGTGAAAAAATCATAGTTTTAAGTTAACTAAAAAAAAAGACACGGCCGTTTATGCCGAAAAAACGTATATTTCTACACTCTCAAGGGAATCAATATTCACAGGGTAGTTCACGTTGAGCTAGAACTATGAAATTTGGCAAATAAGACCGTCTTATACTACAAGTATAGGGAAAAGTCTAAAAACTATTTTTAATATAACTATTAATAATAATAAATAATAATTATTAATAATAAACCACTGATTGGATTCAAAATCTAGGTACTTACTTAAAAATATCAAGTTGCATCCCGAGTAAAATTTAGCGTTTATTTCATCAAAGTCGACACCCACAAAATCAAAAGATAATGATTTTTTAAGTTTAGGAAGAAACTACCGAGTGTATTCTGATCAGTCAGAGCGCTATCTATTGAGAAAAAAATAAAATGCACGAAAGCATGAAAATTACACCGTATCAACTTGTTGAGTTATTTGTTAAACTTTTAATACCTACCAAAATAAAAGTTAACATTTTTATACCTTATCGTATCGTACACATCACAAAAAGTTTGCGATCACTAGCATAAGCTGTTATATTTATTTTATCAAAAATTTATATCACACAACAAAAAATTCTTTGTTGTGTGATATCAATTATATTGAATATTAACCTTTTATTAATAAACTGTTTTTTTTTTTTAAGTTTGGTTAAACAGTCTTTTTCTTTCTATCAAATTCCTGTTACAGTTACATTCTGATTAATTACTCATTTTTTTGGTAATAAAAAATAGTTTAATTTTTTAATTTCAAACTGGGGTTTTCTACTTAAAGAAAACACACAACAATGAATTTTTCTTGATAAAGTTAAATAAAAAAAAATATAACAGCATAAACTAGTGATCGCAAACTTTTTAATGTGTGTACGTTCTTATTTAACATCTCGAGCTGCCAAATATTTTGTCAGTTTACGAAATGGTCGACGGATGGCGTTGCACTGATTACACGTTTTGCTGCATTGCGGTGTAAATATTTTCTATTGGAGAACGACCCTCACACGTTTTTTAAAAACGTTGACGCAATGTGTTGTAGTTCGTTACGGGTTTAGGTTCGGTTTCTAAAAGGTCTTGAAAAGTTTTTGCCAAGGTTCAAATTTGTTTAATCTCTGATTTGTTCTGGTTCGTTAATCGTGCATTAAGCATTTATCGTAGAACTGACTTGAACTAATTTGGTACCTACAAATTTGCATGGAACCCTCGATGCGAGAGTCCGACTCGCTCTTGACCAGTTTTTTTTTTATTTTGATATACTCAGTGTCACTCGCACAGTAAATACGTATCTAACGACACGCCTCAAGCTAAAATCCATCGAGCCGTTCTAGCAGCAGAGCGTGCCAAACATTTGATTTTGGCGCCAAAAATCCGCCATTTTTATTTTTTTTTTTATTTTTATAGTACTTAACGTCGTTAAATTCGTATTTACTGTGAGAGTGACTCTCACAGTAAACACGAATCTTAACGACACCTCTTATGCTAAAATCCATCGAGCCGTTTAGGCTCTAGGGCTTGCCAAAGAAATATACAAACATACATACATACACTCGAAAAACTTAACCCTCCTTCTTTCGTAGTCGGGTAAAGATGGGGAAAAACGAGTACTTATTACGAGAATTTATCCAAAATGGACTAACATTTCGGATAAATAATCGAGTATTTAACCGCCACCGAATCACTACTTACCAATAATCTGTGGTTCAGACGACCACATCGCAAGCCCCGTCAGTGGTTCGAGACTGCGCGAACGCACCTTGCCTCCCGCAGACAGTGAGCCGCCCTCCTCTGCGCCAGCGCCTGCCAGACTTCCATCTGACTTTGCCTGAGACACAGTGTGTTGCTTAATAGTTGTCACAACATCTTAACAAAGAGTAACAAATAATATAGGAAAATTGGGTATTTTCTTAGATAAAAAAGACCCCGTATTAAGCCCGTTCTTTAAATAAAAAAAAACAAACAAGTATTTTTTGGCGTTATTATCAAATCGATAAAAAACCGAACAAGTGCGAGTCGTACTCGCGCAAGTCCGGCAAAAGTTTCCTAACGAATACTATTTTTAACCGACTTCTTCAATAAGGAGGAGGTTGTATATATCTTTTTTTATCTATGTTCTGTGTAATTTTGGACTGATTTTAAAAAATATTTTTTTATTCGAAAGTCTATACTCCTGAGGTGGTCCCATTGTCACCAAGTTAGAATCTGATGATGGGATCTCATGAAAATCGAGGAAAACCCTCGAACTTTATAAGCACAAACACTGTTTTTCATACACTTTCAGATATTTGTGCCTGCTAATCATCATCTCATGTTTCTGAGCTGATGATGGAAGGTATAAGTCAGGATCTGATGATGGGATCCCATGAAAAATGTTTGTTCAGTGATATTTTCGCCAATTGTTAACCAATTTGGATGATTATTTTTTTTGTTTGGAAGAGTATTTTCTCGGACTGGTCCCATTTAAATTTGGTGAAGATCTGATGAAGAACTTCGGAGGTCGGTAACGGAACTCTTCAATAAATGATAGCAAATGGATCGGGATTTTTGATTCGGGATGTCTGTTGATTGTTTACACCAGTTCATAACATAACATCACGCCGGCACGCTGTTTTTGTGGTTTCACTTTTTAGTTGTACCTGCGTTCCACTCAAAAGTGAAATATAAAAAACTTTTTAACAAAAAAATAAAACCGACTTACAGGAAAACCTATTTTTAAAGTCCAATTTTTTTTAACTAATTTGCTAACTAACTTGCTAGCTAGCTAAGCTAGCTAGCTAACTTTAATTTTGGAAGTCGGTGTTTTTGGTTTTTTCGTATTTGAACACCGACTTTCAAGTTATTTTTTACTTTGTAGTGTTTTGTTTTTGGATATCGGTTTTTAACATATTACTTTAAAATGGGTTTTAAAAATAGGACTTTAAAAATAGGTTTTCCTGTAAGTCAGTTTTGTTTTTGGAAGTCGGTTTTTAAACTCACAATCTATTTTTTTTTTTTCAAATATTTTATATCCGTAGTTTCAGGAATAATGAGGGAGAGTAAGCCAATTTTATTTATTTATCAAACTTTATGCACTATTTAAACACTACAAAGGCGATCCTAATGCCTTAGGCATTTTCTACTAGTTGATCTTAAGGTGATGCAGACAACATGACAGGTGCAAGTAAAAGGAAGACAAAGAGATAGAAAAATAAATAAATAATAAATACATAGAAACATACATACACATAACCAAACATTAATAAAAACGATATTACTATAAAACAAATCTAAATAATTAACGCCGAGATGATTCTATCATGTTTTTGCAAATAAGCTCACGTGCCTTCACCTTAAAGGACTACCGACTTGTTGTCGTCTTGATGTTCAGAGGGAGCCATTCCAAAAGAAGATCGCCTGGACAAAGAAAGAGAAGTGGATGAATCCAGAACATTGTGAGGGACATCGTAAAAGACGATAATTGGTAGAGCTATTAACTTTTACTATGGGCAGAGCAAAGGAATTGAATTTGTGAAGTTAGATAAAAGGAACAAGGATAATTAAGAAAAGAAAACAGACTAGACAAGGCCCTCAGCGGTCTGCACTGACGAATGGGTCTCTCTCAGGACTCCAGCAAGAATGTGGCTTCTGGACTGATATATGAGTGGAACGTATTTATTGTTATTATTTGCGTAATCTGCTGTAAATGTGAGCCACATAAAAAAAAATATGCATGTTGTCATTTTGGAAAAAAACGATTTCTGTTGGAGTAGGTAACGTTTTTCCGGCAGGAAAATTCTAAACAAATATTCAAAGGGAGAAATATTGTACACGGACAGAGAGGTAATATTTGTAAAAAAAATGTGCTTCGAAAATATTATTTGTTCTTCAGGATTCCGAGATTTTGCATTATTTTTTTTACTATTGATGCCTTCACATTGATGACTGTCTCTATCTCACCTGACTTCCTGCTGGAGAATCGTTTATCTCTAAAACCATTGTAAGTACGCCAGCAGAATAAACAAATACGAGTAGCTCTTTATTTGTGCGTATTTGTGACTACCTTAGCTCATAATTAATATTGTAATTTTTTATAATTAAATTAAGCTCAAATATTTTTTGTCTTACAGCCTTCGTAATTACGATGGAAAGCGAATAGATGTGCTCGTAAGAAAAGTAATGTGCTTTGTAATTCACGATGCCACAAATCTGTTAGTGTTATCCTACTAATATCCTACTTCCTTCTAATATTATAAATGCGAAAGTTTTTAAGGATGGATGGATACATGGATGTTTGTTACTCTTTCACGTCAGAATGCCTGAAAGGATCTTCATGAAATTTGGCAGAGGTAAATTATGGTTAAGAATAACACATAGGATCATTTTTTTCGTCATAAACGCAGGCGTGGCCGCGGGCTATCGCTAAATAAATGTTACAAATTGTTATTTGTACCATCCCTAACTATAAGGTTTTAAATTTATTCGCTTCAAATCTATGTTCTAGTGGTGATTTTTGAGCTCAATGTTACATTATACTACACCTTCTAATTATTAAAAGTTTTTGTCATTTTAGGGTTCAGTTCTGGTATTTGTTCGAATCCCTAGATTTCTCCTCATCCTCCGTATTTGAATCAATCATTTAGGTATTTGTAAAAATCTCTGTTTTCACATCTCTGCGACATATAAACGCAAAGCCAAAATGACTGTGAATGGCACGACTTGAACTTTAGCCACTTGAGTAAAGGTGAATCAGTCAGTACCTTGACAAGCGTGGCGGCGGGCGGCGCGAGGTCCACGGGGGCGGCTCGCGGGCGGGCGCACACCATGCACACCTCGCTCGACAGCTCCTTGAGGATCGACACCACTTCCAGGTGGTTCATGCCGAGGAGCCGGTGACCATTCACCTCTAGAAAGGACAATAGTTTGGTTTAGCTTATATTATACTACGTCACATCCTTCAGATTTTTTGTTTCACTTGATAGTTTACTTTCTAATGTACTAGGCTTCATACAATTTTTAGAGCTAGAAAAGTAAAAAAATATTGAAAATAACTAAATTGACCATGACGTAGACCCCCACTATGTTACCAGCGCCCGTGTCGCCATAACTCTTTTCATTGATTCGCTTTTCTTGTGCGAGCATCGCAACATCATTGATATTTCGCGTACAACTCGCGTGTGATTTAGTGAAAATTGTGAATCCTGGTTAACTATTTTTTTGGGAAAATAAGACGATTACAAAAGCAACTCATCACTTTGTTTTGTGATGGACTGGCTCTCAGACAACTTGCTAACCTTGAATGTAGCAAAAACTAAAGTCATTAGATTTTCCTTGTCTGACACAAGAACTCCACCACAAGGGTCAGAACAGATTAAAGCCCATGTTTGCTCAGGTGACTCCACTAATTGAAACTGTCCATCTCTGTCGCTGGTTCCAGACATTAAATATCTAGGAGTCCATATCGATAGTAAACTATGCTGGCAACCGCACATCGAAGCCCTCTACACTCGGATCAAAAGGTTAATTTATATATTTATAGAACTTAGGCTTTCCGCGGATCGTGATACAGCCATCGTTTATCAGAGTCTTTGTCAATAACTATATTTATTATGATGTAATTATATTTTACTGTGTGCAATATAATTGATTGACAGTGTTAGTTTGGGGTGGAACCTAAAAATCCTCAATACTTAAAGTATAAAGAGCGCAAAAGGCGATCTTGAAGGTCATATTCTTTAAGCGTAGGGATTTCTCGACTAAGGAACTATTCTCAAAAGCCGACGTCTTGAACGTGAGAGCTCTTTGTGCTCCGCGTTGTGCTTCAGAAACTCTTCCATGCTGCACCTAGACACTGACTTGCTAAATAGACGCAGAGGGCTTCCCGTTTGCGACACAGTACAATGCCGTTCTAAGTTTGCCAGCAGTCCGGTCGCTTGACATCGTCGCGTGGCAGACCATTGGGTTCTAGTACGGCTGTAAGAACGCCGACGGCCACAAGAGCGCGTCGGATAATGTCGTTGATGTTTGCGTGCCGTGCTAAGCGACTCGCACTTTGACTGCATGAGAGGCCAGGGTGCCCGAGGCTGTTGACAGCTTCGACACAGTGATAGCGATGCGGAGAACAACACGATGCACCTAAGCGAAGGAAAGCAGCGAGATGTTCGACGACGGTAGTGCGTGAGGCACGCACGCTCTGCAGTAGAAGCAGAAGTAGCTATTAGGTTCCTCTGAACTTCTCTGCAGAGCGGCTCATCCCAATGTCTCTGGTATGATGGGTTGCCGGGTAGATTTACATTCGGGCAAGCGTGTTTCCAGGCATTCACAGCCTCGGTGAAGCACGGCACATCAAAATCAATCAGTGTGGAAGCTAGAATATTCCTGATTTATTTATCAGTGCCATGAACCGAGAATATATAAGCCGGTAAACTAATACTGGTAATTTTGCAGACGCCGAGGCCTCCCGTACGAATGGTAAGAGTAGCTTGAGCTCAAGCTCGGTCGTCCATGGACACATTTAAAATTGAAAAGAGTTTATGCTTGATAATTTGGTCCATTTTTTCCAAAAGGTGAGGGAGCTGCCACAAATGGGAAGCACGAAGGAAATATGTCAATTTAGGACCGAAACGGCAGAATTATGGTGATGGCCGAATGCATGTTAATTTTTAATAATCTTTCCGAAACGTCATTGAAGTTTTCAAACGTATTATTATTATTTATTTTATTATTATTTGATTTTTTTCTTAGACAAAATTGGGAAAAAAATCTCAAAGATTGGCGACCCAAGGAGGCGAAGAGAGCTTTTGTCCATAATCTTGATACCAGGGGCTATTGCGTTAAATTTTGAAAGAGTGAATTGTCGGTCAATACTGTCAAACAAAAATAATTCGTATTTAGACAAGCTCAGGTCAAGTCCAATGGAAAAATTGGAGAATTGTTAATACCAAATTTACATCGCCTCCAAAGGTACCATCATCGAGATACCAAACATTAAATTTAGAATTTAGCTGTCGAATAATTGGGTGAATAGCTAAACTAAAAATCACTGGCCCGAGGGGATCACCTTGTTGACAGCCAACAGCGGATTCCAAAAGGTTGTCCCGTATAGTAATTTAGATAGTTTTCTATAACATTGCCAGAGAAAACTGAAAATTTGAGGTATTTCTTTCTCAGATTCTGCCAAAAAGCTGTCCCCATTTACCGAATTAAATGCATTTTGATGTCAACCTTCCGGATAACCTCTCCTTTGCCTGAATTTGCGTAGGTCGACAGAAATCGGTCCAAGGTCGGTTTCGTTTTATGGTCAGACTAAGTGGCCACATATTTAAATGGTTTTGTCTATGAATATTAATAGTTTTTTTTTATTTTTTGTAACTATCGAAACTCCGTATTCGATATAATAAAAATCGAATCATTAGCTTTCGAAATCAAGTAGGGCACTCGTTGTCGCCCCCTATCGTTGATCGGGGTCAGTGTGTAAGGTAGCTGTGTCTGGTCTCAGAAACCGCCTCGTGTGTGTTTGAGTGTGTGCGTTACATTACCGAGCAGCTCGTCGCCCGGGCGGTGCGCGCCGGCGCGGCCCACGGGCCCCTCGGGCAGCACGGAGCGCACGTAGTGGTGCGGCCGCACCTCGCGCCCGCCCTCCACGTCCACGGTGCCCTCCAGGGAGATGCCCAGGCCTCCGCCGCCGCGGACTACTACGCCCACTACTATCTCCACGTCCTCTCCTGCACAAAGAGTTGGATGTCAAATATTATTATAGCAACGCGAGCAACCCACCCCGAGGGGTTATAATATGCCTATAATGTCGCAGCCAGCTAGCTTAATCAGCCGCATAAGTGACCTGCTACTCGTGCGCATTAACTGGAACCTGGCTCCGAACTTGACCCTCCCCCCTATACAACGCAGGGCGCCCCGCCGTTGCGTCGCCTTGAAGTCATTGCATTAGCTCAGTTACCGATGCCCGTGTCTTGTCGCTGGAACAAGAATCATACTCGAAAATTAGAATTTTCGAGTAATTGTCTTGCTGTTATTGATTTTTTTACAAGTTTTTGTTGTGTGTATTTTTTTTATGGGCAAATTCTTGATTTCTGTGGACCGTACCTCCCAACAGTAGAATAGGACTTGTGATGCAACTGGAATATCTAAATGTACATTAATGAGGATGAAAAACCAAGTGAAACCATTTGCACCACGAAAATATGACAAAACGAGAGTTATAAAAATAAAGTTATACCATTTCATTCTAATAAATAAACCAGAAAAAAAAAAACTATGTTGTAGATGAATTACTAAAAGAGCATGGCCATGAAGTTTTACGTCTGCCATCCTACTATTGTGATCTGATTCCAATCGAATATACTTGGATTTTCATCAAAAGGAGGGTGGCAGACAAAAGTATTGATTAATCGGAAAACTAAATAGACGGAAGAAAAAGGTGAACCATGTCGATAGGCTCCATAAAGAATACTGGGAAAGTGGTAGACTCCAAGAAATACAAGAGAGAGCATTTATCATTCCTGTTGGAGAAGAAAAAAACTTTTCTGAAATATATAGCTATTTCTTTAAAACTTTCTTCTCTCTCTCTCTCTCTCTCACGATCAAAGTAATAGTAAAATTTCCATAAATTCACTAAGTATCACTTTGACATATTTATTATTCTTTATAAATTTACGTAAAATTGCTAAAAAAAAAAGAGATGGAAAACGTCGGGATGTCATCGTTTCGGTACCTCCTTTGTATTTTTTACTCCTTTATACTGGTCGTTAAGAGCTGAATTTGTCATTTAAGTTCCTTGGGGACTGTAGGGGAGCACTAAGAGATGATTTATCGAAATTCCTAGGGAAACGGGGAAAACGGGATATGCGCGTACGAAGTCGCGGGAAAAATCTAGTCAAATGTAAATATTTGAACTGAAAATAGTATCTAAATTGAAGATACTGCCTGACACCGATTTAATCATAAATATACATGTTAAAACTTAAAAAAAAATTAATATCAATAATTTTTGTAAAAGAATATAAAGTGGAAACGATTTTTTTTTAACACTATACTTTGCACAACACAAACGTCATTTCACTCGAGTCAGGTGCCAAGTTAACCCGCACGAGTAGTAGTGGACTGTAGTGCGTTTGCAGTAAAAGTTAAAAAGTTAAAAAACCTGATGGCAGGAAATACGTCATCAACACACAAAAAAATCTGGCCAAGTGGGAGTCGGACTCGCGTGCAAAGGGTTCAGAACGATTTTTTTTTAATGTATTTTACAATATAGAATTCTTATTTTACTGTAATCTAGCATCAGGCAAAGGTCTATTATCTCTATTTTATTTTTCAAAATTTTATGCTTAGTAGTTTCGGAGATAAGGGGAGGGGGAATGGTTATTTTTCGTCTAATTTCTTGAATAACTTCAAACCCACTTATTTTAAAAGTATGAGAAAAATATAGTTAAAACTCCCTTTCATTTGATATGTCACACGATATCGTTAAAAACTATTTTTTCTAGTTTGACCCCCAAAAGTGAACCCCATACTAAAAAAAATATAATTTACGTTACGTTTCCGTGTTTGGGTTGCAGAAGTCCATATGTGTACCAAATTTCAACAGAATCGGTCCAGTGGATCCGGAGAAAACTGGCTGTGACAGACGGATACACAGACAGATAGACAGACACCCGAGTGATCCTATAAGGGTTCCGTTTTTTTGTTCGGGACCCCAAAAAGACTCGTTTAAGAACTATATGATAAAAAATGACAATAAATGACTGAAAGATGTTCATAGAGATTAGCAGTGGACGGCATTTAATTGAACAACTACCCAAGAGCGGAAAAAACGCACAGGTAGCTTAGGACACCCCGACACGGATAGGTTAGGTTAATGAGACTAGAGTCAAGAGCAAACCCATAAATAAATAAAAAATAAATGAAACGTGGAAAGGTTAACGAATGGTATGACGGGAGCTAGAGGGAGCGAAATTAGCTCCCATCGTGCCAGTCATGTTAGGTTTCTTTAAACCCTACAGAGTTTAAAGGAAATCGGAGTCCCGCTGCTAGATTATTGTTGGAATTTAGAATTCCTAACATTAAATATTCCAAATATTTTCCGCTCACGGTTGCCATACCCTAAGTATCTACCAGCCTATTCATTAAATGTTGAATAAAACACATTGTTGGGTGTAATTTAGGCCGCTGATTAAACGGCGCCGTTCAATGAAAAATCTAAGCAGCCAATTAAACGACTGATTAAGCCAACGTTAAGTACCAATTATGAAATCAAAAGTAATAAAACACCTTCCGCGTTTTACAAAATGCAAGCAACAATATTATTAGAATAGGGTATTTTACTAAAAAAAATCGGATTATTGATATATTCGGAAATATTGGACACGTATTTTTTATTTTTTCACGTAAACAAAAGATGAAGACGATATAGTGCGTTGAAAACACGAGTGACGTCACTATGGTACAATTTTACCAAGCCACATGACGTCAACGCGCTGTATCGTCTCCATTTTTTGTTTACGTGAAAAAAGAAAAAATATGTGTTCAAATTTTTTTGAAAATCTATCAGATGGATTAATTAGATTTTTATGCCTGTGGATAAGGTAACTTTTGATTTCTAAACTGTAACTTTACGATATGAGAGTAGGATATGATGCAGTCAACTCGCTCAATCATTCGTTTAATTAGCAGCCTAGTCTTTTAAGTAAACAGTGCTGTTTAATTAACGGCTTAAATGTCATACCAGCATTTAATTTAACAGCTCGCATGTCTTGGTTCAATATGATTTAATGGCTTGTCTAGCCAATTCATTTGGGAACTAAGGGTAATTTAGGTCTTTTCAATTAATAGGGTAGGCCGATAATTAAACGGCTGACTTGGCTTGTTGGCTGCGATAGATAGGCTACTAATACCGAGTATGGCCTGCCACTTCCTCTTGATGGCTTCCTTTTGCTCGGCGGTGCGCGGCATGTCGAAGGCGGGCAGCGCGCGCGCGGCGGCCGGCGTCTGCGGGCCCGCTACCTCCTCTGTTGCCTTGACTACTGTTATACTGCAGAAGAAGATGAATTTAACAAAAACAAGTTACGGTACGCCTCCAAAATATGTAAGAAACTCGACTGAAAATTGAACATAGACACTAAAACCACTATTGCCTCAAGCTAGAAAAGAGTACGCAACTAACGATCAATGTTTAACTGTCAAAATTAATATCAATGATAACGGTGTCCCGTTATCGGATACCTTCGTTTCTTCGTTGGAACCAACAGGTTGCTGAGTGAAGCTTGGACCGCGCTAGATCACTCTTAAATACAGGAGTTAGCTGCGTCCAACAATATAGAATGGTAATTTATTCCTCCTCGTGCGCTGTTCATAGCAACGCCTAGTGAGAAGTGTAAAAGTCGGCTTATCGGTCACACTCCGCGAAAAAACGAAACGCATAGAAATGAAATATTGCTGACGCTTCTGGCAGAGATAGAGCAAATAAGTCCTAAACTCCCGAACTATGTACCCTCTGTCCACAGACCCGAACGACCTTCTACCTTTAAGTCTGCTCATTTTCTGATTGGCCGACCGCTCGCTGCACCACACACGCTGCGCTACACAGCGCATGCCGCGATACGATCGCGTGATACAGATGAGACAGAACTTCTTGCGTCGCTGGTCAACAGAGTATATCTCTGAACTCCAGGAGAGAACGAAATGGCAGCTCAACCAGGACACACTCACCCCTGACACTCTCGTCATAATCAAAACTAACAACTTACCGCCTTTGAAGTGGCGCCTCGGACGAGTGTAGCAAGTATAGGGACCGTGCACGGCGTTGACTATGCCATCTAGTGTCGCATATTCGAAGTTTTAAGGGTCAGAATACTTGAAATTGACGCTTCTGTGCTGGGGAACGCGCGCGAAGAAGACTGTGCCAGCTAGATTAGCTATTTTGAATGTTATACTTGAAATATACTTGACAGTGACATTTCTGTGCTGCCACCTATAGTTTTTGCACGCTCCCTATTCACCGGCAACGATAGCATATCACACGTGGCAACCATCAAATAGCGACAGGCGTTATTCGGCGATCATTCTCCAAAATCTGCCCACTCAAGCACCCGGATGATGACAAGCAGCAGCTCAGCCTCATCAGAACCTGGTGCTTTCAAGACCGGGGGGCATATTGATGACACCGGCGCCATCTACGAGCGACGAACCACACTAACCGAAGCAGCGACGTGACGTCGGCGGTAACAACGGAAGAGGGTGGCTCGGTCGACGCGACTTCAGCGCGCGCGCGGCTTCTCACTGGATCCTTGTGACGCGACGACGACGTATACACCTAGTTTTGTAACGTACGAAACCCGCAAATTGTAATAAACCGAATTACGCATCATTACGAGCAGCCTTGGGTCTCATTTCACATCAACGACGACGACCTGACACAGAAATCTCAACAATTTTAGGCGAAACTTAAAAAAAACGATGAAAGACAAAACTAAGACGCGCTGCCGTGTAATATCGACTAAAATTCGCAATATTTGTAGTTTCGTATTGAACCCAACAAAGAGGATAAAAACGGTTTAAGGTGGATGCTCCAGGGTGGCCCGCGAAATTCAAATATTTTTATGTTTTTTGCAATTTGCCGGTCAGTGTGAAGCTGTATGTGTATGAACTGCAGAAATAATCATTCTTTCGAACTACATGAACTTAAAGGGCTATATTGATGATTAAAATGGTTATAATTCTTTAGATAAATACGCGTTACGGTCGCAGATCGCATTTGGTCCACATACAGCTTCACACTGACCGGCAAATTGCAAAAAACATAAAAATATTTGAATTTCGCGGGCCACCCTGGAGCATCCACCTTAAAACGTTTTGTTGCGTACAGCAGCCGGGTAAGCAAACAGTTTATTCGTTCAAAGGTAACTCCTCCGCCTCGGCGCAAAATAGAACGATTTGCGGAGCGCATGATAGCACGCGCCGCTTACGACGTTGGGAAACGGACTGAATCGAGGCGCGCGAGCAAAATCGCGCGTAAAATGTGTTTTAAGCGAATGTGAACTCTATGATTCGCAGCGCTGTGAGAGCGAGATAAAATGATTCCTTAAGATGGAACCTCCGCGGTAGCCCGCGAAAATCAAATTTTCTTACGTTTTTTGCAATTTGCAAGTTAGTGTCTATACTAATTTGTTTGTTTGTTTGCTTGTACGCGGTAATTTCAGGGACGGTAATTTCAGGGACTACTGGTCTTATTTGAAAAATTATTTAAGTGTTAGATCACACACACGCACCACGCACTACGCATCACGCTAAGACCAAAAGGAGCGGAGCAGTAACGAAAATTGAGACGCAGACGAAGTTGCGCGATTCAATTAGGTTATAATAATATTATGTTGATTAAAGTATGATTCGCGGGCGTAAGAATTATGTATTTTCAGAATTATAACCATTAAAATCAGTAAAATAACTCCATAGGCCGGTATAATCCTACAATGTCAAGATTACATGAAATAGTGTTCTTTCGGGTTACCTGGCCCTATAGAGTTTTATTGCTGACTTAAATGGTTATAATTCTGACACATGCGTAAGGTTGCCGTGGCGAGGCCCAAGCCCTTTAGCTTAGTAGCAATGCTCTAACAATGTCAATATTTACTGCGTCAGCTGCGTTGCTTTCGTACTTTTAATAATGTAAAAAAACATTTCGCCTAGTTAAGTTTCAATCGGTTTCCTATTACTTTTTTTCCAATTTTTTTACAAGTTCATGCGAGCAGCTGACTGATATTCCACCCTCCACCATTCAGCTGATCACTCTTTTTCCACTCAGTATGATGGCATTTATTCATAAAAAAGGTTTCAGCCGGCGTACTATGACTTAATCTTTTTTTTACAGCTATCGTAACAAACCACACCCAAACTCACCGCTACCTGAGCACCTGACCACCAGTTCACATATTAGACATACAAGATAACTATCCATGTCAATATTAGCCGGCTTACTATGACTTTTTATTTGCAATCTTCTATACTACTATAATGAGGGCGGAGCTACCGAGCGCTACTACTACAATTTTGTAACCCGCCAGGCAATAATGACTTAGTTAAGGTTAAGTTTGCAAATTTCATAACAATTTTTCGTGCGTGTATTATTGAAGGCCAAACACACGTATTACGTAGGAACACTGACTCGTCGTGCAGCTGTGTCATGGGGATGTCGGCGGCAGCATCGCGCGCGTCGGGCCGGTGCATGTGCAGGAACGGGTTGTGTGGCGGCGCGGCGGCGCTCGACTCTCCCGCCGCGATGGCCTGTTGCAGCTGCTCGAACTTCGGGCCGCGGAGGTATCTGGTGATTAAACCAACGGATAAAAATTAACAATACCAAAAACCTCCCCCCGAATATACTTCAGGTGCTATCCAATTCGAGTTCTGCCACTGAAATAACAAAAAATATAGCAAAACTTGACCCGAATAATATGATAGCGAAAAACTGCTTCAAAAAAACTGCTGAGTAATGGCATTTTTTCCTGATACCCAGAAAAATATTACACAGCCGATTAGATAAACATTTAACTTTGTTTCTGATCGACAATACAGGTTTAGGTCAAAAACGAGCACACTTAGTGCTTGGCCATACTGGCAGCGCGATATGCGAGGAGCAGAGCGGCGCGGTTGCGGGAGCCAGTCGCGAGACTTTAATACAAGCGTTTAAGCCCGGCTTCCTTAATAAAATCATAAGTGAAGTCAAACACAGGCGTGTCTTTTTACCGCAAAAAGGATTCGTTTTGACCAAGCTCCTACTTTTCGGGGTGCATCTGATCCTGTGACTGATCGGCTCGAGCTCCTAGGCATGGAGTTGACATCCAGTCTCAACTTCGGCGCCACCATCGAGTACAAAGCCCTAACTGCGGCCAAAAAGCTGGGCATCCTAAATAGGGTACTTTAGGCTTTTAACCGTTTACAAAGCACAAGTCCGATCCTGCATGGAGTATTGTAGCCACCTTTGGGATGGCTCAGCTAAGTATCGCATATAGCATGAGTTGTTTTTGTTTTGAATATTTTCGAAACAGTATTTTGAGGTGCTAAAGTTTTCTTATTTCAAATTATGTGAAAGTGATATCTACTTGCTGTTGCCGCGTTGTCATTATAAATTTCTCAGTAAATAATATATGTACAAGTGTTATTTATTTTTTTTATTTCTCTGTAAATGATATTTGTATAAGTGTTTTTTTTTTTTTTTTCTAGACAAAATTATGTGAACTTAGAATAAACTGTCGCGTGTTCCTAATTGTGTGGAATGGGTATAACATACAATAGAAATATTGAATTTATAAGACTTTAGCGAGCCTTTTACTTACACATGTGTATTTTTCCGAAACAAGTATGTATTTTGAACGAGCAATTTAAAAACCTCATCATTCGGTTGTTTGATTTTATGTTATGACAAACATAGCCGTTGCCGTGGAACTATGTTGATCTAAGCTTAGACGGTATATCCTCATTTGTACACATTTTTATTTCTTTCTTATTTGCAGAATAGTTGAGCAAACGTCACCTAAAACTATTCCAAATTTCAAGTTGATAACATAAATATTTCTTGAGATATCCAGCTGTGGCAGACGACTGACTTAAGTCGCACCATAAGAGTTCCTTTTTACCATTTTGGCACTATACAAGCCTTGGCCACAATTAGGCATTGAGGGACTTCGTACGAGTGCCTCGTCTTCGCCTCGGCCCACAGTTACACGTTCGTCCATCAATGCCTCTTTTGCTGGCCGCTGTAGTAATGTACTATATTTTTCGAGTACCTAACTGTGTTGAAAAACGTCGAATGTCACACATCGCATTTGTGATTTGATCAAAATGTACTATTTCGATACCATGTTGGCTACCATCATTTGAAAGGAAAGTTTTTGGTTCTGGCCATTTCCGAAACAATAACAAGATTTCAAGTAATATTTACCTTTCCAACTCAAGTGTAACAATATTGCCGCTTTGTTTGAGCGCGTCCACAGCCCGTTGGTTGGACTTGCCGGCGAGGGACACGCCGTCGACGGCGACTATGCGGTCGTTGACGCGCACCTTACCGCTCAGCGCCGCCGCACTTCCCAGCGTTATTGACTTCACAAATATACCCGACAGCTCCTCTTTTTCACATACGTATCCTGTACGATGGAAATTATAGAGTAAAATTATTGGTTTGCGCAAATGGGCTTTATAAATCGTAGAAACGCCAAAAGAAGCGGAAACTGGAGCTCTTTTGGAAAACCTTTCGGTGAAAAGATGTGGGTCAATAAAAAATTATATCTATAAAGGTTTCAGTCAGTGATTAATTTGCTATTATATAGTACATAGGTATAGAAAGACTCACACTGTATGTAAATAATGAACTGTCATCATTATTTACATACAGTGTGAGTCTTTCTAATGTGCAATAAGGGGAAACTATACATTTACCGAAGGAAAACGTATTAAAAAAATATATTTTTATGGATTTTTCAAAAGTTTTGTTCACAACTGTGAGCCCAGTGTAAAAAAAACTGTGTAACTTGTCAACTAAATGATCTATCGCAATGAAATAAACTCCATAATGATTGGAAGTAAATAAAATTAATCTATAGGTGATAATCATTGATAAATAAAAAATCCCAAGATTTACACTCTGCGTCTCATAAACGTCCGCATTTAAAATTGTGCGCTCATTCTAAAGTCGCGTCGCTCGCCTCTGCACACTTGTCTTTTTCGTTGACAAATTGTAAAAACATAAGATGAAAAAGGATAGGATATCGAATTTTCAGTAAATAAAAGAGTTCATTGATTTGTTTTTGTGGTTATTATGGCTTGATATATAAAGCTATATGTGATTTAATTTGTCTCAAAACTTCACTCAAAAGTGGTAGAATAAAGTATTGTTGCTTATTGCAGAGTACGATCTTGGAAATCTAAATATGTATAAATTGTAAGGGTTTTTTTTTAATTTGCCAAGACTAATTTAACAAATTCCCCAAAAATGCAAGTCGAATTACCCAATTTCGGGACAAAAAAATCTCTACACATTCCCCAGAAATAACCCTTAACTTTTTTTAAGAAATTAAACAAGTTTTCTAAATTAACTTCGCTCGATCAATGCGTTCCAAAATGTCAGTTTAAACAAATTTTTATTTCAAGTTGGTTGTTTGCATTATAATGTTATTATTATTATTTCGTTAATTCATTTTTATATACATATATGTTACATTTTTAAATATATCTTAAAAAAAATCATTAAAAAATACATTTAAAAATATAAAAAATAGTAGTCCGCCGGTGTCGGGAGCAGGGTCCAAACTACCGGTGGTTAGGGCTCCAGACAAAGAAACTTCTTCACAATACAAGCCGTATCGTGGAGTACTGCCTTCTGTATCGAGCCCTTTACCCAACCGCGTAACGCCAGCTTCGACAGATGGTAGATTTTGGCCATCAGGCCATTGGCCGTAACGACTATCGGCACAATGACAGCTGAGTCCACATTCCACATGTCGACCTCGTGTGCTAAGTCGAGATACTTGATTTGTTTCTCTTTCTCAGCCTTCACGAGGTTCTCTTCATGCGGGATGGTAACATCAATTATCATTGTGCGGCGCGCTAATCGGTCTATCACCACTATATCAGGCTTATTGGCAACAATACTCCTATCAGTGATGATAGACCTATTCCAGTACAACGTGACATGGTCATTTTCGAGAACTGAGTCGGGCACATATTTGTAATACGGTACCTCAGAATTCACAAGTTCGTATTTCAAAGCAAGTTGCTGATGGATAATCCTGGCTACTTGGGTGTGCAAGTACTCGCCGTTAGCCAGACGAGAACAACCAGAGATAATATGACTGATGGACTCACCCGGGCGGTGGCATGCCCGACACACGTCCACCGTCCCGTCCTTCATAATATGCCTCCGGTAGTTATTCGTCAAGATAACTTCGTCCATAATCGCACAGACAAAACCTTCAGTTTCCCCGAAGAGATCACTGAAACGTAGCCAGGCCACGGACGCTGAAAAATCTACATCGGATCCATGCAGAGCCCGATAGAAGCGCGCGTGAAGCTCCTTGCTTTCCCGTACCTCCTTGCGGTCATCTGTGGTAAGTATCACAGGTTTGCGCCAGTTCTCTTTAGCCATGGACAACGGGGTGAGACCCTTGTCCACTGCGACCACATCTCGGTGCATACCCACATCAGCTTTTATCATCACTGACGATCGTGGGTGATGCATCCGATTTGCGGTCAGCAGTGTACGGACCCTCCTATCCAGGGCGTCGAGTTCGGTTTGAGTACATTTGAGTATGCCGAAAGAGTACATTAATACCGGCATGACCCAACCGTTGAAGGCACGCACCTTATTTCCGCCCGACAAAAGGCTATTCAAAACCTTTTTCAGGCGTCCAAACAAGCGCTCCTTCAAAGATTGCTTCATGTCAGTGATATTAATGCCCAACGCTTCCGACATACCCAAATACTTGTAGGTTTCGGTTGAGTTGAGGGACCTAACCTGTATGGAATCCGAGAGTTGAATTCCCTCAGATTCCATAATCTTTACATGCATGACTGCACATTTGTCCACATCATCCGGCAAGCGCGTGTCAGTCACACCTTGGTCCAGTCGCTCCTAAGCTCTGTATACCCACCTTTCATTACTCTGGAATGTGCGATTCTGGGTGTATCGCTCCACGCGCCGCTTATGCCTCCGAATACGGTTTGCCCATGCATACACCTTGTGCTTCAGGAAGTCGATGCGCTCTGTGACCCGGGACAAATACTCTCGAAGACTAATATCAGTCCCCGAAAACGCCCGTCTCACAAAGCGCATCACTCTTGGGCGAGTGTTGCCCTCCCTGAAGCAAACTAGTTTGCCGATGAGTGCTCTGGCCCCACCAATACGACGCTCGATCCTGCACTGCCAAGCCGGCACGGCTTGTTATGGTCGTGTAGCCCTGTGATCAGCAAATTTGACGTGAGCTACACGACAAGCCGCCACAGCCGCGCAGTACATGATCGAATGTGTATCGGTGAGGTTATCACAGTTATCAAAATAGCTTGACAACTGCGAATCCAGAGCAGCCACCAGCGCCCTATTTTTGTTATGCATGGGCAAACGAGGTAAGCGTGGCCTAAGTTCAGGCAGCATGTAACGATACTCCCGAATAGCACACTCCAAAGCACTCCTCAATTCGTCACTGCACTGGGTACTTACATTTGTAACCCTGTCACTACTCTCCTCGTCAACATTGCTGGGAATTTGGTGAAACTATGGTAGTACTACAGTCTGCGACGAGGGGGCAATGGCGCGGCTGCTCAGTTCAGCTCGGAGGCGATCAGGTGTAGTATCATCCAACATATGGTTACGTAGGATGTTATTATTATTATTTTTTTACTTTCTCGGGTCCCTTTTCTTAGAGACCCGGTCCTTTGGTAGGCGTACGAGGGGCCGAAGCCAACTCGCAGAGGCCTCTTTAGACATTTTAAATGGAATGGGACACCAACCGACGATTATCCCTGTATGCACTGTGAAAGTATACCCAAGGACAATCCCCGGTTGGAGCAGGACTATTGCAGAATATGGAAACAAAAGATGAAACGCTATGGGTTTGGCTGGTTTAGTGGACTAATAATCGTTTACTATGGAAGAACTATTGGCCCCTGCCTGACCATTGACAATTAAAACGGCTTTAAAATGGCAGGGGGTGACTTGCACACTCAATAAATGGGCCCCCCGAAAAGGGTCGCTAGCACAAAGTAACGTAGCGCCAAGGGGGCAACATATCCTGAGGTGCTAGAGGAGTGGAGAGGTATACCACGGCTATCAGGACAATCCCGGAAGTACGGTCAAGATCCCTACCAGCACCTTACTGGATTATACATCCTTCTCCCGAGCACGTTTGCTCTTGCGAATCTCCACTCAGACCGGCCGATTAAGGCAAGAAAGAGGTGGGAGCTCTGTTCCTCGTCAGTTTTCACCCCGGCCAGCCAATAAAGGCAAGCCGGAAATGAGGAACAAGAATTCTCCCTAGAGATCAGGTCCGTGGGGTCGCCAGTGCCCAACAGTTCGCCACAAAACTGCCTTGCGGATTTATTTATTATTATTATTATTATATACTTTATTATACACCACATAACAAGCACTTCACTAATGCTGCAGCGGTGCTATGACCCGGAAGAAATCCGGATAGATAAGGATTCATCAGACTATTCTTACAAAGAAAAGCACTGAGCTGATTGTGGACAAGGCGTTCGAGGACTTTGGTTAGGACGGGTAAAATGGAAATAGGACGGTATTCGGAAAAGGATGTAGGATTTACCTGTTTGGGTAAGGGAGTGACTTTGGCGTCTTTCCAAGTTGATGAAATACCCCATGGGATATTGAGTAGTTAAGAATGTAGCATAGAATAGGAAGGATTTCGTCGAAGACAGGGAGTATCATCTTTCGACTGATACAATCACTGCCAACTGCGTGAGAGGTGATTGAAACTATGTGCTCTTCTTAACATCACAATCAGAGAATTTACTAAAAAAATATGGGGAATAATTCGGAGCTGGAAGGTTTGAAAGGTAGTTTAATGTTGTTGCTTTCAAGGTCCCATTACATGAGGACGAAGACGAGAAGTGTTGATTCAGTTGATCAATATCAAGGTCTTTACGAATAGATTCTTGGCGAGATTTCCGAACTCATATGGATTTGAGAAATTTCCAGACTTTAGCTGGGTCTCCGGTTTCAACAGAGATGTGGATATGGTGTCGTTGAGCATCTCTACACACCTTATTGCAGCGGTTTCTAGCATCCAAAAGTTTCTCCCAGTTTAACGACGAGGGTCGACATTTAAATTTTGATTTTGTAACAGCTTTCCTGTTAATTGGGTTTTTAATCTCGCTTGTTAGTCATGGTGCCGGTAGATGTTTCAATTTAATTTCACGTACGGGAGAGTGAGCAGTATACAGCTGCACAAGGTTATTCGTCAAAAGGATCACTTTATCGTTAATTGACGCAGTGCTGAACAGGGGTGCCCAGTCAATGTTGCTGCCATCCCTTAAACCCATGAAAAAATGTTCCTTGCAAAAATTGTTGCAAATTATACGTTCTACAATTTTGATCAGTTTGTTACTTTGACATCAACAGAGTTATAGAAACCGAGATAATTGCAAATTACTGATTTTTGTGACCTTTGACTTTCAATAACTTACCGACTCATTCCGAGGTGAAACGCTAATTTGACAGGAGTAATAGATTTTGATTCCCTTGCGAGCGTCAAAACATGCGCCATAAACATAGCAAAAAAGGTGTTATCCTTAGATAGCGTTGACTTAGTAGTTTGAGATTTTTTCGCTGCTCCAAGGGGTAGCATACCTGAGTATTTGATAATAATTTCAGCTTTTTTCCCTCACGTTTTCCTAAGAAGGGTCTTGACAAACGGACAAACAGACAGAAACAGACATAAAATTCATACAAAACCGAAGTTCAGAAGCGGCAAATGTGTAAAATTACCTGCTATGGTTATTCCAAGACCATTTTCATCTTTCTTGAGCTGTACTGTGAATCTATCAACTTCAGGTGACTCTGCATCTGTAGAAAAATAATTCGTAATGAAGTACCTTTCTGATAGCTCATAAAGCTCATAAACGAGTAAATTACGCCCCCGTATCAAAATGTACTATTATAAAATGAACGTATTAGAAAATCGTCCAAATATAATGAGATATAATTAATACATAAATAACTAGCATTTCGCCCGCGACTTCGTTCGCTCGGTTTTAGTAGGTACTCCACGAACTTGATCTCCTATACCTCCCTCTTTATAGGGTACCTAATGTGTAAATTACTTATTAATAGACTCAACGTAGGGAAATTCGCTCTAACGCGTGCCAATCAATAGTAAAAAAACAACTACATTTTTCTTACTTAAGAGCATTTTATACCCGTCGTAACTTTTAAACGAAAAGTCCGATTTGAATAATTTAAAGTGTAATTTACAACACAACTTTAATTTTCAAACCAATTAAATGGATAAGGATTAATATCATACTACCAAAATCACCACTATTTTATTCCACCCGGGTTTTGATTCAATTATTTAAACAAAAAGCGGTCATTGCGACTTAACCACAATAGTTAGACATATACCCTTCAAGATATTTTTACTTTTTTACAGGTATTTTTGTACAATAATGAGTACTTCAATTATGAAGTACATTATTTTTTTCATCAATAGTTCTCTCAGTGCACGCCAAATAATGAATTTTAGCCCAAACTAACAAAGTGAACATCTAATTACCAGAGTCAATAATATTGTGGTTCAACTGAATGCAATAAACGACCATCAACGACGACGTGTGCTCTCAGGTGTCTACCAGTTCAGGACATCTCTACCTCCGTAATAATTATTTGGTTACGCAACTTACTTTCATTTTGCGATATCTCCTAAGACATTCATTCAAATTAAATGCTGCAATTTTGCTCTAAATTAAACACTCAAGATGACTAACATATTTATTAAGATAAGGATTTGTACTATATTGGTGAAAACACCTCTGCAAATGAAGCAGTATTTTATATCACATTTGAATTTCATAAAAATTGTCATTGTGAGTCAATCATAAAAGATAGACATATGCTATCGCGGACTTTTTCGTTGATAATGCATGGCTTGTTACCGGAACATTCCTTACCAACTAGAAACGAAAACGACTTTATTTTGAAATTGGACCACTTTATTTTAAAATTGGACAAGAGTAAAAATGCAAAACCACGGATCACTTCATGATTTTCCTTAAATTATCAAATTTTGTAAATACTCATAAATGCTCGAAAACTATAAAAAACTGGACTTTGACAAAACGATAACAGCTTATTATTAAAACTAAGTAATATTTCTGAACTTAATTTAATCAATGATCCAGTAACGTTATCTTTACATCTTTACAATTAATAGACCAACTCCAAAAGTGCCTTCAGCAAAACACTATTACTACTTTAGTTCCTAGAAATAATTGCATTCTTAAACCATGGAAAACTTTAGGAATTTTGCGCTGTATTAAAAATAGAAATAATATGCAAAAAAAGGTACGATCTGACCCACAAAACAATACATAAAAAAAAAATGTTATAGAAGGTATCGCAACCATTGCAACAGTTTAGTTAAAAAGCTTAGAAGAAAATATGATAGGCAACAACTACAAAAAGCAAACAAGAACACGAAGCAGATGTGAAACACAATTAATAATACGAGTATAACTCAACGCAAACCTAACTAACTAAGAATTATTAGATATAAAGATCACCCCACAGGCTTCAGTAGACCACATAAACGATTTCTTTTCAAACACTGGGAAAACCGTGGCTGATGATATTATCAACGCAAGCCGATCCCAATTTCAACACTCTGATCATATAACATATTCACAGTCGTCTTCCTTCGTGCTTCTTGAAACGGATACTAGAGAAGTCTATAACTTGTTAATCTAAAATCTGAAAGCGCTCCAGGCTGGGATAGTATAAAAACAAAATTTTTAAAAACTGCCCATGAAATAGTCGTACCCATAACTACGCATCATGCTAACTTGTGTTTTAGCCAAGGGAAATTTCCACCAGCTCTAAAACAAGCCATAATTACACCTGTGCATAAGGGTGGAGACAGAGATGACGTTAATAACTACAGACTCATCTTTGTTCTGCCTGCCATTTCTAAAATCATTGAAAATCTAATTAATATAAGACTTACCAACTACACTAACAAATATAACATTGTTTCACAAGCTCAATATGGTTTTAGACAAAAATTATCTACAGAAGACGCAGTTATAGCATTAACCATCATATAGTTAACTTAGTGGACTCAGGAATAAGATTTCTAGCTGAGTTTCTTGATTTGAAAAAGGCTTTCGATGCCGTTTCTGTCCCCATTCTTGTGCACAGTCTAGAAAGTATAGGCGTAAGGGGAAAACCGTTAGCGTTACTAATGGATTATCTACGGAATCGCAGGCAAAAGGTAAAGGTAGGGGAGTATATTAGTAAGAAGTCTCAAGTGACCTACGGCGTTCCGCAAGGTACAGTACTGGGCCCGACTCTATCCCTGATATATATAAACCGTCGCTGCAAAATGATACTGGATAATGGGAGTGTCTTCTCATATGCAGATGACACTGCTATTGTTTTCTCTGGTGATTCATGGGAATCTGATATATCAATCTGCTGAGAAGGGTTTTTCCAGGATTGCTGACTGGTTGAACTCACACCTTACCCTAAATATTTCTAAAACAAAATATATTGCGTTTACTAACTCCAACAACACTCAACCTGGGCCTAACGTGAATCTCTAAATCCACACTTGATATATCTGATACAAACTGTTCTTGTCAAAATATTGAAAATGTGACTCATATAAAATACCTAGGTATAATCGTTGATCAGCGGTTATCCTGTCATACTCATACAGATATGGTCATGGCACGCGTAAGAAAACTTATCTGAATATTTAAGAATCTAAGACATGTGACAACTAAAAAAATATTAACTGAAGTCTGTCTCTCCGGCTCAATCAATTCTTACCTATACCCGTGTGGGGCGGTGCGACCAAAATGAAGTTTCTTGAGTTAGAGCGAGCACAGAGATCTCTTATCAAGGTCATGTATAGCAAACCGTACAGATTCCCAGCCAATGAGTTATACTCCCTTAGTTATACTCACAGTCCTGAAATTATACATCCTCCATGCTATCCTAAAATTGCACAAAGCTCTGCCCTATGACCCTCACTATCAGGAAAGGAGACGAAAATACAGTGTTGCACCAGTAAAATTTGTTCTAACTGCATATGCCAAAGGATAATTTAAGATTCCGCTGCCCTATATAATAAAATTATTAACATCTATCCTATGACTGCTGGCGACTGCAAAAAGGCAATAGTTCAATAGCTAAAACTGAATACCTATTATGACACTGAGTTATTGCTGCGAGCATGGTGACTACACACACAACACTCTTCCTTTTTATTTTGTTGGTTGCTTATAGTTGGTCATATTGAGATCTTACTTATAAACTTTTTTGTTTAATTTTTGTAATCTTTTGTACACTACTTTTACCATTTAATCATTTGTCATTGAAGAGCGAGACCTCCTAGAACAGGTATATCTTTAGAGTTCGGTTCATTACTAGCGCAGTGTTGTTTAACGTGACCGAACTTTTGGAAATGTAAGCACCGAACTACTTCAGCAGGTAGCCCAATCAATAAATAATTTATTTCTCCATTGAAGATGGAACATCCTTGACTAACACTCGAGGGCGTCTACCCTTTGGCTTTTCTAGACGTAAACCAGCGGTTCTAACTTTCTAAGCTGATTTTCATTAGCAACGCGTAGTACAACAAACTTACAACATACAACTTTTCCGCTCGCGGCAGAGGAAAACTAACAACTTAAATTTTTTTCCAACACACGAACGAAGTCGCGGGCAACAGGTAGTCTTTACATAAACTTCTATCATTTAGAATATTTTCAGATAATTCTCTATGCAAACTTCGGAGATAAGGGGGGGAGAAGGTTAAAAATTTAAAAAAAATTCGACAGGTAAAAACCATGCGGCCTAAAATAAAAAAAAACATTTAAGAATGTGTAAACAGCGCTCTTTCATAATAATATGATACCTCACATGCCCTTTTAAAGATGGGAAATCATCAAATTACTCCTCCTGCTTTGGGTAAAGCAGAAGAAAGTGTCAGACTCTTACTAACTAAAACCCATCCGTGTTCCTCCTAGTGCCCTTTGCGTTGCGGTACGGTGCGTCTTTCGAACGAAGTCCGCAGCCCTAGCAGGCACTGGCCTTAGCGGGCCCCGTCTTTTGTGCTGATAGCTCTTTGGGGCGCGCACTGCGCGCTGTCGACCCGGGCCTGGTTCTGATCAGACGGCAAGCCACCCAAAGCTCGCCGTCTGCAGGCCCGACCTCACATGCCCTAGTAGCCCAACTCTGAATTCTCAATAATCTCTTTCAGTCGCTGTTGCAAGAAAAATATATATTTTTTTATTTCTTTCTTATTTGCAAAATAGTTAAACAAACGTCATCTAAAACTATTCCAAATCTCAATTTCCTAGAATTAGTAGTTCTTCAGATATCTAGCTGTGACAGACAGACAGACTTAGTCTCACCATAAGGGTTCCTTTTTTAACATTTTGGTACGGAACCCTAAAAAGGATTAAATTTATTTCAAAGAGTACGCTAAACATCCAAAATTTCCTGTAATTTAATATGGGAAATGGCAATGGTACAAACCTGCGTCTGGTGGTGGAGTGATAGATCGGTCAAACACAAATCTTGAGGCGTTGGAAATTGGCACAGGTGTGGGCTGTGTGTGGAACACTTGTTCGAAACCTGCGTCAAGTAGATAGCGGTCCAGAGCTTCAGGGTCCGACAAAAGTCTAAAACAAATGTAACAAGTAAGGTTATGTTCCATTGGAATAGTGGCCTTCCGAGCTCATCGTGATGTGCTGGTTCTGCCGCTGCGGCTGCTGAGAACCTCAAACGGCGGAAATATAACAGCCTTGTTGGCAATTATATTTTTGAGCCGTTTAGGGTTCTCCTAGACAGTGGGATCTGAGTACTCACGTTTTTCGACATAATTCGAAAATCATGCGGCCTAAAAAAAATGTTTAAAAATGTGTAAACAGCGCTCTTTCCTGTGTACCCCACATGCCCTTGTAGCCCCACTTTGAATTTTAATAATCCGTTTCAGTTGCTGTTGCAAGTAAAATATATTATAACGCGCAGTGTAGGGATAAATATAAACACCGTGCGCGGTCGCACGAGGAAGCGTTTATTACACTACCAAATTTATCGGGCCCGATTTCGCCTAGGGCGCCGTCCCTGCGGCAGGGAGCCGATTATTACACTACCCAATCTATCGGGCCCGATCTCAGTATGAATGCGTCACGTGGGTAGCGTTGCACGCAGTGGCGGCGTAAAGTGGGGGTGGAGTGTCTGGTCCGCCTCGGGTGCCAACGCTAAGTACCAAGCGGCTGTGGCTATTTAAGGTGTTGATAGCTTTGGAAGTTGAGAAGCTTGTGGCTAGATAATAACAGCCGCACGGGTCGATATTCAAGATAAAGCAACGCTTGCCAAGGTTGGTCTGTATATGGGCGACCATCTTAACACACCGAGTTTCCTCCGTGCCTCGGAAAGCACGTTATGCCATTGGTCCCGGCTGTCATTTGTAGATCTTTAGCAGTCGTTACGGATAGTCAGAAACCAGTTAATCTGATTCCAGTCTTGCCATGAAGTACCGTATTTCCCAGTTAATGGGTTGTGGAGGTCTGGTAGGCAGCCGCTCCGAGTAAAATACTGGTATTTAGCTAAATCCGGTTTGACTAGAAGCTGGGAAAAGGCTAGGCAGATGATGATAGCTTTGGAAGTTCGGAAACACAGATCGATAGATATTTTTTACTCATTAATATATCATCAAAAGTAAGAAATCGACTAAATGTCGCATAACGGCATTTTAGTTATACCACAGCAGCAAGGTGACAACGACAACTCACTCGTACATCCAAAGAAGGCGCACAAAATCTCCCTCTTAAGACATTCAATAACTACCTACTGCAGCATTGTGTATACTGCATAATAGTTTTTATCTGTTTTAAAACTCTTTGTTCTTGATTTAACCTCTTTTTTTGTAGACAGTATTTTTTCTTCTGAACAAAAGGAATTCAAGTACCGATTCCTTCAAAATGTCAAAGGAAAATTGGTCAAAAAATATTTTCAGTATCTGGTGAACGTTTGGATTGAATTTTTAAATGACAATTTTATCTTGAATCAAGTGAATTGAATACTTATTGTAAATTGATCATAAAGTACCTACCCAGTTTCGATGTACCTACTAACTTTTTTATATAAAATTTCCTCAAGGAATATTTCTCGCTTTTGGTTCTTTCTTTTTTGGATTTGATGATTTTTCAGTATTTATTAATAAAATTTGTCTCCTGTCCCAGAAGTAAGTTCAAAAACATCAAAAACATCGGAAGGTTTATTTATTTAAACACAAGACCGGTACGTAAATATTTCCTTTCTTTATTAGAAATTCTGTTGGAGAATTACGTCGCTCATATTTCGTTATTTGCTGTAGATACCGATCGCAGCCGACGGTATCGGTCTTCGGTCTTCAGTCTTCAGTCTACGATCTACGGTCCAAGGTCTACAATCCACGGTCCACGGTCTACGTCCCGTAATAAAGGAGATTCTTTCCTAGTAACCGTGAGCAATACAACATAGTTCAGAGTTCTATTAGAAAACGTGATCCAGTTGAACATCGATCCATCGATCTCCGGGATATCCACGCACTTTATTTAAAAATAGATACGAGTATTTAAATTTTGTTGATGTTATTAGTTTGCATTTCTTACTAATTATTAATATATTGTCTAGGAGTTGTAAAGTCAACTCCTATTTGTAACTTGAGGTGCTTCCAAATCTCAATACTGATTGCAATCACTATCTGAAGGTGTAGAAGTTCGCTTTTCTTAAAGGTAGTTTTTGCGTTGATTTTTGCCCCTGATACGTGTTTTATGCGATAACATTTTTTATTTCGCTGCACTACTCTTGTTCGTAACTACTTACATACTAATAAATATTATAGTTTAAAACGAATGGCAACTATATTTTCATATTTTTTCGAATATTATTTTTCCCCTAAAATATGAATTCATGTTGCGCTTGGTCTGATCTTATACTGCGCGTAACATTTCGATTCAATCAATTGAATGACACAGGGAAGTAAATTTTGATAATGTGATCAAATATTTTAACAAAATTATCAATCGAAAATTTCTCATTATATAATCGCCCAGTGCCAATCTGTCCTACACCGCCACTACCCGATCGCCCGATGGCAGGGCCCTAGCTCCCTATTACTTAATACACCACACTGGCCCTGCAGATCGGGCCCGATGGATTGGGTAGTGTAATAAGCGCTTTAGCCCGCAATCGGACGACGGCCGGGCAGGCGCGCCACACCGCGCCGCCTGCGGAGGCCCGCTTCGAAGAACGTATGTTACGATATTCTTTCCTCCCGTCTGTCTCTTGCTCCCGCCAAAAGTTTTAAATCGTTACCCAATACATTTTAAGTGGAAATATCATTATGTACCGTTCACTGTAATGCAAAAATATTAAACTATCCTCGTGTCAAAAGTCCGTCTTTCCGTTAACCACGCCACCACCACCCGTTTAATATAAATATTTATTTTTATTAGCAATATAGTTGACCAAACGTCATCAAAAACTAATCCAAATTCATAGCATTTGTAGTTCTTCAGATATCCAGCTGTGACAGACAGACAGACTTAGTCACACCATAAGGGTTCCTTTTTCACATGAGGCTGAAAACGTATTTAATACTAGCTTTTGCCAGTGGCTATACCAGCGTGAATTTTCAAAGCTCATGGGAACATGCTTCCCTTTTCTCTCTTTACAGTGTTGTACAGAAAATGCTGAATGCTGAAATAGGCGTATGATGAATTGTGTCAACGATAATTTACATTAAGTTTCCAGTATGACTTTATTCCAAAAAAAAATATATTTCCATGAGACCTTAGACCAAAAGAGCTAGAATTTTACACTCTGTAAAAAATTGTAGCTCTCTTGGTCCAAGGTTTTAGCCTATGTGCTATTCCCGATTATTATCTATCTCTGTGCCAAATTTCATCCAGATCCGTTCCGACCATGATTGAGTAACAACCATCCATCCATCCATCCAACTTTCGGTTTTGTAATAGTAGTAAGATAATGAGAGCAGTGTTGTATCTGACCTCGCAGGCACAAGGGGCGCGGGGTGCGCGGGGTGCGCGGAGGGGTCGGCGGCGCGCGCCACCACGAGCCGCACGCGCGAGCCCGATGCGCGCAGCACACCCGCCACCTGCTCCGAGCCCATCTCCATCAGGTGCGCCTGCGGATGTCACAACAACTAATGGTCCGTCCACACGATACAAACTAAACTTCTACATAATTTTGTCTGCACAAGTCAGTGTTATAATTTCTATATTCAAAGTTCTAAATCTGCGCAACCCGAATTCAGTAACGTGTGGACCCACGTTTCACGACAAGATTTTGGCGAATGGCTTATCAGTTGACTCGACGGGGCGTTGCAAAGTTATCAGATCTCATGTAGATCCAAGCTTATAACTCAACTCGCCCGATCTGTACAAGCCCTAACTACACAAACTCTACACCTTAGTCAAAATATGTAGCTTGGCCATTTCGGTACTACAAGCTCTATTGTATAACACAAAAAAAAAACAATGAACTGTGAATAAATTTTTCATCTTATACTCATGAGAATGTAGAGAAATGGCCAAGCTACATATTTTGCCCTAAGGTGGAGGCCTCAATTCCCAGCCGGTACAAATTTGTAGCTGTTGCATAACTCGTTTATGCGCCTGGTGCCTAAGAGAATTGTTACGGGGAATGGTCTATCAACCAATATCGATACTGTAGTGGTGTTACTATGGGGATGCCTCAAATATACCGTTGTGCAAAGGGGTATCAAAATCGATCCCGGCAATTTTATGAATATAATACTTTAGAATTCACATTTCTTGCTACATTCTCCAGGGTTCCATCATCAGATCCTTTCTTGTAGACAATGAGAGCATTAGGAAAATATACCATTTAAAAAAAATGCGGAATTTGTTCGAAAGGGTTACCGCGGTCCTGGAACGCAAAGGGCATTAGGAAGAACAAGGACGGGTTTTTAGTCAGTAAGAGTCTGACTCTCCCTTCTGCTTAGTGACCGGGAGCAATCAAAGATGATATCCCATCATTAAAAAAGGCACAGTTAGTTGAATATTAATCATTCACTAGAAACGAACTTCATTCAGTATATCTATACTTAATATATAAAGCTGAAGTGTTGAACGCGCTAATCTCGGGAACCACTGGTCCGATTTGAAAAAATATTTCAGTGTTAGATAGCCCATTTATCGAGGAATGCTATAGGCTATATATCATCACGCTAAGACCAATAGGAGCGGAGCAGTAATGAAAATTGTGACGCAGACGAAGTTGCTCGGGTCAACTAGTTCCGTATATAATTCCTCGAAAAATGCAACGGTACCTCCCGTACTTATCTAGGGAGAGCAATTTCTAATGAAGATCTTAATTGTATTGTATATATGAAATTGAATTTATTATGATTGTGTATTTCTGATCGTATATGTATTTTGTATTATTTGATTATGTGTGTGCTATGATCTTTTGTTGGTTGAAATAAAAGTTGTTAATATTTTTTATTTTTTTCACTTTCTCGGGTCCCTAGAGACCCGGTCCTTTGGTAGGCGTACGAGGGGCCGAAGCCAACTCGCAGATACCTCTTTAGACATTTCAAATGGAATGGGACGCCAACCGACGATTATCCTTGTATGCACTGTGAAAGTATACCCAGGACTATTGCAGAATATGGAAACAAAAGATGAAATGGCTAAGTTTTCTGGTTAAGTGGACTGATAATCGTTTACTATGGAAGAACTATTGGCCCCTGCCTGACCATTGACAATTAAAACTTCTTTATTATGGCAGGGGGTGACTTGCACAGTCAATAAATGAGCCCCCCGAAAAGGGTCGCTAGCACAAAGTGACGTAGCGCCAAGGGAGCAACATATCCTGAGGTGCTAGAGGAGTGGAGAGGTATACCACGGCTATCAGGAGAATCCCGGAAGTACGGTCAAGATCCCTACCAGCATCTTACTGGATTATACATCCTTCTCTCGAGCACGTTTGCTCTTGCGAATCTCCACTCAGACCGGCCGATTAAGGCAAGAAAGAGGTGGGAGCTCTGTTCCTCGTCAGTGTTCTCTCCTGTCAGCCAATAAAGGCAAGCCGGAAATGAGGAACAAGACTTCTCCCTGGAGATCAGGTCCGTGGGGTCGCTGGTGCCCAACAGTTCGCCACAAAACTGCCTTGCGGATTTATTATTATTAATAGCGTATAACCAGATGTTTGGTACGGTTACCAAATGGACCTAAATATTTCCATTGCCTCAGTTAAGTACCAAATGAACCCCATAGTTAGGATGTATGAAAATAAGAATGTAAATAATGTTACTATGGCACGGTCTTCTAAACTTACACGGTTAGGATTGTGATCGTACACCCTCCGGGTTACACAATATCAGTAATCATAATGCAGTAAATAGATACAGTATTATCCCATAAAACTCCTACAGAACAGACCGTAGAGTATGTCTACGGGGGAAACCACGATAAAAAAAAACGCGCCAAGTACACTACCTCACAGGTGGTTAATCGTGTTGAATGTAATCCTTCAACTTTGAGAATCGCCATTTCTTCGGAATGGTGATTGCTTAGGAAAAAAATACAATCATTTTGTAGATTATTTTATGATCTACAAATTTTGTCAGAGTATTAAGGGAAGACGTTTATTGTTATGAATTTCAGTCGGTATGAAATGACTAGTTCAAATGCAGCGCTACGGGAGTACTAGGTGGACTGACCCAAATAATTCAACAACAATTCGCAAATACCAGTTATACTTACATCTCCAATTTGCAAAATATGATCTCCAGACTTTAGACGCCCGTCTCTGTCAGCGACTCCACCCGCCAGAATTGTCTTGACAATAACACCGCTCGTTCTTGCGCCAATTATACCTAAAAGTATACAATTCAAGTTTTCACGTGCATAACTTTTTACTGTCGGTAATACTGACTTTGTAGTTTTCCTCACAAATATGATGAATAAGTATTTGTGACGAAAAGTAGTATTCAAAACAGGTCACGAAATCTTATGAAGATGTTTGGCATTGAAGTAGATTATGAACAGGAGACGTCAGCTAAGAAAAGATTTTAAGAAACTCGACCCGCAAAGTGGTAAAACAGGGGGTTGAAATTTATATGAAAAATATTATTCCTTAGGTTTTCAACTTAGAACTTGGCACAAATACTGGTCGTCTAAGTGAGTTCTAAAGGTTTTCGTTATTAGTTTTACAGAAATACCCCCAAAATATGATTTACGGGGTGTTAAAGTGGGAGATAGTACCCCTTAACAGAGCATTGAAGTTTCTGGAGTACCAATTAAATCAGCGCAGACGTAGTTGCAGGCAGAAAAAATATAACCAAAAGAGAATTACCAAATCCTAGTCCTGTGCCATCATTAACCAGATTGATGATTTCAACTTGCGCCCAGTCACTGCCAACTATGCTGTGGGACAAAGACCCAAGGGTTTCCTCAGCCATTGACAAGTCTAATAAGCCCCGGTTCTGCAAAAACAAAAAATGCTAATTAAAATTAAAAAGTATTTGGTTATACTGGACAGCTACATGAATAATATCGTAGATCAGGTTCCTTCTAAGCGATGTTTACTCAAAATAGAACAAAACACATTTTATATGACGTATTAAGTTTAGTTTTTAACCTGAGGTGGTCCCGTTGCCACAATCTGATGATCCCATGAAAATCGAGGGAAACCCTCAAATGTTATAGGCACGTACATTGTTTTTCATAAACTTTCTAACGCAATTCAGATATTTGTGCCTAGCAATCATCATCTCATGTTGCTGAGCTTATGATGGAAGGAATAAGTTAGGATCGTATGATGGATTCTCATGAAAAATGTTTGTTCAGCAATATTTTCACCAATTGTCAACAAAATTGAAATGGGACCAGCCTGGGAAAATACTTTTCCGAACAAATAAGAATCATTCAATTGATTCTTATTTGTTGGGAAAATTATTTTTGGTGAGAATCTAATGAATAACTTCGGAGGTAGGCAACGGAACTCTTCAACAAATGATAGCAAGTGGATTGGGATTGCTGAAATCGCATGTCTGTTTATTGTTTATACCAGTTCATAACAAAACATCACGCCGCGCCGGTACGCTGTGAATGGGTACACAGAAATGGTCGGAGAAATCGGTGAACATACAAAAAAAAGAAAGAAATACATACAGCCGAACATAGAACCTCCTCCTTTTTGAAGAAGTCGGTTAAAAAATATAACCAACTTCCAAAAACACTACAAAGTATAAAATAATTTTAATTTCGGAAGTCGGTGTCAAATATAAAAAAATAACTAAACACGGACTTCCGAAATTTAAGTTATTATTAATAAAGTTGTTATAACTTGAAATAAATTAACAGAAATAAACAGGTATCAGAACGTGACATCATTTTCCTTGTCACTGGTTACTGCCAGCGGCTTTGCCCGCGTGAAAGTCGGAACTCACCCCAAAGACTTCTGCACCCGGATCCCGGGAAAAAGTATCCTATGTCTATATCCATCCATGATATAAGTCTACCGGTATGCCAAGTTATCCTAAGTGCTAAACCGCGCAGGCACTAAACTCTACATAGACAGTTACTTTCGCATTTAATAATTTAACCGATTTCTATTTATAATGGAGTGGTCGACGAAACAATTTTTTTTCAAGCTTACCTGTTTTGGAGACATGTTCGAGTCTACAGACCCACTGTCTAGCCCTAGAATGCGCTCGTTATCAGATCCAGAGCCAAACTCTAGGCTATGTGGAGGAGACACCTGAGGTACACGCTGCTCCTCTTCCCCCTCGTTACTTCCATACAAGTTTCTTGATTGAAGGGCAAGGTCTCCTAATACAAAAAAGAAAAAACATTGGGCTATTAGAAACATGGAGCTTATACAGACACTTCCTATTTAATTTTCACACCACCTGCACGAAAACGTCTTGATTATTTCATCATGCAAACTCGAACCTAAAGTAAGTCATTATTACCCAGAAATGTCAATTGAATTTGGAACTCAACTTGGAGATGACGGGATCCGCTCACGGCCATCTATCTTCTGGACATGCGACCAATTTTCTCGCAGTAGGTGTGAAAAGTAATGTATGCTGCTCAGGAATAAAGGTGTATTTGTTTTGGGCTAGCTTGAATCCCTCGCTGCATTCAAGATTCTTGTATTAACTCCCTCGCTGCATTCAGGATTCTTGTATTAACTCCCTCGCTACACTCGTGAGTTAATGTCTAAACTCCCGAGCGCATGTTCGGGATTCAATATGACGGCCATGACATAACACACTGCTATATCCCCTTGGTGCATATTCTACTACCCTTTTTGTTAAGTATGGGAAATCATCAAATGACTCCTCCCGCTTTGGGGAAAGCAGAAAGGAATATTCTACTACCCTGGTTCACACCGAAACATTATGCAGCAATACTTCGCCGATAGAAGCGGCGATAAGATCCGCGCAATAACACCTCGATAAGCCCGAGCTGTTAGCTAGGTGTCATTTTCAACGTTGTTTCCAGTTGTGTAAATTTCAGACAGTAGAAGTTAAACTTGAAGATATCAGATATTTGCAATATTATTTAAATTTGTAGCTAGAGCATCATCTGCCTGGTCTTTTCCCACCTATATTGGGGTTGGCTTTTAGTCAAACCGGATCAGCTGAATACCAGTATTTTACGTGAAGTGGCTGCCTACCAGACCTCCTCAAGTCAGTCCGTAACAACTGCCAAAGATCTACAAATGACAACCGGGACCAACGGCTTAAGGTGCTTTCCTAGGCACGGAGGAAACTCGGTACGCAGACGATGTTATAGTAGGTATACAGGGTAAATATCTCAAGTGGTAAATATCAGGAATAACGAAGAATACTCAAAGTCTCGGACCCAATTTAGATGAAAATTCATGAAAACTAAAACCATAACACAGTTTTTTTTTTAAATCAGTTAATTCACACCACCATTACATTGTAACGTGCACTGTGGTAGTAGGCCAGTCAAATTAGCTTAGAACCTTGCAAAAGTTCCTAATTCTGATTTTATTCTTGAATCTGAATATTTGAATTTGATCTTAGCTCTTCTAATTATAATTTTCAAAAAATTGTATATTGTCCATGACTACAAAATAAATTGCTTTTACCTATTATTCTCACATTGCGAAAAAGTGGTGAAGTGCAAGTCGGACTTGCGTGCAAAGGGTTCTGATTCACTTTATGGTTGTACAGACACGGTTAGTCTACGATTTTGTTATAGATGACTTGTTGAATCTGACGATATTACTTGCTAAATGTCATAGTTCTAGGTCAACGGTTTACCCTGATTCCGTTTAGAGTGTCGAAATATTATAGTTTTTTGCGGCAATAACGCAAAACTAGTTTGGTTTTGTCACAGCTTCAAGGGACTGTATATGTTTTTAATTTCAAATCGATACCTCCACGCGTTCCCGAGATAAAGGGTCTTGACAGTCAGACAGACAGACTGATGGACGGACACAAAATGATCCTATAAGGCTTCCGCATTTTCCTTTTGAAGTACGGAACCCTAAAAACGAACACCCGGTTGTTAACGTTTTGCGGGATACATTTTAATTTACTTCCCTGCCTATAGGTACTCTACACATTAACGGCAAAAGCCAGAGATAAGATTTTTTTTTATTTATTTGTTATGGGTTTGCTCTTGATTCTAGCCTAGGTCAGAGATGAGAGAGACAAAGTTAGTTAGTTATTGCTAACTAACTTTGTTAATTAAGTCAAATAAGTCTAATTTTCAGCGTAAATTGCCTGGACCATAGGGTAATTTTCGAATGGTGTGCAACAGAACTGCTGTCCTCACCCCTCATTTCCATTTGACAGCTTAAATGTATATAGAGTGTTACCTGCAGGTGTGATGTCGAAGTCCCCAGGAATGATAGAAGGATGATGTGCAACCTGAGTAGCAAGCATTCCCACTGAATCATGCAGAGTTGCTATACTCTTAAGTATGGGGCTTTCCAGCAAATTGATCAGCATATTCAAGTCATCATTGGTTGCTGCCTGTTAAGTAAAAAAGGGATATTTTTTACACTAATATATTATGATACTAGTTGACCAGCGCAACTTCGTTTGCGTCACAATTCATTACTGCTCCGCGCCTATTGGTCTTAGCGTGATGATATATATCCTTAGATATATATCTAGCGCTATGATATATATATATAGCCTTCCTCGATAAACGGGCTATCTAACACTGAAAGCATTTTTCAAATCGGACCAGTAGTTCCTGAGATTAGCGCGTTCAAGCAAACAAACAAACAAACAAACAAACTCTTCGGCTTTATGTATTAAGTACTAGTTGACCCGCGCAACTTCGTCTGCTCCGCCCTTATTGGTCTTAGCGTGATGTTATTATATAGCCTACTAGCACTTCGCAACTTCGTTCGCGCGGTTTGAGTTAGTATTCCACGAACTTCATCAACCTGTGTAAATTTCTTATTAATAGACGTAGAACGTTTAGTTCGACGACGGCAGTTCGCGCAAACTGCAATATTTTTATACTCATCAGAACTTTTAAACGAAAGGTCCAATTTGAATAATTTAAAGTGTAATTTATTTCTACAACCCATCAGGGATAATGTAGGATTCTAATGGTGAAAGAATTTTTCTAATCGGTCCAGTAGTTTAGGAGCCCATTCAATTCAAACAAACAAATCTTTCCTCTTTATAATATTATTATAGTGTAGATAGCCTTCCTCGATAAATGGGCTATCTAACACTGAAAAAATTTTGAAGAACTCCTGAGATTAGCGCGTCCAAGCAAACAAACAAACTCTTCAGCTTTATAAATTAGTATAGATTTTTCATTTCATTTGGTTCGTACAGTAGTTGAATAAACGAGCTCGAAAAAGTGCCGTCGCGCATTTTAATGAGAAACTTACTTTGGAATTTTTTCTTTTTACAAATAGACAAGATCAAATGCGAAAAGCGAGGCCACTATAAACTATAATAATAACTATTCTCAACTACCTAATAAGACAAAGTTGTCTAAATATTTCAGTTTCTTAGAATAAGAAAGTCAAAGATGGCCGTTTAACGCAAAAAAAATAGTCAAATAATTATTCCGGAGACAGAACCTGAATTACTTACTATAGACCTATATTATAAAATAACAAACTGCTATCAGATCAACAATTTGGTTTTAGACCTAAAAGATCAACGAGCCAAGCTGTACACAAATTGATAAATTTTATAAGTAAAAATCTCGATGAAAAATGGAAAATGATCGGACCCAGGATAGAGCCCTGAAGGACCAAGTGCGGAACCGGAAACTTTTTCATCGCCGTTGGTAGTTCTGAAGCGTCAGTAGGTTTTGCGACCGCTCAGGTAGTTTCCTATTAGTTTGATGATGTTCTTCGGTACGTCAGCTGTTTGAAGCTTCTTTGTCAGCTCTTCATGTAAACCATGAATCGAAGGCCTTCGAAAGATCCATCACGGCTACACTTTCCCTCGCTTCCAGTGCATCCGTGATGAACTTACCGGTTCGAAGGATCTGTATGCCTGTTTCTCTGTTCTTGGTAAAATCATGTTGGAATGGGGGTTGGAGTCTGTCCGCAGTCTGTCGCAGGCGCGACATGAGGCGCCTGCTCTTGTCGCGCCCGTTCGTGCAGTTTACCCATGAAGTTTAGAAGAGTAATGGGCCGGTAAGATTTGGCGTCCCGTTGATTCTTACCTGCTTTATTTAGGAAGATGCTCTCCCTGATTTTCCATCTGTTGGTATAATAACCTGTCAGTAAGAGGTAGTCAGTTATTACTTAGTACTTGATAAGAAAGGGGTCACCTCCGAGTTTGAGGGCGTTTGCCTTGTTTTTGTCCGGGCCAGGCGCTTTCTTGTTTTTAAAGCGTCTTAGCGCTAATCTGATTTCCTCTATGGACGGTCGAGAGGCTGGAACGGTGTGGTCTTCTCCGTGGTATTATCTTCTTTATTAATCTCGGCTTCTGTAACGATCGCTGCATCGATCAGGACGTCGATGGTTTCTTTCTCACTGTTGTAGCCCTCAATGTGGGTAATTCTCTGTACTGGGGCCTACAAGTTGCGTTGGATTCGCCACATCTCGGCTCTGTTGTTTTGGGGATCGTTTATTATCCGGGCCCATTTTTCGTTGCTACATTCCACGAGTGCTTGTTGGACCTGGCGTTTCAGACGATTGTAGGTTCTTCTTTGTTCCGTTATTCTGTCCTGGTTGAAGCGTAGTTGCCACGCTTTACTTTTTGCTTGGTTCCTTTTGTTGATCAATCCATTAATCTCTTCTGGAAGTTGATCTCTTCTGTTGTTTTCATGTAATGGTGTATAATCATCCAAGGTTTATATGATGACTTTTTCTAGTTTTAGTATGTATTCCTCGCATTATCGCATATAGGTTTGTGGTTTTATCCCACAGAGTTTGTTGGAATCGTTGTTTGATTTCTTTGTTATTTGCAATAGCGCGGGTATTTCTTACCAGTGTTTTCTCTCTGTCCACCACCACGCTTAGGTCCAGTAGCCAGGGCATATGATCGGAGCCAACCGGTTTTGTTAGTGTCAAAAGCTTTATCGAGGAAGTCATAGCCTGCACTGTTAGGACGCGAGGGTAGGCCCATGTGGTATATGGTGCAGACGTCGGAGTTACAGAGGTCTCGGACAAGTATTCCCGCCCCTTCGTCTCTCGTCTGGTTGAGTGTGGTCATTTTAAGGTTGAGGTCCCCGATAGTGATGTTTGGAGCTTCAATTATGATGTCTTCTAGCTCATCATTAAGCGCTGTGGCATCGAAGTGCTCTGATCTGTGAGGTATGTACGAGTATATCCCTTTAATTTTTAGGGAATCTCCGGTCAGATGATCATAAGTGAGGTTGATAGCGACGCATTCAACGAGGCAGTCTCTTTCTTCGGTGCCTGGGGCTACGTCGGTTTGACTCCAGCGTATTCCTTGCATTACATACATGGCTGTGGTTAGATGTGAGTGTGACGCGATTGAGTGCGTGATCTTGTCCTAGTTCAGGAGATTCATGCGGATTTTTGAAAAGTTTACCCGGCACTCGTTGAAAATGATTATTTGTGGTTTATAACGTTCGGCTAAGGATTTTAGCTCGAGGATTTTACCTTTTAATCCTTGCGTATTGAAATGCAATATGCGCAACTTGTGATATTGTTTTCTCGGGTTATTTGTTACATTTTTTTAAGGATTTCGTATTGTAGCTGTAACTAGTGTAATAGTTCTTTCATTATTTTTGGTAGCTCTTGCCCTACGGGCTCCATGCTATTTTCTTTGTTTGTTGTGTGTTCATTTAGTTGCATTGGTGGCTGGTGCTGTGATTGTCTCTTTTTTCCTTTCTTTGTCTTTGTGTTGTGACAGTTGACGGTCAACTGCCTTCTGTAACTTCTCGCATTTGCCTTGGTTGGCCCCATGGCCCGGTTTTTTGCAAGCTTCCTCAAGGCATGCCTCATTTGTCTCATCGTAGATGTTCGTGATAAGCACAACCTTTGTTTGATGGATCTGTTGGGCTTTAGCGCCGTCGCAGCAATCGCATCACCAATGGCGTGATGCGGTGTCCGGCGAATGAGGCGGTCCGGCCCACACAGTGATAGCTCAGCCCTTGTACTTTGGGTCCTCGGTACCTCTCTATATTCCGTTACTATTTTGTTCACTGTGCCATATTCACAGGTCACGTTTTCTTCACTTTCAAGGCCTATAATTGCCATGTACTTAACATTTAACTGCCCGTTACACTTGCTGCAGTCGTATCTTATATATTTTGCAAAAAAAAAATATTTCACGAATATATAATAATTTTGTTTATACTGTTCACTAGGTATCCGTTTGAAATATTTGCTGAAGTTTTTATAAAAACATTTCACGGCACTTCTCTTGTTACACGATCTACAAGTCAATTGCTTAATCTTAGTTTGGAGTCCCTGCCACTAATGGATTTTTTCAATTATGTTAATATTTGCGCAGTAACAACAAGCAACTGCGTATTGTCTTTCATTTTCCGGGGAAATTTTACTTACACTTGTTAATTTATAGTCACTGTTCTTTTTATTATTCACATTAGCACTGTCCGTGTCCATTTAACTAGTTTCACTGTTTTTGGGAAAGCCTAAAGGGCCTCCCTTAGTCTCATTTGAGCGCAAACTAATGTGGGTAGTCTTTTTAAAATATTGCGTCACTCAAGGCGCCAGGCACGGAGCGCGAGAGAGCACCGCGCGCGCGTCAGCTCGTCACGGCTACCGGCGGCTAACACACTAACCCTATTATGTGACTGAGTATTGAGTATATCTATCTTGGCCAACTGATATCCACCGACGAACTCATGGCAAAAGAAATTGCAACTCGAATAGTCAGAGCTTGGAAGCGATACTGGTCCCTTAATGACATTATTGTTAATAATGAAACACAACCCTAATTAGTTCCCTAGCGGCCACTCGCGGCGCCACTTCCCTTTTTCCACCGATTGCCAATCAAATGGCCGACCGTATTACTTTTGTACAAAAGTGTGCCTCAGAAATAAACTAATATTTGTGAAACAATCTCTATTATTTACCGAAAATCCTTTATGGTAGCAGAGCGTGGTTCAGGATATAAAATAACGAGATCAGAAATACAAATATTCAGCAAGTTTATCTGCTGAACAATCGCAGAGTTACAGATTGTTGAGGTGTGTGTTACTTGCCCAGTCGGCAAGTAACACACACGACCGTAAATCGTGCACTGGTAACGTGTTTATGTTTCAGAATGGTGCTATTTCCTGGTGCTCACGTAAGCAGCAAACCGTGGCCCTGTCGACAGCTGAGGCAGAGTACATGTCCATGTCCTCGGCGACTCAGGAGGCTCTCTGGCTACAGCAATTGCACGACGAGCTCGGACAGCAACAGCAACAGAACAGCCCCGTCATCGTTAATTGTGATAATCAAAGTGCAATTAGGCTCTCGAATAGTGATTGTTACTTACCACGAACTAAACAAATTGATATTAGGTATCATTTTCTCTGGGACCAACAAGCGTGGGGTAAAATTTTGTTTTTGCAAAGGCAGTGAAATGGTTGCTAATATATTTTAACCACGAGTACGACCTTGGATAAGCATTTGTTTTGTGTAAGAAAATGTTAATAATGGAACGCAACCCTAAGTAGTACCCTTAGCGGCCACTCGCAGCGCCACTTCCTTTTTTCCACCGATTGCCAATGGCCGACTGTATTACTTTTCTACAAAAGTGAAATAAACTAATATTTGTGAAAAAATCTGTTATTTACCGAAAATCCTTTAATTATGAAAGATAAAGAAATGGCTATGCCCATAAAAACCAGATTATTTAATACTAGTTAAAAAAAAAATAGTTGACCCGCGCAACTTCGTCTGCGTCACATATTTCAGTAATGCTCCGCGCCTATTGGTCTTGGCGTGATGATATATAGCCTATAGCCTTAATAAACGGGCTATCTAACGCTGAAATAATTTTTCAAATCGGACCAGTAGTTCCTGAGATTAGCGCGTTCAAGCAAACAAAAAACTCTTCAGCTTTATATTTTATTTTATTTTTTGCTTTTATTTGCATACCGCCTGTGTTTACATATGACTGCCAAACATGGGATATAACACAAACCAACTTGAAAAAACTAAGTCTGTCAAGACGCCATGGAAAGGAGTATGCTAAAAAACGGAAAAGTGACAGAATCCGAAACAGAACAATTAGAGAGAAACCCAAAATTGAAGATATGACAGTAAAAGTAAAATGGAGATGGGCAGGTCATACGATTAGAGGAAAGGACAAATGGAGCACAGCAATAACAGAGTGGTGCCAAGGGATGGCAATCGCAAAAGAGGGAGACCGTTTAGAAGATGGGCAGACCTCAGACCAACAAAAAAGGTAGACAGCGCGCTGCGAACATTACAACAGAAGCCATCTTTTATCTACGTGTGTATTGAAGGGTTGCCATTTGTTATTTCTTTTCCCAATAATTTGGGGATATTTATGTAGGTAGGAACTAGTATAATATTGTACAAGTATTGTTGAGTATAGTATAGTACCTCAATTGTTTAGAAGGTCTGCTGTTAAAAAAAACAACTCATATTTTCAATCAATTTTATTTAATTCAAAAAGTTCACCATAACAAAATCACTGACTCTAAAGAAACTGTTGTTTTTGCAACTTTTCACTACACAGGAAGACATAATTATATTTTTAAAATCTAAGTTATCTTGACGACGTCTAGTGACAAACTAAGAGCGATGAGCATAGTTTTAGTGTCGGTGTGTGCGTGAGCGTGTATGTTTATTTGCAGGAGCACGGTTTAATGGCTTCACTATTGATGTTTGCAGCGCGTTGTCTACATTTTTTTGTTGGTCTGAGGGGCAGACGAAATTAAGAAGGCAGTAGGTAATACAAATACATGGACAAAGTCAAAACGTTTATTCCAATTAGGCCGTTAAACGCCGCATTGATTTGAACGTCATTAACATTTCAAGTAATATAAAAATACTGAAGTGACTCTACTGTACATTTGGAAAGGTAGATTCTTATGGAGAAGAACGTACAAGAAACTCCATAGTTACTCTTTAAAAAAAAACTTTTACAATATTTGGTATTTGGTATGCAGAGGTAGGCTTATTAATTCTCTAACTACGTACATGATACTCACACATTTACAAATATTGGAATCACTAATTAACAGTGTGTGAGTTAGCAGAAAAATACGAATACAAACTAGAACAGAACATCTATAAAGTTAATACATAAAACAACCAGTTTGATTTTGTCCACACCCTAGATAGTCCTATGGAGTAGGACCAGCTTGCTTCCAAGCATTTTTATACTGAATGTAATCCTTTCAATTTGTAATAAGCTTGTTAATGCAGGAAAATCAGCTTAATTAACGTCGATCAGGGCGAATAATTCGACTGGTTTTGAAAATTGGTACAGTTGTTCTTTGAGCTGTCCAGATGAACATACTAAAAGTCCCCGAGGGCCGGAGGTGAGCCGGCGGAGGGGAAAGTACCTTTTTTAGGTTTTTGCTTGTATCTCCAAAACCATTAAAATAACTCCTTGCTCACTTCTACATTAAATTATCTGTAAATTACGTATGTCTTTTACATTTAACTGTAGGATCAATACTTTAGGAGATAGAGGGTAGTTTTCTAAAATTGACAAAATTAAATTTTTCATAAATCATACAAAGACGAATGGTAATTTCTGACCCAGAAGCCGACAGAGTTGAGACCTATCGTAGTTTTTTGTCGTCAAAAGTAGAGCAAGAATATCTACTTTTTTTTCGATTTCGATGGCTAATAACCTAAAAACATGACCTTAAATATGTCTTCAGCAGATAAAATCTTGAAAAGTTATTATGCATCCATTCTTACAAGTATGCCTGTGAATCGTACTGTTGGGTACCAGTAACTGGAGTTGGTACCAAGGGTTCGAGGGGTCTGATGATGGGAATCATAAAGGAGAGTAGTGGCTCTCTTAGCTGACTATTCCTGTACCCATCGTGTTTAGGTTTATGGAAATCCTTTTAATGAGCAATATCCACTGCACCTTGTAACAACGGTCTGATGATGGTAACCATAAAGGTGAGTAAGGTGAGTAGTGGCTCACTTAGTTGACTGCTCTTATACCCATCGTGTTTGAGGTCAAATGAATTGTACAGATGGTTTCTATACATTGCAGATAATAACAATAATCTGATGATGGAAACCATAAAGGTGAGTAGTGGCTTTTTTAGGTGACTACTCCTACTATGCCCATCGTGTTTGGGCTCATATAATTGTACGGAGTGGTACTATTCATTGCAGCTGATAACAACAATCAGCTGATGAAAATCATGAAGATGAGTAGTGACTTTTTAGTTGACTACTCCTATACCCATCGTGTCGGGGCTCATATGAATTGTATGGGGTGGTACTATTCATGGTAGCTGATAAAAAAGATCTACTGATAGAAATCATGAAGGTGAATAGTGGCTTTCTTATTATAGCTCATATGAATTGTACGAGGCGGTAAATTTTTCTTTTTTTTTTAGGGATCTCGTGGCTAAAGAATAACAGCCGCACAGGTCGATCTTCAAGGTTGGTTTGTGGATGGGTGATCTTAACATACCGAGTTTCCTACGTGCCTCGGAAAGCACGTTAAGCTGTTGGTCCCAGCTGTCATTTGTAGAACTTTGGCAGTCGTCACAGACTGTCAGAAGCCAGTAAATCTGACTCCAGTCTTGCCAAGAAATACCGTTACCCATTTAATGGGTTGTGGAGGTTTGGTAAACAGCCGCTTCACGAAAAATACTGGTATTCAGCTGAATCCGGTTTGACTGGAAGCCGACACTAATATAGTTGGGAAAAAAATGAAAATTACCATCATCATCTGCCTAATGATGATGGTAATTTTCATTTTTAATCATAAAGGTAAGGCGTAAAAGAGTAGTCAACTTAGTGAGCCACTACTCACCTTTATGGTTTCCATAATCAGATCGTTGTTACTAAGTGCAAGGAATAATGCTAATAAAAAAGATTTAAATGAGCCGAAACACGATGGGTATAGGAGTAGTCAACTAAGCGAGCCACTACTCATCATTGTGGTTTCTATCATCAGAGTATTGTTACTAGCTGCAATGGATAGAACCCATCTGTATAATTCCTATGAGCACGACCGGCATACTTTTAAGAATGGATGTAAAATAATTTATCGACATTTAGTCTACTGAAGTTTCGAAAAAAAAAAAATAATTATGTTCTTGCTCTATTTTAGATGACAAATAAACTACGATAGGTCTCAACTCTGTCGGCTTCTGGGTCAGAAATTACCGTTTATGATTTATAAAAAAAAAAACATATTTTGTCAATACAACACATTCATAATGCGTACAGCTAAGGAGTGGAATTCCCTGCCAGAGTCTGTGTTTCCTGATAGCTACAACCTGGGAGTCTTTAAGTCAAGAGTGAATAGGTTATTTCTAGGTAAGCGTGCTCCATCTTCAACCACATCATCGCTTACCATCAGGTGAGAAAAATAGATAGCCTCTACCTCCTAAAGTATTGATCCTACAGTTAAATGTGAAAGACCTTATGTCTAGATTTAATGTGGATAATTAATGTAGAAGTGAGCAAGGATAAATTTTTAATGGTTTTGGAGATACAAGCAAAAAAACTCTGATCACTTCCCACCCTCGGGGATTTTTGGCAACAACTGTACCAATTTTCAAAACTACATGAATTATTCACTCTGAATTCCTTAATAATCCTGCACTATGTTTACAAAGTGTGCTTTTGATATATGTTTTAAATTTTCTTTCATTTACTCCTAATATGTCACAAGGTATTTTATTGTAACATTTAACACAGTACCCCATGAAAGACGTGTGGATTTTAGCTAATCTAGAATCTGCGACTGTCATAATAATGATATTTTTAAAAAGTTCCCTTAGAGAATCGCAGCGACACAGATTATAAAGGACAGCAAAGACCGGAGCTTGAGGAGGCCTTTACCAAAAGGCAAACAGACAAGGAAACAGATGAAGAATAGAATAAACAGATTAAGAGTTAAAATTAAACGAATAAGTAAGAATTACGTTTGTAATCAGTTAAATCAGAAATCAAATAAGAATTTGTTTCTTTTTGGGCTGGGCTGGACAAAACTTAGAATCAGCTTGATTCATCAATCATCAGTTTCTTTGTTTTATAGTTTGAAGACTACCACTATTTGTTTGATAGTCGGTATTGTTGATTTTGTATCGAGGTAGGTTTGTAGGTACCAAGAGGTTACCTGAGCTGGTTAGCATTTCAATGATATTATAGTGCCCTGCATTAGGTACCTTCTTCCTATTTCTTAAATTCTGAGAGAGATCAGGATAAACAAGGTATTAACTGATCAAATATTTTATATGCAACACAACTTTTTCGGACATCCACACAAAAAAAGTTGTGGGCACAGCTAGTTGTTGTCATAATTTTTTGATCACAATATGGCGAAAATATAACCTAAACAAGATTATTACAATCTTACGGAATTTGCAATTATCCAGTGACATAGATATTTAAAATATGTTTATATTGTAAGATTCAGTCAGGTACAACTTGTACACATACATTAATTTGTATTTGCCTGGGAAGGACTTCGTATTAAATAACTGCCGTTTTTTATAGTGGGTTTTTTTTTTGGGTAGAATGTACCTTTTCTATAGTAAATTTGAAATCACCAAAACGCGAAAAACCATAGGTGCTGAAAAAAAAATCGCCAAGTTTCTTTCGGGATTGGTGGGATAGTAGGAGTGTTAAGGGTGAGGAAGATTATGTGGCGAGTCTATATAAGCTTTCAATCCAAATTAATGTCAAAGGCATCGTCAAGGTCCAGGTCAAACTCGTAAAGGCCAAGGTCAAACACTTCAAGGTCAAAATATTCCTAAAATCGTAGAATATTGCCCCTATCAAACTCCAACGTCAAGAACATATTCAAGGTCATACTTGAACGTCAAAAACCTAAATTTGAAAGGAACTGTCGACGGAGCCCCGCTGCGCGGGGCTCCTACTTCTGAGTGGTTTATAAAAAAAAAAGAACCACGAAGGGGATGGCGGGGTCTATTCGCTCGCTCACTCGACCCCGCCATCCCCTTTTAACCTAACCTATCCGAGTCGGGGTGCCCCCAAGTCCAGAGCTCGCTCCGCTCGCTCTTGCATTCTGTGTCTTCCAAAATGTTACCAAATCTTAACGTATCAGAATGGGGGGGGTCTGTATGTATGCTTTTACGGTTGCACAACGACACGCTTTGCTTTGCTTGGTAGTATAGATGCAGGCCTACCTTGCTGTCTCCTTCAGAGACGGGAAGGTGGCGTGGTCTTGAGGGGGAGCGCAACGGTCGTGTAGATCCTCAAGGCAAGTCCGGTGGATATACCTTCTCGAGGTTGCCACCCCGTTTTTGGTCTAATTCCTTACGAAATAGACGTAACTGAAACCACCGGGCGACCCGCAGAGTGGAGGGCTTTCCACTCAGTCCCATCCCATATCCCACTAAACCCCTTTTCCCCTCTATAACCCCTCCCAACTCCCCTCCTAACTGTGACCCTTCTGTGACGAAGTGGTTGCGGGCTCGGCCGTCACTAAACTCAGCTGACGGCGGGTAGGAGAATTTTGTCACCTGCGCTAGGACCTGCGCAGTCGCGCCGTAAGCGGGGATGAAGGAGTCCTGGGAGGTTGAGCCGATCGGCACTAGCGGTAATGTGTCCGTGAGGCAACACGCCCCCTTTGGTCTGGATTTCAAGCAAAACGGTGGCCCTATCTTCTAGCCAAGGGTAGGGAAATGGCCAAAGTGTCCCGTCAGAGGGCCACAGGCGAGGTGCGTGGGGTCCGCTAAGGTCGTTCTTGGGCGGCCGAAGCGGTAGGTAAAGGCCATGCTGACGGTGTAAGTGAGGGTTGATTAGTTGCCAACCCGATCGAGCACCCGATATCGCGCTGTAAACCAGCCTTGCGCACCTATATCTTCCTGGTAGTCCTAACGTTCGCACTCACAGTAGTGCGACGTTCCCAGGTGCGGGCTCCATGGTGGGTGGGAGCCAGGAAGATGAAGTTTAAAAAATTTTTAGTATTGACGGATTGAAGCCAACTAAAAATACCGCAGGAGTGGAGTCGGCGAAAGCTGGCAAAGCTCCTGTGGCGTGGCTGTGGCGAAAACCGCAGCTAAGACCAAAAAGTCCTACTCCAAGCAAAGGAGAACGGCGCTGCATGGGACCAGTACCGATCCTTTACACACAAAGGCGAAAACGGAGACGGCTAACACCTCTGCCGGAAGTAGCCTTCCCAAACACCCTCCCGCTCCTCCTGTGGCTCCTCAAGCTGTTTCCCAAGTCGCGGCCGCCTCCGGTCACACGGAGGCGATCAGCAACACCGAGGACGTTTTTACCAGCGCCTGGCAGGTGCCTACCCGTAAGGGTAAAGGTAAAGGCAAGGGCAAGGGTAAAAATCCACTCCACAAGCCCATTGCTCTTGTTCGGGCCCCTCGGGTCCTACAGCTCCTACAAGCCAGGGTAAGAGGAGGGAAAGACTGACGCGTAAGGAGCGGCGTCACGAACGCAGGCGGGGACGCAAAGCCCCCCAAAACAAGCAGGTTGCTGCCACCAGCTCGGTTAAACCGACCAAGCAAGGTAAGCTGAACTTCTCTGAGGGGAAGCGGTCGCAGGCTGAGGCCGGCACTAGCCGACCAACGCCTAGCACACTGCAATCTAAATCCGCAGGAGGTCCGGCCGAGGAGGCAACCACAACGCAGCGATCCGATGGAAGTGACCAGTCTGCGGCCAAGCGGGCTCTCAACGAGACGATTTCGCCCCGTGGAGAGCACAAGCGGCCGCGGCTTGACCAATCCCAGAGGATTGCTAACAGAAGCTACGCCCAAGCTGCCAGTGCGTCCCTAAACGTCGCAATAACCTGCGACCGGAGGGGCATCATAAGCCAGGGAGTATCGGACCAGGTCTTGGCTGCTATCCACAAGCGGATCATCAGCGAGGCCTGCTCTGCTATGCAGGATACACCGGGACCAACCTTCAACGCGAAACCGCTGTTCACCGGTAGAGTCCTCAAGCTGTGGTGCGGTAACAACTTCACCTTAGCCTGGCTGAAGAAAACAGTCTCCAGCCTGGCTCTCCCGGCTGGCACCTCGCTAGTCGTCAAGAGCCAGACGGAGATCCAGAAGCGGGTGCGCTGCGGCATCGCCATCCCCGACGACCAGGGAGTCTACGAGGACTCAACCTTTATTGGACGAGCCCTCTAGTACCAGAATCGCTGGATCGACGTAAGGAGGTGGGTAGTGCTGCACGCCGAGAAGCAGAAGGCTTGCTGGTTCGTGGTGCTGGGTATCCCCGAGGACCAAGTTCCGACCCTGATGAGCGCCGAGCGCCGTCTCTCAATTGGTTTGGGAGCGGTGTACGTCAAGTTCCAGGGTCCGAACGGCAGGTTCGTCGACGTCCCCCGGGGTTGGGACCCGATCACGAAACAGCTGCTGGAAGACGCAGAGGACACCGATTCTCCGCCAAACAACCCGGAAGCAACTGCGGCCGAACCTGCTGTAGCAACAGACTCAGCCGCCCCTGCCGCCACCGTGGGTGCCGTCCCTTCATCGGGGGGGGGGAGCCGGACGACGTAATGTTGTCCCCGGCTTCAGACCCGGGAGGGGACGGTTTCGACGAGGGCGACCTGTTTGCCGGGCTGCGACTTGAGGGCGACGAGGAGGGTCTTGCCGGCGATGGCGTCCCTTTTGTCGGCCTGTAAAGTCGTGCAGGCTAACCTCCACCACAGCCAGACCGCGACGGCTCAACTCCGCAAGTGGCTGGAGGTTCAACACACGGCCATTGCCCTGATCCAAGAGCCGTGGATTAGGGGTGGCCACATACGAGGACTCTCCAATCTTGGTGGTAAGCTCCTTGTTACTGCGGACCATGATCACCCTAGATCGTGCATCTATGTCACAGGTAACCTTAAAGCACAGCTATTAAACGACTTCTGTTGCAGAGATGTCTCTGCTGCTAGGCTGAACATACAGCGGGGAGCCACTAAGTTGGCTATCGTCTTCGCCTCGGTATATATGCCTGAGGCGGAGGAACCGCCCCCACACGACCTGGTCCGCCTCATCACGCACTGTGAAAACAGCAGGGATGAGATTGTCATTGGGACCGACGCAAACGCACACCATCCACTGTGGGGGATGGAGACGCAAAACGCAAGGGGTAAGACATTAGTTGATTATCTGTTCACTACTAACCTATCCCTACTAAACACGGGTTCGGAACCAACCTTCGTGACCAGACGCAGTCGTACGATCATAGACCTGACTCTGGTTACGGAGGGAGCAGCGGAACTAATCACTGGGTGGCAAGTCTCGAATGAGGCTTCCTGCTCAGACCACAGGTGGATCCGCTTCGACATCCAGGTCTGTATACCACCCAAACAACCTAGGCGTAATCCTCGCAACACGGATATATCGGTGTACACACGCAACCTTACCTCAAGGCTTGTACCATCATGCGATTCGGAGTTGCTTGCGGACACGGCACAGATCGATGCGCAAGTAACACTACTCACCGAATCGCTGATAAACAGCTACCGAATCGCCTGCCCAGAAACGATTCCGCGCGACACACCGGGTAAACAACCCTGGTGGGGTGCAGACCTGGAGCGCAAACGCGGTAAGGTAAGAAAGGCTCTTAACAGAGCCATGAACACATGTAGTGATGAGGACTGGGACGCTTATTACGCGGCCAAATCGAGCTACAAGAGATGCATCAGATTCAGAAGAACTACAGGATGGCGTAAATTCTGTGGTAACATTGAATCATGCCAACAAGCAAACAGGGTAAGGAAAATACTGGCGCAACAGAACACACCTGAGATCGCCACACTCCGGAAACCCGATAACACGTTGACCACGACACCTGAAGAAGCGCAACGTCTCCTAGTAGAAACTCACTTCCCAGGCAGCGTATTCGCGCAGGTAAATGAATGGCTTGACGTTATCCAAACACCATCAGATGATGACTGGCTTTATGCAGAAAAGATGATTACGCTGGAAAAACTTCAGTGGGCCATCAAAAGCTTCCAACCTTTCAAGGCACCAGGTCCCGACGGTGTGTTTCCTGCCTTACTACAGTGGGGAGGTACCGCTGTTGCAACAAAACTGGTGCTCTTAATGCGAGCGTGCCTGGCCTTTAGATACGTTCCTAAAGGATGGAGGGAAGTGAAAGTCATATTCATTCCGAAGCCAGGTAAAAGTGACTACACAAACGCTAAATCCTATCGACCTATTAGTCTGACCTCGTTTTTATTAAAGACAATGGAAAGACTGTGTGAAAGGGAACTACGTGATGGCGTTTTAAAAACAATACCACTGCATGGTAACCAACACGCATACAGCTCGGGTAAGTCGACAGAGTCCGCTCTTCATCTGGTGGTGAACCAGATTGAGGAAGCGATTCACCAGAAAGGGTCCTGCCTGGGCACATTCATAGACATCGAAGGAGCCTTCGACAAGACAAACTTTTCCAGCATTAGTGCCGCTCTCTCCAAACACGGTGTGGAACAGGTACTAACTGACTGGATAACTAATATGTTAAGCAAACGAGTTGTTCGCCTTGAGGAAGAGCAGCAGTTGGCTCTGATAGCCAGAGGCTGCCCGCAGGGGGGTGTGCTCTCCCCTCTTCTGTGGAATCTGGTAATTGATGACCTGATCACCAAACTTAACGCACATCGTTACTACACAATAGGTTATGCTGACGACCTCGCAATCCTAGTGTCAGGGAAAGTGACTGGAACGATCTGCAACCTCACTCAACAAGCACTACGCATCGTGGAAAGATGATGCGACGAATATGATCTGTCGGTAAACCCCACGAAAACTGAATTAGTCATGTTCACTCAAAAGCGAGCACTAGGCCACTACCGGATACCTATGCTCTTCAACACAGAGCTCCAGCTGTCTAACGAGGTAAAGTATCTAGGCGTCATCCTAGACAGTAAGTTAAGCTGGAGTAATCACCTAGACTACAAACTAAACAGGGCCTGCATTACCTTCTGGCAATGCAGGAAAATGATAGGGAAGAAGTGGGGCCTATCTCCCAAAATAATACTATGGCTGTACAGCGCAGTAATTCGGCCCATGCTAACCTACGGGGCCGTGGTGTGGTGGCCACGCTCAAAGCTAGCTACAGCCGTAAACAAGTTACAACACATGCAAAGGCTGGCCCGCATGGCAACGACGGGCTGCATGAGGACTACTCCAACTGCGGCGCTGGAAGCCATGCTGGGGCTCCCTCCGCTACACTTGTTTATACAACAGGAAGCGACGATGGCAGCAGTACGCCTTAAAACATTAGGTCTCTGGAGTAAGAGAGACACACGACACACCGCTCTGCTCGAGGAGCTCAACAATGAACTCCCCATAACAAAAGCAATCAATGACCGGGTACCCAAGCAATTTATCTTCGATAAAAAATACAAAATCCAATTGCATGAGGATCATCGGTGCGAGGGGCTCTGCCCCGCCGAGCTGCGGATCTTCACCGATGGATCAAAAACAGGTACAGGTACTGGTGCGGGAATCTTCTCAGAGGATCTCAATATCCACATAGCCACACCATTGGGGGTCCACAACACAGTGTTCCAGGCTGAATGCATGGGCATTTCTCTGGCGGCATCAGCCATCCTAACCAGGGAAGTTAAGGACCACTCAATATGCATACTCTCGGACAGCATGGCTGTCCTGCAAGCTCTGAACAGCCACACAGTGAACTCTGGGTTGATTCTCGAGTGTCACCAACGTCTCAACAAGGTTGGTAGACACAACAAAGTAACCATTCAATGGATCAAGGGACACAGTGAATCTCGAGGCAACGACGCTGCGGATGAACTCGCCCGAAGGGGGTCGAGTTTGTCAGCAATGGGACCTGAGCCCATCGTGCCGCTGCCTTTCGGGTACTTACGCAATCTGGTAAGGAAACGCACCGGAGATGAACATCACAGGCTATGGGTTGACCATAGTGAGTGCAGGCAGGCCAAAGAGGCACTTCCCTCTATAAATGGCCGTTTCACAAAACAAGCCCTAAGACTGACTAAACAACAGTTGCGTTCAGTCACAGCTGTAACAACTGGCCATGGGTCTTTTAATAAACACCTCTATGCTATAGGAGTCACTGACAGCCCGCTATGCAGAGCCTGCATGGAGGAGAATGAGACAGCAACACACCTGCTTCCAAGCTGCCCTGTAGTTGCGGATTACAGGGCAAAGTACTTCGGAAACCCAGGTACCCTCTGCGAGATAGTTAGTAACACCAAGGCGTTGCTGGCCTTCCTTGGGGAGCTGGGGTGGATCGAATGACGCATTTGTCCCACCTACACGCAAAATACGCGCTTAGTCGTGGAGTTGCGGAAACCAGCCCGATTTACATACATACATAACGTATCAGAAGCCGAGGATTTCGGAGACGCCATGGTGTCACTCAATCGTTGAAACAAACAGGAGTACTATAGACACTCTCGACTGTGAGTGAAACAAACGATGAGTGAAACAAACGATGAATGCAAATAGTCAAACACAAACGTCACATACATCATATTCCGAAATTATGTTTCGTTACCCACAATCGCTAAAACAAAATGCTGTTTTTATTTAATAAATTCAATTATTTGCTTTTCATTTGAAAACCCAATAATTGTGCAACAATTTAAAAATAAAATAAAGTCAAAAACTATAATATTCATAGAAAAAACCATTTAAATGTGTGGTCACTAAGTCTGAACGTAAAACCAAACGACCTTGGACCGATTTTTTTAAGATATCTGGCAAATTATGTCAATTTTACATAAATAGGTTAGAAATAATTGAATCTTTAGGATTTTTTTTCTCTAAAACTATGAAGTTGCGCGTTATGAAACTTTGTCATAGTGTTCGACAAGAAGAGTACTCTACCCAAAAAAATAATGAAGCTCCAAAACCACTGTTTGTAATGCACAGACGAGCCTTTGCTTGTACTAATATGAGTAAAATATTAAGGTCGGGTAAAATCATTTTCCTATTAGGTAAAAGGGGTAACAATATTGAAAGGGTTAGGAACCATTGGACTTAAGTATAGGCCTCAAGCTTTTAAAAAGATAATCAAATTAGATGTCCTACTCACCAGTCGCCTTTTATATTAATGTGTAAGTATTTAAGATGTTTAAAATTCATTCATATATTTAATTTTCTCATATAAAATTATTTCTTTTTATTTGTCCAACTTTTTTCCCACAGCAATTTGGGATTTGCCATCAATAAAAGTTGTAGAATACAGAAATATCTTCCAAATAAAATATTGGTTAGTGTGATTAGTCATTAGGCTGAATTCCAGTTTCAACGTAACAGAAGTCCCAGGTGAAACCCCCATCCCCAAGGCGCTCCACTATAGGCGCAAGGACCAAAAACCAGAAGAAGTTAGATGTTACGCCGTCGATATACCTAATTACATGCAACGATAGTTATCCTTGGCGCAAGCCTTGGACACATTAAAAACTTTAGTTGAGACGTGTCGTGAATTTACTTTAGATGGAGCGAGACTCTGCCCCTAAGACGACCTACTGACCAACTAATCTCTAAGACGAGCCACTGACCATCTTTTTAGTCCTAAACATGAAATTCGTTAGACAAGTTTTGTTTACCACATAGAAGATTAAATTTTACCTTCAACTTAGGGTCATCACTTTGGTCTACTGCTGCCTTAACACTTTCCAATTGCTGCAAGGCATTTGATATATTAACTCCGAGATGCATTCTGCAAAGATAAATGCAGTTAAAGTTATACTTTTCCGTGAATAACACTACGATGACTAAAAACAATACCTAACTTACTTTACAATAAAATTGTCTGTACGTTCTTTATTCAATAAAGCACTAAACTTTGTTGTGATGATGCCAATAAAACGAAAGGTGGCCTAATCGACATGTAATGTAATTTTATGTAAGTGAAAAGGGCTTCGAAGAACCGTTTCACAACAAAAATATTTTCTTTTATTTACTCAGCCACCTTGATTGAACCACTGATGAATCAAACCACAGTGACACACTGCTAGAGATGTTATCATATCAACTAGGTGTTTTGTTTTGTCTGTGCTTCCACATAGGGATGGGACGTATTTACCATACTAGGTTTGAAAACCAGGGCTTTGCCTCAAGTACAGCGCCCAGATACAAAATAGGAAAAACTTGCAAGTGTGGAAGTATTTTCTATGCTATCGGGCACCGGCAGAGCTAGAAAATACTTTCATAGGAAATTGATCAATGTTATTCTTAATTATTTGAACATTAAAAACTTTAATATCTGTAGTGTTTGTGTATTTTTTGAGGATACTATTATAATCCTAATTTCTATAAGTATACGAATCTATTCCCTGTGGAAAATATGTTGGCGTTGCCGCTAACGCCGCCAGCCCTTTACTGCACACGGCCGCACCTTGAGCGTCCGATGTGAAAATATATGCATAGAAAAGTGAAGTTTTACCTTAGTGACAAGGGGCATAATCGTATCAGAAAAGTACTTGGAAGTTCAAAGTATTTTTCATTTGCAAATGCGGTTGTGCTCCTTAATATTATAGCATTACGGATTAATTTCCTATTAAAGTATGGCTGATTGAGGATTGGGGGCTCAGTAGCCGTGCTCGAAATATTCCGAAGTTGTTCGTGAGAATAAACAAAAAAAAAAAAAACATCCGAATTGAGAACCACCTCCTTTTTTGAAGTCGGTTAAAATTCTGTGTAGGTGTGTGTGTCAGGGAACTTTATGATTTCTTTTGACTCGTTTGCGGTATTAATCACCCTAATGGCTTTTGATAAAAGACACATTATTGCGTGGACGAAAGTATTTTAGAAGATGTTTTGTTATGTTTACGTTTTTTATTTTTCTTTCGTCAGTTGTGGTTCGAGTGAGTGCGAGCTTGTTATGCAATTGACTGACTGTGACCTTATTTATTTCTTTAATTATCATATGCCTTATCTTTTTGTAAATACACGAAAAATAAAACAAAAGGAAACTTAAAACTGAAACATACAATGGGCGGTGTAAATTAACAAAACTTCTTTTTTATGTGTACGTTACTTTGTTTGTTTATTAGTTACATTCCTAACTAATAAACAAAGTTAACTAATAAGCTAAGTTTTAAAACAAGTTCATGACAAAATACAGTAAAAACAATTTAATTCTCTTAGCAGACAGTCCGAAGCTTGTGATTTAAGTAGAAAGGAAAGATTTCATTTTCATCTACAAAAGCCGTATAAAATTGTCGCATAGTAGACTGAAATACGCATATGGCTAAAAATACTTACTAGTATTTTAATACCAGGTTTCTCACCCAAGTATTTGTACAAACTCGTACTTGTAAGCGATATTGATATTTGCAAGTATATCCATCCCTACTGAATATATATATATTTTTTTAATTTACCCCGAAGGGAAGGCTATAGTCTTTTGACCATATTGCCTAGTCTTACGTCATTTTCTTGCATGGTAGCTTTAACCGGTGTAGACGCCGGTGGAACAGAGAAAGAAAAATGTCTTTCGTATTTTATAATCTAGTTTTTTGATTTTGTTAAATTGTCTTTCGTAATAGATCTGTAAAAGTTTAATCATAACCATTTTGATCGTAGACAGAGATTCTCTATCTACGATTTTCATCGTTATTTTTCTTTCTTTTTTTTTCCCCAAATCCGAGTTATTCTCAAAGACCAAAGATATATCTTTTGCTACGTTTGAACGCTTGCCATGTTTTGGCAAGCGTCCACAAGCTCCAAGTATGTACAAACGCTTGGATGCCATTTACACGCTTACGAGTGCGTCAGTGTGTTCCGGACAGGCAAGCATGACGGACGTAGACGTTAATTAAAGTTGTGAGGCCTCGAGTAAGGTCATAATCTCATCGTAAGACCAATTACTACTCAGTCAGTGGATGATGTTTTTTTTTACGTCGTTTTCTAAAAACTGGTCAAGTGCGAGTTGGACTCGCGTGCAAAGGATTCCGGAAGAAATTCATTTTTCTGAACATGTTACTTTAACACTATCGACTTCTTATAGGTTTTCCTGTAATCTAAGTAGGTATAGGTAAAGATCTATTGTCTCTATTTTTTTTTTAATTTAGTTCTGTAGTTTCAAAGATAGTTCGGGAGGAATGGTAATTTTTCGTCTATTTTCTTGAATAACTTCAAAACCATTTATTTTAAAATTATAAAAACAAAATTAAAACTCTCACAGAAAGCCCTTTCATTTGATATATCACACGGTATTGTTAACAAAACTATTTTTTACGGACAGACAGACCATTTTTTGTTCGGATCCCTAAAAATTAAACTTAGCTAGCTAGATCGATTTATCCTGCATACTAAATATCATGAAAATCGATGGAGCCGTTTCCGAGATTCCATATACTTATACAATAATTGCTCGTTTTTAGTTTTATGATCGTAGCATAAAACTAAAAACGTCCGTTCGGTGCGAGCTTGTGAGCGAAACTAAACACGCGCCAACGTGTAAATGTGTTCCAAACGCTTGCCGCAAATTTCCTTTGATCTGTGTTCTAATGGTATGTTTACACGCTTGCCGTGACTTGGCCAGCGTCCACCAACGCAAGCGTGTAAACGGGGTGTTTGGCATGGCTTGCGTGAGTTTGCCTCCGATCCGGACTAGTGTCGGGCTGATGAAATATCTGGGTTATTATAAAAGCGATCTGTGGATCAGTACCTACCTCATAGTCTGGCAATGGGTGTAAACCCATCATTATCATCACACCCAGAAAAGCTTTTATCTCTTGTTGAGTAAGTAGTTGGCTGATTGTCCTTGCTATTTTTTGAATTGCGTCAAGATTTGTCTCGATTACTATTTTATTTATGAGTTTGTCGGGAAACATTTTACTAAAGAAGTAAATAGGTTGACTTTTATGTGAATATGCAATTTTTGGATCAAATTTGGATGTAAATTGAGGCACAAAATGAATATTCTTCTGTCTTTTCCAGTCCTGATATTTTTTTTCTGGCCTTGTGTAACTCTTATTCAGTAATGAGCGTGTCGCATTGTTTTCAGTGTTAGGACAAGTACCGTTCATTTCAGTTTCATTATTCTCAGGAACACCACCAGAAGCCATGTCCAGTGCAACCCTATCATTTTCTGACATGTCACCAGCACCACATAAGTCTACCGCATTATTTACCTCCGGTATCATTGAATTTTCTGTTTCGTTTTCGTTCTCCAAATTGCCCTTAAATAGCCGTTCTAATCTGCGCTCAATCTCATCATTATCAGACAATTCTAAATAAGTATTTGAAGGGGAATGCAAAAAATTACTAAAATCGTCGTCGGAATCGCTTTCTGAATCGTTTTCCAGAAGGTGTTGGAGTTCTCTGTTAGATAGTGGTTTACTCGATCCCATCTTTGTTGACTATCTGTAAGAATAATATAAGAAAATGTAGCAACAATAACCAGAAGATTGTTTTGTTTTGACCACCTCCTGGACTCGCAAAGGATACACACGGAAAACGGTCATATATTAGCCACATACTTTGAACCCATTTTTTTACTACACACAAAATCGTAACCTCCCATTATTTTGTATTTTATAAATAATAAGGAAGTTTTATTCACAAATAATATTTACAATATACTAACCAGAATTTTTCGAGCCACAACAATTTTTTATGTACCGCTAAAAGTGACCGCCATTCAAACTTTTCCGCGCGCTTTGAAATCAAATGATTTTGACAGCTAAACGTCATTTGACTTTCTAAGAAATAATGTCAATATAGCAAAACTGACATCTAGCCGCGACATGAAAAATAAAAAAAAGGGATGCGTTCAGAATTCGGTTGGATATTTCGATTTCAAATTAGTACCACAGTGGTGGCAAGTATTCTACCATTGAAATATGATAATATGAATGATGATATAAATAATAATAATATGAATAATAATAATAACATGATAATATGAATAATAATATGATGATATGAAATGAAATATGGTACACAGATAGTCTGACAGGTACCTAGCATGAGAACGGACATAAGCTCCTTTTTATCCCAGGAGTATGCTCTCTAGGGACCACGCGGTAGGGAGTACCGGGGCAGCTAGTTTCTAATAATCAGTAGGCAACTCGTAAGTTTTACAGAATCTGACATTGTTTAGTGTTTAAAATAACATAATTTTTAAAAAGAAATCTTATTGCGTAAGTGAATTCAGCAAGGCAAAGTATGAACAATCGACCGATCTCATGCGAGATGAAAGACGCGATTTGGATTTCTGAATATGTGATTGTTCAATTGTTCATACTCTTTGCATTTTACCTTGCCGAATCCACCTGTGGTGATCTTTTAGTGTGGGACAGGGTCCTCTCTTATCGCCCTTTTTGTAGGTTTCGAGCAAATTCTTCGCCAATGATCTGCGAAACTGCTTTTCTCCATTTATAAGCTTCCTCTTTAACGGTAATTTCTGAAATAAAACAAAATGGATGTCAGGTTGATTTATGAAGATCCTATACAATTTTAGAATTTCCTTTAACATAAAAAGATAAAAAGTATCCTTTACCACTACTATTTATAAAATTAAATAATATCTTAATCGAAAAATAAGAAAAATTGAATAGTTTGATTGATTGATCCCCGATGATTTTGGGTTAATATACTTACTGGTTGGTAAGATGCTGGCTGTTTTGGAAATATTATTGGCATTGCGTGCGAATGTTATACTCTAAGTTCATATTCTTCACGAAAGCAAGATTCTTCAAAGTGTTCAGAACATATCCTTGTATACTGTGTAAGTAGGCCTCCAATTAGAAATTCCAATTAGTGGAGAAGGTTGTTAACGTAATGCGAAAAATCAGTAAATCTAAGTTGAATACCTTTTGGAAAGGTGTTGTAATTCGTATGTACCATAGGTACTACTCATTTCTGAGTAGAATGACGCGATTTGAACAGCCATAACATGTAATTTAATGGTAGGTATGTTTACACGCTTGCCGTGGCTTGGCCAGCGTCCACCAACGCAAGCGTGTGAACGGGGTGTTTGGCATGGCTTGCGTGAGCTAGCCTCCGATCCAGACTAGTGTCGGTTTTTGAACACAGATCAAAGGAAATTTGCGGCAAGTGTTTGGGACGCATTTACACGTTGGCGCGTGTTTTGTAGTACATTGCAGCACGCCGCTGCACCTCTAGATCGACTGGGAGAACACCCGCCAGCACTGGTAAGGCTTCAGTACTAACCGTCCTATACGCCTTGCGTAAGAATATCAAAGCCAAACGCTAGCTTTGCAATTTACGTCGTACCGCACCTATCGTAGCCCTATCGGCCCAGACAGCTGGTGCCCCGTAGCACATACAACCTAAATAGGTAGCCCCGTAAATAGTTTTTAAGGTTGGAAAATATACACTCCAAGTAGCTTTGGATATGCTCGTCAGGGCGTAGCCCATGAAAACGGCTGATGTGCGTGTCGATGGGCTGGACGACTCTGTAACTCCAGAGGTGGTAGTAGCGGCCATTGCCCGAGTCGGCGAGTACCCGCCTGAAAACCTACGGGCAGGTGAAACGATGCTGGCGGGCTCAGCACCATTTGGGTGCGGTGCCCGGTAGCGGTGGCGAAGAAGGTCGATGATGGGGGACGTCTGCTGGTGGGGTGGGTTGCGGTGAAGGTAAGGCTGCTGCAACCCAGGGCCATGCGGTGCTACCGATGCCTGGGTATTGGGCATTTCCGGGTACAGTGCACCTCCGAAGTTGATTGCAGCGATCTATGTTATCGCTGCAGCCAGCCCGGCCATAAGGCAGCCAGTGCTCCGCGGCATCAAACTGCAGTCTTTGTGCGGCTGCGGGAAACACCGCGGGACACAAATTAGGTGGCATGACCTGCACCGCGCCCCCCGCCAAGAGGGCGAAAAAAGTAATGTGTAGGGGAACAAGGCTGCTTGGGCGGAGCACCAAGAAGGTCCTCGTCGAGACGATCGGCATTCGGCGGCGGCGACCTCTCGCGACCGGCCTTGGTTCAATCTTTGGTCCGGAGTGACGAGGCATGGGAAGCGATCACCTCCTTCTGCGAAGCAGTAATGCTAGCAAAGGAGGAGGCCGAACGTGTGAGAGAGAGGGAAACCTCACGTCCCAGTCGCCGTAACAGAAGAAGACGCCCCAGGCGTCGGGAGTCGCAGGACGATTCCCTGCCGCCGTAGGCGCGGGCCTGCGGACGGCGAGCAGTGGGTGGCTCGCCGTCTGATCAGAACTAGGCCCGGGTCGGCGGCGCGCTGCGATCCCAGCGCGCCTCAAAGAGATGTCAGCGTGGAAGACGGGGCCCGCTAGGGCAGGTGCCTGCTGGGGCTGCGGAATCTGTTCGAAAGAGGTGCCGTAGCCTTGGAACGCCAAGGGCACCAGGAGGAACACGGATGGGTTTTAGTCAGTAAGAGTCTGACACTCTCTCTTGCTTCACCCAGAGCGGGAGGAGTCATTATGATTTCCAATCCTTACAAAAAAAAAAGGGGAACGAGGCTGCCAGGGGATCTGCACACCTCCTGCAGCCTAGCTGCCCTTCGCCCGATTCCCGGCCCCAGGGAGAAAGACCTGAGGTAATGGAGTGCCAATTTCTCGCCCAACAAGAGCCTCGCCGACTTTGAGAGCTTCCTTGTCGAGTTGGGTGCCGTTCGTGAACCGGTGCCAACCTCGCCCGGTGCTGTTGCTCAGGGATCTCAACGCCAAGTCTGCGACGTGGGGATCCCCGGTCACCGATACCAAGGGCGAGGCGTTAGATGAGTGAGTGGTCACGACCGGCTTGACCGTCCTGAATCGGGGCTTGGTCTACACGTGCGTGCTGCAGCGGGGCGGATCCATAGTGAACGTCTCGTTTACTAGCCCTGCTGTCGCTAGCCGTGTCCGTGACTGGCGTGTCGCCGTGAAGATGGAGACGTTGTTAGATCACCGATACATCCGTTTCGACGTCTCCCCCCAGACCGCGGGCGGCCGCAATTCATCGGCCCCGCGAACGGACGGTCCGTGCTGGGCGCGCAAGCGCTTCGACAGGGAGCTACTCAAGGAGGCTGCTATTTTGCAGGTCTGGATCCGGGAGTCAGCGACAACCGAACCCGTCGACGTCGAAGAGGAGGCGCAGTGGTTCCACGGGGCGATGACGCAAATCAGCGACACGTCCATGCCCAGGGTTCACACTCAACCCAGAAGGCGCCAGGTATACTGGTGATCGCACAGTTGCGCGTCTCGTGCGTGCGAGTCAGGCGCCAGTACACCCGGTACCGAAGAAGACGTCGTTGGGTCCCTGACGAAGAAGCCGCGCTGTACGAGGTGTACCGCGCGGCTAGGGAGGCTCTGAGGCTGGCCATCGGTGAGGCGAAGGCGCATGCTTGGGAGGAGATGTTGGAGACTCTAAACGGGGATCCGTGGGGGCGTCCTTTTTGCTCGGTCCGAGGGAATCTCGGACCTTGGGAGCCTCCGCTTACGGAAAGTCTCCAACCCGAGTTGCTAGAGAACGTGGTCGCAGCCCTCTTCCCGGCACGAGCCACAGCCGCAGAGCCTGAAGAGAACGCCAGTGTCCCAGAAGTGACAGAAGCAGAGTTGAGGGTGGCTGATGCGGCTCCGGGCGAAAAACACTGTCCCGGGGCCCGATGGAATTAACGGCTGCGTGTTGGCCCTCGCTCTGAAGGAGCTGAAGCTCAGAGTGTCTGGAGCAGGGCCAGTTTCCCGTTCAGTGAAAATCTGGTCTGGACCTGCTCAGGAAAGCACCCTGTGGACAGTGACAGTGGATAGTGCTGCTGGACTTTTTTTTTTTTAATTAATAAACGGGGGACCCTCCCGGGGGGAAAAACGGGGGGAAATCCTCATAGATGTCCTCCGCCTTGAGGCGGGCGGAGGGGTCTGTCAGACTCTTACTGACTAAAACCACCCCGGTGAAGAAGAAGAAGAAGGACCCGGAGAAGGGCCGGATCTGGCCGAATGTGTTGACCTGACGAGGCACTGCGCTATCATCGAGTGCCTCCCTACCTCCGCCGCGTCATTGGGGCTTATTTGGCGGACCGGTGTGTCACCTATTTGGGACGTGATGGCAGACACCAGCACCTCATGTCGTGCGGTGTTCCACAGGGCTCGGCTTGGGCCTCGGCCTCGGCCGGCCAGTGCTCGACCTGTGGCTCAGGAGTAGGCACGGCTCCTTGTAGTTTCATGTGACGCAGGTCCTCTCAGGGCATGGCTGCTCGGTGCCGGACGCTCGATGTCACCACTGGTCGATTGTTGGGTGGCGTGGCATTCGCTGGCAGAGTGTGCCGCTTGGGAGGAGCCGCGCCGTGCCCTCATCTCTGTCAGCCTCATCTCTGGCGGAACATCCAAGATAGCGGTATAGTTATTTTTTATGCACTTATTCAATATAGGTATCAAATGAAAGGGTTTGTTGAGAGTAACCTGAAATAACTAAAAAGTAAAAATAAATAAAAAAAAGCTTTTATTTAAATGCTCTTAAAAGAAGAAAATCAAAATTTCCTTTAAAATCCTTACTTCCTTACTAATATTAGGTCTTTACCTATGAAATTGCCGTTCTGCAGTAGGTACTGGCCATTTCAAATCAAAATAATTTTGGCTAAGAATTCTAATTTCAAATTAATTTTATTTTAAAAACATGGTTTTTTTTTCCAAAAGTAGTCATTTGTTTATTGATTAGTGTTACATTTTCATCGCATTTCAATCTTTTTCGTCATCAATTCATCATGGATACGTTAAAAATTCGAGTAATTATGGAATAATATGAATACCGTCGTGGCAGCAACGCGGCACAAGCGGCACGCAACATCAACGACGTTTACGGAGCTAACACTACAAACCAACGCACCACCTGTTATTGGTTTGCTCGCTTCCGTTCTGGAAATTTCGACCTGAAAAATGAACCTCGCGGTCGTCCGAAGACTTTGGTCGACAATGACGAATTAAAGGCGATTGTGGAAGCTGATGATACACAATCTACGGCTGAATTAGCAGCAGCTTAGCTCGACGTTAGCGTCAAAACAATATTGGTCCATTTGCGTCAAATTGGCAAGGTAAAAAAGCTTGACAAATGGGTGCCCCACGAACTCAATGATCGCCAGCGCGAAGTACGCGTCGAGACGTGCCTTGCACTGCTCAACAGACACACAAATGAAGGAATTTTGAGTCGCATTGTTACCTGCGATGAAAAATGGATTCTGTTTGATAACCGCAAGCGCTCAGCAAGTTGGTTGGATCCTGGTTCAGCACCTAAACAATGCCCTAAACGAAAACTAGAAAAGTGATGGTCACTGTTTGGTGGTCTAGCGCCGGTGTGATTCATCACAGCTTCTTACCAAACGGGGTGAGCATTACTGCAGATGTGTACTGTGAAGAACTGAACACAATGATGGAGAAGCTGGCACATCTCCAACCAGCATTGGTCAATCGCTCGTCTCCGCTGCTCCTGCACGACAACGCGCGACCTCATACTGCACAGCAGACGGTCTCCAAGTTGCAAGAACTGGGGTTGGAAGCTCTCCATCATCCGCCCTACTCATCAGACCTTGCGCCTACAGACTACTACTTTTTTCAGAATTTGGATAACTTCTTGGCGGGAAAAAAATTCAATACCCGAGAGGCAGTACAAAATGCCTTTGAAGAATTTGTTGCCTCCCGTCCAGCTGATTTCTTTAAGAAGGGCATCAATAAACTGCCACTGCGTTGGCAAAGATGCATTGATTGCATGGGTGATTACTTCGATTAATACAAATAAAAAATACATGAAAAAAATTCGTTTAAATTTTTTCATACAAAACGGCAATTTCATAGGTAAAGACCTATTATTATAAATGCGAAAGTAACTCTGCCTGTCTGTCGTACTTTCACGCCAAAACTACTGAACCGATTTAAAATGAAATTTGGCACACAGATAGTCAAGAGCCTGAAAAAGGACATAGGCTACTTTTCATCCCGGGAATATGTTTCCTGGGGATCAGACGGGCGAAGCCGCTGGCAGAAGCTAGTTGATAATAAAAGCTATATAGTCGCGAAGTTTGTGAAGTACCTACAAGTATTTAATTAATCAAACCTCGCGACAAGCTTTTATGATCAATTTTAATGGAAAATTTGATTTTCTTCTTTTTATTAGAGCATTTAAATAAAAGCTTTATATGGGTTTTTTCTTTGGGTTTACGTCAAGGACAAGGTGTTTGTGTCCGAGTTCAGCAGCCGAGATGAGGAATCACATCCTGAATGTGTTTGCGACGCTGCGTGAGGAATGTGCTCAGGACCAAAAGTTTCTGATCCGTGTCCATGCTGAAACTCTGCGCCGTGCTCAGATATGCGAGCGTGCTGGCGGCGGCCACTTCGAACCCCATCTGGTTAAGGTTGAGCGAGTGAGTTAGTAGTAGGTACTTACATTATCGGATCTCAATGTACTTACAACACTTACGGAGCAACGGCGTGAGCGCCCGTGGAGCTAGGACCTGTGTCACTTTTTCCCGCGTCCCAACTGTCGAGCGCTCGTATAGTAAACCCATTATTATAACGACTACAAATAAAGAAGTACCGTGTTACCCAGTTAATGGGATGTGGAGGTCTGGTAGGCAGCCGCTCCTCGTAAAATACTGATATTCAACTAAATCCGGCTTGACTGGAAGCCGACCCCAATATAGTTGGGAAAAGGCTAGGCAGATGATGACTACAACTTTTTGATCCTCGGCATTATTTTTATTAAGGTAGGAGAGTTTTATTTATTTTGAAATAAACAGTACTTTTAACCGACTTCAAAAAAAGGAGGAGGTTCTCAATTCCGTTGTTTTTTTATGTTTGTTACCTCATAACTACGTCATTTTGAACCGATTTGAAAAATTCTTGTTTCATCTTTCTTCCCGATTGGACCCATTGTCACTAAGTCAAAATCTGATGATGGGATCCCATGAAAATCGAGGGTAGGCCTCAAATTTTATAGGCACATACAATCATCATCTTCCTGCCCTTATCCCATGTTATTTGGTATCGGCGCAACACGTTTTATTCTTCCATTCTGTTCTATCAGTCGTCACTCTATCACTTACTCCCTTTTCTTTTATATCGCTCCTCACACAATCCATCAATCTTTTCTTTGACCTTCCTCTCCCTCTCCATCCATCCTTATTTATGTTCATAACTCTTCTAGTTGAGGGATGAAACGCATATGCGTTTCATCCCTCCTCTTCACATGATCATACCAAGACAAGCGATTCCCTTTTAACTTTTCCGTCACTGGCGCCACTTTTAAAGTACCTCTAATGTACTCATTTCTCACTTTATCCATTCTCTTTACTCCACACATCCATCTCAACATTCTCATCTCCGCTACATGCAATCTATTTTCATGCGTCTTTTTCGCAGCCCAACCTTCTGATCCATAAATTACGACAGGTCTTATCACGGACTTATAGATTTTCCCTTTCAACTTGAGGGGCATCCTAGGGCACATACAATATTTTTCATAAATTTTCTACCTAACGCAATTCAGATATTTGTACCTGGTAATCATCATCTCATGTTGCTGAGCTGATGATGGAAGGTATAAATTAGGATCTGATGATGAGATCCCATGAAAAATGTTTGTTCAGCGATATTTTCGCCAATTGTCAGCCGATTTGGATGATTCTTTTTCGTTTGGAAGAATATTTTCTTAGGACTGGTCCCAATTTAGTTTGGTGAAGATCTGACGAAGAACTTCGGAGGTAGGCAATGGAATTCTTCAGTAAATGATAGCAAATGGATCGGGATTGCTGACATCGCATGTTTTTTTAGTGTTTACACCAGTTCTTAACATAACATCGCGCCGGTACGCTGTTAATTGTACGCATGTAGGTACTACTAAAAAGGGAAAAATAAAAACTTTTTACAAAAAATACAACCGACTTCCAAAAACAAAACAATACAAGGTATAAAATAACTTCGGAAGAAAGAAACGAACTTTAATTTTGGAAGTCGGTGTCAAAAAACGATAAAACAACCAAATTAAATGGATAAAAAAAAATGCTTTTATTTAAATGCTTTAAAAAGAAGACAGTAAAATTTTCCTTCAAAATAGATCATAAAAGATTGTCGCGAGGTTTGATTAATTAAATACTTTCGCAAACCTCACACAAGCTTTTATGATCAATTTAAAAGGAAAATTTTATTGTCTTCTTTTTAAAGCATTTAAATAAAAGCATTTTTTCCATTTAATTTTTTTTTAATTTTTAGTTATTTCGAGTTACTCTCTACAAGCCCTTTCATTTGATACCCATATTGTATAAGTGCATAAAAATAACTATTCCACCATCTTGGATGGTCAGCCATATTGGATTTAGAATGATGTCACATTATTTTTCGAGTTACTTTCAACAAGTCCATTCATTTGATACCCATATTGTACAAATGCATTAAAAATAACTATTTCGCCATCTTGGTTGGTCCGCCATATTGGATTTAGAATGACGTCACACCGCTTATCGTGTATTGTCATCCAAACTAAATATGCATACAAAATTTCAGCTTGATCGGTTGAAGATATCTGCTTCAAAATGGAGTAGCAAGATTCCACCCGAATAAACATACATACATTGCTAGTTAAATAAAAGCTTTTAAAAACACCGGCTTCCGAAGTTAAAGTTCGTTTCTTTCTTCCGAAGTTATTTTACTTTGTAGTGTTTTGTTTTTGGAAGTCGGTTGTATTTTTGTAGAATATTGATGTTATTTTGGTTTTATCAATTTACACAATGGAGCGCAAAATTTCTATTTACCACTGTATCAAAAAAAGGAAACGTAATTATTCTGCTGACTTACAACTGGCCAAGTGCGAGTCGGTCTTGCGTGCAAAGGGTTCCGAATGAATTAAATTTATTTAACATATTATTTTAACACTATAGACTTCTTACAGGTTTTCCTATAATCTATAGGTAAAGATCTATTACCTCCTTTTTTCACAATTTTAGGCTCAGTACTTTCAGAGATATAGATCTCCGGATCCACTGGGCTGATTCTCTTGAAAATTGGTACACATATGGACTTCTGAGACCCAAACACGGACGTGTTACGTAAATTATAATTTTTTTAGTAGGTATGGGAGTCACTTTTGGGGGCAATTAAACAATTAAAAAAAAAGTTTCGTGAACAATAGGTACCTTGTGACAAATTAAATGAAAGGGCTTACTGCGAAAGTTTTAATTATATTTAACGTGGAAAAGCGGTCAGTTTATGACCAGTGCGTGTTGCCAGTGATGACTTATGGAACTGAAACGTATTCGCTTACAATGGGCCTCATCAAAATAATTAAAGTACTCAAAGGGCAATGGAGAGGGTAGTGCTTGGAGTTTCCTAGCGTGATCGAATCAGAAATTATGATATCCGCAAGAGAACCACCATAGCCCGAAGGATCACCAAACTAAAGTGGCAGTGGGCAGGGCACATTGCTTGCAGAACAGGATGTCGATGGGGCCAAAAAGTTCTGGAGTGGCGACCACGTACCGGAAGACAAAATTTGAAGGCCTTCCACAGGATGGACCAATGACCTGGATGCACAAGACCGGTTGTTATGATCACACTTGGGGGAGGCCTATGTCCAGCAGTGGACGTCCTTCGGCTGATATGATGATATCAGCAGTTGGTTCCGGCTTTGCTTAACGCATATCATATTTTGATCGAAGACAAAGTCCACGCACAAACATTTTTAGAGATCATCAGAGAAAGGATTGAAATGCCCAACAGGTTAGATCTGGTTTGCAGGCACAATTACAATCGGCGAAGAACTATATTCCGACTCGTCTCCACTGACCTTCCCGAACACAACGATATACCAAGGCTCACAGAAGAAATTGTAACTAACGTTGTTTACTCTTAGTTCCTATCAATTAAAGCAAGCAAGGGGGTATAAATTACGCTGAGTACATTAAAGCCGAAGGCACATTTACGATAGAGTTAGGAGACGCTCTGCCAGAAGTACACGCAAGAGAGCTAGGAGAAAATTTCGTCACTGCAAAATGCTATTCTGTTTATGTGGCTTTTACCAGGACATTGGAGGGTCGAAATCCTATTACTATTGCACATGCAATATTGGAAAGAGGACAGTAGGATGTTACACACCAAGTGTGGTTTTTAACCTACGCACGATATGAACCACATGCGAGACACCCTCCAGCCATAGAATTGTAAAATGTCCTAGTGTACCATAGAGATAGCAAAAAAAAAGGCAATTGTTTTTTATTAAAAATAGTATTCATAAAATGTTTGCCATTGTTTTATTCGACCCAATTCAAATATTGTGTATCATTAACTGCCTAGCCTTTTACCAACTATATGGGGGTCGGCTTCCAGTCAAACCGGATATGTACCTAACGATGGTCACCTATCCACAGATCGACCTCGGTAAGCGTTGCCTAACCTTGAAGTTTGCCCCTGCGGCTGTTATTATCTAGCGACAAGCTCCTTATATTAACTGATAAAAAATAGTATTAAAGAAAATTTTGCCATTGTTTTATTTGCGAGAATTAGTAACTTTGCAAACTCATATAAGCCGAACTCAAACAACTTTTTTTTAATATTACAGGATTACCGAAAAGGAAAAATAGTTGAGTTTTACCTAATTACTAGATACAATATTTTCACTGAAATAAAGAAAACTTATACACAATACTTTAATGCACTTAGATGATAATGACATATAATTTCGAACTCATGTAGCTGCTGATCTGATGGGTCTACCACTTTGGTGCCATAGTACTAAATGCTTAGGGTGATGTTCCGAACCGATTAAAAACAAAATTCCTATCCAAAGTCCTTGAAAAACTCGTCCATCAGCAGCTTAGCTCATTCCTTTCCAAGCACAATCTGCTGAATCCCTTCCAATCTGGTTTCCGACATGGACACAGTACTACCTCAGCACTTGTGCATATTACGGATGATATCAGGTCAGGCATGGAAATGGGGAAGTTAACGGCACTCGCTCTGCTTGACTTTAGCAATGCTTTTAATTTGGTTGACTCTTTTAACATATCTCCTTCGGTAATTGACTGGTTTCGTAGTTACCTGTTTGGTCGCCGGCAGCGTATTTGCATTGAAGAATCTTTCTCTTCTTGGTGTAACACCTCTGCCGGTGTGCCACAGGGTGGCGTGTTATCTCCTCTACTTTTCGCACTTTTTATTAATGCTATCACTCAACGACTATCTTCTTTCTACCACCTGTATGCTGATGATCTACAAATTTACACCCAAGCCCCTCTAGGAGAGCTATCTACTGCGATTGAGACGATTAATACAGACCTGGCTCGAATAGGTGAATGGAGCACTGAGTTTGGGCTGAAAATCAATCCAGCAAAGACGCAAATGATTATTGTTGGTAGTTCCCGAACCGTTTCAAGGATTGATTGGTCGACACTTCCCCAGGTTTCTTTCAATAACACTACTATTCCTATAACTCACACTGTGAAGAACTTGGGGATTTATATCGACAGCACTCTTTCCTGGACTAAACAACTGCAGGAGGTCAGTCGTAAACTGTTCGCTTCGGCAGGCTCTCTGAGACGCCTTCGTAATTTTCTTCCCATCACCACTAAAATTGCCTTAGCACAATCTCTTCTTCTCCCAATCTTGGACTATGCTGACGCCAGCTATCTTGATCTCACCCAAGTCCAATTGGACAAGCTTGAGCGACTTCAAAATCTCTGCATCAGGTTCATATTTGGCTTGCGCAAGTATGACCACGTTTCTGATTTTCGTACCAAGCTCAAATGGCTTCCTATTCGCCTTCGCCGGAATGCCCACATACTTTCTTTGCTTTATAATGTGCTCTTTAATCCATATACTCCTTTTTATCTTAAAGAACGATTTCAGTTTCTCTGTGACACGCATTCTAGGTCTTTGAGATCATCGGAAAATCTTAAATTAAGTATTCGTATGCATTCCACATCCTTCTTTGACAAATCTTTCACTATTCAAGCAGCTCGTTTGTGGAATGCATTACCAATAGATGTGAGGCGCGCTCAAACGCTACCAACGTTTAAAAAATTGGTGAAGGAACATTACCTCTCACTATAACGTTTTGTCTCCTTTCCCTGTTATATATTTGATATTTATTAGTATATTACTTAATTTTGTATGTATTTGTTTTATATTATTATGTATGTCTCTCTATTAATATTATTTATGATGTTTGTACACTGACCGCCCTAAATCTAGCTTCTTTAGTTCAGTCCATCCAAAGGTTGTCTGTAAGAGATTGCCCTGTGCGATAAGACCGCCCATTGTACACTAGTTTTATAAGCGTTTTTACTGTGCTTGTTATGAGGTGTACAATAAAGTATATAATAATAATAATAATAATAATCTGTGGCCTGGCTGTCAACTTGAATGACATAAAATTTTTCTCATTCCGTATTTTTTATATAATTTAATATCAAAACTAAACAAAAACATGCTCATTATCCTGGATACAACAAAAAAAAAAACAGTAAACTACAATACAAAAAAACGACCCTGATACAATATGGAAATATGATTCAACGAAGGTAAATTTAAATGCTGACAAGAAGCCGGGCACGTTTGCTAACTACACAGCCAACATCTTCGGGTTCGTCGCTCAGCTCCGCCTCGCAGCCGCCGGGACCAGCGCCAGCCGTGAATCCTGAGATTCCGGTAGCTGCAGTTGCGTCGAGTTCGAGCGACGAATACTTCTCGCCGCCGACGACACCGCCACCTGCGCGTCGACGCGGACGAGACCGACCACCGGCCAGCTTAGGACTTCGAGGCCCACTGGCCTCTGACAGGGTCCCCGCTACCGGTGGAAGTGTGCAGCGTATGAAATGGTCGCAATCGATAAACGAGAATGTGATACGCTCATACTTTGGGGCTACAGAGGGGGGAACTAACCTGACTGCGTACCGTGGTCGGATGCTCTCTCTGTTTCAGGTACTTGAGCCAGCTGTCAACGTTTCAGCCCAACGATTGTCGGATCAGGTGCGGGTCATCCAGCGTAACCGTATGTTGGATGACGCCGTACTTGATAGACTGCGTCTGGAATCACGGAGCGGCCGCGTCTCACCTGCGTCGCCACCGGCCGCGGTGCAAATACAACTCAGTGTTTCACCGCGACCCGACCTTGTTGGTGAGGATGATGACGACGGGGCTATATCCGTGAGTACCCAATGCAATGAGCGATTGAGGAGCGCTTTGGAGGATGCTTTCCGAGAGTATCGCTCCACACCGCCAGAGCTTAGGCCTCGGCTACCTCGTTTGCCCATGCATAATAAAAATAGGGCGCTGGTGTGTGCTCTAGATTCGCAGCTAACAAGTTATTTTGATAGCAGCGAAGACCTTGCCGATACCCACTCGATCTTGTACTGTGCGGCTGCAGCGGCATGTCGTGTAGCTCATGTCAAATTTCCTGGCAGTGACAGAGTTACACGACCAGCTGTACCAGCTTGGCAGAGCAGGATCGAGCGTCGTATCGGTGAGGCTAGAGCACTCATCGGCAAACTTATCTGCTTCAGGGAGGGCAACACTCGCCGCAGAGTGATGCGCTTTGTGAGGCGGGCGTTCTCGGGGACTGACATCCATCCTCGGAATTATCTCGCCCGCGTCACAGAGCGTATTGACTTCCTGAAGCAGAAAATCTATGCATGGGCAAGCCGTATACGTCGGTACAAGCGGCGAGTGGAGCGATATACTCAGAATCGCACATTCCAAAGGAACGAAAGGTGGGTTTATAGGGCTTGGGAGCGACCAGACCAAGGCGTGACTGATACGTGCCTACCGGATGATGAAGCCATGAGTTCATTCTGGCGCAGCATCTGGTCGGTGCCTGTCAGTCACACCGAGGGTGATTGGACTCGGGAGGTCGAACGTGCATGCGATTCGATACCAGAAATGGGGGCAATTACCATCAGCCCCCAAGATGTAGCTCGTGCAGTTCGCCCGTTGCCTAATTGGAAATCTCCAGGACCGGACGGGCTGCACAACTTTTGGATTAAATGGTTTCAAAGATCGCATGCTCGCTTGGCATCTCAATTCCAGTCTGCCTTAGAGTCAGGATCGCTGCCCCAGTTCCTAACTACTGGATTAACCCACCTGCTCCATAAATCAGGAAGTACTGCGGAACCTAAAAATTATAGGCCGATCACGTGTTTACCGACGGTCTATAAAGTTTTTACATCCATTTTGAGAGGAAAGATTAACCATCATGTTGATAGTAATTCAATTATGTCTGCCTCTCAGAATGGATGTAGGAATGGGTCCCGCGGTACTAAGGAGCTGCTCCTCATCGACAATGCCATTAGCCAACAGGTTCGTCGTTCCCGAAGGGATCTGTCGACATGCTGGATAGATTATAAGAAGGCCTATGACTCAGTGCCACATACATGGCTCATGAGGGTGCTGGAGCTGTACAAAGTTGATGCAGTCCTACGCACCTTCCTGAAGTCGTGTCTGGGGCAGTGGAGGACGGTTCTTCACTATCCAGGATGTCGACAGATCCAAGCGAACAGCGAACCGATAAGGATCGAGCGTGGCATATTTCAGGGTGACAGTCTGAGTCCACTGTGGTTTTGTCTAGCTCTTAACCCTCTCAGTACATTGCTGGAGAGTTCGGGCCAAGGCTACCGGTTGAGAAGAGGTGGTCAGGTCATATCGCACCTCCTTTACATGGATGACTTGAAACTCTTTGCTCCTAACAACTTGCAACTGATGAAGCTACTAAAGGTAACAGAAACCTTCAGTAGCGCCATCAGGATGGAATTTGGATTGGACAAATGTGCGGTCATGCATGTAAAGCGAGGGGAGATTATGGAATCCGTGGGAACCCAACTCTCGGATTCCATACACCTTAGGTCCCTCTCCTCAACCGAAACTTATAAGTATTTGGGTATGTCGGAAGCGTTAGGCATCAGTGCTGCTGACATGAAACAATCGTTGAAGGAGCGCTTCTTTGGCCGCCTGAACAAAGTACTTAGCAGTCTTTTATCAGGCGGAAACAAGGTGCGCGCCTTCAACGGTTGGGTCATGCCGGTTTTGATGTATTCTTTCGGCATACTCAAATGGACTCAGACGGAACTTGACGCCCTGGATAGGAGGGTACGTTCACTGCTTACCGCAAATCGGATGCATCACCCACGGTCATCGGTGATGAGGCTGTATATCCCGCGGAAGTGCGGGGGTCGTGGCTTCTTAAATGCTAAGACCCTGCACAACCGCGAGGTATGCAGCCTTAGGGAATACTTCTTAGAGGCCGACGTGGGTATGCATCGAGATGTGGTAGCGGTGGACAAAGGCCTTACCGCGCTCTCCTTGGCTAACGAGAACTGGCGCAAACCTGTGGTATTAGATACTAACGACCGCAGGGAGGTATGGCAGAGCAAGGAGCTTCATGGACGCTTTTATCGGGTCCTACATGGGCCCGATGTAGACTTCTTAGCGTCCGTAGCCTGGCTTCGTTTTGGTGACCTCTTCGGGGAAACCGAAGGTTTTGTTTGTGCAATTATGGACGAAGTTATGATGACTAATAACTACCGGAAATACATTGTGAAGGACGGTACGGTTGACATATGTCGGGCATGTCACCGGCCCGGGGAATCCATCCGCCACATTATTTCCGGTTGTTCTAGTCTGGCTAACGGAGACTATTTGCACAGGCACAACCTTGTAGCCAGGATTATCCACCAGCAACTTGCTCTTAAATACAATCTTGTGGAATCGGAAGTACCGTACTATAGGTATGTGCCCGACCCAGTTCTCGAAAATGGTAGTTGCACATTGTATTGGGATCGGTCTATCATCACTGACAGGACTATTGTTGCCAATAAGCCTGATATAGTGGTGATAGACCGACTAGAGCGTCGCGCAATGATTGTTGATATAGCAGTCCCTCATGACGAGAACCTCGTGAAGTCAGAGAAAGATAAACAAACGAAGTATCTTGACTTGGCTCGCGAGGTTGTCGACATGTGGGATGTGAACACAGCAGTTATTGTGCCGATAATCGTGACGGCCAATGGCATTATTGCCAAGAGCCTCGACCAACATCTCAAGAGGCTCTCGTTGGGCAGATGGATCAAGGGCTTGATCCAGAAAGCAGTACTCCTGGACACGGCGCGCATCGTTAGGAGGTTCCTCTCTCAGAAGCCCTGACCACCGGTAGCTTGGACCCTATTCCCGATACCGGTGGGCTACTATTTTTTATATTTTTAAATGTTTTTTTTGTATTTTTATAGAAATATTTAAAAATGTAATTAGTATGTATATATAAATAAATAAATGGAATAATAATAATAATAATAATAATAACATTTATTTCCGTTGGTCGTTGAACTTTCAATTTTGGGCCCAATTTGAGTGGTCCTTTTTCAACAGAATCGGTCCAGTAGATCCGGAGAAAACTGGCTGTGACAGACGGACAGATAGACAGACACCCGAGTGATCCTGTAATTTTTACGGTATTCGGAACCCTAAAAAGAATAATTGGGTACGCTTGAATTTGTAGTAGACATTGTATAGCTCCTGCCGGGGTTGTGGAATCCGTTCGAAAGAGTCACCGCTGCCGCGCTGCCCTGGAATGCAAAGGCCATTAGGAGGAACACGGATGGGTTTTAGTCAGTAGGAGTCTTACACTCCCTTCTGCTTCACCCAAAGTGGGAGGAGTCATTTGATGATTTCTCACCCTTAAAAAAAATATTGTAAAGCTATAGGTAGATGAAGTGGGATACCGTTGTAAGACGACTAGATTGACACAATTTATGTTGGTAGAGGACACTTTAACAAACAAACATGTTAATTATGTGTATATGTTTCCGGCAATCAGTATAATCCGGTATTCTATAGACTACCTAGACATTGTATAGGATACCTAAAACATTCAAGTAATGTATGAAATATATACTTTGCCTAGGAATTCTATAGAATACACAACTGGCAATGTGTGTAAAAGACGATAGCTGGGAAAGGGAAAGAAGTGTAGGGCCACAGTAACGCTACTTTTACACGACGACATGAAATTCTTAGCCGGATCTGATTTTTACAGGATACGGTTTAGTCAAAATACAATTTATATGAATGAGTTCACACTTGCATTCGGTTTTAAGATCCGACAAATAACCAAAACGGGCCAAACTTAAGATCCGATTGTGCTCATCACCTAACCACTGATTAATGGCAACACGAATTGACAGTTACTGACAAACTGTGTTGTCGTTCATTCTTAGTTCGGGTTCGGGACTGATCGTAAGTCTGTAGGTGATACGGAGTAGAATGCGCCCGCAACTAAGCCCGAAACTATGGACTTCGGGCTTAGAGAGTAGTCAGAGATTCGGTCACACGACTAAAACAAAATAAGCATTAGTGACAATAGCATTTCAATACATGCGTTCACAAGAGTGGTTTTTACCGAATGCCGAAAAAAAAAAATAGATACGACCAAGTATCGTGGGCGCGAAATTTTTTTTCATTATTGATTATTACCTACATGTTGAGAATTACGCGGCATGTTTTTCATAAATTTTGTGATAGCACACACTGTTTTCGAGATATAAGCAAATTTAAAAAAAAACTGCTTTTGCACTCGAAGTCAAGGGATTGGAAGTGTCAGAGCACTTTCCTGCAACAAACCGAATTGATTATTCACACAGCATTTGGTTTTTTTTCAACGGGGGGATCCAGTTTCTGTCTGCACGGTTTAAAGTAACTAAACATATAAGTTTTATTTAAGGATGGCAAATCATCAAATGACTCTTCCCGCTCTAGGTTACTCTTTCGAACAAATTCCACAACCCAGGAATCTTACACGAATGATGACGGAAGCTTAGTTCGCTCGCTCACATTAGCTCCCGCAATCTCATTCGAACCTAACCTATCCGTGTCGGAGTGCCCTCAAGTTCCCTGTGTCCTAAGTTCCCAAATAACTCGCCTAAGTAAGTTATTAAACGATATCGAATCAATTAATTAGCCTTGCTGTTCAATTAAATCCGGGGTATGTCATTTAGGCCGCTAATTAAACGGCTGATGAAGCTAGTTGGTTGCGACAGATACTCGTTCATTGATTAGTACAGGCAACATTTACTTTAAAAATTGCCGGTGGACCAGCAGGTACATACATACAATCCCTAGGATTTGTATACATTACCTAGGTAAAGTATAAACAATAATATTCATTATATTTCATACATTGCCTAGACGCCCCAGGTATTCGATCAATTTATTATTAGATTGCCAGTGTTTCGTCATCATACAAATTACTAGGTACTAAATACTGTTTAAATTTCTTAACGGGTAACACACGATGTTCCTAGCGATTTTCTGCAGTGGCAATAACAACTGTTATTACAGTTGTCATACGTGCCGTATTCGTTACCCTATTGGTGCTACTGTCGCATCCGTATTTACGTCACACCCGTTGGACTCGCGACTTTACACCATCTTCGACGCACGTGCACCTCGAGATCTTTTGGCGAAGAGTTTAAATTCGTTACATCGATATTCTGCTTGGGAATACCATTGAGCAGCTCGTGACCCTCATATCAACTCCACTGTGGTGAAATCAGCAAAAGGCGGATTATTGACAGCAGAGATAGCAGACCAAGGTACGTGGACGTATTATAGTTTGTTACTGCTGTATTTCCTAGGAACACCGTTTTGTGTGATCGTCCAGACCCTCGGTCTCTCCCAAATGTGTGGTCTAACTGATCGCATCTAATAATTTTACCACGACGACACAGCTAGTAACACAAGATTGAGTTCAAATAATAGTTCCCAGCTTGATTAAATCATTTACTGAAAGAAAGCAAAAATATGAACAAATGAAAACCACGTTTTTCATTAACTTAGAAAAAAAAAACTGTTTAATATCCATATAATTTTAATGTTCTTTTTCCTCTCTTCATTTGTTTTTAGGGACTTTTATACACATGTACACATGCCCATCCCATAATGAAATATTTTAAAATGATAGCTGCTAGACCGAACTGTACCTTTCAGGGATCAGATCATCAGATCGTGCGCCGCAACTTTGAAAAAACTTCAAAACGGCGGCGGGGACTATGCTAGCTCCCATATAATAAAGTTCGAACCCCTTTCAGAATCGTGTTACAAATAATTCTGAGAAATGGCTTTATGGCTCGCGAATTTAGTTTCGTGTGCCGAAATACAAGGATTCCTTAAACTGGATCATAGACATTCAAACCTGCCGAGGTTTCAGGGGACGAGGTGGGCTAAGATAGATTGGCTTTTGACATTGCACTCTCGGCTTCAAAACGTCAATCCCGCTTTGGCTGTAATGACAATTTTTATACTTGTATGTCATAACAGGTAGGTACTATTTATTTTAGTTATTGATTTTTCGTTACAAAATCTTTGGCACGAGATTTTTTTGTTATTTAAACTAGGGTTTTTTCTTTTATGTAGACACATATATGTTCTAAAACATTATTTACAAAAAACATATTTACAATAAGATAAAATATGAAATGTAATAACTGATAATAAAAAAACCATAAGTAAATACTATGGAATACAAATTTTACCTTTATGTAATATCAGAAAATTATCTCACGTAAAATTAAAGTATTTGATTACCTATAATAAGAACAATACGAATCTTTGAGGCCATAATATTACCTACTTATACTTAGATACTTCAATATTATAATATAAAACGTTTTATAAAAATACTATAGAATTATAGCCTAAGTCACCGGTCTTTCAAAAACCTTATTATACTAGGTATACAACATAAACATAACTCAGTCAAATAAATGAATTTTGCTGTGAGTATTTTTCAATAACAGGAAGTACGATCAAGGTGGGTACAGCGGTTTTAATCAAATAATTTAAATTATGAAGTTTATAACGGTTTAGAGTTCAGTGCTCATCTCGGCGGCTCCAGCGGGTTGGTCGCCGCTGCCAGATGTGGTGCAAGCGTCGCCCGAGAGGCCCGATGTGCCTTCCTTTGCTGGACTCAGTTGCTCTGCAACCTGGGTTCAATAATCGACTGTTAGGTTTTACTAAAAATTAATATCACTATTAATTTAGTTAATCAACTATTTATAAATAATCGTAATTTTATCATAACACGTGGTTTTGTGTTATCACACACTGTATTTTCAGTGATTTTAATTACAGCAAGGTGCAGCACAAAAAGTAACATAAATTAAAAACATACTATTCGGAGAAAATACAAAACATAGATGGTTAGGTATGGGTTAGTCAAGGATTAGTATACCTCGAGCTCACCTTCGAACCGTCACTAGCATGCAAAGACAAAACAAAACAATCAACAAACCAAGGGGTGCGTGCAGCTACTCATTCCGCTAGTTTTGCGACACAAACATGGTGGATCGTCGGGCGTGCCTTACTTACTGCGAGCTTTCTATGAGAGGCTTAAGGATAATGTCGAGGGTGTTGTCGTGGCGATGCGTTGCCAGGAGCGCGTGCGACGCGTGCGTGCCGTGCGACACGTGCGTGCGCGCCACGTTGGCGTTGTGGTCGCGCGCCTCCCGCAAGGGCCGCGCGTACCGCCGCGTGAGCGACCCGCACTCGCCCACCAATATGTTGTTGTTGCTAGCATGTCTCTGCATCCCAACAATCATACACACTAGACAAACTACCTGTGCATACCCTATAGTTTTATATATGGATTAAACAGTGAAGTGGATATATAAGTAAGAAGACTTTCATAAAGTTCCCGAATGATAGGCGCGTACAAAGTGCTATAGTTGTGCCACTTGATCATCATTACAAGGCTAGGCGCGAAAACTTCTGGTAAACAATAAATTAAAAAATACAACTTTAGCACTCTGAAGAATTATAAGCCCCTTAAGCAAGTAAAATTTTTGAGAAAATCTTTGAAATATAGGAAAATATTAAAGTAACTAGATCTACATATTTTCAATAGTGCGTCAGTGAAATTAATTAGGCTAACCCACACGTCTTTTCTATGCTATGCCTATGTTGAATACTTTCGACTAAGATTATTTGTTTGTGATATGATGTACCTAGTTCTGCATATAAAAAATATTCTGGAATTACAGCAGCCTGTACACTGTTATCTTTTTCAGCGACCCAGAAACAGGAACTGCAGTTTACTCCGATGGCCCTTGTTAGCGTAAGGTACATTAAAATGTACATGATTTTGCTGCGCGTCGATCTCTGCATTAAAGTGAAACAATTACTATTCACGGAACTTCTTGTATATGCTCCCCGATGAAAATATATAAACACCATTTAGTAAGTGAGTTAAGTAACAAATACAACAAATGATTTGATATTAATCTAATTGCCCAGTGAGTACCTTTACACGCTGTTCGCTTGTATAAAAATCTAACATTGTGAGATACTGAGGTGGTGTTATCTAACACTCGCACACTTAGCTGTAGGTCTAAAAAGGCCACTTTAGTAAAATCAGCCAGCAAGTACCCGAAACTGTAAAATTTTCCCAATCATGCGTCCTTCGTTTTAAGTTCTCGAACGCTTTCCATGCTGGTTGTCTTTCAAGACCAAGACATCTTGAGGAATACACAAGTTTATAACGTGGTTTACAGTTGCAGTGATTGGTGAGTATAGGTGAGCATTAATAATAACATAGATGCGTAATTACTTCAGTTATCCGATTTGATAATATTATTTATGTAGCCCGTATGCTGACTCACTCTGGATTTATATTTAGATATAAGTCCAGAGCGAGTCAGCTGATGCGCGGTAATTTCAGAAACGGAGATTGTCGTGGTAGGGGTGTACTTCCCCCTGAACCGGACTCTCGCCGAGTTCCAAATCTCCCTGACGGAGTTGGGCTTCGTCGTCGCCGGGTGTCGTTCCCATCTCGTGCTCGTTCTCGGGGACTGCAATGCCAAGCACTTGGCTTGGGGTTCCCGTTATACGGACACGCGGGGTAGGATGGTGGAAGACTGGGCTCTGGAGACAGGCCTGGTCGTCCTTTACCGGGGTTCTGTCCCCACGTGTGTGCAGAAACAGGTTGAGTCTGTGATGGACATTTCGTTCACCAGCCCTGCTCTGTCACCGCGTGTCGTCGACTGGCGCGTTATAGAGGAGGTGGAGACATATTCCGACCACAGTTACATCCGGTTTGACGTCTCCGCCCAGACCTGTCCCGAGTGGTCCGCGGTGGGCACTGAAGCAGCTGGACCGGGAGCTCCTCCTGGAAGCCTCGATCGTGCAGGCCTGGGTGTCACCACCGGACAGGCCTGCTGACATCAAAGACGAGGTGGAGTGCTTTTGGGAGACCATGTCCGATATTAGTCAGGACGCGCCCGCCGCCAGGTATACTGGTGGTCGTACCTAAGTGCTGGCGACGCTGCGTCAGGCATGCGTTGCCGCATAGCGCCGGTACATTAGGCACCGAAGGCTCCGCATCCGCCCTCCGGATGCGCAGGTCAGAGAGGCGGAGCTGTACGAGGAGCACAGAGTGGCGAAGGCCGCCCTCCGAGCGGGGAATCCTACTAACCTATTTTGTCTTTGATAACTCTGCAATGTCAATTTAATGACCAATAGGTTTATTCTACTGTACTTACTGTCAGTCAATGATGACTTGTCAATTGGTAAGTAGGTATATTCTACTATAATTACTGTCATTCCATAATGACTTGTCAATTTAATGACCAGTAGGTATATTCTACTGCAATTACTGTCATTCTGTTGAGTTATAAATTTTATAATGCTTACTTCAGCAACATACGGCACTGGCCATCTATGAAAATGTTCTACTCTATGCCACTTGATGTGTTGTTGTTGTCAATGCCTGTCTTCTAAAAATATGTAATGGTAGACCGTTTACTTTATTGATATTAACTGAATAGTTTGGTACTAGTACCTTAATAAAAATCGATTGCATAATAATATGCAACATGGATTGGATAGGGCGTGCAACAATGAAGGTTTCCGTTTCATTACTAAGGCATCCGTAACAAGGGCCATCGGAGAGCGGAAGACATGTTAGAAAGCAAAGCGCCCACTCACGAAGAGAGAAAAGCCCCCGTCGGCCGGGTGAGGGTAGCGCGAGGCGAGGTCGCGGGGGCGGCGCGCTGTGGCGGAGTCGCTGGCCACTGACAGCAGCGAGCGCTGCGACCCTGACACAGAGCGCGCGCGCCCTGGCGCCGCTGGCGGCCGCCGCGCCAGTGCGCCAGTGACCGCGCCTGCGCCCGCGCCATTACTGGCAACCGCGCCCGCGCCCGCGCTCCGCGCCCCCCACTGCCTACTCACAGGGGCGGCGCGCGTTGATCCGCCAGCGCCGCACTTGGCACTGTCACTGGACCTGCAACCAACAGAGATGGGCCTTACATTGGATTTCACTCGCTTGTTACCTACAAAGTTATAATAGGTAGGGTCACTGGGGACGTCATTTTTGGTGTTCATTTCACTGTCAAAATTTGACCACCTTCGACAGCCGATGATTCATTTCACCCACAACTTATGGCGAATGTTTGGGACAAATCAGGGTTGGAGCAATACGAATACTTTTGCTTTTCTAGCAAGACCTGGGTGCTTACTCTCGAATATAATTTCGATAGATCGCCATTGGAATTTTCAGTTAAACGTCAGGGATTGGCTAGACTCACTGAGTCTAGCCAATCCCTGACGTTTAACTCAACTAACTGACGTTTGACCAATGTCGATCTATCGGAATTATATTCCAGAGTAAGCACCCAGTTAGCTTATTTATGCATTCAATGACGTTGCGCAAGATGCTATCCAAGAAAGGCATTGCTAACAATGTTTTATCTACAGCGGTCACATTGCTTACTTACACACAAAGAGCTTACACATTGTTCACTATTTTAACCGACTTCAAAAAAAGGAGTTCTCAATTCGGTTGTATTTTTTTTTATGTTACCGCATAACTCCGTCAGTTATGAACCTATTTGAAAAATTCTTGTTTCATCTGAAAGGGTATACTTCCCGATTGGTCCCATTGTCACCCAGGCAAAATCTGATGATGGGATCCTATGAAAATCGTGGGCAACCCTCAAATTTTATAGGGACATACAATGTTTTTCACTAACTTTCTAACGTAATTCAGATATTTGTGCCTGGTAATCATCATCTCATGTTGCTGAGCTGATGATGGAAGGTGTAAATCAGGATCTGATGATGAGATCCCATGAAATATATTTGTTTAGCGATATTTTCCTCAATTGTCAGCCGATTTGGATGACTATTTTTTTGTTTAGAAGAGTATTACACCAGTTCTTAACATAACATAACTAAATTTTTTTACAAAAAATACAACCGACTTCAAAAACAAAACACTACAAAGTACAAACTAACCTACCTAATAATATCGGTTGTATTTTTTGTAAAAAAGATTTTTATTTTTGAAGAATAAAAGTTAAAATTTGTCTGCAATTATGTTAATTAGGTCTTATGGAAATAAAAGCTCCCTAGTGTCGAGATATATTCACCTTTCCGAGGAGTACGCGTAGTCCTGGTCGGCGCCGAGCCCCGAGTCCGTGTGCTCGTGAGACACGCGCGCGCTGCCGATGAGCTCGCCGCTGGAGCTGTTGCTGTTGCTGTTGGTCACCGGGCTATAGAGGTTGTTGTTGTTCGACACCGGTGTTACGTTGCCTCTGTACCCGTTATTTGTCAAGAAATCATCGCCGGACGTCCGTCCGACGGGCTCATCTTCGCTCGGATAAACACGTCTGCAAAAACCCGTAACGTAAATCATCCATATTTGGGCAATAAATCATAGCACATGGGCTGCGGGGCGTACCTTCCATGTTTCTCGTGAGCGGTCCGGTGCGTGCTGAGTGTACTGGAACTAAATCGAAGCGATCCTTGGTTTTGATTATCGTGGGTACTTTTTCCGTGCGATGAACTTTTATCTCGCCTTGCTAATGACCCGGGTTCAGCCCTATAAAATGTCGTTAAAACATATAGAAGCTTAATAATATTTAACTATGTAATAACATTTTTATCCTATTACAAAGTGTTTTTCTTACTGTCTATGCTTCGATGAAGCCCGAAGCTTTGTCTGCCGAGCATGGCTGGTCTGGACGACGGTGTATGGGATCTCCTTCAGTTGGTCCTCGGTCATGCCAGTAGTATCCACTAATGAGAACTCCAGGTGCTGCTTTAATTCACTGGGTAACCATTTTTTGTCATTTGGGGATCCCGACCGAGATCTACGCAAGAATTAGAGAATTATTCCTGTGACCTAATGAGTGACTAAATAGATAATAAAATAAAGGAAAATATAATACCGGTGCTTCCGGTGTCGACGGTGTCTGTGAGATGATCGATGTGTCACAGTCTCGGGCTCCATTTGTGAACGGCGAACGTTCGCCACCTACAAACCAACGTTGTTTTAAATAATAGATTTCCAACCTCGGAAGACTTGTGCTAACTGCTTGGTGCTCAGAAAACTTCTTGATTTTCGTTCATTTTTAAGAGTTAAGCTTAATTCTCCTAAACGGTGCGTTGTACGCCTTGAATGATAAAGTAATAAAAATCACAACTGACAATAATTTTGTTAAGCAAGTCATGGCCATATAAGATAGTAAAAAAAATTGAAACAGTACCTATCTGCCGAACATCGCTGCTAGAAAACAAGCATAATAGATTCTGATTTTAGTTCTGATTGTGACTAATAAATAACTACAATGAAATGCACTTTTTTAATTTAACCCTAAGAATTTTTTTTTCTACAAAAATAATTTAAGTATCAAAACAAGTTTTAGCGCACTATATCAGTGTTGGCACCTGTAAGATTTTTAAATTTACCTCCTTTTTCAGGGGACACGACTCGCTTGACAGACTCTCTCTAAACAATTTGTTATGGTATTATTTTCATGCTTTCGTTCATTTTTTTTTTGGTGAAATAAACGCTAAATGTTTCTCGGGATAAAACTTAATAAATATAATCACCTAGATTTTGTATCCAATCAGTGGTTTATTATTTACAACCGCGGATAACATTGCTTAAATTATGGTGATTGATTAGATTACCTACTTTACGGCGAGCTGTGCCGGCGCTGCTGCTGCGGCTGCTGAGGCCATCAAGCGGCGCAAATACTGTAACCTTATTGGTAATTACAGTTTTGAGCCGTTTGGTTCGAAACGCTAAGGTCATGGGGTCCGAGTGCGCGTCTCCTTTTTAAGGACATTTCTCGCCGACTGGTCGACACTTTGCGTGACCAGAGGGCTGGCTCGTTCTTTGCCCAAAGAATTAGCATTACCATTCAACGTGGCAATGCTGCCAGTCTTCTGGGCACGTTTCCGGATGACAGCGATGCGGAGGAATTTTTCGACGCCTGGTTTGGTTTGGAGTATTTGGTTTTGTATATTCATAATGTATATGGTTATTTTTATTAGTTATTTTGAAATATATTTTTCCTACTTTAAATAAAGACTGTATTTTTATGATTTAATTACAAGTGTTTAGTTTTTAGACTTTTTCTATATTTGTAGTATAAGACGGTATTACTTGCCAAATTTCATAGTTCTAGGTCATCGGGAAATACCCTATACATTATGATTCCCTTGAGAGTGTCGAAATATACGTTTTTTGCGGCATAAACGGACGCATCTTTTTTTACGTTAACTTAGAACTTTGATTTTTTTCACAGCTTCAAGTGACTGGAAAACTGGGCCTCAAGTCTGCTATCCAATAGTGTCAAAATGGTCTATCATTGATTTCATAATCGTCGATTTTGACAAGTTTGGTAATCTACTACGCTTTTATGCGTCATTATGACTTTCCAATTGTCAACCACTGACACTTCATTGAAAGAAATGGCATAGAATGGTAATCTCGTACATAATGACGAATGAATGAAAACCAAAATATTTATATATGATGGTACGGAACTCTCGGTGTGCAAGTCCGACTCGCTCTTGACCGGTTTTTTATTTTTGAGATACGGAACCCTAAAAATTAAGAAAATTTAACAGATTTTTAAGTTGCATCTAGAACACTCACTTGGACACCACCTCCAACTGTAGTTTGTCGCAGCACTTCCTTCCATTGTGACTCAGAATCAACCAGTTCATATTCTCTGCAAATTCAATGTTCGGTTAACTTCAAATATTACGCTTCATTTGGGAATATAGATTTGATGTTCCTCTCAGAACACCTAACAATATTAAGAAGACTAAACCCCAACTAGGGTTTGGGAATTCCCGGGACTTCGAGACTTATAAGATTTTTTTAAAGAGTGGTAAGCCTTTTTTAAAGAATTTTAAGTGAATTATTTTCTGGTGAAACATATTAAAAAAAGGCAATCTTTTGTAAAAATCTACATGTATTTAACAGAAAATTAAATCTTAGTAACTTTATCGTTAATTTCAGTCTAAATAATTGCTTTGCTTATTTCTTTTAATCACACACAGATTCACTTTTAAGCAGTTAAATCTTATAGTTATAAAACTAACTTAGTAAAAATCATACTACCTAATTCGTAATAACTTTAGTATAATCTAGTAATTCTCATCATTGGTCATAATCGCAACATTGTTAATTCTCATAATCACATATTTGTTTCATAATTAAATAAACAAAAAATAAATAATAACATAGACTTTCAAATAATAATCAGTCTTTTAAGTAATAATTAACTAACACTTTAATTTGACTTTTTTGCTGATTTAATAAAATAGGCCTTTAAAAAATCAGAGCGTCTACAGCTTTGTCCGACAATCTGTTCCTGATATTTGTAATAATGCCACTAAACAAGGAGAACACTCTCTCGTTTTCAACAGATGTCGGTTTTAATTGTGTTTAAAGCTTTACAGCTACAGTAGTCCAAACTAAGAATTTCGAAAATCTTGTCTCGTCTCGAGTCTTGACTCGAAATTCACGGGACTTCGAGACAGGAGACGTCCCGGGATCCAAACTCTAACCTCAACGCAACGTCCAAATAGAAGTAGGAAGGTACTGAATTACCTTTTTCTATTGTTTCGAAAGGATTGAATTGGAATGTGTCAGAGCCTAGCAAGTAATACCTATTTGAAGTGGTTTACTAACTTGGTATCTGGCTGTGAGTCATCTCTCTCCGAGTCGGACTCGTGCTTGTGCCGGGACCGGTGACGTCGATGTCGCCGTACCGATCGACCTGAGCCCCGGGACAGTTCACTCTCCGCATCTGACTGCTGTCTTCTTGACCGGTGCTTGTGTCTAGATTGCATAAAAACGTTAAAAAAGTCCAACATATATACAACAGTATATACACGGTGTCATTTTAGTCGTTTAATAACGGCAGCCCACTTCATTTATCCAATGGCTACAAAACAGGGTGAATTTTTAAAGTGTGCCTTCATAGCCAAATCCGAAACTATGAGGAGTATCGGAAAACACTGAAAGGAGTCTCGAGACCGATTTTGATGAAAACTAAAACTGAATAATTAGTTTTTTTTTAAAAATCGTTATTCCTACCCAGGAATCGAACCGGTTGCTTCTAAAAAAAAACACTCAGTGTTATTAGACTATCCAAAAGCGTAGCTAACAAGGATCCAATTTTGAGAAGCAATAACAAAAGGCAAACTAAAGGGAAGAGCAAATTCTTAACAAAAAAAAAAAAAAATTTTTTTTGACGCCAAAAAATATCAACTGTTTTTTTTTTCAAATATTATTGATGCAGTTCTACTACTACTTCGATGCATGAGGTATAGAGTTCAACTACACAAAAAGTCAAGCATTGATCCGAAGTCTTGAAAATCGCTTTCAAACTGTAATAACGTATTACGAAGGTTAAAAAAAGCATATGAAAAAAAAAACTAAATCTACAAAAAATTATGGAAAGTCATCAAAAATATCACATACACAACTAAAACAATAAAGCACCATAAAGATCTTTTAACTATCTCCTCTTCTCCTGAACAATCACTTCACGATCTAACAACTGTTTTATAAATCTGGGGTCACTGGCTGATAAAATTTGTCAACAAAATATGAACTTCCGGAATCTACCTTCACCAAGTACCCAAGGCAAAGGATTAAATGTCCCCAAATCCCCAAAACAACTATATTTCAAGAATCCAATGATTCAGTTTTATTTTTTATCAAAATCGGGTTTGAGACTCCTTTTCTATGTTTTACGATATTTCTCATAGTTTTGGATTTGACCATGAAGGCGCATTTTAAAAAATCACCCTTTTTTCATAAAAAAAGTGATATTTATGGTTCAAATCATAAAATATTATTCATTAACATGACGCATGACGTAATTTGAAATATCCTGTAGCGAGTGCAGCCAAGCCTGGACGACATAGTTTTGATACGTCAACGTCACAAACAAGGTTTATTTCATAATTCTAATGCATTTATTAATTGTAAATTGTTTCATAATTCTTATGGTTCTAATGCATTATTTTTGTATTATTAAAGAATGTAAGTATGTAATTTTTTTTAAAGATTTATTTAAAAAAATATTCGCGCCCAGAGGTAGTTTAAGGTTCAAATCACACCGAGATGTCAGCGAAGCGGCGAGCAGTTTCAGTGTCATATAATTTTAAACTTTATCTTAATTTTTATAATACTTGTTATCGCGGGAGTCGTCGGAGTACTCTCGGCGAAGGGCGGCCGCGCGACCTTTTCAAGTTTTTCAAGCGATACTATGTGTTATAAGTCATGGAGATAAAGTTTAAAATTATATGACACTGAAACTGCTCGCTGCTTTGCTACCATCTTGGTATGATTTGAGCCTTAAGCTTAATTAAGTGAGCCTTTGAAAGACGACTAAAATGGCACCGTGTATAAAACACAGTACATTATTGAAGAAACATACCCATGCCGTACTCGGACTTCAACTAATCTTGAAAAGTATCTTCTACGTAATATGTAGGTATCAAAAGAACTTAGCCGCATATTAATAATAATTTTAAATTGATTAATTTACATAATAATGATATAATTAATGGATTTTCAACTTTAGTTGGAAACTTAAAGAGTCGTCGCCATTATTCACCGCGTACGTACTTTTGAAGCGGTATCAAAGTCGTAAGAAAGCGTCGACTCTTACGTGTACTGTGTGGGGGAAACATTGGTCTAATAAACCTATATTTAGGTACAGTAAATGCGTATTCGAAAAGGAACATAACAAAATAAACAGATGAGGATGACATGTCATCTATGTGTGAAACTTACTTCCGATTGGAGCGGGAGTCATTGGAGCTTTGGGAGTCTACTGAAGCGGAGCGATGCCTGGGTGCTGGCGGAGGCCTTGTGGCAGTCGGCGACGCAGAGTACAAGCCACGCCGCGCCGGGGCCGAGCGCGTCGACCGCGGCGACCCCCCCACCGCAGGGACTTCGCAACCCATCACCTCGCCACTTATTCTATGCCTGATAAAAATATATTTATTTATGTAGTCGAAGATGGTATGGATGGTATATGATAGATGAATATGTGCGTGTAAATGTGATGTCCACGATATGTACCTATCGGTGGCGTATTGCCATTGCCACATAGGTTTGCCAGTAAAATGTCGCTAAACTCTGTATTTGAAGAGAGCAGTGTTGTGGATGGGTGTCGCTCGTTTACTAGAACATTTGCTATATTTTTAACCGACTTCCTCCAAAAAGGAGGAGGTCATATGTTCGTCTGTATGTTTTTAGGGTTCCGTACCCAAAGAGTAACCAATGGAACCCTATTAATAAGCCTACGCTGTCCGTCCGTCCGTCCGTCTGTCTGTCAGCGGACTGTTTCTCAAGGACCGTAATTTGGTTTGTAGACACTTGAATTTTTCACAGATTGTGCATTTCTATTGCCGCTATAACAACAAATAATAAAAATTAACGTTTATGGTACGGAACCGTTCGTGTGCGAGTTCGTCTTGCACTTGGCCGGTTTTTTTTTATGTATATTTTTTTTTACTATTGATAGGCACGCGTTTGACCACTATATCACCAATAACGATACACACTCTGATGGTAAGCGATGATGTGGTCGAAGATGGAGCACGCTTGCCTAGAAGTAACCTACTCACTCTTGACTTAAAGACTCACCGATTTCTCCGTTAGTTGTGAACCGACTATCAAAATCCTACTTCAGAAGTTGTTTCATTGTCACCAAGTTAGAATCTGATCATGGGATATCAGGAAAATCAAGGGCAACCTTCAAATTTTATAGGCACATACAATGTTTTCATATACTATACTTTCTAACGCGATTAAGATATTTTTACCTAGTAATCATCATCTCATGTTGCTGAGCTGATGATGGAAGATATAGTCAGGATCTGATGATGGGATCTCAGTTTTTTTTTGTTTTGGCCAATTGTCAACCGATTTGGATGATTATTTTTTTGTTAGGAAGAATATTTTCCCGGAATAGTCTCTCGATTCGAGTCATTTCGATTTGGTGAAGATCTGATGAAAAACTTCGGAGGTAGGCAACGGAGCTCTTCAATAAATGATAGCAAATAGGGGATAGGGGATTGCTGAAATCGCATTACTGATTATTGTTAACACCAGTTCATAATATAACATCACGCTGGTACGCTGTGAATGGGTACGCAGGTACAACTAAAAAGTAAAAAGCTTTTTTACAAAAAAAATACAACCGACTTCAAAAAACAAAACACTACCTACAAAGTAAAAAATAACTTTTATTTCGGAATTCGGTGTCAAAATACGAAAAATACCTAACCAAAAACACCGATTTCTGAAAATAAAGTTATTTTATACTTTGTAGTGTTTTGTTTTTGGAAGTCGGTTGTATTTTTCTGTATAAAAGTATTTTTCAAAAGATATCGTTTAAGTACTTCAATTAACAACACTTTGCATTACTTTCATTTAATATAACGTTCAGTATAAATGTTACAACGAATTTCCGAAGTGCAGTGTATCTACACTAATATTGTAAAGAGGAAAGATTTTTTGTTTGAATTGAATAGGCTCCGAAACTCCTGGATCGATTTGAATTTTTTTTTCACCAATAGATTCCTACATTATTCCTGATGAACATAATTTATAGAATATTTTCAAAAAGTTAGGGATCCGTATGAAAACTTTGATAATGTAACCCAAGGTGTGAAAAAAATACCAAAAAGATCCTTCATATCGTGTACGCTCCGGAAACTATTGACAATAGAGCAAAGTGATGTACTACAGTTTTATAGAAGACATCAATATCTACAAAAAATCCGCAAGGGAGGGGTGTTATCTAACTACATATTATGGTTAAGTCACAATTACCAGTTTTGTTCAAATTTTATTAGGTGCAGGCATCCGATAAGAAAATATTTTTGAAAATTCATCCCCTAAGGGGGTGAAATAGAGGTTAGAAGTTTGTATGAAAAACCTTTTTCATTGAGCCAAGTTTCTTGAAATTTGGCACGAATGATATGATATAAGTAAATAATAAAGATCGTCATTATTAGTTTTTCACAACTACCCGCAATAAAGGAATTGAGGGGTGTTAAACTTTGTATGGAAGAATCTTATTCCTTGGGCTTGTACGTGACACTTGGTATACCTCTAATATTTACTTCGAACATTGTCCGAAGAAATATTAGAGGTAGTCATTATTAGTTTTTCACAAATATCCCTAAAAGATTAAACTCCTAATTGAAAACGATTTTGGTACCTATACTAAAATTTGTAACTATGTAAGATTCGAATTTCTTGGGTTAATAAAATTGTAAGTTGGCGCCTCAGTAAATAGATTACTAAAATTTTAGTCAGAGGGCTCCTTATAATGTGAATTAGGAATATAATATTTTGTACCTTAATTTAACTGCATCGTAAAACGGGATGGCAATGTTTGTAGGGAACATTTTCATTTTTCAGATTTACATGAAACATGATCACTGACAAATGATGATGGATGACACTTCATCTTTGATAAACCTAAACAAACATTTATTTCAACATTTTCTCAAATGCTTACTTCTGAGGATTACAATTATACGGGGGAATCGGTCTAACAATCTTTGCCATATAAGGCAAAACGTGTTTGCTTGGGCTGATGACTTCAAAGTTTCAACATTGTGTCGTTCGAAATTAAAACATATAGCAAGGAACAAAATACACTTCACATCAAAAAAATCGAAAAAGTGTAGTTTAAACGAAAAAGTGGCCTGATATAATTAAAGAAATACGCCACTAAATAGCTGGCAGTTAACAAAAATTTGTATTTTCGAATTTTCAATTACGAAATTTCAACTTGTGAAAATAATCAGAATTTCAGCATTTGATCAGATTTTTTGCCAAAAATATCGTTTTTTTTTATTAGTAATTGTTAAACTAGCACTGTGACATCCTACCAAAGGGATTTTTCCTAACAGATATGGATACCTTGACCATGGAGGCCGCCCAAGTAGTGGTGTTGCTGGATTCAGGGCATAGTCAGCGTGTTGTGTCTGCACGATTGCAGCTTAGCCTCTCTGCTCTCAAAAGAGTGTATAGCGTTATCAGGAGACCGGTTTGTTTACTCGCCTTCCAGGATCTGGTAGATCTGGCAGATGTCTAAGCAAGATGACCGGTTTATAGCTTCAGTTTCTCTAAGAAATCGTCACTTAAACTCTATTCGACTGCCGAAGAGGGCGGCTTAACTTTGCACGTGAGCACTTAAATCATACCTCCAATGGGTTCTCTTTTCTGACTAGAGTTAGATAATGCAGTATGGTAATGATAGCAAAAAGAAAGTGTATCGAAGAGAGGGAGAGCGTTTTGCAAAGTACTGTATGGAAGCAAGAGTCAGTTACGGTGGCGGTTCTTGGACGGTTTGGGCAGGCATAAGCGTCGATGGAAAAACCGAACTTACTTTTGTATCTAGACCCCATTTGCCGTCATTGGACTGGAGCCTCATGGGTACCCTACGCACATTACTGGCGAAGAGATAATTTTATGCCGGACAATGGCAGGGCTCATACCGCAGGTAATATAAATAAATACTTTGATAAAACGACTCGCAGCGAGAGATCCTGCTCCGGAGATGCTTGACCAACTTGAACTAGAAAGATGGGAAAGCACACAATATTTTTTTAAAAAGCTTTCATTATGTAATCTTGATTTTCCTTCGTAAATTCATATTCTCTTAGGTACTAAAATTCATACATCTAAATCTTAGAAGTATTTTGTTGTTAATTTTTGATTATGTTTCTGTATTTTTTTTCTGTTTGATTTGTTGAATAATATTTCTCAGTTATTAGTATTTTTGGTATATTGCTTTTCAATATTTCCTTACATTTATAGGTTAGAGTTTATTAACATTAATGGGAAAATAATTAGTCTTATTATTTTTCCAATAGTAGGTGACGGCACAAGCCTTTTTCGTTCGCTTTCGCTTTCGTATTTGTTGTATGGCATACAAGATCAATGAAAATTCGTAAAGAAATTACAAAATAATAAAAAATTGGAATGAATTTGCTGGAATGTATCATGACAGTAATGGAGACAAACGACTCAATTTGAAGAAGTTAAGGCTTGCATTAAAACTCAACTCCTTGGCCCTTAATAAAAAAACTTCCTAAAAAAAACATACGAGTGCACTTGAAAGACGATTCTTTTGCTGGATAGTTTTCCAGTTTCCTTCTTAAAATAGGGAATGGAGAATACCCTGAAGCTGAGTGCAAGATTACAATTCCAACAGACCTTGATTAAGTTGTTTCGACGGTTAAAAAAAAAACCGGCAAAGTGGACTCGCACACGAAGAGTTCTGTACCATTAACCTCAATTTTTATTATTTGTTGTTATAGCGGCAATATAATATTTGAAAATTTCAACTGTCTACCTATTACGGTTCAAAATCAAAAGTTGTTTATTCAAATTAGGCTGAGTGCCAACACTTTTTGAACGTCAACGTTTACAAATACAGTCCACCAAAACGCACGTCGTCACCACTTCATAGTGTTTTAGCTGTGGAGAAGAAGTGGCCAACAAACTCCCAAGCAACACATCTGTCTGTTGAGTTAGAAGAACTAGCATTTATACAACAGAATGCAAAGTTTTGTTACAGAGATAATAATATAACGTGGGTAACACATACAACTCAAAAACTAAATCATTTGCCACTTGTAAGCTAGCACTCTCTATTACGCTATCATAAGCAGACAACTCAAGCATAAAAACAATGTAAACCAAACTTAATAGGTAAGCCTCCAGACATAAAGGGCGTGCCGCCTACACGTGCAGGAGTAGAATCTAACAATAACATATCTGTTACTCGATGCCACAAGTTATAAACCTAGCCTAATTGGAATAATAAGAACCTAGCTTAACCTGGCCTAATTGGAATAAACTTTTTGACTTTATTTTTTTTAAAGGTTGGGAAGTCATCAAATGGCTCCTCTCACTCTGGGCAGAACAGCTATGCTATTCTCTAAAGATTCAGCCTTGTGTACAGCGCTGCCGCAGGAGCGAAACTCAGTTCCGTATTCACTAAGCTGCGGAAAGCTACACTAGCGCTCAAGGCTGTGACGGCCGTGAGTTAAAACTACCCAACGGCGAGCAAATTGACACTATTGACAGTTCTTCATACATTTTGGTATTCCCTACGAAAAACAGCGACGAATACGTTTACAGCCTCGCACACAGCCTCGCTTCGAACTGTCAAATCTAAAAGCTACAATAATCGCGCTTCCGATTCTTATATTTTACATTTTGTTTTCTTTCAAGTACATAAAAATGTCAGCTCGGTTGATAATAACGCTTTATTTATTAGAAGAAGCTAAGAAAAGTGTCAATTTGTCGCTCCAACGTCGCTCTTCTAAACTCTCTACTAACCTAACATCTCTAGGTACTTGCCCACGGGATGGGACCGCACTGATATGCTTAAAATACACAATGTTCCTTTACAACAACATATTTGTAGGTAGGTACATTAATATTATAAAACAGTACCTAAAAGAAAATGATACACATCAACCAGTCAGTCAGTTTTAACCGACTTCAAGAAAAGGAGGAGGTTTTCAATTACCTCATAACTCCGTCATTTATGAACCGATTTGAAAAGTTCTTATTTCATCTGAAAGGGTATACTTCCCGATTGGTCCCATTGTCACCAAGTCAGAATCTGATGATGGAATCCCATGAAAATCGAGGGCAACCCTCAAATTTTATAGGCACATACAGTTTTTCATAAATTTTCTAACGCAATTGAGATATTTGTGCCTGGTAATCATCATCTCATGTTGCTGAGCTGATGATGGAAGGTATAAATTAGGATCTGATTATGAGATCCATTAAATATGTTTGTTTAGCGATATTTTGGCCAGTTGTCAGCCGATTTGGATGTTTTTTTTTTGTTTGGAACAACAATTTTCAATTTGGTGAAGATCTGACGAAGACAGAGGTAGGCAACGGACGGAACTCTTCAATAATGATAGGAATAGATCGGGATGGCTGAAATCGCATGTTTTTTTAGTGCTTACAGCAGTTCTTGCTGCTTGCTACATTGCGCCGGTACCTACGCTGTTAATGGGTACTCAGGTAGGTACCACTAAAAAGTGAAAAATAAAAACCTTTTTTAACAAAAATACAACCGACTTCCAAAAGCAAAACACTACAGGGTACAAAGTAACTTCGGAAGAAAGAAAAGAACTTTAATTTCGGAAATCGGTGTCAAAAAACGAAAAAATAACCAAAAACACCGAAGTTTTTCTTTTGGAAGTCGGTTGTATGATTTCTACTCAGATATCCCTCTAAAACTTTGGAATGAGGTTTTGACCTTATTGAAAAATTCCTAATGGAAAATCCCAAATACAATTTTTGCCCAACCTGGGAATTGAACCCAAGACTGGCAGGCCAACAAGTTCAAAAGCAAAAAAAATTAATCTAGATTAAATCAATTTGGATTCGACTGAGAGGCCAGGCCTATCCTCTGTCTCAAGCAGACTGTTCAGTACTATACTGACAGGAATACTCCTGTACGAGTATATGCATGCTTCTTAGATATTTTAAAAGCTTTTGATATGGTGTCCTATGATAAGTTATTGTGTAAATTGCGATGTGAGACAAAATTGTCACATGATATTATATCGCTGTTTGAGAATTGGTACAATAATCAGCAGAATAGTGTCAGATGGGCAGGGACGCACTCGGACGTATACAGGTTGGAATGTGGCATGAGGGAGGGGGGAATAACCTCGCTGCGTCTCTTTTACCTGTATATGAACTAGTTGATTGGGGAGCTCAGCAGCACTTAAGTCGGTTGCTCTATTGATGGGGTCTTTATAAACAACATCAGTTATACGGATGATATGGTGCTGCTGAGCCCTTCAATTTCAGCTTAAGGGAAACTATTGAGTTGTTGTGAATTTTACGCGGAGGCCTATGGGCTCAGATATAAATAAAAGAGTGAATTCATGATCTTCAAAGCGGGTGTTAAAACCTTCTCGACTTTAATTCGCTTCTGGGTCAATTTTGAACAGAGTAAACTGGATCACTGGGTCAGTGATGATTTGTCTGACAATGTGGACATTGAGGGGGAACGTAGGACGTTGTTTGTCCGGTACAACATATTGGCTTGCAGGTTTGCAGGTGAAGGCAATCCTGTTCAAGGCGTACTGCCAGACCTTCTACACGTGCAGCCTGTGGACCAATTTCACTCAGTGGGCGCACAGCGCCTTACGTGTCCAGTACAATAACGTATTCAGGATTCTGTTGGGGCGGCCGCGTTCTAGTAGTGCATCGGTAAAATTCGCTGAGGCCAGAATTTATGATTTCTACAGTATTAATATATAAAAAAGTGCGTCACTTGTGCGCCACAGCCGCGACATCTCGAACGGGATCCTGAGAGTGTTATCCGAGGGGTGGGATTCGCCTTTCTTGCGGAGGTGGCTTTCATTTTGATTTAATTTTTGTTAATTTATTTTTTGTTTTAATTTAATTTTTATTTTTTCGATTTTCATTTATTATTTTATTTTAATTTTTTTTTATTTTTATTTAATTTTAAGTTAATTGATTTTTATTTTTTATTTTAATGATGAAATTATTTTTACATGATTTTATTTACTTAATTTTGAAAGGGCTTACTGTGAAAATTTTAATTATGTATTTTTCATAATTTTAAAATGAACAGTATTGAAGTTATTCAAGAAATTAGGCCAAAAATGACCATTCCCCCCTTATCTTTGAAAGTATTGTGCTAGAAATTAAAAAAAAAATATGGTTATGTTTTTGCCTACAGATTACAGGAAAACTACAAGAAGTCTGTAGTGTTAAAATAACCTGTTACAAAAATGAAATTGGTTCGGAACCCGTTGTACGCGAGTCCGACTCGTACTTAGCCAGTTTATAACTATTGTAAGGCAAACGTTAGACCAGTATCTCACTTGATGGTAAGATATGATGCGGTTGAAAATGCGGTACGGTGGAAAATGTCTTAGTGCGACCATAGAAATAGCAAAAAAAGGCCAAAATAAAATTAATTGAAAATAGTATTCAGAAAATGTTTGCCATTGTTTTATTCGACCCAATTCAAATATTGTGTATCATTATCTGCCTAGCTTTCTACCAATTATATTGGGGTCGGCTCCCAGTTAAACCGAATATGTTACGATTGTCACCCATTCACAGATCGACCTCGGCGAGCGCTTTTAGCCTTAAAGATTTACTCGTGCGACTGTTATTATCGAGCGCTAGCTCCACATTTAATATACGGAGCTCGTCGCTAGATAATAACAGCTGATTAAAAATAGTGCTAAAAAAATTGGTTGCCTGTAAAGTCGGTATACGGGCGAAAGTTTTACGTGACAACGACTTTTTATGTCTGTCTCTCTCGCTCTTAGGCGGGCTAACCATGCCCGAGTGGAAGGGACGCGTGCCTCTCACTCGCTCTCATTGTGAGCGCATAACGTGAGCGGAGCGTACCTAACGCAGTTTCTTGAAGTGTCACCCGGCAAACCAATTTATAAGACGTTGTCACGTCAAAACATTTTGCATTGTTTTATTTGCGAGAATAAGTAACTTGGCAAACTCATTATATTAGGTCTTTACCTAGGAAATTGCCGTTCTGCAGTACTGGCCATTTCAAATCAAAATAATTTTTGTTTGGCTAAGAATTCTAATTTCAAATTAATTTTATTTTAAAAACATGGTTTTTTTTCCAAAAGTAGTCATTTGTTTATTGATTAGTGTTACATTTTCATCGCATTTCAATCTTTTTCGTCATCATGGATACGTTAAAAAATCGAGTAATTATGGAATATGAATACCGTCGTGGCAGCAACGCGGCACAAGCGGCACGCAACATCAACGACGTTTACGGAGCTAACACTACAAACCAACGCACCACCTGTTATTGGTTTACTCGCTTCCGTTCTGGAAATTTCGACCTGAAAAATGAACCTCGCGGTCGTCCGAAGACTTTGGTCGACAATGACGAATTAAAGGCGATTGTGGAAGCTGATGATACACAATCTACGGCTGAAATAGCAGCAGCTTTCGAAGTTAGCGTCAAAACAATATTGGTCCATTTGCGTCAAATTGGCAAGGTAAAAAAGCTTGACAAATAGGTGCCCTACGAACTCAATGATCGCCAGCGCGAAGGACGCGTCGAGACGTGCCTTGCACTGCTCAACAGACACACAAATGAAGGAATTTTGAACCGCATTGTTACCTGCGATGAAAAATGGATTCTGTTTGATAACCGCAAGCGCTCAGCAAGTTGGTTGGATCCTGGTTACAATGCCCTAACAATGCCCTAAACGAAAACTTACCCCTAGAAAAGTGATGGTCACTGTTTGGTGGTCTAGCGCCGGTGTGATTCATCACAGCTTCTTACCAAACGGGATGAGCATTACTGCAGATGTGTACTGTGAAGAACTGAACACAATGATGGAGAAGCTGGCACATCTCCAACCAGCATTGGTCAATCGCTCGTCTCCGCTGCTCCTGCACGACAACGCGCGACCTCATACTGCACAGCAGACGGTCTCCAAGTTGCAAGAACTGGGGTTGGAAGCTCTCCGTCATCCGCCCTACTCACCAGACCTTGCGCCTACAGACTACTACTTTTTCCAGAATTTGGATAACTTCTTGGCGGGAAAAAAATTCAATACCCGAGAGGCAGTACAAAATACCTTTGAAGAATTTGTTGCCTCCCGTCCAGCTGATTTCTTTAAGAAGGGCATCAATAAACTGCCACTGCGTTGGCAAAGATGCATTGATTGCATGGGTGATTACTTCGATTAATACAAATAAAAAATACATGAAAAAAATTCGTTTAAATTTTTTCATACAAAACGGCAATTTCATAGGTAAAGACCTATTAGGTATAAGCCGAAAATCAAACAACTTTTTTTTTAATATTACAGGATTACAGACATTGCAAAGAAGTTGAGAATGACCTAACTACAACAATATATTCACTGCAATAAAGCAAACTTATACACAATACTTTAATGCACATTATCTACTTAAATGATATGTTTATAATTTCGAAGTCATGTAACTGTTAATCTGATCGCTTTGGTGCTATGGTATTAATTGCTTAGGATGATGTTCCGAATGGATTATAAACATTTATGAGTATGTGCAAATAGCGCTCTTTCATATGATACCTCGCATGCCACTTCGAATTTTACAAATCCTCTTTCAGTTGCTGTTGCAAAAACATATTAATATTTTTATCGTTTACTTATATGCAAAATAGTTGAACAAATGTATCTAAAACTATTCCTCAAGTTGATAGCATTAGTAGTTCTTGAAATACCCAGCTGTGACAGACGGACATACTTAGTCAAAAGTAAATAGTAAAAAGGAATCCATAATAATGGTGTCATAATTATGGATTCCTTTTTACTATTTTGATACGGAACCCTAAAAACTACTAACGCTATGAGCGTTTCAGACAAAAACTAAACTAAGATATGTGTGATTTCTGTCGGAGGTAGGTAGGTTAAGGTTCTTTGTACGTCCGCTTGTTTGTGTTTGTACGTCTGAGGATACGACGAAGAAATCAGTTGATATCAAGCTGGAGTTTGTGCGAGATGTCCTTATTGACCTTCCACGTCTCACATCCGGACAGCAACACGGTTTTTACGTTGGACCGAATTCTTGACTGACCTGATGATTGACTCTTCGGGTCAATTTCCTTGATTGTCATACTGGAGGGAGCTGTGCAAAGGTTGCTCTTGCCTTGGCTATTCTCCAAGTGATGTTTTCTTGAGTTCCTCCACACTGCACTACCGAGGTATATGAACTTGTGGAATTTATCCGTCTCCTCTGTGTCAATGAGCAACGGCAAAGAGTTTGTCGCCCCGCACCTCATTTCCTGGGTCTTCCCATGTTGACTTTTTGTAAAGTACGATAATTTTAAATGTTAATGAAAAAATTAATTTATATTTTTAAAAGATTTTAATTTTATTTCTCGCTTTTTAGTTATTAATTAATACTGTTTTGAAGTCAATTAAATTTTTTTAAATTACTTTTTATTGACGATGTCATAATGGCGGTTATACAATCTGAATATTATAACTTTCAATCATTAGTATACCTCTTTTTTTTAAGGATAGGAAACCATCAAATAACTCCTCCTGCTCTGGGTGAAGCAGGAGGGAGTGTCAGACTCTTACTTACTAAAACCCATCCGTGTTCTTACTAGTGCCGCATGCGTTCCAGGGCTACGGTGCCTCTTTCGAACAAAGTCCGCAGCCCCAATCAAGTATACTCGTACCTAAGTGTATGACATATCAACTGAAGCTTATATGAAATTAAATTGTATATCATGAGTTGTTATAGCAATAGATGATTATATCAAATGAAAATTTTATCAAACTAAATTATATCATTTTAAAAATAGATAAACTAACAATACGCACTCGTGAACACATTTATGAATTAATTTAGTGATGTTAGTTAGCTACTGAACTTACGAGTTTGGTCGATGTACTGAGGTAGGTTGTTTGATTTCAGGGGGACAGTCTTTTATTCTCAAGTCTTCTAGTTTCGGCACTGAAACAAAGTTTTCATGTGATTGATAAGGCAAGATTACAAGAATAAATAAATCAACAAAAGATATCCTACTTATATTATAAATGTGAAAGTTTGTATGTTTGTGCCTCAATCACAAAAATATGGCTGAAGGGATTTGGATGAAATTTGGCGCACGTATAGTTCACATCCTGGAATAAAACATGGGCTACTTTTTATCCCGGTAGAAGGCATGGCTTAATGGAGATTGAGGAGGAAGTGGAAACCCAGAGCTGGCCTTACAGCCAGTTTCTTCATCAACAAGTGAAACTATCATTAAAAGTATTAACTTTTACTAGACCATTACTGTTATATTACGCATACACGTGTTTCTTCATCCGAGTAACAGCTAAAGTAAAAGTCAAAGTCAGACCAGTTGTCAGACCAGTTGTCAGTCCAGTTGTCAGACCAGTTGTCAGTCCAGTTGTCAGACCAGTTGTCAGTCCAGTTGTCAGACCAGTTGTCAGTCCAGTTGCATAAAATCGCAATAATTGTTCTTTCACAGATAGAGATTTTTTTATTTAAATAGCTACTGTCTCTAGTAGATATAGATATCTGCTTTCCTAAAGTAGGTGGGTATCTACATTAGTTAAATCTAGAAATACTGGTAGTCGTATTAAAAACTAACTGAAGGTAAACTTACTTTTCTGTGGTTGGCGTCAGTTTATCTTGTAACATTATGCTGAGGTATGTAACTGTTTTCTTTGAAATTCTGTTTCGGAACAGAGAATCAGCGTCATCCCATAAGAAATGATCTTTGCGAACAAATACCAGGAGACTAGAAACATGACGAAGTATTTTTGAACAAGAATTTTTATTTAACCAGGAGAACATAAACATATCAAAGTTTTTCCGGGCTGGAATTATTAACTCTTGAGATTCAAAAGTACCAGGAGAGCAGAAACATGTCGAAGTATTTTTGGCGCTGGAATTGTGAGCGGTTAGGATTCAAAAGTACTAAGAGAACAGAAACACGTCGAAATATTTTTGAGCTGGAATTGTGAGCAGTGAGGTATTAAAAGTACCAGGAGAACAGAAACATGTCGAAGTTTTATCCGGGCTGGAATTAAAATATGAGCGCTAAAGATTCGCAATAACCAGGAGACCAGAAAAATGTCGAAGTATTTCCGGGACTAGATTTGTGAGCGGTTAGGATTTAAAATTACCGGGAGATCAGAAACATGTCAAAGTATTGCCGGGGCTGGAATTATGACCGCTACAGATTCACAAGTAGAAACCAGAAACATGTCAAAGTATTTTAACCGGCTTCTTTTCGGCAGGAATCGTGGGCGCTAAAAATTCACAAGTACCAGGAATCCCCTTTTTTATTTTTTTTTTAGGATGGGAAATCATCAAATGACTCCTTCCGCTCTGGGTAAAGCAGGAGGAAGTGTCAGACTTTTACTGACTAAAACCCATCCGTGTTACTCCTAGTGCCTTTTGCGTTCCAGGGTACGGTGCCTCTTTCGAACGAAGTCCGCAGCCCCAGCAGGCACTGGCCCTAGCGGGCACCAGGAATACTTGACAAAGTTATTCTGGGCTAAAAGTAAGAACCGCAAAGGTTCACAAAAAGATATCAGAAGCATGAAGATACATTTTTAGGGGTGAGAAAATGCGACAAAAAAGTTACGCGCCAGCTCTAAAGTCTCTACGCAGACGAAGTCGCGGGCAGAAGCTAGTATATAATAAATTTATCTAATAATTGTGAATGAAGATATTTATTAGAAAATAGAATAAACATCATGATGAGTACCGTCATTGACCGAAGCGTGTGATACGTGCGAATGTCTCACGACGCGGCGCGATGGCGTGCGCGTGAACGTGGGTGGAGGCTGTGGCTGCAATCCTCTGCTACTGCGCATAAACAAACAATAAAGATTATAAAGCATACATACAGTACACGAGAATTGACAAAAAACTGGACCACACAATCCCTTTTCCCTTATTAAAATCTTATTGGCAACCCCATCCAAATCAATTCCATAGTTTTTGAGAAAATCGTTAAGTAGCAACACCAAGAGCAACGAAAAATGCCATTTTTTTTTTGTCGCAAAGATCTCCGTAATGGTAATACATTTTCAAGCGGGAAAAAGTGCAGTGTATAGCCAACTCTTTAATTTTTTATTTAATTTTTGCTATAGATAGGCACGCGTTTGACTACCATCTCACCTGATGGTAAGTGATGATGTGGTCGAAGATGGAGAAATAATTCTAATACTCGGAAAGTAGAAATGAAGTTGTTTAATAAGCGGCTTGAAAGTATTACTTTTTAGCTCAAAGGTGAATCGTTTTCAACTGACAGCCGTCAAATTATAAAAAAAAACTTCTATACAACTTGCCTCTCAATTACAGCTCGATGTCAAATGAAATAACATAACAATGAGTATTAATTAGTATCGTAGTTAAATGACTTCATTATATTTTTTTTTTCAACTATTTCTTTAAAATAACATATATTGACCATTTTTTCAATTAACTACATAGCTGATTCGTGTTTTTATTTTTACTTTCCTTGTAAGTATTCGTAATGAAAAGCAGTGTTTACCTCGGGTGAAAGACTTATTTAATCCCTCGACTAAGATGTCAATGTACTATTACAAATATATTATACAAACAAGGTAGGTCCGTTTGTATAATATCTTTGTGAAAAAAAGACGTCACAAGAAACATACCTACCTACTACAATAAGGAATTTTACAAAAAAATAAAATAATTAGTCTGTCAGATAGATTTTCAAAAAATATTGGACACGTATTTTTTCGTTTTTCACGTAAACAATAAATGAAGAGGATACAGCGAGTTAAAACCACGCGTGACGTCATGTGGCTTGGTAAATTCGGTACAATTTACCGGCCCGATACCGGTGGGCTACTATTTTTCATATTTTTAAATGTATTTTTTATAGAAATATTTAAAATCGTAAATAGTATAAATATGTAAAAAATATAATTATTATTATTATAAACTTCTATAGATTTTTGTTTGTGCAACAAAGTATTTGCAGACTTTCGGTTTGATAGAATTTCTTTTCCAAGTTCAAACTCGTGTAGACCCGATTTCTGCTTCTTAAATACGAATTCAGAATCTGATAAAATCATTCGTTTGATTAAAGAGTTTAACTTATAAATTCGAAGAATTTAATTTAATTTAATTTAATTACCTAGTTTCGTTTCTGAATATTTAAATTGTGTTATAAATTTCAACTTACCTCGTCCTCAGCCTGGTTCCCAACGCAAAGATGTCAGCAGAGGCCGGTGACGTCTGCTGCATTCGGAAGAAGGTGTGGTGGTCGGAGCAGCACCGCCACAAGTGACGGCAGGCTGACCTCGTCGGGGACTCGAACCCGTATGTTGAAGTCTCATTCTGTATTCAAAATATTATGGTAAGATATATAATTTAAATGAGAATTTGAAATAAAGTATTATTTTTTCATATGCAACGTAATACACCCAATATAGATACGTTTTACCAAGGTCTGCGCTGCAATACAAACGCAACTTAATTAGCTTGAGTGAAGTCAGTCCGTCCTGCAACTGGCCGCGACGCGGACGTATGTTTAAATGGTATTTTGGAGCATAAAAAAACAAGAAATGCCATGTTACGTGTTTAGAAAGTGCAATAGTTAGATTGGGATAGCTAACGATGAAAGAAGAAGAAACGATGAGTCTTTTCATTTGTAAGTGCGCACTGTTTAGTTTATTTAAAATGCAAAATCATAAATTTTATTTTACTCAATAATTACGCAGTAATTGAACGGTCTTGGTTTCTGTAATACTTTTAATACCTACTGTTGATTTCGCTGTTTTGATTGGCATTCTATTCTCTTTTATTAACGTGTTCAGCGGTAGTTGACTGGTTTCGAAGTTATCTGTTTGGTCGCCGGCAACATTATACTCGTATGTATCGGAGAAACATTGTCCTCCTGGTGTAATACTTTAGCCGAGGTAGCACAGGGTGGCGTTGGATCACCTTTTTTTATTTTTCACAATTTAATACATTAAACCTCCAATGAACTAACTTTGTGCTCATGTCTCACCCGGCGGTCAGACATGAGCACAAAGTTACTCAATACTCATCTCATGTAGCGAGGAAGCGAGTAGCTATTGACCATTAATTGCTCGCTGAGAAAAGGGACCAAAGATATAGATGTGTGAGTAAATTGATCGCAGCGACAAGAGCTCTTAAAGATTCTACTCGCTCAGCGACACTCGCTCGGCGATGCTCGCTTGGAACAACCACACTGCAATAATTTCTTCTACCTATAGGCACTTATCTCACCGCCGGCGAAGAAGCGAGTAGCTAGCTATCGCCCGTTTGCTCGCTGAGGAAAGGGACAAAATATATAGATCTCGTGTGAGTAAAAGAGACACATTCATTCATAGTCGATAGCTGGCTGTTCACACTGCCGGCGAGCGGCTCTTACCTCTAGTTGATCGCAGCGACAAGAGTTATCAAAGATTGTACTCGCTCAGCGATACTCGCCCGGTGATGCTCGCTTGCCGGTCGGAACTCACCAAACGGGGGTAATCTCTCCCTATAGTGTGGGCTGGAGTGAGTATTGCGAGTAAAAGCCCGTCGCACTAAAGCACTCGCTGAAAGCCGAGCGTCAAAACTATCGAAACTTTTACCTCTAGTTGATCGCAGCGTCAAGAGCTATCAAAAATTGTACTCGCTCAGCGACACTTGCTCGGCGATGCTCACTTGCCGGTCGGAACTCACCAAACAGCGGTAATCTCTCCCTATAGTGCGGGCTGGAGTGAGTATTGCGAGTAAAAGCCCGTCGCACTAAAGCACTCGCTGAAAACCGAGCGTCAAAACTATCGAAACTTTTCACTCGCTACTCGCTGATCGCCAACTTTTTCGAGTTTGAAGCTGTAGTGACTAACACTACTCGCTGATTGCCGGCGGTGAGACAAGTGCCTTGTGCGTATGGGCGACAAACCATTATTTGGTAGATACGGTTTTGTTTGTTTTAATAATTATCTTGTATTTAATTTTAATTCCGTGTTAAATTGGATTAACGTATGCATTTACGTCTTATTTTAAAAACTAGTTGACCCACGCCACTTCGTCAGTTCCACTGTTTAGTTAAAAGGATTTAACTTGATTACTTATTTCCGTTTTATTTATTTTAAATATTATAATTTCCTGTTAAATTGATATAGATTTATTTTAAAAACTTCATCCGAAAGGGTAGACTTCCCGATTGGTCCCATTGTCACCAAGTCAGAATTTGATGATGGAATCCCATGAAAATCGAAGGCAAACCTCAAATTTTGTAAGCATATACAATGTTTTTCATAAGTTTTCTAATGCGATTCAGATATTTGTGTATAGATATTTGTATCATCTCATGTCACTGAGTTGATGATGGAAGGTATGATCTGATGATGAGATCCCATGGAACAAACAAACATTGTTCAGTGATATTTTCGCCAATTGTCAGCCGATTTGGATGAGTCTTTTTTTGCTTGGAAGAGTATTTTCCTGGACTGGCTCCATTTCAATTTGGTGAAGATCTAACGATGAACTTCGGAGGTAGGCAACGGAACTCTTCAATAAAAGGTAGCAAATGGATCGGGATTGCTGAAATCGCGTGTTTTTTTAGTGTTTACACCAGGTAGGTACCACAAAAAAGTGAAAAATGAAAAAAAAAAAAACTTTTTTATAAAAATACAACAGACTTCCAAAAATAAAAACACAACAAGGTATAAAATAACTTCCGAAGAAACAAATGAACTTTAATTTCGGAAGTCGGTGTCAAAAACGAAAAAATTACCAAAAATACCAACTTCCGAAATTAAAGTTCTTTTCATTCTTCGGAAGTTATTTTATACTTTGTTGTGTTTTTTTTACGCTAGTAAATAAATAAATATATAGTTAGCCTATAACCTGACCGCTATTAGGATCATTTATGCAAAATCGGAACAAAACCCTTTTTAGTTACTCTTTAGAGCTACGGGCGCTTCTGTCGGGCTCTCCATGGGTCCGATTTAGATTTTTCAACATCCGAAGCCTGGCTACGTTTCAGTGAACTCTTTGGGGAATCTAAAAGTTTTGTCTGCGCGATTATGGACGAAGTTATCTTGACGAATAACTACCGGAAGCATAATATGAGGGACGGGACGGTGGACGTTGTGTCGGGCATGCCACCGCCCGGGTGAGTCCATCGGACATATTATTTCTGGTTGTTCTCGTTTGGCTAGCGGCGAGTACTTGCACAGGCACAACCAAGTGGCCAGGATTATCCATCAGCAACTTGCTTTGAAATACAAACTTGTGAATTCTGAGGTATCATATAACAAGGATATGCCCGACCCAGTTCTCGAAAATGATCATGTTATGTTGTACTGGGATCGGTCTATCATCACTGATATGGCTATTGTTGCCAATAAGCCTGTTATAGTGGTGATAGACCGATAAGCGTGCTGAAAAATGATAATTGATGTTACCATCCCGCATGACGAGAAGCTCGTGAAGGTTGAGAAAGAGAAGCAAATCAAGGATCTCGACTTAGCACACGAGGTTGGCGACATGTGAAATGTGGACTCAGCTATCATTGTGCCGATTGTCGTTACGGCCAATGGCCTGATGGCCAAAAGCTTCGACGACCATCTACCGAAGGTGGCGTTACGCGGTTGGATAAAGGGCCTGATACAGAAGGCAGTACTCTACGATACGGCTCGTATTGTGAGGAGGTTCCTTTTTCTGGAGCCCTCACCGGCGGGCTACTATTTTTTTATATTTTTAAATGTATTTTTAATGTATTTAAAAAAAATGTAATTTAAATGTATAGGTACAAGAATAAATAAACGAAATAAATAATAAACGGCATATCCAGAAAATATTAAAAACAATTCATCTATTATTACGCATTTCTCTACTACGCTGTACCTAAAATAATAATAAAAAAAAATACATTGCTTGTCCTGTCACTTAGTAACAAAAAGGAGCAATGGAGAAATGCATTTATTGCAAAAATTGTACAGTCGTTGTGATATGTGATGAAAACATGAATGACATAGTAAGAGCAAGAAATATTTAACGATTTATTGTTTTTCATGATTTGAAAGACAAAAACAATAAAATAGTTGTACGAGTACTTAGATGTAGTAATTGATTCTATGGTTTACAAAGTTTTGGTTGAGGCTTCGGTTTTTACAAAAAACCTAAAAAATTATTATAGCTTGTCACTAATTTCTCATAACACAACATCACCAACGCCGCTTTTTGCCCCTTGGCTTTGTGCCCGCGACTTTATAGTTTTTGCTGTCTATGGTGCGCACAGACAACAAATATTTTAGAGTTGTTCGCGCCACTATTAGTCAGCCACATTTCACCGTCTGCGCAACAGTCTCTTGCCATCTCCTCAACGTCTTATTTATTATATTTCACCCATATAGATTTCTTTGTTTTATTTTGTTTATTTATTTCAATATTATTATTAGGTGCGTACTTTTTATGCTGCTCCGATAGACGTCAAATTGTCAACGCCGGCTGAAAACCAGCGTTGTGGCTCTGACTTTATCTCTGTCGCTCACGAGCCCCACTAGGTATGTTGAACGATGGCCGTTATGCGCGGCATGCCTTTTAAGTTTTGTCGTTTGAAGAAAAAAACACAACTAGAACCTTATAGTACTTTTTATTGTTTTTCAAAGTATTCACCACGTAGCTTAATACACTTTTCCATTCGCTCAAAACAGTTAATATAACATTTATTCCTGTACATTTAACTGTGTATTTAACTGTATTGAGGATGGTTAAGAATTTATACTTTTTCCTGCTTCAAATACTCAATCGTTTGACGAGCGCTGTGTGAGCTTGCGTTGTTGTGGTGCAGGATGATGCGTCGCTTTGAGTTAGATTTTCAAAGTTCGGCGATGACTTGTGGTAAACGAACTGTGGTATACCACTCTGCGTTAACCATTCTACGATCTTCAAGTGCAATAGTCGCAACATGGCCTGTTTTTCCAACGAACGTGGCCACCATCTTCTTTGAAGTGCTTCGAGAACGATCAACTTTAGTTGGCTTTGGCTCGTCTTGAAAGACCCAAATTGTAGATTGTTGTTTGGAATCAGGATCGTAGGCATAGATCTAAGATTCGTCACCACTGATGATGTCGTAGACATGATTTGACTCTCCTCGGTTGAACCTTTGCAGAGTTTTCTTACACCATCTGACGCGGGCCGCCTTGCGATCGTTGGAAAGCAGATGCGGTATCCTATGGCAAACTAGCTTTCTCACACAAAGCGCTTCATGCAAGATCTTCTGAATGGTTGTCCCTGAGATGCCTAATAGAACCTCTATCTCTTGATACGTCACATGACAATCTTTGAGAATTAATTGTCTCACAGCAATGTTAATGTTATCTTCAGTGAAGGCGGATTTTGGGCGTCCTTCACGAGATTGGTCACTAACACTAGTATGTCCACACTGGAATTCTAAATACCAGCGTTCGACAGTCCGCAGACATGGGGCTTCATCACTGAACACAGATGTTAGCTCTTCAAAACACTGAAACCGTGTCAGGCCTCTTCTAAAGTTGTAGAAAATTATTGCATGAACATTTTCCTTAGAAAGATTTATTTTCGTACGTAACCTGACAGATTCCAATGGACGCAGTGACTAAACAATAGCATTAATCCTAATACTTTCAACTGTTTTGAGATTCAAAATTTAAACATTCGAGTATGTATAGAACAGTTCCAAATCCAAAATTGTCGGGAAATATGGAAACGACAGAACTTAAAAGGCATGCCTTGTATCTTCTCAACTCTTATAAAATTTTAATTTTATTAACTTTATTTATTAGTATGCGTCATGCTTGGCGCAAATAAACTCTTTTTCTTTATTTCTTTCAATCCAAAAGCAATTGACTTATAACAAGCCAATTGTACCTATTTATCATCTTACATCTTTTAACTTTATGCCGGAGATATCCTCAATGTACTTACTGTATCTAGTTAGACCTTGCACAATCCAGATATGGTATAAATTAGAGTTAATTGCTAACCAAATATGTCATATAATTAAACCCTAATGTCCCCCGGCACTTGGGTATGTATGAAATATTGGTTTTCTACCTCGAAACAACAAATAACTCTGGATTAAGTTTTAACCGCAATTGGTTCTAAGAGGTACCCAACATAAACTAAGGACTGAAAGACTAAGTAGCCAAGACAGAAAAGTCGCAGCAGCTGGTCAGTACACCAGCCGGCTCGCGCCGCACCGCACCGCGTTATTCCCGCGCCCACAGCGCTGTAAATACTGCGCTTAGTTCTGCGCGACTTATCTGTAATTGCCTGCCTACGAATGTCTTTCAAGGAAACGAGGCAAGGTGGACTATCTTGCAGTAGTATTCAAAGTGCGCTCGTTATCGCTCTCTGCGATCCGAACCGAGAAATGGATCAAGTGGAGCGCCCGATTTTAATGTTTACTTATTCGTCTATCTCATATTATTTGTATTTTTGTAACAAGGAATTCTTACGTTTTTATCCGCTACACGGAGCATGAAGTAGCGTCCCTTGTAATAAAGTTTGGAGACGCGCGGCCAATAATAGTTTGCTACTGTGTGTTTTCCGCGTAACAGTAAAAGACCGCTCGGCGCCAACCCGAGGAAATACTCCACGCTGTCTTCACCCTGCCACACAAACACAATAATTTTATTAACTCTTATTAAAAAAGAATCACTGACATTAATGAGCTAAGCTTATTAATCAAAAGTTGCATATTTACCAAAACTGGATGCAAATCTACTCCATACATGTCAAGCCACTTCACTTTGTCTAAGTAGCTCAATTCAGCCTGTGCCGGTGAAATTCCCCTGTAAAGAGGGCTGTCATTAACATTTCATAAAATAAAGAGAGTTTATTTAACTTAGAGGTAACGGGTCAACTAGTATTACAATAAAATATGAGGCACCTTTTATTTCCTCATAGTGGGTGATAAAAAGTAGAGTGTATCACTCGGGCGCACTTTTTGCTCGGGCGACGTACTTTGAATCCCTCGCTACGTTCAGGATTCTACTAAAGAATCCCTCACTTCGCTCTGGATTCTACTAAAGAATCTCTCACTGCGCTCTGGATTCAAAAAAGCTCCCTCGCCGTAAAAATATTATTTTGCTCCCTTATGATACAATCTACTAATTGACAACGCCAACTATTACCGCCACAATCCAGGCGATAAGTCCCCTCTTTGAGTAGTGGCTAGAGCGGCGCCGCGGCGTCCTCACCTTCCGCTTGTGCAGGTACTCACCGGATACGGTTGTTTCGGGAGATACCTGTTTCGGATTTGGAGGGAGGATACGCCTTTTTTTTAAGGATGGGAAATCATCAAATGACTCCTCCCGCTCTGGGTGAAGCAGGAGAGAGTGTCAGACTCTTACTGACTAAAACCCATCCGTGTTCCTCCTAGTGCTCTTTGACGTGGACCCTGCGGTGCTCCGCTCAAGCAGGGCAGACCTCCACCGTGTCCTCCGGGCGACCCTCACAGTGTTGACACCTGGGCGCATCCTCCCGTCGAATCCGAAACAAGTATCTCCCGACACAACCGTGTCCGGTGAGTACCTGTGTCAGGCGGAAGATGAGGACGCCGTGGCGCCGCTCCAGCTACTCCTCAAAGAGAGGGACTTATCGCCTGGATTGTAGCGTGCCCAGGGAGGATACGCCTGGTGTCAACACTGCGAGGATCGCCCGGAGGACACGGTGGAGCACTGCTCTGCTTGGGCAGAGCACCGCCGTGTCCTCGTTGAGGCGATCGGCGGCGGCGACCTCTCTCGTTCAACCCTGGTGAACCAGGGAATCCATGGTCCGGAGTGAGGAGGCATGGGAAGCGGTCATCTTTTTTTATTTTTTATTTGTGATGGGTTTGCTTTTGACTCTAGTCTAGGTCAGAGATGACAGAGACAAAGTGTACGATGGAGCGAGTTTACCCAGAAGGAGCCTGTTCACTCTAACTTTGAAGAGATTAGGGTTGTAAGCATTTGGAAACACAGACGTAGGCAGAGAGTTCCAGTCCTTTGCTGTGCGCATTATTAAAGACGTTGTCTGCAAATCAGTAATATAAGCGAAGGAGGAGGCCGAACGTGTAAGAGAGAGGGAAACCTCACGCCTCAGCCGCCGTGACAGAAGAAGACACCTCAGGCGTGTCCGCAGGCGCGGCCCTGCGGACGTCGAGAATTGGGTGGATTGCCGTCCAATCAGAACCAGGCCCGGGTCGACGGCGCGCTGTGTTCCACGCGCGCCGCAAAGAGCTGTCAGCATAGAAGACGGGGCCCGCTAGTGCCAGTGACTGCCAGGGTTGCGGAATTTGTTTGAAAATACTCTTACTGATTAAAACACGGATGGGTTTTAGTCAGTAAGAGTCAGACACTCCCTTCTGCTTCAATCAGAGCGGGAGTTGTCAATTGATGATTTCACATCCTTAAAAAAAGAGTTACGAACATCCACAAATAACGGAACCCTTATAGGATCACTCGAGTGTCTGTCTGTTCGTCTGTCACAGCCAGTTTTCTCCGCATATTCTGAACCGATTCTGTTGAAATTTGATATGCATATGGATTTCTGTGACCCAAACACGGACGCGTTACGTAAATAAATAAAAAATAGTATGGGGGTGTATTTTGTTTTTTTTTTCATTTGATATGTCACAAAGTGTATTAATTATTTCAGTAAAAAAAAATAGATCGGCAAAAATTTTGTGGGTGAACGTTAGTATTTAGGATCAAAAACACATTCCAAAAGGTTTTTTAAAAATCCGTTCAGCGGACCGAGTTCCGAGGTATAAATCTTAGGGCTCACTATATGTCGTGAATGGTGGTCTTACGTGAGTGTGCGGTGTATCTCAGCGGCGCGCGCCTCCAGCTCGGGGCTCTGGTACTGCAGCAGGCGGAACTCCGCCACGTAGCCGGGCGCGTGTCGCCGCGGCTCGTAGTCGCCCAGCTCCGCTGCACACATACACAACTATTACACTGAACAGAGGGCCAATAACGTTTGCATTTGCATCTCAGTCGCAATCTGTCTAAATGCAGGAAATTACACATATTGTGACAGTTCGAGACTGAGATGCAAGTGCGAACGCTACTTAAAAAAATGTAGAATGGACCCTCAGAGTTAAGGTGAATGCTCCAGGGTAGCCCGCGAAATGTAGTTCGACAGAATGAATATTTCAGAAATAATCATTCTGTCGAACTACATGAACTTAGAAGGCTATATTGATGATTAAAATGGTTATAATTCTTTAGATAAATACGCGTTACGGTCGCGGATCATATTTGGTCCACATACAGCTTCACACTGACCGGCAAATTGCAAAAAACATAAAAATATTTGAATTTCGCGGGCTACCCTGGAGCATCCACCTTAAAGTAACTTTGTCACATACCTGCGCTAATAAACACGGCTGCAAAGTACTAAAATAACTCACGACAATAATTGTCCCGGGAAACTCATTGAGCTGACAGGCTTACTACATACAACAGGTAAAAATCAACCGGGAAAACGATGTTGTTCCATTTTTGGAACGAACATGTCGTTTAAAGGCGCGTTCAGTTGACCAAAAATATCTTGAACAGATTCGGTGTAGGTATAGTTATGCACGGTTGTATCACCATTATGATAATATCACTCTTTTACAATTAATTCTGTAAAGGTTGGGGTTTGTGTCCTAACCAAATAAGTAAACGACGCACGGTAAACACAATAAATGTCCCTGCACGTTTTGATTACAAAATTGAAAATCTTCCAATGCGATGGTATCCTCAAACTAGGTGTTTGTGGATACCGTCGCGTCGTGATATTTAATGTTCACGTCACAGATTTTTAAAGTTTCATTTCCGGAAAAGATCTAGAAAATATTTCCAAAAGGCACTTAAAAGGAAATAAGTAATAATACTCGTATTGTGAAGAGGTTCCTTTCTCTGGAGCCCTAACCACCGGTAGTATAGACCCTACTCCCGACACCGGCGGACTACTATCTATCAATATATAGGTATAACATTATTCCCTTACTGACTGATTGAGTGACTGGCAGACAACCCACAGCGGAAACTACTAGTTGTAGAGAGCTGCAATTAAGCATGTAAGAGACGTAAGCTGCACCTTTATCAAACTGTTATCTATTTCATTGTTAAGACAATACTGCCACAATTTTTTAAAAGCCACACCATATTTTTTAATGTGTTTTTGGCTAAAAATGCCATCATTAAATCCAAAGAGGTCATAGGCACTCCTCGTTTTATGAACGCGTTCCTGAGAGCTTCGCTGCACCCAGGGTAACTTCTTTGATTTGTGGATTCTTAGAGGAAGACCATATATTGTATTCGGAATTAATAAAAATAATATCTGAAGTGAGTAGTTTTTGTAATAGAGGAAACCAGGGTTGCAAAGGCCAATAAGGAAAGACAAATATGCTTCGGCCTTATCTATTATAACTTTTTCTAAACATTTCAATATAAGGGGAAAAGGTGGGAAGGCATAAAAGAACATGCTATCCCATGGAATTATGAACGCGTCTATCGCTACGGCATCTGGGTCTGGTTTCCATGATACGTATTGGTTACATTTGGCATTGGTACGAGAAGCGAATGAATCGATATCTGGTTTGCCTAGTCTAGTCACAATTTCATAAAATACTTCATCCAACAATTTTAGTTCTATATCTTTGTTATTCTTGCGAGATTCTTTATCAGCTTCTTTATTATCTTTACCTACTTGTAATATAAGAGGCAGTTAAAAATAAATTTCGCTCTTCGCACTAACGTCAGATTTCTCGTGTCAAGTTGTTTAAATGGGATATTGGAGACCACCCATGCGATTAATGTAACTTAATAATAATAAAGATTTATTTCTCACCACAATATAAGGTACATTTAACATTGTATCAAGATTCAAGAACCATACATAACAGCTACAGCTTATAATTTATTATGGGAGATTGGTGTCTAAACTAGACGTAAAGCCTGTATTTCAGGACACCAGGACTCCCCCCATTCGGAGATAGTCACATTTTGCAGGTTATACCATTATCAAATGAGATAAGGTTTTTTATCAAGTATTTTATGCAACTATTCGTTGAAGTGTTAATATTTTACAGAATAGTGTTATGTCATGCTGTATGTGTGTATGTGTGTGTGTATGTATGTTGGAAAGAGTTTGACTGAGATTAAGAAAGTTATGAGTGTGCCAATAATGCGTTGAATAATCGTGAGGAATTAAAATAGATATTAAAAATAATTTAAAATTGATACAATTCTCTAAAAAACCGGCCTAGTGCGAGTCGGACTCGCACACGAAGGGTTCCGTACCATAAACCTTAACTTTTATTATTTGTTGTTATAGCGGCAACAGAAATATACAATCGGTGAAAATTTCAACTCACTACCTATTACGGTTCTTGAGATACAGCCCGCTGACAGACAGACGGACAGACGGACGGATGGACAGCAGAGGCGTAGTAATAGGGTTCCGTAGGGTTTGTTGGGGTACCATTTGGATACGGAACCCTAAAAACGTTAACAAGTTACACCGGGGCTGCAAGAAGTTTTTCCGTGCCGTCATAGAAGTCCTGGAGCCAATTACTTACTTTCATTTTGCACTTTTTACTGGCAAGACTGTAAACAATGTCCTATCTATGTTATTGTATTGGGGGCGACCCAGGTAGCAAAAGAAGTTCTAACTGTGTACGTCAGCTGTTTATATTACAAATGGTTCTAAAACAGTATGGATTCGTTTCTTTCAACCCCCTACTTTCACATGGTAAAAGACGATTTGATCCCATAGACCGTAATCAAAATCGGCTCACTACTGTTTTCTCTAAACGCTTCTTTTGCTACCTGGGTCACCCCCTATACAATAACCTAGATAGGACGTTGTTTACAGTCTTGCCAGTAAAAAGTGCAAAATGAAAGTAAGTAATTGGCTCCAGGACTTCTATGACGGCACGGAAAAACTTCTTGCAGCCCCGGTGTAACTTGTTAACGTTTTTAGGGTTCCGTACCCAAAGGGTACCCCAACAAACCCTACGGAACCCTATTACTACGCCTCTGCTGTCCATCCGTCCGTCCGTCCGTCTGTCTGTCAGCGGGCTGTATCTCAAGAACCGTAATAGGTAGTGAGTTGAAATTTTCACAGATTGTATATTTCTATTGCCGCTATAACAACAAATAATAAAAGTTAAGGTTTATGGTACGGAACCCTTCGTGTGCGAGTCCGACTCACACTTGGCAAGTTTTTTAGAGTAATGTATCAATTTTAAATTATTTTTAATATAATAGATATATATTTTAATTCCTCACGATTATTTAACGCATTATTGGCACACTCATAACTTTCTTAATCTCAGTCATAGGTACTCTCTCAAACATACATACACACACATACAGCATGACATAACACTATTCTGTAAGATACTAACACTGCAACGAATAGTTGCATAAAATACTTAATAATAAATCTTATCGCATTTTGATAATGGTATAACCTGCAAAATGTGACTATCTCCGATTGGGGGGAGTCCTGGTGTCCTGAAATACAGGCTTTACGTCTAGTTTAGACACCAATCTCCCATAGTATAATTATTAAGCTGTAGCTGTTATGTATTGGTCTTGATACAATATTAAATGTACCTTATATTGTGGTGAGAAATAAATCTTTATATTATTAAGTTACATTAATCGCATGGGTTTTTTTTCACCCATTTAAACAATTTGACACGAGAAATTTGACGTTGGTGCGAAGAGCGAAATTTATTTTTAACTGCCTCTTATATTAAAAGTAGGTAAAGATAACAAAGAAGCTGATGAAGAATCTCGCAAGAATAACAAAGATATAGAACTAAAATTGTTGGATGAAGTATTTTATGAAATTGTGACTAGACTAGGCAAACCAGATATCGATTTATTCGCTTCTCGTACCAATGCCAAATGTAACCAATACATATCATGGAAACCAGACCCAGATGCCGTAGCGATAGACGCGTTCATAATTCCATGGGATAGCATGTTATTTTATGCCTTCCCACCTTTTCCCCTTATATTGAAATGTTTAGAAAAAGTTATAATAGATAAGGCCGAAGCATATTTGTCTTTCCTTATTGGCCTTTGCAACCCTGGTTTCCTCTATTACAAAAACTACTCACTTCAGATATTATATTTATAAATTCCGAATACAATATATGGTCTTCCTCTAAGAATTCACAAATCAAAGGACCTATGACCTCTTTGGATTTAATGATGGCATTTTTAGCCAAGAACACATTAAAAATATGGTGTGGCTTTTAAAAAATTGTGGCAGTATTATCTTAACAATGAAATAGATAACAGTTTGATAAAGGTGCAGCTTACGGCTCTCTGAAAAGTTCTCTTTCGGCTTTAAGTTTACTATTTGGCGATAAGAGGGACCTGTAAATTAAGTCCAAACATCTCAAAATACGCATCTACGTGAAACCCTCAAATAAAAATATAAACATTTGTCTAGCTGTCTTTAAAAGATTGTTTGTCAGTTACAAAAGATTTTAGGCCAAATATAGTTGAAAACCTTCTGATGACATACAAGCGACCTTACAAGGCCACATGCACACAAACCATCAGCTGATGGATAAAGCAGGTGCTCGCGGAGAGCGGCGTGAATGTGTCGACGTTCGGTACGCACAGCACCCGACAGGCCGACACGTTGCCTCATCCAAGGCGCGCGCGCAAGGCGTTTCGCTTGACATCATCAGGAAGACTGTTGGTTGGTCACAATCATCGCAGACGTTTGCAAATTTCTATAATCGCCCAGTAACTGGGTTAATCAGGGAGAAATACTGATCAGTATTTCTCTCTGATTAACGACTAGGACTTTATTTTCTGTGAATTGCTCATATTTTTTTTAGTCTAAATGAATGTTCATTTATAAAGTCCAAAATAATTAAACCTATTTTTGTTTTGTACAAAGCCAAGAAGAGTTAAGTTATTAAATGATTCCTAATAGTAAAACACTAGTTTTAATCTTATTAATTTAAAACCATCTAAATAGAAAATATTTAATCTCTAAATATCTACATGTGTCCATTATTTATCTGAAGAATGAAACGTACGTAATATAAATGATGATTAAACGAACTTACCTGTAAGTGAAGTTCAATCCCAATTATTTGAAGATAAAGGAAATTGAAGATAAGCCCTTCCCAGAGCCCCTTATCCAAAACATTTGTAATATGACTCTAAAGAATGAGGAGCGTCGCCGCCGCCCGTTGCGGTCGGACGGAGCGCAGGCAAGAAAGTTTTTCAATCTACAAGTGTCTATTATTTTTCTTCGAATGAAACGTACTTATAAAATTGGGATAGAATTTCACTTACAGGTAAGTTTGTTTAATCATCAATTATACGAAGGCCTTCGACAGTATAAAATATCCAGAAATATTCAGATCATTAGAGAACCAGGAACATGAAACAATATATTTTCATGGAAGACCAAGGGCATCGAAGTCAGCAATACGAGACTAACGAACCTCCGATTTGCCGACGACTTAGTCCTTTTTGCCCCAATAGCTCTGAAACTGCAGACCATGCTCCAAGATCTGAGCACGGCTAGCCTCAAGGTGGGACTCACGATGAATCGGTCGAAAATCAAAACGATGACAAATAACAGCAAACGTAAGGTCGAGGTAGACGGGCAAGAAATACACTATGTCGATGAGTATATCTACTTGGGCCAGTTGGTTTCTTTCGAAACCAGGCAGGAAAGGGAAATCGATCGCCCGCATCGAAAACGCTTGGAAAAGCTACCGGTCCATGAAGACGCTAATGAAGGGCGATCTTCCGATCGGCCTGAAGCGCAAACTCATCGACATGTGTATTCTGCCCGTCTTAACCTACGGTGCTCAGACCTGGTACCTCACCGAGTCGCAATAGTTCCGCCTTGGAATATGCCAATGGGCAATGGAGTATTCTAGTTTTAAAAAGAATTGATAGAGTACGGAATACCATGCTGCGCTCCAAAACAGGTATCTTAGACGTGGGCAAAAAAAAAGCACACCGAGCGCATGCATGGTGACCGCTGGGCTCAAGTCTCCACGCAATGGGTACCAGGAGATGGATGGCGTCGCCGAGGCCGGCCCTGAAACCGGTGGCGCAATGATCTGGACGCACACTGCGAAGGCTAGTTCAAGGTGGCGCAAAAAAGAGTGTCTGGAAGGATATGGGGAAGGCCTTTGCCCAGCAGTGAGACACAACAGGCTATTAAAAAAAAAACAAAAATTACTCTCTGCACTTACAGTAAGTACTACCACTCGTACAGAGAGTCAACAAACAAGTATTAATTATTATCTTTTTTTTTAATGATCCTGCTACACGTTATTTTGCGCGCTGTCTCTGAAGTAACCCTGTACAATTATTTCACGAGTGCGACATTGAAACACGTAAGGTTAGGTGACTCACACTGCAGCACATAGGCGGCGAGCTCGGCGGCGAGGTCAAAGTTGACAGGCAGGCGGCCCCGGAGCACGTCTTGCTTCAGTTGCAGAAACAGCTGGTACCTGACAAAATCAAACATTAAATCGATTTACACACGTTACATTTGAAATGAAGTAAAATAACTCTCTACCTAATTATTGTTTGTTTCTAATAAATGTTTTATCTATCTATCTATCTTTATCTAATAGAATTTTCCTGAAACATAAAATCTTTATTCATCCAGTTCATTTTTCTTGAACTTGGAGAAACTCTTCAAATGCGTTGTTAAAGATTGCCCGTAAAGGGAAATTAAATATTAAAAACCGAACTCTCACACGAAGGGTTCCGTACCATAAACCTTTATTTGTTATTACAGCGGCAATAGAAATACACAATCTGTGAAAATTTCAACTGTCTACCTATTACGGTTCTTGAGATACAGCCCGCTGACAGACAGACGGACGGACGGACGGACATCGGAGGCTTAGTAAGAGGGTTCCGTTGGTTACTCTTTGGGTACGGAACCCTAAAAAGACCATCAAGGTCAAAGAATTTACGAGTATGAAACTGCGGCCCTTAGATAACGGAAGATGTTTCCCCGTGTTGACCGGACTATGTATAAATACGAGTAGGTACATACCTAGTAGGTACTGAGTCAGACTCGGATCACGCCGCTTGCGTGCACCGTCAACACAGTAATAACGAAATTTTAATAAAACATTCCCGTGCTCGCTAAACATTCACAAAGATTAAAATGGAAATTCTTTAAAATTCTCTTAAGGGTGCGTTTCCACCAGAGATGTGCAAGGATGCGTAGCGAGGGACGTGTTTGTGAGAACCAATAGAATGGTTTCATTTACCTAGCCTCGCAAAAAGCTAGGTAAATGAAGCGATCCTATTTGTTGCACCCTAACTGACATCTAATGTAGCCTTTGTTGTAAAGTTTAAAGGACATACAAGTAGACGAAAGTGTCTCCACGGTTTTTAAACGATATTTTAGGCAGAAATTAAGTTGTAGCTCTATAGAAAAAAATTGCGAATTCTTGTTTCAGTGAATAGCAAATATTGCAGCGAGGGGCCTATTTGTACAAGGTGACCAATTAAAATTGTCCATGGAACGGTGTTTTTAGGTTTATGTTCCACCATTGACAGCGGAACGCAGCGCGGCACCGCCTGACCCATTCATTTCATCAGTGCCATGTCAGTTTACTAGCTCACCGCGTTCATTGCAAAAGCACTACTTTCTTTTGTATACTCGACTTCACTCTTTGTTTAGACCATTAAATTTTTACCAGTTAAAAAAAATAAAAATAATTAAAAGCGTTTATTCATGAATACTGAACCCGTCCCTATTATGACTACTGTTGTAAAAATAGTCTAAACGATACATGTATGGTGCAAACTGAATCAAATCAGCCGGTCGATTCTGTAACCACGTTGAAATGAAAACTTGGGTGAAGTGATCACGTAGTGAGACGTCATTCCATCTTAATTACATGCATTAACAGCTCATTTCGTGATCAATTCATCCAAGCCTTCACTTCGACTTGCTTACAGAATCACACTGCTGACTAAGGGATATTGAATAGTAAACTTATAAACAAACTAGTTGACCCGCGCAACTTCGTTTGCGTCATAATTTTCATATCTGCTCCGCTTCTATTGGTCTTAGCGTGACGATATAATATAGCCTTCCTCGATAAATGGGCTATCTAACACCGAAATAATTTTTCAAATCGGACCAGTAGTTCCTGAGATTAGCGCGTTCAAGCAAACAAAAAAACAAACTATAAAAAACAAAAATATATTAAAGTAATAGATAAAACATTTTTTATAGGTTTTGTTTACACAGCACGAAACATTTAGATATATGTAGCCAAACTAAGCAAAAGCCTGTATTTTGGCTATCAGCGCCAATCCTCTCAAATAATAAATATATGAATGCTTCATCAAGCAGAATTGTTAGATAGCATAAAATCAAGAAAAAGAAAGTAACAAAATTCATTTCAGCAAAAATATGAAACACTTCGAAATTACATTAACCATTAATTAAAAACAATAAATCATGAAATTAAAAACGTAAACAAACAATAACACATTAAGTACAATAATTAATTAATTAACATAAAATCACCAGAATAAAATTTAAGTAAATAAATAACATCAATGAAATAGAGCAGGCTCAGAGTGAACAGGCTCCTTCTGGGTAAGCTGGCTCCATCGTAGATTCCGTCTCTATCATCTCTGACCTAGACTAGAGTCAAGAGTAAGCCTATCTCAAATAAAATAAAACCTTTAAAAATTTAAATCGTCGGAACGTAATTTTTATGAAATAGCTACTTAACGTACCTAAATGAGTCATGTGGAGATAATTATTATGACGGTTAATGTCGTTATTTTGCTGTGTCCCATGCATGGCACAAACGTACTTACTGCCTCCATAAAACTCCGACTTTCGTCCTTGCAAACTAATTATGTCCCTCTATCTCTCATCTTTATCTTGTTATATGTGGGAATAATGGGCACTCTCGTAGCTCTATGTTCTTAATAATGTACTAACTTTTTAAATGGGGTCGAAGTTTAACGTGAGACAAACAAACTATACAACATAGCTATAGACAAAAAGACAATGTAACCTATAAGGCAAATAACATCATGTTATTTCCTCAAGATTTTTTTTATCTTCTAACTAGTTGACCCGCGCAACTTCGTCTGCGTCACAATTTTCATTACTGCTCCGCTCCTATTGGTCTTAGCGTGATGATATATAGAATTTTTCAAATCGGACCAGTAGTTCCTGAGATTAGCGCGTTTAAGTAAACAAACAAACAAACTCTTCAGCTTTATATATTAGTATAAGATATATAAAAATCTCGTGTCACAGTATTTGTTATCGAACTCGTCCAGAACGGCTTGACCGATTTTTATGGAATTTAAGTGTATATTTGGTAGGTCTGAGAATAGGTTTTTTTTTTATTTAAATGGCAAAATAACGTTTGCCAGATCAGCTAGCCTAGTCTAGAATACAGGGTGAATTTTTAAAGTGTGCCTTCATGGCCAAATCTGAAACTAAAAAGAATATCGAAAAAACATTGAAAGGAGTTTCGAGAATTTGATGAAAACTAAAACTGCATCATTAGAATCGTTATTCCTACCCAGGAATAGAACCGGCCGATTTTGAAAAAAAATAATAACACACCCTGTATTATTACAACATCCAAAATTGCAGGTAATAATGTTCAAATTATAGGAAGTATACACATGACAAACTAAAGGAAAGCTCACATTTTAAACAGATCTTTATAAATGTAAAATGTTTTGTCCTGAATGCCTAAACCACTGATTGTAGATACCTGAAACTTGGAGGGTGTATTCTTTGTATAACGTAGACATTCGATAAGAAAGGATTTTTGAAAATTCAACCCTTAAGGGGGTGAAAAGGGGTTGCACAGTTTGTATGGAAAACCATCATTTTCAAAGTTAGAAGCATGAAATTTCATATAAGTACAAGATTCTGGTTAAAAATAAATAGGAACGTATTTCAGTTTTTTTTAATCTACCCCCTCTAAGAGGGTGAAATAGGGGTTGAAGTTTGTACAGGAAGTCCGTCAATTTTGAAGTGAGAAGAATCAAATTTGGTATTAAAACTTCTGAGACTATATAAATGAATATGTGTTTCGGCGTTTTTGGAAAATCAACCTTTGCGAGAGAAATGGAATGAAAACATTGGTAAAACTGAAAAAAAAACCCATGAAGATGAAATTTGTTTAGAAAGTAGATTATGAGTAGAAAACAACATTAGTAAACGATTCTTGGAAACTTCTCCCGTTAAGGGCTGAAATTTGGGTTGGAAGTTTGTATGCAAAATCTTATTCCTTAAGTTTATAAATTTGATATAGGTTGTCATTTTTAGTTTTTCTGAGCCCAAAACACTATTTAGAGGATGTTAAATTTTTTATGGCAATATCTTATTTTTTAGGTTTATTAACTTGTAATTTGGTACAGAAACGGAACTAAATAAATAAAAAATAATGTCCAATTTAGTTTTTCAAAACAACCCCCCGATGGGGGTTTAGGTGGAGTTAAAGTTTGTATGGAAGGATGTTAATGCTTGTTCCGATGAAGTTGAAACTCGGCATTAACAATCTTGATACAATAATACGAAAGACGCGTTTTTCTATTTTTCTAAAATCAACCCCTGAAGAGGTGTAAAGGGATGATAAAGTTTATAGGCGAGGACATTAGTTACTGCTTGCTTCAATTTACTTGGGAATTGGTATAAAACAATCTGAAAATCTGATAATTAATTACAACGGATCTAGTGATTTTTTAAAACCTACCCCCAACGGGGTTAAAAGGGGTGAAATGGATTCTATGAAAAATCTCATTCCATCAATTTTAAATCACTAATACTTATCTGGGTAAATAATAAAGAATTATGTTCAACTAAATTACAAAGAACCCTTGAAGATAAATCTTGTAACGTTCACGAACTCATGGTGCAACCGACACCTATGATGTGGGGTCATTATTATCAGTATTGATGGTGAAATCGAGCCAACTAAAATTATACCTAAATATCGAATCATTCACTTTTCTTAAACAACGAACCCTACTGACGGATCGGAGGGGTTGTTTATGTTCGTGAAGAAAGCGTGTCTGCTAAATCCGCGCGGACGAAGTGCTAGTTAGTTATAAAATTTATGACTAAAGCTATCTAATTAAACGGTAACTGATATTTTTTCAACAATCCAATGATGCAGTTGTAGATTCTCGGGCGCGGGTCTGCGGACGGCGAGCATTGGGCGGCTCGCCGTCCGATCAAAACTAGACCCGTGTCGGCGGCGCGCTGTATTCCACGCGCGCATCAAAGAGCTGTCAGCAAGGGAGACGGGGCCCGCCAGGGCCAGTGCCTGCCGGGGTGCGGAATCCGTTCGAAAGAGGCACCATACCCTGGAACGCAAAGGGCAGTAGGAGGAACACGGATGGGTTTAGTCTGACACTCCCTTCCGCTCCGCCCAGAGCGGAAGGAGTCATTTGATGATTTCGCATAATTAAAAAAAAAAAAAAAGGTTCTCGGGCCCTATATATAACTTAAACGGCATCATTGATTAAAAAAAAACAATATTTTTTTTTAACCACAATTTGATCCTTATTAGCTACACCTTTGTATGGTGTAATAATATAGCGTGTATTATTATTTTTTTTCAAAAATAACCGGTTCGATTCCTGGGTAGAACGATTTTTCAAAAATCCAATGATGCAGTTCTAATTTTCATCAAAATCGGGCTCGAAGCTCGTTTCAGTGTTTTTCGACAATCCTCGTAGTTTCGGATTTGGCCATAAAGGCACATTTTTGAAATTCAGCCTGTATAAACATGTCGTGTCACAGTTTATACAGGCGTAGCAAAATAAGTACAGTAAACCCGAAAAACCAAAATACAGGAGACCCGGACGTTATTGGTTGCACAAATACGCAACCAAAACCTGCCGCGACCTGTCGGAATAAAGCTTTGAAGAACGTTTAAAACACGTGGTAAAGAAGATATTGGATAAACGCATAAAATCCGAACTGTCCTATCAAGTATCCCAAGGGAACATACCCCCGGGATAAAAAGTATCCTATTTGTTATGCCAGAGTAAGACTTCAGTGCCAAATTTCATCAAGCTCCGTTTAGCTGTTCTGACGAATTGAGTAACGAATCCGGCCATCCACCAAAACATAGAAACTGTCGCATTTATAAAACATATTATTATTAAGAATAGATATTTATAAAATACTTATATTTATAGATGACAAAAGAAAATACTTTAGAAACCACATTGAACCGAGTGTGAACCTCAAAAAACCTCTCATCGCACTTCATTTGGAACTTAGTTTGTTCGTGCTATCCTGTTACGTTTATTATACAACTACCACCGGCCAAAATTTTGTCTTTAGGGGTACCTATAAGGTGCACGACTGTAGTCCCCCTGCTCGGGGCAGTCTGCAACAGTAGTGCACTGCTGTACGGGAAAAGTGATGTCAGTGGTTCCAATCGTACTATAAACGATAATACGAGCGTGGTGGACAATGCAGCTAACGTCCTCGCTTGCAGGAGCGGCACTTTTTAGGGTTCCGCACCCGAAGGGTAACCAACGAAACCCTATTACTAAGCTTCCGCTGTCCGTCCGTCCGTCAGCGGGCTATCTCAAGAACCGTGATAAGTAGAGAGCTGAAATTTTCACAGATTGTGTATTTCTATTGCCGCTATAACAACAAATAATAAAAATTAAGGTTTATGGTACGGAACCCTTCGTGTGCGAGTCCGACTCGTGTTTGGCCGGTTTTTTATTTTAGTTGTGTCACGATCGACTCTTCTTTTCCCTTAACCAGAGCCCATCAGCAGTCGTTGCCTAATTAGGTAAATGGTTTTAGGAGCCAGCGTCTCGACACTTGATGCTGCACTAGCAGTACTTAGTGACGGTGCTTTATGAATTTTTCTTGCTGAAGTACTTTTCTGTGTAAATTGTTTTGTAAAAAATCAACCATAAACTGCTGGCTTATTTAGTTAAATATTTTTAAATTTACATTTCCTCTTACGCAACAGATTTAATAATGAATGACACAAGAGTTTTCATGCCATGTCGATATCAATGTACGACTCGTTGAATACCGCGTGTAAAACCAAGCATCTCGCAAGCATTTCCTGCGTGATATTGCGAATAATTGTAACATATGTGTTAGATATACGAGAGTAATACATACAAAATCTAGCTACTTATATTAAATAAGGTAAATGAAGGTTCAATATTTGACTTGGCTAGTTTTCACCAGTAAATCAAAATTTTAGACGAGTAAGATATAAAAACTGTCCTTTTGTAAGTATAACATAAAGATGATAAGTAAAGCTTAAAAAAATATAATATAATATAATATAAAATATATGTAAGTATGTAAAAACTAGCCAAATCGAATCTTGAACCTTCAATTACCTTATTTCAGGATTACCTACAGAACTTGGCGCCCATTTTGAACTCAATTCTTTTTTCGCTGACGTCGACTTTGGCTCCCTTTTCAAATTTAAGTTTTTGATGGGATTAAAAATAAATTAACTACAGTTGTTCTGACATGGGATTCAAATCTGAGTGGTACGTCGGTATGCCGTATGACGGTCCGCACGAGCCATCTCTGGATCTTGTGTTTCATGTAGACAGAGCAATCGGCCTGCATTGCCCCTCCCTCCTTTGTATCAGCGCGCACATACCTAAGGTGCGGTACAGCGGTGCCGGTAGAACTATGACATTTTTGTTAGCTGCGCTACAGTTTATACTTTTTCAGCTATCATCGTTTTACCTGTTGTATTTAGTCATGTGTTATTGTTCCAAAATAATCTTTTATTATTTTAGATTGTTTTGCGCACTAAAATCAAGAGCGTTTAATACAATAATAGATGATGTACACATTCAATAGGCACTCACCGGGTAATCTCTTCGAGAAGCTTGCATGGGTCTGCTGCATAGAACTTCACTCCAAAGTAGAAAGTGTGAGGCTCCGAGCCTCGAAGTTGCCGACGAAGCCGCTTGCCAGCGTCCAGCCAATGCTGGACAAAAAAAGCGACATGTTTTATGTGAACGAACAAGTAACAGATTTCTTGAGCTGTGTTTTTTAATACTAGGTATGCCAAGGGAACATGCTCCCGGTTTGTAAAAATCCTGAGTCTAATGCCAAGAGATGATCTACTCGTGGGCCAGGTGCAATACAAATACGTACAGTACAGGAATACGTAAAGAAAGAAGAAACAAATAGATTTTCGCTTTTATAATGAGTTAGGATTAGGATATATAAATTCCTTAGTTTACTTCATGTACAATAGTGGTACAGTCTTTGCCTGACATTGCTTAACCAACTATCTAGATAAACTATTTTTTTTCTTGTTATAATTAACATTCAATAAAACAGTTTTTTTGCTGGCAATCCTGTAGCATAATTTGATGAATGACTTGATAATTTATTTATTTTTTATCAATTGCTTACTATAATTACAGTCTTCACCAAAGCGTATAGTAAACCAACAACATAAAATGTATCTTATAAACTAAAAAATGAATAAGTACATGCTTTGATGATCGAACTGTGAGACCAAGTAAATATATCAATCTCCGGTTCCTCAGCAATCAGGGCGTTACGTGACGGTGGAGCCGCGAACAAACACCGCGAGGCACCGGCACGCGACACCCGCTGTCGGTCCGGAGCGAACAGTGCACAGCGAGCTAGCGTCGTCGCGTCGTCTATCTTATTGTTAAGTAATAAGTAGTAGTGCATCAACAGCGCACATTTACGTCCAATTCTAACGTGTTGATGCCCACCATTCCCTCGACAAACAGAGACGGATACAAATAGGGATAGTACCCATATAATATTTTATACAGAAAGCGAGACAGTGGACAAGTGGTAAAAGAGCACAATCGAAGTTCGGTGTACCTATGATTTGGTCAGAACAAAAAACCACTTCGATAAAAGAAAATGACATAACCTGACCTACCGTCTGCTAGATGGCCGTTACCGCACTTAGACGATACTGTGAGGGCAGAACCATCAGATTCGTCGGACACTGATATGATGGAGGTCTCTTCGAACTTTCGTAGGTAATGAAAAGGCAGAAAGTTATGTAGAAATAGTTCAGGACCTTCTAGATAGCTTGACAAATCTTGGCAGCAACATGAGGATAACAGCCTGCACAGCACTTATACAAGCTCCCTGAAAATCTCGGTCCTACAGCGAAGAACAAGGAGAGCGCTTCCATCAGGATTAAAAACTGATAGAAGATCAAGGTCGCTGGGATGAGCATATTATCGATCACGATTTCGGATTAGATTCGAAGTTGTCTCTTAGTCATGACGTTGAATCTTACTGGGGCACAAAATATTGATAGCCACTTTAAGAAGTTGCTGTTTGAACTGAAACTAACTATTTTTCTGCATTTTTAATAACGTACTTTTAACGCCACCAAAACTTAGGTGTGTCTTTTTACCGCAAAAAGGAGTCGTTTTGACCAAACTCCTACTTTTCGGGGTGCATCTGTAAAATTACGCTACAATTATAGTGGGTGCAGTTCAGATTTCCTAACTAGATAACCTGTATGAAGGAGTGACTATTTCGATCCCCCATGGATTAGACAATATGTATTTTTACGTATATTACTCCTACAAAATTACGGTATAACTTAAATGTAAACAAAGAAGAAAGAAACATTCAAACAAAAAACATATATATCTTTAAGTAGGTAACAAACATTTTGAAAATTAAATGTGACTGAAAATTACTTATATGTGTGTGTGTTTGTGTAGTGTAAAATAATATGTTAAGTGTACTATGCTCCATTTTATTAATCTTAAATAAGCATTTCTTTCCGTTTTTTCATGTGATATATACTGGAAAATGTTTATTTATTTTAATATGTAAAGAAAAAAAATATAGGCCAAAAACATTTTGGCATGTTTCGTATAGACATGTTTACATAAGAATCTTTAGCGCTCTTCCAGCCGGGAAAAAACTTCGACATGTTTTTGTTCTACTGGTACTTTTAAATCCTAACCACTCACAATTCCAGAGCTGGAAATATTTCGACATGTTTCTGGGCTCTTGGTACTTGTGATCTTTGGAGCTCACAATTCCTACCGATAATATACTTTGACATGTTTCTGGTGTCTTGGTACCTAATTGTGAATCTTTAGCGCTCATAATTCCAGACCCGAAAATGCATAACTTGTTTCTGGTCTCCTGGTAGGTTATATTGCTTAACAACTGCAGAGGCCTACTCATCACCCTTAAAACGATGCTTATAGATATGCGAATTCTCTCCATCTTAACTTATGGCACTAGGTATAAGTTAAGATGGTTTGGTTGTGAAGATGTGACGGAAAGATTATGTCATATGAGAGCTGGATGTGACAAAGTTCGCATTCTAGAGCAAGTCTCAGGATACTTGTCATACATTAATGTCTCGAAGTAATAATCGGTTAAAGCTATATACATTATTAAGATTTTTTTTGGTGAAATAAACATTTTTGTTTAATTTATTTTTATTACTGTTTTACTGAAATTAAACTTAGGTACCACGCGTGTTGCCCAGATTGTTGAAGGCATCTTATAAGAGATATTTTTTTCTGGATATATATGTTTAAAGTGTCCTCGATTCATATATGTATGTTTCATCGTGCGTTACAACATAGTAGAAAAAATAAATGACTGGGCCTAGTTCCATAAAAAGTTCAGACCCAAGTAAGTCATTATCTGCCTAGCCTTTTCCCAACTATATTGGGGTCGGCATCTAGTCAAACCGGATTTAGCTGAATACCAGTGTTTTACGTAGAGCGGCTGCCTACCAGACCTCCACAGCCCATTAACAGGGTAACATGATACTTCTTGGCAAGACTGGATTCAGATTACTGGCTTCTGACAATCTGTAACGACTGTCAAAGATCTTCAATTGGCAGCCGGGACCAACGGCTTAACGTGCTTTCCGTGGCACGGAGGAAACTCGGTATGTTAAGATGGTCCCCCATCCCCAGACCAACCTTGGCAAGCGTTGCTTAACCTTGAAGATCGACCCGTGTGGCTGTTATTATTTAGCCACGAGCTCACAAACCCAAGTAAGTCTAAAGTAATAAACTTGATAAATTATAATAATAAAGTATGGCAATTGTTTCTACACACACGGCCGACAATATTAACAAATCTTCATGAGCTAGCAAGCATCAAAAACAAAAGATTGCCAGCTCCTTTGGTGAATCGTATATCCGTCGACGTACTGAATATGAGGGGCACGGGTGGAGAAGAGCTTCAAAAGGCCTGCTAGCTCCCATTACAGCCTCTTAATAGACAAGCATGGTACACGTGCTGTTGTCTTTGGCTTCAAGGATAATTCCGACTACGTCAAGAAGAGCTGTGGCTATGCTGTGTCCCTTGCGAAAACCAGATTCATAAAGTGGCAAAATAATGTGTTGATCACGGTATGCCCTAAGCTGGTTGGCACCAACCTTCTCAAGGACCTTGAAGAGACATGGCAACAGACTTCAGTCGAAGTTCTTTTATGCTGGTAGGATTAGGTACTTTAGAAATGGATCTAACTATAGCCAATTTCCACAGATCCGGGAAATAGGAGGTAGTGATGGAACGATTGATGTTGGCGGTTTTAGCTGCAAGAGTTTGAGGAAAAGTCATCATCAGCATCTCCAGCCAGATAGAGTCAGACCCCTGAGCATTGGACTTCAGACCACGCAAAAGCCTCAGCACCACATCCTCCTGTACCGGCTCAAGTTTGAAATGATAATTGTTAAATCTATGGCGCTCAAACTATGATAAGTCAGCAGTAGTAACCAAACCGCTACCAGGTACATCCAAAAAGTGATAATTAATATTATCTGGATCATTAACAGAAGTGCGGTAGTGTGGATTCAGGCTTAGAGATTGGTATGGAGTATTTTAAGTGACTCCAAAACTTGTTTGGCTGTTTAATGTTGTTAGTTATTTTAGTCTTGAAATTATGCACAATTTTCACTTTCAACCGCAGCCCTAACAAGGTATTTAAGTTTCCTATAAGATTCAAAATGTTTCAATGCTCTAATAACTTTTGCCTTATTATGGCTTGTATCCCGCAGCTTCATCATTTCCTTTACAATGTCCGTTATCAACGACAAGGACTTCTCTTTAATAAGATTTTTTTGTAATGCAAATTGTATAAATTTAGTATATAACTATTAAGTTTCCACCATGGAATTCACATCCTTTAGGCTGTTAATATACTTCCAATCCATCCTATCCAAGTCAAAATTAAGTTGGTTCAGCTGAATTTCTTTAGAGAGGATGTTAGCTGAACCCTAAAATGCTTTCAAAAGACATGACGTTTTGAAAGTGACGCAAGCTCGAAATATTCGAGCGCGTCAGATTTTTATATATAAGGTTTAGCTCGATGTTTTGAGTAGTAGTAGCCTAAAGCCTGACGATTACTTTGAGGAGTATTGTTACTCTGACAGATAGATATTTTTATTTTTGACTTTTTTATAAAATGGTGTCATGGCGACGTAAAGCAATGTCAGGATAGTGCGAGAGAGTCAGAAATAAGGAAAAACTGGCCAAGTGCGGGTTCGTTGCGGTTCCGTACGAATTAAATTTTTGTAACAAGATACTTTAACACTATAGATTGCATGTGGGGTGCATGGGGTCTGTTACCATCTTAAGACCCAAGCCAACCTCACCTGCTAGCGGTGCACCCTGCTGTCCAACGGACGAGGCTCTGGCGAACCTGGTTTCCCTCTCGTAGGGTTGTGGGGGTCAGACGGCTGGTCGCCCCACGTAAAACCAACTTCAGCCAAATAAAATGGACAAGAAAATGAAAACGGGTACTCGGGCTAGGGCGTCGCCGCATAACGACGCGCAGGCACATCGCCCTAAACCTGCGATAGGTGGGCTAGGGCTACCGTGTCGAGTACGGGCACGGCTAAAGAGGATAGTACCCAAGAAGAAGTTCCGCTTTGCCACCTGGAACATTGGCTCCCTAACCGGACGTTGCCGAGAACTCGCGGACGTACTTGCGAAGCGTCGGGTCCAGTGCGCCTTCCTTCAGGAGACGCGCTGGAAGGGAAATAAGTCACGTGACATCGGGCAGGAGTACCGGCTAGTGTACACCGGATCACCAACGGGCAGGGGCGGAGTGGCCGTGGTGCTGTCTAAGGACCTCCAGGATGGACTCCTTGAAGTAGACCGATGCAGCGACCGGTTGATGCGAGTTAGGGTGCTGATCGAAGGGTCGGTAACGAACCTAATCAGCGCCTATGCTCCTCAAACTGGTTGCTGTGAGTCTGAAAAGGAGGCCTTCTGGGATGAGTTCGAGGACGTACTACGCGCTATTCCGAATTCCGAAGGTGTTTTGGTTGGGGGGGATCTCAACGGTCACGTAGGTCAGTTTGCTGGAGAGTACGGACGTGTTCACGGTGGTTTTGGATATGGCCAGCAAAATGCAGAGGGAGTCAGTATACTCAGCACCTGCGCTTTGTCTGACCTAGCCATCGCGAACACGTTCTTTCAGAAGAAGCCCCAGCATCTTATTACGTACCGTAGTGGTGCCTACTCAACCCAAATAGATTACCTGCTGGTGAGACGGTGCCACATTGGCAAGGTTACCAACTGCAAAGTCATCCCAGGTGAAAGCCTAACGGCTCAACACCGCCTCCTTGTCCTGGACTTTGCGGTTGTACCGAAAAAGAAAGTGACCGAAAAACGCAAACCCCGCACTAAGTGGTGGTTGCTTGATGGTCCTAGGCAGTCGGACTTCATCGCGGAGGTCGAGCATCTCGAAATCAGTGCTCCGCATGAGTCCGCTCAAGAGATCTGGAGTAGGATCCATTCAGCAATCACCGATGCGGGTAAGCGCGTCCTTGGCACTTCTCGTGGTGGCCGCACCATAGAAAAGGAGACGTGGTGGTGGGATGACGGGGTGCAGGAGGCGACTCGAAAGAAGAAGGTTTTATTTAAACAGTGGCAAGGGTCCAACTCTCCGGATGACAGAGAGGCATATGGAGCGGCTAAGCGCGCTTGCAAAAAAGCTGTAGCCAGAGCCCGCAGCAAAAGTCTGGCGCCCTTGTACGACAAGCTGGAAACTGCGGAGGGGCAAAAGCTTATTTTTAAGCTGGCGCGTGCCCGGGAGAAAGCTGCACGGGACATTAGCAAATGTCTCTGTGTAAGGGACGCCCAGGGTAAGCTGCTCTACGATGCCCCCTCTGTTAAGGAGAGATGGTGTACATACTTCGCGGAGCTGTCTAACAAACAGCATCCCCATAACCTTCCTCCCGCTCGGGGCTCGGCTGTGTCGTCCTTTCACGGGAATACACGTACTCCCGGGGCGGGACGTCACAGGTCGCCAAGCATTTCTTCTCGTGCAACCGAGCGGGTGGGCAGGTTGCGGATAGCCCAGCTCCGGCTGGGGGACCGCCACCTGACTGCTCGGTGTCGATCCCCCGGCCGGAGTGTCTCAGGTGAGACCCCGGACAGGAGAAGTTTCCCGAAGGCCAGATCCCAGGCCTAGGGTTAACCCAGTACCCCTCTAATCCCCTCGACTTTTCCTACTCCAAACTTCTCTCCCTCCTTTTTTCCCTAAATCCTATCGGTCCAGAGGAGGGGTAACCTCGTTTCCAAAAAAGCCCAACAACCCCAAACCAAATCATGAAGCAGAACGTGGAAAAAACTACCCAGGTGGGTCCCGGCCAAGCCGGGGAATCCCATGCCGACTCGTCGGTCAGCCCCCATCGTATTCTGGGGGGGGGCAACTTACTGCCTAATGATACGCCTATGGCGCGACCGGCTGCTACTACAGCGCCAACAAACAACACAGACTCGGCTGCGACACACGCGCCCACACCACAGACTTCGGCTGCGACACACGCGCCAACGCAAAGCACAGACCAGGCTGCTACCCAAGCGCCACGACACTCACAGACCAAACTTTCCACGAGCGCCTGGCAACAGAGCATCGTTAGGAATAGTTTTAGGAACAACCCAGACCGTGACCAAAGAGACAAGGGGAAGGCTGCCTGTTCAAGTGGTTCCATCCCGACCCCGGCGGGTGAAGTACGCATGCTTAAGCGCGGAAAAACTTTAGCCGGGGAGAGGAAACAAGGCGATCGGATGCGCACAAGCTGCGAAGGCAACAGCCAGCGCGGAGCGCAGATGGTTGCCACAGAGAAAGTACGCGACCAGCCACAAGTACGCGAAGGTGTAAACCAGCGCGAAAAACGGCCGGACGCGGAAACACGGGACCGGGGGCGAGTCCGCGAAGGGGAAACCCAGCGCGAAAAATCCCCGGAAACGTTGGAAACCACCGGAACAGTAGGCCGGAACCTAGAACCGGACACAGAACGACGACCACCGAAAAGGGGGAGGGGGAAGCGGGCTGGAGCTTCGCACAGGGCAACCCTGAAATCGAGCGCCGGTCAGGGCACCTCTGAGCCACAACCTGGGCCAAGCGGTTTGGGGGCGGCAAAGAGGGTACGGCCGGATGATACGGCCTCGCCGAGCACGCTGCAGGGGAACCCGAAACGTGTGAAGATCCAGACCGCTCAGGGGGAACAGAGAACCTACGCGCGGGCCACAAAGGACATTCCGGCGCGGCTCTCCGTGGCGATCTGCTTTCCTCCCCCCTCTCGAGACCTGACGCAGACAGAAACCACACAAATTAAGACTGAGCTGGAAAGACTGGTCATGGAAGCTGACCTGACTCAACCACTCCCGGCCTTCCGCGGCTTCCCTAGGATAGCGGAGGGTACCGTGCAAGTGTGGTGTGAGGACGACAACGCCCTGACCTGGCTGACTCAAAATGTGCCCAGAATTAGACTCCCGGAGACAGAACAGACGCTGACCGTCATGCGACAGGACGAGATACCGACCCGTGCCCGAGCTGCGCTCTTCGTCCCCAGGTACAATGGGGACATAGCGCGGCTCCAAAGTATTCTGATCCGTCAGAATACCTGGTACGACATAGGGAGGTGGTCACTGTACAGGGCGACTTCTGTCGGTGGGGATAACCACGGGACATATTTGACCCTGGGAATCCCGGCCGATGAAGTTGACCAGGTCTTGGAGCGGGAGCGGCGTATATCGTACCTACTGGGATCAATATACGTCCGCTTCTATCAGAGACCTCAGCCCTCTGACGTCAGGACCGACACTGACTTTAAGACCACGACCGAGACTGTACCGACCCTGACGAATGACCAAGACATGGCACGACTGGAGGAGGAAATGGCGAGAGCGGCCATGGCCGATGCAGACATAGAGTCTGCACCACCCACATCACCCGGGTGGACGTCACAACTGCTTGCATCCTCCCCAGCAACAGACAACTGGCACGGAGTGGAGGAGGGAGGGACACTATCCGATGGATCAGACTCCTCCTAACTCCACACCACCGGCAATGCCGCCCACACCCAACACCATCCAGATCATACAGACGAACCTCCAGCATAGCCAAACAGCAACGGCTAGCCTACGCAGGGCGCTGGAGACGAAACCAAGAACAATCGCACTCATACAGGAGCCGTGGATCAGATGTGACAGGATATGCGGCCTTGGAAATATTGGAGGTAAATTAACACTCAGCACACATAGCACCCGAAAACCACGAACATGCATATACACTCCTAAAGACGTACCTATCACGCCGCTGACCCAATTCTGTTCCAGAGACATAACCGTGATCATGCTACAAACTAGCATAGATACACCAGATCTCGTATTAGCATCGGTGTACATGCCAGGCGACGACGAGAACTGCCCACCGAAGGAGATGGATGATTTGGTCCAGCACTGCGAGACCGCCAAACTGGACCTGATCATCTGTACCGACTCCAACGCTCACCACCCACTATGGGGCAGTGAAGTATCGAACACCAGAGGTGAGGCTTTATCCACTTATTTATTCTCGACTAACCTTAACATCGTAAACCGTGGCTCTGAACCCACTTGGGTTACCGTCAGGGGACAAACGATCATAGACCTAACGCTGGCCACAGAAAACGCGACGAATTTTATCTCAAACTGGCGAGTGTCAGACGAACCATCCTGCTCCGACCACAGGAGAATTCGTTTTACACTGGCGGCCAACACAAAAAAGCCCGAACCCAGGCGAAACCCACGTCGAACAAACATACCTGAATTCAAACGCCTTCTAGCAATCTTACTAGCAAGGCACCAAATGCATCGAAACCAAATAACAGATCCAAATGAACTAGAAAATACTGTTACCGAACTAGGTAACTATATTACCGAAGCATACCACACCTCCTGCAAACTAGCAGTACCACGCATGGGCAAAAGTAACCCTTGGTGGAATGCTGAATTAAATAAACTCAGAAGTACACTACGCAAACAATTCAACAGAGCAAAGAACACCAGACTCCCAGAGGACTGGGAAACATATAAAACTACTCAATACACCTTTAAGAAACATATCAGAACCGCCAGGAAAACAGCGTGGCGGAAGTTCTGTGAGTCCATAGAGTCAAATGACGAAGCCGCACGGGTGCGGAAGATCCTATCAACTGATCAAGACCGCACCCTCGGCGCGCTGAAAAAACCAGATAACTCATACACACAGACGGACCAAGAAACCAGTAAGGTACTTCTTGAAACGCATTTCCCAGACTGTAACCTCCTTGAAGACAGAACGTGGGCGGCCGAATCAAGATGGCCCCCTACCGAACAAGACTGGTCTACAGCTCGGAAAATAGTGACAGAGGATCGGATAATGTGGGCTGTGGAGACCTTTCAACCATACAAATCCGCAGGACTTGATGGAATCTTCCCAGGCCTATTACAATGGGGAAAGGCCGTCCTGACACCATGGCTGTTAGTAATCTACCAAGCCTGCATTGCACACAGATACGTACCCCTCGCATGGCGCGAGGTGAAGGTCATTTTCATCCCCAAACCCGGAAAAACGGACTATACACAACCCAAAGCCTACAGACCAATAAGCCTGACATCCTTTCTACTGAAATCCCTGGAGAGGCTTTGCGACAGATACATCCGGGATGGACCACTGCGTAAGTTCCCGCTCCACAGTCAACAACACGCCTACTCCACGGGGAAATCAACAGAATCAGCTTTGCACAGCGTAGTCTCAAAGATCGAATGTGCAATAAATCACAAATGCTCCTCACTAGCTGTCTTCATCGACATAGAGGGCGCTTTTGATAAAACCATGTTTAAAAGCATTAGCACAGCCCTCGGAAGGCACGGTGTGGATACGACCCTGAGAAGCTGGATTACAACTATGCTCAAGCAGAGAGCTGTACAGGTCACCATAAATAACACAACTCGAGCCATCGTTGCGAAAGGCTGCCCTCAAGGGGGCGTCCTCTCACCGCTACTATGGAACCTTGTTGCAGACACCCTAGTAAGGAAACTCAACAATGAAGGATACTTTACCGTTGGTTACGCTGACGACATAACCATAATAATAAACGGAAAACATGAAAACACGCTATGCAATCTCATGCGGCAGGCCTTAAGAATAGTAGAGGACTGGTGCAAAGAGTATCAGCTAGCAGTGAACCCCACCAAAACCGAACTTGTTCTTTTTACCAAAAAGAGAAAGTTGCCACCATTAGAACTACCACGTTTCTTTGGTACCACCCTAAGCCTTTCAACTGAAACCAAATACCTGGGCATCTTTTTGGACAAGCAGCTGAACTGGGCGAAACACACTGAATATATCACCACAAAAGCCAGTATTTGCATGTGGCAATGCAAACGCATGCTAGGCAGGAACTGGGGCATCAGTCCCGGTATAACACACTGGCTATACACTACAGTTATCAGACCAATAATTACTTATGGCTCATTAGTCTGGTGGCCCAGGACCGACCTGAGCACAGCACAGAAAGACCTCGAAAAGCTGCAGCGACTCGCCTGTGTGGCAGTCACAAGCAGTATGAAAACTGCTCCCACTGCGGCCCTGCAGGCAATGCTGGGACTGCCACCATTACACCTTATAGTGCGGGAAGTGGCGGCCCTGGCGGCTCTCAGGCTCAGGGCATCTGGCACTTTAAGAACAGACTCCAGAATCAAGCACACGCGCATCATGGAGGACGCTGTTGGACTGCAACCCATGATGAATTCACCCAACGACAAAGCCCAAAAGACACACCATTTCCAGAAGCACTACAATATAGTTCTGGAGCAGGAAATGGACGATCACTCGGGTCCCAAAGAGCTGAGAATATACACTGACGGATCAAAGACAAGTGACGGAACCGGTATCGGAGTTTACTCCGACGATCTTAACATCAAAATATCCAGACCCTTGGGTAAACTCAACACCGTCTACCAGGCGGAATGTATGGGCATTATCTTAGCGGTCCACGCCATAGAAGCCAGGAGAGTCACGAACACCAACATTCGCATACTCTCTGACAGCGCCTCAGTCCTCCAATCCCTAGGGAAATATTATACTACCTCGAAACTTATACAAGAATGTCACATTGCATTGGAACGCATCACGGTGACCAACCGCAACACTGTGACGCTGCAATGGATCAAAGGACACAGCGGATCACTAGGGAATGATGCTGCCGATATGCTGGCCAGAAGAGGTTCTGGTGCAGTGGCGGCTGGACCCGAACCCATAATACCGCTCCCATTCACCCAGTTGCGCACATGGCTTCAAGAACACACACACGAGCAGGCGGAACGCTGGTGGGCCTTGGCACCAGGCTGCAGGCAATCCAGGGAAGCTATGCCATCCCTAAACAAGAAACTGACCAGTCGCCTTCTGCGACTGAATAGGTGCAGCCTGCGATTGGTGGCGGGGACCATCACCGGGCACTGCTCATTAAACAAACATTTATACACCATAGGCATTACGGACAGTTCTCTATGCAGAGCATGCATGGAACAGGAGGAAACTGTATCGCATGTACTTCTCGAGTGCACAGGCGTTACCGAAATACGGAACCAAACGATAGGAACACAAAGCTCGCTCACAGACATCTTGAACACACCGGGTAAACTGATCTGCTTCTGGAGGGAGGTTGGCTGGTTGGAGTAAATTTTTGGCCGCCATGGCTCACGCACAATGGTCCAACATCAGGACTAAGTGCGGAAACCATATCCTGATAGATAGATAGATAGAACCTTCCTCCCGAACCGCCTCCTAACCTTGGACTTATTTCCCCTATTTCCCCCGACGAAACCCGCATTGCTCTTCGCCACATGAAGAACCGGAAAGCGGTCGGGCCTGACAATGTGCCAATTGAAGTGTGGAAGGCGATGGGCCCACATGGCGTGGACCTTCTGACGGATCTTTTTAACCGCATCCTGATCACCAAGGAAATGCCGAACCAGTGGCGATTTAGCCTGATTATCCCTGTATACAAAGGCAAAGGTAGCGTACAGGATTGTAGTAGCTACCGCGGTATCAAGATCATGTGCCACACCATGAAGCTCTTCGAGCGCATCATTGACACACGGCTCCGTAGCGAGTGTACTGTCTCTGAGTGTCAATATGGCTTCTGGGCGGGTAACAGCACCATGGACGCAGTATTCGCCTTACGGAATCTTGCTGAGGCTTACAGAGAGAGAAGGAGAGCTTTGCATATGGCCTTTTTAGACCTGCAGAAGGCCTTCGACTGTATACCTCGGCAGTCCATCTGGTGGGCACTGCGCTTCAAAGGCGTTCCCGAGGCCTATATTGACATTATCAGAGACATGTACCGCGATTCCGTGTCCTCTGTCCAGACCGCTGTTGGCGAATCGAATGGCTTCCCAATATCTGTTGGCGTTCACCAAGGCTCGGCTCTTAGCCCGTTCTTGTTTAACGTAGTGCTCGATGTAGTTACGGCAAACATCCAAGATAAGCCCCCATGGCTAATGATGTATGCCGATGACATCGCCTTCGTTAATCAGAACAAAGCCCATCTTGAGCGCAAAGTCAACATTTGGAAGGACACGCTTGAAAACGGTGGTCTGAGACTAAATGTGGCGAAGACTGAGTACATGTCCTGTGGCGGCACGGATTCAAATAGGTTCATCCGAATAGGTTCGGACCTGATCAGAAAGTCCGATACGTTCAGGTACCTTGGATCCGTGCTGCACGAGTCTGGCAACGTGGACGACGATGTCCAAGCACGTATAGGCGCGGCTTGGGCGAAGTGGCGCGAGGTAACGGGCGTTGTATGCGACCGCAAAATGCCTCCTAAGCTCAAGGGGCAGATATATAAATGCATCATACGGCCTGTCCTACTGTACGGCGGTGAATGTTGGCCAGCACTAAGCAGACACACCCAGGAGCTTCGCGTCACGGAGATGAAGATGCTGAGGTGGATGAGTGGCGTAACGCGATCCGATCGCATACGCAACTCTTTCATCAGAGGTAGTCTTGGTGTCCGTGACGTGGGGGAAAAACTGCAAGAGTGTCGTCTGCGATGGTATGGCCACATCATGCGCCGCCCTATGGAGTACGTTGGTCGGGGATGCATGAATATGGCTGTTCTTGGGGCTAGGTCCCGTGGTCGCCCTCGCAAGCGCTGGTTGGACGTCGTTAAGTCCGACATGAGAGCCAATGGCCTAACTGAGAAGGATGTTCAAGATCGGGCAAAGTGGAGGAAGCTAAGTAGGAAGGCGGACCCTGGCAATAGCCGGGATTAACGCCAGGTAGAAGAAGAAGAAGACTTTAACACTATAGATTTATTATGGGTTTTCCTGTAATTCATGGTAATTTTTCATCAAAAAAAAATCTATTTCAGTTTCCCCCAAAAGTGACACCCGGTTGAGCGGTTATTGAAAATTTATTTATTTTCGTAATGCGTTCGTGTTTGGGTCATAGAAGTTCATATGATTACCAAACCAAATTTCAATTAAATCAGTCCAGTAGATTAAAATAATGGCTATGACAGACGAACAATTAGACACCCGAATGACTATATCCTGGTTCTGTTTTTCAGGTTCGGAACCCTGTTGAAAGGAGAAGAGAGGTGTGGAGTGGGAAATGCATGCTTTACTCCCAGCACGTTCTAATTTTCATAGACGATTTAATATTACTTCGGCTTCTGGAAATCGTCAGATTATACTTTTTTTTTTTCGATATTCTTGCATTACTTCCTTAAACCACTAAAAAAATAACCACGCTAGTGAACGTCAAGAGCTAGCACTTTTGAGCTAGCAATTAACCCACCTTAGTTCAATCTGACGTTTGATCGATTTTTTTTTTTCTGATGGCTTATCTTTGGTGGAAGTTCTTAACAGGATGCAAGGTAGGTATACCACTATTGAAAAAGCTTGGTTGTTGCATTAACAGGATGTTTTGTATTCTTAGTGAATTGGTTACTTAGAAGTAACCAATTCACTAAGAATACAAAACATCCTGCCTAGAGGCAGGCGTGCTTCATCTTCGACCACATCATCGCTTGACTATCAGGTGAGATAGTAGTCAAACGCGTGCCTATCAATTTAAAAAAAAATACTTACCGTTTGGCTATCTTGGTCTACGTAGCGAAGTCCGAAATAAGCGGTTTCCAGGAGGTCTAAATGACGAAACACCACGTCCAATAATGCTTGTCCTGTGTTATTATCCTGAAACAAAAAAAAAATGATAATTTTTACTAACGTTTTTTGTTCAGCAGAGAAACAAGGCAAAAAGTGAGCTCGAAAAAAATTAAATTCAATTGATTTTGCAAATTTTGGTACCTAGTTCATGTATTACAAAACTTAGTCAAACTTAAGTTGTGTTGAATAGACATATATTGAAGATGTCATCATCATCATTTCAGCCAAATGCCGTCCACTGCTGACTGTAAGCTAACCCCAAAACGCGCCGACCATCCCGGTCTTGAGCAGTCCGCATCGATCCGCAGCTTTCCACATTACGTTTGCTCGTACGCGGTCTCCACTGTAACATATCTCTACTCCATCAACCGCCTGTCCGTCTACAGACATGGCCGGCCCACTTCTACTTCAGTATACTGATTCTACGCGCAATGTCGGTGACTTTAGTTCTCTGGCGAATGACGTCGTTGCGAATACTATCCACTAGAGAAACCCCTAACATTAATACTCTCTCCATTGCACGCTCAGAAACTTTGAATTTGTGGACCAGGCCTATGATGAGTGTCCGTGTTACGGCTCCGTAAGTCATTACGGGTAAGACGCACTGGTTATAGACCTTCATTTCCTGCAGAGATTCCGCCATGATGCACTGACCGTTGTTGATATTTATGCCCCGTCCTTTCCAATTAAGCGTCTTGAAAACGTCCTTGGAGGACGTTTTCAAGACGTGGTCGTAAAGTTTCGGAGAGATGACGTCTCCTTTTATCGGAGAGAAGACGTCTCCTTTTATCGGAGTGAAGACGTCTCCTGTTATCGGAGAGATGACGTCTTCTTTTATTATGCCTTGACGCAGTTGGGTTGGATTTTTGCTTTGTTCATGTAATTGGACGGTCATTGTTGCGACCTTGAAGATGTAGCTTAAAAAAACTTTTTTACAATAAAATACAACCGACTTCCAAATAAACACACTACAAAGTTTAATATACCTTCATTAAAAAAAAATTACTTTGTCAAAAACCTGGCCACTTAAAATAACCAAAAAGTTCGAAACAAGTCGCTTTTCAAGCAGTCTGATGCAGTTGGCGGCATCAGATCAGTGATTGAACTGCATCAGACTGCTTGAAAAGCGACTTGTTTAGAACTTTTTAGTTTTTTAAACGGTCGGGTTTTTTGACAGTCTATTTTTTATTTCCTACTTTTTAGTGAGTTACATTTTTAAAATCGTCTTAACGAGCCCTTTATTCGATAGGTTTTGAAAATTAAAAATTTATTGAAGACAAAATATGGCGCCAAAAATCCACCATTTTGTTTTTTTTTAAATTTTGATATTTCCAGTTTTCCTCTCACAGTAAATACAAATCTAACGACACCTCACAAGCTAAAATCCATCGAGCCGTTTAGGCTCTAGAGCGTGCCAAAGAACATACATACATACACTCGAAAAACATAACCTCCTTCTTTCGCAGTCGGGAACAAAAGAAGAAACAAAACCATAAACACCGACTTCCAAAATTAAAGTTATTATATAATTTTTTTGTGTTTTTATTTGGAATGTGGTTGTTTTTGTAAAATGTTTTTTTTGATCATCCTCAACTAAATTGACATTCCCTGTGCGTACTCCTTCAAAGCGTACCGGCGCAATGTTAAGTTATGAACTGGTGTAAAAAATAGACAAACATGCGATTTCAGCAATCCCGGTCCATTTGCTATCATTTACTGAGGAGTTCCGTTGCCTATCTCCAATGAACAGATCCTCATTAAATTGAAATGGGAACATCCCGAGAAAATACTTTTCCAAAATTTACCCAAATCACTTCAAATGTGCGTATAAAATTTTAAGAATAATCTCAAATCCTGACCTGGGAAGTCTACTCTTTCAAACAAAAAAAGAATTTTCTATAACGGTATTCGAGTAATCGGGGAATCAATTGATCAATAAATAAATAAATGTACTAAAAAAAATACGGAAAAATACGAATCTGAAGAGCTTGTTTGGTTGAACTTGCTAATCTCAGGAACTACTATTTCGAATTGAAAAATTCTTTTGATGTTAGATATAGCCCATTATTGAAAGAAGGCAAATCATTTTTGCTTAACTTGCCACTGAGAAATGCAACACTAAAAGGATTACTATATTTCTTCTTATCGGTTATCTCGTACATAAGTGGGCATTGAAAAGTGATAAATTTTTTTTTTCGTGTCATGTAGGTACTTTGCATATTTATTACATAAATTCAAGTTCTTAAAACGTTAAAGACCACGTGTTGCTGAGAAGTTTGTTGGTCACTTCTCCACAGCTAAAACCACTAGGAAGTGGTGAAAGGCGGGCGTTTTGGGGGACTGTCTTTTGTAAAACTTGACGATCAAAAAGTGCTGGCTCTCAGCCTAATTTGAATAAACGACTTTTGATTTTGATTATGATAATGTCAAAATACAACAAGAAGACACAAGACACAATTTTGCAAGTTGTAACATTTTACAACTTCTTGCTTCCTTGTTTGGGTTTCACAGCTCATTGCCATTTTGTCCACCATGTTTGCTAGCGTTTCCCTTAGCGAACTTTTTTTATTCCCGGACGTTAAGACGTCCATTGCTATTTGACTGAGTCAACTTTGGCTTTCTTATTCTTAAAAACTGAAATATTTAGACAACTTTGGCTTATTGGGTAGTTGAAAATATTTATTAGTATAGTTTATAGCGGCCTCAGTTCACTCACAATGGTTCTCAATTCGGCGGGCATTTTTTTTTATTTATGTACGTCGATTACTCCGAGGTTTCTGATTCGATTGGTGTGATTCTTTTTAAGTTCGAAGCAGTATTCTTGTCATTTGGTCCCATAAAAATTTGATTCAATTTGGTTCAGTGGTTTTTATGAGCATTATTGATTATTTTAATTTCTGTGTTGACGAAGACGTCGTCCAAGTAACTTAAAAGTGAAAAACAAAAAAAAAAATACAAAAAAATATAACCGACTTCCAAAGAAAACACAACAAAGAATAAAATAACCTTAATTTCGGAAGTCGATGTTAAAAAACAAAGAAACAAAACCAAAAACACCGACTTCCGAAATTAAGGTTATTTTTTCCGTTTGTAAGCTTATATAGGTATTTTAAATTACAGTACGCATTTTAATACGGTTTTCAACAATAGACAGAGTGTTCAAGAGGTTTATTTGTATAATTCGTCCCGAACTCCCTACGGAATCGGGAAAAATGTGATATGCGCATAAAAAGTCGCGGGCAAAAGCTAGTTTATAATAAACCTTAAAATAAACTTAATAAAGTACGTTTTTTATGGTTTATTACAATAACATTCTAATTTCTACATAATGCGATGCGTCGGCAGCACGAACTCAGTATGGCGCATTTTTTGAAATACCTCTTTATAATGCTGAGTTGCATCCAGTTTCACTCGGAACGACTGTTTCTATATCTTATAACTTTGTTTTGATGGAATCGGCAGTTATTTGTTATCTCTGAGTGCTCTATTGCTAAAATCATAAGTGTAGGATCGACGCAACTTATCGACTAATAGTAGGTATTTGGCTCGCCTACGTATCACCACGTGCTGCTTGACTGACGGTTGAACACAGACCGGCCCTCACTCAGTCGGCCATTTTGTGACGTTTGCGCCCGAGACAAATCATAAGTATGTACATACACTACATCCCTTCCTTATTTTTATTTATATTATTTATATATAAATACTACCTGTAATTAGTTTTTTATGGATCTAGGCACTTTTAAATAATCTATGTATGTATTTATTAGAAAGTATTAATTACGTACTTCAATATCCCCCCAGAAATTTTGCTATCGTTAATCTCTACAGTAATTGTCTACAAACTTTTACACAGAGAGCTATTCCAAGTTTTCAGTTAACTGACTATACATACAGTGAATTAGTCATTTGACAGTTCAAAACTAGCTATAATAAATCTTTTAGGTTTGATTCGTGATTCGCTAGTATTCGTGATAACCAAGTCTAAGCACCACTAAAACCAAAAAACCCATATTGATTTAAAGAAAGAAAATCAAAGACTAGATTCACATACAGCAGCTATTTAAGCAAAACACAATTCCTATACTCGCACTCTCCATGAGAAGAATACCGAGTATACTCTAATTTGTGCTACCAATAGCAATGACACCCTGATACAGACTTCCTCGTCTATATCACTCTGGGATACTGCTACGATACCCTGGTTCACTCGCCGATCCACAGAACTAAGAACTCTAACGCTAACTCATCATCTACTTCATAACATCACAACGTTAATTATACTTAGCTTTGGGCAACTTCCCTACAAAGAGATTTTAAAACATACCAACCGCAAGCTATGGATATCAGAGCTTACGAAGAGAAGAGACCTAGGCCAATGTTTTTGTCTAATGTTCATCTGAAGGAGCTACGCTCACGAATTACTCGAGCATTACGGTCATAACTGCACCGAACAGTTTGAATAAATCAATCTTATTTTAAATCTTGCTCATATTAACTCACATACCTAGTAAGCAACCCAGTAGTGAAAAATCTGTTTAGAAATTGTGATAGCTCAGAATTCTCTGTACCCTTTACTTTACTTCTCTTTAATAAATCTCGCTTTAATAAATGTCATTAATATTAAGTTGCTGTTTATAATCGTTTACTATCGAATTTACTAACTAAATTTAGTAACTTCTTATGTAAGGTAAGCTGTCAACATGTTAATATAAAGCCTTGATTCAATTTTTCACTAAACACGTTTAAGTTGGAACATGAACTTGTGGCAACCTTGTCATGCAATATCTCATTCTTTAAGTTCGTACTGAATAAAATGTTTTTAATATTATGTAATTACTATTTAACTCTTTAAGTAATCGCATTTTTTTTCTAGTATTATGGGGATCCTTCTTTATGGTTGAGAAGCTAGTTGTATTTTCTCATCGATTGGTACCTCTACTAAAAAATCATTGAATTTCGAAAACTGTGTCTTAGTTTCCATTTGGACAATTTGTAATCCGATTTTAAGTACCAACTATAGTCATGGCGATTTCATTCCCAAGCAGATCTCTAGTTCCTTCAGAGATGACGTATAAAGTTGCATTTATGGATCTATCTGCTATTTTTAAATTTAATTATTTCCTTTAAATGGTCCTTTTAGGCTTTAAATTCTTACATCAATAACCATAAATCTTATTGCATCTGAATTACATGGAATATAGGTAGGTTACTGGGGTCATCATCATCTGCCTAGCCTTTTCCCAACTATATTGGGGTCGGCTTCCAGTCAAACCGGATTCAGCTGAATACCAGTGTTTTACGTGGAGCGGCTGCCTACCAGACCTCCACAACCCATTAACTGGGTAACACGGTACTTCTTGGCAAGACTGGAGTCAGAATTACTGGCGTCTGACAATCCGTAACGACTGCCAAAGATCTATAAATGACAGCCGGGACCAACGGCTTAACGTGCTTTCCGAGGCACGGAGGAAACTCGGTATGTTAAGATGGTCACCCATCCACAGACCAACCTTGGCAAGCGTTGCTTAACCTTGAAGATCGCTCCTCATCTTTACAAAAACAAAAAATACGTGACCATTATTTTTTCAATACTCTAACTGTCGGACTAAATAGATTTGCAATTTATTGATGGTGGAAACTAGCCTATTGACTGTAATTTCATAGCTGGTGTGCTCACGTACCCGCAATATGCGAGGATCTTCACAAGATTGGTTATTTGCGCCATCAATGCGGCCACTAGAAAAACCAACGGAGCAAATCTACATTGCACTTTCATTATATTAAAGATAGTATAAATTTTAAACTCAAAACCTCACCTACCCTAAAAGAAAAAGCCTAAATCAAATGCCGACTCAAATTTAAACATCTTAAGTAACAAAATCATAGCCTAAATATTTCTTATTTTTTCTTCTAACCCGTGAAGCAACCTTCTTCGGATCGTCATAATCTTCATCTTGCTCGTACACAATATTATTCTCAATCACCCAGTCCCCCGGTTCTTGCTTAATCGGAGTGCTGCTTGACAACCGTTTCTTCTTTTTCCTTCCAGAATCATCTTTTGACCGCTTCTTTGGCCGTTCATCTAACACCAAATGCTGGTATTCCTCAACTATATAGTTCTCCGGTTCATAGCTCGTTGTGATTTCAACTCCAACGGATGGATCAACGTCCGGTAGGATGTAGTAGTTTTCAAAGTCTCCTTGTAGAGTAATTTCGTTCATGTCTGCGGTGAAGTGCCTCTTCTTCTTACCCGAGGAGCAGTGTTTGATGTAGGCATATTTTGGCTTCGTGTCATCGGGTAAGATGTTGACGGTCCACTCCGGGTTTTCAGTTGAGGTAGCGGGTATTTCTTTGACCTCTTCCATAGTGATTTCCTGTTCTTCAGCAATCTCGTAGATGAAATTGTCAGATATCGTGGTGTCGTCCATGATTTGCAGTACTTCCGTGTTTTGCGGTTCAGCTGTCGACGTTGAGGATGTCTGCGGGATTATCTCAATAATCTGCCTGGGGTCAGGCATCTTGGTGATGACTTGCTCTAGGTTACTGGGGTATTTCCATTTATTTAGGTATCCCGAGACAGTCAATCATTGTTTCTTAGCTTGTCCCAAATAACCAATAAATACTACCACACTTAAATAATAATGCAACCTGTCCTTCCGATAAGGACAAGCATAATATCAGGGTCCACATGACTGACCACGTTTTTAAGATGTAGTGGTGATTTTCATCATTATCGAAATATCTACTAATCACTTTGTTCATTATGGCACATATAGGTACATGAACATAATTATAATAACAAGATCATTGGATAGGGTAAAAACCAACATTATATTATTATTTGCCGTAATTTACAACTAATGTAGGTGTAAATATACAAACCCAGCTTAACATTTGCTCTCAAATACCATTATGATATTCTATAGTCCATTATTACTTTAGTACGAGTTAGTAAAAAAAAAGAACTTAGACATTCTTTAAAAGTGTAATCAGTGTAGCTGCACATTCCAATGTAATTACTTTTCATAAGTTAAGCAATAGTCACCACCGTGAAGTAGTTGTAAAGTTTTTTAATTTTAAATCATAATAGGTATCTATTTGCTAATTAAAATATCGTAATGGATTAAACTATATAGATTTAACGTTGATACTTCTTTTGGGAGAAGGTACTTGGCGTGTTGTGACGTATGCGCCCGAGACAAATCAAGCATATCTACATACACTACAATAGGTGTGAATCACTCGGGTAACCCGACCAGCAACAATGAGCCAACCCATTCATCGTTAATAGCAAAACCAGTTGCGTATAAACGTTTAGAAGCCTCAACTATTTGTGTCACATAATTCGTCATATTCTTGTAATTTTCTAAACGTATAGAAATCTAATGACGAAGCAAAGTCATTCCTCTTTGAAGATGAGTCGTCGAAAAAAGCACGCAGTTTTGTTCCCAACTCCGTGTTCTTTGTTTCCATTATTTGCACAAATAATGTCGAATCGATCGTTAGTATAATCATCGCTCGTACTTTAGCATCTGCCACTGCCGCAGCCTCAGTTCCTTCCACCTTTAAATATTTATCTGCGCCTTCTAGCAGTAACAAATAGGCTTTTTAAAATCATGTTACGACCAATAGAAGCGCAGCATTAATAAAAAGATATGACGCATACGAAGTTGCGTGGGTCAGCTAGTCTTTGGATAAGTGGCGAAGGATTTTGATGTTATTATCCTATCATAATAGGATAATAACCAACTACATTTCGCAAAACGTTGTTTGACTGAATAGCGCGAGTCAAAATTGCGTTACTGTCGATTGACGTCAGATGGCTAGAGTTCTCTGTTTATTTTTCATAGACAACGTTCAACGTTTACAACATCAACATTTATGTGTTTTGATGATATTTTCATAAGGTTTTGTGAATTGTAATATAAAATCTCACAAAAATGGGGTAACTACGAGTATGTTATTTAGCAAAATATAATCTTTAAGAAAGAGCTATTAAAAAGGATAATGCTGCTATAGGGCGCTAAAATTGCTTAACTCCAGCATTCAAAATTATTTGTCCGTTCAGGTTAAATTTAACTTTCATTCGTAGACTCAAAAGAATTCATAATTGACAAATCTATAGGTATACTAATATATGAAGCTGAGGAGTTTGTTTGTTTGTTTGTTTACTTGAACGCGCTAATCTCAGGAACTACTGGTCCGATTTGAAAAAATATTAATTCAGTATAATAATAATATAAATTCAGTGTTAGATAGCCCATTTATCGAGGAAGGATGTAGGTTATATATCTTCACGGTAAGACTAATAGGAGCGGAGCAGTAATGAAAATTGTGACGCAGACAAAGTTGCGCGGGTCAACTAGTGTTGAATAAGTAGCAAATGATCTTCTAGAAAAGGGCTTTCCAACGGTAAAAGTCTTAAGTAAATTGAACATTCTGGTATCTTCCCATAGTTGCATAACCATTCTCTTAGATTATTGAAAATACTAATTTATATTACGCTGTGTCAGAAGTCAGCTGCAGTCCCGTCATCACGTAATATAAATCATTTTCCTTAACTTTCTTCCATATTTGAATACTTCCAAAATATGTGCAATATTTAAGATCGAAAAATTTATAGTTTTTTATTTTTATTAGTTTAATTTCATTTTATATGATAAGAATCATTTTCCACTGAACTATCTAACATATCAATTTCGAAATTCCAGTATTTACTGGACTTTCGAGTGCACAGAGCTCCATTTTTTAAACTACAATTTCGTTTTTTTGTGAAATATGGGTCGTGTTTGATGTGCTATATCTCAATACTTGTAAAAACCAATTCAACTGCATTTGCACTCTAATTGTAGAAAATTTCATTTACTTTAATAGTCTACTGATTAGTAGAAAGCCAAAGTTTGAAAAATGACTGAAAATGTTGAAGTTTTCCGAGCATCACGCAGTTAGCACAGGTCTTTCGAGGATACGCCCAGGTTAATGGGCGCCGCAGGCGCGCTCGCAACGCTTCTTCCCAATCTGGGGGGCCCGAGCACCACCTATATACTTAGGGATCGTGCGATCCATGGCCCTTTACGGGGCCCCGGTGTGGGCTTCTGACCTGACGGCCAGCAGCATCGCGATACTGTGAAGACCGCAGAGGGCGATGGCCGTCAGGGCTATCAGGGGGTATCGTACGATCTCCTACGAGGGGGGTTGTGCACTGGCCGGATCACCGCCCTGGGACTTAGAGGCGAGGGTTCATGGCTCACTTTACCGGTGGCGCGAAGAGGTGCGCGGGTTGGTGAACCGATGCAACGCGAGATCGAGTTGCGTCGGCACAGCTCCGCGAGGCCATGGTGAGGGAATGGCGGGAAAGGCTTTCGCGACCTACCGCCGGCCTCGCCACTATCGAGGCCATCCGGACAGTGTTCGACGAATAGCTCGGGAGGAAGCACGGCACCCTGTCGTTTCGGGCGACGCAGGTGCTCTCGGGACATGGCTGCTTCGGAAAGTACCCGTGTCGCATAAACAGGGAGCCGATCGCTCGGTGCCATTACTGCACCAAAATCTTCTGTGAAATCGTAATTTCATAGGAGGAGGCTGCGGAGAGGGAAAAGGAGGCCGTGGTCACTCTCCCGAGCCGCAGCAGGCGAACCGGGCGTCGACGGAAGGCGGATAACTCCCTCTTCCAGCCCCCGTAGAAAGGTCCGGAGGGACGGTGGACTCGGGGTCGTCCGCCACCCCCCATCCAGCAGGACCCGAGACGGTGGCGCGTATTGTTCTAGACGCACCCCTACTGGACACCTTACTCCTCCCGCGGGCCTGAGGTGGCCCGCGTACGCGGGCACTAGCCGGGGGTTATTAAAGGCGTACTAGCTCCCACAATCCTCGGTCAAGTGTGAGAAGGAACACCGGGGTGGTTTTTAGTCAGTAAGAGTCTGACAGACCCTTCGCCCGCCCCAGGCGAGGGACATCCATGAGGATATTCCACCCCGGCAACAAAAAAGAAAAAGAAAAAAAAGGTCTTTCGAGGTTGAAACTTGGGTGTACACTACTGGCATCTACCCTAATAACATACCAAAATATCAGGATGGTGCAAATTACTGCAACCTAAAATGTCTTTTATGACTGGCCTATCCATGCAGAAGAACCATTTGAATTTGGCATAACGGCGTAGTTACCTGAATTTATCGTCCGTCTTAATTAAATACGGTGAAAATAAACTCATTATTCGTTTATCGACAGAGGAATGCCTTCTTAGTCTGAGAAATTCTTGTCTGTTTCCAATTTAATTTTGCTTAGCCTCACCTGAATCTAATAGGGTGCTTTCTTTTATGTGGACTTAGATTACAGTTTTCAAATATTTTTACAAACTAAAAATGAGATGAGATTTTCTGTTGTCAATTTATTGGGTCGGAAGTCGGCCGCAGTTATTGTTGTACAAATAAAAGATTAGAAATCTAAAAGAACCCAATGATGCTGCGGATATGCATGGCTTCTGAGAAGAAACTTGATAGTGGTCAGGAGCGGTAGCATAAGGCGGCACTGTTTGAAATCAGACTTGATAGTGGTCAGTAGTGGTAACATAAAGCGTTACTGTTAGAAATCAAATGCTATCAAACTTGATGGTGGTCGGGAGCGTTAACATTAAGCGGTTCTGTTAGAAATCAAATGCTAGCCCGAGCTATAATGCAATCGGGCTGTCTCTGATTACCTATTAGCTTTTCTTTATTTCTACCATTATGCTAATGCGCACGCGATGGGTCTGGAACAGTAACACCAGTAGTCGACTCGACAACATAATGCATGGGTTGCTGCAACTCTCACGCGCATCCCACAGGCTTGCGTGTGCGCCGGTGACGTCGTAACTATACCCCAAAGTTCTCGTTTACATTTTTCACAAACAACTCAAAAATGGTGGTTGAGTTTCTCAATATAATTGATGCGTGAGAAAATACGTTGCTACCTGCGATTTTATTTTGTTTTCAGTAAGATTGATGCGTTGAAATTATCTACAACTCGATTTTATTTTGATATATACAGCATTGCCAACACCAATTTAACAAATCCTACAAAAATGCAAGCCCGATTGCCCAATTTGGGGACAAAATATTACTGATTTCCTACAAATTCCGCTCATATTTGTTTCAGCTGATTCTATAAGATTTTTTTTTTCACACTATGTCACATGTATTTTTCTCAATGTATACTAATGTTAAGTTTACTACTTGACATGAGTGATACTTTATGATACTTTAAATAATTACAGTTCTCTGCTTTAAAATTGACACTAAATTTTCGCTCGATCGATCGGAAAAAATGCAGCCTGGTAATTTTTGGTCTAATTTCTTGAATAACTTCAAAACTATTTATTTTAAAATTAGATTATTAAAACCCTCACAGTAAACCACAGGTCACAGATGTCCTTAATGTTTACTACATTTCAACAGAATCGGTCCAGTAGATCCTTAGAAAACTGACTGTGACAGACAGACAGACTTGACAGGTAGACCGAATGACCCTATAAGGGTTCCGTTTTTAACGGATGCCCGGAACCCTAACCCTTATCCTTTTACGGATGTAGGTACGCGTCCGTGTTTGGGTCATAGAAATCCATATTAATTACTGTGACCCAAACACGGACGCGTTAAGTAAATAAATAAATTTTGAGTATGGGGGTCAAACTAGAAAATTATAAAAGTTTTTCAAACAGTAGGTATCGTGTGACATATCAATCACAGAGCTTGTTGTGAGATTTTTTTTCATAATTTTAAAATAAACATTTTTGAAGTTATTCAAGAAATTCGACCAAAAATCCTTATCTTCGAAACTACTGAGCCTAAGATTTTGAAAAAAATACAGGTTAGAGTTCTTTACGTACAGATTACAGGAAAAATATTATTCGAAGTTTGTAGTGTTAAAGTGGCGATTAATGGCAACCCCCCCCCCCCCCTTTTGGGTGAGGTCTATGTCCAACAGTGAACGTCTTTTGGCTGTGATGTTGATGATGATGATGATGATTATAGTGTTAACATGTCATTCACGTTACAAAAATGAAATTGGTTCGGAACCCTTTGCGCGCGAGTCCAACTCAGTTTTAATGGTACTCGTAGCTCCATAGCAACAGCTGATTTTAAGCTAGCAAAAGCGTTTAAATCTGACATGACTAACTACAAATTTTAATAATTCGGAGCAAATAAACTACGAAACGAAGCGTTTGCCTCAAAAAATCCCACCTACCATCAACTAATTACTCAAAATCCAACAAAAAAATACATATAAGTCGCAATTAAGAGAGCAGCGTGCGTTTGAAACATATCGTTATAAGTGTAGGTACCAGTTTAAGAATCTCCGCCGGCTTGTGGAAAAATTGCGATACAGTTCGTTGGGCTGAATAATAAATGACTTAATAACAGAGTACGTTTGCTCCCAGCGTATGAAGCTCGAAAAATAACAATGATTTGAAAATCTCACAGTACGGTGTAGATATAGCGGGCAAAATGCTCGCGATCTGCCGCCGAGCCGCAGACCCTGAGCCTGGGGCCGCGGGCCCCATCTTGTGTGATTCCGTGGATTCTTGTGTGATTGTGGCCTACCGCCACAATGCCATATAGTTAGTACAGTTCAATTTAGATATCACTTCGTTTTAAGACGCATAATATATCCTCAGTAGCTGATTTTAAAATTAGAATCACGTCCAAACGGCTAGTCGTATTTGTTTGAAAAAATATGTGTTACATCAGACTATTTTCTTACTAATTTGATCTATGAAAATGTTGAGTTTTATTTGTTCAACATAGTGTAATTAATTTGTAAACTTATTTTGCAGACAAATCTAATCTTATGGTTTTTATCTGTTTATGGGACCTTTTCTATATAATAGGCTCAACAAGGGTCTTAGTTTCTATAATGTAAGGTATAAAAGTGTAGTAAAATGTTATGTCAATATTTAGAGACTCTACATTACATAGACACAGAACAACTTCTAGAAATTTGTTTGCATGATTTTATTTATTTCCCTCGTAAGTATGATTACATAGGCTTAGATTTAGATATTAAGGTATCATTCAGCTTTTTCTCGTAGTTGTTAAACGAATTTTTATTTTTATCTAGTTAACTTTAAATTGTACTGCACCGAAGTAGTTGGATTGTAAAGTGATGGCCTGAAACACAGGTTTGTTTTATCTAGATCGGGCTGGTCGCTACCTATGTCAAAACGCTGAGCCGGTGCTTCCAGGAGCAGTTAGTGTTATTATCGGTTGTTTTAGTTTTATAAAAAAATCGTAAATACTTATTCTTGCGAAGAAGAAAGCAGTTGCTCTTATAATTTTGAAAGGCGCTAAATGTTACCTATCAAAATAAATTGATTGGAAATTTTTAAAATCTTAGATATTCCTGGTTTTCAGATTGTTTCATTTGTAAATACACAATTACATAAATTAAAAAATAAATTTCAACTTTCTAGGACATCTGGAAGTGGGTTAGGATGTTGATCTCATGCATTGTCTAAATGTCAGTGAGTCAGTCAGTCATACAAATTTTGGTTTTTAAACGTTAATATATCAATAACTGGTTGGACTGCAATTAAGGAATTTTGGATTCTAGACAAACTAAGGAGCTTTAATAAATTTGCCTTTGTTTGCTCAAGGTCGATGGCGGAAATCGTCGTTTTAATAAACAGCGGCTCACTATTTCTGTTCTATTGTAGAGTTCAAAATACTTAGAGTGATTCCATTTTTATTGTTTCTAGGATCAGTTGGCCATGAGACAGTAGGTCGGTTGGTAAGTTTTAATAGGCTTATGCTAATATTGATCGTCAATAAAGTACAAAAGAAAGTTGTTTGCTCCAACATTTTTATCGAGATTAACTAGTATTCACTTCAACTTTGGATTGCGTCTACAAAAACAGGTAAAAAATAGTTTCTGCTTTGCGAAGCACAGTTATGCACCTTTCACTCTGGGAGAAATTGGTTTTTAATATCGTATACGTTATGTTAATGATAATGAATCGAATGTAATCCCACCGTCTATCATCCGCATACAACTGAAAGCACAGCCAGCAAAATACGTTAATCAACACGACAGCCACGAATGGATAGGTAATTGCTTGCTCCATTGTACGGACTAATTGTCAAGGGACAGGTGATATATACAGGATGGCTAAACATTGACGTCCAAAAATAAAATTTACTAATTAAAATTTTCGAGACTTACATCTTCCGGCAACAATGGAAGTTCAGTTTCCAAGAAGTTTCTATTAGTTTCTCCATTAAGTCTGGACGGCAATTAAACGGACCAATTCGTTTGTATTGAGGATACCAGACCACAAGTTAACGCCGAGAAAATGATGAAACATTGATTTTCAATTGCCCACATGTGGTAATTATGGCCAAAAAAATGGTTTTAAACAGATGGCTAATTTTAACCTCGCCGTCTTTGGAGACCAATTTCAGCAAAAGTAAAAGTAAAATTTTTTTTAATGATTACAAAAGGTGAAGGTGAGACTTATTTAGGAACCATAAAGTCACCGGTTTAGAGTTTTAATTTAAAGTTGAATGTTTAGGTCACAATTTACGGAACGCAAATTTTTCACTTTAAACCAATATTTTCACAATTTTTAACACAGTTATGAAGCTGATAATTTTGTGCATAAAAGTACATTTTATTAAGGTTCAGTTGCAAAAAATAAATCTCGACAAAGATTTCTACTTTTATTTTTAGATGTTTTTCAAGTTGGTCAGGTCGATAATTCTCAAAAATTAAAAAAAAAAATCATAGTTCGTAAGTATCGTGTTCCGTTAGTATCGTGGGATATTAGAATCACCCCATTCGAATACCCCACGATACTAACGGAATCGGTGGCAGTGGCAGTGGTTGGAACCGATATAGTAGATGCAAAAGATGCTTATGAAGTGTGCAAAGATTTTTTGAAAAAAAAAAAAACCAAAGTGTTCCTCATCTTAAAAAGCGATATTGATAACATATCAAAAATATTGCCAGTTTAACTACCAGTTCTCAAAGGAACTATGCAATTGCATCAGATAATAACGGACAAAAATGACAAATACACAATAGCATATAGAGATGTAAGCTGCTTTTGTGAAGAACAAAGAGGATAGTGTGAGTGTTTTTTCTCCAAAACCTCATAATGTGATAGATCCTAGAATAACTCTTGATGGTATGGATGGTATGAATCCAGTTGATTCCTTTTTATTGTCTTCAGCTGTGATGAATCTACCCTTTGATCAACCTGTAAATATTAATGACGATCAAACGACAGCAGAAATTGGATCTAACTGCTCTTTATCTATCACACGGCACATCTTTTATATGTATAGCCTGGTCAAAGCCTGGTGAATCGCGGAGGCTTAATACAGTAGGGTCCTGTCAGCACCTTTGGTATGGAACCCTTTTTTTTTGAAGGATGTGAAATCATCAAATGACTCCTTATAGGCGGAGCAGAAGGGAGTGTCAGACTTTTGCTGACTTAAACCCCTCCGTGTTCTTCCTAGTGCCCTTTGCGTTCTAGGGCCACGGTGACTCTTTCGAACGGATTCCGCAACCCTGGCAGGCACTGATCCTAGCGGGCCCCGTATACTATGCTGATATCTCCTTGAGGCGCGCCTGGAACACAATGCGCCGTCGACCCGGGCCTGGTTCTGATCGGACGGCGAGCTACTCAATGCTCGCCATTCGCAGGCCCACGCCTACGGTGTTCTGCCTCCTCCTTCGCTAGCATTACTGCTTCTTGGTTCGGAACCCTACAGGCCTGATCCGCAAGTCGAACCGCCAGTACTTCGCAAGTACAAATTTACCAAATTAGTTCAAAACAGTTCTACGATAAGTGCTTAGAACCAGAACAAAGCAGAGATCTAACGAAATTGGACCCTAGTAGATAATTTTCAAGACCTTTTTGAAATCATGTGAGGAGCTCAGTGGTTTATTCCGCTTGGTGATTGATTACGTACTTTAAATAAAGCCTATATTTTTCTATGATTTAATTAAAAATGTTTATTGTATGACTTTTCCCTATATTTGTAGTATAAAACGGTATTACTTGCCAATCTTCATAGTTCTAGCCCAACGATTTTGATTCCTTTGAGACGTTTTTGTGGAATAAATGGCTGAATATTTTTTTTTACGTTTATTTAGAACTATGATTTTTCCACAGCTTTAAGGGACCATAAACCTGAGTATATGGTTTACCTAAATTCCAACTCGATACCTTCACGCGTTCCCGAGATAAAGGGTCTTAACAGACAGACGGACGGACAGCAAAGTGATTTTAGAAGGGGTCCGTTTTTTTTTTTGAGGTGCGGAACCCTAAAAATAATAAAAATTAAACTAAATTAAAGGGGTCTCACATAAAAGAAACGTATTTTTTTCGTTTTGTGTCGGTTTTTTTTTCCACTAATAGAAAGCTAAATTTTCCGAAAGTAGCAAGCAGGCTATAATTTATTTTAGAAAAGATTCCGACGAAAATTGCAATACTAAAACCGCGCGAAAGATGTCGCGGGCGAAGTGCTAGTCTATAATAAGCTTAAATATGAGACTAAGCAATTATGGGCTACGGACGGACGCGAAAGCTTCGACTTCTCTCAAACTTTAAAAGATCAGTCAATTTGATTCTAAGATATTGGGTAGATTAGATTCTCAGGAATGGTTGAATTTATGAGATCAAAACAATTTAGTTTAATGGATCTCATTGGTGACGGAAATCCAATGCTCAGCCACTACGGCAATAAATCTGAATATTATTTTCATCTCGGGCAAGAAAAAGTCCTCTCTAGATCCGTTAAAGACAAAGGGTCCTTTGTAGATAGGAAAACTTACGAAAATACGGTGATTTATCTACAATATCCATACAATTTAGCGGGGATAGTCGAACTTGTGTCGGTTTCACTTTACCCAAATCAGATGATTTTAGCCCAACATATCTTGAGAATTTGTTTCACGAACAAGTAGCGGGTCTTCGACACAGACTGAACAAAAGCATTTCTGGCATAAATTCCTCGGATGTTTACGGTTACGGCAGAGACTCGTATGAGTAGGTATTATCTCAGGATGAGCAGCTTTAGTGATTGCCTCGGTATGCCTGCGTCACTGCGTGTGCTTCCAAGTTTAAGCGATGCCTTTCAAGTTAACGGGGCGTTACCCGAATTTTGGCTGTTACAAAAGCAATTTTAAATAGTCAAATAAGTTTGGAAGAATATTTTCTTGGACTGGTCCTATTTCAATTTGGTGAAGATCTGACGAAGAACTTCGGAGTTAGGCAACGGAACACTTTAGTAAGTGATAGCAACTGGATCGCGATTGCTGAAATCGCATGTCTTTTTATTGTTTACACCAGTTCTTAACATAACATCACGCCAGTACGCTGTTAATGAGTACGCAGGCAGTAAACTTTTTTACAAAAAATACAACCGACTTCCAAAAGCCAAAACACTACAAAGTATAAAATAACTTCGGAAGAAAGGAAAGAACTTTAATTTCGGAAGTCGGTGTCAAAAAACGAATAAATAACCAAAAACACCGACTTCCGAAATTAAAGTTCTTCAGCTCACTAACTTTTGTAGATATTTAGATTTTAGATGTATTGGACGTACGTTATTTAACCATTCGACGATATAAATTTCGTTATTTAAATTTTCGATTTTATGGTCGTTTGATATTTCAATTTTCGATGTTTTGAATATTGATATATTTTAATTTTTGATATTTAAATACGTACTCAATGTAAGCATACCGATGGAGAAGTCTCACGAAAACCAAACTGAGGAGGATTAATTAGGTGACGACTTGCTCAAAATCTACAAACAAATCAGGCAAATGAAAAACAGCGACGTAGAACTAGATGAGATGTTGTCACCACATGACATCCATCACTACGTGGTAAGCTACACTCTCGTGCTGGTGGCGACAGCGGGCGCGGCCATGCTCCTATCGCGGTGGCAACGACGCCGCATGCGACCCGTGCTTATCTCCCCAGACATCGAGCTTCGAAGTGTTAATGACGTAGCTAGTGTTTGTGCGCAACTACATAACAAGGCTAACCGTCAGCCCAGTGCTCAAAGTGCAGTGCAAGTGTGCGTGGTAAAACAACAAAATAAAGCATGTTATTTATCGTCTATCATCTCTCATTTCAGTACAGTTTGTTTAAACTCAGCACCAAGTTATAAATTCTTAGTCATAAAAAGTTACATTTTTGTGAGTGTTGATGATTTTGCTAAGTAGTCAATTAACTGTGTTGTCGAGTGAAGTGAACTGAACTACGCCGAGATCACTGGTTAAAAAGTTAAAGTGAAAAAACTTTGAAAAATGTTTATCAAACGGCCATAGTCATCGTACGTCAATCGGTGGGCCCCCGCAACCAGCCGTCCACCCAGCACATCGAAACAACGTAGTGTTGTAACGCAAATTGGCCATCGTTAACTCCGTTTGCACGCTTGCATGCTGCATGCTTGGTTGCATGCTGCATGTTGCATGCTTGCCTGCATGCTGCATACCTGCTTGTATACTGCATGCTTGCTTGCATGCTGCACGCTTGCTTGCATGCTGCATGTTTGCTTGCAAGCTACATGCTTGTATGCATGCTGCACGATTGCTTGCATGCTGCATATTTGCTTGCATGCTACATGCTGCTTGCATGATTGGCAGGTGATAATCAGTGACTAGGTACTCATGCAACTACAGGCGACTTATCAATACAAAGACCAGCGAGGCTAAAAAGGCTACATTAGCAGAATCAGTTAGCAAATCACGCTACCCGTCACTGTCAAATTTTCCCAATCAACCTTGAGCCCAATGCGTTAGCGATAAAGATGAAAATTCAATTGATTAATACTATGATTCTCCTAAAGTGACCTTTTTAGCTCCCAGATTATGTTCTCTGTATTTTTACTTTGTGTTTTTAACTAGACGTTTTTACCATATTAAACTAATTAGGTTTTATGTTTTTTGTGTGGTATATCTAACGAATTTATATTCTATGAATATTATACTTACAAAAAATTGTTATTTTAAAATTATATCAATCGTTTATTATATTAACTGATTATTATATCAAACATAATTATAGATTCAGTGGTTATATCTTGTAAATATTAGAGATTTTGATTTTTTTCATTTATTACTTACCCAGTTATATCGTCTACAAAACAGTATAATAATATACCTACTTTATTTTCACATTTACAATTTTTAGTATGTTAATCAAGTGTTGATAGCCTTCTCATAACGTCGGCGAAGAAAATAATCATTTTATTTAACTATTGATAGGCATACGTGTGACCACCATCTCACCTGATGTAGTCAAAGATGGAGCTCGCTTGCTTAGAAGTTCACTCTTGACGTAAATACTCTCAGGTTGCAGCTGTCAGGAAACACAGAATCTGGGAGGGAATTCCACTCCTAAGCTGTACGCACTATCAATATCTTTCCGAATCGTTTTGTGCGTGTCGTGTGTGTGGGATGTCCACTATATAGGTACCAGTGGCGCATCGCCGTACGTCTTGTGGTCCGATGAAGCAACGGGATGGGCGGAATTAAATTTTGCAATTCCGTCGCACATTCTCCAAAATGCAACCGATAGAAAATCGTCAATCCAGTAACTCGGCGTCGATGCTAAATACTTTGGAGCATCGACTCGACAAGCCTATCATTGCCTGCGAACTTGCGCTTGATAGAGTTTAAGCAGCTGTTCTGGCGTGAAGTACCGTCTTACCTTTGCTAGGATCTCCAACTTTCTGGCAGCTACTTGAGCTTTTGCCTCCATGAAAGGGCCAAAATTGAAAGTAGATGTTAACGTAACACCAAGAAGCTCAAGTCGGTCGGTTATCGGCACGGTAACACCTCGGGAAGATGGACAACTTCAAGCGCTCAACCATAGCCTCCGGGAAAGATCGGATCTGCGACCCACGAGCTCGTGCGTCGGACACGTACCTATCTCTCAGCAACAGTGCTGTCATCTGCATACCCAAAGTTACCGAGTTTTAGCAGATCATTAAAATGCAACAGGAACAATGTTGCCGAGAGCACCGACCGCTGAGGAACCCCGGCATTAAAATCAATCAATTTTTATTATTATGTAGAAGAAAAATGTTCCTAAACTCAACTCGATATTGTCAATTTTGTGGGACGAAGCATCGAAAATTATTTTTACAATATTAGAAACCAGTATTTTCGAAAAAAAAAAACTAAACAATTGGAAGATGAAGGAGTAATCTATCTGTGGTAATTATTAGTTACAGTTTGTTTAGTTTCATTTTGCCGCAAAATACACCGAAAAAGTGTTTATTTTTGTCAGATTTGCAAACGCGTCTTTAATAGATGATGTTGGTGCAATACCTGTATCTCGTGCAGCAGCTCGCGCTCGTCGAGCAGCACCACGCGGCAGGCCAGCGTGCTTGGCGTGGAACACAGGCAATCCATCATCTCGCCGTTACGGGCGCCGCCCCCAGCGCAGCCTCCGACCGACTCCTGCGACAAATGACGCCACTTACAAACACGGCACCCACACGTGACGACAAACGACCAAACGTACTTGCCGCAAACATCAAACTTCCAGGAAGGTTTGGCAAAATGTAGGGTTTCAAACATCGCTATCCGCAGTTTTGCGCGGGCTCTAGTATGTTGGGGGGGGCTAAAAAGGCCACTTTAGGAGAATCATATTAGAATCATAATATTAATCACACAACAATCTGTCAAATTTAATTTTCATCTTTATCGCTAACGTATTAGGTTCAAGGTTAATTATAAAAATTTGACAGTGACGGGTAGCGTGAAATGCTTTCTGATTATGCTAAAGTGGCCTTTTTAGACCCGCTGGTCCCTACGCATGATGGATATCGAGCTAGTTTCGGCAATCATTGTGATGGATTGTAGAAGTTTGTCAAGCGTGTGGATCTAACTTTACAGTACATGCTGTTCATAATACAAACACGGTGCCATTTTAGTCGTTTTACAAAGACTGCCCACATGAACTACTAAAATAAATCATTAAGATAAAAGGTAGATACAATAAAAATAAATAAGTATAATACATTAAATTATGAAACATCCTGAAAACAAATATAATAATTTTTTTTTATTATTTAAGTCATTAGATAAATGAAGTGAGCACTTTAGGAAAGTACACTTTTAAGCAAGGCATCAGTCAATCTACCCGTGATAACTTAGGTGAAGTAAGTGTAATCCCAAATATCCGCCCCTTTTTTTGCTTTAATTGATAAGAGCCAAGAATAAACGACGTTAGTTAGAACTTTCTCTGTGAGCCTTGGTACTCGTATATCGTTTTGTCCAAGAAGGTCAGCGGAGACGGGTCGGAAAATAGTTCTTCGTCTATTGTAATTGTGCCTGCAAACAAGATTGGCTAACCTGGTGGGAATTTCAGTCCTTTCTCTGATGATCTCTAAATTTGTTTGTGCGTGGACGTTGGCTTCGATCAAAAAAAAACTGCTGACATCATCATTTCACCGAAAGATGTCCACAGCTGGACATAGGTCTCCCCCGAGTGTCGTAACAACAACCTGTCTTGTGCGTCTCGCATCCATCGGAATTGGCAGTATAACAATAAAATATCTCCAATTATTCACGTGGTAATGGCCGGCCCCACCTGGACTAGAATAGCCCAAGACAGAGAGGAATGGAGAAAGATGAAGGAGGCCTTCGCTCTTAAATGGGCCACCAATGTATAATTAATGTGAATCCAACAATGAATTATTTACCTTTATTTATTCAATTTACATAATCAATGTATTTATTTAAAATTATGAATTAATGTAAAAAATTATATGATAATATTGTAATTAACTTTAATGTATTTTTTTGGGAAATTAAAAGGCTAAAATAATAATAATAATAAATAAGTAAAGAAAATAAATAAAGGAAATAATAATAAATTGTACCGTCGTTGATACAATTTTTTGAATACGTAAGACGTTCAAAACATTGATTGATATTTTCTTAAATGTCAACAAAGCAATTAAATACCTTTCAATTGATTAACCAATACACGCACAAAATTGTTTTGTTACTCTATAGAGCCATTGTATTTGGTTTTTGGTCCGTAACGATATTCAGGTAGGCCGTAAATTCTAATACAAGAGTTAGTACCTCGGTATTCGGTCCACAAAGCCAGAAGTTGTTTGAAGTCAATTAAGGAGTTATTTGCAGTCAGACTCTATAGTAAAATCACCAAAGGGTTCGTCGAAACCAAATATATCCTCGTTAAAAGTTAGTCTGGTGTGGGAGAGAGCGCGCCCCCGCTTCTGATTTAACCTTTTTATTTTAATTAGTAACAGCGGCGCCCTCCCTAATAGGCGGATTTGATTCGGCTGGCTTTTTTACGTACACAAAGAGAAAATTCAGATTTCGGTTATTCACTAAGAGTAACGAAGAGTATTCTATTGTATTCTATTCACTGTACGTTTATACAAGACGTTTCAGAAGTGCGTGGTCCTACTTAGGGTGATGTTCTGTATCTCATATACAGAGTGAAATTTTAATGTGCTTTCATAACCAAATCCGAAACTATGAGGAATATCGAAAAACACTTTAAGGAGCCTCGAGCCCGATTTTGAAGAAAACTAGAACTGCATATTTGGATTTTTGAAAAATCATTATTCCTACCCTGGAATAGAGACAGTGGAATTAAGAAAAAAAACACATCTTTATTATTCCAGCAAACGAAAGTCTATCTAATAAGGATCAAATGCTGGGAAGTAATAACACAGTGCAAACTAAAGGAAAGGTCTCATTTTTAGGGTTCCGTACTCAAAGGGTATCCAACGGAACCCTATTATTAAGCCTCCGCTGTCGGCGGGCTGTATCTCAAGAACCGTAATTGGTAGACAGTTGAAATTTTCACAGATTGTGTATATCTATTGCCGCTATAACAACAAATATTAAAAACTATGGTACGGTACCTTTCGTGTGCGAGTCCGACTCGCACTTGGCCGGTTTTAACAAAGAAGTTTTAAAATTTCTGAGTGAACTACCTACCTAAACCGTAACTGATATTTTTTTTTTAAATTCAATGATGCAACTGTACATTGTCGGGTCCGATGTTGAAGAAAACTAAAACTGCATCACTGATTTTGAAAATTAAAAAATGATTTTGTTAAAAACTTGGTCCCAGAATTTGATCCTTATTAGCGACACTTTGGATGGTGCAATAATACAGGGTGTTTTATTTTTACAAAATCAACCGATTTGATTCCTGGGCTGACTAGCCCAGTAGAAATCGACGCTAAAAATACTAAATTCGCAAAGTTGGATGAAGTTCTGATTTTTTGGTATGTTATATGGACCAACTAGTTAGAATACTGTGAATCCAAATTTGCAACTTCGAAAAACTGGTGCTTGCTGCGTACCCAGCGATAAACTGCCGAATTTTTGAACTTTTTGTCTTAAAGTAAAAAACTTTGCATTTTCGACCACAAACATACCGAAACTACATAAAGACACCTAAATTTGCAACGATTTAAGCCTAACTGTAGCTCTATGAACCATATAGGGATCAAGATATAGTCCTTCAAAGGTGGTTAATTTTTCTCCCAAATTAACAATTTGAAGTTTTGCATTGGCAAATCGTGTACCTACGTGACGTAGGTTGCCACAATCGCCTGTATAGATGAGTTTTGATGCTGGACGATAGTATGCAGGAGGTATTCCCCATCCACCACTACATATGTTTTGGCATTGAGGAAGACGTTTTCAGAGGCTGAGGTGAAAAAGAATCATTCAAATCGGTTAGAAATTAGCGAAAATATCGCTGAACAAACATTTTTCGTGGGATCCTATCATCAGATCCAGATTTATACCTTCCATCAGCTCAGCAACATGAGATGATGATTCCAGACACAAATATCTGAATTGAAAAAAGAGATGTTTGTTTAGGGGGCAATGGTCCGTGATTTACCCTATAATTACTCTGAGGTTATTTGTACTCAGGCTGAGTAGTCGTTTAGTCGCGGATGTAGAGTTAGCACTGCCATGTTTTAATGTCTGCAGTCTGTAGCCCGTGAGCATTTGATATTATGAAGTTCAGTTGATCTCTGGCGGATCTATGAACGAAACTGCGAGAAAAGCAGGGGAGGAGTGGGTACGGGCCTAGCACTACCATCACGGAACCTCTCTTCGCAAGTTCATCTGTGGCATCGTTGCCTAAGGATCCACTGTGAGCCTTGATCCAATGGAGGGTGATTCTGTTAGACAGTGATATACACTCCAGGGCGAGGTGACATTCAAAAGTTAATTTACTGTTGATACCGGCTAAGTGAGAGCCGCACTCTCACACGAAGGGTTACGTACCATTAACCTTAATTCTAATTATTTATTAGAAGTGCACCATCTGTGAAAATTTGAACTCTCTATCTATTACGGTTCTTGAGATACAGTCATACAGCCCGCTGACAGACAAACGGACGGACGGACAGAGGAGGCTTAGTAATAGGGTTCCGTTGGTTACCCTTCGGGTACGGAACCCTAAAAACAGAAACATCCTACCACTTGCGCCACCCCCGGCACACCCGTGCAATACTCGCACCCAACTGTCATTTTATCAGAGCCATTTCGCAAATAGAATTGGGGTGATTTTTCAGAGATAAAATATTATTGGGATTGAAAGGGCTGTAAATCTCTTTGGGTGATTTGATTACCATATTTCTGGTGACAAAATTAAGGAAGTTGAAACAATAAAAGGACCTAGGTGTTTGTTTGATAAAAGTTAACTTTTACTCCTCACCTAGATAATATTATCAAAAAAGCATAGAGAATGTTAGAGTTCATTTTAAGAAATTGTAAAACCTTTCGTAATAATAAAACAAAAATACTGCTTTATAACAGTCTCATTCGCCTCACATTGCCTCACATTCGTTGTGTCTTGAACGTGTCCAGAAACGTTTCGCTTGGCATCTAGCATTTTCCAATGGTATCGCAAACAATTCGTTCGTACAACGGTAGGCTAAAGCATTTCAAAATGAAATCTTTAGAATAACGTAGACACTTAATTGACGCAATGTTTGCCTATAAAAACTTCAATCATGAAATAGACAGTCCCAGCCTGCTTGCCCTTTTCAATTTTCGTGCACCTTCTAGAATCCCACGTAATGCTATTACACCTCTTCGCCCACCTTTAAGAAGAACCGTTTTGGGACCCAATTCGCCCTGTGCAAGAATGTGTAAAACAGTGAATGGCCATAGGGATGTTATAGATCTCCACTTTGACACTCTTGCTAGACAAAAAACATTATTAATCGTTAACTGAGTAACTCTTAATCATAATAATTATTTGAATTGCACATTATTGCTTTTATTTTTTAATGTTAAATTTCTATCAATTTTTATATACTTTTTTTATAAATTTTGTTTTATCAAACTTAATGAATTTTATTAATTTATGTAATCAACCGATTTAATGAATCTATACTTTAATAATATATAAAGCTGAAGAGTTTGTTTGTTTGTTTACTTGAACGCGCTAATTTTAGGAACTACTTGGTCCGGTTTGAAAAATTCTTTCAGTATTAGATAGCCCATTTATCGAGGAAGGCTATAGGATATATATCATCACGCTAAGACCAATAGGAGCAGAGAGTAATGAAAATTGTGACGCAAACGAAGTTGCGCGGGTCAACTAGTGTTAGGTATTATAATTTTAATATCATTTTCAAAACACTGTAAGTAGTCGTATTAGATGTTTTGTTATTTTTACCAAATTTAAATTCAGTTATTCAAAGATATTATCTATTTATGTGAATGTTACCAATTTCAACATTTTGGACCAATCACTCAACAGTGATAAAACCTTATCCCATATGAAAGCTGTTAGGGTATTATTAATTTCTTATGCTGGCAGCTACTGGAAATTCGAGTGTGAACATGGTGTTTTGAAACGTTTTCAATGCTGAGGAAGCATCAAAATTCATCGTATCAAAACTGTAAACAAAATAATTTTTCCTGACATTTTTAAATACGCCGTTCACACTGGTGGCTAGCGAGACGTTACACCCCTCCCTTTTTTTGTAGGATGCCTGTAACAAAGCAGCGCGGCACTTTGCGACAAATTTTAAGGCGCCCTAACCAACCAAAAAGAACGACGAACCAGCGACAAACGTCACACAAGTCGGTAGAAGGGACGAATTCTAAATCAACACAAATTATCCACAAATGAATATCGAAATTCAATGTTCAAGCTAGGGTTCAATGTTATAAAATATTATACGAATATGAAATCAGTTCATACACAGCACGCGCGTAATTACGATGACGTATGCAGCAGCCTGTTACGTGAGCCGAACTAACTGAGCAGCTATAGTTAAACTAGTAAGCATGTGTGTGTATTCGCCGCGCGCGTCTCCCCCCGCCCCACTGCCCGGGGAGGTAATTTGTATCGAAACGGATGATGATTTAGAACGAAAACGAGCGCGCAAAATTGCATAAACAGACCTTTGGGAATACGGATATCATGAAAAAACTACTGAATGTATCTGCTCAAAATAAAATTATTTGCTTTGTTGAACTACTACACAAGTTTTTTTAAGTTATTGTTTCCATACAAGGCTAGACAATGATGATAGAAATTGATATCATCTTTTATTTTGAACTTATACCGTCAAAAAGTGGAGTAATCGCCATACTACGTTTGTATGGAAGAATGATTGACTAGGGCGTCCTTAAATTCAATAACGCATTTTATTACATCTGTAATCTTGAACTTGCTGGTTATTTTTCCATTCAATGTTTACCATTGTGACCTCGATGTCGCCTGATGTAAAGCGATGCGTGAAAACAGTGGGCAGCACATGTTGTATGATTTGGTACATAAAAAAAACTTTTTAACAAAAAAATAAAACCGACTTACAAAAACAAAACACTACAAAGTAAAAAATAACTTTAATTTCTGAAGTCGGTGTTTTTGGTTATTTCGTTTTTGAACACCGACTTCCGAAATTATTTTTTACGTTTTTTTTTTTTTGTTTAAAAGTTTTTTTATTTTTCACTTTTTAGTGGTACCACAAATACAGCGTGATGTTATGTTATGAACTGGTGTAAACAATCAACAGACATGCGATTTCAGAAATCCCGATCCATTTGCTATCATTTATTGAAGAGTTCCGTTGCCTACCTCCGAAATTCTTCATCAGATCTTCACTAAATTTGAATGGAACCAGTCCGAGAAAATATTCTTCCAAACAAAAAAAAAATCACCCGAATCGGTTAACCACTGGCGAAAATATCGCTGAACAAACAAACATTTATCATGTGATCCCATCATGAGATCCTGACTTATACCGTCCATCATCAGCTCAGCAACATGAGATGATGATTACCAGGCACAAATATCTGAATTGCGTTAGAAAGTTAATGAAAAACAGTGCACATACACTGTTTTTCACTAACTTTCTTGTGCTTATAAAATTTGAGGGTTTCCCTCGATTTTCGTGGGATCAACAGATTCTAACATGGTGGCAATGGGACCACCTCAGGAGTATAGGCTTTCAAATAAAAAATATTTGACATTTATTTTTAAATATTTAATTAACAGAAATGGAGGAGAAATCGGTGAACACACATAAAAAAAAACATACAGCCGAACATAGAACCTCCTCCTTTTTTGAAGAAGTCGGTTAAAGAGGAGAAAAATGAACAATAATTGGGTCGGCGAACTGTGCATCAGAGAAAAGTTCAGTCGGCGAACCACCGAAAAGTGAATCGTTCAGTCGGCGAAACGTTTCGAGTGACGGACAAACGTTTCACAATCAAGAGTTGGGGACACGAACAACAGACACGGCAATACGAACAATTAACCCAAACTATGTCGACAGAGATTACTGCTCCTGCTGTCAACCCCACACCCCGTGTCGCGTCCCCAGACGCAACAAACATTTTCCCGTCATTGTCTGACTGAGTAGAAGTACTCGTAAAAAGAAGAGTCGCGAATTCGCGATTGACATCGGGGTAGCCTGGCGCGGCACCCAGTGTGCCTGGCCTCCCGCTCCGCCGCGCTTGCACTGGATATTTGCGATTTGCCTTGGTTTTCGTGAGAAAATACCCACGAGATAGACCGATAGCATCGGCGGCGAACACATGCCATCTAAACACATGAGTCTCCGGCAATTTCCTCGCACGCCGTGGTAATGTCTTTTCACAATAATCACGTTCTCACGTATAATATTTCCCATGTGCTTTGAGGTAATGAAATTTAACAGTACCTACCTACTCAACAAAAAAACTATCAACTGCGAGTTTTCCTACAAAAATATGCCTTGTTGCTACGCATAAAAAGCGTTTTATAAAGCAGAGACAAAGGTTTTAAGAGACAAAGGAACAGAGAATTTATTTATTCTGAGAAATTCCTCCCGGCGTTATGTTTTCTATTTCTTAGAATGATTTTATTTCTACAATTCCTGTGATTAAGGAAATAAATAATCTAAAGGTCTTCAAAGGGCGCATTCAAAATCAAATCAAAATCAAAAGGCATTTATTCAAATTAGGCTGAAAATCAGCACTTTTTGAACGTCAAAATTTACATGAAGATAGTCCCCCAAATCGCCCAGCCCCTCACTACTTCCTTGTGTTTTAGCTGGAAAAAGTGGCCCACAAACTGTCCAGCAACGCAACTGTCTGTTAGATTTCTAAATTCACAATAGTAAAGTACCTACTGTCCGCCTGCTCGCTCTTCACCTGTCTGTCTGTCCGCTCATCCACTTGTGCGCCTGTTCATCTATCTGAACGTAAAGTAAGTAAAATATCCAAAATATTTATACAAAAATTACTCGTAGATATAATGGTACGGAACCCTCGGTGCGCGAGTCCGACTCGCTCTTGATCGATTTTTTTCTTTTGAGGTAAAGAACCCTAAAAAGAATACGTTATTATCAAAATGTTTCTTAGTTATTGATGATACACACATAGTGTGCGAGCGGACGGCGGCGCATGCCAACACGCACTAGCTGCACGCATATTGATACGACGCGTCAGGCTTGTGATGTCGGGTACAGCCCAAGTGAACGAGCGCACGAACGCTAACGAGTGGGTCCCGATAGACACAGGACACTTCACGCTCGCTCACTTTTGCCTCTATACCAAACGCAGCCACTGCTCTGATTTTGGGTTATCCCTTCCATATTCCCAAAAATAAATTTTCGGAATATGTAAGGTTCTTTTCCTACATGTACTGTACAAACACAGAAACGCCGATTCAGCTCATATTTCCAAATTCCAATATTTTTTGGAAATCTACGGGACGGAATAATTAAGTAGATTTTTTTCGTTATCTATTAGACAAAATAATTATATGCATAGGCTATAAACAATTGCATTTCTTAATTAGTCATTAATAGTAACAAGTTTATGTTTGTTGACACCATTTTTTGGGAGACCGAGTCTCCCATGTCCTTAGGATAATACCCATATCTATAGTACTTATACGTGGTCCCCGGGGGTGGTGCTAATCAAGTAACATGAAGTAGTAGTAGGAGAAAATGTACCGCTCTTTGTGACCAATTCAGAGGAAATGCGTCGATATAGTTGTTCCAATCCAGGCAGAACAACCAGACTCATCGGGCGTATCGGGAGACTAGTCGCAGAGCATAGCGAGATCTGAGGCACGGTGCGCCGCTACTCCGCTAGCTGATCAATTTCAATTCTAATTCAATTTCAATTTATTTATTTCATGAACAATTTCCATTGTGTTTGGAAAACATACTCTATAAATAAATTACAAAAAAACACGTTCATTAAAATTATAAAACTAATAGGTACATTCATTTTACAATAAATTATAGAAAATAATAATAAAAAATATATAATTAAATAACATTGATTGAGCATTACCATAATTAAAAAAATTAAAATGTGGATATGTCATCGTCTAACGAATACAGAAATTTGTCCAATAGGAATGCTTCGAGTCTTGACTTAAATGAGCTTTTGTAATTACAGTGTTACGCGCTAGAATTAATGCTAGGTACATAACAACATTTACGTACATGTTGCGCCATCTAGTATCGAGTAGATGAATTACTGAGGTCAAGATGTTTCTAGAATTTTCTATGCTAGAACATTCTCGATGTTTCGACACTTGGTCAGTCGGAACCGGTATGTACCCAAACTTTCCAGAAGTTTCCATACTAGAAGGTTCTAGAAATAACTGTCGCCGGTATATAAAGGGCGGACATCCGGTGACTGGGGTCAGTATTGAATTGGCGATACAAGCGGCAACTTCGGAAGCTATCTTCAACTGCGAATTAAGTGAAGTGAAGTATTCAGTAGTGCGATTGTGTGTATTAATTAGTGTGTTTAAAGTGTTAATTACTATTGTGAATTAAAGTGTTATTTTTGGTGGTTTAATCGGCTGTTTTATTGTCACGAACCCCAAGCTCGTAACAATAGATTTCAAGTCCAATGACACTTTGTTAAAAATCCGCACCGTTTGTAATTGAGGACTATGTTGCACAATGTTAAGTTAGGGTATTATTCTGGTTTTAAAATCTTTCTTGCGCGTATTTCCCTCAACTGTCTCTCATCTTGTCTTTCATAGCTATGCAGGTATATATTTTAAAATTTACCAACAGTACCAACACATTGAGGCTGGACACAGTCAGAATTTTTAACTTTATAAAGTGTGGCTGACAACTCTCTATAACATCTGTTTAACATCATTAAGTGCAATTGTCGTGTTGTCTTTATTACGAGCTGTTGTACTAAATAACATAACATTTCTTTTCTTTTTCAGTATTAATTAAAAGCTTGTTATTTTCAAACCAAGATTTAAAAACTGCCATCACTGCATTAACCTTAGCGGAAAGCTCCTACTCGTATATGTCGTTAGCTTCAACTATTGCGTTGGTGTCATCTGCAAAAACTGTTAACTGTGTGTCGGTTAAAATTTAATTTATGTAATTAATTAAATAATTTGTGAATAATATAAACAAAATAGGCCCCAAAATCGATCCTTGGGGAAAGTCCCGGAATGCACCATCGTGCTGGTTGGCAACCAGACGAGAGGGCTCAATAGACATACACAGGGGGCTTACAGTCTCCAGACTAGTCCCCCAACGATGCCAACCTGTCAAAGCGTGCCTGAGGGTTAGCAGTATGGAAACTCATTTCCTCCTTCTCTCCCTCCTTCACTCTTCACTTCATGATCATGAACAAAATAACAAAATGAGAGATGCACACCGGATGTCTGTCAGATGTGTCCTACCAGACTTACCCAACGTTTACCCTGGAGCACCATTTTAAACCACGCACGGATGTATGTATGCCCGATACGATATCTGCTATCGGCGTCTCCGCAACCTTGAGGACTCTAGGTTCTCAACGCTTTGAGTTCTAGTGGACACCGGCCTGCATAAAATTGTCTACGCCTGTGTTTGCCGGGCGCATAGCTGTGATTTCTAGACAACTGAGTTCACATAAAACTTCAGTGAGGCGGCGGATGCGGCTCAGCAGCGCCCTTCTGCCCAATTGGTGTTGCTGGGGGCTTTCAACTAGTAGTAGTATAATACTCGTAAATAAACCTATACTTCGTACGCCTAGAGCAATAAGTCAGTTTCCGTATTTTCGCTTTCGTTTGTTTGGTCTTTATCCATGTCCCGACATGACGTTTACGCCTGTTGCTTGCCGACACTATCTTCACTGTTTAGTAATAGTAAATACTGCGTATCAATAGCACAATTGGAATTGAATTCTGACGAGCCGAATTTCCAATATGTCGAAATAACTGCATAAACTCGAAAACAAGATGTCCAAGAACGTTGCAAACCAACAACACAAAATACGAGTAGATCGCTACGTTTGTATTATAATTTATAACACATTTGCTCGTAAAATGTCTCTTAATTCACCAATTTCAATAACGCAATGTATCTCATTACGTACTTGTGCGATATTGTAATGTAAAACGCACGAGTTTCTTTTTAATATGGTAAAACGCATGGTTTAGCAAGATGATCTGTCTAAAACGAACGGTACTTTTTAAAATCTTAGCAAAGAGTTTTTATGTCAAAAAAGTGGTCAACATTTTATGAATAAAATTAACTTTGGGAGATAAAATATAATAAATAAACATTTCATTCTTTAATTTAATTAATTTTGACCATAAATTACAACCATTTATCTGTAACAAAGCACAAACATATTAATTTGGATCTGCCAGATACCAGCTTGATGCCCTTGAGTCAATTGAGAAACGAGCCAAGAGGATCATTGGCAATGAGAGGCTCGTCGCTACGAAGCTCCAAAGTCTTGAGCATCGACGAAGAGATGCTAGCTTATCGGTTTTTTACCGGTTGCATTTTGGGGAATGTGCGACGGAATTGCATAATTTAATTCCGCCAAGCCCTTTCCATCATCGGACCACAAGACGAACGTCGATGCGCCACCGGTACATGGTGGACCTCACGCACAAAACGTTTTGGGAACACATTCATAATGCGTACAGCTATGGAGTGGAATTCCCTGCCGGAGTCTGTGTTTCCCGATAGCTACAACCTGGGAGTCTTTAAGTCAAGAGTGAATAGGTTACTTCTAGGCAAGCGTGCTCCATCTTCGACCACATCATCGCTTACCATCAGGTGAGATGGTGGTCAAGCGCGTGCCTATTAATAGTAAAAAAAAAAAAAAAAAAATTCTTTATTAGTAATACTGGCTGTTTTTGTGCCTTTGCCTTAAAAAAAAGCGCTGAAGCGAGCGTATCGCTAACTAAATTTATTCGTTTAAGAAAGTCCGAGTTTTATTTATTTCCTCGCAAATATGATATAAAACGTCGTATGACATACCCACTCAACCGTTACGTTACTGACAGACAACGCACAGCCGAAACTGCTGGTGGTAAAAGTTGAAATTTGGCATGAAGTCACTTGGCGGCTTATTAGGGTCAAGTCACACCGAGATGGCAGCGAAGCGGCGAGCAGTTTCAGTGTCATATAATTTTAAACTTTATCTTTATTACTATAACACATATTATCGCGGGAGTCGTCGGAATGCTCGCGGCGCCGCGGGCGGCCGCGCGGCCTTTTCAAGTTTCTCAAACGATCAAGCGATAATATGTGTTACTGTGATAAGGATTAAGTTTAAAATTATATGACACTGAACCTGCTCGCCGCTTCGCTGCCATCTCGGTGTGACTTGAGCCTTAGGGGGTTAGACCGCTGAGTTTCGTCCGATCCGGAATTTCACAGTGTCACGAATGGAACAGAGCAACCATTTAAAAAAAAAAAATAATGATGTGTCGTTTATTTATATTTCCACTTGCACCAGTATACAAGATTCATTTTGTTTACTCGCATGTTTGTTGTTGTGGTTTAGTACTTTTTCACTATAATTTACAATTTCTCAGAAGGGTCCGTGGTGATTTTAATTTGGCTTCAGTCGAATATATGCATTATTAAGAACACATAAAGTAAATTCACGTCTCGGTTGGTTCTTAGGCAAACGATGTATGGACGCATAGCAATATCCTATGTTGTATTTTTTCATGGAAGTCGGTTGTATTTTTTGTGATCTACACCTTCTTTCTTTTGACCACAGTCAAAAATGTATGTAAAACAGGAGGTAATACTCGCACCCTCGTATCAATAGGCAGTAAACAGGCACCTTTTCATATGTACGTACTATGTGAATTTACTATGTAGTAGTTCGTTTGACTAACGGAACGTGAATATTTCGACCGAATTCACTGCATGAATGAGTGGCTTTGTACCAACTGCTACTAAATGACGCCGAAACTACCTACGTTTTATGAATTTCAATAGAATGCCTCTGTAGAATGCCTAAGCATTGAATGAGGACCACTCAAAATTACATTGCTCATCATCGAATTTGATTTAAGCGATCGGTATTTTGCTGAATGGATCCACGCGTCTGATATATTTGTTTTTTTTTTTTATTAAAATAATAACACACTTGCAGGTATCGCATTTAAAGGTGAAGAAGGCAGAGATGGATAACAAGCAATTTGGCGTCATTAATTTTTCCAAAGGATACCCTTTTAAGTCAAAGGGACCAACTTGAATTTGATATGGCACGTAGTAGTAGTATCCACGCAACGTATCGACTAAAAGTAGGTATTTGGCTCGCCTACACACCACCACGTGCTGCCTGACTGACGGTTGAACATAGACTGACCCTCACTCAGTCGGCCATGTTGTGACGTATGCGCTCGAGACAAATCATAAGTATATCTACATACACTACATCCCTTCCTTATTTTTATTTATTTTATTTATACATAAATACTACCTGTATTAAGTTTTTATGCATCTAAATACTTATAAATAATCTGTGTATGTATTTATTAGGAAGTATTTATTTCCTTTTAAACACTCTGCATGATACTAGAGGTATTTTAATCTTTTTTAATTTTAAACGGTTAATGACCCGACTATACTATATTGTAGTTAAATTTACCAATTATATTTTTTCAATGATAACAGGTTAGATCATTGTTTTGATTAACTTTCTTATATTCAATGTCATGTGAAGATATTATTATTATTCTCCTCCTTTTCTCTTTTTATTTAGTCATAATTAATCAATCCCATTTATGAATTAGGCGTATAGTTTTAATTAAATTTCTTGATTATTTATCATTAAAAACTTACCACTGACCTTCAATTTCTTTAATGGACTATATTTAGTTTTTTTTTTTTATATTTCTGCTCAATATTTGTCCTGTTTCATCATTACTAGAAAGAAATTTGCCTCCAGAAATTTGCTATCTTTAATCTCTACGGCAATTGTCTACAAACTTTTACACACAGAGCTATTCCAAATTACTAAACAACTAATGAGGCTGACACTGAAAATGTGAAAAACTCGACAGCCCAGCAGATTTTTTTTCGTGAAAGTTGTTCATAATGATGAAAACAATGATCCCTTTTCAGTCATCGCATTTGTTCTGTTATACGTTTTATATTAATTTCCTAACTAGTCTACTATGTAGCGATGACGGGCAACGGTTACAACCGAAGTTTCGAATAACTTCACCAGGGTCGAAGGTTCGGTTAGTTTTTGGCCGAACGTTCGGTTTTGACATTCGGTCGGTCTCTAATTTTTATATATAGAGTTAACTTGCACGCATAACTCTTGAGTTATATGTACCTATCGTAAAGACGACGATAACGCCAGCGACATTGAGGGAACTAAACGTGCACTCGTTTCGTTATTGATAAATCCAAGCAACCAAATCATCACAGTTTATTCTATATTCTATTAAGTACTTGTACTTATTTCAAAACAAATATTCACAAATCACCCGCTTACTGCTTATAAAACAATCACACTGTTCGTTCGTCACTGCGGCGCATTCGCGACTGCTTGCCCGCAGAGAGTTGCCTGAATTCTAGGCGCGTAGGTATGACTCGCGTTCCGACCGTTTGTATGAAGATAGAATGCTGTAGATATTATTACCGTGCTTTTGTCCTTTCTTTATTATTTTATAACTTTAAAAAAATAACCGTAAGGTGAGTGAGTGAAGATCGAACGGTTTTTTGATGAGATGAGTAGTGTTGTATTTGAAGTCTTGTAGAACAGTACCGTATTAGCTTATGTTAAATTTATTTTGTTGTAAGTAAAGAGCAAAGAGTATATTTTTCTAGAATATTGATGGCATTGTGCTATATCAGTTCAAAAGCATTAAAAAAAGTTTTTATCACGAGAATGGAACAGGGACTTACAGGGGGAATACGAAAGGTAAGGGGGTAGGTGATGATGGGAAAGATCGAAATAGTTTCTAAAATCGTTCAAATGGATATTAGACGTTGTTGATGGTCACTAGTCTAAAGTTTGAAGTGCCTTATAAACTCAGAACTAACTTTTAGAGCCAAAATATTTTTAGTTACACAGGGGAAGATTGAAGATAAGCTTAAAAAATACTACACAGACTTTTGTATTTTTCACACAACCGCTCACTTAGACCGGCAAACGCTGATTGAAGTGTGCAACGTAACAAAATTACGGTCTAAACAATGTTATAATGACTGCGAAACCTGCACTGAATCTGGCATTATGGACGTTTTTTTTGTGTTAGTTACACCGTTTTTGGTCTTTCCTCAACTCACCCTATTTCGAAATGTAGATAATTAAATTGTCTTTGAGATACTTAATACAAATTTCATTAAAATACGATCGGCGGTTTTGGTCCGATGATCCGATTGTCGTTTTTACGTCCGAGTTGACTGGTAGAGAATGCCTTGTTGCATTAAGTCCGCCTATGTACCACTATTGTACATGAAGTTTAAATAAATAAATAAATAATTATTAAACTCGTGACTATGGACTTTGACTCGGGCTTACATTAATTGTCTACTCGTTTGTAAAAACCAACTTACCGCACTTAAGTATATCATACATTTTTTTAACAAATTTGCGAGAACACAACAATGCAACAATCTTTGCAAATTAAAAATTGCTCGAAGTTGCAAAAATTTGCGACTAGCCATATGACTCTCATTTAAAATCAGCTGCTGAGGGGTATTTGCGCCAATTGATCAGAGGCAGTATCTCAACGGACGGACGTCGTAAAGTTTGCACAACATCGAACGTACTTTTCGCGCTTGCTTCGGTACGGAGAAACCAAAGCGCGCGCAAAAAATCTTGATAAGCCAAGATATCGCGAGCTTTCGTCATGGTACGCTTACACGCTAGGCACTCTTATCTTGAACTTGAAAGTGATTATTCAGGCTGCCTGCTTTTTTGTACTTTATAGAATGTGGCTTGCCTTCAAAACTAAAGTAGCCCATTATACACCCAACTCTCAATATTATTCAATAGTCAGCTTTGAATATAAAATGTAATTCATATTCTTGGTCCTTGAAATAAAGTTAACAGACGACTTGGATCCGAGTAGTTGGCTGGAAACAAGCCAAAGACAGGGTCGCGAATAGCGTATCAGTATGAACTATCAGTACAAACATACAGGCTTACTGGTTATTAAGTGCGTTCCTTGAAATGGGTTAAACTAGAGCTGATTTGCAATGACTTTGATTTTTAAAAAATTACTGCCTCGCAACCAAAAACTGCAAATTGTGAGAAAATTGTTCCACTCTGGACGGTCCAATTACAAACATTTTTTGGATAGCTCTGGAAAGAATATAATATTGCTATTTTTTATACTTGAGTGTTAAACATTATTTGAAAATGAAACGTCATAAAGTTCAAGCTATGAAAATTTTCTTGAAATGTCTCTTTGTTATTGAGACAGTTAACTCAAACGAAATACTTGTAATTATGGTATGTGTCGTACAAATTACAAATTGATGGAAAAATCAACGCAACTGTTTCCGACAACGTAGTACGTTAATGGTACTTGGTAGTAAACATTTTTCGATGTACGCCTAGCCAATGGGCAAGGTCGTACATTTTTATATTTATTTGTGCCTATAGACAAGGCAGATTTTTTTAATTTCGGTAGGCATGTGATCATAATAGGTTTTTGACTTAATGCGACTGGTTTTAGTCGATCAAATCAGGCAAGATCTGTCACCATCAGATTTTTAGAGTTCCGTATCTCAAAAGGATAAAATGGAACCCTTTTAGGATCACTTTGTTCTCTGTCGGCCAGTCCGTCCATCTGTTTGACTAGATCCTTTATCTCGGGAACGCGTGGAGGTATTGAGTTGAAATCATCAATATCTTTGTATATACAGAGTTATTTGTAAAATACCGTCAACCTCTTAGGCAGTGAAAGTAGGTACACTTTTTCATTGGCTAAATATTGCATTTTTTATCTAACAGCTCATATTTTATTTAAAATTAAACTTAAAATTTTACGTAAAAAAAATCGGCCGCGTGTGATTCGGACTCGCGCACGAAGGGTTCCGTACCATAAAGCTTAATTTAATTGTTTGTTGTTATACCGGTAATAGAAATACCCAATCTGTAAAAATCAACTGTCTACCTATTACGGTTTTTGAGATACCTACAATCCGCTGACAGGCAGACGGACAGAAGGACAGACAGTAGTAAAAAAGATACGGCCGTTTATGCTGCAATAAACGTATATTTGGACACTCAAGGGAATCAAAATTTATAGGTTATTTCTGATTTTTGAAGGCAGAAACTTCTTTCTCCTTCGCCAGAAAAAATCACAACATGCAATAGCGGTCAATACCGTTTTAGCAGATTACCTCTCCATCCCAAAAAACCTGCAAAAAAGGCAACAGAAAAACGGCCAAGTAAACCACCACCCGTAATACTATACGGTGTTAAAGATGTTAATAAAATTGTAGAATTGCTACAGTCCACAGCAGACAAGGACAGCAATACAGTAAAAATTGTCAACAGAAATCAACTGAGAGTAACCTGTGATGACATATCAATGTACAAAAATGTGATCACTCTAGTCCAAAGCAAAGGCCTCATAGGACATACCTTTAACTTGAAAGTCCAACGCTGCTACAGAGCAGTCATAAAAAATCTACACCGTTCGACTCCCCATAGTGCAATTATGGAAGCTATTAAAAAACACTGGAAACAAAATTGGTGAAATTATAAACTCAAAATTTTGTCCAAATAAAAAACCAACCTCACATTCTTTGTAAACATCGAACCAGGAGCTAATAACACAGCATTGACAGATATTATTAAATATACATATATATATAATATACATCCATCACCAGTCGATAATAATCGAAGACCCAAAAAAGAAAACTACATTGCCGCAATTTCAAAGATGCCAACAGTACGGTCATTCCAAAAATTATTGCATGAGACTTTTCCGATGTGTAAAATGTGCCCAGGGACATGAAACCCCAGACTGCCCAAAGAAAGACCGTAACACACCAGCATAATGCACCCCTTGCTAAGGCACACATCCGGCCAATTATAAAGGCTGCAAAGTCTGCAAAGAGATCCTAGAAAGATGAATGGCAAGAAACCCAATGTTCAAGGGTAGAACACGAGAGGTGCCAAGTAAACTGTTCCCATAGATACTCGACCACATCCTGATGAAACGCAAGACCAACAGCTTCATTCTGAAATATTGAAAAAAAAAAAGCAACAACTACAACCAGTATTAGCAGCAAAATAGAAGCACTACTAATCAAACAGTCAGATAAATTCGACATGATCTTACAACAGATGAGCACCCTAATGAGTCTCATAGCCACCCTAGTTGAAAAAATATCGAAATGACCTCCCTGAGAGTGGGCACTTGGAACATCAACGGTCTTGCCCCAAACAAGGCTGAATTATAACTCTAGATATACAATAAACTTGAAGCTGTTCTAATCTCTGAGGCACAAAAAAAAGCAAAATCAACATCAAAGGATGCAACACTTACGTCACTAATCATCCAGATGGAACGGGCCATGCAGGAACAGCCACTGTAATAAGAAACTCCATCAATCACCAGGTGTTCCCAGAATTTAGAACAAGCCATATTCAGGCTACGACCATTGCGTTAGAAAGCAGCTGTGGACAGTTTAACCAGAATACTCTCTTTGGAAGTTTACAAAGACGTTAAACAAGCCACAGCAATATAAATGCCCCATTAGAACACAGTCTGGCTGGACTAGGACAAGTAAAAAAAAGCCAACTTGTTTGCAAAACACCTATCCGCCATCTTTATACCTAATGAAGGCAACAATGCGGTGTTAGAAAACGAAGTCGAATGTACACTGCAGCAAGATCTACAACTGTCCATTCCACCACGACCAGTCACAGTTGGGGAACTTACGAGGACCATAAATAGACTACAAAACAAAAAAGCCCCTGCATTCGATCTCATTACAAAAGAAGTTATTATGCAACTTCCCAGGAAAGCTTTGGTTTTTCAAGTGGGGTGCTTCGAGTACAATATTTTGTATTTGTATTGTAACAATGATACACAAGCCAGGAAAGCCCCCGGAAGACGCGTCATCGTATAGACCCATAAGACTCTTACCTGTGCTGTCCAAGATGTTTGAGTTTCATACTCAAAGAAAACCTGGTTATACCTCAACACCAGTTTGGTTAAAAAAAAAGGAATACTTCTCCGCTGTATTTTTTGTATATTCAGGCATCCTTCTTTATAAAATAAAACCGTCTCTACCGCATAGTTACTTCTTGTTGATGAAGTCAAACACAAACAGAATATTCCAGGTGAGAGAGGACGGAGAGCTGTCCGTTATTCAAGACATAATGGCAGGATTTCCACAGGGGTCTGTACTTGGCCCCTCTTATATACCATCTACACTGCCGACCTCTCAGAAACACAAGGGGTAACTACAGCTACATTTGTCGACGACACTGCAATTACCGCAAGCAACAAGAATCCGATCACAGTATCGGCCGTCTTAAAACATAGCCTTGATAAGGTTGACGAATATATCCAGAAATGGAGAATCAAAGCCAGCATAACTAAATCCGTACACGAGCATAAGAACTGTTAAGGAGGAGTTAAAATAATTAACAGGTTTTAATTCTACAAGTACAGTGAAAAATCTAAAAACTATACATTTGTAATTCAATCATAAAAAAATGCTGTCTTTAATAAAAGTAATATGTACAGAACAAATTGGTACAGAACCTGCGGTGGGCGAGTCCGACTCGCACTTGTCCGGTTTTTTTTTACTTATGCTTGGGCTATGTACAGCCTTAGGACTTAACGACCCAATTCGGTCGGTAGGCGATCGGTAACTATGTCGACACTTCCGCCCAGGTTACTTCTCAAGTCAAGTCAAGGTCAAGCGTGCCCCATCGTCCAACGTGAAACGCGAGCTTCAAATTATTAAAAAAGAGTGAAGATCTCAGAATGGTTTCAACCCTGACTCATAGTGGAGTACGTTCCAAGACAGATTCTTTATTTTCCTCTAAAATTAGTGGGTACATTTATTATTATAAGTAATTTGTGTGGTGTGTTTTGGATTTTTTTGTGGTCTCAAATGAAGGCAGGCAGCCCGCGGCGACGGCGCGGCGGCGGGCCATGAAACGGCGGCCGCGCTCAGCGCTCTTTGAAGAATTACACATATCCGGGCCGTGCCCGAGACGTAGCCGTGCCGTGATCTGTTACTACGTGGTATGATAAGTACCGGGACGGCCCAGAGACGGACATGTGCAAACGAGTTCATAGAAAAATATACACTCCGATACTTTTTTGTGCTCTTGGTGGACCGTGGTCCGTCCGTGTCCATGTCCCGGGCACGACACAAGCACGGCTCGTATATGTGTAGTAAATTAACCTTATAGTTTTTAATAATTTACATTAAATCGTTTTGACCGATTCGGTTGCAGCCCGTATTTAGTCACCGATTAGTATAAACGGTTAGCAGTATTCGGGCGCATATTATTTTTCGAATCCATTAAACCGCAACTTATAAGAATACGGCAGCGTATTTGTGCACCCACTAAATATAAACGCGCCATACCAATAATAATATCATCCCACACGATACGAAGGCTCAGCTCCGTTCGGATGCTCCGCCCACAGTTTAAAATTTTTTAACTCTCCTGGGAATGAAAACTAGTTCGCTGCATTGTTTATTATAGAGCACTCTAATTATAGTGTCATTATTATTTTCGACTTAAGCCGAAGCGTGAGTTCGTTTTATTTTGTTCACCAACGATTACTGTGAAAGGGTTAACGTATTTTTTTTTTTGGTGAAATAAAATTATTCTATAACAGCCGTCAATACAGAAACTAATAAAGCTTGCATGTCAGTGAAACGTTGTTATTGTTAGCGAAGCACTTTCGGAAAAGCTCTCTACTAGTATTCGATTTTATTTGAAATATTGGATAGGTTATGTTTTTGAAAGCTTAGGTACCTTGGGTTTTTTTTCTGAACCAGCAGTTTAAATATATGTAGTTTATTTTGTATTTTTTGCGACTGTAAAAATGAAAAATAATATATAAAAGCGTTTTATAAATATAAATAAATAAAAAAACAATATTTACCGTATTCTCTTTCATTTACATAACCGGTAATATTCCATACGAGTATTAATATAAATACACAATAAATTGTATAGTTATAACCGGCTATCACGTGAGTATGGCAAACAAACGACTTCTTTGAAAACAAAACACTTTGCCTGTTTCTGTTGTTATTCGTCACCGCCAGTGACATCAAGCAAGTAGGTTCTTACATTAGCATTAAACACACATAAAATTCGCGCAATCATAGCCCCTCGATTCGATCCTCAGCTCGGAAACCGTAGGAAATAAAAAAATGTGAGATCGTTATTTTTTGTGACGTAATAATAGAAGCTTTAATTAAAAAGCTGCAGTTACCTATCATATAAAGATTCTTCAGCCGGGTACTCACTAGCAAGCCGTTACCATAACCATGTTTACGAGAACGTCACACTAGAACCTCGTAACTGTATATGATTGGTTACAGTTACAGCTCGTTATGAGTACGCTCGCCTGGTGAATGCGTTCGGGTGACGACGTCGTGAGCCTAACCTATAACACGCGTACATACGAGCCTTGTTACAGTATCATACAAGTTACAGTTACAGCTTACTAGTGAGTACACGACTTTATTGATAGGTCAGTTAGTAGGAAGCTATAAAATATTGTTGTAAATAAGCATAGTATTGAAAAAGGAAAAACAATATTATACATACTGTACTGTTTGAAAAAGAATAAATATCTCTTAAGGGGGGGGGGGGTGCGGGTACTCATCATTATGATCAACTTTTACTATGGGACCAACATTCAAATCGCGAAAAAACAGATTGCCCCCAACATTAATGTCAAAGTCAAAGTCAAAAACGTTTATTTCAATTAGGCCATTAAACGGTACTTTTGAACGTCATCATTAATTATTTAAAATAACATAGTGACTCTACTGTCCATTCGGAAGGGTAGATTCTTATGGAGAAGAACGGACAAGAAACTCCATAGTTACTCTTTTCAAATCAATGTTTTACATGTGCTGTGGTATACAAAACTTTTGTTAATATATGTGAGGACCATGAACCTAGAGTATGCAGGGGTAGACTTATTAATTTTCTTAATAAGTACATGGTACTCACATATTTACAAATATTGTAACCATTAATCAGCAGAGTGTGAGTGAGCAGAAAAATAAAAATACAAAAATGAAACAGTAGGTACAAAAGTAAATACATAAACCAACCAGTTTGATCTTGTCTCCACAATTGATTGTCCTATGGAGCAGGACCAGCATGTTTCCAAGCATTCTTATCCTGAATGTAATCTTCTAATTTGTAATATGCTTGTTTACAAAGTGTGCTTTTAATGTAGGTTTTAAATTTTCTTTCATTTAGTTCTAATATGCCACAAGGTATTTTATTATAACATTTAACACAGTACCCCATGAAAGATGTGTGTACTTTAGCTAATCTATAAACTGGTTGATCTAATTTATCTTTATTTCTAGTATTAATATTATGTCCATCACTAACTTTACTAAAAAGATGACGATTTTTCCGTACATACATAATATTTTCATATATGAATTGGCAAGGCACTGTCATAATATAAATCTTTTTTAAAAGTTCCCTTAGAGAATCGCGACCACGCAGATTAAAAATGGCTCTGACAGCTCTCTTTTGTAAAATAAATATGGATTCAATGTCAGCAGCCCGACCCCACAGCAAAATACCGTACGACATAATGCTGTGGAAGTAGCTAAAATAGACCAAACGTGCGGTTTCTACGTCTGTTAGCTGTCTTATCTTCCTAACAGCATAAACGGCTGAGCTTAGACGCCTTGCAAGAGATGTTATATGAGGTCCCCATTGTAATTTCTCGTCTAAAGTGATTCCTAGGAAAACCGTGTGATTAATAAACTCCAGTTTTTCTTCATTTAATATGATGCCACATTCACTACTTCTAACATTTGGTAAAGTAAATCTAATACATTTGGTTTTAATACCAAGTTGTTTGCCGTAAACCAATTTTGGACCTGAAGAATAGAGTAATTGACGACGTCAAGATTTTCATTAACTTTTCAAACACCTTACTGAGGACTGGCAGAATTGACACAGGCCTATAATTATTGGGTTCTTTACTATCACCCGATTTGAACAACGGAACTACTTTACTGTGTTTCATAAGATCCGGAAATACTCCTCGGTCTACACTAGTGTTAAATATGACAGCTAAGTAGGGGGCAATAGTTTCAATAACAGATCTACTACTAATGTGCGCATAACTTGACAAAATGTACTGAACAGCTGATTTTTTTACGATTTTAGTGTTAGGACCCCCTAGTAAAAGTTATACAAAGACCCCTTCAGAAGTAAAGCGTTTATTCTGTTACATTTTGTATTAAATTTGTAAATGCATCGGGAACCAAACATCTGTTGCCTAGCCTCTTCTCGACTGGTATCAGATTTTCTGTTTTCTGATAATTCGTATCGACTGCTAAAGATCTAAAAAACGTGTTGAAAGCTTAACTTGCTCTCCGAGGCAATTAGGAATCTCGGTACCTGATCACCCTAACACAGACCAACCTCAGTAAACATTGCTTAACCTTGAAAATCGACCCATGCGGCTGTTAGCTATGAGCTCTTCTGAAATCGAGAACCAACGTCCTTTGTAATTTTGTACCTAATTGTACATTAAATACGTCGGATGAATTTGGAAAAAGTCGAAATAAAGCATGAAACGAATTATGAAAGCGACTAAATAGATATACAAAGTGACGTATTGGTAAATGAGACGTATTAGGCCTCTGCCTCGAGTTTTGCAGGCAGCGGGGCGGCGGCGGCGGCGGCGGCGGCGGCGCGGGAGCGGCAGGATCTAATGTGTAAAATCAAATGGACCGGCCCTCAAAAATAGCGGTGCGGTAGTGGCGCGAGGGCGTGCAACGAGCGGTGAACTTCAGTCAAGCGGCGACCGCCCGAGCGTCTGTATTGCAGTGTTGTGCAATTTATTTTCTTTTGCCCACAGTAAATCGAGCGTTAGAAATAAATTTGAATCAAAAAAATGTTGTCGCTGTTGTTCAGACATTTCGCTCGCGAATAAAAACAAATATCTCGACAACACAACGACGAACACAACACTACGCCGCTTTAGTGCCGCGTGATCTGCCCGCTGGTTTCGAGAACGGGTCTACGTTGCCCGCCCCGCTCCCGCGCCGCCGCCGCTGCCGCCCCACTGCCTGTAAAACTCGAGGCAGAGGCCTTAGGGATAGTGACGGATCAACTAACGCTCCGCCCACGCCAGACTTCTTGTAGGACGATGTTTTTGTAGGTGAAAATGGAACGTATAGATTGCAATAGTGCAACGCACACGTCCTACAAAAAAATCGGTAGTTTTTACATAGCTAGGAAAAAGCGGCCCGATTGTCGGTCCTACAAAGTCTGATGTGGGTTGGCAGGCTCATGAAACGAATTGGAATCACAACCGACCTCCGGCATTTTAATAACTAAAACCTCTTTGAGAATAACAATTACCAATGCAGGCTACTTACCGCTTGGTCACATTCCGATTTGTCAACATGTCAATAGTTTTAATGACAGCCGAATGCATGTGGCATTTGCTCAAGATCTTCATATGGTCTTTACCTATGAAATTGCCGTTCTGCAGTACTGGCCACTTCAAATCAAAATAATTTTTGTTTGACTAAGAATTCTAATTTCAAATTAATTTTATTTTAAAAACATGTTTTTTTTTCCAAAAGTAGTCATTTGTTTATTGATTAGTGTTACATTTTCATCGCATTTCAATCTTTTTCGTCATCATGGATACGTTAAAAATTCGAGTAATTATGGAATATGAATACCGTCGTGGCAGCAACGCGGCACAAGCGGCACGCAACATCAACGACGTTTACGGAGCTAACACTACAAACCAACGCACCACCTGTTATTGGTTTGCTCGCTTCCGTTCTGGAAATTTCGACCTGAAAAATGAACCTCGCGGTCGTCCGAAGACTTTGGTCGACAATGACGAATTAAAGGCGATTGTGGAAGCTACGGCTGAATTAGCAGCAGCTTTCGACGTTAGCGTCAAAACAATATTGGTCCATTTGCGTCAAATTGGCAAGGTAAAAAAGCTTGACAAATGGGTGCCCCACGAACTCAATGATCGCCAACGCGAAGTACGCGCCGAGACGTGCCTTGCACTGCTCAACAGACACACAAATGAAGGAATTTTGAACCGCATTGTTACCTGTGATGAAAAATGGATTCTGTTTGATAACCGCAAGCGCTCAGCAAGTTGGTTGGATCCTGGTTCAGCACCTAAACAATGCCCTAAACGAAAACTTACCCCTAGAAAAGTGATGGTCACTGTTTGGTGTTCTAGCGCCGGTGTGTTTCATCACAGCTTCTTACCAAACGGGGTGAGCATTACTGCAGATGTGTACTGTGAAGAACTGAACACAATGATGGAGAAGCTGGCACATCTCCAACCAGAATTGGTCAATCGCTCGTCTCCGCTGCTCCTGCACGACAACGCGCGACCTCATACTGCACAGCAGACGGTCTCCAAGTTGCAAGAACTGGGGTTGGAAGCTCTCCGCCATCCGTCCTACTCACCAGACCTTGCGCCTACAGACTACTACTTTTTCTAGAATTTGGATAACTTCTTGGCGGGAAAAAAATTCAATACCCGAGAGGCAGTACAAAATGCCTTTGAAGAATTTGTTGCCTCCCGTCCAGCTGATTTCTTTAAGAAGGGCATCAATAAACTGCCACTGCGTTGGCAAAGATGCATTGATTGCATGGGTGATAACTTCGATTAATACAAATAAAAAATACATGAATAAAATTCGTTTAAATTTTTTCATACAAAACGGCAATTTCATAGGTAAAGACCTATTATATTGTTTCCCGATTCGTCACCCTTTTTAGGATTCCGAACCGAAATGGTAAAAAAGAACCCTTATATAGAGAGACTAAGTCTGTCTCTCTGTCACAGCTGGATATTTGAAGAACTACTAATGCTATGAACTTCTTTAAAATAGTATTGGATGACGTTTGTTCAACTATTTTGCAAATAAGAAATATTTGGAAATATATATTGTTTTTCTTGCAACAGCGACTGAAAGGGATTTTTAAAAATTCAAAGTGTAGCTACTGAGGCATGTAGGTTATCATATGAAAGAACGCTGTTTACACATTCTTAACCATTTTTTCTTTTTTTTAGGCCGCATGGTCTGTGTGTGTACGTAGACCTCAATTATTGCACACCCCTGTGGTGGCCACTGCCTACAGACGGAACTCGTTCATGGTGAGAGCGTGTCGTACGTACAAACTGCCGGGAAGCTGATATCGACATTTTCTATACTAGAGTAGCTACATTTTAAAAAAAATATCTTATAGCTTTTTCGAGAACAAATAGTCTATTTTATGTTATACGTATATGTGTAGTCTACTATCTATTTCACTATATTGTTTATAAATTGTATGTGAAAGCTTGTAATTGGCCTTATTTTATTCAAATGTTTATTATTGTTATGTTTAGCTGTAAGTTTTCCAAAAAAAAAAAAAAAATAAAATAAAGAAAAATCTGAAAATATTCTATATGATAGAAGTTTATGCAAAGATTACAGGAAAAATAAAACAATGTCTGTAAATTACACAAATTTTCAGAAATCATCTGATCAAATTCAAATCCGTACAGTACGTATGCGCCAGTAGAGTGCCGTTTGAAAGTTTAGAGATTTTCTGTTCAACTCAATCATTAAAATAAGTACCTACTCAGACGAGTTTATGGCTCAAATAATGTTAGTGAAAAGTACAGTTACTAAAAACTTTCGTTAGCATTTCATATGTGTACGTACATGTATATTATTAAATCGAATATACATTTCTGTGATAGGTAGTATGGCCCTTAGGAGCCGATAAAAAAGCAAAATGGACTGAAAGAACGCGAAGCCAAAAAGTAGAAATGGCGCGCCAGCCAATCACCCAAAATTACCAAATGTCGGAATTGAGGGATACCACTAAGAAGGCTCCGGCATCAGTATCAGTTTTACAAATTGGTACAAGTTTGTACCGGCCGGAGCCGGACACCTTAACTTTTATATTTATAATGTTAGTACGATTACACATTTTGATGGGATTTTATTATTTCTCTCTGGAGCCTTATAAAAAATAAAAGTTCACAAGGATAACAGTATTCTGATATCACGAAATCATAACCGATCTAAAGAACATGCCTACGAAAGCTGCAAAGTAATAATTAATAGTACATTATCTTAGGGTGAAAGCAACTGATTTACAGCGCCCGAGCGTAGCGAGGGTGCCAATAGGTCGAAGGAAAAAATAAGTCTTTCACCCGTCTTTCATTACGAATACAAGGAAAGTAAAATAAAACACGAATTAGCTAAAGAGAAAATCCATATCTGAATCTGATGAACTGAATATCGGACTGCTGCTTTCCCGCCTATATGGTTTTTTTTTCTGTGACCAGCCAGCCTTTTTTACATTTTCATCATTGAAAAAATGGTAAATAATCCGCCCAAATTTTTGTTATTTTAAAGAAATAGTTGAAAATAAATTATTATAAAGTCATTTAAAAATGTAATCTTTAATTAGGTAATACTTATCCTTCTCCTTACTTCCTTACTAATATTATAAATGCGAAAGTAACTCTGTTTGTCTGTCTGTCGCGCTTTCACGGCAAAACTACTGAACCGATTAAAATGAAATTTGGTACACAGATAGTCTAGGACTTTTTATTCCGGGAATATGTTCCCTAGGGACCACGCAGGTGAAAGCGCTGGCAGAAGCTAGTCTTTATATAATTTCAATTTTACATCGCGCTCTGGCAGTAAGTATAGAAAGTTTTGACATAGAAAAGTATGGTTCAATAGAAATGTTCACCAGGTTTTTTTTATAATTTGATGGCTGTCAGTTGGAAACTAGGGCTGAAAATAATACTTTCAACCCGCTCAGCAGTTAACTTCAAGCCTACTTTCCGAGTATGAGTAATGAAAAACAGTTTTCATGCGAACGAAACCGCGGGCGGAAGCTAGTAAGTAAGTATAACTTCTTTTAACTCCTAATCGTACTTTCAAAGGAAAATTTTGACCAAACGGGAATTAATACAGGCATTCTTAAATGTTGACGAATCGCGAAAAAATGTATGATGATCAAAATATTGAACAAAGGCTACGCAACCAGTTTGTTCAGTTATTTACAAAACTTTTGACATGTTGACAAATCGGGAATGTGACCAAACGGGAAGTATCCCCAATGCAGCTCACTAATTTGAAGACGTTTATTTTGTTTTGTTTTTATACAGGGTGTTTCAGAAGTGCGTGGTTATACCTAAGGGAGGTGTTATGTATCTACCATACAGTAAAAAAGATATTAAAATAAAAACATTGTAGTTTTGAAAAAAGACGACCGCAAAAATAGCGAATATAAAAAAAAACACTATGTTATCAAGCACTTCTGAAAGACGCTGTATATTTAATAGTATATTTCACAACAACTTATTGAATTGCATGTGGGTTAAGGTGCTTTATCATAATAATAATAATAATAATAATAATAATAATCTGTGGCTGGGCTGTCAACTGGAACGTCATATTTTTTACTCAATCCGCAATTTTCAATACAATTTAATTAAATTACTTTCATCGAAATGGCAAAAATCATCAGGAAAACAAGGAAAAAAAAACAGTAACGTTATAGCAAAATCAAACACGAAAAAAATTACCCCTTTTTGACCGACAACATGAAAATAAAATGCTGACAAGAAGCCGAGCTCGAGAACAAAATGCACCAACTCCATCTTCGGGTTCGTCGCTCAGCTCCGCCTCGCAGCCGCCGGGACCTGCGCCAGCCGCGAGTCCAGGGATTCTGGTAGCTGCAGTTGCGTCGAGTTCGAGCGACGAATATTTCTCGCCGCCGACGACACCGCCACCTGCGCGTCGGCGCGGACGAGGCCGACCACCAGCCAGCTTAGGACTTCGAGGCCCACCGGCCTCTGACAGGGTCCCCGCTACCGGTGGAAGTGTGCAGCGTATGAAATGGTCGCAATCGATAAACGAGAATGTAATACGCTCATACTTTGGGGCTACAGAGGGGGGAACTAACCTGACTGCGTACCGTGGTCGGATGCTCTCTCTGTTTCAGGTACTTGAGCCAGCTGTCAACGTTTCAGCCCAGCGATTATCGGATCAGGTGCGGGTTATCCAGCGTAACCGTATGTTGGATGACGCCGTACTTGATAGACTGCGTCTGGAATCACGGAGCAACCGCGTCTCACCTACTTCGCTACCGGCCGCGGTGCAAATACAACCCAGTGCAAGTGTTTCACCGCGACCCAACTACATCGGTGAAGATGATGATGACGGGGCCACATCCGTGAGTACCCAATGCAATGAGCGATTGAGGAGCGCTTTGGAGGATGCCTTCCGAGAGTATCGGTCCACACCGCCTGGTCTTAGACCTCGTCTACCTCGTTTGCCCATGCATAATAAAAATAGGGCGCTGGTGTGTGCTCTAGATTCGCAGCTAACAAGTTATTTTGATAGCAGCGAAGACCTTGCCGATACCCACTCGATCTTGTACTGTGCGGCTGCAGCGGCATGTCGTGTAGCTCATGTCAAATTTCCTAGTAATGACAGAGTTACACGACCAGCTGTACCAGCTTGGCAGTGCAGGATCGAGCGTCGTATCGGTGAGGCTAGAGCACTCATCGGCAAACTAATCTGCTTCAGGGAGGGCAACACTCGCCGCAGAGTGATGCGCTTTGTGAGGCGGGCGTTCTCGGGGACTGATATTAGTTCTCGGGATTATCTGACCCGCGTCACAGAGCGTATCGACTTCCTGAAGCAGAAAGTCTATGCATGGGCAAACCGTATACGTCGGTACAAGCGGCGAGTGGAGCGATACACTCAGAATCGCACATTCCAAAGCAATGAGAGGTGGGTTTATAGGGCTTGGGAGCGACCAGACCAAGGTGTGACTGATACGCGCCTACCGGATGATGATGCCATGTGTTCATTCTGGCGCAGCATCTGGTCGGTGCCTGTCAGTCATACCGAGGGCGATTGGACTCGAGAGGTCGAGCGCGCGTGCGATCCGATACCAGAAATGGGGGCAATTAACATCAGCCCCCAAGACGTAGCTCGTGCAGTCCGTCCGTTGCCTAACTGGAAATCTCCGGGACCGGACGGGCTGCACAACTTTTGGATTAAATGGTTCAAAAGATCGCACGCTCGCTTGGCATCTCAATTCCAGTCTGCATTAGAGTCAGGGTCGCTGCCCCAGTTCCTAACTACAGGGATAACCCACCTGCTCCATAAATCAGGTAGTACCGCGGAGCCTAAAAATTATAGACCGATCACGTGTTTACCGACGGTCTATAAAGTCCTTACATCCATTTTGAGAGGAAAGATTAACCATCATATTGATAGTAATTCAATAATGTCTTCTTCTCAGAATGGATGTAGGAACGGTTCCCGCGGTACTAAGGAGCTGCTCCTCATCGACATAGCCATTAGCCAACAGGTTCGACGTTCCCGAAGAGATCTGTCGACATGCTGGATAGATTATAAGAAGGCCTATGACTCGGTGCCACATACATGGCTCATGAGGGTGCTGGAGCTGTACAAAGTTGATGCAGTTTTACGCACCTTCCTGATGTCGTGTATGGGGCAGTGGAGGACGGTTCTTCACTATCCAGGGTGTCGACAGACCCAGGCGAACAGCGAACCGATAAGGATCGAGCGTGGCATATTTCAGGGTGACAGTCTGAGTCCACTGTGGTTTTGTCTGGCCCTCAACCCTCTCAGTACATTGTTGGAGGGTTCGGGCCAAGGCTACCGGTTGAGAAGAGGTGGTCAGGTCATATCGCACCTCCTTTACATGGATGACTTGAAACTCTTTGCTCCTAACAACTTGCAACTGATGAAGCTACTGAAGGTAACAGAAACCTTCAGTGGCGCCATCAGGATGGAATTTGGTTTGGACAAATGTGCGGTCATGCATGTAAAGCGAGGGGAGATTATGGAATCCGAGGGAACACAACTCTCGGATTCCATAGACCTTAGGTCCCTCTCCTCAACCGAAACTTACAAGTATTTGGGTATGTCGGAAGCGTTAGGCATCAGTGCTACGGACATGAAACAATCGTTGAAGGAGCGCTTCTTTGGCCGCCTGAACAAAGTACTTAACAGTCTTTTATCAGGCGGAAACAAGGTGCGCGCCTTCAACGGTTGGGTCATGCCGGTTTTGATGTATTCTTTCGGCATACTCAAATGGACTCAGACGGAACTTGACGCCCTGGATAGGAGGGTACGTTTACTGCTTACCGCAAATCGGATGCATCACCCACGGTCATCGGTGATGAGGCTGTATATCCCGCGGAAGTGCGGGGGTCGTGGCTTCTTAAATGCTAAGACCCTGCACAACCGCGAGGTATGCAGCCTTAGGGAATACTTCCTAGAGGCCGACGTGGGTATGCATCGAGATGTGGTAGCGGTGGACAAAGGCCTTACCGCGCTCTCCTTGGCTAACGAGAACTGGCGCAAACCTGTGGTATTAGATACTAACGACCGCAGGGAGGTATGGCAGAGCAAGGAGCTTCACGGACGCTTTTATCGGGTCCTACATGGGCCCGATGTAGACTTCTTAGCGTCCGTAGCCTGGCTTCGTTTTGGTGACCTCTTCGGGGAAACCGAAGGTTTTGTCTGTGCAATTATGGACGAAGTTATGATGACTAATAACTACCGGAAATACATTGTGAAGGACGGTACGGTTGACATATGTCGGGCATGTCACCGGCCCGGGGAATCCATCCGCCACATTATTTCCGGTTGTTCTAGTCTGGCTAACGGAGACTATTTGCACAGGCACAACCTTGTAGCCAGGATTATCCACCAGCAACTTGCTCTTAAATACAATCTTGTGGAATCGGAAGTACCGTACTATAGGTATGTGCCCGACCCAGTTCTCGAAAATGGTAGTTGCACATTGTATTGGGATCGGTCTATCATCACTGACAGGACTATTGTTGCCAATAAGCCTGATATAGTGGTGATAGACCGACTAGAGCGTCGCGCAATGATTGTTGATATAGCAGTCCCTCATGACGAGAACCTCGTGAAGTCAGAGAATGATAAACAAACGAAGTATCTTGACTTGGCTCGCGAGGTTGTCGACATGTGGGATGTGAACACAGCAGTTATTGTGCCGATAATCGTGACGGCCAATGGCATTATTGCCAAGAGCCTCGACCAACATCTCAAGAGGCTCTCGTTGGGCAGCTGGATCAAGGGCTTGATCTAGAAAGCAGTACTCCTGGACACGGCGCGCATCGTTAGGAGGTTCCTCTCTCAGAAGCCCTGACCACCGGTAGCTTGGACCCTGTTCCCGATACCGGTGGGTTACTATTTTTATATTTTTAAATGTTTTTTGTATTTTTATAGAAATATTTAAAAATGTAATTTGTATGTATATATAAATAAATAAATGGAATAATAATAATAATTTTATTTGGAACACAACCATAAATTACAGTGTCTTAATAGCTAGAACAAAGAACAGTTAACTTAACAGAAGTAAATAGCCTGCTGTCTCCCAAACTAGGCAAAAACCTGTATCTTGGGAGGCAGTATATTAAAAAGTATACGTTCTTTGATTCATAGTCCGTGTAAGACGGCGTGAACTTAAAGGAAAAAATAAGTATAAAATTTAATGATTAAAAGTAAACAAAAACAGAAAAAGGTGCAAAGCAAACTAAAATTAAAAATAAGTTTAAAAAGATATGAAATGCCATTCATCAACTTGGATGGTTTGTGTGTGTGTGTCAGTGCGTGAGATGGTGTGTTAGTGTGTGTGTGGGTGCGTGTGTACAGATGTAAAATATTATATTAGAAGTGACTCTGTATCAGTATAGTCCAAAGTGAATAACCAAACTTTCAACTTACTTTTACATTCCTGTCCGTTTAATGTGTGGATGTTAAGAATTTTATTTATTTTATTGTATAGTCTGGTGCTGACAAAAGGATATTGTTTACGCGCAAACGCGGTGCTGTGAGGTTCTGAGCGAAATGCTATGTCAGCCCGTCGTTTTGTGGTGGCAACAAGAGGACTACGATGTTTCCTTAGTATAGCAAGAAGCACAAAAAGTTTCCGGACAGTTAATACTTCACTATCAAAATACAGTTGAGTTGTTGGGTACCTATACGGTTTATGAAGCATAACTTTAAGAACCGCTCTTTGTGCTCTTTCAAGCTTTAGAAGTGAAGTTTTATCAGCACCCCCCCAACATACTATACAGTAAGAAAGTAAAGACTGGCACAGAGCGTAGTATACTAGCTTAAGAGTGGCTACATCGGCAGATTGCCTCAAATTTTTAAAAATATAGATAAGCACCCTTAATCGTTTGACTAAATAATCAATTTGCATATGCCAGTTTAGAAAATGATCAATGTAGACACCCAGGTAACGGATGCAGGTGGATACACAGAGAGGTGGACAGGAACAATGGGAAGAAGGGTTTAAGCAAGAGTGAACTTTGACATTAATAGGGTCTTTAGGTTGAGAAGATTGGGAAACTGAGAAGGGTACAATTTTGGATTTCTCTGCATTCAATGTTAGTAGGTTTTTTGAGAACCAATCACTAACTATATTGAGATCCGTCTCTGCTAATTGGGTAACTTCATTCCAGGTATCTCCATGAATCAGTAAAACTGTGTCATCAGCATATGCAAAGACAGAGCAATTTTTAAGGGAAAGGAGGCAGAGGTCATTTATATAAATGAGAAATAATGTTGGGCCGAGAATGCTTCCCTGGGGCACCCCGTATTCTATTTTAGCCTCTTTGCTAATGATATTGTCTATCTTTACATGCTGAGAACGATCTTGAAGATAGCTCTCAAAAAGTTTCAAAGCATGCCCACGAATCCCGATATTACACATCTTCGCCAAAAGTATAGGAACAGAGACCGTATCAAATGCCTTGCTCAAATCCAGGAATATACCAAGGCATTTCTTTTTACTATTGAGATGCTTAGTCACAGCATCGGATAGAGCAGACACGGCATCCTCAGTGGAAACACCTGAGCGGAAACCATATTGATTATGCGCTAAGATGTTATTCGCATTCAAGAATTTAACCAGGCGACTATTCAAAAGTTTCTCTAATATCTTAGAGATTGCCGGAAGTACAGAAATAGGCCGGTAGTTATTTACGCAGTCTCTGTCTCCACTCTTATAGATAGGGTGGACTACTGCTTTTTTAAGAGCATCGGGAAAAACTCCGGTATTAAGAGAAATATTGCAAATATGTACAATAAGCGGGGCCAAAACATGGCGGGACACCTTGAGTACTCTACTCGATACAGAGTCTATTCCAACCGAACAATCATTTCGCAGATTAAGAATAACTGATTCAATTTCTTGAATATCCGTATCAAATAGGGCAATAGAATTGAGATAGTTCTTTGGAGTTAAAAATTGCATGCAATCTACCGATGAGGATTTTTTAATTTTTGTCGCTAATTTTTTTCCCACATTCACGAAAAAATCATTTATGGAGTCAATGGATTGTGATGAAATTAAATCACGTGCGGGTAGGGATGGGCGTTTAGTGTAAGTTACAGTATTGATGACTTCCCAAGTAGCTTTAATATTATTTTTGGCTCTGGCAAATTGTTCTTTTTCATAATTGCGTTTAAGTTTTCGTAGGAGAGCATTGCAAAAGTTCCGGTATCTGTGATAGGTAAGTTTCAAAATGTGATTATCAGGCTGAGATTTAAGATTTTTATGCATGCAGTCTCTGTTTCTTATGCATTTGATTAGACCGCGAGAGATCCAGGGCTTTATATTCCGGTACTTTTTAGATACTTTAGTTTTACGGGTGTGCTTACATATAATTTCTGATAGTGTTGAGACAAGAATGTTTGTTGCTTCGTTAGCATTAGTGGAAAATAAAACATTAGAGAAATCTGCCTGCTCAATGTCATGTATAATCGAGGTATAGTCAACCACCGTTCTTGTTATGCACGGCTTCAAGTTTGGCCTATCTGTAACAACACTTAGCAAGACTGGTTCGTGATCAGTTATGTGTGATTCTATGACAAGAGTAGTGGCTACCTTATTTGTTTTTAACAGGACATGATCTAAGCAGTTATTGATACGGGTAGGATACAGATGAGCTGGAAGTAAGCCTTGTGATGCCGTAAAATTCAAATACTCTTGAGAATGTCGGTCTTTGTTGTTATTTTTAATGTCTATATTTATGTCACCGATTAGAAATATTTGACCGCATTTTTTCAGGAACGAAATGACGTCACCTAAGCTATTCAGAAAACTGTTTATAAAATGGTAGGATGGAGATCTATATAGGGCAATGACAGCTGTATCATCATTTATTATGCAAACCAGGCAGTTGGATTCATTAAATTCCGGTTCTATAATTTTACAATTTAAATTATGTTTTGTGTAAATAACGATGCCATCATTTTGATTTCTAAAGTTCATTGTTTGGTGAGATTGATATCCCTGTAAAGTGGGGATTATTGACGTCTTACTTAGCCAACATTCAGTTAATATAATTATATCACAATCGAAATGAAGTTGTTTAAGCAAAACTGTAAATTCATCGAAGTTTTTGTTGATACTGCGGATATTGAGGTGTAGTATATTCAAATTTCTATTAATGTTTTTAATTAGTTTATGGCAGTCAACTATTGGTACTTTGAAAGACTTAGAAACCTGATAATTATCGAGATCAGAAATAATATTCAGTGTATCAACCATTTTCATATAAAGGATGTATTTGTAGGGCATAAGTAGCTAGACATAATGTTTTCACATGGACTAGTAAAGGGGATTTGACACTTAATTTAATTTGTAATTTAGCTGACAGCAAAACAAGGCGTGAAAAGTATGTAGAAAAGGTAATGAGTTTGTGTGGTAGTAAACCATGTAAAAGTGTTTGTGAGTAGAGTATGTGAGTAGAATGGAGTATGGCAAAACTACTATTAGGATATGTTTGAGTTATTTCACATTCAAAAGTCATTAAACAACTTAAAACAATTTCGAAAACAAAAGTAAACATTCTTAGCGTTTTTATAATAAGGTACAATCTAAATTTATGACATAAAAAGGGGTAAACATAATTAATATTTGTATTTATGCCGCTCCGCAGTCAATCCGCTCTCTGTTTCAATTTATTTAGGTCCGAATCTGCTTTAATAAGTATAGCAGAATCACCTTCCTTTTTCCGCATTAAGATTCTACCGTTAGCAATCCAGCAAAACGCATACCCGTGGGACTTCGCGTGCATACGTGCCTGATAAAATAATTGCCTCTTTTTGGCAGTTAATGCTTCCGAAATATAAATCGGTTTACCTTGGCCAAGTAGCTGGATATCAGAAGTTGACAGCTTGTTTCCGCCCTTGCTATGATTTTTGTATGCATGTAGTAGAGATTCCTTCGCTATAACCGTCGTTAAATCTACGACGATAGTGCCAGAGTCGGGTGATTTTTTGGATTTTACTCGGAAAATGTCTCGAATTTCGGTCACTTTTAGCTCATTCTGTAGAAATGCGCTAGCTTTTATGACTGTATCACAAAGAGTAGTTTTATTTTCATTCTGGTTTACAGGTATATTCCGAAATTCTATGCAGGATGATTTGATCGAACTTTCCAAATTTTCAATTTTTTCCTCAAGAACTTGTATGTAGGCCATTTTCTCTCTATTAGCACTGTCCAAGCTTTTCAATTTATCCATTATTTCATCGTAAGATGTCGATACAAAGTTTACGGACTTACGCAACTCGGAACATTCGGCTTTAATTTCATTTACCGTGCTTAAAAAAGCAGCGTACTTTTTATCTTGCCTTTCAGTAAATTCCATGAGAATGCTTTTAATTTCTGCAGTGAACTGGCTAATATCTTCACCATGCTGAAATTTCCGTTTAAACCTCTGTGTTATGTTCGAGGCAAGTTGCTGCGGGGATGTTGATTTGGGTGCATCAGGCTCTGAGTCATAGAGTAATTCCGTTGGTTTGCTTGGTGGGGTTCTCCTTAGAGACATGATCTTAAAGCTTCTACTCAATTTTCAGATAAAATAGAAATGATAGGTTAGCTCCGTTCCTCGTAGAGATAGCTGTACTTCTTATTAGTCAACGGGAACTTTACAAAAAAATAATAAACGAAATAAATACAAAAAGTACACTGTTTGACTCTGGATCGAACTTGCGCCACCTGACTCGTGTGTAGAGCACAATAACCGCTAGGCCATTTACACCTTTAGATTGAATCTCCAAATGTCGCTACAGCCTTTACCATAAATATGAATGTGGTAGTGATGAGTGACCTTGCTTTGTGTGCCAATGTCACGGCACAAAGAAGCGAGTACTTTTTAGGAAAGTTTTAAACAGAAATTTTGCAATTACTCGACGCACAGTAAATGTTTCTCACAGATTGTTTAACACTAGGCTTCACGAAAAATTCTTGTACATATACATATACGACACAAAAGATATAAATCAGTTTTTACTACTTTATTTGTTTTTGAAGCACAGAGACTGTTAGCACACGTCTGACTCACACGGACTCCGCGAGTACCCTATCTATCATAACTGACTTTCTCTCACAACTCAACACTACTTTTTCCAAGTGCACAGGTAAATATTTATTTAGTCACACTTAACTCTGCTGTAGCGTCCTGAAGAGCTTTTGGCTGCAGAAAGATAATAAAATTAAGGGAGATGACACCACTAAGTAGAACATAAATGGCCTCTCTGGTCTCGTGTTTCGCATCATCACTTCTTTCTTAGTTTATGGAGCTATATATAACATTTAAGACTCCATGAGCTAGTTGAAGCTGTTCCTTATTGACGAAATGTGAACGTGAAAATCTTTTTAGTAAAATTAGTCTCAGACATAATTTTAATACTAGAAATAAAGAAAAATGAATTAGATCAACCATTTTGATTAGCTAAAGAACACACATCTATCATGGAGTACTGTATTAAATGTTACAATAAAATACCTTGTGACCGTCTAGCGTGGGTAACTGCCTCTGTGGTCGAGTGGTTTAGGCATTTGCCTTATGACCCGGTGGTCGTTGGTTTCGATTCCCACGCGAAGCATACTTTGTAAAGTTGTTTCCAGTTTGGCTAATGCCCTAGACTTAGGAACCTACCTTTACCCTAGGCTTGAATCACCTGATTGTCTGATAAAAAGCGATTGCGTTCTTCGGCAGGCACGTATAAGCTGGCGGTCCCGGCCGCCAAATGACGGTCGTCAAATAAACCATGTCAGAAGCCCTTGAGGTGGTTTAGAAACTCTGACACTAGGGTGTGTAGGGTCGTTAGACCTTACTGCCCACACGATATGAAGAAGAAGATTAGACTTTGTGACATATTAGAACTGAATGAAAGAAAATTGAAAACGTATAATTATCAAAAGCACACTTTATCAGCAAGCTTATTACAAATTATCAGATTACATTAAGGATAAGAATGCTTGGACCCATGCTGGTCCAGTGGTCCTGCTCCATAGGACAATTTTAAGAGTGTGGACAAAATCAAACTAGTTGCTTTATGTATTAACTTTATAGATCATCATCATGATTTCAGCCAATATTCGTCCACTGCTGAACGTAAGCCTCCGCCAAAGAGCGCCAAAAATCCGGGTCCTGAGCAGTCCGCGTCCATCCGCTGACAGCCACTTTCTTTAAATCACCGATCCATCGTGCCGCAGGGCGTCCCACACTACGTTTGCCCATACGCGGTCTCCATTTTAACACATGTCTGCTCCATCGACCGTCAGTCCGTCTGCAGACATGGCCGGCCCACTTCCACTTCAACATGCTGATTCTATGCGCGATGTCGGTGACTTTAATTCTCTGGCGAATGACTTCGTTAGACAATATTTTTATAAATTACTAACTGTCCCCGCGGCTTCGCTCCTGTCAACTTCCTACCAAGTGGCTACCCTGCAACTTTATTATTTTTTTCTTTCATAGGAACCCGAAATCGGTCCGGCCGTTCACGCGTCATGCCGTGTTAAGTTTATATAATTAGGTTAAGATAAAATGTAAGAACTTAATCGTTGTTTTTATTAATTTATTTTTAATTATTTGGTCATTGACAACCATAGTTTTGTGTAAAGTAGAAGCATATTTTTCAAATTTTGTAAATGTGAGTACCATGAAGCCATTTACATATTATATGATTAGTTATAGTTTTACTTGTTGGACATGTACGAGCACGGTGGTTGAGAGCATGTCATGCTCACTCAATATCTCGCTGATGGCGGCGCGTGGTTTGGATCATTCGGTTCCCTTCGAAATGGTTGAGCTGAAAGGTGCCGATACACGCGTCATGTTCGTAAACGGGCGCCGTCGGTTGAGACTGTGTCTTAACTGCCACTGGCTCAATTTAATCTTTATATTTTAAATTATTATAATAAGCCTTTTTTTTCCTTTGCATTGTCCTCACAAGCAGAAGCAACAAGTATGTGTAACTTAGAATTTTGTAAAACAGAACATGATTTAAAAGAGTGTCCGTGGAGTTTCTTGCACGTTCTTCTCCATAGAGATCTACGCTTTGGAACGTGTAAATAGCTTCCATGTTTTTGACTGACCGACCTTGACGTTTCAAAAGTGCCTGGTAATGGTTTATTTGAAATAAGCTTTGAATTTGCATGTAAATAAATGAATAAATAAATGACAGCTCACTTCGCAATCACTTCACCCAAGCATTCACTTCGACATATTTACAGAATTGACCGGCTGAACTCGAGGCGAGTTGGTATGACGTACGACTCACGTTCCGCCCGTTTGTATGAAGATAGAATACTGTAGATATTAATTTACTGTGAATGTCCGATGTGCAGTGTATGTTAAGATACTCTGGTGCCTGTTAACATCCACCAAGATATCTTGAATAACCAATATTTTTCGTTTTCATGACGATTTCGGTCATTCACCGGTATTTCACCGGTGACTGATTTTTTATGTCATGGTAAGTTTGGTTAATTTAAAATGATTAATTACTAGATTCTGCCAGCGGTTTCGCTCGCGTGTTCCCTAGGAAACATATTCTCGGGATCTATTTATCTAATATTCTTGTATTTATATATAATTAGCTGACCCGCGCAGCTTCGCTCCCGTCATCTGGCTACTCTACCTACCCTACCTACCCTACGGGATAAACAGTATCCTATGTCCGTCTCCTGGGTCTAAGCTACCTACCCACCAATTTTCAGCCATATCGGTACAGCCGTTCTTGAGTTATAAATAGTGTAACTAACACGACTTTCTTTTAAATATAGATTATGATCTGAATCTCGGAAACGGCTCCAACGATTTTCATGAAATTTAGTATTCAGGGTTTCGGGTGCGATACACTGAGCAAAGCTCGGTCTTGCAGGTACATGTATAATTCCAGGCTATAATCTACCTCTGTGCCAAATTTCATGAAGAACCTTTCAGGTGTTCTGAAGTGAAAGTGTTACATCCATCCATCCTCACAAACTTTCGCATTTATAATAAAATTATTATATTGTATTGGTTGGATATTAGGAGTGTCTTTTATTAATAATGACTATGATATGGTAAATGTGAATATAAAATTGAAATTCATGACTTAGCACAACTCTCGTGGGTAAAAGAAATAAAATAACATAAGACTCGAAGTTATTTCTTCAGTATTGGGACTTATCGCACCCCAACTCGGACAGGTATGGTGGGGTCTGAACGGCCCCGCCATCGTTATTTTTTAACCACCCAGTATAAGGAGCCCCGCCGAGCTGCTCCAACGACCGACCATAATTATTATTCAGCATTTTCTCGTTTTTCGAACAAACACAGGCGTTTGTTAACATTCACACTAGTTGTGAATCGCTGAATCTAATTCACTGTATCCCCTCTGTGTGTTAACTTTTGCCGGTATATGTCCAATTCTTTCGGGATTTTGTGATACTGATTGGGTTTTTTTTAATCAATCGGTTCGTTTCCTGGCTAGTAAAACAAATAAAAAAAAAAATAACTATGCAGTTTTAGTTTGCATCAACATCGGACTCGATACTCCTTTCAGTGTTTTTTGATATTCCACATAGATTCGGATTTGGTCATACATGGACACTTCAAAAATTTACCCAGTATAGACTATTGAAATTATAATTTGGTTTTCACTACTAGATTTAGGAACCTATACCAAATCTATAGGCTTGTACAAGTTAAGCAAGAGTTGCTTGCTCCTCGGGAACTAGGCAAAGTTTGAACTCATAATGTATATAGGCAGTAATTACATAAGAAGGAAGTTGAAACATGCTCGCGATTAACATACTCAGTGCGTTTCGACATAGCGCGGTGGCGCTTCTTCACGTTCTGTGATAAGTGAGCAACTAACAAAGAACCCTTCTAAAACTTTGTTTTGCGTTCATGCCGCACTCGCTTTGAATATTAAAAGGGGTGCAGCTTTCGCACTAAACACCCATAAATGAAAAGCGATCGTCGCAAATTCGTCTAAATTTCCGCAACAATGAGTTCCCCAGCCGTCGCGCGGCGTTTCGCAGACTGCGCGTAACTCATCCGCCCGCATAACGAGAGGTTAAATTAAATAACAACAAAACTTTGAGAATCACTCGAGAACGAGCCGAGTACTGTGAGGGAGAAGCTATACATAAGTATTTTTAATTCGATTAATGATCGAAGTTCCGGACCGCGAATAGCTCGTGACGATTTCTGTACGAAAGACCTTACCCACCTATTGCTGAGCACCAGTTTGCTATATAAACATCCAACATTTAATTCCGGTTTTTATTTGTGTCAATGAACTGCAGTTACCCGAGAAAAGAGCCAAGTCGCCAAGTGTGAGCGAACTTTCGCAGTCAGTGTCCCATATCGTGTATGTACCAGATCAATATCTACGACTCTTTTCTATATTGCCGCCGACCGGAACTCTTCACTTTAAAAAAAATATATTTGATACTCAACAAAATGATTTTGCCTCCACTTAAACAAAACCTGACTTTTTCACTTTAAGTTTGTTTCGACTTTCGAGCTATAGCGGCTTCTTTGTTGTGGTTGTAAGAATACTTATGACCGTAAACCGTACCAGTTATACCACCGAACTAAAATGTACCCACAAGCGTTTAAAAGAAGGACCAAAAATAAGGTACGTTTGTGGGTTGGGTTTTTAGGTAAACCTACTGTCAGTAAAATATGAACTGCAGTGGCAACTGCAGTCCAATGTGCAGAAAAGTCTGCTGTGCAATGAAAGCATTAAAATTCGAGTTACTTATACAAGTATCACTACAAATATTGCGTTAATTCTGCCAGCACTATTGGAACGAGAGCGCTTTGACAGACACGATTCAATGTGGTAGCCGGAAATGGGCATTGTTTTAGGTCCCATTGTTCTCCGTCAGAGTCATGACGTGCTGCGTGAAGCTGACGTGCCCGCTCCCGCCTCCTTGCCGCTCGTCACATGCCCGCGAATATAACACTGACGTACAGATTCCGACATGTCCGTCACAATAAATGGAACCTATTCGAACCTGCTAATACACGTGAAGTCGTGAACTGCTTATCTACATATTGTAATACTCGTTATGTACTCGTAGCTATAGGAAATTGGACGAGTTATATGAATAAACTATTATAAGACTAATATATTAGGTTTTAATAATTTTTAAAAGTTAGCATTACACTAACACTAATAATATCATTCTTCTAAAACTTAGTATAGGTAAATATGTTTTGTGTTAACCGTAGGATAGTTTTACGAGATCATAACGACTTTACACATCAATTTATTTTCCTCCATATCATATCAATAATCTTCGTATTAAACATTTGAAAATATTAAAAAAAAATAGTAGTCCGCCGGCGTCGGGAGCGGGGTCCAAGTACTGGTAGTTAGGGGCTTAGGGCTCTGGAAAAAGGAATATCCTTACAATACGAGCCATATCGAGAATTACTTTCTTCTGTTCACTGTAACTTTGCAGAGATTAGGGTTGGAATCGTTTGGAAACACAGACGCATGCATAGAGTTCCACTCCTTTTCTGTGCGCATTATAAAAGACGTTTGGAAACGCTTAGTGCGAATTGGTGGAATAGCAACAAGGTAGGGATGGTAAGATGCAGTGCGTCTGAATGACCGATGGTAGAAGGGGGCCGGTGGAATGAGGTCGTAGTGTCCTTGTCGTTCTTACAATCTGTAGAAGACCGACAAGCAGGCAACCTTACGGCGATGAGTCAAGCTATGTAGCTTGGCATCCACCAGTTTTACCTCAGCGATGGGCCTAATAAGAGCCTAATTTAATATGTGTACCAAATTACAACAGAATTGGTTCAGTAGATGGGTTTTCGGAACCCTAATAAGACTAGCAATTCTCTTTATTTTTCATTCATAGGAACCTACTCCTCTTACAATCACAAATACAACAAATAAATAATTAGCGAAATTTGGCCTAGCCGTTCTTGCGTAATGCCGTGACCAAGGGAAATAGGGATTAATTTTTATATATGTGATGATTTTTATGTATGTATAAGATAAGATAAGATAGATGGCATCGACGAGCAATCTTTGTACAAGAAGATTTGTCTTGTTTAACATATCAGGTTTGCCAAAGAAATTAATGCGATGATCGCATATTCGCGCAATAATCGCTTTAAATAACGCTTAAATCGTCTTTGTGGCGAGTTCGTTTCTGCAACTCGAAGGAATTTCAGCCGAAGCGTTTGTTACAAAAAGATAAACTACGGTGGCAAGCGTGAATCGCTTGCTGCCGTACTTGGTTATGAATAGTTGCACCCCTATTCTGTAACAACATTTTCGTATCTCAACAGCGGAATCCGAGGTGAGTATCGAATTACGTCAAACGTAAGACCTTTATGTTGTATTTGTTAGTTTTGTCACTCAGGTGAAGCTCGATATCGCAATGGTCTAAGATCCGGTCTTAAAAATATATAACCTCACATGTTATTTAATTCTAATGTAGAATAAATGCTAGATAATGTTTAGATAGACACGTTGGAAGTGGTTTGCCTAGCTAAATCATGTGCCAATGATGTTAAACAAAAAAATGTTTCTAAATTCAAAATTCAACGTCTGGTACTTAGATGACGGGACACTAGGAGGTGACATAGACACTGTTTAAAAGATTTAATTTTTCTGAAAAGACAGTTTCTATCTATTGGCCTTGACCTCAACCATTCCAAATGTGATTTTTTTTTTTAATGACAATACCGACATACTAACTACTCTACAAAAATTAAACGCAATAGCCCCAGATATCAAAATTTTAGACAAGAGTTCGCTTCACCTCCTAGTTTCACCAATATTTGAATTGAAGACAGTTTTTCCTCATTCATTGACGACAAAATTAATCGTTTTTACGATATTTCGGAAAGACTTAATTTACATTCGGCTTTCACCCTCATTAGATATTGTTGTTTTGGGCCAAATTGTACCTATGTATTTTCTCTGCTCTTCCTCTTTATGGAAGCAGTCACATCTTTTGGACAAAATTGATCAAATCATTCAAGATACACTAACATCTATCTTAAATGTGGCTCTGGATGACCGAGCGTGACTACAAGTCACTCTACCCATTCGCTTTGGTGGGCTCGGTATCCGCAAAATTTCTGATATAAGCCTACCAGCGTTCCTGTCATCGGTCAATAGTACAGTAAATTTAACCAAAAGTATTTTAACTCCATCTTTGGTTAACAGTGAAGTGTCTTACTTGACCGAAGCAGTAAACGCCTGGAAAGTGGCTTGCCCGAATACGGCGTTGCCCGATAACTTATTTTCCCAAAGACAATGGGACGAGCCGCTCTGCAGGTTGGTACGGAATAAATACGTCCACCAATACAGCGGAGCATGCTCGCCTGTTGGCTGTGGGTGAATGGGAGTCGGGTCTTTGGCTACAAGCACTACCGTCACCCAACATAGGTATCTACTATGCTGAGTGACAGTACTTTCCGTATCGCTACGTGTCTGCGTCTGGGTGCTCCTAGCGGAGCTCCACATCGGTGTCAATGCGGTGAAGCAGTCGACCGCCTCGGACACCATGGCCTGCCCTGCAGTAGGAGCGCTGGTCGGTTAGCACGGCACGCCAGCATTAATGACATCATCCGTCGGGCTCTTGTCACCGCCGGGGTGCCAGCTGTTTTAGAACCCAACGGCTTGGCACGCGACGATGGGAAGAGGCCAGATGTGATGACCATAATGCCTTGGAAGTTGGGTAGGCCTTTGGTGTGGGATGCACATGTGTCGACACCCATGCGCCATCCCATCTTTTTAGCACGGCAGGCTGCGCTGGGGCGGCCGCTGCAGGTGCAGAAAACCTCAAACGACGCAAATATAACACCTTAATTGGGAGTTACATATTTGAGCCGTTTGGGGTTGAAACATTAGGGCCATGGGGTCCAAGTGCGCATCGAGTCTTTCGGGATATCAGTAAACAACTTGTCGACTGTTCACGTGATCAGAGGGCTGGACTTTTCTTCGGCCAAAGAATCAGCATTGCGATTCAACGCGGCAATGCTGCCAGTGTTCTGGGCACTTTTGCCATTGACAGCGATGTGGATTATTTTTTTGATGCCCAATGATTAATTTTATTTTTTTTATACGCGTTTGTACACAATTTCTTGTTAATTAGTGTAGTTTTTTAAGTCTATAAAAATGTTCAATTTTATTTTGCCACGTATTAAAAGTTTCTATTAGTCAAAAAAGTTTAATCACATTTTTAATTCCCTCATTTGTTATTTATAAAAGTCGACCTTCAGCTGATAGAATACACCTCAAGGAATTGAAAAAATATTGTCTGTATATTATTGGTTGTCTTCTTTTCCTCTGTGCAACTATAGGGTTGCCAAGGTATAAACAGGTAGGTAAATGTTGATAATATACCCTTATAAGTTATTTAATCGAAATACATACCAAATGAAAGCTTGATTTATTCACAAACCAACCGTACTAGGTTGCCTTATCAAAAAGTGTGCCAATTCCATGGTTGGCTGGATTTAAGATGTTAAATTTTTTGCGCGAGTGTTGAAAGTGGCAGAGAAGCTTTGCGCCCGCAATTCCAATAAACAGATGGAGATGAAGCAAGCCAGGTGTGCACCCGGCAGCTACTTAGTAAAAGAGGGTAGGAAACGCTTATTCTGTGTTCAACACCTGCCTAGCCTTTTCCCAACTACATTGGGGTCGGCTTCCAGTCAAACCGGATTCAACTGAATACCAGTGTTTAACGTGGAGCGGTTGCCTACCAGACCTCCACAACCCATTAACTGGGTAACACGGTAGGTATATCTTGGCAAGACGGGAGTCAGATTTACTGGCTTCTGACAATCCGTAACGACTACCAAAGATCTACAAATGACAGCCGAGACCAACGGCGAGGCACGGAGGAAACTCGGTATGTTAAGATGGTCACCCATTCACAGACCAACCTTGGCAAGCGTTGCTTAACCTTCAAGATCGACCCGTGCGACTGTTATTACCTAGCCACGAGCTCCTCTTTCTGTTATAGAAAAAAAAAAGAAAAAGTGCTTTCACTCACACGTTCAGTTATCAGTGACAATACGTTATTATGAAATGATAGTTTTTATTTTCGTTAAAAATGTACGTCTTTAAAAAGGATAATTTTCCGATCATGAAAGCGCGGATTGCACAGGGTCGCTCCCATCTGGTAATGCTACGTAAACTTACCAGTATTAAAACTCATTGCTATTGCATCATCATTGCTTTGAATTCTTATAGAAATGTGGGGTGCAGCAGCTAAAACCAACCTAGAAAAGCTCTATGTAGCTTTTCTAGGTACAAAATTATGAAAGTCCTATTTCACTATCACTATCTGACCCACCCAGAAAATTTACAAAGAAACCAAGCTATTTAACATTTCTCATTTATATTTGTATAACACATGTATTTTAATTCCAAAATTCTATCCAAAGACACACACAAATTACATTCACAAAAAACATACAAGTACAAAAACGTATTCTGAGGCACAAGACTTACACATACCTAAAACTAGAACTATGGAAAAAAACAATACTTCACGAGAGAACAAAACTTTATAACTCACTACCAAAAGACATAAAGACCACACAATCGCTTTCACTATTTAAAAAACTACTCAAATGTCACATCTTGAAAGGCCATAAAAAATAATTAATTAACTAATATTATTATAATTTATTTGCCTCTAGTGTAAAGGGGTCCTTAGATTTCAAACACAAAAACAAGATATCGAGACACCGCACGTCGACCGCGTCAACGCATCGCCCGGCGGTAGTCAATACAAAATTCTTAGAAATTACCTTCATAAATTCGTAATGTTAACACTAAACCTCTCGATACTTCTGGACAACAAAAATGTATACCTAAATCTAGATAAGTTAAGTTTTCTGTACAAGTGATTTGTAATCTTTAGAAATAAATGAATTCAAACCGTAAACCGTTATACCTTGGCAACCCCATTGTTGCACAGAGGGAAAAAAGGCAACCCATATTCTTTTAATTTCTTGGAGTATATTCTATCAGCTGGTGGTCGACTTTTAGGGGGAGACTGGGTACAGTTGAAACAACTTTGCTTTGAACGCTCGTAGCACGACCATTTTGAAACATAACAAACAACAAAACACATAAAATGAGAGAATAGACTTTTGTCTTCAAATACATCTCAGAATTAGAGGCTCAACTGCCATATTTACTAGTTAGGAAGAGTTTAATAAAATGATGTGCCACTGTTTCAACCGTACCCATACCAGGGGCGGTTGAAACAGCGATGGGTGTCAGATAAGCAACAAATGAGGGAGTTGGTCAAAAAAATGTGATAAAAGCTAGGCAACCCACTTCCAACGTATCTATCTAAACATTATCTAGTATTTATTCCATATTAGAATTAAATAACATGTGAGGGTATATATTTCTTATACCGTATCTCCTACTAAAATGGTTATTTACAAAAATAACGACGGAAGAAAGAAAATAACTTTAATTTCGGAAGTCGGTATTTTTGGTTATTTTTTCGTTTTTCGACACCGACTTCCGAAATTAAAGATTTTTTCTTTCTTCCGAAGTTATTTTATACCTTGTTGTGTTTTGTTTTTGGAAGTCGGTTGTATTTTTTGTAAAAACTTTTTTTATTTTTCAGTTTTTGGTGGTATGCGACATATACGACGCGATGTTATGTGAAGAAAAACACTAAAAAAACATGCGATTTCAGCAATCCCGATCAATTTGCTATCATTTATTGAAGAGTTCCGTTGCCTACCAACGAAGTTCTTCGTCAGATCTTCACCAAATTCAAATGGGACTAGTTCAGGAAAATACTCTTCCAAACAAAAAAAAGAATCATCCAAATCGGCTCACAATTGGCGAAAATATTGCTGAACAAACATGTTTCATGGGATCTCATCATCAGATCCTAATTAATACCTTCCATCATCTGCCTAGCAACATGAGATAATGATTACCAGGCACAAATATCTGAATTGTGTTAGAAAATTTATGAAAAACATTGTATGTGCCTATAAAATTTGAGGCTTGCCCTAGATGTTCACGGGATCTCATCATTAGATTCTGACTGGGTGACAATGGGACCAATCGGGAAGTATATATACCCTTTCAGATCATCATCATCATCTGCTTAGCCTTTTTCCAACACCTCCCTGCAGGGTCCTACCTTCCATGGTCTTCTTGGAAGTCCCTGAACCGCCTCAGAACGCAAGTAGGAAGGTGTAATCACAATCTCGCAACCGTGACGGATCAACTGCAGGGTTTGGATGTGGGGCTGAATTATAAACCATGCGCCACCTTCTGCCCTCTGTGCCCTAAAACATGCACGCAAGAAGACCTTTGTGCTGCCACCAGTGATGCCGTGGAGGTGGCAACGTTTTGGGCCACCAAAATATAAAAAAACCTGTCGTGCCAGCGACACGTAGAAGAGTAACGGAAACCTATCCGCGTTCCTCCTAGTGGTCCATTGCGTTGATAGTTCTTTTGTAATAAACATTTTTCGATTCTCACCTTGCTTATTGCGAATTTCCTTTAATATCGGTACCTAAATCATGCAAAACAATTCTAATCTGTCAGATCACAGAATATCTATCACCACCAGGGTGCTTACTCTCGAATATAATTCTGATAGATCGACATTGGAATTGTCAGTCAAACGTCAGGGATTGGCTAGACTCAGTGAGTCCAGCCAATCCCTGACCATTAAATCAACCAACTGACGTTTGACCAATGTCGATCTATCGGAATTATATTCCAGAGTAAGCACCCTGGGCTCTATTTAAGGCTTGTATATATGCCAATGACCTTGTGCATACTAAGGTGCTAACTACACCTCTACGCGCCACTCCGCTACACGTGCTTTTATTTTTTTTATTATAAAAATAATTTGGTTTTGTTAGTTTTAAAAATAAACTAACAAAACCAAATTATTTTCGTTTGTATTGCAAAGCAGTAAATTTATTTTTTATACTCTTAATAAAAATGAAGGAGTAAAATGGTTTTATTTCAACGATTTGGAGGTGATTTGGTGTTTTTTTTTCTTTATATGTGATACCGATACATAAATTCTGGCTAAACCAAGTCACGAACCATTATCATGTTGATTACTACCTATTTTTTTCAAATGTAATTTCTCAGTAAATGCCAAAGAAAAACTCCTTCATCTGCACGCTGTAAGCTTTTGACAATGCGACAAATACCTAGGTACGTTAGACAAAACTTAGTCGAAGTGAACGACAAGTGAGCTGTCAAACCATACAAACAAGATGAAATGACGGCTAACTTGTCGTTAACTCCACCAAAGTGGACACGGTATGATGTCAATAGACTAGACCAGCTAGACTTCAAAAAAAGGAGGAGGTTCTCAATTCGGCTTAATTTTTTTTATGTTTATTACCTCATATCTCCGTCATTTATGAACCGATTTAAAAAATTCTTTTTTCATCTGAAATAATAACAGCCGCACGAGTCGATCTTGAAGGTTAAGCGACGCATGCCAAAGTTTAACTGTGGATGGGTGAACATTTTAAAATAACGAGTTTCCTCCGTGCCTCGGAAAGCACGATAAGCCGTTGGTCCCGGCTGTCATTTCTCTAGATCTTTTTGCAGCAGTTACGGATTGTCAGAAGCCAGTAAATTTGACTCGTCTTGCCAGATGTACCGTGTTACCCAGTTAATGGGTTGTAGAGGTCTGGTAGGCAGCCGCTTCTCGTAATTCACTGGTATTCAGTTGAATCCGGTTTCTCTAGAAGCCGACCTCAATGTAGTTGGGAAAATGCTAAGCAGATGATGATGATGATCTGAAAGGGTATATATACTTCCCGATTGGTCCCATTGTCACCAAGTCAGAATCTAATGATGGGATCCCATGAAATTCTAGGGCAAGGTCCCTGGAACGCAAAGGACTACTAGGAGGAACGCGGATAGGTTTCCGTTACTATTCTTCTTCGTGTCGCTGTCACGACAGGTTTTTTATATTTTGGTGGCCCAAAACGTTGCCACCTCCACGGCATCACTGGTGGCAGCACAAAGGTCTTCTTGCGTGCATGTTTTGGGGCACAGAGGGCAAGATTGGAGGTGGCGCATGGTTTATAACTCAGCTCCACATCCAAACCCTGCAGTTGATCCGTCACGGTTGCGAGATTGTGATTACACCTTCCTACTTGCATTCTGAGGCGGTTCAGGGACTTCCAAGTAGGCCATGGAAGGTTGTCCCTGCAGGAAGGTGTTCGCTTGGTGGTTTCAAGGTTTTAAGTTTCTTGCCACTGTTTGCAACGTGCGTCAACTGGGTTTCCTGACAGCGGAACTGCCGATTTAAGGAAGCTGTGTCTGCTACTCAGTCTTTGAGTTGGTAGTTGGGCACCAAAGAGTGGGTGTCTAGTGTCACACTCTTGCTTTTATTTCTCAACTGCAGTAGCAACTTCTCTTATGACTTGTGGAGGTGCTATCCCGGCAGTGGGGTATAATAAGCTGACTGGAGTTGGCTTGAGGCAGCCGGTGATGGTATGGCATGTCTGGTTCAAAGCAACATCCACTTCCTTAGCGTGGGCGGAACGGTGCCCAGTTTGGCACGCATATTCGCCTGCAGAGGAGTGCTAGACCGGTTGTTCGAAGGAGAGTCTGAAACTCTCTTCTGAGGAGTCATTTGATGATTTCTCATCCTTAAAAAAATCTACGGAACTTGATTCTAACATGAGATAAAAAGGGGCTATAATATAGCATCTTAGAAATGTTATTAAACAAGAAAATGTCTCCTGTACTTCGTACTTGCCATACATTTATTTCGAGAAACGTCAATAACCGAGAAGTGTCCCAAAAATTTCATAACTTGATGTGTCCGAAGCTTTATTTCCAAAGATGAGGCTAATATTTGAAGGATTTCGTCCATGAATTATTTGAAAAGTATCGATTGACTGCCCAGAGTGGAGAAGTATTTCACCATTTGCAGTTTTATGACATGAGGAAGAAAATTTAAGAAAATCTTAGGTAACAACTCAGAAACAGTAGAAACCTATGGGTTTCTAGTTTTCGTCTAGAAGCATTTTGTATAATTATTCATCTGAAGTAGTTAAAATAAAATCTATTTATTTTAGAACATTGGCTCACTTAATGTCAATTTATGAAATGGGGATTAAATTTATTTCTATTAACATTCTTTATATTTACAAGATTTATGAAATAACTTTGGTTTGGGTTTTACATAGTTTACATAGATTGTATATATACGTCAGAGTCACACCAAATTTACATTTTTCTTATATTTTTTCTGGATAATTCTCAATAACGTGATCATTGGTCAAAAAATAATCAACTAGATTCCTTAAAATATGAATACTTAATCTGTTCGTCTGTATGTCGGTTTCGGGAGAGATAAATCGATCTAGCTAGGTTTCATTTTTAGAAAATTTCGTAAAAAATACCGAGCTAGGTCGGTCTTCCAGGTACTCGCATATTATATTAGAAAAATGCTATGAACTCAAAGAAATGATTCCAAGCGAAAACTGTAAATGAAAATCGACCTCGTAATCACTAACAGGCCATATAGAAAGAAAAAAAGATGGGAGTCTCCCACAGTATGGGACTGTGTGTTCATCTGAAGACACCAATATTATGTTACAAGTTAAGTACATCTAAGCCTGATGTAACATTACGCTATTTTTTTCAGTTTAGAGTTTTAAAAGAAAAAGTGTCAAGCAGAAAATAATGTGAACTCATGAAAAAATTTACTAATTCCAGCATTCTAGAATAAGAAATACTACGAATGACGGCCGTAGCGCCCCCAAAGGTGGTGTCTTTACCGACTGACTGCTTTGTAATAAAGTAAAGAAAAACTTTGTCGTAATAGGCACCAAAAGTACATGAGGCTACTGTATAATCAGATCCGCTACGAAACAAAATGAGATTATTGCCAAGGTGAGGTAAGTGCGGCCAGCGATGGATCCACGGCGCCGACGACACCAGCCACGGCGGCGGCCATTCAACTCCGCCGCGGCCTCGCGCGCTGTCGGTGCCTCCATGGACAACACCGCTCGGCACTATTGTCCGACAACATACTATCTATAACATCATTCACCCAAGTTCTGGATGTATTCACCTCAACGCTATGGCCCATTCAATTCAATAATATGGTTATCACAAAACCGTAGAGAGGTCACGCACCATAAAACATTTATACCAATTAAATTTTAGGCTCGCGTTATTGGGAACAAGTACTTACCTCGAGCTTCCTACCATTCATATAAGCCGTAATTATTGCTTTGATATAGATTTCTCACCTGCACAGTCTTACAGTAGTTCAATTAATTAAAAATGGTACTTATGCTTACCTGTTTACAAGAAACTTAATCTAATGTTGGTTAGGAGACGATTCAAGCTGTACAATAACATACAGTATTGGACACACAGAATCAGCAAGATATTTTTTGCACTTAATTCGTGCTTCAGGACATGACTGACTAAGTCGATATTTATCCAAACACTTCACGACACTTTTATAAAGTTCACATTTTGCAATGTTATGACATAACTTGTCTTAAACTGAACAGGTAGCGTAGTTTTCGCGACACGGGGTGACAAGTGTAATGCACAAAAGGGATGATATCGCGAGCGCAAGTTGGTGGTGGTGTGTAGCAGCGTGCCACCTGCCACTGTTAGCGAGCACAAGTCTACTGCCGCCGCCGGCCACTGCCTGCCGGTCCCGCGTTCACAACTCCAGCTCACCATGATACTACCGGTTTACATTCACGCACAAACATCTTAATTAGACCACATACATTGCTTCTTTTATTGAAACTTCTCAACTAACTAATTAAACTCGGCGGGCAATGGATAGCACAAACCGAAATTTTCGATTTCAGATTTGGTAGTATTGACTTGAGCTTTGCGTGGGAGGGAAAAGCTTGCTCGGGTCGCTTCGGCGCTTCCTACGTAGGTACTTATGTCGGTCGTCCTGTCCATGAAAAAGTAGCGCCCTCTATGAGAGCTACTGCAAACGAAAGAACGTTCAGCAGCGCCATCTACTGGATACACGGGAATTTACTAACTTAGTTGTGACTTGCACGTTGTATCTTGAAATGGACGACTAAACAAACGAGGAGTCCAACCCAAACAACTCGCCATAATGTAGCGGTAGTTTTCAGAAAGGTGGCATTGGTTCCGTGAACGAGATTAATTAGGTTGAAAGACAGTATTTGGTTACACTTGAACGAAGTAATTTGTCGAAACATTTCATATTAGATAGACTCTATGAGAATGAAAAAAAATACCAGCCAAGTGCAAGTCGACCGGGACCATTTTCAGGGAGGTGCATCTTCAAAACTCCGCCTCGAATGAATAGGTGTTCTTTTGCCCTGAACTAAAGAAGACTGACTCAAGGCCGAACGCGAGGGACCTCGAAGTACCTCGGATTTGCTGGGACTCTTTCACTACATTCCGCTTATCAATTTAATTTTATATCTTCACGTTTTCATACATTTTATTGAAAGCCAGGCTTATGGTACGGTACCTACTTGCACCCCGCAAGTGGGTACCGTACCATAAGCCGAATTTTTTTTTTTTGCATGGGGCCCTTTTTATATTTAAATTTTATTATTTGTTGATATAGCGGCAACAGAAATACACACTGAAAAGATCAACTGTCTATCTATTATGGTTCTTGAGATACAGCCCGCTGGCAGACAGGCGGATGGACGGACGGACAGACGAACGGATGGTCGGAAAGGACGGACGGACAGACGAACGGATGGTCGGAAAGGACGGACGGTCGGATGGACAGCTGAGGTTTAGTAATAGGGTTCCGTTGGTTACCGTTAGGTACGGAACCTTAATTAAAAGATTAGTTAGTTAGTACATTAATTTAGTAAAACAATATAAAGACAACAAACAGAAGCATAATTACATAAATCAGATAGAAAACATATTAAAAAGAACTGGCCATTAATTTGCTAGTCCGACTCGCGAGACAAATTGGATTCAACAGAGATAGCAATGAACTAGAAGTGAAGAGAAGAGTCAAGCGTACCTGATATCTGGGGCGGATTATCCTTAAGGCAAAGTAGGCACGTGCCTAGGGACACCAGATTCCAAAGGGGCGCACGGGGACAAATAAAACGAAAAGCGTTCCTAATACTTACATACTCGTACTTACATTAAAAAATCATAATTTGTATAGAAATTACGGATTACACTTCTATTACCTACCTACTACTTTATTATATGGCCCGATCCCAAAACCAGTCATCTGCCAAATGTTTAACATTCACAGTAGCCCCCTCTTGTTTATGACTGTCTCGTTGGTCTGTGGTCACAAGCCACGGCTTCTAAACGTGGGGTCAAGGATTGAATTCCTGGCTTGGGCAAAGCGTCATTCTGTTTTTCAATTAGTATTTGTTTGTGCTCGCTACGCGTGCTATAAAGTTTCTTACGTAGGTATAAATTATCAAACCGAATTTTTTTTTTCAATAACTCCCCCCTCTCTCCACATATAGACAATTTTTCCCCCAACTCCTGAGCGAAATTTTGGATCCGAGCCTAACCTTAGGGGCACCGATGAGGTTTGCCTAGGGCACTGGCAACATTTAATCCGCCTCTGCCTGGAATAAGTACTGGAATTGCCAGGAGATATTTAAAAGTGAATCGCCTTGTCTGTGATAAATCTAAAAAATTCGATAGCAACACCGTCTCCGAAAAACTGTTTGCGCCCTTTGTACATTGAAGACATGGTATGCTTTCAGATATTTTTCGCGAGACTTCTCAGGTAGGAAACTTAATTCTGCATTAATAACTTGTTGTTTTAACTCTTCCGTTGTTAAAATACTGTTCTCGTCGCTAGTTTAACTCATATTTTAATATTTTTTAACTTACTCAACTCTTTACGCCAGCCACCAAATTTTATTCCTGCATAATTATCTTTTTACTTCAGTAGCTCAAACATGTAGGTTTTGCTGCTTGAAATTAGAGAGCAAAATGCTATTTTGCTCACTTAGTGAGACCAAGTAACTTTTTTTTTTCAGAACGTCGCGAATATCTTCGACAAACACGTTCGGAATTTCGTACTAACTAAAGAAATTATGCAAAAAGATAATTATGTATTTTAATGTATTTTCGGAGACGGTGTTGCTATCTTATTTTTTAGATTTATCACAGACGAGGCGATCATCTACAATGTGGAGTATTTACACAATGTTGAAAGCTAACTTTAAAAACAAAACATAACGTGCATATTCAAACATACGCAAAACTCGTATCTTTTCTAAAAAGAATGCCAGTTGGGAGTCGTCAGTTTTCTAAAAAGTACAAAATTTTCACGGCCCTTAACATAGAAAAATTTCTTAATGAAGCTCCGGTCTGCAATTTTCTTGCCGCTAAAGTAAGTGGTACCTATGAATCTATGTTGTTAGTTATTAAAATTTGTGAGTAGACTGTTATTTATAAAGGATTTTTAGAGGCGCATCGAATCCTAGTCTGGCTTAGCAATATTGTTAAAATATTTATTACGATATGTAAAAGATGCTGTAAATGTTAAATTATGCATATTAATTATGTAACATTTTCATTACAGGTTGTACTGATCATAGGAATTAGTGGAGGGTGTAACAATAACGAGGTATTACAGCTAACAGTTAATAATATCAAAAAGCATTCAGATAAATTACTGTTAGTAAAATTGAAAAATACGAAGACGTCAAGAAAATACCTTGACCGGTTTTTTGTCGTACGCGTAACTCCCTTATGGAGTTGGGCGTCGTCGTCGCCGGTTATCGTTACCTACCCGTGCTCGGTCTTGAGGACTTCAATGCCAAGCACTTGTCTTGGGGTTCCCGTTATACGGATACACGGGGCAGGATGGTGGAGGACTGGGCTCTGGAGACAGGCCTGTTTGTCCTAAGCCGGGGTTCTGTCCCCACATGTGTGCGGATGCAGGGGGAGTCGGTTGTGGACATTTCGTTCGCTAGCCCTGCTCTGTCACCACGTGTCATTGACTGGCGCGTATTAGAGGAGGTGGAGACCTATTCCGATCACCGGTATATCCGGTTTGACGTCTCCGCCCAGACCTCAAACGCGCCAGTCCGGCAAGCCCCGAGTGGTCCGCGGTGGGCGCTGAAGCAGCTCGACCAGGAGCTCCTCCTGGAAGCTTCTATCGTGCAGGCCTGGGTGTCACCCCCGGACAGGCCTGTTGATATCAACGACGAAGCGGAGTGGTTCCGGGAGGCCATGTCCGATATTTGTGACGTGGCAATGCCCCGGGTTAAGCCAGGACGCGCCCGCCGTCAGGTGTACTGGTGGTCGCAAGAGCTGGCGACGCTGCGTCGCATGCGTTGCCGCACGGCGCCGGTACACCAGGCACCGCAGGCGCCGCATCCGCCCTCTGGATGCGCAGGTCAGAGAGGCGGAGCTGTACGAGGAGTACAAAGTGGCGAAGGGCGCCCTCAAAGCAGGGATCCTGCAGGTCAAAGATCTGGCTCGCAAGGAGATGCTGGAGTCTCTGAACGGGGACCCGTGGGGAAGACCCTACAAAATGGTGCGGAATAAGCTCTGCACCTGGGCCCCCCCGTTGACGCAGAGTCTCCGGCCCCAGCTGGTGGAGGACGTGGTGAGCGCTCTGTTCCCCTCGCGAGGGGAGCATACTCCCCCGCCTATGGCTCCGCCACCTGCGGTGCCCGATGCGGACTACACCGATGACGACGATGACGATGCTCCTGAGGTGACTGAGGTAGACCTGAGAGTGGCGGTTAATAGGCTGAAGGCCAAAAATACCACCCCAGGACCCGATGGCTTACCTGGAAAAGCCTGGGTCCTGGTCTTGGAGGCTCTCGGGCCTCGACTAAGAGGGTTCCTAAGCGCATGATTGGAGAGGGGCCAGTTCCCACTTCGTTGGAAGACGGGTAAACTGGTCCTCATTAAGAAGCTGGGGCGCCCTGCGGACTCTCCGTCCGCATACCGGCCCATTGTGCTGCTCGATGAGGTGGGCAAGCTCTTTGAAAGAGTAATTGCAAACCGCCTCGTTGAGCACCTAGTGAGGGTGGGGCCGGATTTGGCGGAGAACCAGTTCGGTTTCCGCACGGGACGCTCGACGGTGGACGCCATCATTCGCGTGATGGCCCTCTCGACGGAGGACGCGGTTTCCCGGTGCGGGGTCGTCTTGGCGGTGTCTCTAGACATCGCCAATGCCTTCAACACCTTGCCCTGGAGTTGCATCAGGGAGGCACTTCGGTATCACCGGGTGCCGACCTACCTTCGTCGCGTAGTCGAAGATTACTTGACGGGCAGAGCCGTCATCTACCCCGGTCACCTGGGAGAGTGGAACCGGCGAGAGATGTCGTGCGGTGTTCTACAGGGTTCCGTTCTGGGGCCGCCTCTGTGGGACATCGGCTACGACTGGGTGCTGCGCGCCGGCCTCCCTAGTGGCGTCAGCGTTGTCTGCTACGCTGACGACACGCTGGTATTGGCGCAAGGGAGATCGCACCAGGCGGCGGCCGACGCTATGACACGGGGGGTTGCGATAGTCATTGAGAGGATCCGGCAGCTGGGTCTTGAGGTGGCCCTACACAAGTCCGAAGCCATGTGCTTTCATGGTTCTAGGAACAGGTTGCCATCGGGATCCCAAATAACAGTAGGAGGCGTTCACATCGGTGTCGGATCGACAATGACGTACCTGGGTCTCGTCCTTGACAGCCGGTGGAACTTTGTCGAGCATTTCCGACGTTTGGCTCCCAGACTGGGGCGTGCCGGGGCTGCCTTCAAGCGGCTTCTACCCAATCTAGGGGGTCCAAACGCCTCCTGCCGAAGGCTTTACGCGGGGGTCGTGCGGTCCATGGCCCTTTACGGGGCGCCGGTGTGGGAGCCTACTTTGAGGAAGCGACCTGCCCGTTACCTCAACGCGTCCCAGAGGGTCATGGCCATCCGGCTGGCCCGGGGATACCGCACGGTCTCTGGCGAAGCAGCGAGCCTCCTTGCCGGACTGCCGCCATGGGATCTAGAGGCGAGAGCCCTCGCGCTCATGTACGAATGGCGCGTGGAGGCGTTACGCCGGGGCGAAACTCCTCTGCCGCGGCAAATTGCAGCACGGCGGACGGAACTCCGGCAGGATCTCATGGCAGTATGGAGACAACGACTGCCGCAACCCAGCGCTGGGCACGCCACAATTGCGGCCATAAGTCCCCTCTTTGAGGAGTGGCTAGAGCGGGGCCACGGCGTCCTTACCTTCCGCTTGACGCAGGTACTCACCGGACACGGTTGTTTCGGGAGGTACCTTTTTCGAATACGGCGGGAGGATACACCCGGGTGTCAACACTGCGAGGATCGTCCGGTGGACACGGTGGAGCATACGGTGGAGGTCTGCCCTGCTTGGGCGAAGCACCGCCGTGTCCTCGTCGAGGCGATCGGCGGCGGGGATCTCTCGCGTCCGGCCCTGGTTCAAGCCATGGTCCGGAGCGACGAGACATGGGAAGCGGTCACCTCCTTCTGCGAAGCAGTAATGCTAACAAAGGAGGAAGCCGAACGCATGAGAGAGAGGGAAACCTCACGCCCCAGCCGCCGAAACAGAAGAAGACGCCCCGGGCGTCGGGAGTCGCAGGACGATTCTCGGCCACCGTAGGCGTGGGACTGCGGACGGCGAGCATTGGGTGGCTCACCGTCTGATCAGACCAGGCCCGGGTCGGCGGCGCGCTGCGATCCCAACGCGCCTCAAGGACATGTCAGCACGGAAGACGGGGCCCACTAGGGCCAGTGCCTGCTGGGGCTGCGGACTTCGTTCGAAAGAGGCACGGTACCCTGGAACGCAAAAGGCACTAGGAGAAACACGGATGGGTTTTAGTCAGTAAGAGTCTGACACTCCCTCCTGCTGTACCCAGAGCGGGAGAAGTCATTTGATGAATTGAATTCCCATACTAAAAAAAAAAAAAAAAAAAAAAAGATAATCAAACTCAACTCAATGCAACTATAACGTTGCCAAATAAATCTGTTACTTTTAATTTGCAGAATTGTAGTAATTTTACTTTTAACTTTTAAAATGTTCCATTTTATTGAATTAGTACTTCTATCTACAATTTTAATTATTTTGATTCACAATAAATAGTTATTTCAATCTATTCCTGTTTATTATTTCATTACATTTCATTTCATTTTATTTAACGATTATCAGTCCACTAAACCACCCAAATCCATAGCGTTCCATCTTTTTTTTCCATATTCTGCAATAGTCTTGCTTCAACCGGGGATTGTCCTTGTGTATACTTTCACAGTGCATACAGGGATAATCGTCGGTTGGTGCCCCATTTCATTTTAAATTAAATGTTTAACGGGGCCTTTGCGAGTTGGCTTCGGCCCCTCGTACGCCTATCAAAGGGCCGGGTCTCCAGGAACCCGAGAATATGAAAAACCTAATATACCTAAAATTATAGTATTTTAAGGAAAATGCTAAAAATCGACAAACGTATGTATGTTATTTATTTATACAAAAACTATATTTAATTTGTTTGCATTCTTTAAAAAAATTTAGTCTAAAACAAAAGTGTTATCTTTATCAGTATTTAATCATATTAAATGTTAAATTAACCCGCCCTTTAGCTATTTTTTAAGGATTCGGAATTCAACTACTCCAAAAGAAAGAAAGAGCCAGCCGTGACCCATGGGCTGGCTTGTTAATTAAATAGTTTGTTTTTTAAATAAAGTAATTTATATATAAGTGATAATAATTACCAAAATAACAAAACAAAAATAAAGCAGACCAATGATCAAACCACACAGACACAAACCCTAGTCAAACCGGAGAACAAGTCGTTTTCTATCAAGTGGTGGAGGACGTAGATAAAAAATATAGTATTTTTGTGAACTATATATCTCTTCAACAGTGTATAGTACCTACGCAGACCTAAAATAAAGTACAATACTATATTATAGTACGGATAGCAACCCTAGGCATAACCGAGCTTATGTTTATATTTAGTTGATATGTATGTGTTATTGTATGGACTACGTTATATTAGTGAGGTAACATGGCTAGCATTCGTTAACGACACGCATTCTGGGAGTCGTGCGCGTGCGGCATGCTGGCGTGCCGACGTGCCCCCTTCACCAAACAGGGCGCGCGCGCAGGAAACACGCGCCACCGCTACGCTCGCTCCCCAGTCAACACACGCTTGTTAGTCACTTACCTTTATGGACTTGATAATTACCTGATAAAGGTCATTCGGGTCATGGAGGCCTGCTAAATATTAATTTTATTGTAAATATCACAATAACGATACAATAAATTTATACTCGTAGAATAAAACTACCTATGTATAATGTTACTGGTAATCTGTGTAGCCCGGTATTCTATAGAATACCTAGGCAATGTATAGAATACCTAAAACATTCAGATATTGTATGAAATATTATTCATTTTATACTTTGCCTAGGTATTCTATACCATGCCGAATACGCAGCCGCAGGGAAAGCCAAGGCGTGTCCCCGGGGTGTGGCGGCACTTAGCACTACGTTCACATAAAAAAAATTGATCACATAAAATTTCTTAACCGGATCTGATTTTTACAGGATACCGTTTAGTCACAATACAATATTGTCTTCTCTTCTTCTACCTGGCGTTAATCCCGGCTATTGCCAGGGTCCGCCTTCCTACTTAGCTTCCTCCACTTTGCCCGATCTTGAACATCCTTCTCAGTTAGGCCATTGGCTCTCATGTCGGACTTAACGACGTCCAACCAGCGCTTGCGAGGGCGACCACGGGACCTAGCCCCAAGAACAGCCATATTCATGCATCCCCGACCAACGTACTCCATAGGGCGGCGCATGATGTGGCCATACCATCGCAGACGACACTCTTGCAGTTTTTCCCCCACGTCACGGACACCAAGACTACCTCTGATGAAATAGTTGCGTATGCGATCGGATCGCGTTACGCCACTCATCCACCTCATCATCTTCATCTCCGTGACGCGAAGCTCCTGGGTGTGTCTGCTTAGTGCTGGCCGACATTCACCGCCGTACAGTAGGACAGGCCGTATGATGCATTTATATATCTGCCCCTTGAGCTTAGGAGGCATTTTGCGGTCGCATACAACGCCCGTTACCTCGCGCCACTTCGCCCAAGCCGCGCCTATGCGTGCTTGGACATCGTCGTCCACGTTGCCAGACTCGTGCAGCACGGATCCAAGGTATCTGAACGTATCGGACTCTCTGATCAGGTCCGAACCTATTCGGATGAACCTATTTGAATCCGTGCCGCCACAGGACATGTACTCAGTCTTCGCCACATTTAGTCTCAGACCACCGTTTTCAAGCGTGTCCTTCCAAATGTTGACTTTGCGCTCAAGATGGGCTTTGTTCTGATTAACGAGGGCGATGTCATCGGCATACATCATTAGCCATGGGGGCTTATCTTGGATGTTTGCCGTAACTACATCGAGCACTACGTTAAACAAGAACGGGCTAAGAGCCGAGCCTTGGTGAACGCCAACAGATATTGGGAAGCCATTCGATTCGCCAACAGCGGTCTGGACAGAGGACACGGAATCGCGGTACATGTCTCTGATAATGTCAATATAGGCCTCGGGAACGCCTTTGAAGCGCAGTGCCCACCAGATGCACTGCCGAGGTATACAGTCGAAGGCCTTCTGCAGGTCTAAAAAGGCCATATGCAAAGCTCTCCTTCTCTCTCTGTAAGCCTCAGCCAGATTCCGTAAGGCGAATACTGCGTCCATGGTGCTGTTACCCGCCCGGAAGCCATATTGACACTCAGAGACAGTACACTCGCTACGGAGCCGTGTATCAATGATGCGCTCGAAGAGCTTCATGGTGTGGCACATAATCTTGATACCGCGGTAGCTACTACAATCCTGTACGCTACCTTTGCCTTTGTATACAGGGATAATCAGGCTAAATCGCCACTGGTTCGGCATTTCCTTGGTGATCAGGATGCGGTTAAAAAGATCCGTCAGAAGGTCCACGCCATGTGGGCCCATCGCCTTCCACACCTCAATTGGCACATCGTCAGGCCCGACCGCTTTCCGGTTCTTCATGTGGCGAAGAGCAATGCGGGTTTCGTCGGGGGAAATAGGGGAAATAAGTCCAAGGTTAGGAGGCGGTTCGGGAGGAAGGTTATGGGGATGCTGTTTGTTAGACAGCTCCGCGAAGTATGTACACCATCTCTCCTTAACAGAGGGAGCATCGTAGAGCAGCTTACCCTGGGCGTCCCTTACACAGAGACATTTGCTAATGTCCCGTGCAGCTTTCTCCCGGGCACGCGCCAGCTTAAAAATAAGCTTTTGCCCCTCCGCAGTTTCCAGCTTGTCGTACAAGGGCGCCAGACTTTTGCTGCGGGCTCTGGCTACAGCTTTTTTGCAAGCGCGCTTAGCCGCTCCATATGCCTCTCTGTCATCCGGAGAGTTGGCCCCTTGCCACTGTTTAAATAAAACCTTCTTCTTCCGAGTCGCCTCCTGCACCCCGTCATCCCACCACCACGTCTCCTTTTCTATGGTGCGGCCACCACGAGAAGTGCCAACGACGCGCTTACCCGCATCGGTGATTGCTGAATGGATCCTACTCCAGATCTCTTGAGCGGACTCATGCGGAGCACTGATCTCGAGATGCTCGACCTCCGCGATGAAGTCCGACTGCCTAGGACCATCAAGCAACCACCACTTTGTGCGGGGTTTGCGTTTTTCGGTCACTTTCTTTTTCGGTACAACCGCAAAGTCCAGGACAAGGAGGCGGTGTTGAGCCGTTAGGCTTTCACCTGGGATGACTTTGCAGTTGGTAACCTTGCCAATGTGGCACCGTCTCACCAGCAGGTAATCTATTTGGGTTGAGTAGGCACCACTACGGTACGTAATAAGATGCTGGGGCTTCTTCTGAAAGAACGTGTTCGCGATGGCTAGGTCAGACAAAGCGCAGGTGCTGAGTATACTGACTCCCTCTGCATTTAGCTGGCCATATCCAAAACCACCGCGAACACGTCCGTACTCTCCAGCAAACTGACCTACGTGACCGTTGAGATCCCCCCCAACCAAAACACCTTCGGAATTCGGAATAGCGCGTAGTACGTCCTCGAACTCATCCCAGAAGGCCTCCTTTTCAGACTCACAGCAACCAGTTTGAGGAGCATAGGCGCTGATTAGGTTCGTTACCGACCCTTCGATCAGCACCCTAACTCGCATCAACCGGTCGCTGCATCGGTCTACTTCAAGGAGTCCATCCTGGAGGTCCTTAGACAGCACCACGGCCACTCCGCCCCTGCCCGTTGGTGATCCGGTGTACACTAGCCGGTACCCCTGCCCGATGTCACGTGACTTATTTCCCTTCCAGCGCGTCTCCTGAAGGAAGGCGCACTGGACCCGACGCTTCGCAAGTACGTCCGCGAGTTCTCGGCAACGTCCGGTTAGGGAGCCAATGTTCCAGGTGGCAAAGCGGAACTTCTTCTTGGGTACTATCCTCTTTAGCCGTGCCCGTACTCGACACGATAGCCCTAGCCCACTTATCGCAGGTTTAGGGCGATGTGCCTGCGCGTCGTTATGCGGCGACGCCCTAGCCCGAGTACCCACCCGTTTTCAACTTCTTGTCCATTTTATTTGGCTGAAGTTGGTTTTACGTGGGGCGACCAGCCGTCTGACCCCCACAACCCTACGAGAGGGAAACCAGGTTCGCCAGAGCCTCGTCCGTTGGACAGCAGGGTGCACCGCTAGCAGGTGAGGTTGGCTTGGGTCTTAAGATGGTAACAGACCCCATGCACCCCACAATACAATATTGTATATATGAATTTAAACGTGCTTTCGGTTTTAAGATCCGACAAATAACCGAAACGGGCAAAACTGAAGATCCTTGGTCATTCCAATGAAAGCCCCGGAAATACTTAGACTTGTTTCTGGTCTCCTGCACTTGTGAATCTTTATCGCTCACAATTCCAACCCTATAAATACTTCGACATGTTTCTGTTCTCCTGGTACTTGGGTATCTAAAGCGTTCACAATGCTAGCCCGGAAAAAAACTTCGACATGATTCTGTTCTCCTGGTACTTTTGAATCCAAACCGCTTACAATTAAATCTCCGGAAATACTTCTTCATGTTTCTGGTCCCCTGGTTCTTTAAAACCCTAACCGCTTCCAATGAAAGCCCCGGAAATACTTTGACTTGTTTCTGTACTTGCGAATCTTTATCGCTCACAATTCTAACCCTATGATTACTTCGACATGTTTCTGTTCTCCTGGTACTTGTATATCTGAAGCATTGTAAATTCCAGCCCGAAAAAAACTCTGACGTTTCTGTTACCTGGTAAAAAAAAACTTACTCAAAAATATGTGTCTGGTCTCTTAGTATTTGTGAATCTTTAGCGCTCATACTTCCAGCCTCGAAAATATTTTGATATGTTTCTGTTCTCCTGGTACTCTTGAATCAAAACCACTCACAATACCAGCACCGGAAAAACTTCGCATTTTTTTGGTCTCCTGGTACTTTTGAATCCTAAACTGCTTACAATTAAAGCTCCGGAAATACTTTGACATGTTTTTGGCCTCACGGTAATTGTGAATCTTGAAGGTGTGTCCAAACATTGAGCAGCAAGAGCGCGGCAGCAACACGCGGCATTTGTAGGACACATTTCTGCCGCGCTCTAGTTTGGACAAAGCCAACTAATGTTTGCGCGGCAGTACTGCGCGGCACAACCAAGATATGCCGCGCGCTTCAGTTGGCATCAGAACTAAAATGAAAGCGGTCGCATGTGTCGTAGCTCTGCTTATTATTAAAAAATTGCGTAAAAGAGCTAAGAAGAAACATATTTTAAAATAAAAAAAACTAACTAACTAACTTTTTTTTTAAATAAAATAAACAAGGAAAAGGGTTCGGCTCGACGCAAAATTAAACAAAATTAAAAGTAAAATTAGGCGCAAAAGCGCGGCTCTCGATAAGGGCAGACAGGGCAGTATATAAGATGGCCCTCTCCGCAGTACATTTGTAGTCTCGAACAAGCAGTAGAACAAGAAACATAGAAAGGAAGTGCCGAACCCTCAAGATTGAAAAGTGAATAAGTTGTTTCATTGCTGCTATCCTGTGTAGTCGCTGCCACCTTGTATCTGTGGATCATCCGGATTTTTAACTACGCATACACTAGGGGTGCGTGAGACGTGTACCACCAGCATCGCAGAAGGGGTGCATGTCAAACGAGGGGAGACCGTCCCCGGACTACGGTTGGTCGTGGATCAAGCCCCGTAGGCCATCACAACTATACTCCATCTATACTTTTTGAATATCATTGTTATGAGTATAGTAAGTAGGTCTAGATTTACAGCAATATTGGTATACATTATATTAATTATTAAAAGATTATAACTAACCCAATCCAGTTGTATTGCTTGTTTTTTCTCTATTCCTTTCTCGTCTATAGGAACTTAAAAGACTTTTCATTTTAGCCTTTAATTCCTTCTTGGGAAGATCAAAATTGTTGGCTATTTCATTCCACAAGTCTTCACGTTTATTTTTATTATGGTATTCCTTTTTTCGAGGATCCCATAACTCTTTAAAAGATCCATACATTTCAATTAAACGAATCGATGTTTCGTTGTCCATGTTTGTGCGCAGAAATACGTCCAAACACAATTACTGCCGAATGTTTACTAAGAATGTTCGCGCGCGGCAGGTAGCCAGAAGCGTTCGCGCGCGGCAGTCGTCTAATCACAGCGCGGCGGGCCGCGCGCGGCAGCCGCGCTCGATTGCCGCTCGATATTTGGACACACCTTTAGCGCTCACAGGAATTGATTCTAATATCAAACTAAATATTCCAATCCAAACCGCTTACAATTAAATCTCCGGAAATATTTCGACATGTTTCTGCTCTAAAGGTACTTTTAATCTATAGTTTTTCCAATTCCAGCCCGAAAAAACTTCGACACGTTTCTGTTCTCTTGGTAAAAAAAATATTGCTCAAAAATAATTTGACATATCTCTGGTCTCCTGGTACTTGATAAACATACAAACTTTCACATTTATAATATTAGTAGGATGGTATGTTCTTCTATACTAATTTTATAAAAAGGTTAAGTTTGTGAGGTAATCCGTGGATCTGCTAAACCGATTTTGAAAATTCTTTTACCAATAGAAAGCCCCGTTTGACTCCGGTTTGACTGGAAGCCGACCCCAATAAAATTGGGAAAAGGCTAGGCAGATGATGAATAGAAAGCCCCGTTATTTGTGAGTATACAATTTTAACCCGGAAAATACCGCCCGACGAAATGGGCACCGGTAAGCTAATATTTTAATAACCTCTCGTGGAAAAATGGGGAATACACGAATCCGTGTTAGGTAGTATCTTGCATTTACCTAAGTACTTTACCTAGGTGACCATTATCTGCCTAACCTTTTCCCAACTATATTGGGGTCGGCTTCCAGTCAAGCTGGGTTTAGCTGAATACCAGTATTTTACGAGGAGCGGCTGCATACCAGACCTCCACAACCCATTAACTGGGTAACACGGTACCTCATGGCAAGACTGGAGTCAGATATACTGACTTCTGACTATCCGTAACGACTGCCAAAGATTTACAAATATCTCGATATGTTAAGATGGTCACCCATCCACAGACCAACCTTGGCAAGCGTTGCTTAACCTTGAAGATCGACCCGTACCGCTGTTATTATCTAGCCATGAGCTCCTTATCCACTTAATGTTATGCTAATAAAGGATTTTAAAAGTCTGAAACAATCGCATACTCTGTCAATTATTATAACAATTGTATTTCAATTACGGAACCGTCATAATATTATCAGCATTTATTTAAAATTAAGTACTTTACCTAGGTGGTTTTAAAGCAAGTTTCAAGACCGAATTACAAGTTTGCCTAATGCCCACTACAGATATAAAATTAATGCAATCTCAAATTAACAATGAATCTCAAGTAGGTATCAACTTTAAATTGAACGACGATTCTCTTTTTATTTTTAGGGTTCCGTACCAAAATAGTAAAGGGGAACCCTTATGGTATGACTAGATCTGTCCGTCTGTCACAACTGAATATCTCAAGAACTCCTAATGCTATCAACTTGAAATTTGGTATAGTTTAATTTAAGATGACGTTTGCTCAACTATTTCGCAAATACGAAACATAAAACTGTGGGTATACGTTTTTTTTTGCAACAGCGACTTAGCGGTTCTTAAAAATTTGAAGGGGGCTACTAGGGTATGGGGTATCATATTATGAAAGAGCGCTTTTTGTAAATTATCAGATATTTTTTCGATTTTTTAGGCCGCATAGTTTTCGACTTCTGACGAAAAAATGTCCTAGACCATTTTTGCATAGTATCTTTGTAAAATGCTTAACTTTAAAGAGTTGGTTATACACTGTAGTTTTTTTCCGCTTGTGAAAAATGTATTACCATTTTGGAGATATCTGCGACGAAAAAATAGGCATTTTGTCGGTGCTCTGAGTTGGGGCGGGCAGCCACATTATAGCAGGTACTTTGCATTCATTCCTCACGCTTCAATGGTTTCTACTATGGGATGGGAATGAGATCCCGAAAAGAATGTGCATTCTGCGCAGGTACACGGCGCACAATCGCTACGCAATAAAACTTTTTTTGTCATCAACTTGTCTTGCCGCTGAAGTGCCACTAGTTAAAATAAATAATATTAACTGTGACTGCACCACGTGGTTACATTCAAAGTTAAAGCCGTTAAGCAAGTAGTAACTTATTTTATAAATGGTAATATTAATTTATCACGATATCGAAAATGGAAAAACCTACAACTGTGCTGTCGTCGACAGATTGTGAATGAAGAGTACAAAGTTAGGTGTTTAATAAATAATAAACTTGATTGAAATGCAAAACTAAAACTAGACTTTGTTTTATTACCCTATCAGAAATACGGATGCCGTTCATTTACTAAAAGAACATTTACTTTGCTCTATTTTAATAAGCTATACGTATACCTAACGCTCGAATAACAAGGTTTTCTTTATCACCCAACAAATAACTTTACATAAATTACATTTAAACGTATTATAACATCATAGCGTCGACATCGATGTTTTCAATACTGATATTTTAAAATTACTAACTCCACTTGCACTTCCTAAATCCACACAAGGTGGTCTACTACAGCATAGAAAAATTGTAAGTCCATTTTCATAATAATCTAGTTTTTACTGCAGTTAGGAGTTAATATCCTTTATTAGCATAACATTAAGTGGATAAGGAGCTCGTGGCTAAATAATAACAGCCGCACGGGTCGATGTTTAAGGTTAAGCAACGCTTGCCAAGGTTGGTCTGTGGATGGGTGACCATATTAACATAACGAGTTTCCTCCGTGCCTCGGAAAGCACGTTAAGCCGTTGGTCCCGGCTATCATTTGTAGATCTTTGGCAGTCGTTACGGGTTGTCAGAAGCCAGTAAAATCTGACTCCAGTCTTGCCAAGAAGTACCGTGTTACCCAGTTAATGGGTTGTGGAGGTCTGGTAGGCAGCCGCTCCACGTAAAACACTTGTATTCAGCTGAATCTGGTTTGACTGGAAGCCGACCCCAATATAGTTGGGAAAAGGCTAGGCAGATGGACTGCAGTTAGGAGTTACGCACATTGTGTTTTAGACAGGTGATTTTATAATTCCCTCATAACAAATGAATAATATTTTTCTAGGACATACGAATTAATGCAATAGATGGGCTTCTAAATAATCCACTAGATGACATTAAAAGTCTTATTTCGATATTTTGTGGAGTTACGCACTTTGATTATAATTAGACCGACGATTTACATATAAAAAAGCGTAAAGTGTATAAAAGCGTTTCCACGCGACTTTTATTATGCGCACAGCAATTCAGGAGTGGAACTCTCTGCCTGCGTCTATGTGTCCGAACACCTGCAACCCTAATCTCTTTAAAGTCAGAGTGAATAGGCTCCTTCTGGGTAAGCTCACTCCATCGTAGACTTTGGTCTCTGTCATCTCTGACCTAGGCTAGAGTCAAGAGCAAACCCATAACAATTAAAAAAAAGTAGTGTTATCTATCAATTCATCGACTTTCAGTGTCAATGTTGCTCGCTTTACACAGCGTTTTCAATAGCTTTGTTATTTTTGTAACTAAAATCTTACTCATAAATCAAGCGCTGAAAAAGTAATGGCGCCGGGGTAAATACGAAATGAATTACTTTATAAAATGTTTTCGAAATGATTAAGTGTAATAATTAAATCCTGTTGTAATAATTTAACTGTAAATTAAAATAACAACATAGCTATAAGTAAGCAGGAATCATGTACTAATTCCGTACATGAGTGTCCCATGCTTTTGGGCATGACATGTTGACGGTTTGAAAGAAATCTAAAGCTACGTATCCAATAAAGGCAGCTTTGGGTCGAGCGGCTGCCTCGCTCCGAGGCCGCGCAAGTTGACACGCTGCCTCAACCTGAGGCACGCAGCGACACAAGGCAAATTCGTTGCCGAGAGAGGGGGGGGGGGAGCCTCAGTCCAAGCTGTGCATGTCGCCTCGGATCGCAATGGACAATGAAACTACTGTTAAACTGATAAAATTATATAAGCGTCACCGTGTAGACCTTTTGTAGTGACTTAACTTGCGTCAACTTTGGTGGTCAATGAGAAACTAAGAGATATATATATAAGTTAATCTATGACTGAGAGAACCTTGGCTCGAGCTGAAGCCTGCTCTCTTGTTGCTCTATTTTGTGCTTCAAGTGGAGACACATGAACTTTAATCATTAGTTTAGGTGTGTGATATATATGAAATAAATATTATATTAAATGAAATTAGGTATATCTCTTGGACGTATATTTATATATCATAAGTTGTTATAGCAACAGATGATTATAATAACAAATGAAAATTATTTACAATGAAGTATGATATCGTTCATTGTTAGATGTATTAAAAATTGATATTAGCTAAGTACCTACCTAAATATCTAATAATTCACAGACCAGAAAAACACCTGCCGTTTGCTCAATAACGAAGTGTAAAGTAGTGTTTCCATTTTTAAATTAAAGGACGACTTTGTTAACATTAAACGCTACCTTAGTTTAGTCCGCTCCCCCATCATAAAGCGCCTTTGTTAACATTCTATCTTTGTCTCTCACGGAGTTCGTCGTATTTCCGTCTTCTTCACAACTGAACCCCATTTATGGGTGTACAGTAGGTAAAGACAGCATAAACATTTCTCGAGCGGCGCGCGTAAATTTGAGGTTATGTTATGTTAGTATTCATTCAACATCGCTGTAGACGAACGTGTGACGGAGTAGCGCGCGTACCGGCTTGCGATCGGGTGCAGTTTCATTAGTTACGTCACGATCGATATCTTGGTACATTCGAGTGCATTATTGCAGTGTCTGTGCAGACAGTGTATGTAACTTAAGTTTAAACATTTGTAATCACCATGGTATCATTTCCAAAATGTACGTGCCCACCGGATGTATTCACACAGTTTGGATAAATTCAGTTATTTGTTTTAAGGTAAGCATTCTTTTTTATTCGTTTGTTTTAAAATAGTTTACTATTTAACTGGCTTACATGATGAAGTTTTATGAGCCAGACTTATTACAAGCCATAATGAGTTTGTGTCCCGAATGATGCCAATACTTTACTGACTCCAATTTGGTTTGTGAGTCATTTGTGGTATTTTGTATATATATGTGTGCAATTATAAAAGAAACCGTTATTATTGATTGATAGATAACACTGTTTTGAAATGTAATACAAATGTTCTTAATTATTCAAGACACATTTTTCTTCTGCAAATACATTTTTAGAATGTATTTTTTATTTCATCCACAAATAATAATAAAACATTGTTTTGGTATTTCTATTTCAATATGAATATCCCGAGTTCAGTCACCTGAATAAAGATAAATAAATGCTAAAAACATTTGTACCTACAAAAAAAACGTATCGCTGGTTGCTGTTCTACGCTCCCTCATAGTTTGAACCCTCGCCCGCCACACTCCAGCAGACAGACGTACCAGAAATTGTGTACAGTTTACAAAGCCCTTACTGCGAGGAAATACGATGTATTTTGTCTTGGTTCAATTGTAATGTTATTTGTGCGTCGTCATCGGCCATGCATTCATCTCGCTCCCTCTTTCATTACCTTTACCGTATGCCGTATGCATGTTGCGGTTCCTATTGTGACTTGCATCAATCTATTGAGCTATTAAGCTCTAGATGATATTGTTGTGCAAATGACATACACAGGACCCATTAGGTTGATTGCCAGCCTGTATAGGTCACACGAATGCACAATCCTGTCGATGTCTAGCAAAAGTTTTAAAAATTATTTTCAATTCAATTTATATTTTCTTGCTTGGTAAAAGAAAAATTAAAATGCTTTCAAGTTAATTTAAATATTATTTTTTGTAGAATTACTGCCTCGACCATGACGATCCGAAAGAATCTATAAACGAAATTTAGTTGCTGAAGAAACGAACACAAATATGGATTGAAAACCGTTACGAACACTAGCAAACACGGATGCGCTACCATAAAATTAAAACATTGCATATTTTAAAAACGGCAGTTGTCTGGTCTACATTACCTAAAATGGAAACCGGGTTTAGTATCGCGAACACTTAAACAAAATTCGCCAGTTATATCCAACGAGCGTGGGAATTAGTAATTAATTTAAATGACTCTTTTTAGTCTCCAATACCAACGAAATCCACTTAATATATTAATATCGTAGAGGCGTAAAGTACCTATCGTTATGATCAAATCTGTACAAAATATCGACGATAAATCTCTATCAATAGGTAACACTAAAACGAAAGTTCAGACTTTTAACTAACTTCAATTGTAATGTACTGATGTGCAGCCTTCGATCAATGTATTATTATTGATCGAAGTGTGCAGCTTAAACTCTACACTCTCTTTTTTATAGTCATCATTTAAAAAGCTTCAAAATTAATTGATTACCAACAGATACAGAGATTTTTGCAATAATGTCGTAGTATTTGAATACAAGCAATCAAAACACTAGATTGTTACTCCCATGTTTCGAAAGTCCTTGATCTATACCAATCGCCGAGAGTGCAGTGTGCAACATTTGACGGGCTCTATCTAGACACGCGCCAGTGTGCCCAGCCAAAGTTTGAAAAAAAAACTGGCCAAGTGCGAGTCGGACTCGCGTGCAAATGGTTTCGAACAAATTTCTTTTTTTTAACGTGTTATTTTAACACTATAGAATTCTTATAAATTTCCCTGTAATCTTTAGGTAAAGAGCTATTATCTCCATTTTTTTTTATTTTAAACTCAGTAGTTTCAGAGATAAGGGGGAATGGTAATTTTTCGTCTAATTTCTTGAATAACTTCAAAACCATTTACATATTTTAAAATTATGAAAAAAATATAATTAAAACCATCACAGTAAGCCTTTTCATTTGATATGTTACACGATACTGTTCAAAAATATTTTTTTTAAATCTTCTAGTTTGGGGGCAAACTAGAAGATATAAAAAAAAACAAAATTTACATAACGCTTCTGTGTTTGGGTCAAAATCGGTCCAGTGAATCCGGAGAAAACTGGCTGTGACAGACAGACAAACAGACAGACAGACAGGCAGACCGACAGATGGACAGACAGACAGACACCCAAGTGTTCCTATAAGGGTTCGGAACCCTGAAAAGGAACTGGCGACGCAGTAGCTGTGCGTGTGTAATATTACACGAACCATTTCGAGCTACTTTTGATCCCTTCACAACTGGAAATCGTATCTTGAGCCTTAATTTACCTTATTACACGATTATCTACAGAATATGGCCTCCATTTAAATCTCAATTCTTTTGTCACTGAAATCAACAATCACGCATATTACATTTTTTTTTTTGAGATAGCTTTTCTGTTGACTCTAGTCTAGGTCAGAGATGATAGAGAAAAAGCCAAAGATGGAGCAAGCTTTTTTACTATTAATAGGCATACGTTTAACCACTACCTAGTAAGCTTACCCAGAAGAAGCCTGTTCATTCTAAAATTGAAGAGCTTAGGGTTGTAAGCGTTCGGAAACACAGACGTAGCCAGATAATTCCACTCCTTTACTGTGCGCATTATAAAAGACGTTTGAAACGCTTAGTGCGTATTGGTGGAATAGCAATAAGGTAGGAATGGTAACTTGCGTCTGGATGTTCGGTGGTAGAAGGGGGCCGGTTGGATGAAGTCATTGAGTTCTTGGGCACACTGGCCGAGCCAAGCTGTGAAGCTTGGCATCCACCAGTTTGACATCGCCAATAAGCCTCTTAGCTCTACATTCTACCGAGTCAAGCGCAGCAAGCTGAGCATTCAACTTTGCTCCCATTTTTACTCTTTTGATTATTTTGACATGGACTTTAAGGTTTCTAACCTTTTAAAGCATCTGCGTCACGCGCGCCTTTAGGGGCACATGCATATAAATACCTACTTGTTATACTTATTATGAAATGTTCATTCAGTAAACTAATGGTCATCTGTAACCGCAATAGCATCATAACTATTATTGTTTATTAAAGTACGTAATACAATTGATTCATGAATCGGAATCAGACATACATACATAGTCATACATGCCTATGACTTACTTCATCTGTGGTTAATCGAAAACAACAATAATATAATAATTTGCTTGGTCTTTTCCTTATATGTTGGGGTCGGCTTGTAGTTTAACCAGATGTATCTCTGAACACCAGTAATGTTCATGATGTTACTGCTTATACAACAAACATCAATGTGTCAGAGAATTTAACTATTAGGTGCTCTCGTAACTACCGTCGAAGTCTTAAAAAAGACAGCACCGATTTGAGACTCCTCCGTGCCTTGTAAGACACGGAGGAGTCTCAAAATGGGGTGCGTTTATTTAGTATTAGAACAAAATTTGCTCTATTTTCAAAGCTATAACGCTCAAATGACACACGTAATTACTTCATCGAACAACACTTTTACATTATTTTTATTTAATGTAACGTTCAGTATATACCTAACGGTAAATGTGATTAATTTAAAATTATTAATAACTAGTTGACCCGCGCAACTTCATCTGTGACATAATTTTCAGTACTACAGCGCTCCTATTGGTCTTAGCGTCATGATATATAGTCTAAAGCCTTCCTCGATAAATGGACTATCTAACACTGAAAGAATTTTTCAAATTGGATTAGCAGTTCCTAAGATTAGCGCGTTCAAGCAAACAATCAAACAAACAAACTCTTCAGCTTTATATATTACTAGTTGACCCACGCAACTTCGTCTGCGTCACAATTTTCATTACTGCTCCGTTCCTATTGGTCTTAGTATGATGATATATAGCCTATAGCCTTCCTCAATAAATGGGCTATCTAACACTGAAATAATTTTTCAAATCGGACCAGTAGTTCCTGAGATTAGCGCGTTCAAGTAAACAAACAAATTCTTCTACTTTATAATAAGTATAGATATAGATAGATTTTTGATCATTATTAATATTATCGAAAGTTGAGGTAAAATTATAAAGAAATATCACATCTATCGGTGATTATTATGTAACCTTAGTAGGTACCGATAAAAGTAATTAATTTTCAAAGATACGCTAAGGGTCTTTCTGAATCTTATTTACGTCCCATTACGCGCTGTTCGTGGAAAACAAGGCTCGGACACCGGCTAACTCCTGGATGTTTCAAACTACGTCAGGCGACATGAAAATAAACAATATTTTATTTTTTTTAAATAATTCAAATGTTCATCAACATGTTTTTTTTTATTGCATGTGTAGTCTTGCACGTCTCGCTCTTGGCCACCCGCGACCCTCACCAGGTCATCGGTCCACCTTGTAGGAGCCCTACCAATGTTGCATCTTCCGGTACGCGGTCACCACTCCAGAACTTGGATGGATGCGAGACGCGCAAGACCGGTCGTTGTGACGACGCTTGGGGGAGACCTATGTCCAGCAGGGGACGTCTTTCGGCTGATGTAATGGTGATGAATGAGTAGTATTTATTGGATAAATGAAGTGGGCTGCCGTTGTAAGATGACTAAAATGACATCGAGTATAACAGAATCAATGTTATAATTACTATGTATAACCACTGATAGCGTAGGCATAGCCAATCTATCAAACAGGGTTTTTCTATTTAAAGAAAACACACAACAAAAACAATCTTTAAAGCTATTTTTTTTTAAATGTAGCAGCTTATGCTAGTGATCGCTAACTTTTTTTATGTGTGTAGTTAGTTAGATGTTAAGGTTTCTAACATTTCAAAGCATCTACTGTCACGCGCGCCTTTAGGGGCACATGCACATAAATACCTACTTGTTTACCTCTAACGCTATTTTTTTTTATGTGTGTAGTATAAAATAAAGTCGCTTCCCGCTGTCTGACCCTATGTTTGCTTAGATCTTTAAAACTATGCAACGGGTTTTGATACGGGCTGTTTTTAATAGATAAAGTAATTTAAGAGGAAGGTTTATATGTATATAGCATGCATAATATAGTAGAGAAACACTGATAATTTTAGAGGTTGAACACATTTTTTTGCGCTTACATTACAAACGCTGGCTGAACCCTACGAGATAGATCAAAATAATGTACTACAGTATTGTATACCATAAATCGGTCTACAAAAATGTCTGCAAAACTATATGAATATCTCTTAGAGATAATCCACAATAACCATTTTGTATCCTTTACATTTTACCAGAAATAATGTCATATTTACAAAACGATTATAAGCAATAGGTACAGCATTATTCCTTGCCCAATTAAGTACCTTAAATACAGTTTACATTTAAAATAAATCAATATGGCCCTTTGTAGCATGTAATTCACATGAATAATTTAGAAGATATCACAGAATTAAAATTACGCACGACTGAAAATATCATTCTCAGCTAAACATCACAGCGCCGCGTTTTGCGGAAATAAGTAAAGAAGTTTATTAAAGGTGTATGGTGTTAATTTATTATGTTGAATATCTTCAACTTCTATTTTAGAACGTATTAACACTAAACACTATAAAATTTAAATGAATATTTTAGCAGTTATCGCAACTGCCGGGGTCGCAGGACTGTCTAAGCCGGGGCCCTGGAACGCAAAGGGCAACCGAAAGAACAGGGTGGGATTTAGTAAGTATGTCTTACAGTCCCTTCCGCTCCACCCAGGGCGGGAGGACTCATTTGATGATTTTAACACCCAAAAATGGGAATTATCGTAAAATAAAGGCACGTTACAAAATCATTTTTCATTACTCATACTCAGAAAGTAGGTTTGAAGTTGCCTGAGGAGCGGATTGAAAGTATTACTTTTCAGCTCTAGGGAGAATCGTTTTCAACTGACAGCCATCAAATTATAAAAAAAACTTGTTGAACATTTCTATTGAACCATATCAAAACTTTTTTACTGCCAGTCAAATGCAGCGCGATGTTTTATTATATATTTATTTTATTTTATTAGGGACAACAAACAGCAGTATATATTACAATAATCTCAACAATTAGACAATAGGAGTAGCATATACAGCGCGATGTTAAATAGAAATAATTAAATAAAGATGAGTATTAAAACTAAAGATTATATTTTTTAAATGTGTATGACTTTATTTTAATTTACTTTCAACCATTTCTTTAAAATAAAATAAATAATGTTAAAATAAATAAATAGTCACAGAGTCAATGACCATATAAACATTTTAACATTTTAGCTAAAAGTGTTGCAATAACTTCAAAGCATTACTACATCAGCGTATACCTACTTCATGACATCATTCATAAGTAATTTATAAATTTTCGCACGCTCTCTGATTGTTCTTTCTACTTCATACACATTGCAAATTACTTCAGCATAGTTTTAAAAGTATAAATGTAAACATTTATAAATACCTCGAGTACCTGTTCACGATATTATAATTAAATCTGATTACCTACGCCTTACAGTTAGTGTTTAATTCGTGTACATTGTTTCATTCATGGAATATGATTTGAAGGCATAAACAACAAAGAAATCAGAGCAAGCGATTTCTCCTGAGAAAAAGAATATAATAGTAGGTAAGTAACGATGAACATCATAATAGAAAGAGCGAAAAGCAATTTCCCAGATTCATTCGATGAGCTGAGATGTAGAGCGCGGGTAGATTCTTAATTCTACTGCAAACAATGTAACTGGCTACAACCTGCAGAGATCCACCGTGTTGCGATACCGTAGCCGGCCTACTTGTTCATACAAATTACAAATGGCGCTAGGAACTGTTTAAGAAGGTTATTCTTTTCAAATAACGCAGAGATTGTTTTGTCTTTGTTTTTCTGCTAGGTGTATGAGTGCCTACTTGCGCCGATGACATCATTATCGATTCTACGTTTATTTTGAGAGTTGTCTATAAAACATCGTAATTCTCATTTTCCTGTTGTAGAATAACGTATTCAAATAATGTATCTATTTTTGAGAATTTACTGGGTATAAAATAAAAGTTCAACGCTTTATATTCGGTAGAAAAACTTGTTAGAACTTAAAAAAGCTTTTCAATTCAAGAATAGATAGTAAAAAATGAGATGACTCAGTAATATACTCAGTACACTGAGGCAACCGAACCCCTCTTACACAATATATTTGACTATGGTCAGCGCTGATAAATGTGCAGTAAAGTACCTACATTGATTTTTCCCAAATATACCTTCGTAGATACTCGAAAAATAAATGAAACGTTTTTCATTACTAGTAAATGTAAAGGATCACGATAGAAGTCGATTCAGGAGAGATTTATGTGATTATTTCAGTATTTGATATTTAGAAAGTCAATAAATATATGGCCGTTATTGCACGGGTATCTGTCGTCTAATATAGTAACGATGATTCTGAATCAATTAAAACAGTAAGAGTGGTACCTAGTAAAAATAACTTATAAATATATATAAAAATCAACAAACATTTATTTAAAGCTCAAAAAATGGTTAGATTTTTTTAATCAAAACAGTTAGATTAAATAGAGAAAGGTTAGACGGATTGATTTTATACAATTAGATATGCAGGTATTATTTTAACCTGGAACAAAGGATATTTAATCTCAACTAAGGCATTTAGGTACATATCATACATTTCAGATCATACATTTCCTACTTTTAATTGATTTTAATTTGAGGAGGTCGATGATTTATCTTCGAAGTTCAACGTCCAATACAAATACAATATAGCTATAACTTCACTCAACGCATAAAGAATCACACACAAATAGATGCGAGTTACTGGGTGCCCTAAATACACATGTTCTACTCTAAGTTCTAACAGAGCGTACCGTCGTGATGTTATCTTACCTATGAACTAGTGTAAACAATAAACAGATATGCGGTTTCAGCAAACCCGGTCTATTCGCTATCATTTATTGAAGAGTTGCGTTGCCTATCTCCGAAGTTCTTTATCTGATCTTCACCAAATTAAAATGGGACTGGTCCGAAAAAAATACTTATCTAAAAATTACCAAATCGCTTCAAATACATAAAAAAAAACCTACCTACATAAAAGATCGCGACAAATTGAGATCCTCCTCCGTTTCTTGAAGTCGGTTAAAAATCATAACTATTAATATTTGCAAAACTCTAGCAGGTACATACGAACCTACAATGTTATCTCGTAATAACCTTTAGTTGACTGGTAGAGAATGCCTGGGATCCCATGATCAGATCCTGACTTATACCTTCCATCATCAGCTCAGTAACATGAGACACACATATCTGAATTGCGTAAGAAAAACAAATATATGAAAAACATTGTACGAGTAAGTGCCTATAAAATTTGCCCTCGATTTTCCTGAGATCCCATCATCGGATTCTGGTGACAATTACCTTAGAAGTACAGGATTTGAGTTAAAAAAAGGATTTTGAAAATTGGTCTACAATTGCATGAGTAGGTATTTTATTCTAAATCGGTTTAGAATAGAATAGTCTTCCAATTGTGGACCAATGTGGTTCTTTGTACGTAGAATAAAAAATACATATCGTCCAACATGAAACCTCTACTTTTTTTTAATTATAACTCTATACTAGTTGACCCACGCAACTTCGTTTGCGTCACAATCTTCATTACTGCTCCGCTCCTATTGGTCTTAGCGTGATGATATATAGCCTATAGCCTTCCTCTGAAACTTCCTTCACTGAAATAATTTTTCAAATCGGACCAGTAGTTCCTGAGATTAGCGCGTCTCTCTTCAGCTTTATATATTAGTATAGATGGAAAAACGGAACCCTCCGACTCCTTAAAACTGTTAAATGCCACTAAATAACTATAATTTATATTATAAGACGTGTTATTACATTCATCATGGCACTTGATAGGTTCTTTGAATCTATATCTGTACTAATATATAAAGCTGAACAGTTTGTTTGTTTGTTTACTTAAACGCGCTAATCTCAGGAACTACTGGTCCGATTTGAATAATTATTTCAGTGTTAGATAGCCCATTTATCGAGGAAGGCTATAGGCTATATATATCATCACGCTAAGACAAATAGGAGCGGGAGCTGTAATGAAAACTGTGACGCGGACGAAGTTGCGTGGGTTAAGTAGTCGATATATGTAAAGGGCGACGGTAATGTAGGTAGGTAACGAACAAAATACGGGTCACATTCCTTAGGGCCTATTGTTCTACTATCGCTCTCGTAGTTATGCATCAATATCAGTTTGGTTAATTAGTGTAGGTGCATTAGCAATAGCCAAAAATTTCAACAGCAATATTGTACCGCAGAGTGATTTGTCTCAGCCAATAAGTTTATAATCTAGATCTAGAACAAACTATAGAAAAACACGTTAAAAAGTATCTCGGAATCAAGTTTGCGTTATGTATGTAGATAACCTTGATAGTCGATAGTCAATAGAGGCATCAATACATTACATCTGTTATTATAACAGCCCACAGAACAGATAAATAACAGCCTGACAGCCGACAGGTTGGGCTTTTTCAGTATCTACGAGTACCTAACTTATTTAATACTTAGCCAATAATAAATAAAACCGAGACAAGTGCGAGTCCGACTCGCGCACCAAGGGTTTCTATCGAGTCTTTATTTTTCCGAGCATACATTACCCACGAACGTTTATAAACTATGAAAGCACATTCATTACTCTGAAAAAGATATAGCAAATAAGACTGATGGAAAAACTTAGGTATTATCTTTAAAAAAAAAGTTCATCAATGTACATCACGGTTAATTCTTAAACCGAAAATATAAGTTTGTACTCGCAATTTTTTTTTTTATGACTGGGGACCTGGAGCATTCACCTTAAACAGCCTTATCTTTTACTGTGTTGACTTAGAAACTTGATTCCTCCACGCGTTTCTGAAAAAAAGGTTCTTGACAGACGGACAACAAACTGATCCTATAAGGGTTCTGTTTTTGCCGCCTGAGGTAGGGAACCATAAGAACAAAAAGGTATATAGTAGCAAATATTAACAGGCATTATAGAATACTAGCTTCTGCTAGCGGCTTCGTCCGCATGAGAGTCGAAAATGATCCCAAGAGAATATACTCTCAGGATAAAAAAAAACCGGTATGTGTATGGTCTACCCGTGTCTTAAGTTCCATCCAAATCAGTTCAGTTGTGAAGCCGTAAAGACGTAACAGAAAGACAGACTTACTTTCACAATCTAAATTTATACGTAATTGATCAGTGAGCTGTGGAAACGTCTAGCTGGAAATGCAACCGATTTCCTGATAACGAACGGAGACTGTTATTTTGCTGGTACACACATAGCATTGATGCGGTTAGGAACACTTAAACTACCACGGAATGAACAACTATTGAATTTAGACTTTTAATGGCGGTCCACTTGAGTTCAAAGAAGGGCCGCAGGGGAATAATTGTGGCGCGGCGCCGCGCTGCCAGTCTCACCCTGACGCTGACGCTTCAAATTCTGCTTTTGATTTCGTCACGTACTCATTTGGGGGACAAGTACTCGTTTTCATTAAGTGTTTTTATGCAGAAATAATGGCAGGTGAAGTACGTACCTATGCAGCAGTTCCGCGATTCTGTATAACATGTCGAAGTGAAGACTTGGGTGGAGTGATCACGAAATGAGCTGTCAATTATAATTATTATAATAACAAACACAAAAAAAAAACCGGCCAAGTACGAGTCGGACTCGCACAAGAAGGATTCCATACCATAAACCTTAGTTTTTATTATTTTTTGTTATAGCGGCAATGGATGTACACAATCTGTGAAAATTGCAACTGTCTACCTATTACGGTTCTTGAGATATAGCCCGCTGGCATACAGACGAACGCACGGACGGACGGGCGGACAGCGGAGGCTTAGTAATAGGGTTCCGTTGGATACCCTTTGGGTACGGAACCCTAAAAAAGAATTAGCGAAATCGGGGTAGCCCTTCACGCGTGATGCCGTGACGATGGGAAATAGAGATTAATTTTTAAACATAAAGATTTAAAAAGTTAACGATTGATTATAAAGCGAGTCGACCAACCTATAAATTGTACTCGGAGAAAGAAAATTACGTACAAGTTCCATAGAAAATTAGTTGGTTTATGTGGGCACGTGTTTAGACGTAACCGTTGAACTGTGAACTGAACTATTATATTCATAGAATCAAACAAAAAACACAGGTCGCCTGGAAGAGATCGCGATAAGGTCGCCCATTGTATGTGTTTTAAGTTTCTTTTATGATGAAATAAAAGTACCATTTTAAGTCGGCAATTGTGACGTGAATCTACAGAGTCCTACTGCGTGGTACAACACGCACGGCCGGTTTTATATAAAAACTAAAAAGTATATGAAACACGTAACAAAAGCGTTACCTGTTACGATTTCAAAAAGATCTTCATTGATGTGTATTTAAGTATGTCAGACATATTTAGGCGCCATTATTATAGCTTGTACGAAATAAAATGAAATTATTACAGCTGAATCCGGTTTGACTGGAAGCCGACCCCAATGTAGTTGGGAAAAGGCTAGGCAGATGATGATGATTATAGCTTGTACGAGTACCTCAGAGTTTATTAACAAGAATATTGTTTATATTTTATTAATGAGGGTAATGTTATTGGTCCGTGACTGGCAGTGACGGTAAAACGAGTCACCGGAAGATCAGTGGCCAGCGACAGGGCGCATGCGCTACCAAATTCGGCTCGCAACGGTACTGCGCCGCCCCGGTAAAATTAACGACAGTTTCCTCCATTGTAGGTATACTAGTCGGCTGAGTATTATTGTTTTATTTTGTACTTTATTGTATTTTAGGTTGGTTTGCCAGACATTTTTTTTTAAGGATGGGAAATCATCAAATGACTTTTTCCGCTCTGGGCGAGGCGGAAGGGAGTGTCAGACTCTAACTGACTAAAACCCATCCGTGCTCCTCCTAATGCCCTTTGCGTTCCAGGGCTGCGACGTCTCTTTCGAACGGATTCCGCACTGCCAGACATAGACATCAACAAGCAAACTACACATATCAAAAGTATCTAAGGATGAAGTATGTTTACAACAATTTGAGGATTATTTAACTGTTTTGGACAAATATTGAATCTTTTTAGTGAAGTTCACTATTCAGCTAGTGCCCTTTGCGTTCCAGGGCTACGGTGACTCTTTCGTACAAAGATCGCAGCCCTAGCAGGCACTGGCCCTAGCGGGCCCCGTCTTATATGCTGACAGCTCTTTGAAATGCTTTCAATACCCTGCCCTGGAGTTGCATCAGGGAGGCACTTCGTTATCACCGGATCGGCGACCTACCTTCGTCGCGTAGTCGAGGCTTATCTGACGGACAGGGCCTTCATCTACCCTGATCACCTAGGAGAGTAGAACCAGAGAGAGATGTCGTGCGGTGTTCCACAGGGTTCGGTTCTTAGGCCGCACTTGTGATATCGGCTACGACTGGCTGCTGCGCGCCGACCTCCCTAGTGGCGTCAGCATGCTCTGCTACGCTGACGTCACGCTGGTCCTGGCGCAAGAGAGGTCACACCAGGCGGTGGCCGACGCTATGACACGCGGGTTTGCGACAGTAGTTGAGAGAGAATCCGGCAGAAGTCCGAAGCCATGTGCTTCCATGGGTCTCGGAACAGACCACTATCGGGATCCCAAATAACGGTAGGAGGGGCTCACATCGGCGTCGGGTCGACGATGACATACCTCTCTCTCGTCCTTGATAGCCGGTGGAAGTTCGTCGAGCATTTCCAAAGTTTGGCTCCCAGACTGGGGTGGGCCAGGGCTGCCTTCAAACGACTTCTGCCCAACCTAGAGGTCCAAACGCCTCCTGCTGGCGAGGTGGCAAGTCTCCTTCCGGACAGCCGCCATGGGATCGCGAGCCCACGCGCTGATTTATGAGCGCTCTAGATACTTTTAAAGTAGACAGAATTAATAATAACGTTTACTCTGTAGATTTAATAGGTGTTGACGTACACCACTTCAAACAGCTAATTTTTCCAAAAAGTTTGAAATTGTGTTTTAGTTTTAAAGTTGGGGTAGGCAATGTCGTTAGATGACCATATTTTTTTGCATAAAACATCTAAGAACACTTCATTAATTACACGGTGACGTATAAATTACTAATGTAAACTTTTTCGTTGTGAAATTATAGGTAATTCTTTGGTTGCGCAGAGTAAATCTAGAGGAAATTTCTTGAATTCCCCCCTGCTCACTGATGTCTGCACACGACATTGTAAGTGACAGTGTAAGTCACGGGCAAAGCGAATCAATATATTTTCAGATACCATTTTTACATATGGCGATACCATTTTTGAATTACGAGATATATGACTTTTAAGTGACGTCGAGGTTCATCTCTACTTTAGTATCTACACCTTTTTAAAAAGGTTTTCACGTTAAAAGACTCACTCTACTACTCAAAATAGTACTCAAAGTTAGTCACCTAATGTGTAAAATGTTCGGTGTTATTCGAGTCATTAACTCCGACCATTTTACACATTAGGTGATACTGACAAGTACAAAGTCAAGTCACTACCAAAGGTTATTTTTGGGAAGCTCTTTCTATCGGTGTAACTTATGTTTATTACCAAATCAAATCAAATCAAATTATTTATTGCGAGCAACGATGACTCATAGTGTTAGTACAATAAATAAACTTACAACTATGTTAGTGACACAATACAACAACAACTATATGAACACACACAACATAATTATTACCGCTTCAGCATCCCAGCTGAGATACTGGAGCAATGATTTACAGTACTGCAGTCCAGCCTGTCAGCAATCATGCTCAGGATGCTGTTGGAACTGGCTCGCACCCTGCACACCAAGGACGCACATCTTTTACGCATTAATGCATAAAAGCAATCAAGGCGCATTTCCGCAAATATCCCTGATGCGCTACAGAAGCGAGGCAGCCCCATCAACACCCTGAATGCATTGTTATACTGAACTCGAAGGGCACTGTATGATCTTTACGTAAAATGTAACCACAGGCTACAGGTGTAAAACGAGGAACAGAAGGTTCTAAAAAGTGTTTTTTTAACCTCCGTAGAAGTACGCTTAAACCTGCGGGCAATCATATTCGCTCTGACTGACAGCGCCCTTCGCTCCCTCTCAATGTCGTCATCGTCCTTAAGGGTAGTGGTCAAGACATGCCCAAGGTATTTGAAAGAGTGCACTCTCGATAACGGTACACCATTCAACTTTATTGGTACCGTTTCTGGACATTTCTCACCAGCCCCAAAGACCATAACGACACTCTTCACGAAACATTAACTGTGAAGTCTGATCTTTCACATTCTAAGATCATTATCTCCAAACGGACCTAAAATTAGAAATAGTTATATTTATAGAAATAGTCATTTTTAATAGCTCTTTCCAATGATAATTATCATGATACGGCGCTAAAAATCCTTAACTCCAGTATTCAAAATAATTTGTCCGTTCAGGTTTAATTTCATGCATTACTTAACTCCAACGAATTCATAATTGACAAAAGTCGAATAAGTAACAAATGATCTTCTAGAAAAGGGCTTTCCAACGGTAAAATAAATGTCTTAAGGAAATTGAACATTCAGGTATCTTCCAGTAGTTGGATGACCATTCTCTTAGATTATTGAAAATAATAATTTACATTGTGCCGTGTATTTCTGTTGCAGAAGTTAGCTGAGGCCCGTCATTACGTAACGTAAATCATTTACCTTAATTTTCTTCAATTTTTGAATACTCCCAAAATATGTGCAATATTCGATTCGATCGATTAGTTTATAGTATTTTTTGTTGTACTGGATTTTATTTTATGTGATAAAAAACATTTTGCCCTGAACTATCTAACATAACTTTTTCGAAAGTCCAGCAAATCACAGAGCTCCATTTTTTAAACTACAATCTCGATTTTTTGCGAAAAATGGTTCGTGTTTGATGTACTGTATCTCAATACCTGTAAAACGAATTCAACTGCATTTGCATTTTAATTATAGCAAATTTTATCTACGAGTACTTTAATAGTCCACTGATTGACTTTTTATGTAGAATTCACCGTTTAGAAGATATAAGGCAAAGTCTGAAAAATGACTGAAAATTTTGAAGTTTTCCGAGCACCACGCAGTTAGCAGAGGTCTTAAAAGGTTGAAAAATTTGATGTATATACCACTATAATACAGGCAACTACCCTAATGACACCCCAAAATCAGGATGATGCAAAATACTGCGACCTAAAATGCCTTGTACGACTGGCCGTCTTCCTGGCACTATTTGTCATTTGCCTGTATAGTATGTCAAAACTAATTTCTGTATATCGAAACTTATGTCAAACTAATGTGTTTAGACTTTATATTTAAAAAATAACTATTTGAAAATATATTTATACTATTTTAGCACTATACATGAATATTTCACTTGGAATGTTAATCGCTCGTACAGTTCACCATGAGGATGAGAGGCCCGGAATTTAATTCCTTACGAGTGTTGCCTCAATCACGGGTGTTTGCAATTCGACACATCCCCGGAGATTATATCGTTCTGCTCCCCATGCAAGGAGATTCAAAGTCTTGAAGGAGTCTTGAAGTCGTAAGACTTTACTTCAAAGTAACTAAGCTCTACTTTATGCATACCCTCGTGTAAATGATGACACGAGGATAAAGTTTACTGACATAGTCTGTACACTAGAGATTTTATCTAGATACATTGAAAGGGAATTCTTTCAAATCCACAGTCAGCCTAACAGGAATATTAGGTATAAGTTCAGAATGTGCCAATGCAGTAAAACAGTAAAAGTGTGTGTTTCTGCACACGTTGGACACAAATTATAAGCAGTCGCTATCGCTTAGCAACAACACTGAGCAGGTCTGAGCACGCGAGTTGTGTTCAGCCAGGCATCAAATAAACGGTTATAAATTATAATTATTTCATGGCCATAAAAAATAAAACGATAGACGGTATGAAGTGCATCAAGCGCGCTTCAACCTCAACAAGTACTGTTTAGTATTAGCGGCGGGTGTCTGGCGGAGCGGATGTCCGCAAGAGGCACCTGCCTACCGTTCGGCTACTCCCACTTAAGACAAACCGAACGTTATTTTGGTTTGATTGTAATTAAAATGATACTATCTAAGTTAGTGAACTGCTAAATGTCAGTCTATAATTATATTTTTTTTTTACTATTGATAGGCACGCATTTGACCACTAAGTATCACTCACCGGAGGTTGAAAAAATAAGATTTGGCATTACCTACGGACCTAATGCGTGTTACAGTACTGCATTAAGTTTTAGTTCAAGCTTAGTAAGCAGTTCATGTAAGTTCCTGCGCACACCAACAAAACGATTTAGCTGGATTAACCAATCGTGGAAAATAAACATGGGAGTATTGATCGTGACATGGCGCTTAGTTTTAGCGTAGCGCGTAGGCTAGTCGCGGGTAACGCATATTTTACCGGCTATGTGGGTCACGTTTAGACATAATTGTTGGAGATATGCGGCAAGGCTCCGCTGACCGGACGTCGTTGTTTACCGACCTAAACCCACGCGTGTGCGAGACCTCGTGGTCAATATGTATGCCTCAGCTACCAGTTTTAAAATATACATCGCTTCGTTTCTTACACTTTATCCAAAATAATTACTCTTACCGTTTAGTATCGAAACTTTCATAAATATTTTCTATTAGATTTTGCACTGATAGTAAGGTCATAATACCATGTATTAGGAACTTTACTGATAAAAATATATTCAGAATGGTAATCTGAAAAGTATTTTCAGACATCTGCTGTTACCCTTTTCAAACAGATTTATGAACCGAGTCACTGTATCATTATTTCAGCGGTTATATGACAATGGGTGCCCCTGCGTGGGGCTCGCGCGGCGGCGGCGGTGACCGTCCGCGACTCCTACGCATGACACCGCTGCGCCATAGCTTCGCTGCGCCCGCGTCGCCGCCCGCGCCTCCTCCGCGCGCGCATGACTACGCATCTGACGCCGACACCAACAAGAAAGGTAACTTCCTCATGTATCATACATAACACCACACCTACATAATGTCGCTTCTGTCGTATAAGCTATTCACTCGGTTGATTTAGGAAATTAACTGAAATATGTTAGATTTGACTTCCAACTACAAATATCCGTACGGAGAGCACTTGTAAAACTACTAGAAAAATTCTAAAGGTAAAATAACTTATCTGGAAATGTCTGTCTAGTCTGTTTTTAGGGTTCCGAAAAAAAACCGGAACCCTTATAAGATCACTCGGGCGTCTGTCAGTCTGTCCGTCTGTCATAGCCAGTTTTCTCCGAATCCACTGGACCGATTCTGTTAAAATTTGGTACACATTTATGGACTTTTATGACCCAAATACGGACGTGTTAAGTAATTTTTTTTTTGTATTGGGGTCGCTTTAGGGTCAAATTAGAAAATTAACAAAAAATTATATGATGATTAGGCCTTTTGTTATTATTTCAAACGTTACACACTCATTGTGTGACATATGAAATAAAAGGGCTTAGTGTGAGGGTTTTAATTCTATTTTTTTCATAATTTAAAAATAAATGGTTTTGAAGTTATTCAAGAAATAGGGCGAAAAGGACCATTCTACTGTGCATAAAATTTTGAAAAAAAAAAACGGAGAAGATTTTCCTGTAACCTATCAAATCAATTTTTTGTTTTCTAAAGATAACAGGAAAATCTATAAGAAGTCTAATGTAAAAATAACATGTTAAAAAAACATTCAGAACCCTTTGCACGCGAGTCTGACTCGCACTTGGTAAGTTTTTTCACAGTTACTGCAATTACAGACACTATTTTTAACTTTTCAGAAGAAGGATGGAACGTTAACTTGTCGCAGAGATGGCGGAAACTACGTCGGCGGTGTTCTCGATTACGGCCTGGCTCCGGCACTCAAGAGCCGAGCCCCGTGCGCTGCTCACCTTCGCCGCCGAGGCCACCATCACATTGCTCCCCTGCACCACCTTCCAAGCTATCATTCAGACATCGAGGCAAGGTTTATACAACTGCTTCACTTCGGGTCACGAGCGGTGCTCCAGATTTGCTCCGTGCTTTAGGAAAGCTTGGCGGTGGGCTGCGGCGGCGAGCACTATCCGCACACGACGTCCTGGCACCACCACCACAGCAGCCGTCCACTTTCTACGTTCCCAGTCCGACCGCGACCCGGCATCCACCGTCACCGTCTCCGCCGCGCCAGTCAGCACAGTCAGTTCGCAGGCGATGTAGTTCACCAAACGTTTATAGAGCAGCTAAAGACGCTGCAGCGCAAAGAGATCGCACGCCTCTCGTAAGACAGGAAGATGAAAGTCGAGACGTAGTCGACTATAACTATGTGCCTGAAAGAAGAAAGAACAGCTCGGAGGGGCGGAGTCGCCGTCCTTACAGTGAAAATGTAGAATTAGATATCCCGTACAGAAATGGATATAATCGACTTCCATGTGCGGCTTCCCAGAGATTATGGGAGGAACCGTATAGATTGCCACGAGTTCAATCACGGCAGGAGCCGATGCAGCAATTGAGGAATGGTGTGGCAGAATTGCGTGTGAGCGCAACTCCTAGGTCAGCGCGGCCGCCTCCGGGGCCGCCGGCATCCCTACAGATGGCAAAGCGACCCCCTGCACCTGAGCCTCGAGATACACATACTTTTGAGGTATATTCACTAACGTGAATCAAATATCATAATATCGACGTAATATTTAAGTGTGATGTCGTCAAGTTGGCTTTAATACATACTGTTGCAGGTCCGGTTTACGAAGTCAGCCGGCGGGAAAGGTCTCGGTTTCAGCATCGTGGGGGGGCGTGACTCGCCGCGCGGGGACATGGGCATCTTTGTCAAGACCATTTTCAATAATGGCCAGGCAGCTGAATCAACTCTAAGAGAAGGTATGTTTTATTTTCGTAACTTCATTTCCAAATTAACTTAAGGTCACCTATAGTATAAAAAGTAATTCATGAAATCTTGGTATGTCGACAATCTTGTCATATTTCAACGGATTTTTGGGGAGAAATAAAATGATCACTGAAAATAACTTCGTGACCATAACCTATATTATCTAAAACATCTACCAATCTGCTAGTCTATTCTGTAAGTAACCATTTTGATATCGAGCTTCACCTGAGTGACAAACCTCCTGTCTGTGAGCTTTATTGCACACAACATAAAGATCTTACGTTTGACGTAATTTGATATTCACCTCAGATTCCGCTATCGAGACACGACAATGTTGAGACAGAATAGGGGTACAGAAAAAAAACCAAAATTTTACTTGTTTAACCTGTAAATTGATCACCTAATTTTAATTAGAATATTATTGTGCTATTTCTACCTAATTAAACCGTTTGATTGCCAACATTTTTATAAGATTATTTAAGCAAGCATTTGGTTGGATTGATAATTCGACTTAAAAACGTCCAGCCGCTTCAGAGCACATTCCAATTGGCTTGAAAGCATTTGTGCAGTAAAATGACTATTTTTAATTCCAGAATATTGATTTTTGACTGATTTTTGTTCTTTTAAGGTTTAAAGAACTTTATTTCCCATAAGAACAACATGGTTCACTTAAAATGAGATTTACAAATAAACTTAAGTACACTAAACTTATTTTTGCTCTAGTTTATACAACATTACATGACATATATTATTGTCATGTAGTTTTGTACTAAACTAGAACAACAACTACTCAGCTGTCGCAGGTACAGTAGGTAGATACTAACAATATGCGATTTTAATTTATTTTTAAATATGCTTATTATTTTTATAACACCCCTTTATGTCGTTTGGCAGGTTGTTGTACAATTGTGGTCCCTCATAAAGAATGCTTTTTTTACCGTATGTGAGTGTGCGTGGCTGAGTCAGTTGTAACGTGTGTTTATTTCTTTGGTGATATTTGTGTGTCCTTTCAGTGAATGTTATGTTTGAGTGGATATTGCCTGTAATAATTTTTATGATTATAAAATTACTGCCTAAAGTGCTCAAGACTGATTCTGAAAGAATTTAAAAGATTTTTAAGTGATTTGCATAAATGTTATTTACAGTCTATTTTTTTATCTAACTCTTGTTTGCCTGCACATCAAGCTACAATAATCAGTCAAAGGAGATGGAGAGGAACCGGTCCAAGTGGCGTCGGCGAATAAGATCTATATTTTCTGAAAGCTTATTTAAAGAGAATCGTTTTTGTAATATAGCCAAAAAATCCTCCATGGAAATAAAATATCTAAGTATAATTAAAAAATCAAAATGTAAACAATGATTGGAGACATAATAGGAAGCGCATGATAGTAAAACAGATCTCATTTTAAAGCTTGGTGTGTGTTATTTTTCATTATGAACACAATAAAATCGGCCTATAGAGCAAAAAGCAAGAAGACATAAATGTGTCTTTCCAGAATAAAGTAGTCGAATGCAAGAGTTACAAATAGCCTTTGAATGAGACACACATAATTTTATAGCTCTTAGAATTGTATTATTTTACAAAGTGAATACTTAAAAATCGGCTTATGGTGAAAATAGTTAAACGTCATAAATGTGTTTGCGTGGTATGGGATAATATTTATTATTACCTATACGTATTTGTTTCGGATTCTGTCTTGTCAACTTCCTTTCAATAACTTACGAATTTTATACAGAAATAAATCGCGAAGCGCTTGCACGAGTTGCCATATGCATTATAATTGTCAACGAACTAAAGGCTGTTGCGCACACATTGTGTCTATGGTTATGGTTTTAAGACTAGACACGTCATCAAGAAGGAATACGCCAACCTGCGCTTTTGCTTTATTTTTTAAATTTTTGCACACCCTCAATGTTTTTAAACGTTCTATCCATCGACACCCCCACATTATGGGATAAAAAATATGTAAAGAAAACATCCCGACATTACTTCCTTACACGTAAAGTAAGGATTTTTTTTTTTAAGATTTTGTGTTACCACTTTGTCGGCGTGATTAATATGTAGTTATACCCATTCCTAATTCCAATTTTCTGACAGACAATGCAGGATATTGACTGTTCGTATATAGATCTTATGACAAACATGCTTGTGAATACACGGGCAACAGCTAGTTATACAACATAGAAAGGTGCAAAAGATTCCTTTGCAACTGTTGTACAACAGCTGCATATAATATTATTAGGTATCCGCCTAACTGTTACTTACACCTGCTCTTTGTACGCTATAAGAATTAAAGGTTGTTTTCAACTGAACAAACGGATCTGCTAATTCGCACTGGCACGTGGCAATTAGATCGCCCTTGTAGAATGCGAACGACCTTTAAAAAAACATACATTACGATGCTAGTGCTAAATGTTCGATTTCCTGTTAACATTTAATAGGCTATTATGTAATGTAAGTTTGAAATATAAACAAGGCCCAAATTAGTGTGGTATGTACCCCCATAAAATAGTACATTGTTTTGTTAGGGTTGAAAGAAACTGATTTAGTCCTGAGACGGCGTTTGGCGCCCGAACGTAGCGAGGGCGCCAATAGTTTGAGGGGCTAAATAAGTCTTTAACCCGAGGTTAACACTTTGCTTTTCATTACGGAGGAAAGTAAAAATTAGCTAAAAATCATTTCTGAATCAGATGAATTCATCGTGTTAACTCCAATCTCTGCTATATGTAAAAAGTATGAACAAAACTTTACAATGCAAAAAACAAATGAAGATCGGACTGCCGCTTTCCCACCTCTTTTTTTTTTTTCTTCTGTGACCGGCCAGCCATTGCGGTTGGCAAAAAGGGTCTGATGATGGACGCCAGAAAGGTGGGACACTGGTTGCGATATGTTAATTTCCGTAATGTCAGCAATCGATGTTGCCACCCCTATGGCAAGATTTAAAATAATCATAACTTAAATGATATAATGTTTTAAGCATTCCATAAAATGAAAATCTACCACATTAGGTATATTTTCTCGACAGGTTTAACTCAACAGGTAAATTAATAATGGTATCCATTGATTTATAATTTGAAAATATTCTGTTCCAAAATTATTAAAAAATTGTAGTCTTAACCTGTAGATTATAGGAAAACCTGTTTGAAGTCTATGATTTTAAATTACATAACATGTTAAAAACATATTATTCGTCTGGAACCCTTTGCACGGGAGTCAGACTACCAGGCCGGTTTTTAAATGATTATTATTACCTTTCCTGGTTTCTGATGGTCAATATTGTTCTTTGGGTGCAAAGATATTGATGATATTGGTCAAAACATTTTGGTGGTTCAGCATTCACTGACGAAGAGTTATGTTGGCTAAACGTTCTTGGATGAAAAGTTAATGTTTTAAAGATAATGTTGACCAACGGTTCATGGACCAATCGAATGTTGGTAAACCGTTTCAGTTTCGTGTCACTAGGTTCAATATTTCTAACTTTCCCCTTGGAAGCCTGCTTGCTGCCCGCGTGTTGAGCGAGGTGAAATCGGTGCTTTCGAGCTACTTGTCATTTATTTTCGAGGTACGTCCCCGACCGCACCATAGTTGGGGAAAGTCTTGCAGAATGATTTTATTTTAAATGAGTATCATTGGTACGCAGGTGACGAGATCCTATCAGTGAACGGCCGCTGCACGGCTGGTCTAACTCACGGGGAGGCCATCCGCCTGTTCAAGGACGTGCGTGCCGGGCCGGTGCTGCTGCGCGCGTCCCGCCGTCCCCCCCGCTGACTGCGCTGCGCCTGCTGCGGCCCCGAGCTAGAGCGGCAGGCGCATACGCACACATCTGACATCTACTCCACCTTGTAGCTGCTGCCATTCAGCATGGAGGCTCGTCTGCAATATGTACTTTGGAAGTTCCTTTGCCTACTCAGACATGCCTTGATAGTCTATGGTACCTACTTGTTTTCTATTTCATACCTATCGACTTATCCACCATGTAGCTACTATCGCTCACCATGGAGGCTTGACTGCAATACGTTAGTGTGCTCTGGAAGTCCTTTCATTTGCAGCTGTACTCGCGACTTGATTCTGGTAGGTACATAATGAACATAACAGAATTCTATTTTGTACTTCGTGATTAACGAAGTAGTGATGACCACTGCATGATTAATGTACCAACATACTGGACTAGAAATAACACTGAATGTGTGTGGTACATTCAGTTTATGTCTACCGAGAATAGACTTAAAAATTATTGAAAGGGTTTATGTGAGGTGATATTGACAGATAGACTTTACTAGATAAAAAACGAAAAGTGCAACGAGTGCAAGCGAGATTTAGGCAAAGCTAACTTTACAATATGTGTATTCTGCTGTTACCTTTGTCAACATATCGTACTGGAAAGGCAAAATTACTTAACCGCCATAGTGGGTCCATGGCGGTTGCGTAATAAAATAAAGGGTTTAAACAATTTGTTTAAGTATTAATAATGAATGAGGGGTAGTTTAATCAAATTAAAAAAATAACATGTGATTAAAATTGATACAACAAAGTGAAACAAAAGTCATGGGTATAATGTATTTTGTGAAGTATTTTTGGAATGTACGTATAGCTATTGAAAATATATTATCTTGGCAACATGTTTATGTCACGGTACGACCAAACGTCTACCTATTCAAAGTATTAAGTACCTACTTATTAAACTTTATCTAAAGGTATTCTAACATTGCATTTATTAATATTGCTAAAAGTGAATGTATAATGTAATGTAATGAAAGTAACTTGTTTTGTATAAATTTATGAATTATAAGAAATTCAATAACTTTGTGATTGGCTTTGTTTTGCAGCTTACATGCAATAGCGGAGTCGATATGGACTTATTTTTTAGAGTTTGCTAGTATTATAGATTAAGGCTAACCAAACTAACGAAGGCAAATAATAAGTATTGGATACACACAGTTTGATACAATTAGATAATAGTTGTCTGTGATATTGATATTCAAAGCTGAGTGCACATGTACCTAGTGTTTTATAATATATTTTTATTATTAGACAACTAACTTATTTTTATAACCTAAAACATATTTTACATCTACTTAGTATTTATTGTAAAGTAAAAGTACCTACATGAAAGTAAAATACATACATTTATTTTAATGAAACCTTGTTTTTAAATACCTATAGAAGATAGTCTACGTAGAGTAGCCGACAAGAGTCGTGAGCGAAGATGAATGCAGCAGGGTGGTCTCGCCAATGTACGATGAGCGAACAAAGCTTGCTAGCCGATGAGCCAATGCTCATCGGCTAAATATTGGGCTTCGTCAGTCAATACTGACGAACCAATAACGTGAAGCGTCGTCGTCATACCGACCAATGGAGAGTGTGCTCACGACTCGTGCCGGTTATTATAAATGGTAATATTAATAAAACTTAAAATATTTGCGCGTACGAGTGCGAAGTTTGTATTTATAATATGTGTAATAATATTTTTTTTTTCATGTTTTTCACTTTCTCGTGTCCCAGACCCGTTCCTTTCGTAGGCCGAAGCCAACTCGCAGAGGTCCCTTTAGAAATTTCAAATGGAATGGGACACCATCCGACGATTATCCCTGTATGCACTGTGAAAGTATATCCAAGGAAAATCCCCGGTTGGAGCAGGACTATTGCAGAATATGGAAAAAAAGATGACGCGATGGGTTTGGCTGGTTTAGTGGACTGATAATCGTTTACTATGGAAGAACTATTGGCCCCTGCCTGACCATTGACAATTAAAACGGCTTTAAAATGGCAGGGGGTGACTTGCACACTCAATAAATGGGCCCCCCGTAAAGGTTCGCTAGCACGAATTGACGTAGCGCCAAGAGGGCAACATATCCTGAGGTTCTAGAGGAGTGGAGAGGTATACCACGACAATCAGCTATCAGAAAATTCTTTAACTTTTATAGGCGCACTTGAAGCGTTGCGTATTTTTTAGAAGATTACTTTCTGGGACTGATCCAGATTGAGGAGCTCGTGGCTAGATAATAACAGCCACACAGGTCGATCTTCAAGGTTAAGCAACGCTTGCCAAGGTTGGTCTGTGGATGGGTGACCGTCTTAACATACCGAGCTTCCTCCGTGCCTCCGTGCCCGGCTATCATTTGTAGATCTTTGGCAGTCGTTACGGATAGTCAGAAGCCAGTAAATCTGACTGCAGTCTTGCCATGAAGTACCGTGTTACCCAGTTATTGGGTTTAGGAGGTCTGGTAGGCAGCCGCTTTTCGTAAAATACTGGTGCTAAATCCGGCTTGACTGGAACCCGACCCCAAAATAGTTGGGAAAAGCCTAGGCAGATGATCGCTTTCTGGCAATAGAATATAATGATTTTATTTGCAAAGAAAGTAGGTATATCATACATAAGATGTTACAAATATTAGGGTTCCTTGGGTTGTGGGAACTGATCCAATTTAAATTAGGTGAAGAACTTCGGAGAGACGCAACTGAACTCCTCATTAAAGGATACTCATTATCCGGACTTGCTGAAATCGCATGTCCTTTTAATTTTTACACTAGTTTATAACATAAAACCACGCTGGTACGCTGTGAAGGGGTGTGCACAGGTGAAAGTCAATTTTGACGTGAAAAATCACCACAAGAAACTGAAAAGGAAAATAATACCTACACCGTGTTATTTCGTTTTTTGACACCGACTTTTGAAATTAAAGTTATATTATACTTTTATAGTACTTTAGTAGAATCATATTAGGATCACAATATTAATCACTAGCAACCCGCCCCGGCTTTGCACGAATTGGGAGAATTCGTTTTACTAATTTAAACTAGGAGGAGTAAAGAATATAGTACTCAAATCAAAGATTTGCAGATGATAGCACTTCCATTGTCTCATGTATCAAATAAAGAATCATATTTAAGTGACAATAACAATACAATTGTAGCTTAATAACGTGGCTTGAAAATCAATTAATTTAGATATTAATCTCCAAAAAACTAAGATCATAAACTTTAACCAACGCATATCTACGGGAGATATGATATGAGAGAAACAGCACAAATTTTTTAGGAATAACATTTGACAGTCAGCTAACCTGGAAGCCGCAAGCAGAAGATATTTGTAAACGTCTTAATACAGCTGCGTTTATGTTATACAATCTATCGAAAAAAGTAAAGAGACCGTCAATATTAGTAACTAACCATTACCATGGTCTACTGATTTCCATCTTAAGATTTGGTATAATATTTTGGGTTCACTGTAGTGAACGGGAAATCATCTTCAAAGCTCAAAAGCGAAGTAGCAATATTTGTAATAACAAATCGATGTCTACTTGCAACTTTAATAGAAACTAGAAAACGAACGAACGATTCTGGTATCTCAATACCAGAATCTATAATACGCGGGCGTATAATAGATTATTGAAAAGAAATGTGATTTGTATGACTCCTGTAATCTTCTATACATATAAAATCCTTTGTCCTGAATGACTTTCGGATCAACGCATAACCTATACCGCTGATCTTAGATACCTGAAACTTGAAGGGTGTGTTCTTTGTATAACGTAGGCATCCGATAAGAAAGGATTTTTGCAAGTTCATTCCCTAAGGGGGTGAAATAGGGGGTTGGAAGTTTGTATGAAAAACCTTATCCCTTGAGCCAATATTTTTGAAATTTGTACATATGTTGACAAAGGAAATTATAAAGATTGCCTGTATTAGTTTTTCACAACTACCCCCAATAGGCGAATTAAGGGGTGTTTAACTTTGTATGGTAGAATCTTATTGCTTAGGCCAATTTACATGAAACTTGGTATTAATATTGACCGACGTAAATACTAGAGATTTGTATTATTAGTTTTCACAAATATTCACATTATGGTACCTATATTAAATTTGTACGGAAGGTTCATATTCCTTGGGTTAATAAACTTGAAAGTTGGCACCTTATTTAAAGAGATAGCTAAAAATTTTCATTCATAATGTGTACAAGGAGATGGTAAAGTTTGTAAGGATCATTTTTATTTGTGATCAGATTTACATGAAACATGACCTACTAATGATACTTCATGTTTTAATATATCTAAACAAACATCTATTTAAGCATTTTCTACAATGATTACTTCTGAGGATTCCAACTATTAAGGAATCGGTCTAACAAAGTTTGTGTGGCAAAACGTGTTTGCTTGGTCTGATGAATTCAAAGTTTCAAAGCTGTATCGTTCAAATAAATGCATAATTTCGAATTCTGCATTTATTTGCTGCAAGGAATAAAATACACTTTGCGACGCTAACAAAACCACTTTGAGTTTTTACTTTGAATACTTTTATTTGTGTCAGCATCAGCAGCAATTGCTTTGAACTTTTTAGATAGTATAGGAAAAATCTGAAAACTAGACATTTGTAATTAAATCATACAAAAATAGTCTTTATTTGATGTATTATGTGTCTAAAAAATTGTACGGAACTATCGCTGGACGAGTCCGACTCGCACTTGGCCCGTATTTAATGATATCAGGCCTCTTTTGTACTTGCAGAACTGTTTCGATTTTTTGGATGATAAAAAAAACGTGTATTTTATTCCTTCCAACAAATAAATGCAGAATTCGAAATTATGCATTTATTTGAACGATACAACGTTGAAGCTTTGAATTCATCAAACCAAGCAAACACGTTTTGCCATACAAACTTTGTTAGACCGATTCCTCCTTATAGTTGGAATCCTCAGAAGTAAGCATTATAGAAAATGCTGAAATAAATGTTTGTTTAGGTATGTCAAAGATGAAGTATCAATAGTATTATTTATTTGCCATGTTTCATGTAAATCTGGCCACAAATAAAAATCTTCCTTACAAACTTTACCATCCCGTTCCTGGTTTAGTAATGATAAGCATAAGATACACCTATTGTCATAATTTTAAAAGTAAAAGTCTCTTTTGTTTTGAGCCAGTTTACTTTGCTGTTATCATTAAATATTTTTCCATTAACTATTTTCTTTTCTAGAGTTTGAGATCCAACAAAATCACAACTTTCCATTTAATGCAAATGTAAAGGGTTTTTGTTTTTGCATTGTTTCATAATGACAATAATATAATCATCCACAGAGTATTCCTTTCACATTTCTTGAGTCGAGCTAGGAGGTCGTGGCTAGATAATAACAGCCGCATGGGTCTATCTTCAAGGTTAAGCAACGTTTGCCAAGGTTGGTCTGTGGATGGGTGACCATCTTAACATACCGAGTTTCTTCCGTGCCTTGGAAAGCACGTTAAGCCGTTGGTCCTGGCTGTAATTTGTAGATCTTTGGCAGTCGTTACGGATAGTCACAAGCCAGTTAATCTGACGCCGGTCTTGCCATGACGTACAGTGTTACCCAGTTAATGGGTTGTGGAGGTCTGGTAGGCAGCCGCTCCTCGTAAAATACTGGTATTCAGCTAAATCCGGTTTGACTGGAAGCCGACTCCAATATAGTTAGGAAAAGGCTAGGCAGATGATGATTGCTTGAGAAGTCATTTGGCAGGAAACTGTGCTCTGATACCTGTGGTAATAGAAGCTGATTTTCTTTAGAGTGCGGGTCTACTTAGTAAAGCTTTTAAAATCAAAACGATTTTTATATTCCTGTTTTGTCCTCCGCAACAGCCACTCCACAATATCAATTTTTGACTGTAGGGAGTAGCATGCAATTAACATACTTTCTCAAAAATGAACCCTCTTCTTGGGCCCCTCTACCTGCCTCGCTTTCAGTCCAAACAAAACAATTCCCAATACTGTTGTGAAGCCGAGTGTATACTGCAATTGTACATCCATAACTGCCTGTTTAGAAACCGATATTAGTCGATAATGAAGTTACATATTTGAGCCGTTTAGCGTTGAAACACGTTTGGGTTAGGCCCATAGGGTCCGAGTGCGCATCGAGTCTTTCGGGACATTAGCAAACAACTTGTCGACTGTTCACGTGACCAGAGGGCTGGCCTTTTTTTCGGCCAAAGAATCAGCATTGCGATTCAACGCGGCAATGCTGCCAGTGTTCTGGGAACTTTTGCCATTGACAGCGATGTGGATTATTTTTTTGATGCCCAATGATTAATTTTGTTTTTATACGCGTTTGTACATAATTTCGTGTTAATTAGTGTATATAGTTAGTTAAGTATTTGTAAATTAATTAATGCATAAAATAAATAATAACGTCGGTAATTTAGGTAACGTCAATGCTCTCTCCAAATTTTCTGATATTAAGTTTCTTCAAAGTTTTAGTCTGTTCAAAATCTTGCTTAATCTATTTCTATTTTTGTCATACATTGGAACATTTTCGCATTTTGCTTTCCGTAGCCTACACAGCTAAATCTATGCATAATTTACATTGGTATAACGAAAATCAGCATAATGATCATCACGCATAATATTATTAGGCATAATAAATATTTTGCCGTTATGCTTGTTGGCATAAATACTGCTAGCATAATAAATAATAATAATAAATAAATAAATAAATGTTTTTATTTCCAAATAGATTGTACAGTTCCACTTACAGACTAATAATATCATCTGTTAAAAGTTATATAACTCAAATTTGTAAGTAGTATATGGAACTCTGGTACCCAAGCTAAGATTAAACTTGTGTTATGGGTACCAGTGCTCTCTCATGATTTGCACAGAGTTACATGAATTATTAGATGGAGGACGTGGTTTTAGTGGGATAACACATTAAATTGAAGAAAAACAAAGATAAAATAATATAAAAAAAAAAAAAAAAGCCTCAGCATGACATGTATGACTATGTTATGTATGTATGTTTTTGTGTGTGTGTGACTGTGTAAAGAGAGCGTGGGTGTATATAAGTGAGTGAAGAATGTGTGAGTGTGTGTGAATGAGTTAATGTAGACTTATATTATTCCCTTATTCTAATTAACCTTTCTGTCTCTTCATTATTTAGAGTTAGGATCCAGTTGCAGACCTTATCCTTACATAATTTTGTAGTGAGAGGGAAAATATTGCAATGTTTATTGATTAAATTGTACAAGTGGCTTCCAACAGTATTATAATGTCTTTGGGCAGTAGCAGTATGACAGAATTGAGTGGTACAGACATTGTATGGTCGACGACTGTTAGCAGCACTCGCATCGAATTCTGAACTTTTATGCTTACGAAGGATGGTTTGGAGCACAAAGAGCTGTCTCACTGTCAGAACCTTACAATCCAAGTACAACATTGTGGTTGGAAATCTGAAATGTTTGAAGGTCATGACCTTGAGAACAGCCCTCTGTGCTCGTTCCACTTGCAAGAAATGAGTCTTTGGTGCCCCACCCCATACAGTGATGCAATACGTGAGTATAGACTGACATAGAGCATAATAAACAGCAATAATAAGGAAGCATAATTTTATAAAGCACAATGTTATATATACGCATAAACAAACATGTTCGCGGCTCATGGGTGGCCCAAGGGCCACTCTCGCCACACCTTAACTTATTCCAATAGAGTAATTATGTCTTTAAAATTTATGCAACTGCAACTTAGGTATGCCAAAACATATAAGACTTAAAATGATAGTTATGCTAACCTTTGCATTATGCTATAGTATTATTATGCAGCAGTATTATTATGCTAATAAAAGTTATGACAAACTATTAATGCCTTAAAATTACCTCCATTCCACGATGCTGTTGAGCTTGCGAAATATGCTTTAATAGTCCTTGAACACATTATAAATGAAAAATATTAGCTATCTATTAACTTAGGTGCCAACTTTCAAGTTTATTAACCCGAGGAATACGAATCTTCCATTCAAATTTAATAAAGATACCATAATCGTGTTTTGGGAATATTTGTGTAAACTCACACAAATCTCTAGTATTTTAACACCCCTTAATTTTCCTATTGGGGGTAGTACTGAAAAACGAATACTGGCAATCTTTATTATTTACTTTGGTCAACATTTGTACTAATTTCAAAACAACTGTTTTTATACAAACTTCCAACTCCTATTTCACCCCCTTACGAGATGAATTTGCAAAAATCCTTTCTTAGTGGATGCCTACGTCATACAAAGAACAAATTCTCCAAGTTTCAGGTCTCTAAGATCAGATTTTATAAGTACTCGTATAGATTACAAATCACATTTTTACTTGATACACCTTAAGTTTAACAAAAGTCGATATTTGAAGATGTTTTAAAATCCTATCCAATTAGACAAAAAACTACAGAAAGACATTTCTATAAATGGTTTAATAACAAAATTGACACAGAAAAATTACTGGTGACACCAGTGTTATCAGTAGTTTTCCGATACTCTCAGTATCCAGATACTACACTGATACTAGGTACTATAGATACTGAGAGTATCGGCGAGCATGAGAACCTGTACTATTTTCCCGTTATTATTGGAACTTTATCGCGTATACTGACCCAGTATCCGTTATGGTCTAACATAATGAAAAATATTTATGATTCCAACATCACACCATCTTCAAATATAGAGGCCTATTTGATTTAAAAACATTAAAAGACTTTTATTACAAATGACCACAAAATCTCATAGACTGCGGACAAACGAATTTATATCCAAACGTTTAGAATTCCTAAAAGGAGAAATAAAAGTTGCATCTAATAAATTGGATCACCAAGAAAAGGGCGTGGTTAATATTTCTAAAGACAGAACGAAAAAGGACTCCAAAACTTTGGTTCAGAAAAGAAAGCTTCAGACAAAGGAAGACTTTACTGACGATTCATTTTTTGCTGAGAATCCGACCTTTATCAAAAACAGGAGAGGAAAAGACGTTAATAAAAGAAAAAAAAACATTAAAATCCGTTGTACTTTTGTTTAAAGGAAGCAGATAACAGATTAGTGAGAAAAAAATATATTTTGAAAAACACATGCGCTATTGATTATTTATGTCAAGCTTTGGTTATAGCATACGTCGATGATTACCGTATAAGAAGAACAATACAGGACAGCACACATTTGTTTTGTAAACTTATTAGGCTAATGACTGAGAAAGATACAGAAGAAGTGTACAAAGTTATATCGGAAATGTCTTAAGTCTATTTTAACAAAGTTGAACAGGTTCATACTGTGGAGATTAGTTGCGAGTGTAATATCAATCACGTTTTTGAACGCATCTTAATTGATTGCATATATAGTGCGGACGAAAGAGAACATTGCACAGAATTAGAATGCCCGATCATTAATTTTCAGCAGAATATACCTGTTCTACATATAGACGTTAATAAAACTGTTAACGAGTTACAAGAAGCCGCAAATACTCTTATTAATGGTGAAGAAATGACACAATGCCGTCGACATAACTGTTATGGTATTGATTCATTTACTTTAGCCTTACGAGACGTTATTGCATTTGAATTTAATTCAAATGAATTTATTTCAGTAGATGATCCGCCGATCCATCTGATATTGCATGACACTGAATTTCGTTTATTATCAATAATAGAATTTATTCCACCGTCACCTGGAATACAAATTGGTCATTATAAAGCTCACTGCAGGCGAAATTTATGAATTGTTACGATGATCAATCTACAAGGATATCCAGGAGCAAAAGAAGGTGATCCCCCATTGTATTTTATATGCTTAAAAATAATTATTGATTTTATGTTTACGTAGAAATAATATTAAATAAAGATTTAACGACGTACTAAGGTTTTTTCTTTCATACATTTCTTGTGTTTCTCGTTCTTATGTAGGTAGAGGTATGTGCTACTTGATTAATAATTTATCTTTTTATTTTTCATTAAAAAATTCAAATATCTGACTAACTCTATTCCGCATCAACAGATCTGGAGTGGGTGACCCATAATTGTGAACGCCTGCACGGTTTGAACCAGACGCTGTAGTAAAAAGAACAGTTGCCTTTCTAAATTCTTAGGCGCTTCTTCGTACAAATAATAATTAAAATCTATATTTTTACGTAACGTATGTACGAACCTCAAACTAAAATACGTGATAGTAGAAATTAGTAAGCAATTATTGAAATCGACAAACTTTTTACTACACACAACAACGACAACTGATGGTAAGCGATGATGTGGTCGAAGATGGAAAACCACAAATACACTTTTTGCCCGACCTGGAAATCGAAACCAGGGCTCCAAGCAGACCAACGGGGCAGTTCCAGAATGCAGTTTAGAGTGTGCCTTGAACTTCAATCTTCCAAATTCCTAATTCTATCAGGGGTAAGCATTGCTGGATATTGTTATAGCTGGACTGTTCTTATATCTCTGAACGATCTTATTTAACGACTTCATATTTTTTCCTACTCACACGTGAACGAAGTCGCGGGCAAAAACTAGTCTTTAATAAAATACCTGTCCAAATTAAAAATTTAAAAAACATTTCACAGAATTATTACTTGTAAACAAATGTTATTTTTCTTTTCAGGATTTCGTAAGTGATAATTCTTTGTAATACCTATCTTTATTATCCTCTGCTATGTATTACATTTGCATGCTATATTAAGGTGGATGCTCCAGGGTGGCCCGCGAAATTCAAATATTTTATGTTTTTTGCAATTTGCCAGTCAGTGTGAAGCTGTATGTGGACCAAATGCGATCTGACTGTTATCGACCGAATGCGATCTGAATATTTCAGAAATAATCATTCTTTCGAACTACATGAACTTAGAGGGCTATATTAATGATTAAAATGGTTATAATTCTTTAGATAAATACGCGTTACGGTCGCGGATCGCATTTGGTCCACATACAGCTTCACACTGACCGGCAAATTGCAAAAAACATAAAAATATTTGAATTTCGCGGGCTACCCTGGAGCATCCACCTTAAGGCAGCTTATTTTTGTGTACCTACCTACATTCTAAGCAAATAAATATTCTATTTTATTCCAGCTTGATTTAATATTTTTTGGAAGAAAGTAAAAATAAAAACACGTGGAACCACTTTATTAAGAACTTCGCAAAAGAATCTCTCTTTTATGATACCCCACATGCGCCCTAGTAGCCCTCCTTTGATTTTTTATTAATCCCTTTCAGTCGCTAAAATAAGTTTTGTCGCCCTAGAAGTCAAGAAAAGAAAAGCGATTTAAATAAAAAATACAAAATTTTAGTTAATTTTTACTAACGTCTCCGGTTGCGGTGTACAAATTTATTTACTAAGTCATTAGTGATGATTTCATTACTTTAGTTGTTTTTTTAAATCAGTTTCAATATTGAGAATCGCTAACTACATATTTAAACGTTCTTCACAAATCCGTGAGCGAAGATAATTCTTAACTCTTTTCAGAACCGAAAATAGTCTTTCTGTACTGCAGTACAGAAAGACTATTTTCGGTTCGGTTCACCGCCTCTGGTGGATTGGCGCCCCGGGTCATGGCCCGGATGGCACCAGAGTAAATACGCACCTGAAAATAGTTGAACAAACGTCATCTAAAAGTATTCCAAATTTCAAATTCATAGCATTAGTAGTTCTTCAGATATCCAGCAGTGACAGACAGACAGCCATAGTCACACCATAAGGGTTCCTTTTATATCATTTTGGTACCGGACCCTAATGACCCCGTGAGTGAATGAGTTCTAAGATACCCTGTTACATTCGGATGTGAACCGATACAAAGAGTGATTGCTGGAAACGAATTCACTCATATCTTTTTTATCTACCTCTAGTTACAACTCAACTCTACTGGCAATGTTTTAAAAAAAAAGATTTTTGCCTGTATTTATCAATAAACGAGTACATGATGCATCCAACTAGCTCAGCCATTTAATTAGCGGCCTAAGTGACATGCCCGGCATTTAATTGAATTTCGACATTTTGTTTTTTATTTTATCGTATAATAACTTGCCTAGCCAAGTCATTTGGGAACTTAGGACACATCGAACTTGGGGCACTTTGACACGAATAGGTTAGGTTCGAATGGAATGGCGGGAGCTAGAGTGAGCGAGCGAAGCGAGCAAACTTTGCTCCCATCATGCCATTCTTTCTCCGCCAGTTGGGGACTGATTTAAAAAAGTTTTTTTTTATTCGAAAGCCTATACTCTTTAGGTAGTCCCATTTTACCAAGTCAAGTTCAGATGATGGTACCCCACGAAAATTGAGAAAAACCCTCAAATTTTACAGGCACATACAATGTTTATCATGAACTTTCTAACGCAATTCATATATTTGTGCCAAGTTATCATCATCTCATGTAGCTGAGGAATGTATTAGTTAGGATCTGATGATGGGATCCCAGGAAAATGTTTGTTCAGCGATATTTTCGTTTTAGCGAAATGTTCGACCGATTTGGATGATTATTTTTTTGTTTGGAAGAATATTTTCTTGGACTAAACCCATTTCAATTTGCTGTTGATCTGATGAAGAACTTCGGAGGTAGGCAACGGAACTCTTAAAAAAATGATAGCAAATGGATCAGGATTGCTGAAATCGCATGTCTGTTTATTGTTTATATCAACTAGCTCATAACATAACATAACATCACGCCGGTACGCTGTGAATAGGTACGCAGGTAGGCACCACTAAAAAGTGAAAAAATAAAAAACATTTTAACAAAAAAATAAAGCCGACTTCCAAAAACAAAACACTACAGTCGGTGTTTTTGGTTATTTTTTTTCGTTTATTGACATAGACTCGAACCCCAGCCAAAGTCGATTTTATTTTTTGTAAAAAAAGGAAGGAAGTCTGTTAAAAGGAAACAACAATTTATTTATATTACGGTGATTATATAATATCATATTGTAACATAAAAGATTAATAGTAACTAAGATAACATATATATCACTTATGAGTAAATAATAGGTTATGCACCGAGGGGATAAAGCAGTGTCTTATGTCACGGGCGTCATATTGAATCTCGAACCTAACGAAAGATCAAAGTTAACTCCCGAGCGGAGCGAGAGGGTTTAGAGTTTAACTCACGACAGCGAGAGGATGAATGCAGCGAGGGTTTCAAGCTAGTCCAAGGCAAAGACACTTTTGTCCCTGAAGAGCTTACTCTACTTTTCACAGCTACTGCGAGAAAATTGTTCGCAAGTCATGAAGAGAAGTGGCTGGCCGCGAGCGGTTCCCGTCGGTCTCCAAGTTGAGATCAAATTTCAAAACACATTAGTGAGCTCCGGGAAATAATACTTTACTGAATTGCATTATAACCCGCCGGGCAATAATTACTTACTTTAGGTTGATATAATCAGATGTTTTCATGCTGGTGGTGTGAAAAGAAGATTGTAAATATTCATGTAAGGGTTTTTAGTCAGATTTTGATGACGAGCACAGTTACGTATCAAATCCGCTCGTGGGACCTAAAGGTGTTTAAGAGTCTCCGAGAAATGAGCCTACCTCAATGCTACAAGTAGGTACAACAATTGTTGCCTATTTCTCTAATTAAATGATATATGCTGGTTTTCTAATAAAAACAGTGCATACAAATGGAACTTTTTAAAACAGACAAGACATCATTTTAAAGGTACACCCTGACTAATCGCGTGTTTTTCAGTTTGTCTGAACATTACACACAAAATTCCAAAAATTATTGAAATAGTAAACAAGCGGCCACTATCTTAACGTATACCGCTATGTAAAACAGTTATTAATAAATAACAAAATATTTACAGAATCTTAACTAAATAGTTCGTTGTATTATAACTTAGCAATAGTATGATAGGTACCGTTATTGGCAATACGTATCATGGCAAGTAATCGTTTGCATAAGAATACATAAAAATAATAAGAGACGTGTGATTTTTTAAAACATTTGATGAATATAAATCATGTTTCGTAAATAAAATTAGAAAATTTTGTCACAGGAAACTAGCAGATTCCGTAAGATCGTAAGGTAATAAATCTTTATTAGATTATGATTTCTCAAAATTATTTTTGTATACAATAAATCCCACCCAAATTCAATAGTTTTCAATATGTACGTGACTTATTAAGAAAAAATATTTTACAATTTCACACGATATTTTTACAATTCTACGACGTTTGCAATTTTCCGGTGACAGATACATTACTGACTACGATTAGATACGATGTTATGAAGCAAGATAATTGAGAGTCGTCGTACATCTGACATTATCTGTAGGAGAAATAGCAAAATTATGAAAAAATAATTATCTCTCTAGATAACAATCGTACTTATATGTTCACGTTCTTAGTCTGAAAGCTCAGCTTTGTTAATAACGTTTCACAAGCCATCATTCGAATCATTATAATAATTTACCTACGAGTACATCACCAACCCAAAGTTTTTTTTTGTTTTGTTTGTTGTTGTTTATTGCAAACTTATTTTACAAAAAAATACAACTGATTTCTCATTAGAAACACTACAAAGTACCTAAATATAACTTTATATTCGGAAGTCGGTGTTTTTATTTTTCTGAACATCCGTAGGAAACGGAACCCTTATAGGATCACTTGGTGTTTCTCCATCTGTCACAGCCAGTTTTCTACTGGAACGATTCTGTAGAAATTTGGTACACGCCTCTTTGCTTCAATAACGTGATAAGTCTGACAATTACGATTTTTTATGTTAAAAAAAAGAAAACGGGCACGATGGTTTTACATCAATAATGACAATTTTTTTTTGACGTTTTTCAATATATTTAAAATTCTTGCGTTACTGACTAATTGAGTGTCTGGCAGACAACGAACAGCCGAAACTGCTGGCCGTAGAAAGCCTTGGGGAGTTTCGGAGAGAGGATTTCCTGAAATTCCTACGGGAACAGGAAAAAACAGGGTATGCGCGTACGAAGTCGCGTGCAAAAGCTAGTGTAAACAAAATAAGTCACGGCGTTTTCAATTAATAACAAATAAAATAAAAAATAGATTGTCGGACTTATCACGTTATTGAAGCAAAGAGGCGAAAGACCTTTAAATAAGAAAGAAAGAAAATTTAAATGAAAGGGCTTACTGTGAGGAGAAAACTGACATACGATTTCAGCAATCTCGGGAGATTTGCTGTCATTTATTGAAGAGTTCCGTTGCCTATCTCCGATGTTCGTCATCATACGGAAATGGGACCAGTCCGGGTGAATCTACCAAATTGGTTGACAATTGGTGAAAATATCGCTGACCAACATTATTCTTGAGATCCCATCGTCATATCTTGACTTATCAGATTAGCAAAATAAGATGACGATTAGCGGGCATAAATATCTAAGGTTTGCTCTCGAATAAGAAAAGAATGTGGAAACTTGGTCCAAAATCGATTCACCCATAAGTCCACCCATAAAAAAAACACATACAACCGAACAGAGAACCTTCTTCTTTTTGAAGTCGCTTAAAAATGGCACAAAATCAACAATTTTGATCTTCGTTTTAACGCAAGTACTTTAAGTACAAAGCCGTATAAAATTCAATGTTGTCTCCAACATTTCTAAATTTCAGACTAGTTAATTAAACGGAATTAATAAATAAACGATTTTTAACAAAAATGAGACAGTCTTAATAAACCTATCTTTACGAGAATTCGTTACAGACAGAAAACATAAATTACCTATTTACAATCTTATAGAAACACTGACTAAAGAATGAGGCAAATTGTAAATAAAAAAGAAGGAATAACCAGTCCCGAAACCCTACACTTTCCTAAATTGAATGGTGTCGGTTAGCACCTTTATACTCTCTCCTTTAGAAGAAAGCTCGATGAATCTCTAAAGCGGAAAGCTGACGGGCTCTCAGACACCTCAACGATCTCAATAATTCAAGGAGATCTTTATAACCAATTTGGAATTACTGTTGGAGCTGTAGGTCTTTTTGTATCCAAACTTATTTTACAATTATTGTATTCAATTATCGATAATATTGCTTTTAGGGTTCCTAAGTACAAGGGTAACCGGACCAGCAGGCAAAGACTTGAGAGCCGCCCAGGCTTGTGTGCGTGTGAATCCTTCCATTGACTGCCCGCCAGCTGATAGAAGTTCTGCACCGACTAGAACACGACCGCTTTGTGCTGCTGCTCCTCCTGTGAATAAATTTTCCAAAATTAAATTATCTTTTTAACCGACTTCATCAAAATATTAGATACACGGATATGACTAAATTATCTTTTCTTCATCATGTCACATGGCACGATTCAGTATGATATATTATTATTATTTACTATCTTAGATCTTTTAGAATTGTGAGTAGTTTAAAAAAAATGTTTTTTGTTTGTCTTTTTGCTAATTTAATTGTTTTTTTTTTTACTGTTTATTTTAATATTGTCAAATCTAAACATGATTAATTTTTAAGTACTCGGTGTACAGACGAATTGATTTCGGGCAACTTATTTTAATAATAGCAACCGTTTGTCTTCTTCCACCTGGCATTAATCCCGGCTATTGCCAGGGTCCACCTTCCTACTTAGCTTCCCCAGATTTGCCCGATCTTGAACGTCCTTCTCAGTCAGGCCATCGGCTCTCATGTCGGACTTGACGACGGCCAGCCATCGCTTGCGAGGGTGACTACGGGACCTAGCCCCAAGGATAGCCATAGTCATGCATCTCCGACCAACGTACTCCATAGGGCGGCGCATGATGTGGCCATACCATCACAGACGACACTCTTGCATTTTTTCCCCCACGTCACGGACACCAAGACTACCTCGGATGAAAGAGTTGCGTATGCGATCGGATCGCGTAATGCCGCTCATCCACCTCAGCATCTTCATCTCCGTGAAGCGAAGCTCCTGGGTGTGTTTGCTTAGTGCTGGCCAACACTCGCCGCCGTACAGTAGGACAGGCCGTATGATGCATTTATATATCTGCCCCTTGAGCTTCGGAGGCATTTTGCGGTCACATACTACGCCCGTTACCTCGCGTAACTTCGCCCAAGCCACGCCTATACGTGACATCATTCGCTCGCGTTGACCGATTTCGGCGGAATCCGTATTGTCGAATAGGGATTCCGCCGAAATCGGTCAACTGGGGATCTTCTAGCATATGCCATTCGGCCATAAAGAAGCACGGGGAGGCACTAGCGGTCTCCCTTGATATTTCAAAGGCCTTCGACAGGGTCTGGCACGATAGCCTTATTAGTAAGCTTCCTTCCTTCAGTTTGCCCGCAGTTTTGTGTGATTTGATCGCAGATTTTCTGAGGGATCGGTCTATCCGAGTAGCCATAGATGGCTGTTCGTCTGGACTGCTGGATATTAGTGCCGGGGTTCCTCAGGGGTCGGAGCTTTCGGCAACACTGTCCTTGCTGCATATTAATAATCTGCGTAAACCCGGTACCTTTGGGTATGGAGACGAAAACACTGTTGCTGAGAGATACGTGTCCAACGCACGAACTGGTGGGTCGCAGATCTGGTCTCTCCGGGAGGCTGTGGTTTAGCTTGAACGTGTCCTTACAGGCTGTCTCTAAATGGGGTGATGCCAATCTAGTCAAGTTCAATGCTGCCAAGTCCCAAGCGTGACTATTTTCCGCCAAAAGGAGCCAATTCCACCCAGCTACATCTTTCCGAGGTGCAACCGTGCCGATAACCGACCAACTTGAGCTTCTTGACATTAACATCTACTCTCATTTTTGGCCCTTTCATAGAGGCAAAAGCTCAAGTGGCTGTAAAGAAGTTAGGGGTCCTAGCAAAGGTGAGACGCTACTTCACGCCGGAACAGCTGCTCAAACTCTATCAAGCGCAAGTTCGATCGTGTATGGAGTACTGCTCTCATCTTTGGGACGGATCTGCTAGATACCAGCTTAATGCCCTTGAGTCAATTGAGAAACGAGCCAAGAGGATCATCGGCAATTATAGGCTCTTAGCGACGAACCTCAAAAGTCTTGAACATCGACGACGAGTTGCTAGCCTGCCGGTTTTCTACCGGTTGCATTTTGGGGAATGTGCGACGGAATTGCATAATTTAATTCCGCCAAGCCCGTTCCATCATTGGACCACAAGACGAACGGCGATGCGCCACCGGTACATGGTGGACATCCCAGCCACACGCACAAAACGTTTTGGGAACACATTCATAATGCGTACAGTTAAGGAGTGGAATTGTCGGGGTCTGTTTCCTGATAGCTACAACCTGGAAGTCTTTAAGTCAAGAGTGAAATGGTTACTTCTAGGCAAGCGTGCTTCATCATCGCTTACCATCAGGTGAGATAGTGGTCAAACGCGTGCCTATCAGCAGTAAAAAAAAACAATAAAATTGGGACTGCCCACCCTGACGATATTGACACTCCAGCTATGCTATTCTCTAACAGCGGTGAAACTCAGTTCCGTATTCACTAAGCTGCGTAAAGCTACAATAGCGCTTAAGGCTGTGACGGCCGTGAGTTAAAACTACCCAACGGCGAGCAAATTGACAGTTCTTTATACATTTTGGTATTCCCTACGAAAAAAAAGCGACGAAAACGCTTACAGCCTCGCACACAGTTTCGCTTCGAACTGTCAAATCCAAAAGCAACAAAAATCACGCGTTCGACTGTTATATTTTTTTTTTTTCTTTTAAGTATTTAAAATGGCAGCTCGGTTGATTATAACGCTTCGTTTATTAGAAGAAGCAAAGAAAAGTGATGATTTGTCGCTCTTCCAAACTCTTTACTAACCTAACATCTCTACAATGCCCACGGAATGGTACCGCACTGGCATGCTTTAAATACACAATGTTCTTTTAATACAACATAGTTATTAAAATTATAAAACAATACCTTGTAACGTAATTTACATAATGAATTTTATTAATATCTCGTGGATCATGGAACACTAAATTATTGTGGGACTTGAATTTAATACCCGTGTTTGATAACAGTGAAAATACTTATGGTAATACTCACATTTCATGAGGTATATTTATCTCTCTTGTTTACAAAACTATCTAAAAAGTTCAAAGCTGCTGATGCTGACACAAATAAAAGTTATCAAACTAAAAACTCAAGTGGTTTTGTTAGCGTCGCGTCTGTCGTTTTTTGTTTACAATACACGTTCGTTTTCATTGTCGCATGGCGTTGCTCGAAATAGGCAAAGGAATCGTCATTCAGCCTTAATAAGTAACATTAAATAAGCAATAAATCCTTGTAATTCTTGTAAATTTTTGCATAGTTTTACTCTATTCCCTAAAATACTTAAAGATAGACATTTATTTTAAATTTTAACCCCCTAAATATCTCAGTCGAATTTACTCGATTATGATTTACACAAGTGGTTTCAAGGCCCTAATTCGTCTAGAAAACAGCGATGAGAGGCTACAGCTTAAAGTTCGTCGACGACCTCAGCCACGTCAGTGAATGCGGTTTAAATCAGCGCCACACTCTCGGGCGATCTCAAGGCTGTCTCGCCGACGAGCTCGTTGCAGCTTACAGCCACAAAATTGTCTTTTACAGAATAGCACTCAAACACACTATTGTTATGTTTACTCGTTCAAAAACAGGATGATAGGTACCAATGAAAAGTAAAATTTCGATTAACTATGAAGCTACTTGTTCGGTTATAATAGCATACCTGCGAACAGTTTCTTGATGGTCAGTGGACGATCACCTCGCGGTGAGTCGCGACCGCCGTCCAAACCGAAGCCAAGCCCGGCTCCTCCGCCAGCCTTTTCCAGCACCACCGACACAACAGAACCGGGAACTTTACTCTCGTCTCTCATATCGTTATCTTCAACCTCATTTCGGACCTTCGACTCCGCTGTAAAACAACATTACAAGTCAGTATACTTCCGCATATAAAAATAAAAATTAAGTAGCTCATTAACATGAATGTTAAGCTTGTTACCAACCTTTGTCAGAGCCGCATCCTACACCGTTTGCATTTTGATGATTTTCTATCTCTATTTCGATAATAACTTCTGAACGTTGCTCCTGAAAAAACAAGTTTAGAAACATGATATCACTTGACATTGACATGGTGAAGGTGAAGCGAAATCATACACACTTTCACGTATGCATGACGTAGTTTTTTTGCAAAACTTACCTTGAGAATGGTGACAGATTGTGCATGTGTTAACCCTGCCATAGCACAGCCGTTTATACTTCTGACTTTGGCCCCCCTCTTCAGTCCTGCTTTGGCAGCCACACTGTCTGCTAAAACTCTATGAACCTGGAAAGTAAAACGTACAGGTCAATATTAAATGTATAAATCTGCATCTTCGTGATCAGATTGACAAGTTCGCTGTCTATAACACAATGGTCTAACAATTCATGGTCAATCTTGAATCATAAAATCACGTATCATGAAAAGGGTTAAATCATGGAATTAAACATTTTAAGTATAATTTTTAAAATTTTCGAGCTTGTTTCTCTCGCTCTTGCATTATTGACTGTCGAGGTTCTGTACATAAGTTGACAACATTACTTTTGTGTTTATATCGATGACAAAAAAAATATCTATCCTACCTAAGGCACAACCTATCCAAAAACATATCAAGCTTGCTTTTGCATTTTCTATTTTCCAAGTTATCTTCGTTGCCGAATTTTATGACAGTATGGATTGTCAATAAAGAAATTAACCTATCTGTCTACACTACACTTATATTCCAAGGTGGTGTGCTGAATTATCGAAGGAAGCTCCTCATGGGGGGGGGGGCAAGTACGGGCAAAGTCCGTCCGTGCTTGGGGAGAACCAGGTACACAACCTGGTGCGGCAGGAGTTGGCTCCTATCCGAATACGATTCTCCGTCCGAGAGAGCATCGTACAGCACTCACCGCTAGCGGCGAGCCAGACAGACAGAAGCTAGAAGAAGGTGGCCTCATACGCAGCCGCCGTGGCTGCCAACCGGGGCCGTCCAGCAAGACCAACTAAGGGGCCGAGCAGCCGGCAATTGCGCACAGGCGGTGAAGGCTCGAGTGCCAGCCGTGCATGTGCTGAAGCCGGATAACAAATGGCCGGGAAGAAGAATAAGGCGGGCAAGGTGGCCTAGGTGGCCAAGAAACTCAGGGCGTTCTTAAATGCGAATGAGGCCCAAACGTCCAGGCTCACTATCTGCGTCGACGTGCGTATCTTGGGCCTGGACAACTTCGTCACGGATGAGGAGGTGGTGGCCGCCGATGTCAGGACTGGGGAGTACTCTGCCGAGCAGGTGAAGACAGGCACCATACGTTCTGATCACACGAGCATGCGAACCGTTGTGGTAAGCTGCCCTGTGACGGCGGCCAAGAAAATCGTGGCAAGCCGGTCGATCACAGGTTTGGAGCAAAGCCCGTGTTCCACCAAAAACGCCCCGAGCGTCGGGAGTCCCAGGGTGATTCCCGGCCGCCGTATTCGCGGGCCTGCGGACGGCGAGTACGGGTGGCGGTGGCGGTGGCGGGTGGTCGACGGTGGGTTGTATTCCACATGCGCCTCAAAGAGATGTCTGCATAGGCAGAAGAGGCCTGCTGGGGCCAGTGCCTGCCAGGGTTGCGGAATATGTTCGAAAGAGTTACCGCGAGAGAGGAGAAGAAACACGGATGGGTTTTAGTCAGTATGAGCCTGATACTTTTTTACACTACGCCCAGATCGAAAGAAGTCATTTGATGATTTCCCATACATAAAAAACTGGCCAAGTGCAAGTCGGACTCGCATGCAAAGGGTTCTGAACCAATTTCATTTTTTGAAATGTTATCTTAAGACTATAGACTTCTTATATATTTGCTTTTTTTTTTTCAAAATTTTGGGCTCAGTAGTTTCGGAGATAAGGGGGAGAATTGTCAGTTTTAATCTAATTCTTGAATAACTTCAAAAGTATTTATTTATCTACACTAATATTGTAAAAAGGAAAGATTTGTTTGTTTGTATAATTGTTTGTTTGAAAGCAATAGGCTCCGAAACTACTGGACCGATTTGAAAAATTCTTTCTCCATTAGAATCCTATATTATCTTTGATGAACACAGGCTATTTTCACAAAATATAGAGATCTAAAATAACAAACTTTTGCCCATAAAATTCATTATTTGGCGTGCACTGAGAAAACTATTGATGATACATAAAAATAATGTACTCCATAATTGAAGTACTTATTATTATCTGTAAAAAATCCGCGAGAGTATTTGTCTAACTATATTATGATTGAGTCGCAATGACCACATTTTGTTCAAATAATTGAATCAAAACTTGGGCGGAATGTAATAGTGGTGATTTTGGTATCATGATATGATTAATCCTTATCTATTTTTAAATTGTTTGATAAGTATGGGTGATTACGTACATGTTAATTACACTTTAAATTAAAGAAATCTGACCTTACGTTCAAAAGTTACGACGGGTATAAAGTAATGCTCTAAGTAAGAAAAATGTTGCGGTTAGAGCGAACTGCCCTGTGTTGAATCTATTATTAAGTATTTTCCACAGTACCATATAAAGAGGGAGGTATAGGAGATGAAGTTCGAGGAGTACCTACTAAACCCGCGCGAACGAAGTCATGGGCGAAGTGCTAGTTATTATCAAATTATAATTTTTATTTTTATCTAGTTTTAATTACTATGTTTTAAATTTTAATTATGATTTGAATGGATTGAAATAAATGAGTATTTAATTTGAATTTGAGTTATTAATAACTTAATTCCAATTTTATTATGTTGTACATATATATATAAAGAAATTTAAAAACATAAGGCTATTACAGCTTATTACGAGTTGCAAAAATGAGCAATAACTAGCATGCGAAATGTTTTGATCTTTTCACTAAAAACATTATATAAGTGAGTCTATTTTCTCAAACACTTTCGTCCGCCCGTTCGTCTGTCTGTCTGTCAGCGGGCTGTATCTCAAGAACAGTAATAGATAGATAGTTGAAATTTTCACAGATTGTGTATTTCTATTGCCGCTAAAACAACAAATAATAAAAATTAAGGTTTATGGTACAGAAACCTTCGTGTGCGAGTACGACTCTCCCTTGTCCGATTTTTTACATATTGTTACTTAATATTGTTACTGTAAGTTTTCCTAAAATAAATAAAAATATACATAGAAAAGTAACAATCTATTTGTTCGTTTATACCTGCAGATACAAAATATAAAATCTATACCTACGAGTACCATATTACTTTATTAGTAAACGTTCCCAAGAAAAAAATAATATATTTTACTCATTTATTACAAATCAATGTTTAATTATGAAATCGGATTTTAATTTATGTGAATAACCAGAATCGAGCCTGACAGGTTACATAAAAAAAATGGCCGTGCTTTGTGCGTGCAATCGGCGTGAATACTTATTTTCATAACCTTTTTTAACAGAATTCTTTCCTGCAATGAGTTTTGCATGCATCAATCATTATTTACGAATTAATGATAACTATTCAATTAAATATTTGTTACTGAGCAACTTTTCCACACTGAGGCCAAAATTTACAGTACGATTGGTACAATTACACATTTTTAATTTCTCTCTGGAGCAAGCTTTTAAATTCACGCAGACGAAGTCGCGGGCAGGGGCTAGTATATTATAAAAAAAAAATATACGCACCGTAACCTCTTTCGCTTCACAGTCGACCCCGCCAGCCAGAATAACTCCCACGCCAGTGCCTGCTCCTCGTCGCAGTCGAATGCTTTCCGTCGGTACTTTAACTTCCTCTGCAGTACTAATATCAGTTTTATCGATTGTGTCAATTTCGATTTTATTATTAATTTGCAATGTTTTTTCTTTATTTTTCACGTTGTTGCCCTTTTCATCAATGCCACCAATAGCCTTTTGATGATCGATTACTTCAGGTTTGCTATTTTTGGATAAACCACTGTCAGATTTTTTTACAACCACATTTTTCTCAGTTTGACCTGAAATTTTGACATTGTTATAGTTATCAAGTCCAGCTTTTTTAATTTCCTTAATTATCTTTTCGGATATAACTTTAGGACCATCATCAACTTTGGGGCTTTCTAAATTAATATCACTGGGTTTGTTTTTATTAGCTGAACTGGAGTTTCGTTTAAGTCGCGAATTTTTGAAATCATTCTTTCTCTGCCATACGTTGGCGTCGCTGTCACTATCTGAGTCAGTTTCGGCAATAACTTTGTTGCGTCGTCTGTTCTCACCTTTATTCGACATAACACTCACCGCTGGCGTGAGTGTAGAAAGGCGCTCAGACGTTTTATGTACTGGACTCGGGAACCTGTCGCAAGACTCGTGTGAGAACTTAGCTTCTACAACGGGTGATTTAAGTTTAGCATCTCTTCCACTCCTGCATTTTGCTGATGCCAAAATGTTCCGTCTATTGATCGTATCGATATTAAACGATTTCGAAACTCTTCTCTTACCAGAGTCAGCGACAGAACTTTCAAGTGAACTACAACTTGCTTGCGATCCAGACGTAGCTGCCGAACCTGCCGACGAACTGAGTGATACGTTTGTATCAGAAGACACGGACCGACACACGTTACGTTTTATATAATCATCTGGATTATTTTTCGTTGCATTTGCTTTATTCGGTATCTCAGACTTAAATATTGAATAAGTTGCATAGTGTGAAACCCGTGGTGATAGGCGTGAGCTGTCAGACTCCATATTCTCTATATTATGCATCGGAGAAGAAGCTGAAGACCGGTAACTAGACTGCGTGGAACTCATTGCAGAATCGTTGTCGCTATCTACTACGTCAGTAGCAGTGCATATTTTTATATCTACGTTTTTGTAGTCTCTGATGTAATTTAATATGGTATCTTTGTGATCTCTTCTCGATGTACTCAGATTTTCTGTTGGTAAATTTTTGCTCGTTGTTAAATTTGGTGTGGGCACTCGTTCTGTTAACTCATTCGTTTCCATAGTAGATCTCAGAGACTTCGTCGTTTTGTAAAAGGTTTTGTTTATTGGGTCTAGTCTCTCACTATAATGGGGCTCTGGAGTAGATTCTTTAGAAAGAGATGAAGGCGTGTACACTTGTAGCGATTTACGTTTAAAAGCTGGTGAATATTTTGGTAAATTATTAGGCAGTAGATCGGCTTTCCATTTTGTTTCGTTCAAATTGACAGGCTTGGAATTATTTGGCTTGTTTACTTTCGCATTTGCATTATTTTGATTGCTCTTCAATAGGAATGATTTAGAAAGAGTGTCTTGAACTTTTATTTCGGGAAGATCCACAATAGGAGTTTGTACTTCAGGTATAACTAAACATCTTAACTTGGACATTGATTTCTTTCTCTGTTCGATTAAATAATCTAAATTCGATTTATGTTTCGATATGTTTTTATTTCCGTTGTCATCGCTAATACTGCGCGCATGATACACCGTCTTGGCAAACGAAGGGTCAGTAGCGGAAGGCAACGTTATAGTACTTCCATAAAATAAGGGTTTAGTCTCCACATAAAGGGACGAGTTCTTTGCAGACACATACGTTGAAGCAGTTGAAGTACGTTCTACGCCTCCCAGAACCTCCGGTCTTTCCGTGTGCCTTTTGTACGAGCGAGGTAACTCATCAAGATTGTCTTGAGATTTTGTTAAACGCCTATCTAAGGAAGATACATCGGTATAGCTGTTTGCGTACGGGACCGTGCTCTTTCTAAAAGTTGAAGGGTTTCTAGATGGCAATGTGCCACATTTATCCAAGCGATCCGAAGATGTCGCACGATCATTTGAAAACATGGCAATTTTGTCTTTAACACTAGCTTCACTGCGGGCATCTTGGGTCCTAGATGTGTACGAGAAACTTGGGCGCACACCGGGCCAGCCCGCCGACATGCGCAAAGGCAGCCGGGACGTCGGCTCCGGGGTCTTCTCCACAGCCTCGCAAGGAGTCTCTACTCCATCTGGAGGTTGTCGTGGGCATGATGGTAAAGGTGTCTCGTCATTAGACAAGCTTTTGTCTTCAGCGTCGCTTTTGTTGACACGATCTGAAAAATGAGACATAATGGTATACTTACTGATTTATTAATGAGAAATCTTTATGATAAATACAGCTATAAAATGACTAAATTATGTAAATCGTTTGAAATAACAGTGGTCCTTTTAGCCAATTTGTTTTTGCGGTGCCATTATCAGCAGGCGAACTAGATGCTTTAAGAATAGGTGATACGATTGCGCAATGATGCAGTTAACCTTGTGAAATAAACTATAACTAACACATGTTATTACAAAATTATAAATTAATGTATTTGCTGGCGTCATCGGTATGCGCGTGAAATATACCTAAGTATGTACTAAACATCTTATACACAAAACAAGAAACTAAATAGTTTTGTATCCAGGTCAACTGTTGCCGCTAGTGTTATCGTAAATAATTCAATATACAGCAAACGTGTGGTTAAAATACGAATAAAATGCTTTTATTTCAGCAAAGGAAATAGGTATTTCAAGTGTTGTGATAAACTGTCAGCTATCGTTGAAGGTAGTTACTCAAATAAGCTAGCAGTATGAATCAGTGGCAGTGTCCTATTACAGCTGAGCAACATTGGCTAAGATGATGCGTCACGGTACGTCCTTCATCACAAGTGACACTTAGTCACTGATACTTGTGGTAGCATGCAAATGATTTCAGAATATGGCTCATAAATAAATAAAAGGTTTAATTGGTGCTGATTTGTACTTCCCCTGAAGTCTTTTCTTTATTACTGAAATCCAGTAGGTGCATTGATAAATTATGCAAATCACAATAAGTGTATTTTTTTTTCATCCTAAACCTTTTCTAGCTTCTTCATATTTGTAGCTTTTGTCCGCGACTTCGTACGCGCATATCTCGTTTCCATACAGCCTTCGTCATGAATGTGGCTATCATATATAAAATAATTCTCTAAAACCGACTGATATTTCCATAGATTAGCGCGTTCAAACAAACAAACTCTTCAGCTTTACTGTATTAGTATAGATAGTCTATAGATTTTAGGTTACTTTAAAAATGTTTTGTAACCAAACAGTAGATACGTAATAAGTTAATAACAGTAAAAGTAAGACTAGGTAAGTAGGTACCTTCCTTCTCCTCTTCAATTTGATGCAAACAACGAGAGTGATGAATTTTAACAATGCTGTAAGTTTCTGAGTCCAGCACAATCACCTTTTGAGAATACATCGCGTTTGATACTAATTCAAATTTAAGCGTTTATTTTTCGAACACTCTTGAACTTATCAAGTAGATCACCGTGACATTTTGAAAGAATTTAATGACATAGATAATTATGTACCACTTAATATTAATAAAAAATGGTCTATCCCAAAGAAATATGCGGTACTACTGACGTTACCCACCACGATATTCTTATATTGCAAACACGGCACGCTTCCACATATTTACACAACTGTCACTGAAATTCAGCCTTAGAGTGAAAAACTTCAAGGGTACTAGTTACTAAAATTTTTATCAATTTGATATCGTCACAAGATTGGGACAAAGACATTGGAATAATTTATTCAGTTGCGTAAACTTAAAAATTACGTCGATGATCAACGCTGATTACAAAAAGTACATACATAAAATATTTTAGAAATATTGTTTTTGTTAATAAAGTGTATAAAATGATGGACCTATAACCGATTCATATAGTAAATTATATGGTTTAATACCTACTTAACAACACATCTTTATCAACCATAATATTTTTTCAGTTTGTTCAGTTGGTCACGATATCCTTTTATACAGGTATTTAAAAACCGATATAATAATGTTATTCTTATCAACATTATTATCAAAAACACGGTCAGTTTCTAGGTACCTATAACCACACAATACCTACTAAAAATTTATAAATCGATGTACCTATAATATTGCATGTTATTTACCTACACTGTGACTAACCCAGCCTCAGTCGCGGCGGCGGGCCTTCAAACCACCTGCTCCTCAGCTCACGGACCACCCCACCCCTCCGTGCCTACGCAGGCTTAAATTACACACTAGGGGTAGGGCAGACAAGACTGCGTGAAGTTGGTTCTGCAGCGATTCGTTTCTGTCACTAAATTTTGTAGCACAACATATTTACTTTTTTATGACACTATTTTCATTTAAAATTGAAAATGCTACCAAGTAACCGGATGAATATTCCGAAAAATGGTTTCGGTGTGGTGAAAATATGGTAAACAAATCATTTGGCAAATGAAAAAAGTTCAACAGAGGCTTTGACCATTACACATAATAAAATTACTTCGATGATCTAAAAATATGTCAAATAATGCATAAATAGCAAATAAGACGTCGGTCAATAGTTTTCGGTAAAATAAATTCGAACAAAAAAAAAATCGAAAAAGTGATCGGTTCCCATTAGTGATAGGTATAGGATTTTCTCTAACAAAGCTTCCTTAGAATTCTAACCATTTCCAACAACTTAACCCTTAACTTATTTAACCACCAATCTTAACCATTTATTCATTGATTAAACCAAAAAAGCTAGCCTCAATGAATTGAAACACGTTGTCGAATAAAGGCTTTGTACTTCCTAAGACGATGTGTCTTAGGAAGCGGCCTGAAGGAGGTGACCGCTTGGTCAACTCTACATACTTATATACACATACATAGAGGCTGCGGCTTAACTCGGCGCGCCAGGTACAGCATGTAGCCTGATGCCGTTTTTAAATGATAATCATTTATTAATATAATTTCGTCCAAACAGTTACCTATACAAAAAGGTTCGCTAACAAATAAATCCATCATAATACGAACCATGAAGCGACACCGATCGCCTCGGCAGTTTCCTCGTGTCCATCATTGTAAAAAAAAAACAAAATATCACACCCAAGGTGATCGTCATTTGAACCAATTCATAACACTACACTTTCAATCGTCAAACCAGTTTTTGAATCCTGTTCGTTCTGTAAGCTTACTTTCATTGTGCACTTCGGAAAATTAATCAGAAAAAACTTCGAAACTTCCGAAACTGAAAAGCCCAATCCACTTACTTGGCAACTGAACAATGTTACAGATCTCATAAGTCTGATGAAAGAGGATCGCGTTAAGAATGCGGAACGTGTCCATTAACGACCGAAATAACAGTTATTTTACATAGGGCGGTTCGCAGTGGGGTGCGCGGGGTGCGCCCAACGCGAACGGCGCGAGGCGGACAGACGCGCGGAGCCGCCGCGACATGGCGCGATGCACTGACTCGCTGACTCGCGGTGGACTTGCACAAATTTGCAGCGTCGCCGCCCTTGACGGGGGCGTTGCACCGAGCTAGGGACGGACGGCGAGTTGCGCACGCGACGCTCCCCCGCCGCCGCAACCCGGCGGCACCCGGCTGCGGCCGGCGGTTTATTAAAAATCAGCCGCTCCAGCCTGACTAACACTGTGACCTAAAGACACGCGATTATTAGCACGACCACATCATATAGCACTTGCCAAGTGAAATCTCAGGAACTCACTGATGGAAAACGAATTTATTGCAGTGTTCTAATGTTGATCTCGATAAGCTGTAACTAAACATCGATCAGTATCGAGTGCTATTTTTAGCCGGTAGGCGCTGCAGGGCGGCGACCGAGCGGCGACGCAGCACTCGGCGCCCGCGCACTCGCGCTGCCAGGCTCGGGGCGCCCCAACTCTAACTTGATCTTTTATTTCCGTCCACATGTAGGTAAGCATTTCTAACATCGCTCCGTAATCTGATATTACTCCTAATCATATTTAAATGCGTAGCCTTTTAAATGTTGAACTGGTCCACAATGGCCGCTTTCTTTTTCGTATTTGCGGTGAAAGAATGAGTGGCATCGTGGAATGCGACTTGTAGGTATATAGGAGTGACGTCGCCGTGGCCACGGGAGGCTGGAATGCTGGCTGTACCTCCGCCGCCGCCCGGCGCCCCTCGCAATCCGGACGCGGCCTTTAAACTGCTCCGACGTGTTTGCAGACTTGTTTGCACATTTTTTTACATTCCCGTCCTTTTATTAAGCCCTTCTGTAATACCTACCTCAATATAGGAATAGATTGCTGTAAAGTCGTTACTGGAGTTGGGTTTTTTATCTCTTTCAATTTTAATATGTTATGTTAAATTCTTTCAAAGTGAGCCATACTTTAGAGAGGTTCCGCAGATTTATGAAAGGACTTTGCGGTAGGTATAAGAAACGATGACACAACGAACTTTGCGGACTACGGTGTTATTGTGCTGCTAATTTACTGAGAATTTGGGTTTCTTGTACTGAGAATATAATCGATGGACCCAACTGCGAAACTATGAAATGGATAAGTGAAAGAAAGTGCAATCGATTTCACTTTCAAAACTAAATTAACTTTCTCCAGTGACACGTCTTACGTAACCTGAGGCCCAATTCTACTAATTTTTAAGCTACTCTCGCATTCGCATATGTCAGTCGCAATCTGTCAGAAAAGCGTCCATTTTTATATATTTTTGACAGATTAATATTGATAAAGGTCGTCCGACAATAGCTAACTGGATTTAGCTATGCTAGATTAAGGCATTTATTGAACGCGGCGACCAATTAATTGGAATTTGGGATTAAAAATAACAAAGCAGATATAGTGCAGGAAAATTAAGGAAATCAGGGCGAAAAATTCGTGTTGTTTTGAAAATTGGTACAGTTGTTCTTTGTGATGTCCAGATGAACATACTAAAAGTACCCGAGGGTGGGAGGTGGGGGAGGGGGGAAGGTACCTTTTTCAGTTTTTTGTGTGTTTCTCCAAAACCATTAAAATATCTCTTTCTACATTAATTATCCAATTTAAACACGACCGGCATACTTTTAAGAATAGGATGTAAAATAAGTTTTCGAGATTCCGTCTGCTGTAGACATATTCAAGGTCAAATATTTATGCGTTAGCCATCGATATCTAAAAAAAAATTTATATTAATGCTCTACTTGAGATGACAAAAAAATTATCATTCGTCTTTGTATCATCTCCTGCCTAGCCTTTTCCCAACTATATTGGGGTCGGCTTCCAGTCAAACCGGATTCAGCTGAATACCAGTGTTTTACGTGGAGCGGCTGCCTACCAGACCTCCATAACCCATTAACTGGGTAACACGGTACTTCTTGGCAACACTGGAGTCAGATTTACTGGCTTCTGACAATCCGTAACGACTGCCAAAGGTCTACAAATGACAGCCGGGACCAACGGCTTAACGTGCTTTCCGAGGCACGGAGGAAACTCGGTATGTTAAGATGATCACCCATCCACAGACCAACCTTGGCAAGCGTTGCTTAACCTTAAAGATCGACCCGTGCGGCTGTTATTATTTAGCCACGAGCTCCTCATCCATTCGTCTTTGTATGATTTATGAAAAAGATTATTTTATAAATTTTCGATAAAACCTCTATCTAAACTATTGATTCTACAGTTAAGTGTTTAAGACAAAATGTATAGAAAATTTAATATAAAAGCGAGCAAAGAGATATTTTTAATAGTTTGGGAGCTACAAGCAAAAAACTGAAAATGTACCTCCCCCCCTCCCCCACCGCCAGCTCACTTCCCACCCTCGGGGACTTGTACCAATTTTCAAACTACACGAATTATTCGCTCTGATCTTCGTTAATTGAGCTAATTTTCCTGCACTAATCGTAAAAATAGTAGGTTGGCAGCTTCAGCGAACGATAATTTTAACTATAAAGTAGCAACTTAATAATCAGTTGTTACATTTGCTTTAATTTAATCAGGCATCGAGTTTTGTTTTAGTACCTAAATGGAGCCCCCCTCCCCCCGCGTGCGTGCGAAAAATGTATTTACAAAACCTGACTTTATACAAAAATAAATTAGAAATGATTAATGTCATTCAATTATAAAGAAATTATCAATATACGAAAAAAAATGTTAATATTAATCGAAGATAAAACAAAAGTAAACAATTATTTAAAAATCAAATAGAATAAGAATTAACATCTCAATTAGTCCTATAAGATTGTACTAGAGGCAATGGACTCTACGTAACGAGTAGCAGTGTAGCAGTGCTCAAGAATCTCACATCAGTAGCAAAGATATATTCTAGTGCATCGTCAAATAATAATATGTTCTTTATAAGGGTGAAAGCTACATACAATAGACTGGTTTAAGGGATTTGGAACCGATTTGAGGCACTAAAAACAGAGGACGTTGTCGTGGGCGAAGTGTATGACGGATAGATATTAAAGGAAATGTGCTGTAAACGAATAAGGCGGATGAAATATTTAACCGTAACAAGATTTCTTCTGGCTTCTAAACCTTGCTAGGCTACCATACCTAGCACAAATGGTGTAGGAAATAAGTACGGATAATAACCATACAATTTTAAGTAGAGGCAGCGTGCAAAAGACTTTTGGACATTTTCAATGAGCAATCTGTTAGTTTTTTCGTGCGGGTTCCAGATAACACTATTGGTTTCAATTAAACTGCGAATGTATGAGTTGTATAAAAAGGTTATGGCTTGTCTGGTTATGTTTTTAAACCACTATTAATAATTGTCATGGTTTTGTGTGTTGTTGTGTTGTTTAAGTGTCAAATCAAATCAAATCAAACCATTTTTATTTGTTTTTATTTTTTCTCTTAGGTGGATAAACCGTACATAGCATGTTATATAGTCATGTTTTAAGTAGAAACAAATGAAACCATGACCAGTATTTTGTTATAGAGTAACTGGCTGATCCGGCAAACGTTATTTTACCATATTAAAAATAGCCTTTTTTTTAAGGATGGGAATTCATCAAATGACTCCTCCCGCTCTGGATGAAGCAGGAGTGAGTGTCAGACTCTTACTGACTAAAACCCATCCGCGTTCCTCCTAGTGCCCTTTGCGTTCCAGGGTACGGTACCTTTCGAACGAAGTCCGCAACCCGAGCAGACGACCTGGGGCGTCTTCTTCTGTTGCGACGGCTGGAGCGTGAGGTTTCCCTCTCTCTCACACGTTCGTCCTCCTCCTTCGCTAGGTTTAAAAAATAGCCTACGACTTATTCTCAGACCTACCAAATATACACAAAAAAAAACATAAATACGGTCAAGCCGCTTTGGAGGAGTTCGATAACAAACACCGTGTCACGAGATTTTTATATTTAAGAAGACGATTAGAAAATAAAGAGATAAAGAGTGAGCTAAAACAAACTCACGCGTATAATAATTAATGAACCTTTATAATTTGAAACTCTCCTACATTGAATGACGAAACTACGACGGCAGCGAGTAGCAAACGTACATTCAGGCATCGCTAAAAACGTAGATACGTATTAGGTACCTAGCACAAAGAACAAAAAACTTTTCTCGCGGTATGCGGTTGCCGTGGTTTGCTATCGGAACTTAAACGGGCCAAAGCATGCCATGAGAGTCCTGGGACCCGTCAAATACACACAAGCACTATTTTACTAACACGCGCCTTACGTTCCGGGCTTTTACATTATGCGAGACAAAATATTCGACGCTATAGGTATATAATTACCTTCTGTAGTCTTCAGAAATTATTTGAACAGATACTCTAAAGTCCTACGTACAGACAACAAAGCTATAAAAAAAAGGTCCAGTTGAAAGAGAAATATTTTTGCCTGTATACCAAACAGGCAAAAATATTTCTTTTTCAACTGGACCTTTTTTAATTTGGTAATGGGCTTGCTCTTGACCACAATCACGCCTGATGGAAAGCGATAGATGAGGTCTATGATGGAGCGAGCGTGCCCAGAATATGCCTGTTCACTCTTGCTTTGAAGGCAGACGGGTTATATGTGGACCAACCAATATTTATTTCTAATGTGTGTATTATAAATTTTTAAGTGTTATGTACAATAATTGTCTACTCAGCATATTTACAACATTTTTTAAAAGTAGTTGTAAGTTACGAGTAGCATACCGATAACTTTGTTGGCTGTACATAAGTGTCCGAAGTTTGAAACCGCTTCCCCTGGGAGATGGTATCTGAGCACAAATTAACAATCTCTTTCAAGCACAATATGATGTTGGTGAGACACTATGAAAAGTAGTGGGTAAACAATGAAAGCCGACGGGCAGGTCGCACTTGTCAGTTTAATGATCGTAAGCGGGATTCCAGCCCACCTTACTTTCCTCGCGAGCATTTATTTGAAAGTACGTTATGTAGTGTTCAGGTTTGAAAATAGTAGATTGTTAAAAGGAATCTATTCCCTCCCCCTTACGAGGTATTTAGTACGAGTAGGAATTGATGACTTTCACCCGTGTAAAACATTTTCTTCTACATTTCATCCCAATCAATCAATATACAGGGCGTCCTACGGCTATGCCACATGGAGGGAAAGTACCTTAAACATTTAAGATGGAACATTTTACTGAATGAAGACATTATTTTAATTTAATTTAAACTGCATTCATAGATTTTTAAATAATTACATGGTTAAACCGGGAATCGAACCTGCTACACGAGACAAAAAATTACCCTGTAGCTTTATCATACTTATCGAAAGGCTTCATCATAAGGATTATTTTTTGCTATATAACATAGTCTCAGAAATAAAAGAAAGACCATGAATTTTTACATTTTTAATACAAAATTAATCAATTTATCAAATGCTCAAAATGAGTCCCACACTGTTGAATACAAAGTCGCACTCTTTTGATTATTTCACTCTCTGTTGATTTTGATCTTGTTGTGGTGGAAATTTAGTATAGTACGACTAAGTTCTATTTGTAGCTCATGGACATTTTCATACTGGTTCTGGTAAACAAAATTTTTTACATGATCTCATAAAAAAATCTAACGGGGTTAGATCTGGGGATCTCGGCGGCCATCTTATTTGTCCATTTGTCCCGACTAAGGGACGAAAGTGTTAATTGAGATAGTCTCTTGTTCTGTGACTGTCATGAGCCGGAGCCTCATCATACTAAAAAGTATGGTTTTGTCGTTCTGCAACCGGAAGATTATTTATCTCATTTCTTAAAATCTCAAGTAGTTCTAAATACCTTTCCGTATTCCAAAGCCCTTAGTAAAAATGTACTAAAAGGACCCGGTTTTTTACAATCCCTCACCAACAGTTGAACGAAAAAGCGCACGAGATTAGTAGTCTCGCGGATACGTAAAGGATTCTTCCCCGAACCAAATGCGATTATTGTGTCGGTTGGACATAGGTACCATTATTGCTGAAATAATAATTATAATAAAAATCTCTATACATACAAAAACCTTTGATACTATTGTATCAATAAAGACTAGAATACATAGCTTGGTTAACTTAATAAGGTCATACGGATAGGGTAAACCCTGGCTCCTAAACTAGGTGATCCTGTGACTTAGAAGTCAGTGTTCTGCTGTCACTGTGATACCAATAACCTTTTGTGTTGTATTCTTACATTACTAAAGTGGTCATTGCCATTGCGGGTTACAAAGTATGTATTAAATTTAACAACATAGGAATATTTAGAAATATTGGACACGACTTTGAGTGTATATATATTTGTTTTTTTTTTGTGAGAGTGTATATGTGAGTGTGTGTTTTAGACTGAGGGTGTGTTGAAGTGTTTGAGATTGTGTTGTATATGATATGTTCCAAGTGAAGTTAAGAAATTGGAAACAATTGAAAAAAAAATGTCTCGTCTGACCAGATAATATTGCTTAGAAAATACTGATCATGTAGGATGAGTCTCTCCATTTAATGGCAGAAAATAATTGGTCTTTCAGGATCACCCGGCAGTAATTTTTGTACTAATCGCCCTTCAACGTAACTGAACTTTTAGGATTTGCCTCAAAGTACATCAAAATGTCGAGTTCATCGTCAGTGTTTATCATTTGGTGCCGCGGTTGTGGTAAGCGATGATCGAAACGTCTCAACCGTTTCATAATAAATCGAGATGGTGTATTTCTGTCAGGATATCTTTCTTGGTGCCATTGTCAGACTAATGCTATGTTTTTGTGGTTCAAAAAGTATGCTTCCATTAAATCAAAATTACTTTGATACGCCATGGTTATGTTAAAAAAAACACAATACAATGCAAAAATTCTACAATGAAAATCACAGAAACAATAGAATAAAAGTTTGAAAATGGAACACATTTTTGAATTATTTCTTTATAATCAGCCAGCCGCACTGTAATAAAATACAAGGTTTTTTTTTTTACTATTGATAGGCACGCGCTTGACCACCATCTCACCTGATGGTAAGCGATAATGTGGTCGAAGATGGAGCACGCTTGTCGATTGCCGGTATCCCCTCGAAACAATTGCCGGTATCCCCTCGGGGCCAATAGCCTTGTTCACGTCAAGGTTACGCAGTACCCTACGGACGTCCTTCTGATGAATGCGAATGTTCGACATACTCGACTCGTTTCCACCAGGAGAAGCAGGGGGCCTCGCGCCACCAGGATCCAGACGCGAAGATTCCGCAAACAAGGAAGCAAACAGGTTCGCTTTCGCCTCAGCGTAGTGGGCCAGCGTCCCGTCGGGTCTCAGCAGTGGTGGTAGTGAGGGGCGGCAGAAGTTCAATTCGACCGACTTAGCCAGGGACCAAAAAGCCTTACTATCTGCTGGGTATGAAGCAAGTTTGTTCCCTATTCGACTAATGTGGTCAAACCGTGCCCTCCGCAACACCTTGTTGCAGGATTTGGCAGCCTTGTTGAAGGCTCTCTTCTTCCGAGTCACGTCTTTTGCCTTACGCGTACGAGCATCGACCCGTGCTAGGTATGCCACGTGTTTAAGCGCATCAGCGCGATTGCACTCAGCATCAAACCATGGACGAGCTTCGCCAGACATTGTTATGTCAGAGAACGGAATGTAGTACTACTCCATTCCCCTCCGCAACACATCCGTCACGGCATCCGCGCACGACGAAGCATCAGTCGAAGAAAAGCAAGTAGGCTGCCAAGGATGACATGCGAAGAAAGATCGCATGCCATCCCAATCTGCTGACCTGTACCGCCATACCCGCCGGGTGTTTCTTGGGCTAGGATCGGGCGGGGAGTAAACGGACACAGACTTCACCAGACAGTGGTCGGAACTACCCCTTGGAGAAGGAATCGACACCGAGTAGCAGTCTGGATCTATTGTCAGCAGAAGGTCCAAGTAATTGGCAGTGTGCGAATCAACATCCGGCACCCTGGTTGCACCCTGGACCAGCTGGGTAAGATTTAGCGCTAGGGCTAGCTTTCTCGTCTCTCGTCCAGCATGGTCTGTGCACTGGTATGAGGTTCTATGCTGCTACCCTCAGGCACGCTCTGACAGGACGATATCCTTGGAGGACCAGTCTGGAGACTGTCCATCGGGTCCTCCCGTCTAGTCGTCCCCGGGATTTTTCGACAGTTGGCGGAGCAGCCTCTTATGTGTGGCTAGCACACTACTTGGGCCCCCAACTACCTGCAGTCGGCCAGCGGCGCACCGTTCCTCGGATCCCGCTACCCTCCGCGACTAGTCTCCTGATACGCCCATATCAATTCGAGCTTGGTCGGTCTGCCTGCATTGGAACAACTGTTTCGACCCAACTCCTCTGAATAGGCTACACTGAGCATCGTACAGTGGGTGGTCACAAGCCATCGGCCGAAGCCTACCACCAGTTAATGTCACCTGATTAGCTCCACCCGGGAACCACAGGTAGGGTCTAGCAATGGATATTCTCCTACGGACGCGGGTGACTCGGCCCCCAAATCGGTACCTACTTATTGCGTATCTCTTTATAATTTTATCATGCACTTAAATTATAATAGGAAAATGATGCGTACTTCTCAAGTGGGACATTTACTAGTAATAGGTACTTGTGATAATGTCAGTTGTATGTCCTTACGGCAATGTCAGCTTTCCTTTATCTGAACAAAATTTCACATCAAATGTTAAAATTCATGGTCATCCTTTTATTTCTGAGACTATGTTAATTAGCAAAAAATAATCCTTATGATGAAGCCTTTCGATAGGTATGATAAAGCTACAGGGTATTTTTTTTTCTCGTATAGCGGGTTCGATTCCCGTCAACCATGTAATTATTTAAAAATCTATGAATGCAGTTTAAATGGTTTTTTAAATTAAAATAATGTCTTCTTTCTCCATCTTAAAATATTCAAGGTACTTTCCCTCCATGTGGTATAGCCGTGGGACGCCCTGTATATAAAATTCTTCCGTTATTGACTGATTGAGTGACTGACAGACAACGCACAGCCAAAACTGCTGGTCGTTACCAAGAGAATCATGTCGAACTATTTTCGGGGCTGGAATTGTGATTAGTTAGGATTAAAAAGTACGGGGGAGAACAGAAACAAGTGGAAGTTTTTTCTGGGTTGGAATTATGAGCGCTAAAGATTCACAAATACCAGGAGACCAGAAACATTTCAATGTATTTCCGGGGCTGGAGTTATGAGCGCTACAGATTCACAAGTAGAAACTAGGAGACCGGAAACATATGAAAGTATTTCTTCGCCAGGAATCGTGAGTACTAAAAATTTACAAGTACCAAAAAACAAAAAACGTGTCGAAGTAACTCCGGGGCTGAATGTAAGAACCGCAATGACTCACAAACTATCAGAATACCAGAATTATGAAAATGCATTTCCGAGGTTGAGATGTGAAACTTTGTGTAATAAACACGCAAAAACGGCTAAAGAGGTTTGGATGAAATTTGGCACGCATGTAGTTTACATACTGGAATAACACACAAACTACTTTTTATCCCGGTAACTTACATAGCTTAAAAATAGTGGAAGCTGAGGTGAAAGTAGAAATCCAGAGCCGCTGCTGCCTTAGTACTTCAGATACACAAATACCAGGAGACCAAAAACATATCAAAGTATTTCTGAGGCTGGAATTGTGAGTAATTAAGATTCACAAGTACCAGGAGACCAGAAACATATCGAAGTATTGCCAGGGCTGGAAATGCGAGTATTTTAAATTCACAAGTACCAGGAGATCAGAAACATATCAAGTATTGCCAGGGCTGGAATTGTGTGCGGTTAGGATTCAAAAGTACCAGGAGACCATAAACATGTCAAAGCATTTTCGAGGCTGGAATTTTGAGCGCTAAAGATTCACAAGTACCAGGAGAGCAGAAACAAGTCGAAGTATTTTCGGGGCTGGAATTGTGAGTGCTAAAGATTCACAAGTACAAGGTAACCAGAAATATGTTGAATTATTTCCGGGGTTTTAACTGTGAGCGATTAGCATTCAAAAGTACCAGGAGAGCAAAAACTTGTCCAAGTATTTGTTTGGCTGAAAAGTACGAACAGCTAAGAATCAGAAACTATTGGGATACCAGAATCATGACGATGTATTCTGTGCTCAGCTCTAAACCAACATTCACTAAAAAGGATGATCCTTTACTTAATGCAAACAAGAGAGTCAAACACTGGGTTTGCCCAACACTTACTAATCGTAGCACTGCCTTCTCACGCAAATTCTTTGAATTTCTTGGTGGACATCTATATAATAAGATGTATAAGAAGCTAACAGTTTACCCTCTTACAAGAGCTAATTGTAAGAGGGTTATGACTGCCTGGCTTAAGTCCCTCAACTACGATGCCACTGAAAATCTGCTTATTGTACCGTGACCGTTGTTTTTATTTTTTATGGATTTAAAAAAAATATTTCGCTACTGTGAACAAAACGGTGTAACTTTTAAATTAAACGATCTATCGCGATGAAACCAAATTCATAATGATTGGAAGTAATTTGGGCGTCCTCATAAAATGGTGGAAAAAACTACCCTCAATAGAAAATAAACATGTTTTTACCCCACTGCGAAAGAAGGAGGGTTATGATTTTCGAGTGTATGTATGTACGAGTATATTTCTTTGGCACGCCCTAGAGCTTAAATGGCACGATGGATTTTAGCTTGAGAGGTGTCTCTAGATTTGTATTTACTGTGAGAGTGACACTGGGTATAACAAATTTAAAAAAAAAACACAAAATGACGGATTTTTGGCCTTTCTATGACTGAATATAGGCAAAGCAAAATATGCGTTGGGTAATGATGAACTATGATATCCAAGTAACTCGATCATGGTTGGCCTTTAAAATTGTTTGCACAAACATGTTTTCTTATAAAGTTTATGTAACCGTGAAGAAGAATGGAAAAACTAGTATGTATCGCGTAACTGGACCACTTGAAAGGTTTGACTTTGTTGATATTTTATCTTGTGGCATGCCGGCTATGTAGTCCAAGCCTTGCACCTAAACTGTATTACGCCATGTGTTGAACAGAGCAGGTGCGCCTGCGCAAGGTGCGCTTTCACGCCTAACAAGGATTCTGATATAACTATAGCTACTCCAAACTTCTATTTTTTTAACCAATAAGGATGTTATAAATAACAAGTTACTCTATGAGTTCATTAACCTGTTCTCTAGTCTGAGAAAAATAAATAGATACATTTATTTTCAACCATGTTAATTAATTACATTTTTCTACTATCGTTTAATAGAACAAGTTTCAAAATAATACATTTTGTGACCATGTACCATGTTGATCTCATTGTTACGTCTTAATACTATTATTACTATAAGTAAATTGTGTCTTCGTTTTTAACAAAAAAAAAAAAACTATAAGAAAGAAAGAAAGAAAAAACGTTTATTTGCACCAAGCATGACGCATACCTACCAAAAAAATAAAATAGAAAATTAAATAAAACTTAATTGTAAAAATTGGGAAGATATGCGTCATATTCGCGCAAAACGGCCATCGCTCAGCACAATGCTGGGATTCGTGTGCGAGACCGAGCCACAGCGCTGGTTTTCAGCGACAGCGACAGCCGGCGCTAAGTATGACATCGATCGGAGCGGCATAAAAGTAATTAAAACGTGATAAGTAAACAGAAAAAATAAATACATAAGGGTAAAATATAATAAATAAGAAATGAGGAGATGGCAACAATACAAGCATATTGCATTACTAAAAGAAACATACCTAAATTATTTACAACGTACTATAAAACCGTAAACGTACTGAAACTACGATTATCCATCTCTAACTTGATAGGATTGCATGTCTCAAAATAAGTTCATTGAAATCACTTCAATTAAAACTTCACTATTTATAATTATGTTCCCATTTTTCCGATCAATTGAGCTGTGTTGCTGCGTGCGCGAAGCCATAAACTAGTCGCAAGTCGCAACCATTCCACTGACGCCCCAGAGGGTCGAGCTAACGCAAGCATCGGGTGACGTTAATACAAAGGCGGCTGCAACACAGACAGTAGCTGTTCTGTAGCACAGCCCGGGTCCGTATGTATAAATGATTACAAACACGACTCTAACACAGACATTTGGTAACTGGCTGCACTGTGATCGGTTTCGTATGACAATGTTTTAACAAAAGCGGCTGCAATACAGAATAGCTCATTACCTACTCACTAGTGTCTGTACTAGCATAGGGAGTGGGGATATTTTCTCCCCCCTTATAAATCAGGATTTTATGTCTGGTTTCTGTGATAAATAGATCTTCCAAAAGATGATGAAGATCTATTTATCACGGAGAAACATGATGATGATGATGATGATGATGATGGTGATGATGAAGATGACGGGACGAGGTTAGGTTAGAAGGGTATGGCAGCGTCTGAAAGACCCCGTCATGCCCTTCGTGGTTATTTTTATTTAAACCACCCAGAAGTAAGAGATCCGCGAAGCGTGACTTTTGTGACTCACTGCTCGAAAAGTTGCGTAAATTGTAAGAGATTGCTGATAGAGCCCATCCACTTATTGATTGACTCACACAACTATTGCAACAACTGCTCTCGGAGTTTGTGCAGGCATCCAAATTTAGTCACTGACCAACGTAACAGGGAATACCTACCAACCTAAAGGCGAAATAATCGAACAAGTTGAGAAATAGAATTTCCTAATAAGAAGTTATCAGCATCATGTGAACTACATACATCATGAAGCTGTGGTGTAACCAGGGGCGTATTTACCCTAGGGCCATCCGGGCTAAGGCTCGGGGTGCCAATCCGCCCCTGGCCGATTGCATTTTGTTTTGGTTTTGGTACCATTCACTTTTACTTCTCACCTATTTTATTTTTTTTGCCAATCTAAATTTAAAATTAAATTTAAAAAAAAAACAAGAACTAGCGAGTCATTTGGTCGAAAACACGCGCAACTGTAAGGCCTCTGCCTCGAGTTTTGCGGACAGCGGGGCGGCGGCGGGCAGCGGCGGCGCGGGAGCGGGGTGGGCAACGTAGACCCTTTCTCGAAACCAGCGGGCAGATCGCGCGGCGCTATAGCGGCGTAGTGTAGTGTTCGTAGTTGTGTCGTCGACATTTAAGGTTATTTTATACTTTGTAATGTTTCTTTTGGAAGTCGGTTATATTTTTTAGTAAAAACCTTTTTTATTTTTCACTTTTAAGTGGTGATACTTGGACGACGTCCTGATCAACGCAGAAATTGAAATAAGCAAAAATGCTCATAAAATAAAACTACTGAACCAAACTGTTTCAAATTTTTAAGTAACCAAATGACAAGTATGCCGCATCGAACTAAAAAACGTATTAAAAAAAATAACGTATTAAAAAAAACTATTTTTTTTGTGTTTTTTTTTAGGGTTCCGTACCCGAAGGGTAACCAACGGAACCCTATTACTAAGCCTCCGCTGTCCGTTCGTCCGTCCGTCCGTCTGTCTGACAGCGGGCTGTATCTCAAGAACCATAATAGGTAGAGACTTGAAATTTTCACAGATTGTGTATCGATTGCCGCTATTACAAAAAATAATAAAAATGAAGGTTTAAGGTACGGAACCCTTCGTGTGCGAGTCCGACTCGCATTTGGCCGGTTTTTTTATTTTATTTGTTCGCTACTGCAACCCCAGTGTAAACAAAACGGTGTAACTTTTAAACTACATGATCTATTGAGATGAATCAAACTTCATAATGATTGGAAGTAACTAACCGTCCTCAATAAATGAAAATAGTGGAAAAACTACCCTCGAGTGAAATTACATTTTTTTGTTCAGTAATGGTAAAATTTCTCAATAAGACCATATATTATTACCTACCTTATTTATTACTTAAAATTTTGTTTCATTGTACGAGGGTGAATCAAAAAGTTCCTAGAAGAGCATAATATTTATATAAAACCTTTTTGGGAGAAGTTCGATATACAAATTAAAGTGTATCACACAATATATAAGCAAACTGTCACTTGTTTTTGTCAGTTCGTTTGCACGTAATAAATTGCTTTGTGCAACGAGTTGCCAAAAAGCCAAAATTATGCATAAAAGTGAGTGCGGTGATAAAATATCCCAGTTTGAAAAAAAAGTCTACGAAAGAAATTTTTTTGGACATTCAGCAGACATTAGGGGATGATGCTGTACCATAGGGTACAGGTACAGTAAAAGGTTGAGAATGACTATAAAACATATAGCTGAGATCCTAAAGATATCATTTGGTAGCATTCAATCCTTTGTAATTGATTCTCTAGGGTTCAAAAAAGTGTCCGCAAGATGGATGCCACGAATGTTAACCGACGAAAACAAAAAGCGATGTTTGGAAATTTCAAAGTGTAATCTCGAAATGTTCCAGCATGATTCGGATAATTTTTGCCGTCGCGTCGCCTTCTCACCATGGATGAAACGTGGGTCCACCATTTTGATCTTGAAACTAAAAGACAAAGTATGTCTTGGGAATGACCATCCGAACGCTGGCAAAGTTATGGCCTCTGTATTCTGGGATAGTGAAGGAATCCTTTTTATTGACTACATGCCAAAAGGCCAGGCCAGCCAGACGATTACTGGACCCTATTATGCAAATTTAATCCCGCAAGTGCGTGAAGCGATTAAAGTAAAACGTCTTCGAAAACTCATTGGGCGTGTTGTTTCTTCAAGATAACGCTCCTGCTCATCGATCGGAAGTTGCGCTCAACGCAATCCGCTGTGCTGGCTTCAATCTCCTTGACCACCCACCATATTCTCCGGACTTAGCCCCAAGTGATTTTCACTTATTCCCAAAATTAAAAGAAGACATTCGTGGAACAAAATTTCACGATAATGACGCGGTTATAGCGAGCCGTAGAGGAGTTTTTCGAGAGTCAAGAAAAACATTTTTTTCACGAGGAATAAGGAAGTTAGAAACGCGTTATTCTAAATGCATTGCATTGAAGGGAGATTATGTAGAAAAATTAAATATTTTTGTTTAAATCTTTGCATTTTTTAATTGATTCCAAGGATTTTTAGATTCACTCTCGTATTAGCTACCCAATAGTAAAAATATTATGTTAATGACTCAAACATTTTCTATCAAGCGTCAAAAGATGGCACTCCGAACGCGGCATTTATGGTTCTCTTAAGGATAGTTTATTGACAGATGTAACATTTATCAATAAGACGCCCATCTTATTAAAAAGAAAATACGAATACGACCTGATCACATTCACAACAAAATTCACGAATATTGGCTATCTACCTGCTAAAAAATGTGCGTAGCTGGGTCTTTCTTTAACAGTTGATAAGAAATGTTGGAATTGAGTAAAAAACATGCGATTTTTAGCAATAGAGCCACCTAATGGTAAAAATCGCATGTTTTTTACTTATACAAAGAAGAATAATTTAAAGTAGTAAAAAGGTAGGTATGGTATTGCCTTATATTCTTTTTAATACGTTTTCAGTCGATAAAATTAACTATTGTTTCCCTCATTTTAGTATGTGCACATTTTAAAGACACACACTGTATTACAGTATAGCTGAGCACAGCGGCAGCGCGCTCTCTGCCCTCTAGGTATCTCAAAAACGGTTGGTAAAAATTGTTGCCAATTTGACCCTCTACAATTTTGATCATAGGTGTCAACAACATTGAAGTTAATTTAACCGAGATGATTGCGAAATACCGATTTTGTGACCTTTGACCTTCAATAACTTACGACGCAGACGCGAGATTTTATGACACAACATTTATAACGCCAAAGTGAAGGTGTACACGACTTTCTAGCTTATTATCTCTCATTCCGAGGTGTATGAAATCATTCACCTAGAGGCTAGAGAGGAGCTTGTGGCTAGATAATAACAGCCGCATGGATCGATCTACAAAGTTAAGCCACGCTTGCCAAGGTTGGTTTGTGGATGGGTGACCATATTAACATACCTATTTATTCCATTAAAATGTCCTTTGCTTTCCAGAGTCACGATAACTATTTGGAAGAATTCCGCAATCCTGGCATTATAAGATAGCTAGGGTCTGCACTAACTTGCACAAATAAATGAGAACAAACAATAACTCACCTTCCCAAAAGCACCTCTCGAACGATGATTTTCGCTCCAGCTTGTTGATGACTTCAACTGGTTTTCTGAAATAAAACAACCACAATGAATATCGAAATAGAAATGTAACAATTGCGCCAAGACTCTATGTGTGTGTGGACTGAGTAATCTTTTTAAAAAGTTTGCTTAAGAGATTATGCGAACTTTATAATTTTTTAGATCCGAAAAACGTAAGTAAAGGGTTTTAGTAAATAATTGTGAAAGCATTATAGTAATAATTTAAAACTTCCAGTTAAAAAGTTATGATCAACTAACTAGATCACTCAATCCGTTCGCTTCAAGAAAAATCAATGTCACATAGAAACAGAGGATAAATTTTCAATGTAATAGGGATTGATGTTTTATACGCAAGCGTATTTCTAGGCAAGCATGCTCCATCTTCGACCACATCATCGTTTCCCATCAGGTGAGATAGTGGTCAAACGCGTGCCTATCAAAAGAAAATGCTTTAAATAAAATATCGGGAGTCCGTCATTTTTTAAATGAGTTGAACACAATTTAATATTTAATCTTCTGTGCAAAAATAAATGAATACGTTTTTCATAGTTTATGAAAATTCAACTCCTAATAGGATTTTTTTTTTAATTAAAACAAATCTATTACTGCTTGTCCTATGAAGATGTAATTCGTCACGGAGGTAGATTATGAGTAGGAAACATGAGTTAAAAAAGGATATTTGGACTCTTCCCCCGTAAAGGGTCGAAAAAGGGGGTGGAAGTTTGAATATAAAATTTTATTCTTTACTAAAATATACTTACTTGAAACTTGGTATAAATACTGGGCTCTCTCTTAAAAAAAAACCGGCCCAGTGTGAGTCAGATTCGCCCACCGAGGGTTCCGTACAAATGTATTGTGCATGTGTAATAGTTTTCAGACTTTTCCCTGTACATGTAGTATAAGACGGTATTACTTGCCAAATTTCATAGTTCTAGGTCATCAGGAAGAGGGTTCCGTACAAATTTGTAAGTACATACAACACTTTAAATTAAGACTATATTTTTTATGATTTAATTACAAATGTATTGTGCATGTGTAATAGTTTTCAGACTTTTCCCTGTACCTGTAGTATAAGACGCTATTACTTGCCAAATTTCATAGTTCTAGGTCATCAGGAAATACCCTATACATTTTGATTCCCTTGAGAGTGTCGAAATATACGTGTTTTGCGTAAACGGCCGTATCTTTTTCACGTTAACATAGAAGCTTGATTTTTTCTCAGCTTCGAGGGACCGTATACCTGAGTATATGGTTTTAATTTCAACTCGATACTTCCACGCGTTTCCGAGATAAAGGGTCTTGACAGACAGACGGACGGACAACAAAGTGATCCTATAAGGGTTCCGTTTTTCCTTTTGAGGTACGGAACCCTAAAAAGGAGATTTGGAAGAATCTTATTCCTGAGTTTATAAACTAGAAACTTGGTACGAATACCTACTGAATGTTTTTTCGCAGGTAGGTGTTTTAAAATAAAGATGTTCAGATTGTTATTTTTTAATTTTTAAAATAAAATTATAAATAGTTTACACTGAAATTAGTTTACTTCAATACTTAGTCTACACCCGTTATTATTAAAGTACTCACGTTTGTGGCTCTATGGTATATTGTAAAACTTCACAAATACCAGCTGCCAGCTGATCACATCACTTATTACAATATTTTGTCAGCACTTCACTTAAAATCATGTCCCAATATGCTGAAGCTCTTGCTGCTCAGAAGAAACTTAAGGAAAATATTTTGAGGAAGATGTTTCACCATCATAACAGCCGAAGACGTTCACTGCTGGACATTCGCCATGCTTGTCAGGCGGGTTGGCAATCGCAGTGTAAGGTGTTGCGTTTTACAGAGACCGCTGCTGCTAGAATTGTTTGATGGAAAAATAATATTTTTTCAAATTATTATTATTTTCTTTATGCTTTTAGTCCGGTCAAGATAGACATACACCCTTGCATAAATTTCCAACAAGCTGAAAATTGACATGAATGTTAGGGACACCATTATAATGAAATAGTGAAAAGTCCCCATCGATACCAAATGTGCAAAAAAAAAAATTCAAGGTCAAAGTTCGCAAAAATACTTATTATTTGTTTGTACCAACAGGTTAAGTATATTCGTGTAGTATTAGTTCTTTAATTTGAGTTAATATTAGATACCTACTTCTGTGTGCGTAAATGTATAAATAAATAAACTAAATAAATAAAGTCATCCTGTTTAGGGGTTTAGAGGGTGCTGTATGGAAGAATCTTAAAGCTTGGTTGGCATAAATAATTATGATATTTTTGGGATTATCTATTTGGGCATAATTGTATTGTTCATGAACGGATCTCGATTATTCTTTTTAGTATGGTTTCAGTTATAAGTATATTGCATTTGTTAAATTTGATCTGCGATGGCACACGGACAAAGAATCTCCTTAAACACACATTCAGGACGGCATGTCACTGAATCGATTTTAATTAAAACTGCAATTATGTAATGTGCAACTCAGAATATTACAACATTATTGGAATTCATTCTACAACATTTGACAACGAATAACATCGAAAACAGGTCATCGCGCGGTTGCCTTCATCGAAATGTCAGGGTCCGTGAACAGAATGCCAACAGATTGGCGCAGTTGAATCACGAAGGCGATATCGGTCGCCTGTAGGACCGGAATTTCATCAATTAGATAAATATCTTTTAAACATTCAGAATGCATAAATATTAATATTACAACGTTTGAGCTAAGTAAATAAAGGGGTTAAACTTTTTTTTATGGAAGCTGGCATAGCCTTCCCTTGCCATTTCGAATTTATTTCTTCAAGTTACCGTTGGATGGGTGACCATTTTAACATGCCGAGTTTCCTCCGTGCCTTGGAAAGCACGTTAAGCCGTTGGTCCCGGCTGTCATTTGAAGATCTTTGGTATTCGTTACGGATAGTCAGAAGCCAGTAAATCTGACTCCATGAAGTACCGTGTTACTCAGTTAATGGGTTGTGGAGGTCTGGTACGCAAATGCTGCTAGACAATTGACGAATTCATGAATGATAAAACGTTATAGCTGCAGGTAATCTAAGCGACTCGGTAAAACCAATGAGATTGGCCGAATTATTTTTTATATTATATTGTATTAAAACTGACATTAATAAAATAACCTAATCTACTTTGACAATAATTTGACTTGACTAATGATTCTTCTTTTGTGCTGTTCTGTTGTATTTCTGTTGTTTCTACTATTGTTATTATCTAATCGTTATTTTTTTTTTGTGTTATTTAAATTCAATGATATTGTATTTTTTTCTTGACATTATCAAATTTTGACATAATGTGCATGTGACACCTTTGATTAATGATGATGTTTAAATATTTATTTTGTAAATATAATTAATTGATACTCGGCCGGCACCGAGAAATCAATCGTTTGTTTGCGGTGCCCTAACAGCTAGTCTATTCTATAAGTAACAATTTCGATATCGAGCTTCACCTGAGTGACAAACCTCGCAAAGTGAGCTTTATTGCATACAACATAAAGGTCTTTCGTTTGATGTAGTTTGATACTCACCTCGGATTCCGCTATCAAGACACGAAAATGTTGTTACAGAATAAGGGTACAGGGTTCATGCGCGAAACAAAACAATAAAATGTATTGTAAAGTGTGTTGTGTGCATGAGAGCAAATAAATAAATAATGTGATACAAAAAGCTTTCTAAACTTCAAAGGTTTAGTTTTTCTTGGTCTGTTCTCTTCCCATCCTTGCGTGCCAAGCCATTGGTTTCTAAAACAGCTCAGCATCCTACATTGACAAGACCCCGCATACGGACACAAAGCGATCAGAAAGGTGGTGTCGCCCAGAAAAGTGTCTATGTTAGGAGACGAAGCAACAGCGGCCAGAAGCCGGTTCACTCACATCCAGGAGGCGGGCCTGCTCAGCATACGTTTTAATAAGACTGGTCCGCACCAACCTGCAGTGTAGCTGATCCTACTAGGCGATGATGGGTCAAGGGCCGATTCGATTCGTATCAAGGCAAGCCAATTTCCAGGCGGTCACTACATCGGGAAAGCGTGGCACATCTAATTAAACCAGTTATGGAGCTAAGTTTTCCCGATCTACTTTTAGTGCTGTGGACAGAAGACAGGAACGCTACCAGTTACTATGCACTAAACGTCTGCGGACGTCTAGGTTACCGAAACGAATTGGTTGACTGCCGCGCGGGGGTCGGCCCGTCCAAGGTAACATTTAAAATGCAGCGAATAATTTCGTCATTTATAGTATTCATAAAACATTTCATCTTCGTTGGTTAAGCAGTTTTTGAGCATTTCAATTCATTTAAATTTCATCTTCCCGCAGTTGAATTTCAAAAAATGATGAAATACGTAGGTTTTTATTTGTTTTTACTCAGAAGTTTTAATATTAATTTTATTTTTTCTCAGTTCAAATATGATGGGTCTCCCTAAAGTTTCTACCCCAATTTCTCCCTCTTAGAGAATACATTTTTAAAAACGCTGATATGCGTTCTTATTTATTTCTAACTGGAAGCTTTCATGCTTCTAACTTTGAAAATGACGGTTGTCCATACAACCGTTCAATTTTTATTTTACTCGAGATTCTTTTCAGTGTTTTTCGATATTCCTCATAGTTTTGGATTTGGCCATGAAGGCACACTTTAAAAATTCACCTTGTATAGTAGTATCCTATATGTCACCGGATAATTGCAAAATACTTAAGACTACATAAAAAACTTTTTCCAAAAAAACAACCAACTTCCAAAAACAAAACACTACAAGGTACAAAATAACTTTGGAAGAAAGAAAAAAACTTTAATTTCGGAAGTCGGTGTCGGTGTTTTTGGTTATTTTTTCGTTTTTTGACACCGACTTCCGAAATTAAAGTTTTTTTCTTTCTTCCAAAGTTATTTTGTACCTTACAAGGTACGGTGTTTTGTTTTTGGAAGTCGGTTGTATTGATTGTAAAAAGTTTTTTATTTTTCACTTTTTAGTGGTACCTAGGTACCTGCGTGCCCATTAACAGCGTACCGGCACAATGTTATGTTAAGAACTGGTGTAAACACTAAAAAAACATGCGATTTCAGCAATCCCGATCCCTTTGCTATCATTTATTGAAGAGTTCCGTTGCCTACCTCCGAAGTTCTTCGTCCGATCTTCACCAAATTTAAACGGAACCAGTCCAGGAAAATACTCTTTCAAACAAAAAAAGAATCATCCAAATCGGCTGACAATTGGCTAAAGTATCGCTGAACAAACATTTTTCATGGGATCTCATCATCAGATCCTAATTTATACCTTCCATCATCAGCTCAGCAACATGAGATGATGATTACCAGGCATAAATATCTGAATTGCGTTAGAAAGTTCATGAAAAACATTGTATGTGCCTATAAAATTTGAGGGTTGCCCTCTATTTTCGTGGGATCCCATCATCAGATTCTGACATGGTGACAATGGGACCAATCGAGGAGTATAACCTTTGAGATGAAAGAAAAGTTTTTCAAATCGGTTCATAAAATGACGGAGTTATGAGGTAACAAACATAAAAAAAAAAAATAAAAAAAAATACAAACGAATTGAGAACCTCCTCCTTTTTTTGAAGTCGGTTAAAAATAACTTGAGAGATTGTAAACTCTCGGAAATTTATCAACTGAACATTTGGAATATGTTTTTACTTTGATAGTTTATACTCGTAATCTCTTAAGTCATTCCGAGAAATTATGGAGTGACACAAAATAGCGACATATCAGGGCACAAGTCTACAATTTATCTATTTTGTTTTGATAGTTAAATTATTGAAGGACGAGCTCGTGGGTAGATAATAATAGCCGCACGGGACGATCTTCAAGGTTAAGCAACGCTTGCCAAGGTTGCTCTGTGGATGAGTGACCATCTTAACATACCGAGTTTCCTCCGTGCCTCGGAAAGCACGTTAAGCCGTTGGTCTTGGCTGTCATTTGTACATCTTTGTAAGTCGTTACGGATAGTCAGAAGCCAGTTAATCTGACTCCAGTCTTGCCATGCAGTACCGTGTTACCCAGTTAATGGATTGTGGAGGTCTGGTAGGCAGCCGCTCCTCGTAAAATACTGGCATTTAGCTTAATGCGGCTTGACTGGAAGCCGACCTCAATATAGTTGGGAAAAGGCTAGACAGATGAGTTAAATTATTGAAAACTTGGCCCTTCATTGGTCTATGTTGGTGTGAGCTCACGTGTACGCCATAAAATTACGAATTGATATAAGAAAGACCAATGACAAAAAAATGGGTTTTGATTATTGACAGTTGATCAAACCGCTAAACGAAGAGCGACCGCGCCAGCTCCGGAACTTAGGGCACCCCGACACGGATAGATTAGGTTCGAATGAGATTGCGAGAGCTGGAGTGAGTCAGTGAAGCGAGCGAACTTAGCTCCCGTGATCCCATTCATTTTAGGTTATTTTAAACCTTGCAGGCAGGAATATATATAATAATAAAATTAAGTGCATAGTTAATAATTACCTGAGTATATATTTTAATAATAAAATTAAAACCACAGGTCCAACTTAGATCGGCCAACATGTTTTTAAACTATCATTATGTATGCATATCAATTGTTGACGGTAAACACCATTAGCTTACGAAATTCCTGAACAACTAAAAGCTTATAAACTGGTATTCCTACAACGAGTACAACCACTAGTCTTAGTTCCAAAACAAACAAGAAACAACCACTTCAGAACGAATTGTTTAACTGTCTTTGTTTAACATTTTATGTGTTTAATTACCGTAATGTTTTGAGGTGACGTGACTTATGATAATTATTTAGGTAAGTACTTAATCACTTTTGTCGAAATGCTCTTAAAAACAATCACATTACTTGTAACTGCTATGAAAAAATAATATGTATAGTGAAAAAGTGAGAAGTTATTATTAAATGAAAATATTGCAGTTTTATAACTTTTATAAGCAGGGTGGGCCGAGACCAGCTAGTCTACTCTGTAAGTAACCGTTTCGATATCGAGCTTCACCTGAGTGACAAACCTCACAAAGTGAGCTTTATTGCACACAACGTAAAGGTCTTACATTTGACGTAATTTGACACTCACCTCGGATTCCGCAGTCGAGACACGAAAATGTTGTTACAGAATACCACTACTGGGTACCTATTCTAAATATATGGCTTCTGAAAATCCGTAACGACTGCCATAAATCTACAAATGACAGTCGGGACCGGGCTTGTCGTGCTTTCCGAGGCACGGAGGAAAAACAACACCATTACAAGTTATTTGTCAAATTTTAATACGCACCAAAATAATAATTAAGGTATTAATTAATTAATATCTTGTCAATATTAATCGTAACATACGTTCTTTAACGTCTTTCGTTGCCAAATACTTTGTCAGTTTACGAAATGGTCGATAGATGGCGTTGCACCGTTGACGCCTTTTTCTGAATCACGGTGTTAATATTTTTAGGCTGAAGCTACTCCATAACACCTGCTCATCAGCTTGCGGGCCGCCTCACCCCGCCGCGCTTACGCAGGCTTAAATTACACTCTAGGGGTAAGACAGACAAGACTACGTATGGTCGGTTTTACAGCGATTCGTTTCTATCACAATTTTTTTTAGCACAAATGTTGATTTTTTTAGATCATATTTTAATTTACCTTAAATAATTAAGGTTAAAACGCAATTTAATAGAAATGGCAATTTCATTATTCGTAGTAACATTATTCCGAATGAAATTCTGCCATCTTAAAAGTATGCCATGATTATAAAAAACAATAATAATTAATTATAATAACATTTTCACTGAAATATAAAATACCATGGAAAAATACACCGGACAAGTTTGTTAAATAAAAAAATGTGATCATGAAATTCATTGAATTGTGTTTCTGTGAAATAGGTTTCATTGAAGTCTTTGAAACAATAATATTCGACATAAAATTACAAGAACCAAATATTACATTAAACATTTTCTGCGAAACGAAATTCTATCAAATTTCTGTCTGCGAAACAAGGGTACAGCCCAGAGATTACCCCTTACAACCTAACACACTCACAATCTCATCTTCTTCTTCTTTTTCTTCTTTAAATCTTTACCTCTTTATACTCGTAAAATTAGTACCCCTACCTAGATATCCCGTTTATTTTTCGAGCAATTTTGATTCTATTTTTACTGTTATTTACTTTTAGATAAACTTAATAGATAACTAGCCCTTCGTCCGCGACTTCGTTCGCGCGGGTTTAGTTTGTACTCCACAAACTTCATCTCCCCTTTACCCTCGGGTAATGTGTAAATTACTTATAAATAGACTTAACGTAGGACAGTTCGCTCAAACTGCAATATTCTTCTTACATAGAGTATTTTTATACAAGTAACTTTTAAAGGAATGGTCTAATTTGAATAATTTACATGGTAATTTACATCTAAATAACCAAACTTAATTATTAAACAACTTAAATAGACAAGGATTAACATCATGATACTAAAATGACTACTTTTCCATTTTACCCGGGTTTTGATTGAATAATTTGTACAAAAAGCGGTAATTGTGACTTAACCATAATCTATATCCATATCTATACTAATATATAAAGCTGAAGAGTTTGTTTGTTTGTTTGCTTGAACGCGCTAATCTCAGGAACTCCTGATTCGGTCCGATTTGAAAAACTTTCAGTGTTAGATAGCCCTTTTATCGAGGCTATATATCATCACGCTAAGACCAATAGGAGCGGAGCATTAATGAAAATTGTGTCGCAGACGAAGTTGCGCGGGTCAACTAGTAGTTACATAATATTTACTCTCGCGGACTTTTTTGTAGATATTGATGTCCTCTATAAAACTGTAGTACATCACTGCTCTATTGACAATAGTTTCCGCAGCGTACGCGATGTATTTATAATTTTTTCACACCTTAGGTTATATTATTGAAGTTTTCATACGGATCCCTAACTTTTTCGAAATTATTTTAATGTCTATCAGGGGTATTCTAATGGTGAAAGAATTTTTCAAATCGGTGTAGAAGTTTCGAAGCCTATTCATTTCAAACAAACAAAAAATCCTTCCTCTTTATAATATTAGGGTAGATAATTGTTTTTTTTCATGCGCATTCCCTATTACTCGATTTTTTAACGTATTTATGACAAAACAGACTCTAATGCGATGATAACATAACACTAATCAATAAACAAATGACTAGTTTTGAAAAAAGAATTCCATTTTTTTTTTTAAATAAATTTAATAAGAACTCTTAAAGTCTTAACCTAAAGATATTTTGATTAGAAATGGCCAGTACCGCATTAGACCAATAAAATAATCAGTATTATTATCATACAAAACAGAAAGAAATGTATAATAATTTGCAAATCATACATTCATTGTCTAAGTGTAGGCACTCCGTGGGCGTAAAAATGCAAAGGAGATAAAACAGAGCGTCGATACCATCATCGTGATCGATGCCTATGATTACTATCACACACGAGAGAAAGTATGCACAGACACAAACATAAATTTAATAACAGTAATAGATGTATTGGATTGCAGAGATGGCGTCCGAGAGTTGCAGGGCCAATCGTTGCGAGCGAGGAGACGCGGTACCGTTAGCGCGCCGGCCGGCCGCTCGTACCTACATCAGACCATACAGCCTACTTAATAACAGATAATGGACCAGCTGAGATAAATTTTCAATGACAAGATTTATAAATGCAACCAAACGAGTAGGTTAACTTTTTTACATAAAAATACAACCGACTTCCAAATAAAAACACTACAAAGTATAATATAACTTAAATTTTGGAAGTCAACGTTTTGGTTTTTCTTTGTTTTTTGACGACTTCCGAAATTAAAGTTACCTTACTTTTCATACTTTGTATTGCTCTTAGGGTTCCGAACATCAGTAAGAAATGGAAGCCTTATAGGATCACGCGGGTGTCTGTCTGTCCGTCTGTCACAGCCAGTTTTCTCCGGATTCACTGGACGATTCTGTTGAAATTTGGTTCACATAATTATGTACGTCTGTGACCCAAACACAGACGCATCACGTAAATAAATAAATTATAAGTATAACCTCCTCTTTTTTTTGAAGTCGGTTAAAAAGCAAGTGAAACACATTTGTGTATGTTACACTAAATATCGCAATGTGCATTAACTGCGCTATTTGGAATTCAACGGCAACTAAACCTAGTTGAAGTCGGCGGCCAACATTTGCGACCAATAAGTGTAACACGTACAGAACACAGACGCTTACAGAATACGATTGTAAAACTGAGAAGATGGCCCGTTAGAGAGTCCATGACTGAATGACCTCGAACGTTGGTCTCGTCGCGAATCGCGAGTAGTCGCGAGCCTGGCCGCGGTGACTGGCACATTGTTGTAAAACAAAGTTGCTCTAATAATAGATTACATGCAATGACCACGCCCAGTCGCATTCTGGGACAAGTCAGTATTGTGTACCTGATCATTTACGTTACACCTATCCATTATGTAGCGCAGACGAAACTTGTGCAAGTTTCGATTATTATAGTAAGTATTCGTTATTTGAAACTTGTATGTACAAAATTCGTGCTCCAGTGTTCATTGCAGGAACAGAGTATGTCCGGTAAAAAAGATAGTTTATTTTTTCATTCGGTCAATTTTTCAATTTTTAGGGTTCCGTACCAAAACGGGAAAAAGGAACTCCTTTTGCTGTGACAAGGTCTGTAGGTCTGTCACAGTTGGATATCTCAAGTACTTATAATGCTATCAAGCTATCAACTTGAAATTTGGAATAGTTTTACATGACGTCTGCCAAACTATTTTGCAAACTATGAAAGAAATAAAAATGTAGGTATATGTTTCTTTTGCAACAGCGACTGAAAGGGATATTAAAAATTCAAAGTGGAGCTACTAGAGCATGTAGGGTATCATAAATAAAACGCTGTTTACACATTCTTAAACATTTTTTTCTTTCTTTTTAGGCAGCGTGGTTTTCAACTTATGTCGATAAATGTTGAGATTTCGACCATTCTGACCCCTTATCTCCGAAGTTTGCATAAAAATAAATCTGAAAATATTATATATGACAGAAGTTTATGTAAAGATTGCAGAAAAATAAAACAATTTCTTTAAATAGTTTTTCATAAATCATCAGATCAACAAAAAAATAATTACTTCCACTATCTGTAAAGAGATGACGCTGACCTAAAACTGGATATTCTACCCCCCAGAAACAAGGGTCAGGGTCACGTATGTAGCTCGAGTTAAATGTTGTGTGAGTAGATGTTCGTGATATTTTTAGTTACTTGGACATAAAACGATAATATAGAATATAATATTTAAGTATCTTTTAAATATCATATTGGGTATTAATGTAAATTCTAACTCAAAACAGGTCAACGCAGCGTGGTGCGGACACTGGCAGTCTGGCACTCGTAGAGCGTGCGGCGCGGGGCGCGGGAGAGGACCTCAGAATGTTTAAAAGGGGACGGTTGATACGGCGGCGCTTTTTTAGCCTCGTCTGGGGCTTAAATTTATTTGAGGCCCTCACAGGCAAGTCCGATTGAGTAGTTGCAACCTTCGAAGGTTTGTAACTGCGAGTGGTCTCCTAACAACAAAAAGGCGTCGCTTGCAGTCAGATTCCGAATTTATATGCGTGTCGACATTGTCACTTGTCTGGCGAAAACTAAATTTTTGAATTGCATTACCGATTAAAAAGAAAGTAGGATATTGTTGCTAGAATTGCAGAAAATTATTAGTGAATACCTTAATACCCATCCATTTTGCACAGTAGTATTTCTGATTAGGTAGGTACGTGATTAGCTACTTATCTTAATAAACAAGTACTTATTTACTTCTGATAATTACAGTACCTTTTTTTTTACTATTAATTGGCACGCGCTTGACCACCTAGCATTATAGTAAGTAAATTAAGGCAGGTAAGTACTATACATACCAAAATATTTATATATGATGGTACGGAACCCTCTGTGCGTGAGTCCGACTCGCTCTTGACCGGTTTTTTTTATTATTAACTAGCACTTCGCCTGCGACTTTGTCCGCGCTGCAATTTTCTTTAGGATCCCTAATTTTTTTCTAGACAAATTATATACAAAAGCTCTCCTCGAGAATCACTCTATCCATTGGTGAAAACAGCAAGTGCAGTGGTTTTTGAGTTTATCGCGAACAGACAGACAGGCAGACGCGGCGGAGGATTTTGTTTTATAATATGCAGTGAAAATATACACACTTACTTTTCTAATCTACTTAAGAAATTGGCAAAATAGTCGATATCCGCTTTGTTTGCTAAATAAAAATATAGAATAGATAGAACTTTAATGTAAACGGATAAAGTTCAGTTGCTATGAAGTATGTCTGTGGGAGAAGTTACATGGAAATGGAACGTAGCGTCAGCATATAGCGGGCTAGCGGTACTCGGGCTGTCACGTCGCGCGTCTGCTGCGACGCAGGCCGCGCGGCGCAATGCGGTTGCAGCCATTTTCCAACCAAATCTTACTAATGGATAAAAATGGATTGCTTACCATCAAATAAGACGATGACCTAGTTTCCAAAGAAAATACTTAAATTAAATATTTTTTTGCACAATGCTGGAACATAGACCCATATTCCAGAAAGCGTAGGTACTCCAACGGTCAATTTATGACGATCTTTAATTGACTAACTATGTTGTGCTGCGATGGAGTTGGAGTCAAGTTAGAGTACCTACGCGTTCTGGAATATGGGCCAAAAAGTGCCGATTGCCACTTAAATGGATGTTCATTCCATAAATAATAAGTACCCTATTTGCACCACTTAACAAGGGTTTATGCCACTAGACCCCAAAGCCAAGATATTTCCATACTACAATTCCCAAAAACAGTTTTGGTAGAGTCAACAGCAAAATTGCAGGATGGATCTATTTTTGTGGAAGCAAGGTACCGGAGACTAAATAACGAAATACAAAAGAAACCTAAATTTCTTCATCCCGTACTCAAATTACTTTGAAAGATATCGAAAACCCAACCTTCAGAGCAAACGATAAATTAAACAGTGAATTAATAAAATATTCATAAAATTAAATTAAATGATTACAAGGACCTCAAAATTGATGGAAACTATTGAAATAATATCAAACTTATTTGGATAAGTAACTCTGAAGTGTAAGTGAAATCTAAAACAACAAGTTTTAATTTTCTAGAAATTAGTTTACTGTATAGAAATTCTAATCTGAAGCTGTGATCTTATATTTTTGAACCACACAGGTATTTATTTGTGATGAGTTTGCTCTTGACTCTAATCTATGTCAGAGATGACAGAGACAAAGTCTACGATGGAGCGAGCTTACCCAGAAGGAGCCTGTACAGTAAACTAATTTCTCAAGCTGCTAGTCTATTCTGTAAATAACTATTTCGATATCGAGCTTCACCTGAGTGACAAAACTCACAAAGTGAGCTTTATAATACAGAACATAAAGGTCTTATATTTATACGAACTTGAACACCTCGGATTTCGCTGTCGAGACACGAAAATCACAGCTTCCGATTTTCTTAAGAATATATTCTAAAGAAAATCGGAAGCTGTGATTTTGCCTTTGACCCATGGTATTTCTAGAGTATTGCAAAGTTTTGAACTATATTTTATAGTGAATCGTTGTGATCAATGATTGTTTATTTATATGAATCTTATAAGCCCCTTAAACTCATGTGTTTTATTTATGCTTCCTTCAATTTTGCTGTAGGCTCTATCAAACCTGTTTTAGTGTTTAAGTGGAATTGAAGTAAGTATAGGAATAAATTGGAGTTAATGGCATAAGCCTTAACAAGCCTTCGTAATTGTACAGTTAGTGCATTTGGGAAAGCAATCAGCCCCAACTTGCATTATTCTTTATTTTACCGCGGCCCAAATTTGAGTTCTCATGTCCGACCTGACCCATATAACTTAACCGACGTTTTAAAACAATAAAACCCCGAAATTCATCGATAAAAAATGTTTCAATCTTGCCAACACAGTCGAGAAACGAAACTTATGTAAAGACGAATATTTTATTTTATTTTGCACGTTTAAGTTATGCATCTATATATTAGGTTTGTTGTAAAGAAAACTATTGCCAGTTAGTATTTTCGGTGTTCTAATAATATTATGTAATTAAACAATATTAAGTAATTCAGGTAGTTATTTAGAGAATTATGTAAAACCTGCGATTTACATGAAAAAAAACTCTACCAATTTATACGAGTAGCTCTAACAACTTCTTGTATCTGTATAGCTCATGAACTCACTTTTAAGGGCACTTTAAAATCATTTCTGCGTATCTTTCGTCGGTACAGCCTAGACGCTGCCTATCCGGTAATAGATAAAATCGTGAATAATGCATATAAATAGGGTGAGGTAGCGCAACCAATCAAATTCTATGAATATGTAGAGTGGCCGTTTATGGTGTTTGAATCGATTTAGCGCAGGGCTGCTTGACAGACCGAAGGTAAGTGTTTACTGTCTAGTTCCGTATAGAAAGCGTGAACGTACTGTCATATACGTTTACCATCCACTATTGAAGACTTTTGTGGCTTGCGGAACAAAATGCCATTAAAATCCAAGCACAAACGATACAAGATAATATTTATGATCGATGGTTTAAATGTATAAAAAAGGTAAGTATATCTTTCGATTCGAATATTTAAAGTGTAATTTACATGTACAGTCCACAAAGCTATTAGGTATGCACGCAGCTTACTTGCAACTTCTTTTAAACAATGTCGTGAGTGTGCTGCGTAGACAATTATTGTACAACAATCTCGTAAGTATGTCAAAAGCTTAAAAAAAAATATAATGCCCATACACAAACCAAAAAAAGTTTGCGGTCACTAGAATAAGCAGTTATATTTTTTTTAAATTTAACTTTATCAAGAAAAATTCTTTGTTGTGAGTTTTCTTTTAAAACTAAAACCCTGTTTGAAATAAAAAAATAAAACTATTTTTATTTTTTACTAACAAAAATTGAGTAATTAATCAGAATTTAATTAAAAAGACTGAAAAAGACTGTTTAACTAAACTTAAACGACAATTTATTAATAAAAGGCTTATATTCAATATAATATAACTCCTGCCCTGGCTCGAACCATGCGGAAATCCTCTTGGGCATGCTGGGGATCAAGTTATCCTGGTTTTCCCGATTTTCCTCTATGGAGTTGAGACGTGGACAATCGGAGCAAGGGAAAGACAGAGGATTGACTCATTTGAAATGTGGTGCTGGAGGCGGATGCTCCGAATCCCATGGACAGCCTAACGCACAAATGTGTCTGTCCTTCCTCAACTCCGATTGTCTACATTTTTCTTACAGCGTATTTTGACCTATTTTGGCCGCATAATGAGAAGGGGAGATAGCAATACCGAAGGAAAGAGCCCTTTATTGCTATCTCCCGTAGATCGCCAACACGATGGTCTGACTAAGTGAAAGAAGCTACGTAGGTACTCAAGCAAATTCCAGCAGGTGGTGATGGCAACTTTGGACCGGAATCAATGGAGACAGATTGTCTGCTTGAAGGGGTCCAGTGACCACAATCTTCAGTAATGATGGACCGACTCAAGAAGAATCGACCATAATTGTCAAATCATTTAAATAGATAAGGATTAATATAATAATACCAAAATCACCACTATTCTATTCCGCCCAGGTTTTGATTCAATTATTTGAACAAAAAGCGCTCATTGCGACTTAACCATAACAGTTAGACATATACCCTTGCGCACTTTTTTATATGTAGGTAATAATGAGTAGGTACTTCAATTACGTAGTACATAATTTTTTTGTATCATCAATAATTTTCTCAGCGCACGCCAAGTAATGAATTTTATAGGCAAAATTTTGCTGCTTTGGGTTCCATTATTCCATTTTTAGGGTTTGGAACCAAGTCACAGCCAGATTACTCCGGCTCCACTGGACCAATTCTGTTGTACACATATGGACTCCTGTGACCCAAACACGGCCGAGCGTTACGTGAATAGGAGTCACTTTTAAAAAATAGATTCGGAACCCTTTGCACGCGAGTCCGACTTGCACTTGTTCTTAATGATCTTTATTTTTTGAACATATAATATACTCGTAGCTTATGTTCACCAGGGGTGTTCAAATCGGTCCAGTAATTTTGGAGCCTATTCATTTCAAACAAATCTTTCCTCTTTATAATATTTATAATGTAGAACTTTAGATAGATGATGTCACATTTTAACTTAACTCCGCAAGTAGGAAATGACAATCACATAATAGTAAATGGCATGAGTCACTAGGTACAAGACTTTATTAATGTTTACCTGCAAACATTATTCTCGATGTTTCCCACTTTTAAGTATGACTTCATTAATTATAATCAATATGTTAGAATCATCACAAAACAAAGGAATCTTTACAGTCACGTGTACAATGAACATTTAGCGAATGTAGCGATACTTTGGAGAGCACTTGACAATAGATTACCTAATCTACATGAAGTTGAGAATTTACACCCACGTGCAGATATAATAACAACATTGCACTCAAATTGTAGACTCAAAACGTGAAATTCCAGTTAAGGCTGGTGTACACGGATTAAGTTCTTAAATAGATAACAAAATTTTTAACCGCCTTCTTCAAAAAGGAGGAGGTTCTATTTTCGGCTGTATGTATTTTTTATGTATGTTCACCGATTTCTCCACCAATTGTGGACCGATTTAAAAAATATGTTTTTATTCGATAGCCTATATTCCTGAGGTGGACCTATTGTCACCAAAGCAGAATCTGATGATGGGATCCCAAGAAAATCGAGGGAAACCCTCAAATTTTATAGGCACAGACAATATTTTTCATCAACTTTCTAACACATTTCAGACATTTGTGCCTGGGAATCATCATCTCATGTTGCTGAGCTTATGATGGAAAAAATAAGTAAGTACTAAACAAACCTTTTTTTGTGGAATTCCATCATCATAATGATGGAATTTCACAAAAAAAAAGGTTTGTTCAGCGATATTTTCGCCAATTGTCAACCGATTTGGATGAATCTTTTTTTGTTTGGAAGAGTTTTTTCCTAGAACTTCGGAGATAGGCAACGGAACTGTTCAATAAATGATAGCAAATGGATCGGGATGACTGAAATCGCATGTCTGTTTATTGTTTACACCAGTTCATAACATAACATCACGCCAGTACGCTATAAATGGGTACGCACTTACACAGGTACTTACAAGTAGAGAGTAAAAATACCACCGACTTCCAAAAACAAAGCACTACAAAGTATAAAATAATTTTAATATCGGAAGTCGGTGCCAAAAAACTAAAAAATAACCAAGTCTGTTCCTATGTATGCTTAGATCTTTAAGACTAGGCAAACGATTTTGATGCGGGTTTTTTTAATACATAGAGTGATTCTCGAGGAAGGTTTTAGTATGTGGTTTGCACCCGAGCAAAGCCGGGGCGGGTCGCTAGTTACTAATATAATAAAGCTGAAGAGTTTGTTTGTTTGAACCCGCTATTCATTTTAACTACCATTCGGGTTTGGAAAATTCTGCTTCGTATATGATAATGATAACCACATGCATGAGGAAGGCTATACAGGAAACGATAAAACGGGATATAATGTCAGAAGACGGGCAAGAAGTCGCGGGCAAAAGTTCATCATTGCTCACCATCGGGTGAGATAGTGGCCAAACGCAAGTCTATACTAGGTACTACTTTAATCTTACAAGATATCAGACGAGCCACAAGTATCACATTTCATGTAGGTAACTATTGTTTGAATTATAACACATTTCGATTTTGTACGAAACTGAAGTGTGTAAAGAAATGTTGAGTCATTATAAAGGCTGTTTTAAGTTTTTAATTTATAGCTTGCTGAATTGTTGCAGTCAGCAATGCTCACGAACCAATATCACATTCCGAATCACGTTCATAAACTGTTTATACGAATTGGATTTCATAACAAACGAGAAGCACAATCCGCGATGATTAACTGCTAATCCGATTCAATCTACCTTCGCGAAGGTAGAATCTTATATATACTAATATATAAAGCTGAAGAGTTTGTTTGTTTGTTTGCTTGCTTGAACGCGCTAATTTCAGGAACTACTAGTCCGATTTCGAAAATAAATTCTTTCAGTGTTGGATAGCCCATTTATCGAGGAAGGCTATAGGCTATGTATCATCATGCTAAGACCAATAGGAGCGGAGCAGTTATGAAAATTGTGACGCAGACGAAGTTGCGAGGTTCAACTAGTAATAAATAAAAACATAGTAAGAACATACATAACGGGTATAATTTAGACGGTCACCAAAAATGGATCAATGGTCACCAAATGGTTGATGGATCAATGGTCACCAAATTCTATCCAACTCAACTGTGTGTGTGTGCCATAAAATGTAGGCTTGGGGTTACAAACTGGATAAGATAGGTTAGGTTAGGTTAGAATTGTGACCAACCGCGCGCGAGCCGAGCGAGCGTAGCGAGCGGTGCCGCGGCAGCGGCCGGCGAGCGCTACTTCTCGAATATTATTTGGTGACCATTTATCCGTTTTGGTAACCGTTTAGAACTTTGTTGGTAGTAAAATAGGTACTTTTTTGGGTGGTGTTTAAACACAAGCCATACATAACACTGCAACGATAAATGATCCATTTTACTTATCTTCAACGCATGTAAATTGTCGATCAGTCTTGGTTTTACAGCACAATATAAGTACATTTTGAGGTTAGATATACCTACTTAGCTTGCTTTTGACGCAAATCCTTCGAAATCTGGAACAACAGTTACAGTACAGCTGGTCTGAGTTGAGTGCGGTGTCAGTCCATCTAAACAAGGTAAAATGACAGTTCACAAGTTTACACGGTGAAATTTTTACAGAATGAATTGAACTTCTCTACGAATAACCGTACTGTTTGATCTCAATCTATCCATCTACATGGTTAGATGTCATATCTATCTAACAATTTCAACTGTCTACCTATTACGGTTTCTGGGATACAGCCCGCTGACAGACGAACGGACGGACGGACGGAAAGCGGAGGCTGAGTAATAGGGTTCCGTTATTAATAACTTGTTGGTTACCTTAATATTGGTTACCCTTTGGGTACGGAACCCTAAAAATTTAAATGGCAGCTTTTTTGTCTTCAATTTTTTTCCCCTCATAAGGTACCAAGGTGGGGGAGACGATTTAAAAAAAAATCTCACTAAATTGAAGAAATTAAAAAATAAGTTTTAGTCGATCGGGTGGTTAAAGTTTAGAAACGTACTGCTTCGATAGAATTCTGGTAGTGGGGGAAGGGGGCAGGGGCAGGAAGTCATCCCCCTTCATTCCCGACACCGGAAATGAATAGTTTTTTTTAAGATTTTTTTAATTCTGGAGTAAATTTCTAAAAACTTTTGTAGAGCCAGTTGACGGATTCCGGATGGTTTATAAAAAAAGAACCACGAAGGGATTACCTTTTAACCTAACGTATCCGAGTCGGGGCGCCCCAAGTCCAGAGCTTGCTCTTGCATTCTGAGTCGCTCTTAAATCCACTGAGCAAGCCAAAGTTGGCAGAAAAGTCACGAAAAAAAACAACACGTAAACATTCACGAAACCACAGATGGGAACGGAATGAGTGATACATGATAGATCTTATCAAAAGGACAAAATGGCGACATTGCGTTCCGTTTCACGTAACTTTACTTAAAAACATGAAATTTTTGTTGTTATGTTTTTTTCTTTCCTCAGACTAACAATTCATTACATAGTATAACACAAAGTCGCTTACCGCGTCTGTCTGCCCCTATGTATGCTTAGATCTTTAAAACTAGTGGTTCTTGATGAAGATTTTGTGTAAATTGGCTGATATATTATGAAGATTATAACTGAAGAGGTCGGAAAAAAATGATCCAAAAAATTCTTTACATCGCATGGGCTGCGCAAACTATTGATGATAGAACAAAATAATGTACTACAGTTTTAGATAACACATCAATACCTACGAAAAAATTCGCGATAGTATATGTCTATTTTTTATGGTTGACTCACAATAACCATTTTTATGATATTCAATTTTGAACATTTGCACTCGTGCGAAGCCGGAGCGGGTCGCTGGTATTTGATAAAAATAGTAGCCGAAATTGGTCCAGCCGTTCTCGAGTCTTGTGCTTACCAACTGATTTGGCCATTCATTTTTATTTATTTGTATAGATGATTTTTTAGTTCACAAGTTGTGTAACTACCCGCGACCTCGAAACATTTGAAAAATTTATTTGACTCTATAGTCGAAAAGTCCATCCATTTCAATGGATAGTGAATAAAAATAAAATTAGAGCGCTTTAAATGCGGTAAACATAAAAATTAATTTAACTTTCACGATGATTTGACCTTCTGTAGTTCGATACTCTGTGACGGAGCTCGCCATGTGCCGATTACCTCGGTGGTTCAGCGCGAGCGCCATGTTCTGCGTGGGCCACGTGTTCGGCCGCCTGGCGTTGCTGAGGAGCTCATCCATCGCTTTCCATCAGGCGTGATCGAGGTCAAGACCAGGCCCATTCCTAACTAAAAAAGCCGCTCGGCCACCGCAGCCGCACGCTCTGCCATACATCGCTCCACTAACTCCTTGGTGGCCGCGGTGCGAGACTGGGACAACAGCCCTCTCCATCAAAAATGGCAGTTCTACCATGCATTGATAACATAGGTAATTCACGGGGACTAAGTTTGCATTTGTCAATAGGGAATACGCATGAAAAACATATTTATCATCTATTCAATATTTCTATAAATATACAAAAATGTAATACTAAGCGTGAAAATAGAATCAAAATTACTCTAAAAACGAATAATTATTTTAAACAAATAAATCTGTCCCTCTCGCGAAAACGTTGTTTTCTTTGGCGCCATGGACGAAGACGTCAAATTTTACATCGGACTTCTCTTTCCAATTGTAATCTTTGAAGCTTTATAACTTCATCGCTGATGAAGGTATTTAAAAAATAATTTCATGATTGTTTACTAGAGCTAATAAGTAGGTATTTTGCAAATAAAAAAATCGCATGCATATTCCCTATTATAATCTATTTAATGTTGAATGGTACTATTATTTGTTGTTAAATATGTGTACCGTATGGTGTCTGCCGGTGCCGTATGGAGCCGTAAAAGAATAATACCATCCCATCACTTCCCGTAGGTGTCGTAAAAGGCGACTAAGGGATTCACCAGAGAATGGGCAGCAGCGTTCTCTGTAAAACGCAACACCGTACACTGCGAACGCCAACCTGCCTGCCAAGCGTGGCGATAGTGGCAAATTCCCCCTTTTGGGGGAGACCTAGGCCCAGCAGTGGACGTCCGTCATGACGATGATAATGATGATGTGTGTTTATTTAGGTATTTATCTGGCAATAAACAATTTTCATGAGGAGCTCGTGGCCAAATAATAACAGCCGCACGGGTCGATCTTCAAGGTTAAGCAACGCTTGCCAAGGTTGGTCTGTGGATGGATGACCATCTTAACATAGCGAGTTTCCTCCGTGCCTCGGAAAGCACGTTAAGCCGTTGGTCCCAGATGTCATTTGTAGATCTTTGGCAGTCGTTACGGATAGTCAGAAGCCAGTAAATCTGACTCCAGTCTTGCCATGAAGTACCGTGTTACCCAGTTACTGGGTTGTGGAGGTCTGGTAGGCAGCCGCTCCTCGTAAAATACTGGTATTCAGCTAAATCCAGTTTGACTGGAAGCCGACCCCAATTTAGTTGGGAAAAGGCTAGGCAGATGATGATGATGAAACAATTTTCAATTCATTACATTATTTATAAGCGTCTGGTCACGCGTCATTTAAGTACGTATATCTTATGTTGAGGAGGACTGCTGCACATTCCCAAATTCCACGTTTCTGTCTGCAAACTTGTCTTTACTGGAACTTTCATAAGTAAGAACTTTTATCCATGTGCAGCATTTGCTGATGGAATGTGTCCGGAACAAAGATGAACGCGTTATGATGAATGAGTTAAAGTTAAATAGGTTGGACGTGGGTCTGATTCAAAGCATTTTAGCAAACTCTAAATCGGAGGCAGCAAAAAAATTATGTAGATTAGTATTAGTCGTTCAGCAGTGAGCAGCGGCTCCTTTAGTTACCTACTCTAATGTAAACTTCATTATGGGCTATTGTAATAAGAATTTAATTTGTTATAAGGTATGATGGGGTTGACATATCCTTATTGGACAAAAACCCCTAAATTTATTTTATGTATTTACGTGTGTTCCATCTTAGCGCCTTAACTATTGAACCGATATTTGAGTAATTTTGGTTCTTATGCAAAACCAAAATTTACTAAATAATTAATTAAATTTTAGGGACCATTACATAAAAGTTTCTATAGTGCTAGTGGAAATGGGCTGCCTGTTTCCACCAGCACGGACCGACACCTTCATTCACTTGAAAGGACCAATCTTAGGGGTGAAATCTACCACGAAATATTCAAATTTACGTCCGTGTCGGTTTGAATACCGAACGATGCTAGCGACTTTTCAAAATTGTTATTTGTGTTTAGGTACATAGAAACTTGTAAAGAACAGTTTCAAATTACAAGTAAGTTTCTAAGCAAAGCTGTTAGTCTCTAGGTCAAAACTCTCCCAAGATGGTCTTACTAAACTCATTTATCGATTAAAGCTGCAAAAATTCTTTAGCATCAAGAATTTTGCAAAGAAAATTATACATTTTGTGTACACATAGTCTTAATTGGAAATTAAGGAGCTCGTGGCTAGATAATAACAGCCGCATGGGTCGATCTTCAAGGTTAAGCAACGCTTGCCAAGGCTGGTCTGTGGATGGGTGACCATCTTAACATACCGAGTTTCCTCCGTGCCTCGGAAAGCACGTTAATCCGTTGGTTCCGGCTGTCATTTGTAGATCTTTGGCAGTCGTTACGGATAGTCAAAAACTAAGAAGCCAGTAAATCTGACTCCAGTCTTGCCATGGAGTACCGTGTTACCCAGTTAATAGGTTGTGGAGGTCTGGTGGGCAGCCGCTCCTCGTAAAATACTGGTATTCAGCTAAATCCGGCTTGACTGGAAGCCGACCCCAATATAGTTGAGAAAAGGCTAAGCAGATGATAGTTTTAATTGGAAAGTGTACCTAAATATACATATATACCTAAATTAATGTACCTAAGCACTCAAACATTGTTAAAAGTGGGTCACAAATATTTGAGCGAGCTCTTCATTTCGCTAATTTTACCGTTGACTACTCTCCTACAGACAGTTGTGTACACTCGTTTCTACAGTCAGCTGTAGGAGCGATCATTTTTGGTCTAGTCAAAAATTACTAGTAAAGAAATAAGCGTTTGTTTTTTTGTTAATATTTTAAAGACTAATTAATAATTTTAAATATAAATTGATTCGAAAAGAGGAGGAAACTTTCTAAGAAAAATCCCGGAATCGTAAGACAAATACTTATAATTTTTCCAGAGGGTCAAAATACGAAAACGGGTACTATGACTTGCACAAGCCTCGCCCGCTTCTTTTTTACACGACTGCCTAAAAAAAGGAGTGTTATGATTTCAAGGTTCAAGTATGTATGTTAGGTTCAAAAGTCCCTTAAAATAAAGATTTAAAAAAAAATAGTATGTTTGTTTGTGACTTTCTTTATTCGATCGTAACTTCTAAACGCCTTGACCGATTTCATTGTATCTGGTATCGTTAGAAGCGTTGCGTTATCCCGGATAACACAGGCTAGAAACTTAAAAACATAAAATGGGGTAGACATGGATCATGAAAAAACAGGTATATTTTTTATTTTCATGATAATTTGCCGACCTATACTATCATCGTCTAGAGCTTGCTTAGTACATAACAAAAATGTATAACAGTAGTATTCAATATGAACAGAAATCTTAGTATCAATGTCGTACCAATCAAAATCGATTTAGTTTCTCATTACTCATTCAATGAAATCAATCAATTGAAAAAATTAAAAAACACGCCAGCCGAGTCTAGAAATGAACTAAAAAATGTAAAACAAGCATTCGCCCAAAAATTTAAAACTGATGAACAACTTTTTATTGCAGTCGGGGGACCTTTAGAGAAATGTTACGAACACCTATTGTCCCCCGACTGCAATAAAAAAGTTGTTTTTCAGTTTTAAATTTTTTAAATTAAGAATACGAGTAGCATTGAAGGAAAACTATCTTAGATTAAGTGTATTCGATTTTTTGACTTATGACATTGGAATATCTGAAGTCGCGGACACACTACGATAACGCTACGTTTTGAGACATTTGTATTTTTTCGAGCGGAACTAAATATTTTGCCAAAAATCATCTACATGCTATTCCGAATCGAACGACGACGCCTCATTAATATTTTTCAGAGACTGCTGAAAAAAGTTTAACAAAAAAGCTCTGTGCAGTAAGTAGGTGTAGTGGCCCAGGCAGGGCCAAGGGTTGATGCCAGCTTACCGCAACCCTAGAACCCCTATGTTCCAGGGTCGCGGTTATCTGGTATTTTGAATACTGGCGGGTTTTAGTCAGTTAGAGTCTGGCACTTCCTCTCGCTCCACCCATCTCGGATGTCTGTGCAATAAACAAAAGCTAATTGACCGCCTGACAGTTTATGAAAGTTGATTAGTTCAACAATCATCAATTTTAAAACAATAGATAATTTTAAGAATTCCATGAAAAATGGATGGTAATTAAAGTATATGTGAATCGCACATGCACATGGAGTAAGCCAACCGGAGTAAATTAAAAGGAATCTAGTGCGCGTTTATCTATCTACGTATTACTTACTCAAATGAATCACTGTATGCAAGCCAGTTTTCAGATATTCAGAGCACAAATGTCGTCTAACTAGGTAATTACCTGTTTATTATTACCTAATGCAAATATGGCGAGCCCACGCGCATGTCTCTTCTGAACTAGACAAATACAAATACAAGTGGTGAGCGTTAGTCAGTATTTTCAAAATTTAATATATCTATCATAGTACAGTGCAGTTCACAAGTGTCAGCTATAATATTGATAATTTGATAGCTATAGCTAGTTTTGGGTTTCTTTTAAAGTATTTTAACATCCAGACAACCTTTTAAGGTTATCGTGGTTATTGTTTCTGGTTTGTATATTGTTTTGTAACTTTGTTAATAATTTAAATAAAAATAAGATGTGTAGTAATTTATGTCTCAAAGATGCTATGTACATATTTATAAGGAGAGACGGCATTACCATATCTCGTTATAATAAACACAAAAACAAAGTAAGTACTAAATTAATCGATCTGCTTGTAAAGATATATCTCGATTACAAATTAGAATAATCCTATTTATGAATTTGATTGTAATAATCTCCAAAGCTCCGAGCCATCATGGCCGGCTGCGCCGCCCGCACCGTGCACAGCTGTGCCCGCCTACCCGCCCCCTCACCAACAAACTAATGAAAATATAAAACTCGTTTCCAGTTCTGTTGGAAAACGTTAACTAGGTAAATTAATATTTTCAATTGCCACCAATAATTACTTCCCCCTTAGTGAAAATTTACTTTCTATCGTTGATGACCGAGTTTCTGTGGAAAGAGTTTTCCCTCCTCATGCGAAGTGCGTGTGCGAAGTCTAAATGATTTTAATTAATGCAGACAACTGTTTTGGTTTTTAAACATGTTTTTTTATCTGTTACTTATTATTATTTTAAATGCCGTTATCTGCAGGTGTTACAATCTTATACTAATATATAAAGCTGAAGAGTTTGTTTACTTGAACGCGCTAATCTCAGGAACTACTGGTCCGTTTTGAAAAATTCTTTCAGTGTTGGATAGCCCATTTATCGAGGAAGGTTATAAGCATTACATCATCACGCTAAGACTAATAGGAGCGCAGCAGTAATGAAAATTGTGACGCAGACGAAGTTGCGCTAGTCAACGAGTTGTAACATAACTTTAACATTTATGGCCGAAACTTTTTATTAGAAAATAACGTTCTTTGTAAAGAATTAATCTAGGCAACAAGCAATTTTTTGTTCTACTTTTTCAGCAGTCTCGAAAAATATGAATGTGTTATTCGAGGAAACCGATTGTTTCTCCGAATATTTTTTGGTCGAATTTCATTTTACCGGAAATTATTGACTGACGTCTGTTTTGCTGTTTTTTTAATGCTATATGCATTATTTGACATATTTCTAGATCACCGAAGTATCATGTGTCAAAGATATTATTTCATTATCCACAGCTTGACTTCGCCCACTGCTAAGCCTAGGTCTCTATTTTCTTGTGCCAATACCCACGCTCTTGTGCCAACCTCATCCAGGTTCTTCCTGCGATGGCAACAATGTCATCCGTCCATCTTACCGCTGGTCGACCAACACTTCTTCTTCCACGCCACTCGGTCACTGCCTTACTCCACCTATCATCACCGCGCCTTGACAGGTGTCCTACCCAGCTCCATTTTACCGAACTATATTTCGCCGACTTACACAATAAGTTTTTGCTATTGGCCGAAGCCTCTTTTGACTTTTTTCAGCGCGCGTTCCATACACATAGAGTATGGACGTTACTGAGATGGGTTTATAATTCGACGGGTCCACTCGACGGGTCAACTGTACTTTTCCAGTCTCAAACGAAAGCCGAAATAGGTGGGTTAAGATCGCGGACAACTCAGGCGCGCAAGTCCTCAGTACAATTGCCGGAATCCCATCGGGACCACTAGCTTTGTTTACATCTAGGTTACGCAGTACCCTAAGAACGTCCTTCTGATGAATGCTTATGTTCAACATAGTTGATTCGTATTCAACAGGAGAAGCAGGGGCCTCACGTCACCAGGACCCAGACGTGAAGATTCCGCAAACTACAAGCGGCGAACAAGTTTGCTTTCTCCTCAGCGGAGTGGGCCAGTGACCCATCGGGTCTCAGCAGTAGTGGTAGTGAGGGGCTGCAGAAGTTCGATTCTACCGACTTAGCCAGGGACCAAAAAGCCTTACTACCTGCTGCGTATGAAGCAAGTTTGTTCCCTATTCGGCTAATGTGGTGAAACCAAGCCCTCCGCAACACCTTCTTACAGGACTTGGCAGCCCTATTAAAGGCTTTCTTCTTCCAACACACTTCATTTGATTTGCGCATACGGGCGTAAACCCATGCTAGGTACGCTGCATGTTTTAGCGTGGGTGATTTCGTCAGACATTACTATGTCTGAGAACGGAGTGTGGTACTCCATTCCCTTCCGCAACACTTCCGTCAAAGCATCAGCGCACAACGAAGCATCAGTTGAAGTAAAGCAAGTAAGCTGCCAAGGGTAACATGCGACGAATGATCGTATACCATCCCAATCTGCTGACTTGTATCGCCATACCCGCCGGTAAAATCGTACCTGGGTATAGATAGATACCTATGTATACGTAACCCGGCGTGCATTATTGAATAGCTTCACTTTGTCTACACAAATTCAACCTGAGTTTTTATGTAGATATAATTTTTATTGTTCACAAAATGGTTACTTAATCAAAATATTCACCTTGATCTTATTTTTGCAAAGGCAGTTTTTCTACACTGTTAATAAAATTAAAAATATGAATTGGTACCTAACCTATTCACAACGTGTAATTGATAAATTTATTATTTTCCGGTTATTCGAAACGTTCGCGTTCGCGTGTCATACTATGATTTGTTATGAAAATACCTAACGCTTAACAAATTAATTTGACCTACCTAACTACGACCTACTTGCTACAATTATAGCGAAAAAAGCGTTGGAATGTCACTCTTGGTACGCGGCAGTCGTTGATGGTGAAGTATTTGGTTCGTTTTTTGGATATATCTTGCCGTAAGTAGTAAAACTTAAGATAATTATATACCAAAATGATCATAAACATTTAAGCTTTGCCCATAATTATATTTAAAGATTATATATCACTGGCAAGTTACATTTATAATATATATCAATGGCGAGATACATTTATAATGGACAGAACCTAGATAAAGAAAAGAGTACATAGATGAAGTTGAACGGATAAAAATATTAACTAAGGTACTTACGCATTGTCAGGGACGTCTGCCGATTCATCCAGCTCGCCGATGGTATCGAGGGATGCTCCGGAGCCATCTTCGCGGGCATCGGTGGGGGGCGCGGGTGTCACGGGCGCGGGCGCGGGCGGCGGCGGTGGTGCCGAGCTAGGCCGCGTCAGGGACGTCTCGCTGCTGTGCTCTTTGAAATGATGCTTCGGCACGAAATCTATCAAACGCGGCAACGCCTCAGGCATTGGAGCTTCCTCCACTTTCTCAACAGTACTGTTATTCATTTCAGCCTCGGAACGCTGCAGCCATGTTTCTATGCAGTTCTTCTTAGTTGGAGTCAGCAAAGAGTCTGGGACTGGTGTTGGCGGAATTTGTGGAGCGGGTATCGGCCTCGGCTTTTTTTCACTAACAGAACGCTCCATTTTTGTACTTCTCGGCATAGGTTTAGGTTTTTCGGCAACACTTTCTGATTTATAATCAGCTTTTTTTGTTTGACCTTGCTGATTCACTTCTATGTTATTACTTACAGAAACTATCGTATTGTTGTTGTTTTTGTCGTTATGTAGTAATTTTTGCATTATATTTTCCTGACTGTTAAAACTACTTGTTATGAAGTTTTTATCTGTCAATTTTGATTCAGTATTTATTTCAGATCGTTTCTCTAAAAACCTTTTACTAGTCATGTCTTTTAAAATATTTGTTTCGATGTTTTCGATACAATTCAGAACTTTCTGTATATCGATAGTTTTAGGTTGCATGGTCGGAGTAGACGGAATGCTGTTCTCTACCGAGCTGGCCATGGATCCCAGTCTGTCGACCACTGTGGAGATTGAACTGCTGGTGTCATCAGACTCGGCATCAGCCAGCAGCAAGCAGCGCTCCCACTCGGATGACAGCAAGTCTATGTACACTTCGGCTTCAGGCGGCATTGCCTTTCCATCGGATAAACGTCGCACTAAGCGTCTAACTTCTTCTGGAGAGCCTTTTTTCAAGTAAGCAATGCCACCTTCTTTACTTTGTCGAAGAATATGACTGTCAAATGAAGATTTTCTTGACAATTTTGTTATTGTCGACATGCCGTTATGTTTTCCATTAATTTGACACTCAGACTGGTTCTCGTTGCTAGAATCGTTTTGCTCACCGACTGTTTGCAGCGTCTGTTTATCTTTGAAAGAGTTTTTCTTGCTTAGTTTTCTAGGGGGCACAGGTGGCGGTAACGTCTTGGGTCGCACTATATCTGAAGAATGTTTTGAGTTTATAAGAGACTCTATCACGTCCATGTCGTTACGCTCGGATTTGCTGTCTTGTTCAAAATGTCGCACAAGCAAAGTTAATGTTTCATCTGAGTCTTTAAGCCGCCGAACACAATCTATTCTAGTTAAATTAGATATCGACTCACCGTCTATTGCTAATATTTCATCTCCCGGTATGAGCTTTCCCCAAGGGGCACTAGCATTAGCTGCAGGACTGTCCTCAGCACATGATTGCACAAGAAGTCTCCGTACTTTTTCAGCGGCAGCAGATCCGCCTTCGAACTTGAGGCCCAGGCCAAGGCGCTCCCCGCGTGGCCGGCGCACTGTTACCGCCGCAGCGCCGGCGGCTGCTCCCACCGTCAGCACGGTCACGAAAGACGGATCCCGAGCGGAAGGTCGGCCTTCGCCAACCGGAACGATGGTGACGAAGTCCTTCGCAGCCGCGTCCGTCGCCATTCCGCAAGAACTGCGCCCGCGCTGTTTCAATCACCACTTTCGGATTCGGACCTGCAGACAAAAAATATTAATGAGCTTACGTAATAAAATGCAATAGTTAATGTATGGAGCGGCGCGCGCGACGAGCGGCACGCAACAACACTGCGCAGCCTCTCTCTTTCACCGCTGCGCTGCACTTGAACGCCCCGAAGATAACCAAGATCGGAAATGTCGATCTCCGTTATGCTTCTCGATACACACCACTCGACTAAATATGGAATAATGTACCTAGTAATATAAATGCTAAAGTCCTCAATCAGAAATTGAATGTTTGAATCATCCACAATTGATAAATCATCATGATCATCTCATCATTAATAAGTGTAGCTGGCTACCGTTCGCTAAACAAATTCCTTCACACCGTAGCAGATATATGTGATGATGCTGATCATTCTCGCTAGTTAATACGTGCACCTACTTCCTATTCACGATCGTCCGAAACTTTCGTTGTTCGATATGAAAGTATAACGAGCGTGTTCATGGCAAGTAAACGTGTTGACCACAAACAGTCGCATCATTGGAATGGGCGAGATGTAGGTTAGTAGCACCAGAGGTAGTGCAGGCGGCGCGGGCGGTGGCATTCGCGGAGAATCGACGCATTAGCATATAGCCCGGGGCGGCGGCTGCGGAGCCCCGTTACTCCCGGGTCCCGTTCCGTAGGGCCACTCTTTCTCACGGCTCTTCGACAGTTTTCGTACTAAATTACTGTCTGCTGTCCAACCAGACACGCATTTTTTTTTTTACAAAGTCACTCGCTGTTTAGCGCGCTAGGGCTGGTTCTGCCTAACCGGACTATCCTGTGGTGACTTCAAATAATTTAGGAGTGGAAAGAAAAAGTCAGGAAGCCAGGGCTTAAAACTACTTACAAACAGCATACAAGCAAATGAAAGGTCACTAAGGGCATTCCCCGCTGCGGAATCTGTTCGAAAGAGGTACCGTAGCCCTGGAACGTAAAGGGCACTAGGAGGAACACGGTGGGTTTAGTCAGTAAGGGTCTGACACCCTGCTTCACCCAGAGCGGGAGGAGCCATTTGATGATTTCCCATCCTTAAAAAAAGGCATCCCCTGTAGGGTACGGACCTCGACTTGACGGATTTACTTGACGGACCTCGGATTTCAGTGAGGCAGCAAGGGCCAGGCTGAGTCAGTCATAGATATCGTATACCTACATTATTACTTATTTAGGGGTTGGCCATGCAATGCTTACTACAGTTGCTTTCGTCCTTACCGCTTTAACTTTGTTCCGTATTTAGATAAAGAGAGATAAGTTGATGTTCTAAATAACTCGTTAAGTTCAACGTATTGTTATTCATATAATTTGTATAAGTAACAGCAGGAAAAAAAACTATAGTAGAATTAGGCAAACAACTAGCAACAAATTAAAATATTAAAAACGTTCCTACGTCATCAGAAAAAGTATGTAACTGAAAACGAATCGCAACGTTAAGTGGTCTAACTAACAAATTCCTATTGAGCAGCACGCTGATACTATTAATTCAAGTTAAAACGATTTGCTGGTTGAACATTGCCTTTTTCGATTAGTTATTAAATTTCTCACTCCTAGGTATAGTTTGCAGCCTAAAAGGCAGTAACCGCAGAAACCGGTTTTAATTTATGGTATCTGATAAAAATATAAAATGTCGGTAGAGTAGAGCCTAGTGCCGAGTGCGTGACCTTGGCCACCTTGACGAGACAGTGAAACTCCGGGAGAATGGGAGCAAAGACAAACACATCGGCAGAATCGACTCCGTTTCACTTTGTTACCGCGTAAACAAAGAAAGGTTGCTGTATCGTAAGTGGTATTGTTTAGCGATATCTAATAATTGAATCTTTACACCGTAACCTATAATACAAAAGAAGATTTTATTCAGACATCTTCGACGGCCAGTTATAAAAAAATAATAGGTATACGCCTACGTATGGAAAGTGGGCAAATCTTGTTTGATAGTTTTACGAGTATTAGGTACCTACCTACGAGTCAAGTTTGGAGAACGTCTCTAAGAAACCGTTAGTCAGTCATGAACTTGGCGTTTTATAACACATGCCTAATCCATCCATAATGTAGTAGTAATGGTGTTACCCATGCATATTCATTGTGCTCACCAGTGGACGGCAATCTGGCCTCAGCACGTGTTGTTTTTGATGGAATTTGGAAGATCGCTAATTACACAGCTTTTGAGCAAGTGGGTGAAACGTTACGTTCTGCTATTGTTTCATCGTTTGTGTACCTGCTAATGCCGATAAATGTACCATCGTGCACGATATTACTCAAGATTACACGTTTGTTTTTATTTCGTTGAACTTTGCAGTATTCATGTTGAATGGTCATGCGTTATTGCTCCACGAAGCGAACAGAACGAAATTCACTGGTAGTGCAACAGTCAGAAGTGGGTCGTCGGTACAGTAAGTACTCGGGGCTCGCTGCACGAATACCAGCAACAAGAAACTGGTATTCCTCAGTAAACTTTTACTACTCGATCTGAAATCAACGTGCAATCTTAAATAGTTTTCACCAACGCATTGTCCGTTCCTTATTGTGTTCTCTCTTAATGTTTTCTTTTTCATATTTCTACATCATTAAAATATGAATCGTAGCTGTTTTGAAGTAATACATACTACAAACTGACAACAAATAATCTAAAAACAACTAAATATCATGTGCACCTTACCAAAAGTACAACAGATCGTCCAAGGAAACTATAATACAAAAACACTATGAGTAACGAATAGTGAGATCCGGTGGGATGAACAATACTGCTCTACTAATCTGCTAGACATAACACTAGGCCGGTAAGAGATAGTATCAAGTACACAGACCGCCAAGCATCACAGTAACCTCGCCTCGGCCAGCTGAGTGTGTCACAGTACAAACAAACACGGCAGTCAGTGCACCCATGCGTTGTGTGGGTAAATGTAACACTTACCAGTTATCAGTCGCGCAAACATTGCTATCATTTTGCATAGTTGTGCTCTTTATCACACAATCAAGCCAGCAGAATCTAATTAACTGTAGAGGCCGCAGACAAACCATGACGTAAGCATCAGTTTTTATACATTGGACACACTCGTAACTCGCGATCGATGATTACAATAGACAGCTTATGACCATTGCTGTTAAAATTTATAATTGCCAAATTGGATGAGCTACATACATAACACCCAGATAACCTTAATTTTTGTCTTATATAACAACCACAAACTTGTGCATGCAACCACAACCTCTTCCTATTATATTATTTTGCAGCCATACAAAAGTCAACATTCGTGTTCGCTATTTCTTTCTTGTTCGTTCTTAATGTCAGTTACAAGCTAGTTACTCTCTATTTATTGAAATTTATTATCCAGCAGATAACTAGCAACTTACGACGAGTCTACTTTTAACGTACCTATATGAACTCATTTGATTTAAATTAAAAAAAATGCTTACCTACCTTTGAAAACCACATTACTCAATCGGCCCACTTACGGATGCCGTCACCTCCTTTTATTGCATAGAGTTAAATTGCACCAAGATCCACATCAGGGTCTGCATTCCTTATCAGAATATGAAACGACCGACCTCATTAGACTAATGCAAAGAAACTAACTGCATGAGCCTTTACGTTAGTTGCACGGTAGATAAATATTTATTGTAGTCCGCCTTCGTAATCAAGGTGCAGGAGTTGAGCATATCGCAACAACTTTCAAAAACAACTACGTCCTAGCCCTGATCGATTAGTGCGCAACATTGTTAGCCATGCATATATTATGACATGAAAAATAAAAGGAAAAGTGTAACGCAACGCAATATTCGTGGTCGTAGCGGCGGCGGTGGTAACTGCAGCAACTCATCTAATTAGAGGATCCCGGCTTGTGCAACGCACTGTGCTGCCAGCCTGGCATGCTATGACGCTATACCACCGTGCACCGGCACGATACCGACACAATGCCAGCCATATTTGATTCTACGCTCCGTGTTAAATATGTTGCAAATGTTGCAACGCTATACATTCTGCTTTATCCAATGTAAGTTGAAGATTCTTGCGCGATACGCGACTAGAAAACTAATCGTTGGGTATTTCTCAAAAATCCTTGATACCGTTTTGGAAGCAAAAGGATTGTTTCGAAAGGTAAATAATGATTGCTTACTAAAAGCTTAATTAATGTCAACAGGTAAGGACAGTAAGTATGACTTTCATAACCGGATATTGTGGGAAAATTAAGTATCACGTAGAACATGGTAACACAATCATGTTCTCGTACCGGTCTGTGCGTTGAACAGCATCTAAGTTCATGAGTGTAGAGTTCAAGAAACACGAAAAATCTGTGTAAATTATAATTGAACATCTTGTAGCCCCAAAACGTGGTCAAGTCCATTGTAATTTACTATTAATTAACATGCCATTTTTTTACTTACTTTTTTTATCACCGTATGTAAATAAAATGACTTGAAAATTACGCACTCATAAACGATCAATATTCCCGTTATCGCAGTTACGCACCTACATTGGAAGATACATTACTTTTACCCAGCTCCATGTATATATTCTTGTGGCTTACCTATGTATCACGTACTCATTTCTGTGTAATAAAGTGACCGGAACTTGACGACCAAGAGGCGATAATTACTGCATGATGAGTGATAGCACGAACTGAACAGTGTGAATGGCGGGTAGAGAGTTTCCCAGCCCAAAGTACTGATTTGAAAGCAGAGTCGCTTATGGTCGGTCAGATCATGATGACCTGATATGTTAACTTGTTCAAATGGTGATACTTTTAGTAGGTGCTCGCTTTTATCTATTGAATGATTTAACTGTTTTTAATTTTCTCTTCCTAGTAACTCTGTAAATCCTTTTGTTGTCAATTTCCTATTATTATGTAAATCACCGTTTTCTAAGCAATTTTGCAATAAAAATATTGATTTGTGAACCCCTGACTCCATCGGCATGCGACATTTACATTGCCAGCGGCGCGGTTAGCCACGACATGCCACACAACACTACAACTAGCGAGTAGGTAACATTAAACATACATTTGGAAGCCTACAATAGAGTACCGCGCTACGCCCTCCTTCGCTTATCTCACACGAAATTGAAATAAGATTGATAAGATCTGCGCTTAAATAGAAGAAGCGGCCCGCAAAAGGTGAGTGCTTTGGACAGTATCTAGATATGTGTCATCAAAAACAGCGGCCAGGCAGGCGTAACAAACGGCACCGCGGATCACGAACTGTGATAGCCGAAATGAAGTTCAAAATCATGCATTCCACAAGCAGATTTCGTCAAAAATAATAAATTTATTTAAACTTAACCGCTTCATTGGAAAAACATTCGACGAAGAATTAACTGATTCCAGAGATAACGCAAATAATGAATTGAAGTCCCGGTCTCTTGTTTTTAAATGAACTTTCATCATTATGCTTGATCCGATGTAGCGTATCGGATCAAGCATAATATTTTAATTTCCACTGTCTTATTTAATACTGAATTACATCTCTGTTTACATTATTTTACTGTAAAACTTGGGTTTCATCATTTTACTTATTATATCACAGTTATTTCCGGTTCTCCTCATGTACAACCGACACAATAAGGTAACATTAAACATCTAACAGCGTCTAGCACGACACAAGCATAAAAAATGTCAATGACTATATAAAACAAATAATTTGTAAATGGTGCAGCATTATTGTAAAACTAGTTTATTCGCGAAAATCCTAGGAATTTTGCAAAATACCAGCTTATCTTATGTAAGTAATATGATTGGCTAATAATAACGATATGCATTAATGTCGGTTATGTCGGCATGTTCTGAAAACCGGAATGCAGATGACAAGAATTGAATCTTAGATTTGCCATTCAGCATTGGCCGCGTACTGACTGAGCGAGCAGCCTCGCGAGGCAGCCTCGGCCGTTTGCCGCGCCACCACTGCCTTTATAATAATTATACGGCTTGTAAAAAAATAAAACGGAAACCTAAACGTTTTTTAATGAAACAGTTATAGGTATCAAAACAGATAACAAGCTGGGAATAGATTGTTTGAAGAGTTGTGCTTCGATGACACAGACAAGGGGAAAAGTGAATTTAAAAATCAATACTCTCTTATAAACTTGTTCTTTATCCATGATGCTAACTTAAGGCTTGTATACATGCCAATGAACTTGTGCATACAAACGGAGTTAAAGGGATTAAGACCGTTTTTCGGTTTAGCGAATTCGAAAAAATCTTGTCAGGAACCTGGAACAGGTATGTGATATTACGGACGGGATGCTTTTTGACTATATGATCTAGTATTCAACTGAAGGAATACACGATACGAAAAAAATCACAAAGTTTGAAATATCTTTTTACTTTTTTTAGCTACAAGACGCAACACTTTAGATTGATCCAATGAAAATTACTTTAAAGTATATAAAATAACCTTATCGAGGATTCAACTGAACAGATTTCGATTTAATAATACTTTTATGTTATCAAATCTGAAAATTTATTTTGGCACTTACGTTTTTTATTCCGAGCTACACTCTTATTCTCCTCATCTCATCTTTTGCCTTGCAAAAGTATTTGCATCTCTCTCATTTGTTCAGTTCTTCAGATGCTCCGTGGAGCTCATGCAGGCAGGATCTGTGTCACTTTTTTTGCAAATCGGAGCTGTCAGATTTTCGTATTTTTTTTTTTTTAACAGTAAATGCTAATAGTTTAGCCGCTTAAAGATAAATTGAGTGTTAAAAATGTCTGCACAATTTTAACTTGTATTCTTATGACCTTGAACAATATAAAACGCAATATTTTTTATCCGCACTAACTTCGAAATATGTGTAAAATTGGTACGAAATGAAAGAGCAAAACTAAATAAAGTACAACGTTGTTGTGAGTTCTTACCTGAAGGCGACAATGGACTCGTTCTCCAGGAAATTAATAGAAACAGCTTGAAGAAAATAACGTCTCCAAGTCATCACCTTTACCAAGTACTAGATGTTCCAATGTTTTCATCTCTCAAAGCAATATTGGGTAAACATTTTATTTTAGATATTGGAGTGTCGGTTTATACAGCGTTAATCTTACATTTTAACTCAAGACACACGCTAAAATAAATGGTTTTCATTTTAAGATTGAAATACGTCAATCATCAATGTGTTAAGAATGTGTTAAATGTCAAAGGAAACCAGCCTAGGGATGATAATGGAGTTGTGTTTAAATTTTGTTAAGTAAATACTAGCTTTTCACCCCGACTTGTCTGCGTGTCTTTTAAAATTTCCAGAATTAAATGAAAAATATGTAATCCTACTAATGTTGTAAATCTAAATCAATATTACACGTCTCCCTTTTCTCTACTATCGTATTTTACACACATTGCCGGCTGCGTATTCGGTATTTTATAGAATACCTTAGGCAAAGTATAAAATGAATACTATTTAATACAATACCTGAATGTTTTAGGTATTCTATAGAATACCAAATTATACAGATTGCCGGTAACAGATATATCGCCTATAAAACAGTAGGTATATAAGTAAATCAAGTGTTGATAGCCTTCTCATAACGTCGGCAAGAAAAATATGCATTATTTGTTAAATTTTATCGTCCAAATTTATTCAAAACACTTACTTTCTTTCGCTTTTGCGACTATAAATATTACAACCTTATTCTGACTAAGGTAAACATTTTTCCCCTTTCCAACCTGTCAAAAGTTTGAGTAGGTATAGTTTACGAAGACAAATACCAAGAATTTCTAAATTCTAAGTATTTTTCCATAATTTGGTATAAGTCTTGAAGATGTTTCGTGGATTAAACAACAACCAGAATAAAACTATTAGCAATATGGGCCTGAGGATGGAACCGGGGTTATCCTACAGCCCCGGATTTGGAATGCCGCATTTAATACCAGCGGCGTTCATGTATATCTACCTCCGATGAAACTTTACTGAAAGGGGCATTGCATCACATTTAGGTTCTAATATTGGTTAACAAGGTATTGAACTAAACTCATATAATAAAGAGTTAAAAATATATGTTTACAGGACATTCGATTTATTTTTCACTGATACGAAACAATCTCCGGAAAATACACTGTTTCTGTGGAAAAGGCTACGTGAGTAAAACCATGAGAAAAAAAAAACAAATTGACTAAGTATCTTCTCATTCGTTTTCATAACTTTTGTACATATTCCAATTATGATTCAATATGATTTTTATACAACTACTTATCCAATTGATTAAAATATACTTTTTATACGTCTACTCCATACCTTCCGTATGCTTAAAAGTCTCTAGTGCTATTTCTATCGCACAATTATGGCCATGTTCATAAAATATAGTCAACTGAATAAGTAGTTTTTACAATAATTTAAGGCCACACAAATTATTATATAATTTACCAACGACTGTAAACAATGAGTATTAAAACAAATAATTAATTTTCGTTGCTCAATATTTTATTTTATTGTAATCTATCTACGTCTTAAATCTCTATTTATAAGAGTGCTGATTTGTGTTAATGTTTTGACAGCATGAGTTTATAAAGTTTGCGTACGGGCAATACTAAATCAGTGTGCGGTTTGAATTAATTTAATGTTGTGGCGCTAGGTTCGATATTTCGAACTTTGCGCGTGGAAGCATGCGGGACTGCGTGTTTTTAATTTATAGTAATTAAATAAAATTGTACCTATTTTTAAGAAGTTACAAAACCAAACTATTATTGTTTGTATTGCAAAGCAGTAAATATGTTTTTAACACTCTTTTGATACAAAATTAAGGAGTAAAATGGTTTCATCTCAACGATTTGGAGGTGATTTGGTGTTTTTTTTTTCTTTTTATGTGATACCGATACATACATGGCTAAACCAAATTACGTATCATATCGTGTAGTGTGTGTGTGTGTTTTTCCAAATGTAATTTCTCAGTAAATGCCGACGAAAAACTGCTTCAATTGCACTCTATTTTAAGTTTTTTCGAGAGAGCAGCCTTAACATGCGACGAACAAGCGAGGCAGCGAGGCAAAACAAAACCGTCTTGAGTGAGCGCGGCAAACTACACTAAGGCGCCTTTAAGCATGGACAAAAACTGGTAACTCGAGGCTCGGCTTCGGGCGAGGCACGTCCTGACTGACTGAGGATTTGCCTCGCGAGGCTGCTTCGCGAGGCTATTCGCTCTGTCAGTCAGTACCTACGCTGCTAAACAAGTTTCCAAAGAACCCTGATATTGACTAGTATTACACATTATAGTTCCTCTAAAATTGCCAATATAATCAGGTTATTAGCAACAATCCTAGGTTTATCATGAAAAAAGATTGTTCTGCCTATATCTCGGGTAAAAAAAAGTTACTTTAGTAGAATCAGCCAGCATCAAGCTACCCGAAACTGTCAACTGTTTCCCAATCAACCTTGAACCTAATAATTTAGCAATAAAAATGAAATTTGACAGATTGTTGTGTGATTCCTTTTTAGATACGAAGATAATTTCTGCTGAATGCTACGAGCGTGCAAATGGCCAACGTCTAAAAAGGTTGACCAAAACGGTACTTCAAAATGTCCGGTTTGGTCAGGCACAAAACAAGATACTTAATAAGTTACTTCCCCGCTGGGCAATATCGCCCACCAGATTAATTGCAATTTAGTTATTAAAGAGACTTGGAAGACTCAAACTTTTTGAAAAAACGACAGCCAGCACGTATAAATATTATTTGAAGATTTTTGAGGAACACTCAAGATTTCACAAATTCGATTAAACTGTAAATCATGAAGGCCGTCAGATTCGATATCAAATTAAATTTTCGTGATAAATGTGAGGATTACGTCCGTTTCGTCAGATTTTCATCATCCCATTTAAACCTCGTTCGTCTTTGGAATTGGTAATTGACAGTACTACTCATGCGCCTTAACTTGAGACCTGGCTCGGAACTTGAACCTCCCCCTTATAACCCGACGGCCGGTAGGTAAGTAATACTTTCAACTCACTCTTCAGGCAACTTCAGGCCTACTCTCCGAGTACTTATAAGTACCCTTAACACTATAGCTTGAAAAAACAAATTAAGATCGGATTGCCGCTTTCCCGCCTATTTTGTTTTTTTTTTCTGTGACCTGCCAGCTACTCAGCCGTTATGTTACATTTTCATGATTGAAAAAATGGTAAATATTTTACCCAAATCTATGTTATTTTAAAGAACAGTTGAAAGTAAATTATAATAAAGTCATTTCATCATCATCATATCAGCCGGTAACAGATATATCGCCTATAAAACAGTAGGTATATAAGTAAATCAAGTGTTGATAGCCTTCTCATAACGTCGGCAAGAAAAATATGCATTATTTGTTAAATTTTATCGTCCAAATTTATTCAAAACACTTACTTTCTTTCGCTTTTGCGACTATAAATATTACAACCTTATTCTGACTAAGGTAAACATTTTTCCCCTTTCCAACCTGTCAAAAGTTTGAGTAGGTATAGTTTACGAAGACAAATACCAAGAATTTCTAAATTCTAAGTATTTTTCCATAATTTGGTATAAGTCTTGAAGATGTTTCGTGGATTAAACAACAACCAGAATAAAACTATTAGCAATATGGGCCTGAGGATGGAACCGGGGTTATCCTACAGCCCCGGATTTGGAATGCCGCATTTAATACCAGCGGCGTTCATGTATATCTACCTCCGATGAAACTTTACTGAAAGGGGCATTGCATCACATTTAGGTTCTAATATTGGTTAACAAGGTATTGAACTAAACTCATATAATAAAGAGTTAAAAATATATGTTTACAGGACATTCGATTTATTTTTCACTGATACAAAACAATCTCCGGAAAATACACGGTTTCTGTGGAAAAGGCTACGTGAGACCATGAGAAAAAAAAAACAAATTGACTAAGTATCTTCTCATTCGTTTTCATAACTTTTGTACATATTCCAATTATGATTAAATATGATTTTTATACAACTACTTATCCAATTGATTAAAATATATTTTTTATACGTCTACTCCATACCTTCCGTATGCTTAAAAGTCTCTAGTGCTATTTCTATCGCACAATTATGGCCATGTTCTTAAAATATAGTCAACTGAATAAGTAGTTTTTACAATAATTTAAGGCCACACAAATTATTATATAATTTACCAACGACTGTAAACAATGAGTATTAAAACAAATAATTAATTTTCGTTGCTCAATATTTTATTTTATTGTAATCTATCTACGTCTTAAATCTCTATTTATAAGAGTGCTGATTTGTGTTAATATTTTGACAGCATGAGTTTATGAAGTTTGCGTACGGGCAATACTAAATCAGTGTGCGGTTTGAATTAATTTAATGTTGTGGCGCTAGGTTCGATATTTCGAACTTTGCGCGTGGAAGCATGCGGGACTGCGTGTTTTTAATTTATAGTAATTAAATAAAATTGTACCTATTTTTAAGAAGTTACAAAACCAAACTATTATTGTTTGTATTGCAAAGCAGTAAATATGTTTTTAACACTCTTTTGATACAAAATTAAGGAGTAAAATGGTTTCATCTCAACGATTTGGAGGTGATTTGGTGTTTTTTTTTTCTTTTTATGTGATACCGATACATACATGGCTAAACCAAATTACGTATCATATCGTGTAGATTACTACCTATTTTTTTCCAAATGTAATTTCTCAGTAAATGCCGACGAAAAACTGCTTCAATTGCACTCTATTTTAAGTTTTTTCGAGAGAGCAGCCTTAACATGCGATGAACAAGCGAGGCAGCGAGGCAAAATAAAACCGTCTTGAGTGAGCGCGGCAAACTACACTAAGGCGCCTTTAAGCATGGACAAAAACTGGTGACTCTAGGCTCGGCATCGGGCGAGGCACGTCCTGACTGACTGAGGATTTGCCTCGCGAGGCTGCTTCGCGAGGCTGCTTCGCGAGGCTACTCGCTCTGTCAGTCAGTACCTACGCTGCTAAACAAGTTTCCAAAGAACCCTGATATTGACTAGTATTACACATTATAGTTCCTTTAAAATTGCCAATATAATCAGGTTATTAGCAAAAATCCTAGGTTTATCATGAAAAAAGATTGTTCTGCCTATATCTCGGGTAAAAAAGTCACTTTAGTAGAATCAGCCAGCATCAAGCTACCCGAAACTGTCAACTGTTTCCCAATCAACCTTGAACCTAATAATTTAGCAATAAAAATGAAATTTGACAGATTGTTGTGTGATTCCTTTTTAGATACGAAGATAATTTCTGCTGAATGCTACGAGCGTGCAAATGGCCAACGTCTAAAAAGGTTGACCAAAACGGTACTTCAAAATGTCCGGTTTGGTCAGGCACAAAACAAGATACTTAATATAGTAAGTTACTTCCCCGCTGGGCAATATCGCCCACCAGATTAATTGCAATTTAGTTATTAAAGTGACTTGGAAGACTCAAACTTTTTGAAAAAACGACAACCAGCACGTATAAATATTATTTGAAGATTTTTGAGGAACACTCAAGATTTCACAAATTCGATTAAACTGTAAATCATGAAAGCCGTCAGATTCGATATCAAATTAAATTTTCGTGATAAATGTGAGGATTACGTCCGTTTCGTCAGATTTTCATCATCCCATTTAAACCTCGTTCGTCTTTGGAATTGGTAATTGACAGTACTACTCATGCGCTCATACCCTTACCAACCCGACGGCCGGTAGGTGAGTAATACTTTCAACTCACTCTTCAGGCAACTTCAGGCCTTATGAGTACCCTTAACACTATAGCTTGAAAAAACAAATTAAGATCGGATTGCCGCTTTCCCGCCTATTTTGTTTTTTTTTCTGTGACCTGCCAGCTACTCAGCCGTTATGTTACATTTTCATGCTTGAAAAAATGGTAAATATTTTACTCAAATCTACGAGTATGTTATTTTAAAGAACAGTTGAAAGTAAATTATAATAAAGTCATTTCATCATCATCATATCAGCCGAAAGACGTTCACTGCTGGACATAGGCCTCTTCCAAGCGTCGCTACAACGACCGGTCCTATAGTCATTTAAAAAAATAAAATCTTTAATTAGTACTCATCTTTATGTCATTTCAATTTTACATCGCGATGTATTTGAGTGGCTGTCTAAGTTGTATGGAAGTTTTTTTTTTAAATTTGACAACTGTCCGTCGAAAACGATTTTCCCTAGGGCTGAATCCTAGGGAAAATCGTTTTCACCTGACAGCCGTAATGAAAAGCACAGTGTTTACCTCGAGTGAAAGACCTATTTAGTCCCTCGAACTATTGGCTTGCTGGGCAATTCTACCTAACAACAAAATGTTATCATTAATTTGTCTGGAAAACTTGGTGTTGCTGATGATTTCCTCTCTGAACAACTTATTATGTTACTGATTATATTACAGGCATGAACATGTTATAAGACCGGCTGATATTCCTTTACTTTCCCATAAAGTTCCGCGAAAAAAGAAGAATTTTGATGTCTTAAAAGTTTAAGTATCATACGCTACGTTCGGACTCCAAACGCCGTCTCGGGACTAAATCAGTAACTTTCAGCCCTAAGATAATAATGTACTTACTATGTGCAATAGCAACAGCGACTTAAAGGGATTATTAAAAAATCGAAGTGGGGCTACTAGGGCATGGGGGTACCATTTGAAAGAACGCTGTTTGTATATTTCAAACATTTTTTCTTTTTTAGGGTTCCGAACAAAAAACGGAACCCCTATAGAATCACTCGAGTGTCTGTCTGTCCGTCTGTCATAGCCAGTTTTCTCCGGATCCACTGGACCGATTCTGTTGAAGTTTAGCACACATATGAACCTCTGTGACCTAAATACAGAAGTGTTACGTAAATTATTAAATAATAGTAAATTATTTTATAAAAAATAGTTTTGTGAAAAATATTGTGTGACATATCAAATGAAGGGGCTTATTGTGAGGGTTTTAATTCTACTTTTTCATAATTTTAAAATTAATAGTTTTGAAGTTATTCCGAAAATTTGACAAAGAATGACCATCTCCCATTCCCCTTTCCTTATCTACGAAACTAATGAGCCTTAAATTTTGAAAAAAAATGGAGATCTTTACCTATAGATTACAGGAAAATCTATAAGAATTCTATAGTGATAAAATTACATGGTTAAAGAAAAGAAATTCGTTCGGAACCCTTTGCACGCTAGTCCGACTCGCACTTGGCCAGTTTTTTTAGGCCGGTTCAGTTTTCAACTTTTGACGAAAAATGTAAAAAAAATTACCTTTCCCCCTTATCTCCGAAGTTTGTATAGAGACAAATCTGAAATGATGCTATATGTATAATAGAAGTTTAAGTAAATATTACAGGAAAATAAAACGATGCTTCTAAATAGCATGCTTTTTCAGAAATCATCAACTTAAAATTTCATTAAATCCACTATCGGTAAAGAGAGAGAGAGAGAAAACATTGATACGATACATTGATCGATACATATATTCTTTACGATACATTATAGTAAAGAACGACCCTTTAGGGTGCTTGTCCAATACAGAGAGCGAGGCAGCGGAGAGAAAAAACAGAGTAATTTTAACCAATGGTTTTTTTTTACATGAAATCCCCGCACCACGTGAATCACTGACATTGTTTTTTTTTTTTTTTTTGACGATGGCCACTCGCAGTTTCAGCCCTAGAGGGTTGTCAACTACTGAACCGGACTTGCCTGTGTGGACCTCAAATGAATTTAAGGCCCCCAGCCGAGGCTACAACTGACATTGTAACTGACATGATTGGTTAACATTTCTTTGTTTCTCCGCTCTGCTATCTTGCTCCGCGCAAATGGATGGGCGGGCACCCTTATGCGAATGAAGTTTTTTGAACACTAGAATTAAATTAGCAAATTCTTGATTCCTGTGGACCGTACCTACCAAAAGTGCTCATGAAGTTCGTGAACAGGAAAGTGAATAGGACTTGTGCTGCAACAGGAATATCTAAAAGTACAAATTACACTAGTGTTGGTCGTAACATTTTTATCCAGGCTAATCCATAAAACGAATATCCTATAGTATATTAAAAAATATAGGTAACATTTATTTTTCATTTTTGAATTTATGTTACTGTCTCGAACATGTTATTTGCATTAGCTCCTAAATAATTTTCTTGCCCCCCCTAAACGACGCCGTTGAGCCGAGGTCCGTACCCCACAGGGGGTGCCCTCAGCGAGCGGAGTTTTAGTATATATAATTTTTTGTAGCCTCGGCTGGGGGCCTTAAATTCTTGAGGCCCACACAGGCAAGTCCAGTTCAGTAGTTGACAACCCTCTAGGGTTGAAACTGCGAGTGGCCATCGACAAAAAAAAAAAAAAAAATCTTAAAGTTTATCGATTTAACTCTAATTAAAACAATAGTCATCTTCATAAGACAAAATGGGTTTTATTGACATTTGACATGTATACCTAACCGCTAATATTACTGATACAATATTGTAAATAAATGCAAATCAATACAACTCGACTGCCCCATGTGGGGCAGTTATTATCATGGTATTGCTTGCATAACTCGATAAAATGTACAGCGGGTCTAAAAAGGCCACTTTAGCAAAATCAGAAAACATGACGTTACCCATCACTGTCAATTTTACACAATCAGACTTGAACCTAATGCGTTAGCGATAAAGTTGAAAATGAAAGTCAGATTGCTGTGTAATTAATATTATGATTCTAATATGATTTTACTAAAGTGGCCTTTTAGCCCCCCCTGAACAGCGGATTTTTGTTTCGCGATTTCGGGATTTATCCCATAGTAAAAGCTGTTCACAATTATGAGTACAATGACCCCTTAAGAGGTATTGTGTTTATTCTGTTACATGTTAGATATGTATAATAATAATAAGGAACTTGTCGACATGTGGGATGTGAACACAGCAGTCATTATGCCGATAGTCGTGACGGCCATTGGCATTATTGCCAAAAGCCTCGACCAACATCTCAAGAGGCTCTCGTTGGGTGCTGGATCAAGGGCTTGATCCAGAAAGCAGTACTCCTGGACACGGCGCGCATCGTTAGGAGGTTCCTCTCTCAGGAGCCTTGACCACCGGTAGCTTGGACCCTGTTCCCGATACTGGTGGGCTACTATTTTTTATATTTTTAAATGTTTATAATGCTTTATTTCAGACCAAGTCCATAATGAGAGCATTTTACCTATTTAATAAAAAAATCATTACATACCAAATACTTCTTATAAAACTGTTTCGTTACTGAGTGACTGACTAAGGGCCTGACAGACAACGCATAGCAGAAACAGCTGTTTGTAGATCCCTTGGGGAATATAGAGGTGCGCTAAGAGAGCCTATTCCCGAAATTCCTAAGGGAGCGGGAAAAGACATGCTTGTGCGGAAATGCCGAATGTCACTCAATAAGTCAGAAATGGAAGAGTTTTATATGTAATTATCTATACTAAAATATAAAGCTGAAAAGTTTGTTTGTATGTTTGTTTGCTTGAACGCTCAGGAACTACTAGTTCGATTTGAAAAATTCTTTCAGTGTTAGATAGCCCATTTATTGAGGAAGGCTATAGGCTACATATCATCACGATGAGACCAATAGGAGCGGAGCAGTGATGAAAATTGTGACGCAGACGAAGTTGTGCGGGTCAACTAGTATTTATATAAAACTCTTCCATTGATGTTAGAAAATCGTTCTCGTTGTCATCGGCAAGCGTGACGTCAGAAATTAGCGGTGTCGCAGCGGCCATTATGGACCATCGACTAGAGGTGAATATCCTACGAGCGGCGGCGCGAACCGATCCACCAATCAGCTCGTACCTACTCTCTAATAATGCCAAAAGCCTGTTTAATATTATAGTCGTTTATTACTAGTTACAACTTATCTCAGACAAAAACACCGCTAATAGATATTTGAATGAATCTATTAAATCGATATCTTTTTTTGCTATATCAAATGTGTCTCGTTTTTTAGGGTTCTGAACCTCTATATCGAAAAACGGAACCCTTATAGGATCACTCGGTTGTCTGTCTGCCTGTCTGTCTATCGGTCTGTTACACCGCATTTTCTCCGAAACTACAGGACTGATTCAGATGAAATTTGGTACATATATAACTTTTTGCAACCCAAACACAAACGTGTAACGAAAATAAATAAATTTTGAAAATGAGGTTGTTTTTGGGGGACAATTAATGAGATAATTAAAAATAATTAATTTTTCAATTTAATGCTCCATTTACGAAATATTAAACTAAAAGTGCAAATTTTGTTTTAATTTTTCGGCTTCCCTCTAAAAGCTAAACTCTAGCTAAGCTAAAAAATCTGGAAAGTTGACAATATGACGATAGTGCATTTCATGAACTTTAAAGGAAAATTATAGCGGTTAAGATAGCATTATTATTTTAGCAGTAATAGTCGTTATACAATATCCTTAGAATTAATTCTTTAAAGTGACTAAGATGTAATAGTTGCTTGTTTATAACGGAAAAAAATGCATTGGAAAACAGAATCTAAAATAAAAAGCAATAATAAATTATCATAAGCTTCACAAAGCTGCCGCTAGATGGCGCTGTACCAATGGGTCCTGAATCGCGCTAAACAATAGAATCTGTACACCTGAAGAGTATGTTTGTTTTTTTGCTTGAACGCGCTAATCTCTAGAACTACTGGTACGATTTGACACGCACTTTCCCGTTTTTTTTTTATAACGGACAATTTCGATGAATTTTAAGATAGAAAGTTTAGTTTTGATTTTTTTTTTTTAATTTAAAACGTGAATCAAAACCATCGATATGAAATATTGACTTAAAAGCTTTACATCGCAATAAAGTTAAAAACGCGACCAAGTGCTCCGTAGTCGCACGCCACAATTGTAACATTTTATAATATATATGTCGTGGATAACGATATTGTTTTAATAAAATTTGCTCAATTGATTAATGGGGCAAACGCCGTGACTATATTTAATAATGGCGGCACGTGGACAGAGTAGTTTTGGAAAGTGGGGATTGTCGAACGGGCACTTCGCATCAGGACGTGGACCAAGGCACTTCTCCAAAACGAAACTGTCGGTTTGCCTAGTTAGACTGATTTGTGTGTAGTATTTAGTTTATTCGATTATTAAAATAAAAGTGCAGTTACATTTACACTTCGTGTTATTCAACGCCACTTACGAAATGGACCCTTTACCACCGAACCAAGATGGTGACGCTCCACCGTCGCTGACCTCGACATATAAATGTTGGTCGTCATCGTGAGGAGCTCGCGTGGCTGGAGAATCAATCTTCGAAGTTAAGCAACGCTTGCCAAGGTTGGTCTGTGGATGGGTGACTATCTTAACATACCGAGTTTCCTCCGTGCCTCGGAATGCACGTTAAGCCGTTGGTCCCGGCTGTCATTTGTAGATCTTTGGCAGTCGTTACGGATAGTCAGAAACCAGTAAATCTGACCCCAGTCGTGCCATGAAGTACAGTGTTACCCAGTTAATAGGTTGTGGAGGTCTGGTAGGCAGCCGCTCCTCGTAAAATACTGGTATTCAGCTAAATCCGGCTTGACTGGAAGCCGACCCCAATATAGTTGGGAAAAGGCTAGGCAAATGATGATAAATGTTGGTCGTCAATTACTCGTTATTTTGTAAAGCGCTACTAAGCTGTAATGGCTTTCCTTTTAATTTCGTTAAACAACCGGTAACAGAATAAACGCAAAACATACTTCTTAAGGGGTCATTTTACTCATAATTATGATCACTTTCACTATGGGACCAACACTGAAATAGCGAAAAAATCGACTCTCCCATAAGTTTATGTGCGCATAACTCGACAAAATGTACTGAACAGCCGAATTTTTTTTTCGCGATTTCGGGTTGTTCCCAAAGTATCTAAAAGTTGTTCATAATGATAAATACAATAACCCCTAATCATCTGCCTAGCCTTTTCCCAACTAAATTGGGGTCGGCTTCCAGTCAAACCAGATTCAGCTGAATACTAGTGTTTTACGTGGAGCGGCTGCCTATCAGACCTCCACAACCCATTAACTGGGTAACACGGTACATCTTGGCAAGACTGGAGTCAGATTTACTGGCTTCTGACAATCCGTAACGACTACCAAAGATCTACAAATGACAGTAACAACTACAATAACCCCTAAAGAGGCGTTAATTCTGTTACACGTTGTATACGTTACTACAATGATTTTTTTCATGTTTCCAAAAACAACCGTTTAGCTGGCAGAGGGGACACACTTGACTAACTTAAATACTAACTTAATATTTTTCACACACCCTCAATATTTTTAAACGGCCTATCCAACTACAACATCGGATAGACGATAAAAAATTCTTCGCCTTTTTACCCGACTGCGATAGAAGGAGGGTTACGTTTTTCGAGTGTATGTGTATATTTCTTTGGCACGCCCTAGAGCCTAAACGGCTCGATGGATTTTAGCTTGAGAGGTGTCGTTAGATTCGTATTTACTGTGAGAGTGACAACGGGTATATCAAAATGAAAAAAAAAAAAATGGCGGATGTTTGGCGCCAAATTATGACTTCAAAAAAAAATATTTTTTCAAAACCTGTCGAGTGGGGTATTAATTAAGTTTCTCACTAAAATGTAGGAAATGGAAATAAAAAAATTTACTTTGTCAAATAACCCGACCGCTTAAAACGACAAATTTTTTTTCAACAAGTGCTACTTTGTACATTAAGTCGGGTTATTTCGTCTTTTAATTCAATAATTATTATGATAGTTTTTCTGCGATTGTACTTTGTAAGTTATTTGCATTTGATACAGTTATGTCCTTTAGACATCCTGTTTTATGTATTAGATACAGTAACGGTTTATTGAAATGAATTGTCCGGTGGGTGAGAATGACACCATCAAAATATAATTTCGTGGTCGCGTCTTCCAACACTGTTATGGGGCTGTATTTGTAGTATGGTACAACAGAGTCTAAACTTTGAATTGCTGAGCTAGTTTTTGGTGAATGATGTTGGCTACTTATCCATGTATATGTTTACAGTTTGGGCTATTGAATTACACGCGCCTGTAATGTGGATAATTTCTGGAGAACTATTCCATTTTCTAAAAGTGTCAGTGGTTAAATTCTTAACATCGATCATCTAATAAACTTTCTGTCATTTTTAGTTTCTATTACTTGGTCCTGTACAGCAAGCATGAAGTATTCAGTTTCAGGGAAAAACTCACCTCGATTAGCCACTCGCCTGACGCCTTTTTTTATCGATATTTATTTGGCATAAATCTTGTCGACGTATTCCATGTAGAGAGACTTCCGGGTCTATTCTAGAATTTTGTTTCATCATCGGTTATCTACTCAATCTTTTGTTCATTTTTGTATTTTAAATTCAGAATTCAATTTAATTTCTATTTCAATTTTATTGCGAAACATAGTAGGTACATAGTTATAAATTCTAGCTGAGGTGAATGCGCAGTTCACTGTATTTTACCAATTTAGGCATGCAAAATTGTTATTTATGATATTATAAATTTCATTAATTATTACAAAAATCATAATTAATATTGTAACCAATCCAATTGCTCAAATTAAACAAATGTCATCAATTATCAATGAAATCATGCTTTGTCATAAATTAAATTTAAAACGTATACAATGTCATAAATTGAGATCAATGAGTAATGTCAAAGAATAAAATGTCATAATAATAATAAGGCATGGCAGTTTTGTGGCGAACTGTTGGGCAGTAGCGACCCCACGGACCTGGTCTCCCGGGAGAAGTCTTGTTCTCTCTCTGGCTTGCCTTTATTGGCTGGCCGGAGTGAACACTGACGAGGAACAGTGCTCCCACCTCTATCTTGCCTTAATCGGCCAGTCTGAGTGGAGATTCGCAAGAGCAAACGTGCTCGGGAGAAGGATGTATAATCCAGTAAGATCTGCTGGTAAGGATCTTGACCGTACTTCCGGGATTGTCCTGATAGCCGTTGTATACCTCTCCACTCCTTTAGCACCTCAGGATATGTTGCCCCTTGGCGCTACGTCACTTTGTGCTAGTAACCGTTTTCGGGGGGCCCATTTATTGAGTGTGCAAATCACCCCCTGTCATTTTAAAGCAGATTTAATTGTCTGTGGTCAGGCAGGGGCCAAAATTTCTTCCATAGTAAGCGATTATCAGTCCACTAAACCAGCCAAACCCATAGCGTTTCATCTTTTGTTTCCATATTCTGCTATAGTCCTGCTCCAACCGGGGATTGTCCTAGGGTATACTTTCACAGTGCATACAGCTATAATCGTGGTGTCCCATTCCATTTGAAATGTCTAACGGGGCCTCTGCGAGTTGGCTTCGGCCCCTCGTACGCCTATCAAAAGACCGGGTCTCCAGGGACGCGAGAAAATAAAAACTAAAAAAAATACGTTAGAGAATACTTGCATAGGCACAACCTTGTAGCCAGGATTATCCATCAGCAACTTGCTCTGAAATACTCTCTTGTGGAGTCGGAGGTGCTTACAGGTATGCGCCCGACCCAGTTCTCGATACTGGCAATATCACATTGTACTGGGATCGGTCCATCATCACTGATAGGACTATTCTTGCCAATAATCCTGATATAGTGGTGGTGGACCGAATCGAGAAGCGTGCAATGATTGTAGACATAACCGTCCCGTATGATAAGAGTCTCGTAAAATCCGAGAAAGATAAACAAATAAAAAATTTTGACTTGCCTCGCGAGGTTGTCGACATGTGGGATGCGGATTCTGCAATCATTGTACTGATAGTCGTGTCGGCTAATGGCTTAATAGTCACGAGCCTCGACCAACACCTCAGGAGGCTCTCGTTGGGCAGCTGGATCAAGGGCTTGATTCAGAAAGAGGTATTTCTGGCACGGTGACATTGTCAGCAGGTTCCTCTCTCTGGAGCCCTGACCGCCTGTAGCTTGGACTCTGTTCCCGATACCGGTGGGCTACTATTTTTCATATTTGTAAATGTTTTTTTTTTTTAATTATTTAATAATGTAATGTATAAGAATATTAATTGAATAAAGGAGATGTACATAACTAATGTTCTGACATTATTCTGTCGAAATGATTACATATTGTTGTCTACCAAGCGGTAGACAAGCAGAAGATAAGCATTCCATTTTTATGTCACGCGCTGTGTAGTTTCTAAAATAAGTACATGTTTGATTTTATAAAAATACCCACTTCATATAATATGTACAGGCAGAATACTATTAATATACGAAGATAGGAATATAATGGTTTACAGCTTTCCGTGCTTTGAATGCCGCATATCGCCCTAACACACCTTTTTTGCGCTCTGAACACCGTCTCCATTTTCGTGGAGTTACCCAATATATGAACCTGTAGCGTAACGTAGACGTAACATAAGCATGATACGCTATAACTAAAACTTTTCAGTGTACCTACCTCTTTTGCGAGATTGCGTAAAGCATATGAATGCTGGTTCAGGCGATTACATACCTACACTGTCAGTGTGCGTTTTTCACGACATGTCTCTATAAGTACAGTTCCAGTCCCAAGAATTTTATAGATGCCGTTTCTGAAATAGTACTGTCTCGAATTTTTATGTCATTCACGTAAATTATAAACAATAAAGATCCTAAATCCCACCTTGGGGCACTCCATAGTTATTTGTTCACTGACTCTATATAGTTTTTGAGGTTATGCTTATCTGTTTTCGTTAAATGTTTTCTGTCGGCTAAGTACGATATCAAAAGGTTCAAAACATTGCCATTTACGTAGTATGGAAGATGTAGATTTGGCAAAAAAGTATTGTCTATAAAACTTGTGGTCTGTCTGTCATGTAAGTTTAAAAAATAAATGTCGATGAGATCACTGCATCTTTCTTTTCTCGATTGAGTTAAACTTGGCTGGCACGATCTAGGGTGGTATTTGCGAAATTTAGTCAATGCCGTGTAAATTTTTTGTTTCTGGGATTTTAGGCACCTTTGGCCCATAGATATACCTTACGAAATAACATACATATATATAATAATACAGATTGAGTTTTGGTCATAAGGAATTTTAATAGTAATTTGTACCTACCTCGTACATGTTTTGGCCGAAAACAAGACACCTCCTTTTATAGGCACACATGAAGTGATTTGGGTAGGTATTTTTTTGAAAGAGTACTTTCTCGGAGTGGACCCATTTCAATTTGGTGAAGATCTGATGAAGAGCTTCGGAGATAGGCAACTCCTCAATAACTTATAGCAAATGGACCGGGATTGCTGAAGAAATCGTAGGCAACATATGTTTATTGTTTACACCAGTTCATAACATAACATCACGCTAATACGCTGTGAAGGGATACGCATGTGTGAATTTCAACACACATTAAGTATAAACTAACTTAAATTTCGGAAGTCGGTGTCAGGAAACGTAGAAACAAAACCAAAAACACCGACTTCGTCAATACTTTTTAGTGTTACGTAGGTAGTCCCGTTGGTTACCCTTTGGGGTAACTAACGGGACTTAATTACTAAGCCTCCGCTGTTTGTCCATCCTACCGTACCTACGTCTGTCTGTCAGCGGGCAGTATCTCATGAACCGTAATGTAGGTACACAGTTGAAATGTCCAGTGTGTGTAATTGTGTACATCTGTTGCCGCTATAACAACAGCATCCTACTAGAAACGTATTTTTTTTTGTTTGCTCTGCAATATTCGTCACAAACAAAACTTTAAAACTGAAAGGGGTACGGAACCATTCTTGCGCGAATAGGTCGCGCACTTGGCTGGTTTTTTCTTTAATATGTACTTCAAATGGGTAGGTACAGTATTGCATTGTTAAAGCTGAATTTATTTATCACGTTTATAAAAATCTTACAACATGTGTTATTCGTTACTTAATTAAAGTTTGAATAAATACAAACAATGAACTTTAATAACCCATTCAAATATCTAAATTATAGGTAACTGTGCAATAATCTGCCTATTGAGGTATTAAAACACAAATTTTTAAGAGATTGATAAATTTAAGCTTAAATAGATGCCATATATCATTAGGGCGGGCGGGAAAATAGAACAAGGGTAGCGTCGGGCGGCGCACGCGGTTTGCGAGGGGTCAGCGGGGGCGCGGGGGGCGCCGGGACGCCCTCCCTAATCTCATTACCGCGCACACGGCCGCTCCGCTGACCTTAGCCTGCTACCCGACATGGGAACCCGCATTACAATAATTGTGTTCCAAACCATTGTTTATATCAGGTACCCATGTCAATCCATACAACACCAGCCCAAGGATTCACCCATGAACAAACTTAAGCTTTAAATTAATACTCACCCTTACAATGTTTCTTTCAATAGGCACCAATTTATAAAACCAATTTTCAGACACTTGATTGAGTAAAGAAACATTCACTTTATTGAAACATAGATACCACGGCACGTACTAGTGTTCAAAACATCGTAACTTGTGTTGTGCGGGAGTAGTCGAGTGTTGATTCGCGATCCTTGGTACTAACGATCGAGTCGGGCGAGCGGCGGCGGGTCGGAGGGTGCTCGGCGGTGCGCTCGCGGGCGCGTCGCGACGTCGGCGGCGCAGAGAGGCGTGTGCGCGCGCGGCCGCCGGCACGCGACCGGTCGCGCCGCTCCCTGCCACGGCGCACAGTCTCCGCTTTAATCGCACTTGACACCGTACCGCGTTCGATCTACAAGAAAGTTTCACATTTCTATGTCACTATGCGAAGAAAGCCGCAAGAACCTCAGTCATAGGACTGAGGTTCCTGCGGCTTTCTTCTCGGCTCTTCTGATCAAATCTGTTCCTTCGTGTCAACTGCTGCTCGGTAAAACTACTGGAAAAGCACTGACGAAGCCGACCTAACACAGTTCTAATTGAGTTAGGTAATTCCACGACATTCAGATACCTATCGTGAATACAATAGTAGATAGGTATATGGAATAGGCTTCACTATTGATATAATGGGTGGGTCAACGTACACAACAGACGTAACAAAAACTTTTTCTTTAGTTTGATTCACTCAGTTAGACTTTGACGAACTGAAAGACGGTGAAAGTAATTGCCAATTCTCTCTGCGAGATAACACGACAGATAAGTTCGCAGTACTTTTCTTTCTTGTCATGCAAACAATCAATCGCTAATTCAATTATTATGCACCTTATAAAAATATAGATTTTCCGGTTGGACTGGGAGCCGACCCCAATATATTTGGGAAAGGCACATGATGGTTAAGGATCTTTACTGCCATTTTTTCACGATAGGTGTCGCTTCGCGCATTGCAACAGTGCATGCAGGTGGCCATTAAAAGCTGTCAATTCAACACATATAACTGAATATTAAAATATTTAGTACACAGAGCTCCTCAGAAGATATTACTCGAAGAACAGAATCTTTTAGCACTTAACAATCAATGTAGTAGGTAGTTCTTTGGAAAACATATCACTAGAGATTATTATCTGTACAAAGGCTATTTTATTTATATTTTATAAAAGTATACTGATTGAAAAATCATTTATAGGCAATCTTGAGTCAAAAACATGAAGCTATTAGCACGTTCGTTATGGTGGTGGTGGTGGTGGTGTGGTGGTTTAAAGATATAATATTCGTAGGAATGTATGCTTACGTTAATAATACGAGTATTTAGTGCACGAAAATTAAGGTAATTAGAAAGAATAATTCGTGTTTTGAAAATTGGTACAGTTGTTCTTTGAGGTGTCCAGATGAACATAGGTGAGCCGGTGGTGGGGGAGGGAGGAACAGGGATCTTTTTTTCAGTTTTATGCTTGTATCTCCAAAACCATTAAAAATATCTCCTTGCTCACTTCTACATTATAATTTACATTTAACTGTAGGGTCAATACTTTAGGAGACAAAAATCATACAAAGACGAATGGTAATTTATGACCCAGAAGCCGACAGAGTTGAGACCTATCGTAGTTTTTTTGTCATCTAAAGTGAACCATTATTGTCGATCTTATTATTGTAAGGTAAAATAAGTTACTAAAACTAACAAATACACTAAACTAAAAACAAACTAAAATATAGCATCAAAAAATTCATCCTCAACGCTGTCAGCTGGTAATGTGCCCAAGAGACTGGCGGCATTGCCACGTTGAATGGCAATGCTTAATCTTTGCCCAAAGTAAAAGCCAGCTCTTGGGTCACGGGAAGTGTCAACCAGCCGTTTCAAAATTTCTTTGAAAAGGCTGTGAGCACAAGGGCCCTACGGCCCGAGGGTTTCAACCCCAAACGGCTCGAAAATATAATTACCAATAATGTTACCATATTTCCGCCGCTTGAGGTCTTCCGCAGCCGCAGCGGCAGCGCCAGCACAACCCGATGAACTAGGAAGATGGGATGGCGCAAGAGTGTCGATACAGGTTGCATCCCACACTAAAGGCCTACCCATCTTCCAAGGAAACAAAGACATGCCGTCCGGTCTTTTGCCATCGTCTCGTGCCAAGACATTGGGTTCTAGAACGGCTGGAACGCCAACAATGACGAGAGCTCGTCGGATTATGTCGTTTAAATTAGCGTGTCGTGCAAAACGGCCTAAAGTAGAGCAAGAGTATCTATTTTATTTTATTTCGATGGCTAACGCATAAATACATGACCTTGAAAATGTCTTCAGTAAGCTAAATCTCGAAAAGTTATTTTACCCATTCTTACAAGTATGCCGGTCGTGTTTGGGCTCATATAAATTGTACAGATGGGTTATATCCATTGCAGCTAACAACGGCCTGATGATGGACACCATAAAGGTGACTAGTGGCTCACTTAGTTGACTACTCTTATACCCATCGTGTTTGGGCTCATATGAATTGTACAGATGGGTTCTATCCATTGCAGCTAGTAACAATACTCTTATGATGGAAACCACAAAGGTGAGTAGTGGCTCTCTTAGTTGACTACTCCTATACCCATCGTGTTTCAGCTCATTTAAATCCTTTTGATTAGAATGATGGCTCACTAAGTTGACTTTTCTTATACTCTTTATGATTAATAATGAATAGTACCGCCCCGTACGATTCATATTAGCCCAAAAACGGTTTGTACAAGAGTAGGCAAATAAGAGAGCCACTACTCACCTTGATGATTTCCATCAGCAGATCTTTGTTATTAGCCACAATGAATAGTACCACCCCGTACAATTCATATGAGCCCTAAGACGATGAGTATTGGAGTAGTCAACTAAAAAGTTGACTACTCCAATACCCATCGTTACTGGGTACTCATCTTCATTATTTCCATCAGTCGATCGTCGTTATCAGCTGAAATGAATAGTACCACTCCGTACAATTCATATGAACCCAAACACGATGGGCATAGGAGTAGTCATCTAAAACTTAAAACTCAAACTCAAAAATATTTATTTCAAATAAACCATGTACAAGCACTTTTGAATTGTCAAGGTCAGTCGGTCCAAAAAGATGAAGCTAGTTGCACGTTTCTCTATGGAGAATAACGTGCAAAAAAACTCCACGGACACTCTTTTAAAACTTACTCAAAATCACAAATAATGAATATAGCAACAGATTTCTACCGATCCTTGTACATGCAGACTCTACATCAGCCAACTCAAAATACTTCCAATTTCACTGGCCCACCTCAAGACCCTGTACTGCTAGAGAGGTTCACGGAACGAGAAGTACTCTCAAAAATAGAAAACCTTAAGACAGACAAAAGCAATGGACCGGACGGCATATCAAACGAAGCATTGAAGGCAGCTAAATATCTACTAGTTTCTTATATAACTGATCTCTACAACAAAGTACTGGACAACAGAAAAATACCAAAAGATTGGGCACAGTCTGATATCATACTGATATATAAGAAAGGAGACCAAGCTGATATTGGCAACTATCGCCCCATCAGCCTTCAACCAAACATATGACAAACTATTTGCAACATGTCTCGAAAACCGTCTTGAAAACTATACTGAGACGTATCAGCCAGTAGAACAGGCAGGATTTAGGAAAGGTTTCTCAACGGTCGACCACATACACACGCTAGAGCTGGTCATTGAAAAATATGAAGAACAAATATCTCCACTTTATCTGGCCTTCATTGATTATGCTAAAACATTTGACTCAATCTCACATGAAAGTCTATGGAGAGCCTTAGAGGACTGTAACATTCCAAATGAAACAATAGAGCTCATAAAAGACATCTATGAGAAAAGTGTAAGTAGAGTCAAACTGGATAAAAAAGGCCCAGAAATAAAAATATGCAGAGGTGTGAGACAGGGTGACTTATTATCACCCAGATTGTTCATTACTGTTCTTCAATATATCATGAAAAGCTTAAACTGGATTGAAAAGGGAATTTTTATAACTGGAAACTACCTTAGCAACCTTAGATTTGCTGATGACATCATACTGTTTTCGGAAACACCAACACAGTTACAAATGATGATGAACGACCTCAACAACGTCAGTCGTCAAATCGGGTTAGAACTGAACACCACAAAAAACCAAGGTTATGACAAACAAAGACATCCAATTAAAGTTGGGGAAGGACTACTAGAGTATGTACAAGAATATATATATCTAGGCAAACAAATCTCCTTCAAAAAATCTAGACATGAAGATGAATTAAACAGACGAATAAACATGACTTGGAATAAATTTTGGAGCTACAAAGAATTATTAAAGTCAAACATACCCACCAGTCTAAAGTCGATTGTTTTGGATTCCTGCCTACTGCCCTGCCAAACGTGGATCTATAAAGGAAAAGTTGAAAAAAAAATTCGAACCTGCCAGAGAGCAATAGAGCGGAGCATTCTAAACCTAAAACGAATGGATAAACAAAAGAGCTCTCACTGCAAAAAGTTAAAATGGAAATGGTCAGGCCACGTAGCACGCAAGAAAAATGACCGATGGTCCAACAAAACAGTACACTGGTCTGGCCCTACCGGTAAAAGAAAAGGAGGTAGAGCCCCTGAAAGATGCCTTGATGAAATAAAAGAGACAGCAGATAATGATTGGGAATCAAAAGCCAAGGACAGAAATCAGTGGAGTGAAATGGAGGAGGCCTTTACTCGAAAAGAGGTCCTTAAATAAAAATAAGTAACTTAGCAAACTTGAATACGTCAACTATATTTGTAAAAATCGAAATGAAATTGAATTTAATCAGAATTGTATTTATCAATGTTAAAAATGAATAATGAACAAGCATATAATTTAATGTAATTTAAGGATAAATAAATGGCTATATTATTATTATTATACGGCGCTACAGTCTCGATAATTAAGGTACAAACTTTGATAGACAATCCCTATAGATCTTCGGTCAGTTTAATTTTAATTTGTTTAAAAGTTTTCATTACTACTATGGGATTTATTATATGTTTCAAATTAAATTAAGTCGGGTAGACTGAAACGTTCGCCTCTAATAAATCAAAAGCAAGCGAAGGCGAGGAATTTAAGGCTTCAGTAGTTTTAATAGGAATACTATACACGTAAAGAAATTTACAAATTCTTGAGCAACTTGTTTGTTATCGCTAATAAGTCCATGAGAAGTCTCCAATCCGTAATCAGTGTTATGTCTTTTGTTCCTATTTGTTTCATTGTTTATAATTTTCCAAACCGTCTTTATTTTATGGTCTGCTGTTTTTACCCTATTGCTTATGTGTTTAGCCTTAGCTACCTTACAAATGTTTTTATACATTTTTGAGTACGATCTACATACTTACTAAAAGTTTCATTGTTAATAAAAGGTCATACTGCTCAGTCTTTCCCTACTTTTTCTGAGTCGTTTAGTTGCCCAGTCACTAAATATAAACTTAGGGCAGATGGATTTAGTTTTCTTTTTAAAAGTATTATTGAATTCTGTTTGGACTAAAGAAAAAAAATCTGTATACAAAATATTAGCATTGTTCATTGTATGGTTCCAATCACTTAACTTCCCGATTAAAGTGCGGTTAAATTTATTTAAATTACCGGATGTTATTGGTCTGGTTTGTATTTGCACTTGTTGAATGGGAATGTTGGACTCAAAAGATACCAGTAGCCCGCTATGATCAGAAGGAAGGTGATTTACAATGGCTTTCTCAAAGTAGTTGCTACACAAAAAACATTATCAATACGTGTAGCACTCGTTGTAGTTGTACGGGTTGGTTCTATGAACACATTAGACAAATTTAATGATTTAAAGAGATTTAATAATCTACAGCTATCTGAATTGTTTTCTAAAATATTAATATTAAAGTCTCCACAGATAATTATTAATTTATTGCCAGTTACAAGTTTTGCCAATACATCTTCCATCACTGACTCAAATATAGCGTAGTTCAGATAATTAGCTGGTCTGTAAACGCACACAGGATAGTTCAATGCTATATTCAACAGACAAGTTAAGTATGTCTTTACGAGTTTTAAATTTAATATTTTTTTTTATTAAAATTAGAAAACCCCCACGTAGCATTGTATTTCGCTTAAAAGAACTTCCCACACTATAATTCTCGTAACTAATCAACATTTCAAAATCCTTTAACCAATGCTGCTCAGTGAGACAAATTTATGTCAAACATTTTTTTTTTTCTAAAAATAACTCTATTTCCAGCTGTTTTGAAGAAAAGCCTTGAATATTCTGATGGATTAATTTCAAGGATTTCTACTTAGCCCCTTTATTAAAATTGTGAGAGCAAGAAGATACCTGGTTCATGGTAGAATTGGCAGATGTAACTATACTGTTATTGGTATCTTCTGTTGTCGTACAAATTATTTTAGAAGTACATCCGGAGCGAGCCCGACTCCCATGCCATCACTAGGCACCAAGATCCTGCTACTTGTGGACCTCGCATTAGAAGAATTGTCAATAGTCACACATGAATTCTCATTCTTACAATTATTGTGAACATTTATAGCATTAGTGCTATAGTTAATTAAGGTATCCACCTGTACTTTAGTATTATTACTAATAATTGCGGTGTTAATTATAGAACAAGACTTCGACATACTTATGTCTGAGTTTATATTGTTTGCTAATAGCCTAGCTATTGGGTGTCTAAACTTAATAGAAAGATACACTGTATCCCTTGTCAACAGTAATTTATCAACAAAAAACAATTTTGTCACTGTGATGACTAACTAAGAAATGTATATGCTTATTAAGCAATAATCATAATGATAATTTTTATTTGTCTTAAAAATTGTAACAAGTTGTACAGTATTATTATTGAAATGTTGATTTTGCAAAAAGAATAAAAATGAGCAACTACGCCTGAGCTGGGCCGAGCCTGCATTTCAGGACACAGTTAACTTTCCAGAAGTTGATGTCCTGTAGTAACAGTAGTTAGGTTTTACGTTTACACATTATATCAATCTAAAAAGCAAAATATCACTTACATCAGATAGGATATAGCGTAAGTGTTGTGTGAGTGTTATGCGAGTGTTGTGAGTGAGTTGTGTGAGTGTTGTGAGAGTGTTGTGTGCTTGCGTTTATGTTTGCTGGTGCAGTTTCAACTCAAAACTTTAAAAAGCTCTTCTGTAGTTTTATAATCACAAGTAAGTAGAAAATCTAACACTTTATTTTTCATTTTACCATTCTTGTTTATATAAAGGTGAGATAGTATAATATATTGAGTGTAGTATTAAGTTTATTGTAGAGAAAGGGACCGGTGAAGCAGAAGAACCTATGCGTATATAATGCTTAAATGCATAAATAGATGGGAACGGGGGACTAAAGCATTGCCGCGACGTTTAAGCAGATTATTCCTGTCCAAGGGGGTAAGCGAGTGCTTTTTCAGTACCGTAGTTAAGATGTACAGTTGGCGAACAGTTGGTAAGTTCCAGGATCGATACAGGAGATGTGTGGAATAGTCAATGGGTCGGAAGGAGCTAATTTTTAGAATTGCCCGCTGTGATATTTCGAGAGAAAGCAGCGTGGTTTTGGCAGCTCTACCCCAACAAAAAATACAGTAAGTTAGAAGCAATTGACAGAGTGCCCTATAAACTTTTTTTAGAGACACAATATCTGCTACATGTCGTAGGTTCTAAAAAATATAAATCAATTTTCTAAGTCTGGATTGAAACAAAGAAATATGTGCATTGAAGTTCAGCGTTGAGTCCAGTATGACGCCCAAATATTTGATTTCAGATCTCCTGATCAGACTGGGGCAGCTATAGGTGGAGCATGGTATTTGCCGGGTGGAGATGAGAAGAATGAGATTTTAATGGAAAGACCAAGGGGGAGTTTATTTGGATTTCGTGAATAAAAGGGCTGTTTCAGCCAGTTGGACAACTTGTTGAAGCCATTCTGTGCCAGCAAGAAGGTATCCTCCCAGATTTAAGAAGAAAAAGCAAGGCCGTATCATCAGCATAGGAAATTATAATACCTTGTTTCAGTTTCAACGCACAGAGGTCGTTCAGATACACTAAAAAGTCCTAGCACTGAGCCCTGTGGCACACCGAAAGAGACAGTTAGATTAGTGCTAATATAGGAATCCATCCTCAGGCAATGCTTACGACCGCTCATATAGTCTTTAAACAATTTCAACTGCACGCCTCTTATACCCAGTCGTTCCAACTTAGCCAAAAGGAGCGGGACAGACACCGTATCAAATGCCTTGGCAAGGTCAAGGAAGATGGCAAGAGCTTTGCCACCATCATCAAAATTCCTTATAATATGGTCAGTAAGTTTATGCACCGCATCTTCGGTTGACTTCCCAGAACGGAACCCAAATTGACACGAGGAAATTAAATTATTGCTTTTAAGATACACAATTAGTCTAGTATTAATAATTATTTCCAATATCTTAAAGATAGCTGGTAGAAAGGCAATTGGCCTATAGTTACAGACATGGTTCTTATCCCCCGTCTTGAAGATAGGTACTATTATAGCTTTTTTAAGAACATCTGGGAAGACACCTTGATTTAGACAATTATTAAACAAATGAGTAACCCACCCCTTACTCATCTCTTATAATGATATCCTTTATGGCTTTAAGTAGACTGTTAGATATTTTATCGTGTCCGACTGCGCTAGAATATTTTAAGCCATTTTTAAGTGACAGGATCTCGCTCTCATCCGTGTCCAGTAAAACGAATGAGTTGTTAGTAGGGTGATTTGGTACAGGGAGATCCATAGGACTTTGAGCTATTGTGGGGCCACTTAGATGTTTATTTGCCAGAGAACTTCCAACATTAGCAAAATAATCATTTGCCAAGGTCACAGATGCTTGCGGAGGATCGTAAAGTAAGGCTGAAGCAGCTGGTTTCGTTTTATTTGTATTTGTTATATTTGCAGTTATCACATCACACATGTATGATGCAATACAAACAGACCTGTTCATGGCCTCACCAGAATCTTCTATTTCTTTAATGAGACCAAAGTCCAAAAGCTAGCTTAGCTGTTCACGAATAGCAGCCACGTTAAGTTTAGATACGAATGATTGCGGATGATTTTCTTTGTGAGATTGTTAAAGGCATAGTAACACCGCGTTGTGGTCTGTTATGGTGGAATTTAAAACAAAGGTTTGTGATTTTAATTTAGTTTTAAGAAGAACGTGATCCAGGCACGTTTTACCTTGCCTGGTGGGGAAACATTTATGACGATCATTTTTGAGAGGCAATCATTTATGAGAGGCAATCATATTTAGATATTCGAGCGTTCTGGTTTAATGTCTGGGTTCTGGCAGATTTGATGTTTTTTAGTTGGATAAAGTTGAATTTAGGGATGCTAAAAAAGGGGTTAAATTATTGTATGATGGTGATCGATATAAGGCAATTATAGCTGTTTCATGATTAATTTTATTGTAAGAATTAGACAGTTGCTTTCTGAGAATGGTGGTTCAATTATATAAACATTGAGCGATTCTTTAAAGTAAATTGTTATTCCCTCGTTCTGATTTTTATAGTTCTGTGTTGTATGATACTTATATCCAGGTAGGTTTGGAGTAGTGAGATTGCATGATAGCCAGCATTCAGTGAGTATAATAACGTCACATTCCATCTTTAAAGTGTGCAAGAGAACAACTAGTTCATCCAAATTACGAGAAATACTTCGTATATTCTGAGTTAATATTTGGTTTACAATGTTATAACAATCAGAAACATTACAGACCGCAGACTCGGATACAGTTAAATCATCAAGTTCTACGTCCGTATTAGCCATTTGAAATAAATAGGTTAACAAAAGAACTGAAATTAAGTGGACGCTCAAAAAAGTAAAACAACAAGCGTATTATATATATTTAAACGGGACCAATAGGAAAGTTTTCCCTTTAAAATGAAAGAAGAATTTTTCAAATCATTTCATAAATGACGGAGTTATGAGGGAAAAAAAATACAACCGAATTGAGAACCTCCACCTTTTTTTGAAGTCAGTTAAAATCGAATGACAGTTCACTTGTCGTTTACTCCACCACTACACCAGCCAGTCTATTTTGTCGACATCTCACCACACGGTGGTTATCCACGACAGGCATATAAGCGCGAAGTCCTCAGCAGCGCCTTACTTTTGGTAAAATAAGCTGCAGTAATACTTTCTGTCACTTTTCATCACTCATGTCACTTTTCTGAGCACGTGGGGTTGCTAGAATAGAAATGTTTTATAAGGAATTAAAATTTCAATGAATTTAATTATTATTTAATACAGCGAGTGTAAAGAACGATTGTTAAATATTGACAGCAGTGGTTCGTGGAAAAACTTTCATGTTGTGAAACATGTCGATGGAAAATTGTATTTCATTTTCATGATTGCTTCATTTGGTTTATGGCTGCGGAAAGGATGTCGTTAATATTGCACAAACTATGAAATGTACAAAATTATATTTATGTGTTTGTATTAGACGAGTCAGGGCGACGACGGGTTGGTCGCACTGATTACTTATTAATGTCCACGCCTACCAACCTCCGAACGTCGATAAATATTGTCCGGAACAAATTGTATCGTTAGTAAATAAACCGAAAAGAATACCAATTTTCTCTCGAAACTCAGAGCAAGAAAAGTCATTTTCAAAGTAAAACGATAAAAGTGGAAAAATGCAGGAAGGTACTTAGTTACCTACTTAAAGTATCGACTTCAAAGCGCGTGCTGAACGTGATTTCAAAGTGTCTGTTTTCTGATACAAAATCAATTGCAATCCTAAAATATCAACTCATAGTTGATATTTTAGGATTGCGAGTGTCGAGGCTCACAACTGTAATAGGTAGGTACACCGCACCGCGAATAGAACTACTCGTAGCTGCAGTCGGAGGAAGGGGTGTTACCGCAGACGTTTATTACGTGACGTCTCTACGTGTTAGGGCGACCGACAGTTTTGTAAGTGCATGGTGCACTTTTTACAAGGAAAATACGTACAACTATGATATCATGAACATAATATTTTGAAACTTTTCTTTAAATGTTTCCTCCAATAAACGATTTTAAACGTTCCAGCTTCCAAGATAATATCTCGGCGGACAGATTTATCGAAGCGGCAGTAAGTGACTGGGATGTTTGCCTTCGAAGCGCCGAGTTCCGGATATGAAGCTCGTGACAAATTGTGGAATGTTATGTGTGCGACTGTGACATGTGGTTTTATATCACAAGAAGTCTATCATTTTGAGAGCCTTATATTATGTTACGGGTACCTAAACACTCGTAGCTGTGATTTGTAGTTGTATTTACGTGAGTCCAATGTGTGAGTACAGGTGTTTATTGTTTTTTTTCGAAGGGGTAAGCAGATAAAGCAAAACAAATATGAGGTATGTTTAACCGTACGTCGTGATGGGTACCTTATGAGCCATGATCTTCATCATCATATCAGCCTGTCTACTAAATATATTGTATATCTAGGTCGTATTACTTTAAATGTATTCAAGCCTCTAAAAGTTTCAACTTTTTTCTGCATCCGTTTTAAAGTCGAACTAGTGCGTACATAAACCGCTTAGTAATTCGTCCAGCAGAATTTTTAGACACGAAAGGGCAACTGCCGATTAGGTTCAACTGAGAACATAATGTAGTAAGATGTGTAGGTACACTAACTTAATTGTAATGTATGTAGGCCCACACTAACGTCAGCGTATAGAGGGCACGTGTGACGTCTCGCTCGGTGAGAGCCTCGCTGCTCACTGACTGTAATTGGGTGACGGCTGAGCTTCTCACGCCTGCTTTGGTAGAAGTCGGTGCGATTTTCATTAACCTCAAATGAGAAAAATGCCGCCGTCATGTTGTTCCTGAGATAGAAGTGTTGTTTAACGACTGCGGAGTGATTAAACATTTGTTAATGTATGGAGTACTTTGAATGCGTTTTCTCATTCTTCTGTTGAGCACTGATTTATTACTTAAATAGGTATTACAGAGCATGCTATTTTTGTTACTTTATGGCATGGGTGGAGGGAAATCTCCAAAACCACTGCACCAACTGGAAAAACTGTAAATGTAGGTAAATTATTCCATATTATTCCGAAATAGACGAGGGCGGGCAGCAAGTATAAGATAAAATTAGTTACGCCCATTGTGTCACCCTATGTTATATTTTCATCATGTATCTTTTCTGTAACTTACATGGTGTACATAATAAAGAGTATTCTATTCTATGAAAACTACGCCTGCAGCGATGACACGGCACAGCATACCATTGAGCTCAACCCCTTAGTTGCCGAACAGGGTAATGATCTCTCGTTACCGACCATTATCAAACGTATGGTCGAAAACGAGAGCTACCTTTGCCGAAAAGCTAAACCGGTTCCAGTCATAAATCAATTAACACATACGACAGTTCACTTCGTAGTTAAATATTCCAAAAAAGTGCAATAACCCGAATAAACTGTGTATTGTTACAAAAACGAACTGTGGTAATCCAGCAGAGACTAATAAAGTGTGGAAGTTTAAGCGGATCGAAGGACTAATCAGGAAAAGTGCAGTGAAAATATTACGGCATAACCTAAAAAAGAAACAATATTGGTTCTGTCATCTACCAATCGTACCAACGACAATCATACTGACAGATACACCAGTTTTGCAACCCACAATAATTTTTATAGTGAAAAGTAGGGTTACCATTGCAAATTTCGTGTTGTTACAAAAAATTGCGGAAATAAACGAACAAATTAAAAAAAAAAACATTTTTTTTTTTCGATACTTGATGCAAAATTGGACGAATAGCTTAACCAGCAAACTTATACGATAAAAACTGTTGGTTACTACAAATGTTATGGAAACACTAGATGAAAAACTGCAAACACTAATGGAAGAAAACCAATTTAAAAACCAAAATATCAACATTGGAACAACAAATTAATAATTTGGAAAAAGATAAACGGAAAAATAACCTTAAATTTTTTACAGTAAAGGAAAATGGAAAAAGGGAGGCAGAACTTGTAGACCACGTAAATGAAATCATAGAGGAAGCGAGAATATATCTGGACAACAACGAAATAAGTAACATCTATAGAATTGGAGGGAAAACCAATAAAAAGCGGCCCGGTGTTATCACTATCTCTACCATGTGGAAAAAACATCTCATACTGAAATCCAAATCTAAACTACTAGTGGCATCCATGTCAAGGAGAGGACTTTCCCAAGGATATCGCCTCAGCTTCAAAATTTCCAAAAAACTAACAAGCACAAGTATGAAACTTAACAAAACAACAGTAACAAAAACCGGCAAAACTAAAACTAAACGAATACAGAAAAAACATAACATACCACAGTTTCTGAGATATAACGATTCAAAAAGTTATAAAAGTTGTTATCGTCATAATATGCATGAGTACGCCACGTATATACTCGTACCTCTCTAGAGTTGTTATATATTATATATTAGCATTTCAAGATGAAATAGAAAAATATTTTGAGTGTGAATTAGCTCCCTAAGTCCCTACCCTTTATCGTTATTTGATGACATCGGGATGCGTAAAACACAGAAGTCTGCCATTTACGATTGTTTTGGAAAGGTAAATATTGATTGATAACCCTAATGCGACATACGTCATTGACGGAGGATACTTACTACACCGCGTTGTGTGGGATACCGAAGAAACATTCAACGTTATCCATACACTAATACTTACTGATATAAATAAAGCTGAAGAGTATGTTTGTTTGTTTACTTGAACGCGCTAATCTCAGGAACTACCGGTCCGATTTAAAAATTCTTTCAGTGTTAGATAGCCCATTTATCGAGGAAGGTTATAGGCTATACAATCACGCTTAGACCAATAGGAGCGGAGCAGTAATGAAAACTATGACGCAACGAAGTTGCGGGGGTCAACTAGTCTTAGATAAATACGTTCAATATGGACGTCGACATTTTAGTTCCAGAGTTACTGTCGTATTTGATGGCTATGATGATTGCAAGAGAAATATCAAAGCTGCAGAACAACGTCGTCGAACTTTAGCAACGTCTTCATCTTCTGATATTTTGTTTGATGAACTTATGACAGTTCCAACCAGTCAACAGAAATTTCTTACAAATACTCACAACAAGTTTCGGTTCATTTCAATGTTGAAAGAAAAATTTACTGCTGAAAATGTATTAGTAAAACAAGTTAATAATGATGCTGATGTATTGATTATTGAAACAGCAATAGAGCAATTCAATTTCACAAATACAACTATTGTTGTTGATGAAGATGTAGATTTACTCGTATTACTCACTGCTCGTCTGAAGCGAGGAGGAGTGGCAGGCGGCCGCCTCCTTCTGCGAAGCAGTAGTGCTAGCAAAGGAGGAGGCCGCACGCGTGAGGCAACGGCCCTCACGCCCAAGCCGCCGCCGGGATTCTGATCCCGATTTCCGGGCACCGTAGGTTTTTTTTTTAAATTTGTAAAAATAAATCAAAACCTCATGGAGTTGTCAGCAAACCGTAGGAGCCCAGCAGGGTCGAAGCCTACTGGGGCCAAGGATCTGCTTCTGAAAAGAAGGAATAGGAGTGGGTTTTTAGTCAGTAAAAGTTTAACATTGCTGGGGTGAGGCCATTGACAAACATGGCGAAACCCTTGCTGTGTCGCTCGATATTTCAAAGGCCTTTGATAGAGTCGGCATGCTAGTCTGTTGGGTAAGCTTTCCACGTACGGCATCCCTGCTGACTTTTGCGACTGGATTTCCTAATTTCTGAGTGAGCGTTCGATCACAGTGGTCATAGATAGTATTGATAGTACCTTAAACTGGCGTACACAAGTTGCTAGTGTTTGTCAGAAGGTTACGGGAACGTTGCGGGCCCTGTATCGTTTGAAAATTTTTTTACCATCAAACACGAAGACAATGCTTGTACAGGCCTTAATTTTTCCTATTATCGATTATGGCGGTGTGTGCTACTATGACCTGAATGCAGATCTCTCAACAAACTTGACCGTCTTCTGAATTACTGCATTCGATTTGTTTTCAATCTACGTAAATATGATCATGTCTCTGAGCATCGGGCGCTTTTAAAGTGGTTGCCCATACGCGAGCACAGAGAGCTAAGGGCTCTTCCTACCTTGTTTTAATTTCTTGTCTCTCCCAACTCTCCCAGTTATCTAGCCCCTCACTTTCAATACATTTGCGCCAGCCACAATCTAAATCTACGCTCATCAAACAACCGTCTCCTTCAATGTCCCACTCACCGTACTGACTTTATTCACTCTACTATCTTCCTACAGTCTATTTCTCTGTGAAATGCGCTCCCTCGGGAGATCAGAATGGCCACCAACCGATTAACCTTCAAAGCCAAAGTTCGTGAACACATTCGTAAGAAGTTGGCAGTTGTATCGTCAAAGCGTTATTATTTTCCAATTAGCTATTTTTATTAATTGTTTAAGTATTTCGTTTTGTACATTTATCTTGTTAATTTGAGTACTTTTTATATATTTGTAGTGTATGTATGCTTTGTATATGTATATTATTTTTAAATTTAATAGTATTTAAATAATTACAATCGCTTTTAATTTTTCAAATTGCACCTACCGCTATTCTCTGCATCACCCAAAGGTTGACTAGTAGAGAATGCCTATGGCATTAAGTCCGCCTATGTACATTCGTGTGCTGAAAGTGTTAAATAAATAAATAGATGGTTGCTCATCGGATAATAATTATGACTATTGATGCCGCCGGTGTTCCTCAGGGGTTTGTTCTTTCTGCGACTCTATATCTGCTGCGTGTCAACGGCCTACTGCAACCTGTTGCAATTGGTTACGCAGATGACAGCACGGTCTCAAAAAGATACCTGTCCAGTGCGAGAGCCAGCAGAGAGGAAATAGCTACTCTTAGAGAGGCCATGGTGGATCGAATGGATTTGACCTTAAATCTCGTTTTCCAGTGGGGCAATCTGGTCAAATTCAATGCTCTGAAAACACAGGCATGTCACTTCACTGTTAAAAGGAGTCCATTTCAGCTATCTCCTACATTCCGAGGTACGCCTGTACCTGTTACCGACCGCCTGGAGCTTTTGGTCATAGAGTTGACGTCTAATCTCAACTTCGGCTCAACCATCGAATCAAAAGCTCAGACTGCAGCCAAGAAGCTGAGCATCCTAAATAGTGTAAGGCGATACTTCACATTTGAACAGCTTCTGAGTCTGTACAAAGCACAAGTGGAGTATTGGTAAAATACCAGCTCGCTACATTAGATTCGGTGGAACGCAGAGCAAAAAGGCTTATAGGTGATGAGACGTTGGTGGCACAGCTTCACAGCCTAGCTCACCGGCGTAGTGTTGCTTGCCTGTCGGTCTTCTATAGACTGTACTTTGAAGAGTGTGCGCAAGAACTCCACGAACTGATCCATCGCCCTTTTACTACCGAAATACCGACGTATGGCGGAGTTTTTTTTTTTTAGGATGCGAAATCATCAAATGACTCCTTCCGCTCTGGGCGAGGCGGAAGAGAGTGTCAGACTCTTACTGACCGTGCTCCTCCTAATGCCCTTTGCGTTCCAGGGCTGCGGTGTCTCTTTCGAACGGATTCCGCACCATGGCGGGGTACCATCCGTTTGTCGATATCCCGTCTAGGCGTACCCAGCGCTTCTCTTCCTCAATTATTATACGCACAGCTAAGGTGTGGAACTCTCTGCCTGTGTTCCCGTCTGTCTACAAAGCAAGAGTGAACAGGCATCTTTTGGGCACGCTCGCTCCATCATAGACCTCATCTATCGCTTTCCATCAGGCTTAATTGTGGTCAAGAGCAAGCCCATTACAAAATAAAAAATGGAGTGTACTCTAATATATTGCACTGCCACTGTTAGTCCATCGATGTATAAAGTAGCAAAAAGCCTTCGTGGTTACTCCATTCAACCAAAAAAAAACCACTGTGTATGAAAATGTTATTTTCACCGTTTTTTTACTTTTTTTTTTTCACTTTAACGCCTTGAACACTTTGCACATTTTTAACGACTTAATTCACTATAATTTCATGATTTTATAATTAATTTTGCAATACAATCACGGATCCAATGTTGACAGTGCCCTCTCCTTCTTTATTCTGAGCTATTACTATCTCTAAATACATTTTTCCATTTCTTACTACCACTTTGTGTTATCTTGCACACCTAGTAGGTTGAGATTAAAATAAGATTGATTGATTCAAACCGTGCAGTGCGTGCAGTCCCTTTTTGTATAAGAGAATAATATCCGATTTCGCCCACTTATCTGGAATTGCTTTTTTTTCTAGTATTTTGTTGAATATAGAGGTCAAAAGAGGTCCCAGGATGGGCTTTCCTGCTATATTTGCCTCGTTCGGTATGCTGTCTGGTCCGCTGCTTTTTTCCTTCTTTAGCGCTTTTAATTTTGTAGCAATTTCCCGGAGTGAAAAACTTTGTAAGGTGGTACTATTTTGCTTTTGTGTTAGAGTCTCTGGTTGTGACGGTGTTTTGATAGAGTATAGGTCTTTATAGAAACCGGTGGCTACTTTTACATGTGGAAAACGTTTTTTGACGTGACAACGTCTTATAAATTGGTTTGCCGGGTGACACTTCAAGAAACTGCGTTACGCTCCGCTCACGTTATGCGCTCACAATGAGAGCGAGTGAGAGGCACGCGTCCCTTCCACTCGGGCATGGTTAGCCCGCCTAAGAGCGAGAGAGACAGACATAAAAAGTCGTTGTCACGTAAAACTTTCGCCCGTATACCGACTTTACAGGCAACCAATTTTTTTTATTATTAGGAGAGTTCGTTTGCAAGCAAGGAGTCCATTTTTTGATGTTCTTAATTCTTTTAAGTATTTTTTCATACTATTTTAAGTTTCTTTCAATAGTTGATAATCTATACTCTTGATATTCTTTTTTAATAATTTTACGTATGGTTTTAAATAAATGGATTTTGTCTTGTCTTTCGTTTTTTGTTAATTGTTTTTTATTTGATAACTTGTTTCTTCTATTTATAAGCATTTTTGTACTATCTGAAATAAGGACCTATATTTGTCGCTTCTTTTTTTTTTTTTTTTTACTATTGATAGGCACGCGCTTGACCACCATCTCACCTGATGGTAAGCGATGATGTGGTCGAAGATGTAGCACGCTTGCCTAGAAGTAACCTATTCACTCTTGACTTAAAGACTCCCAGGTTGTAGCTACTCGTATCGGGAAACACAGACTCCGGCAGGGAATTCCACTCCTTAGCTGTATGCATTATGAATGTGTTATTAATAGTTGTCAACTTGAAACTCTCCTCAATTGCTTTCTTGATTTTTATGCAATACATCTCTACATTGTCGTCGTCGTCTAGGTTTATGTTCGTAGAGTGTAGTTTTAGAGCTTCAGTATATTGCTGCAATATACAGATGTATAGATACTTTTTCATAGTCTGCTCTCGATTTTTTATTGTTGGTTAACAGGAGACTAATTCTGACAAGTCTGTGGTCGCTCGAGAAGGGTAATTTGTATAATACTTCAACGTTGGTGATTTTTTCTTTTAAGTTTGATAGAAAGTAATCTATCTGGCTTCTATTGTTCTTAGGCAAAAGCCATGTCCAATTCTTCGTATTTTTGTGGAAGAGACTGTTGATTTCAAACAATTTATTGGCCCAGCAAAACTGAGAGTTTCACCCCTTTTATCTCTTTTTCCGAAGCATGAGCTATCCAGTATTCTGTCTTCGCCTTTCAACTTACAGCCTACTCTAGCGTTGAATTCGCCCATAATTATAAGATTTAGCCAGTTTTGTATTTGGTCGTAAAAATCCTTTATTTCTAAATCGCTAGCGTCGCTGGCGGGGGCGCAAACTTGAATAATAGATAAGCTTACATTTCTTAAATGCAGAGGTAATGTACAGAGTTTTTCGGAGACTGCAGTAAAACTGTCTATGTTTTCTTTCAGGTGTTTTTTAATAAGACCTTATTATATTTACCTTTTATTTCTCCGAAGTAACAGAATATATGGTCATCATCTTCTTCAATATTATATCCGGTCCGTCTGACCTCTTTCAGACCAATTATATCATAATTAATCTTAGATATTACTTCTTTAAGTTCTAAGTAGCTTTTCGTGTGATAGTAGAGATCGAACATTATATGTATGTACATATTATTATGTATAGTAGTGGAGTGGAGGGTTGTAGTCTGTGACCCCGGCGGTGACCGGCCGTATTGGAGGACGTTGAGAGGTCGCTGCTAGATGTCATTCGCTGGCAGATTAGGACCTGTCTGTCTTATTACGTAAAGGAGAACTAGATATTGTGCTCATACCTTTGTTTTATATTAAATATTGGTCCATTTTATTTTTCTTGATGGGGTAATTTGCGGTATATGTTTTTCCACTTTTGGTATTGACTGTTTCCGGTGGCATTGATAAAACTCCCTTGTGTCGGTCTTGATGATTTTTGTGTTCTATTTTTTGGTTTTCTGGTTCAATTACTATTTTTTTATGTTTTATGTATGCATTTTTCCCCTGGTCTTTTTCTCTTTTTAACTGGGCACTCAATTTATTTCTCTCTTCAAGGATTTTCGGAGCGTAATCTTGTTTTAGGTGGTTAAGTTTAGCATTGTTTTGTTTCTCAGTATTTAATTTTTTTTGCCCATGGAAGTTAGACAATTATTGGTCTAGTTTTTTCAGACATTTTTCCCATTCTAGTAACATATTCAATATCTTCTTTTTACATTCCACCTCCATGTTGGACTGAATAATAGTAAGGATTTTATTTTGCAAGCTGGAATAGCAGTTCTCAGTCTCTTACTCCGAAAAATATTCTTTCTCCTCGTAAAACTTTCAAGTCTCTGTATTTTCTTCCCCTGTTCTTCCGTAATTTCTGCTGTTGCCAGAATTCAAGAATAACAAATTTTTCATCAATGTTTGTATTTATTCTATTTGGGATACTTTCTTTCATTTATTTTAGTTCATTTGCTTGTTCATCTAGTTTTATTTGCAGTGATTTCAACATTTCTGTGATTTATACTATTTTTATGTAGTTGTGTTTAGCATCCTCTAGTAGTTATAGTGTGTACTACTTCGTTAATTAGTTATTGCTTGATTATGTGTATCGACAGCAGCTGTCAATCACTCCTCTTTACTGAGCACTTCTGCCTTTCCACAACAGATGTCGCTTTGTTGCTATTGGTTGGTTCCGATAATTTGGCGTAAATGAATAGAAGATATATTTTTAAGTTAGGTTTTCGTTGAAATTACTTATCTTCTGGCTGTTAACCTAAACGTCCACACATTCCTATTCTGCTCACTGGTTTTGCTATGTTTTTCACTTTAAGGGCACAATTTGCGAGCAATGTTTTTATTGTTCAATTCCCTGTTTTTACGCACTACAACATCATCTGCCTAGCCTTTTCCCAACTATATTGGGGTCGGCTTCCAGTTAAACCGGATTTAGCTGAATACCAGTATTTTACGAGGAGCGGCTGCCTACCAGACCACCACAACCCAATCACTGGGTAACACGGTACTTCATGGCAATACTGGAGTCAGATTTACTGGCTCCTGACTATCTATAACAACTGCGAAAGATCTACAAATGACAGCCGGGACCAACGGCTTAACGTGCTTTCCGAGGCACGGAGGAAACTCGGTATGTTAAGATGGCACCCATCCACAGACCAACCTTGATTTTATGCACTATAACGTCAGTTATATTGTAACTATCACTTGCAACACTTTTATTTGCTTTATTTTACTGTTTGGAATAGCTTTGTCACTTATTCACGATGTTCTTTTGTTTTTAATAACACAGAGACGATGTTGACACTAGCGCAGCAGCGCCCTCCCTCCTCAACTCTGTTTTAAAAACGATCAAACTAAGTTAATAATTATATTAATTTCAAAAACCAGTAGCGTTTCTTTTGAGTAAAGTATAGAATCATTAATATTTTTGAGCCCCTCTAGGGCCTTCTTCAACTTTTCACCCTATACCTATACACGCCTATGTATGTACCTACCGTAAAGAATTAAGCTTTCGTAAGCTTTTAAAGTATCGAAGTATTATGTACACTGACGTTGCGTTGGCACTTAACATGTGGAAGCCTACGAGGGTGGCGAGAAGTGCCTAAAGCTGGCGAGCGTCAGCGCCGTTCACTTGCGCTTGTGCACTCATAACTTTTAACCTTTACTTTTGACATTTCACTCAGAGAGTCCGTTATATGACGTTCATTATTTTGCCTAGTGTCTAGTAAATGAACTGCTTTTGTTCTTACTGCGCCATTGAACGGTAGGTACCTACTCCTTGCTCGCTTTCTCCGAGTTTCGCAAACTTCCTAGTTCTCAACACATTTGCCATTTACAAAACATATCCAACCAGCGCCTAATAAAGACTTGGTGCTGGATCGTGAATTCCGACTATAGGTACATATAGCATTGTTACCGACCCTTACTTTGTTGTTGATAATAATTAATTGCCTGCATTACAGTACTAATTACCTCAAGTCAAGCTACTACAGTGAATTAATGACGGTCAATTATTTTATCTTGTTTAGAAAGTTACGATGTTAAAGAACCTTCTCACGATGTTTTCAGAAATGGTACAGTCATCATAAATAATGCAGGAAAATTAAGAAAATCAGTGTGAATAATTCGTGTAGTTTTGAAAATTTTAACATACGTACATAGTGCCCGAGGGTGAGAGGTGACCGGTGGGGGAGGGGGGGAAAAGTAACTTTTTAGGGTTCCGAACAAAAATCCGACCCTTACAGGATCACTCGGGTGTCAACCAGTTTTCTCCGGATCCACTGGACCGATTCTGTTGAAATTTATTTATTTTTATTTATTTATTTATGTACACACAATATACTTAAAAAAACGAACATTTTATACAGTGAGAAGAGCACAAAGGTACTGCTTATTTCATAAGAAATTTCTTCCAGCAGACCTGCGACAGGAGAGTAGGATAAAATACATAGACACAGTTTAAATTTGATACATACTCGTATATGGACTTCTGTGACCCAAACACAGACGTGTTACATATTTCTTATTATGGGTGTCTCTTTTGGGTGTCAAACTAGAAAATTAAAAAAAGGTTTTTTTTTAATGAAAATAAAAGTATTTTAAACAATTTTGAGTGACATATCAAATGAAAGAGCTTACTGTAAGGCTTTTACTTATATTTTTTTTTTCATAATTTTAAAATTAATGGTTTTGAAGTTATTCAAGAAATTACATGAAAAACCGGCTAAGTGAGAGTCGCACTCTCACACGAAGGGTTCCGTACCATAAACCTATTTTTTTTTTATTATTTGTTGTTATAGCGGCAATAAAAATAAACCATCAGTGAAAATTTCAACCCGCTGACAGACAGATGGACGGACGGACGGACGGATGGACAGCGGAGGCTTAGTAATAGGATTCCGTTGGTTACCCTTCGGGTACGGAACCCTAAAAATTACCATTCCCCTTATCTCCGAAACTACTGAGCCTAAAATTTGGTTAAAAATGGTATAATAGATCTTTACCTATAGATTACAGGAAAACCTATAGGAAGTCTAAAGCGTTAAAATAACATGTTTAAAAATATTAAATTCGTTCGGAACCCTTTACACGCGAGTCCGACTCACACTTGGCCAGTTTTTATTTCAGTTTACTGCTTGTAATGCTCAAAGAACCCAAAAAGATACTGATTGAAATGGGGTTGAAATATTTTTCACTTCGTACATTTTCACTTTCATGTCATTGCAACAATGACAAACAATGACATGAAAGTGAAAATATACGACGGAATCCTGCAAAATCTTTAGCAGTATACAGCTCTAACTAGCAATATTGCCGGCTAATAATACGGGTATAAAATCCTTAGCAGTATACAGCTCTAACTAGCAATATTGCCGGCTAATAATACGGGTATAAAATCCTTAGCAGTATACAGCTCTAACTAGCAATATTGCCGGCTAATAATACGGGTATAAAATCCTTAGCAGTATACAGCTCTAACTAGCAATATTGCCGGCTAATAATACGGGTATAAAATCCTTAGCAGTATACAGCTCTAACTAGCAATATTGCCGGCTAATAATACGGGTATAAAATCCTTAGCAGTATACAGCTCTAACTAGCAATATTGCCGGCTAATAATACGGGTATAAAATCCTTAGCAGTATACAGCTCTAACTAGCAATATTGCCGGCTAATAATACGGGTATAAAACGGGAACCTTCGCTCTGTAGCAAAGGTTCTCATTCTCAAGCTTCCACATTCGAGCATTCGCTGTGAAACTCAGGTGTTAAAGGTAAAACCCTGATTTCAGGCCAATCCAGTTTGTCCTAGACCAAACCGGTTCATCCTTAGCGTGTCAGGATATATTAGTTTAACCCAGGACAATTAGTTTGGTCTAGGTCGAACTTATTTTAATAAACCCACAACTTTGATGGTATCCGGTAGACGTGGTCTGACCAGACCCACTTCAGTCTTGCGTGCAACGGTTACTCTTTCTACGCAACTCTGGCAGGCACTAGCTGTAGCGGACCCCGTCCATTATGCATCATGGAACACAACGCGCCATCTGCCTAGGCCTGCGACCCTCGACACAGAGGGCATCGCTTTCTGCTGCGGCGACTGGCGCGTGACTTTTGCCTCTCCCTCATATGTCCCACCGACTTCACTTGCATGACTGTTTCGGAGAAGGAGGTGACTGCCCCCGGACTCCTCGCTCCGGATCATAGTTAACCAGGGCCGGATGCAAGGCCCGTTGGTGATTCTTATTTAAGGCAGTTCAATACCAAGTAAGTTGCTCTACAACGCCCGTTGGCAGACTTTAAGCTTGAATTCCTGGATGTTAGTCAAAAAACAAACTTTTAGACCACAAGTCAAGATTGAGAGAATGCACATATCCAAAAACATGCGTTTTAAGGGTGATGGGTAGGCCTTTGTAGTTGTTGACTAATGTTATTTTATTATCCTATATTATAAAGGAGAGTCTGCCCACCAACTTCATCAGCGATAGACTTTAGAACCTGCTTAAGTAAAAATAAAAATGTGTTATCCTATTAATAATACATAGATATAAATGTGAAAGTAAATATACTTCTTAGCTTTACATTTCTTCGTTTAGGCATAGCGTTCTTACTTTTTGCTCGCCCCCTAAGGGTCACAGTGTGATGTTAAATATTTATTATAGCCCCGGAAATACATCTTCATGGATCTAGTACCCTGGTAGACAAAAGTAAAAAATGAGCAGTAAAGACTCTCACTCATATTGTCATCCTTCGAAATATTTCGACAAGTTTCTTATTTCCTGGTACTTGGGAATCCTTACCGCTCCGAACTCCCAAAAGCGGGTGGAAAACCGGTCCTTAAGGCCCTTCAGATTTTTTCATTTCAGACATACTTGAGGGGAAAACGCCAAAGGCATGGAACAGAAGTGTGGTGGTACTTTTCTTTAATAAGAGCAACAAGCCCTGCTTAACCATAACAGGCCCATCGCAATTCTGAGCCATGTCTGCAAGCTGTTTTCCAGTCATCCACCTGAAAAAGCTTTAGCACTGTGGACCACATACATACGCTGACGCAGGTTAAACAGAAGATCTAATATCGAATATAACCTGCCCCTATGCATACATCGAGGTGCTGAAGTGTTTGTTGTACGAAAACGCCACCATGTCAGTCCGAATTCAGTATCAGACCTCGAAACCTATCTTCCTGCAGCGGGGTGTGAGGCAGGGAGACGTCATTTCTCCGAACCTGTTCACGGCCGCAATGGAGGATGTCTTCATGATTTTGACTAGGCAAGGCTAGGCATTAATGTCAATGGCGAGTATATCACTCACCTTCGATTTGCTGAGACTATGGAGGACCTCAGTACAATGCTAGATGACAACAGTAAAGCTTCCGAAAGCGCGGGTCTTAAAATGAACATTGACAAAACCAAGGTCATTGTGAACACCTACGTAGCACCCCATCAAGATCGGAGACTCTACACTCGAAGTCATAGGCGAGTACTTCTACCTGGGACAATCGGTCCAGTTAGGTAGGGATAACTTCGAGAAAGAGGTCAAGTATCGAATTCAGCTCGGCTGAGTGGCGTTGGGAAAGTTGCGAGGTTGCGTGTTCTCTCATATCACTGTGTCTCAGACGAAAATGTATGGCCTTGATGACTAATGGAACCAAACCGTGGTCGCTCACAATGAGCGCCCTCAGGCGTCAAAATCTTGTGTCTGCATCGTAAGTCAGTGAAGGTTTCAAAAATCGGTGTTTCGCTATACTCTTGGTTTCCATAACTCCAATGATTTTAACACCTATGATCAAAATTAATATAGCAAACGGTATGGTCATAGATATAATAAACAAGGGTATGGTACTTTGATTCAGCTGCGATCAATTCATAGTCATAGTCATGAAGTAAGTACCTACACGACCTTTGACTAATTCTCCCACGGAATCCTTTCGTTCTCCAGTTTTTTTTATTACTTTCAGGAAATTACTGTAGCAAATGAACATTGACAAAACCAAGGTCATTGTAAACACCTATGTAGCATCCTATCAAGATCGGAAACTCTACACTCGAAGTCATAGATCATTTTTATATAATATCTTTGTAATGAGTTGGGTATACACTGTTTGGCATTTTTTGGTGCTCTGAAATAGGATAGTCCTTTAATTTTAGACGGTTAATTTTTAAAAATGGAGAGGGTTCACAATTCGTCTGATTGAAAAACGTCGCTGAACCACGTTAGTATTCACGACCACGTAACTGTCAATCTTGCCTTTGCTGTAATGACAAATTTCGCACACAAAGTGCAATTTCAGTTAGTGGAATTTAAAGTAAGCATGCTAGTAATATATTTTGGTATCTAATTTATACTACTAGGTACTTTACTATATTGTAGGTAACGTTGAGTGTCTCAAGAGTCCCAACGTTTCAAGAGATTTACAGGCGATGACAGAACTAGCGTGCAGAATCTGTAAATGACACAATCATATCCAGTGGAAGTAAACTGCACCACACTTTGCTTACTGAAATATAAAATGGATATTAATGGCCCTCGATTATCTAGAATTCTAAATGACCTTTTCAACATTACTTTATCTGACCCCGTGGAAAAAATGTGTATTATTTTATGTTAATTAATGTTCAAATCGGAAGTGTCATAGTAATGGGATGAATTTAGCATGATAAGGGGAACGTGTGACGGGGCACGGGGGTAGCGGGCGGCAGGGACCTGTAGCAGGGAAGAGACCGGCCTCATTGATCGCACGCGGCCCGCGCCTGAGCCGCGCCGCATCCCCGCGCCGTGCCGCCTCGTGCTGCCTCGAGCCGCCTTGAGCCGGCTCGAGCCGCCTCGCACCGCACTACACTACTCTCTATGAATACAACACTGATATCCAAAAAAACATGTAAAAGTAATAATAATACAAACCTCATAATTAAACCTACAGCATTTACTAGATTTATATCACCTTTGAGCAAAGTAAAAAATGGCAAATAAGTTTCATTCCGCCCACCTGAGTCTCAGATGCGTGCAAGATCTATCAACTAACTTCCCCACAATTAAGTACGAAAAATATAAGGCTCCTACATATCAAAGTATAATTTATCATTATGTAAGTAAGTACTCTCTGAAAAAGTTACTCGAATTACTCGAAAAAGTTTATCTCATCAAACAAATGTAGAAACAGTTATAATAGATGTAATTGTGCGTCGTAATAAGCATCAATGAGGGGTGTGTGATATAGCAGAGTGGCGTGCGCGGAGTGCGCGCTGCGCGTGGTGCGCGTGGTGCGCGTGGTGCGGAGCGAGGACCTCGTGCGGCGCGCGAGATAAGGCCGGAGCGCAGCGGCGCGGCGGCGGCGGTGAATGGGCGGCGGCGCGCGGCTGCGCGGCAGCGGCGTCCGTCAGTCCGCACACCGGCGGCTCCGCTGCCCCACGGCCGGCCGCACTCCGCTGAACAACAATGCTCAAAAACACGCCGTGACTGAACACACATCCCCTCGGCGCAGCAGGCGATGGTTGAGGATCGGCCGGCACGCAAAGCCGTCGGCGAGCGGTCGTGAACAAGTTGCATACATATGAAAACCGTCAAAAGATTGAATTTTAAGCCGATCGTGTTCGATAGATCCTAATAGAAAAGCGGGAGTGCGGCGTTTGGGAGGCGGGGGTGGGGTCGCGCGGTCGGGGAGCAATGGCGCGGCGCGGGGCGGCGGCGGCGGCGCGCGGCGCGGCGTCGTCGCGGCGCTGACATGGGCGGGCGGGCGCGCCGCTCGCTGTTGGCGGCGCCCGCGGGCCTGCTGCTGCTGCTGCTGTGCCTGCTCTGGCCGAGGGGTAAGCCGGCTTCCTCCACGACATCCAAAACATTCCGGTTCATGTCACTAAACAGTGCATGTTAGTCACCACTCTTCCGTTTCCGTCATATCTTTTTCCAAATTAAAGATCATTTATTACAACAACAAAATAAAAGAACAGAACATTGGTGTACTTGAAGAACAGTTATCTCGATACCGAAAAATTCCTTGTCGGTTATGTGACGGGAAGGAGCAAAATGGCAGCCATTTCGGGATAAGATGTTGTAAAATCGAACTCTACACATGGCAAGTTTCGGAAACATTACAAAAAAAAAAAATTACTTCACACCGTTCTAAAAGCTAGCTGTTTAAGTTAGTCGTATCAATTCAAGTGACAAAATTGTTGAAAAGCAGATATGACTTTGATCGCTAGCTCTCGATTAATCTCAAGCTACGCTCACCCTGCACTCCACTCGTGTTTGGTCATTTAATATTGAAAATATACCTGTTAGATATCTTTATTCTTAGAAAATACTAGTTCATACCTAGCTAAGACACTTATTAGCATCTCTCCCCTCAAGGTTTCAAGAAAGAAAGAATGGAAGATCGATAACTTTAAGGTAACGATTTAAATTGTAAATAAAGCATTTTTAAATTCTCCAAAATATAATAACTCCAACGCAATTGAAATCTAGCGCCCAACATACTGCGATTCAGCAGTACAACTATTATCGCTCAGAGATTATAATACTATTGCTGTTTACAGCTTCAAAGTTTACACATGGAACAAAAAATATGATCAATACAAATTGCGCACTAAATTGGCAACTCTCGCTGCTAAGTACGTATGAAACCGAGTGGCTAGCAAACGCTTTGAAATAACTAGAACCTTGGTAATGTTCAGAATTCATTCAAGATGAGGCACACTAATGAATTTCAAGTAATTGCCATTCTTGCAGTATTTTTCAATCTGAAATGTCCCTTTGCGTGGCCTCGTTATAGATAGTGGTATGTTATTATAGTTCACTTAAAATAATTAAACAAACAAGTAGTAGCAGTGTCTTTACTATATAAACTGCTACACTTTTCCTGGCGACTGGCAACTGTGGCATTAAATTTTTTCGTCTTAGCAGTAGGTAATTTAAGACGAAAACAATGCCACAGTTAAATGTATTGATTTTAATTCCTGCTTCGTTAAACTGAGGGAGGACCCCTGAGAAAAAAATCACTTATAAATTTTAGATTTTGCTTTTTTTTTTATCAACATTTATTTTTTATTACACATGTTTCCACGTTTGTTTAGTAGTTGATGCTCCGTGCTTAGCTGTTTAAAACATAATTATGTAAATGTATTTCAAGTCCAAAAAAATTTTCGACCTACTCAATCAGCTTATTCCGTCAGCTATACACCGTGAAATTTTGAGGGTGTTTTTCCAGCGGCAGAACGATTAACCACCAGTAGTAATAGCGAAACATAACGTTAAGCTTACAAAATCAAAATATTTATGTTTGCAAAATAAGAATAAAAAAATCATTAACTCGAAAGCATGAGAAACAATAATATTTCACTAGCGACGTAGGTAGTGAAATATTATTGTTCCACTCAAAATGTCGCTTTTTTTTTTTAAGGATGAGAAATCATCAATAGACTCCTCCCGCTCTGGGTGAAGCAGGAGGGAGTGTCAGACTCTTACTGACTAAAACCCATCCGTGTTCCTCCTGGTGCCCTTTGCGTTCCAAGGCTACGGTACCTCTTTTGAACAGATTCCGCAGCAAAATGCACACGCAGCCGATAAGTGAATAGCGATTCATAAATGTTCAGAGCAAAATAAGCTCTCATGCGTAGGGAAAACGGGATACAGCATTAACTTTACGCACGCATCTTCCACTTTTTTATATATAAATCAATTGTACCTATAACTAGGACATAATCATTTCGCTGCGGGAAATCAACCATTCGAACACGGTTAATTTGACACCTGACTCGAATTACGTTTGTGCAAAGTACAGTGTGCAAAAAAGTTTTAGTTTTTTGCACACTTAAAATTAATAAAAAATTATTAATTTTTTATATATTTTTAATCTGCACATGTATTTTATTAAATCGAATATTTAAATTGATATGAGGTAGTATCTTGTATTTACGTTTAAATAAATATTTTTACATTAAACAAAATGTGTATGCCGCATAAAATTAAACTAAAATACCATGGGGTTGCAGTTTATATTCAAAATTCACTTACGTTAACGATACTGTTAAGTAAAACGTCAAAACATTCGTGTGAGTTACATGTAGTTTGAAGCTTGCATTCAATCAGAGAGGGTTTCTACATTTAACTCATAACCATAACTCAAAATTATCTTGGTTTCATGTACTGATTTTATTCCTTTCTACAATTTAATTAATTTTTTTTTTCGGCTATTTAATATTTTAGTGTTTTTAAAATAAGTATTTTATATAAAAGTTTAGGCCATTATTAACAGTAACATGGTCATACAGCAAGAATTTCAATAAAATTCTCCACCAAATTCCGGGTACTCTCGTAAAAAGACGTAATACAAAATGTAAATGGCTGGTCGTGTGCACAATACCTACCTACATCTTTCTTGTTTTTCTCTTTTCTGTATTACGAGAGAATATATTCCAGAAAAACCCGCGCTTTGGAAGTTTTATACAAAAAAATCTTCAATGTATTTACGGACTTTATTCCCATACCTTGCCCAGATATTTTTGATAAATTGGCAATGTAAAGACCTCAATAATTCTAAATATAATGTTACCCTGGATTCAGTAAAAACTTTTTTGTTTTAACTTTCATTAAAATACTTTTCCTACTCTTTTTCCAAAAAAAAACCATAAAACTGAATTAGTATTCAGTTTTATGAGATTTTATGGAAAAAAGTCATCAAAAATCTGAGTTTCCCTAAATGTCATATCAGCTAGTAAAAATCCCCTGTAATGTGGAATCTCGGTCGATCCTAAAACTACGTGAGGGTTTTCAATCGTACGTGAGGGACGCAAATATGCGGAGTTTCTTTTTTAAATCTCAACATTACGCCATTTCTGAACTGGTGTCAATACTATTTAATATTGGAGATTTATCAACCATACACATTGTTTTATTCTTTTTTTTTCTAACGTTACTAGAGAATCTTTTAGTATATTTATAACGTTAGTACATGAATTTAGTGTTGAGGGAATTAGTAGTTGTGTTGTTGCGCAGGGGCACGCTGCGGGTATCACGAGAAGCGACTGCTGCACCACCTGCTGGACCACTACAACGTGCTGGAGAGGCCCGTCGTCAATGAGAGCGACCCGCTGCAGCTCTCCTTCGGCCTCACGCTCATGCAGATCATCGACGTGGTCAGCATCTGCCATTACATACTAACAAACGACCGACTTCTTACTTCCCGAACAGCCGTTCAATTCCGTCAACACTTCACCGTGTAAAATTAGGTGGAGGGAACATTGGGCACTCCATTATTGTGCAGATAAGTCTCCTCATTGAGGAGTAGCTTGAGAGGTGCCAGGGCGTCAGATTTTGACAGAAAAGACCGGCTGAACCGCACTGCAGGACTGATAGTGTTCTCATGATTTTAAAGCACAATTCCGTTTAGAAAATAAACTACTACGATACGAGTCACTTCGTTTAAACCAGTTATCCAGTCAAGCCTTCTTTATACGTCCTCACAAGTAAAGTGCACACAAACACATCGTTGCATAAGTGTGCGTCAACACTCAATCATTATATTGACAGTTATTGTGTATTCGACGTTCTTTACATTCGATTTCATGTTTTTCTCCAAACCTTGTTGACCGACTCTCACAGTATAATCATGGTTAATTTGAGTTCAAAATATGAATAAACAGGACAGAGTAATAAAACACAAATTAATGTTCACAGGACGAGAAGAACCAGCTTTTAATAACGAACATCTGGCTAAAACTAGTGAGTATAAATAAGTTTTTGTGTTCATGCGTGCACATAAAAAAAGCAAGTCATTTATTATAATAAACATACCAATGAGGTTTAATAATTGTGTTAAATGTTACTATCTATTTGTTACATAATTTTGCGACGTTTATTCAGGAGTGGAATGATATGAACTTGAGGTGGAACACTTCGGATTTCGGCGGGGTCAAAGATTTACGAGTACCACCACACAGACTATGGAAACCAGACGTCCTTATGTACAACAGGTACGCATACCACTAACATATACATACAGAATTGCCCGTGCCTGATGAACCTTCCAAAAAACACTGGAATCAATCGATCTTGGAGTTGAGAGCACTTACTTATCAATCAAAATACAATCAAGTCCGAAAATTTTGTTTTTATACGCGTTTGTACATAATTTCGTGTTAATTAGTGTATAAATTAATTAAAGTGTATCTGTAACTAAATAATATAATTAAAACATGAATTAAGTCCGAAAATGGATTGTACGGTTATACCAACTCTGATTGCCTTGAACAACAAATGCAACTATACAATTTTTTTAACGGGAATCTTTTTAGTCCAATCAAATTAGCATAAAATATGGGTAAATTTCGGAATGAGAGATAAGTTGGAAACTCGTTTATACCTTCATTTTGGTGTTCTAAATATGTCAAAAGTCTCATAAAATCTTGTGTCTGCGTCATAAGTTATTGAAGGTCAAAGGTCACAAAAATCAATTTTTCACGATTATCTCGTTTTTTATAGCTCCAATGATGTTAGTACTTATGATAAAAATTGTAAAACATAAAATTTGTAACAATTTTTGACACAAACGCTATTTCGTGCGCTCAATCGAACGAACGAGAACGTGCACGACTCCTACAGTGTAAATATATGGTCAACCGTGAATCTCGGCCAATAATATCTTGTTTAAAGTTAAGAAATCATTAAAATGGATTCCCCAAGGAATTCTCCTTCCCCTCAGTCCCTTTTTGGCCCTTTAATTGACAAAATTAAATTAGGTTAACACTGGTATTCAGCTAAATCTGGCTGGACTGGAAGCCGAACCCAATATAGTTGTGAAAAGGCTAGGCAGACGATGATAGCTTAGGTTAATTTCCCACAATTTGGAAAAAAATATATTTATTATTTATTTATATAAACTTTGTGTACAATAGTGGTACACGGGCGGATTTAATGCAACAAGGCATTCCTCTACCTTTGGGTTTGGGTTAATATTTCTTAATTTTTATAAAGTAGAGGAATAAGTTTTAAACCTAAACATAGGAATTAAAGTCAATTTGGAAGACTAGATTTGGTAAATATTACATAATTGTATATTTTTTTTATATTTAAAAATGTACCTGGTTCATAGATACTTTTGAGATGTGTACTATAACATGTAAAAATATCTTCTTCTACCTGGCGTTAATCCCGGCTATTGCCAGGGTCCGCCTTCCTACTTAGCTTCCTCCACTTTGCCCGATCTTGAACATCCTTCTCAGTTAGGCCATTGGCTCTCATGTCGGACTTAACGACGTCCAACCAGCGCTTGCGAGGGCGACTACGGGACCTAGCCCCAAGAACAGCCATATTCATGCATCCCCGACCAACGTACTCCATAGGGCGGCGCATGATGTGGCCATACCATCGCAGACGACACTCATCCACCTCAGCATCTTCATCTCCGTGACGCGAAGCTCCTGGGTGTGTCTGCTTAGTGCTGGCCAACATTCACCGCCGTACAGTAGGACAGGCCGTATGATGCATTTATATATCTGCCCCTTGAGCTTCGGAGGCATTTTGCGGTCGCATACAACGCCCGTTACCTCGCGCCACTTCGCCCAAGCCGCGCCTATACGTGCTTGGACATCGTCGTCCACGTTGCCAGACTCGTGCAGCACGGATCCAAGGTACCTGAACGTATCGGACTTTCTGATCAGGTCCAAACCTATTCGGATGAACCTATTTGAATCCGTGCCGCCACAGGACATGTACTCAGTCTTCGCCACATTTAGTCTCAGACCACCGTTTTCAAGCGTGTCCTTGCAAATGTTGACTTTGCGCTCAAAATGGGCTTTGTTCTGATTAACGAGGACGATGTCATCGGCATACATCATTAGCCATGGGGGCTTATCTTGGATGGTGATAATATATGTAAAAATATATATCCATATAATATATGTCTATGAGGTATATAACTATGGGTCCAATTGCCTGAAATAAGGAGGTTATTATTATTATACAATTAGGGGCCCCGCTTCGCTCAAAATTTATGGTCGAAGTATGACGTTATTAGAACATAGACTCACTTCTCGTTATATCTCATTAACCCATTTTACTTGCAACCTAGACAATAATGGACGTTTTTTTTTACTGTAGGTGCGTTTTAAACGCATTAAAATATTTTAAAAAATCTTTTGCCTCAATCTTTGCCGTTTTAAAACCCTAAAGTGCTGTCATCGACATAAGCTCCAGACGTCATTTTAGACTTGAACTTGTACACTTTGAGGACAGTGCTTTCATAAATCAGTCTTTGCTTAATACTTCATTATCATTTATTAGGTATCGCCCCAAACATTTGGCTATATTACAAGTGCACAGTTTTACGTGTGTAGGAAACGCAGCTCTTTGCGTTTTGCGTATTGTAGAACTCCAGCTGCTAAGTTCATAGTATACCGTGTGGCACAACCGCGAACAGTACAATCGAAGAAACTAGATACATATGTGACAAATGCTACAAACTTAGGGCCGCGACCTGAGAACGTGGCGTGCTACGAACGCTACGATTTATGGAATGACGAGCTTCAAACGCTGAAAACGTAGTTCACCGCGTGCCACGACAGCTGCGATCATAATATAACGCGTGCTACGAATGCTTAGATTGTATTATACCGCGTGCTACGAACGCTAAGAACGTGGAAGGCCTCGTACTACGCCTGCTACGAACGTAGAACTGTTCATGCTAGGGACGCTACGAACGTAGAACGCCTCGTGCTATGACTGCTACGATTATAGAATGCTACGTGCTACGACTACTTCCAATGAAGAACGCCACGTACTACAAACTTTAAGATTGTTGGTTACCGCGTGTAACAAATGCTAACATTGTAGTACACTGCATGCTACGAACGCTACGAACGTAGAACGCTTCGTGCTACGAATGCAACGAACGTAGAACGCCATGTGCTACAAACGCTAAGATTGTGGTTCACCGCGTACTCCAAATTCAAAAGATTGTAGTACACCACGTGCTACGAATGCTTCGGTTGATGTACACTACGTAATAGAAATGCTACGACCACGAAATACTACGTACTACTAATACAACGACCTAGCAGCGGAAAATGTACAAGTGTTTTGTTTGTAGCGCGGACGAAGGGTTCGACAGCACATATCCGACCAACGTGGTGGTGCGCAACAACGGCTCGTGCCTGTACGTGCCGCCGGGCATCTTCAAGAGCACCTGCAAGATCGACATCACATGGTTTCCCTTCGACGACCAACGTTGCGAGATGAAGTTTGGCAGCTGGACTTATGATGGTTATCAGGTCCGTATTTTATAGTCAACTAAAAGGACCTCATTCATCGTCCATACATTTATAAGCTAATTATAAAAGAACCGCCGAACAAAAAAAACGGCCAAATGCAAGTCGGACTCGCGTGAAAAGGGTTCCGAACGAATCTCATTTTCGTAACATGTTACTGTAAAACCTCAGACTTCTTATAGGTTTCCTGTAATCTATAGGTGACCTAATTAGGCTTAGTAGTTTCGGAAATATGGGGGATAGTGGTCAATTTCATCTATTTCCTTTAATTACTTCAGAATTTAATATTTTAAAATTATAAAAAATACATCGGATACCCCTTACGCCTTTTCATTTGATATGACACAAGATACAGTTGGAAAATCTTGTTTTTTTTATTTTCGGACGGTTCGGAACCCTATTAAAAGCAACAATTATATTACAATTAAAGACAAAATCAATTACGCCCTTTTTATATTAATACTTTTACGGTTTCAACTATTTTTTTCCTTACAGTTGGATCTACAACTACAAGATGAAGGAGGTGGAGATATAAGCAGTTTTGTCACGAACGGAGAATGGGAGCTGATAGGTATATATATGTATTTTACTAGTATTGCATACAATACATTGTTCAAATCTTTCTTATCTATCTTATCTAAGAGAGCCTTTTCGTGACTTAACTTAATGACACTAACCGCTAGCGTAATGGAATCGAAACTGTAATTCAACGCCATTGGTTAGGTCATTAAGGGCCTGTTTCACGGTCTCCGAGTAACCACTACTCACAGAATAAATTCGTAAATGGAACATAATTTGTATGGAATTATCTGCCATGTAAATTAACGGGAACTTAGCTGGTAGCTGGTGAAACAGGCACTTTCTCTAATAACATTAATATGTGTTCGATCATTTCCTTTATTTGTTTATTTTACACACTATTCTACATTTTTAAATGTTTTATAAAAAAAATAACATCAAATAAACAACGATCATTTAGCAATATTAGATCCCAACATTTCTGCTATTTCTGTTATTATGAGTTAACTAGCTTCTACGCCTAGTTTCGACCGCGTTAAAACTTTTATTTTTTTAACACGGAACCCTATTCTCCTTTCTAAAATAAAAGCAGCTAAGTTACTCCTTATAGCATCAGCTATCTGCTAGTTAAAATCTCCTAAAAATCGGTCCAGCCGTTTTGGGCATTAGCTGAAACCAACAGACAGATATGAAAATACTTTTCACACGGGATCTCCGAAACGGTTGGATTTTCACATTGGCAAAACCGTGTGCAGGAGCCAGTTGTATTTATTTGTATAGATAAATTCGGCGCTAAACTTCGTTGATTTATTATTGAATATTGAGAAAATCTACCGGTTGATCGTGTAGGAGTCCCCGGCAAGCGCAATGAGATCTACTACAACTGCTGTCCGGAGCCCTACATTGACATCACGTTCGCGGTGGTGATCCGGCGCAAGACTCTCTACTACTTCTTCAACCTGATCGTGCCGTGCGTGCTCATCGCCTCCATGGCGCTGCTGGGCTTCACCTTGCCGCCAGATTCCGGGGAGAAGTTGTCTTTAGGTAAGAACTTTTGAAAATACCTACTTCAATTTTACCTGCTATTCCTACTAATATCTCACACGCTGATATCATGATAACCTGTTTATTCATGGTTACTAAAATGCCCATTTTTTTGGTTTTTTGATTAGTAAGTATGATGGTACTGCTATAAACAAATTCCCTGCTACTTGCCTACTACCAAAGTTTAACCCTGCTCGGTGGGTTTAAATATGAATAAATGATTTCGCAACTATTCAATAACATAAATTTTTGTTACACTTTAACACTAGATGCAAAAAATTGGTATGGCTTTTTTTTTCGTTATATTTACATAATAAATTTCTCCCATTTTTAGAGTTCCGTACCACAAAAGGAAAAAACGGAACCCTTATAGGATCACTACGTTGTCCGTCCGTCTGTCTGTCAAGACCCTTTATCTCGGGAACGCATGGAGGTATCGAGTTGGGATTTAAACCATATTCTCAAGTTTACGGTCTCTTGAAGCTATGAAAAAAATCATAGTTATAAGTTAACATGAAAAAAGATACGGCCGTTTTTGCTGCAAATAACGAATATTTCGACACTCTCAAAGGAATCAAAATTCATAGGGTTTTCCGTTGACCTAGAACTATGAAATTTGGCAAGTAGTACCGTTTTATACAGGTACAGGGAAAAGTCTAAAAACTATTCATTTGTAATTAAATCATGAAAATGTAGTCGTTATTTAAAGTACGTAATCAATCATCGAGCTTAATAAACCACTGATTGGATTCAAAATCAAGGTACTTAAAAAAATTAAGTGTTATCCCGAGTAACATTTAGCGTTTACTTCATCAAAATCGACCCACAAAATCAAAATATTATATATTTATATTTATTTTTTGGATCACTCAGAGATCTATTGAGAAAAAATAAAATGCAAGAATTAAATGCATCTATTGAGAAAAAGTAAAGACCATAACGTTGTTGACTTATTTGTTAAGCCTTTAATACGTACCAAAATAAAAAAGTTATGGTATTTATTAATTAACACCTCGCGCGTTCCTTCATTTGTCTCTGACTTTGACAATTGATATTAGAGCATTGGGACTTGGGGCGCTGGTCGATGTTAAATTATTTCTTGTATGTATGCGTTTCACATTTTAAGGTGGATGCTCCAGGGTAGCCCGCGAAATTCAAATATTTTTATGTTTTTTGCAATTTGCCGGTCAGTGTGATGCTGTATAATAATATAATAATATTCCACACAACTATCACACAACGCCATCTAGTCCCAAGCTAAGCAGAGCTTGTGTTATGGGTACTAGACAACTGATAAACATACTTAGGTATATATTTCTAAATACATACATATTATAGATAAACTACACCCAGACACAGAACAAATGATCATGCTCATCACACAAACATTTGTCCTGGGTGGGAATCGAACCCACAACCTCTGGCATAGCAGTCAGGGTCACTAACCACTAGACCAACAGGCCAGCCTAAGTTCATGTAGTTCGACAGAATGAATATTTCAGAAATAATCATTCTTTCAAACTACATGAACTTAGAGAGCTATATTGATGATTAAAATGGTTATAATTCTTTAGATAAATACGCGTTACGGTCGCAGATCGCATTTGGTCCACATACAGCTTCACACTGACCGGCAAATTGCAAAAAACATAAAAATATTTGAATTTCGCTGGCTACCCTGAAGCATTCACCTTAATTGTTCCATTTTTACGTAATCATTATTTTATTTGTGTTTATATATTTCAAGTATGTATTCCGTGAGTGTATCCGTGGCATCACAACAGGCCCTGTCATATTTCTTTTTTTTTAATATTGTTGTACACAGGGACCTTATTGATGATTTTAGTTTTTGTTAATTGCTTTTTAATACTGTTAATTTTACTTTATTTTTGCAAATCCCAAATTAACACTTTTCTTTCTTTCTTTTTTATTTAAAAAACCTTATGAATACCATTACAACAGATATTCGTAGAAGTTACCTAATAGCAACGTTATTCTAATCTGAAGTGTTTCCATATATGTTCATATATTTGTCTTTCTACCCCAAACCAATTAGCCTGATGTATGGAGAGTAATCTTCTTTTATTGCGTAGCCTATGTTTATTTACAGAGAGTTAGTAAATAGAGAACTGACTCAACGTTATGGTGTATCATACCCAGGTGTAACGATATTGCTGTCGCTGACGGTGTTCCTCAACATGGTCGCGGAGACCATGCCGGCCACGTCAGACGCCGTGCCGCTGCTGGGCACCTACTTCAACTGCATCATGTTCATGGTGGCTTCCTCCGTCGTCTCCACCATTCTTATCCTCAACTACCACCACAGACACGCAGATACACACGAAATGAGTGACTGGGTTCGTATTTGCTTTAGTATTAGTGCTTCTATAAGCGTGTATGCCCAGTTAAGAAAAAGAAGTGTAAGACGGTGTATTGTCCAGATCCGTTGCGTGTTCCTGTACTGGCTGCCGTGGGTGCTGCGCATGTCGCGGCCCGGCTCGGCCACGACGCCGCCGCCGGCGCGCGCGCCGCCTCCGCCCGACCTGGAGCTGCGCGAGCGCTCGTCCAAGTCGCTGCTGGCCAACGTGCTGGACATCGACGACGACTTCCGCCACCCGCAGGCGCCGCAGCCGCAGTGCTGCCGCTACTACAGGTCCCTCGACGATCTACACGAACACTACTCGCCGTAAATAGCACGGTTACGATATTCACCCCAGCCTCGAAAGTTCCGCAGTACCCGACCCTAACAGCTAAATCACGAGTATTTAAACATTCAACATCAACATACTCTCTCATGGGCCATCACATAGTTTCACTTTCAATTTGTACTTGTACTTCTGGGTCTGGTCTTTAACATCTAATCGGCATAACTCCTGTAGTGACCTCCGTTCCTCGGCTCCACCTGTAGAGTAGGCTGCAGATGTAGCCGCTATCTACAGAGCGTGCTCGTTGCAGGTCGGGCGAGGACAACGGCGCGGGTCTGGCCGCGCACAGCTGCTTCGGTGTCGACTACGAGCTCTCCCTCATACTGAAGGAGATCCGAGTCATCACAGATCAGGTAACGTGCCTGTGACTACATTTGCACTGAATAAGAAACGTCCATACGATGTTAGTGATATTTTGATATTTTGCAGATGCGCAAGGACGACGAGGACGCGGACGTGTCGCGCGACTGGAAGTTCGCCGCCATGGTCGTGGACAGACTGTGCCTTATTATCTTTACCCTGTTCACAATCATCGCCACGCTAGCCGTGTTGCTGTCCGCGCCGCACATCATGGTGTCGTAGCGAGCCACCCGCTTGCGCCTGCGCATGCGCATGCGAAAAGTTCTGTGATACCGCGAATATTGTTAAGTTGTGATGAGCGAAGTGGCGCGGACGCTGACGCCGCGGCGACGGAGTTGCCGCCGCCTGCCTCGCCGCCCGCGCCCCCTGTAGACATAAGTTACCGCTGAACTGCCAACCCTGTACGTTACTAATAACTGCCTATCCGACAAACGTCTTCTAATCCCTTGAGAACTTCAGCGATTATGTACCTTTACCAAAAATACTATGATAAACGGTCATCGCGCTCAGTGGAATTAATTCCGTACCCTACATACCCCGATTGTGCCATTAGAGTATGGCATGAGTTTCAATGAGCGGCTCCGTAACCGACGTTCCGTCCCCGGAACAGTCGCGTCGCCCACAGCGACAAAGTGGCAGGGCGTGCTATACAGGCACCGCCGCCACGCCACATTCACGCCACCTCCACGCCGGCGCCGCCTCGCCGCCACGCTGCGGTGCGCTCTCTGCGAGTGGCCAACCACTAGACAAGACTGCGCCAGAAAATATTTGCACAAAAACGTCTTCCTTCTTACCGTTAAACGACCTGATTCGCATTTAAAAATTAAACTTTGTTAGAACTTCTTCGATTCTTGAAATTTATAGTACAGAGCGCTCAGAACGAATGTTTTTTATGTGTAGTAACGTAACGCAAAATTCTACTATAACTGTAATACTCGTTTAGCACATAATATTTAGTTATTTCAATTGGATACTATTTGCATGGTACAAATTGTGTACGTTTGTCGCATATAATTAACCCAAAAATACCATACCCAATAATATTCAGAATTCACTTACGTTAACGATACGGTTACGATACGATAACGTTACTATACGTCAAAATATTCGTGCTAGGCCCTCCGTTTAGAGTTTGGGCGGTGAAACAATGGCCCTTTGTTTCCTTCTTGTTCGATTCCATGAATCGCGGTTATAATCCCTAGTTTTATTTTCGGATAAATTTGTGTCAGTAGCTAGTATAGAACTTTACAAACAATGTTGATTCAATTGGTACAGGTTGTGATATGCCTCGTTGTGAACGGGTCGATATTGTTATGAATGGTAAAATACCCATGGCTATAGCTTAATTAAAATCGTTCGTTGAAAGTTGTAGTTAAACAAATATTATTTTAATAAAGTCATATCTGGGTCTTTCGGAACGACTTTTACAAATAATAATTAAATTACATATTAATATCACGTTTGTACTTCTTTCCATACAGTTACAGTAATTCGTATGCTTAAAATAATATTAGGTTATAAAATTTTCTTCTTCGAAAATTAATTCAAAAGATATGTCCATCGTTTCAGACATGTACACGTAATATATAACTCATTTTATAAGATAATATACAACATTTTATACGTACAAAAATTTGTGACATGAACCGGTTTTTTCGTTACATAGAGGGTTCAACACAAAGGTGCCTATATAATGACAGATACGACGCGCGATCAGTTGATGAGCACAGGTACACTACTTCTGATACTGACCAGTCCTGCCGCTCGTGCCACTCTCCGACACTTTCAACACCTTCGACACGTTCGACACGTTCGACACGTTCGTCACATTCGGTTTACTGCTCCATCAAACTCTCATTATAATTGTTACGTTTGTTATTCTATCTCATCGACGTTCATTTATTTCAGAAACGTTGTAAACCTCTCAAAAGGAAAACGTAGTGTTCCCAGCGAGAATGCGCGGGTACACCCGGCAAGCGACTGTACCCTCGCAAAGCTCCTGTGATGTTTTCCTTTTCCGAGGTAGTGCTGGTAGTAATCTTAGACGGTCCGATGGAAGTTGCGGACCGGATATGATTATAAGTCGATGTTTCTGTTCATATGTTGATTGACTGTTATGTGTACGTACCATTCGCTAGAGGTTGTGTGACGCCCCGGACGGAGCAGGCCGCCCCCGCACACGCGCGCTTCATCTTGTACTGATGGAACTCCGTGCGGCATCTCTCCGTCGGCAATGGGACATCCTGATGTCCCAAAGATTTGTTCAACTGTTAGGGTTAACTCTGAATTGCACTTTGTTTATTATTAAATATAAACGAATGAAACAAACCCTTGTTTTATTTAGTTTTCGAAACTACAGACTTACATGTTGACCTGAGCTTTATAACCATTTTCCTACTTTAGTCATGCATCATATTTGCCAAAAATACCTAAAATTCTTGAGCCGTAATCACAGTTTTGGGCTCTAACATCGCTAGTAGATGTTTCCTGCGTTTGAAAGCCCGTGAGTTATGTAAATCATCCCTGACCTATATAATATTCCCGCTGGAGGCGTTTGGGAGCGGAGCTAAGTCACGGAGCAATCGATGAGATCTCACGGGAAAACTGCACATGCGCACATCACTAGCTGATTCCCACAAAGCCACACCATACCAACACACGTAGAGTTTATCGTAGTTAGGTAAGTATTAAATGTGAAAAGACTAGGTAAAATTGCAAAATGGACACTATAGAGAAAATGAGTTTATCCAATTACTGCATATTCACAGATAAGCTGTAAAACTACTAAACCGATTTAGATTACATTTAGCTGAGAGAACTTGCCTCTTACTTTATTTAAATATCTTTTTTATAACTCTTAATTACACAGAAGATAGAAATAATAATAATAATCGTACTTTCAGAGACAGACCAATTCCAACAATTTAAAAACCAAATCCAAGTATAAAATGAGGATACGTATACAAAAAAAATAGTTATTTCGACGTTAAGTTACTTAGAATCAGCTAATGAATGAGAGTAGTGTGCAGCGTGCATTAGTGCACAGGGGCGGGCGCGAGCGGTCGGAGCTGAGGGCGGGCGGGGGCGCGGGTCCGGGGGTGCGGGTGGCGAGGCAAGAGTGGCGCAGCGCCGCGCTCCCGGCGGCGGGCGGCGGCAGTCCGCGCCGCCATGTCGGGCGGGTCGCGCGCCTGCCTGCTGCTCGTAGCACTCCTCACCCTGCTCTATTCAGGTACTCCACACGTAAACAACACACTAACATACCCCACCACACGCAAAAAATCAGCAAAAACCAAAATTATAATCTGCTCACATTCATATTTTGTCTTATCAGTCTCATGAAAGCGGCACTACCGGCTAGCTATGTAAATAGAGGTGCATATAAACATATACAACTATAAACGCGATATATACTGAACTTTCATACTATATAATTAATATATTATAAAAGATATGTTTTAAAAAAATATTAAAATACAAATTAGTTTTATTTTATTAAAACGTTTATTGTTTGGTTTTTTTTTTAATTTATAGATAGATAATCCCATTCTGATTAGGAATTAATCATGTTAATAACATTACAACAATTTTTACTAAATAAATCTTCATACCAATCATCTCTAAATATTCGAGAAGAGTGATCTTAAACAACATTATCTCCGGTTGAGTGTTTATTGATCTGTTGTCGCAGCATCCTCTCAGCTACACACTGTACACGTTGCTGAACTTATTACTCTCTTAACAATCATTTTTTGGGTAAATTCAACAAAACATATGGTCTTTAACTACAGTGAACGCCATATCCTTATAGCTAATACCGAGATCAGCAGTCACAAATGATCGGACATCGGCCATTTATTTTAAACCGACTTCAAAAAGGAGCAGGTTATCAATTCAGATGTTTATTATACATATGCATGGTATATTTTTATGTGAATTCGGGCTTCTCCATCATATATAAACGAATTTTCAGAATTCTTTTTTTGTTCGAAAGAAGCTTATTCCGAAATGTTCCCATTAATCTAGGAGACGGTGGAACATCGACCTCACCCACGTGATAATCAGATAAGACATATTTTTTATAAAATTTTGTTGACTTATGAACTACGTTGTGTGTTAGCTTCCCAATCGAGAATTGTTCATGGAATTTTAGTTGTTAAATTATTTACGTTATTAAAACAATTTTTATTGGTTCAGATCGATGTAGAAGATGTGTAGAACTGGGCTATACTGTCTTACCTGTTCATACCTGCTTGCCAGACAGCCTTAAATATAAATAGTAGGCAAGCCTACCAAAACATATTCTCCATGCTAAATACTATCAGTAGAAATAAAATTTATTTGGTTATTAACAGAGTGAATAACCGAAAAACAAAAAAAAAATTGAATCAAAAATAGCCATGAACAATTTTCGATAGGCAAGCCATCATAGGCGTGTTTACAAATCAATAAAACTTGATAAAACATATGTCTCATCTGGTTATCCCGTGGGTGAAGGGCGATGTTCCAATGTCTCCTAGATTACTTTAAAATTTCGCAAAGATTTGACGATGACCTTCGGAGATAGACAAAAACATTTATATGGACTAGTGAAAATCTTTGGAATGTTGGGGGTAACAGCACTAAAAACTTCAACTGACTTCCAAATAAAAATACTACAAAGTACAAAATAAAAAAAAAAACAAGGAAACCACACCAGAAATACCGACTTCCCAAATTAAAGCTAATTTTTAGTTTGTTGTCGTTTTTTAGGTTACCGAACCACAGTATGGAAAAACGGAACCCTTATCTTGTTGGTTGTCTGTCTCTGTCACAGCCAATTTTCTCCAAATCAACTAGACCTAGACCGACTCAGTTGAAAGGACATTGCTTAAATAAGTTTTTCCAACTCTACCGTGTGACATTTTCAATTCAAAGAGCTCATCGTATGGGTCTAATAACTATTTTTAAATAATTTTAAAATATTCTCATCTGCCTAGCCTTTTCCCAACTACATTGGGGTCGGCTTCCAGTCAAACCGGATTCAGCTGAATACCAGTTTTAACGAGGAGCGGCTGCCTACCAGACCTCCACAACCCATTAACTGGGTAGCACGGTACATCTTGGCAAGACTGGAGTCAGATTTACGGGCTTCTGACAATCCGTAACGACTGCCAAAGATCTACAAATGACAGCCGGGACCAACGGCTTAGCGTGCTTTCCGAAGCACGGAGGAAACTCGTTATGTTAAGATGGTCACCCATCCACAAACCAACCTTGGCAAGCGTTGCTTAACCTTCAAGATCGACCCGTGCGGCTGTTATTATTTAGCCACGAGCTTCTCAATTTTAAAATATTCTATTCCGAAGTTACAACGAAAATAGATGAAAATTTACTAAAATGTTAGACTTCAGTAGTTTCGGAGATAAGGCGGCAAATTTAAAAAAAATACAGATAAAATTTATAAAGTGCAGAATAAAAGTGGAAAAAGTCAATTTTTCAGGAAAATTAAAAAATCTACATTGATTCATATCTTTATGACTACACCGAGTAGAAGTTTGTTTTTATGGTGTTTACAAGATTTTTTTTTTGTAGATTGTCTAATTAATGTTTAGTGTTAAACACGAGAGTTTGAGTTATTGATAAAAAAACATTTTACAGAAACATTTTAGTTTTTTTATCGTTAATGTTACTTTAGTTTTTTTTTCTTGCAACTATTGTTTTATTTTGTTTTCTCAACGGCATGTTACTTGAATTTTCTTTGCGTTTCTCGCAGTACAGTGACACCGTTAATGGGCTTTTACGTGTTTATTCTGATGCAGTCGAAAATTTTCTGATAATGTAATAGGTGATTGCGTTTCTGTTCAGGCTAATATATCATAAAGGTCGGAATTATAACAGTAGATATATTACACTATATTGGTAGGAATACAAATATAAATGAATAAAACAATAGATAATTATAAGTAAAAAAACAATCATAACTTTAATCATTTTAGATAGACGAATATAAACATTTATAATACTTAATCAGCCTTTAGAAAACTTTACAATTATAAAAAATAAACTTTGAACAATCACGTTTTTTACAAATTTTTGGCTTTCTTTATCCGTCTATTTTATTATTTAGTTAAACTTGTTATTATGCATACGTATAGCTTAATTATGATAAAAAGAACAATTTCGAGTAAGTAATATATGATATAATTACAAAAATATTTACAACATATAACAACTAACCCTATAATTTCGTTTGATATAATGATAAATTAATATAATAAACGATTGATATAATTTTAAAATATCTAATTTTTACAAGCATAACATACATTATATATAAAATCGTTAGAAACACAGCAGAATTGTATATTATGTTACACATTATAACTTAGTCTGGTCTTATTATATTGATAAGTGTAACTGATTATCACCTGCAAAGCATGCATGTGCTGCAAGCAAGCATGTGGCATCAAGCAAGTATGCATCATGCAAGCAAGCATGCATCATGCAAGCAAGCATTTAGCATGCAAGCAAGCAAGCATGCAGCGTGCGAGCAAACATGCAATATACAGCAGGCATGGTTACCGTCACGGCTCCGGCGCTGCGGGGCTCCGGCAGCCCCACGAGTGCTTCGCCTAACCCCTCCGCGCCTACGCGGGCTTAAATGACACTCTAGGGGTAGGGCAGACAAGACTACGTGGAGTCGGTTTTGCAGCGATTCGTTTCTGTCACTAACTTTTGTAGCACGACATAATTATTGAATTATTAAGACAATATTATAGATTTTAAACGATATACCTAATGATTTTCGATTAAATAAACATTATATCTAATAACATACGAAATAAGTTTTAGAGTATATGAATAAAAATAGTTACATGTAAAGAAATTATTAGGTATCAACAATTGGTATATCTCACGTTTATTATATCTTGGGAACGTTATTGAAATTAAAATATACCAAATAACTTTATCTGTTTTAATGAGACGCACCCAACAACTTCACCACTTAAAGTAATATTAAATCTACTTCAAAACCTAATATCATGATAGTTTGGTTTGGTTGTTTGGTTTGTTAGTTTGGTTGGTAGTTTGGTTTGATTCATTTTATTATAAGAGTTCAATATTTTTTGATACTCTGAAAGGAAGTGTTTTTTCGTAAATGGCACTTCTTATTTAACTTATATTTCTAAAACAATAAAAATGATTAAAACATACTCTCTAATAGACTCATCGGTATTAATATCACAATTTCAAGATTTATAAAATGTCGAGGGACTTACATAATTATTATAATTACTTATTTATACTTTTTTATGTAAGAACTTAATCGTTGTTTTATTAATTTATTTTTCATTATTTGGTCATTGACAACAATAGTTTTGTGTAAAGTAGAAGCATATTTTTCCATTTTTTTAAATGTGAGTACCATGAAGCCATTTACATTTTATGTGATTAGTTATAGTTTTACTTGTTGGACATGAACGAGCATGGTGGTTGAGAGCAAGTCATGCTCACTCAAATGTCTCGCTGATGGCGGCGTGTGGGTTTGATCATTCGGTTCCCTTCGAAATGGTTGAGCTGAAAGGTCGGATACACGCGTCATGTTCGTGAACGGGCGCCGTCTTTTGAGACTTGTCATCTCTTAACTGCCATTGGCTTATTTTAATCTTTATATTTTAAATTCTTATAATAAGCTTTTTTCCTTTGCATTGTCCTCACATGTAGGTATATGCAACAAGTATATGTAACTTAGAATTTTGTAAAACAGAACATGATTTAAAAGAGTGTCCGTGGAGTTTCTTCCGCGTTCTTCTCCATAGAGATCTACGCTTTGGAACGTGCAAAGCTTCCATGTTTTTGACTGACCGACCTTGACGTTTCAAAAGTGTCTTGAATGGTTTATTTGAAAATAAAATGCTTTGAATCTTTGAATCTTTATCCGCCTTTGGTACGGACAGAGATGGCTTTAAACATTCTTTTTAGTTACGGTACCTGAACCCAAACTAGCTGAACTGATGTATTAGTTGTAGCTATTCTTTTTCGAAGTAATCTTGCGCTGCCTCTTGCTTATTATGATATTATTATTATATTTCTAGCAGCAATCTCGGAGTTGACGTTGGAAGTAGACCTTGCGGACATGCCCATTGCCACCTTTAGAACAAGCCTCCAAAGCCACCGTTGGTATGTGTAAACACACCTTGTATGAGGACCAGATTGGATATTTTCCAATATAGGTACAGTACCAAGGGGAGGTGCAAGTTATACATTAAATGACAAACTACGGCTATGTGTTCTAAATACGGCTTAAGACTTTGTCTTCTCATTGAGCGTTGTATCCTCTCAGATACATTGACTTATAGCACTTACGCATTTGTTCTGCGGGGGCGGCAATATAAGTTACAGAAAAACCTATAGTAGTCTCTTAGATTATATAATGTTTAGATGGAGCGTCACCCTACTTTCAACTCACTAAAAACGAGACAACAATTTAAGCATGTGTGCGTGCGGCCGCGTGCGGACACAGTGCGTCTATGTCTCTGTGTGCGTGAATAATTCTCCCAAAAAATCATATATTTAAAAAAACCTAATTAAGTAAGAGAAGTTTTACGTGTATGTATTCAGTTTTAGTAGTGTCTTTTTATTAATAGACCAGGGTCGATAATTTTTGAAACCAAAAAAAATTATAGTAGGATGAAACCCATTAGAAAAGGAGGGGAATATGATAAAAATGAAAGGAAAACTAAATTACGGCCGATTCGAGTTCGGGAAGTGGGAGGGGGTGAGCTTTTAAGGGTAAAAAATGGTTTTTCTTGATTTCCGGCAAAACTATGAGTCCTATGGAAAAAAGTTAAATGGCAAAGTTGTAGGCAATAAAAAGATCTACAACTTTTGTATTCACAACTTTTTCACATAACCTCAAAATTTAGGTGATCAAATAACCAAGTTTTTGGTTTAATGTTTTTCTTTCCAAAAAAAAATTTTCTCTACGAAATTTGGTGAAAACTTACTTTATTATGCCCCAAATACACTGTAATTTATATTACAGTTGAATGTAAATCAGCTAAGTTAATTAAATTACTTACTATAATATCTAATATTTAATTTTTTTGGCATTTTGTAATTTGGATATCTACCTATATAAAATAAAAATAAACTCTTTTTTTTTTTAATGCGATCTATCGAACGATTCCTCATAACAGGATTATTGGGTATCCTAAAAAAATAAGATGTTATTTTATCAGTATCTTTTACTCATCAAATAACTATGTTTGATAATTATTATTAAGCAGCTCTCAAAAATATAGTAGAATAATCCTCTAACTATTCTGTAAACATTTAATAAATTATTCTTAAATTACTCTTGGCTCTTTTTCTTGGCTTATTGAACCGAATGCAAAAGTAATCATCAAAATCAGCTAATAAAGAAAAAAGTTAAACGCGAACATACAGGTACTTTTTTATAATAATAATTATAAAAAAGTATCTACCTACAGACGAATTTAAAACTACACCTTTTTTGAAATCGGTTAAATAAGTACACCAACTAAATCGATATAAACGTAACCCTATACAAACTAAATTATCCACAAAAAATTACGTTAAATTGGAAGAATAAAAAAAGAAACAGGCAACACTGAGTAAGTGCTTGTCGGAGTCTCACACGAAGGTTTCCGTCCTACCTATTCCGTACCATAAACCTAAAAAAACACGTTTCTTATACGGGAGCCCCCTTTATTGTTTAATTTATTTTTATGATTTAGTTGTTATAGTGGCATTAGTTATACACAATCTGTGTAAATTTCAACTGTCTTCCTATTACGGTCCTTTAGATACAGCCCACTGACGGGCGTAGGGACGGACGGATGGACAGCGGAGGCTTTAGTGAGTGCTCGCTTACGGAGACGCGGGGCGTCGAGCGTCGCGTGCGGCGTGGCGGCCCGCACTAAATCTATACTCTATACTAATAGCTGAAGAGTTTGTTTGTTTGTTTACTTGAACGCGCTAACCTCAGGAACAGCTGGTCCGATTTGAAAAATTCTTTCAGTCTTAGATAGCCCATTTATCGAGGAAGGCTATAATCATCACTACCAATAGGAGCGGAGCAGTAACGAAAATTGTGACGCAGTGGAAGTTGCGCGGGTCAACTAGTTCAAAGATATGGCGTTGTATGAGAGCGTTTACGGAGGAGCGATTTACGCGCGCTACACGCGGCGTCGAACGCGGCGAGGCCCACGTCGTCGCACGCCCAACGCCCTGCGTCTCCGTAAACGAGCACATTTATCATCTCAGGTACCTAAAGCGTGGTGTATATCTCTAAACCAGTTGTTGTTCCAGGATGGTGTTCAGAAGACGAGGAGCGCTTGGTCCGCGATCTGTTCAGAGGCTACAACAAGCTCATCCGCCCAGTGCAGAATATGACACAGAAAGTCGACGTTCGATTCGGACTTGCCTTCGTCCAGCTTATTAACGTTGTATGTACTCGTATTCAGATATTAGTAAAAAAAAAACATCTTAAAAAAGGATGACGAATTAATACAAATACAAATACTGTTCTCTATGGAATTAATCACGTTTTGTGCTGCATGTTGCCGCTTTCGAAACAACACAAATAAAAAACATCTTTCGTATTTTCAAATATCATTCAGATGTTCATACGTCTCTCCAAATACAAAATAAAACTAATAAGTAATATAATAAAACCTCTTGCAGAACGAAAAGAACCAAATCATGAAATCAAATGTGTGGCTACGGCTAGTGTGGATGGACTATCAGCTGATGTGGGATGAGGCTGACTATGGCGGCATAGGCGTGTTGCGTCTGCCGCCCGACAAAGTCTGGAAGCCTGACATCGTACTTTTTAACAAGTGAGTAGTTAAGGAGATAAGTATTCCATCAAAAACATACAATTGAAAAAGGGAGCGAAGTTCAGAGGGCTTAGTATAAGTTTTGTAACGCACTCGATCGCGTTAACGTAAATGTTCGCTTAGGTATGTCAAATTGTATAGAAAAAAAAAGGTTTTCCGTTACTGTCACCAGACGGTGCTTATCCAGTTTCAATACAAATTGACGCGCGAACGCAAACGAGAACGTTAAAAAACTCGCACTAAGGCCACAGTGGTTCAATATCCGTGATTGTCGACTTCGACAAAAAAATCTTCCGGGAGCCAAGTTAATTCCCGCACCTTTAACTATCTTATTACAGGATAGGCGTAGAACTTAGCGCCCATTAAGATCAATTTTTTTTGGGTATAATTTAGACGGTCACCAAAAATAATATTTTTAAGACTCTAAGCCTAGGCACCAAAATGGATCAACGGTCACCAAATTCTATCCAACTCAACTGTGATTGCCATAAAATGTAGGCTTGGGGTTACAAACTGGATAAAATAGGTTAGGTTAGGTTAGAACTATGAAATCTTTTAAAAGTTCCATAAAAAAATTCAAAATCGATTTTTTAATACGGTTTCCATCGATTAAATTAAGCATTCATTCCCTCATTTTTACCTATGTGCACATTATAAAAACACGCTGTATATCAAAAACTGTAATTCAACATTATTATGAAATTTTAGACATCTATGAATGAGGCTTTAATAAATGCCAGTTTTCATGTATGTAGGTTAAATAGGTTTCGAGTTGTAAAGAGGTCATAAGTAACTCGAAATAGTTCGTGTAATATTACTTTGGCTGGACTGCCGCGTGTCTAGATTTCCTTTTTTAGGGTTCCGTACCTCAAAATGACAAAACGGAACCTAACTTTGTTGTCCGTCCGTCTGTCTGTCAAGACCCATTATCTCAGGAACGCGTGGACGTATCGAGTTGAGATTTATAAAGCATATACTCAGGTCTACGGTCCCTTGAAGCTGTGAAAAAATCATAGTTATACGTTAACATTAAAAAAGATACGGCCGTTTATGCCGCAAAAAACGAATATTTTGACACTCTCAAGGGAATCAAAATTCAAAGGGTATTTCCCGTTGACCTAGAACTATGAAATTTGGCAAGTAGTACCGTTTTATATAAAACACACATTTGTAATTAAATCATGAAAAAAATAGTCTTTGTTTAAAGTAGGTACGTAATCAATCATCGAGCTTAATAAACCACTGATTAGATTCAAAATCTAGGTACTTAAAAAATTAAGTGTTATCCTTTGTAACATTTAGCGTTTATTTCATTAAAATCGACCCACAAAATCAAAAGATATTGAATTTTTAAGTTAACGAAGAAACTTTCTAATATATTCTGATTACTCAGTGCGCCATCTATCGGTATGTGCCGTGCTGGCCCTGGCTAGCGCGGCTATTGAGAAAATATTAAAAGCACGAATTCGAAGCATTTTATTTTTCGGATCACTCAGAGCGCCATCTGTTGAGAAAAAATAAGATGCAAGAATTAAATGCATCTATTGAGAAAAGAAAAGACCATAACCTTGTTGAGTTATTTGTTGAACTTACCAAAATAAAAGCGAAGGTATTCATTAATTATAGTTTTGACGTCTTCCGCTGCCAAATACTTTGCCAGTTTACGAAATGGTCGATAAATGACGTTGTAGGTACTGATGACGCGGTTTTCTAAATCGCGGTGTTAATATTTTCCATTAGAGAACACACGATTTCAAACAGCGCAGCGTTGTAGTTCGTTCGTTAGAGGTATAGGTTCTGTTTCTAAATGGTCTTGAAAAGTATCAGCTATGGTCCAAATTCGTTAGGTAAATGTCTGATTTGTTCTATCGTGAATTATGCATTTATTGTAGAACTGTCTTGGACTAGTTTTGTATTTGTGAAGTACTGGGCGGTTCGACTTGCGGATCAGGCCTCTAGGGTACCTTTTTTTTTTTTTTTTTTTTTTTTTTTATGGATGGGAAATCATCAAATGACTCCTCCCGCTCTGGGTGAAGCAAGAGGGAGTGTCAGACTCTTACTGACTAAAACCCATCCGTGTTCCTCCTGGTGCCCTTTGCGTTCTAAGGCTACGGCACCTCTTTCGAACAGATTCCGCAGCCCCAGCAGGGCCTCTAGGGTACCTACGGTATCAAAGGTGCTAAAAAAACCCTACTACTACGCGATAGTTTCTTAGCTCGGAAAAGCTCGGAAAAAACTGCGACACTTGATTCCTGAACTATTTATAATACGTACCTACTTTGTACGGGTTCCGTACAAATTTATAGGTGCGCGAGTCCGACTCGCTCTTGGCCGGTTCTTTTTTAAGTTTTTCTTTGTGTATATCTTTGATGCTGCTGTAGATCGTAGCATGATGAACATTAAAATAATACACAAAAAACGAAAGCATTTCAAGCACAAAAATTAAAACGGCAATGAGACGGATACCTATGTAGCGCGACTCAAAGTCAACAGATGAACAAAATCAACGGGACCACCAGGCAAACGACGTAAAGATAGACTCTACACGCACTGGGAGGACGATATTAGAAAGATTCATGACCATAATGCAAGCAAATAGCCCAAGATCGTGATAAATAGCAATCCTTGGAAGAGGCATTCACCTGAGGGGGGTTCGTACGCGCATATCTAGTTTTTCCCGTTCCCGTAGGAATTTCGGGAAATCTTCTCTTAATGCTCCTCTGCGGAGTGTGGGGAAGCTACATGCAGCTTTCTACGACTACTAAAAAACTACTATTTTTGGCTGTGCGTTGTCTGTCAGTCACTAAACGGAAGAATTTTATTAGGTATTGATTGATGATGATAATATTGTAACATTTATTAGGAAATACATTGCTTTTTTTATTTTAATTTTTATATTTATTTATCTTTGATGCTAATAGGGATAACTGTTTCAGTGCTGATGGGAACTATGAGGTGCGATACAAATCCAACGTCCTGATTTATCCCAACGGCGAAGTACTATGGGTACCTCCAGCTATTTACCAGGTAACTAATTGTTAGCAGAACAAACAACCGTATCAAGCATACAAGTACAAGGGCCCCGACGTGTGGACGCAAAGCTATCATTTAGTCTCGCTGTCTCCTTTGTGGCCCGCTAAGACAGTCCTCAGCAACAATACCCCTAAAACAGGCATCTCAAAAATGTTTGATACCCTTTGAGACTAGCTACGAAACTGCTAGAGATTAATCGCTATGTACTGTTTTCTTTTCCAGAGCTCGTGCACGATTGATGTAACGTATTTCCCCTTCGATCAACAAACCTGCATCATGAAATTCGGGTCATGGACGTTCAATGGTGACCAAGTGTCTCTGGCCTTATACAACAACAAGAACTTTGTGGATCTGTCAGATTACTGGAAGTCAGGAACGTGGGACATCATTGAAGTACCAGCATACCTCAACATATATGAAGGGAACCATCCTACTGAAACTGACATAACTTTCTACATTATAATAAGGAGGAAGACTTTGTTCTATACTGTCAACTTGATCCTGCCAACTGTATTGATTTCATTCCTTTGTGTCTTGGTATTCTACTTACCTGCTGAGGCTGGTGAAAAGGTGAGACAAATTGATATTTTTCTTTTATACAGCCTACTCCGTGGTGTACTTATATGTCACCGGAAAATGGCAAACTTCGTAAGATTATAAAATAAGTTGTGAGATTGTAAACTTTCATTTAATTGTCATCTGAATATTGGGAATGCTTTATTACGCATAAAAATTTAAGGTGAATGCTCCAGGGTAACCCGCGAAATTCAAATATTTTTATGTTTTTTGCAATTTGCCGGTCAGTGTGAAGCTGTATGTGGACCAAATACGATCCGCGACCGTAACGCGTATTTATCTAAAGAATTATAACCATTTTAATCATCAATATAGCCCTCTAAGTTCATGTAGCTCGACAGAATGATTATTTCAGAAATAATTATTCTTTCGAGCTACATGAACTGAAAAAACATAAAAATATTTGAATTTCGCGGGCTACCCTGGAGCATCCACCTTAATAGTTTATAATGTCTCCAATTCATTCGGAGAAATTGTGAACTGTCATAAAATAACGACCAATCAGAGCAAAAGTCTACTACAAACGAGGCTGTCATTGATGTGACGTCACAGTACGCCATAGAGTTACGAATTAAATGGACCTCCCGTTGTCCGATGTTGGTTGAGCTTACTTTGGGTGTATAATTTTAGGTCTAACTAATTTTTAACATGAATGTACATTTGGCTTAAGGTGGATGCTCCAGGGTAGCCCGCGAAATTCAAATATTTTTATGTTTTTTGCAATTTGCCGGTCAGTGTGAAGCTGTATGTGGACCAAATGCGATCTGCGACCGTAACGCGTATTTATCTAAAGAATTATAACCATTTTAATCATCAATATATCATCAATAGTTCATGTAGTTCGAAAGAATGATTATTTCTGAAATATTCATTCTTTCGAACTACATGAACTTAGAGGGCTATATTGATGATTAAAATGGTTATAATTCTTTAGATAAATACGCGTTACGGTCGCGGATCGCATTTGGTCCACATACAGCTTCACACTGTCCGGCAAATTGCAAAAAACATAAAAATATTTGAATTTCGCGGGCTACCCTGGAGCATCCACCTTAAAGCAGAGGCGGCTCGTTCTAAAGAGCGCTGGTGCAGTGCACTCCCACAAAAATGACAATAAATACACAATAAATTTTATTTATTTAAGACTATAAGTACACACTTACTACGTTACTACTGTGCCTATACATACACTCTTAAAAGCAGTACCTACTAGGAACTTATTATCTACGAAGCACAACATTAAATGTTCTCTAACATAATATTTGGAGTCGAGTGGAGCGCCAGCGATTGCGCTCCTTTGAAAAAATGTTTAGTACAATACCTAGCGCTCTATTCAATGAGTGCGAAAGAGAAATATCGACACAGTGCAGCACGTGAGACAGAAGATTTTGTATGAGATATTAGCCGAATCTGGAGCGCCGCTCATGCGCTGCGTTGCCGCTTTGTTTTGGTGACTGAGTGCAATATGCGTTGTTGCCGATCTTATGTAAATAAACATTGTCGATTCGCGCGCCGGGTATTTTACGACAATAACGCAATTTTAATTATAAATATATTAAAAATTAGTTAGTGCGTGACATTTGTGTTATAAAATGGAACGATACAGTGTAACTTTTATTAAAAATTGCGAAAAAACTCTCGAAGTGCGTCTCGAACTGAAAGCTAAGGGCCCGCCACGGCCAGTAATTGCACTTAGTCAGAAATGTAGTTCGAAAACTAAAAGTTTTAAGCGAGTTTTTAAATCTGAACAATATTCCAAAACACCTTGGTTGTGTGGATGTGAGGACAGCAATAAATTATTTTGTTTCCCGTGTCTACTGTTTGGGGTTGGCGCCAGCGGTGGTGGTGAATCTGCGTGGACGGAAACTGGTGTTGATGATTTAGCGCATCTTTCAATAAAAGTGAAAAAACATTCACAATCTAGATTTCATATGTTGTGTGAGGTGCAATTGGCATCTATTGGCCGACAAGATATTCGTATGGCGTTGGATTCTGCGTATCGGAAATCTATTAGAGAGTTCAATGAACGAGTTGATGAAAATCGATACATTTTACGGCGTTTAATAGATTGCGTGGTATTTTGTGGTGCATTTCAAGTTGCCTTACGAGGACATGATGAATCTACGACATCCTTGAATCCCGGCATTTATAAAGGTTAAAATTAAAACGTTTACGCGCAATACTATGACGCAAGACCGTCTCAATGCGTTGTGTATGATAAGCATAGAGAAACGCTTAATTAATTCCATATCTGATTTTCACAAGAAAGTGATAGATGTCTTCGCTCGCCAAAAAGACCGGCGAATGGATTTTTTATACAAATAAAATTAATGTAAGTAATGTATGTGTATGTATGTAATGTTTTTCGTTTTTATTTTTAGTGAACACCCATAAAAAAATATCACGAGCCGCCTCTGGCTTAAAGTACGTTTGTGACAAGGGCATGTCGACGGAGCCCCGCCGCACGGGGCTCCTATTTCTGATTGCAGAGTTCAAAGTAACCTAACTTACCTAACGAGCTGGGGTGATCGCTCTTTGTTCACCGATTAGATCAAAGAACAATGGCAACCACCCATACATTGTTTTAGCTGAGATTTAATTCCTACGTCGTTAAATGAAAAATATCTTGTTCAACTCAGCGTCACCTTCTGAATTAGTTTATGAAAGAATTTTTGTTCGAGAAGGCTGAGATAGATATTCAGCCATGAACTTTTGTAGGTTATGTTTGTATTCAATTTCGAGGAAGTAAAAGGACAATATCGCATTCGTATTTTCCGTGCCTAACTATGTCAGAATGAAATGTGTTGTAAAAATATTGTAAAACGGGTTAGTTTAATAACAAAATGTAAACAACTAACACCATATATTATTATGATTGACAACTGTTTTGTTTATGAGCCAATTATCTGTGTTTCAGTCAACTGAAAGTGTGCGTTTTTAATAAAAAGGTATGCAATCCCAGTGGTTATAAAAATACTCTTTGGTTTGGTAGACATTACCTTAGATAGACAACAGATATAGCTACAACATGAGAACCACTATCAACCAATCAATACCTACTAGTCAATAACCAAGCTATTTTTTTTTTATTTGGGATGCCAGGCTTTTTGCCAGCCATTAATTGAAAGTGATTTATTTATTTTTACACTACAGTATTTTACCTACCTGCAAAGAACACCTACACTTAGAAATAAACTATATTTTTACTACATTAAATCCGTTTCGTTATAATAACAAACTGAAACTAATTACAATACCTAAAATAATGCTGTATTTACTGTCACTTGGCAGAATCAATATAAAATGTAAAAACACCAAACATTTAAAGGTAAAAAAATCAAACAATTATTTTTTATCCGGCCCTAATTAATGTGACATTTTGAAAAATCGTAGACAAATTACGGAATTTATTTCGTATATACGTCACTTTTAGACGCCCAAATTTATGTCAGCTACGATTTCGCCATTGTTCTTTCAGTTATACAAGATGATAATTAGATCAAAAGAAAATAATACATAATAAGAATATACTAAACGAACGAAAACATCCCAATTTTTTGTCATGGGTGTTTTTATTTCGCGAAATTAAAACGACTCCATTCAATTCGTATCTCTATGGCGTACATGTGACGTCACATCGTAACAGACCAATGAGACTCTGTTTCTTGAAGACTTGTGCTCTGATTGGTTGCCATTCTATTTCCGATCACAACTTCTCGGAATGAGTTCGAGAAATTATAAATTATCAAATTTTGATGCGTAAAAAAGCATTCCCAATGTTCAGTTGACAATTAAATGAAAGTTTACAATCTCTCAACTTATTTTCTTTCTTATTTTACGGAGTTTGCCATTTTCCGGTGACATATACCTACCTACACCTTGAAATTAATGGTTGTTTTCCCGCGTCAGAACGATTATCCATCAGTAGTATTATCGAAACAACGTTACTTAATATTTCTGTTGAAAAATTGCTTTTGTTGAAATATTCATAAACTCAAAAGCATGACAAACAATAGTAGTTCACTAGCGAGGTATCTACCTAGTTAGTGCGTCTTGAGGTAACTAGGTACTTAAAACGCACACGCTACCGAATAAGTGAACTGTGAATAGCGATTCATAAATTAATGTTCAGAGCAACACGCACGCATCCTTAATTTTTAGGGTTCCGTACCAAAATGGTAAAAAAGGAACCCTTATGGTGGGACTATGTTTGGCCGTCTGTCACAGCTGGATATACTATAACTTAAAATTTGGAATAGTTTTAGATGACGTTTGCTCAACTATTTTGCAAATAAAAAAGAAATTAAATTGACCATTACCCCTTATCTCCGAAGTTTGCGAAGTGAAATTCTATGTGATTGAAGTTCACGTAAATATTACAGGAAAAATAAATCGATGTCTCTAAATAGCACACTTTTTCAGAAATCATCAACAAAAAATACATTAGTTCCACTATCGATGAACAAATGGCTCTGATCTAAAACTGCAATAAGTATACACCGCAGTGTTTAAATTCTCTGACGAATATATGCCTCGCCGATAAAAATTTAAAAACATTTCACCTCGCTCTTGACCGGTTTTTTTTTATAAGTAAATCTATTGACAAAATCATTTCGCTAAGGGAAAATAACCATTAAAAGTTCACGGTGTATATTATTGCAATTGCAATACACAGGGTGTAGAAAGTCCCAACACTAGGACGTCGACTATGCATTAAGGCCCCAGCCTCGAATTTTGCGGGCAGCGGGGCGGCGGCGGCGGCAGCCCGGGAGCGTCCGGATCTAATATGTGGCCCTCGAAAATAGCGGTGCAGCAGCGGCGCGAGGGCGGGCAACGAGCGTTGCACTCCAGGCAAGCGGTGATCGCCCGCGTGTCTGCATTGCAGTGTTTTGCAATTTATTTTCTTCTTTTGCCCACAATAAATCGAACGTTATGAATAAATTTTAATCAAAAAAATGTTGTCGCCGTTGTTCAGACATTTCGTTCGCGAATAAAAACAAATGTCTCGACGACACAACCACGAACACAACACTACGCCGCTATAGTGCTGCGTAAGCGAGTGTAACTCTTTACGGAACCAAATTAAACACATCAGTGATTCGGATCATTTCAGTGATCGAGATGCAAATGATCCAATCGCAAAAATGATACACTTTTCAGTGCTGCGCGATCTGCCCGCTGGTTTCGAAAACCGGTCTACGTTGAACGCTCCGCTCCCGCGCTGCCGCCGCCGCCGCCCCGCTGCCCGCAAAACTCGAGGCAGAGGCCTTATACATCAAACTAAATAACATTGTTCAAGTACCTACAATAATAGTTGCTGGGAAATGACTTTCATTTTTTGTGTAAGATGAACGCAACCATTGTGCGTAGATATGCATATGGGTTCGTCAAGTTATTTTAATACTTAAATGACGTTTAAAGCTTGTGCTGTAAAAAACGGAAATAAAATTCAAAGTTCGAGACGGGGATATTGAAGGCTTATATCTCCGTAATTAGAAACTTCCTGGGAAGGATCACAGTGACGGGAAGAACAATATTATTCTTGGGCTCAATAATAATTTTGGTATTTCTCGTAGGTAACACTGGGTATCAGCATTTTGCTGTCACTGGTTGTGTTCCTGCTACTGGTATCAAAGATTTTACCGCCGACCTCATTGGTTCTACCGCTCATCGCTAAGTACCTGCTCTTTACTTTCATCATGAACACCGTCAGTATTCTGGTGACAGTCATCATCATCAACTGGAATTTCAGGGGTCCCAGAACACACAGGTACTTGAAATCTAATTAAGTAGGTGTTACATACACCTTTAAGTTAATATTAAGTTTTGATGCCAATAGAGTCAAAGATTTTCATTCCTGCCGCGGCGTTATAGCACAATGACAAATGCTCACTACTTCAAACGACGTGCGAAGAAACAATAAATAGTAGGAACGACAGACATAAACGTAGTCGCTGCTGCACTAGCACGAGTTCAAAAAAAACGTATTGTGGAAACTAGAACCTTTTATTTGAACTGTGGTTAATAGGCCAAGAATCCAGTTATACTTACTTTACATTTATCTGGCCTACTATAATAAATAAGCTGTAGGTACCCACTACTTATTATAGTAGGCGCCGGATAAATGTGCAGTACCTAATGGTCATTGACCCACATAAATTTATTGACTTTGTAAATATCAAAAACTGAAATCTATACTTCTACACTAATATACACTAACATTATAAAATTTGTATTTTTGTGTACGTGTATGTTTGTAATGAATAAACTCAAAAACTACTGGACCGATTTGAAAAATTCTTTCAGCAATGGGTATGTACATCAGGGAGTAAAATAGGCCGAACTGAATTCCCGAACTCCCACGTTAACGCGAACTACGCGGGTGAAACCGCGTGACGTCCGCTAGTAATATACAAAGCTGAAGAGTTTGTTTTTGTTTGCTTGAACGCGCTAATCTCTGGAACTACTGGTCCGATTTGAAAAATTCTTTAGATAACCCATTTATCATCACGCTAAGACCAATAGGAGCGGAGCAGACGAAGTTGCGCAGGTCAACTAGTAAAGATATAAAACTGTCTAGAATCAACTTCTATTGTGATCCTCTATGTTCTTTAGCGATAAAAAACGTCTCATAATTAATTTTTTCGTAAGTATAGATACTTACAAAAAATTTGATTATACGACGGGATAGGTATCAGGGAAAAGTCAATGTACTTTTTGCAAGTTTAGTTCATTCAAGACGCTACCAATGATATACATACCTAGTTCGTGTCTATTTGACTAATAATAAGACACGTATATTCATGTTCATCAGAATGCCTCTCTGGATCCGGAGTGTCTTCCTCCACTACCTGCCTACAGGGCTATTGATGCGTCGTCCGCGCAAAACGAGACTACGGTGGATGATGGAAATGCCCGGCATGGGTGCGCCGCCGCATGCAGCCGCCCCGCACGACTTGCCTAAGCACATCAGGTACGTTTGCAATCAAAAGCGCTGACTAGAATCACTAGATGCTAGTGACCTCTTCTAACCTGTGAACCTTGTGAATATACTAACTTCTTAGTGCGATTGGTGTAACACAAAGCAAAATGGAGGCGATGGAGATGTCAGACCTGCACCACCCGAACTGCAAGATCAACCGAGCGGCCACGGGCGGCGAGGTGGGTGCCCTGGGCGGACTCGGCGCACTCGGTGGCCTGGGCCTCGGAGGCGAGCGGAGGGAGTCGGAGAGCTCCGACTCACTGCTGCTGTCACCCGAAGCGGCGAAGGCCACAGAAGCAGTAGAGTTCATCGCAGAACATTTACGTAACGAAGATCTTTACATTCAGGTCAGTTCTCAACAAAACCCTACCTATACTTATACCTAACAAACTTCTGCCAGCGGCTTCGCCCGCGTGATCCCTAGTGAACCTACTCCCGGGGTTATAAGTAGCTTATATGCTATTCCAGACTATATCAGTGTATTTATTATAAGAAAAACTTGTAGCGTGTACTTTTGGATTCCTTCTGGGTAAGCTCGCTCCATCGTAGACTTTGTCTCTGTCATCTCTGACCTAGACTAGAGTCAAGAGCAAACCCATCACAAATAAAAAACCCGTCCGTGGAGGAGTGTAAAGAATTTCGAGCTCGCTTCGCTCGCTCTTACTTTCTGCGCTCTCTTTTTTCTCGAGCGTTTCAACAAAAGGACTATGTTTGTGTATGAAATCGATCAAAAGAAAATAAAACCTTTACGAGTTGGGGTGCACGAATTTTCTGAAGTGGCGAGCAGACAGAAAAATACCTAAGTACTTATCTAGGGTTTAACACGGGTGAAAGTCATCAATTCCTACTCGAACTAGGTACCTATAGCCTCCTACTAGGTATAGGTACTTATACAGACTTTTATTAAATACTTTGCTCCACACTAGGAATTTATTCTGTATCGTGGGTGCGTTTACGAACACATGCACAAACAGCCAGACCCGGAAACATAAAAGTATCGGTGCGGGAATTGAACCCGCGACACGCAGCGCAGCAGTCAATTGCTCAACCACTGCGCCAGTCGTGCCGACGAATTGATTATGGCCGTCGGAAATGCAACCTCGTTTCAACTCGTATAGGAATTGATTCCTTTCGACCCTAGTCTATCAATCTACTATTATTTAAATAGGCCATAGGAACCGCGATATAAAGGTAAGTATTCAAACAAATTTATGATTTTTACAGACACGTGAAGATTGGAAGTACGTAGCAATGGTGATCGACAGGCTGCAGCTGTACATATTCTTCATCGTGACCACCGCGGGTACAGTCGGCATCCTGATGGACGCACCGCACATCTTCGAGTATGTCGACCAGGACCGCATCATTGAAATATATCGAGGAAAATAAATCAATAAGAACAAACGGATTATTTTCAAGACGGCTTCAATAACACTCATTACTTAGTTACCTATTTGGTACCTATGTTTTCTTCATAATATAGGTCATGTTTTACATGAAGTGTTGCTTATAGTTAGGTCGATAAAGCACATTTACATGATAGATGGTAGTTTTTAAGTTAATTTATCGAATTACTAATTTATTGTCAAGAAATACTGGAGTGGATATGTACTGCAAACATACTGATAATAACTTAGTTTTAACTAATTTGGCTTAGTTTGTAAGTAATATTAAATATATAAAATGGCTGTGTTCGAAGTTTATAAAAGCACAATAGATAATGGTTTGTATTTTGTAAATTGTCCTAAGATTTAATATACCTACCTATAGTAATGTAGTGAGTTTAGATTTGTAACTGTTTGTTTTCATATCATATTGGTGGTTTTGAAAGTATCTAATTACCAGAGGTCGGAATTAGGTACTTAGGTAGGTCGGAGTTATATTTGTAGGTACTTACAATGATTTCATACAGCGAAAGAATAAAGTGGATATGCCTCAAAACCCGAGATCAATTTTAAACAGCAGAAAAATACCGTGATTTTTTAAATAAAAAAGTTATTTACTTTCACACGATTTTAACCACTGCACGCACATCAACGTCATTGGATGTCCGAAGTTGCAAACTTCCAAGCGCACACGCGCGTTGTTGCCACATTTGTAGTTCGCACAACATAGCTTGTGAGAACGGCTCAGTCGCAAAATGACTACAGGTAGCAAAATGTGCCTTTCTCAGAATGTCCCCTTCTTCAAACAGGCATTACTTCCTTTCATAAGTAAAAAACCTGGTTAAGAGCCAGTAGGTATACAACACAAAGGGGTAATGTTTAATCACGAAAATGGGTAGGTGTATGCACAACATCTTTTCAGCCGAAAGACGTCCACTACTGGTCTATAGGCCTTCCCCAAGATGGGGGAGTTTGGTATAATCACCACGCTTGGCAGGCGGGTTGGCGATTGTGTATGGTGTTGAGTTTTGCAGAGAACGCTGCTGCCCATTCTCTGGCGAGTCCCTTAGATCCTGACTTGATGATCATGGGACCACCTGAACATAGGCTATAAGTCCCACGGGAACGGGAACTACGAGAGCGAGACCGCGTGCCGTCCGCTAGTAAACAATAAAATATTAACAAATTATTAATATTTTTCCTAACTTGTTTATTCAAAGTTAAGCCAATTTTCAATTGGTGAAAGGAATTAAGCCGTATGGTGCCGTAAAAGAATAATACTATCCCATCACTTCCCGTGGGTGTCGTATGAGGCGACTAAGGGACTCACCAGAAAATGGGCAGCAGCGTTCTTGGTAGAACGCAACGTGCGTGGCGATTATGACAAACCCCCGGTTTTGGAGGAGGTCTGTGTCCAACAGTGGGCTTATTTCGGCTTTCATTATGATTATGATGAAAGGAATTAATGCGTTTGAGGAAGGGGGCATTCTGAGAAAGGGACATTTTGCTACCTGTAGTCATTTTGAGAAGTGGTAATTTTGCGACAGAGCAGTGAGAACAAAAGAAAACAATAGCGGAAATGCGGAGCACTCTCCGCTTAACGAAATGTACTAGATCCCGGGAAGATCCATATTAATAACAACATTTTGATGCAAGTACCTACATAAATAATTCTACCTAATCCCCGACCTATGCTAATTACTTATTAGTTACAAAACATGTTAATTCTTTTTAACATTTTAAGTGAAATCTCGTATATACCCCAAATACAATTCGATGCCCCAATTGTATTTTTACTACTACATTTTTGCAATTCCTAAAATTACTGTAGTAGGTACGAGTATTGATAAAACTGGGTCAGTATAAATAAAATAAAACTTCGCTATATAAATTGTGTAATTTTATTTGTCCACTACAAAATGCTTAACAAAACGTGTTATATTACCATAAACGCAATACATAATTCTAACATCAAATAAATCTATTTCACTTACCTATTTCAAGTCAATAAAAAATCTAATCAAGCTTAGTATAGAAATGGCGAAGTATGGAAAATTAAAAACTCCGTATTATAAAATACTTGAGAGATTGTAAACTATCGATAAATTATTGTAAACTGAACATATTTTGGAATACTTTTTTGCATTAAAATTTGATAGTCATAATCTCTCGAAGTCATTACAAGGAATATTGTGGACAGACATAAAATGGCGACCAATCACAGCACAAGTCTACAAGAAACAAGGCTCTCATTGGCCTGTTCAGATGTGACGTCACATGAACGCCACAGAGTTACGAATTTTAATGGACCTCCCTTTGTCCGATGTCGGTTAGGCTAACGTCCTAACAACAAAAATGGGACTGATGCAGTCATATTTTACATAAATATACCCAAGGCTTTTGAATATTACCGTTTAGACCTATCTATACTATAGATCTAGGTGTCTTAAAAGCTCCATTACAATCGGTTCATTCATTTCAAGACCGCGAAAATCTATAGTAACGATGAATGAATCATCGCAATCAATCGATAGTCATTTCATTGACTATCTGACTAACCATTTGCTTGCGTTTCGCTATAGAGTAATTTTTTTGACATCTTTTAGCTAGAGTAGAATTTAACGAACATTCAACTTTAAATTCTTAATTTAGAAATCAGGATAATTAGCTTGATATAAACTTACAAACTAACTTGAACTTGAAGTAATGTGTTTTTTTGTTTCTTATGTACTTTTTTCCACATTGATTGCGAGTTTTTAACCTTTTGGCTCACCAATGCCCCACCGTTGTATCGCAAATGGAACCTTTTGATTCCACCGGTGCACGTAGAAGTTAATATGTATTTACAAATCGTATTTACTAAGAAATAATAAAATAGAGATAAGAAAAGAAAGTTCATTAAATGATTAATCGTCGCCATCGTCATAATTAGGTGAAGTGGGGGAGTACGTGGGTGAAGTTGGAGAGTACGTGGTCGGGCCCGCCGAGGACGGGGAGTAGGCGGGCGACGACGGAGAATAGTTGGGCGACGTGGGGGTGTAGGTGGGGGACGTCGGGGAGTACTTGGTGGACGAGGGAGAATACCCCGGGGACGATGGAGAATAATTAGGAGAAGATGGTGAATAATTTGGTGAGGACGGCGAGTAACGAGTGCTTCCAGGGTGTTGTGGAGATGAAGGCGAGTACGCTGGGCTCGTCGGAGAGTACTGCGGACTCGTGGGAGAGTACTGTGGACTCGTCGGTGAATAAGTAGGGCTTCTGCCTGCCACTGACGGCGATGTAGGGGAATAATTAGGAGATGGAGAATATTTAGGCGAGGATGGTGAGTAACTGGGAGAAGTCGGTGAGTATGCTGGTGATGTTGGCGAGTAAGAAGGGCTTGTTGGAGAATAGGCAGGCGATGTCGGCGTATAGTTCGGAGATGAGGGCGAGTAACTCGGAGAAGCGGGACTGTAGACAGGGCTAGTGGGCGAGTAGCTCGGCGACGACGGCGAATAACCTGGCGACGTCGGTGAATAGGCTGGGCTTGTCGGCGAGTACGACGGACTGGTCGGCGAATAAGACGGACTCGTAGGCGAGTAGCTAGGTGACGTCGGCGAATAGCTGGGTGATGTCGGAGAATACGCCGGACTCGTCGGGGAATAACTCGGCGAAGTGGGGGAGTAGCTCGGTGACGTAGGCGAGTAACTAGGCGACGTGGGAGAATAGCCAGGGGACGTAGGAGAGTAACTCGGTGACGTCGGCGAATATATGGGAGAGGTCGGGGAATAGTTGGGCGACGTGGGCGAATACGAGGGGCTGGTCGGGGAGTAGTGCGGCGACGTGGGCGTGAGGCTGGGCGACGCGGGCGCGTACACGGGGCTGGTGGGCGAGTAGGACGGCGACGCGCCGGCCGGCGACGTGTAGGGCGACAGCGGCGGGCCCGGCGAGCCCGGCGAGCCCGGCTGCGGCGACCAGGCGCTGTAGGCCGGCGACAGGCCCGACGCGTCCGACGCGCCCGACGGCGAGAACGACGGCCCGCCCGGCGTCATGCTGCTGCCCACTGGAACCGACCATCACACTTCACGTCACAATTTATTCGAACTATAAGAGCCATAAGACCTTTCAAAAACTGGCCAAGTGCGAGTCGGACTCACGTGGAAATGGTTCCGAACCAATTTCATTTTTGAGCACGTTATTTTGACACTACAGACTTCTTATAGAACTATTATCCACATTTTTTTTTTCATAATTTTAGGCTCAGTAGTTTTAGAGAAAAGGTTGCTCAATTTTGGCCTAATTTCTTGAATAACTTCAAAACTGCCTATTTTAAAATTATGAAAAAAAAATATAGTTAAAATCCTCACAGCAAGCCCTTTCATTTGATATAATAATATCACACGATGCAGTTTCAAAAACTTCTTTTTTTGTTTTCTAGTGTGAACCCCAAAACTGAAACCCCACTCTAAATTTAATAATTTACGTAATGGGTCCGTGTTTGGGTCGCAGAAGTCCCATATTTATACCAATTTCAACAGAATCGGTCTAGTAGATTCGGAGAAAACTGGCTGTGACAGACAGACGGACAAACAGACACCCGAGTGATCCTACAAGGGTCCGATTTTTTTTAATCATCAATTTAAATTAATTGTTTTTAGATTATGTCTCATTATCACTACATATTATTATAAAGCAAAGTCTTCCGCCGCGTCTGTCTGTTCACGATAAACTCAAAAAACACTTCACCGATTTTCATGCTGCTTTCACCAATGGATAGTGGTTCTCGAGGAAGGCTTTAGTATATAATTTGTCTAGAAAAAAAATAGGGGTCCTTAAGAAAATTTCAGCGCGGATGAAGTCGAGGGCGAAGTGCTAGTAAATAATATATGATAAACAGTGACTTCTCACCTTGACCTGGAGACCAAGCGCTGCTGCCATAGCCAGGTGTGTTCTGTGTGGACCACGGTGTCATCAGCGGCGTCATGGACGGAGTACCGACGCCGAAGTACATGCCACCTCCGACTCCTCCGACGCCGAGACCACCCATCTCCATACCCAGCTTACATTTTTCGGCATCCAGCAGTAAATCGAAGCAGCCTAGTAAAAAAAATAATTTATCAGTGTTGATTATATCAGGGTAACAAGAACAAGTCAAAAAGATAGAAAAGTTAATCGTACCAGTTCCCATACGCGGTAATTGACCCATGATTATATTCTCGGACACGCCTCTCATTGGGTCCACTTCAGCATGACTGGCAGCATCCAGCAAAACATCGACCGTTTCTTCGAAGGAGCATCTCATAAGTGCACCCGTGTCTTGTCTGTTGATACCGTGACGAGTGATTGCCATGAGATGACCTTTCGCTGTCATTACGTCACAAAGCAAGGCAAGGTGACGGTAGTTCACGTATAGACCGTAGAACTGCAACACAGCGTTCATTTCTTTCTCTACTGATTTACGCACAGCCTCAATACCTAAAACTTGGAATATCTCACAAATGTCGTTACTGAATGTCCTGATAGGATCTACATCTCTCTCAGACAGTACTTTCATCAATGAAGTACCATCAGTTTCCAACAACCACTCGGCAATAGCCTTGAATTCTCCTTGTTCTGTGATTATTATACGTTTCTTAGCTTCAGTCTGTGGTAAATGCATGTACACCTTCGCTATAGCTTCGATACCCTGCAGAGTCATGTCAGACAACATGTTAGCTTCAATACATCTCAAGAACATATCATCTTCCATTTTATCAACAGTTTCTTCGTCATTATCTTGGAATTTACTTTCTTCATTGTTCATAATTCTAATACGTAGCACGAGTTTTTCAGCATTGTCGTCATTGAAGATACAATTCAAATCGTCTCCGAATCCAGCGTTTATCTTTTCTGCAATCTGTTCCATGGTTAGTTTCTTATCTGTCATCCTCTTACGATCTAATTCAATACGTAGCAACCACGGAGAAATCTTCGTGGGGTCGAAATCAGGCATTTCATAATAAACATTAACGAATTCTTGATCTTCAGCAATGACTGTGTTTTGTGGATCCGGGTCGTAGTAAATCGCAGTGTTCGCGGTCACCTTGCGTAACGTTGTATGTTCCAGCCTGCAGAGTACATTCTTTGCTTTTTCTGCATCTCTGGCTGCTCCACCAGTCAAGAACACTGTTAGAGATGGAGCTTTAGGTTTCTTTGAGATATTGATAATTTCCTTAAGACGCGGTACACCGAGGGTTACGTTTTTGGACGACACACCAGCAAAATGGAAAGTATTCAGTGTCATCTGCGTAGCAGGTTCACCGAGAGACTGAGCGGCCAGCGCGCCTACCATCTCACCGGGGTTCACTTGCGCCTGTTGGAATCGGGTTTCGATTTCTCCAATCAACCACTCAAAAGCTACTGTGGATAATCTGTATTCTTCAGATACAAATTTCGTGCATAAAGTAGAACGCACCAAACATTGGAATAGTAAAGTAGCGTTTTCATTAGCCTGCTTCGAGAGGCGGTCCTCGCCTGCTACAATCACGCATTTTTTAAGCAGGTCTTTTACACCCGATATAACTTTGATGGGACTGAGGTCCGTCGGCATTCTTTTATTTATATGGAAAGTCTTCTGTGCATTCCAAATCATCCTCTTGAAATTGCAAGGCAGTACAACTTTAGATTCACCACTTGGGAAGATTTGACGCAACACCTCTCTGTCTTTGTTGAGTTGTTCCCATTCACTCTCAAGATCGCTAATAACATATCCAGATTCTGTCAACTCCTTGATGATGTCTTCGCTAAAGATCCTCTTCAAATACCTCTCATTAGATGGATCGAATTTGAATTTCTTTTCAAACGCCTTGTTCGACAACTTGACAGTTGGTAAATTCTGGAACTCCACAGTTTCTCCAGCCAGACCATCTTCACCGTATCTCAACTGAATGAGTTGTCCGACTGAATTACGAACGGTACCGTCATAGTGAACCATTACTGACTCCATAGCCTTTATCAAACGACGTTGAATGTATCCAGTCTCGGCGGTCTTTACAGCAGTATCAATAAGACCCTCACGACCTCCCATAGCGTGGAAATAAAACTCTGATGGCGTCAGACCGGCAAGATATGAATTTTCTACGAATCCTCTGGACTCGGGACCGTAATCGTCTTTGATGAAATGCGGCAATGTTCTTTTACGGAATCCGAATGGAATACGTTTACCTTCAACGTTCTGTTGACCTACACAGGCAATAACCTGAGAAATGTTAATGTTGGACCCCTTAGAACCAGCTACCACCATAGCCTTTAAGTTATTGTACTCAGTGAGAGATTTTTTAGCTGATCCACCAGTTTTGTCACGAGCGTCGTTCAGAATACGGTTCACTTGATTTTCGAAAGTCTGTCTGAGAGTGTTACCGGGAGTAGGCTCCAACTCCATGTTATGGGCTTTTTGAATGACTTCTATGACATCCTCTTTGGCTTTTACTATGGCACGCTGGATTTCTTGGTAGGTCTGAGGATCGGCAATAGTATCGCCAATACCAATGGAGTGACCTTCTAGCAGCAACCAGTTGTTGATTACAGTCTGAATGTTACCATAGAAGCGCCCCGCAGTTTCGTGACCCAATTCTAACATGCAAATATGTAGCAAGGAACCTGCAGAAGCACCAAGTGACTTTTTACAAAGGATGCCCATAAGCAGTTCACCATGTTCCACAACTACTTTCGTATCTCCGGGAGATATCCACTTATAGGGACCGTCGTCTTCTTCATCAGGATGTGTGGAATGAGTTCGAATCATATTTACAGGACCAGGAATAATGAGAGTAAATATTTGTTTTCCAGTCCACAGTGGTTGGGGTTTCAAAATGCAAGGCTGTGGGATTTTCCCATCCCATGTAGGCAAGAACATGAGTAGATTCATGACTTGTTCTTTTGTGAGGAACACATCACGCTTTGTCATTTTCCTTACAGCTGTCAATGTATCCTGCACAATACCCATGACGGGTTTATTAGCTTGGGGCGTAATAATTTGTCGCGGTGTAATGTGAATATTCTCAACCTCTGCTCTTGTTTCCATTGATTGAGGTACATGCAAATTCATTTCGTCGCCATCGAAATCAGCGTTATAAGGTGATGTGCAACTTAAATTCATACGGAATGTTGACCATGGAAGTACTTTTACTCTGTGTCCCATCATACTCATCTTGTGGAGAGTAGGCTGTCGGTTGAAAATCACAAGATCGTCATCCCTCAAGTGGCGCTCAACTTTGTAACCATGTTGTAAATGCAAATCGGAAGGTTTTGGATGAAACCTTAAATCTATTCTTTCTCCATTGTCGCGAACAATATACTTAGCGCCGGGATATTGAGCATTGCCCCTACGGACAAGCTCCTGCATTCTATCAATATTAAACGGCGTTACTAGCTCGGGGAATGTCAAGTTTTGTGCAATTGATCTGGGAACTCCTACTTGGTCAATACGCAAGTTAGGATCGGGTGTGATGACGGTACGCGCTGAGAAATCAACTCGCTTGCCCATGAGATTTCCTCTAATTCTTCCTTCTTTACCCTTTAATCGGGCCTTAATAGCTTTGAGTGGTTTTCCAGATTTCTGCATGGCTCTAAAACAGAACATTTTTTTATTTTATTTGAAGATACACCTTCCAATACTAAAGTGTTCAATGGAAAGACAAGAAAGATTTTATCTGTTGCAATAAAACTAAACCTAGGTAGAATAATGTTGATGATAACAATAGATACTTACTTTGGCATGCCAGGCATATCATTATCTACAAATGTGGCTACATGAAACTGTAGTAATCTAATATTTTCAGCAAGCACGTGCGCTGCTGCACCAGACTGTTCATTCCTCATGAGTTCATTGTTGGCTTTAATGATATCAGCAAGTTTGTGTGTCAAGTCGTCCTGATTCTTGGCTGAGCCAAACATCACTACAGCTGGCCTCACTGACAATGGAGGCACTGGCAGCACTGTCACTATCATCCAGTCAGGTCTTGCGAATTTGGGATCCATACCTAGTATAAAAGACTCCTCATCTACAACAAAAATATAATGATAAAAAGCTGTCAAGTGCTAATCTGGCTCACACTCTGAACTGAGCTATATGGAGGTCTTGCTTCGGCAAGTACCTAGGGTACTTTCTACTCTTCGTTATGCCATTAAATGCAGGATTACAAACCCTTGGTGCAACTCACGGTACAGATCAACTTTCATTTGAAGAATTTAATTTTTCTCCTTCAAATAGGTTAAACTAGAGCTTGACCCAGTGAACTTGGGGTATTAGGTATCGAGTTATAGTCAATGTGATGTCAGCATAGTAGACAGATCCCGCAAGGCATGTTTTTCTATTCTATTGTATTCTTATATTTCTCATAAAATGTGATCAGATCAATGCTGACCTATGTGAACGGTATGGTTTGGTGGACGAGGACTGAACTCTCGATCACTGTCTCTAGGCTAGAGCGGTTCAAAGGCTAGGCTGTTCCGCTATCACTAGCTGCATGAGGACAACCCCAACTAAGTACAGCAATAGAGATAGCCCTACAATTAACTCCCCTTGAAATGTACGCTCATGCAATTAGGCACATGGGGCGAAAACCATACTAGTCCACACGCTGCCATCCTGAACCGGGCAATTAAGTACCAACCTCTCATCGCTGTCGTGTGATAGGACACCGAATAAACCTATGTTCAACAAAAGCGTGTGCATAGTCCCAATGGAAAAGAGTCGTATTTTTTTTTATTTCCGTTTTGTAGATATTTAGTGCATGGCGTCCTGTAATTGTGTATGGTAAGTACGAATTTGTGCATCCAACCATTAGGGAGTTATTCAACAAAAAAAACCGTGTCTACTCTTCCCCTACCTTTCTCACATTTTCGTACATGGATTTGCCAGAGATCAACTGAACTTCATAACAACAAATAGTCACGGGCTGCAGACTGCTGGCAGTCAAAAATGGAAATGCCAAGTTTACATCCACGACTAACAAAGCACCTACTCAACCTAAGCAGAAATAACCTCGGAACAATAATAGGGACAATTACGGGCCATTGCCCCCTAAAAAAACATGCATACAGCCGAAGTATTGCATGAGATACATGAGACACATTAGCTGTAGCTGTTAAAATCTCCAATAAAATCCACAACAGATACCTGTCACTAAGTTACTAAAAAGCTGTGCAGTTCTTTTCTATGGCTCTACCTACCATCTTAAGTTATTGAAACACAGACAGAATTTATTAGCTACAGATGATAGCTTTTTCAGTAATTGGTCAAAGATAGATACGTTATTGATACTTGTTGTTAATGGCTTTGGCTGATACCTGGAAATCGGCCGACGGCCCAGGCTAGCAGATATGCATATGTCAAAAGTGCATTTATTAATACTACTCTAATCTCACACATTTGCTAGTGATAAAATTTGACAATTTTAATTTTGGTGACATTGTACTATTAAGGGATTTGACATGGTTATAATTAATTTTGATATTTTGTTTTTTTTTTTGTTTTTATTTATTATTATTATTTTAATTGCTGACATTGTTTCTTTTTTTATGACTTTTTGTACTATTTAAATTTGATATTGCTGACTTTGTATTTTATGAGAAAATGTACTTTTATAATTAATTTAGTAATAGTAATTATTGACTTTAGCGACACTACCTATTTTGTATGCCTTTTGGCGGAACATAGGATGGATAAAACATCTTTGTACCCTGTATTCACAAAATTAATAAATTAAATGAAAAATAAGTAAGGCCTAGCTGCTCTGGTGCTGCATTTGTGTACCAAAACAGGCATGCAAAAACCAATGGCAAAAAACACGATATAAACAGTTAATGTTACTGATATGTGTAAATATAAAGGGTGATGAATTATTGAAGTATCAAGGATTATGAGTAGATAATATTTGATATGTTCTGATAATTCTACACAGGCATAAACTTGTGTAAATTAATGAATATTCATACCAATAATACACGGTGTCATTTTGGTTGTCTGCCTGCCCCCTTAATATACCCAACTAAACTACCTCTAGCAGCAATTTTTTTTATAATTAAATAATATGATAGGTGCAATGAAAATAAATAATGCATTCGAATTATAAAACACCCTGTTAATAATGTTGACATAACAAAACAATTTCGCCATACCATTCCGGGTCGACAAAAGTAACTGTCTGTCTATTACAGTGTTTTACTCTTACACTTTTTGACAAATTTAGGTATTGAGATTGACTTAACAAAGGTGAAGGCGTTAGTAGAAGCTATTAATTAAGTAATTCATAAAATCTGCATTTAATTAATTATTTAAAATGGATTAATTTTAAATAAATCATAAAACAAAACATTGAGACTGAGAATGCAAAGTGATTAATTTTTGCTACCATCATATTCTCAGGTGATGAGTGTCTGTAGAGTTTCTTGCATGTTCTACTCTAGAGATCTATGCTTTGGAATGTGCAAATAGATTCATGTTTTTGACAATTCAAAAGTGCCTGTAAATGGTTTATTTGAAATATATGCTATGACTACCTTTTGCCTGTGAATTCGTCCACGCGTACAAAGTCACAGGCAAAAGGTAAGGACAGACAGCACAGCCAAAACTACTGGTTGTAAAAAGCTGAAAAACTGGATATGTGCATACGAAGACACAGGCCAAACTTCGTGCACTCATAACATAATGAAGAAATAACCACATAGTCAATAATCATACCTGTGATATGTTTTAGAATTTCCCACACCCTCTCTGCTGTGATAATTATTTTCTTTTCCTGAGTATCCTCATTAGCATGTTTCCATTCAGCTGTCAGATCAAGACCTTGTCTTCTTATAGAGGGTTGGTAATGACCGCAGCCCCCATGACCTGAGCCTCTTTTGCCTTCATCACCTTCCTTTCCAATATCCATATCCTCACCACCCTCACAAATATTCTTGCCTTTACACAAGTCATATACATACGTAAGTCTCTTACGAGGTTGTCCTTTAGATTTCATCACAACTTCTTTTATTTTTGGATTAGTCTAAAAAATAAACAGTTTATAATAAGCCAAACTATAATGTGATAATCATTTAAAATGAAATAATGTAGAAATAACACTACTTACTGGGCTGACAAGTAGCTTTGAGCAGTAAAAACACACACATCTTAGTATTTTTATTGTCTTAGTTATAAAACCGATGTGAAAAACTGGTTTTGCCAGGTCAATGTGTCCGAAATGTCCTGGACACTCGGTCATATTACCAGCACAAGTTTGGCATCTAGAACTTCTGTCGATCACCCCTTGTCGCGGATCCATAAGTCCGCCGAGCTTGGGTCTGCCACCCTCCATTGTTTCGGGGAACCGAATCCCCCCCTCGGTAACTGACATTCGTCGCTAAAAGTTTTATTGATCATTATTTATGGAACAGCACATGCACATTTACAGCTAAGTACATGAAATAAATCAGTCTTTACAAGTAAATGCAATAAGTACATCAATGTATCGTCAGCCAGTGCAAGCCATAGGTTGTTATACAAGTTGCAACAGGCTTGATGAAAAACTCTAGGTACAGCAGTTTGGGTATGAGGTTCAAGAAACCACTGCCTTAACAGTTTTTGATTGCGTTTACTTGATAATAGGGCTCCTGAAATTACAAGGTAAAATTGTATCAAAGTGACCAAAAGTTATATACTTTAGCTTATTTTGTTGTGCAACTGCTTTATTAGTCATAGATTGTAAAATGTCAAAACAATTGGTTATTTATCTTATTTCCAAGCCCAATGTTACGGATAACTAGCTAGCAGTATCTTTAGAAAGTTTAGAAATAATGAAATTTGAGGCAAATGTTTGTACTGCCAATGACAAGCACACAACCACTGCGAACTGCGTGCCACTTTATCAACTGCCTTAGATCACGGTATAACGCACCCAAAATCGTGAAATTTATGTAATATTTCAAACTACCACAATAAGAATTTGAAAACGTGACTTACGATTTCATCTGGAGATAATATACCAAATTGCACTCTTTTTACTTGGCGCACAGGCGCCTTCGAATCGTTCGTGGTAGCCATTTTGTTGGCTACTACATGACTGACTACAGGTCAAAGCAAGGAGTACAGTATATAGTATATGGGCAGGTGTTGCCAACGGAAAAACTAGCTCTCCACCAGCCAGATATCGGAGCTAACACAATCTTCGGATCGGAATATTAACCACTTTAACCTCTGCTTTAGAATAGCTTTTGTTTTATTTGGGCGTTGCTTTGACTATATTATATATGGCTATATTCTATTCTATTTTTTATATATGGCACGTGGCACGCAAAGCCATTAGCCGATGTCGACCATAGATGAAGGGCACAGGGAAAAAAGGGGCTCATCGACAATTTATACGAAATCAAATTTTGAACAGGCCCTTGATATGAAATGACATATTCAAAACAAACTAAAAAGGGCCCATTGCTTTGTAATCTTCAATATTAAAAAACACGTCAAGGAATAAAAAGAGCTCATTTCGTATCGAACTAGCTAAAAGGTGCTCATTGCATCCCAATCAGAGTTAAAAGGAGCACATTTAACGTTTACAAAACAAGAACGCGCTCATACCCCCGCCATCTTGAAATAAATGACATATTGTGACAGATAAAAGTTAAACGTCAAGTCAAGGCCTGTCAAGGCGTAATTTTTAGTGCGTGTGTGAATTTGTTTAGAATAATATAAAATGGACCGCGATTACTGCGAAAGCGATGAAGAAAACCAGCTAAATTGTCACCCAAGAACTAAGAAAAGAAAGCGTTACGGGAGAATGAATGAAGTTATGAAAAAGATACGACTGTCTAGTCATGAGGAAGGAAAAGGAATGTTCTTGCAAACAGAAGTGTTTTGAGAGAATTCCACCTCAGTCAAGACGTGAAGTTTTGCAGAACTTCAATATGCTACCATCTCATGATATGCAAAATACGTACTTATGTGGATTGATATCAGTCTTGCCTATAAATAGATGCTCAAAAAACCCAACCGCAGTGCACTATGATGCTGTGTATAAATACAGAATTCGTGCTACGATTGAATCATCAGTTCAAGAAGTACAAGTATGCAAGTCAGCTTATATGGCGATTCACGGAATAACAAAAATGAATGTCGAATACTTGGTGTCTAGTCTCGAGGCCTTTGGATGTGCACCTGCAGATAAAAGGGGGAAACATGGACATCAGCCTAAATTGAATACTGCAGTAACTAGCCTAATAAGACAACACATAAATTCATTTAAAGGTAAAAATATAATATTATTATTGATTTAATTTAATTCAAATACATATAAAACATATTTTAGGTCTTTTAAATTATAACGATTTATATTTTCAGGTCGTACAAGCCACTACGGTCTTCATGATTCATCCCGAACATATTTATCAGAGGAGCTGAACATTAAAAAAATGCATAGCATGTTTATGGAGTTACACAAGGATGACGAAAGTGTGAAGGTTTGCTATGAGACGTATCGAACTATATTTAATAATGATTTTAATATTGCATTCGGCTATCCTCGCACTCACACTTGTAGTGTATGCGATCAGTTCAAGGTAAATCTAGAAGCTATGGTAACTGAAAAAGCAATTGCTGATTCACAGCGTGTATCAGTCCTCAATAAGAATATTCTGAAACTTAACACTGAGAAGAAATTGCACTTACTAAAGCTGAGACTTTTTATAACTGAAAATGAATAGCTCGAATCCATTGTAAAGATTCTACTCATGCTATGGAAGCGGTGTGCATAGATTATGGTAAAAACTTGAAGGGCACAGGGAAAGAAGGGGCTCATCAACAATTAACACAAATTGAATTAAACGCTAATTTATACTAAAAATCTACATGGTGTGTATGGATACTCATTTTTAACGATGTTATTTACATGTTTTGGACATTACTTACATAGTCCAACTACCTATTTTTGAGGATTCTGTTTTAATTGACCTATTCAATCAAAAGTTAAACAGACTTTTCTGGCCTAAGCCAGAAATGAACAGAGCAAAAAGGGGTTGATTGTAATAATGAGCTCTTTCTTTCCTTTTTGGAAAAGTAAATGTAGGCAAATGGTTTTGAAAGAATAATATGAACAGTATGTATTAGTTATGTGGAACATTTGTAAAATATTCTTGAGCTTCAGGGGAACAGAACTTCTTCAATTCCTGTAGGTCTTTATATTTTTCGTCTGAAATAGGCAGTTCTGCCTCATAGCGTAGACCAGGTAATAGGAACTCTTGGTTCTGGAGATTTCTCAGTCTTTTATTTCGCCCTGCTATTGATGCTTCTTCCCATGGACCATTGTATGTTGTACGGAATAATATTTTCTTATTTGATCGTTCTATTTTTAATTCCTTTATAGGACGTGATGGAAATGTGGATTTTTTAGCATAGATTTGATCGAGATGGGCTGTCCAGGATTTAAAATATGTTCTATCAACCTTCACAACATTAAATGGAGATGGATTTTGACAGGCATTTTCAAAAACTTCAATCCACTCATCGGGAACTTCTACCCTGGATTTTGAATTAATTAATCCCATGTTTTTGTCACATTCCATATAGGAATGTCCTCGGACTGGAAAAGTAATCATAACTGATTCAAGTTTTCTCTCAATATGCACCATATGATATAAGAAACGGAACACAGTGAAGTTTTTATTTTGTCCACTGCAAGAGTCACAAAAGATCTGCAAATGTTTAGTATTATTCTTTGCAAAATTGTAAACATAGTGGTGAATAAGGGAACAAACATCGTCACTCCCTTTTTTACCTACTGTCTCAGGATAAAGGTAAAGTCATTTTCAAAATATGTGTACGTCATGAAATTGTCAGTAAATTGTTTCGTTAGGAAATGTCAGGAAATTGTAAAAGTAAGGTCGTATTCAGAATTAAGTAATATTGTAGTAGTTATACTTATAATTATTTTCAGGCTATAATTTATGAGAAATATCTTTATAAACTTTAGCACTTAGGGTCCATGTCTAGAAAGAAAAACAAAAATAAATTGAATATTGTTTTATTTTTTAAAAAGCTGCATTGCTACATTGACCATCTAAGGGTCAACTGTAAATAAAAAAACTTAAACAAAATATACAAATTAAAAAAATATTGTGTCTTCCTCATTGGCTAATACAAACTCCTGACGTTCTTTCGATATTTGTAACAATTCAACATGTTTAACAATACAATCTTGTGTGTCACCAACGTCTCAATCAGGTTGGTAGACACAAAAAGTAACCATTCAATGGATCAAGGGACACAGTGAATCTCGAGGCAACGACGCTGCGGATGAACTCGCCCGAAGGGGGTCGAGTTTGTCAGCGATGGGACCTGAACCCATCGTGCCGCTGCCTTTCGGGTACTTACGCAATCTGGTAAGGAAACGCACCGGAGATAAACATCACAAGCTATGGGTTGACCATAGTGAGTGCAGGCAGGCCAAAGAGGCACTTCCCTCTATAGATGGCCGATTCACAAAACAAGCCCTAAGACTGACTAAACAACAGTTGCGTTCAGTCACAGCCGTAACAACTGGCCACGGGTCTTTTAATAAACACCTCTATGCGAGTCACTGACAACCCGCTCTGCAGAGCCTGCATGGAGGAGAATGAGACAGCAGCACACCTGCTTCTAAGCTGCCCGGTAGTCGCGGATTACAGGGCAAAGTACTTCGGTAACCCAGGTACCCTCTACGAGATAGTTGGTAACACCAAGGCGTTGCTGGCCTTCCTTGGGGAGCTGGGGTGGATCGAATGAAGCATTTGTCCCACCTGCACGCAAAATACGCGCTTAGTCGTGGAGTTGCGGAAACCAGTCCGATTTACATTACAATACAATCTTGTGGTACTATATCAATATCTTTGGTAACTCTTGGCTTTGTAAATTTCAAACTACCTTTTTGACGGATGCTTTTGAAGTAATTAATCTTATAACTTTTATTAGTATTATCAATCTGTTCAATTGTACCCAGGGACCGTTTAAAAGGTAACCTTATCATGATGTAACTCCTTGAACGGGTTTTATATTTGAAACCCACTGAAAGGGTAACCCCTTCATTGTGATAACCCATTGAATGGGTTCTATACTTGAAACCCATTGAAAGGGTTACCCCTTCATTATACTAACCCATTGAATGGGTTCTATACTTGAAACCCACTAAAAGGGTTACCCTTCATTATGATAACCCCTTCGAAAGGGTTACCCACATCCTATGGGTTTTTGATTAACTGCTTAGGAAAACCCTATCGAAAACCCCTTCAATGGGTAACCGAAATGCTCCCTGGTTGTTATACCATGATTACTTCTACGTTTTCGTTATCTTTCTTTTGGTGTAAGCATGGTTTTTATTTTTAGGGTTCCGTACCCAAATGGTAACCATCGGAACGCTATTACTGAGCCTCCGGTGTCCGTCTGTCCGTCTGTGTCTAGTGTCTGTACTATGATCAATGCCTCGACTTTGCAGACAGATCTTTTCTTAGTTTGTCCTTGACATAGCGACAAGGACCACGTTAAGTGGCATAGGGGGAATATTTTCTCCCTCTCCATAAATAAGGATTATGATGATTGGTTTCCGTGATAAGTAATCTTCCAAAAGATGATGAACATGATGATGATGATGTTGGTTGATGATGATGATGATGATGGTGGTGATGTTGGTTGATGATGATGGTGATGATGATGTTAGTTGATGATGGTGATGATGATGTTATTGATGATGGTGATGATAATGTTATTGATGATGATGGTGATGATGTTTTTGGTTGATGATGGTGATGATGATGATGGTGATGATGATGTTGGTTTATGGTGATGATGATGATGTTGGTAAATGATGATGGTGATGTTGGTTGATGATGATGATGATGATGATGTTGGTTGATGATGGTGATGATGATGTTGGTTGATGATGATGTTGGTTGATGATGATGATGTTGGTTGATGATGATGATGTTGGTTGATGACGATGATGATGATGGTGATGATGATGGTGGTGATGATGATGATGATGGTGATGATGATGATATTGATGATGGTGATAATGGTGGTGATGATGATGATGGTGATAATGTTGATGATGGTGATGGTGATGATGATGATGGTGATGATGATGTTTATGGTGATGATGATGCTGGTTGATGATGATGATGATGTTAGTAAATGATGACGATGATGATGGTGACGAAGTTGGTTGATGATGATGATGATGTTAGTAAATGATGACGATGATGATGGTGACGAAGTTGGTTGATGATGATGATGATGGTGAATGATGATTTTGGTAAATGATGATGAAGATGACGGGACTTGGGGCACCCCTACTCGGACAGGTTAGGTTCAGATCCCGCCATGGCCTTCGTGGTTTTTTTTTTAACCATCCAGAAGTTGGAGCCCTGCGAAGCGCGGCTCCGCTGCTTTGCAACTGGGTGTGGACAGACACTATAACTGCGTTAAGCCATTCGCATGATAAAGCAGCACAGACAACACGAAGATAAATCAATAGATAAAAATAAATACAGATAATACGGACAAATAAAAATAAATCAAAATACGCAACAGAACTATGACCACCAATCGCTGAAGAAAAAATAAATGTAGACAAGAGCCGCAGCTCGTCGAGCACGCCTACCATCTCCGGCCTCGTCGCACAGCTCCACCTCGCTGCCGCCGGAACCCAGCCCCACCGTGAGTGCTGTGACACCGGCCGTGGTAGTCGCGTCGAGCTCCAGCGACGAGTACTTCTCGCCGCCCACGATGCCACCACCTGCTCGTCGGCGAAGGGGACGCCAAGCCTCCGGATGACTTAGGACATCGAGACGCACCGGCCTCTGATAGGGTCCCAGCTCCCAGCGGAAGTGTGCAGCGTTATTTCGTTTATTTATTTTTATTTACATACAAAGTATATTTTTAAATATATCTCTAAAAAAACATAAAAAAATACATTTAAAAATATAAAAAGTAGTAGTCCGCCGGTGTCAGGAGCAGGGTCCAAGCTACCGGTGGTTAGGGCTCCAGAAAAAGGAACCTCCTCACAATACGAGCCGTATCGAGGAGTACTGCCTTCTGTATCAGGCCCTTTACCCAACCGCGTAACGCCAGCTTCGACAGATGTTCGTCGAAGCTTTTGGCCATCAGGCCATTGGCCGTAATGACTATCGGCACAATAACAGCTGAGTCCACATTCCACATGTCGACAACCTCGTGCGCTAAGTCGAGATACTTGATTTGTTTCTCTTTCTCGGCCTTCACGAGGTTCTCGTCATGCGAGATAGTAACATCAATTATCATTGTGCGGCGCGCTAATCGGTCTATCAGCACTATATCAGGCTTATTGGCAACAATAGTTCTGATGGATAATCCTGGCCACTTGGTTGTGCCTGTGCAAGTATTCGCCGTTAGCCAGACGAGAACAACCAGAGATAATATGTCTGATGGACTCACCCGGACGGTGGCATGCCCGACACACGTCCACCGTCCCATCCTTCGTAATATGCCTCCGGTAGTTATTTGTCAAGATAACTTCGTCCGTAATCGCACAGACAAAACCTTCAGTTTCCCCGAAGAGATCACTGAATCGTAGCCAGGCCACGGACGCTGAAAAATCTACATCGGACCCATGAAGAGCCCGATAGAAGCGCCCGTGAAGCTCCTTGCTTTTCCATACTTCCTTGCGGTCATCTGTGGTAAGTATCACAGGTTTGCGCCAGTCCTGCTAAGCCATGGATAACGGGGTGAGACCCTTGTTTACTGCGACAACATCTCGGTGCATACCCACATCAGCTTTGAGAAAATATTCTCTGAGATTGCACATTTCGCGTTTGTGGAGAGTCTTGGCGTTTAAAAAGCCTCGACCTCCACACTTTCACGGGATTTACAGTCTCATCACCGACGATCGTGGGTGATGCATCCGGTTTGCGGTCAGCAGTGTACGGACCCTCCTATCCAGGGCATCAAGCTCAGTTTGAGGCCATTTGAGTATGCCGAAAGAGTACATTAATACCGGCATGACCCAACCGTTGAACGCGCGCACCTTATTTCAAAACCTTTTTCAAAAGGCTATTCAAAACCTTTTTCAGGCGGCCAAAGAAGCGTTCCTTCAACGATTGCTTCATGTCAGTAACATTAATGCCCAACGCTTCCAATATACCCAAATACTTATAGGTTTCGGTTGAGCTGAGGGATCTAACCTGTATGGAATCCGAGAGTTGAATTCTCTCAGATTCCATAATTTCCCCTTCTTTACATGCATGACTGCACATTTGTCCACACCAAATTCCATCCTGATGGCACTACTGAAGGTTTCAGTCACCTTCAGTAGCTCGATCAGTCGCGAATTGGGGGCAAAGAGTTTCAGATCATCCACGTAAAGAAGGTGAGATATGGCCTGACCACCTCTTCTCAACCGATAGCCTAGACCTGAACCCTCCAGCAATATGCTTAGAGGATTCAGAGCTAAGCAAAACCAAAGCGGACACAAACTGTCGCCCTGAAATATTCCTCGTTTAATCCACACAGGCTCATCGTCCCCCTGAATTGGTCGACATCCTGGATAGCGAAGGACTGTTTTCCATTGCCTCATACATGACTCAATAAAGGTGCGTAGAGTTGCATCTATTTTGTACAACTCCAACACCTTCATGAGCCATGTATGTGGCACAGAGTCGTAGGCCTTCTTGTAGTCTATCCAACATGTTGACAGATCCTTGCGGGATCGACGAACCTGTTGGCTTATTATAGCCATGTCTATGAGAAGAAGCTCCTTAGTGCCGCGGGACCCCTTCCTACATCCATTCCGAGAGGTAGACATAATTGAATTAGTCTCAATGTGTTCATTGATCTTCACTCTCAGAATGGATGTAAGAAGTTTATAGATCGTCGCCAAACAAGTAATTGGTCTATAGTTCTTGGGTTCCGCGGGACTACCGGTCTTATGGAGCTGGTGGGTAACGCCCGTTGTTAGAAACTGTAGTAGCGACCCAGACTCAAAGGATGACTGGAATTGAGTTGCCAGGAGCGCGTGTGAGCTGCTATACCATTTGAGCCAGAAGTTATGCAGTCCGTCCGGTCCTGGAGAATTCCAGTTCGGTAACGGACGGACTGCTTTGGCTACATCTAATGGGGAGATGTTAATTTTTTCCACTTGTGGCATAGCTTCACATACGCGCTCGACTTCGCGCATCCAGCCATCCTCGGTATGACAGACGGGCACCGACCAGATGCTTCGCCAGAATGTATTCGTGGCGATATCATCCGGGCGGCACACATCCGTCACACTTTGTTCAGGTCGCTCCCAAGCTCTATATACCCACCTCTCATCGCTTTGGAACTTGCGATTCATTATTATTATTATTATTATAGCGGCAATAGAAATACACAATCTGTGAAAATTTCAACTGTCTACAGTGTTGCAGCACTGCTGCCACGCGGTACTTTGCGACGAATTTGATGGCGGCCTTACGGTTCTTGGGAAGGACGGATGGATGGACGGACGGAAAGCGGAGGTTTTGTAATAGGGTTCCGTTGATTATCTTCTGGGTACGGAACCCTAAAACGCACTTTTATGTTACTGGATCAAATCAAGACAATTATTCTATATCAGGAAATGTATAAGATGAAGATGAGATTTCATGTAATATGACATATTTTTACGGAAGTTCATCAGTTACAAACAAGTAGTTATTTGGCCCAGTTTTATTTAACGGTAGCAAAGTAAATTAGGTACTAATTAACTTTTAGTCAAAATTAGTCGTAAGTTTCACGATCATAATAAAGAGGCTATAAATAAATACAGTTTAATAATAATAATTAGTAGTTTAGTTTGAAGCACACAGAGTAGATGATGATAGATTTAAAAAAATATCCGACACGTTTTTTTTTTGTTTTGTTACCAAAATTGACGAAGATACGACGTTTTTAAAATTCTCAATACGTCACGCCGTGGTATAATAAATTGTTAGTGCGTTCTGACGTCACGAGCTTTGATGCGTTTTCGAGTTTTGATGCGTTTTATCTCTGTCAATACCTATTCAATGATTTACAAAAACAAAAAATACTTATCTATTATTTTTCTATACTCTAACTGACTGACTAAATAGATTTGCAATTTATTGATGGTGGAAACTAGCCTATTGCCTCCAATGTCCTATTTACAAAGACTAACTTTGTGCTATGCTAACCTAATGCTAAGTAAGTTTCTCGAAACTGGCATAATGTTACGTCGTATTCAATAGCGTAGGTAGTGTAGTACATCAAACATTCTACACAATAATAAGAAGAAAATTGTAAGTGCGGGTATTTTTTTCCTGACAAATAGCAACATAGACTAGGTATATTGTGAAGGGCCCGGCGACGCATAAACTGTCCATACAAACGTAATGCCAAAATCATTTGCTGATTGAACATATTCGGATTTAGACAGTACTTTTCTAAGTTCCTATGTCATTTAAAAAAAAAAACCATCTCTTTAATTTCGCACATTTTAACGGTGTAAATGGCATGTTTTAATTTTGTTTTTTCTATATTATAAACGAAAACATTTCCAATATTGTTTCCGCAGAAACATAGCTTATACTCGTACATATTATCAAGTTACAACTTATGGAAAAAAAATAGAAAATCATTAAGTTTTCATTGATAACGGTAGGTATTACGGAACACATCCAAATTTATCACTTTCCAATCGTTAGGCATTGTTCAGACCAAACGTATTGTCGGCCGCTGACTATGAGCACACGTTACGCAGTTTATCGTTTTCCCATATATATTATACTTCTCGTTCACACCGAACCGAATATACGCTATTACGTATAGTCGAATTAATTCACAGTCGGCGGCGGACAATACGTCTGGTGTGAACGATGCCTTAGTAGTTCTGTCTCGGCAGGTAACTGCTGTGTGTGTCGCTCCGACAGGCACTCACACTAACGCTAAGCGGGAACGCGGGCGCTGTTTTGTCATTGCCAGTGTTAGACGATTAGGTACTTTACTGTGCTGTGCGTGCGTAATCATTATTGTTTTCTAACTTGTATTATAATATTTTTGACACTTGACCTTAGCTATGAACTTGGATTTAGATATTTGCCTTTTAATTCGGTATCAAGTTACGTATATTTTTACGACCTTTGGTACAACCCAATGATATTATTATAAGTTACTTACCTACCTTCTTAGCTACCTACTAATTTTTAAAATATTTTTTAATTGAAAGAGCTCACTTCCTAAGTAAATTTTGTAAAAAATAGTGGGTGGTTATGTAGGTATTTACCTAGTTTTAGTGTAGACCTAAATTTTAAATGAGTAGGTACATTTGTTTCCATGTGATCTGTATCCGACCCAATCCATTTCATTACTTATATTAATCGGTGGGTAGACACCTATCACAGCGCAGTTGTATTATCTAATTACAAGCTTTGTCATGTCACTGTTCCGTTATCTCAAAGACACTGCTCGTATTAGTAGGTACTTTGATGTTTATCCGGATCGCCTGGGGTAGGGTGCACATACGGCCATATTTGTCTGGACAAGTGTTGCTTTACGGCCTCGGTCCGGTTTTAGCTCGGACTTTCTTTTTAATTTCTAACACAAAAGTCAAATAATTGATAAAATTAAAATGAAAAGATCAAAGTCGTTCTAGTTAATTTTATAATTGTTGAGTTGAGCTTCACGATTAGGTACTGCAAATGCGTGCACTGCCTGGAAAAATACACTAAATCTGTCTGGTTCTTCAGAAAACCATTTCAGTCACTAACATACATCGCCTAAACATATACCAGCCTATTTAGTGTAAATCTTTGACACTGCATACTCTGATTACCATTTTTTTAACTCATTCAGTCGATTATGGTCACCCTGTCGCCGCAGACACGAACTCGAGCGGCGCGGCGACGCATATCCGTTTAAGAAGCCAGCGGGCAGATCGCGCGGCGCGCGTATTGTTATGATATTAGAAGTTGCCTATATATTATGAGTACGTTACTGCAGACGCGCGGGCACCACTGGATTAGGCGCGCCGCTCGTATGCCGCCGCGCCACTCCCGCGCTGCTTCCTTCGTGAACAGATCTACATATAACTGAAGGACTGAACTTTATGACAGAACACAGAACCAGTCGATGGGGCGGGCGACACGTGGGAGAGGCATGTGTCTAACTGTGGCCGACTTTTGACTGAAATGATGATGATGAAAACGACAACATATTTGCTCGAGGAACGTAGTTTTACGCTATGTTGTGTGTTAGTTATTATAATGAGGTTATCAATTTTGATTTGGTACGGATTGACTGTCGTCTGGCCGTTCCTAATCAACCAAATTAACTAAGACATTCCCATACAAAAACACGCTCTTATTAACGGCTTAAATTAACATGTTCAAAAGGGTAATACATATCGTAAGGATTTTATTTAACTACTTAGAAAAACCCTATCAAAAACCCTTTCGAAAACCCTTTCAAAAACCCTTTCAAAAACCCTTCCAAAAACCCTTTCAATGGACAATGAAAATAGTCCTTCAAGCTATTCGAAAGGGGTACCTACATCGTATGGGTTTTTATTTAAGTGCTTAGAAAAACCATATCAAAAACCCTTTCAATAAATAACCAATGGTTCGTGTTTAAGTCTTTCGAAAAGGTAAGCCGTTTATGAAGTTTGCTTATCACGATGATAACCCATTGAATGAGTTTTGTACTTGAAACCCATTGACAGAGTTACATCATCGTTATGATAACCCATTGAATGCGTTCTATACTTGAAACCCATTGAAAGAGTTACGCAATCATTATGATAACCCATTGAATAGGTTCTATACTTGAAACCCACTGAAAGGGTAACCCCTTCATTAAGATAACCCATTCGAAAGGGTTACCCATATCGTATGGGTTTTTGATTAACTGCTTAGGAAAACCCTATCGAAAACCCCTTCAATGGGTAACCGAAATGCTCCCTGTTGTACCGTTATAATATTTCCAGGTTTTTTTCACGTAATATCTGATCAATACAGTATTATTTATTTCCCAATTTGTTTGTCTCGGTTTTCTCGTCCTGAAAGTCACCTCGATTTCCAGTGATAGGTTCAGTTTCAACTGCTTTGACGGGTATAATTTGTATATTGCCTGCTTTTTCATTTAATATCCTCTTAACTGCTGCTTCAGTCAATATTTTCTCCGGTGTTAAATTACTAATGCTTGTGCTTGCACAAGGAGGTGAGTCCTCTTTTTGATTTATTAGTTTTATCATCATCTTAGCACTATCAGTCATTTCCCGTTCTTCGTTGACATTCATCTTCACTTCACCTTTAGTTTTTATTCTCAGCTCTTTTGCATGACTGTTTATCAATTGGGTATGGTACAGTTGCCCTTCATTGGTTTTTTGTTTCTCTTCTTTCTTTGTTTTATTCAGGTCATTATCTAAAATCTGATCGAATTTATCTACAACTGACAGCCCTCAAAATATAAAAAAGCTTCTATACGACTTTTTATCTATTACTATATTATTATATTTCCTCTTCATTACAGCGCGATGTAAAATTTAAATAACATAAAGATGAGTATTAATTAGTCCCTCGAACTATTGGCACCCTCGCTAATGCTCGGGCGCCATACGCCGCCGTCTCGGAATTAAATCAGTTGCTTTCACCCCTTTTTTTTAAGTATGGGAAATCATCAAATGACTCCTCCCGCTCTGGGTGAAGCAGGAGGGAGTGTCAGTGCCCATCCGTGTTCCTCCTTTACGTTCCAGGGCTTCGGTGCAAACATCTCTTTGAGGCGAGCGGGGATCTCAGCGCTCTTTTTATAAAGAAATAAATAACCATCTGCCTACAATCTAATATTTTTAGTTTATAACACAAACACAAGAGATTTTACAAGCAAACAAAGATGTAAAGACGGTAAAAACATATGAAGACAAATAATATCTTTCAAGAAATTTTGATATTACCAATCATTATATATATTGATAAACATTTTTCTTTCTTTCTTTCTTTATTATAATGGAATTACAGTGTTATTTCAAAATGAAATACCATTTTTGGTGTTTAAAGTGGCCACTGGCATATTTTCGAAATATTGACAATAAGAATCGATAGAAAATACACATCACTGTGCATTGTAGGAATTCTATAATATCTATGACATTACACCATAGATATAGAATCGTTGGATAGACTGTATTAAACCGAAACTTGCGAGCACGTTGCGTCTCCTTTTCTCAAAAGCAAAGTATCATATATGTGCCTGAAAGAAAGAAAAAAATGATTCTCCCTAGGGCTGAAAAGTAATACTTTCAACCCGCCCCTTCAAGCCAATTTCAAGCCTACTTTCCGAGTATGAGTAATGAAAAAAACATTGTTGCCGCGTGCGTACTCGGCTCGCTGCTTTTCTTGCTATACAACGTGTACCAAAATAAACGCAATAAGGGGTCATTGTACTCATCATTATGAACAACTAAAAATACTAGAGGTCTGCGCAGTAACGACTTCCAAAAACAAAACACTACAAAGTATAAAATAACTTCAACATGAAATAAAATAACTTTTATTTCGGAAGTCGGTGTCAAAAAACCAAAAAATACCAAAAACACCGACTTCCGAAATTAAAGTTATTTCATTTTATGTTGAAGTTATTTTATACTTTGTAATGTTTTTTCAACTATGAAAATGTAACATATTGGTAGTAGCTGGCCGATCAGAGAAAAAAAAAAAACAAAATAGCCAGAAAAGCGGCAATCCGATCTTCATTTGTTTATAGAGTTTTAGTGTTTTGTTCACATGCTTTCATATAGCAGCGATTTGTATTATATAACACGATGGGTTCATCAGATTCAGATACTTAATATATGCATTTTTTCTTTAGCAGATTCGTGTTTTTATTTTACTTTCCTTGTATTCGTTATGAAAAGCAGTGTTTACCTCGGGTGAAAGACTTTTGAGGAGCTCGTGGCTAGGTAATAACAGCCGCACGGGTCGGTCTTCAAGGTTAAGCAACGCTTGTCAAGATTGGTCTGTGGACCATCTTAACATACCGAGTATCATCCGTGCCTCGGAAAGCACGTTAAGCTGTTGGTCCCGGCTGTCATTTGTAGATCTTTGGCAGTCGTTACGGATAGTCAGAAGCCAGTTAATCTGACTCCAGTCTTGCCATGAAGTACCGTGTTGCCCGTGTTACCGGGTTGTGGAGGTCTGGTAGGCAGCCGCTCCACGTAAAATACTGGTATTCAGCTAAATCCGTTTGACTGGAAGCCGACCCTAATATGTATAGTTGGGAAAAGGCTAGGCAGATGATGACCTCGGCTGAAAGACTTATTTAGTCCTTTGAACTATTGGCACCCTCGCTACGCATACGCCGCCGTCTCGGAACTTTCACACCTGTTTTTTCATCTCTTTGAGGCGAGCGGGGATCTCAGCGCGCCGCCGACCCGGGCCTGGTTCTGATCAGACGGCGAGCTACCTAGTGCTCGCCGTCCGCAGGCCCGCGCCTATGGCGGTCGGGAATCGGCCTGCGACTCCCGACGCCTGGGGCGTCTTCTTCTGTTGCGGCGGCTGGGGCATGAGGTTTCCCTTTTTCTCACACGTTCGGCCTCCTCCTTTGCTAGCATTACTGCTTCGCAGAAGGAGGTGCCCGCTTCCCATGCCTCCTCGCTCTGGACGATAGATTGAACCAGGGCCGGTCGCGAGAGGTTGCCGCCGCCGATCGCCTCGACGAGTGCTTTCACCCCTAGGATAACAACGTACTATTTTTCATTTGCTACCAATACCAGTGGCAACAAATTAAGTAAAAAAACTGGCCAAGTGCGAGTCGGATTCGCAAGCATTGAGTTCCGAACCAATTACATTTTTGTAAGTAACGTGTTGTTTTACCACTATATGTAAATTTTTCATAGGTTTTTCTGTAAGCTGTAGGCAAAGAACCATAATTTGCATTTTGTACAAAATTTTAGTCTCAGTAGTTTTGAAGATCTTTATGGGGGTAATTTTTGTTTTAATTTCTTGAATAACTTTAAAACTATTTATTTTAAAATTATGAAAAAAATATAATTAAAACCCTCCCAGTAAGTCCTTTCATTTGAAAAGTCATACGGTACAGTTTGAAAAACCTTTTTTTTTCCATACTCAAAAATTATTTATTTACGTACCCAAGTAACGCGTCCGTGTTTGGGTCACTAAAGTCTATATGTGTGCCAAATTTTAACAGAATCGGGCCACTAGATCCGGAGAAAACTGGCTGTGACAGACGGACAGACAGACAGATACCCGAGTGATCCTGTAAGGGTTCCGTTTGTTAAGAAACAGACAAAATGTACAAAAATGGTGACATACTTATTCAATGATAATAATGTTTAAGTCGTTTTCTTTCATTTGTCACCAGTAGTGAAATAGTTGGTAGTGACAACTGGAAATAGACGATGGAAGTACAGGGTAAAAAAAATAAGAAAGCATGTATTTTTTTTTATATTTTATTAAAAACTCTCACTTCTGCCTTCGCACGGTGTATAAGTCTTGTATCTCTTTATATGACATAATTTCAATAACAGTAATTCAGTTCACATCTCATTAAACTAAATATTATACTTGTGTGCAAGTTTCCGCGAATTGGTGTTACTGTCAGAGCACAATTACAATGAAAACGAAATAGCACAATATATTTTATTTCTAGCTATGTGTGTATCTTGTATCTAACACTTGTGCCAACATCATTGGTGTTTATTAGGATTATAATTTGTTATCTAACGAACAATTTCCGGCCTAGGAACTAATTAGTTCCGACACGACACTGCACCAGATACGTACCTACTTATGTTATTATGGAATTGATTAATATTTTAGTAATTCTATATTCTAATTATGTAAATTTTACTGATTCCGAATGATCAAATTTACAAATAACTGGTACGATAAATAGTGTCCAAATACTATGAGTGGTGATGGTCACTCATGTGTTTAATAAATGCTAAAATCCACCAAGGCGCATGGAGAGACCACGACATATCCATGTCAAAGCTTTGCTTTGCAAGAAGATATAGTATGACGTGATTGTGTCCACTGTAAACCACGGACATGCTACGCATCAATTGACGTCAATAGTACATGCTTGAATAATTATGGCGCTCACATAGCTCAGCGCTGCCACTGCCATCCACGCTGTGTCTTCGGTACATGGTAATTCCACACTACACGGATTTTAACCCACGACTAAGTACAACTGTATCGCAGCACTGTGCACCGCGGTGGGCCACGCACAGTTGTACACAGTTGTGGTGTATAAGTGTATAGTGTGTACTGCATTGGAAACTCACGTGGTCAAAGAAATGAATCCTCGCAGCTGAAATGCACCGCATGCGCCGCGGTGGGTCTGCGCCTTTAGGTAAAAGCTAGAACTGTGTTTTACTGTGCACAAACAGAGGTTAGGCCGGGGTACTTATTCAGTTTTGATGGAATACGAGTCCAGCTCGTGCTGGTTTTGTTGTCACTGACCGATAGCGAATCCAATCCAGCATCAAAAATTTCATCACAATTTTTACCACGAGACTGAAAATGGACCTTCTTGTGTGAGTAAAATTATTTACTGTACGAGTTGTTTTTGTATGAGTAAGTACAAATAATATATAGTATTTTTCTACTATCAATTTAAAATACATATATTGATTTAGTTTAAAGGGATTATGCTAGAAATATACACTTCTCATCAGAAAAATCGAAACACTTCCGTTTTTATGGTTTCTGTCCTAATTTAACACAAAGAGTTTTCATTCCATGAAAAAAATCACATGATTGTATAGCTGGCAGTTTGGCCATTACAGTGATAAGCGAAAATTCAAAATTAGAATTTCATTTGTTATCCTATAAATGAAATGATTCACTGTTTTGTGACAAATGTGTGTTTAAGTTACATTTCACCTTTGAAAACTAAAAAATTAGCGCTTATCTTAAAACTTTTTGTTCTTTATTTTTTTACTGTAAGTTTGGGACGTCAGAAAAAGTTTTTTTTTTTTTAAACGTGGATACATCGCCAGCAAAAGCCGCCCAAGTGGTGGCATTGCTGGATTCTGGACTTAGCGTGTAGTGGCTGAAAGATAGCATCTAAGCCTGTCGTCTGTTCATAGTCTACAAAAGCTATCGGGAGACTGGTTTATTCATGCGCCGTTCAGGATCTGGCAAGAATCGGTCACTTCTGAGCGAGATGATCGATTTATTGTAACAACTTCTTTACAAAATCGACGCCTTAATGCTTTTCAACTGTAGCAGCAGCTTCATGTTGTACGTAGGGTGGCTGAAAGTGACTCTACAATTAGAAGAAGGTTGAAGGAAGTAGACTGGTACCGCACAAGCCAGCAAATGGGCCGAAATTAACTGCAAACCATCGAAGAGCGCGCCTTAACTTTGCACATGAGCACCTAAATTGGTCATACGTCCAGTGCAATAAAGTCCTCTTATCTGATGAGTGTAAAATTATGCTGTATGGTAACGGCGGAAGGAACAAGGTCTACAAAAGAGATGGAGAACGCTTTGCACAATGCTGCATTGGAGAAAAGGTCAGCTATGGTGGCGGTTCGTGGACGGTTTGGGGAGGAATCAGCGCCGACGGTAAGACAGAGCTTGTCTTAGTGTCTGGACCACGTCAGCCTGCACTAAACAGTCATCGGTACATCGAACAATGTCTTGAGCCTCACTTGATGCCCTATGCACATTTTATTGGCAACGGTTTCACATTCATGCACGACAATATGGCTCACACCGCTAGCGTCGTACGAGATCATGTTACCGAAGTCGGTATCTCCATTATGGAATGGCCAGCAAGAAGCCCGGACATGAATCCGATTGAACATCTATGGGATGAATTAAAGAGACGAATTCGTGCAAGATATCCTGCCCCAGAAACACTTAGCCTGCTGCAAAATGCAATCCAAGAGGAATGGAATGGAATGCCACAACATTATGATCGTGACTCTCATCCGATCGATGAAGAACCGTATGGAAGCAGTAATAAGAGCTCGGGGAAGGAATACAAGTTATTAAATAAACGTTTCTTAGCTATTTTTTTCATTTATGTGCGTTGCTTTATCAAGTTCTTTCAACTCCATACAGGGTAAAAATTACTTGTTAAACAAAATAAGAAACCTATGAAAACCTCATATTATTGACTATCAAACAAAATCTAAACTACCTTGCAAGTTTTTGATTTTTCTGACCAGAAGTGTGTTATGATGTAAGTAAATCAATAAACAAAGTTTCAACTCGCGACGCGCTGTTACTCCCATTTGGTTCAAAGTTTCATCTTTCTCACAGCCCAAAGACTTCTTATAAACCCTACGATCCTAAAGTATAAAGCATTATTTCTAACTAAACTTATTACCTAAAATGCTGGTATTTTAATAATAAATAAAAATCTTATTTAATAACACACATAATCCTCGTAATCCTAAAATGTTTACATGGCAGATGTTTGTTTATATCGTTAGGTTCTAAAACTTAGGTTTAATTTAACAAAAACAAATGCTCATGCGATTTTGTAGCCCAAGTTTGAGACGAAAAACAAAACAAAATTGGACCGCGCCTTCGTCTGTAGGAGCAGCACAGCACGCACTTAACTTAGGTACTTAATTCGTTTTAAATCTCTCACTTAATAAAGTTTAATTCGAATAGATTACTTTTATTATTAAGACTGATTTAAGGGGCCGTTCAAATATTACGTACCTAAGCAGATTTATTACAATTATTTACCCCATCCCTCTTGTCAGCAAAAGTAAGCAAAGCTCTTACCCCCTCCCCCTAAGCTTACGTAAACATTTTTCAATTATAAATGTTTTTTTTTTTTATATTATAATTATAACATTATAATTATAATTTTAAAATAAGTAAATAGATTTAGGATAGAGATTAGATTTTACTGATTACGGTAACACAAATGTTAACTTGCTTTGCCATGCTTACAATACGTCTACTCGCTATAGTATCCAAACGAAAAAATACACTGACAGAGGAAATTTAGACAAGTGAATAGCGCGCGGTAATTCCCCTAATCGGTTCTAAAGCGAGTGCCTAAACGTATGCATTATTTGCGGGAATCCCCGAAAATGCGTTAGATGTGTTTTCAAGCATAGACAATGTGAGGGTTGCCATTCGTGTAAAAAAGTACCGATGACGTAATCATCAGCTAGACTCCCCTACCCCCCATGTCATCCAAAATAAGCAAAACAAAGACCCCCCCCACCCCCCATAGTGCTTACGTAATACTTGAACGGCCCCTAAGAACGGAATAGTCGGCAAACAAAACATTAAGAATAAAGTTTATGTGCACACTGACAAAATATCTATTTCTAGTATTTAGACCCATCTATGTGGCAACCTGCTCTTGGCAATATTTAAAATGCAATGTTCATGAACATACCACAGTAATATAATATCAATATTAGGATTCAGTGAGCCTCTACTTTTATATTTTTTGTCTTATCGAATAACTATCTGTATGTAAAAATAATAATATTGACAATGAAAGAAAACATGGGACTTAAAAATATTCGTGGTGGTTGGTGGATATCCTCGTGTAAATTTAACTTATTTGAACATTGTAATACTGGGATACAGCGCCTTGAGATCGTATGTGAATGTGTGTGTGGTGTTGGTGTTCCGTCACCACGCCTCCGTGTAGCGCACATCGAACTCGGTCAGCTGCGGCAGGCGCTGGCGCAGAGCGGAGAACGCTTCGGCAGACAGCTTGGTGCTGTTCAGGTTCAGACGCCGCAAGTTTGACAGACCTGGAAAGAAACCCGGCCGGTTAATCTTTCACCGAAGTTGCATGTTATGAACTTCTCTTTTTTTAACCGACTTCGTAAAGAGGAGGTTTCATGTTCGGCTGTATATGTTTTTGTTTTTTTTTTATATTTGTTCACCGATTTCTCCGCCAATTGTGGACCTATTTTAAAAAATCTTTTTTTATTCGAAAGCCTACCGAAATTAGCGCGCTTTGCATTGTACCTCGAAGGTGAGGAAACGAGAGCAAGTGAATTTTACATAAAAATGCAAGAGGCATTTTTTGTAGATAATTTCACAACAAACAATTTTTTTAAATTTTATATTCTATTTATAATTTATATTATTTGATTAGTTTATTATTATATTTATCTAATTATAATTGCTATGGTTTTAAATTTAATTATGATCTGAATGGATTGCAATAAATGATTATTTTATTTATTTATTTAATTGAATTATTACCTCTATTGTCTTCCGAGCAATAAATAGGACGCGATATATTCGCGAAAAACTGATTTTCGTGACCTTTTGATCTTTATCACTTTTTTAGCCGTCACGATATCAATGTCGATTTTTCACTTATTATTGATTAAAACGTCGAATAAAGGTAGTTTACAAAAATTCAACTCGCTAGGAATTTTTCCGCAGAATGGGGTTTAAAATGCCTAAAATGACTGGGCTACTGCTATTCGTCTGTGCTCACGATTCGTGCCGGCTACTTTTATTTCTAATCACTTACAGTAGTTATTCCAAATATTTTTTTTTAAATAGTGCCTGTCACACATCAAAACTGATAATTACCTGATAATGCCTCAATTCCTTTGTCGGAGACGGGCGTCTCACAGAGGTTAAGGACTTGAAGCTTCGGAAGATGCTCAGCAATCAGTTGCACACCACTGTCGCCGAACTTTGTAGCCCACAGGTTCAAGTAGCGAAGAGATGGTAGCTGTAAAATATTGTAAGTATTCTATAGTTTTTATTACTTATAATTCTTAGCTTACGTCAAATAAAAAAAAAATTAACTGTTTTATGTAAACATTAATAGGGACCGCGGAAGTGGGAAGTGGGATACAGAGAGGGTTAAATGGTCCCCAGCGCAGACCGCATCCTTGTAAGAGTGGATGAAAAATTACGTTTCTATAGGTCATCTAAAGAAATACTCAATCTCTCTTATAGTCCGGTCAATTTAGACATCCGAGGTTACATTAATTCGCACCTATCTCAAAATTGGTAGGATTGTTCAAAACACTATCATAAATGAAATCTAAATAGTCCCCATCGATCCGATACCTGGGAAAAAAAAATCTCGGGGTCAAAGGTCACAAAAACGGGGTTTCCGCGATTTTCAGAAAAACGGCAAGTTTTATCATAAAATTAGTTTAAACAAAAATTGTAGTTCAGAGACTTTTTAACCGACTTCAAAAAAAGGAGGAGGTTCTCAATTCGGTTGTATTTTTTTTTTATGTTTGTGACCTCATAACTCCGTCATTTATGAACCGATTTGAAAAATTTTTGTTTCATCTGAATGGGGTATACTTCTCGATTGATCCCATTGTCACTATGTCAGAATCTGATGATGGGATCCCACGAAAATAACGATTCAAAAAGTTGGAAGAGTTGTAATCGTCATAATATGCACACGTTTCCACGCCACCTTTAAGGTGATGTGCTTAGCGCGGTTTTTTTAACGTGGTTTCCCCGGTAGGCCTATTCCACGGATCTGTAATTGTGTAATTGTGTGTGTGGAATTTGAACGACATCTGCATTTTTCAAAAGACGGGGTTGGAAGTTGGTCGACAATACACTAAAACTGCTGGTGATTCAATATTAGAGCACGACCGACCTTGACAATTTGTACATGCTAGAGAAGATAAACAAGATTTAGCACTACATCCCTTTTACAGTTGCAAAATATTGTGTTTAGCAGTTTATCCGGCGCAGGTGGGACTAAAGTCTGAACTGGTTCTAATGTATTGTCGAGAAACTTCCAACCCCAGTCTTTTGGGTCTGGCTGATAAATAAGGCACACTTGAACTTTGTAATATACCCGTAAAAGATGTTGATGAGCAGCTTCTGAGGTTGGAGGATGACAAGATAATTGCACTTGTTTTTTATTTCGAAATATTATAACATGCATATTGAAACTTATCTAAGCACGTATATAAATAGATAACACATAGAGACAAGAAAGCAAATTCCGGTGGTGATAACTTCTTGTGGTGTTGAATTACTCTTTTAAAAAAATCAATAATACGTATCGGGCCGATTCAAATAAGCTTAAACGACCGGAATAATTGTAAGATTTGTTGAAAAATAACTTTTAGATAGGTACTTCGTCTGAAGACATATCCAAGGTCATATTTATGCGAAAAAGGTGCAATACCGATCTTGGCGACAGCGACGCGCGACCGCGACCAGACGACCAGGCGCTCATCATCACCTGACTCTAAGCAACCCATGGCATACGAATCCTCGCGACAGAGGCGCGCGACGTTACACTGGTTCAGTGCTTAGCTAGATGTTTTGTGGCTTTATGGTCCTTGAAGCGTTGGCCCTTGACCATTGATACTATTATGAAGCCAATTTATTGAATTTTTTTTGAAAAAGATTCCCAAACAAACACACATCAAAAAAGTATGCGATCACTACTACACACTACTACTACAGCATAAGTTGTTATTTTTTTTTAATTTAACATCATCAAAAAAAAAAAAAATGTTGTGTGTTTTCTTTAAATAGAAAAACCCTGTTTTAAATTAGAAAATAAAACTATTTTTATCAACAAAAATTGATTAATTAATCAAAATGGAATTGTAATAGGAATTTGAATAAAAAGTTCGTTTAAGTTTGGTTAAACAGTCATTCTGTTTACCTAACCAAACATAAACGAACTTTTTTTGATGTGTGTATTTTCTCACGATGTTTAATTTATTTGGTTGGACTCTGCGTCATACATAGGTGGGCTTTCATTAGTATCTTGTCTAAATTATATGAGCATAACGTCTTCGTATCAAAGAAACGCCACAATTTTATATGATTTTCGGCTGCGTCGCGCGACGGCACTGCTCCCGGCGCGACAGCGTCGCGGTCGCCAGGTCGCTCGCAGACCACGCCCATTGGTCACGCGAATCAGTCGCGTGCATCCGTAAGTGTCCTATAGTAATTCATACAAAGCAGTGGGTCGCAGTCGTTGTCGCTGGTCGTAGTCGCACGTCGCGGTCGCCTAGATCGAAATTGTACCTTTAGTCATCGAGAATGAAAAAAAAGTCAGGTATTATTTCTCTAATTCTGTCAAAAAATAACTAAGTACGATTTGTCGATTCTGTCGGACTCTGGGTCAGAAATTACCATTCTTATTTGACTAAAAAAAGTTTGCCCGCCTCGTCATGAGTTCATGACCCATGGAGTATTTCCGCGGTCCCTGTATGTTTTAGGCAACAGGTGTCTTTCATGCGTAATAATAATTCAGAATATGTACCTTGATGAGGTGATATGCACAGGCGCTGGTGACGCTGGTGAAGGCGAGCGAGAGGCACTCGAGGTTGCCGAGCGCACCGTCGGCCAGCAGCGCGCCCACGTCGGCGTCCGTGGCACGCACGGGCAGCGCTAGGCGCCGCGGCCCGCCTTCTGATTGCTGAAATATTATTTGCTGATGTTACACAGAGCTTGTTGCTTTTCTACTAAAATGCTTCTTACCTTAAGTTTTATTCAATGTGACTGTGATAGCATGCATGTAGGTAATTTTGATGTAACCAAATTGGCATTCATCGAAACAGAAGCCCTAAGGCCAAAACGACCTCGCATTTACGATGGTGATGATTACGTTCTTCCACTAGGGATATCAATATTGATCTTACGTCGTTTTGGCGAGTGTGTGAGTGACTCAGGATTGAGGCCCCACTTTTGGGGTGGAATCTCAATTTGAAAACTATTGTTATCAGGAAAAAAACAACCACCACCTAGAACCACTCCAAATATTTGTAGAACAAGCACATAGAAGTTATAGCGTATCGGCCTTTTAAAAAAAATAAAACCATATTTTTTAATCGAGTTACCGAGACACAGAAACCCTTGAGTCAGGTTTGAGGGGTCTCTCAATCCTGAGTCAAACGTGCTTTAAAGAAAAACAAAAAACAAATTTTTCAACATTTCAATATATTTATAAGTTTAAAATAAAGGCAATATATTATTTATATTATAGACATAGTAAACCGACATTAAAACAGGCCAAGGTTGTGTCCCGGCACGCACAGTGTGAGGTTCCGAAGTTCTGTCTCTAAACCATGACAGCAATTTGAATAATTTGGAGCTCATTTTCGTTATGAACTCTGACGAAAAGATAAATAGGACTGAAGGAGAAACTTAAAGCGCTAGTTGAAAAAAAAAGTTTTCCCAGACATCGATATACGTCACGGTCAATTCTCCAAAAGTCCGTCAAATTGGACCAAATAATAGGATTGATGGTACAATAATTCGCATCCAGCTCAAAATTGGTAGGATTGTTCAAAACATATCATAAATGACCTAAATAGTCCCCATCGATCCGATACCTGGAAAAAGAAATACTCGAGGTCAAAGGTGACAAAACGGGTTTTTCGCAATTTTCAGAAAAACGGTAAGTTTTATCATAAAATTACTTGAGACAAAATTGTAGATCAGATAATTATCTATAAAAAATGTCTGAATACTTTTTCCCTAAGACCATCGTTTCTGAGATATAACGATTAGAAACGCGTTAAGAACACTACCTCAAAGTTGGCGTGGGAACGTGTGCATATTATGACGATTACAACTCTTCCAACTTTTTGAATCGTTATAAGTATCTCAGAAACGGTAGCTCTTAGGAAAAAGTATCTAGACATTTTTTATAGATAATTATCTGATCTATAATTTTTTCGGAACTAATTTTTTTTTGCTGAAAAACGCGTTTGTGAAATCCCAAATATTTATTTATCCAAGTATCGGATTGATGAGATTTCATTTATGATAGTGTTTAGAACAATCCTACCAATTTCGTGCTTTTTTAAGGATGGGATATCATCAAATGACTCCTCCCGCTATGGGTGAAGCAGGAGAGAGTGTCAGACTCACACTGACTAAAACCCATCCGTGACCTATTTTGAGCTGGGTGCGAATTATTGTACCCTCGGATGTCTAAATTGACCGGACTACAACTGGAAATGTAAGTTTGTAATCGCAAAAAAAAAAGTTTATGTGATAATGTTGAGTTTTTTATGTGATAAGTAAAACTCGGTGATTTTGGTTGCTTTTTCGTTTGTTGACACCGACTATTAAAGTTATTTTATATTTTGTAGTGCTAAAATAACACTTGTTGATTAGAGTCGCACACAAATGGGCTAAAGCAACCACAATGTGGGTCCTAAAAATGTCTGGCGACATCGTAGCAGGCCCAAGCAGCGATGGCGGGACTAGCTTGACGCCTAACCACAGGAGCCAGGAGGAATGCAAGGAAGAAAGGAAGGCCTTTGTCCTGACAGAATAGGCAAAAATAAAATATGTTTTAAACGCAAAATGAGTGTTCAGTACTGTCGTGACTCCAAAAACCTCCTTTACCGTAAATAGCACCCGTGGTAGAAATTGCAAGCGTGACTGTTGTGCGTGGGTTGGTTTAGATTTAGATCCCCCAGTCCAGGTTTAGATTCCCCAAGTCGTGCAAAAAGTGTCATTGGGTTTTTCTAGTAGGAATTTCTCTGTCACAGCCTGCAGTTTTGAAGTAGGTGGTGTGAGGGGTGGCCTCCAAAAGCACGTTAAGCCATTGAAGTTCATCCGTGTGCACTATCCTACTATCCTGCAAATTCTACTATCCTACCAATACTATAAATATAAAGTTTGTGAGATGGATCGATGGATGGATAGATGTGTGTTTCTCTTTCACGTCAAAATGCCTCAAAGGATCTTCATGAAATTTGGCAAAGTTGGGTGTGTTCCCTAGGGATCACGCGAGCGATCTATGTCCCGCAGCGATGGCAAGTCTCCGATGGGCCGCCGTGACCGAAATGGGTCAGAAAGAACATTATTACTAACTCAGTTTTTCCCGCGACTTCGTATGCGCATATCCAATTTTTTCCATACGAGAGCCTTTTCCCATCCCAAGGAACCTTCTTGACAAATTACAGCGGTCTACGACCAGTAGTTTCGGCTGTGCGTTGTCTGTCAGTCACCCAGTAACGGAAGATTTTTATATTATATTGATGATTAACGGGCTTAAACTCAAGTTGAGTTTAGCAATTAAGTGTAGGTACCTATGTAACTACAACTCACCAGTCGTTGAAGGCTTCGTTGCCTTTTGCACAAATCCTTGTAATATTTCAGTCCCAGTTCGGTGCCTTGTAATGCAGCGATGATCTCCAACTGGGTTTGCTCTCCAGTCGCGACTTCCCATTCCAAGAATAAACAAAGAGCCTCTATTGCAGCGGGCTGTAAGAATAAAGTATAAGGTAAGGTGTACTCAGCGATTTTATGACCCTTTTAATTTATTGCAAGTATACGTTTGCTACTTACGTGAGCTGTTAAAGCGACTATAACAAAATCGGGGAGTTGCTTGCTCATACTCTGCAGAAAACTTTTCCGCTTACAGCAACAATTTAATAGGCTTCCAAGCTGAAAATTGAAATCGTTATTGTTATTATCTCTTCTCGGTATTGGAATGAATAGACGGCCGGAAAGAAGAAATGATTTACCATATCTCCCCAGAGCTGTGCTAGCTCGTCGTGCGGCAGCGCGAGCAGCGGCTCGGAGGGCGCGGCCGCCGCCAGCCACGAGGGCGGGCGCGCGCGCTGTGCTCGCGCCGCGCACAGGCTCGCGTGCGCCGCGCAGTGCGCCGAGCGCGCCAGCGCGTGCAGCAGGCGCGCCAGCCGCGCCGCCACGCGCGGGCAGCGCAGCGCGCCCGCACACAGCGGCACTGGCTGCAGCACGGCGCCCACTACGCACACCCAGTCTTCGTATTCGCACCTGACAAACAACACACTTTTTATTATTGCGAGTACGAATCGCTTCTGCTGCGATAAATTTTCTTGTTCCTCCGATTGCACATCATGACTGCCTACAGACGCAACATTGATGATTTTCTTTTCAGCTGCTTACCTATTACACACGTAGGGTCATTGCGCCCGGACGTCCACTAGTTGAGTTGCTAACTTTAGGCGAATCAAAATATACTTTTTTTACACGAAAAATATTTGGTGAGCATGAAAATTGGTCCTAAATATAATCAAGAAGTGAAAACAAATATAAAATATTCAGAGATTATGAAAAATGATGGGAAGCCATCAGTATGCTAGATTACGACCAATAGGTACTTAAAAAGGAAAAACATACAACTGCTTTTGATAAAAAAACACTTAATAACACTGTTTGAGGCAAAAAATCTAAAGGCTTACGTTACTGATAGAAGTATGAGTTCCGATATGAGCTGAAATCTAGAGCGAAAAAGACTCACAAGCTCTCAGGAACCCGGGAATCATGAAGAAGTATTTCCAGAGAAGTAGGTAGACATAAGCGGTAAAGATTTACAAACTATCAGGAGACTTGACTCATGAATAAGTTTTTCCGGGGCTGGAATCACCATGAGCGGTAAAGACTCACAAACCACCACGAGAAAAGAAACATGAAAAATAATTTCTGGTTGGAGCCGCTAGCAAGACATAATTTTTTTTTTTAATTTCACTCTAAACCCAATTCAACTCAGTCGGTTTTTGTTGATTTTGATTTGAGGTAGGTACCTACATACCAGGAGATACCTGGGCTGGTCGAATTTTCAACCGGAGGAGGTGATGCGGTCACTGCCCTGGGCCTGCATTACCTTTTCCTTTTATTTTAATTCTGAGAGGGATCAGAATGCGCAAGGTACTAACTAACGTTAGTAGATTTTATATAATTATGTGATACATTTTTTTTCCGACATCTAGATACGTAAACGAAGTCGCGGGCACAGCTAGTTAAAATAAAATTAAAGTTTGAAATTCTTATGTTATTGAAAGGCAAAAAAAGACGTTTCAGCTACTAATGTAAGGACATATACTTACAAGTAACGACGGCTGTACACTCTCGATCGAGACGAGTGACCATCTATACTCTCACGCTCGCCCTGCCTCGGATTGTCTCGGCGAGAGTGTAGGTACAGCTGCCATGTGTACAGCGACGCGCTCGCAGTTCGCGCGAGGCGGCGCGAGACCCTTTGATTCGGGCGTAAAAAACCGACTAGGGACGGAGAGCTAGCGAGGAACACCGAGGCAGGTCGAGGCGGGCGAGCGCTACCATCTACACTCCCACGCTCGCTCTGCCTCGGACTGTCTCGGCGAGAGTGTACAGCTGCCAAGACAAGGTAGCGCAACTTACATGTGCTCCAAGATATCAGCAAAGCACAGCACCTCGTCCTCGTCAGGCAGACAGACGTGCGGCTCCGGGGCGGCGCGGAAGTGGTCGTCGAGCGCGGCCAGCGCCACGGCGACGAGGTTGGGCGCGGCGCGCGGGTGCGGGCAGGCTGCGCGCGCGCCGTGCGTCACCTGCACGAAGCGCCGCACCAGCGTCGCGCCGTCGTTGTGCGCGCTCAGGGCACTGCGCCCACAACAAACATTACAGATACATTGCAGATGATTCATGAAGCAACGCTTGCCTTAGTGCGATTTTTTTATCATTCTCGATCACGTTAGCAAACGCCATTTTGTATTGAAACGATTAAGCACCGCCTGACGACAATAGCGGCAAAGCTTTTTTTTTCTTACAATTTGACCTAAGCGAACGTTTGCGTTAACGCGGTTGACAACGTTAAAAAACTCGCACTAAGGTCTCGAAATTCACAAGGCCGTCGAACCAACAATAAAAATCCTGAGGGTCTGTGACTGTCCCTGCTGTAATGACATAGCCAAAGTAGCTAGTTGAGAGTTTAGTAATTCACAAGCGTGGCGGAACCAGGGCCCCTAGTCTGCTAATTTTTATAAATTCGTCATTCCAACACGATGCCATTGGTTTTTGCTAAAAGTTCTTAATCTGCTAAATTCATAATGATCGATCACTGATCGGTCAGTGGCATGTCAGTGGTCTCGTAATGAAATCGTAGTGGAATGTAAGTTACTCTATGGGAAAAGCAATGACACACAATTACGTTCTAAGTGGTAGGTCACTGATCGATGGAACTGTCAAAATTTTAGCAGATTACCGCAAACGTCTGTCATTCATTTGTCATTATGTACGAGATTACCATTTTATGCCATTTCGTTCAGTGGAGTGTCAGTGGTTGATCATTGGAAAGTCATAATGACACTATTATGTTAGTAGATTACCAAACTTGTCAAAATCAACAATTACGAGATCAGTGTTCGACCATTCTGACACTATTGTAATAGCAGACTTGGGGCCCTGGCCGGTAGCCAGTTTCTGAAAGTGTAATCAATTTGTTTAGTACCTAAATTTATTTTTCATGGTGGCTGTTTTGATCATTTGACCAACACGTCCAGTCAAATAAGCATAAAAAACGGGTCATCCTCGGAATGAGAGATAATAAGCTAGAAACCGCTTTTCACCTTTCTGCTGTTCATCACCGACCGGCATATTTGTAAGTTTGGATGTAAAATAACTTTTCGGGCCTTCGTCTGAAGACTTATTCAAGGTCATATATTGATGCATCATCGAAATAGAAATAAAAAAATACATATTCTTGCTCTCTCTCAAAATACAAAAAAACTACGATAGATTCTGCCAGATTCTGGGTCAGAAATTACCATTCGTCTTTGTATGATTTATTCTTTAGCTAATTTCCCTGCACTAAGATCTTCCCAAAGGATATACTGCGTGCTATAGTGGATAGATGATAGACATTCCGATAGCTTTACGGTGGGACCGACCTTAACAATTAAGTTAATTCTAGGAAAAACAAATTTTATCAGCAGGTTGTGTAAAGTGTACACCACCAGTTCGTGTGATGACGCCCGAACAGCGCGGCGTACACAAGAGCTCATCGCTCGTCGTTCGACGCCCTATATATGTATAGCTGCACGTTATCGTAAAATCGATTGACGTCACTTAAGTACTCGAATTGATTGCTTTTACTAAAAGTAATTAATATGTGTCTAACCAAACGAGGTTACAGTGCTGGTATAAGGTTAAGCAGGTCACTAACATGACTGTAATAAAATGTGTTTTTCCTTTTAAAGAAGTTTTGCTAAGTTGATGGGGACATTTCACGGACAAGCATGCCAAGCATGGCCAAGTGCAGTGCAATGACCCTCCTATTGTTATCATTACTAGGAAATGTATTAACAACACTATTTACATCTAAGTCCAGTCGTTTTAGCTTTTTAAACCCCAATCTGCGGAAAAATTCCTAGTGTCTTTATTACGGTTTTCAACATAAAACACGGTAATAAAAGTACACCTTATACCATTCAGCTCACTAGCATTTTTTCCGCAGATGACACCAAAATTCATTGGAATATTAGATCAAACAGTGCAATAAATAGCCGATGATTAATGTTTAATTTTAATTATAATAATTAAAACTTTCAATAGTTTGTGTGTATGTATTTTTTAGTACAAAAATGCTGTTTTATTTTCTTTCTAGTAATGGTTCAAAATCATGATTGACGATTGTATATCTATTACTGAAAATACTTTTTATCTAATAACTAGCGACCTGCCCCGGCTTCGCTCGGGACCAATTTAGAACAAGAAAAGAAGTGCGCTTACTGTATAATTATTTTGTAACGCGGGTGCCTTTATTTTACGATAGTTCATTTTTGTTTTGTGGTAAAATCATCAAATGTTTAGACAGCACCGCGACCCCGGCAGTTGCGACAAGTCCTAAGATATTCATTTAAATTGAATAGTGTTTGGGGTAAATACGTTCTAAAATAGATATTGAAGATAATCTATATAGATTAACACCATACACCTTAAATAAGCTTCTAACATAATGCATTAGGTACTTTTTACGCAAAACGCGGTGCCATTTATATTTCGCTGAGAATGATATTTTCAGTCGCACGTAATTTTAAATCTGTGATATCTTCTAAATTATTCATTTAAAAGATATACTGTTTGGGATATTTTTTTGAGGAGCTCGTGGCTAGATAATAACAGCCGCACGGTTCGGTCTTCAAGGTTAAGCAACGCTTGCCAAGGTTGTTCTGTGGATGGGTGACCATCTTAACATACCGAGTTTCCACCGTGCCACGGAAAACACTTTAAACCGTTGGTCCCGGCTGTCATTTGTAGATCTTTGGCAGTGGTTACGGATTGTCAGAAGCCAGAAAATCTGACTCCAGTCTTGCCATGAAGTACCGTGTTACCCAGTTAATGGGTTGTGAAGGTCTGGTAGGCAGCCGCTCCACGTAAAATACTGGTATTTAGTTAAATCTGGCTTGACTGGAAGCCGACCCCAATGTAGTTGTGAAAAGGCTAGGCAGATGATGATGATGACTGTAAGGGACATTTTTAATCTAGATATATTAAATTGTCAAGATAATGAATACACTCATTGGATAAGGAGTAATGTTGTATTGCTTAAAATCACTTCGTAAATAAGCCATTATTTCTCGTAAAAGTCAAGGATAAAAAATGGTTATTGTGGGTTATTCCTAAGAGATAGACATGTACCATCGCAAAAATTTTAGTTGACCTTTTTGAGGTGTTTGAAATGTAAGTGCAAAAAAATGTGTTACGACATCACATTAGAAACCTCTAAAATTATCAGTGTTTCTCTACTATATTATGCCTGTTATATAACCTTCCTCGAGAATCACTCTGTTTATTAAAAAAACCCGCATTAAAATCCGTTGCGTAGTTTTAAAGATCTAAGCATAGGTAGGTATATAGGGACAAACAGACAGGAAGCGACTTTGTCTTATACCCTGTAGTGAGTATTGATAGTGATGATAGTGATAGTAATGCCAATTTCGATAACTAGGCTTTGTTCAGTTCAGTTAAATAGCAATTTGTCCTGAAAATTCGGTATTTATTAGGACAAGTTGCTTTTTAGCTTTGAAATATTTTTCATACTCCCGGGGGGTTAAATCAGAAAAAAAGGTTAAATATTTGTTGAAATTCAACTGGGATATTAAAAATATGCCCGTAATTAGCATAAAAATGACGAAGGGATATTTACCTGATATAATCTCTGACAAACCGCCTGGCATGCGGAGCGCGCGTAAAGTCCACGTTGCGCGTGAGCACGCGGCGTACGGGCGGTGCCAGCGCGGGCAGCGGAGCGGCGCGCGGCCGGCGCCGGCACACGCGCGCCAGCAGCGCGCACAGCTCCCCCGCCGCGCCGCGCTCCGCCAGCAGCGGTGCCGCGCACAACGTCACCTGCTCCGCCCACTCTTCCCACAACAAGCTTTTCTTATTCTGAAAACAACATTTCAAACATGTACCTAATAGTGGGTCCTCACGTTACAGACTTGTTTGAACTGTTTTGTCCGTGCAATAAATACACGGACAAAATTCTATAGAAGTCTATGAAAGTCTGGAAACTGGAAGTTTGTGTCGTGTGGATGGACGAGAAGACCCGCTTGCGCAGACCTAAGTTATCTTTTCACTCATAGTTAGCTAGGTTTATTCTAGGTACTTGTAACATTCTCCAGATTGACGAAATCAACCGATAGAGTCACTCGTCTACTGAGGTTATCATTTGGTAGTTAGGTTTAGGCTTTGGTAGGCATAGCTTTCAGCTTTGTGCTGTTTTTTTAATCACCTTGTAGTGAACCACTGTATGGCAAAAGCCTCCCCATAGCCTTCCACTGCTCCCAGTATGTTGCTCTCTCCGACCAGTCGGTCATGAATGCCTCCAAATTGTTACGCCAGCGTTTCCTAGGTTTTCCGCGACGACGCCCGTCCTCTGGCTTCCACTGCGTAACGACTCTGGTTCATCTATCCTGATGCATCCTACATACACCCGCCCAATCTCACTTCAGCCGGGCAGATCTGTTGCCTAATGACTTAATAAGTCAATCAGAAGTCACACTTTTTAGGAAGAGTTTTAAGTTTCGATCTATAATGTAAATTGTTTAAAACTCCACTCAATAAACGGTACAGTGTGTGACGTTGCAAAATAGTATTGTTGGTGGCAGCGACATCTTTTCCGTCAATTACGGGTAGAGACATAATTGACACCGTAGTTCAGCACTAAGCTAAGAGATGGCGCCTAAGTTGTGAAAATTTAGGAAAGTATTATAATCTTTTCAGTAATAATCAGTTTTTAATTGTAGTCAATAAAACAAATATTATACAAGTCGACCCGCGCAACTTCGTCTGCTCCGCTCTTATTAGCCTTAGCGTGATGATATATAGCCTATAGCCTTCCTCGGTAAATGGGCTGTCTAACACTAAAATATTTTTTCAAATCGGATCAGCAGTGCGTTCAAGTAAACATGTTTTCATGTTTTTCACTTTCACGGGTCCCTAGAGACCCGGTCCTTTGGTAGGCGTACGAGGGGCCAACTCGCAGAGGCCCCTTTAGACATCTCAAATGGAATGGGACACCAACCGACGATTATCCCTATATGCACTGTGAAAGTATGCCCAAGGACAACCCCAGTTGGAGCAGGACTACCTATTGCAGGATATAATTATTATAATAATTATATTATGTCGCAATAATTAAAATTGTGTCTCGGTTCATCAAAAATTAGAACTACCTAAGTAACTATCAAAAATTTGACAGTGTCTATGCTAATTATTACAGCCAGTGGTAAGAGACTCTAGATATCGGTGGAATGAGAAATTTCGAGAGGCCCGGCTCAGGTGTTTCCTTCCGAAGTTGGGGTTCTCATTCTGATTTTAACTCGCGGGCCCGTTGAATGTGCTCGTGGTATAACTATAAAGCACGTGGCCAGTGCTTGAGGATTTCGCAATAACGAGCACCCGTTGCTCGCCGCTTAGAGCAAGATTGTCAGAAGCGCCGAGAAGGAGTAGCCGATTATTGAGTGTAGGCCTTTTTTTTTAGGATGGGAAATCATCAAATGACTCCTTCCGCTCTGGGTACAGCAGGAGGGAGTGTCAGACTCTTACTGACTAAACCCATCCATGTTGCTCCTAGTGCCCTTTACGTTCCAGGGTTTTTTTTTTTTTTTTTTTTTTTTTAAGGATGGGAAATCATCAAATGACTCCTCCCGCTTTGGGTGAAGCAGAAGGGAGTGTCAGACTCTTACTGACTAAAACCCATCCGCGTTTCTCCCAGTGCCCTTTGCGTTCCAGGGTAGGTACGGTGCCTCTTTCGAACGAAGTCCGCAGCCCCAGCAGGCACTGGCCCTAGCGGGCCCCGTCTTTTACGCTGACAGCTCTTTGAGGCACGCGTGAAACACAGCGTGCCGTCCACCCGGGCCTGGTTCTGATCAGACGGCGAGCCACCCAATGCTCGCCGTCCGCAGGCTCGCGCTTACGGTGGCCGAAAATCGCCCTGCGACTCCCGACGCCCGGGGCGTCTTCTTCTGTTGCGGCGGCTGGGGCGTGAGGTTTCCCTTTCTCTCACACGTTCGGCTTCCTCCTTTGCTAGCATTACTGCTTCGCAGAAGGAGGTGACCGCTTCCCATGTCTCCTCGCTTCGGACCATAGCCTGAACCAGGGCCGGACGCGAGAGATCGCCGCCGCCGATCGCCTCGGCGAGGACACGGCGGTGCTCCGCCCAAGCAGGGCAGACCTCAACCGTATGCTCCACCGTGTCCTCCGGGCGATCCTCGCAGTGTTGACACCCGGGCGTATCCTCCCGCCGTATTTGAAACAGGTACCTCCCGAAACAACCGTGTCCGGTGAGTACCTGCGTCAAGCGGAAAGTAAGGACGCCGTGGCGCCGCTCTAGCCACTCCTCAAAGAGGTGACTTATCGCCGCAATTGTGGCGTGACCAGCGCTGGGTTGGGACAGTCTTTGTCTCCATACTGCCATGAGATCCTGCCGGAGCTCCGCCCGCCGTACTGCGATTTGTCGCGGCAGAGGAGTCTCGCCCCGGCGTAGCACTTCCAGGCGCCATTCGTAAATGAGTGCGAGGGCTCTCGCCTCTAGATCCCATGGCGGCAGTCCGGCAAGGAGGTTCGCCGCCTCGCCAGAGACCGTGCGGTATCCCCGGGCAAGCCGGATGGCCATCACCCTCTGGGACGAGTTGAGGTAACGGGCAGGTCGCTTCCTCAAAGTAGGCGCCCACACCGGCGCCCCATAAAGGGCCATGGACCGCACGATCCCCGCGTAAAGCCTCCGGCAGGAGGCGTTTGGACCCCCTAGATTGGGCAAAAGCCGTTTAAAGGCAGCCCCGGCTCGCTCCAGTCTAGGAGCCAAACGTCGGAAATGCTCAACAAAGTTCCACCGGCAACGTTCCAGGGTACGGTGCCTTTTTCGATCGAACTCCGCAGCCCCAGCAGGCACTAGCCCTAGCGGGCCCCGTCTTCCGTGCTGACATCTCCTTGAGGCGCATTGGGATCGCAGCGCGCCGCTGACTCGTGCCTGGTTCTGATCAGACGGCAAGCCACCCAATGCTCGTCGTCCGCAGACCCGCGCCTACGGTGGCCGAGAATCGTCCTGCGACTCCCGACGCCCGGGGCATCTTCTTCTGTTGATTGAGTGTAGACCTACAGTCAGTAACACAAGACACGAGATTCTGTTCTGTTTCCTCTCGAAGGTTGAGTTCTTATTTCAGATTAAGGGGGTATTGTTGTCTGGCTCTTTTAGCTAGCCTGAAGCCAAGATCAAAAGCTTTAAGCATCATCGTCACTTCAATAAGCTTTCAGAAAAAATAGGTCTCATCAACGACGTCACTTGGACTGGTTCCTCCCCATCTCCTTTACTGTAGCACGGAAAGGAGTTTATTTTCACCTCACTGAAGCGGAGTTAAGAGTGACGTTACCTAACTCATAACCTTGCCAAAACGTCTACGAGTACCTACACATTATATACATGTTGAAAATTTAATGGGTTGAGTTGAGAACTTGAGAGGTATGACGTAGGTACGAACATCGTTCAATTAATTTTATACACGAGTAAAGAAAATCTGAATGAAAATCATCTAGTTTACTGCAAAGTTCATAACTAACCGTGTTATGTATTTATTCCAGATAAATCTTGCTCTATTTCTTTATGATTGGCGCCTTCAAATTAGTCGCTAAGTGCCGCGCGGCAGTAGCGCGACTGTCGCGCTGCTTTATTAATCCATACAAATAACAAACGCGCGGCAGCCGCGCTGCTGTCGCGCTGCAGCCGCAGGGCACTTCGCTTTTATTGATTATATGGATTAACAAACGGGCGCGGCACTTAGCGACTAATGTGAAGGCGCCCTTATTTCTAGTTTGTCAAACTATCCTACTAGGTACAAGCAAAGCTACAGATATACGCACATTGTTTAAATGTGGTTTTCTTTGCATGATGTTGCTATTTCTGGATCAGTGCTGCTTAATACTGTAACTCAAAGAGTAATATAATGTATATACCACTGTCCCTGGGTGTCACTGGTCCCAAACCCGCAATTAGAAAGTATTTGTTAATAAAAATAATATTTTGAGCAAATTTGATTTATGCATCTTAACCGCTTATCAAATAATACGACCGTACATGTTTAAGCACGTGTGCTCTGTGTGTTTCGCGATAAGAATGAGAAACAATTCGCTTCCGTCGCGAGTGATGAAATTATTTATTCTTTACTAAGATTTTATTTTAAATATTTGTGGCAATGTACAGTTATGGCGGCTACGACTGAATTAAACACGTGGGTGTATAAGATCTGGTGAAGACTATGTACCTACGTAATTACATGAGATCACGAATTGTACAAGTCGTGTTGTAGGTACCTAGTGAATTCATACAACGTTCTCACAACATCTGTGTTTACATGAAATTGGAAGATTTTCACAGGTGTGTTAGGTACTTAAAGTGTTTGTGTATCGGTTTATAAGTATCTAATGATAATCATAATTTTACCTCGGAGAGTAAATCGGTGAGGATATCCATAGGCGCCCGCGTCACATTTTCGTCTTGTAAAGGCGTGGTCATGACGAAATCCACCATATTCTGAAATAAGATAAACATGAATTAATAATAAAGCTATTTTAATACACTATCTATAAGTAAATAATTATGTTTTCACATTAATTACCTTTAACTCTTTTAAAACGACTTCTCTTCTGACAGTCTTTGTAAGAAACTTCCTGTACCTTATCATATTTCTCTGTAAAAATGGACGCATTTATTAGAATACCCGTGTACAATGCACTTAAACAAATGGACAACCACAACAGGAAGGAAATGCACAAATGCCCACTCACCTTCCATATGATGGAATGATACCATTGGTCCCGTGTATAAGCATCGTTTGCCTAGAAAATAGAACAGCATGGTGAGACGTATTTTTTAATTTGGATTATTTAAGGAGGTAAACTAGACAAGCGAGAACACATATTATGTATTTATATGCAACTGGAATCATTGACTCTACCTACTATTAGCTGAAAACAAACCTGCAAGAGCAGAGATCCGTGAGGCATGACTATTCTGAGGCAGTACTTCCTGGCAGGATCCCAACGAGAGATGCAGTACACCTCCTGCATACAACTGTACGACAGCGGATTCTCCAGCAAGCCAGAAGGCTGAAAAAAAATAACAATTTATTTAATAACTAGCTGACCGAGCAAACGTTGAAATACCATATAAATAAGGGCGACCCTTATAACCTCCCTAGGTGATAAGGGTCGGCCTTATTAATGGTATTTTTATACCCCTGTATAAAAAATACCCTACGACCTATACTCAGACCTACCAAACGAGCACAGATAAAATCATAAAAAGCGGTCGAGCCGTTTTGGAGGATTTCAATAACAAACACTGTGACAGGAGTTTTTTTTTCTAAGCTTATATGCTTAGCCTAATGTGTTGTTAGATGTGGAACTGTGGAGTACCACTAAAAAGTAAAAAAAAAAAACTTTCGTTGTTAAAATTCAAATAAACAACAAAAAACACCGACTTCCGAAATTAAAGTTATTTTATACTTTGCAGTGTTTTTTTATTTGGAATTCGGTTGTATATTTTACCCTGTAGCAGGGTACAAGCAGTCTACGTATAAGCATAGCAGCTATGCTTATATGTAGACTGCTTCTTGTCATTGATACTATTATTTTTGAAATTATTACTAGCCCAATATACCTACTGTATACCTACAAAATGTATCCTTATGGATTTGTTTAATTAAACCACATGAATGTTCTCTGTAGGTAGCTGGGAACTGGGTACGTATGCATGTAGGTACCTAGGTACTTCAGCTGAATCACGTACATTCCAATCTATACACAATTAGGTCCATTAATGTTTATTTAACATGATTGAGTTAGGACATGCAGTCTTTATTATAATACTAGTTTTAGAGACTCAGTCGGTTTAGGGAATTCATTTCACGTTCCGGTAAACCTACATACGCACGCAATGATGTGTCGTACATAGTGTAAGTACACAGCCATTTTCATGAATCAACTAATTATGTAGCGTAGTCTGTTTTTTTAATCTCGGAGATTAAATTGAAAAGTGCAAATGTCAAAATTAAATATGAAGCTTTTCGAAATGAGGCTGTATGTCGTAAAAAAATAATCGATTCAACTTTGACGCAGCCAATTTGGTCGAGGGCTTGAGAGACTCTGAGTCGAGTGGAAACATGGACGAGTCCAGAAAATTCGTGCGATGTTTCATTGTTGGTCAAGTTTAAATTAAAACAGGTATTTATTTATCTTTGACAAACAGGCCCTACCATAGATATACTATGGTCCCTACTCATTATCTGGAGGCACGATAGTGCCCCCGTCAAGAAGAAACAACGGAAGCGCAGATTTATATTACGCAGGTATATACCTGTGTCGATACTCTTGCGCCATCTCATCTTCCTAGTTCATCGTGTTGTGCTGGCGCTGCCGCTGCGGAAAACCTAATGCGGTGTAAATATAGTAAACTTTACTAAACTAGAAGTATATTCCCTAGGGTCGACGCGGGCCGTTGACAGAAGCCAGTGGATTTATAAATATTATGTGGTAGTTAACCAGATAGTTAACTACCACACGTAATACTATCATGATGACGCAAATTCAAATAAATTTAATTATTCCTTCCTATTTGGTATACAAAATGCTCATTTCATTCGTTTTTTTTTTGTTTTAACCTAAAATAACCGAAGCATCGACTCACGATTGCAATATTACAAATAAATACTCTAACTTATTTTTAAAGCATGCGGAGTTTACCTACCTGTAAGTGATTGTTACACTATTGTACTTTTCTCTATTGCTTGTTACCTTTAGCATAATACCAGTGTAAATAATTGTTGGTGAACCAATAAATAAATAAAAAAAAAAAACTAGATATTGACTGTTCGTATATCTTATCTTAGCGATATTAATTTACCTTGCGACATCATTTTACTTTCCAACATACACGCGAACGTAACTAGTTATTATTGCTGATTATTATTTTCCAAAAATAAATCTGACATGCATAAATACAATGCACCTGCTGTATGTTCATAAACATTCGATATTATAGTTCGATAGACGTTTTGGTGCGTAAATAGCTGCTGGCAACTTATTTTCGTGTTTCGCGTAGAATCGATGGAGTATTAGGTCAACTAGAGAAGGGCGCAGCCATCGCTTTGTGTGAAGAACACTCGGTGGGCGGGGCACCGGCCAATGTACGGCGATGTGTGACGTCGCGGAGCAATGCCCGTGCGGCCTATGACGTCACGAGAACTCGCGACACATCATCTGATACTTTGTAGTCGAACTTGTTAATTAGTCAATCTACGAGAAGTATTCGCTATTTACCTACGGTAGTCAATCAAATGGCGGGATGGGCCGAAGGGCTTCAGCAGCTGAGTAGTTTTCATGAAATTCACTTTTAGGAGACTCGGTAGGTAAAGTTATCTTTATAATAAGAATAACGTTACATAACGACGTTATTAAACGTTATTAATAAAATAGTAGGGATTGATTTTGTCTTACAGGTATTTGGCACCCAGTAGCTATACAATAGGTACCTATACCTATGTGTGTATGGTACTCTGACCACGTAGCCACTATGAGAGGTCTGCTGACACGGCATAGTGTATCAAGCCGAAACCGCGTCGACTACAAATCTACAACAATATTCGTTGAGCATATAAAAGTTCCAAAAGTCGTCAAAACCTTAAAACAACAATAGTCAATGAATAGCTTTGGCCACAATAAGCAGTGAACAGATCAAAGTCTCAAATTTCGGTGACCGGACATGTAAACAAAAATACTAAACATGCCAATGTTAAAAATTCGACTAACTTTTATAAAATTGATGTTCTAGTTATAGTTCACCAATTTTTGTTGAATTAACAGATTTAGCTCGCTCATTATGGAAAATAAGTTAATCCACTAACTAAAGTAGGTATTGTTTATTATTTATGCATCGTTTTACCCGACTGCACCAGAAGGAGGGTAATGTGTTTTGCAAGTAAGTATGTATGTAGGTATGTGTTTTATTTATTTGTCACAGACTGTCTCCCTAAATGAATTGATGAATTTTGATATGGGAGGTAAATTAGATGTTTCATGCGACATCTACACTCAAGTGGGTCCTTTTGGATCCAGCAACAATATGTTTTTTTTTTTTCGCGTAAATCGATGTGGCATCGTCGCTACATTAAAAAAAAATTTTTTTGCTGGATCCAAAAGGACCCACTTGGGTATAGAGAGTATAATTTAATATATAATATAAATTGGGTATAAAAAAAAAAACAAAAAATAATTCAGAAGTATTATTTACTTAGTCGTTGATTTTTTTTTGTGTTGTTGTCATATGAGGCATCAAAATAAAGGGCTCGTAGAGACGATTCTAAATATATGTGTATTATTATGGTGTTGGTGCTTTATGATTTCAATGTCCGATCACCGCATTTTGTGGACAAAGTTATTCAGTGACTAATGATGTTTTAGGTGTTGAGGAGTTTGATAGGTACTTTGTACTTGCTAATCGAATATTGTCGCTAACTGTACGAGCTCACCTGATTCGAAAAAAATATTGTTTTTATAAGTGTACCTACTCCACAATGATACGTCTTACGAAGGTTATGCAAAGTTCTACTCAAGTGTCACAAGGAAAAAATACAAATAAACTAAATGTATAATTACTTAAAACCACATTAACTATTTTTAATTCATCTACAACAATACATCAAACAGTTGCGTCGATAATAACAATGAAAACCCGGCCAAGTGGGCCACGCGCAGTGTAGTGTTCGTATTCGTAGTTTGAACGTCACAATTGTTACATTTTATAGGTTGGACAATTGTAAGGCCTACAGTACTCGTACTCAGCTGTGAGAGTTTTCCTTTTGAATTTGTTATAAATGCTGTATATTCACATCTCTAAAACAAATGACTAAGCTGGCAGAGGAAGGGAGTATTTCACAAAAGGTACCTTGGATGGAAAAATTATTTTAGCATACCCTCAATATTTTTAAACGACCTATCCACCCTACAGCACACCATTGGATAATCATCGCCACTTTACGTGTACCTAGATACTTATCCTAAAAAATGATTCAAGACGGACAGGCAAAACTATAAGGGATTCCTTGTTGCCGACGGAACTCTAAAGAGAAAAATAAAATAACCAATAAAATACAATTATGTTAAAATGACCGCGCTTTGACGTCAGACGATATTATTAAATTGTAAATAAAATAAATAGGCTATGAAAAATAATTAAAGTTACTTTTCCCTGTTTATGTAGTTTGAAACAAATTAGCTCTTGTGATAGCGAACTGGCAACAAAAAAAAATAGGCACCTACTTATTCCTATTTTGTTTTACAGATTGACGTCAGAGCATATTAATGACATTTTGTGGAGAAACTTTACGATAGCAGAGTAGCAGAACGTACATACTAGAGTAAAAATAACGGTCACGAACGTGATACCGAATAATGTGGCACGTGCCGACTGGCGCCTCACGTGGACCTCTGAGCGGTACTACTAGTACCACTATTTGGTCAGCTCAGCCGGCAACGTGCTATGCTAACACACAGATCGTTTGAATAGGAAATTGTGTTTGAGAACCTACAGTTAAAATTAAACTATATCGGTTACGGAGCAAGGTCTCCCAATTTTCTTTCAGCGTAACATCAATATTCATAGCCCATATACGCTGAGAGATATTGATAACCGTGTATTTACATTAGAGGTGCCACGAATGGTGATTTTGCCGAATATCGAATATTCGGCGGCACTTAAGTATATTTCGCGGGTGACCAGGGCCCCTAGTCTGCTAATTTTTATAAATTCGTCATTCCAACACGATGCCATTGTCATTTTGCTAAAAGTTCGTAATCTGCTAAATTCATAATGGTCCTTCACTGATCGGTCAGTGACATGTCAGTGGTCCTGGGCCTCAAGTCTGCTATTACAATAGTGTCAGAATGGTCTATCATTGACTTCATAATTGTTGATTTTGACAAGTTTGGTAATCTACTAATATAAAAGCGTCATTATGACTTTCCAATGGTCAACCATTGACACTCCATTGAAAGAAATGGTATAGAATGGTAATCTCGTACATAATGACAAATGAATAAATAAGATGTAAAAATATATATAAAAGAAATCTGGCATAAATTAATGTTCAAATTTAGTAGTCATTTTTCGAAAATCATTTCTACTAACGGTTTTTATAATAATGGCAATACGAAAATGTCATTCTACCACCATTCTATTACGAGACCATTGGTCGACCAATGATCCACCATTATGAATTAGCAGATTACGAACTTTTAGCAAAATGACAATGAGATCGTGTTGGAATGACGAATTTATAAAAAATAGCAGACTTGGGGCCCTGGGCGCAGTGACTGGAAAAGCAATGACTACACAATTACGTTCTAATGGTAGGTCACTGATCGATGCAACTGTCAAAATTTTAACAGATTACCGCATACGTCTGTCATTCATTTGTCATTATGTACGAGATCACCATTTTATGCCATTTCGTTCAGTGGAGTGTCAGTGATTGATCATTGGAAAGCCATAATGACACTATTATGTTAGTAGATTACCGAACTTGTCAAAATCAACAATTATGAGATCAGTGATCGACCATTCTGACACTATTGTAATAGCAGACTTGGGGCCCTTCCGACCATCATTGCAGACGCAAAGTCAAAACGGTTATTTCAATTAGACAAAGACACTATTGAAAGTCAAAAATAAAATTTAATGAAAAAAAGTGACTAGTTCCATTCGCAAAAGACGAATTCTTATGGAGAAGAATGGACAAGAAACTCCATGGTTTCTCTTCTATAAGTACTAATAGGTATATTAGGTCTTTACATATGAAATTGCCGTTCTGCAGTACTGGCCATTTCAAATCAAAATAATTTTTGTTTGGCTAAGAATTCTAATTTCAAATTAATTTTATTATAAAAACATGTTTTTTTTTTCCTAAAGTAGTCATTTGTTTATTGATTAGTGTTACATTTTCATCGCATTTCAATCTTTTTCGTCATCATGGATACGTTAAAAATTCGAGTAATTATGGAATATGAATACCGTCGTGGCAGCAACGCGGCACAAGCGGCACGCAACATCAACGACGTTTACGGAGCTAACACTACAAACCAACGCACCACCTGTTATTGGTTTGCTCGCTTCCGTTCTGGAAATTTCGACCTGAAAAATGAACCTCGCGGTCGTCCGAAGACTTTGGTCGACAATGACGAATTAAAGGCGACTGTGGAAGCTGATGATACACAATCTACGGCTGAATTAGCAGCAGCTTTCGACGTTAGCGTCAAAACAATATTGGTCCATTTGCGTCAAATTGGAAAGGTAAAAAAGCTTGACAAATGGGTGCCCCACGAACTCAATAATCGCCAGCGCGAAGTACGCGTCGAGACGTGCCTTGCACTACTCAACAGACACACAAATGAAGGAATTTTGAACCGCATTGTTACCTGCGATGAAAAATGGATTCTATTTGATAACCGCAAGCGCTCAGCAAGTTGGTTGGATCCTGGTTCAGCACCTAAACAATGCCCTAAACGAAAACTTACCCCTAGAAAAGTGATGGTCACTGTTTGGTGGTCTAGCGCCGGTGTGATTCATCACAGCTTCTTACCAAACGGGGTGAGCATTACTGCAGATGTGTACTGTGAAGAACTGAACACAATGATGGAGAAGCTGGCACATCTCCAACCAGCATTGGTCAATCGCTCGTCTCCGCTGCTCCTGCACGACAACGCGCGACCTCATACTGCACAGCAGACGGTCTCCAAGTTGCAAGAACTGGGGTTGGAAGCTCTCCGTCATCCGCCCTACTCACCAGACCTTGCGCCTACAGACTACTACTTTTTCCAGAATTTGGATAACTTCTTGGCGGGAAAAAAATTCAATACCCGAGAGGCAGTACAAAATGCCTTTGAAGAATTTGTTGCCTCCCGTCCAGCTGATTTCTTTAAGAAGGGCGGCAATAAACTGCCACTGCATTGGCAAAGATGCATTGATTGCATGGGTGATTATTTCGATTAATACAAATAAAAAATACATGAAAAAAATTCGTTTAAATTTTTTCATACAAAACGGCAATTTCATAGGTAAAGCTGAAGAGTTTGTTTGTTTGCTTGAACGCGCTAATCTCAGGAACTACTGGTCTAATTTGAAAAAATATTTTTTTATTTGTATTGGGTTTGCTCTTGACTCTGACAATGACTCTCGAATGTCAGAGATGACAGAGGCAAAGTCTACGATGGAGCGAGCCTACCCAGAAGGAGCCTGTTCACTCTAACTTTGAAGAGATTAGGGTTGTAAGCTTTCGGAAACACAGACGCAGGCAGAGAGTTCAGTTTCAGTGTTAGATAGCCCATTCATTGAGGAAGGCTATATATCATCACGCTAACACCAGTAAGAGCGGAGCAGTAATGAAAATTGTGACGCAAACGAAGTTGCGTGGGTCAACTAGTTAATGTATTATGGTTACCGGCAATCTGTATAATTCAGGTATTCTGTAGTCTGTCATACATTACCTGAATGTTTTAGGCATTGTGAACAATGCCTAGTTATTCTATAGAATACCGGATTATACAGATTGCCAGTAATATATACAAACAAGACACATGTAGGAAATATCAGGCTGAAGAGGCACTAACCAAACTAACGTACTAACGTCTACTAACTGTAGGTTTTCCCCTGTGTCGACGAAAGACAGTCGTATAAGAAAGAATGCGTGATGGATCCCGCATACTTCGGAGAAAGATTTTCCTCTTACGAGACTGGGTGACTTATTCTCACTAAATTCTTAATTGGAAAATACCGACGCTTGTTCTTCTAGGAACGGTTCTTTTTATTCCATACTCATCATAATTTTGTAAATGTTTTGCTCATTAAAAATAAATATTTTGCTTTTTATGTAATACTTCTAAATTAGTTTTGCATGCATAAAAATAAGTAGGGAAACGTATTAATCGAACTGACTTATTTTTGTACCTATTATTACAAAATTAGAATAATACCGGTATCTCACGGGTGCAATTTAATTACCGGAGTATTTACCATTTCCTCCATAAAAACTAGGTATATCCTGTGAATTACGAGAGCTACAAAAAATCAGCAAATCGGCCGACCCGCCTGAACTCACCAAAATCTTTCATACTCGCGGCGATTGATGTTTAATTATATAGATATACAGGATATACAGGGTGTTTTAGAAATGTGAGGTCATATTTAAATCACTTCTTTAAATATTAATGTGACTACACTCTCCTAAACATAAGTTCTGTATTTGATTTATATTAAGATAATATTGCAAAAAGAATTTGACTAGGTACCAAAACGCAACAACGAAAAAAAAATTTTCAAAAATTAATTGTCATGTAGGTAGTCTGCCGCAGTTTTTTTGAAACTTATTGAGAAACACCTGTAGATAGGCACCTACTCTTAAATAAATATTTTTAAAGCCGCAAATTTTGGCATCTTGAAGTTTTGACACGTAGAGTATAACGAAACGAACGACAACCGTCGGGCGCAGTCGGGTGTCTTACTGATGCATAAATCATTCAGATAACTGGATGACCCGCGTAGACCACGATTTTCTGTCTTATGTAATAACTAGCTTCTGTCAGCGGCTTCGCCTGCGTGTTCCCTAGGAAAGCACGTTAAGCCGTTGGTCCCGGCTGTCATTTGTAGATCTTTGGCAGTCGTTACGGATAGTCAGAAGCCAGTTAATCTGACTCCAGTCTTGCCATGAAGTACCGTGTTACCCAGTTACTGGGTTGTGGAGGTCTGGTAGGCAGCCGCTCCGCGTAAAATACTGGTATTCAGCTAAATCCGGTTTGACTGGAAGCCGACCCCAATATAGTTGGGAAAAGGCTAGGCAGATGAGTAAGAATAAGGATAGTAAGAAAGTAAGGATTGATAATACGACGGTCACGTGACACCTAACTGATACGAAGACTACCTACATATAATACGGGACTACGATTCTACGAACACGAAAGACTGAAATGATTTCATTGGTTATACTTATACAGCACGATAAGTAGCACACGTCCGCATTCGCACATGGGGCCTAGTGTAACATTTACTGTAAAGTTTTTACATTATGGAATTCCCATGTTTCCGATAGCCGTAGAGTTGAGGCGCTGCCAACGCTCCCTCACCTCACATTGTTTATAGTACTACCTACGTACATAGTCATACCTATATATGTCAACTATGTCGTTGACAATGTGAGGTAAAGCACTGTTTACGCTTTCGACTCCCGTAAGCGTAAACAGTGCTGATCGTTTTATCGATAGGATTATTGTGATCGGGGCTATTTTCACACATGATTACCATCAATTGATGTACTGCCTGATATTACTAGAAAATTCTCGGGAAAACAATGCTATCAAAATAAAAAAATAGGTAATTAAAAAAAACAAAAACCCGAGTAGGTAAGCATCATCTTAGTGTTAGCAATGCATTAAAAAAACCTAAACAAGCCTTATTCGGTGGTACACATTATAAACTGATAGAAAATGAATGGGTCTTGAATGTTTTTAGGGTTCCGTACCTCAAAAAGAAAAACCGAACCCTTATAGGATCACTTTGTTGTCCGTCCGTCGAGAAATATCGTCTTATATTAGAAATATCGTCTAATACTATAGGTATAGGGAAAAGTCTACAAACTGTACATTTGTAATTAAATCATGAAAAATATTGTCTTTATTTAAAGTACCTACGTAATCAATCACCGAGCGTAATGAACCACTGATTGGATTCAATCATTCATTTGAGAACGGCTCACACGGTTTTTAAACAGCGCAGCGTTGTAGTTCGTTAGGGGTATAGCCGTATAGGTTCGGTTTGTAAATGGTCTTGAAAAGGACCTGCTGGGGTCCAAATTCGTTAAATCTCTGATTTGTTGTGTTCGTTAATCGTGCATACTTGGTACTTGCGAAGTACTGGACGGTTCGACTTGCGGATCAGGCCTGTAGGGTTCCGTTTTTAAATTATTTATTTGTGCGTAAAAAGTTCGCCACTTTGTTTTTTTAACACTTATCTGGACACGAATTGGATTTTGAGACGAATCTAATGACACCTTAACTGTCGAAACCCATCCAGCACATACTTCCTTGGCAGTCGGGTAATTCTAATACTGGTAACATTTGTTGCCATTGAGTAGAGAAGGAGCCTATTTTTTGCACCATTGCTAAAAGATGGTTAGGTACATATTTTTAAAAGGATCTTGTATTTATTTATTACTAGCTGACCCGTGCGTATCCGCTTCGTTGGGCGGTATTTTTCGGAGTAATAGTAGTAAGTAGCCTAGGACACTCACATGGGTTTCTATTGGTAAAAGAATTTTCAAAATCGGTTCAGTACACCTAGAGATTACCCGCTACAACCTCACAAACTACTTCTTTATAATAGTATTCTAATTTTATTATATTAGTATAGATAGTATATATTACCTACATTTTTTATATGTTTGTTCAAACAAGAGGATCTACAAGCAAGTACATGACATATAGTTTATTTCTTAATGCACTTTAGAAAGTTTAACATAATCATGTTAAGTGTAACGTAATGTTGTTTTATTTTGTCAATAATTATTGACTATCCATTTTCTTAATGGAGTATGCCCTGTGGCCTTAGAGCGACTTTTTTAACGTTCTCGATCGCGTTAGCGTTAACGTCAATTTGTATTGAAACTGGATAAGCGCCGTCTGGTGACAGTAACGTAAAAACTTTTTTTTTTCTATACAATTTGACATAAGCGAACGTTTACGTTAACGCGATCGAGTGCGTTAAAAAACTTACACTAAGCCCTCTGGTGACGTGACGTCGTTGTACAGTGTAAACAGTGTTTAGTCTAGCAGCGGCGACCCATGAGTGGCCCTAACATTAGCGCAAAGCTCACGCGTGTGACCATAGATAAACGTCTGACAGTTATGTCGTCACTGCAAACAAAATTGCGAATGCAGGTGCTCGTCTATTGTATGTTGTAGGTATTGTTTCTACTGAAAACTACTGTTTTTTAGGGTTCCGAATATCCGTAAGAAACGGAGCCCTGTGTCGGTTCGTCTGTCACAGCCAGTTTTCTTCGGATCTACTTGACCGATTCTGTTGCACATATGGATTTCTGTGACCCAAGCACGGACGCGGTACGTAAATAAACAAATGTTAAGTATGGGGGTCACTTTTGGGGACAAACCTAGAAAATTTGAAAAAGGAAGTTTTTTGAACTGTACCGTGTGACATATCAGATGGAAAGAGTTATTGTGAGGGTTTTAATTATAATTTTAGAATAAATAGTTTAGTTGAGCAAAAATGACCATTCCCCCCCTCCATAAAAGCTTTCCGTCAAATGAAAATCAAATTGACCGAAGACATATGGGGAATATCTGTCAAACTGTCGTGTCGTCCATAATTGAGACTATAGCACCATACTTGGCTTTAATATTTAATTTATGTGTGGACTAAGGAGTCTTTCCGGATATTATAAAATATAGTAAGGTTATACCACTATTTAAATCTGGCGACTGCAAAGACACCAATAATTATAGACCTGTATCTGTATTGCCGGTTTTTAGCAAAGTGTTTGAAAAAGTAATGCTCAATCATATGCTCAATCATTTAAACATCAATAAAATCTTACACTATCAATACGACTGACGCTGGTGCCACGTTATTAAAACACATATTACAGCGTGGGAAGAGGCGCAAGATGCCATAGGAATCTTTTGTGACCTGTGCAAGTCATTCGATTGTGTAAATCACGAAACCTAACTCCTAAAATGGGGGTACCACAAGGCTCATTATTGGGTCCTTTCCTCTTTTTAGGATTTATATTAATGATCTACCCCATCTTTTCAAAAATAAACCTCGAGTAGTATTATTTGGTGACGATACATCCTTAATTTTTAAGATAGATGGACGTTCCATAAATTTTGACGACGTAAATAACGCCCTACAGCAAGTCCAAAATTGGTTTACTGCTAATAATTTAATATTTAATTTGAAAAAACTGAATGCATCAGATTTGCCTTACCAAACGTTAAAAGTGATGGTTGCGACATAGTATTGAACAAAGAGAAACTTGATTTCGTCGAAAACATGGTTTCCCTGGGGATTACGCTTGACTCAAGGCTACAATGGGGTCCTCATTTATCATCTCTCTAAGTTCAGCATACAGTCTGTTTTAGTTACTTTTACGTTACAGTATCATGTCTTAGGGTATCTTATAATGGGGAGGAGCTGCAGACATCGAGTATATATTTATTCTGCAGAAAAGAGCTATTAGAGCCATATGCAATGTTCGTTGGCGTGATTCCTTAAGGAAACTGTTTAAGGATATTAACATCATTCGCATTCATCAGAAGGTCGTCTATAGTGTACTGCGTAACCAAGACGTGAACAAGGCTTGTAGCCCCGACGGGATACCAGCAATTGTACTGAAGACCTTTGCATCTGTTTCGTCTCCGATCTTGACACGCCTATTTCGGCTTTCGTTTGAGACTAGGAAAGTGCCTATGGCTTGGAAGCAAACTAACGTGCAGCCCGTGCTAAAAAGGGGTAGACGAGCTGACCCATCAAATTATAGACCAATCTCGGACCAAACGCGTGCTGAATGGTAAGCTCCTGGCATACTTAGAAATTAACGATATCCAAAGTGACCGACAATGCGGCTTCCGCCGAAATCGGTCAACTGAGGAGTTCGAGCGTATGCTATTCACATCTGGAGTGTGGCTATCGGAAACGAGAAACGTATATGGAGTAGGTACTGCGCTCATCTTTGGGACGGATCTGCCAGGATGCCCTGAGTAAATCGAGAAACGAGCCGAGAGGATAACCGGATTTCAGAGGATAATTCGTCGAGTCGAAGCTCCAAAGTCTAGAGCATCGACGCAGAGTTGCTGGCTGGTTTTCTATCGGTTGCATTTGGGGAGTGTGCGCCGGAATTGCATAACGTGCGTACAGCTAAGGAGTGGAATTCTCTGCTAGAATCTCCGTTTCCCGATAGCTACAACCTAAGTCTTTTAGCCAGGAGTGAATAGGTTACTTTTAGGTAAACGTGTTCCATCTTCGACCGCATCATCGCTTACCTTCAAGTGAGATAGTGGTCAAACGTGTGCCTGTCAAAATAAAAAAAAAACACCCAGATCATAAAATATGTAGGTAATAGGTATTAAATGGAAGAAAAAAGTAGCCGAAACGAATCAATCGGTAAAGTGATTTTTCTTGTACTTATAATGATAGCACACTTCAGTTGCGCGGGCGCATTTTTGCGCTGGACGTCGCGATACGCTAGTTGTATGTATTTAATGACACGAAGGGATCACTTACAAAAACGGGATGGAGAAGTTATTACCTAAAATACAATGCTCTTCCGCTACGAGCTACGACCAAATTCTGGTTCAACCATGGATTTTCATTTACTCCGATCAATGTTCCATCCAGCTTCTCTGATATTTGGAACATTTTAGATTGAAGCTCCTATTAGGAGCTGGTGGTTTCCGTACCCAAAGGGTCTGTCCGTCCACTCATCGGACAGACGTCCGTGTGTCAGTTAGCGGGCTGTACCTCATGAACCGTAATAGGTAGACAGTTGAAAATTTCACAGTGTGTATATTTGCTGTCGCTATGACAAAAAATAATAATAAAAATTAAATAAAAATAAACCGTACTAAAAACATGTTTTTTTCGAATTATGGTATGAATCCGGGTACGAACCGGTTTTATCCTATGGTTATATATATATAATTCTACTGTACGTGTGTATGTCACTGAACTCCTCCTAAACGGCTGGACCGATTTGAATGAATTTTTTTGTATGCGTTTGGGTGGCACCCTGGATGGTTTAGATGGGTGGTTAAAGTAGGTAGGGTAGGAAGGGTAGGAAGGGTAGGTAGGGTTGGTTGGTGGCCGCGCGGGTCAGCTAGTAAGTATATACAATTCTTCCGTTACTGAGATAGTGACTGAGAGACAATGCACTGCCGAAACTACTGGTTTTAGAAAGCTATAGGTTCCTTGGGGATTGTGGGGGAGCACTAAGAGAGGATTTCACGAAATTACTAAGGGAACATGATATGCGCGTACGAAGTCGCGGGCAAAAGATAGTAAATAATATTGAGATTGAAACTTTGCTGCAGAGCCGCAGTACAAAGTACAAAACGGCACACGTGTCGAGGCCGCTACATTTATGGAGCACACAACGACTCGTGGTTACCTAAAAGGCTAACGATTAACATCGAATTTGGATACTAAATGCAAATGTGTTCTGCGTACACATGACGTCAAAGGTGAACTGTTTTGAGCACCAAAATTCGTTTTGTACCTAGTTAAATGTAAACATTTATGTTTTCTTTCTCTCAGACAAGTTTGGCTCCTGCTCTCTATTCTATAAAGTTATTTGAGAGGTGCGTAGGTATAATCCGCGGCTTTGTAGCGCTGGCGGCACATTACATAACGCTGTGAACAATCACATATCGGTAGCCGGACGTTTAATATAAAAGTGGTGACGCACGAACGCTCTCTTATCTTCGATTGACCTCGTCGAAGGGTGCAGGCCGAAGCAGCAATCTAATTTAAACAGCTAACGTCATAATAGTGATTATTTTTATAAAGGCTCTTAATGAGGCAGGTATATGGGGCATTTGTATGTATGTACTTTTTCCGGCACGTCATATCAATTAATTATAATATTATAAACGAGTACGTGATTTAGACCGTAGACTGTAGGTACTGATAAGGCATTTTTTTCCTGAACATTCATGTAGTTAAATTAAATCCTGTATTGGATTTGTTTCATTTAAAATAGGTACCTATTTATCAAAATAATTCATTGAACGTTAAGATATTGTTGCTGTTTGAGATTGCGCTGAGTAAAATGTTTACTTTGCAAAACGTGTTTGTAAATAGCACTCAAATATTGATTGCAAACATTGTTATCAGATGTGGCAGTACCTACATACTTATGTTATAGAGAACAATGAACACTTGCGGCCTGTACTTAGTGCAAATACATGTTATACATACATATAGGCCTAAGTGGATGAGTCGCGATATATTCGATAGCAATCTAATAACACTGATGGCTATCAAACAAAGATAAGAAAGGTGGTATTTCATTTTTAGTCGCCATTAAGGAAAACGATTAATTATATCTATTTATACGTTATGTTCAAAGAGACAAACACATGCTGTTACACATTAAAGCTGATTGTAAATCACGCTTCGTATTTGTTGGTAATGTTAATTACTTAATGACGTCATAAGAAGTGAAATGACTAATCAATTACCTACTTGTTGATTAAAGTAATCGTGCTGTCATGTGTCATCAAAACTCTTGTCAAATGCTTCAAGGAAAAACATTATCATTTGTTTTTTAAGTTTAGACAATGCAATGGATCATCTGCTCGATATGAAACTTTATCATAATGATATTTTTAGAAAAAACGAAAGGAGTGTTTTGCTAACAATAATACTGTAAAGTGTACCTACGTTTTTTGGGATTCGTAGTCAACAACGAACCCTCATAGTTCACCATATCCGTCTGTCTATCTGCAATTGCCTCAGTAGATAGTTTTATGTAGCTCTATTGTTTTGCACTAGTCACTAGGTATGTAAATTTATTAAAGAAATAAATAATTTGTGAACTATAAAAAATTGATCAATTTATGAGAAAGTGGTTGGATAGCTGTTCCCATTGATAGGTAGGTAGATAATGAATTAACCAACATAGTTTATATTCGTTTTCACAGCAGCTTTTTACGGCAGAAGAACTGCGTTGCGTGCGAGACTTGTATTTTTTTTTGTACATGTTTTGTTTTTGATGGGATTACTATTTCTCGATATATTATGAAAAAATCGTTTTGTATTCAATAAATTCCACCCAAACTCAATAGTTTCCAATATGTCCGTGGCTTGTTAAGAACATATATTTCACAATTTCCGCAATATTTTACAAGGCATCTGTATAATTTTTCAGCACACTAGGTAACTCCACTAATTAACTGAATGCATATTGCATAGGTACCAGAAAAATGAATGCTGTGCAAAAAAAAACAATGGATTAACTAAACATGTCCTACAAAAAAAAGTAAAAAATCACACAAAACGACTTTTTTATCAAATCTCACCAAAAATGTGGTTCGTACATTGGATATATATATGATTCATAAAACAAAAATACGATTTGTTTATCGAAAATACTACCTTGCACTCTAAATTGTACAATCTTCCTGCGGAATTTCTAAAACTGATATCTAAAGGTGCACCACAATGAAGAAGGTTTCCATTATTAAAAAAGTTAGTTACTTATATATTATACCTAATATCCAAAGATATTTTACTATTTCCGAAATAACTACGGTCAAAAGATCTACTGTTTAATATACCTAACGAATTATTTTAAAATATTGTCTTAAACAGTCAATAAGTTTTGCTACAAAAGTAGAAACGAATCTCTGTAAAACCAAATCCACGTAGTCTTGTCTGCCCTACACCTAGAGTGTAATCTAAGCCCGCGTAGGCGCGGAGGGGCGAGGCAGCCCGCGAGCTGAGGAGCAGGTGTTATAATAGGTACCCGCCGCCGCGGCTGAGGCTGACCGCCGAAGTCGGCCAGCAAGCCGAAGCTGCGGTGGTGAGCGTTAAAACCATCTGCGACGATAAGTTCGCGGAGGACCGCCGGAGCCCCGCAGCGCCGGTGCCGTGACAGAAGCCATGCCTGTTGCATGTTGCATACTCGCTTGCACACTGCATGCTTGCTTGCAAAATGCATGTGTGTATCTTATTCGACCAATTGAAACTCGGTATTTTAAGAATAGTAATTATAAACATTAGGAATGTTGATATGTCGGAATTATAAAAAAGTATGAATGATAAATCTGAGTTATTATATTAGGAATTTTAAACCATTCGGAATTATGAAAATCGGTATTGAGTTTCATTTAGATTAAACGATGTTCCTAAAAGTAAATTAGGAGATGGTTTTCCTTAAAAAAGTTTTAATATGTGTGTTGAACTAAGGAATTGTTAGCTATTTTGTTAATAGTTATTCGTTCAGTAAAAAAGTTCTGCAAATACCATTAACACTTATATTTAATTAAAATTATTTAGTGTACCTACATAATTGTGTGCAAGTCAGAACAAAATATTTCAAAGTTAAACCAAAAGGTTTAACTTTGAAATATTCTGTTCGAAAAAAGGGAATATACAAATATCGATTTAGTAATAGTAGTAGTATAACAGAACTTTTTGGAGGTAACGGATCTGTTAGATATTACTTAATTGAACTCGGTAATTTCGGAAGTTGGACTAGATTTCATAGCATTTTTAACTTAAATTATACTGAAGTTTCTACAAGTTACGTTACAAATAAATACATACCTATAAACTGAATTGAATTTCGCTATGAAAATATTTACTCGTTTTGTCACAGATCGCAAAGGTACCTGAGGGCGAGGGTGTTACTACACCAATTGATTGATCGTCGATCGATGCCATGTATCGATGGTAGAATGGGTTATTCGACGCCGACTGATAGTTTCTGCTCCACCAATCGATTGACCGATGGTAGAAAAAATTAGTAGAAGTCAATCGATAGTTTTTTTTTTTCCATCAGCTAAAGCCAAAGCAATCGGTCAATTGATTGGTATATTAACACTCTTACAAACATGAAACGATTAAGTCAAATTTCTCAATGATTACGTACAAAATACGTGTGATGAGTAATCGTTGACGTATATTTTAACGTGTTTATACAGATGTTAAGAAGATTACAAGCTTTATAATCACGATATTCAATTGTTGTATACGTAAGTTATGCGTAGCTAAAAGACGACGCCTGCCTACTCTAAATACCTGGAAAAGCCAAAAACAGTTGACAGTACCTATGCATATAATAAGAGTATTAGCCGTACGTCACAGCAATAAGTTGTAATGGCTCGACCATTACTCATAAAATTGTACTCAATTAGGTAAGTAGTTGATTATTTGAGACCCACTTTGAACACCAAAATCTCATTAAGATAAACGACGGGTTAACCTTGTAGAACTGTTATTATTTGAATGCCCAACAAAATGAATATAGACGTTTCTTTCATGGACACAACTATTTTCGAGATCATTTTTGATGCAAGTGGGCAAATGGGCAATTGCAGCCGAGACGAAATAGACGCCCGAGCCGAAGAAGAGGTCATTGTGGAACCGAAAGCCTGCAATGGCAAATACTCTCCTGTATCAAAGGATATTTTTAGACAAAAAAATTGGTTGTCTGTAAATTCGGTTTACGAACGATAATTTTACGTGATAATGTCATAAGAAAACAATTGAATTCTCAACTTCGATCAATACTATTATTGATCGAAGATTCTCAACAAACAAACCGAAACTGTTTTTTATTTCCTCCGCATCGCTGTCCACTGGAACTTGGAAGTGAACCCAAAAGACTGACGGCATTGCCACGTTGTATGGCAATGCTTATACTCTGTCCGAGGTAAAAGCCAGCCCTTGGGTCACGCGAAGTGTCATGGTTGGCGCAAATAAACGCTTTTTCTTTCTTTCTTTTCTTTTCTTTCTAAGCGTTTAGAAAGATCTTTAAATAAGGCATGAGCACTCGGACGCCACGGTGCAAGAGTTTCAAACCCAAACGGCTCAAAAATATATTTGCCAACAAGGTTATTATATTTTCGCCGCTTGAGGTTCTCAGCAGCCGCAGCGGCAGTACCAGCACAACACAACGAGCTAGGAAGATGGGATGGCGCAAGAGTATCGACACACAATAATAGAAAGCCACGTTATTTGTGAATTTGGCTATACGAGCGAGTTTATTAACCTGAAAAATACCGCCCAACGAAGTGGGCACGGGTCAGCTAGAATTTAATAAAATAATATCGTGATTTGCTTGCAGAGTTTTTTCCTTTCGCCTGATATTATAAATACAATAAATTATTTATTATAATAAATCGGCGCTTTATTCGCTCGAGTGCTTAATACACTTCATTGCAAACCATAGCGGTGGGGACCGTGGGAGCCAGTTTTCGAGTAGGTGTTGAAAAATTATTATTTTTTGGGAAACTACATCATTACATAATTTATTATATTAGGTATGCACTTCTGAAAATATATCTTTTCTAACAACCTTCAATAAAATCATTATTGTCCGCGAAACCCGGCCGCACAATATGTTTAATATACGAGATAATATTATTACAATATCAAAACACACAGAAAATTATTTCAGGGACAATGTATGTTTACTGTGTGTGCATGTGTGGGTATGAAACGTCAGAATAACATACATAGCTATTACGTAACAAGGGTTGCCAGATGGCCGGGAAATCCGGGATTTTCCCGGAATTACAGGTCTTGTCCCATGTCCAGGAATTACACTTTATAATTATATCGTAATATAACAGAGTATAGATAGAGATAAAGCGTTTCAGAACAACAGTATGCGACCAATATATATCTATTCTTGTATAATTTTCTACCGACCGAATTCATAACCCTCGAATTGTCCCGCAAATAAAATGCCTCAGGTATCTAGCAACCCTATGACGCAAAAATTCTTTGGAATTCGTTTATCAAATCCTGATTAATGCACCAATGGTAGTTCCAAAAAATCTAGTGTCAGTTGCGTATTTGTAATCAGAAGACTTACCGTTTTAGAAATAATGTGTTCTTCATGTAGGCAAAGTATGTGGGTTTCCCACCGCCTCAGGAACTTGGCAGCGAGTATCTTGTCAACTACAGTTCTGGTATGCTGGAAGCAGCACACCCTGAGAGATCCTTCGGAAGCCAGCTTGTAGCGGGGACCCGGAGGCGGCGCCGGTGTGCCGGCGTTGTTGGCTGAGTCGAGTCCTGCGTTGTCAGCACAGCACTCCGGACTTGAACCCTGTATAATACCATAAATGTACCATCAATAAAATAGTTAATTTACGTTCGCGATTATATCTCCCTGACCTCAGTCGGTTAATTTTGGGGATTACAGGGATGTCCCATTGCGAAGAAACAAAAAAAAGGCGCGTAGTGTGCTCAGAGTGAACACGAACTGAAGTAGCTATAGACACAGCTACAGACGATTCGTGGACTGAAGAAAGCGTGTTCTCAGCCGACTGACGTTACGTTCGTGCGCGCCGGGAACTGAAGGCCTCTAGCACGAATGTTTTGACATAATATAGTATAGTAATATAGTATATAATATAATATAATAATAATAGTATAGTAACGTTTATTTTGAATGTTAAAAACTACAACCCCATATTCTTTAGGTAAGTACCTACATGTCCTCTATGCACTCCAAACTGATTAAATGCTATTATTTAAAATTCTTTCGTTACTGAGTGAGTGTGTGACTGACAGACAACGTACAGCCGAAACTACTGGGCGTAAAAAGCTGAAATATGGCCTGTGGATTCCTTGGGGAGTTTAGAGGAGCACTAAGAGAGAATTTTCCGAAATTCCCACGGCGACGGGATATGCGCGTACGAAGTCACGGGCAAAAGTTATTCAGTAAAGTTAAAGTTCTTCCGTTTCTACGACTCAATTTCACTTTACAAAGAAATAACTTAAATTACCCAAATGTCCGGGGTTTTATAATTTTTGTCCGTCGCGTCGTCTGCAAATTGTGTGACGGGATTTGGCAGCCCTAGCCGTAGCCTAGCCGTACACATGTCGTAGACTGGCAAGATCCAAATGAACACAACGTTCCCAATCCGGGTGTTCGCGAGGTGCTCAAAGCTTGTAATTCCATACAGACCTATTTATATGTAACGCCATTAATCTGGATCTGTTGATGCAGATGTTTACGCTACAGTTTTAGCCTACTATTTGGAGCGTGTAGTCCAAAACAACAGTTTTTGTGTAGGTTAGTGTAGATGGTCTACTCGTACGTGAAGCTGCTCTAATCACAACAAACAGAATTTAGACAGATCATTTACGAGTCAAAAACATAATCCAAAATATCATATTCCTAGTAGGTACCTTCCTACTTTACGAGAAATTATTTGCCCACCCTTGGACCAGCTAGTCTATTCTGTAAGCAACCATTTCGATATCGAGCTTCACTTGAGTGACAAAGCTCACAAAGTGAGCTTTATTGCACACTACATAAAGGTCTCCTGTTTATACTCACCTCGGATTCCGCTGTCGAGACTCGAAAATGTTGTTACAGAATAGCACTACTGTACCTACATATAGCTACAATTTTCACAAAGGTTTTCTTTTTGACGAAAATACAAATAAAAAAAGCCAAATGGGATGAACATTTTGTTGCGGTTAGATACCTATACTTAAAACTCAATCTAAACGCTTCTAATGAGTGCCTATTCCATTTCCGTTTGCATTTGTTGTTAATAAAACCATTTAAAAGTAAAATAATCGGCCAAGTGCGAGTCGGACTCGCCCACCGAGGGTTCCGTACAAATTTGTAGCTACAAAATACTTTAAATAAAGACTATATTTTTTTGATGATTTAATTGCAAATGTACAGTTTTCAGACTTTTCCCTATACTTGTAGTATAAGACGGTATTACTTGCCAAATTTCATAGTTCTAGGTTAACGGGAAATACCCTATACATTTTGATTCCCTTGAGAGTGTCGAAATACACGTTTTTTTTGCGGCATAAACGGCCGTATCAGTTTTATACGTTAACTATAAATTTGAAGTTTTCACAGCTTCAAGGAAACATAGAGCTCCTATATAGACCCACCATAGACCTTCGGAGGAGTTGGGTCGAAATAATTGTTCCAATGCAGGCAGACCTGGTTTGCTCTGACATCGGTGTATCGGGAGACTAGTAGCGGAGGGTAGCAGGATCCGAGGCACGGTGCGCCGCTGGCCGACCGCAGGTAGTTGCGGGCCCAAGTAGTGTGCATGAAAATGAAAGGCTGCCCCGCCAACTGTCGAAAAATCCCGGAATGCACCAGCCCGCTATGCAGAGCCTGCATGGAGGAGAATGAGACAGCAGCACACCTGCTTCTAAGCTGCCCGGTAGTTGCGGTTTACAGGGCAAAGTACTTCGGAAACCCAGGTACCCTCTGCGAGATAGTTGGTAACACCAAGGCGTTGCTGGCCTTCCTTGGGGAGCTGGGGTGGATCGAATGACGCATTTGTCCCACCTGCACGCAAAATACGCGCTTAGTCGTGGAGTTGCGGAAACCAGCCCGATTTACATACATACATGCACCATCGTACTGGTTGGCGACCAGATGAAAGGGTCCGATGGACATTCCCAGGGGGGCTCGGGCGTCCCTGCGGTCTTCAGACTAGTCCCCCAATGATGTCGTCCTGTCAGGGCGTGCCTGAAGGTTAGCAGCATAGAACCTCATTTCAATTCCTTCTCCTCAACCTCCTTCACTCATAAACATGAACAGGAATAAAAAGAGAAAAGTTGTACAGCCAGAAACCTGCTTGATGCCCTTGAGTTAATTGAGAAACGAGCCAAGAGGCTCATCGGCAATGATGGGCTCGTCACGACGAGGCTCCAAAGTCTTGAGCATCGACGACGAGTTGCTGGCCTGTCGGTTTTCTACTGGTTGGGTTTTGGGGAATGCGCGAGGGAATTGCATAATTTAATTCCGCCAAGCCCGTTCCATCATCGGACCCCAAGACTAACGGCGATGCGCCACCGGTACATGGTGGAAATTCCACCCACACGCACATACAATTTTGGGAATACATAGTGTGTACAGTGTGTAGTGTGTGTGTGATAGTCTGGAAACCTGGTAGTCTTTAAGTCAAGAGTGAATAGGTTTCTTCTAGGCAGGCGTGCTACATCTTCGATCACATCATCGCTTACCAACAGGTGAGATAGTGGTCAAACGCTTGCCTATCAATAGTATAAAATAACCCTGAGTATATGGTTTTAATTTCAACACGATACCTCCACGCGTTCCCGAAATAAAGGGTCTTGACAAACAAACAGACAGACGGACCACAAAATGATCACAAACGGTGGTAAAGTATGATGTAGACCACGTCCTGCAATAGGACATGATACTTTTTAACTCGGGAATAGGTCACCTTGGTGTCATCATCATCATCTGCCTAGCCTTTTCCCAACTATATTGGGGTCGGCTTCCAGTCAAACCGGATTCAACTAGATACCAGTGTTTTACGTGGAGCGGCTGCCTACCATACCTCCACAACCCATTAACTGGGTAACATGGTAATAGGTCACCTTGGTGTAATTTTCGTATTTAATGCGGACGAAGGCACTGGCAGAAGCTAGTTGTAGATAATGTCTTCTTATTAAGTTGTTATCTACTACTGAAATGTAATATAGTTGCACTTACCATTAAAAACAGAATAGAAAAGAAAAATATGCCAAATGGTTACAGCATCAAGAGACCTTTCAGCTTCTTCTTCTAATCGAGTGGGCAGTTATGGCTAACGACCCCACACACCCTAGTGTCAGAGTTTCTAAACCGCCTCAAGGGCCTCTGACATGGTTTATTTGACGACCGCTATTTGGCTGTCTGAACCACCGGCTTATACCTACGTGTAATTCAATTCGGCTAATTTGTAAACTATCATTAATGCATAATTGAAATTGGCTTATCTACTATATCTACCTACATTTTAACGTTCGTTAGTAGCAATTCGTAGCAAGGCCGCTGGCGCTGGCGCGACGTCAATGTGTTTGTTGAAATCAATTCTGTTTATTAGACGTTGAGCCATAAGTCAAAATGATATCATGAATTTCGTTCTGAAGAAGGTAACGTGACCTAAAACCTAAAATGATATCTTTGATTGTTGCTATCTTATCTGTTGCAATATTTGCAGAGTGGGTCGGTGCTGGCGCATGACATGACCCACATCGTGGTCGGTGTTCGGTGACGTCATTGCGAAAATTTGGGTCATGAGGGCGCGGAAGCCGAGCACCGCCGCGCTCGTCGGCGAGGAGATCGACCGGGCACAGAGCGCTCCTCCGCTCCGCGCCGTTCTACTGCGTTCATCACACTGCTCCGTCACATTATACTATATCTTCGTAGACAACTACAATATGGTGACGCACAAGCATCAGGGATTTCCGAACTCAAATAACTCTATCAACTAAGTAATTGATTTTAAAGATGTTGATAACATCTAGGTATGTAGGTAGGTGCTAATGGCGATTTTCAAACTAATGTAACCTTCGCTCTGTTGCTAGCACTGTGTCCAATAAAATCATGTCAATTACATTAAAGTAAGTACCTAATGTACGCGATTAATATCTACTAATAGGTGCTGTAAACATGGTCACATTGTACCATTAATATCCGCAGGTAGGTACCGTACTACTAAGATTTGAAAAGGATATTGCTACGCATCTATACATCGCTCGCCTAAGGACCAACAGAGACGAGAATGCACTTTCTGTGATCTAAATAATGAATACTCCACTGAAACTAAATTAAAATCACGGACACTTTTCACGATTGTAAAAAATCCAAAATGCTTTCTGATTTTGAGGTTATAATTACATTTGGTACTTATTCAATTGTTGCCAATAAGTAACATACTCAGTGGACTAAGATCCCAGAGCTGCCATACCTCTCTTATTAACAAAACGTTTGCTTATGTAAAAAGAACATACGAAAACGTGGTAACCAATAGATATAATAATCAAGTGTTTTTTTTATATTTCTATGGTGCTAATCCATCGGATAGGTCAATATACCTAGGTACTTAATGAACCAATAATTATGTAACTTCTTTAGTTTTTTCAGTATGTATGTCCTTAGAATTACAGATAAATACGTTCTGTTACCTTCTGCATGAAGGTTGAAGTGTTAGGTACCATCATAAAATTCGAGGTTTCGTATAAGTACTTAATCTTGTTTAAAACGTTGTTAAATGCAATTAACTAAAATTAACATTTAGCGTTTTATTCAAAGGTATCCGAGTGTTCACCTACTCATGTAAAAGTAGACGGGACTGATAGCTTTTTGTTTCCGATATATTTAATCGTTGGTTTCCGATTAATGCCACATAGTTTAATAATAATAATAACATTATCCGCAAGGCAGTTTTGTGGCGAACTGTTGGGCACTAGCGACCCCACGGACCTGATCTCCAGGGAGAATTCTTGTTCCTCATTTCCGGCTTGCCTTTATTGGCTGGCCGGAGTGAACATTGACGAGGAACAGAGCTCCCACCTCTTTCTAGCCTTAATCGGCCGGTCTGAGTGGAGATTCGCAAGAGCAAACGTGCTCGGGAGAAGGACGTATAATCCAGTAAGGTGCTGGTAGGGATCTTGACCGTACTTCCGGGATTGTCCTGATAGCCGTGGTATACCTCTCCACTCCTCTAGCACCTCAGGATATGTTGCCCCCTTGGCGCTACGTCACTTTGTGCTAGCGACCCTTTTCGGGGGGCCCATTTATTGAGTGTGCAAGTCACCCCCTGCTATTTTAAAGCCGTTTAAAGGGTCAATGGTCAGGCAGGGGCCAATAGTTCTTCCATAGTAGTAGTAATTAGTCCACTAAACCAGCCAAACCCATAGCGTTTTTCATCTTTTGTTTCCATATTTTGCAATAGTTTTGCTCCAACCGGGGATTGTCCTTGGGTAGGTATACTTTCACAGTGCATACAGGGATAATCGTCGGTTGGTGTTTCATTCCATTTGAAATGTCTAAAGAGGCCTCTGCGAGTTGGCATCGGCCCCTCGTACGCCTATCAAAGGACCGGGTCTCTAGGGACCTGAGAATGTCAAAAACAATAATAACATTTATTACAAGTACCTACCAAGACTCAAAGTGTTAGTAACAAAAAAAAACTTACAAACTATGTTAGTAATACATTAACAACACAAAATTGCGACATCACTGCTGCAAGGTGACAGGCCCAGCTGATACCCAGCAGCAGTGGTTCACACGCGCACAATCTAGCCTACCTAATGCCTGTTACTTTTTATTGTATGTAAAGTACCTACCATCAATTTCTAGCATAAACATTCTAAATACTTAACTCTTGTTCGTGTGTTTTTGTTATTGTACTACTTAAAAAGTTTCGCTCGCTTTTGTTGCTGGTCGGAAGATTATGATTTGTGTAATTTTCATATAGGTAGGTACATAGGTATGCGTTGGTCAGCGTCAGCGCAGCGCCCTTATGTTACGAAAGCCGAAGAGTTAACACGACATAAAATGAACGTCCATGAACTCATTCATACCGGTTTGGTGTCCGTTACCTTACTACAACTGAAATCATTGTTTTGATTTTGATATTACGTCCACGCCTTCATGACGTCTGGAGTTGAACAGGAAAATCAGAGCATGTATGTACACAAAATGCGTCATCATAAGTACCTACACTGAATATTCAAAATGAGTTTCTAATCGTCTGCTGTGGTTGTCATCGCTTATGGATTTCGTGATCATTTGATTTACCAGGAAGTGCAAAGTTTGTTTACCTATGACTCTCCTTATCAACACCATCTATTTTCCTGTTTCGAGAGTAAATAATCCTTGCTAATATAAAGTAACTCTATCTGTCTGTCTGTCGCGCTTTCACGCCAAAACTTCTGAACCGATTTATTTATTAATTTTTTATATATGCTTTATTCTACACCAAAAAAGAAAAAACAAAGAATACCTTAAACTAAAACAATATACAATCGGCGGCCTTATCGCGTTCCGCGATCTCTTCCAGGCAACCTAGAATGGAAAGAGACAGCCTGGACATGACATGGGGTTGCAATTGGTGTAAACATAATAAACAATTTTAACAGAGAAATATACGTAGGTAATAAATATGAACTGAAACATTATAAAAAACATACAATATACAAAAATATATACTTAATAAATAGGAAGAGGATATACTAATAATTCAAATATCATAGTGACAAGCAGTGTTCCTTAAATAGTCTTTTAAAAACAGGCAGTGATTGCGCGCGCTTAATTGACACAGGCAGAGCATTCCATAAACGAGCGGCCTGAACTGTAAAAGATTTATCTAAGAAAATTGTGGAATGCATTGGCATTTTAAGTTTTAACTTATCTGATGACCTAAGAAATCTTGTGTGGGAGTCACAAAGAAACTGGAAACGTTTCTTTAGGTAAAGAAGGGTGGTTGGGGAAAAAAGCACATTGTACAAGAGGGAAAGAATATGGGCATTCCGGCGAAGGCGAATAGGCATCCACTTGAGTTTAATTAACACGGAATTCTGAAACATGGTCATATTTGCGCAAACCAAATATAAACCTTATGCAGAAATTTTGAAGTCGCTCAAGTTTATCAAGTTGTACTTCAGTGAGATCAAGATAGCTGACATCAGCATAATCAAGGATGGGTAGAAGAAGAGATTGTGCAAGCGCAATCCTGGTGGCAGTCGGCAGAAAATTACGCGCAGATGCGAATAACTTGCGACTAACTGCCTGTAGCTGTGCAGTCCAAGAAAAGTTCACGTCAATAAAATGAAATTTAGATGAAATTTAATTAAATTTAATTAAATTTAGATTTAAATGAAATTTAGTTCACAGATAGTCTAGAGCCTGAGAAAGGACATAGGCTACATTTTATCCCGGGAGTATTGTCCCTAGGGACCATGCGGACGAAGCCGTTGGCAGTAGCTAGTAATAAATAATTATGTACTATATTTTATGGTAAACCTGTTTCGGGACCTATATGGAAAGCTAAGACCGACATTAGAAAATCTTTTAAGAAAAATCTTAAGTCTCTTTAAATTAATCGGTAAAAATAGATGTACAGGCTCATCATGATAATAAGTCATTTAAACAATATTGGAAGCCGGTATAAAAATTAATCCGAGGCCGAGTCTCTCGGAGAATGTGGAGAGCAAAGTAGAAGCGGCGGACATTGGCAACATTTTCGTAGATCATTTTCAGACGACAACAATGCCTTCAGGCTGCTGATGACGTCACCTCGCTATTGCAGAGCGTCAGCGATATTTGCAGAATCACAAGTGGGTTGCTATTGTGCCATAATTAGAAAAAAAGCAGCATCGTTGACGCGCAGAGTAAGAGACAGCCCTAACTGCTACCTGAGGGTCATTGCCAAACTATTGAGAGTCCTATCTGGGGGCACTGGATTCGCCTACATATAGAATAATTATTATAGTTTGTTGTGTATTACTAACATAGTTTTTAAGTTTCAGTTTATTAAAAACAATCTATGGACAACACGGTCTGAAATAAACTATACTTAATAGGTATGTCTCGGTGAAACAATGGTTTGTAAAAAATCAATATGAACGAATAGATAGCCTTGGAATTAATAAGAATTTTACTACTACGAATACAGTAACGTTAAAAGTGAATTTTGAATGTGAAAAACTGCAATCCCATAGTATTTTGGTTTAATTTTATGGATCACACAATTGTGGCTCGTTAATAACAGCCGGACGGGCCGATCTTCAAGGTTGAGCTACGCTTGCCAAGGTTGTTCTGTGGATGGGTGACCATCTTAACATACCGAGTTTCTTCCGTGCCTCGGAAAGCACGTTAAGCCGTTGGTCGCGGCTGTCATTTGTAGATCTTTGGCAGTCGTTACGGATAGTCAGAAGCCAGTAGAATCTGACTCCAGTCTTGCCATGAAGTACCGTGTTACCCAGTTAATGTCTGGTTATGGGTTGTGGATGTCTGGTAGGCAGCCGCTCCATGTAAGTATACCAGTGTTCAGCTAAATCCGACTTGACTGGAAGCCGACCTCAATATAGTTGGGAAAGGCTAGGCAGATGATACACAATTTATATCACTCAAAATATGGGTATAGCATCTAATTCAAATAAATATTATGTGCGAAACAAGTATTGTAGGTATGGTAAAATTTTACGTTACGTTAGGTACTATATATACCTACGTCAAAAATATTTGTGCTAGGCCCTCTGGTTCACCTATAATCATGAAAGGCCAAACTACTTTTTCAGAACGGTTTAATATCAAGCAGCGTGTCCAATCGAACATAACTGGCGACGCAGCAGGGGCGTGTGTAATATTTTAGCCCCTTCACAACTCAACACGTATTAGGTCTTTACCTATGAAAATGCCGTTTTTAGGATTAAGACCATCCGTAGATAACGGAACCCTTATAGGATCACCCGCATAGATATAATGAACAAGGAGATATGCCCGGTAGACGAAATTGTATCAGAACCCTGTGTCTCCAGTATCCTCCTTCCATACAGCAACTACTACACATGCACTTCAGTAACAGCAATAGATACGCAGTCGCGCACACACCCGCATTTCGCAAAACAGAACGTACCACACAATCAATAATAAACCTTATCCTTTTAAACACACGGTGTAAAAGTATGTACTATGCACCATACAACTTACCCACACAAAAACAGCGCACGCTATCGTTGTGCTGAACAAAAGCAATTTATTTTTCATACAAGCCTGACTAAATAGGAAAGTTTTCTAATCTTCCATTTATTATTGTACAAAAATGGTTTTTTGCGGTCGTTAAAATAAAATAAATAAAGAATGGCATATCCAGAAAATATTATAAACACTCCACCGATTACTAACCTAAAATTGAATTAACATAATTTACGAAAGTGAGTTACGCATTTCTCTACTACTACGCTGTAAAATAATTAATTTAAGTAAAAAAAACGTTATTTTTTATCTTCGTACCGAGTAAAAACAGTTAACAAATTGAAAAATAAACTATTACAGCAAGATTTCCTTCGTCAATCGACATTTTTACCGATAAATAACCAACGCAACGTAACCTAATCTTCTCAAGCACATCACTAAATCGTCGCAATGTATTCATTGCTAAATTAGTGCAGTCGCTGTGATATTTGTGTAAAAGCAAGACATATGTTCCGATTTGTTATTTTTCATGATTTTAAAGACAAATAAAGTAAAATACTTGTATTTAGAAATGGTAGGTGACTCCATAACTTACAAAGTTTTGATTTAGGCTTCGGTTTTACAAGAAACCACTGAATAACACGGAATTCTTATAATTTGTCACGATCGTGGTCGAAAGCGCACTAGTTCGCCGAGACGGCCATTTGCCTATGATATGATCAGCGTGATCATGTCGCGCGGACACTGACATGAACCCTTGCCACTTCTCCTGTTTTTTTTTTATATTTCTATGATCACTCAATTCTTTCTAAATAATAAAAGTTAAGGTACGGAATCCTACGTGTGCGAGTCCGACTCGCACTTAGCCGGATTTAATTATATTATTTTTATTATAAAATTATAAAAAAAAAATACAATTATAACCCTCACAGTAAGCTCTTTCATTTGAATGTCACACCATATAGTTTGGAAAACACTTTTTTTCCAGTTTGACCCCCATAAGTGACCCCCGTACTAAAAATTTATTTACTTACGTACCGCGTCCTTGTTTGAGTTACAGAAATCCATACGTAAACCTTTCAACAGAATCGGTCCTGTAGATCCGGGGAAATCTGGCTGTGACAGACGGACAGACATACAGACAAACAGACAGACTGACACACGAGTAATCCTATACCTAAGGGTTCCGTTTTATGGTTCCGTACCCAAGGGGTAACCAACGGAACCCTATTACTAAGCCTCCGTTTTCCGTCCGTCCTTCCGTCCATCTGTGAGCGGGCTTTATCTCAAGAACCTTAATAGGTAGACAGTTGAAATTTAGACAGATTGTGTATTTCTATTGCCGCTATATCAATAAATAATAAAAATAAGGTTTTGGTACGGAAACCTTCGTGTGCTAGTCGGACTCGTACTTGGCCGGTTTTTTATGGATGTTCGGAACCCTAAAAACTACGAAATAGTCGGTTGTATTTTTTTTAATTACAACCCTAGTGCGAACAGATGTGTCGCGCTCTAGTCTGGGTCAACGTATAGACATCTACCAGTATTGTGACTCGGCCCTGACCTTAGAATAATAATATGCTGCCGCGCGATGCGTAAACATGCGTTAGGGCTGCCTGCTTACAGTATTTTAATTTCATCTATGTATTTGTTCTGGTTTTGTGATTGTAAATTTTTTTTTTTTTTTTTTAAACGGGCCAACTTCGCGTCGGCTTCGCGTGCAAAAGGCATTTTTTTTTAAATTTTAGGCTCAGTTGTTTCGGAGATAAGGGGGGGGGAGAATGGTAATTTCTTGAAAATCTTCAAAATTATTTATTAAAAAATTATGGAAAAAATATAATTAAAACCCTCACAGTAAACCTAAGACTATCTCACTTTAATAGATTTTATTTATTTTAAGTTAAGGACGTCACTGGTTTATCTTTGAAGTTCAACGTCCAATGCAACGTGCAATGTAGCTGTACCTACAGCTACCTACCTAGGTACCTACTCATTTTTTTTTCTTTTTTTAAATCTTTCCTTTATGCTGGCGAACCAAACAAAAAAAAAACAATTCGGTCTAGCCGTTCTCGAGTTTTAGCCAAACTAACGAACAGCAATTCATTTTTATGTACAACGTGTAACAGAATCATCATCTACCTAGCCTTTCCCCAACTTCCCAATATTGGGGTCGGCTTCCAGTCAAGCCGGATTTAGCTGAATACCAATATTTTACGTGGAGCGGCTGCCTACCAGACCTCCACAACCCATTAACTGGGGGTAACACGGTATTTCATGGCAAGACTGGAGTCAGATTTACTGGCTTCTGACTATCCGTAACGACTGCCAAAGATCTAGAAATGACAGCCGGGACCAACGGCTTAACGTGCTTTCCGAGGCATGGAGGAAACTAGAGACTCGCTGTTGTACAGCAAGACGTTGAGCTGTGTGCGAGAGAGAGCGCGCGAAGAAAAGTTCGCGTTATTGTGGTAGTGTAGGGGTTCGCGAACACGGATGGGTTTTGGTCAGTAAGAGTCTGACACTCCCTCTTGCTGTACCCAGAGCGGGAGGAGTCATTTGATGATTTCCCAAACTCAAAAAAAAAAAATTGCGTTCGCGATTTCAGTGTTGGTCTCATAGTATAAGTTGTTCATAATTATGAGTGCAGTGACCCCTTAAGAGGCATCACATTTATTCTGTTACACGTTGTAGGTTTATAGATAGATAACTAAAAGGAAGAAGTAAAAGTTTTATCTACACTAATATTATAAATCTACACTAATATTATTAAGAGGAAAGATTTGTTTGTTTGTTTGAATTATATAGCGTCCAAAACTACGAAACGATTTGAAAAACTCTTTCACCATTAGAATCCTACATTATCTCTGATGAACATAGGCTATAGAATGATTTCAAAAAATTTAGGGATCCGTATGAAAACTTCGGTAATGTAACCCAAGGTGTGATAAAAAAATTAAAAACCCTTACCTATATCGTGAAAACTGCGGAAACTATTGACAATAGAGCAAAGTCAAGACATTTTTTATAGGACATCAATATCTACAAAACAGTCCGAGAGGGTATACCTATATCTAACTATTATGGTTAAGTCACAATGACCACTTTTTGTTCAAATTATTCAAACAAAACCCGGGTGGAAAGGAATAGTGGTGATTTTGGTACCATGGTAATAAACCTTATCTATTTAAATGGTTTGATAATTAAGGTTGGTTATGTTCACTTTAAATTATTTAAATCGGACCTTTCGTTTAAAAGTTACGATGGGTTTAAGAATACCTACTCTAAGTAAGAAAAATGTTGCACTTTGGACGAACTGCCCTACGTTTAGTATATTAATTAGTAATTTACATATAACACTATGAAGAGGGTAGAGGGAAGATGAAGTTCGTAGAGTACCAACTAAACACGCGCGAACGAAGTCGCGGGCGATGTGTTTAAATAATCTTTGAAGTCTTTTTAAATTACTTTTTGTGCACCTAAAATTATCGCATAAAAACTCGTACTAAGCCTTCTATGGCGTTAGTGCGAGTTTTGGACGTCCGCTATCGCGTTGGCGTAAAATACAATTTGTATTGAAACTGAATAAGCCGTCTGGTGACAATAAAACCAAGTATATTTTGTAAGATTTTCACTGAAAGGGTAGAGATGGTAGGTAATGCTTCCTCTCTCTACTTATCCTACTTGTCTTGCTGTGCCCGACAGGGTCTACGTGAACCAATCTTGTTTTTACCGCCTAAGAATACATGTGGAATGCAATAAATATATTGAGTATTGAGTAACTCTAGCGTAGAAATGTAATAATATGTAGGTACCTGCATGATGCAACCCGGGTAGTTCGCTGACACAGTTATTTTATTTTCCATTGATTGTTGTAATTAACTCTAAAGAACACTACACTAGTAGGTAATGTTGTTTTTTCAACCAATCAATTCACGATTATCCGTCACACTCACCACATGCATTCAAATACTGTGAATTGAAGAAGGAAATAACATTTTATCTACATTACAATAACAAATCGCATTTATCATCAACTCAGATAAAAGTAAACCTACCCGCGTCATTTGTTGTTACTGATAAGATATTTGACATGTCCATAGAACCATCCAAATTTGCCACTAATTATAGTCAACTTTCATGAATACCAGTGTAATTTTGCGTCCATGTTTATTTTGCTAACGCATCATTAACTCAGCTTTTTTATTTTCGTTGCGTGTGAGCCAAAATAACCTGTAAGCACGTAGTACTGTAAGCGCCGTAAGTTCGAGATATCAGAACAGCTGTTATAATTGCTTTTGCCCAAGACTTCGTACGCGCAAATACCGTTTTTCAGGTATCTTGTTGGATCAAATAACAGATATTTACGAAGTTTGATCAAAATCGGTTCAGTAGTTTCAGAGTTTATCTCGAACAAAAATCGTGACACGAGATTTTTATACATGTATGTAGTACATAAACAATGACGATGTAACGGCATGTAACGGTGAGGATAACGTATTAAGGTGGAAGCGCCAGGGTAACCCGCGAAAACTTTTGAAATAACCATTCTATAGAGCTTCACGAACTTAGAGGGCTATATTGATGATTAAAATGGTTATAGTTCTTTAGATGAATACGCGTTACGGCCGCAAATAGTATTTTGTTCAACAAACAGCTTCACACTGACCGGAAAATTGCAAAAAAAAAAAAAAAAAAAATTGTATTTCGCGGGCTACCCTGGCGCTTCCACCTTAAAGTCAGCAACTTGCTATATCTACCTATACAACAAACTTCTGATTTTATTGACGTTTATTTATGGGTGAAACTTCTGATTTTAATGACGTCTATTTATGTGTGAAAATCGTTTTGTATACCTACTTAGGTAAAATAAGTCTCACTCAAATTCAATAGTTTCCAGAATGTCCGTGGCTTATTAAGAAAAAATATTTTACAAATTCACGCGATATTTTACAATGTTACGATGTTTGTAATTTTTGGGGAAATCTGCAATTGTACCTACATATGTCTAAAGTCCTCGCCACAAGAAGCTATAAATTTTGTAAACACATTCAATTGTTTTAAATGTTTCTTCCATGAGTCAGACGCATTCCAGCAGGTAGGTTCCACAAAACATAAAACGACAGCGCTTTACAGGTATATCGATAAAACATAACCCGACCAAGTAAAATTGCTCGTTAGTTTCGTATTGCAGGTAACGGTTGTCGCTACGTAACTGAGTCCGAGTTCTTTCTTTACATAATTTATACCTACTCGTGACGGGGACTATACGTACTTGAATATCCAACATTTCTACATAACGTACGTAAGGTACGTAATTGAAGTTTAGTTCCAAAAAAAAACTGTTCCTGTAAAAGTTTTTAAATAAAATCTAAGATTAGTAAACCGATGATGGTATAAATTATTCAAACTTTGTCTAGCATTAACTTTAGAAAAAAAGCTTGACCTAGGTACTCTGGACATTTCAATTTTGTTTTACATCTATCGGCGCATAATTGTTTATTGAAAGTTATGGTCTTACAGTAGTGGTATTGGTGCTACATGTGCAACACGGTATATTGCACCAGTCAACATTTGGGTAAAATCAACAATAGGGAATACGGTTGCGATGTTTTTATTTGCAAAATGAAATACTTGTTAGCTCTAGTAAACCATCATGAAATTATTTTTTAAATACCTTTATCAGCGATGAGGTTATAAAGAAGTCCAATATGGACATTGACGTCAAAGTCCATGACACTTATTAATCTGCCGTAGAAAACAGCGTTTTCGCGAGGACCGATGTATTTGTTTAAAATATTTATATCTCGTTTGTTTTTCTAGTAATTTTATTCTATTTTCACTGTTAATATTATATTTTTAGATAAACTGTATAGATAAGAAATATTTTTTTCATGGATATTCCCTATTATCAAACAAATTGCGGAGTCAATGCTAATTAAACGAGTAGGAATGTTTGTGACTTTATTAATATTATTTTGTTTATATTTAACTGTAACAGATACATCTTCAAGGAAAACCTAAGATTAAACTATATTCAGGCATTTCCAATAACTTATCTAAGAATTATTCAATTCAAAATTCGCAAGCGCGTTCATTCATGGAAATTATTTGAAATTTAATTTGATATTTTTGTTTTTTGTTTATACAAAATTGTTTAAATTAATTATGTTCCAAATTGTTATTAGAAATGGGGATTAAAAGGTACCTTACCTAATTAGTTATCTAGGTTAGTGTGTGAATTAAACGTTTGCCCTTCCTATCTACCTACATATTTATTATCTACATATTTCCAAATGTCGTAGAGCGTTGGAGCGAACTAATAAATTAAGAACTCGTTAACTCTGATAGTGGAGTAGGTACTTAGTTGATTAAAAATAGTTATGTTTTATGTTCATTAAGCAATGTAATTTCGGACTTGCCAAAGATACAAGATATTAATGTTGACTAGTTCAATAGTTTACCCACGTTAGATATTATTTTTTTTTGTCTCTTCTCATAGTACAATCTATCTCAGTACACTAAATATTTTTTTTACATGTTTATGTCACCGGAAATTTGCAGACTCCGTAAGATTGTAAATATAGTAAATCTCTATTTATTTACTTTGTTTTACAATTTTACGCGATATTTTACAATTCTACGACGTTTGTCATTTTCCGGAGAAATTAACGTCTTGGTCGGTATGTGTCCTATGGCACATTCTATTTACATATTATGTTTTATTAGGTATTTCATATTTCCCATCCATAAAGTGGCTTGCCAGGATGTTTATGTAACGCGTAATTCACTCCTTTTATGACTTGATGTAGTTCTTTACCAATTTTTGGCTGTGGGAATCACGGTGTTAGAGCTTCATTTGGGACATACCATGGCGCGTTTGTGATGATTCTTAGTATCTAATTCTGAAACCGCTGCACGCTGTATGATTTCAATGTTGGCGTGTGCTAATTTTCCGCAAAGTTGGATGCCGCAGGTCCAAATAGGCTTGATATTATAGTTTTGTATACTAGGGTTTTATTTTGCAGGTGTAGCTGTGCATTCCAGCAAATTATCCAGTAGTACTTTCTCAGTATCAGACCACGTTTCGTGAAAATGTGTTTTTTTCCATGTAAGGCGCCAGTCGAGGTATACCTAAACAAAGGTATTTAACAGGTTCAGGTTGAAGCACTAAGATATTGTTAAGCCGTACCGGTGGAAAGGTATCCTTTCTTTTAGTAAATATGACATTTACTGACGTAGTCTCATTGACTTTTCTCCTCCATTTCTTGAGCCAGAAGGCTATTTCGTCCAAACAGGTTTGCAGCATAGCTGTCGCTACATTGTGGTCACTGTGAGAACAGTTGTGTGTATCCGCTAACGTTCCGGCGGTGGCTAGATTTGATATTGGCAGTTAGCAGTATGAAGCAAATATAAAATTGACCCAAGCACACTGCCTTGAGGAATTCCAGCAGAAATAGGACATACTTATTTCTTCGTATGAAAAAATTTGGTACGAAAAAATGTCTCTCCTCAAATATCATTCCAAAAGTAGGATTATGAATCTTGAGAAACCAGTTTTAATTTGATAAAGGAGGACCTCGTGCCAGACTCTATCAAATGCTTGAGAAATGTCAAGGAATGCAGCTGCAAAATATTCTTTATCTTCAAACGTACTATGAATTTATTTTAGTAACCAATAGGTCGGTATGACTTCGGATTTTCAAATGGCTTCCCTGGTTTCGGAACCATTCAGATTTTAGCGGTCTTCCATTGAGGGGGAAACAAAGTGAAGTCTTGACATAGCGTTGTAGATAGATAACAAGAACTTCAGTCCAGAACCCGGAAGTTGTCGTAGGATCATACCGATTATCAAATCATAGCCCGGGGCTTTTTTAAGTTTCATGTTATTTATAGCCCTAAATAGTTCCTGCTTCGTAAACATTTGATTTAACTTTTAGATGGCTCACAATCCAGCTGAATTTCACGAATAACTTTTACTTTGTGCTCTTCGTAGGGGTGGGGCTGAAAAACACCTTTTAAGTTTTCGGCGATTGTTATATTTCCATTTTTCCACGTCACGTCGACCCCAGTCCCGTCGGCTTTGCGAAGGGGAAAAGACACTGTTTTAGGTCAATTTCGTTTACTCGTGGCTTTCCATAGTGAATAGTCGGTAGCATCTAGATTACTAAAGGTAAAGATTATATCCAGGGATATGGTTTTTTTGATATGAGCTGATGGTTTTTCAGCCATTTTGGCATTATTTGTGACATCAAGGCTAGCGAATCGATTGGTGGTAGTGACGGGAGCACTTAGCCATTAATTTGGCTATTCGGTAGTTCATCTGGGCTGCGAACTCTTTTGCGACCGGGTACTTGCACCCAGTTTTCTTCAGTAGCATTTTCAGTCTAGGACTTTAATCGTCTTACTGGCGTCGCTAGAAGGCACCGCACTACTGCAAGTATAAATAGGAATAGGCTTTTGTGAAATATTTATTGACTTGAAGTTTTAGTAGAATTTCCATCATTTTTATTGGAATTTTGACCTTGGCAATCCATTGTTAATAAGGTAATTTAACTTTTTAAGTTGCAACATTGATTTAAAGTTTATATTGAAATTTTGGCATATCACTGTGACAAACCAAAAGAGACAGTTAAAATGTTGGATTATCACTACATATTAAAAAACATAGTCCTCCGTCGCGTCTGTCTGTTCGCGATAAACTCAAAAACTACTGCACTGATTTTCATGCTTTTTCGACCAATGGAAAGAGTGGTTCTCGAGGAAGGTTTTAGTATATTATTTGTCTAGAAAAAAATTAGGGTACTTAAGAAAATTGTAGCGCGGACGAAGTCGCGGGCGAAGCGCTAGTTAAACTTGTATATGTACCCACATAATTATGATGTTTTTCTACCAGGAGAAGCTTGGAATTTTAGATTCAGTTTTTTTTTTTGTATTTATTCGTTTTAAAAAAATACTAGATAATATTAACATGTAATCTGATACATTTAGGCTACACTTTTATTATATTTTATGTAGGGCACAATTTCACAGTGTTTACGAAAACTTGCGAAACTATTTGAATAGTGTAGTGCTTCTGACAGCAGTTAGATACGAACTCACAATTAGATAGATATAACAGGGTATCGGTGATTCAATAGTGACTAATTCAATATTTTATCTACGTTCGTCATTGCTCTGTTCAGCTTTCGTAAGAAGACAAGTCCACAAAATATGAACCGTAGTAAGTAATATGTCCAATATCCATTATTATCTGTGTGTCATGTTACGACTTGGCTCTACGCTGTGGTTTAGAAAAACCGCGGAAATGGAACCGTGTTACGAGTATGTACTTACCTATCTCAGGTGCGGATACGTGTGTGGAGGGAGCGTTGGCTGCAATAGGGTAGATCTTAAAGTCCGTCGGATAGATTTAAAAAAAAAGTAGAGCACGTATTTTTTTTCACGTTACCAAAAACTTACTAAAACACATCATTCTTTTCTACTTAATTTTTTATTGATTTGATAAAGCAAAACATACTTGTTCAATATTGCTCGACAATCTAACTGACGGACTAAATATAATGATATTTTTTTTACTTAGAAATTAATAATAATAATAATTCTTTATTTTCGGACAACAATAAATAAAAATGTAATTAATTTTAATTAATGATCCTTATTCCCCCACAAGGCCACAACCAAAATTTGTCTTAAACTTCAAATCAGGTGCTACAATTTTACGTTAAATTTTACTGAGATTTTTACACTCGGAGCAATCAAGCTTAATTCGAGAACTAGTATTTGAGCCTGCCACCTTATTTTCAGATAATAATTTACATAAAGTTCAAATGGTCAAAAGTGCTTAACTGAAAAAATCTACTCTATCTGAGAACTACTTTTGGCTCAACACGTCGGTCAAAAGTAGTTTTGTCTGAAAATCTGCAGTGAAAAGTGATTTTAACTGACAGTATGTGGACTCATACTTAGTAGGTACTTGCTACTTACTTATACTTATTACGCTTTTAATTAAAATTTTTAACACTAGAGTATCACTCAAAGCCACTTTTAACCAGATAGTATGTAATAAAATATTTTATATGTTGTAAATTCGTTTTTTCTGAAGGTGTGAGGCTGTGACGAAAAAATATTAAACCAGCATTTCGTCCGCGACTTTGTCCGCGCTGCAATTTTCTTAAGGATCTCTATATTTAGGGTTCCGTATCCCAAATGGAAAAAAAATCCCCTTATAGGATCATTGTGTTGTCCGCCCGTCTGTCAAGGTCAAGACACATTATTTCGGAAACGCGTGGAGGTATCGAGTTGAAATTAAAACCATATACTCGGTCTACAGTCTCTTGAACCTGTGGAAAATCAAACTAGAAGTTAACGTCAAAAAATAGTCGTTGAGCTGCAAAAACGTACACCTATTCCGACACTCTCAAGGGAATCAAAATTTGTAGGGTATTTTCCGTTAACATAGAATTATGAAATTTGTACCAGTTATAGGAAAAAATCTGAAAACAATACATTTTTAATTAAATCATTTAAAAAAAAAATTTTTTATTTAAAGTAATAAATTACCTCCAAATTTGTACGAAACCCTTGGTGGGCAAATTCATACGCCAATCAATTTCAACATTCCAACCTCGAGGACAGAGATCCGCTGCGCGGAGTTCCTCATGAATGGCATGACGGTAGCCAAGTGCGCTCGCTCACTGTAGTTCCCGTCATTTGAACCCAACCTATCCGTGCCGGACTGCCATATTGTTATTCTTGTTGCCATAATGAAAAAAAAAAAAATGGACCAAGTCATTTGCCTGAATGCAAAAATGCATGCTGGTGTCACATAGGCCGCTGATTAATCGGCGCCGTTCAAATATCTGTCGCTTCTCTATAATTATATTTAGTTTTAAAATTATTTTTATGTGCGATTTTTTGTAATTACTTCGGCCACCTAAAGTTGTGAATTTTGATTGATAGTTCCAGTCATAATTAATTTTAACGAAATTAGTCAGTTAAAACTACTTTTAACCAGCTCTATTCAACACAAGTCAAAACACATAACTTGTTAAAGTACTATCGACGAGAGCTTACAGTCAAAAGTACTTTGACTGGTTAAGAGTTTTGACCAAAGACTACATTAGTATAGGCACTGAGCTTTGTTTCAGTACTACAAAATGCTTTTATTATAATTACATTAATAACATTATATACTCGTATAATCTAAGACAACATGAGCCGTCAAAACAGAATAATCTGTACCTAGATTCTATATTTATATAATAATAAATATTAAAATTAAGCTATATTTTTAATTTCGAATTCTCGCTTCGATCGCTTTTTAACCGACTTCAAAAAAAGGAGGAGGTTCTCAATTTTTTTTTTCTTTTTTATGTTTGTTACCTCATAGCTCCGTCATTTATGAACCGATTTGAAAAAAATTGTTTCATCTGAAAGGGTATACTTCTCGATTGGTCCCATTGTCACCATGTCAGAATCTGGTGATGGAATCCCACGAAATTCGAGGGCAACCCTCAAATTTTATAGGCACATACAATGTTTTTCATGAACTTTCTAACGCAATTCAGATATTTGTGCCCGGTAATCATCATCTCATGTTGCTGAGCTGATGATGATAGGTATAAATTAGGATCTGATGATGAGATCCCATGAAAAATGTTTGTTCAGCGATACTTTAGCCAATTGTCAGCCGATTTGGATGATTATTTTTTTGTTTGAAAGTGTATTTTCCTGGACTGGTCCCGTTTCAATTTGGTGAAGATCTGACGAAGAACTTCGGAGGTAGGCAACGGAACTCTTCAATAAATGATAGCAAAGGGATCGGGATTGCTGAAATCGCATGTTTTTTTAGTGTTTACACTAGTTCTTAAAATAACATTGCGCCGGTACGCTGTTGATGGGTACGCAGGTACCTAGGTACCACTAAAAAGTGAAAAATAAAAATCTTTTTTACAAAAAATACAACCGACTTCCAAAAACAAAACACTACAAGGTACAAAATAACTTCAGAAGAAAGAAAAAAACTTTAATTTCGGAAGTCGGTGTCAAAAAACGAAAAAAAAGTTTTTTATTATACTTTTTTTATCGGCATTCGTAAGATTCTTACAATTTTTGGTTTGGCATCGCTCGCTCTGATGTCTCACTTAGTTGTTGGTACTTCATCTGACCCAAAGCAGGTATCTCAAGTTTCGTTTTTTATCACTACTCCCCCCCCCCCCTCATCGCAAAATCCTAAATCCGTGCTTGACCTACCTACAATTATATCTTATCAGGCTCGGTCCTAGATGTTTTTAATTAACATCGGCATTTTTTTTTTTACTACAGCCAAATGTCATCATTTACTATATCACCTACTTAATTCACAAAGTTTTGTATTTAAAACAATTAACTTATTGTTAACGACTATTTAACAATTCAAGGCACGAACGTAGAACGTAAAGTTTTGATGTAGCTACCTACGTAGAAAAATACTTTGTTTTCAACGAGGTGCGTGCGTCTTCGGTGCGCAAATACTTGCTTGTGTACATACTTAGTTGTTGTGTAAATAATCAGCCTCCGCGTCGTGCTTATATGACTTTGATAAGACCGTTTACAGGTATTATTTTTTCAGCTGACAGTAAATAATACAAATGTGACGTGATAAGAAAATTTTAAAACTTACAAAATAGTCTGCGCAGCTCTGGTCTGCCAGAGAGGGTGACAGCAGGCAGCCGGGAGACGGCGGCGCGGTGGCCGCGGGCGGCGGCGGCGCCAGCGACAGCAGCTCACCCGCCGACGCCGACACGCTGCCCGCCGCCGCCAGGCTGCGCAGCCGGTCCGCCAGGTCCGTGTGGCCACCGCTGCGCACCTGGCTCACGTTGCTATCTTTATCGTCTTTGCAGCACAGATTGTTGATGATCCGCGGCCGCCGCAGCTTCCTGGACGCAGCGCGCCACCGCCTGAGCCGGCACGCGGCGTTGTTTAGAACGTCCTCTGTGTCTCGGGTTTGTGGCTCCTCTTCGGAGTGTGTAGCGTCTTCTCCGTCTATCTGCTCATCTATGAAAGGCAGGTTCTGAGCCAGGACAGAGGGGGAAGGCTTACCATCGCTGGTAGCGGTGCCAGTCGGACTCAAAAAATCCCTCAGAGCGAAAGCTAGTCTCTGATCAGAGTTTAACCCCTCTGGCGCATTATTTGGGGGTTGTTCGGTCGACATATACACCTCATCGATTTTGCCATCTTTGGCATCAGTCTTCAAGGCACCATTTTCATTAGAATTCAGATCCACGTTAATTTCTTGATTATATGAAGGCATTTTGAAAAATCGGCAGCTAATAAAATTCATTTGCACTTTTAGAATAGCCGCATCGGCGCAGTTGGTTAACTTAACAATACGCTATTATTTCATGATCTGAAAATCTGACTGAGGCGCCTCTGTTCGCGTAATTCATAAAGCTCAAAACAGAACATAGAAAATAATCTGCACATTTTATCACAAATGAGGATGATACACTAAACTCAACTTGTGAAATCTACTGCAGATAGGTACAGGCACAATTAATTGATTCGTCTCGCAACGTCAACTCACTGAACTAAACTTATTTCTTAAATGGACATCACACGAATGTGTCATAGTTATAACTCGCGGCAATATTAAAAAAAATTACAGTATGGATTGCATTCACAATCGGCCTCGAATTACACAAGCAGTGTTCTCAAACTGAGCGGAGCACTGGCTGGCACTATCATCCTCGACAGCTATACATAATACGTGACGTTCTCGATAGAGCGCCTCTTGTTTGTATTGACGTACGGTCGGCTGGCGCAGAGCGAAGGCGTCGGTGGCGCCTCTGCCAGCGGTTGCGGAAATCAGACGCACACAAGTAGCGCCATCTGTCCTGGCGCGATAAAACGGAGCACTTCACTAACAGCGACAAGCAATCGTTTTACATAATTAAGAAGAACCAGAATGTGTAGAACATTTTCGTAAGGTGGCAGTGGTACAAACTGTCAGCCACGTTAAGCCACAAAAGGGATTATGAAAAACCGGACCACAGACTACTGACAACATGCAGCTGAGATGAGAATGAGCTTCCGTCGCTTCATCGGAGCGCACAACGCTGTGATATGTGTGTATGTGGTGTCGGACACGTGCGTTGTGAATGGTACCTATTTTTTTCTGTAGCAATATGCGTCAGCGGTAAGTTAAGATTACTAAAAAATACTAGTATTACCCCCAATATAGTTGGGAAAAGGCTAGGCAGATGATGGTAAGTTAAGGTTACCTGTGACCTTCACCACATACCGCATACCGCAGCGTTTTGCATCCAAGAGTCCAAGGTTTGAAAGTAGTTGAGAGGCAAGTGTTAAATACGCCAATACACCACTTAGATGGTGTCTTACAGAGAAGCATGGAAGAAGAAACTCACGTTACGCCGACTCCAAATAAATTGGGATAAAGCAGCAGTGATAGAAACAGTTGCTCGTGAAATTATAACCTGCTATTTTTTTTCCAATAGAATATAGAGAAGAAGATAGAATATAAATAAGTACAACTTTTATAGTAGGTACCTAGGGGAGGCCATGATGCTAAATAGAGATTTACTCGAGTGTCGGCTTCGTGGGGACCTATTACATTTTGTAGTAAAGATAAAAAGAAGAATATTAAGTTATGTAATGTTTCCCCTTTCAGTGGTAGGGAAAGCGTCTACAGATTACCAACAATGTAAAAAAAAAACAAATACCTAATTTACCTACATGGAGTCAGATATCAACGTGTCTGTCTATGTTCATCTGGTGAAGGCCAGTCATTAAAAACATGTTAGGTCGCAATAAGTGGCATATTTTCCTTCAAAAAGTGACCCCATTTTTGATATTTGTTTATTCTCTTTACGCGCCCGTGTTCGGGTTACAATTTATGGTAATAATTATGTGCACCAAATTTTAACTAAATTGGTCCTGAAGGTTCGGAGAAAATCGGCTGTGACGGTCAGACAGTCGAATGATTCTGTAAGGGTTCCGTTTTTCCATACAAAACTACATTATAATACCTACTTCTATTCTTGTTTCGGTTTTAGCCCGACATCGACAGTGGCATAAACACAACAAATTGCCTGCCGGCAGTCCAGGGTCACTGACGGCATACGGGGAAACAAAACAACTTGTACCTACGGGGAAACCAATTGTAATTTTGGATATAGACAGTAGGCACCTACAGAAATCGTGGCGTAATTACGTCACAAACCAAATATAGTATAATGATAATATTATAATGTTTGTGACGCATAACCAACTCTCTTACATGTAATTATTTCCTGAAGGAATTTCCAAAATCACAAAATAATCGTATATTTAGAGCAAATGACTACACTAGACCAAGGAATTTATTTTAGTAATATTTTCAAATATTCTTTCCTTCCTATTAGACGGTGTTATAGTATAGGTACCACTGGCGAGGTTATTTTGGATTTTGTGCTTTACACCTACCGCCTATTAGTTTATATTTAGTACCTAGTCTCATTCTGAAGACATGCTTTATTTGGTACTAGCTTACCCGTGCCCACTTCGTTGGGCGGTATTTTTCGGGTTAATATAATAAATATAGCCTTTGACTCTCATCAAAGCTGTAGGTCCGTATAAATTAAGTTCAACCTAGGCTAAACAGATTGTCTTGGGCTAAACTAGTATATCCTGAAACGCTTAGGACGAACTGGTTTGGTCTAGGACAAACTAGATTGCCCTGAAATCGGGTTTAGCCCGTAATATTGCAAGTTATAGAGCAGGATGCCGTCGTATAGAATTTTATACAATGATACAAGTGAAAAATATTTCAACCCCATTTCTGTCAATATTTTTGTGTACATTCTTGCAAACGCCAAAGGTCCATAACCAACTAACAATTGCACAAAAAACTAAGATGCCAGCAATAAAAGAGGACATGACGAAATACACTAGAACTAGATCTTAGGAAGACAGGATTGTAAAAGACCCAAAAGTGCTGTCTCAAAGATTGTTGGACTACATCAAGTCTTAACGTAGACTGAAACGCAATATTGCCGAGATGTGACGAAAAGATAATATCACACGAGAGCTGGATGCGACAAAGTCCGCATTCTAGAGTAAGTCTCAGTATACTTGCATTTACTGCTTAATGTCCGAACGAGGAGATTTGGCTGTAACAGATATACAAAGACGCAACTTCAGTTTTGTATGTAACTTCAGATTTCCAAAATCACCGTTCACATCATTGTGGAAAATGGAGGGTCACGTGCAATTTGACTCAGCGATGTGACCTTATAGGCAAATTAAATCTTTCTTGAAAATTGGCAGATGCATGTCGAAGTAATAAGCGGTTAAAATTGTACATAATTAAGTAAGTTGATGAAATAAACATTTTTGTTTAATTCTTTTTATTATTGTTTGGATTGAAATTAAACTTAGTACCACGCGTGTTGCCGAGACAGTTGAAGGCCATAAGAGAATATTTGATTTTCTAGATAATTATGTATGTTTAAGTGTCGATTCATATATGTACACATATGAATATGAGTCACAACATAGTAGAAAAAATAAAATGACTGGGCCTACTTCTATAAAAAGTTTAAACCCAAGTTAGTCTAAAGTAATAAACTCTTCAGCTACAGCAGACTACACTATTGATAATAAAGTACTACAATTTTTTCTACATACACGGCCGTCAATATTTACGAATCTTCACGAACTGGCAAGCATCAAAAACAAAAGATTGGCAGCTTCTTTAGTGAATCGTATATCCGTCAACGTACTGAATATTAGGGGACACAGGTGGTGAAAGCTTCAAAAGGCCTGCTGGCTCCTATTGCCGCGTCTTAAAATTTAGTTATCCAGTTTCTCTCATTTCACTTTTTTCACTCACATATGGCTATAAGCGGCAACACTCCTTCTCTCACAAAGTGCACGTAAGAAATATCGTATACGAAGTCTGCACTCAAATCTCACCGCAGTCCATCTCCACCTGGAGACTGAGAAACCATTGCTCTTGTTCTTTTCCAAGACGCAGATCGGATGTCCGTCAGACGTACTTGTCGTACTTGTCCTACCCAGGGTTTACTTTGGAGCACCATTTCAAACCACGAGCGGACGTATGTTGTACGATCGGGACGACATCCGCTATCGGCGTCTCCGCAACCTTGAGGACTCCAGGTTCTCAACGCTATGGGTTCTAGTGAACACGGACCTGGATAAAATTGTCTACGCCCGTATCTACCTACCGTTCGCACAGAAGTGATTTGGAGACAACTACTAGCGTTAAATCTTACCCAGCTGGTCCGAGGGGTAACGAGGGCGCCGGATGTTGAGTCGCACACTGCCAATTGCTTGGCCCTTCTGCTGACAACAGATCGAGACCACTACTCGATGTCGGTTTCTTCACCACTGGGTAGTTCCGGCCACTGTCTGGTGAAGTCTGCGTCCGCTTACTCCCCGCCCGATCCTAGCCCGAGAGGCAGATTGGGATGGCTTGCGATCTTTCTTCGCATGTTAGGTAGATAGAACAAAAAATTGTTATGAAAAAGTACATGGGAGATGGGGTTTTGGAAGTTCTAAAAATGAGGGAGAGACGCTGCTGCAATCCGCTACTGCATTTGACCTGGCAGTAGCCAACACTTGGTTCCAGAAAAGAGACGAACACCTTGTCACGTACAAAAGTGGTAACCACAAGACCCAAATAGACTATTTTCTTGTCCTCCCCCAAAAATAAAATGACATATGCTAGAGAAGAATGAGTTCGCGAAAGAATTTAGAATTTAGACAAAATGATAGAAATAGCAGACATGAACGATCGAAGCTTTAATGAGATAGCTGGATGTATAAGGCAAGCAGCGAAGGATATTTTGGGAGAGACAAAAGGAAGAGGCACAATAGAGAGGGATACATGGTGGTGGTCGACAGAAATACAGAAAGTGTTTAAAGAAAAAAATAAGAAATTCAAAGAATAGCAGAATGTGGGATTGGAAAGCGTTAGTTTGAAAGCTGTAAAAAAGAGTGAGTGCGATGTTTAAGAAAAAGCTAAGAAAGCCGTGGCAATAGCAAAAGCAAAAGCTTTGGACAAATTGTACGACACACTGGACAGTCCAGCTGGCCAAAAAGTCTTATACCGGCTTGCTAAAGCCAGAGAGAGGAAGGCGAAGGATGTTAGTCGGATAAGATATGTAAGGGATGAAGCTGGAATGCTTCTATCGGAGGATGAAAGATTAAGGATAGATGTAAGGGCTATTTTGAAAGACTGATGAAAGAGGAAAATATCTGGAGTGGTGTTTTACAGAATAAACCTGTGAATGACGGTTAGTGAGAATGGTCAGTGTGGATAAAGTGAGAATAGCAGTGAATGGAATGAAGAATGGTAAGGCAATTGGTCCAGACGGAATTCCAATTGAAGTGTGGAAGTCATTAAGAGTAGAGGGATGGATGTGGTTAGCTTTATTCTTCAGTAAGTTGTTGCTGGAAGAAGCTATACCTGATGAATGGTGCAACAGTTCGTTGGTGCCCATCTTCAAGAACAAAGGTGATGTGCTGGAGTGCAACAACTATAGAGGAATAAAGCTAATGTCACATAGTATGAAAGTCTGGGAAAAGTTATTGAAAGGCGGTTGAGACAAGAGAGTGAAATCTCACAGAACCAGCTCGGTTTCATGTCTGGTCGGGGTACAACGGATGCCATTTTCGCTATTGGCCAGCTGTACAGAAATTACCTCAAAAAGGCATATGACCGGGTGTCTCGTGAGGTTTTGTGGTGGGCTCTTAAGGAGAAAAGTGTGCCTGGGAAGTATGTGCAGTTAATCCTAGCGATGTACAGTTGAAGCAGTACTCTAGTTCGGACTGCAGTGGGCATCACCGACAGCTTCAGTGTGGCAGTCGGCTTACACCAGGGGTCGGCCCTCAGCCCTTATCTTTTCCTGATGATAATGGATGCTCTGACATCGTGCGTAAGCGGCCTAGAGGTCCAGAGCAAATTCGAAACGTGGTGGCAAAGACTGGAGAGTGTTGGCCTGAAATTGAGCAGAACCAAAACAAAAACAAACAATACATGTTCTGCGATTTCGGCGGTCTCTCCAGTCCGATACCTATAGCTCTCACTGCAACGCCTATTCCGATTTGTTCCGACTTTCGGTACCTCGGGACGCTTGTCTAGGGAGATGGCGATATAGACCGAGACGTAACGCACCGGATCAACTCAGGATGGATGAAATGGCGACAGGTCACTGGAACAACTTGTGTTATAGATTTTTCCTTTCAACTTCTGGATGCCCCTCAAGTTTACAGGGAAAATCTATAAGTCCGTGATAAGACCTGTCATAATGTATGGATCAGTATGTTGGGCTGCGAAAAAGACGGATGAAAAAAGATTGCATGTAGCGGAGATGAGAATGTTGAGATGGATGTGTGGAGTAACGAGAATGGATAAAGTGAGAATTGAGTACTTTAGAGGTACTTTAAAAGTGGCGCCAGTGACGGAAAAGTTAAAAAGGAATCGCTTGTCTTGGTATGGTCATGTGAAGAGGAGGGATGAAACGCATATGACTACAAATGTTATGAACATAAATGTGGATGGATGGAGAGGGAGAGGAAGGCCAAAGAAAAGACGGATGGATTGTGTGAGGAGCGATATGAAAGAAAAGGGAGTTAGTCATAGAGTGACGACTGATGGAACAGAATGGTAGAATAAAACGTGTTGCGCCGACCCCAAATAACATGGGATAAGGGCAGGAAGATGATGATGATAATGAAACTAGCTGATGCCAAAAACATCGCCCGCGTGATAGTCGGATATAATCCAAGGGAAAATTCTCGGGATAAGAAGTAAAAATAATCGGGATAAGAAGTATCCTATGTCCTTATCCATATAATTATTAATCCACGTGTATGCCAATTTTCATCCTAATCCGTTCAGCCACGAAGACGTGAAAAGGTAACAGACAGAGTTACTTCACGAGTTTCTCGTCATGCGGGATGGTTATGTCTACAATCATTGCACGCCTCACGATTCGGTCCACCTCTACTATATCAGGCTTATCGGCAACAATAGTTCTTTCATTGATGATACTGATGATGGTCCGATCCCAGTACAATGTGACACTGCCACTAACAAGAACTGGGTCGGGTGCATACCTATAGTACGGCACTTCTGACTCCACAAGAGAGTATTTCAGAGCAAGTTGCTGATGGATAATTCAAGGTACGGTTGTGCTTAGACTGCCGATAGAAGTGAAAACTAAGTAACTCGTGAATTGTATCGAGCTCATGAAAAGCGTTCGGTGATGATGATGCGAGTTCCATGATATTTGTTCACCCAGAAAATGTACAACGCGCCTAAAGAAGTTTTCCACTTCAACAACTACTTTAACCTTTCCTAGTATAAGCAGTGCCGGATTAAGACTTCTTGATGCCCTAAGCAATACACGCGTTTGGACCCATTCCATTAGTCAACTAGTACCGATCAACAACAACGTACAACCATTAGTTTCACTATGCGTCAAAAGGTGGTGGTGACCTAAAACTGCAATATTCTACACCGCAGTTTTTTCCCTCACGAATATAAGCCTCGCCAAAGAAAACTCGGTGCGCGAATCCGACTCGCTATAGACCGATTTTTATTTTAAAGATACCTAGACCTACTAGTTGACTAATGGATAGGGAGTCCAAAGGGTTGTACGTTATTTTATAGAAGATAGTTTCATAGAATTTCGTTTCACATATTCGTTTTTCTCGTATTATTATTTCATAGAATAATCAATACGCAGAATACTTACTTTAAATAAATTTAAAACGTATATTTTTGTTACAAAATATAAAGTTTTTTTCGATATTCATGATATCATAGAATTACAAGTCAAATATTCTTTATCCGCATAATGAATTGTTAATATAAAACTTGTTACCAAGAAAATCATTTTATCGAGTGACACAACATCGTGTGCACAAAAAAAATGCGAGTAAATTCTACTCAAGCAATACTTTTCATTCGGGCCCGCTTGACGGAACCCCGCGAAGCGGCAATGGTGGTAAATGGCGATGGGAATAAAAGACAAAACTACGCAAACAAGCATACACCATTAATGCAGCAAGCATACAGCTAGCATGCAGCAAACATAGAGCAAGCATGCAGCACATAAACGAGCATGCAATATGCAGCATGCAAGCAAGCAAGCATGCAGCACATAAACGAACTTGCAACATGCATAATGCAAGCTAGCATGCAGTATGCGAGCGAGCAGGCAACATGCAGAATGCAAGCAAGCACACAGTATGCAGGCGAGCATGCAACATGCAGCAGGCATGGTTTCTGTCACGGCTCCAGCGCTGCGGGGCTCCGGCGATCCCACGCGAAAGCAGGCCACCTCGCCCCTCCGCACCTACGCGGGCTTAAATTACACTCTAGGGGTAGGGCAGACAGGGTCGGTTTTACAGCGATTCGTTTCTGTCACAAATTTTTAGCACACATGATGATTTTTTAAGATCATATTTTATTTTGGTTAAATGCTATTTTATGAAAATGGCAATATGCGTAGTAAAATTATTCCGAATAAAATTCTGCCATCTTAAAAGTATACGAGTACCATGGAAATATTATAAAACAATTATATTTAATTATAATAACATTTTCACTGAAATATAAAATACGTGGAAAAATAAACCGGACAAACAATATTCGTTAAAAGATAATTCTACTGTTTGATAAGTTTGTTAAATTAAAAAATGTGATCATGGAATTCATTGAATTGTGTTTCTGTGAAATAGGTTTCATCCAAGTAAATAGTCTTTAAAACCATAATATTAATTTAAAATTACAAGAACCAAATATTATGTGAAACATTTTCTGTGAAACGATATCCTATGAATTTTCTGTCTACGAAACAAGGGTACACCGAAACTAATGTAATTTGAACAATATACTTAAAAACACTAGAATTTAAATAAATAAATAAAAATTTCCAAACAAGTCACTTTTCAAGCAGTCTAATGCAGTCGGTGGCATCGAAACTGTAAACAAGAGCAAGCGAAGCGAGCTCGTAAATTGTAGTACCCCGTCTACAATTAATTCAGAAATAGGACTTGCTTAGCCGATTTATAAATTATCGAAAAGGTTAGAAATTATGAGAACACACGCTGCAAGACAAAGCAAAGCAAGCTCGAATATTTTAGTACTCTGCCTTTGGATAGGGATTTTCTTTAACTGGTCTTTAAAATCCGCTTTTGGTAGCTTTTCTTTTGCGCAAGCTTCTAATCATTGTAGGCTTGTATTTTTTGTAAAAAAATAGACCGGCGATTCGGAAGATGCAAGTATCTTGAGTGACTTCCGGTCGTAACACCTTGCCAACTTTCCGGAAGGTTTGCTAAATTTCGTCCCAATTGGCCAAAGTAAGTGCGATCTCTAATTCCTGTAGGTAGTTTACCTGTTTATGGTGCCCCAAGAGATGTGATGCCCTAAGCAATTGCTTAATTTGCTTATAGTTTACCCGGAACTGAGTATAAGCCATTGCCGTAGCTGCAGCTGCCGCCCGCAGCATCGCCCGCGACATTGTCAAAAATTATGCCAGCCAAGGGAACACATTCCCGGGATGAAAAGTAGCCTACGTGCTATTCCAGTCTATAATTAATCTATCTCTGCGCCAGATCAAAACCAATTCAGCCGTTCAGACGTGATTGAATCAAACATTCATCCAAACTTTTATATAGTACCTAGTAGTGAAAACGCCTTCAGATAACGATCGGTTGTAAATCATAATCTTGGGTTTACAACCGATCGTTATCTGATGTCTTTTTCCGGAGATCTGGAAGCCGGCTAGAGTAATATCAATTCCAAAATCGGAGGATAAGGCTGATGTCTGCAATTACGGTCCTATTAGTAAGTAGAATTACCCACTTTGGCAAAGGTTTTCGAATCTCTTTGGTGTTCCATCATGAATTGGTATACCAAAGGCTCTATCTATTACGGAACATCAACATGGTTTCTTTAGAAATTTATCAACAGCCACAAACTTGGTAAACTTTTTCGAACGAACTCTAGCTCACATGAGTAACGGAAACGAAGGGGGACCACGCACAACCTAGCAGTTGATGCCTTCAGAAATAGGTTTCGCAGATCTTGAGCTTTATGTCTGAAGAATGAAAGATCTAATATAATTTAATTACCTAATAGTTACATTGAACTATCTTCATAATACATTTTCGTATTATCTCCGGGTTTAGGAACTTCCAAATGAAATGTTATAGTATAAAATAATATTCTTTATGTCCTTGGCAGGTTAACAATAAAGTGTTACAATAAACTCATCGAGCATGCATAGTTATGAGACCGTCATCATTCAGACAATGTGCTGGTGTTAGTGTGATGTGTCATACAACAATGTCCCTGCCTATTTATGCTTCTATCACTACACTAGTTGACTCGCGCAACTTCATCTGCTCCGCTCCTATTGGCCCCTATTGGCCGCGTGATAGACCGGTAGACTTTCATCGTGAACGGTCGATCGGGATCTCATGGCATTTCTCTGACAGCTCTACCTTAGAGATGGTCTCGGGCCAGTAAATTCCGATTAGGTGACGAAGACATCGGTTGACAAAGACCTGGATTTGGCGTGAGATTCCTTTGTCACCTTCCACGTTTCACACCCGTAGAGAAGCACGGATTTTATATTAGACCCGGGTTAGTTTTCGTGATTGCCAAACAGGTCTTAGCTACGCGATAGTAGCTCGGGCTTTGACAATCCGTGAACTGATATCCTCTTCGGTCCCTATACGGACGGAAACCTCGGTGGGCGAGTCCGACTCGCACTTGGCCGGTTTTTTTATTTAACTGAATGGTTTTCTAGTAGTTAGAGTTCTTAACTACTTACAAAATATTAGCCGAGGTATTAGTGCGAGTTCTTTAACGTACTCGATCGTGTTAACGCGATCGAGAACGTTAAAAAACTCGCACTAAGGCCACTGATAGTTTGATTCTCAGGACCTTTGCACCAGTTATCATTTTTTTGCTAACGGTACGTTACTTTTCTCATGCTTAACATACAATCTCAGTGAGAGATCTTCACTAGGCTACTATCTTTCACGCTGAAAATGTACTAAATATAATAATATTAGTGAGTAGAACCACAGCAAAGGTTTTGTTATATTCCATTGTTGCACTTCTATACTAGCCATTATGGTTTAAGTACGGTGAGATTACAATAATTTACTCTTTCAAATGATGACGAAAATTACGACATGTGGCTGTCGACAAAAGATTAGTAATCCACATTTCGTTAATTGCAACAATTTGTCGCTATATGATCATGCGCATTACACCATGAAGGCTGCAATTGTTAGGGAAATACCATCAATCGTAATTTTAAGGATGTATTTAATATTTAGCTCATCATCACCTTCAACCATTTCAATCAGTGACCGACCGCTGGGGACGGCGTTCGGATAGTAGAATTTATCTCGCGGTTTAATTTTACATTTCGAATGTGTCTGTGGATTCTGACAGCATGTTTGGGGTTGCTCCCTACCAACCCAACGCCTATCGTGGTGGTACCCGGGGTGCCTGCACCGATCATCGTGCCCACAGCAGCACCAACAGTGGCCCCAACTGCTGCCCCGACGGTAGCACCTACAGCTGCTCCTACGGCCGCCCCGACGGCAGCTCCTACGGTAGCTCCAACAGCAGCTCCCACAGCAGCACCTACTGTAGCTCCAACAGTAGCTCCTACCGTGGCTCCGACTCCGGCACCTACCGCAGCTCCGACCGCCGCTCCTACAGCAGCGCCAACCGCCGCCCCTACCGCAGCACCTACGGCAGCTCCCACCGCCGCACCTACCGCAGCACCTACGGCAGCTCCCACCGCCGCACCAACTGTAGCACCGACGGCGGCAACAACTTTAGGTGGAATGATTTTATCTCTTATAATTTGTATCGATCCTGACGTAGTATGTATATTTAATCCTGATGAAACCATCGCAGGCCCGCTCCCGATTGATCCTCGGCTCGGCACCACTTCAGCTCCTTCGGCAGCTTTGAATAGGCCTCCTATAACTGGTTATAGTTCACAAATACCGACGTACGACAATGCTGTGAAGTTTCCAAGACAACGGAGAAGCGTGGAGCAAAAATTTGAGTATGCTATAAGCATGAAAGATTATTTAAAAAGTGTGCGAATAGATGGGAAACACAAAATTGTGAAAAGACAAAGTAATTGTGCCTGTGTACCTACTGGGACTTGTGTAAGAGGTAGTACCTCGGGTGCTGGTATGATAGACATCAGGATCGTTACTCCGGTAAGTCGAAGTAAAACTATAGTCATTATTTAATTTCTTAATTTTTTACAATTGAATTGCTTATAATCTGAAATATTAAAATCTGTGACCGAAACTATCCAGGTAGCAACTCAATGTCCAGCTGGTCAGGAGTACTGTTGCGGCAACACTACCACCACCGCGACGATAGCATGTGGTGTACTACAAACTGTACCAACTACAACTATCACTCCAGCTGCTGGACAAGCTAATTTCGGAGAATTTCCTTGGCAGGTATGCATTACTGCATAGTAGTATAAACTTAAGACACCTATAATAATGGGATTATTTTGATATTTATGTATTTGAAATTGTTGAAATTTAACTTTTTGTACATTCCAGGCGCTTATACTGACAAAACAGAATGATTACATTGCTGGAGGTGTTCTGATAAACTCGCTGAATGTTTTGACCGTTACCCACAGATTATTACCTTACGTGTAAGTAATTGCCACTCTCATCATAATCTTTCTGTTTCTTATCTAGAAGCTTTAGTTTTTATCTTCTTTTATTTGAGGTCAGTGCAGCATGTCTTCCTTTTCCTCCGATCTCTATTCGGCGTCATATCAATAGTCCCCTCCTTTGTAGCATTGTAAGGCTATAGCTTTCACATTACTCAACCATCGTTCCTCTTTCATACCCATTCCTTATTCTATCCATTTACGAACCACTGCAGTACACATTCTTCATGGCGTTCTCATCTCAGCTGTATACATTTGCGTTTTATTTATTCCTTACGTGACCCAATAGTCTGATCCCTACTAGACAGTAGGCCTTCATATCCATTTACATCCATTCGATTTCATCCCGAAATGGATGGCTGTGGTTTTGTTAGGGTCATTTTAGGCAAAACGCTACATTCTAGCTAAACCAAAAGAAGTCTAATCGAAGTTAAACATGGTCTCAATTTGAGCTATGAATATATAAAATTACATGAAAATCACTTTGTACAGGAACTTTATCGAATTAGTTTCGGGGTGAATCGAATAGCTATGCAGACCATTGTTGGATGGATCATCCCTCTAAGTTAAAGGAAATGCGGGGTTGCAATCTATTTACAGTTTGTTTTTTTTTTAATTTGAAATCATGTAAATACCAGTGTTTCAGGAACTGCCCCCAACGTAAAGGTTCGCCTTGGTGAATGGGACGCCGCTGGAACATATGAGCCTGTTCCGTACCAAGAGTACACGGTCAGCAAGGTGTTCAGCCACCCCTCGTACAACGCAAATACCTTGCAGTTTGATATCATGGTGCTGAGGTTGTCAGCTGCTGTGCCAATTACACCAAGTGTGGGAGCAGCGGTCACTATCAATAGGGCTTGTCTTCCACCAGCGGCGAATACCAGCTATACAGGACAGAGGTGAGTTGGTATACGTAGAGTAAAACTAAAGTAGATGACCGGAGTAACATCGATTTTTCCTCCTATCTTTAAAACTTCCCTAAAGTAATCCATATGAGCCAATGAGGGCTACCGTTTTTGTACTCATCAGTTGGCGCCACTGTCGAGTAAGGTTCTTAATCATAGCATTAAAGTTGTTAATACGCGCATATGAACAAAGTTAGAAGGAAAACAAAAAATAAAATCTTAATAAACTCGCGTCAATTAATAACCAACAGTGAAATTTGACATTTAAAACTTCACGCTACACTAACGGCGAATTCAAACGCGATAGTCCTCATTATGAAAAAAAAAAAACACGTTTTATGTATGGGAGCCCCTTATTTTTTTAAATTGTTATTATTAATAAAGATATAGAAAGTCTCTCTGTGAAAAAAACTGTCCACCTATTTATTACGTTTCTTGAGATAAACAGCCCGCTGACGCGAGCGGACGGAAGGACAGAAAAGGATTAGAACTAGGGTTCCGTTTGTTACCCTTTGTCATTTTTTGACTTTTCAATTGGAATGACGGTTGTTATTCCAATTGCAAATGTGAAAATATTAATTTATTAAACAAGATTAAACATTTAGGGCTTGTAACATTTTTCAGATGCTGGGTATCAGGTTGGGGAAAAAACATGTTCGGGTTGCAAGGCCAGTACCAGCAGATACTGAAGAAAGTGGATGTGCCCGTAGTGGCACCGGCGACATGTCAGACTCAGATGCAAACAGCCCGGCTCGGAGCCACCTTCGTGCTGGATACCACGTCTTTCATCTGCGCTGGAGGTGAAGCCAACAAGGATTCGTGCACAGTAAGTGCATATTCATTTATTAAAGTTCTAATGCTGCGTACAGACTGACATTATAAAATATATCCTTCACCCCCACCCATCAGTACTTGTAGTATATGTTTAAATTGCCATTTCCTAAAACTCTGCCAAATCTCGCTTATACACGAATTATTTCCCCTATTTGGCAATTTTTGGTTTTCGTTATGGTGACTTTACCTCGAAATATATGGGATATTTCGAAGGAAAGTGGATTTTCGAGGAAAATGGTGCCCTAAAGTGTCAACTTTAGGGCACCATTTTCCTCATATTTTTTGTTTGTTGAAGTGTCTTCTACCTGCATGTAGAAGATCGTGCGCTGCAACTTTGAAAACATCAAAATGGATGGCGGCGGGGTCTATGCCACAATGGTTTCGAGCCCTTTTACCTGTAGCATCATGTACATCCTTTTCGAAGCGTCGTACTCTTACCAAATATACAAATATCGAATTTAAGCAAATTTGTAAGGAAGCTTATCCTCCGATACACAGCTACTGTCCGTCGATTGAAGTTTCTTGAATATTTCCAGGGTGACGGCGGCTCGGGGCTGGTGTGCCAGGTGAACGGGCAGTGGGTGGTGGTGGGGCTGGTTGCGTGGGGGCTCGGCTGTGCCAGCGCCAACGTGCCCGGCGCCTACGTCAACGTGGCCGGCTTTCTGCCCTGGATACAGACGCAGGTGGCCACCGCGTGATCGCAGCGAAGGCAGCGTAGGCTATTTTAGGTATCTGTTGTTTTATAAGCATTGACAACACATACAACGACATATTTAAAAAATATATAGCACCTACTCATTAAATACCAATTATGAAAGATTTGTCTTTATGTGAAGTTTTAATTAAGGTGTAGTTATCAAAAATACAAATAATGAAAATTAAACGCTTTTGTTATTGAAGCTTAACATAATATATTAAATTAACAGTTGATACAAATAGCCATGTAAACATTATAAAACATACTCCTAGCCAACATAAACGATAGATACGGACTACTTATAAGAAATACAGCGTTCTGAACGCAAAACTTTAACAACTAACCTTTAACAAAACTAACCACTTAATTAAAATAGCTCGTACGGACGTAATCTAGTATTGCAGCGGGACACGAGCCCGCATCTGGGACGACACATTCAATACTGCACGCTGAAGGGGCGACCAGCCAGTTACTCCTCGTCAGGCTTCTCCTGCTTGACAAGGGGAGCGGGTGAAGGAGGCGCGGGGGGCGCGGGCGGCGGGGACGACACCTCGATATACTCGTCGGCGCCGCGCTCCTCCTTGATCTCCGGCTCGCGCTTCACCTCGGCCTGCGGCGGCGAGCTCCGGGGCTCGGGCGGGGCGAGCGCAGCCCACGCCGACGCGGCCCCTCGCGCGTACGCTTCATAGAAGGCTCGTTGCGCAATCTCTGCTTCTTCGAGATGCACGAACGCATGATTATCAAGTTCAGCTCGGAAGAAGAACTTGAGTCCACATCTTGCGCAGTCGTAGGGTCGCGGCGCGGACGCGTGCTCCGGCAAGTGGCGCTGCAGGCCGGCCGCGCTCGTGAACACGGCGGAGCACAGGTAGCACGTGAAGGCGCCGATGCCCGCGAACGTGTGCTCGATGAGGTGAGCTTGTAGCCGCGTGGGCGAGCCGAGCGCGCGGCGGCACAGGCGGCAGTCGTGGTCGGCGGGCGGCGGCACGCGCGGCGCCGCGTGACGCGCGTAGCACGCCGAGCACGCGCGTGCACCCTCGCCTGCCTCGCCTTCCGGCAGCGCGCGCAGACAAATAGCGCACCTGGAAATAGACAGAATTAATTAGTAGTTATGTGAATAGGAGTCAGAAATCTTTAAGGAAAAATAACGACTTTAATTTGAGGAGGTCAGTGGTTTATATTTGAAGTTCAACGTCCAATGCAAATGCAAAATAGCAATAACTAAGCCTTGCGTTAGGCTTAAACGAATAACAAACAAATAGATAACACTAAAAACTTGGAAATTGATGAAAAAATTCATTCCGAAAAAAATACTCATCTAAAAAATACCCAAATAGTTTCAAGTGTGGTACAATAGTTTTGGGACCCTTACGATGAGCCTTTTGATACCACACCACACGGTAGAGTTGGAAAGTGACTCCATATTCAAAATTTATTTATTTTAGTTACGCGTCCGTGTTTGGGTCACTAAAGATGTGTAGCTTTCAACTGAATTGTTCAAGTAGATTCGGAGAAAATCAGCTGCGACAGACGGACAGACAGACAGACAGCCGTGTGATTTTAAATAGGTACTGTTTTTCTATACAGAGGTAAGGATTTTCGGAACCCTTAAAATGACCAAAAACCTGGGCTGGGGGAGATGATGGTGGTACGGCAACATCTACCGGGCAGGCCAAAATGTCTTTATGAAGTGAAAATACTTCACTTCCAAAGGTAAATTTTTGACACTATCGGTCTGCTATAAGAGTGTGTGGTAACCCCCCACTTTACAAAGCTATAAAGGTCAGGCTTCCTCAGCAAGGAGGTGCTGGTATTCGTACCTTTGCTCATCCTCTCCGGGGCGCAGATGGAACCGCGCGTGCAGGCGCGCCTCGGCCTCGGACGCCAACGTTTGGCGGCACACGACGCAGGGCGCCGGCAGCGCGGGGTGGTGGCGTGCCATGTGGCCCAGGAACGACTCCTCCGACAGCAGTCGCGCGCGGCAGCGGGAGCACGTATCGCCTGACACCACCTAGGTGTTAACAACGGTATTTAGCAAAAGTCCATCTTATCAATACCTAATAATAACAGTGAGAGCAGTTTTGGCACAATACCGTCGTATGTGGACTTTAGCTGACAGGCACGCAACCGATAATCCCCGGATAATCCCAGTTTTCAAAATGATTACTAACTAGCACTTCGACCGCGACTTTCTCCGTGCTGATTTAGCCCTCTACCCTATAATTAATCAAAAAAATAAAGTTTTTTTGATTAATTACCTACCCAGCCATTTTTGCTGCTGTGATTTTTGAAATTAAACTTTATTTCAGACTAATTTCCATAAGATTTTGGTTTTAGTAATAATGGTGCTTAAGTTTTGCGCCCATTCACGCCGTCAGGGATTGATTATGAATTTTGTTTTTTCTCCTTTACAATTATTGTTTATAACTATTTCCAAGAAAATTTAAGCAAAAGTTCACCTCCTCAGAAAACTTCATCGCCCCTTTTCACCCCTTTAGACCAGCCAAAATACATATTTCTTATGTTTGTTTCCAGATTGTGAAAGCTGGGTTATTCGGGCCTGTTGGCATTGTAAACGCTACCTCCGCCGGCGACCCCTTATGTTTTAACACGACGATGTTATACAAATTTTCGTCCGATAGCCCGGCGACCTTTCGCAGAAAATCTAGGTACGCCACAGTATAAAATATTTGCAGTTGATTTTAGACAGTCTTTCCCCGTTGGTTTTTCTTGTCAGTGATTATGAACTTATCCCAGTACAATGTGTTATTGCCAAATATAGAGACTCATACCTGTAGTACGGCACTTTGTATTCTAAGAGCATATTGTTGATGGATAATCCTAGCTACGATGGTGTGTCTTCGCAAGTACCTAGCTACTCTCCGTTAGCTACACGGTAACAACCAGAGATAATGTGTGTATTAATTTTCCCCGACGGTGACATCCTCGACAGATGCCAACTATGTCGTGTTTCACAACAAATCTCTAGTACCATACGTCGTGATAAAACACACAAAACTGTCGATTATCTCAAATTCGATTTCGATTTATCAGGCTCATAATTTATAACTGGCAGATGCTTATGCGGTTCATAGAATGAACCGTGTGACGAAAACATATGAAATACTCTTTTTTCCAGAAGAAGCCTCAAAGAAAGTGGATCTGGCGAAGTCCCGATAACGTGACAAAGAATGAGATCGACTTCGTTATGTCTGAGAAGCGCCTTATGTGATCAACAAGGTCAATACCGGAAGTGATCACCGACTGGTTAGAGGTACTCTGAATATTAATGTTAAAATCGAAAGAGTGCGCCTAACGAGGTCGACCGTCAGACCAACGTTGTTCCAGGTCGAAGCTGGTTACGAAAGCTTTCAGTTGGAACTACAGAACCGATTTACGCTGTTAGAAACCACTGAGGACATTAACGATGCTACCGAAAGCCTGCTACGTGTCATCCGCGAGGTGGGCAATAAACACTTTCGACCAATGAGTTATGGACGTAAGTCAGTACTCACCAGCGATACTCTGGAATAGATGACGAAATGACGAGAACTCCCGAATGCCACACCGTCTGAGCGTCAAGTACTTAACAGGGAGGTCAGGAAACTAACTAGACGCGACACTCGAAGCGCAAATACTCGAGTCATCGAGCAAGCCATAGCGCGGAAACAAGGGCTCGAAGGTGTTTGCCAAGCCCCATACCTCCCGTTGTCGCCTGACGAAACTCAAAACGTCACAGGGCACCACCGTCACCTCGAAGCCAGAGATACTCGCTTAATTCCAAAATGTTCTACGGAGACATGTTTGCTCAAAAAACATGACCACCTCAGGCCCACGGCGCAGATGATCCACGGGCCAGGCTAACACGCCATCTCACAGACGAGCTTCCCGACATTAACATGGGTGAGATTAGAATAGCTCTCGGACAACTTCATAACAACAAAGCTTCGGGGATGACGCGATAACCACAGAGCTGCTCAAAGCAGGAGGAACATCTATCTTGACAGAGCTCGTAATACTCTTCAATTCCGTCATCCACACTGGCATAACACCGGAGGCTCCTTGAAAAATAATATATTATTTTTCTAATAATATACTCGTATAATGTATTATAATAAATATTATATATTATTTACTATATATTATATATTATTTTTCAGTCAGAAATATGATCCTATCCTAGCGGACAGGTAGTGTAACATGAAATACATGAAGAGAGCTTAGTTCGCTCACTTTGCTTGCTCACTCTACTCCCGTCATCTCATTCGAACCTAACCTATCGGTGTCAGGCCCTAAGTTTCCTGTGTCCCTATGTTCCACTACTTGCCTGGACAAATCATTAAACGATACTGAACCAAGTCATTTGCCTAGCTGTTCAATAAAATGCCACGATGTCACTTAGGCCGCTGATTAAACGATACCGTTCTCACCATTCCCCGTGTAATGTACCTGTGTATTATCAGATTGCTCTAAAAACCACATGGCATATTCATAATGTCTAGACAATTTGATAAATAAAGCAGTTTAGGCTATAATTCTTCTTTGCCCTAAGTAGCTTGTCATTACTCATAATGGCCGGCATTACAAAATGCCCCAATTTATTACATGGTCCATAACATATTGGTCAATTTTACTAGCTAGGTACTAAAAGTATAACTGCGCCCGGCTATATCCACGAGAAGATTTGTAAATAGTACAAAAAAGTATTTTGTGCATTCGTTTAAAGTTCTAGAATTCCGCAGGGTTTCCGAGCCGGTTGCGGATTTTTTTCGAAAGAGTCAGCAATGCCCAGGAATGCAAAGGGCATTAGAAGAAACACGGATGGGATTCAGTCAGTAAGAGTCTGACACTCCCTTCTGCTTCACCCAGAGCGGGAGGAGTCATTTGATGATTTCCCATACTTAAAAAAAAGGGGTGAAAGCAACTGATTTAGCTCCGAGACGATAAAAAGAGTTCTACCTCTACTTCGCCAAGAACAGTTTAGGAAACCTCGATTTCTGAATGACAAAGATGGTTCGACATTTGGAAAAAAAAGATACTAACCTTGCAATGTGTGAGCTTGTGCTCAGCAAGCACCGCGGCAGACGGCAGCACTTCGTCGCAGATCAGACACTTGTGCCGCGCGGCCGCGGCGCCTGAGTGAGCTCGTGTGTGCGCCTCCAACTCGGCGCGACTGCGCGTGCGCTCTCCGCAGTAGGCGCATTGTAAGGCGACGGCGCCGTTCTTCCGCCGGCGCTCCTCGCTGGCCGCCACCACCGCAGTGGTCACACCACCGCTCTCTGCTCCGGGGGTGCATGGAGAGCGAGCGTCTTCACCTCCCTCGCCGCCATTGGTCGAATCCATTCTTTTCGTACGTGATAATTCTCCGTTAAGGACCTGGCAATAAACATACTTTTTAATAATATTAGGCTACAGCAGGAAAAAAAAAATGTGCAATTCTAAAAATCGGCAGTCGCTTACCTGTTGCTGCATAGCGTGATGTGCCTGCATGTGTCTTTCAAGGAGGTACTGCACGGCAAATGCATCGTTGCAGGCGGGCACAGGACATCGATACGCGCGGTGTGGTCGCGGCGTCCTCGTGGCCATCCCGCTGCCGAGCAACGCCCCGCAGGCGCAGCGCGGCGCAGACGCTGCGTGGCGGGCGCGCACGTGCGCGACGCCTTCGGCTTCTGAGCGTAGGGCACCAGCGCCCGCACCGCAAGAACGACATACCCACACTTTGTTTTCGCCACTATGTGCTACAGCGAAATGCACCTGGAAGGACAGAATTAAAAAGAGTTTAATTTGACACCAGGATGTTTAAGGCAACATTGAAAAGAAAAACATTGGTATAAAAGTCCTTACCTGAATTGCAACCTTCGAATCAAAAATCTCCTTGCAAAGAGCACATCTATACAGGTGATGCGCGTGTAGTTCAAGAAGATGTTTCTGCAAGTCATCTGGAGTAGCGAAGCTTCGAGTGCAGCTGTGGCAGGTGTACTCGCACGAGACCGCCAAGTAATGCGCCGTGAGATGACGCTCCGAGGCCGCAGCGTCCGCGAACGAAGCACCGCAGTGAACGCATGGCGCAGGGCTTGATCTTAGCTCCCCTCCTTCCTCAATATGACCCTTCAAATGAGCGCGGAAAGCTTCAAAATCTGGAAGCGCAGCGTCACATTGATTGCAGAGAAGGGTGCTTGGTGATAACGTTGTTTGTGGCGTGCCAGAGCCGGAGCGAGGACGTTTGACTGGGGGTACTTCATCAGGCGCCCGTCGGCTGAGATCAGTAGGCGCAGGCTGATCCACTTGCAGCGGTCCTTCACCGTTGTGTAGGGCTGAATGTGCGGCGCGTACGTGCAGCTGTAACTGCTCCATGCTGGTGAAAGTGTCGCGCGTGCAGTAGATGCAGGCGAGCAGGGTGGGCGGCGGCTGAGACGAGACGCGCCGCGGTGGCGTCACGGATGCAGTGTCGACGCCATGTGCGCTCACCATGTGTGCCTGAATAAATACGACAGTGGTAAGAACGGCTTAAATGAGGTAATCTATTGTCCTGGTAGTCTGACTAGCTACCTGCAACAAGTCCGGTCGGCGGAAGGCGTCGCCGCACCGCAGACACCGCACAGCTCTGCGTCTGTCCGGCTCGCGGCCCTCGCGGTCTCTCTTGTGGCCCTGCATGTGTGACGTCAGAGCGGCTGCTGTGTTGTACCCTCGGTTGCACACGGTGCACTGGAACGGCTTCTGGTTGTCATGCGTCTTCATGTGGATCTTCAAGTGGTCGCTGGAGTTAATATCATCGTGTGTTTAGCACGTAGGCATTGTAGGGTAGGTTTTTTTTTTATAAAATTACGATTGAGTTCCCGTTAGTCAATCTTCCTGTTATTAATAATAATAAAAAAAATAGTTTTTCGTGACATCCCCGACACGAGAAACTATTTTTTAGCAGTATTTGTTATTTATTAACAAACAATTATTTCAGTTGATTTAAAATTTGACAAGAAAATAAACAATAAGATTTAAAACCAAGTAGGTAGTAGCTCTCAATAAGTACGAGTAGTTCATAAAATACGGCATTTATTTGGTTTTAGTTAGGAAACAGAATTCATTATTTTAAAAAAGCCGTCGCAATGGGTTTTCCATTTTTAGGGTTCCGTACCCGAAGGGTAACCAGCGAAACCCTATTCATAAGCCTCCGCTGTCCGTCCGTCCGTCTGTCGGTCCGTCCGTCCGTCTGTCTGTCAGCGGGCTGTACCTATCTCAAGAACCATAATAGGTACAGAGCTGAACTTTTAGAGATTGTGTATTTCTATTGCCACTATAACAACAAATAATAAAAATTAAGGTTTATGGTACGGAACCCTTCGTGTGCGAGTCTGACTCGCACTTGGCCGGTTTTTGTTATCCATGCTATGCTATAAGAAATGTTTGATTTTTAGGCATTTGTCTCACCGCCGGCGATCAGCGAATAGCGAGTAAAGCGCCATTTACACGATGCTAATAGTTTCTTACCTCGAACATACTCATAGATCGGTTGCATTACTACCGATTTGTACGATACTCGTATGAACTTGAAAAAATTTAAAATGTCATACGAGATCGTGTTTAGACGAGTCGAGAAATCGTAGGCAAATATCGCATTGCAATTTGTGTCATCGTGTAAACAAAACACAAGGCGATAATTACCTTACGACTATCGTATGACATACTCGTAGCCGAGTTTTTGTTTTTTGGTTCAATGTAAACGTGCGGATGCGATAATCGCCTCAAGATTATCGCTTTCGATAATCGTATACGACTTTTGCCCCAAAACGTATGAAAAACTCGCATCGTGTAAATGGCGCTTTATGCTTCAAACTCGAAACGAGTTGGCGAGCAGCGAGTGAAAAGTTTCGATAGTTTTGACGCTCGGCTTTCAGCGAGTGTTTTTGTGCGACGGGCTTTTACTCGCAATACTCGCTCCGGCCCGCACTATAGGAAGAAATTACCGCTGTTTAGTGACTTTTGACCGCCAAGCGAGCATCGCTGAGGGAGTACAATCTTTGATAGCTCTTGTCGCTGCGATCCGCAGTGTGAACAGCCAGCTATCGACTATGAATGTATGTGTGTCTTTTACTCAGACGAGATCTACTTATTTCTTTTGTCCCTTTCCTCAGCGAGCAAATAGTCGATAGCTACGAGAGAGACAAGTGCCTTACAATGTTGTAAGGATTTGTAAGGTTATTAAGGAGTCTTTAGTTAATCTCAAAACCTTCAAGTAAAATTAACTTGTGGGATCCAAGTAACGTGCCTGTTACAGCAAAACATCCGTATAAGGAATTTAAAATTGAGATAAATCGTCTTTTTGTGAGTAAGCTGAGACGTCTATTTGTCATATGAGACATAAGTACCCACATAAAGCGCGGACCAAACAGAACTAACAAAGAGGCTTTTCACGCAAACTACAGAATAGAGGCGTTCGCCCAAACACCTCGCTAATGGCCGTGCCCGTTTAGGTTCGGGCCATTATTTCATTTTTGTGAGACCCTCGACGTCATTTGTCAGCGCATCATCGCTTTTCACTCGATGGCGGTTCGTTGGGCCGACAAATTGCATCGAATTAGTCACGTGGACGCGGTAAGGTGACGAAAAAGGTGACACGTCGCCTTACGACCGAGCGCGCGGTGCCCGTGACTTATGGTGATCAATCTTACTCTGGAGCCTTTGTCATGCACGCATCTTCTGAGTATTCTTTTAACCATATATTAATCTACAATGGCTTCGGATTAGACGCATTAGCATTCTCTTTGTACACACAACCATTTGTAGTAAACCTAGTACATTTGTAATATGATTTAGCGGTGAAGGGTTTAAATACTTAGCGATGGAATGGTACTGTAGATATCCAATAGAACTTTTGGTTTGCCTCCAGCAGCCATCGCCTGCCTACCGAATTTCAGACTTGATTTTTATTGATAAAAATGAAATTATAATCAGAGATTTCAAATGAGAGAAGAGTAGGTATGAATGCTTACCTCCTGGAGAAGGCGGACTCGCAGTGTGCGCAGCGGTACTTGCGGTCGCCGGTGTGCAGCTTGACGTGGCGGTCGCGGGAGCGCTTGTGCTTGAACAGGCGCGAGCAGAACTCGCATCTGAATGGCATCTGATCCGAATGGGTCTGAAACAATACCATCACATGACACTCACGTTACTCTCGTCATAACCTACATACCAGAGGGCCAATTCTACTAATTAACCGACTTCTTCAAAAAGGAGGAGGTTCTATGTTCGGCTGTATGTATTTTTTTTTATGTACCTATGTTCACCGATTTCTCCGCCAATTGTGAACCGATTTTAAAAATTATTTTTTTATTCAAAAACCTATACTCCTGAGGTGGTCCCATTGTCACCAAGTCAGAATCTGATGATGGGATCCCATGAAAATCGAGGGAAACCCTCAAATTTTATAGGCACATCATACAATGTTTTTCATGAAATTTGTAACGCAAATCAGATATTTGCGCCTGATAATCATCATCTCATGTTGCTGAGCTGATGATGGAAGGTATAAATCAGGATCTGATGATGGGATCCCATGAAAAATGTTTGTTCATATTTTCGCCAATTTTTAACCGATTTTGATGATTTTTTTTAAGGGTATTTTTTTAAACAACATCCGCATTCGCAAGTCAGTCGCAAACTGTCAAAAAAGCATTATTTTCATACATTTTTGACAGATTGCGATTGACATGCGAATGCGAAATTTGCTTGAAATTAAATAAAATTAGCACTCTGAAACTTGTGGCCATTTTGATAGCTAATCTGAGCCTAGTGAGACCAGTTATCTCCTGGGGAAAATAAAAAACAGGACAATCTTAACTATTGATCTAACGCTTAATAATAACTTGTAAAACCATTAGTTCGTCCAAATACTTTAAATCCAGAAGTTTAAAAGCAGGGGTTCTACAGACAAATTGAGGGTTCCATGTTCGCATGCATAGGATACAAATCTACTAACATTTATTCAATAATATGAGGAGCAATTAAAATGTATGCACATTGACGTCACACAATGTCCAATCGAAATAACTTCGGGTGCGCTCATAAAAACTATCGTGAGAACGATCTGTGAACAATGGGACGACTACCACTGCGGCCGCGCGAGCTGCCCAGCTTACAGCGTTCCGACCTGCCAGCGCTTTGTGTCAATACAAGAAAAACTCAAAGAAGCCAGCAAGGCTGGTCGTGACGGCCGAGTAAGATATAACCATTGGGAACCGCTGCTTCATCGCTGCGATCGATTACGCCTGATATTGTTCAATTAATAAGCTGCGAATCGATTCCTTTGATCTTCTTGGTATTGATAATATCTAAGTACAACTTTGTAACGAGGTGAAGCCAGTAGCGGGCGTTGAAATCAGTAAAATCTGTTTTTTATTATTCACTAGCTTCTGCCAGCGGTTTCGTCCGCGTGTGTTTCGGAAATTATCTCAAGGGAGCTTACTCCCGGGATAAAAGTAGCTTATGTAGGTACTATTCTATACTATATTATAATAATCTATCCCATGCCAAATTTCGTTCAAATACGTTCTGGCGTGATTGAGAGTGTTTTCAATTCGCATTTACCTATAATAGTACTTAGTGATATTTATTTTAACAGCGGTTTCCTCTCAAATCCTAAGTTGTAACAACAATGATTTGTCGTAAAACAATCAAATCATATCAAATATGTTCATTTGCAAAGCAAATCCTACTGTTGAAGTGGTAGTTTCACAACGATTCCAAAGCTGCAGTATAACGAATCGATATGTGTAACCGATAACATTCCAGCGCGGGAGTAGTTCGGGCTTATCACAATGAGATGGATTTGATCGGTAATGTTCACCGGAACGGCTTCGCTGCGTACAACACGATTTGAGTTACGTCTTCGCGTAACGGTAGATGGGAACAAAAAGTAATGCTCAGGCTCGACAGGTTATGAAACATGGCAATCGTGAGGCTGCGGACACGAAGTCCGCGGGCGCAGGACGGAGGCGCGGCGTCGGCGTATGCGCGACTAGCGGTGCCCACGCGTCTGCATTGACGTAGTGGGCCGCCGCTACTTGCCCGCTGACTTTGTGCCCGCGTCCTTAAGCCGCGTAGGCAGATCGCAAGCACACCAAACAAATTGTAATCTCCTCAGATAGACCGGTGCTTCTTGGTTATTGTTACCTAGTTCACACGGAGTAGTTTAACAACTTGGATAAACACATCGAGAGTCTAGTGTTAGTATTCTATCTTTGAAACTATGTATTTCTGGAACACTTGTCTAGGACTTTTTGTGCCTATTACTTTTACATTTGTAGAATATAACCTTAAAATTATGAGATATCAAAAGGAACACGTATAGTTCGACTCAGGTCTAATGGCGGTTGTGAAGCGCTCTTTTCGATTCGTAAACTATTATTTTGTGAATAATAGGTATGCTCATTTCACTGGACACACATCGACTTTGTCTCTGTCATCTCTGACATAGACTAGAGTCAAGAGCAAACCCATTACAAATAAAAAAAAAAACGCAGTATTTTCGAAATATGCCTTTTTATTTGTGTAACAGATCTTAGAGTGAACTACGTTGACTGAAAAACTGGATATTTCTAGAGAATTTATTTATTGAAAATTCTTTTACGAAGACATCATTCTGCAAGACTGCTGGAATTCCGGATGCTGTGGCGATCAATGATGCCTTAGTTTTGTAAAAAATAGTTACAATACAACTTTAGCTCCTCTTATAACATGAAGAAACAAACTGTGTGTGCGAATGCGATGTTCTTCCACAAATTCATGCTTTGGATTGATAATGGGGGAATAACATTAAAGATCATAAAATGGTTATGCAGCCTTTCAAAACTTTTAAGATATCTTAAATGTATGTGACGAAATACGTTTAGTTGTAAAAAGCAAGTATTATTGGGCTCTCTGAAAAGATTATTCATGAGTTAGGACATAATGAAGATGCTAATGCGGCACTTTTGAATAGCATGTGGCAGGGAGATAATGACAGCCGTTCACGTCGCCGCCGGCCTTCGCAGCGCCGTGAACCAGAGCCCGCACCACACAATAATCTTACAAACTGACAGCCAGTTCACGCTTTTACTAATTGACCACCTCCGCGACATTCATTCAGAACAACGCTAAACAAATGTTACGAAAGATTGACTTCTTTTCCATTTCGGCTAACACGTTTAACGTTTGGCACTAACATTACAATAACATTTCATTTGAAGCAAAATGTTCGTGTAAGGTTTTAGAATTCGGATTACGTAAATAAGATGGGATCCAAAAAATACAAAAGCGTGGAGTGTGGGTTCCGCAGGCTTGCGTCCCCAATTACAAAGGAGGCAGCGAGACTGTTACCCATATCTTAATTTGCTAGAGCTACCTTGTTACTGACACACCTCCTCGACGTTGGTAGCCAAGAAACGAGTAGAACTTGGTGCACATTATGTATGCTATTATCATAACAATCTTATTGTTTTGGCGTTTTGCCATATCACATGCACGCTAGCTGCTAGCTATGGTATGTGTTGATCGTTACAATTACAACCATCTATGATATGGGTTTCAGTCATTTATTTCAAGGAATATGTCATCACTGGTACTGATCCAGCACCTAATCATTTATTTCCCTAAAGCTTTTCTAAACCCAGGAAAACTATAGTTATAATAATGCTAAGCGTAAATTATTATTACCATAGAACTCCGCAGTCGTTGCGCGCCGTCGGTCGCCGCGTCGTCTAGGCACTCGTCGCACCACTCGTTATTATATTACAGGTATTCCTAACTTATGCCAAGTCGAGCGCACTTTGCAGTGATCATCTGCCAGCCTTTTCCCAACTATATTGGGGTCGGCTTCCAGTCAAACCGGATTCAGCAGAATAACAGTATTTTACGAGGAGCGGCTGCCTACCAGACCTCCGCAACCCAGGCTAACACGGTACTTCTTGGCAAGACTGGAGTCAGATTTACTGGCTTCTGACAATCCGTAACGACAGCCAAAGATCTACAAATGACAGCCGGGACCAACGACTTAACGTGCTTTCCGAGGCACGGAGGAAACTCGGTATGTTAAGATGGTCACCCATCCACAGACCAACCTTGGCAAGCGTTGCTTAACCTTTAAGATCGACCCGTGCGGCTGTTATTATTTAGCCACAAGCTCCTCAACTTTGCAGTGATATGAGTGATAAATAACCGTACCATAAATCTATCGACATGTTGTAAGGAGCTATGAGGAATAAATAGCTGCATGCTGTGTGCCGGCAGGAAAGTGCACGTCTTACACAACATCTGTAAATGAGTCCTTACATCGACCTCTGGCATGAAGATGGTTGTTATAGTGACGAGTTGGGAGTTTAGGCTAGGAGGCATAACGACAACAAGATCAAATGCCAAAATAAAAAGGCTCAACATTTCCTTGGTCGACTCAACACCAACGCATTTTCTGACAAAGCTTTTGACTGAATTTACTAGACGTGGTTTAATTAAGTTGCTTTATTTTTAAACCCCGACCAAAAAAGAGGGGTGTTATAAGTTTGACCGCTATGTGTGTCTGTGTTTCTGTCTGTGACACCGTAGCTCTTAAACGGGTGAACCGATTTGGATGCGGTTTTTTTTATTTGAAAGCAGGTTTTCTAGCGATAGTTCTTACCGAGGCGAAGACGCTTGGCCCAAAGAATCGTACCTACCTATATTAAATTCAAAGTATCAATACGTATTATTTTTTCAATTTATAAAGTTATTTTTTCTTCGGGGGTTTTTTAAAGTTTTGGTAAATAAGTTCAGTTAAAATCGCTTTTTAAAGATAAGGCCGCCCATTGTTTCACCCTAAGTAATGTTTTCTTCATCTATCTTTTCTGGTGTACATAACAAAGAGTATTCTATTCTATAGGTAAGTTAAACTACATGCTTATTTGGATGTACTTCTATCATTCTAAATAGCAAGTATTGATTACCTTATGAAGGTTAAGTTTTAGTTTCATCTCAAGTCACGTGTAACACAAATACATATTTATAAACTTAGTGATTATATTTCTCTTGCCGCCAATATGTAGACATTAAGGTGAATGCGCCAGGGTAGCCCGCGAAATTCAAATATTTTTATGTTTTTTGCAATTTGCCGGTCAGTGTGAAGCTGTATGTCGACCAAATACGATCCGCGACCGTAACGCGTATTTATCTAAAGAATTATAACCATCAAGCTCGACAGAATGAATATTTCTGAAATAATCATTCTGTCGAGCTGCGCTACGTATCCTGGTCCAGTCAGCAGCAATCATCATGAGTTTGGAACTTAATTGAGCTAAGTGATACCGCTTTCACCACCTCGAAGCTTTCTTCTCAGATCTACTGTCCAACTATTACTTTACATGTAGACCCGCGCAAATTCGTCTGCGTCACAATTTTCATTACTGCTCCGCTTCTATTAATCTTAGCGTGATGATATAAGTCGTTAAAACCCGGACTCCTCAATGTGCCGACAGAGAACGCTTTTCATTTATTTTACACTAGTTGACCCGCGCATTATGTCTGCTCGACCGCTCCTATTGGTCGTAGCGTGATGATATGTAGCCTATAGCCTTCCTCGATAAATGAGCTATCTAACACTGAAATATTTTTTCAAATCGGACCAGCTGTTCCTCAGATTAGCACGTTCAAGTAAACAAACAAACATACAAACTCTTCAGCTTTATATATTAGTATAGATGACAATATTCCATTACAACATTACTTCGCTTTAGTACATAAGTAGCGATTTGTCGGGACATACAGGACGAATTTTTAAAGTGTGCGTGTGTGGGCAAAACCTAAACAATCAGAATTAGCGATAAACACGGAAAGGAGTTTCGAGAACGATTTTCATGAAAACAAAAACACATACATCATTAGATTTTTGAAAAATCGGTATTTCTAGCAAAGAATCGAACTGGTTGATTTTGAAAAAAAAAATGCGAATGCGCGTCGGACTCGCGTGCAAAGTGTTTCGAACAAATTTCATTTTTAGTACCTATTTCGTAACCAAAGGGTAACCAACGGAACCCTATTACTAAGCCTCCGCTGTCCGTCCGTCAGTCCGTCCGTCCGTACGTCCGTCTGTCTGTCAGCAGGCTGTATCTCAAGAACCGTAATAGGTAGACAGTTGAAATTTTCACAGACTGTGTATTTCTATTGCCGCTATTACAACAAATAATAAAAATTAGGGTTTAAGTATGGTACGGAACCCTTCGTGTGCGAGTCCGACTCGCACTTGGCCGGTTTTTGTATCATATTATTTTAGCACTAGATACTTCTTAAGAGTTTTCTCGTAATCTGTAGGGTAAGAACATCTGCATTTTTTTCAACATTTTAGGCTCAATAGTTTTGGATATATGGTCATTTTTGGTCCAATTTCTTGAATAACTTCTAAACATTTTAAAATTATGAAAAAAATATAATTACAACCCTCACAATAAGTACTTTCATTTCATATGTCACACACACAACACAGTTCAATTATTTTTATTTTTTATTTTTGTAGTTTGATCCCCCAAAGAGAATAAATTAATATTGATTGGGGGTCACCCAATCAACAATAATTTGTTTACGTAACGCGTACGTGTTTGAGACATAGAAATCCAAAAATATATTTTATCCTCATTAGCAATAAGTGCCAATTTTTCGTGCAGTATTAGTTTTCATCAAAAGCGGGCTCGACACCTTTCAGTGCTTTTAAATATTCCTCATAGTTTCGAATGCGGACATCTACGCACACTTTAAAAATTAACCTGTATAATAATTATAACAGACTAGCGACCCCCCCGGCTTCGCACGGTTGCAAATGTTTATTTAGCCCAAACTAACAAAATGAACATCTAAGCAGAATCAAAAATATTGTGGTTCAGCTGAAATAGAAAATGCAATAGACAACCGTCAACGACGTCTGCTCTCACGTGTCTATCAGTTCGGGACATTCCTGCCTCCGTTATAATTATTCGGTTGCGCGACTTACTTTAATTTCGAGATCATCATTATCTTCCTGCCCTTATCCCATGTTACTTGGGGTCGGCGCAACACGTTTTATTCTTCCATTCTGTTCTATCAGTCGTCACTCTATAAAGTAAAGAATTATTTAGATGTTTTTTCCGACCTCTTCAGTAATCTATACTAATATATAAATCTGAAGTTTGTTTGTTTATTGGCTTGAACGCGCTAATCTCAGGAACTCCTGGTCCGATTTGAAAAAATATTTCAGTGTTTGATAGCCCATTTATCGAGGAAGGCTATAGGCTATACAACGTTGATACGACAGAGGGGCTTTCCTTTAAACTGCCTATACTAGGTACCATTTTCAAGCTCTGTACCAAAAATAAATTAATTAGGAGCAGTAGTTTAGTCGCAAATGATTTTTAAAGTTTTTGCACGGTTTGAACACGATGTATCTTTTCTAACATCTGATTATCGTCTAAGCATAGGTCATGCACCTTACAACGATAAATCTACGATGCGTTGTTGCCGCTCTGACGCATGTCGACATTCACTAAAAATTGGCAATGCTAACAAGGAAACAATCAATACACACACACTTGCACTTTCACTACGAAAGCGACTAACATAAAGCGAGCGAAAGAAATAGAGATAGGTCAGTTTGTTGCATCCTTGTTTTTTGCGATCGGTAAGTGGGGCCTCAGTGCGCCGACGCTTGTTTTTCGGAACGTATGTTTTGTGGAATTCGCGCGCAAACAATTGTAATTTTATTTTGTTATTGTGAGAGGACACGTAACTTGGGATTATTATTATTTAGTATTAGTGTTTTTTTTTTGTGATTGACTGTTTTTTATGGTGATAGGACACGTAACTTGGGATTATTATTATTTAGTATTAGTATCTCCGGACCTCACTCCCATGGATTTCTTTTTGTGGGGTTACATTAAGGGTGAAGTGTATGCCTCAGAGGTAAATACAATTGATGAGTTAAAAAATAGGATTATTTTAGCATTTCACAAATTAAAGTGCTTAGCGACGGACAGTGATCTAATTAGAAAAATAAATAACAATATTCTCTGTCGGTATAATTTGTGCATCAATGTGAATGGAGGACACATCGAAAATTTAAAAATTTTGTGTGTTTGTTTTTGTGCGCGTACTTCGAAACGTTACCTAACATAAAAGCCAGTGCGAGCGGAGGCCTAAGTCGCCGGCCGCCACCCCGGCCCGGCCCCCACCGAGCACACGAGATACCGTACACCGCGCTCCGGCGCGCGCGCGACGTTGCCGCTTTGTTACCTAGCGGTATCTAAGGTCAGTGTCATTTTTTTACAAAGGGTGGTTGCGTTTTATTCGGATTTGCAAGCTATTTAGTTTGTTTGAAAAAAATATTTTCGTATTTATGGCGCTTTTTGTTTTTGTACCGTATCGAATTAATACTGAACACGTATAGTATACGTAGTTTAATTTAATGCCCCTCTGTCGTATCAACTCTGTATATCATCACGCTAAGACCAATAGGAGCGGAGCAGTAGTTAAAATTGTGACGCGAACGAAGTTGCGTGGGTCAACTAGTAATCTTCATATATCAGCCAGTTTGCACAAAACCTTGACAAATTATATATCTACTAAAACCTTCCTCGAGACCCACTCTATCTATTAAAAAACCCGCATCAAAATCCGTTGCGTAGTTTTAAAGATGTAAGCATACATAAGGACAGACAGACACGGGAAGCGACTTTGTTCTATACTATGTAGTGATAGGAGTAACGTCAGTTATGTATTTTGGAATCAAGATATCATCTATCATTATTTATATGCAAAACGCACATCGTTATAAATCCTCTGATTACACATCTGAATATAGTAACAGATCACTTATCTCACGCATTTTATTGTCCTAGGAGGTAAGCACTTTAAGATATTCACTTAATTGTTTTGATTAAAAACCAAAAAGAAGATACGTCTAATTAAAATCCATTCACATAAAGTAGTGACGCGACTCGCAAGTGATATTTAAATCACTTGTTGTGATTAGCGGTGAGTGACGCGCGAAGTGGACCGCAAGCGCGGGGATGAGCGGCGCGGCGCGGCGGCACGACGTACGGCAACGCATAAACATAGCAGCGGCATGTTTACTCCACTCACTTAATTGGAGCAATCGGCCCCTGACAGAATTAATAAATTTGATCGTCCGTGCACGATAAATCGCGCCCGCTCCAGCCAGCGCCCATGCCCACGCACTCACTCAGGAGGAAGCTTCCCTCAGCTCGGCAGCTCGGGCCGGAGCCAATTAGACGCTCGCGAGATTGACAATCGATTAATCGATAGCTGCTTTCTTATAAGACGTAGTTTTATTGTGATTGTGATTTAACGGTTTGCATTTAGATTGTCTTGCAGGTAAGCTACGTTCGTAAAATGTTTTGTTGCTTTCACAAAATATTGGCCCTTGTCAACATGATACTTCGTGCGAGAATTCAATAAGCGAAACGATCTGGGGTCGCCGCGGGGGCTCGGCCCCTGGGTGCACTGTGGAGCCCTGCTGGCCGCCGCGTGCTGCTCCCACCAAGACACTACGCAGCTTATGGTAAAAAGACACGCGACCGGTATATACCATACGGCTCGTTATTTAACTGCCAGCAAACATCGTGAGAGCGACCGACATTGCGCGCCTAATGGTGTTGAGCTTTCCGAGTAAAGCGCATCAAGAACATTTTAAACTAGTTTGAGGTGAACGTGATAGCCAATAAAAGCTTGGGAATGGGCAGCGGGCGGCTACTGAGGCGACTTTCTCAGATGAATAACAGTGCGACACGGTGTACGCTCACGTGCTGAGGTGCCGGGTCTCGGCACCCGAACCCGACGAGTTGTCGGCTATAAAACTCGCTAGCTAGCACTTTGATATTGTTGGTATTTCAAAAGTACGAACAACGTTGCCATTAACATTCTTTTTATTTCAACCCGTACTCACTGCAAAGTAAGAAACCTCTACAATACACAAAAAATCTGATCTTCTTAATGCGGTGCGCCTGCGCATGCAGAAAAATATTAGGCTTTATGATAAAAAATCTTAATACTCTCGTGAGTCACAAGTTCTGCGAAACAGTAGCTCTACTTTGTTGGTGCTCATAAGTACCTACTGTTATTAAGATGTAAATCTCTCAGTGCTACATCTATTTTTTTTCCTCTCGTACAAATATCCTTGTACTGATATGTACAAGGTACTTATTTGGTAGTTTTTAATGATTTTGACATACTAACTTAATAGTATGTCAAAATCATTAAAAACTACTGTTTTGACATAATCCTGACATTTTTTCATAAATTATTTTAATGAGTTAATCTGCATAAATAACTTTGCATATTTTCTTCCTACTTTAACTTACTGCTTACAAACGTAGCCATTCAACATGTAAAATTGACTGATCGAGTAAGAAATATCATGCCGTAAATTACCGAAGCAACTAAAAAAACCACAAGATAAGGTAAAGTGGGACTGAATAGGTTATGGCTGCCGGGCCGTCTAATTTATGGGACCTATATCGCAATACTGGAGCTCTGACACCGTTTGATGGAGCTGCGGCAGGCGGAAGAGAAGATGGCGGGACGCTTCCTAGCAAGGTGAACTACGCGTATTCTTTTGCATCGCATCGCATTAGCTGTATCAAATAAATATATGTACTTAGTTTCAGAGGTTCTTTACGAGGTTCGGAGTCTTTGAGTTTAATGATTTCTTAGACGGTCTCGGCAATCAACTCCTCTAAGTGCTAAGATTTTAAAGCCCTGTTTCAAGCTGCCATTAAACTTGACGCTATTCCGCTATGAGTCAACGCCGATGTGGACTTTCTTTACAAAAATCTTATAAAAGAAAGTCGAAGATTTTTCTAGAGGCGCCTCTATCAAGTACAATTAGTTTTGGACGAGTTAATCAAGCTGGTCGGCCAAAAACTGTTCCAAGCTATCGATTGCATTGCATTTTAGCTTAAATGTAAAATTAAAAATATTACTTGAATGTAATATTTTCCACAAGATATTTTACTGCTTTACGATTTCTCCGGAGGCGCAACGAGAACAAGACGAATGGCGAGTATGCGTGGACTCTGTAATTGATTTATTCTTATAATGATCGCCTTTCCCAAGCAGCGGCGCGATGATAAGGTGTGGCGAGCTAGGCTAGGGAGTTGTTATCGCGAGCCTATTTCCGGCCGTCACCGCTGCTGTCGCGGGTTGCGACGCGATCATCGCGCGATACATTTGTCGGCGCACACCCGACACCAGCAGCGGTCGCCGCGATGCGCTGATCGATATCGAAATCGACGCGAGCGCAGCACGCCAATTGCAAACTGATAATCTAATGAAATCCTTTCTAGATATCAGTCTTTCCTATCTCAAAGTCATATGAGCGAGACCTCCCCTAATTTTAATTTTGAACGAGGTGACGGTTTTGCCACTTGAAGTGTACGTGCCGATCCGTATCCGTATGTGGGCGAGCAGCTCGCGGCGGCATGCAAAGTGACGTTTCTATTTGTCCTATCTTAGCTAGATCTGTCTCGGCGTGTGTCGTAATCGTAACGCGGCGAGATCGGCGCGACACAAAGGAGCCGAGATTTGCTGGCGGCGTAATGGCCGCTCACGTCAAAGCTCAGCTCGCCAGCGCTGCAAGCGAGCAGCGCTGCTCGGCAGAGCGATGCATATCTACGCACCGGCTCTGTAAATGGGCTGTTTTGGGTATCTACTTGCTAATGAAGTGAGGCATGCATCGTGAAACTGGGCTGTGGATTCACAGATATGATTGCCGCAGCAGTCGTATTGTCTGCGAAGCTGTTAGCTTCGCTACTTTATGGAAATGAGAGGACGGCCGGTCGGCCAGTGCACGTACATTACCGCTACAAATGTTAGCTGTGTTGGTCTAGATCTCTCTGAATATGTCTTGCGGAGTTTAATGAAGATTGCGAATGTAGGATGGGATGCGTAGTTTAACTGTCATTAAAAGAGGTAACGAGGAAAATTAACATCGTAAATATATAAATACCTGTTCATGTTTCTTGAGATACGAAAGCCTGGGGAAGGCTTTATCGCAGAACTGGCACTGGTAGGGGGTGTGCTCGGTGGCGCCGAGCGTGAAGGGGGGGTCGGCGTTGGCGTCGGCGTTGTCGGCGGCGTCGGCCGAGGTGGGCGTGGACGCCGGCGACGGCGACGGCTCCGGCGTCGACGATGGCCACGAGCTGCCCGCCGTGCTGCCCACGCTGCCCAGCGCCTCTGATCAACAAAAGTATACCATTTCAAAGAAACATGCTTTATAACATCAGTTACACTGTCTACTAGCCGAGGTGATATAAACTCAATTTTATATCGCATTCCCTTGAACCGTTTAAAGTTGTTGGCATCCTCCCGTTTTGTCAAAGTTGCTGTGTGAGTCAGTGTTTTTCGCGACTTTGCAGTATGTACCTACCTACATTATTAGTTACTATATATAATATTTGATTGATCGATGGAGTTAGAATAATTAAAAGTAAATTAAGCAGGGAGTTAGCCCTCTATGAGGCAAAACGCAGAAGAAGTGCTTATCTATCCGGATTACAAAAGACGCTCTAAATGTGACCAGGTACGTATGCAGATTAGCAAGTCTGTTCAGTTCTTGTAGCGATGACCATAGAGCGTACCTGTAGTAAATAACGAAATTAAGTATCTAATTAGTCCGGTCAAGTTAGCTCAGCTCATTTAATAGGGACCGTGCACGGCGTTGACTATGCCATCTAGTGTCACACATTCGAAGTTATAAGGGTCAGAATGCTTGACATTGACGCTTCCGTGCTGCCACCTGTGGTTCCTGCACGCTCAGTTTAGGGGAACGTGCGCGAAGAAGACTGTGCCATCTAGCGTAGCTATTTCGAATTTTATACTTGAAACATACTTGACAGGGATATTTCTGTGCTGCCACCTATAGTTTCTGCACGATAAATATTGGAGTAAGGTTATAATAGAGCTATAAATTGGTACGGTTGTTAGGAACACCATTATAAATGGAATGTGGAAAGTCCCCATCGATCGCTCACTTGTTTTTACAAGTGAGCGATCGGTACCTATATTTTATCATAAATTAGGTCAGACAAAAACTGTAGGTCATACGATCCATGCAGGTATATAACATTCATCCGTTAGTGGTGACTGACCAAGTAACTGACTGACTGAAACACAACGCACAGGCGAAACTAAGTATTGGTCGTAGAAAGATGCAATGGGGTATTTTACTAAAAAAATCTAATTAGTCCGTCTGATAGATTTTCAAAAATGACGATGTGACGTCTGTGAAGAATGACACGTCATCTGGCTTGGTAAAAATGTACCAAATTTACCAAGCCAAATGACGTCACGCGTGTCTTTAACTCGCTGTATCCTCTTTATTTTTTGTTTACGTGAAAAAAGAAAAAATACGTGTCAAATATTTTTTTTTAAATCTACCAGACGGAGTAATTGGATTTTTTTAGTAAAATACCCTATTTTGTAGGTTCCTTGGTGAGTGTAGGAGAGCACGAAGAGAGGCTTTCCAAAAATTCTTACAGGTACAGGGAAAAACGGAATATGCGCGTATGAAGTCGCGTGCAAAAAATAGCAAGAACCACCTTACTATACCATTTCTGAGTTATAGGTATATAACGATTCAAAAGGTTGTATTTTTCGCAATATGCACGAGTACGCCGCATAACCTACAGGTGACAGGTAAGTAATTGAGAGCGTTGCTTGAAACGGGTATATTAGAGCTGTACCCCTATTCTGTAACAACATTTTCGAGTCTCGACAGCGGAATCCGAGGTGAGTTTAAAGATAAGACCTTTATGTTATGTGGAATAAAGTTCACTTTGTGAGCTGTCTCACTCAGGTGAAGCTCGATATCGAAATGGTTACTTACAGAATAGACTAGCAGATTTGTAACGTCTTACCTATCTATCGTCATCTACTCCCCGTAAAAACGATAAAGTACATATAATTGCGCCACTTCTTCCGGAGGACGACTGTCTATTTGTAAACGTTGACGTTCAGAAAGTACTCAGCCTCATCATCATCATGATTTCAGCCAATATTCGTCCACTGCTGAACGTATGCCTCCCCCAAAGAGCCAACCATCCCAGTCAGCACTCAGCCGAATTTGATTAAATTATTTTTGACTTTTGAAATAGGTACAGTGTCCCAAAGGTGTTTGTGAAATACAACTCAAGACCACCAAGCTGACCCGCACAACTTGGTCGGTGCGTCACACATTTTATTTATACTTATTACTATTAGTCGGAGCGTTATGTTATTTATAGATTTATATTATCTATACTAATATAAGTATAAAGCTGAAGAGTTTGTTTGTTTTTGGAACTACTGGTCCGATTCGAAAAATTCTTTCAATGTTAGACAGCCCATTTATCGAGGAAGGCTACCTATATATCATCACGCTAAGAGCAATAGGAGCGGAGCAGTAATGAAAATTGTGACGCAGACGAAGTTGCACGGGTCAACTAGTAATATAATTATATAGCCTATATAGCCTTCCTCGATAAATGGGCACCAACAATAAAATATTTTTTCAGATTAGCGCGTTCAACCAAACAAATCAAACTCTTCAACTTTATAATAGTAGATGAATACAAAAAGTAGAACATTACCTGCCAAATTGTAAATAATAATAATACCTACTTATCTATCAAATAGAAAATTTTCCAAGGTGTGTAAAGCACATTACGAGAGACAGCCACGTCTCGGATAAAGCTATCATAAATATCGGTAAGGGTCCATATTTCGGTGTTAGGGCTAGAGGCAATATGTCTGCGGTGCCTCGGAATGGCGTGAAATATAAACAAATTGAATGGGCCGCGATGAAGAGTGGCGGCGACGACGGCGGGTTCGCAAATGATGACTGATAGCATGACAGGAGGCATCGAAGCATGAGGATACAGAGGCACAGCCCTAACGAAGAATACGTGGAATAGTGCTTTGTAACTTTTTAGGGAACTGTATATTGTGTTAATTTGTATTTTTTATTTATTTATTTATTAGGTTAGCCAACAATATTGCTTATAATAAAATAAAAAAATAAACACAATTAAAAAATACATTACAATGACAGATACACATTTACAAGTGTAACAATCACTTAAAGGCTAACACCGCATGTAGGTGCAGTAAACGGCTTAATTACAAAATGAATTATTTTAATAAAGATTTATGTTAATTTTGATTTTAATATAAGGTTGGTTAGAAAATTCGAATGAAAAATAAAACAAACATGAAAACGAAATCATAATTATTAAAATGCAATATAACTAAAACCGGCCAAGTGCGAGTCACACTCGCACACGAAGGGTTCCGTACCATAAACCTTAATTTTTATTATTTATTTTTGTTATAGCGCCAATAGAAATACACAATCAGTGAAAATTTCAACTGTCTACCTATTACGGTTCTTGAGGTACAGCCCGCTGACAGACAGACGAACGGAATGACGGAGGGATGGAAGGGCCAATCGATTAGTAATAGGGTTCCGCTCGTTACCCTTTGGTTACGGAATCCTAAAAAACTATTTTTTGAGGTCGGTGCCAGCCTTAGGGTGCCTGTCCATTTGCGCGGAGCGAGGCAGCGGAGCGGAGAAACGGAGAAATATTAACCAATCATGTCAGTCAAAATGCCAGTGACTCACGTGGTGCGGCGATTTTATGCAATTCCATTGGTTAAAATTCTTCCGTTTTTCCGCACCGCTGTAATGGACAGGCACCCTTAATATTTGGAATAAACGTTGTCACTTGGTAGTTGTAGTATGCGGTACGAGTACTGTTAAACACGCCACATAGCCCGCCTACCGCAGTTAGGCGGCAGTTGGCAGAGTTGGCACCAACCTCAGTAAAATTGTTGTCATAACTTTACTTCAGATTCTTTTTTGTTCGAGTCTGGTGTGTGTGTCTCTGCCAGCGAAACGGTTGTTTTTGGAGACGTGAAAAAATGCATGGTAGTAGTATACATAAATCTCTCTAAAAACATTTTCATGTCCAGCACTATAGATATCTATATATATATATATAAAGCTAAAGAGTTTGTTTGTTTGTTTACTTGAACGCGCTAATCTCAGGAACTACTGGTCCGATTTGAAAAATTCTTTCAGTGTTAGATAGCCCATTTATCGAGGAAGGCTATAGGCTATATATCATCACGCTAAGACCAATAGGAGCGGAGCAGTAATGAAAATTGTGACGCAAACGAAGTTGCGCGGGTCAACTAGTAATAAATAAGTCTAGCACTTTTTGTACTAAGGATGGACGACCGGATTGGTTACTGATGGTGATGACGCTTGTTAGTGTTTTAGATAATGGTTTTTGCATATACCCGATGTAATTTTATATTTTTACTATTGTTTTTGTTTCTTTTACCCTAACTACCTACTTAGGTTGATATACTTTTGTCGAAGTATGTAGTCGATGATTTTGGTGCACGGTAAAACTCTAATGAGTTTATGTTGGCATCAACTTAAATGTATAAATTTATGTATGTACTACCTACTGAATAAATAAATGTAAAATATTGCCAAGACGAGACCATGGCTCGCACTGTGAAAAAGTTATCAGATCTCGTATAGAGCCAAGCTTCTAATGATGTCCAGCTGTGAGCTTCAGATCGTCTTCCCATCTAGTTTGCTAGCGCCTTCTGTTGTGCTTTCCGTCTTTGTGGTACCAGTCTGAGACAGTTGCGCTTCATTTATTTTGTGCATCCCGATCATGTGCCCGGTTCATTTCTGTTGATCTTTTTGTGTAAGTATATTTTGTTTCTTTTTCTCTTATATTGCAACATCTCTAATATTAATCTCGCGGATCTCGCGAGATCGGAATTGTATTCCCTAGGTAACACAGATTATATTAATAAAAGATGTGAATAAAGCTAGAGACAAACTGGTCCCACGTACGTATGCAACGCATTATGATATCGGAACTCTTGATTTTATATGAAAAACTATGCAATAGAAACACACTTATCGTATGCATCGCAACATACGATACGATACAAAAGCGTTGCATACCTACGTTGCGTCCGTAAGGACCAGTATGTTTCTCGCTTTATACCTACTTTGTTAATTGTTTTTTGTCTCTCCTGAAAAGTTTACCAGTTTGCATATACGAGGTGTCACATCTAGACCGTTGATTTTTGATTTGGTTTGAACGTATTTGGAAGAAACTTGGCACGCGGTTAGTATTGAGTAAAACTTTTAACTCGGAGCGTTGTGTGTGTTTTGAATACTTGCTCAGCACCACCCAGAAGCACAGAAGCTTCCTGGGAATCTTCTGAGATTTGCGGAACTACCTCTCTGTTCAGCACTTGAGAAGCATAGCCCTGTGTTCCACAAAAACGTGTGCGGCTGATTCCTCGGCACCAAAGCACCTTTGCGTCCTACAGTGTTTGTTTAATTGTTTGATAAGCGATGGCCTTAAATTGACCCTATCATCATTATTGGTTTGTGTTTGTGTCTGTTTGTCGCGGGCCTTATACCTAAGAGCATTTCTGACTGTCTCAGTCTGTTTCCCACGAAAATTTGTTGTGATGATGGCACACAGGTTGACCTGGATAGAGACCTACTATTTACTTTCCTCGTGGGATAATTTTCAACCTTCACGCGGGCTCATCTGTTAGCAAAAGCTAGTAAGTAAATAATTTTTTTTTTGAGCATAATTCGACAATCTGATCAAACTCCTTGCTCAAACTTCGAAGACGAGATAACTAAAACAAACACAATTAGATTAATTTGCAATATACCCACATTTAAATCCATTGAGTAGGTGCTTAGCTTAATAACCATAATTTACCGTCGGAATAAGCTATTCATATCATTTTTCGCTATATAACATTTTTTTTACGACTTATTTCCCTTCCAAGCCGCGCATTTAATAAGAGGAACTATTTATATCAATCTGTCGCACTCCACGCCCCGGACGTAATAACGACTTCCACTAATGGTCGAAATAATGGAAGCTGGGAATACTCATTTTATGTACTTTATACCTTAGAATTTGACAGTCTATAAAAAAACAAACCGGTCAAGTGCGAGTCGGAGTCGGATTCGTACACCGAGGGTTCCGTACCATCACATAAAGCGTGAAATGTTTTTAAATTGTCATCGGCGAGGCCTATTTTCTTCGGAGAATTTAAACACCACGGTTTATAATTTTGCAGTTTAGATCAGCGCCCCATCTCTTGACCGATAGTGGAACGAATGTGATTTTTGCTGATGATTTCTGAAAAACTGTGCTATTTAGAGACATCGTTTTTTTTTCGCCAAATGTCGAAAACTAAGCATCCTAAAAAAACCGCCCAAGTGCGAGTCGGACTCGCCCACCGAGGGTTCTGTACAATAGCTACAAATTACTTTAAATAAAGACTATATTTTTATAATTAAATTACAAATGTATAGTTTTCAGACTTTTCCATATACTTCTAGTATAACATTGTATGACTTGCCAAAGGGCATAGAACCAACCCCCGGGGCGCCGCAATTTTTTTTTTTCAAAGTTGCGGCGCGCGATCTTCCATGCAAAAGTACTACTCTGTCAAGAAAGTACCGGGAAAAGATCAATAATACACAAAATGTCTGTTATTCATCCAAATTTATTTTATCACCTTCAAAGTATGCTCCTTTAGAAACGATAGGTACACTTGCGCCAACGAATAATCAAAACATTTTTTAAACGCTGCTTCCGGAATTGAGTTGAGTTCTCGCCGCGAATTCTCCTTTAGGTATGTCTTCTATCGATTGAAAACGGTTCAGTTGGAAGGCGCCACTCCGAAGCTTGTTGACTAGTTTGCATGTCAAACTCGTAAACCCACGTCTCGTCACCAGTAACAATGCGTTTCGTGAATGTTGGGTCCGAACTGACTCGTTCTAGCATGTCCTCGGCGACTTTCATGTGATTGAGTTTTTGGAGAAAATTCAGATCTTTTGGGACTAGCCGAGCAGCAACATGTTTCATACCCAAATGATTAGTTAAAATGGTACGGATCGACTCATGAGATACAGAAAGTTCGGCGGCTATCTCTATCAGAGTTGAATGGGGATTTTCAGTCACTATTTCCTTCACTTTTGCGATGTTAACTTCAGTTGCAGACGTTGACGGCCTACCAGAGCGAGGCAAATCTTCCATCACAGCTCGACCGCTTTTGAACGCTTTGAACCACTCATAAGCACGAGTTTTTGATAAAATCGATTCACCGTAAGCCTTCTGTAACATTTTCAGTGACTCCGAACACGAAATTCCATTGGCGATGCTCTTACAAGACAAACTCTTTGTTCGATATTTTTGTCCATTATGAAATTCGCAATACACACTATATACCTATGATATTACTAAAACCAGCACTGTATTTAATATAAATAACAGATGCAACTCAAACTCCGCGCCAAAATGGAAAACAGTTGTGCCAATCTAACAACTACAAAAAAACAAAAATTTGAATTTGGAACCATAAACAAATCATCCATTCCCGATACTTTTTTGACTGAATGTATACCTAGGGGTAGAGGACACTTCAGCAAACAAAAAATTTTAAGCACATGATGGCCTAAAGTGTCACGTTGCCGAGATATTTCGGGGTAAAGTCACCATGTGACATCATGACTATCATTAAAAAATTACTTAATTATGTGCTTATTATGCATTCGATTAAATTCAAATAATAGTTCCCAGCCAAATTTAAAATTTTTTTTGAAAGATAGTAAAAATAAAACCACGTGAAAACCACTTTATTAAGAAATTCGCAAAAGAATAGTGTGTAAATTATATAAATAGTTAAATCAAGCCTAGAAATATTATAAGAATACAATCTACTGCATATAAGCGCGTGATAAGTTCATTTTTAATAGAATAGAATAGAATTTTCTTTAATCAAATAACACGACTCAACTGTTAGAACTTAGTCACTAAGTGCCGCGCGGTAGCAGCGCGACAGCACCGCGACAGTCGCGCTGCTTTGTTAATCCATACAAATAAAACTGAAACTTTGCGTTTATTGATTGCATGGATTAACAAAGCAGCGCGACTGTCGCGCTGCTTTGTTAATTGGATACTGTTGGTGCTGCCCCACACCCTGTGCACCAGGGAAGCGTACCTTTTACGCACTGTTGGGTAAAAATCCTAGCTTCCATACAAAAAAGATCACACCCAAAGGAGTTTGAACTATGAACGCATAGTACTAGGCCAACGGGAAATACTGTTTACATTTTGAATCCCTTGAGAGTGTCGAAATAAACGTTTTTTGCGACATACGACCGTATTTTTTTTTTAACTTAGAATTTTTTTTTCACAGCTGCAAGGAGCCCCTATTCAATTCCTAGATTTTTATAAGTGCAACAATTTCGTAGCGTCCTGTAGTTGAATGATACTTGGTCATTCATTCATTTCATCCATTTGAGGATAATTGGTAAAAATACTTATATAATAATTTGATCACTGTATCATATGACAGGTAATTGCGAAAACAACGGTAACGATACATCAAAGAACGAGGCCAATAAAAAGGCAGTCAGGCCTGGGCAACAAATAACACTTGGCGCAACACATAACGGGACTCGCTCGTGCAATTTTAGCAGCGCTCGGTGGATGTGGCCGGTCACTGAGGATAGCCGTAATTAGCAGCGATTGCAGGCAATTCCTCGGGTGACGGTGGCGCCGCCGCCGGCGACCGGTGGGCGGCGGAAACACACTTCCTAATTGCGCCGTCTACGAGACACCTCGACCGGCGCCTCGGTAATCAACGCCGATCGCTAGCCGACATGGATAACCGACAAACCATTTATAATGCTCGTAGACCTTGATTTCGCTAATGCGGTGTTTAATTCTAATGAGATTATGTAGGTACAGGCTTTTTAGGGTTCCGTATCAAAATGGTAAAAAGTAACCCTTATGGCACGACTACGTCTTTACGTATATCTGTCACAAGTCACAACAGAATAAGGGCTAGGTACTTCTAATTCTATAAATAAATCTGGGTTTCCTAGTTATAAACGACTTATCTATCACTAACATAACCAGTGAAAAATTAATATATTCTCGTTACAATTTGAGCCAAAATGGGTGTCTGACAATTTTGGGTGGTGTGGGTGGTGTAGGGTATTTATCATATGGAAAGAAAGGAACTAATTCTTACAATTCCCTGTTGCGTGCCATTAGACGATTAAAAAAAACTTGCTTTCAGTCTTTTAAAAAATTAGTATGTATTCGATACAATATGAGGGCGCTATGACTAAATTAAATATTTACACAAAAGGATAATGATGCTCCAAAACTTACCTCTAAATCTCGAATCATCAATTAATATAAATAATGTTAAGTAAATAGTTTATTACTGTTATTGACAGTAACCGAGACTTTTTGCAGTTATTGAAAGAAGAAAAAAAGAGAAAGTTAATGAGTTTATTTGCGCCAAGTTAGAGTCGGACTCGAATACAAAGGGATCCGAATGAATTTCATTAAAGGTTTTCCAATAATTTATAAGTATTATCTGACCTATTATCTAATTTTTTTTTTAATTTTAGGTTCAGTAGTTTCGGAAAGAACATAATATCTATAATGAATTATGATTAATTTTTCGTTAAATTTCTTGAATAACTTCAAAACTACGTAGTTTAGTATTATGGAAAGATTATAGTATAATAACCTTACAAGCGCTTTCATTTGATATGACACAGACGGTACAGTTGGAAATACTTTGTTTTTAATTTCCGTGTTTGTCCCCATAAAGTGACGGGGGGTCACTTTATGGGGCCAAACTCAAAATTTATTTGTAGACGTAACGCGTCCGTGTTGGTCACAGAAGTTAATATGTGTACCTTTCAACAGAATCGGTCCAGTAGATTCAGGGAAAATAGCTGTGACAGACGGACAGACAGACACTCGAGTATTCCTACAAGGGCCCAAGGGGGGTCTCGTTTCTAACGGATGTTCGGAACCCTATAAATCGGAAAAATTACAAAAATAATCGGGATTATGTAAGTTGGGAAGATGTGTCACACCACACCCGTGCAAAACGGCCATCGCTCAGCAGAGGTGAGTCGTTGAGTGGAGGTATGTCAAACTTGACTTGACAAATTGGACCCATACCCTTTTTTTTTAAGGATGGGAAATCATCAAATGACTCCTCCCGCCCTGGGTGAAGCAGAAGGGAGTGTCAGACTCTTACTGACTAAAACTCATCCGTGTTCCTTCCTCCCAGTGCTCTTTGCGTTCCAGGGTACGGTGCCTCTTTCGAACGAAGTCCGCAGCCCCAGCAGGCACTGACCCTAGCGGGCCCCGTCTTTAATGCTGACAGCTCTTTGAGGCGCGCGAGGAACACAGCGCGCCGTCGCCCTGGCCTGGTTCTGATCAGACGGCGAGCCACCCAATGCTCGCCGTCCACAGACCCATACCCCTGCCTTGCTTCTTGCTCAACGAATTTCTTAGTTAATACAGAATCAGACAGTGATTCGACATTTGACAAGCCTTGTAAAAAGGAAGTAGGCACTCTATATAGCTGTGTATAAGAGAGATGATGTAAACCTCAATGACACCTGGCCCCGTGATTGATTCAGATTTGTTTGCACGCAATTTTAAGGCTGATTACTTGCGACGACACGGATAAGAGATTAACGAGTTGATTAAAGTTTAATTGCAGCGGCTACGTACGTAGAGAGCGGGACGACGACCATTCATTACATTAAGATAACATAATGATTTTTTTACGATCCTGTACCGTGCGGCATCTCAGCTGCGCAACCGGTCTAGTTCTAACTTCTAACTTGATATTGAAAGATTCGCTGGGCAGCTTTATATTCTTGTTTTCATTGGTAAGATGGCATTGATTCGTTATGATCTGCGATTCTAAAAGGCCACTTTAGTAGAATCATATTAGGATCATAATATTAACCACACAACAATCTGTCAAATTTCATTTTCATCTTTATCGCTAAAGCATTAGGTTCAAGGTTGATTGGGATTTAACGATTTTGGGTAGCTTGATGTGCTTTCTGATTCTACTTAATTGGCTTTTTTAGACACGCTGATGTTATATATTTTAAATGAAGTTCCAAAAGTAAATGTTTTACCAGCTAGAGGCCCGTTATATATTTCACTTTGATTCCGTCTTTGTCAGATTTGTCTTTTTTTTATGTTCCTTTTCCTTATTGCTTAGGTATTTGCTGTGAATATACTGGACCGGAACATACTAAGGTATAGTATACCTACAGTACATAATTAATTTCTGTGGCCCAAATACGGTTAAAATAAACGGGGAAAATTAATAACAGCGTTAACCAACTGTACCGTGTGACTTATCAAGTGAAAGAGCTTGTACGGATTTGAAATATTTATACTACGAGTAGGTACTCATTTTGATTTTCACTTAGTAATATTTTTGTTGGAAGTTTGTTCTTTGTATTGCCAAAAGTATTTATTTTACTCCTTTACGTTTTTTTCACTTCATAACTAAAATGATTGACATACTTAGTTATAATCAATTTGAGACAGTCTTAAAACAAATAACATTCTGAAAATTAGAGGCAGTATCTCTAGCGAATTCATTAAACGTAATCGAACCGAAATTCGAGCCTTGAGGTACCCCGGTGTGGTCTCGTAGGTGGCAGACAGGATACCACTGACTACGACAGAGAAGAATCAATTAACAAGCCTAGATTTTAGCCAGGGGGTCTAAAAAGGCCACTTTAGCAGAATCAGGTGGCCCATAACGGCCAATTTTGCTGAGTCATATTACAACCAAAATGTCAATCTATCAAAGATCGCTGGGCACCATAGTACGCAATCCATACCCACAATGTACAGACATAAAATATGGTGAGATAGATGGATAAATGTCTATAGATTACTATATTATCATCAAAAACTTATTTTTCAATATTTATATTTCCTTTAATCACTGAAATATGCCTATTAATTACTTTTTTAAATATTTAAATAATAAAAATCATTTTTTTAAATAGTTGCCCATCGGGTCGGGGAACAGGGTCTAAGCTACCAGCGATCAGGGATCCAGTGAAAGAAATCTCCTAGCCGTGTCCAGAAATAGCGGTTTCTGAATCAGGTCCTTGATCCAGCTGCCTAACGAGAGCAGTCCTAAGGTGTTGGTCGAGGCTCGTGGCTATTGAACCTAAGACTGTCACGACTATTGGTACAATGATTGTGCAATCCACATCCGACATGTCGACAACCTCGTGAGCCAAATCAAAATAATTGTTTATCTTTCTCGGCTTTCATGAGATTCTCGTCATGCGGGATGGTTATGTCTACAATCATTGTACGCCTTACGATTCGGTCGACCTCTACTATACCAGGCTTATTGGCAACAATAGTTCTGTCAGTGATGATACTGATGATGGATCGATCCCAGTACGCCACTAACGAGAACTAGGTCGGGTGCATACCTGTAGTACGGCACTTCCGACTCCACAAGAGAGTATTTCAGAGCATGTTGCTGATGGATAATTAATACTAATAATTGACTACAAAGTTGTGCTTATGCAAGTATTCTCCGTTAGCTAGACGAGAACAACCAGAGATAAGGTGATGAACTGATTCTCCCGGACGGTGACATGCTCGACATATGTCGACCGAGCCGAACTTGACAATAAATCTCCAGAAGTTATTCCTCATGATAACTTCGTTCTTAATTGTAACGTTAATTATTTATATATTTTTTAGCTTCGAAATCACATATGATTATCATCTATTAATTATTGTTTTTATTCATATCACAGCATATTGACATCATTCGATTTTGTCAAAGGTTCAATTATGTGATCTAGAAAAGCCGCAGGTGTATCTGTTTGATCTCGCTGTCTAGCCCAAGATAAAAAATAAACCACGCTGGCTGTATGCGCGCAGCTTCCAATGGTGCAGCGGCCGTGGATGCAAAAACAGTACTACCCTTCTATGCTCTGTCTACCGGGTTCGGTCGGGTTCACCAACATATTATGTGTAATTTGCTCCTCGTATGTCTTGATTGGATTTTCCCTCATATTAATATTTGGTTATATGTGCTCATGGCTGTATGCATCTCGTGATCTTTAAATGACACGTCCCCAACGTGAATTAGATCAAATCCTCATATGTGATTAGCATTATTAGCATCCATTGGTACGAAAGCAACTCTTTGCCTATTGAGGTTATGGTCCCTTACATATTCCGCCAGTTCATTCTCCCTACTGTTATTTTCATTAATAATATTAATGAATTGTGATGTGTATGTGTTGTCCTCGTAAGGAAGTCGAGTTACGTTAATGATTGCCGCTGTAATTCAGAAGTCTGTCATCATATTTTGCAAAGAAACATTAAAATAGACGTGCTGAAATATTTTGAAGTCCATCTGTACAAACAACCAAAAAATGCTTCATTTAGTTTCGGAAGTCATGTAGGCTGTATGTAATCGCTACAGGCGATATGTTATCTCTTTAAGGAGTAGCTAGAGCGGCGCCACGGCGACGTCACCTTCCGCCCGACGCAGGTACTCACCGGACGGACACAAATGTTTCGGCAAATATCTGTTTCGGATTCGGAGGGTGGACACGCACAGGTGTCGACACTGCGAAGATCGCCCGAAGGACACGGTAGTGTCAACGTCGAGGCGATCGGCAGCGGCGACCTCTCACGTCCAGGCCTGGTTCATTCCATGGTCCGCAGCGAGGAGACATGGGAAACGGTCACCTCCTTCTGCGAAGCGCGAAGTAGTAATGCTAGCGAAGGAGGAGGTCGACGCCCCGGGCTTTGAGAGTCGCAGGGTGATTCCCGGCCACCGTAGGCGCGGACTTGCGGACGGTTCACATTGGGTGGTTCGCCGTCCGATCTTGACCAGGCTCGGGTCGACGGCGCGTGGTGTTAAACGTGCGCCTCACAGATGTCAGCATAGTAGACTGAGCCTGCTAGGGCCAGGCCAGTGCCAGGGCCTGTCAGGGTTGCTGAATTTGATCGAAAGAGTCACCGCGGCTCTGGCATTAGGAGGAACACGGATGGGTTTTAGTCAGTAAGAGTCTGACACTCCCTTCCCTCCTCTGCTCCGCCTAAAGCAGCAAAAGTAGCTTGATAATTTTTTGGTTAAAAAAAATTGGAGTATTAGGTACTTCTGTCATGCTGCGGAATCTGTTCGAAAGAGGTGCCGTAGCCTTAGAACGCAAAGGGCACCAGGAGGAACACGGATGGGTTTTAGTCAGTAAGAGTCTGACACTCCCTCTTGCTTCACCCAGAGCGGGAGGAGTCATTTGATGATTTCCCATCCTTAAAAAAAATGTCATGTCGAGACGGTGATTCCCGAAGTTGATACTAGCAAAATGCCGTAATTATAATGATTACTTGATAAGTAATGGGTATTTTGTAAGGATGTCTTGAACAAAAATATGATTTTTCAGTAATCGAATATACCTTACCCCCACGGTTAAGAAAAATATTTACAAAAAATGAAAAGTGGAGTGCAACTTGACAATTACAATCTAATTTGGTTGTTGTACGGAGTGTTTCACTGACCGGGTCAGGGGGGCTACTCTCTAAGCCCGAAGTCCGTAACTAAGTTTCGGGCTTAGTTGCTGGCGTATTGTAGGTACTCCGTATTACCTACTTAACAACTAAGAATTAATGACAACGCGATTTGAAAGTGAGTTCGTGTTGTCATTCAAATCGTGTTGTCATTCATTCTAGTTCGGGTTCGGGACTAATCGTAAATCCGTAGGTGATACAGAGTAGAATACGCCCGCAACTAAGCCCGAAACTATATGGACTTCGGGCTTAGAGAATGACCCCCCTGATTCCGCCCAATGATTTTTCTGCTAAAGTGGCCTTTTTAGACATCCAGAAAGCACATCACGCTACCCGTCACTGTCAAATTTTCCCAATCATCCTTGCGCCCAATGCGTTAGCGATAAAGATAAAAAACCGGCCAAGTGCGAGTCGGACTGGCACACGAAGAATTCCGTACCATACACCTTAATTTTTATTAGGTATTTGTTGTTCTAGCGGCAATAGAAATAAATAATCCGTGAAAATATCAACTGTCTACCTATTACGGTTCTTGAGATACAGCCCGCTGACAGACAGACAGACAGACGGACGGACGGACAACGGAGGCTTAGTAATAGGGTTCCGTTACCCTTTGTGTACGGTACCCTAAACATTAAATTGTTTTGTGGTTAATATTATGATTCGGCTAAAGTGGCCTTTTTAGACCCGCAGTTGTACCTATACAGTGTGGCAGGAATTCCATAGGTACGTACGGTACCAACTTCGACAAAAGTATATCGTGAAGAACACACATACGAACTTTTTTAAAACCAGGCAAGTTCCTGGAATTCGTTTCACTTTCTGTTTTTTTTTTTTGATTTTTGTAGTAAGTGAAAAATAAAAAAAAAACCTTTTTACAAAAAAATAAAACCGACTTCCAAAAACAAAACACTACAAAGTAAAAAATAACTTTAATTTCGGAAGTCGGTGTTCAAAAACGAAATAACCAAAAACACTGACTTTTAGTGGTACGCAGGTAGCACTAAAAAGTGAAACCACAAACATAGCGTGCCGGCGTGATGTTATGTTATGAACTGGTGTAAACAATTAACAGACATGCGATTTCAAAAATCCCGATCCATTTGCTATCATTTATTGAAGAGTTCCGTTGCCTATTCTATTCTATTCTACCTCCGAATGTCTTCATCAGATCTTCACCAAATTAAAATGGGACCAGTCGAGAAAATACTCTTCCAAACAAAAAATCATCCAAATCGGTTAACAATTGGCGAAAATATAGTTGAACAAACATTCTTCATGGGATCCCATCATCAGATCCTGACTTATACCTTCCATCATCAGCTCAGTAACATGAGATGATGATTACCAAGCACAAATATCTAATATGAATTGATGAAAAACATTGTGATTATAAAATTTGAGGGTTTCCCTCGATTTTCATGGGATGCCATCATCAGATTCTAACTTGGTGACAATGGGACCACCTCAGGAGTATAGGCTTCCGAATAAAAAAATAACTAATCTTTTTGGTCGTAGTAAAATTATACGGCATTGCCAGGCAGTAAACGGGCAGAAGTCGGCCAGGCTGTTACGCGACCGCTGACGGGCTAGTCTGACAAGTTCATAATACGAAATTGCAAGGCAATTCTGTTTAAACCGTAAATTGCCTGAAAATAAGAGTTCGTCGTTGGTACCCGTTATCATTTCTGTAAAGGTCGCTTTGGTCGCTGCGTTAGTGCTAGTTGCAATAAAATCGTATGGAATTCTTAGCGGTAGCTTAGATATCACGAAAAGTTTATGCGTCGTTAAATCTATATCTATACTAATATTTAAAGCTGAAGAGTTTGTTTGCTTGAACGCGCTAATCTCCGGAACTACTCCGGTCCGATTGAAAAATTATTTCGATGGAGCAAACACAATGCGCGGGTCAACTAGCGTAAAATAAAAAATGAAAAGCGTTCTCTGTCAGCACATTGAGGAGTCCGGGTTTTAACGACTTAGCTTTTCGAGGAAACTCGGCTAAAGTTAAGAATTCAACTCAATTTTACTTTGCAGATACCGTTAATATCATTTTACAATTCAAGAATTTTAGTGCTGTTCCTGATTTCACATACCTTTAAATGGAACAAAATACATTAGCAATACCTACATTGTTTATTTCTCTTGAATATTTAAATACAACTTTTCAGATATTGATTTCCTTATAGGTACTTAAAGTTATCCGTTATCGATGAACAACAGTTTTATTGTTCACCAACGGTTTTAACAAGCTATTATAAAGCTTTGCTTACTTTATGGCCTGTTAATGTGTTTCTCGTAAAGCTAAGGTTTTGTTTTTAGTACAAGTAGTACTTACTTAAAAATTAGGTACTCTAAAAATAGGTTCGATATCAATTTTCGTATGTGCATATAACTACTTTTCACTACCCAGTATGTGTAAATAACGTATTAGAGGGTCTAAAAAGGTCGGGTTGTGGAATCCGTTCGAAAGAGTCACCGCGGCCCTGGAACGCAAAGGGCATTAGAGGAACACGGATGGGTTTTAGTCAATAAGAGTCTGACACTCCCTTCTGCTTCACCCAGAGCGGGAGGAGTCATTTGATGATTTCCCATCCTTAAAAAAAGGGTCTAAAAAGGCCACTTTAGCAGAATCAGGAAGCAAATCACGCTACCCGTCACTGTCAAATTTTCCCAATCAACCTTGAACCTAATGTGTTAGCGATAAGGATGAAAATGAAACTTGACAGATTGTTGCGTGACCTGTGGATTGTAGTCGGCACATGTGTGTGCCATTGGGCGTCAACTGAAATTGACGCATAATGGCATCCCACATCATACCATATCACGCGGTTTAATTTATTCTTTTTTAAACTCTGTGTTTAATATCCTATGGCCCTCGATCGACCAAAACAACATGGCGGCCATCGATTTTTATACAGTAAAACTATTCAATTTGTTGTTGCGTCGCGACGGCTATTGCGTCCAGATGATCACAGGTTAATATTGGAAGGAGCTCGTGGCTAAATAATAACAGCCGCACGAGTCGATTTTCAAGGTTAAGCAACGCTTGCCAAGGTTGGTCTGTGGATGGGTGACCATCTTAACATACCGAGTTTCCTCCATGCCTCGGAAAGCCCGTTAAGCAGTTGGTCCCGGCTGTCATTTGCAGATCTTTGGCAGTCGTTACGGATTGTCAGAAGCCAGTAAATCTGACTCCAGTCTTGCCAAGATGTAGGTACCGTGTTACCCAGTTAATGGGTCGTGGAGGTCTGGTAGGCAGCCGCTCCAAGTAAAACACTGATATTCAGCTGAATCCGGTTTGACTGGAAGCCGACCCCAGTGTAGTTGGGAAAAGGCTAGGCATGATGATGATGATCACAGGTTCATATTGTTATTCTAATACCATTCTCCTAAAGTGGCCTTTTTAGCCCCCCTTAACCTTCTTTGACAGGTGTTAAGGTTTGACAAAATACTAGTCGAACTCATTCAAAAATCGGCGGCCCGTTTCTAGTTTTTTAATTCACCCTTTAAGGGGAAACACGTGGGGTTCTATCTGAAAGCGGGAAACACGTGGGTGACGTGCTAGTTACCCAAGTATATGTATAAGTATGTCGGAAAAAATGAAACTTTTTTTTTTTTTTTTAATTGAATTCTTGAAACAGTCATATCCTATGTAAAATCAAATTAAAATTTAATATTCCATAAGCTAAACTATAAATAAAAAAGGTATGTGTCAACTAGCCGCCATCTTAGTCAAATCGAGTAAATACCTACCTACCTATCATAAAAAGCCAACCTAAGCCGAACTTTCAATACAGTCGGGACCATTGACAAAAGCAGTAATCAATGAAATAGGAAAAGCTGCATTATGCCTTTTCCATTTTACAGTTTATTATTATAGATATCATAATATGTTTAATGACTGCTCGTGTGAAATATAATGGTCTAGGAAATAATAGCATGCTTGTCGGTCGTAACATTTACTACAAAGTTTTATAGATGTGTGTTGGTTGGGAACTAACTACGAGAAATTTTTAGTTTTATTTTTTTTATTTTATATTCAGTGGTTTATGTAGGGGCCGCGGAAATGGGATGCAGAGCGGGTCTAAACACACCCCTTAAATCAAACGATTTAACTCGTAATGGCCTAGAGATAGTTAATCCGGGTAGCTGTTTGTGTATGTGATTTTGTGTGTTAGTGAACGCAACCACGATACATGAGAAATTCCAAGTATGGGGCACCGTTTATTTTTTTTAAGTTGCTCTGCTATATCATTCACAGAACTTCAGGTTTTATTTATGTAGAGCATATTTTAATATATAAATGAAGTTTAGCCTTAAGCCGCAAATGTGGGCACTATCAGGATCGGACTGGCCATACATTCGAATTTCGAAGTTGCGATTTCCCGCCGGGCAATAACCTATGTACAAAGCCCCCCCGCCAGGTCCTGGCTTGAAGAGCTTGCTGGAAGCCGGGCGTAGGTAGGGTAGGGGGTTGCGGAATTTGTTCGAGTCACCGCAGCCCTGGAATGCAAAGGGCCATGGATGGGTTTTAGTCAGTAAGAGTCTGACACTCCCTTCTGCTCCGCCAAGAGCGGGAGGAGTCATTCGATGGCAACCCATTCCAAAAAAATAGAGGTAGGGTAAGGAGGCCCGCGTATCCTAGGGTGCGGCTCTAACTTACTTTCGACCTACATAATAAGGGTGCAAAATTGTTCTAGCTCGCTTTGCTCGCACTTGCATTCCTACAGTATCGTACGTCTTGATCTCTCCCACATATATAGTCAAAAGAAAATCCAACCTTTCCGAGGTAGAATGAAAAATTTGTGGCTCGCTTCACTTCACTCACTCTTGAATTCCCGACCATTTAGTTTTTGACCTTTCCTGTGTGAATCAAAATGTCAATGCCATGCCATGATGGTAAAGATGGCAAAGAGAACTGTGGCTTAAGCCGCGGCAGCCTCCCAAACACGTTGAAAAAATTTTGTCCCGATTAAAAATAGTGTCAGATTATAGCTAACCCTATTTCTTGCAGAAAACAAAACGTCAGCTGGCTGCAGCTCGGTGGGAAGGTCGTCAGCTAGCGCCCTGAAGGGGGCATCTATCGCCTACTTAAATTCACCAGCTGACGAGTTTTCCCACCTTGCTAGCTGACTTTGTTTATTACTTACAGGATCACATCAACTTTCAGCTTACAATTTCTCCCAATGGGTAAAATTGTAGCTGATGGTTACTGTGATTCTGTGATGAAATGGGGTGTTCAAAGTTATTCGACTTTATGCTTCATGCTCCGACTGAAAGATTAATCTTTTGGAGCCTTTATTTATTATTTTTAAGAGAAGAGCTTAGGTGAAGCTGACAATCCATACAAACGATTATAACCCCGAAAACTTAGGCTCCATATTATCAAGTTATTTAGATTATTCACAAATATTCTGCCTCACGACCAAAAACTGCAAATATTGTGAAATCTGTTCCTCAATTAATGTTAGTCAATGGTGACTGTTGGTATTATAATACTATTAGAAAGCTTATTAAACAAGGACTTGTATCGTGTAATTTGTAAGACAAGTATCATTACATTTATTTTGAGTAAACTGTCACAATATCCAAAAAGATGTTTGAAGAAATTTTCATAGCTTGATCTTTACGACGCTTCATTCTCAAAAATAGAAAAGGCAATTTATCTATAAATTGTTATTTAAGGAATTCATTCATTCAAGAACTATCTGAAAAGTCAGTTTGGTCACAACAAACTCAAGGTTTTCGCTTTGTAATTATCGTAATTGACTATGTATATCAAATTGTGCATAGGTGTCCGACAAATTATTTAACCTTCAAGCGGGCGCGTGGGTATTTGTAGCGACAGCGGTCGCGCGTAACCTTAAAGACCTATGTGAGATTTCAGGAATTTAGAATACTGGTAAATTAATAATTATTTATGTTCTATATTCAGACATTATAAATTTTTACCTAGGCAACATTTTTTTGGAATTAAAATTAAAACAACCCACTATCGTTCGATTACACACCAGCTATGCACGCCAGACCCGCTAAACCAAAGTTTTGTTCTCTTGGGAGAATGATTTGTGTTCTCATTTTTATTTAGATGTTTTTATTTTTTATTAGTTCTATGCAATCGAATAATTACTATCAAAGTGTTTATTTTATCAACTCAGGTATTTTACTTCGAAATTAGTCATCTCGTCAAGGTAAAAGAAAGAGCCAGGCGCGTGTAGTCCTTTCGACGCCTGCGCCGCGACCTAAACAAATGCATTCTATTCCACTACAGAGGCTCGGTGAAGAGTGGAATGCAGTCATTTTCGTGCATAGTGAATTAATGAAAAGCTACTGGTAAAGAGAAATACTTGTGGCGAGAAATCTCGATGTAATCAGTGAAAACTTAACGAGCGCGGTCGATTCGACGCCGCGCGACCGCTTGAAGGTTAAGTGTGTCTCCTCACTTATCAGCTCCATTTTGTTTAAATTGATGGGAGAGGCAGAAAATGGTATTAAAGATTGCTGTCCCAAAATTGTAAGAATGAGCAGTGGGTGTAAATCACAGGACAGTCACGAAGAACTTATTACTTAGACCGAATTCAGGCGATTTTTCATTATAATAAAAATATGTGCTAACCTTTTATATCCTCAGATGTGACGTCGTGGTTTTCTTTGTTCGCCTGGATCTTCTCAATGAGGTGCTCCAGTCGACTGCTGTTGCCTTTGAATAGCATGATCATATCTCCAGCAGCTGGGAGGCTCTCACCGTGCTCGAAGCTGCTCGCCTAAGGAAGTCGCGCTCGGCAGTACCCCGGCGGCCGCTGGTTGCCGCAGGTGCATCGGTTCCAGTTTATTTTGGTATTTTTTGTGAGTGCATTTATGCGATTGCGAATTAATGCGCGGCGCGTGTCGGACAGGTGCCACTAATTGTGGGGGCGCGGGGCGCGGGCTGCGCTTCGTGCGCTTCCTCCACGCCAATTATTTGGGTGCCTGCTGCCGATCAGCTTAATTAACGACAATCATTCTTGGCACGCACCTTTATTTCCCGATAACAGGTGGTTGCGAGTTTGAGGCCAGTGTCGTCCGTATCGACGAAATGATATAATGAGGGAGTAGTGTTCCGGTGGTCGGCGAGCTCGTGCTCGTGCGAGGTGCTGCGGCGGACGAGCGCCGTGAGCGGCGAGTGCTGCGCGACTGTCCCGAGCGCGCGGCACAGGGCGAGTCGCTCCGAGGTGCAGCACCCTGCGCCCCGCCCCGCCGCCCCGCCCACACGACCTCCCCCCACTTGCACCCACTCACTCTTTCCAGCTTCCGAAGAAAGCTCAATTTACACCCTAATATCAATAGTTAGCGAGAGCAACTTCAATGTCACACCACTATGCCGCGGCAGCTTCTGATTCTTCAATCACCATATTATATGTGCGTGTCCTTCACCTACTTCCGTACGACCCTTACCATACCAAAGCATGAACATCAAACTGCTAACAAAAGGCGATATCCTTATTTCATTTCGTAATATGATTTATTTCTACCACCAAAACAGCTTCTTCGTGTACCTACGAGTTCAAGAACTCCCCAGCGTGCTTAATCAGACGGCACATTGACATATCGCATCAGTTTGACAGTCGCGAATCCGCCAGGCGCCTCGAGTTTCGAGTAATGAGTCGGATGACAGCAAGACGACGCTAAAAGCTTTTCAAATCTAGAGCTCGAAGGAAAACTGGTTTTAGATTTTCCTCGTTCCACCCACAGTGGGCGCGGCCAATGGGCGCCGGCGCCCCGCGCGCCCTCTCTCCGCGCCGCTCCACTAAACTTCGCTAAACAATGCACTCCGCCAAATACTTTGCTCTACGTACCTTTTACCTTTTCAGTGATCGTCTCTTTGTTGAGGAGACACCTCTTTGTTAACCTTTTAGCTTTGTAAATGGTAGCAATGGCAATCGAGTACTGCTTTTATTTTCATTCAACGTGCTCTGTCTGCTGTGTCATTATTATAACGCGGATTAAAGTATAATTTAAACCGAGAGCTAGTGATGGTCACCGGGCGGGCGCGGATCGCTCCTCTGGGGGCGATACTCCGCGACATCGCGGTGGTCCTTTTAGTTGTGCATATATTAGAGGGATTAGCGGCCAGTCTGCCACGCCGCAGCTGTAACGGATAAACTGAAAACATTCGCTTAGAATGCCCGAAACCAGATTTGGTCCGCCAGGGATTCTACAAAGTAAACAAGCCAAATAAATGTAATTTCGAATTAGGTATCTGCATTAGCTTTCGGCGTTTCATTAATTTATTTTTAAATACGGACGATAATTTATAAAAGTAAAAGATTTTCTTTTTTTTGTCTAAGGGTGGAAAACTCATGATATTTAGGAAACCATCAATACCTAAGTGTTAACGCAATCCGTAATACTTAGAAGCATACCTCAGAAAATGGATGTAGACTGAGTGACGTGGAGTATAGAACATTACCTACTATACCTACGGCTACTTAATAGAAACATCCGGCCACGTTCGACGAGTCGCTCTTGCGAGAAAATCATCTCATCTGCCTAGCCTTTTCCCAACTATATTGGGGTCGGCTTTCAGTCAAGCCGGATTTAGCTGAAAACCAGTATTTTACGAGGAGCGGCTACCTACCAGGCCTCTACAACCCAATAACTATGGGTAACACGGTACTTCATGGCAAGACTTGGAGTCAGATTTACTGGCTTCTGACTATCCGTAACGACTGCCAAAGATCTACAAATGACAGCTGGGACCAACGGCTTAACGTGTTTTCCGAGGCATGGAGGAAACTCGGTATGTTAAGATGGTCACCCATCCACAGACCAACCTTGGCAACGTTGCTTAACCTTGAAGATCGACCCATGCGGCTGTTACTATCTAGCCACGAGCTCTCGGAAACCAATTTCATAATGATTAAAAGTATCTTGGACGTCCTCATCAAATAAAAATAGGCTCTTGCGAGAAAAAAACCTGAAAAAAAAAAAACCTTTAGGTACCAAAAATAACCTTTTCTTAGGAAAGATAAGAATATCTTTCTTGAAACTGACGAGTAAAGTAAAATATTTTTTTTTCAAAATTTTGTCTCTTTGTTTTCAGAGAAATGATAAATTTTCATCAATTTTATATCTAATTTCACAACTTTGTTCCGCGAACGTCTTGTGGTCACAGAAGCACCTTGTGCACCTTTGAACTGAGTTGGTTCAGTAGATTCGGAGGAAAATTGGCTGTGGCAGGTGGAAGCACAGAGAGAGAGAGACAGTCAGTCAGACGGAACGGAACCCTTATCCTCGATCCTTGAGCCTCTGAACCCGGTTCCCTGCTCCTATAAGGGTTCCGTTTTTGCATAAGGACGTTCGAAACCGCAAAAATTATACATAGAATCATTTCAGAAAAATCTGAATTTGGGGATTGATTAGTAATAAGTAGGTACATAATATCTCTCTATCATGCGCTAGGTAGAGTAGAATGAACACGGACGTTTATGCTTTTATGCATGTTTTGACGCTCGCAAGGGATTACAAACATTTAGGGTACTTCCCGTTGACCGAGTCATGAAATTTGGCAAGCAGACAGATCTTACAGTAAGTACAAGTGCAGGAAAAAGTCTGAAAATTGGGAAATTGTAGTTTTATCATATAAAAAATCATAAAAAAAAACTTATATTTTCGGTTGAAGAATTGACAGTTTTAACGTGATGAATGCAATTGTTTCAAAACCTAACTTCAGTTTGGTCTTTAATCTTACCTGCTATATTTTACTTTCATAAACTTCTGTAGGTAATGAATAATCGGAAAAAATTAAGACTCGATCGAAATCCTCAGTGCGCGAACCTTTTTCAGGAACTGCGTTATTTCTGTCATACCACGTAAATAAACTGTAGATGGGTATCAAAATAGAGATCAATTAAATAAAACGCTTCAAATCTCCCAACATGCGCAAATCGTAAACACATCTCATCTATTCAATAAAGTCGCACATTTCACGTGGATTACAGAAACTTGACAAATTAATGAACATTAAATATGTAAAAGGCGCTCGCGGGGTAGGATTGACAGCGAGTTGTCGGGTGCCGTCGCCATCGCCCGCTGCGAGAGGGTTAAACATTAATACTTAAGCGAGCCCACCTCACTCCTGACGCGCCCGATTACTCTGTCACTGAGCTAAATCTCCCAGCCTGAATAAAGTATTATGAAAAAGTGCTTCTTATCTACATTGCCACGTTGCCAGCAAGGTCCACTTTGATGAGGGTCTGAATTTCAGCTGTAATGACACATTCTTTACTTTTTGTAACGTTGTTTAGTAAATAATACTTAGGTGGTTTATGATTATTTTACCTACCCACGTCGTGGAGGAGAAAATCTTCGATACGATCAAAATATTTGAATGGGTCGTTGGGTCGCGTCCCGACGCTCGGTAAGTATCTATCTTTAGAAATGCCGCTGCCTGGAAGGTATTAAGGCTTTAATTGTTTAATTGAATATTTTTACAATACTTTTGTGTTTAAAAGGTTTCAAAAGGATCCAAAAGGGAAAATTAAATACTCATTACTTGAGGGACCGTTTTGGTTTTAGGGTTCCGTTTCTCTTTATACTATGCCGTAGTCAACAAGGAACTCCGTAGTTTCGCTATGTCTGTCTGTCCTATCCGCGGTTTAACTCAGAGATGCTTAGCAATAGAAAGTTGGAATTTGGTATGGATAGGTGTACGTATTAATCACCCCGTAAAAGTGGTAAAATATAAATGAGAAAAAAAATCATTAATGATGATTTTTTTTGTTTTTCTGATGGTTTGAAGTGTAGGATAGGTCGATTAAAATATAGATTTGATTGGTGTTTCAAAACTATTTTTCCATCCAAGGATCCATTTGCGAAATATTAAGTATGCTATCAAACGAGCGCGCCTTACAGTTAAAGTGCAAATGTTTGTTAGTGTCAAGGGTAACACCCCCCCCCCCACTCTCTGCCAGCTAAACGGTTGTTTTTGGAGACGCGGAAAAAAAACATGGTAGTAACATATAATATTACGAATTTCAAAGGAAAACTACATACAGCTTTGAAGGCTTACAAGCTAATGAGTAATAGACCAACTTATAAAATGTTACTATTGAGACGGGAAGTGCTTTTTTATAAAACCAGTTTGGACAGGAGGTCTCGGACGTCCAAAACAATAACTTTGCATAATAATTCAGATTTAAAAGCCTTTTACAGGAAGTACAAGTTAATGTTCAACAACGATAATGCTGCAATTTATCAAATTCCCAACTGATGCGGAGTGAGCGCGGCAAACACAAGCATCTTGAATATTTGATGCGGGACTGACGGCGCCCCGCTTCTTCCGAACTTACTCTAATGTTCAACCCTTGATTTGTATTTGTACGATACGACTCGTGAAATCTATCCGCTATCGTGTCATTAAACTTTCATTCTTTGTTTACAGAGCTGACAGAAAATTGTTGTTTCGAACGCAGCATTCCTAATTACATAGTTACAGGCGGGTTAAGGCCCAGCTCAGTTTCTGATCGATCGTTTATCCGCTATTTGTCATAACCCTGTTGGTTGGTTCGTGGTTAATGGACAGATAAACGACCGATAAAGTTACTCAGAAACGTCCCTGAAATATATTTATATAAAACTAGTTGACCCACACAACTTCGTCTGCGTCACAATTTTCATTACTGCTCCGCTCCTATTGGTCTTAGCGTGATGATAGCCTATAGCCTTCCTCGATAAATGGGCTATTAACACTGAAAGAATTTTTCAAATCGGTCCATTAGTTCCTGAGATTAGCGCGTTCAAGCAAACAAACAAACTCTTCAGCTTTATATATTAGTATATAAGATATACCTATAATATATTAGTTGTATAGTTCTTATGTATACAAAGAACCCTTATAAGATCACTCCTCTTGTCCGTCTGTCTGTCTGTCCGTGTGTCACCACCGATTTACTCTGGAACGGGTGGACCTAGCTAGTTGAAATTTATACCAGATATTGAGGTACTTAAATAGTCCCTATTACCTATGTGTATAAAAATCAAGGTCCTGAGTAAACACGATAAAAAGATATGGGCAAATTTAGATTTTCGCGAAAACTTGTAAGTACCAAAATTTACCTTCATTTTCAACTTTTTTATTTTTCGCAATTTTCCCTTTACTTGTGCTGTAAGGCCTTGCTTTTAACCAAAACTGTCAATTCTAGGTCAACCGGAGGTACCCTATAGGTTTTGGGTCGAAATCTTATACATATGGTACTTCCCGTTGAAATAGAATCACGAAATTTGGCAAAAGGTAATTTCTTACAGCACAAATTACCAATAATAACCTACATATTAACAATAATAACTAAAATAAATAAATTAACTAAACTTACAACGCAATTAAATATGGCATCGAAAAATTTGTCCTCAACGCTGTCAGCTGGTAATGTGAATCAAATCAAATTATCAAGTTGGTCTTAATTAAAGTATCTAAAATATGAGTAGGTAGCAAACTTAAAGTATCTGCTATAAATAACAAATAAAATTAACTAAACCAACTAGAAACTAAAATATAGCATAAAATCATCTAACTTATCTCACATCAGCATGCATCAGTTATCCTTATATCACTCAAATAAAGAAAAATAGCTAAAGAAACACAAACGCCAATTTGCGTAGTCACCACGATACATTAAACACAAAACATTAGAAAAAAAATGAGCAAATGCATACAGCATTTAAATATTTATTTCCGAGCATGACGGTGTGTTGTCAACAAACACCCAAGTATTTTTTGTGCGTACCTGAGTCTCCCGGGACCGGCGAAGTGGGACATGCGTCTGTTCACGTCCTAATAAATCAGTGGGACAGCCGTCATTCCGATGGATTAGGCACGTCCCTATTCTCCCCTTCCGCGTAACTTTTTGCGTCATATGCCTTTCATACAACTCAATCATGAGCTTATTTCTATAATAGCTTTGTTAAAGCTTTCATTATGATGATTTCATTTGTTTAAATATTATTGAGTCATTTTGGGATATCAATGGGGTATTTTACTAAAAAAATGTAATTACTCCGTCTGATAGATTTTCAAAAAATATTGGACACGTATTTTTTCTTTTTTCTCGTAAACAAATAATAAAGAGGATACAGCGAGTTGAAGACACGCGTGACGTCATATGGCTTGGTAAAAATGTACCAAATTTACTAAGGCAGATGACGTCACGCGTGTCTTCAAGTCTATAATCTATCAGACGGACTAATTACATTTTTTTTGTAAAATACCCTATTGTGCTCCCGAGAAATGTCAAAGACGTAAAAATTAGGCAAACCCACCGCCGCCACTGCCAACTTTTTACGTTTATTGAGTAGAGACTTTTGTAACGTGTAGACGTGTAGGTAACAAAGGCGGACTAAATGCCTTACCAGTCATTCAAGGGTGGTGGGGTGGAGAGATAAAATGTCAGGTGAATCTTTACAAGTACTTGGGATTCGTACTCGACAGCCAGTGGAACTTCGCACTCTGTGAACGCTGTCTAGTTTGGGGGTCCTCTATCACCTCCAGCAGGAGCCTCTATGTAGGGAGCGTTCGGTCCGTCGAATGTAATGATGGTGGATAACTTTACAGTGGCAATGGTATCAGGGTACTAAGAGCCATTTTGCATGATGAAATATTATGCAGTGTTCATATACGATTTATTAAATAATCAAGTTACCACCGAATAAAGAAATCTCCAAAATGTGGCTTCCTTCTTCTTTCTTGAACCCTTAATTTTAATACAAAGGGTGGTTCACGGTTTATTTGATAAATAATTTGGGGTCGTTTCACAGTCATCGAGGAGCGTAAAATCAAGGCCACACAGCAAGCCGATCGATGGGGGTGGCGTTTTTTGGAAAGATTGCGGAGAGATAGCGACGTCAGGGTGGTCTGCTCATGCATGATACGCCACTTCGCCCAGTACAAGAGTTGTTTTTATAAATGTACGTGATTGTACCTTTTTACAGTCCTATGGATGATCGATTGTGCCACGTTCAGAACAAAATAGTAATTAGATCATTACAATTATAGGCAGTCGGTACTTTTAATTGAATCTGAGAATAAAAATCAGAGGTGACTGACAACTAAATTACCATAACTTGTGGTGGTGAAAACTCCTGTTATGACAAAAAAGCTACAGACTACAAAACTCAAAATGATTTGGCCTCCCAATCTCTAAGTTAAAACTGAGGACAAAAATGTCGAGATTCCGACACGAGTGTGTAATGTGTGTAATAAACACTGCCGGCTACAAATGGGACCGCCTGATACTATCCGGATCCTCCACCATCTTATTTAAGACACTTTACTCGCCTGGACATAAACATTATTTTTTTTTTTACAAAATTAAATTTTAGGAACCAAAACAAAGTCGTAAAATATAAATATTTGTATTTCATGAGCAAAAATATGTTCACTGTTAGATAGATTACTAACGTAATAAAGTGGTTATTGCGTGCAAGAAAACAAGAGTTATTTGTATAGAGATACGTCACAGCGAAAACAATAACTTGACCAATAACAACAAAAGACAACACGCTGATGCTGTCAAAAGCCTAGTAATGAGTAACTAGAAATGACAGTTGAATAGTTATGGTGTGCGGAGTGCGCGATAGGCGGAGTCACGTGCTGCGGCGATGGTATCCCTGACGCGGTCTCTGAGCGTTACATCTCACACGAAATGGGTCAATTAAGACGTGGGAGTGAGTCATACGTGACCGTGACGCCTGATCTGCGACCGATACGACGCCGTGCGACGTTTCACGCCTCTACCGTCGTAAAGCCTGCTGCCACGATCTCTTAACTGTTAAGGTCGTAGCCGACTTGAACGACATCGCTCCCACACGGAAAAATAATGTTCATTGAAATGTAAGCTTCAGGGCGTCCTCTGTAGGTATACTCTCCATTGACCCGCGCGGTGTACGCACGCAGACTTCTCGGCTGAAGCATGTTACTAGCTTGTCGATCCGCGGGAACTCGAGCTATTCTCTTCATCGTCAAGTGCGATAACAATGATCGCCAGATCGCGCATTGAAATCGAGACAAAGCTAAAAAATTCGAATTATTTTAATGGAAACTAACCGCAAACTGTGCCGCGAAAAGTGATAGCCTGCTGCTAGCTGTCGGCGCGTAGACAGCGAGCAGTCATCTCCGTTTAAGGCGGTGTTGGAATAGGGTCGTGTTAGAGAGCTACGACCCTTAGTCTGTGTCTTCATCGGTAATCGCTTCTTGTCCATTAATTTCTCCATTGAACTAAAGGCAGTGAACATGTCAGGGCGTGAACCCCAAATCACTTCCAATTCCGGTGGCAATCAACGACGAGATGGTTTGAGTACCCGCCCTTATAAATTGTCAGATAACTACTTCTATTGCTTTTGTAAGTGACCTCGACAATATTAGGATCTCGAAAAAAATTTATGTTGCCAAATGCTACGCTTTTTGTGATTGGACTGGGAGTGACAACTTTTTATCGACAACGTTTTGTGTTGGGTACAAAAAAGAAGTGTTCCGTGGGACACTGTTCCGCAGTAACAGTGCAGTAGGCGGCATGAGCATGGCGAAACGAACCGAAACGCATGCGCGGCCTGGTGGCTACTGCGCCGAGGTCACATCGCCGCCCGAGACTTACAAGTAGGTACCGTGACGGTGTAGGCTCCGCTCGCCCCTTGCATCTTGCCTCTTTCGACTAAAATATTCCAATATCCCCTTTTTTATTATTTTGGTGTAGTGATTCGCCCCCTTACAAAGGGAGGAGTGGAAAATTGTCATTTAAATAATTATTTTGGTATATCGATTCGCCCCTTGCGGCATTTGCTTTGAAATTTAACCACGAACAATACAGTTGACAGAAAGTGCACACTTTATGAATAACGTCATGTTTGATTACTTTTAATAACTCGTATCTGTAAATGCCACCAACTCGTGACGAGTTGTAACAGAAAAAAAATAATTCCAAACCATATCGTGTGACATATCAAATGAAAGGGTTTCCTGTAAGAGTTTTAATATATACATTTTTAGTTTTTTTTTTTTAGTTTTGATCTTTAATTTCGGAAGTCGGTGTTTTTGGTTATTATTTCGTTTTTTGACACCGACTTCCGAAATTAAAGTTCTTTTCTTTCTTCCGAAGTTATTTTATACATTTTAGTGTTTTGTTTTTGGAAGTCGGTTGTATTTTTTGTAAAAAAAGTTTTTTATTTTTCACTTTTTAGTGGTACCGACCTGCGTATCCATTAACAGCATACCGGCGTGATGTTATGTTAAGAACTGGTGTAAACAATAAAAAGACATGTGATTTCAGCAATACCGATCCATTTGCTATCATTTATTGAAGAATTCCATAGCCTACCTCGTCAGATCTTCACCAAAATGAAATGGGACCTGTTCAGGAAAATACTCTTCGAAACAAAAAAAAAAAGAATCATCCATAGGTATGGGCTGACAATTGGCGAAAATATCGCTGGCGAAAACATTTTTCATGGGATCTCATCACAGTCTGTTCTGGATCTCATCGTTAGATCCTAATTTATACAGCAACATGAAATAATAATTCCCAGACACAAATATCTGAATTGCGTTAGAAAGTTTATAAAAAACATTGCATGTGCCTATAAAAGAGGGTTTCCCTCGATTTTCATGGGAAACCATCATTAGATTAGATTGGGAAGTATCCTTTCAGATAAAACAAGAATTTTTCAAATCGGTTGTTAAATGACGGAGTTATGAGTTATACAACCGAATTGTGAACCTCCTCTTTTTTTGAAGTCGGTTAAAAAAGATGATGGGTAGAGTACTACCCATCATCATCTAAGCTGCTTGGGATGAAATAACGTGCACAGAGATCAGAGCATCCATCAGCAAAATGGCCATTACAACAAAGCAACGGGACCTGATGATATTTCGGCTGAACCTTGGAAGAGACTCGGAGACGCGGGCGAGTACTTGCTACGGGCCCTATTTAATAAAATCCCTCATGACGGTATACCTGATGCATGGAGGATGAGCTCTTTGGCACCATTTTACAAAAATAAGGGCGATATAAGCACTGTGGTAACTACCGGCCAATAAAGCTGATCTCCCACACGTTTAAAATATGGGAACGAGTGATAAATGAAAGATTACGACATCTCACAAAAATCACAGAAAACCAACGAAGAAGAAGAACAGTTAGGAGAGCCGAACCCAATTAGAAATGAGACAACGCTGGTAGAAGAAGAATCACTTCGACATGTTTCTATTCTCCTAGTACTTGTGAATGTTTAGCGCTCACAATTCCTGTCAAAAAATACTTTGACATTTTCAGAAACTAAGAAACATTGAAAAAAAAAAGTATTGAAGTTTTACGAAAAAAAAAGTATGAAATAAAAATAAAGTACTTTTAACTTACTAACAATCTGGGGGGAACTGGGGTACCTAATATTGAAAGGAGCGAGTAGATACACTTACGCAATTAGGGGAAGATCCAATAGGGCGAGCGGAGTCTACACCGCCGTGACCAACTTACCAATTCTACAATACATATTTAGACTGTTCAATGTGCTAAAACACTTCAGAAAATGAATACCTAGATAGCCTACAACGAAACGGTTAAATAACATTAAAATCACTCATCTGCCTAGCCTTTTCCCAACTACATTGGGGTCGGCTTCCAGTCAAACCGGATTCAGCTGAATGCCAGTGTTTTACGTGGAGCGGTGAGAAATATGTCAGGAGCAGGTACTTAGTCAGCTGGAAGCGGAATAAAACAAGGTAACGTCTCGATAGCACAGAGTATATTCGCAGACTAGCGCGGCGGCGGTGACAATAACAAATTGTAGTTAATAACCTACTACCCACTTAGTCTAATTCTCAACATACATCACACCTCCCTTCTTAAATTACAATAGTTTCATCAATACATTAAGATTTATTATTCAAGTACATTGGAATCGAATAACCGGTTTACGTGTTCGCTTTGGGTACTCTGCTTGCTGCTGATCTGATAAACCAGGTGATTGATTAGATGGCTGATCAGAATCAACACCTCCTACTTCATCGTTTATTGTTTGTTTCGACTTATTTCCCTCAACCACATTCTCATCACTGCGGTCTTCCTCATTCTTCCTCGACTTTAATGAGTTATCCTCAGCCTGCGCTACGGAGCTCTCACCCTCCATCGTTCCCTCTTCTTCAGTGTTCGGTCCACCAACCGATACTCGAGATCTGCGCCGTATCTGATCAACGTGTCTTTTAATGAATTGACCGTTATCCCTTGCTATTATATACTGACGGGCACTATCCACGTTTGTAATCGAACCCTTTACCCATTTATTTGAGGAATTGTAATCCCTCATCCAAACGGGATCGCCCTCGTTGAACGATCGCAAAACCCCACCTGATGAATCGATTTGTCTCTGCTGCGCATCCTGCACTCTGGTACCTACTGATCGTTCCGTTCGTAACAAATCCAACCTGGACCGTAGTGTTCGTTTCTGCAACAACATAGCGGGTGTCTCACCAGTTGTGCTGTGCGCCGTGTTTCTGTATGCTAGTAAGAATGATTGTAAAGCTGTGTCTACATCCACGCGATCCCTAATAGCCTTTTTGATAGTGCGTTTGCATATGTTAACTGCATTTTCTGCTGCTCCGTTTGACGACGGATGATAAGCAGGCGAAAAATACTGCCTAATTCCATTTTTTATTAGAAAATTTTTAAATTCTGTACTGGTGAAGGGTGGTCCCTGATCTGATACCAACTGTTCCGGTAAACCAAACCTCGCAAAAGTCGAACGTAACACTTTAATAACATTTGACGCGTTAGTTCGTGACATTTCAAATATTTCTAGCCATTTTGAAGATGAATCTATCAATACCAGAAATGTCATACCTCGATATGGGCCCAAAAAATCGATGTGAAGTCTAGTCCACGGTTGGTTATAATACGGCCATGGTTGGATGATAGATCGCGGCGGCGCGTTCGCTTCCGCCGCACATGTCTCACAGCTTTTACCTAAGTCCTCGATATCTTTATCGATGTTAGGCCACCAGACATAACTCCTAGCCACACTTTTCATCTTTACGATACCCATGTGACTGCTATGCAATTGTTGTAATATGTGCCCTTGTAATGCCTGTGGAATTACCATGCGATAGCCCCACATTATACACCCACATTCTATATATAATTCGTTTTTCCTTGCATAGAATGGTTTAATCTCTTCACTACTGGGACTAACTGACGGCCAACCTGAATGTATGTATAACATCACCCTACTAAGCACCTTATCCTTGGATGTCACACGCTTGATATCACTGCTAGTGACGGGTAAGAAATTTTCTACAAAGTTAACATAAGTACTTTCTCTTTTTGACTTATCAGCGCAATTATTCTTACATGGCAGGCGTGACAAAGCATCTGCACTGTTCTTACTAGAAATTATGTACTCAATCTTGTAATTGTAACCCGACAGTAGTACCGCCCACCGCTGTAGCCGTGAGGCAGCCATCACCGGTATACCCGTTTTATCACCAAAAATATATGTTAAAGGTTTATGATCAGTTCGTAGTGTAAAGTGACGACCGTAAAGGTATTGATGAAACTTTCGAATACCGAATATAATTCCAAGAGCCTCCCTATCTATTTGCGCATACGCTCGCTCAGTTGGTGTAAGCGACCGCGATGCATACGCCACCGGCCGCTCGCCGTCCGCCGTAACATGTGATATTACCGCGCCCACACCCACGCTACTCGCATCCGTGGTCAAAATCAGCGGTAGCTCCGGATTATAATGCACTAGTACTTGACCATCCGATAAAAGGCGCTTCACTCTTGTGAATGCCCTTTGGCAATCCGCATTCCAATTATACTTAGCGCCTGACTTTAGGAGATTATATAACGGCGCAAGAACTGTACTAATATTTTTAATAAATTTCGCATAATACATAACTAGACCTATAAACGCTCGTAACTCGGTGATATTGGTAGGCGCCGGCGTCTCCATCACCGCCTGAACTTTCTCCGGGCACGTGTGCACGCCCTCCTTACTAATTACGTGACCCAAATAGGAAACAGACTTTGCAAAGAAAACGCATTTTTCTTTCTTCACTCTAAGTCCGTAGTCTTGCAAACGCTGAAAGACTTTATGCAAATTGCTTACATGATCGGCCTTCGTACTACCTGTCACGATTATATCATCTAAGAAAACACCTACACGCGGCATGTCAGCAAATAATTGTTCTATTCGCCTTTGAAAAATGCCCGGGCTAGACGCTAAACCATACACTAATCTGTTATACATGTATAAACCTTTATGGGTATTAATTACCGTGTATTTTTTTGTGTCATCGAGCTCAAATTGCGCGTATGCTTGAGACAAATCGATTTTACTGTAGTATTCACCCCCTCGGAGACGAAATAACAAATCTTCTACCCTAGGCAGCGGATAACGGTCAATTTCTATGACTTTGTTTAAGGTCAGTTTATAATCGGCACAAATACGAATACTACCGTCCTTCTTTACCACTGGAACTATCGGCGTAGCCCAGTCCGAACGCTCCACCGGGGTGAGAACTCCGTCGCGCACGAACTGCTCCAGCGCGCGCTCCACCGGCTCGCGCAGCGCGTACGCCAGCGGGCGCGCGCGCATGAACACCGGCCGCGCCCCCTCGCGCACGTGAATGCTCACTGCGCCGCCCGTGAAGCACCCGAGGCCCTCCGCGAACACGTTACAGTATATGGAACTGAAATAGGGTACATCGTATTCATTACTTTCCCACATTTTATGCACATCGTAACTTAAATCGGGTAGTTGTATCTTTAATGCCGCTATCCAATGTCGTCCTAAAAGTACAGTTTTTCCTTTTTCTATAACAAGTAATTCCAAAAATTCACTTCTATTCTTATACCGAACTAGCGGTTTTATTATACCTAACGGTTTAACAGTCTCACCCGTATAATATCTTAATATTACTTTACATGGTTGTAGGGTAAGATCGTTGAATAGTCTATTGTAACACTCCCGACTAATACAAGACACTGCACTACCTGTGTCACATTCCATAGCAATGTCTTTATTATGTACATTCAGTGATATATAGATAGGTTTACAACTTGATATCGACAACCGACAAACATCAACAATAATTACCTCGTCACTGTCCGCCTCTTCGTCCTTGCCGGCGGTTTGCACGTCTACCTGATGCTGTCCCACCATATTAGGACACATACGTCGCAGGTGCCCTTGCTGGTTGCAAACCCTACACACGTAACTTGCGAACTTGCACGTCGATTCGTTGTGGTTAGCGCCACACACCCGGCATGGCCGCTGTGGCCGAGCTCGCTCCCCCGGCCGAGCTCGCTCCCCCGGCCGAGCTCGCTCACCCGGCACCGACATCACCGACTCGTGGCCCGCGCGCCGCTCCCGGAAATCACGTCGCTCGCGCACTTCGCGCCGCGCGACGCCCGGCTGCCAGCCGCGCTCCGCCCCGCCCGCTGCATGCCGTCTCGTCGTCATCGCTTGACACGTCACCGTCGTTGCGTCCGTTCCCGCTGACGATTTAGGCTCTTCCACTATAGCAGCGTCCTTCTCTGCTGATTCCATGCTGGCGGCTAGTTTATACGCCTTGGCAAAATCCAGTTTTGACTCTGCGAATAACCGTTGCCTAATATTCTCGCTCGCTATTCCGCACACCAATTGATCCCTCAAACTTTCTTCGAGCCAACTTCCGAACTCACAGGTCTTCGACATTTTCTTCAGCACCGCCACGTACTCGGATATGCTTTCCCCCGGTTTCTGTTTCCTATGCCTGAATTTGTACCTCTCAGCGAGTTCACTAGGTTTAGGTTGTAAATGTTTACCCATGATTTCCGTTAATTGCTCAAACGTCTTCGTTTTTGGTTTATTCGGTGTACACAGATTGACCAGCAGCTCGTAACCCTCTGCCCCCATTACGGTTATTAACGTCGGTACATGTAAATCCTCCTGTATGTCGTTCACAACGAAGTATTGTTCTAACCGTTCGACATATAGATTCCAATCGTCTTTGTGGACGTTAAACTCGGCTATTTTTCCGATCGTCATCGTAAACGCCTTCAATATCACACGCGAACTGTTCACTTCTCGTCGCCACTGAGAAATATGTCAGGAGCAGGTACTTAGTCAGCTGGAAGCGGAATAAAACAAGGTAACGTCTCGATAGCACAGAGTATATTCGCAGACTAGCGCGGCGGCGGTGACAATAACAAATTGTAGTTAATAACCTACTACCCACTTAGTCTAATTCTCAACATACATCACAAGCGGCTGCCTACCAGACCTCTACAACCCATTAACTGGGTAACATGGTACTTCATGGCAAGACTGAAGTCAGATTTACTGGCTTCTGACAATCCGTAACGGCTTAACGTGCTTTCCGAGGCACGGAGGAAACTCATTATGTTAAGATGGTCACCCATCCACAGACCAAACCTGGCAAGCGTTGCTTAACCTTCAAGATCGACCCGTGCGGCTGTTATTATTAGCCAAGATAATATTAAAATGACTGTTTTCCTGTAATACATATTATACATAAAGTCATACCGTCTGAAACTTTTTGGATTTCTTTTCAAGTCAAATCGAAAATCAATCTTTAACGGCTTTAAGTAAACAATTTTATTCCTTGTTGCATTTATTTGCAATAAAAGATGTTTCTTTTTAAAATAATCAGCTGTATTGTATTGTAATGGAAGTAGATCGTCTGCTAAAAGTCTGTCTGCTCAGTGACAATAAACAATCTGCGCTGAATACTGTTGTTTAAGAGGCCGTGGTGCGCTCGTGATCGTCAATGGTCACGGTAAGCGTCGCGCGGCTTTTTACCACCTTTGGTGAGCTATGCCGAGTTAGAGCTCGACCCTCGATGTCAAAACGCTCTTTCGACCGATTACTGCAGTTTTATAACACGTTTTTTGTAGTAAAACTATAAGTTGGTAGAAAGTTCAACTAAATCCTTACTAATATTATAAATGCGAAAGTAACTCTGTCTGTCTGTCGTGCTGTCACGCCAGAACTACTGAACCGATTTAAATGAAATTTGATACACAGATAGTCTAGAGCCTGAGAAAGGACATAGCAGGCTACTTTTTATCCCGAGAGTATGTTCCCTAAGGAATACGCGGGCGAAGCCGTTGGCAGAAGCTAGTGTATAATATACAAAGGTAGGTACGTTAAATTGTTTGTTGAAAGTGATTTTCTGAATTATTAGGAAGTTAGTGTTCGAGAGATCCGATTACACATAAGTATAATTTCACTGTAAGAAAGCATTCATTAGGTATTGCTAGGAATCATAGGATAAGTATTAAATGTATTTGATTGAAGAGAAATTTACGCGCTATTTCAAAATACTTAATCACCAAACCTTTAAGTGCAGATGAGCAGAGGCGTCGTGCGGCACCGCACTCAACACATCTATCACCGCAATTTGATGCCTAAACCGTTCTCTAAAACGACCAAGGTCCAATGAATCAAGTTTTCAGAAAAGAATAGGTTTTCTTCGCGGAACGTAAAAAGAAGAAAAGTCCAGTACTCACCATAAAATAAACACGTCGTCTTAAAACTAATTGACTGCGCAACAAAGGTCATCCTCACAAAACGAAAACTACTTAGAATTTCTAAGACCAAAGTTATTTGCATAAAAGGGACTTGAATTACGGCCTCTGCGAGTTGTACAGGAAGCCTCGCCCTCGTAAGTGGCCAGCAGTGGTCCGTGCGTCCGGCCAGCGTCCGGTCCTCGTCCGGCGGCGGTCCGGTCCGTGGCCGCGCCGCTACACTCCAGATCGCGACTAGATGGACTTCCGCCTTTTAACTGTTCTTACGAGACACGCTTATTCAAGTGTGTGCAAGAACTTAATAAATCACCCTTGATTTATTATATTGTACATTGTTTAACATAACGAGGTGAAACCTGCAGTTTTCCTAGATGAAAGCTGATATTATAGTGTTTAAGTTACATAAAAGATATTACGAATTGCGTGGTTGTCTTGATGTCCGCTTAATCTTAACTCAGAGGCGGATTACCTAAATGGTGCCACTGGTGCCAGCGCCCCAGGCAAACCACATCGGCGCCCCTTTAACGTAAGGCACAAGCAGGCGCGGATCATCATTTCGCTCAGGAGTATGGGGAAAAAATTATCTATATGTGGAAAAGGGGGGAAATTATTAAAAAAAAATGTGGCTTGACAATTTATACGTAAGAAAATAGAACGCAAAAAATTACCAATAGAAAAACAGAATGACACTTTTCCCAACCCGGGAATCGAACCCGCCGTGGTTTGTAATCACGAAGCCAACGAGACTGTCATAAGCAAGATAGAGTTACTATGAAGGATTTCGGCGGACCAGTGGAAGTTCTCGGCGCTTCTGAAAATTTTAAAGACAAGCACCAAAATCGGCTGGATGTCAGTACTGGCATGCTTTTGGCCTTGAGCAGCGCTGAACTGGATACATTGTTGTTCAAGATTATGCAGTAAAGAAATGGGTACCCACATCGTTGTTTGCTAACATAAGTACCTACAGGAAATGCGTCTTCGATCGTTGCATAGAATGTCGAACTATAAACTAACTCAAAACCGGCAGACGCAATGAGCGAATGGGGCATAAACAATAACAATAGACGTAGGACCGCTCTGGAAACTGGCAGGAAATGCCGGGAGAGCCCAAGATGAAGCGCAATCCGGCTTCGGCAACGGGCACGCACGTCGCACGTCGCACAATAGCCAGCGCAAACAAAGGACTCGAAATACCAAACACTGTCTACGTACGAGCTCAATCTATAAACATCTTCGGCGTTAATTACCCTCTTGTTTATGTTTAACGATTTGTGATTATCCGAAACTAAACAAAATAATCGATTAAATCTGCCACTCTAATGACTAGAAACTTCATTAATAAAGTCGTAACGATTACAGTTACAAAAAAGCCTACCGACACAAAATACTCAATGGTAACCATTCAACTGCGAGGCGGTGTAGCTATGAAAAAAGCGCGGAAGTGGTTTTGATTGCACGCAGACTACGTAATAGGTAGCCGATAACTGATTACATTTAAATTGTTTCACAGTGGCGATGAGTTGGGGGTGAGAGGAGATTAGCTGCGCACGCGTCGATGAAGACGTCTGCGCCGTTTAGCCGATCAGGCGATCACCTGCTCCGTGACTATCGGCGCGGACACCGCATACACCTGGCTATGCTCTGCGGTTACACAGCCAAAATACCACTTGATTGTATTTTGGAAATTGTCTAATAAAGATATCGAGAAGTCATTAACCTTTAATTTTCTGAAGCACGTCTCAATTTTATTTGTAGGACCACGAATACTTAGGTACACTTAGCTATAGGAGTTTTGGTATTACATAAATTTCAACACAAGAAAACAGTTTGATTGATGATAAGATGTCGCAGGCCACGACCCGAGTCTCGCTGTGTAGTGGTGTACCGACCGAAAAATAACATGGCCGCAGGAAAGGTTCTCACAAACTGTGACTCACACCCATTATGGTCTCAACTGTCATGTAATCAAAGTTATAATCATTTTTAAAACCAGTCTCTCATTCTGAGAAAATCGCCTCTAAGTGCTTCAAGCGTGAATTATTAGGAACGTTTAGTACAGTTAAAATTGTGTTTGAATTTTCAAGCAAGTTGCTGTGACTGTAAACGTAACATCTGAGATGAGTTCTATTAGGAAACGTAACTATGACCACAAGTGACCACAAGAGGATACTTGATGACTACCTACCTTATAAAGGTGTGAATACGATTTTGTGCCAACGCCCGATGGAAACGTGACTGACAGCACCACGAAACTCTGTAATTATGTGTTCCCATGAAATGATTTTAGAATGCCTCCACGCTACCTGATGATCGTGTCGCAATCGCAACACCTTACATCGCGTCGTTAAAACCGCAACCTTTTGAGTGATGTATACTTATCCATGTTAAGCCAATTTAATGTATGTTATACTTGTGCTATGAAATTTGCACATCGCAAAATTAACATAGGTACCGGATAAAATTGAATCATTTTTAGCAAAAAAAAAGCAAATTTTATTACAGGTAGGCAGTTAGATAGATGGCTTCAAAGCCATCGGTTGGAGACCACCATGTGCTATTGTTGTGTTACCTATAAATCCCCACAATTTGTCGTCTTTTGTGGCTGTCGTCATAATGCGTGACAATGAGAATTTGTCAGTGAGGATAAAACAATTATTAGTTGAAAATATTTCGATGAATTGAAAGATACTTTTGCCCGTGGTTATCAGCTCAGCACGCGAGAGTCGCGGCCGCCCGGCCCGGTCCCGCTCCCACCGCTCGCTCACCACTGCCTGCCAGCGGATGAACATCCTACTTTTGGGTGGTCGCTCAGCGTCCGTTCATTTCACGCATTTTATACATCATTATAGCTCGACTTACTAGCTTCGACCATAACCGAATAAACACATTTAATATCAATTATACTTGTACTGATACTTCGAAATTAAATACTTATTAAGTACTTCATTCGTAAAGTTCTTGAAATCTTATTTAGCTTTTGGTACAGTGTTGACTCTTAATTAGGGCATGCTATCCAAACATCTGAATTATCTCTCTTTAGTACCGATATCAAGAAAACTGGATATACGGATACATGGCCTACTTGGGAATGCTCCTTGACAGCAAATTGATCTGAAAAGTCATGTGGACTATAAACTCAATACAAACAAAGTTGTACTTAAAATACACACAGCACAGTCGTGTATCGAATCTTGGGCCTCGGGCAAAAAATGGCGTCTCGCCCAAAAGATTAAGTTGTGGCTAGCCTGTGTCGCTTTGATTTGGTACACGAGGACGGCACACTCGACCACCAGAGAGAGATTAGCGGTTCCAAAAACTAGCCATAACTCCGCTTCACTTCTACATTCAGCAGGAGGCAGCACTAGCTGCCATAAGGCTAATGCACCAAGGCATATTGGTGGGCAAGAATCATACTAACGTCTATGCTGGCTATAGCGAATGTAGGTATAACCAGTTCCTGATTCACTAAAACGAACTGAATGAGTCGCTATAACTACTACTAACATGTACGAACACCTTACTTTCTTCCTTAACAAGAATTCGTTTAATTCATATTCTTGATGTATTTATGTAGGTACTACTTATTTCATGAAAACATTGTGACAATGAGAAAACCTAGCACATCCGAAGAAAGGTGCCAATTTCCGAGCTCGCTTCGCTCGCCCTAGCAACCGTATTCTTTACTTCTTAAGAGCAGAGAAGCCATACTTGAACGTCTTAAAACCATCATGGCTTCGGTGTGAGAGAGAGATGGGGCTATATAGGACAAATACCACTATCAATTTCTCACCACGGGCACGGCCATCATAGTCACTTTGTAGTACGGCCCAGGTCGACAAAGTGAGTCCTAATCTGTGTGAATGGGATAGAAAACCTATCTTATTCGAAATGGAGTTTTGAAGATGCACCCCCTGAAAGCAGTCCTCCCGGAGCTCATATTTATAGGTAATACTCGTAAGGTAGGATTCGGTTTCATTCCAAATTTCCAATTATAAAAATATTGGCTGCTACGACTAGTAGGTCTTAAGGGGTGGATAATAAGATACTGAGACCATTGTCTCCAACGGGAATAGGTAGTCCTTTGTTAATCAGTTAAAAAGACAATGCCACGGAGACACCAGTCCAGTCCAGTCTTTATGGTTTTTTTTTTATGGATTATTTTTATGAATGGAAATTGGAATGGAGGTTAAACAACAAACAGTGTCAATAGGGAACGTGCAGAAACTATAGGTAGCTCAGAAATGTCACTCAATTATATAATAAGTTTTGAAATGGCAACTTCGTGCACGTTCCCCTAAACTAAGCGTGCAGGAACCACAGGTGGCAGTACAGAAACGTCAATGTCAAGTTGTATCATGTATTCTGAACCTTAAAATTTCGATTATGCGAAACTAGATGGCATAGACAACGCCGTGCATGTTCCCTATAGTTTAGTGAGTGCTTGTGACATGCAAGGAATGCAAGGATGCACGGATGCACAAATGCTTGGTTGTTCGAGCGCTGGGTGCTGGGTGGGTGCTCGCGTGGGTGCGGGGCGGGGCTCGGACCGCCCATCGCGACGCCCAGCGTGCCACGCCCTACTGCAACGATGGCAGCTAACGCTTAACGCTGCCCTATGAGTCAATTTCAACAAACAGACAAATAGAGCGATTTTTATAACATGTTGTTAGTTCTTTGTTTTTAAAGAGCATTTACAGAAAGGTGGTCTTGATTCTGATCATTCTAAGGGCGGGTTTTTGACCTGAGTATTTTGATTATTTTATTTTGAGTTAAGTACGGGTCAAAACCTAGTTTAATGCCAAATGATTGTTTTAAAGGTTAAAGTAGAGTTTGAGAAAAACTCAACTAAGCAAATTCTGTTTCTGTAAGAAGGATCTAAAGAAAATCTTAGTCAAAGAGCAACGACGACGCGCGCTGTCTTTTGAACTGTGGCACCAAAGTGGCTTATAGTTCGAAAGAAGATGATGCTCTGTTCACAACAATGCTTATTTTTCGCTTACGACAGATGGGTCAGAATGTGGATTCAGTAGATTGGAAACAAAGCGTATTACCATCGTATTACAGAAGAGACCACGAAATAGGTTGCCGGTGCAGGTTGAAAGGTATTGGCCGACAACTAATACAAAAATTTCCAAAAACCAAAGACATTGAGACGGTTGTAGGCCTCGTACTGCCGTCTTCCTTCTGCTTTCCTTCCTCTCTCATTCACGTGAAACCTGCTTTTCTAGTAGGTATCGCTTGTGGAAAAGCATGTGTATACAGCATGCAATGTAGGTACCTACTGTACAATACAAATGTCAGTAAAATCTTGCAATTTTACTCTCAAATGTACCTACAAATCATTTTTATGGATTCCAAAAATTATCTACAGGCCCATAACAACACTCGAAAATGGGCTCCAATTGCTTTTTTTTTAAGAACGTTGATCCTTGACCTTACCAAGGCTTTTCATGCTGTGTACTGTGTAGATAAGGCCTATAGGTACTTACCTACTTTGATCACTACTTTATTAGTGATCAAAGCATATTTATCAAGAATAGGAATCACTTAGGTATCAAGAGCATTACTCAGGAATTTTTCACCTCTTATCTTACTGAATGCAAACATAAGGTTTACTGAGGTGACAGCAAAAGGTTTTTTTTTAAAGTGGCAGATGGGGCGCCCCAGGACAATGTCCTTGGTTACACTTTGTTCTCCTCTAGGTACATCGACTCTCTGCTGACTCAAATTAAACTCGCTTTGGCTGATAAGACAGCTATAACTTTCTATGGTGGAAGTATGGGTTGCCAACCGTACTATATACTATTGAAGAAATATATAGTGCGCAAAAATACTATATTTTTCACCTATGTCCTCCATCACCACCACTCGCATCACACCACTCGATAGAAAACGTCTCTTTCTCCGGTTCGACTAGTGCAGTGGTTCCTAACTTTTTCAATATTGTTACGCCTATGACTTATTAGGAATACTGATTTTACCCCGACCTTAAAATGTCACAAACAATACAAATATCTTAATTAATAACAAATCAATAAATCAATTTGTGTGATCACAAATTGCACATCAGTCTCATAAGATATTGAATTTTGCGCCTACTTTAACAGTCGATATTTTAAAATTAATAGTTTAAAATTTAAACCATCGATGATGAAACGATTTCTGTCTATTTTCCCAACATCGCCCACCCCTCTTGGCGAGGTGACCGTAACGACGCGACGGCAACTAGAAAAATGTATTTCTTAGATAAGATCTTAATTATTTAGGTTCTTTGTTACCCTAACAGAATAGCTGATTTACCCCCGCGAGTGTAATTACCCCTATATTCGGAACCATTGGACTAGTGTATCCGAACGTATCGTCTTACTGCTTATTGCGTTCCAACCTTGTCAATTTCAAAAGAATGTTTGGTCATTGGTCTGCTTTATTTTTGTTTTGGGATTTTGGTGATTATTTTTAATTAAATATTGTTCTTTCTTTTGAGCAATTGAATTCCGAATCCTAAGCCGTTATGCGCCAGAGCAAGTTCCGTTCGTTCATAATAATATGTTTTATATTTTCTCACATCTTTAGGTATGAAGGTTTTTAATACCTACTTGACTTCTTTCTAAGAGGTATGATTAAATAAGACCTCCTAGTAACTAAATCGCTGCTCGCTTCATAATATAACCAAAAATGCTGTAAACCATAAGCATTATCTATAATGAAGTAAAATGGTTGTAGTGAGCATCGATGCATGTCACAGCATTGGAATCGGAAACGAGAAAACAAAATGTTTGTCGTTTATTTTTCTCGTTTCTTCGACAGGCAAATATTTCGACCGCATCGTTACAACAAAAACCATCTTCCCTAACGGAACGAATGGGGCAAATATCAAGTAGTAGATAAAAAGCCGGTCAAGAGCGAGTCGGATTCGCACACGACGGGTTCCGTACCATAAACCATAATTATGTATTATGTATGTATAGCGGCAATAGAAATACACAATCGGTGAAAATTTCAAGTGTCTACCTATTACGGTTCTTGAGATACAGCCCGCTGACAAATAGACGGACGGACGGACGGACAGCGGAGGCACAATAATAGGGTTCCGTTGGTTACCCTTAGTGTACGGAACCCTAAAAGAGGCTCAAAAAGACTGTTAAACCTGATGTTAAAATGGGAGGTAGAGGATACGTAATTTAATTGTCGATTATGTTGTATGTAAATGTACATGATCAGAAAACAGCAAAAAATCGAGCGTTTTAAAACCGTACCTATGCAATACTTACATGCAATTTAAGCTTCACCGAAGTTTTCTGATGTAATATTTATCTAACTCTATTTACTAGATACCTAATAAAAGGGAATTGATATCCTAAAGAATCAGTAGTAGGCTTAAGGCTTGTTTACATGCCAATGATCTTGTGCATACAAACGGAGCTAACTACACCTCTACGCGCCACTCCGCTACCCGTGTTTTTAATTTTTTACTATAAAAAAGTACAAATTTAAAAAAGTAACAAAACCAAACTATTTTCGTTTGTATTGCTCGTCAGTAAATATATTTTTTACACTCTTTTGATAAAAAATTAAGGAGTAAAATGGTTTCATCTCAACGATTTGGAGGTGATTTGGTGATTTTTTTTCTTATTATGTGATACCGATAATAAATTCTGGCTAAACCAAATTACGTAAAATATCCCTATTACCATATATACCTATTTTAATGTAATTCCTCAGTAAATGCCAACGAAAAACTGCTCTATTCTCTCATCGGCATGTGGGATGCCATTATGCGTCAATTTCAGTTGACCCCAATGGCACACCCGTGTGCCAACAAAAAAAAGATAGGTTAAATGTAGCCCGCTAAAAGTGAACCACGGCGTGTTTTTATACTAAAATAATTTCAATAACACTCGTTTGAACAAAACATTTTTACGGTGACTGTCACAATTTAAATGTTGTTTTTATCGTCATAAGATACGAGTATCTACCGGCTGCGGAGTTTAGACATTTTTTTAATGTTTATCTTGTTTGTGGCCTATGAGCTATGACGTACAAACAGAAAACGGCGTAGGCATGCTAATTGGCATCGGGTACAATACCTACACGTACAAGAATTTTCAACATTTAGTTTTCTCGTATGGTACCTATTTTAACCACTTTGCACGACAAGATTTTGACATTAATTTGACACACCAGCTGAGTCGACAATCGAATTTACTATGAAAAATTTATTTCCTAAGCTATATTAGGTATAGGATAAATTTGTGAGATATATCTTAATTACAAGTTAATGTCGTTTAAATCGCTTCAGTCTGCTTAAAAATGTGTCTTAAATATGAACTATTTCACCTCTCAAAAAGGTAGTTAACTTAGATGTTCTGAAAATATATGAGTTAACAAATTCTCACTTGCTAAATAAGTTCTCGCTTGCTAAAAAGATGCAAAAGGGCAAAATCAAGACATAATCATTCTATTTGCGTTCTTCGGTTTGTCCTTATTATACAATCGAATCGTTTCTCCTTATTATACAATACAATCGAAAAGTTAATTAAAAATACGATCGAATCTTGACACAAAATTATCTGCGTTGCAATTTTGATGACAGCGATGTTTGTGGCTAAAAAAGATAAAAATTGTGGATTTCGGCCACCCACACTCCATTATGGGGGTAGTGGTTTACTCATCTCTCTCTGCTATCTTCACGCTATTTTTAAGCTTTTTTCGAGAGAGCAGCCTTAATACACTTTTGTTTTGTGTTCATAATAATTGCTATACCGGTATGTATGGAATTCAATGTAGGATAATCCACCGGAAATTAAATTGCTCCCTTGCGGTTAAAGTCAGGGCGGGTCGCGTATGATGATAAAATTCGTTGGCTAATATTAACTTGGCACCCTTTTTTGGATTATTTTTATTTTAAGTAGATAAACATAAACAATGTGACGTTTACCTAAAAAGCTTTTTTTGGAAAAAAAAAAAACTGGCCAGGTGCGAGTCGGACTCGCGTGCAAAGGATCCCGAACGAATTTCTATTTTTAACATGTTATTTTAACACTATAGAATTCTTATAGATTTTCCGGTTATATATAGGTAAAGATCTATTATCTCCATTTTTTTTTCAAAATTTTAGGCTCAGTAGTTTCGGAAGGGGATCATTTTTCGTCTAATTTCTTGAATAACTTTAAAACCATTTAGGTATTTTAAAATTATGCAAAAAATATAATTAAAATCCTCACAGTAATCCCTTTCATTTAATATGTCACAAAATAATGTTCAAAAAACTTTTTTTTTTAATTTTCTAGTTTGACCCCAAACGTGAAGCCCATTCTAAAAAAAATATAATTTACGTACCGCTTCTGTGTTTGGGTCACATAACTTCATATGTGTACCAAATTTCAATAGAATCGGTCCAGTGGATCCGGAGAAAACTGGCTGTGATAGACGGACGGACAGACAAACACCCGAGTGATCGTATAAGGGTTCCGTTTTTTTTTCGGAACCCTACAAAACAATAAAAATATTATTACGATGAAATGTAGCTATTTTTATAAAATAGAAAACTAATAAGTATTGACGGTACCTACCTAAACCTGACTTTGTTTAACCACTTTTTCACTGTTATAATACTGGCCCCTAGTGAGGTTATGAATATTTTTTGTGTAATATTTTTTTTGTCATGTTTTTATATAATATTAACTGTACCAATACTTACGTTTACTTCCGATATTAGTAATGCGGTGCAAAAAGAAACCGGCCATGTGCGAGTCGGACTCGCCCACCGAGGGTTCCGTACTTTTGTATGTACATTTTATCCTATATTTTTATGATTTAATTAAAAATGTATGTATAGTTTTCAGACTTTTTCCTATACTTGTAGTATAAGTCGGTATTAATTGCCAAATTTCATAGTCCTAGGTCAACGGGAAGTACCCTATAATTATAGTTTAATTCTCTTGAGATTGTCGAAATATAAGTTTCTTGCGGTATAAACGGCCGTATTCCTTTTCTACGTTACTTTAGAAGTTTGTCTTTTTCACAGCTTCAAGTGACCATAGACCTGAGTACTTATATGGTTTTAATTTCAACTCGATACCTCCACGCGTTCCCGAGATAAAGGGTCTTGACAGACAGACAGACGGACAGACAACATAGTGATCATAAAACGGAATCGGATGAATCGAAAAAAACGGAACCCTTATAAGGTTCCGCTTTTTCCTTCTGAGGTACGGAACCCTAAAAACGTAAGTAACCAATTATTAATTAGTATCTAGGTAGGTTATTACCATTTATGTTTTTTTTATGATGGGAAATCATCAAACGACTCCTCCCGCTCTGGGTAAAGCAGGAGGGAGTGTCAGACTCTTACTGACTAAAACCCATCCGTGTTCCTCCTAGTGCCCTTTGCGTTCCAGGGTACGGTGCCTCTTTCGAACGAAGTCCGCAGCTCCAAGGTAGGTTCTTACCTACGTCTTTGTTGGGTATACAAATACATTAGTAGAGGTAGGTATCTACCTTCTTTGAAAACTAAGTTATAATATGGACGCGCAATGCTGCTCCCAGTCTAGCTACTGAATTACATATAATAACATTATTTTGCACTATAACTAAACATCGCGCGACGCCAGCCAGTGGCGACACGTTCAAGCCCCAAAACTTTTCGTCGACACTAGGAAAGTCACTTGTGTGTTGATTCCATACTTTTCCGGTAGATGTCAGTATTCAAAGTTGGCGTTTCCGAGAGTTCCACCCCAGTTCAGAACCAACCCTTAGTTTTCACTTTTCTCCCTCTCGTCGACAGAGCGCGCTACAAATACGTAGGTCAAATCCTTTGAATGCGTTTAGTGTTCATTAATTATTATGGCCATAAACTTTTTATTTTAATACAGAGACAGATAAGCAAATAGCGATTAGTAATTCCGCGTAGCTATACGCAACAATAAAGATAAAGGAATATGATTTAAATAAAGCGATTATCATCAATTAAATTCAGTTAGTGAAGTGGCGAAGTGGCGAGATCCGCGAGTGTTGTGCGGCGGCGGTAGGCCGCGGCGAGATGAAGGAGCCGCGCTGCGCGATACCATCGCCGGGGCTTTGCAGCACGTCGCCGCCGCCGCGCCGCTGCGCGCCACGCGCCTTGCATCAAATAACTGATAAAATACTACGCTCATCTTTCATTTCATCTGCAGAAATCCAAGTATTTAATTTCGATTAGTTTTTTTAAATTAATTGGCGGTCTATAGTGCTGTGACAACGCGAACTCGACCTCGAGGTTCCCACGCGCCACGGGCTCCGGGCGAGCGGCCCCACCGTCACTCGCTCCAGCTGCTCAACAGTTTACGCCTTTACGTAGCATGAGCATACTGCTGTGATCACTCAAGCAAAATTTCATAGAATAATCATTGGCAGTGGGGTTCCGCTCTTGATCAAACATTATCCCCCCCGCATTCGAATGATCGGTCAAGGTGAAAATCGATGTCTGCTACGATTTCATGCCTTTGGTGGCTTTATAAAAAAATAACAGTTTTTGTTTGAAGCAGTTACACTTCTAGCTCATTGCCAAACTTGTTTAAAACATAAGTAATACGATGAGTAGGTATCTCCACCCATTTTTCCATTTTATGGCGTGTCTAAAAGATTTTAGTCTACGAATAACCTAATCAATATACAGGGTGTCCTAAGACTTCGCCACATAGAGGCGAAAGTGTCTTAAATACTCTAGACAGAAAAAAGTAATGAATGAAGATTTAATTTTGATTTAAAAAACAATACGAACTGCATTCAAATAATTTTAAACAATCGCCTGTCTGAACCGGTAATCGATCCCACTAATTGTGAAAGTTTGCTCGCACACTCTAGCTCCCGTCACAGCATTCGAACCTAACCTATCGGTGTCGGGGTGCCCTAAACTCCCGTACCTTATGTTCCGCTACTTGGCTAGGCAATTCATTAAACGTATATAACCAAGTCACTAGCCTAGCTGTTCAATTAAATGCCGAGATGTCTGTTAGGCCGCTGATTAAACGGCGCTGTTCAATGAGAACTATTTGCTGAACCATAATATAAAACTCTCCCATTACTGAGTTACAGACAGACAATGCACAGCCGAAATTACTGGTTGTAAAAAGCTGAAATGTAGTTTCCTCGGGGAGTGTAGGGGAGCACTAAGAAAGGATTTCCAGAACAGGAAAAACGGGATATGAGCGTACGAAGTTGGGGACAAAAGCTACTAATAAGTATCTATATCATATTCTAGGTTCTCAACTCTATTTATTATCTACATAAATCTTGTTAACTTTAAAATGAGTGTGAAACTTTGGCGTGGTTTAGTATCGGGGACTTCGGCAGTCCGGTATCTCTGCCCATGCATAGTTAAGTGCATCTGTGTCAAGTGTCGAGCAATATCCGAGTTTCCCTGGAGGCTGAAGGCTGTCGATTTAACTTCTTGGCTGGGCGGCGGGCGGCGGGCGGCGCGGCGGACAAACAATCATGAGCCCGTGATGTTCACACGCTGCAGAGCTGCTCATGCATAGATAAGGAGGCTGCTGCGTGGTGCCCGGACCAGCTCCCCAGGGGCCGTCGCATGTCTTGAGATATTACTTCTTTTGCTACCATGACAAGTTTTAGGTGAAGCCGTGACGTTTTGTGAAAGTTTAATCTGTAAAATATTATAGACGAAAACTTTGCTTACGCTCTACTTTGTTCTTTGGCCATTGCTGGATTTTAGATAGGTAGTTGGGATATCTAGATCTTGTAAAAAATGTTATCTTTGTTATAGTGGTCCAATCATGTTTAATGACGGCACGGTTGGCTCAGTGGTTGAGCGATTGACTGCTGCGCTGCGTGTCGCGGGCTCGATTCCCGCACGGAACAAATAATTGTATGGCCTACAGATGGTTGTTCCGGGTCTGGCTGATTTTGCATGTGTATTTATATGTTTGTAAACGCACCCACGGTACAGGAGAAATTCCTAGTGTCCCCACACTAGGAATTTCACCGTTTTATTTAAAAAAAACTTTCAGACCTACAAACGATTACTTTTTGGTACTAAACGGTAATTTTCAAGACACTGTAAGAATGTAGAACACCAGCAATGATAGCACATCTATCATCATCATCACACATCACTACGTTTCTAAAAGAAAAGAGGGTACCTAATTAATAACTCGAAGGTGAATAAAAAGCAAAGAAAAGTAAATCAAACTTAGCCACAAAAGATTAGAAATTAACATCACGTCATTTGTTTTCACGTCAGAACGCCTGAAAGGATCTTAATGGAATTTGGCACAGAGGGCGATTATGGTCTGGAATAACACAGGATATCTTTATTCATTATTCACGCGGGCGAGTGGAGCCGCAGGCGACAACTAGTCGGTTATATTTTTTTGTACAAAAAAAAGGTTTTTTAGAAATAATTTTACTTTAAAATCGTCGCTGGGGAAGCTCTTGTGTAATGCTGGATGCTGAGCGCCGTTGTGGCGAAGGGGGCACCAGCTTTAGTGCCAAAGATGTGGCTAAGGTCATCAGGTCTACGCCTACATGTAAGTCTCTGGTCATGACGAGCTCAGTATCGGACATTTTTAGTTCGCCGGTCCTCACTTACCAAGGGTTTTGTACAATTCATGTATTGGTCATTTATACCTGCCGTCTGACCTAATAAAAGATTATCGTGGTAGCTATTGTTAAAAGTAAAACGTGAATTTCGGAAAATGGGAACTATAGACCTATTTCTCTAGCGACCATCGTCGTTAAGGTGCTTGATGGTCTGCTTGATACACAACTAAACGAACGTCTTGTACTGCACGACAATCAGTTCGGGTTTGAGCTAGGAATCTCTACAGAAAGTGCTGTTCTGTGTCTCAAGTAGGCTGATAGAACTACATAAAAAAGTACTCCTGTTTTCGCTTGCTTCTTCGGATCTGTCTGGGGCTTTTGATCCGGTTTTCTGCGAAATATTATGGAAGAAACTTGAAGCTATAAATTTGCCTATCGAGCTTATAAGTATCTTCAAGCATTGGTATGGAAACCAGGTCAACAATGTTCGGTGAGCAGGTGCGCTTTCGGAGCCGTATCAATTGGAGTGCGTTGTGAGACAGGGTAGGTTGACCCCTGCCATTTTAATTTTCATTTATTTCATTGGATCCCAGTTTTGAATCCCAGTTTAATATTTTTGGCGTTGGATCCCACAGAAAATTATTATGTTTATTCGTTGGATATTAATATTGGATATTATTCGTTGCAAATTTTGAAAAATGCAAGAGAATTACGTTTTTTTGTCGTTGAATCCCAAAAACTATTTCCGTTGGCTCCCAAATGCTTAAAACAAATCGGAATGCGGGCACAACAAAATTGTTTATCATAAAATAGGGTTTTATATTAACCGACCACTTATAATATTGCTGTACTCTTTGTCATTCCAGCTATCTATTTGCACGCATTACCATTGCACAAAGTGCAAAAATTGTTACAGTTTGCAGTGACTGTAAATATGTATTTTGTGTAAAACATCAGTCTTTCCAAATATTTTTTATTTGTTAAGGGTTTGCTCTTGACTCTAGTCTAAGTATGTCAGAGATGACAAAGTCTACGATGGAGCAAGCTTACCCAGAAGTACAGTCCTACTAACTTATCTGTGAACTGAAAGAGGACGGCACCGTCGATTCAGTGTTGCTAATTAATGTAAGGTACCTACCCAAAATTTAGTAAGTTTACAAGAAGGAAATTTCACATTAGACACAATCGTTTAATAAGAATTACAGTTTTTACAAATTAAAAACAAAGATACCTTTATAAAATAAAATAAATAAAAATAATTTGATAATTTACAGTTACGTAGTTACGTTAACAGTTTAGTCTCTCAGGAATAAACATTGGCTTTATCTTAAAAGTAATCCAATGAAGTGGAAATTTAGCAGATAAAATGTTCCACGGGGGGATACAACTTTCATTTAATGCGAAGTTAAGTAGGTGCCTACCCTGCAAGGGGTACCTGGATGTCTATCATTTAGTTATGACCGTACCTAACCCTAAACACTAGATTTGACTAATTATTATTAGCAGTGGTACCTAGTGGTATTTAAGTGTAATAAAAAAAATAAATTGCTTTACAATAATTTATGAAAACAGTAACTGTGATCTTTAGATGAACCTGCATACACAACTTCATCCTGGTTGTGAGGCCATACTCCGCTTATTTCCGTACCACTATCATCATTATCACTATCGCTTTCAGTTTCAGTGTCACTTACCACTTCAATAATAAAAGGTTTATATAAATACAAATCATGTTTTAAGTATTCTCCTTCTAACCTGCGAACGTGTTACAATGCTGTGCCCACTCATGAACTGTAATAGCGTCAAAAGCTTCTCTAACTAGGCGGGGAATTTCAGCCTTTTTGTGCTCAATATTTACATAGGCAACTTTTACTTTTATTATGCTCCATATGAGTTCAATAGGATTGAGATCACAGTGATAAGGTGGTAAATATAAACATTTGTGTATATTGTCTTCTAAAATGTTTTCAATCTCATATACAGGTTCAGGCTTGTTTCTCTTAATTATTTCTAAAAGCTGAGGTTTAAACAAATCCTCTTCGTAGTTTATTTTGGGTCAACCAATATTGTTTATCTTTTTTTAAGGAATTCGTATTTGGGACTTTATTCACACAAATACGGTGATAAGGAGCATTATTCATCACTATTATGGATGGCTCTCGTAAATTAGGCACAAGTTTTTCAATAATCCACTTTTTAAAGTTGGTACTATTCATCTCGTCATGATAATCACCACTTTCTGTGTTTGATTTAAACACAAGTAGTGCATTTGTATAAATCCAGTATCTCCTCCCTTATGAACAATAATATATCTTTGCCCTTTCGATACAGGCTCCAATACTTCATCTTCACCCTCTCCTTGCCAACATTTACCCGAGGTATGCGAAGAGTGAATATAGGTCTCAACTAAATAAATTATGGGCAGGGGCTGGGGAGATTTATTATTTTTATCCACTGCATGCAAGTACTTAGCTCTCCAAGCTGATATTTAATTACGCTCCATAAGAACATTGAGATTTTTCAAAACGAAATCCCACCTTGTGAAGCAGCTTTCGCAGACTCTCTCGCTGTTTTGTGTAATTTATTTCTGTCTTTAAGACCTCTAGAAGCTTTTTAACAGTAGGGACCTCTTTTTTAGCAGAATAAAATTCATGTACTTTCCTCCGTATAAATCCCATGTCAAAATCATCAACATGCACAAATCCACTTTTACGTTTTCTGCTCTTGCCTGGTGTCCGAATTTTGTACCAATTTCTTCTGCTGCGTGGCCTTCCTTTACTATTTTTGAAATTAGTCCTTGACTCACCTCTGAAATTTAAGATAGTAAAATAAATGTTAGTAGAAATTTGAAATCTGGCAGGTTAGTCGGCTCACTCACTTAGCAGGTTCCCTAATAGAAACGAATATTTCGTGGACTTAAATAATTAGTTAAGTATCGTAATTTGTAACAAGAAAGTTAACAACACTAACCTTTCGCTGCCGAAATTCGTTTTTATATTTGATTAAATGGAATAATCGGAGACCCCGCCCGAGTTTCTTTTTCAAAAACGGCTTTAACCTTTAGAATAATGTTTCGAGCACCACTTTTAATAGCTTCGTCATATTTAAATTTATCAATTCAGTAATATCACAACAAACAACCAGAGCACCCGAATGTAGTAGACACTGACAATCGAATGACATTGCAACATGACGGCCGTAGTTCCAATTTTCGCCATTTCACAGATATGTTGGTAGGAGTGTAGCCTGTTCACTGTAACTTTGAAGAGATTAGAGTTAAATAAAAAGGTTGTTTTTATCATTATTTGAAAACGATTCGGAAAAAAAGCAAAGAACTTGGAACTTACAAAATTAAAAGTCGGAAAAATAGTCGTCGCACTTTGTGGGTTGTTACCATTGCTGCCAAGAGATGCAATTGCGGAGGGATGGCGTTACAGTCTGGTTGCCCAATACATTCGATGCATGAATGTAAAAATTACACATGTGAGCTTTGGCTACAAAATGAATCATTTGTCGACGTATCGTAACGTGGAAGGTAAAAAAAAAAACGAATATTACACATTATCTTGACTGTCTTAATGGAAGATGTACATACAGTGTAAGAATTTGAAAAAAATTCTACATTTTATTTATTTTATTTTATTTTACATTAAAGGAAAAACGAATGGATAAACTATGTCTTGCAAAAATATATTGATAAAGGTACATCACTTTTCGTCTGAAAAGTACACATGTTATTGTAACATGGAATTCAATGGAAATAGCAAATGAGGCCAATCTAAATGGGATCTAAATCTGGGATTCAACGTAAATAAATGTTATTTTTTTTTAAGAACCATCAGTTGGCGGTATTAGGACGGGTATTATACTAAAAAACCTAATTAGTCTATCAGATAGATTTCTAAAGAAAATTGGAACCGCATTTTTCATTGTTTTTTTCTCGTAAACAAAACATACGACTACTTATACAGTGCGTTAAAAACTCGTGTCCGATACAATTTTTATCGGTAAGTGACGTCACAACCTCACAAGCTATCCCGTCACTATTGATCTTCGTAATTTTTTATTGATTTAAGAAAGCAAAAATTATGAGTACTTAATATTTTTAGGAAGATGTTATGGACAGAATATGGATTATTGTAAATTTGCAACTAAACGCTTGGAAAAATCAGTACATTGTTTTTGAGGCGGGGGGAGGGAATCCAGTACCATCTTGATGTGCCTCCCACACAGGCTAAGCGGTTCTTCTGTGGAAATTCGTCATAATTTTATTTTTAAAGAGAAAAATATTTTGGAGTAGGTATTGTGAATTCGCCACATTGTAATACGTCATAAATCGGAAACCGTAATTTACCTTTCATTCAATCAACTCAAATATAAAAAATAAGGTTTGTGCACGGAACCCTTCATGTGTAAGTCCGACTTACACTTGGCCGGTTTTTATTACTTTAAATTATTCTCCATCGTATTAGCTACCCAATAGTGAAAATTGCATGTTCATAACTCAATATACACATATTACAGTCATGTTCTATTTAGTGTTAAAACATGGCACTGTCATATTTTTGTCTATCGTGATTAAAGGATCGGAATGAGGTCCCTCATTTTCGTATGTGCACATTATAAAAACTCACACTGTAGATTTTGAGTTTTTAACCGACTTCTTCAAAAAGGAGGAGGTTCTGTATGTTCGGCTGTAGCCTGTATGTAAAGATTTTTTTTTATGTATTTTCTTCGATTTCTCCGCCAATTCTGGACCGATATTATTATTTTTTTTATTCTAAAGCCTATACTCCTGAGGTGGTCTCATTGTCACCAAGTTAGAATCTGATGATGGGATCCCATGAAAATCGAGGGAAACCCTCAAATTTTATAAGCACATACACTGTTTTTCATAAACTTTCTAACGGAATTCAGATGTTTGTGCCTGGTAATCATCATCTCATGTTGCTGAGCTGATGATGGAAGGTATAAGTCAGGACCTGATGATGGGATCCCATAAAAAATGTTTGTTTAACGATATTTTCGCCAATGTTAACCGATTTGGATGACTCTTTTTTTGTTTGGTTGGTCCCATTTAAATTTGTTTTTTTTGAAGTCGGTTAAAAACGAAATAACCAAAAACACCGACTTTCAAAATTGGGTTTTATTTTTTTTTAAGTTTTTTTTATCAATGTTTTTTCCTTCAACTGAAAATTTTCAGCTCTCCAAATAGTCCCACTATTTGGAGAGCTGAAAATTTTGCAATGGCTCTGGGACAGAGTAGCAAAAAAGGACAGATAACCCGTTGAAAACTGGAAACTAATAGTGTGATTACAAAACGAATAAAGACTTCAGTAGGGATATCGAGTTGAAAGGTGCAAAACGTGTTTCCTATTTGATTCTAATTTAAATACGTTAATTGTACAGTGGGAGTTTTGTTAATACCACCTCAGATGTCCCTGGCCCGCCCGAACCCGCCTGCGCTGTATTATCTTCCTACGATCTCTAAGCACTGAACACATAAATGCCCGGGACCCATTCATCCGCGCAATTCACCATAGAAACAATGCGTACCCTTCGCCGCGCCCGCTTCAAAGACTACAAAGCGCGAAAAAAAACATTTATTTTGTACGCATTTCTTGGAAACCCTTTATTACTGGTGAGGGCAATCGAATGCTTAAAACATTGCAATCGAATACCCGCTGCCGGCAGCGGGTGAATGGAGGCGCACAATGAAGAGCAGCAGGCGAGGTGTCGTATATCGGCCGCGCGTCGCCCACGCCGCGCCGCGCCGCACCGCACCGCACCGCACCGCACCGCACCGCACCGCACCGCACCGCACCGCCGCGCGCCGCCGCCGCACCTCTTGCCGTCGACATACGATATCGCCTTTTTATTTTATAATTTCTACACAAAAGAATCGCTGCAAAGGCGTAGGGTGAAGACAATGATCCCGGAGGTAGAAACCGCTCGGAAACCCTTTATATCCAATTTATTGTCTCAAAATAAAATCGGGTGCAAATTAAAATATGTATTAAGCTAAAGGTACGACCGGTATCGCCAAGGTTTCACAAACGAATTTTTTGTTATCGGTATAATATAAGAAATAAGTATACTTAAGCGTTTATGAATGAAGATCAGCAGAGTGTTAGGGGAGCACAGAGAGCAGCAAATACTTATCTAACAAATGCGATGCGGACACTTTCACAAGAAATTGAAGGATGTAAACACAAAGGGTGCACAAGAAGAATGAGACAGTTACGACTGCTTAGTTGTAGTACCTATGAAAATTAGCAAAGACACAATAAGGTTTAAGTTTGTTATATACGGTTAATGAGATAAAAGTCGAAAACAACTCGTCAGAGCCGCTAATAAATTGTGGAGTGGGCTTATCGAGATTGGCGATCCAGTGTAATGTGTGTGTTTGGGTAATCAGATGTGAGCCTTCCAACTTTTAATTCCCCGAGAGGGGCGCGGGGTGGCGGGGGTCCGGCGCCAACGCCGATATCGCGTATAAAAAGGTTGCGGATCGCTCGCTCCTCCATCCGGCGATTGGCTAGGCGGCGCCCGCTGCTCCCCAGGGCACTATACGAGAAGCGAAATGGGCCCCAGAACACCCATCAGAGAGCGACCCCGCCCGCCACGGCCGAATAATTAGGGCTCTTTGTTTAGATAGCGGCAATTTTATTTGGGAGAGAGCGGGCGCTGGGGACGTCTTCGGCCATTCCAACCGCCTGATATTAATAAGAAACGTGTGTGCCGCAGCCGAGTAACTGCCATTGCTGAATGAAAATGCCGCTCCGATTTTATTTTCCTTAGTAGAAGCACAGGCTTCGTAAATCGATAATATTAATATTTTATAAACTTTCCGTAATATAAGTAAGTACTGGATCCTTTGAAATAAACACGACAACACCTCGCGTTATTTTTGTATTGATAGACAAAGTTGTGAAAGTATGAATTACTACGACCACAAGTTCATAGCAAAGAAAAGGGGAACGTCGACAGTGCCAGGCAATATCACATAAATAATGCAGCCAACCAAATTGGGATTTTGATTTGTTTTCTTCCTAACTTTTATTTGTCTTAAGTTCGAACCCGCACAAAAGGTTTGGTGTTCAACTGTTCACCTCCACTCGTGCTTCGATCTTTAGAAATTAAGCTTCGTGGTGTTGTTGTTAACAAAGTGGGTTTAATGACTTTCGAGAAGGTGATAGTAAGTACTAAAGTAGGTTAGTCTATCACGTTGAACCATGTTTTTGACGCAACGCACTTAAACCTTATGTTATTGTCTTTTTGTGGCACAATGGAAGACTGTGAGTACAATCGCAGACGAACGGACTTGGCGAAAAAATAAGAATTCCTTGTTTTTTTACTACGGAACTATAAATAACACCTGTTTGTAGATAAATAATATGTAATCATGTTCTGTGGAGGACCAATTTCTTATTTAACGTTTTTATTTTCAGGGGCTCGCTCGAAAATATCACGTAGGTAGTTGTACTAAAAATATACCTCTACGAGTACATTGGTCTTGCCGATTTTATGCATTTGAAAAATACTCTAAAAAGTATAAAATAATATGTTTTGATCCATTTAATATATTATGTACGAATATTTTGGCCGACGTCACCTCGGGATACCGCATTTTTTTTTTTGTTTTAAGTATTTTTTTATTTATCAGCGATCACCGACACGATGACGCTTGGACCAAAAGTATTCGAACACAAAACTAAACGGATCAAAACAAATTAATTTATAAGTTTTAGAGTACCTAAGTATTTTTTTGTGGGGAGTAGAATAAAGTATAAAAGTATAAAATTAAAACAACCAATTTTTTATTTTATGCTTTTTATACTCTATATTCCGGTAAGCTACTACGACCCCTACGATGTACACTCACCTAAATGGCACTAACATCGTTTACCAAAATATCATATCGATGCAACGAGTGCAGTAAGCAGTGCAGTAGATAAGCATCTCTCGCCAATATATTCACTCATTTCACTTTTCTGCTCCATCATCCGACCCTGGTCATTAGATACTATTCATAACCATTTCATGGAGACCATTTAAATGAGCCCAAACACGAGGCGTCTGTTGTACGTAAGTGAGGGGTAGGGTATCCTGCAGATTCCAGGGCATGCTGCAGCATCAGATTAAGGTACGGAACGGTAAGGTCGGGTCGGGTACGGTAAGGTAGGTGGAATATGTTTATTGAAACCACTTCTGCTGTAACTAAGGCAGGAGTTGGCTATTAATACTACCTCTATACTGGAGGAATACCAAATTTCGCTTTGATCAGACCCGTTGAAGTTGGTTACAACCCTTCACCAACTAGAAAAGAGCTGATGATCTCCAAACGGCTTAACAGATTTTGATAAAACATGTCTAAGAACCATCGCTGGAAAAACAGCTTTCAAATAAAAACACCGCATCGAAATTGGTTCTCCCGTTTAAGAGCTATAGTGCCATAATACAGACAGACACACATAGCGGCCAAACTTATTACACCACTCCTATTGCGTCGGGGTTTAAAAACAACCTTTGAACATTTTGGTTGTGCTCATTTCAAACAAATCAGCACGTTTTTAATCTTTTAGTAACTACTAACACTTTGAATTATATTGTAAAAAAAATCCCACCTACTCGTACCTACGAGTATAATACAAGTATGTATTTCAAACGAGTCCCAAATCCCAACCTTCAGGCAAGAATTACTATTAAGAGAATTGTTACTGAAATTGGAGATAAAAGGTATTCCGAACCGGCAGGCTGGTATAACGGTCACTGCATATTGTAAGATATGCATAGCAGGCGGAGGGCTGCGGCGCGGCGGCGTCGCGCTGGTTCCGCGGGGGCCGCCTTTGTCTCGTCCCCGCAAACTTGCCATAAATGTTAATATGGGATCTTCTCACATTTGAATATCTATTTCTTCGCGAGGCCGGTTCGTTAACGCGGCCTTGAATTTTAAATTTTATCGGCGCACGGGGAGCGCCGCAGATGAGGTGCGCGCCTACGTGCTCTCCCCGACAACATTACCGAGGGAAACTTCTTTCTGTTTGTCTCCTTTATTTTTTGTAAAGAGAAACAGATGATCTTAGGAGAAACTGTAGAGCGACCTCACAATGCGAAAACTTCTTTATCATAGATCATGTCAACGTACCAACGTCGCCATTCCCAGATTCAGATAGCTTGACACAAACTGGCATTGTCCCACCTAAACATAATGAGCTTGTTAATTAGATGCCTCACAATGAAAACCCGGCTCTGTTCGTATCTGTAACTACAAATTGCAACTTAGTTCGCTTAATTACCAATCCTCCTGTTTCTGTTTCGTGTCTGTCACGTCAGACGTCACACATTCTGAAACTGCAAGTTTTGGAATCTGGTGGTTCAGGAAAACTAGAGGCAAATAAGATTAGCAATGGTAAAGTATCTACTGCTTAATTCTTTGTTTTCATTGCTTTTTTAATCTTAGGTACCTACTAACTTTTCCAGGCACTTGTTTGGTGCCATTCAAAGTTTACACCGTGTACTAAGTGTAGGTAATTACCATGAATGGGGTTATGAAATTTCTGGAAAGATATTTATAAAAAAAAGCACCGACTAACCCTAAGAAGACACAAGATTCTAGGACTTGTGTCAAATTAATTGGTGATGAGAGTGTTTTCAGGCTACGTCCGTCGCCACTTCATACATTGTTCGTGGGTATATGACCGACAGCGCGCGGGCGGCCGTGTCGCTCGCGGTGACGTTCGGAAAGTTAAGCCGCGAGCATTTTAATGCGACTCTCTACCACCCCCCACCCCGTCTGACCCTCAATTATTGAAAATGCATTTCCGCCGCGCCCTACGCCCGCTGCTCCACGCCGCATCGCAAATGCACATTTCGAACTGCACCTGATTGCAGAGTCGTGTACTATCCACGGCTAAAAGTCGTCCCGTCGCTTTATTTAAACCTAAAATTGGCTTTATTGTAGTGAACAGTTATACTTATAACTCCAACGAACGTCGGCCGGGAATGAATTGTTTATTGACACAATTCAGGCTTTGTGGTTAATTGATGATAACTATATCGAGAATGCAAAACAGGGTAATAGGTAGATACTGCGAACGTAAACATGAACTTGTTTGGGTTTACTGATCCGAACATACCTAAGTAGTCCGGCGCACTCTGGCCAAGCTGCATTGGCTACTATGATTCGAGTAGTATGACGAAGTCCCAGATTTCTATCTCTCTTAAAACTTTAGTTTCGGAAAAAGCTGACCGTCAAGCTCCGACCGTGAAGCTGAAGTCAGAATCGCTTGCAAAGGGTTCCGAACCAATTAATTTTTTTAACATGTTTTTTAACACTACAGACTTCTTTCTTATAGGTTTTCCTGTAATCTTTAGGTATCTGCACTTTATCAAAATTTTAGGCTCAGTAGTTTCGGAGACAAGAAATAGTCATTTTGGTCTAATTTCTTGAATAACTTTAAAAACTTACCCATTTATTTTAAAATTATGAAAAAAATATTTTTTATAACTCTCACAATAATAAGCCTTTACACAGACATCCGAGTGATCCTAGAAGGGTTCCGTTTTTTACAGATGTTCGGAACCCTAAAAACATTAATTAAGAGAAACACCATTCCTAGGTATATATAATGTACTTATTGCCTTGAGTACGACACTGTCAATTATTTTCCGAATCCTCATTATCAGCCACACTTCCATTATTGTAAAAACGAACAGGTTATGAAAATAAATCGTCGTCTATGACAGATAAGAGATGTGGGAGCCGCTGCGCCCCCAGCCCCCACTCATCGCGAACTAAGTGACGAACGGTGTACACAATTTCAGGCGTCCGTTTTAATTGTAAGTTCGGAACGGTCACTGTCCGCAATGCAATTTTAGCTTCCACATTTTCCGTTAGAACTGTATGTGCTCTCACCTCTAGACTCCCCTTTTAGAACGATTTTAATATAACCGAAATAACTGCATGCCGGGAGTTTTGATTTTCTTGTCGGTGGAGCCATTTTCCAGGAGGCTTTTTAATAGTTTTGTTGTTTTCAATATGTTTAATTTAGGTTTAAAATTAATGTTGGTTTAGGTAAGTACTAGTCTAGGAATAACTGAATGTTATAAGTTTAGTCGTATGTAGGTCCTAAAAATTTTATAACATCGATGACATAAACAGAAGTGGAAGCACACATTCCTAAAAACATAATTAGGTAGGTGTATGTACAATTTACTCAACTAATGAGAGAAATATTACAAGTGCAGATATTGAGCACATTGCCATAAAAGCGCCGTTTCCGCAAACTGCGTGTGCGAGTAGGTAGCTGGGAGGTACGTCCGCGTCGCCGGTTACTGTCGCCAGGAGGGACACTACGATTCCTCCGAGCGAGACTATCTGCTCCTCAACTTTATGTTCATTTTATCTTTTCGGCTGTATTGCGAAACGGGGACTTCGGCAAAGGCCCTCCAGGGCTCCGTTAACGCCGCGGCCGGCCCTATCACCTCCGACTTCAACACTTTTTTATACTTCTCTATTCAAATATTAATATGGGAGCGCCATTCCGTAGTTGTCTTCTAAGTTTAATTCTATTCTTACGACACGTTTATTATGAGCTTGCGTACTTTTAAATTATGACTGAGTTAAATTATGTTGAGAACTTTGAACTTAGGTACTAAACTTACCTGATTCGAAGCTATCCATGCTCTCCGATTTAATATCAGCCACATCTGAAACAATAATAGATTTGAATTTCATTTTAATAGTGATAATAAGAACCTTATTAAGCCGTAACACTAATACTATTAATACTACTGTACACTGTGTGTTGTATTAATAACACTAGTTATTACCCGAGTGCGAAAGAAGGAGGGTGTATGTTTGTATGTATGTATCTATACTAATATATAAAGCTGAAGAGTTTGTTTGTTTGCTTGAACGCGCTAATCTCAAGAACTACGGTTGTACGATTTAAAAAAAAATTCAGTGTTAGATAGCCCACTTATCGAGGAAGGCTATATTCTATATATCATCACGCTAAGATCAATAGGAGCGGAGTAGTAATGAAAATTATGACGCAAACGAAGTTGCGCGGGTCAACTAGTGTATGTAGGTATATTTCTTTGGCACGCCCTAGAGCCTAAACGGCTTGTCGTATTTTTATGTGAGTGGTGTCAATAGATTCGTCTTAGTCGTGAGAGTGACACTTGGTACATAAATAAAAAACAAAATGGCGGATTTTGGCGCCATATTGTGCCTTTCAAAAATATTTTTTGTTTTCCAAACCTATTGAGTGGGGTATCAAGATAAAGGGCTCGAGGAGACGCTTCCAAAAATATAACTCACTACAACGAACGTAGGAAATAAAAATAAAGACTTTGTTAAAAAACCCGACCGCTAAAAACTACTAAAAAGTTGGAAACAAGTCGCTTTTCAAGCAGCCTGATGCAGTTGGTGGCATCAGATCAGTGATTGACTGCTTGAAAAGTGACTTATGTTTTCGGGTTTTTTGACAAAGTCATTTTTTATTTATTTATCATAAATAAATATTAATCATTTTTTTACTCTTTTTTTTTTATTTACCTGATCGTTGAGTAATGCCTACGGATTTGTTTGATTTTTGACTATCTAACAATCGATAACGATCATTAAAACAACATAACGACTGACAAATAACGATTGTGAAAATCGGAGCAAATCTGTGGGCACCTGAACTAATACTTTAAAACTTTATGTAAAAATTTATCTCAGGCCTACGAGTCACCTGCAAAAGAACTTTCAAAAAGTAAAACGTGGGTGTTATGAAAGTTGAAAATGATTTCGTTTCAGTTAGGGAGCGGTTACCGCATGAAGTTGGTGTGCCCCAGGCGCGGTCGAGCCATGAGCCTGAGCCACGAGCCACGGGCCCACGGGCCGCGGTCGAAGCCCCTAATCCACTTTGGCGCCGCGCCGTATCGAGGCGGACTCGGACCCTACCCGACACTTTTCCTATGTTTTAAATTCGGATAGGTGATCCAGTTTAAACTTTCAGTCTAATTTTCTAGTTTGAAAGTCCTTTTCAAATGTTCTGATAGAAATAGGGTGGCCAACTCGGATGTACGTTGTACGAACCAGCAACTTTGTTTTGCCAACATTTTAGGCCGCATTAATCGAAACGGTTTTAAGGTAACTGTTTTTTAGTTAATCGATACTTTTGAAGACAAAACTACTGTAGTAAATTACTCACATTCTAAAGTTCCAAAACCAATTAAAAAACGAACAAATTATTTTTCACACACTTTGGAAAGGAGAGAGCATCCTTACTGATTTACCCAAAACCCCTAAATCCACTTCGTCTGAGAAAGTAGCTCGAATGATTGCATTATTCTTCTTCTTTGAAAAGCCCACATGGCAGGTGCTGCAGTAACTTTGGCAATTGGAAAGTGTGTACCACTTTTCAAATGAAACTTTTTTTTCCAGCTACTGAACACAGTCAATCATACACAGTTCTGTACTAATGATGTATGCTACTGTAAGGAAGACAGTCCGCACTCCCGAGCGTACCTGCGCGGCTGCCGGCCCCTGGGACGTCGTTACTATTGAGCTGCAGACGTTTGCACCAGTGGCGTAGGTATACCATCTGAGGCCCGTGGCAAAATCATTGAATGGGGCCCCTGTAAAAATCGTCACAATTGTAATTTAATTTTAATAAATCACTAAAGTAGAAACCCAACAGTACTTATTACCAATATTGTGTCTCATCATCTGCCTAGCCTTTTCCCAACTACATTGGGGTCGGCATATTCATCAGCTGAATACCAGTGTTTTACGTGGAGCAGCTGCCTACCAGACCTCCACAACCCATTAACTGGGTAACACGGTACATCTTGGCAAGACTGGAGTCAGATTTACTGGCTTCTGACAGTCCGTAACGACTGCCAAAGATCTACAAATGACAGCCGGGACCAACGGCTTAACGTGCTTTCCGAGGCACGGAGGAAACTCGTTATGTTAAGATGGTCACCCATCCACAGACCAACCTTGGCAAGTGTTGCTTAACCTTCAAGATCGGTGCGGCTGTTATTATTTAGCCACGAGCTCCTCTCGTCCTCCTCTCTATTACCAATATTGTGTCTATTTTATTTAAATATACAACGGGTGGGCCAACCACGTAATTGCAAGAAAAATTAAGCTGTTCAGTACATTTTGTCGAGTTATTTCAGTGTCGGTCCCAATTAAAGCTGTTCATAATTATGAGTAAAATGACCCCTTAAGAGGTATTTTGTTTATTCTGTTAACAGAATAAACAAAATACCTAAAGAAAGTACAATACTAAGCTTTAAAGCTTAGTACCTATTGTACTTTCTTTATATTGTGGTGAGAAATAAATCGTTATAATTATAATGATGCATATGATCCCTTTTCAGGCGGTACCTATTGCGTTTATTCTATTACACATTGTATAACTTGAATTTTATTTTTAATAGCATACCTTTGTATAACATATTAATAATAAACTAACAATTTAATCTTAACAATATATTTAGATATTAATAAAATTATTTTTTCTGAGTTTTATGTTCCGCAAAAGTATCAATAACAACACAGAAGTTTAAAAAGCGAGCTATATAATTTCCAATAGACAGAATAGCTAAGTTACGTAGCCTGTCTTGTCGCATTGAGCTCTTTAAATATGTTTTTATTAATTTTAGTATCGAAAATGATATTTTAGAACAAGATGTAGTTACTTACAGGAATTGTTACAAATAATAATAATGCAATACATAGGTACTTCAGGAAAACTGCATAACATAAATTTCCCTTGCTTGCATGATTCAGATAATGTCTTTTTTATAACATTTCAACAAACACTAGAGTTTTTTAGGGTTTCGTACCCAGAAAGCAAGCAACGGGACCCTATTACTAAGCCTCCGCTGTCCGTCCGTCCGTCTGTCTGTCAGCGGGCTGTATATCATGAACCGTACTAAGTAGACACTTTCAACAAACTTTCCGGATCTTGGAGACGCACATCTTCACAAAATACTTCAAAATGGCGTTTCACCTTCCTCTGACGTGTTTTAGAAATTTCAAGGCCAATGGACCCCTTTTCTGCTAGACTATTGGCTTCCTGTTTTAAATTCCGTGATCGGAATTACACCTTGTACGCACTGCGAATAAAATTTCGTACGAATTTTGCCCATGCGATGCAGTTCATCAAATCTTCATCTGACTGAGCAAAACGCGCGAATTTTATTTCGCAGTACCGACATACCCATAACTACTTTATACTTTACAAATCATTCGCGCTGAATAATACGCATCAATCAATTTGCATCAAATCACAGATTTTCTTCCGTACAATTTTTTTAGCGCCAGTGCGGCTACTCGTATAGTTTCTATGTATTACAGAATCTTGAAAAAAAATCGCGCAATGAAATATCACCGTGTTGACAGGGCCTTAATTGATTTTAAGTACTTAGAGGTTTATCCAACTTATTTTTTTTTTTGTAAATGTTATGTTACTTTGAGCTCACGGCCTCTCTGATTGGGGCCCCGTCCGGCCGGGGTCCCGTGGCATTTTGCCAGCCCTGCCGCCCTATGGTTACGCCACTGGTTTGCACGCTGTCCGCCTTCTCACGGGGCCATGCGCCAACGATAGACGAAATACACATTCATAACGTATATATACACAGCTTTACAGATATGCAAAATTATACGGATAGTACCAGTATACTGATCGATAATGCCTGGAGCTACAGACTGGTACTGGTACCAGTAGCTCCAGGCATTATCGATCAGTAATCGATATCATTGTCTTGTCATTTTCATCATACTTGTCATGGCATTTTAAATGCCTTCTCGAATACCCTTCTCTGCCCACGAATCTTTCTTCCAGCGCGCATGCAAATATTTTGGGAGAGAGCGGCTCATCCTGTTTCACCCCTCTGTGGACTTTAATGTGCTGCATCCTCGATCACAACACTATATATCTCTATGTCGCCCGAAGGATGACTTTATGCACACAAATTGTACAGAGGCTGCAGGCATCTAAAGTCTTTGTACAATTGTGTGCATTCAGTTTTATATATATACTTTACATATATCCAAATGATCCTATAGAAAAGTTAAGTCACAGACTTTTGCAATTAAAAAAAACATTCAATCACACGATGGGTCGAACGGTTACGATAATCGTAGCATGTCCGTATTTATTATTTGTTTGTAATGGGTTTGCTCTTGACTCTAGTCTATATCAGAGATGACAGAGACAAAGTCTACGATGGAGCGAGCCTACCCAGAAGGAAAGAAAAACTTATATTTATTAATTAAGTGACATGTATATGTTTATTTTGTTTATATTCATGAACTTCTTTTGTACACTGACTGGTATTCAGCTGAATCCGGTTTGACTGGAAGCCGACCCCAATGTCGTTGGGAAAAGGCTAGGCAGATGATGATTCATGAACTTCTTTTCAAAATACACAGCATGCTACGTTCAAACTATTTCTGGGTGTCTACGAAATTTTCTCGTAGCCCTCGTTTACGTTACGTCACAATAATACATCAGTAGTTCAGTACAGCTAAGATGCTAACCCACTGTTAGCATCTTTGCTGTACTGAACTACTGTAGTGAGCTAAGTAAGTAGATAATAGAGCAGCGCGGGAGCGCCTGCAACATTAATGTGCAGAGGCGCCGCTCACCGCCGCGATTGGATCTCGTGAATTAGTAAGGCCGTGCGGGACAGACTCCTTGCCGATGCTAAATTAATCTGCGTGAGAGTGTAACTCGTGCTAAGTGTCCCCACGCTGCCTGTAATTGATCGATTAGCCTACGATTAATAATCTGTCTTGTGGGTGCATGGGTTAGTTAGTATTTATATTGAAACATTTGCTATGCGATGTATTGGAGGCATCTTCTTTTGGCCTGAAGTCGTGGATAGGCACACTTATAGGTATAATCCTTGATAGCAGAAATCGTAGGAAGGGTACTTTTTTCTATTCGTACTTAAAACACGCTTCGTACAATTATCAGAAATCTGACCAAGATAATTAGTACAAGATGTTATGACATAGTTAATGAAATGCTAGGTTAGGTTAGGTGAGGACTTTTCAAGCTCCCGGGTGTCAGTTTGACATGCTATGCTGACGATACTCTGGTTTTATCCCGTGAGAAGACCTACAGCGAAGCTGCGCGTCTCGCATCAGCAGGGGTGGCACAAGTTGTCGCCCTAATTTGGATGCCAGACCTTAAAGTGGCCTTATGTTTTCACAGACCCCTGAGACCTCCGCCATTAGGGTCTCACATTATCATCAGTGGGATTCAAATTTAGATCCAATCGACCATGAAACCCCCATTTTCAAAAACTCTGTCGTACGTACTTGTTCAAGTCAGTCATGTTGTTCACGTTCCGTAAATAAAATTGCTAAAGTGAACAAAATGTGCATATTACAAATCAAAATTCATTCAGTGTCTTCCGCCCAATAGATTAGTGTGGATATTCATTGTGTTGTGTGAAAAAAAAAAGTGCAAAAAAACCTGCAAAAACTTTATTACTTGGAAAATCTTTTAAAATAACTTCTGATCGACAGTGCTCACGGCAAACAAAAGACTAGACTTTGAACTCATTAGCATTTCTACTCGTCAATAATCTAACTGGACTAATACTCACTACCTACTCAACCACTTATTTGAGTTCGTTTATTAATAGTGATAATAACTACTCCCTCAATAATAGTGGGACTGCCGTGATGAATATCTCGAGTTCAAAACCGAGCATCGGCGACACTTTTTGTATTTTTTTGTTCTTTCATCCGTTGCTGTTGTTGTTGCGTTACATTTTTATTGGGAATCAATGTCTCAAAACAGTGTTATCTCTCCAAAACTAACACTGGTATTAATTTTAGCCATGCTCAGTCCGAACCTGACATGCAAAGGGCGCTTTCGGACTCGCCTGGTATCACCAAAGTTTCAATTCGTCCGAAACGTCAACGCATACACACCTCCCCTGACATCGAACACGCAGCTAAGCCGTTGACTGAGGAATTTCTGCAGACCATTCACCGAGTTATATTAGCCGAGGCATATTTGGTCAACTTTGCCTTTAATTTAAAGCTTATCTGACCGATAGAAAACAGAGAGTCATCAGTCTTTACCATACACATCAACATCCGGAGTCCCACAAGGTTCCCATTTGGGCCCAATACTATTTATTATATTCGTCAACGATATAACAAACAGTATGAAACATCATGGGTCATTGATGCAAGTACAGACATTGCCTTACTCCAGGAAGATCTCAACTCCGTACATAGTTGGTGTACTAAAAATCACATGTAACATTCACGAAAAAACACCTTACCCTTACTTCTTCATATTCACTCAACGGAAGAATACTTCAAAAAGATAACATAATCCGAGACTTAGGTGTTCTCTTAGACAGCAAAATCACCTTCATACCTCACATTGATTCGATGGTTTCTAGGGCTGCCAAAACACTGGGATTCATAAAAAGTACCTGTTACGTTCAAAACAGTCCAAACCTTAACAGTACTCTATAATTCACTAGTACGAACTGTTTTGGAATACGCGTCACCGGTTTGGAATCCAACTTATGGTACATTATATGTGAATCGCTTGGAACGGGTTCAAAAAATCTTTACCTACTCGCTATCTGCGGTACAAATCTAATAGCTGTCCTCTGGAAGCTGATAACTCGCAAAGGCTAAATCACTTCTAAATGATAACTTTGAAACAGCGAAGCGATACTAACGACCTGATTTTGCTTCACAAAATCATTAATGGATCTATTATAAGTTCCGAAGCTTCTCGCTGAAATAAATATATCTGTCTGAACGTATCCTAGATGTGTTCACTCCATGCCCAACAAGAACTAACCTCGGACATCCGGCACTAATGAACAGGTTGATGAGGACGTACAATTAGCTCCATACACGTTCCAATAGCATTGACATCTTTGTCAACAAGCTTTCGCAATTTCGGAAACAATTATGAACTTTCATAACTGTGTTATGAATAAGCTGTTTTGGTGTACAATAAAGAATTATTACTACTAACCACAGTGGCCACAGTTGAAATCTATATTGTATTGTTACTTAGATAATTATTAGTTTTTTTTCAGTTGTAGAGTTCAACCATTCCGAAACGAAAATAAACCGTAACTTTGAAAAAATTAAAGTTTTAAATCAGTTGGGTCGTTTGGAGCCAATGTGTTCCACTGGCATCTCAACGGTATGAGATAAAATTGGAACAAATAGGTTCTATTGGCATCCCGTCCGGTTAATTTATAATTTTGTTCTCATTTAGTTTTGTTTCTATCTTAGCCTGTAAATGTAGTTTATCTATTACATATAAATAAACTAAATTGGTGATGTGCTCACCTTTAAGTAACAAATTCACTCTAGATTATAAGTTTAATTGTAACAGTGCTCCAAAAATGTGTTAGTGAATATGTCGTTGGAGTGCCATAATTAAATAAACAAATTTTCAACACTTAGTGCCGCAGGTGCACGCGGGCGACTTCTGCCAAACTTTGGGCGCCAAATAACAATATGATGTCTTACGTTGAATGCAAAGAAGTTGGGGATCCTAACAAAGGTGAGATGGTACTTCACGCCGGAACAGCTGCTCAAACTTTATCAAGCGCAAGTTCGATCGTGTATGAAGTACTGCTCTCATCTTTGGGACGGATCTGCCAGATACCAGCTTGATGCCCTTGAGTCAATTGAGAAACGAGCCAAGAGGATCATCGGTAATGATAGGCTCGTCGCGATGAGGCTCCAAAGACTTGATCATTGACGACGAGTTGCTAGCCTGTCGGTTTTCTACCGGCTGCATTTTGGGGAACGTGCGACGGAATTGCATAATTTAATTCCGCTAAGCCGTTAAGTTAATCGTTAACTTGCCGTTCACGTCATTTAATTTGGATGAATATCTTAGGAGATATAATCTCAAAACTAAAGTAGGTCGCGCAACCAAATAATTATAACGGAGGTAGAGATGTCCCGAACTGGTAGAAACCTGAGAGCAGACGTCGTCGTTGACGGTCGTCTATTGCACTTTTTATTTCAGCTGCACCACAATATTATTGACTCTGGTAATTAGATGTTCACTTTGTTAGTTTGGGCTAAATAAACATTTGCACCCGTGCGAAGCCGGGGCGGATCGCTAGTAATAAATAATTTATATATTTATTCTGCCAAAGTACATTATTATTGTTAGTCACAAAAATGATCTTACAAAATTAAAATTATCTTCTTACTTAGAGTCTTATAAGTACCCATACTAGAAAATTTTAGGGATTTAAATAAAGATAAACAATCTTGATGTGACTTTTTACACAAACACATTATGAAACAAATAAACTACTGCTTAAGGTGAATGCTCCAGGGTAGCCCGCGAAATTCAAATATTTTTATGTTTTTTGCAATTTGCCGGTCAGTGTGAAGCTGTAAGTGGACCAAATGCGATCTGCGACCGTAACGCGTATTTATCTAAAGAATTATAACCATTTTAATCATCAATATAGCCCTCTAAGTTCATGTAGTTCGAAAGAATGAATATTTCAGAAATAACCATTCTTTCGAACTACATGATCATTCTTTCAGGAGCATCCACCTTAAACTAATGGTTCAATCGATTTAATAATTGTTTATTAGGTATTAGGTACATTACATTGGTTTTTAGATGCATATATTTTTAATCTGAGTTTTAAAATAAAAAGATTAAAAAGATTCGTCAAGATTGGTTACCTCTATTTAATTACCTGAACCTTTCTGTATAATTGTCTTATTACGTTATATGAGCGACCCCTAATACCCATAAAATGAAACCTTTAATTTTATTTTGGCCCTCTCTGCCTACTCCACAAAAAAAAGGTAGTATTCATCGTTGACCTAGTTAATCCACGACCGTTCTTTGATGCGCTTGGAATGAATGATACTAGTAACATTCGTCATAGTTAGCAGTTAGTAAGTAGTTGGTCGGCGGCGGGTGTCGTTCGTCCAAGTAAGGCCGCTCCCGGCGCTCCCGGCGCTCCCGGCGCTCCCGGCGGAACGCGCGGGCAGGCGCAGGGTGAGCGCGCTCTCAGGCCGCCGCTAGATTTCCCGCGGGGGCACGTTAATTTTCTGCCGCCTTGAGCATACTGCCCCCCGGGGACGCCCTACCTTTCGCGTAGCCATTCAGACTGAAGGTGTTATTCCGGTAACGCCGCCGACTGATGCCGATATGCCTCTCAAGAGAAAACTTTTTCACGTAGCACCGAATAAAATACCAAAGCTCACACTGTAGTGCTCAAGTTGTGTTCTTAGGTTCTTGCGTTTATGTAATGCCTGAAATGCCACGTTAACGCAGAATAGAGACGTTGTAGCCGTTTACTATGTAAATTGTAAACGGTGTGGGTCGTAGTGAAATAAAAATGATGCTGTTGATGTTATCAAAGTTTTGTTTTAAATTGATGGCACGTGCAATCACATCATTAAAAGTTTTTCAAACAGGTTTTTGTGCGCAACATTGCATTGACAACTTTCACTACTCAATTTATCTCTACTAGGTATCTAAATCATGTTTTCCAACTATGTTATTTTGTTTGTTTTACAATATCATAGCGACCGCGTACCGGAAGACGCAACGTTGGAAGACCTCCCACAAGGTGGGCCGATGACCTGGTGAAGGTCGCGGGTAGCCGATGGATGTGAGACGCGCAGGACCGGTCGTTGTGGCGACGCTTGGGGAGGCCTATGTCCAGCAGTGGACGTCATGATGATGGTGATGACAATATCATGATGTAATTTTTAACGCCCATCTCATACATCATAAAATTCGAAACTCTATGTTATTGCACCATCTTGTACTTTAGCAAGTCTACTGTTTCATTCATAAATGGAGAATTACCCAAAATATTTTTTTTTCATAATAAAACTGAAAATATAGGTATATGTAGTGGTTCCCGAGGGAGTTAGAACGGCAATCAGTTCGTCTGCCCCGGGAGGCTGCATTAATCACGATCCGAGCCGTCGAGCCACCGCCGCCGCCGCCGCGCGCTACTGCGAGCCACGCGCCATACGAATTACGGTTAATTGCTAATTATAAAAAAAAAATTACTTTGTCAAAAAACCCGACCGCTAAAACCGACTACAAACTTCGAAACAAGTCGCTTTTCAAGCAGTCTAATGCAGTTGGTGGCATCAGATCAATGATTGAACTGCATCAGACGGCTTGAAAAGCGACTTGTTTCGAACTTACTAAGTAGTTAGTTTTAGCGGTCAGGTTTTTTGTAAAAGTATTTTTTTTTATTTCCTACATTTTAGTGAGTTAAATTTTTAGAATCGTCTCCTCGAGCCCTTTATTTTGATACCCCACTCGATATGTTTTGATTAATTTTTTCATTTTTACAATATGGCGTCCAGTAGTCGCCATATTGAATTTTCACTAACGTCAACGTGACTAAGAGGAATCGATTGTGTGAATCATAAAATCGGCCCAGGCGTTTGGTCTGTATAGTGCTTCAAAGGAACATACATACATAGGCTGATAAACACATTACCCCTCCTTTGCGTCGCGCAGTCGGGTAAAAAATGCAAGTGAACTCTTTTTCTGTTTAGCTGTACGTGCTTCAAACGATTGAGTGAATGAGTCATGACTACATGAGACATGAAGAGTGGAAACTTGAATAAAAAATCAAAAGCATATTCAAAACAAGTTGTAATAACCTATTTAATATTGAATGATTGGTGGTAATAAGCAGCAGTGGTCTGATAGTTTCAAGCTATATTCGTGGTTAATATTTTACATGCAAGTGACAAGTTTATGCCTAAATTACTTAAATTATTTTACATGTTATTATACAAATAAAATATTCTTATTCCTATAACACAAAAACCTTTAAAAATACCTGAGTACGTAAATACACATAGATTTGATTGATTTATGTAATACTGATTGTAGTTCTCACCTAAAATAAATTAATATTTTATATTGCAGAATGCCTGTGTCAATATCTGTGGCACAGGCATTCTGCGGAGAAGCCTCCAGGCTTAAAGTTTTGATCCCACCATCAACAACTACAATTTCACCTTCATTCAAAAATTCACAGCCGATGAAGCTAACTTCCCAAATTTTATAAAATTTTGTAAAAAAGTATGAAATGAAAATATAATCATCCACAAACACGTCCATTAACTACGAAACACCATTAAAACTGGATTTAAAAGAGTTATGTCGTGTGTGTGTGTTGTGTTATGTGTTATGGTTTGAGAACTTTTGGTGTTTGTAACAGGTTTCGGTGCTTCGTAGGGAAAGAAGTATTCATAACTTTCTTGTGAAACATTTGATGATCTACAAACGTTCTTATCCATTTTCCAATAGCTCTCACCGTTTCAATAATATCCAAAAGCGTACCTACTGTTGTGAACAACGAACAAGCGGGATCAATGGGGACATTTTTGATATATAAAAAACCGTTTGGAACCCTTCACAGGCGAATCCGGCTCGCACTTACCCGGTTTACATTAATTATTATCTGCAAAATAATTTGTCGTTTTTGCGGTCTGATCTCACTAAGCTCATTTTTGACACGAAACCACGCTCTTTGCTTAGAACTAAACTACGGTCTTTTCTTATAGTTATCACTTTAGCAGGTTGGTTTTCAGTTTTTGTTTATCAATGCTGCTATCATGGTCATCGTTTTTTCTTTCATCACTATTCTCATCTGGAACAGTAAATTCTGATGAAGGAATAAACTTTCCTTGCTCTTCGTCGTAAACAAAATAATAAGTTAATTCAGTATCTATGCAGGAACACTGAGTGAATGTGATTTGCTCAGCATCATTTTGTGGCTGAGTCGATGTCATCGGATCGGAATGCGCAGTTGCAGTTGTAACTGGCGTTTCCAACTGGCAAGTATTGCGTAGAAGGATTCTGCAGTCTTGAGACTTGTGTCCATCTTTATTTCTATCTTCACGAGATGGGCAGAACTGGGCATCATCAGCTCGAGTAGCTGGCGAAAAGCTTGACACACTCACTTTGTCGGTTTTTTTGGATATATGCTCTTTTGGTGTTGTGGAACTCATGACAAATATAAAAAATACTCAAAACTAGTTGCGACACTTTGTTCAGCTGTTCACTCGACTAAAGAATAACACCGAATGAATCCATCGCGGCTGGTCCCTCTTTATAGTATGACCTTATTGAAAACAATTGTAACGCATCCATTCTTAGTGATTAAACATTGCACTTCATTTAAATCTTAAACATCTAACTCCTTATTAGAGTTCCGTTGTATAATATTCCCTTAGGTATACATAGTTTCATGTCCATCCGTTCCCGGTTCTGCTCAGAGACGTTTTCTGCTGCAAAACTGTTGCTTGGCAAGTTTATAAATATTAATCACGTCGACTAAATGAATCGTTGTTTTTGGATATGTGAAAAGTATGCTCGATAGTAGCATAGATCACGAAGTCCAAAGGACTCGTAATTATGTTTTTGAGTTTTTGATAAACTTTTAAATGTTCATGAAAAAACTGGCCAAGTGCAAGTCGGACTCACCGGACTCACGTACAAAGGGTTCCGAACGAATAATGTTTTTTTTAACAAATGAATTTAAAACCATTGACTTCTTAAATGTTTTCCTGTACCTAATCTCTAGATAAAGACCAATTTTTCAAAATTTTATGCTCCATGGTTTGGGTCAAAACTTCAGAATGTAATATTTTAATATGACGAAAAAATATTATTTCATTACTCATACCCAGAAAGTAGGCCTGAAGTTGCCTGAGGAGCGGGTTGAAAGTATTACTTTTCAGCCCTAGGGAGAATCGTTTTCAAATGTCTGTCAGTTGAAAACTATTTAATTATATAAACTAATTTATTATATATAAAAAAAAAACTTGTTGAACATTTCTATTGAACCATGTCCCAACTTTCTGTACAGCCAGTCAATTACAGCGCGATATAAAATTTAAATAACAAAAAGATGAGTAAGTAGGTACCTATTAACTAAAAATTATATTGTTTAAATGACTTTATTATAATTAACCTTAAAATAACATGGGTTTATGCAATATATTTACCATTTTTTCAATGTTGAAAATGTAAAATAATGCCTGTATGGCTGGCCAGTCACAAAAAAAAAAACAAAAGAAGTGGGAAAGCGGCAGTCCGATCTTCATTTGTTTTTCGAATTATAAGCTTTTGTTCATACTTTTATGGTTCCGAAAAAGAACGGAACCCTTATAGGATCACTCGGGTGTCTTCTGTCTGTCAATTTTCTCCAGATCCACTGGACCGATTCTGTTGAAATTTGGTACACTTATGGACTTTGTGACCCAAACAAGAAAAAATTTTTAGCATGACTTCACTTTTTGGGGTCAAACTAGAATATTAAAAAAAGTTTATTGAACAATATCGTGTGACATGAAAGGGCGTACTGTGAGGGTTTTAATTATATTTTTTTCATAATTTTAAAATAAACGGTTTTGAAGTTATTTAAGAAAATAGACGAAAAATGACCATTCCCCCCCCCCTTTATCCCCGAAACTACTGAGTCTAAAGGGCTATTATGTCTCAGTCACTTTCACTCTAAGATAACAATGTACGAGTACTATTGAGTGTATTGAGACCACGATGAGCATTTTCATGTGATATGGCCATAATTATTATAATTATGGCCATAATAATAATAATTAATAATTATTATTAATTATTATAATTCTATAATTCCCCCCCCCCCTTAAAGTAACCCCGATTCAACATTTATTTATTTTCGTTATGCTTCCGTGCTGTCAATTTTCTACTGTCGCGGACATTTTTGCGAAATGATGTGTACGAAATTTCAACTGAATCGGGAAGAAACCAGCTGTGAAAGACGGACAGACAGACCCACGAGTGATCCTATAAGGATTTCGTTTTTCCATAGGGAGGTTCGGAACCCTAAAAGTAAAAATGTCGTGAGAGTTCCATCCTCAATCATCTAAATCCAAGACCGCGGCGCCAATAATTTTCGGTTCGGAGAAACGAAACGGGGCTCAAAATAAAAGTCTCACATTGCTGACTTATAATGGGTGTCATTTTCATGATTATCGGGGTAAATACGGAACCTTTCTGCGCGTGGCTAGACGCGCACTTGGCTGGTATTTTTTTGTTCTTACTTACGTCATGCAAAATAATTAAGATTCAATGCCGTTTCAGAGTAGTTCGATAACAAAATACCGTGACTCGAGATTTTAATATATTAGATCATATAATAGATAAGTATAAATAAATGTATATTAAGCCAAAAAAAAAAAATGTATGTTATCAGTAAATTACCTAATGTATCTACCTTTATGAGAGAAATAAACTATATGTTATGTTATGTTATATTTAAGAATTTACAAAGTGGTGTAACGCTTCATACAGGTATAGAACGGGAGTGTGTGCGTGGCCGGGCCGAGGAGTCTCCCAGGAGACGGAAGGAAGTGTGGCCGGAGAGCGTCACCTGGGACCCGAAGCCGAGGGGAGCTCAACGCGAGCTACAGACGTAAGCGCGATGAACGCCTTTGTGTCTCCCAAATAGAACAAAGTAGCAGCCGATGACGAAACGATTTTCACGATGTGGATTAAAATCTTGTCCCTTGAGTAAACAACAAACACTTTTAGTAATTAAGCATTGAAACAACGGGCTCAGGTCGCGGGTCATCCCCTCGTGGCTGTTGATAATATCTAAATGCCTAATGGCTGCTGGGCCTGTGACGAATGTATCGTACTCCCCTACCCTCACCTCCCCCCTCGCCTGCCCCGCGGGGCCCCGCGCCCGCCCGCTCCTCCACTATGTGATAATTCCAAACGCTGCGGCCGCGCCACCTGGGACCACGCAGAGCCGCACTCCAATCATGGAGATACTTTTTATAATTTTCATTTCAATGAAAACTGTTGATGATTGTGTTTTCCTTCTTTTAATTATTACACCTATAACATAGTTTTTCGTGTTCCGATTACAGCATAACTTGTCAGTTGCTAAAACTACAAAGACTTCGCAGTGTTGTTGTAAGTAATCGTTTCCCAAATTGAAACAAATCAAGTGTTTGAACTGTTACAATGGATACATGTTAATCACAATGGAATTCGGGTCCAACTTCGTGAACAATTCGGGATTGTTGACGCAAGGCAGCGTGGCACGCGGCGCGGTGTCACCGGCACGCGCCTCGGCGTCGTCTGGAATTCCGAGTGCACCCCCGATGTCTAACATCGGCATTTAATTAGCCACATGCCGGTCGAGATACCGTAGGCTCTACACCCGTCCGTCATAGCCGGCATTGTTGACCGTCTAAGTTGCAGAATAACTTACATAATGTTTTGAATTAAATTGACATATTTGGACGGTGCCACCTTTGTTTCTTGGATGATTGAAAATGCTAGTTGGAAGAGTATCGCTGTTGAATTATTTTGTTAGTAAAGATGTGCATTTATTTGCTTATTTACAGGAGATGAGAGGTTTATAAATCCAAGTACAAGTAAAGGAAGACCTGAAATAAATGTGTGTGTGGAGTGCGGTCCCTGCGGCCGAGTCCCGCGGGAGCGAGCCCGCGCGCCCAACTTCGAGCTCAGCGGCGCCCCCCCGCCCTGCGCGCCACCACTCACCCCCGCAGAGAATACATTTGCGCAACACGAGTGTTGGCCTAACAACGACTGCGACACCGGGAACCACTCACTGGGAAAAATTACTCATTTTCCAATACTGCCGTAGTCGATGATAGTTTAAGATAAAACGAAAACAAAGCGTCCTACAGCCGTTTGTTTCCTGCAGCATCTTCGGTTGTTCTGCGACGTGCAGTAAACGACTTACTATGAACAATGAGCAGTATTATTATTCTAGGGGTGCCTTAGAGGCAGTGTCCATTGTCTAAAAGATGTTACATTCTTATTACGCGATTGTTTTGTCTGCATGCTGCATGTGTAACATATAGGTACTCTCACACCAAAAACATGCATAGAACGTCATGCGTTCTCCTAAAAAAAACAATTTTTGTTTGACAGTCTCCAAGTGTACTGGTTTAGGTGGCTCCTCTGATATAATGTACAAAACAATCATTGTAAAAAGTAAAATAAAGGAGTGCGTTATTTTATATTTTCCGCGATGACATCTGACAAGTAGGTAAGTACCTAGGAGCAGCAAATATAAACTTTATAACTCTAGTAACTCTTACAAAGATTTTGTTACGACTAGGGAACATAAAAGCCAAATTATCTGGCTGGCATAAAATTAAAACGTCAACGCAGGCAGCGGTACGGCCCTCTGTTTTAAAAACTTCTTGAGCCATGAAAGATAAAGCGAAGGTAGCGTTGGTCGATGATGGGGCGCGGTGGCCAATTTATTTATAATCTCTGGTGCAGAATTGGCTACGAATTAACATGTAAATATTTGAGGTCCAAGGAGCCGGGTGGAGATGTATCGCGAATGGCGCGAGATAAGTGAGGACGGAGTCGTAAAGCAGCGCGCAGCCGCTCGGCTGCTCTCGGCGCCACTCACCACACCCTTTGACGAAGTTGTAAAAAGAGCATTAAACCGCAGTAAAAACGCATCGCGTGGAGCTGCTCGTTATTTTAGTGGCCTCCTTATGAATTTCAATGAGATTTAGACATAATGAGCTTGACTCAGAGGTCTCCGCGATATTAAATAGTGTACCTACTCTAATCTTAACTCGGAAAAGTTTGAGATAATCTATTCATCGTTCACCTACATTAATGTTTATCGTATCTTGTGATTTACAGAATATTGTTTTAAAATAAAATTTGTACCTGCCACTTCTTCACGGTCGTACAGTTCTTCTTTCGTTTCCTTAGGGTCTGCTTCTTCACCGTCTGTAATAAATAAAAGTGTGTATTTGTTAGAAGCCCACGGGCTCGATTTACATGTAGATCTGAACTTACTGAAGAACCAGATAGCAAAATATTCGATTTTTTTTGGCAATTTTCGCATTCGCGTCTCAGTCACAATCTGTCAAAAACACATCAATCAGCAGAATTTTATTGTCTTTCAGATCAGACAGGTAGGTTTAATCAAAATTATTTAGCAGCGCAGTAGGAATCATTCTCTAAATAGCTACAGAATAGTAAAAGGACTAATTCTAACAATGAAAAATTCTCTAAAAGCTCTCTGAATAGCCAAGTCTCTAAAAGCCTTATTCTCTGTATGGCAAATTCTCTAAATGGCTAATTATTAAAATGCTTTGATGATGATTGATTTGAAATTATTAAAGTTCTATATTTCGCATACCCTCAATATTTTTAAACGACCTATTCAACGACATCCCACACCATGGGATAAGCGATATAAAAAAGCATCGCCACTTTACGTGTGGGTTAAAAAAATATGTTTTCAAATTTAATTTTACAATTTTTTCGTCGTGATTGATATAATGGGTAGGTATACTCATACCAAATTTCAACTTTTTAGTGCTGAGCGTCTCTGAGCTAAACCACGGACAAACAGATGAACATGGTGAAACTATAAGGGTCAATTCATACCGAAATGGCAGCGAAGCGGCGAGCAGGTTCAGTGTCATATAATTTTAAACTTAATCCTCATCACAGTAACACATAGTATCGCTTGATCGCTTGAGAAACTTGAAGAGGTCGTGCGGCCGCCCGCGGCGCCGCGAGCATTCCGATGACTCCCGGATAATATGTGTTATAGTAATGAAGATAAAGTTTAAAATTATATGACACGGAAACTGGTCGCCGCTTTCAGTATGAATTGACCCTAAGGGTTCCTTGTTGACTACGAAACCCTAAAAAGCTACACAAGCTGACGGTCACAAAGGTTGAGCACAAGCTATCGTAGCGTATCAAACGCGAGGCGACCTACATCTGTGTTTCTATTGCCATTTACCTATTCCTTATAGGTATTTGACAAGGTCACTGTCACCAAAAATTAACTAACAAACTTGGTTCCTATAACCTTGAATGAACCCACTAAAATTCATAAATATAACATAGGATAACTTACACGAGAAGAAACGAGTTAAGAAGACAAAATATAAAAAGGCGTGAGTAGGTCGCAGTCACGATCGATCTTCCTTAATTCTTAAGTAAACCATTCATTACACACGTACTCACACCATCATAAACCCTTCGTTTCGAGCCAGTGAGTGAGGCAATGGATCCGTCACCTGAGGCTCCGTATGACAAGCCAAAAGTAAAGACGATAATGTAAATGCATCAAACTCGACAGTTTTTTCGTTCCCCCCAATTCACTCGAGGACGGATGTCTTGGAGCGTAAGGAAGCTTAAGGTGAATGCTCCAGGGTAGCCCGCGAAATTCAAATATTTTTATGTTTTTTGCAATTTGCCGGTCAGTGTGAAGCTGTATGTGGACCAAATGCGATCCGCGACCGTAAGGCGTATTTATCTACAGAATTATAACCATTGTAATCATCAATATAGCCCTCTAAGTTCATGTAGTTCGAAAGAATGAATATTTCAGAAATAAACCTTCCTTCGAACTACATGAACTTAGAGGGTTATATTGATGATTAAAATGGTTATAATTCTTTAGATAAATACGCGTTACGGTCGCGGATCGCATTTGGTCCACATACAGCTTCACACTGACCGGCAAATTGCAAAAAAACATAAAAATATTTGAATTTCGCGGGCTACCCTGGAGCATTCACCTTAAGGTGGAAGCGCCAGTGTAGCCCGCGAAATTCAAATATTTTTTATGTTTTTATTGCAATTTGCCGGTCAGTGTGAAACTGTATGTTGAAAACCAAATACTTTTCGCGGCCGTAACGCGTCTTTATCTAAAGAATTATAACCATTTTAATCATCAATATGGCCCTCTAAGTTCATTAAACCCAATTGAATGACTTTTTTATGAAATAACCATTCAATAGGGCTTTAATGAGCTTCCAATTTAATAAAACAAATTACTGTTTTTAATATATCAAAATAAAGTGTTCGAGTCGTATGTTTAGAATTTTAACCGATCTGTGGTCCGGCGCGCCGCTGGCTAATCTGACGATGGATGGCAGTCGATAAACGCGAGCAGTGAATAGTGCAGCGCATCAAATGCATCTGACATGTGACTAAGTGCTGGGTGCGGACGCTACCAAAACCATACATTATTTGCATGTGTGCCAACTCCGTATTAAATACATTTCACTCAGTCTTTACTTCTATGGTGAGATATTTCGTTGGTGAATTGTAACTATGGGAAGGGAATAGGTACGTTTTAACTGTAAATTCATAATTTTTCATCACACGCTGTAGTGAACAAGAGTTTATCGTCTACAGACAGGTTAAAAAAATACTTCGGTGGCCTCAAAACCGTCAATACAGTACTTACAGGTAATAACTGGTAATTAGTGACCGATACTTAAACATGTGAACAGAGGACCTCGTGGCTAAATAATACTAGCCGCACGGGTCGATCTTTAAGGTTAAGCAACGCTTACCAAGGTTGGTCTGTGGATGGGTGACCATCTTAACATAACGAGTTTCCTCCGTGCCTCATGCACGGCTTCTGCAAACATCTAAAATTGCTGAAATCAATTGATGAGGGCCGGTGAAACGAACGCGCCCGCCTAATTTCTTGCACCAACTCTCCCCTATTACCGAAACAATTTCTGAATCAGGAACGTTAGCTTCACAGTGTCGTGTCGTATGTCATCCGCAGACACACGTTGCCGTGCACCCAGTGCACCGGCCGTACGTCATCCGTTATCGGGGCGCCTCTACGTCAGTGTCAGCGTAACTGCACGCACTCCTCGTAATCTGCCCCATCGCCTCTTCATTTATAATCGCTTACTTATCTACCTAATGCGCACTGCATCTATCAATAACTGGATTATATTTAATTAGGTAACATACTTAAACGACGAGTTCCTTTTGATATCCCATACATCTAGGGTACTAATGAGACCATGTCGAAGAATCACCTGGCAAATGAATTAAATTGTTTTTACGTTTAAATTTTCATACAAAATAATTCGATAAAAATACACGATTATTTATGGATATTTACATATTAACTCGTACTTTTCAATGAAACTTAGATGCACACATCGAGAGTCTTTTTCTTACTTGACTTAAGAGTAGCTGGGGAAAAGGGTGTCCACGTGAAGCTTGAAGCTCAAGACTTCGCTCTACGTCATTCCGATATTCGTGGCTTCTGCACGGAAAAAGGAAATAGGAAATACTTCCTTTTTCCCTTGAGGATTCCAGTCTATAGCCTGTTTTTGGGAATGTGATCAGGATACCTCCGGAGCGTGTGACCAATCCACCTCACTTACGGCGTTTGATCTGGCGGTCGATCGGGCTCTCGTGACATTTCTCTAACAGCTCTACGTTAGTAATGGCCTTGGGCCATTATAATTTCCGAGTTTGCGACGACGACATCGGTGACAAAGAGCTGGATTTGGCGTGAGATGTCCTTTGTTACCTTCCACGTTCCGGACGGTTGTACTTTGTTTTATAGAAAAAAGTTTCTTAGGATTTCGATTCACATAAAAAAATTCTCGTATTATCATTTCATAGAATAATCAAAACGCAGAATATTTTGAATAAATTTAAATCACACATTTTTGTTACAAATAAACTTTGTTTCGATACTCATGATATCATAGAATAACAAATCAAATACTACTACTATTTGTCTGAATAAATAAATTGATTGATTAATTGACTGAAATATTCTTAATCCTTATATTGATCGCGTTCACAAAAACTTTGCGGGCAAATTATAGTCAAGCATTACTTTTCATTCGGGCCCAGTCGACGGAAACCCGCGAAGCGACATTGGTGGCAAATGGTGATGAGAATAAAGGGCAAAACTATGCAAACAAGGACAAGCATACACCATGAATGCAGAAAGCATACAGCAAGCAAGCATGTAGCACGTAAACGAGCATGCGACATGCAAAATGCAAGCAAGCATACAGTATGCAGGCGAGCATGCAACATGCAGCAGGGTTTCTGTCACGGCTCCGGCGCTGCGGGGCTCCGGCGATTCCACGTAAACTTACCGCCACCACCTCGCCCTTCCGCGCTTACGCGAGCTTAAATTACTCCCTAGGGGTAGGGCAGACAAGACTAGTGGGGTCGGTTTTACAGCAAATCGTTTCTGTCACAAATTTTTTTAGCACGCGTGTTGATTTTTTTAGATCATATTTTAATTTTAATTTAAGGTTAAAATGTTATTTAATAGAAATGGCAATTTGCGTAGTAACGTTATTCCGAATGAAATTCTGACATCTTAAAAGTGTGCCATGGACATATTATTAAACAATCATATTAAATTATTATATATTCACTGAAATATAAAATACCATGGAAAAATACACTGGGCACACAATATTCGTTAAAAATAATTCTGCTGTTTGATAAGTTTGTTAATAAATAAAATGTGAACATGAAATGCAATAAATTGCGTGAAATAGGTTTCTAAACAATAATATTCGATAATTCGATATACAATTACAAGAACCAAATATTATATGAAACGAAATTCTATCAAATTTCTGTCTGTGAAACAAGGGGACACCAGGTCTAAGCTGCACGAAAGTAGCTCGTGCTTTGGAAATCCGTGATTCTCTTCAGTACCTTCAGTCTCCAACACGACGCTTCCAAGGTAAGTGAATTTGTGATACCGGACTACTGCAACGTTTTCGAAGTCGACAAAGGTAAGATAAATATCCCATCAAAAAAAATGAGAAAAAGAGAGCCTAAGTTCAATGTTATGTTGTGTGGTGTCGACTTCAGCAAAAAAAGAATTGAGATCTAAATGGGCGCCAAGTTCTTTAGATAATTTTATTCTGAAATAAGGTAAATGAAGGTACAAGATTTGACTTGGCTAGTTTTTACACAATCATGTAGGTTCATGTTACCATACATTTGGCTTTACTTATCATCTTTATGTTATTGTTACGCAAGGTACGTAAGTTTTTATATCTTACTTCCCTAAAAATTGGTTTTGCCGGTGAAAAGTCAAATCTTGACTCTTGCCTTGCAAAATAATAGAAATCGTACTCAGCTAGAAGAGACCCTACAAAAGAACTGATGGACGTGGCAAAAGTCTTATTAGGCAACATCAACAAATTGCTCAAACGGATTCTGACGGCAGACATCTTAAAAGAGATATTTCAGCCATTTGGAGCTCCTTCAATAGACCTCTTCGCAAGCGAAAGATCTGCGTTTGTGAAGAATTATGTCTGCAAAAACACGAACTACAAGAACTGCATGTTTGTGGAAGCGTTCAGTGGAACGTGGAATTGCGATCTTGGCTGGACATTCCCACCACCTGCTCTAGTACCTCGCGTCCTAGGAGTACAGGAGTATTTCATTCTACTAGTAGTTCCCATATAGGAGAGACCTTCTGGAAGGCCGACTTGAAGTAACGAGCTTTGTGTCCAGCTCTAACAATTTGGCACACCCGCAAAAATCTATTAGATCTTGTGACCAACAAACCCACTGTGGCAGCAAAAAAAACTGTCTTTGCAAGTCTGGAAGTCTGGTTCAGGCTGGTCTAATCTAATCGATTCCTGGCCTGACAAAAATAAAAACCTGCTAGAGTCTTCTTGGCGATAAACAAAACTAAAATCTTATAAGCCTGCTGAGAAAAGATGGCAAAAATGGTTGCAGACTCGGAATAACTGCAATACTGAAAATCCAGGAAAGACTGAAAATTAATTTGGGACTTATGTCCACATGAAAATAGAACTAGCGCCTGGTATTATAGCCGTCAATAAATCAGTTTGAACGAGCTCAACAAACATCCGTGGTCCTCCTGCGAAGCCCCTAACTTGGGAAGTCAGGGAATTAATTGAATATCTTCAACATTACTCCGTGAATGTCGAGTCTACTCCAGGTACCTCGGCATGTAGCAGTTCTGCTACTCCTGAGTACAGGAGTCCACGGCCTGAAGCTTTAACTGGAACCTAAATGTTCGTTTTTACACTCCGAGAGGGAAAACTGTGTTATTTTTGGAACACTTGTTCTAGGACTTTTACTTATAGAACCTTAAAGTTGTATAAATGGGATATCAACAGGAACAAGTTGTATAGTTTTTAATTATCAATCGATGTAAGAAATACTTAAGTATAATAATTAAACCCTGTATCAAATAGCGGCATTTAATATTACATAAAAAAAAATCTTACCGTCATCACCATGAACTTCTTCATTATCATCTTCTTTATTTTCCTCGTTGCACCCGTCATCCTGCAAGTCATTAGGGTCACAACCATCATTATCATCATCGTCTTCCTCGCAGTCACTATATGTCCTGTTGAGCTCTCTATCGGCCGCAGCAGCATCGACATTCCACTCCTCTTCTTCCGCTGAAAAGATAGTATGCATTAAAAAAATACAAAATGTCCGATGAAAATAAGTTCTCTTACTGATATTTCCGATGTAAATACAATAATTTCACGTTTTGTCGATAGCTGGAATCGTTAGCGTAGTTGAGTTAACGAAATATTTTTTTTATCTTTGACTGTGTATTTTTTTATATTATCTGAGCATGTAGCGCTGTATTACGTACTTATATTTCGTTAAGTGCCCAATTCAAAACGCAATAGTTGTTTAACCATTTCGAGGGATTTACTCGGAACGAACGGTATGGTATCACACAGTTCACAATAAGAGCGGGCCGCGGAACGGACACCGGGACGTGAATCCCCTTACATGTTGCTCTATCTACAATAATGGTAATCTTAGTGTATCTCCAATTTCAGTAAACGGCTGGGGTGGATAATAATGATATTGTGAAAAAAGACCCTCAGAAATAATGTTGTAAATTTTGACCAATGGCAATGTTAAATTTTTCAGTGAGGTTACACAAAGATACTCGTACAATAGGAAGTTAGGAAATAGTTTGGTGTCATAATTAGTAGGCAAGCGATGGGTGCGGGATGGTGGCGTGATTTAGCCCCGTCGGCGGCTGGCCGCACCCTTGCGTCGCACACAATTTCCAACTATACTTACAACAATTATACACCCAGCTGTAGTTACGGAAAAATATCACTCCCCGTTTGTTGTCACTATAAACTATGCTAAACATGAAATGAAGAAGTCACTAGACTAGTGTTTGTTACGTAGAAACAGGCGTGTTCCATCTGGCTGTTTAACTAACTAGGTACACAACATTTACAGGAATGGCGTTAAAATTTAACCACTTGAAATTATTTGTCGTCAATCCGTATCCGTGAATTATGGCTCTACGAATGTCACTTTTGTGTATTGTCGTTGGTGGGAACACTTTGAGCTGGCCCAGATTAGGTCAGCATTTCAAGAGAATTAGCTTAATATTGATTTTGTTACTACTGACCTGAGGTTTACGAGTACTTTGCGAAGTACATATTATTCAGATGAGCAAAGGCTAGAGGAGGGTAGTACTGAAATCCCGGGAGACCCAGCCCGGCCTAATTGCCCGGGGGAATGTCCATCAATTCATCAAAAGCAGGCCGGAGGCAAAATCCTAGCAATGCTACGGAACCCGCATTGTCCCTGAGGCAGTGTTCGTACTTACTGCAGACGTTACCGACCTAATATTTTGTTACTGTACACCAGAGCGTACTTGTACGATATCTACGGGAGAACTGGGAGAACGTTGATGACTGAAACGATAAAAATATAATAAACTCAATGCCTCTTTTTGCTCGACGAGATTTGAAATCTGTAATATTGTTAATATAATAAATGCAACCTTATATTTAAGGATGGGAAATCATCAAATGATTCCTCCCGCTCTGGGTGAAGCAGGAGGGAGTCGCAGACTCTTACTGACTAAAACCCATTCGTGTTCCGCCTAGTGCCCTTTGCGTTCCAGGACTACGGTAGCTCTTTCGAACAGATTCCGCAGCCCCAGCAGGCACTTGCGCTAGCAGGCCCCGTCTTCTGTGCTGACAGCTCTATGAGGCGCGCGGGGATCACAGCGCGTCGTCGACCCGGGAATAAATGCAACCTAAAGTATACAAATATTATAAAGCCTTACATTGTGACGTAAAAAGAGCTGGCTCTCTCTCTCTCTGACTCTAGTCCGATAAGACACGACTTAGGAAAAAAAATAAAACCGACTTCCAAAAACAAAACACTACAAAGTAAAAAATTACTTTAATTTCGGAAGTCGGTGTTCAAAAACGAAAAAACAAAAAACACCGACTATGTTTTGTTTTTGGAAGTCGGTTTTATTTTTTGTTAAAAAGTTTTTTATTTTTCGCTTTTTAGTGGAACGCAGGTACCACTAAAAAGTGACACCACAAACACAGCGCAGCGTGCCAGCGTGATTTTATGTTATGAACTGGTGTAAACAAGCAACAGACATGCGATTTCAGAAATCCCGATCCATTTGCTATCATTTATTGAAGAGTTCCGTTGCCTACCTCCGAAGTTCTTCATCAGATCTTCACCAAATTTAGATGAGACCAGTCCGAGAAAATACTCTTCCAAACAAAAAAATAATCATCCAAATCGATTAACAATTGGCGAAAATATCGTTGAACAAACATTTTTCATGGAATCCCATCATCAGCTCAGCAACATGAGATGATGATTACCAGGCACAAATATCTGAACTTCGTTAGAAAATTTATGAAAAACAGTGTATTTGCTTATAAAATTTGAGGGTTTCCCTAGATTTTCATGGGATCCCATGATCAGATTCTAACGTGGTGACAATGGGACCACCTCAGGAGTAGGTATAGGCTTTTGAATAAAAAAAGAATTTTTAGAATTGGCGGAGAAATCGGTGAACATACACAACCGAACATAGAACCTCCTCCTTTTTGAAGAAGTCGGTTAAAAAGGGCTGCCAGGCGCAAGTATAGTCTCAGAGGTGGCTCAGGCTTGGAAAAGAACATCTGGAAGATTTTGGTTGAAGCCTTTGGCTAGCAGAAGGACATATCCGGCAATGGCCCGGATATATCCGGGCCATTGCTCATGCCCATTTCGCAAATTACACGAAGTGGTCTATCTTCGAAAACAGTCAGTACCTACGATCGATTTAAGCTAGGAGATTTGATCCTAAAAGCTTTTGTCAAAATCGATAGACAAAATTCATGAGCATGGTCTATCTTAAAGCAAACTTTATACCAATTTCACATAGCGTTCTAAAAGCGTGGTGGAGTCACACACCGTCGCGCTTCCGCGTCGTAGCGATAGTCCATCCATACATTTATGTAACTCCAGCGCAATGTGTCACGCGGGATCCATTCAGCACCAACGAGCCTCCCGTACTAATACTCACGACAATTCAATTTTCATATTATAACCACATTGCTATTGCCAATCGCACGATACCAAATTCTATACGAGTTTTGATTTTCAAGAACTTTTAAATTTAAAGACGTTTGTCACTTTCGGTTACACGTTTTTTCATGTACCTAAAAAGCATGAATAAATAATCTACCTACCGTTGTTATTTAGCTGCCTCGGCAAACTTTGTTTCGGCATATAAAATAAAAAAAAATTGCCTACGACCTATTCTCAGACCTGCCAAATATACACAAAAAAAAAACATAAAAAATCTATCAATTCTTTTCGGAGGAGTTCGATAACAAACAAGAGATTTTTATATATTAGGAGATTAGCGCCCAGCGGGCTGTAACTCAAGAACCGTAATAGGTAGACTGCTAAAATTTTCACAGAGTGTGTATTTCTACTGCCGCTATAAAAACAAATTATAAAAATGAAATTATATTAAAAATTAAAGGGAAAATTAAAAATTATAAAATAAAAATCGTTTCTTGTGTGCGAGCCGCATACAAGAAACGTTTTTTTTTTTTTAAATATAGTACCTAAGTGTTTTTAAAATTTTAAGGTTGCCCACGACTTTCCAAAATTAGTCCACAATTGGCGGAGAAATCGTTGAAAATACATACAATCGAAAATAGGATTAGCTCCTTTTTTGAAGTCGGTTAAAAAGCTACAGACATCAATGTATCAACATTTAGGAACCTAAAACGTAACACAGGAGGCATTAACTTACTCAATGGGCGGCACTAACTGTTGTAGGACGTAGTAACATAATAATTTTGATTAAGTACTCGGGGAGCACAAAGGAATAATAACAATCCCATCTCGACGTAAGTCATTGTAGTTTCGCTCAGTTGTATATCCTTGGAAACTGTAATTTTAATGTGTTCGGAGGCATCGTTGGTATGATGCCGAGTGGGAATAGCATAGTAGCCGAGCTCCCCGAGGTGACCGCCGCGCGGCAGGTCCTGGCTCCCGATCCCGAGCCGCTACATCGTTACCGTACCTACTACATTCAACATGTATAATATATGTGCATTGCTTACTTATTATGCATGGATCCGTTTCTGATATCTAAATCTCAAAATTCGTTGTTTAGGCATTGACAATATCAAAGGATACAACAATACAATTGACCCGTGTTTGTGAAGAGAGGGTAGGTTAATAATTTCTGATAGTGAAAGGCGTGATTTAGCATCCCTTCCCCCCCCCCCCGACCGCACCGCAAACTACTTACTCCACACCGAAAGTTCAAAAATCTAATATAACGACACCCCGTCAACTAATTCAAACCGCCAAATGATTCAGTGTTGCTCGCACGCAAATTGAATTAATATAAATATCGATGCTGTTTTGAACAACCTTTTTAAAGAATAAAATAAATGTTCAAAGTATTCAAATAATAAAATGATTCGTGTTATATCGCTATCTGCCTATTCTTATCCCAACTTCCCAGATTCAGCTGAATACGTATTTAACGTAGAGCGGCTACCTACCAGACCTCTACAACCCATTAGACCAACCCGTGCGTCTGTTATTCTTTAGCTACGAACTCCTTCATTCGTGCTATATAAGGTGGTCAAATCGGATGTTCACCTTTTTTTGCCAACAAGCTAAGACAATTCAAAGGCAAATTGCAGTTCAAAGGCTGCCTTTTTTTTGGAGAGTTTTTAAGATATTGATCATTGAATTAACTTCGTTCGATAGTTCTAATACAATTGAAGAACTTCCAACTCATATTCATCGCTGATGGTAAGTAAGAGATAGGCTCTTAGTATACTATACTACTTTTTTTGCCAACAAGCTAAGACAATTTAAAGGCAAATTGCAGTTCAAAGGCCGCCTTTTTGTTTTGGATAGTTGTTAAGATATTGATAATTGAATTAACTTCGTTCGAAAGTTCTAATACAAATGAAGAACTTTCAACTCATATTCATCGCTGATCCGACGAACCGACTGCGCCGACGACGCACGTTTTACAAACTTACACTCACGGCACTCTAGATGACCAAAAAGTAGATGGTCGCATATAAGTGGGAAGCGCGTACAAAGTGTATGAATTGTCGGAGAAATGAGACGCGTGATGTGGGAAAGGGGGCACTACACGGTTCATTTGATGACTTGACACTCGCATGACATCCGATAGCAGTTTGATGTTTTTCTCATCTTTTGACCATTGTTTTTAAAGTTGTATTATTAAATTACCTTCGTCTTTTGCTAGAAAATACCCCTATCCAATTGAGTCACTTATTTTGCCTTCTTCTTTTTTTAATAAGTAATAAAGCCAGCGTAAGCAACGCTGTATCGTTAGACTTTAATTTATGTGTAGACCAAGGAGTCTTTCCGGATATAATGAAATATAGTAAGGTTATACCACTATTTGCTCGGGGGTCTCGGGCGTCCCCGCAGTCTCCAGACTAGTCCCCCAAAGATGTCGTCCTGTCAGGGCGTGCCTGAGGGTTAGCAGCATGGAACCTCATTTCACTTCCTTCTCCTCAACCTCACTCACTTTTATTATGAACAGGGGCAAAAAGAGAAAAGCTGTACAGCGGCAGCACGCCCACTTCGCATAAAGTGCACCTCTCTAACATACGAGGTCTGCACTCAAATCTCGCTGCAGTCCATCACCACCTTGAGACCGAGAAACCAGCGCTCTTGTTCCTGTCGGAGACGCAGATCAGACGTGTCATACCTGTCTTACCCAGGGTTTACCCTGGAGCACCACTTCAGACCACGCGCGGGCGTATGCATGTACGCCCAGGACGACATCTGCTATCGGCGTCTCCGTTATCTTGAAGACTCCAGGTTCTCGACGCTGTGGGCTATAGTGGACACAGGCTTAGACATAATTGTCTACGCCTGCGTCTACCGTTCGCACAGCGGTGATTTGGAGACAACTGGGCTTACACAGCACCTCAATGAGGCGGCGGATGCGGCTCAGCAGCGGTACCCTTCTGCCCAATTGGTGTTACTGGGGGACTTCAATGCCCACCATCAGGAGTGTCTCTTCCCATACCAGTGCACTGACCATGCTGGACGAGAGACGCGAAAGCTAGCGCTTGCGTTAAATCTTACCCAGCTGGTCCAGGGAGCAACGAGGGTGCCCGATGTTGATTCGCACACTGCCAATTGCTTGGACCTTTTGCTGACAACAGATCCAGACCGCTATTCGGTGTCAATTTCTTCACCACTGGGTACTTCCGACCACTGTCTGGTGAAGTCTGTATCCGTCTACTCCCCGCCCGATCCTAGCCCAAGAGGCACCCGGCGGGTATGGCGATACAGGTCAGCAGATTGGGATGGCATGCGATCTTTTTTCGCATGTTACCCTTGGCAGCCTACTTGCTTTTCTTCCACTGATGCTTCGTCGTGCGCGGACGCCGTGTCGGATGTGTTGCGGAGGGGAATGGAGTACTACATTCTGTTCTCTGACATAGCGAAATCTGGCGAAGCTCGGCCTTGGTTTGGTGCCGAGTGCAATCGCGCTGATGCACTTAAGCACGCGGCGTACCTGGCATGGGTCGACGCTCGTAAGCGCAAAGCAAATGACGTGAGTCGGATGGAGAGAGCCTTCAACAGGGCTGCCAAGTCCTGCAAGAAAGTGTTGCGGAGGGCTCGGTTTGACCACATTAGCCGAATAGGGAACAAACTTGCTTCATACCCAGCAGGTAGTAAGGCTTTTTGGTCCCTGGCTAAGTCGGTCGAATCGAACTTCTGCCGCCCCTCACTACCACCACTGCTGAGACCCGACGGGACGCTGGCCCACTCCGCTGAGGAGAAAGCGAACTTGTTTGCTTCTTTGTTTGCGGAATCTTCACGTCTGGATCCTGGTGGCGCGACGCCCCCTGCTTCTCCTGGTGGATGCGAGTCGAGTATGTCTAGCATTCGCATTCATCAGAAGGACGTCCGTAGGGTACTGCGTAACCTAGATGTGAACATGGCTAGTGGTCCCGACGGGATACCGGCAATTGTTCTGAAGACTTGTGCGCCTGAGTTGTCTCCGATCTTGACACGCCTATTTCGCCTTTCGTTTGAGACTGGAAAAGTGCCGAAGGCTTGGAAGCAAGCTAACGTGCAGCCCGTGCCCAAGAAGGGTAGTCGAGCTGACCCGTCGAATTATAGACCCATCTCGGTAACGTCCATACTTTGTAAGACTATGGAACGCGTGCTGAATCATAAGCTCCTGGCGTACCTAGAAGCGAATGATATTCTTAGTGACCGTCAATATGGGTTCCGCCGAAATCGGTCAACTGGGGATCTTCTAGCGTATGCCATTCACATCTGGAGTGAAGCCATAGAGAAGCACGGGGAGGCACTAGCGGTCTCCCTTGACATCTCGAAGGCCTTCGACAGGGTCTGGCACGATAGCCTTTAGTAAGCTTCCTTCCTTCGGTCTGCCCGCCGGTTTGTGTGATTGGATCGCAGACTTCCTGAGGGATCGGTCTATCCGAGTGGTCATAGATGGCTGCACGTCTGGACTGCTGGATATTAATGCCGGGGTTCCTCAGGGTTCGGTGCTTTCGGCAACACTGTTCTTGCTGCATATTAATGATCTGCTTAAACCCGGTACTTTTGGGTATGCAGACGACAGCACTGTTGCTGAAAGATACGTATCCGACGCACGAGCTGGTGGGTCGCAGATCCGGTCTCTCCGGGAGGCAATGGTTGAGCGCTTGAACGTGTCCTTACAGGCAGTGTCTGAATGGGGCGATGCCAATCTGGTCAAGTTCAATGCTGCTAAGACCCAAGCGTGTCTATTTTCCGCCAAAAGGAGCCAATTCCACCCAGCTCCATCTTTCCGAGGTTTAACCGTGCCGATAACCGACCAACTTGAGCTTCTTGGGGTTACATTAACATCTACTCTCAATTTTGGCCCTTACATAGAGGCTAAGGCTCAAGTGGCTGCAAAGAAGTTGGAGATTCTGGCAAAGGTGAGACGATACTTCACGCCGGAACAGCTGCTCAAACTCTATCAAGCGCAAGTTCGATCGTGTATGGAGTACTGCTCTCATCTTTGGGATGGATCTGCCAGATACCAACTTGATGCCCTTGAGACAATTGAAAAACGAGCCAAGAGGATCATCGACAATGAGAGGCTTGTCGCGACGAAGCTCCAAAGTCTTGAACATCGACGACGAGTTGCTAGCCTGTCGGTTTTTTACCGGTTGCATTTTGGGGAATGTGCGACGGAATTGCATAATTTAATTCCGCCAAGCCCGTTCCATCATAAGACCATAAGACGAACGGCGATGCGCCACCGGTACACGGTGGATATCCCACCCATACGCACAAAACGTTTTGGTAACACATTCATAATGCGTACAGCTAAGGAGTGGAATTCCCTGCCGGAGTCTGTGTTTCCCGATAGCTACAACCTGGGAGTCTTTAAGTCAAGAGTGAATAGGTTATTCCTAGGCAAGCGTGCTCCATCTTCGACCACATCATCACTTACCATCAGGTGAGATAGTGGTCAAACGAGTGCCTATCTACAGTAAAAAAAAAAAAAAAAAAAAAAAAAATTAATCGGGCGACAGCAAAGACACCAATAATTATAGACCTGTATCTGTATTGCCGTTTTTAGCAAAGTTTTTGAAAAAGTAATGCTCAATCAGATGCTCAATCATTTTAACATCAATAAAATCTTACACGATCAACAGTAACCAGGTTTTACCAGGGGTCGTTGTACGACTGACGCTGGTACCACGTTGTTAAAACACATATATTCAGCGTGGGAAGAGGCGCAAGATGCCATATGAATCTTTTGTGACCTCTCCAAGGCATTTGATTGCGTAAATCACGAAACCTTGCTCCTAAAGCTAGGACATTACGGACTAGGTAAACTTGCACTCAGTGTAGTAAAATCTTACTTAAATGATAGACAGCAGCAAGTTCAAGTAAATGGTGTCAATTCACGGGGTTTAAAAGTCAAAATGGGGTTACCACAAGGCTCTATATTGGGTCCTTTCCTCTTTCTAGAATATATTAATGATCTACCCCATCTTTTAAAAAATCAACCTCATATGGTATTATTTGCTGACGATACGTCCTTAATTTTTAAGATAGATAGATGTTCCATAAATCTTGACGATGTAAATAACGCCCTACAGCCCAAAGCCCCTGCAGGTCCAAACTTGGTTTACTGCTAATAATTTAGTATTAAATGGGAAAAAAACTAAATGCATCAGATTGGCCTTACCGATAAGGCACAGACGGCACAGATCGATGCGCAAGTAACACTACTCACCGAATCGCTGATAAACAGCTACCGAATCGCCTGCCCAGAAACGATTCCGCGCGACACACCGGGTAAGCAACCCTGGTGGGGTGCAGACCTAGAGCGCAAACGCGGTACGGTAAGAAAGGCTCTTAACAGAGCCATGAACACATGTAGTGATGAGGACTGGGACGCTTATTACGCGGCCAAATCCAGCTACAAGAAATGCATCAGATTCAGAAGAACTACAGGGTGGCGTAAATTCTGTGGTAACATTGAATCATGCCAACAAGCAAACAGGGTAAGGAAATACTGGCGCAACAGAACACACCTGAGATCGCCACACTCCGGAAACCCGATAACACGTTGACCACGACACCTGAAGAAGCGCAACGTCTCCTAGTAGAAACTCACTTCCCAGGCAGCGTATTCGCGCAGGTAAATGAATGGTTTGACGTTATCCAAACACCATCAGTAGATGACTGGCTTTATGCAGAAAAGATGATTACGCTGGAAAAACTTCAGTAGGCCATCAAAAGCTTCCAACCTTTCAAGGCACCAGGTCCCGACGGTGTGTTTCCTGCCTTACTACAGTGGGGAGGTACCGCTGTTGCAACAAAACTGGTGCTCTATGCGAGCGTACCTGGCCTTTAGATACGTTCCTAAAGGATGGAGGGAAGTGAAAGTCATATTCATTCCGAAGCCAGGTAAAAGTGACTACACAAACGCTAAATCCTATCGACCTATTAGTCTGACCTAGTTTTTACTGAAGACAATGGAAAGACTGTGTGAAAGGGAAATACGTGATGGCGTTTTAAAAACAATACCACTGCATGGTAACCAACACGCATACAGCTCGGGTAAGTCGACAGAGTACGCTCTTCATCTGGTGGTGAACCAGATTGAGGAAGCGATTCACCAGAAAGGGTCCTGCCTGGGCACATTCATAGACATCGAAGGAGCCTTCGACAAGACAAACTTTTCCAGCATTAGTGCCGCTCTCTCCAAACACGGTGTGGAACAGGTACTAACTGACTGGATAACTAATATGTTAAGCAAACGAGTGGTTCGCCTTGAGGAAGAGCAACAGTTGGCTCTGATAGCCAGAGGCTGCCCGCAGGAGGGTGCTATCCCCTCCTCTGTGGAATCTGGTAATTAATGACCTGATCACCAAACTCAACGCACATCGTTACTACACAATAGGTTATGCTGACGACCTCGCAATCCTAGTGTCAGGGAAAGTGACTGGAACGATCTGCAACCTCACTCAACAAGCACTACGCATCGTGGAAAGATGGTGCGACGAATATGATCTGTCGGTAAACCCCACGAAAACTGAATTAGTCATGTTCACTCAAAAGCGAGCACTAGGCCACTACCGGCTTCCTATGCTCTTCAACACAGAGCTCCAGCTGTCTAACGAGGTAAAGTATCTAGGCGTCATCCTAGACAGTAAGTTAAGCTGGAGTAATCACCTAGACTACATTTTAAACAGGGCCTGCATTACCTTCTGGCAATGCAGGAAAATGATAGGGAAGAAGTGGGGCCTATCTCCCAAAATAATACTATGGCTGTACAGCGCAGTAATTCGGCCCATGTTAACCTACGGGGCCGTGGTGTGATGGCCACGCACAAAGCTAGCTACAGCCGTAAACAAGTTACAACACATGCAAAGGCTGGCCTGCATGGCAACGACGGGCTGCATGAGGACTACTCCAACTGCGGCGCTGGAAGCCATGCTGGGGCTCCCTCCGCTACACTTGTTTATACAACAGGAAGCGACGATGGCAGCAGTACGCCTTAAAACATTAGGTTTCTGGAGTAAGAGAGATACACGACACACCGCTCTGCTCGAGGAGCTCAACAATGAACAAAAGCAATCTACTACCGGGTACCCAAGCAATTTATCTTCGATAAAAAATACAAAATCCAATTGCATGAGGATCATCGGTGCGAGGGACTCTGCCCCGCCGAGCTGCGGATCTTCACCGATGGATCAAAAACAGGTACAGGCACTGGTGCGGGAATCTTCTCAGAGGATCTCAATATCCACATAGCCAAACCATTGGGGGTCCACAACACAGTGTTCCAGGCTGAATGCATGGGCATTCCTCTGGCGGCATCAGCCATCCTAACCAGGGAAGTTAAGGACCACTCAATACGCATACTCTCGGACAGCATGGCCGTCCTGCAAGCTCTGAACAGCCACACAGTGAACTCTGGGTTGATTCTCGAGTGTCACCAACGTCTCAACCAGGTTGGTAGACACAAAAAAGTAACTATTCAATGGATCAAGGGACACAGTGAATCTCGAGGCAACGACGCTGCGGATGAACTCGCCCGCGCGTCGAGTTTGTCAGCGATGGGACCTGAGCCCATCGTGCCGCTGCCTTTCGGGTACTTACGCAATCTGGTAAGGAAACGCACCGGAGATAAACATCACAAGCTATGGGTTGACCATATAAGTGAGTGTAGGCAGGCCAAAGAGGCACGTCCCTCTATAGATGGCCGTTTCACAAAACAAGCCCTAAGACTGACTAAACAACAGTTGCGTTCAATCACAGCCGTAACAACTGGCCACGGGTCTTTTAATAAACACCTCTATGTTATAGGAGTCACTGACAGCCCGCTATGCAGAGCCCGCATGGAGGAGAATGAGACAGCAGCACACCTGCTTCTGAGCTGCCCGGTAGTTGCGGATTACAGGGCAAAGTACTTCGGAAACCCAGGTACCCTCTGCGAGATAGTTGGTAACACCAAGGCGTTGCTGGCCTTCCGTTGGGGAGCCGAGGTGGATCGAATGACGCATTTGTCCCACCAGCACGCAAAATACGCGCTTAGTCGTGGAGTTGCGGAAACCAGCCCGATTTACATACATACATACATACATACATACATTGAATAAGGAGTAACTTAAATTCATCGAAAACACGGTTTACCTGGAGATTATACTTGACTCAAGGCTACAATGGGGTCCTCATTTAACATCTCTTGCGGGACGGCTAAGTTCAGCAGCATACGCTGTCAGAAAAATCCGTCAATTTACTGATATAGATACCGCGAGGCTGGTCTATTTTAGTTACTTTCATAGTATTATGTCTTACGGTATCTCATTATGGGGACATCGACTCTATATTTATCCTGCAGAAAAGAGCCATCAGAGCCATTTACAATCTCCGCCGGCGTCATTCGCTAAGATAACTTTTTAAGGATATCAACATCATAACGGTACCTTGTCAATACATTTACGAAAATATTATGTATTTTCGGAAAAATCTTCATCTTTTTAGCAAGATTAGTGACAGGCATAATTTTATTACTAGAAATAGGAACAAATTACATCAACCCCGATTCAGATTGGCCAAAGTACACACTTCTTTTATGGGGTACTGTGTTAAATTTTATAATAAAATACCAGTTGATATTCTCGAACTAAATGAGAAAAAATGTAAAGCATGCATAAAACGCACACTTTGTAGACAAGCGTATTATAAACTGGAAGATTATATCCTCGATAAAAACGCTTGGCTAAATGCTAGTCCTGCTCCACAGTCACAGCTGCTTGGGTCCACTTGTTAGGTTTTTATATTTGGAAGAGATGCTCACTCTCTTTTTTATAGGTACTTGCATAATTATTATAATTACTTATTTATTCTTTTTGGTGTAAGAACTTAATCGTTGTTTTTATTAATTTATTTTTCATTATTTGGTCATTGACAACCATAGTTTTGTGTAAAGTAAAAGCATATTTTTCAATGTTTTTAAATGTGAGTACCATGAAGCCATTTACGGTTTATGTGATTATTTATAGTTTTACTTGTTGGAAACGAGCATGGTGGTTGAGAGCATGTCATGCTCACTCAATGTCTCGCTGATGGCGGCGCGTGGGTTAGATCATTCGGTTCCCTTCGAAATGGTTGAGCTGAAAGGTGCCGATACACGCTTCATGTTCGCGAACGGGCGCCGTCGGTTGAGACTGGTCATCTCATAACTGCCAATGACTTATTTTAATTTTTATATTTTAAAATCTTCTAATAAGTTTTTTTTTCCTTTGCATTGTCTTCTCATGCAGAAGCAACAAGTACATGTAACTTAAATTTTTTGTAAAACAGATCATGATTTAAAAGAGTGTCCGTGGAGTTTCTTTTCCATAGAGATCTACACTTTGGAACGTGCAAATAGCTTCCATGTTTCTGTTAACTCACACACTGTTAATTAGTCATTCCAATATTTGTAAATGTGTGAGTATCATGTACCTACTTATTAAGAAAATTGATAAGTCTACCTCTGCATACCCTAGGTGCATGGTCCTCACACATTAAAAAAAATTGTATACTTACCAAATATTGTAAAAGATTTATTTGAAAATAGTAACTATGGAGTTTCTTGTCCATTCTTCTCCATAAGAATCTATCTTTCCGAATGGACAGTAGAGTCACTTCAGAACTTTTATATATTTGAAATGTGAATGACGTTCAAAAGTGCCGTTTAATGGCCTAATTGGAATAAACGTTTTGACTTTGACTTTGACTTTGACTGACCGACCTTGACGTTTCAAAAGTGCCTGTGAATGGTTTATTTGAAATAAAATGCTTTGAATCGTGACTCCATTTTACAAGTGTTGAGGAGTCTGAAGAAAACACAGACATTTCTGTATTACAATACATAGCTACGCGCGACTGCAGCGCGTCTATATCGCCGTATCAGTGCGTTTGTATCGATACACATGAGCGTTTACAGCGCTGCAGCAAAATTATTGCACATAAGCTTATTTTATGTTACTGTCTGCGCCTGAATTTCGTTTAGAGCCCGTTAAATTAGCGCGCATTATCACATAACATCATGCATGGCGCGTTAAAGAAAAACGCCGTGTGCAAAGCCACTTAAGGGTTTTGACTTAATTGAGATTGGTTCAGTGGACAGACTGCTTCGATAGCAACGGCATAGACATGGTTTCGTCAAAAATGGTAAGTTGGTAAATTTCACAATTGAAATAAGTGGATAACATCGCAGACTTGCCTTTCAGCAGAAGCTGGACAGTCTTCTTGATTCTTCTTTACACGTCGGTCATCGGATGAACTTTGACAAAACCTTTTTTTTTTTTTTGTTTTATTCGACTTACAGTTCCACATTTCGAGGATACGAACCTAAGGCTTTGATTGGTTTCTAAAATTAATATTTTAAGTCAGTAAGTATCGCAATAACATTTTGAATAAAATAAGACAAATTCAATCATCTTAATAAAGACGTCAAAAGAATCAAAAAGAAACTGCAAGGAGGTCCGAATCATAAAGGACTAAACTTTTCTGGACTAAATACTATTTATTTAGTTTTCATTTCTTTTCAGTAGAGTTGTATATTTTTTAAATTATTTTTTCTTATTCTAAAAACCACACAGACGAAGTCGCGGGCAGAAACTAGTTTCTAAACTCAATATTTTTCGTAAGCTGGCAAGTTTAATTACTTGACATAGTTTGACATATTTCAAACAATGAAATAAAATTATTTATTTTAGTCTGTTTCTTGCTGGGTAGTATACATTTAATGTCTTTGATCATATCAATGTTGGTACGAACAGAAAATGACAACGATTATAATATGGTCCAAGATCACAAAAATATACACTCATACAGTAGAATTGTGGAAATAATTTTATAACATTAACACTTTAATAAGTAACAACTTTAAGCTGGTGAATTATGTAAAATATTGTTAAAAAATATTTAAATTACGAAAATCTGACAGCTCTGATCTGCAAAAAAGTGACATAGGTCTTACCTTGACAAAGCCCACGGACCATCTAAATTGTTCTAAATCGACAGTGATGCAATAGAGAATATGCATGAAAAACATATTTATAATCTATACAGTTTATCAAAAAATATACAAAAATATAAAACTAACAGTTAAAATAGAATCAAAATTACTCGAAAAACGAAGGAGACATAATTATTTTAAATAAATATATCTGTCCCTCTTGCGAAAACGCTGTTTTCTATGGCAGCTGTATAGGCGTCATGGACGATGACGTCAAAGTTTACATCGAACTTCTCTTTCTAATTGTAATCTTTGAAGCTTTATAACTTCATCAGTGATGAAGGTATTTAAAAAATAATTACATGAATGTTTACTAGAGCTAATAAATATTTCATTATAATTTTTCTAATTCTAAATCTAATTTTCCTGCACTATTATCCCACCAACCATAAACAATGGAAATTGGTTGCCTAGTCTCGCGAGCTCATAACGCTTTCACTGTTAAAAAGCTATCAGATCTCTAGATCGCCCATAACTCTAGGAGGCCAAAATCTACGATTCCCAAGTCTACCAAGTAACTAGGTATGTTTTTAAATTTGCATTTATTTTTCAGTGTTAACCCGGAATTCTGAAATTTAGGACACGTTGAACTTACTGAAACTAATCAATACTTTTCCGATTGAAGTGTTAGATCTTCAGTTTGATTTCATAACTGCCTGTCTATTCTGTGAACCCGTCACTTTAGTTTTCGCGGTGTAAGTTTTACAGAATAGCACTGTAATTTTTGGTGCGTATAGCATCTGAGCTTCATTTGATTGATAGATTTTACAAACATTAATTTTTACCAGACTGTGACTGCAAAAGAGGATAATGTTATCATTAGCCTCTATATGTGTGTATGTATGTTTCTTTGTTTCTTCTAGTGACCTAACTAATCGGTGGATTTTATTGTTTTTAGGGTTCCGAAACAACCATATAGGAAACGGAACCCGTAAGTGGTCCTACCACTCGTGTGTATGTCTATCTCAGCTGATTTTCTCCGAATCTAGAGGACTGATTTAGTTAAAATATGGTACGTACATAAACTTCTGTAACCCGAACATGTACGTGAAACAAAAATAGGTAAAGGGGCTCGAACATTTTTCTATTGGTGCTGGCAAAAACGGCGGCTGGTAGTTGCCGCTATTTTTTTAAATGTTTATATTTCTATGATGTAGGTATATGTCGCATCCAACTAGTTTGGTCAGCCGTTTAATTGGCTGCCCAGCCTTTCATTTTTTAGTTTAATTATCAAATAATTTAAACGGAGAAGAATTTACATCATGATACTAAAATCACCATTATTCCATTCTACCCGGGTGTTGATGATAATTTGAACTAAAAGCGGTCATTGTGACTTAAACATAATAGTTAGAGATTAGGTCTTTACCTATGAAATTGCCGTTCTGCAGTACTGGCCATTTCAAATCAAAACAATTTTTGTTTGGCTAAGAATTCTAATTTCAAATTAATTTTATTTTAAAAACATGGTTTTTTTTCCAAAAATAGTCATTTGTTTATTGATTAGTGTTACATTTTCATCGCATTTCAATCTTTTTCGTCATCATGGATACGTTAAAAATTCGAGTAATTGTGGAATATGAATACCGTCGTGGCAGCAACGCGGCACAAGCGGCACGCAACATCAACGACATTTACGGAGCTAACACTACAAACCAACGCACCACCTGTTATTGGTTTGCTCGCTTCCGTTCTGGAAATTTCGACCTGAAAAATGAACCTCGCGGTCGTCCGAAGACTTTGATCGACAATGAAGAATTAAAGGCGATTGTGGAAGCTGATGATACACAATCTACGGCTGAATTAGCAGCAGCTTTCGACGTTAGCGTCAAAACAATATTGGTCCATTTGCGTCAAATTGGCAAGGTAAAAAAGCTTGACAAATGGGTGCCCCACGAACTCAATGATCGCCAGCGCGAAGTACGCGTCGAGACGTGCCTTGCACTGCTCAACAGACACACAAATGAAGGAATTTTGAACCGCATTGTTACCTGCGATGAAAAATGGATTCTGTTTGATAACCGCAAGCGCTCAGCAAGTTGGTTGGATCCTGGTTCAGCACCTAAACAATGCCCTAAACGAAAACTTACCCCTAGAAAAGTGATGGTCACTGTTTGGTGGTCTAGCGCCGGTGTGATTCATCACAGCTTCTTACCAAACGGGGTGAGCATTACTGCAGATGTGTAGGTACTGTGAAGAACTGAACACAATGATGGAGAAGCTGGCACATCTCCAACCAGCATTGGTCAATCGCTCGTCTCCGCTGCTCCTGCACGACAACGCGCGACCTCATACTGCACAGCAGACGGTCTCCAAGTTGCAAGAACTGGGGTTGGAAGCTCTCCGTCACTCACCAGACCTTGTGCCTACAGACTACTACTTTTTCCAGAATTTGGATAACTTCTTGGCGAGAAAAAAATTAAATACCCGAGATACAGTACAAAATGCCTTTGAAGAATTTGTTGCCTCCCGTCCAGCTGATTTCTTTAAGAAGGGCATCAATAAACTGCCACTGCGTTGGCAAAGATGCATTGATTGCATGGGTGATTACTTCGATTAATACAAATAATAAATACTTACATGAAAAAAAATCGTTTAAATTTTTTCATACAAAACGGCAATTTCATAGGTAAACCCTATTATATACCCTTGCGGACTTTTTTGTAGATATTAAAGTCTTCTATAAGTACATCACTTTGCTTCATTGTCAAAATTTTTCGCAGCGTATGCGTTAAAGAATTTTTTCGGTCTTCACACCTTTGGTTACATTATCGAAGTTTTCATACAGATCCCATCTTTTTTGAAAACATTCTATAGCCTATGCTCATCAGGGATAATGTTGGATCCAAATGATGAAAGAATTTTTCGAATCGGTCCAGTAGTTTGGAGCCTATTCAATTCAAACAAACAAATCTTTCCTCTTTATAATATTAGTGTAGATAAAAAAAATAGTTCAATGCAGTGGTCGGGAGGACCGTAACTTAATCTGCCATATTCAGGCTGTTTTAGTAAAATATTCAAAAATACAAAACAAATAAGTAAATAAATTCTTGTCAAAAGCCAACCAATATCTAAAGATATCTGACATATCGAAGACACACTACAATAGCTCCTCTAACGGCGAATTCAAACGCGATTCATTGACACGGTTGATTTTGAAAAAGAATCATACTTACCCTGTATTTTTACACCATTCGAAAGAGTCTCTAAAAAGGATCAAATTCTGGGAAGTAATAACATCAACCAACTAATGGAAAGAGCAAATGTTTTACAAAATATTTTGTTTACAACTTTCACTATGGAATCAACCCCGAAATCGCGAACAACAAAATCGACTGCCTCATACAGTTCTGTACCTACAAATAAACGAGAAAGAAATAAACTGAAGAGTTGTTATTTTTTTTTTTGCTGATTTTTTTGTTGTTGTTACAACAAATTAATAACATAATAACATGCATAAATAATTTGATTAAAATATACATAGTACATAATTTAAAAAAAACGATGACAAAAATAAATTAAAGTATGGAACATAATTCACCACACAATAATATACATATACATCTGTTAACATTTTAAACATCTAATTACCTGTAATAATAATTAATTAATTCCATGAATTGTTACTTAGTCTTCGTCCTCTCTCCTAACTTTGCTGTGCCCGACAGGGTCCATATTGATCTTGATAATATTTATACCACCTATTTGTACATAATATCCAATGGAATGCAATAAAGTATTGAGTATGGATTTGTTTTCGCGATTCCGAGTTTGTTCCCATAGTAAATGTTGTTCATAATATATTACACATTATATATTACGGGAAAACAAATCGGATGTATCTACCAAATAAATATATTATGATTCGTTCGGAACCCTTTGCGCGCGAGTCCGGCTCTATCTTGGCCGATTGTTCTAGTTAATATTATGTTCATCTGTGCAAGTGATATAATAAAATCGTAGAATCGTATCTTCAATTAGATATTCCGTCTAGACTTTTTCATTAGGTGTTTAACTTATCCGTCTCAAACGCAAGTGAAGATAGGTAAGGGTTAGGTATCAATTAAAAGTCCAACGTCTCAGCTGATGTTCTCCTTTGAGAGCGGCGGGGGTGGTGCGGTGCGGGGCGGGGTAGCGGGGGCGCAGTCCCGCGGGAGCAGGCAGCACGCGGCTGCCGGGCCAGGTCTCTCGGGACACCGCCGCGTGGGCGGCGGGCGAGAACTTGGTATCCTCTGGGACTCCCCCACTTACCCCCCTCTTAGTCCCGGCAGCCCGGCTCACAGCGCTACCGTGATATTTTTAACAGATACCCGTTATGCGCGACTCTCGAAATATTGTTAAACCGCATGAGTAGGTACTGATAATAATTCCTAAAACCTACTAGGGTTGTGTGTGTAAGTACTACGTTTAGGCTGCAAGCACTACGGTTTAGTACCGTAAAGAGGCACAATTTTGGTAAGCAGGGTCTGAGTTAAGTATATTGAGCTATAGAAACAGGAAATAATCTGCCGTTTCTATCATCACAAGACATACCACATCAGAAAAGGACTGATAGTCACGGATTTCGACTAAACAATGTTAAAGTGATTTTTGAATCCACCGGAATTTACTTTGTATTTGACTATCTAAACATCGCATCGTCTGCTAAGTTGTAACAGTATCTAATCGGTTATGAAAAATATCGATTACTGAATTACAGGTGAATGTGACAAAGATTCCAAATATAATTATTTGGAACACACACACTCTGTGACTGTAGGTAATACGCACAACGTTGTTAAAAAATCCTTCTTAATGTGATTCATAATGCAAGTACCTACCTCACATTATTATTGTACATTTTATGGTTTTTTTCGCGCGAAACAGGTGAGTGATTTATGACTGTCGACTGGGATTTGAAAAGAGAATTCCTCGCCATGTTAACAGATTGCATTAATGTTTTACATTTCTTTTTTGGTATACTTATCCAAGGCGCGATCTTCAATATATATATCCCGACATTACACTGTCATTCATTTCATTTCATACGAATTCCGTGAGGAATGGAAGCAAGGCCGAGGCTGCATTATATTATAACACCTGCACCATAATCACTATCACTACATACTATAAAAATAAAACAAAGTCGTCCGCCGCATCTGTCTGTCTGTCTGTTCGCGATAAACTCAAAAACACTGCAACCATTTTCATGCTGTTTTAACCTTAGGATAGAGTACTTAATTCTCGAGGAAGGTTTTAGTATATAATTTGACAAGTTTTTGTATACATTGACTATTATGACATGTCTTGGAGGTGTCGGAAAAAAATAAGACGTCTGTGAGCTGATTACTTTAGGCCGTATATAGAAAGAAACCTGGCAGCCTACCAGCGCTTATAGGAACCGGTCCACGCAGGTAACCGGCACAGGAATTTATATGAACAAGCGCCGATAAGCTCCGACAAGTTCCGACAATCTTCGACAGGCGCCGGTCAGCGCTGGCGCCGCTGACCATTTACCTAACAACCACCGTCCATGGAAAAATCAACCCATATGGAAGAACCCTTACAGACGGACTTAAGGGCGCTCTCTCGAAAAGGCTTAAAAATAGCGTGCAGATGAAGCAGTTTTTCGTCGGCATTTACTAAGAAATGACATCTGAAAAAAATAGGTAGTAATCTACATGATATTGCACGTAACTTGGTTTAGCCAGAATTATGTAATACCGATATTACATAATAGGAAAAAAAATCACGAAATCACCTACAAGTCGTTGAGATGAAACCATTTTACTCCTTCATTTTTTAACAAAAGACTAAAAAAATAATATCCACTGCTGTGCAATACAAACGAAAATAACTTGGCTTTGTTATTTTTTTTAATTTGTATTTTTTTTTATAAAAAATTAACAACTCCGGCATCGGAGTGACAAGAAAAGGTCTTGTTAGCTCCGTTTGTATGCACAAGGTCATTGGCCTATATACAAGCCTTAACGGATCACTCGGTTGTCTGTCTGCGTGTCTGTCCGTCTGTCACAGTCTATTTATTTATTTAACAGTTAATGTACACTAATATATTCTTACTTTAATAATAATAATATGTGTGTTTATGTTTTCGAGCGTATGGCACTCGTGGGCTGCAGCTGAAAATCAGCGACTTTGTAATGCCAGCTGGCATTATGCTGAGCTTTTGGAATTAATAGTTTTAATTAATTATTTTCTTAAATTTTAAGGTGTTTTTATTTATATTGCCATTAAACACAATTTTCTTTCAATTTCTTACACACATCACATAGAAAGATAAAAAAAAGAAAATAGGAAAATAGGTACGAAGGTGACGCTTATTTCAAAAGAAATCTCTTCCAGCATACCTGCGAAAGGAGAAAATATTTCAGTTTCACAGAATCTCTAAGTTGAACCGGGTACGTTCGTACATGGTGAAATTATAAGGGTTCCTTGCTTTAAGATAATCATCATAATAATGACGATGATACGGAACCCCTCATGCGCGAGTCCGGCTCGCATTTGGCCAGTTTTTTTTACAATCTGTTCTTTTACTTCTATTTACTAAAAATATTAACCATCTACATTTTAGCAAGCCTGAAGCAGCAGTAGCAGTTCAGCAAATTACATCGATTAAGCAGCTCGACCAGCCAGCAGTAGATGAGAGGTCAACATCAAAATAAAACTGTTATGATATGGCTTTAGCGTATTTCCCAAAGGCACAAGGGAGGTGCGCGCCACCCAGGGGAAATTTCCCGGCGATTCTCTGCGGGGCCTCTACAAGTTTTATGGACGCGCAACACCTAGGGCTGCTACAGGTGCTGGCTTGGCTTCTAGACTAGAAATATCGTTTATTAATGTTTTGGGTTACATGAAACTGAATAAGAAATTGAGTTCTATCATAGGCGTAGGCTTAGTTTTTTTGAAAAAAAAAAACTGTCAGAGTTATCTATGGTTATGAGTCCAATATTATATTGCCACTGTTCGTTTCAATAAGATAGCTTGCAGGATAGCTTCTAAATAATGTTTCTATAGTGGAATGTATGAGGGATGACTGACAGCCCTGTGAGCACCCCGCGCTGCCACCCCCCCGCCGCCCCGCACCGCCCCGGCGCGGCGAGGCCGTCAACTTCTTTTCGTTACACATAACGGTGCTCAAGGTAATAAGTGCCGAAGTACTGTGCGCTGATTAATTTGAATAACCATTGTTAATTAATTAATTATTATCAAAATTAACAAAAATGCAAATCCAATTATATTATATTTTATGTTATAGAAATGTTGTTGTTGTTGGTTGATGGTTGGTAGTGACACTAACATAGTTTTAATTTTTATTTTCTAAAACAATTGCAAGTAATTATATTGATACTTTATCTATGTGTCTTTGTAACCTGAAATTAAATGGTTTATTTATTATTGTATTCAGACTAAGTATACACTGTGAAATGTTTACAGAATCGCACCGCAGTAGTCATTGCGCCAGTTAGGAACCACTTAGCTGAGTTGCTAACTTTAAACGAGTCAAAATATTTGCACGTAAAATAGTGGTTTTAAAAAACAAACACTAATCTATTCATAAAACGTGAAAAATGATAGGAAAAGCGCAAAAATGGCTGAAATGCTCGATAGCGACCACTTATGTCTGTTGACGACCACTCGTATGGTAGATTACGACCACTACTGAAAGAAAACTGGCCAAGTTCGTGTCGGATTCGCGTGCAAAGGGTCCCGAACTAATTTAATTTTTGTAACATGATATTTTAAGAACATAGACTTCTCATAGGTTTTCCTGTAATCTGTAGGATAAAAACTATTATCTGCTTTTTTATAATTTTGGTCTCAGTAGTTTCGGAGATAAGGTGGGGAATGATAATTTTAGGTCTAATTTTTTAATAACTTCAGAACTGTTTATTTTAAAATTATGAAAAATAATGTAATTAAAACCCTCACTGGAAGCCCTTTCATTTGATATGTGATATGATTATAGATATAATAAACAAGTTATTTATATTTCTATGGGTATCCATTATACAGTTAGAAAAACGTTATTTTTTAATTTTCTGGTTTGCCTCCCAAAGTGATCCCCATAATCTAAAATCGATTCATTTATGTAACCCGTCCGTGTTTGGGTCACAGAATCCCATATGTGTACCAAATTTCAACAGAATGGGTCCAGTAGATCCGGTTAAAACTGGCTGATAGATGGGCAGACAGACAGACACCCGTGTGATCCTATAAGGGTTCCGTTTCTTACGGATGTTCGGAACCCTAAAAATAAGTTAAATTAGTGTAGTCTGAGCATTGGATGACATAAGCCGAGTTAAAAAAGGCGACGTAAGTACAAAGCCAAATTGACTTAACCCTCTTCAAAAGGCTTACAAATACGTCCATCTGATGCTTTTACCTCGAATAAAACATTCATACGGTTTATTGTGATCTTTACACCTTCCGCCCTGTCCCCCGATCAATCCGTTATGTTACGTACATTATGTACTTATAGATACTATGGACCCGATTGAATATTTCAGCAAATTTTGAAAGTTTAAATAATAATAAATTATTATAAAAACAAAAGCTTTTACAAAGAAGTGTGTAAGTTAATTATATAGTAAAGTTTATGTACAATGGTTTAGTGTCTAAATTTAAACTAGCGTATGGTTAAATTATATCTCTATGAGGTCTGCCTCAAAAATGCATTCTTAAATATGTCTATTTAAGATATATTTTATTGTTCAATGCAAATAAAGATTACCATATCTACGTATCTATTAAAAATCGTTCGAGTTATAAACAATTCAAGATACGGCAATTCGTTTTTATTGTATTCCTGGGACAGGGAAGGATTAACATTTTCACTGGATGTAAAATTTTAATTCCTCCGCATGAGGGACGGGACGTTGAAATTGACGTGTTATTGGGCCCCAGCGGCAGAGCAGCGGCGGCAGGGGCCTGCCGACCGACCTAGCCGTACAGACCGACAACTGAGGTTTAACAAGCAAACAAGGTGATTTTTTCAAGTAAGCGTGGAAGACCAAGTCCGGAACTAGGAGAAATAGCGAAAAGCACGATATTTATAGAGATAGCGATTTTTATGAAAACTAGACCACTTTTCAAGTGGACCTGGACCTATCAGTGATTCATGGATCTGTCATTGCGAGCGGCGGTTTCAGAGTTCCGATGTGCGTAGATATTTTTTAATTTTGGAAAGTTCTTTATTTTAATAGATAAAAACGATAGGTACCAATACCTACATCGATTTGGGCGCATAAGTAAGTATGTGAATGCTAAAAACAGAACACTCATTTTTAGGCAGGCCAAAAATATGATCTTTTCTTACAAAAAGTACATTGGTAGGTAATTGTGATAATTTTACACACGGACGAACTGAAAAATGGACACTGACTTGGTAACTGCCATTCTATTACAATGTTGTATTGTATTAAACAACACAGCAAAAGCAGGACGCCACAATGTAAGCATAACACAATGTGTTATACACACGTATACGTATACATATAGGTATACAGACGTAGTGAAGAGCTAGTATTGCATTAGGTATCCCTGGAGCCGCCGCAGCAGCGAGCCAGGCGGAGTCGCAGCATCCTCGCGCTCCCCCGGGACGCATTACGAAAGTACTACACGCCTCTAGATCGATACATAAACTTACTACATTACATAGCTGTTAGTTTTCAAACAAATAACATTGTTCTCTGTACTTACTGAACTGTAAAACAATATAAATCTATGTGCTAAAGGAGTTATTTTTTGCTTTTGAGGTCAGTCTCCTTGCTCGCGTATTGCCTGTATAGTAATGAAACGCAAATTGATTTGTTTCTTTTGATGATCTGTAGATTACAGTGGCAATATTAATGTGACAAATAAACTTCACGCTTTCAAAAGTTCATTCCAGAAAACAACAATTGCCGCCGGTGCCCGAAAGGGCAACGTTTTCGATGAAATTGGCATCCCACCTTCTGGGTTAAATCTTTTTCTTGAAAATGCCTATCGCATAGTCCTTTAATGCGAGAAACACACTGGTCCTATATACCTACGCAACGTATGCAACGCTTTTGTATCGTATCGTATTTTGCGTTGCATACGATGTGTGTTTCTACTGCATAGTTTTTCATATAAAATCTATAGTCCAGATATTATCATAATGCGTTGCAAACGTTGCGTACGTGGGACCCAGTTTGTCTCTAGCTTAAAACTGATGACTTGACAGACATGACCGTCAATCAGTGTCAGATAGGGATGGGCTAAGTGTTCTCTTAAATCGATACCTATTTAACATAAGTCAATCAATTATCTTGACTAAAGAGTAAATACTTATAAATAGCTTTTGCCCGTGACTTCTTTAACATTTTACGACAGGAAAGTACCTAGGAACCTGAAAAATTCTGTATTTAAAAAATAGAAAACTACTACTTTAGTTTTGATTACTTTGAAAAGCGTATTTGGTTACCACTCCGAACCGCTACTGTTTTTGTAGAGCACGTGATGGTCAATGATTTTAATTTTGTGTCTTTGTAAAGCTAAGCTCAAGTTTTGCTTAATGATTTGTACTCAATAACTAGATTTAAGAAAAAAACGTACCTAATAAACCAAATAACAAGGGGTGTGTAATTTTATTGCTTTCAAGGGTTTTTTTCTTTTTTCTCAACTGCCAAGGAAGGGTTATGTTTTCCCCCAACTTTAGTAGACTGTTACAGCGCAGCCAGCATACGTCGCTGATGACGACGGGTCGTCCTTTAAGCCGCAGTGTGGCGGCGCGCAGAGATACATCGGGCGATGTTCGCGAGCGGCGACCGCGACCGGTCACTGATAAAACGCTGATATTAGGGCGCCGCCACCCGCCACCGCAGGCGCCGCGGCCCGTCCGTCACCCAGACGGACGCCCTCTCATTGACGCCAAGCCATTCATTCTGCCGTGATACAGCGGTTCTACACGTACATTTCTATAGTTTGATGAGCAAGTATCATCAAACATCAATTAGGCCACGTGAATATTGTTCTTCAAACATTTTGGTTCGATTTCGAGCAAAAGTCCCAAGTTATAACGATCGATAACTGCGTTCGATGTTGCTCGAGTGACCGAGAAACGATGTGCATGTACGTTTGGACAGGTGGACTTAGAAGTTAGTTAGTTACAATAACTATAAACATCGCAGTCTACTTTTTAAACGAATTCTTCAAAAAGGAGGAGATTCTATGTTCGGCTGTATGTATTTTTTTTTATGTAGGTTCACCGATTTCTCCGCCAATTCTGGACCGATTTAAAAAAAATCTTTTTTTTTTTCGAGGTGGTCCCATTCACCAAGTCAGAATCTGATGATTGGATCCCATGAAAATCCAGTTCATTCATCTATCCAGTAAGTGCCTGAATTTTTCATTCCTTCATTTTCATATTTAACATGACTGTTTAAATCAATTATATTGGTAAAGCGCCTTAAGCGGGCTTGCCTTGCGCAAGCCAGAGTAGGGAGCGAGGGGCTTGTTGTAACAGTTTTCATTAAAACTAATATATCTTGAAATCTATTGATTAAATTTCTACTAAATAAAGATGGATGAATACTGTAACTCTTCCTCTACCAAATCAAGTAAAAATAATACCATAACTATTGGTCATTATTTTACAATCAATTATTTTCTAGAAGAAGTGCGGTGTTACAACTTACCTCGTGCTTGGGGCAAGTTGTAACATCTACCGGGGCAAGTAGTAACGACAAAAAAAAACGACAATAATACCTCTAATCATTTATTCTTTGTTTTTTTTTTTTAAATTGACATCTTTCTAAAGTAAGTATCACGTAATTCTTATCAAAAATCAACTCAAATACATTTTTTTATTAATCAACACTTAAAAATTAAGTAATTAACAGTTTTATTTAGTTAAACACTACTTATAATCATCATGGCACTTTTAAATCACAGTAAGTAATTAAATTATTTAAGGTATGCTCGTAATTATCTCTTCTTAATAGCTATCTAACAAAGTATTATACTTATGTAAGAATATATAAGAAAAGTAGGTATCTACATCATAACTTGGGGCATGTTGTAACACGTTACAACAAGCCCCGGGATTTTGTTACAACTAACCCTATGGTATGATTTTCAACATTTATCAAGATAACTATTTAAACAATTTAGCAATCATAAAAACTGTTACAGACTATCAGAGATAGATAAATTTGAATGGAAATAAGATATAGAAAATTTGAAATTAGTCGATATTAAATACGCAAACCGAAATTTTACGACAGTACAATTTTATATTACCTGGCAGAAATGAAGCACGTGCACACTTCCGCTCACTGCGCCGGTCGGCGGGACATTGGCTATGGCAACATGATGCGGCGCGGTTTATAGGTTAAATCGAGTCAAAGAAATACGTTAATAGCGTTTAAGATCCTAGTGAAAAGGGCCTGTTACTACTTACCCCTGTTACAACAAGCCCCTCGCTCCCCCATACTCAGCCGTATTTTCACTCCTCTTTGAAAATTATAAATATTGGTCTAATTTTTGAGATTTTTTAAAAAAACCCAACCCGTCTTTCTTTTTACCCGACTGCCAAAGAAGGGTCATTCAAAAAACATATTTTTCACGCGTATCTTGTATATATGTTTGTAAATTTCTGTATTACCTCGTACATTCCAAACCGCTGAATGGATTTCGACTACTAAGGTGTCGTTAGACTCGTTTCAAAATCCTGAGTGTTCTTAGATATATTTAAAAAAAAAAAGCAATTTGGTGGATTATGGGCGCTAAATTGTAAGTCATAATATTTTTTTTTAACCAAACCTATCGAGTAGGGTATCAAAATTAAGGAAATTAAATGGAGGTTACAAAAACATATACGTACAAGCGATATCGTTAAATTCAATTACAAAACAGTTTTCGTTCATAAAAGTGTCCCAGTTGACTTTTATGCAGTCGGGTTTTTAATTTTTCTAATTTGCGACCGGTTTCAGTACATTGTTTACTTTTGCAATTTTTTCGAGCGCATCTTTATTTTTTTCAAAAATCATCTACGAGGGCTGTTATTTTATCTATGCTGTTATTATATGTATATATGGCCGGAACTGGCCAGTTACAGAACAATAGATATCAAAAAAGTAATTAATACATTTAAAAACCGGCCAAATACGTTGGACGCGCACACGAAGGGTTCCGTACCATAAGCCCTAATTTTTATAATTTGTTGTTATAGCGGCAATATAAATACATATTCTGTGAAAAATTTCAACTGTCCACCTATTACGGTTCTTGAGATACAGCCCGCTGACAGACAGACGGACGGACGGACGGACGGACAGCGGAGGCTTAGTAATACTGATCCGTTGGGTAAGGAACACTAAAAACAAACTCTTTGACTGAATAATATTTTTTGTTTCGTGTAGCTGTCATTTATTATTCTTTTGTGGCGTCATTTTGAAAATCGCGTGTCTATCGCCATGGATTTAACATACTATATCTCTTTGGATTTAACTCGTGAAAATTTTCGTGCTATGATATTTTACGATTTTCGGCGAAGGATAACTCAAAAACAGTGCATCGATCAAGTCACATCGACTTGTGGAAACGAAGCACCATCGAAAACTACTTCGTATCACTGGTTTAGTGAGTTTTATCGCGGACGGTCTTTGCTCACGGACCAATGTAAGAAGGTCGTACCAAATCGGTTGTTGTACCTCAAAATATTGGTGCTGTGCGGGAACTAATAATGCAAGATCTTCATGTTTAATACAACAAAACACTACAAAGTATAAAATAACTTCGGAACAAAGAAAATAACTTTAATTTCGGATGTCGGTGTTTTAGGTTATTTTTAACCGACTTCTTCAAAAAGGAGAAGGTTCTGTGTTCGGGTGTATGTATGTTTTTTTATTTTTTTTTTATTCGAAAGCCTGAGGTGGTCCCATTGTCACCAAGTGTTAGAATCTGATGATAGGATCCCATGAAAATTGAGGGAAACCCTCAAATTTTATAAGCACATACAATGTATTTCATAAACTTTCTAACGCAATACAGATATTTTTGCCTGGTTATCATCATCTCATGTTGCTGAGCTGATGATGGGAGGTATAGGTATGTCAGGATCTGATGATGGGATCCTATGAAAAATGTTTGTTCAGCGTTATTTTCGCCAGTTGTTAACCGATTTGGATGATTCTTTTTATGTTTGGAATAGTATTTTTTAGTATAACTTTAGTATATAGTGTTCCGGAAGTGTGTGCTCATATTCAAGGGCGGTGTTCTGTATCTGCTATACAATAAAAAAAAAAAAAAAAAAAATAATATTGCCACTTTTCCAAAAGACCCCAACTGAAAAAACCAGCAACAAGTTCTGAAAAATGACTTTTCAGGCATGTCAATGCAGGTGTCGAATCTGTGATTGAACTAAAATCTATGCTTTATATGCTGCGTGGCTATCATATACCTACAATAAGAATTTTCCAAATCCGACTGGTAGTTCCGGAGGTAAATGCATTAACTTTTCAGCTTTATTATATTAATACTATCCACTTACTAACGGACCGCGCAACTTCGTCTGCTTCACTTTTTTCTTTAATGCTCCGCTCCTATTGGTCACAGGCCACAGCGTGATGTTATGCAGCCTAGCCTTCCTCAAGAAATGGACTATCCGACACTAAATCAATTTTTCAATTCGAACCAGCAGTTCCTGAGATTATGACTTTTAACCAAACAAAGTCTTCAGCCTTTTATTAGTACATTGATAATAAATAAAGATTTCAATCACTCTCCAGTAACGGAAGAGTTTTACAAATACTCTAGCTTTTGTCCGCGACTACGTACGCGCATATCCCGTTTTTTAAGTTGGATCAAATAACAGATAGTTACGAAGTTTGATCAAAATCGGTTCAGTAGTTTCAGAGTTTATCTCGAACAAACATCGTGACACGAGATTTTTAGATATAGAAGACAGATTATTAAAATCCTTCGTTTTAGCAGTTTTTGTAGGTACAAAAACTGTGATCACAAACTTTTTTTGATGTGTATATAGGTAGGTACCTATATATACACAAATTAAAAAAAAAGTTTGTGATCACTACAGTCTGTTTTTTAATCTCAGAGACTAAATTGAAAAGTGAAAATGGCCAACTGACATACGTTACATTTAAGTCAGTTTTGACATTTAAAGTTGTCAATTTAGTCTCCAAGATTAAAAAGACATTAGCATAAGCTTATATATTTTTTTAAATGTAACTTTATCAAGAAAAAACATTTGTTTTGTATTTTCTTTAAAACCTGTAGGTAGGATATCATGGACTCTACCTACTATCTAAATACAAAGTGGGTCACTCTGATACTCTACAATTAGAAAAACCCTGTTTGAAATCTATAAATATAATATAAATGAAAAAAAGACCGTGATTTCTGTGCAATAAACAAAAGTACCAAAAATCGAGTAGGGGTGATAAAAAAAAGATATAGACCACAAAAAGAGTTTTATTTTAGAGCTTATTTTTTTTTGTCTGTCTGTTCATGCTAATTACCGAAAATACTGAACAATAAGTTAGATTAAGCTTATTTCTGAGCAACATCTAAGCTTTGTTTCATTCAAATTGGTGGCCGAATAAAAAAGTTATGGACATTTAAAGATGTTAAAATTACGTATCATCGTTTTTCGACCAGTTTTGTTCACCTTTCAATTATTCGTTCAGTTTAAAGTGCTTTTAAAACATTTTCTTAGAAATTGTTATCATCACGCTATATTTTCGGGGAGCTAAGCAGTCACTAACCAAAACTTATTATAATATCGGGTATTTGATTCAAATGTCAACTGAATTCATAGACCCGGCGCGCGGCGGTACGATGACTGCCTTCCGAATGGTTCGGTGTAAGTTCAATCTCCGCTATTTGCAACTTTTGTTAAATAATTTTTTACTTGTAGGTATATGACCCTGCTCTCTTATATTTTTGCTGGCCACGACATTGTTTGTAATGAAATTCCGGATTATTAGGATAATTTACAGAACCCATTTTCTGTTTTTCTGTATTATATTTTGTTCACATCGCGATAAAACGTACAAAACCAAAGTAGACAACTTTTACACATAAACCTGGTAGGTATTTGTGGTAATGTAGATGCAATCAACTTCTACGATACACTTTCAACTTCTAGATACCTGCAATGCCATCTATTGACCCAAATAGTACTTTTGACAGCGAGAGCTTATCCTTTGGTAGTTCAACTTCATATTCCATAGATTATGTATTTGATCTCATTTTCGCGGTGCGGCATCATAATATTCGTCAACAGGCGGGCGCTTACATTTGCTAAGCTAAATAAGCTAAAGTTGCTCAATAACATCTGTACTATGGAGGTTTTAATGAAAGCCACCGATGTCGCAATTAACGTAGCCATCTACTGGGCCAAAACAGTATAAAAAGTAAACCATCGATTGAAAAGAAGAAGAAGAATTAACCTTTTCAGGCCCGAAGCCAGGGGTCATTTCAAAACAACCAAGCTTTGCTTTAGTTGCCCAGTACTGGACCTATACGGGCTTGGAGCCAAGGGTCATGTAATATCACCCACGAGCAGGTGGCGAAGTTAATAGTGGAGTTGCAAAAACAGTTGAATTAGCTCGGTTAATTTAACATCGCTATGATTTACGTTTCTGGGCGGGAAGTCTCGACTTACTTAACGATCGCCTAGCGTCCGAATACGTTAAAGTCACCCATACACAGTCAATCTCGAACGCATTCCACAGTCAAAACCAATAGTATGATCCGTGGATCGCGTCCGAAATTATGGTATCCCAGCTGGTTTTTGTAGCTGGATATAAGACTTCCTAAGTGAATGGTCGATCCAAGTTGACAGCTACTCCTCTGATCTCATGGCTCTTGATGCCGGAGTTCCTCAGGAGTCTGTTCTCTCTGCAACTCTTTTCCTGCTGCACATCAATGACCTACTTCAGACTGGTCTTGTTGGGTAGGCAGATAACAGTACGGTTTCAGAGAGATACTTGTCCAGCGCAACAACCAGCGGCCATGGTAGAGCGGACAAATTTGACCTTAAGCGTTATCTCCCAGTGGGGTGATGACAATCTGGTCACTTTTTACGCCATCAAAACACAGGCGCGTCTTTTAGCGCAAAAAGGAGTCGTTTTGACCAAACTCCTACTTTTCGGGGAGAATCCGTTCCTGTGACTGATCGGCTCGAGCTCCTAGGCATGGAGTTGACATACAGTCTCAACTTCGGCGCCACTATCGAGTACAAAGCCCAAACTGCGGCCAAAAAGCTGGCCAATATAAATAGGGTAAGCGATATTTCAGACCTGGACAGCTTTTAACACTATTTAAAGCACAAGTCTGATCCTGCATTGAGTATTGTAGCCACCTTTGGGATGGCTCAGCTAAGTATCAGCTTGCCGCGCTTGACTCGGTGGAACGCAAAGCTAAGAGGCTCATTGGTGACGTAAAACTGGTGAATGCCAGGCTACATAGCTTGACTCATCGCCGTAAGGTTGCCTGCTTGTCGGTCTTCTACAGATTGTACTTCGGTGAGTGTGCCCAAGAACTCCACGACCTCATCCCACCGACCCCCTTCTATCATCGGACATCCAGACACACTGTATCTTACCTTGTTGCTATTCCACCAATTCGCACTAAGCGTTTCCAAACGTCTTATATAATGCACACAGCAAATCAGAATCAGAATCAGCACACAGCAAAGGAGTGGAACTCTGCCTGCGTCTGTGTTTCCAAACGCTTAATCTCTTCAAAGTTAGAGTGAATAGGCTTCTTCTGGGTAAGCTCGCTCCATCGTAGACTTTGTCTCTGTCGTCTCTGACCTAGACTAGAGACAAGAGCAAACCCATAACTATTAAAAAAAAATTGGCCTTAGGACTTAAGGGCGCTCTCTCGAAAAAATTTAAAAATAGCGTGCAGATGAAACAGTTTTTCGTCGGCATTTACTTACTGAGAAATTACATCTGAAAAAAATAGGTAGTAATCTATATGTATGATACGTAATTTGGTTTAGCCAGAATTTATGTATCGGTATCACATAATAAGAAAAAAAATCACTAAATCACCAAGTCGTTGATGAAAGATGAAATCATTTTACTTCCTCATTTTTTAACAAAAGACTAAAAAAAATATTTACTGCTTTGCAATCACAGAACAGAAAAAGTTCTGTGTTTGCAATACAAACGAAAATAATTTGGTGTTGTTAGTTTAAAAAAATTAAAAACACGGGTAGCGGAGTTTCGTGTAGAGGTGTAGTTAGCTCCGTTTGTATGCACAAGCACATTGGCATGTATTTGTATACATTAATGACCAAATTAGGCCGCTGCGCGATTTTTATCTATTTCAAGACAGCAGGCCTTGGTTCGAAATAAATAAAGTAGTTTCTAGGTTTCGTGGTTTGAAGAGAAGCACCATTGATATAGCACAATATAATATCAAAACGTTATGGCAAGCAAACATATGGTCTTCTATATTGTCTGACACCTTAAAGAAGGCTGTTGGAAGCAGCATTACAGAGCAATCCACACTGCAGAAGACTGAATGGCTTGGAGACACGACGTATGTGGTCGCAAACCTCAGTAGTGAGGAGACACGCAATGGACCGAATGGGAGTCTAAGTGCGGATAACGGAGTATCTACTCTACTCTATCCGTTGCGGGGGTAGATTTCTTCTCTGGTAGGTATACCGATGGCCAACTTTATGTAGCTCAGTCGCGTGTTACCAACCCTGACAACATTCTTAAACATCGCAAACAGAAGTTTCTCATTAAGAAAAAATACTAGGGCTGGACGGCATTTTGAACAGAAGAGATGACATAACCAGTGTCTTGAATACCAGTCTTCCGAATTCTAAGAGAGGTCAAGCAATGTTAGATATTAACTGTTTGCTTATCTTATCTTAGCGATCTTACAAAGCGACATAATTTAGCTTTTGCCTTTTTTTTTGCTTTCGCGTGTGTGTCGCGAACGAAGTCGCGCGCAGCAGCTAGTTAAAAAATAAAACTATTTTCACAAACAAAAAATGAGTAATTTAATCAGAATGTAATTGTAACAGGAATTTGATAGAAAGAAAAAGACTGTTTAACCAAATTTAAACAACAATTGATTAATAAAAGGCTTATATTCAATATAATATAACTCCTACCCTGGCTCGAACACGCTTAGGATCAAGTTATCCAGCATTTCTTGGGGTAACCTAACCCATACTTGAATATAGCGGATTCCCTGAGCTCCGGCACTGTCTGGGGACGTGGCTGACGATTCCAAATAGCTCGTGCTCGTGTTCTATTGGGTTAGTCAGGAAAGCCGGCAAGCCAGTCTAACCTTGGGATGTCGTATTCTTAGAGAGCAACATTGACTCGTTGAGCTCGATGTGCGGGCACATTATCATCGACCAGTACAAATTGGCACACATGGTTTACTCGGAATGGTCTGACAATTCCATCAATAGCAACTGCTTTATACATATATGTCTGCTGCCATGAAGCCTCGATACGGGATCAAAGGCATTCTACTCCAATCGTAATACGACCCCAAAAGGACACCGATTTCCCGCCTTGCTGAACTGTTCCAGTGGCAGTTCTTTGCCTTTCATGGTCTCCTGGTCTTCTACATTGTATACACGGACACATCGGTTATCTGAATGAGTACTGAATCATTCATTCTCTTGGCATTTTTTAGTTACAACTTTCTGCGTAAAAGTATTCCAAAATTGACTAAATCAGAATTCTGAATGAGCGTTAGCTAGGACTGAAAGCCTTTTTGTATGAAAAAACAATTGAACTGCAATATAAAACAGTTCAATTGTTTTTCCATACAAAAAGGCTTACAGTCCTAGCTAACGCTCATTCTATATTTTAAGTAAAGAATCTAAAAAAAAACTTTTTTACAAAAAATACAACTGACTTCCAAAAACAAAACACTACAAAGCACAAAAATAACTTCGGATGAAAGAAAAGAACTAGAATTTGGGAAGTCGGTGTTTTTGGTTATTTTTTCATTTTTTGACACCGACTTCCGAAATTAAAGTTCTTTTCTTTCTTCCGAAGTTATTTTTAACCGACTTCAAAAATAAGAGGACGTTCTCAATTCGGTTATTTTTTTTTAATTTTATGTTTGTTAAGTCCGTCATTTATGAACCGACTTTGTTATTTGTCTGGTAGGCAGCCGCTTCACATAAAATACTGGTATTCAGCTGAATCCGGTTTGACTGGAAACTCACCCCAATATAGTTGGGAAAAGGCTAGGCAGATGAATAAAAATACATGCGATTTCAGCAATCCCGATCCATTTGATATTATTTATTGCAGAGTTCCGTTGCCTTCCTCCGAAGTTGTTCGTTAGATCTTCACCAAATTAAAATAGAACCAATCCAGGAAAATCTCTTCAAAAAGAATCATCCAAATCGGTTAAAAATACAACCGAATTGAGAACCTCCTCAATTTTTTTAAGTCGGTTTAAAAGAAGAAGTTGTTTTTATAAGTACGCAAAAATAAAAATAATGCTTAGGTATATACGACATGTCATATATATCATAATTTTTGTTTTCAGTATTCCCGATGAAAAAGTCACCCAATTCAACGATTATTTCGTTGAACAATGGCTTGAGCCTCCGGGAATGATCTCAAAGTGGTGTTGCTATAAAGAACGACATAAAACCACAAATTTAGTGGAGGCCTGGAATCCCTGGAATCAACGGCTTCAGTGCTATCTGGGCCGAAAACCATCATTATTATCGTTTTTGGAAATTATAACAACTGATATTTCTACGTATAGCACAGGTCAAGTGAGGTAAAATGCTGATTACTTACATAACGCTTAATATATCAGTAATTCATTTTTTTTACTCTTAGGGCGGATTCGACCAAACGAGAATAAATTTTATCCCTAGGATAAATCGATAGTTATCCGAGAGTAAATCGATTTTGCGTTTTACCAACTACTATTCTAAGAATAACGCGCTTATTCGGGAATAATTCTTATACCCACCATATTGCATGGAATAATGAGCTAATCCAAGAATATTTTAATGGCGGCCGCTGGCCATATGATTCCATACTATTTTTAGGTTATGTCAAATGTCAGTAGAAGCTATCATTCATTGTTTGTTCGTTGGTCGTTAGACCTTATTGTGAACCCTGATTAATAAAATGCAGCGCTTAAGAAATTTGATTGAGGATAGTGATAGTGATGAGGAAGTTACAGTTCGACGTCCTAGGTGGATAAAGGAAAGGGTTGATTTATTAGAACTTTATGATGATAAGGACTTCGCGACCAGGTTTCGTTTGAGCAAAGACGCAACTTTGACTTTGCTTACGAAAATTGAACATAACTTGGAATATGTTTCCGACCGGTAAGAATACATTAATTGTGCCTACTTATTTAGTGTACCTAAAATACTATTTACTACATTTTACTATAAAAATGCACTACAACAAAAACTACGAAAGAAAACAATAGTAACTTAGACGAAACTCAACAACAACATTGACATTTTGACATTCAGTCCGCACGCTATAATACGACAATTTTGAGACAACAGGATTTAACCTTTCACATCATACCATTTTGGTGCAACACTGATTTGCCGGATAACATTTCGTTCAATCATTCATTCTGCTATTCGCGTTTAGTTATTCTAAGTATAGCTATTCTTTAGATTGCGTCGAAAAACGACTTTCAGTTACTCGAGAATAAAATCGTGGAATAAAATTATCCCTAGTATAGTTACGCGCGTGTAAATCTGTGTTTGGTCGAATCCGCCCTTAGTAAATAATCTTTATCTTATACTTTCAGATTACGAAGAAATGACAGTCCTATATGTAAAAGGAAAAAATCTTCAATAATCAATGACAAACTCATTGCTAAGCTGACAGACAAATATGAAAAGAAACAAATTACAATTATGGAGTTTTTGGAACAAATCCGTCCGTATGTGCAAGTCAAGCAAAAATAATCACCTACTTACTTAGCTTAAAAATAATGATTTTGCATGTTTATTGTTACATAATTACTACATTTTAATTTTATATCTATATCAATGTTGTAACCTCCATAGTCACTGCATATAAATGACTTAAATTACATAATTTAATTACAAAGTTCAAATCATCCTAATATTTTTACTATGTTTTTCTTCTTTTGTTACTTTTGTTATCTGTGATTTTAAATGTTAATTGTTTTTATTATATTTTAGTGTTTGAACATTCTGTTACCAATCTTCTAAATATTTAAGTAGATGCCTACCTATATACTTAGTACGTAAATAGTATATAAGTACTTAAAATAATCCTAATTTTAAACTGTGATTTTTAATTTCGTATCTGTGATTTTGCATGTTATTGTTGCTTTATTTTAATGTTTGGTTTTATTTGTTATCAAAGTTGTATTTACGTAGATACCTATTATTATTTATTAGACATTTAATTAAATTTTTATTACATATTAAGTACCTACGTATTACCTATTATTACCCATTAGTACCTATTATTAGATAAGCAAACGTTTGTTACACCGACATTGTTAATAAAGATTTATAATAATAAACTATGATTTTGATTTTAATAATGAACCATGACTTAGACATTTTTTATAATAGGTTACACTTTGCTATCTGACTGTACTTTTGATAAAAATATTTAACTAATAAATATTATAGTACTAAAACGAAATCGGGGGCTTCCACCACGGGGGCAAAACACACTGGGGGCGTAACCTACGGACCCGAAATCATAATATAATGTACCGTAACAAAAAAGAATTACTTAGATTTTTCAAAGCGATCGCAAACTTTTTTGGATGTGTGTATGTATGTTCTACCGTAGCGCCTTAACTACTGAGCCGATTTAAATGAATGAGATGTCCATCGATTTGTAATTAAGATCCGAAGTATGATGTATAAAATTTACAAAGGATTGCTAGTTTTGTTACTATCGACTTGTGCGGAATATTTGATATCGAATACAAAATTAAAGTGATTAAGTTACTACACTTATAATAATAATACTCAGGTATAATCTGTCAACTATCCAACTATTGCAGTTCCGCGTCAAAATTTTCATTACTGCCCCGCTCCTGTTGATCTTAGCTTGATTATATAATAGAACCTTCCTCCTCCTTCCTTCCTCGATAAATGGGCTATCTAACACTGAAATATTTTTTCAAATCGGACCTCCTCCTGAGATTAGCGCGTTCAAGCAAACAAACAAACTCTTCAGCTTTATATATTTATTTATTTATTTTAAACACTCAACACAAAAATGCACAGAGGCGGACTTAATGCCATAGGCATTCTCTACCAGTCAACCTTTGGGTAATGCAGAGAATAGTCGTAGGTGCAATAAAGAAAATTTGAAGCGATTCAAATACAATAATTAACAATATACAAATATAAACCATATATACAATATAAATATATAATAAATACACAAATCTACAAGATAAATATTCAAACGAAATACTAAAACAATTAAGGCGAATAAGTTAATAGGAAACATTAGCGCTGTGATGATACAACTGCCAACCTCTTACGAATGTGTTCACGAACTTTAACTTTGAAGGATAATCGGTTGGTGGCCATCCTGATCTATTGGGGGAGCGCATTCCAAAGAGAAATAGACTGAACGAAGAAAGAAGAGTGAATAAAGTCAGTACGGTGAGTGGGACAGATTCAGCTCTGTGATAAACATACGGATAGCGGAGGCTTAGGAACTAAAGGTATTGTCTGTTTTAGTTACGATGGTAGTAAATCTAAGTTCAATTACGCCATAAGTGGCCACTTAAACTCAACGCGGTGCAATCAAAATCTAATGTTTCTTGAAACATTTCAACACTGATTGATGTTCACAGATTAAATTGGCAATAGGTACTTTACCTATATTTTCATTAGTGTTTTTAAATGCACAAGACTTAGCCCATAATATCCTTACCTACCTATAAATTTTAGGTGAAAATAATTTCAACTAGATAAAAACTTGCAAAAATTGAAGTGTAAGGAATAGAATTAGGATTAGAAAGAGTACAATACGCCTGCAGTTAAGCCCGAAACTACGGACTTCGTGCTTAGAGAGTAGCCCCCCAGAATCTAATACCTAAAAGCATATATTTTTCACTATTGATAGTCGCGCGTTTGACCATAATCTCAACTGATGCATAGTGATATCATGTGATAATTGCAATTAGCATAATTTCCTAATCAAAATATATCTACTTACGTTTAAGCGCCCTCGGTTTAGCTTGTTTTCTCCGAGACATTGTCTCACGCTATATCAGCGCGTAAAAACGCTACTATCACTTCATTCCACTTTCTACAGTCACTTGAAACTTAGTTCACACAGTAACGCACACGACGTACGCTGTGTAGGGAGTAGCGGTAAAGTTTATCGGAAAGTAAATGTGTCAGCGTGGGGGCTGGGGCGCGCCACGTTTCTCGCGCGGCTCCACGCGCGTACTGAGCTTACTGGCGCCCAACAAGTGGCAATAACAATATTGTAACCTTGCGCGCAAACTCGTAAGACATGTGCTATCCCGAACAATGTTTGCGGCTTCTTTGAGAGCTTGACATTGTGTAGACAGTTCTGTAAATGGGTAGGAGGAAATCAATCGTAACTTATAGGTACCTACCTACCAATTTAAATCATAGAAATGTAATAATAAAAAATGCAACCAACTTCGAACTAATAAAAACACTAAAAGTGTAAAATGACTTTAATTTCGGAAGTCGGTGTTTTTGGATTCGTTTCTGGAATCGAATGGAATTAAGTTACTTTATACTTTGTAGTGTTATTATTTTGAAAACTGGTTGTATTTTTTAAATGACTTTAATTTCGGAAGTCGGTGTTTTTGGATTCCTTTCTTCGTTATTTGACAACGAGTTCCGAAATAAAAGTTATTTTATACTTTGTAGTGTTATTATTTGAAAACTGGTTGTATTACTTAAATGGCTTTAATTTCGGAAGTCGGTGTTTTTGAATTTGTTTCTTCGTTGTTTGACAACGACTTCCGAAATTAAAGTTATTTTATACTTTGCAGTGTTATTATTTCAAAACTGGTTGTATTTCTTTTTGTAAAAACGTTTTTATTTTTCACATTTTATTGATGATTCTCGACTAAATTGACATTCACATGTGCGTACCTACACCTTCACAGTAACGGCGTGATGTTATGTTGTTATGAACTGTCATAAACAATAATCAGACATTCGTTTTCAGTAATCCCGGTCCATTTGCTATAATTTATTGCGGAGTTCCGTTGCCTATCTCAGAAGTTCTTCGTCAGATCTTCACCAAAGTAAAGTCTCCATTATCAGATCCTGACTTGATCATCAGGGAACGGAAGTCTTGTTATTTAAAGACGGGAAATCATCAAATGACTCCTCCCGCTCTAGGCGGAGCAGAAAGAAGACTGTCAGACTCTTACTGACTAAAACCCATCGGTGTTCCTCCTAGTGCCCTTTGCGTTCCAGGGCTGCGACGACTCTTTCGAAACAAATTCCGCAACCCTGGAAGGTCTTGGGGAGTCTACCCTTAACCCTACTCCCAAACAAAATAACAATTTTCCAAATCGATCTAGGCGTCTTCGAGTAGGGAATCGGGGAACATATCTACATAAAAAAGCAGCGAATTGAGAACCTCCTCCTTTTTTTAAGTCGGTTAAAACAATTGTTTAGAGAACAGTCACTTTATTTATATGTATACTAGCTGACCCGTGTCCACTTCGTTGGGCGATATTTTTCGGGTTAATTTGAAGGATGACCAACCGGTCGATCGCGACTAGTACCTATTCCGTTCGTTCGCCGCAAGGATAACTTTCCTCTTTATAATATTAGTATAGAAGTATAGATTACAAATTTTATTATTATTATTTTTATTATTTTTCACCTTCTCGGGTCCCTAGAGACCCGGTCCTTTGGTACCTGTACGAGGGGCCGAAGCCAACTCGCAGAGGCCTCTTTAGACATTTCAAATGGAATGGGACACCAATCGACGATTATCCCTGTATGTTATTATCAGTATTCCATTTATTATTCATAAATACATATTTTTTACATTTTTCAATATTTACATTATTTTTCAATATTTCTATAAAAATATTGTTTTATTATTATACGTAAAATTAGCAGTATTAGTTTACCGGCTTTTATATCCTCGGTTCACGGCACTGATAAATTAGGAATATCTTAGCTTCCACACTGATTAATTTTTATGTGCCGTGCTTCACCGAGGCTGTAAATGCCTGGAGACTCGCTTGCCTGAATGAAAATTTACCCGACAACCCATCATACCAGAGACGGTGGAATGAGCCGCTCTGCAGAGAAGTTCAGAAGAACCTAATTGCCTCTGCTGCTACTTCTGCGGAGCGTGCGCGCCTGTTGGCTGTGGGTAAGTGGGAGTCAGGCCTCTGGCTTTACGCACTACCGTCGTTGAACATAGGCACCTTGTTCTACGACACTATTTTCTGCGTCGCTGCTTCCCTTCGCTTAGGCGCATCCTGTTGCTCCCCACATCGCTGTCACTGTGGTGAAGCTGTCAACAGCCTCGGGCACCATGGCCTGTCATACAGTCGAAGTTTGGGTCGCATAGCACGGCACGCAAACATCAACGACACTATCCGAAGCGCCCTTGTCGCCGTCGGCGTTCCAGCCGTACTAGAACCCATTGGCCTGGCACGCGACGATGGCAAGCGACCGGACGATATGTCTTTATTTCCATGGAAGATGGGTAGGCCTTTGTGTGGCCATCTTATCTTCCTAGCTCGTCGTGCTGTGCTGGTTCTGCCGCTGCGGCTGCTGAGAACCTCAAACGGCGGAAATATAATAGCCTTGTTGGCAATTATATTTTTGCGCCGTTTAGGGTTGAAACTCTTGGACCGTGGGTCCGAGTGCTCACGTTTTATTTGAAGAGCTAGCTAAACGTTTAGTTACTTCGGACAGAGGATTAGCATTGCCATACAACGTGGCAATGCCGCCAGTCTTTTGGGCTCACTTCCAGTCGACAGCGATGCGGACAAATTTTTGACGCCATGTTATAGTTAGGAGTTTTATTTTCTATTGTAAGTGTATATACTAAATTGTTATTTAAATAAAGAAGTTAGTATAGATTACCTCTTTATAATATTAGTATACAGGGTGCCATTTTAGACGTCTTACAAACGCGACCCACTTAATGTACCCGACATAAACTACCTCTACCTGAGCGCGGTATTTTTTTATAAATAACTAGCTGACCCGCGCGGCTTCGCTCCCGTCCATCAACCTACCCTACCTACCCTACCTACCCTACCTACCCTACCTACCCTACCTACCCTACCTACCCTACCTACCCTACCTACCCTACCTACCCTACCTACCCTACCTACCCTACCTACCCTACCTACCCTACCTACCCTACCTACCCTACCTACCCTACCTACCCTACCTACCCTACCTACCCTACCTACCCTACCTACCCTACCTACCCTACCTACCCTACCTACCCTACCTACCCTACCTACCCTACCTACCCTACCTACCCTACCTACCCTACCTACCCTACCTACCCTACCTACCCTACCTACCCTACCTACCCTACCTACCCTACCTACCCTACCTACCCTACCTACCCTACCTACCCTACCTACCCTACCTACCCTACCTACCCTACCTACCCTACCTACCCTACCTACCCTACCTACCCTACCTACCCTACCTACCCTACCTACCCTACCTACCCTACCTACCCTACCTACCCTACCTACCCTACCTACCCTACCTACCCTACCTACCCTACCTACCCTACCTACCCTACCTACCCTACCTACCCTACCTACCCTACCTACCCTACCTACCCTACCTACCCTACCTACCCTACCTACCCTACCTACCCTACCTACCCTACCTACCCTACCTACCCTACCTACCCTACCTACCCTACCTACCCTACCTACCCTACCTACCCTACCTACCCTACCTACCCTACCTACCCTACCTACCCTACCTACCCTACCTACCCTACCTACCCTACCTACCCTACCTACCCTACCTACCCTACGGGATAAAAAGTATCCTATGTCCTTCTCCTGGCTCTAAACTACCTCCCTGCCAATTTTCAGCTAAATCGGTTCAGCCGTTCTTGAGTTATAAGTGAAGTAACTAACACGACTTTCTTTTATATATATAGACTAGTTGACCCGCGCAACTTCGTTTGCGTCACTTTTTTCATTACTGCTTCGCTGCTATTGTTCTTAGCGTGCTGATATATAGCCTGTAGCCTTCCTCGAAATGAAAGAATTTAAAAAATCGGACCAGTAGTTCCTGAGATTAGCGCGTTCAAGTAAACAAAAAAACAAGCTCTTCAGCTTTATATATTAGTATATAGATTCATCAAGATGATAGGTACAATAAATAATGCATTAGAATTATGAAACACCTTGTTATCAAAACAATGTCGCTGTTCCATTCTGCGACGTCCTTGTTACCCAGGGCTCGGGCTGCGCTCGCTCAGTCCTGGATGATTTAAACTACATCATAACATCATGCATCATGATAATGAATAAAATTTCATCTGTTTTTAATAATTCATATGTGTTTTTTTTAATGAGTGTGTAGTACATAATCATCTGAAAGATGAAGTGGCCTGCCGTTGTAAGACGACTAAAATACACCGTGTAGATATGTCGCAGTCCGATTGTTTAATCCGCCGTATTACGTTACGGCTAGCCGTTTTGTATTCCGGCGGGTTAACGGTTAGCTGGATTGTCATTGCGAAACGTTCTACAATATGGCGGCTCACGTTTAGCCTTAGTCCACAATGTAGGGATAGGTGTAGGGATGTAGGGGTAGGGTAAGGTTAAGTAAGGTTACTTTAACCTTCCTGCGGAGCATGGCCCTGTACGGGGCCCCCGTCTGGGCGGACTCCCTCCACAGGAGGGAGAACGCTACTATGATGAGGAGGCCCCAAAGGGCCATTGCACTGCGGGTGGCGAGGGCCTACCGCTCGGTGGGCTTTTCGGCGGCGTGCGCTCTGGCGGGCACCCCTCCTTGGGAGTTGGAGGCGTGAGTGCTCGCCAGAGTGTACGAGTGGACGGAGCGACGAAAGGCCCTCGGGGAGCGCCCCGTCGCGGAGGAACGGGAGGCCGTGCGGCGGGAGGCGAGGGACGCTGTCGTCATCCACTGGACGGAGGACCTCGCCACCGCCACCTTTGGCCGCCGAACCCTGGACGCGCTCGGTCCGGTCCTGCGAGACTAGCTCGAACGCTCCCACGGTTTCCTCTCATTCCGTCTGGTGCAGGTGTTGTCAGGCCACAGCTGTTTCGGCAAGCACCTGCACCGGATCGGGAGGGAGGAGACCCCGGCGTGCCACGACTGCGGCGCGGTGGAGGACACGGCTCAGCGAGGGTGTCCTCGAGGTGTGCCCGGCTTGGTCCGAACCGCGTCGCAGTCTAATAGCGGAGATCGGACAGGACCTCTCACTTCCCAGCGTGGTCAACGCCATGTTGGGGAGTGAGGGGTCCTGGGCAGCTGTCGCCTCTTTTTGCGAGGATGTCATCTCGCAAAAGGAGGAGGTGGAGCGCGCGCGGGAGGACGACGGTCATTCCCAGCCCTCACCCTTAACGGGGAGGACGTGAGGGGCCCGCCGTTTTAGGCGGGTTGTCGTCGGAGGAGGACTGGACGCCCAGGCTGCGCCGATCTCCTAGTCCTCTTCCACTCGGACGATGCGGGAATGCCGCTGGGTTATTTTAGTGGGTATACCGGGTCAGCCCGGGGAGTCCCACATACCCCTCCCGTTCCCCCGACGGGCATGCGTAGTGCATTTTTTCCCAACGCACAAAAAAAATCGCCGTCGCGATGTCACAACAATTGAATGGTTTCATTGTAGAAAAATCGGCGGCCGCCATGTTTTTTTGTCGATCGGGGTCCATAAGATTTTAAACACTACGTTTTTTAAAAAAAGGAGTTTAAACTACGTGATTTGGTATGGCATGTGGGATGCCATTAAGCGTCCCTTTCCGTTGACCCCCAATGGCAAGGGCCGACGTATGCCGACGACGAACTACAAGTTAAACCCTTTACACAGAAATAGGAGCTCCGCAAAGCGGGCTCAGTCAACCGCTCCTTCACAAATTTGTCAAAGAGGCGGATAATGACCCGCTCTATAACATCACGGCTAGCCGTGTTGAATGACGTATGGCGCCGAATACATTATGGCTAGCCGTGTTGAATGACGTGATTGGCTCTAAGTTTCCATCGAGTCCTCGCTTCTAACCCTATATTTCAGGGTCAGTTGGTTCCCAAGCCACTGGCTCCTGTAAGTACTTGATGGAACTCTCTGTAGGCATGATATTTCGCTGACCCTTTGGTAGGGGGATGGGAAGAAAGATCAGGTTTGGGTTTGGTACTCGATCTTTTTTTTTTTTTTTCCTGTTCGCGTGTACTGTTTCGGTACTCGATCTGCCTGCTGACATACTAATATTGGTTTTTGCGCGACTTATCAACTTTTTCATTTATATTGACCCTTTAACTTAAGGTCCTATGTCCCCTAGCTGGGGCAGACGGCATATACATAATTCCTCCATCGCGAGCGGTCTTGAGCTTCACGCTTCACTTCACTCCTCGCCACTCAACTCCACGCTTCCTTTTCCTTTTCCTTGAGGATGTCAGTCCATGGCCAGGGAAATTGATCCGGAGCGTGTGACCAAACCACCTCCATTAAACACGCTTGATCTGGCGGTCGATCGCGCTCTCGTGGCATTTCTCCAACATCTCTTTCGGGCCAGTAAATCTCGAGGATGCGACGAAGGCATCAGTTGACGAAGACCTGGATTTGGTGTGAGATGTCCTTGGGTACTTTCCACGTTTCGCAGTTCGCTTCGCGTTACCAATTGCCGACACGACGCTCCCGAGACAGATAAAAGTTAATACAGAACAAAACAGAACAGAGTAGAATAGAACAGAATAGAATTGAACAGATAGAACAGAATAGAATAGAACAGTATAGAACAGAATAGAACAGAACAGAACAGAACAGAATAGAACAGAATAGAACAGAATAGAACAGAATAGAACAGAATAGAACAGAATAGAACAGAATAGAACAGAATAGAACAGAATAGAACAGAATAGAACAGAATAGAACAGAATAGAACAGAATAGCACAGAATAGAACAGAATTGAACAGAATAGAACAGAACAGAACAGAAAAGAACAGAACAGAACAGAACAGAATAGAATAGAATACTCTTTATTCATCATCTGCCTAGCCTTGTCCCAACTATATTGGGGTCGGCTTCCAGTCAAACCGGATTCAGCTGAATACCAGTGTTTTACGTGGAGCGGCTGCCTACCACACCTCCGCAACCCATTAACTGGGTAACACGGTACTTCTTGGCAAGACTGGAGTCAGATTTACTGGCTTCTGACAATCCGTAACGACTGCCAAAGATCTACAAATGACAGCCGGGACCAACGGCTTAACGTGCTTTCCGAGGCACGGAGGAAACTCGGTATGTTAAGATGGTCACCTATCCACAGACCAATCTTATAAGTTACTAATAGAATACTCTTTATTATGGACACCATATAAGTTACTGAAAATATAGTTAAGGAAACATTACATAGGGTGACACGGCCTTATCGCTAAAAGTAATCTTTTCAAGACTACCTTTGGATGGATTGTAAAGATAATGGAAAGACAGTACTGTAGTCTTACGTGTACGATTTATATAAATAAATACATACTTAATAGATTAAAATATACAATTATAATTATGTAACAAATAAAAATAAATAAAAAGCATAGGACCCAAGTGAAAACGATCAAAGAGAAAGGTAGTGATTTTTGACCATTGTTTTAAAAACCGGCCAAGTGCGCGTCGGACTCGCACACCAAGGGTTCCGTACCATAAACATAATTTTTTGTTATTTGTTGTTAAAGCGGCAATAGAAATACACAATCTCTAAAAAATTCAACTGTCTACATATTACTGTTTTTGAGATACAGCCCGCTGACAGACAGACGGACGGACGGACAGCGGAGGCTGAGTAATAGGGTTCCGTTGTTAACCCTTCGGGTACGGAACCCTAAAAATAGACAAAGTTTGAGCACGTCTTACTGACACGGGTAAGGCATTCCATAACCTGGTGGAATGCATCGCGATCTCTAATCTCAAGTTTTCCGATGACCTCAGACATATATTATGTGTGTCATAAAGGAACTTGAAACGTTCTAGATAAGAGGGGGTTGTAGGATTGAACACAATACTGTAGAGCAGAAATAAAATATGAGAATCCCGGCGAAGACGTAGGTATGGGAAGCCATTTGATCTTTGTGCGAAATTCAGAAATAAGATCATATTTGCGCAGGTCACATACAAATCTTATGCAAATGTTTTGAAGAGGCGCAAGTTTATCGAGTTGTGCCTGAGTGAGATCGAGATAACTGACATCAGCATAGTCAAGGATGGAATGCAGAAGGGGCTATGCAAGAACCGTTTTACATAACATATGCTAGTTTACACGATGTTAATATCCCAACTGAAAGTTGTTAATTATTGTATACCAGCGACCTGCCCCGGCTTCGCACGGGTGCAAATTGTATACTAAAACCTTCCTCGAGAACCACTCTATCTATTAAAAAACCCGCAACAAAATCCGTTGCGTAGTTTTAAAGATACCTATACATAGGGACAGACAGACAGCGGAAGCGACTTTGTTTTATGATTCAGGTAAGTATCACTTAGAAAAAGAAATAAATCTGTCAAGTCTGATTTTAGAAATATTTATTTGATTAAAATGGAAAAATCTTGGTAGAACTTTAACTTGACTCTTTCTACTCGCAATGTAATTCAATTTTAAAATCAAGATATTTGATGTTTGAATCGATTGAATGAATATTCATCTATAAAATCACCTCCTATGTTATTTGAAAAAAAATATTTGACACTACAAAAAAATTGTAACGTGATAGAGTTTTTTTTTGCTAACACTTTCAGATGTAAGGGATGTAGGAAATGTAGGTTAACATCATTACATTTCTTTATGGGTATATGAAAAAAAAAGTAAAAATATTGTACCTACCTAGTCTCATTTATAGATATTTTCAATAGTTTTTTGCTTCGTTGTATCTCTACAACGAAGCAAAAAACTGAAAAAAGATACCTTCCCCCATAAAGTCTCGCAGTTGCCCCCGTGCGCTTAAAACCCACATCATAAAAGACCTTGCGTTATTGTAATAATACAGACTAAAACCGCGCGAGTGCACCGTCCCACACGTGCGACGCCGGTACCGGACGGGTTAAAAATTTTATCAGAAATATTGAAATTACCAACGCGAAAATACGATTTCACGAAAATAGAGACAGAGATTAAACGCCTATAAGCCAATTTAAAAAAACATACTTATTGTACGTCATGACGTCAGTGTCAAACACAGCTGTTTTTGCTAATGTCATGTCATGTCAGTCAAGTCAAATGTAATCAAAAAGGTAAAAAAGAATACCTAAATCAAACTTTTTTCAGTGTAATAAAAACAAAATAATTATATCAATAAAAAATATCCTGATATAAAGTATTAAATTATTATTTTTAATTTCTTCAAACATAACAAATGGAGCTTCCGTATGAGGTAAGTTCTAATTACTTAAGCAATACTTCCGCGTCTATGCTAAGGCTTTCTTTGTTCGTCCTATAAATAATTTTTCACGTGACGCAGATAAAATTTACTTGAGTCGATTGTACGCCCAAAAATGTTAGAAACTAATCTTCAAGATAGTCGCATACTTACATAAAAAATATTCTTTCCCAAAAGTCATCAATCAACACCACAATATTTATACCCTTCCATTAATTTCAGGTATTAGTTTATCTTTTTAGGTATTTACCAAGGTCTGACAGGAAATCTGCCAGTGAGACATGCCGCTCATGGTACTTGGCTGCAAACGATCAATACTTTTTGAAGAAGAAAGTAGCTGTCTTTTACAAAACAGTATTATCTGATGATTTCTTCTCACCACTCAAAATATTTGAGGAATCAACTATAACATATTACAACTATTTATTTAATGAAGTGGAAATATCAAGCAAACAAAATGAATTCTGGAATAAAATGGGTGAACACATTCGATGTTTGACCTTAAGGAATTGTGATATATGTGAAAAAGTATTTGTTTCTATGCTTCAAAAATGTACTAATCTAGAAACATTGAACATACAAAACTGCAAAGAACTTTTCATGTCAGGACGTCTGCTTGAGGGGAAGAGTGAAGGGTTTCTAACTGATAATCTTGAAAACTTAAAATGTTTAAGCCTGTCAGGGAACCAATACTTGACAGATGCATTGTTCAATAGATTTGTATCGGCATCACCAGCCTTGGAGGAATTAAACCTGTCAGCATGCTCCTTACAGTTCCATCTTGGTTTAGTCAAAAAGTTCTACCCAGCAAACACTGATGTTTTTCAAAACCCATCAGAGAGTGTATTGACATTTTACTTTGTACACCAGCTTATTGTGAATAGAGCTAGAGATATCAAACGTTTGCATTTTTCTTGTACCCTCATTGATGGAGCTGCACTGGAGTCCCTATCAGAAATAATAGGTTTGGAGCTAAACTCTTTACAAGTACATTCTTGTGATCAACTTACTAACGCTGGCATATTGTCTTTGACCACCCATCAAACTTCTCTAAGAGAACTTGATATAGGTTTATGTACACGAGTGACAGATCAATCACTTGTAAATATATGTAAAAATCTTGTCAATTTGGAATACCTCAACATTCAAAAATGTCGAGCTGTCACTGATTTGGGAATAGCAGAATTGCATAATTTGAAAAAGTTGAAGTCATTAAATATTTCGCAATGCGAACTGATAACAAAAGATGGTCTTGAGAAAGGCATTTGTGTTGAAGAAAATAAAAAACTTGAAGAACTTGATATCAACTCATTGAACTTAGACCAAACCGGACTTATTATGCTTTCAGAGAGGCTTCCTAACTTACGAGTATTAAACTTGAGCTACTGCTTCAATGCTGTTACTGATACATCAATACAAGTCATTTTTAAGAATCAATTATTACTTCAAATATTAAAAATGAGCCATTGTGATAAGGTGTCTGATGCTGGATTGACTGGTATGGGAAAACTTCAAACAAAAGATGGGGAAGATGGTCCGATAATGTCAAGTATTGATGAATCACACATGTCACCTAAGATCCACTTGGGATCTAGAGCAGAAGAAGAAATAGTTCGGGATGCTAAACGAAAAAGAGATGTTATGCTTATGTGTGAAAAACTATCAATGGATACATACACAGGCTACTCCTTAGCTCGCATGAGAGGTCTTAAAGAGCTGGACATAAGTGGATGCAATAGAATAACAGATGTGAGCTTGACCTATGCTTTTAATTTCAAGGAACTGATTAATCTGAACTTAAGTAGATGTCAACAGATTACTTGTGAAGGAATAGAACATTTAGTAAAAAATTGCCCCAGCATAGAATATTTTAATCTAACCGACTGTTACAATCTAAAAGATGATGCTGTGAAAGAAATAGTCAAAAACCTACAGAGATTAAAACAACTTGAACTAAGGGTAAGTGAAACATGTGATTATTTCATTCATTCTTCTTAAGAGCAGTTTTGTTCACGTATTTGGTTGTGGCATCTAATTTTATTTTTCAATGCACTTAAAAACTGGTTCTCACTCACCAATGTTAGGCTCACAGTGCATTACATACCATGTGGAGTTTATTTTTTTACTATTAATTATTTAGCGACCCGACCCGGCTTCGCACGGATGCAAATTATTATTCAGCCCAAACTAACAAAGTACCTCAACATCTAATTACCAGAATCAATAATATTGTGGTTCAGGTCGAAATTAAAAGTTCAAGAGGCAACCGTCAACGACGTATGCTCGCAATGGTGACGATGTAAACGGCAATTTTGCTCCCCTACGGAGTGTAGGGAAAAGAAAAAAGAAAATAGTTTATTTGGGACTGGCACAAAACAGACAGATGTGTGTGTGAAGCTACATTTCAGCTTTCTACAACCAGTAGTTTCAGCTGTGCGTTGTCTTTCAGTCACTCAATCAGTCAGTAATGGAAGAATTTAATATAAGTGTATTTATTTGAATATCATAATAATGGTTATGGTGAGTCAATCATAAAAGATTGACATAGGTAAGTACCTACTTATATTTCGTTTAGGTACCTATTGATATGTTCTCTAAAACTGTAAGTACTTACATTGTTTTGGTCTATCATCAAAAGGTTTCGTAGCGCAAGGTCATTTTTCCCGACCTCTTCAATAACAATCGTCATATTTCAGCCAATTCACACAAAACATTGACAAATTATATACCTAAACCTTCCTAATGAATCTTTTATATCTATTGGAAACCGCGTAAAAATCCGTTCAGTAGTTTTGGAGTTTATCGCAAACAGACAGACAAACACTGCAAAGGACTTTGTTTTAAAATATGTAGTGATCCGGAAAAGTAAGTGTTCCTTACCTGCTTTTAGGCTCGCCATGCTTTTTTCTCAGACTTCTGACTCATTGTGTGATTTTTAACACATCATTCTTTTTTTTATATATTTTTAGTTCTGTGCTTTGTTTTTAGTTACTTTTAATTGGTTTTCAACCGTTGTAATTAAATTCAATAAATAAGTCCGATGTGGACCGAGATTCGTCCGTTTAGGTTAGTAAAAAAATCTTAGGCAATAAGAAATATGACGAATTGATGATTACATTGAGCACGTTGAAGAGATGCTGTCTCACTTCCAGCGACTTGGATGCAACATGTGCGTCAAAGTATACTTTCTGCTCAGCCATACACCTATTCCGATTTCCAGCAAATGTAGGTGACTTGAGTGAACAATGAAGACGGCGGCGTATCTCGGATTGTCGTTTGAAGGGGGCGGGGGCTTGACCGCGCTGAGGGTAGGTTTTAGAAAAGTACTCGTAGCAACACTATAAAAGCACAAAACATTTAGTTAGCTTAACGCATTACAAGCGTCCTTTGATTACTTTTCGTAAATTCCTCAACTTTTTCATTACTTTCTAGACTACCAAAGATATCTCGGTTATTTTAGGGGGGCTTAAGCACCTTAGTCCCCCACACATGGATTTGCCAATGAACCAAGATATACGAACTATGGAGTAAATGATTCAAGGTTCGCTAGGATTGGTAGGTTGCACATAATATAGAGTATTTAACTACGCAGTGTAGCATTTCATCATTCAATAACATTAGAAAAATCGTATAAAATAAAATTTCACCCACAGCCTTTAGTCGTTATGTACCTTATTTAATTATTTTTGTATTGGTACCTAGTGACTGCATCTTTTTCTCGGAAAAGAACATCTTTATTATTCAACTAGAGAGTTGAGCTTATGGAGATGAGCTATCCATTCGTGTTCTCTACATGGAATATTTTTTTTGTTAATACAAGTTTTATTGATGGTTGTCACTTGTCAGTTTTTCTCCTTTAAAATTTGAAGGTGTAGCGTCACCGAAGCTGTCACCAACCATCGAGCAGTTGCCCACCAAGCACAAGAACGGTCTGGCCAGAGAATCCTCCCTTTTCTATGGAGGTTCCCTGGACTTTAACCCTGTTCCCCGCATACCTCATTCAGGTCCCATACAAAAATGCTAATGAAATATGAGTTGTATTGATTTTTTCCTCGCTATTGCGACAAAACCGGCCAAGTGCAGGTCGGACTCTCACGCGAAGGGTTTCGTGTCATGAACGGAAAAAAGTTTTTTGTATGTTGCCTTTTTAATTTTTTATTTAGTTTTTGAGGTTCCGTACCCAAAGGGACAACAGAACCCTATTACCTACTAAGCCTCCGCTGTCTGTCCGACTGTCTGTCAGCAGGCTGTATCTCAAGAACCCGCACGACCGCGGTAGCAAGCGGACGTGCCTTCGGAGCGAGCGCTCACTAGAGCTGACTCACGCGCACGACTGATAAGCTACCGTCATTTATAAATGTGCGGAACGGAATATTTCACACGGACGCGAGGGATAAAGTGAACTTTTTATAGTGAATTGTGAACTGTGAATACCCCAGGGCGTCTCGTAACCCGGAACACGTTAGAAATAGTGTAATAATTAGTGTAAGTGTAGTAATCAAAAACTGTGAAAAAAAAAATTCGGAGTCCAATAATGTATGTTCGGTAAAGAACAGTGATATAAACACGGACCCGCTAAATTCGGGATCAGACAGCGAAATAGTTAAGAAAAAAATGAAATTAGTGAAAAAAGATTTATATGACTTTAATAAAAACATAGTGCAGTGCTGGGAATGCGAAAGTACCTTCCAGGTGGACACTCCTCTGTAGGGTATAAATCAAATGAACTCTAAGTAGATTCAGTGCAAAGTATATATGAATTTATTTTTCATCAGGGCTGTGCTTAAAACAGAGCCAAAATATGATAACGGCACACTAAAAATTTAGTCTTCAGTAACAATTATACGGCAGGACTAGAGACCGGTGTGAAAAAGATCCGCTCATGTATCAGCTGTAAAATAAAGAAGGAATTTACTAAAATACCCATCGAGGCCTTCACATCCGAGGAATGGTTCATATGTAAGTGCGGCAAAAGCCAGTGTGCACTCATTGAATTCCTTTCACAAAGCGAGCAACTGCCATTGGCTGCCAGAAAATCAAGGAAAAAGAATAAGCTTGGAAGCAAAGCGATTAAAAATATCGAAACTGCCAGAACGCTTCTTGCCCCGAGTACCTATGTGAATATTGGCCAGCAACTCCCGTAAGCGCCGCTGCAGGTGCATGGAGTGAAGTCAGAATAGAGCGGCGGCGCGCCGGACCCCGCCACCATCCAACAAGCTCCGCCTACTCGAGCAGTACGAGTAAGAGACAGCGAGCGTGAATATTTATACCCACTACAAATAAGGATGAGGACTACACCCGAGGTCAAACTACACGTACAAGTTCCCAGATCGTAGGCAAAGTATAGACTACGCTGGATGCGTGGAAAATTCCACGACATGTTCGAACGCCGCCTATCGTAAAAAATTCTAAATTACAAAACCGCGCAGCAGCGAGTGCGCAGGTTAACCAAGCGACGTATCAACTGGTAACTAGAGGAGCTAAAAGACAGCGTACAGGCGCATCTAATTATAAGACACCAACACAGAGAAACACCTATATCCCTAATATAATTATCACGGATGAAAATACAATTAAGAATGAAGACACACTTAATAAAATCAGAGAATCAGTAGCGAAGAATAGCTCAACCCTCACCGTTATAAGAGTCCAAATAAAAATCAACCAGAATAATGCGTCAGCGCGCGTGAACTTACTCACTACTACGATTTAAGCTTAACCGAAGGCCGACAGACAACTAGCGACCAAGATCGTGCTCAAAAATGAGACATACGGAGAATCCACCAACACCACTGTAAACGAGAGCAGACTGCATCGGCATTAAACCAACAGCAATCAAGCCACTCAGAAGAACAGGAAAAATACACCTACTAATTTTTATGGCAAACACAAATCGAGAGATTTCCTGGAGAACTTCAAAACCTCCGAAAGAAACTTCTACGCACCCTCGATTAAGGTCGAACCATTTAGAGAAAACCCGAAGCACATTATACAGTGCCAGAAATGCTATGCATTAAATCACTCCAAACAATCGTGCTACGCCAAACAAGAGGAACCATAGATAGTTATCACCACACTAGAGGGTACGACGATAAAAGTCTGTAGAAATTGTAAAGGAGAAGACCACGGCGCGAACGTCGCCAATCGCCCGGTGTTTAAAAAAGTAATAGCTAGGCAAATGGAACAAGTAGAGGCTAAACAAACAAAAAGAGAGGTGTTATGCAGATGTCACAAATAAAACGCAATTTCTAACTCTGCCTCAAAAAGAATCAGCACAACCACAAACAGAACAAGTACCACAGACACTCAGAGGCGGCTATACCTAAAGTGCATGGTGTGCGGTGCGCCCGTGCGCAGGAGTATAGGGGGCGCCGAGCGCCGCTCGCGACACGTTCAAAGAGCATGCGGCGCTCTCAAGAATCCTGCACCCGTGTTAGGTCGGGCGGATATTGTCCGTAATGTTCTATTAGAAATAGAATAGAATACTCTTTATTATGTACACCAAATAAATGGCAGAAAAGATACATGAGGAAAATACAACATATTGTGACACAATGGGCGGCCTTATCGCTAAAAGCGATATTTTCAAGACAACCTTTGGATGGATTTTAAAGAGAACAAGAAAAGACAGTACTGTAAGTAGTTTTAGGTGTACTATTTAAACATTTATACAAATACATAATAGATAAATATAAACAGTAATAATTCTGAAACAAAAGCAGGGAACTGTAGTAATAACGATTAAAGAGTGAGGTAGTGGTTTTTGACCAAAATTTTAAAAGTGGGCAATGATTGAGTACGCCTTTGAAATTCCTGACGTCCGCCGCTAACGCACTCAACTCACATTTTGTTCTAGACCCCGCATCTATCAGACACTTCAGAATTCTCACAGTATGCAGCGTTGTCTAGAACAAAATGTTCAACAATTTTCATCGGATTTTGAGCGACCTGTTTGTGCTCCTCGACGAGTTGGGCAAGCATTTTATAAAATTGCCTCGTCGGGCACCTGGTGGGGTGGACCCGGATCTGATGGAGAATCAGTACGGTTTTGGCAAGAAGCGCTCGACGGTGGGCGCCATCATGCGCTGATAAAACGCTAGTCCTGGCGAAGGGGGGTCGCACGAAGCGGTGGCAGACATAATGACACGCGGGGTTGCGACAGTTATTGAGAGGATCCGGCAATTGGGTCTCGAGATGAAGTCCGAAGCCAATTACTTTCATGGCTCTAGGAATGCACCACCATCGAGATCCTAAATAACGGAAACTCCTCACACCCCAGCCGCTGCAACAGAAGAAGACGCCCCGGACATCGGGAGTCGCAGCGCGATTCCCGGCCACCGCAGGCGCGGCCCTGCGGACGGCGAGCGTTGGGTGGCTCGCCGTCCGATCAGAACCAGGCCCGGGTCTACGGCGCGTTGTGTTCCACGCGTGCCTCAAAGAGATATCAGCATAAGGGACGCGGCCCTGGAACGCAAAGGGAATTTGGAGGAACACGGATGATTTTTAGTCAGTAAGAGTCTGACACTCCCTTCCGCTCCGCCCTGAACGGAAGGAGTCATTTGATGACTTCGAAAAAACCATTTTGACCGCGCGCCTACTAGAGAGCGCTAGGGTGCCAATCAATAGATTGCACATGGGCGCTCAATAGGCTAGAGCCGCCTCTGCTCACACTGGAGGGCCTTCAGATGCAAACACAAAAGCAACAGACACTGATGTTGCTGATGGAAATTATAAATAGGATACTCTCGCATCTCAATAGCTAACCACGACAGTAAGAAAATACAGAATCTCAAAATCCCTGAACTGAAAAACTTACCCCTGAACACCCAAGGAGTAAGAAAAAAATTCAAAGAAATAAAAGCACTAGTCGAAAAATATAGACCGGCTATAATTATATTGAACGAGTGCAAGATCGATTTTGAGACACAACATCTATATGTATACTCTATACTAATTATAAAGCTGAAGAGTTTGTTTGTTTGCTTGAACGCGCGAGTTTGTTTGGTTTGAGTTGAAGTGAAATTAGGAAGTACCTACTTATTTACAGGTTATGTTAAGTTTCTGACTTCAAATAAATACTTTTATGAAACTTAATTGTCCAAAAACATTACTATCCTTTTGGGCCCATCGTATATATATATAATCTATATACTAAAATATAAAGCTGAAGAGTTTGTTTGTTTGTTATTTTACTTGAACGCGCTAATCTCGGGAACTACTGGTCCGATTTGAAAAATTCTTTCAGTGTTAGATAGCCCATTTATCGAGGAAGGCTCGCATTAGGTTATAGCGCATTTATAGGCTATATCATCACACTAAGACCAATAGAAGCGGAGCAGACGAAGTTGCGCGGGTCAACTAGTATAATATAAATGGGTACGATAAACTCACCCACACATTGAAAAAACACTTAGCTACTGCCATGTATGTACAAAGGGGACTAAGGTGGACCAAAACGGAAGTCACTCCAGGCTGGCACGACGAAAACAAGAAGATAGAAGGCGTTATAGGTATCAATCTTTTCACTAACTACGCAACTGGACAATATATCATATCAAGATCAAAGGAGTATATATCCGAATTCCAAACCAGCACCCTGTAAGAGAAAAACTGGATGATACCCTAGCCGACGAGCAATCCATCACATCATTGGTGAAATGAACTTACGTATGCAAACCCTCGGCCACAGTCGGAACTCAGGCCTCGGCAACATTAAAGGCAACCAAAGACGGAATTTGCTCTCTAAAACACGCTGATGACCATCTAGACCTGGCTATAATAACACACCAACAACTAGAAGCGCAAGCCAAACAGGTAGAGAGCGTTGGTTGCTAACGGTGAAGATTGAACTTAATATAGAGGAACACCTGTCCCGTAACAAAGAAAATCTATGAGGACGAGCAACTGAGAGCTACATATCAACAGACAATGTGGGAAGGTCTGTGCGAACTTAACAAAGAAATCATAACAGAAGCCGATTGGGAGAAGTATGTCGAAACAATAAAAAATGCCGTTATCGCAGCCGTCGACACTCACGCACCCCTGAAATATTCAAAAAGGCAGGAACGGCTACCGAAGGAAATAAACGATAAAATAGACTTTTGGAAAAAAATATAATTATATGGCAAGCGAAACACTGCAGCCGCAGACTCCAACGCGAAACACGCACGCTTTACGTTAAGAGAGAAGCTGAAAAAGTCCTGAAAAAATACTCCGAAAATGGCTGGCTCTGGGACAATAGATCACAATTGTGGCGCATCCAATGAAACATGAAGAAGCCGATTGTTAAAATGTCAAATATCACGGGATGCAGTACAGAAATAGACACGATCGACAAGCTAACCGATACAGCCATAATTAAAGAGGCCAAAATAGCGAAAAATTATGAAGGGACTGAAAAGACGAAACCGTTTCAGCTGCTCGGTTCAACGTCAAAAAAAGAAGTGCAGCGTGCACTGAGCAGATTCAAAAATAAAAGGGCACCAGGGCCAGACGGAATAAAAGCACCTAAAACTTGAGAAGTCTTCTTCGAGGTATGTGCCTCTTGCTAACTTTATATTGACCACAGGTTACTTCTCCAAACGATGGAAAACTGGCGTGTGCATATTTCTGCACAACGCCGGCAAAGATCACCGTCAGGCAGCATCGTACCGCCCCATCACATTGATCAACATCATAGGCAAGCATTGCGAGCGACTGATCCTGACAAGACTTACCGCTACGGTCGACCGGCTGCAACCAACAAGGGCAAGAGGCACAGCAACCCAGATTCTACGTACCGGCAAAATTATAACTGATGCGCTAGCCACGGAAACCAGCGTCTCTATTTTATCGACGGACCTATCGAAGGCCTCCGACTCAATCAACCACAAGGGCCAGATCAAGAAACTTCAGAATCAAGACGTCTCCAACAACATCATTAAAATAATTAAGAACTACCTCGAAGGCAGAAACCTGAGAGGTAAATTCAGAACTACTATAACCGAAGACAAACCGATACCTCATGGCGTGCCCCAAGACTCGATCCTGGGACCGATAATCTTCAACTTATACGTCCACGATATTTTGGACATGCAGATAAACTCTGTATTCTCAACAGAGCCACAAACCCAGAACACGCGACTTGATTACTACACGAAATGGTAATTAAACATAGAGAAAACAGATCGCATCATGTTCTCGAAAAAGAAAAAATACCGGCCGCCGGTGAAACTGAAACAACAAACGTTGCACTATCAAAAGCAGATCAAATACCTCGGCGTCATCTTCGACAAACACATGAAGATGAATCAGCACACCGAAAAGGTCGTTTAAAAACTGAAACAAGTCAGTGGAGTCCTCGGTCTAATAATAGGATACAATGCGAAGACAGAACTAGACACGAAACTGGCCATCATTCAGGCCTGTATTTTACCTCTAACGGACTACGGAGTGGTGCAACTACTTTCAAGGTATAACTCAACGAACCTAAGCAAAATCGAACGCCAAAACAGATTGGCACTGAAAAATAACGCACAACTACCAAGACGAACACCCACGGAAGCAATATGGGAAATGGCTGACATAGAAGCCTGGCACCTACGCGCCGAGGACCTTAACACCAATATTGGAAAAGATTGCAAAATTAGAAAATACCTTCCTGCTGGCACAGAATAGCTTCAAAAAGGTGTCCGACTGGCTGAAACAATTTTTTTTTTACCCTAAACTCAGAAAAAACTGTGTACATGCCCTTTTATTCACGAAATCCGAATAAATCCCCTCTTGGCCTTTCCATAAAATCACATTCTTTTCATGTCCACTCCGCAAATGCTTCTACTTGTAACTGCCCCTGTCTGGTTAGGAGATCTGAAATAAAATATTTGGGCGTCATACTAGACTTAACACTGAACTTCAATGCACATATTACTTTACTTCCATCCAAACTTAGAAAATTTATTTATGTTTTTAAGAACCTACGACATGTAGCAGATATTTTAATTCTTAAAAAAGTTTATAGGGCACTCTGTCAATCGATTCTAACATCAATACTGTAGTCCCCCGTTCTCATCTATTTAAGCATTCATTTACACATAGGTTCTTCTGCTTCACCTGTCCCTATCTCTATAATAAACTAAATACTACACTTAATATACATATACATTAAGTAAACAATAATGCAAAACTACAATGCTAGATTTTCTACTAACATGTGATTATAAAACTACAGAAGAGCTTAAAGTTTGAGTTAAAACTACACATTCAACGCAAGCGCACAATACTCCCTCACAACACTCACACAATACTTACGCTATATGCTATTATAAGTTATCTGTTGTAAATTATAATATTTTTCTTTTTAGACATGTAAACGTAAAACTTATCTACTGTTATTACTGGTAATTATTTCTGGAATGTGAACTGCGTCCTGAACAATACAGGCTTGGCCTAGCTCAGGCGCAGTCGCTCATTTTTATTGTTTTGCAAATAACAACATTTCAATTATAATACTGTTCAACTTGTAATAATTTCTTAAAACAAAAATAAATTATTGTTATTATACTCACATGTTTTTCACTTTCTCGGGTCCCTGGAGACCCGGTCCTTTGATAGGCGTACGAGGAGCCGAAGCCAACTCGCAGAGGCCCCGTTAGACATTTTAAATGGAATGGGGCACCGACCGATGGTTATCCCTGTATGCACTGTGAAAGTATACCCAAGGTAATCCCCGGTTGGAGCAGGACTATTACGGAAAATGGAAACAAAAGATGAAACGCTATAGGTTTGGGTGGTTTAGTGGACTGATCATCGTTTACTATGGAGAAACTATTGGCCCCTGCCTGACCACTGACAATTATAACGGCTTTAAAATGGCAGTCAAAAAAAAGGGGGTGACTTGCACACTCAAATGGGCCCCCCGAAAAGGGTCGCTAGCACAAAGTGACGTAGCGCCAAGGGGGCAATATAACCTGAGGTGCCAGAGGAGTGGAGAGGTATATCACGGCTATCAGGATACCAGCATCTTACTGGATTATAGATCTTTCTCCCGAGCACGTTTTCTCTTGCGAATCACGAAAGACGTGGGAGCTCTGTTCCTCGTCAGTGTTCACTCCGGCCAGCCAATAAAGGCAAGCCGGAATTCGTGTGCGAGTCCGACTCGCACTTGGCTGGTTTTTTATATTTTTTTGTTATAGCAACATTAGAAATACACACTCTGTGAAAATATTTTAATTCTCTACCTATGACGGTTCTTGAGATACATCCCGCAGAAGTCGGACGGACGGATAGCGGAGGCTTAGTAATAGGGTTCCGTTGGTTACCCTTTGGGTAAGGAACCCTAAAAGAACGTCGCCTGATAAACTGTAGGTATGACCATTAATAGCGAACTTTTATATTGTTTTCAGGGGTGCAATCAGCTAACAGATGAGACCTTGGCAGCAATAAGAACACTCTGCAAAAAACTTCAGTTCCTGGATATTCAAGGTTGTCGGAACATGTCTCCAGAACTAGCTTGTTCAATCGGATCTGTGCCATCTCTGCATACTGTGTTGATGTCCAAGCCAGGACCATACATGGATGATGGAATAAAGAATAGAGTTCCTGCCCCAGCTTTTCTCCCAGCGCTGATGAGAAAACTACGCTTACACTAGGCTAGTTTTTTAAGACCACACTGTTGCCCCCATACCCTATAATAAAACTAAGTAAATAGAAACTCAGAGTAGGAGTGAATAAAAAAAACGATATTGTTTGTTACATTTTGGACTCTACTTCAAATATTTAATTAGGTTTGTCGGAAAAGTGTTAAAATGTCGATACCAACTCTATTTATTTGAACTTCAAAATGTAGCTATAAGAGCTGACCTGGTAGGTAACCATAGTAAGGAACCCAATGACAATAAAATGGTCACATAGTAAAATGTTAATGCTAGATTTTTACTTTCAAGCTGTATTTTCTTTTTACGTACCTTTAATATTTTTTTATGATCACAAAACAGCAGAAAACACACGTAACTCTTAGCTAATACCTCATAGGCTGACTGGTATTCGAGTTCGCTCCTCGAAATGCGTTGAGTATACAAGAACTACCTAATTTGCTACGATCCGGACTCCGAGAATTTGGGATCCAAATTGGGTTGTTTTCGAGTTTTCGGAGTTTTTAAGATATTTTAGAAAAAGAAAACCGGCCAAGTGCGAGTCGGACTCACCCACCGAGGGTTTCGTACAAAGTTGGTACATATTACTTAAACTAAATACTATATTTTTATGAATTCTCTGAAAACTATACATTTGTAATGAAATCATAAAAAATATGGTACTTATATATTAAAAGTAAAATGTACCTACAAATTTGTACGGAACCCTTGGAGTCCGACTCGCACTTGGCCTGTTTTTAAGGTTGGTCCGTACCTCAATAGGAACATACGGAACCCTTATAGGATCACTTTGTTGTCCGTCCGTCTGTCTGTCAAGACCCTTTATCTCGGGAACGCGTGGAGGTATAGAGTTCAGATTACCATGTACTCAGGTCTACGGTCCCTCGAAGCTGTGAAAAAATCATAGTTAAAAGTTAACATAAAAAAAAGATACGGCCGTTTATGCCGCAAAAAAACTGGCCAAGTGCGAGTCGGACTCGCGTGCGAACGAATTTTTATTTTTACACTATAGACTTTTATAAATTTTCCTGTAATCTTTTTGTAAAGATATATTTTCTCCATTTTTTTTTTTAATTTTAGGCTCAGTAGTTTCGGAGATAAGGGGGGGAATGTTAATTTTTTGCCTAATTTCTTGAATAACTTCAAAACCATTTATTTTAAAATTAGAAAATAATATATATTTAATTAAAACCCTCACAGTAAGCCCTTTTATTTGATATGACTCATATTGATAAAAAAACTTTAAAAAAAAAATTCTATTTTGACCCCCAAAAGTGATCCCATACTAAAAATTAAATAATTTACGTAACACGTCCGTGTTTAGATCACAAAAATCCATATTTGTACAAAATTTCAACAGAATCGGTCCAGTGGATCTGGAGAAAAATGGGTTGTGACAGATGGAAAGACAGACAGACACCTGAGTGATCCTATAAGGGTTCCGTTTTTTGTTCGGAACCCTAAAAACGAATATTTTAACACTCTCAAGAGAATCAAAAATCATAGGGTATTTCCCGTTGACCTAGTTGAGAGAAATTTGGCAAGTACTACTGTTTTATATTACAGGTACAGGGTAAAGTCTAAAAACTATACAGTCGTAATTAAATCATGAAAAATATTGTCCTTATTTAAAGTACGTAATCAATCATCGAGTGTAATAAACTACTGATTGCATATAAAATCTAGGTACTTACTAATTTGGTACTTGTGGAGTACTGGACGTTTCGACTTGCGGATCAGGCCTGTAGGGTTCCGTATCAAAGGTGCTGATGGGGCCCTACTATATTACGCCTCCGCGATAGATTCTTAGCTCGGAAAACTTCGGAAAAAAACTATTTACAAAATCTACAAATTTTTACGGAACCCTCGGTGCGCAAGTCCCGACTCGCTCTTGACCGGTTTGTTATTAATATCCCAAAAATAAAAAATACACAGGATACATTTTTATTTGCTGTGTTCGTGAGTTGGGCTCAACATAGCATAACTCTTTCTGAATAAACGTAAGTTTGGCTATAGCTCTAAAACTAGGGTACTCACTATTTAATGTTGCTTCCATATAAATGTTTAATCAAAATGTTAAATTCTAAGATTTTATGTGGTTCTCTACTTTCTATTTTTTAATTAATTTATTGTTATTTTAAAATTTAATTTATTGACATTGTAAATTTAATTTATTTACAAATTTCAAGTTAAATAAATTGATGGGAATTCAATTTATTGTTTTGCGCTATTTCATGTTTAATTAATTGTTTTTGTGATTCTTATGCAATGAGTTATAATTACCTACTTACTTATTTAAAATTTATTATTATATAATTGTAACGTGTATAGAATATGAATTTCTGACAGCTGTGATAAATTGTAAATAGGGAGGCATTTCTTTTTTTGGAAAATAATTTTAAGTAAGTACACTCTACAGTAATTCAAAGTAATTACACTCCCCTGACCTGATGATCAGGGGAGTGTGGGATTTGTACCTGAGAAGTGACCGTTATTCACATCATTAACACCATGGATGAACTTCATGGAGGAACGTCCATTGTGAAGCGCTTGTCAGGTCAAATCCCTAGGGAGACTAAAAGGGTCTCCTCAGGCTCAGAGCCTTGCTGTGCATGACTGCACGTGACAACTGTGATACCTACCGTCTTTCTTGTGGTCACTCATATGGTGGACAGACAGTGGAGCACCCGCGAACCCGTTTTATATGGGTACCTACTACCTATTTACCTGTATGATATTTTTAATTAAGTACAAATTCGTTAATTACGTTGCAATAAAAGCTATAAACCGCTTTACTTTGTTTTTTATTTTATCATTTGTGTCACAACTCCTTGATCCTAGAAGTTATCTACTTAATAACTATTATATAATTTTATACTACACCTGCTCGGAAAGTACCTTGATACTTTATCAAATTTACGGTAGAAAGTACGTCATTGCATATCGAAATGAAAATCCATTTCTTACGTGGTTTTTCTTTTTTAATTTTGGGTAAGACTATGCGCTGGTAACCTAAATATCAAAAGCCAAAAAGTTTTTACAGTGAGTTTTTATCTCCAAGTTCGCAAAATGACACTGGCCACTAGCTGTGTGTTGGATGGTGTCAAACAATTTGAAAAAAGAACATGTGAAAATTGCAGACGCCATTGGCGCCATTTTCAAATTAAGCTTCACTAACTGCAACAATTTCAATATAAATTTCAATTAGTAAAGATTTAGTTTTTTATTTTCCTCGTAGGTGTAGTATAAAGCACTATGTATCACTCGAGAGAAAGTGCGATTCCCGATCTCGGGTGTTTTAAAGCCCTCGCCTACGGCTCGGGCTTCAAACGACACCCTCGACGGTAATCGGTCACTTTCTCCTCTCGGTGAACAATGTACTAATGAATACCTCTGATGTGTCTATTGGTACCTATGAGATCCGGTATAAGAAGTAAGTATATACATGTTAATGGTCTACAATGTTTAGATTGATACGTTGGAAGAGGGTTGCCTAGCTAAATGATGTTAAACTAAATGTTTAACCTGCGGTTACCCGGACGCAATAGCCGTCTGTGGCCGCCATGTTTTTTGGACGATGGGGTGCCGTAGGATATAAAACACTGTTTAAAAAAAAAATAAACTGCGTGATTTGGTATAGCATGTGGGATGCCATTAAGAACCCGGCGCTTTTTAGTATAACTCAAGGACATGACTTATTTGTTTATGTATGAATGATCAAAAGAAAATAGAACCTTTCCCGGGTGCATGAGTTTTCGAGTTCGCTTCGCTCGCTCTTGTGTCCTGCCCTCTATCAATTAATGAGCTTTCTGGCATCAGTCCATAAAGGTTCTTCTATTGAAGTATGAATGATCAAAATAAAATAAAACTTATCCGGGTTGAAATGCAGTAAATTTTCGGGTCGATTTTCGAAAATTTTCAAAAATCTCTTCTTTCTTGAGCTTGTTTGCATCAGTCAACAAAGTAGAGTTTAGATAATGATGAAAAAAAAAATTGAAATAATCAAGCACAAATTTTCGAGATTTTGTTAAGAACATTACATGAAAAAAACCTGTAGCACTGATGAAAACCTTCCCCTCCTCCCTAAAAACTGGCTTGCGACTGCCGTCACCAGCAAGAAAGGCGCAACCATAATTATTTGTCTACGGGGGGGTTAATTTGTCGGGTGACACCACATTATCCGCCCCGGGTGTCACCCATGCTAGCTACGCTACTGTGTACAATCATTGCCAGCCTCACTATTCGGTCCACCACCACTATATCAGGCTTATTGGCAACAATAGTCCTGTCAGTGATGATGGAACGATCCCAGTACAACGTGCTATCGAGAACTGGGTCGGGTGCATACCTGTAGTACGGCACTTCCGACTCCACAAGAGAGTATTTCAGAGCAAGTTGCTGATGGACAATCCTGTACGTCCGATAATGACCTATGCGTGTGCCGTTTTCGCACACTCAAAGGATCGATATATCCATAGGATGCAGACCATCCAAAATCGATTTCTCCGAAAGGCCACGGGCGCTCCGTGGTTCGTTAGGAATGACCGACTACATGTCGACCTCGAAAGTCCCAACTATCAAGCAATTCATGAAGCGTCTTACTAAGCACTTCATCGAATCTGCAGAAAAGCACCAGAATCCCTTAATCGTATCGGCTACCCGATACGCTCCCTCCAAGATTAGTAGGATTCGCCGTCCTCGGCATACTCTCGTCGACCCTGACGACCCAATCACCGTCCTTCAAGAAAGCTGTAGGGAAACCAGCACTCTCAAGAAACACAAATACAGACCGCGTTCCGTATTCCGACCTCGCCGCCGAGGTCCGTCGCGACGTCCCAGTAATGCTCCCCCCCGTCTTTTGCCAAACAAGCCAGCCCGCGAAGCTGAGCCAGCAGTGATAAATAACTCCCCAAATAATGACATGACCCAGCCAGTCTCTTGCTGCCCCCCCCAAAACGACGCCGTTGAGCCGAGGTCCGTACCCCACAGGGGGTGCCCTCAGCGAGCGGAGTTTTAGTATATATAATTTTTGTAGCCTCGGCTGAGGGCCTTAAATTCTTGACGCCCACACAGGCAAGTCCGGTTCAGTAGTTGACAACCCTCTAGGGTTGAAACTGCGAGTGGCCATCGACAAAAAAAAAAAAAAAAAAAATGGACAATCCTGGTTGCAAAGTTGTGCCTATGCAAGTACATACTAGTGTTGGAGGCCGAGTCACCCGCGTCCGTAGGAGAGTAGGTACCCAATGTTTGACCCTACACGTGGTCGCGTTCCGGTACGATGCTCAGTTGGGTCGAAATAGTTGTTCCAATGCAGGCAGACCAGCTAGGCTTGCCCTGACATGGGCGTATCGGGAGACTAGTCGCGGAGGGTAGCGGGATCTGAGACACGGTGCGCCGCTGGCCGACCGCAGATAATTGGGGGCCCAAGTAGTGTGCTAGCCACACATAAAAAGCTGCCCCGCCAACTGTCGAAAAATCGTGCTGGTTGGCGACCAAATTAAAGGGCCCGATGAACATACCCGGGGAGGCTCAGGCGTCCCCGCAGTCTCCAGACTAGTCCCCCAAAAATGTCGACCTATCAGAGCGTATCTGAAGGTTAGCAGCATGGAACCTCATTTCACTTCAAAAAAAACTTTGAGTGAAGGAGGTTGAGGCTCCTTCACTCAAAGTTTTTTTTTTATGAACAGGAATAAAAAGGGAAAGCTATACAGCGACAGCACGCCCTTTCGCATAAAGTGCACCTCTCTAATATACGAGGTCTGCACTTAAATCTTGCCGCAGTCCATCACCACCTAGAGACTGAGAAACCAGCGTTCTTGTTCCTGTCGGAGAAGCAGATCGGATGTCCGTCAATTCAATTCAATTCATTTATTTATTGCATCAAATATGGTAGGTATAAGTTCTTATCAATATTAAGTAACACACATTTGGCCAATATATAGCATGCAATATTACAAGTCCTTTACTTCACATATCTATTAATTACGCCAGACAGACGATACCTGTCTTACCCAGGTTTTATCTGCTATCGGCGACTCCGTAACCTGGAAGACTCCAGGTTTTCAACGCTGTGGGCTATAGTGGACACAGGCCTGGACATAATTGTCTACGCCTGTGTCTACCGTTCGCATAGCGGTGATTTGGAGGCAACTAGGCTCACACAGTACCTGAGTGAGGCGGCGGATGCGGCTCAGCAGCGGTACCCTTCAATGCCCACCATCAGGAGTGGCTCTTCCCATACCAGTGCACAGACCATGCTGGACGAGAGACGCGAAAGCTAGCGCTTGCTTTAAATCTTACCCAGCTTTCCAGGGAGCAACGAGGGTGCCGGATGTTGATTCGCACACTGCCAATTGCTTGGACCTTTTGCTGACAACAGGTCCAGACCGCTATTCGGTGTCGATTTCTTCACCACTGGGTAGTTCCGACCACTGTCTGGTGAAGTCTGTGTCCGTCTACTCCCCGCCCGATCCTAGCCCAAGAGGCAACCGGCGGGTATAGCGATATAAGTCAGCAGATTGGGATGGCATGCGATCTTTCTTCGCATGTTACCCTTGGCAGCCTACTTGCTTTCCTTCCACTGATGCTACGTCGTGCGCGGACGCCGTGACGGATGTGTTGCGGAGGGGAATGGAGTACTACATTCCGTTCTCTGACATAACAATGTCTGGCAAAGCACGTCCATGGTTCGGTGCCGAGTGCAATCGCGCTGATGCGCTTAAGCACGCAGCGTACCTAGCACGGGTCGACACTCGTACGCGCAAAGCAAATGACGTGAGTCAGAAGAAGAGAGTCTTCAACAGGACGGCCAAGTCCTGCAAGAAGGTGTTGCGGAGGGCTCGGACATTTGCCGAATGGGGAACAAACTTCTGCTTCATACCCAGCAGGCAGTAAGGCGTTTTGGTCCCTGGCTAAGTCGGTTGAATCGAACTTCTGCCGCCCCTCACTACCACCACTGCTGAGACCCGATGGGACGCTGGCCCACTCCACTGAGGAGAAAACGAACTTGTTTGCGGAATCTTCACGTCTTCCTGGTGGTGCGAAGCCCCCTGCTTCTCCTGATGTATGTGAGTCGAGAATGTCGAACATTCGCATTCATCAGAAGGACGTCCGTAGGGTACTGCGCACAAGTCTTCAGAACTAGCCATGTTCACTTCTGTGAACATGGCTAGTTCTGAAGACTTGTGCGCCTGAGTTGTCTCCGATCTTGACACGCCTATTTCGCCTTTCGTTTGAGCCGGAAAGGGGCGGAGGGGCTGCTAAGGTGCAGCCCGTGCCTAAGAAGGGTAGTCGAGCTGATCCGTCGATTTATAGATCCATCTCGGTAAAGTCCATACTTTGTGACAGTATGAAAGAAAGAAAAAAAGAAAAAACGCGTTTATTTGCGCCAAGCATGACGCATACCAAAAAAAAAATAGAAATTAAATAAAACTAAATTATAAAAATTGGGAACAACGAATTGGGGACGTGTGCTGAATCATAAGCTCCTGACATACCTAGAAGCGAATGATATCCTAAGTGACCGACAATACGGGTTCCGCCGAAATTGGTCAACTGGAGATCTTCTAGCGTATGTTATTCTCATTTGGAGTGAGGCCATAGAGAGGCACGGGGAGGCACTAGCGGTCTCCCTTGACATCTCGAAGGCCTTCGACAGGGTTTGACACGATGGCCTTATTAGTAAGCTTGCATCCTTCGGTTTGGCCGCCGGATTGTGTGATTGGATCGCGGATTGAATTGAATTGATGAAGGAGTGGCTATTTTTATGAAGGAGTGACTATTTTTATTAAAATGGGCATAAATGTATGTGTTCAGGAACCGGTCATTGTAGATTGTAATAGTCTTTTAATAACCCTCGATAAGAACACTGCAGTTCTCGCTATATATCGATCACCCAGTGTCAGGAATGTTGATGTGTTTTTGAAGAGCTTGAATGGTTTGCTGGTTGAGGTTGCTCCTAAATATAGGAACTTTATTTTGACTGGTGACATAAATATTGATATCGCCGATAACACACTTGACACACGAAAAGACCGTTATTTAAATCTTGTAGCATCACATGGTATGCTACCAGCCTACCAAACTCCCACGCGTGCAAATTCCTGCATTGACCATGCCATACTCAAATCCGAATTTCCAACATCATGTTAGATAGCAGAAACATCTCTCACTGACCATTACAGTGTAATTGTCTTGGTCAATGTATCAATCCCAGCTAAACAGTTCCATAAAACCATCAAGCGTGTAGACTATACTGCTCTTGACTCAACTATACCCAAAATAGATTTTATGCCCCTCTCTATTTAATTACAGACGTTGAGGAAGCTGTTGGAAATTTCACTGACTCTCTTAGTGCTGCTATTGAGTCATGTACAAAAACAATTACCATATCAAGACGTAAACGTATAATAAAGCCATGGATTACTCCAGGTCTCTTGAGATGCGTAAGAAATAGAGATAGCCTTCATCTTAAATCAAAAAAATCTCCTGATAACGCAACTCTTAAAATTAACCTACACAAAGTACAGGAATTTTTGTAATGTATTGCTGCACAAAGTAAAACGAGAATATGAAAGGAATTAATTTGCTAAGCCAGGTAACAATTCTAAACAAATATGGGACGTTATTAAGACTGTAACTAATACCAGACGAGAATGAGATTGCTTCTGAATTAATATGTCCTAACAATCCCCAACTCTCCGTTGATAATATAAATAAATTCTTTGCAAATGTAGGAAAATCACTGGCAGAAAAGCAGCTATCCCAGGGACCAAGGTCTGCCCCTTCATCATCTATTCATCCTACCTGCAATAACTATTTTGTTCTCCTGCCAACCGAGAAAATGAGATTGATAATATCATCCTTAATCTAATGTGGCGAATTGTTTCTCCCGGACGGTGACATGCCAGACATAAGTCAACCGTGCCGTCCTTCACAATAAATTTCCGGTAGTGCCTTGTCATGATAACTTCGTCCATTATTGCATAGACTAAACCTTCGGTTTCTCCAAAAAGATCACCAAAACGCAGCCAGGCTATGGACGCTAGTTAATCTACGTCGGGCCCATGTAGGGACCGGCAAAAAGCGTCCGTGAAGCTCCTTGCTCTGCCATACCGCCCTGCGATCGTTGGTGTCAAGTACTGCAGGTTTGCGCCAGTTCTCGTTTGCCAAGGACAGCGGGGTGAGCCCCTTATTCACCGCCACTACATCTCGATGCATACCCACGTCGACAGATAGGAAATATTCTCTGAGACTACATATCTCGCGATTGTAGAGAGTCATAGCATTTGAAAAGCCCCGACGTCCACACTTTCGCGGGATACATACAATCTCATTACCGACGATCGTGGGTGATGCATTCGATATGCAGTAAGCAGTGTACGGACCCACCTATCAAGAGCGTCAAGTTCCGTTTGAGTCCATTTGAGTACGCCGAAAGAGTACATCAATACCGGCATGACCCAACCGTTGAAGGGGCGCACCTTGTTTCCACCCGATAGAAGGCTATATATTGAATACCTTCTTCAGGCGGCCAAAGAAGCGTTCTTTCAACGATTGTTTCATGTCAGTAATATTGATACCTAACGCTTCTGACATACCCAAATACTTATTAAGTTTCAGTTGGAGAGAGAGATCTCAGGTTTATGGAATCCGAGAGTTGAGTTCCCACGGATGCCATAATCTCTCCACGCTGTACATGCATGACTGCACATTTCCACACCAAACTCCATCCTGATGGCGCTACCTACTGAAAGTTTCAGTTACCTTGAGTAGCTCCATCAGTTGCAGATTAGTGGGGGCAAAGAATTTCAGATCATCCATGTAAAGGAGGTGAGATATAACCTGACCACCTCTCTTCAACCGATAGCCTAGCCTTGAATTCTCCAGCAGTGTGCTTTAGAGGATTCAAGGTTAGACAAAACCAAAGCGGAGTCGAACTATCGCCCTGAAATATACCCCGCTCGATCCTTACCGGTTCGCTAGTCCTCTGGATATTATTATTCTTATTCCTAAATATACACATTTTTCTGATAATCCTTACAAAACATAAACTTGCAAGGTGTTTCGATTTTGCTGATGAGAAGGTAAACAAGGGTGACTGGTAATTAGTGACCGATACTTTAACACGTGATTGTACTCATGATAACAAACAACTTTTACTACAGAACCAAACCTGAAATCGCGAAAAAAATCTGCTGTTCAGTACATTTATGTTTGCCTACTAACTGGTCAAAATGTACTGTACTGCCTATGTTTTTTATATCTATAGCCTATAGCCTATAGCCTTCCTCGATAAATGGGCTATCTAACACTGAAAGAATTTTCAAATCGGACCAGTAGTTCCTGAGATTAGCGCGTTCAAGCAAACAAACAAACGAACTCTTCAGCATTATATATTGGTACTAGTTGACCCGCGCAACTTCGTCTGCATCACAATTTTCAATACTGTTCCACTCCTATTGATCTCAGCGTGATGATATATATCCTATAGCCTCCCTCGATAAATTGGCTATCTAACACCGAAATAATTTTTCAAATCGGACCAGTAGTTCCTGAGATTAGCGCGTTCAAGCAGAAAAACGAACAAACAAACAATCTCTTCAACGTTATGTATTAATATAGATATAGGGGAGTGAGTAGTGAGTAGAGTATAAGTGTCTAGGGACTCCATTTTTCACACTTAGACTCTCATTCGGTCCGTAGTACGTAGGTGTCCTGGCTAAAAGCACAGAAGTTTCCTGGGAGCTTCATAGGCTGCGCGTAGCGACCTCACCGTTCCGAAGATTACATCATATTGGGTAGTCACGGCCTCGCATACCAGGATGACGTGGGCGGCTGATTCTTCGGTCTCAAAGCAGCCCCTGCAGAGTGGGCGCCTATGTTAAATAGATGTTTGTTTAAGAATGGCCCGTAATTGTCCCTATGATTTTTCTAAGGTTTTTTATACTTAAGCTGAGTAGTCGTTTTGTTAGTCAAGTTGTTGACTTGGCTTTGTCTTTTTTGACTGCCTGCAGTCTGTAGCCGCCTGCACCCGAGACCATTTCATGTCATGACGTTCAGTTGATCTCTGGCGAATCCATGTAGGTACGAAACTGTGAGAAAGGTAGGGGATGGAATGGGTACGGGCCTGCCATCTCGGAACTTCTCTGAGCAAATACGTAGTCTATGGCGTCATTGCCTAGGGATCCACTGTGCCCCTTGATCCTCTGAAGGGTGATTGATTCTGTTAGACAGCGCAAAGAAATCAATAAATTATAGCAAATGGACCGGGAGTGCTGAAATCGCATGTCTGGTTATTGTTTACACCACTTTATAACATAACATCACGTCGTACGCAGATGTGACAATTTTAGTTGTGGGATTTCACCGATAAAATGTGAAATAAGAAATACAACCGACTTTTAAATAAAAAACACTAGAAGTCAGAAGTCGGTTGTATTTTTTTGGAAAATAGGTTTTTATATGAAAACCACAGTTAGATTTTATAAAATATATTTTTTGTAACAAAAATATAACCTATTTACACCTTCACGTAAAGTACCTACTATCAATCACATTGATTCCGATGCACTAGCCCCTACTTACTTGAGCAATAACAAATTAAGTTAGCTATAATTATTACGTTGTCCCTCGACCTAAACACTAAGCTTATGTATAACCTACTCTTTATAAAAATCTTCTATGATGTCTTTGTATTTTTCGTACACTATGTTCCTCTTGATTTTCAACGTTGGTCCTGTAAAAAAATAATGCTATTATGAAAAAAGAAAATGGCTCAAGGTTATTTCCGCAACGACTGGGTTTGGCTTTTTGTTCGTCTGTTTATTTCGCTTGCTGCACAAGGCCACTCAAGGTATTTGTGCTGTTAAGGACACAGTAGGTTACTAGAGAAGTTAGCCAGTGATCGAAATGCACTGGTAACCGCTTGACCGCAAGATGAAATTTCACCGTGCTGCTTACAGCCCAGAGCACTCGCAACTGCTCGAGCGATTCCAAGTATACTAATTGAAGATTGATACTAAGCAGTCGATCCTGACTGCTCCAGCTGCCCGTGGCAATTCCAGGTCATTATGGCGTTTCGGCAACACCGATCTTACTGCAATACCAGGTTTTATTAAATCTGTTACTCGTGTAAGCGCATCTTTACATATTTGATTTGATAGCCTGTGGCTGTCGTTTTCGCTAAATGGTTTAGAACTCTAAAATTTACATACCTAATTCACCAGAATGGACTGAGAAGTCAGCAGGAAGTATTGCGAATTTCTGGATTTTCTGTGCGTTAGAAATGGCGTGTTTGTTGGCACGGGTTATACCTTCTTCAATTGCTTTGTAGACCTGAAAAAATAGTTATTAATTATTTCAACCTGTTGGTTAATTGCAAAACTAGATATTCTCAGAGATCTTTGTTAAACTGGATAGATCTGTCCGAACTTACTGCAGGATCCTTGGTGTTGACAATTTGACTAATCTTGGTTGCCGAGCTTCCTAGGCTGGCCACCCACTTCCGCGTCTCGTTGTCCAGATCGTCGAGAGCTTCACTAGTTTCAGAGTTAACTTTTGCCTGAAAGATACATAATTGGAAAACAAGTTAAATACTCTACCAAAAATGAAAGTACTATACTAATATATAAAGCTGAAGAGTTTGTTTTTTTTTTGTTTACTTGAACGCGCTAATCTCAAGAACTACTGATCCGATTTGAAAAATTCTTTCAGTGTTAGATAGCCCATTTATCGAGAAAGGCTATAGGCTATATATCATCACGCTAAGGTCAATACGAGTGGAGCAGTAATGAAAATTGTGACGCAGACGAAGTTGCGCGGGTCAACTAGTTAATCAATATAAATGTATGTATTTAATTCTCCCGTTACTTATGAGTGACTGACAAATAACGCACAACCCTACTTGTCGTAGAAAGCTGGACGCTGCCGTACTTCATAATCATGAACTTTGGTTTTAACCAAAGCCTTCCACTCGTGTCTATGGGCGGCTTGCTGCTCCCACCGGGACGGCTCCAGGTCGCACTTGGAAAAGTGTCGCTTGGCATGTAGATTCCCTACACTCCGTAGGGGAGCACTAGGAGAGGATTTCCCGAAATTTCTACGAGAACGGGAAAAAAGGGATATGCACGTACGAAGTCGTGGGCATAAGCTAGCCAGGCTATAATCTAGATAGCAGTTTCGTGTGTTTTTTTGTAATATTATAATCACCTTAAGCGTAAGAAGTACAGCGAGGAACTTGCGCTTGTCGCCGATGAGCACGGCATAGCCGATATGCAGCAGCTCCGCCTGCACCGCCTGCTCTATCAGCACCGGCGCCACGTTCTCTCCGCCCGCAGTGATCAGCAGCTCCTGAACGACACAATATCCACTTCGTTCAATATTTGGCTATACGACAATCAGCTCGATTGACTCGATCTGCAGAACTTTATATGGCTAGTCACACTCAGAAAACAGGGTTGCGGAATTGTTCGAAAGATTTATCCGTGGAAAGCAAAGGGCAATTGATCAGGTGGGTTTTAGTCAGTCGGACTGTCCCTTATTTCTTTATTTATTATATGCTTTATTCCCCCCTTCTGCTCCGCCCCGAGCGGAAAAAGTCATCTGCGTGTCTAAATGGACCACTTTAGCAAAATCAGAAAGCAAATCACGCTACCCGTCACTGTCAAATTTTCCCAATCAACCTTGAACCTAATGCGTTAGCGATAAAGATGAAAATTAAATTTAACAGTTGTGTGATTAATATTATAATTCTAATTAGATAAACTTGAATTCGTCGAAAACACGGTTTTCCTGGGGATTACGCTTGACTCAAGGCTACAATGGGGTCCTCATTTAACATCTCTTGCGGGACGGCTAAGTTCAGCAGCATACGCTGTCAGAAAAATCCGTCAATTTACCGATATAGATACCGCGAGGCTGGTCTATTTTAGTTACTTTCATAGTATCATGTCTTACGGTATCTTATTATGGGGACGTGCTGCAGACATCGAGTCTATATTTATCCTGCAGAAAAGAGCCATCAGAGCCATTTACAATCTCCGTCGGCGTGATTCCCTAAGAGAACTGTTTAAGGATATCAACATCATGACGGTACCTTGTCAATACATTTACGAAAATATTATGTATGTTCGGAAAAATCTTCATCTCTTTAGCAAGATTAGTGACAGGCATAATTTTAATACTAGAAATAGGAACAAATTAGATCAACCCCGATTCAGATTGGCCAAAGTACACACTTCTTTTATGGGGTACTGTATTAAATTTTATAATAAAATACCAGTTGATATTCTCGAACTGAATGAGAGAAAATTTAAAGCATGCATAAAACGCACACTATGTAGACAAGCGTATTATAAACTGGAAGATTATATCCTCGATAAAAACGCTTGGCTAAATGCTGGTCCTGCTCCACAGTCACAGCTGATTAGGTCCACTTTTTAGGTTTTTATGTTTTTATATTTGGAAGAGATGCTCGCTCCTTTTAGAGGTTCTTACATTATTTCGTTTATTTATTCTTATATACATACAAATTATATTATTATATTAAATACTTATTTATTATTTTTGATGTAAGAACTTAATCGTTCTCTTTATTAATTTATTTTTCATTATTTGGTCATTGACAACCATAGTTTTGTGTAAAGTAGAAGCATATTTTTCAAATTTTGTAAATGTGAGTACCATGAAACCATTTACATTTTATGTGAGTAGTTATAGTTTTACTTGTTGGACATGAACGAGCATGGTGGTTGAGAGCATGTCATGCTCACTCAAATGTCTCGCTGATGGCGGCGCGTGGGTTTGATCATTCGGTTCCCTTCGAAATGGTTGAGCTGAAAGGTGCCGATTCACGCGTCATGTTCGTGAACAGGCGCCGTCGGTTGAGACTGGTCATCTCTTAACTGCCATTGGCTTATTTTAATCTTTAAATTTAAAATTCTTATAAGAAGCCCTATTTTTTTTTCCTTTGCATTGTCCTCACATGCAGAAGCAACAAGTATATGTAACTTGGAATGTTGTAAAACAGAACATGATTTAAAAGAGTGTCCGTGGAGTTTCTTGCACGTTCTTCTCCATAGAGATCTACGCTTTGGAACGTGCAAATAGCTTCCATGTTTTTGACTGACCGACCTTGACGTTTCAAAAGTGCCTGTGAATGGTTTATTTGAAATAAAATGCTTTTGAATTTTTGAATTTTTTGAATTTGATTCTCCTAAAGTGACCTTCTTAGCCCCCCTGATAATCCAAAAAAAAAGAATGTCCTGTTTAGCAACAAAGGGAACGAAAAACGATACCTTAATTCTTCCAGTAATATACAGCAAGCCGTTGCTGTCAACCCTGCCGATGTCTCCGGAGTGCAACCAGCCCTCGTCGTCGATGGCTTCCTTTGTCTTGGCTTCGTCGTTGAGATACCCCATGAACACGTGGCGGCCGCGCATCATTATCTCTCCCGGACCGTTGGGACTGGTGGACCCTCCGAACATGGTTTCTGTACCATCTAAGAGTGCGCCGGCTGAGTCTAAGGAAAATCTGAAAGGAAAATAGGTATTTCTTTTTGTGACTTTGTTAAGCTTTTTATTTGCCTTATTTAATGTTAGACGTAATGACACAGGTTTTACAATCGGAAGAAACTTATCCATGTTTAAAATATTTTGTCTTAAACGTTTTTAGGGTCATTTAATCATTTTGGTTAATCTTTATGATCGACTTAAATGATTAAACAAATATTTACTGTTCGGTACATTATATAACCGAATTACTCATTTAGGGAAAAGATAACGTACCTACGCACAGTTACTAGAGTTACTTATCCATATTCCAAAAAAATAACATGGTCATGCCAATGTGATGGTTATCTAATGATAGTAGGAAATAAACGACATAAAATTTATAACATTTCTTTCGAATCAATTAAGTACTTAAATACCTTCCTTATCTTAATGACATCATGTTTTTCTTCCTGTTACCTTAAAATAAACGATGACTCGAACAATGTTTATCAGTTTTTTATGATTGCCTGTGAATAGCCACCACACGAAGAGTCATAGCGAGTTCCATTAGTACCTATATACAGTCACGGTCTGACCAGATAGGGCGGCCAATCTTGTATGTACCTACTCCATTCGACCTCGGCTTAGAGCGTCGGGGGAAGAACAGCTAGGGACGGGCTGGATCGAACATTGATTATTTAGGCCGCCCGCGAAGCGAGTTCGCTTCGGACTTTAAAATACGGACTAATTTGCGGCGTCATAAAAACGCGCGGTCCGCCCTGCCGTCAGCTATGAAGGCTTATAGACATAGACCTACACAAATTTTGTCATACATTTCCTCCCGGACGAAAACTTGTAAGATGGTTAAAACAGCTTTATTATGGATCTCTGTGATCGTCAGCTGCGTTTCGGTGGGTGGGTTAGGCAGCGGCAGCCTCCCAAACTCGTCGAAAAAAAAATTTTTTTCAATCCTTTTCACCCGATTGAAAATTATTGACTAGGTATAGCTAACCCAATATCTTGCAGAAAACAAAATGTCAACTGGCTGCAGCTCACTGATAAGGTCGTCAGCTAGCGCCCTGAAGGGGGCATCTTTCGCCTACTTAAATTCACCAGCTGACGAGTTTTCCCTCGGCATCTTGCCAGCTGATTTATTTTATTACTTAAAAGATCAGTTGTAATTTTTTTATACGGGAGGAAATAACGTGTCTAAAGTTATTCGACTTTATGCTTCATGCTCCGACTGAGATTAAACTTTACTTACAATTTATACATACTTATTTAGATTTCTAAAACCTTTTTCTATAATATGAAATAATAATATAATCTATAATTATGAAGAATAAATAAATCCTAGAACAAAAACCTTTCACTTTACTTTATCCTTATATATTTCGACAACTAGATGTCTTATCGACTTGATTATTTGTTTTTATCGTTTTTATGTAAAAACCTTTCATTTGACATTCATTTTATAACAATAACTCCATAAACAAAAAATCACATTTTCGAGTTACCTACGTAATTATTATTTTATGGTAGGTACAAAATCTCTTACTTGAAAAATCTCTTGCCAACTATCAAAATACGGTCTTATTAGATTCTAATGAGAACTAGTACACACTATTGTCTAAATACATAACAAAAATGAAAGTGCTAATTTACGTTTAGGTACGCTAACGCAATCGATAATGTTAAAAAGTCGCACTAAGACCACTCCGTCTATTTATTTACTCACTTGGGGTATATACTGAGCGTGTGAGCACCGGAAGCTTCGCTCATGCCGAAGGCATCAACGATAGGCATGTCGAGAGACAGGAAGAACTTCTTGATGTCGGGCGACAGCGGCGCCGCTGACGTCACGAAAGTCTTGCAGTGGTCCAGGCCAAGCGAATCGTGCACCTTGTCGAACACCATCGACTTCGCACACTTGTAGCCGAACGATGAGCCGTCGATCCTGCAGAGTTGTGGCACATAGAGACAGGTTTTATGCCAATTCATACAGACTGATAGAATGAAAAAAAAAACTACGATAGTGAAAATCAACAATCTATGGTACGTAGGTACATACGCTTGTCTACATGTCATAAAGTTTACAATGGGCATGGCATGGACTTGGTATAGTGTACGGAATGCAAAAACACGTGTGCAGGTGTGATTGTAATGACTTGTAATGTTTTTAAGTCTATTAGGTTACCCACAAACCATTTATTCTACCATATTTGTGGACCAGTTTGAAGGAAATTCCTTATACCTAAATTGTTTAATTTTTGGCAAATTGGTTTGTTCATCAACGACAAAAACGCAATGAATATTGTCTAAGTGACAAAACGAATATTTAATTGTTTCCTCTTATAATTACCTAGGTAATTATTAGTGGAAACATGCCAACAGTCCCATATGTTTATCATTGACTGAACACTTACTTTGATTCGTTGGAATCGTTGGCAAGCAATGCCAAGTGCATTAGCCTAGCTACCTACGAAATAGACGGTTATTCATGGTCGCTCTGTTGGTAAACAACGATTAAATAAGTACGGTACCTAGGTATGTTAAACGTGCATTATGGAACAAAAATACCTACAGTTTTAATCTAATCTCAAAAGTTTAATAACATACTGTTAATTTCTTCTATAAGTAGTAATTAGTCGGAAGCAACTGCGAAATTACCTTACCTAATTATGAAAATTCTAACTACTAATATAGGACTACTAGGTACTAATTAGAAATAAACTACTCACTGTAATATACTCACATGCTTACAAAATAAAATACCTACTCAAGCTCATTAAAGTTATCTATTAGTTTCTAGATACAGGGGATGCATGCTCCAAAAAACGATACGAGGTTCATTGACGTTACATACCAAAATTTTATCAATTCAGGAATGGTCCAGTCTATTGGTAGACTGTACATGCTGCTCGAAAACGCACTAATTGAAAAACATTGGAATTAATATGGCTGTTTTGAACATAATCTATTTTTAAGGACTCCTTCTAGCACCACGGGTACGGACATGAGTACCGTTAGGTCCTTTAGAATTTGTTTTTTCACAATTTGTTAATTCTATAAGTTGATTGAAACGTTTACACAGTCCACAGGTAGGTAATGTCCGGGTATAATTTTATGTAGTTTTCCTTGTAAGTAGTAGATACGTACTCGTCAAACATGGCGTCATACCTGCTGATAGTACCTACGTAATTGTTATCAGTCCAAGGTGAGTACCCCTCTAGTTGACTACAGTCACTGAATCACTCTTACGTTACAGACGGAAGTGTTGTTCGCCAAGGTCACCAGAGAATATAGGAACTTCTGACAGTTTGTATAGGTAGCAGATTGTTGTAGAGGTACCTATATAATGATATTATAGCCTGCGTTTTTGCAGTAAGTCTGCAAAAACTTTAAACAATACACTAGCCCTATAATTTGTGGCATGATACCTATTCGAAGTCACCTCTTAATTATGTAAGTACTTATAGATCAAAGCTATAGTAGCTATATATGTCAGTAAGAGTGTCTTACCCGTTGATCCTGGCCATGTGGTACTTCAGACCTTTGTCTTTCGCACACATAGCGATCTGCTTCTTGATGTAGCCGCTGGATGCGCCCACCGCCATGATCTTTTCGTACATCTTCTCCCACACACGAGGGACGCCCAAGAACCTGGTGGAATACTTCATACAGAAAATATTGTGATAAGCACACAGGCTTTGTTGACCTCCAAAGACCTGGTGGTCCCAAGCAAACACTTACCTACTTACATTTTCCTAATATGTAGCAAAAATAAAAAAAGTACCTACATAGATCAGCAAAATAAAGTGTACCTATCTATTAGATAATAATTGGATTAGCTGCACTATCTTGCCTCGATCAGATGAATTACCTAATGGTTATCTTGGGCTTAACCTACCTATAGCTGTGATTTAATCAAATTACCTTTATTATTTTCTAAGGATTTTAAAATCTGTTTAGGAAAATGTACACCAGACATTTCCGATATACTTATGATATCATCGCGAAGATAATAATGTCCTAGGTACCACTAATTAGGTACATTGAGCGTGATTCAGACTTCTTACACATTTGGCACATACTTAGATAAGCTGGTGTGTCATTTATAGCAGAAGCGTAGGTAAGATTAGCTAAAAATATAGGTATACCAAATCAATTTACCTAATCATTTCATGTGTATGTACATGACGCATGCTTTAGAAAGGGCCCAAAGTTTTTCTATAACTCGATGTGTATATAATTATAGCCAAGTAAGTGTTATTTTTACCTGGCTATATTTTGTATTCTTGGTATAAAAGAGGGAGTTCATTAAATATTCGGTGCGTGCACGTTACCTCGTAGGTCGGACTTCCTTGAGCGTCTCCACGAGGCTGCCTTTGAGCGCGTCCGGCTGCGCGAAGAACACGGGGATCGCGTTTGACAGAGTTGTGTAGATGTCTACCACCTGGTGAAGAACACAAGTATTCAATAAAAGGCATTCAATAAAACTTCGTATGAAACTTTAAACGATAATATAGGAATAGTTTTTTGGCGAATGATTCCTCCATTCCTCGGAAAGTATAATTATTAACCTGTTGGTACCGGTTGATATTTGTAGATCTTTGACATTCGTTACCAGTAGTCAGAAGTCAAGAAATCTGACACTAGTCTTGCCAGGATTTAAGGTAGGCAGTCATCATCATCACCATGATCATCATATCAGCCGAAAGACGTCCATTGCTGGAAATAAGTCTCCCCCAAGCGTCGCCACAACGACCGATCCTGCGCGTCTCGCATCCATCGGCTACGAAAAGTATAGGCAAATTGATGGGAATATTATTATATGATATTATTACCGTGATTGACTCGCCCCAGCAGCGTGGCCTAAGTTGCTTTGAAATAAATCAGATAGGGCCGTCCCAATATTTGCTAAAGTGCTCACCATCCAGAAACGCATTTTCCTTTACTTGTTCGAGTAACAGTAAGCAAGGTCGAGTATTAAAACATGCGCCATAAACGTAGCATAAACCTTATTCTTAAATTACGGTGGTTTAGAAGTTTGTTTTTTTTTACTTGGGAACTTTGATATTACTTTCACTTTGATTCCTCCACACGTTCTTGGGAAAAAGGTTCTTGATAGACGGACAGACGGACAGCAAAGTGATCCTATAAGCCTTTTTGCCGACCGAGGTACGGAACCCAAAAAAGAATCTGCATCTCACATACTATACCTGCTGCATTCACCAACCCAATTATTAACAATTAATTATTAATTTCATTGCAAGTTTGCCCTTGGGTGCTCGTTCACAAGTAACTATGTGAGGGCTATTAATTTTTAACCGACTTCAGAAAAAGGAGGTGGTTCCATGAGAGTTACCTGTGCAGCGACGTGGCTGAGCGGCAGGAAGGAGATGATGCGGTCGTGGGTGGGCAGCAAGTCCGCCACGCGCTCGCCGATGGAGAAGGCGTCCCACGTCAGGTTGTCGTGGGATAACATCACGGCCTTCGGGGGACCCACCGTCCCAGACTGTGGAATACATGGGAGTCATTACCAAAACATGATGCAAACGGGCAAACTTTGTCATTGCAGCTGCAGTCGAATTGACTCCGTTATGAATCTGAGAGTTTAAAAATGCCCAAAGGTTTACAAATTAAATTTTCTTTAAATTTCAACTTCTTTCAGTAACCTAATTAGTCATTTTAAAGAGTTTGAACATTTTGAACCCCAGGTCGTAAGAGTATGGAATGAAAATATCTAACGAGATAATCAGTTGTCATGTGTGGGTCACAGAAGTCCATGTGTACCAAATTTCAACGAAATTGGTCCAGAAGATCCGGAGAAAACTGGCTTTGACAGACGGACAGACAGACAGACACATGAGTGATCCTATAAGGGTTCCGTTTTTTGTTCGGAACCCTAAAAAATAAAGGTTTAATTAAGAGCTTTCAAATGGCATTTCATTCCGGATACGAAATTGATCGACAAACATACCAGCTGCTATCTAAGACCGCAAAGTGATAGGTAACATAGAACTTACGGTGTACACTAAAGTGCAGCATTCGTTGACAGCAATAGTCTTAAGGACACTGTCGAGCTGCGTGCTCGGCTCCTTGGCTCCCATCTCCATAACTTGGTCCCACTGGTAACAAACAAGTTTAATCAAATTATAATGTAACTAGTTGACCCGCGCAACTTCGTCTGCGTCATAATTTTCATTACTGCTCCGCTCCTATTAGTCTTAGCGTGATGATATATAACCTATATGGGCTATCTAACACTGAAATAATTTTTCAAATCGGACCAGTAGTTCCTGAGATTAGCGCGTTCAAGCAAACAAACAAACAAACTCTTCAGCTTTATTAGTAAGTGTAGATTATTAAGTCCGCCTCTGTACATCTGTGTGCGTATCTAAAGTATTAAATAAATAAATAATTTGGAAAAGCCGATTTAAATGTTGAAACAGACAGAAAAGGTGGCAAAAGACATTAAAGAAATTTGTGCGTGTGTGAGAAATTATGTAGGTACTTAGGTTTTGTCTTTTTTTTTGCACACCTCACTATTCCTAACCACTGGAACTCCTGAGAGCCAGAATCAAAAATGGCGATCACCGGAAAAAGCCGAGTCAAGCTCGACGAGTCCCGGAGAAACGATTCAACTGTTTTGGTCCCAAAAGAACAGCGGAATTCGGAGGAGTATGAAAAACAGTAGTGCTATTCTGTAACATTTTCGTGTCTCGACAGCGGAATCCAAGGTGAGTATCAAATTCGTATAAACATAAGACCTTTATGTTGTGTGTTATAAAGTTCACTTTCTGAGGTATGTCACTCAAGTGAAGCTCGATATCGAAATAGTTATTTACAGAATAGACTGGCAGTAGTCGTTTTTGTCTTCCTTTATGTGAAGATTATTTCAGCGTGAAAGGCTCATGAAGCTGGTCGTGGCAGACTCTACGTACTTACACTGTAGACGCCGGGCACCGAGGTGTCCACGCTGCCCTCCCACTGGATGAGCGCCTTCAGGTGCGGCAGCTTATGACGCACGGACAGGATCTTCTCCAGCTGCTTCTTGTCCTGCACGGCGCAGATGTTGGCGCGCGACGACAGCAGGCAGTGGTAGCACGCTTCCGCAGAGTTCGTCGTGTAGATACCCGCCGCATACCCACTGAATATTACGTTTCAAAGTTGAGTTTTCTCACTGCATCTTAATACAAGTTACTACTATAAATGCTAAAGTTAACTGCCACCGTGGTCGAGTGGTTTAGGCGTTTGTATTTGAGACCCCGTGGTCGTGGGTTCGATTCCCTCGGGAAAGCATACTTTGTAAAGTTTTTTTTTCCAATTTGGCTAGGACATTGCAGGCTTGAATCATCTGATTGTCTGAAAAAGATTATTCTGTGCTTCGGAAGGCGCGTTTAAGCCGGTGGTCTACGCCGCCAAATGGCGGTCGTCAAATAAACCATGTCAGAGGCCCTTGAGACGGTTTAGAAACTCTGACAGTAGGGTATGTGAAATCAGACCTTACTGCCCACACGAGAATGCGAAAGTTTGAATGGATGTTATTCAATCATGCTGGAATGACTGAACAGATCTGGATGAGAGGCACTGAGATAGATTTTAGTAGGTACTTTTTATCTCGGGAGTTTTCCCTTGGGATATTTTTTTACATTCACGTGGGCAAAGCCGCTGGCAGAAAATTCATAACAGATGTTATTATGGCGATGTGATCTAGGTATCCATCACTCATTAGCGTTGGGGTATAAAAGCATTGCTTGTTCAATACCTAGTTGAACTGTCAAAACATTAGGTAAAATAATTTTGAAATCGATGATATTTATTAAGATTAGGTAGTGATTGCTTTCTATGAAAATATTGCTTGTCTAGTTTATATTTAATTACTTGAAATGATCTTAAAAGCCAATCTTCTTAATACCTACCTATAAAAAATATTAAGTGAACAAGTACCCGAGTGTAAAGCCGCGGACACTAACACAGTGGCGCGGGCGGCGCGGGCTGTTACATTATACATCTCTGCAATTACGCGCCGCTGCAGCGCTGGTCGCCTCGAATGCAGAGATGTATAATGTATCTGCCCGCGCCGCTGAGTTCGTATCCGCGGCCTAAGTAACGAGAAGAATGGATAGATCGTTATTTTGCTCAAGCAAGTACAAGCAAGAGTGTTTTTGTAAAGTAAACTAGCATGGATTGAGAATAGCAGTTATGTAGGCGCCAGTCAGCCGGGCGCTGATTTGCCAATAGAAATTTGGACGAATGTATGTGGCTGACTTTATTTTTATAGTTTAGTAATTTCCTCCGATTATCGAGGAACTTCACGCTCCAGTTCAACATAGGCAATACATATAGAGAAGATTTCAAGAGGTTAGTGGCATCACTCCAAACCAGCTTTGGTTTATTCCATACATCCTTAGCTTTAGTAGATCCATGTTCCTACAAAAAGTAATTTCATGTATTTCAGAATAAGCCCTATGGCCTATCATCATCATCATCTGCCTAGCCTTTTCCCAACTATATTGGGGTCGGCTTCCAGTCAAGCCGGATTTAGCTGAATACCAGTATTTTACGAGGAGCGGCTGCCTACCAGACCTCCACAACCCATTAACTGGGTAACACGGTACTGCATGGCAAGACTGGAGTCAGATTTTGCTGGCTTCTGACTATCCGTAACGACTGCCAAAGATCTACAAATGACAGCCGGGACCAACGGCTTAACGTGCTTTCCGAGGCACGGAGGAAACTCGGTATGTTAAGATGGTCACCCATCCACAGACCAACCTTGGCAAGCGTTGCTTAACCTTGAAGATCGACCCGTGCGGCTGTTATTATCTAGCCGCGACTATGTACGCTAATATTGTCGGCAAGATTACCAGTGCAATATAACAATGAGTGGAATGATCTGTTTAGAATCGATGATAGGCGTTGGCGTATCTAGGGCTTTTTTCCAGTAGGGCCTGGTCCCTAACCTAAGATGCGGCGCCCACCTCGAATGGGCTTGTTTTATATTTCATTATATTCGCACTCACTTAAAAGACCCTAACCTAGTCGAATGATGCAGGAAAGCTAAAGAACTTAGTTTAGTAAGCGCGCGAAGCGAGCTCGAAAATGTTTGCGCCACATCTCGGATACTTTTAATTTTCTTTTGACCGGGCTTGTAGGAGTAGGTACATACTCGTATGCCAATGACCTTGTGCATACAAACGGAACTAACTACACCTCTTCGCGCTACTCCGCTACTCGTGTTATTATTTTTTTTATAATAAAACAAATACATGTTTTTGAAAAGTAACAAAACCCAAGTTATTTTTGTTTGTATTAGACAGCAGTACATTCAGCAGTATATTTCTTTTTAAATCTTTTGTTGAAAAAATAAGGAGTAAAATGGTTTCATCTCAACGATTTGGAGTTGATTTGATGTTTTTTTTTTTCCTATTATGTGATTCCGATACATAAATTATGGCTAAACCAAGTTACGTGTAATATTATGTGCATTACTATAATTTTTTTTCAGATGTAATTTCCCAGTAAATGCCGACGAAACTGCTTCATCATTCTATTTTTAAGCTTTTTCGGGAGGGAATCACCCTTAAATAGAAGAAACTTTTGTGACTAATGCAAAAAAAACCAATGATGGTTCCATACAAAGTAGATTAAGGCGCTGTACTCAGTCAAAATAGGCTTCACAAAACAGTTTTTTAGCCAAATGTATACATTTTAGAGCAGCTAAAAAAATATATGTTAATCTTGATCATATTTATGGGTGGACCATTGTGTTCAAAACACGTTTTCGGTAAATTTTCTCGATAAAAAAATTATAAAATTACCATTGAAATTGAAATTGTAGCAATTGTAACTGTATTATTTATAAACTAATCTTGATAAAATTAATAACAGTGATGTAATATATAATAATAAAGGGAACTGTTGTTTTTATTTATCGATTGGAATAAGATATTTGTAAGGATTAATGTATTTAATTATAAATAACTCGAACGAGCCGAACGAAACGCCGCGCCATCGCGGCGTCTTTTTGCTTCGTCTATTCACCGCGCCTTAAGCCTCCGTGCCTCGGAAAGCACGTTAAGCAGTTGGTCCTGGCTGTCATTTGTAGATCTTTGGCAGTCGTTACGGATTGTAGGAAGCCAGTAAATCTGACTCCAGTCTTGCCAAGATGTACCGTGTTACCCAGTTAATGGGTTATGGAGGTCTGGTAGGCAGCCGCTTCACGTAAAACACTGGTATTCAGCTGAATCCGGTTTGACTGTCCGGTTGGGAAAAGGCTAGGCAGATGGTGATAGTTTTCAGCCTTTTCCGTATACCTAACCTATGGTGTAAGACAGGCTTTACTTGCAAAGTTTTATAGTTCTAGGTCAACGGAAAACACCCTAACATTTTGATTCCCTTGAGAGTGTCGAAATACTCGTATACGTTTTTTTGCTGCATAAACGGCCAGATCTTTTTTTACGTTAACATAGAAGCTTGATTTTATTCACATCTTCTAGGGACCGTAGACCTTAGTAGGTAAGTATATGGTTTTCATTTCAACTCGATACCTCCAAGAGTTCCCGAGATAAAGGGTCTTGATTTTAATGCAAACATTGTCATTGTAGTCTTGGAGGTATTTATTGACTCGTTAACATTGTTTTGAAATTTTGGGAATCGTTTCTTCGCAAGTTTTTTGAAAAATATGTATTTGTCGTGGCTCTCTCTCTCTCGGCTACGTAACACCCGAGCTAAAAGCGACGTTGCCACGGATGCTATGACAGTTTGCCCACTTTCATCAAAATGTACTGAGCATTATCATTTTGAGGCCAAAACTATGACGCAATTGACCTTTAGTATATTATAAATAGTTAAATAAAATATGTAATATAACATAATAAAGTAATAAATAAACTGCCACATTTTATAGTAATTTATTATCTTAAGCCTGTAGGTAATTAAAATGCTGGAGGTAATAGCTGATATTTATACATCGCGCTGTTGTAATCTCTCTGTTGACTGATTAGGTACAATGCTTATGTGTGTGTGTGTGTGTGTACATGGTTTGTAGACATACATCAATAACACTCGTCAACGTTATTGGATAGTTTAATTTTTTGACAATGAACATCCCCCACACTAGGAATTTCTGCTGTATTGTGGGTGCGTTTTACAAACATAAAAACTCACATACACAAACAGCCAGACCCGGAACAACTACTTGTAGGCCATACAAATATTTGTTCCGTTCGGGAATCGAACCAGCGACACAGCACAGTAGCCAATCGCTCAACCACTGCGACAACGTGGTTAGATTAAACAAAATCTATATAATTACTTGCTGATCAGGCAAACGTTGCTTTTGCTATACAAATAAAAAAACAGCCTACGACCTATTCTCAAACCTACCAAATATACACAAAAGAAAACATAAAAATCGGTCAAGCCGTTTCGAAGGAGTTTGATAACAAACACCGTGAGAAGAAGATGAAAGCTGTAAGACTAGTTTAATGTAGGTGTGTTTGTCTCACTATGGGTGCGCCCCACTCCATCCGCCATTTGTGCACGACCACTGGCGGCCTGCGTCGTACTTTTGTTTGTGTTTTTTTTTCCATCATAACATACCGGGAGCAATGTACCAAGGTACCGATCAAATAGTGAAATATTTTTCCATAAAAATGCAGTGGTTTCAGATTTTATCGTTGACGTATATGTCACCGGATAATTGCAAACTCCGTAAGATTGTAATGAATCTGTTTTAGATTAAATTTTCTTGATATATTGTGATTACTAATTGCCCCGCGCAACTTCGTCTGCGTCACAATTTTCATTACTGCTCCGCTCCTATTAGTTTTAGCGTGATGATATATAGCCTATAGCCTTCCTCGATAAATGGGCTAACTAACACTAAAATAATTTTTCAAATCGGACCAGTAGTGAGATTAGCGCGTTCAAGTAAACAAACAAAGAAACAAACACTGTTTAGTTGAGCATTGTCGGAAATGTATTTTGAAAACAAAGATTATAATAATACAGTCAGGTTTGATGGGAAATTTAACATAATCACCTATTGTTTGAATTCAGGAAAGGCAGGTGTGTTTTTTATTATTTGCGTCACGAAAAATTGAGTACCTAAAATTAAAATTGAGGAATAGGTAACCATTCCCACGAAAGATGCTGATGATAATATAAGAAGTACACTAACCCAGCGTGTATGGCAGCCAGGTCGGCGACGAACCATTGCTCGGAGTTGAAGCCCAGGATACATACGGAGTGGTACCTCTCCAGGCCCAGCTTGATAAAAGCCCGCGCCACTGTGCGCACCCGCTCCTGGTACTGTCTGAAAAATATAGATACGGCAATCAGTACTGAAATGAAGACTTCTAGGCTGTAGTGTCGTAAATAGGAAGAAACGCTAAGCTAGTTACCTATGCTTCATGCAAACCCTAGCGTCTATGACCGTAAGTTCATGTATGTATGTACAAGCGAGGATAACAAAACAGTTTCCGAACATTTGTATACTCACGTGAATCTGAGAGTTTGCATGATGATTATAAACTATGGTACATGGCCTAGTGTCTATGTCCGAATTTTTATTTTATAGTCATTGTTAAGGTGACAAACTCTGATGTCGTTGATAATTTTAAATTACGACTTTAATCTGTGTTTTATTAAGTATCTAAATAGGTACCTAGTTATGTCAATTATAGCTATGTCAATTAAACGACACTTTTACCACTGTATAAAATTTATCCAATAGAGTCATCAAGTCAAAGAAACTAAGGGTATTTTTTGGGAAACACCCCTTTTTTGAGGATGGGAAATCATCAAATGACTCCTCCCGCTGTGGGTACAGCAGGAGGGAGTGTCAGACTCTTACTGACTAAAACCTATCCGTGTTCCTCCTAGTGCCCTTTGCGTTCCAGAGTACGGTGCCTCTTTCGAACAAAGTCCGCAGCCCCAGCAGGCACTGGCCCCAGCGGGCCCCGTCTTCCTTGCTGACATCTCCTTGGGAAACACCCCTGATACTTATTGCCTTTATTTCAGAACACTTGAAAATTTTTAAAAATGCTGAGTTACCTACTTCTTACTTAAATTAAGTTTTGTGTTCGATTCAACATATCGGCTAAATCAGGTATCTATTACGTAAAAGATATCTGACTTAGCCGATATGTAAAATAAATATTATTATGCATTTTTTCTACTTACACGATTTTTCATATCTGGGTATTAACGGCTTAATTGACAACCAATTTTGCACATGTCAGAAAAATTTCATTAATCTACAACAATAACGTTTTTGCTATCTCTTCCTGGCTTACGAACTTATCTACTTACCAATAGGATTTTCCGAAGAGAAACACAGTGATAATCTGAGAACTTACTTGTAAGTGATTTTGTGCCATTTCCCGTCTGCTTTTTTTGTTGCCAAGGCGGTAGCGTCGGGGTATCTGGCCACCGTCCGCGTCAGCAGGCCAGGGACTGAGATGGGGGGCTCCGATGCCAGTCCGCGGGCCTGGACGTGTAGCTTCACATGGCCCCCGGGCACTGCATTAGTGAAGCTCTCGGACGGTACGACCTGGTCTGGCCCTGAAAATTGGACATTTACAATCATGTTAACAACGATTAAAAAACAAGAGTAGATTTTTGGTAAACACGACAAGCCCAATAGCAGTTCAGATTGTTTGTTATGGGTTCTGTATAGGTATGCTACGAGTGTTGGTATGCAATGTATGTAGGTAAGACTGTTGAAAAGCAAATGTTATCAAACAAACACTAGACTTGTTACGAAACTGATCATTGAAAGGTGCTAAATTGATACGATCACGCCATTGTCCTCGTTTGCAGGTACGAAACTAATTATTTCCTATTTATAATTACTGATGACGAACTTTATCATTGTATTTTAATTTTAATCTCGTCTTTCTTGGGTCAAACAATAGTTACAACTAGATATGAGCGCGGAGGCCATTTTTGACGGCGTTGGCGCGACATTTTCCGCCCAGACGTATGGCGAGGAGAGTTAAAGAATAAGTGTTTACACGGGTAAATGAAGTCCTCTCATACTTATAACACTTGTCCGACTATCCACTTTCAAATTTCAGTTAAGTCATGCAGCGATTCAGCCATTACGACGCTGTCATCCTTTTAACCGACTTTTTTAATTTCAAGTGTAAGATTTGCTCGCCGTTTATGATAATGCCGAGTCCCTCCCAGTGCCGGATTAACCCATAAGCAAATTAAACAATTGCTTAGGGCATCACACATGGGGGGGCACCATAAATATACACATCAAAAAAAGTTTGCGATCACTTTGAAAAATCGGATACTTTTTTATTACGGTAGATTATATTATGATTTCTTCTTCTTATTATTTATTTAAAAATATAGAATTAGAATATAAAACAATTAAAAAACTTTTTTACATAAATTAAACCAACTTCCAAAAATAAAACACTACAAAGTATAAAATAACTTAAATTTCTGAAGTCGGTGTTTTTGGTATTTTATTGGTTTTTTTACACCGACTTCCGAAGTTTAAGTTATTTTCGAAGAAGTTCGGCCGCCTTTGGGCTTGAAGTTAGCACTCAGACCATTCGGAATTGCTTGCTCCAGTCTGGATTACAAGCACGGATGGCTTGGGTCAAGGTTAGACTGGCCTGCCGGCTCGCCTGACTTAAACCCAATAGAGCACGCGTGGTATCTTCTTAAGCGAGCTATTTGTAACCGTCAGCCACGACCCCAGACAGAGACAGAGCTCAGGGAAGCCGCTATTCAAGAATGGGACAGGTTACCCCAAGAAATGCTGGATAAGTTGATCCTCAGCATGCCCAGGATCTCCGCATGTGTTCGAGCCAGAGAGAAGTGAAATTATATTGAATACAATTCAATATAATTTCACTCCTTTCAACCTTTTATTAATAAATTGTTGTGTGCGCACCATACAAATATGTAATGATGACTATTACAGACGCTATTATGAAGAAACACCTAAACTTCATGTCATACAAAAAAAGGATTACGCGGCGCGGCGCGCCATTGAAAATCCACGGCGTCGGCGGCGCGCCGGGGTGGCGCTCGTATTAGTTACAACACGTTGCCATGGTCTAATTAAAAATATGCGTCAAGATATTTTATCAAATCGGAAGTATTTTATCTTCAGAATGACGTCAATAAGGTACATTAAAAGCAGCTTAGTTCTTGTGCAAAAATGAAAAGAAAATCGATGCTACATTAAAAAGTCAGTCACCGGAAAATTTTAGACTCCGAATGATTGTAATAAATCATTATTAGTTAATGATTTCTAGATACACAATACAATTATACAAAAAAAAATGTATACAATAAATCCCACCCAAATTCAATAGTTTCTAATACGTCCGTGGCTTATTAAGAAAAAGTATTTCACTATTTCACGCGATGAGCTCGTGGCTCGATAATAGCAGCCGCACGGGCCGATCTGCAAGGTTAAGCTACGCTTGCCAAGGTTGGTCTGTGAATGGGTGACCATCTTAACATACCGAGTTTCCTCAGAGCCTCGGAAAGCATGTTAAGCCGTTGGTCCCAGCTGTCATTTGTAGATCTTTGGCAGTCGTTAGGGATAGTCAGAAGTCAGTAAATCTGACTCCAGTCTTGCCATGCAGTACCGTGTTACCCAGTTAATGGGTTGTGGAGGTCTGGTAGGCAGCCGCTCCATTTAAAATACTGATATTCAGCTAAATCCGACGTGACTGGAAGCCGACCTCAATATAGTAGGGATGGCAGATGATGATGATGATTTTCACTATTACACGCGATATTTGCAACACGTTTGCAATTTTCCGGCGACATATACATAATAGGGAATATGCATGAAAAACATATTTTTCATCTATACAGTTTATCTAAAAATATACAAAAATATAATACAATCAGTGAAAATAGAATCAAAATTACTCGAAAAACGAAGGAGATATAATGATTTTAAACAAATAAATCTGCCCCTCTCGCGAAAACGCTGTTTTCTATGGCAGCTGTATAGGCGTCTAATTGTAATCTTTGAAGCTTCATCACTGATGAAGGTATTTAAAAAATAATTTCATGGTTGTTTACTAGAGCTAATAAGTTTTTCATTTTGCAAATAAAAAAATCGCATGCATACTCCCTATTATACAAATCCTTTTCATTAAATTATTTCCACGGAGGATGGAGTGCCGCCTACAGTGTAGAGGTACCGTTTCTACACTAAGTACCTAGGTATTGGGGGAACTTGTCCCCGACTGATTCATTACTATTGAAGAGTTAGTGACACTCAACTGAGGTCATCATTTCATCACATAGGTACATTTATGTAACCCGTAGCGTATTTAAAGATTCGACGCCCCAAGCCACACTATGATTGTTGTGCAAAAATTTCAGACGGCATTCTGCTATGCATTTATTACATCGTGCACTAAATGTATCGTCGTAATGTTTAGTATGACCGCGCTACTCCGCGCCCCGCATTGTTGGACTTCACCACTATTGGTGGATTCATTCTACTGTCATTGTACACCTGACGCTAATTCCACTATGTAAAATAGTATGTACTCGTAAGTAGGGACAAAATACAATAAATTATGATCATTATAAGTATCTCACAAACTCGAGTTTCATTTGTTGTCTACCTCAACTGCCTAATCGTAAAAGTATAAACCAACGAATTTACTTCTATAAATATATATGATCAAAAGAAAAATAAACCTATCCGAGATTTAATGTAAATTTTTCGAGTTCGTTTCGCTTGTTTCGCATTCTACTCTACCCTCTATTAGTTATTGAGCTTACGGCTGCGCCACCAGAACGATATTCGCAATCCATACATAATTAGTAGTCTAGCTACGCAACTTTTTTTTTTTTTAGGGTGGAAAATCATGGATCGCCCAGAGGACACGGTGGAGCATACGGTGGAGGTCTGCCCTGCTTGGGCGGAGCACCGCCGTGTCCTCGTCGAGGCGATCGGCGGCGGCGAACTCTCGCGTCCGGTTCTGGTTCAGGCCATGGTCCGGAGTGAGGAGACATGGGAAGCGGTCACCTCCTTCTGCGCAGCAGTAATGCTAGCAAAGGAGGAAGCCGAACGTGTGAGAGAGAGGGAAACCTCACGCCCAAGCCGCCGCAACAGAAGAAAACGCCCCGGGCTTCGCGAGTCGCAGGGCGATTCTCGGCCACTGTGGGCGCGGGCCTGCGGACGGAGAGCTTTGGGTGGCTTGCCGTCTGATCAAAACCAGGCCCGGGTCGACGGCGCGCTGTTTTCCACGCCACACGCCTGTGCCACGAGTGCCTGCTAGGGCTGCGGACTTCGTTCGAAAGAGGCACCGTACCTTGGAACGCAAAGGGCACTAGGAGGAACACGGATGGGTTTTGGTCAGTAAGAGTCTGACACTCCCTTCTGCTTTGCGGGAGTGGGAGGCGTCATTTGATGATTTCCCACCCTTAAGAAAAAAAAAAGTTGGAAATTCATCAAATGACTCCTTCCGGTCTGGAGCAGAACAGGGGGTGCCCTTTGTGTTCCAGAACCGCGGTGACTCTTTCGAACAAATTGCGCAAACCAGAACCTGCGCCACTGGGCACTAGATTTTTTTGATGAAATATATAAATGCTACTACAGTAAAAGAGAAGATGAATCCGTCCTTCAAGAAAGCTGTAGGGAAACCAGCACTCTCAAGAAATACAAATACAGACCGCGATCCGTATTCCGACCTCGCCGCCGAGGTCCGTCGCGACGTCCCAGTAACGCTCCCCCCCGTCTTTTGCCAAACGAGCCAGCTCGCGAAGCTGAGCCAGTAGTGACAAATATCTCCCTAAATAATGACATGACCCAGCCAGTCTCTTGCTGCCCCCCCCCCCTAAACGACGCCGCTGAGCCGAGGTCCGTACCCCACAGGGGGTGCCCTCAGCGAGCGGAGTTTTAATATATATAAATTTTGTAGCCTCGGCTGGGGGCCTTAAATTCTAGAGGCCCACACAGGCAAATCCGGTTCAGTAGTTGACAACCCTCTAGGGTTGATAACTGCGAGTGGCCATCGACAAAAAAAAAAAAAAAAAAAGAGAAGATGAAACTTACCGCTCACATGTTTTGTTTGACTAATTCCATTGGGCACCTGCATTTTGCTAACTTTTACAATTTCTTCGCCGTTCTCCACGATGACTGTCGTGTTATTCTGGAAATTGCAACATTAATTAGTAGGTGTTATTTAAATACATATAGCTAACAATGAATCATCATAAACAGTCCGCAAAAAACAGGAAACATTATACACTGTAACAGAATAAACGCAACACATATTAAGGGGTGATTGTACTCATAATTATGAACAACTTTCCTAAGGGACCACATTGAAATTGCGAAAAAAAACGAATACATTTATTTGCGCACAACTCGACAAAATGATTTTGTGTTTGGTCCAATTGTATTAGTTATTCATAATGATGAGTACAATGAACCCTTAAGAGGTATTGCGTTTATATTACACGTTGTATGTGACCGGATTATTGCGATTGTAATACATCTTGATTATGTTATAAACTCTTTATGCACTCAGAACAGACCATTTAGAATACAATAAATTTGCGATTTATTATAAACCGCGAATAGGTAGCTGCTAAATTGTCTAAATTGATTAGATAGTAGGCAGGATATTAAACTTTTAATTCTCTACTCGTTGACCCACGCACTTCGTCTGCGTCACAATTTTCATTACTGCTCCGCTCCTATTGGTCTTAGCGTGATGATAGCCTATAGCCTTCCTCGATAAATGGGCTATGTAACACTGAAATAATTTTTCAAATCGGACCAGTAGTTCCTGAGATTAGCGCGTTCAAATAAACAAACAAACAAACTCTTCAGCTTTATATATTAGTATAGATTTGTAGGTCCCTATCCCTATATCTAGAAAGATTTATTTAAGTGGGTAAGAATAATATCTTCCAAAAGATTTTCTCAAACACCCTGTGAATGTCATTATCTTCCTGCCCTTATCCCATGTTATTTGGGGTAGGCGCAACACGTTTTTTTCTTCCATTCTGTTCTCTCAGTCGTCACTCTAACACTAACTCCCTTTTCATTCATATCGCTCCTCGCACAATTTATCCATCTTTTATTTGGCCTTCCTTTCCCTCTCCATCCATCCACATATTTTATGTTCATAACTCTTCTAGTTACATGCGTTTCATCCCTCCTCTTCACATGACCATACCAAGACAAGCGATTCCCTTTTAACTTTTCCGTCACTGGCGCCACTTTTAAAGTACCTCTAATGTACTCATTTCTCCTCACTTTATCCATTCTCGTTACTCCACACACCCCCATCTCAACATTCTCATCTCCGCTACATGCAATCTATTTTCATCCGTCTTTTTCGCAGCCCAACATTTTGATCCATACATTACGACAGGTCTTATCACGGACTTATAGATTTTCCCTTTCAACTTGAGGGGCATCCGAGGGTCACAAGTTGTTCCAGTGACCTGTCGCCGTTTCATCCATCCTGAGTTGATCCGTTTTGTTACGTCTCGGTCTATATCGCCATCTCCCTGGACAAGCGACCCGAGGTATCGAAAGTCGGAGCAAATCGGTATACGCGTTGCCGTATCGGACTGGAGAAACCGCCGATATCGCACAACAGGTACTCTGTTTTGGTTCTGCTCGATTTCAGGCCAACACTCTCCAGTCTTTGCCACCACGTCTCCAATTTGCTTCGGACCTCTAGGCCGCTTTCGGCAACCAGCACAATGTCATCAGCAAAGAGCATGCACCAGGGAGCCTTTTCCTGGATGTCCAATGTCAGAGCATCCATTATCATCAAAAAGAGAAAAGGGCTGAGGGCCGACCCCTGGTGCAAACCGACTGCCAAACTGAAGCTGTCAGTGGTGCCCACTGCAGACCGTCCACGTCCATCCATCTACTCTTAATGACTTCCACACTTCAATTGGAATTCCATCTGGATCAATTGCCTTACCATTCTTCATTCAATTTACTGCTATTTTAACTTCCTCCACACTGACCATTCTCACTAACCCCTCATTCACTGGTTTATTCTCTAAAACACCACTCCAGATATTTTCCTCATTATCAGTCTTTCAAAATAGCCCTTCCATCTATCCCTAATCTTTTCATCCTCCGATAGAAGCATTCCAGCTTCATCCCTTACACATCTTATCTGACTTAGATCCTTCGCCTTCCTCTCTCTGGCTCTAGCAAACACAGCCTGTGAAAGTGAGCTATATATTATCATGTGTCCTAAGTATGTATGACCTACTCGAAGAGATCTTTTTAAAATTTTCCTAAAATGTTTTTGACAAAGAGGCACTTTTCCTACATTTAGAAAATGTTGGAAAAGTGCCTTTTTGTTAAACAGGTACCTATACATATTTCAATGCTAGAAAATAAATGAGTTAATAGGCCTAATATTGGTAACCTTTATCAATCATAGTACTCGTACCTACCTTTCCTAGTGGAAGTGGCAACGAACTCCCGGCCATGACAGCCCTAATAAATCAAGAGGTCAACGTAAGGATATGGACTATGGAGTGCTAAATCACGAACTCACGGCTGGGGAGGGAAACTGGAGAGTTCATTACACTTTGGCTAATAACTTTGACCTTAGTTTGCTAAACCCCATACACAGCCTTTTTAAAATAAAACCCAGTTTCAGAGTACACATCTACATACTTATTTAAGTTTTCTTTTTCGTTTGTCGTCGTCGGTGTAACTAAATCAGAAAGTTTGAATGGATGTTTGTTACTCTATCACGCCAAAACGGTTGAACGAATTTAAATGATATTTGGCACAGAGATAGGTCATAATTATGTACATAGGACTAGTAAATATATTGTTTACGTGGGCAGGTGTAGTGAGATGTGATTTGTTTAGATCGAAATTAGTGAATAAATTACGAAGACACACGCCTGTACGACTACAAGGTGAGTAATTATTGGGTCGAGGAATGCACTACTCAAGGTCTACGTAAACCAAATTACACTCATTTAGCGAGTCCAAAGTACAGACTGAAGCAATAACCGTGGACACTTATAATATGTAGTTGTATGTTATTCGCATAATTTGATAATTGCACACTTAGCTTTATTATAATTAGAAAAACCGGCCAAGTGCGAGTCGGACTCGCACACGAAGGGTTTCGTACCATAAACCTTAGTTTTTTATTATTTGTTGTTATAGCGGCAATAGGTAAACACAATCTGTGAAAATTTCAACTGTCTACCTATTACCTACGGTTCTTGAGATACAGCCGACGGACGGACGGACGGACGGACAGCGGAGGCTTAGAAATAGGGGTCCGTTGGATACCCTTTGAGTACGGAACCCTAAAAATGGGGAAGTGCGAGTCGGACTTACGTGCAAAACTCATTATTTAGGTATTTTTTTAAATCCAAACCAGATTTTAGTAGTTATTTCGGCTCCAATACTTATTTGTGGAGATCAAGAGCGCATGAGGCACTATAGGAACTGAAAGTTGATATGTTACAGAACGGGCCATTTTTCGGGCAATTTATCAAAAAATAAAAAAAATAATTACTCTGGATGTAGGTAACCAGACCCTCTCACTGAAATGTGTACCATTTTGCGTAGTTTATAAAGTTATAGGTACATTGTTAACCGACTTCTTCAAAAAGGAGGTGGTTCTATGTTCGGCTGTATGTATCTTTTTTTTATGTATGTTCACCGATTTCTCCGCCAATTCTGGACTGATTTTAAAAATTCTTTTATTCGAAAGCCTATACTCCTGAGGTGGTCCCATTGTCACCAAGTTAGAATCTGATGATGGGGTCCCATGAAAATCGAGGGACACCCTCAAATTTTTTAAGCACATACACTATTTTTCATAAACTTTCTAATGCAATTCAGATATTTGTGCCTGGTAATCATCATCTTATTTTGCTGAGCTGATGATAAAAGGTATAAGTCAGGATCTGATGATGGGATCCCTTGAAAAATGTTTGTTCAGCGATATTTTCACCAATTATTAACCGATTTGGATGATTCTTGTTTTGTTTGGAAGAGTATTTTCTCGGACTAGTCCCATTTAAATTTGGTGAAGATCTGATGAAGAACTTCGGAGGTAGGCAACGGAACTCTTCAATAAATGATAGCAAATGGATCGGGAATTCTGTAATCGCATGTCTGTAGATTGTCTTGTTCATAACATAATATCACACCGGCACGCTGTGATCGTGGTTTCACTTTTTAACTAAAAAGTGGAAAATTGCGCGCAGCTACGCGTCTTGCTCCTAAGAGTAAAATAATAACCCAAAAACTTGTTCACGTGTCGATGAACAGATACAAATTACCATTCTATAGTACCTAACAGCATTATTCATACTTTTAATAAAAACCTTATCGAAAATAACTGCTATGCAGCGAACTGGTAACGCCCTAGATAATATCTAAGAAATCTACGAGAACAGTCCGACTTCTCGATAGAGGAAGGTTACCAACTTTAAATATGTAGGTACACGAATTTAAACCCCTAATTCAAGTCAAGTCAAGGCAAAGCAAGTTTCCATAAAACTAAATATAGAAGGATTTATTTCTTGATTAACTTGAAGCACATACCTAGGTATTAAGTTGAGATTAAATTGAAGCATTTATTTATTTAGCTGCGACCGGCTGAACGTTTACTGTAGATAATTTTAACATCAATTAATATGTTCAGTAAACGACCATGATCTATATTTATAATTTTAATTTTAGCAGTCTAAAGTTTGGTTATTGAGCCGACCATGCAGTTAAACGACTAATCGAACGCGACGTTCAAATGGCCGAATAGTCGCTGACTGTAAATATGTGTTCGGATAGACAACAGTCCCCACTAGTCGCAGTCTATAAAAATGTGTTCGAACTCGAAAGTCAAAATTCTCAACCAGTCGCTGACTATAAATGTGATCGGATAGTCAGCAGTCCCCAGTTCTACTAGTCGACTGACTATAGTTAATGTGGCCGGATAATCGGCAGTCCCATCCCAACTAGTCGGTCCATCTCTAATTATACCATTCGTAAGCCTGTGCTACACGGTTTGAAACGGTGGTTTATAACTTTTTAACCACGTGAACGACAGTTGCGCTTCTACAGGTGCAGACGCGTGCGCGTCTGTCTGCGCACAAAATGGCACAACACATAGAACTTCTCGACTTATATGTCACCGGAAAATTGCAGACTCCGCGAGATTGTAATAAATCTTTATTAGATTAATATTTCTCGATATCTTATAAAAAATCGTTTTGTATATCTACAATAAATCCCATCAAAATTCAATAGTTTCGAATAATATATTATGTCCGTGGAAAAAAATAGTTTACAATTTCACGCGATATTTTACAATACTAAGACGTTTGCAATTTTCCGGTGACATACCTATACACACAATCCCACACAGACAGAGACACATAGAGTTTGGGATTTGACATCGGAGTCATGTGAAGACTGAGTTGAGACAAAAATGCATGGGATATAATATTTCAGCCGCAAAATTAAAAGAACTTGACGCAGCGGACTACGCCGCGATTGCAAAAAAAAAATTGACAACCTAAGTATTTTATAAGGGTCGTTGTATTGTAATAAAAGTACGGTAGGTACGAGCGTACCTAAATACTTTCTTTTCTCTCCCTGGACAGCGTCCTAAACATACCTTGCTACTGAGGTTTGGAGTTATTCGCTCCTTTTCAAGGTGACCTTGGTTTTCAAGTTTATCTTCTTTTAAAACCGTGTAGCACTGGCTTTAGAGTCGACGTTTAACTATAATTGTGAACAACAGAACGTGTAGCTTTATCGATAATCTTTTTAATCTATTTCTTAATCCCTTTTAGGGTTCCGTACCCGTAGCGTTACCAACGGAACCATATTACTAAGCCTCCTCTGTTCGCTAACTAAGTATATCAGCGGGCTATATTTCATGTTATGACGCAGATACCCTTCATTAGCTGATTTTAAATGAGAATCACGTCTAAACGCCTAGTCGGAATATTTTGCAAAAAAATATCTGTTAGGTACCATTTTTCAATAATCTATGAAAATTTCGAGTTTTATTCGTGAAACATACTTAGTGTAAGTAATTCATTTGTAAAGTTGTATCTAACATGGACATAAAAACGACAATCGCACAAAATCGCATGGTGTATTTAAATGAAATTCGCACTATCTCAAAGACAATTAAATTATCTACATTTTGATTTACGGCACTTTTTTAAGTCAAAGAAACATGTGCGCGTTTTGTTCCCTCAAGGTCGTTGGCGTATGTCGTCGTCTTAATAATAATGTTAATAGGTGTATTTCTATTTAGAGATTAAGAAATAATAAAAAATAGACTAATTTAAAACTTAAAGGGTAAAAGTAAGTAAGTACCTAAGTAAGTAGTAAGTTTTAATTTAATTTAATTTTTAATAAACCATACAAGAAACTTATATTTTTCAGGTTATGGTACTTACGGGACCCTTCGTGTGAGAGTCAGACCCGCACTGGTCCGGTTTTTTTATTATTTTATGTTTTTATTGCTAACTGGATTAGTCAGTTCGATAAATTTTACACCTGTAAGCGCAGGCGCTTAGTAGGTAATCACGAATGAATATCCATAAATACTTAATGGAGAGAGATTTATTTGTTATTAACTTATCACTGGCTCACCTGGTTGTACATTGATAAGACAGTTTCTGTTTTACACATATATGTAGGTACCTATTTTTTTTGTATTGCGATTGTTGTCGTAGGTAACGGTTATAAATCTAATGAAGTTGGTTGAATAATAAAAGAATTAAGTCCGACTCAAGATAGATAATGCAAACAGTCTGCTTCACTCTGAATGCATGCAGTTGGTGCTTTTGATGGCATCAAATCTGAGATTGAACTAAAAATTAGTTTCAGCAATTATACGCCTAGAATTTAGTGCCACCAACTGCTTGAAAGTGATCTAGTTTGCAACTTTGTATTTGTTATTTTGCAGTCATTCAAGAAAATATAAAAATAAATAAATAAGATCTTTTTCAATGTCAAAATATTTACTGACATAAACCTACACATATCAAAAAAAGTTTGCGATCACTTTGAAAAATCGAAAACTGTTTTTGTTACGGTAGATTATATCGTGATTTCTTCTTCTTTTAAGATTATTTATTTAAACATATAGAATTAGAATCTAAAATAGTTCAATTGTTTTTCCATAAAATGGTTTTCAGTCCTAGCTTACGCTCATTCAGAATTCTAATTTTAACGTATTTAAAATACTTTTTCACGGAAAGTTGGAATTGAAAAAAAATGAAGTTTTACGAGAAAGAATAGTAACTTTAAGGGAGGAAGGATACACCACGAGAGACAGCACGCAGTTTTCAGTGGTTCTAAAGGAATTCAATGCAACTTTTGAAAAGAAGTCTAAGGATACTTTCCCTAAGTATGTATTTAGTGACTGGGCGACTAAAGGCATTAGGATAAGTAGGGAAAGACTATATGAGCTATATGGCCTTAAACCTGTCATAAACACTGATTCTTTTAATAAGTTTGTAAACAAATATTCTAAAGTGTTCAGAAATACTTGCAAGGTAATTAAATCCCTATACATATATTAGCAACAAGATCAAATGATCAGAAAATAAAATAAAGACAGTTTGGAAAGTTATAAATAAGGGAACTAATAGAAATAAAGTACGAAACACTGTTTATTTACTGGAGACTGCACATGGTGCCAATAGCTCTAATTTACAAGTAGCTCAAGAATTTGTAAATTTTTTCACCAATAAACCAACAAAAACTACGGAATCTTTAAATTCTTCACCTGTGGTGTCATATAATTTATTAAGAGCTTACGTCCCAGTTTGTACAGTTGAATACCAGTTCAAAAGCTTTCCGGCCAAATCAAAATGAAATTGACCGAAGACATATGGGGAATGTCTATTAAAGTGTGCACGTCCATGATTGAAACAATAGCATCATACTTGGCTTTAATTAATTTATGTGTGGACCAAGGAGTCTTTCCAGATTTAATGAGATATAGTAAGGTTATACCACTATTTAAATCGGGCGACAGCAAGGACACCAATAATTATAGACCTGTATCTATATTGCCGGTTTCGGACCGAGGGGTCATTTGATTGCGTAAATTACGAAACCTTGAACATTACGGACTAGGTAAACTTGCACTCAGTCTAGTAAAAAGCAGCAAATTCAAGTAAATGGTGTCAATTGACGGGGTTTAAAAGTCAAAATGGGGTTACCACAAGGCTCTATTTTGGGTGCTTTCCTCTTTCTAGTACATATTAATGATCTACCCCATCTTTTAAAAAATCAACCTCAAATGGTATTATTTGCTGACGATACGTCCTTAATTTTTAAGATAGATAGACGTTCCATAAATCCAAACTTGGTTTACTGCTAATAATTTAGTATTAAATAGGAAAAAAACTAAATGCCTTCCGAACGTTAAAAGAAATGATTGCGACATAGTATTGAACAAGGAGAAGCTTGAATTCGTCGAAAACACGGGTTTCCTGGGGATTACGCTTGACTCAAGGCTACAATGGGGTCCTCATTTAACATCTCTTGCGGGACGGCTAAGTTCAGCAGCATACGCTGTCAGAAAAATCCGTCAATTTACAGATATAGATACCGTGAATTGCTTGCACCAGGCTGGATTACGAACACAGGGGTCTTGGCGAGCGCATCTGAATTCCCGGCAACGTCAACAACGGAGATTGCAGTGGGCTAGGCTTCGGCAAAATGAAGAAGATGAAGAAGAAAACATTTGGCAAAACTGTCTCTTCGTTGACGAATCGCGAATCAGTACTCATCCAGATAACCGATGTGTCCGTGTCTGGAGAAGACCAGGAGACCGTGAAAGGCAAAGAACTGCATATGGAACAGTTAAGCAAGGCGGGAAATCAGTATCCTTTTGGGATGGTATTATGATTGGAGCTAGAACGTCTTTGATCCCGTATCGAGGCTTCATGACAGCAGACATTATAAAGCAGTTGCTATTGATGGAATTGTCAGACCATTCCCAGTAAACCATGGCCACCAATTTGTACAGGTCGATGATAATGCGCCCGCACATAGAGCTTAACGAGTCAATGCTGCTCTCCAAGAATACGACATCACAAGTTTAGACTGGCCTGCCGGCTCGCCTGACTTAAACCCAATAGAGCACGCGTTGGATGCTCTTAAGCGAGCTATTTGAAATCGTCAGCCACGTCCCCAGACAGAGACAGAGCTCAGGGAAGCCGCTATTCAAGAATGGGACAGGTTACCCCAAGAAATGCTGGATAACTTGATCCTCAGCATGCCCAGGAGGATCTCCGCATGTGTTCGAGCCAGGGGAGGAGTTATACATATTAAACCTTTTATTAATAAATTGTTGTTTAAGTTTGGTTAAACAGTATTTTTCTTTCTATCAAATTCCTGTTACAATTACATTCTGATTAATTACTCAAGTTTTTTAATAAAAAAAACCGACCAAGTGCGAGACGGACTCGCCTCGAATTATGACACTTTAAATAAAGAATAGATAGGGTTCCGTACCTCAAAAGGAAAAAGCGGATCTTATAGGATCACTTTGTTGTCCGTCCGTCTGTCTGTCAAGACCCTTTACCTCGGGATCGCGTGGAGGTATCGATATATTAAATCCATATACTCAAGTCTACAGTCCCTTGAAGCTGTGAAAAAATAGACTTCTAAGTTAACGTAAAAAAAGAAACGGTCGTTGATGCCGCAATAAAACGTATATTTCGTTCGACACTCTCAAGAGAATCAAACTGTAGTATTTCTCGTTGACCTAGAACTATGAAATTTGGCAAATAATACCATCTTATACTAGGTACTTGTTTAGGGAAAAGTCTGAAAACTATACATTTGTAATTAAACCATAAAGAAAATATATAGTCTATTTAAAGTAATTTGTGGCTACAAATTTGTACGGAACTCTCGGTGCGCAAGTCCAACTCGCACTTAGCCGGTTTTTTTTTTCTATTTTTCAGTGGTATTAAGGCATGAGAGGACCGTGCAGATCGGTCAGCAAAGAACCTACTTTAATCAGGGGCAGACTGTGAGTGCCAATTCGATCATGAAAATGATGCTGTGAAAGAGCGATTTAGTGCTATGCTTTCTGTATAACTCTATCTCCTTCCCACACCGTAATCATAATCGTTTTAAGACGCCACAATAGGCCAGCAGGTGAATCAGAAGCATGCAATGATCGGTATGAAGTAACACGCGTCATTAGTGATTCATTAGCGCCGCCTAGTCTGTATGAAGAAATTACCGCAATGTGGGTGAAAACACTGAAGCCCAAGTATTTATACGTACATTTCACACTTCACCTGGCACACTGACCCCGTCAGTCGCACTGACGACACCGAATAATGACACATTTATCACGAATCCGCGTATTTAAGTAATGAGACCTATGATGTTTAAATTACCAGTTTCTTTGTTTCCTGGTTTGAAGAAAAGTTTTGCTGATTACACTACGCTACCTAGTGGTCGGCGTTTTAAATGGAAGAGGTGATACAGTCAGTGCACTACCTATTCTTATGGGCATATTTTATTCTAAGAAGGGTCAGGTAATGCAAGGTTTTAACTGTACGCACATGTTACCTATGCGCCGCATTTTTTTCCGACACGTCACGCCACCGAAGTCACGGGCACCGCTATTCTATCTATGCATCCATTTAGAATTTTAGATCAATCGAATACAAACAAAAATATTGAGTAGGTAGGTACTTACATAGCTTAGGTACCTAGTAATGTGACAGAATGAAAGCGTGTGCCAAAAGAGAATCTTGCTACCTTGTCACCTTTGTCTGAAACTGTCTGGGACGTGTCTAAATAAATATGACTATGAATTTTACTTTCATGTGCTAAGAACAGTTAGAACTAACGATTTCACTAGAAAGAACAATCATTACTTCAAAGAAAAAAGGCTTTTTTGCAAATTTTAAAACTGCCATAAGATTGAGGCTTGTACGCATAAGTTGACATTTCAGAATATTAAAATTTTAGAAACCTTGCATATTTCTTTTTGTTTTTTTTTTTTTAAAGCTATAAAACACCCTTAATAGCGGAAGAGTTTTATTTTTTTATGGGACGGTAATATACATATTTGGTCCGGGGCAGACAGACGGACCGATCGACAGACGGACCGACCAACAGACAGCTGACATTAGAGTATGTCTTACAGAAAATAATATTACATAGAGTAGGGTAGCTAAATATTATTTTCCTTAGGTAGGTTTTTTAATTCAACTAAATGTTTATTTTTAATCCATTGGTTAAGTAAACCATTTTAGGCGTAATTAGACTGTTTTTTAGGGTTCCGAACCGATAGGTAACCAACGGAGCCATATTACTAAGGCTCCGCTGTCCGTCCGTCAGTCCATCCGTCCGTCTACTACCTGTCCGTCTGTCTGTCAGTGGGCTGTATCTCAAGAACCGTAATAGGTAGACAGTTGAAATTTTCACAGATAATGTATTTCTATTGCCGCTGTTACAACAAATAACAGAAATATAAAGGGGGTCCCCCTTTAGTCTTTAATTTAATTTTTATAAGATTATATAATATATATTATATATATAATATATATATATATAAACAAGATTATATTTTTTGGTTAACGGTACGGAACCCTTCGTCCTTCGTCGGAGTCCGACTCGAACTTTGTTCCGTCTTTAAAGGTGTCACGATTTGACACTTTTTAATATGACACATTTTAAACTTGCAAATTCATCATCATCATTATCAAAAACGTACCTATGTGACACAGACTCGTAGGTAAACGCACTTTAAAAAGCGTTCCGTTTTCCACGACGTCCAAAATCGTAAAATACGAATTATTATCGCAACGATGGCTACAATTGTGTAAAGAAATAAGAATAGTACTAAATCTGTCGATGTTGTGGAATGTAAAGGTTACGTCAAACTTTAAGAGCAGTTGTTCGTTTACCTTTAAATTATCTACAAACTAACAAGCAGAGTACGAGAACATGTAATATTTACAATTCTTAGAATGATCTCCTGCTTCAGGCGCCGCACCATTTTTCCGGCTCGGTGTTTTCAGACTACGGCCAAGGTTTTAACGCGAATATCACGATCTTGTTCTCGTTCAGACCTCGTCGAAAAAACGACTGCACTTGTAAAAGCCTTTGTTAAAATAGGTACATAAATGTTGTATGTTGATTCTTCCGAACAGAATACATGCGATTGTTTCACTTAATCAACATGGACTGTCTGTTTGATAACAAATATTACATACAAACCGACGAAAAAAAATTCGGTCACGAGCGAGTCGGACTCGCGCACCGAGGTATCCGTATCAGCATATAAAACGTGGAACAGGTATTTTTAAATTTTCATCGGCGCGACCTATATTCGTCAGAGAATTTTAACACTGCTGTTTTTATTGCAGTTTTAGATCAGCGCCATCTCTAGACCGATAGTGGAACTAATGTAATTTTTGTTGATGATCTCTGAAAATGTTTTATGTTTTCTGTAATCTTTACATAAACTTTTTCATATAAAATAATTTCAGATTTTTCTCTATGCAAACTTCCGTGATAGGGGGGGGGGGGGTGTTCAATTTTCTAACATTTTTCGTCAAAATTCGACAACCATGCGCCCTAAAAAAATAGTTTTTTTTTTATAAATGTGTACATAGCGCTCTTTCATATGATACCCTACATGCTCTAGTAGCGCCAAAAAACATTTTATTTCTTTCTTATTTGCAAATAATAATGCGAATTTCTTGATAGCATTAGTAGTTCTTGAGATATCCAGCTGTGACAGACGGACAGACTTAGTCACAACATAAGGGTTCCTTTTCACCATTTTGGTACGGAACCCTAAAAACGAAGGAATATGTTCTTACCTTCTAGCTAGATATATTTTTAATGTATGATTCAAATCACGCATGATCATGAATTTAATCTATATCTATACTAATATATTAAGCTGAAGAGTTTGTTTGTTTATTTACTTGAACGGGCTAATCTCAGGAACTACTGGTCCGATTTGAAAAAATATTTCAGTGTTAGATAGCCCATTTATCGAGGAAGGCTATAGGCTATATATCATCACGCTAAGATCAATAGGAGCGGAGCAGTAATGAAAATTGTGACGCAGACGAAGTTGCGTTGGTCAACTAGTCTTCGATATAAACACGTTTCGGTAGCTACTATTAATTCAGTTTAATAAAATATTTATGTTACCTAATTGTCATTTTTCTTGCATGCTCCGCTCTCTGGGGTCTTAGCGTGATGTTATATAGCCTTCCTCGATAAATGGGCTATTCAACACTTTGTCAAATTGAACCATAGTCCAGTCAAATTAGCCTAAAAAATAAGGGTCAAGACAAGTAAAAAAAAACGTCAAGCGTCAAGTACTACCTTACAGGTGGCGAGGAAACGTGCATGTTATGCGGAACACAACTTAGAATCGCTTTTTCTCCGAAATAATGAATCTTAGGGAAAAAGCGTTGGCAATTCTTGTAGACAATTGAAGGATCTACATTTTTGTCTAAGCTATTTTTATCATAAAACTATCCGTTTCGCAAAAAAAAAACAAAAAACCCATTTTTGTAAACTTAAACCTTGAATATTTTTTTTGCACAAGTAGGTACATTGGATCGAAGGGGAAATTTCACAATTTCATTATAAAGGTATCCCTAACGATCATGTAAATTTTCAGTTTGTTGGGAATTTATGCAAGGGTGAATGTCTATTTTGACCGGACTAACAGTAGTTCCTGAGATTACGCGTTCAACGAAATAAACTTTACAGCTTTATAATCAATAATATGTCACCGCAAAATTGCAAACGTCGTAGAATTGTAAAATATCACGTTCAGTTGGAAAATATTTTTGAAGTGAAAACTTCTTTAGCGGCGTTGTGCACTTTTTTTGTGATGGGTAAAAAATGTTAAACTTGCGTCAGGACACGTGACCGTGATCGAAAATTAATAAGACGTCACGTGTCCTACAAACTACTTTAGCGGCGTTGAGAACTTTTTTGTGAGGGATAAAAAATGTTAAACTTGCGTCAGAACATGCGAGCTGATCGAAAATTCGTAAGACGAAGGGAGAGAAGCACGTATTCAAGTTTTCACTTCTGACGGCTCTCCTGGAGTGCAACCAGTTGTTTTTTTTTTATTATTAACCACGGACATGATGGAAACTATTGAATTTAGGTGGGATTTATTATATACAAAACGATTTTTTCATAATACTCATATCGGGCCTTTGACTTTTTATCGCATGAGCTACTACTAAAGAAATGTGATAAAAATGGAATACGCGGTGAAGCAAATACATGGCTAAAAAGTTACCTTACAAACAGATCGCAATTTGTAGAAATTACTGTGGATAAACCAAATCAAAACAGTGAACTAAAATTTAAATCCAAATCAGGTTACAGTTGCACAGGCGTTCCACAGGGCAGTGTTTTGGCCCCCCACTTTTTATTTTATAATATATCATTCACCTGACAGAAGTAACTGACCTTTCTCGAATACTCTTTACAGACGATGTGTCCGTTATTTTCTCTAATACTAAAGAAAACTATAATGATGAAATAAATAGTACCGATAGTAAAATAATAACTTGGATGGAAAAGAATAACCTTAAACCTAACAAAGATAAAACCAAATATGTACCTACAATTTTGTAACAAAAAAAGGAACAAAACGGATTTAAATATCACTTATAAAGATAAACAAATACAACAATCAGATAGTATGACTTTTCTTGGGATATTTCTAGATGAGAGGTGTTCCTGGATTAATCATATTGGTATGATACGTGGAAAACTCAGTAATTTTGCTTATGCTCTGTGGCGTTTATTTAACCTAACAAGTAGACAAGCCACATTACAGGTTTATCATGCAGATGTTGGTTTAATACTGCGATATGATATACTGGTATGAGGAAACTCGGTGCATCTTGGAAGAGCTTTCATCGCACAAAAGAGATGTATTCGTGCGATTTGTAATGTTGACCCACTTACATCCTGTAAACGACTGTTTAGGAAACTTAAAATATTTACACTAACTGGTATTTATATTGAGGCAATATGTAAATTTACCAAATCTCACCCTGAGATGTTTGAAAAACTGGTAACTAAATGTAAGTTCAAAACTAGATATCCCAATATACTAATTACTCCTAGAATAAAAACGGAACTATACAGACGAAGTTGCTTTCCTAAGTGTATTCAAATATATAACAAGATTCCTAATCAAATTATACAGATGGTTAATTGATAATCCCTTCTACATATAATATAAAATAATTATTTCAGTTTAAATCTAAATGATCTAATAGGCTTTTCCACTGAAAAAATCTAAATAGTCCGCCAGTAAGATTATCAAAAAATATTCGACCCTTATTTTTTCTCAGGAAATTATTTTTTCAATACCTTCATCAGCGATGAAGTTATAAAGATTACAATTAGATAGAGAAGTCCGATGTAAACTTTGATGTCATCGTCTATGACGCCTATACAACTGCCATAGAAAACTGCGTTTTCGCGAGAGGGACAGATATATTTAATTAAAATAATTATATCTCCTTCGTTTTTCGAGTAATTTTGATTCTATTTTCACTGTTAGTTTTATATTTTTGTACACTTTTAGATAAACTGTATATATGATAAATATGTTTTTCATGTATATTTCCTATTGTTAGTGCGATCTGACGTCACGTTCCCCCACTTCCGAATTTTGATGCGTTTTATCTTTGTCAATATTCACTGATTTACAAAAACAAAAAATACGTGTCCATCAGTTTTCAATACTCTAACTGACGGACTAAATAGATTTGCAATTTATTGGTGGCGGAAACTAGCCTATTGTACCAATACCAAAATTTGCATGTCATTATGTTATGATTGAATATGTTAAGCTACTACACTACCCTTGTAAGAACTTTTGTAACCATATTTATCTGCGAATAAATCTTTGACTTTGACTTCGAGAAATCATAATCTAATAAAGATTTATTACATTCTAACGGATTCTGCAATTTTCCGGTGACATTTATAAAATTCTTCCGTTACTGAGTGATTGGAGTGACTGGCAGGCAACGCACAGCCGAAACCAAAGGTGGTAGAAAATTGAAATTTGGTATATAGGTTCATTGAGGAATGTAGAGGAACACTCAAGAGAAAATTTCCCGAAATTCTTACGGAAACGGGAAAAAACGGGATATGCGCTTATTAGGTCGCGGGAAAAAACCAGTATTAGTGAATATAGTTTATCTAAGATTCCTGGGAGTCTATATTCCCAGGAAGCTCAGGTTAACTATAGATAAATAGGTGTAGTAACTTCTGTCAAAGCGGAAATGATTTTAGTGTCCATGACATTCTGCTCAGTAGGTATAACGTTTCCGTTGATGCAGACATTTACAAATAATAGCTGACTGACACGTGTTCTGGGTTTTAAAAGAATACATCGCTAATCGCTATGCTACATGCAAGTGAATTTATGATCGAAAGCATCGACCCGTCATATAAAAACAATAAAAAGCTGTTTTAGTAACTGTATGAAATATTATATAATTTATGATTCAGGGTTACGTTTGCGAAATATTGCCTTAAAGTTGTAAAATTTCCTACAGTCCGTAGAGTCGTATATATGTGCGTGTCCCTGGCTCAATAACAAAGAAATTGTCGCTTTGGAAACGTCAAAAAAAAAATTCCTGTTGCAGTTAGAACCCGATCTTAGTTATAACGCGTTTTGTCTAGTTAAAAATATTTTTTAGGGTTCCGAACAAAAAAAGGAACCCTTATAGGATCACTCGGGTATCTGTCTGTCTGTCGTCTGTCACAGCCAGTTTTCGCCGGATCCACAGGACCGATTCTGTTGAAATTTGGTACACATATGGACTTCTGTGATTCAAACACGGACCCGTTACGTAAATTATTAAATTTTAAATATGGGGTCACTTTTGGGGGTCAACTAGAAAATTAAAAAAAAAAGTTTTTTGAACAATATCGTGTGAAATATCAAATAAAAGGGCTTATTGTGAGGGTTATAATTACTTAGGTATATTTTTTTCATACTTTTAAAATAAATTATTTTGAAGTTATTCAAGAAATTAGACGAAAAATGATCATTCCACCCGAAGCTACTGAGCCTAAAATTTTGAAAAGAATTTGGAGATAATAGATCTTTACCTATAGATTGCACGAAAATCTATAACATTCTTTAGTGTTAAAATGACATGTTAAAAAAAAGAAATTCGTTCGGAACCCTTTGCACGCGAGTCCGACTCGAACTTCGCCAGTTTTTTTTTTTTTCACTAAATGCCTTTGTTACAACTAGAATTAACTGCTTCTAAAAATGACTATCAGTGAAAACTAGTTCTAACAAGACAAAACGCGTTTTGTCGAAATGATTCAGTAAAACTGTTTCAACTGAGGTGAAAGTACATCATGCTTTATTCTGATTGGTCGAAAGACGTCACCTGATTTGAGATTATATGGTATCGGACGTAAAAGAATACCTCCAACCCATCCCATCAATTCCCGTGGGTGTCGTATGAAGCCACTGTGGATTCATCAGAGAATGGCAAGGGGTGCTCTTCGAAATGGATCCGACTACCCCTACAAATACCGATGACTGGACCTGGCAACACTGATCGCCGAACTTGAGCAGGAATAATTGAGTAAGTTACGATGGAGTATTGTGGAATCACAACTGCTCTATTTCCGGGAGGGTGACCAGTAGTTCCAGGGTTGTGTTGGGTTTCAAGTTCCTTGTGTCCAATGTGGTGAGGATCGAGATATACTCTGAATGTCATCAAGATATTCGTTGACGGTCCTACAGGTGTACGCCCCAACCTCAGCACACCTGAATTTTTCTACATCTATACTAATATTAGAAAGAGTAAACATTAGTTTGTTTGTTTGAATTGAATAGGCTCCGAAACTTCTGGATCGTTTTGAAAAATTCATTCACCATTAGAATCCTACATTATCCCTGATAAACATGGGCTATAGAATATTTTCAAAAAAGTTAGGGATCAAGTTTATTTAATAAGTTTATTTTAGTTTGTTTATTTAAATCTGTCTGTTTTGTGCGAGTCGCAAATAAACATTTTTCTTTCTTTCTTTAGTCCAAATTTAGAACTAGTTTATCTAAAATTTAAATATTTAAAGCAGTCAGTTCAAGTTTTAACTAGAGGTAACTGAGAACGGGTATTAACTGTAACAACCTACCTACACGGTTGATGTTAACAAAATGCAAAGAACAACTGTATCTAAGTTTCGCAAGGCTAACGTCGACCAACTTATACGACTTACTTGAATAGCATAGGCTTCATTTTTACGGTTCCGTAACTGACGAAGGTTAAGCAACGGTACCCTATTACCCCTAACGGAACTCCGTCTGCTATCCGAGCGTCCGTCTGTCTATAAGCGGGCTGTATCTCTTGAACCGTACCTATCTATTAAAAGGTAATCAGGTCCAATTTTCACAGGATATCTATTTGTAAAAAAATATTAACAATCACAAAAGAAGCGTGATTTGGTTTTGGGTTTGGAACCCTTCGTGTGCAAGTGCGACTCGCACTTGGCTGGTTTTCTATGGTTTTCGAGACTGAACCTAGACTCAGCATGTTGTAACTACCATTACAACACTCTATTGGCCGGTTTTTATGTTTTTTTCTGCTCGTACCTAATTGTCAGGACAAGGGTTGTATGAAAGGTTTTTTTTAAATCCACCGGAAATAACATTGCCTTTTCAACTTTATCTTTTCTGAGTACCTAAGTACTTCCAAGTCCATACCAGGCACGTTTAAGTAAACATCCATGAAAGAAAGTTGATAAAATAAAGTAAATAACGGACGTGAACGCGGGGTCACCGCTATCTTACGTTATCACCAGTATCACTAAACAAATTACGTAACAAACATCACAGTTGATGTAAAAGCTATATAATACATGAGTACTAGGTACGAAGACAATCATTTTGATAATGTACTTCACATAAATCGTCAAAATTTAATGCAAGACAATAGGGTATTTTACTAAAAAAATATAATTAGTCGTTTCGCTTGGTAAATTTGGTACATTTTTACCAAGCCAGATGACGTCACGCGTGTCTTCAACTCGCTGTATCCTCTTTATTATTGGTTTACGTGAAAAAAGAAAAAATACGTGTCGAATATTTTTTTTAAATCTATCAGATGGACTAATTATATTTTTTTAGTAAAATACGCCATTGTCTTCGACTCTTGCATTAAATTTTGACTAGTTAGATTTTTTTAGTATAATACCCTATTGAGTTTTTTACCCGACTGCGCCAAAACCCAAAAGGAAGGGTTATGATTTTAGCTATCTGTGTATGTATATGTACAAGTGCGGTAAACCTAGCTAGAGTACTCGTACGTAATGAAATATCGCATGAACCGGTGTCCCCCTGTGTTTAATCAAAAGCTGGAGAATTAAAATGATTATTCAGATGAACTAAATGATCATTAAAAAACCGGCCAAGTGCGAGTCGGACTCGCACACGAAGGGTTCCGTACTACAAAGCTTAATTTGTATTAAGTATTTGTTGTTAAAGCGACAATAGAAATACAAAATCTGTGAAAATTTCAACTGTCTACCTATTACGGTTCATGAGATACAGCCTACTGACAGATAGACGGACGGACGGATGGACAGCGGAGGCTTAGTAATAGGTTTCCATTGGTTACCCTTTGGGTACCTAAGGAAACCTAAAAATGCACAAATATTAATTTGCTCCTCCACATAACGATCTGGAAATTGTTCAGACATGTCGGTAAATCCAAATCCACTTTTATAAATACAACCTCTTCGTTGATACGTTGAGCTGATAACAGCGATAATGAGAGCGGTTATCACTTATCAGCAAATGGCGTGATATAGGCTTGACTGCGTGCGCACATGAGAAATGCAAAGTTTTAGTGCGGCTGTACGAGTTATGCCTTAAATTATAGATGTGATAGAATAGAATAGAATAGAATAGAGTACTCTTTATAATGTATACCATATTGTACGTTACAGACTTACAGATAAGATAGATGAAGAAAACATTGGACAATTTGGATTGTAAAGAGAGAAAAAAAGACAGCACTGTTGATAGCCTTAGGAGTACCTACTATTTACACATATGTCACCGGAAAATTGTAAACGTCGTAGAATTTTAAAATATCGCGTGTTTTTTTTTTTTCATTTTTAATAAGCCACGGACATATCGGAATCTATTGAATTTGGGTGGTATTGTATTCATAATATATTGAGAAATCATTATCTAATAAAGATTTATTACAATCTTACGGAGTCTACAATTTTCCGGTGACATACAGGTACCTACATTAAATAATTAATAGATAAATATATAGATACTATCATAATTATGAAACAAAAGTAGAGAACCCAAGTAAAAACGATTAATGAGAGGCAGTGATTTTTGGCCATAGTATTAAAAGCGGGCAAAGATGAAATATTTTAATTTATTTATTTTATTTTACTTTTACATAATTTCCGGATAAACTTGTTTCTAACGTGTAGGTAGGTATGCATTTTACTCAATGGTGACTCGTTCACACAAACTTCAAACAACAAAAAATATATTTAAACACTACTATTTAGACAGAACGAGGAAAATAACCTCATGATTTATTTGATGTTACGTACACTAATGGTAATAATACCTACGTTAGTGACGTACACCTACCTAATACAAAATGTTTAACTAAATTTCTGTGACGACTCTACTAAACGGACAATCTACTATGTTGTGGACCTATGAGGTTGCAGGAATAATAAGAAACTGTTCCAAGATATCTACTTAATAACAATTAGCAATTACAACTGAGATATTGATTAGAAGATAGTTCGTCATTATTATACCTAGTACCTATGATACAAGAAATGCAAAACATCTCATGGCTATATAAATTCGGACAGAGGACCGAGTAACGGAGTATAACGGGTTACTGTCCGGCGCGGGAGTTCGAGTGTGTCAACTTTAGACGTCTTATGTCAGAAAATACCGTGAAGTATGTAACATGTGTCTTGACATAGACTAAGCTAGATTGGGACCCATGTACTCAGCAAACTTAAAAAAGAGCTTATTCTAAACTCTGAATTTTGAGATCAACAAAAACTAACCATAGGTATAAATTTTAAAAATTATTATTTCAAGTTGTGTGCATAAATTAAAATAAAACTTAAAAATCGTGTACTGAGCTTACCTAAACAAACTGTGAATCATAAAATCAAATCAGTATATTTGAACAATCCCTCACTGCACTTTATAAATAGCTCTACTACACTGCAATGTCATGGCACGTTCTCAACATGAAAACTTGTGTTAAAATCGACTTTAACTCTAGAAAAATATGAGATAACCGCGATCGACAGCTGACCCTGTGTAGGTCGTCGTGTAGACGGAAAGTACATAGGTTGTGGCGACCGAGGTGACGCGAGTGCCGCCGCCAACTGGCGACTTGCCCTACTGCGCGACACGTACCTACAGCTCGAGTATAAAGTTCACTTCACTGATCGCAGGCCATGCTAAAACACCTTCAGTTTTCGCGGGCTCTTAATATTCAAACGTATGCAAATAGTGCCTACTTATGCAAATTTTCGTCAATCAAATGATTTATGAATAAAAAGCTAAACTAGAGGTAATAAAAGAGAATTTTCTCGTAAATAAATTTAGAATTTATCGTAAGGCGATAAATTCGAAATTCTCAGTCATTTAATTAGGTATTAATTTAGCAAAAATGACTTTATTCAAGGACCACGGAACAACAGAGTGGGAACATTGTTAAAACAAAAAAAAAATACGTACGGCTGCATGATGGTTCAGTTGGTCCACTTCCATGGCTGATGTTGGTTCACACTGGTCACACTCGTATACCACGGCGCACGTGCTCGGCGGCGTCGGCGCAGATGACTGAGTGCGCGTCGTTTACACGCGGTTGTATTTCTCAACCGGCTCTGATAAACAACACTAGCTTTGGCTAATCAGAAGTGATTGACTCGTTATTAGTAATATACCTATTCTTATTAAAAGTAAAACTCTATCTAATCTTTATATTTAAAAAATGTAATGATAGGTACTGCAGTAGATACCTACGGCGAAATTTTCTTCAACGACTTTATCCGCTTTATCATATCCTGTTTTTTAACTTAATTAAATTTCGTATTTTTGGACCTATATCAGAAATGATTGTTCCTGTAGGATATTTTTTGGGTAAAACACAATAAAATTAATGGCCTTCTTTTGATAATTCAGCAACTTTCATTGCATTGTCTAGCAGACAAATTGTTCATGATAGAAAAATTCGTGTGCTGAAGATAGCTTCAGCGGACCAATTTTTATCATAGGATGACATGAGGAATTTTCTTAAACATCCTTCGGGTTGTGATAGAAAGTGAGGTAGGTACGCAATTGGGGTGTTGGTGCCGATCACATGTCTAAATAATAGATAGTAATATAAATTATAATAGGTATGTTACGCTCAAAGACCGGAAACGTTCATTGACCAAAAAAACAGTCACAACGAGTTGTGGCTTATTTCAAACGGCTCTATCGCGAATTTCGTCTTGACATTTAATAAAAATCATAACGCGTTCTGAACAACTACTCTGAAACAACCACATCTTGAATTAATAAGAACGTTATATAGACATAAGCTTTGACATTCTCGGCAACCTAACTACAACAACAGACGGAGCCGACAGGGCTCCTATTTCTGTCTGCAGGGTTTAAAGGAACCTAACAGGTTAGCTCGCTTACACCAGCTCCCGATATTCCATTCGAACCTAACCTATCCGTGTTGCCCTTTTTTGTCGGGAAATCCTCATGGATACACTCCGTGCGAACCTTAGACTGGGTATCAGCCTACCATTGCTAGCGGGCTGCATCTCGTTAGTGTGGCTGATCGATCCATCGACCGCTAAATGCACAAATGGCTAAAGGCGCGCATGGAACTGGGAACTACGCCTTTTAGGCCTAGCTGATCAGGCGACGACTTAGATCAAAATTCGCCGCCCGCAAGCCCTCATGTAGGAGTCATTTTCCTTAAACCTAACCTTCTTTCGCAATGATGACTGATACAACCAGCATCAGTTAGGGCTCAGAACGCGTTACTTGTCTTCTTCATTGCCACAAAGTGTTATGACCGTTTTCTTAAATACCACGATTCGGTCTTTGTGCGAACAAATACTAGTTCATGGGTGCTATATATTGTAATTGCTCTATGATTCCCAGTTTTTAATTCATTATGTATACAGTGGACTGAGTAGGTATATGAGTGCAAATACGAGAAATGTATTAAAAAAATTGTATTTGTTTCGTGCGAGCTACATGAGCATTTCCTCATTTCAAAAAGTTTTTTTTTTTTTACTATATATAGGCACGCGTTTGACCACTATCTCACCTGATGGTAAGCGATGATGTGGTAGAACATTCTTCTAATTAGTCCAGTCAAATTAGGATTTCACCTCGGAATGAGAGATAATAAGCTAAAAGCTCGTATACCTACATCTTTATTTTGGCGTTTTGGCTTTCGGCAAACATAAGTGTTATCTATATGATTAACACTTGTGTATTGTAATGTTATGATGTGTTTTATGTATTACTGTGTACGTTTATATTCGAGATTTTCCGCCATAGTCAACTTTGTCGAGTATAAAAAAACCTTTCCAACGACATATCGCTTAACGTTATTGGTCATTAGGCTGGGCTCCATACAGAGCGTCAAGGGAGGACCTGCAAGAATGTATGGAGCCTCCATACATTCTTGCAGGTCCTCCCTTGACGCTCTTCAATCTTGATCGTGATGTTAACATCATTGGAGCTACAAAACAGAACCGAGATAATCGCGAACCGATTTTTGTGACCTTCAATAACTTATGAAGCAGACACGAGATTTGATGAGACTTTTTTTACAATATTTAGAACGTCAAAAGAAGGTGTATACGAGTTTCCAGGTTATTATTTCTCATTCCAAGGTTGATTCATTTTTTATGTTTATTTGACTGGACTAAATAATATTTATAGAATGAAACGTAAGTACTAACATGTATTATGCTTATGAACCGGCCAAGTTCAAATAAAAGTCATCAAGCCGAAAAGACTTGGAAATAGTTAATGTGAATTTACACTATCTTGAAATAAATAAGTGAATTAAAATGACTTGATAATCATAGATATTAATAAAACCCCCCACGTTAAATCATAATAATAGTGATAAGTGCACAGAATATATCAAAAGATTGCGCAAACTATATTTTCTATTCATTACACGTAAGTAGTTGAGTTTTCGTTTTAGTTGACATCGATTCATGAACTGACAAGGAAATGACTGATGAACGACAAGATGGATTAGTAAATAAATACTTTTCTTTCTTTGGCCCATGGGATTACTATGTACCTGGAAAGACTTCTACCATACCTATTCTTCTTTATAGTACCTACAACTGGCTGCTCTTAGACAACTGGAGAAGAGGCGCTCCGCAGACAAATTGAATTCGAAATCGCTACACCTAGCAACCAATTTTCTGGTTTATAACCCGCAACTGCAACGCGTCAGCAACTTTTTTTTTTACTATTGATAGGCACGCGTTTGACCACTATCTCACCTGATGGTAAGTGATGATGTGGTCGAAGGTGGAGCAGGCTTGCCTAGAAGTAACCTATTCACTCTTGACCTCCCAGGTTGTAGCTATCATGAAACATAGACTCCAGCAGGGAATTCCGCTCCTTAGCTGTGCGCACTATGAATGTGTTCCCAAAACGTTTTGTGCGTGTGGGAGGGATGTTCACCTCGTACCGTTGGCGCATCGCCGTTCGTCTTGTGGTCCGATGATGGAATGGGCTTGGCGGAATTAAATTATGCAATTTCGTCGCACATTCCCCAAAATGCAACCAGTAGAAAACCGACAGGCTAGCAACTCGTTGTCGATGCTCAAGACTTTGAATCTTTGTCGCGACGAGCCTCTTATTGCCGATGACCCTCTTGGCTCGTTTCTCAATTGACTCAAGGGCATCTAGCTGGTATCTGGCAGATCCGTCCCAAAGATGAGTGCAGTATTCCATACGCGATCAAACTTGCGCTTGGTAGAGTTTGAGAAGCTGTTCCGGCGTGAAGTACCGTCTCACGTTTGCCAGGATCCCCAACTTCTTAGCTGCCACTTGAGCTTTTGCCTCTATGAAAGGGCCAAAATTGAGGGTAGATGTTAAGTTAATGTAACCCCAAGAAGCTCAAGTTGGTCGGTTATCGGCACGGTTGCACCTCGGAGAGATGGAGCTGGTCGGAATTAGCTCCTTTTGGCGGAAAATAAAAACGCTTAGGTCTTAGCAGCATTGAAATTGACCAGATTGGCATCGAGAGATTGGCAAAGACTGCCTGTAAGGACACGTTCAGGCGCTCAACCATACCCTCCCGGAGTCGTGCGTCGGACACGTATCTCTCAGCAACAGTGCTGTCGTCTGCATAACTTCTTTGAACTTCTTTGAAGGTCTCTTAAACATTTTCAGCGTTTATAGTTATCGTATATTCCTCCTGCCGGAAACAATTTAGTCGAAAATAGTTTTTAAAAAGTTTTGTCAAATCGATCCCTTTTTTTCAATTTCTGTTCTACTACTAACGAAAATTTGTCTACTACTCGTACAAACCTTAATGAAGGTCTACCAATAATTTTCAGCATTTTTAGTTATGTTATATTCCTCAAACCAGAAGTACCTAATTCAACGAAAATTTATGAAAAAAAAGGTTAAGTCAAATTTATATTTTTTTTAATATTTCTGTTCTAATAAAAAAAATTGTCCACTACTAACCTCTGTGTACGTTTGTTAGTCATTTTCATTGTTTGTAGAAATAATCATAGAGTCGGTATCGGGAGAGATTGTGTCGTTTTTAATCCAAAAAATAACTTAAGTCAATCACTCTTGATCATATTCTGTTTTACGATACACAAAATTTCGTCTATTATCAACCTCTATGTACGTCTTTCAGTAATTTACAGTGTTTTTTGTAATTGTATAGTTCCCCAAACGTTTTTTTTTATTTTATTTTGAAGACATATTTCTTGCCATCAGTTTTTCTTTTTCTTTTTCTGTTTAACTACAAACAAAAAAAACTGCACTAGGTACAATCCACTACGTACGTTTAACGATAATAATCAGCTGGTAAAAGTAATTTTTTGCGATGTCGGGGGATGACTTTTTTTTCTTTTTTTTTCGACACTACTACAAACGAAGCTACCTTCACTACTATCCACTACTTATCGAAATCTATCAAAAAAACTTAAAAAAGAAAAAAAAAAGTCGGGTGCCAAGTTCACACAGGTCAACAACACTACTTCCTCGGGCAACATTTTAACGCAGACTGGCGTGTGTACAACCTTCTTTTTTTGGGACAAGCCCGCCACACATTCCCAATCACTGAAACTCCTGAAAGCCAGAATCAACAGTGGAGACCACCAGAAAAACGCCGAGCCAATGAAGCGCGGCGAGTCCCGGAGAAACGATTCAATTGTCTTGGATCCTGCAACGAAATTATTCAGAAAAATACAGCGGAGGAGTAGGAAAAAAAATTTATATAATATCCACTTCCCTCCGTATCAAGTAGGAGAAAGAATAGAACTAGGCCAATAGGCACAAAGGGACATATACAACTGGGTTAAGCCCAGTTGCCAAGCACCACGGATTATACTCGTATATTAACACTAAAACTAATGGGTCCTAAATTGTGAGCTACTTTTGATTCCAGTAATAGGTACCTATGAAAAAATCGCTTGAACGCACGGAAATTTGTTGTGGTTTCTATAAGGTCCGTGTAGTAAACTAGTCCAGGATGTAACCTGAACACTGTCTATCATAATATTGGTTTCAGTTTGCCAAAGAATACACTCCCATAAGATGTGGTGTGCGGATTGTTCGTATTCATGGTCAGCTGTAGAACATTGACATAAAGGCGAGGCCACAAGCCTAAAGGAAAATAATTTACTCTTAAAGTTGCCATGATCTGTGAGAAATTGGGCAACACAATGATCCACCTCCAGCCATGTCCTATCCAGCCGCTCACGAACGGATGAAAAAAACTGGTGGAGGTGACGGCCTTTGATGGAATTATCCCACCTACGCTGGCTTTGCAGCAATTTACGTCGTACCGCCCCTATGGTGGTCCTATCAGCCCAGACAGGTGCCCCGTAGCACATACAACCCAAGTAAGTAGCCCCATAAATAGCTTTTAAGGTTTGAAATGATACACCCCAGGTAGCTTTGGATATTCTCGTCAAGGCGTAGAAGTTCTTTTTTGCTTTCTTACCTATTGTTTTTATATGATCAATAAATGAAAAGTTCCTTTAGTAGCATACCGAGGTAGCACACGGATTCTTTTCTTTTAACGGGTACGTTATCAAATTTAATACTAGGCCAGGATTTGAGATTTCCTTTTAAAATAAGTTGATGGGTTTTATGCGGTGCAAAGGTCAGACGGTTTCGATCGCCACACTGAGACATGTGTAAAACGTAGACATGTGTCAGCCAAGTTCTCGAGTCCAGCCCGAGTGCTTGCCTCAATAAGCAGTAAGCCATCGTCCGCGTATCCGGTTAATCAACAGCCGCATGCCGCATGGAAGCGGAAGCGCGAGGACATTATCGTAGCCAAAATTCCATACATATGTGCCGATAACTGATCCCTGAAGACAACCCATAGAAATGGACTACAGAGTTGTAGACTACAGACTACAAGTTTGAGTTTACAGATAGTAAATCAGGTCAATTCCGGCTTTGCCTATCTTCAAAGAGACGACCGCTTTAGCCACTTCGGAGGATGACGGTGCAGCGCGTCGGGCGTCGATGGCGCTGACAATCGCAAGACCTCCTCAAAGTGTTGGCGTCGAAGAAGCTGCCCTTCTGCCGTCACAATGAGCTGGGCACAAGAAGGGGCCTTGGATTTAAGTGGCTTCTTTTTGTGCGTACTGTTTCCTGTCAAGGTTTTAGTGGCTTTTTACAGGTCTTTCAGGTTGCCGGTGTTCGCTGCATGTAGAGCACGATCAGCAATATCATCAGCTCACCGCCTTCTATCTACACAGTTACTACGATAGATCGCCTTGTGTTTCTGTCTACAGGTACCTACTAGAAAAAAATGTAGTGTCTGTTTGTAAAATCAACATTTGAACTATGTTTTTGTCTGCTTGACCGATTTTGACAGGACTTTCACTGACAGATAGCTGATGTTAAAAGGAGTAACTTAGGCTACATTTATTTTAAAAAAGGACTAGGGTGCCGTGCAAAAAAAAAAAACATGAAAAATACATAGATATACTATCGGTCCCTAGATAGTCTGTATTAAACCGAAACTTGCGAGCACGTTGCGTCTCCTTTCTCAAAAGCAAAGTGTCATGTGCCTGAAAGAGAAAAGTATAGTGTCCATAGCGCGTCGAATGTCGCCAGTTTGACTATACAATTCTACTTATTTATATATCAATGCACAGTGATGTGTATTTTCTGTCGACTAACGAAAATATGCCAGTCGCCACATTAAACACCAAAAAATGTTATTTCATTTTGAAATTATACTGTAATTCCATTATAATAATGATTGGTAATATCAAAATTCCTTGAAAGATATTATTTGTCTTCATTTGTTTTTACCGTCTTTACATCTTTGTTTGCTTGTAAAATCTCTTGTGCTTGTGTTATCAACTAAAAACATTAGATTGTAGGCAGATGGTTATTTATTTCTTTATAAAAGCGTTCCTCTCTCTGGAGCCCTGACCGCCTAGCGTAGCTTGGACCCTGTTCCCGATACCGGTGGGCTACTATTTTAATATTTTGTAATGTTTTCATTTTTTTTTTTATATTTAAAATGTACTAATAAGTAAAGAAAATGAATAAACAAAACAATATCTATACCAATATTATAAAGAGGTAATGTTTGTGAGGTTGTGGGGATAATCTCTGGATCTACTGAACCGACTTTGAAAAATCTTTTACCAATAGAAAGCTACGATATTTGTGAGTCATTCTAATATATAGAATTCATCCGTTACTGAGTGACTGACAGACAACGCACACCTGAAACCACTGGTCGTAGAAAGCTAAAATTTGGCATATAGGTTCCTTGGGGAATGCAGAGGAGCACTAAGGCAGGATTTCCCAAAATCCTGCCTTAGTGGATCACCCTAAGAACTGTTTTATGGTAAATCATAGTCAAACTCAATAACGAGCGTATGTGTATGTGTTTGTATTGTTTAATATAACCGTATTTTTGTGTTTTATACTATCTTATCTGATTAAATACTAATTCTATAGTACTTTGTGTCTTTACTACGAGTAAGTCCGCCATACATGTATACGAGCCCCACATTACGACCGGCCTTTTAAAAGGTCACCACAGGTGGATTCGGCAAGGTAAAATGCAAAGAGTATGAACAATCGAACAATCACATATTCGGATCGTCAATGACTAAACCCACTACGAATCTAGCTAACGACACCAGAGCTAGATTGACCCGGCACTATACCGAGGACATCCCGGATGTCAGCCTGTATAGAATTAGGATGACTCTAAAGCAGATTAAAAACAACAAGGCGTCGGGCGGAAAATTATGGCCAACCTCCTTAAGGCGGGTGGAAAACCGGTCCTTAAGGCCCTTCAGGAACTGTTCAATTCCGTCAAACTCGAGGGGAAAACGCCAGAGGTGTGGTGGTACTCTTCTTTAAAAAGAGCAACAACGCCCTGCTTAAGAATTACAGGCCCATCTCACTTCTGAACCATGTCTACAAGCTGTTTTCCAGAGTCATCACGAACCGTCTCGCACGCAGGTTTGACACTATCCAACATCCGACTCCGGCTTAGCGTTTGTGGACCATGGAAAACCTTCGATTCGAAACTTTTCAGCGCCGCAATGGAGGATGTCTTCAAGATTTTCAACTGGAGAAGGCTAGTCATTAATAGTAATGGCGAGTACATCACTCCACCTTCGATTTGCCGACGATATAGTCGTCATGGCTGAGACTACGGACCTCAGCGTACCGAGGTCGTAATGCTCGATGACCTCAGTAGAGCTTCCGAAAGAATGGTTAGTGGTGGTGGTGGGTTTGGTGGGAAGTATAAGTTGATGCGGCCGAAAAGTTCTGGAGTGGCAGCCGCGTACTGGAAGACGTAACGTTGGAAGGCCTTTCACAAGGTGTACCGATGACCTGGTGAAAGCCGCGGATAACCGATGGATGCGAGACGCACAGGACTGGCTGTTGTGGCGACGCTTGGGGGAGGCCTATGTCCAGCAATGGACGTCTTTTGGTTGGCATGATCATGATGACTGAAAAGAAATATTGAATAGCCTTTTTTTAACAAAACTCAGCATATGTAGTCGTAGGGCGGCATAATCTGTCTTGCAAGCGGGCGATCAAACAGCTAGCGGTGAGCCTGGTCGTCGGTGACGAGCACGAGTACTTTTATATTGGTGACGAGAATATTCCCCGAAAGTGTTTCCTAGCCGCGACGCGCCGTGAATACCTATGCATATGCATCGAGCTGTGGTGGTGGACAAGGTACTCACCCCGCTCTTCTTGAGAGCTAGGGCAACGTTTCTGTGACCTCTTTGGGGTAACCAAAGGTTTTGTCTGTGCAATTATGATCCATCATGATCACTGACAGGACTATTCTGGCCAATAAGCCTGATATAGTGGGGTAAAAGATAAGATATCAAGTACCTTGACACTTGGACCGCGAGGTTGTCGACATGTGAGATGAGGACACCGCAATCATTGTACCGATAGTCGTGTCAGTCAATAGCTTAATAGCCACGAGTCACGACCAACACCTCAGGAGGTTCTCGTTAGGCAGCTGGATAAGGGCTTGACTCACAAAGCAGTAGGTACTTTCGGACGCAGCTCTTATTGTTAACGAGTTTCCACTTTCTGGAGCCCTGACCGCCGGTAGCTTGGAAAGATTGACTCTGATCCCGATACCGGTGGGCTATTCATTTAGTATTTTTTTTTGTTTTTAAGAAATGTTTAAAAATATAATTATTGTATCGAAAAGTGAATAATACATACTAAGAATGGGCTTCTCCATTATTCACGGTGCCATTTTAGTCGTCTTACAAAGGCAGCCCACTTAATTTACCCGACATAGACTATCTCTAGGCGCGATTACTTAGTGAATTTTGAAATTCGATTAAACCTTATTACGTATTTTCTTATTATTAAAAGTTCACCCAACAGTATCCTCCCCCTCCGACACCGCATTACGGAGGCCGTGAGATTTTTTTTTTATTATTATGAGTACATACCTTTTATTCCTATCTCTCTTCACTACGGCAAAATTATTCTGTATACAGAGTAATAAAAAAAAAACCAAAATAGTTTATTATTACTATTTTTATTGCAAAGTCATGTTAATAAATATACTTTGGCAGAACAAAAAGATTCTAGCTTTCACAAATATTATACAAATGTGTTGACTTATCTATTTATACGACATAATGTTTACGCGACATTATTTATACGACATGATCGTGATATTATTATACTTTACTGCTTGAGGCGTTACTGGTATGGAATTCCAGAAAATCTTTTAGTAATGTAGTTCGTCTTTTTTCCGCAATATCCATTTGGTTTTCTAAATCTCCTCTATCAGTCGTTTCTGCTCTCTCTACCTTCCACGATAAGTTTTCAATTTCAGCTTCCAACTGTGCCTGAAATAAAAAAGTAAGTTTAACTATCTAGCTCTAGTATATATAATGTAGATACCTAAAGAAACCAAATTGTAACAGCATCCATGACTGAACACTGTATCCCAAAATACAAGCGATAACTTAGTTTGGGAACCAGTATCAGCAACTTTTGCGATTACTGTACCTTTTTATTTAGAAATAATAATAATATTGTGAATGATTATGATTACACTGTAACAATAAACAACATTTTTTTCTTGTTCTTTACATTCATAAACTTTCTTCAGAACTATGTTACAACATGTTGATTGATACTAACTTGCTGATACTCAAATAGCTCTTTTCGAGGGCCATTATCCATGTAGTAAGCATAAGGATATGTATACTGCAAAGTGTATCGACACCTCTTCAATAGCTTTGCTGAATCCCAAAGATATTGCCAATCTATCCAAGTGCCTTCACCAGCCATAACCTATAATAGAATAAAAAATACACCTTACTAAAAGTTAATTGCAACATTTTAAACTTAAAATAACCGGCATTAAAGGGTGAGACGGAAAGTTCAGTAACATGAGATTCTTATTTTTTTTGTAATTCAGCCTGTGCATCCCACCGCTAGGCAACAGCCTCCCCCAACTTTATCCAGACATTTTTGAGCCACCTCGAACTAACGTGGCAGTAGGCTTCTAGGTCGCCATTGGCAACGCCGTTCTATCCTCAAGCTTTGTGGAGACTATTGCCCAGCGGTGACTGTATGTATATGCGGCTGACGTGACCCGCCACATCCCATTTTACGTTATGACGCTCAGTTATGACGCTCAGCTCTATGATGCCCGTTTTTGAGTGCAGCGTGGCGTTTCATATTTTGTCAGCTCGTTTTACGCCTAGGATACTGCGCTGCATTGCCCTTTGCCAGACCCTTACGTGGAATTTTTGCGACTCGGTGAGCGACCAGGGCGGGAAGGCTCGACATATTTACCGATCGCCTAGCGACCAAATCGGGTAAAGTAACCCGTACACAGTCAATCTCAAAAATATTTCAGGGTCAAAAGCAATGGCATGATCCGTGGATCGCGTTCGAAATTTATTGTGTACGGGCGGCCTTAGGACTTACCGACAAAATACGGTCGCTACGCGATCGTTATCTATGTCAAGTCTGCAGGGCCAGGTCTGCGCACCGTAGGTTAGGCCGGGCAGGACATACATACCGATGAGTTTGCCCTTCAGGGATTTCTTTTCAGGGATTCATTAGCGTCTTCATGGACCAGTAGCTCTTCCAGGCGTTTTCGTTAAGGCGATCGAACTCCTTCTCATGCCTGTTTTTGAAAGAAACTAACTGGCCCAAGTAGATCTATATACTCATCAACATAATGTATTTCCTGCCCATGTCAACCTCGAACCTTTCTATTTTTTTGGAAAATCATCAAATGACTCCTCCCGCTCCCGCGGAGGAACAGAGTGTCAGACTCTTAGTAGAAGGGGCCGGTGGGAAAGGTCGTGGAGTTCTTGGGTTTGCTTGTTGACTTTTTTATGATTCACACAAAAACAAACAAATGAAAGCATGACAGGACAGCTTGTGTACAAAGGCGGCAAATAGCTTGCAAAGCTTGCATGATCTCTCTGTGTACGAAATTACGAACATAACAAAAAAGATAACTTTTTCACAAAAAGGAGTTTCTACTGGCTGTTATTTTTTTGATCAATATCGGAACTTTACACACTCTTACTTAATCAAGCAGAAATTAAGATATTATTGTTTCATTGTACTTTTCTGATATCTCCTAAATAATTTAAACGATTTTACTATATGTTCTGTTCAGTTCTACACCTTACCTTTTGATTAATTCGACTTTTCAAACAAGCTAAAGTTTGTTCTTCCAGTTTTAGAGATCGAGCATGATTTTCCCATCTTTCATAATAATGTAAATACTTTTTTAAAGCTTCTCTTGCCTGAAAAAAGAAATGATGAAATTAGTGTATTGTGCGAGCATTTAAAATAAATAGATTTACGTAAAATAGTATAATAATTACATGAGTGCTTACTTGAGCATGTTGGCTATCAGAAGACAAATTAGGGTCCTCTTTATAGCGACTACATTCGTAATACTCGGAGCCATGTGATTTCCAGTCTCCCAAGCATACCCAACAAAAATCATGTCTACATGCGCCACACTGCATGTGATTACAGCCTCCATTTTTTTCTATGCAGATCTGGCACTTAGGGCAGTCCTGTAACCATAAATATTAATTAAATATCCACTTCTAATAAAATGATAATGTAATAAAAGATCGGGCGGATTGGTGCAAGGAGTGCAAAAAACCTGGGCACAATGTCCTAGGGACCGCAAACCGATTGGTATACCTAAACTTTGATACGGACAGCCTCTCACCGCAAAAACCTAGTCTAGCGCTGTAGCCCACGTGAGGACAGTTTGTGTGAAGATGCGATTTTTAACAGACTTCAAAAAAAGGAGGAGGTTCTCAATTAGGTTGTATTTTTTTTTTATGTTTGTTACCTCAGAACTCCGTCATTTATGAACCGATTTGAAAAATTTTTGTTTCATCTGAAAGGATATCCACCTCCTCCTGAGGTGGTCCCATTGTCACCATGTCAGAATCTGATGATGGGATCCCACGAAAATCGAGGGCAACCCTTAAATTTTATAGGCACATACATTGTTTTTCATGAATTTTCTCACGCAATTCAGATATTTGTGCCCGGTAATCATCATCTCATGTTGCTGAGCTGATGATGGAAGGTATAAATTAGGATCTGATGATGAGATCCCATGAAAAATGTTTGTTCAGCGATACTTTAGCCAATTGTCAGCCGATTTGGATGATTCTTTTTTTGTTTGAAAGAGTATTTTCCTGGACTGGTCCCGTTTCAATTTTGTGAAGATCTGACGAAGAACTTCGGAGGTAGGCAACGGAACTCTTCAATAAATGATAGCAAAGGGATCGGGATTGCTGAAATCGCATGTTTTTTTAGTGTTTACACCAGTTCTTAACATAATATTGCGCCGGTACGCTGTTAATGAGTACGCAGATACCTAGGTACCACTAAAAAGTGAAAAATAAAAAACTTTTTTACAAAAAATACAACCGACTTCCAAAAACAAAACACTACAAAGGTACAAAATAACTTTTGAAGAAAGAAAAAAACTTTAATTTCGGAAGTCGGTGTCAAAAAACGAAACAATAACCAAAACACCGACTTGTTTTTGGAAGTCGGTTGTATTTTTTGTAAAAAAGTTTTTATTAAACGTATCTAGTTCGGTAGTACCTAGGTTCAATTGGACCTAAGTGTTACGTCATACGACATTCTTATTATTAACGCTGTTATTGATAAAGCTACTTAAAAAATCTTATGTATTACTGTTAATTTGAACAATTGGATAAAAAGGTCATAATGTTAGCGTTAATAATTCTATCGTATTTAACCCGTAATAGGTATTTAGAATTCACATAAATAAAATCTAAGTGATCAACCATATTGTCTTTTTTTAATTTTTAAGGTGTAGTTACCATAACAATTATGCCAATCGTCATTTTTTTAAAGTCGATCTACTCGGTTGATTTAAATGAGCGATTATCGTAATTAGATTCAAATTTTTGAAGTACCTTTAAGGAATGAAATACAACAAGCAAGCAGATAAATAATAATAATCATTATGATTATTATTATTTTTCTGATTTGTTATATCATTAAAATAGGGTTTGGACATAAGAATAATCAGCCGATAGAATATACCCCAAGGAATTGAAAAGATATAGGTTGCCTACTTCCCCTCTGAGCACCTATGGGGTTGCCAGGTTTTAACAGGTTTTGTAAAAAAAAAAGGTATTTAAGGGTTTTTAAAAAAAAAAAAGGTATTTACAGGTTTTTTAGAAAAAAAAGGGGTACAGGTAGGTGAATGTAGTTAATTTACCCTCATAAGTCATTTGATTGAAATACATATCAAATGAAAGCTTGCTTTATTCACAATCCAACCGTAAGCCGTAAGTAAGCGTTGCCTTATCAAAAAGCATGCTAAATCCATGGTTGCCTAACTCTAAGATGGTACGGTGGTGGTGGTGAACCGTAGAGGATACGCACGGCACGTAGGTGAGAGTACCTATTTTACCGCATGTTCCATTGTATGGTGCGTAATTTTTAACTTTCGAACGTATACAGGTTACGTAAATGCATTTTTTGAGCAAATGTGTTGTTAAAGTTATTTTCATAGTTCTCTCCATTTCCTATTTCTATATGAACTAACGCGCATTTCAATACCTCATGTTATTATGTTTTGCGTAGTAGCCGACATACCAGGTAACTCCTATTTCTAAATGATTAGCCAAAATCTATCCTTCTCTTGCTAATAAATGTGCTAAGGTGTTCGAGCTCTTATCGCTTGCTCTTACATCGTATATTATCTTTATTCTAAAGATTATCTGCATAAGTGTCCAAGCAACTCCCAGTTTCTTCATGAATGGTCAAGACTGGCCAAGTGCGAGTCAGACTCGCACACGAAGGATTCCTTACCGTAAACCTTAATTTTTATTATTTGTTGTTATAGCGGCAATAGAAATACACAATCTGTGAAAATTTCAACTGTCTACCTGTTACAGTTCTTGAGATACAGGCCGCTGACAGACAGACGGACGGACAGCGGAAGCTTAGTAATAGGGTTCTGTTGGTTACCCTTTGGGTACGAAACCCTAAAAAATCAAGCGGAAATTATTATTTTTATCCTACTCCTCCACCTGTACTTTTCTGATTAATTTCGTTGCCGAGATCCAAGGGAGCGTCCAAGTATTGTGTAACGAATTTGGGGGGAGGGGGTCTTGTAAAACGTTACTATGCGTTACAGGGGCGGGATGGTCTAAGAAATATATACCCTCACATGTTATTTAACTCTAATATAAAATAAACTAGTTGACCTGCGCAACTTCGTCTGCGTCACAGTTTTCATCACTGCTCCGCTCCTATTGGTCTTAGCGTGATGATATAAAGCCTATAAGCCTTCCTCGATAAATGGGCTATCTAACACTGAACGAATTTTTCAAATCGGACCAGTAGTTCCTGAGATTAGCGCGTTCAAGTAAACAAACAAACAAACTCTTCAGCTTTATATATTAGTACAGATGCTAGACAATGTTTAGATAATAACAGCCGCACTTCAAGGTTAAGCAACGCTTGCCAAGGTCATTTGTAGATCTTTGGCAGTCCTTACGGATTGTCAGAAGCCAGTAAATCTGACTCCAGTCTTGCCAAGATGTACCGTGTTAAAGTTAATGGGTTGTGGAGGTCTGGTAGGCAACCGCTCCACGTAAAATACTGGTATTCAGCTGAATCCTGTTTGACTGGAAGTACTTTTAAATCATGTTCATAGCTTAATTGAAGTACCAGCTACAATATAATATTCTAATGGTAACCATTCCATATGTAGTTTTCTTTTTATTTGGACTTAAATGTCAAATTTTGGGTAAATATCTCAAAAACCTAAAAATTCAAATACCCCGAAAACGATTGAATTTCGGCCATACATACAAATTGAGGTTTGTTGCATTTCGGCTCCCCTATCACCACCAGACGAATATACGTCGAATTACAAGTAACCCTGTATATTAGAATTAAATAACATGTGTTGATGTATATTGCTTATATCGGATCTCCTACCAAGAGGCTTTGGTATTTTAGCGACTTTCTGGTACTTTAAGCCACATAATTATGACTTTTAGGTAAAAATGGTCACTTAGTGCACACCTTGGTAGGACCAAAATACTTATGGCAGAAAAACCCGATTTCTCAAAGCAACGGAGACGACGGCAACAAATGCCATCGCAGAAATACATACTCCAGTCTGCTCCTTGAACTTGTGTTCCAGTGAGTACCCGGGTAGTCGACGTATGCCACGTCCGACGGGTTTGTTATCTTCGTAAAAGTAAAAAATATAAAATCTTTTTACAAAAAAATAAAACCGACTTCCAAAAACAAAACACTACAAAGTAAAAAATAACTTTAATTTATTTTTTTGTAAAAAGATTTTATATTTTTCACTTTTTGTGCCGGTGTGATATTATGTTATGAACTGGTGTAAACAATCAACAGACATGCGATTACAGAAATCCCGATCCATTTGCTATCATTTATTGCAGAGTTCCGTTGCCTACCTGCAAAGTTCTTCATCAGATCTTCACCAAATTTAAATGGGACTAGTCCGAGAAAATACTCTTCCAAACAAAAAAAGAATCATCCAAATCGGTTAACAATTGGCGAAAATATAGCTGAACAAACATTTTTCATAGGATACTATCATCAGATCCTGACTTATACCTTCCATCAATAGCTCAGCAACATGAGATGATGATTACCAGGCACAAATATCTGAATTGCTTTAGTAAGTTTATGAAAAACAGTGTATGTGCTTTTAAAATTTGAGGGGAATCCCATGAAAATCGAGGGGAAACTCCTCGATTTTCATGGGATCCCATCATCAGATTCTGACTTGGTGACAATGGGACCACCTCAGGAGTATAGGCTTTCGAACAAAAAAAAAAATTTTTTTAAATCGGTCCAGAATTGGCGGACAAATATACATAAAAAAAAATACATACAGCCGAACATAGAACCTCCTCCTTTTTGAAGAAGTCGGTTAAAAACAGGTGCGGCTTTTCGGTCTTCTTGCAGAGCCTACCAACGCTTAAGTGGAAGCCTGTGGTGCCGTTGCCCGGGGTGGACTGCTAGGATTTAGATGCCAAACCACCACAAAATTGGTAAGAAGCTTTGATATAAAAATAATGTGCAAGTTTTCCTTTACCTTAGTATGCGCACTAATGTAGTTGGCAGTTTCAGAATCATCAGCACATTTTGTTAGCCAGCGGCGAATAGTGGGGCAGTCAGTCGGCGCGTGGTGTGGGGCTCCACATGAAAAGCATGTCAACAGCTCACAACCTTGGCATTCCACGCGACGGGCGCCTTCATGAACCCACGCCCGAAAAATCCACTAAAACAATATTATTTGCATAAATGATTAACCACACAATTTTTACAAATTTTATTGGAGCACATAAACATTAAAGAGATTACATTTTAAGAGGATTAAAATTTGTCCTCACCTGACAGTTGGGACCTGGGCAGAATCTAAGCTCTGGGTGTGATTTCACATGATCCTTAAACATAAATTGCTGGTATCTTTCTCGCAGCATGGGCTTGGTCACATGTGACAGCACAAAGTCTTCAGGAGCTCTCAGTTCACAGTCTTGCGCCATACATAGTATAGTGTTTGATACTCCTGAAACATTACATCATTTGAAATCAATATTTAATGAGATATAGAGGGAACATGAAGATGCAAACAACCCAACCAGATTGCATTTTCTTGAAAAAAAAACGAATAGAAGCTTGTCTGAATAGAAAATCTAAACTATTTGAAGGTCGTTATTTAATGTTTCACAAATTACTGGCCCAAGGCATGACATCTTTTAACAGCGCTGGTGTTGATTGCTAAAAAGTAACAGGAACAAGATGAAATATACTTAATTAGAAATTTTTTTAAACCAACTCCAAAAATGACAACTTCCATATATCAAAAGACGAAAACCGGTACTTCTATGAAGAATTAAATTAATGAAACATATGACTAATATATATTTGTAATCTGCATTTAATTTCCATCATTTTGATACCCTTTTTTTAGGATGGGAATTCATCAAATGACTCCTCCCGCTCTGGGTATAGCAGGAGGGAGTGTCAGACTCTTACTGACTAAAACCCATCCGTGTTCCTCCTAGTGCCCTTTGCGTTCCAGGGTACGGTGCCTCTTTCGAACAAAGTCCGCAGCCAAGGGACTGGCCCTATTGAGCCCCGTCTTCCGTGCTGACATCTCCTTGAGGGGCGTTGGATCGCAGCGCGCCGCCGACCCGTGATCATTTTGATACCCTACGCGATAGGTTTGGTAAAAAAAATTAACGACGATACAATTCAGTGCCAAAAATACGCCATATTGTTTTTGTCTAACAAACACACACCTAACTAAGGACACTTGGGTTTTTGTGACGAATACGACACCGTAATGGTCGCTATCCATCCAGCCGTTTGGAAAATACGAGGTAATAATAGAAATTTCCAAATAAACAAACATACATACAAGATACGCGCGAAAAACATAACCCTTTCTTTGCAGTCGGGTAAAAACAGAGCTTAGTAAAGTTGTTAGGTTGGTTTTGACTATTTTCTGCTATTGTTAATTACCCAGTTTCCCTGAGTTAAGTAGAGTAGGGACTCCACTATCAGCACTTAGACTCTCATCCGGCCCATAGCGCGCGGTTGTCCTGGCTACCTTAGCCAGCCTAGCTCCGCCCAGAAGCACAGAAGTTTTTAGATGACGTGGGCGGCTGACTCTTCGGCGTCAAAGCAGCCCTGCAGAGTAGGCCATCTGTGGCGCCTTTGTTAGAGATGTTCGTTTAGGGAGCAATGGCACGTGATTGTCCCGTGTGCGTCATCCTGGCGGAAAAATTTCGTTTTTTTTATTTCAGTTTAGTAGATATTTAGTGTTTGACGTCCTGTAAATGTGTACCTATGGTTAGTACGAATTTGTGCATCCAACCAATAGGGAGTTACCATATTCGTACTTACCATACACATTTACAGGACGTCATACACAAAATATCTGCTAAACTGAATTAAAAAAAAAAAGACATTTTTCCGCCAGGATGACGCACACGATTGTCCCTATAATTATTCTAAAGTTATTTCTACTTAAGCTGAGTAGTCGCTGATCTAGACTTGGCACTGCCATTTTTGACTGTCTACAGTCTGTAGCCCGTGAGCATTTGATATTATGAAGTTTAGTTGACGTCTGGCGAGTCCATGAACGAAACTGCGAGAAAGGTAGGGGGAGGAGTGGGTACAGGCCTAGCACTGCCATCTCGAAACCTCTCTTTACAAGTTCATGTACGGTATCATTGCCTAAGGATCCACTGAGCCCTTTGATCTACTGGAGGGTAATTCTGTTAGCCAGTGATATGCTGTCCAGGGCGAGGTGATATTCAAAGATTAATTTACTGTTGGTTTGTTTGTTTTCTGGGACTTTGAGCACAGCTATGCTGTCAGATACGAATCTTATTGCGTAGTTGTGTAGCCCTAGGCGCTTTACGGGTGTCGCGCTTTGTGTTAGAGCGACACTTGCATTGAAGAATTGAGCTGTGTTCATCTAGTGGTAGGTGAAAGTCAATGTTGAGGTCTAGGAAGTGTATGCCAGCACCTGAACCGTTTGCAGTTTTGACTGATCCCTTGCTTCCTGTTGTTTGTAAGGTAAAACTTTTGTTGAACATAGTTTTATTCGGTGTCCTATAACACGGGGCAGCAATGAGAGGCTGCTACTTAATCGCCAGGTCCAGGATGCCAGCATGTGGACTGATGTGATTCTTGTCCAATATGCCTAAGTGCATAAGCCTGATAGCTGCTAGAGCCCCTGTAGTCAAGGGGAGTTAATTGTAGGGCTACTTCCATTGCTGCAGTTGGGGTTGTCATCATGCGGCCAGTGATAGCAAAACAGGCTAGCCTTTGAAACTGCTGGAGCCAGACAGTGGTTGAAAGTTCAGTTTTTGGCCACTAAACCAAAGCGCCATAGGTCAGCATTGTTTTGATCACAGCTGTGTAAAGCCATATCGTGATCTTTGGAGACAGCCCTAAGTTTTAAAATTTTTAAGCATTGGTAAAGTTTGTTAGTGCTTTTGTATTCAAGACGCTAATTCCAGAACAATTTTCTATCAAGAATCACTCCTATGTACTTACTTGACTTCTTCTTTAAGCATTAGTTCTGTATTGAATAGTTTAGGAAGTTTATGAGGTCCAAGGACTCTTTTGTTAGTGAACATTATTAATTTTGTTTTGGTGGGGTTGACCAATAGTTCGTGTTTTGCACACCAATTCTTGATTATTTTTTCTCTGGCTAGCCTCCTCATGAGGTCACAAAAGACGCCTTCAACTTTCCCAGTTACCCTGTTGGGGGGCGGAGTTGCTCGCGTCCGTAGGAATTACCACCTGTCCTAGACCACCCTACACGTGTCCCCCGGGTGGTGCCAAACGAGTAACAACGCCGAGTCACAGGCGGCGGTCAATTAACCTGTTAAGGCCACAGCGGACCTAGGGAAGTTAAATGCCCCCTCAAACAGCTGCAATACTGCCTTGGGAAAGTAGTATGTGTGTTTTCTTCTAACCCCCTTTTTATGGAAATGTCGAATAATGAGAAAGATAGTATGTCATGCGATCCGGCTAAACCCCGGCGCTCTCCAGTACCCGGGCCGGAGGGTGTGAACAGGCTTCCATTACAGTGAATACTACTGGCAGCAAAAAGTTAGTTCAGCAGGCCTTTCACCGCAGTCTGTTTATCACCAGGCCTAGAAGCAATTCCTTGGGAAGTAAACCCCCAGAAAGTTTACAAACCGTGGCAGAACCACCACCGAGAGACACGGCCACGCAAAATGCACGAAACCAGCAAGGCACTATATGCCCATCTTGGCAGAGAGTACCAGGCAATAGAAACCCGAAACGGAAAAAAGTCAGCGACTCTCCAGAGAATATAATCACCAGCAACATGTTCAGCCAATTACCTATTGACCTAACAGAAGAAGAACCCACTGCAACCAAGAAACCAGTGCAAAAAAAAACATAGCAAGCCTCCACCCATAATATTATATGGTATAGAAGATGTCAATAAATTAACTGAACTCGTGGAAACTGTTGCAGATAAAAGTTTATTCACATATCGAATTACAAACAGAAACCAACTGAGAATCAACACCCAGGATACGGAGGCTTATAAAAGAATCATCACCAAGTTTCGTGAAAGTGGCCTAATTGGTCACACATTCAACAAAAAGGAAGAACGTCTCTGCCGTATTATCATTCGGAATCTTCACCACACAACACCTAAAAGTGAGATAAAGGAAGAAATTGAAAAAACAGGAAACACTGTTGTAGGGGAAATTATTAACTCCAGATATGGTCCAGAGAAAAAACCTACCTCAACATTCTTTGTAAATCTCTTACCTAGTCAGAACAATAAGGCAGTTAAAGAAATCAAATACATCTACCATCAATCTGTATCCATTGAAGATCCCAAGAAGAAAAACTCACATCGTACAGTGCCAACGGTGTCAGCAATACGGGCACACAAAGAATTACTGCATGAGGCCCTTCCGCTGCGTGAAATGCGCGCAGGCCCATAAAACCTCAGACTGTCCAAAGCGCGACAGAAATACACCAGCCCAATGTGCACTCTGCCAAGGCTCCCACCCGGCAAACTACAAGGGTTGCGAGGTTTGCAGAGAAATACTTGCCAGAATAATTAGCAAATATGGTCATCGAAGAGCTGATAGACGTGCTATTGCAAAAGACAGCACCATTCGAGATACAAACCCCCAAAGAAATGCTGCCCAGCAATCTTCCTCCATCGATAAAGAAAATGGACCATTCTCTTACGCCGAAGCTGTCAAAAATGTGCCCGACAAAGATACAACAGAAAATACCATTCCTAACGTGAACCAAAACTTAACGGTATTAGAAACTCTGCTCACCAAACAAAACGAGAAATTCGATTTAATCTTACAACAAATGAGTTCTCTAATGAGCCTCATGACTACGCTCATAACCAAACTACAAGGTTAACAGGCCTTGGGCTAAGACTGGCGACTTGGAACATAAATGGACTTTCACCCAATAAAGACGAGCTCTCGAGATACTAATGGCCGAGCACAAACTAGATATAGTCCTTATATCCGAAGCACACTGCACAGAGAAAACCAATGTCAAAATCAAAGGGTTCCAGATATACACTACAAACCACCCAGACGGAACAGGCCATGCAGGATCAGCTATAATTATTCGGGACACAATAAAGCACCATCTACTGCCTGAATATAAAACCGAGCAAATACAGGCCACTACAGTCGGAATACAAGACAGAAGTGGATATTTTAATGTCTCAGCTGTATACTGTCCACCAAAACATCGAATAGACTCCGACATTTTCTCTCACTTCTTCTCAAGTCTAGGCAATCGCTTCATAGCAGGAGGCGATTGGAATTCGAAACATGTCCATTGGGGTTCAAGACTAATAACAACCAGGGGAAGACAATTAAAGTTGAGCGTCGATATAAATCACCTAAGTACTATTGCCCCACCAGAACCTACCAACTGGCCATCCGATCACAATCGAATCCCGGATATACTTGACTTCTTCCTAACAAAAGGACTCTCCAAACAGTACATGAAGATCGAGTCATGTGCTGATGGGTCATCTGATCACACCCCAGTCTTACTAACTATCAGCTCATCTATAATTGAAGTTGAGAGGCCCACAATATTATACAACCAGCATACTGATTGGCTTTCCTTCAGGGAACACATAGAAGAAAATCTTAAGCTAAATATCAGGCTCAAAGAAGCGGAAGAAATTGAAACAGCAGTAGTAGAATTCACTAATCTCATACAAGTTGCCGCATGGAGAAGCACGCCTACCACTGAACATAAGAACCAGCCCATAAACGTACCACTGGAAATAAAGACCATGATCCAGGAAAAACGCAGACTATGCAAAGTTTGGCAACTGAGCCGTCATCCGCAAGACAAGGCCGTCCTTAATAAAGCCATTGTGGAATTGAAGGAAGCTATAAAGGAAGCCAATGACATAACAATGCAATCAAAGTTGGAGTCTCTAACTGCTACTAAAGCCAGCAACTACTCGCTCTGGAAAATTACCCGTTCCTGTGACAGGCCTAACATACCAAAAACCCCAATAAAAAAGGCAAACGACTGGGCCAGAACAAGCCAGGACAAAGCGGACTTGTTTGCAGATCATCTAACAAGCGTTTTTAAACTAAATATAACTTAAGGCAACTCATCCGAAGAATATGTTGATCTCATTCTAGAACAAGACCTTCAAATGGACCTTCCCCCTAAACCTGTGTCGCCCGCGGAAGTCATAAAAACAATCAAACGCCTGGACAGTAAAAAGGCACCGGGTTATGATCTCATAACTAAGGAGGTATTACTGGAACTGCCGAGAAAGGCCATTGTCTTCATCAACATCATCTTCAATGCTATATTACGAATAGGGTACTTCCCGAGTGCGTGGAAAGTCTCGGAAATCATCATGATTTACAAGGCTGGCAAATTAATGACCGAAAAAACATCCTATCGGCCAATCAGTCTGTTGCCTACTCTATCCAAGGTACTGGAGAAGATAATACTTCGCAGAATTATGCCAAGCCTCTTGGATCGCAAAGTGATACCAGACCACCAATTCGGCTTTAGAGAACGTCATGGCACAGTGGAACAAGCTCACAGAGTATGTGACGCCATAAGAAAGTCCTTAGAACAAAGGGAATACTGCTCGTCAGCGTTTTTGGATATCCAGCAGGCGTTTGACAAGGTCTGGCACAAAGGTTTACTATGTAAGATCAAGCAGAATATTTCCCACTCATACTTTCCAATATTCAAATCGTACCTCGAGGATCGCATATTTTATGTGAAAGAAGATGACGCTACTTCTGAGTTCCGAGAGATTGACGCTGGGGTGCCACAAGGATCTGTTCTCGGTCCCATGCTCTACACGCTGTACACTGCAGACCTACCGCTTACGCCAGGTATAACCACGGCTACATTTGCAGACGACACCGCTATATTAGCAAGTAATAAAGATCCAGGACTGGCATCAGAAAACTTGCAGAAAGGCCTTAACAAAGTAAGCGAATGGCTCCAAAAATGGAAAATAAAGTACTGACTTTGCAGCACTAGTGCTGCAAAGTCAGTACAGGTGACATTCACCCTCAAAAAAGGAGACTGCCCACCTGTAAAGTTGGGCCAATGTACTCTACCCCAGTGATCATGTAAGATATCTTAGCTTGCATATTGATCGTAAACTAACCTGGAGGCACCACATCGAATGTAAAAAGCAGGAGCTTCAGCTAAAGTACAACAGCCTATACTGGATGCTAGGAAAGAACTCGAGACTGTCTTTGGATAACAAACTCTTAATATATAAAGTCATCCTAAAGCCCGTTTGGACATATGGTCTGCAATTATGGGGCAGTGCAAGCGACTCCAACATCAATATACTTCAGCGACAACAGAACAAGTTCCTGAGAACAATTGCAAAAGTACCATGGTACATAACCAACAATGAAGTTCACGAGCACCTTGAAATGAGAACAATAAAAGAGGAAATTCGGATTTTGGCAGCAAAATACAAAGACCGGTTAATTTATCATCCTAACGAACTTGCTCGCCAACTCACCATAGACCAGTATGTGAGACGACTAAAACGTCATCATATCCTAGAGCTAGAGGACCGGCAGTAGCTCTGGGCAACAGATGAGCAGATGCCTCCAATGGGAAGCCACTCCGCATGACAGCACCACAGAACAGATTTGCTCATAGTCTTAGGACTGATTGCAAATAAAAACAGAGAAAAAAAAGTTACCCTGTTATGCACATGTTGATATTTATATTTACCTTGCATAATTTGTACTTCAAAATGCATTGCCCAGCAGTCATTGCAGAAGTAATGTCCACAAGCAAGTGCACTATATTTGTGTATTGGAGGAGTATTGGCGCACACAGCACAGCTGGAACGACTGGAGCCCCCCTGCGTCACAGGTGCACGTGACTTCACACGACTGTACACCAACACTTCATTTGCATTCTCCTTATACTTATTTATAATCTCTTGAGCATTCCATTCATAGGCATGGAGTGTTACCTACAAACAAATCAATTGATTAAACTGACCAACAATAACTAGAATGGTTGTAGTTAATTAAAGGTAAACTATCTTGATGTGTCTTTTTAACCCAGAAGGCACCAAGCACGCAAGTCAATAGTGAGACAATACTATTTGGCCCCAAAATCCTCCCTTTATGAAATTGGGGCTTATGGCGTTCAGAGGTTTAATCTGTTTTATTTAAAAAGTCAGTTTTAAAATAAACTGCAACTAATAAAAACCAATTACAACAATAATGATTTCTAACAACTGAACTATTAGTATAAGCAGTAGTTTATTTGTTGTATATGTGTTTATGTAAAAAGTCACATCAGTGTTGTTTACCTTAAAACCTAGAAAGAGGCCTATAAAAGCCTAGAAAGGCTTTTATAGGCCTCTTATAAACTTTCATATTTAATGAATTATCAACATAAGACAAACCTTAGCCAGTGAAGGCGTTATCTGAAGGCTATTGCTTAACAATTCTATCGATTCATTCAATAACTTCTCTACTTCTTCCACCTTTAAGCAGGTATACAAAAAATATTCAGGGTCCGATTTCGTTCGATCCACAGCTTCCATGTCACAGTCATCCTGCTCTCCGTAGTAATCGTAGTCGTCTCCATCATTGTCAGAATATTCCATATCAGATTCCGCAGACATTTTGTTGGTTGTTTTAAGGTTGCTGGATTTCAAGATGAAACGACGATGACGGAAAACAGAACACTAAAATTACTTTCAGGTTCAAAAATGTCCCAAAATTTTTACACTTATTGCATATCGTAAAAGAATATTATCTTACTTGTTTAATTATAATTCTAGTAATTCTTTCTCTACGAAAATAACAACAACCCAACGCTGCACCGTTTCGTTCACTTTTTTTTTTCTTTTCTTTCTTTCCGTTCAGTCAGGTTTACCACAGGCAACTCTCACTATATACAATGTACCATATTATATTCCTCTATGCAATGTACTCTGTGCAGGCAACCACAGGAGCAATATTACTCTCCTCTATGCACAGAGTATTACTCACTGAGTTCACTGACTTATGGATTTGGCATACCTTCAATTTACCGAGAGCTTGTAATGGCGGCCAATAGGGCAGCCCTTAGCGATATTTCTCTACAATAACATAGATAAAAGATTGTGAGAATGTTTTTATATTGTCACGGTACAATATCAACGAACATTTTTAACACACTTTTCTTAGCTTCACATTTATATAACTAACAAAATAACTATGTAAACAAATCTTAAAGTGAGTGACAGCACTGTTTAGGTACTTGTGTTGTGGCTAGACGAGCTTTTTCGCCCGTGTCGTGTGTCACCGGTGGATGCTCCAGGGTGGCCCGCGAAATTCAAATATTTTTATGTTTTTTGCAGTTTGCCGGTCAGTGTGAAGCTGTATGTGGACCAAATGCGATCTGCGACCGTAACGCGTATTTATCTAAAGAATTATAACCATTTTAATCATCAATATAGCCCTCTAAGTTCATGTAGTTCGAAATAATGATTATTTCTGAAATATTCCACCTTAAGCACGCGTACATAAAAACCGCCGAGTAAGTTTGTTTTCGATCAAACAGTTTTGAAACTTTGCTCGTAACTTGCCTCAGCTCGCACGTCTGTCAGCGCTGCGAGCCATTACTTTTTTTTTGTGACACGTCGAGTGTTATTGTGTTACAAACATATCTGGTACTCGAAGCTATTCACTCTAATAACTAATTTAATTAGTTTTCTTTTCTTCTCTCATACAAATGATACTGTCTGGATATATTAAAATATTATTCCTGAATAAGAAAAAGTTTCCTCCATTGATGACATCGCGGTTCGCCTGGTACCAGAGTGATGAGTTAGCTTTCACGTGTCACCGACGTCGAGCCGAGTAAGATACTATAAGATACTATAAGTTCGTACGTCTCTCACCCACTTAAGGTGAATGCTCCAGGGTAGCCCGTGAAATTATGAATATTTCAGAAATAATCATTCTTTCGAACTACATGAACTTAGAGGGCTATATTGATGATTAAAATGGTTATAATTCTTTAGATAAATACGCCTGACGGTCGCAGATCGCATTTGGTCCACATACAGCTTCACACTGACCGGCAAATTGCAAAAAACATAAAAATATTTGAATTTCGCGCACTACCCTGGAGCATCCACCTTAAGTGATTTTTGACCAACACTTCTTGGTTTTTGAAAAAGCTACAATTTTGCGTAGGTAAATGTTTAGTTTGGATGACATTGCTGCTGATTCTCTTGTTCAATAACTAATCGAAAATAAGAGAATCGCTATCTTTTACTAAAAGGCAGTGCGAGAACAGAACGGCTATAGCTATGAACTAAGTTAGAGATATCAAACTAGTTTATGCCTTTCGCTCAGCTTGTTTATAGTCGACATGTTTTTCCGTGTGCCAGCCTTAATTAGTTTGTATGGAAATATTAGTTCAATTTTATTTGACAGATCTAAATTGTGTAAATTGTGTGTGAAAACGAGAAAGAGACTTTCTCATTTTATCAGAGATTGTGTTGCATCCGCAATTGGCTCCAGGTACGGACGTCTCCAACACCTATCTTTTCTAATATACCGATGATTTCGGGTGTAAATTAAAAGTCAATAATAATTATTTATTATTTATTATATAAGTATATAATAAATTCATGTCATTCGTTTCTGAACAATATAATTTTTATCAGGTAATTTCTGTGTGATATTATTTCAGTAGATTTCTTCCCATAATATTTGTATCTCAAATTCATGTATACCTCTATTACACTTTTAATTAATAAATATTCATGTTTCCAGACAAATTTTCTTTTTTCCTTGATTAGCAGGCAGCCTTGAAAATAAAACAAAAACCAATAAAGAATCATAATATGTGAAAATGTCAAACATGCACTACCCTTTTTTTTTTTTTTTTTTTTTTAAGGATGGGAAATCATCAAATGACTCCTCCCCGCTTTGGGTGAAGCAGAAGGGAGTGTCAGACTCTTACTGACTAAAACCCATCCGCGTTTCTGCCAGTGCCCTGGGAGAAACGCGGATGGGTTATCATCATTATGGGATTTGTCATCAGGTGAGATAGTGGTCAAACGCGTGCCTATGTTTAGTAAAAAAAAAAAGTACAATTATTACTTCTCTGCTCTCTCCTGATAAGAGTCCTAGAGGCACGAGACGAGTATGGCGATACGAGTCAGCAGATTGGGATGAAATGCGACACTTCATCCCAATCTGCTGACATATAAGTCTTATAAGTCTTATCCTTGGCGGCAAGTGTGCTTCTCCTCGGGTGACCCTTCCTGCTGCGCTGATGTGATTGCGGACGTGATTCGGAAGGGGATGGAGTTCATTCCATTCTCCGACATCCCGCTCGGTCATAAATCCCGGCCTTGGTATAATTCAGAATGCGCCCACGCTGAGGCACGTAAAGAATCTGCCTACCAAGCCTGGATCAAGGCCCGCGATCGAAAGGAAAGGGCGTAGGGTTCGCGCGAGGAAAAAAGCCTTTAATTCTGCCCCGAAGTTCTGCATGCGGGTTTTTCGTAGGGCACGTTTTGACCATATTGGACGTCGTATCGGGGCCAAACTAGCATCGCACCCTCCGGGTAGTAAGCAGTTTTGGTCCCTGTCGAAGGCGGTTGAAACGAATTTCTGTCGACCCACTTTGCCTCCAATGCTAAAGCCTGATGGTTCGCTGGCTCACCCTGCAAGAGAGAAAGCAAATTTATGTGCAACTCTCTTTGCATGCAATTCGCGTCTGGACGCTGGCTCCAAGCAACCACCAACTTTACCTCGTTGTGACTCTTCAGTTCAGTTTAGACGTGAATAAGGCCAGTGGACCTGACGGCATTCCAGCAAGTGTGTTGAGGCAATGTGCACCTGAATTGTCTCCTGTGTTGACACGCCTGTACCGCCTCTCTCTTGTAAAAAGAACGGTGCCGAGATCATGGATGCTTGCGAATGTGCAACCGGTGCCCAAAAAGAGAGACCGTGCTGACCCTGCGCATTACCGTCCGATCGCCATTACCTCCATCCTTTGCAAGGTTATGAAAAGGGTTCTGAACAGTAAGCTGCTGACCTACCTTGAAGACAACAATCTCCTCTGTGACCGTCAATATGGCTTTCGCCGGGGACGGTCAACTGGCGATCTTCTTGTGTATGTCACGCACTGCTGGGGCGAAGCCATCGAGAGACACGGCGAAGCACTTGCCGTATCGCTTGATATCTCGAAGGCTTTTGACAGGGTCTGGCACGCAGGTCTACTCAGCAAGCTTTCTGCTTATGGCATCCCAGCTGGTTTTCGTAGCTGGATATCAGACTTCCCGAGTGAACGGTCGATCCGAGTGGTCGTTGACGGCTGCTCCTCTGACCTCATGGCTATTGATGCCGGAGTTCCTCAAGGATCTGTTCTCTCTTTTCAACTCTTTTCCTGCTGCACATCAATTACCTACTTCAGCCTGGTCTTGTTGGGTACGCAGATGACAGTACGGTTTCAGAGAGATACTTGTCCAGCGCAACAACCAGTGGGGTTGAAGTTTGTTCCTTGAGAAAGGCCATGGTAGAGCGGACAAATTTGACCTTAAGCGTTGTCTTCCAGTAGGGTGATGACAATCTGGTCATTTTTAACGCCACCAAAACACATGCGTGTCTTTTTACTGCAATAAAGAGTCGTTTTGACCAAGCTCCTACTTTTCGGGGTACATCTGTTCCTGTGACTGATCGGCTCGAGCTCCTAGGCATGGAGTTGACATCCAGTCTCAGCTTCGGCGCCACCATCGAGTACAAAGCCCAAACTGCGGTCAAAAAGCTGGGCATCCTAAATAGGGTGAAGCGATACTTTAGGCCTGGACAGCTTTCCCTTTACAAAGCACAAGTCCGATCCTGCATGGAGTATTGTAGCCACCTTTGGGATGGCTCAGCTAAGTATCAGCTTGTCGCGCTTGACTCGGTGGAATGCAGATCCCCCGAGCGTCCCCGATGAGCCCTAAGAGGCAAAACTGGTTAAGGTGGATGCTGTATGTGGACCAAATGCGTTCCGCGACCGTAACGCGTATTTATCTAAAGAATTATAACCATTTTAATCATCAATATAGCCCTTTAAGTTCATGTAGTCCGAAAGAATGATTATTTCTGAAATATTTATTCTTTCGAACTACATGAACTTAGATGGCTATATTGATGATTAAAATGGTTATAATTCTTTAGATAAATACGCGTTACGGTCGCGGAACGCATTTGGTCCACATACAGCTTCACACTGACCGGCAAATTGCAAAAAACATAAAAATATTTGAATTTCGCGGGCTACCCTGGAGCATTCACCTTAATGCCAAGCTACATAGCTTGGCTCATCGCCGTAAGGTTGCCTGCTTGTCGGTCTTCCACAAATTGTACTTCGGTGAGTGTGCCCAAGAACTCCATGACCTCATCCCGCCGGCCCCCTTCTACCATCGGACATCTAGACGCACTGCGTCTTACCATCTCTACCTTGTAGCTATTCCACCAATTCGCAATAAGCGTTTTCAAACGACTTTTATAATGCCCACAGCAAAGGAGTGGAACTCTCTGCCTGCGTCTGTGTTTCCAAAAGCTTACAACCCTAATCTCTTCAAAGTTAGAGTGAACATGCTCCTTCTGGGTAGGCTCGCTTCATCGTAGACTTTGTCTCTGTCATCTCTGACATTGACTAGAGTCAAGAGCAAACCCATGACAAAAAAAAAATTACTGTTGATAATAAAGGCAAAAGGGAAATTGTGAATGCTTTACTGTTGAAAGGTTGAAACTGTTCAAAGAATGCAAAACCTTTTGTTTATTTTCAAAATCTAAAGATATTTCAGCTAAAATTAAGTACGTACTGGTGCCCAGTAATGTTCGGGTGATTTCCGCTTCTTTGAATGCCACATCCGATTATATTGCACATTGGACATCTTGCAATTGACGATTTCCACTATAAAACCGATTTCAAACGCAATAACACAGCAAAATGACTCCAAAATTCACAAAATATATCCACAGCTTAAGAACATTTGACAGTTGAAGTACCCCAATTTGTACCAAACAGCGTGAGCTTCTACGCTAGGAATGAAGGGTTGCCATTACAGTACTGTCAAAAACACTGTTATCCTTTTTCACTTATGTAAATTATATAAGAAAAGAAATGACAGTATTATTATGATTTCAGTGTCGATATGCCACATATTTGTTTAACAATTTTTTCTGTAGTCAAACGTTTCAAGTCCAAATGATTTATACGTCAGTGGTATTACTTTACTCTTGTACAGGACAGACCGAGAATAGAATAGACCGACAGAGAATAGAATAGAGTGGGAGAAAGTTCGATGAAAATCTATCTTTATTATTTGACAAAATATCCATGCTTATAGTCAGGCTAAATATGAGACACCGTTGTGTCAGCTACACACGCTGGTCCGACCTTGACAAACAAGGAGGCCAAAACAAGAATTTTTCAAATCGGTTCATAAACGACGGAGTTATGAGTTAACAGACATAAAAAAAATACAACCGAATTGAGAACCTCCTCTTTTTTTGAAGTCGGTTAAAAATGGGTAAAAATTACAAGATTAAGGTGGGCCTTAATCTTGTATTTTTTAGAATAATATAAAACAACAAATATCAAGTTTTTTCATCCCACTGCACTGTAAGTGATACAAAGCTATTATTGAATAATAGAAAACAAAATTCAAGCAATCTTGTAGAAAATAAGAATTATAGTCGGTGAACCGGTGGTGGGGAACCTCTTATCCTGGGGGCATCGAAACGCTGCCATATTGCCTTGATCACATTCTGAGACAGGCTTTAAAAATATGCTTAGTGCATATGTAATTCAATTCAAGTCCTGAATTAGAAGTAGAATAGTCCTAGAAATAGCTAAAAATATATAGTAGTTAAGATGGATACACCAGGGTAGCCCTATTGAATGACTTTTTCATGAAATAACCATTCTGTAGGGCTTCATGAACTTATATAGAGGGCTATATTGATGATTAAAATAGTTATAATTCTTTAGATGAATAGGCGTTACGGCCGCGAATCGTATTTTGTTCAACATACAGCTTTACACTGCATAAAAAATATTTGAATTTCGCGGTCTACCCTTTTTTTTTTTTTTTTAACGGGGGGAAATCCTCATGGATGTCCTCCACCCTGGGGCGGGTGGAGGGGTCTGTCAGACTCTTACTGACTAAAACCACCCCGGTGTTCCATCTCTCACCAACGCCGGGGATCGCGTGATATTAATTGGCTTTTCGCGATCCCCGGCACCCCGCCTCTGCGGGCCACCTCGGGTCAGCGGGGGGAGTGAGGTGTTTGACTCCCCCTGCGACGTCAAAGAGGGGTGCACGGGAACACTACGCGCCGCCACCTCGGTTCCGTATGAATGGCCATCGGCCATCCCCAGGACCGCCGCCCCTGGACCCAGTTAGGGGGGCCGGAAGAGGGCAGCGTATGCCCTCCTCCGATGCCCGGTGCGCCTGCTGCGGGTTGGGAGAGAGGTCGAAATCTCCCTCTCCCTTTCCGCAGCCTCCTTCTGCGCGATGACTATTTCGCAGAAGGAAACCACCGCGCCCCAAGACTCCTCGCCGTCGACCATAGCACGTACTACGGTCGGCAGCGAGAAATCACTGCCTACCACAGATTTGAGGGCACGGCGCGGCTCCTCCCAAGCGGCATACTCTGCCAGCGTATGCTGCGCCGTATCCTCCCGACAGTCGACGCAGTGGTGACACCGAACGTCCGGCTCCGTGCCTATGCGACACAGGAACTTCCCGAAGCAGCCATGCCCACAGAATATACATAGTCATAAACTATGTATATTCTGTGGTTATTACTGCCTGTATGACACCTACTTGTCATGTCATGTCATTCACCAAAGGTCACCTTGGTTCAGTTCAAGTTTTGAATTTGGTGATTTTATAAATATTTTTTGGTACGTAGTTATTAATGTTTCTATCGGTAAAATCATTGTTTAATAAGGGCAGTGATAAGATATTAATAGTGATAAAATAAATGTGTTCTGTTATGTAATATCAGTATAAATGGCATTATTATTATTTGTAGGAGTTGGGATAAATTAAAAGCTTGAACATGGAGACGACTCAAAGGTTCATCGGGCGCGGTTCCCACAAGGGAAAGGGCCTGGCAGTGTTCACCAGCGGTGGTGACTCTCAGGGTATGAATGCCGCCGTGCGATCAGTGGTGCGAATGGGTATCTACCTGGGCTGCAAGGTATACTTCATCCGTGAAGGATATCAAGGCATGGTCGACGGAGGTGATAATATTGAAGAGGCAAATTGGTCTTCTGTCAGCTCGATAATTCATAAAGGTGGCACTATTATTGGATCAGCTCGTTGCATGGAGTTCATGTAGGTTTTATTTATTTACTATTAATTAAGTATGAGCAAAATAAATAATTTCCACAAATAAATATCAAAATATTTCATGTTATGATACATATTGAACTAAGTGCCATTCAATGACTTTTTATTGTTGTAACTTGTTTTTTATTTTCTTATTTAAAATGTTAATATTTTATACAGAAAGCGAGAAGGTCGCCTTAAAGCTGCCTATAACTTGGTAACTCGTGGTATCACTAATTTAGTAGTTATTGGAGGTGATGGTTCCCTGACTGGCGCTAATTTATTCCGTGAAGAATGGTCAAGCTTACTTGATGAATTACTTGCAAACAACAAGATTACTAAAGACCAGAGAGAGAAATATAAGTTTCTGCATATAGCTGGCATGGTAACTAACTATTAATTTTTTAATAATTTTTTTCCTATTATTAATATCATAGTATAAAATATTCTCTACTGTGAAAGATTTCAATAATTTGTTGATAAATTATTGAAATCTTTCACAGTACAGAATATGATAAAATGCTTCTCTTGTAGGTGGGCTCCATTGACAATGACTTCTGTGGTACAGACATGACAATAGGAACTGACTCTGCCTTGCATCGCATTATTGAAGCTATTGATGCTATTGTGAGCACTGCATACTCTCATCAAAGAACATTTATTATGGAGGTCATGGGCAGGCACTGTGGGTAAGATGTCCTTCTGATTTTTCAATATTCTACAAAATAAACTTTCTATTTTTATGTATCATTGGATCACAGGTACATGCTTTTTGTCTCTACAGTTATACCAGTTATAATAATGGATATGTGCCAATTTAATATCACTTTGTAATTTTCTTATAATTTTTTATTCATTTAGATACCTTGCTGTGGTCACTTCTTTGGCATCTGAAGCGGATTTTGTGTTTATCCCAGAAGCTCCACCAGCTACTGACTGGAGAGATAAACTTTGTGATAAATTAGAACAGGCAAGCTCTGGCTCCTTTGTGTCCTTTCCGCACATCAATTAGAATGTCCTCAAAACATTACATTAACTTGTTTCCTATAATTCAAATATCCCTTTAGTTTTCTTGCAGTTTACACAACACTCTGTTGCGACGCTACTTATAGTTTTATTTGCGAAGACCCAGCACCTCACAATTGGGAACAAAAATTATGTGCAAAAATAGCTGAGGCAAGGACTTAATATTTTTTTCAATGGGGCTAGTCTAATCACTTCAACTTTATGGTTTTATCATTCATCAATAAGAATTGGCAGATCCATTGGCAAAATAATGATTATGAAATTCAAAATATTATCATTATATCCATCATTTATTGAGTATAACTTGGGAGCACTTGCATGAACTATTTCGGGCACTGGTTGTTGCAGTTATCTGGCATTAGTGGCCGCTCTGGCGAGCGAGGCAGATCAAGTATTCATTCCTGAGGACCCTGTTCCCAATAATTGGGTTGAAAAGCTTTGCAAAAGATTGGCACAGGTATGCAGGCTTACTTGAAAAGCAGTGTATATTGATAACACACGATGCTCATAAATAAGCTTTTTAAATGATTTTGCAAAACTAATTTATGGTAACAATCAATGGATTAGATGAAAATATTCAAGGAAGTATCTCAGTCGCAGCCATATCGTATAACACGCTGTATTACAAGTAGGCGCGCCAGATTGAAAAAGCTGCTGTAATGTAATGCTGTTCACACCTCATGTTCCTCATCATCTGCCTAGCCTTTTCCCAACTATGTTGGGGTCGGCTTCCAGTCAAGCCGGATTTAGCTGAATACCAATATTTTACGAGGAGCGGTTGCCTACCAGACCTCCACAACCCATTAACTGGGTAACACGGTATTTCATGGCAAGACTGGACTCAAATTTACTGGCTTCTGACTATCCGTACCGACTGCTAAAGATCTACAAATGACAGACGGGACCAACGGGTTAACGTGCTTTCCGAGGTACGGAGGAAACTCGGTATGTTAGATGGTCACCCATCCACAGACCAACTTTGGCAAGCGGTGCTTAGCCTTGAAGATCGATCCGTGCGGCTGTTATTATCTAGCCACGAGCTCCTCCGTTCAGCCACGTTCAGTCCAGCAATATTTCAATTCGGCTGAAATAAAGTACCTAAGTCGCATTGAATGAGCACTTCACGTTCGTCAAAGCGGCTTAGTAACATGGAGCCCACATTCAAACGGGCGCTTCGTCGATACGCCGCGTGGAATGTTTTAGTTTCAACAACTAGTTTAATTAGCCGTTCTTAGGGTTCGTACTTTTTTATAAGAAGCTGGCATAGCCCCCCCGGGCCCCATTGGTTGTATGCCACAATGGTTCCATGCCCTTTACAAATTAAAAGGTGCCGTTTAATCAGCGGCCTGATTGGCATCCAGGCATTGCGAGTCGGACTCTCACACGTAGAGTTCCGTACCGAAAACCGAAAATACACGTTTCTTATTATGTAGCCCCCTTTAATTTTTTAATTAAATAAAAAAAATATTATTTATTGTTATAGCGCCATTAGAAATACTCAATTTGTGACAATTTCAACTGTCTACCTATTACGCGGTTCTTGAGATACTCGTACAGCCCGCTAACCCTACCCTACCCTAAAAACTAGTGTCCGACCGAAATAACATTTTCAGGCGAACCGAAACTTACATGGACATACTCGTATAATGTACCTAGGTACCTCACATTATTATATTTTCAATATGCAACTTGTAATAGAATAAACGTACATATGAACAACTTTTACCGTGGGACCGACACTGAAATTGCGAAAATAAAATCGACTGCCCCAAACATTTTATGTGCGCATAATCGAAAAAACTGGCCCAGAACGAGTCGGACTCGCGGGTTCCGAACCAATTTATTTTTTTTAACATGTTATTTTGACACTACAGACTTCATATAATCCTTCATGTTTTCCTGTAATCTTTAGGCATAGAACTATTATCTGCATTTTTTTCAAATTTTGGCTCGGTAGTTTCAGAGATAAAGGGGGGGGAATGGTCATTTTCGGTCTAATTTCTTAAATAACTTCAAAACTATTAGTTTTAAGATTATGATTAAATATAATAAAAACTGTCACAGTTTGAACCCTTTTTTTTTCATTCTCAAGTTTGACCCCTAAAAGAGACCACCATGCTAAAAAAATATTTATTTACGCAAGGCGTCCGTGTTTGGATCACAGAAGTCCATATGTCTACCAAATTTCAACAGAATCGGTCCAGTAGATCCAGAGAAAACTGGCTGTGACAGACAGACATACAGACACCCGAGTGATCCTATAACAGTTCCTAAAAATGTACCTACTGAACAGCTGAAGGGTTCCGTACACGAAGGTGTCCAACGGAACCCTATTACTAAGCCTCCGCAGTCCGTCCGTCCGTCTGTCTGTTAGCGGGCTGTATCTCAAAACTGTGTATTTAAATTAGCAGAGCATTATAACGTTAATAGAGTGCTTGCAATTGTTAATTTGTCTGAGGTAGAGTGTAAAAAAAGGCTTACCCAGTTGTTCTTTTCTTACAATTGTCCTTTGTTCAGCAATTATTGTTATGATCTCATTCTCGGCGGGGCGGGCCACCAGGAGTCCATAGCACAGGGTATCCTAGTTTGGATTCCTGTCTCCCACAAAGTACAAATTACAATATTAAAGATATGTAAAATAATAAATTTTATCTTAAATCTAAAAAAAAATTAGAAACGTGCGCCGCCGTGGCGATTTTTGACGGCGGCTGCGTTGAAGTAAATTTTCCACGGCGGCGGCGGCATGCCGGTGGCGCAGCCTTGAACCAATCACTGAAGGAGCGCTTTAAAGAAAATACCTAGCCATGTAATGGGCAGCGGCGTGAAATAATAAAAAAAATCTTCAAATTTCAAATCCATTTTGGGCTCTGTCCCCATTGTAATCGTTAACCTAGAGCAAGCAGTTTATTGCGAATATGGTGTCCCCAATTGCCTGACACTCATCTCGATTCTCTACAACTCTCATCAAGCTGATGTCACACTGTGAATCCGTCAGAGCATAACATTTTCTATAGCTTTTTGTTATCTTCAATATAAGGACCGGAAAGTATCCATTTCGAGTAACTTACATCCAGCTGATTCACTTCTCGAGTATTCTCGACGTAGTATCTAGGTACGCTTTGTTCAGTTTGCTGGTCCTTGGTTTGGACGTTCATTGTCGCCGTATACGGCAATGAACATCTCAGTTCCTACTTCATTCATATATTTTATTTTATTCATTAGGAATAACTAACAATTACATAATATGCAATACGGAAAATTAAATATAAAATAAACAATTAAACAATCAGCGGCGTTATTCACAGAAAAAAATAAAAAATAATAAATCATTTAATTTCAGAACTAGTCCATTTTTACAAACAAGAATAAATTAAAAGAATACAATTAAAAACATTATACAACACACAAATTATACATTATGAGTCAATTAACATTATAAATTACAATTATTACAAAGCAAAAAGATTATACACACACACACACACTATTGTCATCTCAGTCTACATTTAGGTCTGGATCCGGAGTGCTCAACATGCAGCCTAGTCCAGTTTCGCATTATTGGGCAATGATTACGAGCTTCAAAGAACACATAAGGTTATATAAAAAAAAAATTAAAGTAAATGTAGCAAATAACCAAAAGTAACATTAAATTAAGACTACAAACAATCACAGAATCAAAAATATGATAAAAGAAAATACAGTAAGAAATATGAATTAAAATAAATAATGGCAATAAAAAAAAATACATTAATACATTTAAAATAATCACTATAATAAAGGAAATCATGACAATGAAAAAATCAAATTAATTTAAATAATAAATTAAAATTAATCACAATTAACATTTGATAAGAAATTACTATGATAAAATTAAAATTGAATAAATTATAAGAACAAAGTCAATAATTCCATATTCTGCAATAGTCCTGCTCCAACCGGGTATTGTCCTTGGGTATATTTTCACAGTGCATACAAGGATAATCGTCGGTTGGTGTCCCATTCCATTTGAAATGTCTAAAGAGGCCTCTGCGAGTTGGCTTCGGCCCCTCCTACGCCTACCAAAGGACCGGGTCTCTAGGGACCCGAGAAAGTGAAAAAAAGTCTATAAAACCAATTAATTTAAATCACAAGGTCAATTAAAAAAAAAACAACAATCATAAATTAAATATAACTAAAACATTAGACAGGACCTACAATCTGATGAACGGGATGAGGTGTCTATTTCTTTGATTGCTTTGAGAATAGAATTTCGGAATCGTCCGGGAGTAGTGCAGAATAAATCAGTACCGAGACAATACTTGTTATAATTCTGTCAGACGTCGCAATGGTGCTCGCACACCAGCATTTGTTCGTCATGCTCTCGCTGCTAAAAATGATTGCCTACGTATTGTACGCATACGCGCTCTTCTGGGAACCAAATAAGAAGTCCTGTTACATATGTCAGAAAAGTCATAAGCATTATTGCAAAGGTCGTAAAGCAGCATGGTTTCTTTTTGGAATGTTCGCCGATTAGCAAGGCTTAGTAGGTTGTATTTCCTCGGCTGATCAATGTAAGACGTAGAGGAATGGAAGCATCTGTAAGTCATGGATCTTAAAAATTTCTTTTGTACCCTTTCTAGACATTCAGAGTATTTATTGTAGAGAGGGTTCCACACCGCGACTGCATACTCTAATTGAGATCGAAATAAAGCTTTGTATAGAAGTAAGTAGGTTTGGGGGCGCACGAATTTAGTTGCTGACCGCATAATGAAACGGTACATACGCCAGGCCTTGTCAACTATTGCGTTGATGAGTGCATCTAGATGGAGCTTATCATCAATCACTACGCCCAGGTCACGTACCAAGCTAACTCTATTCAATACGGTATCATTCAGGGAGTAATAATACTTGTAGAGTAATAATACTTGTTTTTATTTTTAGTGTCACTTATACAGCAACATTTAGGAACGCTAAGTTTGAGCTTATTACGCTCGCAATATTCAGATAATCTGTTTAGATCAGATTGCAAAGCAAAACAGTCATTATTATTTTTAATTTGCCTAAATATTTTTAAATCGTCGGCATATAAAAGAAATTTTGAGTTTTGAAAATGTATAAAAAAAAGAAGTCCCAAAATCGATCCTTGGGGAACACCTGACGTCACCAATATACTTCCCGATTGTGTTTACCAGTCACAGCGGAAGGTTCATAAATGATTTGAAAAAATCAGAAAAAAATTATTACAAATACCGCTAGGGTTGTCTGAGGATTGGTTTTACCGAGCATTGGTACAATTCCTTTGTGATTCTCACTGCTGGGAAAAGGCGGGAGGCCTATATAGGTTAAATTAAATAAAAAAATGTCCTGTGTAGCTCTATCTCTCTCACATCACATCAGAATCACATACAATTTGACATAATTAATGACTAAAGTATTATAATTATAATTATTTTTAACGTGGATTATTTTTTATTCCGAGTAATTTTAATGTTTGTCTGGCAGTTTGAGTGCTTTGTACGGCCTACACAAATGTCCTTTCTTTGGTATTGTTCGTCGAGTTTTTGTGCTCCTAAGTGAATCTGAGTTGAGCTACACGACTACTGACAAATGCTTACACTGACTGGACAGGTTTCGCTCAAATCTTGGTTCTTTCTTCTAAAGACCATTTATCCATCAAATTGCATGGTTCTTAAAAATGATGTATTGTAAGTGTGAGGACTATGTAGGTCCTTATTTTTAAGGATAATTTTCATGACAGTCTGGCAGTTTGAGTATACTATGCGGCTTACCCAAATGTCCTTACTTTGGTATTGTTAGTCGGCTCGTTGAGCTCCTCAAAGTTCTGAGTTGAGCTGCACGATAACTGCTGCTTGCACTGTCTGGACAGGCCCACTCAAACCTGCGTGGTACTTTCCTCAAAAGGCCACCTCAGACGTTAACCTACATTGTTTTTATATGTTATTGGCGATTGTATGGACTTCAAAAGAGACTATGATCTCTGAGTTTGTTTCGATGTTTCTTCTCAGGGTTATCAGCTAGGAAATGCCGGCCTCATCAAGAGTAATAAATATGTCAAAAAAAATGACGTGTAAAGTTACTTGTAACCTATTTGCAAAATAATTATCATTTATCGTTACCAACAGAACACAGCGTATAGTGATAATTCGGCTATCAATCGGGAAGTATATTGGTGACGTCAGGTGTTCCCCAAGGATCGATTTTGGGGACCTCTTTTGTTTATACTTTTTATAAACGACATTGGAACATGTTTTCAAAACTCAAAATTTCTTTTGAATGCAGAAGATTTAAAAATATTTAGGCAAATTAAAAATAATAATGACTTTTTTGCTTTGCAATCTGAACTAAACAGATCCTGTATTATTGTTTTTTTTTTATTGCCATTATTTTATTTTATTTCATATTTCTTACTGTATTTTCTTTTATCATATTTTTGATTCTGTGATTGTTTGTAGTCTTAATTTAATGTTACTTTTGGTTATTTGCTACATTTACTTTAATTATTTTAAATAACCTTATGTGTTCTTTGAAGCGCGTAATTATTTTTTTTCTCTGTGAATAACGCCGCTGATTGCATAATTGTTTTATTTATATTTAATTTTCCGTATTGCATATTATGTAATTGTTAGTTATTCCTAATAAATAAAATATATGAATGTAAGTAGGTACTGAGATGTTCATTGTCCGTATACGGCGACAATGAACGTCCAAACCAAGGACCAGCTAGTCTATTCTGTAAGTAACCATTTCGATATCGAGCTTCACCTGAGTGACAAACCTCACAAAGTGAGCTTTATTTCACACAGCATAAAGGTCTTACGTTTGACGTAATTTGATACTCACCTCGGATTCCGCTGTCGAGACACGAAAATGTTGTTACAGAATAGGGTTACAGCAAACTGAACAAAGCGTACCTAGATACTACGTCGAGAATACTCGAGAAGTGAATCAGCTGGATGTAAGTTACTCGAAATGGATACTTTCCGGTCCTTATGTTGAAGATAACAACAAGCTATAGAAAATGTTATGCTCTGACGGATTCACAGTGTGAAATCAGCTTGATGAGAGTTGTCGAGAATCGAGATGAGTGTCAGGCAATTGGGGACACCATATTCGCAATAGACTGCTTGCTCTAGGTTAACGATTACAATGGGGACAGAGCCCAAAATGGATTTGAAATTTGAAGATTTTTTTTATTATTTCACGCCGCTGCCCATTACATGGCTAGGTATTTTCTTTAAAGCGCTCCTTCAGTGATTGGTTCAAGGCTGCGCCACCGGCATGCCGCCGCCGCCGTGGAAAATTTACTTCAACGCAGCCGCCGTCAAAAATCGCCACGGCGGCGCACGTTTCTAATTTTTTTTTAGATGTAAGATAAAATTTATTATTTTACAAATCTTTAATATTATAATTTGTACTTTGTGGGAGACAGGAATCCAAACTAGGATACCCTGTGCTATGGACTCCTGGTGGCCCGCCCTGCCGAGAATGAGATCATAACAATAATTGCAGAACATAGGACAATTGTAAGAAAAGAACAACTGGGTAAGCCTTTTTTTACACTCTACCTCAGACAAATTAACAATTGCAAGCACTCTGTTAACGTTATAATGCTCTGCTAATTTAAATACACAGTTTTGAGATACAGCACGCTAACAGACAGACGGACGGACGGACTGCGGAGGCTTAGTAATAGGGTTCCGTTGGAAACCTTCGTGTACGGAACCCTTCAGCTGTTCAGTAGGTACATTTTTAGGAACTATTATAGGATCACTCGGGTGTCTGTATGTCTGTCTGTCACAGCCAGTTTTCTCTGGATCTACTGGACCGATTCTGTTGAAATTTGGTAGACATATGGACTTCTGTGATCCAAACACGGACGCCTTGCGTAAATAAATATTTTTTTAGCATTGTGGTCTCTTTTAGGGGTCAAACTTGAGAATGAAAAAAAAAGGGTTCAAACTGTGACAGTTTTTATTATATTTAATCATAATCTTAAAACTAATAGTTTTGAAGTTATTTAAGAAATTAGACCGAAAATGACCATTCCCCCCCCTTTATCTCTGAAACTACCGAGCCAAAATTTGAAAAAAATGCAGATAATAGTTCTATGCCTAAAGATTACAGGAAAACATGAAGGATTATATGAAGTCTGTAGTGTCAAAATAACATGTTAAAAAAAAAAAAATTGGTTCGGAACCCGCGAGTCCGACTCGTTCTGGGCCAGTTTTTTCGATTATGCGCACATAAAATGTTTGGGGCAGTCGATTTTATTTTCGCAATTTCAGTGTCGGTCCCACGGTAAAAGTTGTTCATATGTACGTTTATTCTATTACAAGTTGCATATTAAAAATATAATAATGTGAGGTACCTACATTATACGAGTATGTCCATGTAAGTTTCGGTTCGCCTGAAAATGTTATTTCGGTCGGACACTAGTTTTTAGGGTAGGGTTAGCGGGCTGTACGAGTATCTCAAGAACCGCGTAATAGGTAGACAGTTGAAATTATCACAAATTGTGTACTCGTATTTCTAATGGCGCTATAACAATAAATAATAAAAATTATATTTAATTAAAAAATTAAAGGGGGCTACATAATAAGAAACGTGTATTTTCGGTTTTCGGTACGGAACTCTACGTGTGAGAGTCCGACTCGCAATGCCTGGATGCCAATCAGGCCGCTGATTAAACGGCACCGTTTAATTTGTAAAGGGCATAGAACCATTGTGGCATATAACCCCCTACTATCATTAATAATCACAACAATGCAGTCCTCGGAACATTTGCGTTTGTACAAAATTCACCAGTCATAGCGGAAGGTTCATAAATGATTTGAAAAAATCAGAAAAAAGATTACAAATACTGCTAGGGTTGTCTGAGGATTGGTTTTACCGAGCATTGGTATTGGTACAATTCCGTTGTGATTCTGATGTGATGTGAGAGAGATAGAGCTACACAGGACATTTTTTATTTAATTTAACCTATAAAGTCTCAAGTCCTTCCAGATTTTTTGTACCGAACCAGCTCGATCCAACCCTAGCAGTAGGCGTTTAGGTCGTCTCGCCGCCTCTTCCTAGGTTTATAAGACGTTAACACGTAAAAAATAAAGTTTCTTGTATGTGTTCGGCAGGGCCGAAGGTTCGGTAAATTTATGGCCGAAACCGAAACTCTGGCCAAACAGATTTTTGGACCGAAACTGACTGAAATGAAACCTGGGTTCGGTCTCTATCCGGCGCGCCTACTTAAAATACTCTTTGCTAGGTATACGATACGGCTGCGGCATCTCCATATGCGTTCAGTCGTCACTGTAACACTGAGAAATATGATGTAACAATGTTCATGACTACAGTGAATGTACAAGATCACACAAAGGTCAAATTAATTTTAGTAAACTTTGTAACTGCGTAGGTACCATTATGATATTTCAGCGTATGCAAATTAGGTTTTGAAATTGACTAAGCTACTACTAAGACGTAAACTACCTACTTAATATTATATTCAAACAAAAAAATGGGTTATTTTCATTTAATTCATTGCAACAGCAAATATTTATGAAGTAAAATTTACTCCAAGCTTTAATTTTTAAGTAGGTATACACTATACACTCGCGTCTATCAATCCAATCAGATCATAGAACTTGATTTCAATTGAACCATTTGTGACGGTGGCTGAAAGTAATTAATCTCAATTAACTTTTTCAATGGACATCCTTTGGTAATCGGCTTATAAATTCTATGATATATGGCACACGTAGAATCCCCTCACATTGTACCATAATACAGATGTCATATTCACGCTCATATATTCCTATGTTCCTACTAATCATTAGTAATCATGCGTGCTTACCTCTTTCTAATTGCTTTCTTTTATGTGTGCTCTTAACGTATAATTATGTAGGCACATTACACCTAGATGTTACGTTTGTTGTTTGTAAATATTATACGAACTTTTTGTGATCGTTATTTTCTGACGTAGGAAAGGAAATCGGGTCAGCGCCTGAACATTATCATTGTAGCGGAAGGCGCTATTGATCGCGAAGGTAAGCCCATCACGGCCGAGCTGGTGAAGCAAGTGGTGGTGGAGAACCTGCAGCAGGACACGCGTATCACCGTGCTGGGCCACGTGCAGCGAGGAGGATCGCCCTCAGCCTTCGATAGGATCCTGGTGAGAAACCTGGCACCACGGGCTGCTCTCATTGATATTCCAACTAATTTATGTCGATAGTCCAACGTGGGAGCAGGGCGTGGGTATCGGAACATTTTGAACATTCACTGCTATAAAATAAACTGTAATCTGTTTTATTTTACCCAATTAATATAAAACTAAATTGAGGAAACTAAATACTAAAGCGAGGAGACATTCATTAGCTATAGGTAGTCGCCGCCACGAGAAGCTATAAATTTTGTAACCACACATTCAATGAGGGTTTTCAGGAAAATTTACTCCACCAGTTGTCGCAACATAGGCGAGAAGTCCTCTTCATTGAAAAAGTGACTTTGACATTAACATGACGTCGACGTCAAAGCTGTAGGGAAACCAGCACTCTCAAAAACAGAAACAGACCGCGTTCCGTTTTCCGAACTCGCCGCCTAGGTCCTTCGCGACGCCCCTGTAATGCTCCCCCCGTCTTTTGCCTAACGAGCCAGCCCGTGAAGCTGAGCCTTTAGTGATAAATAATTCCCCAAATAATGTCATGACCCAGCCAGTCCCTTGCTGTCCCCCCCAAAACGACGCCGTTGAGCCGAGGTCCGTACCCCACAGGGGGTGCCCTCAGCGAGCGGAGATTCAGTTTATAAGTTTTGTAGCCTCGGCTTAAAACTTATAGGCTTAAAGTCATTTGAGGCCCACACAGGCAAGTCCGGTTTAGTAGTTGCAACCCTTCTAGACTGAAACTGCGAGTGGCCATCGACAAAAAAAAAACTTAACAAATGTCAGAAAAAAATCGATTTGATATGTGTTTGGGACTGAAGCCTCAGTGCTGCCACCTGGTGATCGTTTCAAAAAACCCCCATTGTTTCAAACGCATCCAGTACCACAAAAATAGAAGACAGCGCTTACTTTTTTTTATGTAAGTGTGTATGTTTGTTCGGGTTGAATCTTGCTACTCAATTTTGAAGCAGATATCTTCAACCGATTGAGCTGCAATTTTGTGTACACGTTTAATTTGGATGACAATATACGATAAGCTGTGTGATCCTAAATCCAAGATGGCGGAATACCTAGTTATTTTTAATGTATTTTTACAATATGGGTATCAATTGAAAGGGCTTGTTAAGTGTAATTCGAAAAATAGTGTGACGTCATTCTAAATCCAATATGGCGGAACACCCAAGATGGCGGAATTTTAATATTTGTGCACCTCTACCATATGGGTATCAAATGAAAGGGCTTGTTGAGAGTAACTCGAAAAATAATGTGACGTCATTCTAAATCCAATATGGCGGAACATCCAAGATGGCGGAATAGTTATTTTTTATGCACTTCTACAAAATTGGTATCAAATTAAAGGGCTTGCAACTCGAAATAACTAAAAAGTAAAAAATAAATGAATAGTAAAAATACTTAAAAAAAGGTTTTATTTAAATGCTCTAAAAAGAAAAAAAATCCTTTCAATTGATCATAAAAGCTTGTCGCGAGGTGTGCGTAATTAATCAAACCTCGCGACAAGCTTTTATGACCAATTTAAAAGTTTTTTTTTTCTTTTTAGAGCATTTAAATAAAAGCTTTTTTTTTTAAGTTGTTTTCTTTTAATTTTTACTATTGATAGTGATAGGCACGCGTTTGACCACTATGTCACCTGATGGTAAGCGATGATGTGGTCGAAGATGGAGCACGCTTACCCAGAAGTAATAGGTTGATAAAATATATAACCTGACTTGGTCGGGTTACTATGGTAGGCGCCAAATAAACTTGCAATAGAGTACATTGACCTTTCCGTAATATCAAAAGTCAAAGTCAAAAGTCAAAATAATTTATTGTTTGTCACAGGTTTAAAGCAGTTCTTATCAACGTAATATGTAGATCGCTGTAACATACCCATAGGGCGTACAATATGCATATTTATATGTTTTCATTAATTAAAATCTAATCCAAACCAAATCTATTTTATCATGCAAAAATACATTATAAATTAATGATCTCTCATGTCAAAATACATTAAAATTCGTCAATATGATACGCATGTCAAAATGTTATTTATTAAATATTTAAATTATACATAGTCAAAATTAAATCAAATAATTATATAATAACAGTCAATCCAAAAATAATTAAAACAATAAAATGAATAAAACTATCACATATAAAATTATCAAAATTTGTCATGTAAAAACTCCGTAATATTATAGTACCCCTTACTAATTAGCAATTTTTTTAGTTCTCTCTTAAATGAATTAATGTTCATTACCTTTAGATAATTAGGTAGTTTGTTGTATATTAATGGGGCCATGCATATTACACTTTTTCTCAAAAATGCTGTTTTTGCAGAGAGAGATTGCACCCAAAGTCTGTACTTCTCACGTCTATTTCTATTATCGATCAAAGGGGGAAACAAATGAGGATTGGTTTTTACAAAAAGCGATATCTCCAATATGTATAGTGACGGAAGTGTTAGAATTTTGTGCTGTATAAACATTGGTTTGCAACTGTCAGTAGTTAGTAACCCAAACATAGCACGTATACAACGCTTTTGTGCTTTGAAAGCAGTGTCCTTCTCAGTTGAATTGCCCCAAAAAATTATTCCGTATCTTAAAACTGATTCAGCAAGCCCGTAATATGCTGCAAGTAAAGTATCTATGTTGACAGTTGGTGCCAACTTATAAAGAGCATATGATGAAGTACTAATTTTTTTGCAAAGTTCAACTATGTGTGTTTTCCAATTTAATTGCTTGTCAATGATTAATCCCAAAAATCGGGTTGTTTTAACTTCTTGTATTACATTATCTTTATATACTAAATTAAATTTTGATGTGTTGCGAAAGTTTTCTCGTTGTCTAAAATGCATAATGTTAGTTTTGCTAAGGTTAATTTTTAAATTATTATCATTTAGCCAGGTAATTATAGAATTCAATGAATCACTAGAGTCAGTATGGTAGTTGACTATATTTTTAGGTGCTATGGTTACAGTACTGTCGTCAGCGAAAAGTGACATGGGTTCTTTAGTTGCTTTTGGCAAATCATTAATGTATAGCAGGAACAAAGGAGGACCTAATACACTTCCCTGGGGAACACCATATGAGATGTAACGCTTGTCAGAGGAGAAAACCTGTTCCCTTTTAGTTTTAACATTAAATTTTGATATTTGGGTTATTTGTTGGCGGTCTGACAAATATGATTTTATCAATTCTAGGACATTACCTCTTATACCATAAGCCTCAAGTTTAGCAAGCAGGATATTATGGTCTACATAATCGAATGCTTGAGACATATCACAATAAATCGACCAAACAGGTAGAGATTTGTCAACTTGTGAAGAAACAACGTGTAAAAAGTCGTAAACCGCCATATTTATGTTTTTATTTTTCCTAAAGCCTTTTTGCTCATCACATAGGATTTCATTTTGGTCTAAATAGTTATTGATTTCATGGTAAATATATTTTTCAAAGATTTTTGAGAAAACAGATATTAGTGCTATAGGTCTGTAGTTCTCCATTAGGTATTTATTATCTTTTTTAAATATAGGTTTAATAATTGACAACTTGAGGTCCTTTGGAAATGTCCCACTTTGTATACAAAGATTCAGAATATAGCTTAGGTGATGAGAAATATCTTCATTTACTGCTTTGATTACTCTAGTAGAAATACCGTCATACCCTACACTGCTAGTGTTTTTAAGATTTCTTATAATTTTCTGCATATGAAAAGGCAAACAGGGTGACAAAAACATTGAGTTCGTTTGGGGATTAATTAAGGTTGTGGACTTTTTTCCAGCACCTGGAATAGGAGCCACTTTTTCGATGAAATAATTATTAAACGCATTGGCAATTTCTGTAGGATTTGTTGTTAATTTATCGTTAATTTTTAATTCAGTTATCGATTCTTTTGGAGTATTTAATTTATTATTATTTATAATTTGCCATGCCGTTTTACTTTTATTAGTCGTTATCTCTTTGTTGATACCCGAACAAGAAATTATGAACCGTTTTTCAATACTAGATATACTCGTAACTTAAAGGATCGCGATAGAAATCGATTCAGGACTGCTTTAAGGCCTGTGCAGACCTATGCGGTATTCGCTACCAAAATTTAATATTCGTTAATTCCACATTTTTAGGGTTGCCGTATGGGGGCTGAAGCAGTTATGGCTCTGATGGAAGCTTCTCCTGATACGGAGCCCTGTGTCGTAACTTTGGACGGCAACCAAGCCGTGCGTCTGCCTCTTATGGAGTGTGTGCGGCGCACAAAAGCCGTCGCTCAGGTACCTAAGTAATCTACCCATTCAACCTTACCATTTATATTTATTTTTTGGTCAAGTGTAATACTTTTTCTATTTCTTACTATAAGTTTGCTTGAGATCGCAATCCTCATAGTAGTAAATGAGAACGAAAAAAAAACTAAGTCGATATTTTTGTTGAATATCCGTTTTGACATTTAAAATCCCAGTGTCATGTCCATATTATTAAAAGTTGTAAATAATGACGAGTACAATACCTATTCAATTCAATACGTTTTATTCAGGAACAATTCACATTGTGTTTGTAATCATATTCTATAAATATAAAAAGTCACGTTCATTAAAATTATAAAGCTAACACATTCATTGTACAATTTATAGGAAATAATAATAAAAAAATAAATAACATTGAAAATTAAAATTCAATCATATTAAAAAATAAAACTAACACATTCATTGTACAATTAAATAAATTAATAAATTATAGAAAATATTAATAAAAATTAAATTAAATAACATTGAAAATTAAAAATTCAATTAAATTTCATTAACTAATATTAAAAACAAATGTGGATTATGTTATCGCCGAAAGGACATATTTTAACGAATACAGACATTTGTCCAATAGGAATGCCTTGAGTCTTGACTTGAATGACTTTTGTAAATTATAGATTTAAGTCCAATGGCAACCTGTAAAAATCCGCACTGCTTGATATTGAGGACTATGTTGCACAATGTTAAGTTGGTGTTTAAAATCTTTCCTGCGAGTACTTTCCCTCAACTCCTCTGTTTCATAGCTATGCAGGTATTTTTAAAATTTACCAATAATACTAAACATAGAGGCTGGGCACAGTTAGAATTTTTAAATTTATAAAGTGTGGACGTCAGACTATTTACGATATTCGGGCCATGGTTCGTATGGCTCTCTTTTGGAGCACAAAGGCTCTCTGGCAGTTATTTTTAAAACTATTCCACCAAAACTGAACACTATATCTCAACCTTGATTCTATTAGAGCATAATATACCATTTTAAGGTGTTTTATGTCTATTACATCCCTAAAACTGCGTAAGGCCTAACACGCTGAGGAAATATACGAATCAATGGCTTGCAATTCCCTTTTCCAATTTAAGTATTTGTCAATGTATATCCCCAGAAACTTTACCTCATTAACTGTGTCAATTTTAACTCCGTTAAGCGCGATCGTCATGTTGTCTTTATTACGAGCTGTTGTACTAAATAATGTTGTTTTGTCAGTGTAATTAAAAGCTTGTTACTTTCAAAACAAGATTTAAAAACTGCCATCACTGCATTAACCTTAGCGGAAAGCTGCTGGATGTCGTTAGCTTCAACTATTGCGTTGGTGTCACCTGCAAAAACTGTCGTCTGTGTGTCGGGAAATATTGAAATTATGTAATTAATCAAAACATTTGTAAATAAGATAAACAAAATAGGCCCCAAAATCGATCCCTGGGGTACGCCCGCTACTATATTTTGTATAGAAGATTTATTGCAACTGCTATTACCATTACCATAATCCACATGCATTTTCCTATTTCTTAAATATGAAGAGAATAGTTGCTCCTTAAGAGGTTTTCTCAGTATAATCTTGATTAGATTATAATATCTCGATATATTATGAAAAAATCGTTTTGTGTATAATATGTCTCATCCAAATTCAATAGTTTTCTATACATCCGTGTTTTATTAAGAAAAACAGTTTACAATTGCAAGCGATATTTGACAATCTTACGGCGTTTGCCATTTTCGGTGACATGTACCTTTGAAGTCATTGGCCCAAAACAGCTCACCTACTCTGATCACTGATTAGAATACAATTTGGGACATTTTAGGCTATGGCCGATAAAAACTGGGAATTGGCAGTGCAACTACGCGGGCGCAGCTTTGCACGCAATTTGGAAACATACAAGATGTTGACCCGCTTGAAGCCGCCCAAGGAAGCTTTCGATGCGTCTGGAAAACCTGCCGTAAGTACGACTACGTTAATCTTTGTAATCCTATTTATTGCAAACGCGATAGGATGGATGAATGTTAGTTACTCTTTCACACAAAATAACTGAACAATTTTGATGAAACTTTACAGTAGTTTGGAACTACTGAAAAGTTTCATCCTTGCAATGGTAAACTTGTAATAATAATATTAATATAGGTATCACGACTTAAGCTCGCGAGGTTGTCGACATGTGGGATGTGAACTCTGCAATCATTGTACCGAGAGTCGTGTGCCAATGACTTAATAGCCACGAGTTTTGATCTACACCTTAGTTAGGTTAAGGCAGCTGAATCTAGAGCTTGATTCAGAAAGCAGTACTTCTGGACACGGCTCGTATTTTTGAAGGTTCCTCTCTCTGGAGCTCTGACCGCCGTTAGCTTGGACCCTATTACCCTGGACCCAATACCGGAGGGCTATTAATTTTTATATTTTTTAATGTTTTGTTTTACTAAATATTGAAAAATGCCATAAATAAGTACGAATGATGAATCAAGAGTAAAAATAATAAAATGTCTTTATTAAGGCACCAGGTCCCAATATTAGGGCCGGATCTGGCGGAGTACCTGTTCAGTTTCCGCACGGGCCGCTCGACGGTGGACGCCATCATACGCGTGAGAGCCCTCTCGACGGGGGACGCGATTTCCCGGGGTGGGGTCGTCATGGCGGTGTCTCTAGACATCGCCAATGCCTTCAACAACCTGCCCTGGAGTTGTATCAGAGAGGCACTTCGGTATCACCGGGTGCCGACCTACCTCCATCGCGTAGTCGAGGCTTACTTGACTTACGAAGCCGTCATTTACCCCGGTCACCTGGGAGAGTGGAACCGGCGAGAGATGTCGTGCGGTGTTCCACAGGGTTCGGTTCTCGGAACAGGCCACCATGGGGATCCCAAATAACTGTAGGAGGGGTTCACATCGACGTCGGGTCGACAATGACATACCTGGGTCTCGTCCTCGATAGTCGGTGGAACTTCGTCGAGCATTTCCGACGTTTGGCTCCCAGACTGTTGCGGGCTGGGGCTGCCTTCAAGCGGCTTCTGCCCAATCTAGGAGGCCCAAACGCCTCCTGCCGGAGGCTTTACGCAGGGGTCGTGCGGTCCATAGCCCTTTATGGGGCGCCGGTGTGGGCGCCTACTTTGAGTAAGCGATCTGCCCGTTATCTCAACGCGTCCCAGAGGGTCATGGCCATCCGGCTGGCCCAGGGATACCGCACGGTCTGTGGCGAGGCAGCGAGCCTCCTTGCCGGACTGCCGCCATGGGATCTAGAGGCGAGAGGCCTCGCGCACTTTTACGAACGGCGCGTGGAGGCGCTACGCCGACTCCTCTGCCTCGGCAAAACGCAGCACGGCGGACGGAGCTCCGGCAGGATCTCATGGCAGTAACTAATGTCGCAACCCAGCGCTGGGCACGCCACAATAGGGAAGATGCAGAGTTAATATTTATCAATATTTTGTGACTAATATGTACAAAAAGCATAAGAGAAGGGCCAGTGCAACGGTTTGATTCCAGTTAATATTGATTTTTAACAATAATTACAAATTTAAAGTAAAGTGAAACGGAACGTGTTTTAATACACCAATCAGCGTCTGGTGACGTTAGTTTATAGTCCAAGATCCCAGGGCTCCCAGACGTTTCTTATTTCGCAGTACCAAAATATTTGAATAGAGTAGTGCCAGTGTAATTTCAACGTACGCATAATAAGTATCTGCTAGCTCCATCCAATGGGCAATTTTTTTTTTTGTGATGTATGTAGGTATGACGTATTTCATAAGTCTATAGGAGGTAGTTTTACAGTTTTCTTTTTATAATTAGTAAATAAACTATGTCCAAAAGATACTTGTGAATACGATCTCAATTCTCAGTGGAGATAGCGATCAGGTCTTACATTATTACATTACAATGACTAATAAAATTAGTCTTTAAATTTTTACTAAATTACTAATTATTTAAGAATATGTATTTTGTAAAAATCGTTAAAATGGTCTAGTCTTTTTATAGCTAGCATCTGAAGATGATACTTACAAACTGGCGGTCGCGTCAACTCAAACTAGCAGGTAAGCGTAAAAAATTCTATTCCACACATTTTGTTACTGAGAAAATAAGAAAGTTCTGGAAGCACTGGGATCTTACTCTATGACTTTGAATTATGACAGTTCTTGACCAGTGACAGACATGAGTGACGTCATCGTCCGTTTTGGCGCGAAAATTTAAACTGACTGTTTAAAAACGCAATTTTAGCAATAAATTGAAGCGTTTTCATTTTTTATTTATGCGGTGGTCTATTCTAGACGGAGTTCTTTAAAATGAAAGCAAAATTAGAAATATCGCATGTTCCTTATTGCGGCGATAAGACCCCTCTTTGAGGAGTGGCTAGAGCGGCGCCACGGCGTCCTTACCTTCTGCTTGACGCAGGTACTCACCGGACACGGTTGTCTCGAGAGGTACCTGTTTCGAATTCGGCGGGAGGATACGTTCGGGTGTCAACAATGCGAGGATCACCTGGAGGACACGGTGGAGCATACGGTGGAGGTCTGCCCTGCTTGGGCGGAGCACCGCCGTGTCCTCGTAGAGGCGATCGGCGGCGGCGATCCCTCGCGTCCGGCCCTGATTCAAGCCATGGTTCAAAGCGAAGAGACTTGGGAAGCGGTCACCTGCTTCTGCGAAGCAGTAATGCTATCAGAGGAGGAAGCCGAATGCGTGAGAGAGAGGGAAACCTCACGCCTCAGCCCCCGTAACAAAAGAAGACGCCCCGGGCGTCGGGAGTCGCAGGGCGATTCTTGGCCACCGTAGGCGCGGGCCGGCGGACGGCGAGCATTGGGTGGCCACACGCTCCCCAAAGAGCTGTCAGCATAGAAGACGTGGCTCGCTAGGGCCAGTGCCTGCTGGGGTTGCGGAATCTGTTCGAAAGAGGCACTGTAGCCCTAGAACGCAAGGAGGAACACGGATGGGTTTTAGTCACTAAGAGTCTGACACTCCCTCCTGTTTTACCCAGAGCGTGAGGAGTCATTTGATGATTTCCAATCCTTAAAAAAAGGCCCCAATATTAAAATTACCCAAGCTTAAATACGAATTTGACAATCACTTAATAATGGTCAAAACATAATAATGTCAGAACCACGCATGGTACTTGTATAGCAGATACTTGATTTGTGCCTTCCATTGCTGTAATTGCTGCAAGGTGTTCTGATGCGAGGATACATAAATAAATACATGTACGTAGATACAGATCTAAAGCTTTATCTATTTTGAACTTGGATCTCAAGTGATTACATAACGTTTTCGATGCAGTAGTTTGCTCAGTGGCGTGTAACTTTAAAAGGCTCCTGACTAGATCAGGCAAGAAATTGAAAGTTGATGAAAGTTTTAAAGACTATTCTTAATAATAATAATACTGCGGAACCTAAAAATTATAGGCCGATCACGTGTTTACCGACGGTCTATAAAGTTTTTACATCCATTTTGAGAGGAAAGATTAACCATCATGTTGATAGTAATTCAATTATGTCTGCCTCTCAGAATGGATGTAGGAACGGGTCCCGCGGTACTAAGGAGCTGCTCCTCATCGACATTGCCATTAGCCAACAGGTTCGTCGTTCCCGAAGGGATCTGTCGACATGCTGGATAGATTATAAGAAGGCCTATGACTCAGTGCCACATACATGGCTCATGAGGGTGCTGGAGCTGTACAAAGTTGATGCAGTCCTACGCACCTTCCTGAAGTCGTGTATGGGGCAGTGGAGGACGGTTCTTCACTATCCAGGATGCCGACAGATCCAGGCGAACAGAGAACCGATAAGGATCGAGCGTGGCATATTTCAGGGTGACAGGCTGAGTCCACTGTGGTTTTGTCTGGTTCTCAACCCTCTCAGTACATTGCTGGAGGGTTCGGGCCAAGGCTACCGGTTGAGAAGAGGTGATCAGGTCATATCGCATCTCCTTTACATGGATGACTTGAAACTCTTTGCTCCTAACAACTTGCAACTGATGAAGCTACTAAAGGTAACAGAAACCTTCAGTAGCGCCATCAGGATGGAATTTGGATTGGACAAATGTGCGGTCAGGCATGTAAAGCGAGGGGAGATTATGGAATCCGTGGGAACCCAACTCTCGGATTCCATACAGCTTAGGTCCCTCTCCTCAACCGAAACTTACAAGTATTTGGGTATTTCGGAAGCGTTAGGCATCAGTGCTGCTGACATGAAACAATCGTTGAAGGAGCGCTTCTTTGGCCGCCTGAACAAAGTACTTAACAGTCTTTTATCAGGCGGAAACAAAGTGCGCGCCTTCAACAGTTGGGTCATGCCGGTTTTGATGTATTCTTTCGGCATACTCAAATGGACTCAGACGGAACTTGACGCCCTGGATAGGAGGGTACGTTCACTGCTTACCGTAAATCGGATGCATCACCCACGGTCATCGGTGATGAGGCTGTATATCCCGCGGAAGTGCGGGGGTCGTGGCTTCTTAAATGCTAAGACCCTGCACAACCGCGAGGTATGCAGCCTTAGGGAATACTTCCTAGAGGCCGGCGTGGGTATGCATCGAGATGTGGTAGCGGTGGACAAAGGCCTTGCCGCGCTCTCCTTGGCTAACGAGAACTGGCGCAAACCTGTGGTATTAGATACTAACGACCGCAGGGAGGTATGGCAGAGCAAGGAGCTTCACGGACGCTTTTATCGGGTCCTACATGGGCCCGATGTAGACTTCTTAGCGTCCGTAGCCTGGCTTCGTTTTGGTGACCTCTTCGGGGAAACCGAAGGTTTTGTTTGTGCAATTATGGACGAAGTTATGATGACTAATAACTACCGGAAATACATTGTGAAGGACGGTACGGTTGACATATGTCGGGCATGTCACCGGCCCGGGGAATCCATTCGCCACATTATTTCCGGTTGTTCTAGTCTGGCTAACGGAGACTATTTGCACAGGCACAACCTTGTAGCCAGGATTATCCACCAGCAACTTGCTCTTAAATACAATCTTGTGGAATCGGAAGTACCGTACTATAGGTATGTGCCCGACCCAGTTCTCGAAAATGGTAGTTGCACATTGTATTGGGATCGGTCTATCATCACTGACAGGACTATTGTTGCCAATAAGCCTGATATAGTGGTGATAGACCGACTAGAGCGTCGCGCAATGATTGTTGATATAGCAGTCCCTCATGACGAGAACCTCGTGAAGTCAGAGAAAGATAAACAAACGAAGTATCTTGACTTGGCTCGCGAGGTTGTCGACATGTGGGATGTGAACACAGCAGTTATTGTGCCGATAATCGTGACGGCCAATGGCATTATTGCCAAGAGCCTCGACCAACATCTCAAGAGGCTCTCGTTGGGCAGCTGGATCAAGGGCTTGATCCAGAAAGCAGTACTCCTGGACACGGCGCGCATCGTTAGGAGGTTCCTCTCTCAGAAGCCCTGACCACCGGTAGCTTGGACCCTGTTCCCGATACCGGTGGGCTACTATTTTTTATATTTTTAAATGTTTTTTGTATTTTTATAGAAATATTTAAAAATGTAATAAGTAAGTATACAGGGAAATTGAAAAAATACCCAAAACCTCTCAATCCTGACTTTGTATCATGACCCTGAACAACATTTGTTCTACGACTTTGACCTCAACCAATCAATGTAGCCAAAAACAATTTGTTTTAATTTATTTGAAGTCTGTTTATTTCGCGTATACTACGCGCGCGCGCGCACTCAGTCACTCGCCGCCAACCTGGCGGCGGCCTTTCGTGGGCCGTCTCATAAAGAATATGCAAAATTTAGACTATGTTTATATTTTTTTGTATGGAATAAAAATGTTTCGAATTTTGAAAAGTCGTAGAACAAATGTTGTTCAGCGTCATGATACGAAGTCAAGATTAAGAGGTTTCGGGTATTTTTTAAATTACCCTGTATATAAATGAATAAATGAAATAATAATAATATCATTTTATTTTCAGGCATCTGAGGCCCATAGATAAAATACACAAAATTATCTTAAACTAAAATAAACTAATACATATTATAAACCATATTAAAACTATGACTATACACGTAACGTCGGCGTCGTGTGTCGCTGCGTGGTGTCGCGTAACCGTCCTCGGAAACGTCGAAATACGACACCTTTCGGCCAAAAGTCCTCTTTCAAGAAGGTCTGCAGATGGTGGGTTGGAACTCGTACCTTAACTTTCTTTTCTTTCAATCTGTAGGAAGGTTTGACTCTGGCAGTGATGCATGTGGGCGCCCCCGCATGCGGTATGAACGCCGCGGTGCGATCGTTCGTACGAAACTGTATCTACCGCGGAGACACCGTTCTCGGCATTCATGACGGCATGGAGGGTTTCATCAGCGGGAATATCGTCAATATGGAGTGGTAAGTGTACGATGGCGTGCTGCGTTACTTGTTTACGACAAACGCATTCCGCTGTTTTCTTCGTAGAAAATGCTGCTAGAGCAATTATTTTTCTCCAAAAATACTAGATCGAATTAATACGTGCCTCTGTCATTTTCTTTTTTCCAAAACATAATTACTTAAAAAATTATGACAATCCAAAAAACCCGAAAAAAAAAACAGCCCGTTTTACCGCCATGTTGAGACGACTGTCAGACACACTTGATAAGTTTTTAACAATATCTATTATACTAATATACAAAGCTGAAGAGTTTGTTTGTTTGTTTGCTTGAACGCGCTAATCTCAGGAACTACTGGACCTATCGAAAAATTCTACCGCCATCTTCTGACGACTGTCAGACACATTTGATAAGTTTTTAACAAAATCTATAAGTACTAATATACAAAGCTGAAGAGTTTGTTTGTTTGCTTGAATGCGCTAATCTCAGGAACTACTGGGCCGATTTGAAAAATTCTTTCAGTGTTAACTGCATAGCCCATTTATCGAAGGCTATAGGCTATTAAGATTATTATATCATCACGCTAACCAATAGGAGCGGAGCAGTAATGTAAATTGTGACGCAGACAAAGTTGCGTGGTTCAGCTGGTAGAAAATATTAGAAGCATATTATATATAGGCTTCCTCTAAAATTTGATATATTATTTTTTTAGATCAGACCAGTTTGAAGAAGAAATTATTAGAATATAAAAAGTCTTTTGGTCCAGGTTTTTGTAGGTAAAATCAGCCTGAGCTGCAGTTGTCGCTTACGCACTTTGCTTGGTATGGCGCAGCGCGACGGCATCGGCAGTTGTTTCTTCAAATACCTGTTTTACCGCCTAGAGTCCCCTCTTAACGTCTCTTCGTAGAAACCTGCGGGTCTAAAAAGGCCACTTTAGCAGAATCAGGAAGCAAATCACGCTACCCGTCACTGACAAATTTTCCCAATCAACCTTGAACCTAATGCGTTAGCGATAAAGATGAATCTGAAATTTGACAGATTGTTGTATGATTAATATTGTGATTCTAATATCATCATCATCTGCCTAGCCTTTTCCCAACTACATTGGGGGCTACCAGTCAAACCGGATTCAGCTGAATACCAGTGTTTTACGTGGAGCGGCTGCCTACCAGACCTTCACAACCCATTAACTGGGTAACACGGTACTTCTTGGCAAGACTGGAGTCGGATTTACTGGCTTCTGACAATCCGTAACGACTGCCAAAGATCTACAAATGACAGCCGGGACCAACGGCTTAACGTGCTTTCCGAGGCACGGAGAAAACTCATTATGTTAAGACGGTCACCCATCCACAGACCAACCTTGGCAAGCTTTGCTTAACCTTCAAGATCGACCCCGTGCGGCTGTTATTATTTAGCCACGACCTCCTCAAGCTCAACCTTGAACCTAATGCGTTAGCGATAAAGATGAAAATGAAATTTGACAGATTGTTGTATGATTAGTATTGTGATTCTAATATGATTCTGCTAAAGTGACCTTTTTACGAGTAGCCCCCCTGAACAATTAAATAATTAATCGTTTTGGGACAGCGTTGTGTCTTTATTTCTGTTTTCGTAATTAAGTATTTTATTAAATGTAGGTGGGTCAGTGACCGTTATTGCAAACGTATCTGGCGTCGACCATAGAATAGATGGCACAGTTCATAAAACTTTTTTAAGCACGTTAAGCCGTTGGTCCCGGCTGTCATTTGTAGATCTTTGGCAGTCGTTACGAATTGTCAGAAGCCAGTAAATCTGACTCCAGTCTTGCCAAGAAGTACCGTGTTACCCATTAATGGGTTGTGGAGGTCTGGTAGGCAGCCGCTCCACGTAAAACAATGGGTTTCAGCTGAATCCGGTTTGACTGGAAGCCGACCCCAATATAGTTGGGAAAAGGCTAGGCAGATGATGATGAGTTCATAAAACTTTTTTAATATTCTGACTTGTCACCCATAAAGTACCTACGCCATAGTAAAATTTTACTTATTTACGTTACGTGTCCGTATTTGGTTCCCAGAAGTTCATGTGTGCCACAACCGAATCGGTGAAGTAGATTCAGAGCAAATTACCTAACCCGCCTATTGTATCGTAATTTTACTGAAATAAGGTCGAAATCACAATAAATCCTCCATCGTTATCCAGGTCTGATGTGACCGGTTGGGTGGCTCAAGGAGGCGCGTTCTTGGGCACTAAACGGACCCTGCCCGGCGACAAGAAGGCAGAAATAGCGGCGCGTATCAAGCAGTTCAATATTCAGGGACTCCTCATCATTGGTGGATTCGAGGTATAGTTATCGCCGTAGCAAGTCTAGAAGTTTAATAAAAATGAACAAAGGGTTTATATTACAATTATTGACGCACAGGTTATAATAAAAACTATGAGTGAATTCTGTATCGAAAGGACCCTGCATCCAATTGGGCTCAGTATCTAACAGAGTTATGACATGCCATTTGAAAAGATTCAATTCGTACTTATATTGTTACTATCGGCACCACCTTCAATTCCATTGCAGAAAAAAGATATGCACCTAAAATAGGTTTTAAACGTTAGAAAAAAAAGACAATTGGAAAACTGTTATTGTAACCATAAATTCATACTTTATCATATTGGTAAACAATAGAGACTTACATCAAAATTGATTTGAAGTTGAGTTGGTGAACGAGAGATTGTCAACATTGTTCAACACATCTCGCCGAACATTGGGACGATAACTTGGAATCGCTAGAGAATATTTAATAACACTTAACAATGACATTCTTTTCTTTGAGTACTGTATTTCCGTTATCGTTAAAATCCATCCAAAGGTTGTCTTGAAAAGATCGCTTTTAGCGATAAGGCCGCCCATTGTGTCACCCTATGTAATGTTTTCTTCATCTATCTTTTCTGTAACTTATATGGTGTACATAATAAAGAGTATTCTATTCTATTCTATTCTATTCTATTCTATTCTATTCTATTCTATTCTATTCTATTCTATTCTATTCTATTCTATTCTATTAGTGTTTTAATCGACTTAGGAGTTACGGCGGGTTATTTCAAATCCACTTAACGCATGCGTAAACGTTAAAAATGGCGCCAAATATCGTGAAACCAAAAAATGAGTTGTTTCACAAAATGTCAGCGTTAACGCACGTAAAAAAATAACAATTAAGTTAAGAAATGGTTTAAGCACTGGTTAACGTTACTTTAGTTGCGTCAAATAGAACAATAATACATATATACATTTCTTTGAATTCGTCAATACCTGTTCTTATGGTGACACAAAAACTTTTTTACAAAAGAATCATTGGTGTTTGTAACTCAGGCTTACCAAGCTGGTCTCGAGATATACGAGGGCCGCGCGCAGTTCCCGGAGTTCTGCATCCCGCTGGTGGTGATCCCGTCCACCATCAGTAACAACGTGCCGGGCACGGACTTCTCGCTGGGCTCCGACACTGCGCTCAATGAGATCACGGAGATCTGCGACCGCATCCGACAGTCTGCTCAGGTATGTTGATAACACTGATCAACACTAGTTTTCGATTCATATTGATCATTAATATGCAGCAGGAACAATGTTGCCGAGAGTACCAGCCCCAGAGGAACCGCGGCACTAATAGCCAGCAGTCTGGAAGAGAAGCATCTATGACCACTCGGTCAGACCAAACCCACAGGAAATCTGAAATCCAATCACACTATCCGGCGGGCAAACCGAAGGAAGGAAGCTTGGCAATAATGCTATCGTGCCAGACCCTGTTGAAGGTCTTCGAGATATCTAGGGAGACCGCTTGTGCCTCCCCGTGTTTCTCGATGGCCTCACTCCAGATGTGAACGCTAGAAGATTTTTATTCTTTTAATTTGATCAAAATAAAATAAAAACAGGAACGTCATATTAATTTCTCTTGATAACATCAAAATAGGCTGGTAGGTACCAAAAATAAATATTTGTCTACTAAAATCATATATTCATAGCACTTATAGGAAGTAAGTACTTCTTGATTCTATAATCCTTGCTAAAGTACAATTAACCTAACTAACTTTTCTTATTTAAATGAATTTCGTTTATATTGATTATTCATTAAAGACTAGATAGTCATTTTCAGGCTGTTTTTTTATATGTATGTTCAGGTTTAATCCCCCCAAACTCACATTCTATTAGACATTGATTAAATGGTTTAATGTATATTTTTATCGAGATCATCGATCGGGATCATCGAGTTTTATTTAAATATAAAAACCATTTTTGCAAAGTCCAGAATAAAAATGTAGGTAATTAAGTTTATTATAGCTGCTAGTTATGGCACCACTGTCCTATTTATAACTGTCCACTGTCCTGTTAATTATATCCATTAATGAAAATAAAAAATCATCAAAATTATCTGTTTCGAGTTAAAACTGGAAGGATTATCTACTCGTTTTAAGTTCTCGTATATTCTCCGCTCACGAGAATATTCTCGAACATTCTCGATCCTAGAATATTCTCGTTATGAGAATGTTCCTTTTCCTCATCACCACTCCCAACCGCCAAGGCTTGATTGTGCATAAAACTTCCAACCGCCAAGGCTTGATTGTGCATGAAACTTCCAACCGCCAAGGCTTGATTGTGCATGACACTTCCAACAGCCAAGGCTTGATTGTGCATGACACTTCCAACAGCCAAGGCTTGATTATGCATGACCCTTCAACAGCCAAGGCTGGCTTTATATACATATTAGTATAGAGTATAGATACTAGTTGACCCGTGCAACTTCGTCGGCGTCACAATTTTCATTACCTGCTGCTCCGCTCCTATTGGTCTTAGCGTGATGATATATAGCCTTCCTCGATAAATGGGCTATCTAACACTGAAATAATTTTTCAGTAGCTCCTGATATTAGCGCGTTCAAGTAAACAAACAAACTCTTCAGCTTTACATATTAAGTATAGATCGATTTTAAACCTACAAACATGAAAGATGAGGCTACTTTAGCCAGTCTGAAACCTGGTTGAACCAATTGGTTCCTATTTCTAGTGATGTAGTTTCTTCCCATAAGGGTTTCTGTTTTTCCATACAGAGGTTCGGAACCCTAAAAAACATAAATAAAACTTTCCTATTTTTTGACAGGGAACCAAACGCCGTGTCTTCGTTATTGAGACTATGGGAGGCTACTGCGGCTACCTATCTACTTTAGCAGGTGAGCAAACATGTAAAGTAATGCCACTATCAATCTGCCTTGCCCTTTCCCAACTATGCTGGGGTCGGCTTCCAGTCGCAAATCGCAAACGTAGCTTAACCTTGAAGTTCGAGCTGTGCGGTTGTTATTATGTATTTAGCCACGAGCTCTTCATCAGGGGGGCTACTCTCTAAACCCGAAGTCCGTAGTTTCGGGCTTAGTTGCGGGCGTATTCTACTTCGTATCACCTACAGACTTACGATTACTCCCGAACCTGAACTAAGAATGAATGAAAACACGATTTAACAGTAACTATCAAATCGTGTTATCATTAATTCTTAGTGGTTAGGTTAGGTTAGGTTAGGCTCCCCAGGGACGTAATAGATAATAAATAATATGTTCCGGATCTGGATACGGATATACCTAGTTACCATAATTAATAATAATCTAATCGATTACAGACTGAAATTGATGGTTTATTTCTGTGCTGGTAGCACTGCGTCAAACAAATTGCTATGCTTTTAAACTGGTGGATACTTGTACGTGTACCTATCTACTATGTGATTTCTTTCAAAATTAATAATATTGTTTAATATAAATATTTTTTACCGGGCACGCTTAGCCGATACTGGTAATTCCCTTTGTAGAATCCATCGTGAGACTATGAAGGTACGCGGTACAATGTGTAAGTGCCGCTAATCTCTATAGAAAAGAGAGGATCCTCCGACGACCGGACGGGTATTGACGTATTGCGTCCGGTGGGCAACTGCTCGATAGTTGATATTAAGACTTGTAATGATTTAGCGATGCAGGATATCGCAAGTAGTTCGTTGCTGGCGGGATAGGCGTTGCGGTTCTTTTTGTTGTGATGAAGATTCTGCTACCATGGATTTTCTTGTAGCGGCATTAATTGGCCGCTTCAATACGCGGTTGTACAGCAGAAGAGTGCTACAAATCGTAGCGGCAACCGACCACTCTTGGCAGTCACCGACCACCTTCGTTTGCGCGTTACCCAAGGACATGGCGCGTGACAGCCACCGGTGGCTGTGGTCGGTGGGCCGTTTGCGCATCCTTAGGCTACATTTTTCTGAGGAAAGTAAGATTTCATACGGGTATGAATTTTCCGTATTTTACGAATAATAAACGTCTGTTCCGGCAGGGTTGGCGGGCGGCGCCGACGCTGCATACATCTACGAAGAGAAGTTCTCCATCAAGGACTTGCAGCAGGACGTGTACCACATGGCGTCCAAGATGACGGGCGGCATCCAGCGCGGGCTCATCCTGCGTAACGAGAAGGCCAATGATAACTACAACACCGACTTCATCTACCGCCTGTACTCTGAAGAGGGCAAGGGGCTCTTTACTGCTAGGATGAATGTGCTTGGTTTGTATTAATCTGTATCATTAAGAGGATTTGATTACTTTCTTAGAGGGATTTGATGATAACAAGCCACACATACCAAATACTGTCTCAGTGCGCGTCTATTTGATCCCACGGCTGCCAGTCGCCAAATTAACTATGTCACCTTGAACTTTTTGGTGGAATTTTTCGAGTGATGTTTAGCGGCGGTTTTAATTGAGTGTTCGATTACTAGTTTTGTTTCAAGTATCTAAGACGGTGGACAATATTTGGAATGATGGAAACACGATCAAAGTAAAGTGGAGCTGAGAATTTGATTGTACCTACTACTAAGTTTTGCTCGCGTTAAAGTAGCCTATAGCTATCACCAGGTCCAGGGTCCCACCTAACTCTGTGCTAAGTCAAAGTAGCCTATAGCTGTCACCAGGTCCAGGGTCCCACCTAACTCTGTGCTAAGTCAAAGTAGCCTATAGCTGTCACCAGGTCCAGGGTCCCACCTAACTCTGTGCTAAGTCAAAGTAGCCTATAGCTGTCACCAGGTCCAGGGTCCCACCTAACTCTGTGCTAAGTCAAAGTAGCCTATAGCTGTCACCAGGTCCAGGGTCCCATCTAACTCTGTGCTAAGTCAAAGTAGCCTATAGCTGTCACCAGGTCCAGGGTCCCATCTAACTCTGTGCTAAGTCAAAGTAGCCTATAGCTGTCACCAGGTCCAGGGTCCCACCTAACTCTGTGCTAAGTCAAAGTAGCCTATAGCTGTCACCAGGTCCAGGGTCCCATCTAACTCTGTGCTAAGTCAAAGTAGCCTATAGCTGTCACCAGGTCCAGGGTCCCATCTAACTCTGTGCTAAGTCAAAGTAGCCTATAGCTGTCACCAGGTCCAGGGTCCCATCTAACTCTGTGCTAAGTCAAAGTAGCCTATAGCTGTCACCAGGTCCAGGGTCCCATCTAACTCTGTGCTAAGTCAAAGCAGCCTATAGCTGTCACCAGGTCCAGGGTCCCATCTAACTCTGTGCTAAGTCAAAGCAGCCTATAGCTGTCACCAGGTCCAGGGTCCCATCTAACTCTGTGCTAAGTCAAAGCAGCCTATAGCTGTCACCAAGTCCAGGGTCCCATCTAACTCTGTGCTAAGTCAAAGCAGCCTATAGCCATCACCAGGTCTAGAGTTCCATCTAACTCTGTGCTAAGTCAAAGTAGCCTATAGCTGTCACCAGGTCCAGGGTCCCATCTAACTCTGTGCTAAGTCAAAGTAGCCTATAGCTGTCACCAGGTCCAGGGTCTCATCTAACTCTGTGCTAAGTCAAAGTAGCCTATAGCTGTCACCAGGTCCAGGGTCCCATCTAACTCTGTGCTAAGTCAAAGTAGCCTATAGCTGTCACCAGGTCCAGGGTCCCATCTAACTCTGTGCTGAGTCAAAGTAGCCTATAGCTGTCACCAGGTCCAGGGTCCCATCTAACTCTGTGCTGAGTCAAAGTAGCCTATAGCTGTCACCAGGTCCAGGGTCTCATCTAACTCTGTGCTAAGTCAAAGTAGCCTATAGCTGTCACCAGGTCCAGGGTCTCATCTAACTCTGTGCTAAGTCAAAGTAGCCTAAAGCTGTCACCAGGTCCAGGGTCTCATCTAACTCTGTGCTAAGTCAAAGTAGCCTAAAGCTGTCACCAGGTCCAGGGTCTCATCTAACTCTGTGCTAAGTCAAAGTAGCCTATAGCTGTCACCAGGTCCAGGGTCCCATCTAACTTTGTGCTAAGTCAAAGTAGCCTATAGCTGTCACCAGGTCCAGGGTCCCATCTAACTCTGTGCTAAGTCAAAGTAGCCTATAGCCATCACCAGGTCCAGGGTCCCATCTAACTCTGTGCTAAGTCAAAGTAGCCTATAGCTGTCACCAGGTCCAGGGTCCCATCTAACTTTGTGCTAAGTCAAAGTAGTCTATAGCTGTCACCAGGTCCAGGGTCCCACCTAACTCTGTGCTAAGTCAAAGTAGCCTATAGCTGTCACCAGGTCTAGGGTCCCATCTAACTCTGTGCTAAGTCAAAGTAGCCTATAGCTGTCACCAGGTCCAGGGTCCCATCTAACTCTGTGCTAAGTCAAAGTAGCCTATAGCTGTCACCAGGTCCAGGGTCCCATCTAACTTTGTGCTAAGTCAAAGTAGCCTATAGCTGTCACCAGGTCCAGGGTCCCATCTAACTCTGTGCTAAGTCAAAGTAGCCTATAGCCATCACCAGGTCCAGGGTCCCATCTAACTCTGTGCTAAGTCAAAGTAGCCTATAGCTGTCACCAGGTCCAGGGTCCCATCTAACTCTGTGCTAAGTCAAAGTAGCCTATAGCTGTCACCAGGTCCAGGGTCCCATCTAACTTTGTGCTAAGTCAAAGTAGTCTATAGCCGTCACCAGGTCCAGGGTCCCATCTAACTCTGTGCTATTTTGCGCATGGATGGATGTTTGTTACTCAAATACGTCAAAACGGCTGAAAGGATCTTGATGAAATTTGGCACAGAGGTATATCTAAAATAACACACAGGATACTTTTCATCCCTAATAATTTTCGACATTCACGCGGGTGGAGCCGGTGGAGCCGTGGGCGGCAGCTAGTCTAACAAATCCTGCATGTCATTTTGACAGGCCACATGCAACAGGGCGGTTCTCCCACTCCGTTCGACCGCAACATGGGCACCAAGATGGCGGCCAAGTGCCTGCACTGGCTGGTGGAGACCATCCAGAAGGGGCCGGCCAACCTGCCCGACTCCGCCTGTCTGCTTGGCGTCGTAAAGAGACAGTACAAGTTCTCGCCTCTTGAGGACTTGAAGGCGCAGACTAACTTTGCGTAAGTTAAATTAAGAAACGATACTATTATCTTCTTCCAGTACCTAGAAACCGATATCAACCACGCATGATGCAATTTGCAGACAAGCAAACACATCGATAACCTATGACGACTCGACGAAAAAGGCGCGTATCCTTATGGACCTACGCGTCGGTCCATAAGGCTGACTGTCCATTGGAGCAGAGAGGAGAGCGAGCGGAGGCATTTTAACCAATAAAATCAGTGATTGACGTGAAGCGAAGATTTATGCAATTCCATTGGTTAATATTTCTCTGCTCCTCCAGTGGACAGTCAGCCTAAGCATAAGTGTTCCTATATTATAACAAACTGCTCACTTTTCATTTTCAGTCAGAGAATACCAAAGCAGCAATGGTGGATGAAGCTGCGTCCCTTGCTCCGTATCCTAGCCAAACACGAGTCGACTTACGAAGAAGAAGGCATGTACATGACCGTGGAACAAGGAGAAATCGATTCAGAAAACGTTATATAAAATCATTATATAGCATGCATCTATCAAAAATGGATCATAGTAAATATAATAATTATGTTAAATAATTTGAAAGTAAATCTGCCATCCATAATATATCGTTGCTTGAGGGATTTACTTTAAGTATCTACCTAGACCCATCTGTTCGGTCTATGCGCTTTTTGAATATTTTCAATCTTATTTTTATTTACTTTCTTATTGAATGTAACAAACGTGCATAATTTCATCTAATAATTTTGATAGATGTTGTTTTTATTGTAATCTCTGGTAGTCAAGTGTTTTATTTATCAAATGGCACAGAATATGCTCGAAAATTATTTTATATCATAATAAATATAAAATAGAAGTATTAGGAACGATTGTAGACTTTATGTAAAAGACGAAATCTTTTATAGTTATTTTAGTTTATAGGGTAAAATAATGAATAATTTTCATGACACTCATTTTATTCAATCTAAAATATTTATTTATAGGATTACTGTGTTAACTGTGGCTTTTTACTTCCACTGTCGTCGTTGTGTGGTTGATTGATCACTGCTTTAGCTATCAGTTACCGCGGGCCAATTAACAGGTGAATTTTAAAAATGGGCGTGGATATGTCCGAAACGATACCGAACAGCGACAAACACTCAAAGGTATCTCGGAGCCGATTCTGATGAAAACTAAAACTGCATCGCATCATTGGATTTTTAAAATTCATAATGTATGAATTAAAGACATTAAGTACCTACTTTAAAATATGAATCAGTTTATTTAAACCAATATTTACCTCATGATTGGCGTAGGCATGTCATTACTTCCCTTCATTTTCCAGAAAACCAATGATGGTCTGTATTTTAGTTTATACTAAGGATCAACTACACTAAGCCGACCCCAATATAGTTGGGAAAAGGCTAAGCAGATGATGACTAAGGACCGTCTCCACGAGCGAGAGAATCGCGGCGAGTTGACGTATTTTCACGCGCCGAAGATAATATCGAGGAGACGGCCTCTTAAGATCAGTCCTGAGACTGCATTGAATATTTCTAATAGTTACAGATTTGGCCATCGACGCACTTGTAAAATTCACCTGTAGACGAACAACAACCACAACAACTTTGTGCTATCACTATCACAAATATAATTTAGTTATAAACACTAATACTGCGTACATTAACACTGAGTGGCTGTGGACTGACTGTTAATTTTGTGCAAATAAAGGTGTTAATTTATTTTATTACGATCACTTTTATAGAGATTAATGTTTTAAGAATATTTTATTTAAAAATATATATTCTTTATAATTGGCAATCAAGTATTTTATATCCGAGATTATGTTCTAAATATATTAGAAAATAAGCGAAAAATATACTTAGTATGAAAAACAAAAACATAGATATTTCTGTTCATGTAATCAAATATAATAAGCATGTATGAAAATATTGTTGGAACTTATTTAAAATTATTTAATAAATTTTTTTGTCGGTTTTTCATAGTTTTACTAAATAGTTTTCTTAAAGATCGTTATTACGATCAAGTTTTTGTAGCGGGTCAATTTGTATGATAAATAGACACGTAACATTGCGGGCCTGTTGTGGGCGCGCTTTGAGTAATTTTTTAAATATTTTTTTCAATCATGGCGCATGCCACCGCCGTCTTTCGAGTGCCGCCCGAGGCGATGGCTCCCCCAGCCCCCCTCCCACGCTACGCCACTGGTCAGGTAATTAGATTTTTCCAGATTCATAGAGACGCAAGCTGTTTCCTTAAGGTGGAATCATATTATCGGACTGAATAGTGTGTACAGTCGGCGGACGTCCAGCGAGTCAGATTTCTATCGATGAGAGATGATGACCGATAGTATGGACAGTTCAATGTAATTTCATTATGCAGATACTTCTAAGTCGCGTCCATAAGCTGCGGCTTATTAGAGTTGTTTTAATTACAAGTATCGACCCTGAGATAACCCAATCCAGCTAATCTATTTTATTTATTGACATAGCGACAAAAAAAAATTAAAAAAGAAAAGTTAAAGTTTTTTTTTTCTATCGGCTAACTGGACATGAAAAATACATACCTACATTGGCTACTAACTGGCTTGTAATAAATACATTTTTTGTTAACTCGGCACAGCATCATACAGTGCCAAGATATATTAATATGGAAAACGCAAAGGCGCTTGCGCGCCAAATTCAAACTTAATTTTATTAAAGTGGCATACGTTGCTGTTGCTTCAGCTTAAAAAAAAAAAAAATTTTTTTCTAAAAGTTTCACATTTTTTTTTATCTCTATAATAATATTTTAAGCGTTCGGAAATTAACTAGTTTAAGATTTAGATAAAAAAAATAACGCTAAATTTTTATTTAGAGTGAAAAAAATTATACGGAAAGCGACTTGCACGCTAAACTTTTTGCTTGTTTTAACGAAGCATGTCCATGCTTATAATTATAGAGCAACTGCGAACACATTCAACGAGTTATTCTCCCATTTTTGGGTACCCATGATTTTATCTGGAATGCACGTGCAACCTCCTGCGTAATCCGTGTCCTTCTGACGCATGGACGCGTCCCGCACCCCGTGCACACTGTCTGCGGACTTTTTCAGCTGACAAAACATCCAGCGAGTCAGATTTCTATCGGACGTCCGAACGCTCAAGGTCAGCTCAAGGTTGCGTCCGCGGACGATGTCCGATAGTTGTACAGTTCAATGTAAATTCATTATACAGATACCTCTAAGTCGCGTCCATAAGCTGCGGCTGATGGACGCGTCCTATAAGATGATTCCACCTTTAAGTCGATGTCGTTCCGTCTCAGAATATTCGTAACAGGCGCGGTCCCAGGGAGGGGTTGTCGTTGGGTCATGACGCTCCCTAAAACCGTACACATCAAATTGACAAACCTTCTGCAAATAGACAAATCACGAACATTTCAACTAAAATTAACCGGGGTAGGGTACTGAAAATTTCGAGCTCGCTGCGCTCTCTCTTGCATTCTTAGTCGATAGTAAACAGAGGATCTTACCTATTCGAGGCAAAACCTATCCGAGAACATTTGTGGCTCGCTTTTGCATCCTCAATTATACAAGTTTTATGTTCTATGTCCTGTCTACTGGGTAGTATACATTTGTTTGGGTAGTATTCATTGTCTTTGTTGAACAGCGGTGGTCCGATGCCGACATCACGGCTAGCTATGCAGTACTTGTAGTTCCGATCGCCAATAACAGATGGCGCTCGCTCCACGAAGCTGCCAATAATAGTTAATTTTTGTTTGAATTTGGATTATATTTTTATAGATAAAAAAATTAATTTCGGACTAATCATTATCAGTAACTCTCTCATTTTACGGATTTTTTTGGTGTATTCTGTATGAAACAAAATAAATTAAAATAAACATTCAGTTGTACCTACCACAAACATTTTTATTCATTACTAGCAGCTGCCCGCGACTTCGTTCGCGACATACACGCGATATTATTATACCAATACTATTTGGATCAATAGATGGCATTGCAGGTATCTGTTTTACGTAGAATCTAAGTTGATTGCATCTACATTGCTACAAATTCCTACCAGGTTTATGTGTACAAGTTATAGGTATACTTTGGCTTTGTACTTTTTATCTACAATACAGAAAAAAAACTTTTTTACAAAAAATACAACCGACTTCCAAAAACAAAACACTACAAGGTACAAAATAACTTCGGAAGAAAGAAAAAGAAGTCGGTGGTTTTGGTTATTTTTTCGTTTTTTTGACACCGACTTCCGAAATTAAAGTTCTTTTCTTTCTTCCGCAGTTATTAAAAAAGTTTTTTATTGTTCACTTTTTAGTGGTACCTAGGTACCTGCGTACCCATTAACAGCGTACCGGCGCTATGTTATGTTAAGAACTGGTGTAAACACTAAAAAAAACATGCAATTTCAGCAATCCCAATCCCTTTGCTATCATTTATTGAAGAGTTCCGTTGCCTACCTCCGTAGTTCTTCGTCAGATCTTCACCAAATTGAAACTGGACCAGTCCAGGAAACAACTCTTTCAAACAAAAAAAGAATCATCCAAATCGCCTGACAATTGGCGAAAGTATCGCTGAACTAACATTTTTCATGGGATCTCATCATCAGATCCCAATTTATACTTTTCATCATCAGCTCAGCAACATGAGATGATGATTACGCATAAATCTTTTTTGTATGGGCGCTAATGGCTGCGACACAGTTTATAACTAATGCAGTCATTATCGTACTTAATTTTATTGTAATTCGTGTTTTTAGTTCCAATAAATATTATTATTATTATTATTATTATTACCAGGCACAAATATCTGAATTGCGTTAGAAAGTCTAGAAAAACATTGTATGTGCCTATAAAATTTGAGGGTTGCCCTCGGTTTTCGTGGGATCCCATCATCAGATTCTGATATGGTGACAATAGGACCAATCGAGAAGTATACCCTTTCAGATGAAACAAAAATGTTTCAAATCGGTTCATAAATGACGGAGTTATGAGGTAACAAACATAGGACTCGCACACGAAATGTTTCGTACCATAAACCTTACTTTTTATTATTTGTTGTTATAGCGGTAATAGATATACACAATCTGTCACGCAGCCCGCTGACAGACAGACGGACGAACGCGGACTCGGAGGCTTAGTAATAGGGTAGGTACGGAATTCTAAAAAACTAAAAAATAATTAAAGAAAAAAAGAAAAGGTTAAAGGCTAGTTTTATAAATAATTGTAAGTTAAACAAAACTGGTCGAAAAACCATGATACGTAATTTTAAAATCTTTAAATGTCCAGACTTTTCTTTCGGCCACCAATTTGAATGAAACAAGAATAAATGTTGCTCAGAAATAAGCTTAATCTAACTTTGAAAACTCCAACAAAATCTGTTCAGTATTTTCGGAGATTACCGTGAACAGACAGACAAAAAATAAAAATGCTCTTTTTGTGTTCTATTTTTTGAAAACCCGATTTTTTGAAACTCGATTTTTGGTATTTTTTGTGCAATGTACAGAAATCACGGTCTCTACTATTTTGTTATATATAATAATATGTATAAAAGATATAGATTAAATTGTTATATCTTCGATTGTAACAAGGCATCAAAAGATGCCTAATGTAAAATTTTATGAAAAATCCATTGCAAGGTTTTTATTAATTAATATAAACAAATTGGAATATTTATTTAAAACCATCCCAAAAAAAGATACAAACCATCTTTGCTAAATTTTTTTTTTAATTTGTGGCTATATCTAAACCATACATCCGCCATCTTAAGTGCTCCCCTAGTCCCCAGTGCAAGTGTGCGAGGGAATACGAGGTGGTTTTAGTCAGATGAAGTATGACAAACCCCTCTGTTCGCCCTAGGTCGCACGAGATACAATCATGAGAACTTCCAACACGATACTTAAACAAAAAAGTTTTTATACAATGCTAGACAAGACCATTGTCTAACATTGTATAATAAGAATTATATCTGTCTTCAAATTAATAATATTATGACATTGCTCGACATGAGCAATTTAAAGGATTAGACTACATACTGATTTTTGAAAATTTATTTTGGTTGCCTATGGTCGCCCGTTCCGGTACCCCACTAACTCACTATACTCCGAAGTGGGAGTTCTTAGAGTAAGACAGCTTTACATCCTATCTGTCACTCTTAAGATTTCAAAAAACCTCCCTGAGCACTTATGTTATATCAAGTAGAAGGGTTCAATGGGAAAGGGCTCGATGCCGTAAAACAATCACATTTACACGAAACTCAATAACCGACTCAACTACAACTAACTCAATTTAAATGCAAAATTACGGTTACAAAATGGTTAGTGACTCTGGACTATGAAATGACTGAAAATTTATTAACCAGAAAAAAAAAACGTTTTGATAGGTACTCACTGATATACAGGGTTATTTATAAAACATTACACGGTTATTTGTAAAGCTTATAATCATGTGTACTTTCACTGCCTAAGAGGTTGCTGGTGTTTTACAAATAACCCTGTATACCTCTATTTATATATTTATTACTCTATATCACAAATCTACATATTTATACATACATCCTCAGGTACCTACAACTCTTAACACCAACACAATGTATACACCCATGCAAACACTAACATACACACCATACCTACATGCATACCTATACGTACTTGGTTTCTTTGTGTATTAGTTTTTCTTTTTTGTATATTTTAAAAGATTATGAGTAGATTAGATCAAATTAATAAGTTTATTGTAACATAATTATATATTTATACCAATTACTTATAAAACAACAAATGTAAACGGAACGAAGGAGCCTGGAACACACGACCCAGGGTATCCTAGTGTGAGTTCCAGGAATCAATGCACTCGAATGTAATTTCCTAACAATAAACTATTCTATTCTATTTTATTTTCGTGAGCTCATCGGTTCATCTGTGAAAAGAGAAGTTCCGAACTAGTGTCAGTGAATGACAGATCACATCTTGTTCACTTTACCAAAGGTTCACTTCGCAAAATGACTATGAATGAGTGTTTCGTAAACAATCACTAAACAGTGAAAAGAGGATTCAAAGTTTCCTTTCCCTTCCCTGTACCTGAGATGGGCTTGCTCTTGAGCCTAGTCTAGTTTGTATGGAATATATTTGATGGTGGTCAGATTTACTTAAAACTTGATCTAAAATGACTTCGATATACTTAATTATTAATTTTAAGCCGCTGGCAGAAGCTTAGTACCAACTCATATACTCGTAAAATCAATAGTTTTGACTGACTGTTCTTAGTCTCCATCTGACATGAAGTATGAAACGAATCCAATAGGATGAAAACAATAACTTTGCAGATGTTTCTTGGCTTACTGATGTACCTGTACCTTTTAGTTCTAAGCCGATAATATATATTATCTGCGAGAGGTTCTCTAATGTACAATGATTTTAAACTACCTACCTTATTTTTTTTTTCAAAAGTGAGATTTTGGTATCGACAACGTATGTACGTAGCTGACTCTAGTGTGCGCCATTCTTCCACCCTCGCTGCCCAGACCCGCCGCAATGCGGCGACGCGGCGACGTTCCCGTCAATGTCCACTCCGACCCTTGCTCGAGCCAGCCCGCGCCGCTGAGGCTTTAGTCTATAGAGAGATAGAGGGAGAGTAGAGTAGGGACACCATTTTCCGCACTTAGACCCCCCCACTCGGTTCGTGGTGCTAGATGTTACAGCTACCGCCCTGGGAGTTAGAGGCGAGGGTTCTCACCTCACTGTATCGGCGATGCGAGGAGGTGCGGACGCGGGGTGGTGAACCGATGCAGCGCTAGATTGAGTTGCGTCGTTCACAGCTCCGCGAGGTCCTTGTGAGGGATTGGCCGGAAAGCATCGATGAGTAATAAAGAACTAGATACACAATCAGCGGCAAAAATGTCCTGACCGAATGAGCACCGACTGGAACATTTGGTGCGCTGTTCATTTTGAAGCATTCGAACGCTCCGACGGTAAACATGCACATTGCTCGTTTAAAAATTGCAATAATCACACATCTTTTTTTTTTAGGATGGGAAATCATCAAATGACTCCTTCCGCTCTGGGTAAAGCAGGAGGGAGTGTCAGACTCTTACTGACTAAAACCCATCCGTGATCCTCCTAGTGCCTTTTGCGTTCTAGGGTACGGTGCCTCTTTGGAACGAAGTCCGCAGCCCCAGCAGGCACGGTCCCTAGCGGGCCCCGTCTTTAATGCTGACAGCTCTTTGAGGCGCGCGCCGGACACAGCGCGCCGTCGACCCGGGCCTGGTTCTGATCAGACGGCGAGCCACCCAATGCTCGCCGTCCGGAGACCCGCGCCTACAGTGGTCGAGAATCGTCATGCGACTCCCGACGCCCGGGGCGTCTTCTTCTGTTGCGGCGGCTGGGGCGTGAGGTTTACCTTTCTCTCACGCGTTCGGCTTCCTCCTTTGCTAGCATTACTGCTTCGCAGAAGGAGGTGACCGCTTCTTATGTCTCCTCGCGGACCATGGCTTGAACCAGGGCCGGACGCGAGAGATCGCCGCCGAATAATCACACATCTAGGACGTTAAAAAGGATGGTGTTTCATATTTTCGGTAAGTATCATTATATAATTGTTATCACTGTATTGTAAATGCTGATATTTTGTCAAAAAATCACGTAATTTTTTTTTTTAATTTAGTTCTTTTAGGAGTTATAAAGCATCTCAATTGTAAAGACTTACTAAACGTATTAATCATAGTATCGCATGGTCCACTTAAATTGTTCGGGTTATGTGTGTTGATTCTGTTCCATTTGTTGGAGACAAATTCGAACTTTAAAACATGCGTAAAAGGTTTTAATCGAACTTTTACTTGGGATTGTGTATCTAGTTCTTTATTAGTAATCGATGTCGGAAAGGCAGCCTGTCACTATCGAGTCCATTCGGCCAGTGCTCGACAAAAGGCTCACGAGGAAGCACGGCTCCCTGCCGTTTCGGGCGACGCAGGTGCTCTGGGTGCATGGCTGCTTTGGGAAGTACCTGTGTCGCATGAACTGGGAGCCGGACGTTCGATGCCATCACTGCACTGACTGTCGGGAAGACACGGCGCAGCACACATTGGCAGAGTGTGCTGCATGGGAGGAGCAGCGCCGTGCCCTCGTATCCGAAGTGGAACCCGACCTGTCGCTGTCGGCCGTCGCTCGTTTAATGGTCGGGTCCGAGTCGAGAGATGCAGTGATCTCCTTTTGTGAGGCTGTAATTTCGTAGAAGGAGGCTGCGGAGAGAGAGGGGAGGCCGTGGCCACTCTTCCGTGCCATAGCAGGCGACTAGGTAGGCGGTGGAGGGTGGACAACGACCTCTTCCAGCCCCCATAGAATGGTCCGGAGGGACGGTGCACTCGGGATCGTCCGCCGCCTCTCATCCAGCAGGACCCGACGCGGCGGCACGTAGTTTCACACGCACCTCTATTGGACGTCGCAGGGGGAGTTAAACACCTCACTACTCCCGCGGGCCTGAGGTGGCCCGCATAGGCGTGACCGGCTACGACTAACCGGGGAACGTGGAAGGCATACTAGTTCTCACGTCCCCGGTACAAGTGTGGAAAGGAACACCAAGGTGGTTTTTAGTCAGTAAGAGTCTGACAGACCCTTTGCCCGCCCTAGACTAAGCAAACAACTTTCCACCCCGGCAACAGAACAAAAAGGTGTCCTGGCTAAGTTAGCCAGCCTAGCTCAAACCAGAAGCACAGAAGTTTCCGGGGCTTCGCGAAGCGACCTTACCGTTCCGAGGATTAGTTCACGTTGGGTAGCCACAGCCTCCCAGGTCTTTCAGGAGGACGTGGGCGGCTGTCTGTCTGTCCGTCTATCACAGCCAGTTTTCTTCGGATCTACTGGACCGATTTTGTTGAAATTTGGTATACATATGGAATTCTGTGACCCAAACACGAGACGAGGGGTCACTTTTGGGGGTCCAACTAGAAAATTAAAAACTGTATTGTGTGACATATTAAATAAAAGGGCTTACTGTGAAGGTTTTGAAGTTATTCAAGAAATTATACTAAAAATAATATTCCCCCCCATATCTCCGAAACTAATGAGCCTAAAATAAAAAAAAAAATGCAGATAATAATTCTATACCTAAAGATTACAAAAAAACCTATCAAGAACTCTGTACTGTTAAAATAATTTGCACGATGGGTCGTACAAGTTGCTGGATTGGAGGGTTGAAATGCGACAAGACACTGTCACTGTGAGAAGGTGCTACCACGTGGGATGTACTTAATTGAAAATACTTTTTTCCTCTGTAGATGGTAGCGAGTACGGTCCCTGCTGAGCCAAACCCTCTGTCTCGTGGTAGACAGAAAGGACTCTATGAAGTCACTGAAGGCGCTGATATATGGAGAGGAACTCGTATGGAGATAAACTGATTTGTTTTGGCCCGCGGGCCCCTTTTCATCTGCCTAGCCTTTTCCCAACTATATTGGGGTCGGCTTTCAGTGAAACCGGATTCAGCTGAATACCAGTGCTTTACGTGGAGCGGCTGCCTACCAGACCTCCACAACCCATTGACTGGGTAACACGGTACATCATGGCAAGACTGGAGTCAGATTTACTGGCTTCTGACAATCCGTAACGACTGCCAAAGATCTACAAATGACAGCCGGGACCAACGGCTTAACGTGCTTTCCGAGGCACGGAGGAAACTCGTTATGTTAAGACGGTCACCCATCCACAGACCAACCTTGGCAAGCGTTGCTTAACCTTCAAGATCGACCCGTGCGGCTGTTATTATTTAGCCACGAGCTCCTCGTCCGCGGGCCCCTTTTATAAGGGTCTTTTGGGGTCAGTTTCACCCCGGTCGGTGGGGGTAGAACGGTACTCGCTACGGTTGTTTATTCATAAAACTACAAACTGTTTTCGGCGTGGTTTACAAAGAGACAAATAGGTACGGTCACAAAACTTTAACCAAATAATACAAACAAGGGATTTTAACTGTTGCCGGACGTTAATAAATATTAGAGACAAATACACCATTTTGTTAATGGGCAGGCATAAAACTCACAAAACAAGGGATCTTTAACTATAGGTAATAACTTAAAAAACTACAATAAGATCCAAACGTTTTATAAAGCGTCGAACTGTCCCTCACATCTGGCTGCTTTCTAAAAATATGTTGCCGACTAACGGTATTCTAATTACTTAAAAATAACACGTACCTATCTCTTAACTATAAACCTAAGACTATAATGCGGCTGTCCTGCACATTTCTCCCGCCGTGCGTCGTCCAGCTCAGTAACGCTGGCGGCGCAATTATTAAAAACGGTGCAGGATCGTCGCTGTCGACCGTGACACGAGCGTAAAGCACAGGCACGACGTCCTCAGGTGGCTGCGCAGGCACGACGTCCTCAGGTGGCTGCGTAGGCACGACGTCCTCAGGTGGCTGCGCAGGCACGACGTCCTCAGGTTGCTGCGCAGGCACGACGTCCTCAGGTGGCTGCGCAGGCACGACGTCCTCAGGTGGCTGCGCAGGCACGACGTCCTCAGGTGGCTGCGCAGGCACAACGTCAGGAGCAGGCTGCGCAGACAGTGTGTTCGGTGCAGGCTGTGCTGGCGTGACATTCGGAGCAGGCTGCCTAAGAATGACGATCCCAGGCGCATGTACGATGATCAGATCAGTCTGCGCAGGCACGTTTGGAGCAGCTTTCGCAGGCACGACGTTGTCAGGTGGCTGTGCAGACATAACGTTCGGAGTAGGCTGCGAGGGCACGACGTTCGGAGTAGGTTGCGCAGGCATGACGTTATGTGCAGACTCCGCAGGCACTATGTTCGGAAGAGGCGATCGCAATCTGTACGATGAGTCGCGTAATGCTGGCGTTGTGACAAGGCTCGTAGCAGGCGGCGCTGGCGATCGCGATCTGTGCGATGAGTCGCATATTGTTGGCGCTGTGACGAGCTTCGTAGCAGGCGGCGCTGGCGATCGCGATCTGTGCGATGAGTCGCACAATGTTGGCGTTGTCATGAGGTACGTAGCGGGCGGTGCTGGCTATCGCAATCTATGCGATGAGTCGCACAATGTTGGCGCTGTGACGAGGTTCGCAGCAGGTGGCGCTGGCGATGAGTCGCACAATGTTGGCGCTGTTACGAGGTTCGGAGGAAGCGGCGCTGGCGATCGCGATCTGTGCGATGAGTCGCACAATGTTGGCGCTGTGACGAGGTTCGTAGCAGGCGGCGCTGGCGATCGCGATCCGTGCGATGATTCACACAATGCTGGCGCTGTGACGAGGTTCGTAGCAGGCGGCGTTGGCGATCGCGATCTGTGCGATGAGTCGCACAATGTTGGCACTGTGACGAGATTCGGAGCGGGCGGCACAGGCGATCGCGATCTGTGCGATGATTCACACAATGCTGGACCTGTATTCGATGACCGCTGCGTAGGCGCGGCTAGCCAGGATGCGGAGGCAATCGCTGGCCCTGTGTTCAATGGCCGGTGCGTAGGCACGGCTAGCCAGGATGCGGAGGTAATCGCTGGCCCTGTGTTCGATGGCCGCTGCGTAGGCGCGGCTAGCCAGGATGCAGAGGCAATCGCTGGCCCTGTATTCGATGGCCGCTGCGTAGGCGCGGCTAGCCAGGATTCGGAGGCAATCGCTGGCCCTGTGTTCGATGGCCGCTGCGTAGGCGCGGCTAGCCAGGATGCGGGGGCAATCGCTGGCCCTGTGTTCGATGGCCGCTGCGTAGGCGCAGCTAGCCAGGATTCGGAGGCAATCGCTGGCCCTGTGTTCGATGGCCGCTGCGTAGGCGCGGCTAGCCAGGATGCGGGGGCAATCGCTGGCCCTGTGTTCGATGGCCGCTGCGTAGGCGCAGCTAGCCAGGATTCGGAGGCAATCGCTGGCCCTGTGTTCGATGGCCGCTGCGGAGGCGCGGTTAGCCAGGATGCGGAGGCAATCGCTGGCCCTGTGTTATACTAGGTGGCCGGGGCGCTGCAGCAGCAATTGCTGGCTGCTTTAGTCTTAATGTTTCTCCCTCTTGATTGGGAGTAACCCGCGTAGTGATCCTACTTTCAGGCACGAGGCGCGGAGGTATTGAGCTTACTCCCGCCGGTGTGGTCGCCGGGGTATTCCAAGACACGGCCGTGGTGGTCACTAGAACTATCGGTTCACACCGGGACTTCGAATCAGGTCGGACCTCTTGCGTTCGGTGTGGTTGATCATCTATGGCGAGCAGTTAATAATAATAATAATAATATTCTTTATTGCACGATTAGGAGACAACCATACATAGTAACTTAATTATAGGATATAAACATACACAAAAATCATTTAAAGTTATTATTACAATATTTTTGACCGATCAACAGTAGTGGAATGTAACGAATGTAATTAAAATGGTTTGGTTGTCTTAAGCCTGATTCGCCCTATCCCCTCGAACTAGTATAAAACTGTATCACGAGCGGATAGTCTTCCTCAACCCTAAAAACAACCATTTCCCACAGGGTTCCAGTTACAAGTTACATAGTTAAGCAGAATGCAGATGGATTTTTTACTGTATTGGTACAATAATAAATCATAGAACTGAGTTAAAAAGTTAAGATATCAATTAAGTTACATGATTCGAATTGTCTGTTATATTTTGTGTTTAGGTACTTGTGTGTGGGATGTTTTTTTTTTTTTGGTATGGATCTGTGTGTGTGCCTTATTATTTATGTGCCTTAAGCCTTGTTTATACCAAAATGTTCAATAGATTTTCAGTTTTCAGTTTCAGTTGACTACATTGCAGCCAGTTCTGTGGTCTATCTTCATTTGTAGCTTCAGTAATGACTGAAGCGAGTTCCTCTTTATCGCTGAATTCCGCTTCTAGTGTAGCGAGACGGGCAGCGGCTAATTCGGCCTTAGCTTTGGATGCTGCTTCTATTTCAGCGAAACGTTTGGTGGCTAATTCAATCTTAGCCTTATATGCTGCTTCTATTTGAGCAAGACGTTCGGTAGCTAATTCGACCTTTAGCTTAGATGCTGCTTCTATTTGAGCGAGACGTTCGGTAGCTAATTCAACCCTTAGCTTCGCTAGACGATATTTCTTGCTTTTGCTGGACGTACTGGACACTTGCTTGCTTCGACGGTCATTTGCCAATGTGTCGCTAGCTATGACATCTTGTTGTTGACTTGTCGGCGCTTCCGATGTAGTCACAATTTCTTCAGTAGACGTCACTGCCGCTGTAGCGTAAGTCGCTATATCGATGTTGGCTGTGGTTGTCGATGCTAGGTGTCTTCTTCTTCCGGTGGAAAGCGTGACCGGCATCTTGCTTCTACTCCTCAGATCCGGCTCGAAGGACCAATTTGCACGATGGGTCGTACAAGTTGCTGAATTGGAGGCCTGAAATGCGACAAGACACTGTCACTGTGAGAAGGTGCTACCACGTGGGATGAACTTAATTGAAAATACTTTATCCTCTGTAGATGGTAGCGAGTACGGTCCCTGCTGAACCAAGCCCTCTGTCTCGTGGTAGACAGAAAGGACTCTATGAAGTCACTGAAGGCGCTGATGTATGGAGAGGAACTCGTATGGAGATAAACTGATTTGTTTTGGCCCGCGGGCCCCTTTTATAAGGGTCTTTTGGCGTCAGTTTCACCCCGGTCGGTGGGGGTAGAACGGTACTCGCTACGGTTGTTTATTCATAAAACTGCAAACTGTTTTCGGCGTGGTTTACAAAGAGACAAATAGGTACTGTCACAAAACTTTAACAAAATAATACAAACAAGGGATTTTAACTGTTGCCGGACGTTAATAAATATTAGAGACAAATACACCATTTTTTTAATGGGCAGGCATAAAACTCACAAAACAAGGGATCTTTAACTATAGGTAATAACTTAAAAAACTACAATAAGACCCAAACGTTTTATAAAGCGCCGAACTGTCCCTCACATCTGGCTGCTACTTAAAAATAACACGTACCTATCTCTTAACTATAAACCTAAGACTATAATGCGGCTGTCCTGCACAAATAACACGTTAAAAAAATGAAATTGCTTCGGAACCTTTTGCACGCAAGTCCGACTCGCACTTGGCCAGTTTTTTTTTGTTCGAATTTCATTTTACCGAAAACTGTTGACCGACGTATTTTTAGGGTTCCGTACCTCAAAAGGTAAAAAAGGTACCCTTATAAGATCAATCTCTTGTCTATCTGTCTGTCCGTGTGTTACTACCGATTTTCTCAGGAACGGGTGGACCTAGCAAATCGAAAGTTATACTATTTAACCAGATACTGAGGTTTATAGTCCCTATTAAGGTGTACAAAAATCAAGGTCCTGAGTCAACACGATAAAAAGAAATGGGCAACCTTGTAGTCAGGATTATCCATCAGCTTGCTCTGAAATACTCTCTTGTGGAGTCGGAGGTGCCGTACCTACTACAGGTATGTGACCGACCCAGTTCTCGATAATGGCAATATCCCATTGTACTGGGATCGGTCCATCATCACTGACAGGATTTTTGCCAATAAGCCTGATATAGTGGTGGTGGACCGAATTGTGAGGCGTGCAATGATTGTAGACATAACCGTCCCACATGATGAGAACCTCGTGAAAGCCGAGAAAGATAAACAAATCAAGTGACTTGGCTCGCGAAGCGACATGTGGGAAGTGGACTCCGCAATCATTGTACCGATAGTCGTGACAGCCAGCGGCTTAATAGCCACGAGCCTCGACCAACACCTCAGGAGGCTCTCGTTATGCAGCTGGATCAAGGGCTTGATTCAGAAAGCGGTACTTCTGGACACGGCTCGTATTGTTAGGAGGTTCCTCTCTCTGGAGCCCTGGCCTTGGTAGCTTAGACCTTGTTCCCGATACCGGTGGGCTACTATTTTTACTACTCTGTCAAGAAAGTACCGGGAAAAGATCAATAATACACAAAATGTCTGTTATTCATCCAAATTTATTTTATCACCTTCAAAGTATGCTCCTTTAGAAACGATACACTTGCGCCAACGAATAATCCATTCATCAAAACATTTTATAAACGCTGCTTCCGGAATTGAACTCAGTTCTCGCCGCGAATTCTCCTTTATGTCTTCTATCGATTGAAAACGGGTGCCACGAAGTGGTAATTTGAGTTTAGGAAAAAGAAAAAAGTCAGCAGGAGCCATATCTGGTGAATATGGTGGTTGCTGGATGGTATTTGTTGAGTGTTTGGTTAAAAATTCGTTCACAATGATAGCCTTGTGCGAAGGCGCATTGTCGTGGTGCAAAATCCAAGAATTTTCTTTCCACAAATCTGGCCTTTTTCGTCAAATTTGCTCTCTTAAACGCCGCATAACGCTCAAATAATATTCTTTATTTACCGTTAGACCTTCCGGTAAGAATTCAGAGTGCACAACACCGCGATAGTCAAAGAAAACAGTCAACATGACTTTGACTTTTGATCGACTTTGGCGTGGTTTTTTCGGTTTCGGTTCAGTTGGAAGGCGCCACTCCGAAGCTTGTTGACTAGTTTGCATGTCAAACTCGTAAACCCACGTCTCGTCACCAGTAACAATGCGTTTCATGAATGTTGGGTCCGAACTGACTCGTTCTAGCATGTCCTCAGCGACTTTCATGCGATTGAGTTTTTGGAGAAAATTCAGATCTTTTGGGACTAGCCGAGCAGCAACATGTTTCATACCCAAATGATTAGTTTAAATGGTACGGATCGACTCGTGAGATACAGAAAGTTCGGCGGCTGTCTCTCTCAGAGTTGAATGGGGATTTTCAGTCACTATTTCCTTCACTTTTGCGATATTAACTTCAGTTGCAGACGTTGACGGCCTACCAGAGCGAGGCAAATCTTCCATCACATCTCGACCGCTTTTGAACGCTTTGAACCACTCATAAGCACGAGTTTTTGATAAAGTCGATTCACCGTAAGCCTTCTGTAACATTTTCAGTGACTCCGAACACGAAATTCCATTGGCGATGCAAAATTTAAGACAAACTCTTTGTTCGATATTTTTGTCCATTATGAAATTCGCAATACACACTATATATGATATTACTAAAACCAGCACTGTATTTAATATAAATAACAGATGCAACTCAAACTCCGCGCCAAAATGGAAAACAGTTGTGCCAATCTAACAACTACAAAAAAAACAAAAATTTGAATTTGGAACCATAAACAAATCATCCATTCCCGATACTTTTTTGACTGAATGTATATTTTTAAACGTTTTTTTTTTATTGAAATATTTAAAAATATAATTGTATGTATTTATGATTTATAAAAAAAAAGTATAAAAATTCACCTAATTGTAAATTCGAAATTTTGAAACAAGTGGGTGATGTTTTATTTTTTATAAATTTGTACTTTAAATCGCTCTCCTGTAAAGTTTACCCAATGTCGCTTAGTAAGGATTGTCTTTCAAGCGTCGATATGTATATTGGTATTACAGAAGGTGTATCCGGGGGTATATAAATAGCAAAAACCACCGTATTTTTAATCTGCTTCTGATATTATAGGTTCTTCAACAGAAATACGAGTAACTAAGTTTTCCTTAAAATAGACAACCACATCCTCATTTTGGATACGATTTTAGTTGAAGAAAAGCAATTATATCTATCCAAAGGAGGTACACAGTGGGAAGGATGCCATCTTCCCACTTTGTCAGCCACCAGCACTCAGTCAGAACAGTCTATCAAATAGAATATCAATTTCGATGAATTTTGGTGAAAATAAAATACTTGTGTTCCTTGTGATAGTAAAATACTTTGACGCGCGCAAAGCCGCGGGCAGAAGCTAGTCTACAATGTAAGATTTTTAAAAGCACCAAGTTTTTTTTTTTAATACTTACAGCGGTTAGTAGCGGGCGGTCCTGAAAGCGTTCAAGACCACCCTTAAGCAGTCATGAAACTATAAAAGCAGAACAATTATAGTATTGATGCATAGTATTCATTGTACCGTAATAAAAGATGCAGTGGACAAGAGTGATCCTCTTACTTTTGGTAATGTATATTTAGATTTATAATACTTACTTCTGCTTACTAACTTATTATTTTATTTACCATTGTAACCTTTGTGGCATAGTTACCCGGCCGCCATTTTGATTTTTTTCTTCAAAATGAAGCATGTATATTTAACTTGAAAAAAATAATAATGTTTCATTCATATAAATGGTTGAATCAAGCCGAGTACTTTTAGAATACAATCCACTACATCGTTATTATAAGCACGTGATTAGTTCATTTTTAATGTTTTTTATTACTCTTACACGGCGACTTTACCTCCAAATATCTCGGTACCGTGGCAATTTTCCGTGTTGCATTTTTTGTATGTAGAAGGGTCATCTAATATGATTACATGTTGCATCAAGTGCCACGATTTTGAAAAAAAATAAACATTACTATGGTTGTTGGCTATGCCAGCTCGCCCAGCTCCTTGCTTGTCCTGTCAAATTCTGCCGAAAATTAGGCTAACTTTGCAATAATTCTTATTCATAGCTCTGTTTATCTTTTAACCCACTTCAAAAAAAGGAGGAGGGTCTCAATTCGATTGTATTTTTCTTTTTTTTTGTGTTTGTTACCTCATAACTCCGTCATTTATGAACCGATTTGAAAAAAAATTGTTTCATCTGAAAGGGTATATGTACGGGTCAACCACCGTACAGCACGTTTACCTGGGTCATCATTATTACGCCACCCGCTCAGTATGTTTCCATCATTTATATTATTGCACTTACATCGCAATAGTTCAGTACGTAATTCGGCGACATACCGTGCGCGTGACTCATAATCCCAAATCGATCACCATTCATCCTAGCATAAATTAATCTTAATCTTACATTTGTGGAAACAGACAATACAGTGAATTTATTAACCTTGAACTGACTTTCATCTCTTATCTCATCCTTTATCTCTATCTTAATCCAACCCCGAACATTGGTCCTTCGAGTACGTTAGCGGGACCGAAACGCGTGTGCAAAACTTTGTGCTTTGTTCTTTTGTGTGTGCGTTTTACCGGTTTCGTTATACGCAATTAGAAACCTTGGAACATACAGTGTGCGTTATCTCGTGATCCTGTTGAATTCCGGTGCCTAGAAAGGCGCCACTTTGCCTCATCTCGTGATCCTGTTGAATCCCGGTGCCTAGGAAGGCGCCACTTCGCCTCATCTCGTGATCCTGTTGAATCCCGGTGCCTAGGAAGGCGCCACTTTGTCTCATCTCGTGATCCTGGTCAATCCCGGTACCTAGGAGGGCGCCACTCATCTCACCTTGCGATCCTGTTCGACCCCGAAGTAACCCTACAAGTAAGGTATCTTTCTTCTCACTATGGCTACAATGGAAGACATTTTAGCTACTCAACAGCAAATCATTGAAGGCATAGATAGACTTTACTCCAACTTCAAGATGGAGCAGAGCGGAAGACCCCCGACTACCTACGTCGACGATTAGAAAGCCTAGAGCAATATTTTACGGAGTTTCATAACAATCATATGAATTTGTTATCCTTTGGTGATCGATCTCATGCGTATTTTACTACAGATCAGTATGATCAAATGAAGGTGAAATATAGCAATATTAAAACAGCCATTCAGAATTATAAGCCTTCCACAGACAGACCTCAAACCCCTGTATTGAAACCCCCTACTTTTCAACCATCTTCAATATCTCAAACCTCGAACCTCTCATCTCAAAATAATCCTCCTAAGGATAGCGTAAATATAGAAGACCTCTTGAAGAAACAAGCTACTAATTTTAGGGCTTTTTCAAGAGAAGCTGCTGACATTGATCTCAATCTTATCTCTGAAAAGTGGGAGTTTGAAGACATCCTAAAAACTTTAAAAACTCGTTGGGCAGCTATTGACACCCTACATTGGGAACTGGACAACGAGCTCAACGGCTCCAACGCCCAGTACGACGAGCAATTCTCGAACTACGAGAAATATTATAAAACACTGAAAAGGGATATTAACCGAAAGATGTGGTCGGTGGCTCATATTGAGAAATCGACCCCAAAAATGGAAATAACTACTTTTGAAGGAAGTTATACGTCCTGGATATCTTTCAAAGATCTTTTTACAGAAACTGTACATAATAATCCATCTTTATCGAACGCCCAAAAAATGCAGTTCCTGAAAAGTAAGATCAAGGGCGAGCCGGAAAAATTAATCCAACATCTTCAAATAAGTTCAGACAACTACCCCGTTTGTTGGAATATCCTTACGCATCGCTATGACAATAAGCGTCGTATTTTGTATCTCATCTCAAAAACCTCCTAAATATCTCGACATCTCAGCAAAAATCAGCAAGTCACCTCAAACGGATCCACGATACAACGTACGAAAGCGTAAACGCTATAAAAAATCTCGGAATCGATGTATCTACTTGGGATCCCTTCCTCGTATGTATCCTAGCAGAGAAATTAGACTCCGAAACCAACGATGACTATATAGATTCGTTGAAATCTCCAAAGGTGTTGCCAGTATTGGAAGAATTTCTTCGGTTTTTGGAGAATAAGTTTACGTCGCTGGAAACTTCACGGAAGAAACAAGAACCCTTTATTCAAAGGTCATCTCAATCCCAACACGCATCTTCATCATCTAAAGGGTATCTTAATAACCAACAATCTCATTCGAAAGGATTTAATTCTCGTTTCAAACAAAATAACAACACCTCAAATCATACCTATTCGACAAACCAGGTCATTTCGCAATCGTCAAAGTCCGATTGGAAAAATAACGAAAGACGTAAACAATGTGGTATTTGCAATGCAAGCGATCATCGCATACAAAACTGCCAAAAGCTGGCAAAAATGCATCCATCGGCTCGTAGAAACGCAATCGCAAATTTGAACCTTTGTATCAACTGTTTGCACTATCACGAAGGTAGAAAATGCCTTTCGGAAGTAAAGTGTAAAGAGAGCAATAAAGACCACAATACGATTCTACATGAGTGTTTTACGTCAAGAAATGCTAATTCGGATGCTTCGCGATCGGGGCTGAATGCGGTCACTATTACGAAATCTCCACCTCAGCAAGGTATGAACACCTTAGTATCTATGCAAAATGATCCTACAGAAATACTCCTCGCGACAGCAATTATCAAGGTTCAAGCAGCTGACGGATCTTACGAAAGAATGAGAGCTCTTCTAGACCAGGGATCTCAGACCTCCATCATTACTGAACGAGCTGCACAGCTCCTAAACCTGCGTCGGCAAAAATGCACTGGACTTATCTCTGGAATCGGAAACAATGAAAATAGCTGTAAGGGCATGAGCTCTATTAAGTGTATGTCGTTAATTAATAACTACACTTTCGAATCCGACGTATTTCTAATGAAAAGACTAGTCAAGAATTTGCCTACGCATACGTTCACTAAACCCAACTGGCCAACTCTTAACCAAATAACCCTAGCTGATCCTGAATTCTACAAAAGTAGGCCAGTTGATATCTTATTCGGCGCTGACGTTTATTCCCAAATCCTATTGGATGGTATCTGCCGTTCCGAGGGAATGTTACCCATCGCCCAGCAGACACAGCTGGGATGGATCCTAAGCGGTAACTGTAAAACATTTCAGTGCAATGTGATCCTAAACAATCTCACCGATATCCAACAGTTCTGGGAAATGGAGGACATTCGCGAACCCTTATCAATATCTCAAGAAGATCAAGCTTGCATTGACTTCTTTCAATCCTCAACCTCAAGGCGCGAAGACGGCAGCTATGTCGTGAAAATAACTTTTAAAGAAAATTTTGAAGAAAAGTTGGGTGAATCTAAAAATAAATCCATTGCGCAATTCTTTCAAACAGAAAGGAAATTAATTAAGCAACCAGACTTGGCACGTGATTATAAATTGTTTATGTACGAGTATTTAGAGCTCGGACGTATGATCCCCGTTGCGACACATGTATACGTAACCCCAGATTGCTACCCTTCGCATCATGGCGTACGTCGAGCTGAGTCATTAACTACAAAATTACGAGTTGTTTTTAATGCCTCTGCAAAAACCTCCACAGGTCACAGTCTCAACGATCTTATGTGCAGGGGGCCGAACCTGCAGCAGGATCTCTTAAGTCTCATCCTAAAATGGAGACAGTTTAAATACGCATTCACGGCTGATATTGAAAAAATGTTACGTAAAATTTGGCTCCATCCTGATCATCAAAAGTTCCAGAAAATTATTTGGAGAAATCATCAATCCCAACCTTTGCAAGAATATCAGCTAGTGACTGTCACCTACGGTACAAAAGCTGCACCTTTCCTGGCCATGAGGACACTGAAACAACTTGCCATCGATGAAAGGCCAAATTATCCCAATAGCAGCGCTCCTGATATCTTAGAAACCTCTTTTTACATGGATGACCTCATGCATGGAGCTCATACCGCGACAGCTGCTAAACATCTCAAAGCAGAGATGATAAACCTTCTTAAGTCAGGCGGCCTCAATCTTAGAAAATGGCGCTCGAACTTGCCGGAACTGTTAGACGATCATATTAATCCTCAAGATGAAGAATTTCATTTTAAACAGCCAGAATCTACAAAGGCTTTAGGCTTTCGCTGGAATCCAAAAGAAGACTATTTTATCTTTCATCCAATAGAAATTACCACAGAAAGTATCCCAACAAAACGACAATTCTTGTCTGAAATCTCAAAAATCTTTGACCCCTTGGGCTGGTTGTCACCAGTCACAATAAAACTCAAAATATTATTTCAAGAAACTTGGAAAACGGAATTAGGTTGGGATCAACCGATTCCTCATAATATTGTCCAAGAATGGAATAAAATAAAGGCCGACTTACCTTATATATCCCAATTTAAAATACCACGATGGATACAAACCAAAGATAATGATATAATTGAGCTTCATGGGTTTTGTGATGCCAGCACAAAAGCCTACGCTTGTGTAGTTTATTGCAAAATTACAAGAAACCACAAGACATACGTAACCCTTGTCGCTGGAAAATCTAAAGTGATACCTCTGAAAAAATCTCAATCTATACCTCGCTTGGAACTTAGCGGAGCTCTTTTATTATCAAAATTTATGGCCAAAATATTCTCATCCCTATCTGATCTCAAAATCCGTGCTTATGGCTGGGTAGACTCCATGGCAGTACTAGGATGGATAAATGGTGAACCAGAAAAATGGAAACCCTTTGTTGCCAATCGAGTAAAAATGATTTGCGAAATTATCCCAAAAAATAGGTGGCAGTATGTGAAATCCCAAGAGAATCCCGCAGATTGCGCTAGCTGTAGTCTGACTGCATCCCATTTAGCAAATCATTTACTTTGGTGGCACGGACCCGATTGGTTACCTCAATACAATCCTGAACCCATCTTATATAAAACAACTGAAGATCTCAGAAAGAAAAAGCTAGTAAACACTATTACTGCTGACTCTAGCAATTCCGTTATAAAACAATTATTAGAGAAATACAGCAGTAACAAGAAAATCATCCGAGTTTTAGCCTATGTAAACAAATTCAACGACATCTTAATTTACAAAAAGAAGCGTGAAAACTATTTTAGTCTGCATGACCTCAAACGAGCGACGGAAATGTTAATAAAACATGTGCAACAAGAATACTTTTTCAAGGAAATATCTCAACTTGAAAAAGGTGAACCTTTAAGCAAAAAAAGCCAGATCTTGAATCTCAATCCCATCTTAGACAGCCACGGAGTACTCCGTGTCGGTGGACGGCTAAAACATTCGAGTTTAGATCCCGAAATGAAGCATCCCATTATCATGCCAAATCAAACTAAATTAGCTGATCTTATAATAGACGAATCCCATAAATTAGTATTCCATGGCGGAGTGAAAATGACGAGTGGATTTATACGACAAAAATACTGGATAATTGGAGGAAACCGCGCTACAAAAAAACGATTAAGAATGTGCGTAAAGTGTAGAAAACACGATCCCATTCTAAAACATCAACTCATGGGTGACTTGCCTTCATCCAGATTAAATCCTAGTCGACCCTTTTATCATACCGGTATTGACTACACTGGACACGTTTTGGTGAAAGCGAACAAAGGTCGCGGCATCAAAACAGATAAAGGATACGTTGCAGTATTCATATGTATGGTTACAAAGGCCATACATTTAGAACTCGTATCTGATCTCACAGCGTCGGCTTTTCTTGCAGCGCTCAGACGTATGTCAGCCAGAAGAGGAGTTCCATGGCACATCTACAGTGATCAAGGAACTAACTTCATTAGAGCTAACAAGATCCTAAAACAAGAAATATTAGAAATCTCAGAAATCTTATCAAGCCAAGAAACATTATCACGTCGCAGAAATGAACATTGAGTGGCATTTTAATGCTCCGTCATAGCCTTCTGCTGACGGACTTTGGGAAGCTGCGGTTAAAAGTTTAAAACATCATCTTAGGCGTGTTGTTGGTGAGCAAAAACTCACCTACGAAGAATACAGCACCCTCCTGTCTCAACTCGAAGGTTGTTTAAACTCTCGACCACTTTGTCCTTTGAAGGAGGATCCCGAGGACATAGACTTTTTAACCCCGGCACACTTTCTTGCAAGTGGGCCTACCTTAACGATCTTTGAAACAGAAAATGATCTTAGGACTCGGTGGCACTTGGTACAAAAAATCTATAGAGATATTTGGGCCCAGTGGAAAAATGAATATCTCTCACAGTTATCCATTAGAGCTAAATGGAGACAATCTCAAAAGAATCTCAATCTCAACGATATTGTTATCATCAAAGATGAAAACTTCCCGCCTGGGAAGTGGGCTCTAGGGCGTGTCGTAGAACTGCACCCTGGATCTGACGGACACGTTAGAGTCGTTACCCTTAAAACCAAAAATGGGTTCCTAAAACGGCCTGTTGTTAAGCTATCTCTATTACCAGCAGACAGAGACAATCATCTTTCTAGTGACACGAAGGTTAAGGAAGAAGCACCAAGGAAGAAAAATCCCAATCATATCTCCTTCTCGACTATAGCTCTGTCAGTAACGCTATTCTTACTGTCACTAATAAACCTATCTCAAGCATATTATAGTTTTACTCCTTTGACCAACAACAGCGTTTATTTCGATAAAATCTCCAACATGCATCTTATTAGAGACGATTGGCGTTTAATTGTTTATTATGACACATATCCCTACAAAGAAGGCACGTTGGCACTCGAGAAGTATATTGTTGAAACATTATGCTCCACTATTAAAGAACATAACACCTTGCGACAGTATCATCTTACAACTCGGGCACGAGTTCGAAGAAATCAAACATTATGATAGTATGTTGACAATGAATGAATCATTTGTAACTGGAGACGAGCGGCGGCGCCGGCGTCGTGGTCTAATAGACGGAGTAGGCTACGTCGCAAACAGCTTGTTTGGCGTGCTAGATCAGCGTTTCGCGGAAAAATATGCTCAAGACATCGACCTTTTGAAACAAAATGATAAACATTTGTATAACCTCTGGAAAAACCAAACCTCAATCGTGGAAGCCGAACTTAATCTCATGAAAAGAATGGAGAAAGCTGCGAACAAACATCATAAATCGATAAATCAAAGATTTAATTACCTTAAAGAATCCTATCAAGATCTTCAACGCCATGTACAGAACATGACTTTAGTTACCGATTTCTTAGCATCTGCTATGACGGCGAATAACTTACTGTATAGCCTCAGGAAAATACAAGACTCTATTCTTGATACGGTAACCAATATTTACAATGGAAAATTGGACTTCCATCTGATATCTCCTAAATAGCTGAGAACGGAATTAAGTTCTATTTCAGCACATATCCCCAAAGACATGGCACTTCCTGTCAACCATTTGAATCTCAAGGATCTCTACAACTTGATAAAAGTGCGGACAAAGTACTATATAATAGTAAGTACTTGATCATTGAAATAAGAATACCCCTCATAGAAAGAGACCTTTACGAAATCTTTAATCTCATTCCAGTCCCACGATTGTTGAACCACGACATGATACATGTGAAAGTTATCTCAAGTTTTGCTGCCATTAACCTCAGGAAAGACTCATACGTAACCCTTACTGATGCTGATTTCCAGTCTTGTATAAGACAAAATCCTGGGATGATTTTATGTCATACAAAAAACCCTATAAATATCTTAAAAGATGATCACAGCAGCTTGTGTGAAACGATCCCACACACAAGAACCTGTGAAACTATTAGAACCCCTTGTAAAAATATTTGGAAGGAATTAACAGCGGATAACAAATATTTTTATTTTTGTTGCAATGAATGCAACTTTAAACTTCTCTGTGACGGCGAAATTACCGCCGTTAAATTGATGAATGCAGGTCTGTTGAATGTGGAGGAAGGCTGTATGATAAAGACGGACAATTTCATTGTCCATTCTAATAAAAGGCTGTCAAGCAAAATGAGTATTGGTGCAAGAATTATTGCGCCACAAATATCACCTATTAATCATATGTTCAACATATCCATCCCTGAAACCCCTGTAATTAATCCAAATAATTCTGAAATATTGCGACAATTTGAAGAAATACAGAAAAAGATTGAGATCATGAAACAAACTGAACCATGGAGTGATAAAATATCCTATCACGACGTACATATTTATAGCGTCTTGTATGCTCTAATCTGTGGAATCCTGATAACTGCGGCGGTATGACTCAGAGAGGAGTGTCAGACTCTTACTGACTAAAACCCATCCGTGCTCCTCCCAATGCCCTTTGCGTTCCAGGGCTGCGGCGTCTCTTTCGAACGGATTCCGCACCGGCGGTATACTTTTGGCGGCGTCACAGGCGGTCAACACATCGAGAACCCTCGGTACCTGCTGGATCTACTGCGATCTCTTCACATCCCGGAAATGAGAGTGTTATAAGTGAGTGTAGTGCGGTTAGGGAAAAAAGGCAATCTTTAATCAAACTAAAAAGTGCATTGAGTGAGTGTTGTGATCTTAGGGAAAAAGGTCAATTTAGTCAATCCGTGAAAAGCGATCCCAAAAATCTTATTAAATCTAGCGAGTGTTTACAAACAGAAGATAGGGCCTCGTCCCCTGTTTTTCGCGTATTGTCCCTTCCCGATCTTAGATAAATAGTTGCTGGACTACTTTTAACTGTTCGAAATATTGTTAATCACTCACTACTAATCCTTATCCCTGTCATATAGTTGATAAGTTGAATATTGTTTATCATCTTGTAAATCTCATCTCTATCCTACTAACCCCTATCGTTGCCCCCGGGAGCATGTACGGGTCAACCACCGTACAGCACGTTTACCTGGGTCATCATTATTACGCCACCCGCTCAGTATGTTTCCATCATTTATATTATTGCACTTACATCGCAATAGTTCAGTACGTAATTCGGCGACATACCGTGCGCGTGACTCATAATCCCAAATCGATCACCATTCATCCTAGCATAAATTAATCTTAATCTTACATTTGTGGAAACAGACAATACAGTGAATTTATTAACCTTGAACTGACTTTCATCTCTTATCTCATCCTTTATCTCTATCTTAATCCAACCCCGAACAGTATACTTCTCGATTGGTCCCATTGTCACCATGTCTGAATCTGATGTTAAGATCCCATGAAAATCATGGGCAACCCTCAAATTTTATAGGCACGTACAATGTTTTTCATGAAATTTCTAACGCAATTCAGATATTTGTGCCTGGTAATCATTATCTCATGTTGCTGAGCGGATGATGAAAGGTATAAATTAGGATCTGATGATAAGATCCCAGAAAAATGTTTGTTCAGCGAAACTTTCGCCAATTGTCAGCCGATTTTGATGATTTTTTTTGTTTGGAAGAGTATTTTTTTGCAGTTAACTTGTAGGCAGGGAATTATTTTATTTATCTCGCGAAAAATTCTATTACATGCGGTGGCGTTTTCCCTTTTTAATATAAATCTATTTTCAATAACAAATAACTTGATGGGAAAAAATATTAAGTACCTAGGTAAGTGATTATGATTACTTGGAGCATCTGTAGAAGAAGTCGAGTTTAAAGTAATCAAATATTTTTATCCTTGCAACTTTCCTATTCTAAATATTTTTTTCTTAGTTCTTCAAGCCAAAAATTAACTACTTTCTATTCATCCAATTACATAATTCGCCAACTACCAAAATTGAATATTAGGTATCTGCTAGTGAAAGTTGTTCAAGTATATTAGTCGTTTGTTATAGCGATTCAGCCAAGAATGTAACTGAAATAAATAGGCTTTAAATACCTTTTAAGGGGTCATTGTACTCATCATTATGTTCAACTTTTACTATGGGACCAATCCCGAAATCGCGAAAAAAATCGGCTATTCAGTAGGTACCTACTGTAGTAAATCAAAGGCCCTTTTTAAAATTTTACAAAAAAAACCCAAATGTATTCATTTCTTTTTAACCGACTTCTTCAAAAAGGAGGAGGTTCTATGTTCGGTTGTATATATCTTTTTTATGTGTATTCACCGATTTCTCCGCCAATAGGGAAGATGCAGATTTAATATTTATCAATATTTTGTGACTAAAATGTGAAAAAGCATAAGAGAAGGGCCAGTGCAACGGTTTTATTCCAGTTAATATTGATTTTTAACAATAATTACAAATTTAAAGTAAAGTGAAACGGAACGTGTTTTAATACACCAATCGGCGTCTGGTGACGTTAGTTTATAGTCCAAGATCCCAGGGCTCACAGACGTTACTTATTTCGCAGTATCAAAATATTTGAATAGAGTAGTGCCAGTGTAATTTCAACGTACGCATAATAAGTATCTGCTAGCTCCATCCAATGGGCATTTTTTTTTAGTGATGTATGTAGGTATGATATATTCCATAAGTCTATAGGAGGTAGTTTTGCAGTTTTCTTTTTATACTTAGTAAATAAACAATGTCCAAAAGATACTTGTGAATAGGATCTCAATTCTCAGTGGAGATAAAGATCAGATCTTACACTATTAACGATCAGATATGACAATGACTAATTAGTCTTAAAATTTTTATTAAATTACTAATTATTTAAGAATAAGTATTTTGTAAAAATCGTTAAAATTATCTAGTCGTTTTATAGTTATCATCTGATGATGATACTTACAAACTGGTGGTCGCGTCAACTCAAACTAGCAGGTAAGCGAATGTTCAAAGTACCTACATACTAACACTATTCTATTCCACACATTTTGTTACTGAGAAAATAAGTACAAGTAAGTTCTGGAAGCACTGGGATCTTGCTCTATGACTTTGAATTATTACAGTTCTTGACCAGTGACAGACATGAGTGACGTCATGGTCCGTTTTGGCGCGAACATTTAAACTGTCTGTTTAAAAACGCAATTTTAGCAATAAATTAGCGTTTTCATTTTTTATTTATGTGGCGGTCTATTCTAGACGGAGTTCTTTAAAATGAAAGCAAAAATAGAAATATTGCATGTTCTCTATTCAGGACCGATTTAAAAAAAAAAAATTCTTTCGAAAGCCCATACTCCTGAGGTGGTCCCATTGTCACCAAGTTAGAATCTGATGATGGAATCCAATGAAAATCGAGGGAAACTCTCAAATTTTATGAGCACATACACTGTTTTTCATAAACTTTCTAACGCAATTCAGATATTTGTGCCTGGTAATCATTATCTCATGTTGCTGAGCTGATGATGGAAGGTATAAGTCAGGATCTGATGATGGGATCCCATGAAGTGTTTGTTCAGCGATGTTTTCGCCAATTGTTAACCGATTTGGGTGATTCTTTTTTTGTTTGGAAGCATATTTTCTCGGACTGGTCCTGTTTAAATTTGGTGAAGATGTGATGAAGAATTTTGGAGGTAGGCAACGTAACTCTTCAATAAATTATAGCAAATGGATCGGGATTTCTGAAATCGCATGTCTGTTGATTGTTTACACCAGTTCATAACATAACATCACGCCGGCACGCTGTGTTTGTGGTTTCACTTTTTAGTGGAACGCAGCTTTTTAACAAAAAAAATAAAACCGACTTCCAAAAACTTCGGAAGTCGGTATTTTTGTTTTTTTTGTAACTTCAATTTCGGAAGTAGGTGTTCAAAAGAACACCGACTTCCGAAATTAAAGTTATTTTTTACTTTGTATTGCTTTGTTTTTGGAATTCGGTTTTTTTTAATTCGGATTTATTATTTGAACGAATGGGGATGGGGATTACAGATGATCGGTAGGGCCGAAAAGTTCTGGAGTGGCGACCGCATACGGAAGACGTAACGTTGGAAGGCCTCCCACAAGGTGGATCGATGACCAGGTGAAGGTCGCGGGTAGCCGATGGATGCGAAACGTAGGTATAGGACCGGTCGTTGCGGCGACGCTTGGGGGAGGCCTATGTTCAGCAGTGGACATCTTTCGGCTGATGTGATGATGATGATTTGAACGAAAATTAATAATTTCGATTATTTTTATCAATGAAGAATATAAAATAAATTAATTTAAATAACTGTACAACAACTGGACAATCACTCAACATTAGTTTAGGGATATCCTTTTCACATTACTATTTAATCTATTCTGTCTTCTTGTCTGTTTTATTTTGGCTACTAACACTAGTAATAGGTTATAATATTGCTGGATCATCGTTGTCCGAAAATAAAGAATTATTATTAAATATTATGTTTTTTACTTTCTCGGGTCCCTCTTCCTAGAGACCCGGTCCTTTGGTAGGCGTACGAGGGGCCGAAGCCAACTCGCAGAGGCCTCTTTAGACATTTCAAATGGAATAGGACACCAACCGACGATTATCCCTGTATGCACTGTGAAAGTATACCCAAGGACAATCCCCGGTTGGAGCAGGACTATTGCAGAATATGGAAACAAAAGATGAAACGCTATGGGTTTGGCTGGTTTAGTGGACTGATAATCGTTTACTATGGAAGAACTATTGGCCCCTGCCTGACCATTGACAATTAAAATGGCTTTTTATTATTATTATTATTAAAAAAGAAAAAATAAACTTAGAGATAGGTAATTTGATTTTCCTAGCTTTTATTGAAATAAACATTTTCCACAATCGGCGGTGACACTCGACCGTTCTTTGGTTTTTTGTCACGGTTGGGTTATACAGCGATCGACGTAACGAAAACCGTCCGTGGTGGGGTGTGAAAAATTTTGACCTCGCTTCGCTCGCTCCTACATTCTGCACTCTCTTTGTTCTCGAACGTTTCTGTATAACTCAGCAAAATGACTATGTTTATGTACGAAATGATCAAAGAAAATAAAACATTTCTGAGTTGGGGCCCTCTCTCAGTTAATGAGCTTACTGGCGTGGCTCAAAACAAATGAGTTTAGATAGTGATGAACACAAAATAAAATAATCATACTAATTTCCAAGATTAGTTTGAAAGTATGATGTAAGAACATTCCTGAAAATAAAAACCTGGAGCGCAAATGGCACAGTCACAACTCACACCTTCTCCCTACCCTTCCGAAAAATGGCTTGCGACTGCCAACCAAAGGCGCAACTCATAATTATTTGGTTTCATTTATGGGGTGACACGACATTATCCGCCTCGGGTGTCACCCATGCTAGCTACGCTACTGCCAGGTCCTGATACCGTGTGTGGCCGGCAATCGCCCCACGATTCCCGACGAATGGTTCGTCTTCTTCTGTTGCGGCGACTGGAGCATGAGGTTTCTCTCTCTCTCACGCTTTCGGCCTCCTCCTTCGCTAGTATTACTGCGTCGCATAAAGAGGTGGCCGCTTCCTATGCCTCCTCATTCAGGACCATCGATTGGACCAGATCCGGACGCGAGAGGTCACCGCCGCCGATCGCCTCGACAAGGACACGGTGCGACCCTAAATAGGGCCAACCTCCACCGTATGCCCCATCATGTCCTCCGGGCGAACGTCGCAGTGTTGGTGAGTCATTCCGCCGAATCAGAAACAGGTATCTCTCGAGGATGCCGTGGCGCCGCTCTAGCCACTCTCACTCCTCAAAGAGGACACTTATCACCACAATGGGGTATTTTACTAAAAAAAATCTAATTAGTCCGTCTGATAGATTTTCTTACAGATTTTCTGATAGATTTTGATCAGACGGACTAATTAGATTTTTTTAGTAAAATACCCTATTGTGCCGTGTCCAACTGTACTTTACCCTGCGGGCTCTCCGTCCGCATCCTGGCCCATCGTGCTGCTCGACGAGATGGGAAACTGGGGCAGGGTCGTCTTGGCGATGGCTTTTAGAGCGTTCTATATAAAAGAATACCATGTCGCATCTGTCAATGTCAAGTGATATGTCACTTTGAGTTTGAAGTTTGGTGTCTTCTCTCTCTGCTTATAGCGTGTGTGTGTGTGAGACTGACTATAACTGTGCTTTTGGAGATTAAATCAACTATAATCCTGGAAACTTCTTTGCTTTTCGCCCTAAACCCATCTGGTTATGGGCCCAGGGTGTTAGCTGAACCCTGCAACGTTATTATTTTTGAATATTTCGCAAGAAAACAAGAATAATTCATCCTGAGTTATATTTTCACGTCATGACCACGCCATTCGGCACAATGACCATGGCTTCTGTCACCCCTTACGGGTCACGTATTGAAACCCGAGATGGGGTGTGAAAAATTTCGAGCTCGCTTCGCTCACTTTTACATTCCGGAATTTCTTTGTTCTCGAGCTTTTCGGTATAACTCAACAACATTATTTTATGTATGTCAGCAAAAAAAATCCTTTCCGGGGTGCATCAGTTTTTGAGCTCCTTTCGATCGCTTTTGTGTTCTACTTTCTTTCAGTTAGTGAACTTTCTTGCATCAGCCCATGAAATTACTTCTACTTAAGCATGAATGATCTAAAGAAAATGAAACCTATCCAAGGTGAGATGCAAAAATTTTCGAGCTCGTTCGCTCTTGTGCTCTGCCCTCTCTCAATTCATTAGCTTTCCGGCATCAGTTCATAATCTATTTAACTATGAATGATCAAAAGAAAATAAAATCTATCCGAGGTGGGATGCAAAAATGTTCGAGCTTGCTGTTGTGTTCTGCCCTCTCTCAATTAATAAGCTTTCTTATTTATTTATTATAAAACTTCATGTACAATAGTGGAATAGTGGTACATAGGCGGACTTAATGCAACGAGGATTCTTGCATCAGTTCATAAAGTTACTATCCGAAGTGGGATGCAAAAACTTTCGAACTCGCTTCGCTCGCTCATACGTTCTACCCTCAATTATTTTTTGAGCAAGACAGAATCTAATAATAATAAATAATAATAACATTTATTACAAGTACCAAGACTCAAAAGTGTTAGTAACAAAAAGCTTACAAACTATGTTAGTAGTACATTAACAACACAAAATTGCGACATCACTGCTGCAAGGCGACAGGCCCAGCTGATACCCAGCAGCAGTGGTTCATAAACGCACAATCCAGCCTACTTGCTATCATGGACCGGATGCTGTTGGCGCTGCCCCGCACCCTTCCGACCAGGGATGCGCACCGCTTCCGCATCACAGTATAAAAACAGTCAACGTGCGCTTCAGCAAACATCCCCGATGCACTACAGTATCGGGGCGACCCCATCAGCACCCTGAAAGCGTCATTGTACTGAACTCGAAGGGCGCCGTATGACTTCTGAGTATAATGAGTCCACAGACTGCAGGAGTAGAAAGACGTGCAGTAAGCACTAAATAAAGTGCGCTTAACTTCCTTAGAGGCACGCCTGAATCTGTGGGCAATCATGTTAGCTCTCACACACAGCGCCCTCCGCTCCTTGTCAATATCCTCATCGTCCTTGAGGCCAGTGGTCAATAAGTGACCCAGATATCTAAATTTATCCACCCTTTCAAGGGGTATACCGTTCAACTTCACTGAAGGTACAGCTTCTGGGTACTTACCCCTGGTCCCAAAGACCATGACCACACTCTTCTTAACATTATATGCCAGACCATGTAGCCTTGCATATTGCTCGCAAGTGGCCACGAGTGCCCTAAGCCCGCAAACAGACGCGCTCAGCAACACCATGTCGTCGGCGTAGCTTATGTTATTAACACACGCGCCATCAATACGACATCCGACACGCATGCTGCTAAGCGCGCCAATCAGGTCATTTACGTATAGGTTGAATAGCGTAGGCGAGCATAACCCGCCCTACCTCACCCCGCACTCCAACCCATACGGCCTAGATAGGGCACCAGCCCACCTCACACTATTGACCTGGTTTCCATACCAGTATTTAAGAATATTTGTCACCTCTGGTGGCAAATTTGCCTCTTCCATCTTCCTCCATAAAATGTCGTAGGAAACCAGGTCAAAAGCCTTGCTTAAATCAAGGAAACAGGCGTAAACTGGAGTTTGACGATCCGTATAGTATTTCACAGTGTGCTTCACACTCAATATAGCGCTGTCAGTAGATAAACCTGAACGGAAACCAAATTGGTTATCGTGAACACGTACATGTCTGCTAAGTTGCGCATTTAGCACACTGTCAAACACCTTTGACATGACTGTGGCAAGAGATATTGGCCTGTAATTATTTTTATCACTCATGTCACCGGTCTTATTTTTAACGATAGGCACCACTGTTGTCCTAATCATGTCACTCGGCATATAAGCATGACCCAGACAAAAAGTGAAAAGCATAGCCAACACTCTTGGCAAATGCGGACCAGCAAATCGGAGATGCTCAATGCTGAGCCCGTCATGACCAGGAGATTTTCCTCGACACATCTCGTTAACTGTTCCAGATCATTTCAGCAGTAATTTTAACTCCTAGGTCTTTCCGTGGCTCAACATTGAGCGTCGACCTAGATGGGCCTAATGGTGACTGCACACTAAAATGGTCTACAAAAAGGTCAGCTATTTGTCTAGCATCACTCACGCCATCAACGCAAACAGGGAGGCCAGGCTTGCCCTTCAATCTATTTGTATGCTTCCAAAAAGAACGAAAATCATTTTTTGAATGCTGTGAAGCCAGAATATCCATTTTAATTTGAGTCTCATGATCCTGACACCACTTCAAACGAGACTTGAATATCCTTCTAGCTTCACGCATCTCATCAAAAATACGTCCCGACTTAGGCATACCACTATCTAGCCAGCATAAGAATTTACGCCTAGCCTCCCTATGCACGCCGCTCACATGCAGGTTCCAGCCCACGACTGCTCCTTGCTTCTTAGTACTTGCCCCATATGTTACCGTCTCGGTAGCCGACTCGCACAATGCACTAACAATTTTACCATACATTACATCTATTACATTAAAGTGGCGAGAGTCATTACAAGTGTGACCGCCACACTGTCTAAAGTCATCCGGGAAGTCAATAAGTCGCAATTTTTCATGACACTTTACGCTATAAGCATGAATCTGTTCTTGACTTCTTTCTCCCCAAATCACCCTATTCACTTCAATGCTTACATTTGACTGTTGAATCTGAACAAAACTAAGGTCACACACAACCATCAAAGGAAAGTGGTCAGACCACTGCACGTCATATTTTACAAGCGAATGCATAACAGTAGGCACCGCCGCCTTCGTGACTAAACAATGATCAAGCCACCTTTGCGATCCATGAACATCGCTGATAAAAGTGTGCGTATTCGAATTTATACCTAATAACTCAGTGTCAATGCATGTCCACTGCTGTTCAACACAAAAACTTGAGAGTTCCGTATAAAATAGTTCCGATGGGTGCGAATTAAAATCACCTAAGATATAACAACATTCTAAGTTACAACTGTCAATAATTGCACTCACCGAGCCAAGGCAGTCCGCGAACTCCACCAGGTTAGAAACGTCATCGGTCGGCATATACAAACTCACCACTAATATGGATTTATTAGCTAGCGCAATCTTCACGGCACAAACGCGCGGATTATGACACTCAATTACCAAATGATGGCATCTTATGAAAATCGAGGGAAACCCTCAAATTTTATAGGCACGTAAAATGTTTTTCATAAACTTTCTAACGCAATTCAGATATTTGTGCTTGGTAATCATCACCTGATGTTACTGAGCTGATGATGGAAGGTATAAGTCAGGATCTGATGATGCGATCCCATGGAAAATGTTTGTTCAACGATACTTTCGCCAATTGTTAACCGATTTGGAAGATTATTTTTTTTGTTTGGAAGAGTATTTTCCCGGACTAGTACGGGAAAATACTCTTCGTCCATATATGATACCAAATGGATAGGGATTTCTGAAATCGCATATTATATCTGTTAATTGTTTACACCAGTTCATAACATAACATCACGCCGGTTCCTACTCTGTGTTTATGGTTTAACTTTTTAGTGGTGCGCAGGTATCACTGAAAAGTGAAAAATAAAAATACAACCGTCTTCGAATCGAAGACGGTTGTATTTTTTTGTAAAAAAGTTTTTAACACCAACTTTCGAAATAATGTTTTTTTTTTATATATTTTAGGGTTTTTTTTAATAAAGAAGTCGGTTGTATTTTTTGTAAAATCGTTTTTTTTTACTTGTTATTGTTACCCCACACCTATTAATACCACTGGAAAGTCGCAAGAAAGCGAGTCGCAATTTCGTTTACTTGGATGACTAACAAAATATGTTATCCAAGTAAATGAATTCCAGCTATTTTGATTTAAAATACAAATTACTAAACCAATTTTGATAAAATTTAAATGAGACAAATCGGAAATACACACCTTTCACATAAAATAAGGTGTTTTCAAATCGATTCATAAATGACGGAGTTATGAATCATCACAGTCCTCCTTTTTTGAAGCCGGTTAAAAATACCATTAAGGGTTAATATTTCAGGAATTTTTGAAACCATTACATGAAGGTTTTTTTCAATAAGTCAACCCATTATATTTTTGAGAGACCCGTACAATGATACCCCACTATTAGACAAAAGTGATGAATATCTATAACTTTGCTTAATTGCAGCTTCATAGCATTAGTAGGCTCCTACTAAAACCGCGGATGTTTGAATGCATGGGCGAAACTACGAAAATGTTGGCAACATGGTGCCCCAAAGTTTTACGTTGTCGAGATATTAGGAGGTAAAGTCATCCCGTGACAAGAATAAAACCTACTTATACGTGCTTTGTATGAATTACAATTAGCCTAAGTCGCTTTTAAGGTCGACTAGTCAAAGTCGGAAACTTAAAATTTTAGTTTTGACGTTTGACTAAAAAGTTACATCAATGAAAGGCAGAAATCGAAACCTACTCCGTTTCGTCAAAACGCCGAAAGCCGAAGGGCACTTGAAGAATATCGTCATAGTCATTCCGCGAAGAGAAACTACGTTTCGACTTTTGTCATATTAAGGCGCGTCACTAAAATAATCTTCAAACTAAATTTTTAGTGAAGGCTGCAGTTCCTATATCGGTAGGGAATATGATTTTACAGTGATTCCCATAAATATTGAGTTTGAAGTGGTCTTTGTGGGGAATAACCACAAAAAGATGTCAAATGGAACACGTTCATTTAAAATGAGATGCATACCTATACCCTTCTAGTTTACCCTCCTTAGAGATTGGTTCGGAAAGTCTATAGCTCTGATCTGTATTAGCTCAGAGCTATAGACTTTCCGAACCAAATAAACTACCATACAGATCATGCTACTATGGATTTTTTGTTGATTATTAAATTTCCCATTTGCATAATATATTACTTTCTTTTTCAGGCAATATTTATGCTACAAGTCTCACCATCACAGGAAGAACCATCAGTTACGAGGAGTGTGAAAAAATTTTTTTGGAAAGTAATTTTCATTCCTAAACACACTTTGAATCCCTTTAGCAAATTTTTTTTTCATTTACCCCCGAATTTGCCAACATTTGTTTTTGAACATTTAGGCGTATGTGATCATTCTACTAGGGCAATAACAGTGGCGCAGTTATTTGGTTAGACTAGTTCAGCCTTGAATAACGCAGCAGCTGCAGTCTACAGCCATCCTGTCGTGCCCACCCCTGTTGATCCTTCTCGGATTCTATAAAAGCCAACACTTCAAATTTGTATAATGAAATAAATATAAATTTACTTGATAGTTTAAGTTTTATTAATAAAAATACCTTTCAACTTTTTTTTAAGTGGTACATGGGCGGACTAAAATGTACTAAGGCATTTTGGGTTAATAAAAATACTGTACTGTGGTAGGTGTACAAAAAAAAAGTATATAAAATTAAAATTGAATCATTTCGGAAACAATATGAAGTGTAGACGGGGTAAATTATTTAAACGCGGGTTTATGACGTTATCGAGTTTTTAATTACCACGTCTTGTCTCGTCTTCCTTATTACATGTAATGTTCTAATTTTATTTATTTTTAAGACTGTTTTATTTTGAGCAACAATTAAAAATTATAGGCTTTAGCGAAAATCTAGATTTACGAGCGAGATTTGGCGTGCGGACTCAGAGCTGACTAGGAGTGCACTGCGAAAAAATCTTTGCAATGGGAGCCAGCAGGCCTTTTAAAGCTCTCTTCTACCCGTGTTGGTTATATAACCAACACGGGTAGAGGTATATGTCGACGGATATACGATTCACCAAAGAAACTGCCAATCTGATCCGGTCTAAGAATTATATACCTTCACATATTATTTAATTCTAATATAGAATAAATGCTAGATAATGTTTAGATCGATACGTTGGAAGTGGGTTGCCTAGCTAAATCATGTGCCAATGATGTTAAACAATAAAACGTTTAGCACATTTTTTTTACGAACTCCCCTCATTTGTTGTTTATAAAAGTCGACCATCAGCTGTTAGAATACACCCCAAGAAATTGAAAAAATATGGTTGCCTAGATCTCCTGTGTGCAACTATGGGGTTTACAGGTATAAACAGGTAGGCAGCTATGTCGTTATTATACCCTCATAAGCTATTTAATCGAAATACATATCAAATTAAAGCTTGAATTATTCACAATCCAACTGTATTAAGCGCCATTTACACGATGCGAGTATATCGAACGTTTTGGGGTGAAAACTCGTATACGATTATCGAATGCGATAATCTTGAGGCAATTATCGCATCCGCACGTTTACACGGAGAAATCCAGTATTGAAAGGCGAGGCGATTATCGCCCTTCCACGTACGATATTGTATAATTATGTTTACATGATCGCATTCTTTTTCTCACTCGTCGGGAATCGTATGTTCGAGGTAAGAAACTCGCATCGTGTAAATGACGCTTAAGGTTGTCTTATCAAAAAGCGTGCTAAATTCATGGTTGCCTAATTCTTTGAAGTTAAATTTTCTGAGCGAGTGTTGAGAGTGGCGGAAAAACTTTGCGCTCAAAATTCCATTTAACAGATAGAGATGAAGCGAGCCAGGTCTGCACCCGGCAGCTACTTTATAAAAGATGGTAGGAAACACTCTTTATTTTGTGTTATAGAAAGAAAAAAGAAAGCAAAATTGCTTTCACTCACATGTTCACTGTTGGAGCGCCTGATCGTCACAGCTTACCAGCCACTCACATAATAAGCAATTAACAACTTGTATGGTCTGTTCAATTTTCACCCGTGTCGTTAACATCGAAATATAGTCATTATTGTTTGCACTGAGTGTTCCTGCAGTTTTCACCAGCAAACCATCTTAATTCCCGCACATGGTCCGTAACAAGTTGGATAAAGTATTATTTGAAGAAAAACAGCGGTCAGAATGAAGGAATGAAGGATTAATAGGGAAGATGCAAATACAGAATTTATGGGAATTTTGTCAGTAAAATGATAAAAAAGTATAAAATAAAGGCCATTGCAACGTTTTTATTTTGGTTAATATCGATTTTTATCAAAAATAATGAATTAAAGTAACGTGAAACGGAACGTATCTAAAAACAACAATCAGCGTTTAGTGACGTATCTGCTGTTATGCCAACGAAAAGGCAACCTTAAGTCTTTGAGTTAGGACAGTTCTTGACCAGTGATAGACACGACTACACGAGTGACGTCATCGTCCGTTTTCGCGCGAACCTTTTAACTGTCGGTTTCAAAACGCAATTTTGGCAATAACTTAAAGCGTTTTCATTTCTTATTTATGTGGTCATCTATTCTAGATGGAGTTCTTTAAAATTAAAGCAAAAATGGAATCATTGCATGTTGTGTTGTTGTTGTTTGTTGCATGTTGTGTTGTTTATTATAACGCAGACGAAGTTGCGCGGGTCAACTAGTTATCAATAAATTGTAAGCTACATGTTTGGAATACTTTTTCACGCATCACAATTTGACAGGCTTTAATCTCTGAAAGTCATTCCGAGAAATTGTGAACTGACATAAAATGGCGACAAATCAGAGCACAAGTCTACAATTATCTATGTATTTCGGACGGCAGGGACACGACCAGTGTCCGCACTGTTGACCTGGGATAATCTCCCACGTAGTTCGACGTACCCTTAACTTCCTAGCGCTGGTTACGTACGTCGCCACGCACCCCTGAAAGCGTATGTGGCGCTACTTGACTTCTCCTCTCGGGACCTCGGGAGACGGAGACGGACAGCCGGGAGTAGGTAAAATAAAATACTTCTTCCTGGGGCATCTTGATCCGCAGGTTTCGGCTCCCTTTCTTGTAGTTGTTGCCTCTTTGACGGCTGCTCGACAACTGCGATTGAGCTCGTCTGGTGGATGTCGCTGTGTCCCTGCAAGGGGACGCAGTAGGCGGTATCGGGGCGAAGCCCCCTGACCGCAGTGGCCACACCTTGGTCCGTTAAAACGGGTCGGTCTTCATGTTAGCAACTAAGTTGCTGTAGAATGTTGGCGTGCGCCTGCCACTATTTTCATAGCAACAAGTAGCACGCCTGTAATTGGGTCGCTGAAGTGTTTTACTACAGGGGCGTCGCAACCGTTTGTCGCTTTTTCACGAACACCTTCGGCGGTCAGTCCCCGCCGGGTGAGCCCCCAGTAACCTGGGGGAGGCCCAGCGAGAACGACCAGCGACGAAGGTGCCGACTTTGGTGACGCACCTGCAGCAAGGAGTGAGTGGCTATCGTCCGCACTAGTCTCAGATCTAGCTGATCGCGGCCCGGACTGCAGAGCCGAATTTGTGAGTGTGGGGGCCGTGTATTGTGAGTACTGCCGCCCAGTGCGTATGCACCGAATAAGCCTATAATAATATTAACCTAGGAAACATATTCGGTGCGTGAGTACTAGCGATTGCTTAGTGGTGAATGTGTGAATTTCGCAACCTGCCTATATTAACTTAGAAACGATCGCGCGCCGGGATGCGAGTGGGTGTGTAGTGTCACTGTTTGAGTAGGCCGCGTGTAGCGGGAAGCGGCCTACTCAGGCGTCAATCCGGTGAGGTGCGACGGGGCCGTCTACGTCACCAACCAGGTCGCGGGGGAGGCGCTTCGCGTCAGGTGGGCGCGCGCGCCAGGGCGCAATTTGCTTGACGTGGGGCCAAGCGGATCCATCGGCGCGCGCGAACATGCCTTTCGCGAGGCGCTGCACAAATTCACCCATGCTCTCGATCCCGAGGTCCCGCTGGATGACATCGTTCCTCACTATGTAAGAGGCATGCACTATGGTCCGCAGCGCAAGATGTTGTTCCGCGCGGAGCTTTGCACAATTCCTCTCACACGTGAGGGCAAACCAAGCGGGGGCGGCGTACGTCAGAATCGGGCGTATGTACGTCTTGTACACACCCAACTAGACACGCGCCGGCAGCTGGGACGAGAGCAACGGGAGGAGCTGTGCGCGGGCGACCTTCGCCTGGGCGGCGACCTGGTGGACCTGGTGGGTAGTTTTGGGCGCTTTGTACACGGCGTATAAGTTCAGGTCCTCACCGGCTACATGCAGCTGCACACCCAGCGCATATATACTCTGCAATGACGGCGGGGGGAGTCCCTGGTGGACGATCCTTCGCCTTACCAGTACTGCCAGACCTCGGTAAACATAGTTCTGAGCCGACCGTTCGTCTTTCCTGTAAGCGAGATAGCCCGGAAACCTTATCCTGTCTTCAGGTCTCAGGAACGTCTCGCTTATCAGCGCCACGTCGACGTTTTGATCCCTCAGGAGATGGCGGAGAGGGGCGACCTTATCTTTGAGGCCGCGGGCATTCCAGTGGATGATCCTCAACGGCCTATTAGACATTGTAGAGGTTGAGTAAGTCAGTCAGGCCGTCGAGGATCACTTGCCCTGCATCCTGTCCCTGCCTGATGGCCCTCAGCAGGTCCATAAGCAGTCTAATGGCGCAGGCCGTGACGTCCTTTTGGTTGTTAGCGCCGTCAGTAATGTCGGCGCTCTTGCCTTCGTGCGACTTGTTGCTATTTATTTTTGTTAGGCGCTTAGCTTGCGGTTTGCCGGCGCCAACTAAGTCAACCTGTTTCTTACCTGCGGTCTGCGCCTTTTCCTGGGCAGGGTTGGCATGTGCGGTGTTGGTTTCCGCCTGGGTCGCTAGGGACTTGGCTTCCTGCCTCTGCCCGCCCTCTTCTTATTCTTCCTCCGCCGTTTGGAGGAGGAGGCTCCGTTGCGGTTTGTGGGCCCGTTGGCTGCCGCCATTAACAAGGCGCCGCCCTGTGCCTCTCCTTGAGGCCCGTCTGCGGTGTTTTGGCGGCCCGGAACTGTGCTGGTGATGGCGACAGTCCCCGCTCGCTTGTTCCTGGTCTCCCTCTGGAAGACGGGACAGCTGCTGTGGCTTGCTGGGTGCGCGCCCCCGTAGTTGACGCAAGTCGCTGGCTCCTCCTTGGGGCGCGGACAATCACGTGCAGCGTGCCCCTCGCCGCATCTGACGCAAGCTAGCGGGCGGTGGCATTGGTGCGACGAGTGCCTAAATTTCTGGCACCGATGGCACTGAGCGGGCCCATGTTTTCCCCGCCATGCTTCGATCATGACACCCCGCATAAAAAACAACACGGAGGTGTAATAGATGCGGCGCACGTCCGGCGTCCGCTTCAGCATGGCGTAAAATACGCAACCCGGTCTTCCTTGGCGCGCCCTTATATGGCGCACGTACTCGGGCTAGTACCCTTGCGTTGCTACCTTCAGTAGCTTTTCCTCTGGGAGCGAATAGGCGAACCAGCTTATGCCAGCTTCCTTTTCTAGGTTCGTTAGGTAACGCTGGACCAGCCGGTATTCGTCCTCGGACTCCGGTGAGAATCGGACACCGGATCCGTAGGGTCGAGCGTTGGGCGGCCGGCCCAGCTTGCTGGCTAGTGCCCTGAAATGGGTCACCCAGTTGGGTAATTTTTCGACTACCAGCAGAGGGCAGCGAGGTCTCTTCTTGTTGGTGGTTGTTTGGGCGCCTGGGGCCGCGTTAATTGTGGCGGCGCCTGCTACAGGGGCTGCATGGGACGAAGTAAAATCTATGGGACTTACCCCGTCCTGTCGTGGTGAGGTCTTTGCTTCCTCCACTTCTTTGTCCGTGCTCCTGCGTCTCCGTTGGGCGCGAACCTCCTGGTAATCCAGGTCCATTCCTTGATCTTCCAGGGGGGTGACGCCGGCGCGGAGGGTGCGTTTTCCAGCGTCAGCGACGCGTTCGACACGCGCGCGCGACGAGTGGGCTGAGAAACTCGCGGGCGCATCGTACGCGGAAGAGCGCGGCGGCGCGGGTGAGGCGGGTGTAGACGGGGTGGTGGGCGACGCGGTGCCCCTCTGAAGGCGCGGGTCTTGCGAAGAAAAGCGATGAGCCACGAACGTCTTGAAGGTTCTCGGGTCAGCGTTTATCCAGGAAAGTACGATGCTGGAGTCGGTCCAAAATGTTTTCTTCGTTACCTTCAGGTCCACTTTCTCTTCCACGGAGTGTGCAAATCTGCTTCCGAGGAGGGCCGCTTGCAGTTCGAGTGACTCTTGCCTTCGCCGCCACTAAGCTGACATGGTAAGTTCCATCTTTATCTTCTGTCCTCCAGTAAACTGCCGCTGCATACGCTGACTCGCTCGCATCTGTGGACGTGTGCAGCTACCCCTCGGTGCGATGTGGTTTCGTACTCCTGTCGTTCTATTTCTTCATCCCATCCGACGCCACTTCGCCAGATGCCCTGAAGTAGCTTCTTTCCCTGGAAGATAAGTGGTGACGCTAATCCCAATGGATCGAAGGTCGACATTACTGCGCTGATGATTTCCCTCTTCGTAGGAACTTGAAGCCCCTTAGCTATTTCTTCTGGTGTGTTCCGGTGGTTTGCTCTGAAGCCGACGGAGTCTTTTCTCCTGAACCAGCGAAGTCCTAGTGTCTTCTCTTCCTTCTCTCCGAGGTCTACTTCTGTCTTCTCTGTGGCATCGGTCGTCAAGTCTTGCAGTAGTTCAGGTTGATTCGATGCCCATTCCCTGAGTTCGAAGCTGATAAATAAAAGACATGTATTCAACTCAAGCATATATTGGACTGACACAGTTATGAAGTTAACAAGCGCGGTACGCGCACATATTCTTCTCCCCACTTATATTAATATTCAATACACAACACCTTCACCCTTAAATTACAACATTATAAAATAAAGTTATTCACAAGGTTACTCTGGGTATTACAGAAAACGGTTACTCTTACATTAACAATTAAAAGATATAATATCTACACTTAGTTACATTTAGCCATTAATAAGTCTAATAATCATCGATGCCGAATCTTTTTACCGGCTTGCGTATACGCTTTACATTACCCGGAGATATATTACTGACTAACTATCTCCGGCACATCGGGCACATCACTAGTGATAACGGGCGCTAATGATACTTTTTGATTTGGTTCAGTTTGCGCGCGGGATGTGTTATATCTAAGGACTCTAGACTCGATGCGCTCACCTCAGTCGACTCCGAACTGTTCTTCCGTTCATTAGGACTTGTTGGGGAAACCAGCGAAGGGCGAGACCGCTTAACAGGCTGTACTGGTTGACAGTCAACACATTCTATTATATTCCGTGTACTATTATTAGCCCTTTCAGTTACCTCAGACAATAATCTTAATTTTAATTGGTCAATGTGCCTATGTACCACAGTTCCATCTGTCGATTTAACATTATAATCCGTACTACCCTCATCATCTAGATCATCGGGTGCTTCTTCAGAAGCTATATTCCGCAGGAATTCACGGAGATCTATTCCGGTGGTTTTCGTCTTACATAGATAATCGAACAAAGGCTGTAGTTTTACGTGGGCACACGTCTGGATGGAAATCTGTCCCATCGGGAGTGCCCCAAGGCTCAATCTTAGGACCTTTATTATTTACCATATTTACTCTTGACATAAAGACCTGCTTTAGACATTCGCATATTCTGCTATACGCAGATGACATGAAGGTCCTATAGTCCGTACGCACATTATCTGATACAGAGCTACTTCAGTCAGACCTCGACAGATTACTCAATACTCAATATTTTATTGCATTCCATATTATGTACATATAGGTGGTATAAATATTGTCAAGATCAATATGGACCCTGTCGGGCACAGCAAAGTTAGGAGAGAGGACGAAGACTAAGTAACAATTCATGGAATTCATTAATTATTATTACAGGTAAAAAAAAAAAAAAAAATTACAGGTAATTAGATGGTTAAAATGTTAATAGATTTATATGTATATTATTGTGTGGTGAATTATGTTCCATACCTTAATTTATTTTTGTCATCGTTATTTTAAATTTTATTAATATTGAGTTATTTTTATTTATTTTTATCGTCACCATTATTAAATTATGTATTTATTTAAATTAATTATGTATAAATATTATAATTATGTCTGTGTGTAGTCTTGATAAATGATGTCAGATATTTCAATTTGTTTCTGTCATCATTATTATTAAATTATATCAGTTATTTCATTTGTCATCATTATTATGAAATTATTTAAATTAATTTATGTATGTAATGTCTTTGTATAATAAATTAAATGTCAAGTATTTGTATCGTCATCAGTATTAAATTATGTATTTATTCAAATTAATTTTGTGTAAATTTAATTTATATGTTATTCACTATTGTAAGTAGATACATTTTTACAGTGATACAGTATATAATTAATAGTTTTTATTGTAGTTTATATTTATCGTTATAGTATTCATCTATAGTATAGTAGGATTTGTCTATTAGAAATTGTTTTAGTTTATTGATAAACATATTATTACTGTCTGCATTTTTGATGAATTCTGGTAACTTATTATATATTTTAATAGACATAACAAATGCACTAGAAGAGTGCATTTTCAATCGTGAAGTGGGTATGTTAAGCCTATTTTTATGTCTAAGTGTGATTTTAGTTTGAATGTCCTCTCTTTTTGTATAGAATTGTGAATATTTTCGAACAAATTTGCAAATTTCCAGTATATAAAGACAGGGTAAGTACAGTTAATATTTTTAGCTCTTTGAAGTAGGGTTTACAGGAGTCGGAATCTTGGATATTCATTAATATTCTTATCATTTTTTTCTGTAAAGTGAATAGTGTAGGCGCGTCTGTGCTATTTCCCCATAAGATAATTCCATATTTGAGCCATGCAAACGCGTATGAGTAATAGGTAACTAATGCTGTTTTGAGGTCTGTGGTTTTTTTTATTTCTCTGAGGGCGTATGTAAACTTAGATAGTTTAGCTCTTATTTTTTGAATGTGGGGTTTCCAATCTATGTGTGAATCTACGTCTAGGCCTAAAAGGGTGAATTTATTTACAACTTCTAAGTTTTGTCCGTTGTAATTGAAAATTATATTTAAGGGTTTCTTTTGTCGAGGGTAGAAAGTTATAATTTTTGTCTTAGTGAAGTTAATTTCAAGGTTGTGTTCGTTCATCCAGTGTGTTGTAGTGTCAAGTATGGAAGTCAGTTTTTGGTTTAAATCAATATTATTCTCACATGGTGTTAAAATAGAAATATCGTCGGCGAACAACACGCATGGCTCATTTATGTGGTTAGGGAGATCGTTGATGTAAATAAGGAACAGTAGACATCCTATCACTGTTCCTTGTGGTATTGATGCATTTACGGGTATGTTTTGAGATCGAATTAATTTAATTTCTCTTGTGTTGCTATTGTAATATTCAATTTCTACGACTTGTTCTCTGTTCTTTAGGTACGAGGTGAACAAATCATGACTTTTTCCGCGGATGCCGATTTTATATAGCTTATTTAGTAATATATCAAACTGTACTTTATCATATGCTTTCGTCATATCTAACAGCAATCCTATAGCATATTTTTTGTTATTAATTATGTTAAGGGCCTCTTGGATATATTTGTAAACAGCCAAAGTCGTTGATCGGTTTTTGCGAAAACCATTCTGACTGTCGTTGAATATATTATATTTTTCACAAAATGCATAGACGCGGTCGCACATAGCTTTTTCAAATATTTTCGAGGCCGTTGGTAACAAAGCAATTGGACGGTAGTTGTTTGGGTCGGTTTTTGAATTTTTTTTATGGATCGGTTTTATAAGTGCTTTTTTTAACAAGTCGGGAAATACGCCTTCTTCAAAAGATTGATTGATGAGTAAATAAAAAGGTAAAGTTAATTCGTCGGCGCATTGTCTTAACAGAGTAGGTGGAAGTTCGTCAATTCCGTGGCTTCTTTTATTTTTAAGATTTTTTATTATTCTATTTATCTCATAGGGATCTACTGGGCTAAGATACAATGTATTTTGTGTAGCTGAGCTTATCGGTAGTCCTTTTGGTTTATTGCCGGTAGGTTTTGTAGTGCTATCCCCACCTATAGAAGCAAAGAAGCGATTGAATGTGTTTACTACATCTTCGGGTTTGGAAATTAATCTATTATTTATTTGTAGTGTTATATTGCGTTTTTCACTTTTTGTTATCTTATTTGTACGTTCATTAATAATTCCCCACATTGTTTTAACTTTATTGTTAGATTGCATCATTTTATTTTTATAGTGAAGCTTTTTTGCAGCCGTGACAGTATTCTTCAATATTTTTTCGTATTTTTTGTAATATTTTGTTAATGTAGGATTTTTTGCTTTTAATGTTAATATTTTTAATAGTCTTTTATTTGTGCAGGATTTTTTTATTCCAGTAGTGAGCCAATATTTTTTATGTTTTGTTTTTAATTTAATTTTACGTAATGGTATACATTTATTAAGAATAGAAATAAGTATGTCATTGAATTTTTTATAATTAACATTAATATCATTATCAGTGGTAAGAATATTGTTCCAATTAAGATTTTGTATTTTTTCTTTAAATTTTAGTATATTTGAATCATTATACCTATAGCCTTTTCATGGAGTACCAGATTATTTTTTCTGATTTTTCGGGTATTTTTAAATGTACAATTGTGCTATGGTGGTCTGAAAAGCCCAATTCTTCTGTAGTTGCGTACATATCTTTGTGGTTAAAGTTAGTAAATATTAGGTCTAGACATGTCGCAGTGTTTGATGTAACACGTGTAGGGCTTTTTACATGTTGAGTAAAATTATATTCTTGCATTACGTTTAGAAATTGAGTAGTTTTTAAATTGTCTGATAATACATCAACGTTAAAATCGCCCCCTATAATTATATTTAATTTGTGGTATTTATTGTTTATATATTTTAGGATTTGTTTTAATTGCTGATAAAATACTTCCTCCTCTCTTCTATTCCAGTACATAGTTACAATTAATACATTTTCTTTTGGCAATTCCGTGGCGCAAAGTTCTATCACATACTCAATAGACATGTCTGAAATATCGTTTCTATGGATGCTTTCAATATCTTCTTGTAAAAATATACATACACCGCCACCTGTTCTAGTGCTGCGGCAGTATGAGGATGCACATTTATATCCACTAAATTTAATCAAAGCTAGTTTTTCCTGAGTTAGCCAAGTTTCTGAAATACATATTGCCTTATATTGTGAGTTTTCGTCAATAAATGCTTCAAGTATATCTTGTTTATTATTAAGGCTTTGAAAATTTTGGAACAGTAATTTAAATGGTAGATCGTCGTTTACAATGTACATGTTATTATCAAAGAAAAAAATCAGAGTTGTCATTAGATTTATCATTTATAGTTATGTTCAATGTATTGTCAGTACCACTAAGGTTATCGTCACTAATTTTAGAATAATATTGATCGTAGTCAATTAATATATTTGATTTGATATGGTCAAAAATGTGTCTCCATCCGTATTTGGTCAATTTTCCTGTATTATAAGAAAACATGTCAAGGGTTAGTGTGCGATTACTGTCAAAAAAGTATGCATATTTGTGGTTTTTTATGTTCAAACTCAAGAGATTGTTAAATAACTCGACTTTATAGTTATGTATTAGCGCACCTCTTATATAAGTCGATGCGCATATAACAATATTTGTGTGTTTACAGTCTTTCAGAGATTTTTTCAAATTTTCGAGGATATCTTGATAATCGCTATGTTTTATATCGTTTTCTCCAATGAAGATAAAGCAATAGTCTTGTATTGTGAAGTCTTGTAAGCTGTCTTCGACGGTGTGTAACAACTCTTCTGTGGTAGCGTTATTTATCAAATAATGACAGTAGTCAAATTTTTCGGAGAAGACTTCCTCGATTAATGGTAGCGTTCCTTTAGTACAGCTACTGCTCATTAAAGCGATTTTATTTTTCGGTCGTGATACGCCTACTGGTTTTTTTGGAGCAACATTACCCAGGTGTGAAGATAATGTCAGGTTTTTGTTTTGTGTCAATATATCATATTCGGAAGTCTGAGTTTCTTTGCTTTGTGTGTCGACTTTTATATCCTTGGAGTTTGAATTGATGGAAGTATTGGGGTCATTATTTGTAGCTATTGGTTGAAGTTTTTCTCGATTGGATTTACGTTTGCTTGATGATGATGGTGTACCATTTTTTCTACTAGGTGTTGTGCAGATCTTTTTATATGTTTCGACGGTTTTAAGGGCTTTTTGCAAATCGGATTTCAATCGGAAGTTTTCGCTGTTGAGGTCGTCTATTTCCTGATGAGCACTCAAAAGTTGCATCTTTAGTGTATTTATTTGTTCGGTCAAGTTGTTCATAGTGTCGTCATTATTATAATCATGCAGGCTGTCAGGTATGCTCATCATCGTCGTGTCAAGTATTGTTTTTTCATCGTCATTTGTTAAAAAGATAAGTGAGTTAATGATCCAGTTTTCTGCCTGCGAAGTGTGATATTGTCGGTATCCATATTATTTATAGTTATGTGGTGCTGTTTATATCACTGAAGCGAACTCCGTAAAACGATCTTACCTTTAATTTATAGGTGAATTTATTTAAAACTGATGAAGTTGAAATCTCACAAAAAGTCTTCGAATGTGTGACCCGGATTTGAACTTGGGCACTCTTGCGTCACAGGTAGCCGAAAAGTTGTCTTAACCAAACGCCGACTGTTCAATAGTGTTGAATTTAAGTGCCGTATGTTATAGGTGGAAAAATTTAAATTTTGCAAAGCGGTTGTTATGACTAATATGTTAGGATTTTTTTCACTTCACTTCAAGTACGTTTTAGTCTAAGACACTAATGTGAGCACTTTTTATGTTTCAAATGTTCACTTTTAATACAGTTTGGTCGATTGTTTATATTCATTTGGATGATATCACTGTTATTGTTGCTTGTAATTGTCACTTTCGTGTTTTATTACAGATTGTCCTGGTTATTATTTTAACACTAATTATTTTGTTTATTGTTGAACGTATAACTTTAATAACGTTTCCACTGCTAATTTAGATGTTTATACTTATATTTCACTGATTTTTGGCAAAAAAGCGAGATTCTAAATATTTTTAAATCAGATGTAGGTAAATACGGAGCTTGTTTATCTAGGTGTCAAGCGATAAATTAGTTCCAGAAGCATAAACAACTAAATCATCTGCAAATTGTAAATAAATTTTTAACCTGCGACCCTAAAATTAAATTCAATCTACGTATATATAATAAAAATAATAGAGGTGATAATATACCTCCTTGACAAACTCCTTTTGATGCATGTCTAGGACCAAAGAGATGTATATTAAATTTAACAAATACTTCTCTATTGCTCAGAAAATTTCTAACCCAAACTATAATTTTTCAGGGATCCCTATTTGTAATACTTAGTTCCTGGCATAAAATATCTATATTTACACTATTAAAAGCCCCAGCAACATCAAAGAAAACTCCGACCAAATTGTTATTGGCTAATAGAGAGTAATGTATATCAAGCTGCAATTGACAAACACTTTCCCTAGCAGACCTATTTCTACGAAAACCATATTGATTAGAAGGTAAAATATGATTTTTTTCAACATAAAACTCTAAGCGCTGCTTCAACATATGCTCAAATAATTTACCAACACAGGAAGTAAGAGCTATGGGACAATAAGAATCAGGACATAGTTTTGGTTTTTCAGGTTTTAAGATTGATACAAGGCAATCCACTTTCCAGTCTGAAGGTATAATATTATTTTCCCATAACAAATTCAGGACTTTTAAGAATATTTTTAAACCAGTAATGCTAAGTTTTTTAAATAATATGTATAGCATTCCGTCAAGACCATAAGAAGTGTCTCTGCGGGAGGAGATGGCGGATATTAATTCACTGATTGTAAAAGGATTAATTAGAAATCTATGGCTGGAGTTAGTACTATTATTAGACAAAGAACTTGGGGGGTGTGACACAAAATCTGGAGTGTATTTCTTCAAAAAATCGAAAATCCATGCGTTGTTTTCATGATTATTAAAATTATACGTTTTGTTATATTTGCGCATGAATTTCCATATAATAGAAATTGGCGTGCATCTGTTAAAAGTTTCACATAGGGACTGCCAACTTTTTTGTCGTTCTGTTTTTATAATTATTTTTTTGAATGCTCGAAGTCTTTTAAATTGTAAATACCTAAGTTTCTTCTGATGGATTATATTTAAAATTTCTGTAAGCTATTTTGAAATTTGATACAGCATCTGTACACTTTTGATTCCAAAGGGAAAGTCTTCTAATCCTATTTGTATGACATGAGCGATTGCTGTTATTTATATAGAAATTACAATTTGGAATGGAATTAGCAGCAGCTGTACTTAAAATTGTACAAAAATGATGATACGAATCGAGAGGGCATATTATATTAACTGTTTTAAAATCAAATAACAATTCATCCACATTATTACGATACATTTGCCAATCTACCATTTTGTAATTTGGGTAGGTGGGTCAATGATCAGCATTAGAACAATTGCTACAAGAATCATTATTTTGACCATTACTAACCACAACCTTAATAATTGCAGGTATATGATAACTACTACCGAGAGGACTATCATGTATATGCCATTCGCAATTAAGTGCTAATGATGAAGAAACCAAAGACAAATCCAGTGCATTAGGACGCCATGTTAAAGAGCCAACTGTTGTTGCCTGACCATTATTAAGCAGAATTAAATTATTTTCGTCGATGACCTCTAAAATATTTCGACCACGTGAAGAGTCAGAACAACAACCCCAAGAAGTGTGATGAGCATTAAAGTCTCCAGCAAATATTAAAGGACCAGGAATAGACTTCACCAATGAATCAAAATGATCTTTATTGAAAGCTGGGTTAGAATTTAAAGGACTATAAAAACTGACTATACTTATCTCCTTATTATTAATATTAATTTTCACGCAAATGTTTTGTATAGAATTGTCAAAATACGTGTAATTTTGGTATAAATAATACTTTTATGTATTATAATGGCAGCTCCGTTGTGTTTGTTACAAGGTGACCTTGGTTGGAGCTTGGTTTCCATCCGCGAATTTTGTACCTATGAATTCACCCAAACAAGGTCACCTTGGATGGGTCGCTGGAATAGGTACATTGTATCCTTGTGGAACATGCTCTCTTAAAATCACGAACGCGATTCTGATAAGAATAATTGATAACAAAGCCGGCCATGTTCGAGTCGGACTCTCAAACAAAGGGTTCTTCTGTAGGTAAGTACCTTAACTCAAAAAACACGCTTGTATGCGAGCCCCCGTAAATTACCTAGTCTTATGGACGGACGGACAGCGGAGGCTTAGTAATAGGGTTTCGTTGGTTACGCTTCGGTTACGGAATAGTAAAAAGAAGATTGTAAGTAGGTACCTACCTGCATTGAGATCCGATAATGTAAGTACCTACTACTAACTCACCTTAAGGTCGCTCACCCCTGGGTTCGAAGTGGCCGCCGCCGCCAGCACGCTCGCATATCTGAGCACGGCCCAGTTTCAACGTGGACACGGAGCAGAAACTTTGGGTCCTGAGCACACTCCTCACGCAACGTCGCAAACACATGCACGACGCGATTTCTCATCTCGGCTGCGGAAGCGCACTCGGACACAAACACCTTGTCCTTGACCTTGACGTAACCCCAAAGAAAAAATCGAATGGGGTCGAGTCTGGTGAGTGAGCTGGCAATGGCTCCGGCCGGGCCGAATCTACCGATCCACCGATTCCACAAGTCCAGATGACATTTTTAAATCAGACACACAAACACAGAGAGAAAATTAGTTTTGGGATCAAACTAAAACTTATCTTCTCTAATGTTCCGAAAACAGACTTTCACAAAAAGCACACTCGTTCGCGATCAACGTCAACAAAAAACTGGCAAAAATCCATCACGAAATGTTCTTTTCGAACTCTCTTTTGATTTTGCCGACATACCTACGTGCAGTACAGTGGCGGAACTATCATGGGTGGTTATTTATTTATTGAATGATTTTTTGTTGTTGAAATACTTAACCATGTAGTTACTTGATCGCCTTAAGAAAAGATTAAGATCTAAGAGAACCCAAGCTGCAAGAAACCGTACCAATTGAGATATAAGCGTAACATTACTTATTTTAACTAAGCCTTATTATGATTTGTGAAACGTGTGCCTATTAATAGTAAAAACTCCGGGAGTGCCGGCAGAAGTGAAAACTTGAATACGTGCTTCTCTCCCTCCGTCTTACGAATTTTCGATCAGGTCACCATCTCACGCATTTTCACCAGGGTCACGTGTCCTGACGCGAGCTTAACATTTTTTACCCATTACAAAAAAAGTGCACAACGTCGCTAAAGAAGCTTTCACTTCAAAAATAAATCTCGGTCAGGTGTCACCATCACCACTAAGCGAGACACTGAACCGCCCCTTACACTCTGTTCAACAGAATACCTAGATCGGCTCTTTGTCGGCATTTCAAAGAGCCCGCTACGTTTTGCCGCTATAAGAAAATACGATTTGGCGACACACAACAAAATAACCGATTTGCGTCTTTAAGCAATTATTTTAAAGTTGGAAATCGCTTACATCATTTTTTTGTGATACGTATTATTTTCTAATGACGGCAGTCTTTAGACGGTATTTTTGAGCGGTGCCTTTGACATGCTCACTCGCAGGTACCTACTTGGCATGCGTTGACCTTTCGTTTGAACTTTGCACAGCTGATAGCTACCTAATTTGAAGTTATATTTACATTGCTTTTTTTTTGTGAAAATAGAGAATTAATGACTTTTTAATTAAAAATCTTATTGGGTTAGGTCAGAATAACGATTATGAGCAGTCTAAAGTAAAAAAAACTCCTGAAAAAAATGAGGAAAAAGCCGACGAAAAATTCCAAAGCAGGGGTGTCCAGAATCATGTCCTGGACCCCTGGAAATCGTTTGTGCGTCGATGTCAGATACACGCAAGAATGGTGGAGGCAAAGGTAACTGCAACTGTTTGTGTAGGTACGAATTCAACACCATTGAAACTCTTTACCCTGCGCATGAAACGCCTGACTTGTACGACATTTTTGGAACTGCCGATTAAAGAAAATATTTCTTTGTTTGACATGTCATACCGAAGTAAGGACCTAACCTGTAACCTCTGTGTCTGCGGCAGGAATGGAAGCTTTTAGAGTCAACTGATCTAATAATTTTTTATTTTTGCATTATTAGGCAGATCGAATGTGATGCCAACCTTATATTTATTAATTGAACGCAAATGCATGACGCCTGAGACACCATGTTCGCGTATACCTTTTGAGAGAGCCATACGATCCCTATCGCTGAAAGGTTTGTTTTCTTCCAGGTGGTTCAGGAATACAACCAGCTCTTTTTGGTTCGTGTCTTCTGGATACTTACGGGTGTAACCCTTTACCTTGAATATTGCGAATTTGTCCTTCGGGCCCTTATCTTTTGTGTCCTTGTATGAAGAAAAACTTGTTAACGCTGATTCCCCTGAGTCGGAATCAGTAGATACCTGCTGAGAATGGGAATTCGGAGGTGGTTCTCCCTCCTTCCGTTTTCACTTTTTTACCATTATGAGACACTGAGATGCTAATTAATTTGTGGCGTATTATGTCGCAACACCGTTAACAATATTTTGGGTGGCAACACCAAATGTTTCCGGCGCCAGACATAAGTCTGCCGCCAGCTGGCGGCAGACAGCCGGCAGATGTTCAGTCTTGTGTCAATTTACACTCTGGCGGCCAGAGTGTAAATTGACACAAGACTGAACATTCAAGCCAGCGAGCGTGAGCTCTCATTATATATATTGTGTATTGCAAATAGTAACGAATAGAAACCATTTCCGATATCCACGAGTTTTATTTGCGTGTGTACCTCCAAATTGGTGACCCCGACGTGATCGAGACGCAACTATACAGCGAGGAGGTACCTACAGCAGTGAACGTGGAACCGGACTTCAGCAGTGAGCCACGCTGAGATCTTCAGCCTGCCCAATCCTACTACGCCGCAACGTTTTCCAGGCTGGTTTTACCACTTACCGCCGGGAAATTCGCTGAATGAGAAGTTGCCGAGTAGATACCTAGGTACCTACCTAACTGCTCACACCGGCCTCTGCGTAAGTCAGAAGGCGCAACAACGGATTGCAGCAAGTTTGTGTTATTTAGTGCATCATTCGCAAGCAGTTTTCATCATCTTACGTACATCCTACGCATCATTTTCGTTTTTTGAATGTTCCGAGGCCATCGACCCGGAAACGGAACTCCATCAAGACGCTACCTATCTCGACGCCATGCGCAACCTATCGGGGAGTAGCGGAACTTCCCGATTTATGATCGAATGAATGATTGAACTGTCGTCGGCCCGATACGTCAATGTCATCGCAACGTTCCCCTAAATAATTAGTGCCTGCATGTGCATCTTACTAAAAAACTAACTTTGTGCTCGGTGGTTTCAAATGTAAATAACAATAGCATTTTTATCTTTATTTTTACACATGTTCATGTTTGTTTACATATTTTTCGTATTGGTTTTTCGTGTGTGTTTGTTTAAAAGTTAGCACTGGCTGAGGCTTGTATTAATGGTAAAAGGTATTGAATTTTATATCAATAAGTCATTTGAACTTTTCATTTGTTTGCGTGAATTATTTCTGTACATAATTATCTGCAGCACATGCTTATTTACCTTGCGCATTCTGTACATACCTCGTGTTTTTATAGTTATAAGTTGCTTGTTACAGTTTTAAGCAACCTGACTGAGTGGTAACTGTAACTTGAACATTTACTCCGTTTTATAATATATTTATACATTTGTTATACACATATTTGACATGGAGAGCCAACAAATTGAGGAGAGACTCAACCAAATTCTGGCTAACAATGAAAGGCTAACACAACAAAATGCAGACTTGCGAGCACAATTAAATGCCCATAGTGTGCAAAATCCAGCAGCATATGCAGTCCGTCCTAAACTGCCTCCTTTTTGGCTCGAGCATCCTGCTGGATGGTTTGCTCATCTAGAATCACAGTTTGTTTTATGCAATATTTCGGTTGATGAAACCAAATATAATTATGTTATTTCTAAATTTGATTCCAGGATCTCTCATGAAGTCGAGGATCTGGTCACTAACCCTCCTCCAAAAGGTGGCCGGTATGAATGGATAAAGGAAGAAGTTATTAAGCGTTTTTCCACTTCCGAGTCACAAAAGGTCAGACAACTGTTGTCAGGTGAGGAGCTTGGTGACCGGAAACCTACCCAGTTTCTTCGTCATCTGAAGTCTCTAGCTGGTAGGTCTTTCCAAGATAATACAATAATCAGAGAACTGTGGCTACAACATCTGCCTAAACACACACAGGCAATTTTGACTGCCCAAGGTGACCTCACCTTTTTAGAGGTCAACTCTGTCTCTGTCAACGCCATTTCTCCTATTCCAGCTAGTGCCCCTGACCTCGCTGCCCTTACTGTGCAAGTTCAAGAACTTGCACGTCAGGTGGCTGTTTTAACTACAGGACAGTCCAGTTCTAGACAACGGTCTGGTTCTAGGTCTCGTCAACCTAGATCCAGATCTGCGTCCCAGGTGGCCCAACAGCCTTTCTGTTGGTACCACCATAAATTTGGTGCAAAAGCAAGTAAATGTACCAAACCATGCTCTTGGTCGGGAAACCAACAGAACAATCTGTAGCAGCGGCGACCGATTGTTTCAATAGTAGCCGCTTATTTGTTGTGGACAAAGACACCAAGTTCCGATTTTTGTTGGACACTGGATCTGACATTTGTTGTTTTCCTAAAAAATTGCTAGGAAGCAAAAGAGCAAATCCAAATTACAATTTATGTGCAGCAAATGGCAGTTCCATAAAAACTTATGGCTGTCATACCTTTACACTCAATCTTGGTCTCCGCCGTGCCTTCAAATGGAACTTTGTCATAGCTGATGTTGATACCGCCATCATTGGTGCTGACTTCATGGCCTTTTACAACCTACTTCCCGACTGCAGAAACAAAATAATACGCTGCGGAGTTACTGGTCTCACAGCTCCAGCCTCTAGCTCAGCTGTAGCCAAATTCAACCAGCTCAGCGTAAAAACCGTTAAAATTGAAGAATCAGAATTCCACAAAATTTTATCTGAATTTCCAGCTATCACGAGACCCCCCGGCATCCATCGCGAGGTGAAGCACAACACGGTGCATTACATCCAGACGACCGACGGCCCACCCGTGGTGTCTAAGCCGCGCCGCCTCGCGCCGGACAAACTGCGCGCAGCGCAGAAGGAGTTTGCGGATATGGTGCAAACTGGCACCACTCGCCCTTCCAAGAGTCCGTGGTCCTCACCACTGCATTTAGCCCCGAAGAAAGACTCTTCATGGCGCCCTTGCGGCGACTATAGAGCGCTGAACGCTCGGACTATACCGGATAGGTATCCCGTGCGCCATATAGGGGATTTTGGTCACGCTCTCGCTGGTTCCACCATCTTTAGTACTATTGATTTAGTTAAGGCATATCAACAGATTCCGGTGGAGCCAGCTGACATCTGCAAAACTGCCATTATAACACCGTTTGGCTTGTATGAATTCCCCTATATGACGTTTGGGCTCAGAAATGCTGGACAAACATTTCAGCGTTTCATTAATGAAATTGTCCAGGGTTTGGATTTTTGTTTCCCATAAGTCGATGACATCTTAATATTTAGCAGGGACGCCACGGAGCATTGTAACCACTTACGCACGCTCTTTGAACGATTGGCTAACTACGGTGTAGTAGTTAATCCAAAAAAGTGTGTGCTAGGTACATCCGAGGTTATTTTCCTCGGTTATAAAGTCTCCAGTGATGGCATAAGCCCCCCGGAAGAAAAAGTCCAAGCCTTGAAAGATTTCCCCCTTCCTAAAACAGCCCAAGGTCTCCGCAGGTTCTTGGGCATGTTAAATTACTACCGACAGTTTCTGCCCAATGCCGCCGAGACTCAAGCCCCGCTCATTGACTTCCTTACAGCTACAAAGCTTAAGGGAGCCAAGCCAATGCCCTGGACTCCTGAACTGGAGCACGCTTTCACTGCATGTAAGGACAGCCTCTCTCAGGTCACTAGGTTAGCACATCCCGTACCTAACGCCCCATTGGCGTTGTACACAGATGCTTCTGGCACACAGGTGGGCGCGTGCTTACAGCAGCAAAGTGAACAGGGCTGGCAACCACTTGCTTTTTTCAGCAAGAAGCTTACAACGAGTCAGTCAGTGTGGCCAGCGTATTATAGGGAACTGTTGGCAGTATATTTGGCGGTGCAGCATTTCCGGCATATATTAGAGGCGCAACACGCCACAATATATACGGATCACAAACCTCTGTTGTACGCATTCAAGCAACGCAGAGAAAAGCTGCCACCCAGCCAACTTAATCAGCTCACCTTTATCTCCCAATTTACTACCGACATACGGCACGTAAAGGGAGACGACAACGTCGTCGCCGACACGATGTCGCGCATCGAAGCCGTCTCGCTCGAGTGCGATTATACCACATTGGCTCGAGCACAAGACGCCGACGATGAATTAAAAACCTTATCTGACTCGTCTCTCAATATGCAACATTTCGCATTGAGCACTGAATTAAACACATAAACAATCTTAGTGAGAGTTTTTTTTATTGTTAATCGATGTGGCCGGCTAGAGTAAAACATAGATTTAGATACTAGAACTCGAATCACAATCAGAAAGGTTTTAACACAGTTACGGAACTTCTCCCACACATCAAGAGATCGAAAGCGCGCGTGAATCCGTAACGTCAAGCATAAAAAACGTCCAGTCGGGCGGCGAACCGCGGGGACCAATCAGAGCGTCGCGTGAGCCGAGTGTATTTCGTTATACGCATCCCGATCCCAAATCATAGTCGCGTAAGCGTTGAGGTATATTAATGACGCGGCGATTAGGACGGTTTGCTACATACTCCCCCTCTAGTTGAGGAGAACGCCCCCGTTCCTCAACTAGCTGTTTCGGCCTTCCGCGGCGTCGTTTGGGAATCACCGGTCTGGGAGTCGTTTCATCCTCCACAACTCTTGGGACAAATGGGGTGAGATCCTGGGAATGATATTTGCCTAGGATTTCAGTAGGTTGATCTATTGGCGCAATCATAAATGTGGTGGGACTCACCACTCGCGAGATTACGTAGGGTCCATCACGTTTTGGGACAAACTTGGAAGTCAAGTTCTTGCTTCCTTGGCTCAGAACGTGCGACCTGACGAGTACTTTATCGCCTTCCTTATATGTAGGACTAGGGCGTCTCGATTGATCAGCTACCTCTTTACTTTGGTCCTGTTGAGCTTCAACGCGCTCTCGAATCGAGGACAGGTTACCGATGAAAGATCGTAGATATGGGGTGATCTGGGGAAGAAAGTTTTCTTTATTGAGCACCGCTCTCAAATCGCGACCTGCTTCGGCGGGCGTTCGAAGTTCCCTCGCGAACGTAAGATAAGCCGGAGTTACGCCAGTGGTACGACAAAAAGCACTGTTCATAGCGAAGCGGATAACAGCAAGCTTCTTCGGCCATGAGGTGTGATCATTTTCCACCAGAAGAGCGAGCTGGGCTTTTAAATCGCGATTCTTTCGCTCGGCTGGATTTGCTTCCGGATGGTAAAGTGGCACGAAGCTCTGTTTGATTCCCAAGATGAACATACATTGTTGCATGACAGCCCCGACAAATTGAACGCCATTGTCGGACGTTACTCTACGCGGAAAACCGTACCTGAGAAAGAATTCCTCGATAAGAGTACGTGCGCAGGCTTCAGCAGTAGCTTCTTGAAGGGCGTAGAGCTCTACCCATCTCGTAGCGGTATCTTCTACGAGTAGTACCCATCGTTCACCATTCTCCCCCTCGGGAAGAGGACCAAATAGGTCTATGGCGAGAACCTCGTTTCGCTGATTCAAAACAGGTGTTTGCAGCAGCCCTGGCGGTTTAGCATTACTCGCCTTGTAGCGTTGGCAGTGTACACAGGCTTTTACATAATCCGTGATTATGCGTCGCATACCTGCAAAGTAGTACAGCTGCGAGACCTTCAGGTAAGTACGGTCTATTCCAGGATGTCCTGCGAGCGGCGAGTCGTGACACTCCTTCAGGATTTCAGCGCGCATGCTGGTAGGTATCACCAGCTGCGGGGATTCACTCTCCGAATCAGGATTCAGACGGTACAGTATCCCTTTCTCCATTAGGTAACCGCGCTCCGTCCATCTGCGTGCAGCGACATCGTCTGGACCTTCTACTTGCTTCATAATCTTCTCAACCTCTGGATCGGCAATCTGTGCCTGTCTCAAGGTCTCAGGACTCTTAGTAGGTAAGTCTATGATCACGGAGCATATACCACAGGAGTCACGAGTTTCCTCCGAGCAACTGGGCCTGCTCAACGTATCCGCTACTACATTCGCCTTTCCAGGTGTATATTCAAATTTGATGTCGAATGACTGGAGCTTGAGAGCCCATCTCACCAGGCGTCCGGTAGGAGACTTCAAGGTCAGCAACCAACGGAGTGGTTGGTGATCACTTCCTACGATCACAGGATGTCCGTCCAGGTAAGATCTAAATCGCTCGACAGCCCACACGACAGCGAGGGCCTCTCGCTCCGTCGTGGAATAGTTTCGCTCGGCGGCGCTCAGGAGACGGCTGGCGTACTCTATGGGTCGTTCCTCTTTAGCCTCCCCCTGCAGTAGAACCGCTCCAAGTGCGTAATTGCTTGCATCCGTGTGCAGAATAAACGGACGTTTGAAGTCAGCCTGGATAAGAATCGGCGCTGAGGTAAGTAGATGTTTTAGTTCAACAAAAGCGGTCTTCTGTTCGTTACCCCAGGTCCAGGTCTGGCTCTTTTTGGTCAATCTCGTCAGTGGTTCAGCAACCGATGAGAAGTTGGGTATAAATTTGCGAAACCACGAGCAGGTTTGCAAGAATGTGCGTAAGTGTTTCAGATTTCCGGGCTCCTTCATATCCAGTACCGCTTGGACCTTGGCAGGATCAGGAGAGACACCCTGCTGAGTGATAATGTGTCCGAGATACTTGACGTTTTCTCGGGCAAAGACACACTTCTCCCTATTAATCCGCAGGTTGAATTCTCGCAGTCGGTCAAAAACTGCTTGGAGATCTTGGAGATGGCGCTGGAAACCCTCGCTGATGATGAGCAGATCGTCAAGATAGGCTAGGACGGTGACATCTGCCAGCGACGGACAGGAACGCAAGCGATCGATGAGGCGCATGAACGTGGCAGGCGCATTCTTCAGTCCGAAGGGCATCCGCTTAAAACGGTAAGTTCCCAACGGGCTAATGAACGCAGTTTTGTCCCTGTCAAGCTGATTGACAGACACCTGCCAGTATCCTGACCGAAGATCCAACGTGCTCATGTAACAGTTGCGCTTAGTTGACTGCAACAGCTCGTCGATGAGAGGCATGGGGTAGTGGTCTGTCTTAGTGATAGAGTTCAAGCGTCGGTAATCCACGCAGAACCGGACGCTGCCATTCGACTTGGGTACCAAGAGAGCTGGTGAGCACCAAGCAGACTCACATTCCTCTATGATGTCATCCTTCAGCATCTTGTCTATTTCTTTTTGCATAATTTCTCTCTTTGCGGGTGTAAGGCGGTATGGAGGTACTGCAATGGGCGGATGCTCCCCGGTGTCGATACGGTGCTCGGCGAAGGGAGTTGGGTCTCCCCCTGGCCGGAAGAGGTCCTCATTAACCATCAGGACCTGCGCCAATTGGCTGCGGTCCGTCACTGACAGCACGGCGCCTTAGTCGTCCCTGAGTTGCACATGTGCTGATGAGATGGAGATTTTAGGTAGATAAGATGACTCGTAACGGAGAGGGTAGTGATCGTGTCGATTGTCAGCAAAAAACCAACATCCGTCACTAAAGTCGACAACTACCTTTGCTTTACGTAAAAAGTCAATTCCCAGAAGGGTTTCATTGTTAGTTGCGTCTGGCAAAATGATGAAGGGCGTCTCAATCACCCTGTCCGCCAGACAAACATCGAGCGTGGTGAGTAGTACCGCGACATCCCGTACTTGCCTGTCCGCCAATTTGATATGTCTGCGGGATGGTAGCATCGGATATCCCTTTCGACGCAGGAGTGCGTGGAGGGTATGGCCAGCGATACACTGTTTGGCCCCCGTGTCAACTAACGCCGTACCAGGCGAACTTAATACATTAATGTCAAAAATCGGACGCAAAATGTTTTTAGATGTATCAACGGAGGATTCACGCGCTTCACATGTTTCATCATTCATAGAAAAAAAATTATTTTCGCGACTGTACAAACAATCATTAGAAAATATATTATGACAATTTTCGTCATCAATAGAAAAAATATTATGGTCGCGACTGTACGAGTTATCATTCGACAGAATATTATTGTCGCGACTGTACGAGTTATCATTCGACAGAATATTATTGTCGCGACTGTACGAGTTATCATTTGACAAAATATTATTGTCGCGACCGTACGAGTTATCATTCGACGAGTGACAAGACGAAAACCTATTGTTTTCGGAAATTAAAATGTCATCACTTGTACTGCACTCATGGGTACTTGTCGATTGATCACTCGTCGCACAATCATAACAGTTATCATCACAAACATTAGAAAATGAAATGTCAAAGTTATAATCTTCATTTGTAAAATAATCATAACAAGATGACACGTCTTGGCGTGTATACGTTTGATCGTCAGTAATGTTTACACTATAGAATTGAGTACCTACACTACACTGTTTACAAGTGTCTCGCGTTACCCCTTTCGACCCGCACTTATAACACGATACGACTGGATTAGGCACTGATCGCGAATTATTAAAGTCAGGTGTGGACTCACCTCGTTCTGCTAACTTACGGCACTGTTCACGCTGGTGTCCGTAGTATTTGCAGTACACGCAAAATGGTCGCTGTTTTGGTGTCGTGCGGTCATCACGCTCGCGCGGAGGCGGCGGCGCGGTGGCGCCAGCGGCCTGCACGGCTGCGGGCGGGCGCGCCTCGCGGGCCGCAGGCGCCGCCGCGATCCCGGGCAGGGACGCGCGGGGCGCGGCGTGAGTGCGCGGTGCGTGAGGTACTGCGGAAACCGGGGCTGCTCGTGGGGCGGCGGACGTGGTCGCGCGCGGATCACGTGTAGCCGGCGTAGACTTAGACACGTCGGGCTCCCCCTGGCTATCTTCTATGTTACGCGCATGTCGCAATAGGTCACGGAACGAGTCAAATTCCTCCCGGCGCAATCTTTTTCTTATTTTCGTGTGTAAAAGGCCGTATATCATATCGAGCCTTGCCTTTTCTGATATATCTCTTTCTGGGATTTTTGATAGAAGGGCGCGGCTGCGCGCGACGAACATATCTGTATTTTCATACAGTGTTTGTGGACTACCGAATAATTCGATGTAAATACGGTGGGGCGGGCGGCGGTCACCGTAGGCGCTTATAAGGTTTTCTTTCGCTTGCGTCCAGGATGTAATTGTAGATTTCACGCCCAGCCACCACGTTGCTGCTTCATCGGTGAGTAAGTAGGCGAGACCGCGGAGAATGTTAGCGCTGGTGACTTGCGCACACTCACTATACGCTTCTATGGCGTCAATAAACGCGTCTACGGACTCGTGCGGCTTGCCGGCGAATGATGCTCTACAGCGCGTCAGAGTGCCTTCTCCCGGAATTTGCACAGGAGTGGATGAATTTGCGTGACTTACTGTTAATAAGAGGTCTCGAAACGCTTCTGTTTGTGATTTTTGTAGTGACGCAATTATGGATGCGACATTCTCATTTGAAAATGTGAGGTCGGCACTCGGAAAAGAGGCGGAGGTTCCGGCGTCGGGCGGGATGGACTTGTTTCATCTTCGGCGCGGCCCCGCGGCGGAGTCCGTATGGTTGGCAGAGGAGTAGGGAATGCGGGAATTTGCGCCGCATCATCTCTGTCAACCGGGCTTCCTGCTCGTCCTCTTGTGGTCCTCGGCATTGTAAATTATAGGTACACCCACAATAGTCACTAAAACAAGGTATTTGATGTGCACTGAACTGTTTTAAATGATTTCACTGAGTTTGTAAGTAGGTACGGCCACGAGTTGGGACGCCATGTTTCGCATTGAGCACTGAATTAAACACATAAACAATCTTAGTGAGAGTTTTTTTTATTGTTAATCGATGTGGCCGGCTAGAGTAAAACATAGATTTAGATACTAGAACTCGAATCACAATCAGAAAGGTTTTAACACAGTTACGGAACTTCTCCCACACATCAAGAGATCGAAAGCGCGCGTGAATCCGTAACGTCAAGCATAAAAAACGTCCAGTCGGGCGGCGAACCGCGGGGACCAATCAGAGCGTCGCGTGAGCCGAGTGTATTTCGTTATACGCATCCCGATCCCAAATCATAGTCGCGTAAGCGTTGAGGTATATTAATGACGCGGCGATTAGGACGGTTTGCTACAAACATACTTTAATTCCAGGCACGGACACCACCGTCCAGTGTGACGTCTCAACAGGCAAACCGCGTCCCTACTTGCCAGCACCGCTGCGCCGCGCCGCCTTCGATCGCCTGCACGCGCTCAGCCACCCCGGTGCTCGCGCCAGCGCGCGCCTTGTGGCACAGCGTTATGTGTGGCCTGGTGTTGCGCGCGACTGTCGCGCCTGGGCAAAAGAATGTCTCAACTGTCAGCGCGCCAAGGTGACGCGTCACGTGTCCGCGCCACTCGGAACTTTAGCCGCTCCATCATCCAGGTTTCGCCATGTCCACTTGGACATAATCGGCCCTCTGCCCACATCGAGAGGCTATTCATATTGCCTGACGGCGATCGACCGTTTCTCTCGATGGCCCGAGGCTTGGCCGATGGCTTCGATAACCGCCGAGGAGGTAGCTGATCGATTCGTTGAGGGTTGGGTTGCACGCTTCGGCGTTCCCACTACAGTCACGACTGACCAAGGCCGTCAATTCGAGTCGGACCTTTTCAAACGGCTCATGAATGTTGGCGCGACCGAGCGAAGGCGAACCACCAGTTACCATCCTCAAGCTAACGGCATGATCGAGCGCTTTTATCGACAACTGAAAGCTGCTCTCATGTGCCACAGCGACACCTGGCACCGAGCCCTACCCATCGTGCTTCTCGGCATTCGATCTGCTTTGAAAGAGGATCTCGAGTGTTCGGCTGCCGAACTTATTTATGGGGAGCCGCTTCGCCTACCAGGAGAGTTCCTGATAGCCAGCACCCCCAATAACACTGACAACGTCAACGATTTTGTGACAGTTCTGCGCACGAAAATGGCCAATTTGCGTCCAATTCAGGCGTCGCGACACACGCAACCGACGTCGTTTATTTTCAAGGACCTTCAGGATGCCTCTCATGTTTTCCTGCGAGACGATACTGTTCGCCGTGCACTGCAGTCGCCCTACACTGGACCCTACAAGGTAATGTCACGGACCGAAAAGTTACTCGACATTGACATTGCAGGTAAACGCGTGACGGTCAGTATCGACCGCGTGAAGCCTGCATACATCGCACCTGACTTAGCGAGCGACCTCTCCCGGATAACCACTCCGCAACAGACCGCAGCGCCTGCGCCTGCCATGCAAGCGCCTTCCGTGCCCGCGCTACCTGCGCCCTCCGCGTCTGCACAGCCGACTATGCCCCCTGTAGCACAACAACCAGTTACCACCCGGTCAGGTCGCACTGTTAGATTTAAGGATAGGTTAGATCTTTAGTTTTGTTTTTAACTTTTTGTTTCCTATCTGGTGTAATCTACTTCGTGTGTATTATTTTTTTTTTCCTGTTTAAATAACTTGTTATTTTCTCCGTAGGGTGGTGGTTGTGGCGTATTATGTCGACCCAAAATATTGTTAAGGTGAATGCTCCAGGGTAGCCCGCGAAATTCAAATATTTTTAGGTTTTTTGCAATTTGCCGGTCAGTGTGAAGCTGTATGTGGACCAAATGCGTTCCGCGACCGTAACGCGTATTTATCTAAAGAATTATAACCATTTTAATCAACAATATAGCCCTCTAAGTTCATGTAGTTCGAAAGAATAAATATTTCAGAAATAATCATTCTTTCGGACTACATGAACTTAGAGGGCTATATTGATGATTAAAATGGTTATAATTCTTTAGATAAATCCGCGTTACGGTCGCGGAACGCATTTGGTCCACATACAGCTTCACACTGACCGGCAAATTGCAAAAAACATAAAAATATTTGAATTTCGCGGGCTACCCTGGAGCATCCACCTTACTGCCGCCAGAGTGTAAATTGACACAAGACTGAACATTCGAGCCAGCGAGCGTGAGCTCTCATTATATATATTGTGTATTGCAAATAGTAACGAATAGAAACCATTTCCGATATCCACGAGTTTTATTTGCGTGTGTACCTCCAAAAATTATACAATAAGACTTCAAACTAAATATTTATATAAAAAAATACAAAGATATTGTGCAAATTATGAAAATAAATATCCGGATTAAAAAACGCGCCTTTCCTCTTACACGTTTTCCCGCCTTTTTTCACAGCCTTTCACGAAGAACGCTAACCAACACAGGCAGCGACAAGACGTAGAATTTTTTTTTTATATCCACAGGCTATAATATTCTATTGCATTCAGCCTATGCACAACATACTATAATTAAATGTACGACTGCCGTGCCTTAGAACTGTAAACTGATATCTTAATCAATATCAATCAGACAATATCGATCTCATGTGAACTCATGCTCTTTCCTTCCTGGCCCCCACCTCGCCGCAATTTCCTAAGGCGCGGTACAGCGGTATCGGTCAAATTATAGACTATATTTATAATTTTTACACTGCAGGTGCTAGTTAGAATATTTGCATTGCCACTTCGTCTTTAATATTTCCTGAGGTGGCAGTTCTCTGACACCCGCAATTCCGCAGGCGCAGAGTATAGTATGTAATCTGTTCACTCAAGATGATCGTGGATAATACATTCGGTTTCTGGTTAGCAGTGAGCGGTCTACGGGGTCGAGTTCGCTCTATTTATGTACATTTTAGTATTCATGTCGAAAGGGTCTATCAAAACAGGCATTGAGTCTAGAATGACTCAACCGTTGAAGATGTAGTGGTTAGGTCAGTGATACTTATTGGGTTGGAGAGTCATTTTAGCATTATGAACGTGCAAGCGCTGCAAATATTCTATTGACACTGTACATAAATTACAAGCCTCACACGACATATTACTAACTGACACTCACCCTCATAACACGTTGCAACACAGTAGTGTAGTGTATTTCTATTCTATCCAAGTACAATTTCACCCGTATTTTTAAATCTCAACAAAAACGCCTATGCCTTAGACGTCACAATGTTTTGCAAATTACCCATGTTCCTCAGCTAGACACGCTTAGGACCAGCGTTACCTGACGGTCCAATTTTTATGAGTCAGGCGGGATATTCCGCGCGGGACAGGGTCGCTCCCGCTTGTCAGGGATAACTCAACCACAGAATAACAGTATAAATAACTACCGCGAAAACGCACGATTACGCACGAAGGAATAACGACGAAAGACGAAGACGAAGAAGACTCAACTACCTAACGATAGGGCAAATCTGATATTACTTTTCATAGACATTTTCAATGGCTATTTTTGCTATCAATTGTCATGTAAACGTAATTTAAAACACAATAACAAAGATCATCATCATCTGCCTAGCCTTTTCCCAACTATATTGGGGTCGACTTCCAGTCAAGCCAGGTTTAGCTGAATACCAGTATTTTACGAGGAGCGGCTGCCTACCAGACCTCCACAACCCATTAACTGGGTAACACGGTACTTCATGGCAAGACTGGGGTCAGATTAACTGGCTTCTGACTATCCATAACGTCTGCCAATGATCTACAAATGACAGCCGGGACCAACGGCTTAACGTGCTTTCCGAGGCACGGAGGAAACTCGGTATGTTAAGATGGTCACCCATCCACAGACCAACCTTGGCAAGCGTTGCTTAACCTTGAAGATCGACCCGTGCGGCTGTTATTATCTAGCCACGAAAAAAAAACACAATAACAAAGATAAATATTTTAAAACTTCTGATTCTATACGATTCTTTACTAAGTCCCCCTTTCGACGAAAGAATCCCACTTCTTTTACTCAAGAAGATTCAAAGTCCCGACTTGCCAAAAAAAAAATCCGGCGACGCTGCTTAGGGCATCGAGAATATAACGCCACAGACAAAGGCCACAAAGTAAAAAACAAGGAATATGTTTGGTTTATGGTTGAGGTTTTCCGGTTCAACGCATTCAATAAAACAGATGTTCTACAAACACTGTATTTTTTATCATGTTTATTATATTTTAAATATTTAAATTCAATAGTTTATATTGCTTAATGTAGAATTTATTTGAATTTATCTGGTCTATCAAATATAAATATTTGATAGACCAGTAATTGATAACTCCGGGTGCCAACACAACAACTGTCGTATTTCCGTAATCAACAAACGACGTTGACGTTTCACCGCGTAGCAAGTGAAAGTGTCACGTCGATTGGAATCTTGTCAGAAATATTTTTATTCTGGTATATTTCACTCCGTCTGCATAGAGGTACGATATTTTATAACGTTTTCTAATAAATGTCAGGCTTATTATAAATTTTTAATTCATGAATGGTATATTACATTCAAATTTGGTTTAACCAATTGTTCATTTTCGGGCAGGTTATCGCCGGGAAAAATGGTTGTTAAGCCTGCTATTGGAAGAAAATCTAACAAAAACCCACCTATTTTTAGTCATGAATTTGTGATTCAGAATCATGCGGACATTGTTTCGTGTGTGGTGATGGTGTTTTTGGTCGGGCTGATGGTACAGGTGAGTAACAAGTCTGCCACGTAAGCTAGCTACCTCCGTAAATATGTTTTCCATAGAATAGTATTTGTGTTTATCTGTGTTTAAAACAGCTTTTGTATTAATCTTGCAGTCGACGACTCCCATAGCGAGTTTATTCATTAGCCTACACCACAATGTCAGTGGAGTTGAGCCCACCAGAGAAGCGCCTAAAGGTGAACCATTCTTCTATGAAGCAGGATGGAAGGACGCCTGCGCAGTATTATTTTACTCGTTGGTGTGTATTGTAATGCATGCCATCCTTCAAGAGTACTTCTTAGACGTAAGTATGACATGGTACAAACATATGTTTAAGTCATAAAACATGCTAAAATCCAATTATTGTGTCTTACTAGTCTAAAAATGTTCAGTCTTAACTGTGATTTTCATTTATAGAAAATATCGAAGAAGTTTCATCTTTCTAAATCAAGACTGAGTGCCCTGAATGAGTCAGGCCAGCTGGTTGTATTCCACCTTGTGACTCTTGTGTGGGGTGGAGATGCTATCATCCGGGAAGGATTTGTCTTAAATGTTTCACAATTGTGGGAAGGTAAATATTCCATTTTTATAGGTACTGTTAAAGATCATTATTTAGAGTATGTAGTTCTAAAATGAGGACATTAAATAGGTATCCTGGCCAATAGGGAGCATGCAATATTTCCATTTTGCTTTAATTTTAAAGAACTTCATCTAGAATAGCCCACCACGTAAATAAGAAATGAAAATGCTTTAATTTATTGCCAATATTGTGTTTTTAAATGGACAGTTTGTATGTATGTATGTATGTAAATCGGGCTGGTTTCCGCAACTCCACGACTAAGCGCGTATTTTGCGTGTAGGTGGGACAAATGCGTCATTCGATCTACCCCAGCTCCCCAAGGAAGGTCAGCAACGCCTTGGTGTTACTAACTATCTCGCAGAGGGTACCTGGGTTTCCGAAGTACTTTGCCCTGTAATCTGCAACCACCGGGCAGCTTAGAAGCAGGTGTGCTGCTGTCTCATTCTCCTCCATGCAGGCTCTGCATAGCGGGCTGTCAGTGACTCCTATAGCATAGAGGTGTTTATTAAAAGACCCATGGCCAGTTGTTACGGCTGTGACTGAACGCAACTGTTGTTTAGTCAGTCTTAGGGCTTGTTTTGTGAAACGGCCATTTATAGAGGGAAGTGCCTCCTTGGCCTGCCTACACTCACTATGGTCAGCCCATAGCTTGTCATGTTTATCTCCGGTGCGTTTCCTTCCAGATTGCGTAAGTACCCGAAAAGCAGCGGCACGATGGGCTCAGGTCCCATTGCTGACAAACTCGACCCCCTTCGGGCGAGTTCATCCGCAGCGTCGTTGCCTCGAGATTCACTGTGTCCCTTGATCCATTGAATGGTTACTTTGTTGTGTCTACCAACCTGGTTTAGACGTTGGTGACACTCGAGAATCAACCCAGAGTTCACTGTGTGGCTGTTCAGAGCTTGCAGGACAGCCATGCTGTCCGAGAGTATGCGTATTGAGTGGTCCTTAACTTCCCTGGTTAGGATGGCTGATGCCGCCAGAGAAATGCCCATGCATTCAGCCTGGAACACTGTGTTGTGGACCCCCAATGGTGTGGCTATGTGGATATTGAGATCCTCTGAGAAGATTCCCGCACCAGTACCTGTACCTGTTTTTGATCCATCGGTGAAGATCCGCAGCTCGGCGGGGCAGAGCCCCTCGCACCGATGATCCTCATGCAATTGGATTTTGTATTTTTTATCGAAGATAAATTGCTTGGGCACCCGGTCATTGATTGCCTTTGTTATGGGGAGTTCATTGTTGAGCTCCTCGAGCAGAGCGGTGTGTCGTGTGTCTCTCTTACTCCAGAGACCTAATGTTTTAAGGCGTACTGCTGCCATCGTCGCTTCCTGTTGTATAAACAAGTGTAGCGGAGGGTGCCCCAGCATGGCTTCCAGCGCCGCAGTTGGAGTAGTCCTCATGCAGCCCGTCGTTGCCATGCAGGCCAGCCTTTGCATGTGTTGTAACTTGTTTACGGCTGTAGCTAGCTTTGAGCGTGGCCACCACACCACGGCCCCGTAGGTTACCATGGGCCGAATTACTGCGCTGTACAGCCATAGTATTATTTTGGGAGATAGGCCCCACTTCTTCCCTATCATTTTCCTGCATTGCCATTGCCAGTTTAGAACTGTCCTAACTCAAAGACATAAGGTTGCCTATTCGTTGCCATAACAGCACAGACGTCACTAAACGCTGATTGTTGGTTTTAAATATGTTACGTTTCATGTTACTTTAATTCAGTATGTTTGTTAAAAATTGATATTACCCAAAAATAAAAACGTTGCAATGGCCTTTATTTTATACATTTTTATCATTTTACTGACAACATTTTCATAAATTCTGTATTTGCATCTTCCCTGTTATGTTAGTAAAATTCAAAGTAAAAAACAGAATATTTTTAAATAAATTAACTGATTAGAATAGGGAATATGCATGCGATTTTTTTATTTGCAAAATGAAATACTTATTAGCTTTAAATACTTAGTAAACAATAGTGAAATCATTTTAAATACCTTCATCAGCTATGAAGTTATAAAGCTTCAAAGTTTACAATTAGAATTAGAAGTCCGATGAAAACTTTGACGTCATCTTCTATGACACCTATAGAGCTGCCATAGAAAACAGCGTTTTCGCGAGAGGGACATATATTTCTTTAAAATAATTATATTTCATTCGTTTTTCGAGTAATTTTGATTCTATTTTCACAGTATTATATTTTTAGATAAACTATAAATGTATATGATAAATATGTTTTTCATGCATTTTCCATATATCCCACAATCCTTTAGATATTAGATTCTACCAAGTGTATATAAATAGTTTATCATTTTAACTTTACTGTATATCTTTCTAATTAATATTGTAGTAATTTAAGGAATTTTAAACCTTTATTAAAATTTTTGGCAGAAATATTTTGTTCATGCCTTGTTATTAGTTCAAGAAAGTTAACTTTGGAAAAGGGGTTTTATTTAATTATCATACCAAAAGGCATACTTTATTTTTATGCAGGCTATCCCAACCACCCCATGAGCTTCTTACTGAAGCTTTGGTGGATTGTGCAAGCAGCATACTGGATCCACACTATCCCCGAGTTGTACTTCCAACGAATCAAGAAAGACGAATGGTTTTCCCGTATCAGACATGCGTCCGCTGCATTCGCTTTTGTTGCTCTGGCTTATGGGTTCAAGTAAGGAAATCTTTGCACTTCTTCTTTAATACTATTCCTTCTTGTATTTTTGAAAACAAACTAATTGATCAAAACCAATTTAATGTGTGAAGTTATCATTGTTTTCAAAATCATAATCCTAGATTACTTTTACATTTTATGTAGCCATTTTATCTGTGTAATTTAAGTGCCAGAATGCTACTGACTGTACTGTATGCTTCATTTTTGCCAACAATTAAAGGGCACGATTTTTATTACAGTTTAGATAAGCAGTTGTATGATTTAAGGATGGGAAATCATCAAATGACTCCTCCTGCTCTAGGTGAAGTAGAAGGGAGTGTCAGACTTTTACTGACTAAAACCCATTTGTGTTCCTCCTAGTGCCTTTTTCGTTGTAGGGCCATGGTGACTCTTTCGAACGAAGTCTGCAGCCCAACAAAGTCCGAAGCCCTTATAATTTATACCTACCCTCTTTGGCAATTGTTTTAATTACACAACACAAATGTTTTTTTACATACAACTTTTGGTGATTATACAGGATGAATTTTTGAAGTGTACCTGAATGGGCAAATCCGAAACCCAGGAATAACGAAAAACACTGAAGAGTCTCAAGCCCGATTTTAATGAAAACTAAAACTGCATTTTTTTTTTAAAACATCACTTGATTTTGTGACAGGGTATGCAAAATTTGCAATTTTACAGTACCTGCTCATATTTTCTTAAATTTTGGCTCAGCAGCAATCATACTAGTTATTCTGTCATGGGGTGACCCAATCATGCTGGAATAGCATTTAAGCCCAGAGTGCAATGAAGTCTACAAAAAGACAATTTAAATTAGTCCACTAACGTATCATGAGACCTTGTCTTTTCTTTGAGATAGAAGGATGGTTACACATTGTGACAAAATGGTTTCTTTGTCATCAGGTTCCAGCGTGTAGGTGTATGCTTGGTTGTGCTGCACTCTTTGGCTGAGTTTGTGGCTCACAGCTACCGATTGAACACCATCATCAGGGGAGAACGTGAAGACTGGTTAGACAAATGTAAGTGTAAGATCTCATACATCGTAAAGTTTTAATTGATTGCCAATTTTACTAATTTATAAGCTACGTTCGCATTCGCATCTGTCGCAATGTGTCAAAAATGTACGGAAAGTGAGTGAGTGCACGCTGTGCAGGGGCACGCGCCGAATTTTAGCTGCGTGGATTCATTTGTTAGACAACGTGGGTGTACGTTGCCACTGCAGTACACACATCACATGCCTCCGTACCACAAGGCGTATCTGAAGACTGTGCTGAGATACTGTTGTATATAGTCGTGCAGACCGCATGAACAGCGTGCACGGCGTTAACAGCGTTGAACTCTATGTAAGCGCTACATTCGAAAACCACGCATGTGTCCGTGGGTTGCAGTGGACACAATCATGTACATTTTCTTGATAAGCGAAGCTTAACACACGTGCGTAGCCTCCTTGCGCTGCGGTGGGTCTTCGCCTTGTGAAATGACAAACAAATGGAATTCAGAATGTCCAATCATTGAAATGTGAACATTGTTGTTGTTGTCAATGATAGGAGTGTAACAAAGAAACAAGAAGTTTTCTTTTACTAATTTTGCTCCAATTTTAAATAGCCAGTGTTGCAAAGATATGCGGAGAGGAGCTCGTGGCTAGATAATAACAGCCGCACGGGTCGATCTTCAAGGTTAAGCAATGCTTGCCAATGTTTGTTTGTGGATGGGTGACCATCTTAACATACCGAATTTCCTCCGTCCCTCGGAAAGCACATTAAGCTGTTAGTCGTCATTATGGATAGTCAGAAGCCAGTTAATCTGACTCCAGTCTTGCCATGAAGTACCGTGCTACCCAGTTAATGGGTTGTGGGGGTCTGGTAGGCAGCCGCTCCGCGTAAAATAATGGTACTCAGCTAAATCCGGTTTGACTGGAAGCCGACCCGAATATAGTTGGGAAAAGGCTAGGCTGATGAGTGTTGCAAAGATATGCAATTAGTGTGATCGGATTGTAACGTAAGTTTGGTGTGGCAGTGCTGAGCCTGATCAAGGGCAGCGTGTTCGCGGGCGTGCGCCTGTGCTCGCTGGTGCTGGGCGTGCTCACGTTCTACTTCGGGCTGGCCGGCGCCGCGCCGCTGCTGCTGCGCGTGGCTGCGCTGTCTCTGCTCGTCTCCTTCCAGGTATTTAGTTAGCTCACCTAAATAATCACATAACCGAATGGATCGCTCTCAAATACTTCATGGCCTATACGTGACATCTAATAACAGTCCGGATTGTCATGACCCACGTACACAGCAGTACCTAAATCTGACAGCATCTCACGGATTTCTCCCAGCTTACCTTCTACCTACTCGCTTACACAGCTGTATAGATCATATACTGCTTAAAACCAGCAACAAAGCGACCACCTTAATACTGGAAACTGCGATCACGGACCACGCAGCAGCTCTTTTAAACCTTGAGATCAGCAAACCCAAATCTAAAAACACCAAATTTAAAACATCTTGCCTCGATATTTCAAAAGCTATCTCTGATATTAAAAACTGTGATTTCTCTACTATATACACCATAACTGATGCTAACCAGGCTACCAACGAATTAATAAATATAATCTCTCCTATTTTATCTAAAAATACTATCCAGAAATCAATCTCAAGCAAACAAAGAATTATAAAACCATGGATAATGGACCACCGGTCTTTTGAGATGCATACATATTAGGGACAAAATGTATAGTAAAACAAATAAAGAGCCAACCAATCAGATCTTAAAATTAACCTATTTAAGATATCGTAATTTTTGCAATAATATACTAAAAAAACTAAAAAAAGAATATGAAGAAAAGGAATTCGAAAAGGCTAAAAACAACCCTAAAAAAATGTGGGAAGTAATTCGTAATGTAACTGACACCAAATGCATACTCTCGACATCAACAGAGCTTTTGACAATTGAAAATTGTCCTACTAAATCCGTCAATGCAGTTAACACGTTCTTTGCAAATGTGGGTATAAATCTAACCAATAATATCTCTCTTCAGAATTTCCCCCAAGCCTCCAACAGTGATCAACAAGGTACGGCTAACTCAATGGTTGTTCTAGAAACAGATGAAGAAGAGGTTAAATCGATAATAATAAACCTTCGAATTAATAGTGCTACCGGATGGGACTGAATTTCTAATACACGCTAGTCACATTCTAGTCCCAGTTATAACACATATATGCAACCTGGCAATATCTGAAGGTACTTTCCCAAATGACTTAAAAAAGGCAATTGTACACCCAATCTACAAGTCTGGGGACAGAGACAAGGTCACTAACTACCGCCCAATATCAGTTCTCCCAGCGATCTCGAAGGTTCTGGAGAGAATACTGTACAAACGCCTAAATAATTTCCTCGATAAACACAAAATTATTTCCCAAAACCAATTCGGCTTCAGACGCGGATTGTCAACTGAAGATGCAGTGACATCCCTACTCGACTTTGTAGTTGACAATAAATTCAAACGTTTGGGAATCTTTCTCGACCTTTCAAAGGCGTTCGACACTGTCTCTGTTCCTCTACTTCTTTCTAAGCTGGAAACCATCGGAGTTCGAGGTATTGCTCTGTCTCTATTCAGCAGTTTTCTCACCGATAGGTTGCAGTGCGTTAAGATTGGGGAATATATTAACGACGCAAGTAATGTGGTTGTCGGCTTGCCACAGGGAAGTCTTCTCAGTCCCCTTCTCTTTCAAATCTATGTCAACGAGCTCTGTCAGATATCCCTCCCCTCCACAAAAATAATAGCCTATGCAGATGACACAGTAATTCTATCGTATGATCGTGATTGGACCTCAGCAAAAGAGATTGCCGAAAGGGGACTCAGTGAAGTGATGCTATGGTTGGGAAAAAATAATCTTGCCCTAAACATAAAAAAACTAACTTCATTACCTTCGGCTTAAGACTCTCCACTCTTCCGCCAGACGGTTCTTTATCAATAAAAGCCCACAAATGTACCAACCCTTCCCCCTTTTGTTCATGCCCTACTGTTACTAGAGCATCGCTAATAAGATATCTCGGTATTCAACTAGACTCCTGTTTATCCTGGAAACCACACTTACATGCGGTGTCCGCACGAGTCCGTAAACTAATTTTCCTGTTTAAAAAACTCAGAGTTTCCGCCAATAGCAATATTCTTAAGATAGTTTACTCGGCACTGTGCGAATCAATAATAAATTATTGCATCACTGCGTGGGGAGGGGCTGCCAAGACCGACATTATTCAGGTAGAGCGAGCACAAAGAGCAGTAATAAAAGTGACATTAAAAAAACCTTTTAGATTCCCAACACGGCAACTATACGCAGAGTTTGAAACATTAACGGTCCGACAACTCTACATCTTCCGTACAGTCATGAGGAAACATACAACCCTTCTATATACTGTAAAAAATAGTCCAATAGCCAGAAGAAGATCTAAACCGCCATGCCCTACAACACATACAAACACCACATTTGTTAAGCGAAATTTCACTTACCTAAGTGCACGCATCTACAACAAAATACACCAAAAGCTAGACATCCACTCCCACAATACATTCAAATGTAAAAAAATACTTAAAACTTTTCTACTTACCGTAGATTATGACAAGACAGAAGCACTGGTAAAACCCTCATCCACATAAAACACCTAATATAATCACCATACAAACTTACACACGTCCAGTCACTAACACACACACACTCACTCTCTCATACATACACACTACTCACGCACGCGCGCTCCTCACACGCACATAAATTATTTATTACTTAAGTTACATGTTTGGTTCACCGTGGATTGTAACAACGGACGAAGAGTTGTCCCTATAATACAGGAATTTCCTAGCATAGGGGACATCATTCATAAAATAAATTAAGTGTAAAAAACAAAAATCATGGAATGTAAGACGTCATGTATTTTCCTTTGTCAATAAACTTATTATTAATATCTACGGTTTTCTATTAAATTTTGTTAGCTTTTATAACTTCAGTGTACTTATTGTTATATTAGTACATACTTGGTACATAATTAGTACATATAATTTAATATCTGACTTATTTCGGCTGTTTATAATGATGTACATGCTTCTTCTTTGTTTATGAACAGGTATACCTAATGTTCAACTTCATCTCGGAAGCCATCAAGCAAAGACAGGAAAGCCGCCAGCAGGCGCAAGCCAAGCCGAAGAAGGAGAAAAAAGAAAAGCCGCGGAAGGAGAAAGGTAAATAATCTTATTATCCCCTTTTCCATCAAGGTTACGTACCATAATAAAAAATCCGGCCAAGTGCGAGTCGGACTCGCACACGAGGGGTTCCGTACCATAAACCATATATATATGATGGTACATATTTTACCACTTTGGAAGTGTCTCTCGCGCAAACTATTCAATTTAGAAAAAAAAATATATTAGAAACCTCAATGTCATTTTTGAAGACCTATCCATACATACCCCACACGTATGGGTTTGATGAAAAACAATAATTCAATATCTCCATACCATATATAACTCCGAAGCATACAGAGCAAAAAAAAAAATAGGAGACCTTTAAAAAACTAAAAAAAAAACTTAATAATAAAGAAATAAAAATAATAAATTTGTTTTTTTTTTGCCAACAGTAAAGAAAGCAGTCCCGGTTGAAGAGTCGGACCTGCCCGAAGTCGACCAGAACACGAACAAGACCCTGCGACAGCGACAGTCGGCCGTTAAGGCGAAGTGAGCTGCGCGCGTCGACAATACTTTGACATTTACCGTAATGTTAGCTTGTCATCCCGTTCAGAGTCTTTCCACTACTTCACCTCTTAACTTTATCTTCCCTTCAGGTATCAATGTCGTAGCACAAAGCCGTACTGTATACTGTGTAACGGACGATATAGGAAATCGATGTCTACGTTTATTGATGTTAATCAAATAAGTATCAAGCACTTATGTGACAAGAATTACTTTATTGTAGATTATAATAATATGTTTTCTTTTTACGAAACATTCATTTAGACTGTGGAACATATTATCGTCATTAAAAGTATAGTGGATACAGGGTTGTAAAAATATCTCCTAAAGTGTAAAATTGAAGTCTAGGTTAAACTGTTGTTTATATTGAGTATATTGATAAGAATATTGACGTACTGTGTGTTCATACACATTAAATGATGAAAATTCCATTTTAATTTTGCATTTCAATATTTAAAAAATTTTTTTTTTTGCTGCAATTCCAATACTGTAGTCTCAATGATCCGGCACTTGGGTACTTCGGCACATCCAATTATCCGGCACCCTTCGACCGCGTCTAACCCACTGCTTTCTTTATATTTCCTATTAAATAAGTACGTTCTCAAATGCTTACTTTTATTTATTTTGACTTTTTCTAAGCAATCCAGTAATCCGAACATTCCAATAATTCGGCATCCTCTGGTTTTTAATAGTGTCGGATTAGTGAGACTATACTGTACTAGTTTATTATTTAAATTATATTTTTATATTAATAAGTATAATTTTACTATAATTATCAGTTTCTATATTTTTATGAGATGCACATATCAAGTGCTGTTCAGATACTATTCTTTCTACATATTCATAACAATTGGTATGGACGTTTTCCTTTGTTGCGTTACACTTTGAGATTGAATCCGTGATTTATTGTTATAATTTTATGTGAATTAAAGAAATAATGAAATTATTCTTCCTTATGTGAAATTGTGCTCATAAATTATTATATAATTTTCATGAGGATTGTCAATTTTAAAAGCTTGATGTTATTTTTATTTCAAATAAATTTTGTAAGAAATCCTTTATAATCTTTTGAGTTTGCCTACATTCTAGATTAAACTGGGAATAATCCTCTCGAAAAGGATCCCCTTTTCCAGTTGGCTTGAAGTACACTTACTGGCTCATTCGCAAAATGACTACAGGTAGCAAAATTGTCCCTTTCGCAAAATGACGCTTTCTCACAATGTCCCCTTCCTCCAACAGGCACTGATGAAAGGAATTAATCCTTTCATCAGTAAAAAACTGGTCAAGAGCCAGTAGGTGTAAAACACAAAGGGGTACTCTTGTAATGTTTAATCAGTAAAATGCACATACACTAAAATATGTAATTGAGATTTTACTGTCATTCAAAACATCAATTTATACAAATCAAAAATCAAAAAATTAAACTTTTAAAACTAGTTGATCCGCGCAACTTCGTCTGCGTCACAATTTGCATTACTGCTTCGCTCCTATTGATCTTAGCGTGATGATATATAGCCTATTATAGCCTTCCTCGATAAATGGGCTATCTAACACTGAAATATTTTTTTAAATCGGACCAGAAGTTCCTGAGATTAGCGCGTTCAAGTAAACAAACAAACTCTTCAGCTTTATATATTAGTATAGATATCTAGATTATTACAGGACGGTTACCGAATCATCTGGGTCAACTTTTTTTTTGGTAACCGTAGTTAAAACACCGTATCAGCCAATGGCTTCATAGCCACGAGCCTCGACCAACACCGTAGGAGGCTCTCGTTAGGCAGCTGGATCAAGAGCTTGATTCAGAAAGCGGTACTTCTGGACACGGCTCGCATTGTTAGGAGGTTCCTCTCTGGTGCCCTGACCACCGGTAGCATGGACGCTGCTCCTGACACCGCAGTCTACTATTTTTTAATGTTTTTTTTTTTTAATTTCATTTTTATTGAAATGAAAGTTTTGTTAAGAAAATCAATAAACGGAATCATAAAAATTATGCAACTGGAGTGATCATATAAACAATAAAATATTAATAAATATTGAAAAATCATTTTCCTAAGTTGTTTATATTGTAAAGCCAATTTTCAATTGATGAAAGGAATTAATGCCTGTTGGAGGAAGGAGGCATTTTGCGAAAGGGACATTTTGCTACCTGTAGTCATTTTGAGAAGTAGTAATTTTGCGACTGAGCCCACTTACTTTGTACCGCTAACCAACCAACACGTGTCGTCTCGTCGGTGAAATTAAACAGCCAGTCTAAAAGATAGTTAATGTTTATATTATTCTTGCGTTACTGACTGAGTGATTGATAGACAACGCCCAGCCGAAACTACTGCTCGTAGATAGCTGAAATTCGGCATGTAGGTTCCTTGGAGTGTAGGGGAGCACTAAGAGAGAATTTCCCGAAATTCAGTTGGGAACGGGAAAAACGGGATATATGCGGACGAAGTCGCGGGCAAAGGCTGGTTAATTTTATAAAGCTGAAGTTAGTTTTTTTGGTTGAACGCACTAATCTCAGGAACTACTGGTTCGAATTGAAAAAAAAAATCTAGTGTTGCATAGCTCATTTATCGAGGAAGGCTATATATAACATTACGCTACGACCGATAGGAGCGGAGCATTCAATGAAAAATGTGACGCAAACGCAGTTGCGCGGGTCAGCTAGAAACAATATACAACTTTGAAGTTACGAAATTACCTAATGTTCTAGCTAGCGTAAACCTAACACCAACTTTAATTTTCAACGTTACTTGATGATGTTCCAACTTTGACTTTGATTTGACTTTGGCTTGTACACAGATCGCTCTGAGAGTCCAAGCGTTTTATATTTGTCTCGACTAAATACAATATTCTTGCATTGCGTCACTTATAAGTCGAGGCCATCTATGGCTGCCTACAGAAAATAGGTACATACATTGGTTTTAATTAAAATAAATATAGGTACGTAAACGGTTTACCTATAATCACGAATAAGTACAAAGTTAAAGTTAATTTACTGCTTAATAAAAATAGCAATAAAATGTATCACTAAGATAAATAATGGATTACCTATTCCTAGACGTCAAATACATGTTTTATTTCATAAGTACCTAATAGATCTGTAATAGACGACCTTGTCGTGTTATGTACCACCTAATGTAATTTCAATAAATAGGTAGAGTTAGCACCAACATGCTAGTGGGTGATAGGGATACAGTTAAATACAGTAGTGTTGCGGAATTGGTTCGAATGAGTTACCGCGGCCCTGGAACGCAAAGGGCATTAGGAGGAACACGGATGGGTTTTAGTCAGTAAGAGTCTGACACTCCCTTCTGCTTCACCCAGAGCGGGAGGAGTCATTTGATGATTTCCCATCCATTAAAAAATAAAAAAGGGATACAGTTGTGTCACTCGGTTCTATATTATTAAAAGAAAAGTCTCTTTTAAGGGGCCATTGTACATCATTATGAACAATTTTCACTATGGGACCAACACTAAAATCGCGAAACGTGAAATCGCGATGTGAATGGCATACGCTAGATATAATATATTTCCTGTCTGGCACCAGAGACCGTTGTGTAAGTAATATACCGCCAATTTAGCTAACAGGTGAGGTCCAAATGCAGCACTGAGAAATTAGCTCCCAAACACTATCAAAGCGCTTGTCAAGTTGACATTTGTTGACGTCAACTTGACAAGTCAGTAAACTAGCGATTTGATAGGTACTTGGGACCTTACTTCTCAGTGCTGCCACCTGGTGCTCAATATTTTAGAAAACCCTCATTTTACTGACTCACCTATTGACCAGGGGGGACCGACCTTTCGACGGGGGATGCGGTGTTCCGGGGCAGGGTCGTCGTGGCGTTGGCTCTTGACATCGCCATTGCCTTCAACACCCTGCCCTGGAGTTGCATCAGGGAGGTACTTCGGTATCACTTCGGCTGCCGACCTACCTCCGTCGCGTAGTCGAGGCTTGACGGACAGAGCCGTCATCTACCCCGGTCACCAGGGAGAGTGGAACCGGTGAGAGATTTCGTGTGGTATTTCATAGGTTCAGTTCTGGGGCCGCTCCTGTGGGGCATGGGCTACGACTGCGTGTTGCGCGCCGACCTCCCTAGTGGCGTCAGCCTGGTCTGCTACGCTGACGACACGCTGGACCTGGCATATGGGGTTTGCGCCAGGTGGCGGCCGAAGCTATGACACGTAAGGTTGCGATATCGTTGAGAGTCGCAGTTGGGTCTCGAGGTGGCCCTACACAAGTACGAAGCCATGTGCTTTCGTGGATCTCGGAACAGGCCATCATCGGGATCCCAAATAACGCGTAGGAGGGGGAGGAGGGAAAAAAAGGAAGGGTTCACATCGGCAGTTCTCCATAGGTTAGTTTAGCTTTAGTGTTCCACTTCGTTCACTGAGCAGCGCCTCGACAATTCGACTTTTCACCCCAACTACACAAAAAAAAATGACGAAAACCAAAAGGAAACAGGTTAAACAACGGCTGCACTTCCTCCCACTCAAAGTGCACCTCACCAACATCAGAGGGTTACACTCAAATCTCGATCCGGTCCATCACCACCTTGAGACCGAGAAGCCGCAACTGTTTTTCCTAACGGAGACGAAGATAACAACCCCGTCGGACGTGGGGTACCTCAACTACCCGGGCTACTCTCTGGAACATAAGTTCAAGAAGCAGGCTGGGGTCTGTGTGTACGTCCGCGATGACATTTGTTGTCGTCGTCTCCGTTGCTTTGAGAATTCGGGTTTTTCTACCATTTGGCTACTTGTGGACACTGGCGTGGACAAAATTATCTACATCGGCGTATACCGATCGCACAGCGGTGACCAGAAGACAACAGCGCTGTTTAATTTCCTCGTGGTGTCGACCGACGTAGCCCAGCAACGGTACCCAACAGCGAAGCTCAATTTTCTGGGGGACTTTAACGCCCACCATAAAGAGTGGTTGTTCCCGTACCAGAGAACTGACCATGCCGGGTTAGAGGCAAGTTTGCTGTAACGCTAGATCTAACCCAGCTGGTGAATGTGGCAACGCGGGTACAATCCGGACATCCGGATCCGGGCAGTCAATCAGTATCAGTCTCAGCCCCGCTGGGAACGTCTAACCACTGCCTGGTGAAATCCGTGTTGGCCTGCTCTCCTCCTGATAAGAGTCCTAGAGGCACGAGACGAGTATGGCGATACGAGTCAGCAGATTGGGATCATATGCGACACTTTTTTGCGTCTTGGCGGCAAGTGTGCTTTTCCTCGGGTGACCCTTCGTGCTGCGCTGATGTGGTTGCGGACGTGATTCGGCAGGGGATGGAGTATTTTATTCCATTCTCCGACATCCCGCTCGGTCACAAATCCCGGCCTTGGTATAATGCAGAATGCGCTCACGCTGAGGCACGTAAAGAGTCTGCTTACCAAGCCTGGATCAAGGCCCGCGACCGAAAGGCTAAAGCGCGTAGGGTTCGCGCGAGGAAAAAAGCCTTTAATTCTGCCGCGAAGTTCTGAGGCAATGTGCACCTGAATTGTCTCCTGTGTTGACACGCCTGTACCGCCTCTCTCTTGTAAAAAGAACGGTGCCGAGATCATGGAAGCTTGCGAATGTGCAACCGGTGCCCAAAAAGGGAGAGCTGACCCTGCGCATTACCGTCCGATCGCCATTACCTCCATCCTATGCAAGGTTATGGAAAGGGTTCTGAACAGTAAGCTGCTGACCTATCTTGAAGACAACTATCTCCTCAGTGACCGTCAATATGGCTTTCGCCGGGGACGGTCAACTGGCTATTTTCTTGTGTACATTCAGTCAAAAAAGTATCGGGAATGGATGATTTGTTTATGGTTCCAAATTCAAATTTTTGTTTTTTTGTAGTTGTTAGATTGGCACAACTGTTTTCCATTTTGGCGCGGAGTTTGAATTGCATCTGTTATTTATATTAAATACAGTGCTGGTTTTAGTAATATCATATATAGTGTGTATTGCGAATTTCATAATGGACAAAAATATCGAACAAAGAGTTTGTCTTAAATTTTGCATCGCCAATAGAAATTTCGTGTTCGGAGTCACTGAAAATGTTACAGAAGGCTTACGGTGAATCGACTTTATCAGAAACTCGTGCTTATGAGTGGTTCAAAGCGTGCAAAAGCGGTCGAGATGTGATGGAAGATTTGCCTCGCTCTGGTAGGCCGTCAACGTCTGCAACTGAAGTTAACATCGCAAAAGTGAAGGAAATAGTGACTGAAAATCGCGGTGTTGTGCACTCTGAATTCTTACCGGAAGGTCTAACGGTAAATAAAGAATATTATTTGAGCGTTATGCGGCGTTTAAGAGAGCAAATTCGACGAAAAAGGCTAGATTTGTGGAAAGAAAATTCTTGGATTTTGCACCACGACAATGCGCCTTCGCACAAGGCTATCATTGTGAACGAATTTTTAACCAAACACGCAACAAATACCATCCAGCAACCACCATATTCACCAGATATGGCTCCTGCTGACTTTTTTCTTTTTCCTAAACTCAAATTACCACTTCGTGGCACCCGTTTTCAATCGATAGAAGACATAAAGGAGAATTCGCGGCGAGAACTGAACTCAATTCCGGAAGCAGCGTTTAATAAATGTTTTGATGAACGGATTATTCGTTGGCGCAAGTGTATCGTTTCTAAAGGAGCATACTTTGAAGGTGATAAAATAAATTTGGATGAATAACAGACATTTTGTGTATTATTGATCTTTTCCCGGTACTTTCTTGACAGAGTAGTATGTCACGCACTGCTGGGGCGAAGCCATTGAGAGACACGGCGAAGCACTTGCCGTGTCGCTTGATATCTCGAAGGCTTTTGACAGGGTCTGGCACGCAGGTTTACTCAGCAAGCTTCCTGCTTATGGCATCCCAGCTGGTTTTTGTAGCTGGATATCAGACTTCCTGAGTGAACGGTCGATCCGAGTGGTCGTTGACGGCTGTTCCTCTGACCTCATGGCTATTGATGCCGGAGTTCCTCAAGGGTCTGTTCTCTCTACAACTCTTTTCCTGCTGCACATCAATGACCTACTTCAGCCTGGTCTTGTTGGGTACGCAGATGACAGTACGGTTTCAGAGAGATACTTGTCCAACGCAACAACCAGTGGGGTTGAAGTTTGTTCCTTGAGAAAGGCCATGGTAGAGCGGACAAATTTGACCATAAGCGCTGTCTCCCAGTGGGGTGATGACAATCTGGTCACTTTTAACGCCACCAAAACACAGGCGTGTCTTTTTACCGCAAAAAGGAGTTGTTTTGACCAAGCTTCTACTTTTCGGGGTGCATCTGTTCCTGTGACTGAACGGCTCGAGCTCCTAGGCACGGAGTTGACATCCAGTCTCAACTTCGGCGCCACCATCGAGTACAAAGCCCGAACTGCGGCCAAAAAGCTGGGCATCCTAAATAGGGTGAAGCGATACTTTAGGCCTGGACAGCTTTTAACACTTTATAAAGCACAAGTCCGATCCTGCATGGGGTATTGTAGCCACCTATGGGATGGCTAAGCTAAGTATCAGCTTGCCGCGCTTGACTCGGTGGAACGCTGAGCTAAGAGACTCATCGGCGACGTAAAACTGGTGGATGCATACATAGCTAGGCTCATTGCCGTAAGGTTGCCTGCTTGTCGGTCTTCTACAGATTGTACTTCGGTGAGTGTGCCCAAGAACTCCACGACCTCTTCCCACCGGCCCCCTTCTACCATCGGACATCCAGACGCACTGCATCTTACCATCCCTACCTTGTGGCTATTCCACCAATTCGCACTAAGCGTTTTCAAACGTCTTTTATAATGCGCACAGCAAAGGAGTGGAACTCTCTGCCTGCGTCTGTGTTTCCGAAAGCTTACAACCCAAATCTCTTCAAAGTTAGAGTGAACAGGCTCCTTCTGGGTAGGCTCGCTCCATCGTAGACTTTGCCTCTGTCATCTCTGACATAGACTAGAGTCAAGAGCAAACCCATTACAAATAAAAAAAAATAAATTTGGTGATGATCTGATGAAGAACTACGGAGATAGACAACGGAACTCTTCAATAAATGATAGCAAAAGGATCGGGATTTCTGAAATCGCATGTCTGTTGATTGTTTACACCAGTTCATAACATAACATCACGCCGGCACGCTGTTTGTGGTTTCCTGCGTACCACTAAAAAGTGAAAAATAAAAAAACTTTTACAAAAAAATAAAGTCGGTGTTCAAAAACGAAAAAAAAAAACAAAAACACTGGCTTCCAAAATTAAAGTTATTTTTTACTTTGTAGTGTTTTGTTTTTGGAAGTCGGTTTTATTTTCTATACCCCTGTGACTCCTGTGAGCGGTGATTGTCCTCTTGAATGTATTGCCTCGATAGCCATCTACCTAATGTAGGTAGCCATGTTTAAGCACAGATCCGACCAAAAGTAGAACAAAAAAACAAATACTTACTGTTATCAATTGTTTTCATAACTAAGTTGACACTAAAATTAATTATTTTGAAACCAAGATTCCGTTCCGTTCTATGTTGCTGACTGTACCTCCACTTACTAGGACTATTGTATCCTACTTTGCCAACAATAGGTAGGTACAATAGGTGGTATAATTAAGAACTGAGCATCTATTATTAATTTTATCACGTTGTCATTTCGTTAAAATCATAAACATTATCTTCTTATTGCTAGAAGATATTATTAAGTTAGGTAGCAATCTACGTCTACTATTTGCGACTTGGAAATTACATTTTTAGAGGTACCTAGAAAATCACGTGATTGTAACATAATGCGAAAGTGAAGCCACCCATCCTTACCTTGTATGGTATGAGAAAGCTTAAAACTTGACATTAGTGGTGCACATAATTATGTCCGATTCACTGTACAGTTGGCTAGGAATCCTTCTAATCACTATGCACTGCACCTTTGAAAAAGTAACTAAGTATTCCTACCTCGATATAATTTATCATCTGCTATGCTTTCTCCCAACTACGTATATGAAGCCAGGCAACCTTTTAAAGGTGGAAATGGGCTCTTCTACCCGAATTATAGAAAAACTCGGCCAAGCGTCGACAGCGTCAGTCTACAGAATGAAGAACTACGGAATGGTCTGCCACGATCAAATCATATTTAGGTACGGATAGGGAACTCTCATACAAAATTTCTCAAACTACTAGTTTAGGCTGCGCGTCACTGAATGAATGTAAAAGGATTCGAATTTTTAATGCAGAATTCAGTACAATTCTAGGCTACACGGGTAAGGTAATTTTAAGCGTGTGAGTGCGAAAAACACCGGCCAAGTGCGAGTCGGACTTATTATTTTTATTATTTGTTGTTATAGCGGCAATAGAAATACACAATCTGTGAAAATTTCAACTCTCTACCTATTACGGTTCTTGAGATACCTACAGCCCGCTGACAGACAGACGGACGGAAGGACGGACAGCGGAGGCTTAGTAATAGGTTTCCGTTGGATACCCTTTGCGTACGGAACCCTAAAAATGAGGACTTACTTTAGATATTTATACGGGCTTGAGAACACATTTGTTAAAGAGTGTTCTCCTCATATTGAGGTACCTACTGAACCAGGCACTCCAACCTACTACCTAGTTCTTTTAATTACATATTTAGTACCTATATCGACTTTTAGAAACAAATTACCTCAATGTTTAGAGTTTTTACATATTGCTTGGGCACCCTAAAACTAATTGCCAATCTACTTGCTTTCATTTTAGAACTCAAGTTCTCATGAAAGCAAATTGTTATTTTTTAGTAGATCCCCATTCAATATGATGATAGGTTTTTGCCGGGCGACACGCCGCGGGCGGCGACCGTTATTGCGGCGCGTGCATCTCTCAGCTCTGTGCGAGTTTCCGCCGAGCCACCGCCAATATCGCCATATATATATAGGGCTTATAAGTGTGTGAGCGAGTGCCGAGAAGCCAGTTGTTGCTCAACATCTGTGGAGACTACACGTTGAAAATGCATAAGATTACTGTGTTCATCCTGGCGGCAGTGTTTGCCGTAGCCCTCGCAGGTTAGTGCCCCCCAGTTTTTACCGCCACAGCGTCCAAGCCGACTCTTAACTCTTTTCAAGTGCCATTTTATGTAATTTCCGATTGGTTTCAGACAAAGATCAGTGATTTTGCATGTAATTGGTTATTCTTTGGTGATTCACTTTTTGGCTCGATAAATGAAGGGTCAGTCACCCTTGGAAAGATTCAGTACCCACCTACTTTAAATTTTACAGACAGCTTATATTCATTATATTGACAACTAGCCCATCCATTGTGTGCTAATTTTTTTTTTTTTAATTCAGCTGAAATTGTAGTGATGTGGGCTCTACAACTACACGTAGATCGAAAGCTTAGCACTTAAACCCTTGGCTTGAGGTTTTGTTATTGAGAACGTTATTTCTTTTAGTTCCGTTTAGTTTTATTAGTTATTGATATCTGGGCGCTTTAAACTTTTTGTACTGTAGGTACCTGTACCTTTCTTACCTATAATTTGCATTTTGTGACGTTTACTTACGTTCTTAAGAATAACATTGTTTTGAATTCCTAAAGGTGTACCTAACTATATACTTTGTTAAAAGTTTTCTGGAATGTTTTCCAAAGCTGAAACATTATTTTCTCACTCATTTACACTACTCACTAGGTATTGATTTGTACAGATTTATTTATTTAGTAGGCACATGGAAGACTTACAGCTAATAAAGACAAACAAAATAGGAAAACGTAGTCACCAGCAATAACAAATCCACACGTATAATATAGAAACATAATGTAATATATGATAATTGATTACTAGCGACTTCGTACGCGCATAACCCTTTTATCCCGTTCCCGTAGGAATTTCAGGAAATCGTCTCTTAGAGATCCCCTACATTCTCCAAGGAACTTACATGCCAAATTTCAGCTTTCTAAGACCAGCAGTTTCGGCTGTGCGTTGTCTTTCAGTCACTCAATCAGTAACAGAAGAATGTTATAATTATTAGTCTACTACGATGCAATGGAAACATTTAAAATTCTGCGTATCTTCTAAAACGCTTTACCAGTTCTATACGTATAAATATCCGCCACTTTATGTGCTACTTAGTAGTCTTATCTGTTATCAGGTTCTTATATTTTACCTACTAGCTTCTTCCATCGGCTTCGCCAGCGTGATAGTCGAAAATTACCCTAAGGGAGTATATATACTCCCGGGATGAAAGGAGTCCCATGTCCTATTCCGGGATTTGGGCAACCCGTGCGCCAAATCCATGCAGCCGTCATAATGTGAAGATATAATAAACAGACAGATAGAGTTACTTTCGCATTTTTTATATTAGTATGTGTTGTATATATAGTTACGCGTCAGTCGTGATGCTGGCGAGGTATGGTCGAATCCTGTCGGTCACGATTTTGCTGAGGTCATACATAAAAAGCATCTACAGCGATTAGTGATGATCTCAGTTTGTGGTTAGCTTCCTGACTCATTGATAGCTGCTTACATTATTCCTTTAATTGTTTCTTAATTTTCACGGATATATGTTTGTTTAGAATTTTAGACAGGCATAAAATGTTCTTTTTTGGCGTGTTACTAATTTCTTTAAGGCAGTAAATAAGCAGGTATAATCATATCCGACGTTACATTTTGGTAATTAGAAGTAAATTTTGATGCCGTGTGAAAAATGTTGCCACTGCATCCGGCAAGCGGAATAGGCGCCTGAGCCGCACACGAGGCCGATATGAACCCCCGACATTGCTATGACAAATCCCACGTGTATCACGCATAGTTTTTTAACACACTTACCCTGAAAAAATGATATTTAACGAATATAAAACATACATAACCTATTTAGTGTATACCTACCTTACAAATTTTTGTGAGAATGATGATGAGGATTATTTTTTCGTTCACTCGATTAGGTACCTCAGGGCCGGCGACAAATGGGGTCTGCTCTAAATTTTGCTAATAAGTTATGGTAATGTCTGGCCGGCGAAACACACTTCATTGCAAGCCTTGTAGTTAGAGTGTTCGCTACACCATTTTCTTCTACGTTCAGTAACATTGATTTCGTTTAAGAACTTAATAAAGACCAAACCCGATTAATCGAATGAAACTATAGTACCTCTGTGAAGTCAATTGAATACCTATTTATAAGTAACCCACCAACTAGTCTGAGCACGAGTGACATATATGTGCATTGTGCACATTCCAGAAGGACAGTACTATGTTCCCCGCGCCTACTACACCATAGACGCGGAGGGCCACGAGTCGGCGCACGTGCCCCTGCGGCGTCTACGCCGCTCGTTGCAGCCCTACCCCAACCCAACGGGCTTCGACGCCAACGCCAACGCCAACGCCAATGCTCGAGCATGTAAGTATAACGCTACTCTTATCATCACCGCGAAAACCCAACGAAAACAACAACGGTTTTTCCTTTTTAACCGACTTCAAAAAATGGAGGAGGTCTTCAATTCGGTTGTTTTTTTGTTAGTTATCTCATAACTCATAAATCTGAATGGATATGCTTCCCGATTTATTTAGTTTTGGGTGTTTTGCTTTTAATTTTGTGTTGCAGAAACGGACTGACGTGACTTTTAGCATATAAAACATATTTATTTAAAACACTTTCAGCACAAAAATGTACAGAGGCGGACTTATTGCCATAATTAAACATATCTCAATTTTTAGAGTGACATAGGCTGCTTCTAACGAAGAAATACTTCGTAAGGAAGCGAAGCCTCAATCAAACACTATCACTCATAAAATTAAATGAGCTCTTGACCAGTCGGTCACACCCACACGACCACACGACGCTTCAAGTCTGTAGAGATTTGCTAGCGCTGTGTTTGTCTCGTAAATAAAAACCAGCATTTTGTGGGCGTATCAAATTGAAGTAGGTATCGCGATTTTTGATTACCCGCCTTATCTTACGGTACTGATCAATTCGCTTCGTGTGTAAAATACTAAGTCTTCTTTATCTCCGGTAGCTTCGCCAGTGGAACCTTTGGGATCCACTTGTTGATATTAAGTTGAAAAAAAAATATTGATTTTAACAAAAAAATAGATATTAAAATTAATTTTATTTTATTGTGAGATTTTAATTGTATATTCAGTTGTCAGTGTAAAGACAAACAAGCGGTACCTACCTACTCATGGAATCCCAAAGGTCTTATAAGCGACGCTACCAGTTATGGATAATCCAGATATTTTTATAGACGTTCTAAAAATGCCTAGATACGCATATTTTTTGCTTTTATTGCCCACAATTTCATTTAAATGATTAAAATAGGTAGTGCCTCAGTGCAGTAGGTAAACACGTCTTAATAAATCTAAAGTTAAGGCATCGATAAATAAACACATCCCTTAAATTTACCCAAATTTATTTGATAAACGCTTTTTAACATTTCATATATTATTTAACAGCTGAAAGATAAATAATTAGTATAATATCCCTAAAGTTTTACTTTTGTTGCAATTTGAATTACCTAATTATTTTGCTCAATCATTACGATTTAGTAATCCCAAGTGGGCAGTTGCCAGTTGGGCACTAATTTTTGGTGCTGACTGTACAGATAGTCAGTCGCGGCAGGCAGTAGGAACCTACTGCTAGTCTATTCCGTAAATAACCATTTCGATATCGAGCTTCACTTGAGTGACAAACCTCACAAAGTGAACTTTATTGCATACAACATAAAAGTCTTACGTTTTTCGTAATTATACTCATCTCGGATTCCGCTGTCAAGACACGAAAATGTTGTTACAGAATAAATAGCACTACAGCTTCTACCTACCGTACGCATAATAGATATGTGATATGTAAAGCTTCTGAATGAACTTGCTTGGTTTTAAATGAACACAATAGCCTACAATAGAGTAGCCTGGTGTTGAAACGTGCGTGGAATGTAAGCGTCTGAGAATCTCAGACACTCTCTCGTTTGCATAGATAATATAATCTCAAAGAGACAAAAAAATTGAATCTAGGCTAGGTACTTAGAGTCTGTATAAAGTTATTAGGTTTATTTTATTATACCTAAACTCTGGAATAAAGTTTATTTGTTGCAAGAAGAAAGGGAAACAAAAATGTTTGTAATAAATATTAAAAGCTGCAGTGTTTTTGGACGATAGTATAGTAACATTACAATCAACCGTTGCTTCGTCAAATCGTGATAACGAGAAGTTATTTTATAAAAAAACTAGCACTTGGCTCAGGACCTCACCTGTAGATATAAAAATAGGTAGGTACAAACAATTCTCCCCATTTTTTACCTCCGTAAAGGTTGAATTTCCAAACATATATAGATTTTATTACTTACTAGTTGACCCGCGTAACTTTGTCTGCTCCGCTCCTATTGGTCTTAGCTTGATGATCTATCTATCGATCTATATAGCTTACAGCCTTCTTCGATAAATGAGCTATCTAACACTGAAAGAATTTTTCAAATTGGACCAGCAGTTCCTGAGATTAGCGCGTTCAAGCAAACAAACAAACTCGTCAGTTTTATATATTAGTATAGATAAAATAAATATTGTATAAGTAGATATTATACTTGTACCGGCCATCCGGTTTTATCATGGTGAATCACGTATACAACTTTCCTTACTGGAAAGTATACAATGATGGTGTAGAGAAAATACTTAGAAAACTACATCACCAGACATACTCTATGGATACCTAAGTACCTAACTTAGGAATGTACTTCTTCAGCATCAGAAGTGGGTACATCATTCCTAAGTTAAAAATAGTAGGTAGTTGCTTATTATGTCTGGCTTGTCTGCATAATTAAATAGCAAGTGAAAATCGACTTGACAGAACTGTAATATGTACCTACTAGAAGTAAATGAAATACAGTTACATAAAATTATATGATGTATAGACTTCAGGTTCCAAATTCAAATACAGACCTGTCAAGGCTGTGTGTCACACGAATAATTTAGCAATAAAGTTTTTGACGGATTATGGTACCTACATACAATAATTCTGTACTGATGTTGTTCCGGTATAACGTCATACAAGATTAATTTACGTACTTGTTGTTGAACAAATGAAGATTTTAAGAAAAGTTATTTGTACCTTGAAGTGAAGGTTTTTCACGAACAAACGTTTTAATGCCAAGGTTGTTTTTATTTAGAGAATATGCTTACCTATTTGATTGTACACAATCATTTATTGTAATGCGGTCCAATGAAGCTTTGTTTAAAATTTGGGTTTAGGTAAGTCATACGGTTCTTAAATTTTACATAGAGTTTATTTCCTACTCACGAATATCAAAAAATGTCTTTTGAACAAAAACCATAATGCATTTTAGTGTTCATCCAATCAAGAAATACAATTAAAAACCGATTTAGTGCGAGTTGGACTCGAGCACTGAGGCCCCGAACGAATATCCATATTTTAACATGTTACTTCAAAAACTGCTCACTGACATTTTGATTGACATGATTGGTTAAAAATTTTCCGTTTCTCCGCTCCACTGCCTCACTCCGCGCAAATGGATAGGCACCCTAATGGACAGGCACGCTATGTGAAGAGTTAACAAAACAAATTTTGTTTTAGCTCAGTCATTTTAGGCATTTTAAACCAGATTATGCGAAAAAAAATCCTAGCGAGCTGAAGTTTTGTAAATACCTTTACGGCAATTTAATGAAGAAGTTAAAAATCAACATTGATATAGTGTCGGCTAAAAAAGTTATAAATGTCAAAAGTACACGAAAATCCGTTTTTCGCGATTTATTGCTCGGAGCTCAATAGAGGTCATTTTAAAAATGGTTTGTCGTAAAATTATCTGCAAAAAATACTTCTTGCATTTTTCTGTAAAATTTACCGTTTTCGGAGTAGAGCGCTGAGAAAGCGACTACATTATGACAATGCACTCGTTTCCTCACCACCTTCGAGGCAAGGCGCGTGATTTTACATAGTTTCCCCCGTAGGCCATAATCCATGATATGTATATTATGTAATAAGAAGATTTTTTATTTAAGAGTGAACTTACATACATACTTGGACTTAAAGAGGGTGTGTATCTTTAAGTGTATAAGCCTTAAAGGTAAGAGTGTATAGATTACGTTTACTACCGCGAGACAGTGGTCAAACGCGTGCCTATCAATGGTAAAAAAATAAATAAATAACGTTTACTTTTTCCGTATGATGTTCGGAGCTTTATAAACTCTAGTAACCAATTCAATTCATAAATAGGGGTACGAGTAGGTACATAAATGACCTAACCCAACGGACGCGGTTCAATCGCAAGTTCAAGTTGCTCGAAAGCTCATTGTTGATGCAGTAACTGCATTTCTCGACTTGGTATGCACAGCTACTGTACATGTTGTAGGTACGCGATAAATATAATTGTCGTTGAATGTAGAACGGGGACGTGCCGAGTGAGCTTAAAAGCGCTTGAAACACCGTTCATCTAACGGTCTCGAAATTCTCCGAGTGACGGCGATGCCGACGGTCAAGCGTCTTCGCACAAAAACTGATCGATGAACAACACTCGGTGGCCCAGAATAAGTGGAGTAGTTACCGTTCGACCAGAAAATTATTTTAGAATGCGTATTAATGCGACCCACATCATGTTTATTTGATTAATAGAAGGTCGGTTTAATAACAGGTTGTGTTTGTGCTCCTTTCTACGGTATTATTATTGATAGAATTTTTATTTTTATAGTCATTGTTTCCGTTAAAACTTTCCCATAGTAGGAAAGCACTTTTGTGAAGGTAGGCACGTTTATTTACTAGTTTTTAACCAACTTCTTCTAAAAGGAGGAGGTTGTATGTTCGGCTGTATGTATTTTTTTTTATGTTTGTTCACCGATATCTCCGCCAATTCTAAACCGATTTTAAAAATAATTTAATATTCTAAAGCCTATACTCCTGAGGTGGTCCCATTGTCACCATGTTAGAATCTGATGATGGGATCCCATGAAAATCGAGGGAAACCCTCAAATTTTATAAGCACATACAATGTTTTTCATAAACTTTCTAACGCAATTCAGATATTTGTGCCTGGTTATCATCATCTCGTGTTGCTGAGATGATGATGGAAGGTATAAGTCAGGATCTGATGATGGGATCCCATCAAAAAAGTTTGTTCAGCGATATTTTCACCAGTTGTTAACCGATTTGGATGATTCTTTTTTTGTTTGGAAGAGTATTTCCTCGGACCGGTCTCATTTAAATTTGGTGATGATCTGATGAAGAACTTCGTCAGTAGACAATGGAACTCTTCAATAAATGATAGCAAACGGATCGGGATTTCTGAAATCGCATGTCTGTTGATTGCTTACACCAGTTCCTCACATAACATCACGCCGGAATGCTGTGTTTGTGGTTTCACTTTTTAGTGGTACCTAAAACCACTAAAATGTGAAAAAAAAAAACTTTTTTACAAAAAAATAAAACCGACTTCCAAAAACAAAACACCGAAGTCGGTGTTCAGAAACCAAATAACCAAAAACACCGACTTCCGAAATTAAAGTTTTATCGTACTCTACCGCTAGAGCGCCTCGAGCCGCCGCCTGTCGAAATTTCAAACTAATCGTAACAAAGATGAAGCCTCACAGGCTTTACTCATACTCGTAGGTCGCAGTCAACACCTTATTTTTTTGTAAATACAAAATTCAATCAATCTGCTTAGTTTTTTCCCAATTTTGTTGAGACGCGACCAATCCTAATATCGCGAATCAGCTACCCAATATTATGTTTGTGGAGTTATAGACGTGTATGGGGCAGTAGATATTATGTTTTTTTTTACGATTTCGAGTTTGTTCCTATAGTAAAACTTGTTCATGATGATGAGTTCAATGACCTCTTTTCAGGTTTTGTGTTCATTCTGTTACGTGCTGTATAGGTTTATTTAATATTTACTTATTATTTATCATAAACTCAGACCACTACTTAAGGGTGCTCTCTCGAAAAAGCTTAAAAATAGCGTGCAGATGAAGCAGTTTTTCGTCGGCATTTACTGAGAAATTACATCTGAAAAAATAGGTAGTAATCTACATAATGCACGGAACTTGGTTTAGCTAGAATTTATGTATTTGTATCACATAATAGAAAAAAAAACACCAAATCACCTCCGAATCATTGAGAGGAAACCATTTTTCTCCTTCATTTTTAAGAAAAGACTAAAAAAAATGTCTACTGCTGTGCAATACAAACGAAAATAACCTGGTTTTGTTACTTATATAAAATGTATTTGTTCTATTATAAAAAAATAAAAACACGGGTAGCGGAGTCGCGCGCCGAGGTGTAGTTAGTTCCGTTTGTATGCACAAGGTCATGTGCAAATATACAAGCCTTAAATCATTTAATGTTCCTTTACGTTTGTTTTCAGCCGGTGGCGGAAGCGCGACCGCGATTGCGAACGCAGAAGCGGGTGGCTGGGGGGGTCAGGGAGGTCGTGCGGGCCGCTACGACGGCGGCAGCGGCGCCTGGGGGCAGCCCGGCCAGGGCTATGGCGCTACCAACCCTGCTCTGAGGTAAACATTCTACCTTAAGAAAATCGCTCGAAGAAGCTAATGCACACTAAAGAACAAAATAATCCTGGTTTAAACCCACTTATGAAAAATGAAAGATTTTTACAAGTAGGACAGGAGAAGACATTTGACATAGTTCAAGAAAAGATTCAATGAAATCATTCAGTGTCTACTACAACTTCATTTATTAGCACAAAATTAAATAAGTGCTCATGGAAAATAATTACCTAAGTAGTTCCTACAGATGCGGACGTAGGTACGAAAGTCAATTGCTCAATTCTAAGTTTCCTAGTTTCTTCGACTATTTCAAGGCACTAAGTATTTATATGACATTGATTAATCGATTTCGGTATTTATTTTATTCTGTTTTGGTAGTCTCGCGTTTGATCACAATTTCACCTGATTTATTCATGGATTAACCTTCAGCTAACTTGTATAATTTTGTGTGTTTGTAGGCATTAGTCCAGCGCAGTGATAACTAGACTAACTCCATGGTGTCGGACCATCCATCCTGAGCGTATTTTCCATCAGTTGCAAGCCCGCCGCGCTCGGCGCCTGCGCACCGCTGTGCAACTGCCGGAAGATTCTTTCCTATTTATTGTAATTAATTATTAATACATGTAATAAATGTTTTAAGCAATGTCATCTGATTTATAATATTTTAAACCTTACATTTCCATTAAGAATGTTTTGGAGAAAAGTTAATTTCGTAGTCATTAGATAGTAAAACTGGTAAGTTGCGAGTTGGACTCGCTTTTGAAGGGTTCCGTATTATTTTGAGAAATATTATTGGTATTACGTACGGCATACGTACGGTTTAAAGTCTTTTTTTTTGTATTTTCCAATTTTTTGTCACTGTTGTCAAGACATTTTGACACTGAAGACTATGGGCGTCAAGAAATTGTTTTAATAAAAAATCTGTAGTTATTTAATTTGTGTTTCGGCAATTCCTAGTGGCTTATTAAATTTTATCTTATCTTTGATAAATTGGTGCATAAAGAGCAGAATTTTTAAAATCCTTTACTTTGTTTCTCTCAAAAGACTACTACCACAAGTAGGTAGGCGAGTGTCGAAATAAGTGGCTTTGTAAAATGCACTTGTTTGGTATCAATATTAAAGATTATAGTAAACTTAAAAGAGTGCTTAGTAATATGACGCATTCTTATAAACTTGCCGTTAATGAAGTTACATAAAAAAAACAATCATTGGTAAAAAGTAAATATATTGTACACAATGCCCTGGAACGCAGAGAGCCTTTGGAAGAACAAGGGTAGGTTTTAGCTGATAAGAGTTTGACACTCCCTTCCTCTCTCATAATTATTACAAGTAAAATATATAACCTCTACAACTCACTAACTAACTAGATAACGCGATACGTCTTGGCAAGACTGGAGCGTTTGGCGAAACTTTTACCTTTTTAGGGTTCCGTACCCGTGAGGAGCTCGTAGCTAAATAATAACAGCCGCACGGATTGATCTTGAAGGTTAAGCAACGCTTGCCTAGGTTGATCTGTGGATGGGTGACCGTCTTAACATAACGAGTTTCCTCCGTGCCTCGGAAAGCACGTAAAGCCGTTGGTCCCGGCTGTCATTTGTAGATCTTTGGCAGTCGTTACGGATTGTCAGAAGCCAGTAAATCTGACTCCAGTCTTGCCATGATGTACCGTGTTACCCAGTTAATGGGTTGTGGAGGTCTGGTAGGCAGCCGCTCCACGTAAAACACTGGTATTCAGCTGAATCCGGTTTGACTGGAAGCCGACCTCAATGTAGTTGGGAAAAGCCTAGGCAGATGGTGAGGGTTCCGTACCCAAAGGGTAACCAACGGAACCCTATTACTAAGCCTCCGCTGTCCGTCCGTTCGTCCGTCCGTCTGTCTGTCAGAGGGCTGTATCTCAAGAACCGTTATAGGTAGACAGTTGAAATTTTCACAGATTGTGTATTTCTGTTGCCGCTATAACAACAAATAAGGTTTATGGTACGGAAACCTTCGTGTGCGAGTCCGACTCGCGCTTGGCTGGTTTTTTTAATACCTTTAAAATAAAATAGAAATAAAACAATAACTTTAAATAAATTAATACTTTATTAACATAATGGTCGGTTCGTATCATACATGCCATTAATACTATGAGCAGTAGCGTAACTAGCATGGGTGACACCCGGGGCAGATAATGTGGTGTCAGCCCACAAATGAACCCACAGTAATGAGTTGCGCCTGTCGTTCTGGTGACGGCAGTCGCAAACCATTTTTCGGAAGGGGGGGGGGAGGTGTTCCATTTGTGCTGCAGTTTTTTATTTTCAAGAATCTCAAATGTTTTTCTCTCATTTTGATTTTCTCTTTATCATTGTCTTAACTCAACTTTGTTGACTCACACAAGCAAGATCCTGAGCTTGCTTGTGTCCGACAACAAAGTTGAGTTAGTTAGTTCCTGACCTAAGAAGGGTAAAACGCAACCTTTTTATAAAAAAATAATATTAAATTTTCCTTTAAAATTTTAATTGTCAAGTTATAACCTCATTAAACATAATTTATATGATCATAAAAGCTTGTCGCAAGGTTGGGTTAGTTAAATACTTATAGGTACTTACGCAAACCACGCGATAAGAAAATAAACCCATATTGCAGTAGTGCATAAAAAATAACTATTCCGCCATCTTGGATGTTTCGCCATATTGAATTTAGAATGACGTCACATTATTTTTCGAATTGCTCTCAACAAGCCCTTTCATTTTATACCCATATTGTAGCTACCGGCTACGAGTATAACAACATAACGAAACAACTAATGTCCGGCAAGATTTGAGAGGAAACAAAACTGCCTCCACGTTTTATAAATGTCAAAAAATGCATCGGCCCAAGCTAGCATATGTTCAAAGCACCAACATATTAACACTGCACTAAGAAAATAGTAAATTCTGAGGGCTTTGGGATCTTTGTCCAGAAGTCGCATTCAAAAGACATCAACGCACTTCATTTTGTTTGTAGCGCTTTTCGAGTTCGCTCCCGCAACGACTTTAAATAAATAATAAGTAGTAATGTATGAATGATATTATTTTTTGGCGTGAGTATTGAAACCTGAGCGTAGCTAGGTCCGAGGGGGTAGCTTTTACATCCTCAATTATGCAAGTTTTATGTTAAGTCAACTTCAATTATTGTATGGATAGTAAATAAAAAATGTATCCTATCTGTCTATCTACACATATATTCCGAGGCGGGATGCAAACATTTTCGAGCACACTTTACTCGTTGTAACATCCATATTTTTCAAAGAAACATCTGTCTGTATGATATAAAGAAAATGTAGCGTATCCTCGACAATGATCTAGCTAATTTTTATTTCGGACCAGTTTCTCCCTCTCTAGCATCCTTGGCCTTCCAGTTTACGCTTAAATCGTCAAAAAAACAAACACCTTTACTATGAAGAAATCTTTACAATAAGAAAGTTTAACGTTTCTGAGTCAAGCAATTTAATATATTTCAAGAGCATCCTTACCTGTCTAGTTTTTGCTTAAATTGACCTCAAAACATGTGTATGGAAGATAACAAGAAAATTACCGTTTCTGAGTCAACGACAACACTAGAACAAAAATTTTTCGGCAAACTTGCTAAATTATGCACTTTTTCTTTGAATTGGCATAAAAATATGTGTATGGATGTAAGATAACAAGAAAATTAGCAGTATTGAGTTAAAAAACTAAAAAACCTGTCCGGTTTTCGCTTAATTGACATAAAAATTAGCGTTTCTGAGTCAAGGAAATAAAAATTTTCGTTGCCCGCTCGGCCCTTTTTTTGCGCTGGGAAAAAATGCATTACGCATATCCTCCCATCGGGGGAATGGGAGGGGTATGTGGGATTCCCCGGGCTGACCCGGTATACCCACTAAAACAACCCAGCGGCATTCCCGCATCGTCTGAGTGGAGGGGGACTGGGAGATCGGCGCAGCCTTTGCCTTCACGGCGGGCCCCTCACGTCCTCCACGTGGGGGGAGGTCCGGGAATGACCGGCGAAGGTGGTATAGAGTGCAATGCGGGCGGAGGCACCACCACGCCTGTCGCCCGCCTATCACCACCATGAGGAGGGAAAGACGACGTCTTCTCCGACCTCTTCTTCGCCTTCGGAGCGGCCCAGCGAGAGGGTCATACTCCCGCGCGCGCTCCGCCGCCTTCTTTTGCGAAATGACGTCCTTGCAAAAGGAGGCGACCGGGCTCGCTCGGCCCTAGCATCCTTAGCTCTCCGGTTTACCTAAACTTAAGTAAGTATCCGAAATAAGGTTCTGTACTAAATTTTTTCGAGCTCGTTTTTTTCGCTCTAGTGTCCATACTTCCCCAACTTAAGCTTAAGTCTACCAATAAGTTTAAGTATTCTAAACAAGGTATCGTACCAACTTTTTGCGTCCTGACACCCTCTCCAAGTTTAAGGTTGCGACCGCGACTGGTAGCTAGGGTTTCAAAGATACGAGACGCAGACTAACTTTGCTGCCAAGCGCAACACACACCTTTTCACCTCACTACAGCGAGTAAAATGCTAGGTGCAAGAAAAACAATATACAAAGTAGTTTTCATTTGCTTGTGTTTTTACTTGTATACTACGAGTATGTATTACTTACAAGTCATGAAAAATTTAAATTGAATTTTGCCTTGCTTTTAGTGAAAAGCAAGACTAAATTATTAAATTATTTCCAGTGATGATTGTGTTATTTGTGATGAATATTTTTTGTGATTGTTATCTCAGCCTTTAAGCTTAGTAACACCCTGATAATGTTTTCCTTTGGTCGGCATCTGCAATAGCTAAGGATGTTGCCCTTAATCATCTTAATCATGAGCAGCCTAGTTTCACTTCCTGATGAGCAAAAACTTCCTCTCTTTTGAGCTGTGCTGAGTGCGGCATGACAATGAAGGATGAGATAATGGTGATGGTGATGATTAAAACAACCATTTCATTTTTCAACTTTCAAAAGAAGTTTTCAAAATTCCATAAAGTGTAAATCAAACCATTGCGTTTTTTGAGTTCATGTTGCTGCCCATGTGCACGTGCAAGTCATGTCTTGCACATTTTAGGGAAGTGAAACACTGCGGCCCTTCATGCTGCAGTGCCATGCAAGGTGGTGGTGGTTTTATTCAGATAATGTTTTTTCTCGTACAACTGAATGAGTACTAGCTGAATGTTATATTGATTAGTTTAAAGTTATCATTGATACAATAAGTGGGAATCGCAAACCAGTTTCATCTAAATCGAGTAGTCACTTATCTACACGTTAGCGCGGCGATCTTTGAGAGGTATCGCCAAAACACATAACTACATCTCGAAATTCTTGCTTTTTTATCCTAACATTTTCTTAGGAAATATTGTGCGATATCTGATGAAAATCGCCTGTCGAAGCAATGCTGATTGCGTCGTGCGTGCCATCATGAAACACGCTGCAGTTCATTTAGCTGGTTAAGACTAACTTAATACCTAATTTCTGAAGATGTGTTCGTGAATCTGTTAACCGGTATTAATTCCACAATTATCCTTACTTCCTTACTATATATACTTAATAGTTGACCCGCGCAACTTCGTCTGCGTCACAATTTTCATTATTGCTCCGCTCCTATTGGTCTTAGCGTGATGATCCTCGATAAATGGGTTATCTAACTCTGAAAGATTTTTTCAAATCGGACCAGTAGTTCCTGAGATTAGCGCGTTCAAGCAAACAAACACACTCTTTTAGTTAAACTATTAGTATATAGATATAATATTATGTATTATTTATTAATATTATAAATGCAAAAGTAACTCTGTCTGTCTGTCTGTCGCACTTTTACGTCAAAACTACTGAACCGATTTAAATGAAATTTATTACACAAATAGTCTAGAGTCTGAGAAAGGACATAGGCTACTTTTATCCCGGGAGTATGATCACTAGAGACCACGCGGGCGAAGCCGCTGGCAGTAGCTAGTTTGTTATAATTCCACAATGCAATTACTTCCACAGTGCTGGTATGACTCGGCGCCAGTTCGGGGCGGTGCAGGGCAGGTCTGTGAGCGCCAGCACATCCGTGGGCCTGGGTGCCTCCGGAGTTGGCTACTACGACCAGTATGCATCCATCCACTGATCAGTATCGCTCTACTTCAACCGCTGTATAAGCTAAAGTCATCGTGTCGCTACGAGTACACCTTCACTTTCTGCAAGCCTAATGAATTAGCAGTCAGCTAATGTCCCCTCTAAACTGCCAGTCAGGCAACTGCACATCAGTGGCAACGCTTGCTTAACGAAAATCACTTGGCACGATATCGACATAAAGGTGCAGTTAACGTCAAATTGTTGTCACTGATGTGCGGTCGACTGTACCTGTAGCTTCCAATGATCTACGTTTACACGTGTAAGACCTAAACACGTTGCATCGCAGACTGTACCACTGAGTGCCTACGTGATAGAATTAGTTATTGTCACTTGTGACACTAATATTTATACATGAAGCTTATCCAGTTGTTGTTGCTACGAAAATTGATAATAACGAGTTTGGTTCCAAACTTTAATATACCTACTTAGGTATATTAAGTTATAGGAATATAATTATATATTTTGTATGTGCAATAAATAGGAATTATTCAACATTCAAGTTTCAGGATGGAATAAAAATAGAATTATTCAACATTCAAGTTTCAGGATGGAATAAAAATAGAAATAAAACTATATAATTTATTTATTTTATTTTAATGCCTTTACAAACATTTATCGTGTCATTTTATTAAGAAAGCGTGGATTGTCTTCTATGAAATTATTTACTATCGAACCCTGATTTCGAAGTATTAATCAAAATGTGTGCAAAAAAACCTCCTCTGTAGGCTAAAGCAGGTATAACTCACGTTCCGATAATTTAGTTTCTCTGGTCACATGTCCAATGAATTATGGGCTAAAAGTATCACAATGTGGGTCCCGGAAAAAGGCCAGGGACATATCGGTAGACCCTGGCGAAGATTGTGGTCGTAGCTTGACACCTAGAGAACGACTGGTCTACACAGGCACGAAACCAGGAGGAAAGGATAGAAGAAAGGGTAGCCGTGGATCTGCAGTGGGTCGTAATATACAGGCTTAACACGTTGAAGCCTAGCTCGGGCTAGGTTTCCAAAACACTACTACTAAACCCATTTATGTAAAATTTCCCAAATGACTCACAATATTTGGCAAGCATATGTTTTTTTCTACACACATCGTAGACAAATTCAATATTTGAGTCAAGTAAACAGAATTTGGTAAAACAAAATAGTGCAATAACTAACTAAATATGTATACGTAATTTTAGTAGTCAGTCAGTTGCTAAAATTAACAGTTGATTTATTTTTGAGGCAGTTCTAGTCTGAACTGTGGCCTGTTGTACGAGTATCCTTGGTCCTGCGCGGGCGCAGGCGCAGGCACCGGGACCGGGGCTGGCGCTGGCACGGGGGAAGGGAATGGCGCTGGCTGCACGGGAGGAACGAAAGGCGGCGTCACTATCACTGCATCGTCGGTGATGCCCACGTCACGACCAGACGGAACGAATCGCTGGCCGATTTGTTGAGGGAACTGCTGAGCAAATTGCTGTGGACCCTGTTGAGGCACCTGTTGATAGAACTGCTGTTGACCCGGATAATACTGAGGCTGATACGAGCCAGGAGCTCCGTACTGAGGAGATACGTCATACTGATTGGGCACTCCGTATTGCGTAGGCAGTTCCATACGACCAAACATGGATCCCAAAAACGGGAACTTGTTAGTCAATGTTGCCCATAGCCCCGTTCCACCGACTTGATTGCTGCCCTGGTTGCCCCAGAAAAGCCGCTGTGACGGCTCCTGGATAGAGTTCGGAACCTGGTTGACGCCGACTGAATATGGGTCGCTTGGTCCCGAGTAGTAGGGTGCTTCTCTTTGCGGGTAGTATGCTACACTGCTCCCTATAAATAAAAGCACACAGTTAGATTTCTAAAATAAATAAGTATTATCGAATGTTAATTAATTTCACTGCACGTACCGACAAAAAAGCATATTACAAAACCGATGAACGTATGCATTTTCGATCGCGTTACTGAACTCCAACTGTGTGCTATTCTTTCTTGTCTTACTATTTATACCTCCTCTATTTGTTCCTAAACGAGGACCTTGAAGTAAAATTCTCGTAAGCCAGTATTGAAAGTATGAGGTAAGAGCGGCTCACCCAGCGGTGGACGCGCGTGGACAATAGGCGGGACATTTAGGTGAGGCGCGCGCCGCCACACACAGGCTGTATCTAAATCATTCCACATGTGTCCACGAAAACAACAATGGGCATTTCGTAATATGTATGGAGTTTAGTTAGTTTTATCGACTGGTGCTTGTTACGCAATTTTAAAAGCAGGAAGTGATATACGATTCGAATTAATTTTCTCTTCGTTATCCTCTTAATCTGCTTATTGAGTTTTCGTCAGCAACTCGGTAGCCATTTCTACCTACTGCAGTCCACTTTGATATGGTAAATCTTACCTAGTCTCATGGAATTTATTCTTATTAAATAAATTAACTTAAAAGTTCATCAACAGTGATCAGTGGTTTGCTGCATCCAGATTTTTTTTCGAAAATAAAGACAGGCGTCTATTTTAGGCCATTTATCATAGAAGACAGTTAAAATACATAATGCGTAGTTAAGTACCAAAATAATTTATTTGTAAAATCTTAGACATTTTCGGTACTTTTTCAGGTATCTCCGTATATATTCGAAACGGAAAAGTCAATCCGTACAATTTTGAAGTTGAGAAAATTTGCTACAACTTGTAGTGCAGGCGCCAACGGATTTATAATATAAAAGGGGCAAATATAGACCAAAAGTTGGACCGTCAAGATCGATAATCTTGGCGGTCCAACTTTTGGTCTTTTTGGACCCATTTAGTCCAGTGCAATTAATCATTATAAATTAAAAATTACTGAACCCAGTTATAATAAATGGAATTTTTAAATATGTTAATTTTGTTTTTTTTTTTTTAATATTTGCCATAAAGTAAAAAGCCTTTAAAAACTACCGCATTTCTTTTTTTAGAACATTTTTCAACTCTTGCATAGAAAATTGGCAGTCGGCATTATCTTCAATGAGCTGATTGATATTTGCTTCATTGCTGCATCCACGAATAATACTTGTGGCTGAATGTTTTGTTCTTCTTCAGGTATTTCAATGAAAGGAAGCAATCACCATAATGTCACGCTTTCATTGCTACAAAATCCATTAAACCGAATATTCTCTTTTAAATTTTTCCGTAGTAAAATTCTCTTTTTTAGTTTTTGCTTTTAAGAGTTTCAAAATTGTTGATTTTGTCTCTGTGTTGTTAACAAAATGTATTTTATACAGGACCTGCAATTATATCTACTTTTCATGGACGTTTGCTGTCCCTTCATATATCTATACTTCTATACTAATACATGTGTATTATAGAGAGAAAAGATTTGTATTTTTGTATGTAACGAATAAACTTAAAAACTTCTGGACAGATATGAAAAATTCTTTCAGCAATGGATAGCTAAATTATCAGCGAGTAACATAGGCTATTTTATACCCGTACTCCCACGGGAACGGGTCGTACGCGGGTGAAACCGCGTGACGTTTGCTAGTTTTATATAGAATAACTATTCTTGAAAGGAAAAGTAAATATAGTTGTAAAAGGAATCATTTTAATGGGGCAATCTTTAATAATAAACAAAAAAAAACATTAGTGGAAGGTTTCAAAAGGATTAACTTTTTTCCCGACTGCGAAAGAAGGAGGGTAAGAAAACATAACTCTCCTTCTTATGTATGTTCGTTTGTATGTATGTGTATTTCTTGGGCACGCCCTAGAGACTAAACAGCAGGATGGATTTTAGCTTGAGAGGTGGACACTGGGTATATCAGAATAAAAAGAAAACAAAATGGCGGATTTTTGGCGCCAAATTATGCCTTCGAAAAAAAAAAACTATCAAGTGGGGTATCAAAATCTCAAATTGTTTATTGCAATCCATAATGAACACATACAGGTGGAAAAAATAATGAATAGAAACAATTATGGACCCTGTCGGGCACAGCAAAACTTAAAATAATTAGGATCAAAAGGGCTCGAGGTTACGATTCCAAAAATGTAACTCAATAAAATGTAGGAAATAAAAAAAATACTTTGTCAAAGAACCCGACCGCTGAATCTGATGCAGTTCAATCACTGATGTGATGCCACCAACTGCATCAGACTGCTTGAACTTTTTAGTCGTTTTTAGCGGTCGGATTTTTTGATAGTCAATTATTTTTAGAATAATAAGTTTAAAAAAATCCTGAAACATCTAATCTGTATAGCTGGGTTTCGATGAATAAGTAATAGCGTGTGAGTAGACTAATATGGTATTGTAGAAGTGTAGGTACAGATTGACTTTTTCAATAGGATTTTCTGTATCTGATCTACCATTTGGAAGTTATAAGCCAAAAGCTGTCAATGTCTGAAAATTTCGAGGATTTTCGAGCCCCTGCTAGTACAGACATATCGAAGCTGCAAACTTGGTTTTACGTTATTGGTATCTATCCTTATAACTTCTCAAAAAATCAGTACTTTCAGAGCATTTTTTAGGCCTAAATGACTGACTTTTTAGGGTCCCGAACAAAGTCTTTTTTTTTTACTATTGATAGGCACGCGTTTGACCACTATCTCACCTGTTGGTAAGCGATGATGTGGTCAATTAGACCAATAAAGGCACTTTTGAACGTCAAATGAATATAAATTATAATGACTAGTCGTCCGTTCGCAAAAGGTAGATTCTTATGGAGTAGAACGGACAAGAAACTCCATAGTTACTCTTTTCAAAATTAAGCTTTACACAGTATTTGCATACATTATTCAATTGCTTATATGTGAGGACGATGCTCCCAAAATAACACTTATATGCTACTAATAGGTACAGTCAAGAAATGCCAGCAGAGGTAAAATTAATAAGGTTGCTAGTAAGGGAACATAGTGACGGCGCGCTGTTACACGCGCGTCTCAAAGAGCTGTCAGCAAAGAAGACGGGGCCCGCTAGGGCCAGTGCCTGCTGGGGCTGCGGACTTTGTTCGAAAAAGGTACCGAAGCCCTGGAACGCAAAGGGCTCTAGGAGGAACCCTCCTGCTTCACCCAGAGCGGGAGGAGTCATTTGATGATTTACCATCCTTAAAAAAAAAGTATGGGAACATAGTACTCACCTAAGTACAAATTTTACATTAGTAACAACAATGGATCAGTGTGTGTAAATTAAATATACAAATCAGTAAATACACCTGTATATATAGTAGTAAAAGCAAAAAACGGAACCCTTATAGGATCACTTGGGTGTCTGTCTGTCCGTCTGTCACAGCCAGTTATCAAACGAATCAGTTCAAGCCACCGAGTTCCGTAGTGACTACAGTGTCAGGAGACGTCATAACAAAAATTTAACTACAAAAGAAAAAATATATATAAAAATTACACACACTGTATACGAAAAAGATTCGTGAAAAATGCATTGGGTCGCGTGTGCGTGTGTTTACTCAACATTATCGGCATTATTCATAAGATAACAAGGTAGGTGTTTGTCTTCGCCGCTTGTCGTGCCATTGTCGCCCGCAGAAGCGCTTTGCGAAATGTTGCTCAACTCATCCACCCGAGGAAACACTTCATTCGGAATAGATAAGGATGTTTACACGGTCGCACCTCACGACTGTCCACGTCCGTCATGACTTATTCATATTACCTTCGTAGTGTTCTCTGCTCTAAATACTCCAATTATTTATTTAAGTGGTCATTCCAGTCTGACAAGGAACTATGTTAAAAATAATTACATTTTGCATGAGATCGTCAGTCTATTTGCTCTCAGCGCATAGCGCCTGATGCTAGATGTTAATGCATTCGGATTATCCACCTTTTCCTATCTATTATTTTGTAAGTTAGATCATTTGAATATTAGACACATGTAAGCCGAAAATTTTCTCAATATTATTCACATTTGGACCTGATTTCCCAAGTAGTATTACAGGTACCTATTATGTGTAGGTACCTATTATCTTGCACGTCATCTCTATTTTCCCACATTATGACAGCTTGACAAAGAAAAATCGTCGATTAATATATTTTAGCATATTTGAATAATTCATCATTATGATGTTATCTCAGAACCTGGCCAGGTTAAAGTTCAAGCCTAGTGCAGGGAAAGCGGTCACCAGCTGACCGAGTGCGCCGAGTTTCGCGACCGCGTCGTGTGCGGCCATGTTACTATTGACATAGATTAAGCTACTGGCTTTTACGATGACTTCTTTTGTAATATATATTCTTTCAAAAATAATAGGTAAGTATTTTGAATCACTTGCTTCTGCAAGCGGCTTCGAATAGGAATAATCAAAAATTATCCCTATTCCAGACTATAATCTATCTTTGTTCCACATCCTGTTCTAAATTTCATCCAGTCCAAATCCGTTCAGCTCTTCTGGCGTGATTGAGTAACAAACATCCATCCATCCATTCATAATATGAGTTAGATTAGATAGTTTAATTACTTATTTATTTATTAGTAGCTGTTGCCCGGGACTTCGTTCGCGACATACACGCGAAGGCAAAACAAAAGGGCAAAAGCTAAAATATGTCGCTTTGTAAGATCGCTAAGATAAGATAAGCAACACGCAGCTGCATAAGGGGAATCGCCATCTCAGCACCCAATTATTTTAGAACCATACGCTGCAATTAAACGAACGATGGAAACTGTGAGCTGAGATAGCACATTGTGACGCACCGACCTAGATTTCCAAATTATTGTAACTCGGTGAAATTCCACTCCATATTCATATTTCGAATAGGCGATTAGGCTAATTTAAGATATAATTAATGTAATTCTTTTATTTTAAAATAAATTAAGTAAAATCATTTTTTGGTTTTCTTCAAATCCTCCGATTGCAACTAACGTAAATGGTGCAGTCGGTAGGATATTCGCGGGTCGGTTCGCGAGCTTTAGGGATCTCTAATATCGATATCCGCGTACGCGAATCGCCAAGGTGGCTATCGAGCCCGACGCCGAGTATCCGAATCTACGGTTCCGGAAGGAGAAACCAGACTTCGATTCACAAGAGAACCAGAGATGAAAAATTTGTAAGTACTCGTAAACTTGAATTGTTCCTGTGCTGCTTCCTCTTTAGTCCTAGTACCACCCAATTTCGAAGATTTTTCACCCGAAAAATTCCAGTTCCCAGGAGCCCGCTTCTCGTACGGCTCGCTGGAGTGCTATAGATAACAGTAGAGGTATAAGTAGTGATAGTGAAATTAGTAGTATAAATAGCCTAAATATGGCTCATGACCCGGATACAATTTTTAAGACCCTTCGTATGGTCCCGGAGTTCGATGGGAACCCAAATGTTTTGACTAGGTTTGTTAGAATATGCGATCAAATAGTAGCTCAGTATGTTAGTAATGCCCCAGGTAGCGAGTTAAACAACTTATGCCTATTGAACGGCATCATAAATAAAATAAAAGGCTCTGCCGTTTGTACCATCAATTCCAACGGTATACCTGATAGTTGGCTAGGGATTAGAACAGCCTTAATCAATAACTTTTCAGATCAGCGGGATGAAACAGCTTTGTATAGAGACCTTTCTTTAGCTACGCAAGGAAATAAAACACCCCAGGAATTCTATGAGGAATGCCAAACGCTGTTCAGTACGATGATGACGTATGTAACGTTACACGAGTCACTGTACAAAAAAGTTACTACGCAGGCTTTTGTAAAAGGATTAAAGGAGCCATTAGGATCCCGTATAAGATGCATGCGTCCCGATACCATCGAAAAAGCCCTTGAATATGTACAGGAAGAACTTAATGTTATGTATTTACAGGAACGTAGTGAGTTCTTAAAATCCACTACACAAAAGAATTCTAACCCTGTAGCGCCCCACGCAAATACCAACCCAGTTCCTCCACGTAGTAATAATTTCGCAGTACCAATTCCCAACTGGCCCGATTCCATATGAATTAGACCCAATCAACCACTACCACCACAACCATTTAGATTTAACCCTAACCTTATTAATCAGCAGCCCCAACATCGCATGCCTAATCGAACACAGCAAATATTCCGTGCAGTACCTCAAACTTATAAAGCTCAAAGTAACATGTTCCGTTTGCCACCTAGAAACATACCGGCGCCAAATCAAAATTAAGGTCCTAATCCTAAACCTATGAATGGTGTACAGCATTTTACACCAAGACTCATGTTGTCTGGCCATAATTGGCAGAATTCAGGTAATCCGCCACCAACCAATTATTTTAAAAATCGTGAGATGAAGATGAATGAGTGCGCGTCATACGACTCATATTACCCGACGGAGTACTATTACGAGCCGGACTGTTTTAATTACGATTACATTTATTACGATTATAGCCCGTTCGCTGCATTAGAGTGCAACCATAACCCGATTTTAAGCGATGTAAATGATCAGGGAAATATTACAGGTTCAGGCAGGTCCAAGCCAAGTGAGTCAAGATTTTCAGGAGGTACAGATATCAAAAAAGCAAAAATAGAAGTAAATCTCCAAACCCAGCGCCAGTTGCCGTATGTACTAATATTAGAACCACCTTTAAAATTACTAATTGACACCGGCGCAAATTAGTTTTTTATAAGTTCAGAAGCTGTAAAAAAATATTTTCCGAATTTTCCCTTAAATTATGAACCTTTTGAAGTTACCAATGTACACGCGGTTAGTAGAAATAATTATTCTATAAGCTTACCTTGCTTCGCTGAATTTAACGATCCAGAGTTTATCAAGTTGTTTGTATATCGTTTTCACGAATATTTTGACGGTTTAATTGGTTTAGATTTGCTAACTAAATGGGAGTCCAAGATAGGCTTAAAAGATCAGAGGTTAATAACGCGTACATCATCAAATCCTATCTACGAGTATATGTATAATTCCTGCAACGTTAACTTATATGAAAACATAACACCTGCTCAATCTTCGAAATTAGTTAGAATACCGATCGACACTCCAAGCGGTGCAGCATAAGTTAGCGAACAGACTATATGCAATTGTGTGTAATAGAAATAGAAAATACGAGCCCGAATGACATTATAATATCACTTGGCCGACCAGTGCACGCAAGTTTATTCAATATCGAGTGCACGCGTACCAAACATTGTACCAAGCGAGTTCAAGAAGTGACAACGCGATTACGAACAGATCATTTGAACAACGAAGAGAAAGTTATAACCTTATAGCTCTTTGCTCAAAATATGCTGACGTGTTTTACATCGAAGGCGAAGCGATAACCTTTACCAATCGAATAAAACATCGTATTAAGACTACAGATGAGGTCCTGGTTTACACAACAGATTTCAAAAATGTTAGATCAGGGAATAATAAAGCCTTCAGACTCAGCATGGAGCTCACCCATTTGGGTGGTCCCCGTAAAATGGACGCCTCGGGCAAACAAAAATGGCGTTTAGTAATTGACTTTAGGAAGCTCAATGAAAAAACTATCAACGACAAATACCCTATCCCGAACATTAGTGATGTTCTTGACAAACTAGGTAGGTGCCAATACTTCACCACTCTAGATCTGGCTAGCGGCTTCTACCAGGTCGAGATGGACCATCAGAACATTCAGAAAACAGCTTTTAATGTCGAACATGGACATTTCGAGTTTCTTCGAATGCCCATGGGACTTAAGAATTCACCATCCAAATTTTAAAGTGTTATGGACAATGTCCTCACAGGTCTCCAAAATGACATATGCCTCGTGTACCTTGATGACATCATCGTTTTTTCTATGTCACTACAGGAGCGACTAATCTCGAGAAAGTCTTTAATAGACTTCGGGAATCGAACTTTAAGATCCAAATGTATAAATCAGAATTTCTTTAGGCATGAAACTGGTTATCTTGGACATATAATAAGTAGTGAAGGAATAAAACCTAATCCGGATAAAATACATGCGATAGAAAAATACCCCATTCCAAAGACTCCAAAAGAAATTAAGCAATTTTTAGGCCTCGTAGGTTATTATCGTAAATTTATCCCGGATTTTGCAAAAAATTTAAAACCTCTCACAGCGTGTCTAAAAAAGGTAGAAAAATTATATTAGACTCCGAGTACATAAACCGTTTTGAAAAGTGTAAGATTCTCCTAACAAATGACCCCATACTACAGTATCCCGATTTTGATAAGGATTTCATACTGACGACAGACGCTTCGAACGTCGCCATTGGTGCTATTCTCTCTCAAGGACCTGTGGGATCCAACAAACCTGTGTGTTTTGCATCTCGTACCTTGAATGAGCTTAACTACAGCACCATAGAAAAAGAACTTCTCGCCATAGTTTGGGCCACCAAGTATTTTAGACCGTACTTGTTTGGTCGTAAATTTAAAGTACTGACAGATTCGCGATTGACTAGATGGAGGCTGAAACTTAGTGAATATGACTTCACCGTCATCTATAAGAAAGGGAAATCTAATACGAACGACGATGCCTTATCTCGGGTGGAGATTCACAAAAAAAACACTAAAACCTTAACATACGAAATATGTTCTTTGATTCCTAACCCATCCAAAAACCTGCCATCTGCAAATTCATCCACTGCAAACGTTCACACCAGTCATGAAAATCCCATACTAGAAGTCTCAATTACAGACAAACCCCTAAATAGATTCCATAGACAATTATGCTTTACGATCGTAGAAGATGTCAAATGCAAACCAGTTATTACTAAGCCATTCGACACTCACACGCGCATAGCAGTCCAGATATCATCATCTGAATTAGAACAAAATGTAGTCAACGCCATTAAAAAGTATGTAAACATCCTAATTAATCCACCTCTTGCCATGTATTCCGTTATACCAGTCATACAGGACAAGTTTAAGAGTTCTTCTATGAACTTAGTACTAGCTAAGATAGAATTAGAAAACGTCAAAGATTATCTACGTCAGCAAGAAATAATTCAACACTACCATGACGGTAAAACTAATTAGGTACCGAGGAATTACCGAATGTTATCTAGCCCTCTCGAGAAAGTATTACTGGCCCAAAATGAAGGACCAAATAACCAAATTCATCAACGAATGCATTATTTGCGGGCAAGCTAAATGCGACCGGAGACCTATTAGACCCCAGTTTAATATTGTACCTCCGGCAACAAAACCATTCGAAATAGTTCATATGGATTTATTCACGGTTCAAAATGCTATTTCAAGTTCCCTAAACTTTAGTGACTGATAACGGAACGGAATTTACTAACCAACTGTTCTTAGAATTCAAACGCCTTCACACGACAAACCATCACAGAGTTTTACCACATTCACCTAACGATAACGGTAATATTGAACGCTTCCATTCAACCCTCCTTGAACATATAAGAATATTAAAGTTACAACACAAGAGGAGCCTATTGTAAACCTTATGCATTATGCTATAATTGCTTACAATTCTTCAATTCATAGCTTCACTAGATGCAGACCATTCGATTTATTAACTAGACACTTTGACCCACGCGATATTCTAGACCTAGATTTTACCCAACAATCATTACAACAGGGGCCCTACTACGACGCGCCAATGCGATCATGATTAAGCTGAGAAAAAGGGATAGTGTTATGCGTCTTGTATAACTCCGTCTCTCTCCCGCACCTTATACATGATCGTTTTAAGACGTCATAGTAGGCTAGCAGTACGTTCATAATCATAGGGCGCAAATGAAGGAAGTCTATAATATTATTAACGAAACTTCTTTATCTAATCGTACTGCGTTGATAGAAAATAGAAATAAGAACCGCGAACCTGAAATAGAATACGTTCCTCAACAACAGGTATTAATTAAGAACCCTTCAGCAAATCACCAGAAAACTGCACCGCGGTAAACTCAAGATACCATTTTGGCCGATTTACCCATACACGTTTATACGTCCAAAAAACGTGGGCACGTAGCCAAAACAAGATTAAAAAGAGGTCCTAAGGAACCTAACTTGTTGCAGGATTCTACTATTGCTGGTACTTCGCTAAACCCAGTCGTCGGAGATAAAACTTGAAAGCCAATGGACCAGGCTTATTTCCATATAAACTTGGATCGACGAGAATAACCACTCATCATCATACATTTCTTCAGTACGTAAATCTAAGGGACATTGAAAATCAAATTACAACACTACAGTATCAGATATCAGAATACAACCGGAAATCTAGATTACACGGATGCCTTAAAATATGAAAATGCAATCAAAACTCTAGAGATTAACAACAATAAGTTAGTTGACGAATTTAACAATCACATCAGCCTCAGCAAAGAATGGATGTCTAGCATAACAGCGTTCTAATACAGTTAGTCGAAAATCAAAGTAAAACAAATAGCACCTTACAGTTATTGTTAAACAGCACTCAGGTAACAGGTAATTTGATAGCCTATGCAAAGTTTGGTCAACTCATAGCTATTATAAGTGAGAATGTAGAAGACTTAAGAATATAATTAGTTAGAATAGAAAATATGTTAGCGTTTATACACGCATCAAGCACTGTTCATTCTATGTTAGATGTAGAAACACTTAGGTCTATGATAATTAGGTTAGAACAAATATACAGCAAGGATGAGATACTAAGTCTAGAGCTCAGAGAATATTACGACGTTATCCATCCCGGATAATATTTCAATGAAAAACAGATAGTTATAGTTTTGAGATTTCCTATAATTTCCAAAATTGTTTATGATTTATATAAGTTATCTATAGTACCCAATAAAAACCGTCAAGCCCTTATCCCCACCTATCCCTTTATACTCGTAGCAACGAATGGGGACTCTTTCGTGTACATAGAAGCAGAATGCTCGAAGTTTAGTAACTGGTATCTTTGTGAAAAGGAAATAACCCATCAAATACGAACAAAAACTGACTGCATACAAGAACTTATTATGAACCAAGCCCTCAAGAGTTCCTGCCAATTCAGTACAGTATACCTGGAAAAAGAAGCGATTAAAAAACTAGATGACCAGCATTACGTCCTATCGTTTCCAAATCCAACGAAAGTGCAATCAGTCTGTGGAAGAGAAGACTTCAATTCGCTACAAGGAGGCTACCTCGCTACTTTACCTATCAAATGTTACATCCGCACAAAGGAACTAACCATAATCAACGACAGCGATGTAATACAAGGACAGCCTTTGAAATTAATGAACATTCAATACGACGTGGAGACACCGGGTGCTGCACTTAACCAAGTTCATCTCAGTTCAATCAACTTAGGAAGACTACACAGCATCCAGAACCAAGTCATGATAAGCCAGCCGATACAACTTAACCAGCTGCAATCAGATGTCATATATCATACGACCATACCCTTCTACATTGCAATAGTAGTTGCAGGCGCATTTATCATAGCCATACTGGGCTATCGCAACAAATGGTTTTGCAAACGCTCCGAAATCCCCATCACCAAGGGACATACTTACGAGGAACCTGATAAAAAAGAAGAGGATCGCGCGCCCAGAGGACAAGTTCCAGAAACATTTTCTGTCAAAGTTCTAAAATAGTTTCTGATCTGCGGGTGGAGATGTTACACGCAGCTGCATAAGGGGAATCGCCATCTCAGCACCCAATTATTTTAGAACCATACGCTGCAATTAAACGATCGATGGAATCTGTGAGCTGAGATAGCACATTATGACGCATGGACCTAGATTTCCAAATTATTGTAACTCGGTGAAATTCCACTCCATATTCATACTTCGAATAGGCGATTAGGATTTAATTTAAGAATAATTAATGTAATTGTTTATTTTAAAATAAATTAATTAAAGTCATTTTTTGGTTTTCTTCAAATCCTCCGATTGCAGCTAACGTAATTCGCTCTTAGAATTCGGAAGATTGTCAAGCACTGGTTATAATATAACCAGTGCTTGACAATCTTCCGAATTATCATCTCTTCTGTTCAAAATGCCGTCCAGCCCCAGTATTTTTTTCTAATGAGAAACTTCTGTTTGCGATGTTTAAGAAAGTTGCTAGGGTTGGTAACACGCGACTGAGCTACATAAAGTTGGCCATCGGTATACCAACCAGAGAAGAAATCTACCCCCGCAACGGATAGAGTAGAGTAGAGTAGATACTCCGTTATCCGCACTTAGACTCCCATTCGGTCTATTGCGCGTAAGTGTTCTGGCTAAGTTAGCCAGCCTAGCTCCGCCTAAATGCACAGAAGAAGTCCTGGATGCTCCACTGGTTTCGCGGAGCGACCTCAACGTTCCGAGGATTTGTTCACGTTGGGAGTGGAAGTGGGCGACTGATCTCTCGGCGTCGAAGCAACCTCTGAAAATTGAACTGTCTATGGCGCCTTGTGTTGTAGAATTTTTTTTTATGGGGCAATGACCCGTGAATATACCTATTATACACCTATAAACCTATATACCTATTAAGGTATTTCTACTTAGGCTGATAAATCGTTTATTTAGTTCCGTGCATAGGCTTGACTGCCTGAAAGGACATTGTAAAAAATGGCCTATGAACCAACACGAATGAAATATTTACTATAGTTACTAGTTCTTTTAATAATATACATTATTCTTTGGCCTTTCTCTCCCTCTCCATCCATCCACATATATGTTCATAACTCTTCTGGTTATATGCGTTTCATCCCTCGTCTTCACATGACCATACCAAGACAAGCGATTCCCTTTTAACTTTTCCGTCACTGGCGCCACTTTTAAAGTGCCTCTAATGTACTCATTTCTCACTTTATCCACCCTCGTTACTCCACACATCCATCTCAACATTCTCATCTCCGCTACATGTAATCTATTTTCATCCGTCTTTTTCGCAGCCCAACATTCTGATCCATACTTTACGACAGGTCTTATCACGGACTTATTTATATTTTCCCTTTTAATTTGAGGGGCATCCGAGGGTCACAAGTTGTTCCAGTGACCTGTCGCCATTTCATCCATCCTGAGTTGATCCGGTGCGTTACGTCTCGGTCTATATCGCCATCTCCCTGAACAAGCGACCCGAGATACCGAAAGTCGGAGCAAATCGGTATAGGCGTTCCGGTGAGAGCTATAGGTATCGGACTAGAGAGACCGCCGAAATCGCAGAACAGGTACCTACTCTGTTTTGGTTCTGCTCAATTTCAGGCCAACACTCTCCAGTCTTTGCCACCACGTCTCCAATTTGCTATGGACCTCTAGGCCGCTTTCTGCAACCAGCACAATGTCATCAGCAAACAGCATGCACCAGGGAGCCTCTTCCTGGATGTCCGACGTCAGAGCGTCCATTATCATCAGGAAGAGATAAGGGCTGAGGGCCGAGCCCTGGTGTAAACCGACTGCTTGGTGTCCACTGTAGACCGGACTTGAGTACTGCTTCGACTGTACATCGCTCGGATCAATTGCACATACTTCCCAGGCACACCTTTCTCCTTAAGAGAGCTGTCACAATTTTTCTTGAATTTGAGCGTTTGATTCGAGTTTTGATGTCTGATTATGCTTTAGATATAGCACAAAAAAAAAACAAAAATACGCCTAAGAAAGTTTGATAGTTGATCTTGGGAGTGTTCTAAATAAATATATCAATTTGTTCACGTACATCAGTAAATTTCTTGTCTCCGCAAAGGGTGTTTCATAAAATTACGCTTTTGGGAATCTTTTGATGCTTTGGTACACCGAAGATATAATAATTTAATCAATTTTAAAAATGTCCATGATACAACTGTACCTTCTACTTTGGAATGATCAAATCAATTTGTTACGATTCATGCACTAATAAACCAAAAATAATTTTGTAAAACTGAGAATTATTGACAATTTTCCGTACGAAACTATATTTTTTATCTATGAAAGTATAATCCAAATTCAAATAAAAATTATTTAATAATTAAGGAGGTATTGTTATAATGCATGAAAAAAAATTGGTCTATTTAAAAGTAAACTCATATTTTTAAGCAATTTTTGTATACAGCCCCACAATCACTATAAATCTCGGGAAACGCGGTTTGTAGCTTTAGTCCGGGGCAAGCGCTCGATTTTTTAATAGCGCCCTTAAGGGCCCACCACAAAACCTCACGAGGCACCCGGTCATATGCCTTTTCGAGGTCAACAAATACCATATGCAGGTTTTTATGCACAGCTCTATATTTCTCGCACAGCTGGCGGATAGCGAAAATGGCATCCGTTGTACCCTGACCAGGCATAAAACCGAACTGGTTCTGTGAGATTTCACTCTCTTCTCTCAACCACCTTTCAATAACTTTTTCCCAGGCTTTCATACTATGTGAGATAAGCTTTATTCCTCTATAGTTGTTGCACTCCAGCACATCACCTTTGTTCTTGAAGGCGGGCACCAACGAACTGTTGCACCATTCATCAGGTATGGCTTCTTCCAGCAACAATTTATTGAAGAATAAAGCTAACCACGTCCATCCATCTACTCTTAATAACTGCCACACTTCAATTGGAATTCCGTCTGGACCAATTGCCTTACCATTCCTCATTTCGTTCACTGCTATTCTCACTTCATCCACACTGATCATTCTCACTAACCCCTCATTCGCTTGTTTATTCTTTAAAACACCACTCCAGATATTTTCCTCATTCATCAGTCTTTCAAAATAGCCCTTCCATCTATCCTTAATCTTTTCATCCTCCGATAGAAGCATTCCAGCTTCATCCCTTACACATCTTATATCTGACTAACATCCTTCGCCTTCCTCTCTCTGGCTCTAGCAAGCTGGTATAGGTCTTTTTGGCCAGCTGGACTGTCCAGTGTATAGTACAATTGGTCCAGAGCTTTTGCTCTCGCTATTGCCACGGCTTTCTTAGCTTTTTTCTTTAAAGCATCATACTCACTCTTTTTTAGCTATCGCTTATATATTATATTTAAACTTTCGCTTTCCAATCCCACATTCTGCCATTCCTTGAATTTCTTCTTTTTTTCTTTCAAAACTTTCTGTATTTCTGTCGACCACCACCATGTATCCCTCTCTATTGTGCCCCTTCCTTTTGTCTCTCCCAAAATATCCTTCGCTGCTTGCCTTATACATCCAGCTATCTCATTCCAGCTTTCATTCACACTTCGATCTTTCATGTCTGCCATTTGTATCATTTTGTTTACCACTCGCTCTCTAAATTCTTTCGCGCAATCATTCTTCTCTGGCATATGCCATTTTATTTTTGGGGGAGGACGCTCTTTGCTTTTCTTAAATTGTGTTTTTATCGCCAATACCATAACCAGGAGTCTGTGTTGTGAGACCAAGTCTTCTCCTGGCAGCACTTTGCAGTCTTTGACTTGATTTATCTTATTGCGCCTAACAAGAAAATAATCTATTTGGGTCTTGTGGTTACCACTTTTGTATGTGACAAGGTGTTCATCTCTTTTCTGAAACCAAGTGTTGGCTACTGCCAGGTCAAATGCAGTAGCGGATTGCAGCAACGTCTCTCCCTCGTTATTGGAACTGCCAAAACCCCATCCGCCATGTACTCTTTCATAACAATTTTTCATTCTACCTACATGCCCATTAAAATCACCTCCAACTATCAATTCCTCATGCTTGGGGATGGTCATTATAATAGTATCAAAATCCTCCCAAAACTTCTCTTTTACCCTTTCATCACGTCCTACCTGCGGGGCATACACACTAACTACATTCAGCATCACACTATCCATCATAACTTTCACAACTATCAATCTATCATTAATCCTTTTAACTTCCATCACGCTTTCTTTCAATTTATTATCTAACACTATTCCCACGCCATTTCTTTTACCGTCACTTCCACAATAGAAAAACTTGTATCCTTCACCAATTTCCCTCGCCTTTGTTCCCTTCCACTTAGTTTCCTGCAAACACGCTACATTTATTCGTCTTCTTTTTAATACGTCCGCTAACTCTCTGGCCCTTCCAGTCATAGTCCCAACGTTCCAACTTGCATACCTCAATCTCACTTCTCGAGCTAGCTTCTTAAGTTGCCCCCGCCCGGGGTGGTGCAACAACCCTTGTCCACTTCCCACAGGGGCCGGGTGCTGCCCCTGCGCGTCGCCTGTGGGGTACGCCCTAACCCTATCGCACATTCCATTTAATCCTACCGTGTTGCCTAGTGATTTGGCAATTAATGTTTTACAGTCGGCCGCCAGCCTGACACTAACCCTCCTTGGGAATGCTGTTGCTGATGGTTTACCCGCCACCATGCGGGTGACCTAAGGTGCTGGATGAATATGCACGGTCTCAAAATTTCCCTTAGTCGCCTCATACGACACCAATGGGATGAAATGGGGTGGCAGTATTCTTAATCCGGAGCCACACGGAGCTGTCAGTATCAGTAACTATTAAAGTAGATAAAATTTGCTACAATTAACATTGTAGATAGAGGTATCAATTCAATAAAATGGAACATTTTAAAAGTTAAAAGAAACATTAGGTACTACAATTATGCAAATTAAAAGTAACAGATTTATTTGGCAACGTTATAGTTGCATTGAGTTGAGTTTGACTATCTGGGGTTAAGGTTTCTGTTTCGGTGGCGGATTGAGAAGGAACAACGGTGAACGTTGGTGACTCTGATCGGCTTTCTGTATAAGTACACTGTGCGTCGGTGGAAGTCGATGGGCGTGGGTGAGACCAAGGATCCGAGGTCGAATTCAGACTTATTGTTTCCACTATACGCTTACAGATTTTCGACTTAATTTCCATTGAGTCTTCAATATAGCCTTCTGCAACCGTATTGGACTTCCACCCGCCGTGGCATTTTAAAGTGGTGAGATCGGCTCCGGAATCAGCCAAAAGCGTTGCCGAAGTTCTCCGAAAGCAGTGACCCGTGTATAGCTGAGGCTCTTCCAGTTTTAAGAAAGTGGCAATTTCTCGCGGTATAGCACCTATTTTATTTACTCCCATAAGCTGCCTTGAGCATTTATTTATGGTATTGTATGAAAAATCGGTCGATTTTTATATTGGCTGGACGTAAATTTTGGTATTTTTCTACAATAGTTACATATTCTTCGCGTACGACAAAAGACCTGTTAAGGTTCGTCTTCGTATTTTTGAATTTTACTGACAGTAATTTATCTGAATGCTTGTCGATATTATTAACTGTTAACTGTAATAGCTCGTTATTGCGATACGCTCCACTAATTCCTATGATCAGCATAACCTGTAATGAAAATATTACATAATTAATATGCATAATTTAATATTTACGGTCAAATATTTTAACCGTATAACTAACCCAGACTAGGATTCATTGCGCCTTCAAAAATTAGTAGTAGGCAGTAAGTACCTTTATACATAACAGTCTACACACAGTTTTTAATAACTAACGACATAGATTCATAGGTAGGTATCACTTACTTTAGCGGCAAGAAAATTGCAGTCCGGAGCTTCATTAAGAAATTTTTCTATGTTAGAAAAGATACGAGTTTTGCGTATATTTCAATATGCACGTTATGTTTTGGTTTAAAAGTAGCTTTTCCACATTGTAGATGATCTCCTCGTCTGTGATAAATCTAAAAAATAAGATAGCAACACCGTCTCCGAAAAACTGCTTGCGCCCTTTGTAAGTCTCCATTTATTGAAGACATGGTATGCTTTTAGATAATTCTCGCGAGACTTCTCAGGTAGGAAACTTAATTCTGCATTAATAACTTGTTGTTTTAACTCTTCCGGTGTAAAAATACTGTTCTCGTCGCTAGTTTCACTCATATTTTACGATTATTTTAATATTTCTTAACTTATTCAACTCTTTACGCCAGCCACGAAATTTTATTCCCGCTCTTTTATTTAAATTAAGGCGTGTTCGGAAATAGCACCCATGATATTTTATTATTCAAAACATATTATGTAACATTATTGAAACTAGAAATAAATATTTATAGGTTAAATATCAGTTTTATTTGCAGTAAATACTTATTTTCATTTAAATACAACTATGAGTTAAAAAATCAATAAATTACATTAAAAGACATAATTATCTTTTTGCTAAATTTCTTTAGTTAGTACGAAATTCCGAACGTGCTTGTCTTTGAGGTCGAATTCAAAATCGGACTTCGAAAGCGCTGGTCTTTTTCTCTCTCTCTTTCTAATGGCGGGAAGAGAGATAGAGTGTTAATGTTTCGAAATGTATAGTTAACCCAAGGCTGAATAAGACATTCACGATTTTCTGAACAAAAAAAGTTAATTGGTCTCACTCAGTAAGCAAAATCGCATTTTGCTCACTGATTTCAGGCAGAAAAACCTACATGTTTGAGCTACTGAAGTGAAAACAATGTTACCAGTGTTTCTTGACGACGCGCTCTGGCCGGAAAGAATACAGTTTCGCCGGTTTGTTTATTTCAATAGAAATAAGTATGACAATAATGTTGAGAATACAGATAAAAGTGACCGGAATGCACTAACTAATCAATCTAATAATGTATATCTGCGTAAATAGTGTTAATTCTTCAGAAATTGATGCAGTAAACTTGATTAGTTTCAACTGTAAAAATATTATGAGATCTGTGTACTGTGTGAGAAGGCTGTATGGTACCGCCGACATCAAAGCACTCCAGGAGACGTGGCTTGCGCCACATGACCTCACGTACCTCAGCAGTATTCACGACGATTTCGGGTGCACGGGTATCTCAGCGGTCGACACCTCGGCTGGCTTACTTCGAGGTAGACCGTTCGGTGGCGTGGCCTTGTTGTGGAAAAAGACTAAGTTTCCAGTGGTTACGATTTTAAAGGGTGACAGTGTGCGTTTGGCTGCGATTAAAATCGCGTAGTAATTGCTCAGCAATATTTTTTTCGGTTTACATGCCCACAGACTCAAGGGACAATTTAATTGAGTTTACTGAGTGTTTAGGCGAGATTAACGCAATAATTGAAAGCCTAAATGTGGAATCAGTGTACCTGCTAGGTGATTTTAACGCCCACCCCGGTGAGTTATTTGCATCTGAATTATTAAGTTTTTGTGCCGTCCAGTCGTGGTCCTGTATTAATATGCAGTTGCTACCTACCGAAACCAGCAGCCGCAGCCAGCAGCTATTTGCAGAGGGCATACAGTGACCTGCGGGTGCAGTATAACAATGCGTTCAGGATGCTGATGGGACTGCCGCGGTATTGCAGTGCCTCCGGCATGTTTTCCGAGGCCAACGTCGACTGTTTTGCGACAATCATGCGTAAACGTTGCACCTCGACCCTGACTCGCGTGCGAGCTAGTTCCAACAGCATCTTGAGCCTATTGACGGACCGGTGGGAAACTCCGATGCTTGAGCGGTGGATACGACTGCACGCAGTGAAATATCATGTTGTATGAGTTCCAGTGTCGAATTCTACCAAAATGTGTTTTATTTTGTACTACATTTTGTCATAATTCATATGTTTTGTTTACTAACACTAGTTTTTAAGTATTTTCGTGTTACTAACAATTTATATGTAGAAATCTGAATTAAATTATTATTATTTCTCACTTTTTAGTGGTGTTGTTCACCACTGGAAAGTCGCAGTAAAACAAAATACGTAATTTCGTTTACTTGGATGACACCACGTCATGCAATTAAACGGATTCCAGCTATTTCATTTCAAAACCAAACTACAAAACCGATAGGTATACCTACTTAGATGAAATTTCAATGTACCTATATCCTTTCATATTTTTTCAAATCGTTTAATAAAAGACGGAGTTATGGCTGTTATGAGGTAACATAAGTACATAAAAAATAAGACTGAATTGAGAATCTTCTTTATTTTTTAAGTTAGTTGTAAATAGAAATATAAGTATAGTACCTAGTCCGTCTTTGACTTGGTTGGCATCGAAGGGAATAGAATAAAAAAAAGAAAAATACAACGTGTACTTACTCGATAATCCACATACGAGTGCGTAATGTTTATTTAGTGATACATATTGTTCCTTTTACGGAAATAACGTTTGTATGACAGGATATGACCCTGACCAACCTTAATCGATACTGACTGGGTGTGGGCCGCCGGCGAACTAAGTAAATGAACTCAGCGTCCCAGTGAAGGTATTCGCTTAATCTGATTATCATAAGAATGCTGCAGGTGGCATGTTGGTTGAGTACTAGAGTACTCAGTCCCTTTTATACCAAACAATAAACAATTTCATTTAGTGAGTACCATATTCGAGCAAGCCAATGTCGCGTGTGTACCAATGACGTCATTTGATGCGCACCGTGTCCGCGGGGTGCAGTGGAGACAATCTTTAAAAAAAAATTGCGTAGCGTGCGTGTGTACACACGTGCGTAGCCTTTCCGTGCACTGTGGTGGCCGCGGTGGGTTTCCGCCTTAATGCTTGTTTTACACAAATTTCGTCAATTTTATAAGGTTGCTAACAATAGGCCATACTAACAACCACAGAAAAGTAACAAACAAATATTCAAAAATCGAGTTCGTCTAAACTATTATAACAGCAAAAGTATCATTGAATTCCGAGTGATGAAAGTGATTTTACTCCGGAATTAATTAGGTACAACCGAAGCCAATAATATTTTCATTAATTTACTGCCGGAAAAGTCAAAGCAAACTTAATAATGTAAGTCCATTTCGGAACTGGTGCTTTTAGTGTATTTTCAGCATTTATCATGTACTAAGAAGTCTAGTAGCCTGTGGTGTGTTTATTCAATGCTCAGCTGAACAATTAGCATAAGACACAATATACAGATAGAATTGCATAATTTAATGGGGTTTTTACTTAAAAAATCTAATTAGTTCGTCTGATAGATTTTCAAAAAATATTGGACACGTATTTTTTCTTTTTTCACGTAGGTATACATAAAATAAAGCAAGATTATGCTTATGCATTAAGATATATTTATAATTTGCGCAATCCTAATTCTAGGCGTTTTGATGCCCATAATTTAAAAGAATAAAAACATTCATTTCACCTTTTATGCCGCAAGGCTCAACAGGAATCTTTTCCCGTTGAGTACGATTTGTTATCCAAAGAAAAGTCAATCAGAACAAAATCGCCCATCATAGCGCTTACACCATTCATGGACGCAAATGGGCTGATACGAGTAGGAGGACGGCTGGATGCTTCGGCTATTTCATTTGGTAGCAAACACCCCATCCTACTACACTCCTCTCATCATTTCACAAAATTAATCTTTGAACGGGAACATCTACATGAATGACATGCTGGCCCACAACTTCTCCTCGCTAGTGTCAGGCAATGCGTATGGCCTACAATGGGCGACAATTCGCTAGGAGAACTGTGCGCAACTGCATCACATGCAGAAAGGTACAGGGCAAGACTTTAACACCCTTAAAGGGTGATTTCTCGTTTGGTAGTGTTGGTATAGATTTTGCAGGACCCTTTTGTCTCAAACAGAAAGGGCCGCAGATCAAGGGTCACAAAATGCTATTTATGCATATTTTTTGCCTAAGGTACAGTCATCGATCAAGAGCGCAGTAGCATGCTTAAGTTTGTTGCTGGAACGCGCTGTACAGGCTGTACCGTACCTGGGCCCCTAGTCTGCTAATTTTTATAAATTCGTCATTCCAACACGATGCCATTGTCATTTTGCTAAAAGTTCGTAATCTGCTAAATTCATAATGATCCTTCACTGATCGTTCAGTAGCATGTCAGTGGTCTCGTAATGAAATTGTAGTGGAATGACAGTGTCGTATTGCCATTATTATAAAACCCGTTTGGAGAAATAATTTTCGAAAAACTGCTATTAAATTTGAACATTAATTTATGCCAGATTGCTATTGTATATAATTTTACATATTATTTATTAGTGTTCTATGAAATCTGAAGTAGTAACAAAGTCGTAAATAGCAAATACGTAATGAAACTCGTTTATATTTTATCCGTTTTGCTGTCAAAGTCAAATGTGACATTAGTGACATTAGGTACTGTTTACTTTACTGACGTCGACGACTGTTTTTATTTGTTTTGAAGCGACCGGTGTTTTGCAAAGAGCTAATTGAATTTTAACGTGAGCGTCATTAAAAAATCAAATAAATAATAGATTTGTTTATTGCTCTTTTTACTTCTCAATAACGACATCATGAGACTGTGCATCAATTGCGGAATAGCAACGGAACGCTGCAATACAATAGGAAGGTGAATATTGGAAATGGATCATTCTTCCTATTGTACAGGAATGGGTGGGTTAGTATCTGATATTTCTATATCGTAAACATTTAACATTTTTGTACGTAATATTTAATGTAAACAAACTAAATGGTGTAATAGGTTCTGTTAAGTTTTCTTTTAATGGTTTTATTTTTAAAAATTAACCAGAATGTGCAACAAATTCAAATTCAAAACATCACCAATCCAGACTAAATCTGTATGGTCAATTACAACCTATTCTCTCTCTCAGAGGGGAGGCCAGCGTCCCTTCAATGGAAATGTAATATGGCCACTTATGTTTACCAAAAATAGCCACTCAGATGTTTATTTCTAAATGCTAGTGCTAGACCTAATAGTCGAATGAAAATTGTTTGTTTCAGATAAATGAAAATGACTTCATCTTCCAAGCTTGCTCTTGATGAAAGTAGACCAGATGGAAATGAACAGACACTAGGACACCGATGAGTGTTATTCAATGTGGATGTTGTCTTCTGAAAAAAGTTTGTCCTCATCAACTTTTACAGTACAGAACTGGTACAGTGCAAGAGTGTAATATAATGGATTCTGCCGTGCTTGGTTAGTTTACTAGTTTTATTCACGGGTTATGAAAAACATTATTTAGTTTAGTTTTGTTAACGAGGGCGCATAGAGAGTGTTATTTTCATTATCTATCTATACTTATATATAAAGCTGAAGAGTTTGTTTGTTTGTTAACTTGAACGAGCTAATCTCAGGAACTACTGGTCTGATTTGAAAAATTTTTTCAGTGTTAGATAGCCCATTTATTGAGGTAGGCTGTAGGCTGTATATCATCACGCTAAGACCAACAGGAGCGGAGCAGTAATGAAAATTGTGACGCAGATGAAGTTGCGGGTCAACTAGTACTAATATTATAAAGCTGAAGAGTTAGTTTGTTTACTTGAACGCGCTAATCTCAGGAACTACTGGTCCGATTTTAAAAATTCTATCAGTGTTAGATAGCCCATTTATCGAGGAAGGCTATTGGCTATATTATCACGCTAAGACCAACAGGAGCGGAGCAGTAACGAAAATTGTGAGGCAAACGAAGTTGTGCAGGTCAATTAGTATATTGTATTAGTAGTGTAGTAGAGTCAAGCTCTTAACATCAACATTTCTCATTTGCAGGATTTCATTAATTCAGTCATTTTCAAAATGGGCACACACATACACAATGTCTCTGTGTAATGGCTTCCTGTAATGTGGATAAATTATTTTCAGGTGGGTGCTTCAAGTGTGCTTCTTTTGATGGGTGCGAGCAAATAGAGCATCCCGGTATTTCCATTCAGGCCCCTCACCATCTGGGGCATCTTCATCAGCTGTCAATGAGCGGAACAGTCAAGACATTCCTCATTTAGAAGAACCTACTTACACACATATTATGATAATCCTAATGAAGAAGATGATTAAAACGATTTACTTACTGCTATGTTTTATTTTTATTTTAATATAATACTATTTCTTATTACTGTACCTGATATAAGTTAGCACCCTATTAAATACAATATAAGCAAAAGCAAGCCAGAAGTGATGCACATGGCCCTTGTCTAAAAATATAGTTTTCTGAAAACTTCAGCTTAAATAAACTGAAAGCCTGAGCACTTTTATAAAAAATCATCATTATAGGATGCAAGCACTGCAGCATAGCTGCAAGTGCATTCTAGAGTATATAGTCTTAGATCTCTATAACGACGAATGTTTCATAATATTTAGTGTAGGAAACATAGCCACAAATATGCATTTTTCGTTTGAACGAGCTAATCTCTGGAATCAGTCAGATTTGAAAAACTATTTTTATATTGTTAGGCTATACGGGAACAGAAAAAAACGAGATATGCGCGTACAAAGTCGCGAGCTAAAGCTAGTAACTACTAACTAGTATTTAAAAATAATAACCTAAAATATGGGCAAATATTATCTGATTTGGTCAGTGGGTCAAAATTGGGCTCGTGAAACCTTCCTAAACGCTCTAATTTATGGCTAAATCCAGCTCTGTAACGCCAGGCCCAAGTTTTTATGGAGTTACGGTTTCTCCTTTCGGCTCTCATTGAGTTTCTCGAAACCCAACCACTGACACCTGGCGCTTGGCTACAGCAGCCGCACCAATGAAGGGCGAAGTTTGTCCAAAAAATATTGGATATAAAACGCCGGTAGAATGGCGCAGTGACTGGAAAAGCAATGACTACACAATTACGTAGGTCACTGATCGATGGAACTGTCAAAATTTTAGCAGATTACCGCATACGACTGTCATTATGTACGAGATTACCATTTTATGCCATTTCGTTCAGTGGAGTGTCAGTGATTGTTCATTGGAAAGTCATAATGACACTATTATGTTAGTAGATTGCCAAACTTGTCAAAATCAACAATTATGAGATCAGTGATCGACCATTCTGACACTATTGTAATAGCAGACTTGGGGCCCTGCATCTGTGTATAAGTGATGTATGAACGTGGAACACATTATTCTCCGAACGGACACTTCATTCAAACACTGGCGTTGAACGAAACAAAAGACATCTAGTCGCTCTTTCACACACGCAGAGTATGACATATGACCTTGGTTCATAGCATTGGTAAATTTTACACTACTTAAACAAGTACTGTTAATGTCGTATCTTATTATAGGATTGTTAATCACTTAGGTCTGAGTTCGTATCTTCAGGTTAGACCTTTTTCTTTTCAACATTTTTTTTTTTTGTTTCTGCTTCATGGCATTTCATGGCAATCTGTTTTCCAACAATAAGCCACTTCTTTGTTTGATTTCTCAGTTTATGTTTTCCTAGAAAGCCATACTTGTATGAAAATTCATTTCACACGACTCTCTTGATGTCAAGTGGTAAATCTGGTGTACCCTTGTTTCGTAGACAGAAATTTCATAGAATATCGTTTCGCAGAGAAGGTTTCACATAATATTTGGCTGTTGTAATTTTATGTCAAATATTATTGTTTTATAATATTGTCCATCCATGGCATACTTTTAAGATGGTAGAATTTTATTCGGAATAATTTAACTACACATATTGCCATTTTTATAAAATAACATTTAACCAAAATAAAATATGATCTCAAAAAATCAACAAGTGTGCTAAAAAAATTTGAGACAGAAATGAATCGCTGTAAAACCGACCCCACGTAGTCTTGTCTGCCCTACCCCAAGAGTGTAATTTAAGCCGCCGGAGCGGAGGGGCGAGGCGGCCTGCGAGCTGAGGAGCAGGTGTTATAACGCCCGCCACCGCGGCTGAGGCTGGCCGGCTCTGCGGCCGAAGTTGCGGTGGTGGGCGTTATAACCATCTGCGACGATAAGTTCGCGTGGGATCGCCGGAGCCCCGCAGCGCCGGAGCCGTGACAGAAACCATGCCTGCCGCATGTTGCATGCTTGCCTGCATACTGTGTTGCTTGTTTGCATTCTGCATGTTGCCTGCCCGTTTGCGTGCTGCATGCTTGCTTGCTTGCATGCTGCATGTTGCTAGCCGCATGCTTGCTGCATGTTGCATGCCGCATGATTGCTGCATGCTTGCTGCATTCATGTTGCATGCTCGCCTGCATACTGTATGCTTGCTTGCATTCTGGATATTGCATGGTCGCTTGCATACTGCATGCTTGCTTGCATTATGCATGTTGCATGCTCGTTTATGTGCTGTATGCTTGCTTACTTATATGCTGCATGTCGTTTGCTTGCTGCATGCTTGCTGTATGCTTCCTGCATTAATGGTTATGCTTGTTTACATAGTTTTGGCTTTTATTCCCTTCGCCATTTACCACCATTGCCGCTTCGCGGGGTTCCGTCGAGCGGGCCCGAATTAAAAGTTTTTCTTGAGTAGAATTTACCCGCATTTTTTTGTGACTGCGATGTTGTAATTTTGTTGGAGAGTATGCATTTTGTCAAACGTTTAGAAACGGTCAGTTATTAAAATGTTTTTCTTGGTAACAAGTTTTATGTTATCTACTCATTAGGCGGATAAAGAATATTTGATATGTAATTCTATGTTACGAATATCATAAATATCGAAACAAAGTTTATTTAAGTTTAACGAGGAGGAAATCAAATTTCTGTTTTCAGCTGATTACGCTCCCCACTTTGGTATCTGGGAGGCTGGGATTAAGTCCGCTAAGCATCATATAAGACGTGTAATGGACAACACGCACTTAACTTTTGAAGAAATATCCACGTTGTTCGCACAAGTGGAAGCCATATTGAATAGTCGCCCACTTTATCCCATGTCCTCGTCTCCAAATGATCTCCTTTTCCTCACCCCAGGGCACTTCCTGCTTGGACGGCCGCTAACTGCGCTGCCTTTACCGAGCCTAGAAAACTGCAACTCCAGTCAACTGAAGCGCTACCGACGACTTAAACAAATCCGGTAGCACTTTTGGAGGAGATGGCAGAACTGTTACCTGGCGGAGCTGCAGCAAACATCAAAATGGCGCACCAATGATACTTCACTGAAGGTTGGCGACCTAGTGCTTCAGGAAGACAACTTACCTCCTCTGTGCTGGCGAATGGGGCGAATCAGCAAACTTTTTCCTGGTCCCGATGGAGTATGTCGCGTAGCAGACGTTCAAACAACACAGGGAATTTACGGAAGGCCTTTTAAGCGACTCTGCCAGCGACGGAACACCTGATCGAGTGAGAGTTAAAAGCCGCAGACTTTTAACGGCGGAGAAGATGTTTGCGCCTGAGCCTTTAATGGCTTTACAATTTGCGTTAAGGTGCTGCTAACTGATTTCTATCAGACGCACCTTAGTGACGGTAGTTCACGCACAAAATTATCGTCGACTAAAGAAAAATCTCTACCTGATCTTTTTTGATAAATTCTGAACACTAAAAAATCTCAAGCAATACGAATCGTTCGATCCGCGCACGTTAATTAGTTTTTTTAAGCTAAATTCTGTCTAAAGTGATAATTAAAACTTTGCAAGTGACATTCCTACGTTTTATTGAGCACCAAGCTCCAGAGTCTCGCGTAGACAACGGGCCTATATACCCTATGAATTTTGATTCCCTTGAGAGTGTCGAAATATTCGTTTTTAGCGGCATAAACGGCCGTATTTTTTTGTATGTTAACTTATAACTATGTTTTTTTCACAGATTCAAGGAACCGTAGACCTGAGTAACAATGGTTTTAATTCCAACTCGATACCTCTTCGCGTTCCCGAAATAAAGGGTCTTGACAGACGGAAGGACAACAAAGTGATTCTATAAGGGTTCCGTTTTTCCTGTTTAGGTACGGAACCCTAAAATAGACATGAAGTTAAATTAATATCTGTATATTCCCTTTTTCCGGACAGAATATTTCAAAGTTAAACCAAAAAACTGACTTGCACATAAATTATGCGCACTAAATAAATCAAATTAAATAGGTATACTGTTTAAGGGTATTAACAGAACTGTTTTACTGAACGAATAACTATTATCAAAATAGTACCTATATCTAACAATTCCTTAGTTCAACAAACGACTTTATTTTATTTTATTAGGGACAACAAACAGCAGTATAGGTATAGATAGGTACTAAAATAATCACAACAATTAGTCAACAGAAGTAGCATATACACTGCTAACAACGTTATCCACAAATTATTGTACAAAATAGCTAGCGGTTAAAAGACACTATCGATACAACTTTATCTGGTGTAAATTTATAGTTACAAATATAAAATTACAGTTAATAATAGGTTGGAGCAGGAAGACAAATATAAATTCAAGAACTCTGTAGTACCGTAATATTAATAATATCGGTACTGTTAGCACAATAGGTCGCCCAACATCTACTTGTATACTTGTTTTATGATAGGTTATGGCAGGCTGTTGTTATAGCTTTTTTTTAGGGTTTCCCTGCAGGGCACCTGCCGCAAACTGCAGTATGTGCTTACTGGGTACCTAGGCTGCCCAGCGGACATTTATTGACCTATATCAACTCGTGGGATCAAATATGGAATCCAAGAATAAAAACAATAATGAAACAGCGACTGAGTTGTTCGAACAGATGGGAGTGGGTGTGGTGTCGGAATCTGACAACACATCCGACAGGATGTGTGGCGAGCACTAGCTCAAAGTGGCAGGGTGCGGACGCTCCCCCCAAATTTTTTGAGGAAGCGTTCGCGCAGCGACCAAACGGACCTAACGAGGTCGGTGAGTTTGTCCTCCAGAGAGGAGAATCTTCCGGCCGCTAAAGTGCCGACGGGGAGGAGAGGAAGACGACGCACGACGCTAACTTCGGCAATGTCACGCGACGCCCAGGGTCGGCAGCCAGTGGAGCGAGCGAATCTGAGAGTGCTATTCTGGTGGAGCGGAATGTTACCGAGCACACCGCTACACTGGTTAGACCAAGGCGGACATCAATGCCGCTAGGCGAGAGGGCCGTAAGGCAGTTGCGGCTGAAGAGATGGAGGAAATGTCCCGTCTGGCGAGAGAAAGACGGTCTAGAACTGCCACTGCCTCTGAGGGTTTTACGGCGGCAGCTCTGAACCGCCAGGATATGGACGGTGTGGATGTAATCCTGAAGGTGGCTACGAAGTCGGGCAACTTGAAGGGCACATTTACCCGGGCTCTAAAGGAGGCAGTAGACGGTATAAAGGAGGCAGTGGAAGTCCTGCTTGATCGAACGACCTCAGAGGAGACAAAAAATGTTGTCGAGATATTAGGAGGTAAAGTCAACTAAAGTCATCCCGTGACAAGAATAAAACCTATACGTGCTTTATATGAATTACAATTAGCCTAAGTCGCTTTTAAGGTCGACTAGTCAAAGTCGGAAACATAAAATTTTAGTTTTGACGTTTGACTAAAAAGTTATATCAATAAAAGGCAGAAATCGAAACCTACTTCGTTTCGTCAAAACGCCGAAAGCTGAAGGGCACTTGGAGAATATCGTCATAGTCATTCCGCGAAGAGAACCTACGTTTTTACTTTTGTCATATCAAGGCGCGTCACTAAATAATCTTCAAACTAAAGTATTAGTGAAGGCTGCAGTTCCTATATCGGTAGAAAATATGATTTTAAAGGCCTGCTGGCTCCCATTGCAAAGATTTTTTCGCAGTTAGCTCTGAGTCCGCACGCCAAATCTCGCTCGTAAATCTAGACTTTCGCTAAAGCCTATCTATTGTTTATTGTTGCTCAAAATAAAACAGTCTTAAAAATAAATAGAATTAGAACATTACATGTAATCAGAAAGACGAGACGAGACGTGGTAATTAAAAACTCGGTAACGTCATAAACCCGCGTTTAAATTATTTACCCCGTCTACACTTCATATTGTTTCCGAAATGATTCAATTAAAATTTTCTTATATTTTTTTTGTACACCTACTACAGTGTAGTCTTTTTATTAACCCAAAGGTTGACTGGTACCACTAAAAATTAAGTTCAAAGGTATTTTTATTAATAAAACTTAAACGTTTCATGTAAATTTATTTTATTTCATTACACAAATTTGAAGTGTTGACTTTAATTTCCCCATTTGAGAAGGATCAAAGCCGGGGAGCAAGACGGCACCATTGAGATAGCTGTGGGCTGCTGCTGCGTTATTTAGTACAGATTAACTCTGGCCAATGATCACGTATTTCTTTAAATTCATAAGACTTTGTTAGATAATTTGGGAAAAATTTGAAAAAACTGTGATGGTGTGTCTTGTACCATAAATATTGCCTGTAAAAGAAATTAATATGTTATGCACATGATATATTTAAAAATCAACAAAAAAATCATAGTAGCATGATCTGCATGGTAGTTTATTTGGTTCGGAAAGTCTATAGCTCTGAGCTGTATTAAATGTCTAAGGAGGGTAAACAAGAAGGGTATATGCATCTCATTTAAAATGAACGTGTTCGATTTGACATCTGTGCATCATCTTTTTGTGGTTATTCCCCACAAAGACCACTTCAAACGCAATATTTATGAGAATCACTGTAAAATCATATTCTCTACCGATATAGGAACTGCAGCCTTCACTAATACTTTAGTTTGAAGATTATTTAGTGACGCGCCTTGATATGACAAAAGTAAAAACGTAGGTTCTCTTCGCGGAATGACTATGACGATATTCTCCAAGTGCCCTTCGTCTTTCGGCTTTTTGACGAAACGAAGTAGGTTTCGATTTCTGCCTTTCATTGATATAACTTTTTAGTCAAACGTCAAAACTAAAATTTTAAGTTTCCGACTTTGACTAGTCGACCTTAAAAGCGACTTAGGCTAATTGTAATTCATATAAAGCACGTATAGGTTTTATTCTTGTCACGGGATGACTTTACCTCCTAATATCTCGACAACGTAAAACTTTAGGGCACCATGTTGCCAACATTTTCGTAGTTTCGCCCATTCATTCAAACATCCGCGGTTTTAGTAGGAGCCTACTAATGCTATGGAGCTGGAATTAAGCAAAGTTATAGATATTCATCACTTTTGTCTAACAGTGGGGTGTCAATGTATGGGTCTCTCAAAAATATAATGGGTTGACTTATTGACTTATTGGAAAAAACCTTCATGTAATGGTTTCAAAAATCCCTGAAATATTAACCCCTAATGGTATTTTTAACCGGCTTCAAAAAAGGAGTGTGAGGTTCTCGATTCGGTCGTATTTATTTATGTTTGTAATAAACATAAAAAAATACGACCGATTCATAATTCCGTCATTTATGAATCGATTTGAAAAAACCTTATTTTATGTGAAAGGAATTTCCGATTTGTCTTATATAAATTTTATCAAAATTGGTTTGGTAAATTTTTCTTTTAAATCAAAATAGCTGGAATTCATTTACTTGGATGACATATTTTGTTAGTTATACAAGTAAACGAAATTACGACCTGCTTTCATCACGCTAAGTCGCAGACGAAGTTGCGCGGATCAACTAGTCATTGATAAATAAATACCTACCATGGAATGTGACTGCAACATGAGAATCTATGAACATATAAACATAAAACAGTTTAAAGTGCTCTGACGAGTCCCTCAGACTTCTGCCTACTCCCTTATAAGTGAAAATGGGTTGAAGAGCCATTACAGGCTTGACGACATAAGCTAGACAGTCTTCTATCTTTATCTATGGCACTTGATTTTTAACCGACTTCTTCAAAAAGGCGGAGGTTCTATGTTCGGCTGTATGTATTTTTTTTATGTATCTTCACCGGTTTCTCCGACAATTCTGGACTGATTAAAAAATATTTTTTTTAATCGAACTCCTGAGGTGGTCCCATTTTCTCCAAGTTAGAATCTGATAATAGAACCCCATGAAAATCGAGGGAAACCCTCAGTTTTTATAAGCACATACAATGTTTTTCATAAACTTTCTAACGCAATTCAGATATTTGCGCCTGGTAATCATCATCTCATGTGGGTAAGCTGATGATGGAAGCTATAAGTCAGGATCTGATGATGGGATCCCATGAAAAATAGGCAACGAAACTCTTCAATAAATGGATCGGGATTTCTGACATCGCATGTCTGTTGATTGTTTACACCAGTTCATAACATAACATCACGCCGGCACGCTTTGTTTGTAAATAAAAAATCTTTTTTACAAAAAAATCAAACCGACTTCCAAAAACAAAATACAAAGTAAAAAATAACTTTAATTTCGGAAGTCGGTGTTCAAAAACGAAACAACCAAAACACCGTCTTCCGAAATTAAAGTTATTTTTTATTTAGTTAAATACAGATTGTAGATATATTATGAAACTAGCTTCTGCCAGCGGCTTCGCCCATGTGATACCTAGGGAACACACTCCCGGCATATATAGCCTATGTGTTATTCCAGATTATAATCTACCTCTGTAAAAAATTTCATAAAGGTCCTTTCAGGCGTGAAAGTGTAACAAACCAATTCATCCTCAAACTTTCGCATCTATGTATAATAAGCTTGTGAGAAAAAAATCTATTTTCATAAAGAACTAAATCAAAATCGGTTCATCCGTTTCGGAGGTACGATACTGAAGAAAGACACAAATTTACAGACACAGACATCAAAATTAAAACGCTCCTCTTTTCGGTAAAAAAAAAACAATTATCGCAATCGGTTCATGGACCCAGTAGTTATGCTTAAAAAATATAAATAGGGATGAATTGAGAACCTCCCAAGTTTTTGTAGCAAGACTAAAGTAATTTAGCCCAAAATAATTGAGGAGCTCGTGGCTGAAGAATAACAGCCACACAGGTCGATCTTCAAGGTTAAGCAACGCTTGCCAAGGTTGGTCTGTGGATGGGTGACCATCTTAACAAATTGAGTTTCCTCCGTGCCTCGGAAAGCACGTTAAGCTGTTGGTCCAGACTGTCATTTGTAAGGTGTGTCACCTACAGGGGACGTGACGGTGAGGGCCGTCTTAATATGTCGTGCGGTGTTCCACAGGGTACGGTCTTGGGCCCACCCCTGTGGAACATCAGTTACGACTGGGTACTGAAACTGTTTCGGGCGACGCAGATGCTCTCGGGGCATGGCTGCTTCGGAAAGTACCTGTGTCGCATAAACAGGGAGCCGGACGCCGGTCGGTGCTATCACTGCACCGACTGTCGGGAGGACACGGCGCAGCACACACTGGCAGAGTGTGTCGCATGGGAGGAGCAGCGCCGTGCCCTCGTACCCGAAGTGGGACCCGACCCGTCGCTGCCGGCCGTCGCTCGTTCGATGGTTGGGAGCGCCGAGTCTGAGCGGGAGAGGGAGGCCGTAGCCACTATCCCGTGCTGCAGCAGGCGAACCGGGCGGGCAACGCCCTCTTCCAGCCCCCGGAGAAAGGTCCGGAGGGACGGTGGACTCGGGGTCGTCCGCGGCCCCCAATCAAGCAGGACCCGAGACGGTGGCGCGTATTCTTCCAGACGCGCCCCTACTGGATGTTGCGGGGGGAGGGCACCTTGCTCCTCTCGCGGGCCTGAGGTTGCCCGCATACGCGGGCACTAGCCGGGGATTGTGGAAGACGTACTAGCTCTCACAATCCTCGGTTAAGTGTGAGATGGAACACCGGGGTGGTTTTTAGTCAGTAAGAGTCTGACTGACCTCTTCACCCACCCCAGGCGAGGGACATCCATGAGGATTTTCTACCCCGGCAAAAAAAAAAGGCTGTCATTTGTAGAACTTTGGCAGTCGTTACGGATTGTCAGAAGCCAGTAAATCTGACTCCAGTCTTGCCAAGAAATACCGTGTTACCCATTTTAATGGGTTGTGGAGGTCCGGTAGGCAGCCGCTTTTCGTAAAATACTGGTGTTCAGCTGAATCCGGTTTGACTGGAAGCCGACCCCAATGTAGTTGGGAAAAGGCTAGGCAGATGACTAAAGTGATTATTTTAGTCATCAGCCGGTCGATTCTGTAAACATGACGAAGTGAAAGCTTGGATGAAGTGATCACGAAGTGAGCTGTCAATCCAAGTGATCAAGATGGACTGATAGCCCACTCCGTGACCACTGACGTGTTGATAGGATCGCACTGACGCACGTGATCTTCAGACAGACACGTCTCGCTCAAAAGCTCAAAAATACCCAGCTAAAAAGAAAACTATAACCACAAAAATACTAGAGAATATCGTAGATATAAATTGACCAGCAATAAAAACTTTTTTACAAAAATTACAACCGACTTCCAAAAACAAAACACTACAAGGTACAAAATAACTTCGGAAGAAAGAAAAGAACTTTAATTTCTGAAGTCGGTGTCAAAACACAAAAAAATAACCAAAAGCACCGACTTCAGAAATTAAAGTTCTTTTCTTTCTTCCGAAGTTAAAAAGCTTTTTATTTTGCACTTTTTTAGTCGTACCTAGGTACTTGCGTACCCATTAACAGCGTACCAGCGCAATGTTATGTTAAGAACTGGTGTAAACACTAAAAAAACATGCGATTTCAGCAATCCCCATCCCTTTGCCTTTGCTATTATTTATTGAAGAGTTCCGTTGCCTACCTCCGAAGTTCTTTGTCAGATCTTCACCAAATTGAAATGGGACTAGTCCCGGAAAATACTCTTTCAAACAAAAAAAGAATCATCCAAATCGGCTGACAATTGGCGAAAGTATCGCTGAACAAACCTTTTTCATGGGATCCCATCATCAGATCCTGACTTATACCTTCCATCATCAGCTCAGCAACATGAGATGATGATTACCAGGCACAAATATCTGAATTACGTTAGAAAGTTCATGAAAAACATTGTATGTGCCTATAAAATTTGAGGGTTGCCCTCGATTTTCGTGGGATCCCATCATCAGATTCTAAAATAGTGACAATGGGACCAATCGAGAAGTATACCCTTCGAGATGAAACAAAAAATTTACAAATCGGTTCGCAAATGACGGAGTTATGAGGTAACAAACATAAAAAATAAAAGGCATGTATTTAACGCGGCGACAAACTAATCTGATTTAGGGTTTTAAAAATAATTAAAATGGGTAGCATAAATAATATGTTGGCAGCTACAGTGAAGTAGCATTTTAAGTATAAAGTAGCAGCTTTATTTTGAGTTGTAAGCTTTGTTTATATTTAAATTGGCAGTGATTAAATAACTTTTTCCAAAAAAATATTCGAGAAGTAGCGCTCGCCGGCCGCTGCCGCGCCACCGCTCGCTTCGCTCGCTCGGCTCGCGCGCGGTTGGTCACAATTCTAACCTAACCTAACCTAACCTATTTTATCCAGTTTGTAACCCCAAGCCTACATTTTATGGCAATCACAGTAGTTTATTTAGGCAAAAATAGCGCATTAATTTGCTCGCTACCTAACCTAACCGAACCTCGGGGTGCCCCTGATGTCGAGCGAATATTAGCCGCCAGAGTCATTATTTTTATTACCTCACCTATTTTTTTTTTGTAACGAAGTAGTTAGTCGCCTAATAAGTTGTTATTTGCCTCAAAAATACTTTTCCAAAATAAAATAAAAAATACAATCGAATTGAGAAACTCCTCCTTTTTGAAGTCGGTTAATAAAATGATGTTATTAATGACTAGTAATGTTATGTACGCAATTAACGAAAACTAAAAACTGAAAGAAACTCGCAATAACTAAACGGAGAGGAGAAGTCACTGACCTTTGCATGCTTCTTGCGTTGATACTAGGTAATAGTTATATTTTTTAATAAATAATTTATAATTCGAAGGGCTCAACACATTCATGTATTAAAACCTATAAGTACCTTAATAGTTTCTAATCCTTACTAATATTATAAATGTGAATGTAACTCTGTCTGTCTGTCTCGCTTTCACGCCAAAACTACCGATTTCAACGAAATTTGGTACACATATAGTCTAGAGCCTGAGAAAGTACATAGGCTACTTTTTATACCGGGAGTATGTTCCCTAGGGATCACGCGGGCAAAGCCGCTGGCAGAAGCTAGTTTTATATATATTGATTGATGAATGGGTGGTAGCCTTTGGAGGGCCACATATGACAAGCACCATGTTTTACACTTGCCCACCTTTCGATTAGTGTAAGCCATGAACGGCGAGAATGGTCATTTTGGGGTAGGATTCATGTCGAACGTCCTCTGGGTATCTACTCCGTGAATTCCGGGATACGTCTGACCACCACTCTAAAGGAAAAGAAATATTATTTTCATACGGTATCCGTATAATAATCAAAAAAGTCAAAGTCAAAAACGTTTATTAGTCCATTAAACGGCACTTTTGAACGTCATCATTACATTTAAAATAACATAGTGACTCTACTGTCCATTCGGAAGGGTAGATTCTTATAGAGAAGAACGGACAAGAAACTCCATAGTTACTCTTTTCAAATCAATGTTTTACATGTGCTGTGGTATACAAAACTTTTGTTAATATATGTGAGGACCATGAACCTAGAGTACGCAGAGGTAGACTTATTATTTTTTTAAATAAGTACATGGTACTCACATATTTACAAATATTGGAACACATATTTAAAAATAAAAACCCAAAAATGAAACAGTAGGTACAACTAAAAAGTAAAAACATAAACCAACCAGTTTGATCTTGTCTCCGCCATTGATTGTCCTATGGAGCAGGACCAGCATGTTTCCAAGCATTCTTATCCCGAATGTTATGTTCCTATGTAATGTTTTCTTCATCTATCTTTTCTGTAACTTATATGGTGTACATAATAAAGAGTATTCTATTCTATTCTATTTTATTCTGTTATCTTCGAATTTGTAATAAGCTTGTTTACAAAGTGTGTTTTTATATAATTTTCTTTCATTTAGTTCTAATATGTCACAAGGTATTTTATTGTAACATTTAACACAGTACCCCATGAAAGATGTGTGTACTTTAGCTAATATATAAAATGGTTGATCTAATTTGTCTTTATTTCTAGTATTAATATTATGTCTGTCACTAATTTTAATAATGTTGTGTTTCTAGAAAGGAAGCAAGTTTAGAGACAAAAACTACTAAATTAGTAACGAATTAATGGGTATTGAATACTACTGTCATATACTTTTCTATTCTACTCAGCAAAGTCTAGACGATGGTAGTATATGTTCTTAATTATACATGAAAAAATGTTCCGTTTTTATGCATGATCCATGTCTGTCCTAATATTATTTTAACATTTACATTATAAGCGAACGAATATGCATACTAGATACTACTGTTATTTATTTTTTTCATGTACTAAGCAAGCTCTAGACGATGACAGTATAGGCCGGCAAACTTTCATGAAAATAAAAAAAACATATCCATTTTTTTCATATTTTATATATATCCATTTTTTTCATGATTATCCCTGGATTTCGGCGGCGCGGACTAAGCCAATATATTAAATATGGAGGATATTGCTATTGGGGAATATCTCCTCATGAATAATAGTCGCTCAACACATTTAGGTACTCATAGTCAGAAGGACTGATTGCATGATATAATAATATAAAAAATATATTTTTTCATGATCCATGGCTATATGTTATTTAGTTTTCACTAACAAAATAACACAACGCTTCCAACGATACCACATACATCGAAATTGGTTAAAGCGTTTAGAAATTATGATGGAATAAAGAAACTCACAAACATCCATAACACTCCTTTTTTAGGCAGTCGTGTAAAAAAAGTGAGTTATGAATAAGAATTATTGCAAAGTTAGCCTAATTTTCGGCAGAATTTGACAGGACAAGCAAGGAGCTGGGCGAGCTGGCATAGCCAACAACCATAGTAATGTTTATTTTTTTTCAAAATCGTGGCACTTGATGCAACATGTAATCATATTAGATGACCCTTCTACAAACAAAAAATGAAACATGAAAAAGTGCCACGGTACCGAGATATTTGGAGGCAAAGTTGCCGTGTAAGAGTAATGAAAAACATTAAAAATGAACTAATCACGTGCTTATAATAATTATGTGGTGGATTGTATTCTAATAGTACTCGGCTTGATTCAACCATTTATATGAATGAAACATTATTATTTTGCGAAGTTAAAATACCTGCATGTTTCATTTTGAAAAAAATCAAAATAGCGACCGGGTAACTATGCCACAAATGTTCTACCCTTACAATGGTACCTAAATAAAAATAATAAGTTAGTAAGCAGAAGTAACTATTAACTATATATCAAAATATACATTACCAAAATGAGGAGAATCACTCTTGCCCACTGCATCTTTTATTACGGTACAATGAATACTATGCATCAATACTATAATTGTTCTGCTTTTATAGTTTTGTGACTGCTTAAGGGTGGTCTTGAACGCTTTCAGGACCGTCCGCTACTTACCGCTGTAAGTATTTAAATAAAAGAATCTTGGTGATTTTTAAAATCTTACATTGTAGACTGTGTATTTTACTATTACAAGGAACACAAGTTACACAGTAAGTTTGTAAGGAACACATTTTATTTTCACCAAAATTCATCGAAATTGATATTCTATTTGATAGATTGTTCTGACTGAGTGAGAGATATAATAGCTTTTCTTCAACTAAAATCGTATCCAAAATGAGGGCGTGGTTGTCTATTAGGTATAAGGGAAACTTAGTTATTTCTGTTGAAGAAGCTATAATATCAGAAGCAGATTGTCTAATGACTATTTACTCTGAAAAAAATACGGTGTTTTTTTCCTATTTATATACCCCCCGGATACACCTTCTTTATAGAAGGTCATTGGTGTATCTAGAGATTTTTTCTAGGGGGGGGGGCTGGCCCCCAACCTGAGATGCGACGACCAATGATAAATTATATTTGTTTAGTAAATAAGTTAAACATAACACTTTTACACGTGAAGAAAAATCGTTGCGGTGTGCACGATCAAAAATGGAATTTTAGGCCAGTCATAGTTAGAAGGCCCAGGTCCCAGCTCCCCATGATCCTGAGGCCCGGAACAATATAAATAACTTTGTCGACTGATACTGGAAAACTCAAAAATTTATAGTGTATAATGTGTGTGTGTATGTGTGTGTGTGTGTGGTGTGTGTGTAATATGTGTATGTGTGTGATGTGTGTGTGTGTGGTGTGTGTAGTGTGTAATGTGTGTGTGTGTGTGTAAAAAAAAATGTAATGAGTGTATGTGTGTGTGTGTATAATGTGTGTGTGTGTAGCGAAGCGAGGTCGAAAATGTTTGTACCCTTTATCGGATAGTTTAAGTATCTTTTAAAATTCAAAATTCAAGAAGGGTCGTGCCCACCCCAGATTCTAGGTTGGACACTTGTTTAACAATCTACCACCGAGAAACCTACAAACATATTTAAGCCAGACATTTAAAACTTCTAAGGTAACAATAAATTTCACCATCCTGATTTTTTGTGATTTAGTTAGGAAAAATACCAATAGTGTACAGGTGTTACACTGCTTGGTGCTCGGAAAAATTCTTAATTTTCTGTATTTTTTTAGACTTTGGCTTTTAACTTCTAAACGGTGCATTGTAGGTAAAAATTAATTCCACATATATTTATGTAGTCAAAATTTGCTTCTGTTTCACTATAAATTGTAACTCTGTAGGTTAAATAGGTGTCGAGATACAACACTTCAAACATCATCAATTTTTCCCAAAAAGTTAGATTTTTCTTCGTCCTGGCTTGCGGGGCAGACCGCAAGACAGGCGATCGGTGGGCTAGGGTGCCATCTGTCGGGGTTTCCCCGGAATAGTCCTGGTTTGGAAGGCGTCCGGAGAGCGTCCGGATGGGGTTTTAAAAAGGGTTTTTTGGGAACCTCCATTGATTGAAAGATTAAAGGAAGAAATAAGTTAAAACAAAACTTAGTTAATAATTAATTCGTAATTATTGGTTTTATCGTCCCTCATACTAAGAGTTTTTGTTAACAGTAGTAGGCAAGCGCTAGTAGTAAAAACATCTAATCTACTCAAGCCTGGGTGTAAAAATTTTCGAGCTCGCTCCGCTCTACCTTATATCATTTTGCTCACACTTTTTTAGGCATAATAATTTTCCCTTTCCGCATTTCTGTGCAAATGGTCAAAAACACTATGGTATTAACTTACGAGTTCCTAAAATTTTCGCGCTCTCTTCGCTCGCGGTTAATGACGATTGGTTATGTTTCTAAAAACACCGTTAAACAAATAAAAGTGTTTGACACGTTGTAACAATGAAATTATCCCTTGCACAGACCGATATTTGCCCGGCTCCTTGAGCGAAAACCTAGATCCGCGTCTGAGTTACATTTCATTTTTGATGAAACAAAAACTTTTGTTTTTGTTGCTCTTACTGAATACTGTTAGATACTTACAACCTACGTAATAAAGTTGATAAATTATCCAGAATGCAATAATTTGAAGCTTGCTTCGCTCCGTTTTGCATTGTCCACTCTCAAATGCTTAAACTTTGGTGCATTTATCAAAAAGTTTCTTTTATTTACGATTAAAAATCAAATCTAATGAGATGGAGTGAAAAATTTTCATGCTAGCTTCGCCCGCCCTTGAATTTTAAAATCTTAGTTCTTAACTTTTCCTGTATTAGGTAAAAAGTTACTTCTATTTAGATATTAAGGCAGAAAGTCAGACTATCCGATAAAGGGTACAAAAATTTTCGACCTCGCTTCGCTCGGTCTTACATTATACACTATATAAATTTTTGAGTTTTCCTGTATCAGTCAACAAAGTTATTTATATTGTTCCGGGCCTCAGGATCATGGGGAGCTGGAACTGGGCCTTCTAACTATGACTGGCCTAAAATTCAACTAATTCTTTCAAAATTTCGAATCTACAGTTAGGTTAGGTTAGGTTATAAATCATAGTAATCATTTTTTTATAAATCATAATGATTTGTTGTAATTTGTTTTTAGTTATGTTATTATTATTTCGTTTATTTATTTTCTTTACATATAATTATATTTTCAATATTTCAATAAAAAAATATAAAAATGGTAGCCCACCGGTATCGGGAACAAGGTCCAAGCTACCGGCGGTCAGGGCTCCAGAGAGTGGAACCTCCGAACAATACGAGCCGGGTCCAGAAGTACCGCTTTCTAAATGAAGTTTTGATCCAGCTGCCTAACGAGAGCCTCCTGAGGTGTTGGTCGAGACTCGTGGCTATAAGCCGTTGGCTGTCGCGAGCCAAGTCAATATACATTCAGTCAAAAAAGTATCGGGAATGGATGATTTGTTTATGGTTCCAAATTCAAATTTTTGTTTTTTTGTAGTTGTTAGATTGGCACAACTGTTTTCCATTTTGCCGCGGAGTTTGAGTTGTATCTGTTATTTATATTAAATACAGTGCTGGTTTTAGTAATATCATATATAGTGTGTATTGCGAATTTCATAATGGACAAAAATATCGAACAAAGAGTTTGTCTTAAATTTTGCATCGCCAATGAAATGTCGTGTTCGGAGTCACTGAAAATGTTACAGAATGCTTACGGTGAATCGACTTTATCCAAAACTCGTGCTTATGAGTGGTTCAAAGCGTTCAAAAGCGGTCGAGATGTGATGGAAGATTTGCCTCGCTATGGTAGGCCGTCAACGTCTGCAACTGAAGTTAACATCGCAAAAGTGAAGGAAATAGTGACTGAAAATCCCCATTCAACTCTGAGAGAGATAGCCGCCGAACTTTCTGTATCTCACGAGTCGATCCGTACCATTTTAACTAATCATTTGGGTATGAAACATGTTGCTGCTCGGCTAGTCCCAAAAGATCTGAATTTTCTCCAAAAACTCAATCGCATGAAAGTCGCTGAGGACATGCTAGAACGACTCAGTTCGGACCCAACATTCATGAAACGCATTGTTACTGGTGACGAGACGTGGGTTTACGAGTTTGACATGCAAACTAGTCAACAAGCTTCGGAGTGGCGCCTTCCAACTGAACCGAAACCGAAAAAACCACACCAAAGTCGATCAAAAGTCAAAGTCATGTTGACTGTTTTCTTTGACTATCGCGATGTTGTGCACTCTGAATTCTTACCGGAAGGTCTAACGGTAAATAAAGAATATTATTTGAGCGTTATGCGGCGTTTAAGAGAGCAAATTCGACGAAAAAAGCCAGATTTGTGGAAAGAAAATTCTTGGATTTTGCACCACGACAATGCGCCTTCGCACAAGGCTATCATTGTGAACGAATTTTTAACCAAACACTCAACAAATACCATCCAGCAACCACACTATTCACCAGATATGGCTCCTGCTGACTTTTTTCTTTTTCCTAAACTTAAATTACCACTTCGTGGCACCCGTTTTCAATCGATAGAAGACATAAAGGAGAATTCGCGGCGAGAACTGAACTCAATTCCGGAAGCAGCGTTTAAAAAATGTTTTGATGAATGGATTATTCGTTGGCGCAAGTGTATCGTTTCTAAAGGAGCATACTTTGAAGGTGATAAAATAAATTTGGCTGAATAACAGACATTTTGTGTATTATTGATCTTTTCCCGGTACTTTCTTGACAGAGTAGTACTTGATTTTTTATTTTTATCGGCTTTCACGAGGTTCTCATCATGTGGGACGGTTATGTCTACAATCATTGCACGCCTCACTATTTGGTCCACCACCATTATGTCAAGCTTATTGGCAACAATAGTCCTGTCAGTGATGATGGACCGATCCCAGTACAATGTGAAATCGCCATTGTCGAGAACCTGTAGTACGACACCTCCGACTCCACAAGAGAATATTTCAAAGCAAGTCGCTGATGGATAATCCTGGCTACAAGGTTGTGCCTGTGTTAGTATTCTCCATTAACTAGACGAGAACAACCAGAGATAATGTGGCTTATTGATTCTTCCGGACTGTGACATGCCCGACATATGTCGACCGTGTCGTCTTTCACAATAAATCCCCGGTAGTTATTCGTCATGATAACTTCGTCCATAATTGCACATACAAGGTAGGCGTACGAGGGGCCTAAGCCAACTCGCAGAAGCCTCTTTAGACGTTTCAAATGGAATGGGACACCAACCGACTATTATCCCTGGATGCACTGTGAAAATATAGCCAAGGACAATCCCCGGTTGGAACAGGACTATTGCAGAATATGGAAACAAAAGATGAAACGCTATGGGTTTGGCTGGTTTAGTGGACTAATAATCGTTTACTATAGAAGAACTATTGGCCCCTGCCTGACCATTGACAATTAAAACGGCTTTAAAATAGCAGGAGGTGACTTGCACACTCAATAAATGGGCCCCCCGAAAAGGGTCGCTAGCACAAAGTAACGTAGCGCCAAGGGGCAACATATCCTGAGGTGCTAGAAGAATGGAGAGGTATACCACGGCTATCAGGACACTCCCGGAAGTACGGTCAAGATCCCTACCAGCACCTTACTGGATTATACGTCCTTCTCCCGAGCACGTTTGCTCTTGCGAATCTCCACTCAGACCGGCCGATTAAGGCAAGAAAGAGGTGGGAGCTCTGTTCCTCGTCAGTGTTCACTCCGGCCAGCCAATAAAGGCAAGCCAGAAATGAGGAACAAGATTTCTCCCTGGAGATCAGGTCCGTGGGGTCGCTAGTGCCCAACAGTTCGCCACAAAACTGCCTTGCGATTTTTTATTATTATTTCGTTTATTCATTTTTATATACATATATGTTCCATTTTTAAATATATCTTAAAAAATAATTCATTAAGCAATACATTTACAAATATAAAAAATAGTAGTCCGCCGGTGTCGGGGGCAGGGCCCAAGCTACCGGTGGTTAGGGCTCCAGAGAAAGGAACTTCCTCACAATACGAGCCGTATCGAGGAGTACTGCCTTCTGTATCAGGCCCTTTACCCAACCGCGTAACGCCAGCTTCGACACATGGTCGTCGATGCTTTTGGCCATCTGGCCATTTGCCGTAACGACTATCGTCACAATGACAGCTGAGCCCACATTCAACATGTCAACAACCTCGTGTGCTAAGTCGAGATACTTGATTTGTTTCTCTTTCTCAGCCTTCACGAGGTTCTCGTCATGCGGGATGGTAACATCAATTTATCATTGTGCGGCGCGCTAATCGGTCTATCACCACTATATCAGGCTTATTGGCAACAATAGACCTATCAGTGATGATAGACCGATCCTAGTACAACGTGACATGGTCATTTTCGAGAACTGGGTCGGGCACAAACTTGTAATACGGTACCTCAGAATTGACAATTTGTATTTCAAAGCAAGTTGCTGATGGATAATCCTGGCTACTTGGTTGTGCCTGTGCAAGTACTCGCCGTTAGCCAGACGAGAACAACCAGAGATAATATGTCTGATGGACTCACCCGGGCGGTGGCATGCCCGACACACGTCTACCGTCCCTTCCTTCATAATATGCCCCCGGTAGTTATTCGTCAAGATAACTTCGTCCATAATCGCACAGACAAATCCTTAAGTTTCCCCGAAGAGATCACTAAAACGTAGCCAGGCCACGGACGCTGAAAAATCTACAATAGAAGATAGAAGCGCCCGTGAAGCTCCTTGCTTTTCCATACCTCCTTGCGGTCATCTGTGGTAAGTATCACAGGTTTGCGCCAGTTCTCTTTAGCCATGGAAAACGGGGTGAGACCCTTGTCCACTGCGACCACATCTCAGCGCATACCCACATCAGCTTTGAGAAAATATTCTCTGAGACTGCACATCTCGCGGTTGTCGGAGAGTCTTGGCGTTTAAAAAGCCTCGACCTCCACACTTCCGCGGGATGTACAGCCTCATCACCGACGATCGTGGTTGATGCATCCGATTTGCGGTCAGCAGTGTACGGACCCTCCTATCCAGGGCGTCGAGTTCATTTTGAGTCCATTTGAGTATGCCAAAAGAGTACATTAATACCGGCATGACCCAACCGTTGAAGGCGCGCACCTTATTTCCGCTAGAGCTAAGCAAAACCAAAGCGGACTCAAACTGTCGCCATGAAAATATACCCCGTTTTATCCATACAGGTTCATCTTTCCCCTAAATTGGTCGACATCCTGGATAGCGAAGGACTGTTTTCCACTGCCTCATACATGACTCAAGGAAGGTGCGTAGAGTTGTATCTATTTTGTACATCTCTAGCATCTTCATGAGCCATGTATGTGGCACTGAATCATAGGCCTTTTTGTAATCTATCCAACATGTCGACAGATCCTTGCGAGATCAACGAACCTGTTGGCTTGTGGCCATGTCTATGAGGAGAAGCTCCTTCGTGCCGCGGGACCCCTTCCTACATCCATTCTGAGAGGCAGACATAACTGAGTTAGTTTCAATGTGCTCATTAATCTTCACTCTCAGTATGGATGTAAGAAGTTTATAGACCGTCGACTAACAAGTAATTGGTCTATAGTTCTTGGGTTCCGCGGGACTACCGGTCTTATGGAGCAGGTGGGTAACGCCAGTTGTTAGAAACTATGGTAGCGACCCAGACTCTAAGGATGACTGGAATTGAGATGCCAGGAGTGCGTGTGAGCTGCTATACCATTTGAGCCAAAGTTATGCAGTCCTTCCGGTCCCGGAGATTTCCAGTTCGGTAACGGACGGACTGCGTTAGCTACATCTATTGGGGTGATGTCAATTTTTTCCATTTCTGGTATAGCTTCACACACGCGCTCGACATCGCGCATCCAGCCATCCTCGGTATGACAGACGGGCACCGACCAGATGCTTCGCCAGAATGTACTCGTGGCGATATCATCCGGGCGGCATACGCCCATCACACTCTGTTCAGGTCGCTCCCAAGCTCTATATACCCACCTCTCATTTCTCTGGAACATACAATTCTGCGAGTATCGGTCAACCCGCCGTTTATACCTCCGAATACGGTTTGCCCATGCACAAACTTTCTGCTTCAGGAAGTCGATGCGCTCCGTGACACGGGACGTGTAATCTCGTGGGCTGATATCAGTCCCTGAAAACGCCCGTCTCATAAAGTGCATCACGCGTGGCCGTGTGTTGCCCTCATCGATCCGCCGCTCGATCCTGCACTGCCAGGCTGGTGCAGCAGGTTTTGGTCGCATAGCTTCATCACAACTATTAAACTTGACATTTGCCAAACGACATGCCGCAACAGCCCCGCAATACAGGATTGAGTGCGTATCAACGTGGTTCTCGCTGCTTTCAAAGATGCTCTGCAGCAGCGAGTCCAAGGCGCACACACCAGCGCCCTATTTTTTTTGTGCATGGGTAACCGTGGTAAACGGGGCCTAAGTTCGGTCGGAATTGATCTATACTCGCGAAGCGCATCCTTCAGTGCGCTCCTCAGTCTATCGTTGCACTGGCTACTTACCGTGACAACCCTATCATCTACCTCATCACTGACGTTGTTGGGCCGCGGTGTGATCGCGCCACTAGCTGGCGCCTGAACCGCGGCCTGTGTCGGAGTTGAGATGATAAAGTTGCTCAGTACCTCTGAGCGCAGCCTATCAAGTGCAGCTTCGTCCAACCTGTGATTACGTTGGATAACCCGCACCTGATCCGACAATCGTTCGGCCGAGACATTCACAGTTGGTTCTAGGTCCTGGAACAAAGACAGCATCCTAACACGGTACGCAGTGAGGTTAGTTCCCCCCTCTGTAGCCCCGTAATATGCGCGCATGATGTTCTCTTTTATAGACTGAGTCCATTTCATACGCTGCACACAACCACCGGCAGCGGGGACCTGGCACAGGGCCGGTTGGCCCTTAGATCCCAAGCCCCTCGGTGGCCGGCCTCTCCCCTGTCGACGTCGCCAACACCTGTAGTGTTGGCGACGTCGGCGGAAAGAAATACTCGTCGCTGGAGCTCGACACGACTGCAGCCGCCAGTGACATTGGTGATCCGCTGTCCGGCGGCGGCGAGGTGGAGCTCAGCAACGGGTCCGGAGATGGTGGGCGTGCACGTCGTGATGCTGCTCTGGTCAGCATATCTTAAGTGTTTATTAATTCATTCCTTTTTTTCATTACAATTGTAGTGGTCAATTTTGTGACATATGTCATGTGTCGGTTGCAAATATTTTTCTTCATCTTCCTGCATTCTGATTTCAGTTTATTTTTTGGATTAAGTTTAGGTTGTATTGCTTATTTTCTGAATCTTGGAAGCTTCTTTTGCGATGTGTGAGGACCATAGAGCAACACAGGCCACCGGCGAACCGGAGTTCGCCGGTGGCCTGTGTTGCTCTATGGTGAGGACTAAAAGTATTAATTTTACGAATAAAAGGAGAACAAAAAACAAAGCTTTGATATGACAGCTAGAGTATTATTATTACAATTACTGTAGACCTATTTTTAAGAAATTAGGATTACTGAATCTTTAGTAGTAATTGTATTTATTAGAAATAGGATTACCTATTTGTTAGGAAGCACTTTGAGCTATTATTACACCACTGCCATCGATCACTAATAAAGAACTAGATACCTACACAATCAGCGGCAAAAAATATCCTCACCGAATGAGCACCCACTGGAATATTTGGGTGAGCTTTTAATTTAGTAGCTTTCGAACGCTCCGACGGTAAACATGCCTCAGTGCACGTTTAAAATTGCAAAAATCACACATCTAGGACGTTAAAAAAGGATGGGGTTTCATATTTTCGGTAAGTATTAATATTATCATTATATAATTGTTATCACTGTATTTTAAATGCTGATATTTTGTCAATAAAACGTAAAAACATTTCTAATTAAGTCGTTTTAAACAGCAGGAGTTGTAAAGCATCTCAATTATAAAGACTTATATTATTCGGCTTATGCGCGTTGATTCTGTTCTATTTGTTGGAGACAAATTCGAACTTTAAGACATGCGTGTGAGGTTGAATTTGTTTTGATAGGTATATGTTGATCAGTGGGCATCGGTCGTAAAAATGTATTGCTTTTTATATAAAGGTTTGTGAAGTAAACTTTAAGCATTGCGATTAAGGTTGAATTTACATTACTGTATGTTTATTTCAACTAGCATTACCTAAACACAATTTGGTGACAGTTTTAAGAGAACTTTTACGTGGGATTGTGTATCTAGTTCTTTATTAGAGATCGATGACCACAACCATTGAAAATAAGAAATGTATCTCTAGAGACCCAATCCGACTTGCAGGAACACAATGTAAAAGCAAATTATTCCTAGGTAATTACAATATGTCTGTTAAATCTACAATAAAATACCAAAAAAAAAAACTTTTTAAAAATAACTACAATTTCGGAAGTCGGTGTTTTTGATTATTTCGTTTTTGAACACCGACTTCCGAAATTAAAGTTATTTTTTACTTTGTAGTGTTTTGTTTTTGGAAGTCGGTTTTATTTTTTGTTAAGAAGTTTTTTTGTTTTACATTTTTTAGTGGTACCACTAAAAAGTGAAATCACAAACACAGCGTGCCGGCGTGATATTATGTTATGAACTGGTGTAAACAATCAACAGACATGCGATTACAGAAATCCCGATCCATTTGCTATCATTTATTGAATAGTTCCGTTGCCTACCTCCGAAGTTCTTCATCAGATCTTCACCAAATTTAAACAGGACCAGTCGGAGAAAATACTCTTCCAAGCAAAAAAAGAGTCATCCAAATCGGTTAACAATTGGCGAAAATATCGCTGAACAAACATTTTTCATGGAATCACATCGTCAGATTCTGACTTATACCTTCCATCATCAGCTCAGCAACATGAGATGATGATTACCAGGCACAAATATCTGAATTTCGTTAGAAAGTTTATGAAAAACAGTATATGTGCTTATAAAATTTGAGGGTTTTCCTCGATCTTCATGGGATCCCAGCATCAGATTCTGACTTGGTGACAATGGGACCACCTCAGAAGTAGGTATAGGCTTTCGAATAAAAAAAGAATTTTTAAAATCGGTCCAGAATTGGCGGAGAAATCGGTGAACATAAATTAAAAAAAAAGATACATACAGCCGAACATAGAACCTCTTTTTTTTGAAGAAGTCGGTTAAAAAAAACAAATAAGAGAGCTACCCTGAATTTTTTCAATAGTAAACTGAAGAAGTGACTTTACAACAACATGTTCTTCGCAACCAAAGAGATTAAAGATACAATAGAGCGGCTATCAGAAGTAATGTCATAGAAAAATTTTGATCCCATGGATCAGTGACGCCATCTAGCTTTGAATACCAAATATATACATTACATTTTGACATTTAAATTTATGAATTCAGCTATCGTCCGGTAGGTGGCCAGTGTGTGCTAGAGATGTTACCAACCATTTAGAGATATCGACTTTCGATAATAAAAGTTGCTTTTTTTCTTTACATTTGAATACATTGAAACAGATGGCAAAACATTAGGAAAGTACTCGTAATGAAATGCAGAAGTAAATCTGACCACCATCAAATATATTCCATACAAACTAGACTAGGGTCAAGAGCAAGCCCATCTCAGGTACAGGGAAAGGAAAGGAAAGGAAACTTTGAATCCTCTTTTCACTGTTCAGTGATTGTTAGCAAAAGGACTATGAAATACTCATTCATAGTCCTTGTGCGAAGTGAACCTTTGGTGAAGTGAACAAGATGTGATCTGTCATTGACTGACACTAGTTCGGAACTTCTCTTTTCACAGATGAACCGATGAGCTCACGAAAATAAATTTTCAAACATCAGTATGTTAGAATCACCTTTAAATTGCTATGTCGAGCAATGTCATAATATTATTAAGTTGCAAAAACAGATATACCTAATTCTTATTACACATTGCTAGACAATGGTCTTGCATTGTCTAGCATTGTATAAAAACTTTTTTGTTTTGGTATCGTGTTGGAACTTCTCATGATTGTATGTCGTTCGACCTAGGGCGAACAGAGAGGTTTGTCACACTTCAACTGACAACCACCTTGTGTTCCATCGCACACTTGCACTGGGGCTACGGGAGCACTTAAGATGGCGGTTAAATGGTTTAGATATAGCCACAAATTAATAAAATATATGGCAAAGATGGTTTGATTATTTTTTGGGAGGGCTTTAAATAAATATTTCAATCAAACTAATTAATTAGTAATAATCTTGCAATGGATTTTTCATAAAATTTTACTTTAGGCATCTTTTGATGCCTTGTTACAATCGAAAATATAATTATTTAATCTATATCTTCTATACATATGTCGTGGATTGATGGCGCCATGGTCAATACGCAGCGCCATCTAACAATTTATTTTGTAAACCTAATAATAATCGTCACCGGAAACGCAAGCGCGCCATATTACTTGGCCACGATCGTCGGTAGAGGGGATGCAGCGAGGACAGGAAAGGGACCGAGTGCTCGGTCAGTTGAGCTTGGACTGTCTTGGCGGACACTCAGTGCCAACGCACGTGTTTGTTTCCTACGTGAACTGCAAATGTGAATAAAGTTATTTTTAAGATTTAAATTATCTTTTGTTTGAGTACCCACGACAGTGCCCATAGCTAAGTTTAACTATGTCGGATCGTGTAGAAGACCCGATGTTTCGCATCTCAGCCACCCATGATGCGACATCAGAAGTGAGATCTACTCGAGCTGAAGATACGGAGAATGGAGCGCTGACGTCACGATGCGACGAGAAATTACTTCATACTCTGCTGGCTGCTCAAAATCAGAACATGATGTCCTTGATAGAAGCTATCAAGGGCCTGACAGGTAACAAGCATATTTCTTTGCCTGAATTTGACCCGGATAAGCCGGATGTAGACGCACGTGCCTGGTGTACTACAGCGGATCTGTGCTTATCGGAAGTACAGCTTCAAGGCGCTGCACTAATCATCACCTTAAGCAAGGCTTTGAAGGGAAGCGCTTCACGCTGGCTTGCGCAAGTATCGTTTGCGGGTATGACAAGGTGTGACTTCAAAAGCCTATTTCTATCCCGTTTCGATTGCGTGGACACACCGGCCGCTACTCTTGTCAAGATAATGAGTAGCAAGCCTAAGGAAGGCGAATGTTATGCTGCGTACGCCGCCCGATTGCTGTCTACGATCACATCACGCTGGCTAAACATGAGCACTGAGCAAATAGCCATATCCACGGTGCTTGCTCATATGGCTCAATTTGATGGACGGATACAACGGTTGGCGTTTACTACCGACGTCTACAACAGAAACAAGCTTCAGTGCGAAGCTCTAGACGCTAAAAACTCGAAGTGTGCCGTGAAATCAAGTTCGACGCGTAATAAAGGTGGTATCATTTGTAGAGGACACAGTGTTGTTCAGTGCAGTTTATTTGTGACAATAAGGCACTGAAAAGGGATAAAATTTCCATTATAGCCCGCTACTTTGGAAGTTCGTATTTTTTTGTAGATAGTACTCACAAATAGAAAGCTTTTTACAAAGTTTCAAGATTCGGGGAGTCACAATTTACGAGATAAAATTCATTAGTTTCAATAAAAATTGGAAAATAGTGCGCCATTTGCAAATTTTTAGGTTAGATAAATTGTCATGGTTGACAATTCACGTTCCGTTGACGTTAGAAGCATTTTTATTAAATTTTGTCATGTTTTTTTCATAAATATAATTTTATTTTCACATATTCACACACTTTTGGTGTGTAATAAATGTGCACAATAGTTGTTGTTGTATTATGCAATTACATTGACTTTTTTACACAAAAAATTACGATTTTTTTTACACTATGTGGAACGGAACGTGAAGCGACGCCATGCTATCTCTCAGCTGTCAACGTTCGTCATCGTTTGTTGCCCTTGCAGTTGAGATCGTTTTATGTACTCCTGTAAGCCTTACAACATTTGACAACCATGGCGTCTCCGAAGCCCTGTGTTTCAGCGTCTGAAGAGTTGAGTGATGTGCAAGTGTTGGCCAATAAATCTCCACTGACTACTACTACTGCTAATAGGGGAACTTGGAGGCAACCCGACTTGGAGAGGTTAGGTTAAACCCCGCCATCCCCTTCGTGGTTATTTTTTTATAAACCATGCTCAGAAGTAGGAGCCCCGCGGGGCGGGGCTCCGTCGACTGGGCCTCCGTTGACTAGCCAAGTAAAGTGCTATTGGATGCAAGAGCGAGCGAAGCGAGCTCTGGACTTCGGGGCACCCCGACTCGGACAGGTTAGGTTAGAAGGGGATGGCGGGGTCGAGTGAGCTAGCGAAGCGAGCGAATAGACGGGGATGGCGGGGTTTAACCTAACCTCTCCAAGTCGGGTTGCCTCCAAGTTCCCCTATTAGCAGTAGTAGTAGTCAGTGGAGATTTATTGGCCAACACTTGCACATCACTCAACTCTTCAGACGCTGAAACACAGGGCTTCGGAGACGCCATGGTTGTCAAATGTTGTAAGGCTTACAGGAGTACATAAAACGATCTCAACTGCAAGGGCAACAAACGATGACGAACGTTGACAGCTGAGAGATAGCATGGCGTCGCTTCACGTTCCGTTCCACATAGTGTAAAAAAAATCGTAATTTTTTGTGTAAAAAAGTCAATGTAATTGCATAATACAACAACAACTATTGTGCACATTTATTACACACCAAAAGTGTGTGAATATGTGAAAATAAAATTATATTTATGAAAAAAACATGACAAAATTTAATAAAAATGCTTCTAACGTCAACGGAACGTGAATTGTCAACCATGACAATTTATCTAACCTAAAAATTTGCAAATGGCGCACTATTTTCCAATTTTTATTGAAACTAATGAATTTTATCTCGTAAATTGTGACTCCCCGAATCTTGAAACTTTGTAAAAAGCTTTCTATTTGTGAGTACTATCTACAAAAAAATACGAACTTCCAAAGTAGCGGGCTATAATGGAAATTTTATCCCTTTTCAGTGCCTTATTGTCACAAATAAACTGCACTGAACAACACTGTGTCCTCTACAAATGATACCACCTTTATTACGCGTCGAACTTGATTTCACGGCACACTTCGAGTTTTTAGCGTCTAGAGCTTCGCACTGAAGCTTGTTTCTGTTGTAGACGTCGGTAGTAAACGCCAACCGTTGTATCCGTCCATCAAATTGAGCCATATGAGCAAGCACCGTGGATATGGCTATTTGCTCAGTGCTCATGTTTAGCCAGCGTGATGTGATCGTAGACAGCAATCGGGCGGCGTACGCAGCATAACATTCGCCTTCCTTAGGCTTGCTACTCATTATCTTGACAAGAGTAGCGGCCGGTGTGTCCACGCAATCGAAACGGGATAGAAATAGGCTTTTGAAGTCACACCTTGTCATACCCGCAAACGATACTTGCGCAAGCCAGCGTGAAGCGCTTCCCTTCAAAGCCTTGCTTAAGGTGATGATTAGTGCAGCGCCTTGAAGCTGTACTTCCGATAAGCACAGATCCGCTGTAGTACACCAGGCACGTGCGTCTACATCCGGCTTATCCGGGTCAAATTCAGGCAAAGAAATATGCTTGTTACCTGTCAGGCCCTTGATAGCTTCTATCAAGGACATCATGTTCTGATTTTGAGCAGCCAGCAGAGTATGAAGTAATTTCTCGTCGCATCGTGACGTCAGCGCTCCATTCTCCGTATCTTCAGCTCGAGTAGATCTCACTTCTGATGTCGCATCATGGGTGGCTGAGATGCGAAACATCGGGTCTTCTACACGATCCGACATAGTTAAACTTAGCTATGGGCACTGTCGTGGGTACTCAAACAAAAGATAATTTAAATCTTAAAAATAAATTTATTCACATTTGCAGTTCACGTAGGAAACAAACACGTGCGTTGGCACTGAGTGTCCGCCAAGACAGTCCAAGCTCAACTGACCGAGCACTCGGTCCCTTTCCTGTCCTCGCTGCATCCCCTCTACCGACGATCGTGGCCAAGTAATATGGCGCGCTTGCGTTTCCGGTGACGATTATTATTAGGTTTACAAAATAAATTGTTAGATGGCGCTGCGTATTGACCATGGCGCCATCAATCCACGACATATGTATAGAAGATATAGATTAAATAATTATATTTTCGATTGTAACAAGGCATCAAAAGATGCCTAAAGTAAAATTTTATGAAAAATCCATTGCAAGATTATTACTAATTAATTAGTTTGATTGAAATATTTATTTAAAGCCCTCCCAAAAAATAATCAAACCATCTTTGCCATATATTTTATTAATTTGTGGCTATATCTAAACCATTTAACCGCCATCTTAAGTGCTCCCGTAGCCCCAGTGCAAGTGTGCGATGGAACACAAGGTGGTTGTCAGTTGAAGTGTGACAAACCTCTCTGTTCGCCCTAGGTCGAACGACATACAATCATGAGAAGTTCCAACACGATACCAAAACAAAAAAGTTTTTATACAATGCTAGACAATGCAAGACCATTGTCTAGCAATGTGTAATAAGAATTAGGTATATCTGTTTTTGCAACTTAATAATATTATGACATTGCTCGACATAGCAATTTAAAGGTGATTCTAACATACTGATGTTTGAAAATTTATTTTCGTGAGCTCATCGGTTCATCTGTGAAAAGAGAAGTTCCGAACTAGTGTCAGTCAATGACAGATCACATCTTGTTCACTTCACCAAAGGTTCACTTCGCACAAGGACTATGAATGAGTATTTCATAGTCCTTTTGCTAACAATCACTGAACAGTGAAAAGAGGATTCAAAGTTTCCTTTCCTTTCCTTTCCCTGTACCTGAGATGGGCTTGCTCTTGACCCTAGTCTAGTTTGTATGGAATATATTTGATGGTGGTCAGATTTACTTCTGCATTTCATTACGAGTACTTTCCTAATGTTTTGCCATCTGTTTCAATGTATTCAAATGTAAAGAAAAAAAGCAACTTTTATTATCGAAAGTCGATATCTCTAAATGGTTGGTAACATCTCTAGCACACACTGGCCACCTACCGGACGATAGCTGAATTCATAAATTTAAATGTCAAAATGTAATGTATATATTTGCTATTCAAAGCTAGATGGCGTCACTGATCCATGGGATCAAAATTTTTCTATGACATTACTTCTGATAGCCGCTCTATTGTATCTTTAATCTCTTTGGTTGCGAAGAACATGTTGTTGTAAAGTCACTTCTTCAGTTTACTATTGAAAAAATTCAGGGTAGCTCTCTTATTTGTTTTTTTTAACCGACTTCTTCAAAAAAAAGAGGTTCTATGTTCGGCTGTATGTATCTTTTTTTTTAATTTATGTTCACCGATTTCTCCGCCAATTCTGGACCGATTTTAAAAATTCTTTTTTTATTCGAAAGCCTATACCTACTTCTGAGGTGGTCCCATTGTCACCAAGTCAGAATCTGATGCTGGGATCCCATGAAGATCGAGGAAAACCCTCAAATTTTATAAGCACATATACTGTTTTTCATAAACTTTCTAACGAAATTCAGATATTTGTGCCTGGTAATCATCATCTCATGTTGCTGAGCTGATGATGGAAGGTATAAGTCAGAATCTGACGATGTGATTCCATGAAAAATGTTTGTTCAGCGATATTTTCGCCAATTGTTAACCGATTTGGATGACTCTTTTTTTGCTTGGAAGAGTATTTTCTCCGACTGGTCCTGTTTAAATTTGGTGAAGATCTGATGAAGAACTTCGGAGGTAGGCAACGGAACTATTCAATAAATGATAGCAAATGGATCGGGATTTCTGTAATCGCATGTCTGTTGATTGTTTACACCAGTTCATAACATAATATCACGCCGGCACGCTGTGTTTGTGATTTCACTTTTTAGTGGTACCACTAAAAAATGTAAAACAAAAAAACTTCTTAACAAAAAATAAAACCGACTTCCAAAAACAAAACACTACAAAGTAAAAAATAACTTTAATTTCGGAAGTCGGTGTTCAAAAACGAAATAATCAAAAACACCGACTTCCGAAATTGTAGTTATTTTTAAAAAGTTTTTTTTTTTGGTATTTTATTGTAGATTTAACAGACATATTGTAATTACCTAGGAATAATTTGCTTTTACATTGTGTTCCTGCAAGTCGGATTGGGTCTCTAGAGATACATTTCTTATTTTCAATGGTTGTGGTCATCGATCTCTAATAAAGAACTAGATACACAATCCCACGTAAAAGTTCTCTTAAAACTGTCACCAAATTGTGTTTAGGTAATGCTAGTTGAAATAAACATACAGTAATGTAAATTCAACCTTAATCGCAATGCTTAAAGTTTACTTCACAAACCTTTATATAAAAAGCAATACATTTTTACGACCGATGCCCACTGATCAACATATACCTATCAAAACAAATTCAACCTCACACGCATGTCTTAAAGTTCGAATTTGTCTCCAACAAATAGAACAATAAACCATGCTCAGAAGTAGGAGCCCCGCGGGGCGGGGCTCCGTCGACTGGGCCTCCGTTGACTAGCCAAGTAAAGTGCTATTGGATGCAAGAGCGAGCGAAGCGAGCTCTGGACTTCGGGGCACCCCGACTCGGACAGGTTAGGTTAGAAGGGGATGGCGGGGTCGAGTGAGCTAGCGAAGCGAGCGAACCACTCAGAAGTAGGAGCCCCGCGAAGCGGGGCTCCGTCGACTGGGCCCGTGACTGCAATGTTGAGCGGCTATAACACATTTTGAGGTACCTAACCTCAAAATGTGTTATAGCCGCTCTACTATAATTATTTTTTCTCAAGAACAGTGCGTCGCCTTTACATGGGAGTGGTGCTAGGGCACAGGGGGCACCTCCCCACTCCGTCCTCCTGCTAACCGATACTCAATTTTACCTATTTTTCTTACTCAAATTCTATTCTAACCTCAAAACTTTAACCATAGATATCTCCATAACCATGGGGCTCCGGGGGTTGGGGGTGGTGCAGGGGGCAAACCAAAGCTCCCCCCTCCCCTCCCACGCCCCGCGTCCCTTAAATCAACGGGCTATAATGGAAATTTTAACCCTGAAAAGCTTCGCACTCACATGCCTAATCTAGGACCAATTTATGGAACTTTCCAAGGTCAATTTCCTATTCGTCGAGTTTTCTGCGGCTACCCTCGTCAACCTGAACAATGAAAAACCAGTCTGTAATGGAGGCAAGTAACTTCACAACAGCTGGCCAGGTCAAGGAAAAGTGTGTGGATATTCACGTCAATCTAGTGAGTTATTTTCATTTTGTAATAGCTGTGGCGCTGAGGCATTCAACAGTTCACATTTTTAATTTTGTTAACGAGAGCTTAATATTTTTGATACTATGGAGACTGACTCACAAAAGGTTTGGAGACAACTCTCATGATTGACGATCATTGATTTTTGATAATTGACTCGTCGCTTTATTGCTCCATGCTAAAGTGAGGCTATTATTCTCGTGTTGATTATAGTTTTGGTGTTGTAGTAGTAATTCAGTTGCTATAGCTTTGATGTTGCTGGTTATGGCGTTTCAAATAATGCTGATGAAGCGATATTATTCTGCTATCGCTCGTAGAGAAATAGACTGAAGAGCTTAGTGTAGAGAGATATGGTCACAATACAACCTCATCACAATACCCTGCCTTACAATTTATTTTGGAAATTGTGATGATTGAAAAAGCAATGTAACTTATCACCATCCAAAACTTAACTTTGCCCACTGCTAGGCATAGGGATCTTTCTTGTGCCAATGTTCTAATTAGATTTAGATTGACTTTGAGACTGGGCTACTATGCTGTCCAGAAACCTTTATTCCCCCCATAACTTTTATTGAACTTGTACTCTCGTAGTCTTTCTCAGTTTCAGATATCGTATCACGATGGATGAGGCCAGCAGGAGGCTAGCGGTTCGCATGCTGCTAAAACTGCTGTGCAGCTGCATCTTCTGAGCAGTTTTGAGCATGACAGACCGAAGATGGTCAAGCAGTTGACAGGCTGCAGTAGCTGATTATCATGTCAACATCTATGGGGTGAAGAGCGTTCAAGGCAAACTGGAATATTGGGTGAGTCGCTGCCATTTTAATTTGATTATGAGTTTCAAAGGTTAAAAGACGTTAATATCAATTCAGTGGTTAGATTGATGGTAATTTTGAAATTCTAAGTACAAATCGAGTACTAAAAAATGTATTCCATTGGCGGTAATGGTTTCAGCATTCTATTCAGTGCGAAGTTTAGGATGAGATATCACATGGCAAGGTTGCCACAAGGTCATGTTCCGACTTAGACGTTATTAGTAAAAAAAAATAGACCTAGGTTTTTGTATTAACGTATAGGCGTCAGCTTGCTTACGTAACAACAGTTAGCAAATTCGATAGTATCAAAACTATCATGAATAACAACTTAATTTTAATGATATTGTTAAAGTTTGTAGACAATTTCCGTAGGGATTAACGATAGCAAATCCTAGTAAAATGCAATAACTGAAGAACAGCTCGCAATATAATGCGTTGAAAAATGGGCTTAATCTTTAGAGCTTCTTATTCGTGAAATTGCGGGATGAAATAATGTTAGGAAGATCCCCAATCATCAAGTTCCTCAATGGTTATGTTAGATGTCATAGTTGATGATAGTGGTAGTGAAACCAAATCTGATTAAGAATGGCTTGTATACTCATACTCGAAACACTTGACCGCATCTTGTAAGTAACATGTATTGTAGCACATTTTGCGCTAGGTATCTTCAGAATCGTTGGTGCGATTTCTGACTGTGTTGGTGCACTGAGCGTTGGTGTGTTGCAACACATGTTGCACTAGATATTTAGAGAATCGTAGGTGCGATTCTGGTCTGTGTTGGTGCACAGATTGTAACGAAGGTCTCCTGAATTCAGAATGCTAATTATGATAAAAATCGATTTGCCAAAATAAGGCTCAGGTTTCTAAGTTGGCTATTAATTGAAAATGAGGAAAGAAATCAGACAAAATAAGATCCAAAATTCAAAGGTCCGTTTAAAATCATTGAGGTACTAGACGGTGATAGATACCTACTAAAGGCGCTTGACTTCAAGCGAACTTACAAATACCCCCATGATCGTGTGAGGAAGATCCCCGATCACCAAGTCCCTCAAGAATTAGATGTCATAGTCGATGACAGTGGTAGTGAGACCACATCTGATTAGCAGGCTTGTACACCCATACTCTAAACTTGAGACCGCACCTCATGAGAGACATGTGGCGATGGGTCTACAAAGAATCGTTGGTGCGATTATGATCTGTGTTGGTGCACAGTGTATTGTGAAAGTTTCATGAGTTGGTTGTACATTTCTGAGGAATTATGGTGGATAATTTTGTAAGCATTATTGTGTAACTTGTTGATCGGATCTTTTCCAATGTATGTTCTACGGAGGCTTCTTGTATGAAGCCTTGGTACAGCTGATTATTTCACTTAGATTTAGATGAAATAAAGTACCATAGAGAATCAATCTTTGGTTCACTGGCAGGATAGCCGAGCTAGATTACTCTCTGAGTTAATTTTTGTCCACAGTTACTACACCCGAGGACGGGTGCTAGTCAGGGATGGCCGTGTCGTGGATTGATGGCGCCATGGTCAATACGCAGCGCCATCTAACAATTTATTTTGTAAACCTAATAATAATCGTCACCGGAAACGCAAGCGCGCCATATCATATGAATGTATGTTTCTTTTTAACCCAAAGGTTCACTGGTAGAGAATGCCTTGTTGCATTAAGTCCGCCTATGTACCACTATTGTACATGAAGTTTAAATAAATAAATAAATATTGCTTGGACACGATCGTCGGTAGAGGGGATGCAGCGAGGACAGGAAAGGGACCGAGTGCTCGGTCAGTTGAGCTTGGACTGTCTTGGCGGACACTCAGTGCCAACACACGTGTTTGTTTCCTACGTGAACTGCAAATGTGAATAAAGTTATTGTTAAGATTTAAATTATCTTTTGTTCGAGTACCCACGACAGTGCCCATAGCTAAGTTTAACTATGTCGGATCGTGAAGAAGACCCGATGTTTCGCATCTCAGCCACCCATGATGCGACACATATAATAAAACAGTAGAGACCGTGATTTCTGTACATTGAACAAAAATACCAAAAGTCGAGTAGGGGTTTTTAAAAAAAAAGCATAGAACACATAAAGAGGGTAGACAATAAACTGTCACGGCAATATTTGCTCCGTAAATGAATTTGAATCAAAATAAAGTGTAACTAATGTTGAGAGTAATGTCACAACGCGGCAACGTTGGACTAAGACAAATTAAACCGTGGTAATGTTATCTGGAAGTGCTGCTCATAAAGTGTAAATCTCAACAAAGTGAGGTGAACAAAGTAAGTCTATGACAAACAGTGTGTATCAGCGCATTTATTATTTATTGAAGTTAAAATAATTATATTTTAGCAATGTATCAGCAAAACGAAGAAAAGTAAAGAATTTAAACATAAAGTGTTAAACATTTCGCGTCAAAACGAGTGTGTCGGTGCGCAGAATTTTTGTAGCATCAATCATAATAACGAGTTTTAAAGATTGAAAACACTTTTCACCGAGCTCTAACAACAGGTAAATATACACTTGGCTAAGTAAATCTCATGTGTGACTGCAGTGAAGGTGGTAGCTAGTTCGAATCTATGTGAGGGCATGCTCTCTTTGGCCACGGTGTTGGATGTGGTCGTATGTGGCGGCTGTATGAATTCTATAGGGAACGAACAAGGGCTTCGATGTTATATATGCAGGCAACAGTATGATTTCCTATGCGCCAAAGTCACCGTAGCTGCTTATGGCACTATGGCTACAAAACGAAAGGAGAAGTGGATATGCCTTGAGTGCAAATGCAAACAACCTAGAGGGGACTACTCGAATTACAAGGTGCGATCTACAAGGTTGGAGGCGGGCTCAATTCATTACGATGATCAAAACATGAATATAACAATTCGTAAAACACAATTTAGTCAAAACCTGAAAAGCTCTGAACAACTGTATGACGAGTATTTGTATCCGGATGAGACCTATTTATATAACCTACGAGTTGTAATCCAAGAAGAATTCAAACATGGCATAAATGAACGCCTGGCCAATATGATTAGCAATGTTGTGGCAAAGCAAGTTGATCTGATTGTTAAAAAAAGCTCTAATCTGATCAAATTATGAGGTTGGAAAAACAACTTAACCTAATAAGTTCACGATCTATCTGTGATTCAGTCAACAGCAAACAGAGTACTGGACGGCTTTATGCCTTTAATGATCTAGACGACTGCAAAAATAAGAATCCAGATGCTGAGAAAGCAACATCTATTGCGCCAATGCAATGCGATCAGCATACAAATGCTAGCAGGCCTACGAAAAAAGCCTTTCCTGGATGCAGTTGCTGTTCGAGTACCAGGTCTTGGTAAGAGCACCAGCAGAGCTCCTAACCGTGTCAAGTTAGACAGCAAATTTACACATATTTTATTATATTATTATTTTACTTATATGTACTCATACAACCGTATCTCACTCATATTACGTCTTCTCATAATCTGCTTCATATTACACTCACACTTAACTATAGACACACCATCTCACACTCACTCATTCACTTAGCATAACACACAAAGAGAGGATCGGCCACAGATTATAAATCAAGGACAAATCATATTTTTGTAAAATGTTAGCACTGAAGTAAACTTAATTATCTTATGTAGTTCGAGGGGATTGGCTGTAAGCCAAAATACAGGTTCCTTCTAGTTTGGCTCCAGATGCTAAAACTTTTATTTATATAATACTGTTTACAGCAGTTATTTGTATATTATGTTAAGGATTTTGTACGGTTCACGTACGTTCGACCCCTGCGTTTTATTTTTGTAGTTGTTGTTTCGGTTTTCTGAACCCTTATGAGCCTGCTTTTCCGATTTCCATGGTTTGTTTGATGACGATAATTTTTGGCTACTTCCCTGGAGAGCTTCCAATGACATGAATTTTGATTCTAAAAACTCTGTGCACTCTTCCAGGTCGGGAAATTCCCTAGGATGTTTGATCTCCTTTATATATTCGTTAAACGTAACGCTATCCAGTTTTTGAATCAACAGGTGAACCACGATCGGATCCCAATTGGTGGTGTCTAGCCCGATGTTTCTGAGCCCGTTCAAGCACTCCATCATGACGTCGTGAAGCTTCCGTATGCTTGCAGCGGTTGGTTGCTGAATACTAGGTTGATTCAGAAGCGTGTTCATGTAAGATGTGAATAACAGCCGTTTGTTATCGTAGCGGTGGGTCAGCATCTCCCAGCAAGATGCGTAGTTCTCAGCACTGATGCCAAGATGCTGAACCAGTTTCTCCGCCTCACCTTTCAGTTTTGTATTCAAGTGTTGCATTTTCTGAGCCTTCGACAGTGTCGGGTTGTTGTGTACACTTTCGAGGTAGAGGTCTCTAAAAGTCAACCACTGGTTATAGTTTCCATGGAAATCTGGAATTTGAATTTTTACGCGTAGATTTCTCGTAATGTGCATTGTTCCAGATGTTGTGTTGTAGTTTCCTTTTCAAGTCATCATAAAAGTTTTCTGCTGCATTGTATTTATGTTGGTAAGTTGAGTCTTCATCTTGTAGTATGTAGTCTAGTTCCCAATTTACCTTTTCGATATGCTCCCATTTAGTTTTTAGGGTACTTAAGTGGTCTAATTCCCATTTTTCCATCGGTACCGCCAATGCTATGTTAATCTTCTCCACAGTGCGTTCAAACGCTCTAAAGTTGCAGTATTGTTGACGCAAAAGATCTTGTTGCCTTTCCGTGGACTCTCTTGTTTCCCGAAGAGGTATGTAGAATTGGATATCGTCGAAAGTAAATTTCAACTGCTCCTTACCTAGCGTAGGCGTCGCAGGTGGTTGTTCCGTTTCACTAGTAAATGCGGACGGCAATTCCGATTTACGTTTCAACATATCTTGCAGCACTTCTTCATACAGCTTCTTCGTAGTGATGAAAATGTCGTCTTTGAAGTATTGAAGGTCTGTCGCTCCAGACGCTTCCAGTAGTTGATGGTTATGAACAAACTTCTCCCAGTTATTGTTCCCAGCCGAGAAAGACGCTCCTCCAGGTACGCCAAGTTCTTCCTGGTGGGACTGTCCTTCTTGTAGTTAGTGCAGATAAGCTTCAAGTCTCTGAAGACAGTTTCTTGATGGCCTATCAGTTCCTTTACACCCTGAACCATTGTTATTGGTTATTGGTTTGACCGTTGGGTGGAGTGTAGTTGTATCACCGCAAGTACTAGTTCATCAAAGTTGCGAAGTTTCCGCAAGTTTTGGATGTAAGTGCGACGGCACCCTACTAACGTGATCCGCTCTTCTGGGATACGTAAAGTTATTAGAGACAATACGCACCTGTTACATCCGGCTCGAAGGCCCACTTTTATGTATGGCTCAGAGGTACTTACAGTAGTTGTTGGACGTGAGCTGACGAAAACCACAGATTTCACTATAATTCCGTTTATTACACGAAAAGTTACGTTGGATGCTAATCCGCGGTTATAGCGCTACGGCAGCTATTGGTCAACTAAATAAATATAAAAGTAAATAAAATGAGTAGCGAAAAGTAGGTCGCGGCGTAAGCATAATATGCCTGTACGTGAACCGTACATACTTTTATGTGTATTTGGGACTGCGATATCAATTAAGTAAGTGGCTTTATTAACTTTATCTTGGAGAGTTATATCTATTCTATCCGGTCTATTGTAGTAAATGACCCTATTATGGCAGTTAGTATGGCGCGGTCGTAATAGAGTTTGTGGGTGGTAGGTATTTTCTAAAACTATATGTGGTATGCATATTTGTAGTAGGTATGGAGTATTCGTATCCTGTATGAGCTTATGTTTGAGTGCTAGGTTTTGATGGATGACGTTTGCTAGCTGATTATGTCTATGTGTATAATCTGTTTGCGTAAGTGTTGTACATGCCCCTGTGATGTGTTGAATGGTCTCAGGCTGACTGTGACTATTGGGGCATTTATCATTTGTTATCTTGGGGTATTTTATAATAAACTTCCTGTAGGTTTTAGTGTTTATCATCTGATCCTGAATGGCAATAATAAATTCCTTCGGTTCCGGAAACAAAGTCCCTATTTTAAGCCATTTGCTTGATGACATTGTGTCTATATGAGATTGTTCTAGGTCATGAGGATGGCGACCGTGCAAAACTTTCTTTTTCCAGTCTTCTAACTTTTGTTTCTGTGGGTATTCATAGTTAACATGAGGTACTCGTATATCTATTTGATTGTGAAGGTTAAGTGGGATGTAGTTAATATCGTTAATAACTATAGCTTTATGAATGAAGCTTGTGTGTGTTTTTGAGCCAAAAAATGTTTTTAGTCGGTCTATTTGATTTTTCAGACCATAGACCGTTTAATTACTCCAAACGCATATGTAAATATTGGAATCACATAAGTGGTTAATGCCTTTATTAAGTGCTTTCCGGGGAGTTGAGTTTTGTATACTGCGATCACTCTTCTCTTGTATTCTGTATTTAATGTATATATATAAGTTTAAGACATTTATTTCTCAAAAAACTGAATACAATTATTCACTTATAATGAGAAAAGGTATTTTTAGAAAAAAAAGTCCAGTACCTACGAGTCCAGGGAATCTCTATCGATTCCAGAGATTTTTAGACTAAGAATTGATGTATTTTTTGCAGGTATTTATATAAAAGCTCGGACGACGGTAAATCCAAAGATTTGTCAGTAAAACCTACATAAATATGAATCTAAATAATTATATTGACTGATTCGTCAACGCTTAGCCTAAACCACTGCTAAAAACTGGAAATGTTGGCAGTTGATGCATTTTATCATGAAAACATCAACAAAGAAACGATTTTTTAAAATTCCACCCCTAAAGGGGTCAAGTAAGGGAACAACGGTTGTTTGGAAAACCGTAAAAAAAAAGAAATTTAATATTAAAGTTTCTGGAAATTCAACCTCTAACGGAGGAAATAGGGTGGCAACAGTAGTAAAAGCCGGCCAAGTGCCGGTCGGTAACATAAACCGAAAAAAACGCGTTTCTTTTATGGGACCTCCCTTTAATTAGGGTTCCGTAACAAAATGGTAAAAAGGAACCCTAAGGCCCTCTGCCTCGACTCCTCGAGTTTTGCGGGCAGCGGGGTGGCGCTCGATTTATTGTGGGCACAAATAAGGAAATAAATTGCACAACACTCACCGCTTGACTGGAGTGCACCGCTCGATGCCCGCTCTCGCGCCGCTATTTTAGAGGGCCGGTTTATTTGATTTTACACATTTGACATTAGATCCTGCCGCTCCCTCGCCACCGCCGCCGCCACCCCGCTGCCGACAAAACTCAAGGCAAAGACCTTATGGTGTGACGAAACCAGTCCGTCTGTCACATTTGGATATCTCAAGAACTACTAATGCTATCAATTTGTATTTTGGAATAGTTGTAGATGACGTTTGCTATTTAGCAAAAAAAAAAAAAATGAATATTTTTTTGCAACAGCTACTAAAGGGGTTCTTAAAAATTTGAAGTAGAGCTATTAGGACATGTGGGATAACATAAGAAAGAGCGCTATTTGTACATTCTCAAAAGTTTTTTCAAACCGAATTTTGACGAAAAATGTTAAATTTTCGACAGAAAAATCTGAAATTATTTTATAAAGATTACAGGAAAAATGAAACGATGTCTCTAAATAGGATACTTTTTCAGAAATCGTCAATAAAAGTTACAATGTTACATTAGTTCCAGTATCGGTGAAGCTGATCTAAAACTGCAATATACACCGCAGTGTTCAAATTGTCTGACAAGTAAAGGCCTCGCCGATGAAAATTTTAAAACATTTCATGTTTTACATGAAGGTACGGAACCGTCGGTGCGCGAGTCCGACTCGCTCTTTACCATTTTTTTTTACTTAGTTCAATGTTGGTTATTTGTTGTTATAGCGGCAACAGAAATACACTGTGAAAATTTCAACTATCTACCTATTACGACGTTTCTTGAGATACAGCCTGCTGACAGACAGACGGAGGGACGGACAGTGAATAGTTCCGTTGGTTACCCTTTGCGTAAGGAACCCTAAAAATGAAAAAAAAAAACTCAAAAACTGCATGATATTTGGAGATATTTGACACGGAGGTAGATTATAAGTAGGAAACATTAGTTAAGAAAGGATATTTGGAGACTTCCCCCGTACAAGGCTGAAATAGGGGGGGGGGGGTTGTTTGCAAAATCTTAATTATTAGCCACGGATTATTTATTAATTCCACGCAGACTAAGTCGCGGGCCAGTAAGTAGTAATATACTATACTTTACCTTTTAGCCAGTTAGCCTTCATACTAATAAGACAGACAAAGAAGTGGTGATGGCAGGCGTAGGTACGGTCAGCGACAGCAATCGATGAACACTGGCTAATTAAATATATTTATCATCTAAATTTATTTATTTAAATATGCTTTATTGTACACCAAAACAAAAAAAAATAAAGAATACCTTAAACTAAAAAATACACAATTGGCCGCTTTATCGCATTCCCAAATATCCTGTATTAATCGTTACTGAATTTATTTATTACCTGTCCATGTCTCAATTGCTGATGGGATTTAGATGGAACTTGGCACAAGGGAAGACCATGTCCTGGAATAGGAGGATACTTTCAGCCTGGGAGTATATCTTTTCTTGGAATAATTTTCTTCTATTACGCGGGCGAAACTGCTGACGAGCCTTCTTCTTATAGTAGTGAAACGGCACTTTTATTCTAATATTTCTCCTGTATTGATTTGAACAATTTGTTTCAAAATATGAATTAAAAAAGCCAAACCGCTAATCCACTTTTGTCGCTGACTGTGACCGTATCTACCCGAACGAATGAACGTCGCATAGCCGAACGTTTATGAATAATTTATTTGCTCAGCATCCGTGAACTAGTCGTGAACAATGGATGAGAGATGTGGATGATTATATCAGCTAACCTAACATATGACACGCATCGAGTTATTTACGATCGAACATGATGAGTTCAACTCTTAGAAGGCCACATAGTTATTGTAATCATTGTTATTCTCGAGATGAAGTATCTACTTAATAATAATAGGATATAAACTAATTTAACATTTATCGTACTAACAGGTATATCAATTATTGTTTACGTTTATTGCTTTTATTGATGATTGGCATTCATTGACTGAGTAAAAAGTGGTCTAATATTATGTTTGGATAAAGCTCGGGTCGTTGAACCCGATCCTCTAACGACTAAAGGCAGGCGCAAAATTGTAGTGTAGGTACGTTACTCCAGCAGGGAAGTGACTCCTAGAGTGATATAAGTGAAACGTATAAGGGTCGATCTCCAGAGGCATTTTTTTTTGTCGGGCGGGATTAACCCATTTTAAAATTGAAAAAAGTTTTCAAAATATTGTTTTCCAGACAGTTCGGTGTCTAATGTGTAAATGTACAAGGCTAATGTTATGAATTAGTTTATTTTAAATATGTATTTAAAAAAAAAATCTTAAACCCTAAAATCCTGATTCCCGATTGAATGAAAAAACCGGCCAAGTGCGAGTCGGACTCGCACACGAAGGGTTCCGTACCATAAACCTAAATTTTTATTATTTGTCGTTACAGCGGCAATAGAAATACACAAACTGTGAAAATTTCAAGCGTCTAACTGTTACGGTTCTTGAGATACAGCCCGCTGACAGACAGACGGACGGACAGCGGAGCTTTAGTAATAGGGTTCCGTTGGTTACCCTTGTGTACGGAACCCTAAAAAATATTATTTAACTTTTTAATGAGAAGTATTATATCAAACAACTTATTTAAATTACATAACAAATAGCTAATCTTCATAGTAATAGAGTATAGTATTTGGGATATAGATAGAGAATAGTATTTGGGATGCATGAAGGTGCCTCCTCGCGTAGCGCAATTTGTTCCGTCAGACAGTACCGGACAGTCTCAACTAAAATCTCGCTCATCCCTAGTTACGCGTTATAGACACTCTGTTCCCCTACTCTAAAAAATGTCTTAGGAAGAAATTGGCTGAGCATCGTAGAATGGCTAAGATAAAAAAATATCCAGATCTATACGCACAATGGTTTGTAAAGTCAAGAGAGAGTTACCAATTGATAAAGGCTCGAGGCACAGTCGGAGTCGGAGTGATGCTGCTGCTGGCTCCAGTGAGTCGGAGCGGTGCGACGTAGTGATGTGACTGCTTGGGTCGACCAGGAAAGGTTCTTCATGGCTCTTCAAGTGACTGGCCGAAGATGGAGTATGCTTGTCAAGGTCGCTGTTGAGGTTGAGGGTGATGATAGAGGCTGAAAATGCTGACCAGGAATGCGTAGGAGCTGCATGCTGGTTGTCAGGATATCCGTAGAAGCCGACGGTACCTACTGGTTGGCTGTATAACTCACTGCTCGAGAGCTCGAGAGGTCATGATGAGGAAGTGACGATGACGTCACGCTGAAGTAGTTGCACGAAGGCTGCGCTGACGTTCAATGTCGAGGGTCACCAGTTCAGTGGTATGCTCTACAGAGAGTAAAGTCTCGCACATATCCATTGTAAAGGTGACTGCCCGATAATTAATATTTGGGCTGATGTACTTGTATGTTCAAATCGGAAGCGCATGGTAAACTCTGCTTGCGCGATGCAGGATTTAGACGCAGTAGTTCGCTGCTAGTTAGATAGATGACATCGTGGTTCTTTTTGTTGCGATGTAGATTATCTCTGTTGTTTTTTCGTGTTTACTACCAATGAGTGATTTGACTCTAAGCCAACAATGGTTCATACTCTTACATATAATCTTGTTACACTTACACTGAATATGACTGAAAACGGCTAAATAAATAATATTTGTGTTTTGTTTCACTGATTTTTACCATTTATGATCGCTCTGGCACCAATGGGATATTTTACAATAGTTTGAGGAGTGGCTAGAGAGCGGTGTTCTCACCTTCCGCCTGACGCAGGTGAGTACCGGATACGGATTTTTCGGAAGATTCCTGTTTCGGATTCGGCCGTTCCTATTAGACACCCACGTATGTCATCATTGTGGGGATCGCCCGGAGGAAACGGTGGAGCATACGGTGGAATTCTGGCCTGCTTGAGCGAAGCACCGCCGTGTCCTCGTTTGTTAGGCTCGCCGATCTATTAAAACCAGGGATGGGGTTTAGTCAGTAAGAGTCTGTCTGACACTCCCTTCTGCTCCACCCAGAGTGGAAGGAGTCATTTGATGATTTCTCATTCTTGAAAAAAAAAACAAATATAAAAAAGGACTCACAATTTTCTTAAGTCTTGAATAGTGTCAACACCCTCGTACGTTGGCGAGTAGGAGCACGGCAGGTCGTAACCAAGGTTGTCACGGTGGAGGCACCTACCGTATAGCCATAGAATACAGAGCATCGAGACGCCTCGGTGTTCCGTTCTGCTCACATTGATCGGTCACAAATATTATTACTTAGCACAGAATTCTCTCATAGTTATTTTTTTTTAATAAATATAACCTAAGTTACCTCTATAACATCAGGCTCTACCAGAGAAACTAGCGTCAAAATCTGGCTGGAACTAAAAGAAAGACAGACAAAAAGTAAAAATAGTTTTTTGTTAAAATTATCGTATTTAGTGTGATACGCATTTAGTATAACGCCGTTATTTTTAGGGTTCCGTAGTCCTGACGAGGAACCCTTATAGTTTCGTCACTCTTTTTTTTAAATTTGTTATGGGTTTGCTCTTGACTCTAGTTTATGTCAGAGATGACAGAGACAAAGTCTACGATGGAGCGAGCCCACCCAGAAGGAGCCTGTCACTCTAACTTTGAAGAGATTAGGGTTGTAAGCTTTTGGAAACACAGACGCAGGCAAAGAGTTCCACTCTTTTGCTGTGCGCATTACAAACAACGTCCGTCTGTCCTAGGTTTAGCTAAGAGACCGTAAGTAGGTACTTCGTGACCACTCAGTGTGTGCTGCGCATCTTCTGTACAAATAAATAAAATGGCGTGTCTGTTTGTAATATTAAAAACCGGCCAAGTGCGTTTCGGGCCACGCGCAGTGAAGGGTTCTGTAGTAGCCCGTTATCACAATATAGAACGATTTTGTTGTTTAGCGCGATTCAGAACCCGTTGGTACAGCGGCAGCAAGTTCATGAAATGCACTATCATCATGAATTTTTCCAAATTTTTTAATCTAGTTATTTAGCTTTTAGAGGGGGGGGACACCCTACTGGAAGAATTTGCACTTTAAAGTTGAATATTTCGTAAATGAAGCATTAAATCGAAAAATACTCGTAGTATGGCATTACCTAAGTCATTTTAAAAGACCTATTCAACGATACTCCACACGATGGGATAGACGACGAAAAAAAAATCATCCCTACTCACATGTCCCCTACATGTGAGTAAGAATGATTTTTTTTTCGTCTACTAATAACTACCAATAAAAAAAAAACAAAATGTTATTTTACTACTTTGTCGGCGTTATTAATATACACACCCCTACAATTACAGCTGTCTAGTACCTCACGAATTAATGGATACTAATGGCGTCTTCCATAGATATAATACTTAATAAACAAGTTTTTTTTTATATTTCTATGGCATCTTCTCTATTTACTGCGGCGGCGCGGGCGTGGCGATTCCATGCTCTGCGTCGTCGGCCGTAGCCAAAATCTACCTATAAAGATAAGTGGCTAAATCTTTAGGAGCATTACATACCTACTGGAAGCCACAAAAAGTAGGTGGTACCTATACGTCGTTAGTGATTCACGCAGCGTGTTAAATATTTAAGTTTTTTAGTTTAAAAATAACCGGCCAAGAGCGAGTCGGACTCCCGCAATGAGGGTTCCGTACCATCACATAAAACGTGAAATGTTTTTAAATTTTCATCGGCGAGGCCTATATTCGTCACAGAATTTTAATACTGCGGTGTATATTGCAGTTTTAGATCAGCGCCATCTCTGGAGTGGAAGTAATGTAATTTTGTTAATTTCTGAAAAAGTGTACTATTTAGAGACATCGTATTATTTTTTCTTTAATCTTTACATAAACTTCTATCACAATAATTTCAGATTTTTCACTATGTAAACTTCGGAGATAAGGGTCCAATAGTCCGGTTAATTTAGACATCCGAGGTTACATTAATTCGCAACAAGCTCAAAATTGGTAGGATTGTTCAAAACACTATCATAAATGAAATCTAAAAACTCCGCATCGATCCGATACATGGAAAAAAATACTTAGGGTTAAAGGTAACAAACGCGATTTTCAGCATAAAATTAGTTGAGACAAAATTTGTAGCCCCCTTCGACTTTTTAAGAACCCCTTTCCGTCGCATTTGCAAAAAAAAAATATATAAACATTTTATTTATCTCTTATTTGCACTAAAACTATTCCCAAGTTGATTGTTGCATTAGTAGTTCTTGAGATATTCAACTGTGACAGATGTAGAGAGTTACTCACACCATAAGGGTATTTTTTACCATTTTGGTACGGATTTGAAGCTGTCTTAAGCGGAAACATGGGCGGCGAGACTTTGTATTTAAAAAGTCATTATTCGAGGTTTGTCTCTCGCCTGTTTTCTCCTCCAATATTGGACCGATTTAAGAAATATATCATGAACTGAATAAGGATATATACTGTGTCTCTATGTTTGTAAGAGTTGGCTTTTACTTTGGCTAGAGGCTAAGCATTACCATTCAACGTGGCAATGCCGACAGTCCCTTGGGCACATTACCAGCTGATAGCGTTGAGGACAATTTTTTTATGCTATGATTTATTTTAGTGTAAGTTTTCTGTATTTGAAGTCAATTATTACTTAAAGATTTACCTAAATTTAAAAAGCAAAACATTTTTTTCCGAGACTGCTGAAAAAAGGTGAACAAAAAAGGACTTGTTGACTAGACTAAGTACATGACACATGTCTACGGTACGGCACTGGCCACCGTGCAACGGCACGACGCCGCTACCGGGAGACGGCACCGCGTCGTGCCATGGATCCCCCCAATATTTTCTTTGATTCGGTTTTTTCTTCATTTGTCGCCTTAGTAACAGAAGCAGAATAATACGTCTTTCGTGGTCCATTTCAAGGCAAAAATTGAACGATGGTTGCTGCCTTGTGCCGTTACACGGTAGCCAGTGCCGTACCGTAGACCGTAGTGTGTCCACTCCCTAAGTCTTGCCATTGGCGCCGTTTATGTCATGATAGCAAAGAAAACTTTAAATAATAAAGATTGTACGTATTTACCTAATGATTAATATTCCAAACTCTATTTTATATCGGGTCAAGGTGTTTTGGATGTATGTACCTATATCTATGGAAAATCTAACGACGTTCATGAATTCATGATGCAACTGCCAAGTCACACTCAAAACTGTGTAAGATCCTCTCACTGTGACCATGCATGAGTCAGTCGTCAGTGAAGTTAAACCAATAAAATAAAACCAAAACATTGTAATAATTAATTTTTCCTTAAATACCCTTTTAAGTTGCGAGGGATGGGAGAGTGTTTGTATAGGAAATTACGCAATCCACGTGGACGAAATCACTGGCGAAGTGCTTGATTAAATGCGAAATTTCTTTGTTTAAATGTGGTGGCGCCTAACACCACTACTTGGCCGGAAAAAAAAATTGATAGCGGATATCCCTAAGCGCTGGGTGCTAGTATATAATAGTGGACTATATAGGGATGCGGGGTTTGAAAAATATGTGCGTGACCTTGCAATTACGATACGAATTAAAACGACGAAATTATGACAATAGACAATTGGAATTTGGTAGGAATTATGCTGCACTAACCTTTTGATTCACCGTCACTAATGTTATCAACGTCGGCAGAATTTGAGGTAAAATAGTAATAAAATACTATTTATTTTACAAATTTGATTATAATATTACCTATTTGTAAATACTTCAATGAAATCGATTGGAACTTTTTATTTGATGGCACTAATAATGTGAACGTTATGCCAGTATACTCCACGAAAAATTAAAAATACATATTGTAAAAATGCAGGACTCTCTACCACTCGTAAATATAAGACACATCCTCCTTGGTTCGATAAAAAATTATTAAGAACTTTGATAGAAAAAGATAATTTATCGTCAGCGAAACAAAACCTACAAAAACCACATGGATGAGCTTGAACAGAATCTGCTGAGTAAACGGTGCTCGTTTATGGTCCCACCTGTTACAAAAAATACGTTAACGTCCTAAAAACAGTTATAACTGTTTCTAGGACGTTAACAAGGATCTGATGCGATTTTGGCCGTATATCAAAGACAAGTGAGGTGGTAAGTTCTTATCCTATGACAATGACTAACGGTATCACTTTGCCTTAAGATGACATCAATATCTCAAAAATATTCACTGCTCAGTTTTCTTCCATACAGTCAACAAATTTGATTCATCATTCATCTTCATCTTCTTCAGAAATACTCAGATTATGTTGACATGTTGGCGTAGGTATAGTTTACCTTTCACCAAACAAATGATTATAATTGATGCCTTACCTGGTTACTAAATAAATTGAGATCTATAGATGACTGGAAAGGCGCTGGACTCGACGGAATACCGCCTTATTTTATATTCATAGTTTCATACATGTTATACACGTTAGAATTGCGATGTAATTGTGCGCTGATGATGCACTACTATTTATTGATGTACAAACTACAGCTACCAATCAAGTTTCTACAAGGTAACTTAATCTTCTTAATCTTCAGATCTTGGTTCTGGCGTCCCACAGGGATCACATGTTGGCTCAGTTTTAACTTAGTTGGTAATGATCTTGCGAACGAGTTTATGTTTTGAGTGTTAAAGTATGCTGACGGTTAAAATTTTTGCAATGTAATTAAATCAGACCTTGATGTGGAGTTGCTACAGCGAGAAATTGGCATATTAGTGAAGTGGTGTGATAACCATGATATGAATAAATATCAATGTAACAACGTGAAAATCGCCAGAAAAACTAAATTAGCATGTTCTGATTACTACATTATTAGTGGCAACTTAGTGCATTAAGTGTAACAGATAAGAAACTTAAGAGTTCTTAGATAGACAGTTGACATTTGTACCCCACATAGAAAAAGTAGTTAAGAAAGCCTCAAAAATGGTTTCGTCATAAGAAATGTTACAGGTTTTCGACTACAACAAGACTAAAATTCTGCTGTATGACTGTTTGGTCCGTAGCTCGTTAGATAATTGCAGTACTGTGTGGAGACCTCACTATGCCACCCACACACTAAGATTGTAAAGGGTTCCGGCTTCCGTGGCATTAGTCTTTCGGGATAGCTAAACAGGTATAAAATGAGATAATATGTTTTTCATATCACATCGATCGATGAAATTATCAGCCAGGGTATCGAAGAACTTTTCAACATGAACAATGCTATTCTACGCCCAATTTTACTGAACAGGACTAGGAAGTTATTCAATACATCCATTTCAAGGATTACTACCTAATAAAAAAAAATAACATAGATTTAGAAAAAAACAATCGTGAGAAGAAACAGAATGACGTAATGTCTCCCCAAACATGGGATTGATTAGATCTCGAATACAGACGTTTATTGAAACAATTAAAAGAAATAAAAAACAGCAGGTACCTATAAGATTTGCCTTTTGTTTGTTAAAGAAATAAGGAGTGGCTGAACACGACGCAAGCTTTTATATTAATTAATAATTATGCATATTTGAATTGGGTATCTACCATACCTACCTTCACTCTGGTGATTCTATATCTATAAGTCATGAGGAAATAAATCTGGATAATATGAAAAGTATATAGTCAATTCTAAAGATCAACTCAAAACTAGTTTTGAACATCTTAATAAATACTAGTTTTTTGCTCTTTCTGGCAAACTAACTCTTGTCATTCGACTTAAGGGCTGATTGTTCAATCATCAAATAAAATGCATAAAGTCTGATCTGATCATCTGACAACTTTCCAAAACATCTAAAGACATCTAGCCTTATTACTATGAACACCTTTATTCCATTAATTATATTAATACCTTTAGGAAATGTAAATCAATGTACACCCTTATGCATTTAAAGTGCACTAATTATTCTTCATTAATGTTCACGGTGTGCGTATAAACAGATACATCCTTATGCCACTAAACTTTGCAACTGAATGAACGTATGGATAATTAGTGCAGTGCCTGGGGGTTTTTACCTCGGATTTTTATCACAGTGAATGTAATTTAAGAAATTAAAATGGAATGGGTTAGCTAATACTTAATAATACATATAAAAAGTTTACCTGTTAAAAAATTGTGCTTTTGTTTTAAGAAAAATAAATCCCTATGACAGAAAATTAAATCCCACATACGAGTACATAATCAGCCTATATTGTTCCCACTGCTGGAACACAGGCCTCCTCGCTTTCAAGCGGGAGTGGGCTATAATCCACCACGCGGACCCATTGCGGGTTGGTAGATGTCACATGTCTTCGAATTTTTGGTTCTAGGATTCGAATCACGAAATTAAATCCCACATTCCCACCAAAAATATTGTCATGTCAAGTGACGTCAAGACGAGTACATATTAGTTGCACTACAAAAAAAAATCAGATCTTATGGAGAGCCAAGCTCCTAACTCTACAGGCCCACATTTAACACTCTCTAACTCTCATCACAGTGTATAGCGTTCTGCGTGCATCCTAATCTTAAAGTACTCCGACTATCGTCAGAAACCCTGACTGAACTGAGTCTGTGTTTCCTGATAGCAACAACCTTGAAGTTTTTAAGGTAAGGTAAACTTAAAGGTTAATTCTATAAGGTTAATTCTAGGCAAGCGTGCTCCATCTTCGACATTGTTCGTCTTGCTCTTTCACCATTGCTATAATGCGTGTCAAAATAAGATGTAAGATACCTAATGGTCCACAAATGATGACTCGCTGGTGAATTTTTGACTGACACTCGAGACCTACCTTCGAAGCAAGATCCTTAACCTCGGAGCTAAATAATCCTTTTAATCTCTCCTGGATCGAATGCAGAGAAAATAACTGAATTTAGTAACATTGACGTGCTCAGTATTTTTGACTTTTGATGTTTTAAGGTGTTGACGACTTTTGGAGCTTTTAGAAACTCATCGAATATTGTCACTGACTGTAGGAGTTTATACGGAACCTTAAGTGTGCGAGTCAGTCTCTCACTTGCCCCGTTTTTTATTTATATTCAGGGTAGTCAGACACCGTATAAAAAATCGAGTATTTGAGTGCGGTCCTTCAATTTGTTGTAAAGCTAATTTGGAACAATATTGGCCCTACTATAACTTGGAAATTTTGTACTTCAGATTATAGTTGCTTATGTACTATATTACAAGTTCCAACTAGCTAGGTATATACTATATCATACCAAGGGTGGTTTTTAAAACAATTGTTTATAGGTTTTAATCTTTTTATTTGATTTTAACATATTGCTTTAAAAATTTCGCTGGTTTTATATCTGTAGATATTTGTTGTCTTAGATAATTTAGGTTATAGGTACCTATCTATATAATATTATTAAACTACGTGTCACTAACACAACTTAAAGAAAGATAATAGCGTAGGACTACTCTTGCATTCATTTATTTAAAACGAACATTCGTTTTTTTATCACATTGTTATCACAATATCCATCGACTATCGAACTTAAAAGGGAACATTTTAATAAGTCTTCATTTTCATAACAATACCAGGCAGACATCAGATACTCGAGCAATAACGCTCATTGACAAATACATTAATTGACTTTCTAAATATCAGAAACAAAAAAAAATATATAAAGCTGTCCTGAATCGACTTCTTAGTGATCCTTTACGTTTTCTAGTATTGGAAAACGATTCATAATTTATTGTTCGAGTATGTACGAAGGGGTGTTAATGAAAAATCAATGAACTTCATTGCACTATTATCTGGCGCCGACCATAGGTATATGTTTAATGCAATTCGTCGTATTATCGTTTTCCGTAACCTGAAACAAAAGAAGAAAGAAATTTAAACACTTAAACAAATCTAGCCTTAAAAAAACTACGCTTGTTTTAGATATTTTAACGTGTAACAGAATCTGTAGGTAAATTTTGTCGAATCATGCGCACATAAAATGTAAGAAATCGCGAAAAATATCAAGATTGCCCTTCAATTTATTTTCGCGATTTTGCTATTAATATGGGACATTAAAAGTGGTTCATAATGATGAGGACAACCCCTTTTGAGGTATTGCGTTTATATATTGTATAAAATAAGCAGTGTTAATCGACATTGATCTCATCAGGCTCACCTCGTCTTAACAGCGATTTTATCGTCATTGTATCTAGTTCTAACAGTAGGTCGTACGTCAGTCATTTTTTGCGGGTTTCAACATTTTAATGTCATGCGATGAAGATAGTTCCCGCGCTTTCATTCGACGAATCAGAAAGGAGATACCATACCATTCCAAACTAACCTGTCCATGTCGGGAAGCCCTAAACTTTTTGATAAAATATTATAGAACCGTACTTTTACGTGATTGGTCGCCAACATGTCGTCAGTTTATAACGGTTCACAATTAAGGTGGATGCTCCAGGGTAGCCCGCGAAATTCAAATATTTTTATGTTTTTTGCAATTTGCCCTCTAAGTTCATGTAGTTCGAAAGAATGATTATTTCTGAAATATTCATTCTTTCGAACTACATGAACTTAGAGGGCTATATTGATGATTAAAATGGTTATAATTCTTTAGATAAATACGCGTTACGGTCGCAGATCGCATTTGGTCCACATACAGCTTCACACTGACCGGCAAATTGCAAAAAACATAAAAATATTTGAATTTCGCGGGCTACCCTGGAGCATTCATCTTAATCGGAATGACTTTGAGAGATTATAAGACTATAAAATTGTGATGCTTAAAAATATCCCATATATTTAGTTTACAATTTATTATCGTTTTTTGTTGTCGTTTATTGTCATTGTTGTTTGTTTATTGTTGTGTTGTTTGTCAAGTTATCGAGAGTTCAAGATATTTTATGATTTTACGGAGTTTGCAATTATCCGGTGACATTGCCAATTTAACGATCTCGCTAAGACAGACGAATTACATAAAGAAAGGGTTCAGCATTCTTACCTCCTTTAGTGTAGACTCCGGCTGAAGCATGTGCGCTTGCAGAGCTGCTGGCGTAGCTGCCTCCCACGCCTAAAGCATTAGCGCCGGAGAGACTCTTCGCTGCAGCGCCCGATGAGCTACCATTATGAACGCCACCACCTGACCCACCACATTCACCGGCGCAAGGGCTACCACCTTTAATATTTTCTTCATGATTGTAATGTGATCCTTGGGGATTATATCCGTGTGCACCAGCAGAAGCACCGGCAGCAGCACCAGCATATGCCGTAGCACCCGTCAAACTACTGGCTAGTGCACCTGTATTCCCAGTGTTTCCTGCAGGCCCTGTAAGACCACTATTAGCAGTGGGAATCGTGCCATGCTGCAAATTTATGTTATTGTGAGATCCATGTGCACCTCCTGTTTGTACCCCATGTGCTTGTTTCCCATTGGTAGGTAAAGCTCCAAGCTTGCCATTGTCATAGGGTGCGAGGATACCAGGTGGTCCTCCAAATCCACCACTGTATACAACTGCATTAGCTTCAGCAGCTGCTGCTGCGGTAGCGTGAGCTCCGCTCACTGCATTGCTTGAGTGTGGGGCAGAGCTTTGTAGCAGTTGAGTATCGCAATTTCCAGATGTGCAAGCGGCATTTGTTGGCACTCCTGTTGGTTTATTATTAGGTTTGGGGCTTGCAACCGGAATGGTGTATTCATCAGGCTTTAACAAACCGGCAGCCCCTCCGAAACCACCAGTATAGATTGGCTTTTCGTTGGAAGGATTGTTCCCATCGCTAGGTTTAGAGACACCATACGATCCAGGTTGAGCACTTGCTCCAGATGGTGCACTTGGAGCACTGCCTGTAGAAGGTGTAACATATGTGTGTTCGTTAGGTTTAAAAGTACCAGAAGGTCCACCGAAACTACCCGTGTCTTGTGGATGACTCGGAGCTGTGTTTACATTTGTATTAGGATTAGTTAAACCAAATGACCCGAATTGCGCATTGGCACCAGCTAATGGCCCACTTGTAGGACCATTGGCACAGTTTCCTGTTTTACAGCCAGTTGAATAACTGCCCGGGGAAAATGGTGGCTGAGAATGGGTGAAGCTCGGGGTTGATGCGGGACCGCTGACGCCACTAGATCCATGAACTCCGGATCCGGATTGTGCATTGGCACCAGCTAATGACCCACTTGTAGGACCATTGGCACAGTTTCCTGTTTTACAGCCAGTTGAATAACTGCCTGGGGAAAATGGTGGCTGAGAATGGGTAAAGCTCGGGGTTGATGCGGGACCACTGACGCCACTAGATCCATGAACTCCGGATCCGGATTGTGCATTGGCACCAGCTAATGGCCCACTTGTAGGACCATTGGCACAGTTTCCTGTTTTACAGTCAGTTGAATAACTGCCTGGGAAAAATGGTGCTTGAGAATTGGTGAAGCTCGGGGTTGATGCCGGACCGCTGACGTCACTATATCCATGAACTCCGGACCCGGATTGCGCATTGGCACCAGCTGATGGCCCACTTGTAGGACCATTGACACAGTTTCCTGTTTTACAGCCAGTTGAGTAACTACCTGGGGAATATGGTGGCTGAGAATGGGTAAAGCTCGGGGTTGATGCGGGACCGCTGACGTCCCTAGATCCATGAACTCCTGATCCGGATTGTGCATTGGCACCAGCTGATGGCCCACTTGTAGGACTATTGGCACAGTTTCCTGTTTTACAGCCAGTTGAGTAACTGCCTGGTGAATATGGTGGCTGAGAATGGGTGGAGCTCGGGGTTGATACAGGACCGCTGACGCCACTAGGTTTATGAACTTCAGAAGGTCCAACATAACCACTTGTATAGGCAGGCAGTATTACGCTTGAGAAGTGGGTGCCTGAACTAGGTTTAGTGACACCAAATGATTCGGCTTGTGCATAAGGCGCAGCAGTACTGCCGAAAGACGAATAACAGTTGGATGTTTTGCAGCCTTCAGGATGACCACTAGAGGTAGGGGTGTTGAATGTTTCTGTGGGAGTATAGCCAGGGCTACTAGGACCTGTGTTGGGTTTAGTAGAACCGTAATATCCAGACGGCGCTGTTACCCCAGATGTAGCAGCTGTAGTTGGTGTCTGCCCACCACAATTCTCTCCTACTTTACAACCCAGAGTGCCAGTGTTGCTACCTGGTTGTTGTGCACTGTATGATGGTCTACCATTATGTGTATATTTTGGGTTATTCGTAACTGTTCCATGTAGCCCATTTTCATTTGGTTTGAGTGACCCACTCGGTCCTCCAAAACCACCAGTGTACGTTGGTAATTTTTCTCTAGGGTTACCACCAGTGTGGAGATTGTATGTTCCTTCCGGCACAGATCCGCCTATAGGTCTTGAAGCAGAAGGATATCCAGGACAACTCGGTGTATTACAACCCGTCGGTGGCCCTGCCAATGGTTTTCCATTATGGGTACTTATAGGACCATGGCTTGGATTACCAGTTGGTGCAGAGACATCATATTCATTGGGATTCAAAACTCCTGCGGGGCCCCCAAAACCACCTGTATATGGTGGAAGTTTGTCATTCGATACTTTTTTCACATCACCCGGTTTTCCATACCCAATGTGTCCAGGAGCTGCGTTGGATCCTGCTGGATTGGTAGGATACGGACTACAGTTTGGAGAATTGCAGCTTGTAACACCTAAAGTTGGTCGGTCTGTAGCCTGATTAGTAGGTATTACGAAACAGCTTGATCCGCCGCAATTCGTAGAAATAGGATGGTCAAAAGACGATGGTCCGTTTAGTACGATATTGTCTGTAGGTGAATGTGGCTCTTTTGGTTGGTTTTCACATTTCACGCCATCACACGAAGGTTTCGGGATGCCTTTATCATATACTTCATGAATAGGCACATTGTAACTTGAGGGGGAAGTTTCATGTCCAGGTTCAGTTGATCCGGCATAACAGTTTCCGGAAGTACATTTTGAACCTAATTTGGGGGTTTCCAAATTTGAAGAAGGTTTCTGATATTGGGAAGTTATTCCAATGTCGAAACTAGATCCTTTTTGTTTATTGGAAGCACTGGATCCCTGATAATAATTTCCCAAATCATGACCATAGTCATTGGGTTTTGTGTTTGAAGACCCCGAAGAACCACATTTCCCGTGAGAGCAATCAGAACCGGCGGCATTACCCGTAATTTGATCATTGACATTACGAGAAGAACCAGATACAGCACGAATGTCATTAGAATCATATTCTGTTGGCGTCGCACCAATATCGTATACAGATCCACACTGGCCCGAAGTACATTTTTTTTTATCAGAATTAATTGACGTCGTCCCAGAATGAGGTTTTGATTTACATGACCCCGATTTGCATTTATCAGAATTATCAACACAGCTTAATCCCTGACATCCCAAATCTGGTACTGCTTCTGCTGAAGCTGCAGCATTGGCAGAATTATAAACTTGAGGAAAAGCTCCGTATGGCGACGGTATTCCGTTATTTCCAGCAGGGTGACAGTTACCAGCTGAGCAGCCTCCATGGTTAGGTGGTCCACCGTTGAATCCAAAGTCACCCGCACCGGAGCCGCTATAGCTAAATGAGCTAGAGCTCGAGCTAGCACTCGAAGAAGCTGAACTGGATGAGGAAGACTTGGAAAAACTTCCTGAATAGCCAGCTCCTAGTGGCACAGGAACTGGAACTCCACCGAAGGCCCCTGCGGAGGCACTAGCTTCCGCTGGAATAAATAAAAATAAAGTAAGTAAGAAAACCAATGCATAAGAAATAATTAATTGGAAAAAATAATTATTAACAAAACCCCAAAACGATTGTACAAGAGGTTATCACAAAAGCCAAAACTTCATTGTTATAGTATCCGCTAAGCCCCAGTGTACCTTTTCTATGTTGTCAGGGTTCCGTACCTCAAATGGTAACCTTACAAGATCACTCTCTTGTCCGTCTGTCAGTCCGTGTGTCACCACCGATTTTCTCAGAAACAGGTGGACCTAGCAAGTTGAAATTTATTCCAGATACTGAGGTCTATAGTCCCTATTAGGTGTATTATCAAGGTCCTGAGTCAACACGATATGGGCAAATTTAGATTTGCGCGAAAACTTGTAAGTACCAAAATTCGCCTTAATTTTCAGTTTCTTTTTTTTTTGTCGGAATTTTCCTTATATTTGTGCTGTCAGACCTTGCTTTTAACCAAAAATTGTCAATTCTAGGTCAGCCGAAAGTAGGGTTATCGGTTTTGGGTCGTAAACCGTTGACCGAGAATCACGAAATTGGGCCAAAAGCAAGGTCTCAAGGAACTAGTATTAAGAGCTACTTTTAGAGTGAGTGTGCAGACAAATACTTTTCAATAGGTATACTAAATTAAATAATTAATTATCATGCAGAACAAAACGTTTTTATTGTTGAATGCTTTTTATTTTATTTGTTTATTTCTTAATCAACACATGGCCAATGACGCCCCAGGCGCGTCATAACTAAATATCACGGGAGGCCATTGACGCACCCGGCGCGTCACATCGAACTTACTTAAAAACAGATTTAAAAAAATTGAGATAAAGAGTACTACCAATTTTTATCCTAAATTAAACATTGAAGTCGACAATACCCTTGGCCATTAATTTAGAATTCATATTTTATAAGTCAGGGGTGGCATTCTTTTAACATATTACAAACTTATACCTACGGGGTGGAAGGAATTTTAAATTCACCACAATTATTAAACATTTGTATGAGTATTTTTTTATTGTTTTTACAATAAAAAACACTCGTACAAATGTTTAATAACTGTGGTAAAAAAACTGAAAATAATTGTGGTGAAAATCTAACAAAATCAGCCTTTTAGGTGTCAAAAATACCTTCTGTCTTGTAATAATTAAAATCAATAAATGCTTATCATGACAATCAATGTTGTTCGGGCGCCTCCGACCACTCGGCAATCTTCGGCTTTTTTTTTAGGGATGAGAAATCATCAAATGACTCCTTCCGCTCTGGGCGGAGCGGAAAGGAGTGTCAGACTCTTACTGACTAAAACCCATCCGTGTTCCTCCTAATGCCATTTGTGTTCCAGAGGACGGTGCCTCTTTCGAATGGTTTCTGCACCCCAGCGGCAATTCCGAACCCTAAAAATTAAATTTTTCCTCCATCCACTGACAACGCTGATTAAAAGCTATTATGGCGGCACATCATCATTACCGGTTGATATAGTTTGTTTTTGTACTTGGCTCTTGTCTCACCGCCGGCGATCAGCAAGTAAAACTTAAAACTCGAAACGAGTTGGCGAGCAGCGAGTAGCGAGTGAGTAGTTTCGATAGTTTTGAAGCTCGGTTTTAAGCGACTGCTTTTGTGCGACAAGCGTTTACTCGCACCACTCGCTCCGGCCCGCACTAAAGGTAGAAATTACCGCTGGTTGGTAAGTCCTGACCACCAAGCGAGCATCGCTGAGCGAGTATCGCTGAGCGAGGACTATCTTTGATAGCTCTTGTCGCTGCGACCAAAAGTGGTAAGAGCCGGCTCGCCGGCAGTCTGAACAGCCAGCTATCGACTGTGAATGTATGTGTCTCTTTTACTCACACGAGATCTCTATCTTTGGGCCCTTTCCTCACCGAGCAAATTAATAGTCGATAGCTAATCGCTTCCTAGCCAGCAGCGGTGAGACAAGTGCCTTATACAGGGCGTCTCAAGACTTTGGCACATGAAGGGAATGTACCTTAAATACTTACTGTAGATAGAAACAAATACTGAATAAAACTTCATTTTAATTTTTAGAACAATACGAACTGCATTCAAAGAATTTTAAATAATTGTTTGTCTAAACCAGGAATCGAAACCGCTAAATGTGAAAAAAAAAATATAATTATGTCATCGCACATAATTATGTATTAAAAACACAACACACAAAACAAAAAATAACCTTTGTTATGTGACACTATCATAATAAACTCGGTACAATTTTTTTGTGACGCTGTTAACGCTAGCCTGACATTTTAGTACCTAAGCTTGTTTATTTAATACTAGCTTTTGCCCGCGACTTCGTACGCGCATATACCGTTTTTTCCCATTCCTGTAGGAATATCGGGAAATTCTCTCTTAGTTCTCGCCTTCACTCCCTAAGGAACCTACATGCCAAATATCAGCGTTCTACGACCAGTAGTTTCGGCGGTGCGTTGTCTGGCAAGGCATTTCTGGCAATCACTCAGTAGAGGCGTATTTTATGTATTACAATTACAGTTTAACCGGTTTCATAGAATCTATTTATTGTGTAGGTATAATCGATTTTTTTAAAGATATTTAGTAGGTACTGAATGAGGAGACTGATTGAATGAGGAGCTCGTAGCTAAGTTATAACAGTGACACGGGTTGATGGACCCGTCATCATCAACTTCCTGCACTTATCCCATGTTTTTCTTCCATTCTGTCCTATTAGCTATCACGCTATCACTCACTCCCATATTCTCTTTCATATCGCTCCTCACACAATCCATCCATCTTTTCATCGGCCTTCCTCTCCTTCTTCATCCATCCACATAATTATATTCGAGTGTCAATCGACCTGTGTGTATGTTAAAATGGTCACCCATCCTAAGACCGACCTCGGCAAGTGTTGCTTAACCTTGAAGATCGACCCGTGTGAGTCTGTGTGAACTTAGCAGATCATATCACAGCAGAGCATAAAAAAATGTGAGTTCTATTCGCATGCAGCATAGTTCTAGAGTTCCTGATACTTTTTGGAAATAGTTCAGGCGTTTTCCCCCGAAAAAAGTCAAATGAAAATATGATCTGCCAACTTCGGGTAGCAGATCATTTATTCCAAAACAAAAATTATCAAAGTGTTTTCGGTCCATTAAGGTGAGTTCTATAGTTCCTGATACATTTTAGAAAGAGTTCTATAAATATAAGCTCTCAAAAAAATTACAAACGTATTAAACCGATACCAGAAATAAAGCGATATTTTTTGTTCAACTGGTGGTAATTCCAAATTACGGCAAAATAAAATTATTATTTTCACCAATATCAGTAATAAGGTATTGAAGTAATCAAAAAAGAATATAATAAAACAACTCATTTCTCTAAAGCACCAGCGGATCACAGTTGAAAACTTAGTTTAGTAAAATAATGAAAGTATTCAATAACCAAGTTAAAAATTCGAAGAAAAAAAGATAAGTAATACTTAGGAAAATGAACTCTTCGTTTTAAGGTGAAAAATATAACAAGACTATAAGCAAGCATGAAAATAAATCCTGAGCTTAGACTTCAGTATCAGCAGAGCATAGTTGAAGACCCAGATTATACTAAATCATGAAAAATTTTGGTGTCTTAGTAAAAATTCCAAAAAAATATCTAGAAAACATCCAGCACTTAGCACTCTTCATCTTACAATAGGTTTGTAGAAGAACTATACGTAACAATACAAAGTTTTCTCAGAACTTAGACTCAGATATCAGCAGAGCATAGTTGAACACCCAGAAAACAACCATGAAACAACCATGAAACAACCATGAAAACTATGGGTGTCTTAGTAAAAAATTCTAAAAAAATAACTAGATTCTATCAAGCAATAGGAACTCTTCGTTTTATGATGGGTCTATATAAGCACTATATGGTGCAATAAAAAAATTGCTGAGAACTCAGACACAGATATCAGCAGAGCATAGTTGAACACCTAGATTAGACTAAATTATGAAAATTTTGCGTGTCTTAGTGAAAAATTCAAAAAAAATATCTAGAATCCATCCAGCACTAAGAACTCTTCGTTTTATAGTAGAACTATAACATCACTATACCAAACAATACAAAATTTGTTCAAATCTCAGACACAGATATCAGCAGAGCATAGTCGAAGATCTAAATTGGACTAAATCATGAAAATTTTTGATGTCTAAGTAAAAAAAAACAAAAAAATAACTAGCGTCTATCCAGCACTGAGAACTCTTCGTTTTGTGATATGTCGATAATAACACTAGACCAAACACTACAAAATTTTCTCAGAACTCAGACCCAGATATCAGCAGAGCATAGTTGAATACCCAGATTAGACTAAATTATTAAAACTTTGCGTGTCTTAGTGAAAAATTCCAAAAAAATATCTAGAATCAATCCAGCACCAAGAACTCTTCGTTTTATAGTAGATCAATAACATCACTATACCAAACTATACAAAATTTGTTCAGAACTCAGACACAGATATCAGCAGAGCATAGTTGAAGATCTAAATTAGACTAAATCATGAAAACTTTGGGTGTCTTAGTTAGACATTCTAAAAAAAAATCTAGAATCAATCCAGCACTGAGAACTCTTCGTTTTGTGATAAGTCTAATATAACACTATACCAAACACTACAAATTTTTTTCAGAACTGAGACCCAGATATCAGTATGAATACCTAGATTAGACTAAATTATGAAAACTTTGCGTGTCTTAGTAAAAAATTCCAAAAAAATATCTAGAATCAATCCAGCACTAAGAACTCTTCGATTTATGGTAGATCTATAACATCACTATACCAAACACTACAAAATTTTCTCAGAACTCAGACCTAGATATCAGTAGAGCATAGTTGAATACCTAGATTAGACTAAATTATGAAAATTTTGCGTGTCTTAGTAAAAATTCCAAAAAAATATCTAGAATAGATCCAGCACTGAGAACTCTTCGTTTTGTGCTAGGTCTATAATAACACTACAACAAACACCACAAAATTTTCTCAGAACTCAGATCCAGATATCAGCAGAGCATAGTTGAACACCTAGATTAGACTAAATTACGAAAACTTTGGGTGTCTTAGTAAAAAATTCCAAAAAAATATCGAGAATCAATCCAGCACCAAGAACTCTTCGTTTTGTGCTAGGTCTATAATATGACTATACTAAACAAAACAATTTTTGTTCAGAACTTAGACACAGGTATCAGCAGAGCATAGTTGAACATCTAGATTAGACTAAATCATGAAAACTTTTGGTGTCTAAATAAAAAAATCCAAAAAAATAAGTAGCGTCTATCCAGCACTGAGAAGTCTTCGTTTTGTGCTAAGTCTATAATAACACTACAACGAACACCACAAAATTTTCTCAGAACTCAGATCCAGATATCAGCAGAGCATAGTTGAACACCTAGATTAGACTAAATTACGAAAACTTTGGGTGTCTTAGTAAAAAATTCCAAAAAAATATCGAGAATCAATCCAGCACCAAGAACTCTTCGTTTTGTGCTAGGTCTATAATATGACTATACTAAACAAAACAATTTTTGTTCAGAACTAAGACACAGGTATAAGCAGAGCATAGTTGAACATCTAGATTAGACTAAATCATGAAAACTTTTGGTGTCTAAATAAAAAAATCCAAAAAAATAAGTAGCGTCTATCCAGCACTGAGAAGTCTTCGTTTTGTGATAGGTCTATAATAACACTACAACAAACACCACAAAATTTTCTCAGAACTCAGATCGAGATATCAGCAAAGTATAGTTGAACACCTAGATTAGACTAAATTACGAAAACTTTGGGTGTCCTAGTAAAAAAATCCAAAAAAATATCTAGAATCAATCAAGCACTAAGAACTCTTCGTTTTATGGTAGATCTATAACATCACTATACTAAAAAATATAAAATTTGTTCAAAACTCAGACACCGATATCAGCAGAGCATAGTTGAACATCTAGATTAGACTAAATCATGAAAACTTTTGGTGTCTAAATAAAAAAATCCAAAAAAATAACTAGCTTCTATCGAGCACTGAGAACTCTTCGTTTTATGATAGGTCTATAAAAACACTAAACCAAGCACTAAAAAATTTGCTCAGAACTCAGACCCAGATATCAGCAGAGCATAGTTGAACATCTAGATTAGACTACATCATAAAAACTTTTGGTGTCTATGTAAAAAAATCCAAAAAAATAACAAGCGTTTATCCAGCACAAAGAACTCTTCGTTTTATAATAGTTCTATACTAACATTATACCAAACACTACAAAATTTGTTCAGAACTCAGACACAGATATCAGCAGAGCATAGTTGAACATCTAGATCAGACTAAATCATGAAAACTTTTGGTGTCTAAGTAAAAAAATCCAAAATTACAACTAGCGTATATCCTCCAGCACTGAGAACTCTTCGTTTTATGATAGTTCTATAAAAAAACTACAAATTTTTTTTTAGAACTCAGACCCAGATATCAGCAGAGCATAGTAGAATACCTAGATTAGACTAAATTACGAAAACTTTGGGTGTCTTAGTAAAAAATTCAAAAAAAATATCTAGAATCAATCCAGCACTAAGAACTCTTCGTTTTTTAGTAGATCTATAACATCACTATACCAAACACTACAAAATTTTCTCAGATCTCAGACCCAGATATCAGCAGAGCATAGTTGAATACCTAGATTAGACTAAATTACGAAAACTTTGGGTGTCTTAGTAAAATATTCAAAAAAAATATCTAGAATCAATTCAGCACTGAGAACTCTTCGTTTTGTGATAGGTCTATAATAACTCTACATTTACCACTACAAAATTTTCTCAGAACTTAGACCCAGATATCAGCAGAGCATAGTTGAATATCTAGATTAGACTAAATTACGAAACCTTTGGTTGTCTTAGTAAAAGTTCCAAAAAAATATCTAGAATCAATCCAGCACTAAGATCTCTTCGTTTTATGGTAGATCTATAATATCTCTATACCAAACAATACAAAATTAGTTCAGAACTCAGACACAGATATCAGCAGAGCATAGTTGAACATCTAGATTAGAATAAATCATAAAAACTTTTGGTGTCTATGTACAAAAATCCAAAAAAATAACAAGCGTCTATCCAGCACGAACAACTCTTCGTTTTGTAATAGGTCTATAATAACATTATACCAAACACTACAAAATTTGTTCAGAACTCAGACACAGATATCAGCAGATCATAGTCGAACACCTAGGTTAGACTAAATCATGAAAACTATGGGTGTCTTAGTAAAAAATTCTAAAATTATAACTAGATTCTATCAAGCAAAGGGAACTCTTCGTTTTGTGATAGGTCTATAATAACACTATATTAAACACTAAAATTTTTTTTCAGAACTGAGACCCAGATATCAGCAGAGCATAGTTGAATACCTAGATTAGACTAAATAATGAAAACTATGGGTGTCTTAGTAAAAAATTCTAAATTTATAACTAGATTCTATCAAGCAAAGGGAACTCTTCGTTTTGTGATAGGTCTATAATAACACTATATTAAACACTACAATTTTTTTTCAGAACTGAGACCCAGATATCAGCAGAGCATAGTTGAATACCTAGATTAGACTAAATAATGAAAACTATGGGTGTCTTAGTAAAAAATTCAAAAAAAATAACTAGATTCTATCAAGCAATGGGAACTCTTTGTTTTATGATGGGGCTATATTAACACTATATGATGCAATAAAAAATTTGTTCAGAACTCAGACACAGATATCAGCAGAGCATAGTTGAACATCTAGATTAGAATAAATCATAAAAACTTTTGGTGTCTATGTAAAAAAATCCAAAAAAATAACAAGCGTCTATCCAGCACGAACAACTCTTCGTTTTGTAATAGGTCTATAATAACATTATACCAAACACTACAAAATTTGTTCAGAACTCAGACACAGATATCAGCAGATCATAGTCGAACACCTAGATTAGACTAAATCATGAAAACTATGGGTGTCTTAGTAAAAAATTCTAAAATTATAACTAGATTCTATCAAGCAAAGGGAACTCTTCGTTTTGTGATAGGTCTATAATAACACTATATTAAACACTACAATTTTTTTTCAGAACTGAGACCCAGATATCAGCAGAGCATAGTTGAATACCTAGATTAGACTAAATAATGAAAACTATGGGTATCTTAGTAAAAAATTCTAAAATTATAACTAGATTCTATCAAGCAAAGGGAACTCTTCGTTTTGTGATAGGTCTATAATAACACTATATTAAACACTACAATTTTTTTTCAGAACTGAGACCCAGATATCAGCAGAGCATAGTTGAATACCTAGATTAGACTAAATAATGAAAACTATGGGTGTCTTAGTAAAAAATTCAAAAAAAATAACTAGATTCTATCAAGCTATGGGAACTCTTTGTTTTATGATGGGGCTATATTAACACTATATGATGAAATAAAAAATTTGCTAAGAAATTGGACACAGATATCAGCAGAGCAAAGTTGAACACCTAGATTTGACTAAATCATAAAAACTTTTGGTGTCTATGTAAAAAAATCCAATAAAATAACAAGCGTCTATCCAGCACGAAGAACTTTTAGTTTTATAATAGACCTATAATAACATTATACCAAACACTACAAAATTTGTTCAGAACTCAGACACAGATATCAGCAGATCATAGTCGAACACCCAGATTATACTAAATCATGAAAACTTTGGGAGTCTTAATAAAAATTCCAAAAAAATATCTGGAAAAGATCCAGCACTTAGAACTCTTCATTTTATAATAAACCAATAGAAGCACTATACGTTGCAGTACATAAATTTCTCAAAACTCAGACACAGATATCAGCAGAGCATAGCTGAACATCTAGATTAGACTAAATCATGAAAACTTTTGGCGTCTAAGTAAAAAAATCCAAAAAAATAACTAGCATCAATCCAGCACTGAGAACTTTTCTGTTTATGCTAGGTCTATAATATGACTATACTAAACAGAACAATTTTTGTTCAGAACTTGGGCACAGGTATCAGCAGAGCATAGTCGAAAATCTAAATTAGACTAAATCATGAAAACTTTTGGTGTCTAAGTCAAAAAATCCAAAAAAATAACTAGCGTCTATCCAGCACTGAGAACTCTTCGTTTTGTGATAGGTCTAATATAACATCATACCAAACACTACAAAATTTTTTCAGAACTGAGATCCAGGTATCAGCAGAGCATAGTTCAATACCTAGATTAGACTAAATTATTAAAACTTTTTCACTAAATTATTCAACTATGCTCTGCTGATACCTGTGTCTGAGTTCTCAGCAAATTTTTTAAAGCATCATATAGGGATATTATAGACCCATCATAAATCGAAGTGTCCCTATTGCTTGATAGAATCTAGCTATTTTTTTAGAATTTTTTACTTAGGCACCCAAAGTTTTCATGATTTAGTCTAATCTAGGTGTTCAACTATGCTCTGATGATATCTGGGTCTGAATTCTGAAAATTTTTTTTTAGTGTTTGGTATAGTGTTATTATAGACCTATCACAAATTGAAGAGTTCTTAGTGCTGGATAGACGCTAGTTATTTTTTTGGATTTTTTTACTAAGACACCCAAAGTTTTCGTAATTAAGTCTAATCTAGGTATTCAACTACGCTCTGCTGATACCTGTGTCTGAGTTCTGAACAAATTTTGTATTGCTTGGTTTAGTGCTTTTATATACCTATCACAAAACTAAGAGTTCTCAGTGCTGGATAGACGCTAGTTATTTTTTGGATTTTTTTACTTAGACACCAAAAATTTTCATGATTCAGTCTACTCTAGATGTTCAACTATGCTCTGCTGATATCTGGGTCTGAGTTCTGAACCAATTTTGTATCGCTTGGTTTAGTGCTTTTATATACCTATCACAAAACGAAGAGCTCTCAGTGCTGAATAGACGCTAGTTATTTTTTTGGATTTTTTTACATAGACATCAAAAATTTTCATGATTCAGTCTAATCTAGATGTTCAACTATGCTCTGCTGATACCTGTGTCTAAGTTATGAGATAATTTTGTATTGCCTGGTTTAGAGCTTTTATATACCTATCATAAAACGAAGAGTTCTTAGTGCTGAATAGACGCTAGTTATTTTATTGGATTTTTTTACTTAGACACCAAAAATTTTCATGATTCAGTCTAATCTAGATGTTCAACTATGCTCTGCTGATACCTGTGTCTGAGTTCTGAACAAATTTTGTATTGCTTGGTTTAGTGCTTTTATATACCTATCACAAAACGAAGAGTTCTCAGTGCTGAATAGACGCTAGTTATTTTTTTGGATTTTTTTACTTAGACACCAAAAATTTTCATGATTCAGTCTAATCTAGATGTTCAACTATGCTCTGCTGATATCTGTGACTGAGTTCTGAGAAAATTTTGTATAGCCTGGTTTAGAGGTTTTATATACCTATCACAAAACGAGGAGTTCTCAGTGCTGGATAGACGAAGGTTATTTTTTTGGATTTTTTACTAAGACACCCAAAGTTTTCGTAATTAAGTCTAATCTAGGTATTCAACTACGCTCTGCTGATACCTGTGTCTGAGTTCTGAACAAATTTTGTATTGCTTGGTTTAGTGCTTTTATATACCTATCACAAAACTAAGAGTTCTCAGTGCTGGATAGACGCTAGTTATTTTTTGGATTTTTTTACTTAGACACCAAAAATTTTCATGATTAAGTCTACTCTAGATGTTCAACTATGCTCTGCTGATATCTGTGTCTGAGTTCTGAACCAATTTTGTATTGCTTGGTTTAGTGCTTTTATATTTCTATCACAAAACGAAGAGCTCTCAGTGCTGAATAGACGCTAGTTATTTTTTTGGATTTTTTTACATAGACATCAAAAATTTTCATGATTCAGTCTAATCTAGATGTTCAACTATGCTCTGCTGATACCGGTGTCTGAGTTATGAGATAATTTTGTATTGCCTGGTTTAGAGCTTTTATATACCTATCATAAAACGAAGAGTTCTCAGTGCTGAATAGACGCTAGTTATTTTATTGGATTTTTTTACTTAGACACCAAAAATTTTCATGATTCAGTCTAATCTAGATGTTCAACTATGCTCTGCTGATACCTGTGTCTGAGTTCTGAACAAATTTTGTATTGCTTGGTTTAGTGCTTTTATATACCTATCACAAAACGAAGAGTTCTCAGTGCAGAATAGACGCTAGTTATTTTTTTGGATTTTTTTACTTAGACACCAAAAATTTTCATGATTCAGTCTAATCTAGATGTTCAACTATACTCTGCTGATATCTGTGACTGAGTTCTGAGAAAATTTTGTATAGCCTGGTTTAGAAGTTTTATATACCTATCACAAAACGAGGAGTTCTCAGTGCTGGATAGACGCTAGTTATTTTTTTGGATTTTTTTACTAAGACACCCAAAGTTTTCGTAACTAAGTCTAATCTAGGTATTCAACTACGCTCTGCTGATACCTGTGTCTGAGTTCTGAACAAATTTTGTATTGCTTAGTTTAGTGCTTTTATATACCAATCACAAAACGAAGAGTTCTCAGTGCTGGATAGACGCTAGTTATTTTTTTGGATTTTTTTACTTAGACACCAAAAATTTTCATGATTCAGTCTAATCTAGATGTTCAACTATGCTCTGCTGATATCTGTGTCTGAGTTCTGAACAAATTTTGTATTGTTTGGTTTAGTGCTTTTATATACCTATCACAAATCGAAGAGTTCTCAGTGCTGAATAAACGCTAGTTATTTTTTTTGATTTTTTTACTTAGACACCAAAAATTTTCATGATTCAGTCTAATCTAGATGTTCAACTATACTCTGCTGATATCTGTGACTGAGTTCTGAGAAAATTTTGTATAGCCTGGTTTAGAGGTTTTATATACCTATCACAAAACGAGGAGTTCTCAGTGCTGGATAGACGCTAGTTATTTTTTTGGATTTTTTTACTAAGACACCCAAAGTTTTCGTAATTAAGTCTAATCTAGGTATTCAACTACGCTCTGCTGATACCTGTGTCTCAGTTCTGAAAAAATTTTGTATTGCTTCGTTTAAAATCTTTATATACCTATCACAAAACGAAGAGTTCTCAGTGCTGGATAGACGCAAGTTATTTTTTTGGATTTTTTTACTTAGACACCAAAAATTTTCATGATTTAGTCTAATCTAGATGTTCAACTATGCTCTGCTGATATCGGTGTCTAAGTTCGGAACAAAAATTGTTTTGTTTAGTATAGTCATATTATAGACCTAGCATAAAACGAAGAGTTCTCAGTGCTGGATTGATTCTTCATATTTTTTTTGGAATTTTTCACTAAGACAAGCAAAGTTTTCATAATTTAGTCTAATCTAGGTATTCAACTATGCTCTGCTGATATCCAGGTCTGAGTTCTAAACAAATTTTGTATTGTTTGGTATAGTGATGTTATAGATCTACCATAAAACGAAAAGTTCTCAGTGCTGGATTGATTCTAGTTATTTTTGCGGATTTTTTTACATAGACACCAAAAGTTTTTATGATTTAGTCTAATCTAGATGTTCAACTATGCTCTGCTGATATCTGTGTCTGAGTTCTGAACAAAAATTGTTTTGTTTAGTATAGTCGTATTATAGACCTAGCATAAAACGAAGAGTTTTTAGTGCTGGATTTATTCTAGATATTTTTTTGGAATTTTTCACTAAGACACGCAAAGTTTTCATGATTCAGTCTAATCTAGATGGTCAACTATGCTCTGCTGATATCTGTGTCTGAGTTCTGAACAAACTTTGTATTGTTTGGTATAGTGATGTTATAGATCTACCATAAAACGAAGAGTTTTCAGTGCTGGATTGATTCTAGTAATTTTTGCGGATTTTTTTACTAAGATACCAAAAGTTTTTATGATTTAGTCTAATTTAGATCTTCAACTATGCTCTGCTGATAGCTGTGTCTGAGTTCTGAACAAATTTTGTATTGTTTCGTTTAGAATTTTATATACCTATCACAAAACGAACAGTTGTCAGTGCTGGATTGATTGTAGATATTTTAATGGAATTTTTCACTTAGACACGCAAAGTTTTCATAATTTAGTCTAATCTAGGTATTCAACTATGCTCTGCTGATATCTGGGTCTGAGTTCTGTGAATTTTTTTTATTGTTTGGTATAGTAGTATTATAGACCCATCACAAAACGAAGAGTTCTTAGTGCTGGATGGACGCTTGTTATTTTTTTTGATTTTTTTACTTATACACCAAAAGTTTTCATGATTTAGTCTAATCTAGATGTTCAACTATGCTCTGCTGATATCTGTGTCTGATATCTGATCAAAAAATGTTTTGTTTAGTATAGTCGTATCATAGACCTAGCCTAAAACGAAGAGTTCTTAGTGCTGGATTGATTCTAGATTTTTTTTGGCATTTTTTACTAAGACACGCAAAGTTTTCATGATTCAGTCTAATCTAGATGGTCAACTATGCTCTGCTGATATCTGTGTCTGAGTTCTGAAAAAATTTTGTATTGTTTGGTTTAGTGATGTTATAGATCTACCATAAAACGAAGAGTTCTCAGTGCTGGATTGATTCTAGTTATTTTTGCGGATGTTTTTACTAAGATACCAAAAGTTTTCATGATTTAGTCTAATTTAGATCTTCAACTATGCTCTGCTGATACCTGTGTCTGAGTTCTGAGAAAATTTTTTAGTGTTTGGTTTAGTGTTATTATAGACCTATCACAAAACGAAGAGTTCTCAGTGCTAGATAGACGCTAGTTATTTTTTTGGATTTTTTTACTTAGACACCAAAAGTTTTCATGATTTAGTCTAATTTAGATCTTCAACTATGCTCTGCTGATATCTGTGTCTAAGTTTTGATTAAAACTTGCTTTGTTTATTATAGTCATATTATATACCCATCACAAAACGAAGAGTTCTCAGTGCTGGATGGACGCTTGTTATTTTTTTTTATTTTTTTACTTAGACACTAAAAGTTTTCATGATTTAGTCTAATCTAGATGTTCAACTATGCTCTGCTGATATCTGTGTCTGAGTTCTGAACAAAAATTGTTTTGTTTAGTATAGTCGTATCATAGACCTAGCACAACACGAAGAGTTCTTAGTGCTGGATTGATTCTAGATTTTTTTGGCATTTTTTACTAAGACACGCAAAGTTTTCATGATTCAGTCTAATCTAGATGGTCAACTATGCTCTGCTGATATCTGTGTCTGAGTTCTGAACAAATTTTGTATTTTTTGGTTTAGTGATGTTATAGATCTACCATAAAACAAAGAGTTCTCAGTGCTGGATTGATTCTAGTTATTTTTGTGGATGTTTTTACTAAGATACCAAAAGTTTTCATGATTTAGTCTAATTTAGATCTTCAACTATGCTCTGCTGATACCTGTGTCTGAGTTCTGAGAAAATTTTTTAGTGTTTGGTTTAGTGTTATTATAGACCTATCACAAAACGAAGAGTTCTCAGTGCTGGATATACTCTTGTTATTATTTTGTAATTTTTTACTGGGACACCCAAACTTTTTATGATTTAGTCTAATCTACGTGTTAAACTATGCACTGCTGATATCTGTATCTGAGTTGTGAGGAAACTTTGTGCTTTAGCGCATAGTGATTTTATAGCCCTATCGCAAAGCGAAGATTTCTCAGAGCTGGGTATTTTTCAGATATTTTTTGAAATTTTTCACTAAGACACCAAAAGATTTCATGATTAAGTCTTATCTAGATCTTCAACTATGCTCTGCTCGTATCTGTGTCTGAGTTTTGAGAAAATTTTGTATTGCTTTGTTTAGTGATTTTATATACCTATTGTAAAACGAAGAGTTCTCAGTCCTGGATATATTCCAATTATTTTTTTAGAATGTTTAACTAAGACACCCAAAGTTTTCATGATTTAGTCTAATTTAGATCTTCAACTATGCTCTGCTGATATCTGTGTCTGAGTTCTAAACGACTTTTGTATTGGTTGGTATAGTGATATTATAGATCTACGATAAATCGAAGAGTTCTTAGTGCTGGATTGATTCTAGATATTTTTTTGGAATTTTTCACTAAGACACGCAAAGTTTTCATAATTTAGTCTAATCTAGGTGTTCAACTATGCTCTGCTGATATCTGAGTCTGAGTTCTGAGAAATTTATGTATTGCAACGTATAGTGCTTCTATAGGCCTATTGTAAGATGAAGAGTTCCAAGTGCTGAATCTTTTCCAGATATTTTTTTGGATTTTTTATTAAGACTCCCAAAGTTTTCATGATTTAGTATAATCTGGGTGTTCAACTATGCTCTGCTGATATCTGAGTCTAAGTTCTGAGAAAACTATGTATTGTAACGTATAGTTCTTCTACAAACCTATTGTAAGATGAAGAGGTCTAAGTGCTGGATGTTTTCTAGATATTTTTTTGGAATTTTTACTAAGACACCAAAAGTTTTCATGATTTAGTATAATCTGGGTCTTCAACTATGCTCTGCTGATACTGAAGTCTAAGCTCAGGATTTATTTTCATGCCTGCTTATAGTCTTGTTTTTTTTTCACCTTAAAACGAAGAGTTCATTTTTCCTAAGTATTACTTATCTTTTTTTCTTCGAATTTTTTACTTGGTTATTGAATACTGTCATTATTTTACTGAACTTAGTTTTTAACTGTGATCCGCTGGTTCTTTAGAGAAATTAGTTGTTTTATTATATTCTTTTCTGATTATTTCAATACCCTTTTACTGATATTGGTGACAATAATGATTATATTTTGCCGTAGTTTGGAATTACCACCAGTTGAACAAAAAATATCGCTTTATTTCTGGTATCGGTTTAATACGTTTGTAATTTTTTTGAGGACTTATATTTACAGAACTCTTTCTAAAATGTATCAGGAACTATGGAACTCACCTTAATGGACCGAAAACACTTTGAAAATGTTTGTTTTGGAATAAATGATCTGCTACCGGAAGTTGGCAGATCATATTTTCATTTGAATTTTTTCGGGGGAAAACGCCAGAACTATTTCCAAAAAGTATCAGGAACTCTAGAACTATGCTGCATGCGAATAGAACTCACATTTTTTTATGCTCTGCCGTGATATGATCTGCTAAGTTCACGCAGATCCCGTGTGACCGGTTCATTCACTGTTATATTCAAGGCTTGCCTAAAACCTCGGAGTCTCAGAAACAGAATGTTTAAATTTAAATGGTCACCCATCCATCAGACCAACCTCGGCAAGCGTAGCTTAACCTTGATCGACCCGTGGGATAACAAATTCAGTCAAATTCGAAAGAAAAGCTAATGCCCATGGGCTGAAGTCATATTCCTGAGGAGAATCTTAACACCGCGATTCAGAAAAACGCGTCATCAGTACGTCGCCATCTATCGACAATGTAGTTAAACTGTCAAAAATGGGCTTGAACTTAGGAGCCCACATGTGTTACGATAAATAATAATATTATGATAATAACATGTTCACTTTTCTTATGCTTGCTACATAATATTAAGTGTTTATCAAATAAATCAACAATATGTTTTGAAGTTCGTTTCACACATTTGATACTACTATTATTCTCAATAGATGGCATTGCAAGTCTCTGGAGTCTCAATGAAAACTGCCTATTTTAGCGCTCGATGAAGTTTCTTCCTAAACTTAAAAATTCAATATCTTTTTATTTTGTGGGTCGATTTTGATGAAATAAACGCTAAATGTTACTCGGGTTATCACTTAATATTTTTAAGTACCTAGATTTGTAACCCAATCTGTAGTTTATGCGTGATGCTCCCTCAAACGCACAGACAAACAGACAAACAGATAAACAGACAAACAGACAAAAATTTCAAAAATAGCATATTTGTGTTTTGTATCTTTTTCCTAACTTTTCTATGTAATTTTTGTGCAAAAATATTCAATGTACAGACACGGTTGGTCTACGATTTTATTATATGTATTACTTAGATGACGCGCGCAACTTCGTCTGTGTCACAATTTTCATTACTGCTCCGCTCCTATTGGTCTTAGCGTGATGATATTATAGACTATAGCTTTCCTCGGTAAATGGGCTATCTACGACTGAAAGAATTTTTCAAATCGGACCAGTAGTTCCTGAGATTAGCGCGTTCAAGTAAACAAACAAACAAACAAACTCTTCAGCTTTATATATTAAGTAAAGATAAGAATAACCTTAAAAAAAGGCAAAGGTTTTAATTTACAAACATACACGGTGCCATTTTAGTCGTCTTACAAAGGCGGCCCACTTAAAGTACCCGACATGAACAACCTCTAGTCGCGATTTTTTTTATGATTTATTAAGATAAACAGGTACAATAAAAAATAATTTGAAACATCCTGTTAATAATGTTCACGTATCAAAACAATATCACCGTTCCATACCGCGCCGTCCTTAGAACACAACACTCGGACTACTAAAATAGCACTGTGTATATTTTAATCATAAACTTCTGCCAGGTGCTTCGCCCATGTAAACGTCGAAAAGTATCCCAAGAAAACACTCTCCCGGGATAAGAAGCAGCAGATGTGCTTTTCGCCTACGACTCTATCTATGTACCAAATTTCATCCAGATCAGAGGTGTAGGTATTTAAAGATATGTCGCCACGGGCCAGTTAGCTTTGCCGCCCATTCATTTAAGGAAAAAAAACCTGCTGAGTGTTGTGAAATTATAAAAAAAATCTGTACCAATACTACTCTGTCAAGAAAGTACCGGGAAAAGATCAATAATACACAAAATGTCTGTTATTCATCCAAATTTATTTTATCACCTTCAAAGTATGCTCCTTTAGAAACGATACACTTGCGCCAACGAATAATCCATTCAACAAAACATTTTTTAAACGCTGCTTCCGGAATTGAGTTCAGTTCTCGCCGCGAATTCTCCTTTATGTCTTCTATCGATTGAAAACGGGTGCCACACACACAGCTTGTTGACTAGTTTGCATGTCAAACTCGTAAACCTACGTCTCGTCACCAGTAACAATGCGTTTCATGAATGTTGGGTCCGAACTGACTCGTTCTAGCATGTCCTCAGCGACTTTCATGCGATTGAGTTTTTGGAGAAAATTCAGATCTTTTGGGACTAGCCGAGCAGCAACATGTTTCATACCCAAATGATTAGTTAAAATGGTACGGATCGACTCGTGAGATACAGAAAGTTCGGCGGCTATCTCTCTCAGAGTTGAATGGGGATTTTCAGTCACTATTTCCTTCACTTTTGCAATGTTAACTTCAGTTGCAGACGTTGACGGCCTAACAGAGCGAGGCAAATCTTCCATCACATCTCGACCGCTTTTGAACGCTTTGAACCACTCATAAGCACGAGTTTTTGATAAAGTCGATTCACCGTAAGCCTTCTGTATCATTTTCAGTGACTCCGAACACGAAATTCCATTGGCGATGCAAAATTTAAGACAAACTCTTTGTTCGATATTTTTGTCCATTATGAAATTCGCAATACACACTATATATGATATTACTAAAACCAGCACTGTATTTAATATAAATAACAGATGCAACTCAAACTCCGCGCCAAAATGGAAAACAGTTGTGCCAATCTAACAACTACAAAAAAAACAAAAATTTGAATTTGGAACCATAAACAAATCATCCATTCCCGATACTTTTTTGACTGAATGTATATAAAGCTGAAGAGTTTGTTTTTTCGTTTGTTTGCTTGAACGCGCTAAACTCAGGAACTATAGGCCCGATTTGAAAAATTCTTTCAATGTTAGATAGCCCATTTATCGAGAAAGGCTATAGATCATCACGCTAAGACCAATAGGAGCGGAGCTGGCGCAGTTGCGCGGGTCAACTAGTATTAGTATATATATAGATTTCAGTTTGTCTGTGACACGCATTCTAGGTCTTTGAGATCATCGGAAAATCTTAAATTAAGTATTCGTATGCATTCCACATCCTTCTTTGACAAATCTTTCAGTATTCAAGCAGCTCGTTTGTGGAATGCATTACCAATAGATGGGAGGCGCGCTCAAACGCTACCAACGTTTAAAAAATTGGTGAAGGAGCATTACCTCTCACTATAACGTTTTCTCTCCTTTCCCTGTTATATATTTGATATTTATTAGTATATTACTTAATATTGTATGTATTTGTTTTATATTATTATGTATGTCTCTCTATTAATATTATTTATGATGTTTGTACACTGACCGCCCTAAATCTAACTTCTATAGTCCATCCAAAGGTTGTCTGTAAGAGATTGCCCTGTGCGATAAGACCGCCCATTGTACACTAGTTTTTATAAGCGTTTTTACTGTGCTTGTTATGAGGTGTACAATAAAGTATATAATAATAATAAAGCAACACTACGAAATGAAGTTACCTACTGGAAAGGTTTTTTAAGGTATTTGTTGTTTTCCTAATAAAAGAAACTGACACAAAACTGGGAACAATTGAATGAATGGAAAAGGGAGGCTTTTGCCCAACAGTGGGACGATTGAGGCTATTAATAATCCCAACTTTTATGTAAAAGAAACTGCAAAAGTGAATTGGTTTGTTTGTTACGCTGTTACGCCTAAATAGCTGAACCTATTCTGATAAAGTTTGGTACTTACTGAGATATATGAGAGCCTGGAAATGGTTATTCTTAGCACTTCTATTTGCAGTAGTTTTCTTAAGCAAAGGCACTGCCAAAATCGAATCTAATCTAACTTCTAACTAATATTAGGTATAAATGTAGTTTGTATGGATGGATGTTTACTCAATCACGCCAGAAAGGCTGGACGGATGTGGATGAAATTTAGAATAGAGAAAGATTACCTAAAGTCTGGAATAGCACATAGACTACTTTTTATCCCGAGAGTATGTTCCCTTTTGGGATCACGCGGGCGAAGCCGCTGGCAGTGATAAGTATTATAATAAGAAACTATATCAATTGGCAAATTCTTAAAATGAGGAATAATTGACTTTTAGTATAAGTTCTGAATGCTGTTAGCAATTAAGTTACCTAAATATCAAAAACCGGCCATGTGCGAGTCGGACTCGCACACGAACCTTAATTTTTATTATTTGTTGTTACAGCGGCAATAGAAATACACAATCGGTGAAAATTTTAACTATCTATTACGGTGCTTGAGATACAGCCCGCTGACAGACAGAGGGACGGGCGGACGGATGGACGGACGGACAGCGGAGGCTTAGTAATAGGGTTCCGTTGGTTACCCTTCGGATACGGAACCCTAAAAAAGATTAGGTCAGTATTTTTGTTTTGTTTTCCTGTTAACAAGTTAAGGTTATCTTTGCATCTTGTCGAAAATCTTGACTGATGTAAAATGCTTCATCGATAAACAGAGACAAACCAAACAAAAATCCACTTCTTTAAATAAAAGCACTTTACCTAGGTAGGTACCTACTCCTACTTGGTTGTCTACTAGGTTTTCGAAGAGCCTATTATTTAGCATTTACACACATGGTATCGCAAATTGCGATTTTCACACAGCATTAAAAATTTGAATATAAAACGGGTTTCTAGAGCTTATAACAATTTGAAGATCTTAACAACCTTTACATCTTTTCGTTCCGAAATGCCTACGGGAACGGGGAAAAATGGGATAAGCGCGTACGAAGTCGTAAAACATGTATTTTATATTAATAATTTTATTTGCTTTACCTGTATTGGTACATAACTTATTTACTATCGGTACCTAGTGAATCTTTTGTATGTAAGGGATTTTTGTGCACAATTTAAAATAAATAAGTAATTTTCACTAGCAAAACTTAGACCCTTGACTGCCAATATTTCAACTTTCTTAACGCCAACTTTTTCGCAGAAATGTTTTATATGTTTCTATATAAACATATGTACACTTTAACTACAAATGTATTTACGTACATTACGCACCAAATATATATAAACAAAACACCTACCTCTTGCGGATGCTCCTCCCTTGACACCGTATCCCAAATGCCCATGCGGGCTAGCGAGCACTAAGCTCGCTGACACCAATACGAAGGCACAACTGAGCTCCATCATTGTGAAGCTCTTCACTCACAATGTTTTTGTCCTGTAGCCGCGTGCTTTTATAAAGCGATACATAAATAGATGCTAGTGTACGAGTATTATAGCAAAAAACCTGTTGGTGTTACTGCGAATCGGAGGCTGTATTATGTACCTATCTATAACTACCTTAGGCAGCGATTATTGTTGCCCGAGAATCCGTGATCTTAGAGCTGTATAGCTAATCTGTAACTTTTCGGAATCCGAGGTGAGTATCAAATTTGTATTAATATAAGACTTTATATTGTTAACTAGTTGACCCGCGCAACTTCGTCTGCGTCAGAATTTTCATTACTGCTCCGCTCCTATTGGTCTTAGCGTGATGATAAATATAGTCTATAGCCTTCCTCAACAAATGGGCTATCTAACACTGAAAGAATTTTTCAAATCGGACCAGTAGTTCCTGAGATTAGCGCGTTCAAGTAAACAAACAAACTCTTCAGCTTTATATAACAGTATACATTATAAATATCACCTAATGAGCTTTGTCACTCAGGTGAAGCTCGATGTCGAAATAGTTGCTTACAGAATAGCACTGCTGTACAGCACATTAAACAAGTGCTTCATAGCATAAATAACAACAATACTTGCCTTACTATCAATAAAGTATTACTCATTCAATCATAATGTTATCCGAAAACGGACACAGCCGGGAAAACACACTGACATAATCACAATGTGTTCTTAAATCTTGTGGTATTTTGTGTTGTATGTAGATATTACCTACCCGAGTCTGCTGTGAGATGTGAGCGAGATACTAATCGAACGAAAGCGCTTTTGTTCTGCTTTTGTGAATAGGTAGACACAGAAGCTTATTATTATTATTACATACAGATAGGTCTTTACTTATACTTTACAGGAAAACCTAGGTGTAAGAAATACGGTGTTTACGGTTTTTTTCAAATAATCGAGTTTTTAAACCGACTTCAAAAAAAGGAGGAGGTTCTCAATTCGGTTGTATTTTTTTATGTTTGTTACCTCATAACTCCATCATTTATGAACCGATTTGAAAAATTCTTGTGTTTTATCTGAAAGGATATACTTCCCGATTGGTCCCATTTAAATTTTATCAAAATCGGTTAGGAAGATTCGCTTTTAAATCAAAATAGCTAGAATTATTTTACTTGGATGACGGTTTTTTTTGTCATCCATGCAACCGAAATTACGTATTTTGCTTTCCTGCGATTTTCCAGTGGTGTTGTTAGGTGTGGGGTAACACTAAAAAGTGAAATATAAAAAGCTTTTTACAAAAACCTATCTACCTAAAAAAACACTGCAAAGTAAAAAATAACTTTAATTTCGGAAGTCGGTGTCGAAATACGAAGAAACTACCAATAAAACCGACTTCCGAAATTAAAGTTATTTTTTTACTTTGTAATGTTTTGTTTTGTTTGGAAGACGGTTGTATTTTTTTGTAAAGATTTATTTTTTATTTTTGTCATATTTTCTGAGATTTTATGGATATATATGGATCGGAAATATAGCCCTTGGAATTACTTAGGTCATTACTTTACGGACAGACAGGTTAAAGTTCAGGTACCTAAGCGGTGTAAACTCACTATGTTCTGAAATGACAATGGGAGTTCCTCAAGGGTCAATATTGGGTCCATTCCTCTTTCTAGTTTATACAGGGTTATTTGTAAAACACCAGAAACCTCTTAGGCAGTGAAAGTACACATGATTATAAGCAACTTTTACTTTGAGAAAACTCCGAAATCTCGAAAAAAATATCAACTGTTTCATACAAAATGCAATATTTAGCCAATGAAAATGTATGAAACAGCTGATATTTTTCTCGAGCTTTCGGAGTTTTCCCAAAGTAAAAGTCGCTTATAATCATGAGTACTTTCACTGCCTAAGAGGTTTCTGGTATTTTACAAATTACCCTGTATAAATGATTTGCTCCACTTACTTCAAAATCACCCGAAGATAGTGTTATTTGCGAATGACACATCATTGATATTTAAAATTAATTGAAAAAAAAACTTAGAAAAAAGCTTTTATTTAAATGCTGCGTAAGTACCTATAAGTATTTAATTAATCAAACCTCGCGACAAGCTTTTATGATAAATTATAAAGAAAAATTTTATTGTCTTCTTTTTAGAGCATTTAAATAAAAGCTTTTTTTTATTTTTTTTCCAATTAATTTATTTTTTACTTTTTAGTTATTTCGAGTTACTCTCAACAAGCTCTTTCATTTGATACCCATATTGTAGCCGTGCATAAAAAAATAACTATTGCACCATCATGGATGTTCCGCCATATTGGATTTAGAATGATGTCACATTATTTTAAAAGTTACTCTCAACAAGTCCTTTCATTTGATAGCCATATGTCCGCCATATTGGATTTAGAATGACGTCACACAGCGTATCGTGTATTGTCATCCAAACTAAACGTGTATCTACCTATACAAAATTTCAGCTCAATCGGTTGAAGATATCTGCTTCAAAATTGAGTAGCAAAATTTCACCCGAACAAACATACATACTTTTAAAAATAGAGCGACGGTCACGAAATCTTGACGTCGTCAATAACTCTATTCTAATTAATTAATTGGTTTACGGCAAACAACTTGGTACTAAATGAAAAAAAAGAACCAAATGTATTAGACTTACTTTGCCAAATGTTAAAAGTAGCGAATGAGACATCATATTGAAAGGAGAAAAACTGGAGTTTATTAATCAGACAGTTTTCTAGGCTTTCTAGGCTGCTTATGCTGTTATGAACATAAGACAGTTAACAGACGTAGAAACCGCACGTTTGGTCTATTTTAGTTATTTTCACAGCATTATGTCATAAGGTCGGGCTGCTGACATTGAATCCATATTCATTTTACAAAAGAGAGCTGTCAGAGCCCTTTATAATCTGCGTCGCCGCGATTCTCTAAGGGAACTTTTTCCCCTTAGTCCCTTGCCAATTTAAATATGAAAATATTGTGTATGTAAAAAATCGCCATCTTTTTAGGAAAATTAGTGATAGACATCATTTTAATACTAGAAATAAAGATAAATTAGATCAACCATTTTATAGATTAGCTAAAGTACACACATCTTTCATGGGGTACTGTGTTAAATGTTACAATAAAAGACCTTGTGACATATTAGAACCAAATGAAAGACAATTTAAAGCGTATATCAAAAGCACACTTTGTAAACAAGCTTATTACAAATTAGAAGATTACATCCAGGATAAGAATGCTTGGAAGCATGCTGGGCCTGCTCCATAGGACAGTTAATGTTGTGTACAAAATCAAACTGGTTACTTTATGTATTAACTTTATAGATGTTCTGTTTCTTTTTGTGTTTGTATGTTTCTGCTAACTCACACACTGTTAATTAGTGATTCAAATATTTCTAAATGATGTGTGAGTATCTTGTAGGTACATATTTAGAAAATTATTAAGTCTACCTCTGCATGCCCTAGGTGCATGGTCCTCAGACCTCACATATAACTAAATTTTTGTAAACCAAACATTGTAAAAGATTTATTTTAAAAGAGTAACTATGGAGTTTCTTATTGTCATTCTTCTCCATAAGAATCTATCTTTCCGAATGGCCAGTAAGTAGAGTCATTTTAGATTTTTTTATATTATTTGAAATGTGAATGACGTGCCGTTTAATGGCCTAATTGGAATATAAACGGTTTTGACTTTGAATTTTATCAAATAACTTATACCTACGTTTTAAGGTATAGAGAAGTGTTTAATTTCGCTACAAGATGTAGGTAATCTGAGGTCACCAATCAGCTACCCATAGCAACGTCATATATCTATGACGTGATGTGTCACGTAGCTTGTCTGCTTGGAATACTTACCTATCTAGAAATTAATAAATTATTTATTTCTTTATAGTGAAATTTTATTTTAGGTGATATGTAGATACTTACCTACAATATTTATGAAAACTAAAAATTTGTGTCTTAAGTTTAGTTCTTTTTTCATTTAACACAATGCATAAATATATTTCTTAAGAAACGTTATCGATAAGTGTAAATGACGTAAGGTTGCAGGCAGCGGAGAAGGCCGCGAGTCGCGTCGCGTCCGTCGGTGACCGCAAGCGTGCATCCCGCACACATCCGGGTGTCGCCGGTGAGGCGGTGACGCGTCGCATGGATGTTCTCACCACACAAATTCTCCCCGCATACCTACCTGCTACACCTATTTTTGTACTGTACCAATCATACCTACATACTGAATAAGTCGTGCACTCGACATTGACTTACACGGAATATAAAAATACCAATCACGTAATGGACTGTCCACTTATGGTTTAATTTATTTATTTATCCTTAAGATGTACTTAATGGTAATATGATACATTACCTATGTATTCACATGATCACTTGCAGAAAATATAATGTGGCTAAGTAAGGATGTGAGACGTTCCTGCCTAATGTAAGTATTATCTACTTACGTAGGTACCTATCTACTACCTGTAGCTACTCGAACAAGGTAAAAAGAGGTCAAGGTTTATAATAGCTTAGGTACCTTGCAGAAGATGTAAGCATTACTACTACTAAATACTACGGCTACATTGTAGGTAAAGTCTATTCAAAGTAATCTTAGTTACCTATGTAGGTAGGGGAAGGGGGGGCATAACGGGACGCGAGGCACGACGGGGCCACCCACACATGCCAGTAACTACGCACACTAGCCGTGTTTTGTTTTCGCCAATAAGAGGGCAATTCGCATCGGCCTTCGACGCGGTAGTGACCGGTGATCAGAGTGCAGGCGTTTATTTTTGACGACCAATTCTTTTTTCCGGCGACATTTCTTCTAATTTTGAGTGGTTACCAAAACGCGTCTAAAAAGTGAGTGTTTAGATTACTACTATAGTTTTTTTAATGTGTATTACTACTGACATCAACTATCGATATGTTATGAGCAAAATCACTGTGACTTCATTTTTTTGTTCGTTATTTAAAATTCTGTTACGACATGGGGGCATAACGGAGACATGACTATGAGGCACAATGGGGTACCCCTGAATGGTCTGGTTATTTGATAATATTACAATAATGTTATTTATTTAGTTTTAGGTATATAAAAATGGTATGAACTTACAAAAGAAAAATTCCAGAGTCATTTGGTCTGTAGAAAGCATGAAACACGCAATTGATGCAGTTTTAAGCAAATCAGCAGGTTACAGAAAAGCAGCTCTATTGCTCGGTGTTTTACAGACCACATTAGAGCGTCACGTCGCAAAAATAAGGAAGGGCGAAGTATTTCTTAATTCAGCTCCAGGTAACATTAAACCCGTATTTTCCAATCAAGAAGAAGAGGAACTTGTTAGGCCCTGCACTGGGTACCCCATACTGCCCCTACCCCGGGACACAATGGAGTTTTCATGAAGGTTTTGTGAAATTAAAATTAAAAATATTATTTGATTTCTTACTTCACCAAATTCGGTACCAAATGATAAATTTATAAGTAACCAAACAGTGTCGTTAGTTTACATTAAAAAATATATTTTTTTTTTTTTTTTATTTCCCTTACCTAACGTCCCCGTTATGCCCCCCTTCCCCTACCTACGTGAAATAACGGTTAGGTTAGGTTAGGTCACCTACCTATGGTGATGAAGGTAATCTGACACCGAGTCGCATTGTAACGTAACATCATTCTAAAAATTAACATACATAATAATGACCCTTGGCCACAACACAATACACACATTTCTGTGTATTATGTACCTATAATATTGTATAGTTAAACGCGAACTCAAACGCATCTACTCGAATTAAGGCAACAAAAAGTCAACTGGAATTCACGCAAAGACGCGCGTATGCTGGCACATCCTAGCTAAATGAATTTGACGCTCGCTTCGACTTAATTCAGTGTGCCTTAAATCTTATTTTAAAACCTTTTCCTGTTCGATCTTAATTTCGTAGAACCACTCTTAAAGGTCATTGCAACAACGAATGGTTCTCAATGCTATTAGAAAGAACTCTATGATGTAGTTAGATTCCGTGTCCGCAATTCCATTCCACTAAGTAATGTTAAGTAGACATTCTTCACCTTTCAGTACTTACGTAGTACTTTTGCTTTTAAATAATAAGTACCTAGATACTTATATTAATTTGGACAGAAAGGTTTTTTGGGGTTCGGGCATTTTGGTCCTTATGACTTGAGTCATACATCAATGGATGGTTCTTTTCAAGAGGAAAATAAGTTATTATTGAGGTAGGTAGGTACATTTGGATCTGTTGTCCGAATCGAGGTAGGTACCTATCGGCTTTTTTAGTCGTTTATGTGTGTGACTATGGTTTGGGCGATATGACAGGCGGCAAAATTACGGATTAGCGAATTGTTAGGTATTAGTGTACCTTCTAAACGTTTTCCATTCAGCTTTTTACTATTTTGACCCCTAAAAACTAAACGATTCAAGGCTAGTAACAGTATGTCGTTGGGTAGTGGAGGCGGTAAATAGGTGATTTAAGATCGAATTCAAACTGTTCAGACAAACATATTTTAATAATGCACTGCTTTACATGTTCTGTGACTTAAAAATAGCAGCTGCCATATCAAACCACTTCCACATCCCAATCACGAACAGTCAACATGCAGAAGGTTTTATTGAACGAATAACACAAAAACTGCACACCGAACATCTATATCTATATACTAATAACTGGTTGACCCGCGCAACTTCATCTGCTGCGCTCCTATTGGTCTTAGCGTGATGATATATAACCCATAGCCTTCCTTAATAAATGGTTCAAGCAAACAAAGAAACAAACTCTTCAGCTTTACATATTAATATAGATAAGCAACTATTTCGACATCGCGCTTCACCTGAGTGACAAAGCAAACTAAATGATCTTTATAATGTATAATATATAAAGCTGAAGAGTTTGTTTGTTTGAACGCGCTAATCTTAAATCTACTGGTCCGATTGAAAATATTTATCTGTGCAACAAGAGAGCAAGGTGTTTTCTGCAGCGAGTGCTGATTTAGAAACCTGAGCAAGCGAAGCATTCAACGATTGAATCTTGAGCGTAGCGAGTGATTCTAAAGTTGAATCCTGAGTGTGGCGAGGGATTCAATGGCACGAGACGCAAAAAACTTTTGAGGTACCAATTCAATAAAATAGAACATTTTAAAAGTTAAACGTAAAATTACTACAATTCTGCAAATTAAAAGTAACAGATTTATTTGGCAACGTTATAGTTGCATTGAGTTGAGTTTGATTATCTGGGGTTAAGGTTTCTGTTTCGGTGGCGGATTGAGAAGAAACAACGGTGAACGTTGGTGACTCTGATCGGCTTTCTGTATAAGTAGACACTGCGTCGTTGGAAGTGGATGGGCGTGGGTGAGACCAAGGATCCGAGGTCGAATTCAGACTTATTGTTTCCACTACACGCTTAGATACAGATTTACGACTTATTTTCCATTGAGTCTTCAATATAGCCTTCTGCAACCGTATTGGACTTCCACCCGCCGTGGCATTTTAAAGTGGTGAGATCGGCTCCGGAATCAGCCAAAAGCGTTGCCGAAGTTCTCCGAAAGCAGTGACCCGTGTATAGCTGAGGCTCTTCCAGTTTTAAGAAAGTGGCAATTTCTCGCGATATAGCACCTATTTTATTTACTCCCATAGGCTGTCTTGAGCATTTATTATTATGGTATTGTATGAAAAATCGGTCGGTTTTTATATTGCCTGGACGTCAATTTTGGTGTTTTTCTACAATAGTTACATATTCTACGCGTACTACAAAAGACCTGTCAAGTTCGTCTTCGTATTTTTGAATTTTACAAACAGTAATTTATCTGAATGCTTTTCGATATTATAGCTCGTTATTGCGACACGCTCCACTAATTCCTATGATCAGTACAACCTGTAACGAAAATATTACATAATTAATATGCATAATTTAACATTTACAGCATCTTTTACATTTCGTAATAAATATTTTAATCGTATAGCTAACCCAGACTAGGATTCATTGCGCCTCCAAAAATTTGTAGTAGGCAGTAAGTGTGTGTAGACTGTTATGTATAAACGTACCTACACGTTTATACATAACAGTCTACACACAACTAACAACATAGATTCATAGGTACCACTTACTTTAGCGGCAAGAAAATTGCAGTTTTCTATGTTAGAAAAGATACGAGTTTTGCGTATATTTCAGCACGTTGTTTTGTTTTAAAGTAGCTTTCAACATTGAACAATACTCCACATTGTAGATGATCGCCTCGTCTGTGATAAATCTAAAAAATAAGATAGCAACACCGTCTCCGAAAAACTGCTTGCGCCCTTTGTAAGTCTCCATTCATTGAAGACATGGTATGCTTTCAGATATTTCTCACGAGACTTCTCAGGTAGGAAACTTAATCCTGCATTAATAACTTGTTGTTTTAACTCTTCCGGTGTTAAAACACTGTTCTCGTCGCTAGTTTCACTCATATTTTACGATTATTTTAATATTTTTTAACTTATTCAACTCTTTACGCCAGCCACGAAATTTTATTCCCGCTCTTTAATTTAAATTAAGGCGTGTTCGGAAATAGCACCCATGATATTTTATTATTCAAAATATATTACGTAATAACGTAACATTATTGAAACTAGAAATAAATATTTACAGGTTAAATAATTATCACTTTTATTTGCAGTACCTAAATACCTACTTATTTTTACACTCAGGATTGAAAATCAGCACTCGCAGCAAAAAACGACGTTGCTCTCTTTTTGCACAAATAACTATTCTAACGATATACTATTTATATTCCGAAACGGGGTGCTAAAATTTTCGAGCTCATTTCACTCGCTGTAACATTTTTTTTTTTTCAACTAAATTTTTATCAGGCGCGTTTTTTAATTGTAGCATCCTTAACTTTCCAGTTTACCCATATATATTGGCGGCAAAGAAAACATCTGTAGGTACGCCTGAAAGGATTTTCATGAAAGGCAGAGATAGATTATTGTATGGAATAGCACTTTTTATCACGAAAGTATATTCCCTAGGGATCACGCGGGCGAAGCCGCTGGCAGAAGCTAGTATAGTAATATAATAAGAATGATTCCAGAGTATAAAAATATGATTCTATTTAGTCCATCAGTTAGATTATCGATAAATATTGGACACGTATTTTTTGCTTTCACAAATCAATATAAATAGACAAAGATAAAACGCATCAAACACCAGAAGTGGGGTCTAATGACGTTACTATTCTGTAAAAAGTGTACTAACATGTGACGTCACACGAGTTTTCAACGCACCGTATCGTTGTAACTTTTTGTTTACATTAAAAAAAAAGAATAAAATAGATACGTGTTCAATATTTTTTGGCTATTTAGATTTTTAAGTCATCTATCTTGTTATACGAGTATATTATATCACCTTAAGGCTGCTTTTCCACTACTGATGTGCTATACAACGTTGCTATGGATGCGTTTGATATCCACCGATCATATTCATCGGTCCACATAGCGTAGCACTGGTGGAAACTGATTCAACTAAGCTACGTTTTTTACGTTCGTAGGATGCTTGCTGTGGATGCATGCTATGGATGCGAGGTATGCATCCTCGAGCTGCGCATCTTCCTAGCATAGCTACATAGCTTAGCATCAGTGGAAACGGTTACCTACATAGTTTCGTAGCTTAGCTTAGCTTTTACATTCTCGCAGCATAGCTGCATAGCACATCTCTGGTGGAACCAATGATATTCATTGGTTCACATAGCAAAGCACTGGTGGAAACTGATTTAACTAAGCTACGTTTTTTACATGGAAGGATGCGCGCTGTAGATGCGTTCTTTGGATGGTCGCGAGTTGTGTAACTTTGTGCAGAGCAGTGCATGCCTTGCCTTTCCTATTGTCGATACATCGAATAACTCGAGCTGCGCATCTTCCTCGCACAGCTTCCTTGAGGCGGCGCATTTTCATAGCACATCTTACTTGCTCCGCTACATAGCTTAGCTTCTGTGGAAACGGTCACATAGTTTCGCAGCTTAGCTTTTGCATTCTCGCAGCATAGCACTTCTCTGGTGGAAAGGCATAACATCGACTTTAATAATCATGCCCCCATAGAGTATTGAACTAAATTGGCATAACCATCGAACGCCATTTTGGTTTTTCTTAAATGTTGTAGAGCAAAATGATCTTATCATGAATGGATAAGAGGATAGGTACTTACTTAGACGAACAAAAAATGTCCTCAATAGTCCTAAAATCCTTATATGCAGCGTCTGCGAGATACATGTTTTTGGAGTTTAATATCCTAATATCTCGCAAGGTGGCGCTCTTGAGCAACTTATTTGACATTGTACCTATCAAAACCATTTTGTTTTAGTGTTCTGTATCCACAAGATGTACACTAGCCACTGCATTGTAGTATTATTGCAGGAAGGAACGCCGCGTACGCATCACCAGTTTTATTGAGAACCGCATCCAGCAGGAAATATTTTGCAATTATTTCCCTTGCAATGTTGACAAGGTTTTTAGGAACTTCTTTCGAGCCGGTCTAATGCACAGAGCGACAGCAATGATAGGCGGCTTTTAAACTAAAAAAAAATAATGGGTAAGTATAAGTAAAATGCTGCCGACTTTTAATTATATTTCATAGCAGGCCCGACTTGTCAATGAAGTTATTTTATGTATTTTATTTTTAATTAGCTTCCGCCGGCGGTTCTGCCCGCTAAAAAGCAGAAAATTATCTCAAGAGAACATAGCTCCTGTGATAAAATTTTGTGTTTTAAACCAGGACATAGTCTAGGTACCCGTGTGCCAAGTTTCATCCAAAAACGTTCAAGCGTTAACACGTGAAGTGATAACAAACACACAAATTGCGTTTGTATTTGTAAGATTTTTTTTTATTTGTGATTGGTTTGCTCTTGACTCTAGTCTAGGTCAGAGATGACAGAGACAAAGTCTACGATGGAGCGAGCTAACCCAGACGGAGCCTGTTCACTCTAACTTTGATGAGATTAAGGTTGTAAGCGTTTGGAAACAGACGCAGGCAGAGAGTTGCCCTCCTTTGCTGATTTGTCTATATTATGATTGTATGACCTAACATTGTCATTATTATTTCAAATTGTGGCACTAAAGCACAGCTGATTGCTGATTATAAGAAATTCACAACTTATTTCTAGGGTAAAAATTTCTATCTACTGCTCAAAGCAAATAAAATATCAAAATGGGAAAATATACAATGTATTAATTATTTTCCACGGATTATATCTATGACAAGACAAATAATCGCGCGATTTAGCTTTTCTAGTTATACTTATAACTACTTACAGCAAATATTTAAAATATGTAGTCAGTTTCAAAAGGTGAAAAAATATAAGTGCTGTGTGGCTGTTTCCTTTTGGCTAGTCGCTGTAGCGAGGGTCCTCGTTACAAGAACTCGTCGGGTTCGCGCGGGGCGTCCAAGTCTCGGTAGTGAATCACCGGACGGAATTCGGCGCCGCCGCCCCTTTAACAATCAACCATATTAACTACGTTAGAGGTAACTCACCCAGCACACAATAGCAAATTGCACGCTCAAACACTAGTTTTCTACTCAAAACCACACTGCATCAACTACTAGGTAGAAACAATGATTTCTGGTGAAATCTTAGCTTCGCAGGACCACAACCACCTTTGGTGATACAGATAACAAGGAATTTTACACACAGGGTTATGTTAAAGGTAACAAAATAAAAAATGGCATGTTAGATTTTCGGACAGTTTATTTGAAATTGTACAATAAAGAGATTTAGACAACATTGTAAACGTAAATAGTCCACCCTTTAGATTAGTAAAACATCGTGAAGAGGTTTACATTAGTATTTAATTTTATTAAGTCGGTAAATTAATTTAAATGTTGAAACTCTGAATGTTTAATTTTTTTATTGACAATTTTTTGCGAATTTAAGATTTTCCAATTTTCATGTAATGACAATTAAATACATATTAAAATATTATTTGTAAAATGGACACACGACAGTTGTAAAATGGAAAATGTTTACCCAAGTAAACAATTTTTTTATATTTGTTATTCCAAACTATCTTGGATTTGAAACAAAACGTTAAATTAATATAATTATCATTATAATACAAAATTGTATTATAATTTAATTTAGAATACTACATGCAAAATTATCAGCTTATCCATTATTAAAATGATCAGACACAACGGAATGCTTTAACAATAAATAACTATGAATCATATAAATTGTTTAAGTAATTGTAATAACTGAAAAACTCTTAAAAAAGTGGAAATTTTACTGAAAAACTTATTAGGACTATTACAAACCGCATTTATTTTTTGTTTACTCAGATAGGAGCAAGTTATTTTTTTTAAGTATTTAAAAAAAAATTGTTCGCTAAAAATTCTTTAAGTTATCGTTATCAATGTAGATCCCATTGCACGAGTTGGAATGACACCTTAAGAGGTTTTCAGTTATTTCAATAAGAGCTTGTTCTCGTCACACACATTTAGAATATGTCACCACTGTCCGGCAAGTCAAGATCGTTGTACGCAATTATAGGCCGGGACCGGTCCACGTTTTCCCTGGAAATTATTTCTCATAACTTATGACAATATTTATTGCAATTTGACAGGCAACATTTTAAAGCACCACATTTATAGAATAATGAAACGCTAAACCCAGATCAAATCGTAGCCACATATATAAATGAGCATAAATATAATACGTACATGAATTTCATGCATACAGGCAACATAATAAATCAAAACTATTAAGGTCATGCAAAAAATAGACATTAATCTAGATGTTGTTTTTGTTTACTAAACGGCTTCAAAACAAGCAGGAGGACGAGGTTTTTTTTGTTTTTTTTTTGGACGAGGAAACTGTCAGTACGTAGTGGAAGACAGACAGTTTCCACTACGTACAATAATGCGCATCAAAGAAGTTCGATAGTTTATAATCAATCCGTGCCGGGACGAGCAATTGTGAAAGAATATGAACAGCCGATCAATCAGTGCTAGATTCTGCAATCTTCTATCCGATTGTTAACAAACTTCGAAAAGAAGGAGGGTTTTATGTTTGAGTGTATGTATTTTATTTTATGTATGTTCACCACCAATTGAGGACTGATTTTCAAAATTATTCTTATTTTTTTGAAAGTTTATACTACTGAGGTGGTCCCATTGTCACCAAGTAAGAATCTGATGAACGGATCTCTGGGAAATCGAGGGCAAACCTCAAATTGTATATGTTTTTCATAAACTTTTTAACGCAATTCAGATATTTATGCCTGGTAATCATCATCTCACGTTGCTGTGCTGATGAAAAATATAAGTCAGGATCTAATGATGGGATCCAAATCGGTTGACAATGGCGAAAATATCGTTGAAAAACATAATAAAAAAGAATTGACATAATAAAAAAAGAATTGAGAACCTCCTCCTTTTTTTGAAATCGGTTCGATGTTAAAAAACACTATTTAATTTCGATAGTCAGTGACAAACGAAAAAACACCGACTTTCGAAATTTAAGTATTTATTTATACCTTTTATGGTTTTTTATTTGGGAGTTGGTTGTATGTATTTCTTTTCTGAAAAAGTTCACATCTAAACGCGAAAAAAATCGACTGCCCCATATATTTACGTGCGCATAACTCGACAAAACGTACCGAACGTTATTCCTAATGAAGAGTACAGCGTCCCTTTTCAGATATTGCGTATATTCTGTTACACGTTGTACATCTATATAAAAAGGGAAACTGACTAGACTGCTCAACACAGCCGAAACTACTGGAACATTGGTTTGAGCAAGGCTTCCTCTTGTGATGTAAAGTAGGTTTGAAAACGTTCAAATCTCATAAGATGCAAGTCTCAAAATCTCCAAAATGCAAAATATCTACATCCCTAAACGTTCAAGTTGCAAAATAGTCAAGTCTCAAAACAGCCCACTGAAATGAAATTCAAATGAAATTGAAATGAAATCCAAATAAAAGACCTTCTGATGAGGCCCATTGTGAGCGACCACGTTTCGGTTCCATAAGTCATCTCTGGCAACATGCACTGGTAATCATAGACTTTCATCTTGAGACACTGTGGTATGTGAGACGAGAAGATAGAACGCAGCTCCCCGAACGCCGCCCAGCCGAGTGGGATTCGACGGTTAACCTCTTCCTCGAAGTTAGCCCTACCGAACTAGACCGTTTGTCCCAGGTAGACGTTCTACAATTTCGAGTGTAGTCTCCGATCTGTATAGGTGCTAAATGGATATTTACCATGACCTTGGTTTTATCCATGTTCATCTTAAGACCCGCTCTTTCAAAAGCTCTATTGAGGTCACCGAGCATTGTACTGACGTCCTCCGTAGTCTCCGCAATTTATACGCCCTATGTCAGAAACGCGCATCAAATTTTTAGAAGAGTATTTTTAGACTTGGCTAGTTTTTATAACATGTATCTAAAAACTGGTCATGTCGAATCCTGAACCTTTATTTACCTTATTTCAGGATTATCTATAGAACTCGCCGCCCATATAAATCTCAATACTTTTTTCGCTGAAATCGACATTTAGGCATCCGTATCGTGGCACTTATGCGTATTTGACGTTTTGAGTAGGTATCTGACATTCAGCGTTTAATGCATTTCGCGTATTTGTAATTAATAGTGCAGAATCGATCTGACAATATGCGTATCTGACATTTTGCGTATCTGAAATAAGGTGTATAAATCCATTGATATATAATATATCTTTACTAATATATAAAACTGAAGAGTTTTTTTGTTTGCTCGAACGCGCTAATCTCCGGAACTACTGAACCGATTTGAAAAATTCTTTCAGTTAGATAGCCCATTTATCGAGGAAAGCTATAGGCTTATATATCATCACGCTAAGACAAATAGGAGCGGAGCAGTAATGAAAATTGTGACGCAGACGAAGTTGCGCCAGTCTAGAACTAGTCAATGTATAAATCACTTGAACGTTGGCCAATCGAGTGAAGTGCAATTTTTCTTTACCTTGGGATATCTTTTTTAGGCTTCCGTCTCGTGGCACTCACTATGCGTTTTTGACATTTTGTGTATCGGACATTCAGCGTTTATGGCATTTTGCGTAATTTGTCAGAAAGTTTCTGACGATTTGCGAATTAGACGTCTTGCAACGAAAAAATGCTCATAAAATAAACTACTGAGCTTATTCCACCGAATTGAAGTCGCTTAAAAACAACAGAGAAAACTGCGGACGCATTTCAGAACTGCAGCACAATTGACCTCATCTTTCATAAAAGTTACATTTCATTTTATGTGGTCTAAAGAATTTTCCTCTTCATGGAACCCCTCCCATTCAGAAATTATGACCTACTTAATCAAAAAACGGTCTAAGAAGTAGCACGGGTGCTCCTTGCTACTAATATAGAACACGTCTCCTTACAGGTTTTAAATTGTCCAATTTTTCTGAACAAAGCGCATTCCACACATTTCTGGGTCAAGGCCTTCAAGCTCCAGGCCGTCCGGGCTCAGTGTTCCCTCAGGGACGTGGCATACGCTACGCGTGTTCACACATATCTTAGAAATCTATAAAGTGCACAAATCGATTGGCAGTTATCGCAATGGCTAAAGGGAATTTTGTTTTGGCCGCTCAAGGTCATACAAAATTTGTCCAAACATGTTTTTCGTCCCTGACGGATCCCTTTTTTTTTTTTTTTTTTAAGGATGGGAAATCATCAAATGACTCCTCCCGCTCTGGGTGAAGCAAGAGGGAGTGTCAGATTCTTACTGACTAAAACCCATCCGTGTTCCTCCTGGTGCCCTTTGTGTTCCAAGGCTACGGCACCTCTTTCGAACAGATTCCGCAGCCCCAGCAGGCACCTGCCCTAGCGGGCCTCGTCTTCCACGCTGACATCTCTTTGAGGCGCGCTGGGATCGCAGCGCGCCGCCGACCCGGGCCTAGTTCTGATCAGACGGCGAGCCACCCACTGCTCGCCGTCCGCAGGCCCGCGCCTACGGCGGCCGGGAATCGTCCTGCGACTCCCGACGCCTGGGGCGTCTTCTTTTGTTGCGGCGACTGGGACGTGAGGTTTACCTCTCTCTCACACGTTCGGCCTCCTCCTTTGCTAGCATTACTGCTTCGCAGAAGGAGGTGATCGCTTCCCGTGCCTCCTCGCTCCGGACCAAAGATTGAACCAAGGCCGGTCGCGAGAGGTCGCCACCGCCGATCGCCTCGACGAGGACCCGGCGGTGCTCCGCCCAAGCAGGGCAGACCTCCACCGTATGCTCCACCGTGTCCTCCGGGCGATCCTCGCAGTGATGACACCCGGGCGCGTCCTCCCGCCGAATCCGAAACAGGTATCTCCCGAAACAACCGTGTCCAGTGAGTACCTGTGTCAGGCGGAAGGTGAGGACGCCGTGGCGCCGCTCCAGCCACTCCTCAAAGAGGGGACTTATCGCCTGGATTGTTGCGTGCCTAGCGCTGGGTTGCGACAGTCGCTGTCTCCATACCGCCATGAGGTCCTGCCGGAGCTCCGTCCGCCTTGCTGCGATTTGCCGCGGCAGAGGTGTCTCGCCCCGGCGTTGCGCCTCCACGCGCCACTCGTAAATGTGCGCGAGGGCTCTCGCCTCCAGATCCCATGGCGGCAGTCCGGCAAGGAGGCTCGCCGCCTCGCCAGAGACCGTGCGGTATCCCCGGGCCAGCCGGATGACCATGACCCTCTGAGACGCGTTGAGGTAACGGGCAGGTCGCTTCCTCAAAGTAGGCGCCCATACTGGCGCCCCATAAAGGGCCATGGACCGCACGACCCCCGCGTAAAGCTTCCGGCAGGAGGCATTTGGACCCCCTAGATTGGGCAGAAGCCGCTTGAAGGCAGCCCCGGCTCGTCCCAGTCTGGGAGCCAAACGTCGGAAGTGTTCGACGAAGTTCCATCGGCTGTCAAGGACGAGACCTAGATACGTCATCGTCGACCCGACGCCAATGTGAACCCCTCCCACCGTTATTTGAGATCCCGATGGTGGCCTGTTCCGAGAACCATGGATGCACATGGCTTCGGACTTGTGCAAGGCCACCTCGAGACCCAACTGCCGGATCCTCTCAACGACAATCGCAACCCCGCGTGTCATAGCGTTGGTCGCCGCCTGGTGCGACCTCCCCTGCGCCAGGACCAGCGTATCGTCAGCATAGCAGACAACGTTGACGCCGCCAGGGAGGTCGGCGCGCAGCACCCAATCGTAGCCGATGTCCCACAGAAGCGGCCCCAGAACGGAACCCTGTGGAACACCGCACGACATCTCTCGCCGGTTCCACTCTCCCAGGTGACCGGGGTAGATGACGGCTCTGTCCGTCAAGTAAGCCTCAACTACGCGACGGAGGTAGTTCGGCACCCGGTGATACCGAAGTGCCTCCCTGATGCAACTCCAAGGCAGGGTGTTAAAGGCATTGGCGATGTCTAGAGACACAGCCAAGACGACCCCGCCCCGGGAAACCGCGTCCCCCGTCGAGAGGGCTCTCACGCGCATGATGGCGTCTACCGTCGAGCGTCCCGTGCGGAAACCGAACTGGTTTTCCGCCAGATCCGGCCCCACCCTCACTAGGTGCTCGACGAGGCGGTTTGCAATTACTCTTTCAAAGAGCTTGCCCACCTCATCGAGCAGCACGATGGGCCGGTATGCGGACGGAGAGTCCGCGGGGCGCCCCGGCTTCTTAATGAGGACCAGTTTCCCCGTCTTCCAACGAAGTGGGAACTGGCCCCTCTCCAAGCATGCGCTTAGGAACCCTCTTAGTCGAGGCCCAAGAGCCTCCAAGGCCAGGACCCAAGCTTTTCCAGGTAAGCCGTCGGGTCCTGGGGCGGTATTTTTGGCCTTCAGCCTATTAACCGCCACTCTCAGGTCTACCTCAGTCACCTCAGGGGCATCGTCATCGTCGTCATCGGTGCAGTCCGCATCGGGCACCGCAGGTGGCGGAGCCATAGGCGGAGGAGTATGCTCCTCTCGCGAGGGGAATAAAGCGCTCACCACGTCCTCCACCAGCTGAGGCCGGAGACTCTGCGTCAAGGGAGGGGCCAGGTGCGGAGCTTATTCCGCACCATTTTGTAGGGTCTGGTCCCCACGGGTCCCCGTTCAGAGACTCCAGCATCTCCTTGCGAGCCAGATCCTTGGCCTGCAGGATCCCTGCTTTGAGGGCGGCCTTCGCCACTTTGTACTCCTCGTATAGCTCCGCCTCTCTGACCTGCGCATCTGAAGGGCGGATCCCTGACGGAACCCTGCCCGGATATGTGTGGATTTACGATTTTCTAACAAGAAATTTTGGTATTTCATGTAAGAAACTCAGCCCAGAAGGGTTTACATGAATTCGTTTAGTCGTCCAATTCCGAGGTGGTTAGAACTGCGGAAGCACTAATTGAAACTAACTGGATGTTTTTTTTTTATAGTAATTTGGATGACATTACAGTTCGTGGCAAATAAATTTGCCGCTCTGATACCGACTGAAACAAGACTACAAATGCCTACGCAGTACTTCTATCACACACTAACGCAGCGGCATGCTCCGCCGTACCATGCGCATCAGAAAGCCTGGTTTCAGAGTGGTGCAGTTATCTGAAGCGAACCTCAATTTTGAGTTCACGAAGTGGAATGTATTTGTTGGGGCATTCGGGAAACGAACTAGGAAATGCATGCTGGCTAGTCTTACAAATAATGTGGTGAAGCATAAGCTAGTGAAGATAGTTACCGGGGTCTGGAGAAGCGCGGATGGCGGGGCGCGTAGGCCGCGGGCGGCGCCCAGGCGCCCCAGCCCCACGCGCGCGCGCCCGGCCCGCCCGGCCCGCCCGGCCCGCCGCCGTACCTGCTGGAGGAAATAATTACAGGTAAAGCTAGGTGTTTCTACTTGTATTTTACTACTTTATGACATGTGACAGAATTCGATCTGTAAAAGAGACACTTCCGGATAGAGTATGAATACAACGTGCGTTAATTTTTCACAATCAAAGGAGGTATATTGATTTAACAAAAACCCAATGATGCAGTTTTAGTTTTCATCAAAATCGGGCTTGAGACTTCTTTGAGTGGTTTTTGCTATTCCGTATTAGTTCCGGATTTGAAATTCACTCCCACATGAAAAAATCAGCCTATTAATAATAACCTTTGGTATGTGACAGCATCATAAACTACTAAATAAATATTGTTAGAGTTGTCTGTAGGTGAATTCTGTCATTAATAAGTATTTGATCTGTAAGAGAAATTCGTGGCTAAATAATAACAGCCGCACGGGTCGATCTTCAAGGTTTGGCAACGCTTGCCAAGGATGGTCTGTGGATGGGTGACCATCGTAACATACGTTAAGCCATTGGTCCCGGCTGTCATTTGTAGATCTTTGGCAGTCGTTACGGATAGACAGAAACCAGTAAATCTGACTCCAGTCTTGCCATGAAGTACCGTGCTACCCAGTTACTGGGTTGTGGAGGTCTGGTAGGCAGCCGCTATTCGTAAAACACTGGTATTCAGCTAAATCCAGCTTGACTGGAAGCCGACCCCAATATAGTTGGGAAAAGGCTAGGCAGATGATGATGAGTAAGAAGTTGTCGATATGAGAGTAGCTTAGTACTGACGGTGCGGGCGGCAGCGCGTGCGGCGGCGGCGGCGCGCGGCCGGCCGGCTCCAGCTGCTGCGGGCGCCGCACGTCGCGCACGTACGCGTTGAAGTACGACACCTCGCGCCGCACCTCGTCCACCTGCCAGAGACAACACATCGTTATACCCCGCGTCCACACACTATACGTGGCAACACAGAAATGTCACTGTCAAATACATGTTTCAAGTATAAAATTCTAAATAGCTACGCTAGATGGCACAGTCTTCTTCGCGCACGTTCCCCTCAACAGAGCGTGCAGGAACCACAGGTGGCAGCACAGAAGCGACAATGTCAAGTATTCTGACCCTTAGAACTTCGAATATGCGAAACTAGATGTCAACGCCGTAAAAGTGACTCATTTTTAAGGAAAACTTACGAATCCAATTTTTGTGAACTCGATGTTGATTAAAAACTATCTAATGTGGTACAACACACCGTGCACAATTTACTATTTTTGTCTCTGGCTGTTACAGAATTCAAATTGTTCCATTCTGCGTTTTAGATACACATTAGGTATAGTTTTTCATCTAAATATCCATTTCAATAAAAAACAGAAACGCAAATTTGCCGTAAATGTGACGACTACACCTAGTCTGGGCTCAACGAACAATGACGTCGCGTAAGATGTGTTAAGATAAACCGCGTCGCCTACAGCAGTAGGTAAGTTTCACAATTACTGAAAAATATTGTGATCATATTTATATGCACAGAAAAAAAAACAATAAATAAAAAGGTAAAAAATTGAGATCGAATATGCATATCGATAAATTAAAATTAAATAAGGTAGGCTCAAAGGCCATAGTGTGTGAGTTACAGGATCAACTAATTAAAGATTTTATAAACGATATTGGCTGTAGAGACATGACGTGAGTAACAAGTCGATTACCTTTTCGCCGTGTTTGTTGAAAATGTGTTTTCTGATGAAGTCGGGACCTTTGAACTTCTTGCCGCTGAGAGGACACAGCCATTTGTCTTTTGCCAGCTCTTGTGTATTGGCCAGAATAAACTTTTCAACCTCGGCGTCCATATCCTGGGAACATAGGTTTTGAATGTGTAACGTAGTAGAGCGTCTAGGGCTTTTCACCTCAGACTTCTCATAAAGTGATTGTTATTAAAAAAACTCAAAATGGAATGTTTAGCTAATAATAGTTATTCAAAAAAATACCTATTAAAAATTTCGCAATTAATTTGAAAAATAAACTTATTAGATACTTATTAGGCTGTAGAATATCAAAAGACCTTTTTGTATTATTGTAGTTACCGATTTTTTGAATATGTAAACTTTTTATAGATATTATTAGCGAAACACTTCATTTAGAATTAATATATTTCATTCACTGTATTCAAAATGCGACGTTTTCACGTTTTTGACGACTGAGGTAACATGTTGGCAGATACATACATTCAGTCAAAAAAGTATCGGGAATGGATGATTTGTTTATGGTTCCAAATTCATATTTTTGTTTTTTTTTGTAGTTGTTAGATTGGCACAACTGTTTTCCATTTTGGCGCGGAGTTTGAGTTGCATCTGTTATTTATATTAAACACAGTGCTGGTTTTAGTAATATCATAATATAGTGTGTATTGCGAATTTTATAATGGACAAAAATATCGAACAAAGAGTTTGTCTTAAATTTTGCATCGCCAATGAAATTTCGTGTTCGGAGTCACTGAAAATGTTACAGAAGGCTTACGGTGAATCGACTTTATCAAAAACTCGTGCTTATGAGTGGTTCAAAGCGTTCAAAAGCGGTCGAGATGTGATGGAAGATTTGCCTCGCTCTGGTAGGCCGTCAACGTCTGCAACTGAAGTTAACATCGCAAAAGTGAAGTTTTGGGGGCCGAGTCACCCGCGTCCGTAGGAGAATACCCAATGTAAGACCCTACACGTGGTCCCCGGGTGGTGCTAATCAGGTGACACTAACTTGTGGTAGGCTTCGGCCGATGGCTTGTGACCACCCACTGGGCAAAGACGTACCGCCAAGCGGCTTAGCTGTGTTCCGGTACGATGCTCAGTGTAGCCAATTCAGAGGAGTTGGGTCGAAATAGTTGTTCCAATGCAGGCAGACCAGCCAGGCTAGCCCTGGCATGGGCGTATCGGGAGACTAGTCTTGGAGGGTAGCGGGATCCGAGGCACGGTGCACCGCTGGCCGACCGCAGATAGTTGGGGGCCCAAGTAGTGTGCTAGCCACACATGAAAGGCTGCCCCGCCATCTGACGAAAAATCCCGGAATGCACCATCGTGCTGGTTGGCGACCAGATGAAAGGGCCCGATGGACATTCCCGGGGGGGCTCGGGCGTCCCCGCAGTCTCCTGACTAGTCCCCCAAAGATGTCGTCCTGTCAGGGCGTGCCTGAAGGTTAGCAGCTTGGAACCTCATTTCACTTCCTTCTCCTCAACCTCCATCACTTTAATGAACAGGAATAAAAAGAGAAAAGCTGTACAGCGGCAGCACGTCCTTTCGCATAAAGTGCACCTCTCTAATATACGAGGTCTGCACTCAAATCTCGCCGCAGTCCATCACCATCTTGAGACCGAGAAACCAGCGCTCTTGTTCCTGTCGGAGACGCAGATCGGATGTCCGTCGGACGTGTCATACCTGTCTTACCCTGGGTTTACCCTGGAGCACCACTTTAGACCCCGCGCGGGCGTATGCATGTACGCCCGGGACGACATCTGCTATCGGCGTCTCCGCTACCTTGAAGACTCCAGGTTCTCAACGCTGTGGGCTATGGTGGACACAGGTCTAGACAAAATTGTCTACGCATGCGTCTACCGTTCGCACAGCGGTGATTTGGAGACAACTGGGCTTACACAGCACCTGAGTGAGACGGCGGATGCGGCTCAGCAGCGGTACCCTTCTGCCCAATTGGTGTTACTGGGGGACTTCAATGCCCACCATCAGGAGTGGCTCTTCCCATACCAGTGCACAGACCATGCTGGACGAGAGACGCGAAAGCTAGCGCTTGCGTTAAATCTTACCCAGCTGGTCCAGGGGGCAACGAGGGTGCCGGATGTTGATTCGCACACTGCCAATTGCTTGGACCTTCTGCTGACAACAGATCCAGACCGCTATTCGGTGTCGATTTCATCACCACTGGGTAGTTCCGACCACTGTCTGGTGAAGTCTGTGTCTGTCTACTCTCCGCCCGATCCTAGCCCAAGAGGCACCCGGCGGGTATGGCGATACAAGTCAGCAGATTGGGATGGCATGCGATCTTTCTTCGCATGTTACCCTTGGCAGCCTACTTGCTTTTCTTCCACTGATGCTTCGTCGTGCGCGGACGCCGTGACGGATGTGTTGCGGAGGGGAATGGAGTACTACATTCCGTTCTCTAACATAGCAATATCTGGCGAAGCTCGTCCTTGGTTTGGTGCCGAGTGCAATCGCGCCGATGCGCTTAAGCACGCGGCGTACCTAGCATGGGTCGACGCTCGTACGCGCAAAGCAAATGACGTGAGTCAGAAGAAGAGAGCCTTCAACAGGGCTGCTAAGTCCTGCAAGAAGGTGTTGCGGAGGGCTCGGTTTGACCACATTAGCCGAATAGGGAACAAACTTGCTTCATACCCAGCAGGTAGTAAGGCTTTTTGGTCCCTGGCTAAGTCGGTCGAATCGAACTTCTGCCGCCCCTCACTACCACCACTGCTGAGACCCGACGGGACGCTGGCCCACTCCGCTGAGGAGAAAGCGAACTTGTTTGCTTCTTTGTTTGCGGAATCTTCACGTCTGGATCCTGGCGGCGCGACGCCCTCCGCCTCTCCTGGTGAATGCGAGTCCAGTATGTCGAACATTCGCATTCATCAGAAGGACGTCCGTAGGGTACTGCGTAACCTAGACGTGAACAAGGCTAGTGGTCCCGACGGGATACCGGCAATTGTTCTGAAGACTTGTGCGCCTGAGTTGTCTCCGATCTTGACACGCCTATTTCGCCTTTCGTTTGCGACTGGAAAAGTGCCGAAGGCTTGGAAGCAAGCTAACGTGCAGCCCGTGCCCAAGAAGGGTAGTCGAGCTGACCCGTCGAATTATAGACCCATCTCGGTAACGTCCATACTCTGTAAGACTATGGAACGCGTGCTGAATCATAAGCTCCTGGCGTACCTAGAAGCGAATGATATCCTTAGTGACCGGCAATACGGGTTTCGCCGAAATCGGTCAACTGGGGATCTTCTAGCGTATGCCATTCACATCTGGAGTGAGGCCATAGAGAAACACGGGGAGGCACTGGCGGTCTCCCTTGACATCTCGAAGGCCTTCGACAGGGTCTGGCACGATGGCCTTATTAGTAAGCTTCCTTCCTTCGGTCTGCCCGCCGGTTTGTGTGATTGGATCGCAGATTTCCTGAGTGATCGGTCTATCCGAGTGGTCATAGATGGCTGCTCGTCTGGACTGCTGGATATTAATGCCGGGGTTCCTCAGGGGTCGGTGCTTTCGGCAACACTGTTCATGCTGCATATTAATGATCTGCTTAAACCCGGTACCTTTGGGTATGCAGACGACAGCACTGTTGCTGAGAGATACGTGTCCGACGCACGAGCTGGTGGGTCGCAGATCCGGTCTCTCCGGGAGGCAATGGTTGAGCGCTTGAACGTGTCCCTACAGGCGGTCTCTGATTGGGGCGATGCCAATCTGGTCAAGTTCAATGCTGCTAAGACCCAAACCCAAGCGTGTCTATTTTCCGCCAAAAGGAGCCAATTCCGCCCAGCTCCATCTTTCCGCGGTGAAACCGTGCCGATAACCGACCATCTTGAGCTTCTTGGGGTTACATTAACATCTACTCTCAATTTTGGCCCTTACATAGAGGCAAAAGCTCAAGTGGCTGCAAAGAAGTTGGGGATTCTGGCTAAGGTGAGACGGTACTTCACGCCGGAACAGCTGCTCAAACTCTATCAAGCGCAAGTTCGATCGTGTATGGAATACTGCTCTCATCTTTGGGATGGATCTGCCAGATACCAGCTTGATGCCCTTGAGTCAATTGAGAAACGAGCCAAGAGGATCATCGGCAATGAGAGGCTCGTCGCATCGAAGCTCCAAAGTCTTGAACATCGACGACGAGTTGCTAGCCTGTCGGTTTTTTACCGGTTGCATTTTGGGGAATGTGCGACGGAATTGCATAATTTAATTCCGCCAAGCCCGTTCCATCATCGGACCACAAGACGAACGGCGATGCGCCACCGGTACATGGTGGACATCCCACCCATACGCACAAAACGTTTTGGGAACACATTCATAGTGCGTACAGCTAAGGAGTGGAATTCCCTGCCGGAGTCTGTGTTTCCTGATAGCTACAACCTGGGAGTCTTTAAATCAAGAGTGAATAGGTTATTTCTAGGCAAGCGTGCTCCATCTTCGACCACATCCTCGCTTACCATCAGGTGAGATAGTGGTCAAGCGCGTGCCTATAAATAGTAAAAAAAAAAAAAAAAAAAAAAAAGTGAAGGAAATAGTGACTGAAAATCCCCATTCAACTCTGAGAGAGATAGCCGCCGTACTTTCTGTATCTCACGAGTCGATCCGTACCATTTTAACTAATCATTTGGGTATGAAACATGTTGCTGCTCGGCTAGTTCCAAAAGATCTGAATTTTTGCACCACGACAATGCGCCTTCGCACAAGGCTATCATTGTGAACGAATTTTTAACCAAACACTCAACAAATACCATCCAGCAACCACCATATTCACCAGATATGGCTCCTGCTGACTTTTTTCTTTTCCCTAAACTCAAATTACCACTTCGTGGCACCCGTTTTCAATCGATAGAAGACATAAAGGAGAATTCGCGGCGAGAACTGAACTCAATTCCGGAAGCAGCGTTTAAAAAATGTTTTGATGAATGGATTATTCGTTGGCGCAAGTGTATCGTTTCTAAAGGAGCATACTTTGAAGGTGATAAAATAAATTTGGATGAATAACAGAAATTTTGTGTATTATTGATCTTTTCCCGGTACTTTCTTGACAGAGTAGTATTATATGTGTCTGCAATATAGGCAACCTTGGCAGATATTATATTGATGGTCTAGAAGACAAAAGTGCTGATTACAGATCTAGCAATTATTCAGGAGGACAGTTTTAGTTATTTTATGTTTGAAAAGCTTGAACTCATAACTTTATTGTAGGTAGAGTGTATGGGTGTGTGTGGGGTGTGTGGGTGTGTGGGTGTGTTTATAGTGGATATATTTAGTTAAGTATTACCTGTGTAATCATTGATTATAAATAGAAACATCCGTTTTCAGCATATAGTGTAAAAAATAAGTTTTATAAAAAATGTGTCACTTACAATTGTATGTACACTAAAGTGATTTGTAAATGGTTACTTAGGATTATTGTGTATTGTCTATTTATTACAATAATTTGAAGGATTTAAGAAGAAACTATAACTATTAATGTTTTTATATTAAATAAAACACTTAAACATTTCGTATTATCACTTACATACAAAGGATTGTGAAAACCTTTATGAAATTTAAAACCTAAAATTAAAATGAAATTATTTTTATAAGTTTTGTGATCAGTTGTTCATTATAATATTTAACTAACGCGGCCATTTCTTTATTAGTTCTTGTTAGTCGGTATCATCAGATTCTGAAAAATGGTCAATTATGTTTTCTTCATCAATAGATGGTATATTTAGTTTTACATAGTATTTTTTTTACTTTTGATAGGCACACGTTTGACCACTATTGTAAGCATTAAGCAATTAGATTGTAAGCAATAAATCAGTCGGAGAAGCTTGCCTATAAGTATCTATCCTATTTACTTTTGACTTAAAGACTCCCAGGTTGTAGCTATCAGGAAACACAGACTCTGGCTGGGTATTCCACTCCTTGGCTGTGCGCACAATGAATGTGTTCCTAAAACGTTTTGTGCGTATGGGTGGGATGTCCACCATGTACCGGTGGCGCATCGCCGTACGTCTTGTAGTCCGATGATGGAACGGGCTTGGCGTAATTAAATTGTGCCATTCCGTCGCAAACTCCCCAAAACGCAACCGATACAGAACAGACATGCCACAGTCTATGCTCAAGACTTTGGAGCTTCGACTCGACGAGCCTATCATTACCGATGATCTCCTTGGCTAGTTTTTCGATTGACTTAAACTTAAAGCAGGTACCTGGCAGATCCGTGCCAAAGATGGGAGCAGTACTCCATACACGATCGAATTTGCGCTTGATAAAGTTTGAGCAGCTGTTCTGGCGTGATTAAGTACCGTCTCACCTTTGCTAAGATCCCCAACTTTTTGATAGCCACTTGAGCCTTTGCCTCTATGAAAAGACTAAAGTTGAGGGTAGATGTTAACGTAACACCAACCAGCTCAGGTCGGTCGGTTATCGGCACGGTTAAACCTTGGAAAGATAGCGCTGGATGGAATTGGCTCTTTTTAGCGACAAAAAGACACATCTGGGTCTTAGCAGCATTGCACTTGACCAGATTGGCATTGCTTCATTCAGAGAGAGCCTGTAAGAACAGGTTCAACCGCTCAACCATAGCTCCCGGAGACCGGTTCTGCGACCTACCAGCTCGTGCGTCGGACACGTATCTCTCAGCAACAGTGCTTTCGTTTGCATACCCAGAGGTTTAAGCAGATCATTAATGTGCAGCAAAAACAATGTTGCCGAGAGCACCGACCCCTGAGGAACCCCGGCATGAATGTCCAGCAGTCCGGACGAGCATCTATGATTACTCGGATAGACCGATACCGAGATTGCTATACCACTAAGTGCGAAAGAGATTTATTTTTATGTCTTTTTCATACTTACTAGTGAAGCAATGTTGTATCCTGCTGTCAAAATGGACTTTTAAGATTTTGGTGACTTTAATACTCGTAATCAAGAAAACTAACAATTATTATGATATACGTTAATGATTTAAAAATTCAATTAAAAACCTTAAGCAACCACTGTCACTATTGTTATTAAATCATTTACAATTGTCTACATTTCTACATCAATTGTCTATAATAGTCCGTTAGTTAGTGTATAGTCTGTAATAATATTTTTAGTGATGTAATGATCTTAAAGGACTTATCCTTTTTGTGCCTTTTCCTGACTGAGTGCCACAGCTATAACAATATCACTTAAGCTGTTCGTTCATCGTACTCCTTAAGACTATTATCACTTAATACATTAATTGTGTACCGAACATTTTTGAATGCCAAAAATCGTAAATATACTTAGATTTTTCGTGTATCGCGATAAACACAAGTAAAATACTTGAGAATCATTTAACATGTTTTATTATTTTTAAGATGATAATTAACTGTCATTAAGTTTAATGAGTTCTAGTTGATGTCAATTAATTCAAATGAACAGAGCAAGCTCATTTAGTACATATGGAATTTAAAAGTCAAAACATCTAAATTTTGCACTTAGCACGTTTGTCTTTTAGTCAGTTAGAGTATGACACTCCCTTCCGTTCCGACTAGAGCGGGAGGAGTCATTTGATGATTTCCCATCCAAAAAAACGGCCACAATATGACGTAAAACTCTTTACCTTAATTCCAAGTTTGTGCAACTCTTCGTCCGAAAGTGGTTTAACGTCTTGTAAGAATGCAGACATTTTGCCTTCAAATGTTTTGACGTAGTCCTGAATCTCTTGCTGAGTTGGCTACAACAAACAAAATAAAACTTATTATTGTAGGTAGTAAACTTATTCTTTTTTACACAAAAATCATACAGATGCAAACATGGGACAGCTTATGTACAAAGGTGAGATGAACCCACAATCGGTTTTTCTTTCAGAAAACCCCAGTGGTTTGCAAAATAGGAAAGTGTACCTAACAGCCTATTCCCAAGATTAACCCTGATTTTAATCACGTCACGGTCCCTTTGTTCACACTAATCGGTTGTCGGCCACGGTCGACGTTGGTGCCAATTTTTAACACTACGCAAGGCGACTGATCGCAATGGACATCGAAAAAGTTCTTGTTGTGATATAAGTATAATTATTTATTTAAAAAGAGAACGAACAAAGACAGCTAAGGAAAATAAAAATATTGGGTCCACCCAATGCTGAGGGAAAAATTTAGTTTGGGAACATTTCAGAACTTAATAACAGAATTGAGAAGTGACGTAATTATGTTTTTCAATTTTGTAAGATGTCAATAGCTACATTCATGCGATGTGTGTGTGCGCGATCAGCGGCATCGAGTGCAGCGACGCAAGAGTGGGCGGAACAAGGGGTAGCGGGGGGAGGGGTGTCCGATAAATGTGAACTGCGTCATACAGTCATAGGCGAGCGAGAACCGACCCGATTTTTTTGAGGGCTGGCAAAACACGCGACATTTCTTGTCGACGTCGACACAAAATCGGTGTCAGACACTTGTGAATAGAATAGCTTCATATAAGATGCTCAGCCCAGTGGCAGACCATTCTATATAAGATCGTTGCAGCCAACATCCAATAACCGACAAGACGGAACGGGCTGTTACACAACCAAACCACAACTAAACATCAGCATTACCTGCTTTGAAGTACCAATGTTAATTAAACTCTTACCTTATTAGCAGGCGGTCCAGATCTCGCGTGCATGATACCGCAACGGTTTGGCATTTCATCTTCGTAGGGATATTCACAATGATTATAGTAATCAACTGAGTGTACAATACGCAGGTACAGTACGAGACGGTCTAACACTTTCATAAACTCAGGGTCGGGTTGTTCGCAGACCACAGAATCTGACGACGCTTCGAGACCTAATAATTCCTCCTCTTCTGTTGACGCTTCTTCTATTAAATGCTCCGTTATCTTATGAAGTACCGGGTTCTTCGAGTTCAAACTAAAGCTCTGCAAAAAAAAAAAAATATTTTTTTTTTACCTGAAGGACTCCAAGGACGATATTTTTCGAGGGCATGTATTCTTTGCCACGCCCGACTACCTAAACAACTCGATGGATTTTAACAAATGAGATATCATAAACACTGAAATTGAATTAAAATGTGAATGTATGTATGGATCGAGTAAAATTATATTAGGTAGGTGAGTAAGAGTTATTTAATCGCAGATACTTTCTATACATATTTAGTAGTAACTTAGCTGATTACGTAGGCCCAATCCTGTAGTTATACCCTTATAATAAGACCCATATAAGTTGAATCTTTTTTAGGGTTTCGTAACTCAAAAAAAAAAATAACAATCCCTTAATAGAATCATTTCGTTTTAAGTCCATCGGTCTGTCTGTTAGTCTGTCAAGACCCTTTTAGTAAGAAACGCGTGTAGGTATCAAGTTAGAAATCGATTAAATGCAAGGTCTACGATCCTTTGAAGTTCTAAAAAGTTAAGTTATGTTATTCAAACTTATAACTTGTTTTTGTGGTTTTTAACTGTTATTTCAAGCTGGTTATATGAAACTAGCACTTCACCCGCGACTTCGTTCGCGCGGATTTAGTTAGTACTTCACGAACTTCATCTCCCCGGTAAATTACTTATTAATTAATAGACTAATCTGCCAGCAGTTCGCCCTAACTGAAATATTTTTCTTACTTAAGAGTATTTTTATACCCATCATAACTTTTAAACGAAAGGTCCGATTTGAATTATTTGAAGTGTAATTTACTTGTACATAACCAACCTTAATTATTAAACAATTTTAATAGATATGGATTAATATAATGGTACTAAAATCACCACTATTCCATGTTACCCGGGTTTTGATTGAATAATTTGAACAAAAAGTGGTAATTGTGACTTAACCATAATAGTTAGATATATACCCTCGCGGACTTTTTTGTAGATATTGATGTCTTCTATAAAACTGTAGTACATCACTTTGCTCTGTTGTCAATAGTTTCCGCAGCGTACGCGATATAAGGATCTTTTTTGGTACTTTTTTCACACCTTGGGTTACATTATCGAAGTTTTGAAACGGATCTCTAACTTTTTTTTTAATATTCTATAGCCTATGTCCATCAGGGATAATGTAGGATTCTAATGGTGAAAGAATTTTTCAAATCGGTCCACTACTTTCGAAGCCTATTCAAACAAATAAATCTTTCATCTTTATAATATTAGTGTAGATAAATAAACAAAAGCCAACGAAATAAAAATACGGCGGTATACGTGACATATTTTGATACTCGCAATTATATAACCAAAGAAGACATATTGCGGCACCCTCAAATTAATTGGGATACGAGCAAGAGAAGTATGAATGATAAGCAAGATAATACAACAAGTTGTGACTTTGTACCAGCTCATTCCTGTTCGCCTGGCCACCGTCTTTATCTTGGTCCACAGAGTCTTCGTGCCAAAGTTTGGTGCGTGAATCCAATAAGTGCGCGAGCCGGGCCGCCAGGCGAGCGTCCGCGCGTAACACCGGCCGCTCCAACGTGATGCCCGACACTGGACGGATGCGACGTTGCAGGTCTCGGTTGACTATGGCGCCCAGTTCACACTCTCGTAACTATAGATAAATTAAAATAAAACAAAAAAAAAAGAAGAAAAAACCTGTAAACACTTTTTTTTATTTAACTTTACTTTTTAGGGTTCCGTTCCCGAAGAGTAAACAACGGAACGCTATTACTAAGCCTCCGCTATCCATCTGTCCGTCCGTCCGTCCGTCCGTCTGTCTGTCAGCGGGCTGTATCTCAAGAACCGTAATAGGTAGAGAGCTGAAATTTTCAGATTGTTGTTTTTGTTTGTTGTTTTGTATTGTGTTCATTGCCGCTATAACAACAAATAATAAAAAATAAGGTTTATGGTACGGAACCCTTCGTGTGCGAGTCCGACTCGCACTTGGCCGGTTTTTTAACTTACTCGTATATTGTTTAGATTCCAGCAGATATCTTTGATGTTGACGTCTCGTCGGAAGGTGACCCAACCACGACGGAACCAGCGACGCTCCGGAAGTGGGTCAGCCAGAGCCACGCGTAGGAAGCCGCCGTAGCGCTTACACATCTAAAATAAAATAAAATGTTGGGTTCGTCAGTTATTACTAAACCATCCAGTTTCCAAGATAAAGCTACGGCACACGAAGGACATCAACCCGGCCCTTCAGTCATTTGGACGAACGAGTAGTGTTGAAGTATGTTTTTCAACAGAGTAATTAAAAAATGCTATCTATGACGTGTACGTCTCAGACGACACTTAAGCGAGAGACACACAGGTCCTACGCACGCAACGTATGCAACGCTTTTGTACAAAAACAAAAGCGAAGTTGTTTTTGTATAGTTTTTCATACAAAATAGTCCAGATATCATAATGCGTTGCATACGTTGCGTACATGGGACCAGTTTGTCTCTAGCATTACGATTTTCACTTGAAGATGCACTGTATACGATAAAAAACTAAGTTGCTGTATACGGATATGGCAAACTATAACCATGTATTTTTTTTACTGAGACTCGAAGTCATTAAATATGTTTTAATGCAGTAATACAACTTAATGAAATCCAATGCTACCTTTGAGTATGAATTGGTAGCATCAGTATTTATCCCCAGCAATCTCTTTTCAATGTTCTAGTTTTAGCCATTATCTCAAATTTGCTGAGGCGTGCAAAAAAATATACTGAACATGCACAATTTTGAGATGGTTTTTGCATAGTGATGAATAAAGAAAAACGCAAGTGACTCACAGCTTCGACTTCAGCTTTGGTGATGGTGGGTGCCAAATTCCTTAAAAATATGGAAGTAGTTTTGTGTAACGCGCGGCATTCTTTCTTTTCAATGACGACGTCACTGACCGACTCGGCTTTCTCGTCGCCACTCTTTTCCTTCTCCTTATCATTTTCAGCGTTGGTCCCAACAACTTTCTCCACACTTGGAGACTTCGACTTCGACTTTTCCTTAATTTTCGGGGTTTTGTCGGGAGTCTTAGATTTAGATTTGGATTTACGTCGGCTGGTGACTTCGCCTTCGTCTTCTGAACTAGATGAGGAAGAACTCGACGATGATGAGCTAGATGATGACCCTGGTGGTGCTGTTTATGTGAAAGAAAACTTTCTTAACTAAAAATAATTATTCAAATCGGTCCAGCCGTTCACGCGTGATGTCTTGACCAAGGGAAACAGGGATTCTTACTACTCTATACAAAATACAGGGATTCTTACTACATAATATCAAAATAAATTCAATCGGAGCCGGACAGTTGGGTACTGTTCCTTATTAGATACATCGAGAACTAAGTGTTAGTATTATGTTCGAAACTATTTATTTTTCGAAGACTTGTTCTAGGGCTTTTTGTAATAATTTTAGATAATTATTTAGTCCCCGCCACGAGAACCTATAAATTTTGTAAACACACATTTAATTAATTAAAATGGTTGTTCCTTGAGTCAGTCAGACGCGTACCACAAAAACAGCGTTATATATCGACAAAATATAACCCGACCAAATGAAATTTCTCGTTAGTTTCGTATTGCATGCATGTTACTTTAGAGTTGATTGAATTTAGGATTATTTATTGTCGTTACGTAACTTACTAGTTCTTTGATAACTAAAAATGCGTTTCTCGTGACTGGGAATACAGAATATGACATTAAAGTTATGGGTTACCAAAAGGAACACGTTGTATTTTTTTGTTGTTATTAATATTTTTGGATATCAGCAATCAAATATTTTGTGTGGATTGCGAATATATAGTAAACATACAGATTGACCTAGTTGCGATAACAATATTTGTACATGCAATACTTATATCTACATTCCAAAGATTAAACACAATAATGATATATCTAGTGAAATCTATCGAAAAAGTATTAAGAGTGGTGATTTAAAAATATTATACAATGTTGTGGAAGAAAAAATCATTATTTATCATTACAATAATGAAATAATTTAATCTGGTGAAACCATATAATTAATCATACATAGTGATGAAACACGATCACGTATTACCATTTTCGCACCCAAAAATTGCCGTTAACCTAAAATCAGATTTTTTATAAAATTATGTAATACTACCAGAAATGTTCGCTATGTACGAATTGACGAAGCACGCTAACGTAATTTTCGCCCTGTCAAAAGAAATTGAAGCGACCATGAAACAGTTAAATGTCATATTTCACTCACGAGGTTCCTTCTCTTTTTCTTTTGTCTCTGCAGTGTCGGGTTCAGTTCCTGTCGAGTTGAAGCGAGAGAACAATTTTGCCTGCTCCTGAAGATGACGCAAATGGGGATCAATGTCCATAGTGAGGGGTGCCGTCGATTTGGGCGACTCAGGCTTTTTGTTCTCTTCTTTCTGTAACCAGAAAATAAGATAAGTCATTCACTACCAAAGTACTGATGTTTGCTATAGGCCTTCCGATTAACTGAACCGTTCGCCTCAGTAGTTGCACGCGGGTCAAGGAGGGGTGCGATCACATGGTGCAGGAATTGAGTCAATCGACCACTGGCCACCGACAACACCCGTCTCGCACCGCGTAACTTTCTCTACCACCGCCTCAATTAAACGGTAAAAGCAGTTACAGCCTATTAATATATTGCCACCTCAGTAAGGTGTGGCTTATATTGGAGAATGATATATGTACTTCGACTTCTGATCGTATTCATTAGTTTGGGAAAGGAAGCACAGATTGCAGAGCACCAAGTAACTTAATACAATTAAGGGCGAATTTCACCAATTGAATCTAAGCGCGATCATGTCGAGATGAACTCAGTTCACGCCTTTATGTGAATTTATAATACCATTTTTTATTTCAGCTATACAAATGAATGGAGTTAAAACTAGTTATAATTACTGGTGGTCGATTTTCAGAAATCACCGTAATAATGGTCTCCATCTATCTCTGTACCAAAATCCATCAAAATTGGTAAGGCGATTTAGGCGTTACAAACAAACAAAACTAATTACATGAAATTCTGAAAAAAAAAAAAATGCAGGTAGTATATAGTTCTCGTTTAAGATTACAGGCAAAGCTATAAAAAATCTATGTTTTTAAATGAACATGTAAACATATGATACATTCGGAAACGTTTGCGCGCGACCGGTTTTACTTTGTGTTGTGTAGTGACAAAGAAATGTTTTCTATGCAATTCTTATGGCGCGGCGGTTTGCTGTACAAACGGTGAAATGCATCGTAATTGTAGTCCAAGCACGTACGTTTGTACCTACTAGTTTAATACTAGTCATACTATTAGTAGAATTTAAGCAAACCTTATTTTCAGTTTCTTCTTTTTCCTCCTTCACTTTCACGTCATCGACATCTATTACAACTGGCTTGTCAGCATCAATTTTATCTAAAAAGATTATTAAAAAACTTGATCAGCGCAAGACTGTCATACTCATAAAATTATGGTGACTCATAGTAGAACATAAAGGTTGAGAAATCGAAAAAATGTCGTAATATTAGGGGCAAAACAGGGGAGCTAAAATTGAATGACAACACGCTTTGACAGTAACTATCAAATCGTGTTATCATTAATTCTTAGTTAGGTGATCCAGAGTAGAATACGCCCGCAACTAAGCCCGAAACTACGGACTTCAGGCTTAGAGAGTAGCCCCCCTGACCTTAATATGTTTTTTAATATTTGTTGAGTATTTATTAGGGATTGATAAAACTTTAAATTGCCCCTGGAAAACTATAGAATGCTTATTGGAGGAGCTCGTGGCTAAATAATAATAGCCGCACGGGTCGATCTTGAAGGTTAAGCAACGCTTGCCAAGGTTGGTCTGTGGATGGGTGACCGTCTTAACATAACGAGTTTCCTCCGTGCCTCGGAAAGCACGTTAAGCCGTTGGTCCCGGCTGTCATTTGTAGATCTTTGGCAGTCGTTGCGGATTGTCAGAAGCCAGTAAATCTGACTCCAGTCTTGCCAAGATTTACCGTGTTACCCAGTTAATAGGTTGTGGTCTGGTAGGCAGCCGCTCCACGTAAAACACTGGTATTCAGCTGAATCCGGTTTGACGTGAAGCCGACCCCAATGTAGTTGGGAAAAGGCTAGGCAGATGATGCTTATTGGAAAATCCATTCAATAAACCATGAAAAGGGGGTTTTGGACAGTACCTGCTTTGTCATTAGCATTGGCAGTAGCCAACTGTGGGGGGGGTTCATCAAGCTCCTTCAAATCTTCTTCAGTGCCACCCTCTAGTTTGATAACAACAGTATCCAGAAGCCTGATCAACTTCTCGGACTTGTCTATATCTACCGAGACCTTGTCCAGTTCCCCTGACTCCAATAACTCGAGAAACACGTTGAGTCGATTCTGTAATACATATTTTGTAATACAATAGGGAATATGCATGAAAAAGATATTTATCATCTGTACAGTTTATCTAAAAATATACACAAATTTAATACTAACAGTGAAAATAGAATCAAAATTAGTCGAAAAATAAAGGAGATATAATTATTTTAAACAAATATATCTGTTCCTCTCGCGAAAACGCTGTTTTCTATGGCAGCTGTATAAACGTCATAGACGATGACGTCAAAGTTTACATCGGACTTCTCTTTCTAATTGTAATCTTTGAAGCTTTATAACTTCATCGCTGATGAAGGTATTTAAAAAATAATTTCATACTTGTTTACTAGAGCTAATAAGTATTTCATTTTGCAAATAAAAAAATCGCATGCATATTCCCTATTGGAAAAAAAAATTAGTATAAATCAGTAAGAACATATTATTTCCTTTACCTTCAAAGCACCTAGCTGCTCTTCTTTACGTTTTACAGATTCTTCGGGGTGGTATTTGATCTTGAACCTTAAAAAACAAAATAGTTCTATTATTTTGTGTGTCATTTAATGTTGGCAAGTCTATTAACACTAGAGAAATAAATTTCATTAACCGATTTTAATACAAAAAATACTTTGTACCCAGTTTACAGTACAAAAAAAAAATACGATGTTCATCAAACAGACTACCTACGTCTGTATTAAACCATAAAATACACTCGCGAGCAAATAAACTGTAATCACTTCATCGCGCGTTGCTCAAAACAGTTTTACAATTTCTGATTATGTTATTCTGTCACCTTGAAATTATATCAAAAACGTATAACACCCCTCTTTGTCGGGGATAAAAAAATAAAATTATCTATTTTTCTACCTTACTTTAGGCAGTTATTGCAATAGGTCGAAGTTGGACGTCTAAATTAATAGGAAATGAAAAGATAAAAATTGTATTAAAAATTTATGTTATTTACCCCTCATTCTTTCGTGTTACCTCCCCTGGCTCTAGTGACTGTCTGTAAATGGTTTTTATTGACCAACTCAGTCGGTCAATAAAAACATTTACAAGCAGTCCTGATGGAATCCTGTGTGATGTCCTGCCACTCTTCGACTAAAACAGTTTTCAGGTCTTCTATCGACGCCGTCTATTTTCAAATCGTCTCACAAATGTTCAATCGGATTCAAAGCAGGAATGAGGGCTGTCCAGTCTAGAGTGGGAATATAGACTTATTCCAGGTACTTTCTAGTCACTTCACTGCAGCTGTGTGGCAGTGGGCATTATCGTGCATTAGCACCTCCACTAGGTACTGTTAGATATCTGCTCTGTTTTTGCTTCAATAGAAATCCCCGCCGATATCATACAGAATGCCATTGCTTTTGGAAAACAGCATTGTGCGATTCGTTCCCCCGGTCTCCTACAGACTCTATTTCGACGTTCGCTACCCTGCAGGCACATCCTGGTTTGGTCCAAGAATAGGACTCAGCTCCATTGCTCCATATCCCAATATAAGTGATCGCAAGCAAACTCAAGCCGGGCTTGTCGGTGGGCTGGAGGCAAATTGGGCTGCTGCTGGATGTCCACCCTGGTCAGGTGGCGATTTCGGAGAGAAGAAGTGACAATAAATTGGTCATCTCTTACCGAAGTGCATCGCTGTCGTCCAGATCCTGGTCTCCGGACTAAGTTTCCAGTCTCCCTGAACCTCTGTATACCTTCAAGACACAAGACTGACTCAGAAGTTGTAGAGCGATAGTACGCTGAGACAACCCTTGCTGGCTTAGGATGACGACTTGAGTGGCTGCTATGTGGGGTTTCCATTTTCTTTTAGCTTTAGTGTTTTGTTTAAAAAAAAAAAAAAACTTTTTTTTTACGTTCCATAAGTTGAATAATCTTTGGTTATAATATAGAAAGCTAACAAAATAACCTTTCGAATGATATCCCACGATCTATACAAAAGTATACTTACTTAAAGTAAAAAAAAATATTTTGTGTAACGCCTGATGTAGTGATTCCAGTTTATTGCTCGCAAGTGTAGTTATGCAGGAAAAGGAAAATTATTAAAAAAAAAAAAAAAAATATGTTTCAGCCCTTACACATTGCCGATTTTTCAATACCCAGTAAAACCGCTAGCTAAATTTATCGTATATATTACCGAACAATATCGTACTTAAATACAATATCAAGATCTTATCCAAATATTTTGAATTTTTCAATCGCTTTTGAAACTGTTCTATACAGGGTGTAACAGAAATAACGCCTAACTTGAATACGGGGTTATTTTACGCATCAATATGTTCTATTTTTCCTATAAGACCCCTTGGGCAACGATAAGTTGTTTATTCATTTTTATGGCGTTTTTTTTAAAATTAATAAAATAATGTGTTCAAATGCTAATTATACATTTAAAACATTACCTTCAAATATATTATGAATGTAAGAGTAAATAACATTATAAGTAACTAAAATATACACTAACTATTTATTCTGAACCTCTCTCCTGAATATCTCTGCCATCCGGACACGTGCCCAGAAGACTGGCAACATTGCCACATTGAACGGCAATGATAATGCAAAAAAAAATCAGTCGAGAACTTCTACGGTTTTCAAATTGATTTTATAAAGCCATTTTCCTACTATGGTTTTCATATAGTATAATTATTTCTATAAGTCAAATAGAGGGCATTTTCTTGCCAGCTGTCAATATTACCTACTCAAAGTAGTTCAAGACATTCACCTAAGATAGTTTTTCTGTACCCGCTAAGGTATCGTGGTGTCCGTAGCGTGCTATAGATATATACGTCCGTTACAGGGTTTATTCAACAGTTAATTACTGCGCCCATTGAAAAATTCGGAAATTTTGCTATGCATCGAATATCGTCTATCTAGTTGTTTTACTGAGGATTGAAAAATCCGCTCTTACTTTACATATATTTAAAAAATCTCATAATCTCACCTGTTCCACACATGTGGAATACACATTACCCTACCCCTAACATAAACGAAACCTGTAGCATTGCGCGCTACAGGTCAACGCGAAATAAACTAGCTACACACTAATGATGTCCAGCATTCCACGCGAATACACTGTAGACTGTAGGAAAAAAGGTAACTGTTAACATTTGCATAGCATCTTTGAAAAATTCAAAGCATAACTGCTTCGATCAATAATACACTAGATGTAGGGTTACGAACAAAAGTTCAACAGGCCACTTTAGATATACTTTCGAATTTTTAATTTATACCGAGTTTCGAGTTAATTCCATTGAAATATTGATGAATATAAACTCCTCAATGTGTACAAGACAAATACACTTCAACAACTTGCATTTGAGATTTATCACCCTTATGGACGAAAATTCCAGAAACGTAAGATTATAAGGATATTCCTTCTAACCATTGAACAAATTCCCAAAGTGGGCTGAGTGGACCAATGTTTTTTATAAATATCGTTATTAATGTTGTTTGGCAGAATGCCCTTCCTTAAAAACTAGTCAAGTGCGAGTCGAATTCGCGCACCAAGGATTGCTACACTAGACCAACTGGCCCGCAAGCACTGGGGTCTGGGCCCCTGCCGCCCATGTTCATCAGATCTCGGAAATATGTATAGGTCAGTCCTATGTCTATTTAGTGTTGACAGTTCCAAGATAAATAACTGAATACATTTTCCGTGATTATTTCTTTTTAATTTTGGCAGTTATCCTACTTTTATCAGAATTTGTGTATATTTATGCGAAAGTATAGATGCGACCCAGATTGCATGGAAACCTTCCATTATTCTTTGAAATAAAGGCTGAAAACAAACTGGGTCTTAACATTATAGGCCATTTTGTGAGGCATGCATGTGGTGGTAATCCTGCATTAATGTATTGATGATCGAAAGATAACACTTATAGGTTATAAATTGATAACTTGTAATATATAACTTTTGTATGTTTTTGTATGCTTAGAATTTCTCGATAACCAGCAAATTATACAAAGAGAATGTTGATTGATTCTTTATTTTTAAAGGCCCAATTTCAATTCATTCATGCAAAACTAAATTTTATTTCCCCAAAAGTTGCTTTTAGATGATTATATTCAATAATACATACCATTCTTCATCTTTATGAGCAACAAAAAACTCATTAAGTTGTTGCCTCCTAAACTCAAGCTTGTATTCATTGTACTTCTGAATAGCATCATCTACAGTGATGGAGTCATCTTGGGCAGCAAGGAATGCCTTGAAAGACATCATAGTCGAGGATCCATCTGCTGTTCCCAATGGTAGTACTGTGTCCCTGCAAAGAAATAGTTACAAGATTAGAACTATACTGCATGGTTGCAGTCTAAAAATTTTTTTCAGTTTTCAAATTAGATTCTTTATCATACTGTATCAGTAAAATCCAAAATACTATATCAAAGAAGTTATTACATTTTAAAAGTTGTAAAGCATCAATTCTAGTATATTTTTTTGATTAGTCTTTTTTAAATTTAAGCATAATATTGCACTAGTTTTGAATATTTTGACATTTTTCAAGAATATTTTTTGGAAGAATATTAGAAAAAAAGCATTATTCATATAATCATAATTTTTATCATACAACAATCTGTCTTTTATTTTCATCTTTATCCTCAATGCATTAGGTTCAAGATTGATTGGGAACTTTTGACAGTTTCGGGTAGCTTGAATTGCTGGCTGATTATACTAATGTGGCCTTTTTAGACCCGCTGAGCTTTAGTGCAATATCACGAGAACTCAATACAATTATCTTGATTCACCGTGACATTTATTTGGTTCGACACTAACAAGGGCACAGCTTTACACCAACTAGTCATTGTGCTGCTTTATACAATGTGGGTCCACAGATGATTCGATGAGCATTGCACCATGCTGGTCTACACTACAGACACCATGCTATTACAGTGGAACTCAAACCTCACCAAATAGCAGCTCAACTTAATTTAGCACGACAATAAATTGATTTTGATTGGTAGAATGTTATATTTGCTGATGAAAAACTTTTAAATTAAGTAAAATCAGAAGATTAACTTTATTTTATTGATCCTTTATTTCAGGCTACTAAGGCCCATTAAAAACAAAACATTTATAATCTCAATAACTATAAACTAATACATATTTGTGGTCCTAACCTTTAATCATATCTCTAATCATTTAAAATCAGTGTGTCAAGAATCAGTTCTTAACCAAATAGTTTACAAGACTTACCACTAACAATGTTTAAAAAAATACTTGTTAATATGTTATTATTTAAAAGATATTATACCGTTAAGGACTATTTAGAAGACAAGTGTATAGAATCTGTAATCTGCAAGTTATAGTAATTGACAAGACTGACTGTGAATATATTTGCACGCCATGTTATGGCAGGATATGCTAAAACAAATGTACTGTAACACCTTATATACCATATTCTAGCAAATAAATATTTTGATTTGATTTGATTTAAAGCAACCAATTCTGTTTTCCCCTTAATACACAAATTATTTTTATAGCTGTCAAATCCGACTTCTTAGAATATCATGAATATAGTCAAATCACATATCAACCTCATGACATAAAAGTGTGCAAGAAATTATGAAGCTTAAAGTGGTAAACATTTTCTAACCATGAATCATCATAGTGTAGATTTCTCACAATCTTTGGTAAGTCATGAGAAATACTGTGTAAAAAGTTCAAGAAGAATTTTGGCAGTAATCAGTACTTTCATGTGTTGGGTTTGCTTGCTTATCGGTACATTTCTCTAAATACATTGATTTTAATATCTGTCTAACATACAAAATTTTTAAGTTCAATGAACAATTTGGAATATTTTGTGGAATGCATAATTTGTTTGTAGACTTACTCGGAAATAAAAATTCAGATAACTACTCTAACATTGTAAATGACATGCTAGAGAACTTTAAGAACTTAATATAGAATGTCCATCAAAGTGCACTATGTCCACAGTCATATTGCCGCTTGTTCTTTGCTATGGGATTCAAGACTCCCTGAGAATTGACCAAGATGACTTGTGTGTGTAAATCCAAAAGTATACATCGGAAGTCAACATTTTGGGTATGAATGTAATCAGTATGCTAACTTAAAAAAATACAGTTTCTGCATGGCTTGCAATTAGTATGATATGTTATGTTAAAAGTAAGTTGGTTGGACAAATTTAACCTACTCTTACCTTGCAGGCACTGGTGCCATAGGCTGTCCATAGCCTTGATGTGCTGGATGTGGGCCAAAGTGATCATGGGGCCAGCCATATCCATAAGTGTCATGTGGCATACCCCCATATCTCCTTTCATCTATGGGCCAGTCAGGTCTGAGGCGCTTGCTGGGTGGACCTTCCCCTCTAACTGGAGAGTATCCTCGGCTTGCACTAGCTCCACCACGGTAGTCCCTGTAGTCAGGTCCAGAACGACCTCCACGAGATCTACCAAACAACGATTTTAAGTTATTTATTCACATTGCATCTAGTCCACCACCACTAAGTACTGTATGTTATGATCTGCCTATCCTATTCGCAATTATATTGGAGTCGGCTTCCAGTAAAACCAGATTCAACTAAGTAATAGTATTTTACATGCTGCCTATCACAACCCATGAACTAGGTAACACGGTACTTCTTGGCAGGAGTGTTGTGAGATTTCTTTCTCTCTCTAGGGTAATAAATATTAATTGTTACTTTCATTTGGGAGAAAGTTTGCAGTTCTAAAGATTGAGGTTGGAATCTGCAAGGAATTCATGGCCCTCCAAACACAAGTATCCACAATAATAACATTAACTACCTCTCAGACCAGTCCTCGCGGCCGCGACTCCTTTCCTCGCGTCTATCACTACTACGGTAGCTGCTACCTTCGGCGGTGCCTCGTTCACCACGAAATTTATCGCGCCTTTTGCGATCATACTCATCGTCACTGTCAGCCATTTTTTTTTAATTACTGGCCTTTTTACACTGAATTAACTAATCTTATAGTTAAACATAGAAATAAGCTTCTAATTTTTTAAGATTTTGGTTAAATTAGAGCGAAAAAGAACGAAAGTCATAGACTATGCTAGATTTTTCAAAGCGTTGTCATGTCATTTGTCACTGTCAGGTTTTTTTTAAACTTTGTTCATAACCATGGATACAAGTCTTTTATGGATTCGCTGGTAGTTGGTGAAGGCTATACACGTGCTTTTGTCAGTGCTACGAATATTTTCGATTTTGGTGAACTGTTAAGTGTGAAACTTGATTGAAACTGTTCTTTGTGTTTGTGTTGTTGGTCCAAGGTTTGTAGTATAGTTGTTATTGTCCTATTTTAACAATAACTAGTCAAAATGAACTCCAAAAAGCCTCCTGATCCTGACCCTCCGGATGAACTGTTTGAACTCTCCCCTGTCCTGACTGTAACCCTCCCCCATGACGCTGAAGTACTTACACGAGACCCAAGCATGGATACAGAGACCACAAGTCGTAAAAGGGCAGCTGGTTCGCCACCCCTTACTACTAAAATCCCGACAAAAATAGCGAAAAATGTTATTGGCAGACTTACATATACCATGAGAGACAACCCACCATACATAGTTCATGTTTCTCTCAAGGATGAACAGACATCAGGCACTGTGCTACAACCAATTAAGTTTGGTATGTTTTTGACGATGAATAACGTCAATAACGTACGTCACATAAGGATGCAAACAGTTTTCTCAATAATAAAATTTTGACACAACATAACTACATCGCCGCCATCCCACAGTTCAATATAACACGAACGGGTATAATTAGGGACATACCGGTTGAGTGGTCGGAGGATGAGACTATCAAAAATATCCAGGTTCCAGAGGGTTGTGGCCCTGTTATAAAGGCTAGAAGGATGAACCGTAAGGTGACGTCTTCTGGTGTGACTGAGTGGAGACCTACACAAACTGTAGTGCTTACTTTTGATGGACAAGTTTTACCCAAGCATGTTTACAGTTTTTATTCAGCTCTCCCAGTGGAGAGATACACATACCCAACCATGCAGTGCTATCATTGCTGTCGATTTGGCCATACCCGGACTCTGTGCCGGTCAAAACCAAGGTGCTATAAATGTGGTGCAGATCATCCAGGAGATGGATGTGATGTCACCCCTGAGTTCAGCTTTTGTGTTTCGTGTACTGGTAACCATTTTGCAAACTACAGTGCTTGTCCGGAATTGGGCCGACAGAAGAGCATCAAAGCTCTTATGGCGGAAAAATCAATTGCATATGCGGAGGCAAGTCGCGTTTTCCCTCCTGTTTCGAGGTCATATGCCGAAGTCTCTAAATCTTCCCCACGCAACAAGTTTACTACAAATAATTCACAATCCCAGTCCTCAAGTCCCATTCCAGTGACCATTCATACCGTAAAACGGTATTTTTAAAACCCAAACCCCGCATCCCCTTGTCACCTGGCTATAATAGACAGGCTCACTTAAACCTTACCCAAAACTATTCCTTTTCCCCATCCAGAAATGGCTGAGCTCTTCCAACGGAAGCTGCGGAGCCAATGATCTACAGACAGGATACTTCTAAAAATATATTGGAACTTATTACAAACATGTTAATGTCTGTACTGTCCAGTCCGTCCCAATCAATACCTGACCACGTTGCATCAAAACTGACCTCGATTCTTAATTACAATGTTCCATCCCCTGACATTCCTACAGTGGAACGTGAGGAGTATTACTCCCAGAAAGTCTGACCTTTCTTTTTTAATCAATAAATTTAAACCATCAATCTGCGGCATTGCCGAGACATGGCTTGTACCTGGAAGCAATTTCAGGTTGCCATGTTTTGACAGTGTGCGTAATGACAGATCTGATGGATACGGAGGATGTGCCTTACTCATCAATAGCAAGGTATCTTTCTCCCAGATTCCTCTAACCTCTGTTGGCGACAACATAAAATGTTGTTGCTGTTAAGGCTGAGGATATAAATATTTTTTCTTTCTATATTGCGCACCCATAACTTGAATACCTTCCTATAATTAGAAATTTGTTATGTAATGTAAGCGGTCCAATAATTGTAATGGGTGATTTCAATTGTCACCATTATCGTTGGGGGTCAAACACTTGCGATAACTTTGGCATAGGCTTGCTTGATATATTGGATGATCTCAACCTCTGTCTCATCAACGATGGTAGTCCTACACGCAGACCTGCACCTGGGCAGAGTAATAGTTGCATTGACTTGACGTTCTGCTCATCCAATCTATCTAGTCTCCTCATTTGGCGTTGCTTGGATATGACCTATGGAAGTGATCACTATCCCATCATAATTGAATTCCCTTCCAAAAATATTCCTTTTAAAACTTCCCCCCCTTTGTTGAAATACCAATTAAATTCTGCAGACTGGGATTTATATTCAAAAATCCTTGACCTCAGAATATCTTCCCTTCCTGAAATTAACAGGGATAATGCCCAGGATTGTTTTTCATCCTTTTCTTCCACCATTTCCTCTACAGCAGATGATTGCTTTCCATCCAAAAAACCGCATTCCGGTAAACTCCCTTCCCCGCCATGGTGGGATAAGGAATGCACTGACATGGTCAGGGCCAGGAATGAGGCTGAAGAGACAGTCAACCGCAATATGAACCTAGATAACCTCATCGCCTTCAAGCAGATATTGGCTAAGTCCAGGAAATTTTTAAAGAGGAAAAAACGCGATGTTTGGGTAAAATACTGTAGTGCGCTGAGCCCGTCCACCCCGGTTTCGGTGGTTTGGCGAAAGGTTAAACGTTTTAGGAGTTGTTTAGCACCTGCCTCCTCCTCTAACAACCTTACAGAAGAACTGGGATACCAGTTTTTCTCAAAAATTGCTCCAGCCTATGTTCCAAGTATTGAGGAAACCAGTGTTGACATCTATGATGCAGACAACACTGACGACCCATTGAACATGCCTTTTACCTTGGAAGAACTAAAAACTGTGTTATCCCAGGTCAAGGATTCCGCGCCGGGTGTGGACGGATTCCCGTACTCCTTTATTTCTAAAGCTGGTCCAAAAACTCACAAATATTACCTGGACTTGGCTAACTTCTGCTTTACTTCTGGCTACATTCCCACAGAATGGAAGGTTCAAGTTGTGATTCCGATTTTAAAACCAGGCAAAGATCCTAATGATCATTGCTCATATAGACCTATTGCCTTACCGTCCATACTCATCAAACTTTTTGAACATTTAGTTAAAAACCGTTTAGTGCGGTTGGTGGAAAACAGGAAACTGCTCCCAACGACTCAATTCGGCTTTAGGAAAGGACTGGGCACAGCTGATAGTGTGGGTATCCTCACGTCAGAGGTCCGGCTAGCCCTCAGCAGAAATGAGTCTGTGGTTGCTGTTTTTCTGGACATATCAGCTGCCTATGATTCGGTCCTCCTCCCTAATCTCAGGCAAAAGCTGCACGAGCTGAGAGTCCCGGCTAGGATTTGTCGCATCATTTGTAGCATTTTTACCAATCGCAGTATTCAGTTGAGAATACCTGGGGCTGACTCTGAACAAAGATCGGTTTGGAGAGGATTACCTCAAGGATCTGTTCTTAGTCCCCCATTATATAACATCTATACAGCCAACCTGCCCTCTTCCCTTAATTTCAACTGTAAAATCCTTCAGTATGCTGACGATATTGCATTAATGGTCTGTGGCAGTTCCATTCAGGATGCCGCTCTGTCGATGAATGTCTCTTTGGCTTCATTGAACCAATGGCTACATGACAATGGTTTATCTCTAAGTGCGCCAAAGAGTACAGCTGTCATTTTTACACGCAAGCGTTCTGTACCCTCAATTGATATTACTATTGACGGACAAAGCACTCCCGTCCAAGACAAGGCTAGATTTCTGGGAGTAACTTTGGACTCAAGATTGTCTGGGGTCGACCACATTAACAACACGGTCAAAAAATGTGAACGCTCTGTGTCGGTCCTTAAGGCCTTGGCCGGGGTGTGGTGGGGTGCTCACCCCTATACCCTTAAACTAATATATAATGCGCTGACTAGAAGTGCTATAGATTACTGCAGCTTCCTTCTTGAGCCCTGCAACAAAGAAGCGCTTAAGAAACTAGACAGTGTTCAGGCCAAATGTCTGAGAATAATCATTGGGGCCATGAAATCCTCTCCTATAAATGCGCTTCAAGTGGAATGTGCAGACCCACCCCTCCATCTTAGGAGACAATATTTGGCAGATCGCTTCCTCTCGAAAGTTTTTACTCTCTCTTCCCATCCTTTACTCCCAATTTTGGAACAAATTGACCTCTCCCTTTATAGTTCCTCCTACTGGTGTCATAAAGTAGCTCCCCTATTGATGAATAGGTACAGAGAGCTTAAACAACTCTCCTCGCCTATCTGTCAATATCCAACTCTCCCGTGTTTCGCTGCCGCATATGAAACTATTGATTTCGAACCAAAAGCCGTTTTGGGACTTGGTATATCAAAGAATTCCCAAAGCGCTAGAGACGATTTTGAGTCGGCTGTTAAGCGTTATTGGGAAGGATGGAATTTATTTTTCACCGATGCTTCAAAATTGACTGAAACAGACTGTACTGGGGTGTCAGTTTACTTCCAAAACTCGAAAATTGCTCTTCTTTTCCAATGCCCACCAGAAACATCAGTTTTTACAGGAGAGTGTATTGGTATTTTAGAAGCCACACACTATATTAAATCCCATCAAATAACAAGATCAGTAGTTTTTTCAGATTCTCTTAGTAGTATTCAGGCCTTAAAACAAAATCAACTTTATAGTAAAATCCATAGTCAAATCATTGCAGACATTAAGACCTTGTTATTTGATTGCTCCCAGAACGGCTTGGACATCGAGATAGCCTGGATCCCCGGTCACTCGGGTATTGTTGGCAATGAGTGCGCTGATTCGTTAGCAAAGTATGCCACATCGAATCCGGCCGATCGAAAGCACTACGTAGCTCATAACTACGACTTGCGGAATGGTGCCAAACCCAAGTTATTAAACTCGTGGACTGAAACATGGAAGACGAGCTCTAAAATCAAGGGTATCTACTATGCCGCTATACAGCCCGAAATTCAACGTAGGCCTTGGTTTTTTAAATGCCCTAGACTGTCGAAGAGAACTGTTTCGTCACTCTGTAGACTTAGACTCGGACATTGTTGTAGCCCAGTGTTCCTACATAAGATCCATGTCCGGGATAATTCCCTGTGCGAGTGCGGTCTTGCGGATGGCACTTTGGACCATATTTTCTTCTCCTGTTCCTTAAACAATAAATCCTTTGACCTTTACCAAAAAATCTCCAAATGCAACATTCCTCTCCCAACCAACTTCCATTCCCTTCTCTCCCACTTCTCTCCTAAATTAATCCATATTTTGGCTACATTTTTAAAAGAAAATGATTTGAAATTTTAATTGGTGCGTAACATATGTAATTAGTATGTATATAGTCGTTGATGTTTAGTATTTATCATACCTGTATATAAATTTGTAAATTATTTGTTTCTACTAACCCATGTGTTGTCCTTCCAGCTAGACTAACACCTACCACGAATACAAAGTTCGACGGCCTGCCTCTTGTTGCTGCCGTCACGACGTGACACTGGCAGAATAGTTGGAACCGGCTCAGTTGCAGATAAAAAAAAAAAGTCTTTTATGATACGTTTACACGCTTGCCGTAGCTTGGCCAGCGTTCACCAACGCAAGCGTGTAAACGGGGTGTTTGGCATAGCTTGCGTGCCTCCGATCCGCAAGCTGATTACGTATGAAATAGCGATCAGCAAAAATTGCGCAATCATCGCGCCAGTCGACGCGCGATCAATCGCTTAAGGTGGATGCTCCAGGGTGGCCCGCGAAATTCAAATATTTTTATGTTTTTTGCAATTTGCCGGTCAGTGTGAAGCTGTATGTGGACCAAATGCGATCTGCGACCGTAACGCGTATTTATCTAAAGAATTATAACCATTTTAATCATCAATATAGCCCTCTAAGTTCATGTAGTTCGAAAGAATGATTATTTCTGAAATATTCATTCTTTCGAACTAAAACTTTCGTTTGCAAAAAACATAAAAATATTTGAATTTCGCGGGCTACCAGACGTGATTGTTTTGGAAACGAAAAAACTTTTGTACAAATCCACTTCAATCCACTTGAACTTTACTCAAAATAGTTTGGCGACAACCACAGAGTACATTATACTATACTAAAATAGAGACCAATCTTCGGCCGCAAAACGGGCAATCACTTTCAACGCGCCTCTAAGGGCGAGGGGGGCGAGGCCACAACACTGCGATGCGACGTCGTATCGCAAAAATGACGTCGCTCAGCAATACAATGCGATTGCAATGCGTCGTAGATTTTTACGATGCGACGCCGCAACGCAATGTTGTGGCCTCGCCCTAACGCCATCTGTTATCAGCAGTGAGAATCTTTTTTACCCCATCGATGACCATAGCTATACTTACCTACCTGTGTATAGATACACCATACGCGTACGTATGTATAGGTACTATCATAATTTCTTGAAGGTTTTTTGTTTTGTTTTTCATTGAGGATTTATAAATGAAACAGTTTTAAATATGTATCAAAACGAGTTTATTTGTGTCTTTTATAGCACTTATTCAATTTCTTAGCTTTTATTTGAAGACTGTCCTCATCATCATCAACCTCTCTTCTCCCAGCTAATATTTTATTTATGTTTTTGCAATAATTAAATAGCATACAACGGATGACAATTCGAATCAAATAATCAATCAACTTCTCTCTATGTAATTTGCAGTTTATAAAATGAAAATCAATAAATATTATTATTGCTGTTTTAATTATCTCTTTGAGATCGCCTTTTTCAATGTTTTCTTTTATAATTTCATTTATTATGTCTTGCATATTTGAAATTAATTCGACTAATTCTTTGCTGGGAGTGCAAAGCCATCGTCGACCTGCATATTCCCTATATTTAATATATTCGATCTCATTTTTTGATGATAAATCATCTATGCAATCAGTGCAAGATTTAAAGACTTGAGATTTAGTGTTTTTTAGAAAATATCCGCTCATATATTGGATCGGAGCAATAATTCGGGGATCCCTTTCTTTTATCTCTAGAGGAGTAAAATTAAATTCTAATATTTTGGAAAAATCGAATGAGGAGCAGGTCGACGTTGCTTTCGCATTTTTGTTGATGATGAGAGAGTGCAGTGCATCACAAAAGTCTCCTTCGCAGTTACCGCGGGTGTGGACACTGCTTAAATTATTTATTAAAAGTGTGGCGAAAGCGGATTCGAACTGGTCACACGTGGGATTAGTGTTGCGACACCCTTGGCTTCTCACTGCGCCAAAGAAATTTTCTAAGGGGTCCTGATTAAGGTGCCGCAACCATACTGATGACACGTTAAAATCATCTTTTAACTTTTTTAATAAAGTTTGTATGCCATTCAGTGTCCACACCCAATTGGTTACAGAGGGAACAGTTTCTGTTTTACCAGCTGAATTAATAAATTTCATTGTATTAAATATTTTTATGCCCTCCACCCACATTTTATGGTGGATAGAGTTTGGCGTTGCTGGCCCAAGTAAGGGTTTGGCGTTTTTATTTTTAATATGGCTTCCATTGACTGAGTCAAATATTTTGTCCATGAAGAGCAACAGGTCCGCAGTTTCTTTGCACTCTGTAGGAAGGATTTTCTTATCTGAAACAAACATAAAAAATATATAGCTTGATGCACTTGAATCAATTGAGAATCGAGCCAAGATCATCGGTAGAATCTTTGTTTAACAAAACTAAGGCAGCATCATCTGCCTAGCCTTTTCACAACTATATTGGGGTCGGCATCTATTCAAACCGGATTTTAGCTGAATACCAGTATTTTCCATGGAATGGCTGTCTACCAGACCTCCACAACCCATTAACTGGATAACTCGGTAATTCATGGCAAGACTGTCAGATTTACTGGCTTCTGACTATCTGTAACAACTGCCAAAGATCTACAAATGACAGCCTGGACCAACGGCTGTCATTTGCCATACACCAATACCAAGAAATAATTAACGTTACCTACTAGAATTATCAAAGCACTGCAAAATTGGACAGTACTTTGACTAAAAGATTAATAGGACTTTAGGACAAACTTAACTATGTTGAATATTCTCCCAGACATTGATACACGTCATGGTCAATTTTCCAACTGCAAATGTAAGTTTGTAATAGCAAAATAAAATATTTCTGTGATAATTTTGGGTAATTTTGTAAGTGATGAAACTACAAATTAGCAATTTCCGGTCTTTTTTCATTACTTGTGCTGTAAGAACTTGCTTTCTTATCAAATTTTATGATTCTGGGTCAACAGGAAGTACCCTGTAGGTTAAGATTTTCTTGCGATTTTCAAAATGTCGCAAGTTTAAGGGATTCAAAAAGTCAATAAGTCAACACAATAAAAAAAAATTAAATTTGTAAACTTTATAGGTACTCTCTCTTATCGTGTGGGCAGTAGTAAGGTCTAATAAAGACCCCACACACCCTAGCGTCAGAGTTATACATATTATTAGCTATCCTTTCTATTTTTAATTTTTCCATTTCGTTCACTGTAACCCAAATCCGAGGTTTTCACGTTTTTAATGCCCCTGACACTCCACTAAAACACTAATTTAGGTTTTACCGTAAAGATCTCAGCCATTCATAAACAATAGCAATAGGTCTTAAACAATAGCTAGGCTAACAGCTTTGTCTAGTGAACTTTGGGCCGATGGGTGCAAATGATAAAGTATAACTATGCAGTTTGTAATTTCAACAAGCAAATAAAAGTATCCATGGGTACTCTGACATACCTCCACTCTCCTTGCATCCTGGAACACAGCAGTGCTTGTCCGAAGACATTTAAAACAAAAACAATAAAGGAGTCCTATCTCAAACACAACACTACACCAGAGACCTGTGTCAGTTTTGGTATAAGCCCACACAAAATTTCTTCTGATCACAATTATGAATTAACCGGAGGAACTTTAGCTCTACTCGACGACAAATGCACAACGAAAAACAGAAAGATTGCAAAAATATCGGATGCAACCGGCACAAACGTCAGGCATCAGCAGACATTTGCAATAGGGGTTACCAGTTTATTAAAAAAATAGACCACCAATAAAATTCTACTGTCGCTGCATTAAACTGGAGCAAAATCATGTTAGCTATGTTACATATTGTTTCGTTATTTCCTAAAACTAACGCAATATCATACCAAACAATTTTTACGTATAAAATCTTAGAAATCAATCAATAATAAATTGTCTTAGATTATAATAAAACCTACTATTTTAGTAGCAATCAGGTCAGTTCAGTCACACAAAATTTTCAATGTTTGATTTAGCTTAGTGCCATCTGCCGGAATTGTTTTTAAAAATAGGTGGAGAGCGCCATCTTATATCTACAGTAAGAAAATATCCACATTATAATCCGACAAAATATAAAAACATCTTTCACCTTGTTCACTTAAGGACTATTAAATACTTCTTAATTTAGTATCATTGCAACCACTGACTTCCCCGCTTTTTTGCAATATGATTGAACCGCCTGGACAACCATAAGATGGCTAAGGGCAGCTAAGGGAATGAAATCAGTGTCATAGATACGTATAAGTACTAACGTATAATAATAATAATAATAATTTTTCATCCCGTATTTTTATCGATTTTTATTTAAATAAACCATAGAAACAATGCTTTTTATACCGAATACATCAAGAAAAAAAAAATAGAACCACACGAAAATAAAAAACTAACCAATGCGGACTAACTAATGGAAAAACAAAATGACAATATGAAAATAAAATGTTGACACGACGCCGAGCACGACTACAAGCCGCACCAACACCATCTTCGGGTTCGTCGCTGAGCTCCGCCTCGCAGCCGCCGGGACCTGCGCCAGCCGCGAGTCCAGAGATTCCGGTAGCTGCAGTTGCGTCGAGCTCGAGCGACGAATACTTCTCACCGCCGACGACACCACCACCTGCGCGTCGGCGCGGACGAGGCCGACCACCGGCCAGCTTAGGACCTCGAGGCCCACCGGTCTCTGACAGGGTCCCCGCTATCGGTGGAAGTGTGCGTATAAAATGGACACAAGCCATGAACGAGAATGTTATACGCTCATACTTTGGGGCTACAGAGGGGGGAACTAACCTGACTGCGTACCGTGGTCGGATGCTCTCTCTGTTTCAGGTACTTGAGCCAGCTGTCAACGTCTCAGCCCAACGATTGTCGGATCAGGTGCAGGTTATCCAGCATAACCGTATGTTGGATGACGCCGTACTTGATAGACTGCGTCTGGAATCACGGAGCAGCCGCGTCTCAGCCACTTCGCCACTGGCCGCGGTGCAAATACAACCCAGTGCAAGTGTTTCACCGCGACCCAACTACGTCGGTGAAGATGATGATGACGGGGCCACATCCGTGAGTACCCAATGCAATGAGCGATTGAGGAGCGCTTTGGAGGATGCTTTCCGAGAGTATCGCTCCACACCGCCTGGGCTTAGACCTCGTCTACCTCGTTTGCCCATGCATAACAAAAATAGGGCGTTGGTGTGTGCTCTAGATTCGCAGCTAACAAGTTATTTTGATAGCAGCGAAGACCTTGTCGATACCCACTCGATCTTGTACTGTGCGGCTGCAGCGGCATGTCGTGTAGCTCATGTCAAATTTCCTAGTAGTGATAGAGTTACACGACCGGCTGTACCAGCTTGGCAGTGCAGGATCGAGCGTCGTATCGGTGAGGCTAGAGCACTCATTGGCAAACTAATCTGCTTCAGGGAGGGCAACACTCGCCGCAGAGTGATGCGCTTTGTGTGGCGGGCGTTCTCGGGGACTGATATTAGTCCTCGAGATTATCTGACCCGCGTCACAGAGCGTATCGACTTCCTGAAGCAGAAAGTCTATGCATGGGCAAACCGTATACGTCGGTACAAGCGGCGAGTGGAGCGATACACTCAGAATCGCACATTCCAAAGCAATGAGAGGTGGGTTTATAGGGCTTGGGAGCGACCAGACCAAGGTGTGACTGATACGCGCCTACCGGATGATGATGCCATGTGTTAATTCTGGCGCAGCATCTGGTCGGTGCCTGTCAGTCATACCGAGGGCGATTGGACTCGGGAGGTTGAGTGCGCGTGCGATCCGATACCAGAAATGGGGGCAATTAACATCAGCCCCCAAGACGTAGCTCGTGCAGTCCGTCCGTTGCCTAACTGGAAATCTCCGGGACCGGACGGGCTGCACAACTTTTGGGTAAAATGGTTCAAAAGATCGCACGCTCGCTTGGCATCTCAATTCCAGTCTGCGTTAGAGTCAGGGTCGCTGCCCCAGTTCCTAACTACAGGAATAACCCACCTGCTTCATAAATCAGGTAGTACCGCGGAGCCTAAAAATTATAGACCGATCACGTGTTTACCGACGGTCTATAAAGTTCTTACATCCATTTTGAGAGGAAAGATTAACCATCATATTGATAGTAATTCAATAATGTCTTCTTCTCAGAATGGATGTAGGAACGGGTCCCGCGGTACTAAGGAGCTGCTCCTCATCGACATAGCCATTAGCCAACAGGTTCGACGTTCCCGAAGAGATCTGTCGACATGCTGGATAGATTATAAGAAGGCCTATGACTCAGTGCCACATACATGGCTCATGAGGGTGCTGGAGCTGTACAAAGTTGATGCAGTTTTACGCACCTTCCTGATGTCGTGTATGGGGCAGTGGAGGACGGTTCTTCACTATCCAGGGTGTCGACAGACCCAGGCGAACAGCGAACCGATAAGGATCGAGCGTGGCATATTTCAGGGTGACAGTCTGAGTCCACTGTGGTTTTGTCTGGCCCTCAACCCTCTCAGTACATTGTTGGAGGGTTCGGGCCAAGGCTACCGGTTGAGAAAAGGTGGTCAGGTCATATCGCACCTCCTTTACATGGATGACTTGAAACTCTTTGCTCCTAACAACTTGCAACTGATGAAGCTACTGAAGGTAACAGAAACCTTCAGTGGCGCCATCAGGATGGAATTTGGTTTGGACAAATGTGCGGTCATGCATGTAAAGCGAGGGGAGATTATGGAATCCGTGGGAACACAACTCTCGGATTCCATAGACCTTAGGTCCCTCTCCTCAACCGAAACTTACAAGTATTTGGGTATGTCGGAAGCGTTAGGCATCAGTGCTACGGACATGAAACAATCGTTGAAGGAGCGCTTCTTTGGCCGCCTGAACAAAGTACTTAACAGTCTTTTAACAGGCGGAAACAAGGTGCGCGCCTTCAACGGTTGGGTCATGCCGGTTTTGATGTATTCTTTCGGCATACTCAAATGGACTCAGACGGAACTTGACGCCCTGGATAGGAGGGTACGTTCACTGCTTACCGCAAATCGGATGCATCACCCACGGTCATCGGTGATGAGGCTGTATATCCCGCGGAAGTGCGGGGGTCGTGGCTTCTTAAATGCTAAGACCCTGCACAACCGCGAGGTATGCAGCCTTAGGGAGTACTTCCTAGAGGCCGACGTGGGTATGCATCGAGATGTGGTAGCGATGGACAAAGGCCTCACCGCGCTCTCCTTGGCTAACGAGAACTGGCGCAAACCTGTGGTATTAGATACTAACGACCGCAGGGAGGTATGGCAGAGCAAGGAGCTTCACGGACGCTTTTATCGGGTCCTACATGGGCCCGATGTAGACTTCTTAGCGTCCGTAGCCTGGCTTCGTTTTGGTGACCTCTTCGGGGAAACCGAAGGTTTTGTCTGTGCAATTATGGACCAAGTTATGATGACTAATAACTACCGGAAATACATTGTGAAGGACGGTACGGTTGACATATGTCGGGCATGTCACCGGCCCGGGGAATCCATCCGCCACATTATTTCCGGTTGTTCTAGTCTGGCTAACGGAGACTATTTGCACAGGCACAACCTTGTAGCCAGGATTATCCACCAGCAACTTGCTCTTAAATACAATCTTGTGGAATCGGAAGTACCGTACTATAGGTATGTGCCCGACCCAGTTCTCGAAAGTGGTAGTTGCACATTGTATTGGGATCGGTCTATCATCACTGACAGGACTATTGTTGCCAATAAGCCTGATATAGTGGTGATAGACCGACTAGAGCGTCGCGCAATGATTGTTGATATAGCAGTCCCTCATGACGAGAACCTCGTGAAGTCAGAGAAAGATAAACAAACGAAGTATCTTGACTTGGCTCGCGAGGTTGTCGACATGTGGGATGTGAACACAGCAGTTATTGTGCCGATAATCGTGACGGCCAATGGCATTATTGCCAAGAGCCTCGACCAACATCTCAAGAGGCTCTCGTTGGGCAGCTGGATCAAGGGCTTGATCCAGAAAGCAGTACTCCTGGACACGGCGCGCATCGTTAGGAGGTTCCTCTCTCAGAAGCCCTGACCACCGGTAGCTTGGACCCTGGTCCCGATACCGGTGGGTTACTATTTTTTATATTTTTAAATGTTTTTTGTATTTTTATAGAAATATTTAAAAATGTAATTTGTATGTATATATAAAAAAATAAATAAATGGAATAATAATAATATTATCTGTGGCTCGGCTGTCAAGCCAACTGACGTGAGAAATTTTTCATCCCGTATTTTTATTGATTTTAATTAAAAAAAAACATAGAAACAATGCATTTAATAACAAATACATCAAGAAAAAAAAATAGCACCACATGGAAATAAAAAAACAAACTAAATGGAAAAACAAATTGCAAATAAGGAAATAAAATGTTGACACGTCACCGGGCACGACTACAAGCAGCACCAACACCATCTTCGGGTTCGTCGCTCAGTTCCGCCTTTTTTTTTTGCCGGGGTGGAAAATCCTCATGGATGTCCCTCGCCTGGGGCGGGCGAAGGGGGTCTGTCAGACTCTTACTGACTAAAAACCACCCCGGTGTTCCATCTCACACTTGACCGAGGATTGTGAGAGCTAGTACGCCTTCCATAATCCCCGGCTATTGCCCGCGTATGCAAGCCACCTCAGGCCCGCGGGAGGAACAAGGTCCCCCCGCAACGTCCAGTGGGGGCGCGTCTGGAACAATACGCGCCACCGTCTCGGGTCCTGCTGGATTAGGGGCGGCGGACGACCCCGAGTCCACCGTCCCTCCGGACCTTTCTACGGGGGCTGGAAGAGGGCGTTGTCTGCCCTCCGCCGACGCCCGGTTCGCCTACTGCGGCACGGGAGAGTGGCCACGGCCTCCCTCTTCCTCTCCGCAGCCTCCTTTTGCGAAATTACGATTTCGCAGAAGGAGATCACCGCATTCCATGACTCGGCGCTCCCGACCATCGAACGAGCGACGGCCGGCAGCGACAGGTCGGGTCCCACTTCGGATACGAGGGCACGGCGCTGCTCCTCCCATGCGGCACACTCTGCCAGTGTGTGCTGCGCCGTGTCCTCCCGACAGTCGGTGCAGTGATGGCACCGAGCGTCCGGCTCCCTTTTTATGCGACACAGGTACTTCCCGAAGCAGCCATGCCCCGAGAGCACCTGCGTCGCCCGAAACGACAGGGAGCCGTGCTTCCTCCCGAGCCATTCGTCGAGCACTGGCCGGATGGCCTCGATAGTGGCGAGGCCGGCGGTAGGTCGCGAAAGCCTTTCCCGCCATTCCCTCACCATGGCCTCGCGGAGTTGTGACCGACGCAACTCGATCTCGCGCTGCATCGGTTCACCAACCCGCGTCCGCACCTCCTCGCGCCACCGGTAAAGAGAGGCGAGAACCCTCGCCTCTAAGTCCCAGGGCGGTGATCCGGCCAGTGCACAACCCGCTTCGTAGGAGATCGTGCGATACCCCCTGATAGCCCTGACGGCCATCGCCCTCTGCGGTCTTCGCAGTATCGCGATGCTGCCGGCCGTCAGGTCAGAAGCCCACACCGGGGCCCCATAAAGGGCCATGGATCGCACGATCCCTAGGTATAAGCGCCTACAGGCGGTGCTCGGGCCCCCCAGATTGGGAAGCAGCGTTGCGAGCGCGCCTGCGGCACCCATTAACCTGGGCGTCAGCCGCCGAAAGTGGGGGCCAAAGTTCCACTGGCTGTCGAGCACCAATCCTAGGGACTTCATGGTAGACTCGACAGCAATTTCGACTCCCCCGACCACGATGTGCGACCCTGGTGGCGGCGCCCGTCGGGGGCCGTGAAAGACCATGGCCTCCGACTTCTCCAAGGCTACCTCTAGACCCAGGCGCCGTATGCGACTCACCACTTGTGAGACCGCAGCCGTCACAAGCAACGCTGCCTCCCTGTACGAGCTCCACTGGGCCGTGACCAGCGTGTCGTCCGCATAACACGTCAGATCTACTCCCGGAGCCACCGGGGACCTGCGCCAGCCGCGAGCCCAGAGATTCCGGTAGCTGCAGTTGCGTCGAGCTCGAGCGACGAATGCTTCTCGCCGCCGACGACACCACCACCTGCGCGTCGGCGCGGGCGAGGCCGACCACCGGCCAGCTATTAGGACCTCGAGGCCCACCGGTCTCTGATAGGGTCCCCCGCTATCGGTGGAAGTGTGCAGCGTATAAAATGGACTCAAGCCATAAATGAGAATGTAATGCGCTCATACTTTGGGGCTACAGAGGGGGGAACTAACCTGACTGCGTACCGTGGTCGGATGCTCTCTCTGTTTCAGGTACTTGAACCAGCTGTCAGCGTATCGGCCCAACGACTGTCGGATCAGGTGCGCGTCATCCAGCGTAACCGTATGTTGGATGATAGTGTGCTTGATCGCCTCCGCACTGAAATGTGTAGCCGTGTCATTGCTTCTCCGTCGCAGACTGTGGCACCAGCACAGTCAACCCAGTTGCCCAGCCTTGCTGACGAGGAGAGTAATGACAGGGTTACAAACGTAAGTATCCAGTGCAATGACGAACTGAGGAGTGCTTTGGAGTGTGCTATTCGGGAATACCGCTACATGCCGCCTGAACTTAGACCACGCTTACCTCGTTTGCCCATGCATAACAAGAACAGGGCGCTGGTGGCTGCTCTGGATTCGCAGTTGTCAATCCATCTTGATAACTGTGATAACCTCACCGATGCACATTCGATCATGTACTGCGCGGCTGTAGCGGCATGTCGTGTAGCTCATGTAAATATAAAAATAACCAATGACAGAGTTACACGACCAAAACCAGCCGTACCAGCTTGGCAGTGCAGGATCGAGCGTCGTATTGGTGAGGCCAGAGCGCTAATCGGCAAACTGATCTGCTTCAGGGAGGGCAACACACGCCCTCGAGTGATGCGCTTTGTGAGACGGGCGTTCTCGGGGACTGATGTCAATCCCCGAGATTATATATCTCGTGTCACAGAGCGCATCGACTTCCTGAAGCAGAAGGTGTATGCATGGGCAAGCCGTATTCGTAGGTACAGGCGGCGAGTGGAGCGATACACCCAGAATCGCACATTCCGAAGTAACGAAAGGTGGGTATATAGGGATTGGGAGCGACCGGACCAAGGTGTGACTGACACGCGCTTGCCGGATGATGATGCTATGTGTTCATTCTGGCGCAGCATCTGGTCGGTTCCTGTCAGTCATACTGAGGGTGATTGGACTCGGGAGGTCGAGCGTGTGTGCGATCCGATACCAGAAATGGGGGCAATTTCCATCAGCCCCCAAGATGTAGCTTGTGCAGTCCGCCCGGTGCCTAACTGGAAATCTCCAGGGCCGGACGGGCTGCACAATTTCTGGATTAAATGGTTTACGAGATCGCACGCTTGCTTGGCGTCTCAATTCCAGTCTGCCTTAGAGTCTGGGTCGCTACCCCAGTTCTTAACTACAGGAATAACCCACCTGCTCCATAAATCAGGTAGTACTGCGGAACCTAAAAATTATAGACCGATCACGTTTTACCGACGGTCTATAAAGTTCTTACATCCATTTTGAGGGCAAAGATTAATAATCATATTAACAACAACAACATCATGTCTGCCTCTCAAAATGGATGTAGGAATGGGTCCCGCGGTACTAAGGAGCTACTCCTTATTGATATTGCCATTAGCCAACAGGTTCGGCGTTCCCGAAAGGATCTGTCGACATGCTGGATAGACTATAAGAAGGCCTATGACTCGGTGCCTCATACATGGCTCATGAGGGTGCTAGAATTGTATAAAGTTGATGCAACGCTACGCACCTTCCTGATGTCGTGTATGGGGCAATGGAGGACAGTCCTTCGCTATCCAGGATCTCGAAATATCCAGAGGAATAGCGAACCGGTAAGGATCGAGCGGGGTATATTTCAGGGCGATAGTTTGAGTCCACTTTGGTTTTGTCTAGCCTTGAATCCTCTTAGCACACTGCTAGAGAATTCAGGGCTAGGCTATCGGTTGAAGAGAGGTGGTCAGGTTACATCTCACCTCCTTTACATGGATGATCTAAAACTCTTTGCCCCCACTAATCTGCAACTGATGGAGCTACTGAAGGTAACTGAAACATTCAGTAACGCCATCAGGATGGAGTTTGGTGTGGATAAATGTGCGGTGGAGAGATTATGGAATCCGTGGGAACTCAACTCTCGGATTCCATAAACCTGAGATCCCTCTCTCCAACTGAAACTTACAAGTATTTGGGTATGTCGGAAGCGTTAGGTATCAATGTTACTGACATGAAGCAATCGTTGAAGGAGCGCTTCTTTGGCCGCCTGAAGAAGGTTTTCAATAGCTTTCTATCGGGCGGAAACAAGGTGCGCGCCTTCAACGGTTGGGTCATGCCGGTATTGATGTACTCTTTCGGCGTACTCAAATGGACTCAAACGGAACTTGACGCCCTGGATAGGCGAGTCCGTACACTGCTCACTGCGTTTCGAATGCATCACCCACGGTCGTCGGTAATAAGACTGTATATCCCGCGAAAGCGTGGAGGTCGAGGCTTTTTAAATGCTAAGACTCTCCACAATCGCGAGATATGCAGTCTTAGGGAATATTTCCTAGCTGTCGACGTGGGTATGCATCGAGATGTAGTGGCGGTGGACAAGGGACTCACCCCGCTCTCCTTGGCAAATGAGAACTGGCGCAAACCTACGGTGCTTGACACTAACGATCGCAGGGCGGTATGGCAGAGTAAGGAGCTTCACGGACGCTTTTTCCGGGCCCTACATGGGCCCGACGTAGACCAACTAGCGTCCGTAGCCTGGCTGCGTTTCGGTGATCTTTTTGGAGAAACCGAAGGTTTTGTTTGTGCAATTATGGACGAAGTTATCATGACGAATAACTACCGGAGATTTATTGTGAAAGACGGCACGGTCGACATATGTCGGGCATGTCACCGTCCGGGAGAATCAATTCGCCACATTGTCTCTGGTTGTTCTCGTCTAGCTAACGGAGAATACTTGCATAGGCACAACCTTGTAGCCAGGATTATCCATCAGCAACTTGCTCTGAAATACTCTCTTGTGGAGTCGGAGGTGCCATACTATAGGTATGCGCCCGACCCAGTTCTCGATAATGGCAATATCACATTGTACTGGGATCGGTCCATCATCACTGACAGGACTATTGTTGCCAATAAGCCTGTTATAGTGGTGGTGGACCGAATTGTGACTTTTGTGAGGCGTGCAATGATTGTAGACATAACCGTCCCGCATGACGAGAACCTCGTGAAAGCCGAGAAAGACAAACAAATCAAGTATATTGACTTGGCTCGCGAGGTTGTCGACATGTGGGAAGTGGATTCCGCAATCATTGTACCGATAGTCGTGTCGGCCAATGGCTTAATAGCCACGAGCCTCGACCAACACCTTAGGAGGCTCTCGTTGGGCAGCTGGATCAAGGGCTTGATTCAGAAAGCGGTACTTCTGGACACGGCTCGCATTGTCAGGAGGTTCCTTTCTCTGGAGCCCTGACCACCGGTAGCTTGGACCCTGTTCCCGATATCGGTGGGCTACTATTTTTATATTTTGAAATGTTTTTGTATTTATTTTATTCAAATATTTAAAAATATAATTTATATGTATGTAACTGAATAAAGGAAATAATAATATTAATTTAGTAATTTAGTATTTCTCTGGGCTTGTACTTTCTGTTAAAGAGGATAGTAGAATAAAGATCACCATAAAAGTTAACAAGGAAGAACTATAACTATAATGAAAACTAATTAAATAATCTACTTGCACAATTTTGTACTTACTATTAATATTTTTACACACTACTTAATTGCCATTAATACTTGAACTTATTCTTGTACTCACTACATTTACACACCATGAGTTCAGCACATTAATAATATTTTTTATAATGATAAATGTTATATTGTCTTATGCCTATCAAAAGTAAAAAAAAAATACACCTAATAAAATTATACACACATTGTTCGATTCATAACAGTCTTCTTGTTGACCACAACCTTTGGACGATGCGATCTCGTTGTTGGCGGCCTCTAGCTAAGAGTTGTTGTTCAACACCAGCACCTGTATCCTGCTGTACCTGTGGTGTGACTTGGCTGCTGAGATCTCCTTCAGTATCTGCACTTGACAACTGTGGTACTGGCAGCCGATGTTTGTTGCAGATGTTATGTAATACAGCACAAGCATTTATGATCATAGCCACCATGAGATGATCATAATGCAGTACTCTGTGTGCTAGTAAACATCGCCAACGTGCTTTTAGAACACCTATGCAGCGTTCAACAGTATTCCTGGTTAGACAGTGAATATTTGTATAATGCTCATTTGGACTGTCAGGTTCAGCATTCACAATTGGTGTTAAAAGCCATGGCCTCAGTGGATGTATGTATGTATGTATGTAAATCGGGCTGGTTTCCGCAACTCCACGACTAAGCGCGTATTTTGCGTGCAGGTGGGACAAATGCTTCATTCGATCCACCCCAGCTACCCAAGGAAGGCCAGCAACGCCTTGGTGTTACCAACCATCTCGTAGAGGGTACCTGGGTTACCGAAGTACTTTGCCCTGTAATCCGCGACTACCGGGCAGCTTAGAAGCAGGTGTGCTACTGTCTCATTCTCCTCCATGCAGGCTCTGCAGAGCGGGCTGTCAGTGACTCCTATAGCATAGAGGTGTTTATTAAAAGACCCGTGGCCAGTTGTTACGGCTAAGACTGAACGCAACTGTTGTTTAGTCAGTCTTAGGGCTTGTTTTGTGAATCGGCCATCTATAGAGGGAAGTGCCTCTTTGGCCTGCCTGCACTCACTATGGTCAACCCATAGCTTGTGATGTTTATCTCCGGTGCGTTTCCTTACCAGATTGCGTAAGTACCCGAAAGGCAGCGGCACGATGGGTTCAGGTCCCATCGCTGACAAACTCGACCCCCTTCGGGCGAGTTCATCCGCAGCGTCGTTGCCTCGAGATTCACTGTGTCCCTTGATCCATTGAATGGTTACTTTGTTGTGTCTACCAACCTGGTTGAGACGTTGGTGACACTCGAGAATCAACCCAGAGTTCACTGTGTGGCTGTTCAGAGCTTGCAGGACGGCCATGCTGTCCGAGAGTATGCGTATTGAGTGGTCCTTAACTTCCCTGGTTAGGATGGCTGATGCCGCCAGAGAAATGCCCATGCATTCAGCCTGGAACACTGTGTTGTGGACCCCCAATGGTGTGGATATTGAGATCCTCTGAGAAGATTCCCGCACCAGTACCTGTACCTGTTTTTGATCCATCGGTGAAGATCCGCAGCTCGGCGGGGCAGAGCCCCTCGCACCGATGATCCTCATGCAATTGGATTTTGTATTTTTTATCGAAGATAAATTGCTTGGGTACCCGGTCATTGATTGCTTTTGTTATGGGGAGTATATTGTTGAGCTCCTCGAGCAGAACGGTGTGTCGTGTATCTCTCTTACTCCAGAGACCTAATGTTTTAAGGCGTACTGCTGCCATCGTCGCTTCCTGTTGTATAAACAAATGTAGCGGAGGGAGTCCCAGCATGGCTTCCAGCGCCGCAGTTGGAGTAGTCCTCATGCAGCCCGTCGTTGCCATGCAGGCCAGCCTTTGCATGTGTTGTAACTTGTTTACGGCTGTAGCTAGCTTTATGCGTGGCCACCACACCACGGCCCCGTAGGTTAACATGGGCCGAATTACTGCGCTGTACAGCCATAGTATTATTTTGGGAGATAGGCTCCACTTCTTCCCTATCATTTTCCTGCATTGCCAGAAGGTAATGCAGGCCCTGTTTAGTTTGTAGTCTAGGTGATTACTCCAGCTTAACTTACTGTCTAGGATGACGCCTAGATACTTTTCCTCGTTAGACAGCTGGAGCTCTGTGTTGAAGAGCATAGGTAGCCGGTAGTGGCCTAGTGCTCGTTTTTGAGTGAACATGACCAATTCGGTTTTCGTGGGGTTTACCGACAGATCATATTCGTCGCACCATCTTTCCACGATGCGTAGTGCTTGTTGAGTGAGGTTGCAGATCGTTCCAGTCACTTTCCCTGATACTAGGATTGCGAGGTCGTCAGCATAACCTATTGTGTAGTAACGATGTGCGTCGAGTTTGGTGATCAGGTCATTAATTACCAGATTCCACAGAAGAGGGGAGAGCACACCCCCCTGCGGGCAGCCTCTGGCTATCAGAGCCAACTGCTGCTCTTCGTCAAGGCGAACCACTCGTTTGCTTAACATATTAGTTATCCAGTCAGTAAGTACCTGTTCCACGCCGTGTTTGGAGAGGGCGGCACTAATGCTGGAAAAGTTTTTTCTTGTCGAAGTCTCCTTCGATGTCTATGAATGTGCCCAGGCAGGACCCTTTCTGGTGAATCGCTTCCTCAATCTGGTTCACCACCAGATGAAGAGCGGACTCTGTCGACTTACCCGAGCTGTATGCGTGTTGGTTACCATGCAGTGGTATTGTTTTTAAAACGCCATCACGTAGTTCCCTTTCACACAGTCTTTCTATTATCTTTAGTAAAAACGAGGTCAGACTAAAAGGTCGATAGGATTTAGCGTTTGTGTAGTCACTTTTGCCTGGCTTCGGAATGAATATAACTTTCACTTCCCTCCATCCTTTAGGAACGTATCTAAAGGCCAGGCACGGTCGCATTAAGAGCACCAGTTTTGTTGCAACAGCGGTACCTCCCCACTGAAGTAAGGCAGGAAACACACCGTTGGGACCTGGTGCCTTGAAAGGTTGGAAGCTTTTGATGGCCCACTGAAGTTTTTCCAGCGTAATCATCTTTTCTGCATAAAGCCAGTCATCTTCTTTCGGTGTTTGGATAACGTCAAGCCATTCATTTACCTGCGCGAATACGCTGCCTGGGAAGTGAGTTTCTACTAGGAGACGCTGCGCTTCTTCAGGTGTCGTGGTCAACGTGTTATCGGGTTTCCGGAGTGTGGCGATCTCAGGTGTGTTCTGTTGCGCCAGTATCTTCCTTACCCTGTTTGCTTGTTGGCATGATTCAATGTTACCGCAGAATTTACGCCACCCTGTAGTTCTTCTGAATCTGATGCATTTCTTTAGCTGGATTTGGCCGCGTAATAAGCGTCCCAGTCCTCATCAACATGTGTTCATGGCTCTGTTAAGAGCCTTTCTTATCTTACCGCGTTTGCGCTCTAGGTCTGCACCCCACCAGGGTTGCTTACCCGGTGTGTCGCGCGGAATCGTTTCTGGGCAGGCGATTCGGTAGCTGTTTATCAGCGATTCGGTGAGTAGTGTTACTTGCGCATCGATCTGCGCCGTGTCCGCAAGCAACTCCGAATCGCATGATGATACAAGCCTTGAGGTAAGGTTGCGTGTGTACACCGATATATCCGTGTTGCGAGGATTACGCCTAGGTTGTTTGGGTGGTATACAAACCTGGATGTCGAAGCGGATCCACCTGTGGTCTGAGCAGGAGGCCTCATTCGAGACTTGCCACCCAGTAATTAGTTTCGCTGCTCCCTCCGTAGCCAGAGTAAGGTCTATGATTGTACGACTGCGTCTGGTTACGAAGGTTGGTTCCGAACCCGTGTTTAGTAGGGATAGGTTAGTTGTGAACAGATAATCAACTAATGCCTTACCCCCTGCGTTTTGCGTCTCCATCCACCACAATGGATGATGTGAGTAAAAAATACTGTAACTAGTTTTACTTTCACTTATCCAACTGTGGAAGACATTTGTGAAATACACCACGTAGATGACATTGTTGTCATTCTACCGCAACCCACCATTACAAGAAGGGGTCAAGTTGTGTTTAAAGTAGATTTTAGTGGTTTTAACATACAATAGAAATACTTACGTATGTAAAGATGATATGGATATTTAGTTGTAAAATTACAAAGTATTTTTGCTTAAAGTTATAATTATTTGTTGATTAGTAACTAATATACATGCAGTAGCACGGCAATAAAGTACTATAATTTTATTATAATAATTCCCAACAGTACTACAACGGCTTACAGTACAATTATGGTACATATTATTAGCCACTGTACTATTGTTGTGAATCATAAGTGATTCACAACAATAGTACAGTGAGAATTGTTTTATTTTGTTCCTTAACTTACCAAAGTATTTTTGCCAAAAGGTTTAATTGTTTGTTATTTTATACCTAATTCTAAGTCAGAATTGTTTTATAAATTCGTTTCTTTAGTTTTAAGCACAACTAATGTTTCTGAAAAAAATGTTTAGTTTTAATTAAACTTGCTGCAAAACTGCACAACTAATGAATATTTTACAGTAGGTACCTATATGGTCAAAACCTACCTAATATTAAGTGAGAATTGTTTTATTTTCTTCCTTAACTTACCAAAGTATTTTTGCTAAAAGGTTTAATTGTTTGTTATAATAATACATAATATTAAGTCAGAATTGTTATATAAATTCGTTTCTTTAGTTTTAATTAAACTTGGATCTCAATTATGCAACTGACAATGTTTGATCTCAATATTCTAATGATGTAAAAAATACTATAAACGAATGACTTAGACTGATTATTTTGCATAACAATAAATAATGATAAGTAGGTACTTAGATGGGACGTTGAATGTGTACATGGTAGTGATGGGCGTTGAATCAACGAACTAGTTGAATCAACGTTGATGTCTCTTCAACGGGATTAACGTTGACAGTGTACAAATCAACTCGTTGAATTCGTCAACGAGTTACGAGACAACGACGTTTATGAATTCAACTCGTTTGACGAAACGAGAAAATGAACCCGACGTTTTGTTATTTTCAACGTACGTAAATTGTGTCTATCATCTTTCATTTTGAGAAAGATGATAGTGGGAAAGCTAGTTGTACTCGTAATATATGTAAAGAAAAGATTTCTTATAAATCTTTCATTAGGTAAACTGTATCAAATTGTTCGTAAATTAACATTACAACAGCATACGTTAATAAAAGCGTTAAAGCCGTTTATCGTTCATGCAAGTTGACGTTCGTAACACGTTAACTCGTTGACGAAATTAACTAGTTGATCAACTAGTTGACAAACGCAATTCAACGTTAACGTTTCGTTGACGGAAAAACCTTCAACGACCCATCACTAGTACATGGTCTATTGTTATATCAAACAGTTTTTTTTCTATCCAGATAGTTATGAATACACTGACGGACTAATAAATCGCATCAAGTTCAAGACGCAATAACTTTTAATATAAGTACTATGAAAGTTATTCAAATTTTATCTTTTACTGCAGTTCTGTTTATAAATTTTTTTTTTTTTTAATAATGGGTAGTCTCGACATTTTCATTTAGTTTAATCTAAAAACTTTGCATAAGTACTAGTACTTAATTCTGAACTTTGTTGCAGTTTATTTGTCCGTCAGTGTAGATATGTATCCAAATTAATTTACGCTAAATGTGGATTATATTATATAACAATAACAAGATAAGTAAGTACCTAATATTTATAGGTAAGTACTTAAAATTACTAAAAATTATATTGCATAGTTAATATTGCGATGAGTCATCGCAATTTTAACTATGCAATATAATTTTTCTGTAAAACTCATTACAAAGGAGATGTTCCAAAATGTATGGACCCTGGGCCAGGTCCTTATACACTATACTTAAAAATAGAGAAATATATTTAAAACAGTTCTCAATTGTCCAATTTCTTTAAAATGGCTTTGTTTGCTGGTAAAACAAAAGAAATTACACTTGAAATTGCAACACGCAACAAAAACCCGTCATGGCGGTAAGCTGTCATTTTGATTGATTAATGACGTTTGACATTTATTTCTGACATATTTATTTTCCGGCAACGAGACGAAAGTGACTAAAGTGACATTGTTATGACAGCTGACAGTTATTTTTCTATGATCTGTAACTAAATCGGTGCGACGCCATGTTGAAAATCGATAAAAGTAATTTATAAACATCAATTAACTACCTACCATAACAGTAAACATTTAAATGAATTAAATGTATTTTTCCCGAATTCTACGGATCTTTCTCTTTTTTATGAGGTAATGTACATAGACCTGGCCCATTTTGAAACATCTCCTTTTAGTGTTATTTGTTATTTTCATATAAAACAAAGACCGAGATAGGTACATACTTTTTAGTATTTTTTTTTTAGTTTTTGAACACTGCAAATAAAGCATATTATGTAAAAAATTATGTTATATTATATCCCTTTTTAATTTATCATTATAATATTCCACACTAAAAATTATTAAATAGTTAAGTATTGTCAATGGTGACAACCCTTGAACAATCGCCATTTTGTACGAAAAGTGTTCTAGAAGGCTTTTTGACTTTGCCCACTTATTTTTAAGGGTCAAGGAATGTGAATATTTGGCGTATAATTTAATACATTATTGCATTGCTTCAGTATTTTCATTTAGTCCTTTTCGAATAGTGATAAAGTTCATAGTAACGGAGATCTGTAATGTGGGCAAAGTTACCAAATGTATAAGATTTTTTGCCCAACACCTATAATTGTTATTTTCACTAATAAATATGCTTTTTTTTACTATTTTTAGTTTTGTGTATCGAGACATGAGCATATAGTATTATGTGGCACCGAAAAAATAATCAGTTTATTAAAATTTTCCAAAATATCATTAATTAAGCATTTATTTTTTAAAGAACGTGGGTCTGAACGTACCCAGTTTGTAGCAAGTTGAAATTGGTACCATTCGAAAGGTCTTTGAAAACGTAGATATTTTTTGTATGGGAGCAACTTTGTAACTTATGTAGGAAAAAAGATATTCGATGTTGAAAATACCGAAATCCTTAGTAAAATCGACCCACGCATGTTTATTTTTTTTTATTTTATCCATTAGGTGGGTAGTTCGAACTATTTTGTGCTAGCGTCGGTGTGTCGTCAGTAGTTAGTACCTGTTAGGAACTGATTTTGAGCGCGCGCGCATATCTTAGTTTATTTTATTCTTACTTTTATTTACAACCTCGGCTTTCACAACGGACTTCAGTGTATTACTTAACGATTGGATTATTATTATTACTCATCTGCTTCAAAAAAATGGAAGGTGAACGCCGTATACAGTGTGTTACATGTACAAGATCAGTAATTCGTGACCGAAACCGGCATAATTATACTGACGCGAACCTATTTGGAAGACAATCCAGGCTTCACAGAGTATGTGATGGCACGGATTAACATAAATGAGGTTAGTATAACAATAGCTTTTGATCATCGAGTACACGGTGTCTTTTTGTTCACTCTTTATTAAGTTATTTATTGTTTTAGTTACTTGAGGATTTGCTTTTTCTTTTAGATGGCCCTGAATCAACTTCGGGCTATGTGTCATCGTTGTTGGGTAGCTGGAAGACGACAGCAAGCTAGGTTCGAACAAGAACAAAACCAGGAACTTGCAAACCCAGAGCACCCAACGTCTGTTCCAACTTATAGAAGGGTTGCAAATACGGCGCGTCACTGTTTATTTCATGGGTGCATCAATCAAGAACTTCACAGAGTGTCCAGGTTTATAAAAGTATTCTTGTTGGTTAATCATAGCGTGTACGTTCCTGAACATGCACGCGTTTGTACACATCACATCAACACAGAAGATTGGAGCTCCCTGTATGATAATGGAGAGACAATATTCACACAAGACCATCTCAAAGATATGATTGATACGTTACGAGATGCATATAAACATAAGACTAATATAGATTTTGACAATGTAAACAACATTTTAACAGAGGATCTATATTACCTAACTGGCTTAACACACCAACAATTCGAAATCCTTTTGAATGAAACACCGTCTCTTTTAAATCATTGTAGAAGACCAAAAACTGCACTAGGAATATATTTATTAAAACAACGGTCTGGTGAACCAAATACACGTATAGCCTCCCAAATAGGTGTATCTCGTAAAACGATCGGTATTTTGCTTAAAACTGCTTGACCCAAGACTTTGTTGTTCGCCATTTGGGTTTCAATCATATAAGTCGGGATGAAATTATAGCTCACAGCCTTGCAGTACCATCATCAATATATTCCAACCCTATAAACCCAGTGGCTATAGCTATTTGTGATGGTTCGTATATATACGTACAGAAAAGTAAAAACTTTTTATTTCAAAAAAAGTCTTACAGCTTACACAAGTATAAAAACTTGTTAAAACCCTTTGTGATTACTTGCCCAGATGGCTATATTATAGATATATGTGGACCATACGCTGCAACAAAGACTGATGCCCAAATCATGACTGAGATTATGAATGATCAAACGTCCCCAGTGCATATAACGTTGACGACGAAACAGATGACGTTTTTATATTAGATCGAGGTTTTAGAGACTCTATACCAGATATAGAAAGTGCTGGCTATGTTGCCCATATGCCACCAAGTAAAGATAGGCATGCCACACAGCTTACAGATATTCAAGCCAATAAATCTCGAGAAATCACCATAGTGCGTTGGGTCATTGAAGTAGTAAACGGATGGTTCAAAAGGGACTACAAAATATTTAGGCATACAGTTATCAATAAAACACTCCCTCACTTATTTGAAGACTTCCGTATTGCGCGAGCCCTTATAAATGCATTTAGGCAGCGTCTGACAGATAATGAGCATGCCCACGCTTTTATCAATATAATAGCGCAAAGAAGAAGTGAACCCAACAGACTGGGCAATTATGTAGTCGCAGAACATATGAACAGACAGCGGGCGGTGTTCACAACAATGACGGCTACGTCAATACCATTTCCACAATTGACAGAAGAAGACGTCATTCTACTCAGTTTGGGCACATACCATTTAAAGCTCGCTAGATCATATGTTGCCGAGCATTTGCGAGGTGGAGATGGTATATATAATATTGAGGTATCTTCGAGCCGTAGCCCTAGTTTGTCGCAGCATGGGCTAGTAACCGAAAACTGCTCGTTAATTAGAGGCCGCATATTATCGAGGCACGTGTCGGATAAAATATATTACACATATATTTTAATCAAGGTTAATGTCCAGGGCAGAGAAGCCATCGAAGCGTATTATTGCTCCTGCATGACGGGTATGAGAACTCTAGGTGCTTGTGCCCATACTATTAGCATAATATGGTACTTAGGTGTTGGCAGGCACCTAGATAACTTCGTAGGTCCGGCAAGTGCCTGGGATGATATAATCATTGAAAGTAACAATACAATTTAATAAAACTGTGCTATTTAAGATTGATAGTTCTTATTTAATATTTTTTCTGTACCAAAAACCAACGATAGGAAGCTATATCGCTCTCTAAAGACAGAAAAAATGACTGGTTACCTATTTATTTAGTCCAAAAAGCAGAAAAAGTGCGATTATTGGCAATTAAAAATGTTACAAAGAAGTTATCATAACTTCGGTCTTTCATTCATTCATTCATTCGTTCACTTATTTTTGAGTTACTCAATTAGGCCTCTTCTAAATTACACCTAGTCTAAAATGCTACAAAGTGGGTACGGGTTCCATACAAAATTACCCATTGTTCTTTATGGGCAAAGTTGCCATGTTTTACGGTACTTAATTCTGCTATGGTTTTAAGAGCAATACTTCGAAACTTCCCAGCCGAAACAGCAAAGAACTCAATACCCTGGAAAATTTTATTGAACTGAGCGGTAAGACGTCGTAGGGGTGCTCGCGAGCCCGCGTTTGTCCGACAAGAGGTTACAGCAAACAGCGGTCGCGCGCGCACACCCTGACATATAGTTGTTCTAGGTACTGCAGAGATCCTCTTTGGGAGGTGCAACCTCAATGACATAAGCCTTGAAAGAGTTAAGAAAAAAGAAAGTTAGAATTCGAATGTGATGTCATAAAGAAGTGTTGGTTTTTTTTCTAAGGGATTCGATTGTTTGCCTTGACGTTGAAAACACGCAAAATATAATTATACTTGAAAATACTCTGATTTTACTGATTGTAGAATACCTCCCGTACCCAATTAAAAGCGAGTGCTCACAAGTGGCGGAGGTGCCCGGTAATGTACGCGTTTGCACTGCGTAAAATATAAAAGTGCATGAAGAAACTCCCAATTTTATAGATTCAAATCTGTACGAGGAAAATTTCCAAGCGGGTACGCTACGCAGGATAAGGAGCTGTCCCCCGTTGTTATTCCAGAGGCTGCAGAAATTTGATGGTCAGACGATACCCCGACGTCTGAACAATTACAAAGATAAGTGGTTACTAGTAATTATACGAAATAAGATGGCGAAAGTAGTATCCTTCACGGGTACGGGTTCCTCATGCTCATTCAGCGATTTCCTCACTCAGTTTCGCCAAATCGCTGCCATAAATAGATGGCCAGAAAGCGATTTAGCCCTCATTATGGGTGCATATCTGGACGGGCCAGCCCTAGCATATTTCAAATTTATTTATAAAGAAAATATGTCTTTTAAAGTCATGTGCGACAGCCTACAGGCGGAGTTCCCGTCAGGTATAGATTTCGTTGAAAAGTTCTATAATGCGCGACAAGACAGTAAAGAAGATATAGTCGCATTTTATTATAGATTGGCTGATTACGGGTTACAGTCCGGGATTACGGATGAGAAAATATTCATTAAAATATTCCTAAAGGGGATAAACATGCATTATAAATTCAAATTGGGGACCCGGTTGTATAGCTCAAAGGCCAAGCTACGGGCCACCATTGACCAAGTAAAAGAAATATTTGGGGAAACACAATCCAACCGGGCAAATTTTTCCTTGCACCCTCCACGGGTCAGTTTTGATCATTTTCCAGCCAGAGCACCGGGATTCCCAGCTTCACCGAGGCCAACGAGCCCGGGACCAACCACATCGAGGTCGACACCGCACCCAGCTGGAGATACGGAGTTATATCATACGCCGAGGTATAATTTGCGACCGAGGCAACAGTCTAATTACAGAAATAACCGTGGTCATTTACCCCCAGCTCAAGAAGCCCACGTACTGATAACCACCCAAACATGGAAGGGCACAGTCAATAAATGAAGAAGTGGAGTTGCAGGCTGTGTCCAAAAGAAATCAACTCCCGGAGAAAAATAACAAATGCGGTGACCTCAATCCTATTATTAGTATTATGATAGCTGATCGGGCATCCTGCTCTGATAGACACCGGAGCATCAATTTCGTGCATATCAGAACAATTGGCGTTGGATCTCAATATTAGACGTACCAGTGACGTGGCGAATCATTTGGTGAAGTCCATTTCGGGTTCATATTTGGAAGTAGTCGGGTTAACGGAGATGAGCTTCTTAGTGGACTCTAGTGTCTTTGTGAACGAGTTCCTGATTATTAAAAACATTAGCCAGAGACTAGTTCTGGGACAGGATTTCCTTCATAAATACAAAGCGGTCATTGATTTTTACCATGAATGTATTACTTTAATGGGGAGAATTCGTATAAATTTTTATAAATGTGCCAACCAGAATGCTATGCCAGAATCACGTGTAGTAGTAGCCTATGACCAGAATGATGAAACTGTTTTATGTAACAACATCAGGAAGGAGCATGGAACGAAGGTGGAAGGGCGTACGAACTCTGTATCGCAAGCCGATTATTTGTATTTTTCAAATTTAATTAAGACCTCTGACGATGATTTTATATCAAAGACCGATTTTGATAATGTTGTAATTAACGGACTTAATGTTAACTTAGATTTAGAACCGGAGAAAAGAAACAGATTGAATACCCTTCTTACCTCATATAGAGATAACTTCGCGATCAAGTCCTCAGAATTGGGTAATTGTAGCATAGAAGAAATTCCTATTAGAACTGTAGACAATATACCAGTTCATCACCCACCGTATAAAGTTTCCGGAAATGTTAGCTAATGACGTCATACGGGAATCACGAAGCGCTTACGCGTCGCCAGTGGTATTGGTACAAAAACCAGATCAATCATGGAGGTTTTGTGTAGATTATAGGAAGCTAAATAAAAAAGTAATAACAGATAGCTATCCGTTACCAATTATCGACGATATTATGATTTATCTAGCAGGGGCCAAATATTTTGCGGATTTAGATCTAAATTCGGGCTATTGGCAGCATCGACTGCGTGAGGAGGATAAGCACAAAACGGCATTTATTACTTCCTCAGGTCTTTATGAATTCAATGTCTTACCTTTTGGACTCAAGACTAGTCAAGCTGTTTTCCAAAGGGTAATTGACAAAGTACTAGCCGGAATAAAGTACAAAAGCGCAATTTGTTACATAGATAATATACTTGTTTGGGGAAATAGTTTTAATGAATTCATGGAATCGTTAGAAGAGGTTTTAGTACGTTTAAAGAAGGCTAACCTTACTCTTAAACCAAGCAAGTGCAGTTTCGGGTATAGTAAAGTTTCAGTATTAGGACATGAGATCTCGGGCGAAGGAGTTAGACCCGACAATAAAAAATTACAGACTTTAAAAACTTTGAAATCACCAAATAACACAAAGCAAGTTAAATCGGTCCTAGGGTTGTTTTCTTATTATAGAAAGTTTATTAATAATTTTGCACAGATTGTATTACCACTAACAAAACTCCTAAAGAAAAACAAAACATTTATTTGGGGTAATATGGAGGAAGAAGCATTTCGGAGGATAATAAAGATTTTGGAGTCTCCACCCATTTTGCATTTTTATTCGACTGATAAAGATGTTATCACTAGATTATATGTGGATGCCAGCGATGAAGCAGTCGGCTGTTGTCTAATGCAGGGTAAGGAAGTGATGTTTCCGGTATCATATGCATCGAGGAAATTAAGCGACGGGGAAAAGAAATATTCAACCACGGAGAAAGAGTGTCTTGCGTTAGTGTGGGCGTTAAATTACTTCAAACATTTTCTATGGGGTTTAACTTTTCAGGTGATGACTGATCATAAGGCTCTTTGCTGGTTATGGAACAGAAAGGATATGAATGGAAGGTTGGCTAGGTGGTCGCTGTGTATCCAAGCGTATGATTTCAATATAGTTCATTGTGCAGGGAAGGACAATGTCATAGCAGATTTTTTAAGTAGGAATCCGTTAGCTGAAGAAGAGGAGGGGCCGAAGATGTCCGAGAAACACTTAGAGGATGGCATGCAATTGTATAAAATAGAGGTTGTAAGATTTAGGGAAGAGCAGCTGCGAGATGAGTTCTGCAGATACTGGTTTGATAGACTGATGATGAACAGGGTAAGCACACTCAAGGGTTTTAGTGTCATAGATGGTGTGTTATGCAAGGAAGCAAGAAGATTAAAGAAGATTCGGAAGTTAGCAGTGATCCCAAGATGTTTGCTAGGGGAAGTATTGAAGGAGTTGCATGATGATCCGTGGTCAGGTGGACACTTAGGGCTAGCTAAGACATTAGGTAAATTTAGAGAGAGATATTATGTAAAGGATGCCGAGAAGGAGATAGATAGTTATGTAAGGAGTTGTCGGTTGTGTCAGGAGCGGAAAGGTTGTAAGCAAGTGGCTCAATTACAACCGTCGCGGTAAGCCAGTTGATGGAGAAAGTAGGGGTCGACGTTTTAGGACCTTTTAGGAAATCGTTGAAAAGTAATCGGTATATTATAGTTAGTGTAGAGTATGCAACGAGATATGCAGTCTGCAAAGCGGTTCCCAGGGTAACGGCACAAAGTATTAGCGAGTTCCTAATTGATGAGATTTTCTGTAGATATGGTGGTGTCAAAGATATAGTGTCGGATAGGGGGTCGGTCTTTACGTCTCATTTAGTGAGAGATACAGTTAAATATTTCGAGGCGAAGTCACGTTTCACTACAGCATTTCACCCAGCTTCGAACGGTCTGGTAGAACGTTTTAACCGGACGCTGACCTAGATGTTAGGTGTATGTAGCTGCAGATCAAAGAAATTGGTGTAGTTATGTCCCCCTAGTGTGTTTCGCATATAATACCTGTAAACAGTCTAGCACCAGAATGTCACCGTACGTCTTATTATATGCTGCGGAACCATCGTTCCTAACAGACTTAACGGCCAACACTGGGGAACAGAGTCAATCGGTAGATTTCGTACAACGACTCAATATGAAAGCCCAACTGTCACGAAGTGCTATATATAACATAAGAAAGGCGCAAGTTAGACAGAAAATTATCTATGATAGGAAAGCGAAAGTTAGGCATTTCGTAGCGAACCAACTGGTGATGGTTTATACTCCTAGGCGGCAAACGGGTAGAAGCACGAAACTTTGTAGGTTGTATAAGGGACCGTACAAAATAGTTAGGCGGATTTCGGAAGTAAACTATGTAATAAGTAAACCTGGTAATGGGAGATTTATAGATATTGTCCATGTAAATAGGTTGAAACCATTTTATGTTAGATCGCGGTTAGCAGATGTTAGTTATAATTCCATGTAAATAAGCATTATTTTGGCTTGGTAGGATGAATAAGATATTAAGTGAGTCTTCCGTTCCATGTACATTCGAAGAAGGACTTGCACGCGATCGACGACTTCGAGGGCGCTCCCAGATTTGTGAAGAGCGCGTTTAAATAATATTAGCTAGGGTGAACTCATTCCAGTGGTGTTAGAAGTAGAGTTTTCGCGATTAATTTTACGCCATTAAAGAACTCCATGGGCGGTTAAACCAGCTTTGCATACGAGATATAACCTGCGCGAAGGGTGGCTAGTTGTCACCATTGGTTGAACTGATTATGGAGGCAATTGATTTCAATTCTTATGTATTAGAATCACTGGAGTAAGTTCAAAGTTAAAATTTAAAAACTTTAGCAGAGTATGATCATCCGACGAGCAACCACATAGATTAGTTAGGGTAAATCTAATCAATTCAATCCCTTCTGGATAGATGTGAATTGTCGCATCGATTTTGTTTACGTCCGACGATGTGTTGCAGGTTTTTGTGGCGTTTTGCTGCAGCAGGGTTTCAGCATAACTGCTTTAAGATATTGCGCAAATGGCGCATAATAATTTAAAGAATATTGCCCAGCGCAGGGTATGACTGAAACTGCTTCTATAGAGGCATATGTCCACCTGTCTACGAAGAGTCGCCACTTAGGCAGGGACTTCGGGTTAGGAGTAGGTCTGACTCTTCTAGACTCTTCCAAGGCTGAGAATGTATGATTGCAAGAAAATTATTCTTACTATCCTCCATTCTTCGGGGGGTAGCTCATGCAGAGATCCTCTTTGGGAGGTGCAACCTCAATGACATAAGCCTTGAAAGAGTTAAGAAAAAAGAAAGTTAGAATTCGAATGTGATGTCATAAAGAAGTGTTGGTTTTTTTTCTAAGGGATTCGATTGTTTGCCTTGACGTTGAAAACACGCAAAATATAATTATACTTGAAAATACTCTGATTTTACTGATTGTAGAATACCTCTCGTACCCAATTAAAAGCGAGTGCTCACAGTACTACATAACTTATTCTATTGCTTATATCTATACAATCAAATTTATTGTTACATAAATCAAACAGAAACATCGATTCCAACATTATACGTCTAGATTTAAGATTTTGAAGTTTGAATTTATTTAGTAAGTCGCTGTAAGATGCATACGTACGAAATCAACGGTAATGCATGGCCTTTAAAAATTTGCGTTGTACTTTTTCTATCATGTTAGAATATTTATCATAGAAGGGATTCCACACCGGGACTCCGTACTCTAATTGAGACCTAACCAGAGTTTTAAATAGATATAGATAAGTACTAGGACGTTTAAATTCCTGAGCCGATCTCATTACAAACCCGTACATACGAAAAGCATTGTTCACAATTTTAGTAACATGAGCATCTAGATGGAGTTTGTCATACAGCAGAACACCAAGATCACGAACTATTGTTTCTCTAGTCAGATCTATATTGTTTAAGGAATATGCATGTTTTATTATTTTTTTTATTTTTAGTAAAACTAATGCAATGGCATTTGGATATAATCAATTTAAGTTTATTTTTAACACAATATTCAGAGAATCTATTTAAGTCTTCCTGCAGCAGTAAACAGTCGCGTAGATTAATAATCGGCCTAAAAATGTTTAAATTATCTGCGTACAGCAATACTTTAGAATTTTTAAAACACGTACTTATATCATTAATAAACATAACAAACAAAAGAGGACCCAGTATAGAGCCCTGAGGAACACTGGAAGTGACATTTACGGCCGCAGAATTATAACTGTTTATCACAACTCTCTGAGATCTGTTAAAAACGTAAGAAGAGAACCATCTTAGTAGGTCGCCACGTATGCCATTAAAGGCAATTTTACTCAAGAGCAGTTGATGGTCCACTTTGTCAAATGTCTTTTGGAAGTCCGTGTATATAGTATCAACTTGAATGCGAGAATACATACTGTTAAATAAATAGTCAACAAAAGTTATCAGATTAGTGGTAGTTGATCTTTTTTTGACGAATCCATGTTGTTGTGGGATAATGTTATTATGCAGTAGAGGATAAACTTTATCATGGACAAGTCTCTCAAATAACTTTGAAAATACAGATAATATCGATATAGGACGATAATTTTCGATATCCTGTTTAGGTCCCGACTTATGAACAGGAGTCACATTTGCGAATTTCCAAGCTTGGGGAAAGACTCCTTGTGAAATTGATAGATTGAAAATAATTTGTAATGGCACACACAGATTAACGGCGGTCTTTTTAATGAACACGACTGGTAGGCCATTGGTCCCGGGCCTTTTGACGGATCTAATGCTTTTAGTGCACTTAATATTTCATCGGCAGTAAACTGAATGCTACTAAGAAGAGAACAGGTTTCAGAGTAATCTCTGTTCTTCTTCAGTAAGTTCTTACCATCAGTAGGTTAGTATTTCTGAGTGATAAAAATTATTCATTTTATGTGATAGGTATTATTGCTGTCGGCGAAAGGCGATATTGGTAGGTACAATCAAAGTGACTTAGATAGTTCATTAGTTTATACCTACGTGACCGGATCTCAATGTAGGTACCTACTTACTAGTTTTCTTTTTTGTTATCTTATCAATCCTTATTGGAATCGTGATTTTAAGAGACTAAAGACTAAGCTTGTGGATGCTTTTCTTCTCTTGAATTCTGCATAAACATGTTCCTACCATCATTAGGAAAATGATTTCATGTGATATTGTGGTCGGCGATAGGTAGGCGATATTCGTAGGTAAGTTACATTTAACGACAGAAGCTCGCGCGGCGTCGCAGCTTTGAGTGTGTTCAAGAAGTGTAGGTACGTACTCCGTACAACGCTCTCGCGCGTTTGGATCGCGTTGTTCACCTTACATTGCGCGCTCGAAAATGACTATTTCTGTAACCGATCATTAGCGAGATTAATGACTTCCACAATTTGATTAGTGGCATCAGGTGTAGCCTTTTCGCGAAGTTTGCGTTACGATGTCCCGGACGCCCTGTATATCGATCTAACTAGCGGTGAGGGATTTAACTTTTTTTTCATAATTTTAAAATACCATTTGAAGTTATTCAAGAAAATAGACGAAAAATTACCATTCCCCGAATGATCTTTGAAGCTACTGAGCTTAAAATTTTGAGATAGAGTTTTATGCTTAGTTAGTATTATATGAAGCATGTAATATATTTCTAACTGTCAGAAGATCTGATGTACGGTAAAGATTCATCTGCCTAGCCTTTTCCCAACTATATTGGGGTCGGCTTCCAGTCAAACCAGATTCAGCTAAATACCAGTGTTTTACGTGGAGCGGCTGCCTACCAGACCTCCACAACCCATTAACTGGGTAACACGGTACTTCTTGGCAAGACTGGAGTCAGATTTACTGGCTTCTGACAACCTGTAACGACTGCCAAAGATCTACAAATGACAGCCGGGACCAACGGCTTAACGTGCTTTCCGAGGCACGGAGGAAACTCGTTATGTTAAGATGGTCACCCATCCACAGACCAACCTTGGCAAGCGTTGCTTAACCTTAAAGATCGACCCGTGCGGCTGTTATTATTTAGCCACGAGCTCCTCAATGTACGGTAAAGATTCTCAGTTGAAAATCTGAAGGGTTTAAAAAACATAACCTTTAATAGCGACCTCTGAGCCCTTTCGAGGTCTAGGAATTTAATTCTCGGTGCCACGAGAATTAAATTTCAGGTAGGCAATATGCCAGGACGAACTGAGCAAGCGAGATGTAAATCTGTAGCAGGAGTTTTTTCGAGGCAACATGACGCAATGTCTTGAAAGTCCAGATTAATTTCCGTACTCGCTTCATTATTTCGTGTGATTATGCCAGGATAATCGTTGATCAACCATAATACCCAAAAAAAAAAGATTGCACTCTATCAATCTACTTTAGTAATTTCTGTGCAAGAACAATTTGGGTTTACAGGATAATGGCATTTATGAATCTTGATTTTGAACTATGGCCCCCCACAGTTCCAGGTATAGACGTGTTGTACTTTGTGAAGCAGATGAAGTTGGTTTTGGCAGTATTTAGGGTTAAAAGGTTAAGACTAAGCCAAGCTGCTATCCTTGCCTATCCACGCTCGGCAGTTTTCCGGAGATTGTCCCAGGTAGCAGCACCAAACACTATAGCGGTATCATCTGCGTATGAAACAATGTGTTCATCTATGATTTTCATGCTACATAGGGCATTTATATATATAAGGAACAATGTCGGTCCGAGCACACTACCTTGTCCAACTCCGAGCTGGACGGTTTCTTCAGAGCTAATGGTATTGCCTATCTTATCCTTTTGTTTACGCTCGCTTAGATAATTTTTGAGCAAGGCATGGGGAATACCTCTTACTCCAATTGATTCCAGCATATCCAATAGAGTGGAGACAGAAACTGTGTCGAAGGCCTTTTGGAGATCCAGGAAGACAGCAAGGCACTTACCCCCGCTGTCCACTTGACTGGTCACAGCGGAGGCAAGCGCCAGTACTGCGTCCTCCGTAAACCTTTTTTGCCTGAAACCGTACTGCGAGGACGATAGAAACTTGTTATTGGTAAGGTAAAATAAAAGACGTGAATTTATTGATCTTTCTATTATTTTAGATATTGATGGCAGTACAGATATAGGCCTATAGTTCGACGGATTAGTTCTGTCTCCACTCTTGTACACTGGTGTTATAAAAACGAGTTTTAAGGCGTTCGGGTAAATAGCGTGCGCAAAGCACTGGTTCGCTAAGTGGGTTATACTACTCTGTCAAGAAAGTACCGTTTATCACCTTCAAAGTATGCTCCTTTAGAAACGATACACTTGAGCCAACGAATAATCCATTCATCAAAACATTTTTTAAACGCTGCTTCCGGAATTGAGTTCAGTTCTCGCCGCGAATTCTCCTTTATGTCTTCTATCGATTGAAAACGGGTGCCACGAAGTGGTAATTTGAGTTTAGGAAAAAGAAAAAAGTCAGCAGGAGCCATATCTGGTGAATATGGTGGTTGCTGGATGGTATTTGTTGAGTGTTTGGTTAAAAATTCGTTCACAATGATAGCCTTGTGCGAAGGCGCATTGTCGTGGTGCAAAATCCAAGAATTTTCTTTCCACAAATCTGGCCTTTTTCGTCGAATTTGCTCTCTTAAACGCCGCATAACGCTCAAATAATATTCTTTATTTACCGTTAGACCTTCCGGTAAGAATTCAGAGTGCACAACACCGCGATAGTCAAAGAAAACAGTCAACATGACTTTGACTTTTGATCGACTTTGGCGTGGTTTTTTCGGTTTCGGTTCAGTTGGAAGGCGCCACTCCGAAGCTTGTTGACTAGTTTGCATGTCAAACTCGTAAACCCACGTCTCGTCACCAGTAACAATGCGTTTCATGAATGTTGGGTCCGATCTGACTCGTTCTAGCATGTCCTCAGCGACTTTCATGCGATTGAGTTTTTGGAGAAAATTCAGATCTTTTGGGACCAGCCGAGCAGCAACATGTTTCATACCCAAATGATTAGTTAAAATGGTATGGATCGACTCGTGAGATACAGAAAGTTCGGCGGCTATCTCTCTCAGAGTTGAATGGGGATTCAGTCACTATTTCCTTTACTTTTGCGATGTTAACTTCAGTTGCAGACGTTGACGGCCTACCAGAGCGAGGCAAATCTTCCATCACATCTCGACCGCTTTTGAACGCTTTGAACCACTCATAAGCACGAGTTTTTGATAAAGTCGATTCACCGTAAGCCTTCTGTAACATTTTCAGTGACTCCGAACACGAAATTCCATTGGCGATGCAAAATTTAAGACAAACTCTTTGTTCGATATTTTTGTCCATTATGAAATTCGCAATACACACTATATATGATATTACTAAAACCAGCACTGTATTTAATATAAATAACAGATGCAACTCAAACTCCGCGCCAAAATGGAAAACAGTTGTGCCAATCTAACAACTACAAAAAAACAAAAATTTGAATTTGGAACCATAAACAAATCATCCATTCCCGATACTTTTTTGACTAAATGTAATTGTAACGACCAAAGCATGTGCGGTCTTTAGGAAATTGACGGTTATGCCATCCCAGCCAGGAGCACTATCTGTTTTCAGGGACAATAAAAGGCGGTGAACTTCATCCTGGTCCGTGTTTACTAGTGCAAAAGATGAGAGAGGTAGAATACTAGGTGAGTCATAACTATTGTTTCGGCCAGACCCTGTAGTGGATTTGGCAATTATCTCGTTCGCAAGAATTTTAACTATGTTGGAAAAGTATTTGTTTACAGTGTCAGCTGACTCTTATGGAGTTGGCTTAATTTCTAATAGATCCGTATTAGGGGTTTAGCTTGATTTACGATGAGTAATGTTATTTATAGTTTCCCATATTTATTTGGGATTTTTATACGCTTTAGATAGTTGACCTATCGATCGTGTTTCCGCTTTAGCTTTTTAATACGTACTGTTGCAATAGTTTCTGTATCTTCTGAAGGTGATCTTTGATATTTCGTTATGAGGCTCAAACTTTAACTTAAGTTGCATGTCATTCCGGTTACGTTTTCAGCGCAGTAATCCAAACGTTATCCATGCTTTTATTAGTCTACATTTTTGCGATATTACTGTCGTAATGGTGTTATTTCTAAGGCAAGTTTGTATTATATGTATTAATCGGTCACAAATTGTATTTGGATCGTTGTTTATCAATTTGTGTAAGTCACTTTCTGCTAGGTTTTCTAATGCTTTATCAAAATTTATCACGGTTTTAGTTATAGCGATTTTACGTATATAATTTTTGTTTGATAATTTTAAGAAAATCATTGAATGATCGGTTATGGTTGTGTTTAATACAGCTACGGTCGCAGTAGTATTTATGGGGTCAAGTTTAACCATGAAGTGGTCCAAACAGTTTTTGCACCTAGTGGGTACTGAATGCCCCGGAAGTAGGCCGTGCATCGCCAGCATGTTGAGATAGGTCAATCTGTTTGACCGATCATAGGAGTGTTCAGCTTCGTTATAGCTCCTGTGACTATTATGTTTTTACTCGGCGCAAGTCATGCGCGTCGGTGGTTAAATGATTATTTAATGAATTTATAAAATCCTCGGATTTTGGTTTTGAAGGCGACCGGTAGATAGCCAAAACTGTTAGTTCAGGGTGAAAGTTAATTTGAAGGCATGATGCATGTGTCAGTTTTACTTCCTTTAGTGAGATCTTATGAGTTTTTTTTACATAGACAACAACTCCGTCGGCTTTGTTTAAGTGATTGGCAGTTTGGTAAGAGAGGTAGTTTTGAATCTGGGGTACCTATGGGTTTGGAGATGTCGAGTCTACATTCGGTTAATGTTATTAGTGTTACTCTAATATTTAAATTCTTCACCTGAGGTCTCATATAATTTATTAAAAGCTAACGTTCCAGGTTGTACGGTTGAATTCCAGTTCAAACATATCAACCCTGTGACAGTCATAAAAGCTTTCCGGCAAATCAAAATCAAATTGACCGAAGACATTGTCAGTGTCCGTGGAGTTTCTTGCACGTTTTTCTCCATAGAGATCTACGCTTTGGAACGTGCAAATAGCTTCCATGTTTTTGACTGACCGACCTTGACGTTTCAAAAGTGCCTGTGAATGGTTTATTTGAAATAAAATGCTTTGAATTTGAATTTGACTCTGTAGGTTGAGTAGCAGGTCGTTGTGGTTGGAGTATATGCTTCGTATGTTTTGTGTCACGATGGTTATGTCTGTGGGATTTCATTTTATTAATCGATTAAGATCCTCAGCGGAACAGCTAATACTTTGAGCACTTTCTGTACTGTCTATGTTGATTATAGTTTGTAATGTGCTACTCATAATTATACAAAAGAGTGGCATGTAATCCTTATCTATATTAGTCATATTTTTGTTGATGTGTGTGGATACCCATTCACACACATCACCCGGTATACCGCATCGAACTATAGAAATCGGATCAGAAAACATGGAGTAATCGTTGTACATACATAAAAAATGCCATCGAATTGAGAACCTCCTCCTTTTTTGGAAGTCGGTTAAAAACAAAAATTCCCTCTGCATATTATATTACATTTACCTACTTACAAAATAAATGCATAAATGTTTAATTCAAGAAAATAATACTTAAAGAAAAAAAAAGATATAGAACAAAAAGGTATGCTAATCGCCATCACATTCATGTTTCTGTCCAAAATGGGGACACATCCAAAGTTTGAAAATTTCTTTGATCATTGGGGGTTTAGCCCAATAGAAATCGACGCTATAAATAGAATTTTTCAAAAACTGCATTTTCTGTTTTTTTTTTTTTTTTTTTTGCATTCAGTAATCATATAAATACACCTTTGGAACAACCTTATAGGGACCAAGATATAACCCTACAAAGATGTTAATTTTACCTCGAAAATTGTAAATTTTAGGTTTTGCTCCCATCCGAAATATTGGCAAATCGCTCGTCCTATGTGAAAAGCTGACAATAAAAAGTTGTAGGTAGTAAGAATTATTTAATTCTCCTTTATAAAAGCGTAGAACGAATCTTTCATCTCTTCCGACTCTCAGTTATTCTCCATTTGTTTATGGTAAATTTTCCGCATGTGATGTTAAGAAGAGCATACTATCGATTAATTCAAATGCAGTAGGAAGCGACTGTATCAGCTTAATATGTTACTCTCAGTCATCATCTGCCTAGCCTTTTCCCAACTGTATTGGGGTCGGCTTCCAGTCAAACCAGATTCAGCTAAATACCAGTGTTTTACGTGGAGCGGCTGCCTACCAGACCTAAGCAACCCATTAACTGGGTAACACGGTACTTCTTGGCAAGACTGGAGTCAGATTTACTGGCTTCTGACAACCCGTAACGACTGCCAAATATCTACAAATGACAGCCGGGACCAACGGCTTAACGTGCTTTCCGAGGCACGGAGGAAACTCGTTATGTTAAGATGGTCACCCATCCACAGACCAACCTTGGCAAGCGTTGCTTAACCTTAATATGTTACTTTCAGTGCTGCATTTAATCCTTCCCGTCATCTCCCACATCCTCAATTTTTCTGCATCTAGTGGTGTTTTTCCAAACTCACGGAGAGATGCTCAAAGGTTAATCCACTGAAGTGAGCCATGGAAATGGCCAGTGTAACAGTTTTGGCTCTACTGGATTTCATTAATGCATTTGACACTATGGATTTCGTTTTTCTGTGTGGCATTCTTTGCTTTCTTAAAATATCTCCATCGGTAATTGATTGGTTTCCTAATTATCTGTTCGGTCGCTGGCAACGTATCTGCATCGGAGAGACTATGTCTTCCTGGACTCAGTTATTCCATTAATTGAGAAAGTTAAGAACTTGGGGGTTTTTATTGACATGAACATTAGTCGCATCTGCTGCATCGTTGAGGAGACTACGTAATTTTCTTACGACTACCACCAAGATAGCGTTTGCACAATCTCTTCTTCTACCCATCCTTGATTATGCTGATATCAGCTATTTTGACCTCACTGAAGTACAACTTCATGAAGTTGAGCAACTTCAAAATTCCTGCATAAGGATCATATTTGGTTTGCGTAAGTGACCATGTTTCAGAATTACGTGTTAAACTTTCCCTCTTTCCCTCTAGTACAATGTGCAAGAGGGAGACACGTTTCCAGTTTCTTTGTGACTCACACACAAGATTTATTAGGTCATTAAAACTTAAAATGCTAATGCATTCCACAACTTCCTTAAGATAAATCTTTTACAGTTCAATTACGCTAAAATAGTAGGTAAATTGAAAGAAATAGATTGGACTGCCTTATTTTCTAAATGCGGTGACATAAGTGATATGGTCTCTCAATTTCACTCTTCTCTTCAGAATGTTGTCGCTGTGTCATTTTCACAAAAATTGTACATTCGTGTTTCGGGTGTCCCACAACTTTTGTAATTTTTTTAAAGAATACTATCTAAGTTTAAGAAAAACAACACTAAAAATTTGGTTCTGTGGTTAGTTTTTAACAATATTGTATAATATTGCCGGTTAAAAACACAGTCATATTACCGTAATTTTCAAAAATGAAGGTAGAAAGAAGGTATCTGTTTTAGCGCTGTCCCACTACCATTTTCATTAAACCAACGTAACCTTAATGTATTTCGTTGATTTATATACAAATAATGTGTTTGATATTTTAGAATGTATAGTTATGCACGATTTGTTATACAATTACAGAAATAGTTTAATGTTGCACAAAATATTTAAATAATTTAATCTTTGTGAGGACATAAACTAGGTAAAGTGGAAAATTCCCTTCCGAAACCGCAATTTTTGCGAGATGATCCAAACATAACTACCATTCGAAAGAATGAATATTTCAGAAATAATCATTCTTTCGAACTACATGAACTTAGAGGGCTATATTGATGATTAAAATGGTTAAAATTCTTTAGATAAATACGCGTTACGGTCGCGGATCGCATTTGGTCCACATACAGCTTCACACTGACCGGCAAATTGCAAAAAACATAAAAATATTTGAATTTCGCTGGCTACCCTGGAGCATTCACCTTAACGGGTATCATCAATCAAGTATTTGGGACATTTTGACGGTGGCCGGCGGACGAAGAACATACATACCTCGGTAGCGGTCCAGTTTTGATTTTCCAGAGCCGCAACCAATTTCAAAGTAAGTTTACAACTTTGATTCTGCATATTATTTTGAGATTTTTATTACCTTTTAGTGAATATAAATTGATACATTGTTTGTTGATTTGATGTGTTATTTTATAATAATTAAAATAAAAGTATTTAAAGTCAGACTTCCGATACTTCCGTTCCGTAACCAAAACGCAGGTAACGTAGAAATGGAATTGAAAAGTTTCGGAATGGAATTCTTAGGAAGATGATACATAAACAAAAAAAAGTTGACCAAATAAATAAAAATAAAAAAATTAAAACAAGATAGTTTAAAAATCAAAGACCCGACCGCATAAGATAAGAAGTTCACCAAAAAGATGGAAGCAAGAAAAAAATTAAGCTGTGCAATCAGACAATCAGCTCGCGATGTATCCTCTGACTGCACAGCATGGTTTTTTTCTTGATTACATCTTTTTAATTCACTTCTAAACCTGACTGTTTTAGAAGTGAACTAAAAAGATGTAATCAAGAAAAAAACCATTTTTGATTTTTAAATTATTAACTTTTTTATTTATAAATTTTTATTCGACTGCCAGGAAAGGGTGTTACTTATGTTTTCGCGGGAATCTTTTCAATGTGGCTATTCGTATTCCTAGAATAGTAAGTAATAATAGCGACTGTAAAAAATGGGTGTATATGTTGAACAAGGTGTAAAATTGATGTATGAATATTTCTATGAATTTGATCTTTTTTCTTGATAATGTGCAATAGTCTTAAGATTTCTATTCCGTTATAGGAACAGTCTATTCCGTGACTGTCCTATTTTATATTTTGTTTTAAATGTTCTTTTTAGAGCGATAATTTAGAGTGTAATCATTTAATAAATGTAATTGTGAAAAGAGTTCCTAAGTTGTATCCAAATTGAGAAACATACCAAAAAGTATTGAACTAATTTGGTCCCAAGAGTAACGTAATGGAAATTAAAATGATGGTTATATATGTTGCTATTGTTGATTTTATGTTTTATCTATTTTGTATTGAAGTAAAAAACATCGGTAACCACTTATACTATTTGATTAAATTCAAACGAGTTTTATTTTATTTCTATAACCGAAAGCAATAAGTTTCGGAATGGAATAAATTTTGCTTCCCAGGGGCAATAAATTACTTATATTTCAGTAAATAATCCTGATTACGAATTTATTATAATCTGCGTATAGTGAAAAGAATATGAATTGTAAATTTAATTTAAAAAAAAAACGAATTATAAAGCAAAAATATTATTTCAGCATATTTTTAATAGTGTACACTTTTTCTGAAAATGACCCTTCTATGTTGGTACCGCAATATAACCGCAAGAAGCAGAAATATCCAACCTGGTTCTCATATCGGTTAATAAAACTGCTTCATCATAAACAAAAGGTGAGACTAAAATGTCGCAAATATGAAAATCCACGTGATATTGTTTGTGGTGGCCTGAAACACAGGTTTAAATTAACCTAGCTGGCTGGTTGCTACATAACATTGCAATTCCGAACCACCATAACTTGCACCTATAATAATAATATATTAGTTTTAGTTTATTTTCAGGCACTATAATTGTATGGAAATCTTATCACTGTTGGCTAAATGTAAACTTTTTTTGTAAACATTTTTATTTGAATAAATATAATATAATAATAATAATAATATTCCACACAACTATCACACAACGCCATCTAGTCCCAAGCTAAGCAGAGCTTGTGTTATGGGTACTAGACAACTGATAAACATACTTATATATTTCTAAATACATATATATTATAGATAAACTACACCCAGACACAGAACAAATGATCATGCTCATCACACAAACATTTGTCCTGGGTGGGAATCGAACCCACAACCTCTGGCATAGCAGTCAGGGTCACTAACCACTAGACCAACAGGCAATTTTTTATTACTATTTGTGTTTTTGACATTCTCGGGTCCCTAGAGACCCGGTCCTTTGGTAGGCGTACGAGGGGCCGATGCCAACTCGCAGAGGCCTCTTTAGACATTTCAAGTGGAATGGGACACTAACCGACGAATGGAATGGGACACCAACCGACGAATGGAATGGGACACCAACCGACGAATGGAATGGGACAACAACCGACGTTATTATTATTATTAAGTTTGAGTGGTTGCGTGACCAATGCCATAAACTTATACCTAAGATCGTGTTACAATTCATATAAACAAAGAATAGAATCCGACATAGTACAAAACCCTAAGGCTTTTTGGCGTTATATAAAAGACAAACGCCAAGGGCAATCTAGGTTTCCATCCAGTATGCAATTGGATGGGTCGGTGGCTATACTGGCCCCGAAATTACGAACTTGTTTGCCCAACAATTTTCTTCAGTGTATAGCGTGAATAACTGATGTCTCCCATACTGTCCAAAAAGTACTCCATAAAATAAGCATTACAGAGAGAGAAGTTCACAACAAATTAAAGAAATTAGACTCTCTGAAGGGCCCCGGTCCTGTTTCCATCCCACCTGTCTTTATAAAGCGCTGCTGTAATGCACTGGCATTTCCGCTATGCACTATTTTTAATCCTTCATTGGCCGAGGGATTTCTTCCTGATGCGTGGAAACAAGCAAAAGTTGTACCTATATAAATATAAAAAGAAGGATCCCGTGGATGTTAAAAACTATCGTCCGATTTCAATATTATCATGTTTCTCGAAAGTATCAGTAGTCCCTATTTGTCCAATAATAATTGACAAGGTGGACTGTATATTTTTGAGTAAAACTCCGACCTTGACTGTTCTTAATTTATTTCTGGTTGCCTCGGGACTGGCTTGCTGCTGAATGTTTGCGTGACGAGTGTTGATAGGGAAAGAGCCCGCGCTTTTTTTTTTTTTTTTTTTTGTGTGGCCTCTCGCAGGTCAACCTAGGAGGTTGTCGACTGCTTAACCGGACTTTCCTGTGGTGGCCTTAATATAATATTAAAGCCTCCAGCCAGGGCTTATTTAAAAACTTACAAGCTAAGCGATTACACGCTAAGGGCACCCCCTGTGGGGTACGGACCTCGGCTTAGGGCATCGCTGGGGGGAGGACAGCTAGGGACGGGCTGGATCGAACATTGATTATTTAGGGAATTTAAAGCTACAGGCTCAGCGGCGCGGGCTGGCTCGAGCAAGGGTCGGGGTGGACATTGAAGAGAAGATCGCGACGGGCCTCGGCGGCGAGGTCGGAAGGACGACGGTCTTGTTTTGATTGTACTTGTTTCTTTACGACTTTCTTGTAAGAGAGTGGTAGAGTCATCTGGGGTGGTTAAGGTGTGCCTCGGACGGCGGATTTTTGAGATGCGGGAGGGTTCGTATCGGGCGGACGATGCGATAAGGGGGTTGTGGTGTTTGACAGCAGTATCGAAGAAACGCTTTGTAATGCGTTTCATGAACTGCTGTATGGTGGGCAATTTGAGATCTACGTGGAGAGTCTCATTGCGGACATAGTAGGGGGCTCCCGTGATCTTACGGAGGAAACGATTTTGGAGCGTCTGCATCCTATGAAGGTGACGAGGCTTTGCGTGTGCGAAGACAGCCCAAGCGTACGTCATGATGGGTCGGATGACCGCAGTGAAGAGTCGCAATTTGCACTTGAGTGACAATTTGCTGCGGGCGGTCGTGATAAAGTGTAGCCTACCCTGGGCGAAGGCGGCGCGTGAACGGGCCTGCCTTATGTGCTCCGCGAAGGTGAGGTGTCTGTCCAGGATGACCCCCAAGTATTTGGCTTGCTTTTGCCAAGGAATCGACTTGCCATACATGGTGATAGGACGGGGTGAGGGGGGCTTATGCCGCGGTTTCGAAAACAGAACCGCTTGACTCTTATCGGGGTTCACCTCAATTCTCCACTTTTTGAACCATCTGCCCAAGATGTTTGCGTAAGTCTGGAGAGTGCGGGCGATAGAGTCAGGGTCGCGACCGGTATAGTACATGGCCGTGTCGTCAGCGAAAAGGGCCAACTGAGCCTTGATACTTTTGGGGATATCGCTGGTAAACAGCGTAAAGATCAGGGGGGATAGCACTGAGCCCTGGGGGACTCCTGCTCGGATGGGGTGAGGGGACGAGAGTGCACCCTCGACTCGATAGCAAGTCTCGCAAGATAAGCACAAGGCGGTCCGGCACGCCGAGTTGGTATAGCTTGTAAATTAAGCCATTGTGCCAGACTTTGTCAAATGCTTTCGCTATGTCAAAGAACAAGGCGCCCGTCATCGAGCCACGCTGGAAGCCAGCGCTTAAGTGTTCTACGATGCGGTGGACTTGTTGGATGCACGAGTGTTCGGTTTGAAAGCCAAATTGCTCGTCAGGGATAAGACTCTTTGCTTCGGCAAAGTCTTTGAGCCGCTTATAAATAAGCCTCTCATATATCTTACCGAGAATGTTGAGTAAACTGATGGGACGGTAACTGGCGGGATCAGACTTGGGCTTGCCTGGTTTGGGGATACCGATAACAGTGGCCTGTTTCCATGCTTGGGGGAACATGTTATTGCTTAATGCGCCATTGAAGATGGCAGTCATTAGCACTATGAGTTGAGCGGGGAAGAGTTTGAACACCCTGTTAGTGATGCCGTCGGAACCAGGGGCTTTCCTAGGCTGAAGCCTTTTGATGATATCCTCCACCTCTTCGGGAGTGATGGGGGGGAGAGGACCATCAGGATCTTCGACTGGTGGGAGGGAAGCTCTACGTTCGACTTCGGCATCCACCATATCGAGGTGAGCTTTGTCTACCGGTTGAGAGCTGGGAGAGCATTGGGACTCTAGGCTGTCGGCCAGACATTCCGCTTTGTCAGAATTGTCGAAAGCGACACTCTTGTCTGGGCGGATGAGAGGGGGCATTGTGGCCTCTTCTTTGGATCGTAACTTCCTCTGAAGTTGCCAAAAGGCGAGGTGGGTGGGCTCGAGTTCGCTTAGCGTCTTGTCCCATCGCGCAGAACGCAGCTCAGAAGTGCGTTTCCTCACAGCACGCTGCAAGTTACGCATGTGAGCTTTGTTCGCATCGCAGGGAAAAGAACTATACGCACGGATGGCTGCGTTCTTCTCGGTTATCAGACTCCGAACATCGTCCGGGAGCTTCCAGCGGTGGTCTTCTACCACTGGAATCTCCCTTGAACATTCGTTCAGGACGAGTTGTACGTGATCCGTAAGCGAGTCGATCGCCGCCGTCGTGTCAGCGACTGAGACAATATGGTCGGCGATGGTGTCTAGGTGAGGCGACTTGGTGGATTTCAGTCTTTCGCTTACTTTCCTCCAGTCGGTGATCACTTGAGACGGGGAGGCTGGTCGGGATCGAGCTGCCCCGAGCGGGAGCCTAGATGCATGATCACTGGACGGTGGTCAGAATTGAGCTCGTATAGCGTTTCTATAGATTGCAAACGGAGGTTTACATTCTTCAGCAACGCCACATCGAGGACATCAGGATTCTGATTGGGATCATGAGGAAAGTGAGTGGGAGTCATCGGAGCGATGACGTCATAGTTTAGGGTTTCCCCTAGGTTGTACACTACCCTGCCTCTGGCATTTGCAGTGCTGCAATTCCTCGCGGGATGCTTGGCGTTGAGGTCACCCGCTAAAATAACGGAGTCACTCAAGCCAAAGAGGGTGGTGAAGTCACTAGCGAGTGCATTGGGGTCGTCAGGCGTGGGAGACGAGGTCGAGGGCGGCGGGTAGTAGGCGGAGATGATGGTGATCGGTTGATGACCAGTCATGCCTAGCCGACAGGCTGAGTATTCGAGCAGAGAGCGAGGTGTGGGAGAGATCAAGGGAATGCAGTACAGCTCCTTTTTATAATAAATGAGAGTGCCACCGCCGTGACAACGCGTCCTATCGTTGCGAACTATGCGGTAGTTGGCAATTTTAGGGTCGCTGCGGTGGGGTTTTAGGAATGTTTCCTGTATCAGGAGGATGTCTAGCTGATGATCGCGGAGTAATTTGGCGATTTCATCGCGCTGGTTACTAATGCCATTGGCATTGAAAAACCCTAGTTTGAGTGATCTGGGCCTGGTGGTGTTGATGCGTGACTTATCCATTGATTAGTCATCAATTCCATCCATGGCGTCCAGAGCATCCGTAATGGACTTATAGGCGGTGAATATCTCATGCGCCTTTCTGGTGGAGAGTTTTAATTGACCATCGTTTCCTCTGGTCGCATTCAACTCGTCGGACATTGCCCTTGCAGCACGGGTCATGAACAAGCTGTAAGCCTCCAGGATTGTGGGGCCTACACCAGGGTTCTTGACCGTGTTGGTTGTGGGGATGGGACGCGCTCGCACTGTTGCAGCAGCAACAGCGCTCTGAGGCGCAGGTTGGTGAGCAGCAGTGCGCTGTGGCGCAGACTGGGCAGCAGCTGGGACAACTGCGGACGCAGGCGCGGGTGTCGGCGCTGGGATGGGCTTAGCCATTAGCGCTGGGATGGGCTGGGCGGGGGAGGCTACCAAAGCTGGGAATGCCTTTTGGTGGTTGAGCTGGTTCCACGGAGAGGGCCTCTGTGGAGCTAGCCGGTCGGGCAACTGAGAGGAGGGAATTCTCTCTGGGCCTGACTCACGTAGCTGGCGGGCGTTGGCACGCTTTGCCAGTTTGGGGGAAATCTTGGGGGCTTTGGGGCACCCACGGTAGTTTGCCGGGTGACCGGTCTGACCGCATAGTACGCAGCTGGGAGGCTCTGCGCACTGTGAGTGGTCTTTGGGGCGGGGGCACTCGCTGGTACTGTGCTCATCCAAACACTTAACGCATCTGGGTTTCGCGTAACAGTTACGCTGTGAGTGCCCATATAGTTGGCAGCGGTGACACTGGCCAACTACTATCGGGCGGAAAGGCTTCTCGATTTGGATGCCAGATAGGTTGCAGACCGATTTTATTTTAAAAATCGGGTGGTGGCCCTCGGTGGGGTCGCACACAACCAGCACCATGTCGTAGAGTTCTCCTCCCCTTGCTTTGTGCAAGCGATGGACGGCGGACACTGGGATGGACTGTGCAAGGAGATCCTATCCCAGAAATGAAATGTTCCTTTCACGCAGGGCGCGGGTTAGCTCCCGGTAATCGTTAGCTGTCGGGACAGCAACTTTGATTCCATTTTGGCAAGCTTTCGCATTTGTGTAGTTGATCTTGCGATCAACACACATCTTTGAGACATCGGTCCATTTCGACTTGTCCTGAATGTACACAGGCGGTGGGGGGCGTTGCTTCTTTTGGGAAGCAGAAGCAGGGGCATTGGGACTAGCCGGCCGTCTTGCCTGTGCTGCTGGGGCAGTGGAGGTGGTGGGGGTGGAGGTCTTTGAAGACGCTACGGACTTCTTGGCCTTGTTGGCCTGGGACGATTTGGCTTTCTTCTTCCTCTTTCCTCCAGAGGTGACTAGCTGAAAGTCATCCTCAGAAGAAGAGGCATCGGAAGAGTTGCCTTCTGAGTCCGATGGCGGGTTCGAGCATGGCACGGATGTGTCTATGTCTATCGGGTCATCAGAGTTTGTGGGAACAGGGGCGGAAGCCGAGGCGTCTATTGTCTTTGGGACAATAGAGGGTTTAGCGGCGACGGCAACAAAGGCCGATTTCTTGGAAGGGCCTTGGGCGGGAGCCGCGGCGGAATCGACAAGGGCCGGTTTCTTGGAAGAGACGGGGGCGGGAGCCGCATTGTCTATTGTCTTTGAGACAATAGGAGATTTGGCGGCGGCAACAAAGGCCGGTTTGATTGTAGGGACGGCGGCGACAAGTGGTACCGGTTTCGGTACCCAACTTGAGGTAGCTTGCCTTTCTGCAAACGGGGGAGAAAGGGGACTTTCTAAAGCGTCGCTGAAATCAGCAACACTCGACTCGATGGCTGGGGATGCATGTTGCATCTCCGTGAATTTCTTGCCATACTTGGCAAGAAAGTCGGGGTCCTTTAAGAGGACTTCCCTGACGAACGCTACAATAACGGCGTCCGTCATCATAATGGGAATTCCTAGAGGGAAATGGTGGTTTTCCCCCGAGGGGACCTATTTCTAGCTCCCCGGGTGGACGGGCCCGGGGATGTGTAACCCTCCCAGTCGGGTATAGACCTGGGAGGTGAGTACCTATTGGTGAGCCCTAAGCTTGTAACCGGTCGCCAATCTTATTGTGCGAACCGGGCCCTAACTGGGTCTAGAGTGAAGGGGTAGACACACCCAACCAGCTCTAGGTGTGTAGCTGAAAAAGAGCGGGGTTAAGCGGTTGGTCGCGACTAGGAGGCCCCCCAAGGCCGCGGGTCCAACGCCCTTCCGACTTTACCTAAGTCCTGAAGGGGCTTGGTAGGTGTGTCGGGTCCACACCACTTGGTTTCGTTGGCACCGTGAGGTTTCCCACCAAGTACCACGAAACTGTGGAATTTTTTTTTTTTTTGTAGGATAGGGCCACTCGCAGTTCACCTCTAGAAGGGTGGCTGCTGCTTAACCGGAAAAGAGCCCGCGCAGCAAGCCACACTTGTTTTATACAAGGCCGGTTTAGCGTGGGCTAACCCAGGTAGAAGGGGGCGCAGAGCGCGGCTTGGTTTGCCGTCGGCCAATCGGAGCGCAGCGTGAGCGCGTCGTTTGTTTGCACCCCGCACATGTCTGGACTTGCTCGCGCTCTGTGCCCTCTTACAATAGTAAATTGCACGTGGTAATTTTAAGTCCTAAAATAACACGTGGTCATACTTTAGTCTAAGACACTCAGTAGCATTAATATCACCTAAATACCATTAAAACATACTTATCAGCTATCTAGTTTATCAGTTTACTTAAATCTATCGGGATCATTTATTTACACACATATAACATTATTTAAATCCTAACTGAGCTAAGACGTCCGTAACAATAATGTTAATGTTTCATCTGGTCAGCATGGTTTCCTGGCGGGTCGTTCAGTGGAAAGCCACGACCTGATCCAGTTTGTGTCCGACATATCCGATTCTCTAGACCAAAGACTGGAGGTGGATGTGGTATACACGGACTTCAGCAGTGATTTTGATAAAGTTAGTCACTCACTACTTTTATCAAAATTAGCAGCTAATGGCGTACATGGATCACTACTGAAGTGGTTTGCGTCGTATCTAGAACAGACGACACAGAACGTTGTCTTGAAAGTTGAATGGTTACGTGTCAAAGCCATATGTATCATAAATGACTTGGGGCAAGTTATCAAAACCTGCAAATTCTTAATGTTTGCCGATAACCTTAAGACCTTCATGCCAATCATGTCACCAAACGACTCTGTGGCGATGCAACATGACTTATTAGATCAAATAGTAGATTGGCGCAATAAAAATGGCATGACCTTGAACGCTAAAAATGCTTTCATATAAAATTTTCAAGAAAGAAAAAAAACTAGCGTAACATCTTACAAATTAATAATGTAACACTTACCAGGGTCAGTGAAATTCAGGATCTCGGAGTGATAATGGATGAGGGATTAACTTTTAGGCAACATATAGATAGTAAAAAGTCTGCCTAGCTACTAGGTTTTTAAAAAGGAATACTCTAGGATTTAGATCTGTAAAATCTAAAACCGTTCTGTATAATTACGTTAGTGCGCATCGTATTAGCATTTATCGATATTTTGTGCGTCGACATAACGTATTCTACTCGTTTTATGCAGATACATTCCCAGCGTCTAGAGGGCATACAGTGGGCTTTCACCAAACACCTTGCTTTTATAGCCCCCGGCATATCTCATAGGTACCCATACCAACAACGTCTGACATTCTTCAATATAAGTTCACTGTATCAACGAAGAGTTATGCATAGCCTTTTGTTCCTCTACAAGTAAGTCAACGGCCATATTGATTGTAGTGAACTACTATCGCGCATTTATTTGAGTGTTCCGCACAACATTCCACGATATCCCCTTACCAGATTGTTCCATCGCCCTTCTACCCGTACCAACATAGGTCGCAATTCCCCACTAGCGAAGATGTGTGACAACCTGAATTCACTTATCAAGTCCATTCCTGAGACAGAATATTTGGTGACTCAAAGGCAAAATTTAAATCGAGAATTCTAGCTTCCCTACGTGCTATCAAGTCAGTTGTCTAAAAAGTTAACTTCGTCTGATCTGTATTCCCTGGTCTACTACTGTTATGTTATGTTTTCCGTTTTATTGTATGTATTGGATGTATTGTATTTTATTGTTTTTATATCGTGTCACTCTGTAGTAGTGTATCCTGTATGTAATCTGGCGTGTTTTTGTCAATGTTGTGTTTGCCCGTAATTGGCATATTATATTAGAATATTACCATAAGACTCATTGTATCTATGTCCATATATGTGCTGTGGGTGAACCTTATAAATAAATAAATAATTACAGTTCAGGCCTCTCTTTTATAGAATGCGTTGCCTGTGTCAATAAAGCGCGCGCAATCACTGCTTGTTTTTAAATTACTAGATAAGGAACACTACTTGTCACTATGATATTCTAATAAGTATATCCTCTTGCCTCTACAGGGTGGCCAGAACATTGACGTCCAAAAATTAAATTTAGGTCTCTCGTATCGTGGGGTGTCCGAATCACGCCCATGTACTGGTGACGGATGGGAGGAGGTATTCGACATTGCACAACTGGGTCTAAATCGTGTTAGCAACTGGCTGCGAGCTGCGAGGACTAAATGTTTTGACTATCCGTGACGCACTTTTTAGTCTTTCAAAATAGAACCTAAGCAATTATATGCAGAAACGCATACGACGCGCAAAAATCCATGTCATTCTAGCAGATCGCACCACGCCACTCCGCCAAAAAGTGCCTCAAAAAAAAATAGAAAACTGCCTCAACGCGCGCTAACGCAGACGGCGCACACGTTTAGTTCGAGTTTTTACAGTGTTTGTTTGACTAGGTGAGCAATATACCTAAACCTACGATGCAAGTATCTCGATCCAGTTTTAATATATGGCAATTGGCGTCAGTAACTGTGGGTTCTTCAGATATTACATTAAGAAGCTTGATAATTAGATGAAGGAATGAAGAGATATAGTTGAATGAAGGAGTTGTTCCTTCATTTTGAGTTTTGTGTGAGGTGGTTGCTATGTTATTGTAGTTGTCGAGAGAAGGAACGATCTTTGCAGACGGGAGCCAGCATTCTGTAAGTGCTGAAAAAAATTTCGTTAGAAATAAGCAGTTCCTTTGTACTAATATTTATAATGTTAACTTTAAGTTTTTTCTGTCCCAGTGCATTTCAGATGTTTGAAGAAGTGTAACGTTTGGCATATTACACTTAATGCTACAAATATTTTGACACAAGATAATGATGTGTCTTTATTAATTTTCTTATGATTTCTTGCATTTTATTTGTCACAGGTTAAAGTTTTCGCTACTTGAATAGCGTCCAGATTAGAGTTTATTTCGTTAATGGTTTGCATAGTAGTCTTTTGATTTTACAGTGAAAAAAATACAGTCACGCCTAATACGTGACGTAATACAGAATTTGAAGTCAAATAAACTCAGTTCTGGAACTTTAAGCTAGCGTAAACACTATGGTAAGGGTGCCTGTTCATTACACCGGAGCGAAACAGCGAAGCGGAGAAATGGAGAAATTTTTCTTTTTAACACTTTCCCGTTTGAAATGTTGCTATGATGTGCTCTAACACAAAATGAGGACATAAAGCAGTCTCCCGAAGGAAGTAATTAAAATTTATGATTATTGGTACAACAACCAGAGTAATGTGGTAAGATAGGCAGGCGTAACGTCGGATACGTACGATTGAAGTGTGCAGTGAGGCAAGGAGGCTTAACCGCGCCTAGTCTTTTCAATCTGTTCGTGAACGGACTCATCGAGAGGCTCAGCAATACCAACGTCGGATGTTCTATAGACATACGTCAACAACATTAGCTACGTGGACGATATATGGTGTTGCTGGGCCCCTCCATAAGCGCCGTTCGGAAACTGCTCGCTATGTGTGAGGAGTATCCCGGGGCTCATGGGCTCAGGTACAATGTAAAGAAGAGCGAGCTCTGGTCTTCCAATCACCTGGCCATAGGGTCACGCACGTATCACCCGTCTACTTGGATGGTGTTTCGTTACCCAGAGTTTCGCGATTCAAGTACTTGACCACTGGGTCTCGGATGACCTCTCTGACCACGAGGATATTGAGGCGTTGGCTATCCGATGCAGTATGTTGCTCATAGATTTGCGCGTTGTTCCAGGGCTGTAAAAGTAATCTGGTTTGTCATGTACCTAAAGTCTGGATTTTAATTTATTGATTAATTGAATTTGAATTTTAATTTGAATTTGGTTATTACCCGACTGTCAAGGAAGGGTTATATGTTTTTCGTGCGTATCTTGTGTGTATGATTGTAAATTTCTATATTACCTCGTATCTTCCAAACGGCTGGATGGAGTTCTACAGTTAAGATGTTGTTAGATTTTTCTCAAAAACCTAAGAGTCAAGGTTTAAAAAAAAACAATCTTTATTTAATCAAACCTGTCTGGTAAAAGGAGATAACATTTGTTTCGGTCTTTTTAGTGCATTGCTTATGAGTTGACTTTTTGCGGTCGGGTTTTTAGATTTTTTAAATCTTTCACTTGTTTTACCTATTTGTATTTTATTTCAATGTTATAAATAAATGTTATGTTACAGAATTTGCATAATGTAATGTAAATATTATATAATAATAATATCCTTAATTCGGACAAAATCCATATAGTGTTAGTAAAACATACAAAAATAACTTATTGCCTAGTATTAGTATCTAAGAATCAACCTCCGCACAAACTGCCGTACAATCGGAGAGCCGAAGCTCTCGGCTACAGTTTTCAGGATGCTGTTTCGACTGTCCCGGACTGTCCTTAGTAGCGACGCATTTTTTTTTGCGTATAATTAATTGCAAAGAAGCGGTAGGTACGGGCTTGCGCAAACATTTCTGACGCGCTACATTAACGAGGTAGCCTCAATAACATCCTGAAAGCATTGTTATATTGCACGCGCAGGACATCCAGCGATCTCTTAGCATAATTGACCCATGTACAAACTTTGGCAATAAGCCTTGAAAAGTTTTAGTTTTACTTGGTCTGTACACCGCGCAAATCTACGGGACAACATATTGCTACGGATACGGACCGCTAGAGCCCTGTGCTCCCTCTCAATGTCTACATCATCCCTGAGGTCAGCAGAAAGACAGTGGCCTAGGTATTTAAAAATTGACACCCTATTACTTGGTAACCCGTTCTATATATGTGTTTTTGTTATTATTTTATTACTTGTAGGTAATTTGTATGCTTATATGATCCTTTTAAATTTTTAATTTTACTCACGAGAACTTTAATGTATTATTGGCCGGGGCGTCATAATTTTTACTTTTCTCCTTTGTAGGAATGCAATGGTACCATTACTCGAGCAATCAAGCGGATCGTGAGCAAGTCCGTAATCCGATTTTCATGGATATTCTCGACTTATCTATTTCATAATTTGAACACTCCTATTAACATGATCCCGCCTTGTGACCACGTGCTTAAAATTCCATTTTTGATCGTGCTCACCGACTCTACGTATATTAGGCGTCGCATCTCAGGTTAGGGGCCAGCTCCCCCCCCCCCCCCCCAGGAATAAAACCAAGATACACCAATGGCTCTGATTGGCCGCCATTAATTTCAGTAGGTACCCATACACTTTCTCGAAATGGCTTCGATTGATTCGGTAGACGTTCATGATGCGTAAAAAAGAATTATCGAGAGTTTACAATCTCTCAAGTTATTTTATAATCTTACAGAGTTTTCCAGTTTTCGGTGACATAGACAAGCTGTTCTAAGTCTAAGCAAGAAATAAAGTGAAAACTATTATTCAAATCCGTTTATTCAAATTGTAGTCAAATCGGCAATGGAGGTAAAGTCAATCGCGTTTCAGATGTAACCGTTGGGCATTGACAGCGCCTTCAAATTGGCCAGTAAGGAGGAGGCAGGAAAGTGATTTGTGCAAGTTTATATTTGAAGCCATTGACTGTACACTTTATACCGACTGGTCTATGGATTAATCAGGTCCGCTATTTGGAACAATGCAACTCGTCAGTGAGGTCGCCACAGTTGTCGTGCCCATCGCACCGCACAGTTCGCGGAACGCAGCGTTGATTCTTGCAACGCATTTCGTGTGCCCCGCAGCCACCGCCACAGCCGTCGGGTTCGTCACTGCCATCCACACAATCCGCCAGCCCGTCACAAAATCTTGACCTCAAAATGCACTGGCCGTTAGTGCACGTAAATTGATCAGCAGGACACGCTGCAACAAAAAAGTAATTCGTCAATACGATAATAATGTACCCAGCAAGAGGCAGCTCTTTCTGTAGGCAAGTATTAGAGCCTATCAATACCTGCTCCTGAAAGCTTAGCAGTCAATGTGCTTTATCCAAACTAACATAACAATACGAAAGTGAGTTTGTTTAGGTATTTTTTGTTTGTTTTTAGGTTTTCGTACCAAAATGTTTTTTTTTATTTTTCTGTTCACTCACTCTGCTAATTGATGGTACAATTTTTGTAAATATGTGAGTACCATGTACTTATTTAGAAAATTAATAAGTCTACCTCTGCATACTTTTGGTTCATGGTCCTCACATACATACATGCATGCGTTTTGCATGTGCAAACGTTTTGCACATGTAAAACATTTATTTGAAAAGAGTAACTAAGTATGGAGTTTCTTATCCGTTCTTCTCCATAAGAATCTACCCTTCCGAAAGGACAGAAGAGTTTAGACACTATGCTATTTTAAATGTAACGATGACGTTCAAAAGTTCCGTTTAATGGCCTAATTAAAATAAAAGTTTTGACTTTGAATGGTAAAAAGGAGCCCTAATGATGTGACGAAGTCTGTCCGTCTGTCACAGTTAGATATCTCAAGAACAACTAATGCTATCAATTTGAAATTTGGAGTAGTTTTAGACGATGTTTGCTCAACTATTTTGCAAATAAGAATGAAATAAAAATGAATATACTGTTTTTGCAACAACGACTAAGGGGTTCTTAACTATTCGAATTGGGGCTACTAGGGCATGAGGGGTATCAAAAGAGCGCTATTTGCACATTTTCAAAAAATAATATATATTTAGGCCACTTGGTTTTCGAATTTTGTCAAAAAATGAAAATAAATTCAACGTTTCCCGAGGATTTCTCGGAAGTTTGCATAGAGAAATATCTGAAATTATTATATGTGATAGAAGTTTATGTAAAGATTACAGGAACAATAAAACGATGTCTCTAAATAGCACTCATTTTCAGAAATCATCAACAAAAATTACATTAGTTCCGCAACTAAAACTGCAATCTGCACCGCAGTGTTTAAATTATCTGACGAATTTAGGCCTCACTGATGAACCCTCGGTGTGCGAGACTCACTCGCTCTTGACCGTTTCTTTTTTGTTACCTTTCATGCCTAGATTGGGTCATTTAAACGCTTACAAAATTGGGTGTAAACTACTGGCATATAACCTAACAACCAACATCCCAAAAATCAAAAATAAGGACGGTGAAATATATTGCGACCTAACCCGTTTATTCTTTCTACGGTGACTGGCCTACAGCTGTCACTCCAAATTAGGTACTTATTTTTTAAATTGTTACAGAAATAAATAAAATTATTTTAAAATTGGTCGATCAGAAAAAATAACCCGCGTAGTTCTGAAAATTAGTACCTACAGTTGTTTCTCGAGGTGTCCTGATAAACATAGGTGCTGATGCTGAAATAGTAGGGGAGGGGGGAAAGGCTACTCTGTTCAGTTGTTTAGATACTCGTTTCTCGAAAATCATTAATAATATCGTTACCGTTGCTTGTACAGTAATTAACTACACCCACACATCCTTTAGTTTTTGACTGTTAGACCAATACTTTAGGAGCCACTGGGTATTCAAGTTGGTTAAAAAAAGGTTAGGTATGCTCCAATTATTGTTTCCCCATCCTACGTACCTACCTTCAACAACTGGTTTAACAGGACCATTTTCTGTCAAATGTAAAAACGAGAGCCAACTTATTAATTTTTTATCAGACAAGATGGGAGATGAGAAAATCGGAACACGACCATCACTTGCTAGCAAGTGACGCTGACTGTACAATTAATTATATGCTGTGCAATTGATGAAGCTACAGACAATCCTGTGGTTGCTGTTATTGGAGAAGATGTGGATCGTATTGTCCTTCTGATGGCTATGGCTTCGCCAGCAATGAAAAGATTTGTTGTCAAGACAGGAAGATGAAAAGTGGAAACAAGAACATTTTCTTCCCAGGAACTTCAAAAGCACTAATTTTGTTCTTCCATTCTTTTTCTTCACAGTTTCAGTGGTTGTGATACCTCTGTAGTTTACAGAAAGGGCAAAGCATCTTTTATGAAACTTTTTGAACAAAGTGCATTAATAAAGGATAGGTATAGCAACTGACTTATATGAGCCAACATCATAATCAGGAGAAAAGATGTTTCTTGCAGTAGGTTTAGCGCACCTTCTACTCAGACCTATCTTACAACTATCGATGCAGAGTATTTTTAAATTTTGTACCAAGCTCTAACCTGATCTTTCTTCCCACCCAAGGGTCAGCGAAATACCGTGTATATAGCGCGGTTTAGGGTAGTTAAGTATACTACCAAGTACAGGAGTGGCTTGGTAATCAATTGCCCCCTTAATCGTGGGGTTGGAAGCAAGGTGTCGATGGAAACTTAGAGCCAATCACGACTTTGAATCCTTCTGTTCCTGATTTTTCATTGAATTCTATTTTCTGCCGGTGCAAGAGTAGTTGTTCTGGAAATTGCAGTTGCCGAAAAGCAGGCAGAAAGTGCTGTCTTATCTACATATAATGGCTGCTTAAGAGCATGCTCCAATGGAGCCTATCGATGTTGATGAAAGAGATGACGATAATGATGATGAAAGGAAGTTTAATTGAAAACATTATACTTATAAGTCAGGCGGCACACGTACCTTACACTAATAATACCCAGTATCTCTGAAGAAAGTATTAGTGCTACAATAAAAATGCATATGGCATGATTTGTAGGAAATTGAATGTGGTTAATTATATTATTGTAGAAGCAGCTATAACGATATAATTAATGATTTTCGAGAAACGAGCAGACAACTGAAGATAAGGACCTTCCCCCCCTCCCGCACCGCCGGCTCACGTCTTACCATCGAGGGCTTTCAGTTTGTTTATCAGGACAACTCGAAAAACAGCTGTACCAACTTTCAAACTTACGACGGTAATTATTTCTGAATTAATTAATTTCCTTATGCCAATAAATGTTCTTACCAGTTGTGCAATTGACTTCATCGTATCCATCCCAGCAATCAATAGCTCCATCGCATAATTTTGTATGTGAGAAACAAGATATAGAGTGGCCGCAGCGAAACTGTTTCGTTAAATCGCATTCTGTTGAGGTAAGTATGCAAATGTTATTTTTTTATACACGAAATAAGAGAAGACTATGTAGATGAAGCATCTAGCTTTTCTTTCTTCTGGGACATGCCCGCCACATTATTTATTACCAATCACTGCAACTCTTGAGAGCCATAATCAACAGTGGCGACCACAAGATAAACACCGAATCAATTAAGCTTGACGAGTCCTGGCTAAACGATTCAACTGTCTTGAAACCCGCAACGAAATTAATCAGTAGAGAATAGCGGACAAATACGAAAAACATAATTTTCTCTTCCGTCCATGTCAAGCAGATGAAGCATGTATATGTATGAGGTAACCTTACCACAGTATATTTCATCAGAGCGGTCGTAGCATTGGATAGAACCATCGCATCTGGCTTCTGCGGGCACACAGAGACCATTACGGCACCGCCATTCATCAGCTGAGCACGTAACTAGCGACAGCAGGCGGCAGACGCGCACTCCTCGCGCTTTATCCACTAGTTGACAAGCTTCCGTCTCTAGGGCGCACAGCCCTCCGCAACCTGAGTGAGGTACATATACAAATCATTGTAAACAAATAAATTCTTCGGGACATTTATGAAGTTATAGGTAAAAAAGGTTGAACTAAACTTGTTCTCTTTCAAATAAGAATATAGAAAACATAAATCTACAGCACTTAAAGGCTGATCAGAGATTGTGAACGTTCGAGTTGAATAATTAATGTTCAGTCAGAAAACATGTAGATAAGTCACCAAAAACGCAACGTGAACACAAATTAAAAGGTGCTGATAAAAGTGGACGTACCTGTTGGGTCATCATTATCTATGGGCTCTCTACACACGGCTGTTCCAGTGTCTTCATCTAGCATGCAGATCTCGTTTCTTTGGCACGAGCAAAATCTTTGAGATAAATCTCGGTTATTAACTTCTTTAAATTTTGCACTTTCATCTGACATACTTGAATATTTTGGAAACGTTCTGATATTCTTACGAATTTTTGATATAATGGAAATTAATGTAGAATTCTCATTGCTAAGGGTAGTGGCAGACTCTTTAGTTGTAAAATATTCTTCTGTTGAATTTATCTCTGTCACTGGCGGCAGATCAAAATAAACAGTAGTGATTGCTGCCGCTGTTTCATCCGTATCTATATTTTTTCTTGGCACTACAGTTGTACTAATTTCGTCGGTCATACCTTTAAAATTGGGTTTAGTAAAATTGACCAACAAAAAACTTATTATTACGATAGCTACAATCATCACACTTATTGAGCAGGCTTGTATTTGAGTTCTCTTTTTTACAGGGCTACCAGCCGAAGCAAAATTAACTATACAACCAAAACCTCTCAGGCTTTTTCTCAGTCTCTCTCGCCTTGAATTATTTGAATCCATTTCGTAAGATGTGTATTTTTGCCTAAAGCTCAAATCAATCTGTTGTGATATGGAAGGAATGCGTAACAGTTTATTGTCCACATTTGTGGGCTCTGAGTCTGTTCTAGTATATGAACAAACTGCTTGGCTTATGGTTGTATCACTAAGATGTACATCTTTGATGGGAGTGGATTGATTATGTGGCCTAAACTTTCTTTGTGGCTTCAGTTCATATTTTCTTATTTTACCTCTACACGTATAACAATAAGTTATAAGATCTCTATTTTGAGACGGTGCTGCAATAATTGCGCTACGTAACTGACTATTCTTCCAAAGGTGGGAACAATACAACGAGTTCAAATTAATCGATTGCTCGAGGTTGCTAGAAGTAGTTATTGAGTCATCAAAGCTCCCTGATAATGTCATTATGTCTTACATAAAGAACATCTATGTCATTATTTTTATATATAAACATTATTTAGATCCTGAAACAAAAAGATAATGTATATATTCACTGGCAGGTATTCTCAAAAGACACATGTTACAGTCATGGACTGGCTACAGTTCTGTATTGCTTGTCCTATTATTGATCTCACTACTCGTTAGCTCACACTTTATATCATTTTCATCATCTGCCTAGTCTTTTCCCAACTATATTGGGGTCGGCTTCCAGTCAAACCGGATTTAGCTGAATACCAGTATTTCACGCGGAGCGGCTGCCTACCAGACCTCCACAACCCAGTAACTGGGTAATACGGTACTTCATGGCAAGACTGGAGTCAGATTAACTGGCTTCTGACTATCCGTAACGACTGCCGAAGATCTACAAATAACAGCCGGGACCAACGGCTTAACGTGCTCTCCGAGGCACGAAGGAAACTCACTATGTTAAGATGGTCCCCATCCACAGACCATGCTTGGCAAGCGTTGCTTAACCTTGAAGATCGACCCGTGTGGCTGTTATTATCTAGCCACGAGCTCCTCATTCACACTTTATACCATTTTCCAGTACAAAATGTTCACACTTAACAAGAACGTAATTTGAACCTCGTGACAGCAAGGGAGCCCTAACTTTGACAAAGGGGTTACAAGTACCTAGGGTTGGATCAATTAGAAGTAACATAATTCCCGGTAATGAAGTATGTAAATGATATCGTTTTCAGTCAACTGAACACTGCCTTAGTTAGGGTTCCATGCCATATTGGTAAAAAGCTTTTATGGTGCGACTTTGCCTTCGTCACAGCTTTTTGTTTTAGACCTGAATGCCAAGCATAACCACTTGTGATCAACACATTTGAACTTTTCTGACTTAACAGGTTCACTGTCCGCACAACAGCAATAGTTGAATACTCAGCAAAGGCCACATGTCATGGGCGCCGGGAGGTGCAAGGGCACCCCCTGACTTTCAATATCCTACTAATTCCTACTGTTCCTACTAATATTATAAATGCGAAGGTTTGTGAGAATGGATGTTTGTTACTCTTTCACGTCAGAACGCCTGAAAGGATCTTCATGACATTTGGCATAGAAGTAACTTGATTATAGTTTGGAATAACAGATAGGCTATTTATATTATACATATATCCTTGGTATGTTCTCTAGGGATCATGCGGGCGAAACCGCTTGCAGAAGCTAGTAATAAATGTAAGACATTTAAAAAATAACCCTCCTTCTGGCGCAATCGGGTAAAAAACATTTGATATTTTAAAACCTGGTTGCCTGGTCAGGTTTCCTAAATCCTGGCAAATCCGAGACTAGATGCTGAAATTTTTGAGTTCGCTTGATTCGCGTTTGTAATCATTCTTATGTGGTCCCAAGGTTTTTTGTAGGTATGATCTATGATGTTTGTTCATTTCTCTGTATTAACGGGCCAAAAAAGCTTGCCTCTTCGAAGAGGATTCGTTTCTTTTTGGATCAGGCAGGATTTGGATTAATATGCTTCCCCCTGCCCCTGAAAAAAGTCCTGCCATGCCAGCGCCCATCCCACTGTGGTTCATAGGGATGTGACTGTAAACCAGTTAGGTATCAATCTGTTTAGATATCTATGAAACTCCACATTTATTATGCGCTCAGCCAAAGTGTGTTCTCTGCGTTCCCTTCCACATATAACCCGTCTGTCTTTAAAGAAAGAGCACTCTCGCTCCATCATAGGGCTCATCCGTCGGCGATGGATGATGCGACCATCGCTTTCCATCAGGCGTGATTGTGGTCAAGAGCAAACCCAATCTACAATGAAAAAAAAGAAACAAAACAAAAACACTTAATTTAAAGAAAGTGATTTTTAAAGTGCTTTTTACCCGACTGCGCCAGAAGGAGGGTTATGTTTTTCGAGAGTATGTATGTATAAATGGTCGGCACGCTCTGCGACCTGAACGGCTCGATGGATTTTAGCTTGAGAGATGTCGTCTTGATTGTGAGACACGACACTGAGTATATAAAAATTAAAAAGGACGATTTCAGGCGCCATATTAAAAAAAAATATTAAGACCTATCGAGTGGGGGTATCAGGGTTCGAGGAGACGATTCCAAAACTGTAACTCACTAAAATGTAGGAACAAAAAGTTGACTTTGTCAGAAAACCCAGCTACTAAAAAAATCGAAACAAGTCGCTTTTCAAGCAGTCTGATGCAGTTCAATCGACGATCGGATGCCACCAACTGCTTCAGATTGCTTGAAAAGCGACTTGTTTTGAGCTTTTTAGTAGTTTTTTAACAGTCGGGTTTTTTTTACAGTCATTTTTTTAGCTATTTTGTCGGGTTGTAGCGAAAACTTTCACCATTGACAGCTATGAATAATGGACAGGTGCAGGTGTTATATAATTAGAGTCATGGATTGGCCTACTTTAACATAGTTACAAGTTTATTATAAAGCGTAACGTAGATAATAGTTTCAGTTATCATTTAATAGGTTACCTACTTAGGTATTGAATAGTCTTATTACCTAATATCTAATAAGCCGAACCGACCGAAGAATATAGGTGAATGGTGAATATATAAACCAAATCCATTAGCTAAACTCTAAAAGCTCTCATCTGAGAGGAACTCTGTGTATCAATCAAGTGCTGTGTATAGGTACAGTTATTTTTTTAAGGATGGGTAATCATCAAATGACTCCTCACGCTTTGGGTGAAGCAGAAGGGAGTGTCAGACTCTTACTGACTAAAACCCATCCGTGTTCCTCCTAGTGCCCTTTGCGTTCCAGGGTGCCTCTTTCGAACGAAGTCCGCAGCCCCAGCAGGCAATGGCCCCGTCTTTTACGCTGACAGCTCTTTGAGGCACGCGTGGAACACAGCGCGCCGTCGACCCAGGCCTGGTTCTGATCAGACTGCGAGCCACCCAATGCTCGCCGTCCGCAGGCTCGCGCATACGGTGGCCGAGAATCGCCATGGACGAGAACACGACGGTGCTCCGCCCAAGCAGGGCAGACCTCAACCGTAAGGTCCACCGTGTCCTCCGGGCGGTAGGTACAGTACCTGGATAACCGAGCTGCTCGGTTTTTTTTTACGAAGTTTTCTAGAAATCAAACCTAGCTAGATCGATTTATCGCAACCGCGCCGAAACATGAATTGCACGTTTAAAGGTTTAATACCTTTAAACGTGCAATTCTTGTTAATTTAATATACTTAAGCATAATAGGGAATATGCATGAAAACTTATTTTTCATCTATATAGTTTATCTAAAAATATAGAAAAATATAATACTAACAGTGAAAATAGAATCAAAATTACTCGAAAAACGAAGGAGATATAATTATTTTAACCGGTGGAGCCAACGGTGGAACCAAAAGGTTCCATTTGCCATACAACGGTGGGGCATTGATGAGCCAAGAGGTTAAACAAATATATCTGTCCCTCTCGCGAAAACGCTGTTTTCTATGGCAGCTGTACAGGCGTCATAGATGATGATATCAGAGTTTACAACGGACTTCTCTTTTTAATTGTAATCCTTAAAGCTTTGTAACTTCATCGCTGATACAGGTATTTAAAATATAATTTCATGATTGTTTACTAGAGCTACCTATTAGGTATGTATTTCATTTTGCAAATAAAAATATCGCATACATATTCCCTATTATCTACACTAATACTAATAGGAAAAATTTGTTTGTTTGTTTGTTTGAATTTAATGGGCTCCGAAACTCCTAGTATCTTACATTATCCCTGATGAACATAGGCTATAGAATATTTAAAAAAGTTAGGGAATAAAGTTATGAAAACTTCGAAAATTTAACCCAAGGTGTGAAAAAAATACCAAAAAAGATCCTTATATCGCGTACACTGCGAAAACTATTGACAATAGAGCAAAGTGATGTACATAGTAAAGTCTTGTAGAGGACATCAATATCTACAAAACAGTCTGCGAGGGTATATATCTAACTATTATGGTTAAGTCACAATGACCGCTTTCCGGTCAAATTATTCAATCAAAACACGGGTGAAATGGAATATTAATCCTTATCTATTTAAATTGTTTAATAATTAAGGTGGGTTATATACATGTAAATTACACTTAAAATTAGTCAAATGGGACCGTTCGTTTAAAAGTTACGACGGGTATAAAAATACTCTAAATCTAAGAAAATTGGCATCATTTTTGGTTTGAGTGAACTGCCCTACGTTTTAGACTATAAGTAAGGGAGATGAAGTTCGTGGAGTACCAAATAAATGCGCGCGAACGAAGTCGCGGGCGAAGTGCTTGTATCTGATAAGAATTATGCCATCTTTTGTATATACAAGTACTTCAGTTATTATAATAGTTACTTAGTTTAATAGTAAGCATGTATTTAAAATGTAAACGTTGTTTTTTTAAAATACATATACTCAAACAAGGCATCTGTTTGAATATATTTAAAAAAACAACGTCTCTGCATTTTTTATTAGGTACCTAAGTAAAGTCTTATAAAAGTCTAATAAAAATTTGAATTAATTGAATTGAACTCGTGGAGTACGTCTAGCGCCATCGTCAACGTCTAGCTCACAAAACATGGTTCCATGTATCCTACCTAGGTACAGACGCCAGAACATCAAGCTACAATAATCTGTCAAATTTCTTAAAATCGCTAAATCATTAGGTTCAAGGTTAATTAGGAAAATTTGACAGTTTCAGGTAGCTTGATGTGCTAGCGTCTGTACTTCAGTTTATTTTGAGCATTTTAAAATAGTAATTATTTATTAGTAACTTTAAGATGATGATATAAGTCTGACATAGAAGAAGTAAGAACAGAAACTAAACATACAAGCAGACCAAATATTTGCAACACGATTCTAAACATTAATCTAAATAAAATATGGGTACCTAAGTGGTAGGTCAACAACAATTTCTAGGTCATTTCAACACCGAGTATAGGTACGGTACAACTTCAATTATCCCAGATTCCCAGCTGATTTTTGTAAACACTCTTAAGTTGAAAACAATAAATTATAATTATAACTATCAAGTAACACTTACCTTCATGGAGTAAAGCAGCTTAATGTTCTATTAAAACAGTTCTCAATAGTTAACTAGGATTTTAAAATATTGTCAAGTGGAAGTTATTGAGCACGTCAGGCCGCCTTGCGGTGCCGTGTATCGGACTACCGTTGCCGGTGACAACGTCTAACAACCTACGCCAACAACAGCACCCCGAGCATCGTGCCAGTGTGCGAAAGGGATTAGTTATACAGCTGCAAGCCTGCTAGAGAGGGATGAAACAATAGGGTCGGTGTCGTTTGGTGGCGGCACAGCGGCCAGGTCCGTGCTCGCTCAAGAGTGACACGTGCTGCGTGCTGCGTGACATTGAGCGAACATCTGTTCTCGCAGGCTGTCGATAACATAACGGTTATAGCTCTGTTAGGTAACTGTGCACAATTTACCTCGATTGTTGACTTAGGAACTATTAATTTTACAAGAAACTACTCATTTTTAGCTACCTTTAAAGATATTTGGTACATAATTATCATTGTGTACCTATTTACTGTTTCCTTCTGTAATGTATTTGTTAAATGTGTGTACATAAACTAAAAGAAAAAAAAAAGAAAAAAGAGGTGCTTTGCAAATAGCGTAACTTCAATTCAAACTCATTGATAAGTGAGTAAAATAGTGTAAATATGAAAGCACGGTAAATATGTATATCCGAAAGTAAGAGTGAACGATGAGCTTAAAAGCTTCGAAATATTAACTTACAGAATATTTTTCTTAGCGAACTATTTAATAAATTGGGTCCAAGAAAGCTGGTACCTAGGCAGGTCAAGCAAGTGGAGAAAACTGAGCAAGATGGAATTGGTTGTGACCAGTGAATAGATACGCCCGCATAAATGTGCAGGCCTACACACACACACACACACACAGACTTCCGCAAAAGAAAGCAATGCATTCGGCGAGCTTTTAAAATATAATGTGTTTTTTAAGGTGTTTATTATAGGTTTAATTACCTATTGGGCCGCAAAGAAAAAGAGTCGGTTAGGAATCTTCAATATTTTTAAAAGTAAGGACCTGACGTAGCGTTATGAAATAAAGACTAAATTAAAAAATATTTAATGCCACATTAAATAGGTACCATATAAAACCATTTTATTGAAAAATGTAAAATAATGTCTTTTTTTTTAATTTAGTAGGTAGGTAAGTACCAAAAAATTTAATCAAGTTTTTCGCATTTGTTTTAGTTTTGCAATAAAACAGTTATAAATATGGTGTCTCTGCCTTATAAATTTTATTAGATATTCTGAAGTCGTCATGTCGTTGACCACTGAAGAATGTACCTACCAGGATCCTGACAATGCTTGAAAATGGGCACAGTCAGCAAAATAAAGCGAGAACTGTTGGTGTGACTCTTTCTACTGTTCAGCGAGTACTCCAGCGTTTCCATGAAACTAGATCCAATCTTCAAAGACCAGGAACAGGCCGAACAAGGTGCACGACGGCGCGGGAGGATCGCTGTATATTGTATACTAGTTGACCCGCGCAACTTCGTTTGCGTTACAATTTTCATTACTTACTGCTCTGCTCCTATTTGTCTTAGCGTGATGACATATAGCCTATAGCCTTCCTCGATAAATGGGCTATCCAACACTGAAATAATTTTTCAAATCGGACCAGAAGTTCCTGAGATTAGCGCGTTCAAGTAAACAAACAAACATACAAACAAACAAACTCTTCAGCTTTATATAAAACATACAAACAAACAAACTCTTCAGCTTTATATAATATTAGTAATTAGTAATTAGTATTAGTATTAGTAAAAGTATTAGTATTAGTATTAGTATTAGTATTAGTATTAGTATTAGTATTAGTATTAGTATTAGTATTAGTATTAGTATTAGTATTAGTATTAGTATTAGTATTAGTATTAGTATTAGTATTAGTATTAGTATTAGTATTAGTATTAGTATTAGTATTAGTATTAGTATTAGTATTAGTATTAGTATTAGTATTAGTATTAGTATTAGTATTAGTATTAGTATTAGTATTAGTATTAGTATTAGTATTAGTATTAGTATTAGTATTAGTATTAGTATTAGTATTAGTATTAGTATTAGTATTAGTATTAGTATTAGTATTAGTATTAGTATTAGTATTAGTATTAGTATTAGTATTAGTATTAGTATTAGTATTAGTATTAGTATTAGTATTAGTATTAGTATTAGTATTAGTATTAGTATTAGTATTAGTATTAGTATTAGTATTAGTATTAGTATTAGTATTAGTATTAGTATTAGTATTAGTATTAGTATTAGTATTATCTAGTATTAGTATTAGTATAGTATAGTATAGAGTATAGATGGTGTAAAAAAAATTGCGAAATAGCTTTCTTTCTGCTGTTGAAGTAAAGAATCATCATATACGAGCTGGAAGAAACAATCTGAGTACGGATATCTACAGTAAGGCGGCGTCTGGCTGAAGCCAATTTAAAGCCATTAAAACCTGCAAATGGGCCAAAACTAGAAAGACACCACAGAAACTCAAGGTTGAGTTATGGTAGAGAACACGAGAATTGAACTTTGAATGACTTGTCAAGATTTATGTTTTCAGACGAGTCTAGATTCTGTTTATAACAGCACGACGGGAGAAAAAGAGTGTAGGTACAGATGACCGGGACCGTTTCCGTTTTGCCCATGAGAGTAAAAATCTTCCGAAGCTAGAACATTACAAGCGTTGAAATTATCGTCGTTTCACTCTGTTATAAATTCTATATATTTAATTATTTTTTTGTTAATTTTTTTTCTGTTTCAAGTACACGAAATAATGCTATAAATAATAATTTTCTTTTTAACTTTTTTATTAGAAAAAAACTTTTTTACAAAAAAATAAAACTGACTTCCAAAAACAACGTTAATAAAAAATAACTTTAATTTCGGAAGTCGGTGTTTTTGGTTGTTTCGTTTTTGAACACCGACTAAAAAGTTTATTATTTTAATTTTTCACTTTTTTGTGGTACGCAGGTACCACTAAAAAGTGAAACCACAAACAGCGTGCCGGCGTGATCTTATGTTATGAACTGGTGTAAAAAATCAACAGATTTGCGATTTCAGAAATCCCGATCCATTTGCTATCATTTATTGAAGAGTCCCGTTGCCTACCGCCGAAGTTCTTCATCAGATCTTCACCAAATTTAAATAGGACCAGTCCGAGAAAATACTCTTCCAAACAAAAAAGAATCATCCCAATCAGTTAAAAATTAGCGAAAATATCGCTGAACAAACATTTTTCATGGTATCCCATCATCAGATCCTGACTAATATCTTCCATCATCAGCTCAGCAACATGAGATGATGATTACCAGGCACAAATATCTGAATTGCGTTAGAAAGTTTATGAAAAACATTGTAAGTGCTTATAAAATTTGAGGGTTTCCCTCGATTTTCATGGGATCCCATCATCAGATACTAACTTGGTGACAATGGGACCACCTAAGGAGTATATATAGGCTTTCGAATAAAAAAATATTTTTTTAAATCGGTCAATGAACATAATTAAAAAAAAATACATTCAGCCGAACATAGAACCTCCTCCTTTCTGAAGAAGTCGGTTAAAAACGGCATCTATTCTATGCTAAAAGTATAGTTGCCCCATCTGCTGTTGCTGTCTGTCCTAACTATTTAGAAATGCCTTAAAAATATGAAAGAAAATCGGGGTGGTCCCCCGTCATAATAGTTGGACTGAAAAAATTATCTACCTAAAATGAGAATAAGACTGATAAAATTATCTTTCGTTAGTTCTGAAGACTATATTGATTACGTTGATTAGATGTATAAGATGATTATTATTTCTCCAATAAAAAAAATCTTCTTTTGTTCACTAAATCAACATGGACGTATTATTGAAAGGTTTTGTTTAATTAGCATCTAATATTGAAGCATTCATCCACGATAGGCATCTATCCTACGTTTGGAACGGGAAAAATAAACACGATTTCCTCAAAATCTACTCGTATGAAACTTTGTAAAAACAATAGGGGTATATAAATTAAAGATCAAAGTTACCATAATTATGCAAAAGACGTGCGATTTTTATTAATAAGTTATGGCTCCCTATCCAAAAGTGGGGCGTCTATCCCGGAATTACTAATTGGTTTACCAATATACCAGTGATTAGTGTTGTTACCAGGGATGCAATGGCGAAATCGTGCGGAGGCCTATCACGTGTGGTGTTCCACAGGGGTCAGTCCTAGGGCCACTACTAGGGTCCTTCACGTTGCTCTCTCACCCGGGCTGGGCATCATTTGTTATGCTGATGATACTTTAATCACAGCCCAGGAAGGAAATTTTGAGGAGGCGACGCGCCTGGCTACTGGAGGTGCGTCTCTGGTCATTAGCCGCATCGAAGCGCTGGGTCTTAGGGTGGCGCTCGAGAAGACCGAGGCCCTGGTGTTTTATGGACCCCAACGTCGACCACCGGCGCCTGCTTTCATCACGATAGGCAATGAGCAAATCGTGGTGCGCACGCACATGAAATACCTGGGCCTTGTCCTAGATCGCAGGTGGAACTTCGGCGAGCACTTCGGCCAACTTACCCCAAAGCTGATCGGCACAGCTTCCGCCCTAAATCGGCTATTGCCGAATCTGGGTGGAGCGAGTGTGAGCTGCCAACGGATTTACACGGGAGTGGCGCTTTTGGTGCCCCAGCGGTTTGCGGACTCCCTGACTGCCCAGAACAAGGTTCATCTGCGGCGACCGCAAAGAGTCATGGCAATCAGGGTAATACGCAGATATTGCACAATCTCAGCTGAAGCGGCGTTCGCATTGGCAGGAACACCCCCGTGGGATATGGAGGCGCGAGTGCTTGCTGAAGTTTACCAACAAAGTGTGCAAGTTCGGGTGGAGAGCGGCAGTGGTCCGCCGCCTGAAGCGGTGGTGAGATGGCGCAGAAAGGCGCAGGCTGCCTTCATGAGGCAATGGGTGGAGAGGCTGGAGACGCCTAGTGCCGGTCACTGGACTGTTGGGGCTATCCAGCCAATCCTAGAGGAGTGGGAATGGAGGCGATACGGGACGTTGTCCTTACGTTTAGTGCAGGTTTTGTCGGCGCATGGCTGCTTTGGTTAACGTGCATACAGTGGTAAGACGGGAGGCGACTCCCATGTGTCACCAGTGCGGCTGCAGCCAAGAAACGGCTCTGCACACTCTCGAGCAGTGCCCTGCCTGGGAAGCGAAGCGTCGTGTTCTGATGACAGAAATTGGAGAAGATCTGTCACTGCCGGACCTTGTTAGGGCGTAGAAGGAAAAGGCGGAGCGGGTCAGGGAGGAAGACTCTCTCGCTGACCCGATTCACTGCAGAAGGACAGAGCGGCGTAGGTGGCTAAATGCCGACTTGATGCCGCCAAAAGAGGGGCCTGCATACGATAGATCGGGACTCTATCGTCCACTCTGTAAGGTCCCTGGAGTCGTGGTGATGTACCAGTGCACCCGGGCATCGCTGAAAGAAGAGGGAGCCCGAAGGCGGGCATAGAAGAGGGAGCCGAGAAGTGGCCACGCTGGATGGGTCGCGAATGTCATGCGTAGCAGTTCTCGCGACCCTCCCATCAAGGTGAAAGTAGGTGCACAGGCGAAGTTTTTAGTGGTTGCAAGTCCCATATAACCACGTCGTCTCCCCGGTTGATGTGGTATGCGTTAGGCATTTTCTTCGCTCGAAAAAAAGAAAAGGTAAAAGGTAGTAAAGGTATATAAAATAGTCCCTTAAATTCGTTAAAGTATAAAGCTTAATTTTATATTTTCTTCCGGCTAACTTTAGAAATCCATTGCCGGACACTTAGGATAGTTGCTACCCCCTGCCAGACACCCTTAAACTTTTATAAATTATAATTATACTTTCGTTATAGTATAAAAGCTAAATTTTATAAATGTTACTTGGGGACCTATAAAAGCTAAATTTTATAAATGTTACTTTGGGACCTATAAAAGCTAAATTTTATAAATGTTACTTGGGGACCTATAAAAGCTAAATTTTATAAATGTTAATGCGAGTGCTTAGTCGATTGTGACTTTTTAAGATATCCAATAAAAAAAAATACGTTCATAGCTATGATAATTTAATACTATAAAATACAAAAAAGTAGGTATTTTTATTTTTATTTCATGTGTATGTTCAAATCGCACGGTAAACTCGGCTAGCGCGATGCAGGAATTCGACGTAGTAGTTCGCTGCCAGTTGGATAGATGGCGTCGCGGTTCTTTTTGTTGCGATGTAGATTTGCTCCGTTAGATTTTCTTGTGGCGGCATTGATGCCGCTGCAAGCTTGAGTATTTCTTTGGAGAAAGTATACAAAGATTATTCTTTCTCAACTCTTACAAGTATGCCTGTGATGTTTGCGCTAGTTCCAATCGTACTGTTGGGTACCATTGACTGTAGTTGGTAACAAGGGCTTGAAACTATAAAGGTAGTGGAGTTAGTGGCTCACTTAGTTGACTACTCTTATACCCATCGTGTTTGGGCTCATTTGAATTTTTCTGATGAGTAACGAAAAAAAGACACACTCACCACACACTGACACACACACATACACACATCACCGAAACGAAAACCAGTTAGACGAGATGAGCGAATATAAAAAAACACGAACTTTATAATAATAAATATGTTAAGTTTAAAAACTCTAAATTTCATTATCTGATTATATTAACATTTTTTTCCACATCGTCTTATTCAAACCAAATATTTTTTTTTTTTTTTTACTTGTCGATAATGTTTATTAATATATACTAATTAACAAGAAATTATGTACAAACGCGTATAAAAAAATAAAAATAATCATTGGGCATCAAAAAAATAATCCACATCGCTGTCAATGGCAAAAGTGCCCAGAACACTGGCAGCATTGCCGCGTTGAATCGCAATGCTGATTCTTTGTCCGAAGAAAAGTCCAGCCCTCTGGTCACGTGAACAGTCGACAAGTTGTTTACTGATATCCCGAAAGACTCGATGCGCACTTGGACCCCATGGCCCTAATGTTTCAACCCCAAACGGCTCAAATATGTAACTCCCCATTAAGTTGTTATATTTGCGCCGTTTGAGGTTTTCTGCGCCTGCAGCGGCCACCCCAGCGCAGCCCGCCATGCTAAAAAGATGGGATGGCGCAAGGGTGTCGACACATGTTGCATCCAACACCAAAGGCCTACCCAACTTCCAAGGCATTATGGTCATCCCATCTGGCCTCTTCCCATCGTCGCGTGCCAAGCCGTTGGGTTCTAAAACAGCTAGCACCCCGGCGGTGACAAGAGCCCGACGGATGATGTCATTAATGCTGGCGTGCCGTGCTAACCGACCAGCGCTCCTACTGCAAGACAGGCCATGGTGTCCGAGGCGGTCGACTGCATCACCGCATTGACACCGATGTGGAGCTCCGCTAGGAGCACCCAAACGCAGACACGTAGCGATACGGAAAGTACTGTCACTCAGCATAGTACCTATGTTGGGTGACGGTAGTGCCTGTAGCCAAAGACCCGACTCCCATTCACCCACAGCCAACAGGCGGGCACGCTCCGCAGTATTGGTGGACGTATTTAAGAGGTTATTCCGTACCAACCTGCAGAGCGGCTCATCCCATTGTCTTTGGGAAAATAAGTTATCGGGCAACGCCGTATTCGGGCAAGCCACTTTCCAGGCGTTCACTGCTTCGGTCAAGTAAGGCACTTCACTGTTAACCAAATATGGAGTTAAAATACTTTTGGTTAAATTTCATTTATGTTACTGAAAAGTCATATTCATACTTCATTTAAGATAAAAAAGCTCTTTGTTCATTAAAACTTCAAATTAAATTTCAATTAAAATTGTTCTAGGTACATACTATGTATGTAGAGCGCGCGGCCACTTGCGTCCGTAACAGGGGCGCGGGTAGCGAAGTGTTAAAAGTAAATAAAAACGTTTTATCAAAAAAATTAAACCTCAGAAAAAACTGAAAAGCACAATCCTTTTTTAGTACCAATAAAATATCTTTAATTTCTGAAGTCGGTGTAACTTTTCTTCGGAGATTAATTTTTTGTTAAAAAGTTTTTATTTTATTCTTTTTTTGTGGCTATAATCTACCAATTACTACATGCTTAATTTTGTATTACTTTTAAAATAGTTATCTATCTTACTTTAGTTAGCTATTAACTGTTATTATTCCCTTACTATTATTTGTTGTATAATATAAATACTAAAAAAAACAGGGTTTTTACCAACTTAGGTTGGCCTACAAAAACTGCTATACAGCTCAGAATTAATTAAAATCTGTCAGTGAACAATAAATCAGCCTTATTTACCCACCCTTCGGGAAGGATTTTTTTCCAAATTTATATGGAACCAACTGCAAGGACCTATCCAATAAAAAAGAATTATCAAAATCGGACTGCTCCGTAAAAAGTTATGCGTGTTCATACATTAAAAAATATGCGTCGACTTGAGAACCTCCTCCGTTTTATCATCGGATAAAAACAAACATTTAATAATTTTGTGCCAATAGGCTAGTTTCTACCATCAATAAATTACAAATCTGTTTTGTCCGTCCGATAGAGTATTGACAAATAATACTAAGTAGTTTTCGAATTATTGATTATTTTATGATTTTTTTGAAATTTTCTAGCTTTCGACCGAAAACTACAAATGGTAATAAGTCTACAGCACTCTGGATAGCCAACTGATACTATTTGAATGAATCCCATAAATAACAAATTATGTTAAAGTTTAAGCAATGAAAATTTCTTAATCATTTATCTTAGTTATTGAGGCAGTTTACTCGAAATAAGTAAGGTACATTTATGGCACTTGACGTACAAATTACAGGAAAAAATTCCTTGCAACAGTAACCACTTTTAGCACGAGTTGGAATTAAAAACTAAATTGATTCCGGCAAGGTAGTACTTTGAAGGTAGCGCACATTTTCGATGTAGGTACGCTTTGCTTATTGCGTTTATTCGTACTAGTACGGGAGGTAGCGTTGCATTTTATAGATAGTGTTTTTAAGCCGATCGACTGCCATCATATTCACGATAATTATCTCGAATGACTAACATGAGAACCAAAAGTTATCTGGCGCACCCGCAGTGGGTTCGGGTGTGGTTGGTTACGAAAGCTGTATAAAAAAAAATAACAAAAAAGTTATAGTAAGCCGGCTGAAACCTTTTTTTATGAATAGTGGACATCATACTGAGTTGATAAACAGTGGTCTATGGTGGAGGGTTGAATACCAGTCAGCTGCTCGCAACGCATGAACTTGTAAAAAAAATAATAGGCAAAATGTAATAATATAGGTAGGTACTACTTGTCTCTGCATCACCCAAGGGTTGACTGGTAGAAAATGCTAAGGCATTAAGTCCGCCTCTGTACATTTGTGTGTATGAAGTATTTAATAAATAAATAAACCGAATGAAACTTAACTAGGCGAAATTTTTACATTATTCAAAGTACAGAAACAACGGTCAGCTTCTTGGCTGGCGGTGGAAAGTCAGTCAGCTGACGCAAATAAAGATTGAAAATATTGGAGCATTTCGAAACAGATTCTGGAGCTGCTTGAGCCCATAACAAGACCTTCGGGCTACCTAAGCCTCTCCTCCTAAAATAGGGACGTTGCAACAACAGAATTTATGAAAATACTAGCTGAACCACGCAACTTCGTCTGCGTCACTGTTTTAATTAATGCTCCGCTCTTATTAGTTGTAGCGTGATGTTATACAGCCTATAGCCTTCCTTAATAAATAGACTATTCAACACTTCAACTAAACAAACTCTTCCGCTTTATAATATTAGTGTTATGACTTTATTTTTTTATTTTTACAACTTTCGTAACCAACCACACCTAAAGCCACCGCTACCTGAGCAGCTGACCACCGGTTTACATAAATATTAGCCATACAAGATCAACTATGCACGTCAATATCAGCCGGCTTACTATGACTTGTTTATTTGCAACGCCACCCATACTACGAGTATATGTGATTATAGCTACTGATTCTGGTCGATCGGATTAGGCAAGATCTGTCAGCATGCCTCCGTGGTCGAGTGGTTTAGGCGTTTGCCTTGTGCGCGTGGTTCGATTCCGTGGTGGTCTTGTGTTCGATTCCCACGGGAAGCATACTAGGACATTGCAAACTTGAATCACCTGATTGTCTGATAAAAAAGATGATTCCGTGCTTTGGAAGGAACGTGTAAGACGGTGATCCCGGCCGCCTAATGGCGGTAGTCAAATAAACCATGTCAGAGGCCCTTGAGGTGGTTTAGAAACTCTGGACACTAGGGTGTGTGGGGTCGTTAGAACTTACTTCCCACATGATAAGAAGAAGAAGCCTAACTGTTCAATTAAATGCCGGGATATCACTTAGGCCACTAATTAAACGACGCCGTTCAATAGGCTAGGGCCTGCTTGCTCAATCAGCCGTTTGATTGGGTTAAACGAAACAGACAGACAGGCAGATCAACTAAATACTCCTCATTTACTCGTAACAAAATAATCTGAACATGCACAATTGCACTGTTGCACATTCAATTAAAGTCTATGAAGCAGAATCAGAACATCAATTTAGTTGTTTTTGTTTCCGAACATCGATATTTGTAACCTTGTTCTGTTAACCGTACTTTGTGGCTAAAGCTATTCAGTGACTTTCGATAAATTAAGGCGTTTTCGAACTTTTAGATGCTCATCGAATTATGTTAGTGACTGTAAGCATGCCGCTAGGCTGTCACGCTGGCGACATGCGGTGCATGTGCAGCATCTCGGGTATGCAGCCTCCGGCGAGCGGGGCGTCCCGCGTCACTGGTGACGGCCATGTCCCTACATATTGTAGTCTTTGACGACGGCACAACTGTCAGTGCGCGCGCCGCGTGCGCCCGTGTCGTGGTCACTGCCCGCCTCCTCGCCTCGTTCGCTCCGACGAGCTGCGCTGCGGCTGTGCGGCTCAACACACCTCAGTGCTCAGCCACACATCTACCCGTATGCGCGTTATACCGTACTGTCGCGCAGTTTCTCTCGAAAATTAATTAGTATGTGAATGCGACGTTTTTATTTGTTCAACACGAAAAAGAGTGAAATGTTGTTCGCTCACTGATCAGCACGCATTTGCTTCGTCTTTGGGCAGACTTCATGTGAGGAACTGACCACGTCTTTTCAGTTACGGTGAGTTTAATACAAAACCATTTTATCATTGCAAATTATTCACCAAGTTACAGCAAACTTTCACAACGCACAGGAAAAAGTATTGCTAGCAACTTGTTTTTATTTCTTTTAATACATAGAAGACGTTTAAATTGGTCGGTAATTCAAGATCCAAGAATACCGTGTGTAGGTCACAGTCAGCTGTCCCACTTCTCACCGAAACGACATCGAGTTACAAGAGGCGGACTGTTATTTTGTTCGCTTATTGGATACAATTTTCGCCACTGATCTGATTTATTTGTGCCACTTGAGATCGTTTATTATTCGGCATTCGCTTCTGTCCGACTCGTAGTGCTCGGGCTTATGAGTAGTAAACAATGTTTGTTTACTCATAAACATAAACAAAACAAATAAATAATCTTTCGTATCTGAAGTTCTATGAAACGTGATGCTAAAAGAGTCCCTGTTTAGTTACAAACGAGACATTCCCATAATAACTGTAGAAACCAAAAGAAGCCACTGAAACCCTCGAAAATATGGTAAAGGAACTTTGTTAACTCTGTATCGAATCTTGTTATCTACTGGTACGAGAAGTAAACAATAACATCTGATTTCGATACGTGAAATTATCTTTTACAAAACTTTTAGACGAAAAATACAACCGACTTCCAAAAACAAAACTCTACAAAGTAAAAAATAACTTTAATTTCGGAAGTCGGTGTCTTTGGTTATTTCGTTTTTTGACACCGACTTCCGAAATTAAAGTTTTTTTGTACTTTGTAGTGAAAAATAAAAAACTACACCACAAACACAGCGTACCGGCGGCGGCGTGATGTTATGTTATGAACTAGTGTAATCAATAAACAGACATACGATTTCAGAAATCCCGATCCATTTGCTATCATTTAATGAAGAGTTCCGTTGTTCTTCATCAGATCTTCACCAAATTAAAATGGGACCAGTCCGGGAAAATACTCTTCCAAAAAAAAAAAAAACATCCGAATTGATTAACAATTGGCGAAGATATCGCTGAACAAACATTTTTCATGGGATCCCATCATCAGATCCTAACTTATACCTTCCATCATCAGCTCAGTAACATGAGATGATGATTACCAGGCACAAATATCTGAATTGCGTTTGAAAGTTTATGAAAAACAAGGTATGTGCCAATAAAATTTGAGGGTTTTCATCGATTTTCATGGGATTCCATCATCAGATTCTGACTTGGTGACAATGGGACCAGGAGTATAAGCTTTCGAATAGAAAATGAATTTTTAAAACCGGTCCACAATTGGCGGAGAAATAGGTGAACATACATAAAAATAAATATACAGACGAACATAGAACCTCCTAATTTTTTAAGAAGTCGTTTATAAAAAAGGGTGAAAGTGTAGAATTGGATTAATATAACATTCCACTGAATTTATTAGTGCGTCTCAATCAAAAGTTAATTTTATTTCTGGAATAATAAAATATTTATTTTATCGATTTATTTATAAATATGTATATATTGGTACATTATAGCTACCTAAATTACAGTCGCAGCTAAACAAACCTTGGGATATTTATTTTCGACGCTTCAAAATACCACTAAAACCTACCACTAAGACAAGAAACAATAGTTAACTAGGTATACGTATTAAGTAATATGTTTATGAAAAATGTAATTGTACTTACTAAAGCTACGGTTAGTCCCATCTCATCCCCTTCCCATCTCTTCCCCTTTGCGGTTATACCTACAAAACGTTCCCATCTCTTCACTCTGCCATATTAATCACTCACACAATGTTAGTTCCTGTTGTTAAAAGTAGTCTCAAAAAAACTAAGATAATTCCTGTGATATGTTAGATATTGTAAATGATGTTCGTAGATTATATTTTTTTCAATCGTGTTAGAATATTTTACAGAAATAATAAATATTCGTTAATGATTAATTATAATGACGGTACCTAACATTATAAAAAAAACATGTACCTAAGTAGAGTATAACTAAAAGTAAGGTGATTCCTGTGTTATTATAAACATTGTGAATGTACGCAGATTATATATTTTTATTTCTTGCTAAAACTAAAACCAAGAATATTTTATTTGTTAACTTTTAATATAATCATATTAAATTTCACAGCTTATGTTTTTTTTCGTCCGTGACTGTACCGTTGAGTTATTTATGGCAATGGGATGAGATTATGGGATTTTTTGTAGGTACAAACGCATAGGGGAAGAGATGGGGCTCAACCAATGATTGGTTTAGTCCCATCTATAGCTAATACTTTAGCCCTAACTATTAATTTTTGCTTCGTAGGTACCGATAAAAGTAAAATCCGTTTGTTCCCAGATTCGTAACGTCTGTACTCATTTATTTATGCGTGTTTGTTCGCAAATCATGACGCTGTGATGAATTCAGTTATATTTCCTTAAATGAATGTGACTGGGCTTGTGATGAGATCGATTCCTATTAACTGACTTTCTCAAGTCGACAGTGTTTTATACTCTATACTTCAGTCTTATGTAAGCGTAAAAGGCATTTAAGATGAATACCAAAACGTAACTTAGTCATCCATTTTCTTCTTCTCCGAAATATATCCACCTATTACCTAGAACCGCTCCGGGCGGCTCTGTGAATTTTTAACTTGTGCGCGCTGTCCAAATTACCGTTTCTTCGCCGTCTACTAACTAACTGCTAAATGAATAAAAAGCCAGGCTGCTCAATGAATTCGTTAATCAGCAAATTTTTAATAGGATGATTAGATACGTTTAAGATTTCTGAAAATGTTGTTTACTTTCTATTTCATCGAATACTTACCTAAGCAAGAAAAAAATAATATAAATGAAAAGAAATGTAAAGCCGCAATTACCTAGTTATTTTTTACTTTCTTGTGGTTTTCTGAACTTCATCAACATGACACAAAGTGAATTAGCTATTAACGATAATTTAAAACAAAACAAAGTTTATAAAAATATGTAGGTAAGTAAGTAGTAGGTAAAAACATTTTTTTTTTCAGAATATACAACTGACTTGCATGTAAAAGAAAAACACTCATCATCTGCCAGCCTTTTCCCAACTATATTGGGGTCAGCTTCCAGTCAAACCGGATTTAGCTGAATACCAGTATTTTACGCGGAACGGCTGCCTACCAGACCTGCACAACCCAATATCTGGGTAACACGGTACTTCATGGCGAGACTGGAGTCAGATTAACTGGCTTCTGACTATTCGTAACGACTGCCAAAGATCTACAAATGACAAGGCACGGAGGACTCGGTAGGTTAAGATGGTCACCCATCCACAGACCAACCTTGGAAAGCGTTGCTTAACGTTGAAGATCGACCCGTGCAGCTGTTATTATCTAGCCATGAGCTCCTCAACTGAATTAGGTACTTACAATGAAAATAGCACATCATTGAAATTGTTACGCCTATTTGTATTCTATTGGGGTTCATACGAAACGTTCCACATCACTTATTAATTCTGAACACATTGGTGATCGCCGTTAACCTCCTTTGGCTTGCCAGAAAGAAAGTAGAACTTCCAACTTCGAGTTGCAATCACACTTTGGTTTCGATGACATGATTCGCTTAAAATATGAAGTGGGGTTGCGCCCAAATTAATTAATCAATGATGTTTTTTAACCAATATAAAAAGAAGGGTTCATTCGATCAGATTTTTTAACATGTTGCCGACCCCAATGTTGTTGGGAAATGGCTAGGCAGATAATGACCTAATTCACACAGCTCTCTTCAATAAAGTAAAGTTACGTAAACAGAGTTTAATTTGTCTTCCAGGTCATGCCCTGATGATAACACTATAACAGATTACTTAGCTGTCTTCTTCTTTCTCCTGGCTTGTGGGATATTCCAAAAAGGTTAATTTTCACATACAATAGGTACAAGGCTTTGGTCCCGTATTTTCAAAGTTACATTATTTTTCAGTTGGAATGCTACATTTTCTTATACTTTACATAGTTATATATTTCCTCTTCACTAACAGTCTAGTTTTTAAACAATCAGGTTAATTATTTGTTAATTAATCTGCGTCAGCAACATGGCTATTGTACTAATTAATTTAGGGCCAGCCCTCTTAACGCTTGAACCTTTTGCTTCCGGTGTTATAGTTTTGATTATGTACCAATAGCTGTAATACTAGAGACAATAAACATTATTCTATTCTATTCTATTCTTAGTATTCGTGTGCCACATCTGCTGGTTATGGGTTGTCTCTTCATTCGCGTTTGTAGAGTTCAAGTTTCAAGTACTTAAAGCAATTTTGTGTGTTTGTAAATACTTGTCAAGTCTTCTTATCGTCGGTGCGCTTGCCAAATCTGTTAGGTACATTTTTATTATATTTTCTTGTTACTAAATATCTTTAAAATCGATTAGGTACATTAACAGTACCTACATTTTATCATTTTCACTTGTATCTCAGTTCATACGGCATTTTGAAATTATGAATTATCCAATTAATCGTTCAATAAAACAGATTATTGTCTCCCTTGTCAACTTGATGAAAAACACATACTTATCAATCAGATTTGTCAAGAGCACCGACGTTATGGTAATTACAAGGTCGGCAATTAAATATCAATCACAGAAATATTTTCGAAAAGTAGGTATTTAAGGTATCGGAGTCCTATTTTTCGACCAATTACTTAATTAGGTACTTTATTTCACAAATGAGGCCCATCATTAAACGAGATATTTATTGAATTCAAAAGAATACATAAGTAGGTGTTAATTTAAGCAGGTTTCCCTTCGTCCCCCTTAGGGGTCATCTGCTGCGATTAGCAAATCATGGTAATCTAGTAAAATCTGGTTTGTCATAGAACCGTAATGTCATAAGGCCTTATCGGTATAAATTAGACACATTCTCGCAGTAGAGATCCACCACGAAGTGATCTTCCATAATCTAAACTAATATTATAAAGTGGAAAGATTTGTTTGAATTGAATAGTCTCCGAACTATACTACTACTGGAACGATTTGAAAAATTCTTTCCTCATTACAATCCTACATTTTCCCTGATGAACAAAGTCTATAAAATATTTTCAAAAAAGTTAGGAATCCGTGTGAAAACTTCGATAATGTAACCCAAGGTGTGAAAAAATAGCAAAAGTAGCCTTACAACGCGTACCCTACGGAAACTATTGACAATAGAGTAAAATGATGTACTACAATTTTATAGAGGGCAGCAATATGTATTAAAGAAAACTGTGAGGGTATATATCTAACTATTATGGTTAGGTCACAATTATTGCTTTTTGTTCAAATTATTCAAGCAAAACCCGGGTAGAAAGGAATAGTAGTAATAAGGGTGATTTTGGTATCATGATATTAATCCTTATCCATTTAAACATTTGATAATTAAGATTATGTACCTACCTGTAATTTACACTATAAATTATTCAAACCGGACCTTTCGTTTTAAAGTAACGACGTGTATAAAAATACTCCAAATAAGAAAAATGTTGCGGTTTGAGCGGGTAGCTCGCTCAAACCGCGATGTTGAGTTTATTAATAAGTAAGTAATTTACACATTACCCTATTAAGAGGATAGAGGCACGGTAAAAGAGAGATGAATTTCGTAGAGTACCAACTTACCTTAGGTACCTTACTTAGTACCACGCGCGAACGAAGTCGCGGGCGAACTGCTAGTCAATTATATAACTAAAGGTTAAGTAATAACGACGCAGGATGCAGCAAGTGGTACCCCGATTTTACTATAATTTTCGGTCCAGAAATTGAAGCTGTACCCTGAGCATTTATCTGTTTTCTGCGATTTTGGTTGCATTGCAGTAGGTACCTATACCTAGGTCCTCAAGAGGTTTTGCGATGACACTAACCTAGGCAAAGCAGTTTGTTTATTTCTGTAAAATAAAGTTAATCTCGAATGAAATGGAGGACTAATTAGATACTTACATGGATGTGGTTATCTATAAAACAACGTTTCTAGTTTGCTTGGTTGTTTGTATTTAAACAACTGCACATGGACCACCTTCTACAGTTGTCAATTTCGAGGTTAGTTTGAGGAATTTGTTCGAAACTTGCATTGCATGATGCATTTAAGTAACTTGGTCATAGACTAAGTTACTTAAATGCATCCTTATAAAGGAAAGCACGTTTGCCTTGGGTCATTCAGACTAATAAAAACACTTGCATGCCCCGGACGTCGTCCGATTGCATCAGTCCAATTTCGTAATGCAAAAATCATAACCCTCGTTTTTGCTTCGCCGCCGTAGTCGGGAAAAAATTCTTTCATTTTGACATTGCAACTTATATATATATATATTCATTGCGTATTTTACGCTATCGAGCTGTCGAATTCTAGAACATATAAAGCAATGGATCTGGAATTCCTGTCGATTGTGCCAGTTTCTCTACCTAACATTGGTTCAGCGGTTTAGACGTGATGCGATAAGCCGATAACGTAATTAACAAACAGATAGAAATAGGTAGGTACCGAGCTACCTACTTTCGCATTTATAATTTTAGCATGGTAGTATGGATTAGGTAGGTACTTATTAGTTCCGGAGCGAGGAGGCATGGGAAGCGGTCACCTCCTTCTGCGAAGCAGTAATGCTAGCAAAGGAGGAGGCCGAGCGTGTGAGAGACAGGGAAACCTCACGTCCCAGTCGCCGCAACAGAAGGAGACGCCCCAGGCGTCGGGAGTCGCAGGACGATTCCCGGCCGCCGTAGGCGCGGGCCTGCGGACGGCAAGCAGTGGGTAGCTCAAAGAGATGTCAGCGTGGAAGACGGGGCCCGCTAGAGCAGGTGCCTGCTGGGGCTGCGGAATCTGTTCGAAAGGGGTACCGTAGCCTTGGAACGCAAAGGGCACCAGGAGGAACACAGATGGGTTTTAGTCAGTAAGAGTCTGACGCGCGCCTCAAAGAGATGTCAGCGTAGAAGACGGGGCCCGCTAGGGCAGTTGCCTGCTGGGGCTGCGGAATCTGTTCGAAAGGGGTACCGTAGCCTTGGAATGCAAAGGGCACCAGGAGGAACACAGATGGGTTTTAGTCAGTAAGAGTCTGACACTCCCTCTTGCTTCACCTAGAGCGTGAGGAGTCATTTGATGATTTCCCATCCTTAAAAAAAAAAAACTTATTGGTAGTTAAACATACTATAACAAAGGCACTTAATAAGGTAAACGTCAGTTTATAAGTTAGTACCTAGTTCGTGTTAAAAACAATGAAATGAGTCCCTCACACACTCTGTCTTTGTCTCAAAACAAAGGAGTGGATCGACATCGAACAAAGCATTCACCACGAGGTACTACTGAAAAGGAATTTTATTCTAAACTAGCTTTTGCCGGCGACTTCGTACGCCATGCCCAATGTCAGCTTTCTACAACCAGTAGTTTCGGCTGTGCGTTGTCTGTCAGTCACTCAATCAGTCAGTAACGGAAGAATTTTATATAAGTAAGTATACTAGTTGACCCAGCAACTTTGTCTGCGTCACAATTTTCATTACTGCTCCGCTCCTATTGGTCTTATGATGATATATAGCCTATAGCCTTCCTCGATAAATGGGCTATCTAACACTGAAAGAATTTTTCAAATCGGACCAGTAGTTTCAGAGATTAGCGCGTTCAAGCAAACAAACAAACTCTTCAGCTTTATATATTAGTATAGAAGATAAGATAATCCTTTGTCCATTCATTAAATCCTAGCTTCTGCCAGCGGCTTCGCCTGCGTGGTCCCTAGGGAACATACTCCCGGGATAAAAAATAGCCTATGTCCTTTCTGACGCTCTAGTATATCTCTGTACCAAATTTCATTGAAATCGGTTCAGTAGCTTTGGCCTGAAAGCACGACAGACAGACAGACAGAGTTTCTTTCGCATTTATAATATTAGTAAGGATTCATTACTGTTAATCATTTATATTTCCGCTATCTATAAGTACTTAGTTTGTATCATTTCTGAAAAAATATTCTGTGTGTGAGCGAAGGAACCTAGCAAATGATTGCGTGACTAAAACTAAAACAATAAATGCCTACTTACTTATTTAATTATACTAGTTACAACGCTGTGAAAGGCAGACGACTAAATGCTTTAGGAATTTTAACTAGTTGACCAGTTTGTTGGTACAGAGAAAGAACATAGCAGGTTAAGGTTGCGCTCTCGAAAAAAGCTTAAAATAGGTAGCGTGCAGATGAAGCAGCTTTCCGTCCGCATTAACAGAGAAATTACATCAGAAAAAATAGTGTTCTACATGATATGATTCATAATTTGGTTTAGCCAGAATATGTCTATCGGTATCATATAATAGGAAAAACAACCACTAAATCGTTGAGATGAAACCATTTTACTCCTTCATTTTTTATCAAAAGAGTATAAAAACAATACCTATTTACTGCTTTGAAATACAAACAAAAATGATTTGGTTTTGTTACTTTTAAAAACATGTATTATTTTTATTACAAAAAATTAAAAATGCGGGTAGTGGAGTGGCGCGTAGAGGGCTAGTTAGCTCCGTTTATATGCACAAGGTAATTGACATAAAGATGGCAACCAGTTGGTTGCAGTCCTGCGAGTCCTGCGACCTAATTGTGTAACGTGTTTCGGCAAAGGTATTGTGATACAAACTGTGAATATTGTTTGGCACATTAAGTGCGTTACACAATTCGGATGTCGTTATTTTAATGCTGGGGTCACATTCGGCGGGATTCGGCGAATATTTACAAATTTACCGAATGTTCGTCGAATCGCGATGTATTCGAGCGAATAAGAATGCTAACGGTAAAGTGCATCTATTTATTTATTTAGGTACATATAGGCATGTGTTATGGGTGAACCACAGCACATACAAATAGTATAGGCCAGTCATGCAAGACATTTTAGGTCGCAGTATTTTGCACCATCCTGATTTTTTGGTATGTTATTAGGATAGATGCCAGTAGTGTACAACCAATTTTTCAACCTCGAAAGACCTGTGCTAACTGCGTGGTGCTCGGAAAACTTTAAAATTTTCAGTTATTTTTCAGGCATTGGCTTAATATCTTCTAAACGGTGAATTCTACACAAAGTCAATCCGTGGATTATTAACGTAGATAAAATTTGCAACAATTAGAGTGCAATTGCAGTTGAATTGGTTTTACAGGTATCTATTGAGTTATAGCACATCAAACACGAACCATTTTTCACATAAAATCGAAATTGTATTAAAAAAAAAAAATTTTAACAAAAATATAAACCGACTTCCAAAAACCAAACACTACAAAGTAAACAATAACTTTAATTTCGGAAGTCGGTGTTTTTGGTTATTTCGTTATTTCGCCAGCTAGCATTGGAAAATGTTTCTTTTAATAATAGGTCTTTACCTATGAAATTGCCGTTTTGTATGAAAAAATGTAAACGAATTTTTTTCATGTATTTTTTATTTGTATTAATCGAAGTAATCACCCATGCAATCAATGCATCTTTGCCAACGCAGTGGCAGTTTATTGATGCCCTTCTTAAAGAAATCAGCTGGACGGGAGGCAACAAATTCTTCAAAGGCATTTTGTACTGCCTCTCGGGTATTGAATTTTTTTCCCGCCAAGAAGTTATCCAAATTCTGGAAAAAGTAGTCTAGTAGTAGTCTGTAGGCGCAAGGTCTGGTGAGTAGGGCGGATGACGGAGAGCTTCCAACCCCAGTTCTTGCAACTTGGAGACCGTCTGCTGTGCAGTATGAGGTCGCGCGTTGTCGTGCAGGAGCAGCGGAGACGAGCGATTGACCAATGCTAGTTGGAGATGTGCCAGCTTCTCCATCATTGTGCTCAGTTCTTCACAGTACACATCTGCAGTAATGCTCACCCCGTTTGATAAGAAGCTGTGATGAATCACACCGGCGCTAGACCACCAAACAGTGACCATCACTTTTCTAGGGGTAAGTTTTCGTTTAGGGCATTGTTTAGGTGCTGAACCAGGTTCCAACCAACTTGCTGAGCGCTTGCGGTTATCAAACAGAATCCATTTTTCATCGCAGGTAACAATTCGGTTCAAAATTTCTTCATTTGTGTGTCTGTTGAGCAGTGCAAGGCACGTCTCGACGCGTACTTCGCGCTGGCGATCATTGAATTCGTGGGGCACCCATTTGTCAAGCTTTTTTACCTTGCCAATTTGACGCAAATGGACCAATATTGTTTTGACGCTAACGTCGAAAGCTGCTGCTAATTCAGCCGTAGATTGTGTATCATCAGCTTCCACAATCGCCTTTAATTCGTCATTGTTGACCAAAGTCTTCGGACGACCGCGAGGTTCATTTTTCAGGTCGAAATTTCTAGAACGGAAGCGAGCAAACCAATAACAGGTGGTGCGTTGGTTTGTAGTGTTAGCTCCGGAAACGTCGTTGATGTTGCGTGCCGCTTGTGCCGCGTTGCTGCCACGACGGTTTTCATATTCCATAATTACTCGAATTTTTAATGTATCCATGATGACGAAAAAGATTGAAATGCGATGAAAATGTAACACTAATCAATAAACAAATGACTACTTTTGGAAAAAAAACCATGTTTTTAAAATAAAATTAATTTGAAATTAGAATTCTTAGCCAAACAAAAATTACTTTGATTTGAAATGGCCAGTACTGCAGAACGGCAATTTCATAGGTAAAGACCTAATATTTTTTCATCGTTGGAAAGAGTTATTAAACAGGACTTTTGCTATAAAAATAACTATTTCCTATTTTAGGTCCGTTTGGAGATCATAATAACCATAAGTTACACCAGTGAAAAAAGCTTCCCAAAAAAAGCACTATGGGACCAACCCATAGTACAAGTTGTTCATAAGATGAGTATAGTGACCCCTTACGAGGTATTGCGATTATTCTGTACACGTTGTAAATGTTTAAATTGCGGACATGGCGCGGCGTTATAAAAATGGTAGTTAGATTGTTACTAACAGTCAAAGAGGAAACCATTATTATAAGTATTTAAATATTTTAAATTACACAACATAGCTCAACAACATTATTAACTAATTTTCCTCTTGTTACACATTCACTGCAGGCAAAAACAAGTGGCTAGCCAGTGGACTAATAAACTTTTTTTGTTTTGTAAACCACGTCATTTGCATAATTATCCTTATACGAGTAATTTAACTGAATCTTACAGAATGCATTTCTAAGTAACTATACATAATAGTACTTAAATCTCAACATACACTTAAGGTGGAAGCGCCAGGGTAGCCCGCGAAATACAAATCATAAAGATGTTCATAAAGCCCTACAACCATTTAATAACCAACAACAACCAAGAACCACCAAGAAACCAACCAACCAAGAACACCCCTCTCAATAAACTTAGAGGGCTATATTGATGATTAAAATGGTTATAATTCTTTAGATTAATATGCGAATATAATTACGGCCGCGAATCGTATTTTGATCAACATACACTTCACACTGACCGGCAAATTACAAAATAACATAAAAATATTTGAATTTCGCGGGCTATCCTGGCGCATCTACCTTAAACAGAATTCAGAGTAGGTATAGAAGGCGCCAGATAAATGAGCAATAATTAAATAAATTGTTCGGGTGTCAACGAAAGGATATTTGGGAAAGGTCAATGTACTTTTTTGCAAGTTAATCTGGTGCCTACCATAGTAACATCCACTTTTCTAACCTCAGAAATGACAAATTTTCATACAAACTTACATTCGCTACAATGGATAAGTTTTTAAACATTCATTCATTTAGCTTTGTGCTTTTTTGCGTAACTTGTTTAAGCGATGTCTGTCTGTGTTTTTTAATAAATCTAAGATTTTTATTCAGAAGCCTTTTCCTAATTATATTGGGGTTGGCTTCCGGTCGAAACGGATTTTAGCTGAATCCCACATACATAACGCCTGTCAATGATCTCAAAGACCGTCTAACATGCTTTCCGAGGTGCGGAGGAGTCTTGGTATGTATTTAGGGTAGCCAGGTCTTCAAACCAAAAAGCGGAACAGACCAGCCAGTTTAGCCTGACATTTGGGCAAACATTAATTTTTTAGTCTTAATATAATAGAACACGACATCTTTTTTTTAAAGTGAAAGAAAGCTTTTTTTAATATTCACCATATACCTTAAATTCTAATGAAAAAAAAACCGGCCAAGTGCACCCGTGCGAAGGCTTCCGAACCATAAAGGTCAATTTTTATTATTTGTTGTTATAACGGCAAAAGAAATACACAATCTGTGAAAATTTCAACTCTCTACCTATTACGATCCTTGAGATACAGCCCGCTGACAGACAGACGGACGGACGGACACGGGACAGCGGAGGCTTAGTAATAGGGTTCTGTTGGTTACCCTTTGGGTACACAACCCTAACAAAATTAAATTGAATGAATCAGTCTTCTTTACTATATGATTCAATATTCATTACTACATTAATTTCTATAGTTGCAAAAGTAGTAGAACGTAGCGATACAAAGTGAGGCAAGTGGAGCGGAAATCAACACATGAAAAATGTAATAAAATGCTCAAAATCAAAAAGCCGGACAGGCCGGACACCGTCTAATTTGGCCGGACGACACAGAATCCTGACTATGTCCGGCTTTATCCGGATGCCTGACAACGCTATATGTATTGGATCAGCCATCCACGACACCGCCCTAGGCAAGCGCTGCTAGCCTCGGAGATCGAACCGTGCGGTTGTCATTATGTAAATATTTTTTTTTAAATAAAACTGAAAATAATTGAGCCCACACTTCAAAGATATGTTTGCATCTTTCATTCCAGTTTGTTTACTTAAGTTTCATGTCTCTATCATTATTGATTTACGCTAATGTTCCTACGCATTGAAGTCTCGGCTCCCGGGTGCCATTACTTTACTCAGGGTCACGAATTCACGACTCTTTGCCATGCGAACTTGCGTTGCGATAGTAGAGCGGTTAAAGTGTTAAACAAGGGAAATAAGTGGAAAATAATTGCTGTTAACTGGCTCTTAAGTACTTACACCTAATGCGATAGCTCTTAGGTCAATTGATAATCAATAATAATGATTAATAATAATTAATAATCATTTATATTGCAACCTATTGTAACCTTTTGCTTTAGATGTGATGAGGTGAAAAGTTGGCTAAATTGTAGAAAAAGTGCAGTATTTTGATGGAACAACTCCTTGTCACAATTCATTAACACTGAAACAATAACTATGTTTTTTTTCTGTACTTCTGTGTATTGGAACATTTTATATTTTTCGGGTTACATAATCAGTTACTCCGATAGTTTAGGACGGTAAGCAAGGAGATTCACTCGATTCAGTCCTCCATGAAACATTGACCAAAGACGTTGCGGTATATTATTTAACCTAGATATTTTACCAGCTATTGTCATCTGTATTTATTTCAGCAGGTACTTAGTTAGATTCCTGTTATTTCCAAATTGCGAATGCAAGTAGGTAGGTAATCAGTTTTATTTAGAATGATAAAATAACGGTTCTTTTAAAAAATTTCTAGACCTAGCGGTTCTTTTTTTTACAAATTTTGAGTAGTTAAAATGTGTGTCATTTTTAGGGTTCCGTACCCAAAGGGTAAGCAACAGAAACCCTATTACTAAGCCTCCGCTGTCCGTCCGTCCGTCTGTCTGTCTGTTAGTGGGCTGTATCTAATAGGTTAATAGATAGAATAGGTGTTAATAGACAGTTGAAATTTTCACAGATTGTGTATTTCTATTGCCGCTATAACAACAAATAATAAAAATTGAGGTTAATAGTACGGAACCCCGTGTGCGAGTCCGACTCGCACTTGGCCGGTTTTCTACGCAAAGCATGTTTGTCAAAATAACATTTCAATTACAAAAATATAATGTAGAAATAAAATATATTACAACAGACGATGTATACGTAACGCCTGCGTTAATAAAATTATACTTGTATAATAAAAACCGGTCATACGGGTAAGTTCTAAAAAACTCATATCTTCATTCACCACATCATTTCTATTTTTTATTTACATAGCTCTTCAATGGCCCTATTAGTGGGACAAACACAAACTAACTTCAAGTGTACCTAGTCTTGGGGTCAAAGTTAAAAAAAATACAACACAAAGAATATTTTATTAACAAAATGTTGCCCCAATTATAAATTTTAGATAAAGTAGTTCGAAAACAATCGTTAGGTACCTATTTATTGTTTGAAAATGAGCATATCAAATCTGTTTAAAAACATAAAGTTAACCTATTATTAGCGTTAAGGCGGCGTCCTGCGTAATCGCATTATCGCTCGGGTCGCATCGACACAAGAGGTCAGTCTTTTTATCGGAACCGTCACAGAGCAGGCAGTGGGGTCAATTGACGTCTGATGTTCACGAGTGCTTTATTAACGCAATCGTCTAATAACGCGGATTCTATTTATTCATCATCAATGAATAAATTGTAGTGTACGTGTGTGCATGTCCGTTATCTATGTTAAATGTCGTTTAGATTTAGTTGAACCATTTGCGCGTAAAAAGGAAACTTCTCAGCAAATAAAAGAATATTGCAGGTACGTAGTTTGCAAGCTTTTCCTGATGTCATGAACGTGTCTCTAAATAATCTAGTAGGCAATGGGCGATTTTCTTGCTTTTAATTCATATTTGTCTTTTATTACCTATTTATTTAAATAAAAGTAACAGAGCTTACCGTAGGTACGATATATTTTTTGTGTTCATGATATTTGCTGTGATTAATGTATTACCCAGATTTAAGTCACTACAACGAGTGTTAAAAAAATTAAACTCATGACTCACCCCAAAACACAAATTTATACGAGAAAATTGGTAAAATGTTGGATGCACACACCAAGTTGTCAATACCGATGTAATTGTTTAGACATGCGTACACGTTTTCCGGCGTCCAGGCCGGCAACTAGCACTATTTATACTTCACTACATGCAGATAGCTGGGACAGCGCGACTTCGACACTGAATAGCAAATGAGAAAAATCTGAGCGATGACCACGTCGCGTCCTCGACATCACACGACCAACTCTACTTCATTTACATCAAATATGGTCTACGTTACACCTACCTACTGTCTCACGTTAATGAATTTAAAGAATGAAAGTAAAATAACATCACCTCATTCAATCGAGAGAGTTGCGTGCCAACAATTGAGAGAATTTTACCAATGAAAGTAGTTTCGGCCATTAGTTAGCTATAGTTTAACACTAGTCGACCCGCGCAACTTCGTCTGCTTCGCTCCTAACGGTTTTAGCGTGATGGTATATAGCCTATAGCTTTCCTCGATAAATGGGCTATCTAACACTGAAAGAATTTCATCAATTTCAAATCGGACCAGTGGTTCCTGAGATTAGCGCGTTCAAGCAAGCAAACAAACAAACTCTTCAGCTTTATATATTAGTATAGATTAAATGTGTCAGAGTGTCCCGCTATTAACATAAACTTCTGAATAAATTCCAAGATAAACTCGTGAGATATCGTAAATTTTCATAGATGTGTGAAGCGTTCAGATTTCCATTTCCAGCGAGAAGCACTTTAATATCTGAGCCATAACATACAATACAATAGGTATTACATCGAGTACGTGGGACGTGCTAACAAATATAATTGAAGTGCATTCCGATGAGAACACGTGCTTACAATAGGTGAAAGTAAGTTCGATGAACCAAACGAAAGTTTTTACAAAGGGATTCTGGATGCCAGCCGGGAGCGGGACCGTGCGTGTGAATGTGAACGCACTCGTCAGAAAGTAAAATGTGCAATTGTTCGTAGGACAACCATTCATTTAATCTATAAATCTATAAAACACTGAAGTTGAAGTCATAATTTTAGTAACTTAATACCTACCTTATCTTTAGTTACCAAAAATTAAGATAAATTCATTTTTTTTATTTTTTTTTACTGTTGATAGGAACGCGTTTGACCACTATCTCACCTGATGGTAAGCGATGATGTGGTCGTATAAAATAAAATTGTTAGCTCGAAAGCCCGAGGAGAATATTTTTTCGGAAGGAAAGCGATTAAAAAAATGTTTACTTTACTAAATTCTAATTAAAAAACCGGTCAAGTGCGAGTCGCACTCGCACACGAAGGGTTCCATACGATAAACCTTAATTTTATTATTTGCTGTTATAGCGGCAGTAGAAAAAATCTGTAAAATTTTCAACTCTCTACCTATTACGGTTCTTAAGATACAGCCCGCTGACAGACAGACGGACGGACAGCGGAGGCTTAGTAATAGGGTTCCGTTGGTCAGCCTTTGGGTACAGAACCCTATAAAGTAAAAGCAACAAAAACCTGTAAAAAAAGCGTTTACTTAAATGCTCTAAAAGTCGAAAATAAAATTTTCCTTTAAAATTTAAAATTTCATCCCACACCATGGGATAGACGATAAAAAATCATCGCCACTACGTTGTAGGGCTTTATTTTATCGAGGGTTCCGTGTTGACTACGGAACCCTAAAAACGAATAATAGATAAATAATTAATAGATAGTGCCAAGTGACATCTCATTAGAATTACGCACAATATTAGAAGATAATAAAGCTGAAGAGTTTGTTTGTTTGATTGAACACGCAAATCTTTGGAAATAGGTATAGTTTCGAATTGAAAAAATATTTTTGAGTTAGATAGCCCATTTATGAAGGAAGGCTACAGGCTATATAACATCACGCTACGAGTTACGACCAATAGGAGCGGAGGATTCATGACAAATGTGACGCAGACGAAGTTGCGCGGGTCTGCTAGTGTAGTCATATACGTATTTGCAATGTACTACTCTGTCAAGAAAGTACCGGGAAAAGATCAATAATACACAAAATGTCTGTTATTTATCCAAATTTATTTTATCGCCTTCAAAGTATGCTCCTTTAGAAACGATACACTTGCGCCAACGAATAATCCATTCATCAAAACATTTTTTAAACGCTGCTTCCGGAATTGAGTTCAGTTCTCGCCGCGAATTCTCCTTTATGTCTTCTATCGATTAAAAACGGGTGCCACGAAGTGGTCTTGTTGACTAGTTTGCATGTCAAACTCGTAAACCCACGTCTCGTCACCAGTAACAATGCGTTTCATGAATGTTGGGTCCGAACTGACTCGTTCTAGCATGTCCTCAGCGACTTTCATGCGATTGAGTTTTTGGAGAAAATTCAGATCTTTTGGGACTAGCCGAGCAGCAACATGTTTCATACCCAAATGATTAGTTAAAATGGTACGGATCGACTCGTGAGATACAGAAAGTTCGGCGGCTATCTCTCTCAGAGTTGAATGGGGATTTTCAGTCACTATTTCCTTCACTTTTGCGATGTTAACTTCAGTTGCAGACGTTGACGGCCTACCAGAGCGAGGCAAATCTTCCATCACATCTCGACCGCTTTTGAACGCTTTGAACCACTCATAAGCACGAGTTTTTGATAAAGTCGATTCACCGTAAGCCTTCTGTAACATTTTCAGTGACTCCGAACACGAAATTCCATTGGCGATGCAAAATTTAAGACAAACTCTTTGTTCGATATTTTTGTCCATTATGAAATTCGCAATACACACTATATATGATATTACTAAAACCAGCACTGTATTTAATATAAATAACAGATGCAACTCAAACTCCGCGCCAAAATGGAAAACAGTTGTGCCAATCTAACAACTACAAAAAAACTAAAATTTGAATTTGGAACCATAAACAAATCATCCATTCCGGATACTTTTTTGACTGAATGTATAATTAATAAAACTATGAAATAAAACGCAAGTTTATTTAAAAGTAAAGAGGTACCTATAATACGTACAAGACCTTTTGATAGATATAATGTTTAGTCAGTATGGTCGTACTTAGGTACCCAGTCAAATAATGCACGTGCATCGACGTTATGGGCACGGTAAAGATATTAGGTCTTTACCTATGAAATTGCCGTTCTGCAGTACTGGCCATTTCAAATCAAAATAATTTTTGTTTGGCTAAGAATTCTAATTTCAAATTAATTTTATTTTAAAAACATGGTTTTTTTTCCAAAAGTAGTCATTTGTTTATTGATTAGTGTTACATTTTCATCGCATTTCAATCTTTGTCGTCATCATGGATACGTTAAAAAATCGAGTAATTATGGAATATGAATACCGTCGTGGCAGCAACGCGGCACAAGCGGCACGCAACATCAACGACGTTTACGGAGCTAACACTACAAACCAACGCACCACCTGTTATTGGTTTGCTCGCTTCCGTTCTGGAAATTTCGACCTGAAAAATGAACCTCGTGGTTGTCCGAAGACTTTGGTCGACAATGACGAATTAAAGGCGATTGTGGTAGCTGATGATACACAATCTACGGCTGAATTAGCAGCAGCTTTCGACGTTAGCGTCAAAACAATATTGGTCAATTTGCGTAAAAAGCTTAACAAATGGGTGCCCCACGAACTCAATGATCGCCAGCGCGAAGTACGCGTCGAGACGTGCCTTGCACTGCTCAACAGACACACAAATGAAGGAATTTTGAACCGCATTGTTACCTGCGATGAAAAATGGATTCTGTTTGATAACCGCAAGCGCTCAGCAAGTTGGTTGGATCCTGGTTCAGCACCTAAACAATGCCCTAAACGAAAACTTACCCCTAGAAAGTGATGGTCACTGTTTGGTGGTCTAGCGCCGGTGTGATTCATCACAGCTTCTTACCAAACGGGGTGAGCATTACTGCAGATGTGTACTGTGAAGAACTGAACACAATGATGGAGAAGCTGGCACATCTCCAACCAGCATTGGTCAATCGCTCGTCTCCGCTGCTCCTGCACGACAACGCGCGACCTCATACTGCACAGCAGACGGTCTCCAAGTTGCAAGAACTGGGGTTGGAAGCTCTCCGTCATCCGCCCTACTCACCAGACCTTGCGCCTACAGACTACTACTTTTTCCAGAATTTGGATAACTTCTTGGCGGGAAAAATATTCAATACCCGAGAGGCAGTACAAAATGCCTTTGAAGAATTTGTTGCCTCCCGTCCAGCTGATTTCTTTAAGAAGGGCATCAATAAACTGCCACTGCGTTGGCAAAGATGCATTGATTGCATGGGTGATTACTTCGATTAATACAAATAAAAAATACATGAAAAAAATTCGTTTAAAATTTTTCATACAAAACGGCAAATTCATAGGTAAAGACCTATTATATAGATAACTAGCACATCGCCCACGACTTTGTTCGCGCGGCTTTAGTTAGTAGGTACTCCACGAACTTCATTTCTCCGTGTAAATTACTTATTAATAAACTAAACTTTCGACGACGGCAGTTCGCGCAAACTGCAACATTTTTCTTACTTAGAGTATTTTATACCCATCATAACTTTAAACGAAAGGTCCGATTTGAATACCTAATTTAAAGTGTAATTTACTTATACATAACCAACTTTAATTTAAAACAATTTTAGTAGATAAGGATTAATATCATGAAACTAAAATCACCACTAATCTATTTCACCCGGGTTTTGATTGAATCATTTGAACAAAAAGCGGTCATTGTGACTTAACCATAATAGTTAGATACACTCTCGCGTTTTTTTTTTTTTTGTAGATATTTATGTCCTCTATAAAACTGTAGTACTGATGTACTTTGCTCTATTGTCAATAGTTTCCGCAGCGTACGCGATATAGAATCTTTTTTGGTATTTTTTTCACACCTTGGGTTACATTATCGAAGTTTTCATACGAATCCCTAACTTTTTTTAAATATTATATAGTCTATGTTCATCAGGGATAATGTAGGATTCTAATGGTGAGAATTTTTCAAATCGGTCCAGTAGTTTCGGAGTCTATTCAATTTAAACAAATCTTTTTAATTTATAATATTAGTTAGCTAATATTAGTTAGTTAATTCTTTATAATATTAGTGTAGAAGATATTTATACTGTGGTATAATAGGTGTTGCATCGATGCTACAAGTAGTTTCGGAGCCTATTCAATTCAAACAAATATTTTTAATTTATAATATTAGTTACTTAATATTAGTTACTTAGTTAATTATTTATAATATTAGTGTAGAAGATATTTATACTGTGGTATAATAGGTGTTGCATCGATGCTACCGGTGACAGCCTCGACTGTGACACTGTTGGTCGTGCGTTTTCATCATTTATGAATTGCTCGCGAATTCGCGACCGAGTGTTGTGGCCACCGCTGGGGAAAGCGAAGCATTGACGATGTTTTATTTGGTGACTGTCGCAAACTCGCAAGTGTACAGTGTGTCCACACTCACAGCCACTCTCCACATAGTTGGCTTCACTTATCTGTTACGCTGCGCTTGCGACTGAATCGCTGCAAACTCTTCGTAAGACTTTGGTATTTGCAACGATAATAACAGTTTTGTACATAGCCGAGCTACCAGTCCACAGTAAATAAAATGATGACTCGAAAAAAAATACTTTTCATTATAGAACCTGCAGGTAAACCACAAGATGCGAAGAAGCAATTTAGAGAAAGCTTATCGAGAAAGCTTGGCATTAGTCCATAACACGTGAAAAGAGTAGGTACCTGTATCTACAAGAAGTAATTATACAGAAGTAGGTAATACCTGTCACAAAGTCTACGTACATTGTGTTTAATGGAATTAAATTTAATGATGCGGGATAGAATGCAGTTGCATAATAATAAACCCGCATGCTATTATCGTAACGGAGAACATTTTTATTCAGTATTTGGTCTATTAACCTGGAATTGGTTTTTAGATCGTTAATGTTTATGTTGTTACTAGAAAATAAATATTTTATCTTTGTATGTAAATCAGGTGATTATATTGTTAAATCCGGTTATTATATTGTTATAATCACCTGTTTGTCGTAAAACTGTAGCTACTACATCTAGTTAGTAGATAACGTCGTAGACGATCTACCTAATAGGTAGGTATGCATTGATTGAGTCAGTAGGCAAGAATATTGACCGAGTCTGATCGCGGCCTCAATCGTATGGCCTTCTTGTTGAGCAAATATTGGTAACGAATACTGCATGCCCTCGAAAAACGAATGCACTTGGTTGAATATCATATACATACCGAAGCAAACTGGCTTATTTGGACGTTTAATTGACTTCCTAGCCTTTTCATTGGACGGCACTGTTTAATCACAGGTGTTATCCAGCCAATTTGTCTAATATAACATTAAATGAACGACTCGAAAACTAATTAGGCCGTTTATAATACTTAGGGTAACCGTGTGACGAAAATAATTTAAAACAACAATCAATTTCAACATTCTATTCCAATTCTGTCTGCAGGGCGGGAACCAAATATGAATGGTATATTATTGTTATTATAACGGGTGATATTATATTTCTCGATATAGGTAACTATAAGTAAAACAAAAATTGAGCCATTTATAGTCTATTTCGCCGGAAAATGGCAAACTCCGTAAGATTACAAAATAGCTTGAGAGATTGTAAACTTTCTATAAATTGCATCAGACCAATCTCAGACCAACAAAAAATTGTCAACTGAACATTGGGAATGCTTTTTTACGCATCAAAATTTGAAACATCAGGTATTTGGTTTACTGAAAATTGAAAAAAAAAACATATTCATTAAATTGTACTCGCTCAGCGACACTCGCTCGGCGATGCTCGCTTGGCGGTCAGAACTCACCAAACAGCGGTAATTTCTACCTATAGGCACTTGTCTCACCGCCGCGCGCCGGCGAGGAAGCGAGTAGCTATCGACTATTTGCTCGCTTAGGAAAGGAACAAAAGATATAGATCTCGTGTGAGTAAAAGAGACGCATACATTCATAGTCGATAGCTGGCTGTTCACACTGTCGGCGAGCGGCTCTTATACCTCTAGTTGATCGCAGCGACAAGAGCTATCAAAGATTGTTCTCGCTCAGCGATACTCACTCGGTGATGCTCGCTTGGCGGTCAGAACCCACCAAACAGCGGTCGTAATTTCTATCTATGTATAGTGCGGGCCGGAGAGAGTATTGCGAGTAAAAGCCCGTCGCACAAAAACACTCGCTGAAAGCCGAGCGTCAAAACTATCGAAACTTTTCACTCGCTACTCGCCAACTCGTTTAGAGTTTGAAGCTTTACTCGCTATCGTTGATCGCCGGCGGTGAGACAAATGTCAAGTCTAGGAGCCTAATCATTTGAAACGGAGCAAAACAATAAGGTATGAAAATCGGTTTAAGTATCTAGGTATTTTAAGAGTGAAAGCGTATCAAACAAAAAACTCACTTTCGCACTTATAATATTAGATTAGTAAACATTTTAATTTTTATTCTGCAGCCTCAAACTTAATTGATTTGGTTATAACCATAGAAATATAAAAAAACATTATATCTATGAATATAACTTTTATAAAACCGGTAAATTTTGAGTTTTTGCCGATGGTGCTAACGTGGACAGCCTCTTTGAGTAGGTACCTACACTGACTAAAAGGGGGAGCATGAAGAGCTCCATCATGACACAACTCACTCAGAGATGTCTTTTTAGCTGCATGGTCCACCTTCCCTACCTTTCCGCTACTTCTGTTAACTGCTACTAGATTGGTCAAACAGGTTTTTGAGCATAAGCTAAGACATGTTTCAAGGTAGGTGCTGCGGCCTTGGGGTCTTCTCTTGTATAACAGTTGCGGGTTTGTGTAATCTTGGCTGAGCATACTGTTATGACCTTTAAGCGAACCTCAGACATCCTGATATGACAGGTTTGGTGTAGGTAGGTACCGGACCTACTACATCAGCAGTCTGCTTCTTTAAATTAAATTCTTAAATTAGATACATATAGTTCTAAAAAAAAAATTGAGAAAAACAATGTCAGGTTCAGCTAAATTCACTCGATTTTATTTTATCCATAGAAACAGAGATTTAGTTGTAGAATTAAGTACCTACCTTTTTTACCCGACTGCGCCAGAAGGAGGGTTATGTTTTTGAGAGAGTATGTAAGTATAATTGTTTGGCACGATCTGTGGCCTGAACGGCTCGATGATTTTAGCTTGAGAGGTGTCGTTAGATTCGTAATCGATTGTGTGAGTGACACTGGCTATATAAAAATCGGCCATTTTTAATTTTCAAAACCTACCGAGTGGGGTATCAAGATAAAGGGCTCGAGCAGACGTTTCGAAAATGTAACTCACAAAAACGTAGGAAATAAAAATAATAAAAATAAATAAGACTTCGAAAACGTTCCTTACTAACATTTTAGACCTGCTTATGCGTATGAAGTTTCATTAAAATCGGTTCATTCATTTCGAAATACAAGGACTTGTAAGTTAGTATGAAATACCGTAGGTATGTACGTCATAAAAGCTCTGAGGCCACCTAATTAGCCAGGCACAAGGGAAGAAGACAATCGTAATAGAGGCCTACGGCACCTATTCATAAACATGAGATTGTAATGGTGATACATCCGTGGAGAGCTAATGAGTGTTTCGTAACCAAAACGTATTAGGTAGCAGTAGTTAAAAGCCTGCGGAAGTTAGTCGTTATGCAAGTTACTGTGACGCCGAGAGAGAGCGCCACTGTCCGAGTGTTCCTGGGACCGGCGACCGCCAGTAGCCTCAGTTGAAACGTTACTGGTTCTACTCACATGCCTAAACAAGAAATCTGGACTCGATCGAGAATCTAGAATAACGTAGGTAGGTACACACATAATAACAACGGATGAACTGTTTGGATGGGGTTGTTGTGGGGTTGGGGGTGTTGTGTTGTTTTATTTGAACGCAGGTTTTTGTTTTGTCAAAATCGGTTCAGCTGAGGTATTGGTCTCACTGGAATGTTTTTTTAATGAACAGATTATAGGAAGAATAGTAACCTTGACCTGATCTTTAAATTTGTTCTCATGTAAGTGAAATCTGGGGACATGGTAGTGCCAAGACGAGCCAAGCGAAGCACATGGGCACCACCTACCTCTTCTCGAAGAACTTCGTCGTTCTTTTGAACCCTCATAACTTGAATTTGGATTGTACCAGATAAACAAAATTCTAGAGATATGATGAATACTGGACTTATTAAATATGCATTAAAGTTTCAATTGTATAGCACTTCCTATTCTTTAGATTTTATTGATACCTATCTAAAAACCCCGATTTCGTCACTAACTCGCTGATGATCATCAACATTCTTAGGGTACTTCCTGAAGTCCTAGAAAGCTGAAGTTTGATATGAAAGTTCGTATTATTAGAATCCACACAAACAAAATCTAAAACGTTTACCCCCCAACCCTTTAAATTAGGGCATAGAAATATTAAAAAAAACAGATCTGTTTGTATGAGACTTACACAAATTTCGATGCTAGAGGTCTGAAAGTTGATATAGGGACTCGGACTAATTGTTTTAAATAACAGTAAAATAAATCATAAGCAACTTACAAAACGAAGTGAAAACTCACCATAAACATTATCATCTAAAATGAAGTTCGTTCCTTGAGAGTGGCCATGGTAGAGTGGACAAAGAAGATGACTAAATTGAAGTATGGACGACTGCCTCAGCAACGTATAAACATGGTACTTAGTAATATGAAATGCTGAATAGCTGAATATAAGTATTTCGTATATAAACAGTTTCTGGACCTGTTCATATCTTTACAATCCTGAAAATAAAATCGATTTTTAGGAAGGTAAGCAACAGCGTTGCCACTTTGCCAGCATCAATTATTTTCGGGGACAAAAAATCCACTGATTCTCCATAGTCCTCTCAATTTTTTTAAAGAAATTAAAAAAGTTTCAACTGGTTTTATAACATTTTTTATATTATAAAATTCTTTTTTGTTTTCATTTTTTTCACACTTTATGTTACAAGCGTTTGCTTGATGGAGTAGACTAGACATTGAAAAAGTACTACAGTATATGTATTTAATTAATAGACCGGAAAAAGTGCGAAAATTATGCGTACTAAAAAAAAAAAATTCGCAAGGCAGTTTTGTGGCGAACTGTTGGGCACCAGCGACCCCACGGACCTGATCTCCAGGGAGAAGTCTTGTTCCTCATTTCCGGCTTGCCTTTATTGGCTGGCCGGAGAGAACACTGACGAGGAACAGAGCTCCCACCTCTTTCTTGCCTTAATCGGCCGGTCTGAGTGGAGATTCGCAAAAGCAAACGTGCTCGGGAGAAGGATGTTACTGATGCTTAAATATCCGAAACTTAAATATGCAAAGAAGATCTTTAAAAAACGGGAGTCTATCGATATCCATAACTTAGAAAAATGTTCAAACACGTATTAATATTTACTGAAAATGTGTTTTGACTTGGCCCAGACTACCGATATTTAAAATCCCCACATTATTTCCTCTTCTTACAAATCACAAGCCCGATCCTGCATGGAGTATTGTAGCCTTTGAGATGGCTCAGCTAAATACCAGGATGCCGCACTCGACTCAGTGGAACCCAGAGCTAAGAGGCTCATCGGTGACGTAAAACTGGTGGATGCCAAGCTACACAGCTTGGCTCATCGCTGCAAGGTTGCCTACTTGATCGATCTTCTACAGATTGTACTTCGGTTAGCGTGCCCAAGAACACCACAACCTCATCCCACCGGCCCCGTTCTACCATCGGACATCCAGACGCACTGCAACTTACCATCCCTACCTTGTTGCTATTCCACCAATTCGCACTAAGCGTTTTCAAACGTCTTTTATAATGCGCACAGCAAAGGAGTGGAACTCTCTGCCTGCGTCTGTGTTTCCAAAAGCTTACAACCCTAATCTCTTCAAAGTTAGAGTGAACAGGCTCCTTCTGGGTTGGCTCGCTCCATCGTAGACTTTGTGTCTGTCATCTCTGACCTAGACTAGAGTCAAGAGCAAACTCATCACACATAGATATAATGTCATCACAAATACGAATATATTAAAATGTTGCCAAGACGACCATATGGCTCGCACTGTCAAAAAGTTATCAGATCTCATGTAGAGCCAAGCTTCTATTTCTACAAGCTCTAACTTCACAAAATGTACATCTTAGTCCAATAGCGGCTTGGCCATTTTGCTACATTCACATGGGCATAAATAAGGTGATAAATGTAGATATTCACTATTCATTAATTTTCTGTCATACAATAGTAACTTGTAGTAACGAAAAGCCCGTAAAACCGGATGTTAATTCTTTTTTATGAGAATTAAATGTCTTTAGCCAGAAAAAAAGTAAAAATAATATGTTTTACTGCATTTATATTAATAAAGGTTATATATTTTGGCCCACAAGCGTCATCGTGTCGGGGGACAGCTAATAAATAAGAGAAAGAATACTTAGTAAATATAAATAATTGTGGTCTCTTTCAAAACATATTATTTTTTACTTTATAGAGATTTTTGTCGGTTTAATTAACCGTGAATCTATATAAATGGCCGATAAAATTAAATAACAACTTTCTCAGCACTTTGAACGTATAAAGAAGAATACTCTGACTCAAGTACATTCACATGTAAATGTAATAATCGTAAATATTCTCTCTGTGAGTACCCGGTGATATAATTTACGCATTGAGTTGGTTAGTACAAGTAAAATTGAGCGCCAGAAACTGTTACTTGTGCACACAAAACATGACAAAGACTCGATGCTGTTTATTATGTAATCTCACAAATATCCAAATTACAGCCGTAAGGGAGATCACGAGGTGTGCTCAGTGAAAGTGGACGCGCGGTGTAGCGAGCTGCTGGCGTCGAAAGAAAGCGGCCTGGATGAATAATCCTTGAACATTAACTGCCATCCGCGGAGAGAAAACTTAAACAGCAACACACTCACGGACGAGTCATTCAAAATTGTAGTTTTGTTTAGTATAGCACTTCGCCCGCGACTTCGTTCGCGCGGGTTTAGTTGGTCCTCCACGAACTTCATCTCCCCTATACCCTCAGGTAATGTGTAAATTACTTATTACGTTACAGACTAAACGTAAACCAAACCGCAACATTTTTCTTACTTAGAGTATTTTTATACCCCTCGTAACTTTTATTTTTAAGCGATGAATAATTTTAAGAGTAATCAACCTTAATTATTAAACAAATTAAATAGATAAGGATTCACATCATGATACTAAAATCACTACTATTCCATTTCACCCGGGTTTTGATTGAATAATTTGAACAAAAAGCGGTCATTGTGACTTAATCATAATAGTTAGATATATACCATCGCGGACTTTTTTGTAGATATTGATGTCTTCTATAAAACTGTAGTACATCACTTTGCTCTATTGTCAATAGTTTCCACAGCGTCCACGGTGTAAGGATCTTTTTTGGTATTTTTTTCACACCTTGGGTTATTTTATCGAAGTTTGCATACTCTAATTTTTATCTATTTGTTTTTGAAAATATTATATCGCCTATGTCCATCAGGGATAATGTAGGATTCTAATGGTGAAAGATTTTTTCAAATCGGTCCAGTAGTTTCGGAGCCTATTCATTTCAAACATGCAAACAAACAAACAAATCTTTCCTCTTTATAATATTAGTGTAGATCACGGGATTAATCATCCAACCCGAGTCACCAAGTGGTCTAGTATAGGATGGCCACCCATCCCATACGTGTAGTATGGGATGGGTGACTCGTCGAAACCAAACAAATGAGCGGAATGAGCTCAAACTACTTATAGTGCAGGGAAATTAAGGAAATCAGGGTGAATAATTCGTGTAGTTGTAGTGTTGTTCTTTGAGGTGTCCAGGTGAACATGCCAAAAATCCCCGAGGGCGGGAGGTGAGCCGGCGGTGGGGGAGGGGGGAAAGGTTACTTTTCAGTTTTTTCCTTGTATCTCCAGAACCATTATAAATATCTCCTTGTTCACTTCAACATTAATCATCCACCACTTGATGCCGTCGTCAAACCTTCGTCAACATGTCAAGTTTATAAGAAGTAGGTACCTAGTAGAAAAAGCTGTCGCAAGATTTGAAACAAAGATTCGTCCGTGTCTGTTGGGTTTCATTATTTGTACGGAACACTTATTCTTTTTCGAAAAGTCTAAGAAGCCAATATCCATATTATAAATGTGAAAGTTACTCTGTCTCTTACCTTACCACATCTTAACGGGTGAAGGTATTTGGATGAAACTTGGCAACTTAGCCCGAAACTTGGCAACTTAAACGGATCCTTGGATGGAAAAACGTTTTTTGCACACCCTCAAAATTTTTAAACGACCTATCCAACAACACCCTGGGATAACCGATAAAAAACTTCGCCACTTTACGTTTACCTTACGTTTAAACTTTTGTGCGAATCCTTAATTTGATTTTTTATTGCACTGAATTATTGACTGAATGCCAGGTAGCAAGTAGGTACTATTAACATAGGCTCATTTGTCAAAGAAAACCAAACATTATTAGAACATCATGAAGTTTTATGTCCAATTAGTTTGATGGTCCAATACTACCTACTAGGTATGCGACAGTTGAGACCTGTGCTGCATCAAGTATAATGTCATTATGTCAGTTATGTAATCAAGAACGAACTAGATCACGCCGCAGGTTACCATTTATGTAACTAAGTATCAATTCGCACGTATTATTATGATACTTTTACTGATAAATAAACATTGTGTAACGGTATTCTGGCGCCAGTAAAATTAACAGCACACGCCAGCGCCGGCAGAATTAGGTAAAATCTACTGTTTAACCTTAATCACTGATATAAAACATCAACTCTAACAATAAGCTAGCAAATATTTCCATTTTGTTTTTTTGACGTGATAACGTCATAAATTGATGAACACCGGCTGCAAGCATGAAAAAGTGTCACGTTTCAAGTGCCAGGGGCGGATCAAGCGATAGAGGCACGATCGGCCTAAGCGTTCAGCTTGTTTGTTAATAATTCAATTGTTTTCGATATTACCACGTAAAATTATCGTCCGTAAAACGACTTTACAGACAGCCAATGTTTTATATTAACAGGTTATGGTTACACGAAAAAAAGACAAATAAAAATAGTTTTGTGTATGTAAGTAGTAGTGTAGAGTAGAGAGTAGAGTGTGAGTTGTGTCAACGTTATCTATGTACCTAGGTAAGAACTTGTTGTAAGCTAGGCAAGACATAGACACAGTTTAGATATCGCATAGATAGATTATGACAAAGTGTTCATCGTGAAAGTCATAAGAGCGCTCTCTCTTTCTTAGTAGGTAATATCCTCTGTATAGTCCATAAAGAACCGCTATTTTGCCATTAGGTATGCAGTAAATTCCTTTAAAAAAAGAACTGAAATTAAGAAATAAAATAAATTAGAAAATTTCGAATCAAAATACTAGCACCGTTCTTAGCCATAAAATATTTATAATGTTCAAAATTCTTTGGAAAGTGGGTCAGTAACTGTCGCCCTATTTTTTAACAGGGAATTTCAGAATAATAAGAAATAAAAGCGACAGCTATAACTTATCTAGGTATTTCTTTACCTGTTACATTGTCATTAAAACGTCATCCTTAAAAAGTAGCGCGAAAATGTTCGGTGCTCAGTACCCTACATTTAATCGAGCACATTATGTACGCTGCACAAATGTGTGGAAAAGTCGACGTTTTTCACGATTAGTATTGCGATTATTCTGTTAGGTACACGTTGTACAGGTCATCATCATTACCTGCGTAGCCTTTTCCCAACTACATTGGGTACGGCTTCCAGTCAAACCGGATTCAGCTGAATACCAGTGTTTTACGTGGAGCGGTTGCCTACCAGACCTCAACAACCCATTAACTGGGTAACACGGTACATCTTGGCAAGACTGGAGTCAGATTTACTGGCTTCTGACAATCCGTAACGACTGCCAAAGATCTACAAATGACAGCCGGGACTTAACGTGCTTTCCGAGGCACGGAGAAAACTCGGTATGTTAAGATGGTCAGACCAACCTTGGCAAGCGTTGCTTAACTTTCAAGATCGGCACGGGTCGATCTTGAAAGTTAAGCAACGCTTACGGTGGCAAATGATCGGTGATTGCCCTCGGAGCGTCGCAGTGCAGTTTCCGGCCGATCGTGATCACAGCATTGAAATATATTTGATTGGATAATTATTAAATCAAGTCCGCCTGTCTGCGCAGGTCATAATAGTGTTGTATTTAAAATTATTTCGCGCCCATACATGTACAACGTTGAGGAGCTCGTGGCTAAATAATAACAGCCGCACGGGTCAATCTTGAAGGTTAAGCAACGCTTGCCAAGGTTGGTCTGTGGATGGGTGACCATCTTAACATAACGAGTTTCCTCCGTGCCTCGGAAAGCACGTTACCCCGTTGGTCCCGGCTGTCATTTGAAGATCCAGTCTTGCCAAGATGTACCGTGCTACCCAGTTAATGGGTTGTGGAGGTCTGGTAGGCAGCCGCTCCACGTAAAACACTCGTATTCAGCTGAATCCGGTTTGACTGGAAGCCGACCCCAATGTAGTTGGGAAAAGGCTAGGTAGATGATGATGAGTCAGGCAGTATTCTGCTACCTCCAAATCCTGTCGTACATACGTACACACGCGATGTGAGAATGTTCTATGAGTCAGCGGATTTTACAGGCGGCAGTCGGCAGTAGTACACGGACATACGGACGTGGAGGTCGGCACTCGCCACTTTCTCCGCGCTTCATTGACTGTTGGAAAGTGACGGCCGTATCGCACGATGCGTTTGCTCACCTTATCATAACTGCCCGACAACAATGCATTGCTCAACACTTTATTGTTATAGTAATCAGCTTTATACATCTCAACACATTGTTACGGCCCTATCATGTATGTAATACTAGCGAGCTTCGGGTATACTTCTCTCATATGTAATAATAGAAATGACAATAGCTTCGCGAGTTAATGACCCTAATTTCCGAGTTCCTAAATATAGTTAGGTTATTTTTTTAGGGTTCCGTACCTTCTCTCAGAAACGCGTGGAGATACCAACGGTCCAATTGAGTAATAACAATTAGGTATGTATTAGTTACTACTAAAAGAAAAACTTAGGAACGGAAGAAGGAAACAGGGGAGAGCCAAACCTCGAATTTTTCCATACAAAGTCTATTCGCCTGCATTTCCTCTTAGAGGACAAGCAATTTGCAGTAGGTAGGTGTAGTAGCAAAAGTTTTTCTTGGTTATGTATGTTAAATGATATCTATTTTTGCAAGTAGGTTTACAAGTACTTAACTCTTTTACTCGTCAATATATTTTTGTCATATTCATCTAGATGAAGTCGGGGTGTTTCCTAGCTGAAGAAACACCGAAACAAACTCAGGTCAAAGTCTCTTTTGAAGTCCATCCACACAATCGCCAATAACATATAAAAACCATAGGTAGGTTAATTATGCCATCATCGGTAACGACGCTAAAATATGCTTAAATTCAGTGCTCAAAATGTATACTTACCTGTTTAGGTCAGTAACTCCGGACGAACTAACGATCGACAATAATCGCGTACCTAAGTAACAAAGATTCATCTTTAGGTAAAAGATCTTTCCGTCAGCATTTAGATCTGAATTTTTTCCTGCAGGTTCGGATAGTTCGATGCCTAGGTTATTTGGCAAGAAACAATAATATGTAATAGCTTGTGCTATTGGACCTTATTTTTTTGCCAAATATGGATGGGTAAACATCCGATGGGTAGTTATTATTTAACAAAAAACCGGCCAAGTGCGAGTCGTACTGTCATACGAAGGTTTCCGTACAATAAATCTTAATTTTTAACTGACTTCAAAAAAAAGGAGGAGGTTCTTAATTCGGTTGTATTTTTTATGTTTGTTACCTCATAAATCCGTCATTTATGAACCGATTTGAAAAATTTTTGATTCATCTGAAAGGGTATACCTCTCGATTGGTCCCATTGTCACCATGTCAGAATCTGATGATGGGATCCAACGAAAATCGAGGGCAACCCCTTAAATTTTATAGGCACATAAAATGTTTTTCATGAACTTGGTTCCGTTGGAACGAAAGGGTTCCGTTGGTTACCCTTTGGGTACGGAACCCTAAAAAAAGTATAACTTACAATCATCACTTACCTTTGGAGGATCAATTTTTTTAGGAACACTTTTTCAACTATGTGTTACACTCCGACTTGCCTTTTCATTAATAGGCCGATGGATTATGAATATCTGCTAGTTAATTAAGTAATTCAATTCTGGTTACAGTACGTACATATTTAACTAGTTAATTGTACGCGCCTGACTTGGCCAGTTAACCTATTCCCTCTCAATTTTGATCTGTTAGACACTGTGGTAATTTTGAAATAGAAAGTAGATAATATTTGTTATTAACAAGCAATTTGCGAGCTAGACTTCTCAGTCTTGCACATGTTTCTAGATTCCCTTTCTTATTTACTAACTAGATAACCCGCGCAACTCCGTCTGCTCCGCTCCTATTAGTCTTAGCGTGATGATATAAGTATAGCCTATAGCCTTCCTCGATAAATGGGCTATCTAACACTGAAAGAATTTTTCAAATCGGACCAGCAGTTCCTCAGATTAACGCGTTCAAGTTAAGAATCTCTTCAGCTTTATAGAATAGTATAGATAGAGTCTAGATACAGTTTGCCTCGCAGTTTAATAACAAATAAATTAATGCGTTTTACATACGAACGGACATTCGTGGGAGGCGGTGGATACTATCATGATGGTTCTGTCTGACGCAGAATACAAACTTCTCAAAATGTCAACAAGACCCAAGACGCCAACTTCGCATAACGACAACTTCTCGAAATGTCTACCTTTTCAAAAATTCTATATATTCGAGGTATTTATAGAAAGTATATAAAGTTAAGTCTATTATTTCGTAATACAAATAATGATTATTTTTAACCGACTTCAAAAAAATTAGGCGGTTCTCATTTGGACCGGGTATATATCTATTTTTTTATGTGTGCTTCGTATATCTTCGTCGTTAATGAACCGATTTAATTTCATTATTATTTTGGTATGTATTTTAATACATACCAAAATAACTCAACAAGGTTATGGTGTTATTTTCGTGATTTCGTGCATTTAATTTATTCTCAATAGATGACGCTCTGACTTATCAGAATACTTACATTATGAAGTTTCTTCCTAAACTTAAAAAATCAATATCTTTTGATTTTGTGTGTAAAGTTTGATGATACCTAGAATTTGAATCCAACCAGTGGTTTATTACGCTTGATGATTGATTACGTACTTTAAATAAAGACTATATTTTTCATGATTTAATTACAAATGTATAGTTTTTAGACTTTTCCTTATACCTGTAGTATACAACCGTATTACTTGACAAATTTGATAGTTCTAGGTCAACGGGAAATACCCAATGAATTTTGATTGATTGAGAGGGTCGAAATATTCGTTTTTTGCAGCATACGCCGTATCTTTTTAATGTTAACTTTTAACTATGATTTTTTCACAGCTTCAAGGGACCGTAGACTTGAGTATACGGTTTAAATCTCAACTCGATATCTACCTCCACGCGTTCCCGATATAAAGGGTCTTGACAGACAGACGGACGGACAACAAAGTGATCCTATAAGGGTTCCGTTTTTCCTTTTGAGGTATGGAACCCTAAAAATAACTTAAGTTACGAAATTCGGTGTAAAAATACGAAGAAACAATCAAAAAACAGCTACTTCTTTATCTTACAGTATAATTTTGGGGTCACCCTGATTGTTTATCTTATTAACCTACTTCTGTTGTTTGTAACCGTATGATCATAGGGATGTTGGCGTGTGACCTAACCTAACCTTTTATCTTATTTTGTATGAATTACAAAATACGATAAAGGCCGCACGTACAGGAACTACAGGATCACCTGGATCACCAGCATATCAGTAGGCACCTCTACCTATAGGTATATTTACCTCAATCATTTCAGAAACTATTGAAATCTGTAGCAAGGAAGGTAGACAATAATAACACAGTTCGATCGATCACCTCGACTTAGACCTTACCTACCAAAGTCAATAAACGAGCTTTTTATATCTCTTGAAAATAATATTATTCTACTCAGCCACACAAGTTACCGCCACCACTCTTATTTTTACATCTAAAAGCTGGGTTGGGTTCAAATTTACATAATGTCGCGGTATCGGAATAAACAAGAATGAAACGTACGAATCTGAACTTTAAAAAGCGACTTTTAAGGCTTTCGCAATTCACAATCAGGCGCGAAGCGAACTATGACGACAGTTATTTATAAAAGTTGGTCAACGAGCTCTACGGCTAAATTATCAGTACCTAGATACTTAGAACAATTCCTTTTAAAAAATGTATCGCGAGGGATCAATCGTTCATCTATCTATACTAATATCTAAAGCTGAAAAGTTTGTTTGTTTACTTGAACGCGCTAATCTCAGGAACTACTGTCCGATTTGAAAAATTCTTTCAGTGTTAGATAGCCCATTTATCGAGGAAGGCTATAGGCTATATATCATCGCGCTAAGACCAAAAGGAGCGGAGCAGTAATGAAAATTGTGACGCAGACGAAGTTGCGCGGGTCAACTAGTACTAATATATTATAAAGCTGAAGAGTTTGTTTGTTTACTTGAACGCGCTAATCTCAGGAACTACTTGTCCGATTTGAAAAATTCTTTCAGTGTTAGATAACCCATTTATTGAGGAAGGCTATAGGCACATATCATCACGCTAAGAACAATAGGAGCGGAGCAGTAATGAAAATTGTGACGCAGACGAAGTTGCGCGGGTCAACTAGTTTTTATATACCTACCTATTTTATTGTTAGATAGCCCATTTATCGAGGAAGGCTATAGGCTATATATCATCGCGCTAAGACCAAAAGGAGCGGAGCAGTAATGAAAATTGTGACGCAGACGAAGTTGCGCGGGTCAACTAGTACTAATATATTATAAAGCTGAAGAGTTTGTTTGTTTACTTGAACGCGCTAATCTCAGGAACTACTTGTCCGATTTGAAAAATTCTTTCAGTGTTAGATAACCCATTTATTGAGGAAGGCTATAGGCATATATCATCACGCTAAGAACAATAGGAGCGGAGCAGTAATGAAAATTGTGACGCAGACGAAGTTGCGCGGGTCAACTAGTTTTTATATACCTACCTATTTTATTGTCGGCAAGATATGCGATAGCACAAATTGATATTGACCTCGTTCATGACTTGTGACACATTTAAAATGGTGAATAACTTTTAGCTCATTATTTGTGTTGTTTCAGATACTTACTTCCTTCTTCTACAATTCTTAGTTATGATTATAAGGATACGATGGCTCGTTCAATGGATTGCGACTCTGTCTCTAAGTGTCACGATGACTTCGGGTAAGAATTTGTTAAACAGAATTAATTCTCTGACTGACAGCAAGATCAACCTTAACCAAGAAATTTCTTTTCATCGCAGGTAACCCTATATTTTTACAACAATCGGGAAGGAGTAATCGCCCAGTGATAAAATGGATGCCACCTAACGATGATTGGAATTGGAGGCTGACACCGCGCAACGAGGAGCCGTTCTTTCTTCCGTCTAATTATAACCATACCCTGCCGCCATCTGCTAACGAGACTGAACTAATAGCACACATGACAGCTTTAAAACGAAATTACTCTCGTCTCCTCTGGGATAGCGATAAGAGCAGCAACCTTCCAGTATTTGTCGAGAAGGCTCTTAAACTTCTCAATTTGAAACAAGTTTATTACGAAGTAGAGCACTCTGTTATGTCGAAGGTGTCGTGCACCGCCTGCAAAGCTGGTGCCGGGTTACTACAACATTACATAAGACTTGGTAAAAGCAAAGACGAGATCAATAAGATGATATATCAATTCTGCGTTTCGTTAAAAATTCAATCGGCTCGCGTGTGCGAAGGCATCACGAGATTGTTTGGGGTAAGAAAAGGAGGACGGATCTACATAAAAAATAAAACAAAAGTATTTTCTTTGTGATAGGTATCGTAATTTACTATCCGTTTCTCATATTTCAGAGTGAAGTGGTTTACGTGTTGAAACGTATTACGATAGGTCCTGACGAGATCTGCAGTTTTGTCATAGGAGACGCTTGTGGCGACGTCTACAATCCTTACCACGAGTGGGAAGTGGCGTTCCCTCCCGTGCCGAAGCCTACCTTCAGGGAACTAGAAGCCCCCGTCGATAAAGCTCCAACGTTTAAAGTTCTGCAGATTTCTGATACACATTTTGACCCCTACTACGCTGAAGGTGAGTGTTTTTGTACAATTAATTTAACACCAAACTGAGCAGGTTTTCAAAATGTCAACCAACCGCTTTCTAATTTCCTTAGCGGGTTACCTACTGTTGTTGTTTGCAAGCGTATTCTTTCGCAAATATAGCATTTTATTATCCTCAGAAAATGCGTTAACAAGCCGACTTTACACTGTAAAACGTGCTATAAAATTCCAGGTGCTAATGCCGAGTGTAACGAGCCTCTCTGCTGTCGAGCATCTAGCGGACCAGCGCTGACGCCAGGTGGAGGCGCCGGGCGCTGGGGAGACTACCGCAAGTGCGACACACCAAAACGAACCATCGACCACATGTTAAAACACATAGCAGACACTCACACTGTACGTATAACCGTCAATACCAAATAAATTATCTACCCAATGTAGATAGAGTACATACACGACAAAAGGATCAATTGCTACAAGGTATTCAACTTCTTAATTGAAAGTCAACCGGTAAATGTCCGAGATAACAAAATCAGAAATCATTTTCGGATGTCTGTTTCAAGTTAGTATCAAGAAGAAAAAGATGAATAGGTACCCCCTAGCATAGCATAAGAGTGTAGTGACTTCTCATCCGTTTAAAATTATTCTGTGTTTATCAATCAATCAATTTATAATATATATAAAATTCTTCCGTTACTGACTGATTGAGTGACTGACAGACAACGCACAGCCGAAACTACTGGTCGTACAGAGCATTTAGGTTCCTTGGGGAGTGTAGTGGAGCACTAAGTAAGGATTTCCCGAAACTTCCACGGAAACGGGTAAAACGGGATAGGCGCGTACGAAGTCGCGGGCAAAAGCTAGTTTTTTTACATAGCTACTCAACTATATAGCTTATTTTGATTGTTATAGGTGCCTAACCTATAAAATTCTTAAAATTCACTGTCATTCTTTTCCAGGACATAGATTACATTTTATGGACAGGAGATCTTCCACCGCATGATGTATGGAACCAAACGAAAGAGGAGAATTTGAAAGTGCTACAAGAGACGGTGGCACAGATGTCGGACATGTTTCCCGGTGTGCCGATATTTCCTGCCCTTGGGAACCATGAGTCATCCCCAGTCAATAGGTAAGTCCATCTAGCTACGTGTCGCAATATGAATGGAATGCCCTTTCATTCATTTTAATTTGACATTTTGGAATTTACATCTTGGAATGTACGTAAGTTGCGACATTCGATTGAATAGTTTACGCGGATGGATTGCCGCAAGTATTCCATATTTACTCATCATTATAATACACTCGTGTGTTATAAATTGGAATCACATCATCGCGCGTTGATCAAAACAATTTTTAACAATTTCATCAACGGAGCCGGCTTTTCATTAAAAACCGACACCAAATAAGTTTCCTGATGGAATTCTGTGGAACAATAGTTCAGTACACATTTTACTAACTTTTTTTTTTTTAATTAGCGCGAATTATCTCACTGCTGGTTAAAGGCCTTCTCCAATCCCATCCAGGAAATCTTCTGTAGCGTCACCTCGTACGTATCCAGGCCATCTCGCCACTTCTATTTGGACAAGCTTCGGCGGCACTGGCCGACCATTGCGTGGAGACTTTTGCCTAAACGGTCACAGTGCATTCGGCTTACGTGATCCGCTTAATCCCATTTGAGCCTGGCGGCCTTCTTATCTTACAAACGTCCATTATTCCCGTTTTGGAACGCAGCGTGGTGTTTCGAATTCTGTCCTTTCTTTTTACGTCCAGAATGCTGCGTGCGTTCCATCGCTATTTGGCAAACTCCAAGGCCGAACTTTAGCGTCTCAGTAAGAAACCAGGGGGTCTAAAAAGACCACATTAGAGTCAGAAAGCACATCACGCTATCCGTCACTGTCAAATTTTCCCAATCAACCTTGAACCTAATGCGTCAGCGATAAAGATGAAAATTAAATTTGACAGATTGTTGTGTGGTTAATATTATGATTCTGCTAAAGTGGCCTTTTCAGACCCGCAGGTCTGAGCACCGTAGGTTAGGATGGATGGATATATATTTTTATCCTTGCGGCGATCGACTGGACTACTAACCGCGATCGACCGATTGTCCATACCTATAGTTTAGGCTCAGATGAAGCTGTCGAACGTTAGTACTGTGAGCGATTAGGATGGTGACTTGAGCGGCTTCTATAAGCGTGGTTTCCACTTGCTTTTAGCTTCAGTGTTCCCACGTGAAACATTGGACTGATGACCAGGTTTCATTAACGCCCACATTTTATAGGGTTTCAGAACTACCAACCAAATTATGGTGGTGTGTTTTAAAAATTGATGTCTTTTGTTTTTTGCCGTTCCATGACAAAAATGTCTTCTTCGGTTTCGTGATATTGAAAGAGGTTGAAAGCTAACAGAATTACCTTTCAAATAATATACCACAACCCATAGTTTATTGCAAAGAAATTGTAAAAAATTGTTTTGTTTGAGCAATGTGGAAGACGCAACGTTGGAAGGCCTCCCACGAGGTGGGCCGATGACCTGGTGAAGGTCGCGGGTAGGCAATGGATGCGAGACGCGCAGGACCGGTCGTTGTGGCGACACTTGGGGGAGGCCTATGTCCAGGACGTCTTTTGGCTGATATGATGATGATGATGAGCAATGTGCGATGATGTGATTCCAGTTTATTGCTCGCGAGTGTATATTGATTCGTGGACGGAATACCTGTTGTTGAGCAAAGACCACAACTACTTGTCCTTATTTTTCATGATATGCCGCTGTTCCGCGAAGCGGAATAAGTTCGTCGTTGGTATAAAGATGACTAGGTTAATCTCGAGAACCTCTGAACGTAGGTATTTCTATACGGTTTCTTCTGTTATGGTCTGCATTTTTTTATGTACTTACCTATTCATTTTAAAATTGCATTAGCCCTGTTTTGGCTCTTCCATTTATAGCAATACCAATAAGACTGCTTACTTACGTTTCTTTCTGGCACTTCCAGTTTCCCGCCGCCGTACATCGCGTCGTCAGCGCTGAACATCGCGTGGCTGTACGACGAGCTGGACGCGCAGTGGCGGCGCTGGCTGCCGGCCGGGGTGTCGCACACCGTGCGGCGCGGCGCCTTCTACTCCGTGCTAGTTCGCCCGGGCTTCCGCATCATTTCGCTCAATATGAACTACTGCAATAACAAGAACTGGTAAGACATTATTTGAATATGTATATTTTGCTCTAGAAGTTCTGTAGTTTGAACTACCCTCATTTATGTTCACTTGAGAATTTTAAAACGTGTAATTCTTCTATTTTTTCAGGTGGCTGCTAATGAACAGCACAGATCCAGCAACCGAACTTCAATGGTTGATTTATGAACTGCAATCCGCGGAGTTCAGTGGCGAAAAGGTTCATATCATTGGCCACATTCCGCCGGGCCATTCCGATTGTTTGAAAGTATGGAGCCGAAATTTCTACGCCATAGTTAACCGATATGAATCAACTATAACGGCACAATTTTACGGACATACTCATTTCGATGAATTTGAAGTTTTTTATGATCCGAACGACCTTGGTAGGTGAACCTTGCCGATTTGATTGAGCTACACACAGATCATGTTGACATTTTCAGCATATTAGGTTTAATTTAACTTACCAACATTTGTAATATTTTTCGCAGGTAGAGCCACAAGCATTGCTTACGTTGGGCCTTCAGTTACACCGTATTACGATTTGAATTTAGGTTATCGAATATACTATGTTGACGGAGATCATGAAGCCACTACTCGGGTAGTTATTCACTGTTATATTACCTTCATAAATAAATTTACTTGCATTTAATAGGAAAGCGAATGATTGTAAAATGATATTACTGAACACATTTATTTTTTCAGCAAGTGGTCGACCATGAGACGTGGATAATGAACTTGAAAGAGGCCAATCTGTTCGGGTACCCGATCTGGTACAAGTTGTACTCGGCCCGGTCGGCGTACATGATGCCGGCGCTGCGGCCGCAGGACTGGGACAAGTTCATCGACGACATGTCTACCAAAGAAGACGTTTTTAACTTATATTACAAGTAAGTAATCATTAGATTCGTTTATATTTACCTACTCCCTTCAGCACGAACCAGATACTTACGTGTATAAACCATCAATCACGTAAATTTAATACGACCCGTTTTGTCGTATGTCAGACACTACTGGAAGAACAGTCCTCGCCGCGGCACGTGCGACGGGGAGTGTCGCAAGCGGCTGGTGTGCGACGCGCGCTCGGGTCGCTCGCACGACCGGCGCGCGCTGTGCGGCCACATCGAGGCCCGCATCGACGGCGCCGCGCCCACGCCGCAGACGTGGCGCGCCTGGCTCTACAATGGCCTGTCTGTCTCGTGAGTTATGTAATGCAACTTAACCACCGCTTTGTACTTACGCCTTATAAATATTCATCGATGTTCATTAACAGCCGGCATTCTCAGGATAATAACTAGAACAGGCTCTGGACAGCGAAATTCTGTCAGAGGTAGCGTGGCAAAGTCGATTGCCGGCGTTGATCGAAGATTGTTAAAACAACAAAACTGTTTTTTTGAAAAACTAATTCAGTATTAAAAAACGCTGTCGAAATTTAAAAGACGATAGGTACAGTGCGTTTTTTCGAGCGCGAAACAACGCACTGTATCGTCTTCATTTTTTTTAACGTGACAAAAGAAAGTATACGAGTCCATGTTTATTAATAATCTATCAGACGGACGCATTAAATTTTATTAGGAATGTACCGTAATAGGGTAGACATAGCTGTTGGTACTAATCTACCAGACTAAGAACAATTTGTTCGCACATTTTTTAACTAACTACAAATATAATTAAGAACAAGCATGAAGTCGGGCAGGGCTCAAAACTATATTTTATATCTCACTAAAACTTAACCATCTACCTACTAACAGTACCTAATGGCTCTAAAGTGTTAGGTACCAGTGTGAAAAGATACGGCGTAGGTACATCAAACAATGAAGCCAGTGTTATTCGTGATAATATGTCCAACATGATGCGCATATTGCCAAAATATGTAAATATGGCAAGTGGGTAAGCGGGGGAAACTACAACTTGAGCCGGGCTATTGATGTCAACCATTTGTTCAGTATTCTCTTTTAAGTAGAACATAGCGGTATATGAGAACGATAAAGTGCCGCATTCCAATACCTGCTACTCGGCAGAGAGACACCATTCGTTTTGACCACTAACTCAATAATAATGTAGGTAAGGTACTCTAGATTTTCTCAAAACTGTTTTAGGGAAAATTAGTCTCAAAACCGTCTTATTACAGAATAAATGTTGGTGTTCTTCTGAAAAGGCGGTTTGGGCTTGGACTAAATAAAAACTCGTTTTACTCCCAAACTAAAATTAGTTTTACTCAAGCAAATGCTTGATAGAGACCATACCAGAAGCGCCATACTTTCTTGATTTTGTTAACCCTGTATCATGTCAAAGGTTTATGAATGAATGACTATGTAAATATATTTCTTATTCTTCTACCTATGCAGAGACACTCCATCTGTACAGCAAGTATAAATTGGTGGTGGAATTAGCCTTAAATTTCCTGCACAACAACACTAAGGTCAGTTTAATATATTAGTTTACCATATTGCTAGCATGATGATACATATTTTTCCAGACATTTAGCAACGCAACCTATGCCCCTTTTTGAGTAAGTATATATGGTGATGGTCCAGGGGTGGGGAATCGACCGAGTTACCGAGGCTCTGGAACGCAATGGGTATTTGGAGGAACACGGGTAGATTTAAGTCAGTAAGAGTCGGACACTGCCTTCCACTCCGCCCAGTAGCCCACCCAAGGTAGAAAAAACATGGGAAATAATCCACGTCAAAGCGAATTCTGGTACGGGTGTAGGTAAAGTTGCCTTAAACAACATACTAAAAGTCCTGAGGCTGGAGGTGAAGCTAAGCCCTACCTACCCGATAGCTTCACCCCTGTGCCGGCTTAACCCATAAAATTAAGCAATTGCACCACAAACACCACCACTACCAACACCTTAAACAGATAAAACTACAGAATTTAGAGATACTTAGTTATTTTGGTCAAGTGAGGCAAAATTTCGCAAACAATCCGAAAAGTCAGCAAGGTGTTACAAGACCCAAGTCACTTTAGAAACGTGTACTTACAAAAATTACGAGGCGACTTTGATTAGGAGTCTGCGCAAAAGAAAAACTACCATATGTGGATTTTAAAGACACCAGTTTACAAAAATCCTAGACAAAAGGCAGTGCTAAAATGTTCGAGCTTGCTCTTGCAGCGTGTGTTCTTATCATTTCTTACCTTTTCTGTAATGAAATCGGCCAAGTAAGTTATTTCTGAATGAATTTGTAGATAGGGTGCTAAAATTTATGATACTTCGACGCTGTTTATCAATGCTAATAAGTAAATTATTTTTAACTAGCAACCCGCCTCGGTTTCGCACGGGTGCAAATTAAATAACTAAAACCTTCCACGAGAACCACTATACTCGTATCTATTAAAAAACCCACATCAAAATCCGTTACGTAGTTCTAAAGATCTAAGCATACATAGGGACAGACAGACAGCGGAAGCGACTTTGTTATAAACTATGTAGTGATAAATAAAAAATATGTTTTGCAGTTTGGTTTTTATGAGTTTACTAGTGGATAGGGGGCACCACAGGCGTGGATTGCTTAGGGCATCAAGAAGTCTTAATCCGGCGCTGCTTCACCCCCATCCGTAAAGGTCCCTTTTTATTTTTTCGTAAATAACTCGTAAACGCAAAACATGTTCTTATACTTACATAAGTACTCGACAAAAAAGATTCTGTACACTGTCTTTACGATCAATATTAGATGATATAATTATGGAGGATAGAAGATAGAAAATACCTTAACAAACACCCGATAGCTTCACCCCCACCCATTAGTTCCCTACAACTATGCCAAAATTCGCTTATACACGAATATTTCCCCTGTTTGGCAGTACTTGGTTTTCGTTTGGTGAGCTACGGATCGGGAGGAGTCAATTGATAATTTCCCATTTAAAAAAAAATGTCATGGTGATGGTAGAAATAATTTTATTATGAAAACACAATATTTTTGCAAGACCAAATATGTTTCATTTTTATTTTTCAGGTCCCTTAAACTTACCATCAATATTTATTTTTATTTTTAACGATACGGTCAAATTTTTTTTTCAGAATGAACATGATAATGCAAATACCTCAAGTGGCGTCTCAAATACCAAAGTTCGTGATGGGACTCGGCTGAAAATATCTACAATAATGAATGTGCAAAAGTTAGCGTACCACCGGGCTTAGTCATGACGACCATGAATATTTTTACATCGATCGTCGCACGCCTCCTATTACCATAGACAGCTATTTATTTCATTATATCAATCAAACGAAGTGCCTTAATCAGTTTTAAACTACCTACCCTAAGCGATCAACATACTTTCAGTAGTTTTAATGCCACTAGTTTACTTCTAGTACTAAATGTATTTGTAAATATTAATTTTAAAATAAAATAGTTTGGCTAAAAGTTGTTTCATTTTTAGAATGCAATATTAGACTTAGGTAGGTATGTAATAATAAAGTTGTTGTTTTTAAAACCTTTTATTATCAATCAAAGACATAAATTGAAATAACACTATTAATTACAAGATAAAATACATTTCATGAATTTTGAAATTAAAACTTAAATATTCGACAAAATCAGTATCGATTGACATACAGATCGCCATAATTTAAAATTAAATTTTGAGTATTACAGATTGTTGATAAAATTAAATTGTGTACACTTGGTCCCTTCATCCTTTCAACCTTTAATAAGTATTAGGCACAAATAGCTACACTAAACTTAAAACACTGGTTCTTTTTTAGAACATAAATTTAATGAAATATCAATTTTATATTTCAGCAATGTACCTTCAATCTTTAACAGAAGTTAACACACACACAATTATTTACAAAAAAGCATACTAATAAGCTAGGTACATTCATCTTACATAACTTAGAAAGTAAAAGTTTGTCCATGTTGTTGTTGTACTTATTCAAGTAAATAAATAAGTTATTTTATTTATTAGAAAAATCACTATAACACTCGTCAAAATAAGGTCATCATCTAGCCTAGCCTTTTCCCAACTATATTGGGGTTGGCTTCCATTTAAACCGGATTTAGCTGAACTCGTCAAAATAAGGTGCCATAGTAAAAAGACGCGGACCACTTGCAACGGCCAGAAGTGACGCCATCTTCACTTATGATTTTAGATTCGTTTAGAGTATTTATTGGAGTCCGTACCGCGTGGCTGATCTCTTTTGGTCATTGCTAGTGGGCCGTGAGAAAATAAACTAGTTATCAGTTGAAAAGTACAGTGTAATAATATTTTTGGGTGTTCCACTTCACAGGCTTTAGGTAAGTAACGGTAAGGCGGTAAGTTAATATAAAAAAACTACAAATTTAGCCTTTGAGAACATTGGTAAGTTAAAATATAACCTTCAAAATTCAACACTGACTTGCGAATGATAATAATCCTAATATTAAAAAGACTAGGGAATGTTTAATGCATCATTTATATTAAGGTGGAAGCGCCAGGGTAGCCCGCAAAATTCAAATATTTTTGGTTTTGCAATTTGCCGGTCAGTGTCAAGCTATATGTTGAACAAAATACGATTCGCGGCCGTAACGCGTATTCATCTAAAGAATTATAACCATTTTAATCATCAATATATCTCTCCAAGTTCATGAAGCCCCATAGAATGGTTATTTCATGAAAAAGTCATATTTTGTTCAATATACAGCTTCACACTGACCGGCAAATTGCAAAAGACATAAAAAAAACATTTGAATTTCGCGGGCTACCCTGGCGCACCCCCTTTAGACGATAGAAATTTGCGCGAAATTTGGGCTACGCGACCAATCGCAAGTACATACATCGGAAATGTGAACGCATCCCAACCCGATATAGCTATTTTTAATAGATAAAATGCGAACCGAAACTGAAAAATTTAATTCACACTGCACAGGTGTTTTCAAATTCTAAAAGTTTTTCCATTCATTGACAACTGTTTTTATCGGTTAGCTAGATACCGATGTTTTGATGTCATATCGAATTAGAACACATTCACTGCAAAATTCAGATAAAAAGTTTTATAAAATAAATAATTAATAGTCGTGATGTATTAAAAACAGTCTTTCTTTTGAGTAATTACTATTGAAAATAATATATGATAGGTATATAACATTATCGAGTCTGTCTGCTACACAAAAGTTGGCAATTTTTCTTTGGTGGACCAAAGAAAAATTGACAACTTTTGTGTTGTCAACACGTGTTGGTGATAAAAGTATGTGTAATTATTACCTTGTGTTAGCAAAAAATATAAACAAATGTCGGAAATCGTGTTTCTATTTGTGACGGTAAACATCAAAAGCCGATATTCATTCGCTCTGTAGATACGCTTAGTAGAGAACATTGGAAACAGAAGCATGTCTCACATCCCATTAATAATATCAAGGGATGAGAAATACAAAACAAAATAATTCAAATGGAATACTATCAGTAAGTCTATAGGGCTACACGAAATTTCTCGGAATGACTTCGAGAAATTATAGACTATCAAGTTTTGATGCGTAAAAAAAGTATTCCAAATGTTCAGCTGTCAATTTATCGAAAGTTTACAATGTCTCAAGTTATTTTATAATCTTGCGGAGTTTGCCATTTTCCGGTGACACATGAGTTGGTGATTTTTTTGAAGAGTTGCAAACAGTTGGAAACACAAAAGTTGACAACATTTTCAGTGGGAACGCTCTTTTAGATTAGAAAAGGCACTTCTTACACGCAGTCTTGGTTTTAATTACAACTATTTCAAGATTTCAGTAGTATCTTGGTTCCATATTGTTGTCTCAAGCCAGTGAGATCTCAATTTGTAAGAAATTTTTACAACCATTGCAAAACACAGAAACTATGGAACGCCACATACTACGATCCTTTTATACCAACCAATTACAAAACATTTTACATTTAATTTACGTTGCGCTTTGTTGTGTTTGGCACAAGGTACCTACGTTCACTTCACAACACAAAAAACGATGCGGCCTATTTCTGATGAAATGACGTTTATTACATACAAATGGAGTCCGTGTATAATAGGACATTAGCAGAAGCGGCCCAGCCGGATGTCGCTGATTTGATGCAACAATACGTCGTCATAGCGTATTGGATGGAAGAGGGGAGAGAGCAGTAATCACAGGATGGGGCAAGGCAAAAAAAAATCACCGAGATACCCTTCATGATCCGGAATAGGGAACATGCGATATTTCTATTTTTGCTTTCATTTTAAAGAACTCCGTCTAGAATAGATCGCCACATACATAAAAATTTAAAACGCTTTAATTTATTGCTAAAATTGCGTTTTTAAACAGACAGTTTAAATTTTCGCGCCAAAAGGACGATGACGTCATTATGTCTGTCACTGGTCTAGAACTGTCAGTCATAGAGCAAGATCCCAGTGCTACCAGAACTTACGTATTTTCTCAGTAACAAAAATAGAATAGTGTTAGTATGTAGGTATTTTGAACATTCGTTTACCTGCTAGTTTGAGTTGACGCGACCGCCAGTTTTTATGTATCATCATCAGATGCTAGCTATAAAGCGACTAGATAATTTTCACGATTTTTACAAAATACATATTCTTTAATAATAAGTTAGTAATTTAGTAAAAATTTAAAGACCAATTAGTCATTGTAATAGTGTAAGATCTGATCGCTATCTCCACTGAGAATTGAGATCATCCTATTCACAAGTATCTTTTGGACATAGTTTATTTACTAAGTATAAAAAGAAAACTGCAAAACTACCTCCTATAGACTTATGGAATATATCATACCTACATACATCACTAAAAAAAATGCCCATTGGATGGAGCTAGCAGACACTTATTATGCGTACGTTGAAATTACACTGGCCACTACTCTATTCAAATATTTTGATACTGCGAAATAAGTAACGTCTGGGAGCCCTGGATCTTGGACTATAAACTAAAACGAGTGACGTCACCAGACGCTGATTGGTGTTTTAAAACACGTTCCGTTTCACGTTACTTTAAATTTATAATTATTGCTAAAAATCAATATTAACTGGAATAAAAACGTTGCACTGGGCCTTCTTTTATCCTTTTTTTACATTTTAGTCACAAAATATTGAGAATATCTAAAATAATTCATCAAAATGCGATACGTACAATATGTTAAAAATAGGATGAAAGTTATGGTCCAGTCAAATAAGCATAAAAATGAGTAAACCTCTAATTGAGAAATAATAAGCTGAAAACGTGTCGCTTCTGCTCTTTTGATGGCATTATCTTTAAATTCGTTTGCTATTTTAATTTCTTTAATATCATCAAAAGATCAGGAGAACGAAAGGATTCCTTGATATCGTGTACCTTATGAGGATGAATTGATCGTATCTGAATCAAAGTATTTACCATACCGATTGCTATACTAATTTCTCTACACAAAGTAGGTAAATATTATTAAATAAATATATTAGATATGTGTGAAATGTTGTTAAATACAATGTATTAAATTATAAATAGAACAAATTATTAATTAACTAGTTTCTGCCAGCGGCTTCGCCCGCGTGAACCCTAGGGAACATACTCCCGGGATAAAAAGTAGCCTTTGTCCTTTCTCAGGCTCTAGACTATCTCTGTACCAAATTTCATTTAAATCGGTTCAGTAGTTTTGGCGTGAAAGCGCGACAGACAGACAGACAGAGTTACTTTCGCATTTATAATATTAGTAAGGATAGTAATATTTTAATGATTTCTTAATTTTAAACAAGGTTTTATTCACCAAGATTTACGGTTGGCCATATATTAGAGAGGGCGAATAGCGCGTAGCGCTCAGCCATACTGATGGGCCGCACGCTCTCCTCTCCGCCTTCTATTTTAAAAACGGTTGAGCACATGAAAACATTTTCGAAACGAAAATTGTTGCAAATTTTACGCTCTACAATTTTGATCATAGGTGTTAACAGCATTGGAGCTACAGAAACAGAGATAATCTCGAATAACTGACGACTTAGAAACGAGGTTTTATGAGACTGCCGAGTTTGACACATTACTTAGAAGATGTATACGAATTTCCAGCTTATTACCTCTCTCTTCAAGGTGACACCCTAATTTGACTGGACTATAGTCTGTTTTTTCATCTCGGAAACTAAATTGACAAGTGCAAATGGCATACTCACATAGATTACAAAAGCATTTAAGTCAGTTTTGACAATAGGGTATTTTACTAAAAAAAAAAATTATGAAATCTATCAGACGGACTAATTAGATTTTTTTTAGTAAAATACCCTATTGCTCTTGTCAATTTAGTCTCCGGGATTAAAAAACAGACTATAGTAGGTGACCGAAAATCAAGTTCTTGTTATTCATCATAGAGCCCGCTCCACATTCACGCGAGAATCTCGCGAGAACGCGAGAAAATCACGAGAAACGTCAATGTGGATCGATTCCACATTCACGTTCTCGTATTTTTCTCGCGTTCTCGCGAGAGTGTGGAGCGCGCTTAAGAAATAAAAATGTAGCCGGTTAAGGGCTGATTTTTAAAACATGTGACTACTTGTTTTCTTGTATTTACACATTGAATAGGATACCTAGGAACCACAAATGAAGTGTGGATAAATAAGAAAACCCGTAGAGATCCTTAATTTATAATTAATGGAACCTAATTTAAAACTGCCAGACAGACTTCCTACTGACTTTGTGGTGAACTATAAATTCATTAATTGATAAAAAATAATGGCACAAAATCAGACATGGGTCAGTCAAACCCCTTAATCTCAAATATTATAAAATACCGATATTCGATATACTTAATATCGAACTAATAATAGGCTAGTTCACAGTAAGAGGAATACTTGATGGATTGTGCTGAGTGGAACTCTGTGCAACAAATCTAAAATTAAGTTATTTCTGTTACACTGGTGAATTTTGCAAGAGTGCGCGAACAAGGCTACTTGAAAAAATCACCCTGTATTCTTTGATTTCATAGTTATAACTTATAATACAAGTTTAAATTGCGTATTTTAAATTGATAAAATTGTTGTTAGTATTCGCTGACCAGTCTAATGTTGACTTCAACAGTCCACCTTATTTCTCTAAAACAGTCAACTAGCCTTTTCTAATTTACATACTTCAGTAATAATAAGGAATAAGCAAGTAATTCAAAGCTTATTCAATAATTAAGTAAAGATTGTGTATGAGCCAAGAACAAATTTTTATTACAATTAATTACAGATAACAATTTGATGTAGCTCTTTATACACGTAACGGAACACGTCTTTCTCGATCATGCCTTTCGGCAAATTTCTTTGTTTATTATTGTAATGCTGAATTGCTTGAGCACAAAATAATTTAGGCCACAGAGAGCTATAAATAAGTCTGTTTTGCTTAAAATTAAGCCACTTTTGCACCGTAACGGTAATAAACTTAAAAAGTTTATTACCGTTACGGTGCAAAATAAATTTTAAATAATGAACTTAAAAAGTTTTATTTCATTATTTTTTAACAACCAATTAGGTTTAGAATTTTAATAATAACACAAGAGAACAAAATTACGTGCATATTCCCTATTTTCAAATACCTAGTGGAATGTACTTGATAAACAATAAAAAAAAACACTGGTCTGAGTTAGTCTGAGCTGTTAAAAACATATCACAGAAGTCTACGCAAGTTCTTTCTGCTTTTCCGAGTGCCAACAGCATAATCACATTTCTTTCTTTTAGAGGGACTTGGAGCATTCAGGTCATATTGATTACAACTCTTACCTGGATGCCTACTGCAATTGCAAGCTCTACAAAATTGATATGAGCAAGTAGCACTTGTGCACTCCACCCATTCCTCCCCAGTAGGCTCTTCTGTAACTTTAGCGGGTAGCGAACACCTAGCACATGGCAGCTGCATCCGTGTATCCAACGAAGCCATCTGAAATTTTAATAAGATCAATAGACTAAATTTAGCAGACAAAGCAGTTTGGATATTTTCAAACAAATTGCAAGTAGGACAATGTACATTATTACACAGTGAAGGATAGTTCCATAGTGGGGATAACACATTCACAATATTGATTTTAATAACTGCAAATTTAAAAAATGCCTCAAAAATGTAAAAAAAAAAACAATTATAGCATAGAGAAAGACCAGTTATTTAACCTGAGAAGTTCTTAGCATTAGCATATCTAGGTTTTATTTTCTGAGATGCGACACCCACACCACAGCCGGTGATCACAATCAAAAATGGAATTTTAGGCCCGTCGCCCATCCTGGTCGCAGTCTAAAACTAAGTTGGGAGGAGGGGGGGTAGTCATGTTAAATAAAGTAGGTTTAAAATTATAAAATAAGTCAAGAAAATCTGGCTATGGTCTAGTTATTACCGATCAATCATGATCAGTGTATACCTACCACTGCATTCTTATAAAAGAGACCTTTACAAAAATTATGACGCCCCGGCCAACAATACCTTAGGATTACGGTGGCGACTTTCGCTGCAAAACTTTGGTCTCGCCCACCACCAGGGTCTGCTTTTTATTTATTTTTTTCAAGGAAAGAGCTCATTTTTTCAAATTACTTTTTAGAATTTCTGACTAAAGCTACCTTTCTAAACCGAACTGATATATTTTTTTTAATCCGATGATGCAGTTGTAGATTCTCGGGCCTGATGTTGATGAAAACTAAAACTAAAATTGCATTATTAATTTTAGAAAAAAAAATCGAGTTAATTCCTTTTTCATTGCAAATTAAAAAAGGTTTTTATTCAAATGAGCTATTTATTTTAGTTTGCCATGTATTATTACTTCCCAGAATTTGAATGAACTGGTTCGATTCCAGGGTAGGAAAAAAAAACGATATTTTATAAATCCTAATCTTGGCAATTTTTAAGTTTTCATCAAAATTTGGGTTGAGACTCCTTTCAGTGTTTTTAGATATTCCTTATAGATTCAGATTTGGCCCTGAAGGCACACTTAAAAAATTCATCTGTGTAATCCACATGGTCAAATTCAAATTTAATTCACATACTTTAGGTAGGTATAACAATGTTTTAGGTCAATATCCTTATCATTTAAAAAGTCATTGATTGAATAGTATGCTTTACTTATTAAAAATTCTTTGAGTTTAGCTTTAAATATATTCAGATTATGAATGTTTTTTTATACAATTTGGCAGTCTGTTATAAATTTTTATCCCTATACCAAATATACTCGTTTTAAGTTTAACTATCCTACATTTAACACATTTAACTTCCATTACTGGTGTTTTTACCAATATAGTGCAAATCCTTATCTTAATAAATGTGTTAGTCATCTTGAGTGTTTAATTTAGAGCAAAGTTGCTGTTCACAACAATTAATTTGGATGAATATCTAAGGAGATATCTCAATATTAAAGTAAGTCGCGCAACCAAATAATTATAATGGAGGTAGACATATCCCGAACTCGCTCCCTTGTAAAATGCCCTTTCGCAGTTTAGTACTTTTGCTTTTCCAGTGACGAATTATAAAACTCTTCTGTTACTGGTGACTGACAGACAACGTAAAGCCGACACTATTAGTCTTAGATTGCTAAAAATTGGCATGTATGTTTCTTGGGGTGTTTAGGAGAGCTACGGGAGGATTTCCTGAAATTCTTACGGGAACGGGAAAAAATGGGATATGTGCGTACGAAGTCGCAGGCAAAAGGTAGTATATTATATCTATACTAATATTATAAAGAGGAAAGATTTGTTTGTTTGTTTGTTTGTTTGAATTGAATAGGCTCCGACTATCTTGACCGATTTCAAAAATTCTTTTACCATTAGAATCCTACATTATCCCTGATGAACATAGAATATTTTCAAAAAAGTTAGGGATACTTCGATAATGTAACCCAAGGTGTGAAAAAAAATACCAACAAAGTTCTTATATTGCATACCCTGCAGAAACATACAATTATATAGAGGACATCAATATTTAACAAAAAGTCGGGAGGGTATACATCTATTATGGTTAAGTCACAATGACTCCTTTTTGTTCAAATGATTCAATCAAAACTTGGGTGAAATGGTATAGTGGTGATTTTAGTATCATAATACTAATCATTATCAATTTAAATTGTTTAATAATTAAGTTAGTGCAAGTAAATTACACTATAAATTATTCAAACGCACAAACAAAATTGCGGGCGAAGTGCTACATGCTAATAAAATTGGCACAGGCTTTAAAACTGGAGAATATAGTTTTTTAAATTACTCCATAACCGTTAATAGCATCTGGTTATGCTTTTAATATGGTAAAGAACATTGCTCATACATTGCTACGGTAGGCATTTCACACTCAGATAGTAGTTAATTTATTCAGATTTAGAAGACTCGCCATTCTGACATCAGCTTGGCAGCTCACATACTTTCACTAATAACTTTGGTTTTAGAATAGTACATTGCTTAAAATTTTTCTTGTTACAATCAGTACATTGATCGTTCAGTGCTCTCACGCAGATTGCATGATTATTTGTACTTACATCCACCATCCTGATACAAAACAATTTTTTGTGTGTATTTGGTAGGTCTGAGAATAGGTTGTAGGCTATTTTTTATTTATACCTGTGACAAAACAATGTTTGCTGGATCAGCTAGTTACAATATAAAATAATGAAAAATCATACCTTTATGAACTCCCTGAATCTATTTGTTTTAGGTGAATACTGAGGACTGCTGGGAGTAGGGTTTTCATTAATAAAATTATTAATTTCTTTGAGGAATCCATCATTTAAATTGGTAGCTTTGATCCTGTTACTTCGCTTTTTTAAACAATTCTCTTGATTTTCTCTAGCTGACTTCAGATGTTTTCTCAGCTCTTCTTTCTTTATACTGCTGCTATGTAAATTCCAAATATCTTTCCAAGTACTGCTCACAGAACAAAAGTTGCAAATATCTTCATTACTTAAATACCAAAAAATATTTTTTAATGGTGGTATGGCACTATGCTGGTGTAGCAATCCTAATATATCTATTTTACTTCTTTTTTTAGTTTGGTCAGGTCTAGCTAAAATAGGTTGTGTTGGTCCTATTCGAGTTTGTGTTACTTGTTGTGGTGTTTGCTGTAGCCCATGCTTCTCGCATGCTATAGAATGTATGACAAAGTCTAACTTTCTGCCAGACTTCCTGCAGGGACTTAATTTACAGTTTCTCTTTACAGGTGTAATTGGATATGAAAACTTCTGCTCACATATGTTTAATCTGTAAATGTATCTTGCATTTCTCTCAGTACTATGTGAGTTATCTGATGGTAAGGTCTTATTTTCTTTATCTTCACTGACTTCCAGACCCTGTATTTTACCCGCAATCCAGGTTGTAGGAGTTGGGATAGTTGTTGTCTGTTTTTTAGACTCGAGGCTCGAAAAAGGGCGCTTGACAGCCCGCCTTGGCGGCGGAGTTTCTTTACAATTGTCATTGCGTGGTTTTAACTGGCTGTATTTATAGGTTTCGGGTGTAACATAATCTACTTGAATTTGATCAATAAAAGCTGTTGCTACCACCGACTGATCGAGAAACCCACTAGATAGTTGCGAATGTTCTAACGACCCTGGGGTAAACGATGTGTGGTATCCACTGTCCTCGGCTTTGAAGTAATTTATACTGTCGAAAGACAGGTTGTACTTAGCAGTTTCAACATAATCTGAGTGCACGTCCATTGTGATAACTGATGTTATTTTATCGTATGGTTCTCATTGTTTCAGGGCTACTTCATTATTTCGATTTAGGAACACTTCAAAACTATATTCGTACATAATAGAACATCAAAAATTTACATTATTATTTTAGTCTGTTATTTAAAATCGGCTTATTTCGATTACTAAACACTGAACATACACAAAAATCGGCCAATTTCAACATCAATACAACATTCTGGCAGTTTGGATAATCAAGCAACAAGCCATTATGACCACAGATTCATTAAATAGAGTTGCTAACCATAAAAACCAACCCTACAAAAACAGTGCAGCAGACAAAAGTAGAGTGCGGGCACGATAAGTCTGGGCGCGGTTGAAATCGGAACTAAACGTGTATGTTTTGTAAGTATGCTTATTGCTAATATTATAATCTAATACAGACGCAAGCAGAAGTGTAATAAAAAAAACTGTGGAGACGTTCAAAAGTGGTACAATACTCCGAAGATTTTTAAACGCTAATGTGATATACCTCATTAGAAAGCTTATCAAGCTATTCGATTGTAGTTAAATATGATTTATTTAGGTCCGCGTTTAAAAAAAAAAGGGAAAATTGTTTCAGTAGAATAAAACGCACATAGACGCATATTTATTAATTTTTATGGAATGTAATTATTTTAACCGTTTCTATTAAATATTTTAAGATTTTATTATAATTTTAGCTGCAGCTCCATAAAATGGCAAAATCTATTGATTATCAATATATTGCAATATCAAAACAGGTCGAAAAAAGGTAAATTCTGCAAACGACAGAATGACATTGAAGTTAAAAAAAAATACTTTGTCAAAAACACGACCGCTAAAAACAACCAAAAAGTTCGAAACAAGTCGCTTTTCAAGCAGTATGATGTAGTTAGTGGCATCAGATCCAGTGATTGAACTGCATCAGACTGCTTGAAAAGCGACTTGTTTCGAACTTTTTAGTTGTTTTTAGCGGTCGGGTGTTTTGACAGTAATTTTTTTTATTTCCTACTTTTTATGGAGCTACATTTTTTTTAATTGTCTCCTCGAGCCCTTTATCTTGATACCCCACTCGATAGGTTTAAAAATTAAACATTTATTGATGGCATAATATGGTGCCACTCACGACATCTTTGAAGCTAAAATCCATGAAGCTGTTTAGGTTACAGAGCGAGCCAAACATTTGAGTTTGGCGCATTTTTTTTTTGATATACCTAGTGTCACTCTCACAGTCGACATAAATCTAACGACACCTCTCAAGCCAAAAACCATCGAACCGTTTAGGCTCTAGGGCGTGCCAAAGAAATATACATACAATCATACATACATACACTCGAAAACATAACTCTCTTTCTTTCGCAGTCGAGTAAAAAGACACCCTGACCCACTAGGCATAGGCAATAACATGGCAATATCGGTTTTACACGAATGTTACGGTTATTATTTAGTTATTTATTTATTTAAACTTCATGTACAACAGTGGTACATAGGCGAACTCAATGCAATAAAGGCATTCTCTACCAGTCAACCTTTGGGTTTGTTGGGTGTTTGGGTTTTTTTTAAGTTACATATTTCAATATGTTATTGGCTGAATCTATGTGGAAATCGGAAGTGGTAGATAAGGAAGGTCCTATGATTTTTAGGTTTCGGTTTCGCGCGGGACTTCGTCGAGTATACAGTTCCAAATAAATACAATGATGTATATAAATCGATAAAAACCGAAACCTAACAATCGTAGTACAGACGCCAGCACATCAAGCTACAACAATCTGTCAAATTTTTTCTATAGATTTTCTACTTTATCGCTAAAGCATTAGGTTTAAAGTTGTTTGGGATAATAATTTGACAGTTTCGGGTACCTTGATGTGCTGGCGTCTGTACCTTACCTATCACTTTCGAGTTCCATTATTTCGATGTATTGGCTGAATCTATTCATTCAATAGTCAATACATCGAAATTAAAATATATAAATGCAATTGAGATATTCTAAACCGCTGCATATATAAGTTTAGCTATAGTGTAAAAACGATATTGGGCATGCCTAGACCCACATAAATATAGAATCCCTAGATAGACTGCCTGACTACTGACCTCTAAGTTCATGTAGTTCGACGGAATGAATATTTCAGAAATAATCATTCTGTCGAGCTACATGAACTTAGAGGGCTATATTGATGATTAAAATGGTTATAATTCTTTAGGTAAATACGCGTTACGGTCGCGGATCGTATTTGGTCCACATACAGCTTCACACTGACCGGCAAATTGCAAAAAAACATAAAAATATTTAAATTTCGCGGGCTACCCTGGAGCATTCACCTTAACACATTAGGCTACCTCTCGATCAAATATCTCCCCCAAACTGGCAAAGCGTGCCAACGCCTGCCAGCTACGCGAATCAGGCCCAGAGAGAATACCTTCCTCTCAGTTGCCCGACCGGCTAGCTCCACAGAGGCCCTCTCCGTGGAACCAGCTCAACCACCAAAAGGCATTTCCAGCTTTGGTGGCCTCCTCCTCCCAGCCCATCCCAGCGCTAATGGCTAAGCCCATTCCAGCGCCGACACCCGCGCCTGCGACCTCAGTTGTCCCAGCTGCTCCCCAGTCTACGCCACAGCGCACTGCTGCTTCCCAGCCTGCGCCTCAGTGCAGTATTGCTCCCGCAACAGTGCAAGCGCGTCCCATCCCCCCAACCAGCACGGTCAAGAACCCTGGTGTATTCCCCACAATCTTGGAGGCCTACAGCTTGTTCATTACCCGTGCTGCAAGGGCCATGACTGACGACTTGAATGCGACCAGAGGAAACGATGGTCAATTAAAACTCTCCACCAGAAAGGTGCATGAGATCTTCACCGCCTATAAGTCCATTACGGACGCTCTGGACGCCATGGATGCAATTGATGACTAATCAATGGATAAGTCACGCATCAACACCACCAGGCCCAGATCACTTCAACTAGGATTTTTCAATGCCAATGGCATTAGTAACCAGCGCGATGAGATCGCCAAAATCTTCCGCGATCATCAGCTAGATATCCTCCTCATACAGGAAACATTCCTAAAACTCCACCGCAATGACCCTAAAATTGCCAACTACCGCATAGTTCGCAACGATAGGTCGCGTTGTCACGACGCGGCGGTGGCATTCTCATTTATTATAAAAAGGAGCTGTACTGCATCCCCTTGATCCCGGATCCCACACCTCGCTCTCTGCTCGAATACTCAGCCTGTCGGCTAGACATGACTGGTCATCAACCGATCACCATCATCTTCGCCTACTAACCACCGCCCTCGACCTCGTCTCCCACGCCTGACGACCCCATCGCACTCGCTAGCGACTTCACCACCCTCTTTGGCTTGAGTGACTCCGTTATTTTAGCGGGGTCACCCGCTAAAATAACGGAGTCAATGCTCCCGCGTGGAATTGCAACACTGCAAATGCCAGAGGTAGGGTAGTTTACAACATAGGTGAAACCCTAAACTATGGCGTCATCGCTCCGATGACTCCCACTCACTTTCCTCACGATCCCAACCAGAATCCCGATGTCCTCGATGTGGCGTTGCTGAAGAATGTAAAACTACATTTGCAATCTATAGAAACGCTACACGAGCTCAATTCCGACCACTGTCCATTGATCATGCACCTAGGCTCCCGCTTGGGTCAGCTCAATCCCGACCAGCCTCCCCCGTCTCAAGTGATCACCGACTGGAGGAAAGTAAGCGAAAGGCTGAAATCCACCACGTCGCCTCACCTAGACAGACGCCTTCCCCCATCATATTGTCTCAGTCGCTGACACGACGGCGGCAATCGACTCGCTTACGGATCACGTGCAATCCGTCCTGAACGAATGTTCAAAGGAGATTCCAGTGGTGGAAGACCCCCGCTGGAAGCTCCCGGACGATGTACGGAGTCTGATAACCGAGAAGAACGCAGCCATCCGTGCGTACAGTTCTTTTCCCTGCGACGCGGACAATGCTCACATGCGTAACTTGCTGTGAGGAAACGCACTTCTGAGCTGAGTTCCGCGCGCTGGGAAAAGACGCATTAAGTAATAACATGTTCCCCCAAGCATGGAAACAGGCTACTGTTATCGGTATCCCCAAACCAGGCAAGCCCAAGTCTGATCCCTTCAGTTACCGTCCCATCAGTCTACTCAACGTTCTCGGTAAAATCTACGACAGGCTTATTTACAAGCGGCTCAAAGATTTTTCTGAAGCAAAGAGTCTTATCCCTGACGAGCAGTTTGGTTTTCGAACCGAACACTCGTGCATCCAACAAGTCCACCGCATCGTCAAATACAAGCTATACCAACTCGGCGTGCCTGACCGTCTCGTGCTTATCTTGCGAGACTTTTTGTCAAACCGCACCTTTCGCTATCGAATCGAGGGTGCACTCTCGTCCCCTCACCCCATCCGAGCAGGAGTCCAACAGGATTTAGTGCAATCCCCTCTAATCTTTACGCTGTTTACCAGCGATATTCCCAAGAGTAACAAGGCCCAGTTACACCTTTTCGCTGACGACACGGCCATGTACTATACTGGTCGCGACCCTAACTCTATCGCTCGCACTCTCCAGACTTACGCAAACATCTTGGGCAGATGGTTCAAAAAGTGGAGAATTGAGGTGAACCCCGATAAGAGTCAAGCGGTTCTGTTTTCGAAACCGCAGCATAAGCCCCCTTCACCCCGTCCGATCACCATGTATGGCAAGCCGATCCCTTGGGAAAAGCAAGCTAAATACATGGGGGAATTCCTGGACAGACACCTCACCTTCGCTGAGCACATAAGGCAGGCCCGTTCACGCGCCGCCTTCGCCCAGCGTAGGCTTCACTTTATCATGACCGCCCGCAGCAAATTGTCACTCAAGTGCAAATTGCGACTGTTCACCGCGGTCGTCCGTCCCATTATGACGTACGCTTGCGCTGTCTTCGCACACCGAAGCCTCGTCACCTCCATAGGATGCAGACGCTCCAAAACCGTTTCATCCGCAAGATCACGGGAGCTCCCTACTATGTCCGCAATGAGACTCCACATAGATCTCGAATTGCCCATCATACAGCAGTTCATGAAACGCATTACAAAGCGTTTCTTCGATACTGCTGTCAAACACCGCAACCTCCTTATCGCATCGGTCGCCCGATACGAACCCTCCCGCATCTCAAAGATCCGCCGTCCGAGACACACCTTAACCTCCCCAGATGACTCTACCACTCTCTTACAGGAAAGTTGTAAAGAAACAAGTACAATTAAAACGAGACCGCCGTCCTTCCGCCCTCGCCGCCGACGCCGCACACAGGCGAAAAATCAATAAAAGTCGGACAAAACCTAAACATTCATTATTATTCTACAAAATGGGTAAACAAGGGTTGTTACGTCATAAAAACACATATATATCATTTTTAGACATTTTTATTATTCATTATTTGGTTCATTTAATAGATTTAAAACGTCTGGGCACATAGAAATATTTTTTTTTGCGATAAGTTTCCTTGGTCCCGTTATAAAAGGATCGGAAGACACCAAAAGTCTATTAAAAGTGTCTTCCATGGCTAATTTTCTTGAAAACTTTCATGAAAACCGCTCTCTGTACTTTCGAACATCCTTGTTTCGACTTTCTAGTGCATTTTCGCTCATAAACCCTATGGCTATTTCAGAATTTGTATTAATATTTTGTGAAGTGTTGTTGACATATAATACCATGGGTAATTCATCACATAAAAAGATGCTGTTTTTATAATATGTTTTGTTTTACGTAGACTGCGTCCAAAACAGATGTGGTCGACTAAAAAGACAAATTCGGTCGCATAAAACTATGATTGTATATTGATAAACAAAGTCCACACTTTCTAAAAACTTTAATAACAAGGCCGTATCTCTCGGGAAGTCATACTTTACCCTTTTGTGAAGTTTAAAAATATGCAAAACAGTACAATGTCACAGTAAATATTTTTTTTAATATAAAATATCAAGCATTAGGTACTATCAAAAGTAGGTGTTAATAATTGGTTTATTACCTCCTGGAAGTGAATCCATCGAAAAAACAAAGACTTTCACGAAGCAAATTATAAAAATCGTAATAATTAAAAGCAACACTTTCACTTTTAGACACATCCGCTGTTGATCAAGTCGAACTTTGGACTGAGACCCAGGCGCGTAGATAAAAAAGGGTCCGCGCCGCGTGCGCAGGTAGCGTGTATCGTCTATCAGACTTGTCGGTAAAACATGTTTTTATTCATTTGGAGTACTTTTAAGTTTTTTGGTTTTGTCCGACTTTTATTGATTTTTCGCCTGTGTGCGCCGTCGCGATTTTCTCTTCAATGTCCACCCCGACCCTTGCTCGAGCTAGCCCGCGCCGCTGAGCCTGTAGTTTTAAATTCGCCCCTAAATAATGAATGTTCGATCCAGCCCATCCCTAGCTGTCCTCCCCCAGGGACGCCCTAAACCGAGGTCCGTACCCCCAGGGGGTGCTCTTAGCGTCTAGACGCTTAGTTTGTAAGTTTAAAATAAGCCCTGGCTGGAGGCTTTAATATTTATATAGGCCACCACGGGAAGGTCCGGTTAAGCAGTCGACAACCTCCTAGGTTGACCTGCGAGAGAGCACAAATAAAAAAAAAAAGCGACTGGAGTCAGTATTGAATTGGCGATACAAGCGATAACTTCGGAAGCAATCTTCAACTGCGAATTAAGTGAAGTGTTCAGTAGAGCGATTGTGTGTTTTAATTAGTGTGTTTAAAGTGTTAATTACTGTTGTTAATTAAAGTGTTATTTTTGGTGGTTTAATCGGCTGTTTTTATTGTAACTAACCCCAAGCTCGTAACAATATCCTATGGCCCCCAATCGACCAAAAAACATGGCGGACGCCGATTTTTTTACAATAAAATCTATTTAATTGTTGTGCCGGCGCGACGGCTATTTCAACCGGGTAACCACAGGCAAAGATAATAATACTAGCGTACAGATGCCTCATCCCATAAAAAGAAACGCGACCGCTGTAAAAAATAATTCGCGTGAATTACTTTTTTTGGGTCCCCGCCCGCTAGATGGTGTTAGCAGTGACAACTTGCAAGCGCGATTTCCTCGATTCCTAAGAGATGGCGTTAAAGCGTGCTGTGTTGTTTATCGCTTGTCCACTTGACCTTAAAGCTGACGTCGTTGTAACGAGAGTAATGTAGAGATTTCACCAAATATTTAAAGTGACTCGAATATTTACTCAAAATAGTGGAATAGTGGAAACATCGTTTATAATTGACAAGTTACTTTTATTATTAAAACCAAATAGATTGGATAGAATTAGATAAAACTGGAAATACATAGGTACTTATAGATTTTAGTTTAAGTTCAATCTCCTTATTAAAGTACATACCCCTAAAACCGGTCAAGTGCGAGTCGGGCTCTCACACGAAGGGTTCCAAACCATAACTAGAAACAAAACACATTTCCAGGATGGGAGCCCCCTTTAGTTTTTTGTATAGCGTAATAGAAATTTTTAATTCGAAAAGAGTCACTTTTATTTAAATAGATTGCATAGAATAAATGAAAATCTGTAAATACCTATAGATTTTAGTAAAGATACTTCAAACTATGAAATCGGTCAAGTACGAGTCGAAATCTTATACGAAGGGCCACAGGTTACCTGTTTATACCTGGCAACTCCACGGGCTTTTACTCGCAATACTCGCTCCGGCCCGCACTATACTTGCCGGCAGTGAGACAAGTGCCGTTCTCATATTATATTATTATATATTACTCTACTAGCTGTGCCCGCGACGTTGTTCGCGCACTTAGATCGATGCCAGCCTGTTATCTTACTTCTAATTTTTGTTTATTAATAAATGCGAAAGTTTGGCTGGCTGGATGTTTCTTGCTCAATTACGACAATATGGCTGAGCGGATCTGGATGAAACTTCGAACAGAGGCAGATTATAGTCTGGAATAATACCACATAGGCATTCTTATCTCGGGAGTACCTACTTTGGGAGATAATCAAGATTCAAACCATTTTTTTGAATTGTTGATCAGTCTGTCAAAAACATGAAGCTATTTGCAAGTTTAAAAGCGTAAGTAGATCACTATGAAAAAGAACGTGCGATAAACTCCACGGCCAGTCTTTTATATCATGTTATGTACCTATTACAAAAATACTGATTACGTTGTCCTTGTTGCTTCGATATGTGAAGACAATTTAAAGAAAAAAGGAACCACATAAAACAATGTATCTATAAAGAAAAGCCTGACAATTTGTCAAACCTTTTTCTAGAACGCATTTTTAAATTAGCGAAACAGAAATAAAACGTATAATTATACTGAAGGGAGACGGACAGCGGTGGCTTATTGATAAACAGGGTTCCGTTAGCAACCTCTGTATGAAACCCTTAAAATCGAGTTCGTTCGCACGAATCAAAGTCGTACACGAAGGCTTAGTAATAGGGTGGCGATAGTACCTTTGGTACGGAACCCTATAATTCACCTTGTACCGCAAGTCGAACCGTTTGATACTTTGCACGAATCAGAATTCAGAATCGATCGCGGAGGCTCAGTAATGGGGTCCTCCCGTCACCGTGAACACCTACGGTACGGTACCCTATTATTGTTAGCATTGTTTCGCAAATCGAACCGTTCGCTGCTTCGCTCTTAACGGAATCAATCGCGTGGCTTAGCAGTAGGGTCCCATCAACACATATGGTACGGAACCCTACAGGTCAGATCCGCAATTCGAACCATCTAGAACTTCGCAAGAACCAAACCAATTTAAGACTACGATAAACGGACAATTAACGAATCCAATTAGTGACAAATAATTTTTTTTTGCGATTTTGGTAATTTAGACCATTACAAAGACTTTAAAGACCTTTTAGGGACCGACCCTAATCACCTAACGAACTCGACTGTTTGAAACTCGTGCGAGGGTCGTTCTACACACCGCATTTAGAAAAACGCGTCATTAGTGCAACGCCATCTATCGACCAAGTAAATAAACTGACAAAATGTTTAGCATTGGAAGACGTTAAATAAGAAGCCCGTATGACAACAAAAATAAGGTATTAAAATGTTCACTTTTTTTTTGTTACGTAAGTTTCACAAATAATTCAATAATGCATTTTATTTTTCTCAATAGATGGCGCTTTGCCTAATCACACGATAAATTAGGAAGTTTCCTACTAAACTTTCAATATATTTTGATTTTGTGGGTCGATTTTGATGAAATAAACGCTAAATGTTACTCGGGTTATCACTTAATATTTTTAAGTACCTACCTACCTAGATTTGGAACCCAATCTGTGGTTTATGCGTGATGCTCCCTTAAACGCAGACAAAATTTAAAAAAAAAAAGCATATTTTGTGTTTTGTATAAATTTTTCCTAACTTTTCTATATAAGTTTTATGCAAAAATATTCAATGTTCAGACACAGTTGGTCTACGATTTTATTATATGTATAGATGAGTGCCATAGTGCGGGTCGGGCGTCAAAACTATCGAAACTTTTCATTCGCTACTCATAAGCATACGCAGCTATAATGTTCCCACTCTTCTCGGTGAGAGGGAGTGGGCCGTAATCCACCACGCGGGCCCAGTGCGGGTTGGTAGATGTCACATTTCTTCGAATTTTTGGTTCAAGGACATGCCGGTTTCCTCACGATGTTTTCCTTCACCTTTTTGAGAGCAGTGGTGATGAAATAATTTACACAAAGTAAAGAGCCTACCTGGGTTCGAACCTACGACCTACAACTCTTTTAAGTCGCAGCCATTGCCACTGGGCCACCATTGCTCCATTCGCTACTCGCTGCTCGCTAACTCGAGTTTGAAGCTTACTCGCTAATCGCCGGCGGTGAGACAAGTGCCTGAGGCTTAGCGTATGCTAAGATGCAGGTGATACAGCACAGCAGTACAGATTTTTGCAAGATAGGGCAGACGAGGCAAACGGTACCCATTATGATATCTTAAAACCATGATGATTAAGGTGTGGGAGGGAGACGGAGTTACTACAAGACGCATAACACTATCTTTTTTTCACAGCTTAATCATGATGGCATTAGCACGTCGTAATATACCTGGCGTCTGCTTCACACGTGCCTGCGCCGCAGCGTACGCGGCTCTTAGTAGGTTCATGCATTATTCATATGGTTTTTGTAAGTCTTTCTCAGGTAATTTTTTGCGAGGCAACAGAATTGAAACATAAATCGAAAAAAAGGCACATTTATTATTTCAGTACATTTTCTAAGTGACTGAACCTTTAAAACTATTCTTACACTTTATTGAAGGCAGCAATGTCAACACTTTGAACCTGTAACAAGTAGATAATAAAAATAGCATCATCATAGGATACATACATAATTATGTATTGTGACTAGAACTTCAAAGATCAAATGTTGCAGCTGTTATAATTTGGCCACATGCTCCTCAACATAGTTACATTAAGTAATGTATTTAATTAGAAAGAGTAATAGTTGTAGAAAAAAAAAATAGCTATTCAACTTACAAAGTCTTCAACTTTTTCAATTTCTTCAGTTAACCAATCTACAGAAACTTTGTCATCTTCCACAACACAAGATATCTGTAGCTTGTGAATACCATAGGCTAGGGGCACAAGTTTACCAGCACCCCACAAGAGACCATCAGTAGTAATTTCTCTTACTGCCTTTTCCAAAGCTGCCATGTCTGTTTTATCATCCCATGGTTTGACATCCAAAATGATGTTAGATTTCGCTATGAGAACTGGCTCTAAAACAAAATTAAAAAAAAAAAATACATAAATACACCTTAAATCTTTGTAAATGCAGAATTTACTATATCACTACATAGTATAAAACAAAGTCGCTTCCGCTGTCTGTCTGTCCCTATGTAGGTATGCTTAGATCTTTAAAACTATGCAACGGATTTTGATGCAGGTTTTTTTAATAGAAGACTGGTTCTTGAGGAAGGTTTTAGTACATAATTTGTACCCGCGCGAAGCCAGGGCGGGTCGCTAGTTAACTAATAGTGTATCACCACCTTTATATGTGCTAGGGCAATTCTTAATACACAAAATTATTCTAGAAACAAAGACTGTACGTAATACAATAACCACATGGCAACCGTTCAGTGGTTTTCGAGATTCTAGGACATACCTTATACCAGGGATGGCCAACCAGCCGATCGCGGCAAGGCAAATAATATAAATACGTACGAATAACAGACTGCTAACTATGTAAATACTAAATAGGTTATGTTAATAAAATACTACATAATTGTATATTGAACTTTACCTACTGTTGCTTTTGTAATTTTAAGAAGTACCTATGAAATTAGTAGATCGCACAGGGTTTCGTCAGTAAAGTTGATCTTGGGTCTATTCAAGTTGGCCACCCCTGTTTTATACTATATTTGGATATAAGATATATACCAGATTCAAAATTGAGACTTAATAGGATTATTCTCGAGTTAGCCAAATTTTAAAATTTAAATCTTAGCAGTTCTTTGTATCCAGCTATGTGGTCAAGTGGCACGGTCCCCAGATTCAAAATTGAGACTTAATAAGATTATTCTCAAGTTAGAAATTTTTTAAAATTTAAATCTTAACAGTTCCTTGTATCCAGCTATGTGGTCAAGTGGTACGGTCCTGCCAAATCAGCATATGGACTTGTGAAATTAGTTGAGCAGACTGTTAATGTGTACAAAATTCAATAACTCCATGCTACAAATATGTACTCTTAATTACTGTACTAACTTTTGGCTTTCTTGGCATTATATGCTGCTAGGCGCTCTTCTCTTATTCTAGCAGCTTCTGCATTCTCTTCTTCATCATCTGAACCAAAAAGATCTACACCATCATCATCATCATCATCTTGAGGTTTAGCAGCTGGTACCTTGGGTGCTGGAGCCTACACAATAAAAAAAAGTACTAGATGAATTTAAGGAACAGGGCTGTAAAAGAAACATCAACCTTTGTAGCTACATGGAATTAATTAGGTAGTTATTGTCTTCTGAAGAAGTGGAGTTGCCCACTCAAGTTGTTCGCGTACTAAGTGGTTTTTTTTTTTTTAGGGATTTTCGAACCAGTAGAACAGTAGCAGTAATTCCGCTAGAAGACGGTAAAACAGTTACTATTGAATAGTATTGCGAAGGTTGTGTGCCTCAAGCTTTCAGGGAGCTGAACAGCTAGCGACCAAGGGGCGGTTTCAGTAGTCTTATTCACAAAACAATGCGCCTGCTCGCACAGCTGCTAGAACCATGTACTATTTTAATACTTTGGGTGTAAAATTGTTACGTCATCTTTCGTACAGTCTAGCTTTAGCTCCATGCACTATTTATTTAAACCGAAACTGGCTGAAACTTAACATTCAGTTCGTTTTTACTAATTTTCCTTCAGATCGGAATTTCCTTTCTTTTTTTAAACTGGCCAAGTGAGAATTCGACTCATACATGAAGGGTTCCATAATTTATATTTTTTGATATTAAGCGGCAATAGAAATACACAAATAAGTTGTTTCACAAATTAGTTCTTTTGAAAATTAGTCCAGACTTGGGTGCTATTTTGCTAATTAGATATTGTGTGACTTAACGATACTTAGCATTACACACTTTGTTTGTATTCTTTTCAAAGACAAAATACTTATTTGCAATAATACAATGGGGCAAACATTGATTGTTTCTATGTATTAAAATACAACTGTGTTTACCATTCATTAGTTTTCCAAATTCATTCACTACCCCAAAACTATTATTTCTAGCTTTGCATCATTATTTTGCTTAGAACTGTCAAGTTATTGAATACTTGTTGTCCAGCGCAACTTCGTCTGCGTCACAATTTTTATTACTGCTCCGCTCCTATAGGGCTTAGCGTGATGTTATATCGATCATGGGCTCGCTCGATAAATGGGCTATCCAACAGTGAAAGAATTTTTCAAATCGGATCAGTAGTCCCTGAGATTAGTGTGTTCAAGCAAACAAACAAACAAACTGTTCAGCTTTATATATTAGTATAAGATGATAATAGGTCAGACTTAATGAGAAACTTACTACAAACTCATTTGTATCATAATGGGAGAGTTACTCACTTTGGAAGGTTCAGTCTTGGCACCACCAGCTGATGATTCGAGAGACTCAACTCGAGCTTGAAGGCTAATGACCAATTTACGCAAGTCATTTATAGCATTTTTCAAATCACAATTTTCTTTCTCTAGCGAGTTGACTTTGTTAGTAAGTTCTGTATTAGGAACCCCTGCCAAGGTAGCAACACTGTCCATCTGAAAATGTTCAGAAAATATTAATTAGGTTTTCATATATCAATTTCTTTTTTTATTATAAGCAGAAAACTTCATCATGACTATTGCTAATTTAAAATATATTTGTTTAAACATAAAAAGAGATTTAAAAATAAGCAAGACAATATTTAATATAATTATAATGTGTGAATTAATCAAATTTTAATAGTTACTCACACATTCTAAAGAATCTTTGATATGTTGTCTAGCCTTAGCAACTTCACTGGCCAAAGAAGTGCGAGCTACTGTAAGCGGAGTAGCTTGGACCTACAAAGTTTTAACATAAAATGTTTGATCAACTTTAAAATGTAAATTATGCCATTTCAAAATAATTTAAGTGTAAGGTTTATGGCAAACTGAAAATAATACAAACCTTTGATAGTGATTCGTAATAATTTCTTTCAGCATCACCATAGATGTTTTTGTCCAGCCAAATTTTTTCATGTACTAAGACAGACATTCTGAAAATGATGGATAAAACGTTTATTTTCAAAGTATGGAGGTATTCCAGTTGAATTCATTTGTTTTTTTTTTCTCTACATAGGTACTTATTTTCTTTTTACAACGAGGTTATGTAAATTTAATGTCGAAAGTTGTTTTTAGAACTATACTTTCCTGAAAACATAACAAAATATGAGAAATGACTTATAAGCACATATGCCCGATAAGTTTTAGAAATATCTGGATTATTATTATAGGTCTTTAGCTGGCAGATTTAAAAAGGCAGGCGGCAGACGAAACTTTCAAATTTTCGAATACTTCGTAGGTTATTCCAATTTGAACTATGTACCTTGTTGAGATTATTAACGATATGAAACTTACTTAAGTGCTGTATAACTTAAGACTTTTGAATTAATGTTCTAAATATATTGAAATATAAGTTACACAGGACAGAGGACAATAAAGAAAATTGAAATCTGCACTCGTAGCCGTCCTCGTCAGTTTTTTGATGGGCGCGAAAGAAAGAGACAAGAAAAGAAATGAAAGCACTATCGTAATACCACAGATTCGTAATATTATGATGTAGTATGCCATGTAGCCTAAGCATGTAGCCATAGCCTCCACGTTGTCGGATGCCTTCATGGTTGTCGTTGACACTTTGACACTGTTGACTCGTGGAGTTTGTCGTAAATAGGTACGGACGCCAGCACATCAAGGTACCCGAAACTGTCAAATTTTTCTAATCAAATTTAAACCTAAATGTAAAGCGATAAAGTTAAATCTACTAAAGTTTGACACAGTTAAACGTCTGTACATAGTAATTCCATGGAGTTTTGTTACTCTTTGACGTCTCGTTGAGTGCCGCAGACGCATACGTAACCGAAATCGTAGCGTCTTGCAACACTGCGGCTATGCATTTTTTCCAACGTCGAAATAATTTGAATTAAATAATAGAATATTTCCCCGCACGCACGCTATATTCACAGCATAATACTTACTGTACTTACTTACAGTCGCGAAACTTATGCACCAGCGTGTTTTCGACCAAATGACTTACTAGTCCTTATTTTTTTATTCAAATTGGGATTGACAAGAAAAATAAAAAGGTGAAAAGTAAAAGCTTGTTGAATTGCGTCAAAACCAAAACAAAATGCAATCGGCCAGGGGCGGCTACGCCGGCTAAGTCGCTAAGCGGATTGGCACCCCGGGCCATGGTCCGGATGGCCCTAGGGTATTTACCCTCATAAATTTAGCCCGTATTTACGCCACTGGGTTCCGTACCGTCATATAAAACGTGGAATGTTTTTAAATTTCATCGGCGAGGCCTATATTCGTCAGAGAATTTTAAAACTGCGGTGTATATTGCAGTTATAGATCACCACTATCTCTTGACCGCTAGAAGAACAAATGTAATTTTTGTTGACGATTTCTAAAAAAGTATGGTAAATTTCTATCACACACGAAGTTTCAATAAAGAAAATTCTGAAATTATTCTAAATTTCAGAATTTTGGCATGCTCTTGACCACAATCACGCCTCATGGAAAGCGATAGATGAGGTCTATGATGGATCGAGCGTGTCCAGAAGATGCCTGTTCACTCTCGTTTTGTCCCAAGCGACGCCCTAAGCCAAGGCCCGTACACAAGTGCCTTTAGTGTGTAGTTTATTATTTTTCAGTTTTTGTTGCTCTAGCTAGTGGCTTTAATTTTTATTAAGGCCACCACAGGCAAGACGCCATTTTCCTCATCCAAACCCAACAAAAATTACATTTGTTTTTCTAGCGGTCAAGAGTTAGCGATGATCTATAACTGCAATATTCACCGTAGTTTTAAAATTATCTGACGAATATAGGCCTCGCCGATGAAATTTAAAAACATTTCACGTTTTATATGACGGTACGGAACCCAGTGGCGTATTTACCCTAGGGCCATCCGGACCATGGCCCAGGGTGCCAATCCGCTTAGCGGCTTAGCCGGCGTAGCCGCCCCTGGCCGATTGCATTTTGTTTTGGTTTTGGCGCAATTCAAAAAGCTTTTACTGTTTACCTTTTTATTTTTTCTTGTCTATCCCAATTTAAAATTAACATAAAAAAATAAGGACTAGTAAGTCATTTGGTCGAAAACACTCTAGTACATAAGTTAAGTTTCGCGACTGTAATTAAGTACAGTAAGTATTTGCTGTGAATATAGCGTGCGTGCGGGGCGCAGGCACCGAACGAGGTGGGGCAGGTGCGCCGAGCAGAGCAGGGCCGATGGGCAATAAATAATGGCAACTAAATAAAGCTTATAGAAGCTATTTCCGAATTTGAGCCATTGTTGGCGAAGCATGTAGAAAGTTCAATAAATCCTGGAAAGGGCAATACATAGTATTTATCATTCACAACTTATAAAAAAAATAAAATTACAAATTACAAGGCAACAACATCACAAGGCTAAATATTTTTCTTTTAGTGTAGATTCAACCCTTGATAATACTGAAGTTGATCAAGTTTCTGTGATTGTGAGATTTGTTCAAGATAATGCGGAACTAATAGAACGATTTCTTTGCATTCTACCAAACACCGGCCACAAAGCTGAAGACATGTTGACTCGTCATGGATACCTTCGAAACAATCAATATTGACATTGAAAAATGCAGAGGACAGTCATATGACAATGTGAGCAATATATCTGGACAATATGGCGGTCTACAAGCTAAGATAAAAAGAAATGTCAGTATGCGACATACCTACGTACCATGCGCTGCACATTCGTTGAACTTAGTTGGTACATCGGCAGCTGAATGTTGTTCAGAAGTTTCAAAATTTTCGGGCTGTTGCAAAATCTGTTTGTATTTTTACAGCTTCACCGGGTCGTGCAAAATTACTACAAATTTTTTTACTATTTCCGAAAATGTAATTTTAAAAGTATGTCACGCACGCGACGGTCGTCTAGGGACGATGATTGTACAAGTCTAAACAGTGATTGGAATCAAGGAATAGTCTTGAAACCATAACAAATTACCCTACTCAAAAAGTTTTAACTCAGGTTTAAAGCAAAGGTTTACTAAGTCAGTTTAGATCCTTAGAAACGGCTTTACTTACTATCAGAATTTTGAGGAGCTATATTATAACAGTTTAAAATTGTTTCTAAAATTTTACAAGGTGTCGACACAGACGTTGAGGTCGTTTCCAAGCACTACGACTAATTGATCTCATTTGTAGCAGATAAAAGAGAATGTATTGATGCTTTTGAAAAGGCATTGAAAAAAATCCTCAGAAGAATACATTAAAAAGTTCATACCTTCTTTCCTGTATGCGAACAATTGTTGGGCGAGCTAAAGCCGCGCAAGACTTCATATCATATGAATATGACGCGTCGAGTGGTATAGCGGTTTACCTTGCGACCCGGTGGTCGTGGGTCCGATTCCCACGGGAAGCATACTTTGTAAAGTTGTTTCCAGTTTGGCTAGGACATTGAAGGCTTGAATCACCTGATTGTCTGATAAAAGATGATTCCGTGCTTCGGAAGGCACGTATAAGCCGGTGGTCCCGGCCGCTAAATGGCGGTCTTCAAATAAACCAGGTCATAGGCCCTTGAGGCGGTTTAGAAATTCAGACATTAGGGTGTGTGGGGTCGTTATACCTTACTGCCCACTCGATAAGAAGAAGTAACCAAACCTTTCGTATTTTGTCTATAATGAAGCACATATTCTTCATACCAAAAATCTTCAGCAATTGTACCCGAAAGATCTTGCGGAAAATTTACAAGAGGAATGTGTTCTCTTTTTCACTAAAACAATTTTCGATATCGAATTAACAAATTATGAGCTTCATCATCTGCCCAGCCTTTTCCCAACTACATTGGGGACAGCTTCCAGTCAAACCGGATTCAGCTGAATACCAGTGTTTTACGTGGAGCGGCTGCCTACCAGACCTCCACAACCCATTAACTGGGTAACACGGTACTTCTTGGCAAGACTGGAGTCAGATTTACTGGCTTCTGACAATCCGTAACGTCTGCCAAAGATCTACAAATGACAGCCGGGACCAATGGCTTAACGTGCTTTCCGAGGCACGGAGGAAACTCGGTATATTAAGATGGTCACCCATCCACGGACCAACCTTGGCAAGCGTTGCTTAACCTTAAAGATCGACCCGTGCGGCTGTTATTATTTAGCCACGAGTTCCTCTATGAGCTTAAGACAGTTAAATCTCTATGTAAAAAGAGACGTGAAAGAAACATTTTCATTCACGGAAATTGCGCTACGCATCTTTTTGTGCCCAGCAGTGACAAACTGCAGTAGGTACAGAAAGATCATTTTCGGTCCTGAAAAGAGTTAAGAATTCTTCGCTCACGGATATGTGAAGTTGAGTAAGTTGAAGTTTAAATAGTTTATAATTTGAAACCGATTAAACAAAACAATTACATAATGAAATCACCATCAATGAAGTACACCGCAAAAAAATGTAGAAATTATTAAAAAATAATTTTGTATTTTTTCATTTAAGTCGTTTTTTTCCTTGACTTCTGGGGCGACGAAACTTATTGGCCCGGGGCGCCAAATTTCAAAACACGCCCCTGACGAAACACTCGGTGCACGAGTTCGACTCGCACTTAACCGGTTCTTTTTGTTTGAAAGAGTATTTTCCCCGACTGGTCCCATTTCAATTTGGTGATATACGTACTCAATTTTTACTTAAATGTACCCATGCTTAAAAAAAGTGAAACCACAAACACAGCGTGCCGGCGTGATGTTATGTTATGAACTGGTGTAAACAATCAACAGACATACGATTTCAGAAATCCCGATCCATTTGCTATCATTTATTGAAGAGTTCCGTTGCCTACCTCCAAAAATCTTCATCAGATCTTTACCAAATTTAACTGAGACCAGTCCGAGAAAATACTCTTCTAAATGAAAAAAGAATCATCCAAATCGGTTAAAGATTGGCGAAAATATCGCTGGACAAACATTTTTCATTGGGATCCCATCATCAGATCCTGACTTATACCTTCCATCATCAGCTCAGCAACATGAGATGATAATATTACTAGGTACAAATATCTGAATTGCGTTAGAAAGTTTGTGAAAAACATTGTATGTGCTTACAAAATTTGAGGGTTTCCTTCGATTTTCATGGTATCCCATCATCAGATTCTAACTTGGTGACAAGCCTCAGGAGTATAGGCTTTCGGATAAAAAAATAATTTTTAAAATCGGTCCAGAATTGGCGGAGAAATCGGTCAACATACTCGTACATCGTACATACAAAAAAAAATAAGTACCTACAGCCGAACATAGAACCTCCTCCTTTTTGAAGAATCGGTTAAAAACAGTACGGGGCCAACTACAACAAAAGGAACTAGAGTATTTTTCATACTCTGCTTTAGCCTGGAAACATTAAGGTAAGGTTTGTCAGGCTTTTAAATACTCAATTCAGAAAATCTCTTCTGTAGTGACTCGTACCAATCTTATTAAATTAATCTCGAAACAGTGCAGCGAGTAACACAAGTCCACGGAGACTTATTTAACTTCCAAGAATCGTTTAAATGAGCGGTGAAAGCTACACAAAACAGGTGTGTAACACATTACGGACGTCGGACAGGGTAGGTGCTGTCCCATTTTACGAAAGTTCGATAATACATAATGAGTTGACAACATACCGTTATCAATAACATAAGTATAGCATTCATAAAGACAATGGTGCGTATACCCAACATTTCAAACGAAGCTAAACTATATTATAGCTTACGTTTGTCGATCGTTAAGAGTGATACAGCAAACCAACAAAACCACCTGTAACTATTCTACGTCAAAAATACTTTTTAATTGGTTTTTAGGGTTCCGAACAAAAAACGGAACCCTTATAGGATCACTCGGGTGTCAGTCTGTCTGTCAGTCTATCTGTCTGTTCGTCTGTCACAGCCAGTTTTTCCGGATTCACTGGACCGATTCTGTTGAAATTGGTAAACATGGACTTTTGTGACCCAAGCACGGAAGCGTTACGTAAACTATTATATTTTTAATATGGGGGTCACCTCTTGGGGTCAAACTGGAAAATAAAAAAATAATAGTTTTTTGTACAATATCGTGTGACATATCAAATGAATAATCTTAAAATAAATGATTTTGAAGTTATTCAAGAAATTAGACGAAAAATTACCATTGCCCCCCGTTATCTCCGAAACTACTGAGCCTAAAATTTTGAAAAAAATGGAGATACATCTTTACAGATTTTTCTGTAATCTCTACAGTAGAGATTACAGAAAAATCTATAAGTATTGTATAGTTCTAAAATAACATGGTAAAAAAAAAATCCTTTGCACGCGAGTCCGACTCGCACTTGGCCGGTTTTTGTGACTGCATACATAACTTTAAACTTAACATAACTTTACATAATTTCAGAATCTTTTGTACAGTGCTACCCTTAAAATTAACAAAAGCGCCGCGAAGCCCTGCTCGTACATATAGCTGATAACGTCGTACACGTATACGTAGCTGAAACTAAGTAAGGAAATGTCTAACAATTTATTTAAACTTTATGTACAATTGTGATACATGGGCGGAATTAATGCAACAAGCCATTCTCCACCAGTCAACCTTTGGTTTCAAAATACTAAACTATGGTTGGTGTACATCTAATAACTAAAATTTAAAGTAGAATTTTGTTTCGGGAAGAATATTTAAATAAAATATGATACCAAATACATATTATACGCTAAAATAATAAACTAATAAATATCATGTTTTATAATATTCTTTCTGATTAAGGGGACTCGATAATTTATGACTAGACCAAACTAAGAATGACTGGCTTTTAAGAGGCGGCAAGCCCAAGAGCACCGAAAATTTTCATTTTTTCGTCGCAGAGATTTCCGTAGGTAATGATAATACATTTCCAAGCGGTAAAAAGTGCAGTATAGCCTTTGCATTTTACAAAGATATTATACAAACAAGGTCCAGAACATTGAAAAAACGACGTCACAAGAGACACTACAATTTTTCGTCGCGAAATGCTCAAAATTTTGAGCAGTAAATACCATCTTTTTATAGTTATTTTATAAAAAATTGTCACACACCCATACACAATTCACAAAGATAGGAATAAAACAAAAAAAAAGAAAAGAAATTAAAACAAATAAACAGTATATGCAGCAGAAGTCGCCGTGGGCCCCAAACTAGGCACAGCCTGTATCTTGGAAGCCCAGGGTTTTTGAATAGGCAGATTGATTTTTTATGCGTGACAGCACAATGTTACCTAATTTTAAACTGGGCATTGATAAATAAAATTCAAATTCCAAATACCAATTCCAAATTCAAAACAATACAGACAGTTAGTGATTGTGATTACTATTAAAATTAAAGATGTCCACAAAAATTAAAAACAACGAAAATCACGAGTCATAAAAATTAAATCCAAAATTTTGCAGCTGATGATTAGTTAGGTGTGTACTACATAATTATGGTTAAATCAAAATTAAAAAGTAAATGACAATACAAAAAATAAACACATCAAGGAGTGAAGGAGTATGACAGCGAGAAGTTCTATGGTGTAGTAGTGAGTGTGTGAGTGACTGGTGAACAGGGAAAAGTAGTGTATAGGAGTGGGTGCGTGTTTATATCCAGGTGCTGGTCATCTCAACGGACACAAAATCTCTTCAGTTTCGTCATATGTCAAGTCTTGCAATTGAAAACTCGAATCGAATTTTGTAACTATTCAATAGGTAATTTAATGAACTAAAGCATTTTACCATAAAAATTTAACATTTCAATGTAATTTTGATTTTATAAGGATTTTTTATCCGAAATTCCCTGAGTTTTGGCGTTCTGTCAGTTCAGAGTCCTGCGGGACTTGATTGGGGGGAGCAGACCTATGTCAAAATTTTTCAAAATTACCTAAACTTAAAGACCTAAACTTTTTAAAGGACTACAAGTCCATTAGCTGGAAGCAAAAAAGTAGATATAAGATGTAGGGAAGTTTACAAAAAATCGTATAGTGCTGAAAGTTCGTAGAGATCTTAGGTACTCGGTTATAAATAAAATGTCAAAAGCAATCAACACGTGCAATAAAAGGCCAAGGTCATAAATATCATTATTTTGCATTTTTATTAAATGTAGTGTTATCGATAATAAAATGAGAAAAAAATGTAGATCATAATAATAAATAAAACTGGTTAATGTTTAGGGATCCTTGCCTCAAAAGGAAAAAACGGAACCTTTATAGGATCGCTTGTTGTCCATCCGTCTGTTTTCAAGCCCCTTTATCTCGGGAACGCGTGGAGGTATCTAGTTGATATTAAAACCATTACTCAAATCTACTGTCCCTTAAACCTGTGAACAAAATCAAACATCCAAGTAAACGTTAAAAAAAGGTACGGCACTTTATCAAAATTTATAGGGTAGGTAGCTTCTGCCCGCGACTTCGTCTGCGTAGACTTAAGAGTTCGCGCGCAATTTTTGTGTCTCATTTTCTCATCGTCGGAAATGCATCTTCCCTTCATGATTCTGGTATTATGATAGTTTGTGAGTCTTTGCAGTTCCTACTTTTAGCCCCGGAAATACTTCGTCATGTTTGTGGTTTCCTGGTTCTTGTGAATCTTTAGCGCTCACAATTCCAGCGTCAGATATACTTTGATATGTTTCTGGTATTCTGTTACTTGTGAATCTGTAGCGCTCACAATTCCAGCTCCAAAAATACTTCTACACATTTCGCTCCCCTAAACTGAACCCCTCCCCTTGTACTTGTGAAGTTGTTGCGTTCGTACACAATTCCAGCCCGAAAAAACTTCGACATGTTTCTGGCCTTCTGGTACTTTTGAATCTTTAGCGCCCACAAGTCCTGCCCCAAAAACACTTTGACATATTTCTGCTCTCTTGGTACTTGTGAATCTATAGCGTTCACAATTCCAGCCCGGTAAAAACTTGGACATCTTTATTAAGTTCTCATTGTAAAAATAATCTTGCTCAAAATTAATTTGACATGTTTCGGGTCTCTTGGTACTTGCGAATCTTTAGCGCTCATAATTTCACCCCAAGAAATACTTCGACGTGTTTCTGGTCTCCTATTACTTGAGAATCTATAGCGTTCGTTTTCCAGCCCGGAAAAAACTTCGACACACATATTTCTGTTTGACTATTAAAAAAACCAAAGAAAATTCTTAGCCCAAAAATACTTTTACATCTTTCCGAATCTGAAGTACTAAGGCAGCAGCGGCTCTAAGTTTCGACTTCCTCCTCAGTCTCCATTAAGCCAATTTCGGGGTTGAAAGTAAGAACAGCAAAGATTCACAAACTATCAGGGTACCAGAAACATGAAAATGTATTTTCGAGGATGATAATATGAGACAAAAAAGTTGCGCGCCAACTCTACGTCTACGCAGACGAAGTCGCGGGCAGAAGCTAGTACAATAACCTTAGTCAACAACTGCAAAAGGCAACTCATCACCCTTAAAACGAAGCTTGTAGATATGCGAATTGACTAAGTTTGGTTTTTGACTAACATCCAGAAATCCAAGCTCCAACTGGCGTTGAAATGCAACATTAGTACTAGTATTGAACTGTCAGACCGTATAAGAAACACGAAGCAATTTGCATTTTGCGTCCGGCCCATGTTCAATCCATGGTCCGGAGCTAGGAGCTCAGAGACAGTCAACTCCTTCTGCGAAGCAATCATGCAACCAAAGGATTCGGTGGAACGCGTGAGGAAAAGGGCCCAGCCGCCGCAGCAGAAGGCGAAGCCCTCGGTGTTGTAGGTAGCGCGTTGAGTTCAGCAGGTCCAGGTAGATAGCGCGTTGAGTTCCACGCACACCTCAAAGAGATATCAGCATATTGCATGGGGTCTGCTAGAGTCAGTGCTTGCCAGAGTTGTGAAATTGTTACAAAGAGTTACCATTGTCCTGGAACGCAAGGCATAAGTGGGTCTGGTCAGATAACGTCTACCGGAAACCATCAAAGCTGTGGGTTCGAATAAATTAAGTTCGAGCTAGGCTAAACTCATTGTTCTGGGCTAATCTAGTATATCCTGACACGCTTAAGATGAACTAGTTTCGTCTAGGACAAACTGGATTGCCCTGAAATCTGGATTAGCCCGTAATATTGCAAGTTAGAGCAGGATGTCGTCCTATATAATTTGATACAATGATATGAAAGTTAAAAATATTTCAACCCTATTTCGGTCACTATTTTTGTGGTTGCTTTTAAAATCTTTCACCCTCTTGCAAACGCCCTATGGTCCATAACCAACAAAAATTTTCACAAAAACCTAAGGATGCCAGCAATAAAAGAAGACATGACGAAATACATTTGAACTAGATCATAGGAAGACAGGATTGTAAAAGACCCAAAAGTACTGTCTCAAAGATTGTTGGACGACATAAACTCTATTTAGACTGAAACGCAATATTGCCAAGATGTGACAGAAAGATTATATCATACGAGAGCTGGATGCGACAAAGGTCGCATTCTAGAGCACGTCTCAGTATACTTGTAGTACATTTACTGCTTAATGTCCGAACGTGGAGATTTGGCTGTAACAGAAATGCAAAAATGCAGCAGTATATCGAAGAAGAAGTCTCGAAGTAATAAGCGGTTAAAATTATACTTAATTAAGTTAATGAAGCATAATAAGCATTGGCGACTAAGCACAGGCGACTTCAGATTTCCAAAATCACCGTTCACATCGTTGTGGATAATGGAGGGTCACGTGCAATTTTGATTGAGCGATGTGAATAGGCAAAATAAATCATTTTTGAAAATTGGTAGAATTATATCGAAGAAAAAGTCTCGAAATAATAAGCGGTTTAAGTTATACATAAGAAACCCTCAAATTTTATAGGCACACACAATGTTTTTCATGACATTTCTAACGCAATTCAGATATTTGTACCTGGTAATCATCATCTCATGTTGCTGAGGTGATGATGGAAGGTATAAGTCAGGATTTGATGATGGGATCCCATGAAAAATGATTGTTCAACGATATTTTCGTGATTTTTTTTTTTGTTTGGAAGAGTATTTTCCCGGACCGGTTCCACTTTAATTGGTGAAGATCTGATGAAAAACTTTGGAGGTAGGCAACGGAACTCTTCAATCAATGATAGCAAATGGATCGGGATTTCTGAAATCGCATGACTGTTGATTGTTTACACCAGTTAACATCACGCCGGTTCGCTGTGTTTATGGTTTCACTTTTAGTGGCGCGCAGGTACCACTAAAAAGTGAAAATTAAAAAACTTTTTACAAAAAAAAACCGACTTCCAAACAAAACAAAACACTAAAAAGTATAAAATAATTTCGGAAGTCGGTGTTTTTGTTTTTTTGACACCGATTTCCGAAATTAAAGTTTTTGGAAGTCGGTTAGTTTTTTTTTGTGTAATTCAATTTTAGTAGAAAACTAGTTCATATTAGTTTACATTTAGATTTATTGTAGTTAAAAATAGCTAATTCTTTATTTAATTTATTATAGAGTACATGTCCTCGGAAAGAATAAAAATTTGGGCAAAACCTATTTTAGATTTAATGGTGCTACAAATTGCATAGTGCCTCCTCGTTGTTAATACTCGTAGAATGTAATTTTGTCGAACAATTAAAACCACAGCTTCCTGATATAATTCGGCAGTGGGGAAGAGTCTTGGTTTTGATAGGCCAACTTTAAGATTAAGAACGAAGCAACTTATGTTCTCTTAAGTTTGGAGTATAAGATGTTTACAGGACTGCGGTTCTGTAGTTTTACATCAATTGAAAACATAAACACAGAAAAAAAGAACATCACGCCGGTTCGCTGTGTTTATGGTTTCACTTTTAGTGGTGCGCAGGTACCACTAAAAAGTGAAAATTAAAAAACTTTTTACAAAAAAAAACCGACTTCCAAACAAAACAAAACACTAAAAAGTATAAAATAATTTCGGAAGTCGGTGTTTTTGTTTTTTTGACACCGATTTCCGAAATTAAAGTTTTTGGAAGTCGGTTAGTATTTTTTTTGTGTAATTAAATTTTAGTAGAAAACTAGTTTATATTAGTTTACATTTAGATTTATTGTAGTTAAAAATAGCTAATTCTTTATTTAATTTATTATAGAGTACATGTCCTCGGAAAGAATAAAAATTTGGGCAAAACCTATTTTAGATTTAATGGTGCTACAAATTGCATAGTGCCTCCTCGTTGTTAATACTCGTAGAATGTAATTTTGTCGAACAATTAAAACCACAGCTTCCTGATATAATTCGGCAGTGGGGAAGAGTCTTGGTTTTGAAAGGCCAACTTTAAGATTAACATGGTATCAATAAAAACAGGAAGTTTCTGAGTCACCTGAGGTTCGTGGACGACATTATCCTATTCTCGGAAAATCCAAAACAATTAAATACAATACAACGATTTACACCGACGGGTGCTAGACTTGGACATTCGATCGTAAGATTAGAAACAAAATCACAAATAAGGATGGAGAGAAGTTGCCTAGGCATAAAGCTGAAATACAAGGTGCGGAATGCAGAAATTCCCAAGAGAACCAACTTAACTGACGCTCTAACCTTCTCGCTCCAAAGGAAATGGAAGTGGGTAAGTCACGTGGCCAGGCTCAAAGATGATAGATGGACGTCGAGAGCAGTAAAATGGACTGGCCCACGAGGAACTAGGAGCAGAGGCAGGCTTAACGCTAGATGGGCAGACGAGATACCTAGTGGAGATGGCAGGTCAAAACTGGCTACACGTTGCCAGCGACAAAGCTCACTGGCACTCCTTGGAGGAAATTTTTCCGGAACCGGCATACAGATTACCTGAGAATAAACTCAGTATATAATTGTTCTTATAGATTGTAATTTGCATGGAATAAATAAAGCTTTCTATTTTATTCTATTCTATGTATATAGAATAATATAACATTGTACGTGTTCTAATATTATGTAAATGATTCGCATGCCGAAAATATAGGTTTTAGATGTTATTTCTGCTGATCTTTTTTTCTGTGTTTATGTTTTCAATTGATGTAAAACTACAGAACCGCAGTCCTGTAAACATCTTATACTCCAAACTTAAGAGAACATAAGTGAGTTGTCAATCCATCAAATCAAAGAGGGATGACAGTTCACTACATCTAAGTTTTCACGGGGAGATTACAGCCAATCGGTCAATAGGTTTCTATGACATTTTTCGTCCAAAAGTGATCTCATATGAGAAATGTTTTTCTTTACATTCCGCGTCCGTGGGTTACAGAAATTAAAATGTGTACTAAATTTCAACTGAATCTAACACGTTCACTATGGTGGAGCATACGGTTGAGGTCTGCCCTGCTAGGGCGGAGCACCACTGTGTCCTCGTCGGCTTCTCCGGATAGAGGAAAATAATGTTGCTTCGTTCGCATAGCCGCCATTGGAAAGGGCAGTAGAGTCCGCACCGTACTTTTTCGTGAAAATCGTAAGTATAGCTCCGCACCCAGAGCGGAAGGAGTCATTTGATGATTCCCCGTACTTAAAAAAAATGCTTTGACCATGCTTCCTAACGAATGCAGTTATCTAAAGTTTGTCGCCAGTTCCTTAAAATGCAAGTTTTATTCACTTGCGATATTTTTCGGTTCTGAGCAGATTTACGATCGAAGTAAGACAATATTTCAGATTATTTTGTTATTTTCAATGTATTTTTACAAGCTCTCTAACCAGAGTTTAAAACATAAACCCTGTTGTTTTGATGAATTTTCAGAATCGAAATCTGATGGTAATTCCTAATCTAAATAAATGTTTGGAAAGTAAAACTGATTGATAACCTTTGCACCGCGCCACCCGCATCTGTGTGACCGCAGACACAGTCACACATAGCGTTGTCAGGCGTCCGGATAAAGTCGGACACAGTCAGGCATTTTGGTTGTGTGTCCGGCCAAATCAGAAAGTGTCCACGTGGCCTGTCCGGCTTTTGTTAGGCTTTATAAAGAGCATCTTTTTTAATATTTTGTCAAGTGTTGATTACCGCCGGTTCCACAGCTACCTTAGCTTGTATCTCTAGCTACGTACCACTACTACCTATTGCAATTAAAGAAATTAATATAAGTAGTAACGAATATTGATTGATTAATAATAATTAATTAATCTGTGGCCTGGCTGTCAACTTGGCTGACGTCAAATTTTTTATCGCCTCGGTTTTTTAACAATTTGATTGAAAAAAAAAAAATAGTTACAAAATGAATTTGATCACCAATCCACCAAGAAAAAAAAATAGAATAATAATTATCATGGACGAGAACAATAATCATGGAAATAAGTACAACAGTGAAAAACTCAAATGCTGACAAGAAACCGGGCACGAGAGAAAAACACACGACCAACATCTTCGGGTTCGTCGCTCAGCTCCGCCTCGCAGCCGCCGGGACCTGCTCCAGCCGTAACTCCTGATATTCCGGTAGCTGCAGTTGCGTCGAGCTCGAGCGACGAATACTTCTCGCCGCCGACGACACCACCACCTGCGCGTTGGCATGGATGAGGCCGACCACCGGCCAGCTTAGGACCTCGAGGCCCACCGGTCTCTGACAGGGTCCCCGCTATCGGTGGAAGTGTGCAGCGTATAAAATGGACTCAAGCCATAAATGAGAATGTAATACGCTCATACTTTGGGGCTACAGAGGGGGAAACTAACCTGACTGCGTACCGTGGTCGGATGCTCTCTCTGTTTCAGGTACTTGAACCAGCTGTCAGCGTATCGGCCCTTCGACTGTCGGATCAGGTGCGCGTCATCCAGCGTAACCGTATGTTGGATGATAGTGTGCTTGATCGCCTCCGCACTGAAATGTGTAGCCATGTCATTGCTCCTCCGTCGCAGACTGTGGCACCAGCACAGTCAACCCAATTGCCCAGCCACGCTGACGAGGAGAGTAATGACAGAGTTACAAACGGAAGTACCCAGTGCAATGACGAATTGAGGAGTGCTTTGGAGTGTGCTATTCGGGAATACCGCTACATGCCGCCTGAACACCACGCCACGCTTACCTCGTTTGCCCATGCATAACAAGAACAGGGCGCTGGTGGCTGCTCTGGATTCGCAGTTGTCAAGCCATTTTGATAACTGTGATAACCTCACCGATGCACATTCGATCATGTACTGCGCGGCAGTAGTGGCATGTCGTGTAGCTCATGTCAAAATAAAAATAACCAATGACAGAGTTACACGACCAAAACCAGCCGTACCAGCTTGGCAGTGCAGGATCGAGCGTCGTATTGGTGAGGCCAGAGCGCTAATCGGCAAACTCCTCTGCTTCAGGGCAGGCAACACACGCCCTAGAGTGATGCGCTTTGTGAGACGGGCGTTTTCGGGGACTGATGTCAATCCCCGAGATTATATATCTCGTGTCACAGAGCGCATCGACTTCCTGAAGCAGAAGGTGTATGCATGGGCAAGCCGTATTCGTAGGTACAGGCGGCGAGTGGAGCGATACACCCAGAATCGCACATTCCGAAGTAACGAAAGGTGGGTATATCGGGATTGGGAGCGACCGGACCAAGGTGTGACTGACACGCGCTTGCCGGATGATGATGCTATGTGTTCATGATCTGGCGCAGCATCTGGTCGGTTCCTGTTAGTCATACTGAGGGTGACTGGACTCGGGAGGTCGAGCGTGTGTGCGATCCGATACCAGAAATGGGAGCAATTCCCATCAGCCCCCAAGATGTAGCTTGTGCAGTCCGTCCGTTGCCTAACGGGAAATCTCCAGGGTCGGACGGGCTGCACAATTTCTGGATTAAATGGTTTACGAGATCGCACGCTTGCTTGGCGTCTCAATTCCAGTCTGCCTGAGAGTCTGGGTCGCTACCCCAGTTCTTAACTATAGGAATAACCCACCTGCTCCTCCATAAATCAGGTAGTACTGCGAAACCTAAAAATTATAGACCGATCACGTGTTTACCGACGGTCTATAAAGTTCTTACATCTATTTTGAGGGCAAAGATTAATAGTCATATTAACAACAACAACATCATGTCTGCCTCTCAGAATGGATGTAGGAATGGGTCCCGCGGTACTAAGGAGCTACTCCTTATTGATATGGCCATTAGCCAACAGGTTTGGCGTTCCCGAAAGGATCTGTCGACATGCTGGATAGACTATAAGAAGGCCTATGACTCGGTGCCTCATACATGACTCATGAGGGTGCTAGAATTGTATAAAGTTGATGCAACGCTACGCACCTTCCTGATGTCGTGTATGGGGCAATGGAGGACAGTCCTTCGCTATCCAGGATGTCGAAATATCCAGAGGAATAGCGAACCGGTAAGGATCGAGCGTGGTATATTTCAGGGCGATAGTTTATTGAGTCCACTTTGGTTTTGTCTAGCCTTGAATCCTCTTAGCACACTGCTGGAGAATTCAGGGCTAGGCTATCGGTTGAAGAGAGGTGGTCAGGTTTTATCTCACCTCCTTTACATGGATGATCCGAAACTCTTTGCTCCCACTAATTTGCAACTGATGGAGCTACTGAAGGTAACTGAAACATTCAGTAACGCCATCAGGATGGAGTTTGGTGTGGACAAATGTGCGGTCATGCATGTAAAGCGTGGAGAGATTATGGAATCCGTGGGAACTCAACTCTCGGATTCCATAAACCTGAGATCCCTCTCTCCAACTGAAACTTACAAGTATTTGGGTATGTCGGAAGCGTTAGGTATCAATGTTACTGACATGAAGCAATCGTTGAAGGAGCGCTTCTTTGGCCGCCTGAAGAAGGTTTTTAATAGCCTTCTATCAGGCGGAAACATGGTGCACGCCTTCAACGGTTGGGTCATGCCGGTATTGATGTACTCTTTCGGCGTAATCAAATGGACTCAAACGGAACTTGACGCCCTGGATAGGCGGGTCCGCACTCTGCTTACTGCATATCAAATGCATCATCCACGGTCGTCGGTAATGAGACTGTATATCCCGCGAAAGTGTGGAGGTCGAGGCTTTTTAAATGCTAAGACTCTCCACAATCGCGAGATATGCAGTCTTAGGGAATATTTCCTAGCTGTCGACGTGGGTCATGCATCGAGATGTAGTGGCGGTGGACAAGGGACTCACCCCGCTCTCCTTGGCAAATGAGAACTGGCGCAAAACTGCGGTGCTTGACACTAACGATCGCAGGGCGGTATGGCAGAGTAAGGAGCTTCACGGACGCTTTTTCCGGGCCCTACATGGGCCCGACGTAGACCAACTAGCGTCCGTAGCCTGGCTGCGTTTCGGTGATCTTTTTGGAGAAATCGAAGGTTTTGTTTGTGCAATTATGGACGAAGTTATCATGACGAATAACTACCGGAGATTTATTGTGAAAGACGGTACAGTCGACATATGTCGGGCATGTCACCGTCCGGGAGAATCAATTCGCCACATTGTCTCTGGTTGTTCTCGTCTAGCTAACGGAGAATACTTGCATAGGCACAACCTTGTAGCCAGGATTATCCATCAGCAACTTGCTCTGAAATACTCTCTTGTGGAGTCGGAGGTGCCATACTATAGGTACCTATACGCCCGACCCAGTTCTCGATAATGGCAATTTCACATTGTACTGGGATCGGTCCCTCATCACTGACAGGACTATTGTTGCCAATAAACCTGATATAGTGGTGGTGGACCGAATTGTGAGACGTGTAATGATTGTAGGCATAACCGTCCCGCATGACGAGAACCTCGTGAAAGCCGAGAAAGACAAACAAATCAAGTATATTGACTTGGCTCGCGAGGTTGTTGACATGTGGGAAGTGGACTCCGCAATCATTGTACCGATAGTCGTGTCGGCCAATGGCTTAATAGCCACGTGCTTTGACCAACACCTTAGGAGGCTCTCGTTGGGCAGCTGGATCAAGGGCTTGATTCAGAAAGCGGTACTTCTGGACACGGCTCGCATTGTCAGGAGGTTCCTTTCTCTGGAGCGCTGACCACCGGTAGCTTGGACCCTGTTCCCGATATCGGTAGGCTACTATTTTTATATTTTTAAATGTTTTTTTTATTTATTGTATTCAAATATTTAAAAATAAAATATTATATGTTTAGTAAATGAATAAAGAAATAATGCTGTCAACTGGAACGTCATAATTTTTTCTCAATCCGCAATTTTCAATATAATTTATTAAATCACTATCAACAAAATGGAAAATATACTCACTCAGTACAACAAAAAAAAAAAACAGGAACAATACAATAAAGTCAAAGACGAAATCAATCACCGCTTTTTGGACCGACAACATAACGTGAAATGCTGACAAGAAGCCAAGCTCAAGAACAAAACGCACGACCAACATCTTCGGGTTTGTCGCTCAGCTCCGCCTCGCACCAGCCGGGACTTGCACCAGCCGCCAGTCCAGGGATTCTGGTAGCTGCAGTTGCGTCGAGTTCGAGCGACGAACACTTCTCGCCGCCGACGACACCACCACCTGCACGTCGGCGCGGACGAGGCCGACCAGCGGCCAGCTTAGGACTTCGTGGCTCACCGGCCTCTGACAGGGTCCCCGCTACCGGTGGAAGTGTGCAGCGTATGAAGTGGTCGTAATCGATAAACGAGAATGTCATACGTCCATACTTTAGGGCTAAAGAGTGGGGAACTAACCTGACTGCGTACCGTGGTCGGATGCTCTCTCTGTTTCAGGTACTTGAGCCAGCTGTCAACGTTTCAGCCCAGCGATTATCGGATCAGGTGCGGGTTATCCAGCGTAACCGTATGTTGATGACGCCGTACTCGATAGACTGCGTCTGGAATCACGGAGCAGCCGCGTTTCACCTACTTCGCCATCAGCCGCGGTACAAATACAATCCAGTGCAAGTGCTTCACCGCGACCCGACCTCGTTGGTGACGATGATGACGTCGGGGCTATATCCGTGAGTACCCAATGCAATGAGCGCTTGAGGAGCGCTTTGGATGATGCTTTCCGGGAGTATCGCTCCACACCGCCCGAGCTTAGACCCCATCTACCTCGTTTGCCCATGCATAATAAAAATAGGGCGCTCTAGATTCGCAACTAGCAAACTGTTTTGATAGCAGCGAAGACCTCGCTTATACTCACTCGATCTTGTACTGTGCGGCTGTAGCGGCATGTCGTGTAGCTCATGTCAAATTTACTAACAGTGACAGAGCTACACGACCAGCTGTACCAGCTTGGCAGTGCAGGATCGAGCGTCGTATCGGTGAGGCTAGAACACTCATCGGCAAACTTATCTGCTTCAGGGAGGGCAACACGCGCCGAAGAGTAATGCGCTTTGTGAGGCGGGCGTTCTCGGGGACTGGTATTAGTCCTCGGGATTATCTGACCCGCGTCACAGAGCGTATAGACTTTCTGAAGCAGAAAATCTATGCATGGGTAAACCGTATACGTCGGTACAAGCGGCGAGTGGAGCGGTACACCCAGAATCGCACATTTCAAAGTAATGAGAGGTGGGTTTATAGGGCTTGGGAGCGACCAGACCAAGGTGTGACTGATACGCGCCTACCGGATGATCACGCCATGTGTTCATTTTCGCGTAGCATCTGGTCGGTGCCTGTCAGTCATACCGAGGGTGATTGGACTCGTAAGGCCGAGCGAGCAAGCGATCCGATACCAGAAATGGGGGCAATTAATCATCATCAGCTGCAGAACTTTTGGATTAAATGGTTCAAAAGATCGCACGCTCGCTTGGCATCTCAATTCCAGTCTGCGTTAGAGTCAGGGTCGCTGCCCCAGTTTCTAACTACAGGAATAACCCACCTGCTCCATAAATCAGGTAGTACCGCGGAGCCTAAAAATTATAGACCGATCACGTGTTTACCGAGGGTCTATAAAGTTCTTACATCAATTTTGAGAGGAAAGATAAACCGTCATGTTGTTAGTAATTCAATAATGTCTGTTTCTCAGAATGGATGTAGGAACGGGTCCCGTGGTGCTAAGGAGCTGCTCCTCATCGACATAGCCATTAGCCAACAGGTTCGAAGTTCCCGAAGAGATCTGTCGATATGCTGGATAGATTATAAGAAGGCCTATGACTCAGTCCCACATACATGGTTCATGAGGGCGCTGGAGATGTACAAAGTTGATGCAGTTCTACGCACCTTCCTGATGTCGTGTATGGGGCAGTGGAGGACGGTCCTTCACTATCCAGGGTGTCGAAAGACCCAGGCGAACAGCGAACCGATAAGGATCGAACGTGGCATATTTCAGGGTGACAGTTTGAGTCCACTGTGGTTTTGTCTGGCCCTCAACCCTCTCAGTACACTGCTGCAGGGTTCGAGCCAAGGCTACTGGTTGAGTGGTGGTCAGGTCATATCTCACCTTCTTTACATGGATGATCTGAAACTCTTTGCCCCCAACAATTCGCGACTGATGGAGCTACTGAAGGTGACTGAAACCTTCAGTAGTGCCATCAGGATGGAATTTGGTGTGGACAAATGTGCAATCATGCATGTAAAGAAAGGGGAGATTATGGAATCTGAGAGAATTCAACTCTCGGATTCCATACAGGTTAGATCCCTCAGCTCAACCGAAACCTATAAGTATTTGGGTATATCGGAAGCGTTGGGCATTAATGTTACTGACATGAAGCAATCGTTGAAGGAACGCTTTTTTGGCCGCCTGAAAAAGGGTTTTGAATAGCCTTTTGTCGGGCGGAAATAAGGTGCGCGTCTTCAACGGTTGGGTCATGCCGGTATTAATGTACTCTTTCGGCATACTCAAATGCACTCAAACTGAGCTTGACGCCCTGGATAGGAGGGTCCGTACACTGCTGACCGCAAACCGGATGCATCACCCACGATCGTCGGTGATGAGATTGTTACATCCCGCGAAAGTGTGGACGTCGAGGCTTTTTAAACGCTGAGACTCTCCACAACCGCGAGATGTGCAATCTCAGAGAATATTTTCTCATAGCTGATGTGGGTATGCACCGAGATGTTGTCGCAGTGGACAAGTGTCTCACCCCGTTATCCATGGCCAAGGAGAACTGGCGCAAACCTGTGATACTTACCACAGATGACCGCAAGGAAGTATGGAAAAGCAAGGAGCTTCACGGGCGCTTCTATCGGGCTCTTCATGGGTCCGATGTAGATTTTTCAGCGTCCGTGGCCTGGCTACGATTCAGTGATCTCTTCGGGAAAACTGAAGGTTTTGTCTGTGCGATTATGGACGAAGTTATCTTGACGAATAACTACCGGAGGCATATTATGAAGGATGGGACGGTGGACGTGTGTCGGGCATGCCACCGTCCGGGTGAGTCCATCAGACATATTATCTCTGGTTGTTCTCGTCTGGCTAACGGCGAATACTTGCACAGGCACATCCAAGTGGCCAGAATTAACCATCAGCAACTTTTGCTTTGAAATACAAACTTGTGGATTCTGAGGTACCGTATTATAAGTATGTGCCCGACCCAGTTCTCGAAAATGACCATGTCACGTTGTACTGGGATCGATCTATCATCACTGATAGGACTATTGTTGCCAATAAGCCTGATATAGTGGTGATAGACCGATTAGCGCGCCGCACAATGATAATTGATGTTACCATCCCGCATGACGAGAACCTCGTGAAGGCCCAAAAAAGAGAAATAAATCAAGTATCTCGACTTAGCGCACGAGGTTGTCGACATGTGGAATGTGGACTCAGCTGTCATTGTGTCGAAGCTGGCGTTACGCGGTTGGGAAAGGGCCTGATACAGAAGGCAGTACTCCTCGATACGGCTCGTATTGTGAGGAGGTTCCTTTCTCTGGAGCCCTAACCACCGGTAGCTTAGACCCTGCTCCCGACACCGGCGGACTTAGTTTTTATATTTTTAAATGTATTTTTATATGGTTCTTTAGAGATATATTTAAAAATATACTTTGTATGTAAATAAGAGTAAATAAACAAATGCTATGCATTATTTGAAATATTTTTATATCATCGAAGCATCATGTGTCATAGTTATTATTTTACTGAACTACATTTCGCCGATTTACATTATATTTTTGCTGTTGGACGAAGCCTCTTTTGAACTTTTTCATTTGCCAAATGATTTATTTGCCATATTTTCAGCACACCGAAACATTTTACGGAATATTAAATATTATATATAAATAGTGCTCATCAGACGGATTCAAATGAGCTTAAACACGATGAATAAGCTAGCGAGAGTGTATGAAAAATAGCTTTTGTATACTTCGTTGGAACGAACATATAGCCAAAGAATTCGAAAAAAAAAAACGTATTTCTCTCATATTTCAGATGACAAACAAACTAGGATATGTGTGATTTCTGTCGTCAGTGACCATTCTTTTTTGGCAAGTAATACCGTCTTATACTACAAGTATAGGGAAACATCTGAAAATTAAACATTTGTCATATTAATCATAAAAAAATATGGTCTTTATTTAAAGTAATATGTACCGACAAAGTACGGAACCCTCGGTGGGCGAGTCCGACTCGCACTTTTTTTTTGTAAGAATACACCTAATTGATTGCGAGTATTATTGCGAACTCTGTCGATTTCCGGAACGGAGATTTGTACAGTGGTGCCTATTGGCACAGGCAGATTTTTTCCAAAAGTTTTAAGCATCTTCTAAGCTTCATACATTACCTTCTTACATTAACGTTTCAGGTTTTCTATATATTGCGAAGGTATTGTATAGAATACCGCATTATACGGATTGCCGGTAACATACAGATGAAAAGATTCTCATTACTCTGACGAACAGATAAGTATTTAGTGTTGAAGGACAAAGTTAATTTTTTGTTTTTTTTACTTTTGGTAGGCACGCGTTTGACCACTATCTCATCTGATGGTAAGCTGGTAATTGATGCATAAATGACCGTTTCTTTTTATTGCGTCAACTTAAAAGCTAGTTTTTAGAGCTCTGAAGGATTTTAATTTCAACTTGATGCCTTCAGCCGTTCCTGAGATAACATACAGATGGATCCCTAAGTGATCCTATAAGGTTAACGTTAACCCAAAAAAAATGCTTTCATTTTGACACTAACCGCTTTAATGGCGTGTTTAAAGTTGTTGAGCATACGAAATCATAAACATCTGAAGCAATGGATCTGGATTTCTTTTCGATTGAGAAAGAACATGTGGTTTATGAGATAAGCAATTAGGGTGCTGGGAAGGGCTCATAATTACTAATTTGGTTTTATTGTAACAGAACAAAATACCTATTTCATTTAGTAGATTTTATAGAATACTAGTTGACTCGGCAAACGTAGTTTTGCCATATTACTCGTACATAAATTAAAAATAACCTACGACCTATTCTCAAACCTACCAAATATACACAAAAAAGTTCATAAAGATTAATCAATCCGTTTCGGAGAAGCTCAATGACAAACACCGTGACGTGACACGAGATTTTTATACACGGTAAATTTTTTAGGACACGCCTTTAGGCCAAATCTGAAACTGTAAGGAATATCGAAAAACACTGAAAGGTATCTTGAGCACAATTTTATGAAAACTGAAACTGCATTATATAAAACGTGAAATGTTTTTAAAACATCGGCGAGGTTTGTATGTTTATTGTTTGTATGTTTTTAATTCATCAGAGAATTTTAACATCGCGGTGTATATTGCAGCTTTAGATCAGTGCCATCTCTTGACCGATAGTGAAAATGTAATTTTAGACAATTTCTGAAAATATGTCTTCTTTAGAGACATCGTTTTATTTTTAACCGACTTCTTCAAAAAGGAGCTTCTATATTCGGCTGAATGTATTTTTTTTGTGTGTCCGTGGAGTTTCTTGCACGTTCTTCTCCATAGAGTTCTACGCTTTGGAACGTGCAAATAGCTTCCATGTTTTTGACTGACCGACCTTGACGTTTCAAAAGTGCCTGTGAATGGTTTATCTATACATATAATAAAATCGTAAACCCACCGTGTCTGTACATAGAATATTTTTGCATAAAAATTACATAGAAAAGTTAGGAAAAAGATACAAAACACAAATATGCTATTTTTGACATTTTTGTATGTTTGTCTGTTTATCTGTTTGCCTGTTTGTCTGTTTGTCTGTGCGTTTGAGGCAGCATCACGCATAAACTATAGATTGGGTTACAAATCTAGGTACTTTAAAATATTAAGTGATAACCCGAGTAACATTTAGCGTTTATTTCATCAAAATCGACCCGCAAAATAAAAATATATTGAATTTTTAAGTTTAGGAAGAAACTTCATCGAGCGCTAAAATAGGTAGTTTTCATTGAGACTCCAGAGACTTGCAATGCCATCTATTGAGAATAATAGTAGTAACAAATGTGTGAAACGAACTTCCAAAAAATATTGTTGAGTTATTTGATAAACTCTTAATATTATGTAGCAAGCAAAAGAAAAGTGAACATGTTATTATCATAATATTATTATTTATCGTAACATGTGGGCTCCTAAGCTCAAACTCATTTTTGACTGTTTAACTACATTGTCGATAGATGGCGATGTACTAATGACGCGTTTTTCTGAATCGCGGTGTTAAACTACGCTTGCTGAGGTTGGACTGATGGATGGGTGACCATCTTGGTGACCATATAAATTTATACTTTCTGAGATTCTAATGAGACTCCGAGATTTTAGGCGTACCTTGAATATAACAGTGAACCAGTCACACGGGTTGATCCTCAAGGTTAAGCAACACTTGTCGAGGTCGGTCTTAGGATGGGTGACCATTTAAAAAAAAATCCTACAGGAATGGGAAAAACCGGTATATGCGCGTACGAAGTCGCGGGCAAAAGCTAGTTTGAAATAAAATGCTTTGAATTTGAATTTGTGGACAGTTCTTTATAATACTTTTGAGGTGGTCCCATTGTCACCAAGTCAGAATCTGATGATGGGATCCCAAGAAAATCGATATAGGTAGGTACATACAATGTTTTCCATAAACTTACTAACTTAATTCATTCAGTATCTACAGGACGATTCTGTTTAAATTTGGTATACGCGTTACGTAACTAAATAAAAAAAATGTTTGGGGTTCACTTTTCGGGGTCAAACTTTGGTTGTCTTTAAAGTCGGTTTATGGTCGATAATTTTACGTGATATAGTCATAAGAAAACAACTGAATTCTTAACAAACAAGCTGAACGCTTAGGCCGACCGTCCTCTCTATCGCTTGTATATGCGCTTGTTATCACGTCAATAATTTCTTTTTCAAACTGTATGGTGTGAAATATCAAATTTTTTTTTTTTACAATTTTAAAATAAATAGTTTTGAAGTTATGCAAGAAATTAGACCAAAAATTACCATTCGGTCCTAATCTCCGAAACTGCTGAGCCTAACATTTAAAAATAAAAATGAAGATGATAGTTCTACCTACCTATACCTTAAGATTACAGGAAAACCTATAAAAAGTCTGTAGGGTTAAAATAACATGTTCAAAAAAATAAATTGGTTCGGAACCCTTTGCACGCGAATCTAACTCGTACTTGGCCAGTTTTTTATTTAGGCTTGGGTTGGGCATTCGATGCAGCGTATCATCGATATGGAGTACTGTCGATACAGTGTACGGTGTACTGTCGATGAAGCGTCCCATCGATTTTGGGTACTGTCGATTCACTAACCCGTCGATGCAACGTATTCGATACAGCGACCGTCGATCCGATCCCTACGGGTTTGTCGATATTATGAATTATCTATACTACGTCGTCGTACTGACAACGCGGTAGTATTGATTTGCCGACTGTAAAAGCTGCGATCAGTGGGAGTAATATCATGCAAGTTTCCTTCCCCTACAGTGCACTATTGTACGTTAAATATTTCTTTATAAATATCTTTATATAGGTACAAGTTCATTTTACATGCCTACCATAGATCGTCTACTTATGCAATCTGAACTCATGATTATCAATGGTTACAAAATTCTCGATATTACACAAAACATTCAGCCGATATATCGTTGCATGAATGTTCAATAAGGGAAGTTGTGTAAAGTTGGGCAATCACAACGTTGCACATTGTGTAATGGCTGTGACAGAGGTGTCGGCCTCTGCGCCCGCGCCGGCACGCGGCGCTGATCCTCGTACCGAGTCTCGACGCTGCTGCCGCTGCCCTGTGCGCCGGCTACGTATTGTTCCAAGTAAACAAAGAACGAAGCATCTTAGAACTTGTCTCACATTTGTTGCTGTCGATACCGACATAAAATATCGAAGTGAATTTCTGTGAAGGAAGCACCCTGGGCAACGTCCTCGAGAGGCAGCGCCAGCAGGCACGGAAGATAAATTCGTCGTTTTGGTGCGTGCGAGAGCGGCGCGGGCGGCGCGGGGCGGCGGGGGTGGCGGCGCCGGCGCGCGGAGGCTGCTGCGCTCAGAGCACCTGCGCCCGCGCTCCGTAGCGCCGCTCGCCGCGTGCTCAGTTCCCGCGCCGCGTACGGCCCGCGCCGCTCCAGCGTCGTGACGCCGCCCACGGTACGTGACGCCGGTGGCGCGTCGGGGTCGGGCGGCAGCGCGGCCGCCACTGCGGTGCGCCGCTTGCTGGCGCAGTCGGTTGCGCCGCCCGGCCGGTTTTGTAATTTCGCCTGGCGGGCCGTGACGTCACGATACTAGTTTGACGCGCGTGCGTGACGGCCTGTGCCAGGACGCCTGCGCCGCTGCCGCCCCCGACCTTAGCACCAGTGCAATGACGTGCTCGCTTGTCTCCCCCGCTAGTTGATAGTGATAACGATAGTGCATCTGTTCAATATGTCTCGCATCACTTCAATGGTTTGTCGAGATGTCTCCACTTTTCTGTTTCCTACGGTTTGTTTTTGTATGTGTGAGCGACCAAATTGGAGATTATCCAATGCTGTTTCGCTAAATTCAAATATCTCTCAAATTGTATACTTAATTAAAATGTTGTCTAGATACTTGTGTCTGTAGGACGGCAAGCGTGTGTGCTGTTGGTACAGCACACGCTCGCACCGGCACGTCATGCGTCACTCGTGCGTGTGTACGATGTGCGCGTGTGGCTCGTGGAGGCCTCACTACGCATGTGTGCGCGTTCACTTTAACGACTCTGCTCAGCGGCGGAGGCTTTTATAATTTTATTTTTCCTCCTTCAGTTCAGCGATGTAGGTAATTTAAATGCTCCTCGTAAGCAAATTTTTCGATTGGACAAAGGTGGTGTCTTTATTTTATGCGTAACGCTTATGTATCGATATAAATGTAAATAAGAAACCTCTATGAAACTATTATCAATTTTTCAGATATTTATTAACGAAAAATATTTCTCACAGTCCTATTTGTATAAGTAAAATTTCTAACAGGAGTAATGTTTATCAATAATGTAAACTCTCAAAACTTGTTACACCTATTTCTAAAGTTTGCCGAAATGTTTATATTTAAGTAGGTACGTGAGGGGATACATTACGAGAAAACAAAAAGGCTTTATTAATTAGATCATCGAATTGAATATTTTCTAAAAGAAAATGTTTAGAGTACCTAGGTCATGTAAATTTTGGTTCATTTCCCCTATTACATTCATTTAGTTTTTAGTAAGTAATGAAATCACCTGCGTACTACGTATCTTAAAGACACAAAGAGCAAAGTTTTATATCGTGAAAAATTCCTTAATGCACTCTCGCATACGTACTATAGGTACGTAGGTATAGCAGTCCGACGTTAGTCACTCTCGAGCTTACGGGTGGCTCGTATCTCCGTCTCGCTTGCGCACGCCGCAGCCTCCGGCGCAGTGCACCGAGAGCTCAGTATCCCTCTCAGTACAGCTTCTGAACCAATACGATTCTTTTTGTCTTTTTACAAAATGAGAACGAGAGCTAGGTTTGGTGTATCCAGGAGTTACGTGCTCGTTTAAAGCTTGTCTGTGTTTTGGTATTTTCGTTATTTTGTTTATCAAAACAATAATAAATGTTTCATTTGTATCCTTGGTATGTCTTGTGACAAACGGTGTTTGTAACACCATTTAGCGAATCAGAAAGTAAGTGACAGCGTTGTCCTTATAGGTAACTGATTTGTTTGTAAATAATTGTTTACTGACGAGTTTGACAAGCACGTGGAGACAATAGTTACCAGTTTGTACCGTTGGGTGGTGCGTCTGGTTTGGAGCCGGGGCAGGGGGCTGCTGAACACGTTCGGCCGCTTCTCGCCGATCAGGTGCCAGCGAGCCACTTGATACTCGTTCTTTTCTAACTGGATCGAATCAGCTGTTACTTACTGCTTGCCCTTGGCGTCTTAGATACGCACTCGTCCCTAAGAACCTATTGAGAATTAGTTTTGTATGATGCGTTTACCAATGGTGTTGTCCTGTTCAACTAGTCTATTTTGTATAGTTTTTTACCATTCATGTAATATCATGAATGGTTTCTGCAAACTCATACGTATTTGAGACAAGCGAACGTCCTGCACTGGTTGTTACGTCTTAGTTAGTGCCGCAGGATTCAAAAGAAGTTATTTTTCAGAAATTGAAATCAGGGGAGTCAAGTGTTGAGCGGGGTGCTCCAGCACGGAGCCTCCGCCCTCACGAAGACGTCGCCTATCGTGCCTCGCTACGGCGGCATGTCCGCATCGGCGTCGCCGTGTGAGGAGCGCGCGCGCTCCCCCCGCGCATGCGTGTCGCCCGCGCCCGCGCCGCGCTCCCCCGCGCCCGCGCACGCCGTGCTGGCCACCATGACCCCGGTGCAGCCGGCACACGACTACTACCCGCACAAGGTCGAGCTGGACTCCGACGACGGCTACCCCCCGGAGGCGCACTCCTACCGCCACTCGCCGCACGAGCTGGCCGCCTACGCCACCGACAGCAAGGTGCCCGTGCAGCCCGACGTCTACGACCAGGGCATGGAGTCCATGGACGAGAAGACTCCAATAGACTTAATATACGAAGATGAGAAGCAGACCGTCATATACACAACGACTCCGGATCAGAAGCGCGTGGAGATGATCAGCGGGCAGCTGGACGACGGGCAGCTGGTGCAGGGCGGCGTGTCCGTGGTGGTGGGCGCGCCCGGCCAGCCCACCGTGCTGGTGCTGGCCGACCACGTCGTGGACGAGCTGGGCCAGGTCATCACCATCCCCAGGTAAAGTGCCTCTTTTTATTTCATTCCGTAGCATGGCGATGTCATCGTGCACACCTTTTTGTGTTCCAATTCTTTTTCTGTATTATTAACATCATTCTTATACTGACATTTTATAGAATGTTGTCTCAATGGCTATTTCCATATCATCAACGTAACATAATAATCGTATTTTATATAGCTTCGAATTTATAAAATGAAAAGGAAATATCTCGCTTCCACTGTTGCCAGGTGTCTTTGACAGTGGGAAATTCCACTACAGTCGTATATAGAGATTCCGTCAACGTGTAAAATACGAGCTTTATAATCTTTTTGTGTTAGTATTGTTAAATAATTTTATAAAAATCGACTTAACATTTTTTACAATACTTCTTGTAATTTATGTATATTGAATATTATCTAAATTGTGATGAAAATTGGTGTGGATAAATTAATTAATATTTTACATTCTATCATTTCGTGAGTTAAGAGCGTATGGGTTCGTCGAATTAATCATTTAAATGTGTTAACGAGATCGAGAAGATTTGGATAGTTAGAAACAATTGAGTGATGTTTGGTTAGAAGAATGAGGTGTTTGTGTCTGAGGTCCGGTGTCGGGTGTAACGGTTGTGAGCTGTGCGCGTGGGCGGGGCGACGCGCTTGCCTTGAACTTGCCGCGCGCTCGCGAGACCCGCGGCCGAGCCATGCGCTGCGATGCTGCGATCTCGCCAATTGTATCGACACCAGCTTGCTATTACAATAGTAATCCCAGTTAAGTTTGCCATACAATATAACTCTAGTGCGACATTGTTTCAGTTATTACACGACTGTTGAAGAGCACATTCGTAAAATAAAAATATGATTGAACCGTCTTAAACCGGTCGTTCGCTAGAAATGACAATTTCAAACGTGGCACGGTGACTGGCTGCCTGTTAGCCGGACTAAGGTTTTACCACCCACGGGCCACGATAATGTTAGTCGTGTTCTAAATACCCGACTGCAAAATGTTTATTTTTGACATACTAAATATTTTTTTGGGTACTGGCGTTCATTTCTTTTAAATTATTTTCTTTTTCTTTCTTTACTCTATAGGTCAGCATTCTAAAGGCCAAAAATTTGAACTACAATTCATTTTCTGTGTCTCACAAAGTATTTTTTTCTTAAGCCCACAGCTTAATGCTACTTAGTTGTGATAGTGACCCACCCAACAGAAATTATCATCTAACCTTAATTTTGTAAGAATGAAAGGGTTATGAAATGGTCTGAATGTTTAGATCGTTCGACAAAATGTTGGTTTCAAGTTATTGTTAGGACAAATCGCGACTGTTAGTTCTGTAATAGTTACTGAAACGTAGGTAACTCGTAACTCGTGGAGGCGTGACTGGTTGGTCACCGCGTAAGACTTGAATGTAACCGTCGCAAAAAGCCTCCGCCATGTGCTTGCATGTCATTCATATCGCATGACGCTCCCGGCTCCGCACATCTCGAGACTCGCGGCCGGCGCGGGCGCATCTAGTCAAATTAGTTACGTCTGTTTGTGCCCAGACGAGTTTCTTAAGCGGCACTTGTGTATTAGTTTATTCTAATATAAAAATACAACGCAGTCACGCCGCCGACGTAATCCACTCAGGGAAACTATGAGCGCGTGCGATTGATCACTCGTCTAATGAGGCTTATAATTAATAAAAATAATGTAATGATAATATTTGCAACTATAAATGCCGCAAATTAACATAATTATATCAGAGTTCACATCAAACCACATATTTAATAAAAAATGTGAAATCATCCTTAAAACGGCTTAAAAATTCAGTTTAGGGTAAGCGTTCGGTAGGTTTATACGTATATAAACCTACCGAACGCTTGCGGAGCGTTAGAGCCGAGCCGTGGTCGTCGCTCGCACTATTTCAACATTGTAAGGCATTCGAACGGCTGTCCGTCCGTAACTATCTCCCAACTAAAATCACTTACCATAATCAACTCTTCCACTAGCTAATCTATAAATTATAGATATGTTATCTCTTTCTACGACCAGTTTTTGGAATATATTAAGAAAATGGACTTAAAAATAAGAGGGAATCTATTTCATGTTCATGAGATACCGTGCGTGCGTGAGAATGGAGTATGAAGGTGACCAGATACGAATGATATTTTATTTTTGAATCAAGGTTCACAAAACTCAGTCCATTAAAACTACAATAATAATGACGTCATTGTTACCGGCTGATCCAATAATATGATATTTGTATGTGTAATAAAATTGTGTTTCGCCTTTATTATCTCTTTGTTTAGGGTCCCATTAAAATAGATGGACAAATTTTAACACAGCGTTCATTACATTTAACCAAAGATATCCAAGGAAAAAATAACGTGATTTTATTTTGATTTATTAATTGCCAATATTTTGAGTATATTTTCATTAGTCAATTTTTTTTTTCTTGAAAGTAACCAATGACTTTTTTACCATTGTCCTTATTTTGGTGGTCCGAATGATTTCTAAAATGTTGTTCATCGATGTTAATGGGACGTTCGTTACCTTATATAAAATGCTTTGTCCTGACTAATGGATAAATGCTCTGCCTAAACCCTGGTCGTAGGGACTTCTCATATGATTCAAGTATTTTTTTTTTAAGCTTTTGCCGTAAAGGGGTGAAATTAAGGTAAAAGTTTGTATGAAAATCTCATTCCTTGTGCCAATATACTTAAAATTTGATACGAATACTAGCCATAGTAAATAATAAAGATTGTAATTATTAGTCTTTCACAACTACCCTCAAAATAAGATTTAGGGGTGCTCAAGTTTGAAGGGAAGATTCTTATTCGATGAGGCAACGTACGTGAAATTTGGTAGGAATATTGGCTGAAGTATATAATAAAGGTTGTCATCTTAGTTTTTCACAATTACCCGTAAAATAATAACGATTTCAAGAGTGTTAAAGTTTGCATGAAAAAGATCCCTAGTACCAATTTGAGTAAAACTTGACACGAATAATAAACGAAGTGAATAATAAAGGCTATCACTGTCGCTATTATTTTTTTACACATATCCCCAAAAGAGGATTAAGGGGTGTTAATTTTTTTATGTAAAATTCATTTTCCTGCCCTTGTGAAACATAGTACAAATTCAGGACGAAGTATAATCCTACTAATTATATAAACTAGTTGACCCGCGCAACTTAGTCTGCGTCACAATTTTCATTAATGCTCCGTTCCTATTGGTCTTAGCGTGATAATATATAGCCTATAGCCTCGATGAATGGGTTATCTAACACTGAAATAATTTTACAAATTAGACCAGTAGTTCCTAAGATTAGCGCATTCAAGCAAACAAAGAAACAAACAAACTCTACAGCTTTATATACTAGTATAGATGTGAAAGTCTGTATCTATATATGATATAATATAATAAAGGTTCTTAATATTAGTTTTTTATAAATATCCCCAAAAGACAATTTATGGGTGTTAATAAGCCCATGTCCCTACGTGAAACTTGGTAGGAATACTGGCCGAAGCATATAATAAAGGCCAAGTCAAGTTTGTATGGAAGATTGAAAGCATTCCCAGCTTATTGCCTCTTCACGTCCTAACTGCTAGCTACTTTAAGGCTGTTCTCTCGAAAAAAGCTTAAAATAACGTGCAGATGAAGCAGTTTTTCGTTGGATTTAACTAAGAAATGACATCTAATAAAGTATTTAGTAATCTACATGATATGATTCGTAATTTGGTTTAGCCAGATTTTGTCTATCGGTATCACATAATAAGAAAAAAATCCACCAAAACACCTCCAAATCATTGAGATGAAACCATTTTACTCCTTCTTTTTTATCAAGAGTTAAAAAAAATATTTATTGCTTTGCTGTACAAACGAAAACAATTTGGTTTTGTTACTTTTTAGGGTTCCGTACCCAACGGGTAACCAACGAAACCCTATTACTAAGCCTCCGCTGTCCGTCCGTCCGTCCGTCTGTCTGTCAGAGGGCTGTATCTCAGGAACCGTAATAGGTAAAAAATTTAAAATTATTTTTGTTATGCGGTATAATGCGGTTAGCGGAGTCCACAAGGTCATTTTCATGAATACAAGCCTTAACTAGTTTTTATTTACAGCTAGCACACGTGTGCACCATGTTCTGCATTCAGACATAAATACTTTTCTGCTACTCCCGGCAGTATTTGCCTAGGGATAATTTCCGACTTGCACGCGGGCGAAGACGCCGGCAGAAGCTAGTTATTTATAAAAAATAGCTAGACTTCTTCGATATGTTCTGTATCGGATTTCTGAAAAACGTACTATCCGTATATATTTTCGAGAGTATTTATGCTGATAAGGAAATTAAAACGGGAGAGCTCTTAGTAAAAATGAATAAATAAGCTCGATATGGATTGGTAAGTGATAAAAACTCGGCTGAATCGTTTAGTATATAATATGTATAGAACGGATGAGAGGCTGCGAGCCTCTCCCGCCGCCGCCGCCGCCGCCGCCGCCGCCGCCGCCGCCGCGCCTCCAACACTTTAATGATGACTTTTTGTTGCTTCACGGTACAAGACACAGGTGGCGAGCGGTTTTGAAGCTTTAAAACGCGTTAAGATATTAATTAACATTTATCTGTGTTCTTAGTGAAGTGTGAAACGTTCTGAATATCATTGATTAAATCATATTGTATTGTATTGCATTATATTGTACATTTGTTTACATCAATTGTGGTGCTTACATTTTAACTGTCGTAAGTGAATTGCGCGAAAGTTGTAAATCCCGGCGTCATCCAGGTTAGTGTTTTTAAAATCGCGTCATGTCATGGCTTGGACGTGCGCCAGACGACAGGCTGCGCCCGCGCACCCCGCGCCCCCGCCCCCCGCGCACCTCTACAGCCTTATTTTATTGCCTCGCTCGAGCTCGTTGCGGCGGCGAGCCCTCAAGATGAGATGAGCTTACCATGGCTCGCGTTCTCGCCCCCCAATCATTATTTAATGTAATTATTTGGCAGGTATACTGTTTCTTTTGGAAATCATATCCGTTATGTACATTTTTTATTGGGCGGCATCAGTTTTAGTTGGCTTCACGTAAGTTACCATATCGTGAGTACCACAAAATCACAAATGCTTAAACTGTAAATGTAATTTCTTTTTAATGTTACCAATGCCGTTTGTTATGTTTTATCTAAATAATATGTAACTTAGATGATAGTTATCGAACTGGAAGGCAAAACTTAAAAAAATGAGTCAACAGAACTATATTTACTTATTGCACAAATGCACATATGTTCGTAATAAGTAACTATTTCATTATTATCACTTCGGCCGTAAGACGGTCACCGCTGGAGGAAGGCTTTCCCCAAGCGTTGTTACAATAACCGGTCTAGTGCTTCTCGCATCCAGCTGATTCCCGTGGCCTTCGTTCAGCAGGTCGTCGGTCCAGCTTGCGGGAGGACTTCAAATTTTGCGCCATGCAAAACACGGTCGCACAATCTAGAACCTTTACGCCCCACCGAGCAATGTTTGTAATCAATACCCATTGCCACTTAAGTTTTCGGGCTATAAGGGCTCGGGTAACCTTGGTTCTCTTGCGAAACTCTTCATTTCTGATTCGGTCACCCAAAGCAACTCATAGTATACCACTCTCCACTGTCCTTTGGATGACTTTTGACTTTGACATTGTTCATTTTCACAGACTTTTATCTTGAGACATTCCGGTGTGTGATACGAGAGAGCTCCAAGAAACGAGAAAATACAGTACAGCGTCCTTGAGTTTCTTTTGAAGCCGAGTCGGATTTGACCAGGGGTGGACTGTGAATATGTGCGGTAACCTCAGGGTGTTGTCCACACTTGTTTTTCCTGATTTTCATCTTAGCGTATCGATAAAAAATATATACTGGTCCGATTATTGGATCAGTACCAAAATAAAAGACCCCTAAATTTTATCAAGTTATGTCAATCCTTACAGAAATTTCCTACAATTATCCAGCAGAAGTCCATTTGTTTCTAAAAACTCTTGTTTTCATCGAGGGCTGGGGGTGCTTTCTATCCGCGGAGACCTGGACTGCAGACACTGCAGCCCAAATAGCTATTCGATTGAGCTGGCTTTAGATTCGAAGATTAAACTTTTTGTCGAAGTTTAATCTCACTACCTACCGACTAGGTACCGATCTACTAACTCGACTGTTAGCCCTACGTAAATATAATCATCGACAACTTCAAGTAAAGCTAAAGAGTCTCCGACATTGATGGGAGTGCATCTTATATGGGTATTAAACAAAAAAAATCTCATGTACTACTACCAACTATTACGAAACGATTAAATTAAAAACCATTCGACCTTTCTGTCAATATGTGCATCGCTACGTTTTATCATTACTAATAGAGGGCAATATTGTCAGCCTGGAAACAAGATAGATTATAGGCAACATCTCTTACTACTTAATCTATGGTCAGATGTGAATATAAAAATACAATCAATTAATTTGTATCTTATTTCAACCCAAATAATAAATATCTAAATATAACATTTATCATTGGCGAAAACATCAGTCGTAGTTCGGTATGGCTCGTAACATGTGTCGATGATGCTGATAAATCTATACTGCTATTTAATACTAGCCGACCCGCGCAAAAGATGAAGAGTTTGTTTGCTTGGTTGAACGCTCTAATCTCAGGAACTACTGGTTCGAATTGAAAAAAAAAAATAGTGTTGGATAGCCCATTTATCGAGGAAGGCTATATAGCATCACGCTATGACAAATAGGAGCGGAGCATTAATGAAAAATCTGACGCAGATGAAGCTGCGCGGGTTAGCTAGTACTTAATAATCTTTGTAAGTTAATATCAAAGAATGGGACGTTGTGGTGCGCCTGCGTCGAGTATAACGAAGTCAACAAACTCGTGGTCGCGCGAGGTATAGAATCTCCTAGCAAAAGACATCAACGAGCCCTCCCGCCGCTGTTCCCGTAGCGCGACGCGATTCCTAGCACTTGCTGAAAGAGTGCCCCGCGCCTTTTATTGAATTGAATACATGTTTAATATTGCTATTTCAAAAATATTTTACTCAAAAAATATAGTTAGTAAACATCGGTGTATAGTACTATACCAAGAGTTAACTTTAAATGATTAATGAATACAGTTCAGAATTATATTTGTTTACAAAAACACAAAAATATCACTCTCATTTTACCTACATCGCATTGTATAGTCACTGCTTTTTTAAACTCAAAGTTCAGTGTGTCCTTTAAAAATTAACGAACATCTTTTCTACCTGATGCCGCTGTCCGAGTGCAAATAAAAAACGGTTTCCCCGCGTAAAGGGTTCACTTCCCATCACGAGAAGGTTGAAGGTACCCGCGCACACACAGACACTCAGACAGACACATTCACACGTTGCTATGTAACTTTAGTCATCGACGAGCCAGCGTCCGACAGAAATCTCAACGGGGGATAAAATTTCTTCAGAACTAAAGAACACTGTGGATCGATTGATCAAAAATAATATGAGTTTCTGCTGTTTTGTCCGTGTCGACACAGACCGACCTTTATGCCAAGGTTCGTATTAGTTACTCGATTAATTAATAACAATAACTACTTGGTTACTCCGATTAATTTTGTGAAAATAGAGTATTCCTATTCTCTAAGTTTTGTTCACGAGTACATTAGGTCATATTTTATGGTGCTTTTTTACACACCGTTTACAAAGCAAACAATCTGAAATGAATCTAGTTGACTGATGTTAATGTTAGTATTAAAAGGAAAATAAAACGATATCTCTAATTATCACAGTCTTAAAATGATCAGCAAAATCCTATTACACCTAGCTTCTTTACTAAAATCTTTAAAATATTTACTTATCAAGATCCCTCCATGATCCCGACTCGCTCTTTGCTGGCTTTTTTAAATTAATTTAGCGAGTGTAAATAAAATTCAGAGCACAAACGCTTTCGGATAAAAAATATATTAACAATTAAAATTTTTAATGGCAGCGTATAAACATACTATTTTTACGAAGTCAAATTATTGACAAAAATGATTTTCAAAAGGGAAGTATCACATCCACAACCAGAAGTAGATAAATGTATCGTTCTTTTTTTATAACCACAACGAATACACAACAGCAAATCCATTATGGGATTTTATTATCTTACATCAAGGTTTGGAATCGAACATCAACGGAGTGTGGGGTCACAGCGGCGAATGGAAACAGGATCTTGTGCGCAGAGCTTACGACTGAAAATACACTTTCGGCCGGGAAGGCACGTTAAAATATTCATAGAGATACGCAAGCGTTTTTGTGGGTTCGGCCCGTGGTTCGGGGATTCTTTTGTGGTTCTCCTCTTACTCGCTGTGGCCACATACAGTCCCGTTGTTTATCCTTCGTACACAAGTGATTGTACCGATAATTAAACGTGCCCTTATCCAAGACTGACCAATTAATACTAAAGTCCTTTTTAAATACATTGCATTTAAAGGACGTTGTTTTATTTTAATCGTGGCTAATTTAAAACCAGTTTTGTTCGTGACAATCTCACTTTAACATCTGACGAGATTATGGTCATTTTTGAAGTCCTAGCTGGTGTATGGTAAACTGATAACTGATCTTAAGTGATTATCAGTCGATTTTTGCTTTTATGTTAGATGTTTCATAAACAAGATTTGAATTTCATAAAGAAAAAGCTCATGCGTGAATTAATTTTCTAAAGGATCTCTTCTATTATTTCATCCATCGCGCATGGCGTATTCATAATGTGATGGTCGTTATTATTTTTGCTCAGTCATGATTTAGGTATGCTAAGGCTGTAGCGGCCTCCTGTAGCGCCGACAAAATACGTATTTGGCTTTGAGATCGACGATCGACCAATGTATTACAATTTTATATTTACATTGAAATTCTCAGAAATTACGAGGAGTGGCTCACAGCTAATTAGAACGTTTCTGTAAATTGGCTTCTGTTTGATTGCGTTTGTAAATCAACAATGTGGTGTAAGATTATACGTTATAATTTTTTCACGACATTGATGTAATAGTTAAGAGTTGCAAGCTTTGTACAAGTTTAAAACCACTGTTTTCTGGCTTCACAGTTAAGCTGTGGAATCTTTGGCAATTAACAAGAATAGACTAATGTAGGTAATTGTTTAATTGTTGCGTTAAATTATAAACTATTTAATTTTTAAATCTTTCCCAAGCCACTTAACTATTTCAAAATCATTAACCAACTTTGCATAGATAGGTATCTATAATCATTGAGTCGTAAAATCGGAGAAACTGTTTATTCATCACATTGACATCGTATCGCGTGTATCGCGTACGCACACAACAACACACTGCGCATGAGTGCGGGAGGCTGCGCGTGTATTGTGGCTTATTAGAGTGACGAGGACGGAGCATGCTGTCGAAGAGTGCGACAGAAAGAGACGGGTGTCAACAAGGCTAGCTTTGCCTTATAAGTACGTATATGAAGGTACGTTTTTATTAACTTGATTCGTTATACGGCTTGCCATTATAATAATATATGGGTACATATAATCACAATTCAGTCCAATTTTAAGATTACCGTCCTATCAAAAAAATATATAAATAAAAACATATTATTTTTTCTTGTTGTTTTTGACAAACAAGTTTAAGGATATATCTTGTTTTTATTCAATATTATAATTAAACAGATTGAATAAGATTCGTTGTGGTTCAACAAATCTTCGAATTCTCTCGAATTTCCTTAATAAATATGAATTGGAACATCTAGTGTCAGTTTTCGGACACAAAGGCTATCAGAGTTTTCATGCTTTATCTTCTCAAGTTCATCTATTGGGAAAGGTTTTATTCATGACGTCAGCAAATCATTGATTCTGCCTCGCACAAAGCCGAAGTTTTCAAATAAATTTGGCCACATGAAGTTACAAGGTGGATGACCAATAATATATTAAAAATGTCAGCATCTTTATGTATTCTATAAAATAAGACTGCGTTCAACATTCATAGCTGTTGTTATAATGGAATATCACCATCTCTCAGTCTTTACTCCTATGACATTTCATTGACGCGGTTTTGTTTTGAGGCCAATGTTCTATACTGAACGATTATGGGCCAATATGACATCACGCTACACTATTAGATACCTACCTTGCTATATATTAATTTACTATGTGTTTCCACGGTGTATAGATCCCACATATTGTACTTATAACTCTTTAATCCGTTTCACGATTTGGCACAAGTCGCAGGAACTATGTAGGTGAGAGCGACTTCCTTGCTGTTTTAAAACAAACGAATAGAGAAAAGAGCAAAGGAGTCGTACGGGCAGCTAGTATTTATTTAATCTATTAATTTATCTTATGTCGTAACTTTTGACACCTTGAGACGATGTTTTGGAATACGTCAGAGTCATATAAAATGCCACAAATGGTCGGTGCATTTACAAAGTAATTAAGTCATATTAGCATTTCGGCGCTGTTAATTTAATTTTGATGTATATCATCATTTGTAAAAACTATTTAAACAATAGATTGTGTTTCCAGTGGGTGACTTTAAATTGCCTTTTGCAACTTAATACATTTAAATATAACTTCAAGAAAATATTAGTTTGCTATGACTTATTGCTTCCATAAATAACTTAGTATAATTGGGTTCGATTAAATAGGAATCAGAAGGCGACTTTGGCTCATTAAAATTATTGATCGGCTCGTGCGAATATGTAAAGTTCTGTTATTTGTTAAAGCACCGGGTCTTTTCGCTGCAGTATTTACAACAACTATTATTTAATATTTCATAGACATAACACTAAGTTTTTGTATTGGAATATGTAATTTGAAAAGGTTCGAATGTTCGATGTTCGTACAGTTGTATATTATAAACGTTAGACTTAGAAATAAGATGTTTTTTTATAATAGCGACATTTTCTGCCTCTTGAGAACCTATATAAAGTTTTATTTTATTATACATTATTCTTCAAATTTAAGACATGAAAAGGCATGATGAAGGTCACTAGAAAATGCGTCTATATCGTTAATCAAATCATTTAATGCAGTAACATTAGTTCAGTTAGACGGTTCACAATTTCGAGAAAAAGGCTTTCACAATACCAATGTAATAAAAATAACGTAAAAATCTTCGCGCCAGCATCTCGAATAAAAACGTCTTTAAGCGTAAATTGTGCTTATCTGGCGAAGATAGCATTGTTAATTAGGAATGAGCAGTAATAAACATATTCCCAATTTTATATCAGCGTCGTAAAATCCAAATTGTACCAAAGATTTCGATCTGTCTCATACATGTAATAATAATAAAATGTACAACTTCATAGAAAACTACTTCGGCTTCGCTTGCTTGAATAAAGGTCTATTCCGAGGGAATGTACATTGTACAACCGAGATAGGTCTTAATTAGGTCCGCAAAAGACGTTAAACTTGGCAGTTGAATGAGTTTCCCAGTGATCACTATCATTTCTGTTCTTCCATCTATTCCAAAATCCAGATACCTGCCCATATTCATGACTCTATACTTATTTGGTATCCTAAGGTCCTCCAATGTGGCAACGATAAGCACCCTTTAAACAAAAAAGTTATACTTTAAAGTCATACTTTTTCTATCCTTTGCCTGGACAAGTCGGCCTGCGAATGCGGACCTTTGGGAGCGATGACATGGTGCTAACGATTTTTAATGGTAATGGTGCTTATTAAGAAGCCTTAGTAGCTTTGAAACCTCGTAACGCAACTAAAATTATTGTAATCTTTGTAAGTAACTCTATCACTCTCAGCCACTCTACCACCACCCTGATGTCGAAGCATATCCTGACTCCTGAGGTGAGATGTTACACACACAACGTTGCCAAGAGCCAGCTTCTAAATTCCTATTGTTCTGATCATTTGTTCTCGGCTCGACTACTGTCTTCTCATAACAATATTTTTGCATTAATTCACTCATAATTATGGAAGAAATAACACTGATTTTTATCAAACTTCGCTGCAGGATGTTCCATTTTCCAATTAAAACGTTAACATTAAAAATTAAGCAGAAGTAAAAGAAAACCGTATTAGAACGTCTAGTGCAGTAATTCTCTAACATGTTCGATCCCTAGACAGTACTCATGGTGTATTGTTTAGGCTCTAATTAAGCGAATCGCTCTTGGCCAATTTTTTATTTTATAAATCTTTTTAAAGAAAAGTCACCTAACAGAAAGAAAGATTACTTAATCATTTTACACTATTAAAAACTTTTGCCCGCGACTTCGTACACATATTCCCGTGTTTTACCGTTCCTGTAGGAATTTCGGGATATAATCCTCTTTAGTGTTCCCCCACACTCCCCAAACATGCCAAATTACTGTTTTCTGCGACCAGTAGTTTCGGCTGTGCGTTGTCTGTCAGTCACTCAATCAGCCAGTAACGGAAGAAGTTTATATATTAAGATAATATCGATGTCAGCAATAATTGCAAAATTTGTAAGTCTACAAAATATTTTGAGAGATTGTAAACTCTCGATAAATTGTCAACTGAACATTTGCGAAATACTTTTTACTCATTCAAATAAATATGATAGTTTATAATTTCTCGAATTAATTCCGAGAAGTTGTGGACTGACATAAAATGGCGACCAATCAGAGCACAAGTCTACAATTTATCTATATCGGTGTGATCGTTAAATTGAGAACTTGGTCCCCTCATTGGTCTTCGTTGGTTTGAGCTCACGTGTACGCCATAGCCATAGAGTTACGGATTGAATGGAGTCCTTTTCAATTTCGCGAAATAAAAAACACCCATGGTAAAAAATATGAGTTTTCCTTCGTTTAGTATATTCTTTTTTTAGTATATTGTTCTTTTGATCTATTTATCATCTTGTACAATTGACATTTGATTCGAGGAGCTCGTGGCTAGATAATAACAGCCGCATGGGTCGGTCTTCAAGGTTAAGCAACGCTTGCCGAGTATACCGAGTTTCCTCCGTGCCTCGGAAAGCACGTTAGGCCGTTGGTCCCGGCTGTCATTTGTAGATCTTTGGCAGTCGTTACGGATTGTCAGAAGCCAGTAAATCTGACTCCAGTCTTGCCAAGAAGTACCGTGTTACTCAGTTAATGGGTTGTGGAGGTCTGGTAGGCAGCCGCTCCACGTAAAACACTGATATTCTGCTGAATTCGGTATGACTGGAAGCCGACCCTAATATAGTTGGGAAAAGGCTAGGCAGATGATGATGATGGTGACAACTGACATTTGATCTAACCGCTGAACGAAGAGCGACCGCGCCAGGTCGGATTTTTTTTTTACTATTTATTAGCATACGTTTGACCACTATCTCACCTGATGACACCGTAACTTAGAGCACCCCGAAATGGATAGGTTAGGTGTGAATGGGATTGCTGGTGCTAGAGTGAGCGAGCGAAGCGAGCAAACTTAGCTCCCGTGATCCCATTCATGTTAGGTTACTTTAAATGCGCGGGGCTCCGTCAACTTACCTTGGTCACAACCGTAATTTAAGCCAAATGTACATTAATGAACATATTCAAAATTAGTTATTACTAAAATTACACACTCAAAGTAAACCCAACCGACATAGGACAGTCAGTTCAGTTCACAAATTCTCGGAATTAATTCGAGAAATTATACTACTCTGTCAAGAAAGTACCGGGAAAAGATCAATAATACACAAAATGTCTGTTATTCATCCAAATTTATTTTATCACCTTCAAAGTATGCTCCTTTAGAAACGATACACTTGCGCCAACGAATAATCCATTCATCAAAACATTTTTTAAACGCTGCTTCCGGAATTGAGTTCAGTTCTCGCCGCGAATTCTCCTTTATGTCTTCTATCGATTGAAAACGGGTGCCACGAAGTGGTAATTTGAGTTTAGGAAAAAGAAAAAAGTCAGCAGGAGCCATATCTGGTGAATATGGTGGTTGCTGGATGGTATTTGTTGAGTGTTTGGTTAAAAATTCGTTCACAATGATAGCCTTGTGCGAAGGCGCATTGTCGTGGTGCAAAATCCAAGAATTTTCTTTCCACAAATCTGGCCTTTTTCGTCGAATTTGCTCTCTTAAACGCCGCATAACGCTCAAATAATATTCTTTATTTACCGTTAGACCTTCCGGTAAGAATTCAGAGTGCACAACACCGCGATAGTCAAAGAAAACAGTCAACATGACTGACTTTTGATCGACTTTGGCGTGGTTTTTTCGGTTTCGGTTCAGTTGGAAGGCGCCACTCCGAAGCTTGTTGACTAGTTTGCATGTCAAACTCGTAAACCCACGTCTCGTCACCAGTAACAATGCGTTTCATGAATGTTGGGTCCGAACTGACTCGTTCTAGCATGTCCTCAGCGACTTTCATGCGATTGAGTTTTTGGAGAAAATTCAGATCTTTTGGGACTAGCCGAGCAGCAACATGTTTCATACCCAAATGATTAGTTAAAATGGTACGGATCGACTCGTGAGATACAGAAAGTTCGGCGGCTATCTCTCTCAGAGTTGAATGGGGATTTTCAGTCACTATTTCCTTCACTTTTGCGATGTTTTAACTTCAGTTGCAGACGTTGACGGCCTACCAGAGCGAGGCAAATCTTCCATCACATCTCGACCGCTTTTGAACGCTTTGAACCACTCATAAGCACGAGTTTTTGATAAAGTCGATTCACCGTAAGCCTTCTGTAACATTTTCAGTGACTCCGAACGCGAAATTCCATTGGCGATGCAAAATTTAAGACAAACTCTTTGTTCGATATTTTTGTCCATTATGAAATTCGCAATACACACTATATATGATATTACTAAAACCAGCACTGTATTTAATATAAATAACAGATGCAACTCAAACTCCGCGCCAAAATGGAAAACAGTTGTGCCAATCTAACAACTACAAAAAAACAAAAATTTGAATTTGGAACCATAAACAAATCATCCATTCCCGATACTTTTTTGACTGAATGTAAATGATTAAATTTTGATGCGTAAAAAAGTATTCCAAATGTTCAGTTGACAATTTATCGTTAGTTTACAATGTATCGATTTATTTTATAATCTTACGGAGTTTTCCCATTTTCCGGTGACTTATAGGTATATATTAATAAGCCACCATACATGAACGGTTGTTTACACAAACGACCTAGATAGCCCGTGGCACTAGAAACAGAATGATAATATGATGCCGTATACTGTGGGATACACTAAAATATTCCCATTTCCTGTAGCACGTGTTATGCTAATTTTCAGCTGTAAATTGATGTTAATATAATGCATTTCTGATACTGATTCATAATTATTGCGTTTGTATCTATTTTACAATTCCCGTGGACAGCTAACATAAACTATTCGTTATCTGTGTAATTGGAACTCGATAAAGGCGGCAAAAATATATGTAAATTGTTGGCGCAGGCAAAACGTAGTGTTAAATGACTTTATACTTCAACTGAGCTTTTACGATTCCTTGCTGGCACACAAGCAGTTGATAATTATGACAAAGAAACATTCAGGGTACGATTTTAATATTTTTAATAGTGCCGTAAATGTTATGCTTGTAACATGACAAATAACAATAATTTGTATGTCAAACAACTTTTGAGATATGATCGTTTTCTTGGAAGCCCCTGAGGTCGTCATGAATTTTATAAGCTAACATCAAATAAATTTTGGAAAATATATAATCAATTTCTCCTGTCTCGTAAAACATACAAGTAAGATTACGTGTTTGACTTTCGAGGGAAGCAAAAAAATGTTAAAGATTTTTAGTTGCGATGGTTGAAATGTCCAAGGTATAGCAATGAACCTTATCTAACGTAGCGTAGGCGATTGTAGGTACATGTAATTATATCTAAATACGAACTAATGGATACACCGTGGTCGTGCCGTGGTCAATTTATTGGTTGATCGATGTCGGCTAATTGTATGCAGTAGGAATATTTTTATAATGTCTGCTATCTCAACGCAAGAAGTTAAGATTTATATAATTAGTGATGCGCTTCGGATGTTAATAAAAGGTGGTCAGAAGATAGTTCGGAGACAGTTAGGTAATTCTAAAGTAGTGTACAGTGGCGTAGCTAGCGTGTGTGACCCCCGGGGCCGATAATGTGGTGTTACCCCGCAAATGAACCCCCTTCCAGAGCAAAGCGAGCCGACTGACCCTGGTCGGCACCCCCCCCCCCTCTCTACGCTACTCACTAAATAAGAAGTAGGTAGACAGTTAGAGAAGCTTTTGACTTATAATAATCGGCGCTGTATTACAATCCATTTGTCGGAATGTGTCATATTTATTAGAACATGTCCTGGACTCAATCTGCGGATGTGACAAATACAGAAAATAAAATTCTCAGATAAAGTTAGTAAGTAAGATACTTTTAACGTCGGGCTAAAAGGTTATACATTCTCTCAGATGATGACCTCGAGAGCAGGGTGCCGGCAGGGTCCGAACTTACGCCGACATTGTGCAAGGACCGTGGCAAGGGCGCGCCTCTCACTCGCCGGCAACGACATACGTCACACCAATGCTTTTTGGATACGACATTGCTGTAGTTGTGAAAAATTAATGAAATTTATTCACATTTAGAGGTTTTTGACTTCCATCTCTAGGGTTCCGTACCCGAAGGGTAACCAACGTAACCCTATTACTAAGCCTCTGCTGTCCGTTCGTCCGTCCGTCCGTCTGTCTGTCTGTCAGCGGGCTGTATCTCAAGAACCGTAATAGGTAGAGAGTTGAAATTTTCACAGATTATCTATTTCTGTTGCCGCTATAACAACAAATAATAAAAATTAATCCTTCGTGTGCGAGTCTGACTTTTGTATAAGTAATTAAACTTTGTTTATCACAATCTGTCATGCTAGGGCTACCCTACCACTGGCCAGTCGCTTGTTTTTTTTTTTTTTATTACGATTCTGTAAATATGTGGAAGTGAAGGTTTGGGTGAAGTGATTCGACAAGTTTACGGAATCGCACTGCAGCCTGTTAGTTAAAGTGAACGTGAAGTGAGGTGCCAATCTATACAAACATGATGGAACACCAGTCCACTTCATGCTCACTCCGCGTATGACGTATGTCACGGTAAGATGGCCACAGAATAGAGCGGCTGAAGTTTGAACACAAATTCTGATACTTCAAAAGCGTTCAATTTCAAGTTGCAAATCATCTCAGACACAATCAATGACAAAATTGGTCAAAATAAAATTTAGAGGTTTTTTTGTCAGTTATTTGAACGCTCCTTATAAATAAGAGAATTGCTTCTCTGAATTATGATAAGGTATTAAATTGTATGACGATTGACATTCATTTTCTTTTTTTAAAATACCCAGTAATTACCTGTTTTGTTTTTTTATAAACATACTTTTATACTGATATATTTTTGTATGTGATGAAAACCTTCGCTAGTTAAATACCAGTTTTGCTCCCAGTAGCTATAGGTACTTAATTATTATCTTGTAATGTGACGATCATCTGTACTCATCAGCCTAGCCTTTTCCCAACTATATTGGGGTCGGCTTCCAGTCAAGCCAGATTTAGCTGAATACCAGTATTTTACGAGGAGCGGCTGCCTACCAGACCTCCACAACCCATTAACTGGGTAACACGGTACTTCATGGCAAGACTGGAGTCAGATTTACTGGCTTCTGACTATCCGTAACGACTGCCAAAGATCTACAAATGACAGCCGGGACCAACGGCTTAACGTGCTTTCCGAGGCACGGAGGAAACTCGGTATGATAAGATGGTCACCCATCCACGGACCAACCTAGGCAAGCGTTGCTTAACCTTGAAGATCGACCCGTGCGTCTGTTATTATTTAGCCATGAGCTCCTCAACGACGATCGTCTGTACTAGTGACTATTATCTACGCATTCGGAGAGATGTGCCGTGATCTCTCCGAATGCGTAGATATAGTCACTGAAAAATAATATTCTGCTGTTATGGGAACAGCAGAATATTGTTTTTCAATGATTACTCATTTTGGCGTGTTGTGCGAATGTAAACGGTTTTCATTTTTCGAAATTAAGTGGTTCACATTCGAGAGTACTTTCATGCCCAAAAATGTTCAGTATAAAATCTGATTTTCTCATTAATATCTGAAAGTATAAAGCTACGGTAACCGTACTTCGTTGTTCGCGTACTGGTTTAATGTTTACGATTATCGGACTAAGAAAGTTAAATGCGTTTTGTTAGGAGAACCACTAGTTGAGGTATAAACTTGGTACGCAGTACATTTTTTTTTATGTTAGTAGTCAATCTTACAATACACTTACTTAGATTGCGAATAATTTAATATAATCTTTAGTATAGGAATATACTACTGTAAAGGAGAAAGAGCAAAATGGTCTATGAGCGGCCAACAACGAAATAGGTATTAAATGAAAGTACTATTACTAAGGACTAACTTTTACTATGAACGTAACATTGCAGCTCATTTAGAAAAAAAAATACATATAGGTAAAATACTTAGATAATAAGTGCAAGAAAATGTGCAAACCCATTTTATAAAATACTTATTAACATTAGTTTATGTCTTCAAAAGTATTTCAAAACGTTGTCAGCATACCGTTTACAAGACTCAGCTCAACAATGGGTTTACTACATGGACTACCTGAGTTCGAACGGCCCAATCACGCCAATCCGCCCAATTGGACTCTGGACTTGTGTACGCCAACGGAACATTATTGAAAAATGGCAGAAAATCGACCTATATGTGTTTTGTGCAATCGATCAGTGGTTAATAGAAGAAGGTTAGAAATAACCCATGCTCTTTTTGAGGAAAATGCTGCCAATGCTCAATATATTATTGAAGCTATAGCTCCACAGCAAGTAAGTATTTTTAGACTATTTTTTGGTTGTTTTTACCCGTATGTACGCACCCTATAGCGGTGATGGCCTCATAATATTGTGTCACGATGTGCATATGCGACACATCGTTGGGTGAAGTGTGGGCTCTTTATTGAAAGTCCACGTTACAGTTTTGATTGTATTTTTATGTACGTCCTTTTAGTGAATTATGTTATTTCCTTAAGCGTATGGTTCTTTTCTAACAATACTTAAGTTATAGTCAAAACAGATCTTCTCTCTCTTTTACACACATGGTGCATATGGAAACAGAGCCAACGTTATCTAGCTTCGAAATATAATAGAGGCCAACCACTCATTAACAATGCGTATGAGCATGACTCATTCGTCACGTTGAAAAAGAGCTCGGCATGTTCTACTATACAACACATGATTTAACTGAAACTGCTGTGAGTTTTAAATACTATGTTATAAACTATTTTCCTTTTCAGGTTGAATACAACGGCCGAGAATACGTTTGTCGACCCTGTTGGCAACGAGCTCAACGGGCTGTGCAGCCAAACAATAACCCTGCCCCGCACGAATGTGTTCTTCAAGTGGAAGAATATTCACGAGTGCCTAGCACCTCGGCAAACTGTATGTTTGACAGATGCCGTAGTGTTTCACGTCGTCGAATGCCTGAGAATGTAAGGATTACTCTTATGTTACATTCTAACTTATTCATACCAGACAGTGCCAGAATATGTGATGCACATTTAACATCAAATGATTGGGAAGAGCTCATTGATAGTCCAAATCTCAGACATGATTTTAACAGCTCTCATTTTGTGCAAATACTAGAGCTTTTTAAAAAAGCTGTTTTAAATAAAAATATTCTGGACTTTGAAGATATTGCAAATATGGATCCTAATGAGATTCATATTCGATTGGGCGTTAGCAGAGATCAATTCAATACAATCTTGGAACAAACGCCTTCTTTGTCTGAGTCAAACGCCAAAACAAAACTAGCCATTTATTTAATGAAGTTGCGAACTGGTGATAGCAACGAGAGATTAGCCACGCTCTTTAACATAAGTAGAAGGACTCTAGAAAGGCATTTAAAAACCGCGCGTGATGCTATATCTCTGGATTTTAAGCCACGACACCTGGGACTCGACCATTTAAATAGAAGAATGGTCGCTGACCGTAATCTTATTGTACCAAACGCGTTATTTGGAAATCCCGAGTCTTCTCCAGAAGAAAGGAAGGCAGTAACAATCATGGATGGAACATATATTTATATACAGAAGAGCTCCAACTTTTCGTTCCAGCGACAGACCTACAGTCTACACAAATACGAAAATCTATTAAAACCGTTCTTAATGGTGTGTTCCGATGGGCATATAATTGATGTTTGCGGGCCCTATGCTGCTACCGACTCAGATGCCAGTATTTTGGAAAGAATTATAAATGACGAAGAAGGCACATTTCACTGGTTTTACCGGGCTGGCGACATATTCATTTTAGATCGTGGGTTTAGAGACGTCTGTGGCGATTTGGAGCGATGCAACTACAGTGCCTATATGCCAGAAACCAAAGACCGCGGTGCAGACCAGCTTACTACTGAACAGGCCAATAGAACTAGGCTGGTAACTCTATGCCGCTGGGTAGTGGAAGTTATAAATGGCAGGTTCAAGCGAGATTTCAAATTGTTTAGGCAAGAATATTTTAATCGCGCCTTAAGTCACATGTTTGAGGACTTTCAAAACGCAGCGGCACTCATCAATGCGTTCCAAACACCAATACAAGATAGTATTCATGCATCATCGTTCGTAAATATAATTAATGAACGTTTTGAAATACCGAACCTCTTAGCGGACTATGTTATCCGTCATAACATAAATAGACAGAGGGCATCATTTGAAAGACTCAGCAGCGACCAACCTATTTTTGAAGACTTTCCGGTTTTTTCTGAAGAAGACCTAATTCTGTTTGCACTTGGCACATACCAAATCAAGTTGGCTCGCAGCTACTACGCTGAACACTTAATTGAAGGCTTATACAATATCGAAGTATACCGGGAGCGACAAATAAGTCAGCTCAGAGATTTTATTGAAGAAGAAGATATTTGGTTATTACGTGTGCGAATACAATCTAGACATGTAAGGTCCAGAATATATTATTCTTATATTGTAATTAACCGACAAAGACAAAATAGAGAAGCAATTGCTCATTATTATTGCAGTTGTTAGAGTGGAAGGCGCACAATCGGTTGTTGCGCACACGTTATGTGTGTAGTGTGGTATCTGGCATGGGCTAGACATCAAGACGAGGATATTTTATTACCGGCATCAGAACTCAGTGCTATTATTGTACATTAAATGTATGAATGTGGACGAGGCAAAAGGAGTATGTAAGGATCGTAGCAAGTGGCGTTCTGTGGTTTCTGCCTACCCCCATGGGAAAAGGGCGTGAGTTTATGTATGTAAATGTATGTAAAATAAATGTATTGAAGTAAACAAGTCATTTTATTTTATTTCCTTATTTTTAAGACTAAATCTTAGTAATTAATACGCTAAATCACAGGCTTACATATCTAAAATAAAAATGTATTTAGTTCCATTAATAATGACACTACAGATATAAAACTTCTTGAACCCGTTATTGTAGGGTGATATTAAACCAAAAAAAAATAAAATGTTCCTGGCCGCTGATAGACCAAGTGCCGTACGATTTTGCCCATTCTCCTAAGTTTTTTTGTACCTTTATTACATAAAAATCAATCACCCAGTGTAATTTACCGTTAATTGTTAAATAAATTACAATGTTTTTATGAACGCCAGCACGAAAGAATTTTTAAAGTTTTTATCGACTACCTACTTGGTGAAGATAAACTTTATCTTTAAATTGAATGCAATCTATGGATGGACGCTGTGCTGGATCATTAAGCGAATACTTGGAGTACATTAAAAAAAGAAAGCCTCAAGGAGCAATATGGAAGGTTTTTGTGCGGCGCAGTGGGTTCCGTACGCGCCACCGACGCACATACAAGGAGTTGCGATCCACCGCGTCCGCCGCGTAGCGATGTAAATGATCCCCTTGAATAATGTATCCCTTTCCTGGCCATCTCTCTTCTACCACCAACGTATAAGGCACACGACAATCAACCGTTACTTCTAACTGCCCTCCTTCTATGTCAGCTTATCATGAAATAAACAAATTGTCGATGTGATTACAAAAACCACTTTTAGATTTCATTAAATATTGCTATCATGTTTTGTTTCGTTTGCTGGGTAATAAAAGTATTTCCAGATATAGGTGAATGAGGAGACATCTATACTCAAACCTATCAAAAAGCCACGTTATTTGTGAGTCTCATAGGATATATATGTATTAACCCAAAAAACACCGTCCAGCGAAGTGGGCACGGGTCAGCTAGTATATTATAAAATGGTGCGCGTCATCTCGCATCGCAAGTCAACATCTCAATAGTTTAAATACGAATTGTTACCGATTATTTTGTTGTTACATACGTAGGTTCATTCACTTCGCGTGACCCACGTCGTCTCTTCCGAGTTTACGGCCTTCAAAAGAATTCTAATAAATAGTTGTAATGCCCATCTGTTGAAACAATGCATTCATATTAGTTTACCTTTATTCCGGTTTTCGGCTCAATGAAAATGTTAATGCCATCATTGCCACGTGATTTTATTTATTTTGTTGTAAGGTTCAATGATACGCGTCTCGTTTTTAAAGACGGGAGGTTAATGGATGTGAGATCACCTGAAGGCTGAATATGCTGATTACTCATAATAAATTGGGTTCAGTTATGTATTTTCGTAGCACTCGTAGCTAGCGTTGCCAGGCGTCCGGATAAAGCCGGACATAGTTTTTGGTTGTGAGTCCGGCAAAATTAGATGGGGTCCGGCCTGTCCGGCTTTTTTAATCTGAGCATTTTTAATGTTTTGATTTTCGCTCCGCTTACCTCACCTTGTATCGTTAGCTACTTACTACTACTATTGCAATAGGTTAATAGTAATGAATATTGAATGATTAATAATAAAGAAGACTGATTCATTGAATCTTGTTTTTATTTTAATAGAATTTAAGGTGAATTTTATTGTAAATGATAAAAAAGCCTTGATTCACTTTAAAAAGTATGGCGTGTCATATACTAAGACTAAAAGATTACGGGCGTCTGGCCTTTTTTAAAAATGTTCGGTTAAACTGTCTGGTCTGTCCGGTCTGACGATCTTGCATCCCTACTCGTAGCGCAGACCATCTTTAAGTCTTTTGTCGCTTTAAAGAAATAAAAAAATATCTAAAACTAGCTTTTGCTCGCTTAGCCCTCGGGAAATTCAAAAATCATCCCTAGGGAATAAACACAGTTATGTGACAGAAAGTATCCTAGGGTATAACTATTGTGAGACATGATCTACCCAGTATGCCAAGTTTCATCCAAATCCATTAAGACGTAACAGACGGACAGACAGAGTAGCTATCAAATTGAAAATGGTTGTGTGTATGTTGTTTGTTTAGAATCTAGAAGGTGTAGCGGCATCAACCCCGCCACTAGAAAAACTAACGAAGTGATATTACGGGAACAAAAAAGAACCGCAACGCCATCTATCCCGCCAGTAGCGAACTACTAACGAAATCATACATCGCAGTATCAGAGGTTACCGTGATTTGAACGTGATCATCAGTCCGGATGTCAACTATCGGGCGGTTGCCCACCGGACACAACAACCGTTCGGTTGGAGAATCCTCCTTTCCAATGGAGATTTGCGAGACTGCACCGTGTTCTGCTACTCTCTATAAAGGTATTATCTTATAAATTGTCTAACAAACTCCAGCAATATATAGGTGTAGTAGATTTCGCCCGCGACTTCGTACGCACATATCCCATTTTTTCCTGTTCCCGTAAGAATTTCGGGAAAGCTCTGTTAGTGCTACCCTACATTCCCCAAGGAACTTACATGCCAAATCCGAGTTCGACGACTAGTAGTTTCGGCTGTGCGTTGTCTGTCAGTCACTCAGTCATTCAGTCACTCAGTCACTCAGCCACTCAGTCACTCAGTCACTCAATCAGTCAGTAACGGAAGAATATATTAGGATTATGAAACTTGCAAATAAATCCGTCTATGATCTCAATGAATCGCTATTTAGGTTCGCACTGACTCATTTTTGGTTGCGGAAATCGAATACGTTATTTTACTAAAGCGAATAAGCACGTAGTACCTATTATGTTAATTATAGGAAGAACTTAACGTTGCTATCAAATTATTTTAATAAGGTAACATAACTTAATTGCACCGTCTGCTTAGAATTACTAATTGTCTTAAAGAAAAAAATCAAGCCCGTAGGTACAGTAGACCGCACGTCAGTTTTAGTGGTAAATAACAAAACTATTATAAGTTGGTCTCACATTCCATTTAAACTTCGTACTACGCTAGCCAGGTCAATGTCACAGTGTTACCTCAGTGGTGGTAAAAATTCATCTCATTCCACGATTCGCGATACTGAACGTTTAACCTTACCATGAATATTTAGGAAAATATTAATAATAGCATGGTTCGAGACATTAATTCAATTGATTATATGACGCATGCTGTTGCCCTTAGAAAAGCATCTAGCTTGTCTAGAATTAAGAGGCGATTATATGCCCTAGGAGCGGGTCAGAATACCGCCGGTGTCGCATTAGATACAGCCGAGAGACATTGTATTGAGGTTTAGGTGCAAATGATTCTGGACTGTATTGTTATTTTCATTGATACGAAAATTGCGGAGCTACGCTAGGCAAGGCGCGCGAGCGGGTCACGACTGACGCGCGCTCCTGACCTTGCCGCGCGCCTCGCAGAGGTCACACTCTGTGTTGATGCACACCACGCTTTCCATATTTTCAAGCGCATCTTGTACCAACCGCTAGCAATCTTTAGGACATGTTTTCATAATACTATAAAATACCTAAGTTAGGGATTCGTGCGATAAAGTCAAGTCAATGGTGATGAAGCATTCCAGAGCTTTTATCTAATACATAATATAAAAATCTCGTGTCACAATGTTTGTTATCGAACTACTCCAAAACGGCATGACAGATATTTATGTTTTTTTTTTTTGTAATTTGGTAGGTCTAATACCTATGTCGTAAGCAATTTTTTTATATGGCAAAAAAAAGTTTGACAGGTTAGTTAGTGATTCTATAACAGTTAATTTATAAATATTGAAATGTAGCTCTATCACTGACTACTGTTTAAAAATTAACACAAGCATAAGACTATAAGTTCAGCTAATTTACTAAACAATTGAAAACTTGTTAGGGTTCCGTAGTCAACAGGAACCCTGATGATGATACTAGCTTCTGCCTGCGAATTCGTCTGCGTAGACTTTAGAGCTCGCGCGCAACTTTTTTGTACCGTGCGTGTTTCATGTACCTATGTGCTAAATAAATACTATTCTTTCTTTTTCTCTGAAAGGCATCTTCATGATTCTGGTGTCTTGATAGTTTGTGAATCTTTGCAGTTCTTACTTTTAGCCCCGGAATTATTTCGTCATTTTTGTGGTTTCCTGGTGAATCTTAAGCGCTCAAGATTCCTGCCGAAAAAATACTTTGACATGTTTCTGGTCTTCCGGTAATTTAGAATTCTAACCGCTCACAATTCCAGCCCCAAAAATACTTCGACACGTTTCTGCTCCCCTGGTTCTTGTGAATCTATTGCGTTCACAATTCCAGCCCGGAAAAAACTTGACATGTTTCTGATCTCCTGGAATTTGTGAATCTTTACCGCTCATAATTCCAGTCTCGAAAATACTTTGACATGTTTCTATTCTCCTGGTACTTTTGAATCCAAAACGGTTACAATTCCTGCACCGGAAAAACTTCGACATGTTTCTGGTATCCTGGTACTTGTGAATCTTTAGCGTTCACAATTCCAGTCCGGGAAAAACTTCAATTTGTTTACTGGTAAAAAAAAAATCTTGCTCATAAATACTTTGACATGTTTCTAATCTCCTCGATCTTTCCGAGGATCGAGATCGTGTTTAGACGAATCGAAAAATCATAGGCAAATATCGCATTGCAATTTGTGTCATCGTGTAAATAAAACTCAAGGCGATGCCTTACGATTATCGTATAACATTCTCGTAGCCGAGTTTTTGTTTTTTGATGATGTTGGATGTGCGGTGCGTGTATACGACTTTTCACCCCAAAACGTTCGAGAAACTCGCATCGTGTAAGTGGCGCTTAATAGTCGACCAACCTATAAAATGTTACTAACGTGCAACTACGGACGGAACCTTACAGTGCGCGTGGCCCGACAGGCACTTGGCCAGTTTTTATTTATTCTGATTTTTAGGATTCCGAACAAAAAACGGAACCCTTATAGAATCACTCGGGTGTCTGTCTGTCCGTCCGTCTGTCACCGCCAGTTTTCTCCGGATCCACTGGACCGATTGTGTTGAAATTTGGTACACTTATGGACTTCTGTGATCCAAACACGGAAGCGTTGCGTAAATCGTAACATTTTTAGTATGTGGGTTCACTTTTGGGGTCCTACTAGAAAATTAAAACAAAAAGTTCCTTTCATATCAAATGAAAGGACTTACTGAGAGGGTTTTAATTTTATTTGATTTTTTTTATTATAAATAAATGGTTTTGTAGTTATTCAACAAACTAAACGAAAAATGACCATTCCCCCTTATCTCCAAAACTACTGAGAATAAAAAAAAAAAAAATGGAGGTAATAAATAGATCTTTTTTACCTATAAATTATTGGAAAATATATAATAGTTCTACAGTTTTAAAATAACATGTTAAAAAATCGTTCAGAATCCTTTGCACGCGACTCCGACTCGCACTTGGCCAGTTTTTGAACACTATTGTAATTACCCAACCTTGTTTGCGTGTAACAACCACTCCTCAGTTAATTTTGTTTCCAACAGTTCCGGGTCGATTACCTACTTTACATTGTTAGATATCTTAAGTACCCATCAATATCTTAAGAATGGTGCTACTGTAGTACTGATATATATATATATTTAACTTGTATTATAAGAAATTATAGCTGTACTAGCAATTCTTAAGTGACATATTTTACGCGAATAATAGGAGAAAAGGCACTGGCGGAGGAATGAGAAATGCCGCCATAACAGGGCTTGCGCACTTTCTCCGAGAGGCTCTCGCGCGGAGAGACGGTGCACCCTTTACAGAGTAGCTACATTTAACGAGAGGACTTTATAAACAACTAGGAGCTCTTGGCTAGATAATAACAGCCGCACGGGTCGATCTTCAAGGTTAAGCAACGCTTGCCAAGGTTGGTCTGTGGATGGGTGACCATCTTAACATACCGAGTTTCCTCCGTGCCTCGGAAAGCACGTTAAGCCGTTGTTCCCGGCTGTCATTTGTAGATATTTGGCAGTCGTTACGGATAGTCAGAAGCCAGTAAATCTGACTCCAGTCTTGCCATGAAGTACCGTGTTACCCAGTTAATGGGTTGTGGAGGTCTGGTAGGCAGCCGCTCCTCGTAAAATACTGTTATTTAACAAAATCCGGCTTGACTGGAAGCAGACCCCAATGTAGTTGGGAAAAGGCTAGGCAGATGATGATGATGATGACTTTATAAACAACTAGCTTTTACCCGCGACTTTGTACGTGCATATCCTGTTTTTTTTTTCCGTTCCCGTATAGAATATAGCTAGCTAGCTGGCTGGTGGTTCCAGAGATTAGCGCGTACAGACAAACAAACTGTTCAGCATTTTTATATTAGTTTATGGATTAATTCAACTGCTTGTATCATTTATACATTTTGTATATTTTAAGCATTTCATATTAAAGACCTGCAAGTTACTGTCTCCACAAATAGCAAAATGCATGTCAAAACGAAGACAACAATAAATACCTAAGATGTTTCTTGTGTACGAGACCTACTGAGTGAATCATTGTCAGTTAGTTAACGTGTTATTGCTATTAGACGGAACTGAAAGTACCGTACTAAGTATTTCTTATACGATGAATAATTTAGATACTCTGAGAACTCATGTCACATATAAAAACATAGCTATAAAATACAGAATAAAAAAAATTAAAACCAGCTTATTTTGTTGATAACAAATTATTACAAATTACTTAATTGATTGCGGAAATGCGTTGTTAACGGTGGATGTCATCTTTAACGAAATAAGAACCTGCTTAAGGCCGTGACACGACCAAAAGTGCTGTATCACTTTCTGACTGTATAAAAATGAAAGACAATGCAACGCGGCGAGACGATGCGGAGTATTTCTATCTATCCCCGAACGTCTGATACCAAATGGGGACAAATGGGTATTTTCGTGTCATCTGTTCTCAAACTTATAAATGGGTACAGTACCAGGAGACCAGAAACATATCGAAGTATTTTCGTGGCTCGAATTCTGAGCGCTAAAGATTCACAAGTAGGTACCAGGGGATTGACAGAGCTGAAATTGTGAGCGGTTAGGATACAAAAGTACCAGGAGAACAGAAACATGTCAAAGTTTTTTCCGGGCTGGAATTATGAGCTTTTAAAGATTCGTATGTACCAGGAAGGAGACCACAAACATGTCACAGTATTTTTAGGCTGGATTTTTTTACCAGTAAAACAGAAAAGTGTCGAAGTAATTCCGGGGCTGAAAGTACGAGTACAAACAGCAAAGACGCACAAACTATTAGGATACCAGAAGAATATCAATCAGCAATCATGAAAGATATGTTTCCGAGGATGAAAATTCGAGGAAAAGAAGTTGCGCGCCAGCTCTAAAGTCTACGCAGACGATATCGCGGGCAAAGGCTAGTTAAAAATATTTCGGGGACAGATAAAAAAAAATATTCCCACCAGATATGAGTTTGGGGACAGATGACACGAAAATTCCCATTTGTCGTGTTGTTGTTTAGTTTTGTGTTTTAGCGAATGACATCCCCTTAATGATTTTATTTCGCAATTACTAAGTGCAGTGCGAGACGAATTAAGTGGAAGGATGTCACATAGCTACTTATGTAGGTACCGATACCGAGTATTACCTGTTACGTTATGTGGCATTCTTGAGGAAGTCGCACCGCATTTACACCTCATTTCATCTGCTCTGAACTTAATGGTAGCAATGGTGTTCAAGTCTAGGTCTAACCCTAACCCATTATTATTACATTTTACCGTGTAGGTCTTGCATTCAAGATTAAGCACATATTAGTGGAGGATTTTGCTTAAAACAGTTTTATTCAATAACACTGTTACAATATTAAAACTACACTCAGAGGATTCACTATTTATTTATTTGTCTTGAAACTAAGATCTGTAATATTTTTACGTCAATACTTCACTATAGAAATTGAGGAGCTCGTGGCTAAATAATAACAGCCGTACGGGTCGATCTTGAAGGTTAAGCAACGCTTGCCAAGGTTGGTCTGTGGATCGGTGCCCATCTTAACATACCGAGATTCCTCCGTGCCTCGGAAAGCACGTTACGCCGTTCGTCCCGTCATTTGTAGATCTTTGGCAGTCGTTACGGTTTGTCAGAAGACAGTAGGTCTGACTCCAGTCTTGCTAAGATGTACCGTGTTACCCAGTTAATGGGTTGTGGAGGTCTGGTAGGCAGCCGCTCCACGTAAAACACTGATATTCAGCTGAATCCGGTTTGACTGGAAGCCGACCCCAATGTAGTTGGGAAAAGGCTAGGCAGATGATGATGATGATGACTTCACTATATAAATAAAAGTCATTCTGCCACGTCTGTCTGTCTGTGCGTGATAAACTCAAAAACAACCGAATACATTTTCGTTATTATGTATAGATAGTGATGCATGAGGAAGGTTTAGGTGTGTAACTCATTCAGGTTTTGTGTGCATTGACGAATATATGACGATGATTGCCGAGCCAGGGCGTGAAGCTTGTTTCAAATAAAAAGCCGTAATTATACCTTATTGTCCTCGTCAAGGTTAACGACGTTATGTTGACAACAGTTAGGGTGTAAGGGCGCCTCTAAATTAGTCGCTAGGTGCCACGCTGCAGCAGCATGACAGCAGTGCGCCTGTCGCGCTGCTTTGTTAATCCATACAACCAATAAACTCAAAGTGCTGCGCGGACGCAGCGCGACAGCAGCGCGGCTGCCACGCGTTTGTTATTTGCATGGATTACCAAAGCAGCGCCCTAAGTGTATAAACCCATAGAATTGTGACATAGTTATGATCTATTACATAATATATTAATTTGGGTTTCTGTGTTTTAAAAACACAAAATTGGATCGATTTGCGTTCCTGGTTCGGAATAAATAAAAAGTCAACTTGATTCAACAAGTAATTTCTAGAAGATTGTTCGGTTGCAGCATGAATTCATTTCTTCTGCCAGGTGTACGGAGAACCCACCGACCAAGCAACTACCATCAATACGCATAATATTGACATACGACTATGTTTCTGGAGAACTAAGAGTGTATTTCCATGGAAACGGCCATGGAAAAAATTTATATGTTGATTATGATCTGTGGCGGGCTTCACTGTCCACTGGATCAAGGGGAACTATAGATCCCTAGGCAATGACATCACAGACGATCTCGCGAAGATAGGTTCCGAGAGGTAGCGCTGGACCCTTTACCCGCTCCCCCTTCCCCATAATTTTGTACATGGAATTGCCAGAGATCAACTGAACTTTGTGACAACAAATGGTCACAGGCTGTAGCCTGTAACCATTAAAAGTAAGTAAGTTTTGACTGCCTGCAATTTGTAAATTGCAGGCAGTCAAAAATGGTATCGTCAAGCCTATACAAGCGACTTACTAAACGACTTCTTAGCCCAAGTAGAAATACCTTCCGAACAATGATAGATGTAATCATGGGTCATTGCCCCCAAAAAACATCTTATCAAGATAGGCACTATAGGGAATTAGTTGCCCACGTCATCCAAAAAGTAACGCCGAGGTTGCCCGACGTCAACCAATTCTCGGAAGGTCTCTCGGAGGTCGCTCCGCCAAACCTGTGAAGCACCCAGGAAACATCTGTGCATTTGGGCGGAGCAAGGCTGGCTAACTTAGCCAGGACTGACTGAGAATGGGAGTCTAACATGGTGCGGATAGCGGAGTCTCTACTCTACTCTAATCTCTCCGTAGCAGGGCCTTCTCTTCTGGTTGGTTTGCCATGGCCAACTTTATGTAGTTCTATCGCACGTTAACAACCCTTTTTATTACTTTTTGAAGGATGAGAAATCATCAAATGACTCCTCCCGCTCTAAGCGGAGCAAAAGGGAGTGTCAGACTCTTACTGACTAAAACCCATCCGTGTTCCTTCTAATGCCCTTTGTGTTGCTGAGCTACGATGACTCTTTCGAAGAAACTCCGCAACGGTTTAACAACCCTAGCAACTTTCTTTAACATCATGCTTGGAGAAGCGTTATCATTTAAACGTTTCTCATTACGACGAATTACTAGGGCTGGTCGGCATTTGGAACAGAAGTGTGTGGGTGAAACAGCCAGTGCATAATATTTTTCCAAATTCCTAAATCTAAGAGGAGTCAAGCAATGCTAGATAGTGATTGTTCGATCTTATCTTAGAGATCTTATCTAGCGACAACATTTTACTTTCCGACCTACTCGCGAACGAAGTCGCGGGCAACAGCTTGTACAGAATAAAACAATCAACGCCATAGTCATCAAAACAATGAAGACTAATATTTCCATACAGAGAAGTCTGTATAGTGTTAAAATAACATGTTAAAAAATTAAATTGGTTCGGAACACTTTGCTAGTTTTTTGGAAGAGTATTTTCTCGAAGTGGTTTTCATTTCGATTTGATGATAGGTAACGGAACTTTTCAATGAATGATAACAAATTGACCAGTATTGCTGAAATTGCACGTCTGTTTATTGTTTACAACAGCTCATAACATAATATAACGCCGGTACGCTGAGAAAGGGTACGCAGATGTGATTGTCAATTTTATTGAGGGGTATCACCACTAAAAAGTGAGACATAAAACACATCGAGAATTTTGCATTCTCGCCAGTGCGTCAACCAAGTGTTTTACTGTATAAAAGATCAAACGAAAACCTAAAGTTTACGAGGCGAAGACTTCTTCTTTTCTTGCAAATATTGTAACTAAGTGCTGGATATTATTTACTGACATAGCATTACCAAGAATATTTAGTTACAGACTAAAGATAAAAACAGAGCAAAACATAAATACTGTGTGCCGAAATACTTTTACAAATGTGTATTGCAAATCATGAAAGAAAAGCGCTCACCGTTACTGCCGTACTTGGTCAAAAGTTGTAATGAGTGCCACAAATGGTATCGGTGCGAGGCACGTCCAACGCTTGCACACGCTAATGTGCCTCATTAAATACTGGAACATCAATTTGTATCTGCACCACGTAGAAGAGCTCCGATACCATCCATTTTTATTGCGCTGCTCCATCGGGACATTCGCAGACGCCGATTTAAACGAATCGCATCTCTTATCTGATGTTATTCATATAAACGTATTTTATGCAAATAAGTTCATTATTATTCTTGATTAATGATTAACTCCATGACTTGTACAAATTATCAAGAGTTCAAGGGCATCAGCATCATGAATTGACTCCAGAGCGGCTGTTAAAACAAAATGAGTGTATAATGTTTTCCAGCCACTGCTAGCTGAGGTTTAAAAAACATAATTCGATGTAATTAAACATCCGTGATGTTTGATTCATGGATGTAAGTTGACTCGATTGGATGTATCTAACAAGAACAGGTTTCGATACGATAATAAAGTCGATAATTTTTCCGATGCACCCCAAGAGATGCGAGTATTCCGGTTAGTTCCGTTAAGTCTTCAAGTAAAGTGGAATGTCCACTTATTACTTTACGTTCATATAAAATGTATGTTTCGCCCTTTAGTGCAAGCTCGCACAAAATTGTTGTGAAGCTGCAATCGAATATCATCTAAGAGATAATAGAGTATTGTATGGTGGATAAAATTACTCCTAGTGTTAGACACCTTGGCGCCTCTTTGTTTGTATTGTAACAATGCATGCATGGGTATTCTCTTCTTAATGTGATAATTAAAGTATTGTAACGATATACGGTGTACTCTCTCGTTACTACTTATCTAATATATTGTGAGTATAATGGTTCACTGAAGCACATGTGATATTTTTGTCAGGTTTTGGAGTCAATTCTCTTAAAAACAATTTCGCACAACTCAAAATAACTAATTAAGCTGAGCCGCGCGCCGCGGGAGGTTTCTGTATTCTGCATGCTACATGGTATATACAACTGCCTGAATGTTATTGATGCTTGCTAAAGCTTTACGTCAATAATATATTGAATTCGGGGAAAGTTTACGACTTTACGTTTCTATCGTATAAAGCTATAATTTTATTTAAATCATTCTGAACAGACGTTGCGTAAAAAAAATAACGACATACAGGCTGCGTAAAAAGATATCTCATAACTAAAGTATTTGACAAAATCTTTTACAGTTACCTACGAGTATGTACCCAGGATATTTATTTATATATACTTTATTGTTCAATGTCAACCACGTAGCAAATACCATGAGTTGTCAAAACACGGTTAAAATATAAATTATGACTTCATATAACATTATCTATTACCAATACTTTTACATACTTAGTTTACCGTGTCAACATATACGATTCACTGAACTATCGGGCAAAAACTTCCCATACCAAACGTTATGTTTAATTTTCGAAACGACAGTGTGACATAAAATCTTTTTCAGAAACTATTGGAATCTCAGAATAAAACTACAGGCGTCAATAATGAGTTAGCTTAGCACCTTTTTATCACCTAAACATGAAACTGTAGCTTGTGGAAGTTTTTACGTATTCGACCTTTACCAAGTGTGTATTTATTGACGTGTTTTGCTATAAACAAATAAAATTATTAGTTATTTCCGACGCGCTGTGGGAATGTTGGCTTCACGGAGCGCGATGGCAGTAGCTGATGGAGATTAGAGTCGTAGTAGTCGCCACCAATGACGTCCTGCGTCATTTAACTACACCCTTTTAAGCTGAACTCACTCCAAGTAAGCAGATAAAATTTATTTTTAAACTGCATACATAGATGTAAAGCTAACAGGTTCTGTATTTATTTATACTTGATACAACTTCCAACTTGCAATCTGCAATCTAGTACCTACGTAGTTAATGGATTTGAATATAAATGCGTTAAGTAAAATTATCAATTAGGTATCACACGCGAAAGCAGAGAAAGAATACACAAGTTCATTACTCCCTCTAATGAACAAGCGAAAGTAACTCTGAAAGAAATTCAATAGATTTCTTAAATTCATCCATTAAACAACAGGCAATGCACTGCTTAAACTGCTGGGCTTGCCTTGAAGCATGACATTTTATAAAAAGTTTCCAATATTATAAACTAAATTGCATCCCTTGAAGGAATCCCTTCTTCCCTTATCTAGCCACAAAGGCACAAAGGGATCAAAGAGTTACTGAAAAAGCAACATGTCTTCTTATAATTTGATTAGCTCGACTTGAGAAGTTTTTGAGTTGACTGTAGCTAATTACGAGTTGGTTGACAACATGTTGATTAGAGGGTGTCATAAACGAGTGAGTTTGTATATTTTAAGTATTTTTTTTACAAAAAATACAACCGACTGCCAAATAAAAAAAAAACACTATAAAATAACTTAAATTTCGGAAGTCGGTGTTTTTAGTTTTTTTTTCTTCGTGTTTTGACACCAGCTTCCGTTATTACAGTTATATTACTTCTTACTAATATTATAAATGCGAAAGTAACTTTGTCTGTCTGTCTGTCGCGCTTTCACGTCAAAACTACTGAACTAATCTAAATTAAGTTTTGTACATACTCGTAGATAGTCTAGAGCCTGAGACAGGACATAGGCTATATCCCGGGAGTATGTTCCCTAGGGACCACGCGGGCGACGCCGCTGGCAGAAGCTAGCTTTATATACTTTGTAGTGAGTGTTTTTATTTGGAAGTCGGTTAAGTTTATATTTTTTCGTAAAAAAGTTTTTATTTTTCACTTTTTAGTACTTGGACGAAGCGACGTCATCGTCTACGCAGAAATCACATCATCCAAGTTAGAAAAATTATAAAATAAAACCTACTTAACCTCGTAAGGCCCAATGACCTAATTTAATGACAAAAATCTTTTGGCACTCCGGCCCAAGACAGTTTTTAAAATCATCAAATTATTAATTATAAACACATCTCTTATTTTGGCAATGTCAACTTGACAATTTAAGAACCAATTTAATCAAAAGCATTATATTTAAATACTTTTGTACTTTACCAAAGTTCTGGGCCGCAACTACTTGCACCTATTTTTAGTACGTTGGGTCGTAATGTATATCGACCTAAATTTAGGTTGGGCCTTACGAGGTTAACCAAATGAACTAAATTTTCACGGGACCAAATGGCAATGGTATAACGCATCGAACTAAAAAAGAATCACAGAAATCGGATCAGAAACCTAGGAGTAATCGTTGTACATACATAAAAATCACCTTCTTTTTGGAAGTCGGTTTAAATTGTAGTCTGTTTTTCTGTTTAGTTTTTCAAAATTTTTTACCACCGGTCAATCGACATCGGATCGGATTTTTTTTATACAAGATTTTGAATTCGCCTGTCATTGCAGTTTTTGGTTTCGAAACACATATAGATAGACAACATGCATATTACGTATCTTGTCTGACCTACGTTTGATCGATCACTTCATGTTGATAATCCGAAGGAGGGTAAAAAACTTTAGGTAAACTTCTAAACTTACCTCGTCATTGTAATAAAATTAATTTTGGTACCTGATCAAATGTTTTGTTTTAGCACGATTTTTTTGGGAAAAAATGATTAAACACCCTATAGATTTATTAGAACCGCAAAAACCAATAACATCGTATCTCTTGGGTTCCGTAGCCAGAGCGCAAAAGAGAACCTTTAAAATTTCGTCTCACCCGTCTGTCTGTACGGTTATTACCTAGTATTACACAGCCTTTTTTCTCGAAAACAATTATTGGCACGAGGTATATTAATCAATGACATTTATTGATCCTTATTTAAAGATGTTTCTAAACGCTTAGTTGACACTTCGCGTGACCCAAGAGCTAGCTTTTAACGTACCTCGGACAAAGGATAAGCATTGCCATACAACGTGGCAATGCCGCCAGTCTTTTGGGCTCACTTCCAGTCAAATAAATGTTAAAAGTTTAAGACATTCGAGAAATCTGTAGATACTGTTCTAGGCACCGCTAAATAATCATGGAGTAGAAAATTAATATTTTATAATAATTTGATGTATGTAGCCGAAGCGTAATTGACATTATGAGAATTACGATATTACTCGTATCAAACGACTTTTAAAATATAATTTTTATAAACATGATATGTTTATTTGTGCGTTGTGCTAGATTTTTGGAAGAGGGGCTGGCTGCCAAATATCCTAATGTTACAAATTAATTAACTTAATAGTAGCGGCTATATATATGTCTCATTAAATACGCACCTCACGCATACCTCGCAATAATTCTGAATTCGCAACTGAGGTGAAATATTTAAAGTTACAAAAGCAGAAAAAAAATATTTTTTGTAATCTTTAAGAATTATATTTGCAGTCAATAAAACTTGTTCAAATACTCATCCCGACTACGGAACCATTAACTGTACGTGGTCAAACGTGTACCTGTCTGGTTTTAACCATCGGATGTTTATGATTATTTATCTCCTGCGAAAAGGGCAACGCAATAACAAAATATAATGGTTGGAGGGCTCGACAACCTTTTAATATAATCAGTAGCGTAGCTAGCATGGGTTGTCACCCCGGTGTCCTTGGAGCGAATAATGTGGTGTCACCCCGCAAATGACCCCCCCTTCCCCCCAAACAATTATGACTTGCGCCTGTGGCCTTTCGTTCTTGTGTCGGCAGTCGCAAGCCATGTTTCGGAAGGGGGGGAGGAAGGTGTGCCATTTGCGCTGCTGGTTTTTATTTTAAGGAATGTTCTTATATCATACTTACAAACAAAATCTTGAAAATAGCGAGCCCTAAATATTCTATGGGTTTCATTATGTCGCCCGTTAAGGGGTGACACCCGGCCGTGGTAAAAAGTCAATGAACGAGTATCGCCTTTAAATGCAGAAAACCTGAAGAACTAAAGAAATTTCTGCACCTCACCTCAGAAGGTTTTTATTGTATTTTGATCATTCATACTGAAATTGAAGGTTTTTGTTGATTCATACAGAGAAGCTCAGGAAAATAGAGAAAATATTTGTACCCTACTTCCGGTAGGTTTAATGCGTTAAACGTTGAGGGATGCCACCCGATAGTGAAAAACCCAGTCAACAAGCGGTCGGGTGTCACCCCTAAACGGGTGTCACCTGGTGCGGGCCGCTCCCCTCACCCCCACCCCTCGCTACGCTACTGATATAATCTTGAAATAATGAGAAATCAGTGTATGAACCTATTAAATAAAACTGTTTTTGATAGTAGGTACTTTAGACACCAGCTAGTCTATTCTGTAAGTAATCATTTCGGTATCGAGCTTCACCTGAGTGGCAAAGCTCACAAAGTGAACTTTATTACACAAAACATAAAGGTCTTATGTTTATACTCACCTCGGATTCCGCTGTCGAGACTCGAAAATGTTGTTACAGAATAGCACTACAGTTGACCGTATCCTAGATCGAGAACACAGCTCCTACTCTGACTTGCCTTGGGATGGTTTTGGACAGTTTTTATTTTTTTACGTAGGCGAAGCCACTGGCAGAAGCTAGTTCTTAATAAAAATAACTACTTAGTTTTCTATTACAGAATTGCTATAAATAACTTAAATGCGCAGTATAATCTGCAGGTAGTATCAACATATTCATATAAAAGTATGGATAAGATTGATCGTTGTATACCTACCTAATGTTGATTTGTGTCGATTAATCTTTGACGATTTTTTTTAATGTCAAAATAATGAGTTTTTATAAAGGAGATCTGACAAACTTCATAAATTTTTGAACCAAAATCCAAAGTAGCCGGCCAAAGAAAGGTGCACACATAAAAAAAAATGCAATCATAAGCTGTTATACTTTTTTAAATTTAATTTTATCAAAAAATATTCAAGTGTTTTTTTGACTGTTACAATTACATTCTGATTAATTTGTAAATTTTTGTTAGTAAAAATACGAAATAGTTTTATTTTAAATTTCAAACAGGGTTTTTTTATAAGAAAACACACAACATAGACTTTTTCTTGTTAGAGTTAAATTTAAAAAAATATTACAGCTTATGTTAGTGATCGCAAACTTTTTGTGATGTGTGTATATGCATATTATGATAGTACATAAGTACCTAAACATTTTTAATTACTACGTCATTCCTCTAAGTTCAATTAGTGAGTCACTACATAAGGTTAAAATGTACGATCTTAGTGAAACAAATTAAAGAATTTAAGCGTGTTTCGGACATCTGTGAGCAAATTCCGTGTCCCTATTGTTGGTATCCGTATTTCGGTGCGATACCGTTTCCTCCTCCTCCATGCATGCTCTCCTCAAAAGACTGTCCGTAATACCTATTGTGTGCACGAGTTTGTTCAATGAGCAGTGCCTGGTGATGGCCCCCGCCACCATTCGCAGGGTGTATACAGTCGCGGAAGGCGCCTGGTTAGTCTCTTGTCTAAACTTAGACCAAGCCTCCTTGGACTGCCTGCAGCCTGGTGCCAAGGCCCATCAGCGTTCCGCTTGTTTGTGGGTGCATTCTTGCAGCCATGAGCATAGCTGGATGAAAGGGAGTGGTACTATGGGTTCGGGTCCAACTGCCACAGCACCACATCCCCTCCTGGCCAGATCATCGGCCGCATCATTACCCAGTGATCCGCTGTATCCTTTTATCCACTGTCTTCCTTAGAGATTGGAGAACTGAGGAACTGTCGGAGAGTGCGAATGTGAGTATCCGTGACTCTCCTGACTTCTATGGCACGGACTGTTAGCATGATCATGATACACGCATTCCGCCTGGTAGACGCTGTTGAGGTTATTGGAGTAAATTCTCTTCAACTTCCGTTCCGGCGCTTTTTTTTTGATCCGTCAGTGTATATTCACAGCACTTTGGGACCTGAGTGGTCATCCAATTCTTGCGCTAAGACTATGTTGAGTTGCTTCTGGAAATGGTGCGTCTTTTGAGCTTTGTCGTTGGTTGATATGTCATCATGGGTTGCCGTTTAACAGCATCTTCCATGATGCGCGTGTGCTTGATTCTAGAGTCTGTTCCTTAAGTGCCAGATATGCAGAACCTGATAGCCGCTCGGGCCGCTACCTCGCACTATATGCTGTAGTACTGGTAGGTCCAGCAAGGCCTGAAGGGCCGCAGTGGCGCAGTTCTCATACTGCTAGTGATTGCCACAAAGGCCAGCCGTTGCAGTTTTTTGAGGTCTTTCCATGCCATCTAGACTTGTTCGCTTGTTCGGTAATCAATTGTGTTTCTCCTTGATACTTTGTTTCGGGTATTTTGGTAGTGCAGCCATAAGAAATCATCGTAGAATCGCATCTTTAAAGGCGCGATCCAAAATAAAAACGGCTTCTTCTCTCAAACCAATTGAAATCCATCTCTGCCTCTTACACAAAAACAAGTATCGTTTGACACATGTTTTTCACTTACAAATTCTTATTTATAGAAATATAATGTTTTAAACTTATGTAGTGACTTAGATAACAGACCAAGAGGAATGACGTCATATTTAAAAAGGTATTCATGTACTATCATAATATAAGCGGAATTTTCTTTGGCCGGCTACTTTACTTTTTGGTCCATTTGTCAGATGTCCTTTATGGTAGAGAGCCGATATTGTTTATGAGCAAGCATATAACTAACACGCGAAGTTGGCAACTGAGTCGAGGCATGGAGGAAACTAGGAGTTGGTGGCAATATTTACATATTTAAATTAATACTTAAAATGAAAGACTTTTAAAATAATTTCTCTTATTCTGTTAATATAGCTCATAAGATCAGATTTGATCGTATCTATCTATATATATTACTAATATAATAAAACTGAAGAGTTTGTTTGTTTCTTTACTTGAACGCGCTAATCTCAGGAACTACTGGTCCGATTGGAAAAATTCTTTCAGTGTTAGATAGCCCATTTATCGAGGGAGACTATATCAGGCTAAGACCAATAGGAGTGAAGCAGACGAAGTTGTGCGGGTCAACTATTAATTAACATAATAGGAGTACCTAGCTAATTTGATTGAATACGTTTTTATCTAATCGATCGCAAGAAGCGTATATGTGCACAACGTATAAGGAAAATGGATTCTAGCAAAAGCTTGTCATTTCCTTAGCATAATGAACAATATTAAGAGCTCCACTAAGTGTAATTGGGGCTTGAGCAGCAAAGTGCTCGGTTTATGCAGCCGCATAATTACATATAATAGGCCTGTTTCGCAACGCACGCGCATTCAGAATGCTTGGCTCCCCTGAGACAGAACTTTTGAAACACTGCCTAATTATAAGTTAAAAGGTAAATATTATGCGATTAACTTAAATGTTGCCTTTGTATTTACTGGTTCGGTTAAAAATATTGAATCGATTATTTCGAATTTTCTTTCCTATCCACCTTCATTTAAATCCAACTATCCGACAAACGTAACTCTGACGAAAGACGTGTATCCGTTAAAAAAATTAAAATTGCGGAACATCCTAATCTGTGGTTTAAGGTGACAGATTCCCCAAGAAACATATTTGTCTTAATTTTAGACAAGCTGTTCCACAAGTAACTCTTTCTCGGTGATGGAATTAATTCAAGTATCTAGTAGTCTAGTTAACCAGTACTTTTTTGTTCATCTCGTTTTAGTTTTTTCGGTAAAATATGAATGAGTTCTCGTTCGCTTCACAGTAGCATAAGTTTTTTTTTAAATAGTTAAATGAACGGTTTATATTTTCAGTATTTTTTATAACTTTTGCTATTTTGGTTTATATTTTGGACAGGTGGGGTACACACTTTGACACAATGGGCTTTATTTAAAAAAATATGATCATCAAAGCCGCACTGTTTTTGATCTTATCTCCGGAAAGCGAATTATCTGAAATACATCATTCGCAAGAGTTGATGTAAATTTACATACCTATACAGTCCATTGTCATTTTAACTTTTCCAGTACGACCTTATCGTAAACTAGCTGACCCGCACATCTTCGTCTGCGTCACAATTTTGAATGCTCCGCTCCTATTGGTCGTAGCGTGATGTTATTTCCGAAATTAACGTTATTTTATACTTTGTAGTGTTTTGTTTTTTTGGAAGTCGGTTTTATTTTTTTGTAAAAAGGTTTTTAATTTTTCACTTTTTAGTGGTACCTGCGTACCTACCACTAAAAAGTAAAACCACAAACACAGCGTACCGGCGTGATGTTATGTTATGAACTGGTGTAAACAATCAACAGACATGCAATTTCAGAAATCCCGATCCATTTGCTATCATTGATTGAAGAGTTCCGTTGCCTACCTACGAAGTTCTTCATCAGATCTTCACCAAATTAAAATGGGGCCAGTCCGGGAAAATACTCTTCCAAACACAAAAAGAATCGTTCAATTCGGTTAAAAATTGGCGAAAACATCGCTGAACAAACATTTTCATGGGATCCTGTCATCAGATCCGGACTTATACCTTCCATCATCAGCTCGGCAATATGAGATGATGATTATCAGGCACAAATATCTGAATTATGTTTGAAATTTCATGAAACACAATGTATGTACCAATAAAATTTGAGGATTCCCCTCGATTTTCATAGCATCCCATCATCAGATTCTGACTTGGCCACAATGGGACCACCTCTGGCTTTCGAATAAAAAAAGATTTTATGAAATCGGTCCACAATTGGCGGAGAAATCGGTTAACATACATAAACAAAAAAAAATACATACAGCCGAACATACAACCTCCTTCTTTTTGAAGAAGTCGGTTAAAAACACATATCAGATTTGGCAAGCGCACCGACGATATAGCGATAGCCTTCCTCAATAAATGGTCTATCTAACATTACAAGATTTCAATTCGAACCTGTAGTTCCTAAGATAAGCACGTTCAAACAAACTCTTTGGCTTTGTATATTGCTTTTGCACGAGTCTTCGTACGCGCATTTCGTACCCCTTATTTTTTCTCGTTCTCGTATAGCCTATAGCAGGGATGGCCAAGATCGACTTTTTAATAAAGAAACCCAGAGCGATCTGCTCATTTCATAGGTACTTCTTAAAATTATAAATGTAACAGTAGGTAAAGTTCAGTATGTACAATTACTAGCGACCCGTCCCGGTTTCCCGCGGGTGCAAATAATATAATATACTATCAAAATCCGTAGCGTAGTTTTAAAGATCTAAGCATACATAGGGACAGGCAGACAGCGGAAGCGACTTTGTTTTACGAGTATACTATGTCTAGTGATGCAGTATTTTTAATTTTATTAACATAACTGTTATACGTAGGTACCTAATAATATTTTTGCCTTGCCGCGATCGACTGGACTAATAACTGCGATCGACCGGTTGCCCACCTGACCTATGGGCCAGGCGTGGCTATCACATACAAAAAGAGTTTTTCAAAGCCAACTGGTTGTTCAAGAGATTAGCGCGTTCAAACAAACTCTTCAGCCTTATCTATTATATTAGTAAACTATCTTTTTACCCGCAACTTCGTAAACACTAATCCGGTTTTTGCCGTTCCCGTAAGAATTTCGGGAAATCCTCTGTTAGTGTTCAGAGTGTAAGGAACCTACATGCCACAGCTTTACCAGTAGTTTCCGCTGTGCGTTGTCTGTCAGTCCGTCACGAAAGAATTTTATAAGTAAATATAGGTTTTTTTTTTTTTTTTTACTATTACTAGGCACGCGCTTGACCACCATCTCACCTGATGGTAAGCGATGATGTGGTCGAAGATGGAGCACGTTGGCCTAGAAGAAACCTATTCACTCTTGACTTAAAGACTCCCAGGTTGTAGCTATCGGGAAACACAGACTCCGGCAGGGATTTCCGGGGGGATTAGGTAAGATTTTTGGAAAGTAACTTGTTATTACTCGATTAGTGCTTCCACATCGTTAGTCTTGTTAGGGATACATGATTTCGAAAAGGTTAAGGTAATACCGAATTTAATAAAAAATCGTTCCAAAATCATAAATAACGAGTTATTTCTATAATGCTAAAGGACATAATTAAAACTGAATGCTGTGTCAATATCAGACAAGTTAAAGAATTTGTTCAACACTTGAATGCTTTAATTATATCACTTTCTTCACTATATAGAGGAGATGAAAACTACCTACTAACAATATTTTACGACTATTATATTATAACTTGCCCGTTGATTAAATATGAATCTGTGCCAACATACTCTTTAGTATGATTGAATTTGTGCAGAATCGTAGACGATTGGTACTGCCGTCCATGCTGAAAGATATCTCTATCCGAGATATCTCTTTCTTTGCTAGACTTTTAATGCTAGCAGCTTGGAATACCTACATTTTTAATGCTTGTACAAAAGTATACTTACGCTGGTATTTGTGCACGCTGTAGGTAGATGTGCTATTGACTGATTGCCAGATTGGCAAAAAATACGCAGCTCCTTCAAGAATGAAGACACCGGTTCCGTAGGCCCTGCTCTCGCGATAATTAATTTTGTCGCCTTTTTCGGATCATTGTTTTTGCTCGCATATTGTATCGAGGCCAGCACTAATCGGGACACAATTACGAAGAACTGCGTCAGTATTTCATACATTTCGTTTAGTTCAAGTAACATAAATCGAACTATGCGGCTCTAGAATTAATGGGTACGTGTATTCCTCGAAATATTCATAGTGGTTTAGTGGCATCGCCCTCCCTATTACGGATACTTGATCTACGGTAAGCAGAAAAACACTGAATGTCCATGTGTTTTAAACTGAGAATCAATTGCAGAGGATCTTGTTGAGTTGTGTATAGAGGTTTGATTGTAAAGTAACATAAATTTTTTCATGCACTATGGGTAGCCCTTCATCTGTTTCACTGTCCATCAGGACAAACTGTCAAATACTCGCATCTGTTACGTGACCCTTGAAGCGCCACCACTGGTCGCTGCCATTGTTTTTGTCGTTAAGATGCGAGAAATCTGACAGTTCGTCTTTAAGGACACAAACATATGAAGGGATATTTTTATTTATACCTAAATAGTTTTTTCCATACAAAAGTAGGTTTTCACAAAACAGATAGTCTATACCTCACAGTCCGTAGAGGTACCATCTTTCTCAGTTCCAATATTTTTGGGCGTGAAAGCGTAACAAAACAATGAAACGTTTAGGAAGGTGAGTTTAAACAGATGACTCAAAATGCTGAATGAGGACGCGTACCATCGAAGGGGTCTAACGAGATGGTGCAGTCCGTCACAGCATTCGTTTTTGTACTTACAGATAGCATTTTATTTAAAACAATAGTGGACGTGGTCAGCATATTTACGGCGGAGACCGCGACGGACTCGTCTTACTCCGCCAATCAATGGCCGGCTTTACAATCCTTGTGGGTTTTATTTTATATACTAAGAATATATAGACCCCAGAATATTTTAGTACGTAGGCATTTACCCCGCTGATTGATCGGTATAGTCATTATGTAAAAGTAAAGGCATTTTCCTCATTAAAAGCTCAGCCTTTTTGTTGGGTTGTTTAAGAAAATCTCCAGGAATGTTAGTAACTTACGGTTGTTGACGTTGTTTTGGATGCTATCTCCGTGCTAACATTGTATCTAATACATAGTACAAGTTAATAGTTTTAATTGATAAAATCAGAATGAAATTAAGAATTTAAGGTTCTCTACGGCCTGTCTATCCGTTTTAGGTCAAAATTAGGTAAGCGTCGCTTCTCCTCGCCTATATTTTTTTTTTGCTTTCTCGACCCTTTTTTTTCGAGCGATATTATGCTTTTTTGCTCCAAAATCTTTTGGAACAAAATCTTCTGTTAAACGATCGAAGTCATTCACGTATAATGTTGCAAGCCTTTATAGAACCACTCTATCGTATATTAGAGTGGTACTATAAACATGTTAAAAAGTTTCACCAAAGTCATCATAGAGGTCACTCGCGAGCCTGGACATCGTCGTAGTTCTCGTAGTCGGCAACAGATGGCGCTGCCTATACCATTTTAAACATCGATTTGAAAAAATAAGACAACGTCGATTTCAACATATGAAATAATATCTATGCTGTTATGTAGATTTTTGGTAACAGGGCGATATACTTTGATACTATACTGCCTATTCCCTAGAAAACTAGGCGTGAAAATTAAATTAATAAGAGTTTCCATGGAGATCTACGCTTTGGCACGAGCAACTAGCTTTATATCTTTGACTGTCAGACATTGACTATTAAAAAGTGCCTGTAAATGGTTTAATTTAAATAAATGCTTTGGTTTTTGTGTAGGTACTTAAACAAGAAAGTGCTTAGCTTATGATGGGAACCTACTTAGTTGTTATTAATATCATATTTCTTACTCATATATTTGGTTGTTGTTACGACAAGCCACCGAGGAAAGAGACAATGATATAGGTTTATACTGAATTATTTATAAAATAACTATCGGCAGAAACCTATTAAGTGTGCTTAATTCGCTTGTAATAGTTCTAGATATTGGACTATTAAATTACACCGGAAACTCTATAATTGATGTCTATTATAACTTTATAAGCGAGTACCTACGATAGTTAATCGTAATCGAAGGTACCTACATAGAACGTATCGCGCATATCGCGCCGACCACGACACCTGAGCCGCACGCAAATTGAAAAACCGGCCAAGTGCTCGTCGTGCCACGCGCAGTGTAGGGCTCCGTAGCTGCTCGTCACAATTGCCGACTTGTCCAATACATTTTATTGGTTGGTCGGCTAATTCCCGTAGTATTAACTTGTAAAGCCTACTTAGCTGTGATAGTTTTCCTTTTAATTTCGATATATTTGCTACTACCATTTTTTTAATACGTTTTTGGGTTTCGTACCCGAAAGGTAATCAACGGAACCCTATTACTAAGCCTTCGCTGTCCGTCCGTCAATCTATCTGTCAGCGGACTGTTGCTCAAGAACCGTAATACAGTTGAAATTTTCAGAGTTTGTTCCGTTGTTGTAATAGGGTTCCGTTGGTTACCCTTTGGGTAAGGAACCCTAAAAATGAAAGGGTCTCCCATACAAGAAACGTTTTTTTTTCGCCTTATGGTACGGAACCCTTCGTGTGAGATTCCGACTCGCGTTTGGCCGGTTTTTTTATTGTTATTAATACAAACTTATCTGTCACTTGACTGATACCAAATTATTATACAAATATATCGTTTAGTACACGTGAACATATATCTATTTACCTGTTTATTTAACACCGTAAACATCTGATTCACATCCGTACACTTCATGCTGGTTGTCCGGCATTTTGCTGAATTGGAGGACCTATTCGGCGCAGCCGTGGGACACACATTGTACCTAATGGTTTTAAAATTGAGTTTCCTTTTATTTGTACCTACATTGTGTGCATCTGTGTGTGCCAAATAAAGTAGTTTTCTTTCTTCTCTTTTCTTTACCATAAATTTGTGACTCTTAAAAAATTTGCATATTACAAAAATAGTTTTCGCACACCCTCAATATTTTTAAACGATCTATCCAACGACACCCCACACCATGCGATATAGACCATAACAAAAAAAACATCGCGACTTTACATGTAGAGTGGGTAGGTACACAATTTTTTTTTTCAAGATTTCGATTAGGTACTACTTAGTGGGCGTGATTAATATGTATAGGTACCCATACCAAATTCCAATTTTCTAGTGCTAAGCGTCTCTGAGCTAAACCAAGGACAAACAGACGGACATGGTGAAACTATAAGGGTTCTTTGTTGAATACGGAACCCTAAAAAGCACGCACAAAGCCTATCACACAGCGCTCCAAGCAGAGCTTTACGTATTCTTAGTAGTTATCATATCCATTGCGTTATTGACCTTAATCTTTACAATTTATGGTCATTCAGTACACACTACCATAAACGTTTTATTGACAGTCGTTATTTGAACCCGTAGCTAAGACAGTTTTATAGCGATTCGATTGTTGTGCTCTGGCGCAGTCTCCTCAGTGCACGCATGCGCTATGTGCGCTCCAAAAGTGTCTCGCGTACCGCGGTCTGCAAAAATATTCACGAAAGCACTTGAAACCAATTACATTACGTAAGGCACAAACTTAATTTATGCACGGTTAAGATTGCAGTTCTTGTTGACGTAAGTTATAATAAAAAGGCGGGCACAGTTCCGCAAGACTCAAAACATAAATGTGCAAACAGCCTTTAGGTAAAATCAATAAAAACAAAGGACAACATTGCGAATTTGCTTCAAGCACTGAATCATTGACTGCTAAAGTTTTGCTGATATACTTTTCGCAGATAACGAAGTTGGTACAGATTATTATTACTCGGTATTTCGGCGATCGATTCCAGTGATCGCTGTAAAAAGAATCAATGTGACGGTTGGTTTAGTGCCTGCCGCAGTATTGCCGATATTTTATTTAAATTCCAAAGGAGAATATCGTGTTTCAAGTGTTGTTTTAATAGTTATATATATATGTATACGCTTATGGTAGGTATTTCCTTATCGAATGAAGAGAATGTATTTTACATTCGCGTCTTATTTTGTAAACACGGTGTTAAGCCAATGTAAAAAATGGAAGGCTATGTACGTTTATATGAACCCCACAGCTAGTGGTCGACATGGAGGACGCAGCAGTAATAATACATCGACGAGATCGCCAGTTCAGTCACGTTTCCATTGTTCGTGGGCGGCAGATAAAAAGTTCACAGAGAACTAATAATTAGTTTCAGGATCGAGAGTGAGCTCGAGAAACAAGAAGCTTAATTAGCACTCATAAAATAACTGGAAAAGGCAGAGCCAATAATACAGGGTTACTCCTAACCAACCGCGCGTCCCCACCTTGCTGGCCCATAGCCAGCAATTTGGGGGCAATCGGAACCTACGCACCGATCGATATTATTTTTTATCAGTTTATCGATTTTCGTAAATTATTTATACATTTTAAATATTTCAAAAAAATAAAAAAGACATTTAAAACATAATAATAGTAGCCCACCACTGCTCTCACAACGGTGAAGGAAACATCGTGAGGAAACTGGCATGTCCTAGAACCAAAAATTCGAAGACATGTTATATATACCAACACGCACTGGTGGATTCTCTCACCGAGAGGAGGCCTGTGCCCCAGCAGTGGGAACATTATAGGCTGATTATGATGATGATGATAGCCCACTAGTGTCGGGAACAGGATCCAAGCTAGGGTCGAAGCCCGGGTCAGGGCTTTAGGGAGAGTAAGCTCCTAACAATACAAGTCGTGTCCAGAAGTACCGCTTTCTGAATCAAGCCCTTGATCCAGCTGCCTAACGAAAGCCTCCTGAAGTGTTATTCGAGCCTCGTGACTATTGAGCCATTGGCTGATACGACTAGTGGTACAATGATTGAGGAATCCACATCCTACATGTCGACAACTTCGCGAGCCAAGTCAATATACTTGCATTTGTTTATCTTTCTCGGCTTTCACGAGGTTCTCGTCATGTGGGACGGTTATGTCTACAATCATTGCACGCCTCACTATTCGGTATACACACTGTAACAGGCTTCTTGACAACAATAGTCCTGTCAGTGATGATAGACCGATCCACGTACAATGTGATATTGCCATTTTCGAGAACTGGGTCGGGCGCAAACCTGCTGTACCTGTAATCCTGGCTACAAGATTGTGCCTATGTAAGTATTCTCCGTTAGGTAGACGAGAATAACCAGAGATATTGTGGCAAATTGATTCTCCTGGACGGTGACATGCCCGACATATGTCGACCCTTCACTTATTATTTGTTATTATTATAAGCAGTAGTGTTCCACTGCAGGGCAAAGGCCTCTCTTCCTTCCTTACAGCTCAATCTATTTTGAGCAACCTGAGTCCAATCCTTGTAGGTGTCCAGCTCGTCTCGCCATCTCCTTTTGGGTCTACTGCGTCGCCGGTTCCTGATTTCGGGACTCAATCTGTAGTGACTTTCGCCCAGTTCTCATGTGATATGCGGCAGATATGACCTGCCCAGATCCACTTCATTTTGGCAGCTGTGCTGCCCACGTCTGCGATTTGAGTTTTGGAACGAAGTATATTGTTCCTTGTACGATCTGTAATCCTGACTCCGAGGATACTTCGTTCCACTGCCCGCTGGGAGACCCTGAGAGCGGACTTTTGACTTTGCATTAATGACCACGTTTGAGCTTCGTAGGTGAGGATCACTTCATGGACATGTGCATACTCCCCGTATGCACATGTCCATGAGTATCCTTTTGAGGCAGAGTTGAAGTGGTTCTTTCCTTAGATTTTTCATCGACCAAATAGTTCTGCGTCGAGCAATTCTTTATCTGGGCTCTCCTGGAATGAGACTAGTTACAACGTGTAACAGAATAAACGCAATACTTCTAAGTTATGCTCATCATTATGAAGAGATTTTACTATGGTTTTTTTATCTCAGTGATAATCAATGTCAAAATGATTTAGTAGTATTTGTGACAGTTTACGACTGCGATGCGAATGCGAACGCAGCTCCTAAAAAAATACGAGAATAGCATCTCCGTTATTTGTTTTTGGATTTTGTGGTCTGTAGTATCGCTATTATTATAAGAAATCGTTATCGTTAAACCTTTGAATATGAGTTCTGTTTTGGAAACAATGTGTCTTAAACTTCAGTAGATAAGTTTAAATAAAGCGTGCTAATTACTAGTGAAGTATAAGAAATTGCATTCCAGGGATTTTTTTTCTTTAAATCAATAAGACACTCCTAAGCCATGCATGAAGTTGTCAGACAGGTGGCTGTGGTAGCGTTTTGGTATTCTATAATGATGCTGTAAGGCGATCATAATAGTAATCGTGGGTCTACTGCACACTCGTCTCCAGTATTTTCTGTAACTATTCAAAGGGATGAAACAATTTTTTTTTTTCAAATGGAACCGAAATCTCCATTTTGGTTCCTTTTGCAAAAAAAATATAAATTACGAAATTCGACTTCGTGGGGCAGATCATCTTACTACTCTTGATCCACTTGATTTCACTAGCACATCATCATTTATACGGCAGTGTCCGTGAAGTTACAGCCAATTTCGAGTTATATTCGCTCTTTGTCGTGTTATATTTGGTACTGGATAATTACTTAACGATCATGTAAAAACAATTACATCACTAGATCATTATTTTGATTTATAACCTTTCCATATCTTGTTATAATTATAATAGTGCGATATGCAAGCTCACAGTTTTGTTCTGTTAATGCAGAGAGAAAGACAGTCAAAACTAGTGATCATTCGGCAAGTAATCAAATATGTTAGACGTTCTTTGTGCTTAAACCAACTCGAAGAAGGCATAAGTTTTAAGGCATGTCAGTCAGTTGATGTGTATCAGTCCTACACACGATTTTGACTCCAATTGTAGGTATGACATTGTGGGAGGTGCCATTTGCAATGTCGAGCAAAGTGCAAGCGCGGGCGCAAGTCGCGTATCAAGCACTGATGGTTGTAGTGATAGGTCACACGAGCACGCGACTGTGTCGCCTAGGCACGGGCTATGCTCGCTGGCTCGAGAGCGTACCGCCCTTCGCGCTAATTTACTCCGAGCATAAATCTCGGAAGATCAAGCGCTGCATGTTGTCGCCATTCGTCTCCGTCATACGCTCGTGGACTGGAAAACGAACTCGATTCGGTTATTACAAAGCTCTAAACGAACCACTTTGAAGACTCATTAAATAAATTGATTCCATTCGATACGAGTGCAGGTTAGCCTTTAGACGATGTTTGTTTGATTAATACGCTTCGTGGCGGCGACACCGCGACAGCTTTTCGAGTAAACTTGTTAAGTAGATATAAACAGTAACGTAAACTTCTACGTACCATTTTTCAGTAATTGTATTATTGATTAAGCAAATGATTGATTGTGTAACAGAACAGAAATCTAAAGTTTAGTTTCGGCACGTTTGAGGCCGCCCGGCATAATTGCGTGACTAAAGTTTCGAGACGTTAGGTTCTGTATCAGGCTCGCAACTCATGCACTCATGTCGACGCGGCTCTGTAATTAATGAGACAATATATTAGAAATGAATTCGTTTTGGATCGATAGCTAATGGATAAAATATATCACTAAGTTTTCTAAAGATTGTATGCAATGAGTGAATTAAACGACACTAAGTTACTATCATAGACCGCTTTTGAGAACAATTTAAATAATCATCTGCCTAGCCTTTTCCCAACTAAATTGGGGTCGGCTTCCAGTCAAACCGGTTTTAGCTAAATACCAGTGTTTTACGTGAAGCGGCTGCCTACCAGACCTACACAAGCCATTAACAGGTTAACACTGTATTTCTTGGCAAGACTGGAGTCAGATTTACTGGCTTCTGACAATCCATAACGACTGCTAAACATCTTCAATTGACAACCGGGACCAACGGCGTAACGTGCTTTCCGAGACACGGAGGAAACTCGGTATGTCAAGATACCCATCCACAGACCAACCTTGGCAAGCGTTGCTTAACCTTGAAGATCGACCTGTGCGGCTGTTATTATTTAGCCACGAGCTCCTCAGAACAATTTAAATAATGAAGGTAGACTATGCAGCTAGGCTAGAACTAAATGCTTACAGCGTGTTTCTGGGAGTCTCCGCTTTTTTTGGTATTTGATTGAATTGACGTATATAAAAATTGCGTTCCCTGTAAAACGCAACACCATACACTGCGATCGCCAACCCGCCTGCCAAGCGTGGCGATTATGGCAACCAGGGAGGGTTGCCATAATCGCCACGCTGGGAGATGGGAGAGGCCCATGTCCAGCAGTGGATGTCTTTCGACTGTTATGATGATGATATAAAAATTCGTTCCTATCTTATTGACAGTTATATAAACTTAATAATAAACGTATTTGCTTTATGTCTAAACGATCTTGCTAATCTGATATGTTTATTTCCTCAGATGTTCAACTGACACATATTATGTAGATTACGTCGCGTAAAAGCCGCCCAATTATTGAAAACAAATTCTATGAAAACGTTTATAGTTAGTGACATTATTTGTAAATAGGAAACTTTGTTTATATTGGGGGTATTAGTAAAAACTTGTAGGTACACCATACCTTTATAGTAACATTTGTTCATGTTTTTCAATAGATGCAACAGGCATTATAGATCGTATTTTACAGAGAGCATGGCACTAACTATCGCGGAGGTTTCCGTGAGTCGCGCGCGGCGTCCATGACAAGCGGCATGCATGACCGCGCGGCGGCGGTGCGGCGGTGCGGCGGCCGGGTCACTATAAATATTGCTGTGTTGAATCCCGTTAAATTCCCCATTGATTGGGCTTGCGCCTCATTAATACTTTGGCACCTATTACTTTCATACAATATAGGTATTCGACAATTCGTCTACTTCCAAACGGATGTCGATGTCTTGAACGGTTCTGGAGAGACTGAAGTATTTAATATCGATGCTAATTATGGTGCAGTAGGTACCTACGCTTCAAATTACTTCTCCAGAAGTTTTATCACTCTCTCACGATCGGGCTTTTCTAACGGCTATCACATTTTTTTAATTAGCTTCCAAAATAGAGCCCTCATAAATTTTATAGCAACACAGAGGTGTAACGTAGCGTCGGGCTAGTCCGGCCCGCCGCCGTCCCCCGCGCCGCCTCGCCGCCGGCGTTCATTTGGGTATCACAGTTTTACGATAGCATTTATGATTGATTAATCAGTGATCCCAAATTTGATCGCTTCCGCACTTATTCTTCTGATTGCAAAACGTTTTATTCCGTCTACGTCTAAGACTGATTGTAATTTGTCTGTTTATGAGCATGATGTTAAAATTACTGGCCGAGGATATTGACATCGTAAAATTAAAACTGTCGTTACATCAAATTATTATTCAGTGAATTCGTAGGATATGGTCTAGTCAACGGTATCATATACTCGTACAAAGAGGGCGGGAGCTATTTGCTGATACTCGTTACTTCAAGTAAGGCCACGCGCTATTGTTCTGCTATTGTGTCTCATAAACGGCAAATCGAGTTTTCGTTACGTAAGATTTATGGGTATTATTATCAATACATTGGTTGGACGAAAATGGACTTATAATTCAACTTTGTTCTACTTTTGAATCATTTACATTCAGTAGGTACAACTAGTTTGATTCATTTAGATTGTTTGAGCTTATTTTGCGATATTGGCTTTCGTAATGCAACTGTCATACGTGGAGGTAAGTCATAAATAATTGAGTTCAAACATACGAGTAGCTTCCGAGATAAGTATCTGTTCCACAGAATATTGGTCCGGCAAGAGATACTCGTGCTCTGCCGCCGCTCTCGAATCAATAGCGCTGGCGGCTAGCGAGGGATACGCACAGAGGAGATAGCAAAAGTCATCTCTGTAGCTAAGCTTAAGTCTGAATGATGCATGAAATTGAAGTTGTCGAACAAGGAAACCGACATATATATATTAAAATCTTAAATTTAAAATGTTGCGCAGGAGTTCCTTTTATAACGAAAGTGAAAAGAAGAAAGGGTAATTAGCAGCCATCCCATTTTTTTTCTATTCTTCGTCTTAATAATGATCCCCATATAAATGCGTTTCGATCAGAATTCAGCAGTTCGACTGCGTTAGAGTTTGTCTGGAAAAGGTCTTTAGAATTACAGGTGTTTACAGAGATTTTGTCAGTTGTCATCCCATACACGGATCGAAAAGGGGATAAAAGTGTGATTTTTGCCAGAGAAAAATATTCACAAAATAAGCTTTAACAGAAGAAAGCAGCTAAGGAGCAAGTTAACGGCATCTATTATTATCACAGGCTTTTTATGTTAACGATAAACACTAAAGCGTTGTAAAAACGGCAGGTCTCGTCAGTGTCATATAATGTCCTCGTTTTCTAAGAAAACTTAGATGTTTGATAAGCGGCAAATGTTAGGCATCTTGAGTCGTACCCTCTATAATTTTCTTTGACCCTGTGTATGGTATCTTCTGAGGACAAAAATTATACAGTAGAGAATACGATGATATCAGCCGGGCATCTGACCGTATAATATTGCAATAGCCATTACGGCCACACCGTAGCATCTTCAAAGTGCCTCGTAAACGCGCTACACGGCTACTAGAAATGTAATTTAGCGGTACTGAGAAAGAAACGATGGCTATCTTCAGATGAATGAAGCAGTGTTAGTGCACCGTCACACTTTTTTTACTGGCTTAAGGTGTTCTGGAAACTTATCTCTCAATCACTTGCCGTAACTGTATGTTATAAACTTATTTTTCAGATCTGCCCGCCTTGCTCTCGCTCCATAAAACTTTCGCAACTTGTAACACATACGACTCGTACGACTCGTGCGCAACGCCTCGCGCCACCACTAGCTGTATATTATTACCTCGTTGTTCGCTGTGTGACAACATTATATCGTTATTTATCCATTTTCCTCTTCATTAACTATCGTCATCATAAATAAATAAAGGAGTTCAAAAGAGCTTGAATAGATAACTCGACCAAAACCGTTAATAGTTTATTCATTCGTTTTATTTAAGCATATTACCTTTTTTGCAATAGCTGTTTGCGATATATATATAATCATTGGAATTATTACTTCCTTACAATCTACTCGTAGGTACATGGCTGAGTTTGAGTACGTTTCTGCAGGAACATAGAGCAAAGAATCGCGAGCGCTCTCCGAGCTCTGTGCGCGGAACGTTAATGAATGCGGCGCTAGAATGTGTGTTCATAAAAGAATCAACACAGTACATAAAACAAATATTTCGAACACGAACAACGAGCAACGCGACAAAGACTGGCGATACTTTAATTTTATTTTAATTGGTCCGAGCGAGAGTGACATTGGACGCTGTCAGATTTAAGTCGTGTTCAAGGTGATAGTCGAACCAAAATGGCGACTGGGCTGGCATTTAAATGCCATGCATTTTTAAATTCCTTCGACGTTCGCAATTAACAATTCGACTTCGATTACTTTGTCATAAACGTGCGCGTGTGTGTCGCTCTCGACTTCGCATCGCGTCGCCCGTTAGGAAGCTGTTCAAGAATTCATGACACTATTAATGTGGGTATTAACTTTATGATTTCTGTGAATATCAAAAACATTATCAACAAAGTTTACGAGAAAGATATTAGTATCTTGCATTCTTTGTGCATAGCAAAGCCTGCATAACTAGTGTACTTACGTACGACGACGGGTGAGTTCAATAAAATAGGATCAATATAACATTTATATTGAGTTGAGTATCTACTCGCCTACAAATAATTTTGCTTTACACTTTATTAATCTTGGTGAATAGTAAATGCGTTGAACTCGCGTTAATTATGATTATTACGTGTGATTTAGAGCTTGTACAAGTGTCTGTATTTAAGTAAAAGCCGTCTGATATTGTTATGAATGTTGAACTACGAACACGCTGAACGAATACTTCACGGATCTAGTCACGAAATTGTATTTAATCGGAACCTTCCATGTTTGTGTGGCAAGTGGTATCAATAGCCTGTTGGTGGCAATTCATTATATTGTTCGTATGCACATGACCGTGTGCTAGTTGATGATAATCGTATAATGTGGGTTGTTCACTCCTAGTACACGTGTACTTACCTATATAGTTAGCTAAGTAACCTAAGCGAACTGGGTGTTACCCAATCTTAGCAAATTCCTAGAATGAACTTGGATGCTAAGAGCCTGAAAGTCAATTCAAGTCGCAATGATGCAATAATCTACATGTTTGACTTTGCTCTAGTGTATAAATAAAACCCGTCTCGGGTATATAACTGTATCGCAGACGCTTTTAATCCTCACAGCCCGAGCCAGCTACAGGTATTTAAAACACCACTTCTTACTGTTTCCAGCTTATACTTATTAGTTTCAAACAATTTCAATGGCGCTTGTTAAACGTCAAGTGACAACAACAAATTTTCTTAAAATTCATAAAAGATAAACACTAGATTTAATGTTATTAATTTTCATGTGTGTATTTCATGCCTTTAGCAGCTTAAATACTTATGAGTTAATAACTAAAGGATTAATTAACGTTAGTGGCACTATGTAGTAGCAGGGTGTAACTATAAGTGCGGAGTGTTTGTGCTGGTAACACTCGTCACTCGTGATGCCCAGTGTTATAGTAACATTGCCGTAACGTATAGCTTACTTATGTAATAACTAGCTTCTGCCAGTGACTTCGCCTAAGAGTATGTCGAAAATTATCCCACGTAAACATATTTCCGGGATTATAAATATCCTGTGCCCTATTTTAGGACTTAGTCCCCTCTGTGCCAAGTTCCGTCTCGTTCAGCTGTCAAGACTCAACAGGTTACAAACAAACAGACAAACACAATCCAAATTACTTTCGCTTTTATTTATAATATTAGTATCCGTTTTATTGTTCCGTATCCAATGGGTGACCAACAGAAACCTTATTACTATGCCTCCGCTTTCCGTCCGTCCATTCGTCCGTCTGTCCACCCGTTCGTCCGTCCGTCCGTCTGTCTGTTACCGGGCTGTATTATCAAGAACCGTAATAGGTAGACAGTTGAAATTTTCACAGATTGTGACAACAACAAATAATAAATAATATGGATTATGATAGGGGAACCCTTCGTGTGAGAGTTTGGCTCGCACTTGGCCGTTTTTTCTGGTGTTAGTATCTACTAACAGAATTTTTCTAAATTCTGATATAAGAAACACATGGTCATGACAGTATTCTAACTACAATTTATATCGGATTTATTTTAAGTAGCAGTTATTAATTTCTTATTATATTCTGGCTGTGATCAAAATAAAAGAACCTTCCGATTAAAAAGCAATGATTAGCTATGCGATCTTCCACAGATGCTCGTGCGTAAACATTTTATCGCGGTCAGAACTTTGTGGAAGCAATAATGCGAGGTTGCAACAATTATGCTAAGTCTGTTTATCATCTGTGTCTGAGTCACTGCAGCCTTTCCTTTTATGGTTAACGCAATTAATTTAGTATTTTAGAAATTCGAATGGCGCCGAAGAGGCGACATTAATAGTACTAACAAACAACATTGACAGTACATTTAATAGTAAGCGCTTAATCGAGCACGGCGGGATGGCCGCGAGTCCGCGACACATCCCGTCCTCGCCGACAATCAATTATCCACAATCCATAATCACGAACAATTAATTTTTTTTCGATGCAGTTAATAGGACTGCGCTTTCGTCGGTTATTTTCTCGATAAGGTTCAAATTGACCCGCCTGCGGCCTATGTGAACAAAACAAGTAATTTACGGCACTCGATACATTACGCTTTTTATTATTATTCTACTCTGTTGCTTATCTTATTACCGCGGGTTCCTCGACGCGACGTAATAACAGTGCGCGTCGTACGCTGCAGCGCTGCTTGCCTGCTGAGATGCTAAGCAGCGCTTCATCTGCTGAGAGTTAGCCGGGCTAGCCTTCTCAGTAGGTGTGCTCTCGTATAATTTCATGTTATGTACCGTTGAACAATAAACATACAGTGTCCGTTTGACCCATCTGTAGTGTTTCTCGAGAGAACATAGATCCTCACGTGTACACAAAGGGGTCTTTTTTGATAAATCGTTGAAAAGAAACAAAGGGCGCATAAATTTATCGTAACCCCTAGGGCTTATCATGATCATGTTGACTTTCTCCGAGTGTCGATCCCGCGCGGCGGTGTGCACCAGCGTCGGTGACGTCACACGCGGCACCCCCCCCCCCCCCCCCCCCCCGCTGCCCCGCGCCCACACTGTCAACAGAAAGCTACATTGATCACAGGGTACCTAAGCTACCTCAACATATCTGTCAGTTTCTTTGAACTTGTACCTTTACTCCCAAACCCAACCTTAAATATAAAGTTAGATTGATGATAGGGTCCTGAAACTAGCATTATCTCGCTTCCAATAGGAACGTACAATTTGTGTTGATTCTTGTTAGATAGCTAATTCTTGTTATCCAACAAGAATCAGAATGAAATACATTAATCAATATGTATATAAAACTTTTGCGTTACTGGTGACTGACTGGCGCCCGGTGTCTGAGGTGTTTATCGGTCGTTTATCTGTCCGGTAAGGCTTTTTGTCATATTGCCATTGGTTAGTTAGTGGTAAACGAACAGATTATCGACCGAAGTACCTCAGAAAGTGCGGGTATGAGTGACTGACTGACAGACAACGCACAGTTATTCGAAACTATTGGGCGTAGACAGCTGAAATTTGGCATGTAGGTTCCCTACACTCCGTATGGTAGCACTAAGAGAGGTTTCCCCAAAATTCTTATGGGAACGGGAAAAAGCGGGGAAAAAAAAACTAGGACTTTATATTTTTCGTCAGCCTGCTTTTTCGGTTCAACAAAACCATCTAAAATAAATAAAGCGATTTAATTTATTAAATTGTTTTATATACTTATTTTTTCATAATACAGTTATTAAATGTAATAAAAATCTAATAAGATTGCACATTTTTACTTTACTACCATATCTAAATACTGTTTTGCAGACTTGCAGCTAACCATTGGGTTTCATTGAAAAATAATTCTGTAACGTTACACCAAAGGCCTACCTGTGTTCAAGAAGGTGAATGACGGCCGTTTGCACAATTTAAAGGGGTGCCGCTCTCCCAAGACTATCTAGCAGAATTTCAATAGATCCATTCAAAATGAAAAGGGTTGTTTTTTACAGGGGAGACAATGTGTAGACAAAGCATTCGATGACCACCGATGACCAGTACCCGAATGACCAGTGTGGGAAGCTACGTTTATTTCTCTGAGAAAGCTTGACCCTTCCTTTGTGTCATACATTATAGATAAATATGATAGTGCAAAAGCAAAGGGTCACTACAAATAAAGAATGCTCGGTACCTACGGTGATTGTTTATTTTTTGCACGGCTTAAAACGGTTAAATGAATTAATAAGAGAGATAAAAAATCTCGCTGGAACTTCCCATACATATATTTTTCCACCTATAATTACGTGAACTCGGCATGGACTCCTCGAGATATTTTCGTACGCACGACGTGAAGGGCTTGCACAATCACTGTTCAGGCGTTTCTGAGAAAAGCAATGTGATAAATCGGACCCTCCAATTATTATTGCATTCGGTGCTCGAAAGAACTCACTATAGGTAGGTACTTCTGGCGATTATTGACCAAATCGGTTCATGTACTCGTTACGCCAATCATACTGGACACCTATGTACGGAGCATTTTGATATGATGACGCGTGCAATATAACATAAATAATAATAAATCACTGAACCAAAACGTAGATATCTGAAATTAAATGAGTGGTTATTATAATTTATTTTTAATGATTATGTAGATAACAATCACGAGTCTCTACAATACAAACATTTGAACAATTATGTGGTATGTATCGTTGAGATACGCAATGATGTCGAATTGTACAGGTTGGAATAATCAAGCAGTGAATTTAATTGTAATCAGTAATTAAGTTTTAATTAGACTCATTAATAACATACATCAACTCTGTTCGATGAGTCTCGATTGTAGCTCCTTATCCAAATAGAAGTTCATTATATAATGGTATGGGTAGCGTGGGTACTCGATACAATATCTATTTAGAATCCTATCGGGCGGCCAGTAGCGGTGTGCTACACTAGTTAGCGTTATTTGACTACTTAAAGATGAACATGGCACATTATCTGAGGCAATCCATCTCACCGAGTGCGCTCCTTTAACTCTGTGGTCGCCGCTTGCGAGTGGGCGCGCCGGCCATCCACTGACCGCTACACATATACTCATAAATATAACGCATAATTTTGTAATTATGTAAAGCGGTAAAAAACCAAGTCTAAATCGTTTGCTATCTGTAACGCAATATAAATTAATGGCCGTTATAATAAAATACATAGACGGCAAATGTTTGAAGCATTTTCGGTCCCAATCAATTGAAGTAAGTGTTCTACTTTTATCAATTAATTAAAATTAGACGATATATACTTGACTCGGCAGACGTTATTATAAGTCGTGGTCGCATTATAGCTGCAATTTAACTGTTTTACACACAAATCACGTTAAATTAGTCGCTAAGCAGCCAAGAATATTAAACAGTATCTAATGAGATACGATCACTCATTAATCATATTTTATATGAACTACTTAAATAAAATCTAGTTTTCAATGATCTTATAACGTATTATTGGCATATTATTACTTTTAATTTTATTTAACTACATTCTCTCGGTTATATTAATGGTCAATAAAATTCGAGGTTTAATATTAAGTCGCAAAAAATGTATGCACGAATAAAGCCGGAAGGAGACATTCCAAACTTCCAAGGACTTGAGGTGTCGTAAGCGGCAGACGATAACTGGAGATCTTTTATTGTTTTGTAGTGATAACGTTGAGTACAAGCATGGTAGCTCTCGTCGATTAGCTACCTATTTGTACATCCAGGTGTCAGAGGATTGTTGTGCGGCGGCGCTATCGCACATATAATTAAAGCAGCGCCGCTGACTTCCGTGTCGCAGACCCTGCACGCCTCTCGGCTTCACTCAAATTTGACTTCTAATTACTCGACCACTGCGCCACTGCCGACGTTTTATGTTTCCTTAGGCCATAACTTTAATTAATTCTAACATCGTCCGAGCTTTTCTCACGCTGTATTATCGTAATTAAATTGTAGTGTTTAAGTTTCTTCTTTTTTCATTATATCTTCTAGGCAGGCGTGCTACATCTTCGACCACATCATCGCTTACTAATGGGTGAGATAGTGGTCAAACGCATAGCTATCAATGGTAAAAAATAAAAAAATTGATGAAAAATAATGTTAAAATATTGCGTGTGTATTCCCAACACACGCAATATTTTAACATTCTGTCCGTATTCATTCAGTATAGTGTAGTAATATACCTAGTATAATTTAGTTTAGAGTTCAGCGTAGTACCAAAATCTTCTTAAGGCAATCCCAGACGTGCTACGAGTACGACTACGCTACGTAGCGGGAACTACGCGCTCTCGTAGAAGCGTAGCAAACAAAGCAAAGAGCTATCAATATTTAAGAGGAAACATGGGCGGCGAGACAATGTATGTAAAAAGTCATAATTCGAGGTTTGGTTTTCGACTGTTTTCTCCTTTAATATTGGACTGATTTAAGAGATATTTCACAAACTGAATAAAAAGGATGTATACTTCCAAATAACATCGTGGCAAGCTCTAATTCAGTTGTACAGGTATGCGTTAACACTTTTATACTCAAATGGAACTGATATACGCGTCTTATATAGGTTTTTTAACGCTTTAGTGTTATTGAGATATATCCCTATGTTTCCTTTTTTGATTAATAGTTGCCAAATTTGTACACACTAGGGCTCTGTTGAAGCGATTTATGGGACAGTTTTGGGCAATTTTTATTTTGTTAGGGTTCTAGTGCTAATACGGTTAAAAAATCATCAAAAAGGAAAACATAAAGACACATTATATATACTTATTAATCAGTTTGTGATATATCTCTTAAATCGGTCCAATATTGGAGGAGAAAACAGTCGAGAGCCAAACCTCGAAATAATGACAAAGTCTCGTCGCCCATGTTTCCTCTTAAGTCAACTCAATACGTCATACACTTAAAACTAATAAAATATGTGAACTACAGCGATAAAATAGACTAGTTTCTAACCGTTGTTGCATGACTGAGTACAAACTTTGGCATGTACCAAAGTTTGTTTGTAGAATTAAATTTTTATTTTAGGTGTCAATCCTTTATATTGGCTACGAAGCATGATTTATACACAGTTAATATAAATGGGAGGCATTTTTGTTAACTTCCTTCCTTCAGCTAGCTAGCAGGTGTAGAAAAAAACCGGCCAAGTGCACGTCGGACTTTCGTGCAACAGGTTCCGAATAAATCTCATTTTTGTAATTTGTTCTCGTTATACATTTTCCTGTGATAGGCAAAGAACCTGTATTTTTCCAAAATTTTAAACTCAGTAATTTCGGAAATTCGACCATCCCCGTCATCAACGGGTATGGTCGAATGTTCAGCTAGTTTCATGAATAACTTTAAAACCGTTAATTTTAAAAATATGAAAAAATATATTTGAAACACTCAAAGTAGGTACGCCAAATTGACAATCAAATTACAAAACATAAAAAGTGACCCCATTATCAAAATGTATTTATTTTCATTAACGTCCGTGTTTGGGTCTCAGAAGATTTTATGTGAACCAAACAACTGAATCGGTCCTGATTCGGAGAAAATTGGCTGTGACAGACAACCGTGATTGTGAGTGATTGAGTGATTCTATAAGGGTTCCGTTTTTCCATATTGCAGTTCGGAACCCTGAAAAGAAAGTTCTTGTGTCACTTAAATGAGTTACGACTGTCATTTAACTGACCGACCTCGATACAATGTAGTGGAGCACCTATCACGCGGCGCGTTGAACTCTAATGTATAGAGATCTGGACTTAGCTGTAGAAATTGATTCTGTTGATTCGCTGATTACAAAAATATTTATAATTAATTTTAATGTGCAATAAATTATAAATAATTGCATCAAACGTATAGAGAAGGGCTTCTTATTGTTTCGTTAACGGTTTAGGCGAATACGACTACATTACAAATAAAGTTCCATATAAAAAGCTTCTGTTCAAACAATCGGCTACCCTTTATCATCGAACAAAGAGGAAGAGCTGCGATGTCACCCTTCTCCGAGCGGGCTGGGCGCGCTCTGGCTCGGCGCTCGCAGCGTGGGGCGCGGCGCAGCAGTAGCGAGCGACGCCGCCGCCGGACCGCACCGCCGACCGCGCACTGAGCACTCGCGCCGCCGCAACCTGCTCCCGATCGAACCCCAGCCGTCAGAGCGTAGGGTGGACCGGACACTATTGTGCACAAGTGACCCCTATTGGACGAGCGTGACAACTGACCGGTACCTGACCGCGTCATGCAAAACGCCCTCGGACGTTGATGCGGGGATGCCCAGCTGCCTTCTCGGCGACCAGTTCTCAACTTGTTCCACAGGTATTTTCGATTATTACCGTGACCTGTTCTTCTTGACCACTGCTCACAATGTTTAAGCAACGTTTTGAATCATTATGATAACATAGTGAGCCGTAACGTACCAGTGTACGATATCGGACGTATTTAATTGCTACTTATTTGACACTTTGCTTCCCACAACTTGCTACTGAATGTGTAACGTGTACTGATAGTTATCTAGTGTACCGTAATACAGACGAGTCTTTGTATACAAGCAATGATCATTTAATGTAATATGCTTTGATTGAATCTGATAAATACGATTATTTATTTCGAGATAATGTCACTTTATTTGAGATATCCAAAATCTCGATCATAAAATTATATTTATAACAAAACCGGCTTTAGTGCAACTTATACCTTATTTATAATATCCTTCAGACAATCATTAATTAAAATTATGAATTTATGGTTTAAGACATTTACTTCTCAAAAAGAATACAATTCACTAAGAGAAATACAAGTTATTCTTAAATACTAAATACGTTGGCATGCGAAATGTAGGTACTCGAACCAATTAGTAGATAGTAGATGCACAATACTTTTCAATGTTGTAGGTAACCAGAAAAAAAGTACATATTTGTTGTGTAAGTGAAGTTATTACGTATCGTTTCTTGAAGGAAATGGTAATTACACATTGTCCATTGTCTTCAAGAAACAAACTTTTTACTTATGATTTTTATACACTACATTATTGAGACAAATATAATTTTATTGTGATTTTAATTTTATATTCAATGCTGGAGCTTAACTTATTAAATTAAATGCTTTTGTTGATCAGAGAGATTTTTATGTTATTTTATTTATTTATGTAGCTACTTCTTAAACTAAAGAGATGTAATTATTTTTTGTAGATGATTTAAAAGCTTTACTTTACACGTGTAAAGTAAAGCCAAAAAAGTATAGGAGAAAGAAAATACATGTGCATGGAATAATAAAATGGAAATCTGCAACTTTTATGACAGTCTTCTAATTGACTGTTATGTCGTTTTTGAGAGAAAACTGTATTATTTAAAAAAAAGTAGATTCAGTGAAACAAATTATGTAAGTACATCGTAAGAGATGTATGATAATGATTTTTTTTCACAATATCTATTGATTTGATCACGTTGATAATTTTGTTACCAATTAATACAATTAAATATCTCGTACGTTTCAATCTTTTTAGTAGGCTTTAATTATAATCCTTATGTGATACATCGTTAGGATCTTGAAGAACAGGAAAACACACACGGAAATAAAACAAAGTACTATTTTTTTATCGCTAAAGTAATAGTTAAGTTAATGTTGTTATCACTGTCTAATGTAGATACTGAACCTTAGCCGGAAGATAAGGGAACTTCACATAAATACGGTCCAACTGAGGCGAAACAATTTTTCAGCTGAAGTAATCGAGTGGGATTTGATCAATGAACTCTGAAAAGTTAACAGTTTACTAGCTATTCGCCTGGCAAAAGAGTTTATTTTATTAATAAGCCGAGACTATAGACAGCTTGATAGTAATGCAAGGCGTTTAAAATATAAAAAAAACACACCGGTATCGGAACAGGACCCAAGATATAGGTCATAAAAATATTCATTCAATGCAGAAATGCAACCCTTGGCATGTACCTACACAGTGACGTAACAAGTCATGTGTCTAGTTGTATTTGTTGTTAGCATGACTTGTAACTCAGCAAAATTGCGGCAGATCATTTTTTACTTGAGCTCCAACCGATTCCCTGTTATTTGCTAGAATACCGTGTGTTAGGAAGAACAAAAACACGCGTATCCATTTAGTAGTGACGCATAATTCGAAATATATTCAGATAGTCGGTCGTGGCAGATAATTAGGTGGTAATATCGCGGCAGCACTTCCGTGTCGACCGCCGCGCTGCGCCCGCTCGCGCTCCTCAACAGATTTATAGCAAGTTTGACCGTGAGACCTCAAGCGTAGCCGTTTTTTGCCTAATGCGTTATTTATTAAAATTTGATTATAAAACAACCGACGTTAATTCTATAAGTTGGACTCATGTCAAATCTTAGAATATTATACATAAATATCGTCAAGTATTGGGTGCTTAATGAATATTTATGTGTAATGTTAATATATTTGTTTATTCATAACAAGAGACCTCAATTTAGCTAATTACTATATCAGATGTGAATAAGGATGAAGGTTGATCAATGTAATTGCTTACGTCTAGGCTTGTACGTTTGACTGTGTATTTTTATGTCGGTAGTAAAGTTAATTACGAGTTTAGTAAAAAATCTCCGCTATATTTAGGCAACTTCGGCGAATAAATCTGTCCGTGTTTTCCGTGTTGTGCCTACTCAGCATTAGTGTTGGGAGGCGATTGATGTTTAAACGTTAAAATGTCACGTAATATTATTACAAAGACCAAAAGAGCCGCTAAAGAGCCTGATGCGACGAGTGGTGCCATCATGCCATGTACCACGACATACATTAGAATAGTATTTTCGAATATCAAATATTGGTTTTGGCGGCGGTCGTTGTGCAAACAATTAATGTTTATTTCTCTAAAAACATCGGCGCGCGACCGCTCACATTTTTGTTTAGATAATAATTGATTTTTTATTTACTCCTTGAGTGTTGCCGCAGCATCACTACGGCAAATAGCGTCAGGCACATTTTCTCACGGAACGCGGATAAGCAGAATCACCGTCCGCGTCCGTTATTGTTTTCTTGCGAAAAGCTCTCGGAGCGAACATAGCGTGCGTGCGTGGAGTCGCCCGTGCTCGTTGCTCGTTGCGCTGACCGGGCGCGCTCGGCCGCTTGTGTGTCACACGTCAGATCAAATACACGAGATAAAACTCAAACTAATGTACACTCTACTCAAAGCTTTTCACAATCACCGGTCAGGGCAATAAATAAAGCTTCGCCGAAGAACGGGAGCAATTAATATGGGCGCGCCCGACCGCGTGAAAGTAGCAGACGTGAGTCGCAGAGCACATGTGTGCGGCCGCGCCGCGCCGCCCGCCCGCCGACCTGGCGGTCTGCACAGTGCACGCACGACACACGCGCGTTGGCTCGTAGGTGGAGCTCTATTGCATCGCGCGATGTATTATATTCGTAATAATATGTTAATCCACTGATAGAATACATTGTATATATTGTGGAGGTGTTACACTTCTAGCTTTTGAGAAATAAATGACATATTTTATTAGTAAGCAAAGTCGTAATGTCTTCCAAATATGGATGTATAGCAGTCCAGTGCAAATACTGTAAATATTTGTAGGTAGATTGTATTTTTGTTACTTTTCCTTGTCATATTTACTGCGGGGCTGATGTCGAGGTGAGCTCTTAAAGCCACGTTTACATACCTAGATGAAGAGATTTTTCGACGATTGAGAGGTTTGGATGTCTATTGGGTGCATGAGAACCTACAGCTGGTATGGATATACTCGTCTCTTGACCTAGAAAGTCTTCTCGTGTTGAGAGGCTTATAGTTCAATAACCTAATATTTAAGATAATACTTACATTAAAAAAAGTAGTTATCGGTACGAAAATTTAGTGCAAACTGCAGGTAACTCTGTGAAGGTACACAGACAGACTCATGACTGATAGCTTTCTGGTCAACTTTAGCCATATAATCATATAAGGAAGCTATGACTACGCGCCGAAATGACAGAGGTATAAGTACCGTATACGTTGAAAGCACCTAAATTGCGACTAATAAAGAATAAATCATAAAGTGATATCATAATAACAGACTACGCTGCAGTAAAGTTTAAACGGCGCATACTCGTAGGTGTACAATTACTACCACATCCAATTACTTTGTTGAGCTGATATTCGGCTGACCCACATCGAAAACATTTTGCGATAGTGCCGCCTACGCATATGAGCGACATATCGATATTGGCGTATCGCTGATTTCAACACGGCGATGGCGTGGAGCCCCGGCGAGTGCATGCTAATACGTGCCGAGGGCGCGGGCGGGCGCGCCAGCGCCAGGGCGCGTCGCTAGTGTATGAAACTGTGTACGGACACATGCTATGCAATTACCATTTTATTAGTTGCTTAGTTGCCTGTACTGTACAATAATTGACGGAACATTATAGATATATGTAGGTGTGTCAAACTACGGTCAATCGTGGCGGGAATCGATGCACCAACTTATAATTTTGGCGTTGGCTTTGAAGAACTTTACTTTTGTTTCAAATAATTGAAACAAAAGTAAATAATTAGATTTAGTTAAAGATAAAATTACTTGTAGTAATAATTACCTTCAGTACCTAGGTACCGTCAGAGGTCTCCGTTAGTTGCATTTTTAGAGATAATAACTGCATCATCGTAGCTGCCCGCTACATTATAGGTAAGTTTATACCTTCCACAATTCTAGTCGCGATTGTGTCGCGTTGACGTCATAATATGTAAAGGTTAATAAAGAAGGGATATATAATTACGTGGGTGTTCATTGTATCCTAACACAGCGTGGTGTTTTTGTGTTTATTTAGCGTGTTCCCGAGAATCCCACGCGCGCTGTATAAGTTTTTCTAGGTACGATGCGCGAGCGCAGCGCGGAATGCGGCCCACAGGCAACAAGACTGCGCTCTCTCGGACGCATATTCAAGGGTAGGCACTAAGGCTAGGCATGACTCGAAATGTACTACGTTACTCTTTAGAAACCGTCTATGAAGTGGACTGATGTTTACACATACTTTGCAATCAAGAACCGTAGCTTTTCAAAAACTGATACATAGAAAGAAAAGGTGCATAAAAAAGTTGTGAAAACGTAAGTTTTATAAACATCGCCCAATTTTCGCGGTTACAAGGATCCGATGGCAATCGCGACGCCCTGCACCGCTGGGACGCTGACACACTGCATGCGTCAGACGCAGCGCGGCGCGGCGCGGCTGCGGGCTACGCGCCGTAGATCATTATCGGACGAGTATTTATTGGTGCGCGCTTTCTAAAGCCCTGCGCCCGCGCCGAGCATCTCCCGCGACCATAAAGCTGGACACTCACGAATGTCAAATGACACGCGATATTACATCCAATGTTTGTATTTATTGCAACTTCGCATCGTCAACATTATCGTCGTCTACAAGTGAATAAGCCTGAGTGGCAGGTGTACGTTTGGATTTATTACGAACTTCCTTTTTAGTAAAACGTTCGATGGCAGTTATTGTTGGACATTATTCATTTATCGAACGTAATTAAAAATAATCGGCTACCATGGGTTGTCCAAGTGAATTTCATTATTTCTTGTTGAGTAACTTTAAAGCTAAATAAGAAAACTTTCAAAAGGTCGAGCTGGTATAATCATTTGAATAGCTATCGTCTCCGCGGTGATAGCTATACTTATTCACACAAGACACCATTTGTAACAATTAATTTTAAAGTAATAGATAATTTTAATGTTGTAAATGTAGGTATTAGGTATGATGCGGCTTTTACAACGGAACTTTATTTATTGCTTTCTTTTACTTATAACGACTTCCAATCTCTTAACACTCGACATGTCGACTTAAAACGCGACGAGACATCTACCTACACATTCTCAATAAAAAGGTATACTACATCGTTACCCTGTCAACAGAGGTTTTTTTTTAACAGGAGCTATTAATGTGACTGTGTGCCATGCAGCATAAGTCCAACGTATTTACCATAGATACTGTACATAATTTGTTGAGCAGCTCGTGGCCAAAATAAGATCACAGCGGTAAAGGGTCGATTTTCAAGGTTTAGCAACGCTTGCCGAGGTCGGTCTGTGGATGGATCTTAACAGACCGAGATTCCTCCGTGTCTCGAAAAGCACGTTAAGCTGTTGGTCCCGGCTGTCATACACTATACCTACTTTTGTCAACAATTACTAGCGCGCCAAAGTACCAACAATTAAATTAAACAAATCATCGCCAATTTGTATTCAACTTTATAACATTAGTACGCAAGTAACGCAACTAATAATAATCGTATTATTAGCAATGACGCTGTATGAACAATGTTATTTCGAGTCCATCAAAATACTGCACCTAATCAATCTTGACACTTGCATTTTGATTATTCCTCGAAATATCGAGTACCTACATTTATGCCACTTTGAATACAAAACAACTTATTTAAAGTGACATATTAATGTAAGCTCATTTGGTGTCAAGTTTTTTTGCTTTTTTAAAAAAAGTTTTATATAACTGTAGGTATTTATAACTTTGCATAGTCGTAGGACGACTGATATCTATATGAAAATTTCTGATTCCTGTTCGAACAAACCATTTTTTTATTTTTATAATTTATTCAAGGATTTAATAGGTAATAATCGAGTATGAATGGAATAACTGAAAACCTGTAAATTGTTATTCGTTCTGCTCAAATCATTATGATCAAACTTACTTTTGGAACAAATATCAAATCGTGAAAAAATCACCTGTTCCCTACGACTAGTAAACTTGTTCCTACGTTTTGTGGATTTTTGGGGATACATAAATAATAAAATACGTTGCCAAAATGTGTAGTTTAAAGTGTGTAGACGTGTTGATCGTGGTAGAGCAGCGCTCGGTGGCGCGCCCGCGGTGCGCTCGCAGGTACCTGCGGGGAGCGTGTGAAGTCCGGCCCGCTAGGGGTGCGTCACAAAGGAATATTCTAATGCGCTCCTGGACGCGGCTCGCATGAACGTGCATTACCCTATGACCATATTATTTTAAAAATCCAAAGATAATGGCTCATCGGGGCGATTCTTAATTTTTTGTCGCTTTCTTATGCGCGACCCTTTACTTGGGTCCGCAACGCTTTAGGGTTTTTGTGCAACCGACGAATGTTGTCATTAAAGCGAAAATAATTAATTATTTACTCGTACTATAAAGACGTATTTGAATGGAATCTTTGAATTATAATTAATGTAATAATTCAAAAAATAAGGTTCGTTTTATGAAATGTAGGTATCTATATCTAGGTATGATTATTTCGGAATCAATAATAAATCATATTAGAACCTATTCGAAACGGCAAAAAGCCCGCCATAACACCGACTTGTTAATATCGATAACAAGTTTTTTTCAATTAAACAAATAAATATGTTAGATGATTTTTTGCACCAACATGATTAATTATCGCTGTTTGCGGTCAAAACTTTTGCTCGCGATGAATTCCCGTTGCGTTAGATGAAGTACAAATGCGGTTAACAACAATAATGAATTAAACAGTGTCCCGCGGGTCCATAACCGGTACTTATGACACTTTACCCTGTAATTTGGCAATCATGGAGTGGCTGGTCGCGCCGCGCGCACTGGGCGCTGCGCAGCGAGCCGCCGCGCTATTGTGCGCCGGCCGCTGACGTCACAAGCCTGTTATTTGCGGTTACTTGCAGGTGTTTATAACATTATAGCTGTGACATGAGATTAAGTGAAACGAATAAACTGTACAGCTAGTCTATATGTATATAGTCTATTCTGTAATAACCATTTCGATATCGAGCTTCACCTGAGTGACAAACCTCACAAAGTGAGCTTTATTGCACACAACATTTAAAAAGGTCTTACGTTTGACGTAATTTGTTACTCACCTCGGATTCCGCTGTCGAGAATTCGAGATACGAAAATGTTGTTACAGAATAGCACTACAGGACACGACGACGCGTCGGTTAGGCTTTCCGAATGTCGCACTTGTACTTCCTTCAACTAACCACTAACGTAGTTACCTACCGCGCGAATATGTTGTTCATTTTCTAAGCGCTCAGGTCATCCTTATCTATGTATTATTTATTTTATCCTTACATTCATATATATTATTAAAACCATCGCTGGATTGTATAATTTTTACTATTAATCAAATATATTATAGGTACGTGATCGTGACAAAGCTCGCATAAGCTTAAGTCGTAGAAAAAGCGTATTAATTTATTCCGTTGCTTTATAAGGCCATCTCGCATATAAACAGTGTTCGGTGATTTCACACGGTGAGCGGTGCACTGACCATTGTCTCCCTTGTCATTAAAAAGAAAATTGCGAACCGCGCCATTGTTGAGCGTTCAACCCTTTGGCCTGTGGCCGTGAGCCTCACGGCGCCCGGTAATATCTCACCGTTGTGACAACCGCCCGATGGGGAGACTGGGGACACACTCATTGTTTCGCAGCATCCGGGTCCCGCAGAGAATTTATGCTCGCCTGTCATAACACAACGAATTTACGCATTGTGAATCAATACAGTGATTTCATCAATAGACAGCCTTTGTTTCTGGGTGTCGAGCTTGCGTAATGTATTAGATATGTCAGCAAACTGTAATGTGTAAGTGGATACTTTTAGTTGAGACAATGGCCACTCATTTATATTGTGCCAATATATGATAATAAATTCGGACAGCTATAAAAAGCTTCCCGACGGACTCTAACAGAGTTGAATAAGAATATCAGAAGTAGTCGAACTAGTGCTATTAGATTATGTAAAAAAAATATAATAATGCATTTAAAGTGTTAGGTATTGAGAAAAGATCAAATATAAATCTAACAAACTTAGTATTCAATATATTAAGACGACAAAAGTCCACGAGCTGTATAACAAAACATATTTTTATCTCAAATGGATGATGATGAGATAGGTATAAAGACAAATCAGGTGGACATTATTGTTACGTGTCTTTTAATTTAATACAACCATTCCCTGATTGTAGGTGGGCATAATATTACACGCAAGTCGATTCGATGGCAGTGCGACTCAATGTTTTTGGTGAATAAATTATGTACGCAGAACATATAATTTATTGGACATAGAGTTACAGTCATACGTACCTACAGGTAGGTGCAATTTATTGCGCGTGTTCGTAAAGCTTGCCTCTCAACAATTCTTGTTTACACTCAATACTGTAATTTCATAATTCAAGCGTTTAAATGCATAGCTTTTCGTGAGCGTTCGCAAAAAAGCGTACAGGCTCGCTGGAACGCCGATTACGGCCCTTAAAATAACATCGTACGTTTAAGTTAATGACAGACACACCGACAAAATGCACTTATAATTGCTTATACAAGGAGTTTGGGTGAAAAATTATCATTTATTATGGTATTACGGCGAGCTTCTCCCACGGGATCCTACGCACGGTAGGTACATACGTAGGTATATAGGTACCTACCTTCTGTTGCTGAATTTGTTCGAAAGAATCACCGCGGCCCTGGAAGCCACGCAACGGGCATTAGGAGGAACATGGTTGGCTTTTTTGGTCAGTAAGGGGTACTTCCCGCTCCGCCCAGAGCGGTAAAGTCATTTGAGGATTTCCCATCCTAAAAAAGGTACCACTAATTACTATACCGTATCGCAATGTAATTAATATTGAATTAGATTAGTTTGAGGCACAGCACTCCTCGAGGCAGATACTTGCATCGCACCTACGTTTTGTGTTGAAATAATGTATCGGATTTACAGATTCCAATCGTGCACAAGTATTAATGTTAATTAATTTATTTACACTGCATTAATAAATAAACATATATATCTATTATGAGTATGAGTCAAGGGCGCCGTCTGCTTTGCCACATTAGATACCAAAGTGACACTCGCCCGATACTCACTAAATCTGTGATCACGAGACATCGATTAGAACTTCTAATGAATCTTAAAACACGCGTACCTAACAATTAATTATATTTCTGATTATAATTGACTACTGGATAACAAATATTTAAATTATGTATTGATTTTATTAGAACACAAATAAATAGATATATCTAGATAGAAATAAGGAGTAGGTACCTACCATTATTTAATTAGAATTATCTTGGTTAAACACATGACAAAATACTTTGAATAAAAGTAAGGGAGCTTTTTGGTTCTGCAACCTTACACAAAGAGCGTTCCTGAAATGTTTTTCTTTTCTGTTACATTATCTGTGGTTTTTTAACCCAATCAGATACCATTAGGTGTACCTACCTACAACCCTTGTATTAGATAGACGGCGTCAGTTAAGGGAATGGTTCTCGTATGAAACGTAAACAGTCTACCAATTATAACAGTATAGCAATATATTGAAAACTGACTTCATTACACAGTAAATCCAAGACAAGACAAAATAGTTTCGACGGGCAACGGTAATTAATGATGTGAAGAATTAGAATGCTGTCAGTTACAGATACAGGTGTCGACTAGCAAAACTTTGAATTTTGCCGTTATGTAATGTCACGTATATATTTAATGCTGGAAACATTGCATAAGCAATTAGCAGGTCTTGGCTGTAGACATACATCAGTACCAGTAGCTGTGCGACTAGCTAGAGCCGCGGCTCCGGCTGCGGCGATAAATTCCTGCAACTAGTCGGTCGTTACTAGCCAATAATCGACGTTGCATATTTGCATAATTGTGCCCGCTAAGTGTCCGTATCTACATAAAATTGCGTCTTTTTCATGACTCCTCTATATTTAACCATGATGAAAATCGCTTCGATCAAAATATTTCCTCTGAACCTCAAGCCTTTTAATTAATATTTTATTTTGAATAAATTTCGACGACGATCATTTTATAATGACGGAATGATTTTGATAATATCATTAGTCATTATCATTATACATATTATTATGTTCAACATGTATCATAAAACTTAAACTTTATGAAGTATTTCTGTGAATATCAAATAACAGATAGGAATCTTATTCATTATTACGTCCTACCATTTGATTCTGAAGTCTTCTACGAACGACGCTGGCTCTACCAACAGCTTCTCTTATTGGCGCATTGAACTGTGAGCAGCGAACTAATTAGACTGTCGGAAGTTGGTAATAACCATCGACATTAAGACCAATAGTAAATTAGAACATTGGTATAAAAAGGGTCTACAGTTGAAACATTTATGGTAATAAGTTTCGTGTTTTAGTTCCATACACATATATGTAGATGGCGTTGTTGATGTAAGCAGGGTGCAAATGAATATTTATCAACTTATAATAGCCTGAATTGAGATGTTAATTAGAATTGAGGCACATAAACTAACTCTTAGAGGTATACTTTATGATTGTTGAGAATGAACAGTTTAGAAACCATTAAAGTATAAATACTTAACAAGTCATTAAAAGTATCGAGAAAATTAAAGTTTACGACTTTATATAAAGTGCAACACACAATATTTAGCAGCATTATTAGTAATAGATAATGTATTCAATGACTTCATGACAGGACATGCGGTAAACGAGAACGGAAGATGGAAAAAAAGTGTAACAGAAAACAATTTTATTACAGAGACATTTCCGTTCGGCTCGATCGGAGATAATATTTAATCTTGGGACCTGAACAGAGCTAATCTAATTAGATTCCAACTAGTGGAACTAGTCGATAAAAACGGTTATGAAGTTGGAATGGACGCCGCTACTGAGCGACAATTATATGTGGATATCTGATTGCCAGTGAACACAGCTTTTATAATTCGATACTAAAACAAGTGCACAGAAATACAGCTTATTACGTCTAGTTAGAGGCAATTCTTGTTTCGTGCACTTAGTAGCAACATGAGTGTACAATATGTTGTAGTAGCAAAACATAGACTTAAATAAAAGGAAAACTGGGAAAAGTTATTAAAGAAGCTTATTTTAAACTATAACCACAAAATACTTCAACTCAGAATTGCTATTGCCGTGGCGTGACGTCTGAGGTGGTTAAGATGCATTGCGGCGAGCTATTTGTTAAATGTTGACGCCGCTGCGGTAATGGATACAGTCGCTGGAACTAGCACCAATGTCCGTTTGCGCTTGTAATACACTAATGATAAATGATTCAGGGGATTTCCTTAAGCACCTTTTGCATTTAGGTTCACCTCAAGGCTCTTGAGAACAGACATAACTCTCTCGTCGCTAGTAGTTTCACTAATAACTGTTGCAAATACAACCTAACGTACTTGTACGTTCATAAATAGACATCACTAATGCTGCTCAGTTTTACACAGGCTCTTGTGAACAAAGTTCGAGGTTTCTTTTTAGGGTACCGTAACCAAAGGGTAACCAAGGAACCCTATTACTAAGCCTCCGCTGTCCGTCCGTCTGTCTGTCTGTCAGAGGGCTGGATCTCAAGAACCGTAATAGGTAGACAGTTCAAATTATTGTGTATTTCTATTGCCGCTATAACAACAAATAAACATTAAGGTTTATGGTACGGAACCCTTCGTGTGCGAGTCCGACTCGCACTTGGACGGTTTTTTTGCAGTGGTCTCGTTATCTGAAGACCTATATTTATCTGTGTTTGGAGCACATGTAATTCTTCCGAACCTAATTATACTCCATGTAATTTGTGTTGGCATAATTGCATTGTGAAATGGTATGATAGTGTAGCGGTGGTGGTGCGTCGCACGGTTCGCCCGGGGGCGACTCGGACGGATAACGGAGCGCGGCTGAGAAGCTGATTTATCGTGGACATCCACCGAACCTATCCGATTTGCATTTAGATAGCGCGGCTGTGCGCCCGCGCTGGTGCCGTGCGGGCGGCGGGCGGGGCTACCAGCGCCGTTTTACTCTACGTAAATTAACTACTAAATTATCTTTCTGCAAAAAACAGCAACAGCTATTCATCCCACTAGTAAGATTTAAACATACTCTGTTGATGCTCTATCATCAGACTTGCACCTTTAATAGCGCCGTTAAAGGTGTTAAAATTTGTTTATAAAGTTGATTAAGCCAAATGGAAAAGACCGTATAATTTGTAAAGCGCCAACCACGTTCCTATACAAAACCAAAACATGAGTCAGTATGGGTATGTTAAGAGCCTAGGTCTATAATTTCTGACAGTTCTTAGCATTTAGCTCCCCGAGCGCATCGCACACTCTCCTCGTACCCCACGCAGAAAATTAAAAATACGCGAATAAAGCGAGACCCGTCAACGAATTCAAACCGTCAAATGACACGTGTCGCCCGCATGAAAATTATATTTACATATATCGGTACTCTTATAAACAACGTTTTTAATGTTGGAATAAAATAAATATTCAAAGTAGTAAAATATATAATAAAATTATCTTGTTATATAAGGTGGCCAGATCGGATGTATTCATTAACTTTGTTTTGCCACCATTTAGATGTAAGGCCAAGGTTTACAGTTTAAAAGCCTCCATTTTATTTTAGTCAGTTTTCATAACATTGACAACTTAACTTCGGTAATTGTGATTAAAAGTTCAGATACAATTGAAGAAGTTCCATTTCATGTTCATCACTGACGGTATGTGAAGACATTCGTCTTTATTAAGACTTGTTCAGTGCACAGATTCCTTTGGAGGCAGCGGAATGGACGCGGTTTTGATATAAATCGCGAGACATTTTGTAATTGAAACTAGTTGACCCGCGCAACTTCGTCTGCGTCACAATTTTCATTACTGCTCCGCTCCTATTGGTCTTAGCGTGATGGCATATATATAGCCTAAGCCTTTCTCGATAAATGGGCTATCTAACACTGAAATATTTATTCAAATCGGACCAGTACTTAGTTCCTGAGATTAGCGCGTTCAAGTGATGCAATATACCTGAAATCCCCAGGCTTTGAAATGGCAATACCTATTGATTGCTTTCTAAAAGTATTGTTTGAATTCTTCTAAAATTAGTTAGTGGTATAATAGCGTAATAATATCAATATAATTACAGAATTTTTCTGTTACTGATGTGTGACTGACAGACAACGCCCTGCCGAAACTACGGATCGTAGAAAACTGCATTTTGGCATGAAGGTCACTCACTCCTTGGGGAGTGAAAGGGAGTGGTGTAGAGGGAGATGATAATAATTAAAAAAAATACAAATGACTTCCAAATCGTCATCTCCCTCTTGACCCAGTTCTGGAAATCTTGCAGACGTAGTTGTGGGAAGGTTGTGGGCAGAAGCACGTACAAGCCCGATTTAGGTAGATCATAAAGTCAAAAATCATAAACCAAAATATACAATCCCAGGTACTTTAAGAGAAAAAAAAACGGCCTTACTTACTCGCTTATCAGTATCACCTTAAATAACTTACGTGGAGTAAATATGTATATCGATTGTCGATTATCATTGAAATTAACGGTGTTTGTTTGTGAATTGTGATTAGTATCGTAGTAATTACATTTAGTATTAGGAGCACATTCCGCGAGGGCCGTTATGGTTACGTACCTGGTAGTGGACGGTTGGCGGGAGGCTGGCGATGACGGCGCTAGTTATACAGTCAGACTGCTCGTAATTTATCTGCCTCCACAATTAGTAGGCGCCGATTTGGCGCATTAAGTATAACCTATACTTCCTTTAGCAACAAGCAGATATCGAACGTATTGAACGGTCGCGGACTTTATCTCACAATAGTTTTCCTAACTCACGCAGCCAATTTTTTGCCGTTATTTTTTATATCTAAACTGTTCTTATTTTTATTTTTGTGTACGGTGTGCCCAAGTATATTAAGATATAATAATTAGGAAAATTTTAATTCTTGCAAGTTGGAACTTTCCTCCAGCTTAAAAGATTCCATTATATGCAGGGATGGTACATGCTTGTTTTAGACAAAAAAATTAACTTAAATAAAATAAAACGTGTTCATCATCATCATCATCATCACATCAAAAAGTGTTAATAAACCTCAAATACGATAATATTATCTCAGTAAAATTGTGAAAACGAGACAGTTGCAATGAAACGCTAAACATACCAATAAACTTATTTCGGATTTGCACGCTACTTTATAAAATGCAAATCATATTCTATACTGAAGTACATATTAATCGAAACTCAGCGTATAAAATATGGTGTCAGTGGACGTTGCTAAATGTTTTACAAAATGGAAATCGCAATTCAGACGGCTCGCATGTGTGGCGCGCAGCTTATTGCAAATTTTCTTCGTGAGAGCATTTAATCCTTCCGTCAAACAGATGTTATCCACGGCAAGCAACCAACCACTCCGAGGCGTAAAAGGAAGAAGCACACGCCCCTAATTGCGATATATCCCCGAGTATCTCCTACAATATGTAAATAGGCGTTGGAGGTAATTAAAAGCTTATCTCGCGCCCTGCCATCGCGGCCTCGCTGATTGCTTCGTAAAATGATTGACATGCTATTTTAACAGTGTACCGATAATGAAAACGTTCATGCACAATTTAATTCATACTTTATTTATTGTTGACAATTACTATTTGCACAGGATAATTGATCGCGTTCTCACAATTGTCAGGCTGCTGACGAGTTGTTTGCGACTTTTTTAAAGCTGCGTAGCCGCGAGGCGCGGGCGCCGCCGCTGCGCCGGTGTGCGCACCAACTGTGTGCGCAGGCGCACCGCCACTTACTGCGACTATACACTACTTTTATTATTTGTGTCACTTTTTTCGTACAGAATTCCAGATAAATTATCTTAATACGACAAATATTTACGTATTTGCTTCACAAAGCTTATTGACTTGTCTATCTGTAAGTACAGGTATTTCTTAATCGTCTTGAAGAAGATTTTTTTAGGCAGTGGTTAGAACGGTTTTACGTATTAACTGCTAAATGACGATGTTTATTTAGCGGTCCGGACGATCGTTCTGAGCTAAGAATGGAATTTGTAAATAACTTTAAGTGTCTGGCTGGTGGTACGTATACTCGTAGTAGGTAAGACATCAATAATAACCGTGTTTCCGCTGACTAATGTACAGGGCCTTGCCAGTTCATCTAGGTAAAACAATGCGATATCAAATCTGAATGCATTAAATCAGCATTGCCATATTTCCGTGGGCAGTGTCGCAGAACTTGTAGATCTTTGGGCTTCGCGGTTTAATTATAGTCTCTAGAGTATAACATAATCGGGCATAAATCACGGTATATAGATACCTGCCAGGCGCAACCTGCCGGCCGACGCGGGCGCACAATGCTCTGCGCCGCGGATAATTTATACCTTCATGGTGATTTAACGACAGCAGCCGAATCTATCCAAGAATACGTATCAAAGTTTTTACTATTGCTGCTTTATAGAATAAAATTCATTTGTGGTGTCATTTATAGGTTTTTTATTCGTAGAGTTCGCATCATGAAATTTATAGATATGGTCTCTTTGTTCAGTTAGTCGTTCGGTGAGTATCACGTTTAGCACACAATCGAGAGCATTAACATTTCCATTGAAACGTGCAGACTTTAATCAGGCGATGCGAGTCGCTCAGCCGCTCAGCCCAAACATGACTAACTGACAGAACTGCGCACCTTCCCTTCACTATATTCTTCATTTGTGTCTCGAGATAATGACAAAACCTCCCCACTTATTGCTTTACGAAACCATTTAAGTTATTATTAGTTTACATACTTTATATTGTTTACGTCTCGTAGGTCTGATTTATAATAAAGGCTCTACAAGCTATTAAGTAACGCCTTCTCGAGGAACATGGACCACACACAGCATTCAAATTAGAAAAGTCAGACAAAAAGCGAAACGATGCATTTATTTTGGGTTTAGAGAGGAGCGCCGCGGGCGTTCTCCTCTCAGAGCTCGTAACTCTCCACATAGGACACGTGACGCGGGCTTAACTAGGGCTTAATGCGTGCAACTTCCATTGTATATATCATTTTGATTTGTAGTGAAACCGAAACGTTTGTACGTCGCGCGTCGACCGTTAAGACGATTACTGTAATATTTTTATGTGGCCGTTCGGGATAAAACATTCTCAATTTACTTCTTCATAATTCTCACATATCATAATAATGTTAACCTGGTAGCTATGCATTTTAAAACGGGATGTTTATTTATTGTTAAATGGTTGTTAAAGATAATTCGTTTTAAAATGATCGATGATAACTGCATGTTGAGTTTTTTGTCGTGTTCACGCGGTGTAGTAATTGCGAGCATATCTTGTGCGTCGCGTCGCGAACGGCGCAGGCGCAGGCGGCCTTCAATACCGTCTCTACTTCCGCACGTTCCCTCACTGCAAAATGACAGTCTATCTTTAACATGCATGCCGAACGCAATTTTCATTGATTTGTGTTTTTAACTAATGATGTCAGTTCAGGGTTTGCAATTGAGGCTTTGCGTATAGCTAAGTCAAGGTGAGCAATAAAATGACATTGTTGAATAAAGTAACGCATTCAGATTAATTCCATTTCGTCTTCATAAAATCATAAAAGTAGGCATGAACTATTCGAAAATATAATGTCTTTTTTAAATTCAGTGTTTTATAGACATCAACTTTGAAAAGTGATGCATATTTCAATTAGAGCAATTATTCTCTTTTGTAAATAAATTGCGTATTGATCGTGATGCGTGACGGGTCGTCGCGAGCGGCGCGCGCCAGCGGCGCAGGCGCCGGCGACCGAACACCGAACGCGCACAATACAAAGAGCACTTCTTTCTTACAAACGCGAGTTACCGTCGCATTCAACCGCGCGTCAACCTACTCAGCGTTGTCACTCAACGGTCACTCAACGGTTTTCAAAAGAATTGCGAATCACAATTTTATGCGCTCTAAATTCAATTTTATTTCCTGCAAAATGTCGCATTTTAAATAAAATGCTATGAGTGACTCTATAAAGAGCCGTGAATACGTCAACCATATTTAAAAAGAATGTCGCGTTCTTATTATTAGCAGCGATTGGAGAAATAATAACGGTCTTAATCTTTGAATAGAATATAAACAATGAGATAAACTTGACAGTACAATGTATATTTATGGCAGTCGCTAATAAAGAAAAGACCCCAACAGACGGTATCGAAGTGTCAATATCACCCCTTTTTATTTATAGTAATTCGTTAATTTAAATCGGAAATTGAATACAACGTATAATAACTCATAGATATCTAAATAGTAAATGGGTGTAGGTAGACGTATGACCCATTGTTGCTTGTTTAGTGCCAGTAATTGTAAGCTTCAGCGCGTAATTATAGAGCGACGTTAAACTTTCAGAGTTGAATGCTACTAGTTACGCAGACAGGGGACATGACTTATTTAGTGCCCATGTTGCGTTTCCATCTTTAATCTGCGTGGGCGCATATTTCCGAGAAAACATTTCTTGTTGACCGTACATAATGCTGCTAAGAAAACAGAAGTAATAATGTTGGCCATACTTGTACGGTGAAGAAGTCCGTAAATGAATCATCGCATATGCGTTCCTCGTCAGAGCGCAAAAAGAGGTTTGTCGAAAATGCTCCTCGTTTAGTTTAGCTCGCTCACTCGCTCACTGCTCCCTGCACTCATCCTTTATTTATTTATACTGGTATGAAGAATGTACACTTTTTGTTCAGCCATAACAGTGCGCGTCCAGCGCTGCGACAGTCCAAGCCAGCGAATTCTTTAATTGACAAAATGCAGCAAAGTTACATTCCGCCTCGAAACGTTCGCTTTGATGTGGGAAGACAAAATGGATTATTAATGGCACATTTTCACTTTTGAACTAATGTATACAATCTGTTCTTACTTATTATCTATAACTTAATTAACAGGAATAGGTATGTTAAATTCGTAATGAATCAGAGCACCTGTAATATCTAGACCAAGTACATCAGATGAGGTTAATAAAAGAATACAATTTTATTAACCTCATCTGATGTACTTGGTCTAAATACTACTTAATAATGATAACCATGAGAAACTGAGAAAAACTTATATTGATGTTTCACTACGGATTCCTCAATGTTTTAGATATAGGTAATAATAATAATAAGTTTATTTTCACCACAATATTAACAGAAACATTTACATGAATTAGTTGCCAAGTAGTACAACACTGAAAATATTGTGGGGACTGGTGCCTAAGCTAGGCCAATGGCCTGTGTTTCAGGTCACCAGGTCTCCACACCTTTTTACTATGTCTAATTGCTTACATACTAGTGACAAGAGACAACAAGGAATACTGTGATGTGGATGGGGATACCTATAGATTTCTATCATGAGGTACAGAGCGAAAACCTATACCTATCACTTAATGTTGAATGAATCATTGGTTTCCTGAAATACTAAAAGTTTTCAAGAAGCTACGTGTCACTAACAGAACATTGTAGAGCTACAAACGTGAGTCCCTGGAGGCCTGCATGGAGGTACTCGATATGATACTTACGATGTAATTTACGGTTTAATAAAAATAATCGTTTTCTATCACGCCTCGCTAATGAGTCGTTAGTTGCGATAGGTACTAGTTTCTCTTATCATCGATGATAAAACATGCGTATATTTGAGCCGCACCCTGCACTTTCCCTTGGAGGCTGGTACTGCGCCCGCCGAGCCGAGAGCCGGCACGCATGCTTCAATATGGATATGTACCTATGTACGTGAGGTTATTGCATACGAAAGTTCGCTTCGTTACACCATGGAGGGACTACATGATTATATTAGCATTTATAGAATATGGACTGTTCTATCAGTGGAATTATTTATTCTAAGTTAACATGTCTACAAATAGATCTCACTACGCATCCGCATAACTAGCTATTAGGAAACTATCGAGTCCGACCTTTATCATAGTTTCACGGATTTTAATTAAGAGACTAATAATGAAGCTGCGGAGCCAACGACCGGAGAGGATATAAGCTCGACGGGCGGGCGCGGGCTGGCGGGATGGCAGCGCGGGCGCACGCAACCCTGCCCGACATGCGTGCCGCTCCGTTACGACACCTACACCAAATTTTTCCACATGCCCGAGCAGCAGATAAGCGGCGAGCGACGCCAACGTGTTATTTATTAACGAACCGAATGATCGATAGTTGGACGCGTCGCCGGACGTGGACGTGGACGTGGACGCGGACGAGCGCCGCCTTTCGAAACTCGCCGCCGCCGACTGAGCGGTGCGCTGTTTGCCGCACACCTCTGATAAATCCATCCCGCAATGTCTCCGACTCGACCGAGCACGAAATCTATATTCTTTGAGACAACTTCATAGCCGAGCTTTCACTCAGATGTGTCTTTGGAAATATTAGGTAGACCATGTTTTTAACTGAACAAACATTCCAAGTTTAATCTTGTGGTGCTTTCATTTTAATTCCCAACATATTAACAGCAAGACAGTCCCTTAATTAATACAGATCATGCAAGTCTGAGAAAAGTCGTGCGTGCAATGTCCATGTCAAATGCATTGTTTGCGTTACCAAGGCTTCTCCAACCCTTTGCCAAAGTCATCGGTTCCGCTCCAGCGTACGTCACGTGGTCGTGACAGCTGTGCGCGAACTTTCTAATCGCTCCATTCAATAGTCAACGCCAAACAAATACACAAGGAGTAGGCAACTTGCGAAACATTAAATGGCACGAACAATTGACAGCCAGAAAAGAGTGATCAATTAATTATTTATAGAGGTGCCAGTCAAGCGAAGCTTTGTCACAGTGGTTGCACAACGCCTCGCTCCGAATACTTCCAGAATGTCGGCAACTCGGCAATCGAGTGGGCTTGTAATGTAAACAAGCTCGTGTGTTTACATGTATCGATTCGAGGCAAACGTGATAGGAAACGATCGGAAATTCGAGGTTCGGCTGCACAGGGCAGGTTAGACCAGTCCCGGTGGCCTCGCAAGGACCCCAGCAAACCTGTTAGATTCGTTGCACGATTTTTACGTGCGCACCTACCGGAATCTCATTCACGTGGTGCAGCGCGCCGCTCCGCCGGCCCCCTGCCAGTTAACTCGTCAAATGACTCACGCTTCGGCTGGTTAAATGCCAGAAGCTGGCTTTTCCAGTTCTCTGATCCAATTCGCACATTCTATTCTTACTTGACACTAACGCGATATTCTGTGGCCTGGCTTAATTCATTGCTTAGCTAATGATGTGAGGTGACACGACAATCGCTTGTTTAAAGTTTTTGGATTCTATGATACGCAATGAGGTCTTCATTTCATATAAAATGTGAACTCGGTTTAACTAAGTTTTGCTTGCAAACTTGTTTGTATATTTCTTTAAGGACAAACATCATGATTACCTGCGGTGTTGCTTACTTTATTGATCTGTATCCAACTGCTACTTAGTTTATTTTTATGGGAAAACCTGGAAAATCTTTGGTGTAGTACTTCTCCATAGCGATCGTACCGTCACAGGAAAGCGGGAGCGTATGTATGTCACATTTCACACACCACATGCCAAGATGTGTTAACACACCAGGAACAGGAATCAGGTAGAACTACGATCCGGTCAAACCCGTCCGACGCGTGCTTCCAACATTTTTTATTTATTTGTCTGCAACGTCGGTTACCGCTGGGCGTGACGTCAGACGACCTAAACTGGTTAGCGAGGGAGCAGGGATTTGCCTCGTATCCTTCCGGTTCTGCGAGCGGTTCAGACCTGTTCTACATCAGGTTGCGCACCAGGCAGGCGACCCGGCCCGACCGCGTGACGTATCGTTACTACGGCTAACCTGCATAAACTCACCCGAATTAGACAAGGCCCGTTTCGGCCAGCAGTCGCTCCTCTCGCGCACCAGACACCAGCATCGCTGACTCACGCTCTGTGTGCGCAACAATTAGCAAACGTAACGTCACGTTACGCGATGACCGCGGTGGTACATCAAAGGTCAGTATCCGTACCAAAATGGTCACGCCTAATAACTTCGTAAGTTGTAGTCGACTCATTCGTAAAACTACAGTAGTTTTGTATACCAGTATTTTAGGCTATGTTTACTCGGTTTACTCTATACTACAGAATGAATGAAGCATTACTAATAAGTAGTGGACTCATTAGTTTTAACGACGAATGGCCAATGAAACTTAACAACTTAGGTACTGGGAATTATATATTTAACCCGTGAGAGTGCTCATCGAGTTTTTCGTGACATCAACAAACTCGACTTTTCACGTGACCACCTACAACCTTGGTTACCCTTTTTTAGCCATGAAATCAGTATTGCCACTCATCGCGTGTGTGTTTTGTATGCGGACGATTTTTTGGATATATTGTAATGAGTTTTTACCCTCCCACTTAGGGTGCCTGTCCATTACAACGTAGCAGAGAAACGGAGAAATTATTATTATTACCCTTATTATCTCTTGCACATTTTGTTTTTCAGCTTGTATGTGCTATGGAATTTAATAAGCTGTATTGATCTGTAGTTTTTCTTTGACAAAAGTGTACTTATGATTGTGTTTTGTATTGTTGCAGAAGACGCAAAGAGGTGATGGAGGTGAGCGGCGAGTCGTGGCGCGCGTACTACTCCAGCGCCGAGCACGGGCTGAGCGCGGCGCCGGCGCTGGACGAGGGCGCCGGCGCCGGCCAGCCGCTGGAATACTACAAGCTGCCGCCGCTCGCGCAGGACTCGCACGTCAGCCTGCACAAGGACGCCAAACTTGTCGATGTCTGGCCGTGAGTCCACACATACATTGCACACTCACCACTATGTCTTCTTTATTGTGAATCTTACACTCACCGTACCACTCATTACTAATATTTTAATTTATTGGCTCTAGAGAGATTCCACTCTAACACTTAACTATTACTTGGACATATTTATGTGTGACGTTGTAGCAGCTAGGCATGTCAAATTATATTTGAAAAACGACTTTACAAAACATTTATATTTATCATCAACACAATGTCAGATACTGAATATAAGTAGATATTCTTCTAAACACACATACACATCGCGAGTAATTAACTCCTCATAAATGCTAACATATTATTATTATATCGCCAGATTAGCAAGAATAGGTACTTTGAGATATAATCGAATATGCAAATTCAATCCAAAATATCGATAGCTAACAATCAAGCGGATTCAGAAAATGATCGCGGAAAATCAATCGTCGATTCTCACGGCCGTACGTCAAATCGAACGTTCGTGTATCGGAGCAATTATCATTATAATCGCCGAATTTCGTGGCGCGCTGAATACGGAATGAATTCGCGTAAAATTTATATGTAAACTATGATAATAATGCAATCTTTGTGTAGTGGAGTTTTTGTGCACGATGATAGGCAGGCGGGGCCGGGGGTTGTGTGTGTCGCCGAGTCTCACGGACGAGTACACTGAGACAAGACGCCGCGTGGCTTCCGGCCCCACCGAAAGGTGTAAGAATAACAAATAATAAAAATGTTAATGTTCCACTCAATAAATCATGAGCGCTCATTTGAATACCTATGGCGGGATTAACGAAATAGCAGTTCGCATCTCGCGAACCCCCCTCACTCCACACTCCGTGCTGCCCGCGCTCCCCCTCCGACCTGCCGGCGTATATCATTCCGGAATTAACATATTTTTCTTTTTGCGAAAAGAACGTGTGTTTTTTTAATAAATATTTTGGGATTAGCTAAAAATATGACTATTGACATCGTTTTCTATCAATTAATTATTTTATAACAACTAATGTATAAAAACGCCGTTTCTATACCTAAATTAGTTTTTATTTTATATAGCTACTAGTAATGAAAAATATAAAAAATAAATCATACTATAAACTGTAAATCTCTTTAGACTGCACAGACATATATATTTTTTTAAATCTTCTAAATAATTATGAATGCAGTCGGTGCATTCAACGAATTCCCATAGAAACGCGACCCCGATCAAATTATACTCGCTCTTTGAAAGAGGTTGTTAACAGCATCCTTTGAATAGCGACGCAAAAATGAGCAAACGCCGTGTCACATTCTTAATACAAGGAGTGCATAATGTTAACTTGACCCTATACAGACCATTTTAACTTTTATGAATGTTTTATTATGTTCCATAAACACTACTTATAAAGGAAACTAGTTTTAAATCCGTGAAAATGTTAATTTCTGAATAAAATTTTCTGTCAACAAAAACTATAGTTATTGTTGGATAATGTGTGTAACTGGTATGTGTGGAAGCTGGCGATGGCGTGGTGTGGCGGCGCGTAGGTAGTTCACGTAAGAGCAGAGGGCTGGCGAGGTGGCGAAGCCTCCCACGTCACGCAAGTCTCACCACACACATCGCGGCCTGCCAGTGGCCGCGCGCTCTAGAATGTGACTCTTGGCCCGCGTTGCGCCCGTCATGCTCGTCACTGTTTACGGGAGAGCATAAATACAAATAATGACAATAGACGGATGTGGCTGGAAGCGGCTCACATTGACAAGGACGCCCAGGGCTTGTCGCGAGTCACTGTCGGCAGTTCGGCACGCGTCCCACGCGCCACTCGACGCGCGCCGCTATTGCTCATTCATACATTCAACATTATAACGAATGCTCTCAGCCGCCCGCACCCATACGCGCGTTCTGTCTCCGAATGCGTTTGTATGCTAATAGTCCAGCGCCAGTGCATCGTCAGGTTCGAAGTACACTATTTGTTGTCTAAATTGCTAGTATTATTTGAATTGAATGCTCGATAGATGTAGAAATGAACTAGTTCTGTCGGTATTCCTTCGAGATTCGTTAACGTAGGCGTGAAAGCGTTTCGTAAAGGCATTGCGTAGTGTGCGCGGGCGCAGCTCGCCGCACTCTAAGCACAGAACTACGCGGATGTTACGGGTATTAAATGAAAACGGCGGCTATAACCATTAATAGTTGTCGGAGGCTGTCGAATGCTAACGCTAAGATTAGCATAGAAACGCGCGGCGGGATGCCTCTGGAGAGGGCCTCGCCCTCTTGACCCTGTCACTGTTCGCACTTGCCGTACTAACGGGAAGTCGGTTTCTCCAAACTAATGTACCTAACTTATTTTACGAGCTAATGATAGAAATTATCTACGTATTTAATTACTATGTAGGTACGAAGGTAATATTTACTGAATACTATTTAAATAGTCGTCATATACTACTGTAGGTATATCTAACGTAAGTTTGTATTAGGTTTTGATAAATGCAAAAATAAATTAACTTATCTACATATATGCTATAAGTAGTGAATGGTCTAATGTAGCGAGTTAGCAAGCGCGCTGAGCGCTTGTGTCGTCATCGTTAATGTCGCGGTGGTTTAACAAAACCCAGGGAGTCGGAACCGTGTGACCCATTTAGGACTAGAACCGGTTTCCTCTTGAAGATACGTCGTTATTGTTAGAGACACAGTAGTTAATACTATTCAATTCCCTTGAAAATAACGGACCCTCTTATGAGGATAATGCATAAAAAGATGGTAACATCGTTATGTCCCTGATAGTCTCGGTCATCACGTAGCGAAATATGAATACGGGGATTGACCATTCTTTCTTGACCATTCTTTATCATGCGAATATATTCACAACAGCTGCGCAGTCGTTGGCGACCGTAGACTTGTGTGCCAAAAGGCCCTTGATTATTATTGCATACATAAGCAGGTACAGTTTCGCTAGATAGGTATTTAGTTAGTTACGATAAAGGGAATAACTTACCGGGAAGTTAATGGCCTGAGACAGTTATGTGTAATCAAACGCCCGATTTAATGACTTTAACAAAGTATGGCGAAATCGTTTTCAATTAAAGTTTTTGATAATGTATTAGTTCCGTGAGAAAAGTAGCAATAAACCTACATTTAGTCGAATGATATATTCAAATAGAATGAAATTACGTCGGCCGCATCCGCTGCAAGCACCTCCTTCGTCTCGTTTATCGTTCGGTAGATTGTAATCTATTCGTCAAACCATGGATACACTGTCGCCGCTTCAGATTTTGATGTAGATAAAGTCCGCTGTGCATATGTTAGCTTATTAAGTTATTATCAAAGGTTCCGTGGAATTACATGAGAGTTTTCAGCATCAATGTCTGAGATAACAACTGGACCATATTTGGAATAAGCTATGAAGCAAGATCTTGCCAAGAATATTTTAGATCAGTAGATACCTGCGTACTATCTTAACGATATAAATAAATGTATCGATAGTGATGAACTGATGATACTCGAACCAAGATTTTTGTAAAAGAGGACACAGATTAAAAATGAAAGACATGAATGCTGTCTTTTGTATAATGTAAGAGGTATTTCGATAAACGCATTGAATGCATGTATGAGCAGCTCGAGGGCTGCGACCCTTGCACCCTTAGCGCGCATTGTCGGGATCTCGTCATGTGTGAAAGGGTGTTAAGTAAACATTGCAAATAATTATAATGGCAATTGCATCCGAGCGACGAACCGATTCCGCTTTGATAAGAAAATTTATATTTGCATGTAAAATGTAGCACACAGCTAGAGATGTGATCATTCTTACCTTTTATTACTCTCACTGTTATGTTAATAGCAAGCAACATGACACTGATATCAGATTAACAGTTTGGGAAATCTATTCTGCTACCTGATAGAGAAATATACACACCGGCAACGTCAGGGGGACCTGTGAACATGTATATTTCTAACACTCAGTTTTAAAAACAGTGCTTTTAAAAATGTTGGCGGTTTGTAAAATTTGACATGTAAATCTCTCATGAAAATAAATATGGTAAAGTAAGAAAGAAACTCTTAACAATATTCATTGCATAGATTATCTATGATGCATCGTATCATTGCTATCTTCGCGTTAGCTTTAAATGCCTGAGAAAAGTTTGGAATTTATTTAAAAAGCGTGTGCGTGAATTTATGAGTGTGAGAAAATCACTGTAAGGTTGTCGGAAAATTTTCTTTTCAGCAAAAGAGAGTAAGCTTGGTATTTAAATCCATCGCTTTGATAAGTAATAAGTTAGATGATACATAAAATGAAATTAATTTTATTTAATCAGCTTCAGTGTTGTGTTCTTCAGTTTATTCTTAAAGTAAAAGTACAGAGGCAGGACTGTATTTTAAGCTTGTTCGTTATACAATCTTAATTTCAGTCTCTCAATCTATCAGCAAGACTTTGAATTTACATGATAAGTGTTTTTTTTTATATTGATGTCGCTGAGACAATGTGACAAGAATTTTAATCATTTTTGAGTACCTACGACATTTGGTCATAGCAAGACTTTCATAAGCCGTTCGATCACGATAGAGGCAGCAGTCAGTGCCCACGGGGCCGCAGGACTCCAAGCGTCAGCTGTCAACGAGGCGCGCTTTGTCCCGCTTGTACAAGCGTCAACAATGAGCGACAAGCAAACACCGTATTGTGCTCCGCGCATATGAATAACGATATCCACGACGCCGCTGGCATATCTGCCTCGGATTAATACCAATAATTCAATTTGCATGCGTCGCAAAAAAATGTCGGGATAAACCTTCACAACATCAAAATATCACAGCGCCACAACTCAGTTTGTTTGTCTTGAAATTACAAATTCGTTTTACTTTTTGCTTGTCGCGTTGATCGTTAGTTATTGGTACTGCGGAAATGGCGATGCCTACCTACGTGTAGAAATATTTTACACGGCTAAGCTTTATCTTATCGAATGAGCGATTTCACACTCGTCGCGTTTCTCTTACAAATCGCGTGCATAAATCGTTAAGAATGAGCAAAGCGAGAATTGCAATCGGACACGGGCGAGGAGCGAGGAGCGTCCGGAGCCGGCGCGCGGGAGGTCGCGAGCCCGACCAATTCGGACGCATGAAATAGTGCCGCGAGAGTCTCTTATCTAAAATAAACATCTGAGCGCCGGTGAAACATGTCTTCAATTATCATAAATCCGCGCGCACTGACAACGGCCGACGAAAGCCCTTCCCCCCCTCGCGCCTCTCCGCCACCTCGAGCTGCACTCACTGGCACATACACAAACAAATCAAAACGCGTCATGTAAATGAACATTTAAACGCTATGAACCGTCCTACTTGTGACGATCACGGTAATTACTCAATTACTTCCTTATGCGTGTGGTGACTTCCTTTGTTCCGTAGTACTTAACACTTACAAGTGACTCACTAATAGAAACCTTTCTTACTCATAGCAAGTCTACCATTATTCTCCTGTCCAATTAGAGAAAAAATTCGTATGGAACTAGCTCCCTAAATATCTCAATATTTAACTTTCTTTATTTGTACGAGTACAATTTAATGGAACCTAAGATAGTTCCATTAAATAAGGTGAAGATAGTATTATTATTGTGCTGCTACGGATGTATTCATTACAAATCGGATCTATCTATTATCGGCCACATATTGCTCATTTTTAGGGTTCCGTACCCAAAGTGTAACCAACCCTATTACTAAGCCTCCGCTGTCCGTCTATCCGTCCGTCCGTCCGTCTGTTTGTCAGCAGGCTGTATCTCAAGAACCGTATCGGGTAGACACTTTAAATTTTCACAGATTGTGTATTTATTTTGCTGCTATATCAACAAATAATGAAATTTAAGGTGTATGGTACGGAACCCTTTGTGAGCGAGTCCTACTCGCACTTGGCCGGTTTTTTATTCCCAAGGTAATCAAGATTGTATATCATAAGAAGAAAAAGAATAACACACAGTCGTTAGTCAAATATATAAAACCACAAGCATACCCTAAAACAGATGGCAGTTATCGACTTTCGCAAAACTCATTCATAATTACGGTGCTACGAAGTTCTACGAAATTCGTAGAACACAATAAGGGCACTTTAATTAATGTTGTTTTTTTCGAGTATTTATCAATTAATGATTAATTTACACAAATTGTAATGTTTAATGAAGCCTGATGGTGACTGGTGTCATAGTTAATGACATAAATGAGAGAGCATGAGATCCAGCCCATCTTCAGCTGCTACGAAATTTGGGTTGCGTAGCGCACTCATTAACACAGACTGAAACAGATTTCTGCTATACGTGCGTGTGCTGAAACTAAATGAAAGATCATAATTATTATGATTGCTTGTATTGTTTGAGTTTATAATATAAGTCCATTTCATATAATTACAGGGTGATTGATTGGCAATTGAATGCGTTCCTTCAAATTGGTTGTTTTAGAGTTAATTTCGATGATTTATTCCCCGATAACTTGGAGACCAAATTGATTTTGAAGGGAACATACTCAATTCCAATCATCCAGTTTATCGATCACATTGCTTTCCATCAGGTGAGATAGTGGTCAAACGCGAACCTATAAAAAAATATTATCTACTTATATCTCTTTATTTAAAAAAAAATATTAAAAGTTTCTGTTGAAATAAACTAAAAAGCCAATTTTAATGCTATAAAATGTGTCTGAAACGGTTACTAGACATTTTTACTTCTCATCTTATTGTTGTGGCAACGATTTACGATCGTTGTTGCAAAAAGTTCCCAGGCTTTCTCATAGATGGCAGCACAGTGATGCCAGAAGTCCCTTCAATTGAAGAATGAAGAAGTAATGCAAAACGATTCAATATTTGAAATAAATACGGATTCACTTTTAATAGAAAATTTGGAGTTTTTTATTATTTATGATAGATAATGTTAAGTGTGGTACCAAGAAAATAATAAGAAATTGTAACGTGCGAACAAAAACATTATTGATTAATCACACCGATGTCGAATAAATCAATACTTCTAAATTAATTATTATAACTAATTTGTAACGCAAAATAAATTGAAACATGATCACGTAAAAAGACAAATAAATATTTCTAATGATATAATGTCACGAAATGTTAACAATTTCAAATTATACGTTTTGAAACTAGGCTTTTATCTTAAAATACCTTATTAGAATTGAGTAAAGCGTGCTGGCAAATATCTGTAAAATAACTTTATCTAGGATTAGATATTTGCTTAGAAATATAAAGTAAACCTTGCAATCATGTAAATAATATTGCAAACTGCAACAAGTATGATAATTTTATTTGTATTTTGATTGCTAGGAAAATACCATGTGACTATTTGACAGTTTGTTACACCTAGAGCGAGAATGATAGTACGACGAGTTCGCGCGCGCCGAGCGAGGCCGGGCGGCGCGCGCGCAGCTCGCCAATCACGCTTGTCTCCCCTCCGCAGGGCCGGCGCGGCGCTGAAGGCGGCCAATGGCGCGCACGGGGCGGAGCTGGCGGAGCTGTCGGGGCTGCTGCACGCGGGGCTCGTGAAGCGCGAGCCCGAGGACCTCAGCCGCAAGGTGGCCGAGCCAGCGCACGCGCTCACGCCGCCGCGACACAAGGTGCGTCACACGTCCGCACGCCGCCGCCGCGCGCGCACGCACTCACACACACCCGGCACTCATGTCTCGACCGCGCTTGTCGTACGATGCGCCGAGCACCGCGCTCGCGACGCACTAGCCGAGCCCGCCCGCGCCCGCTCAGGCCGGTAGTGCTGCCCGTGCCCGCCCAGTGCATCGCCGACCTCGGCGACTACCGACCACCCTTACACTTTTTCGGGATTACACACACTGATAATCGTGAACGTGATACGATCGATCAACAATAGTGTTCGTGAAGCTGTGAACTGTGCTTCGACTTCGACGCGGCATGTACGCGTCGACGCTGCGGAGCGGCCAGTTGTCGTGGGAGAGCGCGTGTAACCGGCGCGTGTGTCCGCAGGTGGTGGGCGAGCCCGGCGACGCGTCCCCGGCGGCGTCGCGCGCCTCCTCGGCCGGCTCTCTGCTGCCGGACGCCGCCATGTACGCGGCGCAGATGTTCGCGCCGCCCGGCACCCCCAGCCCCACCCCCTACGCCGACCAGTACTCGCGCCAGCCGGCCAACTTCGCCGGCGAGCCCTACTACCGAGAGTACTTCGTTGGCGAGGGTTACCAGCAAAGGGCTGCTCCTCCTTACGCTGATGCGGAGTCTGCATCCGCTTCCGCCTTTAGCGATCGATACGCGACCCCTCGCTATCACAGCAAGAGTGTAATCGCGGCCGCGGGCCTTACAGTAGACCTGCCGTCACCAGATAGCGGCATAGGAGCCGACGCAGTGACTCCCCGGGACCACGCATCCACCGTTCAGCAGGTCGGTGCAACCTGGGCGCGGGCGGGCGGCTCACACTCACACTACACTACACACTGATGTATCGATGTGTTATAGTTGCTGCGATACTGTGCTAGGGCTCATTCATGCATTCAGTCACATTTAAGATACATGTTGTGAGGAATCACGTCATGTATCTTTTTGGCTTCACATAGAACATTAACTTGTAAGGGAGAATTCATCTCTTTTTTTTTCACTTTGAAAATATGTTTAGGTACATTTATACATTTCATGTAAATATCTCTAACCCATGTAATGTTAAAATTTGCAAACTGAACCATTTGTTTTAGAAGTTTGCACAATCGCCGAAGCCCACCCGCGCTCTGTACTAATATCTTATTTGTATGTGATTGTAATGTATAATACGAGAGTTTGTTTAGTATTAGGACACACATGCCATAGAGTGGTGATAACAAACAGCTGTGCAGACTTACATCCATGAAATGCTACTTTTTTTTACTATAACTTGATTTGATCTAACACTTTTACACGACAATAACTTTTAAGATCATATCACATTTGATTACGAACATTTTTTCATTTCACTTCTATTTCAAATTGAAGATGTGCAAATCGTACCGTACGCTTTCAGCCGTAAGACTGTACAGTAGAGAACATCGATACAACGATTCTCCGGAACAGTCACTTTTTGTTTGAAAATGTTGTAAATTGTTGGCTACGGAGGGAAATTTCATTTGAAAGGTTTTATAGCTAAATGCTGGCTTTATATTGGCTAACTAGGCTTATTTACCAACTAGCTTCTGCCAGCGGCTTCTCCCGCGTGATCCCTAGGGAACATATTCCTGGGATAAAAAAAGTAGCCTATGTTTTATTCAAGACTATAATCTACCTCTGTGCCAAATTTCATGAAGATCATACCAGGCCTTCTGACGTGAAAGAGTAACAAAAATCCATCCTCACAAACTTTCTCATTAACGTATAAATAATAGTAGGATTAGTAGGATATTGGTATAATCTTGTTAGAATCCCAGCAGGCAGTATATGATGCTGGATAATATGCAAGTGTACCAGCTAGGTCCTGTATTGCACGCACGTTGAAGTGCAGACAATAGAGCCGAGACCTTGAACCAACTATTGCAGACACCTCGCATTTGACTTGAAATTTATGAACTACACATTAAAATAACAAATTGACATGACCGGTAATCTGGTTGAGCTAAGTGGTTGAGAAGGACTGAGCAGTTCCTAGGGCGTGTCGATCACGAGCAGTGTGTATCTAGTGCTTACCTGCCTAGGATCTAGATTGCACATTTATTATTTAGCCTTTTGTTATCTAGACGCAAAAGAACGACTGGACTGACACTAAATAAATTAAACTTGACACCTGGCTACTGGACATTGTTCCGAACTTGTCCATCGACTCCGAACATGAATGCTACATTCCTATAGAGCTGAATACATTATCGAAGTCAAATATTTAATTCCTTATTTGTTATCAGTACCCCGAGCCAACATTTTCACGACATAACTGTAATTAGCTTCAATGTAGTAAGCAGCGAGCACAGGTAGTGGCGGTGACGTCACGACAATAATATTTTAATGTGAAACCATTAACATAAATTAGTTGCCAATTAGATTTAATTTATGAGAGATTGCGACATTCAATACCTATCTCTTAACAAGTTTTGTTTTTACCAATAAATAGACATTTAAAAACAAATGACATAAAGGTAATTTTAAACAATATTGAATCAGTCCAAAAATAAAAATGAAATATACGAAGCACATTTTCTTATTTAGGAATACACTGACAATCTAATAAGATATGCAAATAAGAATGTGTTAAATATCATAAAAGATGTTGAGTGTTATGTTACAATGGAAATATGTTTGTATCAAGAGTTCGCTAGCACTTGGCACCGTATTGCTGCTGAGCGTGTTGTATGTGTTGTTGAGGCAGTTGATGACGAGGTGTGTTATTGTCGCGCAGTCGTTCGACTACACGGTGATCTGCCAGCAGCCGGGCGTGGAGGACGGGCGTGGCACGCCTGCGGCGCACCATTCGCCGGCGCAGGCGCCGCGCACGCGCCCCTGGCATGACTTCGGCAGGCAGAATGATGCTGACAAGATACAAATCGCCAAACTGTAAGTACCAACCGAACCCTCCATGTTTGTGAGCGTCGCGCACAGTAGCATCGCTGGTGTCGCTCTCAGAATGTACTAATGTGATCGAAAAGCACCGGAATGTAAGACCAATTCACATATAAAGTAATACAGCATTCATTAATACCTAAGCGCAGCAATGTCATTTTTTATGCACAGTATCGAAAACAGGCTGCTGTTTGATACGAGTTCGTCGAATTAGCATTTTATTATTTTTACTTAAAACGTCTCAAAGATTCTGAGTAAATTACATACTATGTTAAATCATTCAGAATTAAATATTTATGAGATTCTCGAATCAAATTTAGACAGTTACTTTAGTCAATCCACAGCCGTGCCATAGTATCACTGACAAACAGTTTAATAATGAAGACTCTCACAGTTTAAATACCTAACTACATACCTACGTACGTGCTCCTTAATAAGAATTTAAAAGTTGTATGTACATTATTTTTAAATTACAAATGGATTTAAAATAGTAAAAAAATAAAAGCAGTTGAGTGAAATGATAAATTATAATGGTAAAACTTCTTTTCCACTATTCATAGAGCCAGTGGCAAGTACCTGCTATTTCGATGGACGTCCATTTAGTTTGAGTCAGTTGTTATGGACTGCCTGCATAGTTACGTACTAACAGCAAACTTCACGCGGCCGGTAAAACACGTAACGTAAACAGTCAATTCGTTTTAATCGAGCCTTTTTTGTAAGATTTAAGTAATTTGCTGGTGTGAGTGGTCCAACGACAATATTGACGGAGCACTTCGCATCTACTCGCGCAACAGGGCGATGCGGCCCTTTCTACGAAACGTAGGCATGTTGTGGTCACAGCGGAGCTGCGGACACACACATCGAGACAATGTAACTGCTTCTAAAACTACACAAATGTTCAACTGCTACATTGTTCGTATTTATCACCGTTTCAAGTGAAATTGATATTACTTAAGCAAACCCACCGGTGACAAATTGCACTCTAGCAAACTACGTCTTAAGATAAATTCAGGACATTTAAAAAAATAAAACAGGGAAACGGCTGCAATAAGGCAATGTTCAATCACTTCGAACAAAAGACATCAACGACATTTTAAATTTGGCAGTATTTTGGTATTTTAATTTAGTTAATGAGTTGCGAGTTCGTTTTGGATAGTTTTTAAGGCCAGGAACCGTACTTATTTCAGTAATCATATTCGAAAGTACCTTAGATTGTAAAACGACATTTTTTAGGGTGTCGTATCTTACATTTGCTAAAAAAAAACATTGTTGGAAGGAAGAGCATCCTTTTGATCCACCCAAGATCTCATAATTATCTCGACTGACTAATTAGGTGGAGTAATTTCATTATCCTTCTTTAAAGAACACACATGGTAAGTGCTGCTGTTACTGTAGCTGGAGATCACTACCGTTTTTAGAATTCCATGTTTTGACTCTATCAAATTAATCTGTAGAGCTAAGAAAAGCATTGGTTCTAATAAGACGGCGCTACATTCCATGTATCACGAATATGATATACAAGTGGAGGATTGACTTATAGGCAATTAAATTAGCGTTAATTGACCTCCAAATTCAACAAATCGGGCTGGTCTTGATATTTCCTATAGAATTATCTATAGGGACGTATTATAGTGTATTTTAAACACTAAAAGCAGAATATGTAGGAGTATGTTAATGAAGCCAAAAAAACATTGCGAAATTTTGATGAAAAACACTAGAAAATTACAAAGCCTATACAATATAACCATCGAAAAATATCTGGACATTTTTGCTTAATAAAAAAATCGCGATTAAAAGTTAACTGTATACATCAGGTTCGATCACCCTATACAACTCAAAAACGGCACATCGTTGCGTTGTTAATAGCAGTAAGTTGCTGAAATTATACAATTGGTACCTATTTAGTTATTTTAAAGTAGCAGCATCAACGCCGGTGCATTGTTTTGTTTTGTCTTTTTTTTATGAGTGTTTTCTTACACGTACTCTCTGTCTCTTTGTATCTCGCTTACCTAATAAAAACACTTGCGGTTTGCAATTCTCAGGCTACCGCTAAAAAGTGTTCAACATTTGTGGTTTAGTTTCAGTCTACGTTCGTCAGCTCAAATTCTTTAAAATTCAGTGAATCTTTTATGTTACACGAATTAATTCACACATTATAAAGTTTCATTATTTTATTCAAATCTTATGGCATTTAATTCATATATAAATAGAACTGGCATTTAATTGACTTCTATTATTAACAATTAATAATTTACACAACTAGTAGTTGTGGTAGTTAACCTGACTTTTAATGTGTAGCACAGTGGCATACTATGAGTATATTTCTATTATAATAATACTAAACCTTACGTTCTGAAGTATATCATTGATGTGCTGAACATAAGTTTTTTTTTTCATTAGTAACTTCCATGTTGAAACTCTTTGATATTGCTAATTAAAAGTGATTCATCCAAACAATCTCTTCTACTGATTATGTCGGGGTCTGTGCTTCTTGATAGCAACAATCGTCAGGTTTTTTTAAGTCAAGAGAGAATAGGTTACTTCTAGGTTATTTAGTACCTATGCTCCAGATTGAGATTATATCCATAGTAATAATTTGTATAGAAATTAAAATAAATTACGATAAAAAACCAGGTAAGTTGGGCGAGTGTCACTGAAACACAAAGTATAGACATACACTCAAGCAGCACCATCTCTGCCTGCATTCACTCTGTTGTTAAGTTGTTACCGGAATACTTGTTTAGGAGGTGCTAACTCACATTTCGTGATCTTTGAATACAACTAGTAAAAGCAGGTGTGAATTAACAATTTCCTAACTGACAAGTTAATTTACTTGAAGGGTTCGTCTTAATTATTTACCTCGAAAACGTTCTGTGCCGTGTGTACGAGTATGTTTGAATGTGATGTTCAATGTTTGTTTCATATAGGAGTTACAGGGTTAGGTTTAATGTACAAAAGATTAAAGGAAATATATTCTTACAACATAGTCAATGATATTGAACAAGTTATTTGAGTCCACGTAACAGTTTAACGATTCCATTAAATTAAAGTCATTATGATGGTCTTGCTTAAAAAACCGCAATTCGAACAACTAACTAACTACTACCTGTGACTGTAACTGAAACTATGACGGGATTCCGCTTCTCACATTATACGTAAAAATAGTATTTTAACGTTTCTGAACATTTAACACGAGTTTGGATGTGCCACAAAGTTATCAAAGGAAGTTCCTATCAGTAAGTGTTATTCGCACAAGTACGTATTCGTATAAAATTGTCGTTTACACAATGACTCAATGAGTAAAAGTTGATACATTTCATTAGGATTATTTAAGTTAATTGAATTGGCTTGGGTACGCACAAACGTACCTAAGCATTGACTTGTTAGAAAATGGCTTCAGCGGGTCTAGAAAGGCCATTTTATCAGAATCAGAAAACAAATCACGCTACCCGTCACTGACAAATTTCCCCAATAACCTTAAACCTAATGCGTTAGCGATAAAGATGAAAATTAAATTTGGCAGATTGTTGGGTGATAATTTAATGATTCTGATACGATTCTCCTGAAGTGGCTTTTTTAGCCCCCCTGATTTTCTAAAACCAGTAGATAGTGATATCGTAAAAAAAACACACCAGCATGATTTATATTCGACAAACAAAAACGAGCACGGAAGAATCATGCCATAGTTGTGCCAAACCCATGATTTATTTATAAATGTTTTTGTTTAATAAGCCATCGAAATATTTCAGTAACCATATCCTTAAGTGATTATATTTTCTCTCACATATAACCATTTGGGTACTTCCTTCTCTAAGTTAGTGGCCAATTTAAAATGCTAGAGAAAATTGCTGGAACTGCGGTTTTACAATTATTTTACTAATCGTGCAATGATCGACGCGACGCATGAATTATGTCGAGCTCCTTATTTATGTTAACTGAAAGCTGTATTTCACGGTAACGTTTTGGTGTAACATTGCGCAACTGAGCGCTGGACACACTCAGCTCCGCGCCTATGACTTGTGAGTCCACGACGTGTTTCCCCAGTCGGTAGAATTTGCGCGGGATGATTACCAGCAACACCGTTTAGCTGCTGAACGGTTTATTTCCACTTTTCTAGATCAAGATATGTTCCCACATAAAACAATAATCGTAGGAGTCAGCGGTTTTCCCCAACTCCCAGGTGTCGCCTAGATACTGGTACCTCGTCGTTATTTTTCATGTACATGTTTCTCTGTGAACTGGTCTTGTGAAGGCGTCGATAGACTGAGTTCGCATTTTCTACTTGAGTAGATACTTGTTAATGCTTCTACTGAATACTGAAATGAATTTATTTACACGCTGCCTAATTGGATTGAAGAAAAGGAACGGATGTAAGTAAAATTAGAAATGATAAGTAGATAGTACCTTTTTAAGGTTCAGTACCCGTAGGTAACCATCGGAACCAGCTATTATTACTAAGCCTCCGCTGTCCGCCCGTCCTCCGTCCCTCTGTCTGTCAGCGGGTTGTTCCGCAAGAACTATAACAGGTAGCCATTTGAAATTTTCAAGAAATGCACAAACTGAAAATTCGACAACAAAATAATGAAAACTTAAAGAAATAAAAAAAAAAAAATAATAATAATGAAAATGAAATTTATAAAAATTATAGGCGTCTCCCATACAAAAAACGTGTTTTTTTTTCGGGTTAATGGTATGAATCCTTCGTGTGAGAGTCCGACTCGCACATAGCCAGTTTTTAATATTTTAAGTGATCTAGATAGTAGATAAGAGACTAGTTGACCCGCGCAACTTCGTCTGCTCCGCTGTTATTGGTCTCAACGTGATGATATATAGCCTGTAGCCTTCCTCGATAAATGGGCTATCTAACACTGAAGAGTTTGTTTGTTTGTTTGCTTGAACGCGCTAATCTCAGGAACTACTGGTCTGATTTGAAAAACTCTTTCAGTGTTAAATTGGCCTTTTATCGAGGAAGGCTATAGGCCAACGCACCCAAAGCAACGCAAATACCAACTAGTATAAATAGATAGTAAGATAGGTAATAAACAAAGGAACATCTTTAGCAAACTAGGACTTAAGAAGGAAAAAAATATAAATCAGCTTTTCAATGATGCTTTCTAAACTTAAATTATAACAGATTTGTATATAAATTGTACGATTAAACTTAAAAGACAAACATCAAAATACCCTTCAAATGAAATCGTTGGAAAAAACATCGCGTCGCCGGCGGAAGCAGTCGTTGACATGATAAGTGCATTAGCATTATTATCTCGATAATTACTTGCTTGCATTTGGCCCAAATAGCGCGGTCGCTTCTACCGTCTTAAATTACCTTCGGTGTCGATACCAGCCGCTCGCCGCCCGCCGCCGCGCCGCTCTCGCCCCGTCCTCTACCAGCCCTGGGCCGCGTGTAGGGTTGCCAGGTCTTCAAACCGATAAGCCGGACAGACCAGCAAGTTTAGCCGGACATTTGGGTAAAAAGGCCGGACACACAATTTTTTTTAGTCTTAGTATATCACGACAATTTTTTTTAAAGTAAAGCAAGCTTTTTATCATTTACCTACCATCAATTTTACCTTAAATTCTAATGAAACAACGAACAAATTGATGAATCAGTCCTCCTTATTATACTTAAATCATTCAATATGCATAACTATATTAAAATCTATAGTTGCAATAGTGGTACCTATAAAATAATGCTCAAATTCATAAAGCCTAACAATAGCCGGACAGGCCGGACACCGCCTAATTTGGCCGGACACACAACCAAAAAGCCTGACTGTATCCGGTTTTATCCGGACGCCTGGCAACGCTACCCGCGTGTAGCGCTGCAGCGCCAGTAATTGTAACGCCCTCACAACTGTTTGCTCTGTTACTTACCGGTCAGTTAAGTACAGCAATACCTTTCGATGTATGAAGCAGACACTTTATTTACTTCTCGAATTCTCGACACAGGATTGAGCTTTTAAAGGTATAGTAGCTTAATCAAGTTTTGTGTGGATTTATGTTGATAACTTGATATCACTTCAAAAGGCACCAGCACACATTGTGTATCAGAGAAATAATTAAATACTGATTAATAATGACATAACTTTTAGGGTTCCGTTTCCGTAGTCAACAAGGATCCCTTGTAATTTCGCTAGGTCCGTCTGTCTGTCTGTCTTTCCGCGGTTTAACTCATAGCTTTAAAGTGCTAATTTTTGTTAGAGTCAAGTGTGCGTGTGTGTTCTACACGCTAAACGGTTGGTTTTGGAGACGTGAAATAATTCATGGTAGTATCATATATAACGAACTAATTATCCCCCGCGCAACTTCGTCTGCGTCACAATTTTCATTACTGCTCCGCTCCTTGGTCATAGCGTGATGATATATAGCCTATAGCTTTCCTCAATAAATGGGCTATCGAACACTGAAATAATTTTTCAAATCGGACCAGTAGTTCCTGAGATTAGCGCGTTCACGTAAACAAACAAACAAACTCTTCAGCTTTACATATTAGTATAAATTTAAAAGGAAAACTATCATAGCTAAGTAGGCTTTACAATTTAACGAGTAGTAGTCGAAGAACCTATATACTTATAGAAGGAAAATTTCATACAATTCCAATTCAAAATTATTTAGATAAAGTATTTAAATACGTGAAAAAGGTAGATAGTAAACATAAATACTGATTCGGCAATATAGTGACGTGCAAGTACGCTACCCTACACCTACTGCACGCGGCCCAACACGCACTTGGCGGGTTTTTGTTTGTACAATATCTATAAATATGTATTTCCATTTAATGTTTGATAACTATAATGCGCATAATGTTGTAAAGTTCATTTTATGAAAAACACCGTTATTTTTAATACGTGTCTTAATATTACAAGTTCATTACCGGAGCGTCTAAATGCGGGGAGCTGTATCGCAGCAATGTTTCAGGATTGCGGCGTACACGCGATCCTAACATCTGTCCGCTTTAAGCCAAATTAATGTATACTTTAGACGGCATTCCTCTGCCTGTTAGCTACTGAAACGACGTTTTCATTCCGTTCTCCCGATCACTTGGAGAGTCGCAATCTACTTATTTGTTTTATTGCCTTACACAAGCGAACCTTATTGTTTTGTTTTCATTATAATTGTCGTTGAGTAGCGATTAAAAGTGACGTTTGGTACAACCGAGTTCGCACAACACAACACACATTTGCAAGCGGGTGTTTGTTGCAAGCGTTGCGAGCGTGCCTAGCAGGAGAGGTTCCATGAATCGTTTGCAGGAATGGTAGCAGCAAATAATAATAGTTTGGCTCTGATGATAGGGTTGCGTGGCTGCGTGTGTCGGTCGTCAGCCGCACCCGGCAATCAGCGCGGAGCCATTACGCGGGCTAAGCGTTCTCATTAAGCAGCCGCGTGCATGATGTACCGCGCACTGCGCAGCGTGTACCGTGCTATCTCCCGAGTGTACACCGCACAACGCCCCTAGTATTAAAAGATGGTATCTTTTAATTTCAATGTTTTTAACAAACCTTCATCATCCTCTTCTACTTACAAATAGATCCGCTTGTTTACAGCTCTTCGAGAATATTCGTCGGTTTTATCAAAACCATCAAAAATGTTTTCAAGACTGGTGGGAATAGAACATTTCATGACCATTCTGAGTTTCTTAACAGTCAGCTACGAGATATTTGGAAATTTGCAAACCTTTAAAGCTTTGTGTCCCTCACTGTACATTCGTCTCAGCACACAATGGTGTTCAATTTCCATCAAAGAATGATACTGCGCGATGCGGCGCGCCTCGCTCTCGTTTTTCGTTCTGGATATTTTTACTACATTTACATTCTGTAATTTGCTCAAGATCTTGCAAAATGATGTTCCAAATATAAACACACATTGTCATCATTTACACGGGAAATAAAACTAAAATAATCCGCCTGCAATAATTAAGTAATGTCCATATAAGTACATAGACACTTGCATATTTTACCTCGGGGTCCGATGACAAGGAAAAAAAGGTTAAAAAGTTAATGGGCGCTAACGAATCATTTTTACGGCTATTTAATACCAACAGTACGCCCTGCTGCGACTTAGTTTGATTTCCAAGTGACGAATGCTGTCAGGAATTTCTCAGTTCATTCCAAAAGAGTCGAAGCTTTTCCAACAATTCACGAGCTAGATTTGTTTTGTAAAATGTTTGGATTAGTTGTTTCTGTAATCGGAGCTTTCCTTCGCTTTTCAAACAAATGGTATTTTATTTATAATAGTGTTGTTCTGTTTTACGCTCTCACTGAAATAAGTACTGCAAAAAATATTGTAGTGGAGCTTTTTCCGCGAGTGGTATGGTCGCAGGCCGCAGGCCGCAGCGGGCTCGAATTTATGCGCATCTACTTTGGGCAGCGCGCGCAGCCGCACGCCGCACAGCTCCGCGGGACGCGACTCGCGAGCCTCTCCGTCTCTTATCGCGGCATACGTTTTTATTGCGAGCACTTTGTTGTCGCTACGTTCCAAGACTTTTTGTGCACTCATCAATTTCCGCGCCTCCTCGATTCATTTATTCATGAAAGACTGGGCTCTTGTCTGAACTCAGGAAGTGTTCTTTTTTGGCTGCTTCGCCACTGAAATTCGTAATGAAGCTCATTCGAAAACAATGTGTTATTTATTACTGAAAAAAAAAAAGAATTCATGTTGTACTCACACAATCTGCACGATATACCTACTTACATATCTATCGTTGGTCTCTTTTTGTTTTTGTCCATTGCTATTGTATTTATTGACCGGGAAGTATTGCAAAATTATAATCTTGCTGGTAGTACAAACAGTCCATCAAGTGCAAGTAAACAAAGGATAAGGGTAGTTGAAATGACAATACAAAGCAACATTGCAAATGTAAATTGTGTTCGGAATCACTTAGAGAGCATCAGATAGGCGAGCGGCGGCGCGCCGCGCGACCGATCCGTCACTGTCGGACCGCGTTTGCATTACACGGCCTTTATCTTCACAAGCTCGACTCAAATCGCAGACATCAGCGGGGCTGTTTACCAAATTGTTTTCAATAAGCTTAAGTAATGCTGTAACCGTAGAACTAAATCGACGCAAACTGCTTTATCCGCATTCCTTGGACAGATTTAAAGGATTAAACGTTTCATAACGATTTATTACTTTTTATCATGTTACATAAGTTTAGTCTATGCCACAATAGGCTGCTCCGGTAATGACTAGTTATTCGGTGGAGCAGTTTGTGAGCGCGCGAGCTGCGTGGGCGCGAGATCAGCGCGACAAGAGCGCGGTGGTGTGGCGGCGCGGCGGCGCGGGCTGAGCGCGCCGCGTCGCTAACGAGCCGCAGCACGCGATTGCCGCCGCGTCAGGGGTTTTCCTTCCGCCGTCCGGCGCTCAGGAAATCGCGAGAAAACACAGTTTTTCATTGCGCACTGCGAACTGGATCTCCGCGCCTTTATGTAACGACGCCGCTGACAAGCTGTACCGCCGGTGCAATTAAGATTTCCACTTTTTGCACACTTTTATTGCTTTACTTCATGGAAACTTTATTGTCGAGAACGTGTATCCGTAGATAAGTATCTCAAAGAAGAAATCGCACTTTTTCTAAATGTTACAGAAACCAGCTCTTATTGTGCATTTTATGTTTCTACAAACATTAACGTCAGGTCGCCTACTGCGCTACTCCGTAATGCGCAAGTTTTTGTGTGTTTATCTTAAATCTTGAAGTCAGGTGCCGTACGACGGCTGTGCGAGTCACAACAACTCGTTGTTTCTCGATGAAGGTGTTCTTAGATTAATGTCGCTGTCTCTTGCGCAGGTTCTCCCCGTACGGCTTCAAGTACCACCTGGAGACGGCCAGCAGCAGCTCACAGCGGCGCGAGGATGACCGCATCACGTACATTAACAAGGGCCAGTTCTACGGCATCACGCTTGAGTACGTGCACGATCCTGACAAGCCGCTCAAGAACCAAACCGTCAAGGTGAGTCTTCTAATAGAATTCGACGAATTGCAGACATACTGGCTTTAAAAAGTCAATGCAATGATCGATGTTAACGGTTAAGTGGCCGGATGTTTACTTGTAGTGGTCCTTAGAAAGCTGCGGCAGTCGGCAGTGCTCGCTGGTCGCGTAGGGAGTCGTAAAACACGCCGCGCCTCGCCGCACACGTCTTAATTTATATCTCCACTGCGACATATGCACGAACTGCTGGAATAAAATGTACGGAATTATTGCTCCCGTACGAGAACGCAAACAATGTATTTTATACAACATTTATGAACAGAATATAAAATTTTACTAGGGTGTCAGGTCATTAGATAGCCACCGCACTCACCACCTAATTTCACAGCTAGCCGCCGCCTGCGACTTGACACATTACTAGCTGACCCGCGCAACTTCGTCTGCGTCACATTCTGTATTACTGCTCTGCTCCTATTGCTCGTAGCGTGATGATAACCTTCCTCGATAAATGGGCTATCCAACACTAAATTATCTTTTCAATTCGAACCAGGAGTTTCTGAGATCAGCGCGTTAAACCAAACAAACAAACTCTTCAGCTTCATAAATGTATCATCATAGATAGCCTAACCAAATTAATGTAAAAGTTTCATCAAAATTCATTCAGTAGTTTTTGCGTGAAAGAGTAACGAACAAACAAATATCCTTTCACATTTATAATAATAGTAGGATAGTATCCAATAGGAAGTAGGATCTTGAATCATACAAACGAGAAGTGTTTACTCATAGAAGACCATCATAATTTGTAACTCGAAGTCCTTCCGATGAAATCAGATCAAAGCCAGGAACAAACATACCTACGTCATTCATACGCGACGCGATGTGATTCGCGGTGCGATAACATTCAAACGAAAACGAATATTATACCAATAACAAATAGGTATAGTTTCTGTTTTATGTAACTTAATTAACAAGTAGGTACATTTTGTAAGAGTCGGTAATATGTTGCGAGATAATTGTAACAAGGGCTCAAGGGTGGCAAGTACAAAGGCGCGCGGGCAGCGTCGGGCGCAACCGCAAGCGAGTGGCTCACGTTCAGCCTGCTCCTGCCTGGCTCACCTTCGAGTATTCACTTTCATCATACATATCTCTCTCCGGCTACTTGAATTACCAAACGTGCAAAAAGAACGCGTCGTATTTATTTATATTGAGTGCGATGAAGTACCAAAGAAATGTTGACTATGTACCTACAACCGTTCCGGTGCTAAACACAATATTTTATACGTACGAGTTTTTAGTGAGTTGACTTGATATATTTTAAAATTACGTCTTTAAGTTACCCTGGAGTAGTCCCAGGTAGTCTTGTTTCTCTTATCGATTTTCAAATGAACTTGTAAAACAATGACCAAAGCTAAGCAGGTTTTCTGTGAGATAGTAATACAAAAAAACAATTCGCTTCCATTCACGGAATTTGCGATGATCTTGTAAGTAATATGCGTGCGTAATATATAATAGCTGTGGTATAAATACAACTCAATATCTAATGACACAATGACGTGACTAAATTAGCCATTTAACTCGTGAGAATCTCTGTTTAGACAAAAGATTAACCGCAACGATTATATCCACGTGGTATCGTGTCGGCGCGCCGTGGAAATCGGAAATCCCGTCATTATTGTTTTCTGACACTTCCCTGAAAAACAACTTGATGAATAGTACTTACCGCGAGGAGGAGGCTGACACAATAACATTGCTCCATAGTACACATTAACTATGTGGGTAATCTTGATAAACCAGAAATTCCACATTTGGTAATCTGGTTAATCTGGTTTAGATAATTGAAGTAGGTTTTTTGTATTGTTTTGATTTTAATGTTATTGTTTGTACTGGTTATAAAACGGCACTTTACTCAGCCACAGCTACAGATAAGTACCTAATCGTTGCGCAATCTCGTTTTTAGTCAATGTTTGAATTTTCCGTTTTTTGACAGCGCCTAACATATTCAAACACGTTTTATCTGTATTCAATGGGCTTAGATCGGAATAATCAGAGATACAATGCGACATACGTTTGAAGTTATTATTAAGGCAGTAAGTGGGCCGAAGTCCGGCGCGCGGCGTATCGCATTCAATACGGACTGCGATAGGTGTACTGAGCTTATCTCGCCGCAATCGAGTCCGCATTGTATAGCCGCGCCCGATAATTAAGACGACGCTTTTGACATTCGCCATATAGGAATACAATGACCGCCCCGGGAGTCCGTCCGCTCGGATACTATCGCTCCCTTTAAACAATAACCGAACTGCATTATGATAAAACAATTTAAATGCGGCAAACATCGTGTTTTCTTAACGAGAATTCTTTCATGTTTCCAAAAGAAAATAAAAAATGAAGAATCTCATGTTATAGGTATGGCTGCCCACCGACACCGGTGAAACTTGCCATGTGCACGTGCAGGTGAATTAGCTTAACACTTTAGAGAAACCCGTGTGAAATCTTCCTATAATCTACAGCTTTTTTCCATAATTTGGTTTCATGGCACATTTGTACAAATAAAGAATTTTCGATGGTTACATTTAAATTTCAAACGAGCACATAGTTGATGAGCATGACTACACTATATCTACGAAACAATTTTATCGCGTTATCAACCGTAACTAAAAAAGTTTAATCCACACGCGATGCGAATTGAATACGTTTTGCGTGCCAAAAAGCGGTTAAGAGATTGTAAGAAATTTTAGTAAACAGAGAGATTTGACCTGCCAGTAGTGTGCGTGGCAGGATTGTAATTACGGCCGGCACGCCCCTGTTTCGGCGCAGCTTTGCCTTCGTCTGCGATACCATCGGCCCGTGGCTTTCCACCGACGGACACACGACACAACACGAATTCCAGATTCTGCACCTAATTAAACACCGTACAAAATACACGATTGACTTAATCTCCTCTTAATATTGGAAGCGTTCACACGCCACGGCCGGTACATTTACATACATATTTAATGACAAATATCATTTTAAAATGTTATCTTAAGACGTCAGTTGAGTTGAATAGATTGAAATGTCGTTCCGCAAAAATAGTTTACAGACAAAAAACATTATGAAAAGAGCTCAATCAATCACAGTGCGTAGTGGCAATTAATCATCTCGCTGGTAACACGATGCGATGCGTTGTTTGTTATTCTGCATCACTGTAAGGGTTGCGTTGCCCTCATCCTCGAAGCAAATATCTTATGGAGTGTTTTAATGATATCCGTCGTCATTAATCACACCTGGTACTAGAGTAGAAAATAATACGGGTCGTCTTCAAGTTCAACCGTCCCATCGTAATATGATAAATCTAATTTAAATTTTACTTCAGCAGATTTTTTGTAATTTTATGAACACGAATGAGTTTATAGCATAATCCATAACAAAATCATTTAGGACTGTCTAAGCCTGAATATTGGTAAATCTTAGGCTTGACTCAAGAAGGAGTTGGATATAAGATGTGATACAAAATGTACGATCATTTTCAGGCTTTAATCATCCGAGTTTGGCGCACGCTCGATTCACCGATGTTGATCATTAAAATATGGTTGTGCAAATGAAACGCATAATTTAGAAAAGGGTTACCTGTTAAATAAAAGTTTCTTTTCACCAATATCAATACCAAAATGGCTTGGTGAATTAGTCATTAGCTGTTCTTATCATTTCCTTTTGCTATCAAAATTACTGTTATTAATTTTACACATCATTTAAAAAACATTATCAATGTTAACGAAATCAAAATGTTGTTCCATAAATTTAACATTAGTACCTACTTATATTATTTTGGTAAGTAGGTACGTAAACGGACTAAAAACGGACGAAAGTCAAATCTCGAGATTTACCGCAGATTGAGTTTTAACATTGATAAAGTAATGATCATAACAATTTCATTATAGAATAGAAAATATTACAAGAACACTATAATTGAGGCTCATTAACTGTGTTATAATCACATGCTGATATTATGCACGCTTCTTCTTTTTATCGCGTGGGCAGTAAGTTCTAACGACCCCACACACCCTCGTATCAGAGTTTCTAGATTGCTGCTAAGTACTGAAAACGTCCGCCCGATCTGTTAGTGACCCACGATGAAGCCATATGGCTCCATAGCGTGTCCAGCGCTCCTACTCATTCAGAGCATTTTTTACTCGGCTTTTTATCGAAGCACTGACATCATTGTGTTCGCTTTCGTAGCAACGGAAACTCGCGTAACGAGACACAACGTTTTTTATTTTCTTTTATAATATTTTGCGACTTTAATGATTGCTCCCGTTTGCCTTTTTAAGGCAATCTTTAATGATGCCTTTTACACTGAACATATTACGCTTGATGAGGAATTATAACGGTGCACCTTTTGGCCGAAGGCATCGACACAGCCGAGTGAAGGGCTGTCATACGAGCCTGACTGAATGTTTCTCACAGGGGGCACTCGGCTGTAATGAAATTTTTGTTCTCGAATTCGCGAGAAAGGTTTCATAAAGTTGAACAAAAAATGAATGCAAAAATTTGCATGAGCTCCGTTGAGAGTTGCAAGTTGCCAATCATGGCGGCAATCAATCACGTGTTGAGATGTCTCAATTTAGCTTGCACCCTCATCGGAAGCTGTGCACGGCGGCGCACCCCGCCGCACCCCGCCGCACCCCGCGCCCGCTCCCAGCCCTGTCGACTCAGAAAAACGTTCATGATAATAAATTGCAGAATTATACAACAGAAAGCTCTTTGTAACGGCGTTTCTTCAAATCTCAAACATTTTGTTAAGATAGATATATTTGCGTTGTCTCACAATGTTTTTAAAAAAGATTGGTTATTGCACTCAGAACCAATTAATAATTTTGGAAAATATTAAGATTAGCCCCCCCCTTTCATTCATACTGTATGTAAGTAAATTATACTAGTAATATGTGGAAATGTTGTTGATTGTAATTTAACATAAGTACTTAATTGTATACTTAGACGTAAGAAAAAATGAACAATTCAAACAAATGTTCATTTCATTAGAGAAAACTAACTTTTCCCTAATATAATAAAATAAAAATCTTTAAATTGCTTGCTATAGACAGTCTTCATCAGTTTCAATTTAGGAACCCATTTTATCGGAAGTAATATTTTCCGAAAATTTTTACTCCATGTATGTTACTCGTATTTTGCAAGAGTTAATCAACAACTTTGCTAATCACAAGTACCCAAATCGACTTAAATTATTCCTCCGTACGGCCAAAATATAACTCAATAAAATATACCTACGTAGGTATCTGGGATATAATCAATACGGTTATTTATCAGCAGAGCGGTCTCCTCTCAAGTTAATGTACTTTTTCTGCCGTTTCTTATTTTTTAAAGAATAACTTATGGGATTTTAATGTACATAATTGCTTTTTTCGCTTTTTTGTTTCTCATACTAATAAGAAATTCTGTAATTCCATTTTAAGATACAAAAATAATAAATGTCTTGTCACAAATGATCATTCCCGTAAACAGCGCAAATTCAATTAATGTGCCGGTACAGTGTAGTGTGGAGTAAGATATTGGTGTCATTGTTGAGTTATTTTTTTAATAAATGCAGCAAGCTCACACTATGAATACAAAGCAGACGCTTATTGTCAATTTTCTACTGCTGAGCGTCTGGTGTCGGTTTGCTGCACACACGTGGATCACATGTGTTACATTAATGATAATCAAGTTCACATGTAGATATGCAATGACAGGTATTTTTATATTTGAGCAAACAATAAAAGCCGGTGCGTAAGCTTGTAGTCAGGCCACGCCGGGCGGGCGGCGTGCGCACGCCTCGCTGCGGCGAGTCGCGCCGCTCGACCGAGCGTGAATTTTCCACGTTCGGTTTCAGGTTCGCATAACGCCACTCGATAACTATTACACTTTCGAAATATTACGTATTATTCGGTAATATGTTCATACGTAACCGCTGAAACCACGTAACTACTCGTAATTAGCTCTGTTATATTTTTTGCATTTAAATAGAGCACTCTCTTTAAATTACGAATAAATATGCATGCTGACATTGATTTATAGATTTTAGTTAATTTGGTGTAACTGAATTTACTTTTCTAGAAAAGCTAACCAAGCAACGTAACATGTTGGAAAAAACACACATTTCAGAATGATACAGTTTTATTAAATTAGGTTAAGCAATTTTCCATTAGTGTATTAGTTTACTATAGGACCACAGCTTGCGTTGTTACTGAAGAAGGAATTTATCAGTAGGTATACGGAGATTGCTTCTCTGGTATTTAAGGGCATTTTCATTGGGTACGACTTTCACAAGCTGGGAGTCGTGTGAGAGTGGAGCAAATCGTATCGTAAGTCGTAAGTAGCGTTACGTAATCCGGGGTCCGTCATTGTCTCGATATTGGTGGTGTCACGGTGCGAGCGTATTTAGCGTCAATCCTTGATAGCATCGCTGGCTGACAGCCGCCCGCGCGCCCGTAATCAGCGACATTAGGGTGATATAAGATACGATTATGCAATACCAAGTGACTCAAAGCTTAATCCACCCATTGCGTTGTCGACGACACTTATTCGGATTATGGATTTGAGACAAAAAAACTTGAATATTATGCATACAAGCACGTAGATAGATAGATTTCCATTTTCCTCGTGTAGGTAAACTCAAGGAGCTTAGTCAAATTTCAAAGTCTTCTGCAATTTAGTTTTTTAAGTGTTTCACTAACAAAGTATACAATATTGATGTGAATACCATTTGACAACGTCTCACACAGAACCTCTCAATGGTCTGATTAGTTCCACCGCTAGTGCGCGTACCTCCGAGACCGAGCGCTGTGCCAGCGGTAGGTACTTCTTCTTAAGCCGCATCACGCCTCGTCTCGAGCCCTGCACATTACAATCTGACATTTCCTTTCGACATTTAAGCAGATTAGTGTTACACCTCGGCTTCGGATGTTAATCCGACGCTCGACGTGTCGCGGGAATTGCTCCGATTTAATCGAGATTTAGCGGTCAGCGTGCACTGCGCAAGCGCACAACCCACCATTACAGCTATCAATGCGTTCTGTAAGCATCTATTTACAACAGCTACTTCTATTACGCTGTAAATTCAAATGGTTGGTTTGATTTTAAAAAGCTTACAGGCATGAATCTGTCATTACAGAGGTATTGGTTTGCGGATAAGCTGTTCTCACGCGATTCTGATAATGTCACGTTTACGAAGACATATTGCGGCTAATACAATGTTACGTGGTTAATATTCAATTATAAGTAGGTGGTTGTAAATGCGGCGGATGTGCGGGAACACGGGGCAATTTGTCCGGCGGCGGAAGCTGCGCATCTCTAGCCATCTCCCGTAGCTCGGGGCGCCCCCCTCGCCCCGCGGCTGCGCCCGGTACACGCACACACTACATAATGCGCTCTTTAATATCTCTCTAATACTTGGAGCGTTTTCACTACATGGTTCCGCACTTCATTTGAATATTCTTGAGCTTTCCTACAATGTCCATCTACAAGTAATTGCGAAGCCTATCTTCTCATCTTAGATTGAGATTAGAGAGCAAAGGCATAAAGTCCTACATGAATATCATGCTAGTTAGCGCCTACGAAGGCCGGTTGAATAAAAGTCGGAGGAAAGGGAATACGTATACTGTTATCGCTTTGTTTACGGGACAAAAATGGTCATTGATATATTTCACCTGATGTGAAATAAATACCGACACGTAGGCAACTGTGCGGCAGTTACACCCACAGTTTCGCTCAGAATTTATGTCGAAACAGACATTCACTGCGGAGAACATTCACAGCATTATTTGCTAGGGCCTAGGCGTTAAAACAACTAGCACAGACAACTAGCGCACTTAACAAACAGACGTATCCGTATCAGATATAGCTATCGAGACGGCAGGACATTACTTCTGCGCTATCGATAAAGCTCAACGGTGAGCGAAATAGTTTTGCCACGCAGTGAACATAAATAATTGTCATAAAGTAGATAGGAGCTGATGGATGGGCGCCGCGCCCGCTCCGCCTAACGAGGAAGCAGTAGTGACGAGTTGACGAGCAGCCCCGGCGCGCGGGGCTAGTATCGATGTGATGTGATTCCCGGCTACGTTCCGCTGGGCATTGCTATGCACTACTTGTGCGTTACGTACAAGAACGTAACAAAAGATTAAATCTGAAGTAATTGTTACGTTAACGATGCTATTAGCACACGATTTACAGGTAACAACGAAACAGGCGCGTAGAGTCGGGGACTAGCCGGCTGCCCCACCAGCATCAATGACGAATAGCCGTCGACATAGAGTAAAGAGAATACACGTTCGAGCGTTACACTTAATTAGATCATTTATCTTCGACACGCGAGTACCACCAGTCAGTAATAACGTCAGCCTTGTTTACGTATACATATATCCCGTCGCCTATTAATATCAGTGCTGAAAACACACACACACGCATTACCACATAGGTATACGTGAGTTTCAGTCTGTAATCGTTTCTAAAATAATCTAAGGATCGTATGCCTGGCTTTTACAACGACCTCGAGATTTCGCAGCGGCTGTAGGTAGTTATTTTTATTAAATTGCAATTCAAATTAATGCTATAATCCTGAATATATTCTGTTGTTTATTCAAATGCAATTCAAAAAGATATTTAAAGTAAATTGGGATGCTACTTGCGTCGATACTCTTGCGCCAGCCCATCTTCCTAGCTCGTCGTGCTGTACTGCCGCTGCGGCTGCTGAGAACCTCAAGAGGCGAGAATATAACAATCTTGTTAGCAAAATATATTTTTGAGCCGTTTGGGGTTGAAACTTTTGGACCGTGGGGTCCGAGTGCTCATGCCTTATTTAGAGATCTTTCTAAACGCTTAGTTGACACTTCGCGTGACCCAAGGGCTGGCTTTTACCTCGGGCAAAGGATAAGCATTGCCATACAACGTGGCAATGCCACGTCTCGTCGCGTCTTTTGGGCTCACTTCCAGTGGACGGCGATGCGGACGAATTTTTTGACGCCTTATTTTAGTTAGGATTTTTTTTTTTACTGTATATATAGGTATATTTATTTATTTATTTCCAAAATTCTTAAGTCTATTTTAACAATTGTGTTTACCACACAACGAAAACCTCTCAGGATTTATCTGTGTGTGGAGGGTTTATATATTTTGTTTCAATAAAAATCTTCAAGAAAATTCATATTATGTAGCTATTCGAGATAAGATTTACGTGCTCGATATCTGTCACAAAGACTGTTCGTCTGATCGCTGGCATGTGATATAAATATGCAATCGGTTATTTATTCAAATAGAGTGACAAAATCAAGGCAGAGCCGTTGGAGCGTAATCGCACCGGGCGACACTCGGGCACAGCAAGCCCGTGTGTGACACACAGCGAGAGAAAGCGTGCTTAATCAGATAACTCAGATTGTCAACCGAGCTCCTGAAATCGGGTCGAATGTCGATACACTCGATTAATTAATTGACGGTCCGAAAAGTTGGAAGTAACTGGTCCACGGAGCCAAAACCGTAGACGTCTTGTGAAACTTGCGCTTTGCATTCAATACTTACGACTACTTACGAGTACCAATAAAACGGTAAACTACCTACTTCATTATTTTAAGGCGATATTTAGGACTGACAGATATTTTTTCAGTGATGTAAGTATTTTTTAAGAACAAAGTTATTGATTTTAAAAAATAATAATAATGACTCATCACTACAATCGGCAAATGTTCACAAAAAGCTGCATTAATACTATAAGAAGAGTTTGTTTGTTTGCTTGAACGCGCTAATCTCAGGAACTCCGGGTCCGATTGGAAGAATTCTTTCAGTGTTAGATAGCCCATTTATCGAGGAAGGCTATATATCATCACGCTATGACCAATAGGAGCGAAGCAGTAATGAAAATTGTGACGCAGACGAAGTTGCGCGGTTCAACTAGTACTAATATATAAAGCTGAAGAGTTTGTTTGTTTGCTTGAACGCGGTAATCTCAGGAACGGGTGGACCGATTTACAAAATTATTTTTATATATGATAGCCACATTCATAAGGAAGGCTATAGGCTATAAGGGAAAGGGTTAGAACGAGCCATGAGCGTACGTAGTCGCGGGTAAAACCTAGTGTCAGATAAATGTGCTGTTATAGTAATCCAAATTATAGGTAATAAAGATTAGTTACAGTTATGTAAAGGTGAATAAATTTGTGCTTTACAAGAAGAACATTCTGTCATTTCGGATTAAAAATCCAATTAACGCGCGGAACAAGCGCTGCGCCCACGCATGTCGCGCGGCGCACGGCTCTCGGACACGGCACTGCGTCACACGGTGACGCGCCAGGCCAACGGGACGGACTACGGCCCCAGCCCGTCACCCCGTACATCTGAAGAACAACTTCGCAACGAACGATTGTTTTATACTATAATAAATAATTTCCTAATTTTCTTATATCATTAACTAGTCGACCCGCGCAACTTCGTCTGCTCCGCTCCTATTGGTCTTAGCGTGTCTATAGCCTGCCTCGATAAATGGGGTATCTAACACTGAAATAATTTTTCAATTCGGACCAGTAGATAGTTCCTGAGATTACCGCGATCAAGCAAACAAACTCTTGAGCTTTATATTATTAGTATAGATAGCGTCATAAAATATAGGGTGTTCCAGTAGTACGTGACCATATTTGAGCTCTGTATCTTTAGTAAAATAAAGAAAAGATATTAAAAAAAAAACAAAAAAAATATTGACGTTTATAAAAAACTCAACCCCAAAAAATACTAACAATTACAAACAATGCACTTCTTAAGCCGATTCTTGCAGTTGGTGACATTTATTTTGTATCAATTACCTACAAATTTCCTGCCACCAACTGCATCCGACTGCTCGATAAGGGTGCCTGATCATTACAGCGGAGCGAGGAAGCGGAACAGAGAAACGGAGAAATTTTAAAAACGGAATTGCATAAAATCTACGCACCACGTGACTCACTGACATTTTGACTGACATGATTGGTTAATGTTTCTGTTTCTCCGCTCCACTGCCTCGCTCCGCTGTAATAGACCCTAATTGTTTCTTTTTTATTTTTTGTTTTTATTGCGGTCAATTTCTTTTGAAAAAATGACATATTTTTTGGTTTTGATATTTTTAGGGTTCCGTACCTGAAAAGGAAAAAACGGAACCCTTATAAGATCACTTTGTTGTCCGTCCGTCTGTCTGTCAAGACCCTTTATCTCGGGAACGCGTGGAGGTATTGAGTTGTAACTAAAACCATATACTCAGGTCTACGGCCCCTTGCAGCTGTAAAAAAAATCGAACTTCTGAAGTTAACGTAAAAAAAATTACGGTCGATTATGCCGCAAAAGACATATATTTCTAGACTCTCAAGGGAATCAAAATTTATAGACTATTTTCTGTTGACCTAGAACTGTGAAATTTGGCAAGTAATACCGTCTTATACTACAAGTATAGGGAATGTCTAAAAACTATACATTAGTAATTAAATCATACACAATATAGTCTTTATTTAAAGTAATTTATTTGTAGCTACAAATTTGTACGGAACCCTCAGTGGGCGAGTCCGACTCGCACTTGGCCGGTTTTTCTTCACTATATAGCAGATACAGAACAACGCCCTTAAATATGACCACGCACTTCTGGAACACCCCGTATACATGCAAATCAAATTTCGAAAGTTACAAAAAGGTATAAATCCTTATTTTTATTTCAAATACACGTGACTTACTCTTATTAATAATAAGAGTAAGTTACGTGTATTTCCGATTTGAAATTGACAATCATTCCGTAATTATTATGTATTTACTTACTTAAGGAATTTGCAACTGAACTTTACTGTACAACTGAATTTTTAAATCCTTTAATAATATTTACTTATATTATATACCTACTTATCTGTAACTAATTAATGCTAAATCGTATTTTTTTTACGATGATAATTTGCCCAAACACATAAAATAAATACACTATCGCGATCTAATCTTGACTTGAACAACATACGTATACCTACATATATATATAACATTCCAATCCCACGGAACTTCTCAAACGAAGTTAATTAACATACAAGCAGCGATTACTTAAAACTCAATGCGTTTGTTGCCGGCCTTATGGTTTTCGCAATACGCTCCACAAACTTGTAGCTGCATAATGTCAAATTAAAGTCGTTAATGAAATCAAAATAAAGCCCGTATCTGATAAATTGTGCGGTAAGTCAAACAATTATGATTGCCAGTTATTACAATGTATCTTTGTCATGCAACAATAGGCAACATTGTTCAGTACCAATTGCAACCAGAAAATAGGCACTAAATTACGTAAACCGTTACGAGTTGGACTCTAAATTAGTTAGCAAGTGTTTATGAATCATTAGTTCCAATACAATAAACAAAAGTGGCCAGTTAAGTCAGCGGCCAGATAAGGCACATAAATAAACAGTTGGCCTGAAAGAAAATAGAATAGTTTTGGAAAGCTCACAGTACATTTGTGCTTGGCTAGCTCTAATAAGAAACCACTGCTACAGGTATATGAGCTGATTCAAGTTTACAGTTAGTATTATGTATTTCAACAAATTCTTACTGGCATGCGGAATTCTAGTAAAGAAGTAAATGTTTATATTTATTTATTATAAGCGATGAGACCGTCGGCAGAGGCGTGTTAACCGTTACAATTGTATACATGGGCTATCTATTAGTATGCACGGTTCCGCTGGGCTCAGCGTCGCGCCGCGCCGGTCGCGCGCCCGGCTGCGGAGAAAGCCCGTGTCCCGCTTATAGACTCGCTGAACTATTCGCTGACACAAATTACTCGTAAATTCATCGATTTACAGTAAAATAGTGTTTTTATAGCCCCGAGTCAACACTGTAACCGCGGGTCCTTGCTTGCTGCATTTAATTGCAATGCAAGCGTAATGGCCGTGTGCGGACGCCAAATACTTCATCTCATTTAGCTTATCTTTACCCATGCATATTCATGATTCGATAATGACGTCTAAGCCACAGTTAAGTTGTAAATATAGGCATTTGAGCCAGGGACGGTTATAGAGTCACTTCTCTTAGTCCTGCAGTTAGCCGGGAGGAAGGCTGCGTCTATGTATCTGCACTCGCATGCACTAGTCACATGTCAACGCCTGCTAAGATGCATGGTTGGAATTAAACTCGATTAACTCATGACCCAATGATTAGCTCTTATAATATGGTTGCACCAACTTACTAGACGTGTTACTTTGTATTCAGGAAAAAGTGAGAACGTTACCCCAATTGCGTCTGCCAGGGAATGTCAACTTCCGATAATTTATCGATGGTGAAGTAGACTAGACGGTAGAATAAATTGCTCATCTACATTCACGACTATTCACTACTGCTCGCGGATGAAGATGAAGTTCCAACTGTTAAATAATCATGATACATGTTATGGAAATAATATTAATAAGGATCGAAACAAAACCATGTTTAATTTTGAATTACTTTATTTATTATTACCGTAACCAAATACCTAAAATACAATCTACAAATGAATGCAAATGAACGTTTAAATTCGGAGACAACGGTACGAGTACAAGGACTGGAGGAAGGAAGGAAGGAGCAGGCGCGGCTGGGCGCTCGCGTTGGGCCGATGGGCAGCCCGCGTGATGTCTCGTGGCGGCCATCCATCAATCCGAGGCGACGATCGGAGGTGCTTTCTCGTCGTTAGCCCTATAAGGCACGGTCGGTACCACGCCTCGCGCAAGCCACTTCTTTTTCACTTCATTTTCTAACGCGTCGATAGAAATCGTCTTAACAGCATATTTCACTTTTTCATTGGAACGGAAACGGTCCAAAGGTTTCACGTTACTTTTTAAGAGCATTTAAATGAGTATGGAAATTAAGATGGCCGCCGTGGCAACGTAATCGCGCTCGTTTAACGTAATAGCTGAGAAATGCTCGGCGGGCTTCGCGTTGTGGCGGTTGTGAATATTCGCGAAATGCTCTCGGCGCTTCGTCTGTACTTTCGCCATTAAAAGTTGGCAATAAATAAAGTAGAGGCATAGCTGTCCCATGTCAGGTGTTTCTAATGGCCACCCTGCGTGTTAATTTATAAACCGTCTTATAAAGAGGATATTACTTATTTCTACATAACCCACTACCACAGAACAGATAAATGAGGTTTTATCTGTTCTGTGCCCACTACCCACGGATTTATGGTTAAGCTTTACAAATTTATCGATTTTGTAGTATACATTGTTTTGTTTGGTTTGTTTCAGAGTGTAGTTATGTTGATGTTCAGAGAAGAAAAATCTCCTGAAGATGAAATCAAAGCGTGGCAGTTCTGGCACGGCAGACAGCACTCCGTGAAGCAGAGGATACTAGACGCCGGTGAGTACCTCTTGTTACATCGCTACCCACTTTGTGGTAATACTAATCAACACGTTCAATCTTGCGTGAGTGGTGATAAGTGAGTATTTATGTAATTATCAAATAAGATAATTTGAGGAACAATGACTGTTCAGTTTTTTCCATGAAGGTATATGCTGTATAGTAGCGCCTACAAGGGTCTAAGACACGATACCCGTGCAAAAACAGAGTCGTGCTCGAGGCGACACAGAAACATGGCGGCTAGCTTGCGTGCGCGCGCGGCGGCGCCCGGCACGCAGGACCTAATTACCGTGCTGCAGGCTCTGCAGAGACGCACCCGCGCACCCCGCCACCGCCACCGCCATTATATCTCGTTAGGACATTTGCATAAATAACGCGCACGACGGCCGCGGCCCACACCGACCGGTGAACCTATCAATCGCTGCGACTAAAAATAAACACCTGTGGCGCCCGCGCCGGGCCTGGCTCGCGGTCGCGGGACCGTCTCCTGCTCACAGCTTTATATTACGCTACCTGTAATGACACATTCCGACATTAACCAGATTATAGATATAAAACTAAATGTGAAGTTTCCCCGACACAGCCAAACGAAACTATGTAATAAAGATATCTGACACGATGAGCTCTATGAGACCGAGTAACAGGAAATCGTTAAAATTCGTGAGAAATCTCTTCGACGCTGTAGAAACACCTGCCTGTTCGTCGCCGTTCGTTTGGATGGGCATACAGGAGGTCTCGCAGACGGAGCTGACTGCCTTAAAGTACGCGTGTTCAATGTCCACGAGAAGGATAAGAGCTATAAGCAATGTTACAATATAGTCGCGCGCGGACATAATTACTGTGATGATATCGGCAGCGCTCATTAGCATGTTAATTGCGCGACGGGCCTCGGCCTGCGCGAGCCTTACAAAATTATTGTTTTGATAATTTTACAAAGTCGCTATTTTCCTATCGTAAACACAAGCTCAATAAACACAAGCTAGGCTTTACGTAGATACTATTGCTTCGAATTACTTATGGAAATCTCTAACTGTTTTGTCTTTCAACCGTTGCAAAGCGAATACCTGTAATACGTTACTGTTATTTAATATATACTCGTATTATCATGCGTTAACCGATTAGTTAGGGACTTACATCATCAACATACTTATTAATGGCCGCGCTCGAAGTAAACAACGCTGATATATGACACTTTACACATTCTAACATTAGTTAAGTGAGGCCTGTAGCATTTGTAATGAGTGACGCCGCGGCCACAAGCACTGCCTATAAATTAAATCTCAAGGAAAATAAAAACATGGAAGCCATTAATTCGCGCGGTCGAGCCAAGTTTAATGTCAAGGTTTTTTAGCTTATCTCGATGTTAGTTAAGTTTTATTTTTTCATTTGTTAACGTCATTACATAGCATGAATTAATGTCTAAACACAAAGGAATTTTGTATTTTATATCTCAAAAGACCGAGTTTATGTATTTGTTTTTAGTTTTATTACATTCGTAAGCGTTGTGGCTCAGATTTCAAGAACTCATTTGTTTGACGTTCAAACGATGATTTAACTGGGTAGGTATTTTTATCGGAACTTCGTTTACATGTCGGAAGTGTCTAATAAGTATCTTGTTAGTTATGAAGTGGAGAGGGTGGGCAGAGAGGTATACCGTGAATGTATGCGACGAACTTGGGAGCAGCGTCAAGGGCGACACCGGACACCTGTGCGCAGGCGTGTGAAAGCGCGGGCGGGGGAGGGGCGCGGGCGCGCGGGGCACCGCAACGCACTGCGCGCCTGCACAATGCCTTCTCCGATTACCGACATGTCTTCGTGCATCCCGTGCCCACGTTCAGCGCAGCTCCTTTGCCTCCACACTTATTTCTTTTGACAGTTTTCTTATATAGCACGCCTCACTGATTCGACAGATTACTCCTCATGAAGTCGTTGTTGTGATAATACATATTAAGGAATATCCGTTTGTAATTTTATACATCGATGGTCATAATCATACATAACAGACAATTTATTTTCTTATTAACATTTTACGTCGTCCTCGATTATTCTTCCACCTATTTATGTGACCCGTGAAGTATAAATTAAATATTAAAAGTCAATTAAGTAGGTATATATGTATGTATGTAGGTATAGTTTTTAATCGTTGATTTGGTGTACAAAAAATAAAGGTTTTGCTACCTACACAGCTAAAGTACCTTATTGCATATTGTTTGCGAATTCTCATATGATAAACGTTGTAAAAAGTTTTCTACCCTAAAGAAAAAGACTGTTTTACAACAAAATTGTACACAAACAAATATTACAATTTGGTAGGAAGTCTTTGTGTGGGCAGATTTATTAGCACAGAGCAGGATGTTGCGTGGACTCGTAAATTTGTAAGAGGCTGTTAAAACAATAAGGTTGTCGGGGGGCGGCTCATAAACACGTCAGCGCGACGTCGCGGCGCCCGCGCCGCTCGCCCGCACAGCGCGATAGCCCCCGCCCACGCCACTGGCATGCCCACCGAGAACTGCAGCACTCACAACTCACGCCTATACTCTAAGTCCTTTAAACGAAACTTTTCTCCACTATATAATTACTAACTGCATATTTCATTGCAAATCGATGAATGCAGTTTCTAAAAACGTTAACGTCAGACTTTTCATAATGTTTTCCTGTAGCTACAATCTTTCATGCGGCTTCCCTCACTGCCCATCTTAAAAATCCGTCATGATTAAAAATATGAAGTGATACAAACTACGCAAAATTTCAAACCTATCCTACAAATATAAATATGAAAGTCTGTATTTTTAGGGTTCCGTTCCTCGAAAGGAAAAAAACGGAAACCATTATAGGATCATTCTGTTGTCCGTCCGTCTATCTATCGAGACTCTTTTTCTTGGAAATGCGTAGAGGTAACGAGTGAAATTCAAACCAAATACTCAGGTCTGCAGTCCTTTGCAGCTGTAAAAAAAAACTTTTAATTTGACGTAAAATAAATATACGGCCGTTTATGCCGCAAAAAACGTATATTTCGACACTCTCAAAGCAATTAAAATGTTTAGACTATTTTCCGTTGACCTAGAACTATGGAATTTGGCAAGTAATATCGTCTTACACTACAAGTACAGAGAAAAATCTAATAACTTCCATTTGTAATTAAATCATAAAATATGGTCTTTATCTAAAGTAATATACCAACAAATTTGTACGGAACCCTCGGTGGGCGAGTCCGAATGTTTAATCTTATCGTTGTTGATAATTTGGCACTTTCACACGGGTGAAGCCGCTGGCAAAAGCTTGTCATACTCGTAGAATGAGTCGACTGATGAGTAGCAGACAAGATTTCCGGAATATCGACTAGAAGTTATCTAGTCCGTGTGCAATTAGTGCAGAATGCAAATCTGCTAATTACTGCCCATAAACCTCAATCTAGGAAGGGCAGGAATGGAAACATTGCAGTCGTCAATAAATTGATCCTATCACGTGATTATTCACGCCCAGCAAATAAATTTCCGTCCTCGATGACGTATTGTGCGTTGATATCTTAATCGAAATCTCCGCCGCCATTACTGCACAGTTAGCCGAAGACAAGATTAATGACAATTGGTTGTTTTGTTACAGACACGAAGAACAGCATCGGGCTGGCGGGCTGCATCGAGGAGGTGGCGCACAACGCCATAGCCGTCTACTGGAACCCGCTCGAGAGCGCCGCCAAGGTACGTCCCTGCACCCTGCACCCTGCACTCCCTGCCCACTGCCCGGGACTGAGCCAACAATGCTCAGGCTCACGTACACCACTAATAGGCTAATGTGTCTTCCTGTCGGTGTGCCTGCGCCAAATGACGACTCAGCTCACTGATGCAAAAATATGCGCATATTTAAAGAGCATTCTATCGCTGCCAAGCATCGCGGTCATTATAAACGTGCAAAATTAAAAACGCAGATCGTGATATTACACTTATTAAAGAGTAATTAAATAGAGTCCTGCAACCTTATTTGGTCGGGTGGCTTCACCAAATGAAACAAAAAGCGTGTGGGGCGAGCAGCGAGCGACCGCGGCCGGCTTGCGCAGGCGCACGCGGGGTAGCGCTCCGCCGCTCCGCCGTGAACACTCATTACTTACATTGTTGAATAATAAACAACACTCTGTGTTTTTAATAGCTTACATAAAATTATACAGTATCTACTACTAGCAGCACAAAAACGTATACTTCATTGATAATGTTATGTATGTACATAGCCTTTTAAATATTCATCACACAATTAAAAGTCCGCGTGAAATAGCCTCAATTCTATGACAGTATGCTAATGTTAGTCAAGGGAGCAATTAACGTTTAACGACTTCTACATCGAATCACAATTTCGACTTTGATCATAAAATTGATAGCTGCTGCAAAAAAAATAACCTTGCCGAGTTTTAAAGCGTATCGAATGGGATTAAAGTTGTTTTTTCATTGATTTATGTTATTGTTGTTAATGAGCTGGGACGGAGTTGCGGCTACTGGTCGATTATCAATATCCGTAATTATTGATTGTTGGCCGGTAAGTGGCAGCGGATGTGAGTTGTTTGCGACAGTTAATATGCGTACGGTCAGCCGTCGCCACGGTGTCGGCGGCGAGTAAAAACGCGAGAGAGTCATTTGCATAGAGCGCGGTAATGAGCGCGCGCGGCTCGCGACTCGCGGCTCGCGGCTCGCGGCTCGCCTCCGCGCTAAACACGCCCTACGTCCCCCGCAGCGTGCACAGCGCACACTGCACACTTACTGCACCACCGCGACCGACGCAATGAGTCTCACTGAAACGCCTTTACTAATGCACACTTGCTATTCATACATTTTTGTACGCATATAATTTCTAACTTTATCTTATTATTAACTATATCTTCTGTGGCAACTGTGTTTGTACTTGAGATATGTGCAAACATAATACTTACAAACATTTTATATGTGTCTAAATTTTTTCAACATGATTCCGTGAAAAGTAGGTACTTATAGTTTTCATTTTAATTTTTTACAGATCAACATTGCAGTTCAGTGCCTCAGTACAGATTTCAGCAGTCAGAAAGGAGTCAAAGTAAGTCATCTTTCAATGGTCTCTATCTCGCTGATTGTAGATTACACATGAATTATTAGCCTTAATTAAATAGATAAATCACTATTGTTGCAATGGTATTAATGTAGGTATGTAAATGTACATCGATGAAAATAAATAAAGCTGTTTACATGATTGTTACTGAGTGTTGTTGAGGAAAACGGTAATTTACTTTTATATTATCGATTATAAATAATGATTTTATTTCATCGCAGTGTTCATTGAATGCGTCTTATCTATACCTACTGGCTAAATATGTTTTTAAGTAGCATTTTAATTAATTAACGTGAGAAATGGAAGACAAGTAGGTAGTAGGTGCCCATCTGCAAATGTCATTAAATTTACTTTGTATTGCAAAATGTTAATTGAGTTTACCGTATTGAAAGTATGTAAATGAATGTTAAGATACGTCGTCGTTAAGGCATGAGGTCGGTAACCGAGTTGTCGTCGGAGACGCCTCGCTACACGCGGAGCGACGCGCGGCGGCGGCGCGGGACTAGCGACAGTGGCGCCGCGCCTGCTCATTGAATCGCTCACCATTCTCAGTATCAGCCAGATCTCATACCGTCTTATTTGCGTCTAGATGTCGAACGTGAGGCATTGCCTCAACAAAAGAGTAGCGTGCGACGTACGACTGATCACCCCAAAGAGATCCGCTGCAAGCGTCGCCCTCGTTTGAGGCGCGCTTGTGCAGCGCCTGGTATGGAACCAGTCCGCTATCATCCTCTCGATTACCGAGCCAATGCGCAGTGACGCCGCACTCCGCCGCAGCGCCGACCTCGAACGAACGCAATTAAGACGTTTTAACGCGATTCGATTCAGACACGTGCATATTTTTTCCTTATTCGTAAATTTATCGCAATTATCCCTTATGAACGTTTATTAAAACTGTTTTTTTTTTTGTTATCATTCTAAGATAAGTGTAGACTTCAAGCGTGAAATTGCTTGACTCAAAATACAGTCGGATTTGTTTATACGTATGACTATGTATGAGATCATGTGGATACCAAATAGCGTGAGAGATGTGTCTTCGAATAATTGGTCAATTAGTCCTAACCTTCTTTCTAATTCTCCATTTGGCTAAATCGACACAAATGGATTAGCGTCATTTTTCTTCAATTAGAAATCAAATATATGAAAGTAAGTTTGTATAGTTGATTTAAAGCAAATATACCTATCAGTACTGAATTCTATCATTGTTTCGTTACAGGGGTTACCGCTACACATACAGATCGACACGTTCGAAGACCCTCGGGACCAACAAGTTTATCACAGGGGCTATTGTCAAATCAAAGTGTTTTGTGATAAGGTAAGATGCAAAGCAATGAAACTGTCACACTCCTATCATCTATAAACATTCACCAAATAATCAGCATACAATAATGTAATTGCATTACTTTTAAATTGAAGGGTGCGGAAAGGAAAACTAGAGACGAGGAGAGGAGAGCAGCGAAACGGAAGATGTCGGCAACAAATAGGAAGAAGTTGGACGAGATCTACCACCCGGTGACGGAACGCAGCGAGTTCTATTCCATGGCGGACCTGGGCAAGCCGCCCGTGCTGTTCAGCCCGGCCGAGGACATCGACAAGCTGGCGGGCATGGACATCCAGGGCTTCTACGGGCACGACGAGGCGGCGCTGGCCGAGGCGCACCTCAAGGGCGCGTCGCCCTTCCTGCTGCACGCCGCCAAGCCGCAGGCGCCCGCGCTCAAGTTCCACAACCACTTCCCGCCCGACGCGCCAGGGTATGCTTCATTCAAGTTTTATTTTATTTTGCAATTACCTCTGATTCTGTGGTCGATATGCCTACTTGGCAATATCATTTGACCAAATTACAAAATCATTTTGTACATAAATTAAATTATCATTTGTACAAATATAATTAAGTCATCCGGTATTTGCTGTCTACAAAAATAATGGATACTACAGAAAATTATTCTCTAGAACAAATCACGTCTTAATTTTCTCAATTAATTTATTTTTATTGTTGTATTTATTCATATGTAGCCTGTGGTATGATAATATATGGACGGCATAGGTCGTGGAATAGTTAATAGGAATATAGATGAACGTTAATGAATGTCATACATAATATGACAGGGGCCAGCTCTGTCTGGCGATTACGAGCTCTTCAAATTGATTAGTATACGACTTCTAAAATCAATATTTGGCCATTTGACTATTTTTATGAGCTGCATTGACAACTTAGTTGGCTGCAGTCAAATTGATTTTTATTAGTTTTATATTGAATATTTTATTGGTTACTAGCGCCCCGCCCCTGCTTTGCGCAGGTGCAAATTATAATATTAAAACCTTCCTCGAGAACCACTATCTATTAAAAAACCCGCATCAAAATCCGTTGCGTAGTTTCAAAGATCTAAGCATACATAGGGATAGACAGACAGCGGAATCGACTTTGTTTATACTATGCAGTGATTGACTGTTTAAGTTTTATACTCACAGTTGTCTAACGGCTTATAGCTGACACGTATTTATAAAATTATGAGGAAACCACTTAATGCCCCACCTTCAAACTGTCACCACTCATCATCTGCCTAGCCTTTTCCCAACTATATTGGGGTCGGCTACCAGTCAAGCCGGATTTAGCTGAATACCAGTATTTTACGAGGAGCGGGTGCCTACCAGACCTCCACAACCCAGTAACTGGGTAACACGGTACTTCATGGCAAGACAGGAGTCAGATTTACTGGCTTCTTACTATCCGTAACGACTGCCAAAGATCTACAAATGACAGCCGGGACTAACGGCTTAACGTGCTTTCCAAGGCACGGAGGAAACTCGCTATATTAAGATGGTCAGCCATCCACAGACCAACCTTGGCAAGCGTCGACCCGTGCGGCTGTTATTATCTAGCCACGAGCTCCTCAAACTTTCACCACTGTTTAAGTTATATTAACCTTTCTGGCAGCGCGAGTGCCATCCCACTATCGCATTATACTATCTAATGCGAAAGTTTGTGAGGATTGATGGATGTTTGTTACTCTTTCACGTCAGAACGCCTGAAGCGCCTAATCTTCATGAAATTTGGCATATACGTAGGTTAAAGTCTGAAATAACACCTACGCTATATATATATCTTGGGAGATTGTTCCCTAGGGATCATGCGGGCGAAGCCGCTGTCAGAAGCTAGCATTACATTGTATGAAGAAGCTTAGGGGTAACTTAGATAGGTACAAAAAAATATCCTCAAAATTTCCCCTCAACCCATTCCCCTTACGACAAAAAAAATACAGAAGTATAATAAAAGTGTAATCCATGTACAGGTACCGGGAGGTGGGCGGGCTGTCGCCGTACAGCGACCGCAAGGACTCGCTGGAGCTGGAGGGCGTGCTGGGCAAGCGCGCGCGCGTCAGCTCGCCGCCGCTGAGCGAGCGCGTCATGCTGTACGTGCGGCAGGACACCGAGGACGTGTACACGGCGCTGCACGTGGTGCCGCCCACCACGCAGGGCCTGCTGCACGCGGTGAGTACCCCTCGCCTGGCGGCGCACCTCCGCCCTCCGGGTGCCCCACAATAACCTTGGTGATGTCAGCTAACCACAGAACACGAGCGAGCGAGACGGTCTCCGTCGCTTTCTCGGTTTCTCGTCGTTCGTCTATGAATTCATTGTATACTTGTATGTGAAGTAAACGCAAGAAATCGAGACGCTTCGTCGGCTGCGGGCGCCGGTCCGCTCGCCGGCCGGGCCGCCGCCCGCCGCTGTAACCGACCGGACGCTTTATAACCCCGTCTAATAAACACACGATCATCATAACCGCATGTTGTAATTAACATCCGCACGGTGCCGCGCCGCTCCGGACCTCCGGCGGTCCTCGCGCGAATTGTCCTCACTTTAAGAAACCACTAGACCGGTTACTGAACTTTCGGTTCCGTTAGACGAGACGTCTCGGTTCAAAATGGCGAAAGGCCCATTTGTAACTCTTTTGTTTTTTGCTTATTTTCAGATTGAGAATAAGTACAAAATTTCAAGTTCGGCAATTAATAATCTTTATCGAAAGAACAAGAAAGGGTAAGTGGTTTTCATTGGCCTTAGACAAATCTGACATCGTGACCGCACCGGCCGCCTCGCGTTAATGCTGCGTCGCTTGTCCGAGGGTGCGCCACTAACTGATAACTACGCAAAGCTTTACAACGACACTCCCCTATAACTGTCTAATGAGCTTCATAATAGGTGTCAGTCACTTAATCGCCTCCCTGCTCGGAAACGACACCTTAATCTGGATCCAAGCCCAAGCCGCACTGCTGGCAAGCACTCGCGCCCGAGTAATGCTAACGAGCACATACCTAATAATTTTAATAATTTTGTAACTAAACTATTTGTTTTAAATGTCATACTGTTGCTGTTTTGAAGATTTTCCGATGAATTAACTTTACCTGTAATTTTTTCTTCGGTCAAGTACAAGTCAGTCAATACCCCAGGAGACGAAGACCGCGAGTGCGCATATTGACGTGTTTTGTATTTCAGGATTACGGCCAAAATTGACGATGAGATGCTGGCGTATTACTGCAACGAGGATCTGTTCCTTCTGGAGGTACGGCCGGCGGGCGCGGGCGAGGACGAGCGCCTCTACGACATCACGTTCGTGGAGCTGCCGCTGGACCCGTAGCAGCCGCGCCCCCCGCGCCCCCCGCGCCGCCCGCGCCATCCGCGCCCGCCACCAGCACGCCGCTGTCGAGTTACACTCGTTACGTGAAAAATCTCTAAGGGATAAGGTTGTTTCAAAAGTGTCGATCTCAGGTTGAAATTTACTCGTAAGCGATTCACCCTCTCTACTTTGTCTGAAGCAGAATGTTCAGAAACTTTCGGTTATCGTTGTGAGCTAGCGGTCGAGTCGAAATCGTTGTGTAAATATCTATTTTAGTGCCTTATGAAATTACATCGTGATTCGATTGCCCGGTGATGGCGAACAAAAATGTAGATGTTTGCTTTTCAGAAAAACATAACGTTTCGTTAATTTAATGTAATTATATTGTAAATGACGATGATCTGTTGCTGAATACGAACGCGTGTGCCATTCGCTCGGTTTATCATAGGTATGTAGTTAACATTTCAACAGGTACCTTTTATTCTTGCCATGATGATAAAGTAATTCATTCTTGTCACAAACTTGTACGTAGGTATAATAATATATCTACACTGAAAAAAGCATGAAGTGCCTTCGTCATAATAATTAATGTTATCATAGCATAATGTAAGTGAGTTAAGTCAAATTAAATGCCATCCACTTTGTTAAGTTTTGTAAGCCTAAGTTTGCTTTATAAGCTCGCTCAATTCTTACAATTAGTAAAGTTGATATTAGTTTTAGGTTCAAACAGGCGTACATTGCTTCCTCCACGTGACTAAGCTCCAATTCACTATACTGTTTATTGATAATGTAAAACTACTTAAATTGTAATAAAAAACCGGATGTTTGTATCTTAATTATTAGTATCGAGCATTACCACGAACCAATCAATGAATCATTACAAACGGAAGCAATGACGTACATTACAGTTTTATGAGTAGAGCCGAGGACGAGGTTCCGCATAGTGTTGGATGTATAAGAGTCATAGAAACATAGTCACAAAGTCGTCCATCCGAACAACATTAACATTATCATCGATGGGAGTGGTTTGTGTATAGTTTTAAGATTTTTATTAATAATACAATTGTTATAATAAACGAATTTCGATACGTAGGTTATCGGGCCATGACAACAATTTAGTTTACGAAATATTTTATGTCCAAGACTTATTTATATTATAAGATTTCGTGCCGGATAGGACCATATATTTCTGTAGCGACTTAAGTTTTATTTGTTTGTAAACGCTATCCGTTATCAATAAAGTGAAAATTTGCCACAAGAATTCAATATCAGATATTTAATAGATTACACTATCATGATATTAATCATTGCTCGAGCACAAAGCAAAAAAAATATATTGTTAAGTTATTTCCACCGATTATTCAAAATTCAGAACAAGGTTCTGTATCAGTGTATGCGCAAGCGCGCGTCGCCGGCGACAGCGCGAGTCGCAAGTGTCGCAGGTGTCGCACGAGACGCACGAGTCGCAGGGGCGCGCGTCGCACGAGTCGCACGAGTCGCAGGGGCGCGCGCGTCGCAATTTAAGTGACGCGGGGGCGCGAGCGCCTCAGAGTATTGCAGACGGTTCGAATAACTGCCATATTATGACATAATTTATAGTACTTAATGTTCTTAGGTGTAGATTCTTTAACATAATGTTAGTTCTTTTTACTGTGTCTCATGTGACTTGCAGGTAGACAGCGAATTTTAATTAAGATATAGTTCTTATATTATATATTATGTAACATGTTATTTTTGTTTCATTCAGCACTAGCTGCGATTGCGTTGTGACTTGTTCCGTCCTTCGCGTTTCTCTTCTCTTCCAATCTTTTCGCTTTCGTACACTTGTTATATCTTCACGACTGGAATTTTAATTTCCTTTAAATGTTATGTTTTGGTTACGAATCCGTTGCTCAATGACCGCTGCTTGTCGGCCGGACTCACACAGCATTGTTTTATACTCATACGTATGCAAGTAATTATATTATTTATTTATATACTTTTTTAATATAAATTGTGCAGCTTTAATGTTTACTTACAATGATTTTAGCTCGTGATTCAGAATCTCGTCATAAGTCACAAACGTCAGTAGCAATAATACGGTGTAGTAGTTAAAATGTTAGCGGCCGCGGCGATTCGCCACGCGCTGCCTCGCCCAGCAAGGTTGTGCAATGTATAAGCAGAGTTTTACTATAAAGTTGTATAATTATATAAAAGTAGTGGTTGATTACGTCAATGGGATTGATAATGTTATATAGAATGAGGTGGGGCGAGCGCGGCGTCGCCGTCGGCGAGGCGGCGAGGCGGCGCGGCCGCTCGGCGAGCGGAGCAGGTAGTCACACTAGTTAAAACACAACCCGAAAGTGGTAGCACATTTTCGTTATTAAATTGTACTGTATTTAAGGTTTAATTGAATAGATGTTACGTTATTCTTTTATATGAATATTTGTAAGTTGTCATAAAAATATTATTAATATAATTATTTTTATCAAAGTTTATAATCTAAATAAAAATGTTTTTCTTGAAAACATCACTATAGTTTCAATGTTAATATAAATACCTACCTGACGATTAGATTATGCGTTATATAATCGCTCGGTGAACTGTTGGTCACGCTGGATTTATGCAGGAAAGATTGAAAATCTGTTCGTTCCCTTTATTAGACTATCAATCCACTATCCTTATTCCAGCCAATGCATGGCATGAAAGTGTTTCAATGCCAAAACAGTTATTTTAGGACTTATGAGAAGCTACGCTAAAATGATGGCTAATGAAAACCTGGCGAATGCATCCGGTTTGCTGTCCGAATATAGACTGACTTCGTGGCGCACTAAGTGTTAGACCAGCAAACCGAGTTCGATATAGTAACTGATAGCATCGATCATGCTCCCGAGGGAAAAATGTGAATACTACAAAAGGAGATACCTACATGGGTTTACATGTTAACGAAGATTGGGACTTTGTTTGATGATGAATGATTTACAAGGTGATAAACAATAGACCTTATAAGTTATAGCTATACGCTGAAAAGGATGGTCCTCAATAGATAATACTGATAGTCTTTGGGGGTAGATTGCGCGCACTGAAACTAGAGCTTTTTTATAATATGGTGAAGTCTGTACGTGTCGGAGGAGCTCGTGGCTAAATAAAAACAGCCGCACGGGTCGATCTTTAAAGTTTAGCAACGCTTGCCAAGGTTGGTCTGTGGATGGGTGACCATCTTAACATACCGAGTTTCCTCCGTGCCTCGGAAAGCACGTTAAGCCGTTGGTCCCGGCTGTCATTTGTAGATCTTTGGCAGTCGTTACGGATAGTCAGAAGCCAGTAAATCTGACTCCAGTCTTGCCAAGAAGTACCTTGTTACCCAGTTAATGCGTTGTGGAGGTCTGGTAGGCAGCCGCTCCACGTAAAACACTGGTATTCAGCTGAATCTGGTTTGACTGGAAGCCGACCCCAATATAGTTGGGAAAAGGCTAGGCAGATGGTGAAGTCTGTACGTCTGTCACAGCTGGATATCTCAAGAACTACTAATGCTATCTACTTAAAATTTCGAAAAGTTTTAGATAACGTTTACAAATAAGAAATAAATTAAAAATGTATATATCATTTTCGCAACAGCGGCTAAAAGGGGTTCTTAAAATTCAAAGTGGCAACGCTACTGTGGCAAGTGGGCTGAAACATTATTTGTTCTTTTTTAGGCCGCATGGCCAAACATTGACTCTAACAGAAAAGAGCTCTTTAAGATCTTAACTTTACAGCCTGTCCATTTCAGCGGAGCGAGGCAGCGGAGCGAATAAAAGGAGGCTTTTTAACCAATGGAATTGCATAAAACCTCCGCACCACGTTAGTCACTGATATTTTGTCCAATGCCATTGGTTAATAGTTCTTCATTGGAATGTAGAACTTCGGAGATAAGCGATGGAACTCTTCAATAGATGATAGCAAATGGATCGGGATTGCTGCATTTAACATCTCGTTCTTCTTCTTCTTATCGTGTGGGCAGTAAGGTTTAACGAACTCTCACACCCTAGTTTCAGAGTTACTAAACCGCCTCAAGGGTCTCTGACATGGTTTATTTGACGACCGCCATTTAGCGGCCGGGACCACTGGCTTTTCGTGCCTTCCGAAGCACGGAATCATCTTTTTACCAGACAATCAGGTGATTCAAGCCTGCAATGTTCTAGCCAAACTGGAAACAAATTTACAAAGTATGCTTCACATGGGAACCGAACCCACGACCACCGGGTCACAAGGCAAACGCCTAAACCACTCGACCACGGAGGCAGTTAAAGTACATCTCGCTGGTACGCTGTGAAGAGGTACGCACATGTGAATGTCAATTAATTATTATTTTATACTTTTTAGTGTTTTTATTTGGAAGCTGGTTTTATTTTTTGAAAAAAAAAAACATTTTATAAACGTTGAAAAAAAATTTATTCCTCACTTTAAAACCTTTTTTTATAAGTAGCACTGTACAGTTTGAAAATCATTTTTTATGGTTTTCTATGGCCCAAAAGTGACCCTCATACTCAAAATTTATTTTTTACATAATTTATAGCGTCCGTATTTCGGTCCAAATGATCGTATATGTGCTAAACAACAGAATCGAGTAGATTCGAAGAAAATTTTCCGTGACAGACAGCAAGACAACCAAGTGATCCAATAACAAAGGTTCCTTTTATTACTGATGCTCGGAACCCTAAAGCTATGTCAAAATAGGTACCTAGGTAGGTAAATGAAACAGCACCGCAACTCGATACTTAATTTTAATATCTTATTATTTTACGTTAACAATTTGGTAATTTTCATATTCTGTACATTTAGAAGCTTCAAAGTTCACGAAAGCGTCAAGACAGAGACTTGAAGTAAGACTAGACACTCGCCTATCATCTAATCATTTGTTAAGATAAGCACGTCCATTTTCAATTAGATACTTAATGAGCTTTAGCAAAAGTTATTATTAAAATAGCGTTTCTAACCTCCCTTACTTAGCTGAAGTTATTTAATCATAATATTGTGAGCAAGGAAATTTCCCATCCCAAGTTTTATAGCTTAACGTCAAACGCTTCTATGTATTATAACAAATATTGCAGACATGAAAAGCAAGCTAGAGAGTAAAGATTATAGAAATATCTAATTTAAGTCAGTCAAATATCCATAATTTCGACTCGAAACTATAAAACATCTGAGATGATCATGATTCTAATACTTTTTCTAATTCAATAAAGAATAAGGGATGAAACAAAATAATACAAATGTAAAGCGTCTCCCAGCGTTCCAACAGGCACTTGGTGTGAATACAAGTGAAGCCAAATGTGCGACATGTTCTACCAATGAATTACGATAACGTAAACATGTATACCTATATAAACTTACATAAATAAGAATATCTATGTAAAGTGAATAAAAGAATACTCGTAGTACCTATAGCACACATTCATTAGTACTAGACCAAATAAACTGTTGTAACTTACAAATAATATTTTAATCAAAAGTCGATTATTCCAATAACTGCAGAAGCCTGCCTACGGAGTACTTAACCTTACTACAATTAATTCATAAACATTTCCATAAAATCACGACCGCTTAAAATATAAAGAACTTTGGATCTAGAAATGATCATCTTAATTGAATAAATAATAGGTACACAACACTGTTAGTTGAAACCAACCAAATTATTTATTTTGTAATTTCCTACTAGCAGCGGGACACTACATAATTTACTACGGCTATAATAATAAATTATTCGTCCGTATGTTAGCGTCACGAGGCCACAAGTTAATGGCTCACGTTATTGATAGTTATTCCATCTCCCACGCGATTATTATACTTTAGCGTAAAACTTTGTATTGAAATTGATCGGTAATTGCCAACAACACTTTCACATTCCAAAATTAGATAAATATTTTACTTTCTATAATGGCACATTAAATGCAATGCATTTTAAATAATTGTCCGAATGAAATTCGTAAATGAGTGTCGAAGTAACACGTAGGAGTGTTGCGCAGGTGACACGGGGCGCGTCTCCTTAGATCTGTACCTTGAACCGTTCCCCCTCGGAGCAGTTCTGGAATGATTGCTATTGGATAAGCGGGGAGCTCTGGCTGTCGCTGAAGTCCAGCGTGTAGTACATGTCGGCGTCGCGCGCGCCGGGCGCGGGGCTCGCGGCGGGCGCGCGCTTGTCGCTCAGCCAGTGCGGCGCCGGCGCGGGCGCGCGCGCCAGCCGGCCCAGCCGCCCCAGCACGCGCGCGTACGTCTTGTTCACGCGGCAGTGGCACGCCGTCACCTGCACACACACCAAACATATGTAAAGTCCTCCTGACCGATTTCGGTCATAGCGGCCCCTAACCGAAGACTGGCTATTGGCACGGGAGACATTATGATGCTCATTTACATTAGGTCGTTTTGACTGATTCGGCCACAGACCATATTAGATCATAAAATACTGAGTAATCGTCATCTTTAATTCTGCACACAATCATTTACTGTCGCATATGATGCCCCCTTTTCAGATAAAAGTGCGTTACAAGAAAACCGGCCAAGTGTGTGACGTACTCTCACACGAAGGGTCCCGTGCCATAAACCGAAAAAGCACGTTTCTTGTATAGGAGCCCGTCCCCCTTAATTTTTAATTATATTTATTTTTTACTATTTGTATCTGTTATAGAAAAATATACCATCTGTGAAAATTTCAACTGTGGGTCCTTTAACGGTTCTTGAGATACAGCTTGCTGACAGACAAGACGGACGGGCAGTGGATGAATAGTAATAGGGTTCCGTTGGTAATCCTTCGGGAACGGAACACTAAAAAACGGAACTATGTCATTTGACCAACAGTGGTGCTGTGTATAAATTTGTCAAGTCTTTTTTAAAATCCTGCCTTTGTTGTTTTAATTCACTAATAAGACTAAATAACATTATAAAATTCCGCATCCTTTCATTTGAATCAGTGACATGAACTTACCACGAAATTCTCTACATGCCATGTCGATATAGGTACAACCTGGATTGAAAACAAACTGTAAATCTACATATTGTTTATGCTTCATTAAGTGCCATTGTAGTTTGGTTTGGTTATGCCACTATAGTTTCTCACACGCCTGTGTAATTGTCGATAAATTCATGTCGTCGCTCGTAGCAAAGTGCTACAAACTGGGATATTGTAACAGGCAGTGAGTTACGTTTACACTTACTGTGTAAATTGTATTGTATTGTTATTGTGGAAATGTAACTCACTCCAGGAAAGCAGGGGCAGACATGACGACGTGCCTCATGCATGTGCAACACACTTCAATGATAATTAACTCATGTCGTAGCAGAGTGCTACGAAACTGGGAGCTCGTAGCAAGCGTAGCGGCGTAGCACCCTTGTCTTGAGGGAGTGTGGTGTCCGTTATTTGTTTTAAATGTCAAATTAATTCTGATAGCTGTTTACGTTAGATAGCCTCGTGACTTTTTATCGACATTTTGCTTTCAACAAGTGTAATACTTGGCAATCATAATATGTAAGTAAATCAGCCTTCTTAAAACGTGTACCAGCAGATAGCACTACGTGTACCAGTTTTTGACAAAGACAACACTTGTCACGTCAGAATCGACCGGTAGGAATAGATAACGTTAGTGGGGAAAGGGCAACTGGGCGCACTGACCACGACGCCGACGATGGCGATAGCGGCGCCGAGCGTGCCGGCCGCGATGTACACGTTGTGCAGGCGGTCGTGATACAGGCCCAGAGGCGCGCGCAGCTCGCGCACCGCACCCCCTCCGCCCCCGCTGCCCCCACCCATGCGCTCTTCGTCCATGCCGCCCGCGCTGCCCACCACTGACTCTAGAATGAAGTCCTCTGAAAAAAATAACGATACTATCAATATTCACATGTGTAACCAAAAATAATTCAATCTGTTTAAGACAAGTGTACTCGTTTCAGGGGAGAGCCTCTTCAGCACAGAGATATAACTAAATTGAAAACTTATGAAAAACGATCTAAGAGCGAACGTAGCGAGCTCGAAAAGGTTTTCACTTGGGCCATTGTGCTTGAAACTTAGTATGAATCTGTTAACAGTAAACCCATCAAAAACATAAATGGGAGCTTAATGGAAGTTCAGTGTTATCTTTGAACCCGAAAAAAACCTAAGTCTGTTTTTTATCTTGAATCTTGTATTTGATCTAAGCTCTTCCTATAATAAAAAAAACGTTTTTATTTCAATAAAAGGAAAATAAAGTCATCTCTAATTTTTTACTTAAAATATGTAAAGAATAGGTAGAATTAAACATTTTTGCCCTGGGGAATATCGACAAAAAAGTAAATACAAATTTAGAAAAAATTATAAATGTGTTTTTGATTTTATTATAAAAAAGTCAGTCATGCCTATTAATTAAAATTAAACACAATTTAATTCAGTTATATTTTTGCCTGAACCCCCATAAAAAAAAAACGGGTTGCACTGCGGGAGTACCGGCAGAAGTGAAAACTAGAATACGTGCTTCTGTCCCTCCGTCTTACGAATTTTGGATCAGATCACGTGTCCTGACGCGAGTTTAACGTTTTTACCCATCGCTAAAAAGTGCACAACGCCGCTAAAGAAGTTTTCACTTCAAAAATTGAAATTATTAACTTGCGAGAGCAAATAATGTTTGTTGGTTAGTGAGTTAAGATAGAAATTTTATAAAAAGAAAGTATAAGTTAATTTTTAGCTTGAAGTACAAAATCAAAAAATTTACATTATTTAATAAAATAGGGTAATAGCCCGGACTATAATGTTTAAGTTACGGACCAACTTGTAAAACTCGATCTCTTCTACAAATGATGCCTGCAGTTAATATTATTTCCTATCAAATTATTATTGAAAGTTTTATGAAAAAAAACGAACATCCGGAGGCTAAATTTTTTCGAGATACCTATGTTATTCGAGTATTATATTTAAGTTCCTATTAACACTAAAACGATTATATTTAAGGTATATCGAAGATAAGCAATTGCAATCATCCGCTTGGAAAGTAGAAAACTTAACCTTACCCTTATCCTGCTTGCCCTGCCTGCTGCGTACGGCCAGATTAAAAAGAGGTATTTTACTGGTAGAGCCTCATTGAGCCCTTAGCCTTATAAAGGTTTAAGTGTGGAAAACATCTCGTAGAGCTGCGAAAATGCTACGATCTAAATACAACAGAATTTTAAAATAACTGACGACAAACCGTACGGCTGTTTGGCAGAAGAAATGTATATTTTTTCTAAATTACTTCTTAAATTAATAAATATGTCGGAAATACGTCAGTCAATTGAATAATCGAGATGCCAACCCCATCTAGTGGGAGTCTAGGACGTTGTGGTCGACAGAGGCTGAGCTCAGTCTACTGCAAGTCTACTGGTGGCGATCGAACAGTGCACAGCTTTGTACACGCTAGAAACCGCCGCGTGTTCCGAATACTTGTTCAGCGTACCTATACTGTGAGAATATTATTATTGAGACTTTGAGTGTGAATAATAATTTGATTTAAAAGCAAACGGTTTTTCTATTGCGCAATAACCAACACTTCCCACAGTACGCCCAGTGTAGTTCCAATATCCTGGCTGATGTAACCTAGAGAGTTGTACCATTGCCGGCAAATAAATATAATTGAGTTATATTTATAGCTTGGTACGTGTTCGTGTCGCATATAAAGGGTAACTCTTATTTTTATATCAAAATACCCTCAGAAGTATTTTGTTAGAACCATTCCTATCTTTTTCATGCTGCACTCAATTTAGAGGTACTATGTCCGCTGTGACAGTCTGCGACGACCCGTTGTCGGATACGTTTGACAGGCATCAGCAGATTCACCGCTCGTGGAAATCAACCGCTTGATCTTCCACAATCCTAGATTTTTCGAACGCTGCGTGATATTACAGTTTACCGCACGCTTGTGAACCTCTCGGCGCCACTGGTTAACCGTTATAAGAATCAGCTGTGCCTACTGCCTAGTTGACTACTGCTCGTAACGTCGGAATCAGACAAATGACAGCCGCACGGCGTAATCTCGGTGTGTTAAGACGGACACACGGATCAATCTGAGGTCAATCTTCAAGCTGAGGTAGCTTGAAGATTGACTCGTGCGGCATCTTTTATTCGCTTCAAGACATACCTTCACATAGTTTCCCGGTGTACCCTGGCCGGCACGAGCAGTAGAACGAGTCGACGCCGCTCCAGCAGGTGCCGCCATGGGCGCACGGGTTGTTGTCGCACGCCTGCAACCACACAAGCACCAACCAATGACTAACTCGCTAAAAAAACCTCAACAGTGCCGTATGGTGTCGGCCAGTGCCGTATGGTGCCGTAAAAGAATGATACTATCCAATCACTTCCCGTGGGTGCCGTAAGAGGCGATTAAGGGACTCACCAGAGAATGGGCAGCAGCCTTCTCTGTTAAACTCAACACCATGCACTGCGATCACTAACCCGCCTGCTAAGCGTGGCGATTATGGCAAACCGCCCCCCCCCCCCATCTTGGGGAAGGCCTATGTCCAGCAGTAGACGTCTTTCGGCTGATACGATGATGATGATAATAATCTTCAACAGTAACAACAAAAGCTTTAAAACATTAGCTTATTTCATAAAAAACCGGACAGTGCGAATCAGTGCTCTGTCAGTATCTACATATTACTTTAAATAAAGGCTTATTTTTTAACGACTCAATTACAAATGTATACTTTCAGATTTTTCCCTATTTGTAGTATAAGATGGTATTACTTGCCAAATTTCATATTGCTAGGTCCACAGAAAATACCCTATAAATTTTGATTCCCTTGAGAGTGCCGAAATTTACGTTTTCTGCGGCATAAACGGGCTTATCTTTTTTTTAACGTTAACTCAGAAGTTTGATTTTTTTCACAGTTTGAAGGGACTGCAGACTTGAGTTTATAGTTTCAATTTCAACTCGATACCTACACGCGTTCCCGAGATAAAGGGTCTTGACAAACAGACGGACTGACGGTGATCCTATAAGGGCTCCGTTTTTCCTTTTGAGGTACGGAACCCTAAAAATCTAACCATAATTATTATGCTTAGTTTAAACACAGATTAGCAGGTTCCTATCGAGAATTTGAAATAAATATTTTAGTATTTAAACTCAACATATGGTTATAAAGTTTTTTTTTAGGAATAGGGCTATAATTGTAATTGAGAGGAAGTAAATAATTTAGAAGCACGTAATTCTATGTTTCAAAATTTAACAAAAAGTCGGCCTTCATAGTACTTATAATGATATTCGAGAACAGGCTATTGTTTAATCTAATATCTTTAAACGAGCAATTGTTGTACATATGTATATAAGTATAACCATAGTTTGAATCTCGGAAACGGCTCCAACGATTTTTCATTCATTCAAGGTTTCATTTTTAGAAAACGTCGTAAAAGAAAACCGAGCAAAGCTCAGTCATGCAGGTACTGATAATAAACCCTGAAATGATTATCTGTTAGATATTAAAATGAACAATAAGCAAACTAATAATAAGTCTTACACTTATTCGAAAGTGTTTATTGTAGCGCTGCCGCTGATTAAACGTTCCTCAGTTGGGTTAGATTTCACCGATCGGCTGGTACCTAATCTCGATGCAAAAATTTTGGTTAGTCGCACCAAGAGTTTTTCTTGTGTTCCAAATATACACTTCTCATTAAAAAAATCGAAACATCTCTGAAGTTTGGTTTGGTATGAGTTTTATGTAAATCTTTTACTTAAATAAAAATAATGCCATTTAATTGCTGACACTATATGATATGGTTTTGAGGAGCTCGTGGCTAAATAATAACAGCCGCACGGGTCGATCTTTAAGGTTAAGCAACGCTTGCCAAGGTTGGTCTGTGGATGGGTGACCATCTTAACATAACGAGTTTCCTCCGTGCCTCGGAAAGCACGTTAAGCCGTTGGTCCCGGCTGTCATTTGTAGATCTTTGGCAGTCGTTACGGGTTGTCAGAAGCCAGTAAATCTGACTCCAGTCTTGCCAAGAAGTACCGTGTTACCCAGTTAATGGGTTGTGGAGGTCTGGTAGGCAGCCGCTCCACGTAAAACAGCTGAATCCGGTTTGACTGGAAGCCGACCCCAATATATAGTTGGGAAAAGGCTAGGCAGATGGCTATATGATATGGTTTACGAATATAAAAAAAATAAAATTAAATTCGTCTTATAAATCGATGAACGCCTGCTGCACATACGAAAAAGAGTCACGTTCCGAGAGCGAGAGCGCGTTCTCGTAGTAGACTTAACTGCCACCTATTTGTCGGTTTATTTTTAGGAATCCGTCCCTCAAAAGGAAAAAACGGAACCCTATAGGACCACTTTGTTGTCCGTCCGTCTGTCTGTCATGACCCTCAGATATACAGTCCCCTGAAACTGAAAAAATCAAAGTTCGAAGTTAACGTACAAAAAAGATAATTATATTTAATTTATTTCGACACTCTCTTTTTTATTTGGTAATGGGCTTGCTCTTGACCACAATCAGGCCTGGTGGAAAGCGATAGATGAGGTCTATGATGGAGCGAGCGTGTCCAGATGTCTGTTGCTCTCTTGCTTTGAAGGCAGACGAGTTATACCATGTGTGGAAGGGAACACAGACGCCAGCTGAGAGTTCCACACCTTAGCTGTGCGTATATGAAATGTGGAAGAGAAGCGCTGGGTACGACTAGAAGGGATATCGACCAAGTACGGATGGTACCTCGCCGTACGTCTGGTATTTCGGTAGTAAAAAGGGCGATGGTGGGATCAGGTCGTAGAGCTCTTGCGCACACTCTCCAAAGTACAGTCTATAGAAGACCGACAGGCAAGAAATACTACGCCGCTGAGCTAGGCTGTGAAGCTGAGCCACCAACGTCTCATCACCTATAAGCCTTTTTGCTCTGCGTTCCACCGAGTCCAATGCAGCAAGCTGGTATTTTGCTGAGCCATCCCATAAGTGGCAATACTCCATACAGGATCGGACTTGTGCTTTGTACAAACTCAGAAGTTATTCAGATGTGAAGTATCGCCTTACCCTATTTAGGATGCTCAGCTTCCTGGCTGCAGTCTGAGCTTTTGACTCGATGGTTGAGCCAAAGTTGAGATTAGACGTCAACTCCATGCCCAAAAGCTCTAGGCGGTCGGTAACAGGTACAGGCTTACCTCGAAATGTAGGAGATAGCTGAAATGGACTCCTTTTATCAGTGCAGAGACATGCCTGTGTTTTCAAAGCATTGAATTTGACCAGATGCATTCGCTCCACCATGGCCCCTCTAAGAGTAGCTGCTTCCTCCCTGCCGGCTCTCGCACTGGACAGGTATCTTTTTGAGATCGTGCTGTCATCTAAGTAACCGATTGCACCAAGTTGCTGTAGGTCTTTGATATGCCGCAGAAATAGAGTCGCAGAAAGAACAGACCCCTGAGGAACTCCGGCATCAATAGTCATATTATCCGATAAGCAGCCATCTATAACCACTTTGATCGAACGCTCACTCAGAAAGTCGGAAAACCAGTTGCAAAAGTCAGCAGGGATGCCGTACGCGGGAAGCTTACCCAACAGACTAGCATGCCAGACTCTATCAAAGGTCTTTGAAATATCGAGCGACACAGTAAGAGCTTCGGCTTCGCCGTGGTTTTCATTGGCCTCGCCCCAGCAATGCGTAACATATACAAGAAGATTCCCAGTTGACCGACTACGACGGAAGCCGTACTGGTGATCACTGAGGAGCTCACTGTCTTCCAGGCATGCTAGCAGCTTATTATTAAGTATCCTTTCCATCACTTTACACAGTATGGAAGTTATGGCAATTGGTCTGTAATTGACAGGGTCGGTACGATTACCCTTTTTGGGCACTGGCTGCACATTAGCGAGCTTCCAGGACTTCGGCACCACCCCGGTTTTTAGGGAGAGGCGATACAGGCACGTTAGGATAGGTGACAACTTTGGAGCACAGCTTTTGAGGCTCTTTCGGGTATTCCGTCAGGTCCGCTGGCTTTATTCACGTCTAGACTACAAAGGACCCTACGAACCTTTTTCAGGTGAATTGAAATCTTCGGCATTGCCGAGCCACAATGAGGTATGCAAGATAGCGTATTAGAGACCGTATCAAGGCGAGAATTTTTGGCAAAGATTGAGGCAAATAGGTTTACCTTTTCTTGCGCGGTATGTGCCAGCGTTCCATCAGATTTCAGTATAGGAGGCAGCGAAGGACGGCAAAAGTTCGTCTCGGCCGATTTAGACAGGGACCAGAACCCATTGCTACCCGTATGGTAGGACGCCAACTTGGCCCCAATCCGCCCGACATGGTCAAAACGCGCCTTCCGTAACACCCGTTTGCAATCCTTAGCAGCAGAAGCCTCGTGCCTCTAGGGCTTAAATCAGGAGGAGAGCAGGAAGACACGGACTTCATCAGACAGTGGTCGGACGACCCGAGCAGAGCCCAGACCGAAACAGAGTGCCTGTCCGGACCTGTTGTCAGCAGAAGGTCTAGGAAGTTGGGTGTGTGGCCCACAACATCCGGAACGCGGGTAGCTTGGTCAATCAGTTAGTGGAGATCATCTAAAGATATCGCAAACTTGCGCGCCTCTCTTCCAGCATGGTCAGTTTTCTGAAATGGGAAAAGCCATTCCTGATGATGGACATTAAAATCCCCCAGAAAAACAATCTCCGCTGCCCCTGCAAGATGGTCAGAGTCTTGTCGTCTCCTGATCTCCACTGTGCGACCTATAAACGCAGACATAAATTACTTTATGAGAGCCGGTTTCTACCAGCAACCACAGAGTAGAAAAACTCGTGATCTCATAGCAACGGAGACAGACCCCGACCTGCTTTTTAAACTTATACTTGAGCGAGTATCCCGGGTACTTGAGGTACGACACGTCTAAAGGGGTCGCTATCTTCGACTTCGTCAAAAACAATAAATGCGGCTTCTCGGTCTCAAGGTGGTGATGGACCGGATTGATGTTTGAGTGCAATCCACGGATGTAGGTGAATTGCACTTTAACGGGCTGTTATCCCAATTTTGGTTATTTTTGAATCAATTGGAAATGGTCAAATAAGTAAATTTAAGCCCGGAAAAATATATGCGAGGGATACATCCTTGTTTTAGGGGCAAGTGAAAGTGAAAACACGAAATAATATCTTTTTCTCGATAAAAAAAATTTTGAAAAAGGGTCGACTTGAAACACTATTTTCGATCTCATTTCCTAATTACAGCACAAAATTATTTGATTATTGTCATCACTAACTGAAAGGTTATTGTATTTTGGAGGGCCACATGCGGCTAGATTTTTGAGTTTTCTAATTTTTTTTTTAATAAACATCGAATTAGTGGAGAATAGCTTGCCTTTGAACCCCGCAGAGTACCACGGGACATGTTTGGAACCAGACCTGTGATACTTTTTTTGAAAAAATCGCGGCACAGTTGTGCAAAATATAAACGGCCAATAAAAGGAACAACAGGATAAAGATGACACTCACGAAAACTCAGAAGTTCGGGCAAAATATGTTGATAGTATATTATTGTTTGAATACACATTGTTTTAAATGAAAATGAAAATATTATAATTTGATTTGTTGACATTTTTGACATCTGACAATAGGGTTGGACACATTCAATTTTTTATCGATAACTTAACGTAATATCATAAAAGAGTTTCAATACCTTTGTATGTATAATCACGATTTAGATACAAGGACTATAAAAAATAGTTCTCCAATCAATCTCCTATTTTCATGACTGATAGTGCAGATCAACCAAAAACTACTTGTGTGAAATAAGATTTTTTTTTGACTTCATAAGGTCATGGCCCTATACCGGCACCACTCCAACCCAGTAATTTACTTGTATTTAACTGCGTTCTTGCAGCGCGTCGCTAGCGAACCACCATCGCCCCCCGCGCCTTGCCTCGCGCGAACGTCTAGCTTGCACCTCGCGGACGGCGAGCTTGCTCCTCGCAGCTGGTGCGGACTGCGAGCTAGCACCTTACAGACGTGCTACTGCTGTGCCATTATAATGTTCCATGACCTATAGTCATCACAAGATCAAGGCCTGCGGAGTTCTATCTTAGAGGATCCGTTTTTTTTTCGAATAAGATTTTCTCGTCTTGGGACTAGAGGAAACACAGGTTTCCTCTAGTCCCAAGACGAGTCCCGATTCCACACAAACAACGGCGGTACTGCCTTCTTCTTTGAGTTTTACCTATGCTATCAGAATAAAGATACATCTTACTTAGAAATAGACCTTGCCTTGTCTGACTAACCCAGACCCGTAGCAATAAATCAAAAAATAAATCTAAGGGTAGCAATAGGTGGCCACCAGCGGCGTATTGTGAAAATGAAAATGAAAGTCGACGAACTACATAACATTAATTATATTTAGTGGGATAACATTGAAATGAACAGGTTTTTTTTTTTGAATGACGGTTTACAATTACCCACTCCTATCAAGATTAGAGACTACACTCGAAATGGTAGACAGGTACGTCTACCTAGGACTAACGGTCCAGTTAGGTTGATCTACGAGTAACTTCGAGAAAGAGGTCAACTGTCGGATACGACTCGACTGTGCGGCGTTTGGGAAGTTGCGTGGTATCTTATCGTCCCACATACCACAGAGTCGCGAGACGAAAGTCTATGACCAGTGCGTGTTGCCAGTGATGGATGACTTATTTATTTATTTATTGACACACCAACGACTTATTCGCTAAATCATTACAATTGACATATTATATTAACAGTTTAGCGGTACCATGGCCAGGAATAGTGCAGCTACCGGGAACTGGGGACTGTGAATCTGGGTTGCTTCTCATTTTGCAGGATTTGCCATAGTCATCACGCTTGGCAAGCGGTTTGGTGACCGCAGTTCCTGGAATGCTTTCTCTTATAGTGCCTGCTGCCCACTATAAGGTTCGGCATTTGGCAGCATTCCAACGTGGTTCATGGATATACCGCCATGTATCGGTTACAGGAGCCAAAAACGGATGCGATGTTGTCGGCTTATATTCCGGCTAATATGCCTTAGTCGCCTTGTACGACACCCACGGGACCGGCCGACACCTTACGGCGGTATAAAATTAGTCTTTATTTAAAGTAATATGTACCCACAAATTCGTACGGAACCCTCGGTAGGCGAGTCCGACCCGCACTTGTCCGGTTTTTTGATATCAAACTTCTTTTTTATTTTAATGCTACCTAAATAGTACAGTAGGTACTGTTTCGACATTTTAATGAGAAGAGTGTTTCCCTCCCGCTGGTTTATCAGCTGTCGAGCTTCCTCATATACAATACGTAACGGAATAAACGCATAAGTTTTATTGTAAGACTAGCCACGAAATCACGAAAAACCATCGACATTTCTTTGTGCTTAACTCGACAAAATGTAGGTACTGAACAGCAGACATTTTTCCGATTTCAAGGATGGTCCCACTTGTATATGATGTCAGCGACCCCTTGTCAGGTTTTGCATCTTTTCACTAGAGAGGTTTACATGCAAAGCTGTACCGTAACATAACAAGTACTCACAGATCTGGCGGGTATGTGGCACTCGTCGCCGACGAAGCCTAGCGGACACTCGCAGGCGTAGCTGTTGCCGCGGTCCAGGCACAGCCGGTGCTCTGCGCACGGGCTCGGGGAGCAGAGGTCCACCTACACCACACACGTTCATTATGTTATCAGCAAAGTAACGAAGATTTCACAATTATTGTGATAATAGTGCAATTGTGCATATTTGAAACCTCATAGAGGCATCTATAACACCACATGCGCGCTAAAGAGAAAGAGTGGTTATTTACGCCAATTCCCAACCAGGACCATCTTCAGGGTAGTTTCGACTCACCATGAACTACCAATGCGGCTTCCAATTCCGACTAACTGGAACTAACATCCTTTGGCATCATTCCAGCAAGCATCATCTCATCTTGCTATCGATCTGTGGTCTCCAGAGAGGAGTAATGTAATGCCATATACCTATACCTCACCCACATACGAACTACAAAAACATGACGTCATATAGTTCTCCATCACGCAATCAAACGTATTGTGTAATACCTGTGTTCACAATAATGATTGATTGAAGTTTGTATTTTGCAGATTTTTTTGTAGTGTAGGTAACTCGTTGGTAATCCTTAAATAAATAATGCATGACACGCAAGTGAATCTATTGGATCATTCAAAAACATTGGTAAGAGTTAGTAAATAATTATGTAAGAGGAAACAACAGTTCGTAGCTCTCTCCAAGGGCTAATTAGCAGCACTGAGCGTCACGAGTCGGAGACCCCCGCTCTATTTCTCTTAACAGGAATAAAATAGGTAAGCCGGCACAATAACAGGACAGCTTTATGTCTCTATTTCTGTTATTGATTTTAAAAAAGTCATTAAAATGTGGGTCAATGACTGTTATTGCACATTTATATGGCGCCTACCATATACATATATGCATAAAGTTTTAATAAATAAATGAATGTTGACTATTTTTATTAACATTATCTCATGAGTAGTTGGGCTGACCTTGAGCTGGCACGTACTACCGGTGTAGCCGCGGCCGCACGAGCACTCGTAGCCGCCGACGCGGTCGGTGCAGGTGCCTCCGTTGGCGCACGGCGACGACTCGCACTCGTTGTATTCTAGCTCGCAGCGCTCGCCGGTATACCCTGAAGTAAAGAAGAATTATGTACTTAAGACAAAACAACAGAAAATATTATCAGAAAAAAAAATCGTAAATATTTGACTATTTGCCCGAACATTTATTTATTCATTTGGTTCACCAACAATTGTATACCTACACTTACACTGGCATAAACAAATGACACAGAAGCAACAAACCAGAATAAAGTGTAACAAACACTTACAGTTTAAAAAAAAAAGCTGTTATTTAAATGATCTAAAAAGAAGAAAATAAAATTTTCCTTTATAATTGATCATAAAAGCTTGTTGCGAGGTTTGATTAATTAAATTCTTATACAAGCTTTTATGATCAATTTGGTTGGCGCTCTTCGGGGAAGGCTTATTTATGTTCAGCAGTGGACATTGGCTGAAATGAGTAAAACTTTATTTTTAAGTTTTTTCCTTTTAATTTATTTCTTACTTTCATTTGATATCCATATTGTAGAAGTGCATAAAAAATAACTATTTCGCCATCTTGGATGTTCCGCCATATTGGATTTAGAATGACGTCACATTATTTTTCGAGTTACTCTCAACAAGCTCTTTCATTAGATACCCATATTGTAGAAATGCATTAATTGTCCGCATCTTGAATGGTCCGCCATATTGGTTTTAGAATGACGTCACACAACTTATCGTATATTTTCATCCATACTCAACGTGTATACAAAATTTCAGCTCAATCGTCGGTTGAAGATATCATCATCTGCCTAGCCTTTTCCCGACTACATTGGGGTCGGTTCCAGTCAAACCGGATTCAGCTGAATACCAGTGTTTTACGTGGAGCGGCTGCCTACCAGACCTCTACAACCCATTTACTGGGTAACACGATACATCTTGGCAAGACTGGAGTCAGATTTACTGGCTTCTGACAATCCGTAACGACTGCCAAAGATCTACAAATGACAGCCGGGACCAACGGCTTAACGTGCTTTCCGAGGCACGGAAGAAACTCAGTATGTTAAGATGGTCACCCATCCACAGACCAACCTTGGCAAGCGTTGCTTAACCTTCAAGATCGACCCGTGCGGCTGTTATTATTTAGCCACGAGCTCCTCCGTCGGTTGAAGATATCTGCTTCAAAATTGAGTAGCAAAATTCCACCCGAACAAACCAAAGCTTTTAAAAGACTGTATGATCAAAGTTGCACTGAATTAAACTAAATTAATTAATTAAAATAAATTACAACAAATTAAAGTAAATAAAATTAGGTAAGCAAATTAAAACTTTAATGATTGAAAAAAACTCAATATTCGTTGAGATACTTATAAAAACTGGGTTTCAATTTGCCTAAACCGTCAAAAGGGAACTCGATCCGGTCACTGCAACTGTTCACCACCCTTCAAAAACGCGCAAAACAAAAAAAATTGCCGTCGGCCCAAGCTAACAGGAATATTATGTTAAAAGTATATAGGTACTTACTAACAATCTCTATCCCACATATTTTGTTAGTGAGAAAAGAAGAGCTCTTTAATAAGCCAGGTGCCCCAGAAAAACTGGCCAAGTGCGAGTCGGACTCGCGTGCAAAGGGTTGCGAACCAATTTTATTTTAACACCAGACTACTTATAGGTTTTCCTGTAATCTTTAGGTATAGGACTAATATCTGTATTTTTTCAAAATGCCAGTACTTTCGGAGATAAGGAGGGAATGGTAATTTTTGGCCTAATTTCTTGAATAACTTCAAAATTGTTTATTTTAAAATTATTAAAAAATATAATTAAAACTCTCAGAGTAAATCCTTTCATTTGATACTCAAAATTTATGTCACAGAAATCTTTGTGTACTTACCAAATTGCAACAGAATCGGTCCAGTAGATCTGGAGAAAACTTGCTGTGACAGACGGACATACAGACAGACAGAAGGGGAGTTAAAGGGGTGCACTTCCATCACCCCGGCCTCTGAAAATAGTTCTGCCGGCACTCGAGCGATTTTTTTTTATTCTTCATCATTACCTACTACATCACTAAAAAAACATTCTTCATTTTTAAGCCATTTCATTTAAATGACTTAATCCTTTAAGTCTCAATTTCCGCAGTTCAAATGCGAGCAAAATAAGGGTCCCAAGCAAATGGTAATCTTCTAAGGAAAACATATACATAGAGAGATGAGAATAAATGTACCTACAGAAAAATAAAGTCGCGGCTTCCTTATGACGAGAAGCAATCTGTCCCAAGGGCTTTATACTTGCAACCCGCGAACAAACGTTCCTTGGGGGGAAACATACTCTTGATTAATTCACTCCGATTTATTTAACGTCGTATAAAGCTTATTTGTGCATTCCAGAAATTAATAGGTTGATACGTATATTTCTCATTAATTTTATAGTCCGAACAGAATATATTTAAATTACAAATCAATCTTTATCTTCCTTTTGGGGCTTGATTAAGTTTAGATTTATTGTTTTATGTATCCGAATGAGTGTTTATAGAAAATATATTTTATATTAGGTATGTAAATTAATTCCTAATGGCAACACATTTGTATCTTAAATGAATAATAACATTAAAATCCTATTAGCACTGAGGTGCATAATGGTTTAAACATAAAATTATTATTACAAAACTTTTCATGTATTTCAAGATGTTTGGTGATCCAGACGGGAATTACCTCATAGTTATTTGAGTTTTATGAACTTACAGACAACTAACTTGATACTCTACACACCTTCGACATGACACTCTTCTTAAATAATAACAGCACGTAAAAGCTACATTAACGGCCTATTATCACAGACTTGTTTATTGTATCCTCATCCTGCCTACTGTGTCCCAACCCAAACACACCAATATGTGTCACCTTCAATTTTGAACCTACAAAGTATTAGTGTTTGGCAACTTAATACTTAGTTTCGGTAGCTACTTAATTGGCCAATAGGACATTTAACCAGATAGAAAAATAATATTTAATCCGTAAAAAAAAATTAAGACATATTTTTTGCCTTTTCATAACGATATCTCAACGATGATTAGCTAAGGCATATTAGTGCACAAGTGTGAGCGCAAGCACAGGTGTTCTCTCACTCTCATAGTCCGATGGGCCGGCCGGGGAGAGATCAGACTCGCGACCGACGGCTTTACGTGCTCTCCGAGGCAAGGGAGTGTGACCACCAGCAACCAAGCTCCGAGCTGTTACTGAGAAATTCCTAATGGAATACGCCAAGCACACTTTTTGCCCGACGTAGGTATCGATCTCAGGCTCAGGACCAAACGCAAACTAACGGGGCAGTTCCAGAATGCAGTTCAGAGTGTGCCTTGAATTACACTCTTCCAAATTCCTAATTCTATCGGGGCTTAGTCATTGGATATTGACTATTCGTATATCTAATCTTAGCGATCTTTTTAGCAACATTATTTTTTCCCGGCTTACACGCGAACGAAATCGCGAGCCACAGCTAGTAAATACGCAACTTTATAAATTCTGCCCCAGGACCCAGCGCTCGATTGACATGCGGCAGACATGTCCGGCTCAGTCCCATTAAAGCTGCATAGAGTTTTGAACACGATACGAGGTAGGTCTACGGCGCTCCATAGCACACCTAAATATAGTAAACCTTGTGTTTTTTCTTCGGATGGTTCCTATGTTCGTTCGTATTACTTAATTTTACAATCAGTTAGATATTACTTTGTATTCGAATGGTGTTGTTTAACAATATCTACTCAAAAGGCAAGTTACCATGTAGCTGAACGGCAAAAACAGTCACAAACATAGGCGTGCTAAAAATTAAATAGGTACTTTTGTCCAACGATTACATTTTCCGCATTTCGAATGGTTGGCAGGGTGTTCCCGTGATCTTGTTTAGTACTTAATATGTACTCATCTTACTACTATGACCAAATATGGATAGCTGGATGGATGCTTGGTACTCAAAGAACTGGGCAAATACGAGTCGGACTCTCAAACAAAGGGTACCGTACCACACCAGATTTATTGTAAGCCCTCGATAATTTTTAATTTAATTTAACTTTTATTATTTGTTGTTTTCAACTCACTGTCTACCTATTACGGTTCTTGAGATACAGCCTACTGCCAGACAGCCGCACGGGTCGACCTTCAAGTACGAAGTCAGTCCGCGGATGAGTGAGTTTTCTTCTTTCTTTCTTTCTTTCTTTACATAGGGGAGACAAGCCCAAAACGGGTAGCCCGCCTAAAACGGGTAAGCGTTTTAAATTTCGCGCCTTTCGCATAAGTTTCAATGTGTGCATGTAGAAGGATAGCGCGGGCGTCGTCCAATCACAGACAGTCTCCTCGTACGAACGGGACACGCGGTTGCAAGGTAATTTGTTTTCAAATATTTTTGCTACTTTTGATAAAATTATCAAAGAATTTTCATTTCTGATTAGTCGATTGTGGTTTGTTGGACGTAATTACTAGTTATGTGATATTATTTTGTTGTATTTGAAGCTTAATATCCGTGAAGTGATTTGTAACCGGCAGCTTTGGTTTTGAGATTATGAATGTGCGAAATGAAAGTATGCGTTTGGGCAAATCGGGTATGGGTAAAACGGGTACCTGATTTGCCCTTACCCGATTTGCCCTGACAGATTTTCGGTATGTAACTTTTGCATGACATTGTTTTTCATTTTGTAGATGGTCAATAAGTATAAAAGGAAAACTACAAATGCATCATGGGACGAGAAAACAATGGAACTGGCAATGGAAGAATCCAAAAAAACATCTGTCAATGCAGCTGCCAAGAAATATGGTATTAATCTGTCAACACTGCAGAGACACATAAAAAAGGGATCTGCAAAGAAGATTTTCTTTGCAGATCCCTTTTTTGTGTCTCTCGATGCCTGGTATGCAGCGAAATTTATGAAGACCCACCAACATAAGACTGGATAAAATGTGGAGATTGTGAAATGTGGGCTCATGAAGCTTGCACTTCATATTCAGGCAGAGGTTCCTACTACTGTGACATGTGTCAAGAATAATTTCTGACTAATTTGAAATAAGGCTGATTTGAAGACTGTGATAATTATAAACCTAAACTGGTATTTTAAGTTCTAACTAGATAGATGTTCAAGGTGATTAATCACATTATTTTTGCTACTACCCGTTTTGCCCAAAAGCCTTACCCGCTTTAGGCACCCCCTACGGGCAAAACGGGTTTTTTTAAGGTTTTAGTTTTTATATATTTTTTTTTTGTAATGAAGATATTTTATTGAGTTTGAGACTGATTTGTTGAAGTTCTTTAAGTAGGGAACTATGATAATTAAAATAAAAGTTCGTGGTATGTTAAAAACCTGTTTTTTTTTCATCTAACCTTAGCTTACCCGTTTTGGGCTGGTCTCCCCTACCATGACTTCTAGGAGCCTCGGCAAGCAAGATAAGCTGTTAGTACCAGCTGTTTGGAGATCTTTGACAGTTCACATAAATCCTATTATTGAGAATTTCTCTTAAGCCTTAAGACCAAACCGCATGTGACCGCACGACGGTTAGCGTTAGCGACCCGCGACCGAGGGCAGCCTTCCAACTTAACTCCAATATATCAGTGCGCTTTGCTCTACGTTACCACCCACAAATAAGTTTCAACCATTATTAAATAGACCCAGCACCAAAGCTTTATTTGACCTACAACTAACGTTTTGGCCATCACACAAGAATTAATCACACATAACGTATTTCTGTTTTTGGGATGCAGCGATAGCATCATATCGGTTCCTAATAATTACATCCAGCAATCATTTATCCCTTTTCCAAACATGGTGTATTTTATTTAAATATTATAACATAATGATAATAGAAAACTAAATACACAAACATCTGTTAAAGATCACGACTGACAGCTAATGTAGTTCATGAATATTAACTACAATAAAAAAAAAAAACAAAAATAAATTGACCTAGAGGCTATAGGCACTTACTTTAAAGAGAGAGACTCCCACTGAGTCTCTCTCTCTCTCTCACACAGTACGATAAATATAATATATCTCTCGGATTGAAATAATACAAATGAAATGATGTTGAAGTCCGCCACTGTACATGAGTGTGCACAAATAAATCGAATATATCTTTAAAAATGCAGATACTAAACAAAACCCCACCAAAGCTTATTTAGTGTCAAACTCGGCAGTGACTTAGATTTTTGCGATACTTGCTGTCTCTTGTATTACTCATTCACGTATTTCTGTTACAATATTGGATAATATAAATGGATTGGTGAATAGTAGGATAAGTACAAGCAAATCATTATTAGCATAATGTATCTATTAAGTGTCACTTATCTTAATATTAATCATTACACACTGTTGGTCACTCTTATAATAAATGAGTTGGAGCATCCTGAAAACTGTAGCCGAGAGCTTCGGCTCTTCAATTGTACAGCAGCTTGTGCGGAGGTTAATTTTACTAACACTAGACAATAAGTTATTTTTGTATGTTTTACTAACACAATATGGATTTTTGGTCCGAATTAAAGTTATTATTATTATTTCCTTTATTTATTTTCTTTACTTATTTATATATTTTTAAACATTTTTATACAATATATACATTAGAAAAAAAAAAAAAACATTTAAAAATATAAAAATAGTAGCCCACCGATATCGGGAACAGGGTCCAAGCTACCGGTGGTCAGGGCTCCAGAGATAGGAACCTCCTGACAATGCGAGCCGTGAGAAGTACCGCTTTCTGAATCAAGCCCTTGATCCAGCTGCCCAACGAGAGCCTCCTAAGGTGTTGGTCGAGGCTCGTGGCTATTAAGCCATTGGCCGATACGACTATCGGTACAATGATTGCGGAGTCCACTTCCCACATGTCGACAACCTCGCGAGCCAAGTCAATATACTTGATTTGTTTGTCTTTCTCGGCTTTCACGAGGTTCTCGTCATGCGGGACCGTTATGTCTACAATCATTGCACGCCTCACAATTCGGTCCACCACCACTATATCAGGCTTATTGGCAACAATAGTCCTGTCAGTGATGATGGACCGATCCCAGTACAATGTGATATTGCCATTATCGAGAACTGGGTCGGGCGCATACCTATAGTATGGCACCTCCGACTCCACAAGAGAGTATTTCAGAGCAAGTTGCTGATGGATAATCCTGGCTACAAGGTTGTGCCTATGCAAGTATTCTCCGTTAGCTAGACGAGAACAACCAGAGACAATGTGGCGAATTGACTCTCCCGGACGGTGACATGCCCGACATATGTCGACCGTGCCGTCTTTCACAATAAATCTCCGGTAGTTATTCGTCATGATAACTTCGTCCATAATTGCACAAACAAAACCTTCGGTTTCTCCAAAAAGATCACCGAAACGCAGCCAGGCTACGGACGCTAGTTGGTCTACGTCAGGCCCATGTAGGGCCCGGAAAAAGCGTCCGTGAAGCTCCTTACTCTGCCATACCGCCCTGCGATCGTTAGTGTCAAGCACTGCAGGTTTGCGCCAGTTCTCATTTGCCAAGGAGAGCGGGGTGAGTCCCTTGTCCACCGCCACTACATTTCGATGCATACCCACGTCGACAGCTAGGAAATATTCCCTAAGACTGCATATCTCGCGATTGTGGAGAGTCTTAGCATTTAAAAAGCCTCGACCTCCACACTTTCGCGGAATATACAGTCTCATTACCGACGACCGTGGGTGATGCATTCGATACGCAGTAAGCAGTGTACGGACCCGCCTATCCAGGGCGTCAAGTTCCGTTTGAGTCCATTTGAGTACGCCGAAAGAGTACATCAATACTGGCATGACCCAACCGTTGAAGGCGCGCACCTTGTTTCCGCCCGATAGAAAGCTATTGAATACCTTCTTCAGGCGGCCAAAGAAGCGCTCCTTCAACGATTGCTTCATGTCAGTAACATTGATACCTAACGCTTCCGACATACCCAAATACTTGTAAGTTTCAGTTGGAGAGAGGGATCTCAGGTTTATGGAATCCGAGAGTTGAGTTCCCACGGATTCCATAATCTCTCCACGCTTTACATGCATGACCGCACATTTGTCCACACCAAACTCCATCCTGATGGCGTTACTGAATGTTTCAGTTACCTTCAGTAGCTCCATCAGTTGCAGATAGTGGTGGCAAAGAGTTTCAGATCATCCATGTAGAGGTGAGATATAACCTGACCACCTCTCTTCAACCGATAGCCTAGCCCTGAATTCTCCAGCAGTGTGCTAAGAGGATTCAAGGCTAGACAAAACCAAAGTGGACTCAAACTATCGCCCTGAAATATACCCCGCTCGATCCTTACCGGTTCGCTATTCCTCTGGATATTTCGACATCCTGGATAGCGAAAGACCGTCCTCCATTGCCCCATACACGACATCAGGAAGGTGCGTAGCGTTGCATCAACTTTATACAATTCTAGCACCCTCATGAGCCATGTATGAGGCACCGAGTCATAGGCCTTCTTATAGTCTATCCAGCAGGTTGACAGATCCTTTCGGGAACGCCGAACCTGTTGGCTAATGGCCATATCAATAAGGAGTAGCTCCTTAGTACCGCGGGACCCATTCCTACATCCATTTTGAGAGGCAGACATGATGTTGTTGTTGTTAATATGACTATTAATCTTTGCCCTCAAAATGGATGTAAGAACTTTATAGACCGTCGGTAAACACGTGATCGGTCTATAAATTTTAGGTTCCGCAGTACTACCTGATTTATGGAGCAGGTGGGTTATTCCTGTAGTTAAGAACTGGGGTAGCGACCCAGACTCTAAGGCAGGCTGGAATTGAGACGCCAAGCAAGCGTGCGATCTCGTAAACCATTTAATCCAGAAATTGTGCAGCCCGTCCGGCCCTGGAGATTTCCAGTTAGGCAACGGGCGGACTGCACAAGCTACATCTTGGGGGCTGATGGAAATTGCCCCCATTTCTGGTATTGGATCGCACACACGCTCGACCTCCCGAGTCCAGTCACCCTCAGTATGACTGACAGGAACCGACCAGATGCTGCGCCAGAATGAACACATAGCATCATCATCCGGCAAGCGCGTGTCAGTCACACCTTGGTCCGGTCGCTCCCAATCCCTATATACCCACCTTTCGTTACTTCGGAATGTGCGATTCTGGGTGTATCGCTCCACTCGCCGCCTGTACCTACGAATACGGCTTGCCCATGCATACACCTTCTGCTTCAGGAAGTCGATGCGCTCTGTGACACGAGATATATAATCTCGGGGGTTGACATCAGTCCCCGAAAACGCCCGTCTCACAAAGCGCATCACTCTAGGGCGTGTGTTGCCCTCCCTGAAGCAGATCAGTTTGCCGATTAGCGCTCTGGCCTCACCAATACGACGCTCGATCCTGCACTGCCAAGCTGGTACGGCTGGTTTTGGTCGTGTAACTCTGTCATTGGTTATTTTTATTTTGACATGAGCTACACGACATGCCGCTACAGCCGCGCAGTACATGATCGAATGTGCATCGGTGAGGTTACCACCAGCGCCCTGTTCTTGTTATGCATGGGCAAACGAGGTAAGCGTGGTCTAAGTTCAGGCGGCATGTAGCGGTATTCCCGAATAGCACACTCCAAAGCACTCCTCAATTCGTCATTGCACTGGGTACTTACGTTTGTAACCCTGTCATTACTCTCCTCGTCAGCGTGGCTGGGCAATTGGGTTGACTGTGCTGGTGCCACAGTCTGCGACGGAGGAGCAATGACATGGCTACACATTTCAGTGCGGAGGCGATCAAGCACACTATCATCCAACATACGGTTACGCTGGATGACGCGCACCTGATCCGACAGTCGTTGGGCCGATACGCTGACAGCTGGTTCAAGTACCTGAAACAGAGAGAGCATCCGACCACGGTACGCAGTCAGGTTAGTTATTATTATTTCGTTTATTTATTCTTATTACATACAAAGTATATTTTTAAATATATCTCTAAAAACCATAAAAAAATACATTTAAAAATATAAAAAGTAGTAGTCCGCCGGTGTCGGGAGCAGGGTCCAAGCTACCGGTGGTTAGGGCTCCAGAGAAAGGAACCTCCTCACAATACGAGCCGTATCGAGGAGTACTGCCTTCTGTATCAAGCCCTTTACCCAACCGCGTAACGCCAGCTTCGACAGATGTTCGTCGAAGCTTTTGGCCATCAGGCCATTGGCCGTAATGACTATCGGCACAATGACAGCTGAGTCCACATTCCACATGTCGACAACCTCGTGCGCTAAGTCGAGATACTTGATTTGTTTCTCTTTCTCGGCCTTCACGAGGTTCTCGTCATGCGGGATGGTAACATCAATTATCATTGTGCGGCGCGCTAATCGGTCTATCACCACTATATCAGGCTTATTGGCAACAATAGTCCTATCAGTGATGATAGATCGATCCCAGTACAACGTGACATGGTCATTTTCGAGAACTGGGTCGGGCACATACTTATAATACGGTACCTCAACATCCACAAGTTTGTATTTCAAAGCTAGTTGCTGATGGATAATCCTGGCCACTTGGTTGTGCCTGTGCAAGTATTCGCCGTTAGCCAGACGAGAACAACCAGAGATAATATGTCTGATGGACTCACCCGGACGGTGGCATGCCCGACACACGTCCACCGTCCCATCCTTCATAATATGCCTCCGGTAGTTATTCGTCAAGATAACTTCGTCCATAATCGCACAGACAAAACCTTCAGTCTCCCTGAAGAGATCACTGAATCGTAGCCAGGCCACGGACGCTGAAAAATCTACATCGGACCCATGAAGAGCCCGATAGAAGCGCCCGTGAAGCTCCTTGCTTTTCCATACTTCCTTGCGGTCATCTGTGGTAAGTATCACAGGTTTGCGCCAGTTCTCCTTAGCCATGGATAACGGGGTGAGACCCTTGTCCACTGCGACAACATCTCGGTGCATACCCACATCAGCTATGAGAAAATATTCTCTGAGATTGCACATCTCGCGGTTGTGGAGAGTCTTGGCGTTTAAAAAGCCTCGACCTCCACACTTTCGCGGGATGTACAATCTCATCACCGACGATCGTGGGTGATGCATCCGGTTTGCGGTCAGCAGTGTACGGACCCTCCTATCCAGGGCGTCAAGCTCAGTTTGAGTCCATTTGAGTATGCCGAAAGAGTACATTAATACCGGCATGACCCAACCGTTGAAGGCGCGCACCTTATTTCCGCCCGACAAAAGGCTATTCAAAACCTTTTTCAGGCGGCCAAAGAAGCGTTCCTTCAACGATTGCTTCATGTCAGTAACATTAATGCCCAACGCTTCCGATATACCCAAATACTTATAGGTTTCGGTTGAGCTGAGGGATCTAACCTGTATGGAATCTGAGAGTTGAAATCTCTCAGATTCCATAATCTCCCCTTTCTTTACATGCATGACTGCACATTTGTCCACACCAAATTCCATCCTGATGGCACTACTAGAGGTTTCAGTCACCTTCAGTAGCTCCATCAGTCGCGAATTGTTGGGGGCAAAGAGTTTCAGATCATCCATGTAAAGAAGGTGAGATATGGCCTGACCACCTCTTCTCAACCGATAGCCTAGACCTGAACCCTCCAGCAATGTGCTTAGAGGATTCAGAGCTAAGCAAAACCAAAGCGGACTCAAACTGTCGCCCTGAAATATTCCCCGTTTAATCCACACAGATTCATCGTCTCCCTGAATTGGTCGACATCCTGGATAGCGAAGGACTGTTTTCCATTGCCTCATACATGAATCAAGAAAGGTGCGTAGAGTTGCATCTATTTTGTACAACTCCAACACCCTCATGAGCCATGTATGTGGCACAGAGTCGTAGGCCTTCTTGTAGTCTATCCAACATGTCGACAGATCCTTGCGAGATCGACGAACCTGTTGGCTTATAGCCATGTCTATGAGGAGAAGCTCCTTAGTGCCGCGGGACCCCTTCCTACATCCATTCTGAGAGGTGGACATAATTGAATTAGTCTCAATGTGTTCATTAATCTTCATTCTCAGAATGGATGTAAGAAGTTTATAGACCGTCGACAAACAAGTAATTGGTCTATAGTTCTTGGGTTCCGCGGGACTACCGGTCTTATGGAGCAGGTGGGTAACGCCAGTTGTTAGAAACTGTGGTAGCGACCCAGACTCTAAGGATGACTGGAATTGAGTTGCCAGGAGCGCGTGTGAGCTGCTATACCATTTGAGCCAGAAGTTATGCAGTCCGTCCGGTCCTGGAGATTTCCAGTTCGGTAACGGACGGACTGCTTTGGCTACATCTAATGGGGAGATGTTAATTTTTTCCATTTGTGGTATAGCTTCACACACGCGCTCGACATCGCGCATCCAGCCATCCTCGGTATGACAGACGGGCACCGACCAGATGTTTCGCCAGAATGTATTCGTGGCGATATCATCCGGGCGGCACACATCCATCACACTTAGTTCAGGTCGCTCCCAAGCTCTATACACCCACCTCTCATCGCTTTGGAACATGCGATTCTGCGAGTATCGATCAACCCGCCGCTTATACCGCCGAATACGGTTCGCCCATGCATAAACTTTCTGCTTCAGGAAGTCGATGCGCTCCGTGACGCGGGACGTGTAATCTCGAGGGCTGATATCAGTCCCCGAAAACGCCCGTCTCACAAAGCGCATCACGCGTGGGCGTTTGTTGCCCTCCCTGAAGCAGTATAGTTTGCCGATGAGTGCCCTAGCCTCATCGATGCGCCGCTCGATCCGGCACTGCCAGGCTGGTGCAGCAGGTTTTGGTCGAATAGCTTCATCAGTAGTATTAAAATTGACATTTGCTAAACGACATGCCGCAACAGCCCCGCAATACAGGATCGAGTGCGTATCAAGGAGGCTCTCGCTGCTTTCAAAGATTTTCTGCAGCAGCGAGTCCAAGGCACACACCAGCGCCCTATTTTTTTTGTGCATGGGTAACCGTGGTAGTCGGGGCCTAAGTTCGGTCGGAATTGACCTATACTCGCGAAGCGCATCCTCCAGTGCGCTCCTCAGTCTATCGTTGCACTGGCTACTTACCGTGACAACCCTATCATCTACCTCATCACTGCCGTTGTTGGGCCGCGGTGTGATTGCGCCACTAGCTGGCGCCTGAACCGCGGTCTGTGTCGGGGTTGAGATGATAAGATTGCTCAGTACCTCTGAGCGCAGCCTGTCAAGTGCGGCATCGTCCAACCTATGATTACGTTGGATAACCCGCACCTGATCCGACAATCGTTGGGCCGAGACGTTCACGGTTGGTTCCAGGTCCTGAAACAGAGACAGCATCCTGACACGGTACGCAGTAAGGTTAGTTCCCCCCTCTGTAGACCCATAGTATGCGCGCATAACGTTCTCGTTCATGGATTGACACCATCTTATGCGCTGCACACAACCACCGGCAGCGGGGACCCGGCTCGGGGCCGGTTGGCCCCTAGGTCCCAAGCCCCTCGGTGGCCGGCCTCTCCCCTGCCGACGCACAGGTGTTGGCGACGTCGGCGGGGAGAAATACTCGTCGCTGGAGCTCGACGCGACTGCGGCCACCGGTGACTCTGGTGATCCGCTGTCCGGCGGCGGCAAGGCGGAGCTCAGCGACGGGTCCGGGGATGGTGGGCGTGCGCGTCTCGAAGCTTGTCTCGTTAACATTTCTTCATGTTATTTTCATTCGTCGTAATTTTCTTTATAAACATAGGTGACGTATGTCAACTGCCGAGTCAAGTAATTTTCTTTTCTTTCGGTTCATTTTGGTGCCTTATGTTCCTGGAGAGTTTGTTTTTATTAAATTGTTTGTTTTTGGATCCTATTTATTTCGAAATTGTGCATAAATTTGATGAAAAACTGTTATTTTGAAATTAAATTATCTTGATCGAATGAAAAAACAACTTGGGTTGTCAACGAGAGTTGCCAGTTTATTATTATTATTATTAATAAATATAATTTCTTTACATATAACATTTTTATACTCTAAAAGTTATTTCGTATTGGATAAAATATTTATTTAATCTAAAATCATTACAATTAATTAAAATTAATAATAATTTAAAATTAATAAATTGTCGTAAAAATTCAATATGTTGTGCTACAAAACTATGTGACAGAAACGAATCGCTGCAAAACCGACTCCACGTTGTTTTGTCTGCCTACCCCTAGACGGTAATTTTGAGCCCGCGTAGATGCGGAGGGGCGAGGCGGCCGTGAGCTGAGGAACAGGTGATGAGCGATGAAACTATCTGCGACGATAAGCACGCGTGGGGTTGCCAGAGCCCCGCAGCGCCGGAGCCGCGACCGGATCCATGCACGCTGTATGTTGGATGCTCTCTTGCATGTTGCATGCTTGCTTGCATGTTGCATGCTTGCTTGTATGCTGCATGCTTGCTTGCACGCTGCATGCTTGCTTGCATACTTAAGCTACCTAGCTTCAACTTGTCATTATAAAGAGCAGATTAAGTTATATGCATGTAGCGGCATCAAGGCCGCCACAAGAAAAACCAACGGAGCAAATCTACATCGCAACAAAAAGAACCGCGACGCCATCTATCCGACTAGCAGAGAACTACATCTTTGAAATCCTGCATCGCGCAAGCAGATTTTACCGTGCGATTTGAACATATACATCAGCCCGAATATCAACTATTGGGCAGTAGCCCGCCAGGCACAACAGCCGCCTGGTTGGAGGATCCTCCTTTTCAAATGAGGTATGCGGGACTTTACTCTCTGTACCGCTACCTCTAAATGCACTTTGTGTTTTTAACTAGACGTTTTAATAATATAAATCTAAATATGTTTTATGTTTTTTGAGTGGTTTATCTAACGATTTTATATTCAATGAATGTTATGCTTGTAAAAAATAGTTATGTATTTTAAAATTACATCAATCGTTTATTATATTGATTATTAAATCAAACAAAATAATAGATTCAGTTGTTTATATCTTGTAAATATTAGAGATTTTGTAATTATATCATATATTACTTACCCCCATAAGACACCTTTATTCCCGAGGAGAACAAACACTATTCTTATCACACCTACTGCTATTTAATTGGAACCATCGATTTCTGAATTCAGAATTTTTGTTGAGAAAGTATCAAAAAAATTTTAGGCTTACTTAATGTTTCTTAACTCCAAAAACACAATTCAGAAACGATTGTAGGTACAAAGGTTATTGACGTAGATTACTAATGATATTATTTTATAATAGCGAACCGTTAATATTTAACACTAGGGGTATACTGTGCTCCATATAACATTGGTAAATTTTGAATTTTACCAACCATGTTTCAGAGGAGCGTGGTTATATTTTAGGGTGATTAGGTACAGTAAAGAAACATTAGCAAAGGACAAGATAACCCGACCAAAAAGATACACTTATTTAAAAAATACCACCAAATTTCACAACAGCGTGACATTTTATGGGACCATGTTCCTTAATTTTTTTGTTAATTTAAGTATCCTCTACCCATATTATATACCCGTTTCATCGAGCACCGCGATTATGAAAAAAAAAACACCATGGCGGCTGTGCCACAAAGGATCTATCCCCTTTGTGGGTTTATGCTTATTTTGACTTCAACCATCAAGTTAGGAAAACCAAAATGAATATTGAAATGTACTCACCAGGTTGACAGAAACAGCGATAATCTTGTCCAGCAGGATCATTATCAGTCTGCTCGATACAGATGCCCTTCACGCAGGGATTGGATGCGCAGGCGCCGCCGGTGACAGAGAGCTCGCAGTGCGCGCCTGTCCAGCCATCGGCGCACGCGCAGTGGAAGGTAGTCGAACCATTCATTGCCATGCTCATGCAGGAGCCGCCATTCAGACATGGCGATGAGTAGCACGGGTCCCGCTCACACTTTCTGCCCGTAAAACCTACATAGAAAATTGTTTTCAATTAATTGCATAAGTAGAATCTACGTACCTACTCACAATTTTTGAACAAAATATGGCATTCACAGTTAGATATACCTTCTAAATTGGAATACAAAGAGGAACACGAATATTAAACAGATGCAATCCCTAATGGTCCGCGAGCCAGCAACAGATTTCCATGACCAAGTTCCTCCCGGACGATAACTTGTAAGATGGTTAAGAGAGCTTTATTATGGAGTTGTGGGTGGGTTAAGCAACAGCAGCCTCCCAAACACGTTGAAAAAAAAAATATTTCAGTCATTTCCTCCTGAATGAAAACAGTGTCAGTTTATATAACCCAATATCTTGCACAAAACAAAACGTCAGCTGGTTGCAGCTCCGTGGAAAGGTCGTCAGTTAGCGCCCTGAAGGGGGCATTTATCGCCTACTTAAATTCACCAGCTGACGAGTTTTCCCTCGGAATCTTACAAACTGATTTATTTTATTACTTACAGGATCATGTTAGCTATCAGCTGACAAATTTTTATCCGGATAGAAATGATGTGTCTAAAGTTATTCGACTTTATGCTTCATGCTCCGATTGAAAGCTTAACCCTTTTTTATTACTTTTTCCATAAAATCACTTACAATTTATATATATTTAGTTTTCTTAGACCGTGTTCTGTTATATTAAATAATAATATAATTTATAACCATCAAGAATAAAAAAAATTAAAAACAAAAGTTACAAAATTCCATCGTTACTATTTTTCACTTTGCCTTTTTCCTTATAATTCGTAAACTAGATGTCCTATCGATTTGATCATTTTTGTGATTTTGTTTTTATGTCCTTTCATTTGACACTAGTTTTGTAACAGTACCTCTAAAAACAAAAAATAAAATTTTCGAGTAACGTAATTATTTTATAGTACAAAATCTCATACTTGAAAAAAATACGGACCGTATATTTGTGTTTATGGAGGTATTGTGACAAAATGAGTGTCAAATGAAAGGTTTTTAAATAAAAACAACATCACAAAAATAATAAAGTCGATAGGACATCTAGTTTTCTAATCATAAGGAAAAAGGCAAAGTGAAAGTTAGCTACGACGGAATTTTGTAAGTTTTTGTTCTAGGATTTTTTCATTCTTCATTGTTATGGATTATATTATTATATGTTGTTATAGGATAAGGTCTTAGAAATATAAATATGTATAATTTAAAAGGGCTTTTCATGGAAAAATTTATCTTTCAGTCGGAGCATGAAGCATAAAGTCGAATAACTTTAGACACGTCATTTCTTGATGATGCTGAGGGAAAACTCGTCAGCTGGTGAATTTAAGTAGGCGATAGAAGCCCCCTTCAGGGTGCTAGCTGACGACCTTTCCACCGTGATACAGCCAGCTGACGTTATGTTTTGTTCAAGATTTAAGGTTGGCTATAATCTGACACTATTTTCATTCGGGATGCAAACAAAAAACCTTTTTTCGACGTGTTTGGGAGGCTGCCGTTGCTTAACACACCCACCGTATCACAGCTGACGTTCATAGAACTCCATAATAAAGCTCTCTTAACCATCTTACAAGTTATCGTCCGGGAGGAAATATATCCCAAAATTTGAGCCTGGCTCGCGGTCTATAAATTGTTTATCAAACTCCAATTCCAAATTCTTATTATCAAATTCCTTAACAGAACTTTTGCAAAGAATAGAAATGTTTCATTCTAATATATTCAAATTAAATCTGAAACGAGAATAATGAGGGAAAAACCGCGGGGCATACCGGGGCTTTGGCCTGTTTTAATACCGCTGTAGGTATATGTGAAGTTTATGAGCATGGATATACCGTACCTGAAACACATTTATTATGTAGATACATGCAAAATCGTTGCATAGTAACGTAACACAACGCGCCGTGCCGTCACCGGATTGCGTCACATCGAAGTTCAGTTTACAAAAAACTAAAATGGTCGCAGTGCTTTAAAAAATGTTTTATCCGTTGTTACCGATGTCCTACATGTGCCCTCCAACTATGAGTTGAAATAGAGACTTCAGGCTTTCACTAAAAATATTTTGGGGTGAAGCTGTGACTTTGTCACTATTCTGTCTATTAGATAGATAGAAGTTGTCAGATATCATTAAAATGTCTTTCAAAAAATATATGACGAGGTACACCGAATAACAATTGTTATCAAGTCCCTTGCGGGCATCGGCTCCGCAATCAGAACACAATCTCCCGCGTCCCCTACTCTCTCGCCGACCAAGTGCGACGTGTCCCCCCCCCTCCCACACTAGCTCGCTAGCTCTGCACGATTATATTTACGGGTCATCTAGATAGTCGGTTGCTCCTTATTCGATTTTCGTATTACGTAAGTCCGAAATTGAAATGGAATCGAAGCAGATGAATGAATGAAATCGACTGAGGGAAAAGCTCACTTTTTTCTGGTAGATACTCGTAGCTGATCCACAAAATGCTTTCTTCATAGAAAGGAGTTATTGCTTCATAATCGAACTCGCTCTAACTGACCCAATCATATAGCCCTACAAGTACCAACATACTTAGTAGACATACCATACAATGTAACAGTATGAACGACATACCGACAAACCGGCCAAGTGCGAGTCGGACTTGCACACGAAGAGTTCTGTCCCTACCATAAACCTTAATTTTCAGGGTTCCGTACCAAAATGGTAAAAAGGAACCCTTGTACTTTAGGCATAACTCGACAAAATGTACTGAACAGCTGATTATTTTTTCGCGATTTCGTGGTTACGTTGTATATCAATGGCATTAACTTTAAATCTAGTCTTCATAAACTCAAACGAAAATATGAGCAAGTGTGACATAAAATATAGGTTTTAAAGCATACCATAAGGGCAGAGACAGCGGTAGTTGGCGCCGTTGAGAGGCTGCGAGAGGTCGACGCAGATGCCGTTGTTGAGGCACGGTGAGGGCGCGCACGCGTCCCGCTCCTCGCAGTGCGGCCCCGCGCGCCCCCTGCAGCACTGGCACTCGTACCCCTCCTGCGACCACACCGCATCCATCACACCCTCCCGCCGACCCTCATCACAAACTACATTCATCTATTACATACCATTGAGACGTTAGTGTAACACACACCCTTTCCTGAACAGTCTTGAAACTCGCCGCAATTGTCCGACTTCACGGTTACTTTTAGTCGCACACATTGAGACTTCCAGTTTTCAAACACAACTGTAACAGAAACGATTCATTACTATAAACCTTTAGTCCAGTCAGATAAGCATAAATAATGGGTCAACCATTCATTTTGGCGAACTGAATGTTGCGTCAAGTCTCAAAAAATCTCGTGTTTGCGTCGTAAGTTATTGAAGGTCAAAGATTACCTACAATATTTAGTTTTTCGCAAGTATTTCGGTTTCTATAGCTCCAATGATGCTAACACATTATAAGCATAGAGCGTGCAATTTGCAACAATTTCTGTTCCGAACATTTTTTCACGCGCGCAACTGTTTTCGTGATAGCGGGCGGAGAGCGCACAGCGCTCAGCCATATAAATGTTTATACATATACACATGTAATATGGTCAACTATATCTGAATCTCGGTGATTATGTCTTGATTATTATTATTTTTGCCCGCGACTTCGTACGCGCATATCTATTTTTTTCCCGTTCCCGTAGGAATTTAAGAAATCCTCCCTTAGTGCTCCTCTACACTCCCCATGGAACCTACATGCAAAATTTCAGCCGCCAGTAGTTTCGGCTGTGCGTTGTCTGTCAGTCACTCAATCAGTCAGTAACGGAAGAATTTTAGATATATATATGTTACCGGAAATCTGTATAATTCAGGTATTCTATAGAATACCTGGGGCGTCTAGGCAATGTATGAAATATAATGAATATTATTGTCGATTTGATACTTTACCTAGGTAATGTATGTATACAATTCCTAGGGATTGTATAGAATACCTGCTGGTCTATCGGCAGTGTGTAAAATAAATATTTTTTGTAAACCAACTAGCTTCATCAGCAGGATTTAATTGAACAGCGAGGCTAATGCATTGATTCGATATCGTTTAATAATTAGCCAAGTCATTTAAGTTTTGCCCGTTTCGGTTATTTGTCGGATCTTAAAACCGAATGCACGTGTGAACTCATTCATATAAATTGTATTGTGACTAAACCGTATCCTGTAAAAATCAGATCCGGCTAAGAAATTTATGTCGGCGTGTGAACGTAGCGGTAACGCTACGCCGTGTGGGGCAGCAGTAATGCCGCCCCACACAACTTCCCTTTCACAGCTATCGTCTTTTACACACATTGCCGCTGCGTATTCGGTATTCAAATCAAATCAATTTTTTTATTTGTGTAGCATAGGTAGTAAATACAGAATAGAATAGAATAGAATAGAATACTCTTTATTATGTACACCATATAAGTTACAGAAAAGATAGATGACACAGAACACAGACACACACACACACACACACAGACACAGATACAGTTCTTTAATTAGTTCATAGTTATAGTTTGCCTAGGTATTCGAATACCTAGGCAAAGTATAAAATGAATAATATTTCTTACATTACCTGAATTTTTTAGGCATTCTATACAATGCCTAAGTATTCTATAGAAAACCGGATTATACAGATTGCCGGTAACATTATATATTGATTGATTGATGATTTATGATATATTGTATTTAGTAACATTTCACATATTTCTAATTTTATTTAAACGGTCTCCCAAGAAATCCTCTCGTACTCCCGATCTTTTGAAAACATTCAAGAAATTACAATAGCAAACGAATTCACAGACAATGTCATCAAAAGAAGAAAGAAGGGTTAAATTAGACTGGACTACATGAAAAGATAGCAAATAGCACTCGTCAATCAGTTTTCTCACCGCTTGCTTGCGGAATTTCCACACATTATCCATTGTGCGATCGTAAAATAAACCGTCGTTGACGTTTTTCGTCGCACTTCCTTCCGTTTTCCGGTCTATAATAAAACATATCTGAACCGTTTCATCACCTACATTTTTAACAACAGCTACTTTTTACGCAATATTTAAACTGAACCAGGTAAATGGTAATATTTCAATCAACTTGAGAAATGGCATGGTAAAGATGCTCTGTAGTTTTAGTACCTATTAGTAAATTGACGCCTTCAGTTAGATCCTTATCGTAGAGCGTGAAGAGCTTGGCGCCGCGCTCGTCGAGCGGCGTGATGTCGAGCAGCATGCCGTCCGACACGTCGCAGTGCTCGTGGCCCTGGCGCGTCACCTGGTACACGGCCGGCTGCAGCAGCGTGCGGTGCTCCCTGCGAAATCAATCGCTTTAACGACTCGCCGAGCTCGCACAGGTCACTGGCTAACCGTCGCCGGCGGCGATATAGGTCACAAATTTCCAGTTCTATTAATATAGCTGACCTTTCCCCATCGGTGTTGGATACGTTCGCGTCAGGAGTGCCGTTCTTGATGTCAAGCTGGCCGAAGGTGTCGAGCAGCAAGGAGTCGGCGATGCGCACGATGAGAATGTCACCGCTCTGGATGTCGGCGGCGCCCTCCCACGACACGATGACCGGGGGGCACTCCTCCTCGCCCGCGCCGCCGCCGCCGCACTCCTCCGCCATCCGCACCGCAAAGTCACACACATTCATTAGTTATCAACTCAACCTCTGTGAATACTAATTGAAATGGCTCCACTAATATATTTACTGAATCATTGAATATGCATCAAAGGGTAATTGCAACAAGCTTTTATTAGCAGCTTATAGGTAAACGAATGAATTTTAATATGAGCACCGCAACATGTCGCTACAAAATATTACCATGACCGACGTTATGAACAGAGGTTAGCAATGTTATAATATTTACGTGTAATGTGCATGTGAGTGCACTACATGTTATATTTAAGTATGCAACGATAATTTAAGCTCTGAGCTTTTCATGGCTTTTATATCTGACTTCAATTAAAAAATATATGATTATTTCATTTGCAAACACCTTCATTTACCGATATATTGCAAACTTTGGTGTTTGCAATATTCCGTTAACTGTGCTACATTTTTGCCTAAACAAAAACAATTACATTAAAGTCAGAAGTCTCGTTTCATCGTCACAGAGACACCACAACAGTCCAATCGTACATAAATAATGGATTAGACGTTTTCCTTAACAGAAGTAATGAATAGAGTTCAACCACTGGAGCAAAAAAGCTTTTTTCCTTATTTCTCGTTCAGTAAGACATGGTTTATGTGTTTGACCTCGGCGTGCTCGCTACTGTCACGATCAAGTTGTGCGAACAACAATATTACACTCTGAAGTAAGGGAGCGTCGAGCGGAAGAAAAGATATTGTACCAAATTGCCTATGGAGATTAGGTTTAGTGCATTTATAAATAATGCTACAAGCGTTAGCGTTGATGCGCCGTTACAAGTCTATTTTGTTAGGGTATTTTCCTGAAAAAAAATATTAAGTCCGTCGGTTACATTACCAAAAAGTATATTTATTATATTGTCACGTGAACAAAAAATGAAGACGCAGTGCGTTTAAATATTGCGAGACGCCACGCGTTGGCAACAAGTGACGTCATCGTCACCAGCCCCTACTTCTGAACTTTGTTGAGCTAAATATACTTGTCTAATACTTTTTGAAAATCTAACTGACGGGCTAAATAGACATATGGTTTTCTTATTCATAAAAATACCATAACAGTATGCATTTCAACGCCCTAAACGTATAAAAGCATGACAATCCTACACAAAGTAATCATCTGCGCCCGCTAGTTACGAAATAAGTAGATAAAATTATGTAAGTAGGTATATTTATAACAAAAATCCACAATATTCTCCAGTGTTCGTAATCTTACAAAGAGCCCACGATAGGAAAAATCGATTGCAAAGAAAACGACAAGTTGAGCGTGGCAAATATTTAACCTTGCAGAATTGATCGATATGCAACATTAATGGGTTTAGACGAATGTCACACACTAGCCTAGTATTCCGAAGAGCATCTTTGGAATAAGTCATTTGTAGAATTATGCGGAAACTAGCTTCTGCTAGTGTGCCTTCCTTCTTTCCATCTGGCGATAATCCCGGCTAGTGCCAGGGTTACTCCACTTTGCCCGATCTTCAACATCCTTTTCAGTCAGGCCGTTGGCTCTTATGTCGGACTTGACGACGTCCAGCCAGCGCGCGCTTGCGAGGGCGACCACGGGACCTAGCCCCAAGGACAGCCATATTCATGCATTTCCGACCAACGTACTTCATAGGGCGGCGTATGATGTGGCCAAACTATCGCAAACGACACTCTTGCAGTTTTTCTCCCACGTCACGGACACCAAGACTACCTAGGATAAATGAGTTGCGTGTGCGATCGGATCGCCGTTACGCCGCTCATCCACCTCAGCATCTTCATCTCCAAGACGCGAAGCTCCTGGGTGTGTCTGCTTAGAGCTGGCCAACATTCGTCGCCGTATAGAAGGGCAGGCCGTATGATGCATTTATATATCTGCCCGACACGGAATCGCGGTACATGTCTCTGATAATGTCAACATAGGTGTCAATGATGCGCTCGAAGAACTTCATGGAGTGGCACATGATCTTGATACCACGGTAGTTACTACGCTACGCTATCTTGTACGCTACCTTTGCCTTTTTAAACAGGAATAATTAGGCTAAATTGCCATTGGTTCGGCATTTTCTTGGTGGGAATGGATGCAGTTAAAAAGATCCGTCAGGAGGTCCACACCATGTGGGCCCATCGCCATCCACACTTCAATTGGCACATTGTCAGGCCCGACCGATTTCCGGTTCTTCATATGGCGAAGAGCAATGCGGGTTTCGTTGGGAGAAATAGGGGAAATAAGTACAAGGTTAGGAGGCGGTACCCCTGCTCGATGTCACGGGACTTATTCCCCTTCCAGCGCGTCTCCTGAAGGAAGGCGCACAAGACCCGACGCTTCGCAAGTATGTCCGCGAATTATCTGTAACGTCCTGTTAGGGAGCCAATGTTCCAGGTGGCAAAGCGGAACTTCCTATTGGGTAAAACCTCTTTATCGTGCACGCACTTGACACGGTAGCCCTAGCCCACTTGTCGCAGTTTAGGGCAATGTGCCTGCGCGTCGTTGTGCGGCGACGCCCTAGCCCGACTTGTGCCTGTCCATATTAGTATTTGACTGAAGTTGGTTTTACGTGGTACTACTAACATGGACTACTAATATGGACGAGGCGAATACTCTGTGAACTCTGTTAGTACATTATATTACTAAACAACTGCAAGGCAAAAGATATGTAATAACCATCAACCCGAAGATAACTACAATGTTAAAACAACTTATTTCACTGACTTGGTATAAATTAGAATGGAGGGGACTACTTAAAACATTTGTTTTGTCTCGATCCCTCGAAGCTATAGTGAACGTACTGTAGTTGATAACGAGTAGTAAAAATAGGAACCAATTAATATGCGTCTGCCACCTTATCTTTTGTTGTCACTTCCTCTTCTGTGTACTATAATTTCCTTCAGTAAAACTTTGGCAACGAGACAGTCCGTGCGTACGTAATTATGTACCTATCATTAACGGCCGTTTTACTTTAGTTTCTATATGTTATTGATGAGAAAACTACAAATGAAAACGTTACGATTGGGGCAGCACTTCTAAAGAAAGGCCTACGTGATGTAGTTGCGGGCGCATGTGATTATATCAACTTAAAAAGCTCGCTATAATTATTTGCCTGTAAAGTTCACTAACCCCTAATTTCTGAATTAAGACTCTCAACCTCAATCAAACCATACTCTATAAGTATGGTTTGCTACAATCTTAAGTTCAAATACTCAATTCAAAACCGGCCCGTAGACTGTTTTGAGAGAGGGATAACCGTACTTATATTCTTTAGTAATCATCATAGATACCTTCGAGGATATTTTGTATTCCGAACCCGTAAACAAAGGCATAAAAACACCTTTTCCGATAAAAATAATAAGTACTACGGGTCGTATATTTCGAGAGAATTACGGCACGTTGGGCTCATACTTCACTTTCACGTGGATTAGCAAGGTGTAACGCTACCGATACTTCAAGTGCCGAGTATTAGTAGGATGGCACTCAATTAATATGGACCGTAATAAGTGTCGCCTTAACGACGAAGAGGTAAACTACTCGTAGGTACTTGTAACTAAATATATTCTCACGAACCCGGCTGAGCAAGTAGGGGAGATGGGGTTAGAAGTTCCCGGGGTAAGGTGTTCCGACAGCAATAATTATAATGTCATTATCATCATCATATCAGCCGAAAGACGTCCACTGTTAGACATAAGCCTCCCCCAAGCGTCGCCATAACGACCGGACCTGCGCGTCTCGCATCCATCGGCCACCCGCGACATTCACCACCTCATGGGAGGCCTTCCAACGTTGCGTCTTCCGGTACGCGGTCTGAACTTTTCGACCCCATAGACCATCTGTTCTGCTAGCAATGTGCCATGCTCACTGCCACTTTAGTTTGGCGATCCTTCGGGCTATGTCGGGAACCTTGGTTCTCTTACGGATATCATCATTCCTGATTCGATCACGCAAGAAAACTCCAAACATTGCCCTCTCCATTGCCCTTTGAGTGACTTTGAGCGTTCTGATGAGGCCCATTTTGAGCGACCACGTTTCAGTTCGATATGTCATCAATTTATGGCAAACCCCAAAATTAAACTGTAAGGAAAAGAAATAGCAATGCAAACAAAGTGCGTCTTTAAAGTGTCAAGTGATGCCTCAGCGTCGGCGTCGGCAGGCATTTTAGTTACTTTGGCGACGATAGTAACACTTTAGTAACTATTTTCATGATTCAACTTTTTGGTCTATCTCTGTTTATTATGGGCCGAATCATACAACAGTATAAATATACCTACATATACAGTATTGTGACTCGGCCCTCTCCTTGATATAATTACCTACACCCGCGCGGTACGTAAACATGCCACAGGGCTGCACGCTTCCAGTATTTTAATTTCATCTACTTGCCTACTAGAGTTTTTTTCTACTTTTGTGTTTGTAAATATAACATTTTATTAAAAAATTATGAAAAAACAAACAAAGAAATTGTCGTCGCAACTCCAATTCTTACAAACTTCACCTACCTAAAACAATTCATTTCAGTTTATTTTTTCGTTCCCATTACCTACAGCATGGAGCACAGAAATATAAAAAAATATAAATACTTCTGCGCAACAATATAAACAGTTTAGGTTAGTAAAATTAATAATGATAATATATAAATAGTACGATTAATTAATAAGTTAGTAAGTAAACATTTACCAAAATAACAACGCTAACTTAAAACGAATACTGCTGGATCTTCATTCAAAATTGAAAAGGGGGTTAAACTGGACGATTCACTCTCTCCCAAATTATTTACGAGCACACTTGAGGAGATCAGCCTCATGGAAGACCAAAGGTATTGACATCGGCCAAAGTAGGCTGACAAACCTACTATTTGTCAACGACATTGTCCTTTTCGCCTCCACAGCTCGAACTTCAAACCAAGCTCCAACTAGAGTTGAGCATAGCTAACTTCAAGTTGGGGGACTTGCGATGAATTGCTTTAAACCACAGCTTATGAACAACAGCACGAAGCGTAAGGTCGAGGTAGAAGGGCAAGAAATACATTACATACGAGTATGTCGATGAGTACATCTACTAGGGCCAGTTAGCTTCTTTCGAAAACAAGAAAAGGAAACCCATCGCCACAACGAAAACGCCTGGAAAAGCTACAGGTCCCTGAAGCGCACCGAGTCGCAAAAGTTCTGCCTTAGAGTTTGCCAAAGAGAAACACCACGCTGCAGGACAACCTATAAGAAGTCTGTATGTAGTGATAAAATAACATGTTAAAAAAATTAAATTGGTTCGAAACCCTTTGCACGCGAGTCCGACTCGCACTTAGCCAGTTTTTTTAGGATCAATTTTCCAAATTCGGGACCTGTGCTAACTGCGTGGTGCTTCAAAACTTCCTCTCGACAGATATTTATTGGCCTGAGAAGAATTTTATAAAATACCCATGTACTAGGAAAACACTACCGTTGACAGTATTTTTTTTCGCCGATGCAGCGATGTAATCTTTATGAACTTTTCACAGGTTGTACTTTGTTTTAGAGAAGACAGTTTCACGTAATTTCGTTTCACATAATTTTTTTCTCGTAATATCATTTCATAGAATAATCAACACGCAGAATACTTACTATGAATAAATTTAAATCATAGATTTACAAATAAACTTTGTTTCGAAATTCATCATATCATAGAATATCAAATCAAATATTCTTAATCCTCATATTGAGTAGTTAACATAAAACATGTTACCAAGAAAAACAATTTATCGAGTGAAAGTTTTAAGTTTTGACAAAATGCATCTCTACTATAAAATTACAACATCGCGTTCACAAAAACAATGCTGGTAAATTCTAGTAAGTAAAGGAAAAATTTTTATTCGGACCCGGTCGACGGAACCCCACGAAGCGGCAATGGTGGCAAATGGCGATGGGAATAAAATATCAAAATATGCAAACAAGCCTACACCATGAATGCAGCAAGCAAGCAGCAAGCATGCGGCATGCAACAAGCAGCATGTGATCGTGAAATTCATGAATTGTGTTTCTGTAAAATAGGTTTCATTCAAGTGAAACAATAATATGTGTCATCAAATTACAAGGACCAAATATTATATGAATCATTTTCTGCGAAACGAAATTCTATTAATTTTCTGTTCGCGAAACAAGGCTACATCCTTTTCACAACATTGTTAGAATCATAATGAACATAAAGCCGATTAAGCAACTAAGTTTTTTTTTGCAAAAGACTTATGTTCCTAGAGGCACTCAAACAATGATGGACATTTTGAACCAGTCGGTATTTTGATAATATAATATGTCACGTAACGGCAAGGGTAAGGGTGCCTGTCCATTACAGTGGAGCGGAGAAACGGCGAAATATTAACCAATGGAATTGCATAAAATTTCCGCACCAAAATCAAAATCAAAAGTCGTTTATTCAAATTAGGCTGAGAGCCAGCACTTTCTGAACGTCAAGTTTTACAAAAGACAGTCCCCCAAAACGCCCGCCACCGCCTAGTCTTTTAGCTGTGGAGAAGAAGTGGCCAACAAACTCCCCAGCAACACATCTGTCTGTTACGTTTTAAGATCTTGAATTTATACAACAAGTATGCAACGTAATCAATATTTAAAAAGGAAAAAGAAAATAATAATAAGTAAATATTATTTATCACTTGTTAGCTAGCACACTATGATCTCCTCGAGCATCAAAAAAAGCATGGACGATGATTTAAAGAAGAAGCTGGCAGCGAATGGAAGCGGACTGCTCAAGACCGGGATGGCTGGCGCTCTTTGGATCAACTGCCAAAATAACATAAAATTATTGCACTTTTTCGTAGATGACGAGAAAGTGCAATAATTTTATGTTTACGTAATTTATTAAATTGATTGAAATTATCATTATGCTCTTTGGGTATGAATAAGCCGAAAGGATATTAAATCGTAGTGTTAATTCCATTAGATATTAATGAGTAGGTATTAGTACTCACAGTGACCGGCAGATTGAGTTCATGCGTCTCGTTGCCGCGCCAGAGGCGAGACTCGCGCGGCAGCACGGGCAGCTCGCAGTCCACGGCCGCCAGTCGCTCCTGCAGGCGCGCCGGGGAGTGCGCCCCCGCCGCCGCCGCGCCTACGCCACTAGAACTACTGTTCAACTTCTGCCTTCTTGTACTTTTCACCACCCCCTTCGTGCTTGTGTACACTTTAGTACTTGAATGGCGCGCGCTAGCCGGGCTCTCCGTCGACGTGTACGCTTTTGTTGTTTTTAAGCTACTCTTTGTAGTTGAAGATGCAGTCGAGGCCACGGTAGTTTCTAATGGCTTAGTGGAAAGCTTTTTAAGTGGCAAAGTCGGTGGGGCTTGAGAACTTGATACTGTTTTAATCTCGTCTTTAGAAGATAGAGTCGGCTCGCAGTAACAGGCGCCGGCTAATGACAGGATTAGCGCGGTGGCCATTAACAAGGCGAGCGGCGTTCCGCGGCCGCCCGGGGCGCCCAGGGCGCTCCCTGCCATGCTTGTCACTATTTGTTGTTTACAGTGTTAGTACCTACTTATTTTCTATTTTAAAATTGTTTCTAGCGCAACCACTGCATTTGTAGCTCGTGTAAGTCGACGAGACCTGGTAAAATAAAATAAGAATACAATGAATGTGTTACGGTGGGTAAAGTAGGGCTTGATTCCGAAAAACATAGTTAGAGTAAAGTGTTAATCTATACCTATGTATGTATACGTGAAGCAAAAAATTTGTACCCCTTTTACGAAAATTACGCGGATGGAGGAGTATGAAATTTGGCATAAAGTTCAAGTTTATTTGGAGAAGGACTTGGAGGAGGGCAGAGAGCTAACATATTTTTATAATTTAATGCTTAAAAAATGCATTAAATTAACCACTGGTTTACCTGCACTGGTTTACGTTATACTATACAAGTATACTGTAATTTGTGGAGGGTGAGTGGGGGAAGATCGAACGGTTTTTTGATGAGATGAGCAGTGTTGTATTTGAAGCCTTGTAGAACAGTACCATATTAGCTTATGTCTAAATTATTATGTTGTAAGTAAAGAGCAAAGAGTATATTTATCTAGAATAATGATGACAAATCGTGCTAAATCAGTTCGAAAGCATTACAAAAAAGAACACGCGAATGGAACGGGGACTTACAGGGAGAAGACGTAAGGTAAGGGTACCCCCTTACCTTACTAAACTATTAACCTACCGGTGATGAGGGGGAAATATCGAAATAGTTTCTAAAATCATTCAAATGGATATTAGACATTGTCGACGGTCACTAGTCAAAAGTTTGAAGTGCCTTAAGCCACAGATCAGAACTACTTGTAGTGCCAAAATACCTTTAGTTAACAATGATAATTTGTTTACGTGTGTGAAAAACACTGCACAGACATTTGTATTTTTCTCATAGTTGTGTGAAAAATCTCACTTAGACCGGCAAACGGTGATTGAAGTGTGCAACGCAACAACGGTTTTACTTAACAATGTTGCCATCACTGCAAAAACTGCACTGAATCAGTTTTTTTGTACTACCCCGTTTGTCGTCTTCCCCCCACTCACCCTCCATAAAATAATTCACCTACGTTGTTTTTATCGTACCTACTTTTTCATTGAGGAATGGGCTTGCTCTTGACCACAATCACGCCTAATGGTAAGCGATGGATGAGGTCTATGGAGCGAGCGTGCCCAGAAAATGCCTGACCGCTCTTGCTATGAAGGCTGACGGGTTACATGTGGACGGGAACACAGACACTGGCAGATAGTTCCACACTTTAGCTGTGCGCATAATAAATGTGGAGGAGAAGCGCTGGGTACGACTAGTCAGGATATTGACCAAGTACGGATTGCACCTCCAAGGTCTCGTCACCATCATCAGCCTTTTTGCTCTGCGTGCACCGAGTCCGATGCAGCAAGCTGGTATTTTACTGATTTACTGTATTATTAACTTACGTAGCTTCACTCAAGCTACAACGACGCGCTCTATCTCTACCTTTACTGTAGTATACTCTACGTCTGATCATCGCATTTCATATTTATTTAAATTTCTTTTCAATGGGTATTTTCTTTTTGTAATCATCGTTTTTCTTTCAGAGACAAAAATCTACGTTTATAAATAAACGTGAACCCCTTTAGAGCGAGCACCTATAATTGGACAAGCCGTCAAGCCCTCCCGCGGAGTGGCGACCCTCTCCAGCCACAAGGGCCTAAACCTCGCATGAACTTAAGAAAGCTTATTTTCATTTAGAATCACAATGGCCACTCTATTTTTACATACGTAGCTAAGAGTAAAATTAAAAAGTTATAACCGGCACCCCCTTCCCCCAGAGACCTGCCAAGGTTGTATCGTAGCTCTGCTTACTCAACAAACTTTACAAGTTAATAATACTACTTATTATTATCCAGTAGTAGGTAAACAGGCAGATAGAGAAGAATATTCATTGCAGAACATTTATTACAAAACCAACTTAAAGTTGACCTCGACCATTAAATTATACCAAAATGAGCTGAACAACAGCGATGGACATAAATATTGCTATTCTGAAATTACCTTCAACAAATTCTTTCAGTGGTCATGAACAATTCATACTTACGTAAGTACGCACGAATGATAATACCATGAGGGGTGAAAACAAATGTTTTCACAACTCATTCACTAAAGAGAAACAGTTTAATCTCATCTAACGGCACCACTAAATTATAGTAATACTTCCAATTAAATTATGTTTATAGAGTAACAGCTCTTCAATAAAGTATGATCCGAAACTTGATAAATTCACATGTACTTAGATGAGCAAATATCAAAACAAATCAACCTCTGATTAATTTATATAAAAGCAATGTTTTGGCAGGGCGGCAGCGTAGCACAGGGCGGGCGGCGCAACCTGCCACAGCCTCCGCGGCACTGAGGGCGCCCCGGGCCCCCGCTCCCCCCGCGCCGCTCGCCGCGCACCCCTGCCCTGCCGCGCACCCTCACTCGCCAGTATCTTTCTTCATGTATTGCCAACGATTTCCTTAACATTATGAAACTCCAACTTGCGAACTGTTCCATGTCTCCGAATTTACTTTTTACTTTTGGGATTTAGGCTCCGTATGTTTTGTGGTGATCGTTCAAAATTATATATGTTAGGATAGAAACTTCCTTGCAAGATTGTTCGGTGCCAAAGGAATCCGTCGTAGTGCGGCGGCAGGCCCTCGCGGCACGTGGACGTCAGTCAGACAGAAGCCGCTCGCGATCCCGCGATCACGAGCTACCTGCTCTCAATATTTATTGCGTTATATTCCGTTGGAATGTTCAATAACGCGATCAAATATCATATAGCACATAGAACATACCTATTTTACTTTTCAGTACGAAATCCAACTTACTTCTGCAAAATATAACATCTACCTAAATTCACAAGAAAAATGAATGAAAGAGATATAAAAAAAGCCGAGAGTAGGTAGTAAGTTTTCTACAAATGTTTATTTGATATCGATTAAGTAATGCATCAATAATTATGCGTGCTATCACAACGATAGGGAGGCCTTGCCTTTCTGAAATGCAAATGTCTATATCCCAGCGTCAGTCCATATCGTGGAAGTTAATTAGTCATTAAATAGATTGGAATGCTAATCAGAACAGGAAATTGCGTCTATTTCTGATATCCGGTGCGGGCTAATGAAGCGAACCGAAGTGCCAGCTTTATTTGGTACTTTATTCGTATTTAAACCAAAGGTACTGTCAATTACATCTCGCTGAATTCTTGATTAGGGTTCCAGTAGTACTTTATCTTAACGTACCTACCTACATATTCATTGCGTTGATGGTAACAATAAGCCTGGAGGCACGAAAACAGCGGCGAGGAGCGCGAGCGGGCGGTGGCGAGCCGTGTCGGCGACAACTCATGTACCATTGCAGCGGTGTTCCGTCGCCATCGCCTCGCTTGGTTACAGCCCTTTGCCGCTTCTTTCGTGCCCGCAGGCTTAGCCATGGCATATGATTATTTAACTTAGTCAGTTCAATCTAATATCGATTTCGTTTTAATTGCCAACGTTTATAAATCACTAGATTCGTTTTTTTTTTTTATAACGCCAACCCTGACGCAGTTGAGAAATGTCTAGGCAGATTTTTAATGCTAATACTTGTGTATTGCCACAATTATTGTATCAACTTTCTTACCTGCCAAGTAGTACCTAACGATAGTACATTGTTATCTTATGGTGAAAGCAATTGACTTAGTCCTGAGATGGCATGCCAATAGTTCGAGGGACTTAAATAAGCCTTTCACCCAAGGTAAACACTGTGCTTTTCATTACGAATACAAGGAAAGTATAAACAAAAACACTAATCTGCTAAAAAAAAACCATATCTGAATCTGATGAATTCGTCGAAAACAAATCAAAATCGGACTGCCGCTTTCCCGTCTATTTTTTTTTTGTTTTCAGTCATTCATCCATTATTTTACATTATCGTCACTGAAGAAATTGTAAATATTTTGTCCAAATCCATGTTATTTTAAAGAAATAGTTAAAATTAAATTATGATAAAGCCATTTAAAAATATAATCTTAAGTTAACCACGTTTACGTTATTTCAATTTGACATCGCGTTCTAATTGACTGGCTGTATAGAAAGTTGGGGCATGGTTCAACAGAAATGTTCAACAAGTTTTTTTTTTTATAATTTGACGGCAGTCACTTTTAATGAGCTGTAAAATAATGTATGTCTCATTCACCGACACTCCTTGTTACTCTTGCATTTGACGATTTCTTTTCTTGCAAAACCCATTTATGGCTTCTAACTTTTTCTCCATGAACCGAATTTTTGTGTTGATAATGAAAACGACACACTTATACAACAAGCTTTTAAATGAGATTGTTTTTGTTATCCGACGGTTCCTATTATTCCTCCAGTCTTTGTTTACATATTGATAACAAAAAACCGGCCATGTGTGAGTTGGACTCGCACACGAAGGGTTCCGTACCATAAACCTTAATTTTTATTATTTGTTGTTATAGCGGCAATAGAAATACACAATCTGTGAAAATGTCAGCTCTCTATCTATTACGGTTCTTGAGATACAACCCGCTGTCAGACAGACGGACGGACGGACAGCGGAGGCTTAGTAATAGGGTTCCGTTGGTTACCCTTCGGGTACGGAACCCTAAAAATATGCTCGCTTTCAGAAAATATAGGTCTCATTCGCCAACGCCACTTGGACCGGTTCCTCCCCATATTTTTTGTACACAACCCTCGGTGGGCGAGTCCGACTCGCACTTGGTTGGTTTTTTTGTCAATTGACTAAAACAACTTAGGTTAATATCTCACAATTTCCAAATTTTCCTTACTTTTTCAAATTACCTACGAGTATATGGATAAGTTGTTAAGTTAAAAATAGGATTTAAGTAAGAAGCCAGTCTAGGAGACTAGATTTGGTAAACACCTATTAATTGGACAATTGTTATAGTAGTTAAAAATGAAGGGACTTTGGTCCTTACGCACTTTTTATGTGTGTATATAGCTGAAGATGACATCTAAATCCATTTAATTCTGCTAGCTGATATTGAAGGGTAATTAAGAGTGCAAGCAATCTATACAATACTAGTTGCTGAGGCTTGTCAAGCGCAAGATAGCGAGACTCCACGAGTAAGTAAATTAAAGAGGGGGATTGAAGAGTAATTGTTTTATAACAACTTATATAGCACAACAAAAGTAGACTAGGTCTTGTGAAAGAGATCAGTAAAAGAAGGTTGGTTTGTTAGTTAGGCCGCTGTTTGAGCCAGAAAACTGAGTGCCGATTTTCAGTTAAACCTCCCATCGTAATGTAATCCAGTCATTTTAGGTTTTATCTGCGTAAAAATTCCTAGTGAGCTGAATTTTTGTATACACCTTTATTACGGCGTTATAATGAAGATGTGAAAAACCGACATTGATATCGTGCCGGCTAAAAAAGTTATAAAGGTCAAAAGGTCACGAAAATAGTTATAAAGGTCAAAAGGCTCGAAAGACAACAAATGCCTCTTGCATTTTTCTGTAAAATGAACCGTTTTGCAAAGCGCTGAGAAAGCGACTAGAATGCAATCACATACGGTATTGTATACCGTACGCCGTCCAAGGCGTTAACTATTGCTTAGGTTTAAAATACCTTAAATGACTGGGCTAATAGGGTTGAACGATTTAATTTGCCACTTCCAGTTTGCTCTTTCGAAGACGACCGCGATGAAACTCTTACCTTTCACGTTTTACCGGGATTCGAAAAGCTTATAGTGCAGGAAAATAAAGGAAATCAGAGTGAATAATTCGTGTAATTTGGAAAATTGGTACAGCTGTTTTTTGAGGTGTCCAGATGAACATACTAAAATCCCCGGGGGTGGGGGAGGGGGCGAAAGATACCTGTTTTCAGTTTTATGCTTGTATCTCCAAAACCATTAAAAATATCTCCTTGTTCACTTCTACATTAAATTTTCTGTACATTATGAATTCTACATTTAACTGTAGGATCAATACTTTAGGAGATAAAGGGTATCTAAAATTTATGAAATTAAATTTTTCATAAATCACACAAAAAAGAATGGTAAATTCTGACCCAGAAAGAGAATTGAGACCTATATATATAGTTGTTTTATCATCTAAAGTAGAGCAAGAATACCATTTTTTGTTTTCGATTTCGATGGCTAACGCTTAAATAGATGACATGGATATGTCTGTCTTGAATATGTCTTCAGCAGATGAAATCTCGAAAAGTTATTTTACATCAATTCTTAAAAGTATGCCGGTCGTGTTTGAGCTCATTAGAATCGTCCCGATGGGTTTATGCATAATTGATAACAAGGGTCTGATGATGAAGAGCAGAAACGTGGAAAGCGGTCAAACGTGTTCGTCGCCATTTCTTACCCAAAGTCCGACAGAATTCAGACCTATCGTATTTTTTCGTCATTTGAAACTTTTTAACAATAATTGAGCTTGGATTACTTTCTCACTGAAAGAAAACGACGCTATTGTTAATCAAATCAAAATGTGACTTTGTCTAATTTATCTGACTTCCGCCCTTGGTATATATGGAGTACCTACGCTTGGGCTAGGCGGCATTCGGGAAACTGCGTGATATCTTTGAATCGTGTCTATAACCAGTGCGTCCTAAGTAACCAACGTACGTGGACAACGTTACGGCTCCGTAAGTCATTACGTCTCGCCATAGCCCTGCTAGTCTATTCTGTAAATAACCATTTCGATATCGAGCTTTACCTGAGGGAAAACCTCACAAAGTGAGGGTTTCCCTCAGGTAAAGCTCAGGTAACGGAGTTTATTACACACAACATAACGGTCTTACATTTGACGTGATTTGATACTCACCTCGGATTCCGCTGTCGAGATACGAAAATGTTGTTACAGAAAAGGGGTACTGGTAAATTCAAAGTTGTCAGCGTGGAAAGGAGAGAGCAATGCTCGGAGTTTTTCTGGTGGATAGAACGCAACGAAATCATTCGCCAGAGAACTAAAGTCACCGGGCATTGCGCGTAGAATCAGCATGTTCAAGTGGAAGAATAATAATAAAAATCTGTGGTCCGGCTGTCAACTTGAATGACAAGAAAAATTTTCATCCCGATTTTTTATATTAATTAAATTAAAACCGATTCCCAAAATGGAAGAAATCCAGGAAACTTCGAAAAAAAAAAGACAATAAACATATTTACTAGTTAAATTTGAATGGAAACACAAGATCAATCAAAAATCAATGCTGACAAGAAGCCGGACTCGAATACAAGTCGCACCAACTCCATCTTCGGGTTCGTCGCTCAGTTCCGCCTCGCAGCCGTCGGGACCAGCGCCAGCCGTGAACCTGAGATTTCGGAAGCTGCAGTTGCGTCGAGCTCGAGCGACGAATACTTCTCGCCGCCGACGACACCACCACCTGCGCGTCGGCGCGGACGAGGACGATCACCGGCCAGTTTAGGACCTCGATGCCCACCGGTCTCTGACAGGTTCCCCGCTATCGGTGGAAGTGTGCAGCGTATGAAATGGACTCAAGCCATAAATGAGAATGTTATAGGTACGCTCATACTTTTGGGCTACTGAGGGGAGAACTAACCTGACTGGGTACCGTGGTCGGATGCTCTTTCTGTTTCAGGTACTTGAACCAGCTGTCAGCGTATCGGCCCAACGACTGTCGGTTCAGGTACGCGTCATCCAGCGTAACCGTATGTTGGATGATAGTGTGCTTGATCGCCTCCGCACTGAAATGTGTAACCATGTCATTGCTCCTCCGTCGCAGACTGTGGCACCAGCACAGTCAACCCAATTGCCCAGCCACTCTGACGAGGAAAGTAATGACAGGGTTACAAACGTAAGTACCCAGTGCAATGGCGAATTGAGGAGTGCTTTGGAGTGTGCTATTCGGGAATACCGCTACATGCCGCCTGAACTTAGACCACGCTTACCTCGTTTGCCCATGCATAACAAGAACAGGGCGCTGGTGGTAACCTCACCGATGCACATTCGATCATGTACTGCGCGGCTGTAGCGGCATGTCGTGTAGCTCATGTCAAAATAAAAATAACCAATGACAGAGTTACACGACCAAAACCAGCCGTACCAGCTTGGCAGTGCAGGATCGAGCGTCGTATTGGTGAGGCCAGAGCGCTAATCGGCAAACTCCTCTGCTTCAGGGCAGGCAACACACGCCCTAGAGTGATGCGCTTTGTGAGACGGGCGTTTTCGGGGACTGATGTCAATCCCCGAGATTATATATCTCGTGTCACAGAGCGCATCGACTTCCTGAAGCAGAAGGTGTATGCATGGGCAAGCCGTATTCGTAGGTACAGGCGGCGAGTGGAGCGATACACCCAGAATCGCACATTCCGAAGTAACGAAAGGTGGGTATATAGGGATTGGGAGCGACCGGACCAAGGTGTACTGACACGCGCTTGCCGGATGATGATGCTATGTGTTCATTCTGGCGCAGCATCTGGTCGGTTCCTTTCAGTCATACTGAAGGTGACTGGACTCGGGAGGTCGAGCGTGTGTGCGATCCGATACCAGAAATGGGGGCAATTTCCATCAGCCCCCAAGATGTAGCTTGTGCAGTCCGCCCGTTGCCTAACTGGAAATCTCCAGGGCCGGACGGGCTGCACAATTTCTGGATTAAATGGTTTACGAGATCGCACACTTGCTTGGCGTCTCAATTCCAGTCTGCCTTAGAGTCTGGGTCGCTACCCCAGTTCTTAACTACAGGAATAACCCACCTGCTCCATAAATCAGGTAGTACTGTGGAACCTAAAAATTATAGACCGATCACGTGTTTACCGACGGTCTATAAAGTTCTTGCATCCATTTTGAGGGCAAAGATTAATAGTCATATTAACAACAACAACATCATGTCTACCTCTCAAAATGGATGTAGGAATGGGTCCCGCGGTACTAAGGAGCTACTCCTTATTGATATGGCCATTAGCCAACAGGTTCGGCGTTCCCGAAAGGATCTGTCGACATGCTGGATAGACTATAAGAAGGCCTATGACTCGGTGCCTCATACATGGCTCATGAGGGTGCAAGAATTGTATAAAGTTGATGCAACGCTACGCACCTTCCTGATGTCGTGTATGGGGCAATGGAGGACAGTCCTTCGCTATCCAGGATATCGAAATATCCAGAGGAATAGCGAACCGGTAAGGTTCGAGCGGGGTATATTTCAGGGTGATAGTTTGAGTCCACTTTGGTTTTGTCTAGCCTTGAATCCTCTTAGCACACTGCTGGAGAATTCAGGGCTAGGCTATCGGTTGAAGAGAGGTGGTCAGGTTATATCTCACCTCCTTTACATGGATGATCTGAAACTCTTTGCCCCACTAATCTCCAACTGATGGAGCTACTGAAGGTAACTGAAACATTCAGTAACGCCATCAGGATGGAGTTTGGTGTGGACAAATGTGCGGTCATGCATGTAAAGCGTGGAGAGATTATGGAATCTGAGATCCCCCTCTCTCCAACTGAAACTTACAAGTATTTGGGTATTTGGGTATGTCGGAAGCGTTAGGTATCAATATTACTGACATGAAGCAATCGTTGAAGGAGCGCTTCTTTGGCCGCCTGAAGAAGGTTTTTAATAGTCTTCTGTCTGGTGGAAACAAGGTGCGCGCCTTCAACGGTTGGGTTGGTCCGTAGCCTGGCTGCGTTTCGGTGATCTTTTTGGAGAGACCGAAGGTTTTGTTTGTGCAATTATGGACGAAGTTATCATGACGAATAACTACCGGAGATTTATTGTGAAAGACGGCACGGTCGACATATGTCGGGCAAGTCACCGTCCGGGAGAATCAATTCGCCACATTGTCTCTGGTTCTTCTCGTCTAGCTAACGGAGAATACTTGCATAGGCACAACCTTGTAGCCAGGATTATCCATCAACAACTTGGTCTGAAATACTCTCTTGTGGAGTCGGAGGTGCCATACGTAGGTATGCTCCCGACCCAGTTCTCGATAATGGCAATATCACATTGTACTGGGATCGGTCCATCATCACTGACAGGACTATTGTTGCCAATAAGCCTGATATAGTGGTGCAATGATTGTAGATATAACCGTCCCGCATGACGAGAACCTCGTAAAAGCCGAGAAAGACAAACAAATCAAGTATATTGACTTGGCTCGCGAGGTTGTCGACATGTGGGAAGTGGACTCCGCAATCATTGTACCGATAGTCGTGTCGGCCAATGGCTTAATAGCCACGAGTCTCGACCAACACCTTAGGAGGCTCTCGTTGGGCAGCTGGATCAAGGGCTTGATTCAGAAAGCGGTACTTCTGGACACGGCTCGCATTGTCAGGAGGTTCCTTTCTCTGGAGCCCTGACCACCGGTAGCTTGGACCCTGTTCCCGATATCGGTGGGCTACTATTTTTAAATGTTTTTTTATTTATTTTATTCAAATATTTAAAAATATTATTTACTACTCTGTCAAGAAAGTACCGGGAAAAGATCAATAATACACAAAATGTCTGTTATTCATCCAAATTTATTTTATCACCTTCAAAGTATGCTCCTTTAGAAACGATACACTTGCGCCAACGAATAATCCATTCATCAAAACATTTTTAAACGCTGCTTCCGGAATGGAGTTCAGTTCTCGCCGCGAATTCTCCTTTATGTCTTCTATCTTGAAAACGGGTGCCACGAAGTGGTAATTTGAGTTTAGGAAAAAGAAAAAAGTCAGCAAGAGCCATATCTGGTGAATATGGTGGTTGCTGGATGGTATTTGTTGAGTTTGGTTAAAAATTCGTTCACAATGATAGCCTTGTGCGAAGGCGCATTGTCGTGGTCCAAATCCAAGAGTTTTCTTTTGGGACTAGCCGAGCAGCAACATGTTTCATACCCAAATGATTAGTTAAAAATGGTACGGATCGACTCGTGAGATACAGAAAGTTCGGCGGCTATCTCTCTCAGAGTTGAATGGGGATTTTCAGTCACAATTTCCTTCACTTTTGCGATGTTAACTTCAGTTGACGGCCTACCAGAGCGAGGCAAATCTTCCATCACATCTGGACCGCTTTTGAACGCTTTGAACCACTCATAAGCACGAGTTTTTGATAAAGTCCATTGGCGATGCAAAATTTAAGACAAACTATTTGTTCGATATTTTTGTCCATTATGAAATTCGCAATACACACTATATATGATATTACTAAAACCAGCACTGTATTTAATATAAATAACAGATGCAACTCAAACTCCGCGCCAAAATGGAAAACAGTTGTGCCAATCTAACAACTACAAAAAAAACTAAAATTTGTATTTGGAACCATAAACAAATCATCCATTCCCGATACTTTTTTGACTGAATGTATAATGTATAGTTAACAGAATAAAGGAGATAATAATAATTTACATATTCTGCAATAGTCCTGCTCCAACCGGGGTTTGTCCTTGGGTATACTTTCACGGTGCATACAGGGTAAATCGTCGGTTGGTGTCCCATTCCATTTGAAATGTCTGCGAGTTGGCTTCGGCCCCTCGTACGCCTACCAAAGGACCGGGTCTCTAGGGACTCGAGAAAGTGAAAAACAAAAAAAAGAATAATAAATTCGCAAGGCAGTTTTGTGTGAAGTCTTGTTCCTCATTTCCGGCTTGCCTTTATTGGCTGACCAGAGTGAACCCTGACGGTGAACAGAACTCGCAGCTCTTCTTGGCTTAATCGGCCGGTCTGAGTAGAGATTTGCAAGAACAAACGTGCTCGGGAGAAGGATGTATAATCCAGGAAGATGCTGGTAGGGATCTTGACCGTACTTCCGGAATTGTCTTGATAGCCGTGGTATACCACTCCACTCCTCTAGCACCTCAGGATATGTTGCCCTCTTGGCGCTACGTCATTTTGTGCTAGCGACTCTTTTCGGGGGGCCCATTTATTGAGTGTGCAAGTCAACCCCTGCCATTTTAAAGCCGTTTTAATTGTCAATGGTCAGGCAGGGCATTATTATCAGTCAAACCCATAGCGTTTTATCTTTTGTTTCCATATTCTGCAATAGTCCTGCTCATACCGGGGATTGTCCTTGGGTATACTTTCACAGTGCATAGAGGAATAATCGTCGGTTGGTGTCCCATTGCATTTAAAATGTCTAAAGGGGCCTCTGCGAGTTGGCTTCGGCCCCTCGTACGCCTACCAAAGGACACCGGGTCTCCAGGGACCCGATTAAATGAAAAACATGTGAAAATAATAATAAAAAATAGGACGCTGGTGTGTGCCTTGAACTCGCTGCTGCAGAACATCTTTGAAAGCAGCAAGAGCCTCCTTGATAAGCACTCAATCCTGTATTGCGGGGCTGTTGCGGCATGTCGTTCAGCAAATATCAAGTTTAATACTAGTGATGAAGCTAAACGACAAAAACCTGCTGCACCAGCCTAGCAGTGCAGGATCGAGCGGCGTATCGATGAGGCTAGGGCTCATCGATACGCCGCTCGATCATTGGCAAACTATACTGCTTCAGGGAGGGTAACACACGACCACGCGTGATGCGCTTTGTGAGACGGACGTTTACGGGGACTGATATTAGCCCTCGAGATTACACGTCCCGTATCACGGAGCGCATCGACTTCCTAAAGCCGAAAGTTTGTGCATGGGCAAACCGTATTCGGCGGTATAAGCGGCGGGTTGCCAAGTAAAGGAGGTGACATATAACCTGACCACCTCTCTACAACCGATAGCCTATCCCTGAATTGTCTAGCAGTGTGCTTAGAGGATTCAAGGCTAGACAAAACCAAAGCGGACTCAATTGTCGCCCTGAAATATACCCCGCTCGATCCTTACCGTTTCGCTATTCCTCTGGATATTTCGACATCCTGGATAGCGAAGGACTGTCCTCCATTGCCCCATACATGACATCAGGAAGGTGTGTAGCGTTGCATCAACTATATACAATTCTACCACCCTCATGAGCCATGTATGAGGCACCGAGTCATAGGCTTTCTTATAGTCTATCCAGCATGTCAACAGATCCTTTCAGGAATGCTGAACCTGTTGGCTAATGGCCATATTAATAAGGAGTAGCCCCTTAGTACCGCGGGACCCATTTCTACATCCATTTTGAGAGGCAGACATGATGTTGTTGTAAACTTTATAAAACTTTTATTATTATGTCGTTTATTCATTTTTCAATCTTATCAGGTAATTAAAATCGAATGCATCACCCACGATCATCGGTAATGAGACTGGTGTACCCTTGTTTCGCAGACAGAAATTTGGTAGAATTTCGTTTTACAGAAAATGTTTCATATAATATTTGGTTCTTGTAATTTTATGTCAAATATTATTGTTTCAAAGACTATTTACTTGAATAGCCTGATAGCTATAACCTGGGAATCTTTAAGTCAAGAGTGAATAGGTTACTTCTAGTCAAACGTGCTCCATCTTCGACCACATCATCGCTTACCAGCAGGTGAGATGGTGGTCAAGCGCGTGCCTAACAATAGTAAAAAAAAAATGAAACCTATTTCACAGAAACATAATTCAATGAATTTCATGATCACATTTTTGTATTTAACAAATTTATCGGGATATTATAAATTGCATAGCAAATAAATATTCGCCTATCAATACATACTCATCATTTATGTTCTTTTTTACATCAAATAACTTACTTCACTACAAATAACCTAAATGTTTAACAAAACTCAAACTGCACATAATTCGAAATCATACATCAATATGACATTACTTTTTTCCTCATAATGCAATACAGTTAAATTTATTTTTGTACAAAAATACTACACACATAGCATAAATACTGACTGCGCAGCAAATTTTCTATATTTCATAGGTTAGGTTAGGTTATGTTGGTAATTAATAAATAATAAGATGACTGTGACTAATAAAATGCTATTTTATTTAGAAAAACTGCTGTAAATAATATAAAAAGAGAAGCTATATTTAAAAGAAAAAGAGTTAACATGTATAATGTGCATTAAGATTATTAGCTGTGCATTGATGAAAAAGCTTTTGCTTTAGGAAAAATCGCTGTACGCTGCGAAAATAAATTGTAGTGTGTTTAGTGATATTTTGAGTTGAATAATTTGATGTGCAATCAGTAATTTTGATGGGAATTCGGAATCTTATTGCATAGAAAAAGGATATTTTTTGATTTGCGTTTAAATACTACCCAAATTTATCAAACAGTAGAACTATTTTTTAACGAATATTGTTTGTCCGGTGTTTTCTTCCATGGTTTTTTTTATATTTCATTGAAAATGAAATTATAATTATTTTTTTATTTTTTTATAAGTCCATGGCATACACTTAAGATGGCAGATTCATTCGGGATAATGTTACTACAACGCATATTGCCATTTCTATAAAATAGCATTTTAACCTTAAATAAAAATAGAAATATGATCTAAAAAATCAACATGTGTGCTAAAAAAATAAGTGACAGTAACGAATCACTGTAAAACAGACCGCACGTAGTCTTTTCTGCCCTACTCCTAGAGTGTTATTTAAGCCCGCGTAGGCGCGGAGAGGCGAGGCGGCCCGCGAGCTGAGGAGCAGGTGCTACAAGCCGAAGCTGCGGTGGTGAGCGTTAAATCCATCTGCGACGATAAGTTCGCGTGGGATCGCCAGAGCCCCAAAGCGCCGGAGCCGTGAAAGAAACCATGCCTGCTGCATGTTACATGCTCGCCTGCATACTGTATGCTTGCTTGCATTCTGCATGTTGCATGCTCACCTGCATACTGCATGCTTGCTTGAATTCTGCATGTTGCATGCTCGTTTGCGTGCTGCATGTTTCATGCCACAAGCTTGCTGCATCCTTGCTGCATGCTTGCTTTATGCTTGCTTGCATTCTGCATATTGCATGCTCACCTGCATACAGCATGCTTGCCTGCATTTTGCAAGTTGCATGCCCAGTTACGTGCTGCATGTTTGCTTGCTTGAATGCTGCATGCTTGCTGCATGTTTGCTGTATGCTTGCTGCATGCATGCTGTATGCTTGCTGCATTCATGGTGTATGCTTGTTTGCATAGTTTTGTCCTTTATTCCCATCGCCATTTGCCACCATTGCCGCTTCGCGGGGTTCCGTCGACCGGGCCAGAATGAAAAGTTATGCTTGACTAGAATTTAACCGCAACGCGGCTTTTTAAATGACTCTCCACAATCGCGAGAAATGCAGTCTCAGAGAATATTTCCTAGCTGTCGCCGTGGGTATGCAACGAGAGGTAGTGGCGGTGGACAAGGGACTCACCCCGCCCTCCTTGGCAAATAAGAACTGGCGTAAACCTGCGGTGCTTGACACTAACGATCGCAGGGCGCTATGGCAGAGTATGGAGTTTCACGGACGCTTTACCCGAGCCCTACATAGGCCTACATGAGCTGGTTCAAAATGACCGAATATTTTCAAGTTTTCTGAGCACCACGCAGTTGCACAAGTCTTTCGAGGTTAGGGGACATGACGGTGAGGGCCGTCGAGCGGTGTTCCACAGGGTTCGGTTTTGGGCCCACCCCTGTGGAACATCGTGGTCGTGGAGTCTACCATGAAGTACCTAGGATTGGTGCTCGACAGCCAGTGGAACTTTGGCCCCCACTTTGAACCCCCAGCAGCGCGGCGAGCGCGCCCGCGACGCCCATTATGGGCGTCGCGGGAGCGCTCGCAACTCTGCTTCCCAATTTGGGGGGCCCGAACACCGCCTGTAGGCGGTTATACTTAGGGATTGTGCGATCCATGGCCCTTTACGGGGCCCCGGTGTGGACTTCTGACCTGACGGCCGGTAGCATCGCGATACTGCGAAGACCACAGAGGGCGATGGCCGTCAGGGCTATCAGGGGGTATCGCACGATCTCCTACGAGGCGGGTTGTGCATTAGCCGGATCACCGCCCTGGGACTTAGAAGCGAGGGTTGGACGAATGGCTCGGGAGGAAGCACGACTCTCTGTGGTTTCGGGCGACGCAGGTGCTCTCGGGGCATGACTGCTTCGGGAAGTACCTGTGTCGCATAAACAGGGAGCCGGACGCTCGGTGCCATCACTACACCGACTGTCGGGAGGACACGGCGCAGCACACACTGGCAGATTGTGTCGCATGGGAGGAGCAGCGCTGTGCCCTCGTATCCGAAGTGGGACCCGACTAGTCGCTGCCGGCCGTAACTCGTTCGATGGTCGGGAGCCCCGAGTCATGGGATGCGGTGATCTCCTTCTGCGAAATCGTAATTACACAGAAGGAGGCTGCGGAGAGGGAGAGGAAGGCCGTGGCCACTCTCCCATGCCGCGGCAGGCGGACAACGCCTTCTTCCAGCCCCCGTAGAAAGGTCCGGAGGGACGGTGGACTCGGGGTCGTCCACTGCCCCCCATCCAGCAGGACCCGAGAAGGTGGCGCGTATTGTTCCAGACGCGCCCCTATTGGACGTCGCGGGGGGAGGACACCTCACTCCTCCCGCGGGCTTGAGGTGACTATCCGGGGATTATGGAAGGCGCACTAGCTCTCACAATCCTCGGTCAAATGTGAGAAGGAACACCAGGGTGGTTTTTAGTCAGTAAGAGTCTGACAGACCCCTTCACCCGCCCCAGGGGAGGGTCATCCATGAGGATTTTCCACCACGGCAACAAAAAAAAAATACAACGGGTTACACTCCGGGAGTGCCGGCAGAAGTAAAAACTTGAAATACGTGCTTCGAATTTTCGATCAGGGTCACGTGTCCTGACGCGAGTTTAACACCCACATAACCCATCACAGAAAAACCACGGGTCGATCTTCAAGGTTAAGCAACGCTTGCCAAGGTTGGTCTTTGGATGGGTGACCATCTTAACATCCCGAGTTTCCTTCGTGCCTCGGAAAGCTAAATTCTAGATCTTTGGCGGTCGTTACGGATAGTCAGAAGCCAGTAAACCTGACTCCAGTCTTGCCAGGAAGAACCGTGTTACCCAGTTAAGGGTGCTCTCTCGAAAAGGCTTAAAAATAGTGTGCAGATGAAGCAGTTTTCGTCGGCATTTACTGAGAAATTACATCTGAAAAAAATAGGTAGTATAATCTACATGATATTGCACGTAACTTGGTTTAGCCAGAATTTATGTATTGGTATCACATAATAGGAAAAAAAAACACTAAATCAACTCCAAATCGTTGAGATGAAACCATTTTACTCCTTCATTTTTTAACAAAAGACTAAAAAAATAATATCTACTGCTGTGCAATACAAACGAAAATAACTTGGTTTTGTTACTTTTTTTTAAAATATGTATTTGTTTTATTATAAAAAATTAAAAATACGGGTATCGGAGTGGCGCACCGAGGTGTAGTTAGCTCCGTTTGTATGCACAAGGTCATTGGCAAATATACAAGCCTTAATGGGTTGTGTAGGTCTGGTAGGCAGCCGCTCCTCGTAAAATACTGGTATTCAGCTAAATCCGGCTTGACTGGAGGCCGACCCCAATATGTTTGGGAAAAGGCTAGGCAGATGATAATCCATCACAGAAAAAGTGCACAACGCCGCTAAAGAAGTTTTCACTTCAAAAAAAAGACTTTTTTTTAAGTGAAAAAAACGGTGTTCTTGGAATTTTTATTGGTTTTTTGACACCGACTTCCGAAATTAAAGTTATGTTTTACTTTGTAGTGTTTTGTTTTTGGAAGTCGGTTGTATTTTTTGTAAAAAAAAGTTTTTAACGAACGAAACTTTTTTTTTTGTAAAAACAAACAGCGTACAGGCATGATGTTATGAACTAGTGTAAACAATCAACAAACATGCGATTTCAGAAATCCCGATCCATTTGCTATCATTGATTGAAGTTCCGTTGCCTACCTCCGAAGTTCTTCATCAGATCTTCACCAAATTAAAATACTTAGGATTAGTCCGGGAAAATACTCTTCCAAACAAAAAATAATCATCCAAATCGGTTAACAATTAGCGAAAATATCGCTGAACAAACATTTCTCATGGGATCCCATCATCAAATTCTGAGTTGGGGACAATGGGACCACCTCAGGAGTATAGGCTTTCGAATAAAGAAAGAATTTTTAAAATCGGTCCACAATTGGCGGAGAAATAGGTGAACATACATTAAAAAAAAATATACATACAGCCGAACATAGAACCTCCTCCTTTTTGAAGAAGTCTGAAATTGGGTGAACACTACGACCCAAAAAAACAGGACATAGCAATTTACTGCGACCTAACACGTATAATCTGTCTACGGTGACTTGAACACAAGACTTGAAGATAAGAACTTGAAAGTTTGTACGAAATGCCGTACATCGTACGGTGCTTACAATTAATAAATCAATTCATGTGCCTGTCCAACATTATTGAAAGCTTTTATTGAAAGTTACGTAAGATGTAGTGAGCGAGAGTGCGGCATGCGGGGGCCAGGGCCTCGAGAGCCGCCCGTGACGCAGCGGCCCCGGGCGGCTGGCGGAGTGCCAGACGCGCTCTGACGTGTGTAACTGACTACCCTTATCTCCACTCGGATCCACTGACGCGGAGCGTGACGATATTTAACGTTAGTCATTTATTAATACGACAGTAGGTACGACTGCTATTAATCACTGACTGGAAAAGTAATTAGTGAAACTTCCGCAAATGTATGAATAGGGAAGATTGTGTGTGACTGTGTTATCTATACTTACTAATATATAAAGCTGAAGAGTTTGTTTGTTTGTTTGCTTGAACGCGCTAATCTCAGGAACTACTGGTCAGATTTGAATTTAATTAAATTCTTACAGTGTTAGATAGCCCATCTATCGAGGAATATAGATAGATATATCATCACGCTAAGACCAATAGGAGCGGAGCAGTCATGAAAATTGTGAAGCAGGCGAATTTGCGCGGGTCAACTAGTGATAGATAAAATAGTACCTAGTCTGTAGCCAATATTATCGAACCCACTTGAGTAATAGCGAGTTTGAACGCTTTCGTGAATTAGAATAGAATCGGGAATAGGTAGGGGGTAAAGGCTCCAGTGTATGATCAACACTTAAGCACTTTGCAAATTTCAAAAAATATTACTGAAGGTTGCCTTTGATGCATACAACCCTTAGCTAATTTTTAGTTTAAAGAATACATTAAAAAATCATTTTTATGTGCTTATTACCATATAAGATGCATAGTTTTTGAGAAATTTAGCAATAAATCGAAAAATACCCTAAAACTCCAGTGAATGAACGGCATTTTCTAGTAAATGAATACAATAAAACCAGTGTATGAACACAATTCTTAGTTGATTGATTACACGAATCTAATATAATTTTTTAGGTATCCTAAATCCTGATGGATACCCTCCATCTGGGAAGAACGCTAGTGACTAAACATCACAGTTCCTACCACTATCGTGAGCCAGGGGTCCGAGATACTAGTATCTTCGTGTGCACCTCCGAATGGTATCAGCACACCATGCTCAGCGAGCTTCCACCTGTGATTATTACGGCGCGCATGGAACACCTGTACGCCTCCACTTTGGGCCTGACTGGTCGAATGACGATCCAGACTCAAGTCATTTCATATTCAGTCTTGTATCTGATACCGTTTTTCGTGCCTTCAATTCCCAAAGAACCGGCCGTTGAACTTGCGCTAGCTCCTTTTTCTGCCATTGTTACAATGACACAAGGCTTTTTTGCGTCCAGGTTCTTAAAAAATCGTCAAGTATTGAACGACGACCCAGACCCGAGCCATTTCATATATTAGGCCACTAGGATCTGACGTGAACTACTTCTCGTGCCTCCAATTCCTAAATAACCGAAAGTTGATCTTGTGCTTCTACTTCCACCAGTGATACAACGATGCAAGATTTTTTTCGCGTCTAGACTCATAGGAAGTTGACTAGTAGATATTCCCATATCGCTGGGATAGCCATCGCTCTCTGCGAACGAAGACCAGCCGCAACATTTATCAACCTGGGGACCGGCTGCATGTGTAGCCCAAAGTCATCCCTGCCCCATTAGTTGTTCAGGACGAGTCCCACGTAACTAATCATTGATTTGACGCCGATGCGAACGCGATTTGCGATTTGTGAATCCCGAGGTGGTTTGCTACGAGGTCCATGTAAGCAACCCATAGACTTGTGCGAGGCTATTTCGTGACGCCTTGCGCAACCCCTGCCGTGGCCAGTAGCGCTGCCTGCTGATCAACACTAGTGTCACATTGGCAAAACAGAATACGGCAATGTTTTGTATTACAGACACCGAGCCCTGTAGAATATCGCACGATGTTTCTCGCCGACTCCGTCTTTCCCAACACAGGTAGCTCTCTTTGTCAAATAGTCCCCGATAATGCGATGGAGGTAGATTGTACACGATGACAGGCGCGAGCCTGCTTAGTGCAAATTCAGAGCAAGGTGTTGAAGGCATTGATATCCAGGGAAACCTCCAAGACTTCTTCACCGGGGTCCGCTGCCTCCTCGTCTTGTCTTTCCACGTTTGCGTCAGCAGCGCCCCCGTCAAAAACTAAACTGGTAGTCCATCAGATCTAGTCCTACGCGCGGGCAAGTGCTGGGCGAGGCAATTAGCAATAATTCTTTGTAGAAACTGACTCGCTTTGTCCAGAAGAAACTCGAAAGGCCGCTATACCAACAGAGAGTGCAAAGCGTCTCTCATTTTTTAGTAGGATCAGATTTCCAACTCTCCACCGCTACGGAAAGAGCTTGGACACGGGCTAAAGAGGCCATAGTGAGAAGGCCAATACAAGGTCTGGTATGCCATCTGGCACCGTAGACATTGTTTTTGGTTTGTAGCCGCTATAGCTCCTGCTCTCAATTCTAGCTAGGTCGCCTGTGGCAAGTCGTTGACTCCTTAACTCTATCAACTTCTATGACATCCCTGCCGAGCGCTGCAGGAGGAGGAATCATTGGTGGTGGTGTAATTTCGTCTATGAAGAAAAAAGAGCATAGACCACTTGATGGAGAAGTTGCGAGCATTGCGGCTGAAGACTGGGAAGTGGGAGAGCTACGGACGAGCTCCAGTTAAATTTGCTACCTCACGGAAACCTTAGAGTCTGAAATCTGGCTTAAAATATGATGCCATTATGATGAAACTTCTTATTGGATTCATTTAGAAAAGAGTGTTCATTCACTGGATTTTGTAAACCAGTAAATGAACATACCTGTCCCAATACTGGCCAAAAGATTAGAAATCCGTTTATAAAATAACTCCCAAAATTTGAACCTTGTTGGATTCAAATGAATTGTGATTTTCAACAAAAACATGATATTGACGATTACCCAATGAATGAACGACCGTTCACTCACTAGATTTTTGGCAACTTTTAGTTCCAATACTGGAACACTCAATAATTTAATGTTACTAATTAAAATTCCAAGTAAATTAATTTGAAACACATTAATAAACTATACTATTATTATATTATTATAATAAACAAAAAACTAATAAAAAATACTGTTGTCTAAATTACAATGACGTATCAAAACTGATTCCTCACACCTAGGTCCTAAAAACTGGCTCGAACAACTTACAGTTTCACTGTATTCGATTAATTTAGACGCTCGCAATTTTGTAATGAACTCTGATGTCTTAAGACGGCTTTTGTAATTAAAATGGGATATATTGTTGCAATTATGAAAAAAAAATACTACGTCTGGTAGAAACGTCCCTATTCCTTATTTTTTGGATAAAACTGCGTTTTGTTTATTCACTGGGGGTTGTTCATTCACTGGAGCCATTACCCTACTCCATGCATGCGTTTCGATAAATAATGTTAAGCGATTTTAATTATTATATTGAATTGATGTAGTTAAAGTTGAAGGACTAATGAGTAACACGACTAGAAATGTACGAGCTACGCTGAACATTGACCCTAACTAACTCGTCCTACTTATAGTAAAACTTTGCAGTTTGTTTTACAACATTAAGTGTACATTTTTACCTCATAACATGTTATTTTTAGTAGCATCAACATAGCATTTTCACTGTTGGTGGTTACGCCCCAACAACAACAAAAAAAATTCCGCGCATCAGTAACACTGACGCTAACTTATACGGTTAATAGCTAATTCCGTGATCCATTTCAAGGTGACGATTTACGCCAGCGACCTTGAGGGAACAAAACGCGCACTCGTTTAACAGCCGCGCGACCCAAAATTCAGTAGATTTTAGTACGGCAAGAGCTTTTGGTCTTGCAATTGCATTTTTCGTCGCAGAGGTCTCCGTAATGGTAAAACATTTTCAAGCGATTAAAATGGAAGTGTATAAGCATTTTACATAGATTTTATACAAACAAGGTCTAGAACATTGAAATAAAGACAATTTTTCGTCACGAAATGCTCAAAATTTTGAGTGGTAACTACCATTTTTTTTGTAACTATTCAATAGGCAATTTAATTAACTAAAACATTTTACCATAAAATTTAACATTTCAATGTACCTAATTTTTATGGTAAAACGATTTTGGTTTTATAAGGATTTTTATCCGAAATTCCCTGATTTATGCGTTTTTTGTTAGAAGTTTATCGAAAGAAGAAGTCTCGAAGTAATAAGCGGTTAAAATTATACATAATTAAGTTGATGAAATAAACATTTTTGCTTAATTAAACATAGCTACCACGTGTGTTGCCGAGATAGTTGAAGGCATCTCATAACAGAATTTTTTTTTCTGGATAAGTACGTATGTTTAAGTGTCCTCGATTAATATAATTGTATGTTTCATCGTGCGTCACAACATAATATGTAGTAGAAAACATAAAATGACTGGGCCTACTTCCATAATAAAGTCCAAAACCAAGTAAGTCTAAAGTATTGTAATAAACTCGATCAATTATAACTCGCTAAAACTCGAGAACGGCGGGACCGATTTAAATAATTCTTTTTTTGTTAGTTTCGCCAGAATACAGGGAAGGTTTAAAAACAAAAAAAAATGTTAAGTAAGTAGGGTCAGCTAGTCAATATATGAAAATGAATTGCTGTTCGTTAGTCTCGCTAAAACTCGAGAAAGGCGGGGCCGAATTAAATCGTTCTTTTTTTGTTAGTTTCGCCAGAATACAGGGAAGGTTTTAAAACAAAAAAAAGGGTAAGTAGGTAGGGTAGGTAGAGTAGCCAGTTAACAGGAGCGAAGCCGCGCGGGCAGCTAGTTAATTGATAATAAAGTACGCCAATTGTTTCTACATACACGGCCATCAATATTTACAAATCTTCATGAGCTGGCAAGCACCAAAAACAAAAGATTGGCAGCTTCTTTTGTGAATCGTATATCCGTCGACGTACTGAATATGAGGGGACACAGGTGGAGGAGAGCTTCAAAAAAGAAGCCTCTTTCTCGCCTTCTTCTGCTCTCTAACTATATGCCACCCAGCTTCGGCCGCAGGAAAGTTTGCAGACGGGGGCGCCTGTTTCACAGCTGGTGCTGGAGCTCGCGCTGCCTGTGCAGCTACCCCTTTCTTCGGCCTGGTCTTTGCCGGCCCAGCCCCATGGTTGGCCTGACCGGACGCCCCCGATTTGGCAGCCACGGTAGCCGCATACGAGGCCGCTTTCTGCTGGCCTGGCTTTGCCCGCGCTTGCGCCCCTTTTAAGGTGCCTCTTTGTAGCCGTGTCCTCGGAGCCTGGCCAGGTCTGCTTGGAGCTTCTCGTTCTCCTTTTGGAGAAGCTCCGTGGCGGCCGCCAGATGGGTGACTTCCGCCCGCAATTTGGACATTTCGTCCGATTGGGGCGTGCGAAAGTTAGCCTCCGCTGCCTCCAAAATGGAGGCTTGCTTCCTCTTCAAGGCCACATCGCGTACGGCCGCCTCTAAGATCTGCACAAACCTAGCCTTATTGGAGCCGCCAGCGGCGTCTGGCTCACTGCCAGAAGACTCCGAGATAGAGGCCCTGCGACAGTTCGCTCCGGGGTGTCGCCCCTCCTCGGCGAGCTTTGCGGCTCCTGGGTAGCCTCCTGGGATGCGAGACCCCTCCCCTTGCCTCCGTCTCGGCCTCTACCCCACGCAATAGTGGGGATTTTGCGGGCTGAGACCGCCTCTCCGTTAGAAGACGACCTCTGGTCATCCTCTGGCCTGGGCCGCTTACGGAAGAACTTGGAGTTCTCCAAAGCAGCTCCGGCTCCCTCGCGTTTAGAGGTCGCCGAGCTGATGCCAGACGCAGAGTCGGAGTCTGACCCCGCATCTCCTTGACGCTCAGAAGAGCCTTTCCTCCAAAGATTGGAGGGAGAGCCTCCGCGCTACGCTCGCCCGACACCTTGTCAGGCGTGTTAAAATTAAAACTGATCATGTCCTCAAAGGAAGCTGTTTCGATCGGGAGCCTCCTCGGCTCTTGTTGCCACTGGCAAGCGATGGTTGACATTCGTTGCCCCAGAATACGAGGGGCATGACGAATCCAGAGGAGACGTGGCGGATTCTCCAGCTGCTGAGTAAAGCTAAATGTTACTCGGGTTATCACTTAATATTTTTAAGTAGGTACCTAGATTATGCGTGATGCTCCCTCAAACGCACAGACAAACAGATAAACAGACAAAAATTTCAAAAATAGCATATTTGTGTTTTATATCTTTTTCCTAACTTTTCAATGTAATTTTTACACGGTTGGTCTACGATTTTATTATATGTATAGATGTTTTCCATGAAAAGCATTTACAATTTATACATATACATATACATATATACCCACCCACCGTATCGCAGATTCGCAGCTGACGTTCACAGAGCTCCATAATAAAGCCACAAGCTCTCTTAACCATTTTACAAGTTATCGTCCGGGAGGAAAAGTCATGGAAATATGTTGCTGGCTCACCGCTTGCGGACAATTTAGACGTGACGTGATTCTCATTTTAAATTCAGCTACTCTCAGGTATCTCCGCCATTGTGATTGTGCGCTAGTGAACTTTATGAAAATATACGATATGTATGGTTCAAATTTTTTGCCCACCTTTTTAAGGTTCCGTACCTCAAAAGGAAAAAACGGAACCTTTATAGGATCACTTTGTTGTCCGTCCGTTTGTCTGTTTGTCCCTTTAAACCATATACTAAGGTCTACGGTCCCTTGAAGCTGTGAAAAAACATAGTTACAAGTTAACATAAAAAAAGATACAGCCGTTTATGTAGCAAAAAAACGAATATTACGACACTCAAGGGAATCAAAATTCATAGGGTAATTCCGTTGACCTAGACTTATGAAATTTGACAAGTAATACCGGCTTATACTACAGGTATAGGAAAAAGTCTTTAAACCATACACTTGTAATTAAAACATGAAAAATATAAACTTTATTTAAAGTACGTAATCAAGCATCGAGCGTAATCAATAAACCACTAATTAGATTCAAAATGTACGTACTCAAAAAATTAAGTGTTATCCTGAGTAACATCTAGCGTTTACTTCATCAAAATCGACCCGCAAACTCAAAAGATATTTAAGTTTTAATTTTTTAAGTTCTGACTGATCTGGATACATTGAAGAGCTCGTGGCTAGATAATAACAGCCGCACGGGTCGATCTTCTAGGTTAAGCAACGCTTGCCAAGGTTGGTGGATGGGTGACCATCTTAACATACCGAGTTTCCTCGGAAAGCACGTTAAGCCGTTGGTCCGGGCTGTCATTTATAGATCTTTGGCAGTCGTTACGGATAGTCAGAAGCCAGTAAATCAGACTCCAGTCTTGCCATGAAGTACCATGTTAGTTACCCAGTTAATGGGTTGTGGAGGTCTGGTAGGCAGCCGCTCCTCGTAAAATACTGGTATTCAGCTGAATCCTGCTTGACTGGCAGCCCGACCCCAATATAGTTGGGAAAAGGCTAGGCAGATGATGACTGATCAGGATACATTTGGAAGTTTCTTCCTAGTCAGAACGCCATCTATTGAGAAAAAATGAAATGCATGAAAGCATGAAAATAACACCATAACAAATTGTTGAATTATTTGTTAAACTTTTAATACATAGGTACCAAAATAATAGTGAAGGTATTATTTAGTCAATAACTTATCGTTATCAATCGTAACATACGTTCTTTGGACGTCTTCCGTTGCCAAATACTTTCGTCAGTATACTAAATAGTCAATGTCGTTTCGTCGTCTGAATAGTCGTTGCACTGATGACTGCGTTTTTCTGAATCGCGGTGTTAATATATTCCACGGGAAAACAACCCTCACACGATTTTGAAAAACGCAGCCTTGTAGTTCGTTAGGGCGTTAGGAGTATAAGGTTCGGCTTCTAAAAGGTCTTGAAAAGTATCTGCTAGGGTCCAAATTCGTTAAATCTCTGGATCGATGGATACATTTTGGATCGTTATCGTGTATTAAGCATTTATCGTAGAAATGTCTTGAACTAGTTTGGTACTTGCGAAATACTGGACGGTTTAACTTGCGGATCCAGCCTGTAGGGTTCCGTACCAAAGCTGCTGACGGGACCTTACTATATTAAGCCTCCGCGATCGATTCGTAGCTCGAGAAAAATTGCGAGACTTGATTCCTAAACAATTTATTATACGTAGGTACCTACAAATTTGTACGGAAACCTCGGTGCGCGAGTCCGACTCGCTCTTGACCGGTTTTTTTCTTCTTGGGTCACATAAAGCTACTTTGCAGCTGACAGATTTTTATCTGAGAGCCCCGGATAAAATTTATAAGCTGATAGTTAATAAGATCCTGTAATAAAACAATCTGCTAGGGAGGAAATCTCGTCAGCTGATGCATTTAAATAGGCGATAGATGCACCCTTCAGGGAGCTAGCTGGCGACCTTCCCACCGAGAAACAGCCGGCTGACGTTTTGTTTTCTGCAAATTATCGGGTTAGCCATAATCTGACACAATTTCCATTCGGGAGGAAATTCAAAAAAATATCTTTTTCAACGTGTTTTGGAGGCTGCCACTGCTTAACCCACCCACCGAAGCGCGGCAGCCGCGCTGCAGCCGCACGGCACTTTGCATTTATTGATTGTATGGATTAACAAAGCAGCTCAACAGTCGCGCTGCTGCCGCGCGGCACTTAGCGACTAATTTGAAGGCGCCCTTAGCCCTAGGCACAAACTCAAGGACCGCCTGATTGATACAGATACAGAATACACCTGATGCTTACGTCTACAAAACTGCTTAATGTCTAATACAATTTCAAATGATTAGATAATATACATATGTGAATTATGTATGAAATCAAAATACCTGGATTTGGTCTTAGATTCATTTAATTATTAGCTGCTATCTTACAAGTCTTATTGCAGGGTTTCCAATGCTTTTCGCTCAAAACAATGATTAAATAATTATTAGTACTATTAACTATTTTAGAGGCACTATTTTTTTCGGGCAAGATGTTTTTGAATATGTAACAAATTCGCATTTCCCAATTATTAAAATACCTACTGTTATTTTTTCAGTCACTGTACGTCTACCATGAGTTTTATCATGTTATTTAAGTTTTACTTGCAACTTGCTGGCTTTATTCAGTCAGTTAACAACTTAAACAAACTAATTAGAAACTTGATTTAAATAGTATCCATACATTTTTTTAACTACAGTCGATAGCGAGCATAGATTTATATAACTCATGGTAGACGTACTGAGCATATTTTACAACAGTTACCAAATGAGTTTCAATATAAATTTTACTCATTCATTTCAATAAACACGATAACAGCTGCCTTCATGATAAATTAGTCTTTCTTGCGTTCCTCTAAAAATACCACAGAGCAGAGAGTTGCTGAGACGCTTGGCAGTGCCTTTAGTAACGCTTTTACGCTATCGTCTTCATTTATCTAGCCAACCAAAGGTGCCACCATTTACTACAACCATAACAAGCTGCCTTCAAATGGCGTACCTTGTCAGTGTCACAAAGCAATTCGGTCGTCATTTACGGTTCCGTACCTCAAAAGGAAAAAATGGAACCCTTATTCTTAGGAACGCGTGGAGGTATCATGTTGAAATTATTTTAAAGACGTAGGATTATGGACCCTTGGCACTCTGAAAAAATATTATATTTATGACAGCACAAGGAAATGACATAGTCTGAAAATTTAAATGACTAATATTATCACATATAAAACGCTTATTACGATTACAAACTTTTATTAGTAGTTGAAGAATTGGCCGTGGCGTACAGTCAGTCAACAAAGCTATTTGGTATACATGCAAAAATATTTCTTTTTCCACTGGACTACCAATATTTATTTCTAATGTGTGCATTTTAAATGTTTAAGTTTTTGACATACTCACGAGTGTGGTGTACAATAATTGTCTACTCAGCACATTCACAACATTGTATAAAAGTAGTTGAAAGTTAGCTACCTGCATACCGAATAGCTTTGTTGACTGTACATCCATATGCACGAAAGAATCATTTTTTTCAACTGAAAAGTTTGTCCTTCAATCTTTTTGTCAGAGAATATACAGTACTTCCATAGTTTATATACTTCAATAAAAAAAGGCCATTTAACGGTGTATGTCACCAGAAAATGGCAAGCTCCGTAAGATTATAAATATCTTGAGAGATTGTAAACTCTTAATAAATTTGCCAACTGCACCTTTGGAATACTTTTTACGCATCAAAATTTGATAATCTATATCTTTCGAAGTCATTCCGAGAAATTGTGGGCCTACATAAACTGCCCACATGTAGGCGACCAATCAGTGTCTTAAATTTAAACATTTAAACGAAGACAAAAACAAACTTATCAATATAAAAATCAAACAATTTAGTTCTAATCAATAAAACAGATTTTTCGATAGTGATACATTTTCAGCTAAGAAACTTTTGACCAGGTGGTTCAAAAAGTATGTGAAAAAAGAGCTGCCTTTAAAAACGTTTGTTTTATAGGTACCCGGCCGGCCGGGAGGTACGCGTGCACTAGTTCAAAGCGCTAAGTGCCGACGCCGACGCCGACGCCGGACTGACGTACGCAAAAGCGGAAAAAGAAAAAGCTGCGCGGCAATACCCTGCTCTGTGTGGTGATACTTTTCAAATTATTATATGTCACTTACAATTATGTCGTTATAAATATTTACACATCTACAAAAATAATAATATTATGAGTTCAACAAAAAAAACATTGATATTATAAAATATAGGTAATACAAATATTGTATTCTACTAATTCTAATAAGAGCTACACGTTATATCAATATAAGGCCCCATTGAAATAAATGGATACATTTAAACACAGCGTTCTAAACCATAGATAACCAAGCAAAGCAGCATGATTTAGCTAATTTTATTTTGACTTAAAATAATATATTGCTATCATTTTTTGTGTATTTTCCTTAGCTGGGGGGCTACTCTCTAAGCCCGAAGTCCGTAGTTTCAGGCATAGTTGCGGGCGTATTCCACTCCGTATCACCTAACCACTAAGAATTGATGATAACACGATTTGATAGTTACTGTTAAATCGTATTGTCATTCAGTCTTTGTTCAGTGTTCGGGACTAATCGTAAGTCCGTAAGTATATACGGAGTAGAATACGCCCGCAACTAAGCCCGAAACTACGGACTTCGGGCTTAGAGAGTAGCCCCCCTAATTTTTATATCATTATCCTAATTTTGGTAGTTTGAATGATTTCTAAAAGTTTGTCCATCTATTTTAATAGGACCTTATACACTAATTGATTTCTTCTAGAAAAATGTTCACAAATTACAAACAGTTGCCAACAGAACAGATAAAATTTATATCAAGTTAGTATTACATAGCCTCAACTTCGTTCTTTGCTACTGGAACATTTACAGGCACCACATCATTCTTGATGTAATTCTGAAAATAAAACAAGTTTTTTTTTCAATAACTTTGCTATGCAGTCTACAATTTTATTTTATTTTCTAATAAAATATTCAATTTCACGACAAATTGGTTCTGGGAGTTTGTTTTTTTATATTGATAGGCACGCGTTTGACCACTATCTCACCTGATGGTAAGCGTTGATGTGGTCGAAGATGGAGCACGCTAGCTTATAAGTAGTGGTGCTAACATGCTGTTCATTTTATGAATAGCTTTCAAAAAAAAATAGTGTTAGGTACTTTTGCTTTGTTTATGTTCAACCATCTGGTTTTGATTTATGAAGCTAACAATCATAGTATGTACGAGTACAAGTTGCGCGGCATTTCGAATTTTCGGAATAGCACGTCATCGGCATTGTGGCAAAATTGTGGAAGCCCGAGACAAATTATTGTGATATTAGTTTATATCAGTGGTCGACTGGTCGGCAAACTGCGGCCCGTGGACGATATCAATGAGGCCCGCGACATAGCAAAAAAAACTTTTTAGCAGGCAATCATAGCAATATCAAAACTGATTTTGCACTTTCCTCCCGGGTTTCGGGAACCTATAGGAAAATCGCGTTCACACAGCTCATAAAAACATGTAAATTGATTGATTGTTTGGTGTAATCTAATTAGTCCGTCTGGCAGAAAAAATATTCGACACGTATTTTTTCTTTTTTCACCTAAACAAAAACTAAAGGAGATACAGCGAGTTGAAGACACGCGTGACGTCATCTGGCTTGGTAAATTTGGTACATTTTTACCAAGCCATATGACGTCACGCGTGTCTTCAACTCGCTGTATCCTCCTTATTATTTGGTTACGTGGAAAAAGAAAAAATACGTGTCCAATATTTTTTGAAAATGTATCAGACGGACTAATTAGATTTTTTTTTGTAAAATACCCCATTGTCCAATGTGCGGGCCGCAGCCTTTCACATAGTCTTATGAGGCCCTTGACCTTCACCCTTGAGCTCACCGCTTGCACGTCGTAGGCGGGGCAGGGCGGGCAGGGCGGGCAGGGGGGGCAGGGCCGCGCGCGCGCCGCCAGCTGCTCGGCGTGGCAGCGCAGGCGGTGCGAGCGCAGCGTGGACGCGTACGAGAAGCGCTCGTCGCACCACGCGCACGTCAGCGGCTTGTCGCCCGTGTGCGTGTACATGTGCACCTGCGCCACCGACAATCACAAAACATTATTTAAGACTCCCCAGGAAAATAACAAACATAAAAACAATTAATAACTTTCACGGACAACTATGTACTAAAAGACAACAACACAAAGACCGTGCGAGGAGAACAAAGCTCATTTTTTAATATCTCGCATATACTGAGAGATTCAAAAATAAAATAAATTGCTGAAATTCTGACAGAGCCTGTGATGCCTTCCACTTGAATGATTTCTATATAGCAGGTATGGACAACCGGTCGATCGCGGTCAATAGTGCAGTACCTAATCTATTTATATAGTTGCGCAGTCTGTTATTAGTATTTACATTTTTATCCTTGCGGCGATCGACTGGACTACTAGCTGTGATCGACCGATTGACCATCCCTGATATAGATAAATCGATTGTATTACCAAGACAAAATCGTTTCACTGCGGGAAAACAACCATTAAAATTTCACGGTGTATAGTCTCTTTTTGTTTAAACCCAAAAAAATGAGCTAGACTACTGATGAAAGCTGTCGACTTTTATTATTTTTTCATAATCATCATCATTCCAATAGCTCTTTACTAACTGACCTTCAAAGTCTGCCTCCTCTTGAACGCTTTATTGCAGTAGGAGCACACATGCCGGCACTTGTCTTCGTGCACCAGCAGGTGCTTGCGCAGCGTGCGGCGGCTGTTGAGCACGCGCCGGCAGATGTAGCACTCGTACGACGTGTCCTCGTGCGTGTCCATGTGCGTCTTCAGGTTTGAATAAGTCTTGAAACTGTTCAACAAAATAACAAGGGTCCTTTTAGTTTGAAACACAGGTTTAAATAAACCTAGATCGGGCAGGTCGCTATATACATTATAAGTTCCAAGTTAAATATCTTATACGTCAAATTATTGTTAGCCATACACTAGTTTTAAGTTAGGCACTAATTTACCTTTATATAAGATTTTTACTTTATTATCTTTTTGTGGCTATTTATACACATTTTATTGTAAAAGTTTTTATGAATAAATTGAAAATTGAATTTGAATTTGAATTTGAGTTTAGCCAAGTCCGACCGTCCGTCTTACTCAGGGTACATTGTAAAATGAAAACTAGAAATATTTTTTAAGGCCCGTACAGGTAAATGGGAGCTTATTAGGCAGGCTGGGTTCGATTCTAAGGTCAACCAAAGTGTTATATTTTACGTCATATATATTTTCATTGACAGCCCGGTGTTTGTGGCAATAAGCCTCCCCCCCCCCATTACAGCTGTACCAATCCCTCGGCGAACAGTTGAATTTGCGTAGTAAAGCATGCAGTAAGAAGTGTGCGCTAACGGTTTGGAGCATTTCCTGCAGACGAAGGGCTTGTCGTCGCTGTGGATGGCGCGGTGCTGGCGCAGCTCGCCGTTGGTGCCGCACGCGTAGCCGCACAGGTCGCACACGTAGCCCTTGATCTTGTCGTGCACCACGCGCTTGTGCGACGCCGCCGACGAGCGCGTAGTGAACCTGCGGGAACACCACACCACACCACGCTAAAGGACACAGCACACATTTTGTCAACTCGGATCGTCACCGTATCAACTCGAGCCGTACAGTATTATTCGTATGAAACTCCTACTGCAACGCATACTAATCGGAATCGTAACATAATCGCCTCGCCTTGGGAAAAACGCGGCGACACCAAGCATTTTTATTGTAAAACAAATTCTAAAAATAACCCATTTTTTCAATCATAAAACATATTGCGCTTATGCCGGGAATCGGGAGAGAGTAGTATCTAGTATTAGAACTCACGACGAATCACCAAGGGGTTATCAAAGTAGCCCGAAAAACCTCACGTGATTAAAGGGTAGCCCCTTACTGTAACGCGATCATCATCATGTTTAACAAAGCCGGAAGGCACCCACTGTCTGTTTTTATAAGGACGTCGCCTTATAATATTTAAAGGAAGCATGATGAAATTGAAGGACTGTGACTGTGAGTTTGACATAAAACTTACTTCATGTTACAAATATCACAACGATATATTTTCCGCTCTTCTATGGGTATATGCGACCTTTCGTGAGATTTCAATGCATCCTTAGAAGTAAATATCTTGTCGCATGAAGCACAACAGAACTTTCTCTCCGATTTTGGTACATGTCTCATCTTGTGTTTATTTAAGGCAGAGAGGGTTTTCGTTATTCGAGGACACTTGTCACATCTGTGAAAAGTAAAACGTAAGGTTAATATAGTTTAAATAATACAAATTAATCTGTAAATTTTTCTTGATAAAGTTAAATTTAAAAAAGTATATCAGCTTATGCTAGTGATCGCAAACTTTTTTTGATGTGTGTACTTTTCAGAAAGCATAAACTTATATCAAATATACAGGATTTTTTAGACTCGATGGAGTTTCTTGTTAGTTCTTCTCCAAAGAATGACTTTTGCTAATGGACAACTAGTCACTAAAATCCCATCAAAAACATAAATATGAAAAAGGGAGCTAAAGTTCAATGTTTATAAAATCAGTGACTGTCGACTTCAGCGCAAAAAGAATTTAGATCTAAATGGGCGCCAAGTTCTGTAGGTAGATAATCCTGAAATAAGGTAGATGGAAGGTTCAAGATTCGACTGGGCTAGTTTTTACGAAGGTACATGTTACCTTATACTTTGCTTTACTTATCATCTTTATTATATGCTTACGCAAGGTACAGTTTTTACTCTTCTAAAAATTTGATTTGCTGGTGAAAACTAGCCAAGTCAAATTTTGAACCTTCATTTACCTTATTTCTTCGTAACGGCGCTTCCAGGAGCAGTTAGTGTTATTATCGGTTGTCTTAGTTTTATAAATAATTTGTAAGCACCTATAAAGAAGTCGGTTAAAAACGACCTTTTATCATGGAGCTAAAAGCAGATGCTGTCATAACTTTGAAAGGAGCTACCTAAAAAACGTGTTACCTAAAAAATCGATTGATTGAAAAATCTTAGAAATTCCAGGTTTCAGGATTTTACCTTTGTACACACAATTATCTAGCTGCATGCCAAATTTCAACTTTCTAGGACATTTGGAAGTGGGTTAGGTTTTTGATCTATATGTCAGTGAGTCAGTCACAAAAATGCCTGTTTTTAAACGTTAATGTATCGTTAGTATAACTTTGAGCTACATTTATGAAATTTTGGAACCTGAAGAGCTTTAATAAATGTGTCAAATTTAATGTGTGTAGGTTAAATAGGTTCTGAGTTGTGAAGGGGTCAAAAGTAGCTCGAAATGGTTTGTGTAACTCGGCTGCTACGATGCCAGTTCATTTTTTCTTTGAATATTGGCTGGACACACTGCCACGTGACTAGATATTTTATTTTTAAACTGTTTTAGAAGTTCAAAAGTGCCTTTAATGGTTTAATTGAAATAAACTAATTTATTTTGAGCTTTGCAGTAAAGGAAAACCTTCCAAGCAATTGCTTTGCAAAGGGTAAGTATAACGATACTTACGACAGTACATTGGGATTCCTATGGTCTTGTACATGCTTGTACATGACTGACTTGGATTTAAGAGTGATGCCGCAGATACAAGACACCACGGGTGATACTTTGTGAGCATACTCACAATGTGCTTTGAGTCGGTACCAACTGGAACACTCCTTGTCACAATGTGAACATAAAAACCTGTAAAAATAAACAAAACATAATAACTATTTGTGTGTAAAACTGTCACAGGCTCATGCACCCACAACTGACAGCAAATTAATAACAACAAAATTAATTTAAACAATACCTAATAAAATCTTTCACATTCAAACTCTCATATTTAAAATTTTGTTTTTCTTCATCATCAGATTCCTCCGAATTCTTCCTTAATTTTCTACCTTCTATTTTATGGTCCGATACATGTTTGTAAAGAACACTTTTGGATCGTACTGCGAAGCCGCACAGGCAGTAGACATATGGTTCGCTCTTATGCTCTTTAGCATAGTGTACTCGTAAGCCGCCCCATGTCTTTAATTTCTCGCCACATAAATCGCACTGCAATCTAAAATTTTATAAAAAAGAAAACTGGATTAATTTATTTACCACACATTTATTTATGTTGGCAAACTAATTAAGATTTTACTTACTTTACAAAATCCTTCACTTTCAAATTGGGCTTTTTTAGGATTTGACTAAACGCTTCTGCCTCTTGTTCAGTTATTTCTTTTCTTCTGATACGCTTACGTTTAGGCTTCAGTGCTGCTATGGCAATGTCGTCGAGATAGTCGTCATCTTCGTCATTATCTTCATCAGCGTTGTGAATATCAGCGTCTCCATGATCACTATGACCATCAGGGAAAACATCTATCACTGCTAAAGCTGCCTCACTATTCAATGCACCTGTAAATGTAATAAGTAGGTAGCTTCGGTCTTCTTCTGTAGCATGTATTAAATAGGTACTTTTTTATAATTACATATTAGCTTTACTGATAACTGCAATAACTACCCCATAAACACTTCTACTTTCATAACAATATTGATTAATTAAAAAGACAAAGGTAATATAAGAAAAACTTATTTACTATTATTTATTCCGTAAAGAGAAAATTTTATAATACAACTTACAAACTATATCATCTGCCGTTACTTCATCTTTAACCTGTAACTAATTAAAATTATATTAATCACACAAACGTCACTTTACGACGAGCTCGTCGCTAAATAATAAAAGCCTGGCTGGGCTCAAGATTAAAACTCACAAATATTATGCGGAGTGATTGTGAAACACACCACTTTCACGCCGCAATTTTTAACCGACTTCAAAAAAAAGAGGAGGTTCTCAATGCACATGCGATATTTCTATTTGTGCTTTCATTTTAAAAAACTCCGTCTAGAATAGGCCGCCACATAAATAAAAAATGAAAACGCTTTAATTTATTGCTAAAATTGCGTTTAAATTTTCGCGCCAAAACGGACGATGACGTCACTCATGTCTGTCACTGGTCAAGAACTATCATAATTCAAAGTCATAGAGCAAGATCCCAGTGCTTCCAGAACTTACTTATTTGCTCAGTAACAAAATGTGTGGAATAGAATAGTGTTAGTATGTAGGTACTTTGAACATTCTCTTACCTGCTAGTTTGAGTTGACGCGACGGCCAGTTTGTAAGCATCATCATCAGATGCTAGCTATAAAGCGACTAGATAATTTTCACGATTTTTATAAAATATATAAGTATTCTTAAATAATTAGTAATTGAGTAAAAATTCAAAGACTAATTAGTCATCGTAATAGTGTGAGATCTGATCGCTATCTTCACTGAAAATTGAGATCCTATTCACAAGTATCTTTTGGACATAGTTTATTTACTAAGTATAAAATGAAAACTGCAAAACTACCTCCCATAGACTTATGAAATATATCATACCTACATACATCACTAAAAAAAATTGCCCATTGAATGGAGCTAGCAGATACTTATTATGCGTACTTTGAAATTACACTGGCCACTACTCTATTCAAATATTTTGATAATGCGAAATAAGTAACGTCTGGGAGCCCTGGGATCTTGGACTATAAACTAACACGAGTGACGTCACCAGACGCTGATTGGTGTATTAGAACACGTTCCGTTTCACGTTACTTTAAATTTGTAATTATTGTTAAAAATCACTATTAACTGGAATAAAAACTTTGCACTGGCCCTTCTCTTATGCTTTTTTTACATTTTTAACCGACTTCAAAAACAGGAGGAGGTTCTCAATTCGGTTGTATTTTTTTTTATGTTTGTTACCTCATAACTCCGTCATTTATGAACTGATTTGAAAAAAAATTGTTTCATCTAAAAGGGTATACTCATGTCAGAATCTGATGATGGGATCCCACGAAAATCGAGGGCAACCCTTAAATTTTATAGGCACATACAATGTTTTTCATGAACTTTCTAACGCAATTCAGATATTTGTGCCTGGTAATCATCGTCTCATGTTGCTGAGCTGATGATGAAAGGTATTAAATTAGGATCTGATGATGAAAGGTATTAAATTAGGATCTGATGATGAGATCCCATGAAAAATGTTTGTTCAGCGATACTTTAGCCAATTGTCAGCCGATTTGGATGATTCTTTTTTTGTTTGAAAGAGTATTTTTCTGGACTGGTCCCGTTTCAATTTGGTGAAGCTCTGACGAAGAACTTCGGAGGTAGGCAACGGAACTCTTCAATAAATGATAGCAAAGGGATCGGAATTGCTGAAATCGCATGTTTTTTTAGTGTTTACACCAGTTCTTAACATAACATTGCGCCGGTACGCTGTTAATGGGTACGCAGGTACCACTAAAAAGTGAAAAATAAAAAACTTTTTTACAAAAATTACAACCGACTTCCAAAAACAAAACACTACACGGTACAAAATAACTTCGGAAAAAAGAATAAACTTTAATTTCTGAAGTCGGTGTTTTTGGTTATTTTTTCGTTTTTTAATCGTAAAAAGCAGATAATAGTTATATACTTAAAGATTACAGGAAAACTTATAAGTCTGTAGTGCTAAAATAACATGTTAAAAAATTTACGCGCACGCAAGTCCGACTATGTCCGACGAAAAAATAAGTGAAAGAAACGCATCGGCGTTAAAACTGACACCACATAGTCTTGTCTGCCCTACCCCTAGAATATAAGTTAAGCCCGCGAAGGCGCGAAGTGGCGAGGCGGCCCGCGATCTGAGGAGCAGGTGTTATAACGCCCGCCGCCGCGGCTGAGACTGGCCGGCGAAGGCGACCAGCAAGCCAAAGCTGCGTTACAACCATTTGCGACGATAAGTGAAGTCTCGCGTACTGCGAGGGACCGCCCGAGCCCCGCAGCGCCGGAGCCGTGATAGAAACCATGACTGCTGCATGTTACATGCCTGCTGCATGTTACATGCTTGCTTCATGTTACATGCTTGCTGCATGTTTTGTCTTTTAATGGCAAAACACATCTGTCATTAGTTTTTTTTTATTCTAGCTGCTCATACTAAACATATTAATACAATTGCTCGACAGAGAGAAGTAATATTTTACTTTTTTCTGACAAGCAATTGATGAACAATTTTCCAAAAATCCAATGATTATGGGATGGGGATGGGCAAAGGGAATATTACTTGTCATCAAAATCGGGCTCGAAACTCGAAACTCCTTTCAGTGTTTTTCGATATTCCTCATAGTGTCGGATTTGGCCCTGGAGGTCTTCTTCTTCTTCCACCTGGCGTTAATCCCGACCATTGCCAGGGTCCACCTTCCTACTGAGCTTCCTCCACTTTGCCCGATCTTGAACGTCCTTCTCAGTCAGGCTATTGGCTCTTATGTCGGACTTGACGACGTCCAGCCAGCGCTTGCGAGGGCGACCACGGGACCTAGCCCCAAGGACAGCCAAATTCATGCATCTTCGACCAACGTACTCCATAGGGCGGCGCATGATGTGGCCACACCATCGCAGACGACACTCTTGCAGTTTTTCTCCACGTCACGGATACCACGATTACTTCGGATGAAAGAGTTGCGTATGCGATCGGATCGCGTTACACCGCTCATCCACCTCAGCGTCTTCTTCTCCGTGATGCGAAGCTCCTGGGTGTGTCTGCTTAGTACTGGCCAACACTCGCCGCCGTACAGGAGGACAGGGCGTATGATGCATTTATATATTGAGCTTCGGAGGCATTTTGCGGTCGCATACAACGCCCGTTACCTCGCGCCACTTCGCCCAAGCCGCGCCTATACGTGCTTGGACATCGTCGTCCACGTTGCCAGATTCGTGCAGCACGGATCCAAGGTACCTGAACGTATCGAACTTTCTGATCAGGTTCGAACCTATTCGGATGGTGTTTGAATCCGTGCTGCAACAGGACATTTACTATGTCTTCGTCACATTTAGTCACAGGCCACCGTTTTCAAGCGTGTCCTTCCAAATGTTGACTTTGCGCTCAAGATGGGCTTTGTTCTGATTAACGAGGGCGATGTCATCGGCATACATCATTAGCCATGGAGGCTGATCTTGAATGTTTGCCGTAACTACAACAAGCACTACGTTAAACAAGAACGGGCTAAGAGCCGAGCCTTGGTGAACGCCAACAGATATTGGGAAGCCATTTGATTCGCTAGGTCAGACAGCGCAGGTCCTGAGTATACTGACTCCCTCTGCATTTAGTTGGCCATAACCAAAACCACCGTGAACACGTCCGTACTCTCCAGCAAACTGACCTACGTGACCTCCCCCCAACCAAAACACCTTCGGAATTCGGAATAGCGCGTAATACGTCCTCGAACTCATCCCAGAAGGTCTCCTTTTCAGACTCACAGCAACCAGTTTGAAGAGCATAGGCGCTGATTAGGTTTGTTACAGACCCTTCGATCAGCACCCTAACTCGCATCAACCGGTCGCTGCATCGGTCTACTTAAAGGAGTCCATCCTGAAGGTCTTTAGACAGCCCCACGGCCACTCCGCCTCTGCCCGTTGGTGATCCGGTGTACACTAGCCGGTACCCATGCCCGATGTCACGTGACTTATTTCCCTTCCAGCGCGTCTCCTGAAGGAAGGCGCACTGGACCCGACGCTTCGCAAGTACGTCCGCGAGCTCTCTGCAACGTCCGGTTAGGGAGCCAATATTCCAGGTGGCAAAGCGGAACTTCCTTTTGGGTACTAACTTCTTTAGCCGTGCCCGTACTTGACACGGAAGCCATAGCCCACTTATCGCAGGTTTAGGGCGATGTGCCTGCGCGTCGTTCTGCGGCGACGCCCTAGACAGAGTACCCTTACCTGACTTGTCCCTGTCCATATTATTATATGAACCCTACGAGAGGGAAACCAGGTTCGCCAGAGCCTCGCTCGTTGGACAGCAGGGTGCACCACTAGCAGGTAAGGTCGGCTAGGGTCTTTAATATGCTAATGGACCCCATACACCATTTGGCCCTGAAGGTACACTTTAAAAATAAACCTTGTATAGTCACCCTATGTGCTTTGGATGATAAGCAATATTTAAATAATTATGTCTGTTTTGAACAAAAAATTCGCTCATGGTATGATCTCCGGCTACAGTTATTATTTTTGTACTTATTTTATCTTTTGAACCATAAAAAAGTTAAATTAATAATAAAATGGATGTTTGCGTATTTGAATGGAATGTTATAAGAAGCCACAACATATTACAATATCGCAGATACTTGCAGGGGTCAAGCAATGCTAAATATTGTCTTTGTATATCTTATCTTAGCGATCTTACCCAAAAGTGACACCATTTTACTTTCTCACATACATGCAAATGAAGTGGCAGGCAACAGCTAGTGATATAATAAAACCACAAGCTTGAAATTTGGATGTAATGCAATGTTTAGGGTTGAAAGGTCTATATTTGTCTTTGACAAACTAATTTGTATGAAAAGACCATACCTCGGATTTGATTGGGACACCAAAATCTACAGCTGCCTGTGTATGTTCTAGTTTGATGTCAAGAGAATCAAAATTTTCATCATACATCTTTTTCAATGTATCTTGGACTTTATAACATTCGAGCACAAATAGTTGGAATGACACCATTTTTTCTTCACAATTCAAGCAAATCTTCGTTGGCAAAGTGTCATTCTCAAAGATCTAAAACAGAAAGATATGGAAATTGGTAAGGATTTATGAGTAGTTGATTTATTTTGAATCAAAATAAAATTGGTATTGATTATTGCATGGATGGCCAAATTCAAAACTTTGACGAATATCAAAAACACTGACAGGAGTCCCAAGGTTGATTTTGACAAAAACTAAAATAGCCTCTTTAAAAAAACTCAACCTGTACCTATTATTATACCATCTAAAAGTGTTGCTACTAAGAATCAAAGTAACATTAAATGGCAAAGTTAGGGAAAGAGCTAATTTTTAATAATATTCTTTATTAATTCTATAAAACAAATTATCAAGTAATTGTTTTTTTTTTCAAAAATCTGTGCGGTCTCATTTTTGAAAGATCAAAATTAGGCTTGAGACACCTTCCAGTGTTTTTCGATGTTCCTCATCGTTTAGGATCTGGCCATCCCCGGACACTTTAAAAATTCATCCTGTAAATAATATGTTTTCAGTCAGTAAGTAAAACAAAAACTTGAAAATTGCTTGAAACAAGAGAGGGATTTTTTAATCAAATATGGGTCGGTATCAGAATAACTGTATCGCAAATTGACGAAGTCGCTCTTGGTCCAATTCTCAAAATGTCTAAATCTCAAAATACCTAAGTCTCAAAATGACTACATCGCAAAAAGCCCACACAGTTGTGTAGGTATCGATACCTACATTAATCTCTTTTACTGTAGGTTTGTTCAAGCATCATAATGGACTGATTTGGTTCAAGTTTGGTGTAAAGGTAGAGTGAATCTTGGGGAAGCACATAGGCTAGGGAAAGCAAAACATAATCGTAGTAACACTACTATTCACTCACACTGTGAAGAACTTGGGGATTTATATCGACAGCACTCTTTCCTGGACTAAACAACTGCAGGTCAGTCGTAAACTGTTCGCTTCGGCGGGCTCTCTGAGATGCCTTCGTAATTTTCTTCCCATCACCACTAAAATTCCTTAGCAAATCTCTTCTTCTCCCAATCTTGGACTATGCTGACGCCAGCTATCTTGATCTTACCCAAGTCCAATTGGACAAGCTTGAGCGACTTCAAAATCTCTGCATCAGGTTCATATTTGGCTTGCGCAAGTATGACCATATTTCTGATTTTCGTACCAAGCTCAAATGGCTTCCTATTCGCCTTGGCCGGAATGCCCACATACTTTCTCTGCTTTATAATGTGCTTTTTAATTCTTCTACTCCTTTTTATCTTAAAGAACGATTTCAGTTTCTCAGTGACACACATTCTAGGTCTTTGAGATCATCAGAAAATCTTAAATTAAGTATTTGTATGCATTCCACATCCTTCATTGACAAATCTTTCACTATTCAAGCAGCTCATTTGTGGAATGCATCACCAATAGATGTGAGGCGCGCTCAAACGCTACCAATGTTTAAAAAATTGGTGAAGGAACATTACCTCTCACTATAACGTTTTGTCTCCTTTCCCTGTTATATATTTGATATTTATTAGTATATTACTTAATATTGTATGTATTTGTTTTATATTATTATGTATGTCTCTCTATTAATATTATTTATGATGTTTGTACACTGACCGCCCTAAATCTAACTTCTTTAGTTCAGTCCATCCAAAGGTTGTCTGTAAGAGATTGCCCTGTGCGATAAGACCGCCCATTGTACACTAGTTTATATAAGCGTTTTTACTGTGCTTGTTATGAGGTGTACAATAATGTATAATAAATAAATTAATTAATAAATTTTAAAAACATTTATTTTATTTTAATTATAATACTGAGGAAAACATAAATATTAATTGCCTTACAATAAAATAATTTCTTTCTATTACTTCATAAGGGCGTAATATTCATTATTTATAGTTTAACTTGTATTTTAGGTGATAAATATTTATTAGGAAGTTTAGCGGTGTAGCCCTCGTTGGTATTTTTTGTCAAAAATTATCGCTTTCTTTTTTCCTGTTTTTAAAAAAATACCTCCCACTATCATTCACTCTACCTTTACTCCAAACTTGAACCAAATCGGTCCATTTTGATGCTTGAACAAACATACAGTCATCATCATCTGCCTAGCTTTTTCCCAACTATATTGGGGTCGGCTTCCAGTCAAACCAGATTCATCTGAATACCAGTGTTTTACGTGGAGCGGCTGCCTACCAGACCTCCACAACACATTAACTGGGTAACACAGTACTTCTTGGCAAGACTGGAGTCAGATTTACTGGCTGCTGACAACCCATAACGACTGCCAAAGATCTACAAATGACAGCCGGGACTAATGGCTTAACGTGCTTTCCGAGGCACAGAGGAAACTCGATATTTTAAGATGGTCGCCCATCCATAGAGCAACCTTGGCAAGCGTTGCTTAACCTTAAAGATTGACCCGTGCAGCTGTTATTATTAAGCCACGAGCTCCTCAAGATACAGTAAACAGACCAAACTTCAAAATTAAGAACCAAAGAGATTAATGTATTGGTACCTACACAACTGTTTGGAGTTTTTGCGATGTAGTCATTTTGCGACTTAAGTATTTTGAGAATTAGACCAAGAGCGAGTCAATTTGCGATACAGTCATTCTGATACCAAACCTATAATATCAGTTGAAAAAAAATGCAAGTAAAATCCAATGTAAATACAACAAAAACGATTAGTAAATCAATAACATTGGACAATTACTGTAGGCAGTAGTTTATTTGTTTAATATGTGTTTGTGTAAAAAGTCACATCAAGATTGTTTACCTTTACGAACTACCTAAACTTTTCTATTATAGATAATTTAAAGGATAATGGAAATACAATTATATAAATATATTTTGAATATTATTTATAGTTTCTTTAAATCCATTTTTTGTAATGCCTATTGAGCAAAACTTAAATCTTAGCTGTTGTGCTTTGTGTATGTATACTACATTTGTCGAATAAATTTAATATAGGTAAGGTCATACTTACAATGATTTGTATGAAATCTTGTAGTAGTTTTAGAACATTTCTATTACTTTCATCCAATAGATCTTTTGAAAACTCGTCTTTCTTTGCACATAATCTACATAAATCTTTCACGCTCATGGCCATTTCAGCAATTAGCTATTAAAACATAAACTATTTATATAGCTTTAAACAATATCCATTATGTTTCATTGAATAAAATCAAATTCAACAAAAATATATTTATTTTTGTTATCCATCATTGCTACTGACCATCGACAACGATATTACGATTAAAAAAAAACAAAGAGATTAGAGAGTGTTGCCAACTTTATTTTTTATGGTACGTTTACACGCTTGCTGTGGCTTGGCCAGCGTCCACAAACGCAAGCGTGTGAACGGGGTGTTTGGCATGGTTTGCGTGAGCTTGCGTGAGCTTGCCTCCGATCTGTTTTAATTTTATGCTACGATCATCTAATACCGGGCAATTATTGTATATATGGAATTTCGGAAACGGCTCCATCGATTTTCATGAAATTTAGTATGCAGGGGGTTTCGGGAGCTAGAATTCGATCTAGCTAGCTAGATTTCATTTTTAGGGTTCCGAACAAAAAATGGTCTGTCTGTCCATATAAAAAATTGTTTTTTTAACAATACCGTGTGTGTGTGACATATCAAATAAAAGGGCTTTCTGTTAGGGCTTTAATTATTTTTCATAATTTTAAAATAAGTGGTTTTGAAGTTATTCAAGAAAATAGACGAAAAATGACCATTCCCCCGAATTATCTTTGAAGCTACTGAGCTTAAAATTTTAATATAAAAAGAGATAATAGATCTTTACCTATAGATTACAGGAAAACCTATAAGTCTAAAGTGTTAAAATAACACGTTCAGAAAAATGAAATTCGTTCGGAACCCTATGCACGCGAGTCCGACTCGCACTTGGCCAGTTTTTAGAAAATGTCGTAATAAAAAAGCCATCATCCAGGTACTGAGTAGTAATTGGTCTTACGACGAGATTATGACCTTACTCGAGGCGTGACAACTTTGACGTCTACGTCCGTCATGCTTGCCTATCCGGAACACACTGACGCACTCACAAGCGTGTAAATGGCATCCAAACGTTTTTAATAGCTTGAAGTTTGTGGACGCATGCCAAACCATGGCAAGCGTGTAAACGCATAGATTTAGAATACCTACATAGCTTGTATTAAGTTGAATATAGTAGCCTATCTTGTACTCAACATTTTTATATTATGAAAATATTTCATGTGACAAAAAGAGATAGCAATAGCATTCCCGACCATCTTGAAATGCCGCGCGCCACCAGCCGAGAATCGCCATTTTTTGTTAACCATCTGGTTAACACATTAGTCTACCAATTTTATCAAAAATACTGTCACATTGTGAAACTATTGTGGTTTGAGTGCGGTTCTCGTTTTGCCATGAACAATGGCATGTACTGTGCCCGGTTGTTCGAATAGAAATGGTGTTTTGAAAGAAAATACTGCAAAAGTATGATTACACCGGTACGTAAATCTAATCATAACTTATTGTTAAAACACATTTTGAGCAGAAAAGTCAATAAAATCAGATCTCCATTATATGAACATAAAGACACAACTGCCTCTACATTATTGTCAGTTTCCAATTTAGAAATAAAAATAAAAACAAAAAAATATTGAACCGTTTTGACATATCATGTACTTACTTCATAAGGACGTGGCTTCTTAGATGTTTTATCGATAGAGTAAAAGTATAATCACATACATATTCTAGTTCGTTTATAATACGTGCAATGAAATAAAAAATGTAAGTGGTCAGATTTTGGAAATTCGAACTGAATTTTTCGTTCTGATTGTGCCATGCTGAACCTAGTAATTGGACTCAGCTTTGGTCTCAGTGATAAAAGATTACAGAATATTATAGCATGCCAAAAGAAGGAATTAACGAAAAATCCTACTTTTCCAAAATCAATATTGCATTATATTTGTCCAAAACCTTTTATTTAAGTACTACTATTATTAAATTATTATAATGATGTATTCTTTGTTATTTTATATAAATGGAGAAAAGCAGTTTTGCAGATCATTGGCGAAGAGTTTGCTCGAAACCTACAAAAAGAGCGATAAAAGAGGACCCTGTCCCACACCTAGGTCTCATCGAGAATCGATGAGGTTGACCTCTTGGTTCAATATAGTGTGCTGTTTGCAAAGTGAAAAACTTTTTTATTTGTCAAAAGTAAAATTCATTTACACCCTAAGAACTGTTTTATGGCAAATCATAGTTAAACTCAATAACGAGCGTATGTCTATGTGTTTGTATTGTTTTAATATAACCGTAATTTTGTGTTGTATACTATCTAATCCGATTAAATACTAATTCTATAGTACTTAGTGTCTTTACTACGACTAAGTCCGCCATACATGTATAGGTACGACTCCAACATATTTGATATTGATCAGCTGAAGGCACTGGCCACAATTGTACTGCGCAACATTCCTGGAGAAGAAAAAGAATCCTTTGAAGATTTAAAGCGCATTCTAACTAAGTTCGGCGAAGTTCTCCAAACGCAAATAAGTCCATTGGAGGTGCGTGACATCTACAGGGCACCAGGAAAACCCGGTTCGTCTAAGCCCATTGTGGCAGAACTAACAGTAGTTCTAACAAAAGGCGCGATATTGTCAGCTGCGCGTAGTTTTAACAAAAATAAAACTGCGTAGAGAAGCTACCCTCTAACCATCTCGGTTTCGTAGGAACTCGAACACCAATATTATGTAGCTGAATATCTGCCACCTAGTCAAAGAAACACTTTTATGAAGCCCGTCAATTTGCTAATTCTAATGGCTACAAGTTTTATTGGTCAAAAGAAGGGCGCATCTATTTACGCAAGGAAGCCGGTGATTGTCAGATTCTCACCAAAAATATTGGCACACTTAATTCATTGAAACTGTCAACTGCGTGACTATGTCTCGTTTAAATAGTAGCTTTAAATTTGCATGTGTCTAAATTATCTTTTTATTATCAATTAGTTAATTTATATTTTTGTTATATTTTGTTAAATCTGTACCATGTAAACATTATGCAATCCTACAAAACACTTATCAATATTTTTCAGATCAATATTTTTTTGTTTTTATTTTTATTTCTAAATTGGAAACTGACAATAATGTAGAGGCAGTTGTGTCTTTATGTTCATATAATGGAGATCTGATTTTATTGACTTTTCTGCTCAAAATGTGTTTTAACAATAAGTTATGATTAGATTTACGTACCGGTGTAATCATACTTTTGCAGTATTTTCTTTCAAAACACCATTTCTATTCGAACAACCGGGCACAGTACATGCCATTGTTCATGGCAAAACGAAAACTGCACTCAAACCACAATATTTTACAAATGTGACAGTATTTTGATAAAATTGTTAGACTAATGTGTTAACCAGCTGGTTAACAGACAAAATGGCGATTCTCGACTGGTGGCGCGCGGCATTTCAAGACGGTCGGGAATGCTATTGCTATCTCTTTTTGTTACATGAAATGTATATATAGATATTCTAAATCTATGCGTTGTACAACTGACGCCGGTGTTACCCTCATAAAGAATATCTTTACCGCCTGGAAAGAATCGCAGGACGCCATTGGAATATTATGTGATCTCTCGAAGGCGTTCGATTGCGTTAACCATGAAACACTTTTGTTGAAACTTGAGCACTATGTGATTAGAAATACAGCCCTTGAGTTACTTAGGTCATACTTGACGGACATACAGGTTAAAGTTCAGATAAACGGTGTAAACTCACTAGGGTCTGAAATTACAATGGGCGTTCCGCAAGGCTCAATATTGGGTCCATTCCTTTTTCTAGTTTAAATAAATGATTTGCCCCAATTATTTCAAAATCACCCAAAGATGGTGTTATTTGCGGATGACACCTCATTGATATTAAAAATAGAAGGACGGTCACAAAATCTTGACGTTTATTGACTCTATTCTTCAGGTCCAAAATTTGTTTACGGGAAACAACTTGATATTTAATGAAAAAAAAAAAACAAATGAATCGTGTGTTATTTACTTTACCAAATGTTAGAAGTAGCGAATGTGACATCATCTTAAATGAAGAAAAATTGGAGTTTATTAATCGCACGGTTTTCCTGGGAATCATTTTCGACGAGAAATTACAATGGGGACCTCATATAACATCTCTAGCGGGACGTCTAAGTTCAGCCGCTTACGCTGTTAGGAAGATAAGACAGCTAACAGACGTAGAAACCGCGCGTTTGGTCTATTTTAGCTACTTCCACAGCATAATGTCGTACGGTATTTTGCTGTGGAGTCGGGCTGCTGACATTGAGTCAATATTTATTTTACAAAAGAGAGCTGTCAGAGCCCTTTATAATCTGCGTCATCGCGATTCTCTAAGGGAACTTTTTAAAAAGATTAATATTATGACAGTCCCTTGCCAGTTCATATATGAAAATATTGTAGGTTTTAAATTTTCTTTCATTTAGTTCTAATATGTCACAAGGTATTTTATTGTAACATTTAACACAGTACCCCATGATGACAAGATGTGTGTACTTTAGCTAATCTATAAAATGGTTGATCTAATTTATCTTTATTAATTCTAGTATTAATATTATGTCTATCACTAATTTTACTAAAAAGATGACGATTTTTCCGTACATACATAAAAGCACACTTTGTAAACAAGCATATTACAAATTAGAAGACTACATTCAGGATAAGAATGCTTGGAAACATGCTGGTCCTGCTCCATAGGTAAATCAATGGTGGAGACAAGATCAAACTGGTTGGTAAAAACCCAAAAATGAAACTAAATACATAATTACTTTATATTTGTACCTACTGTTTCATTTTTGGGTTTTTATTTTTCTGTTCACTCACACTCTGCTAATTAATGGTTCCAATGTTTTGTATACCACAGCACATGTAAAACATTGATTTGAAAAGAGTAACTATGGAGTTGTCCGTTCTTTTCCATAAGAATCTACCCTTCCGATTGGACAGTAGAGTCACTATGTGCCGTCTAATGGCCTAATTGAAATAAACGTTTTTGACTTACGCTAGCCGCGAGTCCAGGGATTCCGGTAGCTGCATTTGCGTCGAGTTTTCTGCAGTCTGCATTTCCGCCTGGTGCGACTTCCCGTGCGCCGGGACCAGCGTGTCGTCAGCGTAACAATTCACACTGACGCCACTAGAGAGGTCGGCGCGCAGCACCCCAGTCATAGCCGATGTCCAACAGGAGCGGCCCCAGAACCGAACCCTGTGGAAAACTGCACGACATCTCTCACCGGTTCCACTCTCCCAGGTGACCGCGGTAGATGACGGCTCTGTCCGTCAAGTAAGACCGGTGATATCGAAGTGCCTCTCTGATGCAACTCCAGGCAGGGTGTTGCAGGCATTGGCGATGTCTAGAGACACCGCCGGGACGATCCCGCCCCGGGAAACCGCGTCCACCGTCGAGAGGGCTCTCATGCGCATGATGGCGTCCACCGTCGAACGGCCTGTGCGGAAATCGAACTGGTTTTCCGCCAGATCCGGCCCCACCCTCACTAGGTGCTCGACGAGGCGGTTTGCAATTACTCTTTCAAAGAGCTTGTCCACTTCATCGAGCAGCACGATGGGCCGGTATGCGGACGGACGCCGACGGACGGTAAGCCGTCGGGTCCTGAGGCGGTATTTTTGGCCTTCAGCCTATTAATCGCCACTCTCAGGTCTACCTCAGTCACCTCAGGAGCATAGTTTTTGTCGTCATTGGTGTAGTCCGCATCGGGCACCGCAGGTGGCGGAGCCCTAGGCGGGGGAGTATGCAACCCTTACGAGGGGAACAGAGCGCTCACTACGCCCAGTCATCCCTGGGCGGGACAAAGTACGGCTTAGCGACCTCGGCGATGTTAATCAACCCTTGCGCCATGTCAGTGCAGTGGTTGATATTCACCTGGAGGAATTGTAATGGAGCAGTTATTGACACTCCATTTCAGCCTCCTCCTGAGTCCCTTGTGAGGGCTCTCTCACAGCAACCGAAGCGGCAGCGGCGGCAATGACGGCGGTGGTGGCGGCAGCATCGGCATCAGTGGCGGCGGTGGTGGAGGGCTTCTCTTTGCCCCCGGTCTTGGTGGGTGGAGCGTAGGCTTTACCCCCAGCCCAGTGATCGGCCAGCTTGCCAGCTGCCGCACATACAACGCAGTGCGGCGTGGCGTTACACGAGCCGGCCCTGTGACCGGGCTGACCACAGTGGAAACAAAGACCGCTGTGATCCACCTTGGAGGTGCACTGAACTCCCACATGGTTGCCCACTTGGCAGCGGAAGCACCTCAGAGGTCTGGGTTCCAGCAGTTGGATCTGCACAGATACCCAGCTTCCACCAGGAGTCTTCGGCCCTCCGATATGTCCGTGGCCGCCGTCACTGGGCAGCTCACTACGACGGTTCGCATACCCGTGTAGTCAGGACGTATGGTGCCTGCCTTCACCTGCTCGGCAGAGGACTAGGGGGTGGGTAGTCCTGATAATGGCGGCCACCACCTCCTCCTCCAAGTCTCAAGTCGTCCAGGCCCAGGATACGCATGTCCACGCACTTGGTCGGCCTGGACACTCGGACCTCGTCTGTATTTAAGGACGCTCTGAGCTTTTCGGCCAGAGTGTCAGCAGTTGGGCCACTGGCTGCACCGGGGATCTCCAGCATCCGGGTCCCAGTCATGGTCAACCTGAGCCGGAGGCGCCCCGTGATACCGAGCTCCTGGAGGTTCACCACCTCCTTTGCCTTAGTAATGTCATCGCGGTAAGTCATGCCCCTCTTCTCTGCGTCCGGCTGTAGTGTCATCACTACAGCTGCGGTCTTCGGTGCGCGGAGCCTACCCGCGACACTTTACGCTTTGAGCTGCCGCTTCCTTCGTCACTTCTTGGCCGCCCTGGCTGCCTTACCCGCCTTCTTCTTATCCCGGACCACTTGCTATCCGGCATCAGCCGCAGGAGAATTTGAAAGCGGGGGCGCCTTTTGTACCGCTGGCGCTAGCGCTGGAGCCTTCACCGCTTGTGCAGCCACTCCGCCTTTCTTCTATTTGGCCAGTGCCGGATTTCCCGGTGCTGGCTTCGCGGGTGCGACCCGGCACCTCGTTTGGTCTAGCTGGACGGCCCCGGTTTGGCAGCCACGGCGGTTGCGTACGATGACGCCTTCGGCTGGCCCGTTACCTTTTGGCTGCTCCTCCATAGGCGCGGCTTGGCTTTGCCCGCGCTTGCGTCCCGCTTGAGGTACCTCTTTTGGGCCGGCTCCTCGGAGCCCGGCCAGGTCTGCTCGTAGCTTCTGGTTCTCCTTCTGGAGAAGCTCCGTGGCGGCCGCCAGGCGGGCGACCTCCGCCCGCAGCTTGGACATTTCGTCCGACGGAGGCCCGCAATAGTTGTTCTCCGCTGCCGCCAAAATGGAAGCCGCCGCCGCGCTTATGGCCTTGTTTTTAGAGGCTTGTGACCTCTTCAAAGCCAAATTGCGGACCGCAGCCTCCACGACTTTCACAAATCTGGCCCTGCGCTCTTGTTCGGAGCCGCCAGCGACGTCTGGCTTACTGCCGGAAGACAGCGAAAGAGGCACCTCTTCGGCAAGCTTCACGGCTCGCTGCGCAGCCTCTTGGGCGAGCCCCCTTCCTTTGCCTCCTTCTCCTCCTTTACCCCGCCTGCTGGTGGAGATCTTTCGGACTGTGGCCTTCTCACCATCGGAGGACGACCCCTCGTCATCCACCGGTCTGGGCCGCTTGCGGAAGAACTCTGAGTTCTTCACAGCAGCCCCACCACGACGGCAACGTAGGGACACCCTCGTAAGGGTAAACAGTTAGCCTAGATATTGGTTTTTGGGATCGGGCCCTGATGTAGGAGCGATCAGGTAGTAGGGGCGTCATTAGGAAGCTGTATACAAAATTTGATTTTTAAATTTATTTTATTTTTCCTTTATCTTCCTCATGCGCCCCTTTGTAATCTGGCGCCCCCAGGCACGTGGGATCTTTGCCATAGGGATAATCCGCCTCTGTTCCCAACTAGTATAGGCCTGATTTTCATATGACCATAAATTCTTGAAATAGAAGAAGCTATTGAAAAATGCAAGATCGAGCGAAGCGAGCTCGTAAACTTTTTCATTAATTGCTGACCTATCTGCTTAATAGGCACGCTGGGCCCTTAGCTGCGGAGGCCCTTACCCTATCTACCGCGTCGCTCGCGACAAGCCCCGCAAGCCACGACCTTTAATACCTATACAGGCTTCCAACGCATCACTGACCAGTCCATGCCTGGACGTAACTAACGAAATAAGTGCACCTGTCGCTTCGTCTTGCGAATGTAAATAAAACTGTAAATAATTAAAATTATTTGGCGAGGCCAACTCGAAGAATATTTCCCAATGACAATATCTACTCTAAGATGAGAACAAGTGTTTGTCTATAGTAAGTTTCTGTTTCAAACTAACTTTGCTTCAACGTGGCCATTTAACAGCACTCATTTTTTCCTACTGACATCACGCGTCGCTGGTCGACGGATTGTCAAAGCATAGTAGCCCTAAGTAGCCCTAAGTTGTTGCTAATTAGAGGAATATTCCATGTACGAGTAGCTAAAGTAGTAACTTTACGCTTGTACATCATTAGATATGATGTAGAATCAGTAACGCTGTAATGATAGAGACTGTGCCAGACCGGCTTCGTTGAGAGCATGGAGCGGCAAGGCAGGACTAGCATAATATGCTAATGCAGATAGTAACGGACGGTAGGTAACTAAATTACGGCCGGGTGGTTGCAATCACTGAGTAACGTACCTACCCGAAAAATAAGAGCGGGCGAAGCTTCATTGCGCCAACCTGATCTAAAAGTCGGCTAACGTGTCTGCCATGGCAGGATTGTTTGATCCCGCCAAAACCTAATCTAAGAGTCGGCTAACATATCTGCCGTGGCAGGGTCGATTGATCGTGCCAAAACCTAATCTAACTAACCTAATTTCTACTGCCTAGAGTCCAAGAATTTTAAGACTGTATCATACCGGTCATCATCATTTTCCCGTAGAGGTGCTTGAGTTGAGAGTATGTCACATAGGCTAGAACAGCCGCCCTGACGATGTCCTCTTTTCCCCGCCCGTAGTACTAGAAGGAGTTAGTATCAACGGGCATTAACACCTACAGATGGTGAAAAACAGTGACCAGCTGCTTGGCTGAAAGGCAGCCCCGGATCTTCAATTTTTTTTAGGCTGAAAAATGCCGCTCCCGCCCGCTTACATTTATTTTTACCTTTATCATCCATATAATTTCAGCTATCAGATGTCCACTACTACATAGGCTTTCCGGAAATAATGCATCCATCGCTGTTCTTTCTGTGTTAAGCCTATTTATTTAGAGATATAAAGACATAAACGTGTAAGATATATATTTTATACACAGCACAGGACAGGATAGGATTTAAAATGGGGTGCATCCTGTTACCATCTTAAGACCCAAGCCAACCTCACCTGCTAGCGGTGCACCCTGCTGTCCAACGGACGAGGCTCTGGCGAACCTGGTTTCCCTCTCGTAGGGTTGTTGGGGTCAGACGGCTGGTCGCCCCACGTAAAACCAACTTCAGCCAAATATTAAAATGGACAAGAAGTTGAAAACGGGTACTCGGGCTAGGGCGTCGCCGCATAACGACGCGCAGGCACATCGCCCTAAACCTGCGATAAGTGGGCTAGGGCTACCGTGTCGAGTACGGGCACGGCTAAAGAGGATAGTACCCAAGAAGAAGTTCCGCTTTGCCACCTGGAACATTGGCTCCCTAACCGGACGTTGCCGAGAACTCGCGGACGTACTTGCGAAGCGTCGGGTCCAGTGCGCCTTCCTTCAGGAGACGCGCTGGAAGGGAAATAAGTCACGTGACATCGGGCAGGGGTACCGGCTAGTGTACACCGGATCACCAACGGGCAGGGGCGGAGTGGCCGTGGTGCTGTCTAAGGACCTTCAGGATGGACTCCTTGAAGTAGACCGATGCAGCGACCGGTTGATGCGAGTTAGGGTGCTGATCGAAGGGTCGGTAACGAACCTAATCAGCGCCTATGCTCCTCAAACTGATTGCTGTGAGTCTGAAAAGGAGGCCTTCTGGGATGAGTTCGAGGACGTACTACGCGCTATTCCGAATTCCGAAGGTGTTTTGGTTGGGGGAGATCTCAACGGTCACGTAGGTCAGTTTGCTGGAGAGTACGGACGTGTTCACGGTGGTTTTGGATATGGCCAGCTAAATGCAGAGGGAGTCAGTATACTCAGCACCTGCGCTTTGTCTGACCTAGCCATCGCGAACACGTTCTTTCAGAAGAAGCCCCAGCATCTTATTACGTAGCATCCCCATAACCTTCCTCCCGAACCGCCTCCTAACCTTGAAATTATATCCCTTATTTCCCCCGACGAAACCCGCATTGCTCTTCGCCACATGAAGAACCGGAAAGCGGTCGGGCCTGACAATGTGCCAATTGAAGTGTGGAAGGCGATGGGCCCACATGGCGTGGACCTTCTGACGGATCTTTTTAACCGCATCCTGATCACCAAGGAAATGCCGAACCAGTGGCGATTTAGCCTGATTATCCCTGTATACAAAGGCAAAGGTAGCGTACAGGATTGTAGTAGCTACCGCGGTATCAAGATCATGTGCCACACCATGAAGCTCTTCGAGCGCATCATTGACACACGGCTCCGTAGCGAGTGTACTGTCTCTGAGTGTCAATATGGCTTCCGGGCGGGTAACAGCACCATGGACGCAGTATTTGCCTTACGGAATCTGGCTGAAGCTTACAGAGAGAGAAGGAGAGCTTTGCATATGGCCTTTTTAGACCTGCAGAAGGCCTTCGACTGTATACCTCGGCAGTCCATCTGGTGGGCACTGCGCTTCAAGGGCGTTCCCGAGGCCTATATTGACATTATCAGAGACATGTACCGCGATTCCGTGTCCTCTGTCCAGACCGCTGTTGGCGAATCGAATGGCTTCCCAATATCTGTTGGCGTTCACCAAGGCTCGGCTCTTAGCCCGTTCTTGTTTAACGTAGTGCTCGATGTAGTTACGGCAAACATTCAAGATAAGCCCCCATGGCTAATGATGTATGCCGATGACATCGCCCTCGTTAATCAGAACAAAGCCCATCTTGAGCGCAAAGTCAACATTTGGAAGGACACGCTTGAAAACGGTGGTCTGAGACTAAATGTGGCGAAGACTGAGTACATGTCCTGTGGCGGCACGGATTCAAATAGGTTCATCCGAATAGGTTCGGACCTGATCAGAAAGTCCGATACGTTCAGGTACCTTGGATCCGTGCTGCACGAGTCTGGCAACGTGGACGACGATGTCCAAGCACGTATAGGCGCGGCTTGGGCGAAGTGGCGCGAGGTAACGGGCGTTGTATGCGACGGCAAAATGCCTCCGAAGCTCAAGGGGCAGATATATAAATGCATCATACGGCCTGTCCTACTGTACGGCGGTGAATGTTGGCCAGCACTAAGCAGACACACCCAGGAGCTTCGCGTCACGGAGATGAAGATGCTGAGGTGGATGAGTGGCGTAACGCGATCCGATCGCATACGCAACTCTTTCATCAGAGGTAGTCTTGGTGTCCGTGACGTGGGGGAAAAACTGCAAGAGTGTCGTCTGCGATGGTATGGCCACATCATGCGCCGCCCTATGGAGTACGTTGGTCGGGGATGCATGAATATGGCTGTTCTTGGGGCTAGGTCCCGTGGTCGCCCTCGCAAGCGCTGATTGGACGTCGTTAAGTCCGACATGAGAGCCAATGGCCTAACTGAGAAGGATGTTCAAGATCGGGCAAAGTGGAGGAAGCTAAGTAGGAAGGCGGACCCTGGCAATAGCCGGGATTAACGCCAGGTAGAAGAAGAAGAAGAAGACAGGATAGGATTTAAAATAAAAATATGTATAATAAAAATAAAAATCAAATATATTTTTGCATTTGTGAATTGAAATTACAATTTTACTCATCGAGCTTTTTGTTCAGCAAATAAATCTATGACATTGCCATAATTTAACTCGTGTGCAATTCGATTTTCTATCGCTAAGATTGCAAGACTCGATAAGTGTTCCTGGCTCATAGAAGATCGCAAATTATTTTTAATTAGTTTTAGTTTGCTAAAACTTTGCTCGCAGTTTTCGGATGTAGTAGGAAGCGTAGAGTATATTCGCAGGGCAATACAAATATTGGGAAAAGCATCCTGCAAATCATGTGCATAGATCTGCTGCAAGAAATAGAAACCATTAGCCTTTTCTATATCACCAAATAAAAGCTTGGTCTTTAAAAACGTAAAGTTCCTGGCAGAATTCAACGGCGCTTAAATCTCGCTCGTATTTTCGAGCCAGATCTGCGCCATACTTTTGCAGTTCTTCAATTGACATTTTCAAAATATTAGTACCATTAAGAAAAGTAAAATTCAGCATGGTAGCACAATCAAATCTCTTTTTAATTTCTGATATGATTCCATGGTTACTTATTATTTATTCCGTGGTCAAAGTTAAGTAAATGTTGAGTTGTCCATTCGTCTGTAAAGTGAATTTGGCCGCCCTCTAAACTTGCCGCCCGGGGCATAGGCCTCGGCATGCCCCCCCCCCCCTTTCCCTAGATCCGGGGCTGCTGAAGGGCGAGGCAAGGGCAGCTAGTCTATTCTGTTAGTAACCGTTTCGATATCAAGCTTCACCTGAATGATAAAGCTCACAAAGTGAACTTTATTGCACACAACATAAAGGTCTTATGTTTATACTCAACACGGATTCCGCTGTCGAAACACAAAAATGTTGTTACTGTTATAGCACTACAGGTGACAGAGCTGGGGAAGGAAGTAAAATAGGGACGAGATCAATAACGGAGGTATGATACTCAAAGTATTTATTACAATAATAAGATCATTATAATATTCGTGCGCCTGCATATGTATGCGAACCCAAGGCATGACTATACTACACACCCCAAAGAACTTACATAATAGAGCAGGGGTAAAACGACAGCACCGATTCATCGATTTAGAGCGAGAAAGCCTCAAAGGACCTTCCCTTTTGTTGAGTATCAATATAACCACACCACCTCGAGTCCGAATGAATGGGGGTGACGGATATCTCCATGTCCGCTGTCTCTGGACCCAGTTAGGGGGGCCGGAAGAGGGCAGCCTCCGCCGCCTGGTGCGCTTGCTGCGGGCCGGGAGAGAGGTCGAGATCTCCCTCTCCCTTTCCGCAGCCTCCTTCTGCGCGACAACTGTTTCGCAGAAGGAGACCACCGCGTCCCAGGACTCCTCGCCGTCACCATAGCACGAACTACGGCCGGCAGTGAGAGATCACTGCCTACCACAGAGATGAGGGCACGGCGTGGCTCCTCCCAAGCAGTACATTCTGCCAGTGTATGCCGCGCCGTGTCCTCCCGACAGTCGACGCAGTGGTGACACCGAGCGTCCGGCTCCCTGCCTATGCGACACAGGAACCTCTCGAAGCAGCCATGCCCTGAGAGGACCTGCGTCACACGAAATGTCAAGGAGCCGTGCCTTCTCCCGAGCCACAGGTCGAGCACTGGCCGGATGGCCTCGATAGTGATGAGACCAGCGGAAGGGCGTGAGAGCCTGAAAGCTTTCTACATAGGGCAATTAAGGGTTACTTAGCTTTGTAACAATCCGTCGACCCGCGACGTGTGATGTCAGCAGAGAACTGAAGGTTGTAAAAAGGGCACTTCAAAACAAAATTAGTTTAAAATAGGAACTTACTATAGACAAACACTTATTATCCTCTTGGATCTTGTGTCATCGGGATACAATACGGCCTCGTCAAATCATAAAATTATTTACATTCGCGTGACGACGGGACACCCTCTGTAAAGTATGGTGTTCTAGATGTAAGTTCGGCGTGTTAATATTTTGACTTAGTAGGTAAAGTATACTTTAACGTCTTCCTCCCAACAGTGCGTTTTTAATTTAACTCTGCAAGCCCTACCTAACCTCATCACCTTTTCGACGAGGTGACCATTAAATACTTGAAAAGTGGGATGCGATATAAAAAGTACAAGTCATTTCATGCAAATGGTCAGTATTCTATCTCGGCTCCGTAAAAACCTCACATTCGTCTATTCCACCACCTCGACTGCAACGACAAAGGTCCACGTGCGCATATGTGTCAAAGTACCAAACGAAGTTTTTCAATACTTCGAAGAAACCATAAATAAAAGTCATAGACATTTGGTTCGCGATAAATGTTGACAACATGACAACACTGGTCTCAAGGAAATGAAAAATGGCGTCTGTGTTGTATCAATGAAGATCTGTCTGTAAACATACGTATTACTTTGTGCGTCAGTGAACGTATTTGTTGTGGATTTGAACAGCTCTAAGTTTTAATATTTGTTAGTGATAACTAGAACGTGGACTAATGAGTTTACTGACCGATGTCTGCCGTGGCACCCACTATCCCCGGTTGGTGATCATTTTATTGCTTAATTTAACTTATTCCACGCATTTTGATATTTGAAATTAATAAAAATAAATTACAGCTTTGTTTTGTAATGATTATGATTTTTTCTTTAATTTGATTACGACTTTCGCATAAGTACGTTACACATCATAGAAGTTATCGACCTATTTTTTCAATTTGACATTGTACCGCGTGACGCGTTGTTACTACTCAATAAGTAAGAAATGGATTGGTGAGCCAAGAGGTTAAATTTCGGCCAAGAATGCATGCATTTGATTGAAAACTGGGAAAAAAATATTTACAAAGTAGGCACCTGGTATGATTCCCAAATATTCAAGACTAGCTTTTGCCCGCGACTTTGTCCGCGTGGAAGTCGGTGTAGTACAGTCAGCTACAATATTCGTTGAGCATGTACAAAGTAACAAAAGTCAACACCTAAAACATCATTAGTCACTGAATAGCTTAATAATTCATTAACATATGAGGTAAATTGGATTTGTCTTGACATCTATGGCATAACCAAATACATTTTGAAATCATGGTGCTATCTTCTCCCAGATGACCCACTGACCATGGTGCTATTAAGTTTAGTCCTTTTTATTGTGAAATGGCCATGTCAATGTGTAAAAAATTATTGTATTAACTGTCGAAAATACAAAAAGAAACTGACAGGGTCCAAATAAGATCACTATTTACTGACAGTGTTGATAACAACACTGTCATTAATTAGCATCACACACATTAACTAGCATCACATAAAACCATTTATATTAAATCATTAAAATACCTACCAAAAAGTATTCTTAGGTGCATCATACTGACTCAATTATTGTAATCCAATTAATATAATAGTTATTTGCTAAGCAGGGATTATTTTCTAATAGAAAAGAGTACATTATAATTTTCTTCTTCAAAACATTATATTTTGATTAAGGAACCTTATTTTTAATTAAAGAAAATGTCTAATAACTGGGAATTTAACAACATTGATGTTTTTAGTACTTTTATTGATATGTCTGTTCTCTGAAATTACTCAAATAAATTGATCTGTTCACCACATGTTGTGGCCTAAGCTAAAAAGGAGGAAAGAAAGTAATGGTCATTGAATATTATTTCTAATTGTACCTTATAACATGAAAATATAGCAGAAACAATAACACTAAGACATCAGATACCCATGCAATAACGGTCATTGAACCCCTGTACATTTATTGACTTTTAAATATCAAAAGCAGAAAAAAATACAAAACTGTCCTGAATTGACTTCTATCGTAATCCTTAATGTTTGCAAGCGATTTGTTTGAGTATCTATGAAGGGATATTAGTGAAAAATCAATGTACATTTATCTGGTGCCAACCATAGTCAATAGTGCAGCTTTCTATCAGTCATCATCTGCCTAGCCTTTTCCCAACTATATTGGGGTCGGTTTCCAGTCAAACCTAATTCAGCTGAATAATAATAACAGTGAAAGAATTTGATCAGAACTTCCTGATATTTTTTCTTACTTACAAACATAATAAACAAATTATTTCACCTCTGTCTAAATTGAGAAAATTTTACTCATAAGGACAGGTACCCAACTGTCTGGCTCCTATTTTATTTAAGTAGTCTAAAATAACAGACACATACGTTTGAGTATATGACACTGTAACTATTAAACCTATCCTATGTTACCAAGATTAATTGTATTATTGCTTTATATATTGAAGCTCGACAGAATGATTATTACATGAAAAATTCATTCTTGATAGAAACATAAACTTAGAGGGCTATATTGATGATTAAAATGGTTATAATTCTTTAGATAAATACGCGTTACGGTCGCGAATCGTATTTGGTCCACATACAGCTTCACACTGACCAGCAAATTGCAAAAAAACATAAAAATATTTGAATTTCGCGGGCTACCCTGGAGCATCCACCTTAAGTAAATTTACGAAGGGGCACAACAATGATGTGTGACCTAGGCGCCACTTCCTCTAGTTACGCCCCTGCACCCTGGGGGGGCCCCCATTTTGATAACCAATGATTTAGTAGAAAGTTAAAATAAACTTAATGCTATTTTTATAGGGGCTGACCCTGCAAAGGATATACAAAAACGCCGTGCTGGCAGTGTTGGGTGAGTTTCTGAGAAATAATATTAGAATTCACTTTCCAAGTATGAAATCCAACGCTTTCGCAATGTATAGGGACAAACATACATTGATATAACAATAGTGACATCATTGAAATGTTAAGTTATTTATTTATAATTAAGTATTGGAGAAATTAGAGGGAGGCCTTTCCCATAGAGTGAGACAGGAGCATAATACTAGTTGACCCGCGCAAGTTAGTTTGCTCCGCTCCTTTTGGTCTTAGCGTGATGATAGCCTTTTTTTAAGGATTGTGAATTATCAAATGATTCTTCCCGCTCGACGTTCTGGGTGAAGCAGCAGGGAGTGTCAGATTCTTACTGACTAAAACCCATCCGTGTTCCTCCTAGTGCCCTTTGCGTTCCAGGGCTATGGTGCCTCTTTCGAACAAAGTCCGCAGACCCAGCAGGCACTGGCCCTAGCGGGTCCCGTCTTCTATGCCGACAGCTTAGGGCGCGCGTGGAACACAGCGCGCCGTCGACCCGGGCCTGGTTCTGATCAGACGGCGAGCCACTCAATGCTCGCCGTCCGCAGGCCCGCGCCTACGGTGGCCGAGAATCGCCTTGCGACTCTCGACGCCCGGGGCGTCTTCTTCTATTGCGGCGGCTGGGCGTGAGGTTTCCCGCTCTCTCACGCGTTCGGCTTCCTCCTTTGCTAGCGTTACTGCTTCGCAGAAGGAGGTGACCGCTTCCCATGTATCCTCGCTCTGGACCATAGCTTGAACCAGGGCCGGACGCGAGAGATCGCCGCCGCCGGTCGCCTCGACGAGGACACGGCGGTGCTCCGCCCAAGCAGGGCAGATCTCCACCGTATGTTCCACCGTGTCCTCCGGGCGATCCTCGCAGTGTTTACACCCGGGCGTATCCTCCCGCCGCCGTATTCGTAACAGGTACTTCCGAAACTACCGTGTCCGGTGAGTACCTGCGTCAAGCGGAAGGTGAGGACGCCGTGGCGCCGCTCTAGCCACTCCGCAAAGATGATAAATAGCCTTCCTCGATAAATGGACTATCTAACACTGAAAGAATTATTCAAATCGGACCAGGAGTTACTGAGATTAGCGCGTTCAAGCAAACAAACAATCTCATCAGCTTTGAATATTAGTATAGATATATTATGTTATTATTATAATAAGTAAACAATTGAGTATAATTATTATAGTCAACTGTTTACCTATTACGGATCATGAACAGCTCGCTGACAAACAGACGGACGGACAGCAAAGACTTAGACTTATTATAGGTAACAAGCAGTGAAAGTGGTAGCGCAGAAGTTTCATTGTCAAGTATATTTTTCTTAAGTTTCGAATATGCCACGCTAGATAGAACAGTCAGCATGCAGGAACTATGGGTGGCAGGCGTAGCAACACAGAAGCGTCAATGTCAAGAATTCTTAATGTTAAACTTTCAAATATGCAACACAAAATGGCATACTTAACGCCGTGTACGATCCCTTTAATTAAATCAAATATAGCGTATTATTAGCAATAAAAAAAAATATATATATTTCATTTTAGGTCAGATGAAGACGACGCAAGTGGTGGGAAGTATACAAGGATGGAGGAGGACAATATTCAGGATAAGGAAAGATTTGCAAGGTAAAGAATTCAGTATATATTTTGTGTTTTTTCTTCATCATCATATCAGCCAATTGCCGTCCGCTGCTAGTCAACAACCACAATGTCACAAGTACTTTGAGTGAACTGCAAGTTGTGATTCCTTTTCCTGCACACAACTGTGTGCATTCCTACATTTTTAATAAGACATTTTATTTACTTACAGCCGCGAGAACCATTGTGAAATTGAACGTCGTCGAAGAAACAAGATGACGGCATACATTACGGAACTGTCTGATATGGTTCCAACATGCTCCGCCCTCGCGCGGAAGCCGGATAAGCTTACTATACTGCGTATGGCAGTAGCGCATATGAAAGCCTTAAGAGGTAATGTAGAAATATATAATCAATTTATTGATAGAAGATCTTTAAAATCGGCCCAGCCGTTGTTGAGTTATAATTAATGGTGTAACTAACCCGACTTTGTTTTGCTTTTCTTATTACAGGCACTGGCAACACTTCAACGGACGGTACTTACAAACCATCCTTCTTGACAGATCAAGAACTAAAACATTTAATTCTAGAAGCGGCTGATGGGTTTTTGTTCGTTGTAAGTTGTGACACTGGACGTATTATTTACGTCAGTGATAGTATAGCTCCAGTATTGAACTACTCTCAGGTATGCAATTGTAATCTATACACATTGAAAATTTAGTTATTTTTTGGTTAAGATATAATACGAATTAACCTCTTCGCTCGCAGTTGGATCCCCTCGGACCCATTTTCGGGTCCGAGGGGATCCATCTGCGAGCAGAGAGGAAGGCTTTTTAATAATCCTTACTCTTTTTTATAACACTTTCCATTTGACCTACAAAGTAATTGAATATTATTTTGAATTAATAAAAAAAAACAACCAATATGTTAAGACTTGGTTTTCCACATTTACTGCTGCTGAGACTATTAGTTTAGTTTAAATTATATTTCGGAACCTAATTAGCCATTAGGTTATATAGGATAGGGGATGAGCAGAATTTTGCTTACGTTTCTTTGAGATTTAAAAGCTAGCATGTTTTTACATTTAAGTGCAAACACATCCATTTTAGACATAACATTATTTTAGGGTGAGTGGTACTCTTCGTGCCTATATGACCAAGTACACCCAGATGATGTAGAAAAAGTGAGAGAACAGTTAAGCACCCAAGAACCTCAAAACACGGGTCGTATTTTGGATCTTAAGACTGGAACAGTGAAGAAGGAAGGTCACCAATGTAAGTAGCTTATAAATGTTTATTAGGTACCTACAGATACTATTACATAATTCACTTGGTCTAATATAAAAATATCACTTACAGCATCCATGCGTCAAGTAATGGGTTCTCGTCGGGGTTTCATCTGTCGCATGCGCGTCGGTGGATCCGCAGAAGGTGCTCACCTAGGAAGACTGCGTGCTCGCAACTCACTAGGCCCCTCACACGATGGTCATAATTACGCCGTTGTTCATTGCACTGGATATATAAAAAATTGGCCTCCTACAGGTAACATTAACTGTTTTTTAGTGTTTCCAGGTACCTATTCTAGTTTAACCATTAATTTAATCATATAAAACAAAATACATTCCTAAAAAAAAAAAAAAAAAAACAATTTATGGTGTGATTTTAATTGGACATACAGCTTCATCTCCGAAATATTATTCGAATTTACTAAATTAATTAGTTAATTATCCGAAATATTATTCGCGCGGCGTTTGAGCCACGTGAGGAAGTGTTAACAAAAACACGAGGGGTGTGTCGCTTCGTCTTAACCGACTCATGGCCAATGACGCCCCAGGCGCGTCATAAGCAAATATCACGGGAGGCCATTGACGCACCTGGCGCGTCACATCGAACTTTCTTAAAAACAGATTAAAAAAAAATCTATACCTAAAGAGAACTACCACTTTTTATCCTAAATTAAACATTGAAGTTGACAATACCCTTGGCCATTAATTTAGAATTCATATTTTATAAGTCAACACTGCATTCAGCTGAATTCGGTTTGACTGGAAGCCGGCCCCAATATAGTTGGGAAAAGGCTAGGAAGATGATGAAGATGATGATTTTATAAGTCACGGGTGGCAAACTTTTGGTAACAGTTTACAAACTTATATGGAGTGGAAGGAATTTCAAATTCACCACAATTATTAAACACTCGTACAAATGTTTAATAATTGTGGTGAAAAAGCTGATTTTTATTAGATTTATAAAAAAATAAATCTAATCAAAATCAGCGTTTTAGGTATCAAAAATTACTTCTTTGAGAACAATGCTTTAAAATATTTTTTGCTGCACTACAATCAGGCTCTGTCTTATTTTTAATGGGCGACTTAGGTTTCTTCTTAGATATTCTTACTTTAAATTTTAAACTTTGTTTTCTTTTTCTCACATTCCTCTTCTTCAATGCTAGTGTCTGAATTATAATTTTTACATTAACTATTGGTCATGGTACATGGTCTCATGAATTTACGCTTCTTTGCAAAATCGATTGACTACATTCAAGAAAAACATCATTTTCTTTATTGTTATCTTATTTGTTAATGTTCATGCTTTTTAGTGAATACTGCTTGACTACATTCAGGAATTTCATCTCCTTGCTGATTATCTACAAATAATACGTTATTATCATAAACAGATGAACTAATACAAAAATGTTGACCACCCCTGTAACATTTTCTAAAATAAATAAATCCTACCTTGTGAGGCGATATTTCCTTTAAATACCAACGAATACGAATCGAAGCAGACAAATAACTTTTTCTCTTAGCAGATCGACGCAAGATAACTGCGAAATACGCATAAAACATCACAGGGGGCCAATGAGGCTCTAGGTGCGTCATCCTAGATGTAGGCCCATGACGCGCCTCGAGCGCGTCATCGTCCAATGTTCGGGGCCTGGCTAAAGTATGCATGAAATGACGGTGGCAATGAGTCGGTTAAAACTCAAAAAATAATTAGATTGTTAACTTAACATTTCATCACAAAATTATTTCAATTGTTAACAAAACTTAATATTTACTATGAGTTCTATGTCTTAAAAACATAAAGAAAACATAGTTTTATTTGTGTTGGCATATCAGATCTTTTTACAGGTATGCAGATGGATCGTCCCATTCAGGAAGAGCTTGATACATCTCATTGTTGTCTGGTTGCGATTGGAAGACTACAGGTATGTTTTACTGGTTTGTGAAAAAATATTAATAGAACTTGTAATAAGTGAAATACTTAAATGAGTTTATATTTGTTGTTAATTTTTGTAGGTGACGTCAACACCAAACTCTTCAGAGAACAGTTTATGTAGCGGTGGAGTAGAGTTTGTTTCGCGTCATTCAGTCGACGGTCGCTTCACGTTTGCCGATCAACGCGCAACACAGGTGGTCGGGTATGCGCCTGCCGATCTACTGGGGAAGCTCTGTTACGAGTTCTATCACCCGGAGGACCAACAGCACATGAGAGATAACTTTGACCAAGGTTATTTGATTTTACTTACATTTTTGTTGCAATAGAGGAATTTCAATGATTTTATTTATTTTTGCACTACAACGGTTTAAACGTTCGTAACTATCCAGCCCGAGATGTGACCCAAACAAGCAGGCAGCTGGTTTGCATCTTAATTTTTGATCTAATTAAAGCAAAAGTTGTAATAACAAAAAAAAAAAATATTAAGTTTATATAATCCGTGTCACTAGTGACATTTCAATCACTTTCGATTAATAGCTGTTTGTTTGTCGAATTTTATATTTTATCACTACTAGTTTGCGTTTCGTTAAAATACCGAGAGTTACCGTAAAATAAGTGATGTACCTATGTATAAAAAAACAATTAGATATACCAAATTGTTATTGACTTTTTAGAATTACATGCAAAATGTACCCTACTGACAGATTTCCTGCCAATAACCATGGTAAATTATTTGTTTCAGTATTGAAATTGAAAGGTCAAATCATATCACTGATGTACCGGTTTCGCACCAAAAGTAGAGAGTGGGTTTGGTTAAGAACTTCGGCCTTCGCCTTTTTAAACCCTTACAATGATGACGTGGAATACATCGTTTGTACTAACACACTAGCTAAGTATGTATTTAAGGTTATTTGTTTATATTAAGAATCGCCCAGTGGTCGAAAAACAACTGTATTTTTAAGCATTTTTATTTAAAAAAAAACAGCCAATTGCAAGTCGGAACATTCAGACGAAGGGTTCCGCACCATAAGCCGAAAAAACATGTTTCTTGTATGGGGCCCCCACTGAACTCTATACAAAATGTCTGAGTTCGGACGGTACAAACTTTAGGGGGTGATAGTTTACTCTATCTTATCACTAAAACCATTCTACATGTGGGGTCTAAATCCAACGCCCTCTGAATGGCAGCCATTTTTGTATTTTGATTGACCTTTTCTATATATATGTAGTCTTTATTTAAAGCAATTTGTAGCTACAAAGGTCATAAATAAAATCTGACCCGCTTTCCGAAGAGTGGCGGACAGTAACCGAAATAGTTTCAAACTAAGGGGAACAATATGACCTTTTATTGCATATAATTATTTAATTAAAAATGACGGAGAAAAATTTTGAGCATTGTTTAAAAAAAATAAACGGTTCAGATGATTTTATGGTGCACGGATGAGCCAATGTTCAATGTTCATACATTTTCTTGTTGTAAACAAATTCATTGCGTTCGCGTTCTGACTCACCGCCCTCCGCGCAGTGGTTCGTTAGCTATCTAATGTTTTATCGACTATTTTCGTCGCCCGGCACTATACCGAGGACATGCCGGACGTCAGCCTAACGTCATTCTGATTTAAATAATATTCAGTTAACCTTTACAGCAATTATTTACCACTTAGAAATCAAGTATAGTAAAAATAACTGGGAGTGGTTTCTTTTTCTCGTACTCATAAATTACTCTCTCGATCGATAATAAGTCCTTAAAAGTATTTGTTTATCGAATGTCCCATCTCTAATATTAGTTCCTTGGACGCTCACGTTGCTATCAGCGCCAAAATGGCGTCAAAATCAAACGTCTTCATTTCGACATCGATAGTGAAGTCCAGCGAACTTGTATAATAGAGGTCAGTTATAGCGACAAAAAAAAATACACACTAAAAAGTCTGCCTATTATGGTTCATGAGATACAGCCCGATGACAGACAGATGGACGGACGGACAGCGGAAGTTATAGAGTTCCGTTGGTTACCTTTGGGTACCGAACCCTAAAAATAAATATTTCTGCACTCCTCTCGTTACTGGAGACTGACTGACTGACAGACAACGCACAGGCACCAAAAACAAGTACTATGATACTTTTCTAGGCTGCCTTTTTGTTACATCTTGCCTGTCTAATGAAAATCTAGATGACCTCCCGAAGGATAACCAACGGAACCGTATTACTAAGCCTCCCGCTGTTCGTCCGTCCATCCGTTTGTCGGTCGGTTGAAATTTTCAGTGTAGGATTTCTATTGCCGCTATAACGTTATAAAAAATTAAAGAAGTTCCTGTACGAAAACTTTTTTTTTTTCGGGTTATGGTGGTATGGTGCAAAATCTTAAAATACGCATACTTATAAGATATTTGGTCGGTCAGATACTAAATAGATGTGAAAAATTAATTAACCTTTTGTCTGATTGCAAACTATACTAACTATACAGTACATATAATTAATCACGGGTGAGCATAAAAAGCGCACGAAAGTTTTATATTGAAGGGGGGCCACTATAAGATCCAGCTCCACCTAAAAATATAGCTAGGGTCGCCACTGTAGGTTTTTCGCTGTTCCTCATAGTTTCGGATTGCTATACACGCACACTTCAAAAATTCATTGTACATATTGATTTTATAACTTTTTAACATTTCTGACTTAAAACCTGTTTGTGTTCGTAGCCGGTCGCTAGGAAGTACAACCGGTGAAGCGGCTCCAGAAGAAAATTACGATTACCATCTACGTCACCGTGACGTTTACCAAGCACAAGCGCCGAACCTTCATCAACAACACCACGCCCCACCAGGTAATTAGTGTTAGATTACAAATGAGGGTTTTCTGAAATGTAGAGCACAGGTGGCAGCACTGAGACGTCAGTCCTGAACCTTTTGTTAAGTTGACGTCGACGTCATGTAAATGGCAAAGTCACTTTTTGAATGAATAGGCTCGCCTATGTTGCACCATCTAGTGGAGTTAAATACCCTGAAAACCCTCATTTGGTTCTATCCGCACATAAAGCTTTGAAAAGATTTTTTTGGACTCGTTTAAGAAATTTATTTATTTAGTACATGGAGGACTTACATCTAATAAAAACAGACAAAATAGGAAACAGTAGTCACCAGCAAGCCAATAACAAATCCACACGTATAGACATAATGTAAATTATGGTGTGAGCACAAAGTTTAAATGAAATGCCTTTTCGTCTTTCATAATCTTCGGTGTTCGTTTTTAGGGGAATTACACCCTTTACCGCACAGTTTAAATACGTGTTTATTCATAATCATAAGCCTTACTTGTGGTTATTTGTGTTTGTACCAGTGACCGGCGGCGGCGGCGTGGGCGCCCGGTCGCCGGGCGAGGCGGGCGTGGCAGCGGCTGCGCCCGCGCCGCCCTACGCGCCGCACTACGCGCCCGAGTACTCGCCGCACCGCCCCACTAACACCCCGCCGCACACCACGTGGACCACCCTGCGCACCGTAAGTATTTCATACTCTGCATTTACCCAAAATTCGTTGTTTTTTTTTTACTACCATCTATATTCGTTTTAACAGAGCGGTGGAGGCGGCGGCGAGAGCTACGCGTACAGCGGCGAGGCAGCGGGCGGTGCGGCGGATGCGTCGCCGGCGCGCTCGCCGCCCGCGCCCGCCTACCTGCCGCCCGCCGCGCACTACCACCACAACCACCACCCGCACCCCTCGCACGGTGAGTACGGTCTCATGTGCTAGCCGCATGATGCGGTGCGCCGCCGCACCGTCATCAACACGGACGGTGCGGCACCGCAGCGCAACGCACTTTACCCCGGTGCGCCTCTCACCGCCTCATCTCTCAAGTCGCGGTAAGTACTGTTGCGGTGCGATGCCGCACGGTAGCCCAAGGTCGTGTAGTATTATTATAATGTATATTACATTTCCTTTATTCACTTAAAATTCCTATAAATTACATTTTTAAATATTTAAAAAAATATATAAAAATCATTTAAAAATATAAAAAATAATAGCCCACCGGTATCTGGAACAGAGTCCAAGCTACCGGCGGTCTGGGCTCCAGGGAGACGAACCTCCTAACAATGCCATGTCCAGAAGTACCGCTTTGTGAATCAAGCCCTTGATCCAGCTGCCTAACGAGAGCCTCCTGAGGTGTTGGTCAAGGCTCGTGGCTATTAATCTGTTGGTTGTCACGACGGTACAATGATTGCACAGTCCTCTTCCCACATGTCGACAACCTCGCGAGCCAAATCAATATACTTGATTTGTTTATCTTTCTCGGCTTTCACGAGGTTCTCGTCATGCGGCACGGTCATGTCTACAGTCATTGCACGCCTCACTATTCGGTCCACCACCACTATATCAGGCTTAAGTCGTGTCAGTGATGATAGACCGATCCCAGTACAATGTGATGGCCATTATCGAGAACTGGGTTGGGCTCATATCTATAGTACGGCACTTCCGACTCCACAAGAGAGAATTTCAGAGCAAGTTGATGTGCCTATGCAAGTATTCTCCGTTAGCTTAACCAGATATAATGTAGCGAATTGATTCTCCCGGACGGTGACATGTCCGACATATATTATTTCGACCGGGCCGTCCTTCACAATAAATCTCCGGCAGTTGGTCATGATAACTTCGTCCATAATTGCACAGACAAAACCTTCGGTTTCTCCAAAAAACTGTATGTTATATTATTATTATTGATGATCTCCGAGGGAACTGTTTACAAATGATGTTTTTGAATGGAATTGATAAAACGCGTGCCTATCAATAGTAAAAAAAAAAACTCTAGTAGTAGAAAAGAACATGCAGTATTTCAATTCGAAAACAACAGTGTTTTGTTTTTATTTTTTTAGGAAAAATTTATAGTATCAATATTCAGGGTACTTCCCCCCTTCTGATTTTCCATCCGGTATGAGATTGAAAAAAGATTGTGAAATTATCTGCGAACTAGTAATGTGTTGTGTGTTAATGTCGGCGGCGGGCGCTGTGTTGCAGGCATGTGGTCGTGGCAGGGCGGGGGCGCGGGGGGCGCGGTGGGCGCGGGCGCGGCGGAGGGGGCGCACGCACCGCACGAGCTGTCCGACATGCTGCAGATACTGGACCAGAGCGGGACTGCCACCTTCGAAGATCTAAACATAAACATGTTCAACTCGAACTTTGAGTAAACTTACTTGTATAAACTTTACTTCACTCGTGAATCTAAGTACTGAGGTGATGCTGCGCTTTCAACGATGACGTTAATTGCGATGTCAAGGTTGTATAAGTTTCTGCATTTCTCATTTACTTCAGCGAAGTACAGATTCTCAGAAACGTTGGCCTACGTAACTTTAATATTTCGATTGTAGAGTCAGGTTCAAGATATTGCTACTTAATTATTCTTAGTAATATATAGTGAGGTGTGACATACTTTTGATACAATGTCGACAGCTCTGCTGAAAATATGAAGATTATGACTTTAGTTTAAGCAGTGCCTATAATTAGGATATCAAAAATGATTATTAAGATAGTTAGAATATGTAAATAATTGTCGCAGTAACGTGAATGCATCATTTTGTTCAAAATCGTTCTTATAACTCTTGTATTATTTTTATCTACTGACCTTAATCGAAATATTGGAATCCGTAGCTGCGTAGAGGTAATTCTGCATAGTCTTATCTAATTTCATAGTTATTACATTTAGCTGGGCTACAGTTGAATGTTTATTTTATAACTGTGTAAATAGTGGACCTCTTCTTTGGCAGCTACCTTTATTTGATCAGAATGTGCGTGGAGATTTGTAACCAACATTTGACTATACAGAGTTAGCTTTACTGGTACATCGTTCTTGTTAGTTTCCGTGAAATCGCGTATTTATTATCATATACAAAGGTTTACGCGATTTCCGTTCAAATGGTGCAACTAGCAAAATTAAGTTAAATTGTTTTGTAATAAGAATAACGTTATAGGTTGTATTTTAAGTTATGATTAAGACTCATTAGGAATAAAGAAATATCACTAAGTATTATTTTTTTAAACAAAAAAACTGACGTTTTCGATTATAAGCACTATTCACCATTCCACTAAACTGTCACTTTAAACTGTCTGCTCGTTGTTGAGCGCTGGCGACAGGCTAAGTAGTCGGCCGCTGCACGAATGTTGTGACCTTATCGATTTCAGGGTCAATATGGTCTTCCATCAAAAGTTAACTTAATATAAGTACGAAAAATATTGTTCTACCGGAGCTCAGTTTGGGGGGTCCGTCTCTATATTCTCGATACACAATATTACCCTCTAAAAAGAAGTAAAATATTCATTAATTAGTAATCTTGAGTGTTCCGCTAACGACTTTAAAATTTAGAAGTAATGGAACCCTACATGTACGAGTCTGACTTGCACTTGACGGTTTTTTTTATTTATTTATATTAGGTCCACTTTTTTTGGAGGCCAGTATTTTTCTATAGCTTGACGGTGTAAGCAATGTTGCAGCAGCCGCCCGGATTTTATGAAAATATAGAAATAATAGTGACGTAATCGCTCGTGGTACTAATTAAAATTTTAACATCATTTTTTTTGAAATTCAAAAAAGTTTCTGTTACGAAACCAAAGACATGCTTGCATTATGAAGCCTTAATGCTGGAATTGGACGTAACATATGAATGCGAGCCGAAAAGATATCGAGCTAATGCGGCGGCGCATAAGTATCTTCGCAATCCTTTTATATATCTTCAACCGTGTGATAACTGGAACGCAGGTTGATCTTTTGCTACAGTAGCTAATAGTGGGTTATTCACATCTACATGTATTGTGTCGTACCACGAAGTTTTATATCGATAGACGCAGTGGAGGGAGAGATAAAACCAAGCATTCCTTCAAAATGGTTTTACTAGTTATGTGTATGCTTCCTTTTTTATTTACATATGCCAGGCTAGAAGATGTAATGTTATCAGATATTTTTATCGTTAAATAAGACTAATACTTGTTTCTGTTGGTTAAAAGTGTACACTATCCTAGCCAGGTGTTAAATTTCCTTGAAAAAAAAAAAATATAAGCAAGAACTGCTACCGAACAACATCGATCTCCACCGACCACGTTACCTAACTAGTTCTGAACTAGCCATCTTTAGTGCTGGCATAAGAGATGCAACTGCTGAAAGAACCCCGTGACTCATATGTATTTATCGAAGAATAATCATAAAATCATCTATACAATTCTCCTAGTTCATATTTACCGAATATGAATCTTCATGAAACATGATATTTGCCACCAATTCTATCCTGGAGAGTAGCCTTGTGTGTCCTGAGTTGTATCTTGTATGGATCAAAATTTTGGGCCATTTATTCTACGGCTACAAACTATCGCTGAAAATGGACCTGTCATAAGTTTTTACAAAGCTTATCGAGCTTTTTTTGTATATGCATATGTCAAGTGCAAACGTACATTTATAATCAACAATAATAAGAGGAATTTTAAGATTTTTTCTTATGTAAATGCGAACTGTATGGTGCTGAATCTCTAAAGGTTGATGATTTCTTCGATAAACACATATCTGTGACAGACGCGATCTTTTGTTTTAAAACTGTTATAGTGAGCTCCGTTTTCCAGAAAAACTTAGATATTTTGAGTTTCACGGGCTACCTTAAATAAAAAATAGTTAGCTCAATTAATTTTAAAGAAGCAATTATTGCTTTATAATTAGACAGTTCTGCCAAAATGTACCAAGCACAAACTTTGTTTTAATGCACCGCATACAATCCTGCGAACACACTTAAATAGACATACAGGAATAAAAATTCTTTTATGAGGGTTAAATCAGAAATACCCAAAGTTAGCTCTGGCAAAAATGTGCGTGCGCGAACTTCTACTACGAAATCTTTGCCAATTGCCGGTAACTATAATATGGATTCAACATTTTGACAGAGCTACGTCCAATTCTCAAATAAGAAAAATCTTTTCAAATTATACCTAATTTAAGATTATAATGGATTATATTTTATGTAAGTAATGTATTAAGAAACTTGTTTTATGAGTAAATAATTTTTTATTACTTTTAATTGGTTGAATAGGTATATCTGAATTTTGTAAAATGAATTTTTCATTAAAAATTAACGATATGGACATACTGTTTTATTCACTAGCGACCCGGCCCGGCTTCGCACAGGTGCAAATTATTATTCAGCCCAAACTTACGAAGTAAACAATCTAATCATCTGATAGGTACCTGCCTTTCATCATCAACTCAGCAACATAAGATGATGATTACTAGGCAAAATGCCTATGTGTGCCTATAAAATTTGGAGACCAGGATCCCATTATCAGATCCTGACCTGAAGACCATTTATGAACACATGGGAAATATACTGTTTCAAACAATGCCCATAAAATTTGAGGGATGCGATTAATTTTCCTGGAATCTCATGATCAGATCCTGACTTGTACCTTCAATCATCAGCTCAGTAACATGAGATGATGTACATATTCCTATATTTGAGGGTTGTCTTCGTTTTCCCTGACATCCCATCATTCGGTTCTGACTTGGTGACAATGAGACCACCTCAACCTATGGAATTTAAAAAATGTTCTGATAATCGGTCCATAACTGGCGGAGCAATCGGTGAACATACATAAAAATTAAAAACAAAACAACAAAGTAAAAAATAACTTGTTTTTTTTTTATTTTTCACTTTTTAGTGGTACGCAGCACAAACAGTGTTCCTGCGTGATGTTATGTTATGAACTGGTGTAAATAATCACAGACAAAGACATGCGATTTCAGAAATCCGGTCCATTTGCTATCATTTATTGAAGAGTTCTGTTGCCTACCTCCGAAGTTCTTCATCAGATCTTCACCAAATGTAAATGGGACTAGTCCGAGAAAACACTCTTCCAAACAAAAAAAAGAATCATCCAAATCGGTTAACAATTGGCGAAAATATCGCTAAACAAACATTTTTCATGGGTCCCATCATCAGGATCCTGACTTATACTTTCCATAATCAGCTCAGCAACATGAGATGACCAGGCACAAATATCTGAATTGCGTTAGAAAGTTTATGAAAACCATTGTATGTGCTTATAAAATTTGAGGATTTCCCTCGATTTTCATGGGATCTCATCATCAAATTCTAACTTAGTGACAATGGGACCACCTCAGGAGTATAGGCTCTCGAATAAAAAAAATATATTTTTTAAAATTGTCCAGAATTGGCGGAGAAATCGGTGAAAATATATAAAAAAATATACATATAGCCGAACATAGAACCTTCTCTTTTTTGAAGTTGTTTATATCATAAACTTATAGATTTTCCTGTAATATAGAAGTAAATACCTATTATTATCTGTATTTTTCCCAGTGTTAGGCTCGGTAGTTTCGGAGATAAGGGTTAGGGTATATTTGATTGGAGCAGCTTAGTTAGTTAGAGTAGCTTACTTTTATTTTACTAAAAAACTCCTTTTTTTTTTAATATGACAACACTTGTCTTCTGAGCAGAGTAGCCGTTGCCAACGTGTTTCTGAAAATCGATAGTCCGGAATTCCGCATCAAGGCAGAAATTTTTTTCAAGAAATCTATCCGGGATGATGAAGGGATATCGTATTACTCCCTTTTTTATTATCTTTAGAATATAATGGAATAGAGTGATTTTTTATTTGCAAAGAATGTAGGTATATCATACATAAGATGTTACAAATATTAGGGTTCCTTGTACATTCTGCCTTTAAGGCATGCAAAAATTCACGATAAGCATACCATTAAAACAAAGTTTAAAATTTAAATTTAATTTAAACTAATTAATATATAACTAAGTAGGTACTTAATTTAACAGCCAAAAAGTCTGTTACGGAAAAATAGCATTTATCTGTAAGTAATTTTGTAAGATGTTTTTTAAATATTCTAAGCGGTTGCTTTTTAATATTGTTTGGAATTTTATTACATACAATAGGTGCCATACAAATAAAACTTTTTTTCAACAACGATGTTTTATATGCACCTGTATACAAGGAGTTTTGGTACTGAGATCTTAAAGTTGTAGTTCTTTTCCTAGTATCCCTATTGAATGACTTTTTCACGAAATAACCATTCAATAGGGCTTCATGAACTTAAAGAGCTTTATTGATGATTAAAATGGTTATAATTCTTTAGACAAATACGCGTTACGGTCGCGAATCTTATTTTGTTCAACAAACATGTAGGGCTTCATTAACTTAGAGGGCTATATTGATGATTAAAATGGTTATAATTCTTTAGACAAATACGCGTTACGGTCGCGAATCGTATTTTGTTTAACAAACATGTAGGGCTTCATGAACTTAGAGGGCTATATTGATGATTAAAATGGTTATAATTCTTTAGATAAATACGCGTTACGGTCGCGGATCGCATTTGGTCCACATACAGCTTCACACTGACCGGCAAATTGCAAAAAACAAAAATATTTGAATTTCGCGGGCTACCCAATGCATTGGATTTAACAGTTCTTACGTCGAAGCAAGGTACAATTACCAAGGCGCCACCAAGCGGTATTTTCGGGAATTTCACAAATTTTACAACCAATACAACCATAGAGGAGAGTAATATATCGGGTACTGACATGAGTGACAATGGGTCGTCGACGAATTTATCATGAACGAAATTATCGACGCGTTGATCAACTAGTTGAATTTGTCGACTAGTCCACGATGAAGTTTAACTTTGTAAACTTTGCGACTTAGCGAGACGTGTGACGTCTACGCTGAACGGCTCGACGAGCGTCTCGTAAAATTGAAAAAAAAAATGGTATGTGTGTCCTCAGAATATTAAACTTATTATGTAAGTAGGTAAGTAAGTAAGTTATATAAACAGTTAATTTTTTGAACATCCTTTCATCTTAGAACACAATGCATTATTACTCCAAAATGGAATTTGGCCCATAGAAATATCAACTCTTTTTCGCTATAGTTAGAGGTCAAATTAGTTTGCTCGTTCCTCGTCCACAGTTATTAGTTTTTTGGACGAATTAACTTGTATTACCTAAGTTCTCGTGTCGAATATTTTAGAAATAATCATTCTTTCGAACTACATGAACTTAGAGGGCTATATTGATGATTAAAATGGTTATAATTCTTTAGATAAATACGCGTTACGGTCGCGGATCGCATTTGGTGCACATACAGCTTCACACTAAACGGCAAATTGCAAAAAACATAAAAATATTTGAATTTCGCGGGCTACCCTGGAGCATTCACCTTAATGTAGTGTAGTCTCAGTTGAGCCGTCTACGAAATTAGTCCCCGTCGAATTGATCATTGTACGTAGACGGTCGAATTAACTAGTTCGTTCATTCAACATTCAACGCCCATCTCTAACTGTGACATTGACAGCCAGCCTATTTCATGGCAAAAAAATTGCGAAATCAATTCCAGCCTCAGAAAAAAAACTTATTTTGGAAACAATTAAACATAATTGATTGTGTAATCATTCAGTAATCGAATAGTGTTATAAGAATTTAGTTAGTGTGAAACAGCCATAATAAATATGGCTAGATTGGGAAAAACAGCGCAAGAATTTATACAGGACTCTTTTTCACCGATAATTGCAGTTTTGTGTAGTCCAAAAGTAGAAAATGTCGTGTCTAAGAACAATTTGTCTTTTACTGAAATGTTACTACCCTTCACAACAATGGACTGGGAAGGTATTCATCCGTTACTTGTTCATAGCCCTATTAGGGGTGTTGTTCGAAGCTGTGAATCAATCAGTAAATAATCAGCCTCTAAATTGTTGTATTCGCAGGCTCTATAATTTAATTTTTTAATCGTAGCTTTTAAGTAAGTTGTAATTATTGGGGGAGGAACAGAATTGCTCCTGAAATAACTTCACTACTTCAAGTTAAATCATTGTCCATAGTGTAGTTATTTAGTTTAAATTATATATTTCTTGCAATTTTATGTATACTGTGTATTAAAACCTTTGAGTAAGTATAATCACACTCAATGGGGATAGAATCTTTGTGGCATAGCCTCCCTGCCGCCATTTTAACTATTTTTCTCCAAAGCTGCAGCCCACAATCTGCGTCACATGCATTTATGAGTAGAGGACACGTCAACAAACAATAAATATTTGGAACATGGTGCCCTTAAGTAGGATTGCCAACAAACCAAATTACAAAAACTAGAACATAAGGTTGGAAAAATCAGGTCAATTCTGTTAAAAGCAGGATACAACAATAGAGTAGCAATAGTCAAATTAGTCTTTTGTGAATTTAAGTAAAATGAAATTCAAGTAGGTAAGACAATAATCATCAATCTTATTATATAAAATTCATCCATGCCGAGTGACTGACTGACAGAATACTGGTTGTAGAAAGCTGAAATTTGGAAAATAGGTTCCTTGGGGAGTGTAGCAGAGCACTAAGAGAGAATTTCCTGAAATTCCTATGAGAACAGAAAAACAGGATATGGCTGTATAAAGTTGTGGGCAAAAGCTAGTTAAAAAATAAAACAAACATCAACCTCTCACCAACTTACTACTTGTAATATCTTTTTATTTGTTTCTAGTAAATTTATTGATTTAAACTTTATGTACAATAGTGTTACATGGGCAGACTAAATGCAACAAGGCTTTCTCTATCAGTCAACATTTGGGTTAAAAAGTCTACATTGTGGTACTTGGTGGGTACACCTGTAAAACAAATAAATAAAATTTAAGTAGAGTTTTGTTAAGGAAAGAATATACAAATACTTTATATAATACAAATAAAATACATATGCTAAAATAATAAATATGATGATGTTTTATAATAATCTTTGTGATTAAGAGAACTCAAAATAATTATAACAAAGAATGACAGGTTCTTAAGTAGTGTTTTCGGATTTTACGCTTCAAAGGAAAATTAAAAATCCTATTGTTACAAACTAATGTTTTGAGTCACACCTTTCAACAAGCACCACTTTTGAGCATAATTATAATTAAGTCATTCTTAATTAAAGTTATGATTGTCACATGGTTACTTTACCTCCAAATATCGTGGAAATGTGATACTTTAGGGCACCATGTTGCTAACATTTTTTGTTTGTTTAAGGGTTCTTTACCCATATATAAATGTTTCATCGGGTGCCTCAACTTTGAGAAGAAATCTAAATGACAACTGTGCTACTTTTACTTTGATGGTCTATTCTTGACTCCTGTTCATTTCAGTTTCTGAGTTTTCAGTATATCTTCTCAGGGTCAGCTATCAAATGTTTGGTTCTTCAGTGTCTATGACAAATAAATATTATTTAATTTATTAATATAATAAATCATCATCTTCCTGTCCTTATCCCAAGTAACAGCGCCGCAGTGCAGCGGCTGCGGCGCTGAATAAGCTTCGTGGCTATTTTTGTCAGCGGCGTCGTGGAGGTAAATTTTGTGTCTTGTCTCTCATCTCGATTCCCAACAAACTCTTATCTAGCTGATGTCACCCTGTGAATATCTGATCCCGCAGAGCATATAATTTTCTATGGCTTGCTGAGTTATCTTCAACATACCTATGGACTGGAAAGTATCCATGTTCTTAACTTTATCCAATGCATTTGTCACCCATGTTGAGTAACTTACATCCAGCTGACTCACTTCTCGATATAGTGTCTATGCTATGTTCAGTAGCTGGTCCTGGATTTGAACGTTCATTGTCGCCCAACAATAGACATCTCAGTATACTAATCTACTTGAATATATGGCGGCAGACCCCAAAATTGACCGGCCTGGGGCCTGGTTATCGGAATCTTACATCGGAATCATGACGGAACTGGTACGTCCAGTTCCTTCATGATTCCGATGTGAGAGAGATGGAGCTACACAGGCGCGCGCCCATCGAGCGGTGCCCGCGCGTCTGTAGTGACACTACGTCATAGGTAGGCAACTTCTCATAACACAACACTATGCGTGCCGCGCGATCTTCCCGCTGGCTTCGTAAACAGGTTTGCGTCGCCGCTCGAGTTCGTGTCCGCGGCCTAATACAAAAAATACTTCGCGGCGGCGTGGCGCTCATATCTAATCCCACCCAAGTAGGGTCGGTGCAACACGTTTTTAAAAGCTTTTATTTAACTTGCAATGTATGTATGTTTGTTCAGATGGAATCTTACTACTCAATTTTGAAGCAGATATCTTTAACCGATTGAGCTAAAATTTTGTTAGTTTGGACGTGTGACGTCATTCTAAATACAATATGGCGGAACATCCAAGATGGCGGAATAGTTTTTTTTATGCACTTCTACAATTTGGGTATCAAATGAAAGGGCTTGTTGAGACTAACTCGAAATAACTAAAAAATTAAAAATAAATTAAGGGAAAAAACTTTTTTAAATAATGCTTTTATTTAAACGCTCGACGCTCTAAAAAGAAGAAAAAAAATTTTCCTTTAAAAGTGATCATAAAAGCTTGTCGCGAGGTTTGATTAATTAAATACACTTACACAAACCTCGCGACAAGCTTTAATGATCAATTTTACAGGACAATTTTATTTTCTTCTTTTTAGGGCATTTAAATAAAAGCTTTTTTTTAGTCTTTTACTCTTAATTTTTTCTTCCATTCTGTCCTATCAGCCTATTACTAACTCCCTTTTCTTTTATATCACTCCTCACACAATCCATCCATCTTTTCTTTGGCTTCCCTATCCCTCTCCATCCATGCACATTTGGGCATTTCTCAGCAAAGTGAGCAACTCGCGGTCTCAGGGCATTATTCCGAAAAAATAGGTCAACTAATAAATTATATTTCAGTTAACTTTGAACGATATATAGCTAGTCTGCCAGGATACAACATAAAACACCTATCTTTTAAAATCTATGTATCGGAAAAATATATTTTCGAAAAACCGTCCCCTTATGTGTCATGCTCTGATGTGCCTTTTATTAAGGCAATAATAATTCAAAGTGGCCCGAACCTACAAGTGCGCAGAGCCCTTGGTGCTAGTGAGAGTCACACTAACCCTGTTTTTTTTTAAATTTTAGGTCAATTTCGAGACTCAAGTGGAAACACATGTACTATTAAGAATTGGAAGTTAATTATAAGAGATGTAAATTGGAAGCCGTTACAACCTACAGACGCAAGGCGACAGTTAAACAATGCTGTGCTACACAACTACCATGACAAAACTGTATCGCTTGAAATAGGTAGGTATCGTGCCAGATGTTTTTTTATCTTTCACTGAATAATTTTAATAAGTGCATTCATACTTTTTGTTTGCAGATGGTCGGAAATTTGATGTTCCTCAATCAACATATTGGTTTGATGCCTGGAGGGAGACTTACTTAGAAGTCCAATTTCCTTCGGACCACGAATTTACGAAACATTTTGTATCTTGTATTATAGTAGGTACAACATTGGATGAGAATGTGATAGACAGTTTCAACAATTTAAATCAACAATATGCTCAGTTACAAAATTTTGCTCCTCCTAAATTACCTAAATGGTTCAACAGTAGCGTGTTGAAGACTTATCTTCTTCTTCACGATGTTTCGGTAGTTGCTAAAGAAAAGTAAGTACCTACCTAAGTTATATAATTACTGCTTACTATAAAAAAAATGTAAAAAAGTTATATTAATTTGTGCTATTTGTTACAGAGCAGATGCTGCATTTGAAACACTAAAACAGACATTTGGAGCAAATAACTGCTTTATGCTCTCAATTAACTCCAAAAGTACCTTAGATCAAAATGTTCCAACAGACTTGTGGGCTCCGTTTGTTAAAAGATCAACACAAGCTAATGTAATTATTTTATCGTCGTCCTTAAGATACTTAGGTATTTGGAGCAACTAAATATTTATTAAATCGTTTTATTTTTCCAGAATGAAATGTCTTCTTCACTCACTAACCAGCCTACCACACCAGCTGAACCACAACCAGTATTCCCACCGCCTGCAGCAAATAATATGTCAGGTTGTTGTTATTATTATTATTGCATTATTTTCTAAGTTTTTGAATAATGACGAATAGTAGGTAATCATAAATTGTAATTTTTTGTGAGTCCCATGTAGATACTGGGTATATTGTATTTAGTTGACTTGAATCAAGTTTCAAGTCTATTAGCCCAAGGATTAAGATTTTTTCTACAAACTTCTACACCTTATTTCACAATCATCTTCAAATAGAATTGAAAACTCTTTGTTTTGTACGCCATATGTATGAATGTATATAAATCGGGCTAGTTTCCTCGACTTCACAACAAAGCGCGTATTTTGCGTGCAGGTAGAACAAATGTGTCATTCGATCCACCCCAGCTCCCCAAAGATTTGCAAAGTAATCAGCGACTACCGGCCACTTTAAAAGCAGATGTGCTGCTGTTCTATCCTCCTCCATACACGCTCTGTAGAGTGGACTGTGACATAGAGATGTTTATTAAAAGACCCGTGGTCAGTTGTGACACCTGTGACTGTCAGTTTTAGGGCTTGTTTCGTGAATCGGCCATCAATAGATGGAATTGCCTCGTTGGCTTGCCTACACTTATCATGGTCAACCCATAGCTGATGTTTGCCTCCAATGGTAAAAGAAGTGGCACGATGGGTTCAGGCCGAGTTCGTCTGCAGCATCGTTGCTTCGGGATTCGCCAACCCTTGAATGGTTACTTTGTTGTATCTACTAACCTGGTAGAGATGGATTGAGTGAGGTGCCATCGTTAAGTGTCATTACAAGCTTCAATTTTATCTCTATAAAATGCATTGTCCGGAAGATTACATTTATCCGGGCACGAAATGTGCCTAGGAACGAAGTTGCTGGGAAAAGCTTGTTTGAAATAATAATTTAAGTACAGTGGAGTTACACTTGTGGGACTTGTTCATTAAGCATTGTTCTGTTTATTTAATTACAGATGACACAGTTACTTCTTCAATTAATCCAGAAGCAGCTCATCCACTAACAACTACTGAACCAGATGTTTATGATAATGCTAATAGTTTACAGGTGATACAAACAATATTTTTAAGTCATAGAGGATTATTATTATTATATCTAGCCCGAACTGTCCCACTGCTGGGCAAAGGCCTCGCTCCATTCTTTCCACCGTTCCCTGTTCTATGTCTCTTCTTGCCGATGAAAGATCGTGGTCTGCCGCGACCTCGTCTCGCAATACTTATCATAGTAATATAAATTAAATTTATAATTTTCAGACACATTCATTCTCAGGAAGTTCCGAAAGCATGAATATCGCTGGTAAAGGCTTAGATTATTCAACAGAAGTTCATGGCACGGCTTTGAATGCAAATGATATTGATGGCATCAAGAAATTTTTGCAAGAGTATGCCACTAAGGCATTGTTGCCTTACATGGAAAAACAAATACTACAGCTATCTGAAGTTGTGAGTTTTATTTTAATTTTAGTATTTAACTTCATGTACAAAGTAGGTACATAGATAGATACGCAACTATATCTTAGTAATACCTATATCGTAATAATAGCTTTTATAAACGTAATGAAAAGAAAGGATTAATTAGTAAAGCAACCAGCTGAAAAGCTGTGTACTATAATGGTTTTGTTTTAAATAATTTCTGCTTAGACTGCTATACATAGGTACTTATACGATGTGTGATTAAAATGACAAATCGATATCACGCCTAACTTAGGCCGTAAGATGCTAAACTGTGGAGTAAAAGCCGCACAACAGACGTTGTGCGGCTTGAAAAAAATACAACTAGCGCTTCCGAACATACTTCAAATATAACAATAATAAAATAAAAAATTCCAGGTTGCAAACAGAAAAGGTGTGAGTAGATCGTTACTATCAGCCACGAAACGGTGGTTTGGCACTGGCAAGGCTGGCAATACTACAGGCAACAGCACTGTCATGTACGTGTTCACCAAAAGAAAACCACAAGCAGCACTTAAGTCACCAATATATATTTATTAACAATTAATTTTAGATATACAACGGACTGTCCTGAGTTACAACTGCGTCGATTGGGCGACCTCTGGTTTATGTGTCGGCAATGGCAGCGTGCGTTTGATGCATATCATACCGCGAAGAGAGAATTTTACGCCGATAGTGCTTGGCTTTGCTACGCGGGTGCGCTTGAAATGGCGGCGATAAGTGCGTTCATGGCCGGTGATTCCAGTAGGAAAACTCACGGCTACATGGAAGAGAGCATTGTAACTTATCTGAATACCTGTAGGTGAGTAGTGTCCTTCATAATAGCATTCGCAAAGTCTACCAGCCTGCATAAAATAGTAAAATTAGCCTATAATATTCCCACTGCTCCATAGGCCTCTCCGTGAGAGGGAATGGGCCGTAAGCGCAACACATTTCTTCGAACTTTAGGTTCTGAGTAATGCCTGTTTCGTAAGCTTTAAACCCACGATCATCATCTTGTAAGTCGCGGCCATTACCACTGAGCGACCACTGCTATTAACTGCATAACAATGTACTGCTTTTTTATCAAACATGCCAATGAAGCTTGTGAAAATTTATATACCAATTACCAAAATACAAGGCTGATAAGAAAAATTAAAACGAAAGCCATATTACTAAGCCTCCTCTGTGTGTCCGTCAATCTGTTACAACTTACAAATACCCAATACTTCATCATCAGCCGAAAGACGTCCACTGCTGGACATAGGGAGCGTGCAGAAACTATAGGTGGCAGTAAAGAAATGTCACTGTCAAGTATGTTTCAAGTATAAAAATCCAAATAGCTATGCTAGATGGCACAGTCTTCTTCGCGCACGTTCCCCTAAACTGAGCGTGCAGGAACCACAGGTGGCAGCACAGAAGCGACAATGTCAAGTATTCTGACCCTTAAAATCTCGAATATGCGACACTAGATGGCATAGTCAACGCCGTGCACGGTCCCTATAGGGCTCTCCCAAATTTTGTGGGGGTTTGCCTTTGCTAATAGTTAAACTGTTGAAATTTTTAATTTGTCTTACAAAGGCAAAAAATAAATACACAAAATTATTAAAAAGAAAGTCGGCGTTTCTTTTGTTGGAGAGCCTATTGTAGACTAGATTGTTTTTATATCCTTAGGTTAGGCAACACAGACAGTAAGCGAAAATTCTATCAATATATTACAGGATGGTGCAGTATGCTGTAAGAGCCACTTTACTGTCCGTGCTGTGCTTAGGTGGCTCAGGATTGCATGGTGAGGCAGCTAAACAATTGATCCGTATGACGTCAGAGGATAGCGACTTGCGTAGTGCAATGTTACTGGAACAAGCGGCGCTATGTTTCTTATCCGTCTCTGCATCTAAAGGCATGTGCAGAAAATATGCATTCCATATGGTATTGGCGGGTCACAGATTCTCAAAAGCAGGCCAAAAGAAACATGCATACAGATGTTACAAGCAAGCTTACCAGGTGAGATTTTTATGCACCTATTTCTGTTTAAACAGCGAAGTAAATAATATAAACAAAATTAAGAGCCCACAATTATTCTATTTTTTAAGAATTCCATTCAATAAAAATTCTAATTATGATTGTAGTTTTTATTTTTAAACGTTTTATATGTTAAACAATATCTTACGACAGCCAAAACTTTTTGCTGTAGGTACTGACTTTGTTTTAAATACAGTGTTTTAAAAATCGTGCCATGTAACTACATTTTGTCATACAACTCTGTCAAGAAATTTTCTTTTTATGTTTTCTACCAAATAAAAACGGGTGCCACGAAGTTGAAATTAGAGTTAAAAAAAAAGAAAGAAGTCGGCCGGAGCCATATCTGGTGAATAAGGTGGTTACTTGATGGTATTTGTTAGTTTCTGGTTAACAATTCGTTCACAATGATGGCCTTGTGCGTAGGCGCATTATCATAGTGAATAATCCAAGAATTTTTCTTCCACAAATGTAGCCTTTTTCGTCTAATTTGCTCTCTTAAACGCCACATAACGCTCTAATAATATTCTTTAAACACACTTGCTCAAAAAATGCCTGTATACATTGTTCGAAAGTTAAAAATGACTCACTATCCGTGGAAAAATAAATACCATAGATAGATACGATGCGCCACCGGTACATGGTGGACATTCCACCCACACGCACAAAACGTTTTGGGAACACATTCATAATGCGTACAGCTAAGGAGTGGAATTCCCTGCCGGAGTCTGTTTCCTGATAGCTACAACCTGGGAGTCATTAAGTCAAGAGTGAATAGGTTACTTCTAGGCAAGCGTGCTCCATCTTCGACCACATCATCGCTTACCATCAGGTAAGATGGTGGTCAAGCGCGTGCCTATTAATAGTAAAAAAAAAAAAATACTCTCCCCTAAGTACCTACTTTACCGCACGCTCCATACAACGGAGTGTGCGGTAAGTAAGTACTTACGTGCCGTGCGTATCCTTGACGGATCTTTTTTTTAAATAATTAACACGATGCGGGACGGTAGTGACTTTTTCATATTATGCGCAACGGCAGTAAAATTGCCCATACAAATTACCACCACTGCTATATCAGTACTGCTCTAAAGCAATACCAAAGAATAATAAATGAAGACAGTACTTTCATAGCCGTAAGCCGGTTATAGCCGTAGTGTCATATTATTATGCCTGCATGGTATGTTACAATTTAAATTTCAAATTTAAACTTGTACGGTGATGCCCGTACTGTCATTTTATATTATCGAAAAATGTGCTGCTAATGCAGTGCGTCCCGCATTGTGTTAATTGACATAATTAATTGAGAAGCCGAAGCCGACCCCAATATAGTTGGGAAAAGGCTAGGCAGATGATGATGATTACTGAAATAATTATTAACATAATTATATTCAACTTTCCATGGCGGGAGAATAGCGTATACCACAGCTTAAAAATGACCCCACAAAAAACTAAAGTTCATTCATTTTAAGTAGGTAAGTACTTTAAATTCAACTAAATAAAAAATGGAACATCGGAAAACGAATGTTTCAAGTATTTTGAAGTTCAGTTTAAAAATATAATATCATTAGGTCCATTAGGAGGTTTGATCATTCAGCTTAATAAGCTGAATGATCGATCCTCCTTGGAAGCGCTCTTGCTCAATAGGTTTGTCGCAATTTAATACTAAAGAGAAAATGAGACAAAGATGAGACATGTAGTTCTAATTTTAAATTTGCAAATTCCCCCTTTTATACTGCAAAGCTTGTTGCGACTTTCCGATTGATATCTAAAAACAAGAAGTTGTACTCTTTTCTCGTAAATGTGTTGTAAAACGTTGGATGATACACGTGCGGATATTGATATTTACAACCTCGTGACTGGTAAGCCTTCGACTTCGTCTCGGGTTTACATTAGTCTACTCGTTTGTAAAAACCAACTTACCGTACTAATATCACAAAAAACTATTAGTGTTTGACACTACACCTCGATCGTCAAAGAATCAACATGAAATTGACTTTTGATCGACTTTGGCGTGGTTTTTTTCAGTTTCGGATCAGTTGGAAGGCGCCACTCCGAAGCTTGTTGACTAGTTGTATGTTAAACTCGTAAATCCACGTCTCAACACCAGTAACAATGCGTTTCATGAATGTTGGGTCGGAATTGTCTCGCTATAGCATGTCTTCAGCGACTCTCTCTCAGGTCTTTTGAGACTAGCCGAGCGGCAACATATTTCATACCCAAGTGATGAACCTATTTAAAATTATACGGACCGAATCGTGAGATACAGAAAGTTCGGCGGTTATCTCTTTCAAACTAGAATGAGGATTTTTAGTCACTATTTCCTTCAGTTGCAGACGTTGACGGCCTACCAGAGCGAGGCAAATCTTCCATCACAACTCGACCGTTTTTGAACGCTTTGTAGGTACCACTCATAAGCACGTGGTTTTGATAAAGTCGACTAAGCCTTCTGTAACATTGTCAATGACTCCGAACGCGAAATTCCATTGTATTGCATTATTTCTTTTTGTTCGATGTTTTTGTCCATTATGAAATTCGCAATACGCACTGGATAAATACCTAACTAAAATAGCACTGTATTTAATCTAAATAACAGATGTTACTCAAACTCCGCGTCAAAATGGAAAACAGCTGTGCTAATCTAACAAAAACAAAAAAATGAATTTAGAACCATAAACAAATCATCTATTCCGAAAACTTTTTTGACTGAATTCAGAATGTAGGTATGTCGTGGAGGCGACAGTAAATATAGTATTAGCTGCAACCGGCAGGTGTACGAGAGCAGCGGCTGGCGCCTGGCCACGGACCACGTGCAGTTCGCGCTGGGGCGGCTGGCGGGCGCGCTGCGGCGGCCGCGCGACGCGCTGCGCTGGCTGCGTGCGCCGCTGGCGCCGGCCGGCCCGCAGCCGCCGCAGCAGCAGGACGCCTTCCTGCGCGAGTATGCGCTCGCGCACCAGGTCTCACTACCTTCCAAATACAGCTTGCATCCATACTCATTTGAGAATTGTTTCGCAATAATGGACATTTTTCATCATATTGATATTATAATGTAACCCAGAAGAATTAAAATACATCAAAATTAATTTAATTACAATACAATACAGTGAAAAATAAATATCCAATATGTTAATTAAATAAAAGGAAATAAATTGACACTTGTTAGGTAGCACACTCTTATCAAGTCATTACAAACAAACAAACTCGAGCATTAATAAGTAAATCAAACTAGTTAAGCCTCCAGGCATAAATAGTTTACTACGTGACCGGGACCACAAGTGATGAACACATGATGGTTGGGTCACAGAAGTTCAAATGTGTACCAAACAACAGGATCGGTCCAGTAAATTCGGAGAAATTCTTCTTTTTTACTATTTACGTTTCCCCATTATTAAAGTTAGTAAAAAAATTGAGTTTGTCAAAAAACCCGACCGCTAAAAATTACTAAAAAGTTTGAAACAAGTCGCTTTTAAAGTAGTCTGATGCAGTTGGTGGCATCAGATCAGTGATTGAACTGCAATTTTTTTATTTCCTACATTGTAGTGAGTTACATTTTTGGAATCGTCTCCTCGAGCCCTTTATCTTGATACCCCACTCGATAGGTCTTGTAAAAAATTGTTTTTTTGAAGGCACAGTAATCGGCCATTTAAATTTTTATATACCCAGTGTCACTTTCACAATTATTAATACAAATCTAACACGACACCTTTGACTGAAGCTAAAATCCATCAAGCCGTTTAGGCTCTCACTTCAATATAATACAATTTCAATCCTTATTTATTAAATATTATAAATTCATATTTTATTCTCTATTCCATGATTATTAAGCTTTGTTTCTGTTTTTAGATAGAAATAGTAGTACGCCATGTGATGGCAGGATATGCTGGAACCAAACAAACAATATTGACATATTGTACCATATTATCACAAATAAACAATTTTTGATTCGATTTTATTTGAAAATTGGCTGTGACAGACTGACGGACCAACAGACACCCGAGTGATCTTTGTCAGCCTATAGCTCATATACCCCATTGATTTCTGTTTTACTCTTTTGGTGGGGTAAATCGTGTATTGCAATTTTTTTTTCTTCTCAATCGATTCTGGGTTTGCAATTTTTTTTTTCTTCTCTATCGATTCTGGGTTTGCAATTTTTTTTTTTCTTCTCTATCGATTCTGGGTTTTTTTGGACGATTTCCAATATCATACAAAAAAAAGAAAACGAATTATTTAATTAACAACGATTTGTTTAATAACAATTTTTTAAACATTAGAACATAAGAATTACAAAAAAACATTTCCATTCAGCTTTGGATATTAAAAAAACGAATCAGTAGTTGTTAAGAAAATGCTGTTTTTTTCCTTAATTTTTAGGGTGCCGAACAAAAAACGGAACTCTTATAGAATCACTCGGGTGTCTGTCTGTCACAGCTAGTTTTCTCCGGATCTACTGGACCGATTCTGTTGATATTTGGTACACATATGGACTTCTGCGACCTAAAGACGTAAATTATTAAATTTTTAGTATGGGGATCACTTTTGGGGGTCCAACTAGAAAAAAAAAAAAAAAAAAAAAAATTAACAATATCGTGTGACATATCAAATGAAAGGGCTTACTGTGAGAGTTTTAACTATATTTTTTTCAAAATTTGAAAATAAATGGTCATTCAAGATATTAGCCGAAAAATGACCGTTCCCCCCCTTATCTCCGAAACTGGATGGAGACAATAGATCTTCACCTATAGATAACAGGAAAATCTATAAGAATTCTATATTGTTAAAAAAAATTCGTTCGGAACCCTTTGCACGCGAGTCCGACTCGTACTTGGCCAGTTTTTTTCAACGGGTATCTATTCTGAAGCTTTTTAAGAACTTTTATAGTTTCAATGATGAACATTGAAACTGTGATAAATTGATAAATAAATAAATAATTCAAAAAAATTGTTCATTTACACTATTGCATAACTAATTGAAAAATCGCGAAAAAAAAATCCGGCGGATTACTGTTCATTCATCTATCCAATAAGCGCCTGATTTTTCTTTTAATTTCTCAATTTTCATATTTAGATAATGTTTGAATCAATTTTATTGTTAAAGTGCAGAAGCGGGCGTGGCTTGCGTATGCCAGAGTACCCGTTCTCGGCCGTATTTTCACCCCGCTGGGAAAATTATAATTATTGGTCCTATAGTTGCGGCAGTTGAGTGAAATTTTTTTTTAGGAAATTTCCTCCCTTTTTCGAATCTTTTTTCAGATTTGAAAAATCGGGTTTAAGGTTTTTAAGATATTTCAAGTCAAGAGTGAATAGGTTACTTCTAGGCAAGCGTGCTTAATCTTCGACCACATCATCGCTTACCATCAGGTGAGATAATGGTCAAACGCGTGTCTATGAAAAGTAACAAAAGATATACCAGAGGAATCATAATTTGGAGTAATGTGGCGACTGTATCAACAGCAATGGGTGGACAGTAGGACGGAGACTCGGTCGCAGCTGGAGGAGCTGCCGCTGCCGCTGGTGCAGGCGCGGGACACGCGCGTGCTGTGCGTGGGCCCGGCGCCGCTGGGCTCGCCGCGCCGCGCCGCCAGCTCGCAGGCGCTGGCCGACGCGCAGCCCGCCGCGGCCGCCGCCACCTGGCGTACGCTGGAGGAGATGTTGCTGCAGGTGTCGCAGGGCGCCGTGCCCATGATATTCAAGCCCACCGTCGACCTCTACACCGACGCCACCGACTGCGAACCGCAAGTGCCAAAAGGAGGTATTAACCGCAACACGGTTTTTTTTTTTAAATGAACAGGTTTTACAATTAATTCAATTAATAAGTAAAGGAGCGGTCAAAAATAATAATACACTTTTCCAAAGACTTAAATGCTGATGTGATACCTATATCTTATTAGAAAGCTTATTTATTTGTGAGCATTTATGTTCTTATTGTCGAGTTATACGCGCGCATAAATTATGGAGTCGATTTTTTTTGCGATTCCTTTGTTGGTTCCTTAGTAAAATTGGTTCGTAATGATGAAAAAAATAGCCCTATATAAAGTATTGCGTTTATTCTGTCACACGTTGTACATATTGACATAGATACGATTTGATACAGTGTAAAAGCGATATTGCCCATGCCTGGACGTCTTGCTGACAGAGACTCATTGTCATAGTCACGTCATTTACCACAAGTTTGCCAACTCTAAAATATAAATAATGTTTGTGGTAAGTGTTGAAAGCATTTTAATATTCAACACTTGTTTAAAAATGAATGGGCGGCTGTTAACAAAACCGGCCAAGTAGGTATGAACCTTATTTTTTAACCGACTTCAACTGTCTACCTACTGCTCTTGAGATACAGCCCGCTGAGAGACAGACGGACGGACGGACAGCGTAGGCTTAGTAATAGGGTTCCGTTAGTTACCCTTGGTGTAGGGAACCCTAAAAATGAAATGCGATTATAGTTAAATATGACTTTTTCAGGCCCGCGTTTTTGAAAAAAAAAAGGGAAAAATGTTTCAGTAGAAACAAAACGCACATAGACGCATATTTATTCATTTCTATGGAAAGTAATTATTTTTAATGTGGCTTAAGTTACCGTTTCTATTATATCTCTAAGATTTTATTATAATTTTAGCTGCAGCTCCATGAAATTAGGACAAAAAATATTGATTATCATTACATCGCAATATCAAAACGTGTCGAAAAAACGTAAGATCTGTAAACGTCAGAATTACATTGAAATAAAAAAGACACTAAGTAATTACTAGGCATGGGCAATATCGCTTTTACACGAATGTTTAGAATATCGGCTATCGCATTTAGTTATTTACTAGTTGACCCACGTAACTTCGTCTGCGTCACAATTTTCATTACTGCTCCGCTCCTACTGTTCTTAGCGTGATGATATATAGCCTATAGCCTTCCTCGATAAACGGGCTATCTATCTAACACTGAAAGAATTTTTCAAATCGGACCAGTAGTTCTTGAGATTAGCGCGTTCAAGCAAACAAACAAACAAACTCTTCAGCTTTATATGTTAGTATAGATATAGATTTAAACTTCATGTATTATAGTGGTACATAGGCGGACTTAATGCAACAAGGCAGACATTCTCTACCAGTCAACCTTTGGGATTGTTGGTTCTTTGTTTGGGTTTTTCTTGAAGTTATATATTTCAATATGTTATTGGCTGAATCTATGTATGTGGGAACTCGAAAGTGGTAGATAAGTTACTATGATTTTTAGGTTTCGTTTTTTTTTTCGATTTACATGCATATAAATACATGAAAAAAAAAAACTAATTGTACACTCGCCAAAGTCGAAGGAAGGAAGGTGTAGCGCAGTATTTCAAGTACCTACCTGAATCGGTTTGAATGAGGAGCTGTCATCACATCTGTCACAAACAGTTTTGGCACAAAAAGTTCTAGCTCGTGGCTAGATAATAACTGCCGCACGGGTCAATCTTTAAGGTTAAGCAACGCTTGCCAAGGTTGGTCTGTGGATGGGTGACCATCTTAACATACCGAGTTTCCTCCGTGCCTCAGAAAGCACGTTAAGCCTTTGGTCCCGGCTGTCATTTGTATTTCTTTGGCAGTCGTTACGGATTGTCAGAAGCCAGTAAATCTGACTCCAGTCTTGCCATGAAGTACCGTGTTACCCAGTTAATGGGTTGTGGAGGTCTGGTAGGCAGCCGCTCCTCGTAAAATACTGGTATCCAGCTAAATCCGGCTTGACTGGAAGCCGACCCCAATATGGTTGGGAAAAGGCTAGGCAGATGATGATGATGACCTGAATCGGTTTGAACCGAATATCATAGTGCGATTCGGTGTTATGTGTATTTTAAAACTAATTTGTTAGAAATGAGACCTTTCCTTCAGTTTGCCATATTTTACTGTTGACTCTACCAAAACTGTTTTGGGGTTTAAGTGTAATTCAAGTTAGTATGGAAATATTTTGGGGTGAAATGAATGTATGGATCTTAGAGTTTTGAGAACAATAGCTTAGGTGTTTGAGGCTTAGTAATATTGTGCCAATACAGTATAGGTATTAAATCAAAATGCGATTTGTTTCGCCCACTCCTACTGGGGTCAGACGGCTAACCGACACCATCGCATTTTGTTGCTCGTAATTTCGTTGTGCTTTGAGTTTGGTTTTGCTGTGTTCTTTCTTCCATTTAATCGAAAAGAGGGTTCGGAGTCGTAGGGCAAACATCTGTCCTACGGACTCCGAACCCTCTTTTGTGACCAAACCTATAGCTTGTGTTTGCCAGACCGCTGATATTCTTGGTGATTTGGATTTTTGCTAGGTTAGAAAACAATGGATTTATAATAATGTTAATTGTGATCCTATCCTGTGACCTGACCACCTGCAGCTTGAATACCATGCTGTAGATTTGTCTGCCGTGAGGTTAGTTGTTTTTTAAATTCGCATTATGTAATGCCGTTGTTGTAAACAATGATCCTTTTAAAAGTACGATTCATCCTACTAGGTTCCACTTAACTACATTCTATTGCGTATCATAATTTTTGACGTAGTGGTTTTCCAGTCAGTTTAGTGTATTTGAAATAGTCAATCATTCCTATAATTATGTAAATTACAGATTACTGAAAATTATTGGTTATGTGAAGAATAACGTTACCGTTTTGGGGTTTAACCATTCAGCATCCGTCAGCCCCCGAGGTGAAAATCGTTTTCAACCGTTAGAATCCGTAAGTCCCCATTGGGCAAAATGAAAAAAAAACACAAGACGCCTACAAATAACGTGTAAATCGCGCGAGCGTCGGCTTCTCCCGAAAAGGACTTACGGTTTCTGACGATTTGGGCGATTTTGTCCCGAAAGAGACTTACGGATCCTGAGTGGAAGTGAAATTTAAGTAGGTATAGAAATATTTTGGGGTTTAAGGTGGAATGAATGTATGAACCGTAGAGTTCTGAGAACATGGCTCTGGGTGAAACAATCAGTACCTATATATTTGATCCCACTGAATCTATATATCAGGTTTCCACGTAACTTTTACGTTAATGTTGGTATCAGAACTACACACAAAACCGTATCGCGCTATGATATTTGGTTCAAACCGAGTCGGGTACTTAAAATACTGTGCTTCCGTGTGCGATTGCGATCCGCGGGAATTCGTCGAGTATACAGTTCCAAATAAAATCGATGATTTATATAAATCGATAAAAACCGAAACCTAACAATCATAGTAACTTACTTATCACTTCCGAGCTCCATATAGATTCAGCCAATACATCTCAAATCTCACAAATTAAAATATATAAAAATGCAATTAAGAAATTCAAAACCGCTACATTTATAAGTTTAGCTATAGTGTAAAAACGATATTGCCCATGCCCGAGACCCGAGTCTTACTCACTGAGACTGTCACTGTCATTGTCAAATGGCAAATCCACAGGGTTGCCAACCACAAAGTATAAATATTGTTAGTATTTAGTGATGCAAGCATTTTAATTTTCAAGACTTGTTTAAAAAATACGGGAGCTGAGAAAAAAAATATTAAATGCGCTAACACATTAAAATAATTACACTATTGCAGCAAATATCTCTCAGATGGCTGTTTCAATTATCAATTATTTTAGTACTATGCTCCATACATTTATTGAACGTCTCCTTTTCAATTATTGTAATATCAAGCCCCATACATTCATTGAAGTATCCTTTAATTCAACAGTGCAATAACATATAAATAACCAAAAGACTTCTTGATGTGTATCCGAGTCTCCATCGCTGAAATGTTATGTTGGTTTTCAATTACAGAGCCAATTCAAATTTCGATCACTTTATGGAATCCCCTGAAAATTTCCCTAATTTTGAAGGATGTGGAACTGTTGTGGCAATTTGTACTGGTCACTGACGATGAAGCTGTTGAGGAAGAAGTGCTGAGCAATGAGCCGGCGGTGTCTGCAGGACAAGCGTTGGAGAGTAACATTATAGTTAGTCAGAAGATAAAGTCTGTTCTTCTGGAAGGCGATTGCAAAAAAGCATTAATTTTTACTTTGACACCCCTTAGAGTTGGACGTCTTAATATTCATGGGTTAGCGTACAAGTAAGTGTGAATGTCGTATATTTATTATAATTCATGTGTATTTTCTGGCGTTAAGCCAGGAATAAACCGTCATCAAGCGCGTTTGTAACAGAAACTGCCTGCGCTTTGTGCGTCAGCAGCACAACCCACTTAAGGGCTAACAAGTGCGCCTGCTACTAGATTTGCTAAAACTTGTCTGAGCTACATGGGTGTGTGTATAGCTAATGCTGTCGTTAGGACAGGTCAAACAGCACATTCCTTCTTTATTGACTGTTTTTTATAGGCTCATCAATACCGGCGAAGGAGGTACTGAAAACGTTAACAATGTGGTAATATCAGGAAAAGTGAATCTAACCCCAAGCGGCAAGGGTCTCGATAAACGACTACAAATTACTGTCATTCCTGAAGCGCCCTGTTTACAAGTAAGTCAATATATATATACTTATATTAAAAAAAATCCGCTACTGATGAGTGAATGACCGACAACGCACAGCTGAAACTATTGGCCGTAGAAAGCTGAAATTTGGCATGTAGGTTTCTTGAAGAGTGTACGGAAGCAGAAGAAATGATTTCCTGAAATGAATACGGGAAAGGTAAAAACCGGATATGCGCATACTAAGTCGCGGGCATAAGTTAGTTTTCATTATAAAATGGGTTTCACAAAAGTAACATTCATTCTACGTGACTTGCTTAGCATAAAATAAAACTATAAAATAAAATCATAGCTCTCATTATCAATAAGAATGCGATAGGCCTTATCGCATTCTGTGTGCCCATTGTATGTGTTTAGTTTTAAGTTTCCTTTTTGTTCATACTTTTGGTCTACAATAAAATCTATAAATTAATAAGTATCAATATCTTTTCTCATCACTTGCACGAAAACTTAAAACTATATGCCATACAAACTTACCTAAAGTACGTCATTATAGCCCGCGAGAGACGCACGTAGGCCTCTGCTGCTAGCTGCAGGTCGAGCGGTCAAAATTAGATTCCCAATTCAAATCACATTATTGTCGCTTGAGCACAATTTTCACGCAGAATGTGAGAAAAGCAGAAAATGCTCTTCAGGGATAAATGCTTTAATTAAATAAAATCGTTTATTTAAATAAAGGGGCACATTTACAGTAAAATATATCTTAAACTTTTAAAGTACACAGTTGCTAATTTGCCTGAACTAGGATGGACCTGTGTTTCAGGCTAGAAAGTGCTTATACATACATTTTTTTTTAATTAAAATAATAAACTACCAATAAATCAATTGACTATAATAAAAACTTAAAATTAAAGGACACATCATGATTTATTTACAGACATAAAGAAGGTCTTCTGTCTCTACATAAGAGATGTCTAATTAATATTGTACAATTGCTTTTTTACAGCTGTAATAATTTAACTTATAAATACTTAGTTTTCTGTTTAATCTATTGTACAAAAATGGACCAAAAAAGTAAAAAAAAATCTTTTCACAAACACATTTTGAAGATTACTCTTTGGACATAAGTCCCTCGCTGCAGTCAGAATTCTTGTATTAAGTGGCTACGCAAACGTAGACACTTTTGTGTCTTGGTGGAATACAAGCTACCAATGAATATTAATTTCTATATACCCAGTATGAGAACAGCCACTCCCTGCGTAGACGTGACAGGACATAGCGACTACGTGTGATGGTGTGCCGTATCGGCAACAAAAACTGTCTACGTTTGCGCAGCCCCCAACTCGCTCGCTTCTTGTTTTATTAACTTGTCTGCATTTTGTAGATGACTTTTTCGGAAACAAGCCCGGATATCATAAGCGGGGAAATGAGGACTATTGACGTCGAGTTTACAAACGTAGGACCTGTCGATATGCACGACCTCTTTGTTGCGGTATCCCATCCCGATTGCGTCAATTTGATCACCGGAGAAGAAGAGAACGATTTTAAAGTTTTGTATGATGAGAAGTATCGTAAACCGCCTGTTTACTCAGGTAAGAATATTATATTGAATCTGAAATAGTTTTAAAATCTGTACCAATAAATAAATCACTCGTAATACTTGTAATGTACGATTAGTCATTAAGCCTCCTTCCCCCGGCGCATGACATCAAAAATTGCGCTGTGTCTATCCGCACCTCGAATGATGTTCCTCGGCGCAGACGAGCGCGCGGCGCGGGCGGCGGGCTGGCGCGCGGCGGCGGCGCGGCACGTGCGCGGCGTGCGCGCGGGGCTGGCGCGCGGGGCGGCCGTGCGCGCCGCGCTGCAGCTGCGGCCGCGCCGCGCGCTGCTGCTGCTGGCCTACTACCGCACGGGCCTGCGCGCGCGCCCCTACCGCCTGCTCCGGCACGTCTTCCATTTCAATGTCACCGTGAGTATGACTTCCCTCTCTACGTACTCGTACATCGTTGCCTTCGATCATTCTTCATGATGTGCTACTGAAATGCACAATTTTAATTCTCACCACTTTTGGAACACATTTCGTGTTTGATAAACAAGTCGATAATATTGTTATGCAAAAATAAACGACTTAAAACATGCCCAGGAGGATCTCCGCATGTGTTCGAGCCAGGGGAGGAGTTATATTATATTGAATACTAGTTGTTCCGCGCAACTTCGTCTGCGTCACAATTTTCATTACTGCTCCGCTCCTATTGGTCTTAGCGTGATGGTATGTACCGATGAAGGCTATAGTTCATCGGTAAATGGGCTATCCAACACTGAAATAATTTTTCAAATCGGACCAGTAGTTCCTGAAATTAGCGCGTTCAAGCAAACAAACAAACTCTTCAGCTTTGTGTATTAGTATACGATAAATCTTTTATTAATAAATTGTGTACGGGACAACTATAAATGATAAGATGTGTTAGAGTTTATAATGATAGAATTATTGATATAGTGCTACAGCTAATTGATACACTGATCACTAATAGAATGATTTTAGGATATCGAACTGCTACGATATTATGATACTGATCTAACTCTGACGGCCATCACCTACGGAACTCTTCTTTATGCAAATCCGACTTGCACTGACTAGTTTCTTATTCAAACCGCGATTTTTTTTTTTTTATCTATGTTATATTTTCAATGCATAATGTATGTGCCTATCCATTTAACTCATTTAGAAACGTTGTTTCCAGGAGGCTGTCGAGTTGGCAGTAACCCCTCGTCGAAGTCTTCGGCGTATCGATGGCGAAGTCGTTGAAAACATGAGTCTGGCAGTTGAGGTTAAAAATATTTACCCTGAAAAGGGCGAGGACCTAGACGTGGAAGTGTTGGAGGCATCACTGCTGAGTCGGCAGTGGAGCGTCACGGGGCTGGTGGCGGCGCGCGGCGCGGCCGAGCCGCTGCGCGCGCGCCGCAAGCTGCACGCGGTGCTGCGCGCGCGCCGGCTACTCGCAGACCTGCCGGAACTTCAAGTTCAATACACGCGCGTCAAACTGAACGAGAGCGACCCCGACGCTGCGCCGGATATTAACGTACCGCCCTACTCTAAATTTATTGTCGACGGTCAGGATTCTTTTATCGATGCTCCCGACGCAGCTATGGCTCAGGAAACATCTGGAACAAGAACGGGGCTGATACAGTCCATGTTTGTTCTTCGGTGGAAAGTGCATCAAAAAACCAAAGGAAAGGCTGCAGTCGGTCAGCACTGTTTATGGTTGGATTGTTTCACAAAAGCTATTTCCCAAGACAGGGAATCTCTTCCTGGAGCAGTGGCTCCTGTACAGCTGGACGAAATTGAAAACAAATTAAATTTTCGTGACTCCAGCACCAAAAGCAAAAAAGACAATGTTGTGATATTTAGGTTGGAACATTCGAATCACATTGACCATAATTTTAATGAAGTTAAATTATGCTTGTTTCCAATTACTTTAAATATTGTCAACTGCTACGGAGTTCCTGTTCAAGTATTTATAGACATGTCAAAGCAGAAGAACAGGTAATTAAAATTGTATACTTATTCCACTATTATTCTACGATACGTTGTTTGTGTTTTTTGTTTATTTATAAACACGCCTATGATAGCTTTGCCAATCGAAAAATGTTCATGTCAGGTAGCCATGGACAGAAATAAGTAGGCAAGCCTACTAAAGCATACAACGTTGATACGACAGAGGGGCTTTCCTTTAAACTGCCTATACTAGGTACCATTTTCAAGCTCTGTACCAAAAATCAATTAAATACGAGCATTTGTTTAGTCGCAAATGATTTTTAAAGTTTTTACACCGTTTGAACACGATGTATCTTTTCTAACAGCTGATTATGTCTAAGCATTAGGTCATGCACCTTACAACGGTAAATCTACGATGCGTTGTTGCCGCTCTGACGCATGTCGAAGGACATTCACTAAAAATTGGCAATGCAAACAAGGAAGAAATAAATACACACACACTTGCACTTTCACTACGAGACCGACAAACATAGCGCGAAAGAGTGAAATAGAAATAGGTTAGTTTGTTGCATCCTTGTTTTTTGCGATAGGTTATGGGGGGCCTCTAAAAAACTTGTTTATTCAGTGCGCCGACGCTGTCTTTTCGGAACGTACGGTTTGTGGAATTCGCGCGCAAACAATTGTGATTTTATTTTGTTATTGTGATAGGACACTAAATAAGTTTAAGACAGTATTTCTTTATTTTATTGTAAAAGAGGACACGTAACTTGGGATTATTATTATTTAGTATGTGTTTTTTTTTGTGATTGACTGTTTTTTATGGTGATAGGACACGTAACTTGGGATTATTATTATTTAGTATTAGTATCTCCGGACCTCACTCCCATGGATTTCGTTTTGTGGGGGTACATTAAGGGTGAAGTGTATGCCTCAGAGGTAAATACAATTGATGAGTTAAAAAATAGGATTATTTTAGCATTTCACAAATTAAAGTGCTTAGCGACGGACAGTGATCTAATTAGAAAAATAAATAACAATATTCTCCGTCGGTATAGTTTGTGCATCAATGTGAATGGAGGACACATCGAAAATTTAAATATTTAGTGTGCTTCTTTTTGTACGCGTACTTCGAAACGTTATCTAACATAAAAGCCAGTTCGAGCGGAGGAAGCTAAGTCGCCGGCGGCCCCCCGCCCCGGCCCCCGCCGAGGACACGAGATAACGCACACCGCGCTCCGGCGCGCGCGCGACTTACTGCCGCTTTGTTACCTAGCGGCCTTGTTATCTAAGGCCAGTGTCATTTTTTTTACAAAGGATGGTTGCGTTTTATTCTGATTTGCTAGCTATTTAGTTAGTTTGAAAAAAATATTTTCTCATTTTTGGCGCTTTTTGTTTTTGTACCGTATCGAATTAATAGTGAACACGTATAGTATACGTGGTTTAATTTAATGCCTCTCTGTCGTATCAACTCTGTATATATTTTCCATGCTAATTATTACCAGTTGAAGCTAAATTTGTTCGGTTATCAAAGAGTGAATGTTATGAAAAATATTAAAATTAATTTAATTAAAAAGAGCCATGTACAATTTTCGATTGGCAAGCTACCATAGGCGTATTTATAAATCAATAAATTTGTAAACATATGTCTCATCTGCTTATCACGTGGTGAAGGTCGATGATCCATCGCCTCTCCTACCAGTATGTAATAGCTGAGACACAGTCGCCAAATTAGTATTGTATTATGCTGGACGCACGTTACTGCCCCACAGTCCACAGCACATTTCATATTAATTTAAAAAGGAAACCGCCAAAGCCGTACCAAACTAAACTAAGCAGTCCATTGGACGGTTGCTGATTTACCATCATAACCATACCTCTTGCACGTAATTAAATGAACATGCTCTAGCACAACTATATAAAAAAAATCTTCGTATTTTCCAAGTACCTATGCGTAGGTTTCCAATCTAACCGGATGCAGCGAGAACCAGTATTTGACATAGAGTGACTGTCTGTCTGACTTTCATAACTATATTTGGCAATGGGGTATTTTACTGAAAAATTTTAATTAGTCCGTCAAACACATTTTCAAAAAATATTGGACACGTATTTTTTATTTTTTCACGTAAACAAGAAATAAAGACGATATAGTGCGTTGAAGACACGCGTGACGTCATGTGGCTTGGTAAAATTGTACCATCATAGTGACGTCACGCGTATTAGGTGCCTTGGGGAGTGTGTGTAGGGCAGCATTAAGAAAGCATTTGCCAAAGAAAAAATGGGATATGCGCGTACAAAGTCGAGGAAAAAAGCTAGTAATAGCAATAAATTGTCACCTAATCAAATCAATTTAATATTTTGTTTTAGAGAGTTGTCCGGAGAGCTTGGTTGGGCCGGCGCACTCAGTCATGGATGTGACGTGGAAGCTAAAGAGCTGGGCCTCACTGTCAGCCTTGACAAGTTTGAGTCCAAGCGGGTGCAGCTGCGCGGCGTGTGTGCGGCGGCCGGCACCTATCTCGTGGGCTCGGCGTTCTCTGTCTCTACTACCGGGGAAGATATCAACCTCAATGTTTCAAATGTTAATAATACTTCTTTATTGGTAGTTGAGCAAGCGGCATAGATACTAAATATTATATGTTATATATCGGGAGTATTTCATTAGGTGCATAAGTTAAAAAAAAACTGCCGAGAACTGCTCTGGCAATGATTTCACCTATAGGGTATTTTACTGAAAAAAAAATAATGGTGCGGTCCGAGGGGTCGTGGGGTCATGAACCCCCCCCCCCCCCCAAACCGTACTCATAAAATTGACAAACCTTTTGAAATTAGAACCGCAGGAAAATAATTCATTGAAAATTTCGAGCTCGCTGCGCTAGCTCTTGCATTCTTAGTTGTACGTAAATCGATCACATTACTTTCATGTTTGTATCGATAGTAAAACATGAACATTTGTAGCTCACTCTTGCATCCTCAATCATGCAAGTTTTATGTTAAAGTAAACTTCAATTATTGTTTGGATAGTAAATAAATAAGGTAACCAATCTATCTACACTACACTTATATTCCAAGGCGGGATGCAAACATTTTCGAGCTCACTTCACTCGCTGTAACATCAATATTTTTCAAAGAAACATTTTTCTATATGATATAAAGAAAATATAGCGTATCCCCGACAGTAAATTTAATATATTTTGGACCCAGTTTACGCTTAAATCGAAAATAAAATCTTTATGATGAAGAAATCTAGCGTTTCTGAGTCAATTACTAGCCCGTACTGTCCCAATGTTGGGCAAAGGCCTCCCTCCATTCCTTCCAATGCTCACGGTGGCCTCTTCCTTCCAATTCGTAAGGAAGACATCCAGGTCGTACCGCCATCTCCTTTGCGGTCTGCGTTTCTGAGTCAAGGACATAATATTTTTCGGGCTCGCTTCGCTCGCCCTAGCATTTTTGCCTGTCCGGTTTCTGCTTAAATAAAAAAAAATGTATATGAATGTAAGATAACAAAAAACTTAGCGTTTCTGAATAAAGGAATATTTTTTTTCCGGCTCGCTTAGCTCGCCCTAGCATCCTTGCATTAACAAGAAAATTAGCATTCCTGAGTCAACCAACAAAAATTTTTCGGGCTCGCTACTACGTTCGCCCTAGCATCTTTCCTTCTCCGTTTTTTGCTTAAAATTTACATAAAACATGTGTATGGATGTAAGATAGAAGAAAATTAGCTTTTCTAAGTGAAGGAACTATTTTTTTTTGGGGCTAGCTGCGCATTCTTAGCTTTCCAGTTTACCTACTTAAATCGTCAAAAAAACATGTATGAGTGATAAAAAGAAAATCTAACCTATCTGTACCTAGTAAAAGTTTTCGAGCTCGCTTTAGCTTCCGTACTTCCCTGACTTAAGCTTAAGTCGACCAATAAACATCTGTGTTATGATAAGAAAAAATCGAAGTATTCGAAACAAGGTCTCGTACTAAATTTTATCGACCTGACCCCCGCCCCCAAAGTTTATGCTGGTACCGCGCCTGCCGTCTGATAGATTTTCAATCAACTCGCTGTATCCTCTTCAATTTTGTTTACATGAAAAAAGAAAAATAATATCCAATCATCATTTGCCTAGCCTTTTCCCAACTATATTGGGGTCGGCTTCCAGTCAAGCCGGATTTAGCTGAATACCAGAATTTTACGAGGAGCTGCTGCCTACCAGACCTAACCACAACCCATTAACTGGGTACATGGTACTTCATGGAAAATATGTGTCCATTATTTTTTGAATATCTATCAGACGGACTAATTAGATTTTTTTAGTAAAATGCCGTATAGTCTGGTTAATTTATGCTATGGTAATATACTCAATAAAATCATAACTCCTAGTACTATAAAAAATTGCTTATTATTATTACACATTATTCCTTGGACTGCTTTTCAATACCTACGTCATTCTGTGCATTAATGTCAAAAATATTTTTTGCTAAAAAATACAACCGACTTCCAAATTTAAAAAAAACCGGTCTAGGGCGAGTCGGTCTCGCGCACCGAGGGTTCCGTACCACCATGTAAGTCCCTATTAGGTGTATATATTTTTTGGAATTTTTCCTTTATGTGTGCTGCAAGACCTTGCTTTTTGCCATATTTCGTGATTCTAGGTCAACGGGAACTACCATTATAGGTTTTCGACCCAACGTCTATCTATAGGGTACTTCCAGTTGACCTAGAATTGTCAATTTTGGTTAAAAGCAAGGATTAGAAAAATAAAAAAAGTTGAAAGTTAAGGTAAAATTTGGTACTTACAAGTTTTCTTAAAACTCTAAATTTGCCCATATCTTTTTATCGTTTTGACTCAGGGACCTTAATTTCTATACACCTGATAGGGACTATAATGGAACAGAATGGAAGAAAAAAAACGTGTTGCACCGACCCCAAATAACATGGGATAAGGGCAGGAAGATGATGATGACGAGGTACTGAAGACCTCAGTATCTGGTTTAAATTTCAACTTGCTAGGTCCACCTGTTCCTGAGAAAATAGGTGATCACACACGGACAGACAGACGGACAAGAGAGTGATCTTATAGGGATCTTTTTTACCTTTTGAGGTACGGAACCCTAAAAGCACTACTATGTAAAAGATAAGTTTAATTTCGGAAGTTGATGTTTTTGGTACAAACTGAACTGAACCCTATTACTATGCTGCTAGCTTTCTTTCCGCATATGACATTATGTTTATCAGGAGTATAGTGGTACATGTCGTGGATTTTTCCGGGAAGAATTTTGAACGCTATAGATTCACAAGTACCAGGAGTACAGATACATGTCGAATATTTTTCCTGGCTGGAATTATGAGCGCTAAAGATTCGTAGTGTTGACAAGTTCTGCCCAGAGCACTTGTAGTTCTCCTGCAAGCATCATAGATTTTTGAGGTTCCATTAAACCACGATTTTTGCGTTCACTACACCCGTCATACCCAGGAATGTAGGACATTGTCAACTGTTGTTAATTGGAATATTTCTGTAAAATATCTCTACTTCTCTGTTGTCGATCTCACTTCCGTTAAATATCGTCTTGATTTTATATCCAGCGGTATTGGCTTCTTGCAACATTTGAAGAAGTTTATTCTTAACTGAAGTAGACCATGCGTTCGCCAGAGTAACCATCCTTAAAGAGTAAGTATATTTGTATTTTGAGATGTGATGGGGTGGGTAGGTCTATCCTTCTAATCCTCCGATGTGAACTGTGACCACCCGACTGCGTCCAGCCGCGCTGACGTCCTGTACCGGGATCTGAGGTTCCCCGTACCACACGTACAACGTTCTTCTATCTTGCCATTTACTTGCTTCGGGGTAGATTGGGGTGAGGGATGAATGCTTACCAGGGTTAAATAATATGCAGGAATGTGACAACACTGCAGCTAATAGTTTAAGGGAAAGTTCGCGAGTACTTTGATTCTAGTTACAAATTCTATATTTCTTCTGTCTGCCGGTGACTACAAATTGCCATTTCTTGTCTATTTACTAACGTACTAGGTTACTTTACTGTAACGAGGCCCAAAAACCACTAACTGCTTCAGTTTATTTTAACTGTTAATTTTAACTATGGTTCTATTACATTCCTGGCTATATCTAGGTCTATTCTAGGTCTGGATAGGGGTAGATGCACCTCTCTGTAAATCCCCCGAAATTCCCCGTCGAACGGGGTGAAAATCAACCCTTCAACCCTGCCCACTAGTGGGCTTGTTGTATTTGACTAACGAAACTGTCTACAAGTGTGAACTTGCCTACTATTTAGGGTAGATTTCCCGAAAAACTGTGCCCCATGGGCTATCAAACTATCTGTATTAGGGTAGGTGCATCATCCCTCTATCCAGATACACAACTTTTGAGGCCACCCCTCTAAGGGTGGAAGTACTATAGGTCAGGAACCCGGAAGGCGAAAAATATCTGTTTTTTTTATTTTCCTAATTTGCGGCGTTATGCCTTGCCTGACCATAAAGATGTGTATATATCTGGATAGGGCTCAGTGCCAGATTTCCAGTGCCTACTATTTAAAGACTATATACCTAGATTTTTTGTATGTCTAGTAAATGAAGGTGTCTGTAAATGGTGGCATTTTGCTATCCACCCCATTACCTTTGAGTAACTGTCCTGTGTAGGTATGTGTGAAATGTTCATTACCTGTGTACCTTCATTACCGTTGAGTTTTACCAACCATCAAAACGATCTTTTAGGGGTTACCAGGAATGTGTAGGGGAAATGTGTAGCCCTACCTATCTATTTACTTTAATGAAAATAAGTTTCCCCAGAACATGTATGTATGTATGTATGTAAATCGGGCTGGTTTCCGCAATTCCACGACTAAGCGCGTATTTTGCGTACAGGTGGGACAAATGCGTCATTCGATCCACCCCAGCTCCCCAAGGAAGGCCAGCAACGCCTTGGTGTTACCAAGTATCTCGCAGAGGGTACCTGGGTTTCCGAAGTACTTTGCCCTGTAATCCGCAAATACCGGGCAGCTTAGAAGCAGGTGTGCTGCTGTCTCATTCTCCTCCATGCAGGCTCTGCTTAGCGGGCTGTCAGTGACTCCTATAGCATAGAGGTGTTTATTAAAAGACCCGTGGCCAGTTGTTACGGCTGTGACTGAACGCCTGTTGTTTTTTTTTTTTTTACTATAGATAGGCACGCGTTTGACCACTATCTAGTCTAGTCTTAGGGCTTGTTTTGTGAAACGGCCATCTATAGAGGGAAGTGCCTCTTTGGCCTGCCTACACTCACTATGGTCAACCCATAGCTTGTGATGTTTATCTCCGGTGCGTTTCCTTACCAGATTGCGTAAGTACCCGAAAGGCAGCGGCACGATGGGCTCAGGTCCCATCGCTGACAAACTCGAACCCCTTCGGGCGAGTTCATCCGCAGCGTCGTTGCCTCGAGATTCACTGTGTCCCTTGATCCATTGAATGGTTACTTTATTGTGTCTACCAACCTGGTTGAGACGTTGGTGACACTCGAGAATCAACCCAGAGTTCACTGTGTGGCTGTTCAGAGCTTGCAGTACGGCCATGCTGTCTGAGAGTATGCGTATTGAGTGGTCCTTAACTTCCCTGGTTAGGATGGCTGATGCCGCCAGAGAAATGGGAACACTGTGTTGTGGACCCCCAATGGTGTGGCTATGTGGATATTGAGATCCTCTGAGAAGATTCCCGCACCAGTACCTGTACCTGTTTTTGATCCATCGGTGAAGATCCGCAGCTCGGCGGGGCAGAGCCCCTCGCACCGATGATCCTCGTGCAATTGGATTTTGTATTTTTTATCGAAGATAAATTGCTTGGGTACCCGGTCATTGATTGCTTTTGTTATGGGGAGTTCATTGTTGAGCTCTTCGAGCAGAGCGGTGTGTCGTGTCTCTCTTTCTCCAGAGACCTAATGTTTTAAGGCGTACTGCTGCCATCGTCGCTTCCTGTTGTATAAACAAGTGTAGCGGAGGGAGCCCCAGCATGGTTTCCAGCGCCACAGTTGGAGTAGTCCTCATGCAGCCCATCGTTGCCATGCAGGCCAGCCTTTGCATGTGTTGTAACTTGTTTACGGCTGTAGCTAGCTTTATTTATTTATTTATTTAAACACTTTCAGCACAAAAATGTACAGAGGCGGACTTAGTGCCATAGGCATTCTCTACCAGTCAACCTTTGGGTAATGCAGAGAATAGTCGTAGGTGCAATAAAGAAAATTGTGCATGTGCGTGGCCACCACACCACGGCCCCGTAGGTTAACATGGGCCGAATTACTGCGCTGTACAGCCATAGTATTATTTTGGGAGATAGGCCCCACTTCTTCCCTATCATTTTCCTGCATTGCCAGAAGGTAATGCAGGCCCTGCTTAGTTTGTAGTCTAGGTGATTACTCCAGCTTAACTAACTGTCTAGGATGACGCCTAGATACTTTACCTCGTTAGACAGCTGGAGCTCTGTGTTGAAGAGCATAGGAAGCCGGTAGTGGCCTAGTGCTCGCTTTTGAGTGAACATGACTAATTCAGTTTTCGTGGGGTTTACCGACAGATCATATTCGTCGCACCATCTTTCCACGATGCTGTGCTTGTTGAGTGAGGTTGCAGATCGTTCCAGTCACTTTCCCTGACACTAGGATTGCGAGGTCGTCAGCATAACCTATTGTGTAGTAACGATGTGCGTTGAGTTTGGTGATCAGGTCATTAATTACCAGATTCCACAGAAGAGGGGAGAGCACACCCCCCTGCGGGCAGCCTCTGGCTATCAGAGCCAACTGCTGCTCTTCCTCAAGGCGAACCCTTCGTTTGCTTAACATATTAGTTATCCAGTCAGTTAGTACCTGTTCCACACCGTGTTTGGAGAGAGCGGCACTAATGCTGGAAAAGTTTGTCTTGTCGAAGGCTCCTTCGATGTCTATGAATGTGCCCAGACAGGACCCTTTCTGGTGAATCGCTTCCTCAATCTGGTTCACCACCAGATGAAGAGCGGACTCTGTCGACTTACCCGAGCTGTATGCGTGTTGGTTACCATGCAGTGGTATTGTTTTTAAAACGCCATCTCGTAGTTCCCTTTCACAGTCTTTCCATTGTCTTCAGTAAAAATGAGGTCAGACTAATAGGTCGATAGGATTTAGCGTTTGTGTAGTCACTTTTACCTGGCTTCGGAATGAATATGACTTTCACTTCCCTCCATCCTTTAGGAACGTATCTAAAGGCCAGGCACGCTCGCATTAAGAGCACCAGTTTTGTTGCAACAGCCGTACCTCCCCACTGTAGTAAGGCAGGAAACACACCGTCGGGACCTGGTGCCTTGAAAGTTTGGAAGCTTTTGATGGCCCACTGAAGTTTTTCCAGCGTAATCATCTTTTCTGCATGAAGCCAGTCATCTACTGATGGTGTTTGGATAACGTCAAGCCATTCATTTACCTGCGCGAATACGCTGCCTGGAAAGTGAGTTTCTACTAGGAGACGTTGCGCTTCTTCAGGTGTCGTGGTCAACGTGTTATCGGGTTTCCGGAGTGTGGCGATCTCAGGTGTGTTCTGTTGCGCCAGTATTTTCCTTACCCTGTTTGCTTGTTGGCATGATTCAATGTTACCACAGAATTTACGCCACCCTGTAGTTCTTCTGAATCTGATGCATTTCCTGTAGCTGGATTTGGCCGCGTAATAAGCGTCCCAGTCCTCATCACTACATGTGTTCATGGCTCTGTTAAGAGCCTTTCTTACCTTACCGCGTTTGCGCTCTAGGTCTGCACCCCACCAGGGTTGTTTACCCGATGTGTCGCGCGGAATCGTTCCTGGGCAGGCGATTCGGTAGCTGTTTATCAGTGATTCGGTGAGTAGTGTTACTTGCGCATCGATCTGTGCCGTGTCCGCAAGCAACTCCGAATCGCATGATGGTACAAGCCTTGAGGTACACCGATATATCCGTGTTGCGAGGATTACGCCTAGGTTGTTTGGGTGGTATACAGACCTGGATGTCGAAGCGGATCCACCTGTGGTCTGAGCAGGAAGCCTCATTCGAGACTTGCCACCCAGTAATTAGTTCCGCTGCTCCCTCCGTAGCCAGAGTCAGGTCTATGATTGTACGACTGCGTCTGGTTACGAAGGTTGGTTCCGTACCCGTGTTTAGTAGGGATAGGTTAGTAGTGAACAGATAATCAACTAATGCCTTACCCCTTGCGTTTTGCGTCTCCATCCCCCACAGTGGATGGTGTGCGTTTGCGTCGGTCCCCATGACAATCTCATCCCTGCTGCTTTCACAGTGTGTGATGAGGCGGACCAGGTCATGTGGGGGCGGTTCCTCCGCCTCAGGCATATATACCGAGGCGAAGACGATCGCCAATTTTGTGGCTCCCCGCTGTATGTTCAGCCTAGCTGCAGAGACATCTCTGCAACAGAAGTCGTTTAATAGCTGTGCTTTAAGGTTACCTGTGACATAGATGCACGATCTAGGGTGATCATGGTCCGCAGTAACAAGGAGCAAAGTCCTCGTATGTGGCCGCCCCTAATCCACGGCTCTTGGATCAGGGCAATGGCCGTGTGTTGAACCTCCAGCCACTTGCGGAGTTGAGCCGTCGCGGTCTGGCTGTGGTGGAAGTTAGCCTGCACGACTTTACAGGCCGACAAAAGGGACGCCATCGCCGGCGAGACCCTCCTCGTCGCCCTCAAGTCGCAGCCCGGCAAACAGGTCGCCCTCGTCGAAACCGTCCCCTCCCGGGTCTGAAGCCGGGGACAACATTACGTCGTCCGGCTCCCCCCCCCCCCCCCCCGATGAAGGGACAGCACCCACTGTGGCGGCAGGGGCGGCTGAGTCTACTGCTACAGCAGGTTCGGCCGCAGTTGCTTCCGGGTTGTTTGGCGGAGAATTGGTATCCTCTGCTCTTCCAGCGGCTGCTTCGTGATCGGGTCCCAACCCCGATGGACGTCGACGAACCTGCCGTTCGGACCCTGAAACTTGACGTACACCGCTCCCAAGCCAATTGAGAGACGGCGCTCGGCGCTCATCAGGGTAGGAACTTGGTCCACGGGGATACCCAGCACCACGAACCAGCAAGCCTTCTGCTTCTCGGCGTGCAGCACTAGCCACCTCCTTACGTCGACCCAGCGATTCTGGTACCAGAGGGCTCGTCCAATAAAGGTCGAGTCCTCGTAGACTCCCTGGTCGTCGGGGATGGCGATGCCGCAGCGCACCCGCTTCTGGATCTCTGTCTGGCTCTTGACGACTAGCGAGGTGCCAGCCGGGAGAGCCAGGCTGGAGACTGTTTTCTTCAGCCAGGCTAAGGTGAAGTCGTTACCGCACCACAGCTTGAGGACTCCACCGGTGAACAGCGGCTTCGCGTTGAAGGTTGGTCCCGGTGTGTCCTGCATAGCAGAGCAGGCCTCGCTGATGATCCGCTTGTGGATAGCAGCCAAGACCTGGTCCGATACTCCCTGGCTTATGATGCCCCTCCGGTCGCAGGTTATCGCGACGTTTAGGGACGCACTGGCAGCTTGGGCGTAGCTTCTGTTGGCAACCCTCTGGGATTGGTCAAGCCGCGGCCGCTTGTGCTCTCCACGGGGCGAAATCGTCTCGTTGAGAGCCCGCTTGGCCGCAGCCTGGTCACTCCCAACGGATCGCTGCGTTGTGGTTTCCTCCTCGGCCGGACCTCCTGCGGATTCAGATGGCAGTGTGCTAGGCGTTGGTCGGCTAGTGCCGGCCTCAGCCTGCGACCGCTTCCCCTCAGAGCGAATGCGGCCGCCGCCTTCGGTGACCGACCTCAAACCGACCTAATGTAAATGAGCCATTACGGGTAGGCACCTGCCAGGCGCTGGTAAAAACGTCCTCGGTGTTGCTGACCGCCTCCGTGGGACCGGAGGCGGCCGCGACTTGGGAAGCGGCTTGAGGAGCCACAGGAGGAGTGGGAGGGTGTATGGGAAGGCTACTTCCGGCAGAGGTGTTAGCCGTCTCCGTTTTCGCCTTTGTGTGTAAAGGATCGGTACTGGTCCCATGCAGCGCCATTCTCCTTTGCTTGGAGTGGGACTTTTTGGTCTTAGCTGCGGTTTTCGCCACAGCCGGACCAGCACCCGCGCTGGCGCCCACGGCGTGAGCCGCAGGACATCCAGGGGCGAGCGAGGCACCAGACAAACCTCGCTTAGGAGCTTTGCAAGCTTTCGCCGACTCCACTCCTGCGGTATTTTTAGTTGGCTTCAATACGTCCATCCTAAAGAGTTTAAAACTTCATCTTCCTGGCTCCCACCCACCATGGAGCCCGCACCTGGGAACGTCGCACTACTGTGAGTGCGAACGTTAGGACTACCAGGAAGATATAGGTGCGCAAGGCTGGTTTACAGCGCGACATCGGGTGCTCGAACGGGTTGGCAACTAATCAACCCTCACTTACACCGTCAGCATGGCCTTTACCTACCGCTACGGCCGCCCGAGGACGACCTTAGCGGACCCCACGCACCTCGCCTGTTGCCCTCTGACGGGACACTTTGGCCATTTCCCTACCCTTGGCTAGAAGATAGGGTCACCGTTTCGCTTGAAATCCAGACCAAAGGGGGCATGTTGCCTCACGGACACATTACCGCCAGTGCCGATCGGCTCAACCCCCCAGGACTCCTTCATCCCCGCTTACGGCGCTCGACTGCGCAGATCCTAGCGCAGGTGACAAAATTCTCCTACCCGCCGTCAGCTGAGTTTAGTGACGACCGAGCCCGCGACCACTTCGTCACAGAAGGGTCACAGTTAGTGGGATTTGGGATGGGACTGAGTGGAAAGCCCGCCACTCTGCGGGTCGCCCGGTGATTTCAGTTGCGTCTATTTCGTAAGGAATTAGACCAAAAACGGGGTGGCAACCTTGACAAGGTATATCCACCGGACTTGCCTTGAGGATCTGCACGACCGCTGCGCTCCCCTCAAGACCACGCCACCTTCCCGTGTCTGAAGGAGACAGCAAGGTAGGCCTGCATCTATACTACCAAGCAAAGCAAAGCAAAGCGTGTCGTTGTGCAACCGTAAAAGCATACATACAGACCCCCCCCAAACTCCCCAGAACATCTTGTGTGTCCGGGGAAAAAAATATATGCTTTTAATAAATTACATGTGTCCCTTCGTCCAGCATACTCACCATGGAATCCTGATATTTCATGAATGTCAAAAAACTGTTCTGAAATAGTGCTAAATAGTGCCCAAAGGAAAAAAATTGTGCTCTTGTACTTGCGAAGTTATAGCCATAGTTCGATGAGTATGCTGGACGAAGGTTTCGCCCAGCATACTCACCTCCGTCCGGAGAATCTGTATACGCTTCAAACATAATTCATACTTCAAAAAATAGTTCCCAAATAGTGCCAAACGGTGCCCAAAAAGAAAAAACAGTGCTCGAATAACTTCGGAGTTATAGGCTTCGTTCAGTGAGTATGCTGGGCGTAGGTTCTACGCCCAGCATACTCACATCAGTGCGCGAATATCGAACGAGCTATAGGTACAATTTACGTCTCAAAAAATTGTGCTTGAAATAGTGCCCAATATCAGTCCAATTTTTGCTTGACTTTTGACTTAGAAAACCATTAAATTTTAATGTAAACTTCTACATACTAACGTAAAATGGGGTACAGTCGTCGACACATGTTTTTGGACAAAAATATTAAACTTTCTAATTGTAGACTTCATGTTATTGGAAATAATTATGGTATTTTCTCACATGTCAAAAACTTTCGATTAAATGCATTATTATATATTTTATAAATAATAATAAATGAATGAAACTTTAAGCGTAAATGAAGTCTATTACTTCATTGCATTGTATGTTTGTCTGAATAAAAACAGTCATTTGCAGCCAATAAAATTAATATCTTGAAAAATTGTAAAAAGGAAATTATACAGTTTCTTTTTGTATATATGTTGCAGGCAAAACTTATAACCAGTCAAAACTAGTACTGTGACATAGTTATACAAATTTTTAAAACTCTTTCCAATAGTTTCATCAATGAAAGGTTTAGCAATAAAAAACATTTTTAATTACTTACGTTATTTATTACTATTTAAAGGGCCAAAGTAATCAGAATTCTAGTTAACTAGTTCACAGCTTTTGTTAACATTCATAATATAATCAATGTAAATAGAAAAAATTGTAGTTTTAATATTGTATATAATATACATACAGAGTTGATACGACAGAGGGGCATTAAATTAAACTACGTATACTATACGTGTTCAGTATTAATTCGATACGGTACAAAAACAAAAATCGCCATAAATGAGAAAATATTTTTTTCAAACAAACTAAATAGCTTGCAAATCCGAATAAAACGCAACCACCCTGTGTAAAAAAATTACACTGACCTTAGATACCGCTAGGTAACAAAGCGGCAACGTCGCGCGCGCGCCGGAGCGCGGTGTACGGTATCTCGTGTGCTCGGCGGGGGCCGGGCCGGGTTGGCGGCCGGCGACTTAGGCCTCCGCTCGCACTGGCTTTTATGTTAGGTAACGTTTCGAAGTACGCGCACAAAAACAAACACTAAATTTTTGAATTTTCGATGTGTCCTCCATTCACATTGATGCACAAATTATACCGACGGAGAATATTGTTATTTATTTTTCTAATTAGATCACTGTCCGTCGCTAAGCACTTTAATTTGTGAAATGCTAAAATAATCCTATTTTTTAACTCATCAATTGTATTTACCTCTGAGGCATACACTTCACCCTTAATGTAATACCACAAAAAGAAATTCATGGGAGTGAGGTCCGGAGATACTAATACTAAATAATAATAATCCCAAGTTACGTGTCCTATCACCATAAAAAACAGTCAATCACAAAAAAAAAACACTATTACTAAATAATAATAATCCCAAGTTACGTGTCCTCTCACAATAACAAAATAAAATTACAATTGTTTGCGCGCGAATTCCACAAAACGTACGTTCCGAAAAACAAGCGTCGGCGCACTGCTGAGGGACTTACCGATCGCAAAAAACAAGGATGCAACAAACTGACCTATCTCTATTTCTTTCGCTCGCTTTATGTTAGTCGCTTTCGTAGTGAAAGTGCAAGTGTGTGTGTATTGATTGCTTCCTTGTTTGCATTGCCAATTTTTAGTGAATGTCCTTCGACATGCGTCAGAGCGGCAACAACGCATCGTAGATTTATCGTTGTAAGGTGCATGACCTATGCTTAGACGATATTCAGCTGTTAGAAAAGATACATCGTGTTCAAACTGTGCAAAAACTTTAAAAATCATTTGCGACTAAACTACTGCTCCTAATTAATTTATTTTTGGTACAGAGCTTGAAAATGGTACCTAGTATAGGCAGTTTAAAGGAAAGCCCCTCTGTCGTATCAACGTTGTATAAAAAAATGTTTAGCCAAATATTGGTAAAACTTTCTAAAATATAACACGTAGGTACTTGTACTTTGTTTTACTGCTACAACGTTTTAATCACAATAAAATTATCTTACAAATAAGTATAAATTGAGCAATCACAGTTTATAATCACGTTTTTTTTATTAATATTAAATACCCTATAGTAATTACAAATTAACAATCACAGTTTATAATCACATTTCTGTAAGTTATTAATAAAATAACTTTTACAAGAACAAAAAAAAAACAAACAAACAATAACAAAATAGGAACTAACAAGTTAGGACCGATCTTCATCTTACATTCGCGTATAAATAATGCAGTGTGGTACAGTATATTGGGAATTACTACAAACTTTTTTACTAAGGTCATCATAGCAGTTCCAAGTTCTCTTTAGCAATCGATAGCACTTTGACTTGTAATGCCCCATGCGTCCTGATTCACCATTTGTAAAATCTATTACCGACAGAATTTTAAAGGTGTCACCGTTTATTATGATCTCTTTAGGAATTTCATCAATTTCTATTTCAATTGAAGTATTAATTTCAATAAATACGAAGTCTAGTACTTCATATTTGTATGCGTTTTTACCGTTACATAATTGGTATTTACATTTCCTTTCAGTATCATTTACTAATAGAGCTTCATTAAGGGCTCCAATACCTTGAGTCGTCAATATGTTTACATTTATTGGAATCCAACTACATTTTGTGCCAGAACCTTTATTGATTTCACAGTTCTGGTTTGTACAATTTAAGTATCTATTAGCACTATAAAAACCATAACTTTGTATGTTATCTATTATAAAAGTTACATTACACTCACAATTTTTGCAACTACTAAAATCGGATTCCACAGTATCATATATTTTAGCCAATACCTTAGAACGAGTAGTGTAAATATCTTTTGGTTTTCTAGCCTTCTTAGTGATTTTCTTTAGATTGTCATACGTGATCAAACTTCTGGTCAGTTGTGAAAGATCGTTTTTTTTATCATTGATATATTTTCTAATATTAGGTCTATCTAAATATGCAATTGAAAAACTTTGGACCACGGAATCAAAAGCACACGTATTAATAAACGTGAATCTGTATGTTCCTGAAGTAGAAACACTGCCGTTTTGTAAAATATGTAATTTTGTACGACGATTGATTCGTTTTTTATTTTTCTTCTGTTTAGACACCAGTCCCCGCCAGTCTTCAATATAATTTGGTTCGCTCCTAAAAATTGAGTTTTCATAAAATGATTCATCATTGACGAGAGTATTTATTTGTGGTGTGTTATGGTCACTTATTTCATTTTTTTCATCGACAATATTTTCAGTTCCTTCTTGAACATCAATCAAGTCACTTTTGGCTAAGCGTATGGAACCGGTTATCAAAGGCTCGTGTTTAATAATAAACTCATCTACGCGGTACTTATTTGAATTTGTTTTAAAAAATAACTTTTTTACGTCTTTCATATAACTTTCTACATTTGAACTGGTTGGAGTACAATAATTACTGTTAAAATAAGTCATCATTATATTTCCCCATAGTGGAAGTTTTTTAAGAATCCTAATCAAAGTGTCCTTTATTTCCGGCAAGTAATAAATATTTTCGATTTCAGTTTCTTGATCACACAATTGTTTAATTAAATCTTCTTTCTCCTCAAGATCTTTATACATTTTCAGAAGCGGGTTTTCTTCTTTATCTAATCCCTCCCATAAAGAATGTTTAATTGGAACGTGATTTTCCGAATCTACATTTTGTATTTCACATTCCTGCAAATTAGTTTTGATCCGGTTTTTTAATTCTAAAATCGCCGTTTCACACCGTGTTAAATTTCCATTTCTACTGCCGCGGTGTTTATTATTTGCTATAATATAAACATTTTTTATAATTTTCTTTACCTCTCCGTATGAAACACATTTTTTAATCAGAATCATACAATCAACAAAAAATTTTGTTACTCTAGTGTCTATATTTTTGAAAATACTTTGATTGTACAATGTTTTTATGAAATGCGAAGTATCAAGGCGAACATAACAGGTTGGAATTTTTTTGGTTCTATTTTCTAAAATATTAAAACATGTATTTAAGTAGTCAGAGGTGGATTTATAACCACAAAATACTTTTACCACCGCACCTACTAAAGCTGCGGAATCATCAGTTACTACTTCATTTGGAGGTTTTCCATTAGCCAACCAAGATTGTAACCAGCTAGCAATAGTATCTAAAGAGTGACTTTCTGATATACACTGTGAAATTGGCACGCTACTTTTAACGGTTGTATCTGTCATCATAACATACAAAAATATAGGACTTTGCGACTCTTGAGATAGTTGTGTGTGTTCATTGACGACAGGCCGAAGATTTTTATTAAATATAGAACCTGTTGCGTCTATAGAAACTCTAATATAATTAAACTCTTTTTGGCATTTTTTATAATAATTCTTTTGATCGTCCGTCCAGTAAAATGTATAAAATGGAAAAGCAGAAACATATCTAACACATTTATCAAAAGGTGGTGAAACACACATACAAGTAAGTGACAATATTGGGTTGGGATGGAAAACATCAACTTTTTTATTTTCATGTTTAATTCGATGTAGTGTTTGTAATTTTGGCAATACTGGAGGTTCCTTGTCATTTTTCTTCATTAAAGTTGAGGCTAATTTATATCTTATAGAAGCTGCTGCTTCGTGTTGTAATTTTTCACCTAATTCCCTTATTTGGTAATACCGTAATCGGTTTTTTTTACTGGTGTTATGAGAGTACTTTTTATTTTCATTAATTATGCAACATTCTAGTTTAATTAAATTTTCCGTTTCTAAGTTAGTTGTTATAATTATTTTTGCGTGACATTGATTACAATATCCTGTGCATTTGATTTCGTAATTGTCTTTCACAATATTATTTTTAAAACACCAAGTGCATAAAGATCTTATTTCTTTCCATAGATGCATTTGAATTACATTAGTCCATTGGTTTGGTTTTAATTTACGTCTGACATTATACAGACTACCAGGGGCGATTTTGCTATTTCGGTGATAAAAATACCTTTGAGGCTTAATACTATCCCAAGTTATTGTATCCATATAAAATGTATGCGTACTGGTGTTCTCCGAAACACTATTAATGCTTTCGTTTGATGACGATGTAGACTTTTGATTTATCAAATTAGAATTATTATTACGAATTATTTCTTTTTTATCAACACCAAAAAAGTATTCGTAATTTCGTTTTATGCTTAATATGATTGATTTAATACTCATTTTGTAATTTAACCGTGTTTGAATTTGTTTATAAATTGAGTCATTTGCGGAAGGAATATTTTTAAAAAAGTCATCTTTGAATTCTGAAATTACAAATTTTTGCGTTTCTAATGAAACCTTTGGTTTAGGCCCTCGTTTTCCTTGCTGATCCATGTCGTTAGATTCACAAGAATTATCACAAATTATTATGCCATTTGTTTTCAATATTAACATAATATGAAATAACAACTAACTAACTAACATATAAATCAACATCAATAACATTATGAACACTTGTGTACTTATACTACCTATATTACCTGAAAATACCAACTATAGATGTAAAAAACATAACGGGCCCCACCGCTCACGCAGTACGAGTCAGAAAAAGTTGTCTTCTAACGTGGTAAACATTGTGTCTTCAAGATAATCTGAAAATAACACGTATTTAAATAATTTAATATAGGTATGACAGGCTCCAGCCTTCCTCTAAAGGTACTTAAGCACTTACGTGTTTTCCATTATTTTAGCGTGATTTCTATTATAAATAGCGAAGGGGCAAAACACGAGGCTGAAGACGATTTCCCGAAGTCACAACTCCCATAGAAAATGTGATGAATAGGTTGACGACACTTAAAAGTTTAAGTGCATTCGCCGGATGACAATCGGTAATAGTCTTCACTTCACGTCATATTATCTAAAAAATACATCTGTGTTAATTCTATAGTTACGTTTATACTTACTACCGACGCTCGCGCTGACTGATTCTACCTATTTCGATATTGAAATGTAACTAACGTGAACTTAAGACGAGAACAGATCCTGACGGGTAACGAGGACAAGCTTGTAATAAAAAAATTGAAGAAAAGTAAATTATATCCTAGCAAATAAGACAGTGTTTCATTTCCAGTAGAATTGGAGGATAAAACCAGGCCTCCGCAGAAGTAGGTATATAAATAGGTATTTGAGATCCAATTAGATAAACAAACAAGTTACATTACGTTATTATGTGTGTACCTACCTACATCAAACCTTTAAAAAAGTAACTAAGTAGTTACCCATTTTTAAAACTTCTTAAGCATGTCCTTAATTTTAAGTGTACAGTGTCATATTCAACGAAAAAATGAACGTGTTTTTGTAAAAAACAACTCGCTTGCTACCTAGTTTTACAGTGCAATTAATGAATGAGTGTAAAATCAATTTAGTTAAATGCCACTATTATAAATTGAAATATACTTACTGATTTGGGTGCAGCTCCTATATTGATTACGTACTAGATACACAATTTTATATAGGTAAATAATGACATCACCAACACATTGTTTGGTTTTGCAACCCACTATGTAGTCAAACTCAAAAGCCGGCGTTATTATAATGATGTGCGACGAAGTAAACAAACAAAGAAACTGAGAAGCGCTTGTTCGTTTCGATTGCTTTGTGACACAAAATGGACCCTTATCACCTTCAAAATACAGATCAGTCTTGTCTAATAATAGTAAGATGTTAGGGCAGCGCCATCTAGTATTTAAACATAAACATATTCATTTGCGTCGCGGGCGCCGCGCGTCGCTTTGTGACACAAAATGGACCCTTATCACCTTCAAAATACAGATCAGTCTTGTCTAATAATCGTAAGATGTTAGGGCAGCGCCATCTAGTATTTAAACATAAACATATTCATTTGCGTCGCGGGCGCCGCGCGTCGTAAGCCCCATACCTATTGACCGTACGTGCATCCATTACTGCCACACTATATTGAACTTTATCACATGAGGAATACAGGTCAATTCCGTAAACGTTGTGGTACCGTCCTTGATCCGGAAAATGATTATTTTGAATAATTTTGTCAGTTGTAATGTAAGCATTAATAACAGCAACTTTATTTTTCATGCATGATTTACTTCATTTGATATCTTAATCCTTCAAGCGCCGTGATCTAGACAAAATATATAAAATCATTGTTCCTAGCTACCGGGGTCCCATGCGACGCGCGAAGGCTTAATCATATTATTATAAAGTATTATTAAAATAATGTGTAATTAATAATATTGCGATTCTAAAGTAAATACTCCCTTACATAGACAATTAATAATTTACACAAGACAAAAATTGTTAGAAAGAAAGTTAATAATATTGTATTCGACTGTACTCAATGTAATGTATGTAGAAGTTTACAATCAAATTTAATGGTTTTCTAGGTCAAAAGTCAAGCAAAAATTGGACTGATATTGGGCACTATTTCAAGCACAATTTTTTGAGACGTAAATTGTACCTATAGCTCGTTCGATATTCGCGCACTGAGGTGAGTATGCTGGGCGTAGGTTCTACGCCCAGCATACTCACTGAACGAAGCCTATAACTCCGAAGTTATTCGAGCACTGTTTTTTCTTTTTGGGCACCGTTTGGCACTATTTGGGAACTATTTTTTGAAGTATGAATTATGTTTGAAGCGTATACAGATTCTCCGGACGGAGGTGAGTATGCTGGGCGAAACCTTCGTCCAGCATACTCATCGAACTATGGCTATAACTTCGCAAGTACAAGAGCACTATTTTTTTCCTTTGGGCACTATTTAGCACTATTTCAGAACAGTTTTTTGACATTCATGAAATATCAGGATTCCATGGTGAGTATGCTGGACGAAGGGACACAATTACATAGCTTTTAAACTACAACTATGAAAGAACATAAGCTCCTAATTACTTAGTACATAAGCTTATAACAATACATGGGCTTTATCTGTGCGAGTTATACATTACTAAACGCTTCGTCGCGAACAAGCTATCTACGAAGTGACCGCAAGCATGGGTGTGAATTAGCTCTCCTACAGCTGTTCTTCTTTCCCTTTTCCCGAACGGCTTTCTGTGTGACTTCCCATAAATGCAGCCTTCACATTTGATATTGTCAGGGCTCAACTTTACCTATCATACCTACTACACATACTACGGATTACATGTTTCTTGTCTTGATGAGCAAATCACTCAAAGCTGTGCATAATAGAACCAGTCACAGCGTTGACCTCTATGGTCCTAGATTTAATTGGCATGACCATCATTTAAATTGGACCCTCTTTGCAACAACTCTACTTGTGCTTCCAAAATCTAGCTTGGGGTTCTTGGCAACTGATGATGCTGTTCTGCATCCCGGCTTGTGCGGCTCGCGGTGAGAAGAGGTTCTTTGTCAATGATGGTACATACTAAACACATCGTTGAGTGTTATTCGCTTCCTCTTGGCACTACCATTTGATTCCACGCAATTCTACCTCAACGGTGCCTTTGTCTATCGTGGGTATGACGCTCCCGTCCGCAGTCGATACGGTATGGTCTGAATAAAATCTCTGAATCTTCTGAATATAAACACTTCTTACAGTTCTTACTGCAATGTGAGTTGTGGCTCCATTTTCAACGAACCTGCTTTCCTCGTCTTGAGTTCGTTCAGATTTACAGGCATTCACTAACAGAGAAATGTGTTGCACTTGCTTTGACGTTGAAGCAGCTGCTGAAGTGCATGGTGTAGGTTTGAAATGTCCTGTACCGGAACAGTAATTACAGGTGAACTTTTTCTCATTACTTGCTCTTGTGTTCTGTACGTGTTGCCGCTAAGGCCTCTTGATTTGTGTGCTCTTTACTATCGAGCGCTCTTTCAAATGCGCACAAGTGACTCGTTAAATTCTCCACTGTCCGTTCACTTTGGTTCAGTAATACTTTTTCCCAACTACTTTGGCGTCGGCTTCCAGTCAAACCGGATTCAGCTGAATACCAGTGTTTTACGTGGAGCAGCTGCCTACCAGACCTTCACAACCCATTAACTGGGTAACACGGTACATCTTGGCAAGTCTGGAGTCAGATTTACTGGCTTCTGACAATCCGTAACGACTGCCAAAGATCTACAAATGACAAAGGCTTAACGTGCTTTCCGAGGCACGGAGGAAACTCATTATGTTAAGATGGTCACGCATCCACAGACCAACCTTGGCAAGCGTGGAAACTCATTATGTTAAGATGGTTACCCATCCACAGACCAACCTTGGCAAGCGTTGCTTTACCTTAAAGATCGACCCGTGCGGCTGTTATTATTTAGCCACGAGCTCCTCTTTTAAAGGACTTCTACGCTTTCATATGACCTTTTTTTTCTATGTCAAATCAATTGTTTAGGAACCCATAATAACTCTATTAAGTTTTATTAAAATGGCCTTTCCATAAGCTTATGAAGTCGGAGCGAGCACCTTACGGCGACAAGGAGTACGCGGACACCGCACAGCTGTTTGTGGCCGGCCGACAGTTTCAGGCCTCCTACTACTTTCAGTTTAGTTGCTTAAATATTGGTACTTGATTTCTTAAACAGATTAAATGATAGAGATTTTTTACTCATGTATAATTTATATAAATAATATTTCAATTGCTTATTTTTTGCGCCAGAAACAAAACTAACGAAATAACGTACTAGCACGAAGTTATGGACATTTACCTTAATATGCCCATGAGTTTTTAGTAATGAGTTAGTAACAAATTATGCTTGTATGCTATATTAGTTTTAAAAAACTAGCTAATTTATTTGTTACATAACCCTATAGCTACTTCCACCCAGTGTCTTTGGATGGGGCAGTCGGGTCTGTCAACAATCATTTTCAGGATGCTGTTCAGAGTGTTACGCAAGCGCTGCAGTAAGGATGCCGATTTCTTACGCATGACGGCGTGGAAACCATCAGTGCGAGCTTCAGCGAACATGCCTGACGCAATACAGCGCCACGGCAGCCGCAACAGCATCCTGAAGGCGTTGTTTTATTGAACTCTCAGGACGTTGTAGGCTCGCCTCGAGTAGAAAGACTGGCAGAACGCTTTAAATAAAGTTACTTTGACGTCTGCCGTACATCGAGCGAACCTACGGGCCAGCATATTGCTCCTCACCGCCTACGGCCTGCGCTCACGTTCTATATCGCTGTCATCCCGTAAGTCACTGATGACAATGTGACCCAGGGTACTTAAAACTATCAACCACACTGAGTACTACGCCGTTGAGATATACAGGAGGTACACGACAGGGCTGTTGCTTAGGTGATTTAAACACTAGGATCTCACTCTTTTTTGAGTTGTATTTAAGGCCGTGCACCTCCGCATACCTACGTCTCGTAGATCGACAGTAACTTTTTCAGACCGCCTATCGATGAACTGAGCAACACCATGTCGTCCACGTAGCTTATGTTATTGACACAAGTACTGTCAACGTGACAGCCGGCATGCATGCCGCTCAGTCGCTCGATACGCTGGTTAACTCCCTCGGCCTTACATCGCATTCCATCCCGTACTCATCCGACTGAGTACCGACCCACGTCACTCGGTTTGTCTGGTGAGCATACCAGTACCTGAGAAGGGACAAATAAACTAAAATAAGTATTTACTGCAAATAATGTCAGTAATTTAACCTGTAAATATTTATTTCTATTTTCAATAATGTTAGGTAGGTACGTAATATATTTTGAATAATAAAATATCATGGGTGCTATTTCCGAACACGCCTTAATTTAAATAAAAAAGCGGGAATAAAATTTCGTGGCTGGCAAAGAGTTGAATCAGTTAAAAAATATTAAAATATGAGTGAAACTAGCGACGAGAACATTATTTTAACACCGGAAGAGATAAAACAACAAGTTATTAATGCAGAATTAAGTTTCCTACCTGAGAAGTCTCGTGAGAAATATCTGAAAGCATACCATGTCTTCAATGAATGGAGACTTACAAAGGGCGCAAGCAGTTTTTCGGAGACGGTGTTGCTATCTTATTTTTTAGATTTATCACAGACGAGGCGATCATCTACAATGTGGAGTATTTACTCAATGTTGAAAGCTACTTTAAAAACAAAACAGTGCATATTGAAACATACGCAAAACTCGTATCTTTTCTAAAAAGAATGTCAGTTGGGCATAAGGCTACAAAGTCCAAAATTTTCACGGCCCTTAACATAGAAAAATTTCTTAATGAAGCTCCGGTCTGCAGTTTTCTTGCCGCTAAAGTGGGTGGTGGGTACTTATGAATCTACGTTGTTAGTTATTAAAAGTGTGTAGACTGTTATGTATAAAGGTACTTACTGCCTACTACTAATTTTTACTACTAATTTTTTGGAGGCGCAATGAATCCTAGTCTGGCTTAGCAATACTGTTAAAATATTTATTACGATATGTAAAAGATGCTGTAAATCTTAAATTATGCATATTAATTATGTAATATTTTCATTACAGGTTGTACTGATCATAGGAATTAGTGGAGCGTGTCGCAATAGCGAGCTATTACAGCTAACAGTTAATAATATCGAAATGCATTCAGATAAATTACTGTTAGTAAAATTGAAAAATACGAAGACGAACCTTGACAGGTCTTTTGTCGTACACGAAGAATGTGTAGGTACTTAACTATTGTAGAAAAATAAAAAAAATTACGTCCAGCCAATGTAAAAACAAAAAAATATATATATGCTCAAGACAGCCTATGGGAGTAAATAAATTAGGTGCTAGGTATACCGCGAGAAATTGCCACTTTCTTAAAACTGGAAGAGCCTCAGCTATACACGGGTCACTGCTTTCGGAGAACTTCGGCAACGCTCTTGACTGATTTCGGAGCCGATCTCACCACTGCTGCACTGTAAAACGTCACAGCGGGTGGAAGTCCAATACGATTGCAGAAGGCTATATTGAAGACTCAATAGAAAATAAGTCGAAAATCTGTAAGCGTATGTGGAAACAATAAGTCTGAATTCGACCTCGGATCCTTGGTCTCACCCACGCCCATCCACTTCCAACGACGCACAGTGTACTTATACAGAAAGCCGATCAGAGTCACCAACGTTCACCGTTGTTCCTTCTCAATACGCCACCGAAACAGAAACAATTGTAGTAATTTTACTTTTAACTTTTAAAATGTTCCATTTTATTGAATTGGTACTCTTCTATCTACAATGTTATTTATTTTGATTCACATCTCGTGCCTTTGAAGCCCTCGCCACACTCAGGATTCAAAATCAGCACTCGCAGCAAAAAACGACTCACGGACCACCCCCCCCCCTCCCCCTATATACGCCTATGTTGATGACGCAATATGTACCTACTCGAAATGCAGTATATTTTATTGGTGTTTTAAAAAAAAAATTATTGTTTTCGTCAACGACTGTACAGTTACATTTATATCAGTTTATGAAATAGGCATGGTGAAATATTGTTTTAACGGTGAAAATAAATATATTTTTATTTTAGTATGCGGTAAGTTGCTTTATGTGTCTAATAATAGCAATAATACCAGCCAGGTTGGTACAGTAACAAAGAAGAGAGTCTGACCTATTAATCATCACATTTATTCAAAGACTCGTGGTAATTTTTAGTTAAACACAGCAGTTGATATATCAAAACAGATATTCCATTTTAGAGAGTATAGTATCTAATGTTTACTAACATAATTAACACAAACTTAATTGTAACGATTAGTTAGGCACACTTCCAAAATGCACCTTTTGTCTCGCTAGCTAGATAGACGCTAGGTTGGCATTCGCATGCGAATGCGAACTTTGCTTAAAAAATAGTGGAATTGGCGCTCAGATATCGAAAACTACGTCGTCTTAGTATAAAACGATCTTCGCTCGACGTCGCGTTATTAGTATGACAAAAAACTTTTTAACAAAAACATAAAACCGACTTCCAAACTCAAAACACTACAAAGTAAAAAATAACTTTAATTTCGGAAGTCGGTGTTTTTGGTAATTTCATTTTTGGACACCGACTTCCGAAATTAAAGTTATTATAATAAAGTTATTAGTTATTATAATAGCTTGTGGTTTTACTTTTTAGTGGTACCTACGTACCACTAAAAAGTGAAACCACAAGCACAGCGTGCTGGCGTGATATTATGTTATGAACTGGTGTAAAAAATCAACAGACATGCGATTACAGAAATCCCGATCCATTTGCTATCATTTATTGAAGAGTTCCGTTGCCTACCTCCGAAGTTCTTCATCAGATCTTCACCAAATTTTAATGGGACCAGTCCGAGAAAATACTCTTCTAAACAAAAAAAGAATCATCCAAATCGGTTTACAATTGGCGAAAATATCCCTGAACAAACATTTTTCATGGGATTCCATCATCAGATCCTGTCTTACACCTTCCATCATCAGGTCAGCAACATGAGATGATGATTACCAGGCACAAATATCTGAATTGCGTTAGAAAGTTTATGAAAAACAGTGTATGTGTTTATAAAATTTGAGGGATTTCCTCGATTTTCACGGGATCCCATCATCAGATTCTGACTTTGTGACAATGGGACCACCTCAGGAGTATAGGCTTTCGAATAAAAAAAGAACGTTTAAAATGTTCCAGAATTAGCAGAGAAATCGGTGAACACACATAAAAAAAAAGATACATGCAGCCGAACATAGAACCTCCTCCTTTTTGAAGAAGTCGGTTAAAAACCGGACGCTTCGTCGCGACGGGCGCTTTATAGTTTTGCCAAACAAATGAAAGCGACGATCACATATTCACGTGATGATCGCTTTAACATCTGCGGCACGGAATCTTGGCCAAGCGCTTATCTTGCTCCCTAGATACGCCAATGCTACTATTGGCGTACCTAGGGATTTTTTCCAAACCTGAGTTGCAACGCCCACTAAGAAAAATCGTTGCGGTGTGTACGATCAAAATTTTAGGTCAGTCAGTCAGAAGCGTGGCGATTATGGCAAACCCCGCCTTTGGGGGAGGCCTAGGTCCAGCTGTGGACGTCTTTCGGCCGTTATGATAATGATGATGATAATACTTACATTTCCGGGGCTCAGGACGATATAAGTAGCTTTGTTGACTGATGCAAGAAAGCTCAAGAATTTAAATAGTGTAGAACACAAGAGCGAGCAAAGCGAGCTCGAAAATGTTTGTGCCCTTTCGGATAGGTTTGATTTTAATGGAAACAAAAAGTTACAAGAAAGCGTCAAAGTCAGTCAAAGTTGCAATGGCAATTAATGTCTAAATAGAAGTAAGTTTTTGCCTCATACAGGAAAGTTTGAGGAAGGAGATTGTAAAATTCAAGAGCGAGTGCAGTGAGCTAGAAAATTTTTGCACAGGTTTCCTCAGGGGTCAGTGCTTTCGGCAACACTGTTCTTGTTACATATTAATGATCTGCTTAAACCCGATACCTTTGGGTATGCAGAGGACAGCACTGTTGGTCGCAGATCCGGTCTCTCCGGGAGGCAATGGTTGAGCGCTTGAACGTGTCCTTACAGGCTGTCTCTGAATGGGGCGATGCCAATCTGATCAAGTTCAATGCTGCCAAGACCCAAGCTTGTCTTTCTTGCGCCAAAAGGAGCCAATTCCACCCAGCTCCATCTTTCCGAAGTGAAACCGTGCTGATAACCGACCAACTTGAGCTTCTTAGGGTTACATTAACATCTACTCTCAATTTTGGCCCTTACATAGAGGCAAAAACTCAAGTGGCTGCAAAGAAGTTGGGAATTCTAGCAAAGGTGAGACATTACTTCACGCCGGAACAGCTGCTCAAACTCTATTAAGCGCATGTTCGATCGTGTATGGAATACTGCTCTCATCTTCGGAATGGATCTGCCAGATACCAGCTTGATGCCCTTGAGTCAATTGAGAAACGAGCCAAAAGGATCATTCGCAATGAGAGGCTCGTCGCGACGAAGCTCCAAAGTCTTGAACATCGACGACGAGTTGCTAGCCTGTCGGTTTTCTACCGGTTGCATTTTGGGGGATGTGCGACGGAATTGCATAATTTAATTCCGCCAAGCCCGTTCCATTATCGGACCACAAGACGAACGGCGATGCGCCACCGGTACATGGTGGACATCCCACCCATACGCACAAACCGTTTTGGGAACACATTCATAATGCGTACAGCTAAGGAGTGGAATTCCCTGCCGGAGTCTGTGTTTCCTGATAGCTACAACCTGGGAGTCTTTATGTCAAGAGTGAATAGGTTATTTCTAGGCAAGCGTGCTCCATCTTCGACCACATCATCGCTTACCATCAGGTAAGATAGTGGTCAAACGCGTGCCTATCATTAGTAAAAAAAAAGAATCTAAAGCGTTCGTTTCCCAGCCCGGATAAAAGATTTTCAAACATGTTTGACTATTAAAAAAAAAATCCAGCCCGGAAAAAACTTTGCTATGTTTCTGTTCTCCTGGTACTTGTGAATCTAAAGTACTAAGGCAGCAGTGGCTCTAAGTTTCCACTTCCTCCTCAGTCTCCATTAAGCCATGCCTATTAATTGGATAAAAATTAGCCTATGTTTGATTTCAGGATGTGAACCATATGTGTGCCAAATTTCATCCAAATCCCTTCAGCCATTTTTGCCTGATTGAGGCACAAACAAACAAACATACAAACTTTCACATCCTTCTAATATTATAAATGTAAAAAAAAGCTAGCCCAAAAAATTACACAAAACAGGCTACTTTTTATCCCGGCAATAGGCATAAGATTGACAAGTATCAGGAGAACAGACCGATGTTAAAGTATTTTTGGACCAGATTTTATTTGATTTTTTTTTTATAGTCTAACAGAAATATGTATGTTGAAGTTTTTTCCAGGCTGGAAAATGAACGCTGTATTCAAACGTAACAACAGGAGACCCGAAAAATGTCAAAGTTTTTTCCGGACTGGAATTGTGAACGCTATAGATTCACAAGTACCAAGAGAGCAGAAATATGTCAAAGTGTTTTTTCGGGGCAGGAATTGTGAGCGCTAAAGATTCACAAGTACCAGGAAACCCGAAACATGTCAAATTTTTTTCCGGGCTGGAATTGTGAACGCTATAGCTTCACAAGTACCAAGAAAGTAGAAATACTATATGTCAAAGTTTTTTTAAAGTGCAGAAATTGTGAGCGTTTTGGATTTAAAAGTACCAGGAGAATAGAAACATGTCGACGTATTTTCGAGGCTGGAAATAAGAGCGCTAGAGATACACGAGTACCAGGAGACCAGAAACATGTCGACGTATTTTCGAGGCTGGAAATAAGAGCGCTAGAGATACACGAGTACCAGGAGACCAGAAACATGTAAATTTTTTTGTCCATTTTTTTACCAGTAGAACAAAAACATGTCGAAGCTTTTTCCGGGTTGGAATTGTGAACGCAATAGATTTACAAGTACCAGGAGGCAAGGTACATGTCGAAGTTTTTCCGGTGCAGAAATTGTGACCGGTTGTCATTCAAAAGTACCAAGAGAACAGAAACATGTCGAAGTAGTTTTAGGCGCTGGAACTGTGAGCAGCTAGGATTCACAAGTGCCAGGAGAACAGAAACATTTCCAACTATTTTCCAGGCTGGAATTATGAGCGGTAAAGATTCACATGTACCTACCAGGAGACCAAAAACATGTTAAAGTATTTCCGGGGCTGGAATTGTGAGCGGATAGAATTCTTAACTACCGGGAGACCAGAAACATGTCAAAGTATTTTTTCGTCACTGTTTATGTTTTAGCTTATTAACTTCGCTTATTTAACGTTAGATAACACTTGTGCTGATGGTGTATGTTGAGATTAAATAAATAAACGTAGGTATCATTCCGCCACTTGAGCAGTTTTACGAATTTTATACCGCATAATTTACACATTCGTGCGAATCGCGAGGCAAATGGCGAGGCGACGAACACCCATATATCCCGTCCGCTCGCTATTCGCCTCGTGATTAGCCTCGCGATTCGGCGGGCGGGTCTACACAGAGCGAGCAGCCTCGCGAGGCATTTGCCGCGCGAAGCAGCTCGCTCTGTGTGGACGTGCCTCGGCCGAGGCAAACGCGCGCGCTGCCGCGGGCGAGCGTCCGTGCGCCCGAGCCATCCAGTGTCGGCTTTTTGTTTTGCTCAAAGGCGCCTCAGTCGTTTGCCGCGCGCACTCTGGACGCTCGCGTATATTGTTTCATGCCTCGCTCGAGTATAATAAGAGTAAAATATGAATAAAGATCAGTGTTTAAAATTAATATCTCTCTATGGTGTAAACACCTGGCTATGGAATGCAAGTGATCCTAATTATACAAATAGGGGACTTAGGGAAGATGCCTGGTTAAATATTAGCCGCGAGATGAATGTACCGGTTCCTGATTTAAAAAAGAAAATGGAGTCATTAATGGGATCCTTCCGGCGGGAAAAATCACGAGAAAAGAAAAGTCGTTTAACAGGATCAGGTAAGATATATATTTATTAATTGCTTTCACAGTTACTACTAAGAACTATTTATCTATTATAAAAACTTGTAACTTATTTTCCAGGTCGTGATGAGGTTTACAGATCTAGCTGGTTTGCATATAATGCCTTTGCATTTATGTCTGATAGGAACGAGCCAGGTACCACGCGGGATACTATGGAGAATGTAAGTACATAATATAGTTTTTATTGATAGTCATCTTGCCATGAGACAGTTCCATTTGTAATAAAATGTCTTGCTAGGTGGTCACGTATCTCTTTAGCATTATTTCCTCCACGTCGTGGTATTTGTTGAATTGGTAATAATGATGTTGGTTCTGATTCATTTCGCCAACTTCCTTCTACGATTTCCCCATCATTTCCCACCGCATCAAAAAAGCCGGGAGCTGAAAAGCTATTAGAAGGTGTTCTCCGTAAATAGTTGTACAAATGTATTGATGCTAAGACTACTTTTGTTGCTTGTTCGGGTTCCAATAAAATTGGTTTACGCAAAACTCTATAAACAGAACTTAACACTCCGAAAGCATTTTCTACAACTCTTCGTGCTCTGGAGAGTCTATAATTAAAAATTCTTTCCTTTGAACCTCTTTCTGGATTACCCTCGTATGGTCTCATGGTGTATTCATTTAGCTGAAAAGCTTTGTCACCTAATATATAAAATGGTACTTTGGGATAGTACGGTAATTGCAAAATTGTGGGTGATGGGATGTTAAGTTCTCTTTTCTCAAACTTTTGGTATAATTTTGTATTTTTAAATACACCTCCATCAGAAATCCGTCCTTTACTCCCAACGTTTACATATAAAAACTTGTAATTATCATCTACTAAGGCAAACAAAACTATACTTGAAAAAGATTTATAATTATCGTAGTCATTGCCACTGTTTATGGGTGACTGCAAAACAACATGCTTCCCATCCATCGCTCCCACAGCATGTGGGAAATTCCATTTATTTAGGAAACCGTTTGAAATTGCAACCCATTCTTGTTCTGTACCTGGTACCTAAAACAGATATAAAAAAGTATGTATTATTTTACAGAATGAAACCAAAACTAACGATGAAACAGTAAGAGCAACTCAAGTCGTTCAAGACCCTTCAGTTGACAACAACAACATTCAAGTTATGGAAAATCAGCAACAACAACAAGATGGCACCAATAACACACAATCTAGAGTTGGAACACAAGACCAGAGATCCAGAAAACGAAGCAAAATAAGACCAGCGAAAGACGCAGACGATTTATCGAACGAAACTCTTTCTGAAGCTTTCAAGATTCTCCAGCAGTGCGCAGAACCACAGCCAACCCCACCGCCTTGTGACTCATACTCGGCATTTGGACAATACATAGCCAACGAATTGAGAAAATATGATCCAGTAACTCTGGCGCACGTAAAAAAAGATATATGCGAAATAATATTTCAAGCCGACACAGGAGCTTATCAACAATATGGCTATTATACACAAAGCTATACTGATTCTCCGCAACGTCCAAGCACTCATGCTTCATCTTATAACGATCCAACGTCCCCCTCACCACTAACTCCTCAACCATCTATTTCCACCGTTCCAATAACTTCTCAAATTCAATCAGAGATTCCACCTCTCCCTTCCCCTCCGATGATTTCTCAAAATTCATCAGACATTCCTACTCCCCCTTCCCCTCCGATGGCTTTTCAAAATCTATCAGACATTCCTCCTCTCCCACGGCTTCCTGCCTAATACGCTAATTAAGCTAATTATGCTAAAACGTAATACGAACCACTAATTAAAATTAATTTCACCTTTCTTTCTTTTTATGGTTATTTTAAAGTTCTATTAAAATGATTGGACTAAATTGACAAGATTGGTTTTTTTTACTCACTTTTACATGATCCTTTAAATGTTCGATGATGGCATCGCAAACTTCAGGAACAATCTTCGAAATAGATTGTTTGGAAATGCGAAAGAGATACTGCAAACTGGTATAAGAATCTCCTGTCGCTAAGAACCGTAATGTCAAAAGTATCCTTTCTCTCACGGTTATCGCTCGACGCCAGTTCGTATCATTTCTTCGAAGTCTGCTTTGTAATTCTGAACACAATAGATCCAACTCCTCTGTAGTAATGCGTGCAAAATTTTTTTCCACTCCATCATTTATCAATTCTTGGTACAGTTCGTTCCCATTATATAATAATCTGTTTTTGTATAAAGTCTGGATCCAATATCGTCTTCGTTTAAGTTTTTGTTGTCTTCTCTTTTTTATAATCCTATTTATAAGGATAAAAGCAACAGCTGCCACCGCAACACGTACGTCTGGTGCCATGATGCCTTAATTCTCAACTGAACGAACGAACATGGCTCGGGCTTGCCGCGCGCGGCAGCCTCGCGATGATACCGAGGCTGCCGCGCTCGTTTGGGGATAGTTTCCTCGCGCGGCAAATGCCTCGCGAGGCTGCTCGCTCTGTGTGGACCCGCCTGAGCGGTTTTTCGGACGCGAATCAAAGGGCACGAATGGCGAACACGAACTTACTGTTTACACATTCGCCTGCATTCAGTTGATAGCTAGCGCCTGACCCAACAGGACGTGTAGACAAAATAAAAGGGCTTTCTGTGAGGGTATAATATTAAAATTTATGATTTTGAAGTTATTCAAGAAATTAGACGAAAAAAGACCACATCTCTCTAAAATTTTTGAAAAAATTGGAGATAATAGATCTTTACTAATAAATTACAGGAAAATCTATAAGAAATCTATGGTGGTAAAATAACATGTTAAAAAAATTTATTCGTTCGGAACCCTTTGCACGCGAGTCCGACTCGCACTTGGCCTGTTTTTTAACTTTTCTACGCAGGATATATAAATAACTAGCTTCTGCCAGCGACTTCGCCCGAGTGGTGCCTAGGGAGCATACCTACTCGCGGGATAAAAGTGCTTATGTCCTTTCTCAGGCTCTAGACTATCTGTGTACCAAATTTAATTTAAATCGGTTCAGTAGCTTTGGCGTGAAAGTGCGACAGACAGACAGAGTTACTTTCGCATTTATAATATTAGTAAGGATTGTATAAACTCATTAGGTACCTAAATTAGACGAAAAAAGACCATTCCCGCCATATCTCCTAAAATGTTGAAATAAAATGGAGAAAATAGATCTTTACTAATAGATTTCAGGAAAACCTATAGGAACACTAGTGTTAAAAAAATTAAAATAAAAAAACCTTTTTAAAAAGCTTTTATTTAAATGCTCTAAAAAGAAGAAAATAAGTTTTTCCTTTAAAATTAATCATAAAAGCTTGTCGCGAGGTTTGCGTAAGTACCGATAAGTATTTAATCGAGACAAGATTTTCCGCCATCAAATTGGATTTAGAATGAAGTCAGATTATTTTTCGACTTACTCTCAACAAGTCCTTTCACTTGATACCCATATTGTAAAAGTGCATAAAAAATAACTATACCTACCACCATCTCGGATTTTCCGCCATATTGGATTTAGAATAACCATGTCTCTCGTCATCTGTGATCTAGACTAAAGTCAAGAGCAAACCGACCAATAAAAAAAAAACCGCCATCTTGGATGGTCCGCCATATTGGATTTAGAATGACGTAACACAGTTTATCGTGTATTATAGAATAATCAAAACGCAGAATACTTACTTTGAATTAATTTAAATCATAGATTTTTGTAACAAATAAACTTTGTTTCGATATTTATGATATCATACAAGGTGTTGTTTTGCATCCTTGTCAAATTTCAGGAGGTTGTTTTAAAGACATAAATAATCAATTGAAAGTACGGTAGCGGGCAATAACTAATAAGCGCTGCTTTTTTTGTTGTTGAAATTTAACAGTATTTCAGAATTCAATACAAAGAAAACAGAATCACCGACTACGCACACAGCGACAATGCAGCTGAGTGCGTGAGTGTCGACGTCTTACCTACGAAATGTTAGAGCGCGCGTGACAGTGCAATGTCCGGTTCATAATTTTACCTAATTTTATTTCGAAAATCACCTACATTATTATCATAAATTTCGCTTGATAGTTAACTCATTTTTGAGCATCATTGGAATACGGAAATCTTACTAAAGATACTAGTTCGCCAAAGAAAAGTTCACTGACCTGTTACCAGATGATAACAGGTCAGTGAACTTATAATAAAATGTTAGTTTTGCTTTATCCTTCAACCTAAAGTTTTCGTAGTGATTTTGTTTTATTTGTAGATTAAAATGGTTGATTTGAAATTTTCCTTCCTACTTAACGGGCTTCGGACCGGCAATAATACCTACCTTAGTTGGTGTACCGATCTACTAAGTCTAAAAATGTTTTCTACGTTTGACGGGAATGGGAAGACGTGTTAGTTAAGTGTAAGTACGTGGTGATACTTTCGACTCTTAGGTATTTTTGACGTAGTAAAAAATTTGAAATCAACTTATTTACACTAATAAAATTGATTAAGCTAATAACGTATTTAAAAAACGTACAAATAAATAAATTTGCCTACTTAGTTACCCGGAGTTATTGTTCAAAGTGGCCACTATCACACTCTTTGCACAATCGAGCACGACGTAGCTGGTTTTCCTTCAGCTTACGTAACACTAACACATTCGTTTTTAAAGTGTCGAATCTTTGCACTTTAATTCTGTTTCACTTGTCACTTCCTCCATGTAAACTAACCTTTTAACGTCTCCCCACAAATAAAAGTCTCGAGGCGTCAGGTCCGGAGAACGCGGAGGCCAGGCCACAGGTTCTCCGCGACCGATCCAGTGGTCACCAAAACTTATGGTTTTCAGTAGGCGAAACACTGTGTTGTGGAGCACTCCAAAGTGTTGACCAGCTTCCCGCGTGCTTGCCCGTGGGTCTCGCTGGAAGTATTCCAGGATGTCTTCCTGCAAGGCGACAGGCAGGTCTACGCTGCGCGAGCTTGAGCATGCCAAACTAACTAACGTCAAACTAACTAACGACGTTCTATCATGGGGGTTCCCGATCGGGAAACATTTCCGTGAACATCCTGATGGCTCCACGCAAGCCGTCTCCACTGATGGCATACAAGCGGACCATCTCTACCAACTCGACTTTTGAATAATTGTCCGTCATCTTGCACTTTGTACCTACGTCTCAACGATGTACCGAGAGCGGAATTCGCAAAGCGCACGCGCGCTTCGGCGACATCAAACATACTGTTAGTTCCGGGGCCGCGGGGTCGGGGCTAGGAGCTTGCGCGGGGGTGTATCCGCACCGTGATTGGGGTGGAATTGATTACGAATTTATCGAATGATCGTTTGCGTATGCATTATGTATGTATTGTTTGCGTTTGTTTGTTTGTGAAAGCGCGGTTGTAGGGCTAGTAACAGACGGCTGGTTCACACTTACGGATTTCCGTAAATAAGAAAAACAAAAAAATACCTACCCATTTTATAGGTGATTTGGGTCGAGAATCATTAGCATAATTACGTCCTTGAATTTGACTAGGACGCAAATCAACATCTTGTAGAATAACGAATCAAATATTCTTAATCCTCATATTGATCAGTTAATATAAAACTTGTTACCAAGAAAAACATTTTGTCGAGTGACATTTTCTAAACGTTTGACAAAATGCATACCCTTCTATAAAATTACAACATTGCGTGTTAATTTTATTCTAGTCAAGCATAACTTTTCATTCGGACCCGGTCGACGGAACCCCGTGAAGCGGCAATGTTGGCAAATGGCGATGGGAATAAAGGACAAAACTTTGCAACCAAGCATAAACCATGAATGCAGCGAGCATACAGCAAGCATATAGCAAGCATGCAGCAAGCATGCAACATGCAGCATTAAGCAAGCATGCAGCACGCAAACGAGCATGCAACATGCAGAATGCAAGCAAGCATGCAGTATGCAGGCTAGCATGCAGCATGCAGCAGGCATGGTTTTTGTCATGGCTCCGGTGCTGCGGGGCTCCGGCGATCCCACGCGAACTTATCGTCTCAGATGGTTTTAACGCTCAACACCGCAGCCTCAGCCGCGGCGGCGGGCCTTCAAACCACCTGCTCCTCAGCTCGCGGGCTGCCTCGCCCCTCCGCGCCTACGCGGGCTTTAATTACACTGTAGGGGTAGGGCAGACAAGACTGCTTGGAGTCGGTTTTACAGTGATTCGTTTCTGTCACTAATTTTTATAGCACACATGTTGATTTTATTAGATCGTATTTTAATTTTTATTGAAGGTTAAAATGCTATTTTATAGAAATGGCAATATGCGTAGTAACATTGTTCCGAATGAAATTCAAATATTCTGTGAAACATTTTCTGCGAAAGGAAATTCTATCAAATTTCTGTCTGCGAAACAAGGGTACACCCTTAAATTTGCAATAAATTAAATTATTGCAAATTTAAGGGTGTACCTTAAATTTCAAGTTTCGAGAGCGAACAAACTAATAATTTACACGTTTAGTAACTTTTAGTGTTCGCCCCTCGGCTTTGCGCTCGTGAAAATATAGGTACACCGTAGAAAATCTTGGTCAGTGCGTCGTATATTTTATAAACATCTCCTTTATAGGAATGCACACTTGGGCAATTTTCGGGTGGCTGCAGAGACGTCTTTACCTATAGTGCAGGGTGTGCGGTGCACCCGGGCGCAGAAGTGTAGGGGGCGCCGAGCGCCGCTCGCGTCACGTTCAAAGAGCATGTGCGTCCCGCGCAGCGCGCCGGTACTCTCGAACACCCTGCACCCGTGTTAGGTCGGGCGTATTTGTGCGAAATTTTCTATCAGACTGACGTCCGCCGCTAATGTACTCAGCCAAACCAGCAATGTCGTCAGTCAAACACGTCAAAATATTCACAGTATGCAGGGTCTAGAAAAAAAAAATCGTCAATTTTCAACCTGGTGGGGTTGGACCTAGCAGAGAACCAGTTCAGTTTCCACAAGAGGAGCTTGACGGTGGACGTTATCATGCGCGTGAAATGCGGTGTCCCAAGGCAGGGTCATCTAGGCGGTGTGTCTTGACTTCGGCAATGCTTTTAATACCCAGCCCTGGAGTTGTATCAAAGAGACACTCCGGTATTAATGGATGTCGACCTACCGCTGTCGCGTGGTCGAGGCTTATCTGACAGGCAGGGCCGTCATCTACTCTCGCCAACGAGGTGAGTGGAACCGGCTAGAGATATCGTTCGGTGTTCCACAGGATTCGGTTCTGAGGCCACTCCTGTTGGACATCGGTTACGACTGGGTGCAGCGCGCCAACCTGAGTCAACCTAGTCTGCTACGCTAACGACACACTGATCCTGGTGTAGGGGGTGTTGCACCAGGCGGTGACAAACGTAATGACACGCGGAGTTCGAGTAATTGAGAGGATCCGGCAAACGGGTCTCGAGGTGGCCCTACACAAGTTCGAAGCCATTGGTTTCATAGTTCTCAAAAAGCGCCACCGTGGAGATCCCAAATTGCGGTAGGACGGGTTCACGTCGGCGTCGCATCGACGATAAAGTACCTTAGGACTCGACCGTCGACAGCCTATGAAACTTCGTCGAACACTTTGCACGTTAACCTTCCAAGCCTGGGCGGGCCGGCCGGGGCTGCTTTCACGGGGCTCCTGCCCAATCTAGAGGGTCCAAACGCTTCCTTCTCAATCTAGAGGGTCCAAACGCCTCCTGCTAGAAGCTCTACGCGGGGTCCCATGTGTATGGCCCCGGTGAGGCGCTTTCGTTGAGGCGACGACCAGCTGGCCATCTGAATGCGTCCCAGAGGGTCATGACCATCCGGCTGGCCCAAAGGTAGCGCAAGGTCTCACGGTCTTGCCGGATTGCCGCCATAGAATCTGCAGGCTCTTGCACACTTTTACGCGAGGTGCGTGGAGGCCCTAAGCCGCCGCTGGGGCGAAACTCCACTGCCGGGGGAAATCCCTTCATAAAAAAGTATTCCATTATGACCGCGCGCCTACTGGGGGCGCCAGGGTATTGATTACACACGTGCGCTACAGAGGCTAGAGCCGCCTCTGGGTGGCTGTAACCACAAACTTTTTTGAGGGCTGGATCCGCGCCTGCAGAAGTGACCCAATTCCTGCCAGATCCTGAAAGGCGCGTGAACAAACCAGTTTCCCGATAGCGTTTGTAGACTCTATGAACACCCCAGGCGTCGGGAGTCGCAGGACGATTCCCGGCCGCCTTAGGCACGGGCCTGCGGATGGCGAGCATTTGAACATCCGTCTGATCAGAACCAGGCCCGGGTCGGCGGCGCGCTGCGATTCCCGCGCGCCTCAAGGAGATGTCAGCACGAAAGACAGGGCCCACTAGGGCAGGTGCCTGCTGGGGCTGCGGAATCTGTTCAAAAGAGGTACCGTAGCTCTGGAACGCAAAGGGCACTAGGAAGAACACGAATGGGTTTTAGTCAGTAAGAGTCTGACACTCCCTCTTGCTGCACCCGGAGCAGGAGGAGACGTTTGATGATTTCCCATCCTTAAAAAAAAAAGGAAGACTATGAACAGACGACAGGCTTAGATGCAATCTGTCAGCCACAACACACACACAGCCACATTAATAAATTAATTAATTTATTTATTTATTTATTTATTTATTTATTTATTTGGATCTCCAACAAAAGATACACAGATATAACATAAGACAGTGATACAATGGTTCATTTAAGTGTGCTCCTTCAGTTACAGGAAACCACAGCATGCACTTATAACTAGGCTCACATAAAAAATAAAAATAAAATTTTCACAAAATTAAATTAAAAATAAGGATAAGATCATAAAAAATTAAAGTACATTCACATTATTCCAATACAATAAATTAAAATCATTCAAGTGAATTAGACAAAATATTAAAAATTAATTTAAATGTTTGCGATTTCATAAAATTACATTGTTGTAGTTATGTCAAGTTTAAAATTCAAAAAAGACAGAAGATTTTAAAGTATTAAGCTGCTTTTCCGCGGCAGATGAGATGGCGCATTTACGTTAAGTTTCTCTAGAAGCTCGCTGCAGTCTATGTCCCCACTGAAAGTGTTATGCAGAAGTACCTGGTCTGCCGTTTTTCGTCTGTCAGCGAGAGGGACCATGCTGTAGTGTTTTAATCTATCCTTGTAGCTAGTAATTGTTTTCGCTAATCGATCCTTAAAACAAAGATGATATAGAAAACGCCTCTGAACACTTTCCAGGTGTTTGCGGTATATGTCGTAGTGAGGATTCCAAACTGAGCTGCTGTATTCAAGTATTGGACGTACTAGTGAGTTAAATAATTTTATTCTAGTAGAGGCCGTTTTGAAGTCTTTACTATTCCGTAGAATAAATCCAAAGATTTTAAAACCCTTCGATGAGACTTGGAGGATGTGTTTGTCAAAGGAGAATGGGCAAAATCGTACGGCACTTGGTCTATCAGCGGCCAGGAACATTTTTTTTTTTTTTGGTTTAATATCACCCTACAATAACGGGTTCAAGAAGTTTTATATCTGTAGTGTCATTATTAATGGAACTAAATACATTTTTATTTTAGATATGTAAGCCTGTGATTTTGCGTATTAATTACTAAGATTTAGTCTTAAAAATAAGGAAATAAAATAAAATGACTTGTTTACTTCAATACATTTATTTTACATACATTTACATACATAAACTCACGCCCTTTTCCCATGGGGGTAGGCAGAAACCACAGAACGCCACTTGCTACGATCCTTACATACTCCTTTTGCCTCGTCCACATTCATACATTTAATGTACAATAATAGCACTGAGTTCTGATGCCGGTAATAAAATATCCTCGTCTTGATGTCTAGCCCATGCCAGATACCACACTACACACATAACGTGTGCGCAACAACCGATTGTGCGCCTTCCACTCAAACAACTGCAATAATAATGAGCAATTGCTTCTCTATTTTGTCTTTGTCGGTTAATTACAATATAAGAATAATATATTCTGGACCTTACATGTCTAGATTGTATTCGCACACGTAATAACCAAATATCTTCTTCTTCAATAAAATCTCTGAGCTGACTTATTTGTCGCTCCCGGTATACTTCGATATTGTATAAGCCTTCAATTAAGTGTTCAGCGTAGTAGCTGCGAGCCAACTTGATTTGGTATGTGCCAAGTGCAAACAGAATTAGGTCTTCTTCAGAAAAAACCGGAAAGTCTTCAAAAATAGGTTGGTCGCTGCTGAGTCTTTCAAATGATGCCCTCTGTCTATTTATGTTATGACGGATAACATAGTCCGCTAAGAGGTTCGGTATTTCAAAACGTTCATTAATTATATTTACGAACGATGATGCATGAATACTATCTTGTATTGGTGTTTGGAACGCATTGATGAGTGCCGCTGCGTTTTGAAAGTCCTCAAACATGTGACTTAAGGCGCGATTAAAATATTCTTGCCTAAACAATTTGAAATCTCGCTTGAACCTGCCATTTATAACTTCCACTACCCAGCGGCATAGAGTTACCAGCCTAGTTCTATTGGCCTGTTCAGTAGTAAGCTGGTCTGCACCGCGGTCTTTGGTTTCTGGCATATAGGCACTGTAGTTGCATCGCTCCAAATCGCCACAGACGTCTCTAAACCCACGATCTAAAATGAATATGTCGCCAGCCCGGTAAAACCAGTGAAATGTGCCTTCTTCGTCATTTATAATTCTTTCCAAAATACTGGCATCTGAGTCGGTAGCAGCATAGGGCCCGCAAACATCAATTATATGCCCATCGGAACACACCATTAAGAACGGTTTTAATAGATTTTCGTATTTGTGTAGACTGTAGGTCTGTCGCTGGAACGAAAAGTTGGAGCTCTTCTGTATATAAATATATGTTCCATCCATGATTGTTACTGCCTTCCTTTCTTCTGGAAAAGACTCGGGATTTCCAAATAACGCGTTTGGTACAATAAGATTACGGTCAGCGACCATTCTTCTATTTAAATGGTCGAGTCCCAGGTGTCGTGGCTTAAAATCCAGAGATATAGCATCACGCGCGGTTTTTAAATGCCTTTCTAGAGTCCTTCTACTTATGTTAAAGAGCGTGGCTAATCTCTCGTTGCTATCACCAGTTCGCAACTTCATTAAATAAATGGCTAGTTTTGTTTTGGCGTTTGACTCAGACAAAGAAGGCGTTTGTTCCAAGATTGTATTGAATTGATCTCTGCTAACGCCCAATCGAATATGAATCTCATTAGGATCCATATTTGCAATATCTTCAAAGTCCAGAATATTTTTATTTAAAACAGCTTTTTTAAAAAGCTCTAGTATTTGCACAAAATGAGAGCTGTTAAAATCATGTCTGAGATTTGGACTATCAATGAGCTCTTCCCAATCATTTGATGTTAAATGTGCATCACATATTCTGGCACTGTCTGGTATGAATAAGTTAGAATGTAACATAAGAGTAATCCTTACATTCTCAGGCATTCGACGACGTGAAACACTACGGCATCTGTCAAACATACAGTTTGCCGAGGTGCTAGGCACTCGTGAATATTCTTCCACTTGAAGAACACATTCGTGCGGGGCAGGGTTATTGTTTGGCTGCACAGCCCGTTGAGCTCGTTGCCAACAGGGTCGACAAACGTATTCTCGGCCGTTGTATTCAACCTGAAAAGGAAAATAGTTTATAACATAGTATTTAAAAATCATATAAGTGTTACATTTAGGCATTATATCCAAAACCAAATAATATTGGTTTACTAAAATTTTATTGTTTCTTTGCGAGGGTGGATAGAGATAGCGCCTAATTGGCCAACTGATAAATACCACTCGTTGACTTACGCACATACTACCTTGTTTCGACCAAGTGAATCAATACCAAATAGTGCGCTGCAATACTTGAGCGACTGGCGTGCGTAGTGGCACAAGTTCAAATCCCACATTCATAAATTATTTTTGGGAGCTTTGTTGGTCGACTCTCATAATGAGTATGCAACGTACGCCGCCACCGTGTTCGATTGACATGGACTTGAAATTGGGGGCTAACGTAACGACGCGTCATAATAAACGTCCTAGGACGAAGAGTAATAATAGTTCGCTTGAACCATCGCCCGAGAAATCGAACGATGCATGTTATAAGTCAATCTCACCGGAATTGATTAGAGACATTGTACGCACAGAACTAAGTAGCCTCCTAACCACTGACATTCGTAAAATTGTCCAGGAGAGCGTTCGAGCTGAACTTAAAGATATTAAAAGTGAGTTGAACTGTCTGAGGTCTGAGTACATAAAATTGGAATCGAACGTAACTGCATTAGATTCCAAACATGGTGCTATTGTACAGGATGTTGTCGCTCTTCAGAAATCTGTTCAGTTTGCATCGGACCAGCAAGACGACTTAAAAAAACAGTTTGATTCATTCAGTAAGCAATCCACGAATACAAAAGTCCTACATGACACAATTGCGAAGTTGGAAATGACAATCGATTCGCTCGAACAACAGGCTCGCCAATGTAATCTGGAATTATGTAATATCCCTGAAAAGCGCTCTGAAAACTTGATAACACTTATGGAGACCATCAGTATAAAGGTGAACTGTCCATTGAGTCAAAAAGACATTATTGCCATTCATCGTGTGCCGCATGCTCACAAAGAAAACCATAAGCCGAAAAATATTATTGTTAAGCTTGGATCACGTATTCTAAGAGATAATCTCCTGAGTGCATTTCGACTTGCCAAGGGTTTAAAAACAGATCATCTTGGAATACCCGGAACACCACAACCGATCTACATGAATGAACACTTGACTTTAAAGAACAAGCAGTTGTTTCGTGCATGCCGAGAAGCTGCCGGCAAGAATAAGTTTAAATTCGTGTGGGTCAAACATGCTACCATTCTCGTGCGAGAGAATGACAGTACTTCAGCAATTGCCATACGATCTCATCAAGACATTCTTAAAATTAAGCCAGGTACTTCTAAGCATGATAATTAACTTAAGTTCTAACTTTTATAAATATTCAAACGAAATCGTTTATATCTTAATGTTTAAAAGCAGCAATAATGTAATCCTCATTTTAGGTGATGTTTTATCGCATTTGAATCGTTGTTCTATTTCTTTTTTAATCACTTCAAATGGCAGTTCTTCTCTAGATTCTGTGTGGTCATATCTGTGGTTAATATACTTCATACTAATTCTGATTTACACTCAAAACGATTTAAACTTAAGCTACATGTCTGTCTCTGAGTTTGGGCTTAATATCCTATTTGAATTATACTTAATTAAATTTGACTCGACTACCAATGGGTGAACTGGCTGTTTATTATCAGAATTGTAGGGGTATGCGGACCAAACTCAATATCCTTTATATGAATATTTTATCAAATTGTTATGATATTATAATCTTGACAGAAACGTGGCTCACTCCACAAATACTCGATAACGAGTTTATAGACAACCGCTACATAGTCTATAGATGTGATCGAGATCGTATTTTGACTGGAAAAAAAGAAGGGGGTGGGGTTCTCGTGGCCGTGATGAAAAACTTGCGTTCCACCTTTATACCACTTGATCCGCCAATTACGCCTCACATCGAACATGTTCTAATACAACTCCCGGGCGTTCTCAATAATAGTGAGTGTGTCATGAGCGCTGTTTATATTCCCCCTAAGTCCCCCGACGAAACATACCTTTCTCACTATAACAATTTGCATAGAACATTAGAAAAGTTAAATACACACTTGTTTTATCTGTTCGGCGATTACAACTTGCCTCATATAAGTTGGCTTCCAAATGGAAATGGGGACGCTACAGTCCTACACTGTAATAGTGATAACTCACAAAGTGAACACATAAGTAACTTCATGTCATTACTGAACGCCGCTCAGTTCAACAACATCTGTAATCGCAATGGTCGCGTGTTAGATTTGTTATTAAGTAACACAAACTGCACCACATCGATACCGACATGTCCATTACTGCCCATAGATGATCATCACCCCCCGTTTTATGCTACAATTACTTACAAATCCAAGCATAAAAATCTCTTGCAAGCAAAAACATTAAAATATAATTATTATAAAGCAGATTATGAAAAGATCAATCGCGATCTGTGTAACATTAACTGGGATCGGGCCTTTAACGGACTCTCAATAGACCAATGCGTGAGTACATTTTATAATAATATTTTCGGCATAATAAAAACTCAAACTCCTACTAGCCATTCCAGATCCTCAAGATTCCCAATCTGGTTTTCTAAATCTCTAATTCGATTATTTAATAATAAAAATAAAGCCTGGGTCAAATGGAAAACGTATAAAAACCTGTCAGATTATGAGCAATTCTCTTTTCTTAGACAGAGGTTCCAAATGGAGTGTAAAAAGAGTTACACCAAATACATAAATGACGTCGAACAAGATATTAAAAAAAATGTCAAGAATCTGTGGAGTTATGTTGCTAATCGTAACGCCAATGTTGGTATACCAGCTACGGTACTTTACAAAAATCAAAATTCCAGTGACCCTGATGCGATTTGTAACATGTTCTCTAACTTTTTTCAGTCGGTCTATGAAACTACCACTTTTAATGACAGTGATTGGTTGCCCCCTGAAACGTGTTCAGATAATAGCGTCATTATTAACCGTATCACTTTTAGTCCTGATCAAGTATTGCGGGCTTTGAAGTCATTGGATGTTGCAAAGGGCGCAGGCCCAGATGGGTTGCCACCTTATTTTATTCGAAGAGCAGCTGATAGTTTGTACATTCCACTTCACACTATCTATAATAAATGTATTGCCGAGGGAACATTTCCTGAAGTTTGGAAACAAGCCAATATAACCCCAGTACATAAAACTGGTTCTAAGCACGATGTAGAAAACTACCGCCCTATCTCTATCTTGTCTACCTTGTCCAAGGTTTTCGAGAGGCTTGTACATAATGCAATATACCCGACCATTCATAACATAATTATTACACAACAACACGGATTTGTTCGAAAAAGATCAACTGTAACAAATTTACTTACTTTCACAGATTACTTATTTAGTAATATGGATCGGCAGGTGCAAGTAGATGCTGTGTACACAGACTTTCGTAAGGCTTTCGATAAGGTGGACCATGAGCTGCTTCTCAGAAAGCTGGCTTATAATGGGATTCGTGGGGATCTGCTTCGCTGGTTTGCATCTTATGTTTCAAATAGGTCACAAAGGGTTGTAATTAAAGGCTTTCGATCTCATTCTGTCGATGTCACTTCTGGTGTTCCACAGGGCTCGATTTTGGGTCCTCTCCTTTTCATCATTTTCATTAATGACATTGGGACTTGTTTCAAGCATTCAAAGTATTTGCTGTACGCGGATGACCTTAAAATCTATCGACCAATTCGTGATCACACTGATGCTATACTACTACAGGAGGACCTTAATCGATTTTATCATTACTGTGTAGAAAATAAAATCCAATTAAGCACATCTAAGTGTGTATCTATTACATTTACAAAAAATAAAAATATTATAAGTCACAGTTACACACTACACGACATTATGCTACAAAGAGTTATGTCGGTAAAAGACCTTGGAATACTGTTGGATGCCAGATTGCACCTTGATGAGCATATTAAAAACATAGTAAATAATGCTTATCGCATGTATGGTTTTGTTATGAGAGCTACCATAGACTTCAAGCGGGTCGACACCTACATACATTTATATAAGTCATTAATAAGGTCACAGCTAGAATACGCTGTGCTAATTTGGAATCCCCATTATCAAAAATACATCGACAGCTTGGAAAAGGTGCAGCGTAAATTCCTCAAGGCCTTGAAATATCGTTGTCGCCACGATTTATCATCCTTCAATACATGCTACAGGAATATCGAGATGTTAAGTTTAAAATCTCGACGCCTCTACCTTGAAATTATGTTTCTCTATGACTTGTGCAACAACAGATATGACTGCATAGATCTTACTAACAGGCTTAGCTACGTTGTCCCGAGAACTGTCATTAGACGAGAGGTGCGCGCACGTCCGCTTTTCGCGGTCTCCTCCTGCCACACCAACGCTGGAGTTCGTGCCCCTCTACGTCGTATGGCAAACAATTTTAACACTGTTTTTGGTGATTTAGACTTGTTTACATTGTCTGCTGATAAATTTAAGATCTCCTTGATACGGTTGATTGGTGATTTGTGATTGTTATAGTATTTTAATTGATATTTGTAATTTTAGTAAAAAAATATTATTTTTCATAATTCTTTATTTCATTTCAGGTATTTATTTGATTTTAAGATAGTTTTTGATTTGATTCTTCATTTTAATTTTTGATTTGAGTGCTGATATTAATTTTGATTATGATTATTATATTTTTATATGGTTCTTAATTTTGTATTTAATTTAATTTTCATTTTGGTTTTGATTTATTGCTTATTTGAATTTTTATTATTATCCTTCATAATAAGTTATTTTGCATTTAATTTTATGTTTATATTTCATTTCATTTTTGTTTTGTATTTAATGCTTATTTTAATTATGTTTTCATTCTTTTTCATAATTCGTTATTTTGAATTTAATTTTTTGTTTTTTTTATTTTACTTTTTTAAATTTTAGATTTGACTTTTTAAATTTTAATTCTGGCTTTGCATTTTAATGTTTTTGTTTTGATTTAAATTGAAGATTGTTTTGTATTTAGTAACTTAAAATTAAATGTGAATCAAAATGTATATTTCATTTTGATTCAAATTTAATAGTTTTGCCTTCCAATTTTACTCGTGTGCAATTAGTCCCATAAATATTTTGTTATGTTTAAAATGTGGACAACGTCGTAGGTTATACATATGTTACTTTTTCTTTTTGTTAAAACTTTTACTGTACCATCTTTGTGTAACTGTTTGTTTTCCCGAAATAAATAAATAAATAAATAAATAAATAAATAAAACTCACAGCAGTTTCAGTTAAATCATGTGTTGTATAGTAGAACATGCCGAGCTCTTTTTCAACGTGACGAATGAGTCATGCTCATACGCATTGTTAATGAGTGGTTGGCCTCTATTATATTTCGAAGCTAGATAACGTTGGCTCTGTTTCCATATGCACCATGTGTGTAAAAGAGAGAGAAGATCTGTTTTGACTATAACTTAAGTATTGTTAGAAAAGAACCATACGCTTAAGGAAATAACATAATTCACTAAAAGGACGTACATAAAAATACAATCAAAACTGTAACGTGGACTTTCAATAAAGAGCCCACACTTCACCCAACGATGTGTCGCATATGCACATCGTGACACAATATTATGAGGCCATCACCGCTATAGGGTGCGTACATACGGGTAAAAACAACCAAAAAATAGTCTAAAATACTTACTTGCTGTGGAGCTATAGCTTCAATAATATATTGAGTATTGGCAGCATTTTCCTCAAAAAGAGCATGGGTTATTTTTAACCTTCTTCTATTAACCACTGATCGATTGCACAAAACACATATAGGTCGATTTTCTGCCATTTTTCAATAATGTTCCGTTGGCGTACACAAGTCCAGAGTCCAAGTACACAAGCACAAACGTACAGAAGTTCAGAGTTAACAGCCAGGTTATCAGGTTAGGAAGAAACACAGTCCAGAGGGTAGCCAGGGTCAAAACGTTTGAAAAAGAATCCGTAGATGAGCGCACAGTACACAACGTCACAAGGGTAAGCGAAGGACTGCGCCGAGTGACGCACACGCACCCCACACCTCGGCTCTTTTGTTTGCACTCGAAGCTGATTGGGCCGTTCGAACTCAGGTAGTCCATGTAGTAAACCCATTGTTGAGCTGAGTCTTGTAAACGGTATGCTGACAACGTTTTGAAATACTTTTGAAGACATAAACTAATGTTAATAAGTATTTTATAAAATGGGTTTGCACATTTTCTTGCACTTATTATCTAAGTATTTTACCTATATGTATTTTTTTTTCTAAATGAGCTGCAATGTTACGTTCATAGTAAAAGTTAGTCCTTAGTAATAGTACTTTCATTTAATACCTATTTCGTTGTTGGCCGCTCATAGACCATTTTGCTCTTTCTCCTTTAATTGTTGATCTAATATCACTCCCAAATCACGTATTTGGTCTATTTGTTCTAATTTTTGCTGACCTATCGTGTAAAAGTTAGGTTTGACGAATTTGTTACGGCAGAATTGCATGTAGTAACACTTGGACACGTTAAGTAGCATAATGTTATTTGTACACCAGTTAGTCAGTCTGTTCAGATCCTCCTGTAATAAAGCAGAGTCAAATTTAGTTACAACTGGTTTCATTATTTTCATGTCATCAGCAAAAAGATAGAATTTTGAATGAATAAAGCAGTGTGTTATGTCATTAATAAATATATTAAAGAGAACTGGACCTAAGTGTGAACCTTGTGGAACACCGGATGTAGCTATGAAAGGCTTAGAATTATGGCCACCCATGACAACTTGTGAGGATCTGCCGCTAAGATAAGACCGAAACCACTCAAGCATTGTTCCTCATATACCCACGTGCTGAAGTTTGGTTATAAGGATAGAATGATCCACTTTGTCAAATACTTTACTGAATATATGGTGTCAACAGGAATACGTTTATCCACAGATTCTGAAAGGGACGACACATAACACATGAGATTAGTGGTAGTAGACCTGGATTTAATAAAGCCGTGTTGGTGGGTGGAGATCAGGTGTTTGACGTGCGATGAAAGACGTTCAGTTATGAGCTTTTAAAATACTTTGCCAAAGACGACTAAAATAGAAATGGGTCTGTAGTTCGACACTAATTTTCTTTCTCCTGCTTTGAAAATAGGCACCACTAGTGCCTTTTTCCATTGCTCTGGGAAGATGCCATCTTTAAGGGACTTATTATATATAACCGTGAGGGGCAAAGCCAGCGCTTTCGCACATTTTTCTATGCACACGGGTGGTATACCGTCGTCTCCTACACTTTTATGTTCATCCAATGATGTGAGGGCTCGGAATATTTCACAGGCGTTAAGTTCTAGCCTACAGAAAGTTGACAGGTTACTATTTGTGTTAAGGTTTGACCGTTGCGGTGACGTTGCATTGTTATAGACATCTGCGAAGTTTTCAGCAAACAAGTTACATATGTTTATCGTGGCCAGTTGACGCGGTTTTGTCTTTGTAACACATAACTGCAGGGTAAGCACTGCTGGTTTTCCTTTTATTTTTTATAAAAGGCCAGAAAAAATTAGGATTATCTAAAACTGCGGTTTCTAATCTTTCCATATATTTTCTGTAGCAACATGTTCTCAGCTTGCTACAGTTGGCACGCAGAGTTTCGAAATATACAACGTCAAGGGGGTTATTGTATTTTTTTATCGTAACGCGGAGTTTGTTTTTTCATTTAAAAGTCTCTTAAGTTTGGGTGTGTACCATGCAGGGTACTCTTTCCTAGATATGGTTTTCAGTGGTACGTATTTCTTGATAACGTCTTGCAAAATTTCATATAAAATATGAACCATTTCGTCAACTGAAGAACAACCACCCAAGGAAGTTTCCCAGTCGATAGACAGCAGGAAGGTTAGAATTTTGACGTAGTCTGCTTTAAAAAAATTAGGCTTGGTGGTAGATTTAGTTTTTAGACAGTTTGAGTCGTCGTTTACCTTTAAGGTGAATGCTCCAGGGTAGCCCGCGAAATTCAAATATTTTTATGTTTTTTGCAATTTTCCGGTCAGTGTGAAGCTGTATGTGGACCAAATGCGATCCGCGACCGTAACGCGTATTTATCTAAAGAATTATAACCATTTTAATTATTAATATAGCCCTCTAAGTTCATGTAGTTCGAAAGAATGATTATTTCTGAAATATTCCTAAAATATTTGAATTTCGCGGGCTACCCTGGAGCATCCACCTTAAGGAAAACTCAAGAGGAGGGTGTAGTAAATCTACCTGTGTCAGAGGTATGTGACAATAAGTCCGGTTTTGTACAAAGGACTAGATCCAATGTTCCGGATTTATTATTGATAAGATGATTATACTGGCCAAGGTTATTCATAGAAATATAGTCTAAAAAGAGTTTGGTAATGTCGTTGTAATGGCTAGTACAAGGAGTAGTGTGACTCACCTGGCTTTCCTCACTGATTGTCCATTTTATACTACTTAAATTAAAGTCGCCAACAATAAGTGTGCGTTCATCCTTGTCCAGGGCAATTTGAGCCGATTCTAGGAAGGTTTGAGTGGTTTCAAATGTCATTGGGGGAGGTAAGTAGACGCCACAAATGTAGATCGTGTTCTTCCCATTCCGGGGAGAGTCAACAGAGATCCATAGATCCTCGTATTGACTTTCCAGGTGTGGCATTCGACACGAATTTATGTGCCTGGCTACAGCTATTAAAACGCCCCCTCCAGTTTTCTTTGCATTGAATATACTAGACTCGCGATCTCGCCTGTAAATTACGTATCTATCGTCAAATAATTCACAGTCGTAGATGCTGCCGTTCAGCCAAGTCTCCGTAAGCACAACAATGTCGTAGTCTTGAAGAGATATATTATGATAAAAAGTGTTTGTTTTAGTTCTTAAACCGCGTACATTTTGATAATATATCCGCAGAGAATTATTACTGAGAGCGAACATAATTATGGTACACATGAACATGCAAAGTAACAAAATATAAATAATAAAAATGTTTAGGCTAACTGACAGTTTTCAAGACCTCGTGACAGCTGATTACAATGCGCTCAGATTCGTCGTTCTTCTTCATAAAAATTCTTCCATTACGTACCCAGACATATTTGTAACCAAGCACGCAGCGCGCAGCGGCACGATTTCGTGGCAAAGAGCAACGAAATCGTGCCGCTGCGTGCAAGGCTTTATTTTCTGCCGATAGGCGTTCTACCACATAAATTGCTGTAGGTTGTCTGCCGCGATTCCGAGATGGCTTGTATTCAGCTTGTTTTTTGTGTTGTTTTTGTTAAATTTTATTGCCGCAGCAAGAAAAGAGTCGCGCGGGGTATTAAATTTAACAAGCATTGATCTACGACGAGCTCTCTTGGTATCTTTTTTAGCAATTCTTGTGCAGTAGGCAATGTCCTCTTCCTTAATTTGGCACTTAGTTATGTTGCTGAGTTGCAGTATAGTACTGACTATGTTTTCCGAGCGGTTTTCTGGAACGTTTTGTATTTCAATATTGGTGGACCTGTTGTGTTGTTCCATAAGACTTATGCGCTTATTAAGGTCTTGTATAGGTGACTGCAGCTTGGTATTGTCTTTTTCCAACACTTGTAATTTCGTCGAGTTTTGCTCAAGAGTAACTTTCATTTCCTCGTATTTATCGTTGAAGAAGTCTAATGATGTTCGAAAACCCGAGATCAGATCGCTGATTTGCTTAAACTGAGCCGCAACTGCTTCTTTGAGCGCCTTTGCTATTTCCTGACGTATAATCTCTCTGAAGGAGTGCTTTGTTATCTCTAAGACCGATTCGTCTTCCGTTGGACTTAGAGGCGAGCTCTGGAGGCGTTTATTACGGTTTGTGACGTTGGCGTTGGTCGTATCAATCGATGTGAACGGGCTTTGTATCGAGTCGTCGGGTGAGTTTGCAGGGCTGTCATTTCGGGTTGATCTTACTGGTGTATCAATATTACTGGTTTTAGGTAACTTGCTTTTCCAGATCGCTTTGCCCGCGACCTTCATTGCTTTAAATCGCTTGACGGTAACATTGGAACAAAGTAGATCATATCGCAAATTACAAGAGGAACATTGCAGGTATTCTTTAGTTTTTAACGTGCTCATACAACCGGCACAGTTGTTCCTACTAGCCATGTTGATAATTAAAGTATTTGAAAATTTTTAAAATACAAAAAGTAACAGCCTGCCGGATTCGAACTCGTGACAAGTAGCGCCGACACTGATGTCGATGCCTGAACCACTACGCCGCTTGAACCTAATTAAGGCGTTCTGTTGTTACTGCAGATTTATTTTCAAATAACAAAGTCGTTAGGACTGTTGAGTCATTTGACTGATATTCCACAAATTTTTGCACAAATTCTTTACTTGTCATGTCTCTTGCAATGCCACTACTTGGGCGGCTTCTGCAGGCGAAGTATCCATATGTTTTAGAAAAAGAACTTTTTCAGACGTCCTAAAGTCACAATACCTAAACAATTAGAGAACAAAAAGTTTTAAGATAAGCGTTAATTTTTAGTTTTCAGAGGTGAAATGCACTCCATCTTAAACATTTTTCAATTGAGGAGTTCGTGGCTAGATAATAACAGCCGCACGGGTCGATCTTCAAGGTTTAGCGACGCTTACCAAGTTGGTCTGTGGATGGGTGACCATCTTAACATACCGAGTTTCCTCCGTTTCTCGGAAAGCAAGTTAAGCCGTTGGTCCCGGCTGTCATTTCTAGATCTTTGGCAGTCGTTCCGTATAGTCAGAAGCCAATTAATCTGACTCCAGTCTTGCCATGAAGTACCGTGTTACCAAGTTAATGGGTTGTGGAGGTGTGGTAGGCAGCCGCTCCGCGTAAAATACAGGTATTCAGCTAAATCCGGTTTGACTGGAAGCCGACCCCAATATAGTTGGGAAAAGGCTGGCAGATGATGAGTGAATTATTTCTTTTATAGGATAAACAAATGAAATTCTAATTTTGAATTTTATCTCTTATCACTGTTATGGCCAACCTGCCAGCTACCTATACAATTATGTGATTTTTTTCATAGAATAAAAACTCTTTTGTGTTAAATTAGGACAGTAACCATAAAAACGAAAGTGTTTTGATTTTTCTGATGAGAAGTGTATTTAAAATAAACTAACTATATAACTGAGGGTGGAGATTGACCCTATACCTAACACTTGGGACCATTTTTTTCATCATCATATCCTTTACCTTAATTTTCAACTTTTTTTATTTTTCGGAATTTTTCCTTTACTTGTACTGTAAGACTTTGTTTTTAACCAAAATTGACAATTCTAGGTCAACCGGAAGTACCCTATAGGTTTTGGTCGTAAACCTATATGGTAGTTTCCAATCTAAATTTGCCTTTTTTATCGTTTTGACTCAGGACCTTGATTTTATACACCTAATAGCGACTTATATGGTGGTACGGAACCCTCGGTGCACGAGTTCGACTCGCTTTTGACCGGGTTTTTTTTTGTCTATGGCTTACTTACACGTCACCACGGAACAGCCGGTCGATTCTGTAAACATGTCGTGAGGCAAGTGAAGGCTTGGGCGAAGTGAGCACTAAGTCAGTGGAAGTGAGTGGCTAAGTGAGCTGTCAGTGACCCCTAGCGTCACTGACAGCTCCATGCCATGCACGAAACGTTACCTACATTTCTAATCTTATCGACATCGACAATAGAATTTATCAACAATTTAATTAATTAATTGATTTATATATATATTTTATGCCAAAGCTATAGAAAATTTCACGTTAATTAAAAACTGTTATTTATGAGTCTAAAAATAAATACTTAAGATCGGATAATACTCAAAGTATTCCATACTGTCTAGACCTTACTTTTGGAAATTAATAAACCGATTTTATAACGAAACTTGATAGGCCAACGACGCAAACCTCATTTTGCGCATGCGTGCACAATTCCAACCAAACATTTTTGAATAGCGGATAGGTTCATAGGTGGGTATCTAACATGAGTAGGTATCTAACTAATATTATTTTATTTAGCGTGTTAAACCTCATTCTGCCTTGCGCTTGCGTAGAAAGGTAGGTAGCTAAGTGACAATTGAAACGAGCGAAGGGTTCGCTTCACCGTATTCCGTTGACTTTTAGGGACGGTGAGGTGAACGCGCGAACGTTCCCTGCGGGAATTCTTTTTTTAAACTTTGATTCTTCCATGATAGCTAAATGACAATTCAAACGAGTGAAGTGTTCTCTTCACCATATTCCGCTGACTTTAAGGCAAGTGAGGTGAACACGCGAACTATCCCTTCACCCACTGATCACAGCGCGGGCATAATAATATCTTAAATCAATGAAAGTATTGAAGTATTTCATATTCAAAGCTTTCAGATATTTTACGGTGTTAATGTTATTTTGATATTTTAATAGTAATTTTTGTGCCTTTTCCAAAAGTAGGCAATCAATAAATTGAGGGGTAATGGGCTTTATTATTAATCAGTTTAACCTACGAGCATCAGTAAGCCATATTAAAACACAGCTTCTAGATTTGTGTCTTCGCTAAGTTTGCATGCTGTAGCACACTGATACCAGGTTTGTCTTTAGATCCGTGTATGTAGTACACTAGGTACACCTATCACAATATTCAAAATATCCTTATTACTCTATGGTTAGTTCAGATGTAGTGTCTATTAGTTTGGGTGATCACAGGTACAGACGCCAGCACATCAAATTTTCCCAATCAACTTTAAACCTTATCACTTTAGAGATGAGGTTGAAAATGTATTAAAGAAATTTGACAGTTTGTCGTAGCTTGATTTGCTGGCGTCGTCTGTACATAGACCTGTCAGTGATCACGCGATTTGAAGGTCTGGCATGGGCCAAAAATGGCGAGTGTTCCGAAATATAACCCAGTACACTGGCTAGTGCTCATGTCGACATAAATCCAATTCCAACTCCGCCATACTGTCAATTCGTTCCGTAATATACTGGCCAGTACGTTGACGTCATAAATTGAAGCCATATTGAGAAAAGTGTTTGTGATGGTTTACAACAATCATTATCTATACATATAATAAAATCGTAGACCAACCGTGTCTGTAGGTACATTGAATATTTTTGCACAAAAATTGCATAGAAAAGTTAGGAAAAAGATACAAAACACAAATACGCTATTTTTGAAATTTTTGTCTGTTTGTCTGTGCGTTTGAGGGATAATCACACATAAACCACAGATTGGGTTCCAAATCTAGGTACTTAAAAATATTAAGTGATAATCCGAGTAAGCGTTTATTTCATCAAAATCGACCCACAAAATCAAAAGATGTTGAATTTTTAAGTTTAGTAAGAAACTTTCTAATGTATTCTGTTCCTCTTGTATTCTGATTACAGCGCCATCTATTAAAAATAATGAAATGCACGAATGCATCTATAAAACACCAAAACAAATTGTTCAGTTATGTGTGAAACTTTTAATACGTGGTAAAATAAAATTGAACATTTTTATACCTTATCGGTATTTATCATAACAACCGATCCACAAATCAAAATATATTGAATTTTTAAGCTTAGTAGGAAACTTCCTAATGTATTGTGATTTGGCAAAGCACCATCTATAGAGGAAAATAAAATGCATGAAAACATGAATATTACCCTAAAACACATTGTTGAGTTATTTGTGAAACGTTTATACGTAGCAAAATAAAAGTGAACATTTTAATACCTCAATGTTGTCATACGGGCTCCTTATTTAACGTCTTCCAATGCTAAACATTTTGTCAGTTTACTTACTTGGTCGATAGATGGCGTTGCACTGATGACGCGTTTTTCTGAATTGCGGTGTTAAGATTTTCTGCTGGAGAACGACCATCACACGATTTTCGAACACAGTCTGGGGATTCGCCCGGAGCCTATCCGCAGTACCACGTTTTGAGCGCGAGTGCTCCTGCCGAAACTTTCCGTCCGGACCGCACCTAGTTATAAACTCGGTTTTCCTTGTGTGTTGTCGCGGGTGATAGTCTCGACTCGACTAACACTCGTGGGAGCACACAGGGGAGGCCGCCCCGTCTCTGCCCGGTGTGGCAACATACCGTAGCGGTCACGGAGGCTCCCGCCACGCCATGCCGCCCAAGGAACCCGGCAGTCGTAGCTCCTTGGGGCACGACGCCGGCGCCTGACCGACCGATGGGGGACCGGACGCATTCGATGCCGCACGTCGCGGCCACAGCAGCGCCCGGTGCTCCACCTGCCGCTCCAGCTCCATCACGACCACCACCGGCCCACCGACGTCACCGGTGACTGCGCGCGTTTCACCGGCGCCGTCGTCGAGCCGGCAACCGCCCGTTCCGGTTCGCCCTCCGGTGTTTCGCCCCGTGCCCATCCAGGCCCCGGGGCCCGCCGTCAAAAGTCGCGTCCACGCTGTGCGCGCCGCCGCTACCGCCGTGCGCTCCGTTGCACCGAGAGCAGGCGCATCCGCGCAAGCGAGTCAAGGTGCGCCACCTGTAGGGCAGGCGGCGCCACCTGTAGCATCTTCTGCTACCGCGTTCGCACACCAGGCGGCGCCACCTGTACGTCAAGTGGCGCCACCAACAGCACCATCCGCCACCAAAACTGCGCGCCGCGGGGCGCAGCCCGAGCAACACGCGGTGAAGCCCGACCCGATAGCGCAACCTACTGTGTGCACATCCGCGTTCGTGTCGCCTGCCCCGATCGCGAGAGCAACTCAACCCACTGTGTCTGGAGTGCCTGCTGTCGCCGCGCCGCCTGCGCGGACCGCATCGCGCCCCACAACAACCCAGACGACTGCAGCTACATATGCCACAGCACGCCGCACTGCGTCACCCGCTCCCCGCCACTTGCTGGCGAGCGCGACCCAATCTGCGCCATCGACGCCGCCTGCCCATCAAGAAGAAGGAGCACGCAGTTTTAGTACTCCTCGATATGGAAAAGGCTTTCGACCGGGTTTGGCACGCCGGTCTGATCTATAAGATGTCGCTCAGCGACGCGCCCCGTCGCATTGTCAAGGTGGTCTCCTCACTGACAGGACCTTCAAGGTGGTGGTCGATGGTGTCGTGTTACGCCCCCGACCCATAGTCGCCGGAGTCCCGCAGGGCAGCTGCGTCTCGCCGCTCTGCTACTCATGTTACACCGACGACATCCCTTCCTCGCAGGAATGCACGCTCGCGCTGTACGCTGATGACGCCGCGTACATCTGCACCTCGTTTAAAGCAAGACACGCGGCTGTCAAGATTCAGCGCGTGCTAGACATGCTTCCCGAGTGGCTGTCGAAATGGCGGTTGTCGGTGAACCTGGGTAAGACTCAGGCGCTGCTCGTCGGGGGTGCCGGCCTCCCACCACCTCTCCGGCTGCAAGGAGTCGACATCGACTGGTCGTCCCAGGTCAAATACCTAGGAATAACCATCGATCGTCGGCTCACCATGGGTTGTCACGTCCGCCAGGTCGCCGCGAAGGGTAGAGCGGCCCGCGCTCTGCTCCACCCAGTGCTCTCATCTGCCTCCCGCTGCGAGCCAAGCTGGGCGTGTATAAAACATACATCCGCCCGCTGCTCACTTATGCCACCCCTGCTTGGTTCGCCCTCACGAGCGAGTCCAACAAGAAAATCCTCGGCGCGCAGCAGAATCACGCGCTGCGGAAAATTGTAGCTGCCCCTCGCTTCGTGAGGAACAACGTCATCACGAGGGACCTCAGGATAGAGAGTCTGGACGAGTTTTGCGCCCGCCTCGCGTCCGCTATGTTCGCGCGTGCCGACGCTTCCACTTGGCCTCATATCAAGCACATAACGCCCTGGCACGCGCGGCCACCTGACGCGAGACGCCTGCCGCGTGACCTTGTGCAGGACGCTGACGACCCCCCCTAACCCACCGGACTTGACGCCGAGTGAGTCGCAGACACCGACACGCGACTCTCTCCCTCACTATCGACTCTACAACACTACATGCACTCGGCGCGCACTGTGTGCTAGGTTAATATAGGCATAGTGTGCGTCAAACCCCATACATACACGACTCTCCATGCGCCCAAACACACGCGATGAACGTACGGCGCGGACGTACGTCTCATTCGCTACATGAGACGGTGTCTCACATTCCATTGCCGCTCATACACTCACTATTGTCCCTCAGCCTGAAGTGTGACCGGCTCGCTCTGGAAGCAGGACAGGCGGGAGATCAGCACCCTCGGCAGGGAGCGCCCTAAAGTCGGCGCCTACGTCGCTGGTCGTCTCTCGCTGGGCCTCCTCCGGGCAACCGGAGGTCTCACCAGGCGGGGATTGACCGCCGTAGGGTCTTGAAGAGACGGCACTGTGGGACACTGCCGTGGCGTCCTCTGCCGACACTCAACAGATACACATATCAGGCATGCAGCGGCATAAAGTCGCGCTGCCACTAGCCGCGTATATTGATCCCGCGGGATTAAAGGCATAGCCTATTTCCGCTCGCCGCGCCCCCTTTCGGGGGCGCCGCGACTACTCTACGACACAGTCTGGGACTCTGGGTGTTTGGTTTCGGTTTCTAATGAGTCTTGAAAGTCTTTGTTAGGGTCTAAATTACCAATATCGCTGTTTTCTGTATTGTTGACTTGGATTCGTTAATTGTCCGTAAAACCAGTATTTTTATAATAGGTACTTATTATGAAATAAAAAACTGGCCGTAGAGTTTCTTGCACGTTCTTTTTCACAGTGATCTGTGAAAATGAACTTACGTTTTAAAACTCACAAATAGCTTCATGTTTTTGCAGACTGATCTTAACAATTCAAAAGTATCTACCTGTAAGTAAATGGTTTGAATCTTGAATATCTCCCAAAGTAGGTACTTCCGAGATAAGAATGCTTATGTGGTATTCCAGACTATAATCTACCTCTGTGCGAAATTTCATCCAGATCCGTTCAGCCGTATTGTCGTAATTGAGTAAGAAACATCCAGCCAGCCAAACTTTCGCATTTATTAGTAAACAAAAATTAGAAGTAAGATAATAGGCTGGCATCGACCTAAGCACACGCGAACGACGTCGCGGGCACAGCTAGTCGCTAATATTACAAAAATACAGTAAAAAACCTCAAAGTCTGATGCACACATGTCCGTTTGATATACTACTATTAATACGTCACACTTGTCTCAACAGTACCTACAATATTAGTACACCGGTACCTACAATATGGCGAAGGATTCACGACATCATGAGCACTATTATAGCCAGTATACTCGGTTATATTTCGGTACACTCGCCATGTATGGCCATGCCAGGACCATCAAATCGGGTGAACACTGACAGTTACATGTACAGACGCCAGCAGATCAAGCTACAACAAAAATTCAAATTTCTTTAATACATTTTCAACCTTATCTGTGAAGTGATTAGGTTCAAGGTTGATTGGGAAAATTTTACAGTTTCGGGCAGTTCGATGTGCTGGCGTCTGTACCTGCGATCACCCAAACTCATAGATACTACATCCGGTGCGTGAACAAACTATAGAGTAATAAGGATATTTTTAATAATGTGATAGGTGTACACATACGGATCTAAAGACAAACTTGTTATCAGTGTGCTACAGCATGCAAAATTACCAAAGATACAAATCTAGCTGTTTTTAATATGGCTCACTGATACACATAAGTTTAAGTGATTTATTAAAGCCTGTTAAAAACAATATTTGTTAGATACCCCCATATGTACCTATCCGCGATTCAAAAATGTTTGGTAGGCATCGTTTTTTTTCATGCAGTCTTTTAGTAAAATATGAAAATGTATTAACTGTAGCATTCAAATTTGATAAATTCGATTATCGATATATTTCTTTAACATATTTATCAATCACTAGTATTTTTGACAGCTAACTTCATGACACGCTCACTCCACCCAAGCCTTCACTTCGACATGTTTACAGAATCGACCGGCAGTTCCGTGCGTATTACTAAAACGCTTATTACACTACCCGATATATCGGGCCAGATTTCTATGGAGCCCTGTCCCTGCGGCAGGGAGCCGATTATTATTACACTACACTTGAAATAGCTCCCGATCTCTGTATGAATCGTATTAAGTGGCGGCGTAAAGTGGGGGCGGAGGGGGCTGGTCCGCTCCGGATGCCAAGCTGACGTGGCTATTTAAGGTGTTGAAAAGCTTTGAAAGTTCGCACAGATCGATAGATATCTTTTATTCAATATATCATCAAAAGTAAGAAATCTACTAAATGTCAGATTTTAGTTATACCACGGCAGCAAGATGACAACGACAACTGACTCGTACATCCATATAAGGCACACAAAATCTCCCTCTTCAAAACATAATATCGATAAAATATAACAACCTATTCTTGTAACTAACTAACTACTTACGTACTAATATTTTGAAAAAAAAAAAAAATATCGACGTATCGCAACTATATTATTTTCATTTTTGTTTTCGAATATAATTTCTAATTTCCTAAAACATGAATTCATGTTCCGCTTGGTTAGATCTTATACTGCGCGTAGCATTTCGATTTAACCAATGGAAAGAGGCAGGAAAGTCAATTTTGATAATGTGATCGAATATTTTAGTCAAATAATCAATCTCAAATCTCTCAATACAAAACCACCCGGGGTGCCAATCTACCCTACGCCGCCACTGCGAGATCGGAACCAACCGATCGCCCGGCCGGTCCTAACACCCTGTTTCTTATTACACCACACTGTCCCTGCAGACCGGGCCCGATAGATCGTGTACTGTAATAAGCGCTTAAGGTGGTTGCGCCAGGATAGCCCGCGACGCGGAACCAACTGCGGCCCCATGGTCCCCCACTTACGGAGACCCTCGAGCCGGCGTTGCTGGATGGGGTGGTCCGGTCTCTGTTTCCGCGCAGGACCGACTTCACCCCTCCAGCGATGGACCCTCCGCAGTCGGCGGCTCCGCAGGAGGAGGAGGAGGCACCTCCGGTGACGGAGGAGGAGTTTCGCGCGGGGGTTCTTAGCCTCCGCGCGAAGAAGACGGCTCCTGGGCCGGACGGCATCCCCGCACGGGTGGTGGCCATAGCTGCCACTCAAATGGAGGACAGGTTTCGGGAACTCTTCAGCGCGTGCTTTACGGCTGGAAGGTTCCCGAAACTGTGGAAGGAGGGGCAGCTATGCCTCCTCCGAAAGGAGGGACGCCCGGAGGATTCCCCCTCGGCATACCGGCCCATCGTTCTGCTCGATGAGGTCGGTAAATTGTTCGAGGGGATCATCGCCGGCCGGCTCAGGAGCCATTTGCAGGGTGTAGGGCCGAACCTGTCGGACGCCCAGTTCGGTTTCCGACAGGGTCGGTCTACCATCGACGCGCTGGCCCTTCTTAAGGGCCAGGTGAAAGGGGCGGTGGAGGCGGGGGACGGAGTGTTGGCGGTGTCGTTCGACATAGCCAACGCCTTCAACTCCGTTCCCCACTCTACAATATTGGAGGCGCTCCGGTATCACGGAGTGCCCCAATACTTGAGGAGGCTCCTGGCCAGCTACTTGGAGGATCGAGAGGTCCTCCTTGTGGACAAACTGGCCAGGTTGCGGAGGTACGGCGCGGAGTCCGGTGTTCCGCAGGGGTCTGTCTTAGGGCCCCCCCTGTGGAACATCGGCTTCGACTGGCTGTTGCGGGGAGCTCTTCTCCAGGGCACGAGTGTCATCTGTTACGCGGATGACACTCTCCTTACTGCCCGGGGGAAGAGCTTCGGGGAGGCGGCCTGTCTGGCCTCGGCTGGCGGGTCCTTGGTGGCAGGGAGGATCCGCCGCCTGGGATTGAGGGTGGCGCTGAACAAGACCGAGGCCGTGTTCTTTCACGAGCCTCGGCAGCGCTGCCCTCCCGACGCCCACATTGTGGTGGAGGGCGTCAGGGTGGGCGTCCAGGCCCAGATGAAGTATCTGGGCCTGGTGTTGGACAGCAGGTGGCGCTTCGGCCCGCACTTTAGCGGGCTGTCGACGCGCCTGCTGAGGGCTGCGGACGCCCTCTCCTGGCTCCTCCCGAACCTGGGGGGGCCGAACGCACGATGCCGGCATCCTGCGGAGCATGGCCCTGTACGGGGCCCCCATCTGGGCGGACTCCCTCCACAGGAGGGAGAACGCTACATTGATGCGTAAGCCCCACAGGGCCATTGCACTACGGGTGGCGAGGGCCTACCGCTCGGTGGGCTTTTCGGCGGCGTGCGCTCTGGCGGGCACCCCTCCTTGGGAGTTGGAGGCGTGGGTGCTCGCCAGAGTGTACGAATGGACGGCGCGGCGAAAGGCCCTGGGCGAGCGCCCCGTCGCGGAGGAGCGGGAGGCCGTGCGGCGGGAGGCGAGGGACGCCATCATCGTCCATTGGACGGACGACCTCGCCTCCGCCACCTTTGGCCGCCGTACCTTGGACGCGCTCGGTCCGGTCCTACGAGACTGGCTCGAGCGCTCCCACGGTTTCCTCTCATTCCGTCTGGTGCAGGTGTTGTCAGGCCACGGCTGTTTCGGCAAGCACCTGCACCGGATCGGGAGGGAGGAGACCCCGGCGTGCCACGACTACGGCGCGGCGGAGGACACGGCTCAGCACACCCTCGAGGTGTGCCCGGCTTGGTCTGAGCCGCGCCGCTGTCTAACAGCGGAGATAGGACAGGACCTCTCGCTTCTCGGCGTGGTCAACGCCATGCTGGGGAGTGAGGGGTCCTGGGCAGCTGTCGCCTCTTTTTGCGAGGATGTCATCTCGCAAAAGGAGGCGGCGGAGCGCGCGCGGGAGGACGACCCTCTCGCTGCGCCGCTCCGAAGGCGGAGAAGAGGTCGGAGAAGACGCCGTCTTCTCCCTCCTCATGGTGGTGATGGGCGGGCGATAGGCGCGGGGGCGCCTCCACCCGCATTGCACTCCACACCACCCTCGCCGGTCATTCCCAGCCCTCCCCCTGAACGGGGAGGACTTGAGGGGCCCGCCGCTTTAGGCGGGTTGTCGTCGGAGGAGGACTGGACGCTAAGGCTGCGCCGATCTCCCAGTCCTCTTCCACTCGGACGAAGCGGGAATGCCACTGGGTTATTTTAGTGGGTATACCGGGTCAGCCCGGGGAGTCCCACATACCCCTCCCGTTCCCCCGACGGGAGGGTATGCGTAACGCATTTTTTCCCAGCTTAAAAAAAAAAAAAAAAAAAAAAAAAAGGGTAGCCCGCGAGCGCGGGCGCGCGGTGAGCGACTGATGTAGCGGCACATTGAACTGCGTCGGTCGCAGCTGCGCGAGGTCCTGGTGGTGGAATGGCGGGACAGGCTCTCACGCCCTTCCGCCGGCCTCGGCACTATTGAGGCCATCCGGCCAGTGCTCGACCTGTGGCTCGGGAAAAGGCACGGCTCCTTGTCGTTCCGAGTGACATGCCTCTCGGGGCATGGCTGCTTCGGGAAGTTCCTGTGTCGCATAGGCAGGGAGCCGGACGCTCGGTGTCACCACTGCGTCGACTGTCGGGAGGACACGGCGCGGCATATGCTGGCAGTGTGCCGCTTGGGAGGAGTCGCGCCGTGCTCTCATCTCTGTGGTAGGCAGTGATCTCTCGCTGCCGACCGTACTTCGTGCTATGGTCGACGGCGAAGAGTCCTGGGACACGGTGGTTTCCTTCTGCGAAATAGTTATCGCGCAGAAGGAGGCTGCGGAAAGGAGGAGGGCATACGCTGCCTTCTTCCTTCCCCTAACTGGGTCCAGGAGCGGCGGTCCTGGGGATGGCCGTCGCCCCCCATTCATACGTACCCGAGGTGGCGGCGCGTAGTGTTCCCGTGCGCCCCTCTTTGAGGTCGCAGGGGGAGTCAAACACCTCACTTCCCCCGCTGACCCGATCCCCGACTGGTGCCGGCCCGCCTAAAGGCGGGCCACCTACCAGTCGGGGATCGCGGAAAGCCAATTAAGTTCTCGCGATCCCCGGCGTTGGTGAGAGATGGAACACCGGGGTGGTTTTAGTCAGTAAAAGTCTGTAAGACCCCTCCGCCCGCCCCAGGGCGGAGGACATCCATGAGAATTTCCCTCCGTTGAAAAAAAAAGGGCAGCCCGCGAAATTCAACTCTCTTTATGTTTTTTTGAATTATAAAACAACATTAATACAAAGAGAAATGAAAAATGTAGAAAAAAATCACTTTCTGAAGTTCCGCTATCATATGCATTTTCAGTTTATTAAACTTCGTTTTTTCGTGGATTTGAATAATAATTATACGGCCGGCGGCCTTCCAAATGTTTGCGTTTATCATACGAAAAACAATATCAGCACATCTTCCAACTCCAATGGGGAGTATAAGTCAATGCTTAACTTATTTTTTTTTTAGATTGGTCCTAATTATTGCATAAGCCGGTGTCTTCATGTGCTCGGGCTAAGAATTAAATCGTTCAGTTTCTATCTTTAGACTTCACTATATTAATAATTCACAACACTTAACAGTTCTTTCCACTTCAACGTTGGCCTAAAACTTCAAAAAAGCAAAAAGAGTCTGGACTTCTACGTCTGAAAATCGTGTTTACATAACATGCCATTCTTTCAAATCAGTTTCATTTAGTGGTTGGCTCTATTATTTTCCAGCAAAAAAAAATTGCACTAAGGTCTGCCATCCACTATAAAAAGAAAATATCCTTAAGAGGGGTTGTCCAAAGTTCGAAAATACTAGGCCTCCTACCCCATAACTCCACACACTGAAAATTCCACAAAGTTTGCAACATTGCCACCTACGCTAACACCAGTGTAAAGATAAGCACAGTGTAGACTGTGTAGAAGATCGAATGAAATAGAGAAAAAGGTTCTGTACTATTCTGTAGTATGTAAGTAGGTGCATGTAGCACTCATGTAGATCAGAGACTTTTTGCATAATACTAGAATTTTGTTCAACATATAGCTTCACACTGAACGGCAAATTGCAAAAAAACATAAAAATATTTGAATTTCGCATAAAAAAATACTACTCTAGTATTTTGCAAAAAAATCTCTGCTCCGACGAAATCCGTTTCGTTGTTTTGGGTGCTACATGCTTTAAGGGTGCTACCTACTTACAATACTACAGAATAGTACAGAACCTTTTTCTCTATTTCATTCGATCTTCTACACAGTCTACACTACGCTTATCTTTACACTGGTGTTAGCCTAAGTGGCAATGTTGCAAACTTTGTGGAATTTTCAGTGTGTGGGGTTATGGGGTAGGAGGCCTAGTTTTTTCCAACTTTGGACAACCCCTCTTACGGATATTTTCTTTTTATAGTGGATGGCAGACCTTAGTGCTATTTTTTTTTTGCTGGAAAATAATAGAGCCAACCACTAAATGAAACTGATTTGAAAGAATGGCATGTTATTTGGTGTCAAAACAGTTCACCTTTTTTAAATGCCGTGTAAACACGATTTTCAGACGTAGAAGTCCAGACTCTTTTTGCTTCTTTGAAGTTTTAAGCCAACGTTGAAGTGGAAAGAACTGTTAAGTGTGGTGAATTAATAGTGAAGTCTAAAGATAGAAACTGAACGATTTAATTCTTAGCCCGATCACATGAAGACACCGGCTTATGCAATAATTAGGACCAATCTAACTTATACTCCCCATTGGAGTTGGAAGAGGTGCTGCTATTGTTTCTCGTATGATAACCGCAAACATTTGGACGGCCGCCCGGCCGTATAATCATTATTCAAATCCATGAAAAAACGAGGTTTAATAAACTGAAAATGCATATGATAGAGGTTCATCAGAAAGTGATTTTTTTCTACATTTTTTATTTCTCTTTGTAATAATGTTGTTTTATAACTCAATTTTATTCAATCTTCAATGAATGATGCACGATAAAAGGTTGGCAACACCGGTAGGTAGTAATTTAGTCAAGTAGTGGATAGGTGGGCGTCCATCTTGAAATTTTACTGGGTTTGAGCCGGTTTAGTTATAATAAAAGTGTATTTTGTAGCTTGGAGTTCATATTTATCGTTAGTTTTCAAAAAGTTTTATGTATGCCGAAACTATTCATCGTTTAAAATAGGATTAACTACAGTTATGTTTTAGGTATGCTAAAACATTTAATCGTTTGACGAGTAATGGCGTGCGTTTTTCTCTGTGAAGACACTTTCATATTTTATTCCATGTCGTCGGATCCTATGAATAGTAACATCTAACGCATGTGATCTCTAATTGTGTTAATGTCTTGATTATTAAGAATTATGCTTCAATAATTATGTTAGTTGGACAGTAATCTTAGCTGGATGTCGTTTTTAGGTTATACATCACAATACTTTAATTGAATAGTGACTTGTAATCATAACCGCCTATGATTCGATTCGTCTGGTTGAATCATTATGCATGAACACATTGCAATTAAGTGGAGTTCTTCACCGACATGAATGTATGAAAGTGACGTAGAAAATATTTATTCGCAGTATCGTTACTCAAGACATACGCGATTTCCGGAAAGACTATCGCTGATAAAAGCTTAAGTTGGCGGAGGCATAGCACGATGGCAGTGCCGAGTAGAGCGCGAGTATATGCCGATGTCAACTCGCAACGTCCGAGAGAATACTGGGACTATGAAAGCTATGTGGTGGACTGGGGCAACCAGGAAGACTACCAGTTGGTGCGTAAGCTTGGGCGTGGAAAGTACAGTGAAGTATTCGAGGCAATAAATATCACAAATAATGAGAAGTGTGTAGTTAAAATATTGAAGGTGAGTCACTTTATTTTATGTTTTATACACCTATAAGCCAAGTTCATTATTGTTTACATTGTATGCATAATCTAATGGCCATGCCCTACTATGCTTAGACCAAGCATAAATATCACAGTTTCATATGCCCTAATTACAGATTTTTATTCCAGCCTGTTAAAAAGAAGAAGATAAAAAGAGAAATAAAAATATTAGAAAACTTAAGAGGAGGCACAAATATTATTACTTTACAAGCTGTAGTCAAGGATCCTGTTTCTCGTACTCCAGCACTCATTTTTGAACATGTCAACAACACTGATTTTAAACAGCTGTATCAAACACTGTCAGATTATGATATAAGGTAAAACTATTATAATAAAACTGTTGTGCTCACCCAGTGCTTTAAGGAATTACTCAGATAGCAGAAATCTAAACAGACTTAATGCAATAATGCTATCAGATAGATACTCTCATAAGCAATAATTTTTTACAGATATTATTTGTATGAACTGCTGAAGGCATTAGATTATTGCCACAGTATGGGCATCATGCATAGAGATGTGAAACCCCATAATGTGATGATTGATCATGACCACAGAAAGTTGCGTCTAATTGATTGGGGGTTAGCTGAGTTCTATCACCCAGGGCAAGACTATAATGTTCGTGTCGCTTCTAGATATTTTAAGGTATGTAACAAACTTAAGTGTAATCATTCACTTTTTTAGAACTGATATAAATTAATAATAATATTAAAATTTTTGGTTGTAATAAATTTGAACTTATTTTAGGGTCCAGAGCTCTTGGTGGATTATCAAATGTATGATTATTCTTTGGACATGTGGTCACTAGGATGCATGTTAGCATCAATGATCTTTCGCAAGGAGCCATTTTTCCATGGTCATGACAACTATGATCAACTTGTGCGTATTGCTAAAGTGCTGGGCACTGAAGAGCTATTTGAATATTTGGATAAATATCATATAGAATTGGATCCTCGGTTTAATGATATACTTGGCAGGTATGTAGTGAGGTACTTAATCTACTTTTAATCTAAGGATTAAGGAAAAAGAATTGTGTTATAACAATTGTTCTTATTATCTTTCTTTAAAGGCATTCTCGTAAACGGTGGGAGCGGTTTGTGCACTCTGAAAATCAACACTTGGTGTCTCCTGAAGCATTAGATTTTCTAGATCGTCTGCTGCGCTATGATCACTATGAGAGATATACTGCTCGTGAGGCAATGGATCATCCATACTTCTGTAAGTAAAAGTTGTCAATTCATATAATATTTTTGACTGCCACAAAATAATGTGTTGCTGTGATTGTTGTTCCTCAAATACAGTGTACAGTATGTATATTAGCATATTTGTCCTACAAAGATATTGCCTTATGGGAAACGAAAATGTTACTAATGTGTTAGTCCAAACTAACTATTTAACCATTCAGAATCCATAAGTCCCTTTCGGGACAAAATTACCCAAACATTGATTCCGTAAGTCCCTTTTGGAACAAGCCGAACCTGTGAACCGTGATTGAAACGTTATTTGTAGGCGTCTCATCTTTTCGTTTATTTTCACTTGGCCCAATAGGGAATTACGGATCCTAATGGTTGAAAACGATTATGCCCCTCAGGGGCTGATGGGTGCTGAGTGGTTAAGGTTTAAATGTTTATAAGCGAACATCAAAATGAAAGCTCGAGCTTTTTTTTTTGTTTATACTTTTCATGTACAATAAAGTGTATAAATAAATACAAAAATAAAATGTAGTTAGCACACACAATAGACATGAGACATGCTGAAATAGCAGGTGCCAAAAACTAAATGTCTCACAGCTGCACTAAAAAGTCCATTTCAGCTATATTTCAGACAGTCTGATTTATGTGTAGTCCGGGAAAATTATTCAAAATTAGATAAGAGTCTCGGAATGAGTGATAGTCTGCTATAAACCTTTTATTTTGACACCCTAAAACTTGTTTCAAAATCTACTTATCGAAGGGTGTACACATGTACATGTGTGACTACAGATATTCCAAGGGCAAAGATCAAAAAATCGATTTTTTACACATTTTTAGCAAATATCTCGTTTGGGTGAATCCTCCAATGGGTTTTTCGCTATTTGTATTTATTATCAATATTGTAAAAGCCTAAATTGCCTACAAGACGCGCGGAGCGAGCAACATGATAGGGGCGTGCGCGAGAACGCGAGGGCACGTGTTGAAAGATTAATAATAATAGCTTCTTTACAAAATGTAGTGATATCCCATCAAAAACATATGGGCGCCAAGTTCTGTAGATAATCCTGAAATAAAATAAATTAAGGCTCAAGATTTGATTAGGCTAGTTTTAGTTTAACCAGCAAATCTTAGAAGAGTAAGATATGTCGGCCTTTCAGTATAAAAACTTTAACTTGCGTAAGTATAACATAATGATGAAAAATAAAGCCAGATACTCGTAAGATAACAAATGTATGTAAAACTACGGATATTTAACTTTTGGCTCCCATTTTCACATTTATGTTTCTAATGTGATCACAGATTTTTTGAGAAATCTGTCAGTTATGTTTAGTATGTAGGTAACATAAAAAAGGAAAAAAGTAGGTATTTGTTAAAAATTAGCTCTTTCCTTTAGTTTGCCATGTGAAGGGTTACAGGCTTAGAGCATTTAACCTATGGAGATCGCAAGCGGCGAATCACCGAACAAATTTTTCTGGCACTTTCTGAGGTAAACACTACGAAAATTTGACAATCACACTAGTGACGTCATACAATAAATGTAATTTCATTTTAATGCTTGAATGAATGAACCATTCATTCGTTTTATTTTTTGGTACACCAACAAAATTCACTTAAGTTCCTACCTAAAAATACGCAATATAATCTGTGTAAAATAACTACGTAGTAGATACTAAAGACAAAAGAATTTATAGTACACTAGAAAAGAACGGTGGTATTTTTTTGTCAATATTTCTTCTATAAATACATAACTTATTTTTTATAAATTATAATTATATAGATGGACCTGTGACTTTCCTAGAATGCCGCTACAAATAAATGTCCAAAAACCCCATGCATGGTAGACGAACTGGGGATAGTAATTAAATGGTGGCATACGTCATATTCACCTAACCTACGGGACTCACCAGAGAATGGGCAGCAGCGTTCTCTGTAAAACGCAACACCATACACTGCGATCGCCAACCCGCTGCCAACTAACCACTGCCAAGCGTGGCGATTATGGCAACGCAACCCCCCCCCCCCCCCTTGGGGGTGGCCTATATCCGACAATAGACTTGTTTCGGCTGTTATGATGATACGTCATATTATATAAACAAGTTAGTACCTTAATATTAGATTAGTACCTAATTTTCAGCTCAGAATAGTATGAAACTGTCACTGTTTTATTTAGGGTCGGGAATTCAGGCCCAATGTATACGTGACAGATTCCTTACAAATACAACATTTCGACTTTCTGTGAGCTATACTTCAGAAGTTATTTCTTATTTCATCAAACGTTTAGCCAGCGGGCCCCTTTTTAATATTACTCTTTTACATCAAACAAGTGTTAGCAGCTTGATACTATTATGTACCTTACAAATACAAAATTTCGACTTTCTGTGAGCTATACTTTAGAAATTATTCGTTATATCATCAAACTTCAAGCCAGCGGGGCCCCTTTTTAAATATTACTCTTTACATAAAAAAATAGTGTTAGCAGCTTGATACCTTACAAATACAAAATTTCGACTTTCTGTCTTCAGAAGATATTCGTTAATTAAATAAAAATGATCGTTGGGGCCTGCCAGATAGACTGACACACTGGTGGGTCGCTGATCAGGTCTGGGTCTGGGAGGCTATGTTTGAGCGCTTGAACGTGTCGTTGCGGTCTGTCTGTGAATGGGGCGATGCCAATCTGGTCAAGTTCAATGCTGCTAAGACCCAAGCGTGTCTTTCTTGCGCCAGAAGGAGCCAATCCACCTTGAAAAAAACCCACCAAAAATCCACCCTGCTCCAACTTTCCGAGGTGCAAACGTGCCAATAACCGACCAACTTGAGCTTTTTGGGGTAACATTAACATCTACCCTCAATTTTGGCCCATTCATAGAGGCAAAAGCTCAAGTAGCTGCAAAGAAGTTGGTGATCCTAGCAAAAGTGAGACGGTACTTGGCGCCGGAACAGCTGCTCAAACTATATCAAGCACAAGTTCGATCGTCTATGGAGTACTGCTCTCATCTTTGGTACGAATCTGCCAGATACCAGCTTGATGCCCTTAAGTCAATTGAGAAACGAGCCAAGAGGATCATCGGCAATGATAGGCTCGTCGCGACGCGGCTCTCAAGTCTTGAACAACGACGACGAGTTGCTAGCCTGTCTGTTTTCAACTAGTTGCATTTTGGGGAATGTGCGAAGGAATTGCATAATTTAATTCCACCAAGCCCGTTCCATCATCGGACCACAAGACGGACGGCGATGCGCCACCGTTACATGGTGGACCCACGAGCACGAAACGTTTTGGGAACACAGTCATAGTGCGTACAGCTAAGGAGTGGAATTCCCTACCGGTGTCGGTGTCTGTGTTGTATTCAACCTGAGTCTTTAAGTCAAGAGTCAATTTAAATAACTTATAATTTACGATAGTTAGTTACGCATCTCTCTACAACGCTGTAAAATAATTAAATTAAGTAAAAAAACGTTATTGTTCGATCTTCTAACCCAGTAAAAACAGTTAACAAATTAAAAAATAAACTATTATAGCAAGATTTCCTTCATCAATAGACATTTTTGCCAATAACCTACTTAAGTTGATCTGCACAAGCACATCACCAACTCGTCGCAAGAAGCAGCGACGGTAAAACGCGATGAATGTACTATCAGAGAAACATTGACCTAGCCAATTTTAAAACAAAATCCAAAATCGTAGTAAAACAATCCTCATCCTATAGAAATTTATTAAAAGAAATGGTTTGGGTTTTTTTTTTGTGGATATTTAGCCATTTCCATGAACTTTCGTATTTGAAAAGCACCATATACGACAGTAGATTTAAGTATAGTAGAAGAGGAGGAGCTCGTGGCTAGATAATAACAGCCGCACGGGTCGATCTTCAAGGTTAAGCAACGCTTGCCAAGGTTGGTCTGTGGATGGGTGACCATCTTAACATACCGAGTTTCCTCCGTGCCTCGGAAAGCACGTTAAGCCGTTGATCCCGGCTGTCATTTGTAGATCATTGGCAGTCGTTATGGATAGTCAGAAGCCAGTTAATCTGACCCCAGTCTTGCCATGAAGTACCGTGTTACCCAGTTAATGGGTTGTGGAGGTCTGGTAGGCAGCCGCTCCTCGTAAAATACTGGTATTCAGCTAAACCTGGCTTGACTGGAAGCCGACCCCAATATAGTTGGGAAAAGGCTAGGCAGATGATGATTTAAGTATAGTAGAATCTCAATAGATTCTTGGACCAGAGCCCATACATTTTCTTTCCATCTCCTTTATTAGGCAAAATTTTGCTACTTTGGCTTACATTATTGCAACTTTCGTAGGGATCTCTATAGCTTATGTTATGTCTAATATAGCTTATGTTTTAAGATTGTTGCTTTCTAATGGCGAACAAGCAAACAAATAAATCTTTCCTCTTAATAATATTAGAATAGATGTACTTAGATAGTGCAAAACAATTCACATTTTGTTGTAACCCAACCATCTCAAGCACCTATTCAAGTGTACCGCTTTAGACATCATTAAGAAAGGCAATTAAATTATTTCTAATAATGGCATTTTTGTGTTCGCAGGACTTTAGAAAAAATGATTTTCCTTGAAACCTGAATGTTGCTTTATTTCTTTGAGCACCAGTTTATTTCTGTCACCTATTCAAGTGCAATGCTTTAGACATCATTAAGAAAGGCAATTAAATTATTTTTAATGATGCCAGTTTTGTGTTCACAGGGCTTTGGAAAAAATATGTTTGTCCTTGCAACCTGAATGTTGCTTTATTTCTTTGAGCTCCAGTGTATTTCTGTCTTTTTTAGTCTTTCTACTGGATCTAATAAGTGTGTCCTTGTTTCATAATTTTTATACTTTAGTGACTTGGTGTTTTATTTATACTCTGTTTGCAGCCATTTCTATCAAAAAAAAAAAAAAAATCCATATTCATAGTATTTTGTTGTTTCAGACCCAATTGTGAAGGAGCAGGGGCGAATGGTTTCTTCCAGTTCTCCAACTCCCAATGCATTGCAAGGACCAATAAGTACTACAGAATAATTGTTGCAAAGAGGTGTTAATGCTCTTCATAATGTATTGATATGATATACTTGTACAAGATTCCCGAAGAAAAAAAAAACTAAAAATAACACCAAAAAGAGGCCACTGATGGTGTAAATACATACACAGGGACAGTGAAGGACTCCAATTCTGTTTAACAAACACTGATAATATAATTCCAATGGTTGAAAAATGGAATAATTTGGAAAGACAATATAATTTAGTGTTTAATATTAGTAAATCTGGTTATTCATTGTTTTAAAGTGTTTTTATCTCTGGTATAAACTGCTGACATACATTTGTGAAAGTGCTCGTGTACTCCAGCTGAGTTCTCTTGTGGTGGGGAGGGGTTCAAATCGTCAAAGTAAATTCTGAAACATCCATTTTTATATGAAATTCGATAATAATTAATTATTGAGATAAAGAAAAATGCATCGAGTTATTGCACTTGATCTTTTGCATTTATTAACCTATGGTATTGATATTGTAATTACTTGTATAATATATTGGTAACACCTGCATACCATTTGCAAATATTGGTTAGCAGCTTTTCGTTGGTACTCTACTTATTAAAATTTTGTATTTATGTAATAGAAGTAAAATGTAGATATGTGTGATATAAATACAAAATTTTAAGATGATTAATTAATCGTTTTCTTTTATTACGTATTTTATAAAAGAAACCAGCTAATTCTAACATTATTAGATATTGTCGGATTTAAACATTGTTTTCTATTAGTATATTTTTAATAAGTTACGTTAGCTGTCCTCATAAATATTATACATAGCAAATCGTATCTTCAATTGGAAGGTGAGCCTCATGGAGTATAATTTATTTTAGTGTGATAACTTCAAGTTGTTGCATAAAATTTTCTGAATAAACAATACTAACTTTGCCTGGAAATGTTTTGGATTATTTACATTTGAAGATCAAAAGCTTCGTCTCCTTGTCTTATTGATATTCTTTGATTGGTTCAGTTTGTGACGTCAAGCTCCCCAGACACCCATAATTTATTTTGGGTTTATTAATTCATATCACAATATTGTACAATTTGTACCGAATTAGAAAATATTAAAAAAAACGGTTAAGAGCGAGTCGGACTTGCGCACCGAGGGTTCCGTACCATCATATAAAACAAACAACAAAAATCAATCTTCAAAAGTTAACTGACGGTTATAGGTCCGTCAGAAACACTGCGGTGTATATTGCAGTCTTAGATCAGCGACATCTCTTGACCGCTAGTGGAACTAATGTAATTTTTGTTGATGATTTCTGAAAACGTGTGCTTTTAGAGACATCGCATAGTTTATTTTTCCTGTTATCTTTACGTAAACTTCTTAAAACGGGGGGGCTTTTTAACAATTTTCGTCAAAAGTCTAAAACCATGCGGCCTAAAAAAAGTTTGAGAATGTGCAAATTGCCTTCTTTCATTTATGATACCTCGCATGACTACCTAATAGCCAGACTTCGATTTTTTAAGAACCCCTTTCAGTCTTTGTTGCAAAAAATATTAAATAGGCCAGGGAGAATTAAATAGCGGACTTTTTATGATTAGTTATATTAAAAAAATTAAAGATACAAAATAAGGTGTTTGCGCGACAATGTTTCTGAATGCTCTGTTCGTTGAGAGCCGCCGCACGGAACGAGGTCGCGCGGCCCGCCGCTCCCACTTCCCCGGCGCTGCAGCCGCCGTCGCCTGGTGTTCATGTTTACATGAACATGCTCCCGGGGCCGCATTGGGAAGATGATGTATGATGATATTGATGATGATGATTTTATGATACGTCTTCTTCGAGTAAAGGGCAAATTTTGTTAAAGCCTCTTCTTATCGTTCCTTTGTTGATTTTTATATCTGCTACGCGTGCCACTCCGTCGGGTCCAGGATAGATTTTCAAAATACGTCCAAGGGGCCACTCCGCTGCAAGTAAGGCTTTGTCCTTCACGATGTCCAGGGTGTCTTCCGCTATATCTCCCTTTGAATGTTGCCATCACGTCCGCTGGTGTAACTGAGAAATATATTCTCTATTAAAGCGCTTCCAAAAGTGTTGGCGCAGCAGTTCGACTCTCTGATGCCGCGGCAGCCGAGCAGGGTGGGATCTGTGGGTGAGGTAAAACAGTGAGAGTTCGACCAATCAATACTGAAAAGGAGTAAGGGCTGAGAGATCTGATGGATCAGACGATAGGACGTTAAAGGCCTTGAATTAAGTAGTCCTTCTATTTGTACAAGTAAAGTGTACGTGAGATGTGCTAAGCCTAAAACTCTTGAGGTGAAATTTAACTGATTTGACTGTACTTTCCCATAAGCCTCCGAAGTGAGGTGTATATGGGGGAATAAAATGAAATGATATGCCTTGCTCTGCAGCACGACTATATATAGATTCGCTATGTAGTTGGAGAAAATTAGTAATGACACGCGCCGCTCCTACAAAATTTTTACCATTATCTGAGTATATATTATTGGGTTTTCTTCCACGCTGATTCTTGATTAAATGCTCGAAGACGTATCATAAAATCATCATCATCAATATCATCATACATCATCTTCCCAATGCGGCCCCGGGAGCATGTTTACGCAAACATGAACACCAGGCGACGCCGCCGCGACGGCGGCGGCAGTGGCGCGGGCGGGCCGCGCGACCGCGTTCCATGCGGCGGCTCTCAACGAACAGAGCATTATTCAGAAACATTGTCGCGCAAACACCTTATTTTGTATCTTTAATTTTTAATATAACTAATCATAAAAAGTCCGCTATTTTATTCTCCCTGGCTTATCTCCGTTTGTCCAAATCTACGAAATTATTCAATGAAGCAGGTAGTCAACTGATGCTACGCAGCTGACTCCCTAGACGCGCTCAGAGCAAGGCGAAGTTGGTAAGCTATCAAAGCTGCAAGTATTGGGAACAAAATCGATAGATGATAATAAAATTACGTGTTTGTAAATGCTAGAATGAGATTGCATAAAATGCGTTTGAGAAAAAAAAAGAGGGAGAGAAAATAAAATGTGGGTAAGCAGGATTTGTGTGAAAAATTGAGAAAAGAATATTGAATGTAAGGGACTGGCGTCAGACGAGAATGATATTGGTTCGAACTCACGACTGCTGCTACCAAACCCTTAATGTTGTCCGTTATCGCTGCTGGATGCTGAGTTGCTGGTGAGACCGCCGACTGCTGGTGGCGTTGACCGCGGACTACTGGTAGTTAACGGCCAGCTGAATAGAGAATATATTTCTCAGTTACACCAGCGGACGAGATGACAACATTCAAAGGGAGAGATAGCGGAAGGCACCCTGGACATCGTGAAGGACAAAGCCTTACTTGCAGCGGAGTGGCCCCTTGGACGTATTTTGAAATTCTATCCTGGACCCGACGGAGCGCGCGTAGCAGATATAAAAATCAACAAAGGAGCGATAAGAGGCTTTGCCCCGCCGTTGCCGCCGCCGTCGCCTGGTGTTCATGTTTGTATGAACAAATATAAACATGTTTATTTCATTCTTATGTGCAAAATAGTTCAGCAAACGTCATCTAAAAGTATTCTAACTAAATTTCAAGTTGATAGCATTAACAGGTCTTGAGAAATCCAGCTGTGACAGACGGACAGACTGACACACCATAAGGGGGTTTCATTTTACCATTTTAGTACGGAACCCTAAAAATCAGTACCTGACAGGTATTCGCAACTGAATTACGGCTTGCTGTAGAGCATCTCCCCAGCAACACTAAGTAAAATTTAAATAAATTTTATACGTAGACGTTGACAATGCCATCTAGTGAGGCATGTCGTCGGTGCGCTTGCCAAATGTAATATGTGCATTTCTATGATATTCCATAGAAATGCACGTCAACAGTATATTTTATCTTTTTCACTTGTAAATGCGGCATTTTGAAAATACGAATTAGTCAGATAATGATGAAATACAACAGATTATTGTCTTCCTTGTCAACTTGATGAAAAACACATATCAGATTTGGCAAGCGCACCGACGATATTCGAAATTTTAAGTCTGAATACTTGACATTGACGCATCTATGCTGCCTGCGGTTTGGAGAACGCGCGCGAAGTAGATGGTGCCATCTAGCGTAGCTACTTCGAATTTTATACTTGACGGTGACATTTCTGTGCTGCCGCCTAAAGTTACTTCACGCTGCCTATATTAGGCAAACAAGTGGGTGATAAAAATTGCACATTGGCGTATCTAGGGTTTTTTCCAGGGGGGGCCTGGCCCCCAACCTGAGATGCGACGTTGAATAAGAAAAATCGTTGCGGTGTGCCCGATCAAAAGTAGCATTTTAGGACAGTCATAGTCAGGAGGCCCAGGTAGCTCACCATAATCCCGGGGCCCGGGACGATATAAGTAACTTTGTTGACTGATGCAGGAAAGCTTAAGAATTCAGAAAATGCAGGATGCAAGAGCGAGCGAAGCGAACTCTAATGTGAAATTTTAGTACCCTTTATCGGATAGGTTTGATTTTCTGTCATTAGTATCTGAGTAGAAGTTTTGCCTCATACAGGAAACGTTAAGAACTGAGAGAATGCAAAATTCAGAGCGAGCGAAGCGAGCTCGACAATTTTGGTAGCCTTTCATAATAATAATACATTAACATGGCCCTTTCATAGAGGCAAAAGCTCAAGTGGCTGCAAGGAAGTGGGGATCCTAGCAAAGGTGAGACGGTACTTTACGCCGGAACAGCTGCTCAAACTCTATCAAGCGCAAGTTCGATCGTGTATGGAATACTGCTCTCATCTTTGGGACGAATCTGCCAGATACCAGCTTGATACCCTTGAGTCAATTGAGAAACGATCCAAGAGGATCATTGGCAATGAGAGGCTCGTCGCGACGAAGCTCCAAAGTCTTGAGCATCGACGACGAGTTGCTAGCTTGTCGGTTTACTACCGGTTGCATTTTGGGGAATGTGCGACGGAATTGCATAATTTAATTCCGCCAAGCCCTTTCTATCATCGGACCACAAGACGAACGGCGATGCGCCACCGGTACATGAACATCCCACCCACGCGCACAAAACGTTTTGGGAACACATTCATAATGCGTACCTACAGCTAAGGAGTGGAATTCCCTGACGGAGTCTGTGTTTCTCGATAACTACAACCTGGGAGTCTTTAAGTCAAGAGTGAATAGGTTACTTCTAGGCAAGCGTGCTCCATCTACGACCACATCATCAGTCACACTACCACATTATCAAAGGCCTTTGAAATATCGAGCAACACAGCAAGGGCTTCGCCGTGTTTTTCAATGGCCTCGCCCCAGCAATGCGTAACATATACAAGAAGATCTCCAGTAGATCGACCACGACGTAAACCGTACTGGTGATCACTGAGGAGCTCACTGTCTTCCAGGTATTCTAACAGCTTGTTATTAAGAGGATATGGCAATTGGTCTCTAATTAACAGGGTCGGCACGGTTACTTATCCTTTTTGGGCACTAGCTGCACATTAGCGAGCTTCCAGGACTTCGGCACCACCCCGGTTTTTAGGGAGAGGCGATACAGGACAGGAGACAACTTTGGAGCACAGCTTTTGAGGATTCTTGCGGGTATCCCGTCAGGTCCGCCGGCCCAGCATGGTCAGTTTTCACAAATGGGAAAAGCCATGCCTGATAATGGGCACTAACATCCCCCAGAAAAACAATATCTGCTGTCGCGGATATTTGTGTTGGGCCAATTCGGCTGCTCCTGTAAGATGGTCAGAGTCTTGTCGTCTCCTGATCTTTACTGTGCGACCTATAAGCGCCGACATAAATTGACTTTATGAGAGACGGTGTCTACCAGCAACCACAGAGTAGAAAAACCCGTGATCTCATAGCAACGGAGACGTTTATTTATTTATTTATTTATTAGGGACAAAAAACAGTTACATGCTTCAAATAAACAAGAAATCCTTTAAAATAATAATAACAAACATGTAACCCACACCAATGTCCGCGTATTTACAAAAGAATAATAAAAGTGCAGGACTGTGGTATGAGTTCACAGATGGAAGATCTGTGATAGCTTCATATCTTGCGTCATATAACGCAAACAATTCAATTCAATTCTGTCAGTCTCAGATTGATAGCATATTACCACGGACGTACACGCAGACCCCGGCCTGCTTTTTAAACTTATGCTCGAGCGAGTATCCCGGGTACTTGAGGTACGACACGTCTAAAGGGTTCGCTATCTTCGACTCCGTCAAAAACAATAAGTGCGGCTTCTTGGTCTCAAGGTGACGATGGACTGGATTGATATTGGAGTGCAATCCACGGATGTTGGTGAATAGCACTTTAAAAGGGAGGAAGTGCCGCCGTTGCATAAACTTATTCCTTTATGTTTGCGTTGGAGGCTTAGTAATGGGGTCCCCCCGTCACCGTGACCACCTTTGGTACGGTACCCTATTATTATGAGCCTTGTTTCGCAAATCGAACCGTTCCTTGCTTCGCTCTTAACGGAATCAATCGCGTACGCAGGCTTAGCAGTAGGGTCCCGTCAACACTTGGTACGGAACCCTACAGGCCTGAAGCGCAATTCGAAGTGTCTAGAACTTCGCAAGAACCAAACCAATTCAAGACTACGATAAATGGACAATTAACGAATCCAATTAGAGACAATTAAGTAATTTACACCCTAACAAAGACTTTCAAGACCTTATAGAGACCGAACCTAAACACCTAGCGAAAATTTTAGCTTAGAAAATCGTGTGAGGGTCACTCTCCAGCAGAAAATCTTAACACTGCAATTCAGAAAAACGCGTCATCAGTGCAACGCCATCTATCGACCAAGTAAGTAAACTGACAAAATGTTTAGCATCGGAAGACGTTAAATAAGGAGCCCGTAAAGGTATTAAAAGGTTCACTTTTATTTTGCTACGTATAAAAATTTCACAAATAACTCAACAATGTGTTTTCGGGTAATATTCATGTTTTCATGCATTTTATTATTCTCCATAAATGGCGCTTTGCCTAATCACAATACATTAGGAAGTTTCCTACTAAACTTAAAAATTCAATATATTTTGATTTGTGGATCGGTTGTTATGATAAATACCGATAAGGTATAAAAATGTTCAATTTTATTATGCCACGTATTAAAAGTTTCACACATAACTGAACAATTTGTTTTGGTGTTTTATAGATGCATTCGTGCATTTCATTATTTTTAATAGATGGCGCTGTAATCAGAATACATGAGGAACAGCAGGGGGCCTACTCTCTAAGTCCGTCAACGATAATACGGGCCCGTCCGAAAGTAGTCCGAAACTAACGAATAAACCCTACTCTCTATTGATTTCGGATTCATGAGTTTCGAACGGAATCATAGACAATGTTAGTGAACGAATGACGTATGACGATAGAGTTGGGCTATTTTTCCGGTGGTTTACCGGTTTACATATTTCATAGTTTTCATGCTTAATAAACACAAAATGATAATGTTATAGTTAGAAAATGACCACATTTTTAACAATATACTTTTTATTGTCTTTCAATTATAGAATTGAATCTTTTTTGCCATTATTCTCTTGATTGTGGCTTTATACTGGTAATACCTTTGCGTTTTTTTCTTTATGACGGTTATTCCCAAAGGAAATGTCATGTGTCATTGGCAGGTGGAGGCCCATCAGTGGCACCAACCCTCTCCGAAGTGGAACTGAAGATCCTATCAATTATGGGAGAAGGTTTTGGTGAGCCGCAAACAGATGCAAGAGTGCCAGCTTTTCCATTGGTAATAATTTAATTCATAATTTATGATAGTAAGTTTGTTCCAATAGTAAAAAACAACAAAAAAACTATGTTGCATGAAGTCTGCTGCTGACATTTAATTATCTAATTATAAATAACAGATACATAAATAAGAGGAGCTCGTGGCTAAATTATATTTAATTATTATTGGAGCGGGTGACGCAGTGCGGCGTGCTGTGGCATATGTAGCTGCAGTCGTCTGGGTTGTTGTGGGGCGCGATGCGGTCCGCGCAGGCGGCGCGGCGACAGCAGGCACTCCAGACACAGTGGGTTGAGTTGCTCTCGCGATCGGGGCAGGCGACACGAACGCGGATGTGCACACAGTAGGTTGCGCTATCGGGTCGGGCTTCACCGCGTGTTGCTCGGGCTGCGCCCCGGGGCGCGCAGTTTTGGTGGCGGATGGTGCTGTTGGTGGCGCCACTTGACGTACAGGTGGCGCCGCCTGGTGTGCGAACGCGGTAGCAGAAGATGCTACAGGTGGCGCCGCCTGCCCTACAGGTGGCGCACCTTGACTCGCTTGCGCGGATGCGCCTGCTCTCGGTGCAACGGAGCGCACGGCGGTAGCGGCGGCGCGCACAGCGTGGGCGCGACTTTTGACGGCGGGCCCCGGGGCCTGGATGGGCACGGGGCGAAACACCGGAGGGCGAACCGGAACGGGCGGTTGCCGGCTCGACGACGGCGCCGGTGAAACGCGCGCAGTCACCGGTGACGTCGGTGGGCCGGTGGTGGTCGTGATGGAGCTGGAGCGGCAGGTGGAGCACCGGGCGCTGCTGTGGCCGCGACGTGCGGCATCGAATGCGTCCGGTCCCCCATCGGTCGGTCAGGCGCCGGCGTCGTGCCCCAAGGAGCTACGACTGCCGGGTTCCTTGGGCGGCATGGCGTGGCGGGAGCCTCCGTGACCGCTACGGTATGTTGCCACACCGGGCAGAGACGGGGCGGCCTCCCCTGTGTGCTCCCACGAGTGTTAGTCGAGTCGAGACTATCACCCGCGACAACACACAAGGAAAACCGAGTTTATAACTAGGTGCGGTCCGGACGGAAAGTTTCGGCAGGAGCACTCGCGCTCAAAACGTGGTACTGCGGATAGGCTCCGGGCGAATCCCCAGACTGTGTTCGAAAATCGTGTGATGGTCGTTCTCCAGCAGAAAATCTTAACACCGCAATTCAGAAAAACGCGTCATCAGTGCAACGCCATCTATCGACCAAGTAAGTAAACTGACAAAATGTTTAGCATTGGAAGACGTTAAATAAGGAGCCCGTATGACAACATTGAGGTATTAAAATGTTCACTTTTATTTTGCTACGTATAAACGTTTCACAAATAACTCAACAATGTGTTTTAGGGTAATATTCATGTTTTCATGCATTTTATTTTCCTCTATAGATGGTGCTTTGCCAAATCACAATACATTAGGAAGTTTCCTACTAAGCTTAAAAATTCAATATATTTTGATTTGTGGATCGGTTGTTATGATAAATACCGATAAGGTATAAAAATGTTCAATTTTATTTTACCACGTATTAAAAGTTTCACACATAACTGAACAATTTGTTTTGGTGTTTTATAGATGCATTCGTGCATTTCATTATTTTTAATAGATGGCGCTGTAATCAGAATACAAGAGGAACAGAATACATTAGAAAGTTTCTTACTAAACTTAAAAATTCAACATCTTTTGACTTTGTGGGTCGATTTTGATGAAATAAACGCTTAATGTTACTCGGATTATCACTTAATATTTTGAAGTACCTAGATTTGGAACCCAATCTGTGGTTTATGCGTGATTATCCCTCAAACGCACAGACAAACAGACAAAAATTTCAAAAATAGCGTATTTGTGTTTTGTATCTTTTTCCTAACTTTTTTATGTAATTTTTATGCAAAAATATCAAATGTACAGACGCGGTTGGTCTACGATTTTATTATATGTATAGATTAGGGGAAGGGGGGGCATAACGGGGACGCGAGGCACGACGGGGCCACCAACTCATACAAGTAACTACGCACACTAGCCGTGTTTTGTTTTCGCCAATAAGAGGGCATTTTGCATCGGCCTTCGACGCGGTAGTGACCGGCAATCAAAGTGCAGGCGTTTATTTTTGACGACCAATTCTTTTTTCCGGCGACATTTCTTCTAATTTTGAGTGGTTACCAAAACGCGTCTAAAAAGTGAGTGTTTAGATTACTACTATAGTTTTTTTAATGTGTATTACCACTAACATCAACTATTGATATGTTTTGAGCAAAATCACTCTGACCTTGAAATTATTTTTTTATCGTTATTTAAAATTCGGTTAGACATGGAGGCATAACCATGGGACATGACCATGGGGCACAATGGGGTACCCCTGAATGGTTTGGATATTTGATGATATTACAATAATATTATTTATCTAGTTTTTGGTATATAAAAATGGTACGAACTTACAGAAAGAAAAGTTCCAGAGGCATTTGGTGTGTAGAAAGCATAAAACACGCAATTGATGCAGGTTACAGAAAAGCAGCTCAATTGCACGGTGTTCCACAGATCACAATGAAGCGTCACATCGCAAAAATAAGGAAAGGCGAAGTATCTCTTAATTTAGCTCCAGGTAACTTTAAGCCCGTATTTTCCAATCAAGAAGAAGAGGAGCTTGTTAGGCTCTGCACTGGGTACCCCATACTGCCCCTACCCCGGGGCACGAAGCACGATGGAGTTTTCATGAAGGTTTTGTGAAATTAAAATTAAAAATATTATTTTATTTCTTACTTCACCAAATTCGGTGCCAAATGATAAACTAATAAGTAACCAAACAGGTTTTCATTAAAAAAATTTTTTTGTTTATTTTTTATTGTTTATTTCCCTTAACGTCCTCGTTCCCTTCCCCAACTACCTACTAATTTATTATAATGATGTATCGTTTGTTATTTTTACAGGTTTCCTGCAGATAATGAGTTTAAAAAAGTAAATGGATAAAAAATGTGGGAATAGACGATAATTGGTGGTACACAGTATACAAGGATATGTTCTGAACACTTTGAAGAATCTTGCTTTCGTGAAGAATATGAACGTAGAGTATTAACGTTGGTACATTCGCACGCAGTGCCAACAATATTTCCATATCTTGCCAACCAGTAAGTATTTAACCCAGAATCATCAATCAATCAAACTTAATTTTTCGATTAAGATGTTTTATAAATAGTAGTGGTAAAGGATACTTTTTTATCTTTTATGTTAAAGGAAATGTTAAAATTGTAGGATCTTTATAAACCAAACTAACATCCATTTTTCTTTATTTCAGAAATTACCGTTAAAGAGGAAGCTTATAAATGGAGAAAAGCAGTTTCGCAGATCATTGGCGAAGAGTTTGCTCGAAACCTACAAAAAGAGCGATAAGAGAGGACCCTAGGTGTCTTACACCTAGTTCTCATCGAGAATCATCTCGATAATTATGATGAGGTTGACCTCTTGGTTCAATAAAGTGCGCTGTTTGCAAAGTGGAAAATCTTTTTTATTTGTCAAAAGTAAAATTTATTTACACACCGCACTGTTTTATGGCAAATCATAGTCAAACTCAATAACGAGCGTATGCGTATGTGTTTGTATTGTTATAACCGTAATTTTGTGTTTTATACTATCTAATCTGATTAAATACTAATTCTATAGTACTTTGTGTCTTTATTACGACTAAGTCCGCCATACATGTATACGACCCCCACATTACGACAAGGTCACCACAGGTGGGTTTGGCAAGGTAAAATGTACCTATATTCGGAAATCCAAATCGCGTCTTTCATCTCACATGAGATCGGTCGATTTTTCATACTATGCCTTGCTGAATTCACTTACTCAATAAGGTTTCTTATAAAAAATAATGATACTTTAAACACAACAATGTCAGATTCTGTAAAACTTAGTTGCCTACTGATTATTAGAAACTAGCTGCCCCGGGAGTCCCTACCGCGTGGTCCCTAGAGAGCATACTCCCGGGATAAAAAGGAGCCTATGTCCTTTCACATGCTACCTTTCAGACAGTCTGTGTATCTTATAATTTTTAAATATAAAATAGTAGCCCACCGGTATCGGGAACAGGGTCCAAGCTACCGGCGGTCAGGGCTCCAGAGAGAGGAACGCTTTTTATAAAGAAACTAGTTGACCCTCGCAATTTCGTCTGCTCCGCTCCTATGGGTCTTAGCGTGATGATATATAGCCTAAAGCCTTCCTCGATAGACGGGCTATTCAACACTGAAATATTTTTTCAAATCGGACCATTAGTTCCTAAGATAAGCGCATCCAAGCAAACAAACAAACTCTTCAGCTTTATATATTAGTATAGATAAATAACCATATGCCTACAATCTAATATTTTTAAGTTTATAACACAAACAGAAGAGATTTTGCAAACAAAGATATAAAGACGGTAAGAAACAAATCATCATCTGCCTAGCCTTTTCCCAACTATATTGGGGTCGGCTTCCTGAATGCAGCAGTGAAAATATTTACAGAAAATTTACAGTACATCATAAATCGACACACAAAAAAAGAAAAATTGCGAAATTCTAAAACCATCAGAAGACCCTGGTTGACAAAGGGTTTACTAAAATGTATCCGTAAAAGAGACGCACTTCACTCTGAAACAAAAAAAGACGAAAATAAAGAGAACTACACTCTGCAACAAAAATATAAAAACTATAGAAACCATTGTTATAATATTATAAAAAATCTCAAAAATGCCTATGATAAAAACCTCTTGGACAGTTCTAAAGCAGATAGTAAAAATACCTGGTCTGCAATTAAAACAATACCTATGTGTTTGCGCCTGAGCCTTTAGTGGCTTTAGAACGTGCGTCAAGTTGATACTAACTGATTTTTATCAGGCGCACACCAGTGACGGTAGTTTGCGCACAAAATTATCGTCGACTAAGGAAAAATTTCTACCTGATTTTTTTTATATATTCATTAAGAAACCAAGAAATCTCAAGCAACACGAATCGTTCGGTCCGCGCAAATTAATTATTTTTTATAAGCTAAATTCTGTCTAAAGTAATAATTAAACTATTCAAGTAATATTCTTACGTTTTATTGAGCACCAAGCTCCAGTGTCTCTCGTAGACATAATTGGCGACCGTGACAGGACACTAACGTGCAACCTTCGGAGTACCAAGCTCTAGCTGGAGCTGGCCAGCACCGCGCCGCAACCATCAGTCGGTCAGCACCGCGCCGCATCCAGCCCTTGGGAGAAACAAGTACATCGGAAGAATACGAGCAGTACCTACTTAGCACCTTACTACTTACTTAGACTTTGATGCTACTATATGTAGCACGCCGCAGCGCAGCAGCATTTCTGCAGCTAAGTGCCCTTCCTTAATTCCTAAACTCCGTGTACACCCCGTAGCCTACGTCCTTATCCAATTACTATATGGTTTTTTTTACTTGTGCGATTCATATTTTCTAAAAGTGGCCCACCTTTGTCAAGGTTACAGTATTGCGTCATACTTTTTATATAATATTTATTCCTGCATATTTCTATATTCCACTATTATTTAGTGTTGTTGATAATTTGCAAGAATACTACGTTCTATATTTCTATTCTTTTACCGTTTTGGTGGTTTTAAGCGGATTTTCAAGTACATTTCGTATCTTAAAGTACCTACATACCTACCTAAAGTTATTAATATAGGTTTTTCTCGTTCTTTTCTTGTCGTATTTCTTTTAGGAAAATAATTCCACAGGCTGCCGCGCCTATCTAGTCCCGTTTATAGATTATTCCGCCGAACATTTCAGATTTGCCCGAGTTTCCCGTACATCGCTGAGCGGCGGTGTCGCAGTGTACAGCGCCCGCGCAACGTCCGTGCAGCCTAAGGCTGTCCGCAGACCGGTGCCTGCGACTTCGGCCTCCCGTGCGGCAGAGACCACCAACCAGGGGCGTGAGCATATTCATTTATTTTATTTGATTTAGTTCAACATTAGTTTTTCTTGAGTTCATTTCAATCTTACATAACACAACTTTAATTTCCTTTTCGTGAGAATTTTGATTGAAATAAACAATCATAATGGGTGTAGGTGATGACGCCAAGAGCTTATCGGAATTAAATGCTAGACGAAGTTCCGTCAAGGGCCAAGTTACAAAATTTAGAAATTATTTAGAAAAAGTATCTCGGTTAGACACTTTTACTACAACACATAGGGCGGAACTTACACATAAACTTGGCAAATTTGACACCTTATCTTCAAAGTTTGATGAATTACAAAGCCAAATTGAAGTTTTTAATTCTACTGGGTTGGTGGATGAACTTGAGGAGCGAGAAAATATTGAGAAGGAATTTATTAGCAATATTGTAATGGCTCAAGAGTTATTACAAATACACGGTAGGGATGAGAGCGTCCAAGACTCAAGTAGTCCTCACAACATAACTCAATGCGCTGTCGATCATAATGAAATGGGTTTCAAGCTACCCTTAATACAGATAGCTGACGGATCATACTTTCGATGGATGGAATTTCGAGATACGTTTCGATCTTTAATACATGAAAATAATAGAATTAGGTCAGTAAACAAGTTTCATTACTTAATTTCATATTTGGAAGGCGAAGCATCTCAAACCATTTCTAATTTAGAAGTATCTGCTGATAATTATCGGGAGGCTTGGAACCTATTGCTTGAACGTTACGACAATAAACGTTTGTTGATAAGTCATCATCTCAACGCATTATTTAACATCAATTCCATAAATAAAGAGTCCGAAAGATCGTTGCGTTTCTTAGTCGACCACGTGACTAAAAATCTACGTGCCCTTTCCAACTTGGGACAAGCCACTGAGCATTGGGATGTCCTTATCATTCACCTAGTTGCCTCCAAGTTGGACAATAACACCCTCGTGAAATGGGAGGAACACCGTAACGCGTTGTCAACCGACACCCCTACACTTAAGGAACTTTATAAATTTTTGAACGATCGGGCAACCGTGCTTGAGTCCTTGCATCGCAGCAAGTCAGACAACATATCTAAACCAAGTCATGATAAACAGCGTCCAGTAGGTCATTCAAAAAAACCGGACCACACACGTCATAATAAGGCAAGTGTATACATTAGTAGTAGTAACCAACCACAAACACAATCATCCTCGTCGTACCTCTGCCCATGCTGTAATGGTGATCATAAAATATATGATTGTCCATCGTTCAAGGCAAAGAGCGTAAACGAGCGTATTGCTGAGGCCACTAAATTGAAGTTGTGTCTTAATTGTTTAAGGTCCGGTCACCCTAAGTTTAAATGTCGTTTCAGCGGTTGTCGTGAATGTAACAAAAGACACAATTCTTTATTGCACCTTCCTACTGGTACAGCTGACAGCACTGACAGTCCTGCTGAGACGGCAGTTAACTGTAACAATCAAAGTAACAAATATGCTCTTCTTTGCACTGCCTTGATTGAAATAGTCAATCCCAAGACTAATAAACGTGAAACAGCGCGCGCCCTACTTGATTGTGGCAGCCAATCCTCTTTCATAAGTCTAGGCCTGAAACAAAGGTTATCATTAGAGGACTGCCCTATCAATGCTTCAAAGGTAATCGGTTTTGGCAACAATGATGCAGGTACAATCACTGAATATTGCATTGCCCAATTAAAATCGTTAAACACACCATTCAACGTTGTCTCTAACTTTTATGTTATAAAGGAACTAACAGCCTTACTTCCTAATGCGGTAATTGATATCAGATCGTTTAATATTCCCAAGGATATTATCTTGGCAGACCCAAAATTCTATCAGCCTTCTTTCATAGACATTCTCATAGGCGCAGATTTATTTTGGGCCATTATAGGTTGTGAGCAGCGGTCACTAGGCCCCCATCATCCTAAGTTACACGGCTCAAAGTTGGGCTGGCTGATTGGAGGTCCCCTGCAACACAAACAAGCCAAGGATATTGAATGCAATCATGTACTTACCCATTTTTCTTCTGATGAAAACATAGAATTAAAATTAAATAGATTTTGGGAGCTCGAAGAAATCCCAACAAAATCTTATCTAAGTGAAAGCGAGCAGGCATGTGAAACGCATTTTTTGCAGCACACCTGCCGCTTAGATAATGGCAGATTTACTATTAAGTTACCTCTCATTGGCTCACCGGATTGCCTTGGTGACTCCTATAACATGGCCAAGAAAAGGTTTTACAATTTAGAACGGCGGTTTAGAAGACAGCCCGAATTTAAGTCGCAATATATTGAATTTATAAGAGAATATGCAGAACTAGGTCATCTTTCTGAAATTGCACTAAATGACTTAAATTCTAATTTGTGCTACTTCCTACCTCATCATCCCGTATTCAGAGAGAACAGCGAATCGACTAAAATCCGTGTCGTTTTCGACGCATCGTCTCGCACTTCTTCAGGCCTCTCTGTCAACGACATACAAATGGTTGGGCCTCAAATTCAAGACTCTCTTTTCTCCATACTAATTCGAGCTCGTTTCTATAAATATCTTTTAGCAGCAGACGTAGAAAAGTTATTTCGTCAAATATTGGTAGACGAGTCAGATCGAAATCTTCAGCTTATTCTATGGAGAGAAGACGAGCGTCAACCTCTTAAATTGTTGCGTTTAATTAAATACGGTGACTTATGGTTTCGCAAGCGCAAGCTTTTTGAGTACAAGGTGTCTTTGGCAGTCGGATCAAGAGTGCGAGGATCCACTCATTAAGACGATTATACAACATGATCTATACGTCGATGATTTGATTACGGGCTGTGATTCTGAGGAGGAACTTATACATATTCAAAAATCTGTTTCAGAAGCCCTTAAGGCAGCGTGTTTTAATCTACGAAAATATAAATCTAATTCGTCTGGGGTTCTTAAAGTGTGCTCCGAAAACTCCACAGACACGCTTATCATCAGTGAGTCCTCAAACGCTCTTGGCTTAGGGTGGAATCCTAGAACTGATAGCCTACATTATTCTTTCGAAGTTCCCCCTATCGATGATAAAATCACGAAGCGCTTATTTTATCAACATCGTTTAAAATCTTTGACCCACTCGGCTTTGTTAGCCCCTGTATTGTTATTCCTAAACTAATTATGCAGCAACTTTGGCTTGACAAGGTCGGCTGGGACGAACCTTTATCCGAAGATATAGAAAGGGCTTGGCGTAAGTTTGCCAATAATCTGTCTTGTCTAGCTACATTTACACTCCCGAGAAAGGTTCTATGTGACTCACCTGCTATTACAGAGTTGCATATGTTCAGTGACGCCAGCCAAAAGGCTTATGGCGCTTGCGTGTACATAAGGTCTATTGACGAAGCAGGTTTCGTGCATGTCAACCTTTTATGTTCCAAGTCAAAGGTGGCACCAATCAAAGCCTGTACTATACCTCGTTTGGAGCTGTGTGCCGCATTGCTTGCTATCAGGCTCTGCAAGGCCGTCACTGATTCCTTGAGGTTCCCAGTAATACGTAAACTGTATTGGTGTGACTCCAGTGTCGTCCTTGCTTGGCTGCGCACTAGCTCTAGAAGGTTAAAAACCTTCGTGGCTAATAGAATAGCAGAAATACTGGAACTGTCAGACGTTTATTGCTGGCGTTATGTACCTACCTCTCAGAATCCTGCTGATCTCGTTTCGCGCGGCGTGTATCCCGAAGAGCTTAAAGAGCTTAATCTGTGGTGGTCAGGGCCCGAATTTTTACTCAAGGCGAATCCTCTTGGCCTACCTTACCAAATAAACTTCAAAACGAATCTGAACTTCCTGAAATAAAATCGAATATTGTTGCTCAGCTTCAATTCAATTCTTCAATCATTCCGTTTCATAAATATAGTAAATTACATAAGATAAAGCAAGATTATGCTTATGCATTAAGATATTTTTATAATTTGCGCAATCCTGATTCTAGGCGTTTTGATGCCCTTAATTTAGAAGAATTACAAAATTCATTTTATCTTTTATGCCGCAAGGCTCAACAGGAATCCTTTCCCGTTGAGTACGATTTGTTATCTAAAGAAAGGTCAATCAGTACAAAATCGCCGATCATAGCGCTTACACCATTCATGGACGCAAATGGGCTGATACGAGTAGGAGGCCGGCTGGATGCTTCGGCTATTTCATTTGGTAGCAAACACCCTATCCTACTACACTCCTCTCATCATTTCACAAAATTAATCTTTGAGCGGGAACACCTACACAAATTACATGCTGGCCCACAACTTCTCCTCGCTAGTGTCAGGCAATACGTATGGCCTATCAATGGGCGACAACTCGCTAGGAGAACTGTGCGCAACTGCATCATATGCAGAAAAGTACAGGGCAAGACTTTAACACCCCTAATGGGTGACTTGCCCTCACAGCGCGTTACGGTGGATTTCCCGTTTCGTAGTGTTGGTATAGATTTTGCAGGACCCTTTTTTGTCTCAAACAGAAAGGGACGCGGATCAAGGGTCACAAAATGCTATTTATGCATATTTGTTTGCCTAAGGTACAAGTGTGTACACTTGGAAGGACGCTTTCATTCTTACCTTGCGTAGGTTCATATCCCGTCGGGGTAAGCCTACTGAAATTTTTAGTGACAACGGCCGCAATTTTGTAGCCGCTGCCAAAGAAATTGGCGACTTTTTGAAGCACCACCACCAAGCAATTACAGACTTTTCTAACGAGGAGGAAATTAAATTTCTGTTTTCACCTGCTTACGCTCCCCACTTTGGTGGTATCTGGGAGGCCGGGGTTAAGTCCGCTAAGCATCATATAAGACGTGTAATGGGCAACACGCACTTAACTTTCGAAGAAATATCCACGTTATTCGCACAAGTGGAAGCCATATTGAATAGTCGCCCACTTTATCCCATGTCCTCGTCTCCAAATGATCTCCTTTTCCTCACCCCAGGGCACTTCCTGCCTGGACGGCCGCTGACTACGTTGCCTTCACCGAGCCTAGAAAACTGCAACTCCAGTCAACTGAAGCGCTACAACGACTTGAGCAAATCCGGCAGCACTTTTGGACGAGATGGCAGAAGGAGTACCTGGTGGAGCTGCAGCAAAGATCGAAATGGCGCACCAATGATACTTCACTGAAGGTTGGCGACCTAGTGCTTCTTCAGGAAGACAACTTACCACCACTGTGCTGGCGAATGGGGCGAATCAGCAAACTTTTTCCTGGTCCCGATGGAGTATGTCGCGTAGCAGATGTTCAAACGACACAGGGAAGTTACCGAAGGCCTTTCAAGCGACTCTGCCCTCTGCCAGTGACGGAAGACCTGATCGAGTGACAGTTAATAGCCGCAGACTTTTAACGGCGGGGAAGATGTTTGCGCCTGAGCCTTTAGTGGCTTTAGAACGTGCGTCAAGTTGATGCTAACTGATTTTTATCAGGCGCACACCAGTGACGGTAGTTTGCGCACAAAATTATCGTCGACTAAGGAAAAATTTCTACCTGATTTTTTTGATATATTCATTAAGAAACCAAGAAATCTCAAGCAACACGAATCGTTCGGTGCGTGCAAATTAATTATTTTTTAAAAGCTAAATTCTGTTTAAAGTAATAATTAAACTATTCAAGTAATATTCTTACGTTTTATTGAGCACCAAGCTCCAGTGTCTCTCGTAGACACTATGTAACGTCAAAAATAAAAAAATCGAACAGTTTTACTTTACTCAATGCAAATCCTGATCCGATAGTCTCGCTGAATATGGCTAATACTTTTTTTGCTGATGTGGGAATTCAACTTGCCGAGCAGTCCTTGACTCAACTCAAAACAACCGAGTTAGAGTTAGCAAATCTTGCACTTACGATAGATAACACCTACCATTCTCCATCACAGTCCTTCTTCATGACTCCAACCGACGAGATGGAAGTTAGTGGTATCATAGCAAACCTCAAAAACGAATCAGCTCCTGGCTGGGATGGTATTCCGAATCGAGTTTTGAAACTTCTCAACATTGCCTAGCCTTTTTTTTTTTTTTTTTTTTATATAACGGGGAAATCCTCATGGATGTCCTCCGCCCTGGGGCGGGCGGAGGGGTCTGTCAGACTCTTACTGACTAAAACCACCCCGGTGCTCCATCTCTCACCAACCGGGGATCGCGAGAACTAATGCGACTTCCGTAATCCCCGGCTGGTGCCGGCCCGCCTCTGCAGGCCACCTTGGGTCAGCGGGGGAAGTGAGGTGTTTGACTCCCCCCGCAACGTCAAAGAGGGGCGCACGGGAACACCACGCGCCGCCACCTCGGGTCCGAATGAATGGGGGGCGACGGATATCCCCAAGTCCGACGCCTCAGGACCCAGTTAGGGGGGCCGGAAGAGGGCAGCGTATGCCCTCCTCCGACGCCCGGTGCGCCTACTGCGGGCCGGGAGAGAGGTGGAGATCTCTCTCTCCCTTTCCGCAGCCTCCTTCTGCGCGACAACTGCTTCACAGAAGGAGACCACCGCGTCCCAGGACTCCTCGCCGTCGACCATAGCACGAACTACGGCCGGCAGCGAGAGATCACTGCCTACCACAGAGATGAGGGCACGGCGTGGCCCCTCCCAAGCGGCACACTCTGCCAGTGTATGCCGCGCCGTGTCCTCCCGACAGTCGACGCAGTGGTGACACCGAGCGTCCGGCTCCCTGCCTATGCGACACAGGAACCTCCCGAAGCAGCCATGCCCCGAGAGGACCTGCGTCACACGAAATGTCAAGGAGCCGTGCCTTCTCCCGAGCCACAGGTCGAGCACCGGCCGGATGGCCTCGATAGTGACGAGGCCAGCGGAAGGGCGTGAGAGCCTGTTCCGCCATTCCGCCACCAGAACCTCGCGCAACTGCGACTGACGCAGCTCAATGTGCCGCTGCATCAGTCGCTCGCCGCGCGCCCGCGCGTCCTCACGCCACCGGTGCAGTGACGGGAGGACTTTTGCCTCCAGGTCCCAGGGCGGAGATCCGGCCAGTACGCAAGCCGCCTCGTAGGAGATCGTGCGATAACCCCTGATGACTCTGACGGCCATCACCCTCTGCGGCTTCCTCAGAACAGTGATGGTGCCGGCCGTCAGGTCAGCCGCCCAGATCGGGGCCCCATACAGGGCCATCGATCGCACGATCCCCACGTACAACCGCCTGCAAGCGGTGCTCGGGTCCCCCAGATTGGGAAGCAGCGTTGACAGCGCCCCAGCCGCGCCCAACAACTTGGGTGCCAGCCGCCGGAAATGGGGGCCGAAATCCCACCGGCTGTCGAGCACCAATCCCAGGTACTTCATGGTGGACTCGACAGCGATACGGGCCCCCCCAACAACTATGTGCGATCCCGGCGGTGGCGCCCGCCGGGGACCATGAAAGGCTATGGCCTCCGACTTGTTGAGGGCCACCTCCAGGCCAAGGCGCCGTATGCGGCTCACCACCTGTGAGACCGCGGCCGTCGCCAGCAACGCTGCCTCCCTGTACGAGCTCTCCCGGGCAGTAACCAGCGTGTCGTCAGCGTAACACGTCAGGTCCACACCCGGCGGAAGCTCGCCCCTCAGTACCCAGTCGTAACCGATGTTCCACAGGGGTGGGCCCAACACTGAGCCCTGTGGAACGCCGCACGACATGGGGTGCTGATGTCTGCCATCACGTCCCAGATAGGTGACACACCTGTCCGCCAAATAAGCCCCAATCACGCGGCGGAGATAGGGAGGCACTCGATGATAACTCAGTGCCTCCCGAATACAACTCCAGGGCAGCGTGTTGAAGGCGTTGGAGATGTCCAAAGACACCGCCAACATCACCCCGCCCCGGGACACCGCTTCCTCCGCCAGGACTCTCACTCGCGATATCGCCGTGATAGTGGAGCGCCCATGCCGAAACCCGAACTGGCATTCAGCCAGGTCCGGCCCCTCTCCGCACAAGTGGCTGACGAGGCGGGCTGCGATTATCCGCTCAAACAACTTTCCCACCTCGTCCAGCAGCACTATGGGCCGGTACGCGGACGGCGAGTCCGCAGGGCGCCCCGCCTTCCTGAGCAGGACCAGACGACCAGATTTCCACTGAACGGGAAACTGGCCCTGCTCCAGGCACGCTGAGTAGAGTCCTCTCAGATGGGGCTCCAGCTCCTTCAGAGCGAGGGCCAACACGCAACCGTGAATTCCATCAGGCCCCGGGGCAGTGTTTTTCGCCCGGAGCCGCATCACGGCCGCCCTCAACTCTGCTTCTGTCACCTCTGGGACGCTGGCGTTCTCTTCAGGCTCTGCGGTTGTGGGTAGAACCATCGGCGGCGGAGTATGCTCCGCTCGTGCCGGGAAGAGGGCTGCGACCACGTCCTCCAGCAGCTCAGGTTCGAGACTCTCCGTAAGCGGAGGCGCCCAAGGTCCGAATTTCCCTCGAACCGAGCGGTATGGACGCCCCCACGGATCCCTGTTTAGAGTCTCTAACATCTCCTCCCTGGCACGCGTCTTTGCCTCGCCGATGGCCAGCCGCAGAGCCTCCTTAGCCGCGCGGTACACCTCATACAGCGCGGCTTCTTCGTCAGGAACCCGACGACGTCTTCTTCGGTATCGGGTGTACCGGCGCCTGACTCGCACGCACGAGATGCGCAACTGCTCAATCTCGGCGGACCACCAGTACACCTGGCGCCTTCTGGGTTGTGTGTGGACCCGGGGCATGGACGCGTCGCTAATTTGCGTCATCGCCCAGTGGAACCACTGCGCCCCCTCTTCGACGTCGACGGGTCCAGTCGTTGTCGACTCCCGGATCCAGGCCTGCACAATAGCGGCCTCCTCGAGGAGCTCCCTATCGAGGCGCTTGCGCGCCCAGCGCGGACCGTCCGTTCGTGGAGCCGATTGACTGCGGCCGCCCGCGGTCTGGGGGGAGACGTCAAAACGGATGTATCGGTGATCCGATAACGTCTCCACCTCCACGGCGACATGCCAGTCGCGGACACGGCTAGCGACAGTAGGGCTAGCAAACGAGACTTCCACTATGGAACCGCCCCGCTGCCGCACACACGTGTACTCCGAGCCCCGATTCAGGACGGTCAAGCAGGTCGTGACCGCCCACTCCTCCAGTGCCTCACCCTTGGCATCGGTGATCGGGGATCCCCACGCCGCAGATTTGGCATTGAGATCCCCGAGCAACAGCACTGGGCGTGGGTGGTACCGGTTCACGACGGCACCTAACTCAACAAGGAAGCTCTCGAAGTCGGCGAGGCTCTTGTTAGGTGAGAAATACACTCCAATAGTGCCGATGCCGTCCGCGAGGGCGGCCACCCAGCCGTGACCTCGGGACGGGTCGGCAAGAGCCCCGCCAATAATGGCCACCGAGTCGTCCAGGTCACCCACCCAATCATCTCTGGGGGGGACGTAGTACGGTTCGGCGACCACAGCCACATGAATCGACCACTCTGCCATGCTGGAGTAAGAGATCCTGAGCCCTGGCAGAGTGGTTGATATTGCCCTGGAGGAAATGGAATTGTGCCATTATGCGCAATCCATTCCTTCGGCGCCATTCTCAGGCCGGGAGTCGGCCGAAGAGCAACCAGGCTGCGGGGGATGTAAAGAGTCCCCGGCAGCCTTGGTTGCTCCCTTCTTTTTCTTCTTCTTGCCCGTCTTGGGGGCGGGCGCGTCACAGGCCTTGCCACCCACAATGTGCTCCGCGGGCCTCCCTGCAGCTGTACAGAGGCTACAGTTTGGCGTCGCAGAGCATTGGGCCACCTTGTGGCCGGGCTTACCGCAGCGATAACATAGTTCACTGCGGTCAATTGCGGCGGTGCAACGTGCCCTGACGTGCCCAGCATCAAGGCATCGGTAACACCGCATAGCCCTGGGTTGCAGCAGCTTCACCCGTGCTGCCACCCACCCCACCAGAAGACGCCCGCTGTCGGCGATCTTTTTCGCCGCCGCTACCGGGCACTTTATCCAGATGATGCCGAGCCCGGCAGCGTCGGCGCGAATCTCGCCTGCCCGCACGTCACCCGGCGGACATCCCTCGCTTCGAGCGACGGCCGCCACGACCTCCTCCGGGGTCGTCGAGTCGTCCAAGTTATTGACGCGCAGTTCAGCGGTCTTCACGGGCCTGGACACTCGAACGTCCTCTCCATTGAGGACCTCCCTCAATTTGGCGGCCAGGACATTCGCCTTCTGGCTGCCATCAGGACCTGCCACTTCGAACAGCCGCGCCCCCGTAACCGCCGACTTCATTCTAAAGCCGGTCGGTGTGCCCAAGTCGGGGAACGCGACATTGGCCCTCACCTGCGTGAGGACCTCCTTGTAAGTAAGGCCCCTCTCGATGGCTCCGGGCTGCAGTGTGATTACCACAGCCGCGGAGCGTGGGACCCTACCCTTCCGGGACCTCCGCTTCTTCTTCTTGGGCGCGGGCTTGGACTCACTGGAAGCCAGCGTCGATGCCTTCTTCTTGCGGCCCTTTTTGACGACCGTCGTCCAAGCCTCTGAGGTGGAGCCGGAGGCGGTCGCCGGGGACGCATTTAAACTGGAAGGGGTTGCTGACGCAACCTCCGCGGTCTTCTTGGGCCCCTCCGCGGGCTTTTTGCCCCCCTTTCCAGCTTTGGCCGCCACAGTCGATGGCCCTGGCCTTGCGGCCTCCTCCATCCTCCTTTTGTCCGCCGCTAGCGGTGGCCGGAGGTTTTGGGCCGGAAGAAGCCTCGTTTCTAAGGCCTCCAGGCGGGCATTCATCATGCCCCCACACTGCTGCATGCAGATGCGGACGATCTTCTCGATGTCCGCATCGGTCGCAAGTGCAGGGGCAGGGTCCGACGCTGGAGCCGTAACCACCGGAGAGCCGGCAGCTGCGGGAGCCGCATCCTTCTGCAGCCGGGCTTCTCTTTGCGCGGCAACCTCCCTTCTGAGGTCCTCCAGCTCAGCTCGGAGACGACCGTTCTCCTCCCACAGCTTCGCCGTCTCCTCAGAGCTTGTTCGAACAAGGAGGACCTCAACCGCCTCCTTGATACCCTCAGCCGCCTCTTTGAGGGCGCGCGTGAACGTGCCCTTCAAGCTGCCCGATTTTGTGGCAACTTTCAGGACAACGTCCACGCCGTCCAGAACTTGGCGACTGAGTGCCGCCGCCGTCAGGTTCTCCCCGGAACCTGCTTGAGCGGCCCGCCACTCTCGAGCCTGACGAGCCATTTCGCCGACCTCGTCAGCCGCTACCGCTTTCCGCTGAGCCCGCTTTGCTGCATTTGCTTCCGCTTTATTGCTGTCTAGCAGTAGCGGGGACGGAGACGCAGCGGAATCTCCACTAAAATCAGCGAGAGTGGTCTCATCGCTCTCTGCCTCTGGCGGCCGATCCAGGCAGACTGCCGGAATCGGCGTAGCAGGCCGCAAAAAGCGACCCCTCTGGTCCCGCTGTCGAGTGGATGCTCCACCCATCACTGCGCGACCTCTCTTTGCTGTCGGCACCTTTGCGGCCGACAGTTCCTCCTCACTTGAGGATGGGTTTATACCCTCCCCGCGCGAACGCTTCCCCCAAAATTTTGAGAGGGCGCGTGAGCCTCCTCGGCTCTCGCTGCCGCTTCCGGCAGACTGGTCTACTTTCTCCGCCATATCTGGCCCATCGATGGTTTTATTTTTGTCAAACTTTTCCATATAGTTCCCACGAGCAGTGGAGGAATTAAAAGTCCACCCCGGCAGTGCCCCGTACCAAGGGTAAGCCTAAATACTGTAGGGGGTCGGCAGGTACCCTACAGGGGAAGCGCTAACGACTGGTAACCCCACCAGCCATTCATCCTCTCGCCGCGCTTCAAAACTTAGGATTGGGGGTTTTTTATCTTAGAGGTGTCCTTCCTCTGGGCCGGGCGGTTAAGCCAAGCCCCTGACGGCGGCATTATACATGCCTACGTCCGCTGTCCGGCCAACCCGGCTCAGCGGACCCGTCAGAAGCTCTCTCGACCGGATTGCTCCGTGAGGAGAGAGTGACTGCCGCGTTGGTGCGCCTGTACCGCAGCAGCATTGGTCACATCCTTTGCCTATCAACAGCTGTCGATGGGACAGGAGCGACCCTATCTCCGACGTTTCTCCACAGTGCCCTGTGTGAATCAGAGGGACACGAGGAGGAACCGTCATGGAGCAAAACGCTCCCCCCCCCCCCCCGCAGAAATTCGCCACAGACAATAGCACCTCCGACATGGAAAGACAATTGCCCGTGCCCAGGGTGCACCGGCCCGATAACTGCTCTTTCCTCCGAACGCATTCGTAAGGAACCAGCAGCCGTCAGGCACACGAGGAGGTTTTCTGCGCGCACCCCAACATTGCCTAGCCTGTCCCATCTCATACATTTGCAATCTCAGCATGTCGTCAGGAATGGTTCCGGTCTAGTTGAAAACAGCGAATATCTGCCCTATCTACAAAGCTGGAAATGCATCAGTACCATCCAATTACAGGCCTATATCACTTCTTACGTCACTATCCAAAATTTTGGAGAAGCTGGTGAACAAGAGACTGCTAGCGTACTTAGAAAAGAACCAACTCCTATCGGCCAACCAGTACGGCTTTCGTAATGGCAGATCAACAGAGGACGCAGTCTCTAAGCTAGTGGATCATGTCATTGATAGCCTTGACAGGGGCAAAAAGTGTGTTGGCGACTTTCTTGACCTTGCCAAGGCTTTCGATACTGTGTCGAGGCCCATACTTATTAAGAAGATGGAGCGCTTGGGTATCAGGGGCATTGCTTTGGAATGGTTCACCTCCTATCTTTCTGAACGTAAACAGAAGGTTTGCCTGGGTGATATCCAGAGTACCTCTGCGAACGTGACATACGGTGTGCCTCAAGGTAGTGTCCTTGGCCCCACCTTGTTTCTTCTTTACGTTAATGGTCTCTGCTCACTCAATTTGGATAACGCGCAAATTTCTGCTTACGCTGACGACACAGCTATAATTTTCCATGGCGACTCTTGGAAGGAAACCTACAGTGCCGCTGAGGCTGGAATGCAGCCGGTTGCCAGCTGGCTGCAACACAATCTCCTTACTCTGAATATTAACAAAACCAAGGTAGTAAACTTCTCTGTAAGCAAAAAAACAACTGCTCCTAAACAACTTGAACTAAAATCCCACCAATACAATTGTAGTCTAGGGGGTAGCTGCAGCTGCCTTGCTTTTGAACAAGTTGAGTGTATCAAGTATCTCGGTATTACTATAGACCAACATCTGACATGGGCAAAGCAAATTCACACCGTTGCATCGCGCGTAAGAAAGCTTTTGTACATCTTTAAAAGACTTCGATCTATAGCTGATAAAGATACTCTCAAGATGACTTACCTGGCTTTATGTCAGTCTGTGCTTGGCTACTGTATAGTATCTTGGGGTAGCGCTGGTAAAAGTCATCTGATCACTGCTGAACGTGCACAAAGAGCCATCCTTAAGGTCTCACATGGATTAGAAATCCGATACCCCACTGATATGTTATATCGATAAACGGGAGTGCTTTCGGCGCGGAAACTGTACATTTTATCAGTGTTACTTAGATTTCACAAAACTGCGGCAGCCACAGTGGCAACGGATCAGCGCTCATGTAGAAAACCCAAATGGAACAAGGTGCTCTGCAAGCTTAAATTTGGCAATAAGGCTTTTTCATGTATTGGTCCATTCCTGTACGAAAAAGTTAACAAAAGGCTCAATATCTTCTCCTTGACGAAGTTTGGGTGTAAAAAGCAGGTTCACGAGTGGTTGCTTACGCTTAACTATACTGAAACGGAAAGCCTTTTATCTTTTAGCTGGTAAAATGTTCATCTTCACTTGCATGCATACACTCATTACACACACAGACTCTTTAAACTCATATACTCAACACATGCACACATTCTTTTGGTTACCTTTTAGTCCTGAGTTTAATGAATTGCGTTCAACCGTTACATTTATATAATTACTTTTCTTGCATAATTCCTACCATTTGTCGAAAGAGACTGGATCCTGTGACACAGGGTATCCTAGTGCGGGATCCAGTGTCTCACCTAAATATTGTAACATATTTTTATGAGACAATAAAACTTATTATTATTATTATTTCCTTTATTCCGTTAACTATACATATAAATTATATTTTTAAATATTTAATTAAAAAAATTAAAAAAAAAAATTAAAAATATAAAAATAGTAGCCCACCGATATCGGGAACAGGGTCCAAGCTACCGGTGGTCAGGGCTCCAGAGAAAGGAACCTCCTGACAATGCGAGCCGTGTCCAGAAGTACCGCTTTCTGAATCAAGCCCTTGATCCAGCAGCCCAACGAGAGCCTCCTAAGGTGTTGGTCGAGGCTCGTGGCTATTAAGCCATTGGCCGACACGACTATCGGTACAATGATTGCGGAGTCCACTTCCCACATGTCGACAACCTCGCGAGCCAAGTCAATATACTTGATTTGTTTGTCTTTCTCGGCTTTCACGAGGTTCTCGTCATGCGGGATGGTCATGTCTACAATCATTGCACGCCTCACAATTCGGTCCACCACCACTATATCAGGCTTATTGGCAACAATAGTCCTGTCAGTGATGATGGACCGATCCCAGTACAATGTGATATTGCCATTATCGAGAACTGGGTCGGGCGCATACTTATAGTATGGCACCTCCGACTCCACAAGAGAGTATTTCAGAGCAAGTTGCTGATGGATAATCCTGGCTACAAGGTTGTGCCTATGCAAGTATTCTCCGTTAGCTAGACGAGAACAACCAGAGACAATGTGGCGAATTGATTCTCCCGGACGGTGACATGCCCGACATATGTCGACCGTGCCGTCTTTCACAATAAATCTCCGGTAGTTATTCGTCATGATAACTTCGTCCATAATTGCACAATCAAAACCTTCGGTTTCTCCAAAAATATCACCGAAACGCAGCCAGGCTACAGACGCTAGTTGGTCTACGTCGGGCCCATGTAGGGCCCGGAAAAAGCGTCCGTGAAGCTCCTTACTCTGCCATACCGCCCTGCGATCATTAGTGTCAAGCACCGCAGGTTTGCGCCAGTTCTCATTTGCCAAGGAAAGCGGGGTGAGTCCCTTGTCCACCGCCACTACATCTCGATGCATACCCACGTCGACAGCTAGGAAATATTCCCTAAGACTGCATATCTCGCGATTGTGGAGAGTCTTAGCATTTAAAAAGCCTCGACCTCCACACTTTCGCGGGATATACAGTCTCATTACCGATGACCGTGGATGATGCATTCGATATGCAGTGAGCAGAGTGCGGACCCTCCTATCCAGGGCGTCAAGTTCCGTTTGATTCCATTTGAGTACGCCGAAAGAGTACATCAATACCGGCATGACCCAACCGTTGAAGGCGCGCACCTTGTTTCCGCCTGATAGAAGGCTATTAAAAACCTTCTTCAGGCGGCCAAAGTAGCGCTCCTTCAACGATTGCTTCATGTCAGTAGTATTGATACCTAACGCTTCCCAAATACTTGTAAGTTTCAGTTGGAGAGAGGGATCTCAGGTTTATGGAATCCGAGAGTTAAGTTCCCACGGATTCCATAATCTCTCCACGCTTTACATGCATGACCGCACATTTGTCCACACCAAACTCCATCCTGATGGCGTTACTGAATGTTTCAGTTACCTTCAGTAGCTCCATCAGTTACAGTGGGAGCAAAGAGTTTCAGATCATCCATGTAATGGAGGTGAGATATAACCTGAGCACCTCTCTTCAACCGATTGCCTAGCCCTGAATTCTCCAGCAGTGTGCTAAGAGGATTCAAGGCTAGACAAAACCAAAGTGGACTCAAACTATCACCCTGAAATATACCTCGCTCGATCCTTACCGGTTCGCTATTCCTCTGGATATTTCGACATCCTGGATAGCGAAGGACTGTCCTCCATTGCCCCATACATGACATCAGGAAGGTGCGTAGCGTTGCATCAACTTTATACAATTCTAGCACCCTCATGAGCCACGTATGAGGCACCGAGTCATAGGCCTTCTTATAGTCTATCCAGCATGTCGACAGATCCTTTCGGGAACGCCGAACCTGTTGGCTAATGGCCATATCAATAAGGAGAAGCTCCTTAGTACCGCGGGACCCATTCCTACATCCATTTTGAGAGGCAGACATGATGTTGTTGTTGTTAATGTGACTATTAATCTTTGCCCTCAAAATGGATGTAAGAACTTTATAGACCGTCGGTAAACACGTGATCGGTCTATAATTTTTAGGTTCCGCAGTACTACCTGATTTATGGAGCAGGTGGGTTATTCCAGTAGTTAAGAACTGGGGTAGCGACCCAGACTCTAAGGCAGACTGGAATTGAGACGCCAAGCAAGCGTGCGATCTCGTAAACCATTTAATCCAGAAATTGTGCAGCCCGTCCGGCCCTGGAGATTTCCAGTTAGGCAACGGGCGGACTGCACAAGCTGCATCTTGGGGACTGATGGAAATTGCCCCCATTTCTGGTATCATACCGCACACACGCTCGACCTCCCGAATCCAGTCACCCTCAGTATGACTGACAGGAACCGACCAGATGCTGCGCCAGAATGAACACATAGCATCATCATCCGGCAAGCGCGTGTCAGTCACACCTTGGTCCGGTCGCTCCCAATCCCTAAATACCCACCTTTCGTTACTTCGGAATGTGCGATTCTGGGTGTATCGCTCCACTCGCCGCCTGCACCTACGAATACGGCTTGCCCATGCATACACGTTCTGCTTAAGGAAGTCGATGCGCTCTGTGACACGAGATATATAATCTCGGGGATTGACATCAGTCCCCGAAAACGCCCGTCTCACAAAGCGCATCACTCTAGGGCGTGTGTTGCCCTCCCTGAAGCAAACTAGTTTGCCGATTAGCGCTCTGGCCTCACCAATACGACGCTCGATCCTGCACTGCCAAGCTGGTACGGCTGGTTTTGGTCGTGTAACTCCGTCATTGGTTATTTTTATTTTGACATGAGCTACACGACATGCCGCTACAGCCGCGCAGTACATGATCGAATGTGCATCGGTGAGGTTATCACAGTTATCAAAATGGCTTGACAACTGCGAATCCAGAGCAGCCACCAGCGCCCTGTTCTTGTTATGCATAGGCAAACGAGGTAAGCGTGGTCTAAGTTCAGGCGGCATGTAGCGGTATTCCCGAATAGCACACTCCAAAGCACTCCTCAATTCGTCATTGCACTGGGTACTTACGTTTGTAACCCTGTCATTACTCTCCTCGTCAGCGTGGCTGGGCAATTGGGTTGACTGTGCTGGTGCCACAGTCTGCGACGGAGGAGCAATGACATGGCTACACATTTCAGTGCGGAGGCGATCAAGTATATTAACATCCAACATACGGTTACGCTGGATGACGCGCACCTGATCCGACAGTCGTTGGGCCGATACGCTGATAGCTGGTTCAAGTACCTGAAACAGAGAGAGCATCCGACCACGGTACGCAGTCAGGTTAGTTCCCCCCTCTGTAGCCCCAAAGTATGAGCGTGTAACATTCTCATTTATGGCTTGAGTCCATTTCATACGCTGCACACTTCCACCGATAGCGGGGACCCTGTCAGAGACAGGTGGGCCTCGAGGTCCTAAGCTGGCCGGTGGTCGGCCTCGTCCGCGTCGACGCGCAGGTGGTGGTGTCGTCGGCGGCGAGAAGTATTCGTCGCTCGAGCTCGACGCAACTGCAGCTACCGGAATCTCAGGACTCACGGCTGGAACTGAGCGACGAACCCGAAGATGGAGTTGGTGCGACTTGTATTCAAGTCCGGCTTCTTGTCAGCATGGATTTTTGATTTATCTTGTGTTTCCATTCAAATTTAACTTGTAAATATGTTTACTGTTGTTTTTTTTTCGAAGTTTCCTGGATTTCTTCCATTTTGGGAATCGGTTTTAATTTAATTAATATAAAAAAACGGGATGAAAATTTTTCTTGTCAATCAAGTTGACAGCCGGACCACAGATTATTATTATTATTTCCTTTATTCAACAAATTAACCTACAAATTACATTTTTAAATATTTGAAAAAAAGAATTATAAAAACATTTAAAAATATAATAAATAGTAGCCCACCGGTATCGGGAACAGGGTCCAAGCTACCGGCGGTCAGGGCTCCAGAGAGAGGAACCTCCTAACAATACGAGCCGTGTCCAGAAGTACCGCTTTCTGAATCAAGCCCTTGATCCAGCAGCCTAACGAGAGCCTCTTGAGGTATTGGTCGAGGCTCGTGGCTATTAAGCCATTGGCTGATACGACTATCGGTACAATGATTGCCGAATCCATATCCCACATGTCGACAACCTCGCGAGCCAAGTCAATATACTTGATTTGTTTATCTTTCTCAGCTTTCACGAGGTTCTCGTCATGTGGGACGGTTATGTCTACAATCATTGCACGCCTCTCGATTCGGTCCAACACCACTATATCAGGCTTATTGGCAACAATAGTCCTGTCAGTGCTGATGGACCGATCCCAGTACAATGTAATATTGCCATTATCGAGAACTGGGTCGGGCGCATACCTGTAGTACGGCACCTCCGACTCCACAAGAGAGTATTTCAGAGCAAGTTGCTGATGGATAATCCTGGCTACAAGGTTGTGCCTATGCAAGTATTCTCCGTTAGCTAGACGAGAACAATCAGAGATAATGTGGCGAATTGATTCTCCCGGACAGTGACATGCCCGACATATGTCAACCGTGCCGTCCTTCACAATAAATTTCCGGTAGTTCCTTGTCATGATAACTTCGTCCATAATTGCACAGACAAAACCTTCGGTTTCTCCAAAAAGATCACCGAAACGCAGCCAGGCTACGGACGCTAGTTGATCAACGTCAGGCCCATGTAGGGCCCGGAAAAAGCGTCCGTGAAGCTCCTTGCTCTGCCATACCGCCCTGCGATCGTTGGTGTCAAGTACTGCAGGTTTGCGCCAGTTCTCATTTGCCAAGGAGAGCGGGGTGAGTCCCTTGTCCACCGCCACTACATCTCGATGCATACCCACGTCGACAGCTAGGAAGTATTCCCTGAGACTGCATATCTCGCGATTGTGGAGAGTCTTAGCATTTAAAAAGCCTCGACCTCCACACTTTCGCGGGATATACAGTCTCATTACCGATGACCGTGGGTGATGCATTCGATACGCAGTAAGCAGTGTACGGACCCGTCTATCCAAGGCGTCAAGTTCCGTTTGAGTCCATTTGAGATTTTGAGTACGCCGAAAGAGTACATCAATACCGGCATGACCCAACCGTTGAAGGCGCGCACCTTGTTTCCGCCTGATAGAAGGCTATTAAAAACCTTCTTCAGGCGGCCAAAGTAGCGCTCCTTCAACGATTGCTTCATGTCAGTAATATTGATACCTAACGCTTCCGACATACCCAAATACTTGTAAGTTTCAGTTGGAGAGAGGGATCTCAGGTTTATAGAATCCGAGAGTTGAGTTCCCACGGATTCCATAATCTCTCCACGTTTTACATGCATGACTGCACATTTGTCCCCACCAAACTCCATCCTGATGGCACTACTGAAAGTTTCAGTTACCTTCAGTAGCTCCATCAGTTGCAGATTAGTGGGGGCAAAGAGTTTCAGATCATCCATGTAAAAGAGGTGAGATATAACCTGACCACCTCTCTTCAACCGATATCCTAGCCCTGAATTCTCCAGCAGTGTGTTAGAGGATTCAAGGCTAGACAAAACCAAAGCGGACTCAAACTATCGCCCTGAAATATTCCCCGCTCAATCCTTATCGGTTCGCTGGTTCTCTGGATATTTCGACATCCTGGATAGCGAAGGACTGTTCTCCATTGCCTCATACACGACATCAGGAAGGTGCGTAGCGTTGTATCAATTTTATACAATTCTAGCACCCTCATGAGCCATGTATGAGGCACCGAGTCATAGGCCTTCTTATAGTCTATCCAGCATGTCGACAGATCCTTTCGGGAACGCCGAATCTGTTGGCTAATGGCCATATCTATGAGGAGCAGCTCCTTAGTACCGCGGGACCCATTCCTACATCCATTCTGAGAGGCAGACATAATCGAGTTGCTGTCTATATGAGTGTTAATTTTAGCTCATAAAATGGATGTAAGAACCTTATAGACCGTCGGTAGGCACGTGATCGGTCTATAATTTTTGGGTTCCACGGTGCTACCAGATTTGTGAAGCAGGTGGGTAACTCCTGTTGTAAGAAACTCGGGTAGTGAGCCGGTATCCAAGGCAGTCTGGTACTGAAATGCCAACCGAACGTGCGACTTTTGAAGCCACTTAATCCAAAAATTGTGCAGTCCGTCTGGTCCTGGAGATTTCCAATTAGGCAACGGACGGACTGCACGAGCTACATCTTGGGGGCTGATTGTGATTGCCCCCATTTCTGGTATTGAATTGCACGCTCGTTCGACCTCTCTAGTCCAACCACCTTCGGTGTGACTGACAGGCACCGACCAGATGCTGCGCCAGAACGAACACATGGCATCATCATCCGGCAAGGGCGTGTCAGTCACACCTTGGTCCGGTCGCTCCCAAGCTCTGTATACCCACCTTTCATTACTCTGGAATGTGCGATTCTGGGTGTATCGCTCCACGCGCCGCTTATACCTCCGAATACGGTTTGCCCAAGCATACACCTTCTGCTTCAGGAAGTCGATGTGCTCTGTGACCCGGGACAAATACTCTCGGGGACTAATATCAGTCCCCGAAAACGCCCGTCTCACAAAGCGCATCACTCTTGGGCGAGTGTTGCCCTCCCTGAAGCAAACTAGTTTGCCGATGAGTGCTCTGGCCCCACCAATACGACGCTCGATCCTGCACTGCCAAGCCGGCACGGCTTTTTTTGGTCGTGTAGCTCTGTGATCAGCAAATTTGACGTGAGCTACACGACAAGCCGCCACAGCCGCGCAGTACATGATCGAATGTGTATTGGTGAGGCTATCACAGTTATCAAAATAGCTTGACAACTGCGAATCCAGAGCAGCCACCAGCGCCCTATTCTTGTTATGCATGGGCAAACGAGGTAAGCGTGGCCTAAGTTCAGGCAGCATGTAACGATACTCCCGAATAGCACACTCCAAAGCACTCCTCAATTCGTCACTGCACTGGGTACTTACATTTGTAACCCTGTCACTACTCTCCTCGTCAACATGGCTGGGAATTTGGTGAGACTGTGGTAGTACCACAGTCTGCGACGAGGGGGCAATGGCACGGCTACTCAGTTCAGCTCGGAGGCGATCAAGTGCAGCATCATCCAACATATGGTTACGCAGGATGACCCGCACCTGATCCGATAGACGTTGGGCCGATACGTTGACTGCTGGCTCAAGCACCTGAAACAAAGAGAGCATCCGAACACGGTACGCGGTCAGGTTGTTTCCTCCCTCTGTAGCCCCAAAGTATGCGCGTATCACATTTTCATTTACGGAACGTGTCCATCGCATACGCTGCACACTTCCGCCGGGAGCTGGGACCCTGTCAGAGGCCGGTGGGCCTCGAGGTCCTAAGCCGTCCGGCGGCCGGCGTCCTCTTCGCCGACGAGCAGGTGGTGGCGTCGTGGGCGGGCGGCGAGAAGTACTCGTCGCTGGAGCTCGACGCGACTGCCACGGCCGGTGTCACAGCACTCACGGTGGGGCTGGTTTCCGGCGGCGGCGAGGCGGAGCTGAGCGACGAGGCCGGAGATGGTGGGCGTGCTCGACGAGCTGCGGCTCTTGTCAACATATTTCTTTTCGACTTATTGTGGTGGAGGTGGTCATTACTATTTAAATTTGTTTGTCGCTATTGAATTTATCTTGTTTTCGTTTCATTTTGTTTTATTTCTATAAATTTTTCGTAAAATATTCGTAGAATTTTTTTTCCGTCACTTTAGTTGACAGTCGAGCCACAGATTATTATTATTATTTCGTTTATTTATTCTTATTTACATACAAAGTATATTTTTAAATATATCTCTAAAAAACCATAAAAAATACATTTAAAAATATAAAAGTAGTAGTCCGCCGGTGTCGGGAGCAGGGTCCAAGCTACCGGTGGTTAGGGCTCCAGAGAAAGGAACCTCCTAACAATACGAGCCGTATCGAGGAGTACTGCCTTCTGTATCAGGCCCTTTACCCAACCGCGTAACGCCAGCTTCGACAGATGTTCGTCGAAGCTTTTGGCCATCAGGCCATTGGCCGTAATGACTATCGGCACAATGATAGCTGAGTCCACATTCCACATGTCGACAACCTCGTGCGCTAAGTCGAGATACTTGATTTGTTTCTCTTTCTCGGCCTTCACGAGGTTCTCGTCATGCGGGATGGTAACATCAATTATCATTGTGCGGCGCGCTAATCGGTCTATCACCACTATGTCAGGCTTATTGGCAACAATAGTCCTATCAGTGATGATAGACCGATCCCAGTACAACGTGACATGGTCATTTTCGAGAACTGGGTCGGGCACATACTTGTAATACGGTACCTCAGAATCCACAAGTTTATATTTCAAAGCAAGTTGCTGATGGATAATCCTGGCCACTTGGTTGTGCCTGTGCAAGTACTCGCCGTTAGCCAGCCGAGAACAACCAGAGATAATATGTCTGATGGACTCACCCGGACGGTGGCATGCCCGACACACGTCCACCGTTCCATCCTTCATAATATGCCTCCGGTAGTTATTCGTCAAGATAACTTCATCCATAATCGCACAGACAAAACCTTCAGTTTCCCCGAAGAGATCACTGAAACGTAGCCAGGCCACGGACGCTGAAAAATCTACATCAGACCCATGAAGAGCCCGATAGAAGCGCCCGTGAAGCTCCTTGCCTTTCCATACCTCCTTGCGGTCATCCGTGGTAAGTATCACAGGTTTGCGCCAGTTCTCCTTAGCCATGGACAACGGGGTGAGACCCTTGTCCACTGCGACCACATCTCGGTGCATACCCACATCAGCTGTGAGGAAATATTCTCTGAGACTGCACATCTCGCGGTTGTGGAGAGTCTTGGCGTTTAAAAAGCCTCGACCTCCACACTTCCGCGGAATGTACAGTCTCATCACCGACGATCGTGGGTGATGCATCCGGTTTGCGGTCAGCAGTGTACGTACTCTCCTATCCAGGGCGTCAAGCTCAGTTTGAGTCCATTTGAGTATGCCGAAAGAGTACATTAATACCGGCATGACCCAACCGTTGAAGGCGCGCACCTTATTTCCGCCCGACAAAAGGCTATTCAAAACCTTTTTTAGGCGGCCAAAGAAGCGTTCCTTCAACGATTGCTTCATGTCAGTAACATTAATGCCCAACGCTTCCGATATACCCAAATACTTATAGGTTTCGGTCGAGCTGAGTGATCTAACCTGTATGGAATCCGAGAGTTGAATTCTCTCAGATTCCATAATCTCCCCTTTCTTTACATGCATGACTGCACATTTGTCCACACCAAATTCCATCCTGATGGCACTACTGAAGGTTTCAGTCAACTTCAGTAGCTCCATCAGTCGCGAATTGTTGGGGGCAATTGTCTTATGGAGCAGGTGGGTAACGCCAGTTGTTAGAAACTGTGGTAGCGACCCAGACTCTAAGGATGACTGGAATTGAGTTGCCAGGAGCGCGTGTGAGCTGCTATACCATTTGAGCCAGAAGTTATGCAGTCCGTCCGGTCCTGGAGATTTCCAGTTCGGTAACGGACGGACTGCTTTGGCTACATCTAATGTGGAGATGATAATTTTTTCCATTTGTGGCATAGCATCACACACGCGCTCGACATCGCGCATCCAGCCATCCTCGGTATGACAGACGGGCACCGACCAGATGCTTCGCCAGAATGTATTCGTGGCGATATCATCCGGGCGGCACACATCCGTCACACTTTGTTCAGGTCGCTCCCAAGCTCTATATACCCACCTCTCATCGCTTTGGAACATGCGATTCTGTGAGTATCGATCAACCCGCCGCTTATACCGCCGAATACGGTTCGCCCATGCATAAACTTTAAATAACGGAAATAATTATTATTATTATTATTATTTCATTTATTTATTCTTTACACATATAATTTTACATTTTTAAATATTTCATTAGAAAAAATAGATTAAAAAAAACATTTAAAAATATAAAAAATAGTAGCCCACCGGTATCGGGAACAGGGTCCAAGCTACCGGTGGTCAGGGCTTCTGAGAGAGGAACCTCCTAACGATGCGCGCCGTGTCCAGGAGTACTGCTTTCTGGATCAAGCCCTTGATCCAGCTGCCCAACGAGAGCCTCTTGAGATGTTGGTCGAGGCTCTTGGCAATAATGCCATTGGCCGTCACGATTATCGGCACAATAACTGCTGTGTTCACATCCCACATGTCGACAACCTCGCGAGCCAAGTCAAGATACTTCGTTTGTTTATCTTTCTCTGACTTCACGAGGTTCTCGCCATGAGGGACTGCTATATCAACAATCATTGCGCGACGCTCTAGTCGGTCTATCACCACTATATCAGGCTTATTGGCAACAATAGTCCTGTCAGTTATGATAGACCGATCCCAATACAATGTGCAACTACCATTTTCGAGAACTGGGTCGGGCACATACCTATAGTACGGTACTTCCGATTCCACAAGATTGTATTTAAGAGCAAGTTGCTGGTGGATAATCCTGGCTACAAGGTTGTGCCTGTGCAAATAGTCTCCGTTAGCCAGACTAGAACAACCGGAAATAATGTGGCGAATTGATTTCCCGGGCCGGTGACATGCCCGACATATGTCAACCGTACCGTCCTTCACAATGTATTTCCGGTAGTTATTAGTCATCATAACTTATTATTATTATTATTAACTAGATAAGTACTTTCGTCACTAGAAGAACATGTCGGTACATCGAAGCTCATCCAGGGGTAAATTTTATCAATCGCTACCACATTCTCGTATGTTTTTCTCTTCCGTGTAAGTGGTGTTACTATAGCTGTACATATATACTGTATATATATACTGTACCTGTCATTGGGTAAAATCTTTTTGATTCGATACGGCCCTTGGCAGTTGGACTCTAGCTTCTTCGACTTTCCTAAACTCGAAATAATAGCTCTTACTGCCCTGACTAGGGTTCCCTCTTTATATTTGTTTGGTGATCTTCGATGAGTGTCAAATCGAACCTTATTTTTGTTTTGATTTACTTTAATGCGATCACTAGCTTATGCCATAATTCGGTCTATGGGTTCGTTAGTCTCACTGTTTAAAATCTCTTCAGAGACATTTTTTTAAATACCTTGCGATGGGTTGCCTAATTTTCGCCCAAACAGCAATTCAGTTGGTGATCTTTTTGTGACATCATGTATCGAGGTATTTATGCCTAATTGGACATCGGGGAGTAAGGTGTCTCAAATGTCACTGCTTTTCCCGTGAGTCACACTTCCCAAAGAGGCCAAAATCGTACGATTACATCGATCGACCTGTCCGTTAGCACTTGGAGCCGCGACTAAGTTGAGTATATGTTTCACCCCAACGGACTCAACAAACGTTTTAAATATTTTGCTGGTAAAACCGCGATAGAGACCCAAATAAACAAAAATACGTTTTAAAAAGTTTAATGCTTGCCTTTGATTTTGTACTACGGACTGCAGATAAATAGACATATTTTGTGAAGGAATCCACAATGACTAAAATATACATGTTACCGTGCTTGCTGCGTGGAAATGGTCCGAGATGATCAGCGTGTACGGTATGTGGTAGACTTTTGGAATCGGATGTAACATACCTACCTTCTTTAGCACCAGATGGAACCTTATGGTGCGCACACGCCAAGCACTCCGACACATACTTTCGAATTCCGCATCTTTGGGAACCATAATATGGACTTGACCCTTTGCAAGGTCTTCTCAAAACCAAAATGACCAACGTCATCATGGTTGGTTTTGAGGACCTGCCAGCGCACACCCCTCGGGACAAGCCATCTTAATGCCTCCCATCTTCGATTACCCTATAAACGCGACCATTTTTGACCTGATTCTCTTTATGAATAGCTGATATTTTGACAGTTTCAGGATCCTGTACGATTTCTTTGATACACCTAACTTCTTCATCGGTGGATTGAACTGTTGAAATCCAATCGTCGACACGATGATTGGATTTCAACAGTTACCAGACACCTGGACGATATTCAATGCTGCAGTCGTATTCGAGAAATTGGATCCACCACCGCGATATCCAAGGGATAAGATCTCGTTTGGTAAATGTTGACCGTAATGCAATGCTGTCAGACACGATGGTTAATTTTAGCCCAATAAGTAAGTGACAACTTATAACGTAACTTATTTAACGCGTTTATGACTGCGTGCGTTTCTAATTCGAAGGAGTAGAGTTTTTGTTCGTCGGGGCTAGTTTGACGGCTATAATAAGAGACAGGTTGCCATGGATAATTTCCGGTCTTTTGCAACAGAATGCCTCCCAAGCCGAACTTGCTCGCATCTGTGTGTAATTGGGTTTCGGCCCTATGGGCATATAGTGCTAAGATTGGTCTCTTTACTAGCAGCCTCTTCAAGGTATCCAATGCGACCTTTTGCTGTGACTCTGCCCAATGCCAAGCAGTATCCTTTCTTAGCAGGTTTGTCAAAGGTCTCGCCAATAGAGCTAAGTCCTTGAAAAACCTGCGGAAAAATCCGGCCAGGCCAATAAATCTCCTAACGTCTCTTTAGTTGCGTGACACAGGGAATTTGGACACAGCTTGAGTCTATTCTTTTGTTCTCCAGGTCTGGTACCAAGTTTATCGATCTCAAAACCTAAGAAGAATATTTTCTCTTGGAAGAAATTGCATTTCTCCATTTTCTGCGTCAGCCCAGCGTCCAGCAATAAGCCAAGGACTTGTTCGAGATGTTGTAAGCCCTCATCGAATGTTCTCTACGGAATTAAAATGTCATCCAATATGTATATGATCATGAATGGTACTTACCTTAGTTTTATTGAGGATTTTATGAATTACCCGTTGAAAAACGGCAGGTGCATTTGCCAGTCCGAAGGGCATACGATTGTATTCGTATTGCCCCTCGGACGTGACAAATGCCGATGATGACCAGATGCGAGCTCAAGAGTTGTGAAAAGTGACTGCCCTGAAAGCTGGTCAAGTAAATCTTCTATTCGCGGAAGCGGGTAATGGTGTCTTTTTGTGCGTCGATTAAGGGCGCGGTAATCCACGCACAAACGCTTCTCGCCCGATTTCTTTTGAACGAGGACAATCGGACTCGCATAACGCGAGCTAGATTCACGTACTATACCATGTTCTACCATTCCCTCAACCAAACCTTGGACGACATAGGCACGTTCCGAATGCGAAAGACGGTAAGGCCTGTATGCGACTGGTGTTGAGTCAGTTAAATGAATTTCCATTTCAGCCACAGATGTGTAACCTAAATATAAAAATCAAGATCATCACCACCTGACTCGCAATCATCTTCGGTAATGGCGCCATCTTCAAGTTGTTGTAACCAAAATTCGATGTCACCATCTCTCTGATTATTTTTTGCCATTTCTACAACCACGTGCATACCAAATCAAAGCAGAAAATATGTTCGCGACGGAGCATTTTGATTTATATAACTCGCATAAACGGCCTTATGTACTTATATTCGTAAGCTTATATGTTTTTTAAGTTAGAAGCTTATATACTTAAATAGCAATAGAAATGTTCGCGGAGACGCATTTAACATTGTGTAACTCGCATAGATAGTACCTATGTACCTATAGTCGTAGGCCTATGTACTGAATTTGGAAGCTTATGTACTTGCATAGTGATAGTTTGTAAGCTATGTAATCAATTTAAAGTCATATGTTTGTCGTTTTCCCCAAACACGTAAAAGATGTTCTGGGGAAAACATATTTTCAAAGAAAATTATAGTCAATAGGTAGGGCTACACATTTCCCTTACACATTCCCAATAGCACCCTGAGGGCGTGTTCTGATTGGCTGATGGAAATCAGCCTAATCGAAGGTATACACAAAATAGTCATTTCACATTCGAACATAGTAGGGTGGTTGAAGAAAACCACCATGCACACGCACCTTCAGTGCTAAGTTTTTAGGGCATCTAGGAATTTAGGTCTTAAACCATAGGCACTGGAAAGCTGGCACTCAGCCCTATCCAGATATGTACACATCTTCATGGTCAGGCAAGGCATAAAGCCACAAAATAGATAAGAAGATAAACATAGTTTTTTATCCTCTCCCGGGTTCCTGACCTATAGTACCTCCACCCTTGGAGGGGTGGCTTGGTAAGTTGTGTAGCTGGATGGAGGGATGATGCACCTACCCGAATATAGATAGTTTCATAGCCCATGGGGCACAGTTTTTCGGGGAATCAACCCCAAATAGTAAGCAAGCTCAAAACTTGTGATATTTTTGATAGTTAAATGCAACAAGCCCACTAGTGGGCAGGGTTGAGGGGTTGATTTCCAACCCGTTCGACGGGGAATTTCGGGGGATTTGAATAGAGGTGCGTCAACCCCCATCCAGACCTAGAATAGACCTAGATATAGCCGAAAATGTCATAGAACCATAGTAAAAATTTGCAGTTAAAATAAACTGAAGCAGTTAGTGGTTTTTGGGCCTCGTTACGGTAAAGTATCCTCGTACCTTAGTAAATGGTTAAAAATAGCCAATTCGTAGTCACCGGCAGAAGAAACCCTAGAATCTATAAATAGAATCACAGTACTCGCGACTTTGCCCTTAAACCATTAGCTGCAGTGTTGTCAAATTCCTGCCTATTATTTAACCCTGGTAAGCATTCACCCTGCACCCCAATCTACCCCGAAGACAGCAAGTACTTGGCAAGATAGAAGAACGTTGTACGTTAGGTGCGGAAGAGCCTTAGTTTCCGGTACAGGACGTCAGCGCGGCTGGATGTCGTCGGTCGGTCACAGTTCACTTCGGAGGAGAAGAAAAGGATAGACCTACCCCATCACAACCCCGTTCCAGTCGATCACGCCCGTCCGGTACATTTTTTGGTCCTTCGAGAGCCGGATCTCCGCACCCGTACATCTTGTTTCTTAACAGTATGTCAAAACGTATCCGTTCCCGAATCATCCCTTGAAGAATCAACCCTTGAAGAAACAAGCCTTGAAGACTCAAGCCGAAGCCCTGCGATATAGTTTGGCACAAGAGCCAAATATACGCACCCCGTATCTTGTTTCTTAACAGTATGTCAAAACGTATCCGTTCCCGAATCATCCCTTGAAGAATCAACCCTTGAAGAAACAAGCCTTGAAGACTCAAGCCGAAGCCCTGCGATATAGTTTGGCACAAGAGCCAAATATACGCACCCCGCATCTTGTTTCTTAACAGTATGTCAATTGGTATCCGTTCCCGAATCAACCCTTCAAGAATCATCCCTTGAAGACTCATCCGAAACAGATCCGAAGCTAATCGTCGAATGACGTTCCTGTGAAGAAGCCTCAAACTCAGCATCGTGGTTCATCGTGAGGACTACCCCTTGAAGAAAACTACCCTTCAAGAACCAACCCTTGAGGACTCACCCTGAGGCGGATCCGAAGCTATCCGTCAACATACGTTCCAGTTAAGAAGCCTCAAGCTCAGTATCGTGGTTCATCGTGAGGACTACCCCTTGGAGAAAACTACCCTTCAAGAACCAACCCTTGAGGACTCACCCTGAGGCGGATCCGAAGCTATCCGTCAACATACGTTCCAGTTAAGAAGCCTCAAGCTCAGTATCGTGGTTCATCGTGAGGACTACCCCTTGGAGAAAACTACCCTTCAAGAACCAACCCTTGAGGACTCACCCTGAGGCGGATCCGAAGCTATCCGTCAACATACGTTCCAGTTAAGAAGCCTCAAGCTCAGCATCGTGGTTCATCGTGAGGACTGCCCTTGGAGAAAACTACCCTTCGGGAGCCACCCTTGGGGACTCACCCCGAAACTTTGGACTTTGAAAATTTTCCTGAAACACTGAAGGATTGCGTCTGGACTTAGAAGATTTCTAAGGAATCCTGGACTTTGAGAAAATTTGAAAGTTGAACCTGGACTTGGGAAGTTTTTGAAGACCAAACCTGGGACTTAGAAAAAATTTTTGAGGATTGAACCCGACACTTAGAAAATTTTTCAAACATAGAAGCTGGGACTTAGAAAATTCTTGAAGACAGAACCTGAGACTTAGAAAAAATTTTTGAGGATTGAACCCAACACTTAGAAAATTTTCGAATAGAAGCTGACACTTAGAAAAATTTCGAAGATTCATACTGGGACTTAGAAAATTTTGATCATCTGAACATAGACTGGACTTTGAAAATTTTGAGAAGATTCTACACTTAGAAGATATAGACGGATTCAGGACATAGAAAATTTTGAAGAATTTGAACTTTGAAAATTTTGAAGAGGATTCTACATAGAAAACATAGACAGATTCGGGACATAGAAAATTTTTGAAGAGGATTCTACATAGAAAACATAGACAGATTCGGGACATAGAAAATTTTTGAAGAATTTGGACTTTGAAAATTTTGAAGAGGATTCTTCACTTAGAAAACATAGATTGATTCGGGACATAGAAAATTTTCGAAGATTTTGGACTTTGAAAATTTTGAGAAGATTCTACATATAGAAAACATAGACCGACTCGGAACATAGAAAATTTTTCAAAGATTTTGAACTTTGAAAATTTTGAAGAAGAATCGACTTGAAGATTTGAATCATGCCGATCACGAGGTCGCGTGGGAAGACACCTGAGGCGTGGGTGGTAGACCTAAACAGGGAACCAACCGAAAGGGCTCCCATCACCCGTCACCAGTTACCGCCGCGTTCACCATCCACGACTGAAGGAACACAGCCGTTGCAGTCGCACAGCGAAGAATTATCTTCATCCCCCGCTCCAGTTGAACAGGAGGAGCGAACAGAACCACCAGCGACCTCAAAGAAGGGAACCAGATTTGAAGCGCCTTCAGACAGTACACTGAGGCCAACAGATAGAACATACAGCCGAATCCTGCCGGTGACTACCCGGGGTGACGCCCGTATTGAACGTATCGAACGTAGCAAGCCGCCGTCGACCGTGGGAAGGACGACGCGGTCTTATAGAAAAGTCGCGAAAGCACGCGAAGACTTACTCAAGATTAAGTTGGAGCTTGCACAGTTAGCACTTCAGAGAGCCGAACAAGAATCGGACGACGATTACATAGAAGATAGAAACTCGAACGACGAGTACGTGCGTTCCTGGCTGGAAGAGGCACCGGAACCTGTTCCTGATCAGAGAGAGACCAACGCCGCCGAGGGAGACATACAGAATAGAATAGATAGAAGCTGCGAGCAGCAATTGCCTCCCCCCGTGGACTCCGTACCGATAGTGGACTCTCGTCGAGCGCAAGTACCGGAGCAAGAGCCGAAAGTCGATGAAGTGACTAAACAGATAGCACCACCGAAGAAAATAGAAGACAATGGGGAAAATAGATTACAGCCGTTCATAACGGACTTAACAGCAGCTATAGCATCGCTAGCTGACAGGAAAACAGAACAGAATTCGTCCTCACCGTCAAAGGTCATCATGACTTTACCGAACTTCAGTGGTGCACACACAGAATGGTTGTCGTTTCGAGCCATTTACGAGACAACTCGAAGATATTTCAACGATGTCGAGAACACAGCAAGGCTCAGAAGGAGCCTACACGGACGTGCACTCGATACAGTGAGCTCAGAACTCATCGGACATGCAAGACCAGACGATATTATGAAGGAACTGGAGCTGCAATTCGGAAGACCGGACTCGATAGCGCAAGCCGAAACAGATAGACTGCGCGGACTGACACGGTGCAGCGAGAATCCGAAAGACATTTGCACGTTCGCAAGTCGAGTGAGATGTGCTATCGTCACGTTACGAGCACTGAAGAAGGATCACTATTTGATCAATGCTGAACTAATGCGAACATTGACAGAGAAGCTACCAAACTCTATTCGAGTTCAGTGGTACCGAATATATACGGAAAAGTATCAGTCATTACCTGATCTATCGTTGTTCAGCGAATTCGTCACTGAAGAAGCTCGCTTCTGCAGCGCATTTGCTCCCGCTGAGAACATCAACGCAACAGAGGGCCCATCAAACAGACGTACGGCACAGAGAACCCACACAACAACAGAAAAACCGGCCGATAGATGCCGCGTATGTGGGAAAGATGGGCACATAGAACGCGATTGTCGAAAGTTCAAGGAGGGCAACAGCTACCAGAGATGGGAGCTAGCGAAGAAGCTCAATCTGTGCTATCGCTGCATGAAGTTTCGACGCGAGCGACACCAGTGCAAATCGAACAGATGTGGCATCAAGGGATGTAAAGCCAGCCACAATCGCTTACTCCATTATGAGAAGAAGCTCGCTACAGCGGCCGCCGAAAAGCCGAAGATCCTCGAACCACGAGATACCAAAGAAGTGGTTGCCAGTTCGCGAACATCGTCGAGTCACGCCTACCTCAAGATAGTACCGGTCCGGGTGATTGGACCGGCGGGAGAGGCGTCTACGTTCGCCCTTCTCGACGATGGATCAACCGTATCGTTGATAGACGAGGACCTCGCTACTCAAGTCGGAGCCGAAGGACGCATCGACCCGCTCAAGATTGGAGCGATCGGTGACACCATGATCGACACTCCTTGCTCACGCAGAGTGACAGTAAAGCTCGCGAGCCAGCTAAAGAACAGGGTGCCGTTCAGAGCGCGCACCATACCGAAGCTCAACCTCACGCCGCAAACAGTTAAAGAGGAAGATGTCACATACTGCAAGCATCTCAGCGACTTGAAACAACAGCTGGTGTACGAAGTCGGCGCGCCCAAGATTCTGATCGGCCAAGACAACTGGCACTTATTGTTAGCCAGTGAAGTAAGAAGAGGCCCGAAACACCAGCCCATAGCGTCACTCACGACTCTGGGATGGACCTTACATGGCGCGCACAATAGAATACTCGGTCAACAGGTGCACTATGTGAACAACACAGCATCAAGAGACGAAAACCTTGATGAACAGCTCCGTAAATATTTCGCATTAGAATCGTTAATAGTTAATCCGCAACGTCCAACTTCTGACCCCGAAAAGAAGGCAGAAGACATCTTGAAACGACACACCAAACAAATAGAAAATGGGCACATAGAAACCGCAATGCTATGGAAGCAAGAAAAATTTGAAATGCCCGATAGTTACGGGACAGCCCACAAGCGGCTTGTCTCTATAGAGAAGAAACTCGATAATAATTCGACTCTTCGAGATAGATATACGGAACAGATGGACTCGCTCCTACAGAAAGGGTACGCCGAGAAGGCGCCCAAAAATAGTACACCAGGAAGAACCTGGTACTTACCTCATTTCGATGTCTTCAACCCAATGAAGCCAGAGAAGTTCCGTATAGTGCACGACGCCGCAGCTAAATCGAATGGAATGTCTTTGAACGACTTCCTACTCACAGGGCCAGACCTGTTACAGTCGCTGCCCGGCGTCATGATGAGGTTCCGTAGACACCCCATAGCCATTTCGGGCGATATTGCCGAAATGTTTATGCAGGTGAAAGTCCGACAAGAGGACAGAGACGCCCTCCGATATCTGTGGAGAGGCGACAGAAGAGTGGGAGCTCCCGAAGAATATAGAATGACGTCGATCATATTCGGCGCGGCCAGCTCACCATGTACAGCTATCTTCGCGAAAGATTGGAACGCGAAGATGCACATAGAACAGCAACCAGAGGCAGTTGAAGCCATCATTCGTAATCATTACATGGACGATTATCTGGATAGCTACAGGACCACAGAAGAAGCGACGCGCATAGCAAGAGCGGTGAAGAAAATACACCAACAGGCCCGTTTTGAAATTAAGAAATGGGTATCGAATGACGCCAACGTCATAAAAGAAATAGAGCCGTCGCAAACGCCAACAGATGTCGTCAATATCGGCGACACAGAAAATATAGAAAAGATACTTGGTCTAATCTGGAGACCAAGTGCAGACACGCTGGGTTTCAACCTGGCCCTAGCGCGTCTACCGAGTGGAGTCTTAGAGAAAGACGTACCCACTAAAAGAGAGGCACTCAGAATAGTTATGTCATTATATGACCCGCTTGGCTTAGCCTCACCAGTCACAGTACGCGCCAAGCAAATACTCCAGGAAGCATGGAGAAGAGGAGTCGACTGGGATCAGTCACTCGATACAGACCTGGCCACATCATGGAGAGGTTGGATCCGACACTTGGAAAACCTCAAAGACATCACAGTACCGAGATGTTATCCGGGATATAGCGAAGCAACAGAGACCCAAGTCCATGTCTTCACCGACGCCAGCGAGAAAGCATTCGCCGCAGCAGTGTATTGGCGGATCTCCACGTCAGATGGCATGACGCACGTAAGCCTCGTCATGGCAAAGGCAAAGGTGGCACCACTCAAGCTGCAATCGATACCTCGACTCGAACTGCAGGCCGCGGTGATGGGAACCCGCGTGGCTGCAGCTGTAATACGCGAGCACGGAGTAAAACCGGACTCCGTAACCTACTGGTCAGACAGCAAAACCGTGCTGACCTGGATTAGAAGAGGAGCTCGAGTGTACAAGCCCTTCGTAGCCCACAGAATAGCCGCCATAGAAGAAAATAGCAAAGTCGAAGACTGGCGATGGGTACCCACGAAAAGGAACGTGGCAGACATTGCCACTCGTGACGTACCATTGGAATTCAATTCATCGCACGAATGGTATCGTGGCCCCAGCTTTCTCTATGAAGAACCGATGTCGTGGCCAACTGAAAAACCGCCGATTGACGATCAGACGGGTGAAGAGAGAACCCTAACCGTCAACATCAAACAGAAAACAGACCGAAGACTCTCCGAGGTCATACCCGATCCGGCCAGATTCTCGAAGTGGGAACGACTCCTAAGAGCGACAGCGAACGTATTGCGCTTCGTCTCAATCACTCGAGGACCGACAGAGAAAACGTTCTATAAAAGAACACAGAAAGGCAAGGAATCGGATCCAGATTGGAGGAAACGTACAAAGACGGCTAAGCCCCCTCCTAAAGCATCAGTGACGTCCACAGTGGCGTCAAAAAATAATATAATAGAAGCCGAATACCTCCGACAAGCGGAGAGGTTACTCGTGCAAACAGTACAGGAACAAATGTTCAACCGAGAACTGACGAGTCTGCGAGAGAACAAACAGATAGAAGACGACAGCCGATTGCGTCCGCTGCAAATAGAACTCACAGATGACGTCATACATCTGAGAAGTCGCATAGAAAAAACCGACGAGATAGCCGACGAAGTCAAGCGTCCGCCTATACTACACGGCGATCACCGCATCACTCAGCTGTACATAGATTGGACACACAGAAGTCTGCAACACAGTGGAACCGAGATGACAATCAACGAGGTACGTCAACACTACTGGGTTGTCAAGCTGAGGCCCACAGCGAAGATGATGGTGACACGCTGTCTGCAGTGTCGCATTCGAAAGGCACACGCTCCTGTGCCCGCCACGGGCGACCATCCGAAGACTCGCCTGGCTCATCACCAGAGACCATTTACGTACACTGGACTCGACTACTTTGGTCCACTGTCCGTCACCGTCGGTCGCCAGCACCAGAAGAGATACGTGGCCCTATTCACGTGTCTCACCACCAGGGCAGTACATCTCGAAATTGCTGCCAACCTCAGCGCAGACTCGGCAATTCTAGCTCTGCGCCGCTTCGCTGCGCGCCGGGGCTGCCCAACAGAAATATACTCCGACAACGGCACCAACATGCACGGCGCCGACAACGAGCTTCGAGACGCCTGCAGAGAAGAGGCTAGTCGTCGAGGCATCACATGGCGCTTCATAACTCCGTCCGCGCCATTCATGGGAGGCGCCTGGGAGCGCCTAATCCGCTGCGTGAAGTCCGCATTGTACACCGTACTCACAGAGAAACACCCACACGAAGAGGTGTTGTCCACACTGTTGTGTGAGGCAGAGTATACGGTAAACAGCCGCCCGCTGACACATGTGTCAGTCGACAGCGAAGACGACGAATCCATCACGCCGAACCACTTCCTACTCGGTGGTTCGGCCAGACTGCCAACACTCGGCGTGTTCACCGAGCAAGACGTCGACAGCAGGAAGCACTGGCGGCGCTCGCAAGCGCTCGCCGACCAGTTCTGGCGCCGCTGGGTGAGGGAGTACTTACCCGAGCTCCAACACCGGCGGGAGCCCCACAGCCGTGGCCCTGGTCTGCAGGTGGGCGACCCTGTGCTCATCGCAGACGGCCAGCTGCCTCGCAACACGTGGCCGCGAGGCCGCATCACCGCAGTCTTCCCTGGGACGGATGGAGAGGTCCGGACCGCTGAGGTGCGCACATCTGGCGACACTCTAAAGCGTCCGGCGAAGAAGCTGATCCCGCTGCCGAAATGATCCAGAGCGTCGGAGCTACGGGCCGGAGCGACGGGCGTCGCGTCGGCGAGCATCGAGGCAACGGTCGCCGGGGCGGCGAGCGTCGCGTCGAGACAACGGTCACCGTGGCAACGGGCGACGCAACTACAGTCGTCGCTCACCGGCGAGATGCAGCGCCGCGCCGACATCGCAACGAGTCGTCACTGCGCTGCACGGCGGGAGAAATGTTCGCGACGGAGCATTTTGATTTATATAACTCGCATAAACGGCCTTATGTACTTATATTCGTAAGCTTATATGTTTTTTAAGTTAGAAGCTTATATACTTAAATAGCAATAGAAATGTTCGCGGAGACGCATTTAACATTGTGTAACTCGCATAGATAGTACCTATGTACCTATAGTCGTAGGCCTATGTACTGAATTTGGAAGCTTATGTACTTGCATAGTGATAGTTTGTAAGCTATGTAATCAATTTAAAGTCATATGTTTGTCGTTTTCCCCAAACACGTAAAAGATGTTCTGGGGAAAACATATTTTCAAAGAAAATTATAGTCAATAGGTAGGGCTACACATTTCCCTTACACATTCCCAATAGCACCCTGAGGGCGTGTTCTGATTGGCTGATGGAAATCAGCCTAATCGAAGGTATACACAAAATAGTCATTTCACATTCGAACATAGTAGGGTGGTTGAAGAAAACCACCATGCACACGCACCTTCAGTGCTAAGTTTTTAGGGCATCTAGGAATTTAGGTCTTAAACCATAGGCACTGGAAAGCTGGCACTCAGCCCTATCCAGATATGTACACATCTTCATGGTCAGGCAAGGCATAAAGCCACAAAATAGATAAGAAGATAAACATAGTTTTTTATCCTCTCCCGGGTTCCTGACCTATAGTACCTCCACCCTTGGAGGGGTGGCTTGGTAAGTTGTGTAGCTGGATGGAGGGATGATGCACCTACCCGAATATAGATAGTTTCATAGCCCATGGGGCACAGTTTTTCGGGGAATCAACCCCAAATAGTAAGCAAGCTCAAAACTTGTGATATTTTTGATAGTTAAATGCAACAAGCCCACTAGTGGGCAGGGTTGAGGGGTTGATTTCCAACCCGTTCGACGGGGAATTTCGGGGGATTTGAATAGAGGTGCGTCAACCCCCATCCAGACCTAGAATAGACCTAGATATAGCCGAAAATGTCATAGAACCATAGTAAAAATTTGCAGTTAAAATAAACTGAAGCAGTTAGTGGTTTTTGGGCCTCGTTACGGTAAAGTATCCTCGTACCTTAGTAAATGGTTAAAAATAGCCAATTCGTAGTCACCGGCAGAAGAAACCCTAGAATCTATAAATAGAATCACAGTACTCGCGACTTTGCCCTTAAACCATTAGCTGCAGTGTTGTCAAATTCCTGCCTATTATTTAACCCTGGTAAGCATTCACCCTGCACCCCAATCTACCCCGAAGACAGCAAGTACTTGGCAAGATAGAAGAACGTTGTACGTTAGGTGCGGAAGAGCCTTAGTTTCCGGTACAGGACGTCAGCGCGGCTGGATGTCGTCGGTCGGTCACAGTTCACTTCGGAGGAGAAGAAAAGGATAGACCTACCCCATCACAACCCCGTTCCAGTCGATCACGCCCGTCCGGTACAAAATATAAAATACTAAATAAAATTCGTAATTTATACCATTAGTGCATGTTGTCCCATTTTTGCTTCAAAACAAAAAAAAGCTTTCTCTTCAACAGTTTGAATTTGAATTGAATATAGCAACGGAATTTAGATAAATAAGAGTCTTGCCTTTAGAAAATATTTTTGGTGCACGAAATATCTTCCAGATAAACGCTGCTAAAGTTTCGTAAAATCAGTCCAATTACAGAAATGCGCGCGAAACGGTAAAGTAACGTATAGGTACCGCAACAATGAGTGCCGTCCCATGTCTATATTTTAGTTACCTATTTGTTGGTAAGTGAGGAGCAAAGGAATTCATACCATTCAGTTTAACCTGTAAAACTCAAAATTATTTTCGGATATCATTCTGTAAAGTCATTGATTCATTTTTGGGACATTATGCATTTAAAGGTTAAATATTAGTACTAGTTAACCCGCGCAACTTCGTCTGCTCCGCTCCTTTTGGTCTTAGCGTGATGATATATATATAGCCCTTCCTCAATAAATGGGCTATCTAACACTGAAATATTTTTTCAAATCGGAGCAATAGTTCCGGAGATTAGCACGTTCAAGCAAACAAACTAACTCTTCAGCTTTATATATTAGTATATATAGAAGTATAGATAGATATTGTTGTTGGTAGTTGTAGATTTTAAGACTGGCAAGTCATTATATTTATATGCTAGTGTCTAAATCTAAACGTGCTACTTATGTGTTTTATTTTATTTCCTGGATCCAGAGCCCTCCAACCCAAGAATTGTTCAATTACATTTACACTTCCACTGATACAAAAAATAGCAATTATGAGACATGGATGTTTTGAGACTTGATTATTTTGCTACTTGAATGTTATGAGATGTAGATATTTTGCAACTTGGAGGTTTTGAGATTTGGATCGTATGAGATTTAAACGTTTTGCAACCATAAGTTATTTTGCAACTTGAATGTTTTGAGACTAAACCGTCAACTCAACGCCTAGGAGAAATTAAATCCTTAGTTAAACTTGTTCATAATGATGAGTACCTACCTAGATATCTATAATGATGACCCCTATTCATTCAGGTAGGTATGGCATGGCGTTTATTCTGTTAAATGTTGTATGCCTATTGGTTAGGATAAGAGTTATTTAAAAAGCAATATATTTATAAAGACTTTATTTTTTTTTGTATATGTAGTGGTAATTTAGATTGACCCATTTCTGAATAATTCCTGCTACACCCATAACAGAGATATTTATGAATTAGCGGGAACATCGCAGAATTGATGTCATCGAGATTGTTGAGAAGATTCACATTATTTGCCGAGTCCTGCTTTAATTGAGTATTCGCAGATGAAAGTTTTCTTGATAAGTTTGTTGCTTCAAGAGCTGACAGTTTCATGTTCTTTGTGCGCAGGTCACTCTGTAAGAAAATAATGCATAAAGATACATAATTAATTAGGTAAATAAGTTTTCCGAGTGTTTAGGGACAGTCATGAAGTGGCAAGTAGCAATACTAGGGCGATGGTAATAATTTGCCTATTTTAACGCCTTATTTCATTCTTTGTATGTTTTTGAATGATAAAAACATGCTAAACGATAATTATCATAGAAAATTACTATCACAATAAAAAGTATCATGTCTTAATTTCAGGTTATGGGTTCCAAACATACAAATCAATTTAAATAGCTTCTGTATTAAAATTGTTTTTTTTTACAATTCTTTGATTATGCTAACGAGAGCAGAATCGCAACGCGCACGCCCATAACACCCGGACCCGTCGCTCAGCTTCGCCTCACAGCCGGCCGGAATCTGGTTGTTACCAGTGTCAGTGCCTGCAGCTGCGTCGAGCTCGAGCGACGAGTATTTCTGTCCGTCGACGTCCTCAACACTAGTGCTTCGACAGGGGAAAAGCTGGCCACCGAAGGGCTACGGACCAAGAAGACCAAGCGGCCCCGCGCAGAGTCCTCGCTACCGGTGGAAAGCGCGCATATTATATATAGTCTACAGAGGGGGGAAATAACCTCACTGCATACCGTGTCTGGTTGCTGTCTCTGTTTCAGGACATGGATCCAACTGTTAACGTCTCGGCGACGATTGTGGGATCAGATGCGGGTCATTTACCATAATCACAGGTTGGACGACGCCTCACTTGATAGGTTGCGCTCAAAGGTACTGAGCAACTTTATTATCTCGACCCCGAAACAGGTCGCGGTGTCACAGGTCAGGACCAGCTGGTGGCGCAATAACACTGCGTCCCAATAATGTTAGTGATGAGGTAGATGATAGAGGTTGTCATGGTAAGTAGCCAATGCAGCGATCGACTGAGGAGTGCTTCGCGAATATACCTAGATCCACTCCGACTGAACTTAGGCCCCAATTACCACGGTTGCCGATGCACAAAAGAATAGGGCGCTGGTTAAGAACATTATTGATAGCAGCGAGAACCTCCTTGATACAGGTACTGCGGGCTGTTGCGGCATGTCGGTTAGCAGTTTCGGAGACCTCTTCGGGGATCTGAAGGTTTTGTTTGTGCGATTATGGAAGAAGTTATCCTGACGAATAACTATACCATAACCACGAATAAGAATATTATGATGGGACGTTTCGACTACTTGATTTGTACTGTGAGAAGGTTCCTTTCTCTGGAGCCCTAACCACCGGTAGGGTAAAACAAAAATTAAAGTGAAGTGTTCAGTAGTGCGATTGTGTTTAATAATTAGTAGTTTAAAGTGATTTTTGGTTAATTAATCGGCTGTTTTTATTGTCACGAACCCCAAGCTCCTAAACAACTGGTAGTCAGCCCCGCACCAGTACTCAGCCTTTACAGACATTTTTTCCGTATAAATATGTTGAAGTTAGTTTACACCTTTAATAGTACATTGTTATATTATAGTGAAAGCAACTGACTTAGTCCTGAGATGGCGTGCCAATAGTTCGAGGGACTAAATAAGTCTTTCACCCGAGGTAAACTCTGTGCTTTTCATTGCGAATATTTTCATTACTTTACGTGTCAATCAATACAAATCTCTCGAAAAACAAATGAAGATCGGACTGCCGCTTTCCCGTCTATTTTGTTTTTTTTTTTCTGTGACCGGCCAGCTATTCAGCCATTGTGGTCAAACTATGTTATTTTAAAGAAATAGTTGAAAGTAAATTATAACAAAGTCATTTAAAAAAAATAATCTTAAGTTAATAATCACGTTTACGTTATTTCAATTTGACATCGCGTTGTAAACTTGTAATTGACTGGCTGTATGCCTGTATACAAAGTTGGGACACAGTTCAACAGAAATGTTCAGCGAGTTTGTTTTTATAATTTGACGGCTGTAAGTTGAAAGTTGAAAACAATGCTACCTAGGGCTGAAAAGTAATACTTTCAACCCGCTCCTCAGGCAACTTCAGGCCTACTTTTCGCGTACGATTAATGAAAAATTACTTTTAATCGAATTCATGTTTGTCCCTTATTTGATAATTAGCTCACCTACAAATCAATAGCATTTCCGGTTGACGAGCTATCTTCGTTCATATGCACTGCCGCCAACGACATGATCCGAAACGTCGCAACTCGCAGTTGCTATTATTTTCTTAAGAGCCCTATTACAATTTAACTGTAATTTTTGCGTAAAATTACCAATTTTGGTTTTCTTATTTTCAGAAACTGAAATATTTAGACAACTTTGGCTTATTGGGTAGTTGAGAATAGTTATTAGTATAGTGCACAGCGGCCTCACTTTTCGCATTTTTTTTTTAATGTGTAAAAAGCCAAAATTTCAAAGTAAGTTTCTCATGAAAAGCGCGACAGCACTTTTTTGAGCGCGTGGATTGAACTACTGTACTAACCAAATGAAATGAAATATATATCATAACTAGATGACCCGCGCAACTTCGTTTGCGTCATAATTTTCATTACTGCTCCGCTCCTATTGTTCTTAGCATGATGATATATAGCCTATAGCCTTCCTCGATAAATGGGCTATCTAAAACTGAAATAATTTTTCACATCGGACCCGTAGTTCCTGAGATTAGCGCGTTCAAGTAAACAAACAAACTCTTCAGCTTTATAATAATACTAGCTGACCCGAGCGGCTTCGCTCCCGTCAACTGGCTACCCTACCTACCCTACCTACCCTACCTACCCTACCTACCCTACCTACCCTACCTACCCCACCTACCCCACCTACCCTACCTACCCTACCTACCCTACCTACCCTACCTACCCTACCTACCCTACCTACCCTACCTACCCTACCTACCCTACCTACCCTACCTACCCTACCTACCCTACCTACCCTACCTACCCTACCTACCCTACCTACCCTACCTACCCTACCTACCCTACCTACCCTACCTACCCTACCTACCCTACCTACCCTACCTACCCTACCTACCCTACCTACCCTACCTACCCTACCTACCCTACCTACCCTACCCGCTGTCAAATAATAACAGACAAATAATTAGCAATAAATTAAAATTGCGACTATAATTTGAGATTTAAACTATCCTATCTCTCAAGTTGGATCGAACTGCACATGGTGTGCGAATTTTATTATAATCGGTTAAGTGGTTTAGGAGTCCATTGAGGACAAACATTGTGACACGAGATTTATATATATTAAGATATCTATACTAATATATAAAGCTGAAGAGTGAGTTTGTTTGTTTTTTTTGAACGATCTTATGAGCCTCAGAAATTTAAAATAAGAATGAAATATCCGTACAAAAATCCCATTAAAATCCATAAAAACTACTTAAAACGCTCAGAATTAACTGTCAATTTCTCCATAATACATTAATATCACGTAACATTTGTATCACTAAAGAACAATGGGCAGAATGGGCCCAGCGTTGTAGCACTTTCTTACCTTTTTTAAAATGAAGATCCGAATAAACTCAACATTTTATTCTATGGCAGCATTAGTCTAATGACTCAAAAAAAAAAGTTCATATATTACAGTTGCAAGTGCTAATTTTGACCTAATGATTATCATCATCAGCCTGCAGACGACCACTGCTGAAATGTCCCTCCCCTCAGTATTGCCACAACCACCGGCCCTATGCGTCTTGCTCGGCTACCCGCGACTCTTACCAAAGGTTCTAGATAAGTGGCCTAACGTCAGCGCCAGCGTGGCGGAGGCGATTGTCGAAACGTCAAAAATGTATAGGAATCGTTCAAAAAAAAACAAACAAACAAACTCACTCTTCAGCTTTGTATAATTATTAGTATAGATATTATGATATATATTTCATTTCATTTGGTTAGTACAGGAGTTCAATCCACGAGCTCAAAAAAGTGCCGTCGCGCTTTTCATGAGAAACTTACTTTGAAATTTTGGCTTTTTACAAATAGATAAGAAAAAAATGCAAAAAGTGAATCGCAAGTCAATCGCTGTCGACATGTCACGCGATCAATTTCCAAAATTTTTAAATTTCGACAATCGCATTCCCTAATAGAATGGCGCTTTGTCTAGAGGGTCTGATCCACTTCGCGGAAGGCTTTTTAACGCTTTTCGAGGTCTTCAGGCACGCTATCACTACTCCAAAACTTTTCAGCCCCATCTACCATCTGTTCTCTGTTCTGCAAGCAATATACGTGCCCTGCTCACTGCTACTTTGGCGATCTTTCGGGCTATGTCAATAACCTTGGCGCTCTTGTGGATATCATTATTCCTGATTCGATCACGCAAGGAACTCCAAGCCCATTGTGAGCTACCGTTTCGGTTCCATAAGTCTTCACTGACAACACACTCTGGTCATACACTTTCACTTTCATCTGGAGACACCGTGATTTGTGAGCGCAACTTCCCGAACGCCATCTAGCCGAGTTGGATTCGACGATTGACCTCTATCTCGAAGGTCGCGCTACCTATCTGGACCGTTTGTCTTACGTAGACGCACTTGTTTACAACTTCGAGTAAAGAATCTCTGATCTTGAAATGTGTGGGTACTGCATAGGTCTATACATATAAAAACCAAGGTCATTTTCCATGTTCATTAAGACCCAGTATACTTAGGTCATCGAATATTGAACGTAGGTCTTCATCATCGGAGGACATGTCATCGCCAAAACGAAGGTGGATCTGCAATCCGTAACCTTGAAGACATTCTCCAATACGGCCGTGAACACTTTCGGAGGAATGAAGTCTGCCTGCCTTACGTCTCGATCGAATTGAAGGCTTGCTCGTAGTCCACAAACGCTAAGCTGAGGGGCAGATTATACTCTTCGGTCTTCTGTGTAACCTGCGGCAGCGTATTTATGTAGTCTACGATGCTGAAGCTTTTTCGGAATCTGGCTAGTTCGGGAAGCTGGAAGTCCTGTCGCGAAACCTGCGCACAAGACGTGATGACTTTGGAAAACAGCTTGTAGATGGGGCTGCAATTCTTAAGTGGGGCATTGTCGCCCTTCTAAAAAAAGAGTACCACCACACCTCTGCTCCATGCCGGTAGCGTTTTCTCTTCGAGTATGACTGAATCTCACAGTTTCTAAAGGGTCTTAAGGGCCGGTTTTCCACCCGCCTTCAGGAGTTTGGCCTTTACTCGATGCCTTGTTGTTCTTAAGCTGTTTCAGAGCCATCCTAATCTCATACAGGCGGACGTCCGGGATGTCCTCGGTATAGTGCCGGGTCAATCTAGCTCTTGGGTCGTTAGCTAGTTTCGTAACTGGTTTAGGCATTGACGTGTATAACTTTCCATAGAATGTCTCGATCTCCGTCAGAAGCTTCGATTTGACGGATATGGTTCTGCCATCGTCGGTCTTTAGAATCACAAAACAAAATGCGAAAAATGTGAGAGGAATCGACTAGCGACACAGAAAAAACAACTTAAAGAACATTGGTTGTAACAATTACCTTCATTTGAAATGTACGAGTGTTTGTAATGTACGTCGAGTATGTCTATGAAAATATATTTACTATTGATTTTGTATGCCAACATGCAACAATAAGGAGGCTGACTGCAGGGTAAGACATGGCTGACTTATGGAGAAAAGTGGCCGAGTACTGGTGAAAAGTGCCATAATTTGTTTAATGTTTATTTTTTCCATAATTCGAATATAAAAATAATGTTTTGTTTGGTGTTATAACCAACCTTACTGACAATACTGTTTTTAAATATAGTGTTTAAATTTTAAAATACAGTTGAATGAAATTTTAATTAAAAATGCTACATACTGGGTGTTTGAAACTAGCTTCTTACATATTAAAATGTTTTTATATTATGTGGTTTTTAGGCTAAAATTAGTCTTTTACTTGCGACTTCATACACACATATCCCATTTTTTCCCGATTGCGTAGGAAATTTAGAAATACCCTCGTTAGAGTTCCCTTACACTCCCTAAGCCCCCTTTTTTTAAGGTGGAAATGATCAAAATTAGACTCCTCCCGATTCCACTAAAACCAACAGAGTTCATCCTAATGCTCACTCATGCTAGGGCCACAGTGACTCTTTCAAACAGATTCCGCAACCCTGGCAGGCATTGGCCCTAGCGGGCTCTCTAAGCTTCCTACATGCCAAATTTCCGCTTTCTACAACCAGTTCAAGCTGTGCATTGTCTGTCAAGCACTCAGTCATTAGTAACGAAAAGGCCACCGTTTGTATATTGTTTTAGTTTAAGGTATTCTTTGTTTTTTCTTTTTTGGTGTACAATAAAGCATATATAAATCTAAATAAATAAATATTAAGTATATTGATGTAAATTAGTATTTTGCTCGGCTTAGCGGGGGCACTTCCGTGTCCCCAGATGTAAAGTTTATTGAATAAAGAGAATAATAATAATCAGATACCTCACAAATAATGCATCTTTCATGAGTTTTGCACTCAATATTTTCGTTTTGATCACCAATTTTGTCAGCAGTTTTACAAACAGTTGATATGGTGGCCTGGAAGTTCTCTTGAAGTCCAGATATGAATGCAGAGATTACTGACTGCATGCTGCTGTTCTTTATATCACTATAGTACACAGGAGCCAGCTGCCTTATATCAACATAATATTTCAATTCTTCATTACTTATGTCTTTTATTGGTTTAATTATTTTGACATATTCATCACGAGCATCACAGAACCCCTGAAAATAATTTTAAGTAGGAAACCAAGTTTTTTGCAATGCATATTATTTTCTAAATTAACATTTATGATTAACCACCTGACTCAACATTAAGTTACCTTAAAAAGTACTAGTAGTTTTAAGGGTACTTACAATGTCGTTTTGAACCTGTGATCCCCTACCAATAACAAGGTTGGTTAACAAGTTAATTGCTAAAGTATTAGTGGTTTCTGCAGTAAAAACCGCATTACATTTCAATAACTTTGCATATTCAACCAGCAAATTACGTTTAATTTTCAGCAGATAATCTGTAGCTGCTGATGGAGGCATGTTGTTTAACATATTGCGGAAAGCAATTGCTTCTTTTTCTTCAATATCTGGTATACAGTTAACTTCAGGTAATAGAAAATTTGTATTCATGTAAACTGCAAGATGGACTATATAAACATTGAAATGATACTTCTGGCATTGTTTAATTATCGATTCTGCTAAATCTTTGCTGTTGTCATCTGAAATTTAACAAACATTACTATAGTGCTTCAAAAATACTTGATATGTGATATATGACTACCACCTCACTAAATAATAAAACCGAAACTCTGAAGCAATGTTTCACCCATGACAAATCTAGTGTTGATTTTTTAGTTTATTATCCAATTCATATAAGATTTGTGTAGTTTATGGAGATAAACTACACAAAGCAATTTTTTTGGGTTTTCATAAAATTCACATTTGAAAACAAAGTTTTCAAATAATTATACTTACTAGATAGATGTATAAAAAATGGGGTTATCCGTAATTTCTTTGTATTTTCTAACGATATACCATAGTGGACTAAATCTAATAGCACTGCAGAGCCCAAACCTCCTGAGAGACCAATCAAAACATTTTCATTAGGTGACAAAACCTTGTTTTTGCCAATACACGCTCGAAATTTGTGGTTAGTGCTAACCATAAAACAATCGTCACAATAATAGTCCTTTTTTCTTAGTATTACTGTACTAAGAGACCCGCACTTTTTGCAGTTCATGTTATGTGTTTTCGCCTCTAAGGTTTTCGCGCACTAGCTGATAGCGTACCTAGTTCAGATACAATACCAATAATTACAACTTGTAAATTAACAAGGTACAAAAAAGTTATGAAAAGAGTATAATAATAGGGGACATCCTATTTTAGTTAGTCTACTAGTCACAGACTACATAGAGATACTACCACGATACTACCACTGACATATGATACTACCATAGATTATACATTATAATCATAGCATAGATGATTGATACTACGCAGACAGAAAAAGACGGATGAAAATAGATTGCATGTAGCGGAGATGAGAATGTTGAGATGGATGTGTGGAGTAACGAGAGTGGATAAAGTGAGAAATGAGTACATTAGATGCACTTTAAAAGTGGCACCAGTGACGGAAAAGTTAAAAGGGAATCGCTTGTCTTGGTATGGTCATGTGAAGAGGAGGGATGAAACGCATATAACTAGAAGAGTTATGAAACATAAATGTGGATGGATGGAGAGGGAGAGCCAAAGAAAAGATGGATGGATTGTGTGAGGAGCGATATGAAAGAAAAGGGAGTTAGTGATAGAGTGACGACTGATAGAACAGAATGGAAGTCGTGTTGCGCCGACCCCAAGTAACATGGATAAGGGCAGGAAGATGATGACGATGATACTACGCAGACTAAATATAGACACGATCCTTTCATCCTAGCCTCCTAGGTCATCCGTCTAAAGCGCTTATTACACTACCCAATCCATCGAGCCCGATCTGCAGGGACAGTGTGGTGTAATAAGAAACAGAACTAAGGCCCTGCCATCGGGTGATCGGGTGGTCCCGATCTCGCAGTGGCGGCGTAGGATAGATTGGCACACTGGGAGAAATTTCCGATTGATTATTTTGTTAAAATTTATTTATTATTTATTTATTTATTCGATAACATTATCAAAATTTACTTCCCTCTGTCTTTGAATCGAAATATTACGCGCGGTATAAGATCAGACCAAGCGCAACATCAATTCATATTTTATGGAATAAGAAATTATATTCGAAAAAAAAAATTACACTACAAAGTAAAAAATAACTTTAATTTCGGAAGTCGGTGTTTAAACACTGACTTCTGAAATTAAAGTTATTTTTTACTTTGTAGTGGTTTTGTTTTTGGAAATCGGTTTTATTTTATTTTTTTTGGTTTTAAAAGTGAAAAATAAAAATAACTTTTTTATTTTTACCACAAACACAGCGTGCCGGTGTGATGTTATGTTATGAACTGGTGTAAACAATCAACAAACATGCGATTACAGAAATCCCGATCCATTTGCTATCATTTATTGAAGAGTTCCGTTGCCTACCTCCGAAGTACACCATCAGATCTTCACCAAATTTAAATGGAACCAGTCCGAAAAAATACTCTTCCAAAAAAAAAAGAATCATCCAAATCGGTAAAAAATTGGCAAAATATCGCTGAACAAACATTTTTCATGGGATCACATCATCAGATCCTGACTTATACCTTCCATCATCTGCTTAGCAACATGAGGTGATGATTACCAGGCACAAATATCTGAATTTCGTTAGAAAATTTATGAAAAACAATGTATGTGCTTATAAAATTTGAGGGTTTCCCTCGATTTTCATGGGATCTCATCATTAGATTCTGACTTGGTCACAATGGGACCACCTCAGGAGTAAAGGCTAAAATGATTTTTAAAATCGGTCCAGAATTGGCGGAGAAATCAGTGCACATACATAAAAAAAGATACATACAGCCGAACATAGAACATCCTCCTTTTTGAAGAAGTCGGTTAAAAAATATACAAATATTGTTGCGAAGCGTTTTCAACTATAATATTTATTAGTATGTAAGTAGTTACGAACAAGAGTAGGTAGTTATTGAATGTCTTAAGAGGGAGATTTTGTGTACCTTCTTTGGATGTAAGAGTGAATTGTCGTTGTCACCTTGCTGCAAAATGCCGTTATCCTACATTTGGTCGATTTCTTACTTTTGATGATAAATTCATGAGTAAAAAATATTTATCGATCTGTGTTTGCGAACTTCCAAAGCTATTCAACAACTTAAAGAGCCACGGCAGCTTAGTGCTCAGTGTTGGCACCCGGGGCGGACTAGACCCTCCACCCTCACTTTACGCCGCCACTGCATGCAACGCATTCATACTTAGATCGGGCCCCCCGATAGATTGGGCAGTGTAATAAGCGCTAAGAGTACTATTAAAGCCAGAAAATATATCGCGGTTTAGTTTTTGCAATTATACGAAATTTGTTCGCGTTATACATAACCCATCTTATTCCTCATAAATTCATAAAACTAACATAATGACTTGTAGGTACTAACCACTCTGCTCGACAAGATTTTGACATATGACACACCAGCTGAGTCGACGGGGTGTTGCGTAAGTATTGCGTCATGAAATTCAGGAATTACATCAACTTTCGGCAAAAAATTGTTTCCATAGCTATTTTTTACGATAAGTTTGTGAAAAATATCTTAAATTACATGTTATGGCTGTCCAAATCGCGTCAATCAGACTCAGAAATGTGTCTTACACAAATAATTAAAACACCTTTGTCATCTCTGAAATACCCAAATAACCATAAATATTTTATGGTTATTAAATACCGATATTTTAAAGTTTGGTCTTAAAAATAACAGTTGATAATTTGAAAAACAATTTTAACCCTTTACCGCATGGATTTTTTAAATCCTTTGGAAAAAATATATGTCGGTATAGGGCATTTATAGGTCCCCAAAAAAATATAAAAAAAAATATAGAAGACCATGTAAAAAAGATACATAGGTAAAAGTAATTGTTCCAAATATGGAACGCCATGCGTTCTAGTTCTAAAACTCAGACGTTCCAAATTTGGTACAACATGCGGTGTGATCGAATTATGTATAACATTGAAAAACAGGAATTAAAAGAAACAACGTGAAACTATGCTATTTAATTAAAGAAATTATGTGTGAAAGTTTTTAAAACAGTTGCGATCTTTGTTGAAACAAAGATAACAACCACACTTTTCGCACATCACTTGGGATTTCTGTTTGCATCCTTCCAGTTTACACCGTTGGCGATCGGTTTTCCAATCAGGCCAGTGGTTGAACCCATCTCCAGCTACTTCCATTGGAGGTAGTTCTATGCGTCGCCTTGATCGCCCCTTTTTAATTGCCTCAACATCTTGATTCAGTGGTCGTCCTCGTTTGCGTGTAGTCGGAGTATATACTTTTGAATCTTTGTGCATCAATACGTCTGCTATGGCTAACTTGAAGTCAAGCAATGGAATGTAAATATCTTCACCTTTCTGTTTCATGACTCTTCGCCATAGTAACCAGCTATTCACGCAACAGAGATCAATGAAATGGAAGAACAGCCGGTGGTACCATTTTTTACTGCGGATTTTGATCCTATAGAAGCCTAACATGGCATCTAGTAAATCAACACCACCCATGTATTTGTTATAAATAGTTACTGCTTTTGGGCAAGGAATATCAACTCTACACTTTTGTTTTTTGGAATATCTTTTCACAACTCCCATTGGTTCCTTGCCTACGTAGGATGAACACAAACCGACTGCTTTATTGTCGACCCAATTGGTAACTGATAGCTGAACGTCATCAACAGTAACACTTTTTTCGGAGCAATAACCTCGTTCTTTCTTTCCTAAAGTTTTTTTTAGATATATTTATATTTGGAGCTCTTCTTAGTTGTATTGTGCCTAATGGCAGAAAACCTCTTTTGTGCAAGTTTGCCATTAGCTGCAAACTAGTGTACCAGTTATCTACAAAAATCTTATGATTCAAATTGTCTGAGACAGTCTCCATTAGTCTTTGTACCACATTTCCTGGCACTCCAAGATCGGGGCAGTTTTCTGGCTGATCAGGGTATTTTCCACCGAATAATTCAAAATCATAGCTGAATCCACTGACTCCGCTTAATACATAATTTAGATAACCCCATTTATGGGGTTTCTTCGCATTGTACTGTCTGATCCCCGAAGTTCGGGCCTTGGTAGGGATCATCTGTTCGTCGATTGACAAAAATTCCTCTTTCGGAACTTTTAGTAGCCTTTCGCGAAGGATTTTCATAAGTGGGCGTATTTTCTGAAGCCTGTCAAACTGTGGGTCATTTGGTTTTAGTTCGTTTGTTTTGTCGAAAAAATGCAAAAATCTTTTAATCACTTCGAATTTGTTGCACGTCATTACATTTGCAACTTTTTCAATATACGTGCCTTCCTTCCAGTAATGCCGAGTAGTTGGCAGGTGTACTACCGACATGTATATAATAATACCTATAAATTTATAGATGTCTTCATGTTTCACTGAATGCAAGTTTTCAGGTGAAATTTGTGCTGCGTATACGTTGCTTTCTTCCTCAATTAAATTTACAGCAGATGACGGAAAAAGAAATTTGAAAAACTCCATTGGAGTATTTAGCTGCATAATTTCATCCGGAAGAGTTTCAGATCCCAAAAAAGCAATATTGGATTCATCATACTGAATATTGTCATTCGACCACACCAACTTATCTTTCTTTTTTTTCTTACGTGAAGAAGCTGCCTGAGAAGTAGAAGGTTGATTGTCTGTAAAATTTTCAAACATCTCCACATGCTCTTCAGTACACTCAAGAAACTCAGTCAGTTCCTCTTCTCCTTCTCCATCTTCTTCTCCTTCATCTTCTCCGTCTGAGGAAGACGTTTCTTTTTCTTCATTTATGTGTAAAGGATCTTGAGTATTGTAATCGTCTTCATCTGATACATTTTCATCCTCACTGCTCTCTGGAATTACGACGATTGTTTGTCGAGGACGCATCTCCATTTTTTCTACAATAAAATAATTAAGCAAATTTACTAAAAATAATTACGTACCTATACACATAATTTTATATTATATATACTCAGGGCTGGGAGATCATACAGCCCATAAAATACAATTATTATAAACTTGTTATGCGCTACTTTTAATTATCCTACTTAAAAATTACATTAGCTGCAGGGTTTAATAATACCCTGAAAGTATAAAAGATCTTACGCTGCATAATGTTCCCGATTCGGAAATTGTAAATGATTGATTGGAGCGCATATTGTTCCATATTTAGTGATAAAGTATTGTGGTCTAACACTGCATAATGTTCCGGATTTGGAACTTTCAAACTATTGACTGGAGTGCATAAAGTTCCATATTTGGTACTTCAAAAAACATAACAACTGCATGGTGTTCCAAATTCGGAACATTTAAAAAATGATAATATTCACTACATATTATGGTTTGAACTTACTTCTTTTGCCGTAAAAAGCCTGTGGGTCCATTGTTGTATCAGGTGAATCACTAATTTTCTTCAGATATTAACAAAAAACCAATAAAAAATCGTATTGAAAACCAGCGAATTGACAATCTGTCAAATTTTGGAAACCAACTGACGAAATAGTCGATTTTAGTTCCTAGGCACCTCTGTAGAGGCGCCACTGGCGCATATTAGGTGAGTTACACTCCCTACATACGAATTAGTTCCAAGAAAAGATCATAGATGTCACAGGAATAAATATATTATACCAAAAGCTGAATGTTCCAAATTTGTGACGATATGCGGTAAAGGGTTAAAGTAGACTTAGTTGATAATTATTTTCATATCAACAAACTAGATCCTATAAGAATTATTAATAATTTATTATTATTAAATATTTATTACCTATTTTTATCTGAGGAGCTCGTGGCTAAATAATAACAGCCGCACGGGTCAATCATCAAGGTTAAGCAACGCTTGCCGAGGTTGGTCTGTGGATGGGTGACCATCTTAACGTAACGAGTTTCCTCCGTGCCTCGGAAAGCACGTTAAGCCGTTGGCCCCGGCTGTCATTTGTAGATCTTTGGCAGTCGTTACGGATTGTCTGAAGCCAGTAAATCTGACTCCAGTCTTGCTAAGAAGTACCGTGTTACCCAGTTAATGGGTTATGGAGGTCTGGGCAGCCGCTTCACGTAAAACACTGGTCCTGAATCCGGTTTGACTGGAAGCCGACCCCAATATAGTTGGGAAAAGGCTAGGCAGATGATGAATTAATCTGTGAAAATGAATTAATTTTAATCACACCATTTTTTTAAATGTTTTATTATTTTTTAATTTATTATTATTTATTTGTATTTAATATTTGGTATGACCTCCATTATTGTCAATGCAGCTAAGCAGACGTCGACGCAAGGAGGCCACAATGTTTGCACATATATCTGTGCCACGTAAATTATGCCACAATTGAGTGCAATGGGCTTTTAAGCTGCTCATTACATCTCTCATCTCGTGCTTCCCATCTTTGAATCATTAACCCCATATATTTTCAATGCGGTTTAGATCTGGGGATCGTGCTGGCCACGAAATTACTTTAAGTCAGCATGTTGGCTAAACCATTGGTTAACAACACTGGAGCGATGTACCTATGGGTCAATTATCTTGAACAAAACTTAGTTCCGTAAAGTCTTCCGAGGGGTAAACATTAGGTACGCACAGTAGGTAACAAAATCTCATTTAAAACTTCGACGTAATCAGAGCTATTGGCACGCGTAGGTATGAATTTCAACTCACCTGGCCCTTGAGCACTAATCCAACCCCACATATTCACACTTATTCTACCTGATTCTGTATTCGGAATAATGTTTTTCTCACACCAGCGAGTATTATCTTTTCGCCACAACTGAAGTCTTCCTTTTTGGCAAGATTTAAAAGTCTTCTCGTCTGAAAATATAGTGGTCGCTCAGTTTAAATCTAAATATTCCCGAGCAAAACGTAGTCGTTCCGCCATGTGCTTTTGTGTCAAAAATGTGTTTTTAGCTGGTTTCCGATTATGTAACCCGTCGGCATGGAGTGCACGGCGAACAGTTCGCAATGACGTATTAAATTGCTCTACGAATATCCTAGTTGGAATAAAGCCATTTGTTTCATATTCTTCCACCATGAAACGTCGCTGCGTCGGGTTAATAAGCAATGGTCTACCACTTCTTTTACGAATTTTGAGACCTTCTTCCTCAAACCTCTTTACCCAACGCCTCACAGTAGCTCTCTAAAAAATAAAATTCGCTAGTGGCAAGTGTGTGTATTACACACACTTGCCACTATAAAAAGTTACACCAAGTATAGACGATACTTGGTGTGATTTTTTATAACTCGCAATTATAATTTATGTATAAATAACTTACGCATAAGCCGGTCTCATTTTGTTTCACATTCACCCTCATCTCTTAATGAAACACATATCTGATCAGGACTAACTTGTTTTTTTGACAAAGTAAATTTTTTTGAAAATATTCTATGGCCCATGTTCATCAAGGGTACCGTGGTTTAGTTAGAACTTAAATATTCTATAGCCTATGTTACTCAGTGATAATGTAGCTTTTTATAGCCAAAAGATTTTTTGAAATAGGTCCAGTAGTTTTTAGGGTTCCATACCCAAATGGTGACAACGGAATCCTATTACTAAACCTTCGCTGTCCGTCAGCGTCTGTCAGTGGGATGTATCTCAAAAACCGTAATAGATAGACAGATGAAATTTTCACAGATTGTGTATTTCCATTGCCCCTATGATGACAAATAAAAAAAATAAGGTTTATGGTAAGGGTTCCGTACCCTTCGTGTGCGAGTCTGACTCGTACTTAGCCGGTTTTTAAGATACAAATCTTTCATTTTTATAATATTAGTGAAGATGAAAAGTGTCCGATGACGATGACGCAATATGATATTTTTTCACCCAAAAAGTGCTCCTAAAGAAGTTTCATTTCAAAAAACGAACAACTGACCTGTAATGCTACGTTTACACGCTTGCCATGGTTTGGCAAGCGTCCACAAACTCCAAGCCATTACAAACGTTTGGATGCCATTTACACGCTTGCAAGTGCGTCAGTGTGTTCCCGACAGACAAGAAAGACGGACGTAGACGTCAAAGTTATGAGGCCTCGAGTAAGTTCATAATCTCGTCGTAAGACCAATTACTACTCAGTACCTGGATGATGGTTTTTTTTTTACGAAGTTTTCTAAAAACTGGCGAAGTGCGAGTCGGACTCGCGTGCAAAGGGTTCCGAATGAATTTCATTTTACTGAACATGTTATTTTAACACTGGACTTCTTATAGATTTTCCTGTAATCTATACTATAGGTAAAGATCTATTATCTCTAATTTTATCAAAATTTTAATTCAGTAGCTTCAAAGATAATTCGGGGGGAATGGTAATTTTCTTGATATGTCACACGGTATTGTTAAAAAATATTTTTTTACGGACAGACAGACAGACCGTTTTAAACCTAGCTAGCTAAATCGATTTATAGCTCCCGAAACCCCTGCATACTTTCATGAAAATCGATGGAGCCGTTTCCGAGATTCCATAAATACAATAATTGCTAGTTTAAAGGTATTAGATGATCGTAGCATAAAACTGAAAACGTACGTTCAGTGCGAGCTTGTGACCGAAACTAAACACGCGTCAACGTGTAAATGCGTCCCAAACGCTTGCTGCAAATTTCCTTTGATCTGTGTTCAAAAACCGACACTAGTCCGGATCGGAGACAAGCTCACGCAAACCATCTCAAACACCCCGTTTACACGTTTGCGTTGGTGGACACGGGCCAAGCCACGGCAAGCGTGTAAACGTAGCATAATATAAAATAAATTTATTCTATTCTATTTTTATATATGGCACGCAAAGCTGATGTCGACTATTCTGCCAATGTCCAAAGTGGATTGGAGAAGCAAGTGTGCAACATTTTACTGTTAGAGAACTTCGATTCCTGCAGAAACGATTTTGATTCGTCAATCGATACAGTTGATTATTGTTATGTTAGTACTGGACTGAAACAAACAAAGAATAAAAATACATATACATTGTTAAAAACATATATATTGTTATAATTGTTAAAAACATAAATACGCATGCCACCGATTGATTTTATTTTTTTTGTATACGCGCTTCTTCAAGTTCAAATGCTATGTTCAATTGGTTTTTATTATTTAGTATTATTTATTCTGTCAAATTTAAACGTCAATCAAACAAAACAAATAAATGACCACAGAGTACATTGTATATCACAAATGTCACAAAATGACTGTCAGATAGGTACTCATCATAAGGAATGGTCAGGGAAAGTGGAAAGTGTGGAAACCTCTTCGAAAAGTTGCATGAATGAATGATTATTTATTTCGGTAATTTTTGTAGTTATTGGCAAAAAGTTGCAGTTGAACCAAAACTAAGTGTCTGAAGTGTAAATGAGTAGAGCTATCAAATGAAACAAGTTGGGTAATAATTAGTGTGTGAATGACTGACTTGGCTGTGTATAAAATGCGCAGAAAATATGTTTACCTCGCGTTACTCCTTGGTATAGCACTCACTAGCTGGATTTATTGGAAATCAAATGCCGAATTCAACGATACTCTCATTATTCTTAAGAGAAAATTGTATACAATAAAAGACTTCTCACTGCGACCATTTCCAACAACATGCAAAAGTAATTTTACTATTTATTTATTACATGTACTTATAGATAAGGTCGTAAAACTCGTTTGAAAAATCTCCAGTATCTATGAAATATCTCCAATATGATTTCAGGCAATCCATTTTTAGTCATAATTGTTACTTCTTATGTGGGTCATGTCGAGCTAAGAAGTGCTCATAGAAGAATTATGCCTGCAGCAGAGCTAAGGAAAGTAAATGCAACCAGAGTCTTCTTACTTGCTCAAATACCTGATAAAGAAAAGTAAGTATGTACCTACATACCTAACTACCTAATAATCAAAAAGATTTCTTCAAATATGATTCAATATAGTAGGTAAGTACTAAGTAAAAATAGTAGAATAATAAAATAAGTTTTACTTGTTTTTATACAGATACATTACTCAATCTGCGATCAATGATGAGAGCAAAAGTTTTGGTGATATTCTACAAGGAGCATTTGTAGAAAACTACAGAAATCTAACTTACAAACACCTAATGGGTTTGAAATGGATTTCGACTACTTGCCGAGACGCATCATACATTCTCAAAGTGGATGATGACACCGTATACAACTTGGAAAAAACGTATGCATTGCTGAAATCAGTTGATTATTCAACAGCACTTTTAATGGGCTACATGCTTAATAACACTAAGCCACGGAGGAATAAAGAAAACAAATGGTATGTAACATGGGATGAGTACCCGAGACAAGAGTATCCTCCTTACCTCTCAGGGTGGTATTACATCACAACTCCACAAGTTGCAGCTGCATTATGTGATGAAGCTATCTACCACCCATACTTCTGGATAGATGACATCTTTGTTACTGGCCTTCTCACAGAGTCACTTGGTATCAAGTTAACACAAATACCAGACAATTACTGGCTTGCATATTATGAACTACTTGAATGTTGCTTAAACGACATGATTAAGAAATCAATCAAATGTGATTATGTGGTGGGACCAAATGGTGGAAGAAACAATTTGATTGTAGAATTCAATTATGCCGTTAGGAATTGTAATAATTGGGGAAACTGTACAAAGAGGACTTCTAATCAGGAATTAGACAAAGTTTGTGTAGCACACAAAGAACGTAAAATATTTGGTGATGGTGGCCAAGCAGAAATTAAGTATATCAAACTTTAGTTATTAAAAATACCATTCTGGACCTCAGTAAACTATACAATGTATAGCAACCCATACATGACTTGTTCACTTGGCAGAACAAAAGAGCATACTCAAAAGAAAAGTGTGTCTTGTGATTTGTGATGCCATACAAGAAGTGAAAGTGGCAATAAAGGAGTGAGTTGTTGATTACACCCAAATCTATCTCATAATTAGACATAATATTGACAACACGACACTTAATTTGACGACACGGTTGGCGCAGTGGCTGAGCGATCGGCTGCTGCGCTGCGTGTCGCAGGTTCGATTCCCGCACGGAACAAATATTTGTATGGCCTAGAGATAGTTGTTTCGGGTCTGGCTGTTTGTGTATGTGAGTTTGTATGTTTGTGAACGCACCCACGATACAGGAGAAATTCCTAGTGTGGGGCAACGTACGGATTGCTGAAATCAGTTGATTATTCAACAGCACTTTTAATGGGCTACATGCTTAATAACACTAAGCCACGGAGGAATAAAGAAAACAAATGGTATGTAACATGGGATGAGTACCCGAGACAAGAGTATCCTCCTTACCTCTCAGGGTGGTATTACATCACAACTCCACAAGTTGCAGCTGCATTATGTGATGAAGCTATCTACCACCCATTCTTCTGGATAGATGACATCTTTGTTACTGGCCTTCTCACAGAGTCACTTGGTATCAAGTTAACACAAATACCAGACAATTACTGGCTTGCATATTATGAACTACTTGAATGTTGCTTAAACGACATGATTAAGAAATCAATCAAATGTGATTATGTGGTGGGACCAAATGGTGGAAGAAACAATTTGAATGTAGAATTCAATTATGCCGTTAGGAATTGTAATAATTGGGGAAACTGTACAAAGAGGACTTCTAATCAGGAATTAGACAAAGTTTGTGTACCTGCTAACTGTTACTTTTGTTTTTCTTTGTCGCTGTGCGTTTGTGTCTGTGCTGAATAAATGTTTTTCTATTCTATTCACACAAAGAACGTGAAATATTTGGTGATGGTGGCCAAGCAGAAATTAAGTATATCAAACTTTAGTTATTAAAAATACCATTCTGGACCTCAGTAAACTATACAATGTATAGCAACCCATACCTACATGACTTGTTCACTTGGCAGAACAAATGAGCATACTCAAAAGAAAAGTGTGTCTTGTGATTTGTGATGCCATACAAGAAGTGAAAGTGGCAATAAAGGAGTGAGTTGTTGATTACACCCAAATCTCATACTTAGACATAATATTGACAACACGACACTTAATTTGATGACACGGTTGGCGCAGTGGCTGAGCGATCGGCTGCTGCGCTGCGTGTCGCAGGTTCGATTCCCGCACGGAACAAATATTTGTATGGCCTACAGATAGTTGTTTCGGGTCTGGCTGTTTGTGTATGTGAGTTTGTATGTTTGTGAACGCACCCACGATACAGGAGAAATTCCTAGTGTGGGGCAACGTTTATTTAAAAATAAAAAAAAATATGCATACCTAGTGCTATTATAAATGTGAGATTTAAAATGGGAATGGTGCTACTTTAAATACAAATATACGCTTAATAAAAACATTTACTGTCCAGTTGAATATTTATTTAATAATATTGAAATCAATATCAACAGCCAATGAGCTATTCTACTTTTTATTTTTACATGGCCAGCAATCTTGATGTTGACTACCCATTCTGCTAATGTCTTAAGTAGATTGCAAAAGCATCATAATTATAATATCATATATGACGGAGAAAGAATCTCCATAGTGTTTTTAAAAAGCGTGACGTCAGCATTGCTGACGTCACAATTGTTGTTTTAATGATGATCACTCATTTTCGGTCTCTCAAGGAAAACTTCAGTTACACTTTATAAACTTCGTTTATTCAACGGGCAGCGTAATGACGTCACAGAGAGGTCCGTACTCTACGGCGGTCCGAGTGCGACTGACCGAGCGCCTGGTGGATGTCGCTGCGTCCCCTCACGGGGGCGCGGCAGGCGGTGTCGGGGCGAAGCCCCCTGACCGCGGTGGTCACTCCTCGGCCCGTTACTACGGGCCGGTCCTTAGGTAGGCAACAAAAATACCATAAAATGTTAGCGTGCGCCTGCCACTATTTTCATAGCAACAGTCGCACGTTTGTGATTGGGTCGCTGAAGTGTTTTACTACAGGCGCGTCGCGACTGTTTGTCGCTTCTTCACGGCACCTTCGGCGGTCAGTCCCCGCCGAGTGAGACCCCCAGTGACCTGGGGGAGGCCCAGCGAGAACGACCAGCGACGAAGGTGTCGACTTTGGTGAGGCACCTGCAGCAAGGAGCGTGTGGCTCTCGTCCGCACCGGTTCTCAGATCTAGCCGATTGCGGCCCGGACTGCAGAGCCGAATGTATGTGTGGGCGGCCGTGTATTGTGAGTACTGCCGCCCAGTGCTAATGCACCGAATAAGCCTATATTAACCTAGGAAACATATTCGGTGCGTGAGTACTAGCGCCTGTCTAGTGGTGAGTGTGTGGATTTTCGGAACGCAACCTGCCTATATTAACTTAGCACAGGTCGCGCGCCGGGATGCGAGTAATGTGTACAGTGTCACTGTTTGAGTAGGCCGCGTGTAGCGGGAAGCGGCCTACTCAGGCGTCAGTCCGGTGAGGTGCGACGGGGCCGTCTACGTAGGTACCCGACCAGCAGTGCTATTCTGAAGAGTTTAATTGCGAAATCACTTCTGAATCCGCAGTGAAAACATATGAAATTAAAGTTTCGTATTCTTAAATGCAGTGAATTCTAGGTCGCGGGGGAGGCGCTTCGCGTCAGGCGGGCGCGCGCGCACTGTGCGGCCGTATTTATAGTGTGGCGAGCACGTGTTTATAATTTCTAGGTTAACTATTGAAATTACAATGTTGGCATTAATTTTACATCGTAATAAACTCAAAGTAATCAACTGATGATTTATAAACTACTTATAGGACAATAAAATGATTAAACTTGGTGTGGTTGCGCCGATACGGCCATACTGACAGGCGGTGCGCGCTCTGCACCAGCCTCGTTGCTTCTCGTAGATTTTTGTGGGTTCTCGTAGATCTGAAAGAATATAAATAATTTCCTTTGAGTAGCGCAACTGTAAGCAACTAGCGTTGCTTTGTCTTTGAGATTATTAATGCTGTTAAGGTTATTAGGTTCTCGGAGATTTTATTGAAGGGTTCTCGGAGGTTCTCGTAGAGTTCTCGGAGGTTCTCGTAGAGTTCTCGTAGAATTCTCGGAGGTTCTCGTAGAGTTCTCGGAGGTTTTCGTAGAGTTCTCGGAGGTTCTCGTAGAGTTCTCGGAGGTTCTCGTAGAGTTCTCGGAGGTTCTCGTAGAGTTCTCGGAGGTTCTCGTAGAGTTCTCGAAAGTTAATTTAGAATCTTTGAATGGAGATACTTACTATTTATTCTGATGGGTCGTGGTTTGGCTGTACTTGCAGCTGTTCTCGTGAGAACGACGGGATGGGCTCGTTTGGTTCTGCAGCAGGATCTCGGTGAGTAGGCGATTCGGTTCCCGCCGATACGGTCAACTGATCACCAGGTTGTGGAGCGCGGCGCAGCTGATCATGGGCAACCTTGCGAGGTCGTCCTCTACCGATAACTATCTTTACCAAATATCGGTCATTTTCCAGTATTCTACAGACTTCATACGGTTCGCTGAATTTAAGGTCAAGCGAGGTTTGGTTGCGAGGATTATTCTTAACCGATACGTAATGTCCTCTTTTGGAAATGGTGGATTTTGGCCTTATGTAGGTTGAAGCGTTGTCTGTCTTGTTCGCTTGAACGAATAATTTTTTGTTGCACCTATTGAGTAAGCGCTTCAATATCAACGGTTTCGTTGTCAATATCCACCAAGTTGAGAAGCATAAATGTCAGTGGAGCAACACCGGTGACCCGATGGGTTGCGTTTGCGTTTTTGAGGGTTGCAATGACCCTTTCAACTTGGCCCTTCGCTCGGCTGACTCCTGGAGCGATAGCATGAATATTTATTCCGATGTTGTCACAGTACTCTTTGAATTCGCCAAGGAATTCTCTTCCTCCATCGACTACCATTTGGACCGGTGCGCCAAATAGATGCACCGCACGTTTTAGAGCAGCCAATGTACTGTGTGGGTTTTTATTGGTACTGAAGTACAGTCAAACGTACTTCGAGAAAGCGTCAATGGTGACTATGACGTACTGCTGATCATCTGGAGTGGCCCAGCTTCCCTGTTATGTCCATATAAATAACTTGGAAGGCAGCTGTCGGTTTTTGTATAGGATGTAATTGGGCTTGAATGGCCCCAAATCTTCCCTTGGATGTTCGGCATATAACGCAGTTATCCACAAATCTTCGAACAGTAGAACTCATTTTGTTGAACCAATAAGTTCCTCTGATCTTCTGTAGAGTCTTTTCCCAGCCGGGGTGTTTCAGTGCAGTGTGAAAAGATTTTATAATGCTCCATTGGAAGGACTTGGGAACGACGGTACTGAGCTGCTGACCGAAGACAGGATCATTGACGTTCTTCTATAAGACATTGTCCTCCAATACATAGTCTTCTACTGGGTTATTGTCACTGAGGCTGTCCATTATTGGTCGCAGTTCATCGTCTCGTCGCTGTTCAATTTTGAGCCAGTTCAAGTCTCTTTTCATAACATTGACCGCAAACTCAGCCGGGTTTCTACTGATAAAGTCAGCATGTTGGAGACGTTCACCTTTGCGGTACTCTACCTCGAAGTCGTAGTTTTGTAAGAACGCCCACCAGCGATGAAGCCTCGGCAGGAGATCCCTTTTAGTTTTGACGCTTTTAATGCGTTGCAGTCAGTTATCACGGTGAATTTTCGCCCATATAGATACTGGCGAAAATGTTTTATAGCGCGTACCACTGTCAGTGTCTCCAACTCGTAGGAGTGGTAGCGACTTTCAGCTTCCGTGGTTCTGATTCTCATAAAAGCAACCGCATGTTGACGTTAGCTAATCAATCTCATTCTACCCTTTCAGCTACTGATACGCATGATAAGTTTAAAGAAATAGTTTTATCAACGGGAACATGATCGATGCATACGTGGATTTTGGAAGTTTTTTTTTTTTGTACTTTATTAGTAAGAACAATATTCTTAATAATTAATTACGATCTAGCCTAAAAGACTAATAAGCAATTTAACTCTAACTTAATATGTTACCTGAAAGTTTTTCTTAAAACTAAGAATAGTGTCTATATGCACTTTTACACAAGTCCGTAGCACTTTCTTAGAGTCTGATATAATTTATATAACACTATGTTCGTGTGTTATATGTATAGCACAACATTGTTACTATTATTCACTCACTTTGTACACTACACTACACCAATTCAAATGGTTTAGTTCTTTTAAGCCTACGCACTAAGTCTGTGTTGTCTAGCAGCTGAATTGCCTCAACATTCACGTGTCGATGAAGTCTGTGTTCATGGGCTTCAGCAAATTTTTGAATAATGGTGGTGACGAGTTCCATCTTCAGGTCACGGTGAAGGTCGTCATTCCTTATGTACCAGGGTGCATTGACAGCATTCACGTGTCGATGAAGTCTGTGTTCATGGGCTTCAGCAAATTTTTGAATAATGGTGGTGACGAGTTCCATCTTCAGGTCACGGTGAAGGTCGTCATTCCTTATGTACCAGGGTGCATTGACAGCATTCCTGAGTACTTTATTTTGGAACTGTTGTATTATTTTGACGTTGCTTTGTTTAGTACAGCCCCAAAGTTGGATACCGTACGTCCAAATTGGCATAAGAATATGCTTGTATAGGGTAATTTTATTATGTATTGATAGACAGGATTTCCTTCCGAGTAACCAATACATACTTTTATAGCGTATGTCGAGTTCCTGTCTTTTCTTATTGACATGCGCTTTCTAACACAACTTGGCGTCGAGAGTTATGCCAAGGTATTTGGCTGTAGCATAAGGCACTCGCATGCCATTTATGTAGATTGGGTGAAGTCAATGAGAATTGATTTTGATTCATTCAACTTGATCTTCCATTTTTGTGTCCAGTCATAAACTTTGTTCACAGCTAGTTGGACTTTTTCGACTGCTTCTCTGTGGCTTGATCCGGTAGCCATAATTGCAGTATCATCTGCAAAGGTCGCAATGGTGTTGTTTTCCAGTTCTGGGATGTCATATGTGTATAACAAGTATAAAATTGGGCCTAGCACACTTCCTTGAGGTACACCAGCTTTTATAGCATTTAGCTCAGAATATGCGTCCTCCTGGCGTATTCTAAACACTCGATCAGTTATATACGACTCTAAGATATCTGCAAATTCTGGTAACATGCGTCTGAGCTTGAATATTAAACCGTTATGCCAAACTTTATCAAAAGCTTGCGCGACATCTAAAAACACAGTGGCGCAGACTTCCTTATTTTCAAGCGTTTTTTAATGATGTTAGTTATTCTATGTACCTGGTCGATTGTTGAGTGTTTTTCCCTGAAGCCAAATTGATGATTTGGAATAAGGTTTTTATCTTCGATTATTGGTTTTAGCCGTTTCAATAACAGTTTTTCGAATAGTTTTGATAACACGGGCAACAGAGAAATAGGTCTATATGATTTTGAAGTGACTGTACGTTGATTAAGTTTTCGAAAGCAATAGAACTTTGTCTCAAACAAATTTATATAGATCTGCTGCTGAAAAGGTTTTGGTAACTCTATAACCAAACCGAAATTTCGATCCACTGTTCAAGTTGTAAGTTGATGAAATCGAAACCGAATTGGTAGTCTTGGCGGTTAGTGACGAATATCTGTCAGCATTAGTCTTGATAGGACAGAATTTTATCGAGCTACCGTCTGTGAGTGTAATGAAAGATAATGAGAAATTGTTTTTCTATCGTACTCCCTGAAATAAAGTAACTGATATATCAATTAGGACTCTTAATATATATGTCGAGAAAGATATAACCATAGTTAGAGGTGGGTTGGTGGAAGTCTATACCAAAGAACCTCACTCAGTTGATATCTATCTTGATGGAAGTACACGAATTAATCCAAATCAAGAATATCACTTACATCAAGGCTGTTATAAAATGATTAACAGTAAAGCAATTGTTTTTGTTACTTCATTAACAAACTCCAAGCAGATAGTTTAATGGCTAGGGTAAATCCCGTTACAGTAACTGAAACTTTATCTATCAGTTCAGCTTTAATGCCTCTCAATAGGTTCGAAATTAAAATTGGACAAGATATTGATCAGTTCACTTTAGAAAGGCTATTTGAACTTTTGCAAAAATATAGAAAATGTTTTGCTCTTAATTTTAGTGAGATAGGCTGTACAAATAAAACGGATATGAAAATAGAGCTGCATGATAAGACCCCAGTTGTTTACAGGCCCTAAAGACTATCTTATCACGAACGTTGTAAGGTGAGAGAAATAATAGAAGATTTAATAAAAAACGATGTCGTGCAAGAATCTGAGTCCAACTATGCAAGTCCTATTTTAATAGGGAACATGCAGTATTTCCATGTTTGCTTTCATTTTAAAGAACTCCGTCTAGAATAGACCGCCACATAAATAAAAAATGAAAACGCTTTAATTTATTGCTAAAATTGCGTTTTTAAACAGACAGTTTAAATTTTCGCGCCAAAAACGGACGATGACGTCACTCATGTCTATCAAGAACTGTCATAATTCAAAGCCATAGAGCAAGATACCAGTGCTTCCAGAACTTACTTATTTTCTTTGTAAGTATCATCATCAGATGCTAGCTAAACACGATTAGATAATTTTCAAGATTTTTACAAAATATATATTTTTAAATAATAAGTAATTTAGTAAAAAATTAAAGACTAATTAGTCATTGCAATAGTGTAATATCAGATCGCTATCTCCACTGAGAATTGAGATCCTATTCACAAGTATCTTTTGGACATAGTTTATTTACTAAGTATAAAAGGAAAACTGCAAAACTACCTCCTATACAATTATGAAATATGTCATACCTACACACATCACTAAAAAAATGCCCATTGGATGGTGCTAGCAGATACTTATTATGCGTACGTTGAAATTATACTGGCCACTACTCTATTCAAATATTTTGATACTGCGAAATAAGTAACGTCTGGGAGCCCTCGGATCTTGGACTATAAACTAACACGAGTGACGTCACCAGACGCTGATGGTGTATTAAAAACGTTTCGTTTCACGTTACTTTAAATTTGTAATTATTGTTAATCAAAATTAACTGGAACAACAACGTTGCACTGGCCCTTCTCTTATGCTTTTTTTACATTTTAGTCACAAAATATTGATAAATATTAAATCTGCATCTTCCCTATGGTTAAAAAAAGAACGGAGAATCAAGGCTTTTGATTACAGAGCGCTTAACAATAAAACGGTAAAAGATAAATAACTACCCCTTAAACCTTAATTGATGACCAAATTTCAAACCTGAGTGGCTATAAATTCTTCATTACACTTGACCTAGCGTCCGGGTATTATCAGATACCAATGAACAAAGACAGCCGGCACCTTACTGCGTTTGTTACTCCGAACGGTCATTATGAGTTTAAACGCATGTCGTTTGGACTACCAAATGCCCCGGCTGTCTTTCAAAAGATGATTAATAGATTGTTGGGGTCAAGGAGGTTCGATTTTGTATCTTCCATAGGTTCGTGAAGGGGTTCGGAGAGATTGCTAGGCCCCTCACAAATTTGTTAAAAAAGAATACTCCTTGGAAATGGGAGCGCGACCAAAATGAAGCGTTTGTAAAGCTAAAAATTGACTTTGTCATAAAACCCGACCGCTAAAAACGACTAAAAAGTTCGAAACAAGTCGCTTTGCAAGCAGTCTGATGCAGTTTAATCACTGATCCAATGCCACCAACTACAATTTTTAATTTCCTACATTTTAGTGACTTACTTTTTTGGAATACAACTTATTCGAAAAACTGTTATTGAAACGGCTAAAACCAATAATCGAAGATAAAAACCTTATTCCAAATCATCAATTTGGCTTCAGGGAAAAACACTCAACAATAGACCAGGTACATAGAATAACTAACATCATTAAAGAACGCTTGAAAATAAGGAAGTCTGCGCCACTGTGTTTTTAGATGTCGCGCAAGCTTTTGATAAAGTTTGGCATAACGGTTTAATATTCAAGCTCAGACGCATGTTACCAGAATTTGCAGATATCTTAGAGTCGTATATAACTGATCGAGTGTTTAGAATACGCCAGGAGGACGCATATTCTGAGCTAAATGCTATAAAAGCTGGTGTACCTCAAGGAAGTGTGCTAGGCCCAATTTTATACTTGTTATACACATATGACATCCCAGAACTGGAAAACAACACCATTGCGACCTTTGCAGATGATACTGCAATTATGGCTACCGGATCAAGCCACAGAGAAGCAGTCGAAAAAGTCCAACTAGCTGTGAACAAAGTTTATGACTGGACACAAAAATGGAAGATCAAGTTGAATGAATCAAAATCAATTCTCATTGACTTCACCCAATCTACATAAATGGCATGCGAGTGCCTTATGCTACAGCCAAATACCTTGGCATAACTCTCGACGCCAAGTTGTGTTGGAAAGCCCATGTCAAAAAGAAAAGACAGGAACTCGACATACGCTATAAAAGTATGTATTGGTTACTCGGAAGGAAATCCTGTCTATCAATACATAATAAAATTACCCTATACAAGCATATTCTTATGCCAATTTGGACGTACGGTATCCAACTTTGGGGCTGTACTAAACAAAGCAACGTCAAAATAATACAACAGTTCCAAAATAAAGTACTCAGGAATGCTGTCAATGCACCCTGGTACATAAGGAATGACGACCTTCACCGTAACCTGAAGCGGTGTTAGCTCTTGACTCGTCTATGTCAGAGATGACAGAGACAAAGTCTACGATGGAGCGAGCCTACCCACAAGGAGCCTGTTCACTCTAACTTTGAAGAGATTAGGGTTGTAAGCTTTCGGAAACACAGACGCAGGCAGAGAGTTCCACTCCTTTGCTGTGTGCATTATAAAAGACGTTTGAAAACGCTTAGTGCGAATTGATGGAATAGCCACAAGGTAGGGATGGTAAGATGCAGTGCGTCTGGATGTCCGATGGTAGAAGGGGGCCGGTGGGATGAGGTCGTGGAGTTCTTGGGCACACTCACCGAAGTACAATCTGTAGAAGACCGACAAGCAGGCAACCTTACGGCGATGAGCCAAGCTATGTAGCTTGGCATCCACCAGTTTTACGTCGCCGATGAGCCTCTTAGCTCTGCGTTCCACCGAGTCAAACGCGGCAAGCTGATACTTAGCTGAGCCATCCCAAAGGTGGCTACAATACTCCATGCAGGATCGGACTTGTGCTTTGTAAAGTGTTAAAAGCTGTCCAGGCCTAAAGTATCGTTTCATCCTATTTAGGATGCCCAGCTTTTTGGCCGCAGTTTGGGCTTTGTACTCGATGGTGGCGCCGAAGTTGAGACTGGATGTCAACTCCATGCCTAAGAGCTCGAGCCGATCAGTCACAAGAATAGCTGCACCCCGAAAAGTAGGAGCTTGGTCAAAACGACTCCTTTTTGCGGTAAAAAGACACGCCTGTGTTTTGGTAGCGTTAAAAGTGACCAAATTGTCATCACCCCACTGGAAGACAACGCTTAAGGTCAAATTTGTCCGCTCTACCATGGCCTCTCTCAAGGAACTAACTTCAACACCACTGGTTGTTGCGTTGAACGAGTATCTCTCTGAAACCGTACTATCGTCTGCGTACCCAACAAGACCAGGCTGAAGTAGGTCATTGTCACTTTATACGTTGCGAAACACGTACCGGGCCGCTAGTTATTCCCTAAATTTATCGGTCCTTATAAAATAGCAAGATGCGTGGGTACCTAATGATAGATACGAAATTGTCAATGTGCCAGCAGGGCTCAGTACAAAAAAATATGCAAGTGTAGTAGCTGCCGATAGAATGCGACCGTGGATTAATGTCCAATCATTGGAAATTGACGAGTCCTCTGGGTCAGACTCTGATTCCTCCACCTTAAATAGTGATAAATCAGAGTCGGACAAATACCTGTAAACTAAATTTTTTATTTATGTTGTTAGAAATCAGATATTATTAATAGTTTTTAAGTGACACGTGTTTAATAATTTCTCCTTTAATAATGTAAAAAGTATTTATCTATGTGATGTGATTATATACAAAGTTGATACGACAGAGGGGCTTTCCTTTAAACTGCATATACTAGGTACCATTTTCAAGCTCTGTACCAAAAATTTATTAAATAGGAGCAGTAGTTTAGGCGCAAATGATTTTTAAAGTTTTTGCACCGTTTGAACACGATGTATCTTTTCTAACAGCTGATTATGACTAAGCATAGGTCATGCACCTTACAACGATAAATCTACGATGCGTTGTTCCCGCTTTGACGCATGTCGAAGGACATACACTAAAAATTGGCAATGCAAACAAGGAAGCAATAAATACACACACACTTGCACTTTCACTACGAAAGCGACAAACAAGCGCGACTGACAGAAAGGGAAATAGGTCAGTTTGTTGCATCTTAGTTTTTTGAGATCGGTAAGTGGGGCCTCTAAAAAACTTGTTTTTTCAGTGCTCCGACGCTGTCCTTTCGGAACGTACGATTTGTCAAATTCGCGCGCTAACATTAATTGTGATTTTGTTTTGTTATTGTGATAGGACACTAAATAAGTTTAAGACAGTATTTCTTATTTTTATTGTGACAGGACACGTAACTTGGGATTATTATTATTTAGTACCTATTAGTGATATTTTTTTGTGATTGACTGTTTTTTATGGTGGTAGGACACGTAATTAGACTTTGGTTGTGTGTGTGTGTGTATTGTGTTGTGTTGCACCACCTTGAAGGTCCTGTTAGTGAGGAAGGAGGAGACCACCTTGACAACGCAACGGGGCGCGTCGCTGAACGACATCTCATAGATCAGACCGGCGTACCAAACCCGGTCGAAAGCCTTTTCCATATCGAGGAGTACTGCAACTGCGTGCTCCTTCTTATTTAGCGCCGCTGTGAGCAGGTGCAGTACTCTCGATAGCTGGAGCGTCGTGGAGTGTTCCGAGCGGAACCCAAACAGTTCCGGGCGAGGCGTCAAGTGTGGTGTTAGGTGCCGCAGCAGGAGTTGCTCAAACACCTTGGAGATAGTGGGCAGTAGCGTGATGGGCCGATAGCTTTCCGGCTTCAGCACGTTCTTGTTTGCCTTGGGCAGCATAATGACGCGCCCTTCCTTCCAACACCTCGGGAAGGCCCCCGTGCGCAGTATCCCCGTAAACAGGCGCGCCAAGGCCGCTACCATACGGAACGGCAGGTGGCGCAGCACTGATTGTTGATACCGTCCGCCCCAGGGGCCTTTTTAGGCTTGGTCCTCAGGATGGCGCGTCTCACTGCGTTAGGCGAAAAGAAAATGGGTGCTTCATCGGTAGCTATCGGCGACGCGAAGTACTCCTTCAGGTGCCTCTCGACTGCTGCAACGTGGTCGTGGTCATCAGTCGGGTTCGGCTGGATTTGACGCTCCAGGTGTTCGGCAAAGATCTCCGTACGGTCTGATGCGGCGTATCTAGGCGCCCCGTCGCTGTGTAGGAGCGGGCGCACCAGAGCTGGGGTAGTCGTGACTTGCCGGCACAATCTGTGTATTGCCGGCCAGTCACCGTCGGTCGACTCTACGTAGGACTCCCAGCTCTCTGCGTTGTGCTCCTGGAACTTGGGCCTCGTCTTTTCCGCAAGACGGTTCAGTTCCCTCTTCATTGTGGGGCATTTCGTGATTAGCCACTGCTTGCGTAGTCGCCTAGTTCTGGCGACCAATTCGCGTAGGTTGCGGGGCAAGGGCCTGTGAAGCAGACCCTGCGAGTGCGATAGGGTTGTGGTCGCCTCATCATAGGCGCGTTGGATGCAAGCAGTGACCTCACTAGCCATCCTGTCCACGTCTGTAGCGGTGACTAAGGGCCAAGTCGGTGTAGTGGTCTCCAGCGCTTCCTGGAAGGAGCTCCAGTCGGTCCTTCGACGTGGCGCTGGCGTCGGAAGTCGGACTGGCATTCCTGACAGGACGACGAGAACGGAATGATGGTCGGACAGCATCTCGTCGTCCAGTACTTGTTGGGCGATCTGGCAATGTAGGCCCCTGTGGACCACGATGTCCAGCACGTCCGGCGCATGCCGTTGCTGGTCCGGGTAATGCGTCGGGGTTTCCGGGCCGGACACCACGTACCCGTGGGCCTTCGCGTCAGCGAAGAGCTGTCTGCCCCTGGGCGTTGTGGCCCTCAGCTCAACCACGTCAAAGGGAACCGAGGGCGGAATGTAGGCCGCGTAGACGTTTATGTCCTCGCCGGCGACGTGTAGTTGGACACCCAGCGCGTAGAAGCTGCTGAGTGAAGGCAGGGGCTAAGGCTGGTGGACGACTCTCCGCTTGACTAGTATCGCCAGACCGCGATAGTTCACACCGGCGTCCGACTTCTCGTCCCGCCTATCGCATAAGTATCCCGGGACCCGTAATCTGTCGGCTGGTCCCAGGAATGTTTCGCTGATGAGCGCCACGTCGATGTCCTGTTCCTTGAGGTGGAGGCGGAGTGGAGCGACCTTGTTCCTTAGGCCGCGAGCATTCCAGTGAATGACCCTCAACGGCTTAGCCATGATAAAGCGTCAGAAGGGCGGCCAAGCCGTCGAGGATCACCAGCTCCGCGTCCTGTCCCTGCCTGATGGCTTTAATCAGGTCCATCAGGAGTTTTATGGCGCAGGCGGTGAACTCATTCTTGCGCTCGCGCTCCTCTTCGGTTGGAGCGCAAGACGTATGAGCGCGCTGTCGCTGCTGGCTAGGCGCAGCGCTGGCGTGTTTTTCAGGAGCGGTCTCCGCCCCTGGGACGGCGCTCTTTGCCTCTGTGCGCTGCGCCAATTTCACAACTTTCTTGGTTTTGGCGTCAGCAGCGACAGTGGTGGTGGTGGTGGTGTGTGACGTCGCCTGCGCCTGGGATGGAGCAAGGTCGGCCATTTTACTCTCGGTAGCACTGGTGGTGGGGGGAGGTGTGGCCCTTCTTTCTACCTTTCCCCCCTCTCTTTCTCCGCCCCCCGGAGATGGCAGCGTCTCTGTCTGTGGGCCCGTTTGCTGCCGCCATCAGCGTAGCGCTAGGCGCCTCGCTGTCATTAGCGCACACAGGCCTCTCAGCGGCTGATAGCCGGCTCTGTTGCCGCTTGATGGCGACAGTGCCCGCTCTTTTGTTTTTGATTTCCCGCTGAAACACGGGACATTTGCTGTTGCACGCCGGGTGGTCGCCCGCACAGTTGGCGCTGGTGGCCGGCTCCGAGCGTGGGCGCGGGCAATCCCTGGCGGCGTGGTTGTCCCCGCATCTGACGCATTTGAGCGGGCGGTGGCATTGGTGCGAGCTGTGCCTGAACTGCTGGCACCTGTGACACTGGGCAGGCCCTCGCTTGCCTCTCCACGCCTCGATTTTGACACCACGCATAAATAGGAGGGTCGTAAATTCTCCTAAAATCGGGCGTCCTCTTCAACACTGCATGTAAAATGCAGCCGGGTCGTCCTTCGCGCGCCTTGATGTTGCGCACGTACTCCGGCTCGAATCCATGCAGGCGGAGCTCCTCCTCGATTTCCTCGGGATTCGTGTCCGCGGGCAGCCCACGGATGGCCACCTTGGCACTGCTCTCCGCTGGCAGCGAATAAGCGAATCAAGAGAGACCGCCCTCCCTCTCCAAGTCGGTGAGGTACCGCTGGACCGCCCTGTACTCGCCCTCACTTTCGGGCAAGAACCGAATGCCGCCCTGATATGGACGGGCATTCGGTGGGTGACCCAGTATGGCACTCACCGCTCTGAAGTGAGTGGTCCAATCTGGAAGCCTCTCCACAATCAGCGGAGGGTACCGGGGTGACTTCTTCATCGGCGCGGGGGCTGCCGCGGCGGGTTCTGATGAGACGCCAGTGGTGGCGCTAGTGAGTGTGGCGCAGGTGGCGCTAGTGTGCGCTTCTCCAAACATTATAACAGTTTGAGTAGGCGCAGGAGGTGGGCACGCCGTGACGGCGTCGGCGGACCGCCCCCCCCCCCCCCGGCCTGGACCGCGCGGTACGCGCTGCGGTAGTGGCGGGTCAGGACAGTAGCGCTTTGCCTCTTCAGTGGCCTCGTCGCCTGGGCTTCTGGGTCGTCGCTGGGGCCTGGCCTCGAGCGAAAACTCGAAGCCAAAGCCCAGGTTGTCATCGGTGGGGCAGGTGGGGCGGTCAACGTCCATGGCGCCGGCTCGTACGGGCGTGTCCGCAGACACGTCGAGTCGACCGGCAGTGGAGCCCCCGGACGAGGCCGACATGTCCGACCCTTGACGGAATGAACATGCCGACATCATGGCAGGGGAGTCCTGGGCGGCGCCCCTCGGTGGAGTTGGGGAAAATAGAAACTCTGACCTTTGATGGGCAGGCGGCGTCGATGGCGCAGATTGGGTCGCGCTCGCCAGCAAGCGGCGGGGAGCGGGCGACGCAATGCGGCGTGCTGTGGCGGCGTAGGTAGCCGCAGTCGTCTGGGTTGTTGTGGGGCGCGATGCGGTGCGTGCAGGTGGCGCAGCGGCAGAAGCCACTCCAGACACAGTAGGTTGTTTTAGGGTAGTATTCATGTTTTCATGCATTTTATTTTTTTCAATAGATGGTGCTTTGCCTAATCACAGTACATTAGGAAGTTTCCTACTAAACTTAAAAATTTTGATTTGTGGATCGATTGTTATGATAAATACCGATATGGTGTAAAAATGTTCAATTTTATTTTGCCACGTATTAAAAGTTTCACACATAACTCAACAATTTGTTTTGGTGTTTTAAACATGCGTTCGTGAATTTCATCTTTTTCAATAGATGGCGCTGTAATCAGAATACATGAGAAACAGAATACATTAGAAGTTTCTTGCTAAACTTAAAAATTCTATGTCTTTTGATTTTGTGCGTCGATTTTGATGAAGTGTTTAAATAAATAAATACAAAAATATTCAATGTACAGACACGGTTGGTCTACGATTTTATTATACAACGTTGATACGACAGAGGGGCTTTCCTTTAAACTGCCTATACTAGGTACCATTTTCAAGCTCTGTACCAAAAATAAATAAATTAGGAGCAGTAGTTTAGTCGCAAATGATTTTTAAAGTTTTTGCACGGTTTGAACACGATGTATCTTTTCTAACAGCTGAATATCGTCTAAGCATAGGTCATGCACCTTACAACGATGAATCTACGATGCGTTGTTGCCGCTCTGACGCATGTCGAAGGACATTCACTAAAAATTGGCAATGCAAACAAGGAAGCAATCAATACACACACACTTGCACTTTCACTACGAAAGCGACTAACATAAAGCGAGCGAAAGAAATAGAGATAGGTCAGTTTGTTGCATCCTTGTTTTTTGCGATCGGTAAGTCCCTCAGCAGTGCGCCGACGCTTGTTTTTCGGAACGTACGTTTTGTGGAATTCGCGCGCAAACAATTGTAATTTTATTTTGTTATTGTGAGAGGACACGTAACTTGGGATTATTATTAGTTAGTAATAGTGTTTTTTTTTTTTGTGATTGACTGTTTTTTATGGTGATAGGACACGTAACTTGGGATTATTATTATTATTTAGTATTAGTATCTCCGGACCTCACTCCCATGAATTTCTTTTTGTGGTATTACATTAAGGGTGAAGTGTATGCCTCAGAGGTAAATACAATTGATGAGTTAAAAAATAGGATTATTTTAGCATTTCACAAATTAAAGTGCTTAGCGACGGACAGTGATCTAATTAGAAAAATAAATAACAATATTCTCCGTCGGTATAATTTGTGCATCAATGTGAATGGAGGACACATCGAAAATTTAAAAATTTAGTGTTTGTTTTTGTGCGCGTACTTCGAAACGTTACCTAACATAAAAGCCAGTGCGAGCGGAGGCCTAAGTCGCCGGCCGCCAACCCGGCCCGGCCCCCGCCGAGCACACGAGATACCGTACACCGCGCTCCGGCGCGCGCGCGACGTTGCCGCTTTGTTACCTAGCGGTATCTAAGGTCAGTGTCATTTTTTTACAAAGGGTGGTTGCGTTTTATTCGGATTTGCAAGCTATTTAGTTTGTTTGAAAAAAATATTTTCTCATTTATGGCGCTTTTTGTTTTTGTACCGTATCGAATTAATACTGAACACGTATAGTATACGTAGTTTAATTTAATGCCCCTCTGTCGTATCAACTCTGTATGTATAGATTGGATTTTATACAGAGTCAATTTTGCCAATAATTATATCAATATATCAATTTGGCAATATTATGCAGTGTTTTGAACAGTGTTTAACACGCACGTCGTCGAAAACCATAAACTACACGGAACAGAAAAATAAACTAGAACAATAGTTTTTATTGTAAGCCGAAGCGAATCTTCGACAAGCCACCGCCACCGCTATCGAAATCGTAACGCTTCGTAGCGATTGTCACTTGTCGTCTTGGCCCTTGGTCCGCTTACAATTCTAACCTAAAAATACTTTGATATCTGTTTCTAGTCTCCTGGTACTTGTGAATATTTAGCGCTCATAATTACAGCTCCAAAAATACTTCAACATGTTACTGGTGTTTGCTGTATCTTTTGAATCTTAGGTGCTCACAATTCCAGCCTTTTTTTTTTTTTTTTTTTTTTAAGGATGGGAAATCATCAAATGACTCCTCCCGCTCTGGGTGAAGCAAGAGGGAGTGTCAGACTCTTACTGACTAAAACCCATCCGTGTTCCTCCTGGTGCCCTTTGCGTTCTAAGGCTACGGCACCTCTTTCGAACAGATTCCGCAGCCCCAGCAGGCACCTGCCCTAGCGGGCCCCGTCTTCCACGCTGACATCTCTTTGAGGCGCGCTGGAATCGCAGCGCGCCGCCGACCCGGGCCTAGTTCTGATCAGACGGCGAGCCACCCACTGCTCGCCGTCCGCAGGCCCGCGCCTACGGCGGCCGGGAATCGTCCTGCGACTCCCGTCGCCTGGGGCGTCTTCTTCTGTTGCGGCGACTGGGACGTGAGGTTTCCCTCTCTCTCACACGTTCGGCCTCCTCCTTTGCTAGCATTACTGCTTCGCAGAAGGAGGTGATCGCTTCCCATGCCTCCTCGCTCCGGACCAAAGATTGAACCAAGGCCGGTCGCGAAAGGTCGCCGCCACCGATCGCCTCGACGAGGACCCGGCGGTGCTCCGCCCAAGCAGGGCAGACCTCCACCGTATGCTCCACCGTGTCCTCCGGGCGATCCTCGCAGTGATGACACCCGGGCGCGTCCTCCCGCCGAATCCGAAACAGGTATCTCCCGAAACAACCGTGTCCGGTGAGTACCTGTGTCAGGCGGAAGGTGAGGACGCCGTGGCGCCGCTCCAGCCACTCCTCAAAGAGGGGACTTATCGCCTGGATTGTTGCGTGCCCAGCGCTGGGTTGCGACAGTCGCTGTCTCCATATCGCCATGAGATCTTGCCGGTGCTCCGTCCGCCTTGCTGCGATTTGCCGCGGCAGAGGTGTCTCGCCCCGGCGTTGCGCCTCCACGCGCCACTCGTAAATGTGCGCGAGGGCTCTCGCCTCCAGATCCCATGGCGGCAGTCCGGCAAGGAGGCTCGCCGCCTCGCCAGAGACCGTGCGGTATCCCCGGGCCAGCCGGATGGCCATGACCCTCTGAGACGCGTTGAGGTAACGGGCAGGTCGCTTCCTCAAAGTAGGCGCCCATACCGGCGCCCCATAAAGGGCCATGGACCGCACGACCCCCGCGTAAAGCTTCCGGCAGGAGGCATTTGGACCCCCTAGATTGGGCAGAAGCCGCTTGAAGGCAGCCCCGGCTCGTCCCAGTCTGGGAGCCAAACGTCGGAAGTGTTCGACGAAGTTCCATCGGCTGTCAAGGACGAGACCTAAATACGTCATCGTCGACCCCACGCCGATGTGAACCCCTCCCACCGTTATTTGAGATCCCGATGGTGGCCTGCTCCGAGAACCATGGAAGCACATGGCTTCGGACTTGTGTAAGGCCACCTCGAGACCCAACTGCCGGATCCGCTCAACGACTATCGCAACCCCGCGTGTCATAGCGTCGGTCGCCGCCTGGTGCGACCTCCCCTGCGCCAGGACCAGCGTATCATCAGCATAGCAGACAACGTTGACGCCGCCAGGGAGGTCGGCGCGCAGCACCCAATCGTAGCCGATGTCCCACAGAAGCGGCCCCAGAACGGAACCCTGTGGAACACCGCACGACATCTCTCGCCGGTTCCACTCTCCCAGATGACCGGGGTAGATGACGGCTCTGTCCGTCAAGTAAGCCTCGACTACGCGACGGAGGTAGTTCGGCACCCGGTGATACCGAAGTGCCTCCCTGATGCAACTCCAAGGCAGGGTGTTAAAGGCATTGGCGATGTCTAGAGACACAGCCAAGACGACCCCGCCCCGGGAAACCGCGTCCCCCGTCGAGAGGGCTCTCACGCGCATGATGGCGTCCACCGTCGAGCGGCCCGTGCGGAAACCGAACTGGTTTTCCGCCAGATCCGGCCCCACCCTCACTAGGTGCTCGACGAGGCGGTTTGCAATTACTCTTTCAAAGAGCTTGCCCACCTCATCGAGCAGCACGATGGGCCGGTATGCGGACGGAGAGTCCGCGGGGCGCCCCGGCTTCTTAATGAGGACCAGTTTCCCCGTCTTCCAACGAAGTGGGAACTGGCCCCTCTCCAAGCATGCGCTTAGGAACCCTCTTAGTCGAGGCCCAAGAGCCTCCAAGGCCAGGACCCAAGCTTTTCCAGGTAAGCCGTCGGGTCCTGGGGCGGTATTTTTGGCCTTCAGCCTATTAACCGCCACTCTCAGGTCTACCTCAGTCACCTCAGGGGCATCGTCATCGTCGTCATCAATGCAGTCCGCATCGGGCACCGCAGGTGGCGGAGCCATAGGCGGGGGAGTATGCTCCCCTCGCGAGGGGAATAGAGCGCTCACCACGTCCTCCACCAGCTGGGGCCGGAGACTCTGCGTCAAGGGGGGGGCCCAGGTGCGGAGCTTATTCCGCACCATTTTGTAGGGTCTACCCCACGGGTCCCCGTTCAGAGACTCCAGCATCTCCTTGCGAGCCAGATCCTTGGCCTGCAGGATCCCTGCTTTGAGGGCGGCCTTTGCCACTTTGTACTCCTCGTATAGCTCCGCCTCTCTGACCTGCGCATCTGGAGGGCGGATGCGGAGCCTGCGGTGCCTGGTGTACCGGCGCCGTGCGGCAACACATGCCTGACGCAGCGTCGCCAGCTCTTGCGACCACCAGTACACCTGGCGGCGGGCGCGTCCTTGCTTAACCCGGGGCATTGCCACATCACAAATATCGGACATGGCCTCCCGGAACCACTCCGCTTCGTCGTTGATGTCAGCAGGCCTGTCCGGAGGTGACACCCAGGCCTGCACGATCGAAGCTTCCAGGAGGAGCTCCCGGTCCAGCTGCTTCAGCGCCCACCGCGGACCACTCGGGGCCTGCCGGACTGGCGCGGTTGAGGTCTGGGTGGAAACGTCAAACCGGATATACCGGTGATCGGAATAGGTCTCCACCTCCTCTAATACGCGCCAGTCAATGACACGCGGTGACAGAGCAGGGCTGGCGAACGAAATGTCCACCACAGACTCCCCCTGCATCCGCACACACGTGGGGACAGAACCCCGGTTTAGGACGACCAGGCCTGCCTCCAGAGCCCAGTCTTCCACCATCCTGCCCCTCGTATCCGTATAACGGGAACCCCAAGCCAAGTGCTTGGCATTGAAGTCCCCGAGAACGAGTACGGGGAGGGAACGACACCCGGCGACGACGACGCCCAGCTCCGTAAGGGAGTTTTGGAACTCAGCGAGTGTTCGGTTCGGGGAGAAGTAGACTCCTACCACGACAATCTCCCCGAACCGTGCTGCTACGCACCCCTGTCCTCTCCTGACGCCTTCGAGGGATGGGGTACCGGCAGCGGCCGACGAAATTAGGGCCACTGAGCCGTTCAGGTCCTCCACCCAGTCATCCCTGGGCGGGACAAAGTAGGGCTCAGCGACCACGGCGATGTTAATCAACCACTGTGCCATGCTCTGCACCAACAGGTCTTGAGCGGCGGCGCAGTGGTTGATGTTCGCCTGAAGGAAGCGTAATGGAGCCGTTATTGGCACTCCATTTCTGCTTCCTCCTGAGTCCCTTGTGACTCACTCGCGAAAACCGAAGCGAATTCGGTGGCAGTGACGGCGGTGGTGGTCGCGGCAGCGGCGACAGCAGTGGCGGCGGCGGCAGGGACGGCGGTGGTGGAGGGCTTCTTTTTGCCCCCGGCTTTGGCGGGTGGGACGCAGGCTTTGCCCCCAACCCAGTGATCGGCCGGCTTGCCAGCTGCCGCACATACAACGCAGTGCGGCTTGGCGTTACACGAGCCGGCCTTGTGTCCAGGCTGACCACAGCGAAAACAAAGATCGCTGCGGTCCACCTCCGAGGTGCACTGGACTCCCACATGGTTGCCCACTTGGCAGCGGAAGCACCTCAGAGGTCTGGGTTCCAGCAGTTTGACCTGCGCAGATACCCAGCCCACCAGGAGTCTTCGGCCCTCCGAAATTTTCTTGCCCACCGTCACGGGGCAGCTCACCACGATGGTTCGCATGCCCGTATGGTCAGGACGTATGGTGCCTGCCTTCACCTGCTCGGTAGAGCATCCCCCAGTCCTGACGACGGCGGCCACCACCTCCTCCTCCGTGACGGAGTCGTCCAGGCCTATAATGCGTATATCAACGCACTTGGTGGGCCTGGACACTCGGACCTCGTCCGCACTCAAGGACGCTCTAAGCCTTTCAGCCAGAGCGTCAGCGGTCGGGCCACTGGCTGCACCGGGGATCTCCAACATCCGGGCCCCAGTCATGGTTACCCTGTGTCGGAGGCCCCCAGTAATGCCGAGCTCCTGAAGGTTCTCCGCCTCCCTTGCTTTTACGAGCACTTGGCTGTACGTCACGCCCTTCTTCTCCGCGTCCGGCTGTAGTGTGATCACTACAGCTGCGGTTTTTGGGGCACGGAGCCTGGCTGCGACGCTTCGCTCTTTTTGTCGCCGCCTCCTCTCGCGTTTCTTGGCCGCCCTGGTTGCCTTTCTCGCCTTCTTCAACTCACCAGCTATTTGCCATCCAGCTTCGGCCGCAGGAGAGTTTGAAGACGGAGGCGTCTGCTGCACAGCTGGAGCTGGAGCTCGTGCTGCCTGTGCTGCCTGTGCAGCCATCCCACCTTTCTTCAGCTTGGTCTTTGCCAGTCCAGCCCCTCGGTTGGCCTGACCAGATGAACCCGATTTGGCAGCCACGGTTGCCGCATACGAGGCCGCCTTTTGCTGGCCCGAGCCCGTCTGACTCGCCGCTAGTGGGGGGCGCAATACGATGCCCTCTAAAGTGGAGAATCGTGCCTGGAACCGCTCCTGGAAGGTAGCCAGCTCTTGGCGCACCAGGTTCAAGAGCTTGTCCTCCGCCAGCATGGCGTGGCTTTGCCCGCCTTTGCTTCCCCCTTGAAGCGCCTCGTTTGAGCCGGCCCCTCGAAGCCCGGCCAGGTCTGCTTGGAGCTTCTTATTCTCCTTTTGGAGAAGCTCGGTGGCTGCTGCCAAGCGGGCGATCTCCGCCCGCAGCCTGGACAATTCTTCCGATGGAGGCCCGCAGCAGTTGGCCTCCGCTGCCGCCAAAATGGAGGCTGAGGCCGCACTTATAGCCTTGTTTTTAGAGGACTGCGACCTCTTCAAGGCTACATCGCGGATCGCGGCCTTCACGACCTCCGCAAACCTAGCCTTACGCTCCACATCGGAGCCGACACCGGTGTTTGGCTCATCGCCGGAAGATGCCAAGGGAGCCCTCCGATCGGTCACTCCAGGTTGGCGCCCCTCCTCGACGAATTTTGAGGCTCGCTGGGCCACCTCCTTGGAAGCGAGCCCCCTCCCTTTACCTCCTTCTCGGCCCTTACCCCGCCTACTGGTGGGGATTTTTCGGGCCGAGGCCATCTCGTTTGAAGACGACCCCTGGTCATCCTCCTGCCGGGGCCGCTTTCGAAAGAACTTGGAGTTTCCAGCAGCAGCCCCCACTCCCTCGCGTCCAGAGCTTGCCGAGCCGACGCCTGACGCAGAGTCCGAGTCTGACCCGGCGGCATCTCCTTGACGCTCAAGACCGCGCAAGTCCTGGTCGGACATATTTGGATCCTCTATCGAGGATCGGGAGCCTCCTCGGCTCTTGTTGCCGTCGCCGGCAAGCGGTACCTCCACAACATCTTTTCTATTTTTTGGGTTTTTTGAGATATTCATATTGATCCCACGAGTAGTAAGGAAAAAATGTCCACCCAGGCAGAGCCTATTTACCTGGGTAAGCCTACATACTGCAGAGTGCGGCAGGTGCTCTACAGGGGAAGCGCTCGCGACTGGACTCCCTCCAGCCATTCATCCTCTCACCGCGCTTCAAAGCTTAGGATTAGGTGGTTTTTTATCTTAGAGGTAGCCTTCCTCTGGGCCAGGCGGTCAAGCCAAGCCCCCGGCGGCGGCATTAAACATGCCTCCGTTCGCTGTCCGGCCAACCCAGCTCAGCGAACCCGCCGAAAATTCTCTCCTCAAGGAGAGAAAGGTGCGCCACTTTGGTGCGCCTGCACCGCAGTGGCATGGTCACGTCATCTGTCGATCGATTACCGTCGATCAATCAGGAGCAACCACTTCCCGGTATCTCTCTTGGTCTGGTCTCTCACTCGGACCTTTCCGGCATGAGTAACTCTACCGGCAGAGCTCCAAGATCATTGAGACACACAAGCCCCACCACGACGACAACGTGGAGATACAGCGGTGGGGGTAGTTTTTATTGTAAGCCGAAGCGAATCTTCGACAAGCCACCGCCACCGCTATCGAAATCGTAACGCTTCGTAGCGATTGTCACTTGTCGTCTTGGCCCTTGGTCCGCTCACAATTCTAACCTAAAAATACTTTGATATCTGTTTCTAGTCTCCTGGTACTTGTGAATATTTAGCGCTCATAATTACAGCTCCAAAAATACTTCAACATGTTACTGGTGTTTGCTGTATCTTTTGAATCTTAGGTGCTCACAATTCCAGCCTAAAAGTACTTAACTGAATATAACATTAATTGGAAACTTAAAATTTTTATGGAACAAATTGAATTTATAACTGTAAAGTCTTAAACGTACCGAAACGGTTATCGATACGATTAATCTTTCCAGTTAATTGGGAAAAATCAGTCGGTGCGCATAAACCCTCTGAAATTACAGATAGTGGTCAAACGCGTGCCTATCAATAGTAAAAAAAAAAAAAAAATTATAAAGCCAGGTTATTTTACTAGAACTGTTAAAATTAAAGTGCACCTATGGCTAAGTTTGTAGTTTATAAAATGCGTAGAAAAATAGTTTTCATCGCGTTTTACTTTGGAATAGCACTCACCAGCTTGGTTTATTGGAAACGTAAAACTGAATTCCACGAAATCATTCAGAAGAAGAAATTAATTAAATTCAAAGATGACTCTCTTCAACCAAATACGGTAAAAAGTCAAGCATATACAATAAAAAATGTTTCACTTCAACTATTCCCAGCGACATGTACAAGTAAGTTATATTAATTTTATATTGCCCATAAAACTCGTTAGAGAAAGTTATTTCAGTAGGTAAAGAAACTCAAAAATTCAGGCCTACATTTTTACCCACTATCTCACCTGATGGTAAGTGATGATGTGGTCGTATGTGGAACACGCTTGCTTACAAGTAAACTATTCACTCTTGACTTAAAGACTCCCAGGTTGTAGTTATCAGGAAACACAGACTTTTGCAGGGAATTCCACTCCATAGCTGTACGCACTATGAATGTGTTGCCAAATCGTTTTGTGCGTGTGGGTGGGATGTCCACCATGTACCGGTGGCGCATCGCCGCTAGTCTTGTGGTCCAGAGATGGAACGGGCTTGGCGGAATTAAATTATGCAATTCCGTCGCACATTCCCTAACAAAACTGACAGGCTAGCAAGTCGGCGTCTATGCTCAAAACTTTGGAGCTTAATCGCGACGAGCCTGTCATTGCCGTTTGCCGATGATCCTCTTGACTCGTTTCTCAATTGACTCAAGGGAATCAAGCTGGTATCTGGCAGATCCATCAAAGATGAGGGTATTCCGTACACCATCGCACTTGCGCTTGATAGAGTTTGAGCAGCTTCTTTGCAGCCACTTGAGCTTTTGCCTCTATAAAAGGGCTAAAATTGAGGGTAAATGTTAATGTAACCCCGAGAAGTTCAAATTGGTCGGTTATCGGCACGGTTGCAGCTCGGAAAGATGAAGCTGGGTGGAATTGGCTCCTTTTGGCGGAAAATAGACACGCGTGGGTGGGTCTTAGCAGCATTGAACATGACGCATGGGCATTGGCATCGCCCCATTCACAGACAGCCTGTTAGGACAAGTTCAATAGCTCAACCATAGACTCCCGGAGAGACCGGATCTGCGACCCACCAGCTCGTGCGTTCGACACGTATCTCTCAGTAACAGTGCTATTGTCTGCATACCCAAAGGAACCGGGTTTAAGCAGATCATTAATATTAATATGCAGCAAGAACAGTGTTGCCGAAAGCACCGACCCCTGAGGAACACCGGTATTAATATCCAGCAGTCCAGACAAGCATGACCACTCGAATAGACCGATCCCTCAGGAAATCTGCGATCCAATCACACAAACCGGCGGGCAGACCGAAGGAAGGAAGCTTACTAATAAGGCTATCGTGCCAGACCTTGTCGAAGGCCTTCGAGATGTCAAGGGAGACCGCTAGTGCCTCCCCGTGCTTCTCTATGGCCTCACTCCAGATGTGAATGGGATACGCTTGGCATGCCAGGAGTTTATGATTCCTGCGAGAGAGACTTTACCGAGATGGGTCTATAACTCGATGGGTCAGCTCGACTACCCCCTTCTTTGGCACGGGCTGCACGTTAGCTTGCTTCCAAGCCTTCGGTACTATTCCAGTCTCAAACGCACAAGTCTTCAGAACAATTGCCGGTATTCCGTCGTCGGAACCAATAGCTTTATCCACTTCTAGGTTACACAGTGGCCTGAGGACGTCCTTTTGATGAATGCGAATGTTCGACATAGTCGACTCACATCCATCAGGAGAAGCAGGTGTCCTCGCGCCACCTGGATACAGACGTGAAGATTCCGCAAACAAGTTCGCTTTCTCCTCAGCGGAGTGGGCCAGCAACCCGTCGGGTAATAGTAATAGATAATGGATAGTTTAACCATAGGACAATTAAATCGCCATAACGAAAGGGTGGCGACATCTGAGCTGAATAAATTGATTGTGGATTATAACCTTGACACAGGACTTGTTCAGGAACAATATCAAAACGCGCGGTTACGTCACGTGGTAGTTCAGCTAGACTGCAAGGCGCGAGCCGGAATTTATGTTGCGCGGTCTTCGAGCTTTACTGTAACATCTATATGTAATCTCATGACGCCCTATTGCGCCGTGGTGGAAGAATCATCGCCTAGGTTTATATATTACTACTGTATGTATACATAATCTCCGTCACGTCTTGCGGTCGCTCGCGGGCTGCAAAGTTAGTGGGTGCTGACGTAAATGCATCTTCTTCCCTGTGGTATGGTAAAGTTCGTGCCACTGATTCCGAACGACGTTGTGCTGTTGAAGATTTTATTGCTGAGATGAACTTATCAATTCATAACACCCCAGACGCACCACCTACCTTTTGTAGCCAAATGGGCGAATCTTGTATTGACGCCACACTTTCTTGCAGATATACGCTCGGATAGGTGGCATGTCCTTTCTGACGCGTCTTGTAGTGATTATCGCCTGATCGTGTACGAATTTGATCCTATGTTTACTCAAGGTTCGTCACACTTAATTGGAAAATTTTTAAGGGCGCGAATTGGGAATTCTTTAGCTCACTTTTTGCATGTCATGCCAAAGACTTCACTCGCAATGGACTATCAGCTGAAAAAAGTGCTGAGATAATATCAGACACCTTCACTTACTGTGCAGACATTATTGGTCGCGCATCTATGACCAATATTCGTAGATGTGATTGGTGGTATGACAACCTTGTTGAACAACGTAAAAGCTATCGTGTAGCGCACAGACAACTTAATAAGCTTAAAAAACGTAAGGTTTTAGAGTTGCCAAGTCACGCTACAGAGCCTCGGTTGAAAAATCTAAGGGTTTTAATCTAATTTACTCCGGAAAATTGTTCTAGAAACAACTGATGTTTTGCTTGATTCTGTTATACCAGACGATTCGTCGGTAAATGATAACGAATATTACCAACAGATCAGAGCGTGGGCTGCGGTGCCACCTGAATCACCGGAGTCAGACCTTCCATCCACTGACGAATTTATAAACGTTGTCAAGAGATTACCTCTCAAAAAATCCGGTGAAGATAAAATATATAATATAATGATTATAGAAGCTTGTAAAACAGCGGGCGACGCGATCTTATCAGTATTTTTGTTTATTTACAATCCCGCCGCACGTTCCCAACCACTGCAACTTCTGAGAGCCAGTGTCGGTTATATCTTATCAGTTTACAACCGATGCATTGCGGAAAGTATTTTTCCTTGAATTTGGCGACAAGGCTTTATACGCATTATTCCGAAGAGTGGCGATAAGCCCCCGGATGACCCTAAGTTCTACCGGCCCATAACAACCACTTCCATCTTTGGGAAAACTCTAAATTGTTAACTTATCGGAACATAAAGTGTGGTTGGAATCTTTCTCGACATAATTATCTGGCGCTTTTGATAACGCATGGTGGCCGATGCTACTAATTAAAGTGAAAACCCGTGGTTGCTACAAACCATCTATAATCTGATTCTTTCGTATTTTTAAACGGCTCCGCGAAACTCAAACTTGGACCTCATCATTCCATTTCTAAGTCTCTAACCTTGGTTTGTCCTCAGGGATCAGTTATCGGCCCATATGTATGGCATTTTGACTACGATGATTTCCTCGCGCTTCCGCTTCCATGCGGCTATTGATTAACCGGATACGCGGACGATGGTTACTGCTCATTGAGGCAAGCACTCGGGCTGGACTCGAGAACTTGGCTGACACATGTCTACGTTTAATATCTCAGTGGGGCGATCGAAACCGTCTGATTTGCACCGCATAAAACCTATCAACTTATTTTAAAAGGAAACCTAAAATCCTGACCTGGTATTAGATTTAATAACGTACCCGTTAAAAGAAAAGAATACGTGTGCTACCTCGGTATGCTACTAGAAAGGAACTTTTCATTTATTGATCATATAAAAACAATAGGTGAAAAGTCAAAAAAGAACTTCTGCGCCTTGACGAGAATATCAAAAGCTACTTGGGGTCTATCATTTCAAACCTTAAAAACTATTTATGGGGCTACTTACTTGGGTTGTATGTGTTTTTTTTTTCTATGGATGGGAAATCATCAAATGACTCCTCCCGCTCTGGGTAAAGCAAGAGGGAGTGTCAGACTCTTACTGACTAAAACCCATCCGTGTTCCACCTGGTGCCCTTTGTGTTCCAAGGCTACGGCACCCCTTTCGAACAGATTCCGCAGCCCCAGCAGGCACCTGCCCTAGCGGGCCCCGTCTTTCACGCTGACATCTCTTTGAGGCGCGCTGGGATCGCAGCGCGCCGCCGACCCGGGCCCAGTTCTGATCAGATGGCGAGCCACCCACTGCTCGCCGACCGCAGGCCCGCGCCTACGGCGGGCTGGGTTGTATGTGCTACGGGGCACCTGTCTGGGCTGACAGGGCCACCATAGGGGCGGTACGACGTAAATTGCTGCAAAGCCAGCGTTTGGCTTTGATATTCTTATGCAAGGCGTATAGGACGGTTAGTACTGAACCCTTACCGGCGCTGGCGGGTGTTCTCCCAGTCGATCTAGAAGTGCAGCGGCGCACTATGGAAAATAAAGGTCTGTTCCTGATTAATTAAAAACCAATAACTTTTAAATATAAAATAGTGTATACCTATGGCTTCAAATGAAATGTAATTTATTATGATTGAATACCTTACATGAAAAGGTTTTCATGTAAGGTATTCAATCATAATAAATTGAAAAATGAAAACCTTACATTAAAAAATAAAACAAATTAAAAATTATCAAAAATATCCAATATTTATTTTTTAACAATGAATACTATTATTTTAATGTTTACAAAAACTAAATATCATAGAGTACATCAAAAAACAAATCAATTTAAATCATAAAACATTTAAAAATAATGCAGTGATTAAAATTAATTCATTTTCACAGATTAATTCATCATCTGACTAGCCTTTTCCCAACTATATTGGGGTCGGCTTCCAGTCAAACCGGATTTAGATGAATACCAGTATTTTACGCGGAGTGGCTGCCTACCAGACCTCCACAACCCATTGGGTAATACGGTACTTCATGGCAAGACTGGAGTCAGATTAACTGGCTTCTGACTATCCGTAACGACTGCCAAAGATCTCAAATGACAGCCGGGACCAACAGCTTAACGTGCTTTCCAAGGCCTAGAGGAAACTCGGTATGTTAAGATGGTCACCCATCCACGGACCAACCTTGGCAACCGTTGCTTAACCTTGAAGATCGACCCGTGCGACTGTTATAATCTAGCCACGAGCTCCTCAACACAGATTAATTAATTAATTGTAATGTTTACTAAATGTTACGTTATTTACACTTGATGAACTTCGGGATCTAAAATTAATTCGTTTACTTTCAAAAGATCTAAGGTGTCTTCATCAAGTTCCTTCACATTTTTAGTTTCCGGTTTTCTAATTCTGGTTATTTAAGGATCTGAAGTATAAAGAAGAGTATGAAATACATCTTCGTTTGTAGCGGATCTTGAGCATTTTCTAGCATGATGTAGACGATTTTTTTTATAATCCTTGTTACCAGATTCTTGTGCATCTTCCGAAAGTTGACCAATAGGAAGTTGTACCGGATGGTACACCACTGTTGCTGGGATTGGTGGAGAAAGTGTATTTAAAGACTGCAATCTTCAGAAAATATTTATTTGTGCTATATTATATTTATATGATACTACTGTACTGTGCTATATGTACAATTAGAAAGCGTATATAACAAACGTAGTGATCGCTATGATGTCTTCGAACGAACTGTACTGTATGGTGTCTCCAAACGAACTTTTTTTTTTTTTTGTCGATGGCCACTCGCAGTTTCAACCCTAGAGGGTTGTCAACTACTGAACCGGACTTGCCTGTGTGGGCCTCTAGAATTTAAGGCCCCCAGCCGAGGCTACAAAATTTATATATATTAAAACTCCGTTCGCTGAGGGCACCCCCTGTGGGGTACGGACCTCGGCTCAGCGGCGTCGTTTAGGGGGGGGCAGCAAGAGACTGGCTGGGTCATGTCATTATTTAGGGAGATATTTGTCACTACTGGCTCAGTTTCGCGGGCTGGCTCGTTTGGCAAAAAACGGGGGGGAGCGTTACTGGGACGACGCGACGGACCTCGGCGGCGAGGTCGGAATACGGATCGCGGTCTGTATTTGTGTTTCTTGCGAGTGCTGGTTTCCCTACAGCTTTCTTGAAGGAAAGGACGGTGATTGGGTCGTCAGGGTCGACGAGGGTATGCCGAGGACGGCGAATCTTACTAATCTTGGAGGGAGCGTATCGGGTAGCCGATACGATTAAGGGATTCTGGTGCTTTTCTGCAGATTCGATGAAGTGCTTAGTAAGACGCTTCATGAATTGCTTGATGGTTGGGACTTTGAGGTCGACAGTAGTCGGTCATTCCTAACGAACCACGGTGCACCCGTGGCCTTTCGGAGAAAACGGTTTTGGATGGTCTGCATCCTATGGATATGTCGATCCTTTGTGTGTGCGAAGACGGCACACGCATAGGTCATTATCGGACGTATGCACGTGGTATAGATGCGCAGTTTGCATTTAAGGGATAGCTTGCTGCGTGCATTCAGCATGGGATGAAGCCTACCGAGAGCGAAAGCAGCACGCGAACGTACCGCCTTTATGTGCTCGCCAAAGGTGAGGTTTTGGTCAAGGATCACTCCTAGATATTTGGCTTGCTTCTCCCAAGGGATCGGCTTGTCAAACATGGTGATCGGACTAATGCCCTGCTCGAGAATAAATACAGGCTTTTATACTCGACAAACCAAACAAAAACATTCTGGAACGTAAGTCATAAAATGCTTCTAAAGTTATACAAAAAAAAGTAATAAATCATTTTAACAATAGGCGGTAAGTCATTACAATGGTCTCCTTTCGGCTTCGTCAAAGGTGCCGCCTAGCGTTCAATATAGAGTTGTGCCGACAAAGAAAACGATAACAATAGGTGGTAAGTAATTACAATGTTCGCCTTTCGGCTTCGTCAAAGGTGCCGCCTAGCGGGCAAATATACAGTAGTGCCGACAAAGAAAACGATAGGTAACAAAGATTCGAACAATAGGCGGTAAGTTCATACGACGCGCTCTACCGCGTGTCGGCAAATTACAAACGATCAGTCGGCGAGGCTCTCGGCTCGGTTGACTCGGTCACGTGGCGGCAAACAAAGAATCAAGCCACGTGCGGTGAAGTCAAAGGCGCCGCTTGCGAGTACAAACTTGTTTACGAGCGGCGCATCGAGAGTTTTCTGTGATGCCGCGTCGTAAGTACCTACTTACAAATAGGAACTGTCTCGAATATTTGCCTATTATTACGCACTATTAAATTCTTAACTATAAATATTAGTTTACAGTTATTTTGACACTTAATCACTCTTATAATTATCACTGTACACTGTTGCTGTCCCGCACATTACTCCCGCCGTGCAACCGCGTTGCATAATTTTCGGTGCGGGCTCGACGTCTGTAGACAGGGGCAGGACCTGCAGTGCGCCTCACTGGCTGGCGTAGCACTCCTCCCTGGGTTTGCTCGTTCCTTGTTCATACGACGGTGTACGGCTGGCCATCGTCCATGTGGCTCCCGCCGGTAATGGAGCTCGGGAAGGTGCGGTGACGATGCGAGCGAGCTTCTGTGCCGCTCGCCAACTGTATTGTTTGACGTCGTCCTGTGCGGTTCATGTGCCTGCTTGCGGCACTTGCGCTGGTCCCCCAACAGAAAGTAGTTGGAGTCAGAGCCTCCGAATCTTCTGTGCTGCTGATTAAGTGTGTCAGCGGGCATCTGTCGACTGTGTACTCGGCTAGTAAACTGGTGAGCACTTCTACTGTTGGTCGCTGTAGTTGCCTGCTGATTAGCTGAGGCATTCGTCTTCCTCCAGTCTGGATCTACTTCTTTATTCTTCTTTGACCTACTGTAATTGATGCTCTGTTTAGCAAGTTTACAAGCTTGGCTAATTTGAAGAACTTGCGCTGTCAAATAGCTTTGCCGGTTCCAGTTGGAGTATCTACAGGTATCTGATGAACCTTCTGCTGGCTTCAATCTTCTGTTATTGTTGGCAATGACTTGGTGTATTTTCTCTTCACCAGATAAGCCTTCTGTTGCATTGAATAACTTAGGACCTTTCTGTTTCGGAGCTGGTTCAGCGTAACCATTTCTGATGTCTGGTTTCTGCGGGATGTTTCTTCTTGCGTTGTGGACCACGTTTATATTCGGTTTTGGCTTCGCCTTGATACAAGATACGAAGTCAATGTGGTGCCCGAAGTTTTCTGTCTCATGCTTTCCGTGGAGTACCCAACCTAGTGGCGTGAGGGATGCCACTGGCTGGTTCTTTTCTCCTCTTCTAAGTTCTGAAGCCACCAAGAGATGCCAGTTGTCTTGGCCTATTAGTACGTGTGGCTTCGCTTCAGCATACGTGAGGTGGTCGCGAATATCTAGTAGATGCTTACAACATTCAACCAATTCTCTTGGTACCTGTTGGGTCGGGACTTGTAGGTTCTTTACTGTGCATGCTTGCACTTGCTCTGTGCGATTATTGAGTCCTTTCAACTCGATGGTGACTCTTCTTGAGGCCGATTCTGAGGACTTCATACCATTGATGGTTTCCATCTTTAATGGATCTATGGGACCTGTTGCTCCGATGCTCTTGGCTACACTATCGTCGACTAGTGTGACCGTTGATCCGTCGTCCAATAACGCGAAGGTGTCAACTGCTCCTCTAGGACCCTTTACTTTTATCGGCAGGATCTTCAGACACGACTGCTTCCTTTCTATTGTCCTAGCTGTGGTGATGACTTCTGTTGCTTCTTTGTCTTCTTTTATTTCTGTATTTTCTGTCTTCTTGGTGAAGTGTAGCAATCTATTGTGTGAATATTTACAACTGTTGACCCCGCATGGCCTGGCTCGGCAACTATGAGTCTTGCACCTGTATCGAAGACATCTGAAGCATAGGCGTTTGGACTTTGCTATATCCCATCTTCCATTTATATCACACTTTTTAAATTTCTCGCAGTCTGTAGTGGTGTGACCTGTTTCTTCACATACAGGACACTTTGGCGCGTTTTTCTTCTCTGTGACGTTGGCGACTTTATGAATCTGCTTTTCTGGAGTGGCTGTTACTTGTTCAGGTAAAGCATACGGTCCACATAGCTCCGCTTCTCTTTTGAGGAACTTTTCCATCTTCACAAGATCTGGATCTTCGTTTGGTTGCATTGCCGAAAAGTCATAATATCTATAGCGAAGCGTTGGTGTCAGCTTGTTCACAACTGTTCTCGAGAGTTCCGGGTTATACAAATAATTCTTGCAGTTGAGTGTCTTTAAAGTTGCCACGGCATTGGAGACCTTCGTAGCAAAGATGCAGATGTCCCTTGGTGAGTCAGATAGGCGTGGCAATTCGCGCAGTGCCTCCATTTCCATTATTGCGATGGATTCTGGTCTTCCAAATCTTGACTCCAAAGACTTCATGACTTCTGCTGGATGTGTATTGGCGATCAGTAAACCTTCAACTGCTTCTTTTGCTTTTCCTTTGAGGTTTCTTCTTAGTCGATTCATATTTTCAATTGCTGTGAACAAGCTTTCTGTTTCGTAATAGGCGGCGCGGAACGGTAGCCATTCTTGATAAGAGCCAGAAAAGAAGGGCAGTTCGATGTACTTCGGTCGCTGAGCTGTATTGACGGCGTGCGTGATGGCTTCTGCGAGTGCGGTGAGGTCAGGTTTATCTCCCGCCGGTGACTGCTGTAGTCGATGAGAAGCTTGAGGATGGTTTTCTGTATCTGCTGGGATCATGTCTTTCATGTGTTTAGTGTGCACGGGACTGTCAGCTTGATTCTCCAGCCAGCTGTCTACTCTTCGGTTCACTTCTTCCTTGGAGTAGATGGAGACATCATCTTCTTCATCATCTTCTGTGTCTTCAGTTTCCAGTGCAGCGAGGCGCGCTGCAGCCAGTTCTACTTGAAGACGTAATAATTCTTCTTTAGCTTTCGCTATTTTGTACGCTTTCGACTTGCTGTTGGTGGATCTTGTCCGTCCTTCTTTCTTACAAAGGAGCTCGAAGTCCTGATGTCTGCTCGGCAGTGGCAGACCGGTGGTGGTATTCTTGACTCGCTTCACTGTAGAGGCTTCTGTATGCTGGCGAGTTTCTGTATAATTGGTGACAGCTGCAGACGGCTTCATCGATGGTTTTGCGGTCGTGTCGACAGGAAGTGATTTTATAACGGAGGTCGTCACGGAGTGGGCGGCGGTGGTCGTCACGGAGTGGGCGGCGGCGGTGATGGATAAAGCTGTGGCTAGGGACGCTGTGTTCGGTAGGGTTCCAGTAAATTACTTGGTGCCCGTGGCTGTGGCTGTCCCCGAGGCTGCTGAGCTACCCGTGGCGAAGGTGCCGGTCTCCATGGTATTCGGCTCCGAGGTGGCGGCGATGTCTTCTGACGACGACGGCTTCTGTTCTCTGGCGAGCATGCGTCCTTTTCCTTGGGAGCGTGTAACTGGCATGCTTGATCGTTGTTTTCAATAGGTGCAATCTTCAAATGGCGGCGGCTCCACAAATCCGGCTCGAAGACCATTAAATGTACCGGATGGCACACCACTGTTGCTGGGATTGGTGGAGAAAGTGTATTTAAAGACTGCAATCTTCAGAAAATATTTATTTGTGCTGCGACTGTACCGATCTGATTATATGATACCACTGTACTGTGCTATATGTACAATTAGAAAGCGTATATAACAAACGTAGTGATCGCTATGATGTCTTCGAACGAACTGTACTGTATGGTGTCTCCAAACGAACTGCCCTGCTCGAGAATAAATACAGGCTTTTATACTCGACAAACCAAACAAAAACATTCTGGAACGTAAGTCATAAAATGCTTCTAAACTTATACAAAAAAAAGTAATAAATCATTTTAATAGGCGGTAAGTCATTACAATGGTCTCCTTTCGGCTTCGTCAAAGGTGCCGCCTAGCGTTCAATATAGAGTTGTGCCGACATTGAAAATGATAACAATAGGTGGTAAGTAATTACAATGTTCGCCTTTCGGCTTCGTCAAAGGTGCCGCCTAGCGGGCAAATATACAGTAGTGCCGACAAAGAAAACGATAACAAAGATTCGAACAATAGGCGGTAAGTTCATACGACGCGCTCTACCGCGTGTCGGCAAATTACAAACGATCAGTCGGCGAGGCTCTCGGCTCGGTTGACTCGGTCACGTGGCGGCAAACAAAGAATCAAGCCACGTGCGGTGAAGTCAAAGGCGCCGCTTGCGAGTACAAACTTGTTTACGAGCGGCGCATCGAGAGTTTTCTGTGATGCCACGTCGTAAGTACCTACTTACAAATAGGAACTGTCTCGAATATTTGCCTATTATTACGCACCATTAAATTCTTAACTATAATTATTAGTTTACAGTTATTTTGACACTTAATCACTCTTATAATTATCACTGTACACTGTTGCTGTCCCGCACAGAAGTAGGTACTGTTAAATGCTTTATGACACTTTCTCCATGAATCAAATTTTGTGAACTGAAGATGGCATGTAGTATAATTCATAATTGCTCACATAGATCCTGGCAGTCTCCATAGCATATCTGCCAATTTTTTCAGCATTTATCATTACACCCGATGAAAGAGCTTTCAGAATTAAGTATATAAAGTCGTTCAATCAAATTTGTATCCTCTCCTGTAATTTCAGCAGAGCATTGTGAAAAAATCTTCTGGCAGTATTGCCGACATTAGAACCTACCACTTACTTGTCTTGGTTTGTCGATGATCAATCCTAGCTCTTCACAGAAACGCCTTTTCACTTCAGTTGTAGGTTTTGCTGCCTGAAATCAGAGAGCAAAACGCGATTTTGCTCACTGAGTGAGACCAAGTACCTTTTTTTTTTGCACCCCACCTACGCCCATCGACTTCCAACGACGCACAGAAAGCCGATCAGGAGTCACCAACGTTCACCGTTGTTCCTTCTCAATTCGCCACCGAAACAGAAACCTTAACCTCAGATAATCAAACTCAACTCAATGCAACTATAACGTTGCCAAATAAATCTCTTACTTTTAATTTGCAGAATTGTAGTAATTTTACTTTTAACTTTTAAAATGTTCCATTTTATTGAATTGGTACCCCTATCGACAATGTAAATTATTTTGATTCACAATAAATAGTTATATCAATCTATACCTGGTTATTATTTTTTCTCCTAAAGTGTTCTCGCTGCTGAAGTGAAAAGTTATGTGTGTTACTTGAAGCAAAGTTTTGTGCATCTCGTGCCTTTGAATCCCTCGCCACTCTCGGGATTCATAATCAGGACTTGCAGCAAAACACGACTTTGTTCTCTTGTTGCACAAATAACTATAGTTAGTACGAAATTCTGAACATGTTTTTCTTTGAGGTCGAATTCAAAATCGGAAGTTCGAAAGGGCTGGTCTTTGTCTCTCTCTCTTTCTAATAGCGGGAAAGAGATAAAGTGTGAATGTTTCGAATTGTACAATTAACCCAAAGCGGAATAAGATATTCGCGACATTCTGAAAAAAAAAAGTTATTATTTTGTCTCACTCAGCTGATTGTGTGAGAAGGCTATGTGGAGTGGCTGACGTCATCGCGCTGCAGGAAACTAGCTGTTACCTCATGTTTTCCTTACTTGGGCACATTACACGATGACTTCGCGTATACCGGAGAATCTGCAGCTGTTGATGTGTCTGCCGGAGTACTCGTTTACAGACTCTACGGAGGACTTGCCTTATTGTGGAGGAAGTCGGCTTTCTCAAAGGTGTCAGTGGTGTCGTGTAATCGTTTAGTTGCTATTAGAATCGGTCACGCAGATCGTTCTATGTTAATTTTCTCGGTTTATATGCCTACTGACTCGAGTGATAATATAATTGAATTTACTACTTGTTTGAGTGAGATTATCGCGATTACTGAAAACAGTGACACGGAAACTGTGTGCATATTAGGAGACTTTAAGAAGGCGATTGGCACACTGCACCGCATCACGCAGCGTAGCGCGGGAGTGCGTGACCATAGATATAAGTGGCGTGATCTCAGGTTACTTGGAAGTATCTGTCTTCGTATTGAAAACACGCGTAATACAACACACTGATAACGTGTTCACGCGCGGTTTTTGACTTCGTCGCCACGCACCCCGCAGCGTGTAGCGGGGCAGTGTTTGAATCGCCTAACGCTCACCCGGGTGAACGTTTTGCGAATGAACTGTCAACCGTGTGTATGGACTGGAGCAATCGTGGTCATGTGTAGACAGGGAATTGTTACCGAGTGATACGTTTACTTTTAAGAGTACCTACAGTTAATGGTGCGCTGTGCTGGTTAGATCATTGTGTGGTGAGTAGTGCAGCGAGACATTTAGTAATTAAAGCGAGGGTTTTGTATGATTTTCACTCGTCGGACCACATTCCTTTGCTTATTGAGTGCAATATAAATTTAATAATACCTAAACTTTTGTCATGCAAAATTAAGATTAAGTAGTACCTAGATTTTCCTACGGGATTTTGTAATTGTTCGCGTGGGATGTGCTCTGATACTAGTTACCACAGACTGTTAGATGAGTAAGTACGATACCGTTATAAGTATTTTGAAAGAAGTTGCAGTTAGTACGTATGTTGCTTCTGATAACATGCGCTGTAAAAGAAAATATGTGGTTGGTTGGAATGTGCACGTGCGGGATGCTCACAGGGAGGCTCGCATGCATTAGGTATCAGACGTGGTTGCTACATAATAAACCAACATCGGGTTATACGAATATTTACACAAATATGTGTAAATCTTTTTTTTTTTTGTTTTAAGGATGGGAAATCATCAAATGACTCCTCCCGCTCTGGGTGAAGCAAGAGGGAGTGTCAGACTCTTACTGACTAAAACCCATCCGTGTTCCTCCTGGTGCCCTTTGCATTCCAAGGCTACGGCACCTCTTTCGAACAGATTCCGCAGCCCCAGCAGGCACCTGCCCTAGCGGGCCCCGTCTTCCACGCTGACATCTCTTTGAGGCGCGCTGGGATCGCAGCGCGCCGCCGACCCGGGCCTAGTTCTGATCAGACGGCGAGCCACCCACTGCTCGCCGTCCGCAGGCCCGCGCCTACGGCGGCCGGGAATCGTCCTGCGACTCCCGACGCCTGTGGCGTCTTCGTCTGTTGCGGCGACTGGGACGTGAGGTTTCCCTCTCTCTCACACGTTCGGTCTCCTCCTTTGCTAGCATTACTGCTTCGCAGAAGGAGGTGATCGCTTCCCATGCCTCCTCGCTCCGGACCAAAGATTGAACAAAGGCCGGTCGCGAGAGGTCACCGCCGCCGATCGCCTCGACGAGGACCCGGCGTTGCTCCGCCCAAGCAGGGCAAACCTCCACCGTATGCTCCACCGTGTCCTCCGGGCGATCCTCACAGTGATGACACCCGGGCGCGTCCTCCCGCCGAATCCGAAACAGGTATCTCCCGAAACAACCGTGTCCGGTGAGTACCTGTGTCAGGCGGAAGGTGAGGACGCCGTGGCGCCGCTCCAGCCACTCCTCAAAGAGGGGACTTATCGCCTGGATTGTTGTGTGCCCAGCGCTGGGTTGCGACAGTCGCTGTCTCCATACCGCCATGAGATCCTGCCGGAGCTCCGTCCGCCTTGCTGCGATTTGCCGCGGCAGAGGTGTCTCGCCCCGGCGTTGCGCCTCCACGCGCCACTCGTAAATGTGCGCGAGGGCTCTCGCCTCCAGATCCCATGGTGGCAGTCCGGCAAGGAGGCTCGCCACCTCGCCAGAGACCGTGCGGTATCCCCGGGCCAGCCGGATGGCCATGACCCTCTGAGACGCGTTGAGGTAACGGGCAGGTCGCTTCCTCAAAGTAGGCGCCCATACCGGCGCCCCATAAAGGGCCATGGACCGCACGACCCCCCGTAAAGCTTCCGGCAGGAGGCATTTGGACCCCCTTGATTGGGCAGAAGCCTCTTGACGGCAGCCCCGGCTAGTCCCAGTCTGGAAGCCAAACGTCGGAAGTGTTCAACGAAGTTCCATCGGCTGTCAAGGACGAGACCTAGATACGTCATCGTCGACCCGACGCCGATGTGAACCCCTCCCACCATTATTTGAGATCCCGATGGTGGCCTGTTCCGAGAACCATGGAAGCACATGGCTTCGGACTTGTGCAAGGCCACCTCGAGACCCAACTGCCGGATCCTCTCAACGACTATCGCAACCCCGCGTGTCATAGCGTCGGTCGCCGCCTTGTGCGACCTCCCCTGCGCCAGGACCAGCGTATCGTCAGCATAGCAGACAACGTTGACGCCGCCAGGGAGGTCGGCGCGCAGCACCCAATCGTAGCCGATGTCCCACAGAAGCGGCCTCAGAACGGAACCCTGTGGAACACCGCACGACATCTCTCGCCGGTTCCACTCTCTCAGGTGACCGGGGTAGATGACGGCTCTGTCCGTCAAGTAAGCCTCAACTACGCGACGGAGGTAGTTCGGCACCCGGTGATACCGGAGTGCCTCCCTGATGCAACTCCAAGGCAGGGTGTTAAAGGCATTGGCGATGTCTAGACACACAGCCAAGACGACCCCGCCCCGGGAAACCGCGTCCCCCGTCGAGAGGGCTCTCACGCGCATGATGGCGTCCACCGTCGAGCGTCCCGTGCGGAAAACGAACTGGTTTTCCGCCAGATCCGGCCCCACCCTCACTAGGTGCTCGACGAGGCGGTTTGCAATTACTCTTTCAAAGAGCTTGCCCACCTCATCGAGCAGCACGATGGGCCGGTAAGCGGACGGAGAGTCCGCGGGGCGCCCCGGCTTCTTAATGAGGACCAGTTTCCCCGTCTTCCAACGAAGTGGGAACTGGCTCCTCTCCAAGCATGCGCTTAGGAACCCTCTTAGTCGAGACCCAAGAGCCTCCAAGGCCAGGACCTAAGCTTTTCCAGGTAAGCCGTCGGGTCCTGGGGCGGTATTTTTGGCCTTCAGCCTATTAACCGCCACTCTCAGGTCTATCTCAGTCACCTCAGGGGCATCGTCATCGTCATCATCAATGCAGTCCGCATCGGGCACCGCAGGTGGCGGAGCCATAGGCGGGGGAGTATGCTCCCCTCGCGAGAGGAATAGAGCGCTCACCACGTCCTCCACCAGCTGGGGCCGGAGACTCTGCGTCAAGGGGGGGGCCCAGGTGCGGAGCTTATTCCGCACCATTTTGTAGGGTCTACCCCACGGGTCCCCGTTCAGAGACTCCAGCATCTCCTTGCGAGCCAGATCCTTGGCCTGCAGGATCCCTGCTTTGAGGGCGGCCTTCGCCACTTTGTAGCTCGTATTATTATTTATCTTTTATATCATATAGTATGTATTAGTATGTTAATTATGTATTGTATGTTATATTTAATATGTATAGTTTTTATTTTAGCTACTGTTACACACTATGTCTACATCTCTTTTTACTCTACTCTCCTTTCGCAGGTATGCTGGAAGAGATTTCTTTTGAAATAAGCATCACCTTTGTACTTATTTTTCTGTTTCTTTCTTCTTATCCTATTAAATGTGTGTACATAAATTGTTAAATAAATAAATAAAATAAATAAATAGCTCCGCCTCTCTGACCTGCGCATCTGGAGGGCGGATGCGGAGTCTGCGGTGCCTGGTGTACTGGCGCCGTGCGGCAACGCATGCCTGACGCAGCGTCGCCAGCTCTTGCGACCACCAGTACACCTGGCGGCGGGCGCGTCCTTGCTTAACCCGGGGCATTGCCACATCACAAATATCGGACATGGCCTCCCGGAACCACTCCGCTTCGTCGTTGATGTCAGCAGGCCTGTCCGGAGGTGACACCCAGGCCTGCACGATCGAAGCTTCCAGGAGGAGCTCCCGGTCCAGCTGCTTCAGCGCCCACCGCGGTCCACTCGGGGCCTGCCGGACTGGCACGGTTGAGGTCTGGGTGGAGACGTTAAACCGGATATACCGGTGATCGGAATAGGTCTCCACCTCCTCTAATACGCGCCAGTCAATGACACGCGGTGACAGAGCAGGGCTGGCGAACCACATGTCCACCACAGACTCCCCCTGCATCCGCACACACGTGGGGACAGAACCCCGGTTTAGGACGACCAGGCCTGCCTCCAGAGCCCAGTCCTCCACCATCCTGCCCCGCGTATCCGTATAACGGGAACCCCAAGCCAAGTGGCATTGATGTCCCCGAGAACGAGTACGGGGAGGGAACGACACCCGGCGACGACGACGCCCAACTCCGTTTTGGAACTCAGCGAGAGTTCGGTTCGGGGAGAAATACACTCCTACCACGACAATCTCCCCGAACCGTGCTGCTACGCACCCCTGTCCTCTCCTGACGCTTTCGAGGGATGGGGTACCGGCAGCGGCCGACGAAATTAGGGCCACTGAGCCGTTCAGGTCCTCCACCCAGTCATCCCTGGGCGGGACAAAGTAGGGCTCAGCGACCACGGCGATGTTAATCAACCACTGTGCCATGCTCGGGACCAACAGGTCTTGAGCGGCGGCGCAGTGGTTGATGTTCGCCTGAAGGAAGCGTAATGGAGCCGTTATTGGCACTCCATTTCTGCTTCCTCCTGAGTCCCTTGTGACTCACTCGCGACAACCGAAGCGAATTCGGTGGCAGTGACGGCGGTGGTGGTCGCGGCAGCGGCGGCAGGGACGGCGGCGGCGGCAGGGACGACGGTGGTGGAGGGCTTCTTTTTGCCCCCGGCTTTGGCGGGTGGGACGCAGGCTTTGCCCCCAACCCAGTGATTGGCCGGCTTGCCAGCTGCCGCACATACAACGCAGTGCGGCTTGGCATTACACGAGCCGGCCTTGTGTCCGGGCTGACCACAGCGAAAACAAAGATCGCTGCGGTCCACCTCCGAGGTGCACTGGACTCCCACATGGTTGCCCACTTGGCAGCGGAAGCACCTCAGAGGTCTGGGTTCCAGCAGTTTGACCTGCGCAGATACCCAGCCCACCAGGAGTCTTCGGCCCTCCGAAATTTTCTTGCCCACCGTCACGGGGCAGCTCACCACGACGGTTCCCATGCCCGTGTGGTCAGGACGTATGGTGCCTGCCTTCACCTGCTCGGCAGAGCATCCCCCAGTCCTGACGACGGCGGCCACCACCTCCTCCTCCGTGACGGAGTCGTCCAGGCCTATAATGCGTATATATCAACGCACTTGGTGGGCCTGGACACTCGGACCTCGTCCGCATTTAAGGACACTCTAAGCCTTTCAGCCAGAGCGTCAGCGGTCGGGCCACTGGCTGCACCGGGGATCTCCAACATCCGGGCCCAGTCATGGTCACCCTGTGTCGGAGGCCCCCAGTAATGCCGAGCTCCTGAAGGTTCACCGCCTCCTTTGCCTTTACGAGCACTTGGCTGTACGTCACGCCCTTCTTCTCCGCGTCCGGCACTCCGGCTGTAGTGTGATCACTACAGCTGCGGTTTTTGGGGCACGGAGCCTGGCTGCGACGCTTCGCTCTTTTTGTCGCCGCCTCCTCTTGCGTTTTTTGGCCGCCCTGGTTGCCTTTCTCGCCTTCTTCAACTCTCCAGCTATTTTCCATCCAGCTTCGGCCGCAGGAGAGTTTGAAGACAGAGGCGCCTGCTGCACAGCTGGAGCTGGAGCTCGCGCTGCCTGTGCAGCCATCCCACCTTTCTTCAGCTTGGTCTTTGCCAATCCAGCCCGTCGGTTGGCCTGACCAGATGACCCCGGTTTGGCAGCCACGGTTGCCGCATACGAGGCCGCCTTCTGTTTTTTATGCGATAAAAATCGATTATACCTACACAATAAATAGATTCTATGAAACCGGTTAAACTGTAATTGTAATACATAAAATACGCCTCTACTGAGTGATTGCCAGAAATGCCTTGCCAGACAACGCACCGCCGAAACTACTGGTCGTAGAACGCTGATATTTGGCATGTAGGTTCCTTAGGGAGTGAATTTCCCGATATTCCTACAGGAATGGGAAAAAACGGTATATGCGTGTACGAAGTCGCGGGCAAAAGCTAGTTAGTGAATAAGTCGTTGGAATACCTAATATATAAATAAATAAATTTCAGCAATCCCGATCCCTTTGCTATCATTTATTGAAGAGTTCCGTTGCCTACCTCCGAAGTTCTTCACCAAACTGAAACGGAACCAGTCCTGGAAAATACTCATTCAAACAAAAAAAGAATCATCCAAATCGGCTAACAATTGGCTAAAGTATCGCTGAACAAACATTTTTCATGGGATCTCATCATCAGATCCTGTTTTATACAATACATTACTTATTATTATTTATTTATACATTTATTTTTTTAATCATCCTTTCATATTGCTGAGCTGATGGTGAAAGCACCATCAGCTCAGCAATATGAAATGATGATTACCAGTCAAAAATATCTGAATTGCGTTAGAAAATTCATGAAAAACATTGTATATGCCTATACAATTTGAGGGTTGCCCTCGATTTTCGTGGGATCCCATCATCAGATTCTGACATGGTGACAATGGGACCAATCGAGAAGTATTGAAGTATTAAGTATTTATTATTAGTATTTCCTTTGTTTTTGGAAGTCGGTTGTATTTTTTGTTAAAAAGTTTTTTATTAATGAGACTGTGTTTGAGTGCTAGTTTTTGATGTATGATGTTAGCAATTCTCGGTTGTGTCTGTGAGTGTAGTCTGTCTGTGTGAAGGTTGAGCATGCTCCGGTTATATGTTGAATAGTTTCTGATTAAACATGACCTGCGGCATTTTTCACAAATCTTAATAGTATCTTGAGTCTTTAATAATTAATTTTCTGTAGTTTATGGTGTTAATAATTTGGTCTTGTGTGGCTATCATGAAGCTTTCAGTTTCTAGGGATAGGTTAGGTTTTAGCCACTTATTAGACGCAGCTAAATTAACGTGGGTTTGTTCGAAATCATGAGGGTGCCTACCGTGGAGACCTACTTTCTTTTTCCAGTTTTCTAAGTTTTGTTTCTGGGGGTCAGTGTCGTTTGTGTCTTGTTAAATTTGTTCACTTAAGTTCAGCGGGGTATAGTTAAATCAGTATAAGTTATAGCTTTGTGTATGTCACTTGTGCGAGATTTTAAGTAGAAAAACGTTTTTAGCCTTGCGGTTTGTTTCTGCCATAGGTGACGGATATCGATTAGACCTCTCCCTCCATTTTGTCTTTTAATAGTGAGCCGTTCAATCGCAGATTTAGGTTGTAGGTTGTTGTGTTTAGTTAGTGTTGTGCGTGTGATTCTTTCTAACTGCTCGATATCTGTTTTTGACCATTTAACTACTCCGAATGGGTTGGTCAATATTGGTTATTACTATTATTTAAAAACTTTACGCACAATAGTTTCGGAGATAAGGGGGGAGGAGTGGACATTTTTGGTGCAAAAACTACCAGACGTGGATTTTAAAGACACCCAGTTACCGGAAATCCTAGACAAAAGGCAGAGTATTAAAGTGTTCGAGCTTACTTTGTTTGCTTTTGCTGTGTGTTCTAATCATATCTCACCTTTTCTGTACCTAATGGATAGGGGGCACCACAGGCGTGGGTTGCTTAGGGCATCAAGAAGTCTTAAGGTGGATACTCCAGAGTAGCCCGCGAAATTCAAATATTTTTATGTTTTTTGCAATTTGCCGGTCAGTGTGAAGCTGTATGTGGACCAAATGCGTTCCGCGACCGTAACGCGTATTTATCTAAAGAATTATAACCATTTTAATCATCAATATAGCCCTCTAAGTTCATGTAGTTTGAAAGAATGAATATTTCAGAAATCCAATCACAGGTGATGTTTACCTTTTGACTCAGCATTTTAGCTTCGCAGGATGCTGTGGCTCCATGCAGATTATGTATAGGAGTATAGGCGTGGCAAATATAGTTGTCCGCCGACATTGTTGTACATTGATGAAGATCCGCCTCTTCGAACTGTATGTAGGTATTTTTCACGAAGTTCACTCCGATGTAGTTTGTTGTTATCGCTACCACCTGACACTGATTCGGTGTGTGTTGTCTAAGTATAGGTATATTGCGATATAATGTATACTCGTCGTCACTTAGTAAAGGGATATGCAGTTCAAATAGTAGGTATTGTTCAGTGAGCCGAGCTTTGACGTAAATAAGCTTGTAAATGTTTTGCATGCCCGCTCCATTGGTGTCTTTTACAGGTAATGTTAATCTTTTCGAGATGATGCCTGCAATGTAATTGAGTTGCTCCGACAGTTGATCCGGTGTAAATAACTTCATATCGAGGTTACCTCTGTAGATATCAGTCAATGCGTCTAGCAGCATTTGTTGATTACTCCTCAATACATCGATTAGTAAGCTAGCTGTTAACGCTCCAGAGTTGACGTCATTCATTGTTTTCATTATTTGAAATCTGTTTTCTAGAACTGCTGTATTATGTTTTGTTTCGATCATGAATCGCTGAATGGTTTCCAATTGCGTTTTTACAAAGTCTTCATTTTTCTTTATTATACTGTCTTCTGCCTCTATAATGAGCGTTTGATTCTGTATCAGCTGTAGTAAATATTGCTCGTTCGTTTTGATTTTCTGTATGTCCTGAGCGTACTTTTCAGCAAAATCGCTATCGAGGACACCAAAGAGAGATCGTGCGATGTTTCCTACGCCGTTGACGTAGCCACGACGCCTTCGTTGTTGATGTGTAGACAGTAACAGTTGGTTATATTCGGTCAGCTGATTCATTTCGAACTTAAGTTGTTTTATCGTTGAGTGACATTGCTCGTTAGGCATCGTGTCACATATTTGGCCTAGATGATTGACGAATTTCTCCACTTTGGCTGAGCTTAGCCAGAATGTTGTAAGGTTATAGTATACCAAAAGTTTCCATTCATCGTGTATAAGTTGAATATTTCCAATTAGATCAAAATAAACTGGTTGGTTGTCTGGTAATCGTGTTGTCTTAAAGTGTTCTAGGGGAACGGCTAATCCATGTGACAGCGTTGTGAACGCCACAAGTAGAACCATCATTAAACTGTTAACCTTCTTCTTGGTTTTAACATTTTGCTTACTTTTCATGCCTTTCTCAGTTTGAGTACTCACTTCCTGTGGTACTGTGCTATCGCATGCCTCGTTTAAAGGTAGCGGCGCGAGTTTACATATGGGCCTTTTCAGTACTCCATTTTGAGTCTTGAGCGTGACGACTCGAACTAAAGCGTCGCTTCCTGGGTGCAATTCCACAATGCGGCCCATTGCCCATTTGCCTGGAGGCAAATTACTTTCCTTAACGAGTACTAATTGTCCCTTTTTTATGTTTTCTTTCGTTTGTTGCCATTTGTTTCGGTTTTGTAGTAAATGGAGATACTCCTTTGACCAGCGATCCCAGTAATGACGGCGCATGAGTTCTATAAGTTTCCAGTTGTTTCTGATATCTATCGAGTTCAAGTTTTCTGGTTCGTTGAGTGGTAGCGAGAGCGTAGGTCCTCCCGTGAGGAAGTGACCGGGCGTAAGATAATCTAGGTCTTCCACATCTTCGGATAACGGGCTCAACGGTCTGCTGTTCATACATGCTTCGATTTGGGTAAGAAGCGTTGCGAATTGTTCGTAGGTTAATTTCTGTTCTCCGATGACTCGTTTCAAGTGGGTTTTCATGGATCGTACGGTAGCCTCCCATAAGCCACCGGACGAGGGCCAAGATGGTGCGTTGAAATGCCACTCGATTTGAAGGTTGTTGATTTCTTTAAAGAACTCTGAGGATTGCATCATTGTTTCATATAGGTGGAATTCTTCATTTAAAACTCTTGCAGCTCCGACGAAGTTGGTTCCATTGTCAGAGTAAAGATGTTTTGGAGTGCCTCTTCTAGCGCACATTCTCTTCAGTGCAGCTATAAAAGTTTGCGTGGACAGATCCGAAACAAGTTCAATATGTACTGCTTTGGTGCACATACATATGAATATGGCTATATAACCTTTGCTGGTTTTTACCCCGCGGCCTTTGTTTATCTTTAAATCTACGTGACCTGTAAAGTCTACGCCAATATGTGAAAAGGGCCTCGACGGAGTAATCCTTTCTTTCGGCAGGTTGCCCATCAGTTGCTCATTTCGAGTTGTTGCGTAACGGCGGCATCGAATGCATTGCCGCAGTTCCTTTTTAACGGTTCGGTTGCCACTGACGATCCAGTACTTGTTTCTAGTGTGAGCTAGCGTTAATCTTGCTCCACCATGTAATGTTTTCTGATGCGCGTTTTCTATTATTAGTTGAGTTAATCTCCCCTCTCCCGGGATAAGAATCGCGTGTTTGGTTTCTACTGGCAAATTTGAATTTTTGAGTCGGCCTCCGACTCGTAAAATTCCGTCTGAGTCCATAAATGGGTTGAGTTTCAAGATGGCGCTTCTGTTGGGAAGTTTTTCGCTTTTGTTGAGAGTTTCTATCTCAGTTCCAAAATACTGTTCTTGTATTGATTTTATGATTACATATAAAGCGTTATTAATTTCATTCAAGTTCAGATCCTTGCCCTCATTCGACCTCCTTATGTTTCGTGTCGCATCAGTGAATCGTATTACCCACGCGAGTATTCTTGAAATACGACCTATGTTGCTATGTCGATCGAGTAATGAATGAATTAATTCATTTGCAATCGCAATGGGTTCTGTAGTTGTATTTACATAGCAGTTCATAATGAAGCCTTTTCTTGTATAATATGTTTTAGATGGTGTATGGGTATGTTTTTCTTGTTCCTTAAGCCATCGAGGTCCTTCCCACCACAGAGGAAAGGTGATCAACTTCGATGGCAACAATCCTCGTGTTGCACAGTCAGCGGGGTTTTCGTTACTCTTTACGTAACCCCAGTTTTGTGCCGGCACGATTTTTATGATTTGTGCAGTTCTGTTTGATATATATTTTTCGTATTTTGCTTGATTTCCTTGAAGCCATGCCAATACTACTTTAGAATCCGTATAACAGGAAGTCCTTAGATCGTACTCTGCGAGGACCTTCGGTATTTTCTCTAGAAGTTTTGCTAGTAAAACTGCGGCGCATAATTCCAACTTTGGTATAGTGATTTTCTTTTTCATTGGTGCCACTTTAGTTTTTGCTGCGATTAAAGTAATTTCATACGTGCCGGTCGGTGACATGGTTCGGCTGTAGATAACGCATGCATAGGCTTGCTCGCTTGCGTCACAGAACGCTTGTAATTCGATCGTTTTATTGTTTTCGTTTTTTATCCATCTTGGTAAACTGATGTTGTTTATTTTTGGTAAATCGGATTTAATTTTTATCCATTCTCTTTGTATATTATCGGGTATGTTTTCATCCCAATCAATATGTTGGCAATTTTCACTCCATAATTTTTGAAAGATCAGTTTTGCTTGAATAGTCATTGGAGCCAACCATCCGAGTGGATCGTAGATCTTGCTTATCTCTGATAATAGCCTGCGTTTTGTATAGGGTGCATTTTTGTTGTTGTTATGCTCTTCGGCAATAAAATGGAATGTGTCGGTTGCATCATCCCATGCAAGTCCAAGTGTTTTGCTGAACTCTTGTTGTTTGAAGGTGAAGTCGTTCGCGTGACTTTTATCTTTTTCTTGGAGTTCTTTGAGAACAGATGGTTGATTAGTGGCCCATTTCCGTAAGATGAAACCACCTTTCATTAGCAACTCGTAGAGTTCTTTTTGCAGTAATCTAGTTGTTTCGATAGAATGGTGTCCGGTGATGACGTCATCCATATAAAATTCATTTTGTAGCGCTTTTTTTTGCCTTCATCCTTGGCTAGTTGCTGGAGAGTGCGCATGGCTATAAATGGTGCGGCCTTGGTACCGTAGGTAAGGGTACACAGTTGCATCTCCCGAAGTGGCAGTTTGTTTGATTCTCTCCAAATAATTTTTTGAAGGCATTGTTGATCTTGATGAATAAGGATTTGACGGTACATTTTCTCGATGTCCGCCGTTAGAACATATTTATAGCTTCGCCATTTAACTATAAGCGCTAAAATATCCTTTTGTAGATTTGGACCTTTTTCCATCAAGTCGTTTAGGCTGTACCCGGAGTCTGTTTTCATTGATGCATTAAAAACCGCTCGTAACTTAGTTGTTGCTGAACTCTCCCTCAACACGCCGTGGTGTGGCAGATAGACTTGTAGTTGGTGTCCGGATTCGGGCACCGGTTTCATGTGACCTAATTCGATGTAGTCGCTTATAAATTGTTTGTACAGTTTAGCGAAGTGTTCTTATTTTGCCATTTTCTTTTCTAACTGATGAAATTGTGCAATGGCTTGAGGTTTCGAACTGCCAAGGTTTCTGTCATAGTTAGCCTTCATTGGCATTTTCACGACATACCGCCCGTCGCTTAGTCGTTGTGTTGTTTCTGTGTAATATTTTTCACAGTATTCGTCGCTCGTTGTAGTTTCGGGTTCCTCCGGAATTTCTTCAACCTCCCAGAATCTTGACATGCTGTTTAGCTCTGTTAGAGTAACAAGACAGTTGAATTGCTTTGTAGCCCCGCACAGTATCCAGCCTAGCTTAGTCTGTTGCGCTACTGGCGAGTTAGGGCTATGTTTGAGTACTCCCTCTAAAATAACACGGGAGTAAATATCAGCTCCTAACAGTAAATCGATGGGCCCAGAGATATTGAAGTCAGGGTCAGCTAATTCGATGTTATCCAGATGTGTCCATTTCTTCTTGTCTATAGTAGAGTTTGGCAGATTGTTGGTCAGTTTTCGCATTACTAATGCTTCTGTTTGGAATGTATAATCAGAGTGTATTGATTTGCATTCTAGTCTAATCATCCCTTTACTCGTACCCATTATGGTACCAACGCCAGTGATAGCGGCGTTTAATTTGTTTCGGGGTAAGTTTAATCTTTGAGCAGCATTTTCTGTGATCAAGGTTACTTGAGAACCTTGATCTAGTAACGCCCGAAGGATGATGTACTCTCCTTCTCTGTTCTTGACATTGAGCTGAAGAGTCGTTAAGAGAATCTCTTGATCACCGTTGATGTGATTAGATGTTCGTTCAGTCGCCGTTGAGGTGGCTGGTTTTGATTGCTGACCTTTCAGACTTTCATCATGAAGAAGACAATGATGTTTATAGTTACACGTGCGGCATCTTTTCGATGAGTTGCATCTTTCTCCGCCGTGACTAAACAAACAATTTTTGCAAACGTTCAATTTACTTGTTGTTTGCCTTCGCGTTGCGATATCCATGTTCAAGAATGTCGTACATTGCCGCGTGATCATTCTTGCAGAGTGGGCATTTTCGAAGTGAAGCATGATAGGTTTTTGTGCGCTTTTCTGCGTCTTTATAGTTCGTTGACTTGTACTGGTTTTTTTTGTTGATTATTTGTTGAATAATTCTGTTTTTGACCGCTCTTATTGTTTCGAGCTGTTTCCAATGTCATGAACCTCAACTCTAAGAACTCCATAAAGTCATCTAAGTCTGGCAGCTCTCTTGATTGTTTCATATTTTCTATGTAGTCACCGTAGGTGACGTCATCCAGTTTCGCAGATAGTAAATGAACGACAAGTGGATCCCATACGGGTATATCGATGTCGATGTTCGCCAGTGCATTTAAACATTCCTTCGTTGTATCATGAAGCTTTTTCAAGTTAGCCGAGTTTGGTTTATCTATGGATGGTTGATTGAGAAGGGTATCTATGCATGAGGTGAATAGTAAACGTTTGTTGTTGTAGCGATGTTGAATAATTTCCAAGCATGAGTCGTAGTTCTCTGCACTCACTGGAAGATGTTTAATAAGCTTTTCGGCTTCACCCTTCAATTTTGATTTCAGAAATTTCATTTTCTGAGTTTTGTTTAGGGTTGGGTTGTTATGAATTATCTCGTAAAATAAATCTCTAAAGGAAGTCCAATCATTATAAGATCCGTTGAACTCTGGTAGTTCTATGTGCGGCGTTGATTTTTCGAAATGAGATGTTTCAAAGATTTCCTGTTTAAATCTTCTTTAAGCTTGTCGTAGACTTGCTCCCAATGTTCAAATTGTGTTTCGTAACCCTCATCATTTCCTTGTAGTAGATAGCTTATTTCCCAGTGGATTTTGTCGATACATTCCCACTTAGATTGTACTATTTTGAGTTGATCTTGAAGTTGCCACTTCTCTTTAAGATCATCTATATTGATTTTAGAGACTGCTCGCTTCAAGGCATTGAAATTGCACATTTGGTTACGTAACAGCGTTGCTAAATGCTTGTCAGTATCATCTTCCATTGGTTGCTGACCTTCATTTGTATAAAAATTGCAATGTTTCTGATGTTTTAGGTTTCGAAAATCCAGCCACGCCTAACAACTCTCTTCGTCGTTGAGACATAGACTGTTTTGTTTCCTCGAACATTCTTTTTGTTATGTCAAAAATGTTCTCCTTAAAGTAATCATGATCTTTCTTGCTAGCCTCATACTTCTTTAAGATCTCATGGTTCGTTAAAAATTCATCCCAGAGGGATTGTAAAGCTTCGATGCGCTTATTAAGGTATTCTATGGTTTTTTGTTTCACAGAGTCCTTGTTGTATTTAGCTTGAAGAGTTTTGATATTCTCGTAGCTACTTTGTTGTTTTCGTATAAGTTCCACAAATTGATAGCTATATTGATGATTAAAATGGTTATAATTCTTTAGATAAATACGCGTTACGGTCGCAGATCGCATTTGGTCCACATACAGCTTCACACTGACCGGCAAATTGCAAAAAACATAAAAATATTTGAATTTCGCGGGCTACCCTGGAGCATTCACCTTAATCCTGCACTGATTAGGCATTATTGTTAGTGAAAACCTTATTAACAAAAAATACAACCGACTTCCAAATAAAAACACTGCAAAGTATAAAATAACTTTTATTTCCGAAGCCGGTATTTATGGTTATTTATAAAAAATAAGTCAGATATTTTTAGCCGACTACGAAAGAAGGAGAGTTACCTATGTGTTTTCGAGTGTAGTGTGTAGGTATGTATGTATATTTCTTTGGCAAGCTTTAGGGCCTAAACGGCTCGATGAATTTTAGCTTGAGGTGGGATTTAGCAAAAAAATGGCGGGCTTGTGGCGCCAAATTCAAATGTTAAAAAAAAAAATGTTTGGCACGACCAAATGCCACCAACTGCATCAGTCAGCTTGAAAAGCGACTTGTTTCGAACTTGTAAGTCATTTTTAGCGGTCAGGTTTTGTGACAAAGTATTTTTTTTTTTTGTTAATGCGTTGGTACCTACATTTTGTCGAGCTATGCGCACATAAATGTGTGGCAGTCGATTTAGTTTTCTCGATTTTAGCGTTGGTCCCATAGTAGAAAAATGTCATAATTATGAGTACAATTAACCTTTAAAAGGCATTTATTCAGTAACACTTTTATATTTTTGGCATTTTAATCAGTAAGTTTCCATAAATATTGTATTATAATTTTAAATGTAGGTAATTTTATTCTCATTGACTGTAACTCATGAAGTCTCTCCAATATGGTTTTAGGCAATCTGTTTTTGGTCATAATAGTCACTTCTTATGTTGGTCACGTAGAGCTAAGAAGTGCTCACAGAAGAGCGATTCCTGCGGATGTACTCAGGAAAATAAATACAACCAGAGTCTTCTTACTAGCTCAAATACCTGATAATGAAACGTATGTATCTGCTTGTCTTATAATATAAAAAAATATCATTAAAATTATCATTATGATAATCAATTAGGAACTAGGTACTTATTTTGAAATAATGTTTGTTTTTCAGACAAATAACTCAATCTGCGATCAATGATGAGAGCCAAACTTTTGGTGATATTCTACAAGGAACATTTGTAGATACCTACAGAAACCTAACATACAAACACCTAATGGGTTTGAAATGGGCGTCAACAATATGCCAAGGTGCATCATTCATCCTCAAGGTGGATGATGACACCGTATACATTCTGGAAAGAACTCACGCAATACTTAAATCAGTTAATAATTCAACAGCCCTTTTAATGGGCTACATTAACAAGTTTACTAGGCCAGCGAGAAATAAAAGAAGTAAATGGTATGTTTCTTGGAATGAGTACCCGAGGCGAAAGTATCCTCCATTCTTGTCTGGGTGGTATTACATCACAACTCGTCAAGTAGCGGCAGCACTATGTGATGAAGCAACCCATTGCCGACACTTCTGGATAGACGACATCTATGTTACTGGCCTCCTACCAGAAGCACTTGGAATGAAGTTAACAGCACTTCCACCAGACACATACTGGTCGGATAACTTTTTGAACTGCGATTATGACGTCGAATTAAAGCACTTTGAATGTATGACTAGCTGACCCGTGCCCACTTCGTCCGGCAGAATTTTTCGGGTTAATAGCCTATGACACTCACAAATAACGTGGCTTTCTATTGAGAAAAGAGTTTTCAAAATCGGTTCAGTAGATCCAGAGATAACCCCCAACAACCTCACAAACTCACAACCTTTACTTCTTTGTAATATTACTAGCATTTTGCCCGCTACTTCGTTCGCGCGAATTTTGTCGTTACTCCTGGAACTTTATCTCCCTTACTTATCTTCTTCTTTATATATAATAAATCTGTTGAAGAGTCGTTTTTGTACATTCAAAATAATATAATAAAAGTAAACAGGGAGATAAAGGATAACTAACAGAACCCATTTCCATCATTTCTGGAATTTTAGTCTGTTTGTATGAACATACAAACAGACTAAAATTTTGCCTTGCCTGAACAGGCATCACGTAAAAAGTACAATAATAATGTAGATAACTTTCATACATTAAAATTGTACGTAGTTCAGAGATCTACCTAACTGCTTTTTGGGCTGCAGCCCAGGGCCCCGTGTAGGTATACAAAGGGCCCCTGGGCCCCAATGAAGACAAAATAGCCAATTGTGTCACAAATGTTATTATTAGCAAAAAAAAACAGACTGAAAAAAGAACCGGCCAAGTGCGAGTCGGACTTGCGCATGAGGGGTTCCGTACCATTGTCATTATTATAATCCACTATTATGCCGTTAAAAATCGACTAAAATACCTACTAGAAAAAACACGTCTTTTGTATGGGGGATTTATAAGTATGATTTTATTTTTCTAATTTTTTGTTTGCGAATAAAGCTATACAAATTCTGTGTGCATTAAGTATCTACCTGTTGCTACTTGCTATTATTAAGATCGAGTGAGAAACGACAAAAAAGACATGTTTAGTATGTACAGGAGCCGTCTTTAAATTTTCATATTTTTTATTATTTGTTGTTATAGTTGCAACAGGAATAAGTCCACTGAAAATTTCAACAGTCTACCTATTTTCTAGTACTTCATGAGATACAGTTCGCTGACAGACAGACGGACGGACAGCGGAGGCTTAATAATAGTGTCCCGTTGATCACCCTTCGGGTACGGAACCCTAAAAACGACTAAAAAGTAAAAAAAAAAAACACTTTTCAAAGAGTCTGATGCAGTTGGGAGCTTCGTATTTTTAATAAAAGTTATTTTGCAATTGTTTCTTCACATTCCAAATATTAGACATCGGACATCACCCTAAAATAGTTACATAATTATAATTATAACAAAGTTCAAAGGAAAACTATCACAGCTAGTAAGCTTTAGGCCGCGGACACGAACTCGACAGTTCGAGTTCGCGGCCTTATAATTTTCATTCACCAACAGATAAAATTTACATGAAAACATTAAAAATATCGCAAGAATACCAGTCAAATGCGAGTCGAGCTCTCACACGAAGGGTTTCATGCGTACCATAAACCGAAATAAAACACGTTTCTTGTTCGGCTCCCTTTAATTTTTATTTGAATTTTTGTTGTTTATTGTAATAGCCCCAATAGAAATACACACTTTTTGAAAATTTCAGCTGTCTACTTATTACGGTTTTAGAGGTACAGTCCGCTGACAGACAGACGGACGGCTGGACGGACGGACGGACGAAGAGCGGAGGCTTCGTTATAATAGGGTTCCGTAGGTTACCCTTCGGATACGGAACCCTGAAATTACTTACAATGAACTCCTAATTAAAATACACAACATGGTGCCAACGAAAAATTTTAAATTATTCGTCAATTTCAAGGTTTTCCAGTGCGTCACGCAATCGGTGCGTGCGACCGCAACACTTCTCTTTCACAGTTTTCTTATTTCTATTTGTCTTAAATTTCTATTTCGCGAAAACGCACAATACGAAGGAATATTTATTATTCTATTATTGTAACACCACATTTATCTAATGAATCAAAACATTTTTTTATTCAGAAGACGCAACTACCTAACGATAGAGCAAATCTGATTTATAATATATTTTTATTAAAATACATTTTCAATGGCTATTTTTGTGCTATCTATTTTATGTCATGTAAATGTAATTTAAAACTCAAATACAAAGATAAATATTTAAAAACTTCTGATAATACCTATACGTTTTTAGGGTTCCAAGAGGAAAAAACGGAACCCTAATAGGATCACTTTGTTGTCCGTCCGCCTGTCTGTCAAGACCGTTTATCTCGGGAGCGTGGAGGTGTCGAGTTAAAATTAAAACCACGTATTCAGATCTATGTCTCAGGACCGGTCACCGAGAGGAAGCCTGTGTCCCAGCAGTGGGAACATTATGGCTGATTATGATGATATGATGAAAGATAAATAAATAAAGAAAGTATACTTACATTGGTTTTCGTAAAAGTCTACTAAAAAACTTTGTTTTCGTCAATAATTCACCAAACGTTTCAGTTATGTTAGAGAAAAAGTAACTTTTGTTGAATCGTTTATTTTGACAGTTGAGCGTTTCAGTTGAGCTGCTATGGTATCAAACAAGAACAAAATTGAATGAATGAAACCAAAACATGCGACTCAGTCTGTGACAATCACTGTCAGGTGGCATGGCCTAAATTGAATCGTTAATCTGACGTCATGCTACGAATTAGAAGAAAAGTTCTTCGAAAGATTCTGACTTGGTGACAATGGGACCAATCGGAAAGTATACCCTTCCAGATTAAACAAGAATTTTCAAATCGGTTAATAAATGACGGAGTTATGAGGTAACAAACATAAAAAAAAAAACAGGAACTCCTTTTTTTGAAGTCAGTTAAAAGAAGACCAATATGATGAACTATTCAACACACTTGGACTACGTTTTTTTGCTGGCGGAGATTGGAATGCTAAACATGTACTCTACACTGGGCTTCCAGAAATCCAGACTCAACAGCGCGAGAGGAAGAGAGCTCAAAAAATCTGTAGACAAGAACAATATAACTACAGATCTCGACTACTGAACCGACTAACTGACGTCATAGATTTTTTCATAACTAAGGGTCTTTCGAGGCTTTCTCATGAAATAAAAAAAACTGGCCAAGTGCGAGTCGAACTCATGTTCAAATTTATTTAAACATGTTATTTTAACACTACAGACTTCTTATAGGTTTTCCTGTAATCTTTAGGTATAGAACTACATATTATCCGCATTTCTTTCAAAATTTTAGACTTATTTGTCATTCTTGGTCTAATTTCTTGAATAACTTGAAAACAACTTATTTTTTAAATTATGAAAAAAAATATAAGTAATCAAAATCCTCACTCACATTACCTAAGCCCTTTCATTTGATATGTTACACGATACAGTTTGAAAGACTTTTTTATGAATTTTCTAGTTTGACCCCCAAAAGTGACCCAAAATTTATAATTTTGGTAAGTACCTATTGGGTCCGTGTTCGGGTCACAAAAGTCCATGTGTATACCAAATTTCAACAGAATCGGTCTAGTAGATCCGGAGAAAACTGGCTGTAATAGACGGACTGACGGACAGACACCCGAGTGATCCTATAAGGATTCGATTTTGGCCTGGACTCTAACACCAACCACGTTCCGATAATTCTCACTATCGGCAGTACTGTTCTGAACATGGAACAGAAAACAAAACTTTACAACAAGCGCACCGAATAGAATTATTTCATGAGAGATTGGAAATAAAAATAAATCTCAAAACCAAGTCAGACATTCACAACGCCGTACGTAAATTAACATCAGTCATCCAAGACAGTTGTTGGATGTCCACATCTGAAGTCAGCGATTGTCCTCCACAGTAAAACATACTCAGATTCCATAGACAAAAGATACTTCAAAAAACAGGGCAAGTCGAGTGTGGCACATCAGAGGGCCTAACACGAATATTTTGACGTAGGTATAGGCAGCGTGCGTGGCGACACACGCCCTCTAGTGACATTCAACTGAACCTTTTACTTGCTGTCAACAAAGCGAACAAGTTGTGAAGATCATTTTTTTATATAAAAGGAAGTAATTAAAATGTTGATTCATGAACCCCAATTTTCATCAGAGGATGTAGAAGAAACATACAAAATAGCTTCAGTACGAATCCACATAGAGAGAGTCATACAACGGATTAAGCATTTTCATATTTTTGATAAAATACCAATCAGTTTGTTTGTTTTTGTTGTTGTTTGTGTTTTTGTTTGTTTGTTTTTTTACTATTGATAGGCACGCGTTTGACCACTATCTCACCTGATGGTAAGCGATGATGTGGTCGAAGATGGAGCACGCTTGCCTAGAAATAACCTATTCACTCTTGACTTATCCACCGTGTACCGGTGGTGCATCGCCATTCGTCTTGTGGTCCGATGATGGAACGGGCTTGGCGGAATTAAATTATGCAATTCCGTCGCACATTCCCCAAAATGCAACCGGTAAAAAGCCGACAGGCTTAGCAACTCGTCGTCGATGTTCAAGACTTTGGAGCTTCGTCGCGACGAGCCTCTCATTGCCGATGATCCTCTTGGCTCGTTTGTTGTTTGTGTTTGTTTGTTTGTATAGAGATCTAATAGTTCATTTTGTTTGTGCATTAGTGAATATGGAACGCCCTATTATTAAACAACAAAGTATAACTGAGTCAAATACTGACTGTGAGTAAAACTTGTGGAAATAAAAAAGTATAAATAAATGAATAAACTTGTTTTATTGAATAGGGAACATGCGGTATTTCTATTTTTGCTTTCATTTTAAAGAACTCTGTCTAGATGAGACCGCCACATAAATAAAAAATGAAAACGCTTTAATTTATTGCTAAAATTGCGTTTTTAAACAGACAGTTTAAACATTCGCGCCAAAACGGACTATGACGTCACTCATGTCTGTCACTGGTCAAGACAGTTTTGATCGTGATCACCGACCGTAGGGTGTGTATCTGGGCGACGCACCTCAGGTTAGGGGCCAGGCCCCCCCTGGAAAAAAGTCCTAGATACGCCAATGACAATGATTCATAAACCTGGGAAACCTATCCACGAAGTCACATCATACAGGCCAATCAGCCTCCTGCCCATAATATTAAAATTACTGGAAAAATTACTACTTACTTCAAAGAATGATTATCATGAAAGAAAAATCAATCATCCCGGATCACCAATTTGTGTTTAGAACAGAACACGCGATGTCGAACAAGTGCATAGAGTGTGGAGAGAAATTAGAACGTCACTTGAGAAAAAAGAATACTGTTCATCAGTGTTTTAGGGTTAATATTCATGTTTTCATGCATTTTATTTTTCTCAATAGATGGTGCTTTGCCTAATCACAATACATTAGGAAGTTTCCTACTAAACTTAAAAATTCAATATATTTTGATTTGTGGATCGGTTGTTATGATAAATACCGATAAGGTGTAAAAATGTTCAATTTTATTTTGCCACGTAAGTAGGTATTAAAAGTTTCACACATTACAATTAGTTTTGGTGTTTTATGCATGCGTTCGTGAATTTCATCTTTTTCAATAGATGGCGCTGTAATCAGAATACATGAGGAACAGAATACGTTAGGAAGTTTCTTACTAAACTTAAAAATTCAATATCTTTTTATTTTGTGGGTCGATTTTGATGAAATAAACGCTAAATGTTACTCGGATTATCACTTAATATTTTGAATTACCTAGATTTGGAACTCAATCTGTGGTTTATGCGTGATGCTCCCTCAAACGCACAGACAAACAGATAAACAGACAAACAGGCAAACAGACAAAAATTTCAAAAATAGCATATTTGTGTTTTGTATCTTTTTCCTAACTTTTCTATGTAATTTTTGTGCAAAAATATTCAATGTACAGACACGGTTGGTCTACGATTTTATTATATGTATAGATAACATGTCTGTGGGACTAAAATGACCACTAGCAGAATCAGCTAGTACATCAAGCCACCCATCACTTTGAAATTTTCCCAAACAACCTTGAACCTACTGCTTTATAAATAAAAATGAAAATAAAATTTGACAGATTGCTGTAAGTATGATATAGGTATTTATTAGGATCCTAATATGATTCTCAGACTTTCGTTGGTAGTGGTGAAGGCTTAATACGTACTTTTGTCAGTGCTACGAATATTTTCGATTTTACTGAACTTTTCTAGTGTGAAACTCGATTGAAAGTGTTCTTTGTGTTTGTGTTCTTGGTACAAGATTTGTTTTTAGTTGTAACTGTCCTTTTTTAACTAGAATATAAGCCAATATGAACTCGAAAAAACCCCCTGATCCTAACCCCCCGGATGAACTATTTGATCTCTCCCCCGGACTAACAATTACTCTTCCCCATGACACCGATATAACACCACAGGATCCTATTATGGATACGGACACATCTAGTCGCAAGACGGTCGCTAGTTTGCCCCCTGCATTTTCTAATATTAAACCGAAGATTGCGAGAAACATTATCGGCAGACTTTCTTATAATGCTAGAGATAATCCACCTTATATTGTGAATGTTTCGCTTAAAGACCAACAAACCTCAGGCACAGTGCTACAACCTATCAAGTTTGGTATGTTTTTGACGATAAATAACGTGAATAACATACGTCTCGATGGGATCAAACGTATTGGCAGAAATTGTGTGTCAGTCGAGTTCAAGTCACATCAGGACGCAAATAGTTTCCTTAAAAATAAAATTTTATCCCAAAACAACTACATGGCAGCCATTCCACAATTCAACATTACAAGAATGGGTATTGTAAGGGATATTCCAGTTGACTGGTCAGAAGAGGAAATTACCGAAAATATTCATGTCCCTGAGGGTTGTGACTCCGTTATCAAAGCCAGAAGGATGAACCGTAAGGTTTCCTCTTCTGGTGTGACTGAGTGGAAGCCCACACATACTGTTGTGCTAACTTTGGACGGACAAGTCCTACCTAAGCGTGTATACAGCTTCTACTCGACACTCCCAGTTGAGCGTTACACTTACCCAACGATTCAATGCTACCATTGTTGTCGCTTTGGATATACCCGCACACTTTGCAGATCGAAACCTAGGTGCTTTAAGTGTGGTGCAGATCATCCAGGTGATGGATGTGAAGTCACTCCTGAATTGAGTTTCTGTGTTTCGTGTACTGGCAACCATTTCGTCCTGAATTGGGCCGACAGAAGAGTATCAAAGCTCTGATGGTGGAAAAATCGATTTCGTATGCGGATGCAAGCTGGGTTTTCCCACCTGTTTCCAGATCATATGCTGAAGTCTCCAAATCTTCCCCATGCAACAAGGCTACGGTGAATAAATCACAATCCCAGTCCCTAAGTCCCATACCAGTAACCCAATCCTCATACCGTAAAACGGTACTTTTGAAACCCAAACCCCGTATTCCCCTTTCACTTGGCTATAATAGACGAGCTCACCTTAACCTCACTCAAAATTACTCCTTTTCCCCATCCAAGAACAGTTGTGCCCTTCCAATGGAAGCTGCAGAGCCAATATTTTACAGACAAGAGGATGAATCGACAAATATCTTAAATTTAATTACAGACATGCTAATGTCTGCTCTTGCAAGTCCAACCCAATCTATACCTGACCACGTTGCATCAAAATTGACCTCTATCCTAAACTATATCCATAACATTCCATCCCCTGACATTTCTCCAGTGGAACGTGAGGAGTATTACTCCCAGAAAGCCTGATCTTTCTTTTTTAATTAATAAAAAACCATCAATCTGCGGCATTGCTGAGACATGACAGTGTACGTAATGATAGATCCGATGGATATGGGGAATGTGCCTTGCTCATCAATAGCAAGGTATTATCCACCCAGATTCCTCTAACCTTTGGAGGCGACGACATAAATATTGTTGCTGTGAAGGCTGAGGATATAAATATTTTTTCCTTTTATATTGCGCACCCACAAATCGAATATCTTTACAGTAAATTAGAAATATATTATGTAGCGTTAGTGGACCAATACTTGTCATGGGTGATTTTAATTGCCACCATTATAGTTGGGGGTCAGATACTTGCGATAACTTTGGCATAGGTTTGCTTGATATATTGGATAATCTTAACTTTTGTCTGATCAACGATGGCAGTGCCACGCGCAGGTCTGCACCTGGTCAAAATAATAGTTGTGTTGATTTGACATTCTGCTCATCCAATATGTCTAGTCTACTCATTTGGCGTCGCTTAGATATTACCTATGGAAGTGATCACTACCCCATCATAATTGAATTCCCTTCCAAAAATATTCCTTTAAAAGTTTCCCCCCCTCTTTTAAAACATCAATTAAATTCAGCTGACTGGGACTTATATTCCAAAATTCTAGACCTAAGAATATCTCCCCTTCCAGAAGTTAATAGAGATAATGCCCAGAATTGTTTTTTGTCCTTCTCCTCCACTATTGCCTCTACAGCTGATGATTGCTTCCCGTCCAAAAAAAACCCAATCCGGTAGACTCCCTTCCCCGCCATGGTGGGATAGGGAATGCACTAACATGGTCAAGGCCAGGAATGAGGCTGAAAAGACAGCCAACAGCAATATGAACCTAGAAAACCTTATTGCCTTCAAACAGATACTAGCCAAGTCCAGGAAATTCCTAAAAAGGAAAAAACGCGAAGGTTGGGCAAAATATTGTAGTTCGCTGAGTCCGTCCACCCCGGTTTCGGTGGTTTGGCGAAAGGTGAAACGTTTTAGGAGCAGTTTAGCACCTGCCTCCTCTAACAATCTCACCGAAGAACTGAGATACCAGTTTTTCTCGAAAATCGCACCAGCCTATGTTCCAAGTGTTGAGGAAACCAGTATTGACATCGATGATGCAGACAACATTGACGACCCAATGAACATGCCATTTAACTTAGAGGAGCTAAAAACTGTTCTATCCCATGTCAAGGATTCCGCGCCGGGCGTGGGTGGATTCCCGTACTCCTTTATTTCTAAAGCTGGTCCAAAAACTCACAAATATTACCTGGACCTGGCTAATTTCTGTTTTACTTCCGGCTACATTCCCACAGAGTGGAAGGTTCAAGTGGTCATTCCGATTTTAAAACCAGGCAAAGATCTTAATGATCATTGCTCATACAGACCTATTGCTTTATCGTCCATACTTATCAAACTTTTGGAACATTTAGTTAAAAACCGGTTAGTGTGGTTGGTGGAAAACAGGAAACTGCTCCCAACGACTCAATTCGGGTTTAGGAAAGGTCTGGGCACTGCTGATAGTGTGGGTATCCTCTCGTCAGAGGTCCGGCTGGCCCTCAGCAGGAATGAGTCTGTGGTTGCTTTTTTTCTGGATATATCAGCTGCCTATGATTCGGTTCTCCTCCCTAATCTCAGGCAAAAGCTGCACGAGCTGAGAGTCCCGGCTAGGATTTGTCGCATCATTGGTAGCATTTTTACCAATCGTACCATTCAATTGAGAATACCTGGGGTTGACTCTGAACAAAGGTCAGTCTGGAGAGGATTACCTCAAGGATCAGTTCTTAGTCCCCCATCATACAACATCTATACAGCGAAACTCCCGTCTTCCCTCAATTTCGACTGCAAAATCCTTCAATATGCTGACGATATTGCATTAATGGTATGTGGCAGTTCCATTCAGGATGCCACACTTTTAATGAATGTCTCTCTGGCTTCATTAAACCAATGGCTACTTGACAATGGTTTGTCTTTAAGTGCACCAAAGAGTAAAGGTGTCATTTTTACACACAAGCGTTCTGTACCTGTAATTGATATAAACATTAATGGACAAAGCATTCCAGTCGAAGATAAAGCTAGGTTTCTGGGAGTAACTTTGGACTCAAGATTGTCTGGGGTCGACCACAACAACAACACGGTCAAAAAATGTGAACATTCTCTGTCGGTCCTGAAGGCTTTGGCCGGGGTATGGTGGGGAGCTCACCCCTATACCCTCAAACTAGTCTATAATGCGTTGGTCAGAAGCGCTATGGATTACTGCAGCTACCTTATTGAGCCCTGCAACAAAGAAGCGCATAAAAAATTAGACAGCATCCAGTCCAAATGCCTTAGAATTGTTATTGGAGCCATGAAATCCTCTCCCATAAATGCGCTTCAAGTGGAATGTGCAGACCCACCCCTTCACCTTAGGAGACAGTATTTGGCAGCTCGCTTCTTAACGAAAGTTTTCTTCCTCTCATCCCATCCCTTGCTCCCAATTTTAGAACAAATTTGACCTTTCCTTTAATAATTCTCCCTACTGTTCCTCTATTGATGAATAGGTACAGAGAGCTTAAACAACTCTCCTCGCCTATTTGTCAGTATCCCATTCTTCCGGTCTTCTCCGCCGCATACGAGGCGATTCATTTCGAACCAAAAGATGACTTCGAGTCAGCTGTTAAGCGTTATAGGGAAGGACGGAATTTCTTCTTCACAGACGCTTCCAAATTTTCCGAAACAGAATGTACCAAGAATGTACCTACTGGTGTGGCAGTTTATTTTCAAAATTCTAAAATAGCTTTACTTTTTCAATGCCCACCAGATGCATCAGTGTTTACAGGAGAGTACGTATTGGTATTTTAGAAGCCATACACTATATCAAATCCCATCGAAAAACAAGGTCAGTAATTTTTTCAGATTCTCGCAGTAGTATTCAGGCCCTTAAACAAAATCAACTTCACAGTAAAATTAATAGTCAAATCATCATGGATATAAAGAACTTGTTACTTGATTGTTCCCAATACGGCTTGGACATCGAGATAACCTGGATCCTCGGCCACTCGGGTATTGTTGGCAATGAGTACGCTGATTCGTTAGCAAAGTAGGTATGCCACATCGAATCCGGTTGATCGAAAGCACAACGTAGCTCATAACTAGGTACCTACGACTTGCGGAATGGTGCCAAACCCAAGTTATTTAACTCGTGGACTGGAACATGGAAAACCACTTCTAAAAACAAGGGTCTCTACTACGCTGCTATACAGCCTGAAATCCAGCGTAGGCCTTGGTTTTTTAAATGTCCTAAATTGTCAAAGTGAACTGTTTCGTCCCTCTGTAGACTTAGAATCGGACATTGTTGTAGCCCTGTGTTCCAGAAAAAGATTCATGTCCAAAATAGTTCCCTGTGCGAGTGTGGTCTTGCGGACGGTACTTTAGACCATATTTTCTTCTCCTGCTCCCAAAAAATAAATCCTTTAACCTGTAGGTACCAAAAAATTTCCAAATTGAACATTTCTCTCCCAACCAACTTCCATACCCTTCTCTCCCACTTCTCCCCTAAATTAATAAATATTTTGGCCACATTCCTAAATGAGAATAATTTCAAATTTTAATTGGTGCGTAACATGTGTGTAAATAGCCTGTGTATAGTATAAACTAGTTCATCTTTTTGTGTATTTAAAGCTTGTAAATTGGATTATTTGTTTTACTAACCCATGTGTTCGTCCTTTATGCCTAACTAACATCTACCAAAGTACAAAATTCGATGCCCTGCTTCTCTGCTGCCGTCACGATGTGACACTGGCAGAATGGTCGATAGCGGCTCAGTTGCCACAATCGGAAAAGAAAAAATAATAATATGATTCTACTTGAAGTGGACTGTATCCTTGATGGGTTCTTTATTATGAAAATAAAAACCGGCCAAGTGCTATTTGGACTCTCACACGCAGGGTTCCGTACCATAAACCTTAATTTTTATTATTTGTTACTAGCTGTGCCCGCGACGTCGTTCGCGTGCGCTTAGGTCGATGCCAGCCTATTATCTTACTTCTAATTTTTGTTTACTAATAAATGCGTAAGTTTGGCGGGCTGGATGTTTCTTACTCAATTACGACAATACGGCTGAACGGGTCTGGATGAAATTTCGCACAGAGGTAGATTATAGTCTGGAATACCACATAAGCATTCTTATCTAGGGAGTACCTACTTTGGGAGATATTCAAGATTCAATCCATTTATTTACAGGTAGATACTTTTCTATTCTACATTTTTATATGGCAAGTAAAGCCGATGTCGACTATTCTGCCAATGTCTAAAGTGGATTGAGAAAGCAAGTGTGTTTGGAATAATGAACGGTAGAGGTAAATACTTAGGAATTGTTAATACCTATCAGTCTGTCAAAAAACATGAAGCTATTTGGGATTTTTTAAACGTAAGTAGATCACTGTGAAAAAGAACGTGCATTAACTGTACGGCCTGTCTTTTATATCATAATAAGTACCTATTATAGAAATACTGGTTTTACGGACAATTTTATTAACGAATCCAATTAAAGACAACACAGAGAACAGCGATATTGGTAATTTAGACCCTTACAAAGACTTTCAAGACCTAGTAGAGACCGAACCCAAACACCTAAACTGTGATCGAAAATCGTGTGAGGGTCGTTCTCCAGCAAAAAATCTTAACACCGCAATTCAGAAAAACGCGTCATCAGTGCAACGCCATCTATCGACCAAGTAAGTAAACTGACAAAAAGTTTAGCATTGGAAGACGTTAAATAAGGAGCCCGTATGACAACATCAAGGTATTAAAATGTTCACTTTTATTATGCTACGTTTAAAAGTTTCACAAATAACTCAACAATGTGTTTAAGGGTAATCATGTTTTAATGCATTTTATTTTTCTCAATAGATGGTGCTTTGCCTAATCACAATACATTCAGTCAAAAAAGTATCGGGAATGGATGATTTGTTTATGGTTCCAAATTCAAATTTTTGTTTTTTTGTAGTTGTTAGATTGGCACAACTGTTTTCCATTTTGGCGCGGAAGTTTGAGTTGCATCAGTTATTAATTATATTAAATACAGTGCTGGTTTTAGTAATATCATATATAGTGTGTATTGCGAATTTCATAATGGACAAAAATATCGAACAAAGAGTTTGTCTTAAATTTTGCATCGCCAATGGAATTTCGTGTTCGGAGTCACTGAAAATGTTACAGAAGGCTTACGGTGAATCGTCTTTATCAAAAACTCGTGCTTATGAGTGGTTCAAAGCGTTCAAAAGCGGTCGAGATGTGATGGAAGATTTGCCTCGCTCTGGTAGGCCGTCAACGTCTGCAACTGAAGTTAACATCGCAAAAGTGAAGGAAATAGTGACTGAAAATCCCCATTCAACTCTGAGAGAGATAGCCGCCGAACTTTCTGTATCTCACGAGTCGATCCGTACCATTTTAACTAATCATTTGGGTATGAAACATGTTGCTGCTCGGCTAGTCCCAAAAGATCTGAATTTTCTCCAAAAACTCAATCGCATGAAAGTCGCTGAGGACATGCTAGAACGAGTCAGTTCGGACCCAACATTCATGAAACGCATTGTTACTGGTGACGAGACGTGGGTTTACGAGTTTGACATGCAAACTAGTCAACAAGCTTCGGAGTGGCGCCTTCCAACTGAACCGAAACCGAAAAAACCACGCCAAAGTCGATCAAAAGTCAAAGTCATGTTGACTGTTTTCTTTGACTATCGCGGTGTTGTGCACTCTGAATTCTTACCGGAAGGTCTAACGGTAAATAAAGAATATTATTTGAGCGTTATGCGGCGTTTAAGAGAGCAAATTGAACGAAAAAGGCCAGATTTGTGGAAAGAAAATTCTTGGATTTTGCACCACGACAATGCGCCTTCGCACAAGGCTATCATTGTGAACGAATTTTTAACCAAACACTCAACAAATACCATCCAGCAACCACCATATTCACCAGATATGGCTCCTGCTGACTTTTTTCTTTTTCCTAAACTCAAATTACCACTTAGTGGCACTCGTTTTCAATCGATAGAAGACATAAAGGAGAATTCGCGGCGAGAACTGAACTCAATTCCGGAAGCAGCGTTTAAAAAATGTTTTGATGAATGGATTATTCGTTGGCGCAAGTGTATCGTTTCTAAAGGAGCATACTTTGAAGGAGATAAAATAAATTTGGATGAATAACAGACATTTTGTGTATTATTGATCTTTTCCCGGTACTTTCTTGACAGAGTAGTACATTAGGAAGTTTACCACTAAACTTAAAAATTCAATATATTTTGATTTGTGGATCGGTTGTTATGATAAACACCGATAAGGTGTAAAAACTTTCAATTTTATTTTGCCACATAAGTATTAAAAGTTTCACACATAACAATTAGTTTTGGTGTTTTATACATGCGTTCGTGAATTTCATCTTTTTCAATAGATGGCGCTGTAATCAGAATACATGAGGAACAGAATACGTTAGGAAGTTTCTTACTAAACTTAAAAATTCAATATCTTTTGATTTTGTGGGTCGATTTTGATGAAATAAACGCTAAATGTTACTCGGATTATCACTTAATATTTTGAATTACCTAGATTTGGAACTCAATCTGTGGTTTATGCGTGATGCTCCCTCAAACGCACAAACAGACAAAAATTTCAAAAATAGCATATTTGTGTTTTGTATCTTTTTCCTAACTTTTCTATGTAATTTTTGTGCAAAAATATTCAATGTACAGACACAGTTGGTTTACGATTTTATTATATGTAAATATAAATATAGAATAGATAGCGGCCATAGATATACACAATCTGAAAATTTCAACTGTCTACCTATTATGGTTCTTGAGATACAGCCAGCTGACAGCCAGACGAACAGACGGACGGACGGACAGCGAAGGCTTAGTAATAGGGTTCCGTTGGTAACCCTTTGGGTATGGAACCCTAAAAACACTTGCTGGTTAGGGGTTTCTTTGAGTTTGTTCTTGGTATCGATTTGGTATGATTTTATCTACTTATATCCTACTTTAGCTTACTATGTGATACTTTATTTAAATACTCTAAAGATACCCCGTGATAGTCTATTATATTTACATGATCATAGTCTTAACCTCTATCATCCGGAGCGGAATCATTGATTCCACCTAATGCCACTGATTTAAAACTTAATTTTATGTTCTTATGGTTTATTTTTGTTTCAATCATTGGCGTCAGGTGGAGCCAATAGCTCCGATCCGACCGCTAGAGGTTAAAGTTGTGCTTGGCATCCACTACACTACTAAATTGGCCTTTCAAGACTAGCTGGTCCTTCTAGCAAGGACAAAATCAAAGTGATACCATGTCAAATAAAGGTTGAGAACCACTGTCCTTAAGTATTGTCCTATTAGTCCACAAATAGGATGACACTTAAGAACAGTGGTTGGGAATTGTATATAATTATGCATTATGGGACACATTAAATCAAAATAAGCATGTACTTGGAAAAGGCCATATATTTCGTTTTTAAACTCTGCTTACAATTTTGCAATATGTATGTAAATATAATATTAGGTATTACATTGTTTAAAAACTGTTACTAATATCAACCACTTAATTATGAACTAAAGCTATATTTCCTACCAATAAAACCACTTTACACAAATAAAATAAAAAAAAAAACAAAAGAAACCAATGAAGGTATCACTGAACACAATCATGTTGTAATTAATATTATTGCAGAACTAATCCAATTTTATTAGGTGTCATACTAGGACATCTCCAATTGTACAAGTAGTATTGTAAATTCCCATCTCCAATTCCAAACTTCAAAGGCTCCAAGAACTCTTTATTTTCCATCAGATCCAATGCATTAAAAACATCAAACCCAGAATTTTTTGCAGTAATCAATCCATCAAGCATTAACTCTGTCCATGGTGTCTTAGTAGATACATTATAAAACGAATATGCCGCTTTTAAAGTTTTGTGTACAGGGTGATACACAACGGTGGAGGGCAGAGTATAGTAACTAACAAAATCTGTTATACTGCCATCAGAAGTTTCAACAACAAAACTGTCAATTATGCCACACTGAGGCATAAACCAATGCTTAAAATCCTCTTCTGAAAATATTGGAGCTAAATCAAATTTTCCCAAATAATCATTTAATAGTTTAACCACTTTCTCACTATCCTGAGCTTCCATTTTGCGAAATCCAGCAGTCTTAGGTAAATCTGGGAGTTTAAACAATTTAAGTGTTCTTTGCATAGTCATATTTCTGGACAAATGACTGAATTTAATATCAATCAGTTTCTTTGGGTTGAGAGACCTGTGCCAATAACGACAAGTAGCTATTGGTTTTGGCAGTACAATGCCAGCAGTGTACACTCCTTGGAATATACCAGTCAAATTTACTCTACGTGTTATTTCCCTAATTAAAACAGGTGCCACTCTCTTAGCACGAAGTTTTTTATGGACACATAAGAAGTTGATCTCAACAACTGTTTGCATGTGGTCATATATTCTTAACTGAGCAGGAATTGCAGATATAAAGCCAACCAATCTGCCAGACTTCACTACACGAACACCACAATGCCATTCCATTCTCCAGCCGGGTGGCTGAAGGGCCCATTTCAAGAAATCCGTTTGATAGTCAAACCGAAACATACAGTCATCATCCTCAACATAGTTTTCATTAAGCAGTGTATACAATTCCTTTAATACTAAAGGCTCATTCAAATTTAAGGTGTCCCATTGAAATCCATCAGGTAAAGTGTAAGGTTCAGACCTTATATCTTCAACTGATTTTGGAGACTCTATTGGTTCATTCGACATGATTTTTTCATCCATTTTAGGAACTGGTTGGGTGGACCAAAATTGATATGACTTGTGCAGTGCTTCCTCGGTGGTTTTTGCAGGTTTTTGTTGGAGATTTAAAACTTCCATTGCCATTTTCAAATCTTTTAAAGATATGTTCTGGTGAACATCATTAGAATTAGGCACGCTAACAAGACCATCGGACAAGGTTGGAACGCCGTGGTCGCCATCCCCAACGCTACGCTTTTTCTTATTTTTACTTTTCTTCTTCTGCTGCTTTTCCTCGTTTTCCCTGTGATAATCACTAGATTGGGTTGCTTTGGCGTCTTCCATAATTACACACAACTTATAATGACAATTTCTTTATCTAAAATTTTTGAGAATTTCTTCACATGAATATGATTTCATGAATTGACATGAATGATAGAGGTGAAACGTATATACTGGAGTAGGTATATGGCTGGACGCGTAAGTATCTATTCCGTAAGCACCACATAAACGCGTATCGAGTATTTAGGCGTATGGAGTTTGATACTACACTCGCGGACTTGCGGTGCGGTTTCGCGTAGATGAGTACCCCACAAGCTCGGTTAGTTTCGGAGATTTTCGGTTCGGGAGTCGAAGTTAGTGAGGCAATTTATTTGTTTTGCGTTACTAAACCTTATGCCCCAACAAATATAATTACCATTTCGTTACGATAACTTGGTAAGTGCATAATTATCAAAACAAGATTTTGTGAAAAAGTTTAGAAGTTTTATTTTTGTTTTTTTAATCAGTACGTTACACAACACGTCACAGGACCGGTGCTGTGTTAACGTTTTCGTAAAAGTATGTTTAAAGAATTTTGGCGATAAGTGGCTTTTAGTGTATAAGAACTTAGTTTTGTTGAAGTCTGTTGTGGTGATTGATGAATTTCTAATTTTGAATTAATGAAGGCTCTGAAGTGTGGGTGTATCGTATGGGATCATTTCGACGATAAAGGGGACTATAAAACATAATGCAAATATGTAAAGTGGACCTTTTATTTTATTTAAGCCATCAGTGTCGAATTTGATGGAACTTTTGAAAAGAAGACACTGGACGATACGGTTAGTGCCCAGAGAAAGTGAACAAATGCAGCAGATAGAACCATGACTTTCAGAACCTGTACCGTCAGATTCTTACCGTACTAACAATTTTTTTTTTTCTATGTTTTTATCAATAAAATCTGACAGTCCGAAGCCTGAAAAGTGTAAAGGAAAGTTTTCAATAAGATTGAAGTTTAAGTAATATAAAATACTAGTTGACCCGAGCAACTTCTGCTCTGCGTCACATTTTTCATTATTCCTCCGCATCTGTTGGTCTGAGCGTGATGATATATAGCCTATAGCCTTCCTCTATAAATGGACTATCTAACACGTGCATGAATTTTTGAAATCGGACCAGGAGTTCCTGAGATTAGCGCGTTCAAGAAACACGCAAATTAACAAACAAACAAACAAACAAACAAACAAACAAACTCTTCAGTTTAATATATTAGTAAAAACACGAATATCAACGCTTAGTCTAATATACTTACGTTAATAATCCATTAACTGAAATACTCCATTACTCCAATTACTCGATTTCGAAGTTACGTTACGAAGACTCGCTAGCTACAGAAACTTAGAATCGCCAATAAACTCGAGACGCCTGAATACTCGTGGACCTAGTATTTGGATTAAGCATGTGGGCGGACGCGTACTTCTAAGACTCAGTAGCAGTACGCATTTTACCTAGTACGTCTCACCTCTAATGAATGGTCATGAATGACAAACTTTTTTATTAATTGAGACTTTAGAATTTGGCCTAACATATTGTCTTTTAGCAAACACCGCATTGCGGAATTCTTGTGCGGTTTATGGATGGACGTCAAATAAAAAGTGAAATTGAATTCATGTGAAATTGAATTCATGGATTAAAACAGGCTATCTAGTTGGGCGTGGCTATTTATTTTTACAGGAAATGCAGGGAAATGGAGGAAAGGCAGTTGTCAACGCGAAGTCCAACTCCATTGACAGAAGCATAGACAGAAGAATACGTTTTTTAACTATCCTGAAAAGTAGAAGAGTGCACCTCCAGTACCAAGAGACAGTACCTGAGGATGAAGATCCTCATATAGTTAAAAAACATTTAATTCCTCATATTGAAACTATTATAAGTTGTGTATGATAATCCTCTACCAACTCCAACTACTGAACCTCAGTCCCCTGTTTATACTATACCAGTCGTAAACGTTGGTACGGTAAAAGTAAGACCGGTTTATCAGAAAACGGGTTTAAATTTAAAGGGAGGAGCGGGTAGGGTTCGAGTTCCAGTCTATAGAAAACCGTATTTGTTTGGTGGTGCAGATGAACCAGAATATAAAAAGGTATGTTGAATGAAAATATGTGGATTACTGAGCAACTTGTACGAAACATTTTGAACAAATCATTTGTTTATTTAATTTGTATTGAAATGTTTAAATAACAGAAACACTAACATAGATGAAACTCTCTCTTATTAACTTAAATGTAACAAAAATAATTATTTTCACAGCATTTGAATATTTATTCTTCTTTCACATAAGAAACCACACCATCCAACAAATGCTTGATTTTCATCTTATTAGTATATTTAAAACAAAATTTATTTATGTGTAGTACACACAATATACTTCTAATAAATATACCGAGAAAAGAGCACAAAGGTACTGTTTATTTCAATGGAAACAAAAATAAAACACGTATAACAGAACAACATAATACTTGAAAAGGGGTCTTGTACTCAATAATTATAAACAACTTTTACTATGGGATCAAGATTGAAATGGCAAAAACGAAATCTGATATATTTATGTGCGCATAAATCGACAAATGTACTGAACAGCAGATTTATTTTCGCAATTTCGTGGTTGTTTGTATGGTAAAAGTTGTCCGTAAAGATGGAGACAGCGGCCCGTTTGCAGGTATTGCGTTTATTCTGTTACCCGTTGTATACATTTTTAAAATTAGAATTTTGTTACTTCAGTTAGATACAACCTAAAACCCACTTTCATCTAAACACTAATCATTCCAATATAAACAGGAGATCAGTAACGGAGTTTTCTCTTAGTGCTCCCCTACATTCTCCAAAGAACCTTCATGCCAAATTTTAGCTTATTACGACGGACCTATATACTAATATATAAAGCTGAAGAGTTTGTTTGTTTGCTTGAACGCGCTAATCTCAGGAACTACTGGTCCGATTTGAAATGCGGAGAAACCGGCATTCAGAAAACGCGTCATCAGTATAACGCCATCTATCGACAATGTAGTTACAGACTGTCAAATATAAGATCGAACTCAGAAGTTCACAATAAATTGTTTCATTAGGTATATAATGATTAGATAATAAAATGTTCACTTTTCTTTTACTACGTACGTAGATGGCATTGCAAGTATCTATACGTCAGTGAGTCTCAATGAAAACTAATTATTTTAGTGCTCGATGAAGTTTCTTCCTAAAGTTAAAAATTCAATATCTTTTGATTTTGTGATCGATATTGTTGAAATAAAGGCTAAATGTTATTGTTATTTTTTTATACTTATAACACCACTGAAAAGCCGCAGGAAAGCAAAGTACGCAATTTCGTATACTTAATTTATTTTTTTGTGCTAGTCTTTCGTAAAACTTTACCATGTGATTTTTCGTTGTCAAAGTCAAAGTCAAAAACGTTTATTTCAATTAGAACATTAAACGGCACTTTTGAACGTCATCATTACATTTAAAATAACATAGTGACTCTACTGTCCATTCGGAAGGGTAGATTCTTATGGAGAAGAACGGACAAGAAACTCCATAGTTATTCTTTTCAATCCTCTTTTCGTAGGAATGGGGTAGGCAAGAATGGCAAGTGAAAACTGATCTCAGATGACGCCACTGACCTATAAATCATATGGACTTGAAACGTTTGACGGTATATAAAAAATAGTTATACAAATATGTGACACTAGTTGACCCGCGCAACTTCGTTTGCGTCACAATTTTCATTATTGCTGCGCTCCTATTGGTCTTAGCGTGATGATATATAGCCTATAGCCTTCCTTGATAAATGAGCTGTCTAACACTGAAAGAATTTTTCAAATCGGACCAGTAGTTCCTGAGATTAGCGCGTTAAAGTAAACAATCAAACAAACATACAAACAAACAAACAAACTCTTCAGCTTTATATATTAGTATAGAAGTATATAGATATAGATATCGACACTGAAATCATAAGAATACTGTCATCTCTTTTTAACTTATATAATTTTGCATAAGTGAAAAAGGATAACAGTGTTTTTGACAGTTACTGTTATGGCAACCCTTCATTCCTAGCGTCTATCTATTTGCGGCCGGTTCTACGTTAGAAGCTCTCGCTGTTTGGTACAAATTGGGGTACTTCAACTGTCAAATGCTCTTGAGGTGTGGATATATTTTGTGAATTTTGGAGTCATTTTGCTGTTTTATTGTGTTTGAAAACGGTTTTATAGTGGAAATCGTCAATTGCAAGATGCCCAATATGCAATATAATCGGATGTGGCATAAGAAGCGGAAATCACCCGAACATAACATGGCATTAGTACGTTCTTAATTTTAGCTGAAATATCTTTAGATTTTGAAAATAAACAAAAGATTCTGCATTCGTTGAACAGTTTCAACAGTAAAGCATTCACAATTTCCCTTTTGCCATTATTATCAACAGTAATAATTGTACTTCAAAACATTTTCTTGTTATTGTTTTTGTTGAGAGGGTATATATGTTCTGTGGTTGAGAGAGAGTAGTGCATGTATGACATTTTTACATTTATCGATAATGCTACATTATGATTCTTTATTGGTTTTTTGTTTTATTTTCATGGCTGCCTGCTAATAAAGGAAAAAAGAAAATTTGGCTGGAAACATGAATATTTATTAATTCAAAGTGTAATAGAGGTATACATGAATTTGAGATACAAATATTATGGGAAGAAATCTACTGAAAGAATCACACAGAAATTACCTGAAAAAAAAATTATGTTATTCAGAAATGAATGACATTAATTTGTTTAATATTATATACTTTATTATAAATAATAAATTATTATTATTGACTTTTAGTTTACACCCGAAATCATCGGCATGTTAGAAAAGATAGGTGTTGGAGACGTCCGTACCTGGAGCCAATTGCGGATGCAACACTATCTCTAATAAAGCGAGACATACAACATGTCGACTATAAACAAGGTGAGTGCAAGGCATAGTTTGATATCTCTAACTTAGTTCATGGCTATAGCCGTACTGTTCTCGCACTGCCTTTAAGTAAAAGATAGCGATTCTCTTATATTTGATTGTTATTGAACAAGAGAATCAGCAGCAATGTTATCCAAACTAAACATTTACCTACGCAAAATTTTAGCTTTATCAAACGAGAAGTGTGAGTCAAAAATAACTTAAGTGGGTGAGAGACGAACGAACTTATAGGACGTGGTCATTAAAAGATCTTACTCGGCTCGACGTTGGTGACACGTGAAAGCTTACTCATCACTCTGGTACCAGGCGGACGGCAATGTCATCAATGGAGGAAACTTTTCCTATTCAGGAATAATATTTTAATATGTCCAGACAGTATATTTTGTATGAGAGAAGCAAAGAAAATAATTAAATTACTTATTAGAGTGAATAGCTTCGAATATCAGAAATTTTGCAACACAATAGCACTCGACGTGTCACAAAATAAAGTAATGGCTCGCGGCGCTGACAGCCGTGCGAGCTGAGGCAAGCTACGAACCAAGTTTCAAACCTGTTTGATCGAAAACAAACTTCCTCGGCGGTTTTCATGTACGCGTGCTTACGGTGAGTCACCGTAAGCACGCGTACATGAAAACGGCTACATCAATTTTCATGAAATTTAGTATGCAGGTTTCGGGAGCTATAAATCGACCTTGCTAGCAAGGTTAAATTTTTAGGGTTCCGAACAAAAAATGGTCTGTCTGTCCGTAAAAAAAATTGTTTTTTTTTTTTAACAATACCGTGTGACATATCAAATGAAAGGGCTTTCTATGAAGGTTTTAATTATTTTTCATTATTTTTAATATAAATGGTTTTGAAGTTATTCAAGAAAATAGACGAAAAATTACCGTTCTCCCCGAATTATCTTTGAAGCTACTGAGCTTCAAATTTTGAAAAAAATAGAGATAATAGATCTTTACCTATAGATTACGGAAAACCTATAAGTAGTCTATATTGTTAAAATAACATGTGCACACCAACACCCTATGCACGCGAGTCCGACTCGCACTTGGCCAGTTTTTAGAAAATGTCGTAAAAAAACCATCATCCAGGTACCGAGTAGTAATTGGTATTACGACGAGATTATGACCTTACTCGAGGCCTCACAACTTTAACGTCTACGTCCGTCATGCTTGCCTGTCCGGAACCCACTGACGCACTCGCAAGCGTGTAAATGGCATCCAAACGTTTGTAATGGCTTGGAGTTTGTGGACGCTTGCCAAACCATGACAAGCGTGTAAACGTAGCATAAGGTTCATAAAATCGAATTCACTTTATCTTAAGTGGGTGACAGACGTGCGAGCAAGTACACGTACTTGTGGCTTGACGAGCTTTTTAGCTCGTGTGGCACCGTAAGCACGCGTATGTGAACACCGCTGAGTAAGTTTGTGGTCGATCCAACAGGTTTTCCGTTTTGCTCGTAGTTCGCGCTTCACGTCAGTCAACGCCGCGAGCCGTAAGCCGCGAGCAGCAAGCCGTAAGCCGCGAGCAGCAAGCCGTGAGCCATTACTTTGTTTTGCGACACGTCGAGTGTTATTGTGTAGCATTAATTTACTAACAGATTTTTTTTTTCATTCACGTATTCTATCTGGCTATAAAATATTATTTATGACTAAGAAAAAGTTTCCTCCATTGACGACATCGCGGTCCCTCTGGTACTAGAGTAATGCGCAAGCTTTCACGTGTCACCGACGTTAAGCCGAGTAAGATCGTGATCTTGAAAACCACGTAGTATAATTTCGTACGTATATCACCCACTTTATATTTTAGGTTATCTGATGCAGGCAGGTTTCAGTTCGTACAAATAAGAGGAAATAGTTTTGACGATCGATCTAATCAAACTGAAAGTAATCATTTTTATATAATACCTACATACCTAAGTGTTTACACATTTTTTCATCAAGAACTGCTTTGTTTTTGGCACAAAATATAAATAGTAGATTTTTGGTCTGTGTGCTACTAGCGCTACTTTGACAGTTGTAGGCTCCATTAAAGGAAATACAGGAAGTTTAAGTGGCAACACCGGATTCTCAAGAGCTGTCAGTAGTTCTTTTTACGCTACTTCTTCTTGACACCGGTTAGTGTTTTTATTAATCAAAGAATTTTACCATAATCCTGTAGGATATGACAAAACTATAGTTTGTTTTTAAATTTGTTACTCTTGTGTTAGATTACTTCTTCAATATTTCGTGTTTTTGTGTTTTTTAGTTGAAGTTGCGGTTATCCAAACATGGGGAAGGGTAATAATATGATCCCTAATGGGCATTTCCATAAAGATTGGCAACGTTTTGTCAAGACCTGGTTTAATCAACCAGCAAGACGTCACCGCAGAAAACAAAACAGGATTAAGAAAGCTAAGGCCATTGCTCCTCGCCCTGCTGCTGGCCCACTGAGACCTGTTGTCCGATGCCCAACTATTCGGTATCACACGAAGGTCCGTGCGGGCCGTGGATTTACTCTTCGGGAAATCAGGGTAAGTGTTACTGAAAATTTCTCAATATGATGTGTTTCTGTTAAATATTTATGTGAGTTGTTGTCATCGTTTATTGTAATTGATCTAGTGGACCCAATAATCTGCTAAGCCTGCCTAAATTGACTGATAAAGTCGTAATCACCTAAGCAAAAAAGTGAGTACTTTCACAAGTAAAAAATATAATTAAAACCCTCACGGTCAGCCCTTTCATTTGATATGTCACACAATATTTTTTTCTTAATTTTCTGGTTTGACCCCTTTAATTTATTTACCGGTGTAACATTTATGCGTGTTTGGGTCACAAAGTTCATATTTATACCAAATTTCAACAGAATTGGTCCCGTAGATCTACTGGACCATTTCTGTTGAAATTTGGTAGAAAACTGGCTGTGATAGACGAACAGACAGACCGACACCCAAGTGTTCCGAAGGGTTCCTTTTTTTTTACGAATGTTCGGGACCCTAAAAACATCTATTACAAAGTTAATGAAGTTATAGCAGTGGTTATATTGATTGAGTATCTTTATTCAAAACAAATTGAATACCTATAAAAAATTTCAACTTTCCTAATGTGGTTAATGTGTTAAATTTATTAAACAACTGCCCAAGAAAAGGATTTTAATATTTTTTTCTTGTGTGTAACTTCAAAATGCCTGAACCAACTATTAAGTGTGGTATTGTTAGAAAACTGCCCCTAAGATGACCCACTGACCATGTTATCTCAAGTACATAGGATACTTAATAGGGAATATGCATGAAATACATATTTATCATTTATACAGTTTATCTAAAAATATTATACTAACAGTGAAAATAGAATCAAAATTACATATAATTATTTTAAGTAATACATCTGTCCCTCTCGTGAAAATGCTGTTTTCTATGGCAGTTGTATAGGTGTCATAGACGTCAAAGTTTACATCGGACTTCTCCTTCTAATTGTAATCTTTAAAGCTTTATAACTTCATCGCTGATGAAAGTATTAAAAAAATATTTCATGACTGTTTACTAGAGCTAATAACTATTTCATTTTGCAAATAAAAAAATTGCATGCATATTCCCTAATGTAAAAAACCACCATAAAATAATCAAAACATGACAGCAAAGTCTTTCTAACTTAAAAAATTAACCTCTTACTGCTATGATTTTTATTTATTGATATTTCGACGGTCCCTACGTACAATCCCCCAAGTGGTAGTTGTGTGATTTGTGTTTCTTTCTTCCGTGACATTCAGACAAACCTAAACTATCGTCCAGTTTAATAAAAAATAATAAAAGTTGGCAAATTGACCTTTAAATACACACACGACATTTACCGTAACTACGAAATTGACTAAAACTTCCGACGTAGAACAACAATAGTGGTAATCCAGTCGTTTTACGTGGGACAATTCAATGTTATCCCGCGCCCCTCCCCCGCAACTGCCACTTGCGAGACATAAGCGTTCGCGCCGGCTGTGGTGACGGTTCGTTAATGTTCTGCTGCGTGAATGTTAATAAGTATATTGATAATAGTTAAAAAGATGCCTCGAAAGGAAAGTGTCACAAAAAATAAAAATGTTTCCAACATAACTCAAACAGGTAAGTGAATTTTGATATTATTATTGATCAAATGTATTTTTATTTAAGTTTATACTTAATATTGAGCTTTTACAAATCAATAATTACTTAGATGTTTCATTTTTGCATTGATCAAACAAATTTTGCTTAATTCCAACGTACATGTCTGTATTTGGTAGCTAGGTTATTTTACGTCGGAGTATTTAAAAGTATAGTGTAGTGAGTGGTAGATATGAGATTCTACGCCGGAAAATAATACCAGATTTTATACATAACTACTACTTACAAAATTTTACGGCGGTAATGTTATTCCAATCTTACACTTATGTTATTTTTTATTTCAGTTCTTCTACAACGTGATTCTTCAGACGATGAACAACAACAAGAAAGTACGATTCAAGTTGTTGCTCAATTTCACAGAAATGTAGCATCCAATGCCCTCTCCGATTCGACCATTTTAGAAGTGCTAGAATCATCTAATATCGGATTACCAGCCCACCTACAATCACAGGATAAACATGAGGATAGTATATTTACTTATCCAGATTCACTTAACCTTTCTAATTTGCCTTTAAGCTCGCAGTCAGCCAATCAAACCACTAAAACCATTGTCGCTCATCCCAATGGCGCCGCTCTCTCTGACCTTGGAATTATTACAGAAGAGTTTATCACATACACAGAACCAGAACCACAGTACAGTCAAGAAGTTATCGTTAGAACGTCACACGATCCAGAAACAAATACAATTATAGAAGAAATTGACGCCTTTCATGATTCTGAGCAAGTTTTGGATACAAGCACTCCCTTAGGGTCTCCTTCTATTTCAACTATTATGCAGAATGTTGAATCAGAAAATGTAAGTTCATTTCATATTGACACCCCAACTTCATCTATGTGTATCACTTCACCTATGAGTGACCAGACGTATGTACCAACCAGTATTGATGAGATGACAGAGAACGATGCCGATGTTAGTAACACAGAAAAAAGTCAATTAACAAAAAAGAAAAGAAAAGTTAAGAAGAAAACTGATGTAGGTAGAATACGTAAGGTTAACAAATCGGCATGGATAGATAGCAGAAGAAAACAGTTAAAAAATCAGGGTTTAAGTTACATCAGTCGAAATGGAAAAGCACAATCTAAAAAGTTGATATTGCCTGCTTGCGATGATAAGTGTCGATTAAAGTGCAAGGAGAAAATAGGCGAAGATGTAAGAAACGCAATGTTCAAACAATTTTGGTCTCTTGGCAATCGTGAGCGGCAGTGGGATTTTTTGGTTCGTTGGTGTAAAAGAATCGGCAAGAGACGCATAACAACAGAGGGCCTTTCAAAAAGATTATTTTCTGTCAAGTACTATCTGCCAAAATCTCTAGATGTTTTAAGACACGAAGAAGTTACGGTGTGCAAAAAGATGTTTTTAAACACTTTTGCTATTGGTGACGGCGTCGTACGAACAGCTTTGAAAAAAATTAACGAAGGCGAAGGGCTCTCTGTAGGTTTCGATCAAAGAGGATTTCATAAAAATCACCCTAAAGTTAAGAACGATGAAATGGTTAAAAGCGTTTCTGATCATGTACAATCATTTACCCCTGTGGAGTCGCACTATACACGTAAGGAATCCTCAAAATTATATTTAGATGGTGAATTAAGCATGGCTAAGATGTTCAGACTCTACAATGAGTGGGTATCAGAGACAGAGTCGAATAAGGCTAAAACATTGAGGCAATACACCGACATTGTAAATGAAAATTTCATAATTGAGTTTCACAGACCAAAGAAAGATCAATGCGACGTTTGCATTGCCTTTAAAAACCAGCCGAAGCCAGTTAATCATGAAATTCAAGAACAATTTAATGAACATTTGAAAAATAAGGACATGGCTCGTAGTCTCAAAAATGAGGATAAACTTTCTGCTATCAACTCACCTAGCACAACCATAACTGCAGCGTTTGACTTTCAAAAAGTACACTCATCTCCTCATGCAGAAACAAGCATATTATATTATAAAAGAAAATTAAATGTTTTTAACTTCACTATTTTCGAGATGGGTCAGAAAGTTGGAACATGTTATATGTGGCATGAGGGCACTGCCAAACGAGGCGCGAATGAGGTTGCTAGTTGTGTCTACGATTTTATTAAGAATCAATCTTTAAAAGGCATACAAACTATAAAATTATATTCAGATAATTGCGGAGGGCAAAATAGAAACAGAATTGTTTTTATGATGTATCTAATTGCTGCCAAAGAATTTAAGGTAAATATCACCCATAGATTTTTGGAAAAAGGCCATTCCCAAAACGAAAATGACAGTATTCATGCTCTAATAGAGCGATGTTCTAAGAATAAGGAAATATATACGCCTGATCAATGGTTCGCATTGGTCAGGTGGGCCAAAGAGACTGGAAGTCCGTATATTGTCAAGGAAGTTGCAAGAGATGACATTTTAGATTTTAAAAAGTTACTAGCAGGAAAAAATTGGTCAAAAAATGACAGAAACATAAAAATAATGTGGTCTAAAATCAGAGAAGTTCATGTATCCTCTTCCGAGCCTGGCGTTCTTAAATACAAAAATACATTTAATGAAACATACCATAGCTTATTTGTCAGAAGAAGTCAAAACAGGAGGCGTCAAAATCAACCTGATGACGTGTTGAGCCAGGCTTATACTGGACCTTTACCAATCCAAAATGCAAAATTGATGGATCTTAAGTATCTTTGTGAACATAACGTAATTCCTAGACAGTACCATGGATTTTATAATTCCCTTGTCTCTTGTGATGTCGTTCCTGATTCAAGTTCCGATACAGAATAGTAGTATTTCTCAGTTAGTTGTGCAATTTAGTACTTACTTTTTTTTTGGATTTTTATTACCTGGTCACTTGGACCTTTAAGTCAATTTTAGTATTTACCTAAACAATTTTTAGTATGATAAAGATAGGAAATAGATTTTGCAATTATTCAATTGACCAAAAAATTGTTTTGTTTCCTAATTTTGCTGATTTTTTACTCCAAAATAATGCTTTTGGTTTTTAATGTTTTTTTAGAAGAGTTTTCATTTTGTTAAAGTTGGATCACCCACAATTAGGTAAACAAATGTGATTTTATTACTTAGTAATTTTTTTTTATTATATTTTAATTTGTAAGAACAGAAGCTATAAGTTTCTTTAAAAACGAATAACTTACCTACATAAGTATTACTGTTTTTGATTAGGTATGTGTAAATGTAACAATACTTCTTTGAAAAATATTATATTTTTTTATAAGACATTATTATTATTACCTAAATATACAAATGTAACATTGTTATTAGGTACTTAAAACTCAACTGGTCATTACTGAAACAAGACTGATTAAATTAGATATAAATACTGAAGTTGCATCGTACTGTCGATTAATAAATAAGTATTTAAAAATAAAACAACGTTTTTGTTTACATTTAGCATGCTTCGAAATAAAACATAATGCAAATAATTTGTATTTTTTGTGATCAACTGTTTTTTTTTTTGAGTGAGTCCAACACTTATCTACTTTTTATAACAGTCTTTGTGCCATGATCGCCACGTAAACCTCCCTAAATAGCAATTGCGACTTTGGTAAATTAAAAACTTCCAGCGTAAAACTCAATAAGTACCACTAACATTATTTACCACATTGATGATTCCGCTGTATAAGTCAGTAAGTGACAAATAATACGCTCGAAAGGCCATTTAAAGTTGTTGTTATTTTTTTTATAAAATAGATCAAATATGAAACCTGTATTCCAAATTTCATGACTTTCTGTTAAGTAGAACATGAGCTACAGGTGTTTGAAACTTTAAAGTGCTCTCCTGTAAAGTTTGTCATTTATAGTTAGGGGATTGTACGTAGGGACCGTCGATTTAAAAACATTAGTCTACATAAGATTATTTGCTATCTCACTTACTTAAAGATTTTGGATAGTCATGTTATCCAAAATCTTTAAGTGAGTTAGCAAATAATATTACCTGGCAAATGTAATTAGACGACCGGCAGATATGACGTAATTTGGGCGAAAATGCAATACCGGCGATAACGCTATGAAGGGATAAGCGGGGGCTGAAAAAGGGAGGGGGCGGGTGTTCGACGTCGCGCCCGCGCATATTTAGGTTCATTCGTTTTTTATTTTCAGTCAATATTGTGAAATTTTTATAATAATTATTTGCTTTTGTACGAAAATAAATGGAGCTACACATAAAATTTCAATTCAATTCCTTAAGTAGTCAAGGCTGCTGGCTTCTTACTAAACCCGTTCTCATAAAAACTTTCATTGTAATTTATTAAGTTCCATGAGTATCGGCTTTTTAAATTTTTTAAAACTACTATGAGATTTCATCACAAATTCTAACTATAGATTGTACTAGTTTACCCGCACAACTTCATCTGTGTCACAATTTTCATTACTGCTCCGCTCCTATTGGTCTTAGCGTGAAGATAAATGGGCTATCTAACTCCAAAAGAATTTTTCAAATCGGACCAGTAGTTCCTGAGATTAGTGTGTTCAAACAAACAAACTCTTCAGCTTTAAATATTAGTTTAGACTATAGATGCAGGCATTTTCAGCAACCTTTGGAATTTAAACGACTCCGGGATTCTGAAAAGCATGTCCGTATTATACTTTTGTGGGAATAAAAGTGAAGTCTGTGATTGGATAATCGCCCAATCACTGAAAATTAGATGTTTATAGATTTACCCAACTTCTCATGCTAGTAGGTGTAGCTTGTGAGAGCATAATCTTCTGTCAACTATACCTTGGGATACCATAAAGTAAACAGTATTTAGGCAGTTGGTTCTATTTAGTACACCATTATTATGTGACATGTATCATCATATTTCTATCGACAAATATTATTAAAAACCTTTTGGTCACCTTTAAAAAATAATTTATGTTCAGGTAGAAACAAAACGAATAGCAGCAGAGCAACAGTCCCCAAGCTACACACTACCAAATTCATGTTTGGGGTACTATGCAGCTTAAAGCTCACATCACAGATGTCATAAGTCTAAATCCACATAAGCTTTATAGTCATGAAACTAGTAAATATGCTTGGGCAGACTGATTGCTGACTGCAAAATTCAAATATTTTTATGTTTTTTGCAATTTGCCGGTCAGTGTGAAGCTGTATGTGGACCAAATACGATTCGCGACCGTAACGCGTATTTATCTAAAGAATTATAACCATTTTCATCATCTAGCCCTCTTAAGTTCATGAAGCTCGACAGAATGATTATTTCATGAAAAATTCTACGGCTGTTAGACTCTGTCTCTGTCATCTCTTACCTAGACTAAAGTCTATGGTGGAGCGAGCTAACCCAGAAGGAGCCTGATAATTTTGCTAAAATAGTTCGTAGTCCTGGTGAAAATGCTCACTGTGCTCTCTTCACTGAAGTTTTGGTTGTCTCAAGCATATTCCACACGGATATAATCCGGCATCCCATCCAAGGTGACCTTGCTTGTTTGCCATCCATGTAGACGGTAGATGTAATCCAAATTCAAACACAATATGAGGATGGCAACCAAGCTCCCACCAAGGTTACCTTGGATAGGGTGCTGGATTACATCCATGTGGAATAAGCTTTAAGAAAGGAAAAATAGGTGTGTTTGCAAGAAATTAATATTCAGGGTAATTTTGATACCCCTCCCCTACAACTTGAACCAGTTGCTAGTGCAACTAATTGTTGAAACTTAATTAACAAAAGTCCTTTCATATGTACTTTTCGAAAACCAGTTGTGATCCAGTCACTCGTGATCATTACCAGTCGTGAAGCAGCTTTTTCAATAATCCAAATACTTTCAACACCCCAATCCCCAACCATCCTACCATCTGCATATATAATTTAACCCTTATTTTTGTGACTAAAGCCAAATGATTTTGATAGACAGGAGTAACAATGACTTTCGTGGTTACATGGGGGGTCATCATTTGCTTGTAAAATTTCAATGATCTATTTGCACTTGCTGTCCAGCAGCTTAGATTTCTTCTACATTTTTTGCAGTTTATTCAAAACATTTTTTTTTTCTAGTGTTATCAGATTGTCGAAAAACCACATGGCAATAATCATAATTTCTAGGCGATAAATAAGATAAAAGTTCAAATTGTAATTATTTTACTTTCACCAGGCATTATGAAAAATGTCCCAATTTATTTACTTAGTCCATCACATAGATTATTTATTTTATTTTCAGGCATCTGGTCTTAATCCTGCTTTTGCCAGGACAATTGGCATTGCTGTAGATCCTCGCAGACGTAACAAATCTGTCGAGTCTCTACAAGTAAATGTTCAGAGGCTAAAGGAATACCGTGCTCGATTGATCCTGTTCCCGAAGGGCAAGAAGGTATGCTATGAAATAATTTTTATTCTTAAGTCACTGAAGTTTAAAAAATGTGTAACACAGCTTTTGCGATTACGGAACAGTAGTTCTCAACAATATTCATGGTTTTTGGGATGGATGACAAAAAAAGAAACAATTCGATTTTAACATCTTCAAGCTGTTCGTTAAGGGCCAGGGCGACCCAGAATACCATTTGTGATAAAAAAAAATTAACATCAACAAACAATTATCATGATTTAAGCAACACTCCGCTCAATACACTCACCACGCAAATGAAAACATCAATTTTTTTTTTTACTATTGATAGGCACGCGTATGACCATTCTCACCTGATGGTGAGAGATGTTGCGGGAAAAGACCTAGAAGCAGGAGCCCCTTACGTTGGTCAGATACTTTTCTCGTTAGAGGCCAGTCCGTGAAATCAACATGGCGACTATAGTCCACGAAAAAATCATTCCTCAGTGCAATGCTGAGGGTCGTAACCTCAGCATTAGTCTTAATCGACGCTGAAAATTGCAAGTGTAGTAAGATAAGTTATGGAGTGGTCGAAACTGGTTCGTGTAAATCGTCGCCCTGTCGCCGCCCTCTTGGCGAACTTGGTGTGTGACATATTCAACATTATTTTATTGTAATACTTGTAAAGCAAAAACTGTACAAGTATTAAAATCTGACTATGGTGAAGCATAAGGTTTATAATTCTGACTGGTACATTTCATGTTCTCCAGGTATTGAAGGGAGAAGCAAATGAAGAAGAACGCAAGTTGGCCACTCAGCTCCGCGGTCCATTGATGCCGGTGCAGCAGCCAGCACCTAAGTCTATTGCACGTGCTATTACTGAAGAAGAAAAAGACTTCAAGGCGTACCAATACCTGAGAGGAGTATGTTAATTATAAAACTTTGCGTTATTTTGTATTCTGTCTGTAAATTGATTTACTTAATCGTTAAATTTATCATTTTTACAGGCTCGTTCCATTGCTAAACTTGTCGGTATTCGTGCCAAGCGTTTGAAGGACGCTGCGGAGAATCCTGATGACGTCACTAAAGCTCCTACTGCGGTCAAAGAAACTAAAGCTAAGAAGTGATGATAAAAAATAAATATATAAGTATATAAACTTCTTTATGTTCTTACATAAGTGCACACCTTTTCTAGAGGAGCTCATGGTCAAATAACGACCGCATGGGTTGAAAATTAGCTTTAAAGTTAAGCAACGCTTGCCAAGGTCGGTCTGTGGAAGGGTGACTATCTCAACATATCGGGATTCCTCAATGCCTCGGAAAGCGCGCTAAGACGTTGGTCCCTTCCGCCATGTTGTCGTTGACGTTTATTCCCGTTGTCCCCGTACGCCGTGTCCCCGTCCTACGGGGACAGCGGTACTTAAATTAAATATTTAAAAATACTTCCCGTTGTCCTCTATGTAGTTGAGTAAAATAAGTAAAAATTATTGCCCACAGTCCCCGTTTTTCTTTTTTGTAGTATTATGTGTGAGTCGGCATCTTTTGCCCAACAAACGAAGTGATGGAATGTTGGTAGATTAGTCTTGGTACCCGGTAGATTAATATAAAGGATTTAGACCTTGTTTTCAAGTAGGATTTTTTTATATAATGAATTTAATCGAAATTATTGTTTTTAAATGTATCTTGAAGTAAGTAGTACGGGCACAACGGGAATAAAGGAATTAACTACTTAAATCTAGAACTGATTTTATACATGTAATCGACAAAAACCCTATAATCAACAAATTGACTCGAGAGCGATATCTATCCTAGATAGTTCCCAAATAGTAATATTTATTATTTGGCAACTACTATTTATCAACATTAGTTAGTAAACGAAAGATAAAAAGCTACCTACAAAAAATAAATTATCTTATTTTAAAAGGAGATTATTTCTTTTTTGACTGCAAGATTTAAACAAGACGCTCGCTGTAGTAAAAAGAACTTGCCTTTCTAAATTATTAGGCGCTCCTTCGTACAAATATTAATAACATCTGTATTTTTTACCCAATAGATATATGTACGAAGCTCATTCGTGAAAGTAGCAATTAGTAAGCAATTATTGATACAACAAACTTAGAAATTCTGCGTCCTTCATGCTGAACACGGAGGCCACCATCCATCCTGACGTCAGAATGGCAGATCAAAAAAAATATTTATATTTCTTTGAATGTATCATATGTAGCAATTATTGAAGATATGTAGCAAATATAAACAATTGGGTAGCAATTCTTGAATATACTTTCAGAGCCGCTTGCCATAGGCAACCAGCCATTCTGACGCTAACGTTAGTTTGTCAGAAACGAAAAAAAAAAAAACCGACACGCGGCTTGCCAAGAAGTACCGTGTTACCCAGTCACTGGGGTTGTGGAGCCGTGGACGTCAGAATTGATTAGTGTTACATTTTCATCGCATTTCAATCTTTTTCGTCATTATGGATACGTTAAAAATTCGAGTAATTATGGAATATGAATACCGTCGTGGCAGCAACGCGGCACAAGCGGCATGCAACATCAACGACGTTTACGGAGCTAACACTACAAACCAACGCACCACCTGTTATTGGTTTGCTCGCTTCCGTTCTGGAAATTTCGACCTGAAAAATGAACCTCGCGGTCGTCCGAAGACTTTGGTCGACAATGACGAATTAAAGGCGATTGTGGAAGCTGATGATACACAATCTACGGCTGAATTAGCAGCAGCTTTCGACGTTAGCGTTAAAACAATATTGGTCCATTTGCGTCAAATTGGCAAGGTAAAAAAGCTTGACAAATGGGTGCCCCACGAACTCAATGATCGCCAGCGCGAAGTACGCGTCGAGACGTGCCTTGCACTGCTCAACAGACACACAAATGAAGGAATTTTGAACCGCATTGTTACCTGCGATGAAAAATGGATTCTGTTTGATAACCGCAAGCGCTCAGCAAGTTGGTTGGATCCTGGTTCAGCACCTAAACAATGCCCTAAACGAAAACTTACCCCTAGAAAAGTGATGGTCACTATTTGGTGGTCTAGCGCCGGTGTGATTCATCACAGCTTCTTACTAAACGGGGTGAGCATTACTGCAGATGTGTACTGTGAAGAACTGAACACAATGATGGAGAAGCTGGCACATCTCCAACCAGCATTGGTCAATCGCTCGTCTCCGCTGCTCCTGCACGACAACGCGCGACCTCATACTGTACAGCAGACGGTCTCCAAGTTGCAAGAACTGGGGTTGGAAGCTCTCCGTCATCCGCCCTACTCACCAGACCTTGCGCCTATAGACTACTACTTTTTCCAGAATTTGGATAACTTCTTGGCGGGAAAAAAGGACTTGCAGCTTACTACGGCCGCTATTCCAAATGCGACCAGTGTGGCTACTTCTACTGACCGAACCTAGCCCTACAACAATTACCTAGCACCCTAGTAACCATAACGCCCTAACCTACCATACAAACCATATACAAACGTAGGTTACGATGGTTTACGTGCGGGAAGTCTTACAAGGAGACCTACGGTAACAAACTGAACTGTGTAGGAATAGGGGTTTTGTGTACGTCGTGCAATGTACACAGGAAATAGTTTTCTCACTGCCTTTCCCACAGAATCATAGGATCGATTACGGCAGGGTTTCTTTAACTTTTTTTAGTCACGGACCACTTTCACAATATAAATAATTCCACGGACCCCTGTCAAAGAATACTTAGAAAACAAACCATATTTATATTGAAAAATCACTTTGATTAGTTGGTAGTTAGATTACTCTTATTTCTAATCTAAGCTAATGAGAAGGATGTTGCTGTTTGGCCTCGATAAGAATGTTAAATTGTGGGGTTGTCTTCGACAAAGCAAGGCGCATGTCATCGGCGAAGTTCAAACGATTACGACTTTTTGTTTTTATCGACACTATAACCGAGAACCCTGCCTCGCAAAGATACGTAGTAGCAAATGGTATCAGAACGGACATAGCACGCTTGACAAGAAGAGGGTAAGCTTCACTCAAAGAACACCAAAACTCGCCAAGACCTTTTGCTTCAAATTCAGCCTTCAAAATTGCTTTAGATCTCATGTCAATTAAGTCATCTTTGATAAGATCTTCATCATTGATGCTGTCAATTTCAATTAAAAATGGACTTCGCACCCATGTTTCGTTGTCCAGATGTTCTGAGCTAAAATAACCTACCTATAACTAATGTTTTGTGACTGACGATACGTTGTCGTCGCGGTGAGTTCTTGGAGACGAGATTATTACACTATTTCCTAGTAAACAGGTTAAGAGTTAATTGACCTACTGCGGACCCCTGGTGCACATGCCACGGACCCCCTAGGGGTCCGTGAACCCCACTTTAAGAAACCCTGGATTACGGCTAAAGGTGTCTTGGCCACAGTGAGAGGAGTTGTAGAAGATGAAACAAAGTCGACTCCAGCTTGAAGACTAATTTATTTACAATGATTACTAATGAGAACTTAATTATATACAAATTTTGTGGTCAATACACATTGATACCTATTTATTAGTGTGTTTTGTGTGTATCCAGCCGATGAAGCGAAGATCTCACTAGGTCACTTCTTAGCGCTGACGGTGTGCCGGTGTTGCCGGCGCGTGGAGTGAATGTATGTCGCTCTGAACGCTGACGCTGTGCTGCTGTTGCTGGCACGTGTAGCTATTGCATGTTCATGGTTCAACAGTGATGCTCGAAACATTATTCTAAAGGTTAAAACCTTTTTTGAAGAAGAAGCTCGGGCGGGGTCTCCGATTATTCCATTTAATGAAATATACAAACGGATTTCGGCAGCGACAGGTTATTGTTGTCAACTTGTTAAAAATTACCCGATACTTAACTAATTATTTATTTAAGTCCACGAAATATTCGTTTCTATTCTTGCTGCAGGTTAGCGAAACGGTAACGTACATTTGTTAGGTAACCTGTTAAGTGAGTGAGCCAACTAACTTGCTAGATTTCAAATTTCTACTAGAAATATTTTAGTATCGTATAAGTATTTCAGGTTTGAGTCAAGCGACTAATTTCAAAAATAGTTAAGGAATGGCACGCAGCAGAAGTTTTGTTTTTTGAAGTCGGTCTTTTTTTAAGTATTTTTTTATAATTTTCAGTTTTTAGTGGTACCTACGCAGGTACCACTAAAAAGTAAAACCACAAAAACAGCGTGCTGGCGTGATGTTATGTTATGAACTGGTGTAAACAATCAATAGACATGCGATTTCAGAAATCCCGATCCATTTGCTATCATTTATTGAAGAGTTCCGTTGCCTACCTCCGAAGTTCTTCATCAGATCTTCACAAAATTTAGATGGGACCAGTCCAAAAAAATATTCTTCCCAACAAAACAAGAATCATTTAAATCGGTTCAGAATTGGCGAAAATATCGCTGAACAAACATTTTTCATGGGATCCCAACATCAGATCCTGACTTATACATCAGATACTTCCATCATCAGCTCAGCAACATGAGATGATGATTACCAGGCACAAATATCTGAATTGCGTTAGAAAATTTATGAAAAACATTTATTTATTTTTATATACTTTATTGTACACCGATATTAGTATAAAAATAAAACTACAAACTAAAACACAAACTTGTACAATGGGCGGCCTTATCGCATTCCGCGATCTCTTCCAGGCAACCAATGGAGAGTAATTGCCTGGACATAAAATGGGGTTGCCATCGATGCGACACTACTCAATTTGAACACTGGTAACGATTGAGCGCGCCTTATTGGGACCGGCAAAGCATTCCACAAACGAGCAGCCGGATTTATCAATGAAATTTGCATTGGCATTTTAAGTCGTAAATCATCTGATGACCTCAAAAATCTAGCATGGGAATCACAGAGAAACTGAAAACGTTTTTTGAGATAAAGTGGGGAAGAAAGGGAAAACAGCACATTGTATAAAAGGGAAAGAATATGAGCATTCCGGCGAAGGCGAATTGGCAACCACTTGAGCTTCGCACGGAATTCGGAAACATGGTCATATTTACGTAAACCGAATATGAACCTTATAAAACATTTTGAAGCCGCTCAAGTTTGCCGAGTTGTTCTTGAGTAAGGTCAAGATAGCTGGCAACAGCATAATCAAGGATGGGAAGAAGAAGTGACTGTGCAAGCGCCATCTTGGTGGCAGTCGGAAGAAAATTGCGCAGACTCCTCAACGATGCTGCAAATGCAAATAGCTTGCGGCTAACTTCTTGTAACTGGGCAGTCCAAGAGAAGTGTCTGTCAAAGATTATCCCCAAGTTCTTAACTTTCTCGGAGTAAGGAATAACTGTGTTGTCGAAAACACAAAATATGCTTACCTATACAATTTGAGGGTTTCCCTCGATTTTCATGGGATCCCATCATCTGATTCTAACTTGGTGACAATGGGACTACCTCAGGAGTACCTATAGGCTTTTGAATAAAAAAATAACTTTTAAAATCGATCCCAAATTGGCGGAAATCGGTGAACACACATAAAAAAAAAAAAAAAGTACATACAGCCGAACATAGAACCTCCTCCTTTTTGAAAAAGTCGGTTAAAAAGTGGATTTGTGCATGTTGATGATATTGACATGGGAGTTATACGGAGGAAAGTACATGAACTTTATTCTGCTAAAAAAGAGAAACGCCCCTACTGTTAAAAAGCTTCTAGAGGTCTCAAAGACCGAAATAAATTACACAGGACATGAGGACAGCGAGAGAGTCTGCGAAAGCTGCTTTACAAGGTGGGATTTCGTTTTAAAAAATCTCAATCCAATCGGAAGGTTCTGGAGCGAATGAAATATCAGCTTGGAGAGCTAAGTACTTGCGGGCAATGGATAAAAATAATAAATCTCCCCAGCCCCGGGCCATAATTTATTTAGATGAGACCTATATTCACTCTTTAAAAAGTACAAACTTTAAAAAGTGGTTTATTGAAAAACTCGAAAGCCATCCATAATAGTGATGGATAATGCTCCTTTTTTGTGTAAATAAAGTCCCAAATACGAATTCCTTAAAAAAGATATGCAATTATGGTTGACCCAAAATAAAATTGACTACGGAGAGGATTTGACTAAACCTCAGCTTTTAGAAATAACAAACAAGCCTGAACCTGTGTAAGAGATTGAAAAAAATTTAGAAGACAATAGACACAAATGCATATATTTACCACCTTATCACTGTGATATTATATTCCTCTATGCTGTGATCTAAATCCCATTGAACTCATATGGAGCACAATAAAAATAAAAGTTGCCGATGTAAATATTGAGCACCAAAATGCTGAAATTCCGCCGCCTCGGAAAATGTTGAATTTCGGCGGGGAATTTCAGCATTTTATTATATTTCGTTTATTTATTCTTATTTCTAAAAAGACATAAAAAATACATTTAAAAAACTAGTAGTCCGCCGGTATCGGGAGCAGGGTCCAAGCTACCGGTGGTTAGGGCTCCAGAGAAAGGAATCTCACAATACGAGCCGTATCGAGGAGTACTGTCTTCTGTATCAGGCCCTTTACCCAACCGCGTAACGCCAGCTTCGACAGATGTCCGTCGAAGCTTTTGGCCATCAGGCCATTGGCCGTAATGACTATCGGCACAATGACAGCTGAGTCCATATTCCACATGTCGACAACTTCGAACGCTAAGTCGAGATAGGTACTTGATTTGTTTCTCTTTCTCGGCCTTCACGAGGTTCTCATCATGCGGGATGGTCAATTATCATTGTGCGGCGCGCTAATCGGTCTATCACCACTATATCAGGCTTATTGGCAACAATAGTCCTATCAGTGATGAATTGATGATAGATCGATCCCAGTACAACGTGACATGGTCATTTTCGAGAACTGGGTCGGGCACATACTTATAATACGGTACCTCAGAATCCATAAGTTAGTATTTCAAAGCAAGTTGCTGATCGATAACCCTGGCCACTTGGTTCTGCCTGTGCAAGTATTCGCCGTTAGCCAGACGAGAACAACCAGAGATAATATGTCTGATGGACTCACCCGGACGGTGGCGTGCCCGACACGTCCACCGTCCCATCCTTCATAATATGCCTCCGGTAGATATTCATTAAGATAACTTCGTCCATAATCAGAATCACACAGACAAAACCTTCAGTTTCCCCGAAGAGATCACTGAATCGTAGCCAGGCCACAGACGCTGAAAAATCTACAAAGGACCCATGAAGAGCCCGATAGAAGCGCCCGTGAAGCTCCTTGCTTTTCCATAGGTACTTCCTTGCGGTCATCTGTGGTAATTATCACAGGTTTGCGCCAGTTCTCCTTAGCTATGGATAACGGGGTGAGACCCCTTGTCCACTGCGACAACATCTCGGTGCATACCCACATCAGCTTTGAGAAAATATTCTCTGAGATTGCACATCTCGCGGTTGTGGAGAGTCTTGGCGTTTAAAAAGCCTCGGCCACTTATACACACTTCACTTCACTTCACTTGCACTTTCGCGGGATGTACAATCTTATCACCGACGATCGTGGGTGACGCATCCGGTTTGCGGTCAGCAGTGTACGGACCCTTCTATCCAGGGCGTCAAGCTCAGTTTGAGTCCATTTGAGTATGCCGAAAGAGTACATTAATACCGGCATGACCATTATTATATTTATTATTATTTTTGGGCTCCCGATAAGGGTCGCTAGCACAAAGTGACGTAGTGCCAAGGGGGCAACATATCCTGAGGAGCTAGAGGAGTGAAGAGGTATACCACGGCTATCAGGACTATCCCGGAAGTACGGTCAAGATCCCTACAAGCATCTTATTGGATTATACATCCTTCTCCCGAGCACGTTGGCTCTTGCGAATCTCCACTCAGACCGGCCGATTAAGGCAAGAAAGAGGTGGGAGCTCTGTTCCTCGTCAGTTTTCATCCCGGCCAGCCAATAAAGGCAAGCCGGAAATGAGGAACAAGAATTCTCCCTGGAGATCAGGTCCGTGGGGTCGCCAGTGCCCAACAGTTTTCTAATAAAATCTTAGCCAATTTCATTTTGCCAAAAACTTAACATCAAGTCTAGTTAAAATCCACCTTATCCCATTAGTATAGTTTATTTTACATCGATTCAGTTACTGTTTCGTTCTCGAAAGTTCTTCGCTATTCAAATAGTGATGTAGTCGAGTCGGATACTGGATGGATAGATTTCGATAAAAACATTTTTTATAGTTCGTCAAATTGAAAATGAAATCACTAAATATTACTTTAAAAATATTTTTAGGTTTCCCAAAGACGCTATCGTCAAAGAAAAATGGATAGATGAACGATATGCTCCGAGCATTTTTTATAAAGCAAATTTTGATTTCAAATAAAAACCGTTCAAGTGCGAGTCGGACTCGCACACGAAGGGTTCCGTACCATGAACCATATTTATTATTTGTTGTTATAGCGGCAATAGAAATACACAATCTGTGAAAATTTCAATTCTATCTATTATGGTTCTTGAGATACAGCCCGCTGACAGACATACGGACGGATGCACGTACAGCGGAGGCTTCGTAATAGGGTTCCGTTGGTTACCCTTCGGGTACGGAACCCTAAAAAAGGCTATAGATACGCGAAAACTTTGTCTGCGTTAAGATTCTGTACACAAACTATGTAATAAAGAGTTCACGGAACTGAAGTGTAAACAACACCCCTTTTTTTGTCAGCAGTCGAATAAGATAGGCATGATTTTGTAAGGCTTGTGGTATGAAAAAAATCTGGCCAAGTGCGAGTCGGACTCGCGTTCAAAGGGTTCCGAACCAATTTAATTTTTGTAAGGGTTCCGTTTCTCACGAATGTTCGGAACACTAAAAAAATTATGATATGTGTTATTTTTATTGATTAATGTGTAATAAGGTATATTTACATAAATAAAATAAAAACCTTTGAAATCATGTTTTTTTTTACTTTTATACAATAAACTGGGAATATTTCGCATACGCTATTTTGAAAGTAGGACTTAATTTACAATGTATTACAAAGGAAACCCGAACTTATCCATTTTAAATGGGTAGCTTATTTCATAACGATTCCAACAACAAGTTACATGTATGGCTCCCATACAAAACTCCAACACCAAGCGAGTCACATTTGGAATTAATTTCGAAAAAAGTTATCTTATTTATCGATATCGACAATGTAAGTCAAAGTTCATGTGTCACAACCGTGATCGAGTGGCAACGATTACTACCCAAACATAGAATAATGAACCTTATTACTATGTGGTTTAAGTTTATAATTGCAACCATTGAAAATACCGCCATCTATGGTCGAATAGCGGAATTTACTCGTAAATTCAACCTAGAATGAATTCAGAAAACGAAACGCCGTGAGTACTTTTCGCCTTAAAGCAAAATAAATCCTACGTGTGAGGCCGAAGGTATATTTTCAAATGTAGATTCATTGACTTATCCTTGTTTTGACCAAAATTGAAACGACCAATCAATCGTATCCTTGATTTGTGGTGAATTACATGATTATCGGTATAGTTGTGTGAGTGTGGCGACACAGGTTCTGATACTTTCTTCGCATAGCATTTCCACCTGTTTTTTCTGTTCCGTGGTTGTGTGCAATACAGCTCACTTTGTGAGGTATGTCACTCAGGTGAAACTCGATATCGAAATGGTAATTTACAGAATAGACTAGCTGGTCCGTGAGGTTGCTAGTGCCCAACAGTTCGCTAAAAAATTGCTTTGCGGATTTATAATTATATTTATTAGCATAGCATAGTATTTTATTTATTATATTTTTTGGGTTTTTAGGGTATTACAGTTCATGAGTGGGCACACCATTGTAAACACGTTCGCAGGTTAAAAGGAGAATAATTAAAACATGATTTGTATTTAGATAAACCTTTTATTATAGAAGTGGTAAGTGACACTGAAACCGAAAGCGATAATGATAATGATGATAGTCGTACGGAAATAAGCGGAGTATGGCCTCACAACCAGGATGAAGTTGTGTATCTAGGTTCATCTAAAGATCACAATTACTGTAAACCTGGTTTTCAATAAATTATTGTAAAGCAATTTGTTTTTTTTTTTTTTCACTACACTACCACTAGGTACCACTTCTAATTATAATTAGTCCAATCTGGTGTTAGGGGTTAGGTACGGTCATAACCAAATGCTAGACATTCAGGTACTTTTTGCAGGGATTTCCCCCCGTGGAACATTTTATCTGCTGAATTTCCACTTTATTTAAATCTGGCCACTTACATTGTGTTTATTTCATTGTACGTATTAAAAACGAACTAGAACATGTATGTGATTATGATTATACTTTTACTCTATCGATAAAACATCCAAAGAGCCACATCCTTATGAAGTACATGATATGTCAAAACAGTTCAACATTTTTTGTTTTTATTTATATTTCGTAATTGGAAACTGACAATAATGTAGAAGCAGTTATGGTGGATGCTCCAGGGTAGCCCGCGAAATTCAAATATTTTTATGTTTTTTGCAATTTGCCGGTCAGTGTGAAGCTGTATGTGGACCAAATGCGATCTGCGACCGTAACGCGTATTTATCTAAAGAATTATAACCATTTTAATCATCAATATAGCCCTCTAAGTTCATGTAGTTCGAAAGAATTATTATTTCTGAAATATTCATTCTTTCGAACTACATGAACTTAGAGGGCTATATTGATGATTAAAATGGTTATAATTCTTTAGATAAATACGCGTTACGGTCGCAGATCGCATTTGGTCCACATACAGCTTCACACTGACCGGCAAATTGCAAAAAACATAAAAATATTTGAATTTCGCGGGCTACCCTGGAGCATCCACCTTATGTCTTTATGTTCATATAATGGAGATCTGATTTTATTGACTTTTCTGCTCAAAATGTGTTTTTTAACAATAAGTTATGATTGAATTTACTTACCGGTGAAACGATACTTTTGCAATATTTTCTTTCAAAACACCATTTCTATTCGAATAACCGGGTACAATACATGCCATTGTTCACGGCAAAACGAAAAACACACTCAAAACACTATTTTTCACAATTTGACAATATTTTTGATAAAATTGGTAGACTAATGTGTTAACCAGCTGGTTAACAAACAAAATGGTGACTCGGCTGGTGGTGCGCGGCATTTCAAGACGGTCGGGAATGCTATTGCTATCTCTATTTGTCACATGAAATGTTTCCATTAAAAATGTTGAGTACAAGATAGGTAACTATATACAACTTAATAGAGGTATTCTATATCTATGGTTTTGATCATGACGTTTGTGAGATGAAGAAGGGCGAAAGAGAACTATCGAATAAATACAGAAATCAAAATATTTTTTAACCACCTATCATCGAAAACCAATGGAATGATCAGTACCATGTTCATGCACATCTTTTACTGAGGAATCAGCAATTGCTCAAAAAAATCTGTTCACGAAACTTGATAAACCGAATGGATCAGCCAACTTTCATTACCGATTTCAGGGTTGGTCATAACCCCTTTTCTGTTATTTTTAAGGTCAATTGCACTTTGTATAGGGTAACTTAATTAAAAAGTTAAACAATTTTTAAAACATTTATTGAAATAAATTAAACACTATAAAATAATCACGTATAAATCATGTTCATCATATTGGGATCACTGGGATCACCAAAAAGCATTGATGCGCAAACGACACGTGTATGTCACAACACTTTCGGATAAAATTTCCATTATAGCCCGCTACTTTGGAAGTTCGTATTTTTTTTGTAGATAGTACTCACAAATAGAAAGCTTTTTACAAAGTTTCAAGATTCGGGGAGTCACAATTTACGAGATAAAATTCATTAGTTTCAATAAAAATTGGAAAATAGTGCGCCATTTGCAAATTTTTAGGTTAGATAAATTGTCATGGTAGACGTCAAAGTTGACCATTTACGTTCCGTTGACGTTAGAAGTATTTTTTATTAAATTATATGTCAATTTTTTTTCATAAATATAATTTTATTTTTACATATTCACAAACTTTTGTTGTGTAATAAATGTGCACAATAGTTTTTTTTTGTATTATGCAAGTACATTGATTTTTTACACAAAAAATTACGATTTTTTTTTACACTATGTGGAACGGAACGTGAAGCCACGTCATGCTATCTCTCAGCTGTCAATAACAAAAAATTCATAAATAAAATCCCCAATAAATCTCCACTGACTACTACTACTGCTAATAGGAGAACTTAAAAACGTCCATTCGGTGAGAGCTTGTGACCGAAACAAAACACGCGCCAACGTGTAAATGCGTCCCAAACCTTGACGCAAATTTATTTTGATCTGTATTCAAAAACCGACACTAGTCTGGATCGGAGGCAAGCTCACGCAAGCCAAGCCAAACACCCCGTTCACACGCTTGCGCTGGTAGACGCTGGCCAAGCCACGGCATGCGTGTAAATGTAGCATTACCTCCATGATTTAGATAGGAGTATAGGATAGGACCTTTCAAAATAATATCGAATACATTGTCTTTCGAGCGGAGGATAAAATAGAGTTACTATTTATGCTTGGAGCACTAACTATTTATGTCATGGTACATCTCTAGTGAAGGATTAGTAGAAAGAAAGAAAGTAGGTAGGTATTTATATCTCCAAAAGTTAAAAGAATCAATACTTAAACAGCCTCAGCATTTGTAAACACAACCCTGTATTATTTTATTTCATAATTTTAACAGTTACGCAACTGTATTTACCACCAAACAAAAATTGAAAAAATATCTATATATACTAATATATAAAACTAAAAAGTTTGTTTGTTTGTTTACTTGAAGGCGCTAATCTCAGGATCGATTTAAAAAATTCTTTCAGTGTTAGATAGCCCATTTATCGAAGAAGGCTATAGGCTATTTATATCATCACGCTAAGACCAATAGGAGTGGAGCAGTAATGAAAATTGTGACGCAGACGAAGCGCGGGTCAACTAGTAATGAATAAAGATACTATTGACCATTTATTTACTCAATTATAAGTTCACACATTGTAAACGTCTTGATTTCTAAGGTCTAAGTTGGCTTAGGTATACGCAAATAGCTCATATAGGAATTTTCTTCAAGAGTCTTACCTTTCCACTAAATCAGCTTTTCTTCCTTTTGCAGACGCCCCTCTTCTCTTTAACTCAGTTTTGAGTTCAAGCACGCTCCAATTAGAATACACTTTCGCGTGTAGGGAATTGGTGTGGTTTCTTTGACAATATGAATCTATCTATACTCTATACTTTTTTTTCTATATAAAGCTCAAAAGTTTGTTTGTTTGTTTGTTTGTTAACTTGAACGCGCTAATCTCAGGAACTACTGGTCCGATTTGAAAAATTCTTTCAGTGTTAGATAGCTTATTTATTGAGAAAGGCTACAGGCTATATATCATCACGCTTTGATCAATAGGAGCGAAGAAGTAATGAAAATTGTGTCGCAAATGAAGTTGCGCGAGTCAACTAGTTGTCAAATAAACCACACTAATTCCCCACAATATATTTTTTATTATATATACTAATATATAAAACTAAAACTAGTTGTCAAATAAACCACACTAATTCCCCACAATATATTTTTTATTGTTTGTTTACTTACATGCTTTATGAATGTCAAACTGACACCATTGGCAATAAGAGGAACAACCGTACGCAGCGCCATCTGAGATAGCTTTGACTTGTCATCCCCATTACTAACCCCTTTTTGGGAGCACTTGGTAGCGACAGAATACTATATACAATGGTAATAATTATTATTTTTACATATTGTATTTCATGCCTTTAACGTATTGTTCAGAGTCGAATTACATTAATCGGAAAGATTAAATTTGAAAAACATATCGATTTTCATAATTATCCTGCTAGGTATACCCTAAAAATAAAAATAAAAAACAATATGGTTGATGGTGGATGGCGATTATCTCATTACATTGATTTTATTTATGAAAAATAGTAAACTTGCGGGTTAAATATGAAATAATTATTAGCACTATCTTATGACCTTTTTATCCGAAAGATTTTTAGGGTTCCGTACCCACATTGTGTATTTCTGTTACCGGTATAACAACAAATAATATAAGTTAAGGTTTATGTTACGGAACCCTTTGTGTGCGAGTCTGACTCGCTCTTGGCCGGTATTTTATGTAACTTTATCAATAATGTCGTATGACGTATTTATTAGTACCTAAAAGTACTACTACCGAGCCGGCGGAGGTTTGCTTGTCTAGTACCTTTATGTAGGTACTAACTATACGTAACTGTAAGTACCGAGCTATACGTTTATATTGTAACTAGTTAACCCGCGCAACTTTGTCTGCGTGACAATTTTCATTACTGCTCCGCTCCTACTGTAGCCTATAGCCTTCCTCAATAAATTGGCTATTTAGTACTGAAAGAATTTTTCAATTTGGACCAGCAGTTCTTGAGATTTGCGCGTTCCAGTAGACAAAAGTGTCTGAAAGACTGGTATCTATGGTTATATATCTATGGTTAATAAATATCTTAAAAAAAAAATAATGGCTGGATGGAAACATGGAAACGGCTAGCTATCGCCATCTTGAATCTCGTCAAACGTCACCCTTTCCTTTGGTGAGCAAGGTGTGTTCACGTGAGGTTGTGTGTTCCCTTCATTAATAGGTCACACAATCCTCAGAATTTCGTGAAATATTCTTGTAAAATAAAAAAAAAAACAAAAAAATACACAAAATCCAAAAAAATAGTAAAATAACAAAAATTTAACGGGAATCACTTGATTTTAAGTTAGTGTACGTAAGCGTGCAACGTGGTCTGAGGAATGCGATAGTCATTATAAAGAGAAAGTGAAGTTGATCTTTGCCTACGTTTAAGTTAATGTCGACGTGAATCGCTGCAGTGAAGCAAAAAATGAATCCTGGTCCACCTAATTATCCAATGGCGTCTTTGTACGTCGGAGATTTACACTCGGACATAACTGAGGCCATGTTGTTTGAAAAATTTTCTACCGCTGGTCCGGTTCTTTCTATACGCGTTTGCCGCGATATGATAACTCGTAGATCCCTTGGCTATGCTTATGTTAACTTCCAGCAGCCCGCAGATGGTGAGTAAATTTATATTTTTCTTTTCTTTAATTTTCATAATGACATTTCGATTGACTAATAATGTTTCATCATATTAAAATACTCATAATTTATACAATTTTAACATTCAATTTAGTCTTCTTCTTTATATCACCCGCACCAACGAACTGTAGGTAATAGAGTCAAGTACAGTAGTGTAGTGACACTTCTACACAATTTTTTTTTTCACGTGTGATTTTTTTAATTTTTATGCCTTGTACTATGGCTTGTGCCTCAGCAACTAAGTTATGTTACTCTAGCAATGCCTGGTTGGACGCATTCAACAATGAGTGAGGAAATACATGACATGTTTACAGAATCATCCAGCAGAACCATTACTGCTGTTTGATTCTGTAAACATGTCGAAGTAAAGGCTTTGGTGAAGTCATCACGCAAGCCACCCCAGGGTAGAAAAAATGGGTGTGGGAATCGGAATTCGGGTGTTTTTGGTTTAATTTCCTCGCTATTTGTCACTATGTTCTGAAATTAAGGTTATTTAAAAAATTTTTGCATTTTTATTTGGAAGTAGGTGGTATCTTTGTAAAATCGTTTTTTATTTTTCACTTTTATTAGTGTGATATCCCTCAGCTAAATTTACTTGTTATCTATAATTTGTCAGTCTACACATTGGCGCTTTTTTCTGCTGTGTGCCTTTGTTCATCTGCCACTGCATTTCAACAAATACAAATGCAATCTTATTACTAAACCCAAAACAATAAGAATCATCGAGATTCTTAACCACTCCGGCCCCACACGCTTAAAACGGCCACATTATAAAAGACTGCATTATGGCAATAGAGACTTAACCACGTGAGTGCACCGTCCCACATGTGGGACGCTGGTACCGGACGGGCTACCAACAAAATTATGCCTGAATAGATAACTCCTAAAACATAATAATTTCTATATGCTGAGTTTCAGCTTTATCAAACCAAGTGTTGATTCTTCTGTACAAACTTTAGCACCCTAAAACCGAATTTTAGCTTCAAAGGTGCCGTTAGATTCTTATCAATTGAGAGTGACACTGAGTAAATAAAAATTAAAATGGCCGATTTGGCGCCATATTATGCCTTCAATAAATTTTTAATTTTCAAAACCTATCGTGTGGGGTATCAAGATAAAGGGATCGAGGAGACGATTTATAAAATGTAACTCACTAAAAAGTAGGAAATAAAAAAAATCATGCTCCTTTGTTGAAGTCTGTTAGAAAATGCTCTATTTAGATTTTCAGAAAATAAAAATGTTGTTAACATTATCTTGTGTACTAAATTATCTCTCAAAGAATAGCACTTACAAAATCACGTGATAAGTCAAATTTTAGTAAAAAAAATTAACAATTTCTAGTGCAAGCATCAATTTGAATTTAAAAAATTGGACCAAAATATGGATCACTCAGACTTGTCATTTCTACAAATTTAACTAGTATGTTACCCTCGCAATTTTTGTTTTACAAATTCATTCTTAGCATCAAGGTATAATATCTGGAAGAAATATTATGAATTGAGTGATCTAAATAAATCGTTATAACTTTCCGAATGACTTTCAAACTAATTGAGAATTTGTTAATAGCTTTTATAAATTCTTTACTAAAATTTGAAATTAAAATGAAGACCGGGACGGCTGAGAATTTTGAAATATGTGTCATGGCATTTTCGTGAGGCATGTGTTTTCGTGGGCCATAACTTTTAATCAGAAGTTTTACTTCACCATCAACTTTTTACAATTATTTACTAAACCCTTCAGTTTTTTGTAGAGATTAAGCCAATTTTAAAAAAGATCACTCAATCCACATGCACATGAGAAATGCGTAACTATCTTTCGTAAATTAAGTTAATTGAATTTTAGGTTAATAATCGGTGGAGTGTATATAAAACTTTCTAGACATGCCATTTTTTATTTATAGGACCGCACAAAACCTTTTTTTGTACAATAATAAATTGAAGATTCGATAACTTTCCGATTTAGTCAATCACTAGCGTGTTTGAAAACTAAATTACTTTTGCACAGCTCAACGAGAGCGTGCGCTGTTTTTGTGTGGGTAAGTACGGTGCATAGTAAATACACTGTGTACATGAGGGAATAAAATTTACTAATGATTTTGTAGTACATTCTGTTTGGAGAAATGCGGATGTGTGCGCGACTGCATATCTATTGCTTTTAGTGAAGTGCATGTGTAGTAGTTACTGGGTGGAAGGGTAATATATTCGAGACATAGGGTTCCGATACAATTTAATGTACTGGGCATATCTCCTTGTTTATTGTATCTATGGCTAACTTATTATGGATATACATTCTTTGATGAGGTCTATCTAGGATCCTACGATGAAACTTACTAATTAATTCTGCTTCTACTGCAAAATTTTGCATCATCTGAGTAGATACTTGATTAAAAAATTCTTGCCAAAATAATTTAAATGCTTTTTTAAATACACCATTCACCAGTTCAACAATCTAGCCACAAATGGTAACTTATCTGGAGTTATTAGCATCAACAGTTTGAAAATTTTAATTCACCTTCTTGAAGTAATGCTGGAGCTTAAGAGATTACCTACATTCTGTTAGAAGTGGTATTGCATCTATCGTTGCCAGATGGGAAGAACAAAATGTCTGGTCAAAATTTGATAATGTCGGGATTTTGAGGTTTTTGTCAGGAGAAATAAAAATAAAAATGTCGGGCGCTATGAATAGCTCTTTCCATGTAGGTATAAATCTATAGGTACCTTTAAGATACAGTACAAAGAGTTTTTTTTTTTTCCGGTTGTGGCAACTGAGCCGGTATCGACTATTCTGCCAGTGTCACATTGTGACGGCTGCAGAGAAGCAGGCCGTTGAATTTTGTTTTAAGTTTTTTTTAAGTTGTTAGTTTAGCATCCGGGTTTAAAACCTCCTCATTGGTGCATTTTGCGAATTAAATAATTTTTAAGAATTTCGGCATTTGATGTTGTTGCCAGATCACATCTAATATATATCCATCACAACAAGTTACAATAAATGGTTTCACTAAATTCCTAAACTTGTGAAGAGAGTATGTTTGTTTTTGATATATGAGCTTTTCTGGATGTACACTCACAGTTCTATCCATGATTACAATAGGTTTAACCTGGTTTGTGCTTCCAAATAATCCATTAGGGATTATTAAATTCTTCTGAGCAATGTTGTCTCTATTAATGTGCCATAGACCTAGGTTTTGTGGTACAATATCTTGAGTCAGAAGTTCTCTCGCATTATTCATCTATCTTTCCAAAGTACTTCTAGGTATGTCTAATAATGTAGAAAGTCTTTGATCTGAATCACCAGTTCTCAGCTTTGTTAAATAAGCTGTCAGTCTGTAGCTCCTCTGTGGCTATTATTTAGCTGAGGAACTTCATCCAATATTCGTCTAAATTGATGTTTAGACATACCAAGCCAATAATAAACTAAGTGATCATCGCTGTCTTCAATAATTTCAAACATCAAGATTATTACCTTTCTGATTTTTTAGCAATGATACCAAATCTTTAATGAACATTGCGGTGAAGGTATGGTTTCTATTTTTGACAATTAATTCATCACATGCACTGTTTCTAAGGTAAAAGTTCAGCAGCAGAAACATAAAAAGATAAATTACAAAACATTCTTACACAAATGGATGTAGGAATCTTTCAGTTCCGTGGCAGTCTAGGAAAATACAACATCTTTCTGTATTTGCAGCCCTTGTGTTACCTGGTAGAATTATTTCTGTTTCATTAGTCGCAGCTGAAGATGTTGATGCTGACCCTTGTACAAAATGAACAACGGCCCTGTTAGCATTCTGCCAGCAAGGATGACAAATGCGACTTAATGATGAAACTTAAAAAGTATTGTTTTCTATAATAATTACCATAGATATAATAAACAAGGAGATATGCCCGGTAGCTGAAATTGTATCAGAACCCTGTGTCTCCAGGATGTTCCCTTCCACCCGTCAACTACTAAACATGCAGTTCAGTAAAAGCAATAGATACGCAATTGCGCATATCCATTTCTCATCAATCAATCAATAATAAACCTTATCCCTTTACTCACACTGTGTATTTACTATGCACCGTATAACTTATTCACACAAAAACCTGCTTTCAAATAATAGCATCACATCCAAATAGGTTCACCAGTTTAAGAGCTACGATGCCACAGACAGACACACACACATCGGTGAAACTTACAACACCCTCTTTTTTGGTCGGGGGTTAAAAAAACAGCGCACGCTATCGTTGTGCTGTGCAAAAGCAATTTATTTTTCATACACGCTAGTGATTGACTAAATTGTAAAGTTATCGATCTTCCATTTATTATTGTACAAAAAGGATTTTTGCGGTCCTAAAAATAAAATAAATAAAGCGGTACTTCTGGACACGGCTCGTATTGTTAGGAGGTTCCTGTCTCTGGAGCCCTGACCGCCGGTAGCTTGCCCACCCTATTTTTATATACTTTTATTGCAATATTTTAAAATACATATGTAATATATGTTAAGAAAATGAATAAACGAAATAATAAATAAATAAAAAATGGCATGTCCACAATAATTTTTTTTTACTATAGAAAGGCACGCGTTTGAACACTATCTCACCTGATGGTAAGCGATGATATGGTCGAAGATGGAGCACGCTTGCCTATAAATAACCTATTCACTCTTGATTTAAAGACTCCCAGGTTGTAGCTACAGGAAACACAGACTCCGGCAGGGAATTCCACTCCTTAGCTGTACGCATTATGAATGTGTTACCAAAACGTTTTGTGCGTATGGGTGGGATATCCACCGTGTACCGGTGGTGCATCGCCGTTCGTCTTGTGGTCCGATGATGGAACGGGCTTGTCGGAATTAAATCATGCAATTCCGTCGCACATTCCCCAAAATGCAACTGGTAAAAAACCGACAGGCTAGCAACTCGTCGTCGATGTTCAAGACTTGGGAGCCGCGTCGCGACGAGCCTATCATTGCCGATTCTCTTGGCTCGTTTCTCAATGGACTCAAGGTATCTGGTATCTGGCAGATCCGTCCCAAAGATGAGAGCAGTACTCCATACACGATCGAACTTGCGCTTAATAGAGTTTAAGCAGCTGTTCCGGCGTGAAGTATCGTCTCACCTTTGATAGAATCCCCAACTTCTTGGCAGCCACTTGAGCTTTTGCTTCTATGTAAGGGCCAAAATTGAGAGTAGATGTTAATGTAACCCCAAGATGCTCAAGATGGTCGGTTATCGGCACAGTTGAACCTCGGAAAGATGGAGCTGGGTGGAATTGGCTCCTTTTGGCGGAAAATATACACGCTTGGGTCTTAGCAGCATTGAACTTGACCAGATTGGCATCGCCCCATTCAGGACACGTTCAAGCGCTCAACCATTGCCTCCCGGAGAGACCGGATCTGCGACTCACCAGCTCGTGCGTCGGACACGTATCTCTCAGCAACAGTGCCGTCGTCTGCATACCCAAAGGTACCGGGTTTAAGCAGATCATTAATATGCAGCAAGAACAGTGTTGCCGAAAGCACCGACCCCTGAGGAACCCTGGCATTAATATCCAGCAGTCCAGACGAGCAGCCATCTATGACCACTCGGATAGACCGATCCCTCAGGAAATCTGCGATCCAATCACACAAACCGGCGGGCAGACCGAAGGAAGGAAGCTTACCAATATTATAAACACTCAACCGATTATTAACACATTCACTGCCGCGTCGGTCTGTCTAGCAGACAATGCTTTAACCTAAAATTGAATTAACTTAATTTATGAAGTAAAAAACGTTATTGTTCGATATTCTAACCGAGTAAAAACAGTTAACAAATTGAAAAATAAAACTATTATAGCAAGATTTCCTTCGTAAATCGTCATTTTTGCCGATAACCTACGTTTGTTGATCTGCACAAGCACATCACTAACTCGTCGCAAGAAGCAGCGGCCGTAATACGCGATGAATGCGCATACTCAAGTATCGTTGTGTGATTTTTATATTGCTTGTTCAGACACTTATCGACTAACTTAGGTAGTGGTTGGAGCATTGTATTCATTGCAAAATTAGTGTAGCCACTGTGATATTTGAACACAAGAATAACATAGTAAAAGCAAGACATATTTTACGATTTGTTGTTTTTCATGATCTTTAAGACAAATAAAGTAAAACACTTATATTTAGATATGATAAGTGATTCCATAATTTACAAAGTTTTGGTTTAGGCTTCGGTTTTTACAAGAAACCACTGAATAACACGAAATTCTTATAATTTGTCTCGATCGTGGTTGAAAGCGCACTAGTTCGCCGAGACGGCCATTTACCTATGATATGCGTAGCGTGAGCATGTCACGCGGATACTGACACGCCCCCTTGCCACTTCTTTTTTTTATATATCTATGATAGTTACATTTCTGATGAGACTAACAGACCGTACGTTTCTAATTTTAGAAAGAAACTTCCTAAGGTATTCTGAATAGTCTAAAGTGCCATCTATTGAGAAAAAGTAAAATGTCTGTAGGATCGGAACCCTACAGGCATTTTGTTACGGATAACGAAGGTGTTGACGGGACTCTACTATATTAAGCCTCCGCGATAGATTCTTAGCTCGGAAAAACTTGAAAAAGCTGCGAGACTTGATTCCTGAACTATTTACAATACGTACCTACCTACAAATTTGTACGGAACCCTCGGTTCGCGAGTCCGACTCACTCTTGACCGGTTTATTTTTATTTCTGAAATAATTTTTCTAACTTCCGTTTTTAACATAAGTAAGAAAATAGTACATAAAGTCAGTCGTTAAGAGTATAAGCATGACATAGAGAAAAGGCTTGTTCATTATTCTGATCAAAATTTTAAATGAGTTTGGTGAGCTGGTAGTGTATGAAACTTTAAAGCGTTTTTAAATTGTTCAAAAGTACTTAGTTACCTTGTCTGCTACAATGTATCTAACGGCGACTTACACCTTCAGAGCATATATTATAGTCCCAGTAACTTATTTATCAAAGTTTGCGTTAAATCTGGTAGTTCTGATTTTGGCAGACTTGTTTATAATGTTGGAACAATGAATAATACAAGTTAGTGACCTCGAGTGCCGAACGCAACTTGGGAGATTGCTTGAGAGAATTACAATATTAGATTAGAATTGTCTCTGTAGGCTCAATAATAAAATAATAATAATCGTGCTCAAATTTTATAATCTCTATTAAATGTTGTCTGAAATAAAGATTTATTAATATTATTACTAATTTCCGAGATAAAGCTTATTAAAACGACACGGTTGGCACAGTGGTTAAGGCGATTGGCTGCTGCGCTTCGCGGTTTCGATTCCCGCACGGAACAAATATTGTGTATGGCCTACAGATAGTTGCTCCGGATCTGGCTGTTTGTACTATAAACTATAACTAGTCTCTTAGGGTATACTCGCCAAAATCTGAAAAAAAAAACGAAGTTTACTCTTTTATTTTTGCCTAAGTTGCATTCGGCTCTCGAGGTCACACACTTGGGAATGTTCATTGGGCCAAAACCATAAACAAGTCTGCAAAAAATCAGAACTACATGATTTGACGAAAAGTACCCTGTACCTTGAGACGACAAGGTTGCTGGACTATTATTGAAACAAAAAGGCTTTTGAAATGCTCTGCAAAAGTGGCATATTGAAAAAGGCAGCAATAAGAATTCTTGAATATGAAACTACGATTTCTTTTGTTTCAGCTGAACGGGCTTTGGACACTATGAATTTTGATATGATCAAAGGAAGACCCATTAGAATCATGTGGTCCCAACGAGATCCATCTCTTCGCAAATCTGGCGTTGGGAATGTTTTTATAAAAAATCTTGACAAGACCATTGATAACAAAGCCATGTATGACACTTTTTCTGCATTTGGAAACATTTTAAGTTGTAAAGTTGCCCAGGATGAGACTGGTGCCTCTAAAGGATATGGATTCGTTCATTTCGAAACCGAAGAGGCTGCTAATAAGTCCATTGAAAAAGTAAATGGAATGCTGTTAAATGGTAAAAAAGTTTACGTGGGTAGATTTATCCCGCGTAAAGAGCGTGAAAAGGAACTTGGCGAGAAGGCTAAGTTGTTTACAAATGTGTACGTCAAAAATTTTGGCGAGGATTACAGCGATGAGCTGCTTAGAGACATGTTTGAAAAGTATGGCCGCATTACTAGCCATAAAGTAATGTATAAAGATGACGGATCCTCCAGAGGCTTCGGATTTGTTGCATTTGAAGATCCAGATGCAGCAGAGAGAGCTTGCATGGAATTGAATGGAAAAGAACTAGTTGAAGGCAAACCTCTTTATGTAGGCCGGGCTCAAAAGAAAGCAGAACGCCAAAAGGAACTAAAGCGAAAGTTCGAACAATTGAAATCTGAGCGTCTTACACGTTATCAAGGTGTCAACTTGTATGTAAAGAATCTAGATGACACTATCGATGATGAACGCCTTCGCAAAGAATTTGCTCCCTTTGGGACTATTACCTCAGCTAAGGTTAGTAGTTACTGGATTCACAATAATGCCTTTGTTGTTGTTAGGCTTTGTTACAAGCATCTTGTATTATTTTTTTATTTACTTATTATTCGAAGTAACCAGACCTCATAAAATTACACTAGTTATTTATATTTACAAAGTTATGCACTAGAACATTTTTTTTTTCCATTTGGCGAAGTTGACATGTTTAATTTGTTAAAATCTAAAATAATAACACGCCGTTATTCTCTAAAGGATTTCCTGTTCAAGAATAATTGAAAGTAACGCCACTCACTTGCCTGTGATCCTTAAATGGTAGTATTTTAGTGCGCGTAGTCCCAGCAGAAAATGTGAGGAGCTCGTGGCTAGATAATAACAGCCGCACGGGTCGATCTTCAAGGTTAAGCAACGCTTGCCAAGGTTGGTCTGTGGATGGGTGACCATCTTAACATAACGAGTTTCCTCCGTGCCTCGGAAAGCACGTTAAGCCGTTGGTCCCGGCTGTCATCTGTAGATCTTTGGCAGTCGTTACGGATAGTCAGAAGCCAGTAAATCTGACTCCAGTCTTGCCATGAAGTACCGTGTTACCCAGTTAATGGGTTGTGGAGGTCTGGTAGGCAGCCGCTCCTCGTAAAATACTGGTATTCAGCTAAATCTGGTTTGACTGGAAGCCGACCCCAATATAGTTGGGAAAAGGCTAGGCAGATGATGAGTCCCAGCAGAAAATGTAGTTTTTTTTAATTTCAGTTTAGCAGATATTTCGTGTATGATGTCTTGTAATTGTGTATTGTAAGTACGAAGTTGTGCATCCCAACCATTAGGGAGATATTAAACAAAAACAGTTTCCTTTTTTTTAGCTTCTTTTTCTATTATATGATAATAATAATAAAACTTCACGCCAATGATATGTTAGCGTAGACTTAAAAACTATTTTAGTATATTAACAAACGTGCGTCCGTTTGGCCGGACATTGTGGACCCACACAAGGTACAAATAAACGTCATAAGTTAAGACTCTAGAATCCCTATTTTAAGTACTAGGACCTAATAACCTTATTTTACTTGTATATCTTCTGAACGGTATGCTTTCTACAAATTCTGTTTTCGCCAACATAACACGCAAATTCAAAGCAACGTGCGTAAAAAAAATACAACTTTGCACTAAACCGTTTTATACGATTTTCATCAAATAGCCAAACGTCAGCGCAGCGGAAACTTGAATATCTCCGCAGTTTCATTACACAAATTTTATTGAATGTATTTTCTTTCTTGTACGTCCATAGGAAAAAGAAAAGTACCGCTAGGATGACGTCTTCCCAGCGGAAACTGTTTTTTATTGAACAACTCCCTAATGGTTGGATGCACAAATTCGTACTTACAATTACAGGACGTCATACACAAAATTTCTGCTAAATTGAAATGATAAAAAACTACATTTTTCCGCTGCGCGCTTGGACTACGCACACAATATTTTATCCAAGCTTATGTGAAATTATTCAGTTAAAATAATAATTTGACAAGCTACTTTGAACGATTCGCGTAAAAGAGCAGACATGACTGATATCACTGTATTTTTGGTATTGTATGTGTTTGAAAGGTGTAGGTTATAACTATTTCCAGCGATTTCCAAGCGTGTCCCACGCGCTTAAGAAATCGCGGGATTTTTTCCCGGTCTCGTAGGAATTTCGGGACCAGTACATTAAACCTTCCTCTTGAATTACTCGTGTCTCTTGATGACAACTGCATTATAATCCGTTGCGATATAAGCGTACAAACGAAAAAGTGACTTGGTATTGTATTTTTTAATTAAGTTTTCATTTCCCTAAGAGGAGAGAAAATTGATGCTAATACGGAACAAATCGTAATAAGAACCCTATTTATTTATGCATAAACGTAATATTTCAGGTGATGTTGGAGGATGGCCGCAGTAAAGGATTTGGGTTTGTGTGCTTCTCATCTCCTGAGGAAGCCACTAAAGCTGTTACGGAAATGAATGGTCGTATCGTTGGTACTAAACCTTTGTATGTAGCTTTGGCTCAGCGCAAAGAAGATCGTAAAGCTCATCTAACTTCTCAATACATGCAAAGAATGGCCAGTATGCGTATGCAGCAAATGGGTCAAATTTTCCAACCAGGCGGCGCTGGTGGATACTTCGTGCCAACCATACCTCCTGCTCAAAGGTTCTACGGGCCAGCCCAGATGACGCAAATCAGACCATCACCCCGTTGGACCGCCCAGCCACCGGTTAGGCCCAGCACACAAACAGCCGCTTCAGGCTACCCTAATATGCAGGCGCCTTTCCGTCCAGCACCTAGAGGTCCTGGTAACGCTGCTCTTCGAACAGCTCTTGGAGCTAGACCTATTACAGGTCAGCAAAACGTGGCTATTACTACGAGCTCTATTCGTGCACCACTAGTAACTCAGAGTGGGCGTCCGGCTGGTTATAAATACACCGCTAACATGCGTAACCCACCAGCACCACAACCAGCTGTACACATACAGGGTCAAGAACCATTAACATCAACCATGTTGGCAGCTGCTCCACTACAAGAACAAAAGCAAATGCTTGGAGAGCGCTTGTTCCCATTAATTCAAAGAATGCATCCAGATTTGGCTGGAAAAATAACTGGAATGCTTTTGGAAATTGACAATTCAGAACTTCTTCATATGCTAGAACATGGAGAGTCACTCAAAGCTAAAGTGGATGAAGCTGTTGCTGTATTGCAAGCCCACCAAGCTAAGCAGCAAGCCACTAAAAAGGATTAATATCCGCCAAAAATAATGGCCAAATAAAATATAGTTGACCAGATTTTACAAGAACCCGTAAATGTTCTTGTTCATTTTAATGCTTTGAACATCTTAAATTGTTAATCCCGCTCATAAAAATACTTAAATAAAAATTGAAAAAAAATAAAAAAAGTGGATTGCACTCTTTCCAAATAATAATAAAAGAAATTATTATACATTAATTTGTGTGCAAATCTGCAAACAAAAATAAGAAACTCAACATTTCTATATTCGAGAGAGTATTCTGAACTCGAGACTTTTTACGGTAGGTAACTAAGAAGTTTGGTTTTAGTTTTTTCATTAGTTTTATTTCTAGCGTACCTCAAGAAGAGGAGTTATCGGCTTATGTTCTTTCAATGTCTTTCTTTTATTTTATCTTTAAAATCGGTTTTACATTTGTATGATACCATGAATTGTAAACTTGGTCTCTTAGTGTACCTAACTGATTCAATAATATTCCTTTATGATTTGTTACATATATTCTGTGAAAGCACATTAACCATTTGTTTTTTTTTTGAATTTCGTATTCGTCAATACCCCAGCACCAGGGTTAAGCAATTAAATGTCAATTGAGGTTTGAATGATCAAACTGTAAGTTCATTGAGTAAATTTTGTATTCTCCGCTGTTGATCAATAGTTCTGATGTTGCCTAACCCTGACTCATTAGCAACACAACTTACTCTGTTAACGAGACAGCACTTAAAGATTTTAGCTAAATTCTTTTAAACTTTAGAACATTAGATAAAATCTTAAACTACTTACTGTACAAAATGGTCTGTGTTCCCATTAAGGGACCAATTTGAATGTTGAGCTTTTGAATGCGTCGACCTTTAGTAAAAGTTCTCAAACAGTTGTTAATTCATCCTTAATTTGTAAAAGCAGCCACTCAAAAGTTACAATCGGTTAAAGGTGGTCCCTCAGTCGTAACGGACAGGCATCCATATCTCAAAACCTAGGTAAAATTTAAGACTGCTTTTAATGACTACTCAGTAAAAGATTTGTAAAACTAAATTACTAAATATCAACTCTTCCTGTTCAAAGAATAAAAAACTAGCATGCGAAAGGTGGTCCCTCAATTGATCACCATAAGTTCACCTTGAGTGGAGACCACAATGGAAATTGAAATGAACATATGGGTGTAGCATTAGCAAAAGTTCTTGAATGATTGTAAATTCATTCTCTAGTTAGGAAAAGAAGCCATTCAAAAGGTGCAATCAATTTAAGGTGGTCCATCAATTGAACCATTTATCATAAGAAAAATCAATTTACGTTGCATTCGGAAGTTAAAAGACGAATGCTACAGTCTATCCTTTAGTAAATTTTTTGACTAACGATTCCTTTAGTAAACAGTAGGTACCTATCAGAAAACATACCGTTTTATTGCAAATAATAATTGAATTCCTGGGAAGAAATACAAGATAGAAGTGAACACAAAGCAGAATTTTTGTAGGGACTGTTGATACTAATCTATATACATATCTTCACCACATAGTATAAAACAAACTTACTTCCGCTGTCTGTCTGTCCCTATGTATGCTTAGATCTTTAAAACTATACAACGGATTTTGATGCGGGTTTTTTAATAGATGGAATGGTTATCGAGGAAGGTATAAATACGAGGGTGGATTGAAAAGCAAAAGTAATTTTATTTTTCCACGTAATCTCCACTTAACTCCATGCACTTCTTCCGTCTGGTTTCCAACGCCTGTATGCCGGTCATAAAAAAAGTTTCATCAAGGCCTTAAAAAAGTCACCCACCGCAGCTTCGACCTCCTCATTTGATGAAAATTTTTGACCTCCAAGGTGTTTTTTTAGGTTTGGGAATAAATGAAAGTCTGTAGGAGCCTAATCAGGGGAATAGGCGGGGTGGGGCAGTAATTCAAAGCCACAATCACGAATTTGAGCCATAGATTCAACAGACGTGTGAACGCGCGTGCATTATCCTGATGGAACAACACTTTCTTGCTGAGTAATCCTGGCCTTTTCTCTTTGATTGTTTTATGCAAGCGACGTAAGAGGGTGCAGCACGGAACAGAAAAAACAGGTGGAAATGCTATGCGACGAAATTTGTATCAGAACCTGTGTCGCCACACACAACTATACCGATAATCATATAATTCACCACAAATCAAGAATACGATTGATTGGTCGTTTCAATTTTGGTCAAAACAAGAATAAGTCAATGAACCTACATTTGAAAATATACCTTCGGCCTTACACGTAGGATTTATTTTGCTTTAAGGTGAAAAGTACTCACGGCGTTTCGTTTTCTGAATGTGTCCGTTTTGACCGCGCGGTCATGACGTTTTTTTTTTTAAAAAAATATGCCAAGATTTTGTAAAAGTACACTCCCAAAACCATAAATTTGTCAAAGCTAAGGTTAAAAATTTATAAGGGTTTGAACGTGGCCGCGCCATTGAAACGCTCCGAACCGCGCGGCCACGGAGATCTTTAAAACTAAGCATTGCAGAGACCTGAAATTTTGGTAAGTAACAGATTGAATTTGTAAAAAATTGTAAAAATATAGAAAAAAATCCTGGGCTTATATTTTAGGAGCTGTAAGACTAATACGCCATGGCCGTGCCATTGAAACGGTGAAAAACACATTTTCGCCGATATTTCGCTGAAAAAGCAACGCAGACGTCAGAAGTTTTTGTAAAACCCAGATTTGAATTTGTCAAAACTAGTAAAAATAAAACAAAAAATCCTAGGTTTATATTTTAGGAGCTGTAAGACTAATACGCCATGGCCGCGCCATTGAAACGGTGAAAAACACATTTTCGCCGATATTTCGCTGAAAAAGCAACGCAGACGTCTGAAGTCTTTTGTAAAACCCAGATTTGAATTTGTCAAAACTAGTAAAAATAAAACAAAAAATCCTAGGTTTATATTTCAGGAGCTATAAGACTAAAACGCCATGGCCGCGCCATTGAAACGGTGAAAAAATACGTAATCACCGATATCTCGTTGAAAAAGCATCGCAGAGGTCTGAAGTTTTTTGTAAAACCTATATCTGAATTTGTCAAAACAGGTAAAAATGCAAAAAAAAACTCTAGGTTTACATTTCAGGAGCTGTAGACCGGAATCTTAAATACGTCTTGAATATGTCGATAGGGTGACCATGGCTTATTGTTAACAGAAAAATTTTCACCTATTTTGTTAGATATTATATCTTAAGGATTCTTAATTAAATAAAAATGAAACGATAGTATACAAAACCATGTTTATTTGTTTCACAAATCACATTTTTTTGGCTTACACGGATGTGTGCTTTCAAATCACAGATTCGTTTCTTTTAAGTACTAATATATATTTGTTATTTAAAAATCACATTAATCACAGATTGTCTGCTTACACTTACACATATATTTCTTCCAAAATCACAGATTATGTTCTTTCAAGTACTGAGATATATTTCTTATTTAAAAAAACACATTAATTACAGATTTTTTGTTTACACTACAAAAAATATATATTTCTTTCAAAATTACAGATTATTTTCTTATGCTAAGATATAATTCTTATAAAATAGGACCTCATGGCGAAAGACTCTCTAAATTCTTACAAAAAATAATTGGCAATTCACACAAAAAATCATAATCATCATCTATAAGACCATATGTTAAATTATGTATTGTTATAGGTTATTCAGAACTTGCGTGCGTTGCGGTTTTATTATCGTCATAACAAATCATTGTAGAATTATTTAACAAGCAATGACACTTGTAGTGACCGATCAGACCTACAACCGGAGGGACATATTCCACAGCACCTATCAGTCCATATTTTCTTTGTTTTATTTTGATATAATGGGGTATTTCTTCGAGCTTGATTTTGTCTGTGCCATTAAGATCAAATAAAATAATGCTCCCTAAATCGTATGTAAATCTCTTGGTTTCGTTGTTACATTTAAAACAAATTTTTAAATCCGAGAGCCATCGATAATGACGGCATCTTCCAGTCCTCCGATTCCGAATAAATTGATGATTTCTATAGAAATACTATGTTCGATTTGATAAAAATACTATGTTTCTTTTAGAGTGGTTGGCACACGTTTCGGTTAAACATTCTTTAATTACATTGGCACTGTATAAGTACTCTAAAAGTATGTGTTCAAATATAAAAGCCATATTACTGTCACATCCATAAGTATTTTTTTCACTTTTATAATACTTAGCAATGATTTCCTCTCGTAGTTTATAAGCACTATTTAAATTTAAAGATTCTGTTAATATTTTTATAAATTCGCGGATTAATTTGCTTGTGCATGTATTAAATATTTGTTGAATGTGAACGTTTTCTTTGTATCCAAATGCTAACAAAAAGAAAACTGAGTCAAACGCACATGTATTAGTAATGGTCATACTTTTATTGATAGAATTTACTAAATTCTCATTTCGCATAAGCATTATTTTAGCATTATTTTATATTTGAGCATTATTTTATTTGATCTTAATGGCACAGACAAAATCAAGTTCGAAGAAATACCCCATTATATCAACATAAAACAAAGAAAATATGGACTGATAGGTGCTGTGGAATATGTCCCTCCGGTTGTAGGTCTGATCGGCCACTACAAGTGTCATTGCTTGTTAAATAATTCTACAATGATTTGTTATGACGATAATAAAACCGCAACGCACGCAAGTTCTGAACAACCTATAACAATACATAATTTAACATATGGTCTTATAGATGATGATTAAGATTTTTCGTGTGAATTGCCAATTATTTTTTGTAAGAATTTAGAGAAAGTCTTTCGCCATGAGGTCCTATTTTATAAGAATTATATCTTAGCATAAGAAAATAATCTGTGATTTTAAAAGAAATATATATACCTACATTCAGTCAAAAAAGTATCGGGAATGGATGATTTGTTTATGGTTCCAAATTCAAATTTTTGTTTTTTTGTAGTTGTTAGATTGGCACAAGTTTGAGTTGCATCTGTTATTTATATTAAATACAGTGCTGGTTATAGTAATATCATATATAGTGTGTATTGCGAATTTCATAATGGACAAAAATATCGAACAAAGAGTTTGTCTTAAATTTTGCATCGCCAATGGAATTTCGTGTTCGGAGTCACTGAAAATGTTACAGAAGGCTTACGGTGAATCGACTTTATCAAAAACTCGTGCTTATGAGTGGTTCAAAGCGTTCAAAAGCGGTCGAGATGTGATGGAAGATTTGCCTCGCTCTGGTAGGCCGTCAACGTCTGCAACTGAAGTTAACATCGCAAAAGTGAAGGAAATAGTGACTGAAAATCCCCATTCAACTCTGAGAGAGATAGCCGCCGAACTTTCTGTATCTCACGAGTCGATCCGTACCATTTTAACTAATCATTTGGGTATGAAACATGTTGCTGCTCGGCTAGTCCCAAAAGATCTGAATTTTCTCCAAAAACTCAATCGCATGAAAGTCGATGAGGACATGCTAGAACGAGTCAGTTCGGACCCAACATTCATGAAACGCATTGTTACTGGTGACGAGACGTGGGTTTACGAGTTTGACATGCAAACTAGTCAACAAGCTTCGGAGTGGCGCCTTCCAACTGAACCGAAACCGAAAAAACCACGCCAAAGTCGATCAAAAGTCAAAGTCATGTTGACTGTTTTCTTTGACTATCGCGGTGTTGTGCACTCTGAATTCTTACCGGAAGGTCTAACGGTAAATAAAGAATATTATTTGAGCGTTATGCGGCGTTTAAGAGAGCAAATTCGACGAAAAAGGCCAGATTTGTGGAAAGAAAATTCTTGGATTTTGCACCACGACAATGCATGCGCCTTCGCACAAGGCTATCATTGTGAACGAATTTTTAAGCAAACACTCAACAAATACCATCCAGCAACAACCATATTCACCAGATATGGCTCCTGCTGACTTTTTTCTTTTTCCTAAACTCAAATTACCACTTCGTGGCACCTGTTTTCAATCGATAGAAGACATAAAGGAGAATTCGCGGCGAGAACTGAACTCAATTCCGGAAGCAGCGTTTAAAAAATGTTTTGATGAATGGATTATTCGTTGGCGCAAGTGTATCGTTTCTAAAGGAGCATAATTTGAAGGTGATAAAATAAATTTGGATGAATAACAGACATTTTGTGTATTATTGATCTTTTCCCGGTACTTTCTTGACAGAGTAGTATCTTAGTGTAAGCAAAATAGTGTAACAATCTGTGATTAATGTGATTTTTAAATAAGAAATATATATTCGTACTTAAAAGAAAATAATCTGTAATTTTGAAAGAAATATATATTTTTTGTAGTGTAAGCAAAAAATCTGTAATTAATGTGTTTTTTTAAGTAAGAAATATATCTCAGTACTTGAAAGAACATAATCTGTGATTTTGGAAGAAATATATGTGTAAGTGTAAGCAGACAATCTGTGATTAATGTGATTTTTAAATAACAAATATATATTAGTACTTAAAAGAAACGAATCTGTGATTTGAAAGCACACATCCGTGTAAGCCAAAAAAATGTGATTTGTGAAACAAATAAACATGGTTTTGTATACTATCGTTTCATTTTTATTTAATTAAGAATCCTTAAGATATAATATCTAACAAAATAGGTGAAAATTTTTCTGTTAACAATAAGCCATGGTCACCCTATCGACATATTCAAGACGTATTTAAGATTCCGGTCTACAGCTCCTGAAATGTAAACCTAGAGTTTTTTTTTGCATTTTTACCTGTTTTGACAAATTCAGATATAGGTTTTACAAAAAACTTCAGACCTCTGCGATGCTTTTTCAACGAGATATCGGTGATTACGTATTTTTTCACCGTTTCAATGGCGCGGCCATGGCGTTTTAGTCTTATAGCTCCTGAAATATAAACCTAGGATTTTTTGTTTTATTTTTACTAGTTTTGACAAATTCAAATCTGGGTTTTACAAAAGACTTCAGACGTCTGCGTTGCTTTTTCAGCGAAATATCGGCGAAAATGTGTTTTTCACCGTTTCAATGGCGCGGCCATGGCGTATTAGTCTTACAGCTCCTAAAATATAAACCTAGGATTTTTTGTTTTATTTTTACTAGTTTTGACAAATTCAAATCTGGGTTTTATAAAAAACTTCTGACGTCTGCGTTGCTTTTTCAGCGAAATATCGGCGAAAATGTGTTTTTCACCGTTTTAATGGCACGGCCATGGCGAATTAGTCTTACAGCTCCTAAAATATAAGCCCAGGATTTTTTTCTATATTTTTACAAATTTTTTACAAATTCAATCTGTTACTTACCAAAATTTCAGGTCTCTGCAATGCTGTTTTAAAGATCTCCGTGGCCGCGCGGTTCGGAGCGTTTCAATGGCGCGGCCACGTTCAAACCCTTATAAATTTTTGACCTTAGCTTTGACATGGTTTTGGGAGTCTACTTTTACAAATTTTTACAAAATCTTGGCATATTTTTTTTTAAAAAAAACGTCATGGCCGTGCGGTCGAAACGGACACTTCTGAATTCATTCTAGGTTGAATTTACGAGTAAATTCCGCTATTCGACCATAGATGGCGGTATTCTAAATGGTTGCAATTATAAACTTAAATGACATAGTTATAAGGTTCATTATTCTATGGTTGGGTAGTAACAGTTGCCATTCGATCACGGTTGTGACACATGAACTTTGACTTACATTGTCGATATCGATAAATAAGATAACTTTTTTCGAAATTAATTCCAAATGTGACTCGCTTGGTGTTGGAGTTTTGTATGGGAGCCATACATGTAACTCGTTGTTGAAATCGTTATGAAATATGCTACCCATTTAAAAGGGATAAGTTCAGGTTTCCTTTGTAATACATTGTTAATAAAGTCCTACTTTCAAAATAGCGTATGCGAAATATTCCCAGTTTATTGTATAAAAGTAGATACAAACAAACATGATTTCAAAGGTTTTTATTTTATTTATGTAAATATACCTTATTACACATTAATCAATAAACACACATCATACATTTTTTAGTGTTCCGAACATTCGTAAGAATCGGAACCCTTACAAAAGTTAAATTGGTTCGGAACCCTTTGAACGCGAGTCATTTTTTTTTCATACCACAAGCCTTACAAAATCATGCCTATCTTATTCGACTACCGACAAAAAAAAGGGGTGTTGTTTACACTTCAGTTCCGTGAACTCTTTATTACATAGTTTGTGTACAGAATCTTAACGCAGACAAAGTTTTCGCGTATCTATAGCCTTTTCTAGGGTTGCGTACCTGAAGGGTAACCAACGGAACCCTATTACTAAGCCTCCGCTGTACGTGCATCCGTCCGTATGTCTGTCAGCGGGCTGTATCTCAAGAACCATAATAGATAGAGTTGAAATTTTCACAGATTGTGTATTTCTATTGCCGCTATAACAACAAATAATAAATATTAAGGTTCAGGTACGGAACCCTTCGTGTGCGTGTTCGACTAGCACTTGAACGGTTTTTATTTGAAACTAGTTGACCCGCGCAGCTTCGTCTGCGTCACAATTTTCATTAATGCTTCGCTTCTATTGGTCTTAGCGTGATGATATATAGCCTATAGCCTTCCTTAATGAATGGGCTATTTAACACTGAAAGAATTTTTCAAATCGGACCAGTAGTTCCTGAGATTAGCGCGTTCAAGTAAACAAACAAACAAACAATCAAACTCTTCAGCTTTATATTTTAGTATAAGATAAAAAAATCGCTTTCTAAAAAATGCTCGGAGTATATCGTGCTTGTTTTGCTTGGCATCCAATCAGCTCTACCCGTGCATCTCATTTTTAAGATTTATTCTCCTACTATCATTTTTGCACTCCAAAATGGAACAATACGGCTTGATTCAGAAAATATAAATTTATATCGAGAGTGAGCGAGACGATAGGTTCGTCGTGATGTTAGAACACGACTGGGTTGAGGTACCCGTAACACCGCTTAATATCGGCACGCGTGCCACGCCTACTTTGCACTTCTACCGTTTTTTCTGTTCTGTGGGGTGCAGTAATAAGCCGAGTTTATAGTTTCACATTTTGCAAGGTAGTCCACCATGATGACACCCTTAGCATCCCAAAAAACTGACGCCATCACCTTACCAGCTGACAAAATTGTTTTGGCTTTTTAACCGACTTCAAACAAAGAAGGAGGTTCTCAACTCTGCACGTATTTTTTTTTTTGTTTGTTACCTCATAACTTCGTCATTTATGAACTGATTTGAACAATTTTTGTCTCATCTGAAAGGGTATACTTCTCGATGGGTCCCATTGTCACCATGACAGAATCTGATGATGGGATCCCACGGAAATCGAGGGCAACCCTAAAATTTTATAGGCACATACAATGTTTTTCATGAACTTTCTAACGCAATTCAGATATGTGTGCCTGGTAATCATCATCTCATGTTGCTGAGCTGATGATGAAAGGTATAAATTAGGATCTGATGATGAGATCCCATGAAAAATGTTTGTTCAGCGATACTTTAGCCAATTGTCAGCCGATTTGGATGATTCTTTTTTTGTTTGAATGAGTATTTTCCTGGACTGGTCCCGTATCAATTTGGTGAAGATCTGACGAAGAACTTCGGAGGTAGGCAACGGAACTCTTCAATAAATGATAGCAAAGGGATCGGGATTGCTGAAATCGCATGTTTTTTTAGTGTTTACGCCAGTTCTTAACATAACATTGCGCCGGTACGCTGTAAAAAGTATTTATATGCAAAGCTCTCCTTCTCTCTCTGTAAGCCTCAGCCAGATTCCGTAAGGCGAACACTGCGTCCATGGTGCTGTTACCCGCCCGGAAGCCATATTGACACTCAGAGACAGCACACTCGCTACGGAGCCGTGTGTCAATGATGCGCTCGAAGAGCTTCATGGTGTGGCACATGATCTTGATACCGCCGTAGTGTGTTGTTACTACAATCCTGTACGCTACCTTTGCCTTTGTAAACAGGAATAATCAGGCTAAATCCCACTGGTTCGACATTTCCTTGGTGAAAATGATCCGTCAGATGGTCCACACCATGTGGGCCCATCGCCTTCTACACTTCAATATTGACACATTGTCAGGCCCGACCAATTTCCGTTTCTTCATGTGGCGAAGAGCAATGCGGGTTTCGTCGAGGGAAATAGGGGAAATAAGTCCAAGGTTAAGAGGCGGTTCGGGAGGAAGGTTAGGGAGATGCTGTTTGTTAGACAGCTCCGCAAAGTATGTACACCATATCTCTCCTTAACAGAGGGGGCAACGTAGAGCAGCTTACCCTGGGCGTCCATTACACAGATATATTGGCTAATGTCCCGTGTAGCTTTTTCCCGGGCACGCGCCAGCTTAAAAATAAGCTTTTGACCCTCCGCAGTTTTCAGCTTGTTTTATAAGGGCGACAGACTTTTGCTGCGGGCTCTGGCTACAGCTTTTTCGCAAGCGCGCTAAGCCGCTCCATATGCTAAAACTTTCCACTTTTGTAAACCAGGTCTTGTAGTCGCTGTCAGTGGTACTTGGTTTGATGTACACAACGCACACGTAAACAGGGGATTGGGGGGGAACCATGCCACGTGAAACTCGACCAAAGATCCTCACCACAGTCTGTCTCAAGTTCACGTCGACGGTGCAGGACTATGGGAGCGCGCGCCATAAGCAGCACTCCTCTACAAGGTGCACGTCTGTCGCGCCTTAAGGGCGCTATTACAAAATCGAGCGCTTGCCCCGGACTAAAGCTACAAACCGCGTTTCCCGAGATTTATAGTGATTGTAGGGCTGTATACAACAATTGCTTAAAAATATGAGCTTACTTTTAAATAGACCAAATTTTTTTTCATGCATTATAAGTTATAACAATACCTCCTTAATTATTAAATATTTTTTATTTGAATTTGGATTATACTTTCATAGATAAAAATTATAGTTTCGTACGGAAAATTGACAATAATTCTCAGTTTTACAGAATTATTTTTGGTGTATTAATGCATGAATCGGAACAAATAGATTTGATCATTCCAAAGTAGAAGGTACAGTTGTGTCATGGACATTTTTAAAATTGATTAAATTATTATATCTTCGGTGTACCAAAGCATCAAAAGAGTCCCAAAAGCGTAATTTTATGAAACACCCTTTGCGGAGACAAGGAATTTACTGATGTACGTGAATAAATTGATATATTTATTTAGAACACTCCCAAGATTAACTATCAAACTTTCTTAGGCGTATTTTTGTTTTTTTTTTTTTTTTTTGTGCTTTATCTAAAGCATAATCAGACAACAAAACTCGAATCAAACGCTCAAATTGAAGAAAAATTGTGACAGCGCTCTTAAGGTGAATGCTCCAGGGTAGCCCGCGAAATTCAAATATTTTTATGTTTTTTGCAATTTGCCGGTCAGTGTGAAGCTGTATGTGGACCAAATACGATCCGCGACCGTAACGCGTATTTATCTAAAGAATTATAACCATTTTAATCATCAATATAGCCCTCTAAGTTCATGTAGCTCGAAAGAATGATTATTTCTAAATAATTATGTCAGAATGATTATTTCAGACATAATTATTATTTAATTAATAATTATTTTTTTTTTGCAAATTGCAAAAAACATAAAAATATTTGAATTTCGCGGGCTACCCTGGAGCATCGCCACCTTAACACATTCCACTCCCCGTTGGAAAGTTCTATATCTTCAACCAAGGTATCCAAAAAAGTCTATGTGGCCACTATTAAATCTTGCTTGGCTATTTGCTGATAATTGCGCCACATCTGGAGCTTTGATTTAATTCCACGAAAATTCTGGTATACACAATTTATTATTGTAGTTCTGGAGCTTCCTCTGCAAGCTGCTGTAGGGCCGGGCGTCCATAAGCTGCGGCTTATGGAGTTATGGACGCGTCCGATAATATGTTTCCAGCGCCGGTAATCAGCTGATAGGTAGCCAGAGTTCCCAACTTAGGGGTTTTCTCCCCAAATTTAGGGGGTAAATAAGTGTACCTCTAAAATCATATACTCTTTTAGAGGCTCTATATTGTTAGAGTTGTTTTAATATAAATTATCGAACTCGATAATTTATATTAAAACTACCGATAACCCAATCTGGCTAGTCTATTTTATTTTTTGCAAAGCATTCTTCGTTAGTTTAGATTTTAATATAGAAAAAAAAAACAAATTTCGCTAGTGCTAACCATAAAAAGGTTTTATTTTTCCATCGGATAACTCGACATGAAAAATACATACCTACATTGACTACTGGCTTGTAAGAAATACATTTTTTGTTAAGCCCTATCGAATGACTTTTTCATGAAATAACCATTCAATAGGGCTTCATGAACTTAGAGGGCTATATTGATGATTAAAATGGTTATAATTCTTTAGACAAATACGCGTTACGGTCGCGAATCGTATTTTGTTCAACAAACACTTCACACTGACCGGCAAATTGCAAAAAAACACAAAATATTTGTATTTCGCGAGCTACCCTGGCGCTTCCACCTTAACTCGGTACAGAATCATAAAGTGGCAGCAAGAGATATAAATATGGGAAACGCATAGGCGCTTGCGCGCCAAATTCAAACTTAATTTAATTAAAGTTGCATTCGTTGCTGTAGCTTGAGCTATTTAGTAAACATCTTTTATTTTCATATTTAAGTTTCACATTTTTCTTAACTCATGATTTTTATCTCGAATGCACGTGCAACCTCCTGCGCAATCCGTGTCTTTCTGACGCAAGGACGCGTCCCGCACCCCGTGCACACTGTCCGTGGACTTTTTCAGCTGACAAAACGTCCAGTGAGCCAGATTTCTATCGGACATCCAAACGCTCAAAGACAACCCAAGATTGCGTCCGCGGACGATGTACAATAGTGTGTACAGTTCAATGTAAGTCAAGTAAACAGTAAGAAAAAGGTGGAGACATATTCTTGGACGCGTCCTTAAGCCGTGGCTTATGGACGCATCCAAGAATATGATTCCACCTTTCGTGAGACGAACCATAAATATCTTGACTCTGGCAAATGCACAAGATGTGCGAAACCCGAAACCAAACTCCTCTATGGATAAATAAAAAAAAGAAACTCTGTGGACTGTGGTGATTGGTTTGGTTGGCAAATCTAGGAAAAAAAATACAGAATTGTTTGTAATAAATTTGATGAAGTTAAAATACTTCTTTGAAATTTAGTTGCTGTAAGGTAAGAATCATTAAATGTGATAAAGTATTTAAGAAATTAGTTTTGTGGTTTTAAGTCTATTAACGCCTTTTTTGTCGTAGTGAAAGTAGATATGTATAGTGTTTACAATACTTAAAAACTCATGTTCTGATTTCTCTTGCTTACGCGACACGTTGTTTTAAGCAAAATAGTGGGAATATTTTATTAATCTCAAAGTAATATCATGTTTGTCCTAATACTTTCAGTAGTCTCAATAGATTTTCTGTAGACACACTTAGCATTAACCCGCGGTAGGCCTACTGACCTAACTATATTGACACTAGAATACCGGTATGTGGAAAATACTTTGAGAAAGGTCCTGCTTGTAAAAAATATTGGGTGTTTAATTACCAATTTTTTATGACGATTGACGTATGTGTATCGTAATAATTAGGTGTGTATTTACAATTTCCAGCCTCCTTATCATAATTTATTTTGAAATTTTTACTGACCATTTCCAAGCCACAAATAGGATAGAAGCGGTCTTAATAGTTTAATTCATTTAGAACAAATAAATAGCTTGTCACATAAATATTTCAAATCTACAGAGCAAAGTGCAGCTGCTTTTTTGTTTAGGTAACTACAACTCTCTTCTGTGAGTCTTAGAGGAGGATTCCCTTGTTCATATCATAGAATTGCGTTTGATCTATTTGAAACATTTTGCTAGGCACATTAGTGCTATCAGTGAGAGGAAGTGGGTTCTAGAAATTATCCTAAATCAGATTAGAAATAAAAAGAAAATTATTTTTTTGCATTACCTACCTGTAAATATTACAAACATTAAGCCGGTTAAACATTTACGTGTATACTATTGCTGAGACAACAGTGTCACACTTTACCCATGTGTAATGTTCCAGGCAAGCTATTGCAGAAAATTAATCATTGTTGTCTCAATTTTCAGTTATCTAGCTATGACTGATAAAGAGCAAGTTATCCAAGCATTAAGAGCTACTCTGATATCTGTTAAAGGAGCCTTGACAATAAAACAATGTAACAGTAAGTTTTGTGTATTAATTTTATTGGAGAGATGATTTTTTGGCTGATTACTACTGTCCATAAAACACTTTCACATTCCTAAAGCCATTGATTGTGAGAGTTTTGAATGAGTGCTGTCATTATGAGACCTCTCTAACTGTAGCACTAAACCAATGTCAGAAGGTGAAAAATTTGGTGCATATAAAATTTGAACACAGTAGAATAAAACTCAGTTTTAATATTTTTTAATTTCTCCTTATACAGGAGACTATCGAGAGCTACAAGGAGAATGGATACCATTCAAAAAACTTGGCTATTCATCATTGGATAAATTATTTACTGATGTACCCGGCTTTAAAGTGACTCAAATAAATGGTGAATGGTATGTTGATGCAATAGCTAGTCAAGAAACACAACATATTGCCACTATGGTTTCAAGACAGAAACCAAGCAAAAAGGTGACACCGAAATTGAGCTATCCGGTGAGTTGATGACAATTTAGCATTCTTTCTTACTTGTCAAGGTTCTATTTTATTTCGTCAATTTTAACAAAAAACCATTCAATTTTTTATTCAATGGCATGCATGTGAGTTTACACCAACAAAAGCAATTATTATTATTAAATTATTTATTTCGAGCAACAGTGACTCATAAAGTGTTAGTAACAGAAAAATCTTACAACTATGTTAGTAAGACAATTACAAAAACAACTACATGAACATAACACAACAAAATAATCACTGCTTCAGCATCCCAGCTGAGATACTGAAGCAATGACTCATAACCAGCAGTCCAGCCTGGCAGCAATCATGCACAGGATGCTTTTGGAACTGGCTTGCACCCTGCACACCAAGGATGCACACCTTTTACGCATTAATGCATATAAGCAATCTACACAAATTTTTGCAAAAATCCCTGATGCGTTACAGAAGTGCGGCAGTCCCATCAACACCCTGAAAGCATTATTATATTTTACACAAAGAACACTGTACGATCTTTGCGTAAAATGTACCCACAAGTTACAGGTATAAAATGTAGAAGAGAAGGTTTTAAAAAGTGTTTTTTAATCTCTGTGGAAGCACGCTTAAACCTGTCGTATTCGCTCTGACCGACAGCACCCTTCGCTCTCTCAATGTCGTCATTGACCTTAAGGGTAGTGGTCAAGATATGCCCAAGGTACTTAAACAAGTGCACTCTCGCTAACGGTACACTATCCAACTTTATTTGGTGGTACTGTTTCTGGACCTTTCCCACCAGCCTCAAACACCATAATGACACTTTTTTACGTTGTACAACAGGCCATGAACAGGCGTTTCTCTCACACACACTCACAAGCTTTCATAGACCTTAGACTGAGGAACTGAGCAGCACCATGTCATCTGCATAGCTTACGTTGTTGAAACATATGCCATCAATATAACATCAGACTCTGGTGCTGCTCAGCTCCACAATCAACTGGTCCATATACAGGTTGAAGAGTGTAGAACTCAGACCCCCCTTGCTCACACCTGACTAAAGACCATATGGACTCGAGAATGCCCTGTCCCAAAGTCAAAGTCAAAATGTTTATTCCAAATAGGCCATTAAACGGCACTTTTGAACGTCATTTACATTTCAAATATATAAAAGTTCTGAAGTGACTCTACTGTCCATTTGGAAAGGTAGATACTTATGGAGAAGAATGGACAAGAAACTCCATAGTTACTCTTTTCAAATAAATCTTTTACAATATTTAGTAAGTATACAATTTTTTTTTTTATATTTGAAGACCATGCACCTAGGGTATGCAGAGGTAGACTTATCAATTTTCTAAATAAGTAGGTACATGATGCTCACACATTCACAAATATTGGAATGACTAATTAACAGTGTGTGAGTTAACAGAAAAATACAGACAAAAAGAAACAGAACATCTATAAAGTTAATACATAAAGCAACCAGTTTGATTTTGTCCACAACATTGACTGTCCTATGGAGCAGGACCAGCATGCTTCCAGGCATTTTTATCCTGAATGTAATCTTCTAATTTGTAATAAGCTTGTTTACAAACTGTGCTTTTGATATAACCCACCTAACACTATTGACCTGCTTCCTGTACCAGAACCAACGAGAGATCAAGTTTTCAATTTAACTATCACACCAAAATAGATAAACTGTAGACTTGTGATTTGATTGGTCACCATTTTATGTCAGTCCACAATTTCTCGGAATGACTTTGGAAGATTTAAGACTATCAAATTTTGATGCATAAAAATTATATACGAGAGCTGGGGCTGGAACGAAATGAGTACTGCCCTGTTGCGTTCCTGGCTGTATATCAGGCGTTCGATAAGGTGGCACCAGGGCTTGCTATTTAAGGTTTTTTTTTTTTTTTTTTTTATTTGTAATGGGTTTGCTCTTGACTCTAGTCTATGTCAGAGATGACAGAGACAAAGTCTACGATGGAGCGAGCCTACCCAGAAGGAGCCTGTTCACTCTAACTTTGAAGAGATTAGGGTTGTAAGCTTTCGGAAACACAGACGCAGGCAGAGAGTTCCACTCCTTTGCTGTGCGCATTATAAAAGACCTTTGAAAATGCTTAGTGCGAATTGGTGGAATAGCCACAGGTAGGGATGGTAAGATGCAGTGCGTCTGGATGTCCGATGGTAGAAGGGGGCCGGTGGGATGAGGTCGTGGAGTTCTTGGGCACACTCACCGAAGTACAATCTGTAGAAGACCGACAAGCAGGCAACCTTACGGCGATGAGCCAAGCTATGTAGCTTGGCATCCACCAGTTTAACGTCGCCGATGAGCCTCTTAGCTCTGCGTTCCACCGAGTCAAGCGCGGCAAGTTGATACTTAGCTGAGCCATCCCAAAGGTGGCTAAAATACTCCATGCAGGATCGGACTTGTGCTTTGTATAGTGTTAAAAGCAGTCCAGGCCTAAAGTATCGCTTCGCGTATAGTTGAGACTGGATGTCAACTCCATGCCTAGGAGCTCGAGCCGATCAGTCACAGGAACAGATGCACCCCGAAAAGTAGGAGCTTGGTCAAAACGACTCCTTTTTGCGGTAAAAAGACACGCCTGTGTTTTGGTGGCGTTAAAAGTGACCAAATTGTCATCACCCCAATGGGCGACAACGCTTAAGGTCAAATTTGTCCGCTCTACAATGGCCTCTCTCAAGGAACAAACTTCAACCCCACTGGTTGTTGCGTTGGACAAGTATCTCTCTGAAACCGTACTGTCATCTGCGTACCCAACAAGACCAGGCTGAAGTAGGTCATTGATGTGCAGCAGGAAAAGAGTTGCAGAGAGAACAGACCCTTGAGAAACTCCGGCATCAATAGCCATGAGGTCAGAGGAGCAGCCGTCAACGACCACTCGGATCGATCATTCACTCAGGAAGTCTGATATCCAGCAACAAAAACCAGCTGGGATACCATAAGCAGGAAGCTTGCTGAGTAGACCTGCGTGCCAGACCCTGTCAAAAGCCTTCGAGATATCAAGCGACACGGCAAGTGCTTCGCCGTGTCTCTCAATGGCTTCGCTCCAGCAGTGCGTGACATACACAACAAGATCGCCAGTTGACCGTCCCCGGCGAAAGCCATATTGACGGTCACTGAGGAGATTGTTGTCTTCAAGGTAGGTCAGCAGCTTACTGACTACTGTTCAGAACCCTTTCCATAACCTTGCATAGGATGGAGGTAATGGCGATCGGACGGTAATGCGCAGGGTCAGCACGGTCTCCCTTTTTGGGCACCGGTTGCACATTCGCAAGCTTCCATGATCTCGGCACCGTTCTTTTTACAAGAGAGAGGGAGGGAGGGAGAGGGTAAGGTAAAGAAACACAGCTGTTTCTTGGACAGCTGTGTAACTGTGTGTAAATAGTACATACATGTTATGTGGCAGCCCACATAACATGTATGTACTATTGAAATCTTACCTAGAGAACAGAATTGTCCGGGTAAAATTAAATGACTCGTACTCGACATTCCATATCATACAGACTGGCGTACCTCAAGGCTGCGTATTAGGTCCTACGCTCTACCTTATATACACAGCAGACCAACGTCAGAAGAAGTTCTCTCTGCCACCTTCGCTGATGATACAGCTGCTTTGTGCACTAGAAAAAACCTCACTAATGCTAAAAAACCACCTCGACGATGTCCGTAAGTGGATGAGAGAATGCAAAATTAAAGCTAGTGCCAACAAGTCAACGCACGTGACATTCACCCTCAGAAATAGTGACTGCCACAGGCGTGGCTACGACACACTTCCACACGGGACAACAGCTAAGTACCTCGGCTTACATCTCGACAGGAAACAGACGTACAAGATAAAGAAAAACGTGACGAGCTTAACATCATACTCCGAAAACTGAACTGGCTCTTAGGGAGAACATCACACGTATGCCTAGAAAACCGAGAGCTCATCTACAAAGCGGTATTAAAGCCTGTCTGGACGTAAGGAATCGGAGCTCGTGGCTAGATTATAACAGCCGCACGGATCGATCTTCAAGGTTAAGCAACGCTTACCAAAGTTGGGCTGAGGATGGGTGACCATCATAATGTAGCGAGTTTCCTCCGTGCCTCAGAAAGCACGTTAAGCCGTTGGTCCCGGCTGTCATTTGTAGATCTTTGGCAGTCGTTACGGATTGTCAGAAGCCAGTTTATCTGACTCCAGTCTTGCCCTGAAGTACCGTGTTACCCAGTAACTGGGTTGTGGAGGTCTGGTAGGCAGCCACTCCGCGTAAAATACTGGTATTCAGTTAAATTCGGTTTGACTGGAAGCCGACCCCAATATAGTTGGGAAAAGGCTAGGCAGATGATGATTATGGACGTACGGGATCGAGCTGTGGAGCTCTGCGTGGAACTCAAATGTGGAAATTCTCCAGCGATTTCAAAATAAAGCTTTCAGAATAATATCAAATGCATCTACAGATCAGAACGGTAATAGAGGAAATAGAACACAGGATAAAGTCACATATCAACACCTTGGCCATATCCCTATGTGAACCAATAACAATAAAAAGGTTCAAACAAACGCAACCACATATGGGACTTTACCGAATAAAGCCCAAACAATTTTGAGAGGCAGATTCTTCGATGGAAGAATCCTCAGCAGCCACAAAAGATCTGCAAGGTAAAAAAACAAAAATTATTTCAAATGTTTAGGTAGTTGACAATTTTTCGAGAGTTATCTCTCAAGATATTTTGTAGTTTTACGTATATTGCAATTATTCGGTGACGTAGCACTTATTGGATACATTTAAAAAAATTTGATAATGAAATATAAAATAGTAGTCTGCCAATGTTGGGAGCAGGAATCCAAGTAACCAGTGGTTAGCGCTCCAGAGAAAGGAACCTCCTCACTACACTATACGAGTCTTATCTTCTTAATCTTATCTTTCCTTTATCCAACCGCGTAACGCCAGCTTTGACAGGTGTTCGTCTATGCTTTTGGCTATTAGTCCATTGGCCATAACGACAATCGTCACAATGACCGTCGAGTCCACATTCTGCATCATCACATGTCGAAAACATCGTGTGCTAAGTCGAGATACTTAATTTGTTTCTCTCTCTCAGCTTTCACGAGATACTTGTGATTTGCGATGGTAACATCGATTATTATCATCATCGTGCAGCGCTCTAATCGGTCTATCATCACTATATCCGTCTTATTGGCAAAAATAGTCCTATCAGTGACGCTGATGATGGAGTGATCCCTGTACAACGTGATATGATCATTTTCAAGAACTGGGTCGGGATATACTTGTATTTACTTAAGGCTCCTACACACAGTGCCGGCGGCAGTGGGTTTTTGCCGAGCGGTCATGCCGCTGGCATATTCAAGCCGTGCTCATGCCGTATAAAGCCACCAAGCATCATTCCAGTTGTGACAGTCGTTTAGAACGCTAGTGAAGTGCTTGGATACGATGAATAAAGAAATCAGTACTGCCATCGCAGTTGTAATTTTTATTTTAATAAGAATAAATTATAAGGCGGTGGTTCGTGTGTGCGGCTCGAATACCCGCCGGCATTGTGTGTGCGTGAGTCTTTAGAATCCATACAAGTATAACAGTTCTCTTTTGACATGGACAATGGGCCGAGTCCCTTGTTCACGGCGACCACATCTGCAGTGCCTACTGAAGGTGAGATGTAGGTACATACATATTATACAACGTTGATACGACAGAGGGGCTTTCCTTTAAACTGCCTATACTAGGTACCATTTTCAAGTTCTGTACCAAAAATAAATTAATTAGGAGCAGTAGTTTAGTCGCAAATGATTTTTAAAGTTTTTGCACGGTTTGAACACGATGTATCTTTTCTAACATCTGATTATCGTCTAAGCATAGGTCATGCACCTTACAACGATAAATCTACGATGCGTTGTTGCCGCTCTGACGCATGTCGACATTCACTAAAAATTGGCAATGCAAACAATGAAACAATCAATACACACACACTTGCACTTTCACTACGAAAGCGACTAACATAAAGCGAGCGAAAGAAATAGAGATAGGTCAGTTTGTTGCATCCTTGTTTTTTGCGATCGGTAAGTGGGGCCTCAGTGCGCCGACGCTTGTTTTTCGGAACGTATGTTTTGTGGAATTCGCGCGCAAACAATTGTAATTTTATTTTGTTATTGTGAGAGGACACGTAACTTGGGATTATTATTATTTAGTATTAGTGTTTTTTTTTTGTGATTGACTGTTTTTTATGGTGATAGGACACGTAACTTGGGATTATTATTATTTAGTATTAGTATCTCCGGACCTCACTCCCATGGATTTCTTTTTGTGGGGTTACATTAAGGGTGAAGTGTGAGGAGCTCGTGGCTAGACAATAACAGCCGCACGGGTCGATCTTCAAGGTTAAACAACGCTTGCCAAGGTTGGTCTGTGGATGGGTGACCATCTTATCATACCGAGTTTCCTCCGTGCCTCGGAAAGCACGTTAAGCCGTTGGTCCCGGCTGTCATTTGTAGATCTTTGGCAGTCGTTACGGATTGTCAGAAGCCAGTAAATCTGACTCCAGTCTTGCCATGAAGTACCGTGTTACCCAGTTAATGGGTTGTGGAGGTCTGGTAGGCAGCCGCTCCGCGTAAAATACTGGTATTCAGCTAAATCCGGTTTGACTGGAAGCCGACCCCAATATAGTTGGGAAAAAGGCTAAGCAGATGATGATTAAGGGTGAAGTGTATGCCTCAGAGGTAAATACAATTGATGAGTTAAAAAATAGGATTATTTTAGCATTTCACAAATTATAGTGCTTAGCGACGGACAGTGATCTAATTAGAAAAATAAATAACAATATTCTCCGTCGGTATAATTTGTGCATCAATGTGAATGGAGGACACATCGAAAATTTTAAAATTTTGTGTGTTTGTTTTTGTGCGCGTACTTCGAAACGTTACCTAACATAAAAGCCAGTGCGAGCGGAGGCCTAAGTCGCCGGCCGCCACCCCGGCCCGGCCCCCACCGAGCACACGAGATACCGCGCACCGCGCTCCGGAGCGGCGCGCGCGACGTTGCCGCTTTGTTACCTAGCGGTATCTAAGGTCAGTGTCATTTTTTTACAAAGGGTGGTTGCGTTTTATTCGGATTTGCAAGCTATTTAGTTTGTTTGAAAAAAATATTTTCGTATTTATGGCGCTTTTTGTTTTTGTACCGTATCGAATTAATACTGAACACGTATAGTATACGTAGTTTAATTTAATGCCCCTCTGTCGTATCAACTCTGTATATTGGCCTGGGCGCTTAAAGATCTATTTCGTGCGCACCACTTAAACACGCCTTTAGTATTAAGACGTGTGGCGTTTGACACTATATTCACGTCTATTACGAGTTTTGTGACTTGCGAGTGCGGCAAGCTCAGTCAAGCTTGGTCATTCCAGAGATGTTCGGTTCGGCAGTCGAAGTTTGAGAGTTAATTGATTTCTTTTGCAAACCTAATGTCTAATAATCTAAACTATCACTAATATTATAAAGAGGAAATATTTGTTTGTTTGTATGTTTGAAATGAATAGGCTCCGAAACTACTGGACCAATTTGAAAAAAATCTCTCACCATTAGTATCCTACATTATCACTGATGAATATAGGATTTTATTATATTTAAAAAAAAGCTGCGCTGAGAAAGCTATTGATGATACATAAAAATAATGTACTATAATGGTGGAGGTGGAATAAAACCAATATTGGATGACAGATAGGGGTTTATTTCCTTTACTTCAAAACACTTGACAGATTTAAAAGCAAACAAGTTAGACTGATGTTAGACCTATTAGTGGTCCTAGGGATGGACTGCGGGGCTATCGACCACTGTGCCTTCCAAGTAGCGAGTGTTCAGTTCCTTCGAGGTGCAGGTTATAGGGCGTCCCACGGCTATGCCACATGGAGGGAAAGTACCTTGAATATTGTAGATGGAACATTTTACTTAGACGTATTATTCTAAATATCCACCACAACAAGATCAAAAAATCGACAGGGAGTGAAATAATCAAAAGAGTGCGACTTTGTATTCAACAGTATGGGACTCATTTTGAGAATTTGATAAATTAATTAAATTGTATTAAAAATGTTAAAATTCATGGTCTTCCTTTTATTTCTGACACTATATTATTTAGCAAAAAATAATCCTTATGATGAAACCTCACGAGACAAAAAGGATACGAGAAAAAAATAACCTGTAGCTTTATCATAATGGCTTGGCCACAAGTTAGTGTCACCTGATTAGCACTACCCTGGGACCACGTTTAGGGTCTAGCATTGGGTATTCTCCTACGGACGCGGGTGACTCGGCCCCCAAATTGTCAGAAGCCAGTAAATCTGACTCCAGTCTTGCCAAGATGTACCGTGTTACCCAGTTAATGGGTTGTGGAGGTCTGGTAGGCAGCCGCTCCACGTGAAACACTGGTATTCAGCTGAATCCGGTTTGACTGGAAGCCGACCCCAATGTAGTTGGGAAAAGGCTAGGCAGATGATGAGTAAAATACCCCATTAAGTAAATACAAATGATGGCACAATTTTTACTAGTTGCTTCATTTAGTAGGAATAATTCTACCCATCTTGAAGCATTATCTTCTATGATTAGAATCCACTTTTCTCCTGATAGTCCCTTTGGCAAAGGATACAATACTTCAAATAAGGAAACAATACTTCAAATCGTTGTGAGCTTGGGGTTGTCTGGTATAAGCCTGCTGGTGTCTTATTAGTGGGCTTATATTTTTGACATTTAACCCATGTTTCACGTATTTTATATCATCTTTTCGTAGTCCCTTCCAATATATATTATTTGTTATCCGTTGCACTGTTCTTTCAACTCCCATATGACCAGCTGTAGGTGAGTCATGGTAAGCGTTCAGTACGTTTTGGATTTCATGACGTGGAACTACTAACTTTGCATTGTCGTTTTCTTGTTCTGGCATGTAAAGATACAGGACACCTTTATGGACTAGGTACCTTTTCTTAATATATTCTACATAACTTCTTCTAATATTTTTTATGATAGTTTGAAGGGTGTCATCTTTCATTTCTTCCTTTTTTTTTTTTTTTACTATTGGTAGGCACGCGTTTGACCACTATCTCACTTGATGGTAAGCGAGGATGTGATCGAAGATGGAGCACGCTTGCCTAGAAATAACCTATTCACTCTTGATTTAAAGACTCCCAGGTTGTAGCTATCAGGAAACACAGACTCCGGCAGGGAGTTCCACTCCTTAGCTGTACGCACTATGAATGTGTTCCCAAAACGTTTTGTGCGTATGGGTGGGATGTCCACCATGTACCGGTGGCGCATCGCCGTTCGTCTTGTGGTCCGATGATGGAACGGGCTTGGCGAAATTATGCAATTCCGTCGCACATTCCCCAAAATGCAACCGGTAAAAAACCGACAGGCTAGCAACTCGTCGTCGATGTTCAAGACTTTGGAGCTTCGACGCGACGAGCCTCTCATTGCCGATGATCCTCTTGGCTCGATTCTCAATTGACTCAAAGGCATCAAGCTGGTATCTGGCAGATCCATCCCAAAGATGAGAGCAGTATTCCATACACGACCGAACTTGCGCTTGATAGAGTTTGAGCAGCTGTTCCGGCGTGAAGTACCGTCTCACCTTAGCCAGAATCCCCAACTTCTTTGCAGCCACTTGAGCTTTTGCCTCTATGTAAGGGCCAAAATTGAGAGTAGATGTTAATGTAACCCCAAGAAGCTCAAGATGGTCGGTTATCGGCACGGTTTCACCGCGGAAAGATGGAGCTGGGCGGAATTGGCTCCTTTTGGCGGAAAATAGACACGCTTGGGTCTTAGCAGCATTGAACTTGACCAGATTGGCATCGCCCCATTCAGAGACCGCCTGTAAGGACACGTTCAAGCGCTCAACCATTGCCTCCCGGAGAGACCGGATCTGCGACCCACCAGCTTGTGCGTCGGACACGTATCTCTCAGCAACAGTGCTGTCGTCTGCATACCCAAAGGTACCGGGTTTAAGCAGATCATTAATATGCAGCAAGAACAGTGTTGCCGAAAGCACCGACCCCTGAGGAACCCCGGCATTAATATCCAGCAGTCCAGACGAGCAGCCATCTATGACCACTCGGATAGACCGATCCCTCAGGAAATCTGCGATCCAATCACACAAACCGGCGGGCAGACCGAAGGAAGGAAGCTTACTAATAAGGCTATCGTGCCAGACCCTGTCGAAGGCCTTTGAGATGTCAAGGGAGACCGCCAGTGCCTCCCCGTGCTTCTCTATGGCCTCACTCCAGATGTGAATGACATACGCTAGTAGATCCCCAGTTGACCGATTTCGGCGAAACCCGTATTGTCGGTCACTAAGGATATCATTCGCTTCTAGGTACGCCAGGAGCTTATGATTCAGCACGCGTTCCATAGTCTTACAGAGTATGGACGTTACCGAGATGGGTCTATAATTCGACGGGTCAGCTCGAGTACCCTTCTTGGGCACGGGCTGCACGTTAGCTTGCTTCCAAGCCTTCGGCACTTTTCCAGTCTCGAACGAAAGGCGAAATAGGCGTGTCAAGATCGGAGACAGCTCAGGCGCACAAGTCTTCAGAACAATTGCCGGTATCCCGTCGGGACCACTAGCCTTGCTCACGTCTAGGTTACGCAGTACCCTACGGACGTCCTTCTGATGAATGCGAATGTTCGACATACTCGACTCGCATTCACCAGGAGAGGCGGAGGGCGTCGCGCCACCAGGATCCAGACGTGAAGATTCCGCAAACAAAGAAGCATACAAGTTCGCTTTCTCCTCAGCGGAGTGGGCCAGCGTCCCGTCGGGTCTCAGCAGTGGTGGTAGTGAGGGGCGGCAGAAGTTCGATTCGACCGACTTAGCCTCCTCTCTTAACTGCTTTTCATTGTATCTAGGTAGTTCTAACTCTGCACTGCATATGGTGCATTTTTCATGATGCTGCTCACACGATGGTCGAGACAATGTATCAGCTACTGCATTAGTTCAACCAGGAATTTATTGAAAGTATTTCGCATACCTATTTTTATTTGTCAAAACCTTATTTATAACAAAAAATAACTACTAACAAAACAAATTGAAATATAGTTTCGTAGGTAAAACATCAACGTATAATGCTATTTTATTTAGTTAAATGATATTTAATGTGGTTATTTTATTGTTATGAAATAGAAATTCATATCTATATTTCTAAATAATATAACACTAATTGACCCGCGCAACTTCGTCTGCGTCACAATTTTCATTACCGCTCCACTCCTATTCGACCCTTCTATCCTAAGTGTCGAGTATGGTTTGAGTCCATTTTAGTATGGCGAAGACTGCATTGACACTGGTACAGTACCCGGCGATAAATATTGCACATCGATCGGGAGCAAAGGAAAAGCATCAATGTTGCAAACCCGAAAGCTTCGGCAGGCAGGTTTTTCGTATGAATACCTCCCGCACTCCGCACGAAGTCTATTTAAAAAATATTCCTGCGCAGATTATTGTTTCCGAATGTTGGTTTCCGAGTGACGTAAAATTACATGGGGTGAGGTTGAGGTAGACAGGTCTGGCTTGATGCAAATCAGTTTTTGTCTGAGGCCTGCACATAGGCGGTTTTGGGGGTGTTCTAAGAGCATCGTGGTCGTTTTGGATCAGCATCGGGGTGATACAGAGAACTCGGCAGCACCTGGAGTGACAGAGCAGCTCTATTTAGAGATGGCACTGCCCTCCTTGCTCTGTCTTGGAGGGGGCTAGAAAAGGTGCCCTAAAAATGCTCGCCCCAACTCGAATCGCTGCTTTTGCATAACTTAATTCGTGGTCGACGCAACAAGAATAATTTCATAAAATCATGTGAAATGACTCTCGGCGCGTGGAACGTAATAACTCTCCGTGATCGCGATGACTACGCCTGCCCTGAACGGAATACTGCCATTATAGCTCGAGAACTGTCACTTTATAACGTGGATGTGGCTGCTCTTAGCGAAACACATCTTGCCGAAGAAGGGGAATTGGCGGAACACGGTGGCGGGTATTCTTTCTACTGGAAAGGACTAGCTTCTTCTGAAATGCGACGGTCAGGTGTAGGTTTCGCGATCAAAAATAAGTTTGTGAAGCAATTACAGGAGTGTCCGGTGCACATCTCGGATCGCGTTACCACTTTGCGTCGTCTCCTGGGTAATAACCTGAATGTCGTCAGTATCTATGCTCCTCCTACGTTGGACAAATCTGATCAAATTAAGGACTAGTATTACACAGGGGAGTTAGCCGTGCTGATATCGCGGATATCAGGCAAAGTGACCTGAGTCTGCGAAACCTATCCCAGCCAGGATACCCTACATGCCCTAGTAGCCTCAATTCGAATTTCTAAGACACGCTTACAAAAAGTAATATTTTTTTGCAACTGTGACTACAGTTGCAAAAAAATATTACTTTTTGTTCCTTTATTATTTGCAAAATAGTTGAGCAAAAGGTCATATAAAACTATTCCCAATTTCACCATTTTGGGCAACAAAATAGAAAAATAAAAAAAAAGTTTTTCAAACTGTATCGTGTGACATATCAAATGAAAGGGCTTACTATAAGGGTTTCAATAATATTTTTTTCAAATATGAATTTATTCAAGAAATTAGACAATAAATTACCACTCACTTATCTCCGAAGATTACAGGAAAACCAATATGAAGTTTGTAGTGTCAAATTTCATGTTAAAAAGAATTTGGTTCGGAACCCTTTGCACGCGAGTCCGACTCGCAATTGGTCTGTTTTTATGACTACTATCTTAAGCAATACAAATTAAAACATTTTCTACTCCACCTTTAGTGAGGCTAATGCTCTTTTTGTCCCCAATGATTGTATTATAATAGACCAGCAAAATCGGTTTAGTACATCCAGAGATTATCTCCAACAACCTCAGAAACTTTGGTCCTCGCGTCTAATATGTTAAATTTTCTTTATACAGAAATTGTATTATAATCGTGTATCTTTTTACAGAATCGATTCCCAAAAAAACAAGGATCCTGGCGAAAACCAGCTTCTGGCTACACATCCAACTATAACAACCAGTACTCCAATCAATTTTACAGAGCAAAGGCCAGTGCCCCTTATAATAGTAACGCACAATATCATAAGGTAAAACATTTATATTTGTTTTAAACTTCTTCTTGATACGTTTACTTTTGTTTATCATATACTAGATGATCCGCGCGGCTTCGCGTTAACTGGCTATTCTACCTACCTACCTACCCTACCTACCCTACATACCTACCCACCCTACCTACCTACCCACCCACCCTACCTACCTACCCACCCACCCTACCTAACTACCCACCCACCGTACCTACCTACCCACCCTACCTACCTACCCACCCTACCTACCTACCGACCCTACCTACATTTTTATTTAACAATTTATGTACACACATTTATTAGATAAGAAGAAAGAAACAGAAAAATAGGTACAAAGGTGAAGCTTATATCAATAGAAATCTCTTCCAGCATACCTGCGAAAGGAGAGTAGAGTAAAAAGAGATGTAGACATAATGTGTAACAGTAAGAAGCTAAAATAAAAACTATACATATTAAATATAACATACAATACATAGTTAACATACTAATACATACTATATTATATAAAAGATAAATAATAATACATACCTATTTGCAACTATGACGAGAAGGAAAGATAGTGTTCTTTCACTCTTCTTTTAAAAACTGCAAGAGTTTGGCAATCCCTAATGTCAGGCGGTAGTGAATTCCACAACCGTACCGCATGTGCAGTAAAGGAGTAGGAGTAAAAATCGGTAGAGTGGGGAGGGGACTTAAGGAGATTTCTGAGATGCGACCTGCAAGGCGCATCCGAAGGACGGGAATAGGAGAAGCGTTCTCGCAGGTAGGAAGGCGTTTTAGGATTGTGAAGTATGTTAAATAGCAAACACAATATCCGAGAGTTCCTGCGAAGTCGAATAGGGAGCCACTTGAGAACCTTGCGAAATCCTGAAACATGATCATATTTTTTAAGATTTAACACAACACGAATACAGATATTTTGCAAACGCTCAAGTTTATTTAAAAGCTCCTCGGTGGCATCCAAATAACAGGCATCAGCGTAGTCAATGATGGGCTGAATGAGAGTTTGGGCAAGGGAAATTTTGGTTTTCAAGGGCAAAAAACTCTGGAGGCACTTCAGCGAATGAAACGTGTAATGAACCTTACGACTGACTTCAGCGATATGGTTAGTCCACGATAAATAGGAGTTCATGATCACCCCCAGGTTTCTAGCTGTCTTTGCGTATTCAATCTGTACTCCATTCAGCCAGAGTGGAGACAGCGTCGCAATATCTAGCCTTTTCCGCATATACCTGCCGCCAATAATCAAGGCCTGAGACTTCTTGGGATTGATTTGCAGCCCAAAGGACTGCGACCACTCCTCAATTAACCTCAGGTCACGGTTCACGGAGGACACAGCAGCTTCTGCATCTTGCCTTAGAAAGTGATGGTAAAGCTGCAGATCGACTTTAGTGATAGAGTTTATAAAAATAGAAAAAAGAAGAGGAGAGAGAACGCCACCCTGAGGAACACCCGCAGTAAGGGCACACCAATCCGAAAAATATTCATCAAGGCGCACCCGCTGCGAGCGACCTCGAAGATAGGAGTTAAACCATTTAATTATGGATCAGGAGATATTGAGAGTTTTGAGTATCCCAAGAAGGAAATCAAAGTCAACAGAGTTGAAGGCGCTGCTGAAATCCAGAAGAACAAGTAACGTCAAAGATTTGTGGTCCATAGCCCAGCGGATGTCATCAGTAACCTTTAAAAGAGCTGTAACAGTGCTATGGCCAGGCCGAAAGCCGGATTGGAAAGGACTAAGAAGGTCATTGCTGGAAAGAAACAAAGAAAGTTGCTGATGAACAATATGCTCAAGAACTTTGGATAGATAAGGAAGGATGGAAATTGGTCTAAAATCGGTCGGAGAGACCGGGTTAGGGTTTTTAGGTAACGGAATGATATGGGCTTGTTTCCAAGCATCGGGAACAGCACAAGAGAACAAGGAAAAGTTAAAAATGTGGGTCAAAACAGGAAGGATAGTGGACCGAATAGGAGAAATCATTCTAGAGCAAAGGTTATCATTGCCAGCAGCGGAAGAGGAGATAGCAGAAATTGCTTTTTTGACATCACTTTCACTCACAGGACTGAAATGGAAAGAGGAACACTGTGGCATTGACAAACAGGAAAACAGTCATTCTTAAGAAGGCATGTATTGAAATCACCCATCAAGACTACGTGGTCATAAGTAGGACAGAGATCGCAGAGGAGCGAATCAAAAGAATCAAAGTAATCGATACTAAGGTTGGGACTATACATTCAGTCAAAAAAGTATCGGGAATGGATAATTGTTTAATGTTCCAAATTCAAATTTTTGTTTTTTTTTGTAGTTGTTAGATTGGCACAACTGTTTTCCATTTTGGCGCGGAGTTTGAGTTGCATCTGTTATTTATATTAAATACAGTGCTGGTTTTAGTAATATCATATATAGTGTGTATTGCGAATTTCATAATGTACAAAAATATCGAACAAAGAGTTTGTCTTAAATTTTGCATCGCCAATGGAATTTCGTGTTCGGAGTCACTGAAAATGTTACAGAAGGCTTACGGTGAATCGACTTTATCAAAAACTCGTGCTTATGAGTGGTTCAAAGCGTTCAAAAGCGGTCGAGATGTGATGGAAGATTTGCCTCGCTCTGGTAGGCCGTCGACGTCTGCAACTGAAGTTAACATCGCAAAGGTGAAGGAAATAGTGACTGAAAATCCCCATTCAACTCTGAGAGAGATAGCCGCCGAACTTTCTGTATCTCACGAGTCGATCCGTACCATTTTAACTAATCATTTGGGTATGAAACATGTTGCTGCTCGGCTAGTCCCAAAAGATCTGAATTTTCTCCAAAAACTCAATCGCATGAAAGTCGCTGAGGACATGCTAGAACGAGTCAGTTCGGACCCAACATTCATGAAACGCATTGTTACTGGTGACGAGACGTGGGTTTACGAGTTTGACATGCAAACTAGTCAACAAGCTTCGGAGTGGCGCCTTCCAACTGAACCGAAACCGAAAAAAACACGCCAAAGTCGATCAAAAGTCAAAGTCATGTTGACTGTTTTCTTTGACTATCGCGGTGTTGTGCACTCTGAATTCTTACCGGAAGGTCTAACGGTAAATAAAGAATATTATTTGAGCGTTATGCGGCGTTTAAGAGAGCAAATTCGACGAAAAAGGCCAGATTTGTGGAAAGAAAATTCTTGGATTTTGCACCACGACAATGCACCTTCGCACAAGGCTATCATTGTGAACGAATTTTTAAGCAAACACTCAACAAATACCATCCAGCAACCACCATATTCACCAGATATGGCTCCTGCTGACTTTTTTCTTTTTCCTAAACTCAAATTACCACTTCGTGGCACCCGTTTTCAATCGATAGAAGACATAAAGGAGAATTCGCGGCGAGAACTGAACTCAATTCCGGAAGCAGCGTTTAAAAAATGTTTTGATGAATGGATTATTCGTTGGCGCAAGTGTATCGTTTCTAAAGGAGCATATTTTGAAGGTGATAAAATAAATTTGGATGAATAACGGACATTTTGTGTATTATTGATCTTTTCCCGGTACTTTCTTGACAGAGTAGTACATCACCCCAAGAAGCATTTTAACATGATGTAAGGATATTTCAAGAAATCGATGCTCAGCTGATCCCGAGTAGGATGATGGTGATGCACTGATAATCCTGAAGGGTATACCAGCACGCAAATAAATATCAACACCACCGCCACCCTTCCCCGTTCTATCATTACGAATAAGGACAAAGCCAGGGAGGGCATAATGAACAGACAATAAAGAAGGTTTCAGAAACGACCCAGAGATCAATAAAGCATCTAAATGGGCACTGTTAATGGACGCCAGAAGATCAGAGTAATGGCAAGGAACACTCTGGGCATTGATGTGAGCTATGTTAAGGTTATTAGGGTAATGGAAAAGCAAAGAGGAAATCTGATCGCCAAGTACCAAAGGAGTGGAAGAACCACTTGCTGCACTATGGAAGCTGCTGGAAGAACAGGAGAAAAAGTCATCACCAAAATTACCATCGATCATGGTTGCAAAATATAAGAAAAAAAAATATATATATATATATATATATATCTATGTTTGTACAGAGTTGATACGACAGAGGGGCATTAAATTAAACTACGTATACTATACGTGTTCAGTATTAATTCGATACGGTACAAAAACAAAAAGCGCCATAAATGAGAAAATATTTTTTTCAAACAAACTAAATAGCTTGCAAATCCCAATAAAGCGCAACCACCCTTTGTAAAAAAATGACACTGACCTTAGATACCGCTAGGTAACTAAGCGGCAACGTCGCGCGCGCGCCGGAGCGCGGTGTGCGGTATCTCGTGTGCTCGGTGGGGGCCGGGCCGGGGTGGCGGCCGGCGACTTAGGCCTCCGCTCGCACTGGCTTTATGTTAGGTAACGTTTCGAAGTACGCGCACAAAAACAAACACACTAAATTTTTAAATTTTCGATGTGTCCTCCATTCACATTGATGCACAAATTATACCGACGGAGAATATTGTTATTTATTTTTCTAATTAGATCACTGTCCGTCGCTAAGCACTTTAATTTGTGAAATGCTAAAATAATCCTATTTTTTAACTCATCAATTGTATTTACCTCTGAGGCATAAACTTCACCCTTAATGTAACCCCACAAAAAGAAATCTATGGGAGTGAGATCCGGAGATACTAATACTAATAATAATCCCAAGTTACGTGTCCTATCACCATAAAAAACAGTCAATCACAAAATAAAAACACTAATACTAAATAATAATAATCCCAAGTTACGTGTCCTCTCACAATAACAAAATAAAATTACAATTGTTTGCGCGCGAATTCCACAAACCGTAGGTACGTTCCGAAAAACAAGCGTCGGCGCACTGAGGGACTTACCGATCGCAAAAAACAAGAATGCAACAAACTGACCTATATCTATTTCTTTCGCTCGCTTTATGTTAGTCGCTTTCGTAGTGAAAGTGCAAGTGTGTGTGTATTGATTGCTTCCTTGTTTGCATTGCCAATTTTTAGTGAATGTCCTTCGACATGCGTCAGAGCGGCAACAACGCATCGTAGATTTATCGTTGTAAGGTGCATGACCTATGCTTAGACGATAATCAGCTGTTAGAAAAGATACATCGTGTTCAAACCGTGCAAAAACTTTAAAAATCATTTGCGACTAAACTACTGCTCCTAATTAATTTATTTTTGGTACAGAGCTTGAAAATGGTACCTAGTATAGGCAGTTTAAAGGAAAGCCCCTCTGTCGTATCAACGTTGTATAATATAATAAAAGACACCAAAAAACAAGACGGAAAAACTAAATACGCTTAAGTAATAAAACCACCTGATCGCTGTAGATGGACGAGATTTTAACAACTAAGAAAGTTTCAAACATAATATAAAAGTGTGAATTTAAATTATTAGTTATATTTAAAATATTTTTTAGGTAAATAGATACAATTCAAAGCCGAACGAAACGAAATTAGTGCCGAATACGAAACTAACATCGAAGTCACTGAATGACCATGGAGAGAAGATTTCGAGAAACTCCAATTCTGCAACACAAAGCTTAAGAGACACCAATAGTGTAAACACACAAGAGGTATGTATAGCAAAATATGCCTAATCCAAACTTTAAGTCAGTTAAGACTGGTTATCTCTTACTGCCATTGGCTTACTTTATTTTTTATTTTAAATTCTTGTAATAAGCTTTTTTTTCCTCACATGCAAAAGCAACAAGTATTATGTAACTTAGAATTTTGTAAAACAGAACATGATTTAAAAGAGTGTCCGTGGAATTTCTTTCACGGTCTTCTCCATAGAGATCTACGCTTTGGAACGTACAAATAGCTTCCATGTTTTTGACTGACCAACCTTGACGTTTCAAAGTGCCTTTAAATGGTTTATTTATTTGAAATAGAATGCTTTGAATCTTTAAGAGTATTTTGAGAGAGTTTCTTAATGTATTGACGCATTTTGAATTTCATCGTTTACCGATACCGGACGGTGTAATCGCAAATAATCATAATATGTAGTCATAATGACGGGACCAAATCTTGTAATTGAAAGATTCGACCCATACCTATACCCATTTACCCAGTACCCATTTAGTACAATTTTGTACCTGTCCTCAAAAATTTGTACCTCACACGGCATAAAAGAAATTTCACGATAACATTGGTCCCGTCGTTATAACGCGTTATCATGACGAGGCCTGTACTCCAAAACTAGAACGATAAACGGTCTGATCAAACCAGTATTTAGTAACTGATTTTGTACCTCCGAAAATCAACAGTAGGTGACGGATATTGTAGCAGTTTTTTTACAAAATTCTTTTTGTTATTATATGATAATAAAAAAAAAAGTATAGCTTTGAAAGAATACTTAATAAAAAAATCTTGCTTGTAAGATATTTTATAACGGTATAACTATAAATAATCTGTACATTCTACTTATGTAAATGTATACCTATTCACGCGAGGTTAGCCTGCAACATTTATTTACTTAATTACTCAAAATGGAAAAAATATTACCGTAGTCAATAAAGAAAACATTTATTTAAATGTATATGAACTTCTTTGTTACTTTAATGAGCGAGACAGAAATCCATCTATTATGATCTTCAAATTTCTTCGTTGGTGCTGGAGTGCTATTCTGTAAAAGATAATTTCGTGGCTGTAAGCTGCGACGAGCTCGTCGACGAGACAGCCTTGAGATCGCCCGAGCGTGTGGCGTTGGTTCAAACCGTATTCACTAACGTGGTTGTGGTCGTCGACGAACTGTAGGCTGTAGCCTCTCGTCGCTGTTTCGTAGACGAATTAGGGCCTTGAAACAAATTGCGTAAATCATAATCGAGCAATCTCGACTGAGAAATTTAAGGGTTTAAAATTTAAAATAAATATCTATCTTTAAGTATTTTAAGGAATAGAGTAAAACTGTGCACAAATTCCATAATTATAAGGATTTTTTGCTTATTTAATGTTACTTATTAAGGCTGAATGACGATTCCTTTGCCTACTTCGAGCAACTCAAAGCGACGATGAAAACGAACGTGTAATTTTAAACAAAAGCAATAGACGTGACGCTAACAAAAGCACTTGAGTTTTTAGTTTGAAAACCTTTATTTGTGTCAGCATAAGCAGCTATTATTGCTTTGAACTTTTTAGATAATTCTGTGACCAAGAGGATAAATAAATAAACCTTATGAAATGTGAGTATTACGATAAGTGTTTTCACTGTTGTCAAACATAAGTGTTAAATTAAAGTCCCACAATAACTTAATGTTCTATGATCCGTTACTAGGTACTGTTTTATAATATTAATGTTGTTGGTAATTGGTGTTGTTCTATAATTATGTTGTTGTAAATAAACATTGTGTATTTTAAGCATATCAGTGCGGTCCCATCCCGTGGGCAAGTAGAGATGTTAGGTTAGTAGAGAGTTTGGAAGTGCGACGTTGGAGCGACAAATCGTCACTTTTCTTCTAATAAATAAAGCGTTATAATCAACCGAGCTGCCATTTTTATGTACTTAAAAGAAAACAAAATGTTAAATATAAGAGTCGGAAGCGCGATTATTGTAGCTTTTGGATTTGACAGTTCGAAGCGAGGCTGTGTGCGAGGCTGTAACCGTATTCGTCGCTGTTTTTTCGTAGGGAATACCAAAATGTATGAAGAACTGTCAATAGTGTCAATATGCTCGTCGTTGGGTAGTTTTGACTCACGGCCGTCACAGCCTTGAGCGCTAGTGTAGCTTTCCGCAGCTTAGTGAATACGGAACTGAGTTTCACCGCTGCGTCAGCGCTGTACACAAGGCTGAATCTTTAGAGAATAGCATAGCAGGTCTTACCTACTGTCTTAAGAAAGAAGGATTTTTTATTAGTTAATATGATACCTACAACAAAAAATGTCAAGGTAGAAATAAGTGTCCCACAAAAAAAAAATTGTTAAATGTATTATATAAAAATTTCTGCATTCTTAATACATTGTGGAATGACGAACGATTGACTCTTTTGAGTTTTACAAATTTTTAGGCATGCTCCCATCTCATCAAATTCCAAGCCAGCTGGAATTTTAGCAGCATCTTGCCAGCATTACCTATATATCTAAAATAGTACAAATCAAAAGGATTTATAATGAATGCGTTCATGGTCGTGGTACGAAGTACAACACGGATAATGGGAATGTCATGATGACTTGAAAAGTAAAATTACAAATAACTTAAAAAAAATATTTTATTTAAATACTCTAAACAGAAGAAAATAAAATTTTCCTTTAAAATTTATATTAAAAGCTTGTCGTGAGGTTTGATTAATTAAATACTAATAGGTACTTACTTAAGCAAACCTCGCGACATCGTGTATTGTCATCCAAACTAAATGTGTATACAAAATTTTAGCTCATTCGGTTGAAGATATTTTCTTCAAAATTGAGTAGCAAGATTCCACCCGAACAAACATATGTTTTTATTTAACTTGCAAGTTAAATAAAAACTTTTAAAAAGGCAATCGTTCGTTATTCCACATTGTATTATGAATGCAAAAATATAATTTAGTACCTACCAAAGTTTATTTTTTAGTAATGAAGGTTCCACCTTAACATTTTTTGTTGTAAGTATCTCATTAAATAATAAAAAAATCTTTTTTAAGACAGTAGGTATGACCTGCGCTAATAAAGAAATTTGAAGATCATAATAGATGGCTTTCCGTCTCGTTCATCCAAGTAACAGAGAAGTTCAAGAAGTTCAGAGAAGGCTCTTTTCGACTACCTACTTCAAAATAAATGTTTTCTTTATTGACTACGGTTATAATTTTTCAATTTGGAGTAATTAAGTTCCTATGTTGCAGACCAACCCTCGCGTGAATAGGTATGGTTACCTAAGATAAGTTCGAAAAATATTTGAACGAATTTCATTTCACCTAGAACTTGTCAACTGGTATCGTTTCGTTTTTTTTACTTCATCGAAATCGTCTGCCACTGTATCAATTCGATATTTTTCGTCATTCCGACGTTTCATTTCGCGAGCTTATCGTCGCGGATGGTTTTAAGTTTTTAACGCTCACCACCGTAGCCTCAGCCGCGGCGGTGAGAAATAAATCCACCTGATCCTCAGCTTGCGGGCCGCCCCACCCCTGCACGCCTGCACGGGCTTAAATTACACTCTAGGGGTAGGGTCACATAAATATAAAAAACAGGAGAAGTGGCAAGGGGGCGTGTCGGTGTCCGCTCGACATGCGAAAGTTGATCATTTAATACGCAAATGGCCGTCTCCGCGAACTAGTGCGCTTTCGACCGCGATCGTGAAAATTTATAAGAATGCCGTGTTGTTCAATGGTTTCTTGTAAAAACCGAAGCACAAACTAAAACTTTATCATAAAAAGGAAATCGGTAAGTAATAATTTATCATAATAAGGAATCACTTATCATATGTAAGTACAAGTATTTTACTATATTTGTCTTTAAAATCAACAAAAACAAAAAATCGTAAAACATTTCTAGCTCTTACTATGTTCTTTTTGTTTCCAAATATCACAGTGACGGTATTATTTTTGCAACAAATACATTGCTCCTTAACCACTACCTAAGTTTGTCGCTAAGTGACTGGACGAGCAATGTAAAAATCACACTACTGTACTGCGGTTGATTCGCGTAGTACGGCCGCTGCACCTAGTATGAGTTAGTGGTGTGCGTGTGCAGATCCACTAACGTAGGCTATCGAAAACAATGTTGATTGACGAATGAAATTTTGCTATTATAGTTTATTTATCAACTATTTTAACCCGGTTGGAAGATCGATGTGAAATCATGTTTTTTTACGTATTTGATTTTTACAGTGGAGTACAGAAATGTGTAACCAAGTTTCGTAAAGTAAGTTAGTTAAATCTTAGTTAATAATCGGTGGAGTGTTTTTGGCTTTGAAGTATCGTATATTATGCCTTTTCCTCGTGTCGTACTTTTTATGGTTTTTGTATTTGACTTCCGTTAAAGCTTCGAATGCGTTATAGTAATCGGCATGGTTCAGATAATATAATATCAACTTTTGCTTTTGATAAGTTAACATATTCGTGTTATTTGTTTGTTATGCATGGGTGCGTGTTTTTTCGTAATTGACTATTTGCCCCGCGCAACTTCGTCTGCGTCACAATTTTCATTACTGCTCCGCTCCTATTGGTTTTAGCGTGATGATATATAGCCTTCCTCGATAAATGGGCTATTTAACATTGAAAGAAGTTTTCAAATCAGACCAGTAGTTCCTGAGATTAGCGCGTTCAAGCAAACAAACAAAGAAACTCTTCAGCTTTATATATTGGTATAAGATTGTGTAGTACACTCTGATTCAAGAAATGCGGGTGTGTGCGCGACTGACTGACTGACTTTTACAGAAGTACATGTGTTTTAGTTTTCATGTGGAAGGGATATACTGGGGAAACAGGGTTTCGATATATTTTCGTCTAACGGGCATGTCTCCTTGTTTCTTATATGTATGGGTAGGGTAGACAAGACTGCGTGAAGTCGGTTTTGCAGCGATTCCTTTCTGTCACATAATTTCATAGCACAACATAATTGACTTGTAATGGAACTATTTTAATTTAAAATTGAAAATGCTACCAAGAAACTGGCTATACATTAGTGATAAATATTCCGTAAAATGTTGTTTCGGTGTGGTGAAAATATGGCAAAAAAATTATTTGGTAAATGAAAGAACTTCAAAAGAGGCTTCGGCCAATAACAAAAAGTTATAATGTAAATTGGCGAAATGTAGTTCACATGATACTTCGATGGTCTAAAAATATGTCAAATAATGCATAATTATCTATACTAATATATAAAGCTGAAGAGTTTGTGTTTTTTTGTTTGCTTGAACGCGCTAATCTCAGGAACTATTGCTCCGATTTGAAAAATCCTTTCAGTGTTATATATTATCACGCTAAGACCAATAGGAGCGGAGCAGTAATGAAAATTGGGACCAGACGAATTTGTGCGGGTCAACTAGTAGTAAATAAGACGTCTCGGTCAATAGTTTACGGTAAAATGAAATTCGATCAACAAATATTCGGAAAAGTGATCGGTTCCCAATAGGTATACATGTACAAAAGTAGGATGTATAGATTATTTATAGTTATACCTTTATGAAATATCTTACAAGATCATATAAAAAAAACATTCTGCTTGGCCTAACCGATAAAGCATAATGTTATACAAATAAAAATAATGCGCCTGCATTTAATGTAGCCACAACTTAAAGTATTTATGCTCGTTGAATTATTCAGTAGAAAATGTAAAAAGTGAAAAAATAATTTTGTAAAAAATATTGCTACGATATCCGTCACCCACTTGATTTTCAGAGGTACAAAATCAGGTACTAAATACTGTTTGATCAGAACTATGTAATTCGTTGTAGTTTTGGAGTACCTACAGGCATGGTCTCGTCATTATAACGCGTTAAAATGACGGGACCAGTGTTATCGTGAAATTTCTTTTATGCCGTGTGAGGTAAAAAAAAATCAGGACAGGTACAAAATAGTGCTAAATGGGTACTTAATATATGTGGCAGAATCTTTCAATTACAAGACTTGTTCCCGTCATTATGACGTTTATATAAATAATCTCATCACCGCTCACTTCATTTTTATTATATTCGTCATTAAATTACCAATCCTCCGTAGTTATGATTACAAGGTATTTTTTAGGGTTCCGAGAAACGGAACCACTCAGGTGTCTATCACAGCCACTCTGGATCTACTGGACCGATTCTTTTGAAATTTAGTACACATACTGCCACACTCAGAGACTTACTTACTTAAGTCGCTCCTTAGTAAAGATTTCTCTCAGAGACAGTTAACGGTCTGTTACCGTATCTTAATGCCAATTAAAGTTAAGTACAGCAAAACCATTACTTAACATTCTAATGATTGATTTTGACATTTACGTTTGAAGTTATATTTTTAATTTAAAGAATTTAAAATAGGAATAGAAGTGTTTTAACACAAAGATGTTTGTTCTGGTAGACCTTATTTTTAATTTATTTATTTATTTGTCTTCCCGGACATGAGAGCCCAACGTATCCTAAACTAAATTACATCCTTAATTTATAAAAGAAAAGGAAAGGGCAGGAGTCACTGGTGCGAAATTATATTTTCAACAATTCATTTTGCTGCGTCAGATGTTGGTTTTGGTAGACTTTATTGATTTTGTGGACTAGGCCAAAAGGTATAGAGAAGTGGGGCCGAGGCGATATTTACGTGATTATTCTAATCCCTTTACAAAATATTCAGTTCAAGAATTCCATCCATTTTGTCAGACGTTAATAAATAGTAGAGACAAATACACTATTTTGAGAATGGGCAGACATAAAACTTTCACAAAACAAGGGATCTTTAACTTTAGGGGTCGATAATAACTTAAAAAATGACAATGTGACCCAAACTTTTTTAAAGCGTCGATCTGTCTGACTGTCCGTGACATCTGGCTGCTTCTTAAAAATATGTTGCCAACTAACGGTATTTTAACTACTCAAAAATAACACGTGCCTATCTCTTAACTATAAACCTAAGACTATGTATGCGGCTGTCCTGTATATCTATACTCTATACTAATATATAAAGCTGAAGAGTTTGTTTGTTTGTTTGTTTACTTGAACGCGCTAATCTCAGGAACCACTGGTCCGATTTGAAAAATTCTTTCAGTATTAGATAGCCCATTTATCGAGGAAGGCTATAGACTATATATCGTCACGCTAAGACCAATAGGAGCGGAGCAGTAATGAAAATTGTGACGCAAACGAAGTTGCGCGGGACATCTAGTGTTATGATAAACCTGTAATTAAATTTTACAACACGAAGTTTCTTTCTTCGCGGTTTAAACGCAACAACACAAGATGTCACAAACTAAAAACAACCTTGACACTGACAGTTTATAACATTGACAGTTAGTGATACCAGAAAAAAGGGTCCGGTTGGTTTATTTTATTTATTGGAAAATAGCCGTTTCGCTTTGTTTTTTATTATTAAACTATCGTTAAATGAACAAATTTTAATTTGTTACCAATTTATATGCTTTCAATGTGTTTAAATAAACTATTTTGCTATTTAATGATATAAATTTTTCAAGTGTGGCTACACCAAAAGTTTATCTATGTGCAATCTCAAAGATGATTTGGCGATGCTCTGCCCTACGGATACTTAAAGTTGTCATTAATTAATTAACCCTTAAATAATGTCTCTGGGATGTGTCATTCACTAACGAATTTAATGAAAATTAGTTAAGGAACAATAAGTACTAATTTAATGAACCTTTCTGAGTGTGGCAAATAGGGACCTTTGTGACTCAAACACTGATGCGTTACGTAAATAAATAAATTTTGAGTATGGGTGTCACTTTTGGGGGTCTAACTAGAAAAAAAAAAGTTGTCAAACTGTATCGTGTGCCATATCAAATGAAAGAGCTTGCTGTGAGAGTTTTAATTATCAAAAAAAATCCGCAACCCTGGCGGGATTTGTTCGAAAGAGTTTCTCTCCCTTCTGCTTTTCCCAAACCTTAAAAAGAACATACAAGGGAAATATTTTAAACAATTTTCTTAATATAAAAAAATCTAATTATTAAACTATTAAAGAGGACGGACCACGGCCCTTAAGACATTGACATCTGTGTTTTTTGTCAGTTTGTAAAGTAATCTTCTAAAACTTTGTTCTTTAACTTTTCATGTAAATCTGAAGCAAACGTAGAGAGTGGGAATACGTCGCTACTTTGCTTTTAGTATGCCTTCGAGGTTCACCTTGAAGTTCCATCCAGATTCCCGCTGCTTGGCGTGTTTTTAACACTGGATGCATATAGTCATCATTTGTTTTCTTTGTTCAGGTAAAGCAATCAGCGCGTACGAACCATGAAATGGGTGTTAAAAATAGTGGAAAAGTTTCTGCTTCACAAAGACTTTCAAATTTAAGAGATCGTCTAAATACGGTGGACCTTATACCTTTGCAGTTGCCAGCTGCTACTAATGAATGTTTGGTAAGTAGAATACTTAAGTCATGTTCGTGTCCGACCACCATATTGAAGGGCGTAATCTTTTTGAATTTTTATACATGCTCAATATTCATCCTGGTATAAACTTCTCGAAACTGAGAAAAGCGAGCTATTTCTGTGTTGCCTGTCTGTCAAATGCTAGGGTCCAGTGAATTAACACTTAAGTACTTTGCGAATTTAAAAAATATACTACTGTAGTTAATACAGCTAAGGGCCATATGCCATATGGCCCTTATACTAGTTTTTAGTCTAAAGAAACATCATTTTTAGGTGCTTTTTACCACATAAGATGCATAATTTTTGAGAAATTTAGCAATAATACGAAAAATACCCCAAATCCCCAGTGAATGAACGGCATTTTCTAGTAAATATACACAATAAAACCAATGAATGAACACAATTCATTGTTTATTAATTACTCGATTCTAAAACCCTTTTATACATGTCCTAAATCCTGATGGATACCCATGGATACTATCTAGGGAAAACGCTAGGGACTAAACATCACAGTTTATACCACTTGTTCAGGACTCCTCCGTGGACTCGTGGACGAGTCCTGAACAGCTGATTCACGAAACTAATCATTGATTTCACGTCGATGCTGACGCCTTCTACCTCTATTTGGGAATCCAGAGGTGGTTTGCTACGTGGCTCATGCAAGCAACCCTTAGACTTATGCAAAACTACTTCGTGATCCTCCCAACGACCTGCGCAACCCCTGCCGTGGCCAGTAGCACTGCCTGCTGATCAACACTAGTGTCACATTGGCATAACATAATATGACAATGTTACCGAAACCGAGCCCTTTAGAATATCGCAAGATGTTTCTCGCTGCCTTCATCTTTCCCAAACCAGGTAGCTCTCTCTGTCAAATAGTCCCCGATAATGCGATGCAGGTAGACTATACACGATGACAGGCGAGAGCCTGCTTAATGCAAATTCAGGGTAAGGTGTTGAAGGCGTTGGCGTTGGTATCCAGGGAAACCTCTAAAACTACTTCACCTGGGTCCACCGCCTCCTCCGCTAGTCTTTCCACGCTCGATCGCGTCAGCAGCGCCCCCGTCTAAAACCAAACTGATAGTCCACCAGATCTAGTCCTAAGCGCGGGCAAAATCTAGGCGATGCGATTAGCAATAATTCTCTGCAGAAACTTACTCGCCCCGTCCAGAAGAAACACAATAGGCAGCGGCCTATTGTGTAAAATGAGAGACGCTTTGCACTCTCTGTTGACATAGCGATGCCAACAGAGAGTACAAAGTGCCTCTAATTTTTTAGCAGAGCCAGATTTCCAACTGTCCACCGCTAAGGAAAGAGCTCGGAAACGGGCTAAAGACGCAAAGAACCCACAGTGACAAGGCCAATACAAGGTCTGGTATTCCATCCGGCACCGTAGACAGTGTTTTTGGTTTGTAGCCGCTATAGCCCCTGCTCTCAATTCTAGCTCGGTCGCCTTAGGCAAGTCGTTGACTCCTCAACACTATCAACTTCTACGACATCTCTGCCGAGCGCTGCCGGAAGAGGAATCATTGGTGGAGGTGTGTTTTCCGCCTCTGAAGGAAACAGAGCAGAGACGACTTGATGGAGGAGTTGCGGGCATTGTGGCTGAAGACTGAAAAATGAGAGAGCCACGGGCGAGGTCTAGATAAATTTGCTACCTCACGGGAACCTTAGAGTCTGAAATGTGGCTTAAAATATGATGCTATCATAAAAAAAACCTAAAACATTTTTTTGGGTTCATTTAGAAATGAGTTCATTCACTGGAATTTGTAAACCAGTAAATAAACATACCTGTAGAAAGGAATGTATATCCTACAGGTGGTACTAGGACAGCAGAGAAACTCCGATGACAATAAATAGGTCCACTATTTATAGGCATTGAAATGAACAGGTGAACAAGCGTTCAAACAATAATCGAGTAAAAACAGTAATCAATAGTAAGTTAAGGAAGAAATGAGTGTGCGCTGAGTAAGACGGACGATGACGCAGTGCCGTGGGCCGCCGCCGCCGGCCGGTCGGACGATTGCCCAATGAATGAACGATTGTTCATTCACTGGATTTTTAAAACTTTTAGTTCCAATACTGGAACACTCAATAATTTGATGTTACTAATTAAAATCCCAAATAAATAGTTTTGAAACACATGCATTAACTACCTATACTATTATTATAATAAACAAAAAAGTTAATGAAAATGCTGTTGTCTAGATTACAATGACATATCAAAACTGATTCCTCATACCTAGATCCTAAACTCTGTCTCGATCAATTTACACTATAACCGATTACTAAGACGCTCGCAATTTTAAATTAACTGTGACATAAGAGACGGCTTTTGTAATTAAAATGGGATAAATAAATTGTTGCAATTATGAAAAAAAAATACTACGTCCGGTAGAAACGTCCCAATTCCTTATTTTTTGGATAAAACTGCGTTTTGTACATTCACTGGTAGCCCAGTAGAAATCGACGCTAAATAAGTCTAAATTCGCAAAGCTGGATGTATTTCTGATTTTTTGTTATGTTATATGGACCAGTTAGAATAGTGTGAACCCAAATTTGCTACTTCGAAAAACTTGTTCTCGCTGCGTGCCACGCGATAAACTACGAAACTTCGGGACTCTTATCACTTTTGGCTCTAAAAGTCAAAATGAAGGTTTATGGTCCTGTGATTTTTTTTTATAACATAACAAAAAATCAGAAATACATCCAGCTTTGCGAATTCCCCATAACTAATTCCCCGTAACTAGTCATGAACCTACATCAAGGATGACACACCCAGAGCGTCATTGGCTCCCTGTGATGGTTCATGCGTATTTCGCCGTTATCTTGCGTCGGTCTGCTAATGGAAAAAGTTCTTTGTGTGCTTCGAGTATTCAAAGGAAATATCGCCTCACAAGTTAGGATTTATTTATTTTAGCAAGATGTTACAGGGGTGGTCAACATTTTTGTATTTTTTTGTATTAGTTCATCTGTTTGTGATAATAACGTATTATTAGTAGATAAGCAGCAAGGAGACGAAATTCCTGAATGTGTCAGGCAGTATTCACTAATAAGCATGAACATTAACAAACAAGATAACAATACAGAAAATGATGTTTTTCTGAATGTAGTCAATCGATTTTGCATATTTCAAAGAAGCGTAAATTCATGGGACCACGTACCATGACCAATGGTCAATGTAAAAAATATAATTCAGACACTAGCATTAAAGAAAATATAGATTCTGAAGAAGAGGAATGAAAAAAAAAGAAAACAAAGTTTAAAGTATTGTAGTACTTAATATAAAAAAAAAAATGAGATAAAGAGAACTACTACTTTTTATACTAAATAAAACATTAAAGTCGACAATACCCTTGGCCATAAATTTAGAATTCATATTTTATAAGTCAGGCGTGGTAAATCTTTGGTAACAGTTGTAGTGAGTTTTAGAAATGGAAAAAATTGGAAAGCTGATTTTTGATTAGATGAAATTAAATCTAATCAAAATCAGGCTTTAAAAACATAATTAAAATCAATAAATGCTTTTTATGTCAATCAATGTCTTATATCAGTCTTCATATTGTCTCACCAAGTCACCACATTAATTAACTTTTCATAACACTAAACGTTAGCTTGCTGGTAAAGGAGATGACTAAATGACTGCCCCAAGCATGTATAGGAATCTAACAATAACTGAGAATATTTAAATATTCATTTATGAAATGTTTAGTTTATAACTAATACAAGTTTATAACTCATTTGTTTAAGTTGTTAACTAACAAGAGTAACAAGCAACCATGTTGCAAGTAAAATTTTAGTTAACAACTAATAAAATAAATCAGAAACTGTTTTTTTTTAAGGTTTCATACATTTTTTTAACTACAGTCGCTAGCTAGTTTAGATTGATAAAACTCATGGTAGACGTACAGTTATCAAAACGATTTACTTTCTGGAACTACATAATAGGTTAGTTTCCACCATCAATAAATAGAAAATGTATTTAGCCCGTCAGTTAGAAGTATTGAAAAATAATGGACACGTAATTTTTTGTCTTTGTAGATCAATGTATATTAAGAAAGATAAAACGCATCAAAACTCGGAAGTGGGGGCTCGTGACGTTAGAACGCACTAAAAATTGTACCACGGCGTGACGTATTGACAATTTTAAAACCGTCGTATCTTCGTCAATTTTGGTTTACGCAACAAAAGAAAAAAGAACGGGATAAATATTTTTTGATAATCTAACTGACGTACTATTTAGATTTTTTCAGTGGACAAGCTTATTACGCCTGGATTAGCACATTAATAACATTTCGGGTGACTTCGGATCGATTTGGGCTTCATTGTGATGTTTGGCTTAACTTCAGGAGGAGGCTTGGCTCAATTCGGTGGCGATCAAAGGTGATATTGACAACATAAATTTTATAATCTTCGAATCCTCTTCCCGAGGCTTCGGATCGATTCATTCGTCAGATACCGGAGCTGTCAAGTGATGACCGTCATAATGACGTCCTCAGTACCTTTTATTTTGATCTCGTTTGTTTATGGTTCAGTGTTTGTTGTTGTCAAACATAAAGCAAAACATTAGTTCGATTTTTGTCTCGGGTGAAAGGATGCGTATAACATTCTGCGGTTTTGTATTAGTTTTGTCGCCACTGAAATGTTGAAATAGTATAGAAAATAACATGTCGACGGCGGCAAGTCTAGCGAGAAAAATACTAACATAGTAGATGGTCAGGTATCAGGTATTATAAGACGTAGTAAGTTCGTAGGTAATCAATCCGCGCAAGCTCCTAACCCCGCCCCCGCGGCTCCGGAACTAACAGTGTGTTTGATGTCGCAGAAGCGCGCGTGCGCTTTGCGATTACCGCTTCTTGGTACATCGCTGAGACGTAGGTACAAACTGCAAGATCATCATCTTGACAATTATTCAAATGTCAAGTTGGTAGAGATGGTCCGCCTGCATGTCATCAGTGGAGACAGCCTACGTGGAGCCATCTGGAAGTTCACGGAAATGTTTCCCGATCGGGAACCCCCATCACAGAGAGTCATGCTGGCTGCTACGTAGAGACTGCGGGATCATCGGCAGTTTCGGCATGCTCAAGCTCGCGGCAGCGTAGGCCTGCCTGTCACCTTGCAGGAAGGCATCCTGGAATATTTCCAGCGAGACCCATGGGCAAGCACGCAGGAGGCTGGTCAACACTTTGGAGTGCACCACACCACACTGTTTCGCCTACTGAAGTGTGAACTGCAGCACCCGTTCCGCAAGTACACGAGTACTTGACTGAAAGTTTTGGTGAGCACTGGATCGGTCGCGGAGGACCTGTGGCCAGGCCTCCGCGTTCTCCGGACCTGACGCTGACCTCTAGACTTTTGTTTGTAGGGAGACGTTAAAAGGTTAGTTTACACGGAGGAAGTGACAAGTTTAACAGAATTACGTGCAAGGATCATCAGTGCTTTCGACACTTCAAAAACGAATGTGTTAGTGTTACGTAAGCTGAATGAAAACCTGCTACGTCGTGCTCGATTGTGCGAAGAGTGTGATGGTGGCAACTTTGAACAATACCTCCGGGTAGCTAAGTAGTTAATTTATTTATGTGTACATTTTGTAAATACGTTGTTAGCTTAATCAATTTTATTAGTGTAAATAAGTTGATTTTAAATTTTTAACTACGTCAAAAATACTTAAGAGAAAGTGTTCTGAATCAGAAAATACAATCGCTGGTTACAAGAGGTTGATAAATTGAAGTCTCAGGTTCACGATGTTCTTGTTCCCACAGAGGTTTTTGATTACATTGACCAAGGTCGCAACCCTCAGCTAAAGACTAAAGACTGCATAGACAAGGCACTGGCTAAGAATGAAGAAGTGAAAGGAAAGATCGACTCTTACAAGCGCTTCAAGAGCCATCTCTTGTCAGAGCTTTCCAAAACATTCCCTAATGAAATAGCTAAATATAAAGCTATTAGGGGTGGGGAATAGATAGTAAGACTAATTTAGTAAAAGTATTTTAGTTTATTGTAATTCTTGGATCCATTTTCATGGGTGAAAAGTAATGCTGAATGATGATTGTTGTTTTAAGATGCAGAATCAGATTGTCAATGTGCGAGCACAATTAATAATGAGTATTTTGTTTCACATAAAATTTTTGTGTTTTGCCTTTTAAAAAAATCTAGATCTAATTTAATTGAATGTGTTTGGGTGGACCTTGTAACAATGATAAACAACCAAAAGATCTTTTTCTAAAAAAAATTAAATTGTTCGGTCGCGCTAGCATTTCGTAGGTCGACACTCACGCACTCAGCTGCATTGTCGCTGTGTGCGTAGTCGGGTGATTCTGTTTTCTTTGTATTGAATTAAGAGCTTAATTCTGAAATACTGTTAAATTTCAACAACAAAAAAAGCAGCGCTTATTAGTTATTGCCCGCTACGGTACTTTCAATTGATTATTATGTCTTTTATGACAACCTCCTGAAATTTGACGAGGATGCAAAACAATACCTTGTACATAGCCGATGTTACTCAGGGATAATGTACCATTCTAATAGTGAAAGAGTTTTGAAATCGGCCAGTAGTTTTCTAGTTTATTCGTTACAAATATTCAAATATTTCCTCTTTATATATTTTTTTTTATCGTTTTACGGTTTGTTTTTTAAACTGTCATCATTATTTCTAAAAAACATCGGCAAACATCTGTAAAGGAACTAAAGAAAGAAATCACTTATTAATTGAATAATGGTAAACAAAGACAAATTCTTTGTTTTTTTCTTTCAACCCATCCGATTATTTTATTAATTTTGTTACACTTGAAGTTCAATCCCATCTCTAGGAAAAAAAAAACAAACGTCAGAAAGCGTTTACTGTCATGTCATCATGACAGTGTGTCAGTAGCAGATTTGTTTACCAGCATTGCCAACTTTTGAGAAATTCCCCAAACTGCAGGGAATCTCAATTTGACTGGGGATTGGTAAGAAGAGGAAAAAATGCGGGGATTTTAAATATCGGTAGCCAAATCATAACACATTTTCAGAATGTTTATACGTGTTTTAACATTTTTGCTAAGTTACATGGATAGAGAGACTCCCGTTTTTTAATGATCTTCTTTGCATATTTAATTTTCGGATTTATTGCGGCATCTTCGTTCACCAAGGGTAAGATAATTTTGTGTATCAGTGTGTGTTTTGCATTTATTTATTTTTAAAGTAACTCCAAAAATACATTAGCAATGCTTATTGAAATTATTTTTATTTAGTTAGTTTAATTTAAATTCTGTTTTATTTTCATTTCGATCTTATTTTTGTATATTTCTATATTTTTAAGTTGACATGTGCAAATTTTAAATATGGATTATTGGTATCTGAAGTAAATAAATTATTATTATTTAAGGTATATCTTGAACAATCTCGGGACCCTGTGGACCCGGTCCTTTGTTAGGCGTACGAGGGCCCGAAGCCAACTCGCAGAGGCCTCGTTAGACATTTCTAATGGAATGGGGCACCAGAAATGAGGAACTAGACTTCTCCCGGGAGATCAGGTCCGTGGGTCACTACTGCCCAACAGTTCGCCACAAAACTGCATTATTTTGATTAATTTTAATATTATTAGTTTTTTTTAGTACGCATAATTTTCGCACTTTTCCCGGTCTATAATTTAAATACATATGCTGTAGTACTTTTCAATGTCAAGTCTACTCCTAAATGTGAAAAAAATTAAATTTTTATAATATATAACATAATTATAAAATAATTTTATAATATATAACAAATGTTATAAAATGTGTTGCAACTTATTTAATTTCTTTGGAGAATCAGTAGATTTTTTGTCCCCAAATTGGACATTCGACTTGCATTTCGGGGAATTTGATAAATTGGTGTTGGCAACGCTTTTGTTTACCTACCTTATAAAAACTATTTTATTTTCAGGATTGTAAAAATATGAACGGATCCTGACTGTTTATATAAGAAATACTAATATTCAGCTATACAGCATTTCATTTTGCTAAGTACCATGTTTATATGTTGCTGGGGCAGTCGTACATACTTCAATTTAGTCTTCATCTTTCTTAATCTAAATTCTAGAATTATACCCAAGTCATGTTTAAACTGAGCACAAATTGGAGGCAGTTCTGTTTTTAAATCTTTTGAGAATGCTTTAAAATATTTTTTTTCGGCTGGGAGAGCGTTGCTTAACCTTAAAGATCGACCTTCGATACTGAACTGATACAAAAATAGTATTAAAGAACATGTTGACCATTGTTTTATTAGCGAGAAAGCGAGAATTAGTAACCTTGACACTCACTAACTTTGATTGCTTGATACGGTTTTTTTTAATAGATAGAGTGGCTCTCGAGGAAGGTTTTAGTATATAATTTGTCAAGGTTTTGTGTAAATTGGCTGTTTTATGAAGATTGTTACTGAAGAGGTCGAAATAAAAAAATTATGTAAAAAATTCTTTACATCTCGTGCGCTGCGAAAATACATACATACATACGATAGACACATAACCACAACATAAAATAACCTTCCTCCTGGCGCAGTCGGGTAATTAGAACTATATCTGTCGTCTCATTTTTTCTTTCACGCAGACACAGACAAAACCAAAAGTGGTTCCATCTGCGTCTGCGTGAAAATCCTTTTAATTCTTATTATATTGTTTATGGAAATTAAAAAAAAAACGTAAAGGTTACGCACGGCGCTATATCGGAGCGTGTGGTAAAGTAGGTACTTAGGTGAGAGTACCTATTTTACCGCACGCTTCATTGTATGGAGCACTTATTCCTTTAAAATTTAGGTAGATCTTTATGATCTCAAAAAATCAAATCCCTATTATGGTACTTTACGGGAAATAATAATTCCCAAAACGGCCTTATTTCTCGCTTATCCACAATTTTCTGCATATACACAATACAAATGGCAAAACTTCATAGGCAAAATTAGCTAAACATCAAATTAAAATTCGTCTTTATAACTTATTCACCAGTATAGCAAAAATAATTACGCTGGAATTCATAAAACGTAAAATTTTAGTTTAGCTTATGGTACTTACATTGTGACTGGCACATTCGTTTTTCTCGAGATCCTCAACGCAAGTACCAAATTTGAAAAGACTTTTGTTTTATGTTCAGCTGTAAAGTCGCAAATAGAGATCACCAGGTGGATAAAAAAAATATTAAGGACGTTTGGATTAATGGGCTGTGGGATGTTCTTTGTCCAATCTCCTTTGAATATCTGTTTTGAAACAGGAAAGCAGTGGCCCTGTTACAAATGTTGTGCCGGCTCATCAATTAGAACCTCCGCCCGATTCCACATCATCCGTTGAAAAATTGGAATGGACTTGCAAAAAACTTGGGCTTCCAGAACCTGTGTATAAGGTACATGAGATACGGCCAAAACGGGGACCAGTAATCTACGACTGCACTGTGAAAGTGAGTATTTCTTGTACGATTTCTGGAATACATGTACATTGAAAGTACGAATAACATGTCAAGGTCTGTTCACTTCCGCTCGGTTTTGAAGATATCTATACTCCATCCGAGTAGGTAGTTAATTAAAGGTAAACAATCTTCACATGTCTTTTTACATAAACACTTATTAATTAAATACAACTACTGCTTAAACAAATTGTTTAATTGATTATGTAATCGTTTTTGTTGTATTAAATTTGTTCTCAGCTGCATTTTATTTTAAAACTGTGTTGTTAACTAAAAAGACATGTGGAAATTGTTTACCTTTAGTTAACTACCTACTCGGATGGAGTATAGGATAATTTCTTACGTTGTTAAAAAACTTTTGGTATTTCATGAATATGTGCGTTTCGATTACTTGGTTTGATAGCATACCATCTCTAATAATTCATTTCGCAGGCTACCTTTACTTGGATATTTTTGCATAATTTTAATATTAACATGAAACAAATCTTCATAAAACCTTTGAAAGTTAGCTTTGACCTAATTATTTTTTTATTCTCAGGTCGGAGCATCGTATTGTATTTGCTCGTATCCTGACTCATCACCGTCCGAAGAGTTGTCGAGGGAAGTAGGTGCGGTCAAGTTACTTGCGGTCATAGAAAGTTCCGAAGCTGGTGGGATGCCCACTTCATCAAGTAGGAATGCTATAGCATGTCTCACTGAACTAGTGTCGGAACACGAAGCTGGACTTTGGGCTAGTACAGTACCACATCTGTATAGGTGAGTGCTTTCATTCCTCTAAATTAATGAGTGTGAAATCCTAAAAAAAAATTAGGTAAAATTCATTGACATATAAAAAACCCAAGATACACACTCAGCGTCTCAAGAACGTCTGCATAAAATAAGCGCAAATTTCAAAATTGTGCGCTCATTTCAAAATTTCAAACAGTCTCGCGACGCTCGCCCGAAGTGTTCGTTGATAAATTGTAAAAATATTAAGTCAAGAACTTTGAAAACGGATGGGATATCGTATTTTCGGTAAAAAGAGTTTATTGATTTGTTTTTGTGGTTTTTATGGCTTAATTTAAAAATATGATTTTGATTTAATTGGTCTCAAAACTTCATTCAACGGTCAAAATATGGTCGGAATATGGCAAATTTCAATGGCCGCTTTGCCAATGTAAGAAAGATGCATGACAGCCTCCTTTTATTTTAATCGCATAATACAAATGACCCACTCAATAGAGTCGATTTTTAGGGTTACGAACAAAAAACCGGAACCCTTATAGGACACCCGACGTTTTATTGTGTAATTTTTTTTACATCAGGACAAATATTAATAAGTTTATTCCTCTTTTTAGGGGTCCGAACATCCGTAAGAAACTGAACCCTTATAGGATCACTCGGGTGTCTGTCTGTCTGTCCGTCTGTCACAGCCAGTTTTCTTCGGGTCTACTGGACCGATTCTGTTGAAATTTAGTACACATAGGGACCTTTGTGACCCAAACACGGACGCGTTACGTAAATAAATAAATTTTGAGTATGGGGGTCTAACTAGAAAAAAAAAAAAATGAAGTACGTAGTTTTGAAGTTATTTAATTTTGACTAAAAGTGACCATTTTAGGCTCAGTTGTTTCGGAGATAAGGATAAGCCCTTAACCAAAAATTTTGAAAAAAATTTAGAAAATAGTTATATTCCTAAAGATTCCAGGAAAACCTAAGGAAAGTCTGTAGTGTTAAAATAACATATTAAAAAAATTAAACCGCTTCGGAACCCTTTGCACGCGAGTTCGCCTCGAACTTGGCCAATTTCTTTTTTCCGGTCAAGAGCGAGTCGGAATCGCGCATCGAAGATTCCGCACAAATTTGTAGATACGTATTCAAATCAAGTCTCTAGCCAAGTTTTTTCGCTAGGCTCGATCCTATACATTTATTTTGTCTAAAAATAAAAAGGAGACCATGAAATTTAACTTTTTGTTCAGAATAATGAATAGACTTCTCTGTCTGTACGAATTTCTTTTTATACAAAATACAAAATAAACTTAGAAATATTTTTTTATACATTCGTCAGGAAATTATTTAAAGAACTACATTTTCTTTTACAACAGAAAGGGGCATTTTGAGCATTTAATAAATTAAATTTATTGTATGTTGTAGTTAAACGTCAAAATTTTCGCTTTTCAGCTGGATAAGGTTGTTTTATATGTTTAAACGCAGTGTTCATAATATCAATCTACTGCATTACCTACTACATGAAAATGAAAATAGCAAAAAGACAGATCGAACTTGGAGTTGAACTCGCACACGAAGGGTTCCGTATCATAAACCTTAATTTATATTATTTGTTGTTCTAGCGGCAATTTAGGAGCTCGTGGCTAGATAATAACAGGCGCACGGGTTGATCTTTAAGGTTAAGCAACGCTTGCCAAAGTTGGTCAGTGGATGGGTTGGTGACCATCTTAACATACTGAGTTTCCTCCGTGCCCCGGAAAACACGTTAAGCCGTTGGTCCTGGCTGTCATTTGTAGATTTTTGGCAGTCGTTACGGATAGTCAGAAGCCAGTAAATCTGACTCCAGTCTTGTCTTGGGTTGTGGAGGTCTGGTAGGCAGCCGCTCCTCGTAAAATACTGGTATTCAGCTAAATCCGGCTTGACTGGAAGCCGACCCCAATATAGTTGGGAAAAGGCTAGGCAGATGATGATGTTATAGCGGTAATTTAAATCCTGTGAAAATTTCAACTATCTACCTATTACGGTTCTTGAGATACAGCCCGCTAACAGACAGACGGATGGACTGACGGACGGAAGGACGGACGGACAGCGGAGGTTTAGTAATAGGGTTCCGTTGGTTGCCCTTCGGATACGGAACCCTAAAAAATGACAAAAATTAAACTAATTTAAATAATACAATCAAATTAATCACTAATAAAATAAATCATGACAATAACAAAATCATATAAATTTCAATTATAAAATCAAATTAAAAATTAATAAAAAAGACAATGATGAAATTAAATAAATTACAAGTCCAATTGGACAAGCTTGAGCGACTTCAAAATCTCTGCATCAGGTTCATATTTGGCTTGCGCATGACCACGTTTCTGATTTTCGTACCAAGCTCAAATTTCTTCCTATTCGCCTTCGCCGGAATACCCACATACTTTCTCTGCTTTATAATGTGCTCTTTAATCCTTCTACTACTTTTTATCTTAAAGAACGATTTCAGTTTCTCTGTGACACGCATTCTAGGTCTTTGAGATCATCGGAATATCTTAAATTAAGTATTCGTATGCTTTCCACATCCTTCTTTGACGAATCTTTCAGTATTCAAGCAGCTCGTTTGTGGAATGCATTACCAATAGATGTGAGGCGCGCTCAAACGCTACCAACGTTTAAAAAATTGGTGAAGGAACATTACCTCTCACTATAACGTTTTGTCTCCTTTCCCTGTTATATATTTATTAGTATATTACTTAATATTGTACGTATTTGTTTTATATTATTATGTATGTCTCTCTATTAATATTATTTATGATGTTTGTATACTGACCGCCCTAAATCTAACTTCTAAAGAAGTTAACTAAAGTTAAGAACTAAAGTTCAGTCCATCCAAAGGTTGTCTGTAAGAGATTGCCCTGTGCGATAAGACCGCCCATTGTACTCTAGTTTTTATAAGCGTTTTTACTATGCTTGTTATAAGGTGTAAAATAAAGTATATAATAAATACAAGAATAAAATCAAATAATTTAAATTAACACAATCAGTTTAAACAAAACAACAATCATGAATTAATTAGAACTAAAACATCAGACTACGACCTAAAGTTTCCTCTTTGATTGCTTTGAGAATAGAATTTCGGAATCAGATATCGGAAATAATTTATTTTGAGATGAATGTGGGTATACAAAATAAGATGTCGATATTGTAATAAATAACAGTTCCAACACACTCTACCTTACGGCATGCAAAAGTAAAAAAAACACATCAATTCAAACATAGTAAAAATAAAATAAAAAAACAGATATTTGGATCATAACAAAAATTACATAAATTATTAACACAAAAAATAACACAACTAGGGTTGCCACCAGACTTTATTATAAAGTATTGTACGTTATTTCGGGTAATACTTTATTTCGCATCATTTGGTTTCTCAGTGATTCATTTCACTTAATTACAAAAAAAGGTTCGTTGTAAGTATTTTTGAGTCTATAAAAATTTTAATTGGCCTTATTTTTATAACTCTCTCTTGTGTGAAAATGTATAGCTGTACGTTTTCCTAAATCTATAAAATAAAACAGAACCACCCGATCAGAATCGTAGGTACTAAATAAAGGTTTTGCGTAATTGTCTATTGCACAAAAATTATAGCAAATAAATATTTAATAAGACTGATGATAATTTTTCAAATTTATATAAAGTAATTTTATTTTCCTGTCGATTCCTGCCACGTCAGTTTTTAACCGACTTCTTCAAAAAGGATGAGGTTCTATGTTCGGCTTTATGTATCTTTTTTTTATGTACATTCAGTCAAAAAAGTATCGGGAATGGATGATTTGTTTATGGTTCCAAATTCAAATTTTTGTTTTTTTGTAGCTGTTAGATTGGCACAACTGTTTTCCATTTTGGCGCGGAGTTTGAGTTGCATCTGTTATTTATATTAAATACAGTGCTGGTTTTAGTAATATCATATATAGTGTGTATTGCGAATTTCATAATGGACTAAAATATCGAACAAAGAGTTTGTCTTAAATTTTGCATCGCCAATGGAATTTCGTGTTCGGAGTCACTGAAAATGTTACAGAAGGCTTACGGTGAATCGACTTTATCAAAAACTCGTGCTTATGAGTGGTTCAAAGCGTTCAAAAGCGGTCGAGATGTGATGGAAGATTTGCCTCGCTCTGGTAGGCCGTCAACGTCTGCAACTGAAGTTAACATCGCAAAAGTGAAGGAAATAGTGACTGAAAATCCCCATTCAACTCTGAGAGAGATAGCCGCCGAACTTTCTGTATCTCACGAGTCGATCCGTACCATTTTAACTAATCATTTGGGTATGAAACATGTTGCTGCTCGGCTAGTCCCAAAAGATCTGAATTTTCTCCAAAAACTCAATCGCATGAAAGTCGCTGAGGACATGCTAGAACGAGTCAGTTTGGACCCAACATTCATGAAACGCATTGTTACTGGTGACGAGACGTGGGTTTACGAGTTTGACATGCAAACTAGTCAACAAGCTTCGGAGTGGCGCCTTCCAACTGAACCGAAACCGAAAAAACCACGCCAAAGTCGATCAAAAGTCAAAGTCATGTTGACTGTTTTCTTTGACTATCGCGGTGTTGTGCACTCTGAATTCTTACCGGAAGGTCTAACGGTAAATAAAGAATATTATTTGAGCGTTATGCGGCGTTTAAGAGAGCAAATTCGACGAAAAAGGCCAGATTTGTGGAAAGAAAATTCTTGGATTTTGCACCACGACAATGCGCCTTCGGACAAGGCTATCATTGTGAACGAATTTTTAACCAAACACTCAACAAATACCATCCAGAAACCACCATATTCACCAGATATGGCTCCTGCTAACTTTTTTCTTTTTCCTAAACTCAAATTACCACTTCGTGGCACCCGTTTTCAATCGATAGAAGACATAAAGGAGAATTCGCGGCGAGAACTGAACTCAATTCCGGAAGCAGCGTTTAATAAATGTTTTGATGAATGGATTATTCGTTGGCGCAAGTGTATCGTTTCTAAAGGAGCATACTTTGAAGGTGATAAAATAAATTTGGATGAATAACAGACATTTTGTGTATTATTGATCTTTTCCCGGTACTTTCTTGACAGAGTAGTATGTTCACCGATTTCTCCGCCAATTCTGGACTGATTTAAAAAATTCTTTTTTTGTTCTTAAGCCTATACTCTCGAGGTGGTCCCATTGTCACGAAGTCAGAATCTGATGATAGGATCCCATGAAAATCGAGGGAAACCCTCAAATTTTATAAGCACGTACACTGTTTTTCCTAAACTTTCTAACGCAATTCAGATATTTGTGCCTGGTAATCATCATCTTATGTTGCTGAGCTGATGATGGAAGGTATAAGTCAGGATCTGATGATGGGATTCCAAGAAAAATGTTTGTTCGGCGATATTTTCGCCAATTGTTAACCGATTTGGATGATTCTTTTTTGTTCGGAAGAGTATTTTCTCGGACTGGTCCCATTTAAATTTGGTGAAGATCTGATGAAGAACTTCGGAGGTAGGCAACGGAACTCTTCAATCAATGATACCAAATGGATCGGGATTTCTGAAATCGCATGTCTGTTGATTGTTTACACCAGTTCATAACATAATATCACACCGGCACGCTCTGCTTGTGGTTTCACTTTTTAGTGGTACCTGCGTACTACTAAAAAGTGAAAAATAAAAAAAACTTTACCAAAAAAATAATACCGACTTCCAAAAACAAAACACTACAAAGCATAAAATAACTTTAATTTCGGAATTCGGTGTCAAAAACCAAAAAAATACCAAAAACACCGACTTCCGAAATTAAAGTTATTTTATACTTTGTAGTGTTTTGTTTTTGGAGCTAGTGGGTTTGACTGGAAGCCGACCTCAATATAGTTGGAAAAAGGCTAGGCAGATGATGATGATGATGAGTGTTTTGTTTTTAGAAGTCGGTTTTATTTTTTTTTTGTTAAAAAGTTTTTTATTTTTCTGTGGTAAGTAGCAAATGGCAGATGAAAGAAACAAAGCTTCTCTGAATCCGACAAAAAACCGGCCAAGTTCGAGTCAGACTCTCACACGAAGGGTTTCGTACACGTTTCTTGTATGGGAACCCCTTTAATTTTCAGTTTAATTTCATTTTCATTATTTGTTGTTATAGCGGCAACAGAAATACACACTGTGAATTTCAATTGTCTACCTATTACGATTCTTGACTTGACAGCCCGCTGACTGACAGACAAACGGACGGACGGACCACGGCGGCTTAGTAATAGAGTTCCGTTCGTTACCCTTTGGGAGTGGAACCCTAAAAATGAAACGAAATGAATTAATTATTTGTTAAAAGTTGTTTAAATTAACGAAAGACATATTTTTAAGCAAAATAATGAAGTAACATAAGACGTACTTTATTTTGACACAATGTACGTTTTATTTTCTACATTTCATAAATTAGATCATATTGACTATTTTGCTTCAATTACACATACAAAAAACTACATTAAATTACATTATTAAAAACAGTAAGTACATTAAATTTGAAATAAAATATAATTAAAAAAAATTTAATATAACATAATAATCTTGTATAGAATAATACCATTTATACAAAAGTAAGAATCAGAATCAGAATGTTTATTTGTAAAACATAGGTATTTACATAAAGATCTTAAATTATTATAAGTGCGCTATGTTTTGCCTTGAAGGCGTACAAATATTAAAATAAAAACAAAAATCATAAAACTAACAATTAAACTACTAACACAGAAGAAAACAAAATTAGACTTTTACCTGAGAAAAGGAACTTTTTAAATAACTTTATAAAATTTATAATTAAAAAGAACTTAATAAAGAAACAGTCTTATAAATCTCCAAATCAGTCTTTAAAATTTCATAGAATACATATAAAAGTAAGTATTTATCGCTTAAGAAATATCAAAAACATTATCATTCATAAAATCTTCTACAGTATAATAACATTTTTCCAGTAATAGTGAGTAAGGATGTTAGCCTCTTTTTAAAAATTTCTAATGGTTCTTCTTTCTTGATTGAATGAGGTATTTTGTTATAAATGACTGGCCCCATTGATAAAAAGCTAGCAGAATATCAGAAAAAATCAGTACCGAGAAAATACTTATTATAATTCTTGGTCAGACGTCAAAATGGTGCTCGCACATCAGCATTTGTTCAACATGCTCTTATTGCAAAAAGTGATTGCTTACGCATTGCACGCATACGTGCACTTCTGGGAACCAAATAAGAAATTCTGTTGCATACACACATAAAAAAAAGTTAACGATCACTAGCATAAGATGCAATATTTTTTATAATTAAACATTATCAAGAAAAAATCATTGTTGTGTGCTAAAAACGCTGTATGAAAAAAAAAAAAAACAATTTTTATTTTTTTATAACAAAAATTGATTTATTAATCAGTAGGTATGTAATTGTAACAAATTTGACAGAAATAAAAAGACTGTTTAACCAAACTTAAACAGCAATTTATTAATAAAATGTTAAACCAACCAAATAGGGATTCAATATAATATAACTCCTCCCCTGGCTCGAACACATGCAGAGATCCTCCTGGGCATGCTGAGGATCAAGTTATCTTATATCCAGCATATCTTGGGGTAACCTGTTCCATTCTTGAATAGCGGCTTCCCAGAGCTCAGGCACTGTTTGGGGACGTGGCTGACGGTTCCAAATAACTCGCTTAAGAGCATGATGATCCATCTAGACATTCAGTAACTTTCATCTACCTAGCCTTTTCCCAACTATATTGGGGTTGGCTTCCAGTCAAAGCGGATTCAGCTGAATACCAGTGTTTTATGTGGAGCGGCTACCTACCAGACCTCCACAACCCATTAACTGGGTAACACGGTACTTCTTGGCAAGACTGGAGTCAGATTTACTGGCTTCTGACAATCTGTAACGACTGCCAAAGATCTACAAATGACAGCCGGGACCAACGACTTAACGTGCTTTACGAGGCTCGGAGGAAACTCGGTATATTAAGATGGTCACCCATCCACAGACCAACCTTGGCAAGCTTGCTTAACCTTAAAGGAAGGACCCGTGCTGCTGTTATTATTTAGCCACGAGCTCCTCTAGTCATTCAGTAACATAACTCACTAATTACCCGTAGTTTTTTTGAAATCAACAAAAACACTAGAAAAACAAATAGCTTCTTAAAAACAAAATTTAGTCAGGTTCAGTAGTTGACAACCCTCTAGGGTTGAAACTGCGAGTGGCCATCGACAAAAAATTGAGGGTGATGTCTGAAGATGCCGTTATCTTTCATCTGGATAGTGCGTTGAATACTAGTGTGATCCTACATTTGAGCACACTTTTTACCGAATAGCGACGTAAAAAAGCCCCACTCCTGATCTTTGCCTGTTCCGCCAAACAGTTAGACCCGGAACAACTATCTGTAGGCCATACAAATATTTGGTCCGTGCGAGAATCGAACCCGCGACACGCAGCGCAGCAGTCTATCGCTCAACCACTGCGCCAGCCGTGCCGTCAAATTTGCGAACTGTAAAAACTACCGCTTGTTCCTGCGCACTCATGTAATAGATCTACTCGTATCTCGTCGCTGGCTCCTGCTGCATATTATGCTTTGGGATTGATCTCGAAAAATGACATGAGATCTCGCGAGATCGGGATCTAGTCTCATCATCACAGCTGGGAAAAGGATTTCATATACGAATAGTTGTTTTTTCTTATTTTAATAAATTCTCAATTATTTGTCTTTACAGGGAAAAATATGGTGAAAATTTACCAAGTAACTGGCAAGAATTGGTTGAGAACTGTCCGAAGATAATAAAAGATAGAGTTGTAAATGGACTTTTCGTACTTCTTCCCAGTAATGAGGTATGTTTGAGTTCATTAACTTGAGTATAGTGGTGATAGGATCGTGTTTATTTAGTATCGTCGTTTATACAAACGGCATCGTACGTTTACAAAAAATCATTGTTTTTGTGAAATGCCGTCAGTAAAATGCCTTATTATTTCATAATAGTCTTATGAATTCCAAATCCGAATGTTTCATTAGTGTTGAATGTAAGCTGCTGAGTGTGATACTTGACGATCGCCTGGAGCGTATTGCCCAAGAAATGGGCATTTTCGCACATCTAAATCTAAGTAAATTATACCAGCAGGAAATGTCTACTCCGCGTATCGAAACACCTGTATCAGACGATACCATGGACAGTGACTTGCCTCCATTGCAATTCCCTGATGATGACTTCTGGAATGTCTTCGTGACCGTCGCTAATTCAACTCTTGAAATTTGGCTTCGAATAATTGGAGTACAATATAGTGTGAGTGTTCTTTTAAAAAAGTCTTACTGTTTGTTGGCAACCCAGTAATCCAGAAAAATAAAAATCCTCGTTTGTGTTTACATAACTCAACTAAGTATAAAAAAAATATATAGTGCTGGTTTCAGGGATAATGCTGTGAAAGTAAAAGTTGTTCATATTTATTATTTCTGACCGCCAAGATGCAGATGTGGCCCCCCAAACTAGACATTTGTCTGGTTTGGGGGGTCACCGTCCATCCTCATTTTTGTAAACGTGAATTTTTATCAATACTTAACATATTAGTGACTTGCCTTTTATGTGTCAACCAATGAACCGAACCTCATAGGTTTGAACTACCCAAAGTACCTAACCAAAAAAATGTACAAAGATCAAGTATGTACCCTAAAGTTTCGCACTACCATATATTTAGAAGTAAAGTTCTTATACCTTCAAATATTTTGAGAACATTCTAGGGTTGCGAGACCCAGAAAAAAAGAATGAAAAGGCCCGGAGAGAATAGTTAATTTATGAGGAAATATTTTCCGAACGAAAACGATTGAACCAATAATGCTTAGTTGGTTCGTTAGGACTGCTACATCTCGTTAGACTTAATATTAGTCCTTGATTAAATACATTTGGTTGATTCAAGAACACAGGATTAATTATTAATTTCACAGCAACTTCCGTTTTTCTTGTTGACAATTATTTTTGTAACAGTGATATTTTGAATTGTGATTCTGTAATCCAAAAACTAATACTGTGCTACGGAGAGGAAATAGGTTTAGAGGAAAAATTATCCATTGCAGTCCCTGTCATAAAATTGTAAATTAATTCATTATTTTTTTCAGGATACCTTCGAAACACTTTTAGCTGACATGTGTCAATATTATGAGCAGTCTGGTTCACCTGTTGACAAATCCATGATTATCAAAAACGCTTGGTAAGACCGCTTTATTTATTCTTCTTCTTTTCGCGTCGATTGACTCTTACTAAATCCTGTCCGACTAGTATTAACGACTTTATTTATTGTAAACTTAGCTTATACTATACTATTTGTGTTTTTGCAAGTCAATACAGGTCAATGGTCATTGAACACAAAGTAGATTTTACAGAGATCACATGAACCCATGGTAACCGTAATTTTAAATGCAACCGCGTATAGTACATGAGGGTCTTTTAACGTAGGCAATATTATTTATTAAATATAGTTGGGAAAAGGCTAGGCAGATGAATATTATTTATTAAATACAATAATAATTAACTTTCAAAACAAAAGTATTTTTTTAGAGTTCTGAATATCGCAGCCATTTTAACCGTTGAAGTTTTTGAGAGAAGTGCATATTAATTAGTACCACTATGAAGGTCTGTCTGAACCGCGAATTGGACATTTTTTTAACATTGGGCCAACTGCGCCTAAAGGGTTAACTTATTGCCAAGTCTAGTGGCGGTATTAAGCCGCTGACAGCTTGGCGCCTGAGCTCTGAGCTCACACCTCGCAACGATGATGTACAAGTTATTAAAGACATAATCCATGAACGACGTAAACTTACTATAAATTCAATCAGGACAGATATTTTGAAAATAGCTTCACAAATTCAGTGTGGCTAAAAGTTACTGCATTGCTATTGGTATTTTTTCGTGTTATATCATGGTTATTATTGGATTACCAACAGTACTCGCACACACACTCATACATTAGTGAGTGATTCACTTAATTCAATTTAAAGTTTCTTTCCCGACTGGGAAATGAAAGGGGACTCGCAAAGCTGATCTCGCCGACAGTCTTTTGGCTTAGCGCCGCCATATAGAAACTCAATCTAAAAAAAAAGTTATATTTTACAGGTATGCTGTGAATTTAGATGATGGAGGCTGGCAACGTGCTAAAATATTAGAGATTGAAGAAGATACGGCGACCGTGTTCCTCGGTGATCACGGCGATGACGACGTTGTGTATATAAAAAAAATAAAGATATTAGAGCCTCAGTTCCGGAAGCTCCCAGCACAGGTGAGAATAAATAGCGCTTTAAGTCTTGTATTCACGCCAACGTCCTTGTGCTTTTGGGCGGAGCTACCCGCATGCAACATAACGATGCGTCGCGGCCACGGCCCGCGCCGTGCGCCGCCAGCGCGTTTCGCGGCTAGTCGCGTCACAGAGTATCGAAAGTACAGAAGGTCAAATAATCGTGAAAGTTAAATTCATTTTTATGTTTAAAGCGGTCCAATTTTGTTTTTACACAAAACACAATACATGATATTGAATATACAATAGGTATTCAAGATTATGTAGGTATTGTGTTTTTTTTTGTTTCGTTATGTTCATGTTTTTATTTAATCTTTTTAAGATATAATATTGCCTGTCAAGTTTATTTCTTTCAAAGATTCAAAGCATTTTATTTCAAATAAAGCATTTACAGGCACTTTTGAAATGTCAAGTTCGGTCAGTCAAAAACATGAAGCTATTTGCACGTTAAAAAAAATCGTAGTTATTTTTTATAAACCATCCAAAATAAGAGCCCCGCTAAGCGGGGCTCCGTCAACTTCAACTCGCTCTTCGCAAAATTTTGAGAAATTGACTGTGATTTTTGAACTTGAATGTGTGGATAATGATGGGGATGACTTCCTCCATCCAATTTTGCCCTCCCCTTCCCCCGAAACTCCCCAGAACCCTAGAATCCACATTTGCTATGACAAGACACCTGCATAAAAAAAATCATTAAAAAAAAACTATTCATTTTCGGCGTCGGGAATCAAGTAAAAAAAAAACCTAAATAATTTTCGTAAAAGAATATGAAATGGTAAAAACATTTTTGCACACTGTACTTTGCACAAACGTCATTCGAGGCAGTTAAGAAGTTAACTCGCCCGAGAAATAGTATTTAATTTTGATAAATTAATTGAATAGCAAACTTTCTAACAACGCTTTCTATTGAATCTAAATATCAAGCTGGAAAGGTCTCGACTGATGAGGTCTAGGCTCCGTCCAGCACAGATCCAGATCCAAAACTCCGAGAGCTTTCAGTTCGAACTTCAGGACTTGCCATACAGACAAGAACAAGAGGCTCTCTGATCCTACTTTGAAGCTCATGAAGGAGAGGCGGAGATAGTTCTGCAGTCTTCAGAAGATGCGTGCAGCTACCGGCACCTCAATAGACGGATCTCTAAGTCCTTGAGAATAAGGGTCCAGGGTCTTTGTTAGAGATCTGTCTATTGAGCAGAGCCAGCTCATGAAACTGAAGACCGCCGATGGCAGAACCATATCCGCAAAATCGGAGCTTCTGAGGCATCGATACATTCTATGGACACTATACACGTCAATGAGCAAACCCGATATGAAACTAGCTAACGGCCCAAGAGCTATAGTGCCGAGTTAATCACTCGGCACTATACCGAGGACCTCCCAGACGTCAGCCTGTACGAGATTAGGATGGCTCTGAAGCAGCTTAAGAACAACAGGGCCTCAAGTGAGGACGGAATTTCGAACGAACTCCTGAAGGCGGGTGGAAGATCGGTCCTTAAAACCCTTCAAGAACTATAAAATTCCGTCATACTCGAGGGGAAAACGACAAAAGCATGGAGCAGAGGTGTGGTGGTACTCTTCTTTTAGAAAGGCGACAATGCCATGCTGAAGAACTATAGAGCCAACTCACTTCTGAGCCATGTCTACAAGCTGTTTTCCGGAGTCATCACGAACCTTCTCGCACGCAAGTTTGACGACTTCCAGCCTCCCGAACAAGCCGGATTCCGAAAAGGCTTCAGCACCGGAGACCACATACATACGCTCCGTCAAGTTATACAGAAGACCGAAGAGGATAATCTGCCTCGCTGATTAGCGTTTTTGGACTACGAGAAAGCCTTTGATTCGATTGAGACTTGAGCTGTGCTGCAGTCTGTCCAACGGTGCCAGATCGACTATCAGTACATCGAGGTTCTGAAATGTTTGGGCATTAATTTCAATGCGAGTACATCAGCCACTTCGATATAGTCGTCATGGCTGAGACTATGGAGGACCTCAGTACAATGCTCGATGACCTCAGTAGAGCTTCCGAAAGAGTGGGTCTCGAAATGAACATGGACAAAACCAAGATCATGGTAAATACCCATATAACACCCACTCCCATCTAGATCGGAAACTCTTCACTCGAAGTTGTAAACGAGTAATGTCTACCCAGGACAAACGGTCCAGTTAGGTTGGGCTAACTTAAAAAAAAGTGGTCAACCGTCGAATCCGACTCGGCTGGGCAGCGTTCGAGAAGTTGCGTGGTATCTTCTCGTCCCACATACCACAGTGTATCAAGACGAAAGCCTATGATCAGTGCCATATGGAACTGAAGCGTGGTCGCTCACAATGGGCCTCATCAGAAGGCTCAAAGTCACTCAAAGGGCAATGCTTCGAGTTTTCTTGCGTGATCGAATCAGGAATGATGATATCCGCAAGGAAACCAAGGTTACCGACATCGCCCGAAAGACCGCCAAACTAAAGTGGCAGTGGGCAGGGCTCATTGCTCGCAGAACAGATGGTCGATGTGGCCTAGAAATTCTGGAGTGGCGACCGCGTACCGGAAGACGCAACGTTGGAAGACCTCCCACAAGGTGGACCGATGACCTGGTGAAGGTCGCGTATAGCCGATGGATGCGGGACGCGCAGGACCGGTCATTGTGGCTACGCACAGGGGAGGCCTGTGTCCAGCAGTGGACGTCTCTCGGCTGATATGATGATGATGATGATGACAATAATCTAAAAATATAAAATGCTTTGTCCTGAATGACTGACGGATCAACTCACAGCCTAAACCGCTGATCGTAGAAACCTGAAACTTGGAGGGTGTGGTTTTTGAATGACGTAGGCATCCGATAAGAAAGAATTTTCCAAAATTCTACCCCTAAGGGGTGAAAAAGGGGGGCAACGTTCGTATGGAAGTTTTCACAATTGCAAGCATGAAAATTCACTCACAAGTTTTTGGCTACAAATAAATACGAACGTATGTAAGTTTTATTGAAAATGTACCCTTTGAGAGGTTGAAATAGTGGTTAAAAGTTTAAATTTTTGGGGGCCGAGTCACCCACGTCCGTAGGAGAGCACCCAAGGTTTGACCCTACACGTGGTCCCCGGGTGGTGCTAATCAGGTGACATTAACTGGTGGCTTGTGACTACCCACTGGACAAAGACGTACCGCCAAGCGGCCTAGCCGCGTTCCGGTACGATGCTCAGTGTAGCCAATTAAATGTAAGGCTGCCCCGCCAACTGTCGAAAAGTCCCGGAATGCACCATCGTGCTGGTTGGCGACCAGATGAAAGAGCCCGATGGACATTCCCGGGGGGGCTCGGGCGTTCTCCTCAACCTCCTCCACTCAATAACATGAACAGGAAGAATAGGAGAAAAGCTGTATAGCGGCAGCACACCCTTTCGCACAAAGTGCACCTCTCTAACATACGAGGTCTGCACTCAAATCTTGTTGCAGTCCATCACCATCTAGAGACTGAGAAACCAGCGCTCTTATTCCTGTCGGAGACGCAGATCGGATGTCCGTCAGACGTGTGATACCTGTCTTACCCAGGGTTTACCCTGGAGCACCACTTCAGACCACGCGCGGGCGTATACATGTACGCCCGGGATGACATCTGCTATCGGCGTCTCCGCAACCTTGAAGACTCCAGGTCCTCAACGCTGTGGGTTATAGCAGGCCTGGACAAAATTGTGTACGCCTGTGTCTACCTTTCACACAGACCGCTTTGCGAAAGGTGGACGCAGTGTGTGTGTGATTTGGAGACAACTAGGCTCACACAGCACCTGAGTGAGGCAGCGGATGCGGCACAGCAGGTACCCTTCTGTCCAATTGGTGTTACTGGGGACTTTAATGCCCACCATCAGGAGTGGCTCTTCCCATACCAGTGCACAGACCATGCTGGACGAGAGACGCGAAAGCTAGCGCTTACGCGTTAAATCTTACCCAGTTGGTCCAGGGGACAACGAGGGTGCCGGATGTTGATTCGCACACTGCCATTACCTTTGCTGGCAACAGATCCAGACCGCTATTCGGTGTCGATTTCTTCACCACTGTGTAGTTCCGACCACTGTCTGGTGAAGTCTGTGTCCATCTACTCCCCGCCCGATCCTAGCCCAAGAGGCACCCGGCGGGTATGGTGCTACAGGTCAGCAGATTGGGATGGCATGCGATCTTTCTTCGCATGTTACCCTTGACAGCCTACTTACTTTTCTTCGACTGATGCTTCGTCGTGCGCGGACGTCGTGACGGATGTATTGCGTAGGGGAATGGAGTACTACATTTCATTCTCTGACAAAATGTCTAGCGAAGCTCATCCATTTGGTGATTGGTGCCGAGTGCAATCGCGCTGATGCGCTTAAGCACGCGGCGTACGTAGCATGGGTCGACGCTTGTACGCGCAAAGCAAATAACGTGAGTCAGAAGAAGAGATTCTTTAACAAGGCGCCCAAGGAGGGCTCGGTTTGACCACATTAGCCGAATAGGGAACAATCTTGCTTTATACCCAGCAGGCAGTAGCCTATAAAGTAGGGTATGAACCTGCTGGGGATGACTTAGCCAGGGACCAAAACGCATAGTAAGGCGTTGCGGAGGGCTCGGTTTGACCACATTAGCCGAATAGGGAACAAACTTGCTTTATACCCAGCAGGCAGTGAACTGCAGATGCAGATGACTTACCCAGGGACCAAAACGCCTTACTAGGTGTTTTGGTCCCTGGCTAAGTCAGTTGAATCGAACTTCTGCCGCCCCTCACTATCACCACTGCTGAGACCTGATGGAAGCATTCGCATTCATCAAAAAAACGTCCGTAGGGTACTGCGTATGGCGAATCAGAAGGGTTTTTATGCCGTATTTTGACTAATTTCGATAAGGTGGAATATCCGATTGTCGCACCATTATTTCTGCGACTTAATATTGTTCCAATTACACTCGAAACAAAATAAAACTGAAAATGTTGACTTCAGCGCCATCTCGCGGGAAAATGGCAATGAGCAACCCGTAACATTCACCTTAAGGGCTGAATTAGGGGTTGGAAGTTTGAATGCAAAATTATTTATCTCATTCCTTAGGTTTATAAACTTGATACTTGGCACGAATACTGGCCTATGTGAAATACATAGGTTGTCATTATTAGTTTTTCTGAACTACCCCCGAAACACTATTTAGGGGATGATAAAGTTTGTATGGAAGAATCTTATTTTTAGGTTTATAAACTTGAAATTTGGTGCAAATACTGAACTAAATAAATAAAAAATAATGACTTAATTAGTTTTTCAAAACTACCCTCCAATGGGGGTTTAGGTGGTGTTACAGTTTCTATGAAAGGATGTTAATGCTTGGTACGATGAAGTTGTAACACGTTTCTGTATTTTTCTAAAATCAACCACTGAAGATTACCGTTCAGGTGTTAATTTTTAAATGTAAAAGGGTGATAAAGTTTATAGGGGAGGTTATTAGCTACTGCTTGCTTCAATTTACTTGGGAATTGGTATGAAACACAGAACAGAAAACAGAAGTGCAAAGTAAGCGTGGCAAGCGTGCCGGTATTACGTGGAGTTACGCATACCCAGTCGTGTTCTAACATCGCGACGTACGAATTAATTTCAAAAAAACTTATTTTAGTTATCGATATCGACAATATAAGTCAATGTTCATGTGTCATACATCTGTGATCGAGTGGCAACTGTTACTATATAAACATAGAGTAATGAGCCTTATTGCTAAGTAGTTTAAGTTTTTAATTGCATCCATTGAAAATACCGCCATCTATAGTCGGAATAGCGGAATTTACTCGTAAATTCAACTTTGAATGAATTCAGAAAACGTAACGCCGTGAGTACTTTTTGCCTTAAAGCAAAATAAATCCTACGTGTAAGGCCGAAGATATATTTTTAAATATAGGTTCTTTGACTTATTCTTATTTTGACCAAAATTGAAACGACCAATCAATCGTTCTTTGATTTGTGGTGAATTATATGATTATCGGTATAGTTGCGTGAGTGTGGCGATACAGGTTCCGATACAAATTTCGTCGCATAGCATTTCCACCTGTTTTTCTGTTCCGTGGAATACTTGCTGGTCCACCGGCAATTTTTTTATTTTTTTGATATTTTTGTCAATGAAAATGTAGCAACCAAGTAGCTTCATGAGCCGTTTAATTGAACAGCGAGGCTAATGAATTGATTCGATATCGTTTGATAACCCACTTAGCCAAGTCATTCGGGAACTTAAGGGCACTCCGACACGGATAGGTTAGGTTCGAATGAGATGGCGGGAGCTAATGTGAGCGAACGAACTAAGCTTCCGTCATCATTCGTGTAAGATACCAGAGTTGCGGAATTTGTTCGAAAGAGTAACTGCGGCCCTGAAACCCAAAGGCATTAGGAGGAACACGGATCATAAGTTTTAGTCAGTAAGTAAATCCGATAAGTAGATCTTCCAAAATATGATGAGTATGATGGTGATGATGATGTTGATGAATGATGATGATGACGATGTTGATGATGAATGATTTATTTATTTAAACTTCATGTACAATAGTGGTACATAGGCGGACTTAATGAAACAAGGCATTCTCTACTAGTCAACCTTTGGGATAAAAAGAAACACACTGGTGGGTGTCCAGCAAATAAATAAAATTTTAAATATAATATTTTTTCGGAAAAAAGAAATAATATTATATACCTAATACAAGTTAATGAATAAACAAAATATATAATACAAATAAAATACACTTTTAATGCTAAAATAATAAACAAATAAATATGATAATAAACATAAATTAATAAATATGAAAGAACTCATAATAATAATGACGAAAACCAAACTAAAAATCAGGCTTTCAAGTAGTGTTTTCGGATTTTACGCTTAAAGGAAAATTTAGACTCAGCCTTCTTGATGTCAAGGGGTAGCATATGCAATGTTGATGATGATGGTGTTGATGACGACGATGATTATAATGACGGGCCTTGGGGCACCCCGCTCGGACCGGTTAGGTTAGGACTTAGGACCACGTTTAGTGGCCCGGGGGGGGATATCTTCTGGACCTCCATAAATCAGGTTTATGATGTCTGGTTTCCGTGATAATAGATCTTCCAAAAATGAGGAACATGATGATGATGATGATGATGATGATGATGATGATGATGATTGTGATGATAATGTTGGTTGATGATAATGATGGTGTTCATGACGATGATGATGATGATGATGGATGATGATGACGATGATGATGATGGTGATGAAGATGACAGGACTTGGGGCACCCCAACTTGGATAGGTTAGGTTGTTTTTTTTAAACCACCCAGATGTAGCAGCCCCGCAAAGCGGCGCCATTTAAGCCATCCGCAACATATTGCAGCACAGACTATGGGTGCCTGTGTTGCAGCCGCCTTTGTATTTACGCGTCCCGAACCCGAACTAAGAATGATTGACAACACAGTTTGTCAGTAACTGTCAAATCGTGTTGCCATTAATCAGTGGTTAGGTGATAAGCACAATCAGATCTTAAGTTTTGTCCGTTTCGGTTATTTGTCGGATCTTAAAATTAAAACCGAATGCACGTGTGAACTCATTCATATAAATTGTATTGTGACTAAACCGTATCCTGTAGAAATCAGACCCGGCTAAGAAATTTATATCGTCGAGTGAACGTAGCGTTACTGCCGCCCCACACGTCTTCCCTTACCCAGCTTTCGTCTTTTACACACTTTGCCGGTTGCGTATTCGGTGTTCTATAGATACCTAGGCAAAGTATGAAATGCATAATATTTCATACATTACCTGAGTGTTTAGGTATTCTATACAATGCCTAGGTATTCTAAAGAATACCGGATTTACAGATTGCCGGTAACATTTATAAGCGACAAAATACTAATAGTTTTCGAGCGTCGGGGCACTGTATGCGCAGTGGTTCAAATGATTTTATAGTTTTTGTATTGGACCAACACTGAAGTCACTAGTTGTTCGTAATGACGAGTACAATCAAGCCATTTCAGATATTGCGTTTATTCTGTTACACGTTGCATAATGTGAAAATAGGCAAATATAATTACGTATGGCAGTTGTAATGGCGTGTGTCGGCAGGCGATCCTGTGCCGGCTGGAGGGCGCGGAGGAGCTGGCGGCCAGCGCGCTGGGCGCGGAGCTGGTGCAGCGCCGCCTGCCGGGAGAGGTGCTGGTGGCCGCGCCCGGGCCGCGCCACGACCCCGCCGACCCGTCCGTGGCCGTCGTGCTCTATGACACCTCCACGCAGCGCGACCTCAATCTCAACAAGGAGATCGTGCACGACTTCTGCATTGCTGGAGCCTTCACTATTACGCAGGTACCTTTACGAATGCGTACTTCATTCTTTTATCTACTCTTATATGTAATGTCGAGTTCCAATAAATGAAACCAAAAGTTATAATTTCTTGACAGACTTCATCCACAGACAATTAAATTAGTGTCCGACCGAAACTGGTTTTTCAGCCGAATCAGAAACCGAACTTTCGGCCTTGCTCTCTGTTTCGGCCAAAACCGAAATTAATAAAAATAAAATAATTGTTTTTTACTGAAATTAACTGTTTTTAACATTTATTTGCATATATACAGGGTGACAAATAAAATTTAGGTCCCTCGTATCCTGGGGTATCCGAATCACCCTCATGTATGTTCCGCGACTTTTCATAGTTTTCGAGCTATGATTTTTTTTTTTTCAGAATTTTTGCGTATTATCTATCAGAACCAACTTGAAAAAAAAAATAGAAGACTAGAGATTTCTTTTTTTTTTTGCAATTGAATCTTCGTAAGTTGTACTTTTATGCATAAAAATATCAGCTTTGTAACTGTGTTGAAAGTTGTGAAAAATTTGCGTTTCGTAAATTATGACCTAAATTTTCAACTTTAAATAAAAAATCGAAACAGGTTCCTAAGTAAGTTTTAAGAATGTGCCATATTTTCAACTTTCGTAATCATTAAAAAAATATACTGTTATAGGGCTACTCTTGCTGAAATTGGCCTCTAAAGACGGCGAGGTGGAAAATTCTGAATATTAGGCTAGTGATTAAAAATATATTTTTGGCCATTTTACTATAATTGCCACATGTGGGCGATTAAAAACCACACGAAGTGACGGCTTCTTCGTTTCAGCATCATTTCAGCGTTAACTTGTGGTCTGGCATCCTCAATACGAACTAATTGGTCCGTTTGAACTGCCGTCCAGATTTAATGGAGAAACCTACATAAACTTCTTGGAAACGTTAACTTCCATTATTGCTGGAAAATGTGAGTCACAAACTAAGGCGAACCTTTGCTGTCTTTGGAGGCCGATTCCAGGCAAAGTAGCCCTATAAAAGCACTATTTTTTAATGATTATGGAAGCTGAATGTCTGGCGCAGTTTTGAGACCTACTTAGGAACTATGGAGTCACCTGTTAGATTTATAATTTAAATCTGAAAACAAGGTCGGTCACGGCCCATACATCGTGCGACCTGACTATAAAATATCGTGGACATGAATAGTGTATGTATTAATTCGTTCCCCTAGGCTTGTGCCTAGGGGAACGAATAAGTCCATTAAGCCTGTATTGATGATATATTTTTTGAAAGCCGAGGATCTTAGAAAGTTACTTATGAGGTTATGATGTAGGTAATTCTGAAGTCTTCTGCCATGACAATAACCTCACATCAAACCACAAAATAAAAACGTTCGGAGTCCGTAATAGTAGCCAAGTCACAAATAAAACACTAAAACCACAAGAAATCGCAAAGTAAGCATCGAACGGCGGTAAACGCTTTGACAGCTCTCATGTCATAACAAAGACTACAATATTTTCATAATACGTACGTTCCGCTCTATGCATTCTATATTACTGTCAACCTATCATTTTTATCGTTTCGGAATACTCAATCCATATCCCCATCTAAAAATGATGTAATTGATAATACTACTCTGTCAAGAAAGTACCGGGAAAAGATCAATAATACACAAAATGTCTGTTATTCATCCAAATTTATTTTATCACCTTCAAAGTATGCTCCTTTAGAAACGATACACCCGCGCCAACGAATAATCCATTCATCAAAACATTTTTTAAACGCTGCTTCCGGAATTGAGTTCAGTTCTCGCCGCGAATTCTCCTTTATGTCTTCTATCGATTGAAAACGGGTGCCACGAAGTGGTAATTTGAGTTTAGGAAAAAGAAAAAAGTCAGCAGGAGCCATATCTGGTGAATATGGTGGTTGCTGGATGGTATTTGTTGAGTGTTTGGTTAAAAATTCGTTCACAATGATAGCCTTGTGCGAAGGCGCATTGTCGTGGTGCAAAATCCAAGAATTTTCTTTCCACAAATCTGGCCTTTTTCGTCGAATTTGCTCTCTTAAACGCCGCATAACGCTCAAATAATATTCTTTATTTACCGTTAGACCTTCCGGTAAGAATTCAGAGTGCACAACACCGCGATAGTCAAAGAAAACAGTCAACATGACTTTGACTTTTGATCGACTTTGGCGTGGTTTTTTCGGTTTCGGTTCAGTTGGAAGGCGCCACTCCGAAGCTTGTTGACTAGTTTGCATGTCAAACTCGTAAATCCACGTCTCGTCACCAGTAACAATGCGTTTCATGAATGTTGGGTCGGAACTGACTCGTTCTAGCATGTCCTCAGCGACTTTCATGCGATTGAGTTTTTGGAGAAAATTCAGATCTTTTGGGACTAGCCGAGCAGCAACATGTTTCATACCCAAATGATTAGTTAAAATGGTACGGATCGACTCGTGAGATACAGAAAGTTCGGCGGCTATCTCTCTCAGAGTTGAATGGGGATTTTCAGTCACTATTTCCTTCACTTTTGCGATGTTAACTTCAGTTGCAGACGTTGACGGCCTACCAGAGCGAGGCAAATCTTCCATCACATCTCGACCGCTTTTGAACGCTTTGAACCACTCATAAGCACGAGTTTTTGATAAAGTCGATTCACCGTAAGCCTTCTGTAACATTTTCAGTGACTCCGAACACGAAATTCCATTGGCGATGCAAAATATCAGACAAACTCTTTGTTCGATATTTTTGTCCATTATGAAATTCGCAATACACACTATATATGATATTACTAAAACCAGCACTGTATTTAATATAAATAACAGATGCAACTCAAACTCCGCGCCAAAATGGAAAACAGTTGTGCTAACTACAAAAAAACAAAAATTTGAATTTGGAACCATAAACAAATCATCCATTCCCGATACTTTTTTGACTGAATGTAAACTACAAAAATGTATAAAAACTACTTGACACCCCGCAACTTCTTCTGCGTCACAATTTTCATTACTGCTCCGCTCCTTTTGGTGTTAGCGTGATGATATATAGCCTATAGCCTTCCTCGATAAATGGGCTATCTAACACTGAAATAATTTTTCAAATCGGATCAGTAGTTCCTGAGATTAGCGCGTTCAGTAAACAAACAAATAAACTCTTCAGCTTTATATATTAAGTACTAGTTGCCCCGCGTAACTTCGTCTGCGTCACAATTTTCATTACTGCTCCGCTCCTATTGGTCTTAGCGTGATGATATATAGCCTATAGCCTTTCTCGATAAATGGGCTATCTAACATTGAAAGAATTTTTCAAATCTGACCAATAGTTCCTGAGATTAGCGCGTTCAAGCAAACAAACAAACAAACTCGTCAGCTTTATATATTAGTATAAGATAAGATTCTTCAATAAAATCTAGTATTTTAAAAAAGGAAGTGCTTAATGGTAGTGCCAAGATGAAACGTGTACCACAGATTAAAACGGGCTGGGTTTAGATGCGTTCCAAAACCTATAAAAAGTAGTAAGGAAATGAGATTTTTGTCAGAAAGCTAAATTATTTGGCTCAAATAAAATAATTTGAGCCCCGTAATTTAATATACACTTAAGTCTCTGTTTTTTGACGTAACACTCATTGGTGTCCGTTTCATATTTTGGTCAGGTCGTATTTGGCCGATGTTCTTTGGGTCATAATTTACCAAACGTAAATTTTTCACTATAGACCAACATTTTCTTAATTTTCAACACAGTTACGAATCTGATATTTTTTTACGTGAAAGTACAACTTATAATGATTCAGTTCAAGAAAGGAATCTCGACTAAGAGTTCTACTTTTATTTTTAGGATTTTTTTTCTAAAGTTCAGAAACAAAATTCATAGCTCGAAAACTATGAAAAGTCGCGGAACATAATATGGGGGTTTTTCGGATACCCCACGATACGAGGGACCTAAATGTAAATTTTTGGACGTCAATGTTCTGGCCACCCTGTTTATAGACAGTTAAATAGTGTTAAATAAAAAAAACAATCATCCCTGTATTGTGAACGATCTTGGTTTTTTTTTTTGTGTTTTTGTCCTGGCAAAGAAGAACCCGCCCATGGTCCTCAACATCATTAGTGTGATGTTTGCCAACTTGACGTCTGCATGCACCATTTACGCCGAATATTAATAAACCCTGAAAAGAGATAAAAACAGCGTACAGAACACCTATATTGTAAAGAAATACGAAAGTGAAAGAAATTAATAACAATAATTTAGTTTCAATTGACCTTTGTTGCCAAATGTCGGCAAACCGGATCAGGAAATCAGCCGAAAATACTTACATTACTCACATGGCCACTTGAGCGTCTTTTAAGAAATGCCAGCAAATTGGAGTATGACTTGATATCAATACCATGTTTTGTTTTCACAATGCTATTTAGCATTGAATAGTAGCACCACGATGAGCTTGAATTATATTTTTGAGAAAGTTCCATGACATGCGCTAAATAAAAACACACTTTTTGAAAATGAATGTGCATCTTTGCTTTGTTTTTCATAAGATGTAATTTTGATACGCTTGTAAGTATCTATCGGTCGATTTTTCGGGCAAGAGGCTTAGAGTAGCCTTTTTGCTGCCTCTGATACTTCTGGCTGTGTCGAATTAATAAATGTATCATTACTTGACGACATTTTCAAATAAAAACAATACAGCGAAAAGAAAAAGCGCGCGGAATACTTTTTAATTGTTCACAAATTACCGATGCGCGCGCGTGAGCGCACAAAAACAACCAGTATTACTAATAAAGAAAATTAATATGTTTGTGTTAGAAATGGTTGTAATTTATGGTCAAAATTAATGCAATTAAAAAATTAAATGTTTATTTATTATATTTTATCTACCAAAGTTAATTTTATTCATAAAATGTTGACCACTTTTACACTATAAACCCTTTGCTAAGATTTAAAAAAGTACCGTTCGTTTTAGACGGAGCATATTGATAAAACGTGGGTTTTACCTTATTCAAAATAATCTCGTGCGTTTAACATGACAATAACGCACGTAATGAGATACAATACGATATTGAAATTGGTGAAATAAGAGACCGTTTACGAGCAAATTTGTTAAATCATTTAACAGCTCGTAAAAAGTGTGTTATTTTTCATTATGGACACAATAAAATCGGCCTGAAGCTATTAATGTGTCTTGCTAGAAATAAAAGCGTTGAATGCAAGAGTTACAAGGAGCGTCTATGAATGAGACACGCATCATTTCAAAACTCGTTAGAAATGTATTATTTTGCATAGTGAACATTCAAAAATCGGCCTAATTCGAAAATAGTTAAACGTCATTAACGTGTTTGCGTGGTATGGGATAATATTTATTATAATATCGGATTCAATCTTATCTACTCCCTTCCAATAACTTACGAATTTTATACAGAAATAAATCGCGAAGCGCTTACACGAGTTGCCATATGCATTATAATTGCGTGTGTTAATCAGTCAACGAACCAAAGGCTGTTGCGCACACTTTATGTCTGTGGTTATCGTTTTTAGACTAGGCACGTCATAAAGAAGGAATACGCCACCCTGCGCTTTTGTTTTTTTTTTAGTTTTTCACATCCTCAATGTTTTTAAACGATCTATCCAACGACATACCACACTATGGGATATAAAATGTATAAATATATTATAAATAAAAACATACCCACTTTACGTGTAGGGATATTCCCTAAATATTTTTTTAAAAGATTTTGTGTTAACACTTTGTCGGCGTGATTAATATTTGGGTATGCCCATACCGAATTCCAATTTCCTAGTGCTAAACATTTCTGAGCTAAACCGCACACGGACAGCCAGACATACGGACATGGCAAAACTATACATATAAAGCTACCTTGTTAACTACGGAACCCTAAAAACAAATGAAACTAACTGTGACTGTGGCAAACATGTCTGTATACCTATCCCTTTAAGGAATAATCCTTAAAGAAACCAAAAATACCAAATAACAAAATAAAAAACCATTCATTGCTGAAGCACGTGCAAAACTTGCGCAGAAACCTTGCGAGGTGGAGGTGGGCTGCGTGACGGAAGAAGGGCGCGTGTGGGTTTCGCGCGCGGGCGGCGCGGCGTTGGTGCGCAACGCGCTGGCGCTGCTGACGGCCGGCGCCTACCGCCGCCCGCTGCCCGCCGCGCCGCAGGCCCCCTCGCCCAACGCCGGCACGCTCTACATCGTGCGCACCCTCGCCGGAGACTGGTACGTACTTATTATACTGTACCATAGCCTCTTCTTTTAAATGCATACCCTCGAAGTAACTGAAACAACACAATCCAATCAATACATCCCCTTATAATTTAAATCAATATTTTTGGAGAATATGATGAATCGGCACTTAAAACCACTTTTTCTACTCTCATTTCTTAAAGTTTATTAGTGACATTGGCGACACGAAAGTCGAGGCCCGTTGCGCTGACTTGCTTGATATACTTACAAGTTTTTAAATATAAACACTAAGTGTTTAAAAGATACTTATTGAAAAGAACTTAAACTTTATACAATAATTTACATAAATATTGTAGTACAGTGATAATCTGGCGGCACGGTAGTGCCTCCGCCAAGTCGAGCAAAAAAGCGGCACGGCGCGGCGGCGGCCGTACCATAATTTTCTCGAAGCAGTTCAGGCCATTTTCGACCCCTCACTTCGTTGTGGATAAAACTAGAAGCCTGAATTTTCAATAACCAAGCGGGCATTCTATAAACACGGCATATTTCAAATTTAATTCAATTTCAACCAGTACCTAGTTAAAGAATTATAACTAGTCAAAGTTTCTTAATTTTCAACCGACTTCTTCAAAAAGGAGGAGGTTCTATGTTCGGTTGTATGTATACAGGGTGTCCGGGACATCGTAACGCAAACTTCGCGAAAAGGCTACACCTGATGCCACTAATCAAATTGTGGAAGTCATTAATCTCGCTAATGATCGGTTACAGAAATTGTCATTTTCGAGCGCGCAATGTATTGTGAACAACGCGATCCAAACGCGCGAGAGCGTTGTACGGAGTACGTACTACACTTCTTGAACACACTCAAAGCTGCGACGCCGCGCGAGCTTCTGTCGTTAAGGCTCAAGTCACACCGAGATGGCAGCGAAGCGGCGAGCAGTTTCAGTGTCATATAATTTTAAACTTTATCTTCATTACTATAAAACATATAATCGCGGGAGTCGTCGTCTTTTTCAAGTTTCTCAAGCGATCAAGCGATACTATGTGTTATACTAATGAAGATAAAGTTTAAAATTATATGACACTGAGACTGCTCGCCGCTTCGCTGCCATCTCGGTGTGAGTTGAGCCTAAATGTACTTACCTAAGAATATCGCTACCTATCGCCGACCACAATATCACATAAAATCATTTTTAATCACTCAGAAATACCTACGGTATCTAATGATGGTAGGAACATGTTTATGCAGAATTCAAGAGAAGAAAAGCATCCACAAGCTATGTCTTTAGTCTCTTAAAATCACGATTCCGATAAGGATTGATAAGATAACAAAAAAGAAAACTTGTAAGTAGGTACCTACATTGAGATCCGTTCACGTAGGTATAACTAATGAACTATCTAAGTCACTTTGATTGTACCTACCAATATCGCCTTTCGCCGACAACAATAATACCTATCTCATAAAATGAATCATTTTTATCACTCAGAAATACTAACCTGCTGATGGTAAGAACTTGTTGTTGAAGAAATAAGAGAAGGAGCCATAAGATTAATCTCTTAAAATCATGATTCAGATAAGGATTGATTATAAAAAATAAGCTTGAAGTAAGTACATTGAGATCCGGTATCGTAGGTAACTACTGAACCGCCTCACTCACTTAGAAAGTACCTAAGTAGGTACCGACGAATAACACCCGTAGCCGACAACAACTGACATGTTTACGCAGAAGTTAAGGTGAATGCTCCAGGGTAACCCGCGAAATTCAAATATTTTTATGTTTTTTGCAATTTGCCCGCGAAATTCAAATTTTGTATTCATGTAGTTCGAAAGAATGAATATTTCAGAAATAATCATTGTTTCGAACTACATGAACTTAGAGGGCTATATTGATGATTAAAATGTTTATTATTCTTTAGATAAATACGCGTTACGGTCGCGGATCGCATTTGGTCCACATACATCTTCACACTGACCGGCAAATTGCAAAAAACATAAAAATATTTGAATTTCGCGGGCTACCCTGGAGCATTCACCTTAAGCATGTTCCACAATGATGTACTTACCGAATCCAATGTCCAATCCAAGGTGACCTTGGTTGGAGCTTGGTTTCCATCCGCGAATTTTGTACCTATGAATTCACCCAAACAAGGTCACCTTGGATGGGTCGCTGGATTACATCCTTGTGGAACATGCTCTCTTAAAATCACGAACGCGATTCTGATAAGAATTGATAACAAAGCCGGCCATGTTCGAGTCGGACTCTCAAAAAAGGGTTCTGTAAGTACCATAACTCAAAAAACACGCTTCTTGTATGCGAGCCCCCGTAAATTACCTAGTCCTATGGACGGACGGACAGCGGAGGCTTAGTGATAGGGTTTCGTTGGTTACGCTTCGGTTACGGAATAGTAAAAAGAAGATTGTAAGTAGGTACCTACCTACATTGAGATCCGATAATGTAAGTACCTACTACTAACTCACCTTAAGGTCGCTCACCCCTGGGTTCGAAGTGGCCGCCGCCAGCACGCTCGCATATCTGAGCACGGCCCAGAGTTTCAGCTTGGACACGGAGCAGAAACTTTGGGTCCTGAGCACACTCCTCACGCAACGTCGCAAACACATGCACGACGCGATTCCTCATTTCGGCTGCGGAGGCGCACTCGGACACAAACACCTTGTCCTTGACGTAACCCCAAAGGAAAAATCGAATGGGGTCGAGTCTGGTGAGTGAGCTGGCAACGGCTCCGGGCCGAATCTACCGATGACATTTTTAAATCAGACACACAAACACAGAGAGAAAATTAGTTTTGGGATCAAACTAAAACTTATCTTCTCTAACGTTCCGAAAACAGACTTTCACAAAAAGCACACTCGTTCGCGATCAACGTCAACAAGAAACTGGCAAAAATCCATCACGAAATGTTCTTTTCGAACTCTCTTTTGATTTCGCCGACATACCTACGTGCAGTACAGTGGCGGAACTATCATGGGTGGTTATTTATTTATTGAAATATTTTTTTGTTGAAATACTTAACCATGTATTAACTTGATCGCCTTAAAAAAAGATTAAGATCTAAGAGAACCCAAGCTGCAAGAAACCGAACTAATTGAGATAAGCGTAACATTACTTATTTTAACTTAAGCCTTATTATGATTTGTGAAACGTGTGCCTATTAATAGTAAAAACTCCGGGAGTGCCGGCAGAAGTGAAAACTTGAATACGTGCTTCTCTCCCTCCGTCTTACGAATTTTCGATCAGGTCAGCATCTCACGCATTTTCACCAGGGTCACGTGTCCTGACGCGAGCTTAACATTTTTACCCATTACAAAAAAGTGCACAACGTCGCTAAAGAAGCTTTCACTTCATAAAAAAAACTCGGTCAGGTGTCATCATCACCACTAAGCGAGACTCTGAACCGCCCCTTACACTCTGTTCAACAGAATACCTAGATCGGCTCTATTGTCGGCATGTCAAAGAGCGCGCTACGTATTGCCGCTATAAGAAAATACGATTTGGCGACACACAACAAAATAACCGATTTGTTTTAATGTTGGAAATCGCTTACATCATTTTGTTGTGATACGTATTATTTTCTAATGATGGCAGTCTAGACGGTATTTTTGAGCGGTGCCTTTGACATGCTCACTAGTAGGTACCTACTTGGCATGCGTTGACCTTTCGTTTGAACTTTGCACAGCTGATAGCTACCTAATTTGAAGTTTTATTTACACTGCTTTTTTTGTGAAAATAGTGAATTAATGACTTTTTAATTAAAAATCTTATTGGGTTAGGTCAGAATAACGATTATGGGCAGTCTAAAGTAAAAAAAACTCCTGAAAAAAATGAAAAAGTGAGGAAAAAGCCGACGAAAAATTCCAAAGCAGGGGTGTCCAGAATCATATCCTGGACCCCTCGAAATCGTTTGTGCGTCGATGTCAGATACACGCGTATTTTTTTAAAACGTATTTTCACCGATTTCTCCGCCAATTGTGGACCGATTTTAAAATTTATTTTTATTCGAAAGCCTATAGGTGAAACCTCCTGAGGTGGTCCCATTGCCACCAAGTTAGAATCTGATGATTGGATCTCATGAAAATCGAGGGAAACCCTCAAATTTTATAAGCACACTAGCTGACCCGCGCGGCTTCGCTCCCGTCAACTGGCTACTCTACCTACCCTACCTACTTACTCTTTTTTCTAAACCTTACCTGTATTCTGGCGAAACTAACAAAAAAAGCATTATTTAAATGCCCCGCCGTTCTAGAGTTTTAGCGAGACTAACGAACAGCAATTCATTTTTATATATCAATGTTTTTCATAAACTTTCTAACGCAATTCAGATATTTGTGCCTGGTAATCATCATCTCATGTTGCTGAGCTGATGATAGAAGGTATAAGTCAGGATCTGATGATGGGATCCCATGAAAAATGTTTGTTCAGCGATATTTTCGCCAATTATTAACCGATTAGGATGATTCTTTTTTTTTGCTTGGAAGAGGGTTTTCTCGGACTGGTCCCATTTAAATTTGGTGAAGATCTGATGAAGAACTTCAATAAATGATTGCAAAAAGATCGGAATTTCTGAAATCGCATGTCTGTTGATTGTTTAAACCAGTTCACAACATAACATCACGCTGCCACGCTGTGTTTGTGGTTTCACTTTTTAGTGGTACTTGCCTACCACTAAAAGGTGAAAAAAAAAAAAAACTTTTTAACAAAAAATAAAACCGACTTCCAAAAACAAAACAATACGAAGTCTTAATTTCGGAAGTCAGTGTTTTTGGTTATTTCGTTTTTGAACACCGACTACCGAAATTAAAGTTATTTTTTACTTTGTAGTGTTTTGTCGGTCACTCACTGACTGACCGAACATCAAAACTCTAAGGCACTTCTGGCAGATGTATCAAATTTAGAATATAATTAGTGTATAAATCAAGGAAATACTAATATATTTTGCACTTTCGGTCCAGTTTTCTAGATACACCAACTGCAAAAATAACTTTGTCATCCCATATGAATGTAGCATTACAAAGTTATGTATGCAGTAAATGAATTAGTGTTCCTATATAATCTACGAAAAGAAATTATATGCCATCAAAAACATAACTTGTAAATAAAACCAAGTCTCGCTACTCAGTTACTCAGTTCTTCTACCGTAAAAAGTTGCGGGATCCATGTAATACCAAGTCGGTTTATTTATTTAGTCCCTACTGAAGGGTCCTGTGGGTATTAAGTTATTACGTTACTAGCGACCCGCTCCGGCTTCGCACGGGTCAAAATCTTTTTGGAACAACCTTCTGAATTAAAATTTTGAATGGACAGACGATTTGGAACGAAATTATAAAGCCATACGTCGTTGAGTTAGTTTTATTCCTTATGTCCAAAAACCCATTTGAATAAAATATAAAAAAAAAACATATAAATAATAATAATCATTATTGCTTGTTGTATTTTATGCATTAAAGGTACTTAAAAAAAAATTGCATCGAATTACGGTAATCTCTCGTTTAAACGATCGAGTAGATCGACTTAAAAAAAATGTCGATTGGCATAATCGTTTTGGTAAACCCTAAAAATTAAAAAAAAAAAATGGTGGATAGCGATTATCTAATGTACACTTGGATTTTATTTATGAAAATTCTTAATATTGCGGGTTAAATACGAAAGAATTATTGGCGTTATCATTTTACCTTTTTATCCAATTATTATAATTAACAGTCATACATAAGATTTTTTAAGTAGCTTTATCAATAACAGCGTTAATAATAAGGATGTCGTATGACGTAACTCTTAGGGACTAGGTACTCACATTTATTCAGCTCCATTCGCGTTTCGCTGAACGATTCTGGTCACACTTATACAGCTCTACTTCTATCAGCCGCGTACAGCGTCGTAAGAATGAGAATTGCGCTGAATACGCGGCGAAGACGGTAAGATGTCCGTGACTACTGCAGGACCACCGACGCCAATCGCTTCCATATTTGGTAATTAATTAGTACCTACTCAACTGGTACTAATTATTAGTACTCGAACAAAAAAATTGGTACCTTAGTAGTTTCGACTTTGAAGGTAGTCTGGCGGTAGTCATGCACTTAACTCATTTAGTATTGTACTCTTGAAATTGACATTTCTATGTGTAATATTTTTGTCGTTTGGCTTCTTGTAGAAGAAATAGATAAAATAATAATAATTCTTTATTTTCGGACAACAATGATCCAGCGTGTTAGTAAACAATATTATAACTTATTATACTTATAAACTAGTGTTAGTAGTTAAAATAAAACAGACAAGAGGACAGAACAGAATAAATAGTATTGTGCAAAGGATATCCCTTAACTAACTAACTAACTTTGTCCTTCTCACAAAACTTTTAATAATCGGAGAGTCGATACTCTCCGCCAGCCTTGACAACGGCGACGCGGTTTTTTAGCGAATGACGGCGTGGAATGAATGGTGGCGCTGCACCATCGTGGTAGTCCCAACAGCATCGTAAAAATGTTATTATACTGCACGCGTAGGTCATCCAGCGATCTTTTGGTATAGTAGACCCAAAGAAGCACTGGCAATATGTCTTAAAAAGTGTGTCCTTTACTTGATTGCTACAGCGAGCGAATCTTCGGGCCAACATGTTACCTCGGGCCGCCAATGCCCTACCGCTCCCTGTCAATATCAACAAAATGAAACGTAAACAATCCAAACGCAAACGACAGTGGGTCGACCCAGTACAGGTACAGTCCAAGAGCTATATTGAAGGATTGAGAATTTATTTCTCTTTGACAATTCTACGGACTTTAGACCGATAAAATTAGAAGTATAATTCACATATCAATAGAAATATTTTTTCTTGGCAATTTATTCGAATAGATCTAGCTCTTGGACTATACCGATAAAATGTTTGCTGATAAAAACTATAATGTTAAAAATTGAACTCATTAGATCTTCTAAAACAAACTTCCCTAGCGTTGCCCATTTGAATCTCAAAAGCTATGGCATATAGCGATGATCTTTTTTCTCCCAAATTTAGTCGCAATTTTTCGCTAAGTCATAGATTTAGTCGGGCTTTAGTTTAGAAGATATAATGAGTTCAATTTTTAAGGTAAAGTCCAAAAATAAATTGAGAATAAACATATTTATATTAATGACTAATTGTGATATTTGGCGACAAATTAGCGATATTTTTTTATGTTATCAACATTAAAATCCCTGATGGTGGCCTTGCCAGTGTCAGTCACAGAAGGAGTCTAGAACCATCCGTGTACCGCGCTGATTTGACCTCATTTTGTACTGCTTTGCTTGCAGCTGTTGTTGTTGCTGGATGGATGCGGACGTATCTCCATACAAAATCGTTGTTTTCGATGAGCATATTAAGCTGAATAGAGCTGAAAAAGTGTGAGTACTCCCTTACGCCTGTGCCTCGAGTTTTGCGGGCAGCGGGGCGGCGGCGCGGGAGCGGGGCGGGCAACTTAGACCCATTCTCGAAACCGCAGATCGCACGGCACCATAGCGGAGTACCCAAATAACATTTTGGTGTCAGTTAACACATAGGTTATAAAATAGTTTGTCGAGAGTTTAGTAACACGAGATGCTAAAAGTGTCAAAGAACTCCTCTATCTAGGTTTAACCTGTAATAAAGGATTTAATTAAAGCTTAATATTGTGTTAGGCAGTACTCTTGACGACGTTTTAAAGGTATTGGTGTCAAACAACGCAAGTATGGGTCGTTATTAACACTAACCTCACTTTTTTGAAGTTCGCCATTGTTTTGATAACCTAACAATTAATATTATTTCGAGTTATTGAACATTTGTCTACAATATACTAAGTTTCTTACATTATTTGAAGCGTTGCATGAATACCACTTATTTTTACATGCCACTGCTCAGGAAGTAGGAATGAAAAATAATGTTTATCTTGAGGTGTCTATTTTATAATCATAACTTTTCTTTTAAATCTTTAATAAATCTGAGCGCGTTAAAATTGAGATGAGAAACATGGTATAGATTAACCGTAAAATCATAAGGGCAGTCATTTTTCACTTAACATACTTAAATAACTTAATATTCCATAATATTAAGTTATATATCGGTCTGGGCTGCGCTCGGTTCGTCCGACCACTGTCTGGTGAAGTCCGTATCTTCCTGCTCTCCTCCAGATTTAAGCCCGAGAGGCACGAGGCGAGTATGGAGGTACGGGTCAGCAGACTGGGATGAGATGCGACATTTCTTTGCATCTTACCCATGGCGGCAAACTTGCTTCTCGTCGCGCAGCCCTTCCGACTGCGCCGTCGCAATTGTTGACGTGATACGTCAGGGAATGGAATATTTTATTCCATTCTCTGACGTCCCACTTGGGTGCGAGGCTAAGCCCTGGTATAACGCGTCTTGTGCGCAAGCTAACCTGCGTAAAGAGCAGGCATACCGGGCATGGGCTTTGGCCCGCAGTGACGGGAGCGACGAGCAAAGTGTTCGCGCGACGAAAAGAACGTACAATTCTGCTGCTAAGGATTGCAAACGGGTGTTACGGAAGGCCCGTTTTGACCATGTTGGGCGGATTGGCACCTAATTGGTTTCCTACCCTTCGGGTAGCAAGAAGTTGTGGTCCCTGTCAAAATCGGTCGAGACGAACTTCTGTCGTCCTTAGCTGCCTCCTATGCAGAAGTCTGATGGAACGCTGGCTCATTCCGCGCAGGAAAAGGCAAATCTATTTGCCTCGATCTTTGCCGAAAATTCTCGCCTTGATACGGCCTCTAATACACCATCTCACATACCTCATTGTGGCTCCACAATGCCGAAGATCACAATTCACCTGAAAGAGGTTCGTAAGGTCCTTTGTAGTCTGGACGTGAATAAGGCCAGCGGTCCTGACGGAATACCCGCGAGAGTCCTCAAAAGCTGTGCTCCAGAGTTGTCTCCTATCCTGACGCGCCTGTATCGTCTCTCCCTAAAAACCGGAGTGGTGCCGAAGTCCTGGAAGCTTGCTAATGTGCAGCCAGTGCCCAAAAAGGGTAACCGTGCCGACCCCGTCAATTACAGACCAATCGCCATAACCTCCACACGGTGTAAAGTGATGGAAAGGGTACTTAACAATAAGCTGCTAGCATACCTGGAAGACAGTGAGCTCCTCAGTGATCACCAGTACGGCTTCCGTCGTGGTCGGTCAACTGGGGATCTTCTTGTATATGTTACGCATTGTTGGGGCGAGGCCATTGAAAACCACTGCGAAGCTCTTGCTGTGTCGTTCGATATTTCAAAGGCCTTTGATAGAGTCTGGCATGCTAGTCTGTTGGGTAAGCTCCCCGCAATCGGCATCCCTGGTGACTTACGTATGGGCGGAGACTGCTCGTCCCCGGCTCACGCCAAAGAGGACTGTGCTGTTCTATTGTGCTTGCACCTGGATTTCCGACTTCCTGAGCGAGCGTTCGATCAAAGTGGTCATAGACGGCTGCTCATCGGATCATATGGCTATTGATTCCGGTGTTCCTCAGGGGTCTGTTCTTTCTGCGACTCTATTTCTGCTGCATATCAACGACCTGCTGCAACTTGGTGCAATCGGATACGCAGATGACAGAACAGTCTCAGAAAGATACTTTTCCTGTGCGGGGGCCGGCAAGGAGGAAACAGCTACTCTTAGAGAGGCCATGGTGGAGCGAATGAATTCTACCTTAAATCTCGACTCCCAGTGGGGCGACGACAATCTGGTCAAATTCAATGCTCTGAAAACACAGGCGTGTCTCTTCACTGCTAAAAGGAGTCCATTTCAGCTATCTCCTACATTCCGAGGTACGCCTGTACCTGTTACCGACCGCCTGGAGCTTTTGGGCATGGAGTTGACGTCCAATCTCAACTTCGGCTCAACAATCGAGTCAAAAGCACAGACTGCAGCCAAGAAGCTGATCATCCTAAATAGGGTAAGACGATACTTCACATCTGGACAGCTTCTGAGTCGGTACAAAGCACAAGTCCGATCCTGTATGGAGTATTGCAGCCATTAATGGGATGGCTCAGCAAAATACCAGCTTGCTGCATTGGACTCGGTTGAACGCAGAGCAAAAAGGCTTATAGGTGACGAGACGTTGGTGGCTCAGCTTCACAGCCTAGGTCATCGGCGAAATGTTGCCTGCCTGTCGGTCTTCTACAGACTGTTTTTTGGAGAGTGTGCGCAGGAACTCCACGACCTGATCCCACCATCGCCCTTTTACCACCGGAATACCAGACGTACTGCAGGGTACCATCCGTACTTGGTCGATATCCCGACTAGTCGTACCCAGCGCTTCTCTTCCACATTTATTACACGCACAGCTAAAGTGTGGAACTCTCTGCCAGCATCTGTGTTCCCGTGCACATATAACCCATCTGCCTTCAAATCAAGAGTGAACAGGCATCTTCTGGGCACGCTCGCTCCATCATAGACCTCATCTATCGCTTTCCATCAGGCGTGATTGTGGTCAAGAGCAAGCCCATTCCTAAATAAAAAATAAAATAAAACATAAAATATTATTCTGCTGTGTTGAATAATGGATGACATAACACTTCCACTACGAACAGATTTAATTTTAGTAAAGTTACAGGCTTTTTCAGTCTTGACGTATGCTAAAAGTTATACAGTTGATATAAAATGTATTCAAGGAGTTTTTAATGGCAAAGCATTCTTATGCGGTACTTTCCTACCACCTGTAGTGTTTACCAACCCGGTATTACAACGGTAATACCGTTTAAAGTAGTAGCTGAAAATGAATAAAAGCTCTTGTGCTGCTTTAGGTTCAGCTGTCAAGGTCCAATTGGTACTACTACCGAACTATACGGTTAAGAGCGTACCGAGCTTTTAGTTTATGTTTTCCATACGGTCCGTATATGTGTGCGTAAGCGCAAGCGAAAATCGATTGTTAACGCGCAACACACGGAGTGGGGGGAAGTGAGGCGGCTCTAGTTATAGTGGACGGAACGCGCGCTAATTTGGTACTTCGTTCGTATTAATAAAACAAATACACATTTTGAAAATGATAAATGTATACGTTATGGAAAACATGTAGTTTTGTTACGAATAATTATTCAAAAACTGATTGATTATCTTCCGTGAAGTATTTACGCTGTTGTACTGACGGTTTATTGCTATTATTTTTATTTTTTTGAAATAACTTGGATTTTTTTTATGGAGACAGCTACTAGTAATCATATTTCTAAAGTTTACGATTTATAGAATGAATCCTTAAATATATTATTTATCTATATCTATACTAATATATAAAGCTGATGAGTTTGTTTGTTTGTTTACTTGAACGCGCTAATCTCAGGAACTACTGGTCCGATTTCAAAAATTATTTCAGTGTTAGATAGCCCACTTATCGAGGAAGGCTATAGGCTATATATTATCACGCTAAGACCAATAGGAGCGGAGCAGGAGCAAACGAAGATGCGCGGGTCAACTAGTTAATTATATGACTGAAGGTTAAGTAATAACGATGCAGCACCGGATCAAACGAACGCCAATTACCGTCATCTTCACCGTTTGAATTTTGAAAATCAGCATTTAAACTAATGTTATTAGAAAGTTATCCTAGTCTGTACCTACATTGCAGTTTATGGTGTCCATCAGTGCACTCGAAAGTTATTTTACTTTCGTGATTGTCATTACTATAAACATAATATTTCTGAAAACTTAACTGTGTCCAACGTTTTGAAAACGTCTCGATGCAAATACTTTCTAATAAAAGTAACTAGATAGTTCCAACACAACCACGTTGACAGAATGAAAAATAATCACTTATTTGACTAAGCTTTTTAGGGTTCCGAACAAAAAACGGAACCCTTATAGGATCACTCGGGTGTCTGTCTGTCCGTCTGTCCGTCTGTCACAGTATTCTCCGGATCTACTAGACCGATTCTGTTGAAATTTGGTACACATATAGACTTCTGTTACCCAAACACGGAAGCGTAACGTAAATTATTAGTTTTTTAGGGTGTAAATAAATGGTTTTAAAATTATTCAAGAAAATAGACGAAAAATGACCATTCCCCCCCCCCTAATCTCCGAAACTACTGAGTTTAAAATTTTGAAAAAAAAAAAGGAGAATAGCTTATTACCTACAGATTACAGGAAAATCTATAAGAATTCTACAGTATTAAAAAAACTTGTTAAAAAAAAAATTCGTTCGGAACTCTCGTTACTCTTCGGCCGATGGCTTGTGACCACCCACTGGGCAAAGACGTATCGCCAAGCGGCCTAGCTGCGTTCCGGTACGATGCTCAGTGCAGCCAATTCATAGGAGTTTGGTCGAAATAGTTGTTCCAATGCAGGCAGACCAACCAGGCTTGCCCTGGCATGGGCATATCGGGAGACTAGTCGCGGAGGGTTGCGGGATCCGAGGCACGGTGAGCCGCTGTCCGACCGCAGGTAGTTGGGAGCCCAAGTAGTGTGCTAGCCTCACATGAAAGGCTTCCCCGCCAACTGTCGAAAAATCCCGGAATGCACCATCGTGCTGGCGACCAGGTGAAAAGGCCCCGCAGTCTCCAGACTAGTCCCTCAATGATGTCGTCCTGTCAGGGCGTGTCTGAAGGTTAGCAGCATGGAACCTCATTGTCAAGGTGTTGTCAGCGTCTTAACATTTTTCTTTTTCCATATTATAGGGTTCGCTGCACTATTATAAGCGGACTCGATGGTGAAGGTACAGTGAGGACGCAGCTTGTGGATAGCGGTCTCATTTTGAGAGCACCATTGTCATCCCTCGTGCCACTACAAACCTTTTCACCAGCTCTTAATGCATTCCCATATCAGGTTAGTACACTTAAAAATTTAAATGAGGTAGTTATGATTTGCAATAAACACAGTCCAACCAGAGGCGGCGCAAGGCGTTGGCGACTTGAGCCGTTTCAACTCGGAGTAATCATAGCTAAGGCGATCAGACTCTTTCGAGTCCATTTGCATTTTTTTTTACCTCGCTTTGCTTGCTTTTGCTATTTGAATTATTTTTAAGTACCTACTGTCCAATATTAGCCGCAGCGGGATAGGTACTATGATTTATCAGCTCGCTACTCTCACTCTTACATCAGAGTTCTTTCTTAAATTTTCGAACATTCGCAAAATATTTGCTAGTTTTGCACAAAAAGTCAAAAGAAAATCAAAACTATTCGTGTTCATCCTCAATTGTAGTATCTACTGTACTTTGAAAAACTCCTCAAAAAATCAATCCAAGTAAATCCAATCTAAGAAGACGTTCAGATATCCAACCTAAGAAAGGTTGAATATCTGAACGTCTTCTTATCATACCATAGCGGTCCTAAATGAGCAATATTTTGGTAGTATATTTTTGTGTAATTTGACAGGTTGTTGTATTAACCACACAACATGTCATATATTATGATTATGTTAAAGTGGCCTTTTTAGACCCGCTGTTGCGGTCATTCATTAGAGCGAAAATTAAGGGCTTCGCCTTAGTATTATTATGTAATGGTACTGTTCATCTCTCTGTGAAAATATAGGTACAAACAAATTACAAATTAATGGTCTCTGACAACTAGCAACTGTGAAATGTGCCATCAGCTAAATATTTTTTGATGTTCGAAATTATCTTTCGAGATGCTTGATAGTAACACTGCACTACTTGACCTGGGGGTGCCACGAGATGACGAGTTCCCGTGGCAACCCCAGGGGTGGATACCCTTGGAGGATTCCAAGGGTTCCTTGGGTCCAGAATGGAAACCTATATCGCGATTTAGGAGAACGCGTCATCAGTACAACGCCATGTATCGACAGTATCGTTGAACTGTCAAAATATAAGTTCTTAGAACTTAAAAGTTCGCATGTTACGATAAATAATGATAATAAATAACACGTTCACTTTTCTTTTGCTACATATTAAATGTTTAACAAATAACTCAACAATATGTTTTGATGGTCTTTTCACACATTTGTTATTACTATTTTTATCAATAGATGACATCGCAAGTATGTCTCCGGAGTCTCAATGAAAGTGCTCGATGAAGTTTCTTCCTAAACTTAAAAGGTCAATATCTTTCAATTTTGTGGTTCGACTTTAATGAAATAAGCGCTAAATGTTTCTCGGGAAGTCACTTAATGTACCTGGATTTTGAATCCAATCAGTGTTTTTGCGTGATGCTCCCATAAACGCACAAACATACAGATAAACAGACAAAAATAGCATAAAATTTAATGCAAAAATATTCAATGTACAGACACTGCAAGTCTACGATTTTAATATATAGATAGATTGTATTTTATAGGTTATTGAATGTCCGTATAAACAAAACCTTGACAGCATCACCACAAATATTTTTAAGAATTGCACGTCATAATTGAAATATTGCTAGCAATGCATTGCAGCCACACATCTCTGCCTGGATCAGTTACGTATGAGCAGCGTCCGCGTGTAGATCGTTGTGTCAGTATAATGTGGTGTTGCAGGCGCTGGCGGTGCGCCTGGGCTCGGCGGAGCGCGCGGCGGCCGGCATGGCGGCGCGCCTGCGCGAGCTGCTGCTGGGCGCGCGCGTGCTGTGCCGCGCGCTGCCTGCGCCCGCGCCCGCGTCGCCGCCCGCGCTGCCCAGCGTGGAGCTGTTCGTGCGCACCGGCCCGCAGAACATCCTCGCCTCCGTCAACAACGCCATCCTCATGGAGTACGATTACCTGCAGCAGTGCGTGTCGCATCCTACCGATCTCTACGAGTATTCCCGATTCGTTCGATCGAGATGGTTGCCGACGTTCGCTTTCCGTCTGCGAGCGCCAGCGTACTGTGCATGCCGCTCGAATGTTATTTTAATTGCTAAAAGCTTTCTGCAAGGGTTAATTGTAACTTGGTCACCATTGTACTTTGTCGTCTTAAAACATTTGTAAACTGATTGCAACTTTCAAAATCCTTGAAAAGAGTCAACAGCACTTGACTTCATAACATTATTCGGTTTAATTTCTCACTTATCAGTGGTGATACTCCACGACTTTAAGTAGTTACCAAGTTTCATATTAAGGTGGCTATATGATTGACATTATAGCCATCATAAGTCAACTCTTGTAAACAAATGATATACGTGGCCAAGGAGCGAAATGGATCCCCCTTTACTGTATTGATAATATTAATATTATATTATTATTCAATGTACTTATAGTCCAGGCAAATTATGGTTTAACCTCGGAATGAGAGATAGTCGGATATAAAGTTGTATAAATCTTTGTTTAGTCGCCTTAAAACTTGTCTCAAAACCTACTAGTTTATCCGCCGGGTGTCCGCGACTACAGATATTCTAAAGTTAAAGGTAAAAAAATCGTCTTTTTACACATTTTATTTTGCAAATATCTCGTTTCCTATGGGTTTTTCGCTGTTTGTATCTATGACCAATATTGTAGAAGATTAAATTCCCAAAAATTTTTGTCTCAGCTTTTTTATACGTTGAAACGTTTTCGAGATAGAGGGCGGATTGTCCAGTCATCATAATTAAAATTATTAGTTTATAGCTCTTGTATTTTTTTTTATTACCACTGTCTTACGTGTATGGAATGATAGGTTTTATCAAAAACATTAATTCAAAATTTTCATTTTTCTTTTTTTTATTTATTTAAGAAGTTATTAATATAAATTACATTAGAATTGAAATATAATTTAAGTGTTTTCCTTAACTATTCTATACCTACAGTGGTGGTAAGTGTTTAAATGAATTGATACTTAATCTTCTATCTATTCTGTCAACCAATATACAGAGTTGATACGACAGAGGGGCATTAAATTAAACTACGTATACTATACGTGTACAGTATTAATTCGATACGGTACAAAAACAAAAAGCGCCATAAATGAGAAAATATTTTTTTCAAACAAACTAAATAGCTTGCAAATCCGAATAAAACGCAACCACCCTTTGTAAAAAAAAAGACACTGACCTTAGATACCGCTAGGTAACAAAGCGGCAAAGTCGCGCGCGCGCCGGAGCGCGGTGTGCGGTATCTCGTGTGCTCGGTGGGGGCCGGGCCGGGGTGGCGGCCGGCGACTTAGGCCTCCGCTCGCACTGGCTTTTATGTTAGGTAACGTTTCGAAGTACGCCCACAAAAACAAACACACAAAATTTAAAAATTTTCGATGTGTCCTCCATTTACATTGATGCACAAATTATACCGACGGAGAATATTGTTATTTATTTTTCTAATTAGATCACTGTCCGTCGCTAAGCACTTTAATTTGTGAAATGCTAAAATAATCCTATTTTTTAACTCATCAATTGTATTTACCTCTGAGGCATACACTTCACCCTTAATGTACCCCCACAAAAAGAAATCCATGGGAGTGAGGTCCGGAGATACTAATACTAAATAATAATAATCCCAAGTTACGTGTCCTATCACCATAAAAAACAGTCAATCACAAAAAAAAACACAAATACTAAATAATAATAATCCCAAGTTACGTGTCCTCTCACAATAACAAAATAAAATCACAATTCTTTGCGCGCGAATTCCACAAACCCTACGTTCCGAAACGACAGCGTCGGCGTCACTGAGCAGGCCCCACTTACCGATCGCAAAAAAACAAGGATGCAACTAACTGACCTAGTTCTGTTTCTTTCAAATGCGCTACGTTCGTCGCTTTCGTAGTGAAAGTGCAAGTGTGTGTGTATTGATTGCTTCCTTGTTTGCATTGCCAATTTTTAGTGAATGTCCTTCGACATGCGTCAGAGCGGCAACAACGCATCGTAGATTCATCGTTGTAAGGTGCATGACCTATGCTTAGACGATATTCAGCTGTTAGAAAAGATACATCGTGTTCAAACCGTGCAAAAACTTTAAAAATCATTTGCGACTAAACTACTGCTCCTAATTAATTTATTTTTGGTACAGAGCTTGAAGATGGTACCTAGTATAGGCAGTTTCAAGGAAAGCCCCTCTGTCGTATTATAAAATTCTTTCGTGAACGGACAGTCAAAACACAGCCGAAACTGCTGGTCGTAGAAAGCTGATTTTTTGCATGTAGCTTCCGTCCACACACACTCCGTCGGGGAGCCCTTGGAGAGAAATTCCTACGAGAACGGGAAAAACGAGCAAAAGCTAGTACAAATAGAATCAGAAACTGACTGACTGATCAATCAACGCACAGCCAAAACTACTGATCGTAGAGAGCTGAAATATGGCATGTAGCTTCCTTACACTCCGTAGAGATGCACTAAGATATGATTTCTCTAATTTCCCACGGGAACGGGAAAAAACAGGGCATGCGCCGCGTACGAAGTCGCTGGCGAAAGCTATGTTCAAAATAGATATGTAAGTAAAATAATTATAAATATAATAGTTAATAAGACATGAAAATCATAAATATTTTTTTATCTATCAATTACTAATAAACTTAAATGGCGTATTTTTGACCGGGACTACCGGTTGACCTTAAATGATGCTCTGACCGCGCGCTCTCCGCCCTATATCTCGAAAACGATTCAACGTATAAATACAATTTGAGACAAAAGTTGTAGGAAATTTAATCTTCTACAATATTGATAATACATACGAACAGCGAAAAACCCATAGGAAACGAAATATTTGCAAAAAATGTGTAAAACATCGATTTTTTTACCTCTAAACTTGGAATTTCTGTAGACGCGGCCTCCCTACGATAAGCAGGTTTTGAGACAAGTTTCAGGGTGTCAAAATAAAGGTTTATTTATACAAGTTTATAGCCAACTATCTCTCATTCCGAGATTCTTGCCTAATTTTGACTACTTTGCCTGGACTATTAAGCGATGTCCCGAAACTCGAAACAAATATTCGGAAAAATAAAATTGTCATAAGGAAGTCATATCAATCAACACTTCTGTTTTCTCTGGCTTAAACTTTGAGTATATTAGCTATACCTATTCCGATCACTGATAATAAGTATTCGTTTTCCATTTCAGTGGCAGACTAAAGGATGACGAAAAGGACACCACGAACCATGTGGAGGCACTGCATAAGAAGAAGGAGCGCATCTTCCGCAGCCTGTCCCTGCAGGGCGACGAGCGAGCCGCGCCCGGCGCCGCGCTGCCCGCGCCCGCGCTGCCGGCGCCCGGCAAGTGCTTCGACGTCTACATCGCGATGGCGGCCAACCCCTGGAACTTTGTGGTAGGTAGCCTGGCCTACTGTACAACCTAACAAGTGACACTCGGCTAACATCGGCAACACTCGGCGACGAGCGAGCCGCGCCCGGCGCCGCGCTGCCCGCGCCCGCGCTGCCGGCGCCTGGCAAGTGCTTCGACGTCTACATCGCGATGGCGGCCAACCCCTGGAACTTTGTGGTAGGTAGCCTGGCCTACTGTACAACCTAACAAGTGACACTCGGCTAACATCGGCAACACTCGGCGACGAGCGAGCCGCGCCCGGCGCCGCGCTGCCCGCGCCCGCGCTGCCGGCGCCCGGCAAGTGCTTCGACGTCTACATCGCGATGGCGGCCAACCCCTGGAACTTTGTGGTAGGTAGCCTGGCCTACTGTACAACCTAACAAGTGACACTCGGCTAACATCGGCAACACTCGGCGACGAGCGAGCCGCGCCCGGCGCCGCGCTGCCCGCGCCCGCGCTGCCGGCGCCCGGCAAGTGCTTCGACGTCTACATCGCGATGGCGGCCAACCCCTGGAACTTTGTGGTAGGTAGCCTGGCCTACTGTACAACCTAACAAGTGACACTCGGCTAACATCGGCAACACTCGGCGACGAGCGAGCCGCGCCCGGCGCCGCGCTGCCCGCGCCCGCGCTGCCGGCGCCTGGCAAGTGCTTCGACGTCTACATCGCGATGGCGGCCAACCCCTGGAACTTTGTGGTAGGTAGCCTGGCCTACTGTACAACCTAACAAGTGACACTCGGCTAACATCGGCAACACTCGGCGACGAGCGAGCCGCGCCCGGCGCCGCGCTGCCCGCGCCCGCGCTGCCGGCACCTGGCAAGTGCTTCGACGTCTACATCGCGATGGCGGCCAACCCCTGGAACTTTGTGGTAGGTAGCCTGGCCTACTGTACAACCTAACAAGTGACACTCGGCTAACATCGGCAACACTCGGCGACGAGCGAGCCGCGCCCGGCGCCGCGCTGCCCGCGCCCGCGCTGCCGGCGCCTGGCAAGTGCTTCGACGTCTACATCGCGATGGCGGCCAACCCCTGGAACTTTGTGGTAGGTAGCCTGGCCTACTGTACAACCTAACAAGTGACACTCGGCTAACATCGGCAACACTCGGCGACGAGCGAGCCGCGCCCGGCGCCGCGCTGCCCGCGCCCGCGCTGCCGGCGCCTGGCAAGTGCTTCGACGTCTACATCGCGATGGCGGCCAACCCCTGGAACTTTGTGGTAGGTAGCCTGGCCTACTGTACAACCTAACAAGTGACACTCGGCTAACATCGGCAACACTCGGCGACGAGCGAGCCGCGCCCGGCGCCGCGCTGCCCGGGCCCGCGCTGCCGGCGCCTGGCAAGTGCTTCGACGTCTACATCGCGATGGCGGCCAACCCCTGGAACTTTGTGGTAGGTAGCCTGGCCTACTGTACAACCTAACAAGTGACACTCGGCTAACATCGGCAACACTCGGCGACGAGCGAGCCGCGCCCGGCGCCGCGCTGCCCGCGCCCGCGCTGCCGGCGCCTGGCAAGTGCTTCGACGTCTACATCGCGATGGCGGCCAACCCCTGGAACTTTGTGGTAGGTAGCCTGGCCTACTGTACAACCTAACAAGTGACACTCGGCTAACATCGGCAACACTCGGCGACGAGCGAGCCGCGCCCGGCGCCGCGCTGCCCGCGCCCGCGCTGCCGGCACCTGGCAAGTGCTTCGACGTCTACATCGCGATGGCGGCCAACCCCTGGAACTTTGTGGTAGGTAGCCTGGCCTACTGTACAACCTAACAAGTGACACTCGGCTAACATCGGCAACACTCGGCGACGAGCGAGCCGCGCCCGGCGCCGCGCTGCCCGCGCCCGCGCTGCCGGCGCCTGGCAAGTGCTTCGACGTCTACATCGCGATGGCGGCCAACCCCTGGAACTTTGTGGTAGGTAGCCTGGCCTACTGTACAACCTAACAAGTGACGCCGCCGGAAATGGGGGCCGAAATCCCACCGGCTGTCGAGAACCAATCCCAGGTACTTCATGGTGGACTCGACAGCGATACGGGCCCCCCCAACAACTATGTGTGATCCCGCTGGCGGCGCCTGCCGGGGGCCATGAAAGGCTATGGCCTCCGACTTGTTGAGGGCCACCTCCAGACATGGCGCCGTATGCGGCTCACCACTTGTGAGACCGCGGCCGTCGCCAGCAACGCTGCCTCCCTGTACGAGCTCCCCCGGGCAGTGACCAGCGTGTCGTCAGCGTAACACGTCAGGTCCACTCCCGGCGGGAGCTCGCCCCTCAGTACCCAGTCGTAACCGATGTTCCACAGGGGTGGGCCCAAGACCGAGCCCTGCGGAACACCGCACGACATGGGGTGCTGGTGTCTGCCATCACGTCCCAGATAGGTGACACACCGGTCCGTCAAATAAGCCCCAATGACGCGGCGGAGTAGGTAGGCACTCGATGATAGCGCAGTGCCTCCCGAATACAACTCCAGGGCAGGGTGTTGAAGGCGTTGGAGATGTCTAAGGACACCGCCAACATCACCCCGCCCCGGGACACTGCTTCCTCCGCCAGGACTCTCACTCGCGATATTGCCGTGATAGTGGAGCGCCCATGCCGAAACCCGAACTGGCATTCGGCCAGGTCCGGCCCCTCTCCGCACAAGTGGCCGACGAGGCGGGCGGCGATTATCCGCTCGAACAACTTTCCCACCTCGTCCAGCAGCACTATGGGCCGGTACGCGGACGGCGAGTCCGCAGGGCGCCCCGCCTTTCTGAGCAGGACCAAACGACCTGATTTCCACTGAACGGGAAACTGGCCCTGCTCCAGGCACGCTGAGTAGAGTCCCCTCAGTTGGGGCTCCAGCTCCTTCAGAGCGAGAGCCAACACGCAGCCGTGAATCCCATCGGGCCCCGGGGCAGTGTTTTTCGCCCGGAGCCGCATCACGGCCGCCCTCAACTCTGCTTCTGTCACCTCTGGGACGCTGGCGTTCTCTTCAGGCTCTGCGGCTGTAGGCAGAACCATCGGCGGCGGAGTATGCTCCGCTCGTGCCGGGAAGAGGGCTGCGACCACGTCCTCCAGCAGCTCAGGCTGACTGAGATAAAGTCTACGATGGAGCGAGCTTACCCAGAAGGAGCCGCCTGCGCACTCTAACTAAAAATTAAATCATTCGCAAGCCATGCCAGTCGGGCTCAATAGGGAATATTCATGATTTTTTTTTATCATGTATACAGTTTATTTTAAAATATACAAAAATATATAAACAAAATTGCTCGAAAAATACGAGACATAATTATTTGAAACAAATATTTCTGTTTCTCTCGCTTGTACAGCTTATGCGATATGAACTTTGATATCAAAGTTCATATCGGACCGCTCTTTCTAATTGAAATCTTTGAGGCTTTATAACTTTATCGCTGATGAAGGTATTTAAAAAATAATTTCATGATTGTTTACTAGAGCTAATAAGTATTTTATTTTTAAAATAAAAAAAGTCGCATGCTTATTCCCTATTCACTATAATTATTACGTCCTGCCGGGAAATATCGTTGTGTTACCAGAACTTGTTTGTTGTATAGTTACTAGTGAAATTTATCCGATTGTGTTGTTCATTACAGGTTCAACCAAATAGTACGCGACATACTCTTCAAACGATGATGGCGACGTTACAGACAGAATGTCCAAAACTGTCAGAGTCAGATGCACCCATCAATCCATCTACTGGAGAACTATTCGCAGTGTACTACGAAAAAGATTCATCGTGGTACAGGTACGCACCTTATTAAAAATATTTCCTTGAATACAATTAAAAACAGAAAAGGAATGCCCTTCGGTAATTCGTTAGCCCTCCACGAAACAAAACAACGTCAAAAGGTAAGACTTCCCAATCAAAGCTTTCAGTTTTGTACTGCCTCACATTATAGTAGTGCACCTAAGCTCATTGAAGTCATCTCTCTCTTTGTCGAATTAATAACTCTGGTTGCATCTCGATCTTAGTCAGTCAAAATGTTTGAAAAGGTTTTTTGATAAAATAAAATAGGTACTTAAGTGTGTACTTCCATACCCACACTCTAGACGCCCGTTCCTATTTCACGGAGAACACTGGTTGCTGAAGCGCGTTTTTTTTTTGGGCGATTGTTTCAAATAGCAACGCCATAAAAAAAAAAATAAGATACTCCTTTGGACCACCACATTTGGTATATTTTGCATTGACAGCTGTCCGTTTTTTTTTTTCGTAGAGTGACAGTTGCTGGGACTGTTTCATCAGAGATGGTTTCGGTTTATTTTTGCGACTATGGAGATTTGGCGTTATTTGCCACTAAAGCGTTGCGGCCTATACCTGCGGCCGCCCCCTTAGCACGCTCGTTACCACCTCAAGCTATTAAAGCTCGATTATATGGTAAGGATTAAATATTTTGCGTACTATTTTGAATTCAATTTAATAAGTTCAAGCCGCGGCTCATTTTAATTTTAAAATAATTAAATTCCCCCATGGTTTCACTTTAAATTTCGTTTTAACAGTTACTAAAATCTCGTGTTTCTTTTTCTTACATCAGCACCGTCACATAATAATATGTTTCAGTTGTACAATATGGCCTGATATTTTATTTTCAGATGTTTGGCCTTTGCACCAGGACTGGACTGTAGAAGACTGTATTAGGTTTCAGGAATTATGTGTAGAGCAGCAGTTTGTGGGAATTTGTAAAGATGTTGGGAAGGATCCACTAAATCCAAGTGAGCCTTTATTAACGCTTGACATCATTGATACGTCCACGGATGAAGATGTATATTTAAACAAACAATTAGTTGCTGAAGGTAGAGCTCGTCTCTCATCTACTTCTTAACTTATATTATACTTCATAAAGACGTTAAGTTTGCCAAATTACAAGGTGTAACAGATTACTCTTTTAGATACTATTCACTGTTAATTTCGTTATTATGAGAGAGGATAACAGACTGAGTTACGAAATCAGCAAGATGCCGTTTAACAGTCCCAGCTTAATATACTCACGACGTTTTCACAAATAAAAGTACTGCTAATCGTTATTTAAAAGAGCCCATCCAGAATTTGTGGCGTACTTATATATTATCCTGTCGCCGCGGTCATTATGCGAATTTTGTTATTTTTGCTACATCTTTAAGATTTATTTTATAAAACTGTTTTTGTTGGAATTGTTATATAAAAATTGTTTGTTAAAATGTAGTAGACGGTTGAGCAATTTTTAATACGACGATATTTTCGTAGTATGCTCGTATGACACTGATATTATTAACACGGTTAGTAATGGAACCAAAACTTTTCAAGTAATAAATTTTCTAGTACATTCCTTTTTCATTGAGCGTCTGAATATGTCAGTTTTTAAACTATCGTTGTCATTCATGAGGAAGACCAGTAAGAATGTATAGAGCCCAGCCTATTAACGTAACTTATAGCGATATATCGTTGGAAAGGTCATTTTATATTCTACAACTGTCATTATGGCAGCATGTATCAAGTAGCTGTGGGGAAAAGTTAGCCAAAAAATTAACAATGTAGTGGAAACAATTAATATAAAACAATGTTTCTAATTCTTTACATAGTATAAAACATAACCGCTTTTATCTTTTAAACTACGCAACGGATTTTAATGATTATCAATAGACAGAGTGATTCTATAGATTAAGTGATGATTCAATAGATTTTGATTTATAATTCCTCACGAAATTCCTACGAAAACGGAAACATGGGGTATGCGCGTACGAAGTCGCGGGCAAAAGCTAGGTACAAAAATACATAAAACGTAGTAAAAGGCAACTTGTGACTGAAGTATAACACCTTTAGGGCTTCCGTAAAACAGGAAATGGGAAAGAGCTTTAAATATTCAGCAAGTAGGTACTAAGATATAAAAATTCCGACCATTTTACACTGTCTTAAGTCTAAAGGATAGGCCTCAAGCTTTTAAAAAAATGTTATAGGTGTTTAAATATTTTTTTTATGTTTTATATTCTTAGTTCATTAAAAGCTAGTTTAAAAAAAAAAACGATTTTTACCTCATTCACCAGTCGCCTTTTATGTTTTATTGTGTATTTAAGACGTTTAAAATTCATTGTTATATCTATTATGTTCATTATATTATTTATTTTTACTTGACTATAACTCTTTTCCCCACAGCGATTCGTAGTATTAATTGTAGAGATAAAAGAAAACTTTCCAGGGACACATAGCTTAACGTTATTGGTCATTAGACTGAATTGCCGGTCCACCTTTGGTTTGGTGGTTTTCATTCAGTGACTTATCTATTCCATTATGGATTCACAAAAAATGCTTGACGACCGCAACAAGCTTTGCTGCTTTAAAGTACTCTTTAAACTTTCTGGTCGCTCTAAAGTAACAGTTAATTTTTAACCCTTAATTATTCAGATTATTTAGAGCATTCCTTTTTTATTCTAATATTACAAAGAGGTAAAGTTTGTGAGGTTGTCGGGGCTAATCTCTGGATCTACAGAACCGATTTTGTGAATTCTTACCAATAGAAAGCCACGATATTTGTGAGTATCGTAGCAGCTAATAGTGTCGTAGCCACAGTATGCACACAATTATTATTACATGGCTATAGTTTTTTTATGTTTTTGTCGCAGGATAATAGAAAATAAGAAATTGTTTTCAAAGAAAACAAATCTAATGGAACCACTTATACATTTGTATTTCTGCATACCGACCCAGTTCAAAAAAAAAAAAAAACCCAGTCACATTAATTTGCAGTGGTGTACTTACTACACAGAAGATGAATTAGGTTTTTTATTGTTTTAATAATACAAACTAACGTACTAAAAAAATTGCCAAAAAGCTCGCTTCAAAATTGGAAAAAATTGTCACCATCATCGCTAATGTAGCTAAAAAATTCCAAAGAGTACCAGATAGGTACTACGGCAACATACCTAATCTTCAGTATATTCTCGCAATATATCTTCAGGATGATTCACATTGCGCCGTGCACGGGCTGGGGTAGATTGTGGACGAGACACAGTCAAAATATCTTGTATTTTGACACAAGCTCTTTTGATGTTACTTTGAAAGAATTTGTAGAGATTGTTCAAGTTATGTAAGCATTCAACGCTTTGATCGTTTCCATCTTTATGAAAAAACCCGACATTAATCTTATAATAATGTTTTGCACATTTAAAAATCTGAAAGCGAAACAATTAGCCGGTAAATCGGAAGTTTGGCATTGTATGTCCGATAGGAAATAAATAGTTGCGGGTTTTCACATCTACTCTACTCTAGACAATAGACAGATAAAGCTCGGTTTCTGTATGAGAAGTAAATATAATTGTTGGTTGAAACTAAAACGAAACAGTTGAAAATAAACTAAGAATATTTTGTTATACCTTGAAACATACTCATGTGTAATGTAGGTATTTTGTTAGCAAAATGTCTACTCAACATCATGTTTTAAATAGAGCATATAAATTAATCTTAAAAAAAGACAGCGAGACAATCGTACAGTAATTTGAGAAAAGTATAGCTATAAGGACAATCTTTTTACAAGTGAATATTTCCAAACAGCTCTTTGATTATTCAGTATAGCCATTCAATATGTTACTCATGCACGATTCCTATAATTGTAAGTTTGATAGCAGCAGGCAAAATTTGATTAATGTTTAAATAAGTATATTGTACACAATCGATTTGATTATTAATTCAATAATGTAGGTGTCACCAGATAATAGCAAACTCCGTAAGATTATATAATAACTTGAGAGGTTGTAAACTTTCGATAAATGGTCAACTGAATATTCAAAATACTTTTTACGCATTAAAATTTGAGTCTATATCTATAATGTCTCGAAGTCATTTCGAGAAATAGTGGACTGGCATAAAATGGCGACAGACACAGTGGCAGAGACAATCAGAGCACAGGTCTACATATTGTTCATATTGTTTATTCGTTTTCGTGTGATAGTAAACCTGGAAATAAGGCTTTCATTGGTCTGTTCAGATGTGAGCTCACATGTACGCCATAGAGTACGAATTGAAAGGAGTAATTTTTAATTTTAGCGAAAAGCTCATGAAGAAACTTGACAGACAGACGGACGGACAACAAAGTGATCCTATAAGGGTTCAGTTTTATACTTTTGAGGTACGGAACACTAAAAACGAGATTGTTTCGATCGTAACCATTAAAGACTAATGAGGGGCTTAATTTCCAATCGTAGCTATCACAAAACAGATAAATTGCAGGCCACAGTGCTGATTGGTCGCCAGTTTCTGTCAGTCCACAATTTCTCAGAACTGCATGTAGCTATTATAGATTACAAAATATCAATTCGTGTAATTGTAGAGCAAATGTTCATTTGACAATATATCGAGAGTTTACAATCTCTCATGATATTTTGTAATCTTATGTAGTTAGCAATTATCCGATAACATAAGTATCCAACTTATGTAGGTACCATGACATTTCCTGCTTGATATTTATTTTATCTTTGTGAAGTAGTTTGAATTGCAATATTTTAAGGAAAAAAAAATGGTCACCCTTATTTATATGTACTTATGTGAAATAGTAATATTACTACTATAATACCTACATAGGATATGATCAATATTGTAGTGTCTTATTACTTAAACTACATTATAATCGATTCCAGCTTAACCGCATTCAAGCATTGAACCAATGTACATGCACATGCAAAATAAACATGTAATCTCATGTGTGTTTATTATTTCTTATTCTACCCCTGTCAAGGTCCAGCGAACAACAGGCGAAGCGTAGCGGCTTGCTCTTAAAGACGAGACTTAAATCTACTTTTAAAACGCGTTCAAGAGATCGGATAAGTATCTACCGTAATCGGGGGACTCCCGGCAGTTAAGATTTTAAAGTTAAATTTATAAAATAACCAGTCAAGAGTGAGTCCGACTCGCGCACCGAGGGTTTCGGATCATTATATAGGAAAAACGTTGAGAGTTTTAACACTGCGGAGTATATTGCTTTTTAAGATCAGCGCCATCTCTTGATCGATAGTGGTACTTGTGTGATTTTTGTTGATGATTTCTGTAAGAGACATCTTTTTATTTTTCCTGTAATCTTTACATAAACTTTATCACATAGAATAATTTCAGATTTTTCTCTATGCAATCTTAGGAGATAAAGTGGAAATGATCAATTTTTTTTTTTATTTGTTTTCGAAAGTCGAAAACCAAGCGGCTTAAAAAAATGTTTAAGAATGTGCAAATACATAGTCCTCTTTCATAATAATTATGTCACCCCACATGCCCTAGTAGTAGAGTCTGTCAAGCGAGTCGTTACCCATGAAAAAGGCGGCAAATTTAAAAATCTTACAGGTGTCAACAGTGATATACAGTACCCGGCGATAAATATTGCACATCGACCTTTTGAAAGAGACAATCGGCTAATTTCGGCTTCGTAGAGCGTTATCTCTGTCGCATGAAATACAAACAGTCCGGTATACAGAGTTGATACGACAGAGGGGCATTAAATTAAACTACGTATATTATACGTTTTCAGTATTAATTCGATACGGTACAAAAACAAAAAGCGCCATAAATGAGGAAAAAATTTTTTCAAACAAACTAAATAGCTTGCAAATCCGAATAAAACGCAACCACCCTTTGTAAAAAAATGACACTGACCTTAGATACCGCTAGGTAACAAAGCGGCAACGTCGCGCGCGCGCCGGAGCGCCGTGTGCGGTATCTCGTGTGCTCGGTGGGGGGCGGGGTGGCGGCCGGCGACTTAGGCCTCCGCTCGCACTGGCTTTTATGTTAGGTAACGTTTCGAAGTACGCGCACAAAAACAAACACACTAAATTTTTTAATTTTCGATGTGTCCTCCATTCACATTGATGCACAAATTATACCGACGGAGAATATTGTTATTTATTTTTCTAATTAGATCACTGTCCGTCGCTTAGCACTTTAATTTGATAAATGCTAAAATAATCCTATTTTTTAACTCATCAATTGTATTTACCTCTGAGGCATCTACTTAATGTACCCCCACAAAAAGAAATCCATGGGAGTGAGGTCCGGAGATACTAATTCTAAATAATAATAATCCCAAGTTACGTGTCCTATCACCATAAAAAACAGTCAAACACATAAAAAAACACTAATCATCTGCCTAGCCTTTTCCCAACTATATTGGGGTCGGCTTCCAGTCAAACCGGATTCAGCTGAATACCAGTGTTTTACGTGGAGCGGCTGCCTACCAGACCTCCACAACCCATTAACTGGGTAACAAGGTACTTCTTGGCAAGACTGGAGTCAGATTTACTGGCTTCTGACAATCCGTAACGACTGCCAAAGATCTGCAAATGACAGCCGGGACCAACAACTTAACGTGCTTTCCGAGGCACGGAGGAAATTCGGCATGTTAAGATGGTCACCCATCCACAGACCAACCTTGGCAAGCGTTGCTTAACCTTAAAGATCGACCCGTGCGGCTGTTTTTATTTAGCCACGAGCTCCTCATAAAAAACACTAATACTAAATAATAATAATCCCAAGTTACGTGTCCTCTCACAATAAAAGAAAGAAATACTGTCTTATACTTATTTAGTGTCCTATTCCTATCACAATAACAAAATAAAATCACAATTGTTTGCGCGCGAATTCCACAAACCGTACGTTCCGAAAAGATAGCGTCGGCGCACTGAATAGAGGCCCCACTTACCGATCGCAAAAAACAAGGATGCAACAAACTGACCTATTTCTGTTTCTTTCAAACGCGCTACGTGTGTCGCTTTCGTAGTGAAAGTGCAAGTGTGTGTGTATTGATTGCTTCCTTGTTTGCATTGCCAATTTTTAGTGAATGTCCTTCGACATGCGTCAGAGCGGCAACAACGCATCGTAGATTTATCGTTGTAAGGTGTATGGCCTATGCTTAGACGATAATCAGCTGTTAGAAAAGACATCGTGTTCAAACGGTGCAAAAACTTTAAAAATTATTTGCGACTAAACTACTGCTCGTATTTAATTTACGAGGGGGCGTTTTTAAGTTCGCGGAATGGAGGGCAAGGAGTGAAAATAAAAATATTAAATTATTTTTCTTTTTCAATATATTCACCTGCTACCCTAATACATTTTTCAGATCTTTCAATTAGCTTATGTATACCTTCATAAAAAAATGTTTTGTCTTTGTCCGAAAAATAAGCTGAAACCGCGTCCTTCACTTCTTCATCAGTTGAAAATTTCTTTCCACGAAGTTCTTTTTTCAGATTTGGAAAGAGGTAATAATCACTGGGAGCCAGGTCTGGGCTGTAGGGTGGATGGTCTAAAATATCGAAGCCCACCTTATGCAGGGCAGCCAACGCAACACGGCTCTTGTGAACAGGCGCGTTGTCGTGAAGAAGAAGGACACCTTTGGTCAATTTTCCCCTCCTTTTTTCTTTAATACTTTCTTTCAACCTCTCGAGGATAGAAGCATAGTATTCTCCGGTTATAGAAACGCCTTTATCTTTATAATCGGTCAACAGAATCCCTTCCGAATCCCAAAACACTGTTGCCATGATTTTCCCAGCCGATTGTGACACTTTAAACTTCTTGGGTGGTGGTGTACCTTTTTTGTGCCACTGCATAGAGTCCTGTTTTGACTCAGGCTCATAATGATGAATCCAAGTTTCATCTCCAGTAACAATTCGACTCAATAGTCCATCCTTATCTTCGTTACAGAGGTCCAAAAACGTGCGAGAACTCTCCACGCGGCGTTGTTTCTGAGGCGGCGTGAGCATTCTTGGCACCCATCTTGCACTGACCTTTGTCATGCCAAGATGATCGTGTGGAATTTTGAAAATTGTTGTATCCGATACTCCAACCATTTCTGCAAGCTGTTTTTTCTTTAGTCTGGCATCTTCCAATATTATTTTTTCGACATTTTTAATGATTTCCGGAGTAGTCACCTCGATCGCCCGTCCGGGCCGCGGGTCGTCTTCAAGTGAGGTCCTGCCTTGTTTAAAAAGACAATGCCACTTGTAAACCATGGTTTTACCCGGGCAAGAGTCCCCGTAAACGGATTCCATCTCTTCCAGTATGTTTTGAACTGACTTTCCTTGCTTGGTAAGGAACTTTATTACGGCACGGTACTCGATTTTTTCCATAATGCACACTTTCTTCCCGATTGAGTTGTTTGCTTGACGATAGTTCAAAGACTAATGACCCAATTAAGACAAAACCTGGTATTTATACTAATATTGAGTGGCTGAAGTCGTGGCCACCTCGATAATGACCTATTTTTATCATCTACCCTCCCATTCCGCGAACTTAAAAACGCACCCTCGTATTTTTGGTACAGAGCTTGAAAATGGTACCTAGTATAGGCAGTTTAAAGGAAAGCCCCTCTGTCGTATCAACGTTGTATATTAGGAACTGTTAAAACAATTATGATTTGCTTCTTTTGATAATTCTTTTTATTCTTTGTATAAAATACACCAATTTTTCTATAAGCTTTTTGGCTTTAGGTTGGGGTAAACTAAAATAAAAAAAAACATGTTCACATTATGTTAACGTATTTAAATATTTGGAAAATTACAGCTGTAGTGTACATAATAAACACCATTATACCTATTGTTAGAATGACACATTGTAATAAAAATAATAATAATTCTAATTCTTAATTACTTCCATTTCACTACCTGTGCTCTCAAAGAGTCAAAATCACTGTCACTGTCGGCCGTTTTATCACTACTCTATCAGCGTAATTGTCTTTCTCACATTTGATTGCATGATCGCAAACCTTTTTCCACCCTTCTACCCCGATCATGTTTTTACTGTAGTTAAATTCATACCCACATTTCTAGAGGCTACATAGTCTTTCAGTTGAGACCATATATTTTTCATTTGGATTAAAATCCGGATGATATATCGCAACACAGTGTACCCATGTTCGGCAAGTACTTTGTCCACGGAAAACTCTGTATACCTCTCCTTGTGCTGACATATAATAAGCGTAAATCTGGGTTTTTGTTAATTTTGGATCAACTGGAATTTCGTGTCTGTTTAACCCACAGAAATATTCTTATATCTATGATTTAACCAGTTGATCATTTCCTGTTTAGTGGTGTTTGAGTTGGGGGGTCTTTTAACATATTTGTTGCGTTGTCGATAATTAGAACAGAATCACTGGGTATATATATATATTTGGGATTAATTGATTAACCAGCCATTTTTCGTAGTTATCGTTATTCATTTTATTGCATAGAGCAACACAGGCCACCGGCGAACCGGAGGGGAGCAGCCATATGCAGGTCACTAGACTAAATCTAGTTGCGTAACGGAATCGACGTCGTAAAAAAATGCCGAATTGTTCTGTATTTTGCTGCAAAAAGAGATCTGCCACGTCAAGTCTACAAAAAGATGGCATTACCTTTCATATGTAAGTAATTTTTAATCACATTATTGCTATTTACTTCTTTTAAATTAAAAAATCTGCAATATTATCAATCGTGTTGTTCGGATTTGTTTACCAACAAAGGCCGCACGTTTTCGTTCAATCGAACGATCGATCGTACGACAGATCCGAGTCTTTTTCCTAGAAGTCGCTGTCGCCGAGCGGTAGTGATGTTGCCGATTTGTTTGTAGATACCTAGTTATCGATGAAAATGGAATTTTTGAGATTAGGTTTTCTGATTTAAATACCCATCATATTGTGGGCTTTATTTTTTTATTTATAGTTGTATACATAAATTAAATATAATACAATACTTACGCGTATTAGCACATTTTATTAAAATTAGTCAACTAAAATGTATTTTTTTTTAGGTTTCCTAAAGATCCAAATTTAAAGGATACATGGAAGGCATTTTGTAATAACAGACCAACCTGGATTCCCACGAGAAATAGTGTCATTTGCTCAAACCACATTTTGTAATAACAGACCAACCTGGATTCCCACGAGAAATAGTGTCATTTGCTCAAACCATTTTAAGTCTTCTGACTTTCAAGTGTTGGTGAACAATAGACGGAGATTAGTTGATGGCGCCAAACCAACTCTGACGCAGACCTGTATTTGTTCCGTAAGTTTTATTTAATCATGGACGAGGTAAACGAGCGTACATTCCACATGATTTGATTAGTTTTTTTTTTACGGTGGGTAAAATCATCAAACAGGGGATCATGTTTGATGATTTTACCCACCGTACACCGTACCACCGCCCTTGAGTGGAGCGAGAGGGTATGTCAGACTCTTACGAACTAAACAACCCACCCCGTTCGTTGCCTTTAATACCAGGACCGAGCCTTCTTTTCGAAAGCGGACCTCAATCCCTAGTAATGATTTACTTAGTTGAACTTATTCATAGTGAAATGAAGCGTAGATTTTTACAATTAAAGATATTAAATCTAATTTTCCAGAACCATCAACAAACATTCAATATGCCAGATGAGAGACTATCATCTTATGATGCCATTAATGACACTCGTACTGTTCCTAATTCATTGACATCTCCGTGTAGATCGTCAACTCCTCAAAATGTGAGTTGGTTTTAAATCGTTTATTGTAGAATCGCATATTGATAAAATGGTCATTTCCACTATTTTACTATTGAGATTAAGTAAGCTATGTAAAAATATGATAAGAGCATATTTATTTATTTGTTTTTCAGGCCCAATCAGAGGAAACATCTAAAAAATCTACTTCGGTTCCCACTACTGCACTTACTCCACGAAAAAGAAAAATGCAGCAACAATTAGATTATCAGAAAAAAAAAATTAAAAGGCTACAAGCTAAAAATCTTTTCTTAAAGAAAAAAGTTGCTGGGCTAGAAGAAATTCTTCAGAGTCTGGATGAAAAAGCTTTGATAGATAAAGAGGAAAGGATGGTCCTGGAGAAAATTGGCGTTGAAGAAGCTGAGCTTATTAAGCGTCAACTAAAGAAGTGTAAAAGTGGGAAAATCTCACGAGCTAAGTATTCACCAGAACTGAGGTGCTTTGCTCTAACTCTCAACTTTTATTCCCCCAAAGCTTACAAATATGTTCGTAAAACGTTTGGGACGTGTTTACCTGCTCCACGTACTTTAACAAAATGGTATAGTAATATTGATGGACGGCCCGGTTTTACCAAGGAAGCCTTGGCGGCTTTAAAATATAAAGCCGATGCCAATCCACATAGTAAAATTTACTGTACTTTGGTTTTCGACGAAATGAAAATAAAGACACAATCACATGACAATCCAAGCGGTGACAGACGATTTGGGTATATTGATTATAGTTTCGATTTTATAACTGATAATACAGAAGAAGCAACAGATGTCTTAGTATTTCTATTAGTAGGCATTAATACTCCATGGAAAGTCCCAATTGGATATTTTTTAGTAAAAGGTACAAGTACTAAGTTAAAAGCTCAACTTGTTACTAAAGCATTTGAATTAGTACATGAAACTGGAATAGAAATAAAAGCGTTAACGTGTGACGGCGCAAAGGCAAATTTAGCAATGGCTACAGAACTGGGTTGCTGCTTAGTTGCAAATAAATTGCAAACTACCATATTAGATCCTACAACGGGACAACGGGTTTACTTTTTTTTAGATCCAAGTCACATGTTAAAATTAATTCGAAACACTTTTTGTGACTACAAATGTTTTTACGATGATAATGAAAATAAAATTCAATGGTCATTTGTGAAAGCGTTACATAAAATCCAGGAAGATGAGTTATTTTATATGGCTAATAAGTTAAAAGCTAATCACATTTACTATAAAACGAAAATAATGAATGTTCGCCTTGCAGCACAATTGTTCAGCGCAAGTGTTGCTGATGCACTTGTGTTTTGCGAACAAGAATTAGATTTGCCAGAGTTTAATGGAGCAACCGCAACTTCGAAATTTATTTCACTGATAAACGATATTTTTGATATTTTGGATTCCCGGTCACGTCAAATTGGATATAAAAGAGCATTAAACTTGGAAAACTTTGACAAAGCTTTTAAAAAAATGGACGAAGCTCAAAAGATTTTGCTGAGTTTATCAACTTTTGTAAAAAACCGTAACGGGGAGTCGCGTAAAATGAAATTAGTAGATTCTCCAAGATACACAGGTTTTTTGGGAATTTTGATCTGTATTGAAAGTACCAAAGCTATCTTTCATGATTTAATACAAAGCCAACAAAATGGCCTCAAATATATGCCACTACACAGAATAAGCCAAGATCATATCGAACTTTTTTTTTCCATAGTAAGGAGTCATGGTGGTTATTGCGATAATCCCTCAAGCTCCCAGTTTGAAGCGATTTATAAAAAAATTCTTGTTAATACAGAAATAACACAAACGGGAAACGGAACGAACTGCATTCCGTTGGAAAAAATTACTATACTAAATTGCACATCTGCACTTGACAAAATTAATGCTTCAACCGTACGACAATACAATAGCAATGACGCTACTGACGAAGTCAATTTTACCAATTTTATTGACGATTTAGTCGATGAGATTGAAGCTCTAACTTTTTTATCCCCGTTTGCGGAAAAAGTTGTGGAGTATATAGCTGGATATGTTATATTCTCGACAAAAAAAAATAATTAAATGCGATACGTGCATTAAAGGTTTGCTTGGGCCGCTTGATGAAAAAAGTTTAATTCACCAAAAAAGCAAAGGAAAGTTACTTTATGCCTCAAAAGAGGTGATACTTTTATGCCGGATTTGTGAAAAAGAAATAAGAAGACATTTAAGTGCCGACAATAAAGCTACACGATCTTGTACCACACATGAAGTCGTGACACGCTCTTTGAAAAAGTTTATTGGCAAAGACTTAATTACCCTCAATTAGTTATCATTCACACGAAAACGATTTTACAAATCATAACTTGGAACTAGCAAGATTAATCATGCAAAAATATGCTGATACACGAATTTCTTTATGTATTCGTCATATTTATAGAAAACTAATACATTTTAAAAACCAGTGATAGTTCTGTAACAGTACCTATTTTTAATCGCTGGTTTTTATAATGGATTAGCTTAAACTTTTTCCGTCCTATTACAAAAAAAAAATTCGTTAGTCCTAGGTTTAGGACTTATTTGCCTAGCAACGCTTTTGTTTATGTCAATTATTAAGATTATATTTCAATATTTAATACAAAATCCATGTATTTAAAATATTTATATATTCAAATTATTTCAAATCTTCCAGATCCGTCAAGTCAATCATATTAATCTTAATTTGAGACTTGAATCTTTTTTTAAAGAAAATTTCACTAAGGATATACCAACCTTTGAATTTAAGCGTTTCACAATCGATACAATTCAGAAAACCTTTAAGTCTCAACATAAAAAACACTAAGGACTTATGGGGTATATCCGTTATGGTTCTTGGAGACATTATTGATACAATTGCTCCAGTCCTAACAGGCATATTTAATCAATGTTTAGCCAGTGGTACGTTCCGTGATCAAGTGAAACTTAGTAAAGTAATACCAATTTTCAAATCAGGTAGTAAGAGTGATCTCTCTAATTATAGACATGTATCTGTGCTTTTTAAAGATTATTCTGTAATACTATCATAATGTAGTAGTTAATACCTAAACTGAAATAAACGTATCTTGTGATTGTAAATGTTTTTTTTTTTGCATTTAGCCATTTCCTCGCTGAGGTGGGATGAAAAGTTACGTATTGAACTCGAGTGCAAAGATTTTTCACTTTGTGCTCTTTTGATTCTCTCGCTAACGCTCAGGATTCTAATTTTTGAATCCTTCGCTTGCTCAGTCATCAAAATTGAGCACGCGGTTAAAAAGCAACTTTACAGGTTTGTGTAAAAAAATACCATTATTATTATCATATTCATTTTAAAATGTATAAAAAAAAATTAACGTTAATTTTATTAGTTTTTGACATTCTCGGGTCCCTAGAGACCCGGTCCTTTGGTAGGCGTACGAGGGGCCGATGCCAACTCGCAGAGGCCTCTTTAGACATTTCAAATGGAATGGGACACCAACCGACGATTATCCCTGTATGCACTGTGAAAGTATACCCAAGGACAATCCCCGGTTGGAGCAAAACTATTGCAAAATATGGAAACAAAAGATGAAACGCTATGGGTTTGGCTGGTTTAGTGGACTAATAATCGTTTACTATGGAAGAACTATTGGCCCCTGCCTGACCATTGACAATTAAAACGGTTTTAAAATAGCAGGGGGTGACTTGCACACTCAATAAATGGGCCCCCCGATAAGGGTCGCTAGCACAAAGTGACGTAGCGCCAAGGGGGCAACATATCCTGAGGTGCTAGAGGAGTGGAGAGGTATACCACGGCTATCAGGACAATCCCGGAAGTACGGTCAAGATCCCTACCAGCACCTTACTGGATTATACGTCCTTCTCCCGAGCACGTTTACTCTTGCGAATCTCCACTCAGACCGGCCGATTAAGGCTAGAAAGAGGTGGGAGCTCTGTTCCTCGTCAGTGTTCACTCCGGCCAGCCAATAAAGGCAAGCCGGAGATGAGGAACAAGAATTCTCCCTGGAGATCAGGTCCGTGGGGTCGCTAGTGCCCAACAGTTCGTTATTAGTTTTATGATTATTGTGATACATAATAAATAAAGTCTATCATAATAATATCTACTTTTGAATAACTTATTAAACCTAATTTCCTTAACCGATTTCTTGAATTTATCGATAATGCGTATCGACAGTTGTTACAGCTATGGCTGCAAGGAGTTGTCAGTGTAGTTGCATCATATTATTATACTGTTATGACACGATTTATTCAATGTGTGTGTGAAATTGTTAGTGTATTTTGTAATTGTTATGGTGTGAGTTTCGTAGTGACAGACAACTGTTTTTGTGTGAGAATTTGAGAATGTGTGATTTCCCCCCGCGAAAAATGACAGACATATTTGTATCGGTAAAAAACGCAATGGCTACTCCCCTCCGGTTCGCCGGTGGCCTGTGTTGCTCTATGTTTTATTGTGATAGTCCCCTGTAGTGTCCGTGGATTTATACGTTAAAAAGGCACCGGGTGCAAAGCCTTTTTCATATCCCGCATGAACTATTATCAAACGTTGACCTTTTTATATTGGCATTTTTACTCGTTTTTTCTTATCATCACTCCAAGATTTCCCTTTAGTGTGGGATGTATGTATGTAAGACTCATCCATGTAGATGATATTTTTCCTGATTCGCGAAATTTGCGTATTTTATCGAGGTATTCCATTCGTTTGAGACTTACATCGTGCTTTCCATTATAACTTTTCGATTTTCATCTTCATTTTTTTAATCTGTCAGCTTCGGTTATAAAATATTTATAAACATTGTAGATAATTTCGCGTGACTGACCTCGTAAAGGTTACCCTCTTTTTCCTAAAGATGCCATAGTACAACTTTAAATTATTTAAATTTGGGGGTGTTAGCAACTATAAATATATATTTTGAACTGGACGCGACCGCACTCTATCGCACTTGAACAACAACTGACAAAACAACACATAGGTAGTGTGCGACAGAGATAACGCTCTACGAATTCGAAATTAGCCGAATGTCTCTTTCCAAAGGTCGATATGCAATATTTATCGCCGGGTACTGTACACTCCTACCAACTTACAGTCCTACCAACTTATCCGTGAACTGAAAGAGGACGGCACCGTCGATTCAGTGTTTCTAATTAATATAAAGTGCCCAAAATTGAGTAAGTTTTCAAGAAGGAAATTTCATATTAGGCATAATCTATACCTACATATAATAAAATCGTAGACCAACCGTGTCTGTACATTGAATATTTTTGCATAAAAATTACATAGAAAAGTTGGGAAAAAGATACAAAACACAAATATGCTATTTTTGTCTGTTTATCTGTTTGTCTGTGCGTTTTTTTTTTTTAATTATTAGGATTGGGCTTGCTCTTGACCACAATCACGCCTGATGGAAAACGATAGACGAGGTCTTTGATGGAGCGAGCGTGCCCAGAAGATGCCTGTTCACTCTTGATTTGAAGGCAGACGGGTTATACAGAGTTGATACGACAGAGGGGCATTAAATTAAACTACGTATATTATACGTGTTCAGTATTAATTCGATACGGTACAAAAACAAAAAGCGCCATAAATGAGAAAATATTTTTTTCGAACAAACTAAATAGCTTGCAAATCCGAATAAAACGCAACCACCCTTTGTAAAAAAATGACACTGACCTTAGACACCGCTAGGTAACAAAGCGGCAACGTCGCGCGCGCGCCGGAGTGCGGTGTACGGTATCTCGTGTGCTCGGCGGGGGCCGGGCCGGGGTGGCGGCCGGCGACTTAGGCCTCCGCTCGCACTGGCTTTTATGTTAGGTAACGTTTTGAAGTACGCGCACAAAAACAAACACAAAATTTTTAAATTTTCGATGTGTCCTCCATTCACATTGATGCACAAATTATACCGACGGAGAATATTGTTATTTATTTTTCTAATTAGATCACTGTCCGTCGCTAAGCACTTTAATTTGTGAAATGCTAAAATAATCCTATTTTTTAACTCATCAATTGTATTTACCTCTGAGGCATACACTTCACCCTTAATGTAACCCCACAAAAAGAAATCCATGGGAGTGAGGTCCGGAGATACTAATACTAAATAATAATAATCCCAAGTTACGTGTCCTATCACCATAAAAAACAGTCAATCACAAAAAAAAAACACTATTACTAAATAATAATAATCCCAAGTTACGTGTCCTCTCACAATAACAAAATAAAATTACAATTGTTTGCGCGCGAATTCCACAAACCGTACGTTTTGAAAAACAAGCGTCGGCGCACAGAGGGACTTACCGATCGCAAAAAACAAGGATGCAAAAAACTGACCTATCTCTATTTCTTTCGCTCGCTTTATGTTAGTCGCTTTCGTAGTGAAAGTGCAAGTGTGTGTGTATTGATTGCTTCCTTGTTTGCATTGCCAATTTTTAGTGAATGTCCTTCGACATGCGTCAGAGCGGCAACAACGCATCGTAGATTTATCGTTGTAAGATGCATGACCTATGCTTAGACGATAATCAGCTGTTAGAAAAGATACATCGTGTTCAAACCGTGCAAAAACTTTAAAAATCATTTGCGACTAAACTACTGCTCCTAATTAATTTATTTTTTGTACAGAGCTTGAAAATGGTACCTAGTATAGGCAGTTTAAAGGAAAGCCCCTCTGTCGTATCAACGTTGTATGTGGACGGGAACACAGATGCTGGCAGAGAGTTCCACAATTTAGCTATGCGTATAATAAAATGTGGAAGAGAAGCGCTGGGTACGACTAGTCGGGATATCGACCAAGTACGGATGGTACCCTGCAGTACGTCTGGTATTCCGGTGGTAAAAGGGCGATGGTGGGATCAGGTCGTGGAGTTCCTGCGCACACTCCCCAAAATACAGTCTGTAGAAGACCGACAGGCAGGCAACAGTTCGCCGATGACCTAGGCTGTGAAGCTGAGCCACCAACGTCTCGTCACCTATAAGCCCTTTTGCTCTGCGTTCAACCGAGTCCAATGCAGCAAGCTGGTATTTTGCTGAGCCATCCCATAAGTGGCTGCAATACTACATACGGGATCGGACTTGTGCTTTGTACAGACTCAATAGCTGTCCAGATGTGAAGTATCGTCTTACCCTATTTAGGATGCTCAGCTTCTTGGCTGCAGTCTGTGCTTTTGACTCGATTGTTGAGCCGAAGTTGAGATTGGACGTCAACTCCATGCCCAAAAGCTCCAGGCGGTCGGTAACAGGTACAGGCGTACCTCGGAATGTCGGAGATAGCTGAAATGGACTCCTTTTAGCAGTGAAGAGACACGCCTGTGTTTTCAGAGCATTGAATTTGACCAGATTGTCGTCGCCCCACTGGGAAACGAGATTAAAGGTAGAATTCATTCGCTCCACCATGGCCTCTCTAAGAGTAGCTGTTTCCTCCCTGCCGGCTCCCGCACAGGAAAAGTATCTTTTTGAGACTGTGCTGTCATCTGCGTATCCGATTGCACCAAGTTGCAGCAGGTCGTTGATATGCAGCAGAAATAGAGTCACAGAAAGAACAGACCCCTGAGGAACACCGGCATCAATAGCCATATGATCTGATGAGCAGCCGTCTATGACCACTTTGATCGAACGCTCGCTCAGGAAGTCGGAAATCCAGGTGCAAAAGTCAGCAGGGATGCCGAACGCCGGGAGCTTACCCAACAGACTAGCATGCCAGACTCTATCAAAGGCCTTTGAAATATCGAGCGACACAGCAAGAGCTTCGCCGTGTTTTTCAATGGCCTCGCCCCAACAATGCGTAACATATAAAAGAAGATACCCAGTTGACCGACCACGACGGAAGCCGTACTGGTGATCACTGAAGAGTTCACTGTCTTCCAGGTATGCTAGCAGCTTATTGTTAACCCTTTCCATCACTTTACACAGTGTGGAAGTTATGGCGATTGGTCTGTAATTGACGGGGTCGACACGGTTACCCTTTTTGGGCACTGGCTGCACATTAGCAAGCTTCTAGGACTTCGGCACCACTCCGGTTTTTAGGAAGAGACGATACAGGCGAGTCAGGATAGGAGACAACTCTGGAGCACAGCTTTTGAGGACTCTCGCGGGTATTCCGTCAGGACCGCTGGCATTATTCAGGGCCAGAATTTTCGGCAAAGATCGAGGCAAATGGGCTTGCCTTTTCCTGCGCGGAATGAGCCAGCGTTCCATCAGACTTCTGCATAGGAGGCAGCGAAGGACGGCAGAAGTTCGTCTCGACCGATTTTGATAGGGACCAGAACTTCTTGCTACCCGAAGGGTAGGACGCCAATTTGGTGCCAATCCGCCCAACATGGTCAACGCGCCTTCCGTAACACCCGTTTGCAATCCTTAGCAGCAGAATTGTACGTTCTTTTCGTCACGCTAACACTTTGCCCGTCGCTCCTGTCACTGCAGGCCAAAGCCCATGCCCGGTATGCCTGCTCTTTACGCAGGTTAGCTTGCGCACAAGACGCGTTATACCAGGGCTTAGCCTCGCAGCCAAGTGAGACGTCAACAATTGCGACGGCGCAGTCGGAAGGGCTGCGCGACGAGAAGCAAGTCTGCCGCCAGGGGTAAGATGCAAAGAAATGTCGCATCTCATTGAGTCTGCTGACCCGTACCTCCATACTCGCCTCGTGCCTCTAGGGCTTAAATCTGGAGGAGAGCAGGAAGATACGGACTTCACCAGACAGTGGTCGGACGAACCGAGCGGAGCCCAGACCGAAACAGAGTGCCTGTCCGGATCTGTAGTCAGCAGAAGGTCCAAACAGTTGGGTGTGTGGCCCTCAATATCCGGAACGCGGGTAGCTTGGTTAACCAGTTGGTGGAGATCTAAAGATATCGCAAACTTGCGCGCCTCTCTTCCAGCATGGTCAGTTTTTTTAAATGGTAAAAGCCATTTCTGACGATGGGCATCAAAATCCCCCAGAAAAACTATCTCCGCTGTCGGATATTTGCGTTGGGCCAATTCGGCTGCCCCTGTAAGATGGTCAAACAGTCTTGTCGTCTCCTGATTTCCTCTGTGCGACCTATAAACACCGACACACGTTTGAGGTAGCATCACGCATAAACCACAGATTGGGTTCCAAATCTAGGTACTTAATAAAAAACTTTTTACAAAAAATAAACCAAAAACACCGACTTCCGAAATTAAAGTTTTTTGCTTTCTTCCGAAGTTATTTTGTACCTTGTAGTGTTTTGTTTTTGGAAGTCGATTATATTTTTTGTAAAAAACTTTTTATTTTTCACTTATTAGTGGTACCTAGGTACCTGCGTACCCATTAACAGCGTACCGGCGCAATGTTATGTTAAGAACTGGTGTAAACACCTGCGTTTGAAAGTTCATGAAAAACATTGTATGCGCTTATAAAATTTGAGAGTTGCCCTTGATTTTTGTGGGATCCCATCATCAGATTCTGACATGGTGCCAATGGGACCAATCGAGAAGTATACTCTTTCAGATGAAAAAAAACTTTTCAAGTCGGTTCATATAAATGACGGAGTTATGAGGTAACAAACATAAAAAAAAATACAACCGCATTGAGAACCTCTTCCTTTTTTTAAAGTCGGTTAAAAATATTAAGTGATAACCCTGGTTTCTCTTCGGCCGACTCCCGGCCTGAGAATGGCGCCGAGGGAATGGATTGTGCGTAATGCCACTATTCCATTTCCTCCAGGGCAATATCAACCACTCTGCCAGGGCTCAGGATTTCTTACTCCAGAGCATGGCAGAGTGGTCGATTCATGTGGCTGTGGTTGCCGAACCGTACTACATCCTCCCCCAGGGATAACTGGGTGGATGACCTGGACGACTCGGTGGCCATCATTGGCGGGGCTCTTGCCGACCCGTCCCGAGGTCACGGCTGGGTGGCCGCCCTCGCGGACGGTATCGGCACTATAGGAGCGTATTTCTCGCCAAACAAGAGCCTCGCTGACTTCGAGAGCTTCCTTGTCGAGTTAGGTGCCGTCGTGAACCGGTACCACCCACGCCCGGTGCTGTTGCTCGGGGATCTCAACGCCAAGTCTGCAGCGTGGGGATCCCCGGTCACTGATGCCAAGGGTGAGGCGCTAGAGGAGTGGGCGGTCACGACCGGCTTGACCGTCCTGAATCGGGGTTCGGTGTACACGTGCGTGCGGCAGCGGGGCGGTTCCATAGTGGACGTCTCGTTCGCTAGCCTTGCTGTCGCTAGCCGTATCCGCGACTGGCGTGTCGCCGTGGAGGTAGAGACGTTATCGGATCACCGATACATCCGTTTTGACGTCTCCCCCCAGACCGCGAACGGCCGCAGTCCATCGGCTCCGCGAACGGACGGTCCGCGCTGAGCGCGCAAGCGCCTCGACAGGGAGCTTCTCGATAAGGTCGCTATTGTGCAGGCCTGGATCCGGGAGTCGACAACGACTGGACCCGTCGACGTCGAAGAGGGGGCGCAGTGGTTCAACGGGGCGTTGAGGCAAATCAGCAATGCGTCCATGCCCCGCGCGGCTAAGGAGGCTCTGGGGCTGGCCATCGGCGAGGCAAAGACGCGTGCCAGGGAGGAGATGCTAGAGACTCTAAATTCATTAAATTAACTCGGACATTGGGCGCCTCCGCTTACGGAGAGTCTCGAACCTGAGCTGCTGGAGGACGTGGTCACAGCCCTCTTCCCGGCACGAGCGGAGCATACTCGGCCGCCGATGGTTCTGCCCACAACCGCAGAGCCTGAAGAGAACGCCAGCGTCCCAGAGGTAACAGAAGCAGAGTTGAGGGCGGCCGTGATGCGGCTCCGGGCGAAAAAAACTGCCCCGGGGCCTGATGGGATTCACGGCTGCGTGTTGGCCCTCGCTCTGAAGGAGCTAGAGCCCCATCTGAGAGGACTCTACTCAGCGTGCCTGGAGCAGGACCAGTTTCCCGTTCAAATCTGGTCGTCTGGTCCTGCTCAAGAAGGCGGGGTGCCCTGCGGACTTGCCGTCCGCGTACCGGCTCATAGTGCTGCTGGACGAGGTGGGAAAGTTGTTCGAGCGGATAATCGCAGCCCGCCTCATCAGCAACTTGTGCGGAGAGGGGCTGGACCTGGCCGAATGCCAGTTCGGGTTTCAGCATGGGCGCTCCACTATCACGGCGATATCGCGAGTGAGAGTCCTGGCGGAGGAAGTGGTGACCTGGGGCGGGGTGATGTTGGCGGTGTCTTTAGAATTTGGTTTTTATTACACTACACTACCGCTAGGTACCACTGCTAATTATAATTAGTCAAATCTGGTGTTAGGGGTTAGGTACGGTCATAACTAAATGCTAGACATCCAGGTACCTCTCGCTGGGTAGGTACCTACTTAACTTCGCATTCAATGAAAGTTGTATCCCCCCGTGGAACATTTTATCTGCTGAATTTCCACTTCATTGTATTACTTTTTACATAAAGTAAAAATTGTTTATTCCTGAGAGACTAAACTGTTATCGTACCTACGTAACTGTAAATTATCTAATTCTTTTTATTTATTTCCTTATATTTATACAACGTTGATACGACAGAGGGGCTTTCCTTTAAACTGCCTATACTAGGTACCATTTTCAAGCTCTGTACCAAAAATAAATTAATTAGGAGCAGTAGTTTAGTCGCAAATGATTTTTAAAGTTTTTGCACGGTTTGAACACGATGTATCTTTTCTAACATCTGATTATCGTCTAAGCATAGGTCATGCACCTTACAACGATAAATCTACGATGCGTTGTTGCCGCTCTGACGCATGTCGACATTCACTAAAAATTGGCAATGCAAACAAGGAAACAATCAATACACACACACTTGCACTTTCACTACGAAAGCGACTAACATAAAGCGAGCGAAAGAAATAGAGATAGGTCAGTTTTTTGCATCCTTGTTTTTTGCGATCGGTAAGTGGGGCCTCAGTGCGCCGACGCTTGTTTTTCGGAACGTATGTTTTGTGGAATTCGCGCGCAAACAATTGTAATTTTATTTTGTTATTGTGAGAGGACACGTAACTTGGGATTATTATTATTTAGTAATAGTGTTTTTTTTTTTGTGATTGACTGTTTTTTATGGTGATAGGACACGTAACTTGGGATTATTATTATTTAGTATTAGTATCTCCGGACCTCACTCCCATGGATTTCTTTTTGTGGGGTTACATTAAGGGTGAAGTGTATGCCTCAGAGGTAAATACAATTGATGAGTTAAAAAATAGGATTATTTTAGCATTTCACAAATTATAGTGCTTAGCGACGGACAGTGATCTAATTAGAAAAATAAATAACAATATTCTCCGTCGGTATAATTTGTGCATCAATGTGAATGGAGGACACATCGAAAATTAAAAAATTTTGTGTGTTTGTTTTTGTGCGCGTACTTCGAAACGTTACCTAACATAAAAGCCAGTGCGAGCGGAGGCCTAAGTCGCCGGCCGCCACCCCGGCCCGGCCCCCACCGAGCACACGAGATACCGCACACCGCGCTCCGGCGCGCGCGCGACGTTGCCGCTTTGTTACCTAGCGGTATCTAAGGTCAGTGTCATTTTTTTACAAAGGGTGGTTGCGTTTTATTCGGATTTGCAAGCTATTTAGTTTGTTTGAAAAAAATATTTTCGTATTTATGGCGCTTTTTGTTTTTGTACCGTATCGAATTAATACTGAACACGTATAGTATACGTAGTTTAATTTAATGCCCCTCTGTCGTATCAACTCTGTTAGGTATCATTGTTTTTAATTTGTAAAATTTGTTATTCTTATTAAACGATTGTCCTGATGTGAAATTTTACTCGCTTCGACGACTTAAATCCACCAATCAATCAATATACTTATATTTGAAGAATATTGAATTTAATTTTAACCAAAGACGGCTAAAAAGCCACTAGGCCGAACACTATTTAAAAAACTGACTGAACTGACATTATACTTATTATGAACTGATATGACAAAACTTACTAAACTGGATATGACAAAGCTTTTACAGATCTATTACCGTACGAAAGACAATTTAACAAAATTAACCTTTTATCCGCCTACGTCGGATTAACCGAAAAATATTTTCGGGTCCATTTCGCCTGGGTCGTATATTTCCGACTAAAATACCACTGCTCATGTGTTTTTTATTTAATTACGTTGTATTCTATCAAAAAGGTGTTTATATTAGATAAATAGTTAATTAAGTAATCATTTACAATTAGAAGCACTTTAGTCTCTTAATTAGAAGTTCTTAAAATAATGTCCAAAATTCAACGAATTTTCTAATATTATATTTAGAAAATTGTATTGATGTAAAACGCCCATGACGGAAAAATCGACATCAGGGACGGGACATTTGCCAAGATTTACCGATACAAAAATAAACATAAATAAAAATATTTCTGTTTATCTATAAAACAAATACAGCAATTGTTAATAAAACATTTTTTCACAAATATTTGTGAGTATTTCATTTTATTCCTTTGAAATTAAGTAAATTTACTTGTGAAATGTCAGCGACTTACTTGATGGTTCCTATCCCTAGCCTACATGTTCCAAAACTTACTTTGTTAGTACTCCCTGCGCCACGGTCGGATAAAGACGACCGCTTCTTACGTCATAAAGTTCATGTAGTTCGAAAGAATGATTATTTCTGAAATATTCATTCTTTCGAACTACATGAACTTAGAGGGCTATATTGATGATTAAAATGGTTATAATTCTTTAGATAAATACGCGTTACGGTCGCGGATCGCATTTGGTCCACAAACAGCTTCACACTGACCAGCAAATTGCAAAAAACATAAAAATATTTGAATTTCGCGGGCTACCCTGGAGCATTCACCTTAAATGTGAAAGTTTGTGAGGATGGATGGATGGATGTTTGTTACTCTTTCACGCAAAAACTACCAAATGGATTTTGATGAAATAAATTTCATCAAAATCCATTTGGTAGTTAGCACAGAGGTAGATAATAGCCTGGAATAACAAATGGGAAACTTTTTTTAAATTAATGCGGGCGTAGCCGCGTGCAGAAGCTAGTAGGTAATAATTGCAAAAATGTGATTGAAACAAACTTTTTAAACTTTAATGTAGGTAAGTACTTATTAAAACGAAATATCGACATCGAAAAAGTTGAGTATTGCACTTCACTCTTTGTTGTAGGTATTTATTTTTCGATTCACTGTACCGGGCGCTGGGGGATATGAAGTTATGAAGTCGGGCGGTTAAAAGGAAAACTAGATTATAAAATACGAAAGACATTTTTCTTCAAAAAATCTACTATGCAAGAAAACGACGTTAGACTGGCCCATATGGTCAAAAGACTATAGCCTTCCCTTCGGGGTAAATAAAAAAATAAAATAAAAAAAACGAACTGACATTGACAATAGCGAAAGTGCTAGGTGCTAGATAGTTGATGTGGGAAAAGGGAAAGTCTTTGAAAGGGAAATAAGAAGTTGTCTTGCCTGTTTGTGTTGTTAGAAGTAGTGTCATTTCGCCAAATTTATACATTCTTTACTACCGAATGGACAAAATCTAACAGAAAACTTAGTAAATATAATGGAAACTGTTATTAAAGAGGAAACAATAAATATTCATTTAACTAAAATTGCTGTTTCTCGTGAAGATCAAATCAGAAATTAATATTTTATTGTTGAGTGCCGATTCAGTTTCGGTACATAATTATGCCAGTTCTTCAATTGAAAATACTTCAAACTTACAACTATAAGAGAACAAATTTCTTTCGTAATTCTGTATGTTATTTTTACAGAAATAAAAGTAGTTTAAGGTTATGGGTAAGAGTTTATTTTCTTTTACATCATAACACCTTTTAATTTCTCCATTATTAGTATAGTGCTTTTTTTACTTATCTTTATTCTATTCTATACTTTATATTTTGTTTTTCTCATGAATCTTAAAATACCAGTACGGACTGAGGATTATGCTGGTAACAACCAAATATTCAAAAATTACCTAACCTTACTGATTCTTGTCAGATTCTCCACTCGAGTGAGTATTCTTGTTCATTTTAGTATCTTTCAATGTTCACATAACACTGACAATATGTTCCTTTGCTCATTTAATGCTTTGATCATTTTCCAGGTGAGGGAAAGAAAGTGTCAAAATTCAATATCATTAGAGCAATTCATTAATGAATTTATTTTGTCTCTTGATTCATTTTGTTTATATGTTTATTTTATTATTGTCCACCATAGTATACTGAAAAGTAAACTTAAACATTTTGCTTACACTATGAGTTAAGATTTTGATGTTGAATGAAATAAAAAATAATAAATAGGAAAGTTGAGGATCTGGATTGGTGGATCTGGGTTTATTAAAAAATTAAAATCAAATTCTTATAGGAGATTTTAGATCATAGGCAACATTTTCATATTTTTGAAAAAAAAATAACTTTGGAGTTATAAATAAACAGTATTAAAAAATCAACTGCAAGAAAGAGTTGTTTAGAATAAGAAATAAAAATTAATCACAAAAAATAATGTAATTAGTTTCAAAGGTATACAATATTTCCACTATGCACATTTTGCTGATTATGTGCATTGTACTTCGCATAGGCCACCAATACTGCATACTACAGTAACTTAGTATTCCATCACATTTCTCAACTTTTGGACTGGCTATCTATTAAACATACTTAAAAAGAGCTTATTTTAATAGCCAATTAAATTAACCAAGACCGACCGAGAAAACAGTACTACTCTACTAAAATTGTATTGGTTTGTTCCAAGAATTTTTCGAGCAGTCTTTTCCACCAAAAACCTACATAATCTAAGCCATGGTTTGTAATCTCTGGGGATTGATTCCTGTTCTCTTTTTTTTTACTATTGATAGGCACATGTTTGACCACTATCTCACTTGATGGTAAGCGATGACTCCCAGGTTGTAGCTATCAGGAAACACAGGCACCGGCAGGGGCTCCGGGACCACTCCTTAGCTGTATGCACTATGAATGTGTTTCCAAAACGTTTTGTGCGTGTGGGTGGGATGTCCACCATGTACTGGTGGCGCATCGCCGTTCAACGGGCTTGGCGGAATTGAATTATGCTCTTAAAAAGTGGTACTTTCCTCGTCTAGCACTTTTCACGTAGTAATGTGAGTCATGACTTAGTTCCCCGACCTACTTCACGTGTGGTCACGTGTGTTTGGATGGTCACAACACTCATTCTTCAATGCCACTGGACTGACGGGAGAGTCGTGGCCTGCCGGCATCACCACTCATCAACAAACAACAACAAACAGTAAACTTTCACGAGTTGTGATGTAGTGGAGCACATTATCATAAATATAAACACTGGATTAGAGTGCGTAAACGGCATTGTGGGCATCCCGGCATTGCTCGTTGATGGCACAGTTGGCGCGTATCGCTGTCCACACGGTTGCCCACATGAAGTATCTAGGATTGGTGCTCGACAGCCGGTGGGATTTCGGACCCCACTTTCGGCGGCTGGCGCCCAAGTTGCTGGGCGGCTGGGGCGCTGTCAACGCTGCTTCAAAATCTAGGACTTGGAATCTGGACCCGAGTACGTTATACGTGGGGATTGTGCGATTGGCTGACCTGACGGCAAGCACCATCACTTTTCTGCGGAAGCCGCAGAGTGTGATAGCCGTCAGAGTCATCAGGTGTTATCGCTCGATCTCCTACGAGGCGGCTTGCGCACTGGCCGGATCTCCGCCCTGGGACCTGGAGGCAAAAGTCCTCACGTCACTACATTGTTGGCGTGAGGATGAGCGGGCGCGCGGTGAGTGACTGATGCAGCGACACATTGGGCTGCGTCGGTCACAGCTGCGCGAGTTCCTGGTGGTGGAATAGCCGGACAGGCTCTCAAGCTTGTCCGCCGGCCTCGTCACAAGGCCATCCGGCCAGTGCTCGACCTTTGGGTCGGGAGAAAGCACGGCTCCCTATTGTATCGTGCGACGCGGGACCTCTCGGGGCATGGCTGCTTCGGGTGGTTCCTGTGTGGCATTGGCAGGGAGCCGGACGCTCGGTGTCACCACGCTGTTAGAGTGTGCCGCTTCGGAAGAGCTCATCTCTGTGGTAGGCAGTCACCTCTCGCTTCCGCCCGTATTCCTTGCTATGGTCGACGGCGAGGAGTCCTGGGACGCAGTGGTCTCTTGCGAAACAGTTATCGTTCAGAAGGAGGCTGCGGAAAGAGAGACGGAGATCTCGACCTCTCCCGGCCCGCAGCAGGCGCACTGGGCGTTGGAGTACGCTGCCTTCTCCCGGCCCCAACTGGGTCCAGGGGCAGCGGACTTGGGTATGTCCGTCGCCCCCATTCATCCGGACCCGAGTTGGCGGCGAGTGGTGTCCCCGTGCGCCCCTCTTTGACGTCGCGGGGGGAGTCGAACACCTCACTCCCCCGCTGACCTGAGGTGGCCTGGCAGCAGCCGGGGATTACGGAAGTCGCATAAGTTCCCGCGATCCCCGGCGTAGGCGAGAGATGGAACACCGGGATGGTTTTACTGCTAAACTGATAAGTAAATTTATCTTAAACGCTATAATTTTCCTTTAAAGTTCGTGAAATCCACTATCAACATGAAAATTCCCAGATTTTTCAAGCCAGCAGATTAGCTTTTAGAGGGGGCTGAGGGACAAAAATTTGCACTTTTAAGTTTAATATTTCGTAAATGGAGCATTAAGTCGAAAATAGAGTATAAGCAACCCCTAGCCATTTTAAAAGTCCTGTTTATACCACATACGATAGGGTAGACGGCGAAACCAAAATTCATCCCCCCTTCACATGTAGGGGAGCTACCCTTAAAAAATATTTTCCAAAATTTTATTTTATCTCTGTTGGTTTGATTGATATACACATCCCTAAAAAAATACAGCTTTCTAGTACTAACAGTTACTAACTCTTAGCAAAACCTCGGACAGACAGACAGACAGACGAACATGACGAAACTAAGTATAAGGGTTCTTTGTCAGGACTATGGAACCTTAAAAAGGACAAGGACTGAACTATCACCCATTCAACATAAAAACGACCCATTCGCTTAAAAGTCGTGACGAATGTAATATCCAGATTTTCGTCAACCAATTTTACCATCAGCCACTGCATTACACGATAGGTTATCCGTTAGTCACAGCCCTGACTGTGATACTGATAGCAGCACCGACCGTGTTGTGAGAGAGAGGGAAACCTCACGTCCCAGTCGCCGCAACAGAAGAAGACGCCCCAGGCGTCGGGAGTCGCAGGACGATTCCCGGCCGCCGTAGGCGTGGGCCTGCGGACGGCGAGCAGTGGGTGGCTCGCCGTCTGATCAGAACTAGGCCCGGGTCGGCGGCGCGCTGCGATCCCAGCGCGCCTCAAAGAGATGTCAGCGTGGAAGACGGGGCCCGCTAGGGCAGGTGCCTGCTGGGGCTGCGGAATCTGTTCGAAAGAGGTGCCGTAGCCTTGGAACACAAAGGGCACCAGGAGGAACACGGATGGGTTTTAGTCAGTAAGAGTCTGACACTCCCTCTTGCTTCACCCAGAGCGGGAGGAGTCATTTGATGATTTCCCATCCTTAAAAAAAAAAAAAAAAAAAAAAAGCACCGACCGTGTAATGAGCGCCTAAGTAGCGAGATGTCACAGATCGTCAAGTCAAGCTCTTAGCGCGCAACGGATATATCGGGTTAGTCGCGTGGGTGGAATCCAAAAGGAAGGGGTCGCGGGGATCGCGGGAGCCGCGCCTCGCCGTAGGTGCAGCAGTGCGATTCCGTAAACATGTCGAAGTGAAGGCTTGAGTGAAGTGATCACAAAGTGAGCTGTCAATCCAAGTACCTAATCAAGATGGAATGTCAGCTCACTCCGTGATCACTTCACCCAAGACTTCACTTCGACATGTTTACAGAATCGACCGGCAGGTCTCCACGTGAAAATATTTACCTTCATTATTTTAAAATGAAAAAATGACATCGCTCAAAAATGCTTTGTTTTTTTGGAATTTGTTCATTTGGAGATGATAGGTACTGAGCATGTACATAAAATATTTGCAGTTAACTTTTTAACACCTTAGATAATTTTAAGTGCACTCAGTCTTAATGTACTTAATGTTATTCTTGTACACAGGAAGAAGATATAAATACTGAAATCAAACTAAACATAGAAAAACATTGGTCACATGATGTGGTTAAAAGATCAGTAAGCAGTTGTGACAGAAAGCCATACTATGTGCTGCCTATGTTTCCATACCCATCAGGAAACTTGCATATGGGACATGTACGTGTGTACTCTATATCAGATACTATAGCAAGATTTGAACAACTGAATGGAAGAAATTCTATACACCCTATAGGGTGGGATGCCTTTGGTCTACCAGCAGAAAATGCAGCTATAGAACGTAATATCCCACCTCAAGATTGGACAACATCAAATATAAATTCAATGAAAATTCAGCTCCAACAATTGGGGTTCAATTTTGATTGGAATAGAGAAATCTCAACATGTGATCCTAAGTATTACAAATGGACCCAATATATATTTTTAAAGTTATATGAAAAAAAATTAGCTTATCAAAGTAAGGTAAGTAATCATGACATTTAGAAAAATACTTCACACTCGGTTTTCTCTTAAAGCGCTAAAATGCATGCTCCGCTGTTTCTGCCCCTTGCCCCTTTATAAAATGTACCTCTAACCGTAATAGAGTATGCTAAAGTATTTTTTTTTCTAGTGACTTTTTGCCTCAAATTTTGCTAAAATGTGCAAAGTTTTGCTATTGACAGTTGTGCCTTGCCAGGCCCATAACATAATTTACAAGCTTTTATGTTCATTTTGAAAGGAAAGTTTTCTTTTCATCTTTGTAGAGCTTTTTCTTAAAGTTTTTTTATTTCTTTTTACTTTTTAGTTATTTCTAATTTCTCTCAACAAGCCCTTTCATTTGATACCCATATACGAAGTGCATAATATAACTATTCCGCCATCTTGGATGTTCCACCATATTGGATTTAGAATGACGTCACATTATTTTTCGAGTTTCTCTCAACAAGCCCTTTCATTTGATACCCATATTGTAGAAATGCATTAAAAATAACTTTCACACACACACACACAGCTTATTTAAGTGAAGAGTTTCATGTCGGAGTAAGAGTGCACCAAGGTTCTACTTTAAAAATTAAAAAATTTAAATTCATTTATTTCAGGCCATGAAACCCATACACAATTAATACAATAATTTTGATAACAATAGCTCACATTAATTATTATGAATTTACATTGAAATTTTGGAAACATTATACCTATATTATTCAATTAATTAATGTCAATAGATTTAGATTAAAATTAAAATAGAGAGATTAAAATAATATGGCAATATCAGTCCGTACATGAACCATGCAACAGTGGTTCACGTACTGACATTCAAAGCGATCAGCTAAAGCGCTCAGGATACTGTTGCGGCTGCCGTGCACCCTATGCAATAGGGATGTGCACCGCTTGCGCATGATTGCGTGGAAACAATCCACACGCGCCTCGGCAAACATCCCCGACGCACTACAGGTTAAGTCCAGCTTTAAAAAGCAAACACTAAAAACACTGTAATGAACTATCGGACCGAAGATTTACAACGACCAGCACCGTAGACCCTTCTGTACGCAGATGATATTGCACTTATTTCAGAAACTGCAAACTGAACTAACATTATGGTGTAACAGATTGGAAAGAGGAGGACTTTAGAGTAAGTAGAAAGAAAACCGAATACATGTTCTGCAGCATCGCCAATACCAGCTCAGGTGCTCTCGCCCTTCGAATAGATGGTATCCCTTTAACAAAGTCAATAAGTTCAAATATCTTGGATCTATGATAACCAGTGATTCAAGCACCAAGGAGGACATTGATAATACGATCCAAGCCGGCTGGATTAAATGGAGATTTTAAGGGGTGCTATGTGACGCAAAAATGCCAATACAAGTTAAGGGAAATATCTATACGGTGCGGAATGCTGGCCGATGCGTGTCCAAGAAGAGCAAAAAATGCACCGTCCAGAAATGCGCATGCTTAGATGGGCGGGAGGAGTGACATTACTGGATAAAGTCAGAAATAGCCATATTCGCGGAACTTTTAAAATAACCAACATTCTAGACAAGAGGCGACAGAGCAGAATGTGATGGTACGGACACGTGATGGACGGAGAACATATGACAAAGATAGTTCTAAATATACCCGAAGGGCGAAGGGGCAGAGGCCGCGCTCCTACGACTTGGGCCAGTACTATGACGAAAGCAAAATTAGTTCTCGCGATCCCCGGAGCAGGTGAGAGATGGAACACTGGGGTGGTTTTAATCAGTAAGAGTCTGACAGACCCCACCGCCCGCCCCAGGGCGGAGGACATCCATGAGGATTTATTACGGTTTTGGACATACAGCCCGCTGACAGACAGATGGACGGATGGGCGGACTGCATAGGCTTAGTTATAGGGTTCCGTTGGTTACCGTTCGAGTACGGAACCCTAAAAATATGTCTTGCACAGTCTAGTGCTTGATTTTACATGTATTTGAACGATAGAAAAGTAAGGTATCAAAGACACTTAAACAATTGTGTGACAATTTGAAACATTTTTACCCGACTGCGCCAGTAAGAGGGTTATGTTTTTCGAGTGTATGTATATTTCTTTGACTCGCTCTATAGCCTAAACGGCTTGACGGATTTTAGCTTCAGAGGTGTCGTTAGATTCGTCTTGATTTTGAGAGTGACACTGGATGAAAAATAAAATAACCTATTTTTGGCGCCATTTTATGTCTTCAAAAATGTTTTCTCCAGAGGCGGAGGCTTAGATTACTAAGCCTCCGCTGTCGAAACGGACCTTTTTAAAAAGTAGGCAACCTAGCTGTTACATAATTATTCTGTATGTTGCATGCTGTCCATTGGAATTTCGTTCGTTTGGCAAGCAAGTCAGTGACATTTTAAAAATAAATAATTCTTCGTAATTTTTATTAATTATTGCCATGAACCATTTTTTTACTGCAACCCTATTGGTGTGTATTTTCATAATTTATTTAATAAAATATAATTTTCACCCGATAAGCAGATGAGTGAAGGTTGATCTTACTTGGGATTGTAACGGTATCAATACCGCCACAAGAAAAACCAACGGAGTAAATCTACATTCCAGCAAAAAAGAACCGCAACGCAATCTATCCAACTAACAGCGAACTAAAATCCTGCATCGCGCAAGCAAATCCTTCATCAGCCCGAATATCAACTATCGGGCAGTAGCCCGCCAGACACAACAGCCGCCTGGAGGATCCTGCCTTTTCAAAGGGAGTATGCGGGACTTCACTCTCTGTACTGCATACCTCTAAATTGGTGACCCTCGACAAAGAACGTCAGCGCAGTCTTCGTGCAACTACTTCAGCATGACGTCATCATCACGACCTCAATCTCTCGAGAAACGAGTCATACAGCCAGCCAGTACTCACGACTTCTACGGGTATCCTAATCACCAGCATGCAGCGACCACCCATTCCTGGTCAGCATCCTCAGCCTCTACCCTCAATCTCATCAGCGAACTTGGCACACACACTGCACCTTCGGCCAGTCACATGAAGAGCCTCTCCTGGTCGATACCAGCTGTCACGTCATTACGTCGCATCGCTCCGACTCACTGGAGCCAGCAGCAACACCACTCCGACTCACTCGAGCCTGCAGCATCATCCCGACTCACTGGGATCTCATCACCCCGACTCACTGGGGCACCGCAGACAGTTTCTCTCAGAATCTCAAAATCTAAATCGCAGCAAAAAAAACCGCATCGCCATCAACTAGCAGCGAACTGCCTGCATCGCACAAGCAAAGTTTACCGTGCGATTTGAACATATACATCAGCCCGAATATCAACTATCGGGCAGTAGCCCGCCAGGCACAACAGCTGCCTGGTCGGAGGATCCTCCCTTTTCAATGGGGGTATGCGGGACTTTACTCTCTGTATCGCATACCTCTAACTAAAGTATCTTAGACTATCATTTCCCGTTCCGAGTGGCCATTAAGGATCTATAAGGATTTCGAATTTCGAGGAGCTCATGACTAGATAATAACAACCGCGCAGGTCATTCTTCAAGGTTAAGTAACGCTTGCCAAGGTTGGTCTGTGGATGGGTTACCATCTTAACATACCGAGTTTCCTGCGTGCCTCAAAAAGCACGCTAAGCTGTTGGTTCCGGCTGTCATTTGTAGATCTTTGGTAGACGTTACGGATATTCAGAAGCCAGTAAAGACTCCAGTCTTGCGAAGAAGTACCGTGTTACCCAGTTAATGGGTTGTGGAAGTCCGGTAGGCAGCCGCTCAGCGTAAAATACTGGTATTCAACTAAAATCCAGTGGAAGCTGACCCCAATATAGTTCCACTGGATTTATTAGGCTAGGTAGATGATGATGAACGGTTTCAAATTAGCAACCATTCTCAGTTAAACTTTTTCGTAACAGAGTAATGTAGAGTTAAAAAAATACTGGTACTTATAAAAAAAGACGCCAAAAACGAGCAACCATTTCCAAACAAGTGACTGTCGCCATACATGGGGACTCCCATTTAATAACTTTTTCCATACAAAACTGACCCCGACTGCACATAAGCCGACTGCGAAGGAGTCCAAATGGAGGGTAATGTTTTGTTTCCCAAAATATCCACATTATCATCTCCTGTTCATTGTACACATTTTTTTTGGTGTCAATTCTGAAACAGAAAGTGAACTAGGTAAATCTCTTACTGAGAGAATTAACCATTAATTTGTTGGGTGTTAATGAGTGTACTATCTTACTTTCCAGGCACAAGTGAACTGGGATCCTGTGGATAAGACTGTTCTGGCGGATGAACAAGTGGATGATCTTGGGTTTTCGTGGAGATCTGGAGTTAAAGTTGAAAAGAAATATCTAACACAGTGGTTTATAAAAACTACGAAGTTTGCCAAAGACTTGTATGATGGACTTGATAAAGGAGGTTTGGATAATTGGAAAGATATTATTAATTTGCAAAAACATTGGATTGGCGAGTGTGACGGAGTTGTTGTAACTTTTAAAATGAAAGTAAATAATGAAATAAAAACTTTTGATGTGTGGACCTCCGAACCCTATAAATTTATTCATGCTGATTTTTTAACCATGAATTCTAGTCATCCATTGGTTCAGGAGTTGAATCGTCACGAAAATGTTGTTCTGACAAGCTATAATCCAATATCAAATCATGAAGTACCTGTATACATAACCAATAACATTAATTACCCTTTGGGAAGAGATGTGCTAATTGGATGTTCACAAATTGATAAGGATGATCGAAAAATTGCGTTGTCATTAAATATACCTATTAACAGTGTTCAACACGAAATTGATATTGAAAAAGATAATCGTAAGGCAATTGATATGGCGCTTAACAAAAATGTGGGAGGACATTTTGTCAGCTCTAAACTCAAAGACTGGCTTATATCCCGACAGAGATACTGGGGGACGCCTATACCCATAATCCATTGCGACAGTTGTGGTGCAGTTCCGGTTCCCTATGAAGAACTGCCTGTAGAGCTGCCTCAGATCAACGCTAAATCAGGTATACAAACTTTAGAGAAATTAGAGAGTTGGATTCATTGTAAATGTCCTAAATGTGAATCCAGTGCTAAAAGAGAGACTGATACTATGGACACATTTGTAGATTCTTCATGGTATTACTATCGATTTTTGGATCCAACCAATCAAGAGAGGCCTTTTTCGAAAGAAAAAATTGTTGATCACATGCCAGTTGACATATATGTTGGAGGCAAGGAGCATGCCGTATTGCATTTATATTATGCTAGATTTATGAGTTATTTCCTACATTCACTTGGATGGACACCTACAAAAGAACCGTTTAAGAAACTGGTAGTACAAGGTATGGTTATGGGACAGTCATATAAATTAAAAGGTTCTGGAAAATATATACCATCAGAACAAGTTGAAAAAGTCGGGAAAGAGTATAAAGACAAGAACACGGGAGAGACGGTATTGACTCAATGGGAAAAAATGAGCAAGTCTAAATACAACGGTGAAAATCCTGAGAGGTTGCTAGCGACATATGGATGTGACACTACCCGGCTGCTGATGCTCGCTGACGTCCCGCCGGCGACGCCCAGGCGCTGGTCCGATGCCAGTAAGTGATCTACAGTTCTCATACTTACTTAAAAATGAGGCAGTGCGTAATACCACGGGCTAGCATGCACATTATCTTGCGACTTATTACTTAGTTCAAAATCAAGATCTTTGGGCGTCTGTTCCTAGAGCCCCATTGTGTTATTAAGTTATCTATAGTGTACACCATTCACTTGGACAATATTTTTGTGCACCCGTATCTCGCGCACTGTTGTAGGCCGGCTTTAGCCGCATGATGTACAGGTAAAGCCCTCAACACACCAAAACTCTACCTGCGTATGTGTTTCCAAAGCTTATAACCCTAATCTCTTCAAAGTTAGAGTGAACAGGCTCCTTCTGGGTAAGCTCGCTCCATCGTAGACTTTGTCTCTGTCATCTCTGATCTAGACTAGATTCAAGAGCAAACCCATCGCAAATAAAAAAAAAATGGAATTGTTTTTTAATTTTTTTAGAGTGATGACTTTTTTAGAGTGACCTATGATGGTGGACAAGCTATTTACTATATTGCAAATAGAAACTTACCTGTTGTACCTAATACTTATACAACACACCTATTTATTGAAACTACAAATTATTATATTTTTCATTTACGTTAAAGCATTACCTGGTGTGTTAAATTGGCAACACCGGCTGTGGATGACCATGAGAGAATTTTTGAAACACCGAAATAATATCCCAGCTAAAAACACTTTGACGCCTGAAGAATTTAATAAGTATGAATACAGAATATGGGATTCAAGAAACTATTTAATCGCCGCTACAACATACCATTATAAATACACTCAAAAGCTAAGTGTTGGCATTTCAAGACTACAGAGTTTGACAAGTCTGCTCAGGGTAATAAGTTTTATCTTATTTTCAGTAAACGCTAAAGGCTTTTTGCATAAACCTTTTATTTACATTAACTAAAGTAAGTTATCTATATTACTAATATATAAAGCTGAAGAGTTTGTTTGTTTGTTTACTTGAACGCGCTAATCTCAGGAACTACTGGTCCGATTTGAAAAATTCTTTCAGTGTTAGATAGCCCATTTATCGAGGAAGGTATATATCATCACGCTAAGACCAATAGGAGCGGAGCAGTAATGATAATTGTGACGCAGACGAAATTACGTGGGTCAACTAGTTTACAAATAAAGCTTACGATACAATGCTTACAATGATTCGTAATGCGTTTGCCTGAATCTGAACATTGACATTTAAAATTACTCTTTTTTTCCTCTAGAACAAAATACCACCAGAAGTGATAGTCAAAAGTAAGGAATTTGAAAAAGCGTTAGCAGTTCTAATAATAATGCTGGCGCCAGTAACTCCGCACTTTTGTTCTGAGCTTTGGGCCGGCATGCAGTCAGCGCCACATCGCACGTGCGACACGTCTAGTCCGGTCGATTGGGAGAAGGGGGTCCTTGAACAGGCTTGGCCAAAAGTAGACGAAAATTATGAATTATCATTTCTATGTAAAGTAAGTATTATTCAAGACTAACTAACGGGACTGAATACCCAGTAGGCACCTTTTTTATGGGATATCGTCATATGACTCCTCCCGCTCTAGGCGGAGCGGCAGAGACTGTCAGACTCTTACTGACTAAAACCCACCCGTTTTCTTCCAAATGCCTTTTGCGTTTCTGGGCCGCGGTGAATCTTTCGAACAAACTCCGCAACACCCAGTAGGTACATATCGACATTAATGTACAGTCACAGCAAAAAAGTTCGTCACCTCAAGGTCTATGCATATTGGTTTGCTCAGAGCATCATACAATCTGCTTTGCATTGTGCTTATCATATTCGATGAGTTCAAGGAATGTAATTGTTGTTATACTCGTAGTACTCGCCCGTAAAATAAAACATCGAGATTTTTAAGCTCTACTGTTTGAAGCATCTTGTCTCTTATCTTACCTATGTGTCAGTCTCCTTTTGATCTTTTTCGATGGACCGATTTGCGTTTAGGTACTCATACATTCAGCTCCCAAATGTGCAGTCTCAGGGTATTCTCAACTTTTCATGAAACGTAACTACAATATTTAACATACAACAATATGATAAATAAATAAACTGTGTCTTTCCAGGTTGACGGGGCAGACAGATGTGAACTTAAAATAAAGGCGGGCGATCTTCTAAAACTTAGCCACGAGAAGGCGTTACAAATGATGTTGAACGAAGAGTCAGTCAAAAAGAGACTGAAAAGTGATATTCATAAGACGAAATTTGAACTGTATCCTCATTGTCGTGCAATATTACATATATATCCAAAAAAGAAGGTAAAACAAGTTGCAGTAGAGGAAACCATAGTTTAGACAGTGTTTTCAAGTTAGTTGTGCTAATGAATAAAATCATTTTTTTGTAGAAACACTATGAATCATATATGTTTTATTTATAAAGGCACTAATTAATAACAGTAGGGTCGACTACGTGAGATCTAATGACATCTCAGATCTAGTATAGATAGTCCCTTACAACAGGGTTTCCAATCTCGATAAGCTTTAGGCAATTGTCTCACCGCAGGCGAGGAAGCGAATAGCTATCGACAATTTGCTCGCTAAGGAAAGGGACAAAATATATAGATCTCGTGTGAGTAAAAGAGATACATACATTTATAGTCGATAGCTGGCTGTAAACATTGCCGACGAGCGGCTCTTCTTACCTTACCTCTAGTTGACCCAGCGACAAGAGCTATCAAAGATAGTACTCGCTCAGCGACACTCGCTCGGTGATACTCGCTTGGCGGTCAGAACTTACCGAAAAGCGGTAATTTCTACTTATAGTGCGGGCCGGAGCGAGTATTGCGAGTACAATCTTTAATAGCTCTTGTCGCTACGATCAACTCAAGGTAAGAGCCAGCTCAGCCAGCTATCAACTATGAATGTTTGTCATATGTGTTTTTTTTTTCTCACACGAGATCTATAACTTTTGTCCCTTTCCTCAGCGAGAAAATAGTCGCTTCCTCGCCGGCGGTGAGACAAGTGCCCTCTGGCCACAGCCCAGAGCGGTGCGGCGTGTGGCGCGTCAAGCGGTGAGCGGCGAAAACAAATGGTAGACGAAACTTCATAAGAAATATGATCACAGCTACAGGCGACGCGAATTGCGAATGTACTAGCGAGTATCGAGGCGGCCACAGCTCAGAGCGGCGCATTCGGGATCGCGCGACCGAAACAAATTATTTTGTTTTTGTCGCGCTTTGAGCTTACATAAATAATGGATACGGATCAATTATTAGTAAAATACTGAGTAGATCAGCAATATGGATGTCAAAACATCCGTATCATAAATATACTGCATGTTATAAAATCGGGATAGTTCCTGTCTTTATAATAAAGTGTGAAATTAGCCAAGTTCTTTCCTTTTCTGGCTAACTGGGTGCGCTCTTATTCTTGACTGAATGATGTCTTGAGCTAAAAACGCATTTGTTTCAAGGCCATACCGTGCCACTTTTGATAGGGCCGTTTTAATACGTCCACCGCTGACGCCGCGGTCGCAGCTAGTCGAGCTGTGGCATACCACCGCAAATCGCACCGCCCGCCGCACCGCCAGAGACTGGCCAGGCCCTTAGGCTTCGCCTCGAGTTTTGCGGGCAGCGGGGCGGAGGCGGTGGCGGCGCGGGAGCGGCAGGATCTAATGTGTAAAATCAAATGGATCGACCTTCGAAAAGAGCGGCGCGGCAGCGGCGCGAGGGCGGGCAACGAGCGGTGCGCGCCAGTCGAGCGATGACCGCCCGCGCGTCTACATTACAGTGTTGTGCAATTTATTTATTTTTTGCTCACAATAAATCGAGCGTTAAAAATAAATTGGAATAAAAAAATGGTTTCGCCGTTGTTCAGACATTTCGTTCGCGAATAAAAGCAAATATCTCGACGACAAAATCACGAACACAACACAACGCCGCTATAATGCCGCGCGATCTGTCTGCTGGTTTCGAAAACACCTACGTTGCCCGCCCCGCACCCGCGCCGCCGCCGCCGCCCCGCTGCCAACAAAACTTGGGGCACAGGCCTTAGGGTCATCTACAAAATTATAGTTAAGTTTGCGAGCCAGACTCAAAATATAACTACGTCGTCGGTCAATTTCGGGATCAAAACCTAACGAATGTATAACAGATACCTACCTACCCTAAATATAACCACGCACTTCTAGAACATATTGTCTATTACGTAGTTATAGGCAGAAATTTTCAATTTTTAAGGAGTATAATCTTTTTGCTCATCAGACCCTGCTCTGACTAAAAACCAGAAATTACTTCTGTTTTTATTGTTATGTAAATTTCGCCGTTTAAACAAACAAATACAGTGGGTTTCTCGAAAACTGTGTTGCAAAAAGAACATTATTTTGTCTTAAAATAAAGCTCGTCAAAATTTGATTCGTTTATTATTATCTGTTTGAGTTTTACCGAGAAATTGTGAAAGAACATGAACTGGTGAGTGGCGATCAATCAGTGCACAGTTATATAAACTATCCGGTTTTCTGTGATACTATCTCCCAGTTAAATAGGCGTTCAGCCTGAAAATTTTAAATGCTTATATTTCATATAAACACGCGTTTATTTCATAAGCACGCGGAAAACTAATTGTCTAATCAATACTACACCTGATAAGCTACTTCTAGATAATATTTAGTAATTTAAATGTTAGTTATGTGATAAGAAATATGTGTATCGCGCTTGCCGTACCGCTGGTTCGGGGAGGCACGGGAGAAGAGTCCTTGGAAGGACTCGAGAGAGACCTTTGCACAGATCTGAGACAGAATCGACTTAAAACAAAAATGGGAAAATTGGAATATCTATGTCACTCACCAGAACCAGGAAATAATTTCAAGTACCTACACAATAGGTATGTGTAATATGTGTATACCGATTACCGAAACTAATTAAAATTCTAATGCTAATTACCACAAATAATAAGTAGTCATAAAAGTAACTCCTCAACATATCCATGCTTACGCTTAGTTACTGAACTAAATTATACATTATGCTATCTCGTGCTTCTCGCTTTCTTCCCTCGAAATAGTTCGTCCTTGTACATTCTTATGTTTGCTGCTGAATCCTAAAAAATGAGAATAATAAATTAGTTTCGCCATCGATTAATAATAATATTTATCGAGCACTAATTATTTTTGTACAAACTGTTTTAATTAGCGATCGACGTGATAAATAATAATAGAAGTTAACTGAGAACATTACATATTTATTTTTATTTTCCAATAGGGCTCGCCTATCACTACTAAAACTGTTCCGTTACTGAGTGACTGACAGACAAAGCACAGCCGAAACTATTGCTCGTAGAAAGCTGTAGTTTGGTAGGTTCCTTGAAGAGTGTAGAGGAGTACCAAGAGGAGTTCCCGAAATTCCTACGGGAACTGGAATAACTAGCTAATACATAAAAAGCTATAATTGCATGCTGGAGATTGCATTTCAGTCTAGATTTTCTCATAATAGACCTTTATTCTTCGGCAGATGGCCAAAGTACTTAAACAGTAAAATATAATAAAATTAGCATTAGTTACATGTGTTTTTCCAAGTAGTAACACAAATTTAATCTCTGAGCTTAGAATGCTTACAATGAACGAGAATAAACGTTACCTTCTTCGCTTCCCTCCACTCTAGATTGCGGAGTCGACTCAACCCTTTAAGATTACGGTCGAGAATTTTAAGAAACTCGGCTCTTGTAATTTTCGGTGTCTCGGTGGTTCCATTGTTTGATGGATCTGGTGGTGACGTCACGGCCTGTATCATAAGTAAATATTTAAAATCATTAACATATGTTTTAGTGCTTCCCATACTTGTAAGTTGGTACCTAATAATCCTCCCGAATAAATTTTGATCACGGTGCCCAATCACAACGGAAGGTAGACATGTACGCAGGAGATTTTATAGTGCATATGTATTGTGTGTGCGCAAACATGGGTGGGCTCTCGGCTCCCTTAAGGTGGACTCATATTATTGGACGCGTCCATAAAACTTTGGCTGGCTGAGTAGTGTGTACAGTCGGCGGACGTCCAGCGAGCCAGGGGTAAGTTCGAAGTCCGTAGTTTCGGACTTACTCCGCATCACCCAACCACTAAGAATTATTGATAATAGGATTTGTCATTTACTGTTAAATTGTGTTGTCATTCATTCTTAGTTCGGGTTCGGGACTAATCGTGTCCGTAGGTGATACGGAGTAGAATACGTCCGCAACTAAGCCCGAAACTACGGACTTCGGGCTTAGAGAGTAGCCCTCCAGATTTCTATCGGGCGGCTGACCGCTCAAGGACAGCCTAAGGTTGCGTCCGCAGATGATCTCCGATAGTGTGTACAGTTCAATGTTTATTCATTCATTATACAGACACCTCTAAGTCGGCTTATGGACGCGTCCAATAATATGATTCCAAGTTCGATGAGACGGCCATCCGGCACGACCGGAGAGAGATCAGGCGCAGGACCATCGGCATTACGTGCTGTCCGAGGCACGGGTGTGTCACACCAACAGCTTCCAAACTCAGAGCTGTGCTGTTATTGAGAAATTCCTAAGTATAATGCAAAAACTCAATTACAGTTTTTGCCCGACCTGGGAATCGAACCCAGGACTCCACGCTCGGCGTCCGCGCTTGCCACCAAGAGACAACGGAGCAATTGGTACCTAATGTTTATTGTGTAAATATGTACATATATACAATGTGTAACAGAATAAAATGTAATAACTGAAAAGGGGTCATTGTACTCATCACTATGAACAACTTTTGCCATGGGACCCCATACACTGAAATCACAAAAAAAATCGACTGCTCATGTGCGCATAACTCGACAAAATGCACTTATAGTCAACTTCTTTAGGTTTTTATTTCTAGATTTCGCCAATTCAGATATTACTTTGTTATAATATTTTTAACGTCTCACGTCCATTCTCATTAAAATTAAAACCGGTCCAGAGCGAGTCGGACTCACGTGCAAAGGGTTCCGAACGAATTATTTTTTTTTATCATGTAATTTTAACACTATGGACTTATAGATTTCCCAGTAATTAATAGGTAAAGATCTATTATCTCCATTTTTTTTTTCAAAGTTTTACCCAATGGTAATTTTTCGTCTAATTTATTGAATAACTTCAAAAACATTTATTTTAAAATTATGAAAAAAATATAATTAAAACCAATATTTTTCGAAAACTTTTTTAATTTTTCTAGAAAAATCCCCATACTAAAAATTTAATCATTTACGTAACATGTCCGTGTTTGGGTTACAAAAGTCCATATTTGTACCAAATTGCAACAGAATGGGTACAGTGGATCCGGAGAAAACTGGCTGTGACAGACGAACAGACAGACAGATAAATAGACACCCGAGTGATCAGATAAGGGTTCCGGGTTATTGGTCGGAACCCTATAAATCTAAATGTTCAGTTTACAATGTGTTTTGGTGCAATATTCCTACTTTCGTGCATTTTATTTTTCTCAATAGATGGCTCTTTGCCTAAATTTGCCAGGGCCGTCCCATTTAGCTTGAAGCTTAGGAGATTTCCCTTTACTTGCGAACTGGATTGTACAACCAGACTAGTGAACCTTCGTCGAAACATTTATTGTTCATTTTGCGGACATAGACATTTGCTGGCCCGATTCTCTGACATGCTCATAAAAATGTCATTCACTTTGTTCCGCAAGTCATTCACATAATCGGTTATACTGCGTGGAGCATCAGGTGGTATTCCAATGTTCAGGTCTGCAGGCAGCCGTAATTCTCTACAAAAGTTTGCGAAAGCTGGTGTCACCCATGTGCTTTCGTGAACAGCACTTCGGTATTACAGCAAAAACGGTTGTTTATGCTTGTCCCAATCGCGTTGCCGGTTTTCCACAACTTTTATCAGGTATCTCTCCAATGTCTGATTAAACGTTCCACCATTCCATCCGATTGTGGGTGGTAAGGAGTTGTTCTCGTTTTATGAGTACCTACCTATAACTCGGCAAGTTTCCTGGATTATAAGACTTCATTAATTAACCAGTTTATCGGCAACTGTTGAAGCTTCTTGATTTGGAATGCCGAAGCGCATTGGAACTGAAACTATTGAAAATATTAAATGTTGGTGCACCAACATTTAATATTTTCAGTGCACCTCTACTACGAGTCTGAGGTCCTTTTACAGCCGCACAACTTGTACATTTGCGACACCAGAGGGCTTAGTGTGAGTTTTGTAACGTTCTCGATCGCGTTAGCGTAAACGCCAATTCGTATTGAAACTGAATAAGCGCCGTCTGGTAACATAACCTTTTTTTTTCGTTTTCGGAACATTAACGTTCACTTTTGTCAAATTGTAAATTGACATAAGTGTACGTTAAAGTTAACGAGATCGAGAACGTTAAAAAACTCACACTAAGTAAGCCCTTAGTCCTCGACATCTTCATGACAATGGACCCAGTAAAACCGTTCCCGTATCTTCAACAGACTCTCCGTTTAACTCCCACATGGCCTCCTGAACGACAAAATGTTACAGCTGTAGAACATCCGGTACTTTAGCCCTAGGGACAACCATCTGCAAATAACAGCTGTCACCCCGAGTGTTTTCCCATTTACAGCACAGTACTCCATCCTGAATCACTAAGCTGTCCCATTGGGCGCAATAGCTTTTTGTGTTCGAACTCATCGCTTAGACATCGCTCCACCTGGGCTTAAGAGCCTTCATCCACTCAAGAATCGGCTTGATGTCCGTATCTTCCTGCTGTGCACGTTGTAGGATTTCCTTCCACTCGTTGCTGAGGTCTGTCTTGTGCATCCTCCCAGGTACAACTTTATCTTCTTGCCTAGTGCAATGCTTGCAGTCTACAGGGCAAGCTCTTCTTGACAATAGATCTCCCGCTGCAATGTTCGACAACCAAGTCATACTCCTGCAGCGGCTGGGCGCTGTCGTCAGCCGCCCTACCTTCTAGAGATCGGATATCTTCCTTTCCTGCAGTTCGCTTAGGGCAACTGGATCGGAGGTGGGCCCCTTTCACCTCAGCCGTAGCTTCTAGGGCTGTTCCCTTTAAAACGGTGATGAACTGCAGCTGCTGCAACCTCTTTGCTACGTTGAGAACGATAATCCTGCCTCAAAGCTTCCCTTTCTGTAGTTCGCTTAGGGCAAGTAGGTCGAAGGTAACCTCTTTCACCACAGCCGTAGCACCTAGGGCTATATCCTTTAAACCGGTCGTGAACCTTAACTGCTGCTACCTCTCTAACGCTGTGGGAACAACAATCCTGCCGCGCAGCTTCCACCTCCAGCGCATGGGCCAATGCTTTCTTAAGCGTCTCGTTGTGCCCGAACCTCACAGCAGCCTTAACTTCAAGGTCACGGATTCCGTCGATGAATACCTGCACCAGGTTTCCTACAATCAGCACTGGTGCAGACTGGTACGCTTTTCCCACCAGCTTCACCACTTTAAGGACCCACTGCCGCAGGTTCTCACCGCTGCGTTGCACGCGATCCCTGAGCTGCGCACAAAACACGTGACGTGTTCCAGGTGAGCGCCTCTATACCTGGCTTCCAACGCTTCAAGGAGCTGCTCGTAAGTCACCTCCTTACTGAGAGCTTTCAGGCCTAGAGTAGTAAGGGCAGTAATGGGCTGATTTTTCGCGCTGCAGCTATTCTTCCAAGCGTCCAAGCGTCGGCCCTGCTCCTCCTGTCGGCGGGCCTGCTCCTGCAGCATCATCATCAGAGCAACTAAGTCTGGTGCTGATGATATCGGAGCTGTTGGCATTGACTACGTGTACGGTTACCCTCCGTATCGTTTGGCAGAATCGGCAAGATATCCAATTGTTGGTACTTTCGAGCTTAGGGTTCGTCATTAAAAACAGCCGAATTATTAACAAGTTTTAGATTCCTTCATTTAGATACCCTACACGATAGGTTTTGTTAAAAAATACCTATTAACGACTTAAAATTTTGCGCCTAAAATCCACCATATCGCTTTTTTTTTAAACACATATCTAATACTTGGGAATTTCGACTATTAAGGTTTCGCGGTAACGTGCTTCGAAGTGTAATTAATGGCTTCGCAGAGAACTCTTTCGCGGTGACGTGCATCGCGATTTTTAACCGACTTCAAAAAAGTAGGAGGAACTCAATTCGGTTGTTTTTTTGTTATGTGTGTTACATCATAACTCCGTCATTTATGAACCGATTTGAAAAAATATTTTTTAATTTGGAAACAAAATCGGTTTAGCATTTGGTTTGTCATCCAAGTATAAGAAAATGCGTATTTTGCTTTCCTGCGACTTTCCATTGGTATTGTTTGGTACCACTAAAAAGTGAAAAAAAAAAAACTTTTGCAAAAAAATACAACCGACTTCCTTACAAAAAAGGAAGTCGGTTGTATTTTTTTTTAAGCATCGTATCAACATTTATCGATATTTTTACTTTATTTTATTTTAGTAAGTACAGTGACAGAACATATTGCATTATATTGACTGCACATTCTAGACAACGGATTGTTTTCAGAAACATTATTGTTACTAGCGGGAATACTGAATAATTGTGGAGTGCACACGGATCGAGTTGGTATCTTAAAGTTTATCTGGACAAGTAATTGAACGTCAAAGGTTCCATTAGCAATTTTACTCAATATACTTACCTATCACCAAGACACCAACCCATCTCCTTCTCTCAATACTGTTCGAAAGAGGGTGAGTCGCTGATTGTAATTGGGTAGTTTACTTCTGAGACTACACTTCGCGCTTAAAACTCTAACAAATGGTCTCTATATAGATTCTATACGATCTATGCGAGTGTTATAAATTTGAAACCACACAGGCGAGCAGTACTCCATTATAGATCATACCAGGGAGTAGAACAGTACTAACAAAGTTTGCGGGTGTTTAAATGGTTTGATATGTCGTAGTATAAAAGACAGCAAACGGTTAGCCTTGTTACACATGTGATCATAGTGTGGCCTAAATGACAAAACCGAATCAAACATCACACCCAGGTTATGTGCCACTTTTACCCTATCTACTACTACTTCCCTGATAGTCATAATTAATTACGTTTTTAATATTTTTCGAAAATGTTATAACCTGGCAATTTTTGGTGTTTAGTGACATTGAGTTCTCACCACACCATTTTACGCTTGTTTTATTATCTGACTGAAGAGACTCATAGTCATTATTATTTGATATACTCCTGAAATTTGTTATATCATCAGCAAACGCTAGGCATTCGCTTTTAGTTTTACTCAGCAAATCATTTACGAATACTAAAAACAACAGCGGGCCCAAATTAGAACCATGGCAGATGTTGCTACAAATGGCATAGAGTCGTACCCGCTTAGTGCAAGTAGTTGTGTACGATTTAACAAATAGGACGAGAGCCAACTATAAAGAGAGCCGTGAATCCCGACACGACACATTTTTTTAAGTAATACATTCAGTCAAAAAAGTATCGGGAATGGATGATTTGTTTATGGTTCCAAATTCAAATTTTAGTAGTTGTAGTTGTTAGGTTGGCACAACTATTTTCCATTTTGGCGCGGAGTTTGAGTTGCATCTGTTATTTATATTAAATACAGTGCTGGTTTTAGTAATATCATATATAGTGTGTATTGCGAATTTCATAATGGACAAAAATATCGAACAAAGAGTTTGTCTTAAATTTTGCATCGCCAATGGACTTTATCAAAAACTCGTGCTTATGAGTGGTTCAAAGCGTTCAAAAGCGGTTGAGATGTGATGGAAGATTTGCCTCGCTCTGGTAGGCCGTCAACGTCTGCAACTGAAGTTAACATCGCAAAAGTGAAGGAAATAGTGACTGAAAATCCCCATTCAACTCTGAGAGAGATAGCCGCCGAACTTTCTGTATCTAACGAGTCGATCCGTACCATTTTAACTAATCATTTGGGTATGAAACATGTTGCTGCTCGGCTAGTCCCAAAAGATCTGAATTTTCTCCAAAAACTCAATCGCATGAAAGTCGCTGAGGACATGCTAGAACGAGTCAGTTCGGACCCAACATTCATGAAACGCATTGTTACTGGTGACGAGACGTGGGTTTACGAGTTTGACATGTAAACTAGTCAACAAGCTTCGGAGTGGCGCCTTCCAACTGAACCGAAACCGAAAAAAGGAGAATTCGCGGCGAGAACTGAACTCAATTCCGGAAGCAGCGTTTAAAAAATGTTTTGATGAATGGATTATTCGTTGGCGCAAGTGTATCGTTTCTAAAGGAGCATACTTTGAAGGTGATAAAATAAATTTGGATGAATAACAGACATTTTGTGTATTATTGATCTTTTCCCGGTACTTTCTTGACAGAGTAGTATAAGATGATCAAACCGATCGAAGGCTTTCGAAAAATCTATGTGTATGGAGTCTACCTAGAGTTGCCAACATTTCTTCGACGAAATATAGTATTTTTCAAACTAAGACAAAATAAAATATAGTATACTTTAAAAAATATAGATAGTAATTAAAAAAAACCGGCAAAGAGCGACTTGGTCTACAGAGGGGACTTGGTCTACGCCATTTCAAAGCTGATCCATTAAAACGTGCGCACTATGGAGAAAATGTCAAAATGACTAGCACCATAAACAGGAAAAAACCGAGTCTAGGACCTAAAATTACCTATTAACTAGTATATTTAAGTTTGAAAGGAAAGACCCCCGGTAGACAAGTCCGACTTTTTCTTTTAGTGCCATTCCGAATACACACATTCATTTTATGTTACTTTCCTTCCTATCATGCAGGTGATAAAGGACCAAAAGTGTCTATTACTTACGTTATCATCAGCAAATTGGTTGTTTACTAATTCAGATATTTGACTGTATGCGCTCTTGGTGTCGTTGATTTGCTGCAAAATAAAATATTAGCAATCATAAAAAAATCTTTGTAAATTACAGTAAGTACCTACAGTTACCTACTTGGCCCAAACTTTTAACCAATATTCCTATTCCACAAGAAACATAATGTGATTATTATATTAGGGAAGATGCAAATACAGAATTTATGAGAATTTTATTAGTAAAATGATAAAAAGTATAAAATAAAGGCTATTGCAACGTTTTTATTTTGGTTAATATCGATTTTTAACAAAAATAATGAATTAAAGTAACGTGAAACGGAACGTATTTACAACTAATACCGAAGTAGGTAGGATGGTAATTTATTCACCTATATTTACAGCTATTTATTTAATTATAAATGGAAACGCTTAACACAATGTTAGTTTTACATATAAAACAATAATATTATAGTAGGTAAGCATTTTCATTAATTTCTTACAATATTTTTGCCCTTCTAAAGGAATAAACATAGACTGCGATGACCTTCATAGTTGCCTTTACCTTTGTACTTTGTACACTCACCATTCAGTGGTCAAAGAGTAGCATACACGGAATAATTACTGCCGCCGTCGCGTTTCTTTAGGTGTCACACTTTAACGCAGTAGGTAGCTAGGTACTCACCTCTAAAATGACGTGGAAAATGGTCCCAAAAAACCCCCGTTTTGGTGCTACAGCTATATGTCTGCCAGTTCTAATCGCCGCTTGCCTAGCAGATCGATCTTTTTCTATTACATCATCTGCTGTTAGCTGGAAAATTAAAAATTATAAAAAAAGTGGTTGTTTACGAAAGATCCTTAAAAAATAGGATTTATATTATTAATTATACAGGGCATGAGTTTTTAAAGTTTGCGTGGATGGCCAAATCGGAAACTATGAGGAATATTGAAAAACACTGAAAAGAGTCTCGAGCCCGAATTTGTAAAAACTACTTAAAATACTTATTATTGGATTTTTGAAAGATCAGTTAGTTATTTCAGTTTTCACAATACAAACGATTGATTTTGAAAAAACACCCGTACACACCATCCGAAAGTGTCTCTAATTATAATTAAGTAGGAAACAAATTCTAGTTTGACCCCCTAAAGTAACCCCAATACAATAAATTTAATAATTTACGTAATGCGTCCGTGTTTGGGTCACAGAAGGCCATATGTGTTCCAAATTTCAACAGAATCGGTTCAGTGGATCCGGAGAAAACTGACTGTGACAGACGGACAGACAGACAGACACCCGAGTGATCCTATAAGGGTTCCGTTTTTTGTTCGGAACCCTAAAAATATCAACTGATAAAGGACACAAACGAAATATAGCAGAGTGTATTGATATTCGGCTCTGATTTACTATGGCATTAGTCACATTAATGTGAGCCACGGGAATCTCGGAAAAGTGTTACAAACTGATATAGGGATGATGAATAAAATGCTAATTCATTAAAATATTTTGTATTCAATTTGATCCACATCAAGCATAAGATCATTTAAGTCAGCGGGTAAGAATAAACTTTGAAATAAAAGTAAGTATACTATGTCTTCCGTGTTGTGTTGGGTTTAACAAAATATATGTATAGTACTGTTTCATTCGGATATGACATGACTAGATTGGCCCTCTGATCATCATCATCATCATCATATCAACCGAAAGACATCCATTGCTCGACATTGGCCTCCCCCAAGTGTGGCCATAACAAACGGTCCTGTGCGTCTCGCATCCATCGGTTACCCGCGACCTTCACCAAGTCATCGGTCCACCTTGTATGAGACCTTCTAACAATACGTGCATCTTCCGGTACGCGGTCGCCACTCCAGAACTTTTCGGCCCCATCGACCATCTGTTCTGCCAGCAATGTGCCTTGCCACTGCCACTTTAGTTTGGCGATCCTTAAGGCTATGTCGGGAACCTTTATTCCTGATTCGATCACGCAAGGAAACTCAAAGTAAGTATTGCCCTCTCCATTGCCCTTTGAGTGACTATAAGCCTTCTAATGGGACCCAATGTGAGCGACAACGTTTGAGTTGTTTCCATTATTGGAAACACGCACTGGTCACTCGTCTGGAGACACTGCTATGTGGGACGAGAAGATACCACGCAACTTCCCGAACGCTGCTAAGCTGCGTCGGATTTGACGGTTGATCTCTTTCTCGAAGTTAGCCCTACTAAACTGGACCGTTCATTTTAAGACCTACTCTTTCGGAAACTCTACTGAGCTCACCGAGCATTGTACTGAGGACCTCCGTAGTCTCAGCCATGACAACTATATTGTCGGCAAATCAAAAAGGTGGGTGACCTACTCGCCACTGGCATTAATGCCTAGCCTTATCCACCCCAAAACCTTGAAGACATCCTCAATTGCGACCGTAAACAGTTTCGGAAAAATGACGTCTCGCTGTCTCACACCCCGGTGCGGGAGGATAGGTTTCAGATTGACATGGTGGCGTTTTTGTACAAACATTTCATCACCTCGATATATCGATATTCAATCTGGCACCGTTGGACAGACTGCAGCACAGCCCAAGTTCAAAACCGCTAAGCAGATGGGCAGATTATACTTTTCGGTCTTCTGTATAACCTGCCGCAGCGTAGGTACGTGATTCACGGTACCGAAGCCTTTTCGGAATTTGGTTTTTTTCGACTGGAAGTCGTCAAACCTGCACGGGAGACGGTTCGTAATGACTCTTTTTTTTTTTCAAGCCCGCCACAGATTTCCAACCACTGCAACTCCTGAAAGCCAGAATCAACAGTGGCGACCATCAGAAAAACGCCGAGCCAATGAAACCCGACGAGTCCCGGAGAAACGATTCAACTGTCTTGGATCCTACAACGAAATTAATCAGAAAAGTACAGCGGAGGAGTAGGAAAAAAAGTATCAAGCAGGAGACAGAATACAACTAGGCCAATAGGCACCAAGGGACATATTATTTTTTAAGGATGGGGAATCGTCAAATTACTCGTCCCGCTCTGGGTGAAGCAGGAGGGAGTGTCAGACTCTTACTGACTAAAACCCATCCGTGTTCCTCCTAGTGCCCTTAGCGTTCCAGGACTACGGTGCCTCTTTCAAATGGATTCCGCACCCCGGCAGGCACTCTTTGAGACACGCATGGAACACAGCGGGCCGTCGACCCGGGCCTGGTCTGATTGGACGGCGAGCCACCCAATGCTCGCCGTCCGCAGGCCCGCGCCTGCGGCAACCGGAAATCGCCCTGCGACTTCCGACGCCCGGAGCGACTTCTTCTGTTGCGGCGGCTGGGTCGTGAGGTTTCTCTTTCTCTCACACGTTCGGCCTCCTCCTTCGCTAGCATTATTGCTTCGCAGAAGGAGGTTACCGCTTCCCATGCCTCCTCGCTTCGGACCATAGATTGAACCAGGGCCGGACGCGAGAGATCGCCGCCGCCGATCGCCTCGATGAGGACACGGCGGTGCTCCGCCCAAGCAGGGCAGACCTCCACCGTATCCTCGCAGTGTTGACACCCGGGTGTATCCTCCCGCCGTATTAGAAGGTACCTCCGGAAACAACCGCCATTCGTAAATGAACGCGAGGGCTCTCGCCTCTAGATCCCATGGTGGCAGTCCGGCAAGGAGGCTCGCCGCTTCGCCAGAGACCGTGCGGTATCCCCGGGCGAGCCGAATGGCCATGACCATCTGGGACGCGTTGAGGTAACGGGCAGGTCGCTTCCTCAAAGTAGGCGCCCAACCGGCGCCCCATAAAGGGCCATGGACCGCACGACCCCCGCGTCAAGCCTCCGGCAGGAGGCGTTTGGTCCCCCTAGATTAGGCTCGCCCCAGTCTGGGAGCCAAACGTCGGAAATGCTCGACGAAGTTCCACCGGCTGTCAAGGACGAGACCCAGGTACGTCATCGTCGATCGCGCCGATGTGAACTCCTCCTACCGTTATTTGGGATTCTTGTGTAGGGCCACCTCGAGACCCAGCTGCCGGATCCAACTATGACTATCGCAACCCCGCATGTCATAGCGTCGGCCGCCGCCTGGTGCGATCCCCCTTGCGTCAGTACCAGCGTAACGTCAGCGTAGCAGACCACGCTGACGCCGGTAGGGAGGTCAGCGCGCAGCACCCAGTCATAGCCGATGTCCCACAGAGTCGGCCCAGAACGGAACCCTGTGGAACACCGCACGACGCCTCTCGCCGGTTCCACTCTCCCAGGTGATCGGGGTAGATGACGGCTCTGTCCGTCAAGTAATCCTCAACTACACGACGAAGGTAAATCGGCACCCGGTAATACCGAAGTCCTGATGCAACTCCAGGGCAGGGTTTTGAAGGCATTGGCGATGTCTAGAGAGTATGCGGACGGAGAGTCCGCAGGGCGTCAAAAAAGTCAAAAGTCAAAAACGTTTATTTCAATTAGGCCTAAACGGCACTTTTGAACGTCGTCATTACATTTAAAATAACATAGTGACTCTACTGTCCATTCGGAAGGGTAGATTCTTATGGAGAAGAACGGACAAGAAACTCCATAGTTACTCTTTTCAAATCAATGTTTTACATGTGCTGTGGTATACAAAACTTCTGTTAATATATGTGAGGACCATGAACCTAGAGTATGCAGAGGTAGACTTATTATATTTTTAAATAAGTACATGGTACTCACATTTCTACATAAGTACGTGGTACTCACATATTTACAAATATTGGAACCATTAATTAGCAGAGTGAGTGAACAGAAAAATAAAAACCCAAAAATGAAAAAGTAGGTACAAAAGTAAATACATAAACCAACCAGTTTGATCTTGTCTCCACCATTGATTGTCCTATGGAGCAGGACCAGCATGTTTCCAAGCATTCTTATCCTGAATGTAATCTTCTAATTTGTAATATGCTTGTTTACAAAGTGTGCTTTTAATGTAGTTTTTAAATTTTCTTTCAGTAACGAGTAGTTCTAATATGTCACAAGGTATTTTATTGTAACATTTAACACAGTACCCCATGAAAGATGTGTGTACTTTAGCTAATCTATAAAATGGTTGATCTAATTTATCTTTATTTCTAGTATTAATATTATGTCTATCACTAACTTTACTAAAAAGATGACGATTTTTCCGTACATACATAATATTTTCATATATGAATTGGCAAGGGACTGTCATAATATTAATCTTTTTAAAAAGTTTATATTAGTTAGAGAATCGCGACGACGCAGATTATAAAGGGCTCTGACAGCTCTCTTTTGTAAAATAAATGTGGATTCAATGTCAGCAGCCCGACCCCACAGTAAAATACCGTACGACATAATGCTGTGGAAGTAGCTAAAATAGACCAAACGTGCGGTTTCTACGCCTGTTAGCTGTCTTATCTTCCTAACAGCATAAGCGGCTGAGCTTAAACGCCCCGCTAGAGATGTTATATGAGGTCCCCATTGTAATTTCTCGTCTAAAGTGATTCCCAGGAAAACCGTGTGATTAATAAACTCCAGTTTTTCTTCATTCAATATGATGTCACATTCGCTACTTCTAAAATTTGGTAAAGTAAATACATACTAGTAATACATTTGGTTTTTTTTTTCATTTAATACCAAGTCGTTTGCCGTAAACCAATTTTGGACCTGAAGAATAGAGTAATTGACGACGTCAAGATTTTGTGACCGTCGCTCTATTTTAAATATCAATGATGTGTCATCCGCGAATAACACCATCTTTGGGTGATTTTGAAATAATTGGGGCAAATCATTTATGTAAACTAGAAAAAGGAATGGACCCAATATTGAGCCTTGCGGAACGCCCATTGTCATTTCAGACCCTAGTGAGTTTACACCGTTTACCTGAACTTTAACCTGTCTGTCCGTCAAGTATAACCTAAGTAACTCAAGGGCTGCATTTCTAATCCCATAGTGCTCAAGTTTCAACAAAAGTGTTTCATGGTTAACAAACGTCTTTTTTTCTTTTTTTTTTTTTTTCAATCGAACGCCTTCGAAAGGTCACAGAATATTCCAATAGTGTCTTGAGATTCTTCCCAGGCGGTAAAGATATTCTTTATGAGGGTAACACCGGCGTCAGTTGTACAACGCCCTTTGGTGAAACCGTATTGTTGTTCATGAAAAATGGAGTTTTTATTAAAGTGTAGTAACATCTGATTAAGCATTAACTTTTCAAACACCTTACTGAGGACTGGCAGAATTGACACAGGCCTATAATTATTGGGTTCTTGACTATCACCCGATTTGGCGCCCCGGCTTCTTAATGAGGTCCAGTTTCCCGGTCTTCCAACGAAGTGGGAACTGGCCTCTCTCCAAGCACGCGCTTAGGAACCCTCTTAGTCGAGGCCCGAGAGCCTCCAAAGCCAGGATCCAGGCTTTTCCAGGTAAGCCGTCGGGTCCTGGGGCGGTATTTTTGGCCTTCAGCCTATTAACCGCCATTCTCAGGTCTACCTCAGTCACCTCAGGAACATCGTCATCGTCGTCATCGGTGTAGTCCGCATCGGGCAAGGAATTTTCGCCATTGGAATAAAAGTTCCTCCCAGACATCAGTCTGGGGTTTCAGTAATCTAGTGATCATAGCACGGTCGCGTTGCGGTAAGTACTCTGGGTCCGTGATCTTTCTAGCGTAGTAGTACATTGCAGCACGCCGCTGCAATGTATTATCTAGATCGTCCGGGAGAACACCCGCCAGCACTGGTAAAGTTTCAGTACTAACCGTCCTATACGCCTTGCATAAGAATATCAAAGCCAAACGCTGGCTTTGAAGCAATTTACACCGCCCCTATGGTGGCCCTATCAGCCTAGACAGTTGCCCCGTAGCACATACAACCCAAGGAAGTAGCTAGTTGGGGGGGTCTGTATGTATGCTTTTACGGTTTCACAACGACACGCTTTGCTTTGCTTTGCTTGGTAGTACCTATAGATGCAGGCCTACCTTGCAGTCTCCTTCAGAGACGGGAAGGTGACGTGGTCTTGAGGGGGATCGTAACGGTCGTGTAGATTCTCAAGACAAGTCCGGTGGATATACCTTCTCGAGGTTGCCACCCCGTTTTTGGTGAGCCAGTGCGCGATCGCAACGAAACTTGTTCTACCTGTCTAATGTGCAAAAGGGTCAGGTCAGGGTATACATTCAATTCTTTTTATGCCTAAGATGAAGTAAAATCTTCTGAAACAATTTGTTTTTAAAAGATATTATTTAACTTGCAATGTATAGATGTTTGTTCGGATGGGATCTTGCTACTCAATTTTGAAGCAGATACCTTCAACCGATTGAGCTGAAATGTTGTATACACGTTTAGTTTAGATGACACGATAAGCTGTGTGACGTCATTCTAAATTCAATATCTCGGACCATCCAAGATGGCGGAATAGTTATTTTTTATGCATTTCTACAATATGGGTGATCAAATGATAGGACTTGTTGAGAATAACTCGAGAAATAATGTGACGTCATTTAAAAACCCAATATGGCGCCTGGCGGAACATCCATGATGGCAGAGTTTTTTATGCACTTACTACAATATGTGTTTCAAATGAATGGGCTTGTTGAGAGTAACTCGAAATAAGTAAAAAACAAATAATAAGGAAAAAAAAACTTAAAAAAGCCATTATTTCAATGCTCTAAAAAGAAGAAAATAGAATGTTCCTTTAAAATTGATCATAAAAGCTTGTCGCGAGGTTTGCTTAAGTATATTATGAGTATTTAATTAATTAAACCTCGCGACAAGCTTTTATGATCAATTTTAAAGGAAAATTTTATTTTCTTCTTTTGCATTTAATTAAAAGATTTTTTCATTATAATATTTTTTTTGTGAGACTATCCTGTACATTTTGCTCCATCGATTTTTAAATAAATAATTTTATACAACTAGCTTCTAGCTTCACCCGCGTGTTACCTAGGGAACATAATCCCGGGATAAAAAGTACCTAGCCCATGTCTTTTCTCAGGCTCTAGACTATCTGTGTACCAAATTTCATTTAAATTGGTTCAGTAGTTTTGGCGTGAAAGCGCGACAGACAGACAGACAGACAGAGTTACTTTCACATTTATAATATTAGTAAGGATGAAAGGTCATATATTCCCCTTAGTTTAAAACTATTTTGGTTACTGTCCGCCACTCTTCGCAAAGCGGGTCAGATATGACATATGACCTTTGTCATAAATCTGTGATGCAGTTTTAGTTTTCATCAACATCGGACCCGAGAATCTTGCACATTATAGGATTTAAAAACTGGCCAAGTGCGACTCGGACTCGCGTGCTAGGGTTCCGAACCAATTTCATTTTTGTCACATGTTATTTTAACACTATAAACTTCTTACAGCTTTTCCTGTAATTTGTAGATAAAGAACTCTGAATCTGCATTTTTTCGAAGGGAATGGTCAGTTTTGGTCTAATTTCTTGAATAGCTTCAAAAATATTGATTTTAAAATTATGTTTTCTTTCCCTTTCATTTGAAATGCCTCACGATCCCTACCCTTTTTTATTTCTAGTTTAAACCCCAAAAGTGACCCCCATAATCAAAATTTAATGATTTCCGTAACGCGTCCGTGTTTGGGTCACAAAAGTCCATATGTGTACCAAGTTTCAACAGAATCGGTCCAGGAAATCTGGAGAAAACTGGCTGTGACAGACGGACAAACAGATAGACAGACACTCGAGTGATCCTATAAGGGTCTTAAAATTAAAGTTCCGGTTGAAAAAAAATACAAAGGTTGTAATGGTTGATAGAGGTTAGGCCTTTCCTTTTTTATTTTTAACGGGTTGAAATCCTCATGGATGTCCTCCGCCCTGGGGCGGAAGGGTCTGTCAGACTCCCATAATCCCCGGCTAGTGCCCGCGTATGCGGGCCACCTCAGGCCCGCGGGAGAAGCAAGGTCCCCCCGCAACGTCCAGTAGGGGCGCGTCTGGAACAATACGCGCCACCGTCTCGGGTCCTGCTGGATTGGGGGAGGCGGACGACCCCGAGTCCACCGTCCCTCCGGACCTTTCTACGGGGGCTGGAAGAGGGCGTTGTCCGCCCTTCGCAGACGCCCGGTTCGCCTGCTGCAGCACGGGAGAGTGGCCACGGCCTCCCTCTCCCTCTCCGCAGGCTCCTTCTGCGAAATTACGATTTCGCAGAAGGAGATCACCGCATTCCATGACTCGGCGCTCCCGACCATGCCCCGAGAGCCGCCTGAAACGACAGGGACCCGTGCTTCCTCCCGAGCCATTCGTCGAGCACTGGCCGGATGGCCTCGATAGTGGCGAGGCCGGCGTTAGGTCGCGAAAGCCTTTCCCGCCATTCCCTCACCATGGCCTCGCGAAGCTGTGACCGACGTAACTCGATCTCGCGCTGCATCTGTTTACCAAACCGCATCCGCACCTCCTCGCGCCACCGGTAAAGCGAGGCGAGAACCCTCGCCTCTAAGTCCCAGGGCGGTGATCCGGCCAGTGCAGAACCCGCCTCGTAGGAGATCGTGCGATACCCCCTGATAGCTCTGACGGCCATCGCCCTCTGCGGTCTTCGCAGTATCGCGATGCTGCCGGCCGTCAGGTCAGAAGCCCACACCGGGGCCCCGTAAAGGGCCATGGATCGCACGATCCCTAAGTATAACCGCCTACATGCGGTGCTCGGGCCCCCCAGATTAGGAAGCAGCGTTGCGAGCGCGCCTGCGGCGCCCATTAATTAACCTGGGCGTCAGCTGCCGAAAGTGGGGGCCAAAGTTCCACTGGCTGTCGAGCACCAATCCTGGGTACTTCATGGTAGACTCGACAGCAATTTCAACCCCCCTGACCACGATATGCGACCCTGGTGGCGGCGCCCGTCGGGGGCCGTGAAAGACCATGGCCTCCGACTTCTCCAAGGCTACCTCTAGACCCAGGCGCCGTATGCGACTCACCACTTGTGAGACCGCGGCCGTCACAAGCAACGCTGCCTCCCTGTACGAGCTCCCCCGAGCCGTGACCAGCGTGTCGTCCGCATAACACGTCAGGTCTACTCCCGGTTGGAGCTCGCCCCTCAGCACCCAGTCGTAACCAATGTTCCACAGGGGTGGGCCCAAGAGCGAACCCTGTGGAACGCCGCGCGACATATCACGACGGCCCTCACCGTTACGTCCCCTGTAGGTGACACACCTTTCCGTCAAATAAGCCCCGAGGTAACGGGGCGCTCTGTGGTACCTCAGTGCCTCCCGAATACAGCTCCAAGGCAGGGCGTTAAATGCGTTGGAGATGTCCAGGGACACCGCCAGCATTACCCCGCCCCGGGTTACCGCTTCCTCCACCAGGACTCTCACCCGCATTATGGCGTCGATAGTGGAGCGCCCGTGCCGAAAACCGAACTGACTATACCGTTTAGATCCGGCCCCTCTCTGTACAAGTGACTGACCAGGCGGGCAGCAAGTATCCGCTCAAAAAGCTTACCCACCTCGTCTAATAGAACTATTGGCCGGTATGCGGACGGCGAGTCTGCTGGGCGCCCCGCCTTCTTGAGCAGGACCAGACGACCTGTCTTCCACTGAGCGGGGAAGCGGCCCTGCTCAAGGCAAGCTGTGTAGAGTCCAGAGAGGTTAGGCCTAGACCAAACATTGGTGGTTCGTGGGTACTAAACCAAACAAACCTTTTTCAATTAAACGGATTAAACCTAATGTATAAAATTACATGCTGGTTGATTGCTATTTAAGTGCGTTTCTTGAAATGGGTTATACAAAAACTGATTGGCAACGATTTTGACCCCGAAAATTTGGGGGTCCATATTGGTTGGTTGGCATTTCAAACAGAAGAGGTGATACAGTTAGCAGCATAGCAGTGCCCTGCATTACCCTCTTCCTATTTCTTAATTTAGAGAGGGATCAGGTTTCGCAAGGTATTAACTGTACCTATGACACAATTTTTTTGCTACATTCACGGGAAGAATTCGCGGTCACAGGTAGTTGATTAATAAAAGCTAACGAACAGGTACTCACTGGCTGCGCACCAAAGCAGGGTGATATAATAGCAACTATCACGATCGTGATTAGGGCGTAGTGCTGCAATCCAGGCGCCATTGCTGATCTCGCCGTGCGGCTGACGCCTTACCTGTAGAATTTTAATATTTTTTCAATTATAATACCAATTGAAGACGTAGCCTGTTGCCTGTGGTTTTATTCGCAAAGTTACTAATTAGCTAGGGCCTCCCTTAAGAGATGGATACAGAGGTAGCCAACCCAACAGTTGGGACTTTTACGATGGAAGTCTAATCAACAAGTGTTTTTTTGTTCAACTTTTTTCAACACAGTCAGTTAAGATCTATTATCTATCAATTTTTTTTTTATTTAAGCTCAGTGGTTTCGGAGATAAGTGGAGGAATGGTCTAATTTCTTGAATAACTGCAAAACCATTTATTTTAAAATTATGAAAAAAGTATAACTAAAACCCTTACTAGAAAAAAAAAAAAAAAAAAATTGTAGTCTGACTCCCATACTAAAAATTTTATAATTTACGTAACACGTCCGTGTTTGGGTCATGCAGAATCGGTCCAGTGGAGCCGGAGAAAACTGGCTGTGACAGACGGACAGACAGACAGACACCCGAGTGATCCTATAAGGGTTCCGTTTTTTCTTCAGAACCCTAAAAATAAAGTTCCGGTCGAAAAAATTGCAAAAGCTTTAACTAAACAATTTAAGTACCTACTGAAAAAAACGGGGAGGCTTCGTTTTTTGCAAATATTTCAAAAACTAATTAAGATTGAAATAAAAAATAATAATAAAAGCAGGAAATTTCTTAAAACAGTCATGATTCGGAAAGGACCAGTATTTAAGATTTTGCGATAAATATTTTTTCAGTAAATTCTTTATTTGTTAATTTTTAAGCTGGTTAAGGCACGGCTACGGAGGAGCTCGTGGCTAGATAATAACAAGGTTGGTCTGTGGATGGGTGACCATCTTAACATACCGAGTTTCCTCCGTGCCTCGGAAAGCACGTTAAGCCGTTGGTCCCGGCTGTCATTTGTAGATCTTTGGCAGTCGTTACGGATAGTCAGTTGCCAGTAAATCTGACTCCAGACTTGCCATGACGTACCGTGTTACCCAGTTAATGAGTCGTGGAGGTCTGGTAGGCAGCCGCTCCATGTAAAATATTGGTATTCAGCTAAATCCGGCTTGACTGGAAGCCGACCCCAATATAGTTGGGAAAAGGCTAGGCGGATGATGCTTATTTTTTCTGTAAATTCTTTATTTGTTAACTAGTTGACCCGCGCAACTACAGCTCCGCTCCTATTGTTCTTAGCATGATGATATATACATATATATCTATCTCCTTATCGCCTATAGCCTTCCTCGATAAATGGGCTATCTAACACTGAAAGAATTTTTCAAATCGGACCAGTAGTTCCTGAGATTAGCGCGTTCAAGTAAACAAACAAACAAACTCTTCAGCTTTATTTATATATTAATATATTAGTATAGATATAGATTTTTAAGGTGGTTGCGCCAGGGTAGCCTGCAACGGGAGAAGGTTGGTCTCCTTGACATTTTTCAGGTTCCTGTGTCGCATAGGCAGGGAGCCGGACGTAGAACTGCAATCCGGACTATCCGTAATCCAAAAAATCCGGATACCCGCACTTTTTTACTCGACTTCCAAATCCGGATTAAAAAATCGAATCCGGATTTTCTGAATAGTAAGAAATTATAATTTGGGGGCTACATTATCGCGCGAATATTTCGTGTTGATGGCGGAGATGGCGTTATTCGAGGATAGCGTTTCACGGGTAGGATACTTGGAGGCCACTTACAAATGTCTTCAGTGCATTCTGCCTACAAAGGTCGAATCAGAGCGTGCTTTTTCAGCAGGAGTTATGTGTAACCGAATTCGCAGAAGGTTAAACGACAGTTCTTTAGATGCTTTATTATTTTTGAGGCCACATTTTATGTCTCAAAAAATAGCATAGTTTTAAATAATTAACGTAGGTCCGAGCATCCGTGCGACGGCCGACGGATTGCGATAGTCATTGAGAGGATCCGGCAGCTGGGTCTCGAGGTGGCCCTACACAAGTCCGAAGACATGTGCTTTCATGGTTCTCGGAACAGGCTACTATCGGGATCCCAAATAACGGTAGGAGGGACTCACATCGGCGTCGGATCGACGATGACGTACCTGGGTCTCGTCCTTGACAGCCGGTGGAACTTCGTCGATCATTCCGACGTTCGTCTCCCAGACTGGGGCGAGTCGGGCTGCCTTCAAGCGGCTTTTGCTCAATCCAGGGGTTCCAAGCGCCTCCTGCCGGAGGCTTTACGCGGTTATCGTGCGGTCCATGGCCCTTCATGGGGCGCCGGTGTGGGCGCCTACTTTGAGAAAGTGACCTGCCCGTTACCTCAACGCGTCCCAGAGGGTCATGGCCATCCGGCTGGCCCGGAGATACCGCACGGTCTCTGACGAGGCGGCGAGCTTCCTTACCGGACTGCCGCCATGGGATCTTGAGGCGAGAGCCATCGCGCTCATTTAGGAATGGCGCGTGGAGGCACTACGCCGGGGCGAGACTCCTCTGCCGCGGAAAATTGCAGCACGGCGGACGGAACTCCGGCAGGATCTCATAGCAGTATGGAGACAACCGACGACTGTCGCAACCCAGCGCTGGGCACGCCATTATTGCGGCGATATCTTTGAGGAGTGGCTAGAGCGGTGCCACGGCGTCTTTACCTTCCGCTTGACGCAGGTACAGGACGCGGTTGTTTCGGAACGTACCTGTTTCGAATATGGCGGAAGGATACACAATAACACTAAAAAAAAGTTCCGAGCATCCATAAAAAACGGAACCTTTAAAGGATCACTCGGGTGTCTGTCCGTCTGTCACAGCCAGTTTCCTCCGGATCTACTGGACCGATTCTGTTGAAATTTGGTACACATGGATTTATGTGACTCAAACACGGACGCATTACGTAAAAAAAAATTTTTAGTCCCCTTACTCATAATTTATTTATTTAAGTAAAGCGTCAAACAAATTTAAAAAACATCAAATTAATAAACTAATATGGATGGATTTATTTACTTTCATGAAAAATCTGTGAAATCCGGATAATCCGGATTGGACCAAAAATTCGTTCTTGAATATTCGGATTTTAAAACAGAACGGATTTGCATTCCCTAGCCGGACGGTCGCTCGGTGTCACCACTGCGTCGACTGTCGGGAGGATACGGCGCGGCATACACTGGCAGAGTGTGCCGCTTGGGAGGAGCCACGCCGTGCGCTCATCTCTGTGGTAGGCGGTGATCTCTCGTATTTTGTTAAACATACAGCTTCACACTGACCGGTAAATTGCAAAAAACATAAATATATTTGAATTTCGCGGGCTACCCTAGCGCAACATTTATAATTTTGTCATAAATATGTTTTCAGTAATTTATTAATTTTTAATTAATTTTTTCAGCGGACCTTTTTTGACATCTTATTCATATTTTTCCGAGCGTGCTGAAAAAACAAAAAAAAGACCTGTTGGCTAGACTATAAGTTGATTTTCAAGTATACGAGTATGAGAGTATACAACTCAGTTGTCGAAAAGAATATTTTAATCATAAAAAACTGCATTGATTGGCGTCTTAAAAATAAAATACGAGAGTAAAACTGGCGTCTTTGTTATTGCAAGACATTCACTTCCACGATTATGGATAGAATGTAATGTATAGGTAGTTACGCATATAAGGCGACATTTACTTATTGCTTGCGAAAATTACCTCCGTCATGATGGTGCAAGTACCTCTCTACCTGTTGTCCGTGTCGCAAAAGCCACGGCCGTTTGAGTTTGGTATGTGGGAACGTCAGTATCTCACAATGTTTTTAATATTTCATGCAGTAACCTCAATAATCATGCTAAGTTCATTTTGATAGGTAATTTAAAAAACAAAAGCAACTGCCTAGCCATTACTCAAATATGTTGGGGTTGACTTCCAATATATCAATGTTTCTTAGGGTTCCGTAACCTAAGGTTAAACAACGTAACCCTATTACTAAGCCTCTGCTATTCGTCCGTCTGTCTGTCATCGGGCTATATCTCAAGAACCCTAAAAGGTAGACAATTAAAACTTTCACAGATTGTGTATTTTTGCCACTATAATCAACTGGCCAAGTGCGAGTCGGACTTGCGTGCCAAGGGTTCCGAACCAATTAAATTATTAAAACCATTTTATTTTACCACTGCACCAGGTTTTCCTGTAATCTTTAAGTAAGTATAGAACTATTATCTGCATTTTTCCCAAAATTATAGGCTCAGTAGGTTCGGAGATAAGAGGGGAATGGTCATTTTTGGTCTAATATCTTGAATAACTTCAAATATATTTATTTTAAGATTTTGAAAAGAAATATTTTGAAACCCTCACAGTAAGCCCTTTTATTTGATAAATCACACGATAGTTTAAAAAAAAAAATCTAGTTTAACAGCTATACTAAAAACATATTTATTTACGTAACGCTTCGTATTTGGGCCTCAGAAGTCCATATGTATACCTACCAAATTTCAACAGAATCAGTCCAGCAGATCCGGAGAAAACTGGCTGTGACAGACGGACAGACAGACACCCGAGTTTTGTTCGGAACCCTAGTATTCTTAAGTTATTGAAATAAACATTTATTATTTATTTATTAATATTATTATTTACGGATGTTCGGAACCCTAAAAATTAAGGCTTATGGTACGGAACCCTTCGTGTGCGAGTCCAACTCGCTCTTGGTCGGTTTTATTTACTTTTAACGTCTAGGTATATTTCTATAACCTATCTGACCAGTAATTGAGTAACAGTTAACACGATACCACTTGGTGTCAGATTTTGGACGACTGACAAAGATCTACAGCCAGGAGGTCATATGCTTTCCGAGGTGGATGTAGCTATATCCGCCTCGGAACCTACGTCAAGCGTTGCTTAACCTCGAAAGTCGGCCCGTGCGACTGATATTACTTAATGAATTGATGGATGCTTAGGTGATCTCAGCCAGTTTGTTGCTATATGGTAGCATATCTGCATTTCTGACCTTTTTAATTTTATACGCCTTTTTAGGGGTCCTTAGCTGACGAGGAACCAACGGATCCTATTACTAAGCCTCCACTGTCCATTCGTCCGTCTGTCTGTCAGCGTTCTCAAGAACCCTAATATGGAGACAGTTTGAATTTTCGCTAATTGTGTACTTCTATTGCAACTTTAATAAATAAGAAAATAAATTAAAATTAAAGGGAGTTCCCAACTTCCTTTAGATAAATCGACTTTCTCATACATTTATGTGAGCATATAACTCGACAAAATGTATGTAGGGTGAACTCATCTAACTTCGTGACAAAGGCATTTGAGTAATAAAATACCAATAAATTATTAATTAATTTAATTCAGACTTAGCATGAGTTTTAATCAGTCTTTTATGAGGAATACGGGCACAATTAATCACATTTTTTTCTAGAAACCTAAGAGTTATACAAAATTTACTGAAGCAAGTCAACTTGCCTAATTCCGTGGTGACCTCTTTAAGTCCGTGATAGCTACTACTTTAATTCTGATATAACGGAATTAGGCAAGTTAACTTTATTTAAGTTGTACAAAATTAATATAATAAAATTAACAAAAACATAAAAAAAAAACAAGATAAACATTTAAGTAACATCTTCTAGAATTCTTCTTCGGCGTAACACATATCACACTTAAAAATCGTCGCAATAGCCTGAAATTCATGACTTTGGCAATGTACGTGGTACGTTTTAAAGCAGAAGGAACAAGAAATGCAGTCTGCTACATTTTTAGAAGCTGCATCTTCTGAGTACCATCTCTTACATATTTCACATAGCCAATCGTCGTCTTCAGTTCTATTTTTCTTCTTAAATTGTTGCTTGGCAGGTGCAGTGTTAGTTTTATTTGCTCAATTACTTCGTTTCACTTTTGTTTCAAATTTTGACGTGCGGTTTTGAGATCGGTCTCCGAGTACTTTCTGTTCTTCTTGTTGGGGTCATCTATGATATCTGAAAGTAAACAAGCAAATTAAAATAATAGATACATACCTACCTGCTTAGATTTTAGCGTCTGTCCAAATTTGCAGCTCGTATTAATAAAAAAATGCTGCGAAATTTGGTAATAAAACTTACTCACGTAATTACGTGACAAGTCCAGAAAAAGTGTCACTCAATTCCGTGATAGCAAAATATATAATATTGGCTCAAATACGTCATTTTAATTAAGACCAGATAAAAGTAATAAAATTTCATCAATCTTGTCTACTTAACTCAATATAAGTCAATACATTCAGTTAAAACCACAAATAATTGTACATAACTACTATAATTCTGTGATAGCACAGAAACCACTAAACCGCTAAAACGCTAATATTTTTGACGAAAAAAATAAGCTCTAACACTAAAACGACGCAGAATTATGACGATTTTTTTGATGCCACATCAAGGGAATATCAATTACAATTCGCTTTATTAGAAAGAAGCTAAGAAATCGGTTAAATACTTACATAAATACAGCAAAGTTCGCCACCAATTCACGAACACTGCCGAAACCGGCGAGATTCGCGCGCGAACTGACAAAACCGTTAGTTGTTTCTATCTCGCTCACTCGAGCGTCCCCAAACTTTACAGACGAAATTGAACTTTACTACAGAAGCATAAGGTTGTATTTCAAGCCATTGATTTCACTCGTATAGCCCTATGATAGCGCTCAAACCAAATATCACCGAATTAGGCGAGTCACAGAATTAGATGAGTTCACCCTAAGTACCAACAGCAGATTTTTTTTTCGCGCTATTCGGGTTGCCCGGTTGGGCCCATAGTCCCATACCATAGTAAAAAATGTTCTTAGTGATAAGTACATAATTATGTAGATATATTTCTATGGATAAGTACAATGACCCCATAAGACGTAGGTATTGCGCTTATTCTGTTACACGTTGTTTAAGACATAATATGATCCGTATATCCGGATGGTGTTTTGATAGTATCAGTAATATCAGGTCAATTCTCTAAGCCCGAAGTCCGTAGTTTCGGCTGTAGTTACGGGCGTTTCCTACTCCGTATCACCTACGGACTTACGATTAGCCCCGAACCGAACTAGGAATTAATGACAACACGATTTAAGAATAACTGTGTTGTCATTCATTCTTAGTGGTTAGGTGATACAGGGTAGCCGGGACTACAACCCCTGGATAGTAAAATGGAATGGGGATTTGTTTAGAGTTGGGAGTTCCCATACAAATATGATCCCATATAGATAAAGTACGAATAAATAAATCTCATACACAAAAATGTAAACTGGAAAAGAAGCTTGTGTAAAATTATCTTAACTTCTTAAACTAGAGAGGCCTTATTCAGCTTTGCCGCCTCGGGCCTCAGGCCTCTGACGGCCTTAGTCCGCCGTAAAGTTCTTCTCAACTCTCTCTCTCTTTCTCAACTGTAACTCTTAGCTGTTACCTGCTTTAAGTCCGGTCAATTTAGAAATCCGAGGGTACAGTAATTCGCATCCAGCTCAATATTGTTAAGATTGTTCAAAACACTATCATAAATGAAATCTAAAAAGTCCTCATCGATCCGACACTTGGATGAAATAATACTCGGGGTCAAAGGTCACAAAAACGGTTTTTTTTTGCGATTTTCAGCAAAACGGCAAGTTTTATCATATAATTAAATTCAAACAAAAATTGCAGATCAGATAATTATCTACAAAATATGTAATACATTCAGTCAAAAAAGTATCGGGAATGGATGATTTGTTTATGGTTCCAAATTCAAATTTTTGTTTTTTTGTAGTTGTTAGATTGGCACAACAGTTTTCCATTTTGGCGCGGAGTTTGAGTTGCATCTGTTATTTATATTAAATACAGTGCTGGTTTTAGTAATATCATATATAGTGTGTATTGCGAATTTCATAATGGACAAAAATATCGAACAAAGAGTTTGTCTTAAATTTTGCATCGCCAATGGACTTTATCAAAAACTCGTGCTTATGAGTGGTTCAAAGCGTTCAAAAGCGGTCGAGATGTGATGGAAGATTTGCCTCGCTCTGGTAGGCCGTCAACGTCTGCAACTGAAGTTAACATCGCAAAAGTGAAGGAAATAGTGACTGAAAATCCCCATTCAACTCTGAGAGAGATAGCCGCCGAACTTTCTGTATCTCACGAGTTGATCCGTACCATTTTAACTAATCATTTGGGTATGAAACATGTTGCTGCTCGGCTAGTCCCAAAAGATCTGAATTTTCTCCAAAAACTTGAGTTTTTGGAGAAAATTCAATCGCATGAAAGTCGCTGAGGACATGCTAGAACGAGTCAGTTCGGACCCAACATTCATGAAACGCATTGTTACTGGTGATGAGACGTGGGTTTACGAGTTTGACATGGAAACTAGTCAACAAGCTTCGGAGTGGCGCCTTCCAACTGAATCGAAACCGAAAAAACCACGCCAAAGTCGATCAAAAGTCAAAGTCATGTTGACTGTTTTCTTTGACTATCGCGGTGTTGTGCACTCTGAATTCTTACCGGAAGGTCTAACGGTAAATAAATAATATTATTAGAGCGTTATGCGGCGTTTAAGAGAGCAAATTCGACGAAAAAGGCCAGATTTGTGGAAAGAAAATTCTTGGATTTAGCACCACGACAATGCGCCTTCGCACAAGGCTATCATTGTGAACGAATTTTTAACCAAACACTCAACAAATACCATCCAGCAACCACCATATTCACCAGATATGGCTCCTGCTGACTTTTTTCTTTTTCCTAAACTCAAATTACCACTTCGTGGCACCCGTTTTCAATCGATAGAAGACATAAAGGAGAATTTGCGGCGGGAACTGAACTCAATTCCGGAAGCAGCGTTTAAAAAATGTTTTGATGAATGGATTATTCGTTGGCGCAAGTGTATCGTTTCTAAAGGAGCATACTTTGAAGGTGATAAAATAAATTTGGATGAATAACAGACATTTTGTGTATTATTGATCTTTTCCCGGTACTTTCTTGACAGAGTAGTATGTCCAGATACTTTTTTCCTAAGAGCCACAGTTTCCGAGATATAACGATTAAAAAAGTTGAAAGAGTTGTCATCGTCATTATTACCTATAGGTATGCACACGTTTCCACGCCACCTTCGAGGTAGTATACTTAGCGCCTTTTTTAACGTGGTTTCTCCGGCTGGCCTATTCCAAGGATCTGTTGTGATTCTGTTTAATTTGAACGACATCTGCATTTTTCAGGAGGGGTAAAACAACAACAGTTTTAAAAATGTTTGAAAAACGACAAGATTTAGTTCAATGTGCTGAAGTTTAAAAAAATCAACTCCACAACAAGAAGTTATCACTAACAGAATACGCTTTACGCTCTCTATGGATGGAGTTCCTAAAAATACTATGTGCTTAGATAAGTTTCGATATACATGTTTCAATAAAAATGTGTTGAACAATCCTACCAATTTTGAGCTGGGTGCGAATTGTTGTACCTTTACTCCTATTTACTGGCCATATTTGAGTATTTGACCGGACTATTTCATACCTATATGAAATAGTAACAAGCAGATTGTTGTCGAACTTCTTTTTGTGTAGGTAAATTTAAAATGCGTGGAAATGCCCAATCATGTTTTGTCGCTGACCGTACCGTCCTATTCAAGTTATTTCGTAACACAGAAATGCGGAAAATCAAAACTTGTCTTACAAAATCAACGTGAGTATTTCGAAATAAAAATACATATGATATACCTACTCATGTAGGTTAGTACCTACATAAGGGTAAATTTTTAAATGTGCCTTCCTGGTCAAATCCGATACTATGAGGAATATCGAAGGAGTCTCGAGCCCGATTTTGATGAAAACTAAAACTGCATCATTGAATTTTTGGAAAATCATTATTCCTACCCAGGAATAGAACCGGTTGATTTTGAAAAAAAAAACACCCTGTATTATTCCCTCCCCCCCCCTCCTCCGAAAGTGTATAAGGGTCAAATTCTGGTTAACAACATATGGCAAACTAAAGGAAAGCTCTCATTTTAACTAATTAGTTTTAAAATTTCTGATTAAAAACTATCTACTAACCTAAACCGTAACATATATTTTTTCAAATATCTGATGATACTTACCGTTGTAGATTCTCGGGCCCGATGTTGATGAAAACTAAAACTGAATAATTGATTTTTGGAAAAAGAACTTCTTATCTGGTACTTATTTTTTTTTAATTATAAAAATATTTTGTTAAAAATGAACGCTTTCCTTTAATTTGTCATGTGAAGGTTACATGCGAAAAACAAGGAATGTCACAAAAACCAATTTTTTGTAATCTTGCTGAAGTGGAAGTGGGCCGGCCATGTCTGTCGACGGCCAGACGGTCGATAGAGCAGACATTGTGTTAGAGTGGAGACCGCGTATGGGCAAACGTAGTGTGTAACGCCCTGCGGCACGATGGATCGATGATTTAAGGAAGATGGCTGGCACCGGTTGGATGTGGACTGCTAAAGACTGGGATGGTTGGCACACTTTGCGGGAAGCTTACGTTCAGCAGCGGGCGGATATTGGCTGAAATGATGAGCTACACTTTCGGACGGTGTAATAATGCAGGGTGTATTTTTTTTTCAAAATAAATTGGTTCGGTTCCTGAGTAGGAACAACGATTTATCAAAAACACAATGATCCAGTTTTAGATGACTCGACTCCATTCTGGGTTTTTCGATATTCCTCATAGTTTCGGATTTGGCCATGAAGGCACACTTTAAAAATTTAATTTTATTTAAGTCGACCAACCTATAAAATGTACCTATGTACTATGAGAAAATTTCGTACCTACAAACTCCATTGATATCGGCAATTAAGACTTGCATCTACAGAACCCTACTCTGCGCGTGGCCCGACACGCAGCTCCAGATCAGATTATGTGTGCAGATCGATCAACTTTGAAAAACAAAATGGCGGCGGAGGGGCTATGCCCATTTCCTATAGAAAAAAGTTCGAAACCCTTTCAACTCTATTTTTACCCGACTTCGGGAAAGCCAAAAGGAAGGGTTACCAACTGCCCGGCTGATTATATTGGTCGGGTTAACTACCTACGGATCAAAAAGCTCGCCCTAAGGCAACGCAATACAAACAAATCAAAACCTGTAGGGTAGAGAGAGTAGCTACTTCCCATTGACCTAGAATCTAGAAATTTGGCAAGAAGCAGGGTCTCAGTCACATCTAAAGGAAAAAAAGTCAGAAAACCATTACTTTGTAATTTAATTATTGTTTTGCAATTACAAACTAACACTTGCCGTTGGAGAATATCGGATAGTTCGGGAGAATATTTTATCAACTACAAAATACTTTCAATCCTACTTTTCATTTCGTCAGGGTTCCTACCTAATGTGCTTAGGTACATACCTAATTTATGATGAACTTCAGTAGGTATTATTTGTAATAACTATTCCATTGGTCCACTGGTCACCGGTCAGCCTCCATTAAAATCGACCTTGGCACACGTAACTAAATCCGCGAAACTTTTCACAGAATAATTCGGTACTAAATATGTTTACCTATCTAATTTGATATTTCATTAATATTCCCGAGCAAGTGGGCATTTTCAATAACAGCCTCGTCTTTGCATCAATAGGTAAGTATTAATAACTAAAATAATTTTCATTTTCATCGTTTGCGGCGTCGCTTATAACTTAGCCATAACGAAAATAGGCAAACGTTTTCTTTTTTGTACCTAGTGGTTTCAGGATAGAAAAATACGGAACCTTACTTTGCGTGGCCCGACACGTATTTGGCCGGTTTTTACCTGCTCTGTAGTGTAACCGAAAGTCGCAATTAAATATAATTATGTTGTTGCGATCTTTAACTTTGTGATAATAAAGAGTTACTAGGTAGGTACTTAGGTATGGTACCTTCTGAACGAAACGTAGTGAACACCTCGAATTTAGACTGGCAAAAATGCGGTGCATATGTCACCGGATAATAGTAAAGGTAAACGTCGAGTTCGCCGAGGTCTCAGCTCAGCACGCTCGGCTAAGACAAGCACATGTAGGTGGGTGGGTACCTACCTACAATAAGAATATGTTTTTTTATAGATACCTTCTTATTAGTGTAGGTAGAGAAATGTGTAAACGACACATTTCAATAAAATCTTTTGAACTGTGTGGGTCCAATGATAGTTATGTATGTAGGTACCTATATCCAATATATATTTTGTATTATTTAGTAATAATAATATCACACTTTGTGAGCAGTTTTTTTCATTCCTCAGTTTAGCCTTGTTGTACTTATAGGAAGTGCCACCCATATATAATATTTCCCTCTTAATTGCACAACGGCGTAGGTAAACAAGTAGGTAGGTACTTCTTTCTTCTAAACTCCATCAATAGATTTAGTGCCAAAATTAGCATTAGCAGTTTTACCTAGTCTGCGAGTAAAATTGCTGTGTAGGTAAAATCCGGACGGATAGACGGTCAGGAGTGTCAGGACAACTTTAAGAGTTCCGTTTTTGACATTTTTCTGCGAAACCTTAAACACACACAAACTACTTAACAGATAAATGCACTTGATGACACCAAACGGTGACATTCATTCACAAAATAATTTAAAACATATTTCATTTTACATTATGAATCTACTTATCACTGAAGCAATAACACATTTTTACCGAAATGATGCACAAGGTGTTAATCGAAGCGATTGCACTCCGGCTCCGCGGTCTAAGTCGACGAGTGCACTGTGTAGCACGGTCTTCACACTAAGCGTGCGAAGCCCGCGCAAGCACAAGCAGCATCGGTGCCAAGGCCACCGCTGGCGCTGATTGCGAAGTGGTTATTCGTTATGTCAGCTTGTGTTCTACTTATGCAATGCTTACTACTACCATTACGGTGCAGTTCGATGGCCCGCTGGTTCTTCGGTAGCTAATAAGTATTAGGTGTGCTATTAAAGGTTGGCTTCATTGTGTACGTCTGCGTATCGATTTATTTACTAACTAGCTTCTGCCAGCGGCTTTGCTTCGCTCGCGTGAAACTCGAAGATTATACAAGAAAATATTATTCACGGGAAAAAGTATCCTATGTTCTACTCCAGGACGAAGGTCTACATAATATTTACCACTCCTATTCACTCTTTAAGCGTAAGAATTTCAGAAAATGCTGAAATAGATCTAACCACTAACAAAAATGTCCTATACAAACTTTTCAATCCCATTTCTTTAAGGGTTGGCTTGACGAAATATTCTATTCGTATAAACACTACCTAGGTACCTACTCGTATTTTCATCATAAAGGAAACCCCTGCGAAAAAATGTAGCTCTCTAGGCCCAAGAGTTTAGCCAGGACGTAGATACTTAAACTATTATTATTTACTTAGGTGAAAAGTTTGTAGTTTATTGACCCAAGGAAGACTTCTGTACAAACTTTAACACCCCCTAAATCGCCTTTTAGGGATAGTTGGGAATAACTAATTATAAAACTGCATAGATACCTACAAATAGATTAGAATTTACGAGTGAGATAGGTAGGTAATCTTAAAGCTGAGATTAAAAATAAACTTTTAACGAATTTAGTAAAATTTTAGGTACTTACAAAACTTCAGTTGTTTTTTGTAATTAAAATCACAAAAAAAAACAACTGAAGTTTTGTAGGGTTCCGTCGTACTACAAACGAAAATCTCATCTCAAGGAAGAGGCCCACCGAGAGTTGCGTACTTTGGTGGGAAATAATTATATTATTTCCCACCAAAGTACGATTTTTACTGATTAATAACAAGTTAAATAAAAGCTTGTAAAAAACTGCCGCAGTAGTTACACAACACACATCAGGGGGGCTAAAAAGCCGATTTAGGAGAATCATAATGTTAATCACACAACAATCTGTCAAATTTAATTTTCATCTTTATCGCTAAGGCGGTTCAAGGTTGATTGGGAAAATTTGGCAGTGACGGGTAGCGTGATTTGCTTTCTGATTCTGCTAAAGTGGCATTTTTAGCCCCCCAGTTTATTTTCCTGTAATATTATAAGAGGTGCCATTTTAGTCGTCTTAGAAAGACGTCCCACAAAATGTACCCGATATAAACTACCTCTAGGCGCGATTATTATTTTAAAATAATTCATTTAGATAATAGGTTCAATATAAATAAATAACGCATTAGACTTATGAAACATCCTGTTAATAATGTTTACGTATCAAAACAATGTCGCCGATCCATTCTGCGCCGTCCTTGCAACACAAGGATCGGACTGCGCACGCTCCTGGATGTTTAAAAGTAGGTACATACGTCATGCGTCACGATAATGAATAGTATTTTTTTTTAATAATTCAAATTTCATAAATATGTAAGAATGTTTTAATGAATGTGTAGTAGTCATTGGATTCACATACCTCGGTAGTGTAGTGTAGTGTAGTGTAGTGTAGTGTAGTGTAGTGTAGTGTCAGAAACTGAAGGAACTGAAGAAGACATCACTTCGAGAATTGCCAAGACAAGAGCAACCTTTGCACAGCTTCGTCCTGTATAGCAATCAAGGAAATTGACCCGAAGAATAAAACTCAAAATATCCCGGTCCAACGTTAAAACCGTGTTGCTGTACGGATGTGAGACGTGGAAGGTCACCCCGCACAAACTCCAGGACATTATCAACCGATTTTTTTGTCGTATCCTCGGGGTTTACTGGCCCGAGAAAATCTCCAAGAAAGATCTGTAGGAACGCTGCGGTGAGACTCCGATCGAACAGCAGTTCAAATGCTACAAGTGGAACTGGATCGGCCACACGCTCCGAAGGGATCCTGAATACATACCGAGGCAAGCCCTGGACTGGAATCCCCAAGGAAAGCGTAAACGTGGTCGCCACAAGCCAATGACTATAAAGCCTCAAGCAGACCTGGCGCCGGACGATCATTGCAGAAGCGAAGCAATTAGGAAAAACCTGGAGCGAAATAAAGTGCGAAGCTCAATACCGTTCGGGATGGCGGCGCACTGTGGACGCCCTTTGCCCCATCTAGGGGACACAGGAACTTAAGTCAAGTAGTCATTGGATAAAGTGGGCTTCCGTTGTAAGACGTCTAAAATAGCACCGTGTTTAATGCCTGGTTTAGTTTAGTTGTTAAGTAAATAACTAAATTTTAAGTAACTTAAGACATGTAAACACACAATTAAGTTACAAGTAAAAATGTAGTTAACAACTAAACAAATAAATTAGAAAAATTTTAAGGTTGGTATCATAATTATGTTTAACGTTTCTTTCTGACATAAAAAAACTTAGACTGGGTATCTATGCGGCATAGTAAAAAAAACCGGACAAGTGCGAGTCGGACTCCGACTCGCACTTGTCCGGTTTTTTTTTATTATGCCGCATAGGTACCGAGGGTACGTACAAATTTGAGGGTACAAATTACATTAAAGTAAAGACTATGTTTTTTTAATGATTTAGTTAATTAAAAATGTGTTGTTTTCAGACTTTTCCCTATTGTTGTAATATAAGAAGATATTACTTGCTAAAAGTAGCTCTAGGTCAACGGGAAATACCCTATGAATTTTGATTCCCTTGAGAGTGTCGAAATATACGTTTTTTGCGACATAAATGGCCGTATCTTTTTTTTACGTTAACTCAGAAGTTCTAAGTATATGGTTACAATTTCAACCCGATACCTCCACGCGTTCCCGAGATAAATGGTCTTGACAGACAGACGGACGGAGAACAAAGTGATCCTATAAAGGTTCAGTTTTTTTCCCTTTTGAGGTACGGAACCCTAAAAACGGTTAAGAGCGAGTCAGACACGCGCACTGAGTGTTCCGTACCATCATATAAAACGTGAAATGTTTTTAAATTTTCATCGGCGAGGCCTATTCTTCAGAGAATTTTAAAACTGCTGTGTATAATGTAGTTTTAGATCAGCGCCATCTCTTGACCGATAGTGGAACTAATTTTTCCTGAAAAAGTGTGCTATTTAGATATATCGTTTTATTTTTCCTGTAATCTTTACATAAACTTCTTTCACATATATTAATTTTAGATTTTCCTCTATGCAAACTTCGGAGATAACCGTCAAACTTTCATTTTTCGTAAAAAGTCGAAAACCACACAGCCTGAAAAATATTTTTTTAGTATTGTGCAAATAGCGCTTTTTCATATAATATCCCACATAGTAGCCCCACTTCGATTTTAAGAACTACTTTCAGTCGCTGTTGCAAAAAATACACATTTTAATTATTTTTTAAACTATTCCAAATTTGAAGCATTAGTAGTTCTTGAGATATCTAGCAGTGACAGACGGACAGACAAAGTCAAACAATAGGGTTTTTACCATTTTGTTACGGAACCCTAAAAACATATGTGATACATACAAGTGCATTTGAAGGTCTTTTAGTTGATTGGCTTGACCTGGTTAACCTTATTTAAATTTCAGCTATTTTGGCTATTACTTATTAAACAAAAAAAAACTTTTTTCTAAATCACATTCAATTTAACGTGTCAAACGTCATCTAATACTAAGTGCCAAGAGTTAAGGTTTGTGAGGTTGTCGGGGGTAATCTCTGGATCTACAGAACCGATTTTGAAGATTCTTTTACCAATAGAAAGCCACGATATTTGTGAGTGTCGTAGGTTTGTGGGTTTGTGAGTGGAGTAACCCGAAAAATACCGCCCAACGAAGTGGGTCAGCTAGTACCTAAGTGATAAACGAAGTCGCACCTATGAACCTCCTTTTAACCATTATTAAGTGATCATCATCATATCAGTGGAAAGACGTCCACACATAGACATAGGCCTCCCCCAAGCGTCACCACAACGACCGGTCCTGCACGTCTCGCATCCATCGGCTACCCGCGACCTTCACCAGAGGCCCTATTATGACGTGCTAATACCGTCATGATTAAGCTGTGAAAAAGGGATAGTGTTATGCATCTTGTATAACTCCGTCTCCCTCCCACACCTTTATCATGATGGTTTTAAGATATCATAATAGGTCATCGGTCCACCTTGTGGGAGGCCTTCCAACGTTGCGTGCGTCTTCCGGCTCGCTGTTGCTACTCCAGAACTTTTCGCCTCCATCGACCATCTGTTCATTATTTAGTACGGAACCATAAAAAATGTATCTATTTCTAAAGCCTGTAGTCTACTTCCCGCTGAATCGTGAAATTTGGCAAGAAGCAAGGTCACACAGTACAAGTAAAGGGATAATCCGTTTGATGTTTGGCTTACGGCACACAAGAAAGTCTACGAGGACTATTAATAAAATTCCATGATCAGATTATCAAGCCACATTTATTACTTTTATTAGCGTAGGTACTGTTCTTATCTATTTAATTAATTTAAGAAGATAAAAAAAGATTTAAGAAGTTACCAACTCCATTTTTCTGTATTTTTTTCTAAGTGTCGACACAGGGTCTTTAAATAATATTGGATCTAATCTTAACACGGAGCGCATAAGTGGCATGTAGCCCCACGCAGTAGCGAATGTGTTGAGACACGATTGTCTTTGAACGAAGTGCTCAGGGTCGCTCCAGGATGATCTGTGACATAAAAATAGTATTATAACTCGCAGTGTCAGTCAGTGTCTACAGTGTGAGTCTTTATAATGTGCACATACGAAAATGAGGGAAACTATGCTTAATTTTATCGATGGAAAACGTATTATAAAAAGACTAATATTTTTTTATTCTTTTAGGGATTAAAAAAAAATTGTTCGCTACTGTGACCCCAGTTTAAATAAAACGATGTAACTTTTAAACTAAACAATCTATCTCGATATCAATCTATCTCAATGTCAATCTATCGCGATGAAACTAACTCCATAATGATTGGAAGTAATCGGGGTGTCCTTATGAAAACAAAATAGTGGGAAAAACTACCCTCAATTGAAAATAAATATATTATTTTTTCTATTGAGAGTATTTTTATTCATAGTCCGTGTTTTTTTATCAATTTTTACACTAATCGTAGTTTCTTGATAAGGCGCTCCAATCACTGACATTTTTTTTAAAAATCCATAAAAAAAATCAAAAACATATTACATTTTTTTTAGTACGTTATCCGTCGATAAAATTAAGCATATTTTCCATCATTTTCGTATGTGCACATTATAAAGACTCACATTGTAGTTAAATCGATTAAAAATGCTATAAATCATATTTAAAGATGTTGATTTACTTGTATCGATGATGAGTTGCTTTATAGCGTCGGCGCTGTGCCAACTTGAGCGGCGGGCGCCGGGTGAGGTGCGAGGCGAGGCAGTTGAGCAGGATGTCCTCGCAGTTGCGCGTGCGGCGCACGGCGCGGCGCAGCGCGGGCGCGGCGCTGCCGTACTGCGCCAGCAGCGCGCGGTGCACCAGCGCCGCGCCCGGCAGCACCATGGAGTACGACTCGCCCCACTTGCTGCTGTAGCCCCAAGCCCCCTGTGCCCAACAATTAACCGTCCACTTACAAATAGTTCGGGAAAACCAATTCTATTACCTATAACCTGTTATTAAATGCCAACCTTTGCCTCGTCCCAGAAGTGAGTTCGGGCCGGATATCCGACTATCCGCTCTGGAAAATGTTGCCACACCCGAAAAGCAAAATCGAGCTCTTCGGCCAGTAGAGGAGCATCTCCGTCTAGTGAAAATACACCAGCCGTTGGAACTGCCCACAGTGGCTGCCACCTAGCCGAAACTCCTTCCCTAAAAATAAATTGTTACAACATATTCATTTTTTTTTTTTTACTAATATACAACCGACTTCGAAATGAAAATACTACAAAGTATAACATAACTTTAATAAATTGTATGCTGTTTTTGGTTGTTTCTTCGATTTTTGACACCAACATCCGAAATTTAATTATTCAATAAAAGGTTTTTGTGATGATATTCCCCGTAACCCGTAACTAAACTGACATTATTCCCATAAAGAGTAGTTGCGCTATTTGCAGACAAGGAGGTTTTGTGTGCCGTGCCTTCGCAGTTCAAGTCCAGACCGACTTATAGTTAAATATCTTTATTGATTTGGGATTGACATAAACCTGACAATATCTAACTTTACTATGTTTTAAGTTGAGGTCACTGGTTTACCTTTGAAGTTCAACCTCCAATTTAAATTCAAGATAGCTTTAACTAAACCCAAAGCAAAAATAATCATCCAGATCGGTTCATAAACAATAAAGTTATGCCCGAATAAATAGATCATGGTTGACTTGTACACATCTGCGTACCCCTTCACAGCGTATTGGCGTGATGCTATGTTACGTAGGTACTGGTGTAAACAATAAACAGGCATTCAGCAATTCCGAGAGATTTGTTATCATTTTTTGAAGAGTTCCGTTACGAATCTTCGAAGTTCTGCATCAAATCTTCAACAAATTGATACTCTTCAACAAAATAATATTAAACAAAATCGGTTGACAATTAACAATATTGCTGAACAAACATACAGAAAATAATAAATACATACCGCCGAACATAGAACCTCCTCTTTTTGGAAGAAATCGGTTAAAAAGAAAATCAGTCGAATTGAGAATTCGACTGACCGATCTACTCCTATAAAATTTTTGAAATCGGTTAAAACCTAATCATGTTAATTATGACCGGTTTTTCAGGAATAAATAATTTTACGTCTAAGTACAAGCATTTCCAAATTACCCAGGGTAGTGCGTAGTGGCGTCAACTACGAGCACGGGTAAGGGGTCGCGCGTGTCTCCAGCTAAGCGCGATAACGACTTGAGCGATGGCGCAGCGCGCTCGCTGTCCCACACTAAAACAACCTGAACAGTAACAGTGAGAAAGTGTCAAAGTTAAAACTTTAATATTATGTATTATACAAAGTTATTGGCTAATTTCCATATTACCTTCTCACAATATTCACTGCTAGCTATGTTGGCGAGTAGCTTATGTAACGCTGGTGATGTAGCTTGGACGTATAATAAAGCAGTGTACATGTTGCCCGGTGTCGGCGGCGGCGCTGCCAGAGGCACCGACGGGGCAGGCAGGGGAGCCAGTGGGGCGGATGGACACACTGGGGCTTGCAGAATGGGGGCAGCACTAGGGAAGTGAACTCGGGAATCACCATATGTTGCTAAAGTTCCCAGTGCACCCGGAGAAGCATTCCATATTAAATCTTCTCGTTGTTTTGATAATCTGTGTTCTAACACGCGCTCCAATAAAATCTGTAAATTAAATATACATTTTGTGGCAGTGGCTTAGCGTGCCTTCACGGGGTCCCGTATAACATTTTTGGGGGGCCCTTTAATTAAGAAGGGTAAAGATTTCTCAAAAAAGAAAAAATGTTTGCATAAAATTAAAAGAAATATTTATTTATCATAATTATTTATATCACTCTCCTTGCCTGTTTTTCGGCAAACTGATATATTAAATCACTAGTTGTCCCGCGCAACTTCGTGTGCGTCACAATTTTCATTAGGTACTGCTCCGCTCTTATTGGTATTAGCGTGATGTTATATAGCCTATAGCCTTCCTCGATAAATGGGCTATCCAACACTGAAATATTTTTTCAAATCGGACCAGTAGTTCCTGAGATTAGCGCGTTCAAGCAAACAAACAAACTCTTCATCTTTATATATTAGTATAAGATTTATAGCTGATGATAACTTTAGTTTTTCTAAAGTTTCTGCCTCTATGGGCCTATACGGAGCCCCGTATAATTGATACGGCAGATACGGCGGTAGCTACGCTCCTGTTTTGTGGTGAAAACGTTATCCAAAACGAATGAAATGGCAATTTCTACTGTCCATCAATCATTGGACCTAAGCTATAAACTTTTAAATTACGTAAGTAGGTATATTAATAAACGATTAGTTAATTATTCATCATTATTTAGCTATTGAAGTTTTCTTCTGACATTTCACAAAATGAGAGAATTTAAATGTATGTCGTCGTGTGAACGTAGCATTACCTACTGCCACACGTCTTCCCTTTCCCAGCTACCGTCTTATACCTATACACATTGCCAGCTGCGTATTCAGTATTGTATAGAATACCTAGGCAAAGTATAAAATGAATAATATTTCATACATTATCTGTTTTTTTTAGGTATTTTATACATTGCCTAGGTATTCTATAGAATACCGGATTATACAGATTGACGGTAACATATACAATAAATCCCACCCCAAATTCGTTTCCAATATGTCCGTGGCTTATCAAGAAAAAATATTTCACAATTTTACGCGTTATTTTACTAATTACGAATTTTTCAATTTTCCGGTGATATATATATCACCATATGCATGCATTAGATTAATTCAAATAGTGGTTCCCACGGTTCCCAGCTTGATTTAATCATTTAATGGAAGAAAGTAAAAATAGGAACACATGAAAACCACTTTATTAAGAACTTCGCAAAATAATTGTGTTTCATTTTAGCCCAGTAGAAATCGACGCTAAAAATTACTAAACCCGCAAAGCTGGATGTAGTTTTAATTTTTTGATATGTTGTGTGGATCAGTTAGAATAGTGTAAATCTAAAGATCCAGTTAAAATAAAGTTCTAAAGATATTTTTTTTATAATTTTAAAATAAATGTTATTCAAGAAATTAGACGGTAAATTACCATTCCTCCCCCCCGCTTATCACCTAAACTATTGAGCCTAAAATTTTGAAAGAAATGGAGATAAGAGATCTTAACCTATAGATTACAGGAAAATCTATACGAATTCTATAGTGTTAAAATACCATGTTGAAAAAAAAGAAATTCGTTCGGAACCCTTTGCACGCGAGTCCGACTCGCACTTGGCCAGTTATTTTTTGTTTGTTGAAGTGTCCTCTACCCATATAATGCATGTTAGATCGTGCGCTGCAACTTTGAAAGTTTAGATACGTATCTTTAGGTATACAACTGCTGAATGTTAGGTACTTGTTAAAAATTAAAAGCAAAAAAACCTATTTTAAAAAAGCTCTTATTAAATGCTTTAAAATGAGGAAAGTAAAATTTTCCTTTAAAATTTTAACTATCAACTTATAACCTCATTGTACACAATTTATATTATCACTAGCTTTGCCCACGACGTCGTTCGCGTGCGCTTAGGTCGATGCCAGCCTATTTTCTTACTTCTAATTTTTGTTTACTAATAAATGCGAAAGTTTGGCGGGCTGGATATTTCTTACTCAATTACGACAATACGGCTGAACGGATCTGGATGAAATTTCGCACAGAGTTAGATTAGTCTGGAATACCACATAAGCATTCTTATCTCGGGAGTACCTACTTTGGGAGATATTCAAGATTCAAACCATTTACTTACAGGTAAATACTTTTGAATTGTTAAGATCAGTCAATCAAAAAACATGAAGCTATTTGGGATTTTTTAAACGTAAGTAGATCACGGTGAAAAAGAACGTGCATTAACTCTACGGCCAGTCTTTTATATCATAATAAGTACCTATTATAAAAATACTGGTTTTACGGACAATTTTATTAACGAATCCAATTAAAGAGAACACAGAGAACAGCGATTTTAGTAATTTAGACACTTACAAAGACTTTCAAAATCTATTAGAGACCGACCCCAAACACCTAAACTGTAATAGAAAATCGTGTGAGGGTCGTTCTCCAGCAGAAAATCTTATCACCGCAATTCAGAAAAACGCGTCATCAGTGCAACGCCATCTATCGACCAAGTAAACTGACAAAAAGTTTAGCATTGGAAGACGTTAAATAAGGATTCCGTATGACAACATCGAGGTATTAAAATGTTTACTTTTATTTTGCTACGTATAAAAGTTTCACAAATAACTCAACTGTTTTCATGCATTTTATTTTTCTCAATAGATGGTGCTTTGCCTAATCACAATACATTAGGAAGTTTCCTACTAAACTTAAAAATTCAATATATTTTGATTTGTGGATCGGTTGTTATGATAAATACCGATAAGGTGAAAAATGTTCAATTTTATTTAGCCACGTAGGTATTAAATGTTTCACACATAACTCTACAATTTGTTTTGGTGTTTTATACATGCGTTCGTGAATTTCATCTTTTTCAATAGAAGGCGCTGTAATCAGAATACATGAGGAACAGAATACATTAGGAAGTTTATTCAATATCTTTTGATTTTGTGGGTCGATTTTGATGAAATAAACGCTAAATGTTACTCGGATTATCACTTAATATTTTTAAGTACCTAGATTTGGAACCCAATTTGTGGTTTATGCGTGATGCTCCCTCAAACGCACAGACAAACAGATAAACAGACAAAAATTTCAAAAATAGCATATTTGTGTTTTGTTTCTTTTTCCTAACTTTTCTATGTAATTTTTGTGCAAAAATATTCAATGTACAGACACGGTTGGTTTACGATTTCATTATATGTATAGATAAAAGCTTGTCGCGAGATTTGATTAATTAAATACTTATAGGTACTTACGTAAACCTCGCGACATATTGTAGAAGTGCATAAAAAACCACTATTCCGCCATCTTGGATGGTCCACCATATTAGATTTAGACAGCTTATCGTGTATAGTCACCCAAACTAAACGTGTAGGTATAAAATTTCAGCTCAATCGGTTGAAGATATCTGCTTCAAAATTGAGTAGAAAGATTTCACCCGAACAAACATACATACATACATTGCAAGTTAAATAAAAGCTTTTAAAAAATATATTTAGTTCTAAAATTTTGGAGCAAAAAGTGCAATGATAACAATGAGTGATAACGTTAACAGACAAAAGTTATTTTTACGATATACCTACTAGTTTTGTTGCAGTGAGAACAATAAAACGATGCATACAGAGCTCCGTCTCTCTGATCTCTCACGCACTAATAATACTAATTAGCACAGAAAATTATGACAGTTAGTGATCGAAGTGTAGAAAGTATTTATATATTTACCTCTATTGTAGTGAACACAATTTTTTCGATTGAAGAAAAGTACTGCTCCCAGAGGAATTGAGTTTGTTGTCGCAGAGCAAGAATTCTTTCCGGAGGAACAGAGCGCACCAGCTCTGGCACCTACAAAAGATAAAGGTTAGTAGTCTGGTATACAAAAACCCTTGCTCCCAGATTAGTATTTTATACGTCACGGAACAACACTTTCTGGGTAAGAATTTAAAAAACTAACTGTCCCGCGCAACTTCATCTGCGTCACATTTTTCATTATTGCTCCGCATTTTTTGAAGTAGGTATTTTATACTCGAAGTAACTTTGAAACGAAAGGTCAGATTAAAGAATTGAATAATTTAAAGTGTAATTTATATGTACATAATTAACCTTAATTATCAAACCATTTAAATGGATAAGAATTAATATCATGATACCAAAATTCCATTTCGCCCGGGTTTTGATTTAATTATTTGAACAAAAAGCGGTAATTGTGACTTAACCATAATAGTGAGGTATATGCCTCACTATTATGGTTAAGTCACAATGACCGCTTTTTCCTCGCGGACCTTTTTACAGGTTATTATGAGTACCTATTTCAATTAATGTAGTATATTATTTTTATATATCATGAATAGTTTTCTCAGCGCACGCCAAATAATGAATTTTATAGGCAAAATTTTGCTATTTCGGGTTACATTATTGCTATTTTCTTAAGGGTTCTTATGGTGGAAGAACTTTTTAATCGATACAGTAGTTTCGAAGCCAATTCATTTCAAACAAACATTCAAATTTTTCCTCTTTTTAATATTAGTGTAGATATAAAAATATATTTATTTTATGTAAGTACAGTATAAATTCATTGTACAGACGCCAACACATCAAGCTACACGCAAACAAACAAAAAAAAAAAAATTCTTAATTAAGTTATTTTCTATACTTAAAATTTCAAGTCTATTTTTAAAAACAAAAGTTACCTACAGATTTTAATCAGCAAATGACTCATTGGTTCCATAATGCACCGTGCCGTTAATTTGCATAATACCTGCAATAGGAGACGTTCATCTGCCCAAATAACAGCACGTCGCCAATCAATGCGTTCGTCAAAAGGTAATCGCCATCCATTGCTCAATAAAACAGGTATGCATCCTGCTGCTAATGCCTCAAGAAAGCGGTATGAACCCAAACGCCGTCCTCGTGCCACAAGACAAAATGTAGAGTTGGCTAATAACTGCTCATAGTCAAATCTGTAAAAGGTCAAAAATTACCAGTCTATGATAATGTTTTCAAGGTCTTTTATATAATGTGAATGGAAGTGGAGAAAAAGTCAAGCACTGTAACGGAACGTTCCATGACTATTCATGTTCTTTTATTAATTACAGATGAATGTTACGAATGTTGTTCTTTGTGTGACGTCTTGGAACGCGGCGGTATGGAGGTATGGAGTGCGGGGGGAGTGTTCGCATGTGATGCGCGCCCGCGCAGCGGGGTCAGTCACTCAGTCGCCTCTAGGCTGATGACAGAGCACACGTACTAATCCTCATATTACAACCTCTCGAGCGCACTAGTCGAGGTTATCGTAACCTTTTTTTAATATAATAAAATTAAATCGTTCTTGGTGGAGTGCCTTCAAAGTGCCATTTATCCTTTGATAATCCCGAATTAGGGTTAGTTTTGAATAGCACACGTATCGTTTAATGTATCAAACCATTTTCTAAACTGTTGTGTATTTAGATTATTGGCAGTTAAACACATTATTTGCTGTATTCTATAGTGATATTGCTCTCATCTAGTATGCACCGTTACAATTTAAAATTGCTTTAATAATGCTACATTTATGCCGTTAAAAAATAATTCTTCTTTTACCTTCGTTTTTTTGTATATAAAATATTATTTTATGATATGCAAAATTTCAAATTTTAGCCGTTGCTGCTGTTTATTCATTCACGATTGCGGCGTAACCCAAAAGATGGGTTATTGCCTTTTCTTTTGTGCTTCTAGTCGCTTAATTATCAATGTAAACTCCGTTCTGGTCAGTTCCGTCACGTCAATACTACTACAACTGCATGGGCATCTCCCTAGATGACGTCGGCGGACTTAGACCAGGACGGCGGTTATAAGGGCCCGTACTAAGACCCATGAAACTATGGTTTCCAGGAACTACGGCGAGTTTGTTTCTTCCGGACGATCAAATTGATCCAGTCACCGCACGCATCACGAACATCGGCCATCTACCATCCCCGGCCTGGGCGACTTCTGCGGGAATTTCTCAGGGAAGTGCCTATCACTGCAGGGGTGACAACAAACGGGCCTGAACCCACGATTTTAAAATTTGTGAGCCTCCTTTTGAGCTAGAATTAAACTTTTATATTGTGTACGCTCGTTTCATTCCAAATACTCGCTAGGATAAAACGGGTAGAGGCTACACTGGCGCCCAATTACGTGGTTCTGTTTGTTTTCGCTTCTGTAGTAAGTAGTTAGTTATTGTACGGTGTGTTTTTTTTTTGTTTTTTAGAAACGCTTGTGTTTTGTTTTTTTTCGTTGCAGTAACTGAGGTGAAGTTCAGTATTATTATTTTATTATTGATGCGTATTGTTATTTTAAAAGTTGATAATATCTAAATTGTTTTTTATACATGGCGGTATTCTAACAATTTTTTTAATTTTTTTTTTCTTTGTCAAACTACCTTCACACCAGTTGCGTTCTTTTTTTTTTTACTGTAACCTTTTTTTTTGGTTGTTTTTTATTTTTCATTAGTTCGCCATTCTTCTTTTATTCTTTCATAATCATTCATTTTAACACAGCGTTCTGTTAAAGTTGATTGTAACAGAACGGGGTACTTTTATCGCTTCTATCATAGTTCTATAAATTAATTCGTGTGCTATTAACAATGTTTAAATTTTTTTTTTCACTTTGTCAAACTACCTTCACACCAGTTGCGTTTTTTTTTTTTTTTTTTTTACTGTAACCTTTTCTTTTGGTTGTTTTTTTATTTTTCATTAGTTCGCCATTCTTCTTTTATTCTTTCATAATCATTCATTTTAACACAGCGATCTGTTAAAGTTGATTGTAACAGAACGGGGTACTTTTATCACTTCTATCATAGTTCTATAAATAAATTCGTGTGCTATTTACAACTTTTTGATACATTGGTAAAATATTAAAATTTCAAAATGGCATATCCTATCAAGTATTTGTCTCTGCAAAAATCAGAACTTGAATATGAGGTGGCTGTAAGAGGCGAGACCCCAGCTAATACAGTAGCTGACTTTAGGCGACAAATTTGTAAGCTCGGTCAGATTTATTCATCAGAGGATATTTTATGTTCCCATCTGGACCCCCTCGAAGATTTGAACAATTCTTTAGAAGTTTTAAACAAAATTAAACCGAGTTTGGATGCCGATACTAAAGATAAAAATATCATAGGACATATCGAAAATCTGTTTCATCATCTTTATCATAGACTCAATAGGATAAACGTCGACGACAAAATATTGGACGTACATTCAGAATGCACTAATCTTTTTAAAGAATATTATAACATTTTTATGCCATTACAAGTAAAATGTATAGATCCTCTCATTCTTGTCTTTTCTTCTACTGATCAACAAGTCACAACGGAAAAAAATAATGTTTCAGTGACTTGCGAAGGTAATGCTAGGTTTTCCGATTTAGCCAAGCTTAAATACGATGGTAAAGCTTGTGTGCGATCTTTTATTCAGCGCGTTAATGAATTTAGTGTAGTTCGTAATCTTTCTAACACAAAGTTATTGGCCGATGCGTCCGAAATTTTTGTAGAAGATGCACTGCATTGGTATAGAAGCGTTAAGGATCAGGTATCATCATGGGACGAACTAGTCATACTTCTGCAGCAAGATTTCGACAAGGCAGATTACGATTTCCGTCTACTGTCTAAGATTCGGTCTAGGACTCAGGGTGCAACGGAAAATATTACCATTTACTTAGCAATTATTTCGGGAATGTTTTCGCGTCTGTCGAGACCTTTAGTGGAAGAAGACAAGCTTGAAATAATACTCCATTATATAAGACCATGTTATGCGAGCACTCTAGCGTCTGCAACTGAAATTAAGACAGTTGATCAGTTACGTTTTTTGTGCCGTAATTTTGAAAACGTACAGTCAAGGATGGCTCAGTTCCGAGAACCTTCAGCTGCTACTTCCGATACGTTAGCACCAGAGTTTGCGTACAAACAAACAACATCACTCGTTAGTGAAACTAATCAAGTATCAAAATAATATTAAACAGAATTCATGTAATGTTAATGAAAAGTTTTTACACGAAATTAAAGGAAACGATGTCGTTGTAGCAGAAGTAAAGTTGCCGTATTGTCCTAGATGCCGCAATAATTCACACAGCCTAAAGGATTGCCAGAGTAAGGAGATTATGTGTTTCAAGTGCGATCACAAAGTTGTTAAAAACCAGATTGCCCTAAGTGTACTGGAAATAAAAATCCAAAAAACTAGTTTTGCAGGATTGTACCAAACCATCATTGTCCGGGAGTGTTCGCATACGATATATGTGATTCGCGCGCCCGCGCAGCGGGGTCAGTCACTCAGTCCAAAATTTGTGAGCCTCCTTTTGAGCTAGAATTAAACTTTTATATAGTGCACGCTCGTTTTATTCCAAATACTCGCTAGGATAAAACGGGTGGAGGCTACACTGGCAAGAAATAATTAAGCAGCAACGGCTAAAATTTGGCATATCATAAAATAATATTTTATATAAAAAAAAAAACGAAGGTAAAAGAAGAACTATTTTTTAACGGCATAAATGTAGTATTATTAAAGCAATTTTAAATTGTAACGGTGCATACTAGATGAGAGCAATATCACTATAGAATACAGCAAATAATGTGTTTAAAACTGCCAATAATCTAAATACACAACAGTTTAGAAAATGGTTTGATACATTAAACGATACGTGTGCTATTCAAAACTTACCCTAATTCGGGATTATCAAGGAATAAATGGCACTTTGAAGGCACTCCACCAAGAACGATTTAATTTTATTATATTAAAAAAAGGTTACGATAACCTCGACTAGTGCGCTCGAGAGGTTGTAATATGAGGATTAGTACGTGTGCTCTGTCATCAGCCTAGAGGCGACTGAGTGACTTAACCACGCCACAGATAATATAATAAATACTTGCGTACCAGTTCGCACCACGGTTTTTTACCGCTCGGAAGTTAGGTTTTAGTGACGACCGCGCAGGCGCAATTGAGTCAAAAAGTAATACGTTTCTAGAATGTTTCTAGGGGGGAAATTCTAGAGACGAAAAATGCCCTTTCGTCTAATTTCTTGAAAAAATTCAAAATCATTTATTTTAAAATTATGAAAAAATATATCATTAAAACCCTTTCATTTGATATGTCACACGATATTTTTCAAAAAACTTTTTTTGAAATTTTCTCGTTTGACCCCCAAAAATGACCCCATACTAAAAAAAAAAAAAAATACGTAACGCGTCCGTGTTTGGGTCACAGAAGTCATATGTGTACCAAATTTTTCAACAGAATCATTTCAGTGGATCCGGAGAAAACTGGCTGTGACAGACGGACAGACAGACAGACACCCGAGTGATCCTATAAGGGTACACCACAAGAACACAAATAAAACAGTGAGAAATAACCAAAATTAATAATTAAATACAATAACAACATGTAACAATACGACAACAACAACACAACAACGCGTGTTCAATACAACAACGCGTTTAGGGTGCTAATGCTATTGGGGCGGCCACGATTCTGCAGCGCTTCGACAATGTTCGCAGAAGCGCACACTGATGGGTTCCATGCTCTTATTAGGACGCAGTGTGCGTCGCTGCTGAGTCGTGTTAGGTCCAGTAGCAACAGTTTATTAAGCGTGTTCGCGGACTAGTGGGACACCCCACTACTTCGTCATTGGATACGTTTGCATACTGAACTGTGAGCAGTGGACAGTCCCTCCTCGTCCTAATGTGTGTTATGTCCTTAGCTGCTTTTTATTTTTGTGTGTGGTTAGTTTTTTTAAGGTTGTGAGTTAGTTGTTTTTTAGAGTGTGTGTGTATTGTGTGTTATATGGACATTAGTGTGAATTAAATGCTTATTATTATTATTATTATTTTGACTTTCTCGGGTCCCTAGAGACCCGGTCCTTTGGTAGGCGTACGAGGGGCCAAAGCCAAGACACAAAGGCCTCTTTAGACATTTCAAATGGAATGGGACACCGACCGACGATTATCCCTGTATGCACTGTGAAAGTATACCCAAGGATAATCCCCGGTTGGAGCAGGACTATTGCAGAATATGGAAACAAAAGATAAAACGCTATGGGTTTGGCTGGTTTAGTGGACTAATAATCGTTTACTATGGAAGAACTATTGGCCCCTGCCTGAATATTGACAATTAAAACGGCTTTAAAATAGCAGGGGGTGACTTGCACACTCAATAAATGGGCCCACCGAAAAGGGTCGCTAGCACAAAGTGACGTAGCGCCAAGGGGGCAACATATCCTGAGGTGCTAGAGGAGTGGAGAGGTATACCACGGCTTTCAGGACAATCCCCGAAGTACGGTCAAGATCCCTCTTTTTTTTTTAAGGATGGGAAGTCATCAAATGACTCCTCCCGCTCCATCCGTGTTCCTCCTGGTGCCCTTTGCGTTCTAAGGCTACGGCACCTCTTTCAAACAGATTCCGCAGCCCCAGCAGGCACCTGCCCTAGCGGGCTCCGTCTTCCACGCTGACATCTCTTTGAGGCGCGCTGGAATCGCAGCGCGTCGCCGACCCGGGCCTAGTTCTGATCAGACGGCGAGCCACCCACTGTTCGCCGTCCGCAGGCCCGCGCCTACGGCGGCCGGGAATCGTCCTGCGACTCCCGACGCCTGGGGCGTCTTCTTCTGTTGCGGCGACTGGGACGTGAGGTTTCCCTCTAAAAGTCTGCGGCGTTATTTATAATCCGTTTAGTAAACGTAACACACATGAAACCAAAAGCCATGTCTTTCAAAATTAAAGTTATGTACTTTGAGTGGTTTTTATTTGAAGTCGATGGTATTTTTTTTTTCACTTTTTAGGTACCCCTCAAAAATTTCAACGAGTCCATACCAATTTAGCTGTCTATGTCTGAAGTTCTTCATCAGATCTTTACGAAATTTAAATGGCCACTGACACACATAACCATTTTGGAATAAAACTCGCATCGAATAAAAAAAATATTTTGTAAATCCGTCTAATATTACGACGGAGGTATGCCCGAAAATACAACACAAAAAATATATATTAAACATTCAAATTGATAAAACCCATTTTGAAGTCGGTTAAAAAGCGAGAACTACTCTTAAATTCTTACGACTTTCAAAGTCTTACTGAAGACACTTAGGTTAAAATCCTTTAATCCTCCTGGTTTTCCTGTAATTTATAACTCAAGAAATTTCTAAATTTTATGCTTAGTAGTGAGGTTTCCCTCTCTCTCACACGTTCGGCCTCCTCCTTTGCTAGCATTACTGCTTCGCAGAAGGAGATGATCGCTTCCCATGCCTCCTCGCTCCGGACCAAAGATTGAACCAAGGCCGGTCGCGAGAGGTCGCCGCCGCCGATCGCCTCGACGAGGACCCGGCGGTGCTCCGCCCAAGCAGGGCAGACCTCCACCGTATGCTCCACCGAGTCCTCCGGGCGATCCTCGCAGTGATGACACCCGGGCGCGTCCTCCCGCCGAATCCGAAACAGGTATCTCCCGAAACAACCGTGTCCGGTGAGTACCTGTGTCAGGCGGAAGGTGAGGACGCCGTGGCGCCGCTCCAGCCACTCCTCAAAGAGGGGACTTATCGCCTGGATTGTTGCGTGCCCAGCGCTGGGTTGCGACAGTCGCTGTCTTCATATCGCCATGAGATCCTGCCGGTGCTCCGTCCGCCTTGCTGCGATTTGCCGCGGCAGAGGTGTCTCGCCCCGGCGTTGCGTCTCCACGCGCCACTCGTAAATGTGCGCGAGGGCTCTCGCCTCCAGATCCCATGTCGGCAGTCCGGCAAGGAGGCTCGCCGCCTCGCCAGAGACCGTGCGGTATCCCCGGGCCAGCCGGATGGCCATGACCCTCTGAGACGCGTTGAGGTAACGGGCAGGTCGCTTCCTCAAAGTAGGCGCCCATACCGGCGCCCCATAAAGGGCCATGGACCGCACGACCCCCGCGAAAAGCTTCCGGCAGGAGGCATTTGGACGGTCAAGATCCCTACCAGCACCTTACTGGATTATACATCCTTCTCCCGAGCATGTTTGCTCTTGCGAATCTCCACTCAGACCGGCCGATTAAGGCAAGAAAGAGGTGGGAGCTCTGTTCCTCGTCAGTGTTCACTCCGGCCAGCCAATAAAGGCAAGCCAGAAATGAGGAACAAGAATTCTCCCTGGAGATCAGGTCCGTGGGGTCGCTAGTGCCCAACAGTTCGCCACAAAACTGCCTTGCGGATTTATTATTATTATTTAACACTTTTCGCATCAATAGTCGTATTGCATTGAGCAAGCGGGACATACTTATACATCGAACGTATACGAGCGAATGAGACGCGCCATCTTGGCCCACGCGCATGCGCTGTCGTATGTTTTTTGTCAAATTGACATCCTGCTCAGTCGATTGCGACGTACTTCGGGGAGGTAAACTTGCGTGACGGGAACTGTACAGAAACCTCATACAATCAAATGGTATGGTTCGAACTTGAGTTTTTCGGCGAGCAGCGAGCGATTTCTTGTCGGGCCCATTTATTTCCAAACTCACCAATAGATGGTGATAAAAGCATTCTGTTTTCTGCACTATTTATCTAGCTAAAAGTCTGCGGCGTTATTTATAATCCGTTTAGTAAACGTAACACACATGAAACCAAAAGCCATGTCTTTCAAAATTAAAGTTATGTACTTTGAGTGGTTTTTATTTGAAGTCGATGGTATTTTTTTTTTCACTTTTTAGGTACCCCTCAAAAATTTCAACGAGTCCATACCAATTTAGCTGTCTATGTCTGAAGTTCTTCATCAGATCTTTACGAAATTTAAATGGCCACTGACACACATAACCATTTTGGAATAAAACTCGCATCGAATAAAAAAAATATTTTGTAAATCCGTCTAATATACGACGGAGGTATGCCCGAAAATACAACACAAAAAATATATATTAAACATTCAAATTGATAAAACCCATTTTGAAGTCGGTTAAAAAGCGAGAACTACTCTTAAATTCTTACGACTTTCAAAGTCTTACTGAAGACACTTAGGTTAAAATCCTTTAATCCTCCTGGTTTTCCTGTAATTTATAACTCAAGAAATTTCTAAATTTTATGCTTAGTAGTTTCGAAGGTAAGAAAGAGGTGATAGTTTTCATAAGTATACAATAATAAAATTAAAATAATTAAAACAAAAATTATTATTAAAATATATTTGAGAGCCCCACGAAAAGGCACATTGATGACACATTAATGTTTATATTTATGCATGTTCCTTTTTCTATGAACTTGTGTCCATTTACGACTTCTTTGTAAACTATTAATTTTCATTGATATAGATTGGAAATAGATTGAAACTAGAGAAATTTATTGGCAGCAGTAAAATAGAAACGACTACAAATGGCTAATACAAATATCAATATCTTAACACATATAGATGACATCACAATGGCAACATCTTATCATTGTGATACAGACACCTGTAACACAGTTTTTAAAAATCCTAATGAGTCCCTTAAAATAATAACGCAGAACATTCGGAGCATCTATAAAAACTTAGATGGCTTCCAGGCACAACTAGCTAGGCTAGCATTCGAAATAGATATTATAATTCTGACGGAGTGCTGGCTTAGTAATGATAAACCTATTCCCGCCATAGAAAATTACGTCACTCATTCCTCTAAAAAATGTCGCAATCAAAATGACGGTATTGTAATATACACAAAGAATCACATTCATTGTACGGTTGAAGAGCCAGATACAGAGGGTGCTAACTTTCTTTTATTAAAAGTAGGCACAAATATATATATACTAGCAGCCTATAGGTCCCCATCGACGTACTGTATTGACAGTTTCCTTAACTCCCTAGAAAACATAATTGGCAGTTTAAACAGGAAAACTATTATTCTAACTGGAGACATTAATATAGATATAAAACCGAATAACTCAGACAGGAATAGTGCATCCTACCTCAACCTAACCGTAGAACTGGGTCTCCTACCAGGTCACACATACCCAACAAGACTGCACAATTGCCTTGATCACTTCATGATAAATGCCTCTACTGGTTCGACAGTTGTGGTGATGGATTCTACTGTAAGTGACCACGCCTATGTATTATTATGTTTAAATAATGAACCTTGAAAAACCAATAAGAACAGATCTACTACAAAGGTGAATATTGAAGCTACTGTTGAATACCTAAAAAATGCTGATTTCTCATTTATAACGAATGACTCACACGCAAATGAGGCGGCTACACTCTTTGTAGATTGTTTGATGACTGCAATTTCGATACACTCAAAAGTTATTACTGTGCCTAACCGCAAGCTAATTATCAAACCATGGATAACTCCAGGTCTATTGCGGTGTATCCGACATAGGGATAATCTCCATAAAGAGGTTTTGAAAAACCCAAAAAATACCACTATAGAGATTTCCTATAAACGATACCGCAACTACTGCAATTTACTACTTCGAAAGTTAAGAATAAATCATGAAAAGGCAGCTTTAAAATCTTCACGAACCAGCAAAGAAACATGGAGCATAGTGAAATCCATTACTAACCAAGTCGAAAAAAAAACAGTGGCGACTGAACTACTGCCTGTTACAAAGGATGCATCGAAAGAAATTGAGACTATAAATAAGTATTTTGCTGATATAGGCAAACAACTTGCAGATACCGTCAGTCAAAAACGAAGATCCCAACCTGTGTCATATAAGTTTAACTCTCCGTCAGCACTTAATTCATTTGTTCTACTTTCTCCTGATGAGACTGAAGTTGAATCTGTAGTTAACAATCTAAAAACAGATTGCGCCGCAGGATGGGACACTATCTCGGCAAAATTACTTAAAGCTGGCAAGGCAATTTTTATACCCCCGATCACAAAACTCATTGGGATTTGTTTTGAGCAGGGAGTGTTCCCCAAAGTCTTTAAAAAATCTCTTATCACGCCAGTTCACAAGGGAATCGTGACGAAGTTAAAAACTACAGACCTATATCAGTTTTACCGGCGCTGTCAAAAATACTAGAAAAGCTTTTAAATACTAGACTCATTAGCTATTTAGAAAAAAACAAAATCCTATCTGATGGTCAATTCGGCTTTAGATCTGGAAAAAGCACAGAAGAGGCAGTTGGTAAACTCGTCGATCACGTTGCTGAGAAGGTCGATGCTAAACAGAAATGCATAGGGGTCTTTCTGGACCTAGCGAAGGCATTTGACACCGTCTCTATTCCCACTCTTGTGACCAGACTAGACCACATAGGAATTAGGGGAGAAGCTCTCAGTATATTTACTGAGTTTCTGAGTGATCGGACACAAAGCGTAAAGATAGGTGGAAACGTCAGTAGCGAAGCCAGCGTTACTTATGGTGTGCCGCAGGGTAGTGCCCTCTCCCCGTGTCTCTTCCTGATTTATTAAATGATCTGTGTGAGCAACAACTTATTAAGGGTAGAATTTTTAGCTACGCTGATGACACCGCACTGATATTTTATGGAGAGACTTGGGAGGAGGCGCAGCGCATGGCAGAGATGGGACTCTGTAAAGTCAGTAACTGGTTGGAAGAAAACCTACTTACCCTTAACATTGCCAAAACCTCATATGTGCAGTTCAGGTTCGCTAAAACCAAAACAATGGCAATAACCCTTAAGGTGCATTCTTGCGATTTCCCTGAAAATAAGCTGCAGTGCCCATGTCTTACTATATCACAAAAACCAAACATAAAATACCTAGGTGTATTAGTGGACGAAAAACTAAGTTGGAGGCCCCAAGTCGAACTAACTGCCTCTCGAGTTAGAAAACTTATTTGGGCCTTTAAGAAACTCCGACATGTGGCTGACCTCAACCTTCTTCGCACTTTATACCTTTCTCTAGCCCAGTCGATAATTGGTTATTGTATCACGGTGTGGGGAGGAGCCTGTAAAACAATTATGATCCACCTTGAAAGAGCTCAAAGATCATTGCTTAAAGTCATGACCTTCAAACCGTATCGGTTCCCGACTACATCGTTGTACCAAAACTGTACAGTGCTCACCGTTCGACAGCTATATATTCTCAATATCACATTGAAGCAACACCTAATAACACCGATAAACAACAGCTACAAAGTTAAACGCACAATCACAAACGTTTGTAAATACGTCAAGTGTAGGACTGCCTCAGCTAGACGGCAACATCTTTTTTTAGCTGCGCATATATATAATAAAATAAACAAGGCCCTACATATTAACCAATCCCCTAAAAATGAAGTTAAAAAGAGAATAAACACCTGGCTACAAACACTGGATTACATACAGACAGAAAAACTCTTAACATAAAAAAAACCATGCAATTTGCAGGTCCTATTATAAACATGCCCGATAAACACACACACACACACGTACACACACACACACACACGTACACACACACACACACACAAACACATGGACACACACCCACCCTCAAACACACACCTCAAGCAGATATTGTATAATTTAAAATTGTTTAAATTTTATTGCATAAAATCTGTGTAAAACTACTGGGAGAAGACACTGATTCCTGTAACACAGGTTACAACCTAGCGCAGGAGTCAGGGTTTCCATAATTAATGTAACATACTTTTATGTCAATAAATATTATTATTATTTTCAATGTTTTTTACTTTCTCGGGTCCCTCTTCCTAGAGACCCGGTCCTTTGGTAGGCGTACGAGGGGCCGAAGCCAACTCGCAGAGGCCTCTTTAGACATTTCAAATGGAATGGGACACCAACCGATGATTATCCCTGTATGCACTGTGAAAGTATACCCAAGGACAATCCCCGGTTGGAGCAGGACTATTGCAGAATATGGAAACAAAAGATGAAACGCTATGGGTTTGGCTGGTTTAGTGGACTAATAATCGTTTACTATGGAAGAACTATTGGCCCCTGCCTGACTTGACAATTAAAACGGCTTTAAAATGGCAGGGGGTGACTTGCACACTCAATAAACGGGCCCCCCGAAAAGGGTCGCTAGCACAAAGTAACGTAGCGCCAAGGGGGCAACATATCCTGAGGTGCTAGAGGAGTGGAGAGGTATACCACGGCTATCAGGACAATCCCGGAAGTACGGTTAAGATCCCTACCAGCACCTTACTGGATTATACATCCTTCTCCCGAGCACGTTTGCTCTTGCGAATCTCCACTCAGACCGGCCGATTAAGGCAAGAAAGAGGTGGGAGCTCTGTTCCTCGTCAGTTTTCACCCCGGCCAGCCAATAAAGGCAAGCCGGAAATGAGGAACAAGAATTCTCCCTGGAGATCAGGTCCGTGGGGTCGCTAGTGCCCAACAGTTCGCCACAAAACTGCCTTGCGGATTTATTATTATTTATTATTATTATTATTATTGATCTCGCCCTTGATGATTAGGTTATCCCCGTCATGGCTTTGTGAGATCGAAATCCTTGGGGCTCTTTGAACATCAGCCAGCACCCGCCCCGCAGTTCTGGAAATTACTCGTTTCACTGCTGTTGCGAGGGCGATGTTGTTCGCTACTTTGCTCTCAGGAGATACCTTCCCCTTCTGCAGTTCACTTAGGGCAACTGGATCGAAAGTGGAGCCTATTACTACAGCCGTAGCACCTAAAGTAGATACAGACATTGCGAGGCATGCGCAGCGCACGGATGCTCAGCGCATGCTTCGCAATGTGTGGACGTTCATATTCGTGGTGAGGCATGGCTACTCAGGCAAATTTACATCGAAACGTATGCATTGCGAGGCGTGCGCGGCGCATGCCTCGCAGTGTCTGTATCCACCTTTAAGCTATACAGCTTAAAGGTTCTGACTGGACTGTTTTAAAACAGTCGTGAACAGTAGCCGCGGCAACCTCCCTGACGCGACGGTCACGATGATCCTGCCGCACAGCTTCCACTTCCAGTGCATGGGCCAAGGCGTCCTTATCGCCGATGCCGTTGATAAATGCCTCCACCAGGTTTTCTTCAACGAGCGCAGGTACAAAATAGCGATCCTTGCGCTGCGCACGAAACACGTGTTCGAGATGAGCGTCGCCATACCTAACTTCCAACGCCTTAAGGAAACTGCTCGTACGTCACTTCCTTACCGAGAGCTTCCAGGACAGTCCGGCCTGGTCGCGCAGGCCTTAGTCATGACCTAATTTTTACTCCACCCGTTCGCCTTCATAACAGCCTCAAAATAGATTTTGTAGGCCCACCAAGAAGATTCCATCGTACGGGTTTCAGCTTCCAACAGGCGGTTTCCATGCTGAACCACCTTATCTTTTACAACTTTAATTTCTTTGCCGAAACTGGCGTGAAGATGTTTCTTGAGGACCATATGTTCTTCCTAGCGATGCACCTGATTCCCTCTGTCACACTGGAGCTGTTCTTCCTACCGTCTAGCCTGTTGCTCCTATTGGCTGGCCTGTTCCTCTAATCGGCGGGCCTGTTTCTCATTGTCACGCTGCAGCTGTTCTTTCAACCGTCGGGGCTGTTCCTCCTGTCTACGAGTCCGCTTCTGCAGCAGTCTGATGCTGATGATGCTAGAGCTCCTGTAGACGGGCCGTCCTCGATGGTCGGTAGCTAGCCTTACGACGTCTGCGGCGTTGCTCCACCAAAACGCCTCTGGTCAGTCTCGTACGGGTACGGATAATCTCCATGTCGTCCTTCGGCAGAATCGGCATGATTTAAATACCCACTCTTCTGACACCGATTGTAACGAGCTTGGGGTTTATGACAATAAAAACAGTCTATTAAATAACCAACCTTAATTAACAAACACTAATTAAATTTTAAAACTCACTAATTAAAATCGTTTTATGTGGTTTCACTACTGATCACTCCAATTCGCAGTTGAAGATCGCTTTCGAAGTTATCGCTTGTATCGCCATTATCGCTATATCTACTGACCCCAGTCGCGGGCAATGCGTTTCATATACAGATGAATTTTTAATGAAAGTTCTTCTTAGAGCATTTAAATAAAAGCTTTTTTTAGTTAATTCGAGTTACTTTCAACAAGCCCTTTCATTTGATAATATAGGGACCGTGCACGGCGTTGACTATGCCATCTAGTGTCGTATATTCGAAGTTTTCAGGGTCAGAATACTTGACATTGACGCTTCTGTGCTGCCACCTGTGGTTCCTGCACGCTCAGTTTAGGGGAACGTGCGCGAAGAAGACTGTGCCATCTAGCGTAGCTATTTTGAATTTTATACTTGAAACATACTTGACAGTGACATTTCTGTGCTGCCACCTATAGTTTCTGCACGCTCCCTATTGTAGAAATGCATACTAAATAATATATTCCACACAACTATCACACAACGCCATCTAGTCCCAAGCTAAGCAGAGCTTGTGTTATGGGTACTAGACAACTGATAAACATACTTATATATTTCTAAATACATACATATTATAGATAAACTACACCCAGACACAGAACAAATGATCATGCTCATCACACAAACATTTGTCCTGGGTGGGAATCGAACCCACAACCTCTGGCATAGCAGTCAGGGTCACTAACCACTAGACCAACAGGCCAGTCAAAAAAACTATCCGCCATCTTGGATTTAGAATGCCGTCACATTATTTTTCGAGTTACTCTCTACATATCCTTTCAATTGATACCCATATTGCAGAAATGCATTAAAATAACTATTCCTCCATCTTGGATGGTCCGCCATATTGGATTTAGAATGACGTCACGCAGTTTATTGTTTATTGTCATCCAAACTAAACGTGTATACAAAATTTCAGCAGAATTGGTTGAAGTTATCTGCTTCATAATTGAGTAGCAAGATTCCACCCGAACAAACAAACATACATTGTAAGTTAAATAAAACCTTTTAAAAAATCGTTCTTCCTACCCAAAAATTCAACCGGTTGATTTAAAAAAAAAACACATGTATTATCACACCATCCGAAAGTGTAGCTAATAAGGATCAAATTCTGGGAAGAAGAAAAAAAAAAAAAATTCTGGGAAGTAATGGCAAACTAAAAGAAAACTCTCATTTTTAACTAATTCAAAATTCATTTTTAATTTGAAAGAGGCTTTATTCTGAAATGGTCCCATTTAAACAGCTAAATAAATTTTATAATTATTTTTCCTTTATTTCCGGCAACTGTGGCCCATACAAAACACATTACACTTATTCGAAAAAATATAGACAGCGTTGACTGAGGGGCATTAAATTACACTACGGTATAAAAATAAAAAGCGCCAAAAATGAGAAAATATTTTAACTAAATGGCTTACAAATCAGAATAAAACTGCTTGCGTTTGTAAATAAATTTGACTGACCTTAGATACCCAGGTAACATAGTGGCAACGTCGCGCGCGCGCCGGAGCGCTGTGTGTGTTTTCTCGTGTCGAAGCGGGCGGCTTAAGCCTCCGCTCGCGCTGGCTTTTATGTTATGGTAAGGTTTTGAGTGCGCGCACAAAAACAAAAACACAAAATTTTTAAATTCTCGATGTGTCCTCCATTCACATTAATGCACAAATTATACCGACGGATAATATTCTTATTTATTTGTGGGCAATTGCGGCTGTCACCATACTTTTCTCTGTACGTTCGCAGAGCTAAAGCTGCGTTTCCACGGCATTCGCCGTAAATTAAAATCATGTCAGTGTATTCTGACACCGTGTAAGTTACACGAGGCATTGTTGAACACTTTAATTACACACGCACACAACCAAAGTTTAATTACGTGTCCTACCACCATAAAAACAGTCAATAGAAAAAAATAATACTAATACTAAATAATAATAATCCCAAATTACGTGTGTTACGCATGGCCAACCTTAATAGATCGCTGCATCGGCAAACCTGCATATACATTGCACACGGCACCTACGGGCACGAAACGCAAGCTCGGCATAACGTGACCAATTGACGTCAATCGAACCTTTCCATAGAAACTTAGAAACGTGGAGCGGCACTTTTGGATCTGACATCGACCAATTGACATTTTAGTATAATTAGTCGTAATTTCAATACTTTGTAATACAGTAATAAATTAGTTTATTAAAATTAATTTGCATTTTTTTTGGATCCTCCGGCTGCACCCATCGTAATTGGCGCAGTCGGTAGGATAGTCCAGTAAATTCAGTGAATCGATCACCGACAACGGGCTATTCGAACCTACGGGTGTGCGGCTACGGGGGAGTATCCGAATATCGATACCACAGAGAGATGCAGATTTGGTAAGTACCTAGATCTACTAGAGTTGCTCGCCTTCCTATGTTTTAGTATCCTTTGTGTAATTTCCTTTTTTTTTTCCTGTGTTTCCTTTGTGTTAATTTCCTCAAGTGTTTCTATTAAACTTTCAAAATTTTTCACTCACGTATATCACGGACTCCTAAGTCGAGTATTTCTAATAGGAACTCGCAAATCGATGCGAATAGGAATTTAGATGCTATATTAGAAGATAGTGAGAGTGTAGAATCTTACTTAATTATAGAGAATAATTTAACTAACAAAATGAGTACCGATTTGGTAGATCAAGTTTACAAGGCCTTACGCCTCGTTCCCGAATTTGACGGGAACCCGAACGTGCTCACGCGGTTTGTACGTTTATGTGACCAACTTGTCGCGCAATTTGTTAGGGCAGAGCCAGGTTACGAACTAAGTAATTTATCCTTGTTGAACGGCATACTTAATAAAGTTACCGGGAATGCCGCTCGCACTATAAATTCAAACGGCATTCCCGAAACATGGCAGGGTATTAGAAACGCCCTGATTAATAACTTCTCGGACCAGCGGGACGAGACCGCCTTATACAATGATCTGGCCCTGTTAACACAAAAGAATTTATCACCACCGGAATTTTACGAAAAGTGCCAAACTTTATTTAGCACAATTATGACCTATGTGACCCTGCATGAGTCCATATCTACTACCATCGAAGCCAAACGGGCACTATATAAAAAATTAACCCTACAGGCATTCGTTCGTGGCCTAAAAGAACCTTTAGGCTCGCGTATTAGGTGCATGCGACCCGACACCATTGAGAAGGCTCTCGAGTTTGTGCACGAGGAAATTAACACCATGTACTTACAGCAGCGTAACGACCATTTGCCGGAGCGGAGACCTGTGCAGTCTACGTCTTCATTTAATCCCAGTACGTATCAGATTAAGCCATTTAATTTGCATACTCCACAGCCAGTCACTTTTTCAGCACCGTTTAATCAGCCCGGTCCCTCTAAAAGTTTTTATCAGCCACAACCGCCAAGGCCAATGCAAGCCTGGAGACCCCAAGTGCCTTTCAATCGCGGTCCCACGCGAACCCAACAAATGTTAAGCGCACCCCCGCCTAACTATAGGCCCCAGAGCAACGTGTTCCGATTGCCTCAACAAAGGCCTGGTTACACGCCCATTAATAATGGCCTTAAGCCCATGAGTGGTGTAAGCCACTTTGTTCCCAAACCTATGCCGAGACCTTCGACAGGACATGACTGGACTCAACAAGGAAATCCACCTCCCAGTAACTATTTTAAGACTCGTGAGACGAATGTTAATGAAGTAGACTTTTACGACTATTATGAGTACCCTGACTATGCCTATAATGACTATTACGACCAGTTCTACCCCGTACCTCACAATTACGAACCTGTGTATGAGCCACTAGCTCATAGTGATTATGTTCCTGTGCACGTAGAGGAACATCAGAATGTGCCTGAAGGAACATCTGCCCAAGGAATGTCTGCTGAAGGCCAGGATTTTCATACAGCCCCGAAATCAGACAAACCAAAATAGAGATTAACTTGCAAACCCAGAGACAACTTCCATTCATTCAGATTGCTAATCCACCCATTAAACTATTAGTAGATACCGGTGCGAACCTATCTTTTATTAGCCCGAACGTTGTAGAAAGATTTTATCATCATATCCAGTGTAATTATGAGCCTTTCGAAGTCACTAACATCCACGCGACAACTCGTAATAATTATTCCATTACTATACCGTGCTTCCCGGAATTTAAAGAAACCTGTGACATTACCCTATACATTTACAAGTTCCACAATTATTTTGACGGCTTAATAGGCTTAGATTTACTAGAAAAGTTAGAGTCTAATATAGATTTAAAGAATAAGGTTCTTGTTACACGTAATTCATCTAATCCCTTGCGAATGCATGATTCACGTAATTGTAATCTTTACGAGGACATAGTACCCGCTAATTCATCCAAATTAGCTAGAGTCCCCATTAATCTTCATGATGGTGACGTAATAATATCAGAGCAGACTATTTCCAATTGCACTATTCGCGACTGTGTTACTTCTGTTAAAAATAACCGTGGCATCATAGAAATAATTAATCCAACTAAACATGATGTAGTTTTCTCAATGGATAGGCCAGTTACCGCGGAACTTTTTAACGAGCAAAGCGCGACTATCTATCAGCCTAGCGATCGCGTATCCGAGGTATTATCAAAACTACGCACTGACCATCTGAATCCTGAAGAACGAGCTAACTTAGAATCTCTTTGTGCACAATATGCTGACGTTTTCTATATCGATGGTGAACCTCTAACTTTCACCAATAAGATAAAGCACTGTATTCATACCACCGACGAATTACCTGTCTATACTAAGACCTATAGATATCCCTTTGTTCACAGACAGGAAGTTCAGGATCAGATTAGCAAAATGTTAGACCAAGGGATAATCCGTCCCTCGCAGTCAGCCTGGAGCTCGCCCATCTGGGTAGTTCCAAAAAAATCTGATGCGTCCGGAAGGGCTAAATGGCGCATAGTCATTGATTTTCGTAAAGTCAATGAGAAAACCCTCGATGACAAGTACCCAATCCCCAATATTAATGACATCTTAGATAAACTTGGTAACTGTCATTACTTCACAACTCTAGACCTTGCAAGTGGATTTTACCAGGTAGAAATGGACCCAGCCGATATTCACAAAACGGCCTTCAATGTAGAACATGGGCACTTTGAATTTTTACGCATGCCCATGGGTCTCAAAAATTCTCCATCCACGTTTCAACGCGTGATGGATAATGTCCTCAGGGACCTCCAAAATGTTATATGTCTCGTATATCTTGATGACATAGTCGTTTTTAGTGTCTCCTTACAGGAACACATGATAAATTTAGAAAAAGTATTCAAGAGATTAAGGGAATCAAACTTTAAGATCCAGATGGATAAGTCGGAGTTTTTAAAGCTTGAAACTTCATACTTAGGTCATGTAATAAGTAAGGACGGTATTAAGCCTAACCCCGATAAGATCATTGCCATCCAGAAATTCCCTATTCCTAAGACAGCTACCGAGATCAAACGCTTTTTAGGCCTGTTAGGATACTATAGGAAGTTTATTCCTGACTTTGCGCGCATTACGAAACCCATGACGCAATGTCTCAAGAAAGGTTCTAAGGCCACCTTCAATGACCCTAACTACATCGATTGTTTTGAAAAATGCAAGTTACTACTGACTAACGACCCTATACTGCAGTACCCTGACTTTTCTAAGGAATTCGTGCTTACGACTGACGCATCTAACTTTGCCATAGGAGCTGTCCTTTCTCAAGGGCCTATAGGGCAAGATAAGCCCTTAGCATACGCGTCTAGAACATTAAACTCCAGTGAGATTAACTATAGCGTAATCGAGAAGGAGCTATTAGCCATAGTTTGGGCTACTAAATACTTTCGTCCATACTTGTTTGGGAGAAAGTTTAAGATAGTTACAGACCATAAACCCTTACAATGGGTTATGAGCCTTAAAGAACCAGGCTCCAGACTCACACGTTGGAGACTTAAGTTGAGTGAATACAATTTTACTACAGTATACAAGCAGGGCAAAAAGAACACTAACGCCGACGCATTGTCCCGCATTGAAATCAACAACGAGGACGCTATGTCTATAGCGGTAAATGTATCTGAAAAGCCTCACTCAACAGTAGGTTCTGAAACACTGACAGCCCTCACAAACAACCTTGACACACTCGACAACTCTGACACAGCAACTGTTCACACTAGTAACGAAGCCCCTATTCTAGAAGTGCCAATATCAGACGAACCCTTAAATAAATTCAGTAGACAAATCTGTTTTGTACTTGTAGGCGATATAAAAAAACGACCGACAGTGAGTAAGCCATTTGAAACGCATACCCGAACTACCATTCAACTATCCGAGTCTAACCTGACTAACGACGTTATTAATGCAGTCAAAGAATATGTGAACCCTAAAGTCAAAACCGGTTTAATCATCCATCCTCCTCTTGCCATGTATAAAATAATCCCCATAATTCAAGTCAACTTCAAAAGCTCTTCAATGAACATGGTTCTAACTAAAGTTGAATTAGAGAATGTTAAAGACTACCTGCGTCAACAGGACATCATAAAGAAATACCACGAAGGTAAAACAAATCATCGCGGTATCACTGAATGTTACTTAGCCTTATCTTCTAAATTCTACTGGCCTAAGATGAAAGAACACATCTCCAAGTACATAAATGAGTGTACTATCTGTGGTCAGGCTAAGTACGACCGTCATCCCATCAAGCAAAGATTCAACATTGTACCACCCCCTAGTAAACCTTTTGAAATTATCCATCTAGATCTGTTCACAGCTCAAACAAAGAAATTCCTTACCATTGTAGACGCTTTCTCTAAGTATGCACAAGCTTATCACCTTGGAGATAGCACCGCTTTAAGTGTAGTACAAGCTCTACTTGTATTTTGCACCCACCATGGGGTCCCATTGACTATTGTCACGGACGGAGGCCCTGAATTCACAAATCAGATTTTCTTAGAATTCAGCCGAACTCATAAAATTATTCACCATAAAATATTAGCGCATTCCCCTAACGACAATGGCATAGTAGAAAGGTTCCATTCTACCATTTTAGAACATCTTAGGGTATTGAAATTAGAGAGACGAAATGAACCAGTCGTTAATCTTATGCCTTATGCCATCTTAGCGTACAATAGTTCGATCCATAGCTTCACAAAATGTAGACCTTTGGACTTGATAACTGGACACTTTGACCCTCGAGACCCAATAGATATTGACCTATCTGAACACTTACTGCAACAGTACTCACAAGACCATAGGAAACGAATGAGTCAAGTATACGACCTTATTAACCAGACATCCTTACATGACAGGACACAACTGACTGAAACCCGTAACAAGGACAGAGAACCCGAGAAGGACTATATCCCCGACCAGCAAATCTTTGTACGCAATCCCATGGCGTCCCGACAGAAGTTAGCCCCGCGTTATACGCAAGATACTGTACTCGCAGATCTTCCAATCCACATCTATACGAAGAAGAAACGCGGTCCAGTAGCAAAATCTCGCCTTAAGCGAAGTCCTAAAGATCCCACTTTGTTACAGGATAATACTATGGCTGATGACCCTACATCCGGCCCAAGGACAAGAGATAACAGTTGAATCACTTGACAATGGACCAGGACTACTTCCCTTCAAATTAGGAGCGGCAAAGATCGTTTCCCATTTCCACTCTTTCCTAAGTCATATAGATTTAGAGAATGTCCATCTTCAAATTGAAGTGGTAAAAACACAGATGGCTGAATTAAGTCCCTTAGTTAACAATAAAACCTTATTCCTATTCGACCCTCATCTGAAACATCTCAATAGTAAAATCAATTTAATTATTAGTAAAATTAATATGTTTGAATCAACGCGTAGAAAAAGAGGCCTTATCGACGGTTTGGGTTCTGTAATAAAATCAATTTCTGGAAATTTAGACTACACCGATGCACTTAAATACGAAAACGCCATAAACACCTTATCATAGCATAAATTAGAATTAGAAATTAATAACCATGTTAGTTTAAATAGTAAATTTATTTCACGTAGCTCCCAAATAATAGATAGTATAGTTTCAAATCAAGATAAGATGAACAAAGCACTAAACTTAATTTTGGAAAGTAACGCTAATAGGGATACAGATTTAATTAAATACGCCCATCTGGCCCAACATCTGTTAATCTTAGGAGATAATGTAGAAGATCTTTATGAAGAATTACGAAGTTTAGAGAACACCCTAACATTTATTCGTGCGTTGAGTACCCCGTACTCTCTATTTAATTCAGATGAAATTAAGTATATGTTGGGTAAATTAAGGATTTTATATGCTAATGACGAAATCCTTGACGTAGAAATTAGGCATTTTTATGAAATAATTAAACTAGGTTACTTCTATTCTAATAAGCAGATAGTAGTAGTTATAAAAGTCCCGATAGTTGTTTCCTCCACATATAATTTGTATAAACTTTCCCTTGTTCCTAACAGAAACCACGAAACTCTTATACCACCCTCACCTTTCGTAGCACTCTCTAGCTCAGACTCTATGTACATAGAGACAGAATGTCCGAAGGTAAACTCCATATATCTCTGTGAGTCAACAGCCAACCTACAAATCCAGAGCAAACCAGATTGTATCCAGCATCTCATAGTCCATCAAGAACTTCAACCCAGCTGCAAGCTGACACCCGTAGCTCTCACCACCGAAGCCCTGGAAACCCTGGACGACAAGCATTATACCTTAAGTTTTCCTGTACCAACAAAAGTGAAGATGTCTTGCGGTCAAGAACAATATCGGACCCTACGAGGCAGCTATTTGGCAATTATTCCCCTCAATTGCAACCTGAGAACACCCGCCTTCACTATCTCCAACACTGACGACCACATCAAAGGACATGTCGTGAAGATCATTGAGATGCCCCTATACAACGAGACGAAGCCTGAAAATTATCCGAAGCTCATCCTAAATTCGCCAAATCTACAAAAACTTCACACCCTTAGCAACGAGATAGCGACGCAACTGCCTGTACATTTAGATGACGTCACCGATCCCGTCATTTACCACACTACTATACCCATGTACCTCGCGCTATCCGGTACATGCGCACTCATCGCCACTCTAATCTATCGTCGGCTACGCATAAGAAAAGCATCCAGAGAAATCACAGAAAACTTCAACAGCAACCCTGAAGTCGCCTATGCAATCCCATCACCACGCACTATCAACCCAAGCCAAATAAGGATTGACCCTGGATGTCTACCAGCGACCATCTTGAACAAGTCCATCGATACTCGCTGTTCTACGGGGGGAGGTGTTACGCATGGCCAACCTTAATAGATCGCTGCATCGGCAAACCTGCATATACATTGCACACGGCACCTACGGGCACGAAACGCAAGCTCGGCATAACGTGACCAATTGACGTCAATCGAACCTTTCCATAGAAACTTAGAAACGTGGAGCGGCACTTTTGGATCTGACATCGACCAATTGACATTTTAGTATAATTAGTCGTAATTTCAATACTTTGTAATACAGTAATAAATTAGTTTATTAAAATTAATTTGCATTTTTTTTGGATCCTCCGGCTGCACCCATCGTAATTCGTGTCCTGTCACAATAAAAAAAAAGAAATACTAATATCATTTTATTTTCAGGCATCTGAGGCCCATAGATAAAATACACAACATTAACTATAATAAACTAATATATATTATAAACCATATTAAAACTATAACTATACACGTAACGTCGGCGTCGTGTGTCGCTGCGTGGTGTGGCCTAACCGTCCTCGGAAATGTCAAAATACGACACCTTTCGGCCAAAAGTCCTCTTTCAAGAAGGTCTGCAGATGGTGGGTTGGGAGTTTGGGACTCGTACCACGAATGACGTAAAGTTGATGTTGTGGCGCGATTCCAACCTTTCGACCCTCAGTCCAAGTAGTCTTCACTTTCAAATACTGCACGACTTCCTCAATTTTTGTGGAGTGGTGCAGACGCGAAATGTACAGCTGCGTCGAAGGCACAGCAGGGCGCAACAGCATGTTGGGTCCACTCGGCGCGGTACCGCACTGGTTACGTGAACAGGGCTTCTTCTTCTTCTTTTCCACTTTTGTGAAACCCTCTTCATCAACTTGGCCCGCCTTTGGCAAGGAGCTACAGACCGCAGATAGGGCAGGTTGAGCGCCCTTCTTTTCCCCTGTTTTGACTTGTCGCTTAGGCTGCGACGCATCCGATTTGCCGGTGGTGACAATAGCAGAGTAGGCACGTTTAGGGGTCGACGTGCCTACGTGTGACGTTTCCGCAGCCGGAGTTGAGGTGCGGGCGACGGCGGCGGCGGGCGGCGCTTTGTCAGTGTTATCAGTAGCTGGTGACGCACTTGTGTTCGCCGATTCAAAACTGCCGATTGATGCATTTTGCGCCTCTCGACGTTTGTTCACCTTTGAGGCCTCAAGAGACCCAATTACTGAACCAACGTTGCGCAATAATGCTATTTCTGAAACTTCCATTCTGGACTGCATCTTAGTCATCTCCGCCTTCAAGATAGAGATGTCCTTTAGCAGCCGTGTAACGTCGACGTGATCAAACGTGACGGGGGGCAGGTTACTCAGCTCCTTCGCCACGAAATCAGGCACGTCGTCCGGGTCAGTTTTCTTCAACATATCAACGATATCTTGAACACTTTTTTCGGTTCCATCTCTGCGGCGAGACGGCATCTGGTCTGTTTTTACAAGTGACTGGAATAGTATAAAACTAGGATGCATCAAACTGACCTATTTTTGTTTCTTTTACGCACGGAATGTTTTGCTATGTTTGTCACTCTCGTAGTGAAAGTGCAAGTGTGTGTGTGTTTATGGCTTCCTTGTTTGCATTGCCAACTTTTTACTGAAATATTTTGTTGAACTTGTGACATGCGTCAGAGCGGCAACAACGCATCGTAGATTTATCGTTGTAAGGTGCATGACCTATGCTTAGACATAATCAACTGTTAGGAAAGATACATCGTGTTCAAACGGTGCAAAAACTTAAAAAATCATTTGCGACTAAACTACTGCTCCTATTTAATTGATTTTTGGTACAGAGCTTGAAAATGGTACCTAGGCAGTTTAAAGGTAAGTCCCTCTGTCGTATCAACTTTGTATACAGAGGAATCTCACTAATCCGCCACTATTATACACCAGCGGATTATTGTAATGTTCGGATTACTGGAATGCTTAGAAAAATAAAGATAATAAAATAAAACATTTTATAATGGACTAATTCTTATTAAATTAGTCTTTTAATTCTGGGAATAAGTATGGTTAGGCGCGGGCAGTGGGTGCCGAAGTACTGGATGTTTTGGATTAGTGAGACTGTACTGTATATACCACATACAAGAATGACAACGACGATATAGTCTGGTTGGAATTTATAAGGGATACTGCCCTTAAAAACGAAAAATAAAATATAAAACAGATTTCCAAAAACCACTACAAAGTACAATTTTTAATATGAAACCAACACAAATTATAGCTGAAATTTTGGAAGTCAGAGTCAAAAATTATTTTTATATCTTTTCATATCATTTTCAAAACCTCAGACTGCCTTCTGTTTCAATGGGGTAAGAACAATATATTTTATTTGATACATTATTTTATCTAACATTAAGAAAGCAATTTTTGAATTACACTTATTAACAAGAAATGATGTACAAACACGTATAAAAAAAACAAAATGAATCATTGGGCATCAAAAAATAATCCACATCGCTGTCAATGGCAAAAGTGCCCAGAACACTGGCAGCCGACACTTGCCGCATTGAATCGCAATGCTGATTCTTTGGCCGAAGAAAAGTCCAGCCGTCTGATCACGTGAACAGTTGACAAGTTGTTTACTGATATCCCGAAGGACTCGATGCGCACTTGGACCCCATGGCCCTAATGTTTCAACCCCAAACGGCTCAAATATGTAACTCCCAATTAAGTTGTTATATTTGCGCCGTTTAAGGTTTTCTGCACCTGCAGCGGCCGCCCCAGCGCAGCCCGCCGTGCTAAAAAGATGGGATGGCGCAAGGGTGTCGACACATGTTGCATCCCACACAAAGGCCTACCCAACTTCCAAGGCATTATGGTCATCCTATCTGGCCTCTTCCCATCGTCGCGTGCCAAGCCGTTGGGTTCTAAAACAGCTGGCACCCCGGCAGTGACAAGAGCCCGACGGATGATGTCATTAATGCTGGCGTGCCGTGCTAACCGACCAGCGCTCCTACTGCAAGACAGGCCATGGTCTCCGAGGCGGTCGACTGCTTCACCGCATTGACACCGATGTGGAGCTGCGCTAGGAGCACCCAGACGCAGTGTAGTTTTTAAGTCTATAAAAATGTTCAATTTTAAAATAGTAAAATGATTTTTGAATTTGAATGATTTTCAAACTATTTAGGTAATTGGAGCAGAGGACCACCACACATGCATAGTGACCAAATATACGATTATATGAAATACTATATCTTACCCCTTTGGAATTTCATCTCTCCCTTGTATATTTTTTGAACAATAAGCTAATTAATAGAAAAGGAATACATACTTATCATATTCTCTGTTGTCTTCGTCACACCTTTCATCACGTAAATCCTTCCAAGACTTTCCATGACGACATGTGGTAACCAGAATTAGGTGATTACCATCATGTAAATGCCATAATGAATTCCTTGTCTCACTGCCAATACCATGAACATATCTTTTGCCTTTAAATGCTAACAAATGTCGCCTGGGTGCAGGGAAGGGGTTGCTAGTGGCAGCAGGTGGAACTCCACCACGCTCTGGATGTTCTTTGTGAAACAATGGCAATGAAATATCAAAATTATCTCGAAAGAATGCTTCCGAAGCACTAGCTCTTGCTAAAATTGCCTCTCCTGGGTTAAACCCTAGTGCACTTTCAGCATAATCTGGCCAGGTCCCAGCATACAAATTGAAAATAAGATGATTTCGACCATTGTTCCAATAAGGTAAACGAGATAGGCGTGATGCCACATCTGGCGCATGCTCAGGAGAGAGTGGATCAGCATCCAACGTGTCTATAGCAGGCACAAAAAGGCAAGCTTCATTTGGATCTCTGGTGGCATACCTAGATTCTCTTATCACTGATAATACTTTACGATATGAAGCACTAACTGGGCCATCACTAGGGTAAACGTAAATTTTTGGATCTTTACCACATTTTGAGAAGTCGAAGCATCTCTCCATTCTACAGGGAATCGTTCCTGTGGTCAACTTTCTGTGCGGTTGAGAAGGCAACTCGTACAGCTCTTTTGAAGAAGCAAAACTGGCCAGTTGTCTAAGTCGGCTGTTTTGAGTCCGTTCTGACTTGAAATGATAATATGTACCGAAATAACAATACACCAAAACTGCACAGGTAAAAGTGAGAAGAAAGAAACGTTTTTTGGCTTGCATTTTTAACACGTATAATAAAAAATATTGCAAAGCATTAGTTCCCTAAGCAGTTATCCAATCTTAATCGAAAAATCGTTAAGAACATTTAATTATTCCCATGCCAAAATCTCTCTACCAAACCAAAACATTACAATTTGTGACATGAACAGCGAATCAGTGTTGCCATTGCCAACTCCAATTTATCAAATTTCCCGAAAATCCAAGTCAAATTCCCCAATAAGGACAAAAATTTACTGATTCCTCACAAATTCTCAACAATTTATTTTTGAAATGAGAAAAATTTCAACGAATCTATTTTTATCTGAGATTTTATTTCCTTTTGCATCAAGCCTGTTTCTTGATGGAGTAAAATTGGTTAGTAAATTTAGGATAAGTATTTAGATTTCTTAAAAAAACGGATCATGCTTGACCCCAGTGCTTGAACCCGACCAATATGCATAATGCCAATCCCAAAAACAAAACTTGAAATTCCCCGCAGTTTGGAGAATGAACAACAAACCACATGTTGGCAACGCTGGACAAACATGACAGAGCAGTCAGTCTTGCCATCGAAATGGGCACAGTGCCAAGAAATGCAGAAATGGGGTTGGCAAGTGAAAACTGATCTCAGATGGCGCCACCACTACACGAACCTTTATCAAAGTGAGATAATTAATCTGTGATTCTAGTCTTTAAGATTAATTTGTTTGTTTGTTAGTGTATTATAGGCAGTATGATTTCTTTATTATAAAATCGAATTCGCAATAACTTACACTACAGGTTATGTGAAAGGAAAATATAAAAGAAAAACGTATAAGTTTGTTAAATAAAAAAAGAATAAATATGAAAGATACCCTTAAAAACTTAAAATGCGTACCTCTCAATCAAATCGGTCTTTTCCCAGCAGTCGATGCATTTCATCGCCGAAGCCATTGAGGTAAAAATATGTACTACGTACTAGAGAACTCGCCAGATCGCCACACATCACTGCTGTGTTATTTGTGAGAGTAACCCAATGGTTTAACTATATAGATTTAATTTTAATGTTCCTAAGTTTGTAACCTATCTTGCCACTTCGCCAGTCTTAGTTAAACAGTTAAACATTTTAATAGTCACTTTACTTACAGTTTTAATTTTTGTCCTTGTCGCCAAATGCAGTATCCACGCAACGTATCGACTAGTAGTAGGTATTTGGCTCGACTACGCACCACCACGTGCTGCCTGACTGACGGTTGAACACAGAGTGCCCTCCGATCAGTCGGCCATGTTGTGACGTATGCGCTCGAGACAAATTATAAGTATGTTTACATACAGTACAGGTATAAAGCTAAGTTATGTCACTTCTGTATTCAGTCAAAATCAAAGGTTGCCTCCCTCCAACATCTCCTGAGTAATCAAAACATAGACGTGGCGCTTATAAGTGAGACGCACCTGGGACCTGAGAACAGGATTAGGTTTCCGGGCTACCTCACTTATAGGAAAGATGAGCGGTCGGCTCTGAACCAAACGTACCGTGGATTGCAGTACTGGTACGGCGAAGAGTCGTCCATCAGGAACCCCCTGCTGTCGCTGCAGAACTTGTACACGCTGGGTGTGCAGCTGCACGTCGCCGGCGAAGACATAGACATTTACGCCTGCTACAAGGCGCCCGCAATGAAACTAGATTCGGCAGAGTTGCGGGCGCTAATGACGCAATCGCCTCGCGCAACATTGCTCGCTGGCGATTTGAATTCCAAGCAGCCGGCGTGGAACTCCAACACCACGAATACCGGGGGGAGATGGTTCTTCGCTGACGCCGCAGCCTTCGGCTTCACGGTGTCCGGTCCAGAAACGCCCACCCATTATCCAGACAACAGCCTCTTCAGGCCCGACGTGCTGGACATCGTAGTCCATCGAGGGCTAAACTGTAAGATCACGCAGCAAGTGATCGACGACGAATTACAATCGGATCCTGCCCTGTACTCGTCGTCTTATCGGGGATGCCGACCCGACTCAACCCGCCAGCGCCACGTCGATTACTGGATTGGAAAAATTCACAGAAAGGATTGAGGCCACAACACCGACTCGGCCTATCGCTACCGCCTCGGACGTTGAGCTACTCGCCGATGCAATGCGCCTTGGCGACAACTCACTTACCAGCGGAGGGGAGTGGGCTACAGCCGCCCCTACCATCTCGTTTACGAGCCATGGTCGCCGACAAGAGGCGCCTGCGCAAGCAGTAGCAGCAAACTCGCTGCCCGACACTAAAATCGTCTCTCAACCGTCTCGCGGAGAGGGTAAAGGCCGAGTTGCGAGCTCAGGCCGCCGCGAGTTGGGAGGAACGCATCGACCGCGCAGTGATGTTGGCCGTCCGTGCACAAGTTATGTCGACACGAGCACCCCAGCTCCGGTGCACCCTCTACAGTATTGCGACGGGGCGCTCAAGTACGTAGCGGAGGAGAGGGCGGAGGTCTTCGCCGCCCACCTGGAGCGTCAGTTCTGCCCAAACCCGACCGCCGAGCACGCACAGGTCGCGGCAGTCGAGCAACACCTTGGGGACTACTTCGCCACGCGGATAGCTCCCGAGGACGAAGCCATATTCTTCTCGCCGGGCGCAGTCACTACGCACGAAACCACGAAAGGCCTCCGGTGCCGACGGTATCTCCAATACAGCGCTGCGCCACCTGCCGCACCGTATGGTCGCGGCCCTGGCGCGCCTGTTTACGGGGATACTGCGTATGGGGGTCTTCCCCACCCAATGGAAAGAGGGGCGTGTTATTATGCTGCCCAAGGCGGGGAAGGATATACTGAAGCCGGAGAACTATCGGCCGATCACTTTGCTGCCCACCATCGCCAAGGTGTTCAAGTCGCTCCTACTGCGACATCTCCAGCCACATATCACCCCGAGACCTGTTCGGGTTTCGGGCGGAGCACAGTACGACGAATCAGTTGTCGAGGGTACTGCACCTGCTGTCTTCAACTAGGAATAGGAAAGAGTACGCGGTCGCGGTATTCCTCGACATGTAGAAGGCCTTCGATCGCGTATGGCATGACGGACTTATTTACAAGTTGGCCACCTCCACCGCACCCCGCCGCGTGGTCAAAGTGGTCCAATCCTTTCTGTCCAACAGAAGTTTCCGAGTGGTGGTCGACGGCGCGCTGTCCACCCCCCGCCCCGTCCGGGTGGGTGTGCCGCAGGACAGCTGCGTGTCGCCTGCGTGTTACTCACGTTACACCGACGACATCCCCGCCACCTCTCTTGTTACGCTCGCGCTGTTTGTTGACGACGCCGCGTGCATTGCAACCTCGCTCAACACTAGCCACGCGGCGTCTAAGATGCAGCGCGCGCTAGACGAACTTCCCGCCTGGCTCGCCAAGTGGCGGCTGGCGTTAACGTGAGTAAGACGCAAGCGATCGCTATAGGCTCAGCGCGCCTCACAGCGCCCCTGAACCAAGTACATACGCCCGGTTCTGACGTACACCGCCCTCGCTTGGTTCGCCCTCACGTGTGAACCGCACGAGGCTCCACGCGCATCAACATCTTGCGCTGCGGACCATAGTGCATGCCTCTTACACAGTGAGGAATGACGTAATCCAGCGGGACCTCGGGATCGAGAGCCTGTGCCCCATGTCAAGCAAATTGCGCCATGGCGCGCGCGCCCGCCTGACGCGAAGCGCCTCCCGCGCGACCTGGTCGGGGACGTAGACGGCCCCGTCGCACCTCACCGGACTGACGCCTGAGTAGGCCGCTTCCCGCTACACGCGGCCTACTCAAACAGTGACACTCCACACACAACTCGCATTCCGGCGCGCGACCTGTGCTAAGTTAATATAGGCAGGTTGCGTTCCGAAAATCACACATTCACCACTAGACAAGCGCTAGTACTCACGCACCGAATACGTTTCCTAGGTTAATATAGGCTTATTCGGTGCATTAGCACTGGGCGGCAGTAATCACTATACACCGCCACCCACACTCACATTCGGCTCTGCAGTCCGGGCCGCGATCGGCTAGATCTGAGAACCAGCGCGGACGAGAGCCACACAGGCGTGCGACTTGTTGCTGTTGTTGAAAATCAGTTGAAGTGGATGCATCCACGACCGAAGTACAAAAATGGTTATCACCCATTGAACACCACCTAAATGAGGTTTGCTCTATTGCCGCGGAGGGAAAACTCAACTCTGACTAGAAGTTGAAAATATCCAACTTATGCTGCAAAATAGGATTAGGCACCTCACAGATGGCAGTCCTATATTGAAGCAGAAAGCCGTCTAAGCATACAACATGGTGGATGACCTACAACAAAAGCAGAACTTTTTTTTTTTTTTATTTGTTTTTTTTTTATTTGTAATGGGTTTGCTCTTGACTCTAATCTATGTCAGAGATGCCAGAGACCAAGACAAAGTCTACGATGGAGCGAGCCTATCCAGAAGGAGCCTGTTCACTCTAACTTTGAAGAGATTAGGTTGTAAGCTTTTGGAAACACAGACGCAGGCAGAGAGTTCCACTCCTTTGCTGTGCGCATTATAAAAGACGTTTGAAAACGCTTAGTGCGAATTGGTGGAATAGCCACAAGGTAGGGATGATAAGATGCAGTGCGTCTGGATGTCCGATGGTAGAAGGGGGCCGGTGGGATGAGGTCGTGGAGTTCTTGGGCACACTCACCGAAGTACAATCTGTAGAAGACCGACAAGCAGGCAACCTTACGGCGATGAGCCAAGCTTGACGGAACACATTGCAGAGCTCAAGCAGACGATTAAGGACTCTCGTTCTTCTGAAAATGTTTCTTTTGTCGACATGGCGAAGAAAGTGATTTCGTTCGACAAAATAATATAAGCTCTGTGGCCATTTATCCCAACGATAAATTAAAAACTAGCAATGAAACAAAAGACCTCGTGCAAAAAATCATCCACCCGGAGAAAATGAAGCTGCAGGTTAGTAGTGTCCGCGAAACAAAAAATGGAGGCACAATTATTAGTATCAAGACCAAACACGACGCAGATAAATTAAAGCAAGCCGTCCAGCTCTCTTCATCTGGACTTACCGCCGATGAACCCAACAAGCGTAAACCCAGAATCGTGGTTGTAGGAGTGCCGTCTTCCATGTCTGAAAATGAGGTCTTCAAGTGCATTTTCGAACAAAAAGTAGCCGATAAGTTTAATGGCATGTCCTTGGAATCCTTCCTGACCATTGTAAAACTAAGCCACAAATCTGGGAAAAGAGACGACGTCATTAAAGTACCGGCTAACTGCTCAATCAAGTATTTTTATAAATTGGACTTCCTGTTAGAGACTTCACATTGGAAACTCGGTGCTAAAAATGCCAACAATATGGTCATGCAGCAAAATCGTGCAGAGAGATCAATTGTATGTGTGGTCATTGTGGTGAAGCGGGACATTCGATGAAATGAAATGCCGGAATGTGCTACTTGCTCACGCTTCAATAAACCCAGCAATCATAGAACAGGAGACGCTGAATGCCCTGCAAGGAAGATAGCGGTATTCAGATACATCAACTCCGTCGATTATGAGGGCGCCTAGAGCGTCATACTCAAGGCCAGATTTTCACAACGCTGACCTACTTCACCCTGAGTTGTTGTCATACTGAACTAGCCCAGTGCAAAAATAAAAAACGATACTTAAGTATAAGTTATATTGAATAAATCTGCAACATTGACTTGCGAGCAAATTATTAAGTGTTACAAACAATTTAACGCAAGCTAAATTAGACTTAGTTAGGAATCATAAATTAGTGTCATAATTTTATGTATACTTAGGTAAATCAAATACGTCAATATACTCTGTTGTCATTCTAATACTTATTGTAAAATTTCTTAGACGATTCTTAGTATATTGTTTGAGCCCTTGCCGCCTGTGATACAGGACTCTCCTAGGACCGGCAACAAACATTGTTCTACCTATATTATTATTTAAGATTTATAATTTTATTGTACCAATTCGAAATTTTGAATCAAGATTTATTGTTATTATTTATAATTGTTTCAGAACCAAGAAAATCACGGCACTTCCAAACTTTTAGTCGCGAGAAAATAACATTTTAGAAGCATTCAATAGGGAACATGCATAGAGCAACACAGGCCACCGGCGAACCGCCGGTGGCCTGTGTTGCTCTATGGGAACATGCGATATTTTTATTTTTGCTTTAATTTTAAAGAACTCCGTCTAGAATAGACTGCCACATACATTCAGTCAAAAAAGTATCGGGAATGGATGATTTGTTTATGGTTCCAAATTCAATTTTTTGTTTTTTTTGTAGTTGTTAGATTGGCACAACTGTTTTCCATTTTGGCGCGGAGTTTGAGTTGCATCTGTTATTTATATTAAATACAGTGCTGGTTTTAGTAATATCATATATAGTGTGTATTGCGAATTTCATAATGGACAAAAATATCGAACAAAGAGTTTGTCTTGAATTTTGCATCGCCAATGGAATTTCGTGTTCGGAGTCACTGAAAATGTTACAGAAGGCTTACGGTGAATCGACTTTATCAAAAACTCGTGCTTATGAGTGGTTCAAAGCGTTCAAAAGCGGTCGAGATGTGATGGAAGATTTGCCTCGCTCTGGTAGACCGTCAACGTCTGCAACTGAAGTTAACTCGCAAAAGTGAAGGAAATAGTGACTGAAAATCCCCATTCAACTCTGAGAGAGATAGCCACCGAACTTTCTGTATCTCACGAGTCGATCCGTACCATTTTAACTAATCATTTGGGTATGAAACATGTTGCTGCTCGGCTAGTCCCAAAAGATCTGAAATTTCTCCAAAAACTCAATCGCATGAAAGTCGCTGAGGACATGCTAGAACGAGTCAGTTCGGACCCAACATTCATGAAACGCATTGTTACTGGTGACGAGACGTGGGTTTACGAGTTTGACATGCAAACTAGTCAACAAGCTTCGGAGTGGCGCTTTCCAACTGAACCGAAACCGAAAAAACCACGCCAAAGTCGATCAAAAGTCAAAGTCATGTTGACTGTTTTCTTTGACTATCGCGGTGTTGCGCACTCTGAATTCTTACCGGAAGGTCTAACGGTAAATAAAGAATATTATTTGAGCGTTATGCGGCGTTTAAGAGAGCAAATTCGACGAAAAAGGCCAGATTTGTGGAAAGAAAATTCTTGGATTTTGCACCACGACAATGCGCCTTCGCACAAGGCTATCATTGTGAACGAATTTTTAACCAAACACTCAACAAATACCATCCAGCAACCACCATATTCACCAGATATGGCTCCTGCTGACTTTTTTCTTTTTCCTAAACTCAAATTACCACTTCGTGGCACCCGTTTTCAATCGATAGAAGACATAAAGGAGAATTCGCGGCGAGAACTGAACTCAATTCCGGAAGCAGCGTTTAAAAAATGTTTTGATGAATGGATTATTCGTTGGCGCAAGTGTATCGTTTCTAAAGGAGCATACTTTGAAGGTGATAAAATAAATTTGGATGAAAAACAGACATTTTGTGTATTATTGATGTTTTCCCGGTACTTTCTTGACAGAGTAGTAAATAAAAAATGAAAATGCTTTAATTTATTGCTAGAATTGCGTTTTTAAACAGACAGTTTAAATTTTCGCACCAAAACGGACGATGACGTCACTCATGTCTGTCACTGGTCAAGAAGACAAGAACTGTCATAATTCAAAGTCATAGAGCAAGATCCCAGTGCTTCCAGAACTTATTATTTTCTCAGTAACAAAATGTGTGGAATAGAATAATGTTAGTATGTAGGTACTTTGAACATTCGCTTACCTGCTAGTTTGAGTTGACGCGACCGCCAGTTTGTAAGTATCATCATCAGATGCTAGCTATAAAACGACTAGATCATTTTCACGATTTTTACAAAATACATATTCTAAATAATTTTATTAGTAATTCAGTAAAAATTTAAGGACTAATTAGTCATTATAACAGTGTAAGATCTGATCGCTATCTGACAATGTGCCTATTGAAGTGTGGAAGGCGATGGGCCCACATGGTGTGGACCTTCTGACGGATCTTTTTGACCGCATCCTGATCACCAAGGAAATGCCGAACCAGTGGCGATGTAGCCTGATTATCCCTGTTTACAAAGGCAAAGGTAGCGTACAGGATTGTGGTAGCTACCGCGGTATCAAGATCATGTGCCACACCATGAAGCTCTTCGAGCGCATCATCGACACACGGCTCCGTAGCGAGTGTACTGTCTCTGAGTGTCAATATGGCTTCCGGGCGGGTAACAGCACCATGGACGCAGTGTTCGCCTTACGGAATCTGGCTGAGGCTTACAGAGAGAGAAGGAGAGCTTTGCATAATATGCAAAGCCTTCTGTAGGTTTAAAAATGCCATATTATGGCCTTTTTAAACCTACAGAAGGCCTTCGATTGTATACCTCGGCAGTCCATCTGGTGGGCACTGCGCTTCAAGGGCGTTCCCGAGGCCTATATTTACATTATCAGAGACATGTACCGCGATTCCGTGTCCTCTGTCCAGACCGTTGTTGGCGAATCGAATGGCTTCCCAATATCTGTTGGCGTTCACCAAGGCTCGGCTCTTAGCCCGTTCTTGATTAACGTAGTGCTCGATGTAGTTACGGCAAACATCCAAGATCAGCCTCCATGGCTAATGATGTATGCCGATGACATCGCTCTCGTTAATCAGAACAAAACCCATCTTGAGCGCAAAGTCATCATTTGGAGAGACACTCTTGAAAACGGTGGTCTGAGACTATATGTGGCGAAGACTGAGTACATGTCCTGTGGCATCACGGATTCAAACACCATCCGAATAGGTTCGGACCTGATCAGAAAGTCCGATACGTTCAGGTACCTTGGATCCGTGCTGCACGAGTCTGGCAACGTGGACGAGACGACGATGTCCAAGCACATATTGGCGCGGCTTGGGCGAAGTGGCGCGAGGTAACGGGCGTTGTATGCGACCGCAAAATGCCTCCGAAGCTCAAGGAGCAGATATATAAATGCATCATACGGCCTGTCCTACTGTACGGGGGCGAGTGTTGGCCAGCACTAAGCAGACACATCCAGGAGCTTCGCGTCACGGAGATGAAGATGCTGAGGTGGATGAGTGGCGTAACGCGATCCGATCGCATACGCAACTCTTACATCCGAGGTAGTCTTGATGTCCGTGACGTGGGGGAAAACTGCAAGAGTGTCGTCTGCGATGGTATGGCCACATCATGCACCGCCTTATGGAGTACGTTGGTCGGAGATGCATGAATATGGCTGTTCTTGGGGCTAGGTCCCGTGGTCGCCCTCGCAAGCGCTGGCTGGACGTCGTCAAATCCGACATGAGAGCCAATGACCTGACTGAGAAGGATGTTCAAGATCGGGAAAAGTGGAGGAAGCTAAGTAGGAAGGCGGACCCTGGCAATAGCCGGGATTACCGCCAGGTGGAAGAAGAAGAAGATCTGATCGCTATCTCCACTGAGAATTGAGATCCTATTTACAAGTATCTTTTGGATATATTTTATTTACTAAGTATAAAAGAAAACTTCAAAAAGACCTCCTATAGACTTTAGAAATATGTCATACCTACATACATCACTAAAAAAAAATTGCCAATTGGATGGAGCTAGCAGATACTTATTATGCGTACGTTGAAATAACGCTGGCACTACTCTATTCAAATATTTTGATATTGCGAAGTAAGTAACGTCTGGGAGCCCTGGGATCTTGGACTATAAACTGACACGAGTGACGTCACCAGACGCTGATTGGTGTAATAAAACACGTTCCGTTTCACTTTACTTTAAATTTGTAATTATTGTTAAAAATCAATATAACTGGAATAAAAACGTTGCACTGGCCCTTCTCTTAAGTTTTTTTTTTTACATTTTAGCGACAAAAAATTGATAAATTGTAAATCTGCATCTTCCCTATTATTGTTTCAGCGCTAAAGCAAACTTTAGTTCAATAAAACCCTTGTCAAAATGTTGTATGTTTTTTGCTTAGGATAGCTTCAATGGTCAATGGTCGAAGCTCAGTTTGAAGTTCACGTAAAGATAACAGCGAGTACATTTTTTAAAGTAAATTACAAAATAAACAAAAATCGAAACTAAACACTTGAAAACATACGTAAACAAGGTATAGTCGCTATCTGCTTCTACCTTGTAGTGTATTCATGAATTCCAAACCAAAATCGTTTGTACAGGGTTTTATCGCCTTAAGGTGAATGCTCCAGGGTAGCCCGCGAAATTCAAACATTTTTATGTTTTTTGCAATTTGCCGGTCAGTGTGAAGCTGTATGTGGACCAAATACGACGAGAATTCAATTTTATAAACCTTAAAAGAAATCAGACTGCCTAGAATACACAAACTAACGAACAAATGAATCTTGGAGACTGGAATCACAGACTATACATATAATAGTGTTTGGAACACTTTGACAAAGGTTTATTTATTTATTTAACAATTTATGTACACACATTTAATAAGACCATCCATCCGTCCATCCGTCCATTCATCCATCTTGGATCAGCTTTCACTTGCCAACCCCATTGGGCCGATTTTTCGTAGCTAGGTAAAATCTAGCGATATTTTTGAAGAACGTGTGCGTTGCATTAAATTCAAATTCAAAGCATTTTAATTCAAATAAATCATTCACAGGCACTTTCTCTCAACCACCATGCTCGTTCATGTCCAACAAGTAAAACTATAACTAATCACATAAAATGTAAATGGCTTCATGGTACTCACATTTACAAAATTTGAAAAATATGCTTCTACTAAACACAAAACTATGGTTGTCAATGACCAAATAATGAAAAATAAATTAATAAAAACTACGATTAAGTTCTTACATCAAAAATAATAAATAAGTACTTAATTATAATAATTATGTAAGTACCTATATAAAAAAAAGAGTGAGCATCTCCTCCAAATATAAAAACCTAACAAGTGGACCCACGCAGCTGTGACTGTGGAGCAGGACCAGCATTTAGCCAAGCGTTTTTATCGAGGATATAATCTTCCAGTTGATAATACGCTTGTGCGTCTTATGCATGCTTTAAATTTTCTCTCATTCAGTTCGAGAATATCAACTGGTATTTTATTATAAAATTTAACACAGTACCCCATAAAAGAAGTGTGTACTTTGGCCAATCTGAATCGGGGTTGATCTAATTTGTTCCTGTTTCTAGTATTAAAATTATGCCAATCACTTATCTTGCTAAAAAGATGAAGATTTTTCCGAACATACATAATATTTTCGTAAATGTATTGACAAGGTACCGTCATGATATTGATATCCTTAAAAAGTTTTCTTAGGGAATCACGCCGACGGAACACTTTTGCAATCAATATGTTTCATTTGTCTCCTACAAAAAATTGGTCACTGATTATCAGACGTGGGCGGGCAGCTTAGCAGGCAGCTATAATAAATCATTAGCGAACCGATCCACCCCGGCTTCGCACGGTTGCGGTTATCTATTGTTGGGCTCGCTAGATCATAGCGCTAGACTCAAGTTCGACTCATCTACAAAGAGTACAGTAAAGTTGTGGTACAGTATCTTATCTCATCTATCTATCTGGCAACATTGGTGTCTGTTTTTTCCATAGGTATTCTATATTCTATATCTATGCTATGATATACGGTACCTATATTAGTCTATGGTTTTGTGGTGTGGTGAATTTTTCTCTTGTACGGCTTGTACCGGTGTCGTTCGTGAATTTTACCAACAAAACATCGTGCAGTGAAAAATTTATATTGTCAATTCGATTTACGATAGTGGTGAGTTATTGTATTAGTTTTGAAGAATGTTATCAAATTTCTTTCAATCCTAGCAGAATGAGCGTAATCCGTGCAGCAAAGCAGAGGACGCCATTTTCTTAGTGGGTATCCGTCCCGACAATGATTTTGTTGCGCTGTGTCGGTGATAAGAAATTATGTTAAATACATTATGTTTGACCAATCATGAACATGCGGATTCCTGCACAAATTTCTATTTACACGGTATTGCCAAATTTTAAATAACCTGCCTGCCCGTCATGACCATGACGCCTACGTACGTGGCTATAGGTACCTTCTTTATGTTTGTCGATCGTTGAAGTACAATAGGTACAAGTATCCATAGGAAGCCGGAATAAAATAACTTAAAAAGCCCTAGTTATTTTGCATCTATCTTGGGATGATGCCGATAAAAACCATGATATTCTGATTGATGAATATTAAAACTTACAATAGTTACTTGGCTTTGGCCAGCCACTGCTCCACCTTCCTAGTCGAAAATTAAGCAGCAGGATAGTCCTGTCGGGATAAAATGTATTCTGCGTTAATCCAGAACATGGTCTTCTTGCATGCCAAGTTTCCTCCAAATGCTTTCAGTCATTTACAATATTTGGTAGATAAACATGATAAGGATAAAGGTGTTCCTCACTCATCCACTTTTAAAGTCTAGTTTGTCTTAATTTTTCTTGTGTGTAGTGTAATACTTAGATAAAAATAAACTATTAAATTCTGAAAAAAAAAACAGACTGTAGTGCACACATATCTCACAGGTATGGTCCCACCTCTCGTGGAATTTGATTCCTGAAAAAAAAAACAACTGCACAGAGAAGGAATTTAGAATAATGATATTTTTTTTTAATTTGTAATGGGTTTGATCTTGATTCTAGTCTATGTCAGAGATGAGAGACAAAGTCTACGATGGAGGAGCCTACCCAGAAGGAGCCTGTTCACTCTAACTTTGAAGATATTAGGGTTGTAATTTTCCTAAAGTTTCTTCTTCAAACTAATATTCATGACAATCTAAGAAGTTGGATTTGACATCAGGATAGAACATCACTTTACTAATAAGTGTATTGTATAATTGTACTCATGTTTTACAAAAAAAATTTGGTTGTCTGTAAAGTCTGTTTATGGACGATCATTTTATGTGATAATGTCAAATGAATTCTCAAAAAACAAGCAAAACTCTTAGGCCGATCATGTCTCTCTATTGCTTGTATCACTTGCTTGCAGAATGTGGCTCGCAGCCAGTGTTCATTGATTTATAAGACATTATTACGTCTATTAATATCTTATCTAGTAAGGATGAAAAGTAAATCTCTTCAATCTTCTATCCCTCTCTACTCAGCTGTCAAACCCATCTTGGATTGTCACAAATGTACACTAATATTTTAAAGAGGGAAGATTTGCTTGTTTGTTTGAATAGGCTCCGAAACTACTGGACCGATTAGAAAAATTTTTTTCACTATTAGAATCCTACATTATCCCTGATGAACATGGGCTATAGAATATTTAAAAAAAAGTTAGGGATCCTTATGAAAACTTCGATAATGTAACCCAAGATGTGAAAAAAATACCATAAACATCCTTATGTTGTGTATGCTGTGTAAAGTATTGACAATAAAGCAAAGTGATGTACTACAGTTAAGTCGAGGACATCAATATCCACAAAAAAAAAGTGTAAAGTCTGCGAGGGTATATATTTACCTATTATGGTTGTCACAATAACAGATTTTTGTTCAAATTATTTGATCAAAACCCAGGTGGAATGGAATAGTGGTGATTTTGGTATCATGATATTAATCCTTATCTATTTAAATGGTTTGGTAATTTAGAATGGTATGTGTATGTTATAATTTAAATAATGCAAATAGGACCTTTCCTTTAAAAGTTACAACAGGTATAAAAATACTTGATTGAGGCGGTTTAGAAACTGACACTATGGTGTGTGGCCGTTAGACCTTACTGCCCACATGATAAGAAGGGGAGTCCATTAATAAGTAATTTACACATTACGCTTTATAGAGGGAGGACTTTGGAGATGAAGTTCGTGGAGTACCTAGTAAATCCGCGCGAACGAAGTCGCGGGCTAAGTGCTAGCCTGTAAATAAATCTGAAGATTTTGTTTGGTTAAACACGCTAATCTCAGAAAGTACTGGATCAAATTGAATAATTCTTTTAGTGTTGGATAGTCTATCGAGGAAGGCTTTAGGACATAGGCTATAAAAAATCATGCTACATCCAACAGGAGTAGACAATTATTGAAAAAGCCAGAGCCAGGGTCAGCTAGATCTACAATAAACAACACAACAAGAAAAAAAAAGTAATTTTTTTTTAAATTGAAGTGTTTCGTTAAGGAGCTCTTTTTCAAAACATTTAAACAGATATCAGGCAGATGTCTTCTACATCAAAAATTCTACAAAGCACAAAAAAATTCAAAAGACATCTACATTATTTTAGTAAAAAAACGATGTAGCCATTAAACCAGTTATACAATGAATAAAGGTTTTAGAAAAGTTCATGTTAATTGGTTCATTTCTCTTAAGATTATCACTATTTTTTACCAAATGTGCTGTCCTGTAAAGTTGCAATTTAGCAGATGTCTTCTTCTATTTTGCTGCCATCGATATTAAATGCTTTTTAATAGTGGCAATTTATTGTTGGCAGAGTTTACTTTTTATAGCAAAGAAGATAGAAGCTTTGTGGTATCATAGCCCCCTGCCACCATATTTTATTTTATTTTTTTCAAATTGCGGCGCACGATATAACATGCATTATATGGGAAAAGAACACTTCAACAAACGAAAAAAGGTTAGGAACATCACGTCACGTAAATGTCACGTTGCCGAGATATTTTTTGAGTTTATCGTAAACAGACAGACAGACAGACACGCGGCGGAGGACTTAAGCGCTGATTACACTACACGGTATTCAGGGCCCGGTAGCAAGGGTGGGCAAGGTCCCTTAATAGGGTGCTGCTTATTACACTAGTCAGTCGATTGATTAGGGGTTTAATGGGGGTTGGCAAGATGTGGAGAAAATGCGGGGATTCGAAATATCGATTTTAAAATTCTGATATTATTCTAAAAATGAATTTGTGGGGAATCAGGTAGGTTTTTTGTTCCCAAATTCTCCCCACATTGGGGAATTTAACTTTCATTTTCGGAGAATTTGTTAAATTGTTGTTGGCAACACGGCTCCCTAACTCCCTAAACGCTAATACACTGCCCAGTGCCCGGTAGAGATGGGTCGTCGACGTATTTATCGTGAACGAAACTAGACCATCCATTTACGTTTCCATTTACGTTCATCGACGAGTCGATCAACTAGTTGAATTCGTCGACTAGTTCGTGAAATCACGATATCTCTGTTAGAACACCTTCTACACGGATGTAATCTAGCGTTCCATCCAATCCAATCCAAGTGACCTTGCTAGATTACATCCGTGTAGAACACGTATAAACCCCTTCTACATGGATGTAATCTAGCGTTCCATCCAATCCTAACCAAGGTGACCTTGGAGGGAGGCACGATTGCATCCGCGGATTGTGTTTCGACTACACGGATGTAATCTAAGCTCCATCACGGGCGAGCTTTATTGTGATTCGCGCTCGCGTAGAGATAAGACGTAGAAATGGCTCCTAATTTATCGAAACCGGTCAAGAGCGAGTTGGACTCGCGCACAGAGGGTTCCGTACCATCATTTAAAACATGAATGATGGGCGGACGGTCGGTCGGACGGAAGGACAGCAGAGGCTTAGTTATAGGGTTCCGATAGTTACCCTTTAGGTACGGAACCCTAAAAAAGGTAAAGTGTTTGGGAATGTGCAAATAGCGCTCTTTCATATGATACGGTGATACCCCACTTCGAATTTTTAGAACTCTCTGTCGCTGTTGCAAGAAACAATTATTCATTTTTATTTCTTTCGTATTTGCAAAATAATTGAACAAACATCATCTAAAACTATTTCAAGTTGACAGTATTAGTACCTAGTCTCCAGCAGTGTCAGACGGACAGACTTAGTCACAGCATATAAGGAACCCTTATATGCTGTGACTAAGTTTTTTACCGTTTTGGTACGGAACCCTAAAAAATAAAGAGTATGTGAAGCGCTGGTAAAGGAACGATGAATTCTCAGTCATTCAGTTTATTGGAATTATTTATTTATTATTGTATTTAATCGATAACCTATACCGATAATAACATTTAATTCATAATTGGACGTGAATGACACTCAGCATTCGCATTAAGTGCGCACTTGCTGCCTGCCGTAGCGCGACTGTCCTTGGTTGGATTAAATCCACCGTCTACACAGATGCAATCGACGCGCTCCATTCGTGGATGGAAGTGCGCGCCCGTCCTCCAAGGGCGTTGAAGGTCAATCTAAAACATGGATTACACCTGCCGTCTACACGGATGTAATCTTGCAAGGTCACCTTGGATTGGATTGGATGGAACGCTAGATTACATCCGTGTAGAAGGGGTTTTAACTTTGCGACGACGCGACGGACGCAACGAGACGCGCGACGCGACGCCCACACTCGACGGGCCGACAATCCAACATAGTTTATAGATAGATGCGATATAGCGTAGCGTAGCGTTTCGTTACTTTTATATTTAAAAGTGATTTAGCACCTCAGAAACTTATATTGTAGTTAGATAAGTTAAAAATAAGTTTTACAGTTAATATTTGAACTTCCTTTCACACTTTAGCAGGCTTAGATACTAATGTAAACAAGTACAAACAGGTTTACTTTGCCCCATAGAAATATCACCTTTTTGCAACTAGAGTTAAGAGGCAATATTGTTGTTATTTTTTTGGACGAATGAACCTGTGACTAAGTTAAGCTAAGACTAAGTTCTTGCGTCTGTAGTCGCGTTAAAAGCCGACATGAACGTAATGGAGTCTCAGTTTAGCCGCCTTTTTTTTAAGGATGGGAAATCATCAAATTACTCCTCCCGCTCTGGGGGAAGCAGGATCCCAGTGTCAGACCCTAATTAGGATCCCTCTCTAATTCTTATTACACCATCCTAAATGGAAATTAGAGCCCTGAGTACCGTGTAATGTAATAAGCGCTTTTGTTATGTAGTGATGGTATGATACTGTCACCTAGAAATATGCTATTTTTAAGTGTTTATATACTTAAAAATAGCATTTTGGGTAGTGTAAAAATTTTTGCGCATGTAAAGATTACCTACGAGACTTCTTCATTGGCTTATTCATACGTTACGATGCGTTTTCATTTTTTAGATGTCATCTAGAGGAAGAGGTTATGGAGGCAGGGGCAGCTATAGTGGTGGCAGAGGGAGTGGCTATAGAGGATCATACAGAGGATCTAGCAGTCGAGGATCCTATGAGAGTCGTGGGGGACGTGGTGGAGGTTACTCCTCATACAATAACGACTCGCGATACACTAGCGGCAGTGCAAGTCGATACAATTCAAGTCGCGACAGGATGGAGGACTCCTATAAAAAAGCATATAGATCTGTAAGTATGCCTGATAATAATAAAAACACTTTATTATTATCAGGGCGGATATTTTCGTCCTATAAAACATTATCCTTGTATAAAACATGTTAGATATCTATCGCAGCCAATTAGCTTAATCAGCCGTTTACTTGTAAGAAGCTCAAAATAAGCAATTGGCCAGCCCCCAGCCGCGCCCAACAACTTGGGCGCCAGCCGCCGGAATTGGGGGCCGACATCCCACCGGCTGTCGAGCACCAATCCCAGGTACTTCATGGTCGACTCGACAGCGATACGGGCCCCCCCAACAACTATGTGCGATCCCGGTGGCGGCGCCCGCCGGGGGCCATGAAAGGCTATGGCCTCCGACTTGTTGAGGGCCACCTCCAGGCCAAGGCGCCGTATGCGGCTCACCACTTGTGAGACCGCGGCCGTCGCCAGCAACGCTGCCTCCCTGTACGAGCTCCCCCGGGCAGTGACCAGCGTGTCGTCAGCGTAACACGTCAGGTCCACTCCCGGCGGTAGCTCGCCCCTCAGCACCCAGTCGTAACCGGTATTCCACAGGGGTGGGCCCAAGACCGAGCCCTGTGGAACACCGCACGACATGGGGTGCACAGGTTCAATCTAGTCCAGGCAAATAAACAACCGTGTTCTTTAAAAATAAAAGAACACTGAAGTAAAATATGTTATTGTATATGTGCCTAATTGTATAAATAAGTTTACAATATTATTATTAAAAAAATAATTGGCGGCCTAGCCTTTTCACTGAACGGCGACGTTTCATCTGCTCCCTAAGTGACTTCCTAGCATTTCATTGAACAGTTAAGCAAATAACTTGTTTGAATATCGTTTAACGACTTGCCTAGCTAAGTAGCGAAGCAATGTTCGCTACTTGTGTTGTTGTTGGATCGCAGGTCCGAGTTAACATCGCTCGCCCCTCTAGCTCCCGCCATACCATTCGAACCTAACATATCCTATTAAATATTAGTGAATAGTATTTAAAACAATAATTTAATAATATTCAAAATAAAATTTTGATCATGTTTTTGGCGTTTTTGTCGATTTTTGTTTATCTATAACTAAAATAGTCCACACAACATGTAGAAAACAATGTGTTTTTTGCACAACTTTTATTTTATCGGGATGTAAATGCGGGCTGAAAGGTCTTTTGCTAACCAACAAAATGGATTGAGTCCTTTGAATGTTTTATTTTTTCAGGAAAGTTATTCCAACCGTGACTATGGTGGTCGCTCAGGGTCTCCAGATAGGAAGAGGATAAAGATGGAGGTCAGTATGTTGTGCCTGCATATCCTATCAGTTATATAGTTCTACAAACACTGTATATTTCGACAAATCAACGAAAACATGAAAATTTAAATGAAAGTAATGGCCGTCACAACAACTGTATATACAGTAAGACTTGCTGAAACATACAGTTAATAAACGACATGCTCGTAGAACTGTCACAGAATCATAAAATATAGCTATATAATATCTTCTTTGAGGAAATCAAATTGACGAATATAAAAAGATATTCACTGAAATATTCTACGATATATTTGGCGAAGTTAGTGATTTATATAGCTGTGTATCTTGAATATAGAGAAAATGAGAAGGATTGTGGTATATTCACTTGTTGGATTTGATATGCAGATCTTTGGTAAGCCATGATTTACATAAGCAGATAATATAGAGATGCACACAGGCTTCAACTTATGACTTCAAGAATTTGACCAGGATACCGATAATTTTGAACTATTCCAAGCGAAAACAACTATGAGTACGATAATGCTATAATACAAGGACTAATGAATAGTTAGAATTATTAACATTCCAGACTTCATCTAATTTAGATATGGACCACCTTATTTCTCTAATACAATCTCAATGTGAGCATGTGTGATGTAACACTTATTTTTTAATTAATGTGCCTGCGCATTATCTACTGCTAGGCGATGTCGATCACAAAGGAAAGATATTAAAAAAAAATGTACAATTCAGATGGTGAATCTAGAGAAAAAAAGATTCCATTGCATTGGACTTTGGCAACACCTTGAAAAAGGAGTTAATTGATGCCTAAGACTAGTGTTTTTACACTTTGGCGAGGGCTAGAAAAGAAGATTATAACCATTTCCATCTTCATTAAATACTTTGTTCTATTTCATATTATGTAAAGCGTGTCGAAAGAACCAAAGAGAGTTATGTACAGGGCTCATCGAGTGATAGACGTAGCCATGATGGAGGCGGCCATTACGGATCATATGGCGCTCGGCAAGAGAGTTACGGCAGCGAGAGGAGATCGTTCGGTGGCGAGGATCGGAGACGTTCGCCGAATCGAGATAGCTACCGCAAGCCGAGCGGAATGGGACCGCCGCGAGAGGTGGCCAGGTCCGCGACGCGGCCGCGTGCTGTTCGCCGATCTTTCCGCGGCCGCACCATGCGCTCGCGGGCCACTTTCCGAGGCGCACCGCGCTCTCGCGGTACATTTACCTCTAGGCGATACACCGAAAGATCGCTCGGGTACACCCGTGCGTTCCGATCTCTCAAAGGCCGAAGGTAATTCGATGCATTGAGTATGTACCCATTGCTTACATTTATTTATTTTTTTCACAAAACACCGAGAGGACCAGAGTTTTGAGTGAGGCAGAAATCGACGCCACGATTGAAATAATAAGATGGCAAAATCGCTGACAGTGAGCCCATATTGTAATAAGACCGGTCCATGTATAAGGAGATGCTCTAAGAAATGTAGAAATGAGAACTAATGAGATGATACAACTGCTGTTGTAATAAAAGTAGAATAAATGATTGAATATTGATTTTAATAATGAAGAATGTGAATGATTTTCAACAGTATCAACCCCGTTTATAGTGGTCCATAATATTTTTTTTATGGGGCGCTTTTCGAAGTACCGATAACTATGTTATAGTTTCGAGATTCTAGGCAAAAGTTAATTGAACACTGGAGTGTAGAAAAGATGTCCCCTGTAGTTTTAAAAGCTCTTAAGGACCGTTGACTTGCCTTTCTCGGTTTTTAACTTCCTACAAATCGGAGAATAATTTTAAAATTAATCAAAACACTGATCAAATTGTATGGATATGGTGTCACTTTTAGGATCTCGTTGCTAAATGGCAAAAACGGAATCTTTATCATAACTTTCTCTAAGCCCATCCGTCTGTCAGAATATTTCACGGCCATTTTACTCTGAAGAGTATCGGCACTCAATGGTACCCTTCGTCTGCGACTTCGACTCGCTCGCTACCGGTTTTTTTTTGCAGTAACCTTCTTCAAGTACATTTATTTCGACCAAGCAAACTTTGGAGATATGGGGCAGAAACAGATTAAAATGAATCGGAGCAAATGAAGCCTTTTCATGTCATTTTGATACTACATACCGGAAGGATCTTCTTTACCTTTATGGTACGAAAACCTGAAAAGGCACCAGTTTTGATCGTTGACTTTTTTCCAACATAATATTTTACATAACATGTAACAGAATAAACGCAATATCTGAAAAGGTGTCATTTTAATCATCATTATGAAAACTTTGGGACCAAACCAGAAATCGCGATAAAAAAAATCGATTCAGTACGTTTTGTCGAGTTACGCGAGGCTGTTTGAAATAATGTTTTGGACCACTCTAAACAGGCTACCCAGTATTTATGATCTTATTTTTTCCTTTATTATGTGTGTATTAATATGTTATTCATCAACAAACAGCTCTGTCAAGTCTAAGGAAGAGGATGCTTCCTCAACAGAAGAGGATTGGGATGCTGAAGAGAAGGAGGAGGAGACTACTGAAGAAAAGAAAGAGACCAAAATGAAATCTCCAAAGGTAACAACTTTATTACATAGGTAGAAACAAAAACAAAGTAAAACAAAATAGTTTCCCGCCGTTTGCCCGTCTGGACGCTTAGATCTTTTAGTACTACGCAACAGATTTGAATGTTTTGAAGTTTTCACTATAATTTATAAAATTTCATTCGGAAGTTTTATATGTTTTATTATAATTAAAATTATAAATAGTGTAGAAAAGTCGATTTTTTGCCAAGTGTCCAATAAGCGATTTTCGCATTTGTTCCCAACGAGTAACACCCTCAAATGTCACACTGTTACTCGATGGGAACACACTGTTACAGAACTTAATGAAAATAAGAATTAAATCGGTTTTTTAAATTTTTATTAAAATCAACAAAATAACAACATTGGTAAATACAGTTACTTAATTACGGACGTTAAACGTTAACATTCGTCATATTGCTAGTAATTCTCATTTTAATGTTTTAGTCATAGTAACAATATCTAAACACAATCGGCCTTATATAATATAACAGAGTAAATCATCACATTTTACAATAATTAACAGTCCTTATTTCTAATATTCATTTGAACCTTTAAAGAAGAATTTTCTAAATATAATCAGCCTTATGTTTGTACCTATATGCATGTATCACAGTAAATCATCACATTTTACAACAATTAACAGTTATTAATTCTAATGTTAATTTGAACTTTAAAGAACAATTTTCTAAATATAATCAACCTTATGTTTGTACCTATATGTATGTATCACAGTAAATCACCACATTTTACAATAAGTATCAGTTCTTAATTCTAGTGTCGTAAAATCTCCAAAGCATGGCCAACTGAAATAAGACCTTGTGTTAATTCCAGCTGCACTTCCAGAATAAACTCGTCTCTTAATATAGATTTCTTACCCCGTTTTCTTTTTGACGGTTTGCCTTGTTGTTTCAGAACATTTCTGACAGTATTCTGAGAAGAATCTTCTTCAATTGTGTGCAAGAAATGCATAATATTCGGGTGTTTTGTTCCAATGGTCTTATTTAGTTTATTATGCCAAGATTCGAGTGCATTTGTTGTGCGATGGGCGTCACCAAAAACGCACCACACTTTTAAATATTCCTCTCGGAGCCACTGTTTTTCCATGTAGTTAATGAATTTTTTTGTGCCTGTACCTTCACTATCTCCGTATCTAGCAATTATGTAAACCCATCCATTAATTATCTCGTTTTCGGGCAATAATGGAAGAATCGCACTAAGTTCAATTATTCGCACCTCCTTCAAATCTTGTGACGTTCGTGAGGTCATATTCAGGCTTTTTCCTTTTTTAAAAATGGCATTGTTGTAATGATAATAACAACCTTTTATTATGACTGGTTGGGATTTTTTTCTGAAGAAATTCCCATCGAGTAACAGTGTGACTGGTAGTGTGACCGGTTGGGAATTTTTTCAGAAAAAAATCCCATCGAGTAACAGTGTGACATTTGAGGGTGTTACTCGTTGGGAACAAATCGATTTTCGGGGATACGTCAAATTATATTACCCGTGCGAAGCCGGCGCAGGTCGCTAGTTAAGATAAAAATATTAATTACGTAAGAAGTACCGGGGGACTCACAATGATGTAACTATTGCAAGATGCAAATTCGATCTGTATTAAAAACTGGCGCAGTACGAGTTGGACTCGCGTGCAAAGGGTTCTGAACGAATTATATTTTTGTTACATGTTATTTAACACTTGACTTCTTATAGGTTTTCCGAAGAAAGAACTATTTTTAACATTCATACAAATTCATACAAAAAAAAACATTCAAACAACATATCACCTTTTTTTAACAGTTTTTTAATTATTTCGGAGATAATAAAGGGCATAGTCATTTTTCTTCTAATTTCTTGAATAACTTCAAAACTGTTTTTTTTTTTATTAAGAACCCGCCCAATAATCCCTTTCATTTGATAATAATAATAATTCTTTATTTTCGGACAATGATCCAGCGTGCTAGTAAATTATAACCTATTACTAGTGTTAGTAGCCAAAATAAAACAGACAAGAAGACAGAATCGAATAAATAGTAATGTGAAAAAGATATCCCTTAACTAATGTTGAGTGATTGTCCTTCTCACAAAACTTTTAATAATCGGAGAGTTGATACTCTCCGCCACAGTTTTTAGTATGCTGTTGTCACTCGCCCGCAACCATGCACCGCATGTTTGGGAATATATTTTTTTAATTTTCTAGTTTGTCCCCCAAAAGTGACGCCCGTTCTCAAAATTAATGAAGTAGTCGTAGTTAAAATAACATTATACACAACAAACTTAACTCGTTCGGAACCCTTTTCACGCGAGTTCGACTCGTACCTGGCTAGTTTTTGTATTTTATTTTATTTTACGAAATCATAAACAAATGTGTTACAAAATAATAACCGGAAGAGTGTGAATAGGTAGGAAGAAATTAATATGGTTCCATAACTACTTGCTCTAGCTACCATTCTACGAGGATAGTTAATAGGTAGGTCCTCCTCCTCCAAAGCATCCTCCGCTGGATAAGCTTAGAATATACCATCGGGCTTAAACAGTACAGTAAACCAATTCAAAATTCAAAATTCAAAAGCATTTTATTTCAAATAAACCATTCACAGGCACTTTTGAAACGTCAAGGTCGGTCAGTCAAAAACATGGAAGCTATTTGCACGTTCCAAAGCGTAGATCTCTATGGAGAAGAACGTGCAAGAAACTCCACGGACACTCTTTTAAATCATGTTCTGTTTTACAACATTCCAAGTTACATATACTTGTTGCTTCTGCATGTGAGGACAATGCAAAGGAAAAAAAAATAGGGCTTATTATAAGAATTTTAAATTTAAAGATTAAAATAAGCCAATGGCAGTTAAGAGATGACCAGTCTCAACCGACGGCGCCTGTTCACGAACATGACGCGTGAATCGGCACCTTTCAGCTCAACCATTTCGAAGGGAACCGAATGATCAAACCCACGCGCCGCCATCAGCGAGACATTTGAGTGAGCATGACATGCTCTCAACCACCATGCTCGTTCATGTCCAACAAGTAAAACTATAACTACTCACATAAAATGTAAATGGTTTCATGGTACTCACATTTACAAAATTTGAAAAATATGCTTCTACTTTACACAAAACTATGGTTGTCAATGACCAAATAATGAAAAATAAATTAATAAAGAGAACGATTAAGTTCTTACATCAAAAATAATAAATAAGTATTTAATATAATAATATAATTTGTATGTATATAAGAATAAATAAACGAAATAATGTAAGAACCTCTAAAAGGAGCGAGCATCTCTTCCAAATATAAAAACATAAAAACCTAAAAAGTGGACCTAATCAGCTGTGACTGTGGAGCAGGACCAGCATTTAGCCAAGCGTTTTTATCGAGGATATAATCTTCCAGTTTATAATACGCTTGTCTACATAGTGTGCGTTTTATGCATGCTTTAAATTTTCTCTCATTCAGTTCGAGAATATCAACTGGTATTTTATTATAAAATTTAATACAGTACCCCATAAAAGAAGTGTGTACTTTGGCCAATCTGAATCGGGGTTGATCTAATTTGTTCCTATTTCTAGTATTAAAATTATGCCTGTCACTAATCTTGCTAAAGAGATGAAGATTTTTCCGAACATACATAATATTTTCGTAAATGTATTGACAAGGTACCGTCATGATGTTGATATCCTTAAACAGTTCTCTTAGGGAATCACGCCGACGGAGATTGTAAATGGCTCTGATGGCTCTTTTCTGCAGGATAAATATAGACTCGATGTCTGCAGCACGTCCCCATAATAAGATACCGTAAGACATGATACTATGAAAGTAACTAAAATAGACCAGCCTCGCGGTATCTATATCGGTAAATTGACGGATTTTTCTGACAGCGTATGCTGCTGAACTTAGCCGTCCCGCAAGAGATGTTAAATGAGGACCCCATTGTAGCCTTGAGTCAAGCGTAATCCCCAGGAAAACCGTGTTTTCGACGAATTCAAGTTTCTCCTTGTTCAATACTACAATACAATGGCTGACTTAGAGATAAGTAATTTTTGTTGATATCACGAAGTGGGAATCGCAAATAAGTTGCAAACTTGTGACAATATCGAGCATACGGTCATCATAGATGCGTGCCATGGGCCATGGCACCTACGTTGGTTGAACGACCAACGACTCCATAAAGGGCGTTATTTCAATATAAAAACTTCATAGATCGAAGAACCTGAAGTGTCGGAAGGCGAGCAAGTTGAGGGCGGCGAAGATACGGACAAAGAACCAGATGCCGCCTCGGACACTGTGGTGCCCCGCCCGCGCCCCTACGTGCATCTATCCTGCGTGCACTGCAAGGATAAATGTGTTACTTTTGCGGTGAGTAACTATATAAAGAAGTTTGTTATGATGGCAGTAAGTGGCATTCTATTTCTGAGAATTTCATGAGAAAAAGGAAAGTTGAGGTACATAATTATGAATAGTCATCTACCAGAATTGCCTTATCCAGGGCTGGACTGGGACCCGAAACCGGCCCGGGCATTGTGCCGAAAGCACGGGGCCTGTGGCGAATTTTATTGAAGGGGGCCCCTTATTTTTTTAACCGATTCCAAAAAAAGGAGGAGGTTCCCGGTTGTCCGGCCAGTCCGGGCCTGGCCTTGTCGCTCTGTCTTATGGTAGGCGCCAAATAAACTAGCATTAACGGTAATTGACTCGCTTGCATTTATTGACAATCTTAATTTCAAAAACGGAAATAAAACCATGAAAGTTTGAAGCGGCATAAAATCCTGCATCGCGGTATCATAGTTTACCGTGCGATTTAAACATAATACAACAGCCCAAACATCTACTATCGGACATTTGCCCACATCGGGCACAACAACCGTCCGGTCGGAGGATCCCTTTTCAATGGAGGTTTGCGGGGTTTTACTCTCTGTACTGCTGCATCCCTCTACAAGCAATCCTGATTAGTCATCTATCGAGATCCTTTAAACTGAGTTATGAAAAACGATTCATAATATATTTTTGGAGGTACCTACGAAGAGATATTAGGGATAGGTCAATGTAATTTATTAATACAAGTTTTTTATCTGGCGCCTACTCTAGTTTTTATTACAACATTGAAATCAGGAAGGATAAGGCCCCGCATAGTTGTAATAGAGTATTTGATCAAAAATATGTTTTATTTTTTTATATTATATTAGTCTCAGAAACTACTGGTTCGAAATTTCGAATAGAACGCAAAGTACGTAAGAGGTTGCGGCCAAGTGCGCAATAGCAAACATCACTTTTATAGTTCTCTATGTATATTTGTGTGAAGTGGAGTATAGTTTATTTAGATAAGCGAATCAAATTCTTTCGAAAATCTATTAAGTTAATTAATTCTTTCCAATTAATAAACTTAAAAAATACTAGTGGGCACATTTTATTTTTGAAAGACCCTTTTAAAACTGTAAATAAGTAAAAAATGGATCAAATACTGTAACGAACGTAGCAACCTTGCAGTCAGATCTCGTGCTTAAATCTACAGTACCTATGGCCAGTTCGGGAGATAAGCTTCTCGTATGGTCAGGAAGCTAAGTAGGGTAGTAACGTGAGTGTCGTGAGCCAGGCGTACGTGAAGCACCTGGTGTCGAGCAAGCACCGCGCCGCCATGAGCGCGGTGGCGCGGCGGCACAAGGCGCAGCTGCTGCGCATGCGCGTGGCGCAGCGCGGCGCGCAGCGGGAGCTGGAGGCGGCGGCGGGCGCGCAGCTGGCGGCGCGCACCACGTTCTGCCCCGTGTGCCGCCTCAACCACCGCACCACGCGCCACGCGCACAACCTCACGGACACGCACCGCGCCATGAAGCGCTTCCTGATGCCCTTCTGTCAGATATGTCGCCTGACCTTCCGTTCGCCCATGATTTATGAACATCATATTTGTTCTCTGGAACATCTTAAGGTAAGCTTTCGTTTTGGATTATTCAGTGTGCGAATGTCGGGAGAAGGGTCCGAGCTGAGTATTACCTAGTTTGTCTTTGATAGTTCTAAAATAAACACGTTTATGATTCAGAGGAAAGCTAGCCAATCAGCTCGTCGCGTTAGTCCTAAGGCTGAAGCTAGTGGCGACGAAGGTATGGACGTCGACTTGGACAACTTTATGACTCTGGACTCAGTGGGCGATGTAGATGGTAAGTCATAAATTATACGACACAACACAGTCATGACACGCAGTGCTGTAGGTAATGCATTACGCATTTTTCACAGAAGTTGAAGACGACGACTCCGGAGGCGAAAAGAAAGATGAGTCATCTCCAAAAAAACCTAAAGTTGAAATTAACATTGGCAGTGAACATATTAAGAAGATGGAGGTACGAATCCGTAATCTAAACTTATTAAAATGAAAAGGTACAAATTGTAGGAAGCACTGCGGGTCTATAAAGGCCACATTAGCAGAATCAGCCAGCACATCAAGCTACCAGTCACTGTCAAATTTTCCCAATCAACCTTAAACCAATAAACAAAAAATAAAGATGAAAATTAAATTTGACAGATTGCTGGATTAATATTATGATCCTAACATGATTCTACTAAAGTAGTTTTAGACCCGCTGAAGTGACTACTAATATTGTTTCACTAACAGAAAGACGTCACTTATTAATTCTGATTCTCACAGCTAAAATAACGAAACAGGAGATCGGAGATCGAAGTCATCGTGAGCATTCGCTTCATGAAGTTTTGAAAAGTGAATGCTTGCGGTGATACAGTCTGCAGAGTTGTCAGCATGAGTTTAAGTGCTTTTTAATGACACTGAATCCACTACTGCGAGATCTTTCGTTATTTTATTTTATTTAGTTAGCTAAGTTCGATATTTTACCCTGAGTATGTTTGTTACCCAGGTGTGGTGGTGCGAATTATGCCGCGTGTACTTGCCCCGCGTGGAGGCGGGCGGCTCAGAGGAAGCAGAGACGCTGCGTCGCCACTGTCGCCTACGTATTCACCTGGGCCGCTACGTACAGCATCGCGACACTCGCACTCTTCGTAAACACGCTGAGAGAATTCATCGCCAATTACATCAACAAAAAGGTAGGATAAATGTTTGATAAAACTTAATATTCAGAAACATATTTGTTACTACTTTATTTAGATAGTATATAAATACCTACGTCGCATTCTTCAAAATTATTTTGAATATTAAGATTTTAAAATTCATCTTGTATTGAAACTAGTCGCGAAAAGACACGAGAGCTTATGAGATTTGACACATTCAAAACGCCATAATGAAGGTTTATTATGAGTTGAAATCCTAATTTGACTGAACTACTGGCTACCTAAATTCTGATTGTATGAAAGAGAAAAAGCTCAAACGGGGCGAATAGGAACGGAGGAATCGAAACAAAACTTGTTTAAGTTTTTGATTTTAATGTTGGGTTTCTAAGAAAAAAACTTTTTTATTTATATCGATTCAGTAAAATAGGATGCTTCAGACAAGATTTAAATAATGTGGAAATCCCCTTCAAAGTTTTGATTCGATTCACTCCGTTTATAGGTAATGAATGCTATTTGTATGTTTTCTGTCAGTATTTCGTTAAAGCCAGCCTGACCAAACTGACACTTCTCAAGTATTTTTCTTTTTCATTACGAACTTTTAAGTGTCCTGACATTCATCTATGTTTTTAGAAGAAGAGAAAGAGGCTAATGCTGAGCCTGGGGACGTAATTAAATCGGAAAATGTTGATGCTACTGACGAAAACAAAAAGAAACTCGACAATGGTGCTGAAAATTCCGCTTCATCCGCTGGTACGTAATTACTCCGAAGAAACTCCGAAACAAAGCACCTTAAAATGTTTATATATAGATAAACACGCCTATGATAGCTTGCCAATCGAAAATTGACAGCTATTTTTAGATAAATTATTTAAATTCATTTTTCCAAACCCTCACCCTTTTGACCGGACATGCAACCGATAGTATTAAATTTTAACATGGAGAATTGAATGAAGGAAGAAAATACTTCAATATTTTTAACAAAATGATGTGTGAATACACTTTGTCCACCATATCCTGCTTCTAGGTTTTTACTCCTGTAAATCTTGCACCCTTTTGACTAGACATTCAACTGATAGCATTAAATCTTAACAGCACTTCGTCCACCACATCCTGCTACTAGGTTTTTACTCCTGAAAATCTTGTGGAAGTCCCTCACTCAACTTTTATTCACCTAGTATATTATGTTTTAGTGATTGAGGATAAATTGTGGGCAGATGTTGACAAAGACATTGGAGAGTTGCTCCGAGAAGTAGACCCCCAAGGGAACGAAGGCAGTGACGACGAGGAGGACCTTGGAAGGTATTTCAGCAATGTGTTTCTTGTGTGGTGAAAGTTTCGTGTTTTGTAAAAGATGCGGTACCAGTTATTTTTTTACTGTTCTACTATTGTTACTATGTAAAGATAAGCCCGGAAAATGATATTTATTTTTTGTTTTAAGGTACGACAAATTTAGAAAGAGTGACAAGCAAACCAAAACCGGTGAAAATGGAGAAAATCCAGTTGATGTTACGGATGCTGTTAGCGAGAAAAGCAGCACCGAAATCAACACATCTGCCTGAAAATTTTGTCATTTTAAGAATTTATTTAGTATCTTAATGTGTGTATGAATTGCAATATATATTAATTATTGCAAACCCCGCCCCTTGTTAGTAAGCTAACCTAAATGAATTAAATACTTAGCAACAATATGTGTCTTCCTTTAACTCGTATTAAGCACAGAGCATAAATATCCCGTGAGCATAAGTAACCATCTCATGACTGTGGTGTTGTATGCCATCGTCAATTTTTAACAAAATTCGTAATATAATGCGCATGTAAGTGGCCTTCTTATATCATGTTCGCATTTTTCTTCTTCTCCGTCGTTTCTTTAATGCTGAGGATCGCGACTACACACGACGCGTATCCATGCGGTCTTCTGCTGCGTGGACCACTCCGAGCATGCCACCTTAAACAGCCTTCTTTATGGCGTCGGGCCATAAAAAGGTCATATGTTTGCATATTTGATCTTCAGTATGCTTCAGATTTTCATTTAGTTCATTCGCCGACCACCGTCATTGTGTATCGTATTGTGTCGCAACTATGTGCTCCCAAAAATGGTGTTTCCTACCACATGTAAGTACAAATGATAAATCAACAGTTTTATTTAAATACAATAACAATATAATCGTTAGTATCGTAACGATAGAAAAGTTCAGTAGTACGTTGGTAGTACAAACGTGGTACAGGGGCTGACAAGTTAGGTAGCGAATGATTGATAAAATTAGTGATTATTTCAATCAGTATTTTTGTGTACCGGTATGTGTGACAAGTAAGGTTATAAGAAATTATTATTTATAAATCTAACAAAATTCAGTTCTTTGTAATCGAGTTTTTTTTAAGAAAATTAGTTGAGGGTGCGATACCCACTTTAATAACACTCTTTAAACGGAAGTACCACCTGCAAAATTACGTAAGAGTGCAACGAAGATTGCAAAGACCGTTTTATTCATCACGTCATTAGCGTGATTGTCAAATTTTTCTAGTGTGCTGTACGTGTTTACCTCGCCCCCCGCAGAAAGTGGCAGAAAAATTTGTTCGATGATTCGCCGCTAGGCTAAATGATCTACTCATCAACCGCATTATTTTTTCCACTTTATCGGCGGCGATCGGATAAAAAAAAAATTACCAACAATCGGATTGTCGATGCAAGTTTCATTCGGTTTTCTTAGTGATTGTGCGGACGACACGGAGGATACGCGGAGCGTGCGCGCGAGACGCGTCCACTAGGCCTCAAGTCTGCTATTACAATAGTGTCAAAATGGTCTATCATTGATTTTATAATTGGTGATTTTGACAAGTTTGTTAATCTACTAATATAAAAGCGTCATTATCGCTTTCCAATGATCAACCACTGACACTCCATTGAAAGAAATGGCATAGAATGGTAATCTCGTACATAATGACAAATGAAAGAAAAAACTTCATACTACTTCAGATTGCATAGAACATTAATAAATAATATGACTAAGAAATAACATGGGAGCACATAGTTGCGACACAATACGATACACAATGACGGTGGTCGGCGAATGAACTAGTTTATATAACGTGCACGGTCATAATTATGGCCAGTCGATTTTGGCAGAGGGTAAGGGCCTTATCATACAAGCGGATTGCGAGCGTCTTCAAAGCGGAACGGGCGCGCAACGAACACGCCGCGCATGCGCAGCGAATTCATTGCAGACGCGCAACGAATTCGACGCGAATAGCAGCGTGGACGCCATTTTGTACTATCTCGTACAAACGCCCGCCCGTCCGCCCCGCCTCACTCTTCAGTCAGTAACGAGACACGAATGTAAAAGAACGTATGCACCATCATGGCATCATTGGGAGATTCAGATATTGATACAGAGTTGTTTATAAGTGAAATTCAAAGTCGTTACGTAATATTATGGGATCAAAAAAGCAGAGAATTTAGTGATCGTAATTTAAAAAAAAAGGCATGGGAAGAGATTTGCAATTTATTTAATCAAGGTTTTACAGAAAAAACAGTCAAGGAGAAAAATGAAGCAAGTAAGAAAAACACAATAATGTTTATATGTACCTACTTATGCTGCCATGGCAATGCCCCTTCATTTGAAACAAAATAGTCGGCAAATTTATCTCTTATCGCATTACCCGAAAGTCTACAAACATTTCCATTAACGTGTGGGTTGTCATAAAGTCCAAATACTTGTGGTACTTTCTTACGACGTCTTATTACCTTAACTTTAGATCGTACAAAATTATGCAATATACAACAAGTTTTAACTATTTCTTCGCCAAAGTCTATTCCAACGTTTAATGGTCGATGAAAAATACGCCATTTATTAGTCATGATTCCAAAAGTGCACACTATATACCTTCGTGCTCGGCTTAATCTATAATTTATATATTCTTTATGTAGGCGTTTAATGCCCGACCATATGCCGGGCAACTATGCCCGGCATATGGTCGTTGCATGTAGTTTGACAATGGAAATGCTTCGTCGCCAATAAAAGTAAAAGGCAACGCTATTTCATTGTTTATTATTTGTTTCTGTTGTGGAATATTTAAACGATTTTCTTCTATATCACTTCTCAATTATTGGCTTCTATCAAATATAGTTGAATCTGAACTTTTTCCATAGGAACCGACATCAACAAATATATACTTGTAGTTGGAGTCACAGACGGCTAGCAAATTCATCGAGAAATACTTTTTATAGTTAAAATATAGTGAGCCGCTATGACACGGCTGTATCATCCTAATATGTTTGCCGTCCACTGCACCTATGCAGTTAGGAAAATCAGCATTTTCTAGAAAGCCTTTACTAATGTTTTCCCAGTCTTCTGTTTGCTTGGGTGGCATACAAATATAAAATAAGTTTTTAATAATAGCTTGACAGGTCTCCCGAACTATTTTTTGTATTGTTGAAAATCCTCTTCTAAATGAAAAATGTGGGTCCATTAAAGAGCGCCCAGTTGCCAAATACCTGCAATATTTCTTTACTGTTACAGTTGTTAAACTACAAAAAAGATGGAAAGGAATCCGCGACGCCTACGTCAAAGATAGGAATAAAAAAATCAGGAGTGGCTCCGGTGCATCTACATCTAAAGAATATCTGTATTCACCTTTGCTATCATTTTTGAATACGCGGACTCGTCCTTCGAAAACCCCACCACCAGCAATTTCAGATGATGAGAATACAATAAACATAAGCGATGATTATACAAAAAATGTTAAAAAAAAGAAGAAAGAATCTGATGCTGCCGAGGATAAAATGATTACAAAGTTAATGAAAAGGATGGACGAGAGGATGAATAAAGACAGAAGTGGTGAAAGTGAACCGGAATATAACTTTGCGTTGTCTCTGGTTGAAGATTTAAAATCAATTCATCCAGACTCATGGGAGTTTTGAAAAAATACAAGCATATGTCTAATAGCTATCCTCCCAACTATTCAGGATATTTTACAAGTCCAGAGCCACCCCGAAATAATACATTGCGACCAATTAATTCTTCATCAAGTATTTATGACGAGAACAGTAACGCTGAAGATACAATTTATAGTGATTTATTTTCAGAATAGTAATAATTTCCAAATCCTGGTTAGGTACCTCCTTATAATGAGAAATAATTTAGTCGCCACTGTAAAGCCACCGTTATGTTGATAATTTGTAGGTAGCTAATGATTAACTGATTAATAATATTAAAGAAGTATAATTAATTATCTCCTGTGTATTTAATGTTAAAAACATACCTTAAAGTAATTACGAGCCTTTCTTCAGATGACACTGATAATCTCAAATGTGTGTCTTCATGTCTTATATCAGCTTGTATTCGATGCAACAATTCATAAAATGTAGTTTTTGACATTCGCAGGTAGGAACGAAATTGTTTTGGATTAGGTATGTTTTATTCGTTTGCAAAACAACACAAAGTAGTCGCTCTCTTCCATTCGATTAATTGATAATGTATCTTCCCAAATTCGTCGATGCTTCCGTTTTCGTCTCCGGCGTCTTCGAAGTAACAAAGCCAACAGCAGTGTCTCCTCGTCAGAATCCATTTTGTTACTGAGTGTATTGTGCGTCGTTAACTTGCTACAAACACGCGACGAACACGTTGCAAAGTTGCCGCACGTCCGCGACGTCTTCACTGAGCAGCCGCACCAAGTCAGACAATATTTGCCCTTCAAGCTTTGGCCCGCGACCCTGTACGCGCATATCTCGTTTTTTCCCGTTCCCATATAGCCTAACATATCTTATCTATATTCTATACATATAATAAAATCAAAGACCAACCGTGTCTGTACATTGAATATTTTTGCACAAAAATTACATAGAAAGTAGAAAGTTAGGAAAAAGATACAAAACACAAATATGCTATTTTTGAAAATTTTTTCTGTTTGTCTGTTTATCTGTTTGTCTGTTTGTCTGTGCGTTTGAGGAAGCATCACGTATAAACCACAGATTGGGTTCCAAATCTAGGTACTTAAAAATATTAAGTGATAATCCGAGTACCATTTAGCGTTTATTTCATCAACATCGACCCACAAAATCAAAAGATATTGAATTTTTAAGTTTAGTAAGAGGCTTCCTAATGTATTCTATTCCTCATGTATTCTGATTACAGCGCCATCTATTGAAAAAGATGAAATTCACGAACGCATGTAAAAAACGCCAAAACAAATTGTAGAGTAATGTGTGAAACTTTTAATACCCACGTGGCAAAATAAAATTGAACATTTTTACACCTTATCGGTATTTATCATAACAACCGATCCACAAATCAAAATATATTGAATTTTTAAGTTTGGTAGGAAACTTCCTAATGTATTGTGATTAGGCAAAGCACCAGCTATTGAGAAAAATAAAATGCATGAAAACACACATACCCCCTAAAACACATTGTAGAATTATTTATGGAACTTTTATACGTAGCGTTTGTCAGTTTACTTGGTCGATAGATGGCGTTGCACTGCGTTGCAAATATTCATTCTTTCGAACTACATGAACTTAGAGGGCTATATTGATGATTAAAATGGTTATAATTCTTTAGATAAATACGCGTTACGGTCGCGGATCGCATTTGGTCCACATACAGCTTCACACTGACCGGCAAATTGCAAAAAACATAAAAATATTTGAATTTTCTGCTGGAGAACGACCGTCACACGAGTTTGAATTCGGTCTCCTTGGATTCGCCCGGAGCCTATCCGCAGTACCACGTAGTTATTAATTCGGTTATCCTTGTGTGTTGTCGCGGGTGATAGTCTCGACTAACACTCGTGGGAGCACACAGGGGAGGCCGCCACGCCATGCCGCCCAAGAAACCCGGCAGTCGTAGCTCCTTGGGGCACGACGCCGGCACCCCGCCTGACCGACCGATGGGAGACCGGACGCAGTCGATGCCGCACGCCGCGGCCTCTGCAGCGCCGGGTGCTCCACCTGCCGCTCCAGCTCCATCAGGGACGACCACCACCGGCCCACCGACGTCACCAGTGACTGCGCGCGTTTCACCGGCGCCGTCGTCGAGCCGGCAACCGGCCGTTCCGGTTCGCCCTCCGGTTTTTCGCCCCGTGCCCATCCAGGCCCCGGGGCCCGCCGTCAAAAGCCGCGCCCACGCTGTGCGCGCCGCCGCTCCCGCCGTGCGCTCCGTTGCACCGAGAGTAGGCGTATCCGCGCACGCGAGTCAAGGTGCGCCACCTGTACGGCAGGCGGCGCCACCTGTAGCATAGTCTGCTACCGCGTTCGCACACCGGGCTGCGCCACCTGTACGTCAAGTGGCGCCACCAACAGCACCATCCGCCACTAAAACTGCGCCGGCCGGGGCGCAGCCCGAGCAACCCGCGGCGAAGCCCGACCCGATAGCGCAACCAATTGTGCGCACATCCGCGTTCGTGTCGCCTGCCCCGATCGCGAGAGCAACTCAACCCACTTTGTCTGGAGTGCCTGCTGCCGCCGCGACGCCTGCGCGCACCGCATCGCGCCCCACAACAACCCAGACGACTGCGGCTACCTACGCCGCCACAGCACGCCGCACTGCGTCGCCCGCTCCCCGCCGCTTGCTGGCGAGCGCGACCCAATCTGCGCCATCGACGCCGCCTGCCCATCAAAGGTCAGAGTTTCTATTTTCCCCAACTCCACCGAGGGGCGCCGCCCAAGACTCCCCTGCCATGATGTCGGCATGTTCATCCCGTCAAGGGACGGACATGTCGGCCTCGTCTGGGGGCTCCACTGCCGGTCGACGCGACGTGTCTGCGGACACGCGCGTACGAGCCGGCGCCATGGACGTTGACCGCCCCACCTACCCCACCGATGACAACCTGGGCTTTGGCTTCGAGTTTGCGCTCGAGGCCAGGCCCCAGCGACGACCCAGAAGCCCAGACGACGAGGCCAACGAAGAGGCAAAGCGCCACTGCCCTGACCCGCCACTACCGCAGCGCGTACCGCGCGGTCCAGGCGGGGGGGGGGGGGGGGGGCGGTCCGCCGACACCGTCACGGCGTGCCCACCTCCTGCGCCTACTGAAACTGTAGAAATGTTTGGAGAAGCGCACACTAGCGCCACCTGCGCCACACTCACTAGTGCCACCACTGGCGTTTCACCAGAACCCGCCGCGGCAGCCCTCGCGCCGAAGAAGAAGTCACCCCGGTACCCTCCGCTGATCGTGGAGAGGCTTCCAGATTGGACCGCTCACTTCAGAGCGGTGAGTGCCATACTGGGTCACCCACCGAATGCCCGTCCGTATCAGGGCGGCATTCGGTTCTTGCCCGAAAGTGAGGGCGAGTACAGGGCGGTCCAGCGGTACCTCACCGACTTGGAGAGGGAGGGCGGTCTCTTCTGGTTCGCCTATTCGCTGCCAGCGGAGAGGAGTGCCAAGGTGGCCATCCGTGGGCTGCCCGCGGACACGAATCCCGAGGAAATCGAGGAAGAGCTCCGCCTGCATGGATTCGAGCCGGAGTACGTGCGCAACATCAAGGCGCGCGAAGGACGACCCGGCTGCATCTTCCATGCAGTGTTGAAGAGGACGCCCGATTTTAGGAGAATTTACGACATCACGACCCTCCTATTTATGCGTGGTGTCAAAATCGAGGCGTGGAGAGACAAGCGAGGGCCTGCCCAGTGTCACAGGTGCCAGCAGTTCAGGCACAGCTCGCACCAGTGCCACCGCCCGCTCAAATGCGTCATGCGGGGACAACCACGCCGCCAGAGATTGCCCGCGCCCACGCTCGGAGCCGGCCACCTGCGCCAACTGCGCGGGCGACCACTCGGCGTGCAACAGCAAATGTCCCGTGTTCCAGCGGGAAATTCGAAACAAAAGAGCGGGCACTGTCGCCATCACGCGGCAACAGAGCCGGCTATCAACCGCCGAGAGGCCTGTGTGCGCCAATGACAGCGAGGCGCCTAGCGCTACGCTACGCAGGCAAAGAGCGCCGTCCCAGGGGCGGAGACAGCTCCTGAAAAACACGCCAGCGCTGCGCCTAGCCAGCAGCGACAGCGCGCTCAAACGTCTTGCGCTCCAACCGAAGAGGAGCGCGAGCGCAAGAAAGAGTTCACCGCCTGCGCCATAAAACTCCTGATGGACCTGATTAAAGCCATCAGGCAGGGACAGGACGCGGAGCTGGTGATCCTCGACGGCTTGGCCGCCCTTCTGACGCTTTATCATGGCTAAGCCGTTGAGGGTCATTCATTGGAATGCCCGCGGCCTAAGGAACAAGGTCGCTCCACTCCGCCTCCTCCTCAAGGAACAGGACATCGACGTGGCGCTCATCAGCGAAACATTCCTGGGACCAGTCGACAGATTACGGGTCCCGGGATACTTATGCTATAGGCGGGACGAGAAGTCGGACGCCGGTGTGAACTATCGCGGTCTGGCGATACTAGTCAAGCGGAGAGTCGTCCACCAGCCTGCCCCTGCCTTCAGTCAGCACCTTCTACGCGCTGGGTGTCCAACTACACGTCGCCGGCGAGGACATAGACGTCTACGCGGCCTGCATTCCGCCCTCGGCTCCCTTTGACGTGGTTGAGCTGAGGGCCCTGATGCTAAGGTCGCCGCACCCAACCAACCATCCTTGCCGGCGACCTCAACTGCAAGCACCCAGCGTGGAACTCCCGAACCACAACGCCCAGGGGCAGACAGCTCTTTGCTGACGCGGAGGCCCACGGGTACGTGGTGTCCGGCCCGGAAACCCCGACGCATTTCCCGGACCAGCAACGGCATGCGCCGGACGTGCTGGACATCGTGGTCCACAGGGGCCTACATTGCCAGATCGCCCAACAAGTACTGGACGACGAGATGCTGTCCGACCATCAACCCGTTCTCGTCGTCCTGTCAGGAATGCCAGTCCGACTTCCGCCGCCAGCGCCACGTCGAAGGACCGACTGGAGCTCCTTCCAGGAAGCGCTGGAGATCACCACACCGACTTGGCCCTTAGCCACCGCCGCAGACGTGGACAGGATGGCTAGTGAGGTCACTGCTTGCATCCAACGCGCCTATAAAGAGGCGACTACAACCCTATCGCACTCGCAGGGTCTACTTCACAGGCCCTTGCCCCGTCACCTACTGTTTAGGTGCTGAACCAGGATCCAACCAACTTGCTGAGCGCTTACGGTTATCAAACAGAATCAATTTTTCAGCGCAGGTAACAATGCGGTTCAAAATTCCTTCATTTGTGTGTCTGTTGAGCAGTGCAAGGCACGTCTCGACGCGTACTTCGCGCTGGCGATCATTGAGTTCGTGGGGCACCCATTTGTCAAGCTTTTTTACCTTGCCAATTTGACGCAAATGGACCAATATTGTTTTGACGCTAACGTCGAAAGCTGCTGCTAATTCAGCCGTAGATTGTGTATCATCGGCTTCCACAATCGCCTTTAATTCGTCATTGTCGACCAAAGCTTCGGACGACCGCGAGGTTCATTTTTCAGGTCGAAATTTCCAGAACGGAAGCGAGCAAACCAATAACAGGTGGTGCGTTGGTTTGTAGTGTTAGCTCCGTAAACGTCGTTCATGTTGCGTGTCGCTTGTGCCGCGTTGCTGCCACGACGGTATTCATATTCCATAATTACTCGAATTTTTAACGTATCCATGATGACGAAAAAGATTGAAATGCGATGAAAATGTAACACTAATCAATAAACAAGTGACTACTTTTGGAAAAAAACCATGTTTTTAAAATAAAATTAATTTGAAATTAGAATTCTTAGCCAAACAAAAATTATTTTGATTTGAAATGGCCAGTACGGCAGAACGGCAATTTCATAGGTAAAGACCTAATATAAAAATGAATCCCTATTTCCCTTGGTCATCGCATCACGCTTGAACGGCTGGACCGATTTCGATAATTCTTTTTTTGTTGTGTTCGTTCTGGTCAGGAGAAGGTTTTAGGCTATATATTATCACGCTATGTGCTTTACAGGATGAGCAATATTCAAAAATGACATTTTAAACGAATGGCACATGGTTCGGTCCCCGGCCAGCAACAGCTTTTATTTCTGTATTTATTTTATCATCTGAACTGTATTTTTACACCATAATTTTGTAAAAAACATAATAAAATAATAATAATAATAATAGTTTATTTCATAATGGGATTGCAAAGTTTACAAATGTTGTATTTACACATTTTTAGGTACACTAACAATATACAATAAAGACGGGTGAAGTACTGTTCTCCTAGCTAGGCTAAAATTTAGCCTGTGTTAAGGAGAGACAGTGCCGGTCCCCTGATTGGCGGATTATATAAAATAGTGAGCGCTTAATATAAAATTTGAAATTTGAAACAGCATCTGTATATGTATGACAGTAGTTACTATACAGTAGTTATTTTCACTATTATTTATAAAATGGGTTTTTGCGCACTTAAAATAACATTTAAGTTAATATAATCCACGTTTTTTCCAAATAGTTTAGTGAGGAATTGTTATAAGAAGCCACAATATATTACAATATTGCAGATACTTATGCGTCTTACTTTAGCAATGTTAATCATCACGCTATATTTTCTAGGAGCTGAGCAGCGAAAAACCATGACATAAAAATAACATCGGCTATTTCAATCATTTGTCAACAGTACTCATAGACCATAGGTTTAAAGACTGCCTTTCAAAAGTCAAACAGTAATCATTGTTTTTGAATTTTCTATGTATTTTTATATTATTCATTTCCTTTCTTTTTTATTTTTACTAATACTTTTATACATAAAAAACATGTAATTGTTGTATTTAGTTTTTTAGATTTTTTTTAATAATAATAATAATTCAATATTCAGCCAATATTCAGCCAATAAAATTACAATGTTATTATATAAATCATAAAATATTAGTTTTTAGTTACATTACATTACATTTAAAATAACAAAAACTGGTAGGTGTTGCAACCAGCACCCTTACTAAGTTACTGAATAACTTGTATTAAGGGTAGTGGCACAAGCCCATACATTCATATTCTTTACATAATAATTAAATGCAGGTAGAGCAAGTGCTTGTTAAAGCAAAGTTAACGTAAGCATTGTCTATTTTAAAAATTATTGAACTATTTTATTTTAACAAAAGTTCATTCATTCGATATTTATGAATATTATTTTCTAAGTGTGACCATTTATTTATTATTTGTGTGTGTATTGTCGATGGTATTATGATATGTGGGGAGTTAACTGAAAGTTTTAGGGGTTATTATCTGAAAAAAGCAGACGTTCTGTATCTAAATAATTCTGGGTAAGCAGAAAGTTTGACACAGACTTTTTAAGAGAGAAGGTCGTGAAAGAGTAAAATTTCAATTTCCTATTTAGTTTATTGTACAATTGAGGACCTTGGAAGCAAATAAATCTTTTAGTAAATGAATATTTACATCTGTAGTGTTGGCAAATTGATCCTTGCGTCTTTTGGTGGTTTCAGTGTAGGGGGTGTATTTGTGTTGTAATACGACTGTACTAAGAATAAAGAGCTGTCTGACAGAGAGCACCCCACAACACTTATATAGTTCCTCCGTTGGAAAGAGTATCGGAAGAAAAGTACTCACCTTTAACACAGCTCTTTGAGCTCTTTCCAATTTTAATAATATGGTCTTAGGCGCACCACCCCAGGCCGAAACACAATATGACAACAGTGATTGGCAAAGGGCGAGGTAGATCCTTTTGACTATCTGTGCTCCAGCCACGTGTCGAAGAGTCTTAAAAACGAATAGGTATTAGTTTTCTTATCCTTGCTGTTAAAAGATCTATGTGGGCTGAGAAGCTCAGATTGCCATCAAGAGTTACCCCGAGGTATTTTATTGTGCGTGCGAGTTTGGGGCAAGAGCAGGTGCCGTCGTTTGGACAGTTCATTGAGTGAGCCATTAGGGAATATGAATTTGGAGGCTGTGTATCTACACAGCCTCCAAAGGCGTAAGGTGAAGCAGATAATTTTTGTTTTGTCCGTGTTAAGGGTAAGATGGTTATCATTAAGCCATTTTAAAACCTTATCTAGTCCCCTTTGCGCCGCATCAAATGCTTCATGCCAAGTATCGCCAGTGAAGGTAAGTGCTGTGTCGTCAGCAAAGGCCGTGATTTTTCCATTTTGGAGAAGAAGATTACACAGCTGGTTAACGTAGACCAAGAATAGTGTGGGCCCAATCACAGTTCCCTGAGGAACGCCAAAAGTGACAGGTAGCTCCCCGCTCAGGTAACTATCAATCTTTACGCACTGAGTCCGGTCGTTGAGGTAGTCCGTTAACATTTTTAGTGGGAGGCCTCGTATTCCCAGTTCTTCCAGTTTTAACACTAGGATGGGAATAGAAACTGTGTCGAAGGCTTTTTTCAGGTCTAAGAAAACTGATAATACCTTCTTTTTTGCATCAATTTGCTTGACGATGTGAGTCGTCAGGTCTAGAACAGCATCATTCGTCGACTTTTTTCGTCGGAAGCCAAACTGGTTGGGAGATAAAAGCTGATTTTTCTCAAGGTATTTAATAAGTCTCTTGTTTATGATGCGTTCTAAGATTTTAGAAATTAGGTAGGACGGCAATGGGTCGGTAGTTGTTGACACAGCTTCTATCCCCAGCCTTGTGTATAGGATGTACTATGGCTTTTTTCAAAAAGACGGGGAAAACACCGGTATTGAGGCAAAGGTTTAACAGGTATGTTAATGGAGGGATAAGCACAGTCTTATAGCGTTTAAGAAACTTGGTATATATGCCATCCCATCCAGTGGCAGCTTCAGTTTTTAGAGACATGAGCAGCGCTTCAACCTCATCCCCATCGGTGTCGACCATAAAAAAGGAGTGTAGCGGCGCTGCTATGGTACCAGTGATGCGTGGTGGGCTTCCGATAATGTGTTGGTGGGTAAATATATTTGCAAGATTTTTGCCAACGTCAACAAAGAACCCATTAATAGAGTTTACTGACTGTTGCGGAGAAACAGAGGAAACAAGTAAGTCAACAGTTGGATTTTTTGAGGCTGCAGTGTTCGTAAATTTTTCTATAATTTGCCAAATCTTTTTATTATCATTGCCAGCTTTGCTTAACTCTGCCCTATCGTAGTTCCTCCTAAGTTTTTTAATGATTTTTGTGCAGTAGTTCCTATATCTTTTATATGTTAGCTTTAGTATGGCATTATCTGGGGACGCCTTCAATTTTGTGTGCATTGCATCTCTGTTACGCAAGCAGCATAAGCATACATAAGCTCCTGGCGTACCTAGAAGCGAATGATATTCTTAGTGACCGTCAATATGGGTTCCGCCGAAATCGGTCAACTGGGGATCTTCTAGCGTATGCCATTCACATCTGGAGTGAAGCCATAGAGAAGCACGGGGAGGCACTAGCGGTCTCCCTTGACATCTCGAAGGCCTTCGACAGGGCACGATAGCCTTATTAGTAAGCTTTCTTTCTTCGGTCTGCCCGCCGGTTTGTGTGATTGGATCGCAGACTTCCTGAGGGATCGGTCTATCCGAGTGGTCACAGATGGCTGCTCGTCTGGACTGCTGGATATTAATGCCGGGGTTCCTCAGGGTTCGGTGCTTTCGGCAACACTGTTCTTGCTGCATATTAATGATCTGCTTAAACCCGGTACCTTTGGGTATGCAGACGACAGCACTGTTGCTGAAAGATACGTATCCGACGCACGAGCTGGTGGGTCGCAGATCCGGTCTCTCCGGGAGGCAATGGTTGAGCGCTTGAACGTGTCCTTACAGGCAGTCTCTGAATGGGGCGATGCCAATCTGGTCAAGTTCAATGCTGCTAAGACCCAAGCGTGTCTATTTTCCGCCAAAAGGAGCCAATTCCACCCAGCTCCATCTTTCCGAGGTTTAACCGTGCCGATAACCGACCAACTTGAGCTTCTTGGGGTTACATTAACATCTACTCTCAATTTTGGCCCTTACATAGAGGCTAAGGCTCATGTGGCTGCAAAGAAGTTGGGGATTCTGGCAAAGGTGAGACGATACTTCACGCCGGAACAGCTGCTCAAACTCTATCAAGCGCAAGTTCGGTCGTGTATGGAGTACTGCTCTCATCTTTGGGATGGATCTGCCAGATACCAACTTGATGCCCTTGAGACAATTGAGAAACGAGCCAAGAGGATCATCGGCAATGAGAGGCTTGTCGCGACGAAGCTCCAAAGTCTTGAACATCGACGACGAGTTGCTAGCCTGTCGGTTTTTTACCGGTTGCATTTTGGGGAATGTGCGACGGAATTGCATAATTTAGTTCCGCCAAGCCCGTTCCATCATCGGACCACAAGACGAACGGCGATGCGCCACCGGTACACGGTGGATATCCCACCCATACGCACAAAACGTTTTGGTAACACATTCATAATGCGTACAGCTAAGGAGTGGAATTCCCTGCCGGAGTCTGTGTGTCCCGATAGCTACAACCTGGGAGTCTTTAAGTCAAGAGTGAATAGGTTATTTCTAGGCAAGCGTGCTCCATCTTCGACCACATCATCACTTACCATCAGGTGAGATAGTGGTCAAACGCGTGCCTATCTATAGTAAAAAAAAAAATAGTAAAAAAAAAAAAAAAGCAGCGGAGCATGCCAACACTCATCCATGGTTTAAGTAGACGTTTGTGATTCGGAAGCCTGATTATAGTTGCAAGCGCAAAATACTGACAATCGTGTTGATAAAATACAAAGTAGCTTCATTGGCATCAGTATATTCATAAATCGGATGGAAATTGATATTGTTCATTTCAGAGTCCAGAGAGCTGTAATTGACTTTTGAGATAGTTTTGACTCCAGTAGTTACCGGCTTACTTTGTGTCAGACAAAGCAAGACAGAATTATGGTCTGTCACAGAAGAGTCAATCACTATTTTGTAAGCGCTAATGAGTTTGTCTTGAGCATGACATGATCCAGACAAGCAGACTCACGCGTAGGGTAATTGTGGGCAGGAAGAAGACCATGAAAAGCCATCAAATTGAGGTAGTCGTAGATATGATCTGAGGTTGAGTTACCGCTGATGTCAAGGTTTATATCTCCGAGAATAACTATGTTTTTATAAGATGAAAGATCAGTTAGAAGAGAGTTCAGAGATTGTAAAAATCTAGTTATATCTAGAATAGAAGGTGAGCGGTAAATACATACAATAGCTTTTTCTGTGCCGATTGTCAGCACAAGGCAACTTGCATCCATAAAGTCAGGCTCGGTGATAGAGTAGATGCCGACATTTTTAACATACATGATGACGCCATCATTCTGATTTTTTAGTTGTGCAGTGTAGGTCGAGTAATTTTCAATCGACGGTAGGGCATAATTAGATTTCAACCAACACTCTGTTAATACAATAACATCACATTCAAGGTTTATTCGACAGAGAAGTGTCAGAAATGAGTCGAAGTTGGCGTAAACGGACCGGATATTTTGTGTCATAATCTTAAACTGATTATTAACATAAGAGGAACATTCTTCAGGTACACAGCGCAGTGAATCAGATACTGACAATTGATCAATATGATCGTTTAAATCGCGTATGTTATCCACTAGAGTCATTAAACAGTAGCAGATCACTAATGAGAGGTTCAAGTAGAGTTTGCCGGAGATATACCATTATTTTAAGTATGTTTCTATATGCTTGAACGTCTGAATTATATGTGTAATTTTCAATATTGTTGTTACTTGGGTAGGTATTAGTGTATGTAAATATTGTTTTATGAGTTAGAATTAATGATATGATCATGAGAGTGTTACAAGTTGCTTTAGGTGTCTTTGTACATGTTACATAAAATGATAAAATTACTGAGTATTGTAGTTGGCATTTTGGCAATGAATTATAATTACTAATTATAAAAACATAATAAAAATTAAAGCATGCATAAATCGAAAAAAGAAAAATCGTGGATAAGGAATAACAATATAAGGTAGTACTTAAGAATAGTCATTCTCTCAGTTTTATATTCTTCAAATCCAATTCACAGTTATGGTATAAGCTGGGGCGCCCTCTTTCTTGCGGATTAATACCTTCCTGTTCGCAGTCCAACAGAATTTAAAATTATTTGTTTTCGAAAAGTCGCGTGCGAGGTAATGTAGTCTTTTTACTTTAAAGGTTAGGCTTTCCGATAAGTAAATTGGTTTGACAGGGCCATCTAATTGTAGATTCACTGTAGAAAATTAAATTTTCTACAGTGAATCTACAAGATCAAACCAGGATAATAAATTTTATTATCCTGGTTTGATCTATTGTAGGATTTCATGGATTGGATTATCTTTTCTCTCATAATTGATGACGTGAGGTTAATTAAAATTGGTTTGTTTGATTCAGACTTGGTCTTTAAACGATACGCATCTCGAATGTCTGAACTATTTATTGGAATATTAAGAGCTTTGCCTGTATTGATAATGATGTTTGTAAGATCTTGTTTAGTCTCATGGGTTGAAGGTGGTACGTTTCTTAGTTCTAGACAAGTGGCCTTTTGATGTCTTTTGAGATTCTCCACCTTTTCTTCCAAGACTTGAATATATGCTAGGTTTTCTTTACGTTCTGTAGTTAACTTGTTGAGTTCCAATATGAGATCATCATACTTTTTTGAGACAAAATCAGCCGACTCTTTCAAGGCCGTGTTAAGCAATTTAATTTCATCCACAGCCGCCCGGAGAGACGCATGTTTTTCATTCTGTTTCTTCTCAAAAGTTAAGAATAAGGTTCTCATTTCAGCCATAAACATGTTAATGTCATCCACCTGATCAAATTTCCGCTTCCGCAGTGTTACGTTAAGGTGAATGCTCCAGGGTAGCCCGCGAAATTCAAATATTTTTATGTTTTTTTGCAATTTGCCGGTCAGTGTGAAGCTTTTCTGAAATATTCATTCTTTCGAACTACATGAACTTAGAGGGCTATATTGATGATTAAAATGGTTATAATTCTTTAGATAAATACGCGTTACGGTCGCGGATCGCATTTGGTCCACATACAGCTTCACACTGACCGGCAAATTGCAAAAAACATAAAAATATTTGAATTTCGCGGGCTACCCTGGCGCTTCCACCTTAAGGTGAATGCTCCAGGGTAACCCCGATATATATATAGAATACGATTCGCGACCGTAACGCGTATTTATCTAAAGAATTGGCACTTCCTAGCATGGCACTTCGGCACGATGGATCGATGATTTAAAAAAAGTGGCACAAGACGGGGATGGTTCGCGCTTTTTGAGAGGCTTACATTCAACAGTGGACGGCAATTGGCTGAAATCATCATTTGATGATGATAGTCACCATAGACAGCCAAATGTACAGAGATTGCTTCGGTACCGAGAAATCAGTCGTCGACATCATTCTGGAAATGAGGCCTTTAATACCGGACGTGTAAAAAGACTCGGAACGATGAGGACGCTCAGCCAAATCTATAAGCGTAGCTTCGCTGGCTAACCTAGCCAGGACTCCTAAGCACAACGGCGCGAATGGGAGCCTAAATGCGGATAACGGAATCTCAACTGTAACTCTCTCAGTTGCGGGGGTAGTCTTTTCGTCTGGATAGAGTTTCTCATTTCAACTTTATGTAGTTCTATCGCGTGTTAACAACCCTAGCAACTTTCTTCAATATCGTGTATAGAAAAGCGTTATCATTAAAACGTTTCTCATTTCGAAAAAATACTAAGATTGATCGGTGTTTTGAGATAGAAGAGGTTGACTGTTCGTATATCTTATGTCACAATGGTTGCTGGTCGCTCACAATGGGCTTCATCAGAAGGCTTAAAGTCACTCAAAGGGCAAAGGAGACGGTAATGCTTGGAGTTTCCTTGCGTGATCGAAACAGGAATGATGATATTCATAGAGAACCAAGGTTACTTATATAGCCCGAAGGATCGACAAACTAAAGTGGTAGTGGGCAGGGTATATTGCTCGCAGAACAGATGGTCGTTGGGGCCGAAAAGTTCTGGAGTGGCGACCGCGTATCGGAAGACACATTGTTGGAAGGCCTCAAGGTGAACCAATGTCCTGGTGAAGGTCACGGGTAGCGAACCGGTCGTTGTGAAAACGCTTGGGGGAGGCCTATGTCTAGCAGTGGAGGTCTTTCGGCTGATATGATGATATCTTATCTTAGCGATCTTACCTAGCGACATCATTTTACCTACTATGCGACATACACGCAAATGAAGTCGCGTGCAAAAGCTATCTTTTTCTAATCTTCTAATGTATTAAAATCTCGGATTACAGTGTCTGTTATCGAACTCCTCCGAAATGGCTTGACCGATTTTTATGAAATTTTTGTGCTTATTTATATGGCAAAACGTTTGCCGGGTCAGCTAGAATAAAATAATTTTTCAAATCTGACTGATTCCCAGAGATTACCTCGTTGAAACAAAAATAGATACAAGAAAAATGCATATTTTTGTGGCTCTGTTTCCCACATTGGAAATATTACCAAACACTCGTCGTTATAAAGATCTAAGACTATATACTCTAGAATGCACTTGCAGCTATGGTGCAGCGCTCGCATCCTATAAGGATGAGGTTTTAGGTAGCTACATAAGTGCTCAAGCTTTCAGTTCCCTTTAACTGAACTTTTCAGAAAACTATATTTTTTAGACAAGGGCCATGTGCATCACTCCTGGCTTGCATTTGCTTATATTGTATCTAATAGGGTATTTGATGCAAAATTTGATGAAATTCAAATATTTTTATGTTTTTTGCAATTTGCCGGTCAGTGTGAAGCTGTATGTGGACCAAATACGATCCGCGACCGTAACGCGTATTTATCTAAAGAATTATAACCATTTTAATCATCAATATAGCCCTCTAAGTTCATGTAGCTCGACAGAATGATTATTTCTGAAATATTCATTCTGTCGAGCTACCAGTTCTGTACTTACTGTACAAGTTGATGAGGACAAACTGTTTTCAGAAGACAACATCCACATTGAATAACACTCATCGGTGTCCTATCGTCCATCCGTATCTGTTCATTTCCATCTGGTCTACTTTCATCAAGAGCGATCTTGGAAAATAAAGTCATTTTTATTTTTCTGAAACAAACATTTATCATTAGATTATTAGGTCTAGCACTAGCATTTAGAAATAAACATCTGAGTGGCTAATTTTGGTAAACATAAGTGGTCATGTTACATTTTCATTGAAGGGACACTGGCCTCCTCTCTGAGAGAGAGAGAGAGAGAGAATAGGTTGTAATTGACCATACAGATTCAGTCTGGATTGGTGATGTTTTGAATATGAATTAGTTGCACATTCTGGTATTATTTTTTAAAATAAAACCAAGAACCTATTACACCATTTAGTTTGTTTACATTAAATATTACGCATAAAAATGTTAAATGTTACCTATGATATAGAAATATCAGATACTAACCCACCCATTCCTGTACAATAGAAAGAATTGATTCATTTTCCAATATTCACTTTCCTATTGTATTGCAGCGGTCCGTTGCTATTCCGCAATTGATGCACAGTCTCATGATATCGTTATTGAGAAGCAAAGACATTAAATATACTACTCTGTCAAGAAAGTACCGGGAAAAGATCAATAATACACAAAATGTCTGTTATTCATCCAAATTTATTTTATCACCTTCAAAGTATGCTCCTTTAGAAACGATACACTTGCGCCAACGAATAATCCATTCATCAAAACATTTTTTAAACGCTGCTTCCGGAATTGAGTTCAGTTCTCGCCGCGAATTCTCCTTTATGTCTTCTATCGATTGAAAACGGGTGCCACGAAGTGGTAATTTGAGTTTAGGAAAAAGAAAAAAGTCAGCAGGAGCCATATCTGGTGAATATGGTGGTTGCTGGATGGTATTTGTTGAGTGTTTGGTTAAAAATTCGTTCACAATGATAGCCTTGTGCGAAGGCGCATTGTCGTGGTGCAAAATCCAAGAATTTTCTTTCCACAAATCTGGCCTTTTTCGTCGAATTTGCTCTCTTAAACGCCGCATAACGCTCAAATAATATTCTTTATTTACCGTTAGACCTTCCGGTAAGAATTCAGAGTGCATAACAGCGCGATAGTCAAAGAAAACAGTCAACATGACTTTGACTTTTGATCGACTTTGGCGTGGTTTTTTCGGTTTCGGTTCAGTTGGAAGGCGCCACTCCGAAGCTTGTTGACTAGTTTGCATGTCAAACTCGTAAACCCACGTCTCGTCACCAGTAACAATGCGTTTCATGAATGTTGGGTCCGAACTGACTCGTTCTAGCATGTCCTCAGCGACTTTCATGCGATTGAATTTTCTCCAAAAACAGGGAGAAAATTCTGATCTTTTGGGACTAGCCGAGCAGCAACATGTTTCATACCCAAATGATTAGTTAAAATGGTACGGATCGACTCGTGAGATACAGAAAGTTCGGCGGCTATCTCTCTCAGAGTTGAATGGGGATTTTCAGTCACTATTTCCTTCACTTTTGCGATGTTAACTTCAGTTGCAGACGTTGACGGCCTACCAGAGCGAGGCAAATCTTCCATCACATCTCGACCGCTTTTGAACGCTTTGAACCACTTATAAGCACGAGTTTTTGATAAAGTCGATTCACCGTAAGCCTTCTGTAACATTTTCAGTGACTCCGAACACGAAATTCCATTGGCGATGCAAAATTTAAGACAAACTCTTTGTTCGATATTTTTGTCCATTATGAAATTCGCAATACACACTATATATGATATTACTAAAACCAGCACTGTATTTAATATAAATAACACATGCAACTCAAACTCCGCGCCAAAATGGAAAACAGTTGTGCCAATCTAACAACTACAAAAAAACAAAAATTTGAATTTGGAACCATAAACAAATCATCCATTCCCGATACTTTTTTGACTGAATGTATATACCTACTATAGACAGGACATAGCGAACAAAATCGTAATCCAATACTTATGTCCTAGTGGTCATACTCATAAGTCGCTCAGTCTTATATGTCACCTCGGCATGTCAAGTCGTATTTGTGTCCGCTCTTAGCATACATTATCTGACAAAAATGCCGAGTTGCGCATTACGCTTTTGCAAATCCCGTTATGGTAAAACGGCCGGACCTAACCGGTTTATTTTCGTAAATATCTTTTATATTTATTCAGTAATTAATTTAAATTCAATAATTTTTATAAATAGTTCTAGAAAATTTGATAATTTTGTATAAACGCCCTCTATTGCTGAGTAGCTTAACTTTGCTTTGTGAGAGATGTTATGTGGTTTATCGATTTTGTTATCGATAAAACTTTATTATGGTACGTAATTGATCATAATCTCGTCATTTAATTTAAACTTTACATTAACACACACACACACAACATTTAATTTAAAAATTTTCACCCGTGTGAAGCTGGGGCGGGCCGCTAGGTCACACGGGTGAAAATTTTTCACGTGTATGGAATACTGCTCTCATCTTTGGGACGGATCTGCCAGATACCAGCTTGATGCCCTTGAGTCAATTGAGAAACGACCCAAGAGGATCATTGGCAATGAGAGGCTCGTCGCGACGAAGCTCCAAAGCCTTGAGCATCGACGACGAGTTGCTAGCTTGTCGGTTTTCTACCAGATGCAGATGGGGAATGTGCGACGGAATTGCATAATTTAATTCCGCCAAGCCCGTTCCATCATCGGACCACAAGACGAACGACGATGCGCCACGGGTACATGGTGGACATCCCACCCACACGCACAAAACGTTTTGGGAACACATACATAATGCGTACAGCTAAGGAGTGGAATTCCCTGCCGGAGTCTGTGTTTCCCGATAGCTACAACCTGGGAGTCTTTAAGTCAAGAGTGAATAGGTTACTTCTAGGCAAGCGTGCTCCATCGTCGACCACATCATCGCTTACCATCAGATGAGATGGTGGTCAAGCGCGTGCCTATTAATAGTAAAAAAAAACAAAGTTTTCAATGGAAAATACACACGTTTATTCAATCTATTTGTACTGACCTCTTTTGAATTAGAGCTCATGAAATACATTTATGAAAAACTTATGCGAAGACTGACGGATGGAGTGTCGATGTCGGAGACAAAAATATATGAAAATAAAAAAAAACAAGTTCCTAATTTATTTGTTTAACTAACAAACAAGCAAGTTACAAGTAAAACTTTAGTTAACAACTAAAAAAATAATGGTGTCCCATTCCATTTGAAATGTCTAAAGAGGCCAATGCGAGTTGGCTTCGGCCCCTCGTACGCCTACCAAAGGACCGGGTCTCTAGGAAGAGAGACCCGAAAAGTAAAAAAAATAAAAAATAAATTAGAAACTGGTTTTTTTTTAAGTTTTTTTAACTACAGTCGCTAGCGAGTATAGTTTGATAAAACTCATGGTTGACGTACTGAGCCATGAACAATTTCCGATAGGTATGTTTATAAATCAAAAACATCTGATAAAAAAATTGTCTCATCTGGTTATCAGGTGGGTGAAGATTGATCTTCCACCGTTTCTTAGGCTATTATAAAGCATTTAATTTTGGATTGGAGACAACTTTCAAGTCTTCTGTTCATTTTGAATCTTATCGTATGGGCAGTGAGGTCTAATAACCCAACATACCCTAGTGAACCCCCCCAAGTTATTCTTCTAATGCAATTTTTCAAGAGACTCCTGACTAGTAAGAGACTAGTTTCTTCCTTAACTAGGCGAATATATTAAATGATAATTAATAGATGAGCGGATTCTTTTTCAGGTGACAAATGCTCACTGATGTACAGTCTCTTGGCAACATTATCTTACCCACCCTAAAAACAAACGAATTTGGACCCTTTGACAGTAACATTAAGGTTTATTCGATTTATACGAGCTTATCAGACAAGTGCTCGAGGACTTGATGAACAAAAACAATAATAATACAGACACGCAAATTTGATCTTTAACGCGTAACGTTAAGGTAAACCCACCCAACATTGTCGGAGCCACCGGCATTATGTATCATTTTGTTAAGCTATTTTAATCATTATCTCGTCGACTTTAAAGTTGAAAGCTTTTAAGTAACTTTATATAATTACAACCCAATCTTTAATTTCGCGTATTCTCGACAAGTTCTTGTGGCTTAGCGGTTTGATGCTGGATTGGCGACGAACAACATGTGGGTTCGAAGTCCACATAGTATTAGTTCCTTTTTTAATTAGTTGTAATGACAATCAATTAAAAAAGGAACTACAATATTGCTTGCATTATTAAAGAACGACCAATATGATTTACGCCTAATAACTTATCTTGTAAACAGGTGGGTAAATTAAAAAAACTTTAAGTTTAGATAATTTAAATTTACCAAGAATGTTTGGATACGAAGTAAAGCATACATTTGCTTTGTGAGGTAGATAATAAATTTATATAAGTGACAAAAGTTACACTACGATTAATAGCAGTGACTGAGCACACACATTTGTAAATCGTTCCACATAACTCGTTAGCAATTTGGTGTAAAAATGCATCATGTCGCAACTTGATGACTATACCAAACATAAAATCATATTATTACGTGAGCAGAATGTTGGAATTAGAGAGATTGGTCGTCGACTTAATATAGCAGTAAGTGTTTTTTTATACCTATTTTATTTTATTGATTGTGATTAACGCGTAGTTTACTCCTTACAAGTTACATACACGGTTCCAAAAATGTTTTTTTTGTTTTAGAGAAATACGGTCAGGCTATGGCTAAGACGTTATGAAGACAATGGAAATATTCAGCGGATTCGTCCAGGAGTAAAAGCCATCATGTATAGTCCCGAATTCGAACGCCACCGGGCTATTGTTTCAAGCCATGTTGATAATCCATTTTTGCCCATTCGTGTAACCGCAATAAACCACAATATTTCAGTGGAAACAGTGAGAAGGCATTTACACGCTGCTGGGATAAGGAATTATAAACCGGCACTGAAAATTGCATTAACACCTGCTCATCGCGAAGGAAGGGTCCGTTTTGGCCAGGAATATTTAAATTTTAATTGAGAAGAAAATATTGTGATCTTCACTGATGAAAAATCATTTAAATCGGACAAAGATGGACGTAAAATCTTATGGCGAAGGAAAGGAGAACGCTACAATGAGAAGTGCTTGCTACCTTGTAGAACCAGCGGTAGAATAACCCTGGGCTACTGGGGCTGGATGTCGTCTATGGGACCTGGTGAATTGGTGGAAGTTGGTGGTAGGTTTAATAGTAGTTTGTATTTGGAGATTCTGCGTGACGTCATGCTGCCGACTGTGCGAATTGCCTATCCAACATCACATATTTATTTCATGCACGATAACTGCTCCATCAACCGTGCAGGCATTGTGCAGGATTGGTTAGCTGCTCAAGAAGGTGTGACAGTTATTAATTGGCCATCTAAAAGTCCTGATTTGAACCCTATAGAAAATCTATGGGGTCAAATGGTTTTAAATTGTGACACAACGGAAGTGCGAAACAAACACAACTTGGCTGAGATCGTGACATCGACTTGGGAGCACATGAGAGGCAAAGATTTGTGTTGGAATATGGTGCGCGGTATGCGTAGCCGCTTACAGAAAGTTATAGCAGGGGACGGTGCGCCAATCCGCTACTAATTAATCTAGTGTCTAGGCATTTTTAAACACACCATGTAAGTAAATGCTCAATGGATTGACTGTTAAACCATTAAAATGTTGCTGATTATGTGGTGATGTTATTGTTATAAATAGATTTTTCTATTTAAGGTGGATGCAGAATGATTATTTCTGCGGGCTACCCTGGAGGGTAGCCCGCAGAAATAATCATTCTGTCGAGCTACATGAACTTAGAGGGCTATATTGATGATTAAAATGGTTATAATTCTTTAGATAAATACGCGTTACGGTCGCGGATCGTATTTGGTCCACATACAGCTTCACACTGACCGACAAATTGCAAAAAACATAAAAATATTTGAATTTCGCGGGCTACCCTGGAGCATTCACCTTAAATAACATGTTTATTCACTACATATAGGCAGCTATAAATCTGTAAAGCATTTCACAGAAGAATTCATTTTCTCGATAACAAACATTTAAGCATAAGCACACCTTATGCATATATGGCATACTAATATAAAATGTATATTAATTTGGAAATATATGAGCATTTATTTACTTTATCTTAACTAAGTGTTTTAATGAAATAATAAACATTTTAAACTTGCAATTGTTTAGGTTTATTTCTATACAAACTGCCCTTTTAAAAAGACAAGACCCTACGTCGTCCATTAAAGAAATGTTACTTAAATAAATGTTATGAAATAATTAAAAAAAAAAACAGCTGAGCAAAAAGCTATATTTAGGTTAAACTTGGTTCGAACGTAGATAACGATGAACATCGCACTACCTTAGTGACCGCAAGACCAACTCAACTCTTATAAGGCGCATTAAAATTTGATCTTAGTTGTAATTTCTAGACGCAATATTCTAAACAATTTGAACCATATAGTATACTTTCATCAAGTTTATTCTTGCACAGCACAAGCAGCCAACCTTCTCCTCGTGCAAATAGATTATTTTGTATTTTAAATAATCACTCCATTGAGACATCATAATAAAAAAACAACCTATAAAATAGAAAAATGAAATCAAATTTGCGTGTCTGTATTATTATTGTATTTGTTCATCAAGTCCTCGAGCACTTGTCTGTTATCCTCGTATAAATTGAATAAACCTTAATGTTACTGTCATAGGGTCCAAATTCGTTTGTAGTGTGGGTCAGATAATGTTGCCGGCAGACTGTACATGGCAATTGGCGACGTGATAAATCACTTGGTGTTTGGTGTCCCGATGAACCTGCACTTGTTGGAGAATATGAATAACTTGTATAGGGGCGATCACCTTGTCCATCTATATCTCTCATACTTGGACATAATATTAAATATTTCGGTTTTTGCCATCGCTCTTGATCGAGCGCTCAATTTTCTTAGCATAGTTTCAATGTGTTTAGTAAATGTAGATATATCATCGAATGATTCTTGACCTTGACATTTCAATGACTCCAGCGTACTATTTCGGCTTTCATGTCTGTCTTTCATAAGTTTTATAAATTCATCTTCTTTTTGTCTTTTTCTCTTAGTATTGTTGCTAGTTGATTTTTCGGAAGTTTTACTTTGTGGTATAGATCTTTTTTGTGTAGAAGTTCCTGGTACAGGTTCTACTAACTCCCTTGAAATAGTATTATGTACCGACGCGTCTGCGGCTACGGGAGGAGTATCTTCATGTCCAACATCTGAGGAGGTATTAGTAACTTCTTGTACTACACTGGTGGAGCTTTGCCGTTCTGATGGTGTTTTCTAAAAATCTTAAACGTTCATAAAATTGCCACTTTGAATTTTTAGCTGGTACTGCAGATCCCGTTGATTTTTTCTGTTTGCGCTTGTATCTGTTGTAAGAGTCCCTGATTAGTTTCCATTTTTTACGGCATTCCGAATCTGTAATATATAAATAATAATATAAGTCTTTTTTTTTGTTTCAGGTTTATGGCAAATGGAGAAACATATGCTTCGCTATCATTCGCATTTCGTATATCACCTTCTTATATTTCACAAATAGTCAAAGAGGTGTTGAAACATTTAAAGATTGTTTTAGTGCCAATTCTAATGCCTATTCCAAAAGAAAGTGATTTTAGGCTTATATCTGAAGGCTTTTGGGACAAATGGCAATTCCCCAATTGCGCTGGCGCAATTGATGGTAAGCACGTGAGAATAAGAGCCCCTGAAAATAGTGGGTCGTTGTATTTTAACTATAAGGAATTTTATTCGATTGTTCTTCTGGCTATTGTAGACCATAATTACAAGTTCATTGCAGTAGACGTTGGCTCTTACGGCAAAGAAGGAGATAGTGGAATATTCCAAAAGTCTACAATGGGAAAAAAAATCATGAAAAATGAATTTAATTTTCCAGAACCAAAAAATCTACCAAATTCGAACATAATATTAGAACATTTTTTAGTTGGAGATGAAGCATTTAGTCTTGATACTTTTATGATGAAACCTTAGGTACGCTAGAAGAGTTGCAAAAAACGATTTAAGCAAAGAAATATTTAACTACCGCCTTTGTCGTGCGAGACGAGTATCGGAAAATGCGTTCGGTTTGCTGTCTCAGGTGTTTAGAATATTTTACACGCCCATCGGAATAGCGCCAGAAACATGCACTGATATGATCTTAGTTGCCTGTTGCTTGCATAACCTATTAAGAGATGGATTTTTAGAATCTGCTCAAATGTCCGTACATCAATGGAACCAAGAAGAAAATTTACCTTCAAATTTCGTTTCATTACGTGGAACAGGAGGGTTTTCGAACAGCAACGGACTAGATATTAGAGCAAAATTAACCGATTACTTTATGTCACAGCAAGGAGCGGTAGACTGGCAAGAACAACATGTCACACGGCTTGTTTAAGTTGATTCCACATGTTTCCTTTCAAATATTAATTCTATGCAAAATAAAAAAAAATAAAAATAACTCACCTGTTTTATTTATGCTTTCAGCTATGCTCATCCAAATATTGTCTTTCAAATTTTCGTTTCTGTAGGAGTCTAGTCGTGCATCGTATATCGGAGGGTGCTGTCTGATCAGTTCAATCAGCGTTTCACAGTCTTCGTCAGAAAAAGTATTCATTTTTAACACTAAACACACGTGCTTTTCGAGCGCGACACGAGACACTACTGGTCCGAGGCAGCGACCGTCTCGCTGTCTCCTGTCTCGCGTCTCTGTCTCCTGTCTCTGTCTCGCTCGCGAACTGTCGCTTATACATTTCCTAACGTCAAGTAACGGTCGCGGTCGCCGGTCGCGGTGTCCGGTCGCAGTCTCCTGTCTCTGTCGCGGCGCAAACCGGCACCTTTACACGACGCCGTCACTTCGTGTGTCTTAGTTTATATTTTAAATGTATTAGTTTATTTTTATTTTAATGTTTTGTTGTGTATTGTATTTGTATGGGCCACCGTTGCGTTGTTGTTGTTGTATAAAGGAATAATAATAATAATAACCTTCTGTAGTGCCATCAGGATGGAATTTGGTGTGTACAGTCATGCATGTAAAGGAAGGGGATAATATAAAATCTGAGGGAATTCAACTCTCGGATTCCATACAGTTTAGATCCCTCAGCTCAACCGAAACCTACAATCGTTGGGCATTCGTTGAAGGAGCGCTTTTTTGGCCGCCTGAAAAAGGTTTTGAATAGCCTTTTATCGGGTGGAAATAAGGTGCGCGCCTTCAACGGTTGTACTCTTTCGGCATACTCAAATGGACTCAAACCGAACTCGACGCCCTAAATAGTAGGTTAGGTTCGTACACTGCTGACCGCAAACCGGATGCATCACCCACGATCGTTGGTGATGAGACTGTACATCCCGCGGAAGTGTGGAGGTCTAGGCTTTTTAAAAGCCAAGACTCTCCACAACCGCGAGATGTGCAGTCTTAGAGAATATTTTCTGCTGATGTGGGTATGCACCGAGATATGGTCGCAGTGGACAAGGGTCTCACCCCGTTGTCCATAACTAAAGAGAACTAGCGCAAACCTGTGATACTTACTACAGTTGATACTTATCACGGGCGCTTCTATCGGGCTCTGCATGGATCCGATGTAGATTTTTCAGCGTCCGTGGCCTGGCTATGTTTCAGTGATCTCTTCGGGGAAACTGAAGGTTTTGTCTGTGAGATTATGGACGAAGTTATCTTGACGAATAACTATTATGAAGGACGGGACGGTGGACGTGTGTCGGGCATCACCGTCCGGGTGAGTCCATGAAACATATTATCTCTGGTTGTTCTCGTCTGGCTAACAGCGAGTACTTGCACAGGCACAACCAAGTGGCCAGGATTATACATCAGCAACTTGCTTTGGAATACAAACTCGTGAATTCTGAGGTACCGTATTACAAGTAGGTCCCCGACCCAGTTTTCGAAAATGACCATGTCACGTAGTGGGATCGGTCTATCATCACTGATAGTACTATTGTTACCAATAAGCCTGATAATGGTGATAGACCGATTAGCGCGCCGCACAATGATAATTGATGTTACCATCCCGCATGACAAGAACCTCGTAAAGACTGAGAAAGAGAAACAAATCAAGTATCTCGACTTAGCACACGAGGTTGTCGAAACGTGGAATGAGGACTCAGCTGTCATTGTGCCGATAGTATTTACGGCCTGATGGCCAAAAGCTTCGACAACCATCTGTCGAAGCTGGCGTTACGCGGTTGGGTAAAGGGCCTGATACTGAAGGCAGTACTCCTCGATACGGCTTGTATTGTGAGGAGGTTCCTTTCTCTGGAGCCCTAACCACCGGTGGGTGGCCTGTATTTTTTTATATTTTTAAATGTATTTTTTAATGAGTTTTTTTTTCAAGATATATTTAAAAATGTAACATATATGTATATAAAAATGAATAAACGAAATAATAATAATATACACGGGCGGTCCGTAAGTGACAATATGATTTTCAACTTCGCTGTTCTACATGTTATTGAAGTTGGAGGAAGTTATCTCGGCGTGCTGTTGAAGAAGGTTGTGGTACGGGTCGGTGAGGTTGATGGTGAGCACGGTGGGGGTAGTCGCGCTGTTTGCGATGCAACCGTCGACTGTCAGTCCCGTTTTCTTGTCGACGAGTTTCTTAGCTCGTGATGACGCAGAAAATCGGCGCCCGGTACCGGTAGCTTCTTCTCGCCATATGTATGTATTGGGGTGCCGTTCGCTGTGTATAAAACTTCTTCCGCCCGCTTCATTCCTTTGGTGTTGGGAATGACCGATACGTTGGCTCCGGTGTCAACAAGGAATCTCAAATGATGTTGATAATCGCAAACGTGTAGACGGTATGGTGATATTTCGTTAACTTCGGGTCCCGTCTTAGCCAAGGTCGCAACTAGTTTTCCTGATGCTTGAATTTGCACGGAGATCTGCAGTTGCGTGTTTCTTTACCATAACGAGTGTGATAAAAACAAACATCACCTGACGTCTGCTGGTAAGAATTCGTTCGGCCTCGGGGTTGTGAACGTGATCTTGAGCGGAAAGGTGTTCTACTTCGTCTTGATCTGTCCATTTCCATTGCCATTTCCCGTGTGAGCTGCATAATGGCTTCTCGAAGGTCTGGCTCTTGCTGCGAGTGGCTACTTCCGTGTCGTGGCGTTGACGTTGACGGCTGTTTACACGCACAAACCGAATGGACTTCTCGGGTTTGCTCGTGCATTTTGTCTGCCATGGCCGCTAGCACATCGAGTGTGGCGTTTTCGTTGACCGCTAGTACAGCACGCGTGGAGGCAGGTAAGTGTCTCATCCATAATATCTGTGGGGTGGTATCGGGAATCTTGTCACGAGCTCGTTCTCTCATGCTACGCAACAGCTGGGATGGCTTCAGGTCTCCCAACTCTATTTCGGTGAGCAGCTTTTCCAGTTGCTTCGTCTCCGACTCTTCATAAACGGACAATAGTCCGACTCGACGTCCGTCTTCTCAAGGTGAGCCATTAGAAGGCTGAACTTCGCTTCATCGCCGGGCTTCTGCGGGTTGACTACCGTTTCAAATTGTGCGAACCAGAGAAGTGGTTTGTCGCGCCAAAACGTTGGTATGCGTGACTTTATGGATACAGTCGCTACTTCGTCGTTGGATGCCATTTTCTGTGAACGTCGGGGTCACCACTTTACCAGTTGTCAGGAGATGGATAAATGAAAGAGTATTCGGATCGAATTAATTATATTTTAGGAGCTGGCATTTATATACAGTTTGGTTTTTCTAGTTACATATCTGTAGGGTAGGACAACTACAATAATATTACATGTTACCCACTAGTAAAAGTGAAGAATGCGCGGCCCTGCGCCGTGCGTATTTGCACGAACTAAAAATGCTTTGCGTCGATTACACTACGTTTGTTGTATGACCGCACGCGCAGCGCGTGGATGTTGATGCCAGTTGCCAAAAAATTGTGAATGTTTTTTTCAGGGTCGGAATTCAGGCCCAATGTATATGTAAATCACTGAATCGCTCGTGGCTAGATAATAAAAGCCACACGGGTCAATCTTAGGGTTAAGCAACGCTTGCCAAGGTTGGTCTATGGATGGGTGACCATATTAACATACCGAGTTTCCTCCGTGCTTCGGTAAGCACGTTAAGCCATTGGTCCCAGCCGTCATTGGTAGATCTTTGGCAGTCGTTACGGATAGTCAGAAGCCAGTTAATCTGACTCCAGTCTTGCCATAAAGAACCGTGATACCCAGTTAATGGGTTGTGGAGGTTTGGTAGGCAGCCGCTCCGTGTAAAATACTGGAATTCAGCTAAATTCGGTTTGACTGAAAGCCGACCCCAATGTAGTTGGGAAAAGGTTAGGCAGATGATGATGAGATGATGTACCTATACGTAAATCACCGTCACAATAATCGCCTTTTGTTCAAATAATGTATACTAGTGATCTTTCCTCTAAATTGTTAAAAAGTTCTTGTGGAGTATTGACCTTTTTCTTTAAGTACTTATCACATAAAGTATTTCATTTTGCTTGTAGCTTACGAATTTTATTTATTTTTAAACTGCAACTGCTTGCGCAGTTTTTCTTGGAGTCTCAACCAGTTCACTGACAGATAATGTAGTTATTGGGCCGCATTAAGGTGGTTGCGCCAGGGTAGCCCGCGAAATTCAAATATTTTAATAATTTTGGAATTTGTTGGTCAGTGTGAAGCTGTATGTTGTTCTTACATGTGGTAGGAAACACCATGGTTTCGCAAATTTGAAGTGGTAGATCGGTTCTTGCAATAGGAAACTGCACAATTAACCACTTTTTAGGAGCACTTAGTTGCGACACAATACGATACACAATGACAGCGGTCAGCGAATGAACTAGTTGTATAACGTGCATGGTCATATGGCCAGTCGGTTTTGGCAGAGGGGTAAGCTCAGCTATGACATCTCCATAGGCTAAATGCTCTAAGGGTTGATGCGATGCGTACAATACCGATCTGTGGACGCTTAGCTTAAGCCGCTTAAACTTATTCGCTTGTAAAGCATTCCAGTCTGCTGTACCTCGGGTACCTACTAATTCCATAATAATTACTTTACCTTTTACATGACTGGCCGGTTCTCCGCCTATTGTTTTATGATATTGACAAGTACCTATGGAATTACGTAATCAAATAAAATGATGTGCAAATATATTTGAAAGAATTCAAAATTATGCCTTTGATATAGTATTTTTTTTTGTAAGTATATTCTGGAAAAGCAAATAAAAGCATGGACGGCGAACATGATACGTTATCTGATACAGCGACCAACTGTAACTTCGCATCTGCCTCTGAAACTTTGTCTGAAAACAATCAGGCTAAACTAGATTCTTTAGAGAAAAAAGCTGTTCATTTAAGGTTATTAATCACTTGTTTAATGATAATATGTTGTACTAGCGGCCCGTCCCGACGTTTCCCGGCTTTTATTTAGGTACATAACAGTAGATTATGCATCAAAGTGATAAGTGTCTTATATGGATAAGTGTCTTATGTCACAGGCGTTATATCTTGAAGGATTCCAGTGGTAATTCATGTTGCTGGGGACTTTCGTATTAGTAGTATCCAGAAGGTAGTGAAGGATTCAAGCTAGTCCAAACACCCTTATAATCGAGTCTGGAGAGCATACTAGAGTAGTTCTTCGGACTCGAGGATAAAGATGTTTTTTGTCTAGCATGAATCCTTCTCAAACATACTGCAAGATATTGAAAGCAAGCCATGAGCAATTGGTGGTTAGCCACCGCGAACGTTGCTTTTGGGCCAAACGTGGGGTTCTAGCTTCGATTCCAAAGTTGGTCAAAGTGTTATTTTATATTTTCATGAGGAATTTCTTAGTGTCAGCGTGGATTTTGCTGTGCCTCTGAAACCACGTTAATTCGATGGTCTTGCGCGTGATCATCGGTCTATGAGAGAAACGGAAAAGAGAGCAATTATGTTTGCATGTACCTATATTGAGATTTACTGCCATGGCCGAAATCGGTCAGGAGGACTATTATTATTATTATTGCAGGAAGCTACTTTGTTTATTTTTTCAGATTAGTATTGGAAAAAGATTTTAAAGCCGCAGATATAAAATGGAGTCTGTTTGTGGCAGCAGCTTTTAGCTTCAGATATGAAAGCTGTTTAAGACCTTTTCCGCCAGCTTTCTTGAAAAATGGAATTAAGGATATGGATGAATTGGTATGCTTAATTTTTGTTGTTCTTGCGCTCAAAATAATCGTGTAAGTGCGCCGGTTATGTTAAGGCTACTTTTTCATCATCTTTCTAGTTAAGTATTTTCCAAATATTTTGGGGTTGACTTCCAGTGAAACCGGATTCAGCTGTATAACAGTATTTTACGTGGACCGGCTGCCTACCAGACCTCCAAAACTTATTGTATTTAAATCACTCGGAGCGCGGAGTAGCTGGTGCTAAGCTTCCCAGCCTTGCGGTATTCTGCAACTAGTTTTTCAGTCTACGCTAGTAGCATGTTAGCTGCTATACTATTCCTCTATTTCTTTTACACTAACGATTTACCAGACGCACTGCAAATTACCATCCGCACTTATTTGACATCCGACTAGACGGTATCGACTTACTTTAAGCGGTTCTCATCCAAGTCTCCTATGCCACAGCCAAAGCGTGGAACTCTTCTAGACCTTGTTGACCATCTATGACCCATCAATCAGCCTTCAAAGCAAGAGTGAACAGGCATGTTCGGGGCTTACCTACGTACTCCATCATAGACATGTCAATCATCAACCTGACTTGCCATAACAATTTGTAAAATTTCAGCTTTGCGTAATAACCGACGTACCTGCTTTGGATTTGGTCTTACAGCAGCTTGATAACTTGGATAATTTGTCAAATATCAGCGGCATTATTGATTTGTTGTTTTATGTGCTCGTAAGATTAAAGGAACCGTCTTTAAAAACAGTGCCTCCGGAAGCGGTATGTATACTAATCTAATTACTTATTCTCATAAGGTATTTTATTTTGCAAATTATAATTCCAATATTTTTGAATTTCTTAAAAAAGCACGTAGGGTAGGTAGGTACCTAAATAAAATTTGCTCCGAGCTGCCGGCCGGGCGCATTCCGATCTTTGGATACATTTTCATTTGCCTACGTCTAGTCTGTAGGTAATGTTTACCTAGCATAGTTCGTTTACCGTTCAGGTTAGTCGGTGACGTCGGTGTACCTAGGTGACCTTTATTATCTGAACCCCATGGAGTAGGTACCTAACGGCCGCTCCCAATACCTACTTATTTTACCATGATATTCTGGCGAACACCTCTCGTCTATTGATTCTGGCACAGAAATATAAAAAACAGGAGAAGTGGCATGGGGGCGTGTCGGTGTCCGCGCGACATGCGAAAGTTGATCATTTAATACGCAAATGGCCGTCTCCGCGAACTAGTGCGCTTTCGACCGCGATCGTGAAAATTTATAAGAATACCGTGTTGTTCAGTAAGTAGTTTCTTGTAAAACCGAAGCACAAACCAAAACTTTGTTAGTGTTGGAATCACTTATCATATGTAAGTACAAGTATTTTCTAAATTTGTCTTTAAATTCAACAAAAACAACAATTCGTAAAACATTTATGGCTCTTACTATGTTATTTTTGTTTCCAAATATCACAGCGACTGTATTATTTTTGCAAAAAATACATTGCTCCTTAACCACTACCTAAGTTTGTCGCTAAGTGACTGGGCGATCAATGTAAAAATCACAAAAAGATACTGTATTAAGGGTGCTCTCTCGAAAAGGCTTAAAAATAGCGTGCAGATGAAGCAGTTTTTCGTCGGCATTTACTGAGAAATTACATCTGAAAAAAATAGGTAGTAATCTACATAATATTGCACGTAACTTGGTTTAGCCAGAATTTATGTATTGGTATCACATAATAGGAAAAAAATCTCCAAATCAACTCCAAATCGTTGAGATGAAACCATTTTACTCCTTCATTTTTTAACAAAAGACTAAAAAAATAATATCTACTGCTGTGCAATACAAACGAAGAGAACTTGGTTTTGTTACTTTTTTAAAATATGTATTTGTTTTATTATAAAAAAATAAAAACACGGGTAGCGGAGTGGCGCGCCGAGGTGTAGTTAGCTCCGTTTGTATGCACAAGGTCATTGGCAAATATACAAGCCTTAAGCGGTTGATTTGCGTAGTACGGCCGCTGCACCTAGCGATGAGTTAGTGATGTGCGTGTGTGCAGATCCACTAACGTAGGCTATCGACAACAGTGTCGCTTGAAGAATGAAATTTTGCTATTATAGTTTATTTATCAACCGTTTTAACCCGGTTGGAAGATCGATTTGAAATTGTTTTTTTACGTATTTTGATTTTTTACAGTGGAGTGTAGAAATTTGTAACCAACTTTCGTAAAGTAAGTTAATTAAATCTTAGGTTAATAATCGGTGGAGTGATTTTGGCTTTGAAGTATCGTATATTATGCCTTTCCTCGTGCCTTACTTTTTTATGATTTTTGTATTTGACTTTCGTTAAAGCTTCGAATGCGTTATAGTAATCGGCATGGTTCAGATAATATAATATCAAATTTTGCTTTTGATAAGTTAACATATTTATGTTATTTGTTTGCATGGGTGTGTTTTTTGTCATAAAATTATAAAAAAATATTTACTAAGTAGGGTTTATTTTATAGCAAAAACATGCGGGGTAAACTTACAGTAGGAATCAGTCAACAACATTCATTGCGTTATTTACTTTGATGAGACCACTTTTTCGCACACATGAAGCAATATGTTTCAAAGTCATTCAGATCTGGATTGAAAGTGTGTTACGTAATTAGGGTGCTGCCTCATGGTGAGGTTTAGAAGTAGTTAAGAATAGATGTAAATGATAAATAAGTTGCTTTTACCTTTCAGCTTCCCTAAAGATGCGAATTTAAAAAATAAATAGATTGATGCCCCTAATTGGTATCCTACAAAAAGTAGTACTGTATGTTCGGCTCACTTACGAAAACCGCATTAAAATCCGTTGAGTAGTTTAAAAGATATAATATAAGCCTACAAACGGAAAAAGCGACGTTGTTTTATATTGTTACTAGTTGATCCATGCAACTTAGACACATGCAACACAGAATTATTAATGAAGAGAGTTAGAAAGCTCATCTGGACCTTTAAAACACTACGTTACGTCACTTCCAAATGCCTTCTGCTTCAAATTTACACGTCATTAGCACAGTCGGTTCTTTCTTATTGTCTCCCGGTCTGGGGTGGAGCTGCAAAAACTAAATTCCTAGAGCTCGTGAGAGCTCAGAGGTCACTACTTAAAGTAATGCTCTTCAAACCCTTTAGATACCCGACAGAAAGCCTTTATAAAATATCTAACCTTCTGTCGGTCAGAAAGACGTACGTACTCCATATAATTCTAAAGCAACACAAATCCCTCACTTTTGACCCTTCGAGGCTGAAAGGCAGAAGAAAGGATAAGGTAGCCCCAGCAATCACGTGTAAATCAGCATTTACAAAAAGACAGTACGCTAGCCAATCTTCACGCTTATATAATCTACTTAACAAGGAACTAGGTATTTATTCCCGGACACATCGCGACTGCAAAAGTATTATGACGAAATGGCTAAAATCAAAGTCGTACGATCAAGTTGAATGTTTAATACAAACATTAAATAACGGTTAGTGGAAGATGTAGTCATAAAACATCTTCCGATCCCAAGACATGTCGTAAGGCTAACTTATAACTCATAAATCTTTTAACGCTTATCCCACTCATACCCCAAATTGCAATCACATTTAAAATTCCTAAACACCTATCGCACCAATCCTCTCCCCCGACATACACATATACACACACACACCCACGCATACACACTCACACACACACACTCGAGCACTCACACACACACACTCTAGCACTCACACATACACGCTAGAGCGCACACTTATTCTAAATAATTTTCATTTGTTTTTGTGTTTTATTTAGATTAGACTCCTCCTTTATAATTTGAGGATTTATTTTGTTATCGTTAATTAAGTACTTTTATATTTCAATAACCCGAATACAAAATGATACTGTATATAGTGAAGGGCGGAATGTCCTAACACAAGCAATTATTTTGCTTAAAAGGTCATTTCTAAAAGTAAAAATGTAACTACTGTAAGTTATTGAAATAAACATTTATTATTTATGTTTTTTACTTTCTCGGGTCCCTCTTCCTAGAGACCCGGTCCTTTGGTAGGCGTACGAGGTGCCGAAGCCAACTCGCAGAGGCCTCTTTAGACATTTCAAATGGAATGGGACACCAACCGACGATTATCCCTGTATGCACTGTGAAAGTATACCCAAGGACAATCCCCGGTTGGAGCAGGACTATTGCAGAATATGGAAACAAAAGATGAAACGGGTTATGGGTTTGGCTGGTTTAGTGGACTAATAATCGTTTACTATGGAAGAACTATTGGCCCCTGCTTGACCATTGACAATTAAAACGGCTTTAAAATGGCAGGGGGTGACTTGCACACTCAATAAATGGGCCCCCGAAAAGGGTCGCTTGCACAAAGTAACGTAGCGCCAAGGAGGCAACATATCCTGAGGTGCTAGAGGAGTGGAGAGGTATACCACGGCTATAAGCACAATCCCGGAAGTACGGTGAAGATCCCTACCAGCGCCTTACTGGATTATACATCCTTCTCCCGAGCACGTTTGCTCTTGCGAATCTCACTCAGACCGGCCGATTAAGGCAAGAAAGAGGTGGGAGCTCTGTTCCTCGTCAGTTTTCACTCCGGCCAGCCAATAAAGGCAAGCCGGAAATGAGGAACAAGAATTCTCCCTGGAGATCAGGTCCGTGGGGTCGCCAGTGCCCAACAGTTCGCCACAAAACTGCCTTGCGGATTTATTATTATTATTATTAACTTCGTCTGCGCTCCGCTCCTATTGGTATGAGCGTGATGATATTGTATAGCCTTTCTCGATAAATAGGCAATATAACACTGAATGATTTTTTCAAATCGGACCAGTAGTTCCTGAGATTAGCGCATTCAAGCAAACAAACTCTTCAGCTTTATATATTAGTATAGATAATAAAGAAGATATTTTTTAGCTACATTTGTTTATTTTTATTCTATTATTTTCTAAACATGCCGTTTTTTTTTTCGTACCCCAATAAAATGTTTCTACAATAATAAAATTGAAGATTCGATAACCTTCCGGTTTAGTCAATCACTAGCGTATATGAGAAATAAATTGCTTTTGCACAGCACAACGATAGCGTCGTTATTTTAGTGTGCGTGAGTTGTACGGTGAACGGTAAATACACGCTGTGTTTGATGGGATAAGGTTTATAATTGATTGTGTAGCACACTCTGATTTAAGAAATGCGGGTGTGTGCGCGACTGCGTATCTATTGCTTCTACAGAAGTGCATGACTGTGTAGTAGTTTTCGTGTGAAAGGAATATACTGGGGACACAGGGTTCCGATATGTTTTCGTCTAACGGGCCTTGTTTCTTATATCTATGGATTCTGGATCTTATATCTATGGATCTAGATAGCGTTGCCAGGCGTCCGGATAAAGCCGGACACAGTCAGGCTTTTTGGTAGTGTCCGGCCAAATTAGACGGTGTCTGGCCTGTCCGGCTTTTGTTAAGGTTTTTAATAATAATAATAATGTTTTATTGTCAGGCAACTAAGACCCATAGAAAAAAAATACACAATATAATATTACAGAAAAATAAACTAATACACATTGAAATCACTATCATTTAGTACTTATATTCTACAATAGACAGGGTTGTTCTTATTTTTGAATTTGAGCATTTTTTTTACATTTCGTCATGTGGTGTTTTCCTCTCCGCCTACCTCACCTTGTATCGCTTGCTTTACAGAGATAAATACAGTAATGATCAATGATAAGAAGACCGATTCATTCAATTTTATTGTTGTTCCATTTGAATTTTAAGTAAACTTTATGGTAAACTAGTTGACCCGCGCAACTTCATCTGCGTCACAATTTTCATTACTGCTCCGCTTCTATTAGTCTTAGCGTGATGATATATAGCCTATAGCCTTCTTCGATAAATGACCTATCAAACACTGAAAGAATGTTTCAAATCGGGCCAGTAGATAGTTCTTGAGATTAGCGCGTTCAAGTAAACAAACAAACAAACTTTTCAGCTTTATATATTAGTATAGATAGATAGATGATGAAAAAAATCTTTTTTATACTTTTTTTTTTAAATTGTGTTATAGGTAGAAAGACTAAAAAAATAATTAAAGGGTGTCTGGTCTTTTTAGCCAAATTTCGAAGACCAGGCAACACCTGCCATAGATATAATAAACAAGATTAGTCTGTGTAAATAAGGAGATATGCCCGGTAGACGAAATTGTATCGGAACCCTGTGTGTACTCCAGTATGTCCCTTCCACCCGGCAACTACTACACAGTCATGCACTTCAGTAAAAGCAATAGATAAGCAGTCGCGCACACACACCTGTATTTCTCAAAACCTTATCGTACTACGCATACGCATGTCCAGAAAATATTATAAACACTCCACCGATTATTAACCTAAAATTGAATTATTTTATTTACGAAACTTATTTACATATTTCTCTACTACGCTGTAAAATAATTAAATAAAGTAAAAAAACGTTCGTTCATCTAACCGAGTAAAAACAGTTAAAAAATTGAAAAAAAATAAACTATTGTAGCAAGATTTCCTTCGTCAATCGAAATTTTTGCCGATAACCTACGTAACTTGATCTGCACAAGCACATCACTAACTCGTTGCAAGAAGCAGCGACGGTAATACGCGATGAATGCGCATACTATGGTATCGTTGTGTGATTTTTACATTGCTTGTTCAGACATTTATGATTAACTTAGGTAGTGGTTAAGGAGCAATGTATTCATTGTAAAATTAGTATAGTCGCTGTGATATTTAAACACAAGGATAACATAGTAAACTAACGACATATTTTACGAATTGTTGTTTTTCATGATTATAAAGTAAAATACTTATATTAGGTCTTTACCTATGAAATTGCCGTTCTGCAGTAGGACTGGCCATTTCAAATCTAAATAATTTTTGTTTGGCTAAGAATTCTAATTTCAAATTAATTTAATTTTAAAAACATGGTTTTTTTTTCCAAAAGTAGTCATTTGTTTATTGATTAGTGTTACATTTTCATCGCATTTCAATCTTTTTCGTCATCATGGATACGTTAAAAATTCGAGTAATTATGGAATATGAATACCGTCGTGGCAGCAACGCGGCACAAGCGACACGCAACATGAACGACGTTTACGGAGCTAACACTACAAACCAACGCACCACCTGTTATTGGTTTGCTCGCTTCCGTTCTGGAAATTTCGACCTGAAAAATGAACCTCGCGGTCGTCCGAAGACTTTGGTCGACAATGACGAATTAAAGGCGATTGTGGAAGCTGATGATACACAATCTACGGCTGAATTAGCAGCAGCTTTCGACGTTAGCGTCAAAACAATATTGGTCCATTTGCGTCAAATTGGCAAGGTAAAAAAGCTTGACAAATGGGTGCCCCACGAACTCAATGATCGCCAGCGCGAAGTACGCGTCGAGACGTGCCTTGCACTGCTCAACAGACACACAAATGAAGGAATTTTGAACCGCATTGTTACCTGCGATGAAAAATGGATTCTGTTTGATAACCGCAAGCGCTCAGCAAGTTGGTTGGATCCTCGTTCAGCACCTAAACAATGCCCTAAACGAAAACTTACCCCTAGAAAAGTGATAGTCACTGTTTGGTGGTCTAGCGCCGGTGTGATTCATCACAGCTTCTTACCAAACGGGGTGAGCATAACTGCAGATGTGTACTGTGAAGAACTGAACACAATGATGGAGAAGCTGGCACATCTCCAACCAGCATCAATCGTCTCCGCTGCTCCTGCACGACAACGCGCGACCTCATACTGCACAGCAGACGGTCTCCAAGTTGCAAGAACTGGGGTTGGAAGCTCTCCGTCATCCGCCCTACTCACCAGACCTTGCGCCTACAGACTACTACTTTTTCCAGAATTTGGATAACTTCTTGGCGGGAAAAAAATTCAATACCCGAGAGGCAGTACAAAATGCCTTTGAAGAATTTGTTGCCTCCCGTCCAGCTGATTTCTTTAAGAAGGGCATCAATAAACTGCCACTGCGTTGGCAAAGATGCATTGATTGCATGGGTGATTACTTCGATTAATACAAATAAAAAATACATGAAATAAATTCGTTTAAATTTTTTCATACAACACGGCAATTCTATAATTTACAAAGTTTTGGTTTAGGCTTCAGTTTTTACAAGAAACCACTGAATAACGGAATTCTTATAATTTGTTCCGAACTTCCGAATCACGATCGTGGTCGAAACCGCACTAGTTCGCCGAGACGGCCATTTGCCTATGATAATAATTATGCTAAGCATGAGCATGTCGCGCGGACACCCGATTTTGGTGGGACGTCCCGATTTCTATGTGTCAGGCGGGATGTCCCGCGTGGGACAGGCTCAGTCCCGCTTTTCGGGGATAACTCGAACACAGCATAAATATCTATCTACCAGGATTACGTACGAAGGAATAACGAACACCTATTGAAGACGAAGAAGACTACCGACTACCTAACGATGGGCAAATCTGACATCATATTTTTATTAAAATACCTATATGTTCAATGGCTTTTTTTGGTATCTATTGTCATTTCAACGTAATTTACAACCCAAATACAAAGATATTTAAAAACAACTTCTGATTATATACGATTTTTTACTATATCCCGCTTTTGACGAAAGAATCCCGCTTTTTCGCTTAAAAAGTAATAAGCAATATAATGCGTAAGTAGGTAAAACCGTAAAATGGCTGTCAATTGGTTATTTTTGGTTAAACTTTAGTAGGTACCTACCTAACTTTTTAGTGCATGGACCAGAATAACAGCTATAGGTACCTATATAATATTATTTTGTTTTTACTACAATGAATATATTTACTTTCAGCATGATTTAGTATTAGAAAACGCACATTCTGAAACAACTGTAACGAAGCCACAATATATATTCCAAGTGGCAAGCTCATGTAAGTCTACTGCAGAAACTAAGTGGAAAGAGCTGGCCAAGAACCATCACGTATTCTACGCATATCATGGAAACCGATTAGAAAACTTTTATACCATTCTTAATTTTGGCTTACAACAACACTTAAATAAGGTACGTTGTTTTAAATCTTCATGTTTATTTTGCTGCGGGATAAATATGCATGCAAATAAGCAAGAACTGGCATAGTTTCTCGTAAAAGAGAAGGCCCGTTTTTCGTCCTTCCGGTAACGGTAACTCGAGGGTAGCTCTTTCGTTCAAGGGGATGGCGAGAATGTACCGAAAAGTAATAGTGGCGTGCCTGGGGCGTTAAAACGTGAAAATGTCGGATTTTGGTTCCAGTAAATGAAATTTAAAATTATGAAAAAATTACAATTAATTTAACAGTTTTTTGAAATTCTCTTTTTTGACGTCCAAAAGTAACCCCGATGCTTAACATTTATTTATGTAGGTACCTACGTAACGCATCCGTTTTTGGGTCACAGAAACCTGTAAGTATGTGTAGGTACCAAATTTCATCAGAATCAGTCCAGTAGCTCCAGAAAAAACTAGCTGTGGCAAACGGACAGACCAGACTGACAAACGGCAGTGCAGTGCTCCGCTAAAGCAGTGCAGACCTCCACCGTATGCTCCAGCCGATCCTCGCAGTGTTGACACCCAGGCGTTTCCTACCGCCGAAACCAAAACAGGTATCTCCTAAAACATCCGTGTCCGGTGAGTACCTGCGTTAGGCAGAAAGTGAGGACGCCGTGGTGTCGCTCTAGCCACTCCTCAAAGAGGGGACTTATCGCCACAATTGTGGAGTGTCCAGCGCTGGGTTGCGACACTCGCTGTTTCGATACCGCCATGATACCGCCGGAGCTCCGTCCGCCGAGCTGCAATTTGCCACGGCAGAGGATTCTCACCACGGCAGTCCGGCAAGGAGGCTCGCCGCTTCGCCAGAGTACGTGCGGTATCCCCGGGCCACCCGGATGGCCATGACCTACTGGGACGCTTTGAGGTATCGGGCTGGACGCCTCCTCAAAGTAAGCGCTCACACCAGTGCCCCATTAAGGGCCATAGACCGCAAGTCTCCGCGTACAGCCACCGGCAGGAGGCGTTTGGACCTCCTAGATTGGGTGGAAGCCGCTTGAAGGCAGCCCTGGCCCACCCAGTCTAGGAGCCAAACGTCGGAAGTGTTCGACGAAGGTCCACCGGCTGTCGAGGACGAGACCTAGGTACGTCATCGTCGACTCGACGCCGATGTGAACCACAACTACCGTTATTTGGGATCCCGATGGTGGCCTGTTCCGAGAACCATGAAAGCAAATGGCTTCGGAATTGTGTAGGGCCACCTCGAGATCCAACTGCCGGATCCTCTCAACTACCGTCACAACCCCGCGTGTCATTGCGTCGGCCGCCGCCTAGTGCGAACTCCCTTGCGCCAGGATCAGCGTGTCGTCAGCGTGACAGACCATTCTGACGCCACTAGGGAGGTCGGTGCGCAGCTCCCAGTCGTAGCCGATATACCACACGAGCGGCCCCAGAATCGAACCCTGTGGGACACTGCACGACGGCCCTGTCTGTCAAGTAAGCCTCGACTACGCGACGAAGGTAGGTCTGCATCCGGTACCGAAGCCGAAGTGCCTCCCTGATGCAACAATGTTGTTGGCATTGGCGATGTCGTGAGACACCGCCAAGATACCGCATCCCCCGTCGAGAGGGGCTCTCACGCGCATAATTGCGTCCCCCGTTGAGCGCCCCGTGCGGAAACCAAACTGGTTCTCCGTCAAATCTGGCTCCACCCTCACCAGGTGCCTGACGAGGCGGTTTGCAATCACTTTCTCAAAGAGCTTGCCCATCTCATCGAGCAGCACAATGGGCTGGTATGCGGACGGAGAGTCCGCAGGGGCTACTTGATGAGGACCAGTTTCCCCGTTTTCCAACGATGGGAACTGTCCCCTCTCAAAGCATGCCATGCGCTTAAGAATCCTCTTAGTCGAGGCCTGAAAGCCTCCGAGGCCAGGACCCAGGCTTTCCCAGGTAAGCCGTCGGGTACCACCAAAAAAAAGTCGGGTAGAACCACTACAAAGTACAAAATGACTTTTTGAAGTCGATGTTTGTGGTGTGGTTTCTTCGTTGTTTGAACCGACTTCTATAATTTTTTTGCTGCTATTACGGATAAGGCCGCTGCGTACTTTTTTACTTATACTACTTATAAGTGTGCGGTTTTACTTAACTAGGTACGTTAAATAAAACCGCATATAGTGTTTTCTAATCGACATTCTGCATAGCATTCTTTATCGTATAGAACACACTCCTGGGCAATGGCGTGTACCTGTCACCTGAGTTGAACATAAGCTTGCCGACAAGTCATGGAGGATTCGGATGGGGCGCCAGTTGCATCGGTGGTCACCTGTCCTGCATCGCCATGTGCGAAGTTATTGACGCTCCGGAAGGAATTAACTACCAAAAGCCCGTTTCTAATGAAGGTGAGAATTTTAATATTTCAGAATCACATACATATCAGAAACAAACCGCTTAATTGAGTCATCGCTTGCGCGGGGCTAGGACGAGAACTGAGGGCCGGGACCGGTACGGGTGGCAGGTGCATTCTTGTCAACAAAACTCAGTTAGCTCGCTACCTGATTATGGCTGGTTTACACGTATGAAGTGGTTAAGAAGCTGACAAAATTTTAATTTAACTTTAATTGACTTAAAATTTTGTACGTGTCCAAACACATAGTTCACTCAAGATGGACGATCAAGAACGCAAGGAAGTCGTAAATTCTGTCCTTAGATTTGTTTTTAGTAAGCTTTTGGATAAAATTAAGGATTGAGTAATAATTAGGAAAATAACAATAAGTAAGTAGCACACGAGGTTGTCGACATGTGGAATGTGGACTCAGCTGTCATTGTGCCGATAGTCGTTACAGCCAATGGCCTGATGGCCAAAAGCTTCGACGACCATCTCTCGAAGCTGGCGTTACGCGGTTGGGTAAAGGGCCTGATACAGAAGACAGTACTCCTCGATACGGCTCGTATTGTGAGGAGGTTCCTTTCTCTGGAGCCCTAACCACCGGTAGCTTGGATCCTGCTCCCGACACCGGGGGACTACTGTTTGAAATGTGTTTTTTAATACATTTCAAACAGTATTCTGCTGATTTTAAAACGATTAGAATGGTGTATATATCCATCTGTCAATCCGTTATCACCTACTGCATCACAGTATGGGGAGGTGCAGCTTAGGACAAAGTTTCTCAAGTTGGAGCGAGCACAAAGAGCTGTTCTAAAGGTGATGTCAAAGAAGCACTTTATGTCTCCTACTACACAATTATACAAAGACGCAAATGTGCTTACAGTTAGGCAACTGTTTGTGCTACGATCCGTACTGAGGAAACACACTAAAGTCCCCCCACCAGACCCAACTCGCCGCAAAAACAAACCCCTTATTTTCACGGTAACGCATAAGACCGCTTTTGCTAGACGCCAGCATTATGTCCTAAGCTCGCACCTATACACAATAATAAATAAAAAAACAAACATAATTGAATTAGACACTTATAGGGTTAAAGTTAAAATCGAGGAGTGGATAAAAGATCAAGACTACGAGCAACCGAAAGTTTACTTGCCTGGATCTGCTAATTCAGAAATATTATTGATATCACACCACACCACACCACACCACATCGCATCACATCACATCGCATCACATCACATCACATCGCATCACATCGCAACACATCACCTCACATCACAGCATTTCACATCATATTACATTACATCACACCACTCAACATCACATCACACCACATTTACATCACATCACATTACATTACATCACATCACACCACACCACACCAATTTTCACCATACCAATTGTCTCCCTTACACACTCCACTTACACATGACACGACGCCCACACAATTTACTCTACTCTCATGTACACTCAACATAAATCATTTGTACCAAATAAAACAAATTTAAACAATTGTAGTCTACATAATTGTATCTTGTCTGTGACTATTCCGAGTCTGCTTGTACACTCATTATATGTTTCGTCCATTTTTCAGCGAAGACACTGTCTCCTAAGATACAGGATATTCCTAGTTTAGGAGACGGGCCCAAATTTTGTATTGACTGTACTTTGCCCATCTCCCGCGCATTCATTTTGTTAGTAATTTTTCTTCCCCATGTGACAATGATGTGAAATGTGTGTGTCAGTCGTATTTTGCTAATAAATACTATTATTATTATTTAGGAAAAACATGGACTGTTTCTTAGCTCTTTGGCTAGTTTTAAGCTACATTAACGGGCCAAGCCAAAGTCAATGTAGCGTGTGGTGAGTACTTAGGGGTTATTTGTCATTTTCTCCTATTTGTATGAACTTCCGCACTATTCTGCAGGTATTCAAAATTGCAGCCTTTTGAAGTTTTATGTAAAGTGAGTCTTTAAGGTCTATTAATTTGAGAGTATGGTGCAATTGATTGGGTATTACCTTGTAGTGGAAACAACAATGGGCACGACGTACCTATACTTTATTTTGCCTCCAAATTCTTGTCACTTCCTCTTTTAGCTCTGCATATTTACTTATTTTTTCTCCTATTGTCTTTTGTAAATTGTGCGTGTTGGGGACTGCAATATCTATCAGGTAAACAAGTAACTTTATTAATTTTGTCTTGGAGAGTGATATCTGGTCTATTGTAGTGAACGGTCCTGTCAGTGAGAATGGCACGGTCATAGTAAAGTGTTTATGTATGGTGTTTTCTAGAACAGTTTGTGGGACGTATTTGTAGTAAGGAGTGTTTGTTTCTTGTATGAGTTTATGTTTGATAGCTAGTTTTTGGTGAATGACGTTTGCCACCTGATTGTGTCTGTGAGTATAGTCAGTATGTGTGAGCGTTGTGCATGCTCCTGTAATATGTTGTATGGTCTCTGGTTGGCTGTGACACTTGCGGCATTTATCATTCGTTATTGTAGGGTCTTTAATTATGAATTTCCTGTAGTTTTTAGTATTAATGATTTGATCTTGTATTGCAATAATAAAACCTTCGGTTTCCGGAAATAAATGTCCTATCTTGAGCCATTTATTTGAAGCTATTGCATCTACGTGGGACTGTTCTAGATCGTGGGGGTGCCGTCTGTGCAGCACTTTCTTTTTCCATTCTTCTAACATTTGTTGCTGAGGGTCGTTGTTTACATCGTAAGTTGTATTCTCTTCATTTAGGTTAAGGGGAGTGTGGATTATCGTTTGTGGCTATGGCTTTATGAATGTTGCTTATGTGAGATTTTGTGTGAAAGAATGCTTTTAATCTAGTAATTTGTTTCTGCCAAAGGTGATGAATGTCTATTAAGCCTCTCCCTCCGTGTTGCCGTTTTATAGACAATCGTTCTATTGCAGACTGAGGGTGCAAGTTATTATGTTTAGTAAGTGTGGTGCGTGTGGTTCTTTCAACTTGGTGGATGTCGGTTTTTGACCATTTGATCACTCCAAACGAATATGTTAATATTGGCGTGGCGTAGCTGTTTAATGCCTTTATTAAATTCTTTCCCGCTAAATGAGTTTTACATACTGCGATCACTCTCCTTTTGTATTCAGTGTTTAGTGTGTGTTTAATCGCTGTGTGATTTAGTCCTTTGAGTTGCCTGTATCCTCAATATTTATATAAATCCGTTGGTTCCATTGCTGTAATTGTGTCTGTATTGTTAATTGTATAGCTACCAGGCTTAATTTTGCCGCGTATTATGTGTACTGTTTTGCATTTGTCTAATCCAAATTGCATGTTAATGTCCTTACTAAATTCTGTTGTGATTTTTATTAGGTTTTTCATTTATTTTTCTGATTTGGCATATAATTTAATGTCGTCCATATAAATGAGATGAGAGATAGTGGCTACTTCTGTTGTGTATTTAAGGCAATATCCGGCTTGGCTGCATTGTAGTAGATGAGACAGGGGGTTCTGAGCGAGACAAAACCATAATGGACTCAGGGAATCACCCTGATAAATGCCTTTTCTTATGGCATTTGTAAAAAAAAAAAAAATGAAAATGTGTTTATTCATGAAAAAATGCATTCAACAATTTATTGTTACTTCTGCCAAACTGCAAAGCAGTTTGTTGGCAGATGTAGCTCCTTTTACCTATCACATGCACAGTAGTGAGTACAAGTTTATATCGCGGTAATTTAACTGTAGTGTAGTTTTCCACCGAGACATAATATTTTGTAAAAAATCTATTATCTTTGGGTTTATTTTATAAATATGTAATATATGGATTAACCAGGAATGTGAAATGCTATCAAAGGGTTTTTTATAATCTATATAGGTGCAATGTAAATTCCTATTTTTCGTGGCTGCGTGTTTGCGTATTACCGAGTCAATAACTAGTTGTTCCTTACACCCCATGTGACCCCGTCTGCACCCTTTTTGCTCTTCTGCTATTAAGCTGTGTTGTTCTATATGTTTATTGATTTTCGAGGTAATAGCTGACGTTAGAATTTTGTATATTGTGGGTAGGCACGTAATTGGTCTGTATTGGGAAGGCTCTGGTAAGTATTTGTTTTTTGGCAACATGTAGGTTATTCCTGTAGCTATAAATTCGGGTATATATTGTTTCCCTAAAATAATGTCTGTAAAATTTTTAGCAAATATTTTGTGTAATGTTTCTAACTTTTTAAACCAGTAATTATGTATTTTATCAATACCAGGAGATTTCCAGTTGTGTAGTCTTCCTGTGATATTAGTTATGTCAGATTCAGTAAACTCAACGAATTCCATTTGTTCTAATGAACTCCGTCTAGTAACTTCATCTGTTATCCAATCAGCTTTATCATTGTGCTGTACTTGCTCTTCCCATATTCCAGACCAAAATGTTTCAAGCTGTTCTACTGTGAGTAATTCTACGTTGTCTTCTGGTGGTGTGTCAGTTTGTGGTGTACTCTGTAAATTTCTATAAAAGTTTTTTTCATTCATAGTAAATAATGAGTTGTCATTTCTACGCTCCTGTGCTTTCTTGTATCTTCTTAACCTGTGAACTTTAAGTGCTAGTTTTTGTTGTCACCCCTCATGTCTAGTGTGAATAGTAATGTTCTTAAATATTGCTTCTACACTCTTAATTACCTTGTTTGATCTATTGTTGTTAATGTATTGGGTTAGTCTACCACAGTCTGCTCTAAGTTTTTCTATATCTCTTTCAAGCCTCTGCTGCCAAGCTGGTTTATTTATATTTTTTGGCCTTGTGTTTCCAGTATGTTCTGTAATCCTATAATTAAGTTCTTCGGAAATAACTAATGCTGTGCAGTAAATAAAAGTATGCACATCTATTAATTGAGTGTCTTCGCTAATATTAAGTCTTTACCTATGAAATTGCCGTTCTGCAGTACTGGCCATTTCAAATCAAAATAATTTTTGTTTGGCTAAGAATTCTAATTTCAAATTAATTTAATTTTAAAAACATGGTTTTTTTTTCCAAAAGTAGTCATTTGTTTATTGATTAGTGTTACATTTTCATCGCATTTCAATCTTTTTCGTCATCATGGATACGTTAAAAATTCGAGTAATTATGGAATATGAATACCGTCGTGGCAGCAACGCGGCACAAGCGGCACGCAACATCAACGACGTTTACGGAGCTAACACTACAAACCAACGCACCACCTGTTATTAGTTTGCTCGCTTCCGTTCTGGACATTTCGACCTGAAAAATGAACCTCGCGGTCGTCCGAAGACTTTGGTCGACAATGACGAATTAAAGGCGATTGTGGAAGCCGATGATACACAATCTACGGCTGAATTAGCAGCAGCTTTCGACGTTAGCGTCAAAACAATATTGGTCCATTTGCGTCAAATTGGCAAGGTAAAAAAGCTTGACAAATGGGTGCCCCACGAACTCAATGATCGCCAGCGCGAAGTACGCGTCGAGACGTGCCTTGCACTGCTCAACAGACACACAAATGAAGGAATTTTGAACCGCATTGTTACCTGCGATGAAAAATGGATTCTGTTTGATAACCGCAAGCGCTCAGCAAGTTGGTTGGATCCTCGTTCAGCACCTAAACAATGCCCTAAACGAAAACTTACCCCTAGAAAAGTGATGGTCACTGTTTGGTGGTCTAGCGCCGGTGTGATTCATCACAGCTTCTTACCAAACGGGGTGAGCATTACTGCAGATGTGTACTGTGAAGAACTGAACACAATGATGGAGATGCTGGCACATCTCCAACCAGCATTGGTCAATCGTCTCCGCTGCTCCTGCACGACAACGCGCGACCTCATACTGCACAGCAGACGGTCTCCAAGTTGCAAGAACTGGGGTTGGAAGCTCTCCGTCATCCGCCCTACTCACCAGACCTTGCGCCTACAGACTACTACTTTTTCCAGAATTTGGATAACTTCTTAGCGGGAAAAAAATTCAATACCCGAGAGGCAGTACAAAATGCCTTTGAAGAATTTGTTGCCTCCCGTCCAGCTGATTTCTTTAAAAAGGGCATCAATAAACGGCCACTGCGTTGGCAAAGATGCATTGATTGCATGGGTGATTACTTCGATTAATACAAATAAAAAATACATGAAAAAAATTCGTTTAAATTTAAATCGGCGATCGCCCCCGGGCAGCGGTCCTAAACGTTTTCTTTTTGAATGTGTCTCCATATTGAATGGGTTTCCAGAGCCACGTTAGCCACGCCAGTAATTTTTCATTCGTGTGTCCGCCCCCCACGTGATTAGATGGTCAATCAGGACGTGTGGTTGTTTAGGGGGCTTATTGTTATTCCATTTATTCATTTATATACATATTCAATACATTTTTAAATATTTCTATAAAAATACAAAAAACATTTAAAATATAAAAAATAGTAGCCCACCGGTATCGGGAACAGGGTCCAAGCTACCGGTGGTCAGGGCTTCTGAGAGAGGAACCTCCTAACGATGCGCGCCGTGTCCAGGAGTACTGCTTTCTGGATCAAGCCCTTGATCCAGCTGCCCAACGAGAGCCTCTTGAGATGTTGGTCGAGGCTCTTGGCAATAATGCCATTGGCCGTCACGACTATCGGCACAATGACTGCTGTGTTCACATCCCACATGTCGACAACCTCGCGAGCCAAGACAAGATACTTCGTTTGTTTATCTTTTTCTGATTTCACGAGGTTCTCGTCATGAGGGACTGCTATATCAACAATCATTGCGCGACGCTCTAGTCGGTCTATCACCACTATATCAGGCTTATTGGCAACAATAGTCCTGTCAGTGATGATAGACCGATCCCAATACAATGTGCAACTACCACTTTCGAGAACTGGGTCGACCATAGATTAGATTGAGACAAGATACAAGATTGTATTTAAGAGCAAGTTTCTGGTGGATAATCCTGGCTACAAGGTTGTGCCTTTGCAAATAGTCTCCGTTAGCCAGACTAGAACAACCGGAAATAATGTGGCGGATAGATTCCCCGGGCCGGTGACATGCCCGACATATGTTAACCGTACCGTCCTTCACAATGTATGTCCGGTAGTTATTAGTCATCATAACTTCGTCCATAATTGCACAGAAAAAACCTTCGGTTTCCCCGAAGAGGTCACCAAAACGAAGCCAGGCTACGGACGCTAAGAAGTCTACATCGGGCCCATGTAGGACCCGATAAAAGCGTCCGTGAAGCTCCTTGCTCTGCCATACCTCCCTGCGGTCGTTAGTATCTAATATCACAGGTTTGCGCCAGTTCTCGTTAGCCAAGGAGAGCGCGGTAAGGCCTTTGTCCACCGCTACCACATCTCGATGCATACCCACGTCGGCCTCTAGGAAGTATTCCCTAAGGCTGCATACCTCGCGGTTGTGCAGGGTCTTAGCATTTAAGAAGCCACGACCCCCACTCGGACGATGCGGGAATGCCGCTGGGTCGTTTTAGTGGGTATACCGGGTCAGCCCGGGGAGTCCCCACATCCCGTTCCCCCGACGGGAGGGTATGCGTAATGCATTTTTTCCCAGCAAAAAAAAAAAAAAAAAAAAAAGGTTCTTAGCATTTAAGAAGCCACGACCCCCGCACTTCCGCGGGATATACAGCCTCATCACCGATGACTGTGGGTGATGCATGCGATTTGCGGTAAGCAGTGAACGTACCCTCCTATCCAGGGCGTCAAGTTCCGTCTGAATCCATTTGAGTATGCCGAAAGAATACATCAAAACCGGCATGACCCAACCATTGAAGGCGCGCACCTTGTTTCCGCCTGATAAAAGACTGTTAAGTACTTTGTTCAGGCGGCCAAAGAAGCGCTCCTTCAACGATTGTTTCATGCCAATAGCATTGATGCCTAACGCTTCCGACATACCCAAATACTTGTATGTTTCGGTTGAGGAAAGAGACCTAAGGTCTATGGAATCCGAGAGTTGTGTTCCCTCGGATTCCATAATCTCCCCTCGCTTTACATGCATGACCGCACATTTGTCCAAACCAAATTCCATCCTGATGGCGCCACTGAAGGTTTATGTTACCTTCAGTAGCTTCATCAGTTGCAAGTGGTTAGGAGCAAAGAGTTTCAAGTCATCCATGTAAAGGAGGTGCGATATGACCTGACCACCTCTTCTCAACCGGTAGCCCGAACCCTCCAACAATGTACTGAGAGGGTTGAGGGCCAGACAAAACCACAGTGGACTCAGACTGTCACCCTGAAATATGCCACGCTCGATCCTTATCGGTTCGCTGTTCGCCTGGGTCTGTCGACACCCTGGATAGTGAAGAACCGTCCTCCACTGCCCCATACACGACATCAGGAAGGTGCGTAAAACTGCATCAATTTTGTACAGTTCCAGCACCCTCATGAGCCATGTATGTGGCACCGAGTCATAGGCCTTCTTATAATCTATCCAGCATATCGACAGATCTCTTCGGGAACGTCGAACCTGTTGGCTAATGGCTATGTCGATGAGGAGCAGCTCCTCAGTACCGCGGGACCCGTTCCTACATCCATTCTGAGAAGAAGACATTATTGAATAACTATCAATATGATGGTTAATCTTTCCTCTCAAAATGGATGTAAGAACTTTATAGACCGTCGGTAAACACGTATCGGTCTATAATTTTTAGGCTCCGCGGTACTACCTGATTTATGGAGCAGGTGGGTTATTCCTGTAGTTAGGAACTGGGGCAGCGTCCCTGACTCTAACGCAGACTGGAATTGAGATGCCAAGCGAGCGTGCGATCTTTTGAACCATTTAATCCAAAAGTTGTGCAGCCCGTCCGGTCCCGGAGATTTCCAGTTAGGCAACGGACGGACTGCACGAGCTACGTCTTGGGGGGCTGATGTTAATTGCCCCCATTTCTGGTATCGGATCGCAAGCGCACTCAACCTCCCGAGTCCAATCGCCCTCGGTATGACTGACAGGCACCGACCAGATGCTGTGCCAGAATGAACACATGGCATCATCATCCGGTAGGCGCGTATCAGTCACACCTTGGTCTGGTCGCTCCCAAGCCCTATCACTCTTACTGACTCGTGTTTCTTCGCCCTTTGCGTTTCAGACCAAATTCCGTACCAGCGCAGGACTTTTCTATAACCTAGATGTTTAACGGCTTTTTTAAACCCACCTCTCATTGCTTTGGAATGTGCGATTCTGAGTGTATCGCTCCACTCGCCGCTTGTACCGACGTATACGGTTTGCCCATGCATAGACTTTCTGCTTCAGGAAGTCGATACGCTCTGTGACGCGGGTTAGATAATCTCGAGGACTAATATCAGTCCCCGAGCCCGCCTCACAAAGCGCATCACTCTGCGGCGAGTGTTGCCCTCCCTGAAGCAGATTAGTTTGCCGATGAGTGCTCTAGCCTCACCGATACGACGCTCGATCCTGCACTGCCAAGCTGGTACAGCCGGTCGTGTAACTCTATCACTACTAGGAAATTTGACATGAACTACACGACATGCCGCTGCAGCCGCACAGTACAAGATCGAGTGGGTATCGTCAAGGTCTTCGCTGCTATCAAAATAACTTGTTAGCTGCGAATCTAGAGCACACACCAACGCCCTATTTTTGTTATGCATGGGCAAACGAGGTAGACGAGGTCTAAGCCAGGCGGTGTTGAGCGATACTCTTGGAAGGCATCCTCCAAAGCGCTCCTCAATCGCTCATTGCATTGGGTACCAACGGATGTGGCCCCGTCATCATCATCTTCACCGACGTAGTTGGGTCGCGGTGAAACACTTGCACTGGGTTGTATTTGCACCGCGGCCGGTGGCGATGTAGGTGAGACGCGGCTGCTCCGTGATTCCAGACGCAGTCTATCAAGTACGGCGTCATCCAACATACGGTTACGCTGGATAAACCGCACCTGATCCGATAATCGTTGGGCTGAAACGTTGACAGCTGGCTAAAGTACCTGAAACAGAGAGAGCATCCGGCCACGGTACGCAGTTAGGTTAGTTTCCCCCTCTGTAGCCCCAAAGTATGAGCGTATAACATTCTCGTTCATGGCTTGTGTCCATTTTATACGCTGCACACTTCCACCGATAGCGGGGACCCTGCCAGAGACCGGTGGGCCTCGAGGTCCCAAGCTGGCCGGTGGTCGGCCTCGTCCGCGCCGACGTGCAGGTGGTGCTGTCGTCCGCGGCGAGAAGTATTCGTCGCTCGAGCTCGACGCAACTGCAGCTACCGGAATATCTGGACTCGCGGCTGGCGCAGGTCCCGGTCGTCCCGGTCCTCTGCGAGGCGGAGCTCAGCGACGAACCCGAAGATGGTGTTGGTGAGGCTTGTAGTCGTGCTCGGCGTCATTTTATTTTCATATTGTCAATTTGTTTTTCCATTTAGTTTTTTATTTTCGTGTGGTTCTATTTTTTTTTTCTTGGTGTATTCGGTATAAAAAGCATTGTTTCTATGGTTTATTGAAATAAAAATACGGGATGAAAAATTTCTTACGTCAGTTGGCTTGACAGCCGAGCCACAGATTATTATTAACTATAATAGTAAGTAGTACCTAAATAAAAGACTAAAAAACATGACGGATAATTTGAAATAGAAAAAATTTAAAAAAAAAAAATACAACCGACTTCCAAAAACAAAACACTACAAGGTACAAAATAACTTCGGAAGAAAGAAAAACACTTCAATTTCGGAAGTCGGTGTTTTTGGGTTATTTTTTCTTTTTTTGACACCAACTTCCGAAATTAAAGTTTTTTTCTTTCTTCCGAAGTTATTTTGTTTGTTGTTTTTGTGTGTTGTGTGTGTGTGTTGTTGGTGTTTTGTGTAGTTGTTTTTGTTTTTTATACCTTTCATCATCAGCTCAGCAACATGAGATGATGATTACCAGGCACAAATATCTGAATTGCGTTAGAAAGTTCATGAAAAACATTGTACGTGCCTATAAAATTTGAGGGTTGCCCTCGATTTTCATGGGATCCCATCATCAGATTCTGACATGGTGACAATGGTACCATTCGAAAAGTCTACCCTTTCAGATGAAACAATTTTTTTTCAAATCAGTTCATAAATGACGGAGTTATGAGGTAACAAACATAAAAAAAAAATACAACCGAATTGAGAACCTCCTCCTTTTTTTGAAGTCGGTTAAAAATGAAGGCGTGCTTTATTTAAGTAGATGACATAAAGTCCTTTATGATTTTTTGCTGGCACCAGTGTTGCTGTATGCATTCGTTTTATATGGGATAAGCCTCGAACACCAATTCACCTAATCGAAAATTAGGCAATTTCTAATTTATATTGTCAGTTGTTAATTAAATTTCAACTTCTATTGAATACCTAGGCAATGTATGCCTAAAACATTCAGGTTATGTATGAAATATTATTCATTTAATACTTTGCCCAGGTATTCTATACAATACCGAATACGCAGCCGGCAATTTGTATAAAAGACGATAGGGACTGGGAAAGGAAGGACGTGTGGGGCGGCAGTAACGCTACGTTTACACGACGTTTTTCTTAGCCGTATTTGATTTTTACGGGATACGCTTTAGTTAGAAAACAATTTTTATGAATGAGTTCACACGTGCATTCGGTTTTAAGATCCTACAAATAATATATTAACATCTATTTCTCTTTTTAAGAATCGTCTTAAAGAGCACTATCTTTCCTCTCAACTATGATAGTTATATTATATGTATTTATATATATGTATATATTTATTTTATAATATTGTGTTCGGTATAGGTATATATTTTATGTATATTTTATTTTTATCTGTTAATTTTCTTTTTCATTTCTCCTGTCGCAGGTCTGCTGGAGGAATTTTCATAAGAAATATTCAGTACCTTTGTACTAATATTTATTATGTTAAATTTCACTATTTTTCTGTGTGTACATAAATAATAAAATAAATAAATATTTTTTATAATAATATTTTTTATTGTACATAAAAACACACTAGGTAGGTACATGGTATATGGAAACAGAGGGTTGTACAACCGTGACATTTCTGTTGGTGTTAATACATCAAATAGAGGGAAAGATTGTGATTGGGTATCTAGGAGTAAATATACGTATGAGTGTAGTCTGTGAGTGTGGGTGGGTATGTATGTGAAGTGTGAGTGAGTGTGTGTGGGTGTGTGTGTGTGATAAGTTTGCTTTCAGGGGAGGTTTGGTTAAGATTCAATAGTTAATATTTTTTCTGTTTCATGGCAAGTTAAGGATAAGAGCCACTTTCTTAATTTTGTTTATTTTATTATACATGCGTAAACTTTGAGTCAAGAAATGTTGACTTGCAAATGCAAATCAGCAGGGGTTAGTTTTGCATATAGGGAAACTGTGGCGTCTTTGGAGCAGATTTTTGTCTAACAGAAGGTTAGAATGTCTGTGCCTTACTGTGAGAACTTCGCTTCGGCCTCAGAATATAACTGATCAGTGGGGTAGTCTCTAGGTTTAAAAAAGCATTACTTAAGAACCGCTGGTTGTGCACGTTCAGCAGGGACCAATGCAGTTTTGTAAATTCCGCCCCACACTGGGATGCAGTATATAATAATAGATTGACAGAGGCTAAGGTATACAAGAGTCAGAGTTTCTGAATTACCGGAATGCCTGAGTTCTTTAAAAATATACTAGTTTTCTGACTACAAAGTGCCTCTATATGCGCATGCCAGTTCAGTTTTTTGTCAATAATCCATCCCAAGTACTTAATATCGGGGACTATGCTGAGAGTTAGACAGTTACAATGTACTGACTGATTGGGGGATAAGTGTGGGCTCTAATTTTGTTTGAAAAAGAGAGTGGAGTTTTTGCTTGAGGGCGGCAGAAGCGGATTAGTTTCGTCTTATATAAATTCAGTGTCAGTAAGTTAGTAGATAGCCACTGCATTATAAACTGGAGCCAGTGCTCTGTCTTTGGCTTTATCCCAGTCCTTGTCATATACTAGAAGTACTGTATCGTCCGCAATTAGAGATAGAGAGCTTGCATATATTGTTGATGTATATTAGAAAAAGTGTCAGTCCCAATATACTTCCTTGTGGGATACCAAAGCTGAGCTTTCAATATGAACTGGTGACTGAATCGATGAGAACACACTGGGCTCTAACACAGAGATAATCTTTAAATGATTTTAGAGCTGCTCCACGTACTCCTAAGCTTTCCATCTTTGATGTGACTGTGTCAAAAGCCAAATAACCAAAACGGGTAAAACTTAAGATTGTGTTGTGCGTATCACCTAACAACAAATTCATTAATTTGTCATAGATTCTTAGTTCGGATTTGGGTCTGATCGTAAGTCCGTAGGTGTTACGGAGTAGAATAGGCACGCAACTAAGCCCGAAACTACGGACTTGGGGCTTAGAGAGTAGCGGCCCAGATTCGGTCACACGCGAAAACCGAATATGGTTTAGTTTAGTGGCAGCATTTCAATACATTCGTTCACACCAGCAGTTTTTTACCGAATGCCAGAAAAAATCTAATACGACATATAGGGTCGCGGGCGCGGAACTTGAAAATGAATCAAAAAATTAAGCAAATAAAAAGAAACTGTTTTAGCACTCGAACTGGTAGTCAAAGCGGTTTCCTGCAAAAAACCGATTTGCGTATGCACACGGTGACACGCCATTTGATTTTTCTTTTCTCAGAAAAAAAAAATATGCCGTGCCGTGCGAACAGAGCATTAAGTTCTGTCGGAAACATACGGTAGAAATCAGAGACGACAAATCGTGTGTCCATGTGAACTTAGCGTTACTTGATGAAAATATATCTATCGTAGCCATATCGTAGACTCGGCCATTTCATTAAATGTCAACCCCAAATCGAATCTTGACGCGAAGGAACCCCGCTGCGCGGAGCTCCTATGTTTGTCTCCAGGGTTTAAAGTAACCTGACATGAATGATGACGGGAGCTAAGTTCGCTCGCTCACTCTAGCTCCCGCCATCTCATTCGAACCTAACTTATCCATGTTGCTAAGTAAGTTATTAAATGATATAACTAATGTCATTTAGGCTACTAATTAAACGGCTGATGAAGCTACAGGCCAAAATCTTTTTATTTTACATATCCGCTCGATCGCTTGCGCGAAAAAACATGGGTACCTTACTTTGCCAGTTACTTTGGACCGCTTACTGCGCGTTCTGCCCGCTGTTACTAAAACTTAATTTATGACTTGCTTGAGTGGAGTACCTCAAATGTTTTTACTGTTATGAGTAGTCCATGAGATAAAAAATAATGTGTGATCGCTTTATTTTAAAAATATTATTACAATAATATTTTACAAGTGTTTAAATTAAGAGTTTCACACATTTTAGCGACATTTTGTAAAACATAGGGGTTTTTAAAAAAATAAGATCAATAAGTATATAGTTTTTTATTTTATTCTTAAACTAGGTTTATTACTGTACATATTTAACAGTATTTGAAAACAATTTACATATAAGAATGTAGTAAAAATATTATGTAAAACCAGGTGCAGAATTCGCGGATGCGTAAAAGATCGTAACTTTTTTTAGGTATAATTTAGGTCACTTTACATTAAAACTAAAGTACATAGAACAAAAATATTACCACATCTATAAAGGTCATTTTCTTCACTCTTAGATGAATTTAATAGTTTAAATGGGTTTTTCTTAAATGTTTGTCAAATTTATAAATTAAAACAAGCGGCACATATTTTTGCCAATTTGCATTGCCTATCTAAATCTTTAAATTTGTAAATATAGACCGCCAAGCAATCTTATTTACTCATACAATAAATAGACCAAATCCTGACGTTTCGAAAGTAACATAAATCTCAAAAATAAAGTAGGTATTATTAACATTAATAAAAAAATAAATAAAAACGGCTACATACGTAACCTGACTGGGACTTGAGATCAAGCACTTGACGCCCGAACCGCAAAGATGACGGCCATTTTTAGCTAGGGTTGTCAACTACTACGACTTACTGCTTAAATTAAGAGAACAACATTGTGTAAACATATCAATTTTTTTTTTTTAAATCAAATTTTATTTGTGTTATTTATTTTTGCATTCATTTTAAATAGTTTTTAACCGACTTCGAAAAATGAAGGTTATGAATTGATAGAAAAAATAAAATTGTCATACTGATTAGTAAAATTTTAAGGTATTGCGTTTAATCTGTTACACGTTGTATGTATGCTTGCGGGCTATCAGCTCCTCTTTTACCAACGGATCCATTTTTTTAAATGTTTTCTTCGTCAGAAGTAAAGATTTTTTTAACGCTGCATGCTCGTCTTCAAAACTTCTACAAAATGTAATTAAAAGTTTTAATAGAATCAATTATATGTCTTTTTCATTAAAAAGAATAACAGCTGATGAAATGATTAAAATACCTTTAACTTGGACCTGCGGCTGCGAAATCTTTACTTTCACAGCCTTTTCCTTTGCCGCGTCTTCTAGCACGGCACGTACCACTTCCTATTTCATTATTACTTTTACCTTTTCCACTATTAAAAAAAAAACGGAAAAATAAACACAATAAAAAACATTATTGAACCAAAAGTGAAAAAACAAAACAAAAATCACCATCACTTAATTTTAAACTATCAATTTTATGCAGGGCAAATAATTAATTTTTAGCACTATTTAAAAATTATTAATAAAAAAACGTAATTAACTAAGATTTGAAAAAATTACTCGTCACCTTTCACTAATAAATAAAATAAAAATAAGCCAACAAAAAACACCGACCGCCAACCCTAAGCCAAAACACGTATATTGCTTCGCGCAACCAAAGCGGCAATATCAAATTGAGTAGGTAAAACTTACCGGGCGGTTTTATTTTCGCAATCTGTTACAATCTGAAGAACAATTTACAAAACTTATACCTTAAATTGAATTAATATAGTCAAATATCATTAATAATATTGTATGTTTAAGAAAAACATCGTATTTACGATAATATAGCAGTACAAAATTAAGTTTAGGACTACGACACTGCGAGTATGTTTTTAAATGACGATTTTTTAAATGTTGTCTTACAATGTACCTAAAAATATTACTTTAATATAAAAACACACGTTAGAGATTAATTTAGTATATAAACATCAGCAGAAATCAGTAAAATAATAAACTTACGACATATTTTATCACCTCCTTGAAAACACTATAGCGTCACTTCACTCACATAAACACAACTGACGATATTTTGTTATTTTTCTACCGTGATGTTGGTAATATGGGCACACGTCTATGATAAATATATCTGTCTTTGGTTTAAATACATACTACTACGACTCTATGCTTTTGGTATAGAAACTAAATTAAATTAAAAAAACTTCATCGCCTGGCAACCACGGTTGCACGAAGCAAAACTGACAACTTTTTCTTTGCAACTGTGGTTGCGAGAAGCGATCGAGCGGATATTGCCGGTGGACCAGTAGGTAATCTATTACAGTCCCAAGGAATTGTATACATTAGCTAGGTAAAGTATAAAATCGACAATAATAATCACTATATTTCATACATTGCCTAGACGCCCCAGATATTCTATACATTACCTAGGATATAATAGGTCCTATAATAATTCATAACATTTACTTTGTATTCAGTCACTCAAAATTAAGTTAAAATTTAGTTATCAACGTAATACGTATAATCCAGCCATTAGTGATCGCACGTGTTGACACTTGAGTTGCGGACGCTTTGTGAGAGTACACTACACATGTTAAATTATTACTTATATCGTACGAATATGCTATGAATATGTTATGAATATTAAAAAAAAAACTTGATTAAGATGTAAATAAAAAAATAATACAAAACCACGAAAAAAAAGACAACGAAATATGTTTAAGCGGTTTGTCTATAGGTACCTACCTACCTACATGGTCCCTTGTGTGGGGTTATCTCCGAGTTAATTAGGTACCTACTGTAGAAAGTTCAATTTTTTTTATGAAATGGTTTTGGGTCTCCAGGTGACGGTATATATGATGATGAGAAAAGCAAATTACTAACAGAGCAAGGCTGCGACGGACAAATGACACAATACATCGTTACTAACTGCGACCTCGTAAGAGTGCGATATATGCTTGTTTATGCCAAACAACCTGCATCGATGAGGTTCCCTTCAACGAACGTCAATAGAAACGGTAAGTCTAAACTACTTACTTTGCCTTTAATCAATGGAGGTAGATACCCCCTAGTAGCAAGTCACCAGATTCTCAACTCACCAAATTCGCAACTCACCAGAGTCGCAACTCATACACATAAATTATAGAACTTTCAAATAAATTATGTACGACTATTATAGTGATAGACAGACACCTCATGACATAAACTGCTAAAATCAATTCAAATGCTGATGAGGTCGGATTAAAATTGCTTAAATTATAGTGTTACGAGCTTGGGGTTCGTTACAACAAAAACGGCTGATTAAACCACCAAAAATGACACTTTAATTTGCAACTGTTATTAAAACTTGAAATACACAAATTGAAACACACAATCGCACTACTGAACACTTCAATTAATTCGCAGTTGAAGATCGCTTTCGAAGTTATCGCTTGTCTCGCCAATTTAATAGTGACCCCAGTCTGGTGGATGTCGCTGCGTCCCCGCAAGGGGGCGCGGCAGGCGGTGTCGGGGCGAAGCCCCCTGACCACGGTGGCCACACCTCGTTTTCGCAACAATAGTTGCGGTGAAATTTTAGCGTGCGCCTGCCACTATTTTCATAGCAACAAGTCGCACGCCTGTAAGTGGGTCGCTGACGTGTTTTACTACAGGGGCGTCGCGACCGTTTGTCGCTTCTTCACGAACACCTTCGGCGGTCAGTCCCCACCGGGTGAGACCCCCAGTGACCTGGGCGGAGGCCCAGCGAGAACGACCAGCGACGAAGATGTCGACTTTGGTGACGCACCTGCAGCAAGGAGTGAGTGGCTCTCGTCCGCACCGGTTCTCAGATCTAGCCGATCGCGGCCCGGACTGCAGAGCCGAATGAGAGTGTGGGCGGCCGTGTATTGTGAGTACTGCCGCCCAGTGCGTATGCACCGAATAAGCCTATATTAACCTAGGAAACATATTCGGTGCGTGTGTTCTAGCGCTTGTCTAGAGGTGAATGTGTGAATTTCGGAACGCAACCTGCCTATATTAACTTAGCATAGGTCGCGCGCCGGGATGCGAGTTGTGTGTGGAGTGTCACTGTTTGAGTAGGCCGCGTGTAGCGGGAAGCGGCCCACTCAGGCGTCAGTCCGGTGAGGTGCGACGGGGCCGTCTACGTCCCCGACCAGGTCGCGGGGGAGGCGCTTCGCGTCAGGCGCGCGAGAACATGCCTTTCGCGAGGCGCTGCACATACTCATCTAGGCTCTCGATCCCGAGGGAGCGCGGAGCTTCGCACGATTCACACGTGAGGGCGAACCAAGCGGGGGCGGTGTACGTCAAAATCGGGCGTATGTACGTCTTGTACACACCCAACTTGACGCTCGCCGGCAGCTGGGACGAGAGAACCGCGCGGAGCTGTGCGCGGGCGACCTTCGCCTGGGCGGTGACCCAGTGGACGTGCGGCCCCATCGTGAGCCGACGATCGATGGTCACACCGAGGAACTTCGCCTGGGGGGACCACTTGACGTCGACTCCTTGTAGCTTCAGGGGCGGTGGGAGGCACGCTGAACCTATGGCTATCGATTGCGTCTTACCCCAGTCGCCGTATGTCCGCCCTTTATATACCGGCAGTTATTTCTAGAAACTTCTAGTATGGAAACTCCTGGAAACTTCGGGTACATACCGGTCCCATCCCGACTGACCGTGTGTCGAAACATCGAGAATGTTCTAGCATAGAAAATTCTGGACTAAACATCTTGACCTCAGTAATTTCACTACTCGATACTAGATGGCACCACTAACACGTAAATATCGTAACGTACCGAGCATTAATTCTGGCGCGTAACAATAGAATAAGTAAAGCCTGTTGCAAGAGCGCAAGCCACATAGTATGGCACGCCAGTGTCAATAATACTATGCATTGAGCTCGTTAGCACCGCCAGCGAAGCTGCGGTATTAGTACCCAGCCCAGTGGCTTGGTACGTGATGATGGCGCCATCTCATCATCTCATGCATGTACCAAGTACAGCGGGCCGTGCCAGCGCTAGTGCTGCAACTGCTGATGCTTTCAAGCGGCTACAATACTTATGTTTTTTTTATTTGTAATTGGTTAGCTCTTGACTCTAGTCTATGTCAGAGATGACAGAGACAAAGTCTACGATGGAGCGAGCCTACCCAGAAGGAGCCTGTTCACTCTAACTTTGAAGAGATTAGGGTTGTAAGCTTTCGGAAACACAGACGCAGGCAGAGAGTTCCACTCCTTTGCTGTGCGCATTATAAAAGACCTTTGAAAACGCTTAGTGAGAATTGGTGGAATAGCCACAAGGTAGGGATGGTAAGTTGCAGTGCGTCTGGATGTCCGATGGTAGAAGGGGGCTGGTGGGATGAGGTCGTGGAGTTCTTGGGCACACTCACCGAAGTACAATCTGTAGAAGACCGACAAGCAGGCAACCTTACGGCGATGAGCCAAGCTATGTAGCTTGGCATCCACCAGTTTTACGTCGCCGATGAGCCTCTTAGCTCTGCGTTCCACCGAGTCAAGCGCGGCAAGCTGATACTTAGCTGAGCCATCCCAAAGGTGGCTACAATGCTCCATGCAGGATCGGACTTGTGCTTTGTATAGTGTTACAAGCTGTCCAGGCCTAAAGTATCGCTTCACCTTATTTAGGATGCCCAGCTTTTTGGCCGCAGTTTGGGCTTTGTACTCGATGGTGGCGCCGAAGTTGAGACTGGATGTCAACTCCATGCCTAGGAGCTCGTTCCGATCAGTCACAGGAACAGATGCACCCCGAAAAGTAGGAGCTTGGTCAAAACGACTCCTTTTTGCGGTAAAAAGACACGTTTTGGTGGCGTTAAAAGTGACCAAATTGTCATCACCCCACTGGGAAACAACGCTTAAGGTCAAATTTGTCCGCACTACCATGGCCTTTCTCATGGAACAAATTTCAACCCCACTGGTTGTTGCGTTGGACAAGTATCTCTCTGAAACCGTACTGTCATCTGCGTACCCAACAAGACCAGGCTGAAGTAGGTCATTGATGTGCAGCAGGAAAAGAGTTGCAGAGAGAACAGACCCTTGAGGAACTCCGGCATCAATAGCCATGAGGTCAGAGGAGCAGCCGTCAACGACCACTCGGATCGATCATTCACTCAGGAAGTCTGATATCCAGCTACAAAAACCAGCTGGGATACCATAAGCAGGAAGCTTGCTGAGTAGACCTGAGTGCCAGACCCTGTCAAAAGCCTTCGAGATATCAAACGACACGGCAAGTGCTTCGCCGTGTCTCTCAATGGTTTCGCCCCAGCAGTGCGTGACATACACAAGAAGATCGCCAGTTGACCGTCCCCGGCGAAAGCCATATTGACGGTCACTGAGGAGATTGTTTTCTTCAAGGTAGGTCAGCAGCTTACTGTTCAGAACCCTTTCCATAACCTTGCATAGGATGGAGGTAATAGCGATCGGACGGTATGCGCAGGGTCAGCACGGTCTCCCTTTTTGGGCACCGGTTGCACATTCGCAAGCTTCCATGATCTCGGCACCGTTCTTTTTACAAGAGAGAGGCGGTACAGGCGTGTCAACACAGGAAACAATTCAGGTGCACATTGCCTTAACACTCTTGCTGGAATGCCGTCAGGTCCACTGGCCTTATTCACATCTAAACTGCATAATACTCTACAGACATCTTTATTATGAACTTTGATCTCCGGCATCGAAGAGTCACAACGAGGTAAAGTTGGTGGTTGTTTGGAGCCAGCGTCCAGACGCGAATTGCCTGCAAAGAGAGTTGCAAATAAATTTGCTTTCTCTCTTGCAAAGTGAGCCAGCGAACCATCAGGTTTCAGCATTGAAGGCAAAGTGGGTCGACAGAAATTCATTTCGACCGCTTTCGACAGGGACCAAAACTGCTTACTACCCGGAGGGTGCGATGCTATACTCGGAATTTTAATTCGATTCCAGATTTGACAATTTCAGTGTTGCAACGTTATAACAAGTACTAAATAGTGACGTTGCGAAATTATTCGATATGGAAATGGAATATTTCCGGATCGATTCTTCTCGTTTATAATTTTACTCTCGTAAACTAAGTATATCAGGAAATTAAATATTTCTGAACCGATTATTTAGTTTTGACGATTAATTAACGATCTGAGACTTTTCTTTTATAATTGTGTGTGAAATAAATAAAAAAATGTGATCATGAAGGAACATGACAAATAAACAATAAAACAACGTAACAACACTTTAACAAAAACCCAACAAAATATCGATTCGCAATGAAATAAGATATTCGTGCAGTCAGACTGGGAGAATGAAGCCGAATTTCACGATAAACAAAATGGAGATAGCTGCACGAGCGCGCACGGGTTGCCAATACTGAAAACTATCTAGGCTCTTTTATTATAAGTTTTGTTTTTGATATAAATAGAGCAGCGATTACTAATTAATAAATAATTATTATGAATAATTATGTATTTATTTAAATAAAAATCAATAATTTAGTCTTTAATTGGCACACTGATGGCACACACACTGATTGTTTATCGATTTTTGTGTTCATCACTACACTATTATATGTGGTATCATTGTTTCACAAAATGACAGTAGCTAATGTCAAATCTGGAATCGAATTAAAATTCATAGTATAGTTTGGCCCCGATACGTCCGACATGGTCAAAACGTGACCTACGAAAAACCCGCTTGCAGAACTTCGCGGCAGAATTAACGCGCTTTAGCCTTTTGTTTTTTTTTTTTTTACTCTTGATAGGCGAGCGTTTGACCACTATCTCACCTGATGGTAAGCGAGGATGTGGTCGAATATGGAGCACGCTTGCCTAGAAATAACCGATTCACTCTTGATTTAAATACTCCCAGGTTGTAGCTATCAGGAAACACAGACTCCGGCAGGGAATTCCACTCCTTAGCTGTACGCACTATGAATGTGTTCCCAAAACGTTTTGTGCGTATGGGTGGGATGTCCACCATATACCGGTGGCGCATCGCCGTTCGTCTTGTGGTCCAATGATGGAACGGGCTTGGCGGAATTAAATTATGCAATTCCGTCGCACGTTCGTCGTCGATGTTCAAGACTTTGGAGTTTCGACGCGACGAGCCTCTCATTGCCGATGATCCTCTTAACTCGTTTCTCAATTGACTCAAGGGCATCAAGCTGGTATCTGGCAGATCCATCCCAAAGATGAGAGCAGTATTCCATACTCGATCGAACTTGCGCTTGATAGAGTTTGAGCAGCTGTTCCGGCGTGAAGTACCGTCTCACCTTAGCCAGAATCCCCAACTTCTTTGCAGCCACTTGGGCTTTTGCCTCTATGTAAGGGCCAAAATTGAGAGTAGATGTTAATGTAACCCCAAGAAGCTCAAGATGGTTGGTTATCGGCACGGTTTCACCGCGGAAAGATGGAGCTGGGCGGAATTGGCTCCTTTTGGCGGAAAATAGACACGCTTGGGTCTTAGCAGCATTGAACTTAACCAGATTGGCATCGCCCCATTCAGGGACAGCCTGTAAGGACACGTTCAAGCGCTCAACCATTGCCTCCCGGAGAGACCGGATCTGCGACCCACCAGCTCGTGCGTCGGACACGTATCTCTCAGCAACAATGCTGTCGTCTGCATACCCAAATGTACCGGGTTTAAGCATTCATCATTAATATGCAGCAAGAACAGTGTTGCCGAAAGCACTGACCCCTGAGGAACCCCAGCATTAATATCCAGCAGTTCAGACGAGCAGCCATCTATGACCACTCGGATAGACCGATCCCTCAGGAAATCTGCGATCCAATCACACAAACCGGCGGGCGAAGGAAGGAAGCTTACTAATAAGGCTATCGTGCCAGACCCTGTCGAAGGCCTTCGAGATGTCAAGGGAGACCACCAATGCCTCCCCGTACTTCTCTATGGCCTCACTCCAGATGTGAATGGCATACGCTAGAAGATCCCCAGTTGACCGATTTCGGCGAAACCCGTATTGTCGGTCACTAAGGATATCATTCGCTTCTAGGTACGCCAGGAGCTTATGATTCAGCACGCGTTCCATAGACTTACAGAGTATGGACGTTACCGAGATAGGTCTATAATTCGACGGGTCAGCTCGACTATCCTTCTTGGGCACGGGCTGCACGTTAGCTTGCTTCCAAGCCTTCGGCACTTTTCCAGTTTCGAACGAAAGGCGAAATAGGCGTGTCAAGATCGGAGACAGTTCAGGCGCACAAACCTTCAGATCAATTGCCGGTATCCCGTCGGGACCACTAGCCTTGTTCACGTCTAGGTTACGCAGTACCCTACGGACGTCCTTCTGATGAATGCGAATGTTCAACACACTCGACTTGCATTCACCAGGAGAGGCGGAGGGCGTCGCGCCACCAGGATCCAGACGTGAAGATTCCGCAAACAAAGAAGCAAACAAGTTCGCTTTCTCCTCAGCGGAGTTGGCCAGCGTCCCGTCGGGTCTCAGCAGTGGTGGTAGTGAGGGGCGGCAGAAGTTCGATTCGACCGACTTAGCCAGGGACCAAAAAGCCTTACTACTTGCTGGGTATGAAGCAAGTTTGTTCCCTATTCGGCTAATGTGGTCAAACCGAGCCCTCCGCAACACCTTCTTGCAGAACTTAGCAGCCCTGTTGAAGGCTCTCTTCTTCAGACTCACGTCAGTTGCTTTGCACGTACGAGCGTCGACCCATGCTAGGTACGCCGCGTGCTTATGCGCATCAGCGCGATTGCACTCGGCACCAAACCAAGGACGAGCTTCGCCAGATATTGTTATGTTAGAGAACGGAATGTAGTACTTCATTCCCCTCCGCAACACATCCGTCACGGCGTCCGCGCACGACGTAGCATCAGTGGAAGAAAAGCAAGTAGGCTGCCAAGGGTAACATGCGAAGAAAGATCGCATGCCATCCCAATCTGCTGACTTGTATCGCCATACCCGCCGGGTGCCTCTTGGGCTAGGATCGGGCGGATAGTAGACAGACACAGACTTCACCAGACAGTGGTCGGAACTACCCAGTGGTGATGAAATCGACACCGAATAGCGGTCTGGATCTGTTGTCAGCAAAAGGTCCAAGCAATTGGCAGTGTGCGAATCAACATCCGGCACGCTCGTTGCCCCCTGGACCAGCTGGGTAAGATTTAACGCAAGCGCTAGCTTTCGCGTCTCTCGTCCAGCATGGTCTGTGCACTGGTATGGGAAGAGCCACTCCTGATGGTGGGCATTGAAGTCCCCCAGTAACACCAATTGGACAGAAGGGTACCGCTGCTGAGCCGCATCCGCCGCCTCACTCAGGTGCTGTGTAAGCCCAGTTGTCTCCAAATCACCGCTGTGCGAACGGTAAACGCATGCGTAGACAATTTTGTCTAGACCTGTGTCCACTATAGCCCACAGCGTTGAGAATCTGGAGTCTTCAAGGTAGCGGAGACGCCGATAGCAGATGTCGTCCCGGGCGTACATGCATACGCCCGCGCGGGGTCTGAAGTGGTGCTCCAGGGTAAACCCTGGGTAAGACAGGTATGACACGTCCGACGGACATCCGATCTGCGTCTCCGACAGGAACAAGAGCGTTGGTTTCTCGGTCTCAAGGTGGTGATGGACTGCGGCGAGATTTGAGTGCAGACCTCGTATATTAGAGAGGTGTACAGCTTTTCTCTTTTTATTCCTGTTCATAAAAGTGATGGAGGTTGAGGAGAAGGAAGTGAAATGAGGTTCCAAGCTGCTAACCTTCAGGCACGCCCTGACAGGACGACATCTTTGGGGAACTAGTCTGGAGACTGCGGGGACGCCGAGCCCCCCCGGGAATGTCCATCGGGCCCTTTCATCTGGTCGCCAACCAGCACGATGGTGCATTCCGGGATTTTTCGTCAGTTGGCGGGGCAGCCTTTCATGTGTGGCTAGCACACTACTTGGACCCCAACTATCTGCGGTCGGCCAGCGGCGCACCGTGCCTCGGATCCCGCAACCCTCCAAGACTAGTCTCCCGATACGCCCATGCCAGGGCTAGCTTGGCTGGTCTGCCTGCATTGGAACAACTATTTCGACCCAACTCCTCTGAATTGGCTACACTGAGCATCGTACCGGAACACAGCTAAGCCGCTTGGCGGTACGTCTTTGCCCAGTGGGTGGTCACAAGCCATCGGCCGAAGCCTACCACCAGTTAGTGTCACCTGATTAGCACCACCCGGGGACCACGTGTAGGGTCTATCATTGGGTATTCTCCTACGGACGCGGGTGACTCGGCCCCCACCCAGCCTTTCGGTCGCGGGCCTTGATCCAGGCTTGGTAAGCAGATTCTTTACGTGCCTCAGCGTGCGCGCATTCTGCATTATACCAAGGCCGGGATTTGTGACCGAGCGGGATGTCGAAAAATGGAATAAAATACTCCATCCCCTGCCGAATCACGTCCGCAACCACATCAGCGCAGCACGAAGGGTCACCCGAGGAGAAGCACACTTGCCGCCAAGGATATGACGCAAAAAAGTGTCGCATCTCATCCCAATCTGCTGACTCGTATCGCCATACTCGTCTCGTGCCTCTAGGACTCTTATCAGGAGGAGAGCAGGCCAACACGGATTTCACCAGGCAGTGGTCAGACGTTCCCAGCGGGGCTCAGACTGATACTGATTGACTGCCCGGATCAGTTGTCAGCAGAAAGTCCAAGCAATTGGGTGTATGGGCGTCAACATCCGGTACCCGCGTTGCCACATTAACCAGCTGGGTTAGATCTAGCGTTACTGCAAACTTGCGCGCCTCTAACCCGGCATGGTCAGTTCTCTGGTACGGGAACAATCACTCTTATAGATGGGCGTTAAAGTCCCCCAGAAAATTGAGCTTCGCTGTTGGGTACCGTTGCTGGGCTACGTCGGTCGACTCCGCGAGGAAATTAAACAGCGCTGTTGTCTCCTGGTCACCGCTGTGCGATCGGTATACGCCGATGTAGATAAATTTTCCATGCCAGTGTCCACAAGTAGCCAAATGGCAGAAAAACCCGATTTCTCAAAGCAACGGAGACGACGACAACAAATGTCATCGCGGACGTACACACAGACCCCAGCCTGCTTCTTGAACTTATGTTCCAGAGAGTAGCCCGGGTAGTTGAGGTACGCCACGTCCGACGGGGTTGTTATCTTCGTCTCCGTTAGGAAAAACAGGTGCGGCTTCTCGGTCTCAAGGTGATGATGGACCGGATCGAGATTTGAGTGTTGGTGAGGTGCACTTTGAGTGGGAGGAAGTGCAGCCGTTGTTTAACCAGTTTCCTTTTTGCTTTCATCATTTTTTTTGAGTCGTCGGGGAGAAAAGTCGAATTGTCGAGGCTCTGCTCAGTGAACCAAGTGGAACACTAAGGCTAAACTAACCTATGGGGAACTCATTTGGCGACTGCGGGGACGCCCGAACCCCCCCCCCCCCCCGGATATGGCCACCGGGTCCTCCCATCCAGTCGCCGGCTGGCACGGTGGAGCATACCGGGATTTTTCGCTAGTTGGCGGGGCAGCCTTTCACACGTGGCTGGCGTGCTACTTGAGCCCCCTACTAACTGCGGTCGGCCAACGGCTGGCACCGTGCTTCGGGTCCCGATACCCTCCAAAATGAGTTACCCGGAAAGCCCAGCCCAGTGACCAAGACCGCTTCTGAGCAGAGGTTCTCTCCCAAAGGACTGTAACTTACAGTTTTAAGCCGTTTTGGGTCATGGGGTCCGACGGACGTCTACTTTTGAAACATATTTCGCGCCGACTGATCGCACACTGCGTGGTCAAATGGCTGGCTCGTCAAAGAATTGGCATTGCCATTCAACTTAGCAATGCTTTTGTAGAAATCCGCATGGATCTCCTCCACCCCGGGGCTGGCGCATGAGTCTACCGGACTACCTACAGTACTGTCTTTCTATTTTTTTTAAGTCTATCCAGAGGTTTTCCGGAACCCATATGTCCTAAAAGCACCGGCGTCAACCGGAAAGTGAGTGCACCATGCCGTTTCTCCAGTCACTCCTTCATTACGGGCAATGCGAATTCATCAGACTGCTGGACACCTTTCCGGATAACTGCGTTGTTGAGGAGTCTAAGCTTCGACGTCGAGTTTATTTGTTTTTGACTTTTATATATACATACGAGTACCTATGTACTTAGGTGTAGTATAAATAGTGAGTTAAGTATATATAACTTAATATATATAACTCCCTATAATTCCCTTAATATATAACCCCATAATTATATTGTTTTATAAAAACTATTTAAAACTTAATCGGTCCGAAAAGAAAAATAATTTTCCGCAAAAAGCACGTAAATTAAATACGATAGGTACATACCTAAGTGACTTGAACAATATGTTTATGTACCTACCTATTATATTCAGTTTTCGACCGTCCTAAACTATTGAGTATATTGAGAATCCGGTATTCTGAGACTAATAATATTTTGCGAATCTGGTGTTTTGAGAATCTGGTAATATGAGATTAAACTTTTTAAAAGTCTGGTAGTAAGTTGAATGCTAGTGTACGTGAAGAATCTGTGTTTTTGCTTGTTTTGTCAGCAGAACAGCATACCAATCTGTTAAAAATTACGGAAACTGAAACGTTGCGCCAACAGTTGATTGGCCCGTGAACCGTTGCTCAACTTTATTTTTAACCCATTCAATTTTCATCTAAAGAACTTTTCACCCACGGACGTATCGCCCACATACACTGACCTCTACAAGTACGCTGGACTGCAGACGTCATATGTTATCAAACTTGAAGCCATTTGATTTTCGACATTTTGGCGCTAATAACACTGTGAACGTTCGTGGAACTAATATTATGGCTGGGACAACCTTCGATAAAAAAATACTTTTAAGGAATTATCGATCGTGAGAGTAATTTATTACGTAAGAGAAAAAAAAACACTCCCAGTTATTTTTATTATGCTTAATTTCTAGTTAATTAGTATAATTGCTGAAAAGGTCAATTAAAAAATATTTTCGGTCAGGTTGCAAAATATAAACTAGTGAATAGCGTGCTAGTAAAGTTATAGCGCATTACTATCAGATCAGCGAGCTTTAAATATGGGTATAGGCTAACAACTTATCATTAAAACTAGTACATATATTTGAGAAAGTATCTCCTCACTGAAGTATTAGGTTCTCGTACTAGTTTTAACGAGTTGAGCTGGAGTCTCAATAGTTCGCAATATGAACCAAAAACTAATGAGCTATTATTATATTGCAATTTGGCGCTAACCTCTCAACAAATGGAATTTGTATTCTTTTTAAGCTATATCTACCTACTGAAGGTAAAATTGAAATTGAAATTGAAAATTCGTTTATTCAGGTTATTTACACCCATTTCAATACAATTAAAATCACACAGAAAAAAAATAAAAGAAAAATTAAATTAAAATTCATAAATTAAATTAATTAATTATTGCTGAGAAATTAAGTTGGAATCAATAAGTTAAAATGCAAACATAAAATTACGTAACATAAAAAAACAACACAATTAACACAATGTACAATTAAAATTTTCTAATAGGCACTGGAACAGCCACATGTCTGCCACAGCAATGCCGAACATAAGGGCAGTCCAGCCTGTTAGCGATCATTGCCAGGACAGCATTGGGACTGGCCCGCACCCGGCGCACCAGGGACGCACACCGCTTACGCATAGAAGCGTAGAAACAATCAGTGCGTGCCATCGCGAACATCCCCGATGCGCTACAGAATCGGGGCAGCCCCAGCACCGCCCGGAACGCATTCTTGTACTGGACACGGAGGGCACTGTATGCCCTTTCACTATAGTCAGCCCACAGGCTACACGTATACAGTGATGTGCAGTAAAAAAACACAATAAAATTATAACGAGAATCATTGGCAAGCCCAAATAATTTTTGAAGTGATAATAAATTCCGTACTTTTTCACTAGTTGTATAAAGCAAATCATTTTACCAGCCCAGGTACCAACGTTAATATCTATTTATGTATTATTATTTATTTGTGTCTTTTTTGTGTCTTTTTTTGTGATAATTTCTTTACAAGAATATGAAAAGTTTCTTTTCATATTCTTGTAAACAAATCCATTATACCCTGCAAATCTGGAAACAAATTTCTATTAGCATATCTCATATTACTTTTGTAATTATAATTCTGCTGGAAAATTTCGATTAAAATTACTCACTACTATCGGAAGAAAAATATCGACGTATTTTCGATATGGAACATTCACACCCCTATTTATAAAAGACGTATACCTATGTGTCAATGTGTCAAATATACCAGACACGCTCGTGAGTGGCGCTTCAAAACGGCACAAAATCTACTGTCATTTCATATGGGTTATGTAGTCCAACGTATTTATATATATAATAGAGGAGAGTGCCCACATAAGTCTTCGTCAGTGGACGCTTAACCAAAATAATGTTTTGCCTATTATTTTTTAACCCAAAGGACAAATTGGTCAACGGACACCGAGTTAGGTGAAAATAAATAAAAGCATTGTAAAGTGACGTCATTCTAAATCCAATATGGCGGACCATCCAAGATGGCGGAATAGTTATTTTTTATGTATTTCTAGAGACCGAGACACCAGTCTCTAGAAATTCCTGTCGGAGACGCGGATCGGATGTCCGTCGGACGTGTCATACCTGTCTTACCCAGAGTTTACCCTTTTTTTATTTTTTATTTTTAAGGATGGGAAATCTTCAAATGACTCCTCCCGCTTTGGGTGAAGCAGAAGGGAGTGTCAGACTCTTACTGACTAAAACCCATCCGCGTTTCTCCCAGTGCCCTTTGCGTTCCAGGGTACGGTGCCTCTTTCGAACGAAGTCCGCAGCCCCAGCAGGCACTGGCCCTAGCGGGCCCCGTCTTTTACGCTGACAGCTCTTTGAGGCACGCGTGCAACACAGCGCGCCGTCCACCCGAGCCTGGTTCTGATCAGACGGCGAGCCACCCAATGCTCGCCGTCCGCAGGCTCGCGCTTACGGTGGCCGAAAATCGCCCTGCGACTCCCGACGCCCGGGGCGTCTTCTTCTGTTGCGGCGGCTGGGGCGTGAGGTTTCCCTTTCTCTCACACGTTCGGCTTTCCTCCTTTGCTAGCATTACTGCTTCGCAGAAGGAGGTGACCGCTTCCCATGTCTCCTCGCTTCGGACCATAGCCTGAACCAGGGCCGGACGCGAGAGATCGCCGCCGCCGATCGCCTCGGCGAGGACACAACGGTGCTCCGCCCAAGCAGGGCAGACCTCAACCGTATGCTCCACCGTGTCCTCCGGGCGATCCTCGCAGTGTTGACACCCGGGCGTATCCTCCCGTCGTATTCGAAACAGGTACCTCCCGAAACAACCGTGTCCGGTGAGTACCTGCGTCAAGCGGAAAGTAAGGACGCCGTGGCGCCGCTCTAGTCACTCCTCAAAGAGGGGACTTATCGCCGCAATTGTGGCGTGACCAGCGCTGGGTTGGGACAGTCTTTGTCTCCATACTGCCATGAGATCCTGCCGGAGCTCCGCCCGCCGTAATGTGATTTGCCGCGGCAGAGGAGTCTCGCCCCGGGGCGTAGCACTTCCAGGCGCCATTCGTAAATGAGTGCGAGGGCTCTCGCCTCTAGATTCCATGGCGGCAGTCCGGCAAGGAGGTTCGCCGCCTCGCCAGAGACCGTGCGGTATCCCCGGGCAAGCCGGATGGCCATCACCCTCTGGGACGAGTTGAGGTAACGGGCAGGTCGCTTCCTCAAAGTAGGCGCCCACACCGGCGCCCCATAAAGGGCCATGGACCGCACGATACCCAGGGTTTACCCTGGAACACCATTTCAGACCACGTGCGGGCGTATGCATGTACGCTCGGAACGACATCTGCTATCGGCGTCTCCGTAACCTTGGAAGACTCCAGGTTCTTAACGCTGTGGGCTATAGTGGACACAGGCCTGCACAAAATTGTCTACGCCAAACAATTTTGTCAACGCTGATTTGTCTCCAATCTTGACACGCCAATTTCGCCTTTCTATGCGAAATATATTATAGACACATCTCGGTAACGTCCATACTCTTTAAGAATATGGAACGCGTACTAAATCATAAGCTCCTGGCGTACCTAGAAGGGAATGATATCCTTCGTGACCGACAATACGGGTTCCGCCGAAATCAGTCAACTGGGGATCTTCTAGCGTATGCCATGCACATCTGGAGTGAGGCTATAGAGAAGCACGGGAGGCACCAGCGGTCTCCCTTGACATCTCGAAGGCCTTCGACAGGGTCTGGCACGATAGTCTTATTAGTAAGCTTCCTTCCTTCGGTCTGGCCACCGGTCTGTGTGATTGGATCGCAAATTTCCTGAGATATCGTTCTATCTGAGTGGTCATAGATGGCTGCTCGTCTGAACTGCTGGATATTAATGCCGGGGTTCCTCAGGGATCAGTACTTTCGGCAACACTGTTCTTGCTGCATATTAATGATCTGCTTAATCCCGGTACCTTTGGGTATGCAGACGACAGCACTGTTGCTGAGAGATACGTGTCCGACGCACGAGCTGGTGGGTCGCAGATCCTTTCTCTCCGGGAGGTTCTATGGTTGAGCGCTTGAACGTGTCCTTACATGCTGTCTCTGAATGGGGCGATGCCAATCTGGTCAAGTTCAATGCTGCTAAGACCCAAGCGTGTCTATTTTCCGCCAAAAGGAGTAAATTCCACCCAGCTCCATCTTTCCAAGGTGAAACCGTGCCTGCCGATAACCGACCAACTTGAGCTTCTTGGGATTACATTAACATCTACTCTCAATTTTGGCCCTTTCCTAGAGGCAAAAGCTCAAGTGGCTGCAAAGAAGTTGGGGATTCTTGCAAAGGTGAGACGGTACTTCACGCCGGAACAGCTGCTCAAACTCTATCAAGCGCAAGTTCGATCGTGTATGGAATACTGCTCTCATCTTTGGGATGGATCTGCCAGATACCAGCTTGATGCCCTTGAGTCAATTGAGAAACGAGCCAAAAGGATCATCGGCAATGAGAGGCTCGTCGCGTCGAAACTCCAAAGTCTTGAACATCGACGACGAGTTGCTAGCCTGTCGGTTTTCTACCGGCTCCATCTTCGACTACATCATCGCTTACCATCAGGTGAGATAGTGGTCAAACGTGTGCCTATAAATAGTAAAAAACAATGTGTTTTTGTTTTCAAAATCAACCGGTTCGATTCCAGGGTAGGAAGAACGATTTTAAAAAAATTCAATGGTGCAGTTTTAGTTTCCATCAAAATCGGGCTCGAGACACTTCAGTGTTTTTCGATATTACTAATAGTTTCCGATTAAGCCATGAAGGCACACTTTAAAAATTCATCCCGTATGGGCAATATTATTTAAAATCGTATTTTTAAAGATAATTTTACAAACTTTTTATTTACTTTTACTGTCTGTTGGTTATTCCGGCTAAGCAGCAACCACCCTTAGAGAGGTGAACTACGAGTAGTCCCGTCCAAAAAAAAAAGAACAGTTTGCTGACCAGTTTGTCCTTTGGGTTAAGATTGGTCAAAACATTCTGTTGGTATTCACTGACGAAGAGTCATGTGGGCGAAACGTTCGTGGGTGAAAAGTTCTTTGGATGAAAAGTGAATGGGTTAAAGATGATGTTGACTAACGGTCCATGGGCCAATCGACTATTGGTGAACTGATTCACTTTCAAAATTACCATTTATTAAATAAGAAATTAAAAAGAAAAAAAAGAAGAAAGTTAAATATCCCTAGACACTGCTGATATTTAGGTACATTACCTATGCGTGAGTGTTTATTGCCTTTACAATTTCAGATGGAGGGCTGCGCCAATGGCTAGCGAGGCACAAGCTTTTTTCAATTCTTCTTGGCTACGGGTTAATGTTGGCAACCATAGGCTTTGCAAACAATCAGCCGATCCACTATTACTATAAAATACTGTTAAAGAAGCTCGATATGGCGTATAGTTCTGTAAAAGTGTGATGATTTTTATTTAAATACCTCGCGCACTTCGCGGCTTCGACCACAACTGGCCGTTACAACTTTGGACGCAGAGGCACCGACCAAGATGCACACCGTCACACTAAATTAATCGCACAAAATTGGCCAGGACTGAAGACTCATCTATCAAGACCTTGCCGCTAAGTGTGCGGTGCGGTTCCAGTATCTATCCCCTCAGCTACTCTATGCTTACCGCGCTCCCGCGAGGTTGCTCAGCAGAGCAAAGTTTCGGAACTTCTCAGCCCGATTCGCTAAGCTTCAGTCCCGGATTAACCACGTAGCAAGAGTAGCAAATGCTACGAACCCCGCGCATTGGGGGGCTTCCCGCACTTGGACTGACAAAAACATGTCGCTGAAAACCATGGATCTCTCTCACACGAACCTCCTAACTCCCACTATACTGCGACAGCCGTTTTCTGCGGATGAGGTCACTAGTTTGGTTTATTTTGTCATGGTATGGGTCATACTTCGCGCAAAAAACCCGTTTTCTTTCTTTTATTTTACGCTACCATACCGTGTGAAATCTACACAGCTCCGGATCCCATGAAGGCAAAACCAGATAAATGTATAAGTATGGGCTTGGCACTACATAAGGGCCCCGGGGTGTATGAGAAATAATAGAGAGAACTATAATTGTTTTCATATTTTTGTTTTCACTTTGCGAAGGTTTTAGGTTTAGGGGGTCCTTGGTACAGCTTGATACAGACCCCGCGCTGATTTAATCCGGTACTGCTAAACTTACTTCCCTCGCTACAAAAAGAAAGCACAGTATAAATACTGTATAGAAAGCGTCTTGCAATCTATGTAGTACCTACTTATGATTTTCAATCGGGCCGGATTTAACTGGTCTTTGGGAATTGGTGCTCTTTAATAACTCCAGTTAATTAATAGATAATGAGTATTATTATTATATTAATTAATTAAATATCACGAAAAATCGACTGGCTTTTATACAGGCTGTTTCAGAAATACGTGGTCCTTTAAGGTGATGTTTTATGTATTTATCAGATACAATAAAGAAACAGTTGAAAAAAAATAATGACTTATCACCAGACAAGTCACTTTTCAAGCAGTCTGATGCAGTTGGTGAAATAAGTATGTGGTTTAACGTAAATAAGTTAGTATAGGCAGAAATTTTAGTTAAGGTTTGTACGCAAGCCAGTTGTGACAATATTTTTTTTTTCTTAACGGCATTTATATCATAAAAAAAAACGACTAAAAAGTTCCAAACAAGTCACTTGTCAAGCAGTATGATGCAGTGGTGGTGGCATCTGTGATAGAACTCTCTGTAGTACCTAAGGATTTTTTATCATTATTGATGGATTTGAGATGGGCTTGCTCTTGACTCTAGTCTAGATCAGAGGTGACTGAGACAAAGTCGATCCATCTTTTCTTTTAACTACATCAACATCACCCTTAAATATGACCACGCACAAGGAACAGTCTGTATAGTAGCCAACAACCGTCTTCAAGTTTACTGCCGCTTCGGACAGACATATGCGCGACTCGCCTACAAGTGTAGCCCGTGAAAGAAAATGATCTTTCGCAAACATCATGGAGTTTTCGTGTAAAAATACCGTATTATTAACTAATAATAGGTTTTTTTTACCACTTACCAGTCATTGTATGTGCAGACTACCGCCATGCCAGGGAGTACCTACCTACTTTCTCTCTTACCACTAGTTTATAACAGAGATACCTACGATTTACCATATAAAAGACTCGCTTGGTAGGCTGAAAACTCACTGCTCGTTGCTCGCCAGCTCGTTTCTATTTCCTAGCTCTACTCGCTTATTGCTAGTCGTGGGCGTTTGGAGGTGAACCCTGGCGTCTGCGGCCGAACGTGGTCGTGGCCGCGTAGTGCGCGTGCTCGTAACAATTAGAGTAAATTACAGTAACAATATTTTTAGATCAATAAAGTTTCTAAAATTTTAGTACTTAACTGCGATACTTACTATATTTTTAGAAATATTTTTGTTTTAAAATAATAAATTTTGAAAAATGTTTTGCATTTATCGTGTATTAAAACTGGTGCAAACTCTACGCCTACCAAAACATTTATTTTATTACCTACCTACTACATCCTTATCGGCGCCTTCAAATTTGCCGCAAAGTGCTGCGCGGCAGCAGCGCGGATGCAGCGCTGTCGCCGCACTGCTTTGTTAAGGGGATAAGCGAATAATAAGGCCGTTTTGAGAATTGTTTTTTCTATTAAAGTACCTGTAATAGATAATGATTTGATATTTTGGTTTATGTTTCTTGACTAAGTATATGATCTACCTAAATTCTAAAGGAATACAAGATGCGAAGAAATTTTTTCGATAGACAAAATTATAAAGTTCGATCTGTCTTTTTGCCATTTTCATTTTCATGACGTAATGCATTAGATTGATGTTATGAAAACTGCTTTTAAACATATAAAATAACCTTATCTAGCTAAATTCACAACAGGTTTTGATTTCATAATACTTACTTACGTTATTTATTCCGAGCCGCCCTCAATCTATCGCCATCTCTTCTTTTGCCTTTTAAAAGTATTTGCATCACTGTCTATTCAGGTCAATTCAGATGGTCCGTGGGCCTTGTCGTCTTAATACCTATGTCACTTTTTTGCAGATCAGAGCTGTCAGATTTTCGTAATAATTTTTTTAACAATATTTTACATAGATCAGCAGCTTAAAGTTGTTATTTGTTAAAATTAGTGATATAAAAATATTTCCACCGTGTGAGTGTCTGTTTTTGTGACTTTGGACAGTAATAAATTATTACTGTAGTAGGTAGATTGATTTTATGTACTTGCATCATGAATAGTCATAGAAATCATAGAATGGATAAGCCTTTTTCCGGGATTTCATTTTGGTAAAGTCTACTATATACAAAGTGGGTTTCAAAATAAACTTAAACGGTTCTTGTTTAAACAAATGTCTTTATTCTATTGGTGAATTATACATTTTATTGACTTTAAATGGAAATATTATTGTATTTTATTTAAGAATTTACTTGACATTAATTTTTATTCTGAATTTTATTAAATTGGATTTGTAATTATTTAAATATGGATTGCAGGAATCATGATTATCATATATGTATTTAGCTATAGAAATTCAGACACCATGTAAAAATCGTTATTTAATAAATGAATTGAAATTGATTGAATCAAATATTGTGAATGTAAAGATTTTTAAACTACTGCATTCTAATTTATAGAAAGCGATAGTTAAACTTTTAAAATTGTTTTATTCTTATTTATTTATTCGAAACTTACATGTGACTAATTTAGTAGTTATTTCTTGCAAGTTTATTATCTGCTGCTTGTAATTATTACATATTTTAGTCTTGAATAAATAAATAAAAATAACTTTTACGCATTCAGTATAATGACTATTTATGAATGTGAAAACAGATAAAATTAAATTAGGTTACAATTTTTGAAATTCCTAAAAAATCTTAATTATTATAAAATCCCGAAACCCCGCAGGCATATCCATATTAATATATACGTGCCAGTTTATTGACCCCAAATCAATCTACCTACTCCGATCACTGGTAATAATCGTAGTCATTTTATTTTCGTACCAATATTGAAATTATTCATAAAAATGTTATGAAATAAAAGACTAATAGACGACAAATCATGATAAAATCATCACTTTCACTTTTGTGTATGGAAAATCCACAAACATTATTTTTCCCTCACGTAAAGTAATATAGTTAAAGACTTTTTTTTCTAGACTGGAGTGTCTGTTTTTTATAGCTTATAATCTCACATTTTATCTCAAGAAACAGGCTAAAATAAATTTATTTATTTCATGCTTTCAAATACGTCAAACATCACTACGTCAAGTTATCAAACTTGCCAGCTTACGAAAAAGTTGAGTTTAGAAATCGCTTTCTGCACGCGACTTCATTTGCGTAAATTTTAAAACTGGGTTACGAGGGAAGTGAGCATAATTAAACACCTACAAAACCTACTTAAAAAGAAATGAAGACTATATGAATAGTTATTAGTCCCGAAAATTCCCTAAACATATTTATTTGTGATTCTATTAGACAATGATGCATATATTTAGATGGTTTCATGTGTACCTATTATTTGATAAAATGTTATTGCGGTACAGAATTAAAATGTTAATTTTCAAAACCAATCAATATGTAAAAGGAGTCCGGTCAAATTAGACCAAAAAATAGGAGTGAAGTTACAATAATTCGCACCTAGCTCAAAATTGACAGGATTGTTCAAAACTCTATCATAAATTAAATCTAAGTCCTCATCGATCCGATGTCTGAAAAAAAAAATACTTAAAAAAAATGTGTTTTTCTCGATTTTCAGCAATTCGGTATCCATCTATCTATTAGGATTTGGTTTCCGCACTTAGTCCTGATGTTGGACCATTCAGACCATTGTGTGTGAGTCATGGCGGCCGTTACTCCTACCAGCCAAACTTCCCCCAGGTACAGGAGGACAGGCCGTATGATGCATTTATATATCTGCCCCTTGAGCTTCGGAGGCATTTTGCGGTTGCATACAACGCCCGTTACCTCGCGCCACTTCGCCCAAGCCGCGCCTATACGTGCTTGGGGCTTGGACATCGTCGTCCACGTTGCCAGACTCGTGCAGCATGGATCCAAGGTACCTGAACGTGAGGGTCATGGCCATCCGGCTGGCCCGGGGATACCGCACGGCCTCCTTGTCGGACTGCCGACATGGGATCTGGAGGCAAGAGCCCTCGCGCACACTTACGAGTGGTGCATGGAGGCGCAACGCCGAGGCGAGACTCCTCTGCCGCGGCAAATCGCAGCAAGACGGACGGAGCTCCGGCAGGATCTCATGGCTATATGGAGACAGTGACTGTCGCAATCCGGCGCTAGGCACGCCACATGTATGTATGTATATAATCGGGCTGGTTTCCGCAACTCCACGACTAAGCGCGTATTTTGCGTGCAGGTGGGACAAATGCGTCATTCGATCCACCCCAGCTCCCCAAGGAAGGCCAGCAACGCCTTGGTGTTACCAACTATCTCGCAGAGGGTACCTGGGTTTTCGAAGTACTTTTCCCTGTAATCCGCGACTACCGGGCGGGCAGCTTAGAAGCAGGTGTGCTGCTGTCTCATTCTCCTCCATGCAGGCTCTGCATAGCGGGATATCAGTGACTCCTATAGCATAGAGGCGTTTATGAAAAGAGCCGTGGCCAGTTGTTACGGCTGTGACTGAACGCAACTGTTGTTTAGTCAGCCTTAGGGCTTGTTTTGTAAATTGGCCATCCATACAGGGAAGTGCCTCTTTGGCCTGCCCACACTCACTATGGTCAACCCATAGCTTGTGATGTTTATCTCCGATGCGTTTCCTTATCAGATTGCGTAAGTACCCGAAAGGCAGCGGCACGATAGGTTCAGGTCCCATCGCTGACAAACTCGACCCCCTTCGGGCGAGTTCATCCGCAGCGTCGTTGCCTCGAGATTCACCGTGTCCCTTGATCCATTGAATGGTTACTTTGATGTGTCTACCAACCCGGTTGAGACGTTGCGTTGGTGACACTCGAGAATCAACCCAGAGTTCACTGTGTGGCTGTTCAGAGCTTGCAGGATGGCCATGCTGTCTGAGAGTATGCGTATTGAGTGGTCCTTAACTTCCCTGGTTAGGATGGCTGATGCCGCTAGAGAAATGCCCATGCATTCAGCCTGGAACACTGTGTTGTCGACCCCCAATGGTGTGGCTATGTGGATATTGAGATAATAATTGAAGTATGTTCACCATGTCACCTTAACAGAGGGAACATCGTAGAGCAGCGGTGATTGCTGAATGGACTACTCCTACTCTAGATTTCTTGAGCGGACTCATACGGAGCACTGACCTCCGCGATGAAGTCCGACTGTTTAGGACCATCAAGCAACCACCACTTAGTGCGGGGTTTGCGTTTCTCGAACACTTTCTTCTTTGGTACAACCGCAAAGTCCAGGACAAGGAGGCGGTGTTGAGCCGTAAGGTAACCTTGCCAATGTCGCACCGTCGCACCAGCAGGTAATCTATTTGGGTTGAGTAGGCACCAGTACGGTACGTAATAAGATGCTGGGGCTTCTTCTGAAAGAATGTGTTTGCGATGGCAAGGTCAGACACAGCGCAGGTCCCGATTATACTGACTCCCTCTGCATTTAGTTGGCCATAACCAAAACCACCGTGAACACGTCCGTGCTCTCCAGCAAACTGACCTACATGACCGTTGAGATCTCCCCAACCAAAACACCTTCGGAATTCGGAATAGCGCGTAATACCCCAACCAGCAAAAACTAGGCTTACAATAATCTCAAGACTACTGTTTTTTTGATCTTACATCACTCCTATATAATTATATACTATAAGCCTGGGTTTGGGCACCGATTATAAGTATATTTAGTTTAATATCGTTCTAATATCAGTCTAATTGAATGCTGTTTGCACTTAATGAAATCTAGCTAAAATTAATTTAAGCCGACTTAGGCTAATATTGCTTTTACGTAAGTATCTTGTAAGCCTGCCTAAGCTTATATTGGTCTAAGGTTAGAATATTTTGAGAATTTTACGTCAGATCCAACTTAAAAGTTCGTGTGAGTGTCGGTTTGAAATTAAATGAAAACAAATTAAAGTTTCGTGAAGTTTAATGTTTATACTAAAGTGTTTACATTCTAATTTATAAGTAAAAGTAGTTTTACGGTAAGTAATCGTATTGGAATTTATTATTTACTGTTAATTAGATCTCGTTTTACGCTTCAAAATTCATGCGCCTTGTTAAATAATGTATTTTCTGTTCTCGTTTTATTATTTTATTTGTTAATTTGTATTGATAGTGTCGCCATTCTAGTATAGCTGCATTTTACAAGAGCACTATAAGACTTATGTAAGATTGTTTACTCTAATTTTAGCATTCGGTATATTAGAGATAACTCCATATTGGAATACATTAGGGTTTCTCGCAATTTTACATAAAACTTTAAATCGACAGAGAGAGAAAAAAATGGGAAGTGGGGTCGCCGGAGCCCCGCAGCGCCGGAGCCGTTACAGAAACCATGCCTGCTGCATGTTGTATGCTTGCCTGCATGCTGTGTGCATGTTGCCTGCTCGTTTGCTTGCTGCATGCTGCATGTTTCATGCTACATGATTGCTGCATGCTTGCTGCATTCCTGGTGCATGCTCGCCTGCATATTGCATGCTTGCTTGCATTATGCATGTTGCATGCTCGTTTATGTGCTGTATGCTTGCTTACTTACATGCTGCATGTCGTTTGCTTGCTGCATGCTTGCTGTATGCTTCCTGCATGCTAGCTGTATGCTTTCTGCATTAATGGTTATGCTGGTTTGTATAGTTTTGTCTTATATTCCCATCGCCATTTGCCACCATTGCCGCTTCGCGGAGTTCCGTCGAGCGGGCCCGAATGAAAAGATTTGCTTGAGTAGAATTTACCCGCATTTCGTTTTGTGACTGCTATGTTGTAATTTTATAGGAAAGTATGCATTTTGTCAAACGTTTAGAAACTGTCAGTTGATAAAATGTTTTTCTTGGTAATAAGTTTTATGTTAACTACTCATTATGCGGATAAAGAATATTTGATTTGTAATTCTATGATATCACAAATATCGAAACAAAGTTTATTTGTAAAAAAAATCTATGATTAAAATTTATTCAAAGTAAGTATTCTGCGTATTGATTCTATGAAATGATAATACGAGAAAAAATTTATGTGAAACGAAATTCTATGAAACTATCTTCTATAAAACAACGTACAACCACTAAAATCATATGCGGAACACACTAAATTTCCGTCGTTATCATCGACCTCTTGTACGAACCTGCAGAACCCTCACTGATATTTTTCACAACACTACCTTGTCCTGGCAGCGGTATATTTGTTTTTCTTTTTAACATTTCATTGTACTTCTTAACAACTTTCCTCCTATAGCCATCAACCAGTTTTCTTAAATCTTTTCTAGTTTTTGTAATCCATTATTACTATTAAATTAAATAAAATATGGCCCGCAAAATTACTCTTAAAACTATTAAAATTAGTTATTTCCAAAATCGATCTAAGATCAAACGCTCTTAAATGGGTCTTGCCTTTTGTATTGTAAATATGTTGATCCAAAATCACTCTAATATATATAATATATACTTATCCAGTGCTATTGATCTTATATTAGTTTCAAATAAGATCAGAAATGCACGTACTCACAGTACTCTTATGCTATGCTGATATTAGTCTGACATCTTACAATAGCATTTACCAAGTCTAATATAAAATCTAACGAGCTTAGAAAAAACTCATATAAGAGCAAGTTTTTCACAAGTACAACTAGTCTTATTAAATGCTCTTATATACATATATGAGACTTGGTTATGAGACTGAGTGTTTTTGAGGCCATACCGGCTTGTCTAAAAGTAATATAGGATCGATAGTATGTTCTAAAACAAATATAAGAGCGCTTTAAGCCTACCACTCTTAAAAAGTGCGAGTTCTGAGACTGTTTTGCTGGTTGGGACGTCCTCGAACTCATCCCAGAAGGCCTCCTTTTCAGACTCACAGCAACCAGTTTGAGGAGCATAGGCGCTGATTAGGATCGTTACCGACCCTTCGATCAGCACCCTAACTCGCATCAACCGGTCGCTGCATCGGTCTACTTCAAGGAGTCCATCCTGAAGGTCTTTAGACAGTACTACGGCCACTTCGCCCCTGCCCGTTGGTGACCCGGTGTATACTAGCCGGTACCCCTGCCCGATGTCACGTGACTTATTTCCCTTTCAGCGCGTCTCCTGACGGAAGGCGCACTGGACCCGACGCTTCGCAAGTATGTCCGCGAGTTCTCTGCAGGGAGCCAATGTTCCAGGTGGCAAAGCGAAACTTCCTTTTGGGAAAAGAAGTAAAAGTAAATTAATAATGTTAATTAGTAATCTACGAACATACACAAGCACTTCCATCGTCTAAAAAATAGTGTAGGTAAATACATAGATTCAGGAGACTTTGAAACGTAAATTCAAAGATGTCGATGAAATTTTAAGATCAAGTTTTGGGCTAAATACAATCAACTTCCCTTGGCTTGGGCCTGTTAAAGGTTGCATAGCATCGAGTGTAGAAGAACACTTTAGAGATTAATAAAGTAAGAAATGTGACATGAAAAAAGCAATATTCTTACAAACTTGTTGAAAAAACGGTTAGTCAGAATCGTCTGAACGATCTAATAAATATCTACATAAATAAGAATCGCGCAGTTCTCATGCGATTCTAAAACAGAGCGGTTCGCGCAGTCTGAACGAGTACTATAACTCTGTTCACTAACGGAACAAAATCGTCTTTAGAGAGCTAGTAAGTCGAGTTATCCGTAATAGGGCCAAGTACAAAAACCTATCTCGTCAATTTAAGCGTTGAAAATACATATTATGGTCCTGCGCCTACCTTATTCATTATGATCCAGCCTCTTTCACAAGGTCGTCCGACCGGGCTGGTGGTCTGCCTCAAGAAAGTTACGTCAGTTACAAGTCTTTCCTATCTCAAGAGTAAATTTTATGAACAGATGTATTAAGTAACACATTCATTTAGTCAACCGGATTAAAAAATCTAAACATCTAAACTAAATGTTCTAATATTTAAATTAAAAATCTAAACAGGTGACTTCATGGATCTTAAGTAGATTTCGAGACTGCGCTCGACTTTCAGCTTTCATCATAATAAAAAAAAAATTACTGTCATAAGGCTCTTTTGGTTGAAATCGGCCCCCAAAGACAGCGTTTGGAAAATTCTTAAAATTGGCCATCTGATTCTGTGATTTTACTGTTTGCATTTTAATCCTTATCCTAACTAATATTATAAATGCGAAAGTAACTCTTTCTGTCTATCTGTCTGTCGCACTTTGACGCCAAAACTACTGAACCAATGTAATTTGGTACACAGATAGTCTAGAGCCGGAGAAACGACATGGGCTACTTTTTGTCACGCGATATTTTATGGGGTTTTCAAAAAGTGAGCATGACTTGAAAATTATATATAATTTCTTAAATCTAATTCCGTCACAAATACGCACAAATGAAGAGCTACTCGTGAATGTTAGTTCTACAGGCGCATATATAATGGTTTTGGAGATACACCATTCTGCAAAACGTCATTCCAGCAGGAAATTCAATATCTCGAAAACCTGAAGACGCACAAATTATATTTCCGGCGCACATTTTTGCACAAATATGCATAAGCAAGCTCTCTACCCATGCACAATATTTCTCTCTCCGATCATTCGTTTCAGAATTTTCCTGCTGGAACAACGTTACTTCAGCAGGAATCGTTTTTTTCCAAAACGACAACACGCTCAATTTTTTTATGTGGCGCACGTTTACAGCAGATTACGCACTAATTATACGTACCACTCATATCGCTCTAGGAGCTACTTTCCAGCTGGTGTAACGTAGACGGTATTATCAAAGTTCATGAGATGACCGATGTGTTAAGAAGAAGCAAGTAGGCCGTTTAGCTTCTGCTGCAAGTCTGTGATGTCATCCGCTTATTTCAATAATGAAATGTACCTACTCGCCAGTTTTATCAAAACCGGCGGTCATTCCAGTGATTCCAAATCAGTCCGTCCATTGAACCTGTCTCAATAAAGTTGAAAATTATGCCTGTCACTAAACTTGCTAAAAAGATGAAGATTTTATTTACGTAAATGTATTGACAAGGTATGATATGTGGTCATGATGTTGATATCCTTAAACAGTTCTCTTAGGGAGTCACGCCGATGGAGATTGTAAATGGCTCTGAAGGCTCTTTTCTGCAGGATAAATATAGACTCGATGTCTGCAGCACGTCTCCATAATAAGATACCGTAAGACATGATACTATGAAAGTAACTAAAATAGACCTGCCTCGCGGTATCTATATCAGTAAATTGACGGATTTTTCTGACAGCGTATGCTGCTGTACTGAGCCGTCCTGCAAGAGATGTTAAATGAGGACCCCATTGTAGCCTTGCGTCAAGCGTAATCCCCAGGAAAACCGTGTTTTCGACGAATTCAAGTTTCTCCTTGTTCAATACTATGTCGCAATCATTTCTTTTAACGTTTGGTTAGGTAAATCTGATGCATTTAGTTTTTTTTCCCGTTTAATACTAAATTATTAGCAGTAAACCAATTTTGGACCCGCTGTAGGGTGTTATTTACGTCGTCAAGATTTATGGAAAGTCTATCTAACTTAAAAATTAAGAACGTATCGTCAGCAAATATCTAAAATCTTTTAAAAAATCAACCTCATATGGTATCATACGAGGTTGATTTTTTAAAAGATGGGGTAGATCATTAATATATACTAGAAAGAGGAAAGGACCCAAAATAGAGCCTTGTGGTACCCCCATTTTGACTTTTAAACCCCGTGAGTTGACACCATTTACTTGAACTTGTTGTAGTTCTGACAAGTGTTGGTTGCAGGTCTCAGGATCTATACCTATATTACATGGATATTCATCTTTTGCTACAATTAATAATGTAAAAAAAAAATGACGCAGTGATAGTTTTTATCAGAAAAATGTGTGACGACGAACCACCGTTTCAGGACGCTAACTGCATTATATCCGGCGCAGGCTCCACGGCAATAGTTTCAGTCTATCGCTCCCCGTCTTACCAAAATCTAGAAAACATTTATAACAGTCTGCAAGCCCTATTATCTTCCCTTCAATCTTACATTAACATTGTCTTGATAGGTGATATGAATGTCGACATCAAAACTGGATCTAGTGACCGCCACTCTAATGATTATCTAACTCTCACTGCCTCTCTCGGACTACTCCCTGCGCATTCACTACCGACCAGAGTTAACAACTGTCTAGATCATATAATGCTTAAATCCAAGAAGATTCCTACTGTACTGGTACCTACCAGCCAATCTGCTTATTTCTGCCCCTCAATCCCAGATCGCGATGTAATGGGCAAGAAATATATCTCAGTACGATTATGTAGCTATTCGCAAGGAACTGGACGACTTGGTTTTCAGCCCCATTTTAACTTGCACAAACGCCAATCTAGCAACAAATCTCATACAACGTGTGATTACTAATCATACCCGAATAATCAGAATACATAAAAAATGCAGGGTTTTAAAACCGTGGATGAGCATCGGCCTGGTTTGTTGTATTAGAAACCGCGATAGAATACATAACGCAGTCAGGAAATAGCCGACGACTGTGTACTTAAAATTACATACACACGGTATAGACATTTTTGTAATACCTTAATAAAAAATCATTTGAAAGGGAAGGATTTCAAAAAGCCAAAAATAATCCCAAGGCAACGTGGAAATTGATCAAATTCATCACGAATACTAATACTCAAAGTCGATACCCTCGCGAACTCCTACGCGATTCTATTGACGTTAGAATATCGGCAAATTAAGTCAATGAGTTTTTTGTCAATATAGGTGTAAATCTGGCGTCAAAAATGAGCCAGCCCCATCATCACGGCTGTAGAGCCACCATCTAATCAAATATCTAACTCTCTTGTGATTCTGCCTGTGGATGAGGACCAAGTAGGTAGAATTGTCCGTGACCTCCATAACGACTGCGCTACGGGGTGGGATAATATTTCAAAGTCAAAACGTTTATTCCAATTAGGCCATTAAACGGCACTTTTGAACGTCATTCACATTTCAAATAATATAAAAATTCAAAAGTGACTCTACTGACCATTCGGAAAGGTAGATTCTTATGGAGAAGAATGGACAAAAAACTCCACACTTAGTTACTCTTTTCAAATAAATCTTTTACAATATTTACGTAGTAGTATAAGTAGGTATACAAAAATTTACTTACATGTGAGGACCATGCACCTAGGGTATGCAGGGTAGCTTATCAATTTTCTAAATAAGTAGGTACAGTCTGTGACCAACATTATCTAAACCACTTGACTATTACTCACTAATAGTCAAGTGGGTTAGATAATATTGGTCACAGACCCTACATGATACTCACACATTTGCAAATATTGGAATCACTAATTAACAATGTGTGAATTAACAGAAAAATACAAACACTAAAAGAAACAGAACATCTATAAAGTTAATACATAAAGCAACCAGTTTGATTTTGTCCACAACATTGACTATCCTATGGAGCAGGACCAGCATATGCTTCCAGGCATTCTTATCCTGAATGTAATCTTTTACTCGTAATTTGTAATAAGCTTGTTTACAAAGTGTGTTTTTGATATACGCTTTAAATTGTCTTTCATTTAGTTGTAATATGTCACAAGGTATTTTATTGTAACATTTAACACAGTACCCCATGAAATATGTGTGTACTTTAGCTAATCTATAAAATGGTTGATCTAATTTATTTCTAGTATTAAAATTATGTCTATCACTAATTTTACTAAAAAGATGGCGTTTTTTCCGTACATACATTATATTTTCATAATTATATGAATTGCCAAGGGACTGTCATAATATTAATCTTTTTAAAAAGTTCCATTAGAGAATCGCGGCGACGCAGATTATAAAGGGCTCTGACAGCTCTCTTTTGTAAAATAAATATGGATTCAATGTCAGCAGCCCGACCCCACAACAAAATACCGTATGACAAAATGCTGTGAAAGTAGCCAAAATAGACCTAACGTGCGGTTTCTACGTCTGTTAACTGTCTTATCTTCCTAACATCATTAGCAGCTGAGCTTAGCCACCCCGCTAGAGATGTAATATGAGGTCCCCATTGGAACTTCTCGTCCACGGTAATTCCCAAGAAAACTGTCTGATCAATAAACTCCAGTTTTTTCTCCATTCAATATGATGTCACATTCGCTACTTTTAACATTTGGCAAAGTAAAACTAATACATTTGGTTTTTTTTTTCATTTAGTAGCAAGTTGTTTGCCGTAAACCAATTTTGGATTTGAAGAATAGAGTTATTGACGACGTCAAGATTTCGCGCTCGTCACTCTATTTTAAATAACAATGATGTGTCATCCGCAAATAACACCATCTTTGGTTGATTTTGAAGTAATTGGAGCAAATCATTTATATAAACTAGAATGAGGAAAGTACCTAATATTGAGCCTTGAGGAACTCCCATTGTCATTTCAGACCCTAGTGAGATTATACTGTTTACCTGAACTTTAACCCGTCTGTCAATCAAGTATAACCTAAGCAACTCAAGGGCTGTATTTCTGATTCAATAGTGCTCAAGTTTTAACAAAAGTGTCTCATGTTCAACGCAATCAAACGCCTTCGAGAGGTCACAGAATATTCCAATGGCGTCTTGCGACTCTTCCTAGGCGTTAAAGATGTTCTTTATGAGGGTGACACCGGCGTCAGTTGTACAACGCCCTTTGGTGAAAACGTACCTACTGTTGTTCATGAAAGATGGAATTTTTATTAAAGTGAAGTAACATCTGATTAAGCATTAACTTTTCAAACAACTTGCTGAGGACTGGCAGAAATGACGCAGGTCTATAATTATTGGGTGCCCGATTATCACCCGATTTGAACAAAGAAACTACTTTACTGTGTTTCATAAGATCGGGAAATACTCCTTGGCCTACACTACTATTAAATATGACAGCTAAGTAGGGGGCAATAGTTTCAATGACAGATTTATAGACTTTTACAGAGATCTTTAAGGGCTTTTATAATGGCCTGGGGTTTGTATTTTGAAACTTAAACTACGATGGGCATACCTTTACATTCTTTCTAAGTAATGCAGCAGCGAGCGCGGGAGACGAGTTGAGACTTTCTGTACTTTTAAGAGGAATGTTAGCAAAGAAGTTTTCAAATTCCTGAGCTACCTCTGCATCTGAGTTTATTGGGCCATTTACAGTATTTAAATTAAATTTAGTCTCACGTTGTTTCTTCCTACCTGTTTCGTTATTTATTATTTTCCAAGTAGTTTTTTTTTTTGTTGTCTGCTGATTTTAGCTTTTGCTGTTTTGCATTCACTTTTATATGTTTTTGAATATTTTGCAACATACTTATGAGAGCTTGCATTATTCATATATTGCTTTTGGCAATACAGTTCATATAGGTTTTCCGGCCAGAGTAATAAATAATTCATGTACTAACTTAATCCCCGTAATCACTCATATTTGTAATCTGTCCAGAAACTCTGGGATCTTCCCTGAAGCTTTTAAGAAAGCCGTCGTACATCCGATATATAAAAGCAAGCAGACATTATCTCTGCCCCAGAGATAATGTCGCAAATTTCAGACCTATTTCTGTTTTAAGTTCTTTGTCTAAAATTCCGGAAAGAATTCTGAACAATTGCTTAGTCAGCTTTCTGGAAAAAATATAAATGAATAGCTCAAAACCAGTACGGCTTTAGATCTGATATTTCTACAGAGGATGCCGTTGCTGCCTTTACTAACAGACTGGTAAGTAAGCTGGATAATAAACTGAGCTGCTACGGCAACTTCTTGGACTTAACTAAGGCTTTTGACACAGTCTCTATCCCTCAACTTATATCAAAGATAGAAAGCTTAGGAGTACGAGAAGCAGCTCTAAAATTATTTACCTCTGTGATAGAACCCAGTGTTTTCTCATCGATTTGGTTTCCAGTTCATATGAAAAGCTCAGCTTTGGCAAGGAAGTATATTGGGACCGACACTTTTTCTAAAATACATCAACAATCTATGCAAGCTCTGTCTCTAATATGTTTTTTTTTTTACTTTTGATAGGCACGCGCTTGACCACCATCTCACCTGATGGTAAGCGATGATGTGGTCGAAGATGGAGCAAGATTGCGAAATTTTCTCTTATGCAGACGATACAGCACTTCTAGTATATAAAAAGGACTGGGATAAAGCCAAGAACAGAGCAGAATACTCGCTCCGGTTAATAATGAAACCACTACTAACTATGAAACCACTACTAACTTACTGACACTGAATTTAGATAAGACGAAATTTATCCGATTCTGCCGCCCTCAATCAACAACCCCACCCTCTTTTTCAAACCAAATTAGAGCCCACACTTGTCCCCTCCATCAGTCAGTACATTGTAACTGTCTAACTCTCAGCATAGTCACCAATATTAAATACTTGGGAGTGATTATTGACGAAAAACTGAACTGGCATGCGCATATAGAGGCACTTTGTAACAGGATCAAAAGACTAATATATATTTTTAAACAACTCAGGCACTCCGCTAATTCAGAAACTCTGACTCTTGTATGCCTTAGCCTCTGTCAGTCTATTATTATATACTGCATCCCGGTGTGGGGAGGAACTTACAAAACTGCATCGGTCCCTGCTGAACGTGCACAACGAGCGGTTCATAAAGTAATGCTTTTTAAACCTAGAGACTACCCCACTGATCAGTTATATTCTGAGGCCGAAGTTCTCACAGTAAGGCAACTATGTAATATCCTCCGTTCAATACTGCGAAGGCACTCTAACCTTCCGTTAGACAAAAATCTGCTCCAAAGACGCCACGGGTTCCCTATATGCAAAACTAACCCCTGCCGATTTGCATTTGCAAGTCGACATTTTTTGGCTCAAAGTTCACGCATGTATAATAAAATAAACAGCATTATTCCGTTGTACAAACATAACTTACATGAACTAAATAGGTAATATGAAAGTGGCTCTTATCCTTAACTTACTATGAAACAGAAAAAAAATATTGACTATTGAATCTTAACCAAACCTCCCCTTAAAGCAAACTTATCACACACACACACTCACACTTCACATACATACCCACCCACACTCACACACTACTCTCATACGTATATTTACTCCTAGATACACAATCACAATCTTTCCCTCTATTTGATGTATTAACACCAACTGACTATAAGTGTGGCCATTAGTGCTGTGCACTCCCTGAGGTATGCGCGGCGAGGTGGGAGGCGAAGAAAAAAGTGCATGAGTTCACATGAGATCGATGCATGTCGGACAGATCTTACGATATCAGTTTGCATTTCTAAGGCAAGACTTGTGGCGGGACGATGGTCGGAGGCTATCTCATCTGCCTAGCCTTATCCCAACTATTTTGGGGTCGGCTTCCAATCAAGCCGGATTTAGCTGAATACCAGTATTTTACGAGGAGCGGCTGCCTACCAGACCTCCACAACCCATTAACTGGGTAACACGGTACTTCATGGCAAGACTGGAGTCAGATTTACTGGCTTCTGACAATCCGTAACGACTGCCAAAGATCTACAAATGACAGCCGGGACCAACGGCTTTACGTGCTTTCCGAGGCACGGAGTAAACTCGGTATGTTAAGATGGTCACCCATCCACAGACCAACCTTGGCAAGCGTTGCTTAACCTTGAAGATCGAACCGTGCGGCTGTTATTATCTAGCCACGAGCTCCTCAAGATGGTCGGAAGCTATCTATCTGTAATATAATAGGTCAAACCTATGAAATTGCCGTTTTGTATGATAAAATTTAAACGAATTTTTTTCATGTATTTTTTATTTGTATTAATCGAAGTAATCACCCATGCAATCAATGCATCTTTGCCAACGCAGTGGCAGTTTATTGATGCCCTTCTTAAAGAAATCAGCTGGACGGGAGGCAACAAATTCTTCAAAGGCATTTTGTACTGCCTCTCGGGTATTGAATTTTTTCCCGCCAAGAAGTTATCCAAATTCTGGAAAAGTAGTAGTCTGTAGGCGCAAGGTCTGGTGAGTAGGGCGGATGACGGAGAGCTTCCAACCCCAGTTCTTGCAACTTGGAGACCGTCTGCTGTGCAGTATGAGGTCGCGCGTTGTCGTGCAGGAGCAGCGGAGACGAGCGATTGACCAATGCTGGTTGGAGATGTGCCAGCTTCTCCATCATTGTGTTCAGTTCTTCACAGTACACATCTGCAGTAATGCTCACCCCGTTTGGTAAGAAGCTGTGATGAATCACGCCGGCGCTAGACCACCAAACAGTGACCATCACTTTTCTAGGGGTAAGTTTTCGTTTAAGGCATTGTTTAGGTGCTGAACCAGGATCCAACCAACTTGCTAAGCGCTTGCGGTTATCAAACAGAATCCATTTTTCATCGCAGGTAACAATGCGGTTCAAAACTCCTTCATTTGTGTGTCTGTTGAGCAGTGCAAGGCACGTCTCGACGCGTACTTCGCGCTGGCGATCATTGAGTTCGTGGGGCACCCATTTGTCAAGCTTTTTTACATTGCCAATTTGACGCAAATGGACCAATATTGTTTTGACGCTAACGTCGAAAGCTGCTGCTAATTCAGCCGTAGATTGTGTATCATCAGCTTCCACAATCGCCTTTAATTCGTCATTGTCGACCAAAGTCTTCGGACGACCGCGAGGTTCATTTTTCAGGTCGAAATTTCCAGAACGGAAGCGAGCAAACCAATAACAGGTGGTGCATTGGTTTGTAGTATTAACTCCGTAAACGTCGTTGATGTTGCGTGCCGCTTGTGCCGCGTTGCTGCCACGACGGTATTCATATTCCATAATTACTCGAATTTTTAACGTATCCATGATGACGAAAAAGATTGAAATGCGATGAAAATGTAACACTAAACAAATGACTACTTTTGGAAAAAAAAACCATGTTTTTAAAATAAAATTAATTTGAAATTAAAATTCTTAGCCAAACAAAAATTATTTTGATTTGAAATGGCCAGTACTGCAGAACGGCAATTTCATAGGTAAAGACCTAATATTATACTTACTTAGTTGAATAAAATGTAACCCAAATAAACTCATATTTTATTAAAAATATGCAGGTGATAAATAAGAACTAAACTTATAATTCATAGCAGGACTTGTTTTATTGAACATTTTTTTAATATTTACATACAATTATATATTCTAACGAACGTTATTCTGACATAGAGTCTGTTTCAACTTCATCTTCCATTTCGTCATCATCTTCATCTTCCACTTCGCCACCGGAACTTGAATCAGAGTCTTGCAAATTTATTATCAATGAATCGATAACATTATCGAACCTACTATCGCGACTCCAGTAATCATTTTCATTTTTCTGGACATGATCGTCGCATCTCTGGCATTTTTCCGCCGTGAATTCCGAAAACAATTTATCCAATAAGATTATCTTTTCGTCTAGAGAAGTATTAATATAGTTTTGGGCTATGTTGTTTTTAATATCAGCCCAGACCAACTCAATTGGATTTAAATCTGGGTGGTACGGAGGTAAACGCAGAACAGTGTGTCCACTGGCTTTCAGGAGTTCGTCAATTCTATACACGGGTTCTTTTTGTGTATTTTTTATAAGAAGTAGCAGTTGAGCCTTTGTCATGGTTCCTGAAAATTCTACATTATGGCGTAGCAACCAGTTCTGCATTTCATTTTTGAGGCTTGATATAGTTGGTTTCTTCTCAACCTGAACGCTGTGGTAAGACGCGTTGTCCATTACAACCACAGAATTCGGCAGCAACTTATCTTTTAACTTTTCATCTACCCACTTATAAAAAGTAGGTCCGCTCATATCTCCATGATAGTCACCGGTTCTAGCATCTGATTTGAATATAGTCAATGCATCATCCACTAAGCCATTTCGACACCCAGCGTGGAGAATTACCATAGCCGTCCTTTCACAATATCAGTATGAATTCCGGGTTCTGACGATGATTGCCAACATTTGCTGGCATGGTGACTGGCGTTGATGTATGTTTCATCAAGAAAATATATGTTGCGGTTTTGCGTTCTGTAATTTTTGATTTGTGTAAGATATTTTTTCCGCCATACTGTAATATTAGGCTGCTCTATAAGGAGGTCTCTTTGATTTGCATTTTTTGAAACAGTAGCCCATTTTGTATAAAAGCTGTCTTAAATATTCCCGTCCACAATTCAATATGCCATCCTGTCTCAAACTTGATAGTAACTTACGGACACTTGGTATTTTTTTTTCAACTTCGTAAAACTGATGAATTTTTCTTCTGATTATTCCAAGGTCAAAATCATCCACAATGTGTTTTTTCTTTAGAACTTTTGGTTTTTTTGTCGATCGAAATTTTAATTGGCTTGAATTTTCAATTGATAAATAACCCACAGAAATCACATTAGGCACGGTTCTTTTGCTGTACCCCGTAGCCTCCGCAACGATTTTGGCAATATTCACATCATTTTTAAATTCAAAGCTTTCTTTGTCTGCTTTTCTTTTCTTAAAATATTCAGCCACCTTAAAAATGTCAGTCTTCATATCACGAGATAACGCACGACCCATCTTTGAATATTTATCTGTGCGTCTGACAGAGACAGTCCGATACAGATAACACTACCTGCCACCACGAGCGTTGACGGCGCACTGACAGAGCGCAGCAGCCGATTCTCTCCCCCGTCTCGCTGCGCGCATATCTCAGGGAGTGCACAGCACTAATGGCCACACTATAACAGAAATGTCACGGTTGTATTATGCCGCTTCACGTAAAATACTGGTATTCTGTTGAATCCGGTTTGACTGGAAGCCGACCCCAATATAGTTGGGAAAAGGCTAGGCAGATGATGATGATGACACAATCACAATCTTTCACTCTATTTGATGTATTAACACCAACTGACTAACAGAAATGTCACGGTTGTATTATATTAAAAAAGAAGCCGCTAAATCTCTGACTGCTAAGATACAGGTCTGCGTACCTAGTTTAGGAGCCTGGAAAGATGACAAGAATTGCAGACTTACAACCCTCTGTTTCCATGTACCTAGTGTGTTGTTTTTTTTAAATAATAGTAGTGTATGTCCAAAACCATTGTATTTGCGCCTGTAGAATTAACATAAACAAGTTGCTCTTTATTTGTATGTATTTGTGACAGAACTAGTTTCAAGAAATTACTTATATTTTTCAAGTAATCGCGCTTTTTTGAAAACCCAAAAGAATATCGCAGCGCCTAAATGAGAAAACATATAAGCTTGCTAAAAACGGTCCGCCTTGACGCTTATAATAGCCATAAAAAGTTTCAAAAGTGTACATGCATGCGTTTTTTAATAATACTTCTTCTCCATAGAGATCTACGCTTTGGAACGTGCAAATAGCTTCCATGTTTTTGACTGACCGACCTTGACGTTTCAAAAGTGCCTGTGAATGGTTTATTTGAAATAAAATGCTTTGAATCTTGAATCTGAAACTCTAAGTAAGAAAAATCGCGGTTTGCGTGAACTACCCAACGTTTAGTCTATTAATAAGTTATTTACACGTTACCCTTTATAGAAGGAGGACTTATAGGAGATGAAGTTCGTAGAGTACCAACTAAACCCGCACGAACGAAGTCGCGATTTCTGGAAAAATAATTATCGACACGTCACAATTATTCGCAAGTCAAGTGTTGTGATTGGACACAATAATTATTATGCGATAATTTTCGAACGAGAAACTGGTCCTAAGTTGGCCAGTACGTGCCTAATGCTTAAAAAGGTTTTAGGTCAAGATAACTTTGAGATTACTTAACCATTTTATTGTATCGATTTTTTTTCTTTAACGTGTCGTTGTTGGAAGCACCAAGTTTTCACATATTGATCAAGATTAATTACTTCCAGATTGATATATCTACATTATTACAATTGGCTAAATTATTTTTAACGTAAGCCCAAAACTAGGCTTCACGGACTAAGGTCCGGACTCCACCAAAGCGGAGACGTGTTTAAGGCCTCTGCCTCGAGTTTTGCGGGGCGGCGGTGGCGGCGGTGCGGATGCGGTGAGGGCAACGTAGACCCGTTCTCGAAACCAGCGGGCAGATTGCGCGGCACTATAGCGGCGTGGTGTTGTGTTCGTGGTTGTGTCGTCGAGTTATTTGTTTTTATTCGCGAACGAAATTTCTGAACAACGGCGACAAAATTCAAATTTATTCCACGCGGTCGGTCACCGCTTGACTGGAGTGCACCGCTCGTTGCCCGCCCTCACGCCATTTGATATTACACATTAGATCCTGCCGTTGCCGCGCCGCAGCTGCCGCCGCCGCCGCCCCGCTGCCCGCAAAACTCGAGGCAGAGGTCTTAAACAACCAATAGAATTTCCTTATTCACAAATCTCGTCTCCATTCAGCTTTAGTGGATATCACTGAGCGGTGATCGGCCGTCCCCGTCAAACCTGGCGACGCACCGTGTTGCACAGAAGCGACGAGCATAGGAATGACGTAGAGCAAGGTGAAGCGCGCCTAATGCTCAAGACCGTTTGCGATGGAAGTCTACTGTGGACGCCCTCTGCCCCAGCTGGGGGACATAGGATCTTAAATAAGTAAGTACTGAGCGGAGATGTATATTTGCATGGCGCGATGGAAGCGGAGAAGTGAGCTGTTCCTCTCTGAAATTGAGCTGGGCCGCGGTGCAAGGCGGAGATGTGAGCTGAGCCTCGTAAGCTGACGATGGCGCGCAGCGGAGACCAGATGTGTGCAGCGTGCAGTGTAGTCAGCACTCAGCGCACATCTCTACTCTAGCCAGTACGCATCTCCGCACAGTTAGCTGAAAAATATCTCTTCTCGTCTCTGCTTCGAACATCTCCACACATGTCCGCTTGGGTGTAGTCCGGGCCTTAATACCTTCTGTATCCATGAAGCTGTTGGCTTGAACCATGTCTATGAGGAATAGCTCCTTATGAGTCGCGGGACCCATCCTCACACGCATTCGGCTTCGCGCCCGCGGCTACGCTCCCATCAAATGGCTTCCAACCTACCTACCCCGTAAATTTCGTATTTTTTCTTACATTCCTGAAAATAACAAACACAAAAAAAAAAAATTGGCGAAATCGGTCCAGCCGTTCATGCGGGATGCCGTGGCCAAGGGAAATACGGATTCATGATTTTTTTTATATACCTACCTACTAGCTGACCCACGCGGCTTCGCTCCCGTCAACTGGCTACCCTACCTACCCTACCTACCCTACCTACCCTACCTACCCTACCTACCCTACCTACCCTACCTACCCTACCTACCCTACCTACCCTACCTACCCTACCTACCCTACCTACCCTACCTACCCTACCTACCCTACCTACCCTACCTACCCTACCTACCCTACCTACCCTACCTACCCTACCTACCCTACCTACCCTACCTACCCTACCTACCCTACCTACCCTACCTACCCTACCTACCCTACCTACCCTACCTACCCTACCTACCCTACCTACCCTACCTACCCTACCTACCCTACCTACCCTACCTACCCTACCTACCCTACCTACCCTACCTACCCTACCTACCCTACCTACCCTACCTACCCTACCTACCCTACCTACCCTACCTACCCTACCTACCCTACCTACCCTACCTACCCTACCTACCCTACCTACCCTACCTACCCTACCCTTTTTTTTTTGTTTTTAAACTTTCCTAGTATTCTGGCGAAACTAACAAAAAAGAATTATTTAAATCGGCCCCGTCGTTCTCGAGTTTTAGCGAGACTAACGAACAGCAATTCATTTTTATATAAAGAAAAGATAGATTAGGCTCAACCTTAATATTTTGGCGATTGGCTGTTGAGGATGAATTCAATCAAACATAGTAATTAACGTGCGTTGGACCATTTACATCCGTTTTGTGTAGTCACAGCATCAAACCCAAAAAGTTAGTCCTGGTGGATTTAGAACAATAGTGACCAGTCATTGTTACAGCTCTCTCGTCATGGACCGGAGCACAATCATTGTACGATCAATTTTTTATTGTGTAGACAATACTGACATATTTATACTTACCTACACACCTACTATAAACTGAATGCAAAGTGACAAAACATCAGTTCCAACTCGTCGCTACGCGCAATGCAACATTTATCTGAGCCCTTTTGCGATAAAATCCCCTTTTTGAGTGCGAGAACCACACAGATTTACAATAAAGCTTGCAAATGGTGCGTTTCGGATATTTTACCATGTTGTCAAGTGCGAGAATGTGCAATTTACTATGGATAAGTATCTGGTGTACGTTAATTTTAAGTACTGTTTTAACTCAAGACCCAGTGGCTAATTTACCACAAGGACGAATTGTAGGGGTAAGTAGTTATTTTGTATTAAATAAATTAGTATTAACTGACTTAAAAATAACAGAAGCGTCTCAAATTGTAGAATACTTTGAGTATTTTCTAAGGATTTTTTTTTACATACCTACGGCGGCTACGGCTATAATTTTATTTTACCAAATTCCAAACCTTTTCATATTTAATTGGTCTTTATCATATATAGAATCCCTAGATAGACTGCATTAAACCATAACTTGCGAGCACGTTGCGTCTCCTGTTTACAAAAGCAAAGTTTCATCTGCCTGAAAGAGAAAAGTAGATATACTAAGGCCCGTATTACAGAACCTTACTCAAGTACTACTTAAACTGTGTTCTGAAAACGATTACTGCTTAAGCGAAGAATCTCGACTTAAGCATTCAGTTTATTTTAGAACTATCCTCAAACTCAAATCAAACGAAACTACGCTTGAGTACAGATTTTGATCTCTGATTACGTGAGTAAGCAATCATTATGGTCACCCTGAACAATAGTTTGTTTTCTATTGCAATTCTTTTTTTTTCGCACGACCAAAACCGGAGTAGGCGGACGACACGACTTTACTGACACTGACAGCCACCCTTAACCCTCCAGAGTAGGTACATATTGTGTTCTGTGGACAGAAAAACTGTGAAATGGAGTGTTTTTGGCGGGATTATTTCGAGTGAAGTTCAGTGGCTGTTTTAATTATTCGCAAATTGATTCCTAGTGGTTTTGTTTTGTTGGTATTAACTACCTCAGCAAAGTTTACGAGAAGGCTGACTCGACACATTTGCTGCCAAATACTGCAAAAAAATTAGAATGTGTTGCACCCGCATTCTAATAAAACTCAAAAAAGATATAAATTAAAATAAAGAGCTCCCAGGAAAAATTAAATGTTTCACGATATCTTGTGAAAACCTGTACTTCTTCTTAGAGTTTTCACAATTATAAGGGTCCTGCCTGCGTATCTCTTAAATATCTCAGAGGAACATTTAAGTTCGATTTGTCTCATTATAAAAAAAAAATATAATAGGTAATCTATTTCTGCAAATATATCCGTTTTGATTAGGTACTCGATTTACTCCAAATCGACAACAATTTTCATGAGAATCTATGCTCAAGCGGGGTCTCGACTACACTTGCGAAAACGAAGATCAAATCTCGCCTCAAGCAGTGATTCTGAGCTGATTGTGCTTTTAAAATAAGGACACATTGAGTAGAGCTCAGTCAAGCCTCAAGCACATTTTAATCAATTTTTTTTCAATGTCATTTTAAAGTGACATTGCTCAGGTGATTATTGATTTTAGTTTTTCTGCTCAAGTCAAGTTCTAAAATTAAAACTCCAACTGAGACTAGTTTTAAGTAATGCTTGAGTCTTGATTGTAGTTCTGTAATACGGGCCTTAGTGTCTATAGTGCGTCGAAAACTATCGAATTTCGCCAATTCGACTATACATTCTACTTATTGATATATCAATGCACACTGATGTGTATTTTTTGTTGACTATCGTAAAATGCCAGTCGCCACCTGTACCTAACACCAAAAAATTGTATTTCATTTTGAAATCATACTGTAATTCCATTATAATAATGATTGGTAATATCAAAATTTGGTTTTTTTACCGTCTTTATGTTTGTTTGCTTGTAAAATCTCTTGTGTTTGTGTTATAAACTTGAAAATATTAGATTGTAGGCAGATGGTTATTTATTTCTTTTTAAAAAGCGTTCCTCTCTCTGGAGCCCTGACCGCCGGTAGCTTGGACCCTGTTCCCGATACCGGTGTTTATTTTTATATTTTTAAATGTTTACTTTTTTATTTTTAGAAATATTTAAAAATGTACTAATAAGTAAAGAAAATGAATAAACGAAACAATATATATACCAATATTATACAGAGGTAAAAGTTTGTTCTACTGAACCGATTTTGAATATTTTTTTACCAATAGAAAGCCTCGTTATTTGTAAGTCATTCTAATATATACAATTCATCCATTACTGATTGACTGACAGACAACGCACAGCCGAAACCACTGGTTGTAAAAAGCTAAAATTTGGCATGTAGCTTACTTGGGGAATGCAGAGGAGCAATAAGCCTGGATTTTGCAAAATTTCTACGGGAACGGGAAAAAACGGAACTCGGAACTCATACAAGATGAAAGACGCGATTTGGAATTCCGATTATGTGATTTTTCCATTGTTCATACTCTTTGCATTTTACCTTGCTGAATCCACCTGTGGTGACCTTTTAAAAGGACTGTCGTAATGTGTATGGTGGACTTAAAATGACGGAATCGTAGTAAAGACACAAAGTACTATAGAATTAGTATTTAATCAGATTAAATAGTATAAAACACAAAATTACGGTTATATTATAACAATACACACACATACACATACGCTTGTTATTGAGTTTGACTATGATTTGCCATAAAACAGTTCTTGGGCTGTAAATAAATTTTACTTAAAAAAAAAAGTTTTTCCACTTTGCAAACAGCGCACTATATTGAACCAAGAGGTCAACCTCATCATATCAAGATGATTCTCTATGAGACCTAGGTGTAGGACAGGATCCTCTCTTATCGCTCTTTTTGTAGGTTTCAAGCAAACTCTTTGCCAATGATCTGCGATACAGCTTTTCTCCATTTAAAAGCTTCCTCTTTAACAGCAATTTCTGAAATTAAGAAAAATGGATGTCAGTTTGGTTTATGAAGATCCTATGCAATTTTAGCATTTTCTATAACATAAAAAGATAAAAAGTATCCTTTAACACTGCTATAAAATTTATAAAACTTCTTAATCGAAAAAAAAAACTGAAAAGACTGATTGAATGATGATTTTGGGTTAATATACTTACTGGTTGGCAAGATGCTGGCTGTTTTGGAAATATTGTTGGCACTGCGTGCGAATGTACGTAACATACTCTACGTTTATATTCTTCACGAAAGCATTAAAGCATATTCTTCAAAGTGTTCGGAACATATCCTTGTATACTGTGGACCTAGGCCTCCAATTATGACGATACTTGGAGGCCTAACGTGCTCTCCGAGGCACGGAGGAAACTCGGTTGCTAAGATGGTCACCCATCCACAGACCAACCTTGGTTGCTTAACCTTTAAGATCGACCCGTGCGGCTGTTATTATTTAGCCACAACTTTAAAAACTTTAAAAATTCACCTGTATAACAACATAATGTCTTAAATAGACTAAACATAGATTCAAATTACAGATAAAAGCTTATACTGAAGGTTCCGCAGTGGAAATTTACTACGGAGTGCCATATGCGACGCCGCCAAAAGGCCGATACAGATTTTCGGTAGGTACCTATGTTTTGTTAACTATTCGATGGTAGCTTATAAAGGATCTGTACGTCCGTCATAGCTATTTTTCTCAGGAACCACCTACTTATGCCAGACTTCTTACTCCTCCGCTGCTCATTTCCGATCATTTTCGTTCCGGGATACAAAACAGTTAAATTTTTTAAGTATCCGGGTCTCATCGACCTTCATTTTAATTAAAAAAAGTACGAACTGCATTTACAGAATTTTAAACAATCGCCTGTCTGAACCGGGAATCAAACCCGCTAAATGTGAAAAAGGCGATCGAACTGAAAATGCAGTTTGTTCGGTAACTTAAATCTCTGTAGGTACCCAGGTACCAGTGATCGAAGATACGAGTATGCAACTAGGATATAAAATTCTAGAATATTTGAGTACATAATTCAAAATATTCGTTTTCAAAATTACATAGTAGGAATTACTCAACGATAGTATTCCTTTCAAGACAAATGCAGTAGTTCTAGAAAGCAGCTGTGCCAGACGGACGAGCAGGCAGACGGAAGCATTACTATAATTATATTTGTTGCAGGCTCCAGAACGACACACGGGTTGGAGGCGGTCGTTATTCGCCCATCGGATACCTCCACACTGTCCTCACGTTGGAGATAGTGATAACGACAATTACAGTGAAGATTGTCTATATTTAAACATATGGACACCTCGGGTAAGGCTTTAATTGTGTCTCTTAACTTCAAGCTCAGATAAATCCAATTCTGAGAATGTTTAAGGTTTTGGTGGCCCTACCTTGATGCTATTCCACCAATTTGCACTAAGCGTTTCCAAACGTCTTTTATAATGCGCACAGCAAGGGAGTGGAACTCTCTGCCTGTAGAGGCGGCGTAAGGCGTGGGAGGTTTGGGCCACTGCTCACGGCCTCGCGCTGGGCAAAGGGCCTCGCGCCTTACAGACGAAAATTAATTAAAAAAAGTATAGAAAATCTAAAAGTACACGCTACAAGGTTTATCTTATACTAAATACATTTGAATTAACTATCAAATTAAAGATATTCCACGCTTCGGCGCACGAAATGAATGTGGATGAAATAATCGATATTTCTGATAGATCGTTTATCTTATGTTATAAAATTTATTAATTAAACGCTTCTCATCTTTATCATTTCTGATCATTCGTTTATATTTTAGTCTGGCAACATTAGTTGGTGCTAAGCTGTTATCGCGGGAAGTCCCCGGTCAAACGGGTCATAGTTCGGGACTTCCCCTTAAAAAAAGCCTATCAAAGTACCTATCGCATGCAGACGCAGTCTTGCTTCATGTTCCTTTAAAATAAATAATAGTGAAATTAATAATATTTGCCTGTAAGTACTGCTTCCGCTTAAAGGAGCTTTTTATTTAACAAATACTATGGATCAAGAAAGACTTTCAGCTGTGGCAGTTTTATCCATTGAAGCGGATATACCTAGCATCTAAGATAAATTAGGAACCAATCATTAAGAAGTTCAGTACCTAAAACCAAAGTAGAAAAAACTTTTTTACAAAAAAATAAAACCGACTTCAAAAAACAAACCACTACAAAATAAAAATAACTTTCTTTCGGAAGTCGGTGTTTTTGGTTGTTTCGTTTTTGAACACCGACTTCCGAAATTAAAGGTACCACTAAAAAGTGAAACCACGAACACAGCGTGCCGGCGTGATGTTATGTTATGAACTGGTGTAAACAATCAACAGACATGCGATTTCAGAAATCCCGATCCATTTGCTATCATTTATTGAAGAGTTCCGTTTCCTACCTCCGAAGTTCTACATCAGATCTGCACCAAATTTAAATGTGGACCAGTCCGAGAAAATACTCTTCCAAACAAAAAAAGAATCGTCCAAATCGGTTTAGAATTGGCGAAAATATCGCTGAACAATCATTTTTCATGGGATCCCATCATCAGATCCTGACTTATACCTTCCATCATCAGCTCAGCAACATGAGATGATGATTACCAGGCACAAATATCTGGATTGCGTTAGAAAGTTAATAAAAACATTGTATGTGCTTATAAAATTTGAGGGTTTCCCTCTATTTTCATGGGATCCCATCATCAGATTCTAACTTGGTGGCACGATGTGTTTGAGGTTGCTCTTTTTGGTGGTACCTGCGTTCCACTAAAAAGTGAAAAATAAAAAAACTTTTTTACAAAAAAATAAAACCGACTTCCAAAAACAAAACACTACAAAGTAAAGATAACTTTAATTTCGGAAGTCGGTGTTCAAAAACGAAACAACCAAAAACACCGACTTTCGAAATTAAAGTTATTTTTACCAAGCTAGAATCTGATGATGGGATCCACAGAACAGAAAAAACAGGTGGAAATGCTATGCGACGAAATTTGTATCGGAACCTGTGTCGCCACACTCACACAACTATACCGATAATCATATAATTCACCACAAATCAAGGATACGATTGATTGGTCGTTTCAATTTTGGTCAAAACAAGAATAAGTCAAAGAACCTACATTTAAAATAATATGTTGCAAGGATATGTTGAAAATGTCATCTAGGTACGCAAAAGTAGTGTTGCAGTAAACAGCACGTAGAGTTTCAATAGAATAGAATGGAGTAGAATAGAAAGCCAGCTTGAGCTAATAATACGAGTTATGTGGTTACAACACTTACAACTGAGTCTGCAGCCTACTGATCCAGGCGGAGTGGCGGACTCTACCAGTTAATGTTTGTTCTAGGTAGCGTTCCGATGGTAAAACTGTTCCTGTTCTGGTCATATTATTTAGCGAATCTTGGATAAGAGGAGGTGTATCTCTGCCGTGCCAAGAACTAGCGGCCGAAGGAGTAGTGGTTGTCACAGTGAATTATCGTTTACACTTGCTTGCCTTTTTCACACTACGTTCTTTATCGGCTCGCGGTAATCTTGCGCTGTTGGACCAGTACCTAGCACTCCTGTGGGTGCGCGACAATATTGCCGCATTTGGTGGGGACCCTACTGCAATAACGTTGCTTGGTCATTCCGCTGGTGCTGACAGTGTACTGCATCATATGACATCGCCTCGATCTATTGGTAAGAAAAGTTGCTACAGTGTCATAGGGTGCTTTCACATAGAAAGTTGGTAGTCACTTTCATAACTAGCTGGTGACATGGGCAGCAGTTTACAAACCTTTTGTACAAACTGTTAAATCGAGTGAATCGTCGACAAGCGCTGACTCGCTCGGCTATGATCGCGGCTCGGTTCTTGCTGTTTTGCGCTGGCACCAGCTGCCAACTTTCTGCGTAAATACACCCATATGCAATAGGTAAATCTGAGTTCACTAATAAGTTCTTCAAGTTTCCTCACATGCATCCTAATACATGTTAGCTTTCAATTATTTAATGTTTTCATCGACAGGCTTATTTCAAAGGGCACTTATAATGTCACCTTGTGATATCTGGAAGGCATTAGATGAACAAAAGGTTGTAGAAGCCTCTGAAGTGGAACGGATATCTCGTGAAATTGCAAGTTCGCTCGGTTGTAACGGTAACACAGATCATGAAATCCTACATTGTATGCGAGAGCGCCCATTGACGGATATTATGTCATTATATTCGGTAATAATATACGAGTACCTACACATGGTGATGTGAAATTTAAACAAAGAATTTTGAACTATAACGTAAATGTTTTTTTGCAGAACAACACCTGGAACGGAGCTATGCAACCGATATCTGATGTATTTTTACCAAATTCTGAACAGTTTTTACCAAATTCATTGCTGGTAGCTTTGTCAACATCTACGCAACAAACTAATATCCAAATAGACGTAGTTCTCGGAGCTACCGACCTTGAAGCTTTAAACTACAACGGTAGGGAACTTTAAAATTCTATTAAACATTATATTATAATAATTTTGGTTGTGTTTAGGGATGATTTATGTTAGACCGAGCCGTTTCCGGGCCGGAACGGAGCCCGTTCGTACTGCACGTTTATATTACACCGAGATTCCGAGAATGGACGTGGAGGAGATGAGGCGGGACCGTGCAACAACCGTGGCCCGGACGAGACACGGATCATGCTCGGTGTAATATAAATTGTTTCATCCAAAATATATGTAACGTTTCAAATCCGTGCCCCGTCCGCACCACATACACGGTACGACCGCTCCGGGCACGGCCCGCCGCGGTTTAATATAAATCATCCCTAAGGACAAGCAACGGAACCCTATTATAATACTAAGTCTCGACAGCGTAGGTAGGCTAAGTAATAGAGTTCCGTTGCGCTGGCCTTACGTAGTACGGAGTTTCAATAGAATAGAATAGAAAGCCAGCTTGACCTTGAAATACGGATAGGGTTACCACTGAACGTGCAGCCTACTGATCCAGGCGGACTTTATGTTTGTTCTAGGTAACGTTCCGATGGTAAAACTGTTCCTCTTCTCGTCATATTATTTAGCGGTTCTTGGATAAGAGGTCTAGCGGCCGAAGGAGTAGTGGTTGTCACGGTGAATTATCGTTTAGTGAATTCGTTTGCTAATATTGAAGTAGATTATAATGATTTTGGGTCTTTTTAGGATTTCGTAGTGGTCTAAGATCCGGTCTAAGAAATACATACCCTCACATGTTATTTAATTCTAATATAGAATAAATGCTAGATACTGTTTAAATTGATACGTTGGAAGTGGGTTGCCTAGCTAAATCATGTGCCAATGATATTAAACAATAAAACATTTGTTATTTATAAAAATCGAGCATCAGCTGATAGAATATACCCCAAGGAATGCCTACTTCCCCTCTGTGCACGCATGGGGTTGCCAGGTATAATAAACAGGTGAGTAAATGTCGTTGATTTACCCTCATAAGTTATTTAATCGAAATACATATCAAATGAAAGCATGTTTCATCTAATCGTATTAGGTTGCTTTATCGAAAGCGTGCTAAATCTACGAGTATGTTTGCCTAATTCTTAGATGTTAAATTTTCTGCGCGAGCGTTGAAAGTTTTTCACCCGCAATTCCATTTAACAGATAGAAATGAAGCGAGGCAGGTGTGCACCCGGCAGCTACTTAGTAAAAGAGGGTTGGAAACGCTCCTTATTTATTCTGTTTTAGAGAAAGGAAAAGCTTTCAGTCACACGTTATCAGTGAAAATACATTATTATGAAATAATAGTTATTATTTTCCGTTAAAAATGCGTCTTTGAAAAGAAGATTTTTTCGATCATCAACATCCCACCCACACGCACAGAACGTTTTTGAGAACATATTCATAGTGCTCCGTAGTGGGATTCCCTCCCCGAGTCTGCGTTTCCTATAGCTACAACCTAGGAGTCTAAAAAAAATTCGTGTTCATTATTTGTATGGACTAACAAAGCACCGCTGCAGCCGCGCTGCTGCCGTGCGGCCCTATGTAATCTGCGCTTACATGATCGGAAAAATCTCCTTTTCAAAGACGTGCATTCTTAACGGAAACTGAACGTGTGAATGAAAGCACTTTTCCTTTTTTTTTTCTTTCTATAACATAGAATAAGGAGCGTTCCCTACCCTCTTTTACTAAGTAGCTGCCGGATGCACACCTGGCTCGCTATTTTGTTAAATGGAGTTGCGGGCGCAAAGCTTCGCCACTTTCAACGGTCGCGCAGAAAATTTAACATCTTTGGATTTAGCACGCGTTTTGATAAGGCAACCTAATACGGTTGGATTGTGAATAAAACAAGCTTTCATTTGATATGTATTTCGATTAAGTAACTTATGATATATTACCAACATTTACCTACTTGGCAAACCCATAAGTGCACAGAAGGGAAGTAGGCAACCTATATTTTTTCAATTCCCAATTCTCAATTCTTTATTGCGTACCATAATGTTTACATAGATGTTAGGGTTATTTTATTTTAGTCACAATTATGGACCCTGTCGGGCACAGCATACATTAAAACTAGGAGAGAGGAGGAAGGATACAGAGTGTTTGTTACAATATTTAATTACAATTATTTAAAAATACCCACCGAAATTATTTCTATTTAATTTATTACGCAATTATTTATTATGTCATTAATATTTTGAGTATTTATTAATATAATTAGATATGTAATTAATTACAATTTATCATTTAAGTATTCGTTTATACTATAGTAGCATTTACTTATAAGGAAAAATTTAAATTTATTGATAAAAATATTATATTTATTTGAACATTTTATTATTTCGGTTAACTTATTATAGATTTTTATGGACATGACGTAGGCACTATTCGAGTGCATCTTTAATCTCGATGTTGGTAAGTTCAATCTATTTTTATGTCTTAAAGTTATTTTACTTTGTCCTCTCTTTTTGTAAAGAATTCTGGGTACTTACGCACAAACTTACATACTTCGAATATATAGAGGCAAGGTAGGGGTAAAATTTTTAGTTCCAGAAAATGAGGTTTACAGCTATCGGTGGCTTCAATGTTTACCAAGATTCGAATTAATTTTTTTTGTAGGGTAAATAAGGTGGGCGCATCAGTGCCAGGATTACACCGTATTTCAGCCATGCGTAGGCGTACGCGTAATACGTCATTAGTGCAGTTTTAAGGTCGGTGGTTTTTTTGATCTCGCGGAGGGCGTATGAAAATTTTGATAATTTTGCGCTTACTGTTTGAATATGGGACTTCCAATTTATTTGTGAATCAATATTTAGGCCTAGTAGGGTGAATTTATCTACGACTTCTAATTTATTATTTTTATAGCTAAAGTTTATATTTATTGGTGTTTTTTGGCGGGGGTAAAATGAGATTATTTTAGTTTTTTTGAAGTTGATTTCCAGATTATGTTTAGTCATCCAATTTATTGTGTCATTTAATATAGAATTTAATTTATCATTTAAATTGCTGTTGTTTTCACATGATGTCAGTATAGATATGCATCAGCAAACAGGACACATTGCTCATGTATATTATTAGGAAGGTCATTTATGTAGACTAGAAATAAGAAACATCCTATGACGCTTCCTTGCGGGATTGAGGCGGTGATTTATTTGCTGTGAGATCTGATTAACTATTTCATTTTTACTATTGTTATAATATTCAATTTCTACTATTTGTTCTCTATGCTTCAGATAAGATACTAACCAGTCATAGCATTTACCGCGAAGTCCTATACTATATAGTTTATTTAATAATATGTCAAATTGTACTTTATCATATGCTTTCGTCATATCCAGCAGGAGTCCAATCGCGTACTTTTTATTATTAATTATGTCAAGAGCTTTTTGGATATATTTATAAACGGCCAAAGTAGTGGAGCGGTTTTTTCGGAAACCGTTTTGACAGTCATTAAATATATGATATTTCTCGCAAAATGCATAGACTCGATTACCCATGGCTTTTTCAAATATTTTAGAAGCTGTCGGTAAGAGGGCAATGGGGCGGTAATTATTTGGGTCAGTTTTTGAGTTCTTTTTATGTATGGGTTTTATGAGGGATTTTTTTAAGAGATTGGGAAAAGCTCCTTCTTCAAATGATTGATTTAACAATAGATAAAATGGTAGTGTTAATTCATCTGCACATTGTCTTAATAAGGTAGAGGGAAGTTCATCAATACCGTGACTTTTTTTATTTTTCAAACTTTTTAGTAATGAATTCACCTCGTAGGGGTCAATTGGACTGAGGAAGATTGAGTTATTTGTAGGGCTCAGAACAGGAGATCCCTTCGGTTGGCCGGTTGAGTTGTTCGTAGCATCTCCGATAGAAGCAAAAAAGTCATTGAATATGTTTGCTACCTCTCTAGGCTCAGAAGTCATACCGTTATTCTTAAGTAGGGTGATGTTAGATTTCTCATTAGTTATTTTTTTATTCGTGCGTTCATTTACTATGCTCCACATTGTCTTAACTTTATTATTAGATTTAGTCATTTTGTTTTTATAATGTAGCTTTTTTGCTGTAGTTACTGTCTTTTTTAGAATTTTCTCGTATTTTTTGTAATAATTTGTCAATATTGGATTGTTTGTTTTTGTGGTTAGTAGTTTTAATAATCTTTTATTTTTACATGAGTTCTTAATGCCTACGGTGAGCCAGTATTTTTTAAATTTTGGTTTTAACTTTAATTTTTTTAATGGTATACATTGATTAAGTATATTATTGAGTGTATCATTAAAAGCTTCGTAATTACTGTTCATGTCTTTTTCATTGGTTATGATATCTTTCCAATTTATTTCTTTTAATTTAGACTTAAGTTTTGATATGTTTGTGTGATTATAAAATCTTTTCTTTGCAGACCAGGTTATTCTTCTTGTCTGTTTCGGCAAGTTTAAATGTAGAATTGTACTATTATGGTCTGAGAATCCTAGCTCTTCTACAGTTGTGTACATATCATTGAATTGAAAATTTGTAAATATTAAATCTAAGCATGTAGTTGCGTTAGACGTTACACGTTTTGGACTTTTAATATGTTGGGTAAATTTGTATTCTTGCATTAAATTTATAAATTGGTTTGATTTAAGGTTATCTGATAAGATATTAATGTTAAAGTCACCGCCTATAACTATGTTAAGCTTTGAATATTTTTTATTTATATATTTTAAAATTAGTTTTAGTTGCTGATAAAAAACTTCTTCCTCTCTTCTATTCCAATACATAGTTATTATCAATAAGTTTTCTTTAGGCAATTCAGTAGCACATAACTCTAGTACATATTCTATAGATTTATCTGTTATATCTGTTATATCACTCCTATGTATACAGTCTATAACCCTATCAGCTGATGCTCGATTTTTATAAATAACAAATGTTTTATTGTTTAATATCATTGGCACATAATTTAGCTAGGCAACCCACTTCCAACGTATCAATCTAAACATTATCTAGCATTTCTATATTAGAATTAAATAATATGTGAGGGTATATGTATATTTCTCACTAGTTGACCGGCTCATTTTCGTCTGCTCCGCTCCTATTGGTCTTAGTGTGATGATATATAGCTTATAGCCTTCCTCGATAAATGGCCTAAAATTCTGTCAGTCTTAGAACACTGACAAAATTTTTCAAATCGGTCCTGTAGTTCCTGAGATTAGCGCGATCAAGCAAACAAACAAGCAAACAAACTCTTCAGCTTTATATATTAGTATAGATACCGGATCTTCTACCATAGCCAAAGGGTAAGCAACGGAACCCTATTACTAAGCCTCTGCGGTCCGTCTGTTCGTTTGTCTGTCAACAGGCTGTATCTCCAGAACCAGCTAGAGGACACTTCAACAAACTAAAAGGTTGAAGGCTGAAAGGTTGGTCATTAGATTAAATTCAAATATTAGTTCCCAGCTTGATTTAATAATTTAGGCCACTGACAAACCCGGCTTTAATTTGCTCGTGATCACTTATAGCCGCAACACACGCTCGGCAGCGAACCAAATCCGACCGTCTGTAGAGTAGTCCGGCGAAAATAATTATTATTTGTCGAGTCCGCCTCGGTCCGCTAGTCTACACAAGAGTGCCACAGATTGTGTACATATGTATTGCCGCTATAACAACAAAATAATAAAAACTAAGGTTACGGAACCCTTTGTGTGCGAGTTCGACTCGCATATGACAGGTTTTTGTATCAACGACATGATGACAGCCGTGTGCACTTGAAGGCATACGTGAAGCAAGTGTCCGATCCGATCGTCTGTAACGAGAACGGATTTGGTTAGCGGATTTGATCTGGCGTACCAAATCCGAGCGTGTGTTGCAGCTAAGAATGGATTCGAGTCTTAATATTCTCGGACGAAACCAGGATCTATGTACCTGCATGGGAAAACTTCATCAAAGGCCGTCACCTCCACTAGTTCTTTCCATCAGTTCGTGAGCGGCTGGGTAATACACATGGCTGAAGTTGTACACTGTGTTGCCCAATTTGTCACAGGCCATGGCAGCTGTAAGAGTAAATTATTTTCTGTTAAGCGTGTGTCTTCGCCTTTCTGTGAATGTTCTACATCTGACCTTGAAAACGTACAATCCGCAGATCATATATCTTATGGGAGTGTAGGTATTCTTTTTCCAGAAAAACACAAAATTAACTAAGAAATCACATTTTAATCTGTAATATTATCTTTTTTATATATTTATTTCATTAGGTATTTATCCTTTGATTTTTATAGGTACATTTTAATTTATCTGTGATTACTTTCAATATAATTATATAAAACGTCTTCAAACAAAGAGATAATAAAAAAAAAACAAATTTTACTATTAAAAAATACAACCGACTTCCAAAAACTAAACACTACAAGGTACAAAATAACTTCGGATGAAAGAAAAAAACTTTAGTTTCGGAAGTCGGTGTCGGTGGTTTTGGTTATTTTTTTCGTTTTTTGACACATTCAGTCAAAAAAGTATCGGGAATGGATGATTTGATGAAAAAACCACGCCAAAGTCGATCAAAAGTCAAAGTCATGTTGACTGTTTTCTTTGACTATCGCGGTGTTGTGCACTCTGAATTCTTACCGGAAGGTCTAACGATAAATAAAGAATAATATTTGAGCGTTATGCGGCGTTTAAGAGAGCAAATTCGACGAAAAAGGCCAGATTTGTGGAATGAAAATTCTTGGATTTTGCACCACGACAATGCGCCTTCGCACAAGGCTATCATTGTGAACGAAATTTTAACCAAACACTCAACAAATACCATCCAGCAACCACCATATTCACCAGATATGGCTCCTGCTGACTTTTTTCTTTTTCCTAAACTCAAATTACCACTTTGTGGCACCCGTTTTCAATCGATAGAAGACATAAAGGAGAATTCGCGGCGAGAACTAAACTCAATTCTGGAAGCAGCGTTTAAAAAATGTTTTGATGAATGGATTATTCGTTGGCGCAAGTGTATCGTTTCTAAAGGAGCACACTTTGAAGGTGATAAAATAAATTTGGATGAATAACAGACATTTTGTGTATTATTGATCTTTTTCCCGGTACTTTCTTGACAGAGTAGTATGTACAGGGTGTTATTGCCATAACTATTACTCATAAACTCCTTAAGCTTTAGTGCAGGTAATAGCCCACCACACACTCCCACCCAACCACTGCAACTCCTAAAAGCCAGAATCAATAGTGGCGACCACCAAAAAAACGCCAAGTCAATGAAGCTCGACGAGTCCCGGAGAAACGACTCAACAGTCTTGGATCTCGCAACGAAATTAATCAGAAAGTAACGACGGGAGGATTAAGGAAAAATATGATTTCCACTTCCCTTATCAAGCAGGAGAACGAGCACAGCTAGACTAATAGGCAGGAAGAGAGAAAAAAACTTTAATTTCGGAAGTCGGTGTCAAAAAAACGAAAAAAATAACCAAAAACACCGACACTGACTTCCGAAATTAAAGTTTTTTTCTTTCTTCCGAAGTTATTTTGTACCTTGTAGTGTTTTGTTTTTGGAAGTCGGTTGTATTTTTTGTAAAAATGTTTTTTATTTTTTACTTTTTAGTGGTACTAAGACTATTACTACTACACTATTACTACTACATCAGTCAAAAAAGTATCGGGAATGGATGATTTGTTTATGGTTCCAAATTCAAATTTTTGTTTTTTTGTAGTTGTTAAGGGCCTAAACTGCTCCCATGCGGTGAATGCTCCAGTATGATAGATAGAATACTCTTTATTCGACATCCAAAAAAAGAGGAGGTTCTCAATTCGGTGGGCATTTTTGCTTATTTCAATTTCTGCGTAGACGAAGACGTCGACTAAGTATCAGCACTTAAAAGTGAAAATAAAAAACGTTTTTACAAAAAAATATAACCGACGACAAACAAAAGACTACAAAGTATAAAAAAAATGGGTATAATTTAGACACCAAAAATAATATTTTTAAAACTCTAAGCCTGGGCACCAAAATGGATCAACGGTCAACAAATTCTATCCAACTCAACTGTGATTGCCATAAAATGTAGGCTTGGGGTTACAAACTGGATAAAATAGGTTATGTTAGGATAGAATTGTGACCAACCGCGCGCGAGCCGAGCGAGCGAAGCGAGCGGTGCCGCGGCAGCGGCCGGCGAGCGCTACTTCTCGAATATTATTTGGTGACCATTTATCTGTTTTGGTAACCGTTTAGAACTTTTTTGGTAGTAAAATAGGTACTTTTTTGGGCAGTGTTTAAACACAAGCCAAAAAAAATCTTAATTTCAAAAGTCGATATCAATAAGAAACAAAACCAAAAACACCGACTTCCGAAATTAAGGTTATATTATACTTTGCAGTCTTATTTTTCCGGTTCCGTTTTTTCCTTTTGAGGTCGTCAATCTGTCAAGACCCTTTATCTCGGGTATGCGTGGAGGTATCGAGTTGAAATTTAAAAAAAAAACATACATTCAGTCAAAAAAGTATCGGGAATGGATGATTTGTTTATGGTTCCAAATTAAAATTTTTGTTTTTTTTGTAGTTGTTAGATTGGCACAACTGTTTTCCATTTTGGCGCGGAGTTTGAGTTGCATCTGTTATTTATATTAAATACAGTGCTGGTTTTAGTAATATCATATATAGTGTGTATTGCGAATTTCATAATGGACAAAAATATCGAACAAAGAGTTTGTCTTAAATTTTGCATCGCCAATGGAATTTCGTGTTCGGAGTCACTGAAAATGTAACAGAAGGCTTACGGTGAATCGACTTTATCAAAAACTCGTGCTTATGAGTGGTTCAAAGCGTTCAAAAGCGGTCGAGATGTGATGGAAGATTTGCCTCGCTCTGGTAGGCCGTCAACGTCTGCAACTGAAGTTAACATCGCAAAAGTGAAGGAAATAGTGACTGAAAATCCCCATTCAACTCTGAGAGAGATAGTTTCCGAACTTTCTGTATCTCACGAGTCGATCCGTACCATTTTAACTAATCATTTGGGTATGAAACATGTTGCTGCTCGGCTAGTCCCAAAAGATCTGAATTTTCTCCAAAAACTCAATCGCATGAAAGTCGCTGAGGACATGCTAGAACGAGTCAGTTCGGACCCAACATTCATGAAACGCATTGTTACTGGTGACGAGACGTGGGTTTACGAGTTTGACATGCAAACTAGTCAACAAGCTTCGGAGTGGCGCCTTCCAACTGAACCGAAACCGAAAAAACCACGCCAAAGTCGATCAAAAGTCAAAGTCATGTTGACTGTTTTCTTTGACTATCGCGGTGTTGTGCACTCTGAATTCTTACCGGAAGGTCTAACGGTAAATAAAGAATATTATTTGAGCGTTATGCGGCGTTTAAGAGAGCAAATTCGACGAAAAAGGCCAGATTTGTGGAAAGAAAGTTCTTGGATTTTGCACCACGACAATGCGCCTTCGCACAAGGCTATCATTGTGAACGAAATTTTAACCAAACACTCAACAAATACCATCCAGCAACCACCATATTCACCAGATATGGCTCCTGCTGACTTTTTTCTTTTTCCTAAACTCAAATTACCACTTCGTGGCACCAGTTTTCAATCGATAGAAGACATAAAGGAGAATTCGCGGCGAGAACTGAACTCAATTCCGGAAGCAGCGTTTAAAAAATGTTTTGATGAATGCATTATTCGTTGGCGCAAGTGTATCGTTTCTAAAGGAGCATACTTTGAAGGTGATAAAATAAATTTGGATGAATAACAGACATTTTGTGTATTATTGATCTTTTCCCGGTACTTTCTTGACAGAGTAGTATATTACGATGTCGTCGTACGATATGTCATGTTTTACTTTATATTCCAGTTAATGAGTTTAACTTTATATTCCAGGTATCAAATACGAAGAATTAATGAAACAAGGCAAACTCTACGTGTCAGAGTACGCAAATTACAAAGTCATACCCGAAAGCCTTCAGCTATTGTCTCTGGACCGATCGGGAACATTACCTATGGTAAATTTATGTAGTTATTTTTCAATTCGCTTTTATGAAGTGGAGAATTATTGATATATTTTTTCCCTATAATAGAGATTACTAATAAATATGATTCACAGTTGACAGAAGCGGTTCGTTGGGAATATTTGGAAGATAAAGCAAGAAATGAAAGAGGGGTCCTTAGTCATATCGAGTCTCTTGGCCGAGTGGAATCGTCTGCAAAATGGAATGCGGGAATCGCTCTGATAGCAGCCCGCTTGGCAAGGAGAGTGGGCCGCTTGTATGTCTATAGATACTCACAACCCGCAGGAGTTGACTTAGAGGGACGCCAGTATAATTTTACAGGTTTACTTATAACAGCTAAGAGAACCCTGTGTTACAAGAATTCCAGCGGTACCCCTAGAATTCTCATTCTGTACTCTGTACCTAATCTACCTAACACAAGTTTCTCCTAGCCCATGAAATACTTATCTATTCTTTGGATGCAATGCCCTTCCGCTCTGGGCGGAGCGGAAGGCCAGGAATCGCCCTGCTCCTCCCGACAAACCGGGGCGTCTTCTTCTGTTGCGGCGGCTGGAGCGTGAGGATTTCTCAGACGCAGACAAGTGACTGCTTCCCATGCTTCCTCGCTCCGGACCATGAACCAGAGCCATACGCGAAAGGTCGCCGCCCTGCCGATCGCCTCCACGAGGACACGGCGGTGCTCCGTCCAAGCAGGGCAGACCTCCACCGCATGCTCCACCGTGTCCTCCGGGAGATTCGCACAGTAATGACACCGGGCGTGTCGTCCCGCCGGTACCTACTTACCTAGTCTGTCAAAGTTGCACGACACAAGCAACATGTTATTTTGTACTCCACGAAATAAAAAATGAAACGTAGGTAATATTATAAATGCGAATGTTTGTGAGGATGATGGATGTTTCTTTCACGTCAGAACGCCTGAAAGGATCTTTATGAAAATTCAAAATGTATGGTATGGATCATCCGAAATTACTTATGCTTATTCATTTTAAGTAGGTATTTTAAGTTCAGTTTTAAAAACCGGCCAAGTGCGAGACGGACTCTCACACGAAGGGTTCCGTACAATAAACCTTAATTTTTATTATTTGTTGTTATAGCGGCAATAGAAATACACAATCTGTAAAAATTTCAACTGTCTACCTATTACGGTTCTTGAGATACAGCCCGCTGACAGAGAGACGGACGGACGGACAGCGGAGGCTTAATAATAGGGTTCCGTTGGTTACCCTTTGGGTACGGAACCCTAAAAATAGAATATCAGCAAAACAATAAAAGATAACAGTTATAAGCTGAATTATGCAACCTCCTTGGAAGCGCTCTTGCTCAATACGTTTGTGAGTCGAGACGAAAGATGTATCTAAGTAGTTCTAATTTTAAATTTGCAAATTCGAGCCATTTTTATACCGTAAAAACAATAATTTTGTCTCACAGTTACTGTCGCAAATGTGTCGAAAAATGTTGTATGATATACGTGCGGATATTGGTATTTACAAACTCGTGACTGTGGTAAGCCCTCGACTTCGTCTCGGGCTTACATTCGTCAAAACGTTTGTAAAAAGAAAAACCAACTTACTGCACTAATATAATAAATAAATATTTTGAGCAAGTGTGTTGTAAATGATATTAAAAAAAATTACTTTGTCAAAAAACCCAACCGCTAAAAATGACTAAAAAGTTCAAAACAAGTCTCTTTTCAAGTTGATGCAGTTCGTGGCATCAGATCCGTGATTGAACTGCATCGGTCGGGTTTTTTGACAAAGTAATTTTTTTTATTTCCTACATTTTAGTGAGTTATATTTTTGGAATCGTCTCCTCGAGCCCTTTATTTTGATACCACAAACGATAGGTTTGAAAATTATATATATTTTTTTTTATGTACCCAGTGTCACTCTCGCTACCTACTTAGACGAATCTTTTGACACCACTCACATAAAAATACGACAAGCCGTTTAGGCTCTAGGGTGTGCCAAAGAAATATACATACATACATATACTAGAAAAACATAACCCTCATTCTTTCGCAGTCGGGTAAAAACGAAAATCGTATTCATACATAATCATTACCTACGTTTCGCATGACTTAGTATGCAATACCCAGGAGCGAGCGCAGTCCGAGCCTTGTGTTCCCAAGGCGGTGCGGAATGGAATGTTGACATTGTGTTTTTAGGCAAACATTATTAATAGGGTGTTTCATAATGCTTATGTGTTTATGGATTATTTACAATTATTGTCAGTACCAATTATTTTAATGAATTATTTAAAAAAATAATCGGACCAAAAGGTAGTTCATGTCGCCTTTGTAAGTGGTGTGTAATGTTTGGTATAAAAACAGATGGTAAAATATCACTTGAAATGACGCCATATGCTATAAAAACATTTAACCTAATTTCAATTGATCTTATGTTATATTTCGTATACATTCATTTTCTCTAATTAAGTACCTACATTTAGTATAACGTTCATTTCATATAATTTTCAATTAGTATGCTTATCGCTCTTTTTATATAACGTTCATTTGACCTAATATTCTATTAAATGATTTTCTAAGGAAATAAATACACCATATTTGAGAAAACTAATTATATTGCAATCTAACCTCAAAACACTAAAGTTGGTTCTGCATCGTCTCCGACGCTGCGGGAAGTGCAACCCCTTTGCCCTTACGTAACATAGGATAGGCTCCCGTGCGAGCCGTAGCGGCTGAGGCTGGTCGCTAGAGGCGACAAGCAAGCCGAAGCTGCGGAGGTGAGCATGCTTTGTTACAGCGGGCGGGGTTTGCTCTCCCTATACGCCTCCGGTTTTTGTATACACTCTAGGGATAGCAGCCAAAAGACTACGTGAAGTCGGGGTGCCCCGATTCGATTTTGGAACAGATTCGACCTATTAACTACAAGCATTTGTGGTCGCCACATAGTAGAATTTGATATTTTATGAAATGGCCAATTCAATCCTAACTTTCGACGAATATTATAGTAACTGAATGTTATACCAATTGAATATTATTTCAAATGTGCATTATATAAAAAGATCATTATACCATATAAAGTAGATTAAATGAAATTATATCAATAATTCATTATAATTATCATTTGATAGATAGTTATATTAAACAAATGTATATTAAATAAAATTAGGTCATTATATGAACATTAGGCCTTTTGTTATTATTCCAAACGTTACACACCCCTTTGTAAGACGACTAAAATGGCATCGTGTATGAAACGAAGCCTCAATATGAACAAATATTATTTACAGGGGCTGTCCACGGTTCCGATTTAGTATCCCTGTTAGGAGACGCCTTGATGCTCCAAGTAGCTCGACGACCCGCCACTCAAGACGAGAAACAAGTGTCGTTTCTTATAAGAAGGCATTTTATCAACTTCATTAAATTTGGGTTTGTTGCATTTTCTCGATTACTTAAACATTCGTTCCGTCAGTCAAAATCGTTACCTACGTTAAATATTTTGATGCTTAGTTATGTTCCTATGTCGTATAAGTTATGTACCTATAAAATAAGTACTTGCAAGGGCATTGACATGCAAACATACATACTACCTCTGTTTGAAAGCCCTTTTACTTATTTTTGGACACTTGTACATAGGTAGGTACGAGTACATACAATACGTATTAAACCGGAAATTAACGATAGGCAACAATTATTTTCATCTGATCTAACGAAGTTTCAATAAGTCCTTACTAATTTATAGAAACATTACTGCTATAACTACACAGATCGCCGGGAGGAGAAGGCGTATGGCAGCCATACAAGACGGGTGACGCAAACATCTACGACATCCGCGATGCAAGAACTGCCCACGCTAACCACCACGGCGCTGATAGAGACGTCAAATTTTGGCTGCAGTACTTGCCACAATTAAACAATCATCTGAATTCTGCAGAGAAAACAGGAAGACTGACAGATGACAAAGGTAGTACCTATAATAGTAGCTATAAGTAGTAAATGTACATGAGTACCTACTTACGTTCTACACTAATGCCAAAATGATAAAAAATAACCCATTCATTACCTGCGACTTCGTATAGCTACGTCTATCTGGATTTTCCGGGACCATACAGGTGATTGATAATTGAGTGCATAACCTGAAATGGGATGTTCTAGAGCTAATTTGGAATGATTTTGACCCGGTATCTTGTGGTCTAAATTGTGTTGTAACTTTCGATTTATCGAGGCTTTTAAAATTTCCTTAAAATTTTATGCCACATGACAAACGGTCAAAGGTGAGAACTCTACTCTACCCTAGTTAGTCAAGCGATAAGTAGGTAGGTACTTATCGGATAAAATTAATTTAATTTAATTTAATTCCAAACAACCATTGATCCATTACATTTATTTTGTTAGTATGAACTTAAAAGACTATGTTAGTACTTTATAACTAAGAGAGACTTAGTCCTCTGGGTGAGGCTCCACATCAGAGGGCTGTCTGTCTTATCGCCTATTACCTTCAGGATGCTGTTACTGCTCCCACGCAATCGGCTTAAAAGTGAGGTTGTCTTTGGAGTGAGATTAGGGGAGACCAGCTAGTCTATTCTGTAATATAACCATTTCGATATCGAGCTTCACCTAAGTGACAAATCTCACAAAGTGAGTTTTATAACACACAACATAAAGGTCTTACGTTTGACGTTATTTGAAACTCACCTCGGATTCCGGTGTAGAGATACGAAAATGGTATTACAGAATAGCAATATAGATTGTAAAACTAATCATAGGGTACAGGTATGAAACTAAAACGGGATGAACGTAACAAATGAATTTCTGAACGATTTTTGTTGGCTGCATTGCTTGTGTTCACCGATATGCGCCATTTTGAACCTCAGTTGCGCTCGCGGCGCTATGCCGTCAGGTTTTTAACCAACTTCTTCAAAAAGGAGGACGTTCTATGTTCGGCTGTATGTATTTTTTTTTTGTTTTTGTGTTGTTGTGTTCACCAATTTCACCTGTAAAAATTTCGGGTAATCCTCTCTTAGTGCCCAAGGAACCTTGCAAGGCAAATTTCAGCTTCTTACGACGTATTAGGTTTACAGTTTTACAGCCGGTCGATTCTGTAAACATGTCGAAGTGAAGGCTTGGGTGGAGTGAGCGTGGAATGAAGTTAGCTGTCAAAAATACTAGTGATTGATAAATATGTTACAGAAATATATCGATAATCGAGTTTACCAAATTTGAATGCTACAGTTAATACATTTTTATATTTAACTAAAAGACTGCATGAAAAAAACAACGATGCCTACCAAACATTTTTGAATCGCGGATAGGTTCATTGGTGGGTATCTAACATGAGTAGGTATCTAACTAATATTATTTTATTTAGCGTGTTAAACCTCACTCTGCCTTGCACTTGCGTAGGAAGGTAGGTAACTAAGTCGCAATTGATACGAGCGAAGGGTTTGCTTCACCGTATTCCGTTGACTTTTAGGGACGGTGAGGTGAACGCGCGAAAGTTCCCCGCGGGAATTCTTTTTTTAAACTTTGATGCTTCCATGATAGCTAAATGATAATTCAAACGAGTGAAGTGTTCCCTTCACTGTATTCCGCTGACTTTAAGGCAAGTGAGGTGAACACGCGAACTATCCCTTCACCCACCGATGACAGCGCGGGCATTTCTTAAATCATTGAAAGTATTAAAGTATATCATATCCAAAGCTTTCAGATAATTTACGGTGTAAATGATATTTTTTATTTTGTTATATTAATAGTCATTTTTGTGCCTGGCTTCTTTTTTTTTTCCAAAAGTAGGCAATCAATAAATTGAGGGGTAACGTGTTTAAACAAAATAAATAAGATTATAAAACTCGGTTCAGTGGAATAATTAAACCCGTCGGCCACCTTTTTATGAAATCAGGCTTTATTATTAATCAGTTTAACCTATGTGTATCAGTAAGCCATATTAAAAGCAGCTTCTAGATTTGTGTCGTCGCTAAGTTTGCATGCTGTAGCACACTGATACCAAGTTTGTCTTTAGATCCGTGCGTGTAGGTACCTACACCTATCACAATATTCTAAATATCCTTATTACTCTATGGTTTGTTCACGCACCGGATGTAGTATCTATGAGTTTGGGTGATCACTGGTACAGACGCCAGCACATCAAACTGCCCGAAACCGTCAAATTTTCCCAATCAACCTTGAACCTAATAACCTTTAAAGCTAAGGTTGAAAATGTATTAAAGAAATTTGACAGTTTGTCGTAACTTGATTCGCTGGCGTCGTCTGTACATAGAACTGTCATGATGGTCTGGCATGGACATACATTTCAAGTGTTCCGAAATATAACCCAGTATACAGGCTAGTGCGTCGACATGAATCCAATTCCGACCCCCTCGCTACTTCTTTACGTTTAGGAGCCCCTTGTTGTTCTCCTCATCGCTATCACTGTGGTGAAGTTGTCAACAGCCTCGGCCACCACGGCCTTTCTTGTAGCCGCAGTGCAGGCCGTTTTGCACGACATAGTCCGACGAGCTCTCGTCATTGTCGGCGTTCCAGCCGTTTTAGAACCCAATGGCTTGGCACGAGACGATGGCAAAAGACCAGACGGCATGTCTTTGTTTCCTTGGAAGATGGGTAGGCCTTTAGTGTGGGACGCAACCTGTGTCGATACTCTTGCGCCATCCCATCTTCCTAGTTTATCGTGTTGTGCTGGCGCTGCCGCTGCGGCTGCGGAAAACCTCAAGCGGCGGAAATATAGTAACCTTATTGGTAATTATATTTTCGAGCCGTTTGAGATTGAAACCCTCGGGCCGTGGGGCCCTTGTGCTCACAGCCTTTTCAAAGAAATTTCGAAACGGTTGTTTGCCACTTCCTGTGACCCAAGAGCTAGCTTTTACTTTGGGCAGAGATTAAGCATTGCCATTCAAACTGGGCAATGCCGCCAGTCTCTTGGGCACATTACCAGCTGACAGCGTTGAGGATGAATTTTTTGATGCTATATTTTAGTTTGTTTTTAGTTTAGTGTATTTGTTAGTTTTAGTTATCTATATATGTATATAAAAATGAATTGCTGTTCGTTAGTCTCGCTAAAACTCGGCAAAGAATGATTATTTCTGAAATATTCATTCTTTCGAACTACATGAACTTAGAGGGCTATATTGATGATTAAAATGGTTATAATTCTTTAGATAAATACGCGTTACGGTCGCGGATCGCATTTGGTCCACCTACAGCTTCACACTGACCGGCAAATTGCAAAAAACATAAAAATATTAGAATTTCGCGGGCTACCCTGGAGCATTCAACTTAAGCATTTATTATTATGGTATTGTATGAAAAATCGGTCGGTTTTTATATTGGCTGGACGTAAATTTTGGTATTGTTCTACAATAATAACATATTCTTCGCGTACGACAAAAGACCTGTCAAGGTTCGTCATCGTGTTTTTCAATTTTACTAACAGTAATTTATCTGAATGCTTTTCGATATTATTAACTGCTTGTTATTGCGACACGCTCCACTAATTCCTATGATCAGTAGGTACAACCTGTAATGAAAATATTACTTATTTAATATGCATAGTTTAACATTTACAGCATCTTTTACATATTGTAATAAATATTTTAACAGTATTGCTAAGCCAGACTAGGATTCCTTGCGCCTCCAATAAATAGTAGTAGGCAGGAAGTACCTTTATACATAACAGTATACACACAAATAATAACTAACAACATAGATTCATATGTACCACTTCCTTTAGCGGCAAGAAAATTGCAATCCGAAATTTTGTCTATGTTAAGGGCCGTGAACATTTTGTACCTTTTAGCCTTATGCGCCCAACTGAAATTCTTTTTAGAAAAGATACGAGTTTTGCGTATGTTTCAATATGCACGTTATGTTTTGTTTTTAAAGTAGCTTTCAACATTGAGTAGATGATCGCCTTGTCTGTGAAAAAATCTTAAAATAAGATATCTACACTGTCCACCGCCCACATAGTTTTATTTTTTTTTTAAGTATGGGAAATCATCAAATGACTCCTCCCGCTCTGGGTGAAGCAGGAGGAAGTGTTAGACTCTTACTGACTAAAACACATCTGTATTCCTCCTAGAGCCCTTTGCGTTCCAGGGCTACAGGACCTCGGTACCTCTTTCGAACAAAGTCCGCAGCACTAGCAGGCATTGGCCCTAGCGGGCCCCGTCTTCTTTGCTGACAGCTCTTTGAGGCGCGCGTGGAACTCAGCGCGCCGTCGACCCGGGCCTGGTTCTGATCAGACGGCGAGCCACCCAATGCTCGCCGTCCGCAGGCCCGCGCCTACGGTGGCCGAGAATCGCCTTGCGACTCCCGACGCCCGGGGCGTCTTCTTCTGTTGCGGCGGCTGGGGCGTGAGGTTTGCCTCTCTCTCACGCGTTCGGCTTCCTCCTTTGCTTGCATTACTGCTTCGCAGAAGGAGGTGGCTTGAACCAGGGCTGCACGCGAGAGATTGCCGCCACCGATCGCCTCGACGAGGACACGGCGGATCTCCACCGTATGCTCCACCGTGTCCTCCGGGTGGGCAGTGGGCACCAGCCTACTGCAGGCCGGACTTGAGTACTGCTTCGACTGTACATCGCTCGGATCAACTGCACATACTTCCCAGGCATACCTTTCTCCTTAAGGGCCCACCACAAAACCTCACGAGGCACCCGGTCATATGCCTTTTCGAAGTCAACAACAACTGTGTATTTCTATTGCCGCTATAACAACAAATAATAAAAAATCTAAGTTTATGGTACGTGTGCGAATCCGACTCGCACTTGGCCGGTTTTCTTTTCCACCAGATACAGAATTTTTTTACTTATGCGACACGAAGAAAGCAATTAATAGACATTGACATTGTAGAGGATATTATCGAAATATTTTCATCTTCTTTTTGAAAAACTGATTTGTTTAGATGGCATTTGCAGACAGAAGCTCACATTATTGATTGGTTGGCCCAATTGAGACCATTCAAGAGCAGGCAGCAGGAGCAGCTGGCAAACTAGAGCTAGTTTGCCTGCTGTTCCTGCTATAGCTAATGCTAACAAACTCTTATTAGAATTAGCTGCAGCAGGAACTATATTGCCTTCTCACCTGATGTGATATAATTATGTTGTTGAGACTTGTCTTTTTATAAATAACTAGCTTTTGTCCGCAACTTCGTACGCACATTTGCCGTTCCCGTAGGAATTTTGGGAAATCCTCTCGAAGTGCTTTCCTATTGAGTGTAGGGAAGCTGTAAATCACTCACTCAGTCACTCAATCACTCAGTAATGGACGAATTTTATAAATATTGATATGGATATTGATTATGACCGCTCATCTTGTTCTAGGTGAAAATCGACTTCGGGGTGGTGTGTTTGCGATGTGTGGAGTCACTCTAGTACTCCTGTTACTCCTGTTTGTATGCGCTATAATGTTGTACAGACAAAAGTCGCGGCGATTTACTGTTGAAGATGAAAATCATCACTAGTGATTCCACAATAGGGAATATGCATGCGATTTTTTTATTTGGAATATTTAAAACAACCGTGAAATTATTTTTAAGTACTACTACCAGCGATGAAATTATAAAGCTTCAAAGATTACAATTAAAAAAAAAAGTCCGATTAAAACTTTGACGTCATCGTCTATTACGCCTATACGCTAGCTACCATAGAAAACAGCGTTTTCGCGAGAGGGACAGATATATTTGTTTAAAATAATTATATCTCCTTCGTTTTTTGAGTAATTTTGATTATATTTTCACTGTTAGTATTATATTTTTATATAAACTGTATAGATGATAAATATGTTTTTCATGCATATTCCCTTCATATTGAGTAAGACAAAAATAAATTCTAAACTGATTGTCGTGTGTTTTACTACTTATCAATACCTACCTACACTTCCTCGATACTTTATGGTCAGAATCAAAGTGGTTTTGTTTTGTTTGTTTTTACAAGAAATAAAATGTAGACAAGCATAATTATTACAAACTGGAAGATTATATCCTTAATTAACGATGCTTGTCTAAATGCCGGTCCTTTTCCACAGCCACAGCTGCGTGGGTCTACTACTTAGGTTTGTTTATAATTGGAAGTAGCGTTGCCAAGCGTCCGGATAAAGCCGGACACAGTCAGGCTTTTTGGTAATGAGTCCGGCCAAATTAGACGGCGTCCAGCCAAATTAGACGGTGTCCGGCCAGTCCGGTTTTTGTTAGGCTTTTTGAATTTGAGCATTTTTTACATTTGTCATTGTGTTGATTTCCGCTCCACTTACGTCACCTTGTATCGCGAGCTACTAACCACCAGTACCACTATTGCAATTAAAGTACTTCATGAATATTGAATGATTAATATAAAAAGTCGCCTAAATAGGACTGATACTTTCAATTTTATTTTTATTTCATTAGAGTTAAGGGGAAAATTTATGGTAAATGATAAAAAAGGCTTTTTTTATTCAAATGTCCGGCTAAACTACCTAGTCTGTCCGGTTTTTCAGTTTGAAGACCTGGCAACCCTAATTGGAAGAAATGCCTACCTTTTTTTGTTTTCCTATATTATAATTTATGTATTTATTCTGTCTTTGCAATATTGAATTGCAAAGTTGTACGTAGGTATACAAAGCAGCTTTAGGGTTCTCACGCGTATTGATGGACGTTACTTGGTCAGTGCAAGGTACAAAAGCAGTGCAAGGTGCATAGCCAAGAAACATGAAAGTTTCCGAGCTCGGTAACACCACCGTACAGAAAAAAAAAATGTTGTGGAGCAACGGATCAACACAGGTTCTCTACTAAAATAACGTAACAATCTTATTGAATAAGTGTGTGAGATGGAAGATCAGGTGGGTTGAGTGTATTAAGGAACTCCACAGAATAGTGAATAGCATCATAATATATGCACTACAGTATCCACGGATTTGTACCTACAGGTATCCTGATCCTTCGAACAACAATGCCGGTTGTATGTTTATTGTTTACTTTAATGTTTTGAACGTACGCAAGGTCGACAGATCTATTAGCTTTGAACTCGTGGTACAAAGGAGACCACGGACCCTCCTTATCAAGTTTATCAACAATTTTCCGCAATAAATTACCCTTAGATTTTTCAACAGATGCTCTGTAGCGTGACTTGGCAACTCTAAAAGTACTTAAAGCAAGATTAAAGAGGTCCCCGGTAACCTTACGTTTTTTTAGCTTGTTAAGCTGTCTACGAGCTCTACGAAAGCATTTACGTTGTTCAACAAGGTAGTCACTCCACCAATCACATCTACGAATATTGGTCATGGATGCGCGACCAATAGCAGTGTCAGCACAGTATGTGAATTCGTCCGACATTAACTCAGCACTTTCAGCTAACTACTAATAATGGATATTTTAAACCATAGGACAATTAAATCTCCATAACGATAGGGTGGCGACATCTGAGCTGGATAAATTGATTGTGGATTATAATCTTGACATAGTACTTATTCAGGAACAATACCAAAACGCGCGCTTACGTCACAGGGTGGTTCAGCTGGACTGCAGGGCGCGGGCCGGAATTTATGTAGCGCGTTCTTCGGGCTTTACTGTAACATCTATAAGTAATCTCATGACGCCTCATTGCGCCATGGCGGAAGTATCATCGCCTACCTTTAAGGTTTACGTTGTGAGCTGCTACTTTCAATACTCGGACCCAGTTACTCCACATATACATAATCTCCGTCACGTCTTGCGGTCGCTCGCGGGCTGCAAAGTTATAGTAGGTGCTGATGTAAATGCATCTTCTTCCCTGTGGTATGGCAAGGTTCGATCCACTGATTCCGAACGACGTTGTGCTGTTTAGATTTTATTGCTGAGATGAATTTATCAATTCATAACACCCCAGACGCACCACCTACTTTTTGATTTTTGCCAAATGGGCGAATCTTGTATTGACGTCACACTTTCTAGTGCAGACGTACGCTTGGATAAGTGGCGTGTCCTTCCTGACGCGTCTTGTAGTGATCATCGCCTGATCGTGTACGAATTTGTTCCTATGTTTACTCAAGGTTCGTCACACTTAATGAGAAATTTTAGATATAAAAGTAAGGGCGCGAATTGGGAATTCTTCGGCTCACTTTTTTCTGGTCATGTCAAAGACTTCACTCGCGATGGACTGTCAGCTGAGGAAAGTGCTGAGTTAATGTCGGACGCCTTCACTTACTGTGCTGACACTGCTATTGGTCGCGCATCCATGACCAATATTCGTAGATGTGATTGGTGGAGTGACTACCTTGTTGAACAACGTAAATGCTTTCGTAGAGCTCGTAGACAGCTTAATAAGCTAAAAAAACGTAAGGTTACCGGGGACCTCTTTAATCTTGCTTTAAGTACTTTTAGAGTTGCCAAGTCACGCTACAGAGCATCTGTTGAAAAATCTAAGGGTAATTTATTGCGGAAAATTGTTGATAAACTTGATAAGGAGGGTCCGTGGTCTCCTTTGTACCACGAGTTCAAAGCTAATAGATATGTCGACCTTGCGTACGTTCAAAACATTAAAGTAAACAATAAACATACAACCGGCATTGTAGAAACAACTGATGCTCTGCTTGATTCCCTTATACCAGACGATTCATCAGTAAATGATAATGAATACCACCAACAGATCAGAGCGTGGGCCACGGTGCCACCTGAATCACCGGAGTCAGATCTTCCATCCACTGACGAATTCATAAACGTTGTCAAGAGACTACCTCTCAATAAATCATCCGGTGAAGATAAAATATCTAATAGAATGATTATAGAAGCGTGTAAGACAGCGGGAGACGCGATCTTATCAGTATATAACCGATGCATTGCGGAAGGTATTTTTCCTCGAATATGGCGACAAGGCTATATAGGCATTATTCCGAAGAGTGGCGATAAGCCCCCGGATGACCCTAAGTCCTACTGGCCCATAACCCTACTTCCATCTTTGGGAAAACTCTTAGAGCGACTTATCGTTCCGACTTACTACCGAATGGACCTAAATTTCATAATAATCAATTTGGTTTTACTATTGGTAAATCCACCGTCGACGCGGTGCTCTCTGTTCGTAAAATTATTAACTTATCGGAACATAAATATGTGGTTGGAATCTTTCTCGACATTTCTGGCGCTTTTGATAACGCATGGTGGCCGATGCTCCTACTTAAAATGAAAAACCGTGGTTGTTACAAAAACATCTATAATCTGATTATTTCTTACTTTCTAAACGGCTCCGTGAAACTCAAACTTGGACATCCTTCCATTACTAAGTCTCTAACCATGGGATGTCCTCAGGGCTCAGTTATCGGTCCATATGTTTGGAATATTGGCTACGATGATTTCCTCCCACTTCCGCTCCCATGCGGCTGCTCATTAACCGGTTACGCGGACGATGGCTGCTTCTCATTCAGGCAAATACTCGGTCTGGCCTCGAGAATTTGGCTGACACATGCCTACGATTATCTCAGTGGGACGATCGAAACCGTCTGACCTTTGCACCGCATAAAACCTATCAACTTATTTTAAAAGGAAACCTTAAATCCTGGCCTAGTATTAAATTTAATAACGTACCCGTTAAAAGAAAAGAATCCGTGTGCTATCTCGGTATGCTATTAGAAAATAACTTTTCATTTATTGATCATATAAAAAACAGTAGATGAGAAAGCAAAAAAGAACTTCTACGCCTTGACGAGAATATTCAAAGCTACTTGGGGTCTATCTTTTCAAACCTTAAAAACTATTTATGGGGCTACCTACTTGGGTTGTATGTGCTACGGGGCACCTGTCTGGGCCGATAAGGCCATCATAGGTGCGGTACGACGTAAATTGCTTCAAAGCCAGCGTTTGGCTTTGATATTCTTATGCAAGGCGTATAGGACGGTTAGTACTGAAGCTTACCAGTGCTGGCGGGTGTTCTCCCAGTCGATCTAGAAGTGCAGCGGCGTGCTGCAATGTTCTTACCGCAACGCGGCCGTGCTATGATCTCTAGATTACTAAAACCCCAGACTAATGTCTGGGAGGAACTTTTATCCGAATGGCAATGCAGGTGGGAAAATTCCATCAAAGGCTGTCACCTCCACCAGTTTTTTCCATCTGTTTGCACTGGACAGGACATGGCTGGAGGTGGATCACTGTGTTGCCCAATTTCTCACAGGTCATGGCAATTTTAGGAGTAAATTATTTTCCTTTAAGCTTGTGGCCTCGCCTTTATGTCAATGTTCTACAGCTGACCATGAATACGAACAATCCGCACATCACATCGTATGGGAGTGTAGTCTTTGGCAAACTGAACGCAATATTATATTAGATAGTATTAAGGTTACAACTGGGGTAGTTTACTATACGGACCTTGTTGAAACCAGAACAAATTTCCGTGCGTTCAGGCGATTTTGCCATACCTATTACTGGAATCAAAAGTAGCTCACAATTTAGGACCCATTAGTTTAAGTGGTAAAATATAATCCGTGGTGCTTGGCAACTGGGCTTAACCCAGTTGTATTTGTCCCTTGGTGCCTGTTGGCCTAGTTGTATTCTGTCTCCTGCTTGATACGGAGGGAAGTGGAAATTATATTTTTTTTTTTCCCACTCCTCCGATGTACTTTTCTGATTAATTTCGTTGCAGGATTCAAGACAGTTGAATCGTTTCTCCGGGACTCGTCGGGTTTCATTGGCTCGGCGTTTTTCTGGTGGTCGCCACTGTTAATTCTGGCTTTCAGGAGTTGCAGTGGTTGGGAATGTGTGGCGGGCTTGTCCCAAAAAAAAAAAAAAAAAAAGAGCCAGTGATTCTCTGTGGTAACAAAGCCAACATAATAAGCTTTCATTTTAAGGTTTCACAATTTAGTATATGGTGTAAAAGAAAAAGAAAGTCTAATAGTAATTACAATTATACAATTAATTTAAAATAATAGTAGATAATAATTTAATTTGATTAGGTATATTAAAGTTAAGCGTATGATGAAATATGTTCGTGTGTGAGGCGTGTCCGTGTAGGCGGTGTTTTGTTCGTATCACTGTAAGTTACCCAGCAAAAGGTTCTCAGTGTAATCAAAATTAACCGTTTGAAGATAATCTTTGAGTTTATTTTTACAGTCGGGTTTTGAGTACGAATAAATTTTTAGAACTGACGTTTGGCAAAAGCTGTTCTATGTCGTTCCGAAGAGAAAACGTTATATTTATGTCTGCCAGTCGGCTTGGTAGAGGGGCGTGCCATGCAACATCCAATCCGATTAACTTTTAGAGCAACAACTTTTTTACATTTTTGGGGCATCCCGACTCGGACAGGTCAGGTTAGAAGGGGATGGCGGCCAACCCCTTCTAACCTTACCTGTCCGAGTTAGTATTTAGTTTTTAGTTAGTATTTAGAGTTATTTTTTTATGATTAATTCAGAAGCCTACCGGGTTTCCCTCGACTGCGCAATGTAAAACGGCAATAAAACGTTTTGAGGTTAGGTTACTATATTTCATTTTTCTCAAGAACGGTGCGTAGCCTTTGCATGGGAGTGATATCAGGGCACAGGGGGCACCTCCCCCCTCCCACCTCCAGCCAAACGATACTCAGCTTTTATCTATTTTTCAAATCAAATGCTATTCTAACCTGAAAACTTAAACCATGGATATCCCCATAACCATAGGGCACCGCGGGTTGGGGTTGGTGCAGGGGGCACCCCGCCCCATTTAAATAGCGATACTCATAGCGTTATTTCGCCAGAACGCGACCATCCTCGCCGGTGACTTAAATTGTAAGCACTTAGCGTGGAATGCGCAAACTACGAATACCGGGGGGAGACAACTCTTCGCCGAGGCCGAAGCCTTCGGCTTGACGGTGTCCGGCCCTGAAACTCCAACCCATTACCCGGATAATGACCGCCACATGCCCGACGTGCTGGACATCGTCGTCCATCGAGGGCTAAAAGTAAACTGCCAGATCACGCAGGAAGTGATCAACGACGAGTTACAATCTGACCATCAGCCTGTACTCGTCGTCTTATCGGGGATGCCGACCCGACTGAAGCCATTAGCGCCACGCTGACGAACGGACTGGATAAAGTTCGCAGGAAAGATTGAAGGCCACTACACCGACTCGGCCCATCAATACCGCCGCGGACGTTGACCTACTTGCCTGTGACGTCACTGCTTGCGTGCAAAGCGCCTTAGAAGAGGCGACTACCACTACGCCTACGGAGGGGAGAGGGCTACAGCCGCCCCTACCGCCCAGGCTGCGCGCAATGGTTGCCGAGAAGAGGCGCCTGCGCAAGCCAGTGGCAGCAAACTCGCTGCCCCACTCAAAAAGCGTCACTCAACCGTCTCGCGGAGAGGGTAAAGGCCGAGTTGCGAGCTCAGGCCGCCGCGAGCTGGGAGGAACGCATTGACGCCGCAGTAGGCGACTGGCCGTCCGTGCACCAGCTGTGCCGCCAGATTACTCATACCCCAGCGCCGGTGCGCCCTCTTCAAGATAGCGACGGGGCGCTCAAATACGTTGCGAAGGAAAGGGCGGAGGTCTTCGCTGCCCACCTGGAGCGTCAGTTTTGCCCAAATCCGACCGCCGAGCACGCACATGTCGCGGCAGTCGAGCAACACCTTGGGGACTACTTTGCCACGCCGATAGCTCCCGAGGAGGACGCCATCTTCTTCTCGCCGGGCGCAGTTAGACGCGCCCTACAACGCACGAAGCCACGAAAGGCCCCAGGTGCCGACGGTATCACCAACACAGCGCTGCGCCACCTGCCGCACCGTATGGTCGCGGCCTTGGCGCGCCTGTTTACGGGGATACTGCGCACCGGGGCCTTCCCCACACAATGGAAGGAAGGGCGCGTCATCATGCTGCCCAAGGCCGGGAAGAACATCCTGAAGCCGGCGAGCTATCGGCCCATCACCCTGCTGCCCACCATCTCCAAGGTGTTTGAATCACTCCTGCTGCGACATCTCCAGCAACACATCAACCCACGACCCGAACAATTCGGATTTCGGGCAGACCACAGCACGACGCTCCAACTGTCGAGGGTACTGCACCTGCTATCGTCGACGATAAACAAGAAGGAATACGCGGTAGTAGTATTCCTCGACATGGAGAAGGCCTTCGACCGTGTTTGGCATGAGGGGCTAGTACAAACTAGCCACCTCCCCCGCGCCCCGTCGCATTGTCAAAGTGGTCCAATCTTTCCTCTCTGACAGGAGTTTCCGAGTGGTGGTCGACGGCGCGCTGTCTACCTCCCACCCCGTCCAGGCGGGCGTGCCGCAAGGCAGCTGCGTGTCGCCGGCGTGTTACTCACGTTACACCGACGACATCCCCGCCTCCTCTCTAGTTATGCTCGCGCTGTTTGCTGACGACGCCGCGTACATTGCAACATCACTTAACACTAGCCACGCGGCGTCTAAGATGCAGCGCGCGCTAGATGAACTTCCCGCCTGGCTCGCCAAGTGACGACTGTCGGTTAACGTGGGTAAGACGCAAGCGATAGCTACAGGCTCAGCGCGCCTCCCACCGCCCATGAAGCTGCAAGGAGTCGACGTCGAGTGGTCCCCCCAGGCGAAGTACCTCGGTGTGACCATCGACCGTCGGCTCACGATGGGGCCGCACGTCCGCCGGGTCGCTGCCCAGGCGAAGGTCGCCCGCGCACAGCTCCGCCCGGTGCTCTCGTCCCAGCTGCCGGCGCGCGTCAAGTTGGGTGTGTACAAGACGTACATACGCCCGATTCTGACGTACGCCGCCCCCGCTTGGTACGCCCTCATATGTGAGGGGAATCGCGCGAAGCTCCGCGCGCAACAAAACCTTGCGCTGCGGACCATAGTGCATGCCCCTTACATGGTGAGGAATGATGTCATCCAGCGGGACCTCGGGATTGAGGGCCTGGATGAGTTTGTGCAGCGCCTCGCGAAAGACATGTTCGCGCGCGCCGACGCATCCGCTTGGCCCCACGTCAAGCAAATTGCGCCCTGGCGCGCCCGCCCGCCTGACGCGAAGCGCCTACCCCGCGACCTGGTCGGGGACGTGGACGGCCCCGTCGCAACCTCACCGGACTGACGCCGAGTAGGCCGCTTCCCGCTACACGCGGCCTACTCAAACAGTGACACTCGACACACAACTCGCATCCCGGCGCGCGACCTGTGCTAAGTTAATATAGGCAGGTTGCGTTCCGAAATTCACACAATCTGTTTCCTAGGTTAATATAGGCTTATTCGGTGCATAGGCACTGGGCGGCAGTACTCACAACATACGGCCGCCCACACACACATTCGGCTCTGCAGTCCGGGCCGCAATCGGCTAGATCTAAGAACCGGTGCGGACGAGAGCCACTCACTCCTTGCTGCAGGTGCGTCACCAAAGACGACACCTTCGTCGCTGGTCGTTCTCGCTGGGCCTCCCCCAGGTCACTGGGGGTCTCACTCGGCGGGGACTGACCGCCGAAGGTGCCGAAGAAGAAGAAGCGACAAATAGTCGCGACGCGCCTGTAGTAAAACACTTCAGCGACCCAATCACAGGCGTGCGTCTGTTGCTATGAAAATAGTAGCAGGCGCTCGCCAACTTTTTATTGCACTTTTGTTGCCAACCAGATGACCAGCCCGTATTGACGGGCCGAGGTGTGGCCACTGCGGTCGGGGGGCTTCGCCCCGATACCGCCTGCCGCGCCCCCTTGCGGAGGCGCAGCGACATCTACCGTCAATCAATCAATCAATATTCTTTATTTGTAAACATAGGTTACAGTAGTGTGTAAGATGTTACAATGGTTATTTTATAGTTTCTCTATGTTTTGCCATTTGGCGTACAAATACACAAACATTTATATGGGAGGACAATTATGTACCTCTTAATTAAATTTTCACAATTCAGTATTATCAATGTCAATATTAAGATAAAATAAAATGTAATTTAATAAAATGCAATAGGCAATGTCAATATTAAACGAAATGTAGATAGTAATGTCAAAAAAGATAATTATAATGTCAATAAGTTACATAAACGAAAATAATTTGAACTTCACATTGTCCTCAGAATTTCTATTGAGTCATCATGCATAAATAGTCATGTTACAAGTATACAAACACCATTAAGTCAACGAACTGTCATCAAAATACTCACTGAGACTATAGTAACATTTCTGTATTAATATAGTACATAATTTTCGCTTGAACTTGACTAAATTTAAACTTTTAATTGAACAAGGTAACTTATTAAATATTCTTTGGGCCATACAAAAAAAACTTTTTCTCATTAAAGCCGTGCCAGCATGTGGTACTTTAAGCTCTAAATTATCTTTGTCACGTAGTTTCCTGTATTGGCTTTTAAAGGCAATTTCAAACAGGTTAAGGTTTGTTTTAACAAAAATATTTACTTCATAAATAAACAGGGAAGGCAAAGTAAGAATTTTCAGGCTTTTAAATAGAGGTTGACAGCTGTCAGTACTTTGTAATCCACACATAGCTCTGATGCATCTTTTTTGGGCTTTGAAAACATACTCTTTATTCACTGAGTTGCCCCAATATATTATACCATATCTTAGAGTGGATGCAACATAACTAGCTAGCTAGTTTATAAAGGGCATATGCAATTAACTTTTTTACAAATGTCGTCCGTTTGCGGTTTCCAAGAGAAGTTATTATCTATAATAATGCCCAGGAATCTAGTTATAGTTGCTGACTCTATTTTAGTCCCCAAATAATTAATGTCAACGTTTATATTAGGAATCCTTTGATAAAAGTGCATTACCTTAGTCTTTTCTAGATTTATAACAAGATTATTATTATTTAGCCAATTAATTATTTTTTTTAATGTCAAGTTTATCTCTGCTTCGTATGTATTAGGATCGTCACATTTTACTACTACCGTACTGTCGTCAGCAAATAGTACCATAGGATGCTTTATTTCTTTAGGTAGATCATTTATATACGTTAAGAATAGTGGAGGTCCTAACACAGTGCCTTGTGGGACTCCGTGTTGAATTATCCTACTACTAGATCTGTATCTCCTTTCGTTTCCAGTGCGTGTTATTTCTAAAATCTGTTTTCTGTTGTGTAAGTAAGATTTAATTAGATTTAAAATGTTACCTCGTATACCATAATGCTCTAATTTGTTTAATAGTATCTGATAATCTACAAAGTCAAAAGCTTTTGTAAGGTCCATATATATAGCACATACAGCAGCTCTCCTATCCACATTCGACAAAATAGGGCGTATCAGATCATGGATAGCCATATTAATTGTCCTGTTCTTACGAAACCCTTTCTGTTCATTAACTAGAATATTTGATTTTTCTAGGTAATTATAGAGTGCTTTATAAATTACTTTTTCAAATATTTTAGCAAATATAGGTATCAACGCAATGGGTCTATAATTTTTCATAAGGCATTTGTCTTGTTTCTTGTATAGTGGAGTAACTATGGAGGTTTTGAGTTTCTCCGGGAAGATACCATTCTCAATACTCAAATTGATTATGTAACTAAGATGTGGGGCTATGCATTGTGACACTGCTTTTATGGCTTTTGTGCATATTCCATCACTACCTACACTGTTTGTATCCCTAAGAGACCTAATATGATTCATGACGTCATGCGGCAGAGTTGGTTCCATAAATAAAGAGTTTAAAGTGTTTGACTTGGTAGGGATATTTTGTACTATGCTAAAATTTGAATTCGATACTTGGTTAATATAATATTCGTTGAAGGAGTTTGCTATTTCAATAGGATTCGTAATTATCTTTGCATCAGTTTTTATTTCAGTTATAGGTTCTCTAGGAAAGTTAGTTTTATTTTTGTTAATGACGGTCTAAGTTGCTTTTGATTTATTTTGCGCTGTTTTGATAAAATAGTTATTTTGAGATTTTTGCGTTAAAGATATAATTTTTCTAAGTCTTTTCGAATATGCTTTGAACACATTTTTGTTCTTGAGAGTGGGGTTAGTTCTGTATTGCCACAGAAGCACACGTTTTCTTTTACTACATTTTTTTATTCCCTTTGAGATCCATTTAGATTTTTTAGTTACTGATTTTGTAATAGTTTCGTAAGGAAAACAGAGATTATAAAAGCATTGAAATAGTTCCAAAAAACAGTCATAAGCCTCATTAGGGTCCGAAGTATTGTAAATGTCTGAAAATGAGATACCTTTTATACAATTTTTAAATTTGTCCATATATTCATGACAATAATTTCTTCGTCTAATGCGCCACGACTTAATAGCACACGTTTTTTTAACTGGGCATCTTAAAACCTGTGTGGTGTGGTCTGACAGTCCAAATTCAATAATTTCCCCGTTGCAACCTCTGATATTGTGCGCGAAATTATCCAAACATGTCCCACTACTTATTCTAGTGGGTTGAGAGAGTTGCAATTGTAAATTATAGCTTAAAAGAATATATTCAAAATCTAGGGTCTGTTTATTTCTTTTTAATGTATTTATATTGAAGTCCCCACAAACGATAATCTTTTTATTACATTGAATGCATATTAGCTGAAGAATTGATTCTAATTTGTCATAAAAAGTATTTAAGTCAGAATTTGGAACTCTATATATACATACAACAATAATACCATGTTTGGTTAATTCAATTGCGCAACATTCAATCAAGTTTTTTATACAGTAATTGTTTAAATTTATCACTTTATACTGATGTCCAATTTTTGTTAATACACATGCACCACCTCTTTTACAGTCTCTGGAGAAACTTATGGCTATGTTATAGTTAGGTATATTTAATAATTCTTCTTGTTCAGGCGTCATAAAGTGTTCCGTAATACACAAAACATCGATAGGTTTTTTCTTACTTTCCAGCTCTTCCAAACAGACATTGAGGAGATCACTTTTGTTTAGGAGTCCGGCAATATTTTGGTGTAGGATATATATGTTATTGTATACGAAAAAAGTTTGAATTTTTCGAGTGACTTGCGTTTTGTTCGTTACTGTCAGAAATACTTTCTTGTGTGTAAGTATTATTTTGTATGTTGATCTGACCAAATCGATGTAGATCGACTAGTATGTTACTCATGATATTGTCAATTATATTTCTCATTCCTTTTTTGTTGATTTTGCCTGTAGAGTAAGAGAACATCTCTTGTGTCAAGTTACGATTGCTGTCAAATCTGTATGCGTACTCATGATTTAATATGTCAAGATATAGGAGATTGTTAAACATGTCAACTTTAAAGTTATATATCGGTGCTCCTGTTATATATGTAGGGAGACAGATAATTATGTTGGTGTTTGTGACTTTTCGAAGAGATTCATTAATTGTCTTTATCACATTTATATAGTTGTTCTCTTCTCTTATATCATTCTCTCCAATGAAAAGCAAGCAATAGTCGTTTAAGGTGAAGTCTTTTAATTTTTGTTCGATATTACTTACGAGCCGTATTGTGGTGCTGTTGGGCATTGCGTAGTGACAATAGTTGAAGTAATCGGAGAAAACTTCTTCAATTATTGACGAGGATCCCTTTAATGTGTTGCAACTAAGAATACACAGTTTATGCTTTTTGTTAGGCTTCGATACTATGTTTGGTATCTGCTCTTTAGAAGTAAATACCTCTTTTATTTTATTTGGCGTCTGAGTACGACTGTTGGTAGTTTGTGTCCCTTTACTGACTTTGTCGAGTTGTGTAGATACCGCTTTTGCTTTAATTAGCGTCTGAGTACGGCTATCGGAAGTTTGTGTCTCTTTATTAAGTTTGTTGCGTTGCATAGACAGCTCTTTTTCGTTATTTGGCGTCTGAATACGAATATTAGCAGTTGAACTTGATGAGTTTAATTGGTGCTGTGATTTATGTTTGCGTGCTGGTGTTATATTTTTTTTCTCAGGTGTCGAGCATATTTTCTTGTATTTGTTTAAAGTCTTTATCATATTTTGTAAGTCGGATTTGAGGCGAAAGTTTTCAACATTTAAATTTTCTATTTCTTGTTGTGCGCTCAGTAATTGATTCATAAGTGTTTTGTTCTGTTCTGCAAGCTCGCAGACTCCACTATTGTCGTTAAAGCTATCTGGTAAGCTCAACATTGTTGTGTCGTCCGTTATTTCGCTTAAATCTATCAGCGTCTGATGCGACGTTGCCAGATCGTAACGGGCGCAGTGCGTTCGGCGGGGCTTACCTTCATTGTTGAAAAGAGATAGGCGTATAAATTACCGGTATAACAATTGTAATTTTATCGCTACTAATACTGGTTAATGACATGACCCAGCCAGTCTCTTGCTGCCCCCCCCTAAACGACGCCGTTGAGCCGAGGTCCGTACCCCACAGGGGGTGCCCTCAGCGAGCGGAGTTTTAGTATATATAAGTTTTGTAGCCTCGGCTGGGGGCCTTAAATTCTTGAGGCCCACACAGGCAAGTCCGGTTCAGTAGTTGACAACCCTCTAGGGTTGAAACTGGGAGTGGCCCAAAAAAAAAAAAAGAAAACTAATACTGGTCTTAGATAACGTTAACTATAGTGCGCGCGGAACTAGTTGGCCGCGCCTTAGGTGGCGACAGGGGTGAGGGGGCGGGTTGCCTACTGCTCGCAACGCACATGAGATTGGACAGTGATGACCAATCTCGAGATATCGCGAAGAATAATTTGTTCAATAATTGAAAAGAATAAATAAAAAACAATTGTACTTTCAGAAATTTATATTGTACCAATCTAATTATATTGTAATTAATAGTAAAATAAACCAAAAACAAATTAAGTATATGAAATTATTCTAACATATCCTCTGAATCACCAGATTCTGAACTCATCATCTTTTAAGTTTATAATGATTTCAGCAACAGGTTAGTCAAATTTCTTGTTATAAATTAGGTACCCGATACTTACCTAATTATTTAAGTCCACGAAATATTCGTTTCTATTCTTGCTGCAGGTAACGGTAACGTACATCTATTAGGTAACCTGCTAAGTGAGTGAGCCAACTAACCTGCCAGATTTCAAATTTCTACTAACATTTATTTTATTATCTTATATTTCAGGTGTGAGTCAAGGACTAATTTCAAAACTAATTAAGGAAGGGCACGCAGCAGAAGAAACTGGTACAAAAATTCGGACACCAGGCAAGGACAGAAAACGTAAAAGTGGACGGAGGAAAGTACATGGATTTTATTCTGCTAAAAAAGAGGTCCCTACTGTTAAAAAGCTTCTAGAGGTCTTAAACACAGAAATAAATTACACAGGACATCGAGAGAGTCTGCGAAAGCTGCTTCACAAGGTGGGATGACGTTTTAAAAATCTCAATACAATCGGAAGGTTCTTATGGAGCGTAATGAAATATCAGCTTGGAGAGCTAAGTACTTGCATACAGTTTATAAAAATAATACGTCTCCCCAGCCCCGGCCCATGATTTATTTAGATGAGACCTATATTCACTCTTCGCATACATTGGGTAAATGTTGGCAAAGAGAGGGTGAAGACCACAGAACAGAAAAAACAGTAGAAGTGCAAAGTAGGCGTGGCACGCGTGCCGGTATTACGCGTGGTTACGCGTACCTCAAGCCAGTCGTGTTCTAACATCACGACGAACCGTTCGTCTCGCTCACTCTCAATATAAATTTATATTTTCTGAACCATGCCATATTTTACCATTTTGGAGTGCAAAAATGATAGTAGGAGAATAAATCTTATAAATGGAGGTGTTTCATAACATCGCTAAGTACGATTTTATTTGATTTCTAATAAAATCTTAGCAAATTTGATCTTGCCAAAACGTAAGTTCAAGTCTAGTTAAAATCCACCTTATCCCATTAACATAGAGTTTATTTTACGTCGATTCAGTTACTGTTTCGTTCTCGAAAGTTCTACGCTACTCAAATAGTGATGTAGTCAGGTCGGATACTGAATGTATAGATATCGATAAAAACATTTGTTCATAGTAATTTTATTTATATCACTAAACATAACTTTAAAAATATTTTTAGCTTTCCCAAAGACGCTATCGTCAAAGAAAAATGGATAGATGCACTGGTAGAGCTGATTGGATGCCAAGCAAAACAAACACGATATGCTCCGAGCATTTTTTAGAAAGCGATTTTTTTATTTCAAATAAAAACCGTCCAAGTGCTAGTCGCACTCGCACACGAAGGGTTCCGTACCATGAACCTTAATATTTATTATTTGTTGTTATAGCGGCAATAGAATTACACAATCTGTGAAAAATTCAACTCTCTATCTATTATGGTTCTTGAGATACAGCCTGCTGCTGACAGACATACGGGCGGATGGACGGACAGCGGACGCTTAGTAATAGGGTTCCGTTGGTTACCCTTCGGGTACGGAACCCTAAAAAAGGCTATAGATACACAAAAACTTTGTCTGCGTTAAGATTCTGTACCAAACTGTATAATAAGATACTCGTAGTATTGTAAGCCACTTGGCATAAAGAGTTCACGGAACTGATGTGTCAACATCCCTTTTTTTGTCGGCAGCCGAGTAAGATAGGCATGATTTTAAGGCTTGTGGTATGAAAAAAAATCTGGCCAAGAGCGAGTCGGACTCACGTTCAAAGGGTTCCGAACCAATTTCATTTTTGGAAGGGTTCCGTTTCTTACGAATGTTCGGAACACTAAAAAATGTAATAAGGTATATTTACTTAAGGTGAATGCTCCAGGGTAGCCCGCGAAATTCAAATATTTTTATGTTTTTTGCAATTTGCCGGTCAGTGTGAAGCTGTATGTGGACCAAATGCGATCTGCGACCGTAACGCGTATTTATCTAATAAAGAATTATAACCATTTTAATCATCAATATAGCCCTCTAAGTTACTACATGAACTTAGGGCTACCCTGGAGCATCCACCTTAAATAAAATAAAAACCTTTGAAATTATGTTTTTTTTTTTGTATCTATTTACTTTTATACAATAAACTGGGAATACTTCACTTACGCTATTTTGAAAGTAGAACTTTATTAACAATGTATGTATTACAAAGCAAACCCGAACTTATCCATTTTAAATGGGTAGCTTATTTCATAACGATTCCAACAACAAGTTTCATGTAAGTATGGCTCCCATACAAAACTCCAACACCAAGCGAGTCACATTTGGATTTAATTTTGAAAAAAGTTATCTTATTTATCGATATCGACAATGTAAGTCAAAGTTCATGTGTCACAACCGTGATCGAGTGGCAACTGTTACTACCCAAACATAGAGTAATGAACCTTATCGCTAAGTAGTTTAAGTTTACAATTGCAACCATTGAAAATACCACCATCTATGGTCGACTATCGGAATTTACTCGTAAATTCAACCTAGAATGAATTCAGAAAACGAAACGCCGTAAGTACCTTTCGCCTTAAAGCAAAATAAATCCTACGTGTAAAACCAAAGGTATATTTTCAAATGTAGGTTCTTTGACTTATTCTTGTTTTGACCAAAATTGAAACGACCAATCAATCGTATCCTTGATTTGTGGTGAATTATTTGATTATCGGTATAGTTGTGTGAGTGTGGCGACACAGGTTCCGATACAAATTTCGTCGCTTAGCATTTCCACCTGTTTTTTCTGTTCTGTGGTGAAGACGGAGTATTAAAGCCTGTATCGTAAGGGTAAAGATATATTATTGTTCATGCGGGAGTAGATACTGGATCTGTTACAAATGCACTACTTGTATTTAAATAAAACACAAAAAGTGGTGATTATCATGACGAGATGATAGTACCAACTTTAAAAAGTGGGTTATTGAAAAGGACATGTTATGAAATGGGCTTAAAATAATTTTGTTACTGAACAACTATCATTTGCGGTTTTTTTGGTAAAGAAAATTATCCAATATAGCCTTACAAAATCAAAAATATTATTAGAGAGGCCATTTATTTAATAACTAAATATTACATCCGGTTTTTTTTTTCGTCGTTATATTATTTCTGCACCAAGAAGCAATGGTTAAATATCGTTTTTTAAAGCATACTGTGAACCTTAATGTAAGAAAAACTATTTTAAAACAATGGCAAAATATAATAAACAAATAAAACCAACGAGTTCTTTCTGATAAGTAGGATTGAGATGTATGGTATTGATTCCTTTGCCTCTTAATGGAATCTATGAAAACATTACCTCTGTCAGTTAAGTTGCCACCCTTGTCATTGTCAAAGTTGCTATTTTCCCGTTTGTTTATGATTGAATAGTTGTTATTTGTGATTTTTACTTGATATTAGCGAAATCATCATCGGAGAGGGCCTCATAAAGTTCTCGTTGGTGTGTAGTGCACCATCATACACCTGGCCAGCGTAGTGGACTAGGGCCTTACTCTTCGGATTCTGAGAAGAGGCCAGTGTCCAGCAATAGGACAGTAATGGGCTGAATTCATTGTATTTTGTGTTAACGCAGCGGTGATCATATGTACAATAAGGATAAATAATTTATGATAAGGATAATGAACTACAATGTGTGATTTTATCATCATAAAGTCGGTAAACTGTAGATCAGTCAATATCTGTCCACTGCTGAACGTAAGCCAGAGATGATGGCAATGATTTCAATATAATTCAATGACTGATGGTTATATGCGCTTTCCAAGGCGGGTCAGTAAACAGAGTAGATTGGAATTGTTATTTTTTTCTAAATAGTCGCTCCAGCGTAGTTGCTCTAAATAAATGGAATATGTGATTTTAGGTAGAGAAATAAAAGAATAATTATGTATTTGCTTACATTTATTCAAAGTCCTCATTTTCAACATCTTCCCTTACAATAATATTATCAAAAAACTGTGCAGAATATTTTGTTTTGATGCCGAGCCCACCCAAGATATCATATGATCGTCATGACATGAGCACAGCTTCCGACAGTTTGCTTCCCCACTAAAAAAGCTGCAGTAATATCCACAAATTCTTTTCTATAATAACAACCGTCCAATGTAAGGCTTACGACTGGTTCTCGGAGAGCATTTTCAATCTCTGTGCTGGCAGAACTGGAAGGCAGTACAGAGCTGGATCCACTGATGAATGGGTAATCCGGATCCACTTTCTGCAGGTGGTGGTGGTTGCCGATGAGCCCTTTGCCAACAAGCATTATATGCCCGGGAGTTAGAAGGCATCTGCAGTCTTGAGTTTCAGTAATATTAATGTCACCCACATTATACAAACAGAAAGAGGTGTGCTGAATTGAATAATCTATTATACAACAAGCAGGTACACTTTCTCCAAAGAGGGTTGATTATATTAGCGCAATAAGTCCATTCAGCATCACCATAATTTAGTTGATGAGAGAGTCTTCCAGTTCTTCTGGCAATGGATATGCCACAAAGTCTTGACATAGGTAGTCTTCACCAATTACCTAAAACAAGAAAAACTTCATATTTAACACTCTTTTTAAGTTGTTGAGCCTGTGCATAACACAAACCATTAACTAATGTCGCCTTGCACAAATGCAAAGATTAATAGTGAATATACATGGTAAATAAAAATCAGTATTATTAAACTGTTTAGTAGATAACATGGTGTCTTGTTTTAATAATAGGTATGCAGATTTTTAGGTACGTACCTGTCTGGCAATCCATTCTTCTAATATAGAGATAATCTCAAGATCCATATGTGTTGCATTGTACCGATATGGTTGTGTAATTGGAATAGTAATCCAACAATTAATGCAGCAAGGCAGGATTGTGAGAACTGCCTGAAAGATAAAAAGATTGGTGTGGTTTAAGAGCCTGCGAAGAGTCAGTCTACGGCAATCTTGTCTCCTGAAGAAAGACCATCGTTCTTCTTCCTTAACTAGTATTTCAGCTTCTAGTAATCTTTCCATTCTTCCGCTTAGTGCCACTCACCATTTTCCAAACTGTACTCCTTCACTTCTTGACTTAATTTTGGTCTCTTCACCTGATCGCGTCGCTAAGCATGGGCAATGCTCAACCGATGCCTTTTCCTATCATGATCTAATTTTTCTCTCATATAAAATTCGTCCTCCTAAGGCTAAAGCCAAAATACTCATGCAACGCAATTTTGGTGGTATGAGCGTTGACAGTCTTTGCGAAGATGCTAGCAATATAGACTGGTCTCCGCTATTTACGTCTACTTCAGTTGATGATAAAGTTAAATTTTTCACGGCTAAACTTGTTGAGCTTTACGATCGACACGCTCCTGTTCGAGCTGTCAAGGTAAAACATATGCCGGCGCCGTGGTTGACGGATGAGATTAAAGCTGTCTTGAATAAAAAAGCTGCAGCCAAGTCCAAATTTAAGCGTCGCCCTAATGTCGCTAACAGGGAAAGGTATGTCTCAATTCGTAAACACTGCAATAAGGTGTGTAGGAATGCAAATCGCCATCACATTCATGATTCTGTCCAAAACGGGGACACAACCAAAGTTTGGAGATTTCTTAGGTCATTGGGGGTCGGTAAAGCCCAACAGGAAACTGTCCCTAAAGATATTGACATTGATGCAATGAATTCTCATTTTTCTGCTTCTTCTAATTTTGATAGGACAACAAAGTTAAATACTTTGAAATATCTTTCATCTCTTCCGACTCCCAGTTATTCTCCATTTATTTTTGGTCAATTTTCCGCATGTGATGTTAAGAAGAGCATACTATCTATTACTTCAAATGCAGTAGGAAGCGACTGCATCAGCCGCAAAATGTTACTCCCAGTGCTGGATTTAATCCTTCCCGTCATCTCCCACATCCTCAATTTTTCTGCATCTAGTGGTGTCTTTCCAAGCTCATGGAAAGATGCTCAAATAATTCCTTTACCAAAAAAGTCCAATCCCACCTCCTTCTCCGAATATCGTCCAATATCCATATTACCATTCCTTTCCAAAGTCCTCGAACGGTTAATCCACAATCAAATAAGCACTTTCCTTTCCAAAAATAATCTCCTCAACCCTTTCCAGTCTGGCTTCCGTCCTGGTCATAGCACTACTACAGCGCTTCTGAACATTACAGAAGACATACGGTCAGCCATGGAAAATGGAAATGTAACGGTTTTGGCTCTACTGGATTTCAGTAATGCATTCAACACTGTGGATTTCGATGTTCTGCTTGGTATTCTTTGCTCTCTTAAGATATCTCCATCGGTAATTGACTGGTTTCGTAGTTACCTGTTTGGTCGCCGGCAACGTATCTGCATCGGAGAGACTATGTCTTCCTGGTGTAGTACTTTTGCCGGGGTACCACAGGGTGGCGTTTTATCTCCTTTACTTTTCGCAGTTTTCATTAACTCAATCTCCTACGAATTAATTTCTTCTTACCACCTTTATGCAGATGATCTTCAAATCTACACGCGAACTTCTCTTGGAAATCTGTCCGAGGCTATCTTGTCCCTAAACCGTGATCTGGCCCGTATAAGCGACTGGAGCAAGAACTATGGACTTATGGTAAACCCCATAAAGACACAGGTTGTGGTGGTGGGCAGTTCTAGAACGATCTCAAAGATTGACTGGACGACTCTTCCCAAAGTTTCTTTTGATAACTCAATTATACCGTTTAGTGAGAAAGTTAAAAATTTGGGGGTTTTTATTGACTTGAACTTTTCTTGGACTGCACAGCTACAGGAAGTTAGTCGCAAGTTATTCGCATCTGCTGCATCCAGAAGACTACGTAATTTTCTGCCGACTGCCACCAGGATTGCGCTTGCACAATCTCTTCTTTTACCCATCCTTGATTATGCTGATGTCAGCTATCTTGATCTCACTGAAGTACAACTTGATAAACTTGAGCGACTTCAAAATTTCTGCATAAGGTTTATATTTGGTTTGCGCAAATATGACCATGTTTCAGAATTCCGTGTTAAACTCAAGTGGTTGCCTATTCGCCTTCGCCGGAATGCCCATATTCTTTCCCTCTTGTACAATGTGCTTTTTTCCCCAACCACCCCTGTTTACCTAAAGAAACGTTTCCAGTTTCTTTGTGACTCCCACACAAGATTTCTTAGGTCATCAGATAACAATTAAAAAGATTAAAACTTAAAATGCCAATGCATTCCACAATTTTCTTAGATAAATCTTTTACAGTTCAGGCCGCTCGTTTATGGAATGCTCTGCCTGTCTCAATTAAGCGCGCGCAATCACTGCCTGTTTTTAAAAGACTAGTTAAAGAACTTCTCGTGGACTGCCCAGCTACAGGAAGTAAGCCGCAAGCTATTCGCATCTTTGAGAAGACTGCGTAATTTTCTACCGACTGCCACCAAGATTGCGCTTGCGCAAACTCTTCTTCTTCCCATTCTTGATTATTCAGCTGTCAACTATCTTGACCTTACTGAAGTGCAACTTGATAAACTTGAACGCCTCCAAAATGTTTGCATCCGGTTCGTATTTGGTTTGCGCAAATACGACCATGTTTCCGAATTCCGAGTTAAACTCAAGTGGTTGCCAATTCGCCTTCGCCGGAATTCTCATATACTATCCTTATTATATAATGTGCTCTTTTCTCCTTCCACTCCTCTTTACCTGAAGGAACGATTTCAGTATCTTTGCGACTCTCACACGAAATTTCTTAGGTCATCGGATAACTTGAAACTGAAAATGCCAATGCATTCCACTACCTTCTTGGACAAGTCTTTTTCAGTCCAAGCTGCCCGTTTGTGGAATGCATTACCAGTGTTAATTAAGCGCGCGCAATCGCTGCCTGTTTTTAAGAGACTTGTTAGGGAACACTACTTGTTGCTGTGTTTACTTTTTCGATGTTAATTTTTTAAAAATGACACTTATTTTCTTTTAATATGTATATTTAATATGTATGTATTTGTGTATCTATTTTAGTATTTTGTATTGCTTTTTTTCTATAAGATTTTTTTACTTAAACTTTATATTTGCACCAAGTGCAACCCCATTTCTTGTCCAGGCTATCCCTATCCATTCCAGGTTGCCTGGAAGAGATCGCGGAATGCGATAAGGCCGCCAATTGTATTTGTTTTAGTTTAAAGTTTCCTTCCTATGTTTTAATTTGGTGTACAATAAAGTATATATAAATAAATAAATAAGGAACACTACTTGTCACTATAATATTTGAATTATTAGTATATCCTCTTCCTATATATTAAGTATGTATGTATTTGTGTATATAGTTTTGTATATTGTATGATTTTTATAATGTTTCAGTTCATATTTATTACCTACGTATATTTCTCTGTTTAAATTGTTTACTATGTTTACACCAATTGCAGCCCCATGTCATGTCCAGGCTGTCTCTTTCCATTCCAGGTTGCCTGGAAGAGATCGCGGAACGCGATAAGGCCGCCGATTGTATTTTGTTTTAGTTTAAGGTATTCTTTGTTTTTTTCTTCTTTGGTGTACAATGAATTGATTTATTTATTTATTTATATATAAATAAATAAATAAATCAATTCATTGTATTATATAAGGCAAATCTGAATGCGTTAGAACTTATAAGGTCCTTGTTAAATAACCACAAGGCCATTAACTATTCTAAGCCGTACAACTCGAATTGATAGTTTGTTAGAATCCAGAAAATAGAACTTACTAACCTTAACTACGATAAATGGAGAAAATTCGTGTGCAAAATCCAAGTCCGATGGAGAAAAATCAGGGTCGTCAGTATCGCCGGTCGTCAGGTGTTCAAATCGTGTGCAGTATCAAAGAGTCCAAATTAAAAGCCAGGTCAAATAAACATAAACTTAAAATAACAAACTCAAACTAAAATACAAACAAATTCAAATTACTCGTATTGACATTGAATGTGAATTTGACACTTGATTGACGTTCATGCCATAATGACATCCAAGAAAACAGTGTTGCCAAAATCAATAATAACTTAGGGTTGCAATTTAATTTAATAAACAACATTTTTTCTAAATGTTATAAATATAGATTTGTAGTTCTAAAAAAAAAAAAACAAAAATATGCAAACTCTCCTTAATTTATGTACTTTCATAAGAGTATAATCTCATCTCTGTTCACAGACGTTCCGAATAAAAGCCCAGCCTCCATAGAAAAACCTAACATGTCCTTTGTGCCTAATTTATGAGAGCCATCCATAATAGTGATGGATAATGCTCCTTATCACCGTATTTGTGTGAATAAAGTCCCAAATACGAATTCCAAAAGATATGCAATGGTTGACCCAAAATAAAATTGACTACGGAGAGGATTTGACTAAACCTCAGCTTTTAGAAATAATTAAGAGAAACAAGCCTGAACCTGTATATGAGAATGAAAAAATTTTAGAAGACAATAGACAAATGCTTATATTTACCACCTTATCACTGTGATCTCAATCCCATTGAACTCATATGGAGCACAATGCAAAGAAAAGTTGCCGATGTAAATATTGAACACAAAAATGCTGAAATTCCCCGCCTAGTTAGAGCCTTATCGCTAAAGGCAACACGTTTGCAGGTTAGAAGGAGAATACTTAAATCGTGATTTGTATTAGATAAAGCTTTTATTATAGAAGTGGTAAGTGACACTGAAACCGAAAGCGATAGTGATAATGATGATAGTGGTACGGAAATAAGCCTTATATAATATGGCCTTACAACCAAGATGAAGTTGTGTATGCAGGTTCATCTAAAAATCATAATTAATGTAAACCTGGTTTTCAATCATAGTCTTTTTATTTATTTTATTATTTTTATATAGGTACCATTGTTTTTAATTTGTAAAAACTGTGATTCTTATTAAGGTGGATGCTCCAGGGTGGCCCACGAAATTCAAATATTTTTATGTTTTTTGCAGTTTGCCGGTCAGTGTGAAGCTGTATGTGGACCAAATGCGATCTGCGACCGTAACGCGTATTTATCTAAAGAATTATAACCATTTTAATCATCAATATAGCCCTCTAAGTTCATGTAGTTCGAAAGAATGATGAAATATTCATTCTTTTGGGCACGATATATTAATTAGCAACACTGAATCGACCGTACCGTCCTCTTTCAGTTCACAGATAAAGGTGGTAGGACTGTACATATGTAAGTACAGGCAAGCACAGACTACATAGAGATCAGGCAAGTCCGGTTTAGTAGTTGCAACCTACTAGATGTTGAAACTGCGTGTGGCCATCGACAAAAAAAAAATGTACTCTGTGCGCAGTACCTCTATCTAGTCTGTGGTATTATGATGTTTCGTGTCGTGATGTTTGCAAATTGCATGTGTTCATTAATTTCATGTGTTCTGTGTGTTTGCACGCCATTCAGTTAAGTGGTGTATATTGTTTAGTCTCAAAACTAATAGTCTAATATCGTCTAAAAACTGTGTGCTATAAGTCTCAAATGCTGCTTTGTGCTGAAATACGAAATTTTACATTCATCATAATTGAGTAAAAAACGCAGTACAAGCCAGCTACACAAGGAGTAGGTAAAGCCTACCGCATTTTAGTTTTCATAGTAATAAATTGGCCATCACAGCAGAAGAAAAATATTGTATGTGACATCGAGTACCGAGTTGCTGTAAAGTATGGCTTTAGCTCTCCAAAGACGTGCAAATGTAAGTATCTAGAATAAAATAATAATTTACTAATCTGCTTATACTGTTGACTGTGGAAATCAACATGATTTTGTTAAAGAAGGAAGAAGAAACTTCGCTTTAATTTTGTAATCTGCAAGTAGAAACTGTAGTGTACATCATACTAGGTGTACACATTCAGTTTCAGCTATTTGTACAGTACCACTGCTACTTATTTGCAAATAGCATAATACTAACTACTGTAAAGTGACTTCTTGCTCTTGTTATCTTTCTTTCTATTGCTCTTTGGTATCTTGCTGCTATCTGCAGTAGTCTGCAATGAGTTACACTGATGTCTGCTTTCACTGGGTTTTGTCTTCACTACAGATAGATTAGGGACTCCAATTTCCATACTTAGACTCTCATTTGGTCCGGTGTGTGTTGTGTACAACATTTGTCTAAACTATTACTAACACATTTTTTTATCAACTGTTCTAGGTTCGATTACCACCAGAAGTAAACAGGATACTTTATGTAAGAAATCTACCATACAAAATATCTGCTGAAGAAATGTATGATATTTTTGGGAAATATGGTGCAATCCGACAGATACGTGTGTAAGTAATCCAACAATATAATTTTACTACTACTAGCACTTCAGTCACATAGATTTAGTTGATACTCCACGAATTTCATCTCCCCGCTTAATAGGGTTATGTGTAAATTACTTATTAATAGACTTGAGGAAGGGCAGTTCGCTCAAATATGCCATATTTTTCTTACTTAGAGTATTTTTATACCCGTCGTAACTTTTAAATGAAAAGTCCGATTTGAATAATTTAAAGTGTAATTTACACGTACTTAAACAACCTTAATTATCAAACAGTTGAAATAGATAAGGATTATATATCATGATACCTAAATCAGCACTATTCCATTCTACCCGGGTTTTGATTGAATAATTTGAACAAAAAGCAGTCATTGTGACTTAACCACGATAGTTAGATATATGTATAACTCTAGTACATCACTTTGCTCTTTTGTCAATAGTTTCCGCAGCATATGCGATATAAGGATTTTTTTGGTATACACACTTTGGGTTTGAAGTTTTCATACGGATCCCTAACTTTTTTGTAAATATTTTATAGCCTATGTTCATCAGGGGTAATCTAGGATTCTTATGGTGAAAGAATTTTTTAAATCGATCCTGTACTTTCGGAGCCTATTCATTTCAAACAAACAAACAAATCTTTCCTCTTTATAACATTTGTGTAAATTAAAAACTTCATACATACAGATCAAGGCTAGCTTAATAAAGAGTTGATTTCACTGTTGTACTGTGTAATCTGCCAATATGAAGCGATTCTCAAACAATTATTTAATTATATCACCTGTTTTATGACATCAGCCTATTGCAATTGCCCCTCAGGCTTTGAAGAAATTAATTAAAAAACTACAATTTAAATAAAAATAAAATATGCCATACTATATCTTCTAGAAATAGGTCGCAAATCTAATACAAAATCTAGCCATGAGTGGGTGTAAAAAATTTCGAGTTCTCTTCACTCTCCCACGCATCTGGGATTTTCTCGACTTTAGTAACCATTCCTTATAAATCAATAAACCTACTTGTTCCATTCACTGTTATTGCAGATTTTACAAGTTGATTTTAACACCATTGAACAGCTGTGAAAACATCAAGCTCATAGTGAGAATGAAATTCTAGGACTTTTACAGTAAAAATATCAAGCTGTTTTTTTTTCAATAGCTTCTCCCACAATCCCTCATAATAACAAATATCCCCCCTATACGTTATAATTTGTGTTTCGTTTGATGCCAAAAAGAGAGAAAAGTTTTGTTATGCTGTATTTCATAATAGTTGGCCCGCGCAACTTCGTCTACTCCGCTCCTATTGCTCTTAGCGCGATGATATATAGCCTATAGCCTTTCTCGATAAATGGGCTACCTATCTAACACAAAGAATTTTACAAATCGGACCAGTAGTTCCTGAGATTAGCGCGTTCAAACAAACAAACAAACTCTTCAGCTTTATATATTAGTATAGAAGTATAGATAGTAAAGAAGCTTACCTAATGATAAACAAAAATATTCTGCTCTATTTCAATCATGTCTTTTTTTTCGGTTCTGTCTGGAGATAATCTCAATTTTCCCCAAATTTCATGTAATAATTCCAAATCCTTCTTTTGCAGAGGAAATACTCCCGAGACAAGAGGCACTGCTTTTATAGTATATGAAGATATATTTGATGCGAAAAATGCATGTGATCACTTGTCAGGCTTTAATGTTTGCAATAGGTACCTAGTAGTATTGTACTACAGGTCCAACAAAGCTTTCAAAGGCATGGATATTGAGAAGAAACAGGAGGAGATAGATGCATTGAAAAAGAAATACGGTATTTCGAGTGACGATCTTCGTAAATAAATTTTATCAATAAATATACTTTTGTTTTTTGTTGTATTTTACAATGTCTTTTTGCAAGCACTGGTGGTAACTAACTTATATAGCACGGATTTTCATTGTAAAAAAATAATCCGTAGTTTTAAGTTTATCAGTGGTCTGTTGTAATTTTGATTTTCAAAGATGCAGTAAGTATCTATCTAGATAATTATTATAGCTCACTTAAAAAATCCCAGTCATCATCACCTACCGCCTCTGGTGACAAATGAGTAACATGATCTTCCAGTTATAATAAAACAACACAGGTCTACAAAAAATTTAGTTTTTTGCTGGCAATCCAATAGTATTTCATGAATGACTTGGTAATAAGTCGTACAGAAGTTTTAGAACGTCAGATTTATTGCGTCCAAAATGATATGATCAAAATCTATCTAGAAAATTAAATAAGCAAAAATGCTCAAATAAAAACTACTGAACCAAACTGAATCTGACAGGACCAAATGGCAAGTATACCGCATGAAATTATATATTAAAAAAGAATCACAAAAATCGGATCTGAAACGTCGGAGTAATCGGTGACCTACACATACATATATCAGGAAAAAAAAACATAGGTACCTACCCCGAATTAAGAACCTCCTCCATTTTTGGAAGTTGGTTAAAAATACTTATTACAATCTTACGGAGCTTGCAATTATCCGGTAGGTATTTATATAGGTAGTACGGAAATAAGACAGACAGTTTCGCACCCCTCTTGATTAGGCACTTTTCTCACCGCCAGGGAGGAAGCGAGTATCTATCGACCATTTGCTCGCTGAGGAAAGGGACAAAAGATAGGTTGTGTGAGTAAAAGAGACATACATTCATAGTCGATAGCTGGCGGTTCACACTGCCGGCAAGCGGCTCTTACCTCTAGTTGATCGCAGCGACAAGAGCTATCAAAGATTGTACTCGCTCAACGACACTCACTCGGCGATGCTCGCTTGGCGGTCGGAACTCACCAACAGCGGTCATTTCTACCTGTAGCCCGTCGCCCAAAGTCACTGAAAGCCGAGCGTCAAAACCATTAGATAAAACTATCGAAACTTGTCACTCGCTACTTGCTGATCGCCAACTGTTTCGAGTTTGAAGCTTTACTCGCTAATCACCGGCTGTGCGGTGAGACAAGTGTCTTCAGTCAGATTTTGTTTTATTTAAGCGTGTTCCACTCCACACGGATGTAATCCAGCGACCCATCCAGGTGCGGATTATCCTTAAGGCAAAGGAGGCACGTGCCTATGGGCGCCAGATTACTAAGAGGTGCACGGGGAAAATTAATACAAAAAAAAAGTATCTACTACTTACATAAATAAAAAAAAACATAATTCCGAAGTTTGTATAGTGATGAGCACAGATCAATGGTGTAAATAGGGCTTTTCTCCAGGGGGGCCTGGCCAGGCAATCTTTGCTCTTATTGGGCGTCGCATCTCAGGTTGGGGGCTGTAAATAATTTTCTTACGTAGTCAAGCCGCATTTTTTTTTTCAATAACTCCCCCCACCTCTCCACATGTAGCATATTTTCCCCCACCCCCTGAGCGAAATTTTGGATTCGCGTGCGCCTGCTCGTGCCTAACCTTAGGGGCGCTGATGAGGTTTGCCTAGGGCGGGAGGGCGCTGGAAATAGCCCTGCGACCCTCGACGCCCGGGGCGTCTCCTTCTGTTGCGGCGGCTGGGTCGTGAGGTTTCCCTCGCCCTGGAACGCAAAGGGCATTAGAAGGAACACGGATGGGTTTTAGTCAGTAAGAGTCGGACACACAGAGCGGAAGGAGTCATTTGATGAAAAAAAGAAAGGGTGGTAGGGCGCTGGCAACATTTAATCCGCCTGTGGACCCATACAAGGTGACTTTGCTGGATTACGTCCGTGTAGACAGCAGATGCAAAAAAAACTTTTGATTGACCTTCAATGTCCTTGGAAGACGGGCGCGCACTTCTATCCAAGGTTGGAGTGCGTCGATTACAGCCACAGAACACAATACACATATCCTCAATATTTTGTTATAACTATCTTGTAATCAACAGCATTAAATAAAAATAATAAACTGCCTCTGATTGTCAAAGTAAGTTATATTTCGTAAGAAAAACAGTTTTTAGCTATATTTATTTACCATTATTGCAAAAAAGACCCACAATATTAGAAACTTAAAAACAACAAAAGCTCAATAAAAATTAAGGACAAAGAAGAAAATATATACGACCGACAGATGACACATGTCACTCGAGAAATTATATGATTGAAATACCGATGATGATGACCGAATTAAATTACCTTAAATGTTGATCACAAGAGCAGCATCGCAACGTGCACGCCTACCACCCCCGGACCCGTCGCTGAGCTCCGCCTTGTCGCCGCCGAACTTTGGATTACCAGTATCGCCGGCAGCGATTGCAGTTGCGTCGAGCTCCAGCGACGAGTATTTCTCTCCGCCGACGTCGCCAACACCTGTACGTCGGCAGGGGAGAGGCCGGCCACCGAGGGGCTTGAGACATAGGGGCCCACCAACCCCGAGCCGGGTCCCTGCTGCCGGTGGTTGTGTGCAGCGTATGAAATGGACTCAGTCCATAAACGAGAACGTCATGCGCGCATATTACGGGGCTACAGAGGGGGGAACTAACCTCACTGCGTACCGTGTTAAGATGCTGTCTTTGTTCCTGGAACAGGACCTTGAACCAACCGTGAATGTCTCGGCCCAACGATTGTCGGATCAGGTGCGAGTTATCCAACGTAATCACAGGTTGGACGATGCCGCACTTTATAGGCTGCGCTCAGAGGTACTGAGCAACTTTATCATCTCAACTCCGACACAGACGCCAGCTAGTGGCGCGATCACACTGCGACCCAACAACGTCAGTGATGAGGTAGATGATAGGGTTGTCACGGTAAGTAGCCAGTGCAACAATAGACTGATGAGCGCACTGGAGATTGCGCTTCGCGAGTATAGATCAATTCCGACCGAACTTAGGCCCCGTTTACCACGGTAACGCATGCACAAAAAAATAGGGCGCTGGTGTGTGCCTTGAAATCGCTGCTGCATAGCATCTTTGAATGCAGCGAGAGCCTCGTTATACGCACTCAATCCTGTATTGCGGCGCTGTTGCGGCATGTCGTTTAGCAAATGTCAAGTTTAATAGTTGTGATGAAGCTGCTCGACCAAAACCTGCTGCACCAGCCTGGCAATGCAGGATCGAGCGGCGTATCGATGAGGCTAGAGCATACGCAAGTTTGTGCATAGGCAAACCTTATTCGGCGGTATAAGCGGCGGGTTGACCGATACTAGCAAAATCGCATGTTCCAGAGCGATGAGAGGTGGATATATGGGAGCGACCTGAACAGAGTGTGACGGACGTGTGCCGCCCGGATGCTATCGCCACGAGTACCTTCTGGCGAAGCATCTGGTCGGTGCCCGTCTGTCATACCGAGGATGGCTGGATGCGCGATGTCGAGCGCGTATGTGAAGCTATACTTACCAGAACTGGAAAAAATTAACATCACCCCATTAGATATAGCCAAAGAAGTCCGTCCGGTACCGAACTGGTAATCTCCGGAACTGGACGGACTGCATAACTTCTGGTTCAAAAGAGTATACTAGCTCACACGCTCCTGGCATCTCAATTCCAGGCATCCTTAGAGTATGGTTCACTACCACCCATCTGCTCCATAAGACTGGTAGTCCCGCGGAACCCAAGAACTGTAGACCAATTACTTGTTTGTCGACGGTCTATAAACTTCTTACATCCATACTGAGAGTGCAGATCAATGAGCACATTGAAACTAACTCAATTATGTCTGCCTCTCAGAATGAATGTAGGAAGAGGTCCCGCGGTACTAAGGAGCTTTAAGCCAACAGGTTCGTCGATCCCGCAAGTGGCTTACGATAGTAACTTATTACATAGTTTGGTACAGAAACTTATCGCAAACAAAGTTTTAAGAAATTAACTGTGATGTCTGTAACGTTTAGCAGTTTCAAATGTTTACTTTACGAACAATGAGTCACAATACAAAGACTTGAAAAAGAGCGCTAAAAATACCCTTTCTTAAGGTGGATGTTCCAGGGTAGCCCGCGAAATTCAAATATTTTTATGTTTTTTGCGAAAGAATGAATATTTCAGAAATAATCATTCTTTCGAACTACATGAATTTAGAGGGCTATATTGATGATTAAAATGGTTATTATTCTTTAGATAAATACGCGTTACGGTCGCGGATCGCATTTGGTCCACATACAGCTTCACACTGACCGGCAAATTGCAAAAAACATAAAAATATTTGAATTTCGCGGGCTACCCTGGAGCATTCACCTTAATGTAGATCACAGGACAAGTACTATTGCATTTATTTAAAATCTTATTTCGCAATCCACACGATGATAATAATTCTGAAATGAAATAAAAAAAAAACACTTTCTAAAATTTTTCGGAATGTATCGTGCTTGTTTTGCTTGGCATCCAATCAGCTCTACCCATTGCATCTATCCATTTGTCTTTGACGATAGCGTCTTTGGGAAACCTAAAAATATTTTAAAAGTAATGTTTAGTGATTACAATAAAATTTCTAGACGAACTACCAAAAATTGTCTTTATCGTAATCTATCCATCCTGTTTCCGACCCGACTACATCACTATTTGAATAGCGAAGAATTTTCGAGAATGAAAGACTTCCTGAATCGATTCAGAATAAACTCTATACTAATGGGAAAAGGTTGATTTTAACATGTGCGTGTGAACTGAGGGACCACACTGGGAATTCGCGAAATGAAAATCCTAGGATTTAGTAGTAGACTTATAACAATTGTAGAATGAATCTGGGAATTTGTAAGAAACTACGACCCATAAAGTGTGGTCCCTCAGTTCTCACAGACGATCAATCAGATCTCGGAAAGTATCTTAAAAAAGAAGGTTTTGTGAATATAGACATTTAGTAAAGAATTTGTAAAGATATTTACTAAATAACAGACCACAAAGCATTAAAGATAAAAAAAAATATCAAGAATGAACTGTGGTCCCTCAGTCCACATAACAAAGATAAATAATTTAGTGAATATTACTGAATAAAATTAATAAAACCGTTCTTTTTCTACATACAGTTTTAGTAAAAGTCTTAAAACATTTTGTAAAAAAGAAATGGAGCAATAATATCGAAGCATTTTAAAGATAGCGATGATTAAAGCTGGTACCTCAATCCTCTCCTCCACTGACACACGTGCGTGTGCTAGCTGCTAGACGAGAGGAATATCAGAAAGTCTAGTGTACTTAACTTTTAGTAATAAGTTTCTACTAAATAATAGGTATCTAAAATTGTGTATATTTTCTTACCTCTTAGCTGAGATAATATAATTTTTTTAATCCTATGAAAATAGATAGAGCAGTGTGACCACACAATAAAACAAAATGTAGACAGTACTATTCTACTTTATTATATCATCATTTAGACGAAACGAAAACAAGGTTGCATGGTTAATTTAATGCTATATTACATGGTTTATGTGTATTTAGTAAAAAGTAGATTACAAAATAAACTAATCAATTATTATAATACTTTTGTCAGTACTTACATATTTTGAAATAATGATCAACATAGCAAAAGAAGCTCGTTCAGAAAACAGTGATATCGGTAGATAAAGGAAGATTATGTAGTCGTAGTTTTTAATAGCATTTAATTATTTTTTTGCTACTCGTAACTTTAAATAACTAAGTTGATGATCAGCAAGCTGTTTCCGAACGCAAACTTGAAGTAACATTAAATTACCCTCTTTTTTAATTTATGTAATGTGTATCAGCTCAGCGGTTTTAATCGTACGCATAGTGTTTATGATGATAAATAAAACAGGAAACTGAAAATAGATGGGATTACACTTGATAACGACAATAGAGAAAAAACATTGCAGTTTGTGGTATTAGTGTCATAAATTAGTCATTTCCCTGTTGAAAATAACGTGAGATAAATAATACATATTATTTTTTTTATTTTTTTTTATGATTTTCTTGAACAGTAAGTTTTTGGTAAAATGAAATTTGCTAAGATTTTATTAGAAAACAAATAAAATCGTACTTATTGATGATATGAAACACCTCCATTTTTAAGATTTATTCTCCTATCATTTTTGCACTCCAAAATGGATCAGTACGGCATGTTTCATAAATTATAAAATATCGAGAGTCAGCGAGACGATCCGTTCGTCGTGATACTCCTCTATATTATTATACTCTTTGGCCGTGATGTTAGAACACGACTGGGTCACTGGGCTGAAGTCAGCGTCACTCCGCGCAAAACTGGCACGCGTGGCGCGTGCCACGCCTAGTTTGAACTTCTACTGTTTTTTCTGTTCTGTGGTTCTGATAAATAAAATAGTATTTTTTTATATTATTAGAGAAATTCTTTAAAAAAGAAAAAAAGATGAAGATATCCAAAAATAACATTAACAATGCACTACATATTGGTGATAGTTTCATCTCGTTACCAATTTCTGCTTCTTCCTGGTCCAAAGAGACCATTGTTCTTTGTCTCGGATTTTCTGAAAATTTGATTAATTAGTGTTGGCAACTCTGATATATTGATTATCTAGTACATAGAAATAGAATAGATAGAACGTTTGTCTGTCTACATTGTCTCTGATCGTTCTGTGCTCTCAATGCTCTCATGCTCTGTGCATTGTGCAGTTCTGTGCTCGCTCATCTGACTTCTAGCTGTCTGTTTTCTGCAGCACTCTGTCGTAATAGCTACAGTAATATCATCATACAAAGGAATCGCAATTAAAGTTTGGTTAAAGTATTAGCAATGGCACGGCCAGGTAAAGAAGACGCTTCAGAAGATGCAAAAAAGATAGTAGATGATGCCAAGAATTTTATTGAAAAAGCGATATCAGATATTGGGAAAACATCAGCAACAAAGCAGTTAATTTTAGGAACTACGTCAGGGTGGTAAGTGCAATTGTTTCATAATTTATTTCGATTCGCTTTGTAACATATGAATCATAATAATCCTCTTCTCGATGTTCTCTCGATTTTTCTCTTTGCTTTTATTTACACAAATTGTTAAAACATTTTCAGGATAACTGGTTTTATATCTATGAAGATTGGAAAAGTGGCTGCCGTTGGATTGGGTGGCAGTGTAATATTATTACATATTGCTAGCCAGAAAGGATATATCGATATAAATTGGGACAAAATCAACAAGAAAGTTGATAAAATCAGTGATAAAATTGAGAAGGAAGCAACTGGAAAATCACCTGATTGGTTTGAAAAAGTAAGTTTCTTTATCGTCGGCCTTATTCTTATGTTGGGTGCTCAGACTAATACATAATCTCTGTTTTCTTTTATTGCACACCTTACTTGCTAAAAATATCCCCACATAAAAAACACTGCACGTTTTTTAGAGAAAGTTAAGAACTTTTTGGAACCTAAGTCTGGAATTTCCAAGAAGTTGGTAAATAGCAAAAATAGCGGCCTGAACGGCTCGATGAATTTTAGCTTGAGAGGTGTCGTTAGATTTGTCTTGAATGTGAGAGTGACACTGGGTTTATTAGAATGGCTGATTTTTGGCGCCATATTATGCCTACATAAATTTTTAATGTATTGAGTGGGGTATCAATAAGGAGGATAAATACGATTAAAAGTTCATAACAAGTTGCTTTTCAAGTAATACAGTTCAATCACTGATCTGATGCCACCAACTGCATCAGACTTTTGACAAACTGTTTTACAGTTTTCAATTTGTAGGCAACTGTGTAGTTTTCATTTGATAGATGATTCATTCATTTGTATATACCCTTAACATTCACGTATTTTGGGTACAAGTTTGGTTTAGAGTTAAGAAAAATGTATAAGAAGGTGCTAGTCATAACAAAATATGGGCCACTTGGTTTTTTTTACTTCATTCTGCTTTCATTTATATCATGATTAAATAAACATGATTATTACCCTACTTTTGCTTTGACTACAAATAATAATTAATTTTATGGGGCAAGACTCAATCATACAATCAAAATCAGGGGTGCAAAACCTTGAAGAACTAGAAATGTTATTTTAAATGTGAAGGCAGAATAAGGAATAACTTGGGTAAAACTTTATTTCAGTATTCTCTTGTAATTTCTACTTGCCCTGTAGCTTTCGAACATAATTTCGTACCATCTGTAATGAATAAAGTGTTAATGGTTTACTTCATCTTGCCTATATAGATAGTAAACAACTATTCACAAACTTGCTTAAAATGCTACTAAAGTGCCACTTGTGTAAATTTCTTAATTCAAAAAACATTTTACTACCTTCCATATTATTTAATTCTAGAAAATCTACTTATGGATAAATAAACATACACTGCGTGCCATTTATGTAGGACGCAGGTATTTGGAAGTAACCATTAACTTTAATTTTGGAAGTCGGAGTTAAAAACTTCTATCCTTTGGGCTGGCTTTAGTACTTACCCAGATGTAAGAAAAATACACTCCACAAAATTGTTGGTTATCACTGACTTGGGGAAAGACTAACATATAATGTTAGTCTTAACCTGGGCAAAATGTCAGTCTTCCCTCACTTAGCTATTAAAAAGTTATGTTTTGATTTGCTAAAATGATATTATAACTTAAAAGACAATGTTCATATGATGCTTCTTACGTTCAAGACACCCAAATACTCCGAAATATTTTATTCCGAATTTCGATATTCCAATTTTCAAAAGTCTGAATTTCATAATACCTAAGAATTATAATGTCTATTATTAAAAATTTCGAAACTTATTTTACCGAAATTCGTAAATGCCATTTGTTCGTTTTCCGATTTTCAAACGTCCGAAGAATCAAATGGACCCTGAATCGAGTATATACTCGATGGGTTTTCATTCCGATTTTCAATTCTTCGAGTATACTGCTAAATTTAAGATTCTGATTTAGATTCACTCAGTATAATATTCAGTTAGTTACATATTTTAATAACCAAATAAATTTTAACTATTTTCGAAATAACTACGGTCAAAATACTGACGAATATTTTTAAGAATTTTGAACCTTTTATTAAAATATTGTCCTAAACAGTCAATAAGTTTTGTTACAAAAGTGACAAAAAGGAAACGCTGTAAAACCGACTCGACTAGTCTTGTCTGCCCTACCCCTAGAGTGTAATTTAAGCCCGCGTAGGCGCGAAGGGGCGAGGTGGCCCGCAAACTGAGGAGCAGGCGTTATAACTTATAACGCCTGCCGCCGCTTATAAAGCAAGCCGAAACTGCGGTGGTGAGTGTTAAAACCATCTGCGACGATAAGTTCGCGGGGGACCACCGCACCGGAGCCCCGCAGCGCCAGAGCCGTGACAGAAACCATGCCTGCTGCATGTTGCATGGTCATGTGATACATATTATTCTTTGTTCTGATGAGCAGTTGTGTTAATTTGGCTTGCTATTCAGTTTTACAAAGAGTTTTTATTTCGGAATTTTAATAGGTATTTCAATAATCGGAGTTCGTATTTTTGATATTTCGAATTATCATTAAGTCGGTCACACGATAAAAACTTATATTGACATTTTCTAGTTTTACCCCCAAAAGTGACCCCCATACTACAAATTTAATTATTTACGTAACATGTTTGAGTCACAGAAGTCCATGTGTACCAAATTTCAACAGAATCGGTCTAGTGGATCCAGAAAAAACTGGCTGTGACAGACGGAAAGACATACAGACAGACACCCAAGTGATCCTATAAGGGTTCCGTTTTTTGTTCGGTACCATAAAAAACGCAAAATGGCGGCGGGGGATGCCAGCTCCCATAGAAAATGGTTCGAACCCCTTTAAACAAAACGGACAGTGCCAACCATCATCGCTGATATTTTCAATTATTCGTTATGTTGGTGAAATTAACAGTCAAAGGCGACACCTGAGTGAGTCGAGAACTTTTTCATCAGTACTGTTTTATCGACGAGTAAATTCAAAAAAAAGGCGGTACCTACTTTTCGAGATATTTTCAAGTGATGAGTCTTACACTCTTACCCCACCTTACCTTAAAAGACTAGCTTTTGCCGGCGACTTCGTACGCGCACATTGCGTCTTTTCCCACTCTCGTAGGAATATCGAAAAATCCTCTCTTATTGCTCACCTACACTCCCAAAGGAACCGACATGCCAGCTTCTACGACCAGTAGTTTCGGCTTTGCGTTGTCTGTCAGTAACTAAAGAAGTTTACATAGTAGAATTGATTAAAAAGGAAAAGTAATACAATGAATCTGACAAGCACAGTTCTTTACCAATCAGCAAAAAAAACCTTCACAAATTATTGGTCAAGTTAGTTAAAATTTAAATTTATGAATATACTGTCTTGCAATAATTAATTCTGTACTATTCCGACTTGCTCTTGAACATAAAAAAAACACTATCTTACTTTTCACTATCTTGCTCTTACTTTTTGGGTGATTTCTTTAATGGAACATTACTTTTATTTATTTATTTATTCCACACTTTAAAACATAATTAAAAAAAAAAAAACATGTGCAAGATACATTATTTATATTAGAATCAATTTGATTGGATCAATTTATGTAAAGACATTTGTATTTCAAACGCAGTTTGTTTGTTTAGTATTTAGGTCTACTTACCTAAAATTAGATTGCGAGAATGCCAATAAATGTACTACGTTTATTTGTTACAGGTATTGTTGTTTATCAAAAATAATACCTATTACTCGGCAGGGTTTACTGGAGGATTCTTTTTTGGTATTGCTTCATCATGATTTCATTTTAAATAGAATGTGAGTTTGTCATAACTACCTATTCCTTCTTTGTGATTACTTTGATTAAGTCTTAAACTTTGTATTTGTTTATATCTATTTGTACTTATTTACTCGGAATTGACCGTAAATTGTAAGTTTTAAGAGTAGGCAGCTACTTTTATACTTTCTTACCTCAAATTATTTTTTGTTATGATTGTGTAAGTAATAAACGTAGGTGCAAAAATTTCCTATTTTTATTGACCATCTTCTAAGTGGAGGAGGTCGTCATTAATATGTTTTAATGGGGTTGCCCATTTGCAGTCATAGTGCGATTTTTAAAAGCTTCTCACAAATTGAAATGGGCGCCGCACAGTTTGTAATTGAACAAATCTGGTGAAACTTTATTTATAAAATACTAGTAAACCCGCGCAGCTTCGTCTGAGTCACAGTTTTCATTACTGCTCCGCTCTTATTGGTCTTAGCGTGATATATTCCTATCTTCCTCGATAAATGGGCTATCTAACACTGAAAGAATTTTTCAAATCGGACCAGCAGTTCCTGAGATTAGCGCGTTTAAGTAAACAAACAAACTCTTCAGCTTTATATATTAGTATAGATAAGATGACAATAAAAATATTAGGGATTTTTTACACTATTCGATACCAGTCCTAATTAAACATTTTCACTTGAAAACTTGTCAAAGTGCATCGAACATTTTTCAATGGAAGTATCCGCCAACATTTTGATTTTATTTTCAAAGTTCTGCACGATCTAACATGCTTAATTAAATGGGTAAAGGACACACAAACAAACAATGTTAGAAACATGGTGCCCCCAAAGTGTCACGTTGCGATATTATATATTTAGAGGTAAAGTCGCCATGTGAGAACATTGAAAGTCAATAAAAATTAACTTATCACGTGCTTATATGCAGTAGATAGCTTTCAAATAACAGTTCTAGGCTCGATTTAACTATTTATATAAATCTACTAGTTGACCCGCGCAACTTCGTCTGCTGCGCTCCTATTGGGCTTAGCGTGATGATAAATTTCCTCGATAAATCGGCTATCTAACACTGGAAGATTTTTTCAAATCGGACCAGTAGTTCCTGAGATTAGCGCGTTCAAGCAAACAAACAAACTCTTCAGCTGAACAGTTTGTTTGCTATTTGTCGATCCACTGGACCGATTCTGTTCAAATTTGGTACATATAGTCTTCTGTGACCCAAACACGGAAGCGTTACGTTAATGATTAAATTTTTAGTATGGGGTTCAGACTATAAAATTTAAGAAAAAGTTTTTTGAACAATATTGTGTGACATATCAAATGAAAGGGCTAACCGTGAGGGTTTTAATCATATTATTTTGTTCATCATTTCAAAATAAAGACTTGAATTTATTCAAGAAATTAGACCAAATAAATTCCCCCCCCCCTTATCTCCGAAACTACTGAGCTTAAAATTTTTAAAAAAATGCAGATAATAGTTCTATACCTAAAGATTACAGGAAAACTTGTATAAGTCTGTAGTTTTAAAATAACATGTTAAAAAAAAAAACATTGGTTCGGAACCCTTTGCACGCGAGTCCGACTCGCACTTGGCCAGTTTTTTTTGTTTGTTGAAGTGTCTGTACCTATAATTATATGCAAGTTAATAGTGGACCACAACTTAAAAAAAAACGATATGGCGGCGGGGGCTATGCCACAAAGGTTCTATCCCCATTACTGATGCATGTATTATATTTCTTTCTTGCAGCAGTCTCAAAAGTTACAACATATTTCTATAGTTTCTGTGAAATAGTTGACTCATATCGAAATTTCAAGGCCTAATGCTTCTACAGTCGGGTAAAGTTTGGAATTGTTTACTTTTTACTTCACTCAATAGGCTAGTTTCCATCATCAATAAATTGCATATCTATTTATTCTGTCAGTTTAGAGTATTGAAAAATAATGAACACATATTTTTATTTTTGTAAATCCATGAGTTTTGATAAAGATAAAACGCATCGAAACTTGGGAATTGGGGCTCGTGACGTCCGAACGCACATAAAATTATACCACGGCGTGACGTACTGAGAATTTTAAAAGCGTCGTATCTTTGTAAACTTTTGTTTACGTTACAAAAGAAAAAAAAACGGTCATATATATTTTTTTTCCATCTGACGGACTAATTACATTTTTTTAGCGGACAAGCCTATTGAGCACGTCTTGCCTGCCCGTCATAAAATACGGTGACTGACAGTAGGTTTGGTGCAAGGCCGCTCGGCGCTCCGTGCGCTCCATAAAGAACTATGCTCGGAGTTTTTACTTTTTATTTTTTTATTTGTAATGGGTTTGCTCTTGACTCTAGTATATGTCAGAGATGACAGAGACAAAGTCTACGATGGAGCGAGCCTACCCAGAAGGAGCCTGTTCACTCTAACTTTGAAGAGATTAGGGTTGTAAGCTTTTGGAAACACAGACACAGGCAGAGAGTGTTTTTATAAGTTTCTTTTGAAATATGAAATCCGGTATTAATTTAATCCAGAAAAGAACGCGAGTCACCGACACGGCTTGCTGAATTCGCCAGCTGGAGATTAGACTGTGTGAAAACGCCGATGCATGGATAATCCGCCAGGACGATCGACCAATGACCCAAAAGTGACTGAGATTGAGATAAACTGAATCGGAAAGGCCTCTGTCTTTCGGATTCAGCCTGTCTCAGTCCCAACCGCACCGCAATTGCGTGTCTCATAAATTCAAAAAGGGGTTCGAACTTTTTTGTATGGGCGCTGGCACTCCATCGCCATTTTGATTTTGATTTTCATTGTTCTCTAATGGTGACACTTTAGGGCATCATGTTCCACATTTTTGATTTATTGAAGTGCCCTCTACCCATATATATGCATGTTAGATCGTGCGCCACAACATTGAAAAAAAATGGCTAACCACAATAGTTGCCATGCCCTTCTGCTCCACAATGTAACACACGACGAATACCGTTGCAATGTCAGAATGAAAGCATAACCCGATTACCCGAAAGCGTGACCGATTACATTCATTTTTGTAAGCAAGCAATTAGTTGTATTATTTCAGCTTTACAGAGGCCTTTGTCCTTGTCCAACAGTAAACCGCTATAGAATAAGTTGATTGCTTGATTGGAGTGTTAGACCGTCACATGTACCCAAAGGGCCAAAACGGAGCCGTATTGCTAGCGTCTAAACATTTTTCACAAGGGTGTAGCGGCTGCTTTTGAAGCCTATCTTCATATTTGTACCTACTGTCTATTTTGGTACATATCTTGCTGAGCTTAAGTTACATGTACAAGGTGTTTCAGAAAACTTGTGTTTTATAATTTTTAAAGTAAAGAACTAAAGGCAAACAAAGTCATGAGACAGCCGCCAAAGCCAGCTTTTTTTTTTGTAAACAAGATTTTTTATTTCCATGTGACCTACTCATTACAAATTGAATATTTCAGAAATAATCATTCTTTCGAACTACATGAACTTAGAGGGCTATATTGATGATTAAAATGGTTATAATTCTTTAGATAAATACGCGTTACGGTCGCGGATCGCATTTGGTCCACATACAGCTTCACACTGACCGGCAAATTGCAAAAAACATAAAAATATTTGAATTTCGCGGGCTACCCTGGAGCATTCACCTTAAACATTTTGAGAATTTTCTCATTTTTCTGTTAGCGACAAACCTAATTTTGTGTTTGGGCTGATGGTGTTTATAATTTCTGCATTTTTATGAAATCCTGTATGCGCAAGGTCTGACGTCTATTTGGCTTTTTTTTCTTTTATTTTAGAAACGTACAGTAACAAACATAGTTGAAAAAAGTGTGGGTTATTGAAATTAAGAACAGCTAGTCTATTCTGTAAATAACCATTTCGATATCGAACATTACCTGAGTGACAATGCTCACAAAGTGAGCTTTGTAACACACAACATAAAGGTCTTATGTTTATACATACCTCGGATTCTTGATTGACTTGTCTCGCGAGGTTGTCGACATGTGGGATGTGGATTCCGCAATAATTGTACCGATAGTCGTGTCGGCCAATGGCTTAATATCCACGAGACTCGACGAACACCCCAGGAGGCTCTAGTTGGGCAGCTGGATCAAGGGCTTGATTCAAAAAGCGGTACTTCTGGACACGGCTCGTATTGTCAGGAGATTCCTCTCTCTGGACCCCTGGCCGCCGGTAGCTTGGAACTTGTTCCCGATACCGGTGGGCTACTATTTTTATGTTTTTTTTTATTTATATTGAAATATTTAAAAATATAATCTACTAGTTGACCTGCGTAACTTCGTCTCCGTCACAATTTTCATTACTGCTCCGCTTCTATTGGTCTTAGCGTGATGATATATAGCCTTCCTCGATAAAAGGGCTATCTAACACTGAAATATTTTTCAAATCGGACCAGTAGTCCCTGAGATTAGCGCGTTCAAGTAAACAAACAAACAAACTCTTCAGCTTTATATATTAGTATACCTAGATACCTATATATAGTTTAATGAATAAAGGAGATAAAAACCAGTCAAGTGTCAGTCCGACAAGCTGCATTCACAATGATACATCTACGAGTACCTAGGTTTTTTTTATTTGTAATGGGTTTGCTCTTGACTCTAGTCTATGTCAGAGATGACAAAGACTTATGTGACATATCGAAAATAATCGACACTCGCAAAATAAACACCCAAATACTCCGAAACACTCTTTTCCAAATTTCGAATTTCCGAATTTCAAAAGTCCGAATTTCATAATACCTAAGAATTCTAATGTCTATTATTAAAAATCACGAAATCTATTTTACCGCAAGTTGAAAATGCGATTTGTTTGTTTTCCGATTTTCATAAATGTTCTAAAAATCAAAGGCTCGATAGGTTCTCGGTCCGAAAAACGACATACCGATTTTCAAGATTCCGAGGTTTAACATACCTACTTGGCATTATCTTCTTTAAACGAATATTTGTAAACATTCATCATCTGCCTAACCCAACCATATTGGGGTCGGCTTCCAGTCAAGCCGGATGTAGCTGAATACCAGTATTTTACGTGGAGCGGCTGCCTACCAGACCTCCACCCATTAACTGGGTAACTTGGTACTTCATGGCAAGACTGTAGTCAGATTTACTGGCTTCCGTAACGACTGCCAAAGACCTACAAATGACAGCCGGGACCAACGACTTAACGTGCTTTCCGAGGCACGCGCACGGAGGAAACTCGGTATGTTAAGATGGTCACCCATCCACAGACCAACTTGGCAAGCGTTGCTTTACCTTGAAGATCGACCCATGCGGCTGTTATTATCTAGCCACGAGCTCCTCTAGAAAATTTGTAAACATTGTCAACCTTAAATTAAAATAAAAAAGATGACTCAAACAGTCGATATGTTGTGCTGCAAAAGTAAGTGACAGAAACGAGTCGCTGTAAAACCGCCTTCACGTAGTCTTGTATGCCCTACCCCTAGAGTGTAATTTAAGTCCACGTAGGCGCAGAGGGTCGAGGTGGCGACGATAAGTTCGCGAGGGATCGCCGGAGCCGTGACAGAAACCATGCCTGTTGCATGTTGCATGCTCACTTGCATACTGCATGCTTGCTTGCATGCTGCATGTCTGATTGCATGCTCACTTGCATGTTGCATACTTACTGCATGCTCGCTTGCATGTTGCATGCTGGCTGCATGCATAGCATAACGCATAATGCTTGTTAACATAGTTTTGTCTCTTAAGGTGGATGCTCCAGGGTCTTCAACCATTCGGAATTATGAAAATCGGTATTTTGAAAGTCGTATTTGTAACTTACGGAATAAAGTTTTTCGTATTTATGTAGTGTACCTACCCGTATGTGAGACCAACTCGGAACTTGACTGGTTTTTAATTGTAACTTAACATGTATTTACGATATCGGCATCAGTTAATATTACCTACATAAGAAATTATTTTGTTAAAGGTTGAGAGATTTGTGGACCGAAAACTGGATAAAGCCGAAGACCTAATTAAGAAAAAGGAAGTTAAAGCCAAACGCTGGGTTAACAACATTACAGGAGGAGAACACTATCGCGCTACCGAATCTCACGTCTTTCTAGCATCGTTTGTTGCTGGAATGGCTATTGGACTTCTCTGTGGAAAATAAATCCTTCCGTTATTAATTTTCATCATTAAATAAGTAGGAACCTCCAAACTCCTTTCAACTAGTTTTAAAAATATGGACTAAAATTAGTTCCTTTTTTAAGCGGCCATTAACGAGTAAAATACAAGTTTTAAAATGGCTCTTTAAAAAAGCTACCATTGCTATAACCTCTGAGTAATTGGCTTTACATTCATAATCGCCATAATAAGTATAATACTTTACTAAGTACCTACCTATGTATTCGTGTAGTTACTATACAGTTGGATTACCTTTACTTTGTAAAAAATATTCGCAAGCATCTCATAATTTAGTATTCTATCATTATAAAATCGAACATAATATATTATTATTACTTGTTAGGTATTAAAGTTGTAGTGATCTTATAGAATAGGAATCATGAAAATATGTAAGATATAACCTATACTAATAAATTATGTAATTAACTTCGAAAAGGCATTTTACTTCATTCACTCAATCGCCCAACCCTAGCAGTTACAGTTGGCCCGCCAGCGCATTTAGGTTTGCCGCCGTCTGGCAATAGTCTTTTGGGAAGAACTGATTTCCGGATTAGAAATATTCTGCTCTTTATGATCCCATTTCAAATCCACTGTGAAAATACAGAAACACATACTAATGAATTTCCTTGAATCCGATGTTACTGAAACAGTTTCTAGTGAACCACAGGAGTTTTTTTTTTCTGATCAATGCCCTAGTTTGCTCATCAGACTAAACTAGGGTATTGATCAGAAAAAAAAAACTTACTTCTGCTGCGGGTCTTTGAAACTCCTTAAGTGTAGTTCCTATAACTTTAAATATCGACTATATTTTTTATGATTTAATTACAAATGTGTAGTTTTCAGACTTTTTCCTATAATTGTAGTATAAGACGGTATTACTTGCCAAATTCCATAGTTTTAGGTCGACGGGAAATATCCTATAAATTTTGATTCCCTTGAGAGTGTCGAAATTTACATTTTTTGGAGCATAAACGGCCGTATCTTTTTTACGTTAACTTAAAAGTTTGATTTTTTCACAGCTTCAAGGGACTGTGGACCTAAGTGTACAGTTTTAATTTCACCTCGATACCTCCACGTGTTCCCGAGATAAAGGGTCTTGATAGACAGACGGACGGACAACAAAGTGATCCTATAAGGGTTCCGTAGCCAAATGGCAAAAAACGGAACCCTTATGGATTCGTCATGTCTGTCTGTCTGTCTGTCCGTCCGTATGTCACAGCCACTTTTTTAGAAACTATGAGAACTATACTGTTAAAACTTGGTAAGTAGATGTATTCTGTGAGCCGCATTAAGATTTTCAGACAAAAAAAGAAAAAGAAAACAATAAATTTTGGGGGTTCCCCATTCTTAGAACTGAAACTCAATATTTTTTTTCATCAAACCCATACGTGTGGTACCATAGGTCTTCAAAAATGATATTGAGGTTTCTAATATCATTTTTTAAAGAAAGAAACTTCCAAAGTGGTAAAATGTGTCCCCCCCTGTAACTTCTAAAATAAGAGAATGATAAAACTAAAAAAAATATTATGATGTACGAGTACATTACCATGCAATTTATGGTACAGAACCCTTCGAGTGTGTGCGAGTCCGACTCGTACTTGGCCGGTTTTTCCTGTTGAGATACGGAACCCTAAAAACGTATATAATCAGAAGTTTTTAAATATTAATCTTTGTATTTGAGTTTTAAATTACATTTACATGACAACAGATAGCAAAAATATCCATTGGAAATATATTTAACAAAAATATAATATTTTTTATTAACCGACCTCTTCAAAAACTTTTTAACAAAAAAATAAAACCGACTTTCAAAAACAAAACACTACAAAGTAAAAAATAACTTTAATTTCGGAAGTCGGTGTTTTTGGTTTTTTCGTTGTTGAACGTGTTTTGAGCGTATTATAAACTGGAAGATTATATCCTCGATAAAAACGCTTGGCTAAATGCTGGTCCTGCTCCACAGTCACAGCTGCTTAGGTCCACTTTTTAGGTTTTTATGTTTTTATATTTGGAAGAGATGCTCGCTCCTTTTAGAGATTCTTACATTATTTCGTTTATTTATTCTTATATACATACAAATTATATTATTATATTAAATACTATAACGTTCGGTGTAGGAAGAAAACACATTGCACGTTTAACAGTTTATTTGTCCACAATACACACAGGCATGTAATTAAAACCATGACATCGAACTTAGGTGATACGAGAACCAAAATCGTAAGGTCGCGAAGACGCGAGCGAGACACGAGCGCGCGTGCGTACCCCGAACCCTTTTCATGGCCGACTGGCGCGCGGCGCGAACGCATCTTACGCATCGCACCACCGCTCGGCGGGGTGGAGGCGTTCCCGCCCCTCCCGCAGGCTTCCTACCCTTGCAGGCCCTACGGTGTTTTTAAATAGGGATGAGCGCGTTACACACTCCCCCTTTTGATCAGGTGAGGGTCTCCCACCTGGTCAAACAACAACGAATAACGCGATCTAAGTCTCAGACAACAGTCTTGCGCGGGCGACCTCTGCCACGTTTTGGAACAACCGGCTCAGGACATTCACCCTCTCTAGCATGATAGTGCCTTAAGTCTGAGACGTGATACTTACCAAAAACTTCGCCAGATTTATGGGCTAATAGGTACGTAGTTGAACTCACCTTTTTAGAGATGACGTACGGTCCATCACGTTTCGGGTTGAACTTGGCAGTTACACCCTTTGCGGTGTTACTGAGTACATGGGTCTTCATTAACACCAAGTCACCTTCATTATACTCCTCAGGAGACGAACGGCCCAGATCAGCGTAAACCTTGCGAGCATCCTGATGACGCTCAAGGTTCTCTTTAGCTGTCGAGATTGTATCTGCGAGCTTGAGCAAGTATGGGGTGATCTGAGGTACGAAATTTTCCGACTCTACGACCGCTCTTAGATCCGCCTGGACAGTCAAAGGGGACCGTAGCTCACGTCCGAAAGTTAGGTAAACAGGCGTGTACTCTGTTGACCTGGTGAGTGAACTATTAAAAGTAAATCGCACAAACGGCAATACCTCTGGCCAGTTTTGGTGACGACCTTCAACCAGGATGGCTAGTTGAGCCTTGAGGTCCCGATTCTTCCGCTCAACTGGGTTGGACTCCGGGTGATATAGAGGTACCAGGCTCTGCTTTACACCCAAAACAAACATGGCCTTCTGCATGACGTCTGCTACAAATTGCACCCCGTTATCAGAGATCATGCGCCGAGGAATACCAAATCTCATAAATACCTCATTGACCAGAGTCTTAGCACATATCTCTGCCGTAGCTTCCGTGAGAGCAAAGACTTCTACCCACTTACTGGCAGTGTCCTCCACAATAAGGATCCACCTCTCACCTTGTGGTCCTCTAGGCAACGGACCAAAGAGGTCAGTCGCGATGGTTTCAAATCTCTGAGCTGGGACTGGAGTCTGCAGCAGTCCAGCTGGCTTGATGTTGGACGGCTTGTACCGCTGACATTCTACACAGGTTTTAAGATAATGAGTTACAAACCGTCTCATACCAGGGAAGTAGAACCGTTGCGAGATACGATGCAATGTTCTATCGATACCACCATGAGCGGCCGTAGGTGAGTCATGGCACTCTAACATGACTTTACTCCGCAGGCTTTCTGGAATGACAAGCTGAGGCTCCTCGGAGTCTGTATCAGGCACATACCTATACAGAACACCTTGATTCAAGATATAGCCTCTCTCAGTCCAGCGTGTAACAGCAAGTTCATTCTTACGTTCTAAGTCCTGGATGATCTTGGCAACTTCCGGATCAGCCAACTGAGCCTCTCGGGTCGAAGTTGCATCCCAGCGCGGGAAGTCCACGACCACCGGACAGATATCACATCCCGGTGACCCACCATCCTCAGTCAAGTATCGGCTAGTACATTGGCCTTACCTGGTGTATAGTCAATGCGTAAGTCAAAAGCTTGCAGCTTCAAGGCCCAGCGAACCAACCTGCCACTTGGTGACTTGAGGGAAAACAGCCACTTTAAGGGTTGGTGGTCCGTCATTACACGGACTTGATGACCATCAATGTAGCCGCGGAATCGCTCGACGGTCCAGACTACCGCGAGAGCCTCTCTCTCAGTAGTCGAGTAGTTTTGCTCGGCTTGAGTAAGCAGACGGCTTGCGTACTCGATTGGATGTTCATCATGGGGTGACTCCCCCTGGAGTAAAGCTGCACCCAAAGCATAATTACTCGAGTCCGTCCTCAGTATGAATGGTTTTGTGTAATCCGCTTGGACCAGAATAGGAGCCGTGGTCAGCAGTTTCTTAAGAGCTTCAAAAGCCTTACCTTGCTCCAAACTCCATTCCCACACATGCGATTTCTTGGTTAAGCGCGTGAGTGGTTCTGCTACCTTCGCAAAGTCCGGTATAAATTTGCGAAACCACGAGCATGTTTGAAGAAAAGTGCGCAACTGCCGAAGACACGTAGGCTCCTTCATGTTCAGAACAGCACTCACCTTGTCCTCATCTGGTGATATACCTTCCTGTGAGATCACATGACCCAAGTACTTGACCTTTTCCCTGGCGAAGACACACTTTCCTCGATTCGCACGGAGCTTAAACAAGCGGAGACGGTCGAATACCACACGGAGATCAGAAAGGTGACTGGTGTACGACTCCGATACCACCAGTATATCATCAAGGTATGTCAGTATGGTAACATCCTTAAGTGAGGATCCTGAACGAAACCTGTCTATAAGCCTCTGGAACGTAGCTGGCGCATTTTTGAGGCCAAACGGCATACGTTTGAAGCGATACGTACCGAACGGTGTAACAAAGGCTGTTTTATCCTGATCCTTGATGCTACACTGCCAGTAACCACTTCGAAGGTCACAGGAGCTCATGACGCAACCCTTCTTTGTTGATTGCAGCAACTCGTCAATGCGTGGCATTGGGTACGCATCACTTTTTGTAACTGCATTGAGCCTCCTGTAGTCCACACAAAACCTATACCCACCACCAGCCTTTGGTACCAGAACAGTTAGTGCAGACCAGGCAGACTCGCACTCTTCAACGATTCCCTCTTTTAACATCCGATCGAGTTCCTCACGAATAATTTCCTTCTTCGCTGGCGTGACTCGATATGGCGGAACAGCAATAGGGGGATGGTCCCCTGTATCTATGTGATGTTCGGCAAATGGCGTCGGCTCCCCAACTAAGTCAAAAATGTCAGAATACTCACCGAGTAGTTCTTCTAAGCTGGATCGCTCCTCTCGAGTCAACAAAGTGCCCTCATCTTCCCTCAATAGGTTGACAGAGGCGCACTCCACCACGTCACGTGAACTCTCTGTTAGCAGGGGGTGAATGACCTGAGGCCGATCAGCTGTGAACCATGTCATAGACGAAAAATCCAAGACTAGTTTGGACTTCGTAATAAAATCTATCCCTAAAAGAGTCTCGTTATTACAGGCGTCAGGGAACACAACGAATTCTATAGGTACGCACACAGACATACAAATAACATTAACACATGCCAACAAAACATTTATGGTACGTATGCTACCATCAGCAAGCTTAACCGACATAGTTTGCGAATTAAAATGTATACCTAAACGCAACAAAAGTGAGTACAACGTTGAACCTGCGATACTGCGTCGGGCGGCGGTATCTATTAGCGCTGTACCACTGTATCCACAAATCTCAATATTCAAAATAGGTCGGTCTTGAGTTACAATAATGTTGGTGTCGTTACAGTTAACATTACATATCGTATTAAGCGAGTAAAATACATTATTTTGTGATTGTGATTGTGACGTATTTACCTCTACAACATCGCAAGTCGAAATGTTATTATTTTTACATGTAGGACAATTAGCTCTAATATAACCCTTTTCGCCACAACCATAGCAAAACACGTTAGACTTATTACTAACCGAGTCTTTAGAGTCTTTTTTTCGGGCATGAATCACGAGTATGACCACGGGACTTACAATAAACACAAAATTGCTTTTTATCACTCTTATCACTTCCTACTTTATTCGCGCACTGATTGTTATCTGCACTGGTCGTAATCGAAGGCGACGACGAACGACGTGGAGAAGAAATCTGCGATCGCTGAGGTAACGCGGTATTTCTCGGAAGACGCTCGGACGATGACCCCGTGTTTCCCGCCGAATTCGCGCTCTCCGATGCAACGCGCGAAGCTCGTGAGCCGGGCGCGGGCGACTGCATGGGGCGCGCCGATCGCGCATGCGCCGACTGCGTACTAGAATTTTCCATGAGCGATTCTTCTATTGATCGCGCCTTAACGATCAGGGCTTCGATACTGTCTACGGCATCCCGAGTTAAACGTTTGCGAATACGTTTATGTAATAAGCCATATATCATGGCCAACTTCGCTTCTTCGGGCAACGCGTATGGTAGTTTAGATATCATACTACGTATTTTAACAATAAAGGTGTCAGCGAGCTCTCCGTATTGCTCGTCAGCGAATATGGTACGGAAGATCTTGTAGCCAGGACGTGGAACACCATACATATATCGAAGTCTTTTGACGGCTTCGGGCCACGAGGACACCTCGGTCCGGACCCCTCTCCACCATACTGCAGCCTCGCCGTGGAGCAGCATGGGTAGACCACGTAGTGCCAGGTCATCGCTGACCGACGAACACTCTTTAAATATTTCCAAAGAGTCGATGAACGCTTCTACGACTTCAGGATCTCGGCTCTGACCATCGAAGCGTGACGTACACTAAAGCCGGATTTACATTACGAAATTAGTGGCTTGAAATTAGTTTTATAACACTAATTTGACTACTAATTTCACGTGTAAACGTTCAGTTTTACGATGCATGCATTACTTTTGCGACACTGGAGTAGTTTCGTGCTATGCGCATATTTTTTGTAAAACTAATGTCATGCAACTAATTTCATCATGTAAATGCGACGCGAAACTAGTGTCGCGACAGCACCTGCGCAGAGTGGACGTGTGGTTTTTTGTTGGATTGCAGAAAACAAATTCGAAAGTAGTTTGCATAGCTTTCAGGATCTTCAGCTGCCAATTCAGAGATTAACTGTGTTGCACCCAGATGCTTTTTTTCAACCCATCCTCGAATCCACCAACGTCTTTTCTTCCGAGATAACCTTTTTTTATTTTATATTTTATGATTTCTACAACGACGTTTTGCATCATAAAATACAGCTTTGATTTTGACAGGGCCATTATCTCCGCGATACTGATAATTTCACGACACTATAATTTAAACGAAAGAAGTTTCACATGTACTAAAATTAGTTTCACGAAACTAGTTTTATCATGCATGACACTTGTTTCGTAATGTAAATCCGGCTTTAGACATGTTTCCAGACTTACTTGTCAACGACGGTGTCGGTGAGGCTGACGCGATCGCAGCGCCGGAGCCCGCGAGGGGTGCTGATGGCTCACCTCTCGCATACGATGCCATGAGGGATTCGACGAGCTGCCGATTCGCTTCCGCCTGAGTCTTCGCGAAGGCGGTAAGGAATGAAGTCAACTGGTCCCCAGACATGAGTACTGACGAAGGTCTTGCGGCTTCATCTTCCGAGCTGGATTGTGCATCACTCAGGTTGGCGTCCGTAGCCGTGCGTGCTTTGCGTGGAGGCATCTTCTTCACCGTATTCTTCTGTACGTACGGAAGCAGGACTACGAACACGCGGATTCAACGGCACGCGGACGGGTACAAACCGGTTTAAACTAGATTCGGGCCACTAGTTGGAAGCGCCACTTATAACGTTCGGTGTAGGAAGAAAACACATTGCACGTTTAACAGTTTATTTGTCCACAATACACACAGGCATGTAATTAAAACCATGACATCGAACTTAGGTGATACGAGAACCAAAATCGTAAGGTCGCGAAGACGCGAGCGAGACACGAGCGCGCGTGCGTACCCCGAACCCTTTTCATGGCCGACAGGCGCGCGGCGCGAACGCATCTTACGCATCGCACCACCGCTCGGCGGGGTGGAGGCGTTCCCGCCCCTCCCGCAGGCTTCCTACCCTTGCAGGCCCTACGGTGTTTTTAAATAGGGATGAGCGCGTTACAATACTTATTTATTATTTTTGATGTAAGAACTTAATCGTTCTCTTTATTAATTTATTTTTCATTATTTGGTCATTGACAACCATAGTTTTGTGTAAAGTAGAAGCATATTTTTCAAATTTTGTAAATGTGAGTACCATGAAACCATTTACATTTTATGTGAGTAGTTATAGTTTTACTTGTTGGACATGAACGAGCATGGTGGTTGAGAGCATGTCATGCTCACTCAAATGTCTCGCTGATGGCGGCGCGTGGGTTTGATCATTCGGTTCCCTTCGAAATGGTTGAGCTGAAAGGTGCCGAGTCACGCGTCATGTTCGTGAACAGGCGCCGTCGGTTGAGACTGGTCATTTCTTAACTGCCATTGGCTTATTTTAATCTTTATATTTAAAATTCTTATAATAAGCCCTTTTTTTTTTCCTTTGCATTGTCCTCACATGCAGAAGCAACAAGTATATGTAACTTGGAATGTTGTAAAACAGAACATGATTTAAAAGAGTGTCCGTGGAGTTTCTTGCACGTTCTTCTCCATAGAGATCTACGCTTTGGAACGTGCAAATAGCTTCCATGTTTTTGACTGACCGACCTTGACGTTTCAAAAGTGCCTGTGAATGGTTTATTTGAAATAAAATGCTTTGAATTTGAATTTGAACAGGAGGAGGTTCTATGTTCGGATGATTTCTCCGCCAATTTTAGATTCAAAAATTATTTTTTTATTCGATAGCCTATACTCCTGAGGTGGTCCCATTGTCACCAAGTTAGAATCTGATGATGGGATCCCATGAAAATCGAGGGACATCCTCAAATTTTATAAGCACATAGGTACACTGTTTTTCATAAACTTTCTAACGCAATTCAGATATTTGTGCCTGTTAATCATTATCTCATGTTGCTGAACTGATGATGGAAGGTATAAGTCAGGATCTGATGATGGTATCCCATGAAAAATGTTTGTTCAACGATATTTTCGCCAATTGATAACCGATTTGGATGATTCTTTTTTTGTTTGGAAGAGTAATTTCTCGGACTGGTCCCATTTAAATTTGGTGAAGATCTGATGAAGAACTTCGGAGGTAGGTTTTGTTAAAAAGTTTTTGAAGAAGTCGGTTAATAAAAAATATCATATTTTTGTTAAATATATTTCCAATGGCTATTTTTGCTATCTGTTGTCATGTAAATGTAATTTAAAACTCAAATACAAAGATTAATATTAAAAACTTCTGATTATATACGTTTTTAGGGTTCCGTATCTCAAAAGAAAAAACCGGCCAAGTGCGAGTCGGACTCGCACACACCCGAAGGGTTCTGTACCATAAATTGCATGGTAATGTACATCATAATTTTTTTTAGTTTTATCATTCTCTTATTTTAGAAGTTACAGGGGGGGGGGGGACATTTTACCACTTTGGAAGTTTCTTTCTTTAAAAAATGATATTAGAAACTTCAATATTATTTTTGAAGACCTATCCACAGGTACACACGTATGGGTTTGATGAAAAAAAAATTGAGTTTCAGTTCTAAGTATGGGGAACCCCAAAAATTAATTGTTTTATTTTTCTTTTTTTGTCTGAAAATCTTGATGCGGCTCACAGAATACATCTACTTACCACGTTTCAACAGTATAGTTCTCATAGTTTCTAAAAAAGTGGCTGTGACATACGGACGGACAGACAGACAGACATGACGAATCCATAAGGGTTCCGTTTTTTGCCATTTGGGCACGGAACCCTAAAAACAGAACCCTTATAGGATCACTTTGTTGTCCGTCCGTCTGTCTATCAAGACCTTTTACCTCGAGAACGCGTGGAGGTCTTCTTCTTCTTCTTCTTCTACCTGGCGTTAATCCCGGCTATTGCCAGGGTCCGCCTTCCTACTTAGCTTCCTCCACTTTGCCCGATCTTGAACATCCTTCTCAGTCAGGCCATTGGCTCTCATGTCGGACTTAACGACGTCCAACCAGCGCTTGCGACCACGGGACCTAGCCCCAAGAACAGCCATATTCATGCATCCCCGACCAACGTACTCCATAGGGCGGCGCATGATGTGGCCATACCATCGCAGACGACACTCTTGCAGTTTTTCCCCCACGTCACGGACACCAAGACTACCTCTGATGAAAGAGTTGCGTATGCGATCGGATCGCGTTACGCCACTCATCCACCTCAGCATCTTCATCTCCGTGACGCAAAGCTCCTGGGTGTGTCTGCTTAGTGCTGGCCAACATTCACCGCCGTACAGTAGGACAGGCCGTATGATGCATTTATATATCTGCCCCTTGAGCTTAGGAGGCATTTTGCGGTCGCATACAACGCCCGTTACCTCGCGCCACTTCGCCCAAGCCGCGCCTATACGTGCTTGGACATCGTCGTCCACGTTGCCAGACTCGTGCAGCACGGATCCAAGGTACCTGAACGTATCGGACTTTCTGATCAGGTCCGAACCTATTCGGATGAACCTATTTGAATCCGTGCCGCCACAGGACATGTACTCAGTCTTCGCCACATTTAGTCTCAGACCACCGTTTTCAAGCGTGTCCTTCCAAATGTTGACTTGGCGTTCAAGATGGGCTTTGTTCTGATTAACGAGGGCGATGTCATCGGCATACATCATTAGCCATGGGGGCTTATCTTGGATGTTTGCCGTAACTACATCGAGCACTACGTTAAACAAGAACGGGCTAAGAGCCGAGCCTTGGTGAACGCCAACAGATATTGGGAAGCCATTCGATTCGCCAACAGCGGTCTGGACAGAGGACACGGAATCGCGGTACATGTCTCTGATAATGTCAATATAGGCCTCGGGAACGCCTTTGAAGCGCAGTGCCCACCAGATGGACTGCCGAGGTATACAGTCGAAGGCCTTCTGCAGGTCTAAAAAGGCCATATGCAAAGCTCTCCTTCTCTCTCTGTAAGCCTCAGCCAGATTCCGTAAGGCGAATACTGCGTCCATGGTGCTGTTACCCGCCCGGAAGCCATATTGACACTCAGAGACAGTACACTCGCTACGGAGCCGTGTGTCAATGATGCGCTCGAAGAGCTTCATGGTGTGGCACATGATCTTGATACCGCGGTAGCTACTACAATCCTGTACGCTACCTTTGCCTTTGTATACAGGGATAATCAGGCTAAATCGCCACTGGTTCGGCATTTCCTTGGTGATCAGGATGCGGTTAAAAAGATCCGTCAGAAGGTCCACGCCATGTGGGCCCATCGCCTTCCACACCTCAATTGGCACGTTGTCAGGCCCGACCGCTTTCCGGTTCTTCATGTGGCGAAGAGCAATGCGGGTTTCGTCGGGGGAAATAGGGGAAATAAGTCCAAGGTTAGGAGGCTGTTCGGGAGGAAGGTTATGGGGATGCTGTTTGTTAGACAGCTCCGCGAAGTATGTACACCATCTCTCCTTAACAGAGGGGGCATCGTAGAGCAGCTTACCCTGGGCGTCCCTTACACAGAGACATTTGCTAATGTCCCGTGCAGCTTTCTCCCTGGCACGCGCCAGCTTAAAAATAAGCTTTTGCCCCTCCGCAGTTTCCAGCTTGTCGTACAAGGGCGCCAGACTTTTGCTGCGGGCTCTGGCTACAGCTTTTTTGCAAGCGCGCTTAGCCGCTCCATATGCCTCTCTGTCATCCGGAGAGTTGGACCCTTGCCACTGTTTAAATAAAACCTTCTTCTTCCGAGTCGCCTCCTGCACCCCGTCATCCCACCACCACGTCTCCTTTTCTATGGTGCGGCCACCACGAGAAGTGCCAAGGACGCGCTTACCCGCATCGGTGATTGCTGAATGGATCCTACTCCAGATCTCTTGAGCGGACTCATGCGGAGCACTGATCTCGAGATGCTCGAGCTCCGCGATGAAGTCCGACTGCCTAGGACCATCAAGCAACCACCACTTTGTGCGGGGTTTGCGTTCCTCGGTCACTTTCTTTTTCGGTACAACCGCAAAGTCCAGGACAAGGAGGCGGTGTTGAGCCGTTAGGCTTTCACCTGGGATGACTTTGCAGTTGGTAACCTTGCCAATGTGGCACCGTCTCACCAGCAGGTAATCTATTTGGGTTGAGTAGGCACCACTACGGTACGTAATAAGATGCTGGGGCTTCTTCTGAAAGAACGTGTTCGCGATGGCTAGGTCAGACAAAGCGCAGGTGCTGAGTATACTGACTCCCTCTGCATTTAGCTGGCCATATCCAAAACCACCGTGAACACGTCCGTATATACTCTCCAGCAAACTGACCTACGTGACCGTTGAGATCCCCCCCAACCAAAACACCTTCGGAATTCGGAATAGCGCGTAGTACGTCCTCGAACTCATCCCAGAAGGCCTCCTTTTCAGACTCACAGCAACCAGTTTGAGGAGCATAGGCGCTGATTAGGTTCGTTACCGACCCTTCGATCAGCACCCTAACTCGCATCAACCGGTCGCTGCATCGGTCTACTTCAAGGAGTCCATCCTGGAGGTCCCTAGACAGCACCACGGCCACTCCGCCCCTGCCCGTTGGTGATCCGGTGTACACTAGCCGGTACCCCTGCCCGATGTCACGTGACTTATTTCCCTTCCAGCGCGTCTCCTGAAGGAAGGCGCACTGGACCCGACGCTTCGCAAGTACGTCCGCGAGTTCTCGGCAACGTCCGGTTAGGGAGCCAATGTTCCAGGTGGCAAAGCGGAACTTCTTCTTGGGTACTATCCTCTTTAGCCGTGCCCGTACTCGACACGGTAGCCCTAGCCCACTTATCGCAGGTTTAGGGCGATGTGCCTGCATCGAGAACGCGTGGAGGTATCGAGGTGAAATTACAACTATACACTTAGGTCCACAGTCCCTTGAAGCTGTGAAAAACTCAAACTTTTAAGTTAACGTGACGGATGTGTTGCGGAGGGGAATGGAGTACGACGACATTCCGTTCTCTGACATAGCAATATCTGGCAAAGCTCGTCCTTGGTTTGGTGCCGAGTGCAATCGCGCTGATGCGCATAAGCACGCGGCGTACCTAGCATGGGTCGACGCTCGTACGCGCAAAGCAAATGACGTGAGTCGGAAGAAGAGAGCCTTTAACAGGGCTGCTAAGTCCTGCAAGAAGGTGTTGCGGAGGGCTCGGTTTGACCACATTAGCCGAATAGGGAACAAACTTGCTTCATACCCAGCAAGTAGTAAGGCTTTTTGGTCCCTGGCTAAGTCGGTCGAATCGAACTTCTGCCGCCCCTCACTACCACCACTGCTGAGACCCGACGGGACGCTGGCCCACTCCGCTGAGGAGAAAGCGAACTTGTTTGCTTCTTTGTTTGCGGAATCTTCACGTCTGGATCCTGGTGGCGCGACGCCCTCCGCCTCTCCTGGTGAATGCGAGTCGAGTATGTCGAACATTCGCATTCATCAGAAGGACGTCCGTAGGGTACTGCGTAACCTAGACGTGAACAAGGCTAGTGGTCCCGACGGGATACCGGCAATTGTTCTGAAGACTTGTGCGCCTGAGCTGTCTCCGATCTTGACACGCCTATTTCGCCTTTCGTTCGAGACTGGAAAAGTGCCGAAGGCTTGGAAGCAAGCTAACGTGCAGCCCGTGCCCAAGAAGGGTAGTCGAGCTGACCCGTCGAATTATAGACCCATCTCGGTAACGTCCATACTCTGTAAGACTATGGAACGCGTGCTGAATCATAAGCTCCTGGCGTACCTAGAAGCGAATGATATCCTTAGTGACCGACAATACGGGTTTCGCCGAAATCGGTCAACTGGGCATCTTCTAGCGTATGCCATTCACATCTGGAGTGAGGCCATAGAGAAGCACGGGGAGGCACTGGCGGTCTCCCTTGACATCTCGAAGGCCTTCGACAGGGTCTGGCACGATAGCCTTATTAGTAAGCTTCCTTCCTTCGGTCTGCCCGCCGGTTTGTGTGATTGGATCGCAGATTTCCTGAGGGATCGGTCTATCCGAGTGGTCATAGATGGCTGCTCGTCTGGACTGCTGGAGTTTAATGCCGGGGTTCCTCAGGGGTCGGTGCTTTCGGCAACACTGTTCTTGCTGCATATTAATGATCTGCTTAAACCCGGTACCTTTGGGTATGCAGACGACAGCACTGTTGCTGAGAGATACGTGTCCGACGCTCGAACTGGTGGGTCGCAGATCCGGTCTCTCCGGGAGGCAATGGTTGAGCGCTTGAACGTGTCCTTACAGGCGGTCTCTGAATGGGGCGATGCCAATCTGGTCAAGTTCAATGCTGCTAAGACCCAAGCGTGTCTATTTTCCGCCAAAAGGAGCCAATTCCGCCCAGCTCCATCTTTCCGCGGTGAAACCGTGCCGATAACCGACCATCTTGAGCTTCTTGGGGTTACATTAACATCTACTCTCAATTTTGGCCCTTACATAGAGGCAAAAGCTCAAGTGGCTGCAAAGAAGTTGGGGATTCTGGCTAAGGTGAGACGGTACTTCACGCCGGAACAGCTGCTCAAACTCTATCAAGCGCGAGTTCGATCGTGTATGGAATACTGCTCTCATCTTTGGGATGGATCTGCCAGATACCAGCTTGATGCCCTTGAGTCAATTGAGAAACGAGCCAAGAGGATCATCGGCAATGAGAGGCTCGTCGCGTCGAAGCTCCAAAGTCTTGAACATCGACGACGAGTTGCTAGCCTGTCGGTTTTCTACCGGTTGCATTTTGGGGAATGTGCGACGGAATTGCATAATTTAATTCCGCCAAGCCCGTTCCATCATCGGACCACAAGACGAACGGCGATGCGCCACCGGTACATGGTGGACATCCCACCCATACGCACAAAACGTTTTGGGAACACATTCATAGTGCGTACAGCTAAGGAGTGGAACTCCCTGCCGGAGTCTGTGTTTCCTGACAGCTACAACCTGGGAGTCTTTAAATCAAGAGTGAATAGGTTATTTCTAGGCATGCGTGCTCCATCTTCGACCACATCCTCGCTTACCATCAGATGAGATAGTGGTCAAACGCGTGCCTATCAATAGTAAAAAAAAAAACGTAAAAAAGACAACAAATTCTCGAAGATCGTCATGTGACGTATCGAAAGATAGAGGCTCTATTAGGCATCTCGGGGACAACTATTCAGAAGATCTTGCATGAAGCGCTTGGTGTGTGAAAGCTAGTTTGCCGTTGGTTACCGCATCTGCTTTCCGACGATCACAAGGCGGCTCGTGTCAGATGGTGTAAGAAAACTCTGCAAAGGTTCAACTGAGGAGAGTCAAATCACGTCTACGACATTATCAGTGGTGACGAATCTTGGATCTATGCCAACGATCCTGATTCCAAACAACAATCTACAATCGGGGTCTTTCAAGACGAGCCAAAGCCGACTAAAGTTGTTCGTTCTCGAATCAAAGAAGATGGTGGCCACGTTCGTTGGAAAAACCGGCCATGTTAACGCAGAGTGGTATACCACAGTTTGTTTACCAAAAGTCATCGCCGAACTTCGAAAATCTAACTCAAAGCGACGCATCATCCTGCACCACGACAACGCAAGCTCACACAGCGCTCGTCAAACGATTGCGTATTTGAAGCAGGAAAAAGTAGAAATTATTGACCATCCTCCATACAGTCCTGACCTAAGCCCTAACGATTTCTTTACATTTCCTAAAATTAAGAAGTCTTCGTGGTCAAAGGTTCCAGTCCGGTGAAGAAGCAGTCGACGCTTTCAAGTCAGTCATTTTGAACACACCCACTTTAGAGTGGAATAAATGTTATAATAACTTTGAGCGAATAGAAAAGTACTATAAGGTTCTAGTTGTGTTTTTTTCTTCAAACGACAAAATTTAAAAGGCATGCCTCGTAAGATGATTGGTGGAGGTGAGCTTTGTTTTCTTTTAGTTGTAAGGTTACCTTCATCTACTTGGTTTATGGGCAATGAGCTAAATGTGTTTGTAACTGCCTTCTGGCGATGGGCTGTTCAGTTTCTTCCTCTTGGGGTTTCTGGACTGGGCAGCTCTTTGCCATAATGGTGGGCAGGATTCCATCAGTTCATTGGAGATATATATGGAGTCTGTATAAGTGGTATGTTGTTGAGTCAGTCCCTCCTGTTGTTTGGCCATCAGGGTTGGTGTGTAGTACGTTTCCAACTGAATAGCTTGTAGCTCTTGTGTTGAACGTACTTGGATAGAATGTCTGTTGGACCAATTTTTGCCGACTAGGTTTTTATGGAAGGGATTCTCCAGCTCCTGGGGCAGTTTATTTTTCAATACTACGTCCATGATGTGAATTTGCTTCTCTCCACTCCAGTCACTTTAAAGACAATTTAGGTCCCAAGGCTCGCTGTCTGTTATTTGGCTTTCCTGGAGTACTTATTTTTCAATACTACGTCCATGATGTTAATTTGCTTCTCTTCACTTCAGTTACTTTAAGGATTATTTAGGTATTAAGGCTCGCTGTAGCCAATTCCAGTCAGTTATCTAACTGAGTGTAGTCGCCAGTACCTCATCTGTTATCTGGCAGGGAAAAACAGAGTGAATTTCTGTCACTTAAGACGCGTGCAGGTGAGGTTGACTATTGGGCCGGAAAAAGTTGCGACCTGTGCCCAGTGATAAATAAATAAACACAGTGATCCACTTCCAACCATGTCCTGTCCAGCCGCTCACGAACAGATGGAAAAAACTGGTGGACGTGACGAGCTTTGATGGAATTTTCCCACCTTCATTGCCATTCGGATAAAAGTTCCTCCCAGACATCAGTCTGGGGTTTTAGTAATCTAGTGATCTTAGCACGGTCGCGTTGCGGTAAGAACTCTGGGTCCGTGAACTTTCTAGCGTAGTAGTACATTGCAGCACGCCGCTGCACCTCTAGATCGACAAAGTCAAAGTCAAAGTCAAAACGTTTACCTATTCCAATTAGGCCATTAAACGGCACTTTTGAACGTCATTCACATTTCAAATATATAAAAGTTCTGAAGTGACTCTACTGTCCATTCGGAAAGGTACATTCTTATGGAGAAGAATGGACAAGAAACTCCATAGTTACTCTTTTCAATTAATCTTTTACAATACTTGGTAAGCATACAATTTTTTTTTTTATATGTGAGGACCATGCACCTAGGGTATGCAGAGGTAGACTTATCAATTTTCTAAATAAGTAGGTACATGATACTCACACATTTACAAATATTGGAATGACTAATTAACAGTGTGTGAGTTAACAGAAAAATACAGACACAAAAAGAGACAGAACATCTATAAAGTTAATACATAAAGCAACCAGTTTGATTTTGTCCACAACATTGACCGTCCTATGGAGCAGGACCAGCATGCTTCCAGGCATTCTTATCCTGAATGTAATCTTCTAATTTGTAATAAGCTTGTTTACAAAGTGTGCTTTTGATATATGCTTTAAATTTTATTTCATTTAGTTCTAATATGTCACAAGGTATTTTATTGTAACATTTAACACAGTACCCCATGAAAGATGTGTGTACTTTAGCTAATCTATAAAATGGTTGATCTAACTTATCTTTAGTTCTAGTATTAAAATTATGTCTATCACTAATTTTACTAAAAAGATGGCGATTTTTCCGTACATGCATTATATTTTCATAAATGAATTGGCAAGGGACTGTCATAATATTAATCTTTTTAAAAAGTTCCCTTAGAGAATCGCGGCGGCGCAGATTATAAAGGGCTCTGACAGCTCTCTTTTGTAAAATAATAAGTAATAAGTATCGACCGGGAGAGCACCCGCCAGCACTGGTAAGGCTTCAGTACTAACCTTCCTATACGCCTTGCATAAGAATATCAAAGCCAAACGCTGGCTTTGAAGCAATTTACGCCGTACCGCCCCTATGGTGGCCCTATCGGCTCAGACAGGTGCCCCGTAGCACATACAACCCAAGTAAGTAGCCCCGTAAATATTTTTTTAAGTCTGTAAAGTAGCTTTGGATATCATATACTTAAAAGATTTAAATACTTAATTGCACCTCCGTTAACTCACATTTTTCCGTTATGTTTATCACAATGAGTTTTCCCTCAATTACTTAAAAAGCTGTAGTCACCCCTGTTTTTAAATCTGGAGACAAGAACTGTGTTAATAATTATAGACCTATTTCAATCTTAACGGGCCTCTCTAAACTTTTAGAAAAATCATTAACACTCGATTAAAAAATATCTTGAAGACAACAAATTACTTCAACCAAATTGACTCAGATAGTTAATTTGGTTTTAGGCCCAAAGATCAACTAGCCAAGACGTCCACCAATTGACAAATTATATAAGTACAAATATGGATTATGACATGCACACCATTGATATCTTTTTGGACTTTGCCAAGGTGTTCGATACTATTTCATGTTCTATACTATTACATAAGCTTCGATTGGGATAAGAGGAACACAATATCAACTTTTTCTGATTATCTTAGTGATCGATATCAATGTGTGAAAAATGGTCAATTTATAAGTTCTGAGCTTAAAAATAGTTATTACGGATTTCCGCAAGGCAGCATTTTGGGCCCTACGTTGTTTTTAATTTATATAAATTACCTGTGCAGCTTGTCACTAAAAAAGAGTATCATAGTGTCACATGCTGATGACACGGCTCTAGTGTTCTCAGCTAAATCAAGAATGGAGGTTTATGAACACGCACAGAATGGTTTAATATTGTATCTAAATGGCTTCGTAACAGTCTCTTAACATTAAATTTAGATAAAACAAAAAAAAAATATTTACGATTAGAAAAAGTAACATTCTGCTTACTAACATAAACATTTTTGCGCATAATTATTGTAGAACTTACGCTGACAATGCATGCACTTGTTCCACCTTACCTAAAGCTGACTTTGTGAAATATCTAGGTGTCACGATTGACACAAATCTAAATTCTCGTAAACATATCGATGTACTATGCAGTAGGGTAACACCTACTTCTTCAACCTGTATCGATAATGTATTCTGCGATTGTGAATATTTAAATAAAGCCATAGTTAATTACCTTCCCTCTGATCATAGTGGTCAATTGGTAACATTTAAATTTAAAGCAGCCTTGAAAAAAATATAAGTTAAATTTTCTAGGCCATAACATTGAAGATGCTAATAAATTTTATGATAATTTCTTTTCAGTGGTTCTAAAGGAATTCAATACAACTTTTGAAAAGAAGTCTAAGGATACTTTCCCTAAGTATGTATTTAGTGACTGGGCGACTAAAGGCATTAGGATAAGTAGGGAAAGACTATATGAGCTATACGGCCTTAAGCCTGTCATAAACACTGATTCTTTTAATAAGTTTGTAAACAAATATTCTAAAGTGTTCAGAAATACTTGCAAGGTAGTTAAAGCCCTATATATTAGCAACAAGATCAAATCGTCAGAAAATAAAATAAAGACAGTTTGGAAAGTTATTAATAAGGAAACTAATAGAAATAAAGAACGAAACACTGATTATTTACTGGAGACTACACATGGTGCCAAAAGCTCTAATTTAGAAGTAGCTCAAGAATTTGTAAGTAAATTTTTTCACCAATATACCAACTAAAACTACGGAATCTTTAAATTCTTCACCTAAGGTCTCATATAATTTATTAAAAGCTAACGTTCCAGGTTGTACAGTTGAATTCCAGTTCAAACATATCAACCCTGTGACAGTCATAAAAGCTTTCTGGCAAATCAAAATCAAATTGACCGAAGACATATGGGGAATGTCTATTAAATTGTGCACGTCCATAATTGAAACTATAGCACCATACTTGGCTTTAATATTTAATTTATGTGTGGACCAAGGAGTCTTTCCGGATATAATGAAATATATTAAAGTTATACCACTATTTAAATCGGGCGACAGCAAAGACACCAATAAATATAGACCTTTATCTGTATTGCCGGTTTTTAGCAAAGTGTTTGAAAAAGTAGTGCTCAATCAGATGCTCAATCATTTTAACATCAATAAAATCTAACACGATCAACAGTATGGTTTTACCAGGGGTCGTTGTACGACTGACGCTAGGTGCCACGTTGTTAAAACACATATATTCAGCGTGGGAAGAGGCGCAAGATGCCATAGGAATCTTTTGTGACCTCTACAAGGCATTTGATTGCGTAAATCACGAAATCTTGCTCCTAAAGCTAGGACATTACGGACTAGGTAAACTTGCACTCAGTCTAGTAAAATCTTACTTAAATGATAGACAGCAGCAAGTTCAAGTAAATGGTGTCAATTCACGGGGTTTAAAAGTCAAAATGGGGTACCACAAGGCTCTATTTTGGGTTCTTTCCTCTTTCTAGTATATATTAATGATCTACCCCATCTTTTAAAAAATAAACCTCATATGGTATTATTTGCTGACGATACGTCCTTAATTTTTAAGATAGATAGACGATCCATAAATCTTGACGACATAATTAACGCCCTACAGCAGGGCCAAAATTGGTTTACTGCTAATAAATTACTGCCTTACTTTGGTAAGGCAAATCTGATGCATTAAAAGCGTTAAAAGAAATGATTGCGACATAGTATTGAACAAGGAGAAACTTGAATTCGTCGAAAACACGGTTTTCCTGGGGATTACGCTTGATTCAAGGCTACAATAGGGTCCTCATTTGACATGTTGACATGTTGCTGAACTTAGCCGTCCCGCAAGAGATTGCGGGACGGCTAAGTTCAGCAGCATACGCTGTCAGAAAAATCCGTCAATTTACTGATATAGATACCACGAGGCTGGTCTATTTTATTACTTTCATAGTATCATGTCTTACGGAATCTTATTATGGGGACGTGCTGCAGACATCGAGTCTATATTTATCCTGCAGAAAAGAGCCATCAGAGCCATTTACAATCTCCGTCGGCGTGATTCCCTAAGAGAACTGTTTAAGGATATCAACATCATGACGGTACATTGTCAATACATTTACGTAAATAAAATCTTCATCTTTTTAGCAAGTTTAGTGACAGGCATAATTTTAATACTAGAAATAGGAACAAATTAGATCAACCCCGATTCAGATTAGCCAAAGTACACACTTCTTTTATGGGGTACCGTGTTAAATTTTATAATAAAATACCAGTTGATATTCTCGAACTGAATGAGAGAAAATTTAAAGCATGCATAAAACGCACACTATGTAGACAATCGTATTATAAACTGGAAGATAATATCCTCGATAAAAACGCTTGGCTAAAAGCTGGTCCTGCTCCAGTCACAGCTGCTTGGTCCACTTGTTTTGTTAGGTTTTTATATTTGGAGGAGATGCTCACTCTTTTTTTTTATATAGGTACTTACATAATTAATATAGATACTTATTTATTCTATTTGATGCAAGAACTTAATCGTTGTTTTATTAATTTATTTTTCATTATTTGGTCATTGACAATAGTTTTGTGTAAAGTAGAAGCATATTTTTCAAATTTTGTAAATGTGAGTACCATGAAGCCTTACATTTTATGTGATTAATTATAGTTATACTTGTTGGACATGAACGAACATTGTGGTTAAGAGCATGTCATGCTTACTCAATACCTCGCTGATGGCGGCGCGTGGGTTGGATCATTCGGTTCCCTTCGAAATGGTTGAGCTGAAAGGTGCCGATTCACGCGTCATGTTCACGGGCGCCGTCGGTTGAGACTGGTCATCTCTTATCTGCAATTGGCTCATTTTAATCTTTATATTTTAAATTCTTATAATAAGCTTTTTTTTTCCTTTACATTGTTCTCACATTTAGTAGCAACAAGTATATTAACTTAGAATTTTGTAAAACAGAACATGATTTAAAAGTGTCCGTGGAGTTTCTTGCACGTTCTTCTCCATAGAGATCTACGCTTTGGAACGTGCAAATAGCTTCCATGATTTTGACTGACCGACCTTGACGTTTCAAAAGTGCCTGTGAATGGTTTATTTGAAATAAAATGCGTTGAATTTGAATTTGAAATACTTACGTAACGTAGCCGACTATGATTTAATTAAATAGGTTTATTTGGCTTTGTGTCAGTCCATTCTAACCTATTGCATAACTTCCTGGGGTGGTGCTGCAAAGTCCATTTTACTTCCTCTAAAACGTGAACGTGAACGTTCTAAATTGCAACCTTTCGACCTTTTAGATTTCCCACACACCAGCTTTTCATGGCATGTAAGGTACTAACAGTGCGTCAATTAGCTATTCTTAACATCGTACTGCATCAACACACTGAACTTCCTTATGACCTTCAGGCAGGAGAAGGAATGATTTGGTTTGTATAGGCTCAAAACAAACATGTTTTTGCAAATATTTCTTTTGTGATTTTTGGACCATAATAGTTTAAATTGTAAAAAATGTAGTACGAGTACCTACAACGCTTGCGGAATATTTATCGAAACTCAATTAAGTACATTGACACAGAAAACCTTCGCGAAATTTTAGTATGATGTTAATTGTTTCATATTTCTTTGTAGTATTTATTTTTGTTAATTGTTTAGAATAGTATTTATTAATAATTGTAAAGTTTGTTTATTTTTAATACTCGATTAAGTTTTATTATTATATTGATCTAGTTAACATATTATAACTGACCAATTTAAATTGCGATGAAGTGACGGCCTGAAACACCGGTTTAACCTTTTAACCGCCCGACTTCATATCAATTGTCGTGCCCCCAGCGCCCGGCACAGTGAATCGATAAATAAATACCTACAACAAAGAGTAAAGTGCAATACTCAACTTTTTCGTTGTCGATATTTCGTTTTAATAAGTACTTACCTACATTAAAGTTTAACAAGTTTGTTTCAATCACATTTTTGCAATTATTACCTACTAGCTGCTGCACGCGGCTACGCCCGCATTAATTTAAAAAAAGTATCCCATTTGTTATTCCAGGCTATTATCTACCTCTGTGCTAAATTTCATCATAATCCATTCGGTAGTTTTTGCGTGAAAGAGTAACAAACATCCATCAATCCATCCTCACAAACTTTCACATTCAAATACACATTAGTTTATTGACTTACGAATGTAAAACTACATGCATAAGCACAACACTAATGGAAAATTCCAGAAGTCGGCACTCGTTTATGACGTAAGAAGCGGTCGTCTTTATCCGACCGTGGCGCAGGGAGCACTAACAAAGTAAGTTTCGGAACATGTAGGCTAGGGATGGGAACCATCAAGTAAGACGCTGACATTTCACAAGTAAATTTACTTAATTTCAAAGGAATTAAATGAAATACTCACGAATATTTGTGAAAAAATGTTTTATTAACAATTGCTGTATTTGTTTTATAGATAATTAGTCAGTATAAACAAATATTTTGATTTATGTTTATTTCTTCTTCTTCTTTCACCTGGCGTTAATCCCGGCTATTGCCAGGGTCCGCCTTCCTACTTAGCTTCCTCCACTTTGCCCGATCTTGAACATCCTTCTCAGTCAGGCCATTGGCTCTCATGTCGGACTTGACGACGTCCAGCCAGCGCTTGCGAGGGCGACCACGGGACCTAGCCCCAAGAACAGCCATATTCATGCATCTCCGACCAACGTACTCCATAGGGCGGCGCATGATGTGGCCATACCATCGCAGACGACACTCTTGCAGTTTTTCCCCCACGTCACGGACACCAAGACTACCTCGAATGTAAGAGTTGCGTATGCGATCGGATCGCGTTACGCCACTCATCCACCTCAGCATCTTCATCTCCGTGACGCGAAGCTCCTGGGTGTGTCTGCTTAGTGCTGGCCAACACTCGCCCCCGTACAGTAGTACAGGCCGTATGATGCATTTATATATCTGCCCCTTGAGCATCGGAGGCATTTTGCGGTCGCATACAACGCCCGTTACCTCGCGCCACTTCGCCCAAGCCGCGCCTATACGTGCTTGGACGTCCACGTTGCCAGACTCGCAACACGGATCCAAGGTACCTGAACGTATCGGACTTTCTGATCAGCTCCGAACCTATCCGGATGGTGTTTAAATCCGTGCTGCCACAGGACATGTACTCAGTCTTCGCAGAATGCCCTTGAAGCGCAGTGCCCACCAAATGGACTGCCGAGGTATACAGTCGAAGGCCTTCTGCAGGTCTAAAAAGGCCATATGCAAAGCTCTCCTTCTCTCTCTGTAAGCCTCAGCCAGATACCGTAAGGCGAACACTGCGTCCATGGTGCTGTTACCCGCCCGGAAGCCATATTGACACTCAAAGACAGTACACTCGCTATGGAGCCGTGTGTCAATGATGAGCTCGAAGAGATTCATGGTGTGGCACATGATCTTGATACCGCGGTAGCTACTACAATCCTGTACGCTACCTTTGCCTATGTAAACAGGGATAATCAATTAATCAGGCTAAATCGCCACTGGTTCGGCATTTCCAAGGAAATGCCGAACGTGATCAGGATGCGATTAAAAAGATCCGTCAGAAGGTCCACACCATGTGGGCCCATCGCCTTCCACACTTCAATTGGCACATTGTCAGGCTCGACCGCTTTCCGGTTCTTCATGTGGCGAAGAGCAATGCGGGTTTCGTCGGGGGAAATAGGGGAAATAAGTCCAAGGTTAGGAGGCGGTTCGGGAGGAAGGTTATGGGGATGCTGTTTGTTAGACAGCTCCGCGAAGTATGTACACCATCTCTCCATAACAGAGGGGGCATCATAGAGCAGCTTACCCTGGGCGTCCCTTACACAGAGACATTTGCTAATGTCCCGTGTAGCTTTATCCCGGGCACGCGCCAGTTTAAAAATAAGCTTTTGCCCCTCCGCAGTTTCTAGCTTGTCGTATAAGGGCGCCAGACTTTTGCTGCGGGCTCTGGCTACAGCTTTTTTTGATTTATGTTTATTTATGTATCGGTAAACCTTGGCATATGTCCCGTCCCTGATGTCGGATTTTTCCGTCATGGGCGTTGTACATCAATACAATTTTCTAAAAATAATATTAGAAAATTCGTTGAACTTTGGTCATAAAGCTATACGCCTTGACGAGAACAATAAAAGGTCTTTTTTGCTTTTTCATCTACTGTTTTTGTATGATCAATAAATGAGAAGTTCTTTTTTAGTAGCATACCGAGGTAGCACACAGATTCTTTTCTTTTAACGGGTACGTTATTAAATTCAATACTAGGCCAGGATTTAAGGTTTCCTTTAAAATAAGTTGATGGGTTTTATGCGGTGCAAAGGTCAGACGGTTTCGATCGCCCCACTGAGATATTAAACGTAGGCATGTGTCAGCCAAATTCTCGAGTCCAGCCCGAGTACTTACTCGCCTGAATGAGAAGCAAACCATCGTCAACGTAAGAAAAAATCAGATTATAGATGTTTTTGTAGCAACCACGGGTTTTCATTAACCGACTTCCAAAAAGGAGGAGGTTCTCAATTCAGTGGGATTTTTTAATATATGTACAACGATTATTTTAAGTAGTAGCATCGGCCAATATGCGTTATCAAAAGCGCCAGAAATATCGAAAAAGATTCCAACCACGTATTTATTTTCGGATAGTGTGCCGCGTCGACGGTAGATTTCCCAATAGTGAAGCCAAATTGATAATTATGACCAGGTCTTGCGGTCCTGCGATACTACTTGGCAATATTGGCTGTCTGAATTTTTGGTTATCAGTTATAATTAGGTAACGCTACCTGTCGTCCACGTCAGACTTTTTGTAGCACCCATAATCGGATTTCGAATCAGTACGTTCCATTTAACTCCTACAAAAAATCGATCGCCGATTATCGGACGTGAGGGGGCAGCCTAAACGAAAAGAGGCAAAAAAATACTTGAGTATAATAACTAAAATAATGTTTTATTATAGTGATCAAATAATTCTTTTGTGGTCAAACTCTCTAAATATTCTTTGTATTTGGTTATGTAATCTGATTTTAATAAAGATACTGCACGTCTGTATTGACTTTTTTCAGATGTTGGTAATGTCGTCCAAGATACACTTTCCTTGGCTCCACCCACTGGATTGAGCATGTAGAATAATTGTTTGGCAGTCCTGAAATGATATATACTTAAAGTCATTAAAAAAAAAACCTAAAAAAAATTAGCATAGCATATTTAATTCAGCCGATAGTGTTCTCACTGCTGGGACAGAGACCTCTACTTTGTAAGAGAATCAAAGCTGTTATCCGCCCCGAGAGCCCTGTCCTAGGGGGCTAAAAAGGCCACTTTAGGAGAATCATAATACTAATCACACAACAATCTGTCGAATTTCATTTTCATCTTTACGCATTAAGTTCAAGGTTGATTGGAAAAAATTGACAGTGGCCTTTTTAGACCCGCTGCGCGTATTTAAATGTCACATGCTTCCGAAATTTGAGTTCTAGGAAGTGATGGTTTCCCAACGAGATTTTCCTTCAATTTTCAGGACCAGTAGGATAAAATAAATGTCATAAAATAAAACGCCTGGGTTCCTGGGTTCGAACCTTCGACCTTTCAGGCATCTGCCTCGGGTTTTGCGGGCAGCGGGGTGGCGGCGGCGGCGGCTCGGGAGCGGGGTGGGCAACGTACACTCGGGCCGTTTTCGAAACCAGCGGGCAGATCGCGCGGCACTATAGCGGCGTAGTGTTGTGTTCGTGGTTGTGTCATCGAGGTATTTGTTTTTATTCGCGAACGAAATGTCTGAACAACGGCGACAATTTTTTATTGATTCAAATTTATTCTTAACGCTCAAATTATTGTGGGAAAAAGAAGAAAATAAATTGCACAACACTGCAATTAAGACGCGCGGTTGGCCGCCAACGCGCCGCTGGCTGCCGAGCCGCTCTTTCCGAGGGTCGGTCCATTTGTTTATACACATTAGATCCTGCTGCGCCCGCGCCGCCTCCACCGCCGCCCCGCTGCCCGCAAAACCCGAGGCAGAGGCCTAACTCGTAAGTCGTGACCTGTGGCCCCTGTGGGCTACCACTGCTCTCATAGTATATATAGGGTATGGACTATTTTTTTTTACTTAGAACCATAACAGGTAATTGTACTATAGAGGTATAGGTGGCAGACCTAGCAGGCTACGCTTTTAGGGTTCCGAACAAAAAACGGAACCCTTATAGGATCACTCGGGTGTCTGTCTGTCTGTCCCTCTGTCACAGCCAGTTTTCTCCGGATCCACTGGACCGATTCTGTTGAAATTTGGAACACATATGGAGTTTTGTGACCCAAACACGGACGTGTTACGTAAATTATTAAATTTTTGCATTGAAAATTTAAATAAATAATAATTTGAAGAATATCGTGTGACATATCAAAATAATACAAATGAAAGGGCTTACTGTGAGGGTTTTAAATGTATTTTTTTCATAATTTTAAAATAAATAGTTTCGATGTTATTCAAGATATTAGGAAAATCCTCACAGTAAGCCCCCTTATCTCCAAACCTACTGAGACTAAAATTTTAAAAAATTGGAGATAATAGATCTTTACCTAAACATTACAGGAAAATCTATAAGAAGTCTATACTTAAAAAAAAAAAAACGTTCGGAACCCTTTGCACGCAAGACCGACTCCCACTTGGCCAGTTTTTTTAAATATCCGCACTTTTTGCAATAACATACATACCTACATTGAACTGAGGTACAACTTACTTTATCGTGGGAGGCATTGGTTCTATAAGAATTGTCCTGGGCGTTTCTTCATTGGTATATTGTATTGGCTCGTTCTTTGTTTCAATGTGTTCTTCCTGGCCATGCTCAAGCTCGCTGCAATTGCAGTATCAAAATAAATGTATTCAGTAATAAAATTGTACATAATTTACTTATCGGGTTCATGCTGATTGCTGACCCTTAGAACTCATTGAACTGAACAGTTGGCCAACACACCATTCTCCAATACATCTTTCGCCAACAGAATGATTGACTCTTCAATAGTTCGCCGATAGAACTTCTTCCCCATACAAGGTTCGCCAACCGAAAGATTTACTTTTCTTATGCCCCAATACTGACACAATCTTAGTCTGTTACACCAAGAACCAGTCTGCTACTTTTTGCTATTGTTTAGAATGTAACAAGCTCTAAGGGCAAGACAAGTAAAGAAAAGTGCCCAAAAAGCATTTGTTATTTTCAGTGGTGCCATTGCGTTGCAGTCAGTAGTTTAATTAGGTTTTTTCTAGTGAAAAACCCAGTAAAACTTAGACTAACATGGAAATCAGAACGCAGGACACCACTTGCAGTAGCCACCATCACAACCACAAGGTCAACGAGGCAGTACATAATACTTACATAGCAGTTCCTAACTCCTCATCATAGCTCAAATTCATGCCTTCATCATTTATTATTTGATTGACTTGTTCTGTCTCTGTTTGTAAACTTACTTCTGCCATAGGCACTTCAGGCTCCTGTATAATTGAACTGCTGGTGTTCAGGACCACATTTAGCAATCTGGAATAATGAAACAAGATAATATTGGAATAATACTAAAGTGGGTGTCTTAAGAATGTGTCTGGCAAAACTTGAATGTTATATTTTATATGTATACTACCTGACCGAGCAAACGTTGCTTTGCCATACAAAGAAAGAAATTGCCTTCAACCTATTCCCAGACTTACTCAATATATACATACAAAACACAAAAAAAAAAATCAAAAATTCGTCAAGCTGTTTTGGAGGAGTTCGATAACAAACACCGTGACACAAGATTTTTATACAGGGAAATTGAAAATCCTGACTTCGTATCATGACCCTGAACAACTTTGCTCTACGAATTTGATCTCAACTAAACAATGTAGCCAAAACCAATTTGTTTTAATTTAGAAGTCTGTCAAATTCTCGTTTACTACACGCGCGCGTGCAACCAGGCCTATTATTATGCCAGTAGGTATACATTACAGCCAGGCATATTCTTTATGTCGGCCTTTCATCGGCCGCCACATATGCAGAATTTAGACTATGTTTATATTATTTGTATGGAAAAAAAAATGTTTCGAATTTTGAAAGGTTCTAGAACAAATGTTGTTCAGGGTCATGATACCTACGAAGCCAGGATTAAGAGGTTTTGGGAATTTTTCAATTGCCCTGTATATTAGAGATGTTATTTACTCATTAGGCAGCTTTGACTATTTTTTTTAGTAATTTTTTCTGGCCATCTCTTTCCTAATTCATATAGTAAGAATTAGGTAGTGAATGTCTTCTTTACCCAATTGGATCCTTAATTTTCATAAAAGTTTCAGCATTTTTCAATTGTTCAAAACATTGCAGTTTAAATTTATATTCCTGTTCCTTGAATGATACATGAACTTGCTGTTTCTCTTCTTCAGTCAATGAAAGCCAAGATTTTGTTGCTTCAATCAAATTATTTTGATACTGGAATTATAAAGAACATTGCCTTCTGGAATCTCATCTAAATTTTGCAATAGTAGTATGGGGTCTATATTTAAAACTTCAAAATAGTCAATAAATAAAATAAAACGTGAATACAGCATTTAAAAAACAACATAAAAACTACAGTGGGGCCTCATTAATCTGGACTCCCGTTTGTTCGGTGAACACTGTTATCAGGTTAGGCATTGGGTTTGCGGGGGAAGACACTGCTTTAAAATGGCCTGAAGATAACGAATAGCCACAAAAGTTATGTTTCTCCGTCGACTTACGAGACCGGGCTTTTGAAATGAAGTGTGAAAATTATAAACAGAAGACAACAGACTTTTTTATAGTTATGATATAGCTCAGACTAGAAGAAAGTATGCGGTATGTGAGACGACTGCCGTAAACACCTCACTTGCACAAAGATTTTTTTCCTTTCCGAGGAGCTATGCTGTTCAACAAAGTAAATAAAATAGTCCCCTTCTCCAATTACTGTAAAACTGAATGCAAACATAGAATTTGTACATGGTTACAGACACTTAGTGACTCTGAAACAGAAATAATCTTAAAAGTAAGAATGTAAATTGGAATGTACAATATATACACATTTAGATAATATATTAAATCCATAATATTAAATTGTATATATCATTTTAGGTACTTATATATAGCATTATTGACAATGCTTAATACTCTTATTTATAACTATTATACATTTATCTACATTATTACTCACAATAATTAAGAACTCTTTTTACTAAATAAATATGTTAAAACACGCAATATTGCTATTTGACAAAATATTAGCCTACACAACACACACACACACACACAAACATATGGTTATATACACTAAAACTTGTTCTCATTAACTCCTTCACTACATGTTCGCTTTACACATGTTGACAATCTATACAATGTTATTAAATGGATGGCCTGGAGATCACAGTCATGTACAGACCTCAGCTTAGTTTAGATTCCAGAACTCCCACAAATTACGAATTTCTTGTCAATCATTCTTGTTGACTTTATATAGTATTACGTGAAGTAATTTGTGGAGATGTTTTTATTATTATTAGCTTACTGTTTATCTTATGTACATGTTGTAATTTTGAACATGTACATATTTGTATTTATTCTTAAATTTTAAAACTGTTAAAAGAAAGTAATGATAGACATGACAGATGTGTTTTATTACCATTAAATATGGTGCTACTATAAGCCAGATGACTCAATATCCGGAAAGGGTCTTGTTTCTGCCTCTCCAGATTAACGAGGCCCTACTGTACTTCACATTACTTCTGTTACAGCTGTCACCTTGCAGTTAGGGAATTAATTAACCTTTGACCCCAAGTACTTTTTTTCCAGGTTTTGGATTGATGAGAACTTTTTAGATTTCATTTATGATAGTGTTTAGAACAATCCTACCAATTTTGAGCTGGGTGCGAATTAATGTAACCTCGGACGTCTAAATTAACTAGAATATTAGTATTATTGTGCCTGGTGTTATTGTTGTTGGTTGCCCAAACCTCAAGGAAGGCGACTCGTTGACCAAGGGATGCTCAGTGGTATAACAGGTTTAGGTACTAACAGAATATAATAAATAACTCACCTTCGTCCGAGACGAGCGTTTTTGTTTACAATATAGTTTGATATAAAATGCAAATGGAGTTTCAGGGAACTTATTAGCTTTTGCTTTATTTGGTTTCCGCTTTGATTCCATTTTCAGTAAACTCTTAAAAATAATACGGTTTAAAGTCAACTCTTGGGAAGAGTATTTCCACAATTTATAAAAGCTGAGTTCTGGTAATTTTCAGATCACAATCAAAACAAACTTTCGTTAGTTTCGTTTTGACACTGACAGTTCACCACCCACCAAATCCACAGACATAAGTAAAGCTATATCTATGATGTAAAGGTGGAATCATATTATCAGACGCATAGATATAGAAGCCACGGCTTATGGACGCGACTGAAAAGTGTCTAGTGTGTCGGCGGACATCCAGTTTATCGGACGGCTGATCGCTCAAGGACAGCCCAAAGTTGCGTCTGCGGATGTTCGATACTAACCAAAATAAAAACGTTGCAATGGTCTTTATTTTATACTTTTTATCATTTTACTGACAAAATTCTCATAAATTCTGTATTTGCATCTTCCCTATTGTCCATAGTGCCACATGGATTCTCTTTCGTACAATTATTGTAAATATTTATACAGTTTAAGGTCCTGTACATTAGTATTATTACTAATAATTGCGGTGCTACTTATGTCTCAGTTTATATTATATGTTAATAGCCTAGCTGACCGAACGAAGTCGCGGGCGAAGTGATAGTCAACATTTAAGTTGATGTCCAGAAAACCAAGTTTGTCACTGTGATGATTAACTAAGAAATTTATGTGCTTTATAAGCACATACATTTCTTAGTTAGTCAAGTTATAGCATGTGCATATAATTGCCTATTTATCAATTTTTCAAAATATGGGAGTATTATTTTATTGCAATTTGCTTTTGAGAGATTTCCGATTGCCTTAAATATTTTTTTTTCGTCATAAGTCTTTTATTGAGGTAGGTACACTTTCCTTTAATTAATAAAAATCCCAAAAGAAATGAATGTCAAAACAGTACATACAACAGGATAGCGAAAATGGCATCCATTGTACCCTGACCAGGCATAAAACCGAACTGGTTCTGTGAGATTTCACTCTCTTCTCTCAACCGCCTTTCAATAACTTTTTCCCAGGCTTTCATACTATGTGACATAAGCTTTATTCCTCTATAGTTGTTGGACTCCAGCACATCACCTTTGTTCTTGAAGATGGGCACCAAGGAACTGTTGCACCGTTCATCAGGTATGGCTTCTTCCAGCAACAATTTATTGAAGAACATAGCTAACCACGTCCATCCATCTACTCTTGATGACTTCCACACTTCAATTGGAATTCCGTCTGGACCAATTGCCTTACCATTCTTCATTCCATTCACTGCTATTCTCACTTCATCCATACTGACCATTCTCACTAACCCCTCATTCACTGGTTTATTCTCTAAAACACCACTCCAGATATTTTCCTCATTCATCAGTATTTCAAAATAGCCCTTCCATCTATCCCTAATCTTTTCATCCTCCGATAGAAGCATTCCAGCTTCATCCCTTTTTTTTTTTAAGTAAGTAAGTAAGTTTTTTTATTTGCAAAAAATGTGGTAAAGAGATGTTAGGTACATTATATGTTTAGTTCTGGTGCATGCAAGACACATTACGCCATTCTATGATGGCATGCAAATATTTATAAGTAGCATTATGCTTATCATTAAACTAACTTCGAAATAATATTAACATACATTATCAATAATTATCAAACAAAACAAATAAATATTAGTACTACTTAATTTTATGAAATTTAAAAGGCAAAAGATAAAATAAAAGAAATATTTATAGGCAGGTACATAACATTGTAAACAGCTACAGTATCTTATCATTATACAAACTACGAAATGACGTTGACATACATTTTCAAACCAAGCAGATCAATAATAGTACCTAGTAACCTTTTACGTAATAAAATTCTAAAGGAAAAACATAAAATAAACAAAATTACAACGATATGTATCGAATTTGTAGAAAAAGAAAAGTGTCAGCTCATAATACATTTCTAAAATGGTAGGAATCAGAAGAGTACTTTTTTAGAAATTCATTGACACTGTAAAAATTCTCTTTTATTTGCCATTTTTTTAAGTAAAAACAAAATTTGCGGAAGGGTAGGTCAACTATTCCCTTAGGCAGCGAGTTATAAACTAATGGTGCCATATATAAGCAGCTGTGTCTAAACAATTCAGTTCTGGGTACCGGTAATTCTAAATACGAAAGATTAACTTTGCGTTTGTTTGAGTTATTTTTATGTTGAAAGAGTTTCATATTGCACTTAACAAATTTGGCTATTTCAAAAATGTATATGCTCGGAGCGGTTAAAAGGTTCCGCAGATTTAAAAACAGGTCGGCAAGAATCAGTCCACCGCATGTTGAATATTGCACGTAAGCATTTCTTTTGGGCTATTAGTACTCTCGATAACTCTGCTGTGTATCCCCATACGACTATACCATAACGTATTATAGAAGATACATACGCGTGGTATACCATTAATGCGGTACGTTGAGAAGTGGTTTCTTTGACCTTCTTTAAGGTGAATGCTCCAGGGTAGCCCGCGAAATTCAAATATTTTTATGTTTTTTGCAATTTGCCGGTCAGTGTGAAGCTGTATGTGGACCAAATGAGATCTGCGACCGTAACGCGTATTTATCTAAAGAATTATAACCATTTTAATCATCAATATAGCCCTCTAAGTTCATGTAGTTCGAAAGAATGATTATTTCTGAAATATTCATTCTTTCGAACTACACGAATTTCGCGGGCTACCCTGGAGCATCCACCTTAACGCGAATACAAACTTATTAATTTTTTTACAAATATTGTGTTCTTTCCACGTGAGATGTTCGTCAATTATAATGCCTAAAAATTTAGTATTGTTAATCTGCTCTACTGGTTGATTATTAAAAGTTATTTCTAAATAAGGTGAATGCTCCAGGGTAGCCCGCGAAATTCAAATATTTTTATGTTTTTTGCAATTTGCCGGTCAGTGTGAAGCTGTATGTGGACCAAATGCGATCTGCGACCGTAACGCGTATTTTTCACACTTCGATCTTTCATGTCTGCCATTTCTATCATTTTGTCTACCACTCGCTCTCTAAATTCTTTCGCGCAATCATTCTTCTCTAGCATATGCCATTTTATTTTTGAGGGAGGACGCTCTTTGCTTTTCTTTAACTGTGTTTTATCGCCAATACCATAACCAGGAGTCTGTGTTGTGAGACCAAGGCTTCTCCTGGCAGCAATTTGTAGTCTTTGACTCGCTTTATCTTATTGCGCCTAGCAAAAAAATAGTCTATTTGGGTCTTCTGGTTACCTCTTTTGTATGTGACAAGGTGTTCATCTCTTTTCTGGAACCAAGTGTTGGCTACTGCCAGGTCAAATGCAGTAGCGGATTGCATTAAAGATTAATTCCTTATTGGTTGAATTCCCCCAAAAAATAACACCATATCTCAAAACTGAACCCACCAAGCCATGATCTGCTGTGACTAAGGCGTCCACCCTCATCACTGAAGTATTTTTGTATAGGGCATAAGCAGACTTACTAAGTCGTTTGGTTAGCTCCTCCGTGTGTGCTTGCGATATTTCTATTTTTGCTTTAATTTTAAAGAACTCCGTCTAGAATAGACCGCCACATAAATAAAAAATGAAAACGCTTTAATTTATTGTTAAAATTGCGTTTTTAAACAGACACTTTAAATTTTCGCGCCAAAACGGACGATGACGTCACTCATGTCTGTCACTGGTCAAGAACTGTCATAATTCAAAGTCATAGAGCAAGATCCTAGTGCTTCCAGAACTTACTTATTTGCTCAGTAACAAAATGTGTGGAATAGAATAGTGTTAGTATGTAGGTACTTTGCACATTCGCTTACCTGCTAGTTTGAGTTGACGCGACCGCCAGTTTGTAAGTATCATCATCAGATGCTAGCTATTAAGCGACTAGATAATTTTCACGATTTTACTTGGTGCCATACACATTGAATTACTTGATTTTAAAATATTTGATGTTACTTGTTCGCCTGTATATCTTATTGGTTTTATATTTTCAGCAAAAAAATTGTTAATGGCTTTCGCTATCTCGTACGGGTGGGTTATTTTTTTATTTCCAATTTTAATATTTCCAATTAAGTTTTTATTGGGAATATTCAACTTTGTTCGATTAACGATCTCCCATGCAGCTTTCGACTGTTAGATGATGATTTAATTTTATAGCTGTTCTGAGCACGTTGTATTAATTTAATTATTTTTTTATATATCAATTGCTGCGTATTTTTTAAATTCTTGTTTGTTTTGCTCATTGCGTTCCAGTCGGTAACGCCACAGAAGTGCTCTTTTATTTTTACTTACTTAAGGTCCTATGACCTCTAGCAGAGGTCGTCCACAGTAGTTCTCCATCGCGAGCTGTCTTGAGCTTCACGCTTTACTTCACTCCTCGTCATTCCGATGCTGGTCGCTTCTGCCAGCACGGTGCGTCGCTAGGTTTGTCGGGGACGGCCACGCTTCCTTTTCCCTTGAGGATTCCAATCCATGGCCTGTTTGGGAATATGATCGGGATCCCTCCGGAGCGTGTGACTAATCCACCTCGCTTGATCTGGCGGTCGATCGGGCTTTCGTAGCATTTCTCCATCAGCTCTACGTTAGAGATCGACTCGGGCCAGTAAATCCCGAGGATACGGCGAAGGCATCGGTTGACGAAGACCTGGATTTGGCGTGAGATGTCCTTGGTTTCCTTCCACGCTTCGCACCCGTAGAGCAGCACGGATTTGACATTGGGCCCGAAGATTTTGAGTTTGACTCTTCGGGTCAGTTTCCGTGATTGCCAGACAGGTCTCAGCTGCGCGAAGGTAGCTCGGGCTTTGGCAATCCGTGAAGTGGTGTCCTCTTCTGTTCCTCAAGTCTCTGACACGACGCTCCCAAGGTAAGTAAACTTGTGGACGCGTTCCACTGCCTCCGTGCCGATAAGCAACGGTGTAGAATTCTTCACCCCCGTACGCATCTCTTGGGTCTTCCTGGTGTTAATTTTAATCTATCCCGCGGTGCTTGTTGTCATATGTGCGAAGCAAAATTCCGTCGAGAACGACTATGAAAAGAAGAGGCGAAAGGAGGCAGCCATGGCGGACACCTGCATGCACTGCGATATCGTCCGAGATGAGGCCGTCGTGAGTCACCTTACAAGAATATTTCTTGTAGACCCTCTCCAACAGGTGGGCCATTTTTGTTGGCACCCCAATGTCCAGAATGCGGGACCCAGATACTGGACGACTTCAACGTGCCAAAGGCCTTTTCAAAGTCGACAAAGGTAAGATTAATCTCCCTTTGCCATTCTGATGCCTGCTCCAGTATGATACGGAGAGTGTTGCTGGTCCGTGCACGAGCGGTTCGATCGGCTCGATTGATTGTTGAGGTCGGCTCGTTCGGCAACATTACTGGTCTCCAACAGTTTCAGGTGCAGATTTCTTCAATCCTCGATAAGGCTCCAAGTCTGTTGCGACATCTAGTCCTCATGAGAATGAGATGGCGATCTATGCCCAAGAACGACGGAGCTGGTTTCTGTGTAGGCCATTTTAATGCGGCTCCACTCCGCGTCTATTGAGTCCATAGCATCTTCTAGTGCAGAGAACCTATTGCGCAGCTCAAGCTAAAACGCATTCGCGGTCTCCAATTCGTGAAGTTTGCTCACGTCAAACCTTCTTCCCACCTTGCCGGGTCCTCCCGTTGCTCGAGCTACTGCTACCTTAAACTGAACTTCACCAACCACCAGATGGTAATCACTATCAATATCGGCGTCGGCGCCCCTGCGGTTGCGGATTTCGAGCAATGAAGAACGCTATTTGGAGCTAATGGCAAGATGGTCAATTTGATTTTTGGTGACTCCATCGTGTGAGTTCCAAATGTATTTGTGGTGGTCGCCGTGAATAAAAAGTGTTCCTCCGATGGTCAGGTGTCAGAAATCTGAATCATCTCAAATGTGTGAGTTAAAGCGTGAGTATATAAGGGGTTTTCGATACAACTATTTATGGCGTTGTCCCCGGCTGTCATATGACCATCTTTGACAGTCGTTACGGGTAGTCAAAGGGCAGAAATTCAGATGAAATTTGGTAAATAGGTACCTACATAATATACGTAATTATGAATTTACGTCACCGTTTCAAGATTTCGATTCGCATTTAGCTGTTTTTAGGGTTCCGTACCTCAAAAGGACAAAAACCCTTATAGAATCACTTTGCGGTCCGTCCATCCGTCCGTCGTATCTGTCAATACCTTATATCTTGGGAAGGCGTGGAGGTATCGAGTTGAAATGAAAACTATAACTACAGTCCTTGAAGCAGTGTAAATATTAAAGTTCTAAGTTAACGCACAAAAAAAAATACGGCTGTTTATCCCGCAAAAACGTATATATCGACACTCAAGGGAATCAAAATTTAGGGATCCCTTCTTTTCACATACTGTTGTTTTTTCTAATATACTTTGGCATTATTTTTTGGTATTTTTTTTTCATAATAATACTTTGAATTAAATCAATATCGATTTATCGTGAGTGCACTTGCTAAACCGATATGTTTTTCATCAAGTTGACAAGTGAATAATAATCTGTTTTATTCTTGGATTTTTAAAAGGATCAATTGATGATTAATCGACTAATTCATAATTTCAATATGCCGTATGAACTGAGATACAAGTGAAAATGATAATGATAATGTACTAAATGAGGATTAATAACAAGAAAAATCATAGAAATGCACATACCAGATTTGGGAAGCGCACCGATGATACTATCACTATTAAAAACCATCAATAATAAGCGTCAATAATTTTATGGACGAAATAACGATATTTCTTGACCCTTCCTAGATAAAACGTCATTTGGTCAAAGTGTCAAAAAGTACTCTGTGTCTGTGAGACCACAGTGACAGAACTGCGTGTGCGTGTTTGTGTTTTGTGACTGTACGTCTTTTGTACATTATCGCTAAAAAGATAGTAAACATTTTATTTTGCAGTTTCAATAATTATAGCTTGCTGGTGACGAAACATAAGAAGCAAAGCAGCAAGGACTGTGATAATAAAACTTGGACCCTTTTAAACTGCTTCGACGAAATGTCTAATAAAAAGTGTGTACTTACTTAGCTTTAATTTAACCTCTATTATTCCAAATAAATTAATTTAATGCAAAATTGCAAATACTACTTGTATTCTCCCACGGCTAGGTCACTACCTAATTGAACTTGGTTAGGTACACTACTGTTATGGTTCAACTGTTCTGGGAGAAAGTCCGATTGTTGTGTGTGTGTTACGAGTGTGATGATTATTTCATTTTCCTGCACTTATGTTCCATTTGTGTTACAGATATGGTCTTATATTGTCTGATAAGGGTAAACCAAAACCAACATTTCAAGCATCTAGGAATGTTTTTGGAAATGATTCCGAATCAGAAGATGAATCCAAGAAAAAACCAGCTTTGCTGCGACCTAGTGATATTACGACTAGACAGGTATTTGAAACTCTTTTTATACTCTTGTGGCAAAATATGATCAAGGCTATTGCAACATAGTTGCTTGGGGAGTGTAGGGGAGCACTCAGAGAGGATTTCTCGAAATTCTTATGGCGCATAGAAAATCACGGGTAAAACCTGGTGTGAATATAAAAAGGTTTAGTAAAACGAAGATAAAAATAAAGTTTAAGAAAATAATAGTTAAAAATTTGCACCTTATAGGCCAAAATAACACAAGAAAAAGCATTGACTGAAGATCCAACAGTTTATCAGTATGATGAAATATATGAAGAAATGGCTAGCAAAAAGGAAAAAGTGAAAGTTAAGACTAAAGAAGAAAAAAAGCCACAATATATAGAAAATTTAATGAAGGCTGCCAACAAACGAAAAATTGAAAATGAGCGCCGCATTGAGAGACAAGTAAGTAACTCAAGGCTCAATCCTAAATTACACTTTTCAAGTTGAAAAATTTACAAACTCTTCATTACACTGATGAAAATCAAAACTTTGGTGTTAAAGTGGGATAGAGGCATTGTTAACTCCAAACCATTTGGGCAATTAGTTTACTTAGATTTTTTTCTGCTTAGATCTATTTCTATAGAGTAGGCCTAGATACTATAAACTGCATTCATTAAACTATGGGATATCTTTTGAAATAAAAGCAGTTACATGTTAATTTAAAACAAAAATGGGACTCCAGTCATAATATAGCCAAATGCATGTGGAACCTTTAACTGTGCATGGAAAACGACACTCAGTGAAAGGATATGGATCCTTTCACTGAGTGTCGATTTGTGTTTCAATGAATGTGTCAATATTCATCCTGAATATGGATTCAGTATTGACACATTCATTTTATTTATTGTTATACATATATAAGTTTGCATTCCATAGTATTTCCCAATGACTGAAATTCCTATTAAAGCTGAGGCTTTTTTGTTAGTCTATGGCAATGATTGAATATTTATTATAAGATCTTGGAATTGTTTCTTTTTTTTTGTAATATTTATAGGTGCAAAAGGAAAGAGAAAAAGAAGGTGATGAGTTCCAGGATAAAGAAGTATTTGTCACATCTGCTTATAAAAAGAAATTGGAGGAAATGCGTTTAGAAGAAGAGAAAGAAAAACGTGAAGAGTATTTGGAAAATATTGGAGATGTTACGAAACAGAAGGATTTAGGTAAATGGTTCATTCTTTTGTTACTTATTTCATAAACAGGATATAATGTTCCCACTGCTGAGACCTGAGACACAGGACTTGTCTGTGTGAGGGAGTGGGCCATTACCTACTGCGGGCCTGGCCAGGTAGATGGCATGTCTTCGAATTTCTGGTTACATGACATGCTGTTTTCCTGCATATGTATTTATCTATCATTAACAGTGCAGTGCGATGCACACTCGAACGTTGTACGTTGTAACGAACGTACTGTTTTCACTACACGGCACGAATTTAATTCGTGTGTTGAGCGGCCCTAGTAGTTGACCATAAACACGAGTTCCAAAAAGCCCACTGTCAATGAATTGCTGGCATTACAAGTCCATGTTATTGACTACATGGATGAGGTGAGCATCCAATGTAGCCAGGCTACTGGTAGGTACTGGCCTTAGCGGTCCCGTCTATTATGCTGACATCTCTTGGAGGCGAGCGTGGAATACAACATAACCCTGCCTGCCTAGGCCTGGTTCTGATCAGCAGGCCCTTACCTATGGTGGCCGCGAATCGCCCTGAAATTTCCGATGCCCGGTTCTTCTTCTTTTGCGGCGGCTGGAGCGTGAGGTTTCCCTCTGTCTCACGCGGTCCGCCTCCTCCTTTGCTAGCATTACTGCTTCCCATGCCTCCGCGCTCCGGAACATGGATTTAACCTGGGCCAGACGCGAGAGGTTACCACCACCGATCACCTCGACGAGGACACGGCGGTGCTCGCCCAAACAGGGAAAACCACCATGCTCCACCGTGTACTCCGGGCGATCCTCACAGTGTTGACATCCGGCAAACTTAAAAAATCAATATCTTTTGATTTTGTGGGTCGATTTTGATGAAACAAACGCTAAATGTTGATGGGGCTATCACCTAATATTTTTTAGTACCTAGATTTTAAATCCAATCAGTGGTTTATGCGTGATGCTCCCCCAAACGCACAGACAAATATTAAAAAAAAATGCATTTTTGTGTTCTGTCTGTTTCCTAAAGTTTCTAAAAAAAAAAAAAAATGTAGATAATATCCTATCATACAGTCCGTGAGTTCATGTGATAATGGTATGTACAGTGTGTCGGACGGGCGTGATCGACTGGAACGGGGGTGTGTTGGGGTAGGTCTATATTTCTTCTAATCCTTCGATGTGAATTGTGACCACCCGACTGCGTCCAGCCGCGCTGACGTCCTGTACCGGGATACTGAGGTTCTCCATACCGCGCATGCAACCTTCTTCTTTCCCGCTGTCCTCGGGACAGATTGGGGTGAGGGATGTTAGGGGCCCTCGCCCACGGGCGACTTTTTGTAGCGATGCAGTCGCGATGCTCTCGCGGGTAGCATCGATACAGACGCGAAGCAGTCGCTTGCTGTGTGCCCGCGCCCACGGGACCAGATTCAGTCGCGATGCAAACGCGATTCGGTCGCGATGCAAACGCGATTCGGTCGCGATGCAAACGCGATTCGGTCGCGATGCAAACGCGATTCGGTCGCGATGCAAACGCGATTCGGTCGCGATGCAAACGCGATTCGGTCACGATGCAGTTACGATACAAAAATACCTTGGATCAGTACAGTTGCAAGATGGACTCCGTTGAGGCAACATTAGTCACGTTGTCTTTGGTGCTGCTTTTACGTAAGCAGCCGAAGCGTAGGCAACGGAAGCAGCGTCAATATTGGATGCATCCATTTAATACCCATGCGTCCGACGCGGTCGCGCGTTTGTATCAATACAATCGCGATGCAGTAGCGCGTTAGTAGCGCAACGCGGTCGCGCGTTTGTATCGATACAATCGCGATGCAGTAGCGCGTTGCAAATGCGACTAACACGCGTTAGAAGTGATGCTGTCGCGCGTTTGCTAAACGCGCGACTGCATCGCTACAAAAAGTCGCCGTGGGCGAGGGGCCTTAGCTCTCGAGGGATAAATAAAGATTCAGAATTTCTGATAACACTGCAGCTAGCGGCTTAAGGGAAACCTTCGCGACTATTTTGCTATTTAGTTAAAAATTCTATATTTCTTCTGCCGGTGACTACAAATTTCTATTCTCCATCTGATTACTAAGGTACTATGTTACTTTACCGTAACGAGGCCAAAAAACCACTAACTGTTTCAGTTTATTTTTAACTATAAGTTTAACTATTACTATCTATCTACTATCATACATTTTTTGCTATATCTAGGCCTATTCTATGTTTGGATAAGAGTTGATGCACCTCTCTGTAAAGCCCTCGAAATTCCCTGTTGAATGGGGTGCAAATCAACCCTTCAACCCTACCCACTGAGTGGCTTGTTGCATTTGACTATCGAATCAATTTACAAGTTTGAACTTGTCTACTATTTAGGGTTGACTTCCCGAAAAACTGTGCCTTAAGGGTTTTGTTGTACTATATGGTCTTAGGTGCATCATCCCTCTATCCAGATACACAAAGCCACCCCTCTAAGGGTGGAAGCACTACAAGGTCAGGAACCCGGAAGGGGATTAAATCTGTGGTTTTATATTTCCTAAACTGTGCCTTATCTGATCATAAAGATGTATATATCTGAGCAGAGCTCAGCGCCATTCTTCTAGTGCCGACTTTCTAAAGCCTAAATACCTAGATTTTCTGTATGTTTAGTCAATGAAGGTGTCTGTAAATGGTGGTTTTTGCTGTCCACCCTTTTACCTTTTGAGTAACTGTCCTATGTCAATATTTGTCAAATGTTCAATACCTGTGTACCTTCGAAGTACCTTTTATCAATAACCAGTTACCGGACAATATAATACCTTTTAGGGATTTACCAGGAATGTTTAGGGGAGTGTGTAACGGGTCTAGATCATAGTATCGACAGTCACTACATCGTCAGTACACCAAATCGACAGTACTCTAAATCGACGATACGCTACATCGACAGTACGTTGTATCGACAATACACCATATCTATACGGACGCTGCATCGACGGCCAAACCCAAGCCAGATTTAAATAACAAAAAAACAAATGGTATGATGAGGCATACATCTAAATTAAATCTCTAATCATAGGTACTTTAAATTAATGTAGGTTTTCCTTCTTTCGCATTTAAAACTATTTCATTTTTAAATTACTTTAACAAATCAACAATGATAATAGATATAAGTAAGTACCTAATTATATTTTTGTATCTTATAACGTAGGTTGTTGTAGCTACCTACCTATCTACCCTACCATACCTAAAAAGCTTGATGTTTTTTATTTAATTCTGGCTCGGATCGGGCAGTCAATGTAGCGTACCGTCGATTTAGAATACTGGCGATTGGGTGTACTGTCGATGTTGCGTACCATCGATTTTGGGTACTGTCGATACAGTAACCCGTCGATGGAACGTTTTCAACTGTCGATATTATGAAATAACTTCCCCAAGAACATACGTGTCCGGGGGAAAAAGATAGCAAAATATAATTTTAATTTTGTTACATAGCTATCAAACTATAACCATTCTACTATATAAGCTACCAAACACTTTATTCTATTACATAGGCTCCTATGAACGCGAGTTATACAAACCCATTATGATGGTTCGCGGCGAACATACAGAAAGTCTGTAACGTGTGGATCACCTACCATACGAAACGCCACGAGGTGCAACGCGCTATCACGTTAATAATTCGATATCTTTCGCTCAAAAAAATGTGTACCTTACTGTGTATTAAATAATGTTCTATATTACGTCGCCATCTCAATACACTGCGCGCCACGCAGCGTCGCGTTTCGGTTTGGTTTTAAGTGCTAATAAATAAAAAAAATCATAAAGACTTATTTTTTTTTAGGTGGTTTCTACCGTCACCTGTATGAACAAAAAATAGGAAAAGATGATGAGGTAACAACACGTGAATTGCCAAAAGAAAATCAGAATGTTGATTCATCTAAAACAACATCTGATTCCATTGACACACAAAAGAAGAGAAATTACAGGAAGAGGAAATCTTCAGATATATCACGTTTATCTGAAGGGGAAATAGAGGACTCTGATGAAGAAATAAATCGCGTAAATCTAGACGATATCAGAATGGCTAAACAGCATAAGCAAGACAATATTGATGCTGACTCAGATTTTTCAATAGACGAGTCAAGTGACGAAGAAAAGAATGTTAAAAATGAAGATGTAAAACAATTAAAAATTAAGAGCGAAGGTCCATCGAACCCATTAGAGGACAGAAAAGTTCAACACGATACAAAGAAATCAAATGAAGACGAACGTGTCGAACAACCTAAAGAAAAAATTGATATTTGGAAAAAGAGGACTGTTGGAACAGTTTTTGAAGAAGCTCTAAAAAGATATTATGAAAGAAAAGCTGCACGGGGCTGTTAGCAGTTAGCGCAAACGAACCACTTATTAAACAAATAATTAAAAATTGGATATACTAAGTGTAGTGAGTTAACGATGCCTTAAGTTCTGCCACAGTATTAGTAGTATTGTGACTCGCCCCTCTCCTAGAAATAATTACCTACAGGCGCGCGGTCCGCAAACACGCGGTAAGGCTGCCCACCTCCAGTATTTTAATTTCATCTACTTAGGTACCTACTTGAGTTTCTATTTACTTTTGTAAATATACTATTTTTTTTTAAACGATGAAAAAATATCAACTACTGTCGCTGAAGGTTGCCGAACCCCAGTTCTTATAAACTTCAACACCTACCTACTCAACCAAAATGCAAGGAATATCTGACGTACCTATATAATTATAATATCTTTTTTCATCTTAGCTTATTCTTACGTCCCCATTACCTACAGCACGGAGCAACACGTGCTGTAGGTGTTAAACCTTTGCAAACTTTACTTAATATCAACCATCTCATCGCGTGTGCGCTACCTGTTGCTAACTATCTACTGCAAAATCTTACTTAAAAAGTAAATTATACTGGTACCTACAGGCCGCGTCAGCGTGGCTTGCCTCTCGGAAGTTAGCTTCGAGTGAAGTCCGCGCAGGTGCAATCGCGTAAAAAAGTGTTACGTTCTTAAAATATTTTTTTGTTTATACGTATTATACTATAAACAAGTAACAAAGACTACCAGTAACAATAAAATATCAAAAAGTAACACAACAAACACATACACCACAAGAACACAAATCAAACTGTAAGAAATAACCATAATAAATTATTAAAAACAATAACTACGTGTAACACTTTTCGCATCCACAGTCGTATTGCATTGAGCAAGCGGGACACGCTTATGCATCGAACGTATACGAGCGAGTGAGATGCCACTACACCCGCGCGCTTGCGCTAATCCGCGCATGCGCGAGCTACCCGCGCATGCGCGGTGGTATGTTTGTTGTCAAATTGACATTCTGCGCAGCCGATTGCGGCGTACTTTCCGGAGGCAAGCTTGCGTGATTGGGACTGTACCTAATCTATCTACCATTAATTACCCTCATAATCATTTCATAGTGATATTTCGACTAATTCAATAATATAAATGTTAGTAGCTAAGTACCTGTATTGTTATAAGTAAGTCGATAGCCTAGCTTATGAAACTAACTTTAACGTGAGCTTAGGTAGTTCACTCGTGTAGCACTTTTTTCACCCGATCCACTTATTTATTTATGAATTTAGGTAGGCTATTTAATCGGTGGAAAAAGCCAAATACCTACCTATTAATAAAAGATACAAATTATGTAGGTGCCAGGTAAACTACAAAATGATATCTTAACGCACCCACGTTATTGATGAATCCAAGCAACCAAAAACACCACAATATAATTTTATAACTTTTCTTTTCCATTTTAAGAGTAAGTACCTACTTGTACTTATTTCAAAACAAATATTCACAAATCACCCGCTTACTGCTTAGAAAACAATCAAAACGTCCGTTCGTCACTGCGGCGCATTCGCAACTGCTTGCAGGTGGAGAGCAGTTTGAACTCGAGGCGCGTAGGTATGACTCGCTTTCCGACCGTTTTTACGAAAATAGAATACTGTAGATATTTTTACCGTGGTTCTGCTATGAATATAGTAATTAATAATACAAATAAACCAAAAGGCATTTTTTTTTCAACCTATTTTGTGCCACTGCTGGTCAATGGTAGGTATTTCCTAATTACTAAGTATGTACCTACTTCTATAATCAATCTGCCTAGCCTTTCTAACTAGGTGGCTTCGTCTAAAAGAATGCAGTTTAATACCACTGTTTTAAAATTTGATTCACCGGCCAACAAAAGCGCTCATATTGTGGCAGCGTACGAAGCTCCGCAAAAAATAATAATTATGCCGTCTTGCGCTATCATAACGTGTCGGAAAAGAAGCCAGGTGTGTAGTGTAGCTTGAGTGAGAAGGGTTTTCTTTTCACCGGTAATTCTAAAAACCTTAAAATACAAGAGATATTTGTAATTATTACAATAGTATTATGTAGTTTGTAGACAAAAATAATAATATCGCAAGCAGATACAAAATTATACATTGGTTGCAATACGTGGGTACCATCTTGTACAACGCGGGCGATTGCGTAATGTATTTCGTTCACTGCGAACGCACAAAAAAGCTGCGAAAGCTTGAACTCAGCGAAATCTATGCGTATCGATAGTGTTGTACCAAGTTGTAAACAATGTCGATATTAAATATGCTTGAATGTATATAAATGATTATTATCTGTAATATTGATGATGTAGTTAAGGTTCACTTTAGTATGTACGGGAAACTTGTAATAAATTCACAAATGCGTCTGTCTTCAATGGTGTTTATTAGCGACTAACTTAATACTTGATTACGCAGCTACTTAAAAACAATATAAGTGAAGTTAACGCCGCAACATACCGCCCACCAAAGGGACGACAGGGCCCTTTAAATCATGCTTAGTGGACTGTATATATAAGTTGAAAATTTAAACACAATAAGCAGTATGTCACGTTTCCAAATATCCAAATTCAAATTACAAATCAAGGTAACTACGGTGTGGTTTGCAATGAAGTTAAGTTTTAACAATACAAATTAACGAAAGACATACATAATGCTTGCATGCAAAATAGAAACAAAGTTATACAATAAAGTTATCATATCACACAATCAAATTCTTAACAATTAGTGTTAATAGGTAGGGGACATAATTTCGTGATAGATCTCTTCACAATGCTGTTGCCACTTTTAACGCTATACACTCGTGTAAGTCCATCATGACCGGGATGTTTGTCTACAATTCGGCCTAGTAACCATTTTCCTGGCGGGATCCCGTCACTCTTGATTAGCACTATATCACCAACAGCGAATTCCTGTTTCTTCTTGTGCCAGAAAGGACGCTGTTGTAGACTCGTTAGATATTCATTTTGCCATCTTCGCCAGATGTCACTTACGAGCCTTTGAGTGTATTGCCATCTTGTTAGGTTGTGAATCCTTGTATTTATAAAATCTGGAGAGGGCACGACGATTGGGGCTTCATGTATTAAGAAATGACCAGGCGTGAGGGGTTCTATGTGATCTCCTTCTGAGTCATCATTTATAGGACACAGAGGTCTTGAATTAAGGCAGGCCTCGATTTGGCACAGGACTGTTGTCATTTCTTCAAATGTAAGATTTGTTGTCAACACACGCTTGAGATGAGTCTTCAGGGACTTTACACCAGCCTCCCAGAGGCCTCCGAAATTAGGACTGTAAGCTGGTATAAAATGCCACTGGGTGCCTTCCAAAGCCAATTTGTGCCCAATGTCTTTCTCAAAATTCAAATTAGCTTCTTGCCATGCTGCGGCTAGATCCTTTTCTGCACCAACAAAGTTTCTCCCTTGATCGCTCCACATGTGGCTACATTTACCTCTTCTTGATATAAAGCGTTTGTATGCAGCAATAAATCCTTCTGATGTTAGGTCTCCAACGAGTTCAAGGTGTATTGCCTTTGTAGACATACAAACAAATAAAGCAATGTACGCTTTCTGCGTTTTTATGCCTCTTCCCTTTGACATTAGTATTTGGAATGGACCAGCATAATCCACCCCGCTATGTAGAAAAGCTCTGGTAGGTGTTACTCTTTCCTTTGGCAGATCTCCCATGATCTGAGTTCGTGCACTAGCTCTTTGTTTTGCGCACACCAAACATTTACGGTTGAAATTTTTTACTAATCCCTTAGCTCGAATGATCCAATATTTCGAGCGTAAAAAGCACAACATTAACTGAACACCGCCATGCAGTGTTTGTTTGTGAGCGTCTGCTATAAGTAAAGGAACTAAATTGTTGTCGTGTCCTAATATTATAGGGTGTTTACTTTGTTCGTCTAACCTTGCATGTCGCAGACGGCCGCCCACCCTGAGGATACCTTCTTGGTCTATGTATGGGGTAAGTGTTTTAATATTACTGTTTTTCTTTACGTTTTGATTCATTTTCAATCTATTGATGTCATCTGTAAATTCCTCTCCTTGTACTAGCTTAATGCATTTTGTCAGTGCTGTGTGTAATTCTTCTGTTGTTAAACTTCTGTATTTTTCAAAATTCTCCGATTCTTTTATGCAATTAATAAATCTTCGACAGTATGATATCACTTTTAATAATTCTTGTAAGTTATCGAATTGCTTAAATTTTGCTGTGAAATTGTGTTCTTCTTCATCTCGAATTTTAATATTTATTTGCATTTCTTCTTTTTTCTGTTCCAGGTCAGTGACGACATCAGGCTGTTTTAATACAATTTTCCTTTCAGATAACCATTTTGGACCTTTCCACCACAACTGTGATTGTTTCAGTTCAGCAATTGACATGCCTCTCGATGCAATGTCTGCAGGATTATCTTCTGATGCAACGTGGTACCATTGGTTGTTATTGAGATTTTCAGCGATTTCTGCGACTCGATTTGCTACAAATGTTTTCCATCTATGTGGTTCCCCGGCTAGCCATGCAATGACTATTGTAGAATCTGTCCACGCAAACATTTGTGCCGTAGATATTCTCATAGCTTTGCCTATTTGATTCAATAATCGCGAAAGAAGTAGGGATCCAGAAAGCTCCAAACGTGGTAATGATACGGTTTTTAGTGGCGCGAGTCTCGTCCTGGCTGCTAATAGTTGTGTTGTGACATGACCGTCTTGAGATTCGATTCTTATGTAGGCCACGGCAGCATAACCTTTCATGGAGGCATCGCTAAAACCATGAATTTGAACCTCTTTTATATCTGTGCTGTAGGTTCCAAGCCATCGATCGATGTTAATGTTGTTTACATTTCTAAATTGTTCACGCATATTCATCCATTCCTCTTGTAGCTCAAGGCTTAACATGTCATCCCAATCGACCTTTTCTAGCCACAGCTTTTGTATAAACATCTTAGCCATCACTATACTTGGAGCAAGCCATCCCAACGGATCAAATAGCCGTTGAACATCTGACAAGATTGTTCTTTTCGTGATGTTGTCAGAAGTTGTTGATAGTTTCCATTGATACTGAAATTGGTCTGTTCTCAAATTCCAAATTAAACCTAGTGTTTTTACAGTGCTGTCCATTTTGTTTATCTCCAAGTGTTCAACGAAACTTCGTTTGTCTGTGTCAATGGATTTCATAAATTGCGGACAGTTGGATGACCACTTCGAAAGTGTAAATCCTCCTTTCTTCAATATATCAGATACTTCCCTTGCAGATGTTATAGCTTGTTCTGTTGTATCTTCACCAGCTAACAGATCGTCGACGAGGAAATTTTCCTTTATAATTTTGACTGCATTTGGGTAGTGTTGTCCTTCATCATCAGCAACTTGATGGAGTGTTTTCACCGCGAGATATGGTGCTGATGCAGTTCCGAATGTAACTCGAAGCAAGCGATATTCTTTTATGCTTTCATGTTCCCCATCTCGCCACAGAATACGCTGATACTTGTTGGCGTCTTCTGGGAACACATATATTTGCAGGTACATTTTTGTTATGTCGCTGGCGTAACAAATGCGTTTCATTCTCCATCTCATTATAATATTTCTAAGATCTTCTTGAAGCTGAGGACCAACCATCAATTCATCGTTGAGCGAGACTAGATTTGAACCCTTTGCCGATGCGTCAAAGACCACGCGAGTCTTTGAAGTTTCTTTGTCTTCTCGGATGATGGCATGGTGAGGTAAGTATACAACCCTTTCAGTTACGACTTCCTTTTCAGGTATTTCTTCCATGTAGTTATAGTTTAAGTATTCTTTCATTACTTTCTTGTAGTTTTCTTTCAGGTTGGGTGTTTTTCTAAATTTTCTTTCTAATTGTAGAAGTCTTTTTAGGGCTATTTCCTTTGTGTTTCCTTCTAGACATGTTGGTTGTGATGTTTTCATAGGTAATTTTACCATGTATCTTCCTTCTTCTGTGCGTGTGTGTGTTTCTTCATAAATTGTTTCGCACAGTTTTTCTTCCTTTGTTAGGTGTCTTTTGTTTTCTGTGTCTATTTCCCACAGAGATTTGAGCATGACATCCATTTCTACTTGGTGATGAAGAACGAGAGCAGAATCGTCTTGTGGCTTTATATTGATATCACCGAAGAGAATCCATCCGAGGTATGTTTTTTGTGCACATGGTGTACCTGGTGGACCCTTGATAAGTTTTTCTTGTAAAATCTGAGAGTATTGTTTGACACCTAGAAGTAAGTCTATAGGACCTGGTGTAGCGTAGTTCGAGTCAGCCAGGTTGAGTCCTTCTAGATGTGGCCAGTTATCAGCAGTAATTGTTTGAGGAGGGAGTTTAGTGGTAAGTTGTTTAGACATGACGAAGGCTTCGACATCTATCTTAAAGTTTGTGTCCCAGCGGGAACCGATTTGCAGCTGTACCACGTGGTTTACATTTGTCTTCGCTGAACCCACTCCAATGATACTTCCTCTCGTTGATCGTTTATTCAGATTGAGCATTTGAGTCGCTTTCTCACTGATAAGTGCTATCTGCGAACCTTGGTCCACTAATGCGCGTAGTACAACAGTGTGATTTTGCTGATTTCGTACTGTCACTGTTGCTGTGGCTAATAGTGCTATGCCTTGTGTAGTAGTGTGGTGTGAGGCGACCGTTCTTCGGTTGCGCGGAGTTCTCTTGTACCGAAGTCTCAGGTTCCTTGGTTTGATGTAGAAGACTATGGTGGCGCCTTTTGCATATACGACAGGACACTGGCAGTCTACATTTTCTTGCTGAATGTCCAGGTACTAAACAGTTGAAGCATAGGTTATTTGTTTTCACATAATTAAGTCTTTCATTAGGTTGCAGTTTTGTGAATTCTTTACAGTGGCACAACGTGTGGTTTTCATTGCATAGAACACATGTTTTTCCCGACGGTGACGATGAAGTACTTGCAACATGCACAGCACGCTCTTTTGTTGCTTTACATTTGGATCCTGGCGTGACAAGCTCCAGTGTTCGATATGTAGACTGAAGAAACCTTTTCAGATCGTTCCATTTGGGTAAGTCATCAGCATCTTCTTTGTATGAGTATTGTTCCCAATCTTTATGTGACTCAGGGTCCATTTTCTGAACTACCAGAAAAATAATGATAGGATCCCATGAATCTACGCAAATATTTAAATTTTGAAGGTTATTCAAGCAATCTGTTGTAGTGTCCAATAAACCTTTAATTAGATTAGGTGATTGGGAACTCATTTTCTTTTGATGAACTAACTGTTTTAACACAGAGTTAACAATCAATCGTTTGTTTCCATATCTAGTTTTTAAAAGGTCCCAAGCTTGCTCATAATTTTTCTGTGTTACCTGAATATGTTTCAATAAGGTCTCTGCTTCTCCAGTAACACTACACTTTAAATAATGTAACTTTTGTACGTCACTAATATTTGTGTTCGTATGCACTAATGATGTAAACAAATCTTGAAACGTAGGCCATTCTTCATATTTTCCACTAAAAGATGGTAGCTGTATTCTAGGTAACCTCACAAGCGTATTTTGTTGATCAGGATTCATCGAGATGCTCGTATTATTTTGAGATGAAGTCGAAGGCGTTACTGTATTGCATTCATTCAACATGTCACGTAAATCAGCCAACATAATTAGATACAAGTCTTCATAAATATAAAACTCCTCATTAACAAAGTATGGTAACATTGGCCTTTGTTCCTTCGGCGTAATTTTTGCTAATGATTGGTGAGTGTTTTTAAAAGTACGCCAATAGTCTTCTATTGCTGCTATACGGGTTTCAATATAACCTTTAGTTAACCTTGATTTTGGGCATTTCTTTAGGTTAACTTGTGTTTTTTGTAGTAATGAAGCAGTATCTTCCAATATATTTAATAGTTCTTTCGGTTCCTTCGTAGTAGTCATCTTTACAAATCCTTATCGCTTAGGAATGCGGTGTCTATTGTTCTCGCGAGCCGGCCGCTCAACACGTGCACTGTAGTAACTGGTAAATGATCCGGCGAGATTTCGACCATATGATGATGTAGTTAAGGTTCACTTTAGTATGTACGGGAAACTTGTAATAAATTCACAAATGCGTCTGTCTTCAATGGTGTTTATTAGCGACTAACTTAATACTTGATTACGCAGCTACTTAAAAACAATATAAGTGAAGTTAACGCCGCAACAAATATTATTATGATTAAACAATTTTATGTTTATTTCTACCAATTATTGTTTATTGTGGGTTACTAAATTAGTTTTTGAGTGCATTTTTCATCACAATGGCAAACATATTCTTTCATACTATTTTTTAATCTGATAGAGATCGAGACATTCTATGGACAGATATACACGTCAATGACTAAACAGAATGAATCTAGCTAACGACCCAAGAGCTAGATTAACCCGGCATTATACCGAAAACCTCCCGGACGTCAGCCTATATGAGATTAAGATTTCTCTAACGCAGCTGGAAAACTACAAGGCGTCGGATGAGGACGGACTTACGGCCGAACTCCTGAAGGTGGGTCGAAAACCGATCTTTAAGGCTCCTCAGGAACTGTTCAATTCCATCATACTCGAGGGGAAAGCGCCACAGGCATGAAGCAGAGGTGTGGTGATCCTCTTCTTTGAGAAGGGCGACAATGCCCTGCTTAAGAATTACAGACCCGTCTCACTTCTGAGCTATGTCTACAAGATGTTTTCCAGCCTCCCGAACAAGCCGGATTCTGAAAAGGTTTCAAGGGGTCACGTAGACCAGATACATACGCTGAAGCAGGTTATACAGAAAACCGAAGAGTATAATCTGCCGCGCTGGTTAGTGTTTTTGGACTACGAGAAGAGACTTAGGCTGTGCTACAGTCTCTACGACGGTGCCAGATTGACTATCGGTAGAACGTTGTGCTGAAATGTTTGTACAAAAACTCTGTCCGACTTTAGGACCAGACCTTGAAACCTGTCCTCTTGCAACAGGGTATGAGGCAGGGAGATGAGATTTCTCCGAAACTGTTCACAGCCCCAATGGAGGATGTCTTCAAGGTTTTAGACTGGAGAAGGCTATGCATTTACGTCATCCGCGAGTACATCACCCACCTTCGATTTGCCGACGATATATTAGTCATGGCCGAGACTATGGAGGACTTTAGTACAAAGCTCGATGATCTCAGTAGAGCTTCTGAAAAAGTGGGTCTTAAAATGAACATTCACAAAATCAAGATCATGGTAAATACCCATGTACCTATCAAGACTCTAGAGACGTCTACCTGCTGGGACAGACGGTCTAGTTAGGTAGGGCCAACTTCGAGAAAGAGGTCAACCGTCGAATCCGACTCGGCTGGACAGCGTTCGGAAAGTTGCGTGGTATCTTCTCGTCCCACATATCAGTGTCTCAAGACGAAAGTCTATTTTCTTACGTTTTTTGCACTTTGCAAGTCAGTATTAGGTTTTATGTTGATTAAAAGTATGATTCGCGGGCGTAAGAATTATGTATTTACAGAATTACAGACATGGCACAAAAAGTTGAGAATGACCTAACTACTACAATAAATTCACTAAAATAAAGTAAACTTACACAATACTTTACATAATTATCTACTTAGATGATATGTTTATAGTTTCGAACTCATGTAGCTGCTAATCTGATGGGTTTACCGCTTTGGTGTCATAGTTCCAAATGCTTAGAATGATGTTCCAAATGGATTAAAATCATTTTTTTCCGGTGGCACTTTCGATTTTGGGCACAACTTTGTATGAAACGTGAATGGTCTCCTTTCAACTGTCTACCTATTACCGGTTCGAAATTCAGCCCGCTGACAGATGGACGGACAGCGGAAGCTTAGTAATAGGGCTCCGTTGGTTGCCCTTCGGGTACGGAAACCTGTTAAAGGAATGTTGATAGCATTACGAAAGACAGAAGAAAACGTGTTGCGCCGAGGCCGACCCCAAGTAAGGGGGAAGGGAAGAAAGATGTTGAAGTTGTAGATTTATAATTATTCATGAAAAATTAAAGATGTAGAGCGATTTCAAATGTTATCTTTATTTTGAAAGTAAGTATAATGATTAATTCCTTGATTATGCTAGGTAAGACTTATCCATGTCCTTTATTTTATAGATGATTACGGTCCAACATAATGCGCCTTGCAGTGAACTGAAAAAAGTATTTTAAAAAACAAGTTTGGTACATGAATGCTTAGCTTGAGATATAATCGAATCTTAGTGTGGCAACTTTTGTGAAATACAAAATATTGTACTTTTAAAATGTCTGAATTTAGAATAACCACAATAGGGAACATGCAATATTTCTATTTTTGCTGTAATTTTAAAGAACTCCATCTAGAATAGACCACCACATAAATAAAAAATGAAAACGCTTTAATTTATTGCCAAAATTGCGTTTTTAAACCGACAGTTAAAGGTTCGCGCGAAAACGGATGACGTCACTCGTGTCTATCACTGGTCAAGAACTGTTCCAACTCAAAGACATAAGGTTGCATTTTCTTTGGCATAACAGCAGATACGTCACTAAACGCTGAATACGTTCCGTTTCATGTTACTTTAATTCATTATTTTTGTTAAAAATCGATATTAACCAAAATAAAAACTTTGTAATGGCCTTTATTTTATACTTTTTATCATTTTACTGACAACATTCTCATAAATTCTGTATTTGCATCTTCCCTATTATATTTACATTTTATTCGTACTCCTTATTATCGCGCTTTTTAAGGTTTAATTTTCATGTGGCTGACTCTATAATTGTACAATATTTTTTATAAGTTATTTTTTTACCAATGAATTCAGAAACTGGATCATTTTCCCCTTCCGCTCTCATTGTTCCAGTGATTTCCTCATTCTCAACCATAGGAAGTACTAACTGGACGAATTCTGGTGTATATGGTGGTGCTATTGCGTCTAAAACCTGTTCAAATTTAAAACCATCAATATATTATAATATATAAAAATCTCGTGTCACAGTGTTTGTTATCGAACACCTCCGAAACGGGTTACCGATTTTTATGTTTTTTTTTTTTAATTTTGACGGGTTTTTCTGACTTTTTAATACTTAATTAATGTGTTTCTCTGATAGACAAAGTCACTTGCCACCTCAGAAACAGTAGGTACTGAATTTCAGTATTTTCTTTTCGTTTTAACCGACTTCAAAATAGGTGATTCTCAGTTCGTCGTCGTTCATTTTGATGCCCCTTTGCACAAGTATATAGTTGAACACAGAGTCGCTTTCGCCGCCTGTGCGCTTATATCTTTTAAACTACGCAACGGACTTTAATTGCGGTCATCAATATACAGAGTGATTCAAGAGAAAGGTTTATATGTTCTGTAATTTGTCCCGAAATACCTATGGGAACTGGAAAAATGGGATATGCGTACTAAGTCGCAGGCAATAGCTAGTAGGATATAATCACATTATGTGTGTCACATATTCTAAAAAATGTTCGAAATGCAGCCAAAGTTATTTTTGCATAATATTAAGTGTGGATAAGTAAATATTTCAAAACGAAGAATATGATGATGTGATATGTAGCTATATGTTACCTCTGTTATAAAGTATCTAATTAAAGAAATATCTGTATCATCGCGCTGCCAGCACTGTTTTATGTATCGCAGGACAGGCACCACACATCCGCGGCTGAGTAGGTTCACCATCCTATCAAGTAACATCTTCTTTAATTCCAACTGAAAATAAATAAGTTGACGTATTTGTTCATTCATACTAAAATGATGATGATATAGTACTCGTATGTACACCAATCAAATTATCAAAGGTTATACCTGAACTAAAATTTCTAATTCATCTTGTGGAGATTCAAATAATTGGACAAGTAATCTCAGGAGTCGGTGATGCAGTAGTTGGTGACAGGACGCAACTTCATCTAGGAGAGCTAGATGTACGGGACAGTGTTCTGTGCACAACTTGAAGTATGACGGCTCTGTAACGACACATTCTACCCAAACCAGGACGCCCATTCCAACGACGGGGAACCTGAAAGTATGCAGATGTTACAGTGCATAAATGGGGGTCTTGCAAATCCTGTTTGTTGGTTACTAACTTTATTATCAATTGTATAAAATTCGATATTTACCTTATGCAATGGTACAATGTAGGTAACTCAGCAATCAGTTCACTAGAACTAGCAGAACTGCTACATACGGCATGCACTTTTTCAATTGCTTGAACCGTAGCCTTTAATTCATCCTTGACAGGTCTCCCGGGAGTCAGCCCCTCACACACACTTGCAGCATAGGCCAATAAATACATGTATTTTGATTTATGTTCAGGATTTAGTTTGCTTCCCAGTTTAAACAAGGCATCAACCAGGAGTTCTGTGAAATTAAAAATGTGATGGGTTTATCAGTTCTAAATAACTACTTATATAATTTTAATTAATTGGAAATATTACAGGTGAAAGCTTTCATTGCGGTGATCAACACTAAATTATAAAGAGATTGTTCGCGTCACTCAATGAAACGTAGGCAACAGCTGTTTATTTATCAACATTTCAGGTTCTATCACTAACCTCAAACTAGATATGAGTGACATTTCCGTTTCAAAGATTTTTCCAGTATTTTTCGCAATATCGAACAATCAATGAAATGCAAATGTCACTTCAACCACCTAAAACTGTTCCTATTCCAGATGAGACTGTGGATAAAAAGTGCAGTGGCATCTGCATAAGCAAAGATTGGGCAGATACGATATAAGGGCCTAAACTGCTCCCATGCGGTGAATGCTCCAGTATGATAGATAGAATACTCTTTATTCGACATCCAAAAAAAAGAGGAGGTTCTCAATTCGGTGGGCATTTTTGCTTATTTCAATTTCTGCGTAGACGAAGACGTCGACTAAGTATCAGCACTTAAAAGTGAAAATAAAAAACGTTTTTACAAAAAAATATAACCGACGACAAACAAAAGACTACAAAGTATTAAAAAAAATGGGTATAATTTAGACACCAAAAATAATATTTTTAAGACTCTAAGCCTAGGCACCAAAATGGATCAACGGTCACCAAATTCTATCCAACTCAACTGTGATTGCCATAAAATGTAGGCTTGGGGTTACAAACTGGATAAAATAGGTTAGGTTAGGTTAGAATTGTGACCAACCGCGCGCGAGCCGAGCGAGCGAAGCGAGCTGTGCCGCGGCAGCGGCCGGCGAGCGCTACATCTCGAATATTATTTGGTGACCATTTATCTGTTTTGGTAACCGTTTAGAACTTTTTTGGTAGTAAAATAGGTACTTTTTTGGGCGGTGTTTAAACACAAGCCAAAAAAAATCTTAATTTCAAAAGTCGATATCAATAAGAAACAAAACCAAAAACACCGACTTCCGAAATTAAGGTTATATTATACTTTGCAGTCTTATTTTTCCGGTTCCGTTTTTTCCTTTTGAGGTCGTCTATCTGTCAAGACCCTTTATCTCGGGTATGCGTGGAGGTATCGAGTTGAAATAAAAAAAAAAAAAACACATTCAGTCAAAAAAGTATCGGGAATGGATGATTTGTTTATGGTTCCAAATTCAAATTTTTGTTTTTTTGTAGTTGTTAGATTGGCACAACTGTTTTCCATTTTGGCGCGGAGTTTGAGTTGCATCTGTTATTTATATTATATTAAATACAGTGCTGGTTTTAGTAATATCATATATAGTGTGTATTGCGAATTTCATAATGGACAAAAATATCGAACAAAGAGTTTGTCTTAAATTTTGCATCGCCAATGGAATTTCGTGTTCGGAGTCACTGAAAATGTTACAGAAGGCTTACGGTGAATCGACTTTATCAAAAACTCGTGCTTATGAGTGGTTCAAAGCGTTCAAAAGCGGTCTAGATGTGATGTAAGATTTGCCTCGCTCTGGTAGGCCGTCAACGTCTGCAACTGAAGTTAACATCGCAAAAGTGAAGGAAATAGTGACTGAAAATCCCCATTCAACTCTGAGAGAGATAGCCGCCGAACTTTCTGTATCTCACGAGTCGATCCGTACCATTTTAACTAATCATTTGGGTATGAAACATGTTGCTGCTCGGCTAGTCCCAAAAGATCTGAATTTTCTCCAAAAACTCAATCGCATGAAAGTCGCTGAGGACATGCTAGAACGAGTCAGTTCGGACCCAACATTCATGAAACGCATTGTTACCTACTGGTGACGAGACGTGGGTTTACGAGTTTGACATGCAAACTAGTCAACAAGCTTCGGAGTGGCGCCTTCCAACTGAACCGAAACCGAAAAAACCACGCCAAAGTCGATCAAAAGTCAAAGTCATGTTGACTGTTTTCTTTGACTATCGCGGTGTTGTGCACTCTGAATTCTTACCGGAAGGTCTAACGGTAAATAAAGAATATTATTTGAGCGTTATGCGGCGTTTAAGAGAGCAAATTCGACGAAAAAGGCCAGAGTTGTGGAAAGAAAATTCTTGGATTTTGCACCACGACAATGCGCCTTCGCACAAGGCTATCATTGTGAACGAATTTTTAACCAAACACTCAACAAATACCATCCAGCAACCACCATATTCACCAGATATGGCTCCTGCTGACTTTTTCTTTTTCCTAAACTCAAATTACCACTTCGTGGCACCCGTTTTCAATCGATAGAAGACATAAAGGAGAATTCGCGGCGAGAACTGAACTCAATTCCGGAAGCAGCGTTTAAAAAATGTTTTGATGAATGGATTATTCGTTGGCGCAAGTGTATCGTTTCTAAAGGAGCATACTTTGAAGGTGATAAAATAAATTTGGATGAATAACAGACATTTTGTGTATTATTGGTCTTTTCCCGGTACTTTCTTGACAGAGTAGTATACTCAGGTCTACGGTCTTTTGAAGCTGTGAAAATATCAAAGTTCTAAGTTAACGTAAAAGAAAGATTCAGCCGTTTATGCCACAAAAAACGTACACTTTGAGAAAACCCCGAAATCTCGAGAAAAGTATCAGCTGTTTCATACATTTTCATTGGCTAAATATTGCATGTTGTATGAAACAGCTGATATTTTTATCGAGATTTCAAGGTTTTCCTAAAGTAAAAGTTGCTTATAATCATGTGCACTTTCACTGCCTAAGAGGTTGCTGGTGTTTTACAAATAACCCTGTATTTTGATACTCAAGTGAATCAAAATGTATAGGACATTTCTCATTGACCTAGAACTATGAAATTTGGCAACTAATAACGTCTTATACTACAAGTATAGGAGCATTTGTATTTAAATAATTAAAAAAATATAGTCTTTATTTAAAGTGATTAAAGATCACCAAGTGAAGAAGTGAAGAAGTGAAGAGGTGAAGTGAAGTGATTATAGGTACCAACAAATTTGTAAGGAACCCTCGGTGGGCGAGTCCAACTCGCACTTAGCCGGTTTTCATTAAAAAGATAGCCGATTCTATGCACCAGCCATAACCCCGACAGAATTTGGATTGAGACGGTGTCAAAAACCTGAGCCTGAGTGAGGTCCCAAGCAGTGGCGGCTGGTGGGTCGCGGAAGTAGTGGTGCACTTTATCAGTTTACTATGTATTCGGATTCGAAATAAAAATGAAAAAACAAAATTAGGATATTATTTAATAAAATTAAAGTAGGTATTTTTATTTTTTATAAACTAAATCGATTCGCCGACTTTTTTCCGAAGCGAAATGTTCGATCACCTTTTTATTAAAGTCTGGGATTTTCACTCAAATGCGTCAAATCGTTGACCCCTGTTTCCGTCCAAATAGATTCACCGCCGAAAACAATGCAAGGAAAACAAAAGATTGTATTGAGCCGCTCACAGCCACACAGCCATTTCTTTTTACTGTACATTTCACTTTTAAAACTCCGCGTGAACAATTTTTTTTTCGATTTACACTCTTGTTGCAAATTAAGAAATGGCCTGGGCGGTCCAGCCGATTTTATATCCAATTTTTGTTGGAATGTTTTATTATTACTTTTAATGTAGTCAATGTTAAACTTTATACTCATTTTCACTAGTATTTATACACTCCCACAACACAGTAAGTAAATCCTTTCAACTTTCAAAAAAATGTAAACAAACACAAAAACACGCGCCGGGATGTGACAGATTACGAGCGAGCCGGCCGGCTCCGCGAATTTCGTGAAACCTCGTGCGCTCTCGGTAATCTTCGGCCCGCTCGTGCGGCGCACGCGAACCATCATATTTTGCAGTACATTTTCTATCAAACTATCTTTGTCTCACGCGCCAGGCGTTCTAATTCGTATTTTATAGAAGTTGTATGAGCAATCGCCGTGCGCTCGCCCGAGCGCACGAGAAATTTTCTATACTGCGAAAATAAATCTTAGAGAAATTGTTGTAGAGCTGAAATTGTTTCGTCATAATTTTGTTTAGGTATAGAATAATGAATAGCTTGTTGTTGAGGTAGGTATATTAAGCATTTTTTGTTTTTTATTAACCTGCTAAATTCTGGTAGTTCAGCGCACGAGTGCACTGAAGGTACAGCCGCCTCTGGTCCCAAGTGTATTCCTAGAATATATCGAAACTAACACAAGTAACATACCTAAAAATTGTGGAATTCTTAATAAATGTACTGGCGGTGGTTCTGGCTGTGTGTAGGCTCTAAATAATACTGAAATATCGGCGGGGTTGAGTGCGCCGCGCGACAACATGGCTGCCAGGGCCGTGCGCGCGTGGCGCCACGACTCGCCCGACGTCAGGGCCAGTGTGATGGGCGTCACGTCGTGTCCGCTGCGACAACAAACATACATTACAACATACAACGAGGGAAAAAAATAGTTATACTTATTATGTTATACTTATACTACTTCGTTTCGCCTTCGGTCTACATATTATTTACTTTGAGCTGTGTCTTGTGACATACCTACTTCTTCGACGTAAGCTATTGTGTTGCTGTATGATGACGGTGTGTGCAATTATAAGAAACCAAACTGTGTCGGAATTATAAAGGTAGGGTCTTCTTCTTCGTGTCGCTGGCACGACAGGTTTTTTTTTAAATTTTGGTGGCCCATAACGTTGCCACCTTCACGGCATCACTGGTGGCAGCACAAAGGACTTCTTGGGTGCATGTTTTGGGGCACAGAGGACAAGATAAGAGGTGGCGCATGGTTTGTAACTCAGCTAATAAATACGAGTACCATGCAGTTGATCCGTCACGGTAGCCCCATTTTGCGAGATTGTGATTACACCTTCCTACCTGCGTTCTGAGGCGGATCAGGGACTTCCAAGTAAACCACGGAAGGTAGGACCCTTTTTTTTTTTAAGGATGGGAAATCATCAAATGACTCCTCCCGCTCTGGGTGAAGCAATGGGAGCGATGCGCCGCCGACCCGGGCCTAGTTCTGAACAGACGGCGAGCCACCCACAGCTCGCCGTCCGCAGGCCCGCGCCTACGGCGGCCGGGAATCGTCCTGCGACTCCCGACGCCTGGGGCGTCTTCTACGGAAGGTAGGACCCTGCGGGAAGGTGTTCGCTTAGTGGTAAATAGTTCATGGGCGGGGGAGTAGTATCTTACCACAGTTTGCAACGGGTGTCAGCTGGGTTTCCTGACAGCGTAACTGCCGATTTAAGGAACCTGTGTCTGCTACTCCGTCTTTGAGTTGGTAGTTGGGCACCAGAGTGGGTGTCTAGTGTCACACTCTTGCTTTTATTTCTCAACTGCAGTAGCAACTTCTCTTCTGACTGTGCTATCCCGACAGTGGGGTATAATAAGCTGACCGGGGTTGGCTTGAGGCAGCCGGTGATGCATGTCTCGTTCAAAGCAATATCCACATCCAAAGGAAGAGTAAAAACTACCTAGCACATCGTCTATCATCGGTAAGTAGGTAACTAAAAACCGACGTTATATATTTTTTTTGTTTTTATGTTACCAAATTACGCCATATGAGTTGAAACAGTGGGGTGCTCTTAAGCGACTATTTGGAACCGTCAGCCGCTATTCAAGAATGGCCCAAGAAATGCTGGATAACTTGATCCTCTGCATGCCCAGGATCTCCACATGTGTTCGACGCAGGGGAGGAGTTAAACCTTTTATTAATAAATTGATGTTTAAGTTTGGTTAAACAGTCTTTTTCTTTCAATCACATCCTGTTTCTATTAGGTACATTCTGATTAATTACTCCATTTTTGTTAGTAAAAAATAGGAAGGAATAAAAAAAAAATTAAAAAAAAATATAACAGCTTACGCTAGTGATCGCAAACTTTTTTTGATGTGTGTATAATCTAAGGCGTGTAAGGTGTGTATAAGTAAAGCGAATTGGCGTCGTAAGGAAACCAGTGAAGCAAAGATCTGGTTGAGATAATTTTTGACAGCATGGAAGTCAGTCTATAGTAGATTACGAGTGTATAGAGAGTTACATAGTCAAGTTAATAAGTACAAAATAAATTTACTAAATCAAGTTTTTTGAAAACGTTACGAGTAATATTTTATTTAAAAAATAAGGTAAATAACTAATAAATAACGAAAAGCAATTATTAATTAGTTTTCAATAATATGTTTCCCTATGAATAAACCAGCTTTGAACGTTGTCTCTATTAATATAGAAGGCTTTTCAAGCAACAAATCACAGCTTCTTGGGAATCTGTGTCAAGACTTACGTTGCGATATACTTTGCGTTCAAGAAACTCACCGCAACAGTGAACTACCTATGCCACAAATACCTGGCATGATCTTTACAGCCGAAATTCCCCATTCAAAATACGGGAGCGTTGTTTTTGTATGACCAAACATTGATGTTCAGTCCACAGGCTGCAGATCTGACGACTCTGTCGAGGTAATCACAATTGATACAGGCAGCTGCACAGTAACTTCTATGTACGAACTTCCAAATAAGCTGTTCCATTTCCACTGCACGAGCAAGTTTAACGATAAGCTAATTAAAATTGTAATAGGAGATTTCAATAGCCACAGCACCGCATGGGGCTATACCATCAACAATACGGACGGAGATGCTGATGCTGATGCGGAGGCAGAGAACCTCACCTTAATATACGACGCCAAACTACCAGCATCATTTAACAGCGGCCGATAGCACCGTGGCTACAACCCTGACCTGATCTTTGCCAGCGGTAAAGTTAGCCCTCTTTGCGCTAAGAGAACGCATCAGCCTATACCAAAAACCCAACATAGATAGGCCAATTGGATGCTGCGTTGAATCCGCCATAAAATCTCAAACTGTGCCTTTCAGGCGACGATTCTTTACAAAGGCCAATTGGCAGATGTTTTCCGATGGCACTGATTCAAAACTGCAAGATATAGATCCTGTACCGATCAACTACGAGAAGTTTGTTAAAGTCGTATGGGCCACATCACGGCATTACATCCCTCGACGCTGCTGTACTGCCTACATTCCAGGTCTAAACAAGGATTCCACCTCACTCCTTGTAGATTATAAAAATTCGTAAAACACAGACCCATTTTCAGAACAAACCTTAGAACTCGAATAGGAACTAATGCGCGTAGTAGCTAGTAGCCGCAGAAAATGGATGTCAGTAGTCACTGAAATGGACGTAACACAACAGCAAAAAGGCTTGGAACGCTATCCACAAATTCACTGACAATCCCCCCTAAGCTCTGAACCCCAGCCAGGTGATCACCAATCAAATTGCCTATCCAAGATCAGAAAACTGTCACACGTAGAAATAGAAAATAATAAAGCCTTCGACATACGCAAGCCTTTTACATTATCAGGGTGCTTACTCTGGAATATAATTCCGATAGATCGACATTGGTCAAACGTCAGTTGGTTGAGTTAAACGTCAGGGATTGGCTAGACTCAGTGAGTCTAGCCAATCCCTGACGTTTAACTGACAATTCCAATGTCGATCTATCGGAATTATATTCGAGAGTAAGCACTAAGCACCCAGATGTGATATCCGGGATAAGAAAACTAAAAAATGGCAAAGCCGCTGGTATTGATGATATTACTGTCGACCATTAAAACGCCTCGGTCTAGTAGCTGTTTCTTGGATATTATCCCTCTTCAACGCGTGCCTTAAAGATTATAAGATCTCTAAACTTCGGAGACGTGCTAAAGTGATTGCTCTGCTCAAGCCAGAAAAATGCCCGAAAGACCCTAAGAGCCACCAAACAAAAGCTCTCTCAAACTCAAGCTCATGCAAACTCTTTGAAAGGCTTTTACTAACCGCATTACGCCCATCATCGAACCGAGACTTATTCCTGAGCAAGCTGGCTTTAGGCCAGAAAAGTCGTGTACCAACCAGACCCACAAACTGACGCAATTTATCGAAGACTGCTTCGAAACGAACAGTGGCACAGGTGTTGTGTTCGTTGACCTTTCAGCCGCCTATGACACAGTCAACATCAAACGTCTCTTACTAAAAGTTGGTGCAATAACAAAGGATACCAGTGATGTGCATATTCTTGGCGCTATTGTGAAAAAGTAGGTGGCGCTGTCATAAAAACAATAACATCCTGCACCGCCTGACATCTGCTAGCTGGGGAGCGACTCCACAGGTCCTTCGCCTATGGCTTATGTCTCTCGTTTTCAGCTGGGAATGAATTCGCATGTCCAGTATGACATCGTTCCGCCCATGCCAAAGAAGTGGACGTAGCCCTTAATGATACCTGTCGCATCGTAACTGGGTGCCTAAAACAAACCACCAGATGTCCGCCGCGAAGTAGCAAGACGTATTGAGAAGGGGAAACAGGAAAAAGACGGCCGTCACCTCCTTTATGGTCCCCAACTAATAACTACACGCCTAAAAAGCCGTAAAAGTTGCATAAAATGCGACCTCATCAGATGAAAGTGTGGCAGATGAGAGAAGTGCTCTGTGGAGGCACAGACACTCCATACTTCATCCCCCCAGCAGAATATACGAGTATGCCCCTGGACGCGACCTTCAGTGGCCAATCTGGAAATCTCTTTACCGACTGTGGACCCAGTTTGTAAACAACTTGGCTAAGTGAGACATTCTCCACCCATCTTTGGGATGGGTGGAGAATGATGGGCGCAGTGCCAGTGCGGAGCCCCTTCACGGGACATGCATCACCTCCTCAATTGCCCGTCATGCACATTCCAGGATTTGAACGAGGCCAATGATAGAGCTGTACAGGTTGCTTAATACTGGTCGCACAAAATTTAGTGAGAGTCAATCGACACGACAAGAAGAATAAGATGTTGGAATCCGTATTTTTTTTTAGATATTTACGCTGAATCTGGTGGTCAAAAGGTCTCGTTACAATGCAATGTATTCTGAGAACCGATACCTATAATATGTTTGTTTACAGAATAAATTATAGTTAAAACCTATTTTTAATACATTAAGATAATTTATGTTACTGGGGTAGCAGAGCATATTATAAGTACCCAGTCTGCATGATTTTTGCATCTTTAACAATTCTCGTCATATTTTAGCCAATTAACACAAAATCATTAAATAATTTTATTTTTTTAATGAATGATAGGCTCGTCGAGTCGAAGCTTCAAAGTCTTGAGCATCGACGCCGAGTTGCTGGTCTGTCGGTTTCCTATAGGTATCGGCAACGACGTCAACGTCGCATCTGCGTAGCGTTGTCGCTGCGCAAACGTTGGAGAAACGCCAACGCTCGTAAAACGCCAGTGGGTTAGCGGCCTAAGACGGCACCATATAAAAACTCCTCAGTTACCTTTGTTGTGCACAACGGGTTATTTCTTGACCAAGTCTTTTCATGATGGCGCCTCCTCTAGGCTCCTGAGAAAGTATGTGCACAATGACTTGACTGTACACATATGTGTGGGCGCCGTGGCAGACCATTTTCTGTAATGGTATGTTTTATTAAAATAGTTTATTAATAGTAGGTACTTCGTTTTATTGAGTACAATTTACTGTTATCTGTTATATATTATTTGATGCGTCACTTAAGGTGATCAATTTCCAAAATAATTTGGAAAATTCTTAGTCCTTATTTAAAAAGCAAAATAATCAAGTTAATACATACTGCACACTCATTAACACTATTTTGCCAATCGTCAGAACTCTGCAGGAACCCAACTATAGCTGATTTAAGAACCCTTGAGAATACTTCAATTTGCTGAGCTGCTGTAGATATGCTTGTAATTTCTCCTTGAAATCCAGCATCTGATATTAACTGGAATCAATGAAACTTATTAACATTATTTCAGGGTACATCCAATCAAGTCTAATTAATCAAAATTAATTTTAGTTGTGAGCTTACCTTAATGGTGAAGTTAAGCATAAGACAATCAGGATACTCTTCAGCCAATCTATAAATTAAAGACCGCCAAGTTGGATGTTCAATCATTTCTGTCAACCAAGCTGGAGTCTGAAAAAAAATATTGTTAATACTATTTTGTAGCACAAACTTAATAAACACGAGCAAAAATAATTTCGGGACACTTACTTCACCCTCCTCAGTGAATATAGTGTCAGCTTTTTTGGGATCAAATGTTTTCAAAATCATATCTTTCAAATGGTTTTCAACCATTGCTTGCACCTCTGTCACTTTGACCCCTGGAAATAGATAAAATACAATATTAAACATTTCAAATGTGTTTTTTTTATTCAGATTTATTGTAGTAGGAGTCTAAACTAGGACTCCTAAGTCGAAAATATCGCTTTTAGCGATAAGGCCGCCCATTGTGTCACCCTATGTAATGTTTTCTTCATCTATCTTTTCTGTAACTTATATGATGTACATAATAAAGAGTATTCTATTCTATCCTATTCTAAGCTTATCTTGCAGGGTGTTGTTCTCATTTTCTTTTAGGAATCGCTTTAGCTCCTTTTGTGCCTTATTAAGTGCGGTTTTATCTTGACGATTTCTACTTGAGTGCCATTGTCGCCATAGCCTTCTCTTTGAAGCTATAATTTTTTTAATTTCCAGGGTAGTATCTTGCAGCTTTTCTTAAGACTCAAGGTATGGGCTAGATGACCACGCTGCCTTTTGGATTAGATTGGTCACGTACATAGCTCAGTTCTCTACATCATCTTCTGATTTGAGAGACATCAAGTTTGCATTTCCATCAATGTAGTCCCGGAAAGATTCCCAACCGGTTTTGTAATTATGTAACATGTCAAGCGGCTCCCTATATATGATAGTAGTGCTCAGCGTACAGATTACGGGTGTGATTGACAGCGTACAGATTGGTGATGTAAGTTTTTTAACTACAATTCTGTGGCATTTCTTTTCCTTTTGTGTAAAAGTATGTAATAAGGCCATTGCTTCGAATGTGTTCTATTAGCTCTTTATAGATTTCACTTGATTGTGTTACAATTCTCAATTGATCTCTATATAAGAGTAGGTATCAATCGGCTCATATCTACTGCATACAGTGCTGAATATGCTGCAAAGAGTGTAAGATGTCCGTGACTACTGCAGGACCACCGTCGCCAATCGCTTGTACTTGAACAAAAAAATTGGTACCTTCGTAGTTTTCTAGAAAATCGACTTTGAAGGTGGAAGGTGGGCACCTTCAAAGATTTTCCCGGTGACGGTAGTCACGCTGTTTACTCATTTAGTATTGTACTCTTAACATGGACAGTCCTATGTGCGATATTTTTATCGTTTGGCTTCTTACAGAAGAAATAGATAAAATTAAACGTATAAAACCTGGCCAAGTGCGGATTCCGAACCAATTTCATTTTTTTTTAACACCACAGATTTCTTTTAAGTTTTCTTGTATTATCTCCATTTTTGCAATATTTTTAAGGCTTAGTAGTTTGGGAGATAAGCAGGGGAACAGTGTTTTTTAGTCTAATTTCTTGAATAACTACGAAACTATTTTATAAAATTTTGAAAAAAATATAATTAAAACCCTCACAGTGTCCTTTCATTTGATATGTCACACAATACAGTTTGAAAAGCTTTTTTTTAATTATCTGGTTTGACCACTATGGAGGTACAAAAATATTTTTTTACGTAATGCATCCGTGTTTCGGTCACAAAAGTTCATATGAATACCAAATTTCACAGAATCGGTCCAGTAGGTCCAGAGAAAAATGGCTGTGACAAACATTGTTTTTATGTTACCAAAATTTAAATCCCTGATTGTGGCCATGCCAGTGTCAGACACACAAGGAGTCGAGAACCATCAGTGTACAGCACTGTTCTGCTATGTCCGACGCTGAATGCGACGGAACAGTGCTGAACTCTATCTATAGCAGTCACATGATAATAACTCATTTTTTACTTGTTTGCCGCGAAAGCTGAATGGAAGCGTACGCATCTCCATACAAAATCGTTGTTTTCTATGGACACAAGCTGAATAAGTGTGAGTAATTCCTAATACAACATTTAATGAACAGGCTAGCAGATGCTTAGGCCATTCATAGTAATAGGGTAACCATGGGATGAATTAATAAAGAGCTGAAATTTTTTGATTACTAACTCACCTCCGAGTATTAGCCATTCTGCTAATAAATTAGCCATTTGAGCTACTGCATTGTAGTTTATAGATAACTGCTCAATCACTTGTTCAGGATTGCCTCCAGCTTGAAAGTATCGCTTGAGTTGACCAAATATTCCTGGTTCCATAATATAGTCTGGTGTTTTAAATTTTTCGAGACATTCATGTAAAACTTCTTCTGGATTTTCAATGACATCTTCACTTCCTTCTTCCTAAATTATAGAATTATCATTAAAAAAGATTACTGATGGTCCCACTTTTGTTATTCGAGTTATCTGTGTGATATATGCTAATTAATTAAGTGTTGTACGTGGCTTGACTCTATTAAATACAACGCTTAAAGTGAATTTGTTTAAACAAAATAGTTATAATTTCAACGTACTTCATACTGATTGTGATTTGGGGCTTCCCACGTACGCTCTTCTTCATATTGGCTAGGCATAATTTGACACTGTATATAATCTATGTAAATTGTATAAATGCAAGATTTGTATTTTACTTTATATAACACGCAAAGAAACACAAAATAAAATTACGAAGTATAAAATCTGAAATGTAATCAAGACACTAACATTCGACTGTCAAACAAAACTACAGATACAGACTGCTCACTGCTCCTTGTCCATTGTCATTGTCATTGCCAAAAATGACAACTTGTAATTTTTTTGGGATTCAATGCCCTGGCTACTGAGGTCTTTAAGCATTTAGCCAATGGAGATGGCAAGTTTACAACATAGCCTTTCTCGATAAATGGGCTATCTAACACTGAAATAATTTTTCAAATCGAACCAGTAGTTTCTGAGATTAGCGCATTCAAGCAAAAAAAACAAACAAACTCTTCAGCTTTATAGATTAGTATAGAAGTGACTGATATTTTTTTTTTATTTTATAGTCCAACGATGCGATAACGAACGGCTATTCCAACCATGGAGGTTTCATAGCTTCACCTTCTTAGAGATTTAGTATCAGTTTAATGGTACGTTTACACGCTTACCGTGGCTTGGCCAGCGTCCACCAACGCAAGCGTGTAAACGGAGTGTTTGGCATGGTTTGCGTGAGCTTGCCTCCGATCCGGACTAGTGTCGGTTTTTGAACACAGATCAAAGGAAATTTGCGCCAAGCGTTTGGGACGCATTTACACGTTGGCGCATGTTTAGTTTCGGTCACAAGCTCGCACCGAACGGACGTTTTTAGTTTTATGCTACGATCATCCAATACCTTTAAACGAGCAATTATTGTATTTATGGAATCTCGAAAACTGCTCCATCGATTTTCATGAAATTCAGTATGCGGGTTTCAGGAGCTATAAATCGATTTAGCTAGCTAGGTTTAATTTTTAGGGTTCCGAACAAAAAATGGTTTGTCTGTCCGTAAAAAAATAGTTTTTTTTAACAATACCATGTGACATATCAAATGAAAGGGCTTTCTGTGAGGGTTTTAATTTTTTTGGTCCGCTTGGGAGGAGCCGCGCCGTGCCCTCATATCTGTGGTAGGCAGTGATCTCTCGCTGCCGACCGTAGTACGTGCTATGGTCGACGGCGAGGAGTCCTGGGACGCGGTGGTTTCCTTCTGCGGTATAGTCATCGCGCAGAAGGAGGCTGCGGAAAGGGAGAGGGAGATTTCGACCTCTCTTCCGGCCCGCAGCAGGCGCACCGGGCGTCGGAGGAGGGCATACGCTGCTCTCTTCCGGCCCCCCCCTAACTGGGTCCAGGGGCGGCGGTCCTGGGGATGGCCGTCGCCCCCCATACATACGGACCCGAGGTGGCAGCGCGTAGTATTCCCGTGCGGCCCTCTTTGACGTTGCAGGGGGAGTCATACACCTCACTCCCCCCGCTGATCCGAGGTGACCCGCAGGGGCGGGCCGGCACCAGTAGGGGATCGCGGAAAGCCAATTAAGTTCTCGCGATCCCCGGCGTTGGTAAGAGATGGAACACCGGGGTGGTTTTAGTCAGTAAGAGTCTGACAGACCCCTCCGCCCGCCCCAGGGTGGAGGACATCCATGAGGATTTCCCCCCGTTAAAAAAAAAAAAACGTTCTTGTAACTTGCAAGTTAGTATTAGGTTATATGTTGATTAAAGTATGATTCACGCGCGTAAGAATTATGTATTTTCAGAATTATAACAATTTGGCGCCATTGTCGAGTGTGGTCCTTAATCGTAGCTTTAAAATAGTTATTACGCGCATGTGAACAAAGTTAGAAGGAAAATAATTTATGATGCTGTAAACGTGCGATTAATACAACATAATATGTTACGATATATATTATATATCGTCGCAGAATTACGTGGACTCATCATTTCAATTCTCATAGTATATAATTATAATTATTGTACAAGCTAATAACATCGTCTGTAATGATAATAAATAAAAAATTGAGGGTGGGCGCTAATACCTACCTATAATTACACGATAACGTCATTATAGCTTAGGTATTGGCTGCAACTCAAACACACTTACCTGATGGTCTATTTTTATTGTAAACCATAATTTATGCAATGACGTATTTTACCTGAAGGTGCAAATAAACTATTTTTATTTTTATTATTTATATCATAATGGAAAAAAAGGACATAGGTATATACATATTTCCGACAAAAAAAAAGTTTAATGCAGTAGTCGGTAGAACCGTAACTTAATCAGCCATAATCAGGCTATTTTATTAAAATATTCACAAAAATCAAAACAAATAAGTAAAAACTCGCGTCAAAAGCCAACCAACAGTGAAATTTGTTATTTCGAAGACCTCAAATGGCATATTCAAAACGCGATAGCCCTCATTGCCTTCCACTGCTGAACGTAAGCCTCCCCCATAGAGCGCCATCCAGCCCTGTCTCGAGCAGTCCGCATCCATCCGCTGCCAGCCACCTTATTTAAATCATCGATCCATCGTGCCGCAGGGCATCCCACAACGCGGTCTCCACTCTAACACATGTCTGCTCCATCGACCGTCTGTCCGTCTGCAGTCAGTTGAGTCAAGTTGAAACGACTATAATTATATTATTTGATAAATGTGACCGTAGTTCAAGTCTGGGTCTTCTTAAAGCAATACGAAAACTGTAGCCTATAGTCGAACTAGATATGAAAGAGATGTTTCCCAATGTAGTAGTCGCTATAAAGATTTTATTGACAGTGCCAGTGACTAGCTTCCTGCGAAAGATGATTCAGTAAACTCAAATTAATAGAAACTTGCTTGCGCTCGACGATTGGCTAAGAAAGGTTGAACGGCCTAGCGATTTTGTTGTTGAACGCGACATAAGACGGTGCCTGTCGTATGAAAACGTTATCAACGATTTCGCAATGAAGTAAATCTTTTTTACAGATTTACTTTTCGCAAAGCGCGAAAAGTAAATCTTTAAAAAGCTTATGGCTTGCTTGAATAAATCTTTACTTATTCATGTGGTCTCATTCATTTGTGTACTGTGTAGTTTTTTTTTTTTCCTTATAAAACGATAAAAAATTTAATCAAAATCATTAGTAGGTACATTTAAATAACAAATTATATATACATTTACAATAGAAAAAAAATTACTAACTACTACATGGCGTCAAAAAATTCGTCCGTATCGCTGTCGACTGGAAGTGAGCCCAAAAGACTGGCGGCATTGCCACGTTGTATGGCAATGCTAATCCTCTGTCCGAGGTATAAGCCAGCCCTTGGGTCACACAAACTGTTAACTAAACGTTTAGCTAACTAAATAAAACGTGAGCACTCGGACCCCACGGTCCAAGAGTTTCAACCCCAAACGGCGCAAAAATATAATTGCCAACAAGGCTATTATATTTCCGCCGTTTGAGGTTCTGAGCAGCCGCAGCGGCAGAACCAGCACAGCACGACGAGCTAGGAAGATGGGATGGCGCAAGAGTATCGACTCAAGTAGCGTCCCACACTAAAGGCATACCCATATTCCATGGAAACAAAGACATATAGTGCGGTCGCTTGCCATCGTCGCGTGCCAGGCCAATGGGTTCTAGTACGGCTGGAACGCCGACGGCGACAAGAGCGCGTCGGATAATGTCGTTGATATTTGCGTGCCGTGCTATGCGACCCGCACTTCGACTGCATGATAGCCCATGGTGCCCGAGGCGGTTGACAGCTTCGCCACAGTGACAGCTATGTGGGGAGCAACAGGATGCGCCTAAGCGAAGGGAAGCAGCGAGGCGGAAAGTAGTGTCGTCGAACAAGATGCCTATGTTCGACGACGGTAGTGCGTAAAGGCAGAGGCCCGACTCCCACTCACCCACAGGGCACAGGCGCGCACGCTTCGCAGAAGTAGCAGCAGAGGCAATTAGGTTCTTCTGAACTTCTCTGCAGAGCGGCTCTGGTATGATGGGTTGTCGGGTAAATTTTCATTCAGGTAAGCGTTTACAGTTGCGTCCAGGCATTTACAGCCTCGGTGAAGCACGGCACACCAAAATTAATCATTGTGGAAGCTAGGATATTCCTGACTAATTTTTCAGTGCCGTGAACCGAGGATATAAAAGCCGGTAAACTAATACTGGTAATTTTGCGGACGCCAAGGCCTCCTATACGGATGGGAAGAGTAGCTTGAGACCAAACTAGGTCGTCCATGGTCACATTTAAAATAGAAGAGAGTGTATGCTTGATAATTTGGTCCATTTTTTCCAGAAGGTGAGGGTGCTTCCATAAATGAGAAGCACGAAGGAAATATGTTAATTTAGGGCCGAAACAGCAGTAACGAACAATGGTGATGGCCGAATGCATGTTAATTTTTAACAGTCTTTCCGAAATATCATTGAAATTTTGAATTTTTTCTTCGACAAAAGTGGGAAAGGAGTTCTCAAAGATAGGCGACCCAAGGAGGCGAAGAGAGCGTTTGTCTATAATTTTGATTTCAGGGGCTATTCCATTAAATTTTGAAAGTGTGAGTTGTCGGTCAGTACTGTCAGATAAAATAATTCACATTTAGAAAAGTTCAGATTAAGCCCTATTGAATGAAACTGAGTTTTTAAAACCGAAACCACCGAAATTACAGCGCCTCCAAGAGTTCCATCATCGAGATACCAAACATTAAATTTAGAATTTAGCTGTTGAATAATTGGGTGAATAGCTAAACTAAAGATCACTGGCCCGAGGGGATCAACTTTTTGACAGCCAACAGCGGATTCCAAAAGGTTGTCCCGATAAAGTAATTTAGATGGTTGTCTATAACATTGCCAGAGAAAACCGAAAATTTGAGGTATCTCTTTTTTAGGTTCTTCCAGCAAGGTGTCCTTATTTACAGAGTTAAAAGCATTTTTGATGTCAACCTTCAGGATGACCTATCCTTTGCCAGAATTTACGTAGGTCGACAAAGCGTGTACGGCAGCCTCGCAGCCCCCTTTGGAGCCGTAACCGAACTGAAGGGGCTGAAATTTTTCCGAAACAACCTCACTTGGCTGCCATACGACGGTAAGTAGTTCCCACGGCAATGGGACGAATCCCGACATCTCTCTTGCGCAGGGCACATAAGTTGGCCCCGTACAAGATGTCGATGACGGCCTCGTTCACCTTGCCGGAGAGCATGAGGTTAATCAGAGCCGTGAGCTCCTTCAAAAGCAACTCACCAGCTTCCCCAGCGCCTGAACCATAGATATAAGAAACAAGGAGTTAAACGAAAATATATCGGAACCCTGTGTCCCCAGTATATCCCTTCCACACGAAAACTACTACGCATGCATTTCTGTAAAAGCAGTTGCGCACACACCCGCATTTCATAAATCAGAGTGTACTACACAATCAATTATAAACCTTATCCCATTTAACAGCGTGTATATACCGTTCACCGTACAACTCACGCATACTAAAACAACGGTCGCTATCGTTGTGCTGTGCAAAAGCAATTTATTTCTCATATACGCTAGTGATTGACTAAACCGGAAAGTTATCGAATCTTCAATTTTATTATTGTAGAAACATTTTTTTGGGGTCACGAAAAAAACTAAAATAAAACAGCATGTACAGAAAATAATAGAATAAATAAAAAAAAACAAATGTAGCTAAAAAAAATCTTCTTTATTAATTTGGTAAATGTACTAAATTTACCAAACCAGATGACGTCACGCGTGTCTTCAACTCGCTGTGTCCTCTTTATTTTTTGTTTACGTAAAAAAATAAAAAATACGTGTCCAATATTTTTTGAAAATCTATCAGACGGACTAATTAGATTTTTTTAATAAAGTACCCTTTTGTACGTATTGCTCTTGTTTGGAGAGTAAAGGCTCGCTGTAAATTATAACCGTAGCTTCTCCCCCAGAACTCTCAATTTTCTGAATGCATAACACACAGAAGATATAACAGAGTCGATGTGTTCTAGTTTTCTTTTCCAATTCATTAATTCATCTAAATGGATACCTAGAAATTTGACGTCTCTCACTAATTCTATTTTATATTTTTTAAGGGTTATATCCATATTATCTTTATTGCCTGCAGTGGTTCGAAACAACATGATGTTCGTTTTTTTAATCTATTTGTGTTGAACCAAAGCTGAAATGCTGCCAACGTAGTATTGACCTTGTCTGTCAGTTCACTAAGACTTTTCGCCCCTACTACTGACAGCGTTCGTGTCATCCGCAAAAACGACCAGTTTTTTTTAAATATATTTATCAAATCGTTAGTGAAAATAATAAACAAAATGGGACCCAATATGAAAACCTTTTTTTTTTTAGGATGGGAAGTCATCAAATGACTCCTCTCGCTCTGGGTGAAGCAGGAGGGAGTGTCAGACTCTTACTGACTAAAACCCATCCGTGTTCCTCCTAGTGCGCTTTGCGTTCCAGGGTACGGTGCCTCTTTCGAACGAAGTCCGCAGCCCCAGCAGGCACTGGCCCTAGTGGGCCCAATCTTCCGTGCTGACATCTCCTTGAGGCGCGTTGGGATCGCAGCGCGCCGCCGACCAGGGCCTGGTTCTGATCAGACGGCGAGCCACCCAATGCTCGCCGTCCGCAGACCCGCGCCTACGGTGGCCGAGAATCGTCCTGCGACTCCCGACGCCCGGGGCGTATTCTGTTGCGGCGGGTGGGGCGTGAGGTTTCCCTCTCGCTCACGCGTTCGGCTTCCTCCTTTGCTAGCATTACTGCTTCGCAGAAGGAGGTGACCGCTTCCCATGTCTCCTCGCTCCGAACCATGGCTTGAACCAGATCGATCGTCTCGACGAGGACACGGCGGTGCTCCACTCAAGCAGGGCAGAACTCCACCGTATGCCCCACCGTGTCCTCCGGATAATCCTCGCAGTATTGACACCCGTGTCCGGTGAGTACCTGCGTCAAGCGGAAGGTAAAGACGCCGTGGCGCCGCTATAGCCACTCATCGAAGAGGTGACTTATCGCCGCAATTGTGGCGTGCCCAGCGCTGGGATGCGACAGTCGTTGTCTCCATACTGTCATGAGATCATGCCGGAGCTCCGTCCGCCGTGCTGCAATTTGCCGCGGCAGAGGAGTCTCGCCCCGGCGTAGCGCCTCCACGCGCCCTTCGTAAATGTTCCGTTGCCTACCTCCGAAGTTCTTCGTCAGATCTTCACCTTATTGAAATAGGACCAATCCAGGAAAATGCTCTTCCAAACAAAAAAAGAATCATCCAAATGGGGTGACAATTGGCGAAAATATCGCTGAACAAACATTTTTCATGGGATTTCATCATCAAATCCTAATTTATACCTTCCATCATCAGCTCAGCAACTTGAGATGATGATTACCAAATACAAATATCTGAATAGAATTAGAAAGTTTATGAAAAACATTGTGACAAACATGTGCCTATAAAACTTGAGAGTTTTCCTCGATTTTCATAGTATCCCATCATCAGATTCTGACTTGGTGACAATGAGACCAATTGGGAAGTATATCCTTTCAGATAAAACAAGAATTTTCCAAATCAGTTCATAAATGACGGACTTATGAAGTAACAAACTTCGAACAAAACAAACATAAGAAAAAAAAATACTACCGAATTGAGAACCTCCTCCTTTTTTTGAAGTCGGTTAAAAAGTGCATTAGACTACCGTCAACGACGTCTGCTCTGAGGTGTCTACCAGTTCGGGACATCCTACCTCCGTTATAATTATTTGGTTGCGACTTACTTTAATTTTGAGATATCTCCTAAGATATTCATCTAAATTAAATGGTGTGAACGGCAATTTTGCTCTAAATTAAATGGTGTGAACGGCAATTTTGCTCTAAATTAAACATTTAAGATGACTAACATATTTATTAAGATAAGGATTTATACTAAATTGGTGAAAAAACCTCTGCAAATGAAGCAGTATTTTATATCTGACCCGCTTTGCGAAGAGTGGCGGACAGTAACCAAAATAGTTTTAAACTAAGGGGAATAATATGACCTTTAATTGCATTTAATTAAAAAATCGATGGAGAAAATTGTACAGGATAGTTTAAAAAAATTAAAAACACGGTTTCAGAAGACTTTATTTCATCTTCTATAGGCATAAAAATAATTTCGATACTCACCTGACGCCTTGATTTTAAGCTGCTTCAGAGTCATCACGCATGGTGCACGGATGAGTCAATATTCAGGGGCATGTATACGCTGTCTCTTTCGCACATTAGACAGGTAGAACAAGTTTCGTATTGCCTCATAGCCCTTGGCACAGTCCTTCGGTAGCTATCGTTGCGAACTGTACGTTTATCCTTTTTTTATCGACTACAGTGTCTACAGTGTTTCATGGACTCTGGTAATTTGCTTTTGGATTGGATTTTCGTCACCTGGCACTAACTGAGGACGCCCGGACGTCAGCCTGTATGAGATTAGGATGACTCTGAAGCAGCTTAAAACAACAAGGCGTCAGGTGAGGAAATAATTATGGCCGGACTCCTGAAGGCGGGTCTTAAGGCCCTTTAGAAAGGGCTTTAAGAAGGGCAACAATGTGACCCTGCTTAAGAATTAGAGACCCATCTCACTTCTCAGCAATGTCTACAAGCTGTTTTCCAGAGTTATCGCGAACCGTCTCGCGTGCAGGTTTGACGAATTCCAGCTGAAAAAGCCGGATTCCAAAAAGGCTTCAGCACCGTGCACCACATACCTACACTACGGCAAGTTATACAGAAGACTGAAGAGTATCTAAACTAATATATAAAGCTGAAGAGTTCGTTTGTTTGTTTGTTTACATGAACGCGCTAATCTCAGGAACTACTGGTCCGATTTGAAAAATTCTTTCAGTGTTAGATAGCCCATTTATTGAGAAAGGCTATATATCATTACGCTAAGACCAATAGGAGCAGAGCAGTAATGAAAATTGTGACGCAGACGAAGTTGCGCGGGACGACTAGTATACTATAATCTGCCCCTCTGCCCGTTTGTGAACTATGAGAAAGCCGTCGATAGACTTGAGCTGTGCTGCAGTCTCTTCAACCGTGCCAGATTGACTATCGGTAAATTGTCACGATGTCAGTTCCACTACAGGATCAGACCTCGAAACCTATCCTCCTATAGCGGGGTGTGAGACAGCAGAGTCATTTTGCTGAAACTGTTCGCGGTCGCAATGGAGGATGTCTTCAAGGTTTTGGACTGGAGAAGACTAGGCGTTAATTACAATGGCAAGTAGATCACCCACCGTTTCGATTTGCCAACGATATATACTCGTATCATGGCTGAGACTAAGGAGGACCTCAGTGCAATTCTCGACGAGCTCAGTAGAGCTATCGTAAGAGTAGGTCCAGATCACCCAAAACCAAAATCATAGTAAATACCCATCTAGCACCCACTCCTATCAAGATCGGAGACTCTACACTCGAAGTTGTAGATGAGTACGTCTACCTGGGACAAACGGTCCAGTTAGGTAGGGCTAACTTCGAGAAAGAGGTTAACCGTCTAATCCGACTCGGCTGGGCAGCGTTCGGGAAGTTGCGTGGTATCTTCTCGTCCCACATACCTGTGTCTCAAGACGAGTGACCAGTGCGTGTTGCCAGTAATGACTTACGCGTGATCGAATCAGGAATAAGGTTACCGACGTAGCTCGAAGGATCGCCAAACTTAAGTGGCAGTGAGCAGGGGGCAGGGGCCGAACAGTTCTAGAGTGGCGACCGCGATATGTATTTCGATTAAATAACTTAAGAGGGTAAATTAACTACATTTACCTACCTTTTTATACCTGGCAGCCCCATAGTTGCACAGAACGGTAGTAGGCAACCTATATTTTTTCAATTCCTTTGGCTATATTCTATCAGTGAATGGTCGACTTTTATAAACAACAAATGAGGGAAGTTGGTAAAAAAATGTGAATATACATTTTATTGTTTAACGTCATTGGCACATGATTTAGCTAGGCAACCCACTTCCAACGGTCAATCTAAACATCTAGCATTTATTCTATATTAGAATAAATAACATGTGCGGGTATATATTTCTTATACCGGATCTCTTACCATAAATATGTAGTGATTCGATATTTTGAACGTTCGAGTATTTAGTTGTTCGATTTATAATGTTAGATCAATTGACATTTGATTAATTTGGCACTCGATTTGGCATAGTAGTAGTACACCCCTACAATGTGTATATTATATTTAATTTACTGCTCTCCTAAATTCAGTGTGAAATGGCGAGTCTGTACTGTACCTAGGTGAAAAAGTTTTTTTTTGGGATATTCATGTTCCTGCCTTTTTTATCTGACTGTTCCAGAAGGAGGGTTATGTTTCTCGAGAGTATGTCTGTAGGTATGTATAATTGTTTGGCACGCTCTGCGGTCTTAACGGCTCGATGGATTTTAGCTTGAGAGGGTGTCGTTAGATTCGTTTTGACTGTGAGAGTGACACTGGGTATATAAAAATTGAAATAGCCGATTTTTGGCGCCATATTATGCCTTCAATATTTTTTTAATTTTCAAAATCTATCAAGTGGGGTATTAAGATAAAGGGCTCAATGTATTCCAAAAATGTAACTCACTAAAATATAGGAAATCAAAAATTTTACTTTGACAAAAAATCCAACCGCGAAAAACGACTAAAAAGTTCGACACAAGTCGCTTTTCAAGCGGTCGGGTTTTTTGACAAAGTAATTTATTTCTGTTAGCCGTTTATCAGGATTTTACCAAATATTATACTGCTCTGCATACTTAGTTTCAAAAACAAAGGACTTTTCATAAACTTAGTTTTAAAATAATACCATTTTGTGCCCCACGGATCATCCGCATTTTCGTCGCATATCAGTCACTCGTGTAAAGCCAGTCCAAAGGAAATAACAAAACAGAGAAAACTCAAATGTTGTGTGATGAATTTATTTGTGCTGGCTTGTTGCTACTCGTGTTGATTAAAACAATTCAATCAGTTTCGATCATTGTATTTGACAAGCGAAGGGTTAGTAAGTGCTTTAGGTCTACATTATGTTCGGGATTTTAACGTACGATTAGGCCATATCCCGGGAACAAGTTCTTTCATTAACTTTGTTGTAAATATATTACTGTGAAAATCCAGACAAAGATCAGAAATGTTATTTACTAAGAATGCAAATGTTTAAAGGCTTCGTTTATTGAGTATCCGTCATTTGAGTAATTTTTATAACTGCATACATCACTGATCATAAAATAACTGAACTTGAGGGTTGGACAAATGTCAACTTTCTCAAAAGGCTTTGGTAGATGTCACCATCTGATAAACTGGGGTTTGGAATTCATTTTTTAACGACTGTCGGGCGACATGTCACCTGGCCTAGACAGAAAGCAATTTGGTGACAATCATTATTGTGCTAGCGTTCCAACTTGACTTAGGTCTAAAATATCGATACTTTGTAGAACGTTCACAGTAATATACAATATACAGTGTGGAAATACCAAGCGGGCCCTGGAAGGCAAGTAGGTAGGTAACCCAAATATTGATGTTACCATTTTTTGGGTAAAGGTTTTAAGTGCTACTTATATTTCTAAAGTAACTAAATATGGAATACCATTTTGCATTATGGATAAAAAAACTTAACTAAACAGTCATCTATTTCTAAGACGATTTAAATTATTTTTTTAATGGATCTAATAACCTGAAATAAATATAACAGCATACTATTTGAATTATTTTTATTTGCCTAAAGGAAACATTCGTTTTTTTTTAAACTGCTTTCAAAGGGGTTCGAACTTTTTTCTATGGGAGCAAGTATAGCAACCCCGCCCCGCCGCCATTTTAAGTTTTTTTCAAAGTTGCTGCGCACACGGTGTAACATGCATATTTGGGTAGAGGATACTTAAACAAGCAAAAAATGTTGATAATATGGTGCCCTAAAGTGTCACATTACCGAGATCTTTGAAGGTAAAGTAAAGTCACCATATGAGAACAATGAAAATCATTTAAAATGAACTTATCACGCGCTTAAATGCAGTGGATAGTATTCTAATAATATTTCTCCGCTTGATTTAACTAAACACTGTTCTTTTGCGAAGTTCTTAATCAAGTGGTTTTCACGTATTTTATTTTTACTTTCTTCCAAAAAAATATTAAATCAAGCCGGGAACCATTATTTGAATTTTATCTAATGCGTATAAGCACACTTTTCTGAGCTGGGTTTGCTCTTGACTCTAGTCTAGGTCAGAGATGACAGAGACAAAGTCTTACCCAAAAGGAGCCTGTTCACTCTAACTTTGAAGAGATTAGGTTTGTAAGCGTTCGGAAACACAGACGCAGGTAGAGAGTTCCACTTCTTTGCTGTGCGCATTATAAAAGACGTTTGGAAACGCTTAATGCGAATTGGTGGAATATCATCAAGGAAGGGATGGTAAGTTGCAGTGTGACTGGATGTCCGATGGCAGAAGGGGGCCGGTGGGATGAGATCGCGGAGTTTTTGGGTCCGCTCACCGAAGTACAATCTGTAGAAGACCGTCAAGCAGGCAACCTTGCGGCGATGAGCCAAGCTGTGTAACTTGGCATTCTCCAGTTTTACGTCGCCAATGAGCCTCTTACTTAGCTCTGCGTTCCACTGAGTCGAGTGCGGCAAGCTTGTGTTTGGCTGGCCCATCCCAAAGGTGGCTGCAATACTCCATGCAGGATCGGACTTGTGCTTTGAATAGAGTTAAAAGCTGTCCAAGCCGGAAGTATCGCTTCACTCTATTTAAGATGCCTAGCTTTTTGGCCGCAGTTTGGGCTTTGGACTTAATGGTGGCGCCGAAGTTGAGACTGGATGTCAAATCCATGCCTAGGAGCTCGAGCCGATCAGACACAGGAACAGGAGTTTGGTTAAAACGACTTCTTTTTGCGGAAAAAAGACACGCCTGTGTTTTGCTGGCGTTGAAAGTGACCAGATTGTCATCACCCCACTGGGAGACTAGGTTTAAGGTCAAATTTGTCCACTCTACCATGGCCTCTCTCAAGGAACGAACTTCATCCCCGCTGTTTGTTGCGCTGGACGAGATTCTCTCTGAAACCGTACTGTCATCTGCGTACCCAACAATTAAGACCATGTTGAAGTAGGTCATTGACGTGCAGCAGGAAAAGAGTTGCAGAGAGAACAGACCTCTGAGGAACTCCGGCATCAATAGACATGAAGTTAGAGGACCAGCCGTCAACGACTACTCGGGTCGACCGTTCACTAAGGAATGCTGATATCCAGCTACAAATATCAGCTGGATTGTCATAAGCAGTAAGCTTGCCGAGTAGACTTGCGTGCCAGACCCTGTCAAGGCCTTCGAGATATCGAGCGACACGGCAAGTGCTTCGCCGTGTCTCTCGATGGCCTCGCCCCAGCAGTGCGTGTCATACGCAATTAGATCGCCAGTTGACCGTCCCTGACGAAAGTCATATTGACGCTCACTGAGGAGATCATTGTCTCCAAGGTAGGTCAGCAACTTACTGTTCGGAACGCTTTCCATAACCTTGCTTAGGATGGAGGTAATGACGATTGGACGGTAATGAGCAGGGTCAGCACGGTCTCCCTTTTTGAGCACCGGTTGCAAATTTGCAAGCTTCCAGGCTTTTGGCACCGTTCTTTTTTCAAGAGAGAGGCGGAACAGTTTAATTTTTAATGACAGTCATGTCACATGCTGACTTTATCTCGAAATATCTCGGCAACGTGACACTTTAGGCCACTATGTTCCTAACATATTTTGTTTGTTGAAGTGTCTTCTACCCATATATGCATATTAGATCGTGCGCTGCCACTTTGAAAAAACATTAAAATGGCAGCGGGAGCGTTATGCCACAATGGTTCTATGCCCTTTGTAGTTCGTGTTTCGGTACAGCACGGTTGATGCTTTAGCAAAAAGTTTTCAGAAAAGTATAAACTTATGAAAGTGACTGTCCATAAACAACTATGGGCAGATTGACCTTTTGTTTGTTTTATTATAAGATTTCGTTCTCTTCCTCTTCATTTAGTTGCTTCATTTAGTCCGGGAGGTACTGTTGCAAACGAAAAAGGCATAGTAAGCTGGCTGATGTTGATATCGATAGTTGATCTTATATTAGTCTTATATTATACTTATTTTTTTAACCCCTTTCGTAACCTTCAAATCCTACACCCACCGTGCACCGAGCCCACACTTGGTTCACTTATTAGTAATTTTTGATCAACTGAAAAAGATAGCAATCGATCGGTGTAGAAACACTATAGGTACCTAAAATGCAACGCTATCTCCCGGACTAACAGTGAAAACAGGCAAACAGGCTTAATAAAATACGCTGTAGCTAACACTTTCTTACCTGTTCTTTTTTCGCCTTGGAGTAAGTTCGATACCCGCTTTAGGTGAGCGAATTTTCTAATATTTTTTTTATGCTAGTAGGTACGTTACTTACTTAAAAAAAAAGTATGTTTCCTATGAGCAAATATTAGAAGCATTGATATAACCTCTCCCTCCCGGGTCTGATTCAACTTTCCACCCTGTATATATAGCAGGTCCATCAAGTATATTGCTAGTATTTTGATTTATATATACAGTGTAAATTGACTTAGGTAAGTAATTCATAAAACATATCACAATTCATAGATCTAACAGTTAGGCAATAGTAGGTCCCATTGTATTTATTATTTACTGAACTGATGAATTATCTCGCCTACAAGTACAAATAAAATGTGCTTTATTATTTACTTTTCTTTTTTATTATTATTTTTATTTAGTATCCTGATGTCATTATTAATATTTTGATAAGCCGCATCTAATAAGAGTGGAAGCCTTCTTCGATGTAGTTAGGCATAGAATAAGAACTAAGTTTAATTTTTACAATAGCTATAGACTAGGCCTGATGATTTTTGCTGACAATATTGTGCATACAGCATCAGTCATGACATTTCTGATATACAGTAGGCTAAACAATGGTTACATGAAAGTTTTTGATACATATAAGTATATACCAAACATTTTTATCTTATTAATTATTTATTTTGATTTTCAGGCAATATTTTACCCTGCTTTTATTAAGAAACATGTCCAAAATTTCAAAATTGGTTCAAGAATAGGACTTTAAGCGTTAGGTATATAAAATAAAAAGATAGATGCGGTAAGTATGTACCGAGTCAACATAGATAGTTATTGCCTTCCTTTCTTTTGTACTTATTACCGAAATCTGATCTTTATGGATTTATCTATCGTCTTATAGTCTGCTTTGTTCGGCGTGATGGGAAAACTGAATGTCTATCACAGTTTCTTTGTCAATTATGTAATCATTCATTAAAGTTACATATTCGTATAGAAACAATACAATTATTTAAAGTACCTACATTATTTGCAAACGTTATACGTATCTAATCCCGGATGTTTCTTTTATAAAATGTCTCGTTAATAGGCATCAATTGTTAGGTTCAGGCATTTTTTGTAGATATCCTATCTTTATTTCAGAATGGTTGATTTAGCCGGTTTTTGTTACCTGCTAATAACATTTCCTAAATAACTATACAATATAATAGATCTATAATAATTATCAAACAATTTATTACAAAAATATGTACACCTTAACAATTATGGTAGGTACATTTTTTATAAATTAAAGATTTCTATTTATTTATTGGTAAATCTCGTAATCTTTTAAAGCAATAATTAATTAAACAATGTAAGCGTAATAATAAATATTAAAATTAGGTACGTACTCGCGTCATGAGTCCTTGGTCTTTATACATGAACGAGTGGAAGTGTTCATCACAACATCAACTCGTTGTATATTTTATTATTGGAGTTGCACAAGACACCTTATCGACTAACTTGTTAACTAAACTATGATTGCTCATTTTCTCATTACAAGCACCTATCAATAAGGAAATGATGTGAATGGACAGCGTTGTGTCACGTCAGTTTTGTGCGAACGACGCGGCGACGCGCGATGTCGATAGAGTGCGCGCACGATAAGTCTGCGCGCGGTCGAAATCAGAAATAAAGCCTGTTAAATTTATAAGTATTGATACAATCTAGTACATTGATTATAACTTGGTTGTGAATTCATTTAATTACAATTTGAGTTACGTATCTAATATCATATTATAGGGTTCCGTACCCAATGGGTAACCAACGGAACCCTGTTACTAAGCCTGCGCTGTCCGTCTGTCCGTCTATGTCTGTCAGCAGGCTGTATCTCAAGAATCGTAACAGGTAGACAGTTGATATTTTCGCAGGTTGTGTACCTATTTCTATTGCCGCTATAACAACAAATAATAAAAAGGCTTATTATGGTACGGAACACTTCCTGTGCGAGTCCAACTCGCACTTGGCCGGTTTTATAAATAAATGACGGAAATATGTTAATTAGGCCTGCAATTTGAAGCAGCGCCACTATCCGCCCGCAGACTTATCTTGCGCGCACTCTAGAATTACCATCAAGGTCATAGTTCATAACGGTGCGCTGTGGTAACAAGGTATTTCGATGGAAAGCCTGTTCCGTCGCGCGGCTTGAGAAGTATGTCTCAGACGTCGGGTCGCAGCAGGTGCAGGTCGACGGCGACGTCGCGGCGCTGCGAGCGCAAGGCGCGCGGCTGCGCGTGTGCCGCGTCGCCCAGCAGCGCGGCGTCCTCGGCCAGCGAGTCGCCGGAGCCGTAGCCGCGCTCCTCGCCGGCGTCTCCTTCGCACCATGACGCGGAGCCCGAGCTCATCGAGCGGGGCTCCGTCTCCGCGCCCGCCGAACCACTCGCGCATACTTCTGCAATCATGTCTACATATCAATAAACGAAATCTATTTATTTCAAGATAGACTAGACAGGTAAGTATTTCATAGTGTCCTTGTTTCGTTAGAGGTTTCTGTTTGTGAGATGGGTTGGCTTATGTGGCCCGGGCGCCGCGGTGCCGCTCATTTGCGCGACTTGCGCGACAGGGGACCAACAGAAAGTAAATCTTGAAGTAAGCTGCTTACAATGTATATCAATGATGAATCTGCTGCTAAAGGGGTTTGTCAAAGATTGATGGTATGTAGTTGTAGATATATTGATTCTTAGTTTTCATATTAAAGCCGAAGTACGAGTACCTAGGTACCTACAGCTGAAAAATGATGCCTGTCTGTAATAACTAAGTACTTGCCTTTGAAAAAACAAGGAAAACCTAAGCTGTTGGATTGATGAAACACCTACCACATTAATTTATTCGATGCAGTTAACATATTTAGTACCTGAATATGATTTATCTACCTAAATAAATACGTAAAAAGAAAACTACGTTACAGACGCATGCTGAAATTGATGGGATTGATGGGAAGTGTAAATAAAAAAATATAGAGGTGCCTACCATATTTTGTAATACTGGGTATAAAGAAATTAGGCTGAAATCTCGACAGCGCAGCGTACGTTTTGGTACTCGCCGGATCACAAACACGTTGCGGTGGACACAATCCGCTGGTTGCGAGAGACCACCGTATTTTTGTTAACGGATCGAAATTTATTTAAGTGCCTTAGCCGTCAGGAGCAGAACATATATTACGGCCAAGCGGCGGCCGTAACGAATCTAAAAAAAAGACAGTTGAAAAAAAAAACCGCTCTATTAATATAAATCTCTTCTGCAAACACAGTGTTGCGTATGGCGCTTTACAGATTTCAGCCTAGTTACGGTTTTATTTTGTACGAAATCTCAAACATGCCACAAATTTTACGAATCAGCTCAATCTGTCTATGCCTATTTAATATTTATAATTTAATTCAGAACTTAATTCCATATAAAATTGTTAGTAAAGCTTAATACTATGTTAATACCTTATATCTACTGATTAAAAAGCTGAAGAGTTTGTTCGGTTGAACGAGCTAATCTCTGGAACTACTTGTTCGAATTGAAAAATTTTTATAGTGTTGGATGGCCCATTTCCTTATCTAGGAAGGCAATAATAACATCACGCTTCGACTAAAAAGAGCGGCGCATAACTGAAAAATGTGACACTGACGAAGTTGCGCGGGTCAGCAAGTATTTTTTTTTAAAGTCGTTTATACAACGTGATATAAACGCAATACCGATTTATTCTGTGTGTTTCTAAGTCACTCGTTGTATAGGTACCTATTTATGGCAGATATTCTGACATCTGAATTACCAACCTATTTCACTCGCTGGTTCCGTGGGTCAATTTTCTGTTTTATTTATTTGGAGCAGAAGTCAGTTTTACAACAAAATCGGCCTCGTACGTGTCGAAATGTTGCGCAAAGGTTTCCGAACGAATAATAAACTTCCTTATGTAATGTAAGTACCTATATGTAGCGGACCTGAATTTTTTTCAAAATTTTAGGTTCAATAATTTCAAAGGTCAATGTATACCTATTTTGTCCGTTTTATTTATTTGGGGCAGAAGTTAGATTTACAATAAAATCGGCCACGTATATATGATTGTCGGATATATAAATATACAATATATTTATGCTGCTCGCTGTACCTACTTCATTGATCTAAGGAATAGTGCTGATTTAAAATTTGTTGCATGTTTATTTAATACAGAAAAATGTGATACGACTTCGAACCGTTCGCGTTGGTTTATTAAAAAATCTATAATTTCATCTTAAATATAGAAACATAGGTAGGCATGTGTTTAAAATAGGAAGATAATTTTTGATAAAGTAGCAAATTAATTATATGTCCAGATAAAAATAAGATCAGATAAAGATATTATAGTAATTCTAAAAAAACTACGACACCTTAATTAGTACATTCATGTGGTAGGAGTAAGTCGTACGGGTCTACAGGACACAGAGAGACACTATTAAATGATAACGAAACATTCCACACATCGATAGGGGTAGCGTGTAGGACTCACTCAGCCGGCGGTGGCCGAATACTGTGGGGCTCTCCCAAGTCGACGGTCAGAGAGAAGTCGACGACGAATAATCTTCATAAGATGCTGCAATTTTGTAATATTCGCATATTTATACCTATGGCAACGACGTTCAATTGGTTAAGTTAGCATCACAGTAACTACAGCATTCTATTCACACGAGTATCTACGTGGCGATGGCGACGAATGTGTCAGTGGCTTATTGGTCCAGTGAACAATGTGTAAATTGGTTAGAGTACCAAAAACCTTATAAAAAACCGGCCAAGTGCGTGTCGGGCTACGCGCAGTGTATAGGATTCCGTAGTTTCTCGTCACAATTGTAACATTTTATAGGTTGCTTGACTATTACTCGTTAACTTGCAAAACCATAGCTGTGACAGTTTTCCTTTTGGATTCGTTATAATGCTGCCTTGTTTTTCACGTCTCCCAAAACAACCGTTTAGTTGGCAGAGGGAGACACTTGACTCTAACAAAAATAAGCACTTTAAAGCTCAAAATTTCGCAAACAGGTTCTTGAATGGAAAAATGGTTTTCAAACACACTCACGACCTATCCAACGACACCCCACAGGAATAAAATCCTCGCCACTTTACGTACAGTAAAAAAAAATCTTTTCAAGAATTTAAACCAAAATTCTAGTACTAAGCATCTCTGAGCCAAACTGCGCAGACAGACAGACGGACATGGCGACACTATAAGGGTTGACTACGGAACCCTAAAAACTGTAAGTTGTACAATGATTATTCTGTCTTATTTGTATTGGTAATAGTATACTCTAAACAATTTCTACTGATCTGCTAATTCGTTACTGTTTGGGAATCGTAGGAATACAGTGATGTAGTTAATATAGGTTTGTGTGCGCAGTTAGATGAGCTAATGTTCCAGTATGCACAGGGGCTAGGGAGGTGCTAACCTGAGCTGTCGGTGGCGAGGCGCGGAGGCGTGACCTCGCGGTCCGGCACTACGATCACTACTTCGTCGTCCCGGGGGGAATCACCGTTGCGACTTGTACTTGCTGTCCTGTTAACATTTATTATTCAGCTATGCATCTACACTTCAGCGAAATTGACTAGATTAGGTATCTACGTCGTACATTCTTGTGATCTTGAAAGCAAAGGCACATGCTGCAAAATTATGAGGAAATGAACAAACTAAACATTAGATAAACCATATAAATCCAAAAAAGGAAACATTGATTTTTTCCCTTTGTGACATGTTTTTGATTTTATTTAATTTTGTGCGAAAAACGCAATTTTCTTTCGTTATTTTCTTACCTATATCTATTGGGTAAAATAGATTCGTACTTTACTATAACTTTTTTTTTCATGAATCTGCTGCCGAGGTCGGAGTAGCCTCGGTTCATGGGACGCTTGCAGGGCGCGAGCGGCGCGGGCACCGGCGCGGGCGGCTCCGCGCTGCGCGACACGGGCGAGTTAGGCTCGGACGCCTGCTTTTCGGCCAGCGCCGGCCGCGCACGCTCCGCCAGCCCGCCCGAGCACCCGCCCGACCCGCCGCCCACTAGTCTTCGTGACACCCCTCTGTCTTCCTTATACATTTCTAACAAATGATCCAATTTACTTTCTATATCATCTACCTGAAACAGAATTTATTAACTATAGAAATAGATACCTATTTAGAGAGATGAATGAGATATTTCTATGATATCTATCCAATACATGACTCATTATACCTATCATAATGTAATTGCTTTTCGCACTTAATTTGGGATAATATGTTTTGTATTCACAAAACTGGTTGCGTTACAAAGACAATTGCTGGGCACTCGTAACATACTGATTTAATTTTATTGTTTAATTCATATCAAACAAAATTTAACTCATTTTGTACATAACTCATAGCCAGTTTTAGTAATATAAAACCCGAACAAACCATGTAACGTAGAGAGCAATTAAGCAACAGAAGCATTCTTAAAACGTTAATATTGGGCGTGAAACACTCTATCGAGCTTAACGGTCATGGCACATTATAACGACACTGCAACGGCACAGCAGCAGCACGGCTACGGCTAGCCGCTAGCGCGCTAACTACACGCCAGCCGCGAGGTGCAATCTCGCAGTCCGACGTTGTTTCGCTCGTTTACAGCGCGTTGACTGCACGTCGTTGGCTTTTACATTTTGAAATTATGTCATAAGTCATAAGTCATTTATTCATTTGTTTAACATAGGTAGGTATAATTAGTGGTATATCGTGGAAATAAAAAGTGCGCTATGTTATGCCGGAAGGCGTACAAATGTTTGTTAATAATTAAGCTAAGTCATTCAAACAAATTAAAAAATAATAATAACAATAACAATTAACCTCGACCATAAAAATCAAAAGTGCAAAAAATAAAAATAAAAAAGCAGACAATAATAAAAAAAAAAATGCTACACATTAATTAATAAAAATACCAAAATAAATGAATGTCAATAATAAACAAATGTCAAAACAGTACATGTCAAGGCACAGTCTGAAAACAGATAATAAGATTATGCCCATATACAATTCCAATGTCAATACACAGTTCAAAAGTCAAAATACAATACTAATGTCAAAATACAATACCAATGTCAATATACAAATTATTAAGGAGGACAATAATTCGCGTATTTTATTACGATGTCAACATTCTATGATTAGATTTTTAACAATAAATAAATACAGATTAATAACAATAAATACATCAACAATTAAAATTAAAATTTAAATAATATAATTAGGTAAATAGTCAAAATAAAGAAATATAGTCATTACAGCGATTTGTCATTTAAAAATTCAGTGACACTATAATAAGCTTTTTCTACCAGTATTTTTTTTAAAGTATTCTTAAACTGGTCCGTATTTAATTTTTTAACTTGGTTAGGGATATTATTATAAATTATAGGCGCTATGCATACAACGCTTTTACGCAGCAGCGCTGTCTTAGCTGGCTGAACATGTATCTTACTATTATCCCGGCGATTACGTATTATAATTTCCGATAACCGAGGAAACAAATGGGTGTTTTTTCTGACAAACAGGGATATGTCTAAAATATAAATTAAGGAAGTGTGAGGATTTTATGCTTTGTAAAAAGTGGCTTACAGCTTTCGGTACTGAGGATGCCAAACATGGAACGTATGCATCGTTTTTGCATTTTAAATGCCATATCTTTATTTGTTGAGTTTCCCCAAAAGATAATGCCATATCTGAGGACAGATTCAACAAGTCCATAATAAGCTGAGAGTAACACATCAGCGTTGATAGTTGGAGCGAGTTGATACAATGCATATGCTTGACTACTGATTTTTTTACATAGTTCGTCAACGTGTTCTTTCCAATTAAGTTTGCTGTCTATAATTAGGCCTAGAAAACGGGCATTAGTTACTTCATTTATAGTGTAATTGGCATAACTCAAATTTACATTAAATGGATTATGCAATCTTTGTCCAAAGTGCATTATATTTGTTTTTGATAAATTTATTTTTAAATTGTTATTATCAAGCCAAGAAATTATAGATGTCAGTGAATTATTTATGTCAGATTTATAATTTTCAATGTCCTTACATGCAATCGAAACTGTACTGTCGTCAGCAAATAATGTCATAGGTTGAGTCGTTACCTTTGGCAAGTCGTTAATATAAATAATAAATAATGGTGACCCCAGCACACTACCTTGAGGAACACCGTATGTGACGTATTTCTTTATAGATCTGAAAGTTTCTTCTTTTTTTGTTTTATGATTCACTCTAGTTATTTCTGTTATCTGTTGTCGATTCGTTAAATAGGATCGAATTAAATCTAAAATATTGCCTCTTATGCCATAGGCGTCAAGTTTGTTGATTAGTATATTATGATCTACATAATCAAATGCCTGCGACATATCGCAATAAATAGCACAAACTGGAATTGTTTTGTCAACGTGGCAGATAACATTATGAATGAATTCATAAATGGCCATATTTGTCGTTTTATTTTGTCGAAAGCCCTTTTGTTCATTGCACAAAATTTTGTGTTTTTCAAGATATGAATTAAGTTCGCCATAAATATATTTTTCGAAAATTTTTGAAAATACTGATAATAGTGCAATGGGTCTATAATTCACCATTAATTGCTTACTTCCTTTTTTGAATAAAGGTTTTACAACTGATAATTTAAGATCTTGAGGGAATACTCCGGTTGAAATCGACAGATTCATAATATGACTCAGGTGATGGCATATATCCTCATTTACTGCCTTAACTATTTTAGTAGAGACACCGTCGTATCCTACACTGTTAGTATTATTAAGGTTTTTTATAATTTTATTAATCTGGTAGGGTGAACTTGGTGCAAGGAACATTGAATTTAATCGGTGATTAATTAAAGACGTTACTTTCTTCCCGGCATCTGGAAGGGGTTTGACTTTTTCAATAAAATAATTATTAAACGAGTTCGCTATTTCTGAGGGATTATTAAGGACGTTGTTATCATCCATTTTTATGTTTTCAATCGATTCTTTTGGGGTGTTTAGTCTCGTTTTATTAATAATCCGCCACGCTGTTTTAGTTTTATTACGTGACGTTATTATTTTATAGTTATTTTGCGCACGTTTTGTTAGTTTTATAATTTTTTTAAATAACCGACAATAATTCTGGTACTTTAATTTATTATCTTTTGTTGAGTTCAATCTGAATTTCCATAACAAATCCTTTTTCTTTCGACTGCAAATTTTTACACCACGTGATACCCACTTTGGTTTATGATTGGCTTTTATTAAAAATCGACATTGTGGAAAACAAAGGTCGTAAAAGAGTTTAAAATCAGCTATGAAGTGTTGATAAGCCGTGTTTGGGTCATTCGTGAGGTAAATATCTGAGAAAGATAAGCTCTTAATACATAATTTAAATTTATTAATATTTTCTATGCTGTAATCACGTTTAAATGTATGCCAATAATACAATGTCGGTTATGATGTATTAACCACACACGATTTATTGCTCTAATTTCAATGACAAATAAATTGCCGTTGTGCCGTTATAATGTGCCTTTAGGCGTTGAAAACTGACATAACGCCTTAAATGGTGTGATTTTGATTTGGTCGTTACAACTCGAGGACGTCGATCTAACATGTAACTCCGGACCACTAGCTAGTGCCCTACGTTCCCTCTCAATGTCTACTTACTTTCTCTCAAAGGTCGTCTGTATGTATGTGCCGTAAACACTAAATTTATGGCCTTTATTTATTTTTATGCCATTAAAGTACCATGTGATCGCTTTCAGCTGTGGTAACTAGGCGTGTATCTGGCTAAATCCAAGACTAGGGCATGGTCCATGTTCCAGAGTTTCATGATCTGTATGATAATGGACTTCGGACAAAGTAGACGAACGCAAGACTAAGGTAAAGAAAAAAAATAAGGAATCAAAAACACTTACTTGTCTTTCAATTTTAACTACTCTGGAAGCTAGGCTGATTTTTGATGCGTAGACATCTTTAGCTTTAGATCCTTGTTTCCCAAGTATTTGGTCTAACCTGTTGGCGTATTTAAGAAAGTTATGTAAATAAACATCCTTTTATTTATTTTAATTTTTCAATTCATTTTTATATAGGTACTGCATAAGTATGTATTCAAAAGTATTTAACTTGGTGTTAAATTGCTTTTGTACATACCTACATATGTAGATACCTACTTACTATTTATAGACATTTGTAAAATAGTGGAATCTAATTTATCACACGAAGATACAATTTAATCTCGGAGTATATCTTTTATTAGGTATTTCTTAAAAAGATTAAAATCTATGTTTTCCCTGATTTAATCGGTTCTCAAATATCGCAGTTGAAGAATTTCACTTGATTTCTAGATATTTTTCATTTCAGACATTGCACCGTAGAATCTTGATGCTCATGGATAAATAATCTGAGATTAAAATTTATCATATCAATAAATGAGATTCCAGAAAAACCCAACAGTTTTAGTTTGAAGATTGTTTTAGAAAATTGAGGTAAAATGTAATACGTGGTACATTGTTGCATTTAGTACACAACGCATTACATTTAGTAGTACATTATTGCATTTAGTACACAACACATTACATTTAGTAGTACATTGTTGCATTTAGTACACAACACATTACATTTAGTAGTACATTGTTGCATTTAGTACACAACACATTATACATTTAGTAGTACATTTTACCTCAATGTTCTGAAACAATCTTCATACATATCGCGAGAGGAGAAAAATAATATTATCATGTAGGCTGGATTTATTCTTCTGGAGATGTGACAGTAAGGGCAGGAAACCTTTGTTGCTACTGGAAAACATTCTTACTTCAGTTGGTCCAGAATAATCTTTGAATCCATAGATAAAATTGCAACTAATTGACATCATAAAAATAAAAAAGTGAAAATGGATGCTTTAATTTAAGTACAAGGAATTTTTGTTGGTGCATTGGGCACTTATAAGACGAGAGACGTCAATCTCTCAAGAAAAAGAAGAACATCTCGGTGATACTGAGGTTTACTCTGAGGGAACCGACTCTAGGGTTATAGTGGCTCCACACGATATAGATTTTTGTCTGCACAGACTTTGTAGCACAGACAAAATTCTTTATGAAATTTTTGGAAGTTGGTATGGAAGTCTGAAACTTCTGTAGAATTTTTTCTGTGCAGCAAATGTCGATGAGATAGATTTTTGAAAGTCAGTTCATGTGGAGCCATATTAATCTTGCCGTGGACATAAATCCTGGTTGTCCATAGATCCTGTATTTGTATGCTTTCGTGTGTGCAATATCGATTAAGAATCGTTTTCCGTTACTACAGCACCTGTCTTGCTGCCCCATTCCAAAATCCACCCTGTAATAATTTAAAAGCATCTGGATTCAACTTATTTAACCACACCTAGCTAATTAATATTTAACTCTCCTCGCGGAATAAAAGTTTGGATATTCGATAAAAACACACAACTGTATAGAGTATGTATAGATAAAAATTGGTGTGCAGAAAAAAAAAATGATGAACAAAGCTGCTTCTCGGGAAAATAAATTGATTGCATCTGAACTTTGTACAACTATTATGAATCACTTTGAAAGCTAGCTGAAGTGCAATTGCAAGAATATGAAAATGCTATGCATAAGCTTTTTTATTATTGCTTGCGTTTAGAAACATATCGAACGAGGGAAAGCATAAAAAGTCTACGTAAGTTAGGACCTTTTGGTTTAAAGAGTTGCATATTTTTTTGCTTTAATTACGGTGCAAACCTAAGTACAGCTTAACCTATCGGGTAACCACAGGGGTATCAATCTGATTACGGAAAATCCGTCAACGATAGAAAACAATACTAGTAATAGCTCTTCCTCTGAAGACATGCATGGTCCCTGCGAGAACGGCCATGTATTTTTCTAGGTTGTTAATTAACTTTCATTCTGTCACCTTGATACATTTTTACTGACTGGTTACACTTCATAAAGACATTTTTCTTGATTTTAGAGATATCCTTGAAGCGCCAATTTATTGGTTACTTTACACTACTTTACTATAAAAAAATATATTTTTGTTTTCATTTTATTGAAAACACAATACGCAGCTCCTATTTTTTAATCTTGCCCTTTATGGATCTATTGTAAAGATCTTCTCATTTGTTACAAACAAATAGATTTTCTTTTTTACTAGTTATGTTCGTTAAGATAACTTTAGAAAGAAAAATGTTGAAAGGATTAGGTAAGAAAATGTGCAAAATTTAACATGCCGTAGCAAGAATATTTTACATAAATAAGTACATGCGTAAATATCGTTGCGAATATCCAAAGATGAATCTTTTCATGCATAGTATTCGAATGAGTGATCTTATCGCCCAAGAAACATGAACATTTTACGAAGGACGATTTAGTAATGAAACAATTATTTAGCATGCAAATTGGTATGTAACCTATGTACACAAGGCTCTGTAGTCTTTCAATAAACATTACATTTGTAACGAGTTTTCATATTATTATTCAACCCTCCGAATAAGAGCTTTACTTTGTTATCAACTTTTGAAGATTCATTGGGTTGAATTTAGATATTAGGTCTAAAGTGTCAATATGCTCAGCCTCCACCAGCATATTAAACATGAAGTTACTGCCTATACGAGCTCCACAACCCAGTAACTGGGTTCATCACCTACGTACCTATGTAAATATGTATACATACATAGGTATACGAATGTATTAAGGACAAGAAATCACTGAAGTGATTTCTGCCTATCAACTAAAAACGGAGTAGTTAGGGTACGTAGGTATTTACCATTAATAGTTACTTTTAATTTATTTCTATGAATTAAAACACAAAAAACTTTACCTAAACATTTAACATTCATAAAATTCATTACTAATGACGGAATACAATCTTACTTCGAACATTAAGTATATTAAATCTAACCGAATTGATTAAGTATCTAACTACCTACAACTTAAAAACAAGAATAAGATTAGGTACACAATACAAATAGGTACAGTAAAAATAATAGTTACAAATTGAAACCACGTAAACAAATACATTTACAGTGTTAATTGTCGCACTTCCTCGCAACATGTGGCTTACCTACCTACATGGATGGGTGTGCAACTGGCCATGTTAATTAGAATATCTCGGTTACTGGTCACCGTGCGGTCGGCATTCAACAGTTGGCTTAGCGAGTGGCTGTACAAGGAGGCGGTCGAGCTGATGATGATCAGTGAATGAAGCGCGCAGTGCCAGCCACAGTGCGGCGCGGGCTCTCAGCTCACCTGTACTGCAGGTTCTTGGTCCTGTTTAGCAGGTCCGCATGCCCCGATGAATATTGCTCTATCACATCTTTCACGTCGTACGGTTTCAATGCTTCTCTAAATCTCTTGCGTGCGACAAAATACTTGAGCTACACCAAAATAAAACATATGCTGATAGCTAAAGTTGCAAATGTTAGGTTTGCATAATTAATAAAATACGGGAAGTTATGTATGAGCGAACACCGAATTATGAGTAAGTAGATATGACACCTACACGAGTTTATGAAAACCGTGTGTTTTTCTGCTACATGTAAATGTTAGGTAGAGTGTGTAGCTCATCGTTGTATCGGGTAAAGGTATAAAGTCACTGTATCTTTGCGGATACTTATTAATAGGGTTTTTTGTCATACATACATATATAGTCGCTGGGTGGTACATACCTACTAATACGTAAGGATAAAAACATTTCGATTATTATATCACTTAAGACTACGTTACATCGAAAAGGCTGTCATGCAGTAGGCTTTGGTAAAGAGCAACTATTTTTAACATAAATCTACCGGTTGATGATAATAAACTGTTAATATCTTTAGTGTTAATTTTACTTCTGAGAGCAGCAGCTGCAGAGCAGCAGCTGCAGGGCATCTGCGGCGCAGCTCCTCACATAAACTATCAGGCAGCTAGACTACGAGACAGGGAGCAGTTTTCACTTGAAGTTTTCAGTGCAGAGACCGCTTCAAAATCGCTACAATTTACTAATAATATTTATTAGTCAATAGTTCATTTGCCACAAACATTTTCAGTGGGAAAGTCGCACACGCTTCAAGCATAAATAGATTGTAGAACCCCATCAACCTATACTTAACCTAATATGGGTATTTATATTATTTATTACTGTTACTGCCTCATCTCAAATCAACCTAAACAAAAGTGGCACCAAAGACTATCGTGAGCTTCATATAAAATCTGTAAGAAAATGTTATTATCACTCAAACGAATAACATACAATGGAAATACGTGTGTTCTTTGAAGTGGTAAGAAAAAAGATTTTAGCGATTTCGAGGCAGCCAGGTAATGTACTGTAGTTATGCATTATGTATAGCGTTGCACACACTAACTACGGAGGTAGTATTAAGGTATTTAGTTCAATGCCAACTTTGACTACAAAGATTACAAGACACAGTCGGTACATAGTCCAGACGAGAAGTATAGTAGGTAGGTATGTAGAAGTAGATGGTAGTGCATGGTGTGGATGGGTGGGCTGGAGGCTGCAGTACCTAGTCTGGACGTTTTTCACGCGGCCCAGCAGGTCCACGTGCCCCGCGGAATACTGTTCAATTACGTCCTTGACGTCGTAAGGCTTTAGCGCTTCTTTAAACTTACGTCGGGCCACAAAATACTTCATCTGTCAGAATTTAAGAAGTCAGTAAGTTACGAATTAATATTATCACAAAACTCTCCCTAATTTAAAGTACCTGAGTGCGGATTATTCTCTGAATTTATTTGGTTTTTTTTTCACCACATTGATTGTGCAATTTATACAAGAAGTCGTCATTAAAAGCTCGATATTCGGATCCTATCTTTTCTTTAATTTCACTTTTGTTTGAAAAGAAAAAATAACTCATTTATGGTTAAAATAAGCGAACATAGATGTATTGAGCTACTGATTGTTGTCAGGCGGTTTTGGTTGGCTCCGTTGTAAAAGGTGTTCTTAATGATGGGAACAATGACCTCCTAATAGGTTTTCAGAACTTCAATTACACCCTATATTTCTATCATCTTTGAAAAGCTTGTTGTGAAGTTAGGTACAGAGCAAGCTCACTACAAATCTGTAGGTACCCAATATAATTTAGGTACCTTTTAAGACGACTTCCATGTACCTACCTAATCACTTTATATAGATACCAATGTATGTGATTATCTCACTCTATAATGTGACCTTGTCACTAAAAGTCTTGTTTACGAACTTTGCCAGACTGGATTGAGAGTTTCAAATTGGCCATGAATTTATAATAGATGCCATTAGTCTGTTACAGACACGAAATGAGGAAAAGTCTGGGAAAAATATCGCTTTTTGTTTTTATCATGAGAATAATTTTAGATTGGTGAGAACATTGTGTAGGTAAGTAGTTATTTGTTGCAGCGCCAGAAATCATGGACCTTGAACTAAAATACTAGGTATTAAAAATACAAATACAGCGTCTCGTCTTTTGATATCCCACCACTTTAAGGTTATATTTTTTATGTAAAAGTAATACTAAAAGTCAAGGAATAATTAGTGTTCCAAAAATACATAGTTTCGAAGACAATATTCACACTAGACTCTCGAAGTTTAATCAAAGTACGAGTAAGTAAAACATTTTCATTCAAATCAATCACCTTCATTTCTGATCTCAGTGTCGGCCGAAACCGAAACTTATAGACATAATTATAATATCAATCATAATATTTTTGATATAAATAGCATACTTATTTAAATTTATTTTACGTGCTGTCGATGTTACTGTAGTTGGATTATTTTTGATGCTTACGTACTTAGAATCACAGATAACTTTCTTGAATAAAATAAAAACAACAAATAAAATTGGTGACAAAAATAATGATTTATATTTGTTACATAATTTAACATGACTAAAAATTAAGTATTAAAAAAAATTACGAACACTGAAATTCGGCGGGGCCGAAGGTTCGATAAATTTTTGCCCGAAACCTAAACTGTGGCAGAAACTAATTTTTTGGGCTGTAACCGAAACTGAATCTTTAGTCGGTCCTTAATTTCTTGTAAGGGTGTTTTACATATATAATCGAGAGTGTCGAATTACTTTGGATGAAAAAAGAAAAAAATCTGTGTCAGGATATTCGTTGACATGGTCTAATTGATACCCTAAAGTTATGGGATATAAAAGGTGTTCCTTTTAATGTTGTATTGTCGACGATATTTTGTATAGCTCTATATTACTTTAAGAAATAACTTTGAGTTGTTTCACAAGGACGCGCTAACATTTTACTAAAATACTATGTATTTACTAAGACGTCGTCAGTCATTTAGGCTGTCTGTCCATTAGCCCCGTACTGACTGAGTGAGCAGCCTTGCGAGGCAGCCTCGGCCGTTTGCCGCACGATGTTCCCTGCGCGAGGCAGCCTCGGGTTGTAGAATTTGATGCATAATTTGGCGCGCGAGGAAAGGCCGAGCCAATTTTGCTCAAGATCGCTATGAGACCACATGTTCGGGACGCTATCGCCACCACTGCCTTTATAAAAGTTCTGCGGCTTGTAAAAAGAAAGAAAACGGAAACCTAAACGTTTTTGGATGAAACAGTTATACCAAAACAGATTAGGTACAGATTGTTTAAAGAGTTGCGCATCGATGATGAAGATTTTTTTTACTAGAATGAGTAAAAGTGAATCCTCTATTAGTATAATCGGGCCATTGCGCGTCCCATAATCGTCTATATTCACTATGTTGTATTAATTTAATACGCTGTTCTTTATCAATGACGCTAACTTAACACGCGACGAACAAGCGAGACGGCGAGGCAGCGAGGGAAAACAAAACCGTCTTGAGTGAGCGCGGCAAACGTGCTGAGGCGCCTTTGAGCATGAACAAAAACCAACAAATCTCGTCTCGGGCCGCGGCACGCTCGCCGAGGCTTGACGTGTGTTTGCCTCGGGCGAGGCAGGTCCTGACCGACCGAGGATTTGCTTCGAGAGGCTGCCTCGCCAGGCTTCTCGCTCAGTCAGTACGACTATTGACGCGGAGCGAGTCTGTGTCTCTCCATTGATGCGGAGCGAGGCAGAGCGGCGTTGCGGATCTTGCGCAGCTAGGCCAAGAATCCGCGACGAATAATTTGAACGCGTGGCCGGTTATTTACCGCTTCCCCGCTCCACCCCTCCTCTCCCCTCCGCCCCAGTGGACATTCAGCCTTATTATGTGCATGTAAATAAATGTGCAGAGGATTACGTACCTTTCTTATAAATCGTATGGCGGCCTTGTGGCGCGGCGTCAGCGTCACGCAGCGCGGCTCCTCGTCCTCGTCTGCACAAAAAGTTCAACTTTAGACCCAATGTGTCGAGAAGAACTACTAGCTGCGACTGTCATTCGAAGCGAGATGGGTTTACTGCGAAATTTTAACGTTAAAGCTTATTTTAACATGACCCTTTCTTTCATACACTGTTTTGTTAAAGATGCGGCAGCACTAGGATGATTATAAATATAGGTATATATGGTTATAAATATTTTATTTCATTAATTAAAAAGGGCGATTTACAAGTTCCTGTTTTCAAATAACACCAAAAGGCAATCCTTAATTACAATTTGTGGGGAAACGGGTTCCCAATTAATTGGGTGGCAACTAGCAACGCCATACGTTCTCACGACATCACAGGGTGGTAAATTGGTGAACCGCAAAATAGACCACACCATGTATAGTGGTGTACTCGTAATATACAATACACAAAGCCCAGTCGATCGCAATTTTGCGGTTTACAGTTTGTGTCGGCTTGAGAATAAAATGAAAACTATGAAAATAGCTCACACTTAATTTTAATTGACTACGATCATGATAGCAAATGAGTTTATAAATTCGTTCATTTGATTTTATGAAAACAAAATATAGGAACGTTTGATTTATTTTCTGTTAATAGCAAGGTTAGCAAGACACAAGATAAGCGAACCGGAACATTGTTTAATGTTCTGAACCTTGCGTAACGTAAAAATACCCAACGTCATTAAATATGTTTAAAAAATCGTCTGCTCGACAACGTAAAACCCGCAATCAATACGGTTGCAATACTTGCAATGTCAAAATAAATGAAAAGCGGTCCTTTTAGGTCATTTTAATATAATGCAATTACGTTGCAGATGTGCCCAAACAGTAGCTTGCGATCGACCAGTCGATCGGTCTGTAGCATTTCATTGATACCCAAATACTAAAAGGGGCGTTATCACAAAATGACAATTAAATAAATTTTGAGCCGGGAAAAATATATATGTGAGGGATACATCCTTGTTGTAGTAGAAAGTGGAAGACAAAAGAAAAAATATTATCATTTTTTGGATCAATTAGATAGTTGAAAAACCGGCCAAGTGCGTGTCACGCCACGCGCAGTGTAGGGTTCCGTAGTTACACGTCACAATTGCCGATTTTCAATGGAATGGAATTTGTACGAAATTTTCCTTCTCCAAGTACATTTTATAGGATGGTCAACTATTACTCGTTAACTTGTAAAGCCTACTTAAAGCTGTGATAGTTAATATGCTAATACAATTTTTTTTCGTCTCTAAAAACAACTCTTGAGCTGGCGGGGGGTTTATACTTGGCTTAATATTTGGCAAACGGATCCTTAAAATGGTTTGCGCACAATATTTTTAAAGCCCTATCCAACGACACCACGGGATCGACTATAAAACCAGAGTCATTTAATAAAAAACACCTCTGGGTACGAACAGAGTCCCTAATAAACATCTCTATGTATGAACAGAGTGCTTAATAAACACCTCTATGTATGAGCAGAGTGCTTAATAAACACCTCTATGGATGAACAGAGTGCTTAATAAACACCTCTATGTATGAGCAGAGTGCTTAAATAAGCACCTCTATGTATGAACAGAGTGCTTTAATAAACACCTCTATGAATGATCAGAGTCCTTAATAAACACCTCTATGTATGAACAGAATCCTTAATAAATACCTCTATGTATGAACAGAGTCCTTAATAAACACCTCTATGTATGAACAGAGTGCTTTAATAAACACCTCTGCGTATGAACAGAATGCTTTAATAAACACCTCTATGTATAGTATGAACAGAGTCCTTTTTAAACACCTCTATGTATGAACAGAGTGCTTTAATAAACACCTCTATGTATGAACAGAGTCCTTAATAAACATCTCTATGTATGAACAGAGTGCTTAATAAACACCTCTATATATGAACAAAGTCCTTAAAAACGCAAAAGCAGTCAAATTGTAATAGGTCTCTATTACAATTTGACTGTTTTTGCTACTTTTGCGTAAATTTCATGAAAATCTTTGGAGCCGTTATCGAGATTCAGATTATATCTATATGTCACTGTAAAAGCTCGAACTGCGGTAAATCCTTAGATTTTCCAGTAAAACCTAAGATTTGCCAACTCTTAATGATAAAAGTCCGAACAGTTTTGCGATTCGAACTTTTACTACCATTCACTTGGCAAATCTTAGGATTTACATTAAAAACACGGTAAATGTTGAAAAAGACCATGTCATAACATGTCGTCTCGTAGAGTCAGTCTGCAAACCCGCTGCCCGCAGCGTCTCCGCTTGTCTCAGTGGATCCTGATTCAGTTATATTAGCCAATGTAAGCGTTATATTTTGTATTTGTTTGTTTAATACCAAGTAATAAACAAGCTTTATGTTTGTGAGAAGATATGTTTACTTGTGTTATTTTTTACTATTTAGGAAGTATTTTAAAGGTGTTCTAAAATTACTACTTCTTAAAACTTTATGTTTTGACAAACTAGTTAATTGATTAGATACTCCGAAGATTTTAACTTATACTTAATTGAAATGAATGATAAAAAATTAGTCATTGTTTTATTCCCAAAAAAGCATGCACTAAATTCTAATGGTGGTACCATTAGAATTAAGTACATGCTAGGTTTTAGCAAGTTAGAGCCATTTTTGCCCCACGATTGGGTACAAACTTACAACTTGGCAGGTACAATAAATAACATTAGATAGAAATATGTAAACAACGAGATACAACGTGTAACAGAATAAACACAATACTTCTTAAAGGTACTCATCATTATGAACAACTTTGGGACCAAATCAGAAATCGCAAAAAAAAAACAAATGCCCAATACATTATTTTATGTCCACATAGCTCGACAAAACGTACCGAACAGCTGAGTTTTTTTTTGTTTCTTGAAGTGCTAAATCGAACACGGTGGCCATATTCAACGGAGATTTACCATTTACGCAGGAAATAGTATAGTACAAAAGCGAGTGCGCAAACACATTTGCTCTTTTGTTCCTCTCTCGCATGGTCCGACGGGACGGCAATCTGATACGATCGCAGAGTGTTCAAAGCGAGCGAAAGAGGAGAAAGAAAAACTGCTTTACTTGCTTTCCGAGGCACGGGGGCGTCAAACCATCCACCTCCAAACTTCAGACTGTAAAGTACTAAGAAGTTACTAATGGAAGAACCCAATAACACTTTTTCCCGACCTGGGAATTGAGCTCAGGACCCCTCGCTTGGCAGTCGCGCTTGCAACCACGAGACCACGAGACCAACGGGGCAGTGACATATCACATTCATCAACTCATTTCTTATCTATACTGGCGACACTTGCCTAAAAGAAAACGATTAGAAGTTGTATTTTACACAACAGCGAGTGTTTGCAAACGAACGTGTGTATGTGTAATGTGACGTAATATACAATCTGCCGACACATTCATCAATTTGGAATTAATGTAGGCCAGGGATAGTCAGACTTTCGCGTTGATTTACGAGTTCCGCGTGGAGGCGCAACGCTGGGGCTAGACTTCTCTGCCGCGGCAGTTCGCAGCATGGCGGACGGAGCTTCAGCAAGATCACATGGCGATATGGAGACAGCGACTATCGCATCCCAGCGCTGGGCACGCCACAATCCAGGCGATTGGTCCCCTTTTTGAGGAGTGGCGCCATGGTGTCCTTACTTTCCGCCTAATGCGGAACCGGACACGGTTGATTCGGGAGATACCTGTTTCGGATTCGGCGGGAGGACATGTCCGGATGTCAACACTGCTAGGATCGCCTGGAGGACATGGTGGAGCATAAGGTGGAAGTCTGCCCTGCTTGGGTGGAGCACCGTCGTGTCCTCGTCGAATCGATTGGCGGCGGCGACCTCTCGCGACCGGCCTTGGTTCAATCTATGGTCCGCTGCGAGGAGGCATGGGAAGCGGTCACCTCCTTCTGCGAAGCAAAAATGCTAGCGAAGGAGGAGGCCGAACGTGTGAGAGAGAGGGAAACCTCACGACCCAGCCGCCGCAACAGAAGAAGACACCCCGGGGGTCGGGAGTCGCAGGGCGATTTCCGGCCACCGTAGGCGCGGGCCTGCGGACGACGAGCATTAAGTGGCTCGCCGTCCGATCAGAACCAGGCCCGGGTCGACGGCGCGATATGTTCCATGCAAGCCTCAAAGAGCTGTCAGCATGGGAGACGGCCAGTGCCTGCCGGGGTGCGGAATCCGTTCGAAAGAGGCACCGTAGCCCTGGAACGCAAAGGGCACTAGGAGGAACACGGATGGGTTTTAGCCAGTAAGAGTCTGACACTCCCTCCTGCTTCACCCAGAGCGGGAGGAGTCATTTGATGATATCCCATCCTTAAAAAAAAGGGGTAGTCAGACTTGTAGTGGCAGCGACCTAGGAATCTCGGAACATTTAAAGCATCAAGCGAACGACTTTCAACCTACAAAATTGCCAAACCCAAAATCATAAAGCTTTTTGAAGTGTAATGATTAGTTAAGTTTTAACACTGAATTGATTTATGCGTAGGTAAACATTATTACTATATTTACCAATATAGTATTTCGGAATTTCCGCCCGCGCTCGACGGTTTGAGCACCTCTGCTGTGGGCTGTAACTTTATTGGAAGTACAAGAATTAATGAAGAATAGCGTCGACTACATTACATAGCAAGCTCATTTAGTTTGTTATCAGCTGTCATAAAAACGAAGCCGTTCGCAAGCCTCCTACCTCGCGAAGGAAATCAAGTTTGTAGCCGGAGAGCATAACGTGTGTTAGTTGTGCTCTACTTCCTTTAAGGCCGCTCTCTCGAAAAAGCTTAAAACTAGCATGCGGATGAAACAGTTTTTCGTCGGCATTTACTGAGAAATTACTTATAAAAAAATAGGTAGTATTCTACATGATATGGCACGTAATTTGGTCAGAATGCATGTATCGGTTTCACATACCTAATAAGAAAAACAAACACCAAATCACCTCCAAATCGTTTAGATGAAACCATTTAACTCCTTAATTTTTTAACAAAAGACTAAAAAAAATATCTACTGCTTTGCAGTCCAAACGAAAATAATTTGGTTTAGTTACTTTAAAAAAAAATATGTGTTATTATTATTATAAAAAAATTAAAACGTAGTGGAGTGGCGCGTAGAGGTGTAGTTAGCTCCGTTTGTATGCACAAGGTCATTGGCATGTATACAAGTCTTAAACTGGGTCCGAAGCCGCGTCACGCTCTGCCGGTCGATTCTGTAAACATGTCGAAGTGAAGGCTTGGGCGAAGTGAGTGGCTAAGTGAGCTGTCAGTGACGCTAGGGATGTACGAAACGTTACATTTCTAATCTTATCGACATCGACAATAGAATTTATCAACAATTTAATTAATTAATTGATTTTCATATATATTTTATGCTAAAGCTATAGAAAATTTCACATTAATTAAAAACTGTTATTTCTGAGTCTAAAAATAAATAATTAAGATCGTTTAATACTCAAAATATTTCATACTGGCTAAACCTTACTTTTGGAAATTAATAAACCGATTTTAAAACGAAACTTGATAGGCCAACGACGCAAACCTCATTTTGCGCATGCGTGCACAATTCCAACCATACATTTTTGAATCGCGGACAGATTCATAGGTGGGTATCTAACATGAGTAGGTATCTAACTAATATCACTCTGCCTTGCGCTTGTGTAGAAAGGTAGGTAGCTAAGTGACAATTGAACGAGTGAAGTACCTATTCCCTTCACCGTATTCCGCTGACTTTTAGGGACGGTGAGGTGAACGCGCGAACGTTCCCCGCGGGAATTCTTTTTTAAACTTTGATTTTTACTTGATAGCTAAATGATCATTCGAACGAGTGAAGTGTTCCCTTCACTGTATTCCGCTGACTTTAAGGCAAGTGAGGTGAACACGCGAACGTTCCCCGCGGGAATTCTTTTTTTAAACTTTGATTTTTACTTGATAGCTAAATGATCATTCGAACGAGTGAAGTGTTCCCTTCACTGTATTCCGCTGACTTTAAGGCAAGTGAGGTGAACACGCGAACTATCCCTTCACCCACCGATGACAGCGCGGGCATTTCTAAAATAATTGAAAGTATTGAAGTATTTCATATTCAAAGCTTTCAGATAATTTACGTAGTACCTAAATGTTATTTTATATTTTGATTAGTCATTTTTGCGCCTGACTTCATTTTTTTTTCCAAAAGTAGGTAATCAATAAATTGAGGGGTACCTAATGTGCTTAAACAAAATAAATAAGATTATAAAACTCGGTTCAGTGGAATAATTAAACTCGTCGGCCGCCTTTTTATGAAATCAGGCTTTATTATTAATCATTTTAACCTATGTGTATCAGTAAGCCATATTAAAAGCAGCTTCTAGATTTGTGTCGTCGCTAAGTTTGCATGCTGTAGCACACTGATACCAAGTTTGTCTTTAGATCCGTGTGTGTAGGCACACCTATCACAATATTCAAAATATCCTTATTACTCTATGGTTTGTTCACGCACCGGATGTAGTGTCTAATAGTTTGGGTGATCACAGGTACAGATGCCAGCACATCAAACTGCCCGAAACCGTAAATTTTTCCCAATCAATCTTGAACCTAATCACTTTAGCGCTAAGGTTGAAAATGTATTAAAGAAATTTGACAGTCTGTCGTAACTTGATTCGCTGGCGTCGTCTGTACATAGAACTGTCACTGGTCACGCGTTTTGATGGTCTGCCATGGGCCATACATGGCGAGTGTTCCGAAATATAACCTAGTATACTGACTAGTGCTCATGTCGACATGAATCCAATTCCGACGCCGCCATACTGTCAATTCGTTCCGAAATATACTGGCCAGTACGTTGACGTCATAACTTGACGCTATATTGAGAAAAGCGTTTGTGATGGTTTACAACAATCATTATCGCTAATATTATAAATAATACAGTAAAAAACCTCAAAGTCCACACACACGTCCGTTTGATATACTACTATTAATACGTCTCAACAGTAAAATATGTTGGCACACCAGTACCTACAATATGGCGAAGGATTCATGACATCATGAGCACTAGCCAGCATCCTATGTTATATTTCGGTACACTCGCCATGTATGGCCATGCCATGTCCATCAATTCGGGTGAACACTGACAGTTAAATGTACAGACGCCAGCAGATCAATGTACAACAAAATGTCAAATATCTTCAATAAATTTTCAACCTTATTCCTGAAGCAATTAGGTTCAAGGTTGATTGAGAAAATTTTACAGTTTCGGGCAGTTTGATGTGCTGGCTGGCGTCTGTACCTGCGATCACCCAAACTCATAGATACTACATCCGGTACGTGAACAAACTATAGAGTAATAAGGTATTGAGGAATTGAGGATATTTTGAATAATGTGGTTGGTGTAAACGTACGGATCTAAAGACAAACTTGTTATTGTATCTATCAGTGTGCTACATCATGCAAACTTAGCAAAGATACAAATCTAGCTGATACACATACCTATGTTTAAGTGATTAATAAAAAAGCCCGATTTCATAAAACTGCGGCCGAAGTGTGAGCCATGTGTGACCATAAAAACAAGTGAACGCTCTGACAGCCACACTTCAATCAAAACAAACCGTGAGAGTTGTAAAATAATTTACAATAAGACTGAAAATTAATATTTTGTAGGAAGCAGGGTATAAACGGGTCTTCGTTAAATTTGTGGCGTTGTAACGAAGGTTTATTTACTTCGTAATATGCAAGTTGAAGTGAAAACCAGCTTCCAGATTTTACCACTAACAAAAAGTTCTCATTCCGATCTGGCTGAACTGATGACAAATAGCATTGACGATTAAAAGAAAACCGACTCAAATTAGACGACGACACTTTATTGTGGTGAAGAAAAAACATTAATCGTCCGCACGTGCTTATTGAAGACAAAATTTATAATTTAGTGCAGTTGGCTAAATTTATGAACTCCTAAGAAATTGTTTAGAATGTGAAAAAGCTGCAAAACCGTTGTTTGTGCAATATAATTTGCCTATCCTTAATTTTGATTGCTTGCTAGCAGGTAATGTTTGTGTTTTTATGCAAGTGTACCGTGAATGTACATACCTATTTGAAATAAAGAATTTTCACTATCTATTACTTCAATAAATTATGATTTACTATTTCCCATTTTCACCTTCATGTTAGCTAAGAAGGCCTCCATTACAACTTAATTAAATTGGCACAGTCTAATCTTTAGAATAAGAACATTAATTTGACTCACTGACTAGTTTCTTTCTATTCTAGCAACTTTTTTACACTAATCAGCCACTTATTAATAATTTATTGTGACAGTAGGTCATTGAGTGTGGTAATTCCTAGCAAGACCATGAAAGCATTCATTAAAACTTTAGATGGTAATAAAATCCTTTTAATTTGTACTATTATATACCAATAATTAGAAATTTTATACTTCTCAAAATTATCGAACAAGCACAGCAAGGACTCAATTACCAATAAACCAATAACTGCCAATGTAATTTACCAGTAACAAGTACAAATTTTTTAGACAATCTCCGTTTCATCAACTTGGCATGGTCGTGCGGGGAAGGAATCTTTCCACCACACAAGTTGTGGTATATAATAGTACAAATTAAAAGGATTTTATTATTATCTAAAGTTATAATGAATGCTTCATGGTTGTGCAACACAATCTTAGTCGCTAATTAGTTTTGCATAGCTGCACAAAATTAAAACCTTATAATGTACATACCTACATATTTAGGCCCATAGTCACTAATCTAGTTATCAACTTTATTCAGATCTATACAATATTGCCTAAGTTTTGAGCTTGGTGGGGTCAGAAATAAATCAATATCAGGCAAAATTACAATTTTAATAATTTTTGTGCAAATAAAAAAATAGTAATACATCTTTTAGATTGAGCCTTCTGCCTCTGCCAGGTTTCACATTCTGAAATTTCTGCTATGGTGCCAATAGCAAAATTAGCTAACATATTGTCTGGATAGAAGCCGGCTGCCTCTAGCTGAAAACAATGCATAAACATTAATCATTATTATTCAAATCTATTTCTCAAAAACCTTGGAACTGCTTCGTTTATCATTGAAATACCTCAATTTAATGCAGTTCTTAGTTTTTATTAATACAGCAAAGACACACACACACAGCATGTTACCAGTGTCTGATCCAAATCCATCCATCACATGGAACAATATTACTTATTCCAAGGTTGGAATTATAACTTTTTTTAGGAGTTCAATGCATGATCTACATGGTTTTATGTAAGTGTTCCTATTCATTAAGTTCATATTTAAGCAATAACTACTCACCTAATTGCAGTATCCATTCCACTTGGAATTATGGGATAAAAAACAACTAACATTAAAATAACTAACATTCAGAACTTGTAGTTTTAAATTGTAAGCTTTCAATTGTTTTGTTTGTATTGAACCGACATTTTGAAACTTTTTCGAATTATCGAATCAGCAGCGATGAGCAGATTTTTTTAAAGTATTGCTGTCTTGGCTATTAAGGCCTTTAAGCAAATCAATATTTTTTCTTCTTTTTTTTCTACAGGTAAAAATATATACTTACTGGAAAAAGATTAATGAATGGTAAATATTAATTTTATATTAATTATAATGCATAGTATGATATCATAAAATAAAGATTAAAAACATACAAAAAGCGGAATCCGATTTATAGAACTTTAAATTTTCAAACAGTTGAAGAGATACCTCTCAGAACTTCGTAAAACTTTATGTTTTATGTAAAAAGAATAATTTTTGTTGCTTAGTTTGTTTTACTTATTCATAAACGAATACCTACTGTGTTTTGATGTTTATGAGGAGCACGTAGCTACATAAATCAGCTGCACTGGTCGATTTTCCGGGATAAGGAATGATTACATGCTTAACATCCGTGTGGTACATCCTTAACATCCGTGTAAAACATGCTAAAATTTTACCATAATAATGAAAACTACCAAAATATTATATCGTGACCAGACAGCATCAATAAAACGTAGGTAACTAAATAATGCACAACTTCATCATCTGCCTAGCATTTTTCTAACCATATTGGCTCCTAGTCAAACCGGATTCAGCTGAAAACCAGTTTTTTCCTGGAGCAGCTGCCTACCAGACCTCCATAACACATTTTATGATATCATACTATGCATTATAATTAATATAAAATTAATATTTACCATTCATTAATCTTTTTCCAGTAAGTATATATTTTTACCTGTAGAAAAAAAAGAAGAAAAAATATTGATTTGCTTAAAGGCCTTAATAGCCAAGACAGCAATACTTTAAAAAAATCTGCTCATCGCTGCTGATTCGATAATTCGAAAAAGTTTCAAAATGTCGGTTCAATACAAACAAAACAATTGAAAGCTTACAATTTAAAACTACAAGTTCTGAATGTTAGTTATTTTAAGTGATAATTTTATTATTAAATGTGAAATGATGGCAAATAACCGAGTCGGGCCGACAGTAATTGCCAAGATGTCATAGTGCTAAAAGTTGTTTATGTTGTAGAAGGCAAAATACTCGAATGGAATCATTGTGACTACGCATACGCTTATATTAGAGACCGATGATATGATGATACAGAGACGATGACCTGTTCAGACGATGAGCTGTTGAAAACCATTAAGCAAATTCACTTTGATTAAAATTTGATCCCATAATTCCAAGTGGAATGGATACTGCAATTAGGTGAGTAGTTATTGCTTAAATATGAACTTAATGAATAGGAACACTTACATAAAACCATGTAGATCATGCATTGAACTCCTAAAAAAAGTTATAATTCCAACCTTGGAATAAGTAATATTGTTCCATGTGATGGATGGATTTGGATCAGACACTGGTAACATGCTGTGTGTGTGTGTCTTTGCTGTATTAATAAAAACTAAGAACTGCATTAAATTGAGGTATTTCAATGATAAACGAAGCAGTTCCAAGGTTTTTGAGAAATAGATTTGAATAATAATGATTAATGTTTATGCATTGTTTTCAGCTAGAGGCAGCCGGCTTCTATCCAGACAATATGTTAGCTAATTTTGCTATTGGCACCATAGCAGAAATTTCAGAATGTGAAACCTGGCAGAGGCAGAAGGCTCAATCTAAAAGATGTATTACTATTTTTTTATTTGCACAAAAATTATTAAAATTGTAATTTTGCCTGATATTGATTTATTTCTGACCCCACCAAGCTCAAAACTTAGGCAATATTGTATAGATCTGAATAAAGTTGATAACTAGATTAGTGACTATGGGCCTAAATATGTAGGTATGTACATTATAAGGTTTTAATTTTGTGCAGCTATGCAAAACTAATTAGCGACTAAGATTGTGTTGCACAACCATGAAGCATTCATTATAACTTTAGATAATAATAAAATCCTTTTAATTTGTACTATTATATACCACAACTTGTGTGGTGGAAAGATTCCTTCCCCGCACGACCATGCCAAGTTGATGAAACGGAGATTGTCTAAAAAATTTGTACTTGTTACTGGTAAATTACATTGGCAGTTATTGGTTTATTGGTAATTGAGTCCTTGCTGTGCTTGTTCGATAATTTTGAGAAGTATAAAATTTCTAATTATTGGTATATAATAGTACAAATTAAAAGGATTTTATTACCATCTAAAGTTTTAATGAATGCTTTCATGGTCTTGCTAGGAATTACCACACTCAATGACCTACTGTCACAATAAATTATTAATAAGTGGCTGATTAGTGTAAAAAAGTTGCTAGAATAGAAAGAAACTAGTCAGTGAGTCAAATTAATGTTCTTATTCTAAAGATTAGACTGTGCCAATTTAATTAAGTTGTAATGGAGGCCTTCTTAGCTAACATGAAGGTGAAAATGGGAAATAGTAAATCATAATTTATTGAAGTAATAGATAGTGAAAATTCTTTATTTCAAATAGGTATGTACATTCACGGTACACTTGCATAAAAACACAAACATTACCTGCTAGCAAGCAATCAAAATTAAGGATAGGCAAATTATATTGCACAAACAACGGTTTTGCAGCTTTTTCACATTCTAAACAATTTCTTAGGAGTTCATAAATTTAGCCAACTGCACTAAATTATAAATTTTGTCTTCAATAAGCACGTGCGGACGATTAATGTTTTTTCTTCACCACAATAAAGTGTCGTCGTCTAATTTGAGTCGGTTTTCTTTTAATCGTCAATGCTATTTGTCATCAGTTCAGCCAGATCGGAATGAGAACTTTTTGTTAGTGGTAAAATCTGGAAGCTGGTTTTCACTTCAACTTGCATATTACGAAGTAAATAAACCTTCGTTACAACGCCACAAATTTAACGAAGACCCGTTTATACCCTGCTTCCTACAAAATATTAATTTTCAGTCTTATTGTAAATTATTTTACAACTCTCACGGTTTGTTTTGATTGAAGTGTGGCTGTCAGAGCGTTCACTTGTTTTTATGGTCACACATGGCTCACACTTCGGCCGCAGTTTTATGAAATCGGGCTTTTTTATTAATCACTTAAACATAGGTATGTGTATCAGCTAGATTTGTATCTTTGCTAAGTTTGCATGATGTAGCACACTGATAGATACAATAACAAGTTTGTCTTTAGATCCGTACGTTTACACCAACCACATTATTCAAAATATCCTCAATTCCTCAATACCTTATTACTCTATAGTTTGTTCACGTACCGGATGTAGTATCTATGAGTTTGGGTGATCGCAGGTACAGACGCCAGCCAGCACATCAAACTGCCCGAAACTGTAAAATTTTCTCAATCAACCTTGAACCTAATTGCTTCAGGAATAAGGTTGAAAATTTATTGAAGATATTTGACATTTTGTTGTACATTGATCTGCTGGCGTCTGTACATTTAACTGTCAGTGTTCACCCGAATTGATGGACATGGCATGGCCATACATGGCGAGTGTACCGAAATATAACATAGGATGCTGGCTAGTGCTCATGATGTCATGAATCCTTCGCCATATTGTAGGTACTGGTGTGCCAACATATTTTACTGTTGAGACGTATTAATAGTAGTATATCAAACGGACGTGTGTGTGGACTTTGAGGTTTTTTACTGTATTATTTATAATATTAGCGATAATGATTGTTGTAAACCATCACAAACGCTTTTCTCAATATAGCGTCAAGTTATGACGTCAACGTACTGGCCAGTATATTTCGGAACGAATTGACAGTATGGCGGCGTCGGAATTGGATTCATGTCGACATGAGCACTAGTCAGTATACTAGGTTATATTTCGGAACACTCGCCATGTATGGCCCATGGCAGACCATCAAAACGCGTGACCAGTGACAGTTCTATGTACAGACGACGCCAGCGAATCAAGTTACGACAGACTGTCAAATTTCTTTAATACATTTTCAACCTTAGCGCTAAAGTGATTAGGTTCAAGATTGATTGGGAAAAATTTACGGTTTCGGGCAGTTTGATGTGCTGGCATCTGTACCTGTGATCACCCAAACTATTAGACACTACATCCGGTGCGTGAACAAACCATAGAGTAATAAGGATATTTTGAATATTGTGATAGGTGTGCCTACACACACGGATCTAAAGACAAACTTGGTATCAGTGTGCTACAGCATGCAAACTTAGCGACGACACAAATCTAGAAGCTGCTTTTAATATGGCTTACTGATACACATAGGTTAAAATGATTAATAATAAAGCCTGATTTCATAAAAAGGCGGCCGACGAGTTTAATTATTCCACTGAACCGAGTTTTATAATCTTATTTATTTTGTTTAAGCACATTAGGTACCCCTCAATTTATTGATTACCTACTTTTGGAAAAAAAAATGAAGTCAGGCGCAAAAATGACTAATCAAAATATAAAATAACATTTAGGTACTACGTAAATTATCTGAAAGCTTTGAATATGAAATACTTCAATACTTTCAATTATTTTAGAAATGCCCGCGCTGTCATCGGTGGGTGAAGGGATAGTTCGCGTGTTCACCTCACTTGCCTTAAAGTCAGCGGAATACAGTGAAGGGAACACTTCACTCGTTCGAATGATCATTTAGCTATCAAGTAAAAATCAAAGTTTAAAAAAAGAATTCCCGCGGGGAACGTTCGCGTGTTCACCTCACTTGCCTTAAAGTCAGCGGAATACAGTGAAGGGAACACTTCACTCGTTCGAATGATCATTTAGCTATCAAGTAAAAATCAAAGTTTAAAAAAGAATTCCCGCGGGGAACGTTCGCGCGTTCACCTCACCGTCCCTAAAAGTCAGCGGAATACGGTGAAGGGAATAGGTACTTCACTCGTTCAATTGCCACTTAGCTACCTACCTTTCTACACAAGCGCAAGGCAGAGTGATATTAGTTAGATACCTACTCATGTTAGATACCAACCTATGAATCTATCCGTGATTCAAAAATGTATGGTAGGCATCGTTTTTTTTTTCATGCAGTCTTTTAGTTAAATATAAAAATGTATTAACAGTAGCATTCAAATTTGGTAAACTCGATTATCGATATATTTCTTTAACATATTATCAATCACTAGTATTTTTGACAGCTAACTTCATGACACGCTCACTCCACCCAAGCCTTCACTTCGACATGTTTACAGAATCGACCGGCTGTAGTGTGTCTAGTGGATAACGTACACTATTTGTGTACCGTAGGGTATATAACCAAATATCTATTTATCATCTAGCCAGCAGCGACACGTATAGACAGGTGACTATTATTGAAAACTAATGGGGCTAATAGAGCTTGTCCCAAAAAGTAAGCAATCTCTAGTGTCCACCCTGCTGTGATCTTGGCCAACTGTCAAGAGTTCTGTTGGTTATCGTATAATATCTATACTTTAATATTATAAAGCTGTAGAGTTTCTTTGTTTTGTTGAATCCGTTAATCTCAGGAATTGCTGGTTCGAATTGAAAAATTCTTTTAGTTTTGCTATCTAAACCTTACTCGATAAATGGACTATCCTTTATCGAGGAAGGTTACCTATAGATGGGCTATACATAGCAGAGCATCAATGAAAATTGTTGTAAAAACGTTGATTTTTTTCTTCTTACTCTGGTGACGCACATGAAGTTTCGTGGGTCAGTTAGTCTTATCTATAGGTTGTATATTTTTAGATAAATTGAGAAAAATGTGTTATTGTACACAAGTTTCATGAAGCTCAGATTTAATTTTTCACCATCCTTGCGAAGAAATTATAAAAATAAGTTGAATATTGTGTAACTAATTTTATGAAAAATTACCATTTCAGCCAATTGCCGTCCACTGCTGAACGTAAGCATCCTGCAAAGAGCGCCACCCATCCCGGACTTGAACAGTCCGCATCCGTCCGCTGCCAGCCACCTTCTTTAAATCATCGATCCATCGTCCCGCAGGGCGTCTCACACTACCTTTGCTCATACGCGATCTCCACTCTAACACATGTCTGCACATGACTTTAGTTCTCTGGCGAAAGACTTCGTTGTGATTTCTCATCAACTGCCTAGCCTTTTCCCAACTATATTGGGGTCGGCTTCCAGTCAAACCGGATTCAGCTGAATACCAGTATTTTACGTGGAGCGGCTGCTTACCAGACCTCCACAACCCATTACCTGGGTAACACGGTACTTCAAGGCAAGACTGGAGTCAGATTTACTGGCTTCTGACTATCCGTAACAACTGCCAAAGATCTACAAATGACAGCCGGGACCAACGGCTTAACGTGCTTTCCGAGGCATGGAGGAAACTCGGTATGTTAAGATGGTCACCCATCTTAACCTTGAAGATCGACCCGTGCGGCTGTTATTATTTAGCCACGAGCTCCTCCCACGTTGTGATTTCTATCCACCCTAGATACCCCAAGCATTGCTCTCTTCATTGCACGCTGAGCAACCTTTTTTTGCCAGGCTCATGGTGAGTGTCCGCGTTTCGGCTCCGTACGTCATTACGGGTAGGACGCACTGGTTATAGACCTTGGTCTTAAGGGATTGTGGGATCGACGATTCTAAGATATCACGCAGCTTCCCGAATGCCGCCCAGCCCAAGCGTATTCTTCTGGTCGCCTCCTTCTCAAAGTTGTGCCGCCAAAGTTGTATAATTTGGCCTAGATGTTGTAGAAGTATGTATTCTTGCACTACCTCGCGGGTAGCGCCATTTACGACTACAGGTCTTAGGGTGACATGACCATTGTGCATGACTTTGGTTTTGTCCAGATTCATCCCGAGACCTAACTGCTTTGAAGAATCGCTTAGGCTGTTCAGCATCACCTCCAACTCCTGCAGAAATTCCACCATGATGAAAACGTCATCCGCAAATCGGAGGTGCAAGATATACTGACTGTTGATATTTATGCCCCGTCCTTTCCAATCAAGCGTCTGGAAAACGTCCTCGAACATGTTCGTAAACAGTTTCGGAGAGATGACGTCTCCCGGTCTTACACCTCCGGATTGGTTTTGTGCTCTGTTCTTGTACTTGGACGGTCATTGTTGCAGCCTAATCCAGACATCACCTCTACGTAGCGGCAGTCGATAAGACATCTCTGCATGGACTCCAGGACATCCCTGGCCTCGACTGTATCGAAGACTTTCTCGTAGTTCACATACGCTAGGCACAGAAGCTGAGTACTCGTATATTCCTCGGTCTTTTCGATTATTTGCCTGTGTGTGTGTATGTGGTCCACCGTGATGTAGCCTTTTCGAAACCCGGCCTGTTCCGGGTGGAAGTCATAGAACTTTTGGGCGAGACGATTCGAGATAACCCTCGAAAACAGCTTGTAGACATGGTTCAGGAGTAAATTGGGGCGGTAATTCTTGAGGAGCGTATTATCGCCTTTCTAAAAAAATGACAGTTTTCCTTTAGTTTGATAAATGTTACTACTTCCCAGGATTGATCCATATTAGCTACAATTTCGGATGGTGAAATAATACAGTGTTACTTTTGTCAAAATCAACCGGTTCGATTCCTGGGTAGGAATGACGATTTTTCAAACATCAAATGATACAGTTTTAGTGTTTTGTTTTACTAGTGGTGGGTTTGCTCTTGACTCCGGTCTATGTCAGAGATGACATAGACAAAGTCTTAGTTTTCATCGAAATCGGGTTCGAGACTCCTTTCAGTGTTTTTCGATATCCCTCCGGAGGTTGAATTTTTAAGCTGTATACAAAGATGTGAACGTGATTAACGATGAAATTATCAACGTTTTCGCGAAAACGAAACGTGAGCTTAAATTTGTAATTTAAGTAAGCACCTAAATAATATGATTCAATGTATAAAAGCTTACCGCTAAATACATGTCACTGCTGGCTAGATGATAAATAGATATTTGGTTATGTAGGGTACACAAATAGTGTACGTTTTCCATTAGACACAGTACACAAGCGCGACGCGGCTTCGGACCCAGTTTAAGGCTTGTATATATGCCAATGACCTTGTACATACAAACGGTGCTAACTACACCTCTACGCGCCACTTCGCTACCCTTGTTTTTAATTTTTAATAATAATACATATTTGTAAAAAGTAACTAAGTATATCAAATTTTTTCGTTTGTATTGCAATGCAATAGATATTTTTTTTTAGTTTTTTGTTAAAAAATGAAGGAGTAAAATGGTTTAATCCCGCAAATCTCCATGTAAAAGGGAGCATTCTCCGATCAGGCGGTTGTTTTATATGGTGGGGCAACTGCCCGATAGTTGGTATTCGGGCTGTTATGCACAGAAAACTTGGATACAGCGGTGCAGGATTTCGATTAGTAGTTCGTTGTTGGCGGGATAGATATCACTGCGTTACTTTTAGTTGCGGTGTAGATATCGCTACGTAGTTGTTAAATCGCAGTAGATGAAAACTTAACATTATTTAATTACTTTATTTGAAAGCTTATAAGATATATTATCTGCCTTACCCTGTCTCAAGATCTACTTTCGATCTGACCACCTCGGGTCTAGAATTTAACAAAAAGCTTAATTCTCACAAGTTGTGTATGGGTTAGTAACAATTTATTTACCTAATTTTATTGATAAATTTGAAATTGTGTCTAACCCTTTTGTCAGATGACACTTATATATGCAACCAATATAATAATAATAATATGTTTAATTCGGACCAAAATCCATATTGTGTTAGTAAAACATACAAAAATAACTTATTGTCTAGTGTTAGTAAAAATTAACCTTTTGGGTGTATGGGGTCCGTTGCCATCTTAAAGACCCAAGCCAACCTCACCTGCTAGCGGTGCACCCTGCTGTCCAACGGACGAGGCTCTGGCGAACCTGGTTTCCCTCTTGTAGGGTTGTGGGGGTCAGACGGCTGGTCGCCCCACGTAAAACCAACCTCAGTCATATATGAATGGAGAGAAAGAAGTTAGGTAAGGGTACTCGGTCTAGGGCGTCGCCGCATAACGACGCGCAGGCACATCGCCCTAAACCTGCGATAAGTGGGCTAGGGCTACCGTGTCAAGTACGGGCACGGCTAAAGAGGATAGTACCCAAGAAGAAGTTCCGCTTTGCCACCTGGAACATTGGCTCCCTAACCGGACGTTGCCAAGAACTCGCAGACGTACTTGCGAAGCGTCGGGTCCAGTGCGCCTTCCTTCAGGAGACGCGCTGGAAGGGAAATAAGTCACGTGACATCGGGCAGGGGTACCGGCTAGTGTACACCGGATCACCAACGGGTAGGAGCGGAGTGGCCGTGGTGCTGTCTAAGGACCTTCAGGATGGACTCCTTGAAGTAGACCGATGCAGCGACCGGTTGATGCGAGTTAGGGTGCTGTTCGAAGGGTCGGTAACGAACCTAATCAGCGCCTATGCTCCTCAGACTGGTTGCTGTGAGTCTGAAAAGGAGGCCTTCTGGGATGAGTTCGAGGACGTATTACGCGCTATCCCGAATTCCGAAGGTGTTTTGGTTGGGGGGGATCTCAACGGTCACGTAGGTCAGTTTGCTGGAGAGTATGGACGTGTTCACGGTGGTTTTGGTTATGGCCAGCTAAACGCAGAGGGAGTCAATATACTTAGCACCTGCGCTGTGTCTGACCTAGCCATCGCGAACACATTCTTTCAGAAGAAGCCCCAGCATCTTATTACGTACCGTGGTGGTGCCTACTCAACCCAAATAGATTACCTGCTGGTGCGACGGTGCCACATTGGCAAGGTTACCAACTGCAAAGTCATCCCAGGCGAAAGCCTAACGGCTCAACACCGCCTCCTTGTCCTGGACTTTGCGGTTGTACCGAAGAAGAGAGTGAACGAGAAACGCAAACCCCGCACTAAGTGGTGGTTGCTTGATGGTCCTAGGCAGTCGGACTTCATCGCGGAGGTCGAGCATCTTAAGATCAGTGCTCCGCATGAGTCCACTCAAGAGATCTGGAGTAGGATCCATTCAGCAATCACCGGTGCGGGTAAGCGCGTCCTTGGCACTTCTCGTGGTGGCCGCACCATAGGAAAGGAGACGTGGTGGTGGGATGACGGGGTGCAGGAGGCGACTCGGAAGAAGAAGGTTTTGTTTAAACAGTGGCAAGGGTCCAACTCTCCGGATGACAGGGAGGCATATGGAGCGGCTAAGCGCGCTTGCAAAAAAGCTGTAGCCAGAGCCCGCAGCAAAAGTCTGGCGCCCTTATACGACAAGCTGGAAACTGCGGAGGGGCAAAAGCTTATCTTTAAGCTGGCGCGTGGCCGGGAGAAAGCTACACGGGACATTAGCAAATGTCTTTGTGTAAGGGACGCCCAGGGTAAGCTGCTCTACGATGCCCCCTCTGTTAAGGAGAGATGGTGTACATACTTCGCGGAGCTGTCTAACAAACAGCATCCCCATAACCTTCCTCCGGAACCGCCTCCTAACCTTGGGCTTATTTCCCCTATTTCCCCCGACGAAACCCGCATTGCTCTTCGCCACATGAAGAACCGGAAAGCGGTCGGGCCTGACAATGTGCCAATTGAAGTGTGGAAGGCGATGGGCCCTCATGGTGTGGACCTTCTGACGGATCTTTTTAACCGCATCCTGATCACCAAGGAAATGCCGAACCAGTGGCGATTTAGCCTGATTATCCCTGTTTACAAAGGCAAAGGTAGCGTACAGGATTGTGGTAGCTACCGCGGTATCAAGATCATGTGCCACACCATGAAGCTCTTCGAGCGCATCATTGACACACGGCTCCGTAGCGAGTGTACTGTCTCTGAGTGTCAATATGGCTTCCGGGCGGGTAACAGCACCATGGACGCAGTGTTCGCCTTACGGAATCTGGCTGAGGCTTACAGAGAGAGAAGGAGAGCTTTGCATATGGCCTTTTTAGACCTGCAGAAGGCCTTCGACTGTATACCTCGGCAGTCCATCTGGTGGGCACTGCGCTTCAAGGGCGTTCCCGAGGCCTATATTGACATTATCAGAGACATGTACCGCGATTCCGTGTCCTCTGTCCAGACCGCTGTTGGCGAATCGAATGGCTTCCCAATATCTGTTGGCGTTCACCAAGGCTCGGCTCTTAGCCCGTTCTTGTTTAACGTAGTGCTCGATGTAGTTACGGCAAACATCCAAGATCAGCCTCCATGGCTAATGATGTATGCCGATGACATCGCCCTCGTTAATCAGAACAAAGCCCATCTTGAGCGCAAAGTCAACATTTGGAAGGACACGCTTGAAAACGGTGGTCTGAGACTAAATGTGGCGAAGACTGAGTACATGTCCTGTGGCAGCACGGATACAAACACCATCCGAATAGGTTCGGACCTGATCAGAAAGTCCGATACGTTCAGGTACCTTGGATCCGTGCTGCACGAGTCTGGCATCGTGGACGACGATGTCCAAGCACGTATTGGCGCGGCTTGGGCGAAGTGGCGCGAGGTGACGGGCGTTGTATGCGACCGCAAGATGCCTCCGAAGCTCAAGGGGCAGATATATAAATGCATCATTCGGCCTGTCCTACTGTACGGGGGCGAGTGTTGGCCAGCACTAAGCAGACACACCCAGGAGCTTCGCGTCACGGAGATGAAGATGCTGAGGTGGATGAGTGGCGTAACGCGATCCGATCGCATGCGCAACTCATACATCCGAGGTAGTCTTGGTGTCCGTGACGTGGGGGAAAAACTGCAAGAGTGTCGTCTGCGATGGTATGGCCACATCATGCGCCGCCCTATGGAGTACGTTGGTCGGAGATGCATGAATATGGCTGTTCTTGGGGCTAGGCCCCGTGGTCGCCCTCGCAAGCGCTGGCTGGACGTCGTCAAGTCCGACATGAGAGCCAATGGCCTGACTGAGAAGGATGTTGAAGATCGGGCAAAGTGGAGGAAGCTAAGTAGGAAGGCGGACCCTGGCAATAGCCGGGATTAACGCCAGGTGGAAGAAGTAAAAATTAACCTCCGCCACGTGCTGTACAATCGAAGAGCCGAAGCTCTCGGCTACAGTTTTCAGGATGCTGTTTTGACTATCTCTCACTCTCCTCAGTAGCGACGCAGATTTTTTGCGTATAACTGCAAAGAAGCCGTCGGTACGGGCTTGCGCAAACATTTCTGACGCGCTACAGTAACGAGGTAGCCTCAACAACATCCTGAAAGCATTGTTATATTGGACGCGCAGGACATCCAGCGATCTCTTAGCATAATTGACCCATAGACTGCCCGTGTACAAACTTTGGCAATAAGCCTTGAAAAGTGTTACTTTTACTTGGTCTGTACACCGTGCAAATCTACGGGACAACATATTGCTACGGACCGCTAGAGCCCTGCGCTCCCTCTCAATGCCCACATCGTCCCTGAGGTCAGCGGCAAGACAGTGCCCTAGGTACTTAAAAGTAGTCACCCTATTAATTGGTGACCCATTCACCAGCAACTCCGGTCTTTCTCCACGGCGTTTGCCGCTGACCTCAAAGACCATGTATTCACATTTCTTAACATTATATTTTAATCCATGTGCGGCAGCGTAGGCCTCACACGTCTTAAGCATCTCTCTGATTGCTCCTGCCGACGGACCCAGCAGCACCATGTCATCAGCATAGCTGATGTTGTTAATTCTAACTCCATCAACACTGCATCCGGCACGCATGCTGCTGAGTGCGACTATCAGGTCATCCATGTACAGGTTAAAGAGCCTGGGAGACGTCAGGCCACCCTGACTCACCCCGCACTCCAACCTATACGGCTCAGAAACTGTATCATCCCATTTCACCTGATTGACTTGGTTACCATACCAAAACTGGAATAGCCCACATATTTCCGCGGGTATACCCCTGTCTCCCATCTTTCTCCAGAGCACATCGTATGAGACAAGATCGAATGCTTTGGAGAGATCAAGGAAACAGGCGTACACTGGCGTACTGCGATCTTTATAATATTGAACGGTATGCTTGAGACTTAAAATAGCACTTTCAGTTGATAGTCCGGGTCGAAACCCGAACTGTGCATCATGAAGATGTATGAACTTACTTAAGCAAGAATCAAGCATACCGTCCAAAACCTTGGCTATTATAGTCGCAAGAGAAATGGGACGATAGTTACCTCTGACCGAGATGTCACCTGTCCTGTTCTTCACAATATAATGAATTAAAAATAAAAATAAAAATGAGATATTTCATCTGGGATGTTATAATGTAATAATGTATTTATTTATTCAGACTACAAATGCGGTCCACTGTGATAGTATCAAAATTACTTACCCTATGGTAGTACTTAATAACTAAACAGACCACGTTCGATGGGCTAATGCTCACAAAAGCGGGCTATCTGCCCGGGCAGCTATCGAGTGCAGAATGATGTTAAGACTGTCACGCTCTGCGGAGTAACGAGGCAGATTTCTTGCGCCATACTGCGCATCGGAAAACATCGCCGACGCACTGCAGATGCTTGGCAGTCCCAACAGCACCCTGAACGCATTTTTGTATTGGATACAGATCATTGTAAGCGCTTTGGGTATATTTGAACAATAGGGCTATTTTAACTGCGTCTGCACAACGAGAGAACCTACGAGCCATCATGTTAACCCGGACTGACAACGCCCTGCACTCCCTCTCCAAATCTAAATCTTCTTTCAGGGTATCTGTCATATGTGATATTTTTTCTTATTTTATTATAACAAAGGCGAACCAGACGCATTAAAAAAAATACATAGGTCCGCTTCTAATCAATTTGCGCAGGACTTTGAGCAGTCTGAGCGAAAACCGTTTACATAAATGTTCAGATAAAACCGCTATAAAACCATAATTACATTAAAATGTCTATTTTTTTTTGGAAAATGCTTATGTTCATTAAATTTTATATTGAACAGTAACAAAAAAGATTGTGGTTACCGCTCAAAATATTGAGCATTTCGCGACGAAAAATTGTGTTTAGGGCGGCCCTCGCGACGTCTTTGTTTCAATGTTCTAGACCATTTTTATTTAATACCTTTTTTTTTAAGTCTTAGCTATACAGGGTACTATTTTTCGCTTGAAAATTATGGAGATCTCTGCGACTAAAAAACTGTCGTTTTTCGGTGCTCTGCGTCCCACACCCCTTATGTGTGAAGGAGATATATTAAATAAGGAAATATTATGACACATGTACTTTATAATACTCGTTACACGAAAATGCTACCTATTTGCAGCGGTCGAAATGATTTAGCTTTGCAGAAAAACGACGAACTCTCCCCTTGTCTCGAGAACGAAAGCCCTTTGAGCATAGCTTATCCCACGTCCAACTAAGTACGTATATAATACGGGTAGGTACCTACGCCTCATCCACAGATTCAGTCTTCTATTTCTCTTCGTGGAAGGATTAGTTATGAGAAGAAATATTTTAGAGACTACAACACGAGTCTATACCAGCAGAATTATGCTAGAGACAAACTGGTCTCACGTACGCAACGTATGCAACGCATTATGATATCTGGACTCTTGATTTTATATGAACAAGTATGCAATAGAAACACATTTATCGTATGCATCGCAACATACGATACGATACAAAGGCTTTGCATACGTACATAATATAAAAAGGTATATCCATTGTAAGTTTGTCTACCATATCTAGTTACCGTTAACAGACATATTGAGATCAGCCGCTCTACATAACGTTTGGAAGAAAATAGCTCACAATTGCAAATTTTTGTTGTTTGGTGTTTCAATATAGAAATTTTCATCGGAGAATTATCATAGCGAGTACAAAGGAACCCTTCCAGTGTGGAGTGCTTTTGTCAGCAGAGTGCCTAAACACGAACTTTGTTACGTAGGCATAAACGTACCATATGCGCGCCACATCGTGCCTATAATACGAGTACAATTCCTACCATTCCTATTTTCCCTTTCAGTTTTCCTTACACTAGCGTCTTTTTATTTCATTATATTGTTACGTTGTTTAGGAAATAAAAGATTGTTAGTAGAGGTAATGGCTGAGGAGCCATCAAAATAAACGCAATTTACCAATATGATGAAGATACTTTCTTGTTCAATGTGAGAAATAGTGACAATTTGAAGAAAAGCTGTGGATTTTCACATGTCTTCGTTCACGTTTAACAATTAGTAGGCCTCGTTCATAAAATCGGATGAAGCGACTAGCGACGTGATTTGCTTCAAGCGATACGCGGGCGCGACTTGATGCCATGACACGACACAACCCGTCAGAAGCGCCAGGACTTGACAAATCACGCTCGGATGTCGCATCTGCTCTGCCACAGTAGAATAATAATAATAATAAAAGTGTCACGGTTTGCATTGTTAGGAGGTTATTCTCTCTAGAGCTCTGAACGCCAGTAGCTTGGACCCTGTTCCCGATACCGGTGGGCTACTATTTTTTATATTTTTAAATGTTTTTTTTTAAGAAATATTTGAAAATGTAATAGATAGGTAAGAAAATGAATAAACTGAATAATAAGTTTATTCATTTTACAAAATCTGTGAAGTCCCTGACTCCTGTGCTAGGTGATAAACCTGTGTTACAGGAGCCAGTGCCTTCTCCCGAAAGGAGACACAATTAATTTTTATGCAACAAAATCCAGAAAAAATAAATAAAGCTAGAAAAATAATTTAAAACTAAAAAAAATATACAGGGTGGCCATGCAGAAGATTGACGTCCAAAAACAAAACTTAGGTCCCTCGTTGGGTATTTAATAAAATTGCTCGCCAAATCGCTCGTCACATGTTTCAATCGTGCCTAAAAGTGGTAATTCACTTGGCGTATTTATCAAAACCACATTTGTTTTCTCCGCAATCGCTGCCGCAAAATGCGTTTAGTGTCGGCCGTGGTCGAACGTTAATGCACATGATTAAAGGCCCAAATTAACCCGTTCCCACTTAGACGTATCGTCTGTTTAAACGGAAGACGGCGGTCAACAATCGGCAGATTCATTCACACTACATCCGATCCGGGCGTTTAGACGGTTCTTTGCAGTGGTAAAACGTCCGTCTGAAAATCCGGATCCGTTATTTTTTCAGATCCCTCTAAATGTGAACGGTGTCATATAACTTGTACTGTCATTGACATCTCCGTCTCTTTAGACGGACCGAGAAAAAGACAGTCCGTTTAAGTACGAACGGGTCCTAGCAGTGTTCAGAGGTTAGATTAAGTTTTATGATAATCCCTATTTCTTAGGCGGAATAGAGTAGGTAGGTACATGAGAGATAATGACGCTGCCTTTTTCTTAAGCTATCGTCAAGTCTTTATAGTTCAGATAAAATAATAGAGCATTAATGTAATACAGACAAGATAAAATGATATTTTATTTGTTTGGCTATGCCAAGAAACGTCCGTCCCTAGTTATAGGGACTCCCTCCGTACTATAACATAAGTGGGTCAATGTAATCAACGGCGGAAAGCTTTACCGCGTGCAGGAATTATTGTTTATTACAAGAAAGATTTATTATTTAGATTAGTTCCTACAGTTTGGTTATTGCGGAAATTAATGGTTTTGAATGTTCACGTTCACAGTCCACACATTGCATTTCCATAATTTGTAGCATGCGTTATTTTGTGCCTAGGAAGATCATCCAGCCATGCTACGAGTATAATAGATTTTATATGTAATGTTAAAGTAAATACATATATATGTACATTTTACTAACAATCAAACTATGTGACATAATGTTACATTATTGTACAGGAATGAAACAAGTACAGATATTTTTTGCCAATGAAATCATAAACATTACGTTGTTTGAATGGAATGAGCTACAGAACTACACATTATGGCTAAGTACATTCATGAACTTTGCTGAGGATGTTTGGTATTTATACCTAATTTAGCTGGAGCAGTGCATCCGATACAGTTAACATTACTTTAGATGTACCAATAAGTTTTCTCCAATAGCAACGATGTCTATATATAAAATATACAGGGTGGAAATTCGAAGCGGACCGTAGAAAATGCTGTAGGTTAATATTGATGCTACCATTATTTACTCAAAGTAGACATTGGTACTTATTTTAAAAGTAAAACAAAACATTCAAACGTTTCTAAAAATCCACAAAGGGCATAGAATTGATTTGATTTATTTAGGGTTCCGCCTTTGTAGTCCGTCCGTCAGTCCGTCTGTCTGTCAGCGGGATGTATCTCAAGAACCGTAATTGGTAGACAGTAGAAATATTCACAGATTGTGTATTTCTATTCCTGCTTTATCAACAAATAATAAACATTAAGGTTTATGGTACGGTACCCTTCGAGTGCGAGACCGTCTCGCACTTGGCCGGATTTTTTTACAAAGTTGCGGCGCACGACTTTATCTTCATATATCTCGGCAACGTGACACATTAGGGCACCATGTTGCTAACATGTTTTGGGTTCCGAACATCCGTAAGAAACGGAATCCTAATAGGATCACTCGGGTGTCTGTATGTCAGTTCATCTGTCACAGCCAGTTTTTCTGGATCTACTAGACCGATTCTATTGAAGTCCTAGCAGTACACAAATGGAGTTTTGTGGGGTCAAACTAGAAATATTCGAAAAAAGTTTTTAAAACTGTATTGTCTGACATATCAAATGAAAGGGCTGTGAGAATTTTAATAATATTTTTTTCAAAATTTAAAAATGAATTTTTTTGATGTTATTCAAGAAATTAGACGAAAAATTACCATTTCCACCCTTATCTCCGAAACTACTGATCATAAAAAAATTGAAATAAAAAAATGGAGATAGTAGATCTTTAAATGACAGAAAAACCTATAAAATTCTATACTGTTAAAAAAACATTTAAAAAATGAAATTCGTTCGGAACCCTTTGCACGCGAGTTCGACTCGCACTTGGCCAGTTTTTTTTTACCTACAGATTACAGGAAAACCTATAAGAATTCTATAGTTTTTAAATCATATGTTATTAAAATGAAATTGGTTCGGAACCCTTTGCACGCGAGTCCGGCTCGCACTTGGGCAGTGTTTTTTGTTTGTTTAAGTGTCCTCTACCCATTTCTGTATATTAAACCATGCGCTGCAGCTTTGCAAAATAAATCAAAATGGCGGGGCTATGCCAGCTCCTATAGAAAAAAAAATTGAAAGTGTCGTATAAACGTTTTCTCATTATAAAAGCATTACTTTTTGATGCTATAAAGATACAGGACGTGTTCATTTTTTGCATTTGAGTTTGTTCGATTGCCAGTTGTAGCAAGCAAATTTTGAAAAATGTTTGAATGCAGTTTTATTTCAGTACTTTTCACAAGCCGAATGTTTTCTTTGATAAAATATTGGCAACGTCGATATTAATCAGCGCCATTAGAGCCCGCATCAACTGTTCACCCTATATACCTATATTTTATAAACCAAGCGCGTGTATATATGATAAAGTTAGTTATTATTATGTACAGAGTGAAAGGTCTAAGTGGAAACTGTTGTGATACATTACGCAACAATCTAGGTGCCGGAAAGTAGTGAATATGTTTGAAATGTACCCAATCTCATCAAACCACATACACTACGTATGTACATACACCTAGTGAAGAAATGTTAATCTACTCGAAAGCGACAGGAAGAGCATCTCAACAGACGAACAGTTTTGTCTAATACGAAATACAGCTAGTTGTTGCTTGTCCACTTCTTACCATCAGAGTTTTTCTTGGAGAGCGAAGTGTCTGCGAGCGAGTCCTGGGAGTGCGCGGGAGGCGGCGGCGGCGCGCGCGCATGCCCCGCGGCCGGCGCGCCTGCGACCCACACACACGCTAGTCAGCACTGACCTCACTTAGCTACCTCGGCCAGCCGACCTGCGCCGCCTACCCCAAGCCGAAGATCACCGAACACATCCGAACTGTTACCATCATTCTCATGTAATATTATAAGTTCTCCGAGTTATTGATTGTAATTACTGCGTATCTACGGCATCAGCCCTCAGCCGTCAGCCCTCCCCTGTCATAAACATCGCGCCGCCTGCCTGCCCGCTAGCTGCGTGTTTTTCTAATGTAAATTTGGCATTTGGGCGATACTGTACGGTTTTATTCATAGTTTATGTATATGATATTGTTTATACATAATTGTCTATTATCACGTTTAAACTGGTTTGTGTGAAGGGCACGTTTCTTTTGGTTTACTATACAATTGACAATTATAACAATGATATTTATGAGATATCAATAATTAGCTAATATTTTTAGTTTGATTTGCATAAAGTTAATTCTATCCAGAAGAACCTTTAAGTTTCTCTATTTTTTATTTAATTAGATACCTGCTTTTGAGAACATATTAGTTTTGTTTTATTGTAGCTTTTCTTTTTTAAATATCAACTAATGCAAAATGGTTTTAAGTATTATCTTTTAAATGAAATTTCCTCAAAGTATAACTTATGCTAAGCAGGATTCGTCTTTCATCTTGTTTTATATTACAGACTTGTGGAAAACGTCTCGGTTGGGGGATCCTTTTAAAAGAACCGTCTTTGAAGAGGAGCCATGTCATTAGTACGGAACACCAGTATAACGATAGGTACATTATTTGACATAACATGTAGGTATCTTAACGGATGTAACACTATGTAAAACTTCATCCATATATTATTAGGGTTCGGAACCTCTATATGGAAAAACGGAACCCTTATAGGATTACTCGGTTGTCTGTCTATCCTGCTGTCACAGCCAATTTTCTCGAACCTACAGGACTGATTCAGTTGAAATTTGGTACACATTCAATTTTCTGTGGCCCAAAAAACGGACGTGGAACAAAAATAAAATAAACATGAAAATGGGGTCACTTTTAGGGGTAAATTAGAAAACAAAAAAAGTTTCCAACTGTAACGTGTGATATACTGTATAGTAAGGTTTTGGAATATTTTTTTCATATTTTTAAGAGAAAAGGTTTTAAAGTTATTTAAGAAATTAGATGACTATTCCCACCAATCCAATCCAATCTCCGAAACTACTGTCTAAAATTTTTGAAAAAAAAAAGTAGATAATTTTATTGTTTTTTGCCTGTATATTACAGGAAACCCTATAAGAAGTCTATGGTTTGAAATTGACATGTTACAAATAGTAGATTCGTTCCCTTTGCATGCGAATCCGACTTGCACTTGCCCGGTTTTTAGGTAAGTTTCTATTGAAATTTTATTATATTTTTCATATAAGTTAAAGTTGTATCAAAGAAACACCTTAATAATGAGGTCAATGCAGCGGTTGCCATTTAATGTCTCGGCCAAACTATTGATCCATTCTTCGTCTCTTTCTGACTAATGTGCAAACGTTTTATGATTGTAACTCGTTATACCATCATATTATAAAGCAATGGGCCAAATTACTAATAATTACTGGGACTTTGCGAAAGTACAGAACCCCGGCTTAGGAGCAGCTCGCTTCCTATAATCATAAGCTGCTTCCGTGTATTACCTGCACTAGTGTCTTGTACTAATTTGAATTATTGTGTAAGTACAAGTCGATGACTTTGCTCCCCCAGTAGGCAGTATAAAGGACTGTTATCTGTTCTGTCACATGAGCACCAACATTGACAAATAAATAAGTTCTTCAAACTCTTCTTTGTATAAGTTAAACAAACAAAACGTGCGGGAATGTGTAGAGGGAATGGAAATACAGAGACTGACGACTGTTTTTATGACAGTAAAAGTTGTTGACTTACACTAAAGGCGTTTCATGTTTTTGTAATCACCGAATGGCCACTAGGGGTTGGTTATCTAAGGTTTATTACGGATTAACTGCCCAAGTGACACAAACACGTTACAATCTTTAAGTTGTTGACACCGGGCTTGTCTTACCTACCTAGGTACCTACTAAGTGACCTTCGAATAAAACGTAAATGTCATTATTTTGCTTAAAAAGAAGGCAGAAAATAAAACTGTATCTACTGACAAAATGCCCAACTAGATGTTTCCATTTATTTGAAGCTTGAAACGGCGATAAGATAAAAGTTTTCTTGACAGAAATGGCTTTCGATCCCACTGTCTGGAAGTTTATCCACGTTTCGTTATTAATAGAATACGTTTGTCAATACCTTACCAAGATAACCTGAATTTAATCTACTAGAGAGTAGAGTATCTATTGATGCACGGTTGCCGATGAAAGGAGTTCCCAAACGACACACAATTTAAATGAGAAAGTTGAAAAGGCAAAACATAGAGAATTGTTTATTCTTAATCTGGTGGAAACGCTAACATAGATAAGGTATCTAGTAATTTTCAAACTCTAGCTAATTACTAAGTAATCTGACTGATTAAAGATCTACTTCAGTTTCTACGTTAATATAAGATTGTCGACTTCGTTGATGCGGTTAGTAATATCATCATTTACGAGTTTATACGTACCTACAGTACCTTCTCAATCTTCAAATTAAACTTAAATATTTCTTACACATTTATCCCCAAGACCAAAACATCTATTTAGGTATTTTAAGTGCCCAAAGGAACATACAGATTTAAAAAAAACCTAAAGAGAAATATTTCAAATCATACGAGTGAAGACAGGCGAATGTCGACACAAAGAAATCGCAATTTGCCTATACTTGATAATCTAACAGGAAAAGATATCCCACATTTTGCAACGCATTAAGAAAGTTTTTTATGATCATCACCCACATATTTAAAATATTGTGATGATTAAATAAATACCTATAAATATTTTACAGGATTCCTATGAACTATCTGGCATGCATAATAAAAAATGCAAAGCAGTGTAAATACTTCGTTATTATTTATTTAAGATACGTAACCGAACTTAAAAATTACAAGCTCTTAAGGAAGCCATTCCAGTAACATGAGGTCGCTTGTATAATCTGGAAATTCATTGTGTGAACCGCGATCTAAGATGCTAAATGAACGCAAGTCTTGCAGTCAGTAGAAATCAACGAAATTAACATTTCATGTTTTCATCTCTATAACTTTAGCAGTTAAATCAATACGCGGAAGCAATTGTTATTTAGAAGCCACTCCGTCCAATGTAGGTATATAAAGCTTCTGATTGCGATACGAGTACAAGTAAGTACTGTAAAGTTTTCGAAGCGATATTTTAATCTACGCGGGTGCATTTTGATTCCATAAAAAAAGTGAAAAATAATAGAAAGAAGTAGAAGGTAAGTAGGATGTCAGCAATCGTGTCTGGAGCTAGGAGACGTAGCCATATCGCCGGAAGGTTGGCATTAGTCCGGCCTGAAAGCTACGTCAACATGTTCGCTTTTGTGTATTCACATATTCTGGAAAGTATTTACTAATAAGAATCAACAAGAAACGCAGCGGAAGTTTATCGACTGTAATATTGTCATGCCATAGTGCCGTCTAAAATATTTATAACAGAACCTTTGAAGCAGCTTTTCCAACAATGTAGTAGACAACACGCACGGTCCCCTCCCGACGTATGATTATCTACGGAACAGGGCAATAAATGACATCACACTCCATTCCATTAAACTCTTCACATGTCACACACTGCACAACACTGCGCTAATTAAAACGGCTCGTCAAGCTATAGAGTGTTGATAGATATTTGTCCTCTTTGTTGTGTTAGTTATTGAAAAAAGTTGCGATTCGAGTGCACCATGTTAATGGCTTGTAGTATGTACAATGATGGATGTGGCGGCGAACATTTTATGTATTCAATTGATTTTCATTCCCAACTTGTCTCACATAGCGATCTACTCGCTTTATTTAATAGCCGATGAGTTTTCTTTTGTTTTTCGATTTCCCTCTTCTTTTGTTTTCTTTCGAGTTGTTTATTGTCTCATAGTTACCTACAGCCAATTGGATTCTTGTTGATAATTGTATAATCTTGTTTATGCCATCGGAACATTGTCTGCATTAATTGGTATCATTTATTGTTGTCACTAACTTATATTCTTATGATCGTCATCCATGCTGTATGTTGATTCTAATGAAAATGAGTGAGATTGTGCGGTGCCTAGTCAGGGTAATCCCGTGTTGTTCATTTATGGAGTGAAAAAAAGGTTTTGTTTATCGCGATCTTAATCATGTAGGTATGTTTAATGTACCTAGAGAATAGAATTATAGCAAAAGGTAATTTCAAAAACTTTGTAGAATTTGGAGTCATCGTCATTATTTAAAATGTAGGTAAGTATGTAAGTTTAATCATAACTTAAAATAAGAGAAGGAGTACAATAAATACGTCAGAAATAGTCTTACCAAGATTTTCAGCGCTAGCGTTGACGTCGTAGCGGTGCGCGGGTTTGGAGTGCGGCGCGGGCGAGTGCAGCGACGTACTCTTGTGGCGCCGGATGGTGGGCAGGCGCGACACAAACGACGCGTTGTTCTTGAACGACGCGCTCATCACGCGGCTGCCCAACACACACGAGCACACACGAATTGACACGAGCACACACGAGTTGACACGAGCGCACACGAGTCAGCGCGCTGCTCACTACACTCACCACGGTTTATGGCAAGTGGGAGTGCGCACTTCAATGACTGGATTTATTTTATGTTTTAGTCGACGAAATTCGGAAATACTGCTTTATTTTCACTGTTAACGTTGCTACTCTACGTAAGTACCGATGAAAACTTTTGATTGCCAGTTTATTATTGATAAGGAAAAGTTAAAGTAATTAAGTATCTTCGTGGAAACGTGTTTGAGTTGCTACTCGGGAGAAGTATTAAGGTTGAGCGGACAAATAGGTACCTGGCTTGTGGGCTGGGCAGTGGGATCTGGTGTATCTTCCAGGTCGCCACGCTCATGGAGTGCTCGTCGGCGGCGTAGCAGCGCCACAGCGCCTGGATGAGCGTGGCAGCCGGCTGGCGGCGCCGGATCATGTGCTTCTGACGCTGTTGCTGTTGAACTTTAAGCGCGAAACCAGAGCCCAGGATACCCTGTTCGAAACACACGCTTTTATTTATCACATCAATCGGCTAAGATACTTACACAGGAAATTGTAAAACATGCTAGTGACATTTTCGTTTTTCGTACAGAAGAGATCCAATAAGTAATGTATTGAGGAAAATTTTCTCTAGCTTTTGTTTATTTCTTTGCGTACAAAAAACCGGCCTAGCGCGAGTCGGACTCGCACACGAAGGTTTACGTACCATAAACTTTAGATCACACAATCTGTGAAAATATCAACTTTCTACCTATTACGGTACTTGAGAGACAGCCCGCTGACAGACAGACGGACGGACAGCGTAGGCTTTGTAATAGGGTTCCGTTGGATACCCTTTGGGTAAGGAACCCTATAAAAACCGTTGGAAGAACACTGTGATAAGGCAAGGCAGTTAATTGATTGTAAGGTTATGTTAGGGAGAGAGTAAGTGGTCTTACGGCGGGCAGTGCAAAGTAGGAGATACCCCGCAGCGTGCAGAAGAACCCGATGAACTTGCCCAGCCAGGTCTACGGTACCTCGTCATCGTACCCCACCGTGATTGTATGTATGTATATATGTAAGAGAGAGTATAGGTGGTCTCACGGCAGGCAGCGCGAAGAACGAAATGCCCAGCAGCCGCAGAAGGACGCGATGAACTTGCCCTGCCAGGTCTACGCTACCATGTCATCGTACCCCGCCGTGATTGTATGTATGTATATATGTAAGAGAGAGTATAGGTGGTCTCACGGCAGGCAGCGCGAAGAACGAGATGCCCAGCAGCGCGCAGAAGGACGCGATGAACTTGCCCTGCCAGGTCTGGGGCACCATGTCGCCGTACCCCACCGTGCACAGCGTGATCTAAGACAACACAACCTCTTAACACACAGTACTACATACACTTTAGATGAGTATAGAGTTATGTCGTAGAACAAAACTAAAGGCCAAAGAATAAACATAGCTGACATTCATATGTTTTATACTAAAACTATTAAACACCCGTTTTTATGTCTCAGTTAAAAGTTATCTGAGTATTGATTCCGTTGATTCTTAACAACTAGTGAGAATATGTTGACATTTCTCTGACAATCAGAGAAATGTTCAACGAAAATATATTATGACATAGCATTTTACGTCGAGGGTTTTGTTTTCATTATGACCCGAAAATGTTGAGAATAACTAAAAATGACGATTGTAGGAAAAACCGTGCTTGCACAGCATTACAATCGTGAACATTAAAAAAAGTATCTTAAAAAATATTGTTACCAGAATATGAAATGAAACAGGTTCCAACTTCCAAGGTTCCTTTTCAAAACATAATGTAATTTGGCAGTACCTTCCTTTGATGAAAATATTTATGAAACACTTACGACACCCCACCACAAAGCTTCGGCGAAATTTTTGAACTTTGTGTTTGCGACGTCTTTCTCAGCTAAGTACACCAAAAACGAGGCGAATATCAGCCCGAGGAACCCAATGTATAATGTAGTTATTAATTCCTGAAACAAAAATGTACGATTACACATTTTGGAAATAACTTCTACAGCTTACATCGTAACCGGAATCAATTACTTGTGGCGATTTTTAAATCATTTTGTTGCATTTTCAACGGGAGCACATTAAAGTTTAATTATTGTGGCATAATATGACGTAGCAGCGTGCCGTAGCGCTACGAACCCGTAGCATCGTATTTACGTAGCAATGCCTTTCGCTCGTAGACGTTCCTCGCAAAGGTCACGGGTCATAGATCCCATTCCGTTGGCAAACTTTAATAGATATAAATGTGCTGATGATTTTAATAACAACTCACTTGGATTTATTTAAGTCTAAAATTACATGTCCATTTAGCCAAAAGCATCCACTCCCAATAAAAGAGTCTTGAAGATAGACTCATATATTTTTTTTGCGATCTTATAAACTTTAATTTCGTGTAGCTTTTTGCCCCGTAGATATAGCTAGTATAACTACTGAGTGTTAAGTTCGAGTATCGTTGTTATTTGACAAATTCGCTTCCCAAGTTTGTAAATCTCCTCCAGGCCTAAAGGTCATCAATGTTTCAGGATTAAGCTTCTAAAGTCCGCCGAGAGCAGCTATCTATTGTACATTTTCGAGGATCCGGGGTTGTGAAAACATTTTCTTTAATATTACATGCAGTATAAAATCTTAGTTGAACTTTCTACCACCATTACCTGCATAGTGTACGAGTATTCTGATTAGATTCCTAGATCGCGCGCACTACTGACTAGCTAGTGAGAGGACGTTTTGGCAGAAACGTACACATACACAGAATATTTATCACTTGTTCGGCAAAGGAAACATTACGAGAAAGCACGTCTTAGAAGAAATTCTGGAGCACGTAAAATATGTACCCGAGGAATGTGCCATTGTGCCGCCGATGTAGGGGCGATACGAAAGTGAGGAATTCTAAATACCGAGCATATCGACCTATCGTCTGCTATTCGATCGTTTCATATAATTGATGTCATATTTACTATACTTATTACTGTATTCTATTTTATTTTGTTGAGCTCTATGCTTATACTACTTCGTTGAATAAACTCAGACGCATACTTTTCAAAACAAGCACAAAGTGCTGTTCGTGACAAGATATTAGTCACAATAGACCGAGTAAAAATGTTCACCAACTTAGTCAATCTTAAATAACAAAAGCATTCATTAATCTGACATAACTGTTATAAATTTTCAACGCAGCTAAGTACGCTGACTGGGCAAGTTTGTGTTGGAATATTCTCGGTCGCTATATTTTTCGCAAAAGTAATAAAATAATGTAGACCGAATATTTCATAGAGATGTAGGTAGTTAATTTTATGATGAAAAAAATTTAAAATAAAGCTTAGTTTTTGAATCCAGTTTTTGGGTGTAATGGCGCACACCTCTCCACCAATAAAATTTTAAACGCGAAATTTTTGCGGCTTAAATGTCTTAAAGATATATTAGGAGCGCAGTGTGGGCCCCTGAGCCTCAGGCCTCATAGCAGAGGCACGCAGCGCGCGCCGCACACCTATAAACTATTCACGACGTAAACCAGTGAATAAAACTCATCCATTTTAAAGCCGATATTAGATATTAAATTAGTGCCTTCACCCAGCTGCACTGAAACGAGATGCCAGCGCTTGTGTTTACTTTAGAACGAAGCGTTTCTAAGTCAATATTGTTGGAGCGAGGAGCGCCGCGGGCTCGCGTTTATTTGCTCTGTTTTGTGATCATGCAAGGTAAACCTGAAGTGATTGTGAGGATATTGAGCCGGTCGCCGCCTCGTCACTGGGTACCTCCTGCCTACACACCACGCTGCTTGGACGGAGGAAATTGCGAGCCGCGGTGCCAATGCTTACTCAGCAATTCTTCATACACCACTTTAATTATCACATCGGGCAGCCCCGCGCGGCCTATCTGTTCATAATTTAAGATATAGGTCTTTTATATCAAATGTTTCTGCTGTGTTATCCAAAATGTTGAGACCAAAAGGGTGATTTCTTGTCCGGTTCCCCGGGTCAAGACCTACTTTGCCCGTAAACATTAGTATATCATGGCACCACGTTTTTACAATGCTTTTAACAAGAAATCAAAAACAAGGCAACTTAACAACCACGAACTGAAAAAGGCAGTCTTTGGGTGGCTTAAAAACCTCGACTACGAAGTCACAGGAAATCTTTTAAAAGTTGTCAAGTAGGACGCCCTTCTCACATTAAACATCATCACACCACACACCAAACACCACACACCACAAACAGATACTCATACATCATAACGTGTTGCATAAGCATGCTAATTTTCATTATCATTTTATTTTATTTATCTTTTTTCATTATAATTTTATTTTGTATAATTCAATTTCATTATGTTCACCAATGAAAATTTGTTATTCTACCTTTAATTTTAATTCAGATTCTAGTTTCTGTCGTTCTTGTCTGGGTACTTAATGATTTTAATTTTGATTTGATTGTTTTTTAATTTAAATTTAAACTTCTGATATTGTTTTCTAATTTTGGACAATTTTTATTCCATAATTTCGATTTTTATATGTGACATTGTTAATGTTTGTTGTTTAAGTATTTTTAATTTGTATTCATAGAGGGGAATACACTGGCTCCTGTAATACAGTTTAAAAATAGCACAGGAGCCAGGGAATTTCATGTAAATTGTGCATGTATTTAAACAATAAAGAAATTATTATTTATTATTTATGTTATTATTAACTTTAAAAACATTAATATTGTATAAGTTACTATATGTATAACATAATCATCAAAATTACTAAAACTTTAAAAAGGGTTGATAATTTAAAGACTGCATGTAGATGAGAATTAGATTTTATTATGCTTTACGAGGCCTCTACGTCCCGCTTGCTACGACTGCTACGACACTATGGCTGCTACGAGCGGCCGCTACGACTACGGATGCTACGCTTGCTGGAAAACTTTCCTATCTCAATTTAATGTTATGTTTGAGATATTGCGATAAAAGCTGTGTTAGTATTTTCGATTCTTAATAGCTATATTACGATTAAATTAATTAAATACTCAATTAACGAAAACTGCGTTATTCGCCTTATATAAAGTTTTGAAAGTACGAAATGAATAATATCGTATGACTTATTATTTCAGTTCCCAGTGTAAGTGGATGGAGAGCTCAGATTACATGTCTTTCTAAATAGGTTAAGAGAGAGGTTTACCATACTATTTAGGTTTTGGCTCTAAGTAAATAAGTTTTACTACGTTTCTTCGTTGCGTTCGTTATGTATTAATTAAGGTTAAATATGTGTGCCAATAAATCTAAATTTGTTAAGTAGTTTTTGTGAAAGGGTTACAAACCCTAAGATTTCGGTAAAGACACGGTTAGCACAATTCTGTACCTACCATTATTTCTTCAGCTTGGTTTTTGTAGGTATTGTTTTGTGTCTGTTTTAAATCAATGGTTTAACTCTTTTCTAAGCATCTATCCATCAAACCAATTTGGAAAAGTATTCATAATCGTTCGTAATACGAGTATATTGTACTTTCGTTTTCAGACTATGAGCACCACAAATACTTTGAGTATTTAATAAAATGTTCATTTATGTTTTCGTTCAAAACATTTGGGCTTTGACATCGTCAGTTGAATATCATTTCGCAAGGGGATCATTTTGTGGCAGGAAAAATATTCGTAACACGGAAATAAAATAAAATGGTGGGAAGTTAATTTACATCATTCATCTTTTAAGCGTTATTCAGGCTTCGCGCTTTACTTTTCGACTTTCTTTATCACATTGGTATGTTGCTCGTAGCTGGTTTTTCTATTATATTTTTGAAAGTCTGAATACACCATGAGCGACATGCTTTATGCATTTTGAAAACAAAATAAGCATTTTTTACATTCTTATTTTTTTGCTACTTATTTTTTTTCTAGGATTGATAAAATCTCATTTAAAAAAATGCCCTAACCTTTTACCTCGTTGTGGCGCAGCCAGACGCGAATACTAACGTGCTTGGCAATGCGACGCGCTGCGGTCAGTCGCGGGCTCACGGCATCATCATCATCATAGGTACAGTCTAGTCGTTTAAACTACGTCAATCTTCAAATACTTTTCTTTATCAGCGGGCCCATTCTTCAAATTTTCAAACGATAAGAAACAAAAAGGTTCATAGCAGTCGCAGTCTGTCAAAATGTAGGGAAATCATATAGTTGAGGAGACGGCGGAAAAACGACCTTCACCACAAGATAAAAGATGAGACGTTTGTTGTTTTTATCAAATTTTATTGATTTATGGCAATTTTTTTTACTTGTAATTATTTTTTACAGGCAAGCCTATACGACCATTGTCGTACTTAATTAAATCCGCAAAATTTTCAGAGATTGGTTGATAATATAATACTAATGTAATCTTCTAGCTTCCACCCGCGGCATCGTTTGCGTGAAAAGTGAAATAAATTATAGGTAGCCTATGTTAGTTTCTGTCTTCTTTATAATATTAGTATAGATTGATTGACATTACTCTCATCATTTTACATCCCAGGCCCAAAATTGTAGGAGGCAACCGCCTCGACGCCTAAAGACCGAAACCCCGCCAGCGTTATTTAAGGCAAGTGGATCTCCAGGGTCGCGGGTGCTCAGAGTGGGGTCTCTGTCCGCCAGGCGCCAACCCAGTGATCCTAGGAAACGCGGTGGCACAGTGATCGCGTGCTGCCGTACACAGCGAGGCTAAGGGGAGACCCCTTTACAGTCTCCCCAGGGATGTGCCCTAACAGGCGTTGCACAGAAGGGGTTCCGGAGTGGTCTTTTAAGAGGTAACAGGGTAACCCCTTCTATGTGCTGATGGTGATCACCGGGGTGGTTTTAGTGAGGTAAAAATCCCACACTCCCTTGTCTTTACCCCAAAAGTCCAGGTGCCTTTTGAAGGCTTCCCCACGAAAAAAAAAACCCAAAATAGTATGAACATGTATCAGTCTCCTTTGTCATTTGACTCCCAAATGTGACCCCATATGTAAAATTAATTAAGTTATTTATTTTGATTACGCGCCTGTGTTTGGGTCACAGAAGTTTCGATGAGTATTTTTTTTTGAACTGAATCGATCTTGTTTCATTTTGGGAAAATAGGCTTTCACAGATGGACATTGGCAACACGAGTGATCTTATAAATAAGGGTTCGGTTTTTCATTCGGACATACGGAACTCCTAAAGGAGCAGCAACATTAATATATGTAGGTATATGAAAATCTAACAACATAATCAGTGCAAGAAAACAATGAGGGCATGATATTGATGAACTTTCAAAGGTGCGGTGCGCCCTACCTATTTGCACCCGGCGATCTATGAAATATGCATGAATGTGGACGAGGATGATACTTGCTATGTTCTCATGGGGAAGGCGCGTGGTGCTGCGTATGTACGATGTACATACTTATATTAATTATGGTTACTTAGTAAAAATAAAGATTTTTTCATCTTTTCTTTGTTTCGCTGGCAGTATCTTCGATTTGGGTTACCCATTTCTACGGGTCTGCGCTCATTTAGTATAAGAATATCTGTTATTCTCAAAATTTACTTTAGCTAATGACACTAATATATTTTCATGAAATATAGTTTTCAAAACATCATTATCTTATAACAAAGCTTTAATAACGACGTTTGGTATATTCTTATTTAGTGTAACGTTCTTTTGATATAGTTATGATTTTGTACAACGAACATGTGAACTAACTGCTGAACAAAGAGCGAGCGGGGCCAGCTCGGGAATTTAGTGCGCCTCGACAAGGATAGGTTAGGTTCAAATGGGACGTTGGGAGCTAGAGTGAGCGAGCAAAGTGAGCGAACTTAGCTGTTGCTGTATGTCTGTTTGATAGCTTTGTATAAAAAAATATTTCAACTGCCATATTTATTCTTCTAAACCGTTTATCATTTGGATATGGACCAACACACTACTCTCTACTCGTCTCTACTCTTTTCTATACTAGAAATGTTTAGGATAAAGGTAAACAATCTTGATGTGTCTTTTTAATATTTTTGGGGTTCCGTACCTCAAAAGGAATAAACGGAACCCTTATAGGATCACCTTGTTGTCTGACCGTCCGTCCGTCTGTCCTTCATCTCAGGAGTCTACAGTCCCTTAAAGCTGTGAAAAAGTCAAACTTCGAAGTTCATGTAAAAAAAAGATACGGTCCCTTATGTCGCAAAAAACGTATATTTCGACTAGGGTTTGGGAATTCCCGATAACTTCAAAATCCCGGGACACGAGACAGCCTTCTATCAAAGTCTCGGGAGTTCTCCTCGGGACTTTGAGACTTTTCAGATTATTTTTTAGGTTTTTGTTAAAAAAAAACGAACAAAATCTTACTAACTTTCTGTCTTAATAATTGTTTTGTTTTTTTTTCATTTCTTTCTTTGTTTATTTTTTATCACACACAGATTCACTTGTAAGCAGTTGAATCTTATAGTTTAGAATAATAATATCAAATTTAAGCTTAAAGAATATTATTTAAGTATTTTTTAGGGTTTTTATATAATATATTGGTAGACTCTTAATAGCACGGGTTTAAACCTTGGTGGTTTTTGATTGCTATTTGATACAAATAATTCTGTATTGTATTTTGTTTAATTGATAAACAAAGGAAAAAAAGTTATAAAACGAACTTAGTTAAAAATCATACTAGTTCTTAATAACTTTAACATTATCTAGTAATTCTAGTATCTAATCATTGGTCATAATCACAACATTGATAATTCATTTAATCACATATTTGTTACATAATTAAATAATCTAAATATAAATAATAAAACAGACTTATAAATCAGTCTTTTAAATAATCAACTAACACATTTATAAGACTTCTTTGCTGATTTAATAAAATAGGCTTTTTAAAAATCAGATCGTCCACAGCTTTGTCCGACAATCTGTTTCTAATTTTATAAGAATGCCCCCGGACAAGGAGAACACAATCTCTCATTTTCAACAGATTTCGATTTAATTGTGTTTAAGGCTTTATACAGTAGTTCCAAACTAACAATTTCGACAATGTCATTTCGTCTCGAGCCTCGACCCGAAAGTCCCGGGACTCGAGACAACTAAAATTACAAAAAGTCCCGGGACTTCGAGACACGAGACGTCCCGGGACCCAAACCCTAATTTCGACAATCTCAAGGGAATCAAAATGTATAGGGTATTTTCCGTTGTCCAATAAAATTTGGCAAGTGAGACATACTGCAAGTAGCCCAAGTAGGTTTAGGGAGAAATCTGAAAACTAAACATGTGTAAATCAATCATAAAAATATTGTCTTTATTTAAAGTAATATGTTCGGAGGGCACTTGTCCGTTTTTTTTTAATCGATTTCATAAAAAGAAAGAGGTTCTCAATTCGGTTGTATTTTTTAAATGTTTTTTACTTGATAACTCCGTCAGTAGTTTAATATTTGCTAGTTTAAAAAGTCACATCAAGATTTTATACCTTTATTATAACTACCTAAACCTTTATAGTCGGTATAGGTAGGTTCCAAACGGCAGTTTGTTTTTAATATTCACTCATTCACTAGTCTCGTAATGTTTTAACTATCGGTCAATGAGTTTTCCACGGTCCGACGAGTTTTACGGCCATTGTGACGTCACACGCCATGCATCATACGTGTAGAATATCGTCGAATGACGCTTTATGCCTAAGCCATTAAACTTTCATAATAGCAAAGTTATTCGTAGAATCTGATACTTACATCGGAAACGCAGGTGGGGGACATTGTGCCTATTATCAATATATATGTCACCGGAAAATGACAGACCCCGTAAGATTGTAATAAATATTGATTAGATTACCTATTATTTCTCGATATATTATGAAAATATCGTTTTTTCAATTGTTTCCAATACATCCATGTCTTATTTAGAAAAAAAATAGTTTACAATCATACGCCGGTTGCCATTAAAAAAACCGCCGGAAAAGCTGGTCATAGAAAATGAAACCTTGCATGTAGCTTCCTTGGAGAGTGTAATAGAGCACTGACAGAAGATTTCCCGAAATTCTTACGGGAACAGGAAAAAACGGGATATGCGCGTACGAAGTCGCGGGGAAAAGCTAAGTTTTCGCCGCCACAGTACTAGGTTAGTTTTGTAACAGCTGACAAGTTGGAACTCTTTATTTCTTTCTACAGTAAAGAAACAAAGAAAGAATATATATTTTTTAAGAAGATTTCTTACTACGCGTTCGCTATTTCTAAGTATATATATGTATGAATGAACGCGTATCAGCTTTACACGCCAAGATACGGATGTGATATTAAATGGAATACAAAATAATCAAATAACTCAAACCAGAAATTCTGTTTGCAATTCTGTCTCAAGCGAGACGCTCTAAGTGTATTAGCCCGTTCTCGTAATGAAATCGCAGAGGACACATTAAACATTTAATGTATAGCTAAATTCTTTTACTGTAGTAAGTTGTTACGATCGACTATCTGCAATAAAATAACTTTGGCACTTTTATGCTTTTCCTAACATTATGTTTATTTACATACAGGGTCTGGATCACAGCTCATTAGTATCTCGTTAAATATCCGTTACGTAGATTTATATAAAAGTGCTCAACTCGGCAATCTATTTACGATTACTCACGAATAAAAAACAGTTTGTATATGCGTGAAAATGCTCATATATCGGGAATGTTGGTGTTCTTAAACACATCTGATCACTAAAAATAGTTACTTAACTACGTTCACACAGTAGTGGCAAGCTAATTAGGGACATAGTAAACGACACTTGCGAAAAAACACTTTTAGAAAGGGTCAGCTTTAAGGATATGATCTAAGTACACTATATACTATCTACATTAATATTATAAAGCTGAAACTTTGTTTGTTTGGTTGAAATCGCTAATCATCGCTAATTAGTTACCGCCTTCGATAAATTAAAGAAAGTTAATCTGTAATAATCAAAAAATTATGATAAATGATCGAATCAACTGCCGACTGCTAAGCTATTAGAACCTGCGATCATTATATTTTTTATGTTTATTCTAAATTTAGTAAAGATAAATAAATACGTTGACTCTAAATTCTGTACAGTAAGTAGGTATATAGAATAAATGAAATAATTGAAGTGCTGTTTCGCGTATTTGCGTGAGCAATAGCAAAATTAGAATGTGTGGTATCAGACGTCAGGCGCTTATCGTAATGGAACATGTCGTAAAATTCGGGCGACGGAAAGGCTCTGCTGTAAGAAGCTATATCTATGGCTGCCTGTCAAGCATACAAATTCACCGGTTATTATGAATTAGCGTGGCAATACGGACCGTAATATTTATCGAGTAAGATCGTAGGTAACCAGAACTACCAGGAAGGTTGTAACCTGTACCTAATTGATGATTTGAATATTTAGAAACAACGTTTTGCAAACAACAATAGGCGAAGATGAACATGAAATCCTAATAGTCAGCGTATAATTATTTAGACAAATGGATTATGTGGATAAAATCTAGCTTTATTTGAGAGGTTTTAGCGGTGTACGAGACTGAGCTCTCCCAAATTCGGCAGCGGTCCTCGGTATTTGCCGGCTAGCGGTACGAGAATGAAGATTAATTAAAAAGAGACCCATTTGTAAATATACAAGTGTACACAGTTTTAGGGAAAGATTAAAATATATATTATGACATTAAATTCACAATTCCAGGAATATAAAAAAATGGTACAACACATTAAAATTGTACCTACATACAATTTTAAATTCGTAACGAATTATAATTTTGAAATCGAAACAAAGTTGGTAAAACCAAATGAAACAAAAAGGGTTCCCGTCGGATAACACACGAATAGCTGTATGATGTTGCCGTGTTTTTATTTGTGTTAGTATCGGAAACCTGCGCACAACCTGTGTCGACGTTGTGTGCTCGCCCTACCTTCGTCACGGCGAAAGTTATAAATGTAAGCTATTGTACGCCGAGTAGACTAGATTACGGTTCCGTTCGTTTTTCCGCAGTCGGTCGTGCCCTAACTATGCAAATTTCTTGCAAAACGTTCCGCCCCCACAAAGAACTGCTGCCTACACACGTACAGATAACTACAGCCACTTAATAGCTACACGTTTTGTGCTGTAGTGGATAGCTCTATAGATCCTCTAAATTTATGTTTTTGTTGTTGTTCGAAACGACGGGCTTGATACCGATATTTGCTTTTTAGGGTTCCGTACCCGAAGGGTAACCAACGGAAACCTACTACTAAGCCCCCACTGTCCGACCGTCCGTCCGTCCATCCATCCGTCTGTCTGTCAGCGGGCTGTATCTCACGAACCCTAATAGGGACAGTTGAAATTTTCACAGATTATGTATTTCTATTGCCGCTATAACAACAAATAATAATAATTAAGGTTTATGGTACGGAGCCGTTCGTCTGCGAGTCCGACTAGCACTTTTACGGTTTTTTCACATCTCTTTGGAAAGAAAAATATCTTCATCTATAACCAGGGTGAGCAATTTCTCCGTAGTCTAGCCTTCGGAAAGGGCACTTTGGCACATATGGAACTAGTTTGCAGTGAGTTACTTATATGTGGTGTAACCTAAATCCGAGTGAATCAGTTTTATTAGATTACTGGTATTGATGGGCGGACTGTGCGCCAAGCGGGTTATTTACATCGAGCCTAGAGCTTTGCTTGCCTAAAGTAACTTGTAGTTATTTACTAGTGTTTTTTGCAGAGATTCACTCGATCAAAATTTTTAGCTTCAGACAACCTTCTACTTAGGTGATTATGGAGTCACAATGCCTTCACACTACCAGCAGCGGCATAAAGCCGAGACAAACAGTCTAGTAATAATGGCACCGCTCGTTCTCAAACAATGACATAAAGAAAGAAAGATCTGCGTTCAGCGGAGAAGAATGGATAGACAAAGTGGCCCATACAATTTTATTATAGCCACAGTGTTATTGGACAAAGCGATGATATTTTTCATAATTCTTCAGTGAGTCACTCTATTAGCGAATGAATGTGAGCTATTTGTTATGATGATGTTATCAGTAATGATTTACCTGTCGATGTGCGTAGACGACGGAGCCGAGCAGTTTCCAGGTGCCGCCGCGCCGGTCCATGCGCACCATGCGCAGGATTTGGAAGAACCTCAGTCCTCTCAGGGCAGACGCAGCGAACACCTGGCCCGACGACCCCATGCCCAGCACCACCACAGATGCCAGTATTGTGGTCACATCTGTTAAATATCTGCGGTTTTATTATCTGAGTTTGTAAACATTAACAATTGACGTCTTGATGCAAGTGTCGTGTCAACGGAGCTAATCTACATATATTCTTGCGAGAAACCAATAAATAATATTAATATCCTGTTAAAAACATTTACAAATGTAGCGCTGCGCTACAGCATTTTGTCCCGAAATTGTTGTCCAAATAAATGGCATTTATTTTCAAGTATCAACCATTTTATAACATAAAATGTATGTGTGTGTGTAAAGTATTTTATTATTATAATGTATTTTAATTATTTTCGTAGTTTATTTTTTCATGAAACTTTAAGACTTAGAAAGGATAATCCAGATTTTTGCTGAGATTATCTCACTTTTGGAAAAAAGCTTTTCAGGCCACTACCCTCTAGTTCCACGTCAACAACAACGCGTATTGACTGCGTTTGCATTCAAATACTGTTTCCAGAGCAATCACATCATGGCTTAAATATTTTAAAGCTCAACCAAATATTAAATAATACTGAAAAAAAATAAAAAAGCCAGCCAATTGCGAGTCTGACTCTCACACGAAGGGTTCCGTACCATAAACAAAAAAAAAACACGTTTCTTGTATAGAAATAAAAAAAAACCGGCCAAGTGCGAGTCGGACTCGCCCACCGAGTTCCGTACTTATAGCTACAAATAACTTTAATTATAGACTATATTTTTTTATGATTTAATTACAAATGTATAGTTTTCAAACTTTTCCCTTGCAGTATAAGACGGTATTACTTGCAACATTTGATAGTTCTAGGTCAACGGGAAATACACTATACATTTTAATTCCCTTGAGAGTGTCGAAATATACGTTTTTGCGGCATAAACAACCGTATCCTTTTTTTACGTAAACTTAGAAGTCTGTTTTTTTTTCACAGCTGCAAGGGGCCATAGACTTGAGTATATGGTATTAATTTCAACTCGATACCTCCACACGTTCCCGAGATAAACGGTCTTGACAGACAGACGGACGGACAACAAAGTGATCGTACAAAAGTTCAGTTTTTTCCTTTTGAGGTACGGAATCCTAAAAATTAAAGGGGTCGTTTTTAGGGGTAATTTTTTGTTGTTATAGTGGCAATTGAAAATTTCAACTGTAGACAGTTGAAATTTTCAATTAGGTAATTTTTAGGTAGACCTATAGGTAAAGGTTCTTAAGATACAGCCCGCTAGAGTTCGTTGGTAACTCTTTGGCTACCATACCTTAAAAAACAAACTAAAATAAAGGTTAGAGAGAATGTTTTAAATATTTAATAAATAGGGCCCCGCGCACCGGGAGGTATCGCACTCCGAGTCTTCTTGCATGTACGAAAAAGGAGTAATTAATTACTTACTAATAACAAATTGAGTATTCTTAGAACAACAAAGCTGCTTGAATCCTTTTCCCCTTTGTTCAAGTAATAAATGGGTGGAATCCAGGAAAGATTCATCCCATCCCATCAAGATTTTTTAATATTGGCGGGAGTTACATTACGTGTACGAAACCCAATCATGTTTTGAGTAAAATGGCTTCGCCTTTTATAATATTAAGATTGACAATTAAGCCTCCACAAATTTATCAAGGGCCCATTTTCCGTTAATTGGCTTTGCAACAGAAATCAAGTTTTTAATTTTATATTTGAACCCAGCGGCAATGGTTGGCCACGCGAATGTTGGTGCTGCACCATTAATATATAATGGGGGAACGATGGCGGCGTTCATTTTATTGTCGTGGGCAGTGTATCGTGCGGCTATGTGTGTGGGGCGGGCACTACCCGGTCTCGCGCGGCCGGCTCCCTCGAGAGCGCAAAGCGGTCGCACGAAACTGGTGTCAAGGGAGCGCAGCCCGAAAATGCGAAGGTCATAGCGGATTGCTCGCACCTGAAATAGGGTCACTTCGTCACGCTTTATAGACAAAACGTGACTTTTACTTGGAAACGTTGTAGATGAAAGTACCATAGAACGCAGAACTACGACATTTTTTCCAACTCCCTTCTTTTATGATATTTGTTTGGCATTCTGTAGACATTTTCTTTGACGATTCATGGAGGTCGTTGAAAGTTGTGTTTCTACATCTACTGTTTGTTCTTTGTGTGCCATGTTTGTTTATTTCATACCGTCACGTTAAGTTTTGTCTAGGCATTGTTTGTTTTTTTACACGCCACTGGAGCACTTTTAAGTGCAAACAAAGTCATAAATAATGTTCCTGTAAATTCTACATTTTAATTTGCTGCATCAATAAATGTCATCTCAATTAGGTATATTGATGTAAGCAGCACATCGCAAGCTATGGACATATATTTTGTGTACAAATTCCGAACTCTGAATATCAGTGATCTAGAACTTTGGAATTCCACAAGGTAGTACTCTCAGTTCAACAGTATTCAGCTTCTATATGAACGTAATTTTAAACATACCACTTAATGACGCAGAAATTATATCCACATCGTGATAATTATAACATTCCACGCCAAAACGTGGGACCAAGTGTACCGCCTTGCAGAGAATGAAACTATTTCCGATACTCTTGCGCAAATCTTTTAACTCTGAACATTAAAACAAAATATATGATCTTTTTCAAAACAAAACTCCAATACCATATATGCAGCAGTGACAAGCACTCCCTCAATCAAATACCTAGGCATAACACAAGATGAAAACCTTTCATTCAAGCGACATGTACTTCTGCTTTCTAGTCGCGTTAAAAATAATATATGTTATGAAAACTGCGTCAATGCACACCCACTGCAATTCTGCGAACAATCTATCTCGCTCTGTGTCAATTACTGCTTCAGTACTGTATCTCTGTGCGGCGGTTGGGAAAAGTACGTTGATAGAAATCGAAAGAGCGCAAAGAGCTGTTATTCAAGTTTTTCTAAGAAAGCCCTTCCGCTATCCAAACGATCTCATTCACAGCGACTTGTCCGTTTTAAGAGTACGACAACAATTTATTCTAAACGCTACCAATAATGTACATAAAACCCTAAAAATACATACAACCGAACTTAGAAGCTCCTCCTTTTTGAAGAAGTCGGTTAAAAATAGACCCGACCATGAAAAACTATTATCTAAACACGTCCTCCATATTTACAACAATATCAATAAAAACTGCGATATCAAGGACCTAAAAAGCTTTTCTTGCAAAAAAATCTTAATTAAATATCCTATCCTTTATCATACGAACAGACAGGAAAAATTAAATTAATTCAGTACAAAATTCCTATCACAAACTTAAATAAAAAATTACAAATTCTATTAATAAACATTTCATAGACACAAACATACACAAGAATACTAACTCAAAGGCTTTATTTTAATTTGTTACTATCTTTTTTTACTATTTTTTACTTTTGTTAATCTTTCTTATTTTTAAACTTGTAATTCAAGTTAGTTCGTAAATTCATTTGTGTTTATTATATTATCTTCTTATTTTTTTTACTTGTCAAAAACCTACCTATCGACTCAAAACTTGTCCACCCAATTGTAATGTATAAATCACAACTCAGGACCCCAAGATACAGGTTTGGCCTAGTTTGGGACCCATCGTCCGCAAAATCATGAATCAAAATATACTCGTACTTCGTTACAGATATTTTAATTATGTAATAGTGCTAAGGTTATTTTTTATGTAACTCTGTACTAATAAACTTTATTCTAATTCTAGTACTCGGGATTTCTAGTTATAATAAATGGTTCCGCAGTCTACATTAGGATACTTATGAAGAATTACATTTTTATGTTTTGATGTTTTGTTGGCTATTTTGACACTTTGGTAAATATTAACAAGCATGTAAAATTATATTAAGCCAGTATAATTTTATTTTTGACCCCTAGTTTTGATTTTTCCGCCCTCAACAATAATACGTCTTGTGAATTATTTTTTCTCGTAAAGTACCCACCTGTAATAGGAATTTGATATTTTGGTTTATATTTTTTGGCTTTATGATCTATCTAAGTTCTAATAGAATACCCGATTCGAATGAATTTTCTGTACGGAAAAAAATAAGTTCTATTGTTTTTCCATTTAAATTTATCATGACGTAATGCTTAAGATTGATTTTATGAAAACTGCTTTTAAACAGAAAATAAAATTATGCAGCTTAGAACCCAACAGATTTTGAATCTTTAGGTACTTTTATGTTATAAAATGAGAAAATTATTTTTGGCACTTACGTTCATTACGTTACATACTCATTCTATCGCCATCTCTTCTTTTGTATTTTAAAAGTATTTGCATCACAATCGATTTAGATCAATTGAGATGGTTCGTGGGAATCCTGGGCTTCGTGTTTGAGCTATGTCACTTTTTTCCAGATACGAGCTGTCCCATTTTCGTAATTTAAATATTTTTAAACAACATTTTACATCGAGAGCTCAGGTAGTTTTTTATCGAAATTAATGTTTTAAAATTATTGCCACCGTGTGAGTGTGTAATCTTGTGGCCCTGAACATGAATAATAATAATCGTAGTAATTCTATTCGTGCCAACATTTATAAATTATATATAAAAATGGAAGCTTGTGGCTAGATAATTACAGCCGCACGGTTCGATCTTCAAGGTTAAGCAACGCTTTCTAAGGTTGGTCTGTGGATGGGTGACCATCTTAACATACCGAGTTTCCTCTGTGCCTCGGAAAGCACGTTAAGCCGTTGCTGCGTTGGTGGTAGATGTTTGGCATTCTTCACGGATAGTCAGAAGCCAGTAAATCTGACTCCAGTCTTGCCATGAAGTACCGTGTAACTAATGGGTTGTGGAGGTCTGGTAGGCAGCCGCTCCACGTAAAATACTGGTATTCAGCTAAATCCAGCTTGACTGGAAGCCGACGCCAATACAGTTGGAAAAAAACTAGGCAGATAGATAGATAATGATATAAAAATGGAATTAAATAAATGACATAAACTGAATAAAGTGCAACGTTTGCGGGATGTAGGTAGGTACCTGAGCGCAACAATGGACTCATATCACAGAAAAATAATAGTCGCCAGTAATAACGGCAAATGATGATAAAATCAACACCTTCACTTCTGTGTATAGAACGACCACAAATATTTATTATTCCTCCTTGAAAGGAAGGTAATATTACGAAAGCCTTTTTTTCATTACTCATACTCGCAAAGTAGGCCTGAAGTTGCCTGAGAAGTGGGTTCCAAGTATTACTTTCCAGCCCTAGGGATAATCGTTTTGCAACTGATAGCCGTCAAATTATAAAAAAAAAAACTCGTTGAATATTTCTCTTGAATGTCCCAACTTTCTATATAGCCAGTTAATTACAACACGATGTCAAATTGAAATAACGTAAACGTGATTATTAACTTAAGATTATATTTTTTAAATGACTTTATTATAATTTACTTTCAACTATTTCTTTAAAATAACATAGATTTGGGCAAAATATTGTCCATTTCCTCAATGATGATAACGTAAAACAATGGCTGAATAGCTGGCCGGTCACAAAAAAAAGAAATAGACGGGAAGCGGCAGTCTGATCTTCATTTGTTTTTCCGAGAGATTTGTATTGACACGTCAACGAGTTCATCAGATTCAGATATGGATTTTTTTTCCGGGGTAAAGACTTATTTAGTCCCTCGAACTATTGGCACCCCCTCGCTACGCTCGGGCGCCAAACACCGTCTCGGAACTAAATTAGTTGCTTTCACCCCTAGGATAACAATGTACTAATTTTATTTCTGGGTTTGAAATAAATCAAACATCAATATATCAAGTAACTAGTTGACTCGCGCAAATTCGTCTGCGTCACAATTTTCATTACTGATCCGCTCCTATTAGTCTTAGCGTGATGATCTATAGCCTATAGCCTTCCTCAATAAATGGGCTATCTAACACTAAAATATTTTTTCAAATCGGACCTGAGATTAGCGCGATTAAGTAAACAAACAAACTCTTCAGCTTTATATATTAGTATAGATTCAACTTGCCAGTTTACATAAGAATTGCGTTTAGATACTAACTTCTGCCCGCGACTTTGTCTGCGTGTATGTAAGATCTGGGTCAAAAGGGAGATGATACCTAGTTGTTGATATATAGAAAGTAAAAGTTGTTCAAAATTAATTGTACAATGCCTCCTCCTAAAACCCCTCTTCAGGTATTGTGTATATTCTGTTACACGTTGTATAGAGTATTGGAATGTAGAAGCCGCGAATCATTTTTTAAATTTATCACGCACAAACAAAAGCCTGTAAGTAGATACATAATAATTAAATAGTTTAACTTACCTATTATACAAAACGGTCGCCTCAAAAACTTGAGACGCCCTATTGAGCCTTGATACCGGGACCTGCATCCTGACGACCATAACCTACAGAACACACAACATAATATCAGAATTATATACATAAAACATTTTTATGAATCACGTGGACACTGTTTAGACCATAATCAGAATACAAGTTAAGGTAATTAATTTAAGAAAGAAAGAATAAAATTTATTTAGCACATACATGAAACACGCACGGTACATAGAAATTAAAGTTGAAAGGAGATGTTCCAAAATGTATGGACCCTGGGCCATGTCCTTGTACATTATACTTAAAAATAGAAAAATATATTTAAAACAGTTCTCGACTGTCCAATTTCTTTAAAATGGCTTTGTTTGCTGGTAAAACAAAAGAAATTACACTTGAAATTGCAACACGCAACAAAAACCCGTCATGGCGGTAAGCTGTCATTTTGGGGTTCCTTCTATTTGGCAGAATCTTGATACTCCGATTTTTATTTGGCATAACTCACATGGCATAATCTTATTTAATCGAATATTTTTAAGGCATAAAAATTATTTAGCATAACTTTTGTTTGGCAGAATATTTACGTGTCCGAATTTACAATGGCATACTTTTATCTTGGCAGAATTTTGTTTCGCATAATTACCTTTGCCATAATTAATATTATGCATAATTTTGTTTAGCATAACATTTATTTAGAGATACGATTATTTGGTATGGGTGCATATTTGAACATCAAAAATTAAAATAGATGTAGGTATCTTCTTGTAAAAATTAGTGTTCAAAACATTAAAAACTTATAATATATGGAATAACACTGATAATTTAAATAAAGTAAATTTATGCTGTCGAATGGTTAGATAACCTACGTGCAACGTATTTAAAATCGAATGGTCTGCAAAAGTGACATAGAATGTTCTAAATATAGCATATATTGGTAGCATTTTCAATATTAAATTAAATTTGTGTCATAAAAAGTCAATACGTTGTGCTGCAAAATTTTGTGACAGAAACGAATCGCTGCGAAACCGACTTTACGCAATCTTGTCTGCCCTACCCCTAGAGTGTAATTTAAACCCGCGTAGGCGCGGAGGGGTAGGGCGGCCCGCGAGCTGAGGAGCAGGTGGTTTGAAGGCTCGCCACCGCGGCTGAGGCTGGCCGGCGAAGCCGGCCAGCAAGCCGAAGCTGCGGTGGTGAGCGTTAAAACCATCTGTGACGATAAGCTCGCGTGGCGCCGCCCAAACCCCGCAGCGCCGGAGCCGTGACAGAAACAATGCTTGCTGCATGTTGCATGCCTGCTTGCATGCTGCATGCCTGCTGCATGTTGCATGCCTGCTTGCATGCTGCATGCATGCTGCATGTTGCATGCCTGCTTGCATGCTACATGCATGCTGCATGCATGCTGCATGTTGCATGCCTGCTTGCATGTTGTATGCCTGTTTGCATGCTACATGCATCCAAGCCGACAATATTTTTGTAATTAGCATTTAGGTTAGCGTTTTGATATTAGTAGTAATATCATGGTGTATGGCGAAAAAAAACAGTTCTGCCTTTTAATGACTATCGATATAAAATGTATGCCAAAAGACGATTCTGACTGTGAATTTTCTGCGATATGATGGTTCTGCTTTTTAATTATTATGGATAAACATTATGCCTAAAGATGATTCTGACTAACAAAATTATGAGTTTTGAATGTATGACAACTGAGTGTATGCGAAATGATTTTCTGCGAAATGAAGTTTATGCTATCCGTTGTTATGCAAAACAATATTATGACGTAAAAAGTTCTGCTATAAAAGGTAGACCCGTCATTTTGATTGACTAATGACGTTTGACATTTATTTCTGACATATTTATTTTCCAGCAACGAGACGAATGTGACTAAAGTGACATTGTTATGACAGCTGACAGTTATTTTTCTATGATCTGTAACTAAATCGTTGCGACGCCATGTTGAAAATCGATAAAAGTAATTTATAAACATAAATTAACTACCAGAACAGTAAACATTTAAATGAATTAAATGTATTTTTCCCCAATTCTACGGATTTTTCTCTTTTTTATGAGGTAATGTACATAGACCTGGCCCATTTTGAAACATCTCCTTTTACACTGCTGGTTCAATTTCGATGTCAATTAAGCAATTTTGATTTAAACTTCGTGATTACTCCTTTTGACGTAAATTTAATATTATATATATATTTGGCTAAGGTCAAATCTTGCAAGCTAAATTTTAACCATTTCCTTTTAACTTACAAAGTTGAAATCTTACACTGCTGGTTCAATTTCGATGTCAATTAGTTCCTATCATGACTATGACCTAGTAGATTTTTCAACTAGGATTAGGGCTGCCATCCGTCCGGGTTTCCCCGGATTTGTCCTAGTTTAGTCCTCCAAACTCCGGAGAGCATCCGGGCGGGGTTTTCAAAAAGGGTTTTTTTGTGTCCGGGCCAGCTCCATTGATTGAAAGATTTAAAGATGGTAATAAATTAAAACAAAATGTGGTAAAAGGAAGGAAGGAACGAAGGCCAAAGAAAAGATGGATGGATTGTGTGAGGAGCGATATGAAAGAAAAGGGAGTTAGTGATAGAGTGACGACTGATAGAACAGAATGGAAGAACCCAAATATTCCAAATAACATGAGATAAGGTCAGGAAGATGAAGATGATGATATAGTAAAAAAATAATTCGTAATTATTGTAAGCCGCAGTATGCTAACCACGACTTCTTCATCCCTTATACTGAGAGTTTTGGCTTGTTAACACTAATTGGCAAGCACAAGTAGTAAAAAAAACTGGCCAAGTGCGAATCGGACTCGCACACGAACGGTTCCGTACCATAAACCTTATTTTTTGTTGTTATAGCGGCAATAGAAATACACAATCTGTGAAAATTTCATCTCTCTATCTATTACGGTTCTTGAGACACAGCCTGCTGACAGACAGATGGACGGGCGGACGGACGGGCGGACGGACGGATAGCAGAGGCTTAGTAATAGGGTTCCATTGGTTACCCCTCGGGTACGGAATCCTAAATATCTAATCGACTAAAGCCTGGGTGGCTCACACTTTTTTAGACATAAGTTGACAAAGATACTTTTATTGAACTATATATGAGTGGATAAAAAAAGAAATTCGCTATCTGATCCGAGCCAGGGTACTAAAATTAGCGGACTCGCTGCGCTCGCCCACGATTTCGAGTTCGCTTGATTGTTACTGCCTTATTAACCCCACGAGCTCCTAAAATTTTCGTGTTCACTTCGCTCGCGGTTAATAACGGATTTTTTAAGTTTGTTTTTGTAAAAACACCGTTAAACAACTGGGAAAGTGTCTGACACGTTGAGACGATATAATTATCCCCCGCACAGACAAATATTTGCCCCCCTCCTTGAGCGAAAACCTAGATCCGCATCTGAGTTACATTCTTGTCACTCAGACGCGGATCTAGGATTTCATTTCATAGGAAAAAATTAACAATATAATAATCCTAAGTAGAAACTTAGGACTATTATTTTGCTAAATTTTTTAATATTGATACATTAACAACAAAAGTTAGTAATTAAAAATTGTTTTTAATTCCAAAAGAACAATGTTATTAGTTATTTTTTAGATTATGTGTAAGAAAGAGAAAATATACAATTTAATTTGAACCGATATTTAATTAATAACGCTGTACCTAGTTTATAATTTATATCGCAAAGAAGCTAATGATTATCAAGTTAAATGTTTTGATTTAACAGGGCGAAATTTTTTGGTTGCGACCGAGAATGTTCTCAATTTTATTCAAATTTCTGGGGTTTAAAGTTTTTCGAGAGTCGGCAAATTATGTGATGAGCCCTAACTAGGATCGACTTCGGGCGAAGCTATTTTTCAACAATCAACAACAGAGACACGAAACGTTATATGGATAGGTACGTGTAGGTACTCAAAATATGTAGGTAACTGTGACCTGATTCTTTATCTGGGATTTGGTTAAGACGGAGCAACTCGTCCACGGTCGACAGTAAAGACTGGAAAATGAACCTCTAAATAATTTAAACAATTGTTTTACAAAAATATTTAAAATGTATATTTTTTTAAAGTATGCTTTTGTTTAAAACCTAGTTGGATAGGTACCAACAATAGCAGATACCACCTTGACTATCGTTTAAACCACTGAATTAATAATAAAAATCAGTGGTTTGAGTTTATAAGACGATTTATCATCAAATATTTCGTAGATATCATTAATTTTCAGAAAACGTCTTTGTCCACTTAACGCTATAGTTGGCACAAATTGAATCTAATCATGCATTTTAATGAATCAGTCGACGCCTCTAGTCAGGTTTCTATATAAAATTATTAAAGAAAATCTAACGTAAGTAGGTAGGTATCGATCTCATAGACGTGTCACTGTCTTTCTGCTGCTGACCCGTGTTACACTTGCGCTTGATAGATAGATCAGATAAATAAAACAAAAGAAAATAATGGTCTACCGTGGCCCACTGTAGGCAGAGTAATCCGTCTACATTGAGTGACGAATTACCTACTTCACCGTTCACGCGCGCGAGCTGGCACAACTTATCTATGAATTCTATGAGAGTGTTGTTTGCGGTGTGAATCTTCTCAAACAACACAGCCGCTGTAAAACGACAGCGGATGGAAACTTGAGATTGGCAGCTCTTTGTGCTCCGTTTATAGTATTGAAAGAGATCTTGCCGTTAGCGCGATTTGACTTTTGCAGCTATTTTCATAGCCAACTTTCGAAATCTACATACTTTAATATCTTATTATGCTGAGTATTTGAATTATTTTGAATTATTTTACTTACCTTAAAAAGAATTCGATGGCAAACCAAATTACAACTACTGTCTCCATATAGAAAAGGACGAGTCCTGCTTTTGCTTCGTACTCTTCAATTGTTGAGAATACTGACAGCGATAAACACATGAACACCATCAGAAACCTGGACAGAGAAAATATGACTATTACACAAGTGTGATTGTACACCTGTGTAGGTAGGTACATTTAGAACGCTGGCTGGCTGGTGAATCTATCAGAATGTGACGTAAACGAATTTCGACGCTGAATATGTTAGTTGATTGTCGAATAGGATTACGTACGTACGATTTAATTCGCAGCGGTAGTGTGTTACTGCATCAATAGCATTACATGGAAAGATGCCGAATCTATTATTGAGGCGGGGTTACTACTGTTACTAGTGCTCATAACTGTATTTCTGGAAACCTAGGGAATAAAAATACCATCTAATTTTTTACGAACTAATTACACGTGAGTTATTTTAAACAAACATTTACTAGATGAAAAGGTACAATTGCAGCTGAATCTACAGTTTTAGTATGTACCATCTCTAACCATGATACTTTCGTAACTTACCGTAATTCTGGTATAAAACATAGGTATATTATATCTATCTTATTTATTAGCAACGTATAAGACATATATAAAATTCATCCGTTACTGACTGATTGAGTGACTGACAGACAACGCACAGCCGATACTACTGGTCGTAGAAAGCTGAAATTTGGCATGTAGGTTCCTTGAGGATTGTAGGGGAGGACTAAGGTTCAATCTATCGTCCAAAGCGAGGAGGAAAGGGAAGCGGTCACCTCCTTCTGCGAAGCAGTAATGCTAGCGAAGGAGGAGGTCGAACGTGTTAGAGAGAGGGAAACCTCACGACCCAGCCGCCGCAACAGAAGAAGACGCCTCGGGCGTCGGGAGTCGCCGGGCGATTTCCGGCCACCGTAGGCGTGAGTCTGCGGACGGCGAGCATTGGGTGGCTCGCCGTCCGATCAGAACCAGGCCCGGGTCGACGCCGCGCTGTGTTCCACGCGCGCCTCAAAGAGCTGTCAGCACGGGAGACGGGGCTCGCTAGGGCCAGTGCCTGGGTGTGGAATCCGTTCGAAAGAGACGCCGCGGCGTCACGGCACGAAGCACGACGGCACGGAGGAACACAGCGGAAGGAGTTATTTGATGATTTTCCAAAAAAAAGGGGAGCACTAAGAGAGTATTCCCGAAATTCCCACGGGTAGGTGAAAACGTGATATGCGCGTACGAAGTCGCGGGCAAAAGCTAGTAAGTACCTACATATCATTCCTTCCGACTGCAAAACTGCTGACTAAAATCGCTATTGAGGTTTGTTGTTGAAGTCAAGCATTCCCAGTTCATGGTAGAATCCAGCGATTCATAGAATTTGTGTTTGCTAATTCTGCTAAGTGAGTTGTATGATAAATTAAAATGATACCATCACCCCGAGGGCTTAAACTTCACCACTGTAAAAATATTGTTACGGGTAAATATGTGAGGCCGTAACAATAAACCTTGAACTAATGAACCAATTTGAATATAAGGACAACTTTTACGAATAACTTCCACTTCAAAACGGGTGCTTAAAAAATACCTGTTTTAAGTACGTTTTGGTGATCTAGGATATCTGTTCACCTGCCAGGGTTGCGGCATGTGTTCGAAAGAGACACGGATAGGTTTTAGTCAGCAAGAGTCTGACACTCGCTTCTGCTCCACTAAAAGCGGGAGGCGTCATTTGATGATTACGCATCCCTGATACAAAAAATAATGCAAACTAGCCTATGCCCCTGTTTGATTATATCCTCAAGTATGCCTCTTAGCCCAGTGGAAATTAACATTAAAATCGCAAAGCACGATGTACTTCTGCAATTTTGATATGTTGTATAGATCAGTTAGGGTGATGTGAACCCTGCAACTTCGAAAAGCTTGTGCTCGCCAAAAACGGCGAAATTTTAGTTTTTTTTTTTTAATCTTTGCTCTAAAAGACAAACATTCGGCGTTAGCATAAAAGACAACAAAATTGAATTCGCACTACTCTAACTGGTCCATACAACATACCAAACAACCAGAACTACATCCAGCTTTGCGATTGTAGCATTTTTGCGTCGATTTCTACTGGGGTATCTACTTATTGTAACGGACAAATGAGATACGTAAGTATAATTTACGCAAAGGTAGTTTAGTCTTTGTTAAGCTCGGTTGGAATTATTATTGCCAGCCTACAGTAAAGCCAAAAGGATGAGTGATGATTTTAGTTCATCTGAGGGATGATGTCCGGGATATCATTTACACGCTATACGTAACTTCCGTCTCACTTTTGCTAACGTTTTGCTCACCCCATTCCAGGGAGCACTAAGTTGACGAGCTTAGCTTTATATTATTGCAGCCCGTTAAGCTTAGGTGTGGTGTTGTGTTGGTCACTTTGCCATAATTGCTATAATATGTACGTAGGTATATCTATGTTTTAAAAATGTGGACTTTACTCGTTTGACTCGAAGTTTATTGAATACTAGCTGACCAGCGCAACTTCGTCTGCGTCACATAGGAGGGAGAGAGTTTTTCCCCGCTTTATCAAGATTGTTTGTTGATGTTCGGCTCCTGTTAGTTTTAGCGTGATGTTATATAGCCAATAGCCTTCCTCGATAAATGGGCTATCCAACACTAACATATATATTTTTTAATTTGAACCAGTAGTTCTTTTGATTAACGCGTTCAACCAAACCAACAATCAAAGTTTTTACTTTTATAATAATTATAATATAAATAGGTAGGTATATAATATAGATTGGTTGGTTAGAAAACGAATAAACGACATCTTGTTGCGGTTGAAGTTTTACTGTAAATATTTCTTATAAACATGGTGTGAAGTGAACACACGCCGTTTTAATGCTTATCCCACTGCGCAGGCACGCAGTGATCTCCCGCCGCCACAGCGTGTGTCCTGTGGGTTGAGTTGAAGAGTTGGTCAGGAGCACAGACAGACAGGACACAATGACGTGTTGTGCTTTAAGCACTCTTTTACAATGACGGTGTCCTTAAAAGCCATGCGGATGCTCGGCTTAAGATAGTTGAAGAAACACGTGTGGTTAGACGGTAAGTAAGTGTCTGACAGGCACGGAGAGGAAGAAGACACTCATAAAGAATTCCGTAAGGAGGAAGGAGGAATTCTTTATCCTACCTACCTAATAAATACATGTGCTACACATCTGTCAGGGAGGCGGTGTCAAGATGTGACATGTGACAGTCATTCGTTTGTTTTAGGTGAGTGATGGTATTGATGAAACATTGATCGGTGTCAGCCGCTGAGTTTTGGGCATTCGCACCCGGGCGTGACGAACGGAACGTTGATTTACTGCTTTTTACCACTAGATGAGCTTCATTCTTTCATTCGATTCAAAATAATATGACATCAAATACGAAATTAATAATAACAAAACTTTAATTGAGATAAAAATCATCGACATGGCACATGTAACTCAGTTTAAAATAACTCACGCTTAAATTCTAAACAAAACATTTAAGAATTGGGTCGCTTTAAGAAAGTTGATCAACACACGGTGGAACTTACACGATCATATGATAAAGAACAGCTTTAACACCTCGAGGCCGTTCTAGAAAATTGTAGAACTTGGACTGAAGGCGGCGGTAGCGCGCGTCGCGTCGCGTGGCGCGGTAGCTGAGCGGTTTGCCCAGTAGCGACATCCGCGGCGTCGCCAGCCGGTCGCCGCCACTCTTACACTCACTGCAACCAATGACACCGCAACTACGCTCAACCGAGTCACATTAAACTTCATATAAAATGACAGTCATCAAATCACTGCTTGCTGCCGTTGTTGCAATGCAACGATACCGCAGCTACACTGAACCGCGCCACATCACGCTTATACTCGTACTAGAATGGGTCTTGAACAAGTTAATGCTAGAGCACTAACAGACCGATTATATAGAGTGATAATTGCAATCCGTCTGAGGTCGCCAGCTCAGACGGATTGCAATTATCACTACCTGTATGCTATTGCCTTTCAGCTTCTTAATGTCAACGTGCAGACTGCAGGAGCAAACTGTCAAACCTCGCGCAGAAAGTTTAGTCTTTTGACTACTCAAAGACTTACTTATGTAAAAAAAATTGGAAGGGCATTGTGGGCTAAAGTGGCGGAAATTCTAATTATTTTAGCTTCGGTAATTTATCACCTTTAAGCGTATTACCCAGGATTATAAGCTATAGCGGTCTCTCAGAAAGGTCCCCATTCAGTGTCACAGATACTGGATATACCGAAGCACATTTTGTGTTACTTATACCTATACTTTTTTTCGTTAATACTTGAGCTCATTTGATCGCTATTATATTTTAACTCACTCTGTTCTAAGGCCATTTTGGCAAATTTGTTGGTCTACATTCTAAAATCAGGTAATTTATTATGCACCATGCGTTTGCGATCAAAATATAACCTAACAAAAATGCAAAGGTTAGGTTTATTGTCATCCTGGTTAGTGGTACATAGCAGAAAGGCGGTTTTGTTAAAATAGACAACCCTACATTTGGATTGCTTTCTACAGCTGTAAGTATCAATTGCAAAGCACCTTGGGAAAAATGGCACACGGTTACAGTTTTCCGAGAAGTAGTTGCAATCGCAGAAACCTGTCCTTACGAACTGTCACGTAACCAGTTCATGTATGAAATCTAAAATAAAGCCGGTTTAGCGACGCGGAAAGCATTTACGCCTCCTACGCAACCCGATAGTCCTGATAACCTGCATATTCAGTGACAAGAGGTTCTCACCGTTAATTTGCAACAAATTGTTATGGAACATTCAAGCTAAAAATTATAAACTAAGGGCGTTTGCAATCATCTGCTGACATCCATATCAGAACCTTCGAACTGACAGACAAATGGTTAAAAAAATTACTGTAAGAACTCTGGAACTGATCAGAGGAAAATCTTAGAATGAATCTATATTCTTCACCACATGACCAGTAATTTTTTTTAAACCAAAATCACTTAAAAGCGTTTTGTAAATTTTATTTTTTATATTTTTTTATTTCTCAATTAAACAAAAGAGTACAGGATTATTCGTATTAAATAGCAACCAAAAACCAATAAGGTTTAAACTTATTGTTCAATATCAACTGCGAATGCAACTTGACATTTTATTTCATAAGGTAATCTAATAAAACCTATCAGGTAAGTCTAGGTATCTATGCAAATTATGAAACCAACTTTCCTGCATTTCCTTGTTGTAAAAATACAAAGACACAGTGACCTTTGCAGCACAAACAGCTTTTATGCAGAATAAATTCAATAAAATCGCGTGCTGTAGTGAAGCACCAAGTGCTTTGTTCATACCACTCTGCCGCCGCAGTGTCCGAAGTATATCACAAAACTAAGCGAACCACCCTCCCCTATTACATAATTTTATAGCTCTAAAGGTAATTACCACCACGCCGACCCAAATTTAATGCCTTCTAACATATAGGGTGTACCTACTAAGAATTCAACAACATTTAGCATCGTCAAAAAAGGAAAACTGACTTAAAGCGGTTGTTTTAAAAGCTTTGGATTTGTGTAAATTGAAATATGAAATTCAATTCAGCTGGTTTAGCAAAAAATAATGTGACTCGTTAATGCAGCGAGGCGCACAAGCAAATTGCTTGCGTTGTGCTAATTAAACGCTCACTGTCGGCAGCGCGACTATAGTGTGACAACAATTAAACGCTCACTGGCCGCAGCGCGACGCTCACTGACGGCAGCGCGGCTATAGTGCGACTACAATTAAATGCTCACTGGCGGCAGCGCGACTATAGTGCGACTACAATTAAACGCTCACTGGCGGCAGCGCAACTATAGTGCGACTACAATTAAACGCTCACTGGCGGCAGCGCGACTATAGTGCGACTACAATCAAACGCTCACTGGCGGCAGCGTGACTATAGTGCGACTACAATTAAACGCTCACTGGCGGCAGCGCGACTATAGTGCGACTACAATTAAACGCTCACTGGCGGCAGCGCGACTATAGTGCGACTACTTAAACGCTCACTTGGCGGCAGCGCGACTATAGTGCGACTACAATTAAACGCTCACTGGCGGCAGCGCGACTATAGTGCGACTACAATTCAGTTTGTCAACACGACGGAAAAGCGATGAAATCGCGACGATAAACTTCTCGGCGGCGCACGGTAGTGAGACGCTCTATCCACAAACATTGAATAACTTCTAGCCACCAACCGCTACGTCAGCTTTCATTTTATGAAATTGGATAGTTGCTACCCTTTACGAAGCGTAACGTAACATACGTGTAGCAATATAAACAGATGTATTGAAATACTTTCTCGTCTGAATCCAGGATACTTTTTCAGCATAAATGTTGTTATCTATATTGGTACCATAAAAGTTTTTGCATAATTAAATTTTACCCACGTACGCTTCGCTTCGTACAGGAATCATATGTACACAGATATTACAAACAGAAAACGGCACAAATATACAGCTTTACGATCACAATCAGGCCTAGGAAGCAAGAATAAAGGCATTCATTTACTATTCGAGAAGAGTTAGATTCTGCATCTTAGGGCCGATTTTTCAATAGTCAGCTAAACGGCGGTTTGACAACTTCTGTGTAGAAAATATGTCAAACAGTCATATTTATTCTACTGTGAAAATGACCTGACTATTGAAAAATCTCTTTTAATAGGAAGCGATCTAACTGTAGGTATTTTAATTACAATATAGAAAAATGTAAGTAAATCATTACAAAATTGGACATCTCGCAATAATCATTCTCAACGTGTTATGTGACCTTTGTAGCAGCTTTTCGTTCGATTATGGATACAGTCTATTGAAATTTATTAAAAGATTACGTTTTTCTGTGCTTATCCCAAGCATTCAAATAGGTACACTACTTTTTGCACCTCTATAAAAAGGGAGTTATTTGTTTTCCTTCCCCATGGGATATTGTGTAAATATTTAGTAGTTACGCAAAGTATCAACATATAACTTGACCTCAATGTCATTAAGCAAACAAAATTGGGAACAAAGTATTTTCGTGACTTTTTATAGGCAGGAATTTATTTTTTATTAGGTGCTTACGGAAAGGAGTTATTTTTTTGCTTTTGAGGTCAGTTTCCCTCGCGTATTGCCTGTATAGTGAAATACATATTGAATTGTTCCCTATGATCTCTAGATTACAGTGGCAGTAATATTTTTTAACTTACAAACTGGAAATAAAAACTTCACGCAATCAAAAGTTCATAACAGAGCACAACATTTGTTTGCCGCCGTCTCGGGCACCGTTTTCATTGAAATCTAGATTTAGGTACAGTTTCTACCTTTCTGGTTAAGTGTTTTCCTTGAAAATGCCATATTCACTAACTTAGTACCTACGTAGTAACCAAGATAATCGAGTGTCTGACCGATGGTAATTGAACATCACTTAAGCCTAGATAATAAGCACAGTTTAGGTACAAAGAACTTGGAAGTAGCTAATAGAAAATTACATTTCGTTTCACGTTGATTTTTTATATTTTACGAGAGTACCTAAAAATCGTTTTAAAAAAGTTGTGAACCTACAACAATAACAACAAAAAAGCTAAGATTTCTTGTTAAAATTTATTTGGTTACTACCCTGAACTATTTCTTCAAATAATCGTTAAAAGTGCTTCAATACATGCAGTTTACAAACATTGACGACCATAATTGGAAGTGAATAACAATAAATATATCAAAACATTATCTTTAATTAAGATTTCGTGAACCTCGTTTGCCGCCATTTTAACAAAGCTACCAATGAAAATTATAATTATTTTTTTAAGGTGTAATTTGAACAATAGCCATTCCAAACAGGGGCCCGTAAAAGATTAACTCCTTTAGGTACCTGCTACTTTGTCCCGTTTGTAGACAAAAGAGGTCCTTGCCGATTTAATAACATAGTCTGTAATACTCGTTTCTATTGAAACTTTTCCGGTGACGGCTGTGGGAGGTGAGCCTCATCGAGAATGGCAACCCCATATCATTCAAACAAGACGTTATAAGACGAAGACGTATACTTACCTACTTAAGCCGACATCAAAGTCCGCGTTAAAGTTTTGCCCTTAATTCAGCTCACGATGAATATAATATTGTGTATACCTAGCGAGTTAATTACGTTGGCGTGAAAATGAGCCATGCTGCTAAATGAGTTTCTGTGATGGCGTGCATATGTTGTAGTTTATTGCAGATGTCGATATACGTGCGTGAGTGTTATTTATTGACATTTTTGTTATTGTTTATGAACGGGCATTAAGATTAGCGCAATAGTTTACGTTACCGGCATTTCAAAGATTACCTCAACGGTCTTAATAGTAGAGTAAATATAGAATTCAAAATAAAAGTACGAAGTTGTATGAAATAAGAGAATTAATGCAATTTTTGGTTAATTTGAAGTAAGATATGCGTTCTCTAGGGCATGCTTGTAACTGACGGTAAATACTGTAGTCGTATTCGCGTCCAATTAGTTCATTTCATGGTTTAGTAGTAACTTTCGTATTTTCATAAACCGTTTTAATTTTTGATGATTTGTGTCGTGTAAAACACGCTGGGCTGTGTTTCTTGATCCTGAGTGATACCTTCGCTTGGCATAGGTAGATAAAATTTCATTATTTTATGATGTTAATTTCTCAATGTAGCTAGTGCATGCCTGTCATGCTAGTTTTGCTAAATCAATACCAAATATTCCAGTCATCTCAGGGTTTTAATGGAAAAATTATGCGCTTTAATAAGCGCAAGCTTGTTCTTCGAATCCCGCACCATGCGGTTAAAACGCTTTATAGTATTAGAAATTAATTCCGTCATGATTCCGTTCATAGCAACGTCTTCACTCTAATAAATCAATAGTCGAAACGAAAGTACATATTGAGATGTGAATTAATAGATTATTTCCCAATATACTTGTGGGAACAGAGTTGGAGTGAAGCGTAGGTAGTGATCAAACAGACACGACTCAATGGTTGTAATGACCTCGCCCGGTGCGATCCCCGGGGATCACGTTTTGATCCAATCTTATTTTTACTATCCATAAATTATATTGGATACCATCTTGTGCTTGCCCGCAGTAATTGTCTGCAGATGGTCACACTATTATTACGAGGTGATCTACGTCACCTGACTACACCTATTTAGTGGGCAACACTGGAATAGATCAAGTCGAAACCCGTTATTTAGTCTTGTACGAGTACTTAAAAATCGATTTAGAGCAACATAAATCAACATTTGAATCTGTATGATAAGTAATCAGTTTGCCCTATTTAAATATTATACTGTCTGATGTTTCCTCGTTCTCTAAGAGATGAAGTTGATCAACCTAACACACGTTGTCTTTAGATAAGATTTCTACATAAACGCCAATTCTATTCTTCTTAATAAAAATCATCTTTGCATAAAATAGAACGTCTCAAAGTATTTTTGCATGAAGAAAGTTTGATATTTCCAACAGTTCGTTGTATCTGAACTGGCCCAAGGATCGATTGCTCGAGAAACGAGAAAGTTTTCAGTGAAATAGTAATTTTCCAATGGACGACTTGTCGAGTGCTGACGGGGCGCCATTCAGCGGACGTTCCTACTATTGCAGAGCCCTCCCTTTTAGGAGTGAGAGATCGTCAGAAACAAACTTCGCTATTGGGACTATCGAAGTTTACGAGAGGGTTCTCGTGATTGACCAGGCTACTTCTTCTTTTCGTGTCGATGGTTTAGTACTTAGATTGTTTGGGCCCACTAGTTAGTTACGTTAACGTTAACTGCAGCATCGGTGGCATTCATTAAATTAATTATTTAGTTTTGAACAGAATAAATGCATGTTTTACCAATATGTATAAGTCACTTACTTTGTGTTATTTTTTTGCAATGCTTGATACAAATATATTTTCTTTAAAAATCCCCCAAAGAGCGGTGTATGGACACTTTGGGTATTGCAACGATTGGTTCATGTTCTGAACAGGGGCACCGCACTCACTTTGGGTATCCGACAGGTCTATAAAATCCCATTTCATTAAATGAGGGCTATCGCGTTTGCTTTCACCTCTAGGGGCGCTAGTGTAGCGTGAGGTCTTCGAAATGTCAAATTTCACTGTGGTTGGCTTTTGATAAGAATTTACTTACTTATTTCTTTTTATTTTTGTGAATATTTTACTAAAACAGCCTGAATATGGCAGATTTATTTATGGTTCCACCGACCACTGCATTGAACTTTTTTCTGTCGGAAATATGTATATTATCTATGTCCTACTTTGTTTTTCCGTATGATGAGTCCACATAACACTGCGACACTATCTATGTTGTATTAAATCGCTCGTTTACGGCATAATAAATTATATTCCTTCTAACCTTGTTCACATGCGCGTAATAACTACTTTAATGCTACGAGTAAGGACTCCACTCGACAGTGTCGCCAACTGGTGAATACAAAAACGGTAGCCCTCATTGTGTTCGCAGCGGCCGACCTGGGCCAGTAAGAATATGATTTCCATGAACTTTTATATTATGTATCACGCATGGAAAATCAACTTAGTTTTACACCTCACTAGGTACATAAAAAAACAGATTTATCGGTAAAACGATCTTTTCAGTAGAATGAACGTCAACAAATTATATCTACAAATCGTTCGGCGCCAAATTGAATTCTATAAAGCTTTCACTTTGGATAATTATTGACAAATAAGCTGGTGGCTGGCAGTATACCTATTGATTAAATAAAAAAATACGAGGGCTTTGACTTTGAGAATACTAGATATTAGTTAATTATAAGAATGGCTTTATTTCTACGTAAAATATTTTAGATAAGAACTGTCAAGTTTTTTTTTCAAAACCCCTAAAGCCCAGCCAAAGAGAGTGCAAGTGTTTCCTGAAAAGAGGCACAATATTGCCTCTTTTCAGGGAATGTTTCTCCACTTGTCTTCAAAATTCAAAATCTTCGTCCAAGAAAGACATCTTCTACCTTATACATGTTACTGTGAATGACCGATATTAGTTAATGTTAAGATGCACCGGAGTATGTCGACAATCACCAATTTCAATGGTGTTACTCAAAAAATTTTCATATTTACACTTGAATCGGACATACACCGGTTAATGTTAACATACACGGAGGAGGTACAGGGAATCTTAGATTCAGCAAATTACAATTTGTGTGAGTGTTCACAAACACCAATGTTTGTTCGAAAAGTTAGAAAGTCATTGTACCTATTATTGTTTTTTTTTATCGCCAAAAATATTATGGTCAGTCGGGAGAGCACCGCCTCGCGGGTCTCTACCGAAAATCGTGAAAAAAACGATTCGTAAAAACACACGAATCGTCTTCGTCGAATGAGCCCTTAACGTGACATCAATCCGGCATCATAATTTCGCTCATAAAGAACATTAAACAAGTCGCCGTGGTCTATGATAAAAGTCACTGGTGAATGACTGAAATCATCATGAGAAGGATATATAACCGTTATTCACCAACTATCTTGATGGATGTTAAAAAGCAATAGAGTATCTTAACATACATTGCACTTCGGCCATTCACAGCAACATATAGTATATGTATGTATAATTAATTAATCACGAAATTTCAAAAAACTACTGGACATAAGGTGAAAGAATTTTGTATGGTCATTTCAGACCCAGAGTCCGACAGAATTGAGACCTGTCGTAGTTTTTTTTTTCATTTGAAGTACCTACAGCAATTTTTTATTTTTGATTTCGATGGCTAACACATAAATAAATGACTTTGAATATGAATTCAAACGAAGTCTTGAAAAGTAATTTCACATTCATCCCACAAGTATGCTGATCGTGCTTGAGCTCATTTGAATTTGGTTTCGCCTTGTCCGTCTGTCCATTCATATGATACAGATTCGAGACAATGTCCTCTAACTCAAATCAGACTCGTATCATCAAATTGACAGTTAAGCTTGTTATTTATTGACATTCACGAGTGGTATGAGCATGATTCAAAGGAAGAAAGGTAAATTCTACGTAGCTGTCGCTATACAATGGTGTAGATACATTTGCATTACGATACCCATACCTATGAATATACGAGTATATAACTGTAAATAGCAGTTTTAAAAGTAGTTTTTACTTCTGGTTTCTTTTTTAGTCTTTTTCTTATCGTGTGGGCAGTAAGGTCTAGTGACCCCATACAACCTGGTGTCAGGGTTTCTAAACCGCCTCAAGGGTCTCTGAGATGGTTAATTTGACGACTGCAATACTGCAATTTGGCGTCCAAATGGTAATGTTGACAAAATGTTTGATACCCGATGAATTCTTTCCCTGTACCCTTTTATTACGCACTTGTACACAATTGATAATTACTTACTATTAATTTGTACATTATAATTGAGAGGAGCTCGTGGCTAGATAATAATAGCCGCACGGGTCGATCTACAAAGTTAAGCAACGCTTGCCAAGGTTAGTCTGTGGATGGGTGACCATCTTAACATACCGAGTTTCCTCCGTGCTTCGGAAAGCACGTTAAGCCATTGGTCCCGGCTATCATTTGAAGATCTTTGGCAGTCGTTACGGATAGTCAGAAGCCAATAAATCTGCCTCCAGTCTTGCCATGAAGTACCGTGTTACCCAGTTAATGGGTTGTGGAAGTTCTGGTAGGCAGCCGCTTCATGTAAAATACTGGTATTCGGCTAAATCCGGTTTGACTGGAAGCCGACCCCAATATAGTTGGGAAAAGGCTAGGCAGATGATGATGAATTTGTACATTATAATTGTTTCATCATACTTTTACCGTTTTAGTTCTTCCTTCTAATATAGATCACATTTCGTATTTTCAGTGGTTTAAAATAAGTTTGAAGTTTATTATGTTCCATATAATTACAGATCCCTTTTGATTCTTTAAACGATCTCCTCTGGATGACCGATTCTGTATCAGCCACTCAAGTCATAACCGTATTTCGATTAAATAAATCATTATCTATTCTTAGTTTGGTTTTCTCGTATTTTAGGCTTAATGCCTTTTTAATTTCTTTACGGAACGTAGAAAAGCGAAATAAAGGTTCCCACCGACAGGCTAGAAACAATCCGTTTAACAAAAAAATAGTTGTCACACTGTTGTGGCGCACCTGTCTGCGGGAGCCATAACATCTTCCTCCATAAATAGTCCAAAGGTCCTTGTTAGCTATAACTTAAGCCACTCGTAACCAATATTTATGAGCTATACTCGTATATGTCAGGTACCTCCGTGGTTCCGAATAAGCCTGCTCCCCTGGGAGCTTTGAGAAATTACCCGCACGTACAATGTCCGTGGGAATGGCAGCTGCTATCACTGGCAATTAGAAACAAATTGTATCAAACAGCCATCTCATCGAAGCGTATTATGAAGCAAACAAGAATAATCGTTACGGCAATATCTTATGTTGACGAAAGCTTCCGACTGCTGCGAGGGGACTTATTATTATAATTATGAAAGTACGCAAAAATGAAAAACATTGTTTAATCGACTTCCAATAAGTAATGCTATATCCATCATTCGAAGCGTGTCCATATTTTTTGTATTATGAAATCTAGAATAACCCTATAATTTATTTAAGCCGGGTAGTTTTAAAAGCAGGAATTTAACTTTTTGAGAAATATAAATTGAATTAAAAACCAAAAAATGCGGGGTTTGACTTTCGCCCCTAAAGATTGCCGGATTTTCTGAAACCTTGTAAACGATCAACGTTTTCACGGAAATGTATGTATACCACTATGTTCAGCAACACATGCTCTCCATTGCTCACTAGTTGATGAGCAAGTCTGGCTCATTTATTTGTAGTAATTCATTAAGGTTATTATCAGTTGATTGAGTTAACTGTCGTCCGCGGTTCCACACGCGTGAATAACGAAATAAAGAATATCTTATGTGTTATTCCAGACTATAATCTACCTCTGTGCCAAATTTCATGAAGATCTTTTCAGGCGTTCTGACGTGAAAGAGTAACAAACATCCATCTATTCACCCTCACAAACTCTCGCATTTATTAAATTAGTAGGAGTAGGATCGAAACCGCTCCATTTTGCTTAATTAAAGCGTTGAAAATTACAATCGCAACCCATAAAAGTCCGCTGCTAGATATGGGTCTCGGCCATAAAACGCTTTCACAACGATCTTAGGGGGATAATGCCGTGATCACCGCTTGCCAGGCAGATTGGTAATCGCAAAAAGATGTAATCAGTGACGCTTTCGTTCGTCCATCTGATAACAATCGGTAGTCGTTTTTGCAGCACCCAGGGATAAACAGGCTGTTCTCTGAAAGTCAAGGAATTGTACTTATACTTGGACTTTTAATCGATTTCAGTCATTTGACAGCTACGGGGTTAGGTACTAGTTTCTGTTTAAAATGCGGCTGTCTAAAAAAACCGGACAAGTGCGAGTCCGTCTCGCACTCCGAGGGCTCCGTACCAACTCATATAGAATAGATCTATTAAAGGAATCGAGTCTCGATTTTCAGGGTTCCGAACATCCGTAAGAAAAGGTACCTTCGAGGATCACACGTATGTCTGTCTGTCCGTCTGTCATAGCCAATTTTCTCCGAATCTACATAACCGTTTCTGTTGAAATTTGGTAGAATCTGAACTTCTGTAACCCAAACGTAACGTCACGTAAATGAAGTAATTTTGAGTTTAGGGGTCCGATTTGAGGAACAAAGTGGAAAAAAAAAATTCGAACTGCACCTTGTGACTTATCAAATGAAAGGGCTTATTGTGAGGGTTTTGAAGATATTTAAGAAATTAGACGAAAAATGACCGTCCTCCCCTTTTCTCTGAATCCATTGAGCTTAAAATATTGAAAAAAAATTGCGGGTTAATTACCTATAGATTACAAAAAAACCTTTATAATAAGTCTATAGTATAAAAATAACATGTAACAGAAATTAAATTCGTTCGGAACCCTTTGCATGCGAGTCCGACTCGCACGTTACCTGGTATTTTCGAGTATATATTACTACCACTAAAGTGTATAAACTCTAAAAGCACTCATTACCTTGACGAAAATATAAGTAGGTAGGATTGAAAAACAGACTTAACTTTTCAGTTGACGAAATTTTTTTCTCAAACATGTGCGTCAAGACCACTTCTTCAAGTGCAAATTTAAGTTTGTAATCGCATAATGTGTTTTTTATTTGTTATAATACTACAAATTTTGAATTATCCGATTTTTTCTTTACTTGTGTTTTAAGACCTTGCCATTGTTTTATTTTAATATATCTTGTTTAATACACGCAGTTATTATTCCATTTGTTTCATTGTAGCTTTATTTGTAAAACATAACCCAGTAATTATATTAAAAACTAGTTAAACACTGATTTTTAATTGAAAATTATTCATAGAGTAATAGAATTAGATGAATAAGGCCCATTTGCTTTAAACTGCCAAATTACTGAATATAATTGAATGTCAATTTAAAAAAAAAAAAACTCTTTTTGGACTAAAGCACATTAGGAGAAGTGGTTAAATGAAACCAAACGTAAAACCAGGCGCAAAAAGCGTGTTTTAGTTTGATGCTATTCTCAGTTATCACTCTTTAATCGTAGCACACATTGTGGTCTCGTAGCAGCCATTGTAGCTTCGTAGCAGCCTTCGTAGCTCCGTAGCAGCCTTCGTAGCTTCGTAGCAGCCTTCGTAGCTCCGTAGCAGCCTTCGTAGCTTCGTAGCACCCAAAAATATCAATATATTTTGTTTGATGTAGTAGTAAATTACTTGAATGATAACAGACTTTTAAGGTCTGTTCCTTCGTTTGCTTATGAGTTCCCGTACCTATTGACATCTAGGGATCAAATTATATATTACTTTTAATTAAAGATTTATCGCGACTTATTGATTTACCACTGCAGATTTCTATAATTTTTAATTTTAAACAAAGCAAATAGCACAAAATTGTTTGATTTATTAATATATAAATACCGTCCGCATGTCGTGTCTGATTTAGAATTATTTATGACGCATATTATATTACTTACTTTATGTTTTATATCGTACTTGTAAAACTTTAATGACGTCAAAAATCGTTTCCATAAACTTTGATATTTCGCGAATAGTGAAACTCTTATGGTAGATACTCTTACAGATTTATAAGAAGAATAGCTTCCCGCCGATAATTAATTTATGTACCTATTGTAGTGCTGTATATATACCACTAGTCGACCCGCGCAACTTCGTTTCCGTCACAATTTTTTTTCTCAATTATCATTACTGCTCCGCTCCTTTTAGTCTTAGCGTAATGATATATAGCCTATACCCTTTCTCAATAAATGGGCTATTTAACACTGAAAGAATTTTTCAAATCGGACCATTAGTTCCTGAGATTAGTGCTTTCAAGCAAACAAACTCTTCAGCTTTATATATTAGTATAGATGAAGCTATATTAGACGGCAACGAATTTATATAGTATTTGCTTTAAAGGTTTACAAGTAAATCGTTTAGCAAATTAATTCGATGAAAGTACAAATATTAAATATCTATTAAAGTTTTAGAAGCGTGTGTACCTCTATTTACATAGTTACTTACGTATTAGGAAAATGAAGGAGACGACTATTGCTAGTTTTATTGATATTCTAAAGAAAACATACAACAAGACATTGTTTATGTTATTTCAGGTTATAAAAGTGTTTTTTCGGTTGTAACTCTATTGATGATTTAGTATTTTTTATTAAGTATCTATCTAATAACTAGGAAGTGGAAACACACCGTGATGAAAAATATTGGGTTGAGTGATTGATAGTTTCGGAATAGTTATAGTTGTATGTACAAAAGTGATTGTATAGGTATAGTATCGACACAGAAACTTTATTGAAGTAGATGTGAAGAATTATTAATTATATCTATTAGTAGGCTTTTCACACTTCAATGTTGTTATTTTTTATATGGAGTATATAAAGTGTTTCTAATCAGTATTTTTAACGATCTTTACACTAACTACTACAGCAAATAAAATTAGTTAGACGTTAAAAACACGATACAAAGATGAATTATTTTCAAGTTAAAATATTTCAGCTAAGGACAAAATAACTCAGGGGTGGTAAATAAAATGGTAGGAGGCTTGGCTACGCAAGGACTACTATTAGAAAATAAATAAAATTAAGTTAATATATTACCTATGGCGTATAGCATCCTCATGTACCCGAACACGCCTTGTCGATTTCATTTTCACCTAAACATTTTATGCCAATAAATACGTTATTTTAAATAATAATGAAGAGTTTATTTTGATTAGTTCGTTTTTCTAAATAACTTTTAGTTTGTTTGTGACATAAGTTAGTAAATTGAGCGTGTCGTGGTGTGTGGTGATGTGAGTCACGTATGTATTGTTTGTACCTGTCACTATCTCCTCAACCTGGCACGCCAAGCAACAGTGTATCACAGCGACGTGACAACTACTTTAACAAATACATAAAGTTTAACTTTTATAATGCTGTGCATAGAGGTAGGGTGAGCTTATGTCTGAAGAAAGTTATGGAAAAGCTAGAAAATAATAAAAGATCAACTGGTGAAGCTAATAGGTATTGATTGAATTTCATGAAAGTTTACGTAGAAAGCTTTTCAATTGTTATGAATTTCAACTTGGCATGTTCGCGGCGGCGCACTGTCGCTTGCCGCCGTCATATTTTAATCACGTAATGCAATGCGAAAAATCTGTTCGAATATTATGCTACCTACGTTTAATGGTAAACTATCGATCCAAATATAGAAGCGTACTCCGAACGCCATTAAAATCGAAGTCATCGTCAGCAATTATGTACAAAGGCACAAAGCACAATGCGATATTAAACAGACATGCTATTTATTTAATTTTATAATCGACCCATTTAGCCAATTCAATCGACACAATCGTTGTCTAAATAATGTCGTGCAAAAATCGAAACACCAGACATTAGTTACGTACCTTAAAATTCACAGCCAATCTAAACAACTGAAAACTGACATCCATAAATATTTACATTCCGGTAGACGTGAGCCGAGTGATAGCGTGTGTTATGTTGTCGGCGCTGCGGTCGCTGTACACGGCGGTGGCGAGCAGGCGCGCGGCTCCGGAGGCCGGCGGGCGAGCGCAGTGCGGCGCCGGCATAGTAGCGCAGGGCGCGGGCGCGGCGACTGTCGCGGCGGCGGGCGCCGACTGCCGCTCCACCGCCGCCGCGCCACGCACCCCCCCCCCCCCCCCCCCCGCGCCCGCCCCCACCGCCAGCGCCCTCCCGCGCTCCTCTAATTCTAATTGTTGGCCACCTCTGACGATTCAGGTCATCGTACCTGCATGTGAATTCTTTCTGATTCTTTCCTAAACGGAAAACTCGGTCCGTACCTGCATATTTTATATTGTGATTCAATTCAAGTCGAGATTACGTAGGCACCTTCAGTTTCATAAAAAGTTACTAGCGAATAAGTAAGGCGGGCAGATTTTTTATTTAGAGAAGACGGCCAGTCTACCAAGAATTAAAAACCTTGCAAGACTTTTATATCGATCTTGGTGCCTAACTAAACTACAAAACTGTGCACAAGAGTAGGTAAACAATCGTGTGTGTAACGTACGAACTTTGTGAGCTTCAAAAACGTGTTAATGGAGCAAAGGAAACCTCATGGGAGAACCCCCGTTCTGACGTGTTTGTTGCGAGTTACAATATTTGACTCGACTTTTTCGTAAATGTAACCTAAGTTTTGGTTTTTCGCCTTATAATTTTGTTGCGATACCTAATGCACCCATGAAGACCATCTTTATAACTATCAGTTTAGAAAACTAAAATATAGTAGATAGCAACTACCCATACACCATCAGGCCTCGCAAAATTAAAAGATAATATCACGGTAAAAATATCAACATTATTTTATCTTCATAGAAACGGTCGGAACGCGAGTCATACCTACGTCCCTCGAGTTCAGCCTGCCCTCTGCATGCAAACAGTCGCGAATGGGCCGCAGCGACGAACGAACGAACGGTGTGATTGTTTTGTAAGAAGTAAGCGGGTGATTTTTGAATATTTTTTAAAAAATAAGTACAAGTACTTACCTAAAATGGAAAAAAATATAGAATAACTGTGGTGTTTTTTTTGCTTGAATTCATCAATAACGCACCCTGAGGATTTATTTTTAGGGTTTCATACCCGAAGGGTAACCAACGGAACCCTATTACTAAGCCTTCGCTGTCCGTCCTTCCATCCGTCTGTCTGTCAGCAGGCTGTATCTCAAAAACTGTGATAGGTAGAGAGCTGAAATTTTCACAGATTGTGTATTTTTATTGCCGCTATAACAACAAATAATAAAAATTAAGGTTTATGGTACGGAACCCTTCGTGTGCGAGTCCGACTCGCACTTGGCCGGTTTTTTAGTTTACCTGGGAACTCTGAAACTTTTATATAGGTACCTATTACTAGTACCTACGTTAGTTTTCTCTTTTATCAAGAGGTAGTAATTTCGCTTTTTCTACCGAGAAAATTTCCTACCTGGATACATAAGTGAATAGGAAGAAAAAAGTGACACACGAGTGAACTACCTACGCTCGCGTAAAATAATTTGTAGGTAGTTTCATAGCTAGGCTATCGTCCTACTTATGCACATAGCGACTAACATATTATTAAATTAGACGAAATATCACTATGAAATGATTATGAGAGTAATAAATGGTAGGTACCTATCTAGTAAGATTACCAGTATAATTAACTTTTTAAGTAAAACTTTGTAGTAGATAGTTAGAGGTTTTGGGGCCGTAAGAATAACCTGAGCTGAAAAAAGATATTATAATTGTAGTTACGTCAGCTGTTTCTTGCATTTTGGTTGAGTAGGTAGGTGCTGAATTTTGTAAGAATTGGAGTTTAGTAACCTTCGACAAAAGCATTAAAAAAATGTTATATTCTAATGTTTATTTTAAACACAAAACTCAAGTAGGTAACTAGATGAAATTTAAATAGTGGAGGCGGGCAGCCCTGTCGCGTGTTTACGTGCCGCGCGGCTGTAGATAATTATTTCAAGGAAAAGGCCGAGTCACAATACTGGTAGATATTTATACTGTGACAATAGTAAGACGGGCCTACGCCCCACATGTGGGACGGCCGGGCCTGACGGGTTAAAATCATCCGTTACCTATCGATCTAATATAGCATCATACAGCCAGGCTGAGTACAGTTTGCTTAGTGAGTGTACTTAGTGGTTGAGGCATTATTGTATTATACCGGGACGCCGCCACAACGGGCTGAAGCAGGCGGGAGCTTTTCCCTTTTGATTCAATGAGGCGATTTAAATTATAATTGGACTTTATAAAATAAAGGTCACACGGATTCTACATGTATAGATAGTTCTTAACTCATGTTATTGATCGACTAATTAAAATGTCCATGCATGCTAATCGCGGGGCATTAGACATTAACTGACATGATTACGTTACAGGTTGCATGATTGCGGCCGCTGTAATTATCCACAAGTCCCTGCAGCATAATGGTATTTAAATTGGTATATTATATTGATTTCTTTGTTACCATCATGTCAGCGCTTCCCCGGAAAAATAGATACTTTGTGTTAAATAACTGCTAATGTATTTACTTGCACGTGTGATATTTTGAGTAGAAAATTACTATTCTGAACAATGGCAAACCTCCAGTTTAGAAAACCTATACTTTTGTTAATTTTTTATGTAGTTAAAGGATGCTCGTGCTTCTCTTAAAAAATATTTTTTTTGATAGGGGCAAGTGAATTCTCGAATAGATTTGTCATTCCTGAAACTAGTCTAAGATTTGATTAGTTTGTTGGACATGATTATGGACATGAAATCCAATCTCGAGGCTCGCCTTGTTGAGCTCAGTCACCATTTCATGTAATTTCAGCAGACGAAAGATGGAAACGATATTTTCGGCAAAATGCAGGATGGTCCACCTTCTGCCAGGATTGTGAAATTCTGTCAGGATTATGGAATTTGTTCGAAAGAACACATTGGCCCTGGAACGCAACGGGCAATAGGAGGAACACGGAAGTGTTCAGAAATTTATACTTGCAAGGTAGCAAAAACCAAGATCAAATTGACCGAAGACATTTGGGGAATGTCTATCAAAGTGTGCACGCCATTAATTGATACTATAGCAGCATGCTTGGCTTTCATATTTAATTTATGTGTGGACCAAGGAGTCTTTCTGGATATAATAAAATATAGTAAGGTTATACCACTATTTAAATCTGGCGTCAGCATTCAGCAAAAAAGCCAATAATAGACCTGTAACTATATTGCCAGTTTTTAGCGAAGTGTTACAAAAAGTAATGCTCAATCACATGCGAGATGATGAAGAGGCGCCAGATGCCATAGGAATCTTTTGTGACCTCTCCAAGGCATTTGGTTGCGAAATCTTACTCCAGGATCACTCAGGTGTCTGTCTGTCTGTCCGTCTGTCACAGCCAGTTTGATCTGGATTTAATCTTTGTCTAAAATAATGTCTGTCTTGTAGTAAGAACTAAGTAGTTTTTTTATTAATTTTTAATTAGGTACTTGGTCATTGAAAACCATAGTTTTGTATAATGTAGAAGAATATTTATAAAATGTTGTAAATGTGAGTACCATGAAGCCATTTACACATTATGTGATTAGTTGTAGTTTTAGTGGAGGCTTTACATGATTTAAAAGTGTGTCCGTGGAGTTTCTTGCAAGTTCTTCTCCATAAGCCTCCACTACACTACTCGCGAAGTTGAGCGAACACGATAGTGTAGAGGGGCACTACGCTTCGCTTCGAGCAACTTCGCCTCGCTTCGTGAAACTTCGCCTCGCCTCGGGCGACTTCCAGTCATTGTCGGTTTTTGCGCCCGAGTCAAAGAACTCGAAGTGACTCGAAACGTCTACGAAGCGTCTGACTACACTACTCGGCTCACTTCAGTTCGCGTCGAGTCGTAATAAATAAGCACGTATTTAGTACGTAGGGTTACCTACCTACTACTTATTTAATATTTTGATACTTATTATGCTATTCCAGACAAAGACTAATTCAAAAACACAAAAATGATGAAAACGGGCCAGCCGTTCTCGAGTTATAAGTGTTCGAACCAAACCCATTAAGATTTTTGCTATATTGTGAAAGATTTGAACTTTTTCTAGAAGGCATTTTGAAATTAGCGAGACAGAAATAAAACGAATAAACTCAAGGAAGACGGACAACGGTGGTTTGTTAATAAACAGGGTTACATTTGCAACCTTGGTACAGTACCCTATTATTATTAGCCTTGTTTCGCAAATCGAACCATTCGTTACTTCGCTCTAAACGGAATCAATCGCGTAGGCTTAGCAGTAGGGTCCCGTCATAAAGAAAAGAAAGAAAGAAAATGTGTTTATTTGTGCCAAGCATGACGCATACCAAAAAAATAAATCAGCACTTTTGGTACGGAACCCTACAGGCCTGATCTGCAATATGGTATTTACAAAAAAAAATGGACACGTAATTTTTCTTTTCACGTTAACAAAAAATGAAGAGGATACAGCGAGTTAAAAACACGCGTGACGACACGTGACTCGGTAATATTGGTACAATTTTACCAAGCCACATTTTAGTAATTTACCCTATTCGGACCGTCTAGACCTACGCAAGAAGAACCAAACGATAAACGCACAATTAACGAAACCAATTGAGATTCTAGCGATTTTGGTAATTAGGACCTTAACAAAGACTTTCAAGACCTTTTAGAGACTGAATCTTAACCCCTAACGAACTCGACTGTGTCACTCGGAGCATTCGCAACGTCCCCGCAAGGGGGCGCGGCAGGCGGGCATAGGCTGTGCCTTTACTCCCGCGGTGTCATTGCGTGCCCGTGAAGACGGGCACGTCATTAGAGTGCCATATAGGCGTAGATGGAGGCAGCTTGACAGATGGTCGCTGCGTGCCTAAGTGTATCTGTCATAGTGTCGGCAGAGGGCGCCACGGCACTGTCCCACAGTGCCGTCTCTTCACGACCCTACGGCGGTCAGTCCCCGCCGGGTGAGACCTCCGGTTGCCCGGAGGAGGCCCAGCGAGAGATGACCAGCGACGTAGGCGCCGACTTTAGGGCGCTGCCTGCCGAGGGTGCTGATCCCCCGCCTGTCCTGCTTCCAGAGCGAGCCGATCACGCTTCAGGCTGAGGGACCGTGGTGAGTGTATGAGCGGCAATGAAATTGTGAGACACCGTCTCATGTAGCGAATGAAACGTACGTCCGCGCCGTACGCTCATCGCGTGTGTTTGGGCGCATGGAGAGTCGTGCTTGTATGAGGTTCGACGCACACTATGCCTATATTAACCTAGCATACAGTGCGCGCCGAGTGCGTGTAGTGTTGTAGAGTTGATAGTGAGGGAGAGAGTCGCGTGTCGGTGTCTGCGACTCACTCGGCGTCAAGTCCGGTGGGTTAGGTGGGGTCGTCAGCGTCCTGCACGAGGTCGCGCGGCAGGCGTCTCGCGTCAGGTGGCCGCGCGTGCCAGGGCGCTATGTGCTTGACGTGTGGCCAAGCGGAAGCGTCGCACGCGCGAACATAGTGGACGCGAGGCGGGCGCAAAACTCGTCCAGGCTCTCAATCCTAAGGTCCCGCATGATGACGCTGTTCCTCACGAAGCGAGGGGCAGCAACAATTTTACGCAGCGCTAGGTTCTGCTGCGCGCGGAGAATCTTTTTGCTTGACTCGCTCGTGAGGGCGAGCCAAGCTGGGGCGGCGGATAGGTGAGCAGCGGGCGGATGTACGTTTTATACACGCCCAGTTTGACTCGCAGCGGGAGGCGGGATGAGAGTACTGGGTGGAGCAGAGCGCGGGCCGCTCTACCCTTCGCGGCGACCTGGCGGACGTGACGACCCATGGTGAGCCGACGATCGATGGTGATCCCCAGGTACTTGACCTGGGGCGCCCAATGGATGTCGACTCCTTGCAGCCGGAGAGGTGGTGGGTGGTGGGTGCCCCCGACGAGCAGCGCCTGAGTCTTATCGGGAAGCGTTTCTAGCACGCGCTGCATCTTGACAGCCGCGTGTCTCGCATTGAGCGAGGTGCAGATGTACGCGGCGTCATCAGCGTCTCGACTGTGTTTAAAAACGTGTGATGGTCGTTCTGGAGAGGAAAATCTTAACACCGCAATTCAGAAAAACGTGTCATCAGTGCAACGCCATCTATCGACCAAGTAAGTAAATTTACAAAATGTTTAGCGTCGGAAGACGTTAAATAAGAAGCCCGTATGACAACAATAATTAATACCTTAGTGTTGTCATTTTTATTTTGCTAAGTATAAAAGTTTCACAAACAACTCAACAATGTGTTTTGGGGTAATATTCATGTATTTTATTTTTCTCAATACTAACGCCTAATCAAAATACATTAGGAAGTTTCTAACTAAACTTAAAAATTCAATATTTTATACTTATTTTGATTTTGTGGATCGGTTGTTACGAAAATACCGATAAGGTTTAAAAACGTTCACTTTTATTTTGCCATGTATAGTCACAACCCAACAATTTCTTCGGTCAAAGAATCAGCATTGCGATTCAACGCGGCAATGCTGCCAGTGTTCTGGGCACTTTTGCCATTGACAGCGATGTGGATTATTTTTTTGATGCCCAATGATTAATTTTATTTTTTTATACGCGTTTGTACATAATTTCTTGTTAATTAGTAAGTTTTAGTGTATTTAGTTATAAAAATATCTTAGAATATACCGGTAATAACTGTACCCAACAATTTGTTTTGGAGTTTTATACATGCTTTCGTGCATTTTATCTTATTCAATAGATGGCGCTATAACTACGCAGAACATTAGAAAGTTTCTTACTAAACTTAAAAATTCAATATGATTTGAGTTTGTGGGTCGATTTTGATGAAATAAACGCTAAAATGTTACTCTGGTTATCACTTAATATTTTTAAGTACCTATATTTGGATCCCAATCTGTGGTTTATGCGTGATGCTCCCTCAAACGCACAGACAAATAGATAAACAGACAAAATTAAAAAAAAAAAACAATTTGTGTTTTATGTCTTTTTCCTAACTTTTCTATGCAAAAATTTATAATTATATGTATAGATAAATTATTTGAATCTTCAATCTTACGCATGGGTTTTAAATAGTAAGAGTCTGACACTCCCTTCTCCTCCACCCAGAGCGGGAGGAGTCATTTGATGATTTCCCATCCTTAAAAAAAGGATGGTCCACCTTCTCTGCCTACGACAAAGCCTTTATCTGCCCAGGGATTAGATAAGTTTTTGAAAAAAATACCAATCTTTGTCTCGCTGATGACATTATTCTATTTGCACCGACTGCTACCGAGTTGCAAAATATGCTCCACGATCTGAGTACAGCAAACCTTGGGGTTGGACTAATGATGAATCGGTCAAAGGCTAAAGTCATGACCAATAGCACAAAAAGTAGGGTGGAGGTAGATGGCCAAGAAATTCACCATGTCGATGAGTAAATTTACTTGGGTCAGCTAGTATCCTTCAAAAACAAGCAAGACAAAGGAGTCGACCTATGTGTCCAAAACGCCTGGAAGAGCTAGGTACTGATCTATGAAGTCGCTGATGAAGGGTGACCTAAATCTATCCCTGAACCGCAAACTCATGGACCCGTGCATTCTATCCATCCTAACCTACGATGCGCAAACTTGGTCCCTGACCGAGTTTCAAAAGTCCAAATTCAAGGTTTGCCAAAGGGCGATGGAGCGAAGCGTTCTAGGTGTTAGGCTCAGCGATCGAATACGTAATACCATGATTCAATCCAAAAAAGGGATCGCCGATGTGGGTAACAAATCTGTTAGGCTGAAGTGTGAATGGGCGGGTCACGTATTTAGGATGCATCAGGACAGATGGGCCAGAGTCGCTACGCAGTGGGAGCCAGAGGGTGGGCGTCATCGCCGAAACGCTGGCGTGACGACTTAAATTCATGACGGATTGATCGAAGAGGGCCCTAGGAAGAGTGAATGGCTATGAAGGAAACCTTTGTCCAGGTGTAGGACAGCATAGGTTAAAAAAAAAACAATCGTACGGTTTAGACATGTGGGTCTGATCTCTGGAGTAAGTTTGATTTTCTTCATGATTATCATCAGAATTTTATAAATCAGCTCATGGCATTATTGTCCTGATGGATGCGAGTCGCGTTCGTCGAACCTTCGCATTCATCAGAAGGACGTCCGTAGGGTACTGCGTAACTTAGGCGTGGACAAGGCTAGTGGGCCCGACGAGATACCGTCAATTGTACTGAAGACTTGTGCGCCTGAGTTGTCTCCAATTTGGACACGCCTGTTTCGCCATTCGTTTGAGACTGGAAAAGTGCCAATAGCTTGGAAGCAAGCTAACGTGCAGCCTGTGCCCATGGAGGGTTGTCGAGCTGACCCAACCAATTACAGGCCCATCTCGGTAACGCGAGCTCAATGGTAAGCTCCTGGCGGACTCAGAAGCTAACGATATTCTTAGTGACCGACAATACGGATTCCGCCGAAACCGGTCTACTGGGGATCTTCTAGCGTACCTATAATGCCATTCACATCTGCAGTGAGGCCATCGAGAAACACGGGGACGCACTTGCGGTCTCCCTTGACATCTCGACATAGTCTGTTACGATAGCTTTATTGGTAAGCTTCCTTCCTTTGGTCTGCCCGCTGGATTATGTCAATGGATTACAGATTTCCTGATGGGTCTATCCGTGTGGTCATAGATGGCAGCTTGTCTGGACTGCTGGATATTAATGCCGGGGTTCCAGGGGTCGGTGGTTTCTACCCTGAAGATACTAGCAAAGGTGAGTGAGACGTTACTTCTTGCTGGAACTGCTGCTCAAACTTTATGAAGCGCAAGGTCGATCGTGTTTGTAATACCACTCTCGTCTTTGGGATGGATCTGCCAGATACTAGCTTGAAGCTGTTGAGTCAATCGAGAAACAAGCCAAGAGGATTGTTGAGTCGTTGAGTCGAAGCTCCAAAGTCTTGAGCATCGACGCCGAGTCACTAGCTTGTCGGTTTTCTATCGGTTGCATTTCTGGGAGTGTGCGTCGGAATCGCATAATTAATCCCACCAAGGTCGTCCATTATCGGACCACAACACGTACGGTGGCGGCAATGTGCTACTGGTACATGGTGGACATCCCTCCCACATGCACAAAACGTTTTGGAACGACATTCAGTGTGTGTACAGCTAAGAAGTGGAATTCCCTGCCAGAGTCTGTATTTCCTGATATTTATAACCTGGGAGTCTTTAAGTCAGGGGTGAATATGTTACTTCTAGGCATGCGTACTCCATCTTTGACCGCATCGTCGATCACCGTCAGGTGAGATAGTGGTCAATACGTTTGCCTATAAATAGTAAAAATAAACCTCTGACTTGTTATCAGCTAGTATTTAGAAATGCTTGTTGGCTCGTGCCATAAATATAGGTTCATAAAACGCACGACGCACAAGATTGCCATCCCTCCACTCTAAACTATACCTATCTACGAATAACGAACACAACGGCAACCCTTTCCGCACAGTTTTACGACTTTCCCGAATGATAAGTTGCTGACACATTCTATACTTTACTAGTTTCCAAGTACGGTAGCTATTTACCTTCGTTCCTATAAATATTTGGTTTATATTCACTACGTAGGTACATTCAGCATTGCTAGGATTTACGTATGTAGGTAAGTAGTACATAACTACATACGTAAATCCTAGAAAACAGTACTTACTCAGTACTGTTTTCATCTTCATGCAAGAAAAGTTTATAAATAGTGAATGTTGTGCAAGAATGAATAACATTGGCTGGCTATTAGTTATTTTTAACAATTTTAACAAACCAGTAAGTATGATTATTACTACTTCAAATCTTAGTAAATAATATATTTAGTTCGGTGAGATACACAATTACACACATTTATATAGGTTTGCTGACAACTGAATAGGGTATTTAAATACTATCAAATTCCAATGATCCACATGAAAAAATACTTTAAATATTCCTTAAAATAGATTACTAAAATCGTACAATTCGTTAGAAAAAACCCTGGATAAATAGAGATCCTACACGCTTTTGAAGTTCTACCACTGTTCTGCAAGACGTGTTGATTAGTTACTTAATGACACAAATTTCCTACGGCGTGATTTGCGAGTGACATCATATGTGGTTAGTGCTGTCTCTAATTATTTATATATATAGATTATTGAGTCATGCCTTTTCTCTAAGTTTTATGAAATGTAAAAAAATTGTTAGTAACCTATTGTCTGGAAAATGTTGAAACGAATCGATTGTTTACCGGCGTTTAGTAATAATACTTAGTAAAATATGACGGCGTAGTTACAATTAGGATTGAAGTGGCACTAATTTACGGCTAGTATTTGTAAACAATGAGGCGCACATGACTGATTTGCTTACATTAGCGCCTACGCGCCTGCCGTGAATTAGTTAACGTGCTGTCTGACTTACAATGCGATTATAGGGTACTTTGGCAGGTATCTACAGAGGAGCTCGGGGCTAAATGGCTACAAGCAACCGTATGGGTACGAGGATTGGTTACGATCCATTATATGCCGAAACTCCACCGTTCTTCGGTCGGAATAAATTCCTTTGACAGTCGTTACGGATAGTAAGAATCAGACACCAGTCTTGCCAAGGTATATCGTGCTACCCAGTTATAGAGTTGTTGAGGTCAGATAGTCAGTCGGACCATGTCAAATACTGGCATTCAGCTGCCTACCGATAGTCTACTGGTAGCCAACCTGCATCTAGGAGCGGTGAATGAGCAGCAAAGCTCGCGGCGGCCTACTATCACTCCTAATGGCTCGCTTTCGAATATACGAGTATTTCAGTACTTATCTAGGTTTGAAAAGCAGAGTACCTACCTATCGTCTCGGGGTTACAGCTTAATTCCCACATTGGCTGTGAGTTCACTTCGGTATCCTTCATTAGGAACGCTTGGGCTTCAATTTACCGTGACAAAGACACTGCTTTATCCTTTCGGTGCATAATCTATTAAGCAGATATTATTGTACGGTCACGAGGCATAGTCCATAAGACTCGGTGAGGATGAGCTGAAGCAGGTTGGCAAGTTCCGTTATCTGGGGAGCACATTGACATCAAAGTGTGGCCGTGATGCAGATATCAACAGCAGGATAAGCGCAGCTGCAGCGCTATGCTAAAGTCTTCAGGTCACAGGACTTAAAATTAGCTACCAAGTTCTCAATTTACATGGCGGCTGTGCTGTTACGGACCTATCTAAGGACTAAAACTGAAAAGCAGTGGACTGTAATTTAAAAGTTGGTAAACGTATGAGAGTGCACGTGCGTGCCGTCGTCGGACATCGGTAGCGAAGTGTCGATGGCCGGTGTCCCGCACGCCGCACCTCTCGTCGCCGCCGCCGCGCCGCCAGCCGCCTTCCGCAGTCTAACGACAGCAGTCGAAGATTGCTGAGTGGTTGGAGGCGCCCGAAAAGTGCTGCCTAACATTTTATATTCAGCTGAAACCTGGACCGGTAACCTGGACCTGGCGGTACACCGCCGGCACATCCGCATGCTGGACCGATTCCACCTTCGATGTCTTAGGAGAATTCTTAAGATCCGATGGTCTGATCGAATGCGGAACACCGAAGTGCTACGCAAGGCTAATGTTGGTGGCATTGAGTCTTATCTCATGCGGCGTCAACTTCGGTGGTGCGGACATGTGTCGTGGATGACGGACCAGCGATTGGCGAAGCGCATCTTTTATTGTGAACTTGAGGAGGGCAAGCGCAAGCATGGCGGACAGCTCCTAAGATACAAAGATGTGCTAAAGCGTCACTTTACCAGGTGCAACCTGGAGCCGTCCCGGTGGGAGCAGCAAGCCGCTCAAAGACTTGAGTGGAAGACTTTGGTTAAAACCAAAGTTCATAATATTATGAATTATGGCGGCGTCTTGAGCTTGATGCCAGGCGTGACCAGTTGAAAGCCTGACCACCTGCGGCAATTAACTATAATTTCATAGATAGTGTGCTCACGTGCCCGCAATGTGCGCGGATCTTCACAAAGAAAGTTGGTTACATAGGCCACATGCGAGCTCATTAGCGACAACTACAGCGGAGTTGAAGGTCGCCTTGACTGAAATCGTTTGGATCACATCATCATCATTGTACACCAAAATAGTTACACAAATCCTACAAAATTCGAAGGTAGGTAACACATGGAATAAGTAGGTACCTATGCTTTGTACCTACCTAGTTACTTATCGATAATCAACTAACGATTAATTATGAGTTTCTCCTACGAAGCAATTATATTAATGAAGGTGGGGTTAACGTTACCTTTTTACACGCTATCATGCGATCAGTGTTCGAGGGTTAAGTGTAGAAATATTAAATCGCAGTTAGTGATGGTACAGTTCGTGTCTCAAACAGAAATAGTGTTATGATGCTTGACATTAAGTAGAAAGTTTTACTAGCCCGCGAAGGTATAGTTAGTGTAACTAGGTAGGTGGTCATTAGAGGGTGGACACTATTGTTTTACAGTAAGTAAAGGCCGGTATTTGTTGAACGGGTTATCCATCACTGTTATCGAGTAAGAGTTTCCGTTCGTTGTTGTACGTAATGTAATAGTATGACGTAATATTTGTGCAGTGGTTTAGTCACCATTAGTTGGTACCTACATAGTAGACTGGTGAACATTTCGCTTCAGCTCATTAGTATGAGTAAGCTGTGGTTGCGCCTGCTATCTGAAAACATCAACATGATGTAACTTTAACTCTTGTCCACGACCTCCCGAATATCGCGGCACGCGTCATACCATGCGTAAGGCATGCTATCCAGATATCTGAATTATCCGTATATCCGTCAAATTTAGTATCCGGATATCACAAATAATACGGATGCCGCGCGGCAATAGCGCGGCACTTAGCGACAAATTTGAAGGCGCCCTTAGTCCCAAATACTTCAGGGTGGTCCTTGATAGCTAATTGTTCGGGAAAAGTAATGTCAACAACAAACTCACTAAAAGCACAGTCGTTCTTTAACAATATTATTTTTAAAGTACGACTGTGCTTTTAGTGAGTTTACCATGAGTTTTGCCCAACATATTATGTTGGGCAAAACATGGTAACTCTCCCCGGCTGCATGAGAATACAAGTAACTCCCCCATTTAGCAGGAGGTAGGAGACTGAAAATAATACCAAAACTTCATGCCCATCAGGCAAAACGGTTCAGATGCTGACGTGCAAATCACTTCAACATTCACTTTTACATACCATTAAAATAAAATAAATAAATAAAAATAAAAAATAAAAATAAAAAAGCCTTTATTGCTGTTCTTAGTTTTACAAACTATATCAAATTACTTAAACATGCCAAAACTTAAATACTGAGTTCCTTAGGGAATTAAATTAAATATCGGCAAACGGTGGTTGTGGTATCGCAGCTTGTCCTTCGACAAAGGCCTCCTCTAAAGATTTCCACTGTGTCCTGTCCTTTGCTGTACGCGTCCATGTAGTACCAGCTATTTTTATAATGTCGTCCTCCCATCTTTTAGTCTGTCTACCTCTATTCCTTTTACCATCTCGTGGATACCATTCAGTTATTAAACTGGTCCATTTCTCCTTTTTCTCTCTGATCATATGTCCAGACCATCGCCATTTTAGTTGTTTGTAAGTTGTGTATGCGTTCTTAAAGTTTGTCTTGCTCTTTATGTCTTTTAGTTTTATTCGGTCTTTTCTTTTTACGCCTATTGTACTTCTCTCTATTCCGTTTTGACAAATTTTTAATTTGTTTGATAGTTCTTCTGTCAACGCCCAAGTTTGACACCCGTATAGTAAGCATGGAAGAATACACATATTAAATACTTTTCTCTTTTGTTTTATAGGCATGTCTTTATTTTTCATCACTTCGCTTAGCGACCAGAACCGTTTCCAGGTATTAGCAATTCTTCTTTCTATTTCCTTTTGCATGCAGTCTTCTTGAGATATAAGTTGTCCAAGATATATATATTCTTGTACATATTCTATTACCTCGTCATTTATTTTTATTTCTATATTTGTAGAATTTGACATTATTTTAGTTTTTGTTAAGTTCATTGACAGGCCTGCTTTAATACTTTCATTCGATAGCTGTTGCAACATGCTTTCCAGAGTTTTTGGGCAATCCGAAAACAAAATAATGTCGTCTGCAAAGCGAAGATGACTTAGATTTTCACCATTTATATTTAGTCCCTTTGTCCATTTTAGGTTCCTAAATATCATTTCAAGAACGGCTGAAAATAATTTTGGTGATATAGGGTCTCCTTGGCGTACACCTCTTTTAATAGGGAATTCGTCTCCTGTCGATTCTAGCTTCACTCGAGCAGTGCTTTTTGTGTAGATATTTTTAAGTATTCTAATGTATTTTGTTTCGACGCCTTGTGCTTCAAGTGCGTTCCAAATAAAACTGTGTTCTAATGTGTCGAATGCTTTGTTAAAGTCAATGAACCCCAGGTAGTAAGTTTTGTTATATTCTTTAAATTTTTGTAGTATCTGTCTCAAAGCGTGAATGTGATCTATAGTTGAAAAATGTCTACGGAATCCAGCTTGTTCTTTGGGCTGATTTTCTTCAAGGGTATTTGTAATTCTAGAAAGTATAATTTTTGAGAAAACCTTGTAAATATTCGACATCAGGCTAATGGGCCTATAATTTCCTATGTCTCCTTTGTCGCCTTTTTTATGGAGCAATATAATTGTTGATTTAGTCCAATCATCGGGGATGTTTTCCGTGTTAAGTATTTCATTAAATATATCCGTAAGCTTTGGAGCAATCACTGGTAATGTAGTTTTTAGAAGCTCGTTTGTGATGAGATCTGCTCCAGGTGCTTTATCAAGTTTTTGTGTTTTAATTGCTTGCATTGTTTCAATAGTTAGTATTTTCGGTGTCTGCTCTGCATCTGTTGGTATGTTGTATTCTTTTTGAGTTTGTTCAAATCTTTGGCTTGTGTACAAATGGCGGTAATAATCCGTAGCAATCTTTAGTATATCGAGTCTGTTACCTGTCGTTATACCATCCTTCTTCTTCATCCTTGGTATCCACTCTTTCTTGTGGTTTAGTTCCTTCCTTGCCTTTTTTATTCCTCCTGTTCTTTCTATAAATTTTTCTATTGTAGATAGTCTTTTTGTTTTTCTTTCTTTTCTAAGTTGTTCACTTATCTTTTTGCTTATTTCTGTAATTTTTTGGCGGATTTCTTTACTTTTCTTCTGTTGTATAAGTTCTTTACGTTCTTGCAGCAAATGTTTAGTTATGAGTGATATTTCTTTCTTATTGTTTGTGTTGGTTTTTCTTGTTACAGTTTTTAGTTGGTTGATTAGTCCGTTGTATTTTTCTTCAGTTGATGTAAGTTCTTTTTTCCCATGTCTGTCTTTCTTTAGTGATGTTTGGAGGTTTTCAAGAAGTAAATCTGTATTGCCTGTATATTCAATAGTGGTACACTTATTGTGAAATTTTCTTAGTTTCTTGGGACGTCTTCCTGTCAGTGTTACCCGAACCATTCTATGGTCTGTGTTGAAATTCAGATTGTTTATTATAGTTATGTTTTGGAAAAGTTTTTGATTGTTAGATAAAATGTAGTCGATTTCGTTCTTATAAAGCCCACTAGGCGAGATCCACGTCCATTTTTTCTGCGGTTTTTTTTATATAAAAGCTATTCAGAATGCTTAAATTGTTTTCAGTTGCAAAGTTTACTAATCTTGTGCCGTTTTTACTTCTGAAGCCAAATCCATATCTTCCTATGATGTATTCTTCTCCATTTTTCTGTGTTCCTATCTGACCATTGAAGTCGCCCATGACAATTTTATTTTTGTGAGCGCTTTCCATAGTATTTTGAAGATCATTATAGAAATTTTCTATTTTTATTACATCTTCCTTTTTGTCCGATTCAGTTGGAGAATATGCCTGAATAATCGACCATTCTTCATCTTTTCCTTTTATAGATAGTTTGATATTAAGGATTGCAATACGTTCTGAGATTCCTCTGAGCTCTTCTATATTGTCTGCAAGATTTTTCCTGATCATGAATCCAACTCCATAGAGTCCAGGCGTCTCGCCTATATAGTGCAATATGTAGTTTCCTCGATCTTGTATGCCCTCACCAAACCGTCTCATTTCACTAATCCCAATAATATCCCATTTTATTTCTTTTACTGCCTGTTCAAATTCTTTAAGTTTTTCTGATGTTCTTAGTGATCGACATACCATTAAGCTAGCATAAATCAGCAGATCGGCTAGATGAAGACAGTATAGATATCGGTAGCCTTGTCTAAAGATTGAAAACAATCGTCACAAGGATTACAATTGAAATTGTCCAAGAACATGAAGTCTTTGAGAGAGATGAGCTTTTGCCAAAATGTCTTAAACCTGTCCCTGGATTAATGAAAGTTCACCAAATTGTTGGGACCAACGGCTTGGCAATGCGTTCGATATTTTGTGTACAGCCAGTCTGTCTTTATGATACAAATAGATGCCATGGGTAGCATTATGGGCTTTTTTGAGTTGCCAGCTGAGACAAATGTTCAGAAAGAGGTCGAAACAAAAAATGATGTTATAGGTAACAAGTTCGATACAATCGTCGTCAATAACAAATGCCCGTTTCGATGTTCAGTCACTACAAACATGTAGATTTCAAGCATCTAATAAGTATGACGGCTCAGCATCTAGTAAGTATTATTAAAGGAGAATCAAATATTTAAGTTCAGTTAACAATTTCCGTGAACTAAAACTGGTTGCGTAATTTGTCGAATAGTAATACTAGTTATTGTTAAATTCTAAATTGAAATGGTGATTTATTTAAATTGGTCGAATATTAAAATATGAGCGGGTAACCCGAATAGGGTAGCAAGTGGGGTCGTGAGCCTACGCCGTGATAGCTGGCAATCTGGCATTCGTTTAACAGACAGCGCACGAAGTACACGCGTGCTAACCTATTGGCTCGTAATCCAGTTTCATCGTATATTCCACAGTACATTTTGTGTACAAGAGTAATCGAATAAAACAAATGACTGTTATTTATCACAAACGCGGAATTATTTCAAAGATCCTGATATAACACGCCCATGATAGATGATGATTATCAAAACCGCTCCGCACTCTTTACTGATATTCCGTTAAAGTACAGTCATTTTGTAAAAAAGAAACAAACCAAATCAAAGAATGGTGGTGATAACGAAGACGAATAGGAACAGTATTTTTTAACTTGCAAGACAGATTTGATTAAGTGTTAATTTTTAAAATTGATATGTTAACATAACATGTTAAAAAAATACTTGCTTATATTTTTTTTAATGATCATGATAATGATGATGATAGCGGAACTGAATACATTAAAAAAACTAGAGAATTAACAAGATATATTATAGAAGAGTAAGAAAGTTGTATTACTTTGTTGATTGTTAATTTTTTAAACTGATCTCATTACACAATATGTTAACATAACAATGTTAAGAATCTATCTATCTACTATCTATACTAATATACTCGTATAAAGCTGAGTTTGTTTGTTTACTTGAACGCGCTAATCTCAGGAACTATTGGTCCGATTTGAAAAAATCTTTCAGTGTTAGATAGCCCATTTATCGAGGAAGGCTATAGGCTATATATCATCACGCTAAGACTAATAGGAGCGGAGCAGGCGAACTAGCGCGGGTCAACTAGTACGTAACTTATAAGAACACTAGCTTTTGCCCGAGACTTTGACGCACGTATCCCGTTGTTTGAATTTCGAGAAATCGTCATCTACGTCCAGTTGTTTCGGCTGCGCGTTTGTCTGTCAGTCAGTAAGTAACGGAAGAATTTTACATACCTACTAGCTTTTGTCCCCGACTTTGTACGCGCCTTTTCCGTTTTTAGGGTTCCGTACCCAAAGTGTAACCAACGGAACCCTATTACTAAGTCTTGGCCGACTCGTACTTAGCCGGTATTTTTCACTGTTCCCGTAGGAATTTCGGGAACCCTCCTACATGCCAAATCTCAGTTTCCTACGACCAGTAGTTTATGTTATTAAACGTCATTTATAACTAGGTATTCCAAATTTCGAGTTGATATTTCAAGAACTACTAATAGTTCTTGAAATATCAAGCTGTGACTGTGACAGACGGACAGACTTAGTCACACCATACTAAACGCTAATAAGGATCAATTTCTGGGAAATTATAATACATGGCAAACTATAGGAAAGAGCTCACTTTTAACAAAATACTTTTTTAATATTTCAAAAAGTATTTTTTGTAGTTTTAGTGAACCCTAAAAACTATTAAAAATATTTTACTTTACATTTAATATGTGAAGTAAAAGCTTTGTAATTCTTTTTTACGAAAATTACGCGGACGTAGGAGTTTGTTTGACACAAAATTAAAGTTTGTATGGAGAAGGAGAGCACAAAACTATTTTTGTTTTATAATAATGATTAAAAATACACTAAGTAATATAATAATAATGTTTTATTGACATAAAAAAGGTTATACGTTTTCGTTTGAGACCCTGACTCCTGAGCTACGTGAGACCAGTGTTACAGTAGTCAGTGACTTCACCCGTTCTTTAGAATTAACAATTTATGCAATAAATCGAACAAGTAAATCACTTAAAATTAAATACAAGCCTGCTATTGCGTGGTGCGTGTTTTGCGTGTGTGTATGTGTGTGTGTGTGTGTGTGCGTATATGTGTAAGTATAGGTGCGTATGTTTGTGTGTGGGTTTGTGTGTGTATTATGTTTGGTTTATACATACATATACATAAGAGAGCTACATTTAATATTTTATTGTTCAATCATCATCAGTACTGTTCCGTTCAGTTGTTTAGTTTCCTGTCTGCAGGTAGTCCAATGTTTGAAGCCATGAATTAAGTTTAATCTTAGTTTTATATGGTTAATCTAGTTATATATCCCCTCACAAAACCACCTTCGCTAAACACCAATACTACACGTCATTAAGTACATTATGCATATCGGTCAAAAACATTTGAAACAAATTAAACCTATCATTGCAAAAAGTTTCCTTCCACTTTACGAAAGGTGCAAAATATCCGACTTCTGTTCCTTTTTTTAAATTGCAAACGGTAGAACTGGTGTTACCGAGTTGTTACACAAAATCGAGCTGCGAGTACCGTCTGTGTTCTTACGTAGACTTCAATTATTGCACACACCCGTGGTGGTCACAGCGTACAGACGGAACTCGTTCATAGTGAGAGCGTGTCGTATGTACAACGCAACCTGCCGGGAAGCTGATATCTACATTTTCTATACTAGTGTTGCTAAATTAAAAAAAATATTTCTGATATCTTTTTCGAGAACAAATAGTTTATTTTCTGTTTTATGTTATACCTATATGTGTAGTCTACTTTCTATTTCACTATGTTATTTATATATTCCATGTGAAAGTTTGTAATTGGCCTTATTTTATTCAAATGTTTATTAGTGTTATGTTCGATTCAAATGTTTATTGAGGGCTAAATAACAACAGCCGCACGGGTCGATCTTAAAGGTTAAGGAAAGCTTGCCAAGGTTGGTCTGTGGATGGGTGACCATCTTAACATACCGAGTTTCCTCCGTGCCTCGGAAAGCACGTTAAGCCGTTGGTCCCGGCTTTCATATAAACTTTTTGTGCGGTACCGGTAGGTACGGCCTGAAGGTCATCACTTTTAACTGAGATCGTTGGGCTCTCTCGAGGCGTATCATGTAGGTTTATAAGCTCCTCCCCATGCCGTAATACAGTAAACCACGATTGACTGTGCTAGTGCTAGATAGACAGTCAGTAGAAGCTTAAAGTCGGCCACTTCTCGTAGTTTTTTAAAAGTCCATATTAGTTTCCTAACACAGGAAGCGGTTTGATCAATGTGGTGCCGCCAACTTAGCCCTTCATCCAGAATCACCCCCAGGTACTTCTCTGTATTTAGTGGTGTGATTGGAAGACACGATCAAGGATTACTATTTTTAGCGGCGTCACAGGAATGCGTTTGTAGATCCTTATTTCTGGTGGTTTGGTTTTGGCGAAAGTAAATTGTAGGAATGACGTTTTCGAGATGTTTAGACTGAATAAATTAGCTTCCAGCCAGTAAATTATTCTGCGTAAGCCTGTCTCTGCAGCATCCCGTGCCGCCTCCCAGCTCTCTCGCACGGGTCGATCTTCAAGGTTAAGCAACGCTTGCCAAGGTTCGTCTCTGGATGGGTGACCATCTTAACTTACCGAGTTACCTCCATGCCTCGGAAAGAACGTTGAGCCGTTGCCCGGCTGTCATTTGTAGATCTTTGGCAGTCGTTACGGATAGTCAGAAGCCAGTTAATCTGACTCCAGTCTTGCCATGAAGTACCGTGTTACCTAGTTAATGGGTTGTGGAGGTCTGGTAGGCAGCAGTTCCGCGTAAAATACTGGTATTCAGCTAAATCTGGTTTGACTGGAAGCCTGCGTAGTTGAGAAAAGGCTAGGCAGATAATTCTCCAGAGACATTTGTCAATATTATGCGTATTGATGGGTGATGCTTGGTCGTTGGGTTCCTCGTAAATATGGCAGATGAAATGAATGGACGCTGTGAAGTAACGGGATAGCACAGGTTATCATCTAAAATAACCTAACAATCTTCTTGAAAGTACTTGATGAATCAAGTTGTTCTTTAATTATTCCGAACCTGAAACGCAAATCCAAACAATTTTATATTTTTAAAACACAGAAACCCAATTTCAGCGGAGCTAATGCAATTCTTTCGACTTCTCTATCATGGGACTTTGCCACCTACTCCTGGGATACGTGACCCCTGCCTCCAAGCCCGTATAGGCAACTGTAGTAAAACTTAGCAAATAAGCGCGCCTGTTGACCAATACCGCGATTCAAGAATTATGAGATCAAATGCATAACGCCATCTATGGAATATGTAGTTGAGCTGTTAAAATATAAGTTCGGAGTTTGTTTTAACTTTTATCAATAGGAATATAATGCGCATTCAGAACGATATTGTTTAAAGGTAGAAGAAGAATTGCTTTTTAAGACGTTGTAAAAGTTATAACGTTCTGTGTTTCCTGATAGCTACAACCTGGGAGTCTTTAAATCAAGAGTGAATAGGTTATTTCTAGGCAAGCGTGCTCCATCTTCGACCACATCCTCGCTTACCATCAGGTGAGATAGTGGTTAAACGCGTGCCTATCATTAGTAAAAAAAAAAAAAAAACATTTTCTAGAGTCATTCTCAAGCTATCGATAGTAATTATGTCGGTCAATAGATGGCACTACGTTTAACAGTCTGGCTATTATATTTGGTATAGTTGGATATATGCTAATAAAATATCCAAAATACAAAAAATAACATCTTATGAATAGTCTTCTAACTCTTTCTGCAGACAGTCTTTAAACCATTGGTCTATGACTACTGTTGACAAATTGATATAATAGACAATCTTATTTATGTCATGGATTTTCGCTGCTCAGCTCCTTGTATAGCGTGATGATAAAAATTACAACATAGATGTTACAGTGCGAGAAACTATAATGAAATTGAACCTCAGAGCTGGATAAGTGATGTTGGTATACCCCGAACAGAACAAATTGTATTTAATTATTTTCTATGAACAATACACTAAACTAAAAAAAAACTAAAATATAGCATCAAAAAGTTCATCCTCAACGCTGTCAGCTGGTAATGTGCCCAAGAGACTGGCGGCATTGCCACGTTGAATGGCAATGCTTAATCTCTGCCCAAAGTAAAAGCCGTAAAAGTGTCAACCAGCCGTTTCGAAATTTCTTTGAAAAGGCTGTGAGCACAAGGTCCCCACAGCCCGAGGGTTTGAACCACAAACCACCATAAGGTTACTATATTTCCGCCGTTTGAGGTTTTCCGCAGCCGCAGCGGCAGCGCCAGCACAACACGATGAACTGGGAAGATGGGATGGCGCAAGAGTATCGACACAGGTTGCGTCCCACGCTAAAGGCCTACCCATCTTCCAAGGAAACAAAGACATGCCGTCCGGTTTTTTTTGCCATCGTCACGTGCCAAGCCATTGGGTTCTAAAACGGCTGGAATGCCGGAAATGACGAGAGCTCGTCGGATTATGTCGTTTAAATTAGCGTGTCGTGCAAAATGGCCTGCACTGCGGCTACAAGAAAGGCCGTGTTGCCCGAGGCTGTTGACAACTTCACCACAGTGACAGCGATGAGGAGAACAACAAGGGGGTCCTAAACGTAAAGAAGCAGCGTGGCGAAAAGTGGTGTCGTCGAAAAAGGTACCTAGGTTCCTAGGTTCGACGTCGGTAGTGCATGAAGCCAAAGACCCGATTACCCATTTTCCCACAAACAGCACGCGCGCACGCTCAGCAGTACTAGCAGACGTGGACAGTAAGTTATTCTGAAGTACTCTGCAGAGCAAGCAACGGGCTCGTCCCACCGCCTCTGGGTCTTCCCAGAGGCGGTGGGACGAGCCGCTGGTTTGTCAGGTAGGTCAGTATTCGGACAAGCGAGTATCCAGGCATCGATAGCATCGGTGAAGCATGGCACATCAAAATCAACCAGTGTGGAAGCCAGGATATTCCTGATTAATTCCTCAGTGCCGTGAACCGAAGATATAAAAGCCGGTAAACTTATACTAGAAATTTTGCGGACGCTGAGTCCTCCCATGCGAATGGGAAGCTTATGCCCAAGCCCGGTCGTCCAAGGCCACATTCAAAATTAATGACTAAGTGCGTCGAATAATCTGACCCATTTAGTCTAAAAGATGAGTGTGCTTCCATAAACGGGAAGCACGCAGAAACGAATTGTATTGTATGTATAAAACGTATTGTTCATGTTTGTTTGTGTTATGTTGAGTGTTTTTGGTAAAATAATAAAAGTAGTAAAATTACAGGCAGTACATGAGCAAGGCATAGTCACTGCGATAGTTTAAGTTTAAGATCAGCTTCGCTTTTTATAAGTATGTATTTATCTCCTTCTTTTTGCCGAGTAAATACTTTTCCAAGGGAAGTCCAACAGAACTTGAAGCCATTTTCGCTCGCAAATTTCCTTGCCAGATAAAATAGTCGCTGACCCTTCATCGTCACTCTCTGATATGAAAATTGGTATTGAATAAATAAAAAACATTACACACACTAACATCTTTGAAATGACCACTAGTTCAATTTCTTTGTTTATTTTTTTTTATCACATGAACTAAATCTCCACAGTACTATCTACAATAAACTAACTTGCATTGTCATTGTTAGTCCATACTAGTAGTACCTGTAAGAAATTTACGATAGATAGCTACATACAACATAGAGGTAATCCTCGGCCCCGGCTTAGGCTGCCACTACTTGGTTCCCATAGGAATCATATAAAGTGACTATGGGGAAATCAGGCCGTTCCTATATTTGTAGCTTGTTATATGTATAAGAAGTAAATTGGTAAAATATGTTTTTAAATGTCCATTATGATCAAACAGCTGAGAGTATTTATGCACGTTTTATAACATTAATTTTGCCATAATAAGAAAACAAAACATTTACTTTTGGACAATGGCATAGCGCGGGTGTCAACCGCCCGAGGAGGATGTAAATTTTGTCGCCCTCTCAATTAGTTTTATTATTTATTATACATTTAAAAGACTATAACGACACCTGCAAGGAATAACATCGTAACTCAACTTTAGGCAGTTCAAGTTACAATCATATTCGTGCTGTATAAAAAAATAAGATTTTTTTTTGCACTCACCCCAGTGTCTAAATTCCTTTGCGTTAAGATTTTTACAGAGTAAAAACATTGTAAGTGAGAAACAACTGCAGTTAATAAAAATATATTTAGTTACCTACACGTCATCGTAATCATTCTTTAAGCTCGCCATTATTAGTATAACATTGTAATACAAGATACAATTTTGTTTTTGGTAAAGTTTATTCCTTATTATATAAGCTGTAACTCACTTTATGCGATTGTATGTCTGAGTTACAATTTACAATGTAATTTTATACAGTATACCTTGTGAAATATCATTGTAACTGATAGAAAGAAATTAAATATACATAGACATAATAATATAATCTTATGAAAGTGAAGCTATTCCTTCGTTTATTAAAATTTTCAAAGTTGGCTGACATTTTGACTTAACCGGAATCTGAGAGAATTTTTTGAATCTTTGACGCGCTCTCTTCGAAAGTTACAAAATATGAGTTACAATGTTATTCCTTGCAGTTGTCGATAATATAGTCATTCTAAAGAAATTTACGGCAAGAATAATCATCATTTTTGTGTATTGTACATCTACAGGTTACAAATAAAAAAGTCATGTAGGTCCTACAGAGTGAATTTTTAAAGTGTGCTTTCATGGCCAAATCCGAAACTATGAAAAATACCGAAAAACACTGAAAGAAATCTCGAGGGCGATTTTGATGAAAAGTAAAACTGCATCGTTGGATTTTTTAAAATTCGTTGTTCCAGAATTGACCCAGAAATCGAACCGGTTGATTTTGAAAAAAAAAATACTCTGTATTATTACACCATCAGATAGTGTAGCCAATGAGAATAAAATTATGGGAAGTTATGATACATGGCAAACTAAAGGAAAGAGCTCATTTGTAACAAAATACTTTTTTAATTTTCAAAAAATAAACCAATTTAAACAGCTTTTTTTTTTAAAACCAATGACGCAGTTTTAGTTTTTATCAACATCAGGCCCGAGAATTTGAAGAACTTTTTTTTTTTTTTACTATTAATAGGCACGCGCTTGACCACCATCTCACCTGATGGTAAGCGATGATGTGGTCGAAGATGGAGCACGCTTGCCTATAAGTAACCTATTCACTCTTGACTTAAAGACTCCCAGGTTGTAGCTGTCGGGAAACACAGACTCCGGCAGGGAATTCCACTCCTTAGCTGTACGCATTATGAATGTGTTCCCAAAGAAATTAAAGCTAATTTGATAAAAAGTGAGCTTTTCTTTAGTATACTATGTGTTATTAATTCCCAGTATTTGATCCTTTTTAGCTTCACTTCCGGATAGTATAACCTTCAAGCGGGCGCGTGGGTATTTGTAGCGACAGCGGTCGCGCGTAACCTAAAAGACCTATGTGAGATTTCAGGAATTTAGAATACTGGTAAACTAATAATTATTTATGTTCTATATTCAGACATTATCAATTTTTACCTAGGCAACAATTTTTTGGAATTAAAATTAAAACAACCCACTATCGTTCGATTACAAACCAGCTATGCACGCCAGACCCGCCAAACCAAAGTTTTGTTCTCTTGGGAGAATGATTTGTGTTCTCATTTTTATTTAGATGTTTTTGTTTTTATTATTACTATGCACTCGAATCATTACTATTAAAGTGTTTATTTTAATAACTGAGGTATTTTACTTCGAAATAAGTCTTCTCGTCAAGGTAAAAGAAAGAGCCAGGCGCGTGTAGTCGTTTCGACGCCTGCGCCGCGACCTAAACAAATGCATTCTATTCAACTACAAAGGCTCGGAGAAGAGTGGAATGCATTCATTTTCGTGCATAGTGAATTAATGAAAAGCTACTGGTAAAGAGAAACACTTGTGGCGAGAAATCGCGATGTAATCAGCGAAAACTTATCGAGCGCGGTCGATTCGACGCCGCGCGACCGCTTGAAGGATAATAATCAGAGGTCGGAATTAGGTAGAGTTATTTATGCACTCCACTGATTTTACACCGCGAAAGAATAAAGTGGATATACCTCAAATCCCCAGATTAATTTTAAAGAGCTGAAAGTCTCGTAAGCTATACATTTAATAAAATCGTAGACCAACCGTGTCTGTACTACTCTGTCAAGAAAGTACCGGGAAAAGATCAATAATACACAAAATGTCTGTTATTCATCCAAATTTATTTTATCACCTTCAAAGTATGCTCCTTTAGAAACGATACACTTGCGCCAACGAATAATAAATTCATCAAAACATTTTTTAAACGCTGCTTCCGGAATTGAGTTCAGTTCTCGCCGCGAATTCTCCTTTATGTCTTCTATCGATTGAAAACGGGTGCCACGAAGTGGTAATTTGAGTTTAGGAAAAAGAAAAAAGTCAGCAGGAGCCATTGGATATCTGGTGATTATGGTGGTTGCTGGATGGTATTTGTTGAGTGTTTGGTTAAAAATTCGTTCGCATTGTCGTGGTGCAAAATCCAAGAATTTTCTTTCCACAAATCTGGCCTTTTTCGTCGAATTTGCTCTCTTAAACGCCGAATAACGCTCAAATAATATTCTTTATTTACCGTTAGACCTTCCGGTAAGAATTCAGAGTGCACAACACCGCGATAGTCATAGAAAACAGTCAACATGACTTTGACTTTTGATCGACTTTGGCGTGGTTTTTTCGGTTTCGGTTCAGTAGGAAGGCGCCACTCCGAAGCTTGTTGACTAGTTTTCGGCATTCCAGCCGTTTTAGAACCCAATGGCTTGGCACGTGACGATGGCAAAAAAAACCGGACGGCATGTCTTTGTTTCCTTGGAAGATGGGTAGGCCTTTAGCGTGGGACGCAACCTGTGTCGATACTCTTGCGCCATCCCATCTTCCCAGTTCATCGTGTTGTGCTGGCGCTGCCGCTGCGGCTGCGGAAAACCTCAAACGGCGGAAATATAGTAACCTTATGGTGGTTTGTGGTTTGTGGTTCAAACCCTCGGGCTGTGGGGACCTTGTGCTCACAGCCTTTTCAAAGAAATTTCGAAACGGCTGGTTGACACTTTTACGGCTTTTACTTTGGGCATTGCCATTCAACGTGGCAACGCCGCCAGTCTCTTGGGCACATTACCAGCTCACAGCGTTGAGGATGAACTTTTTGATTCTATATTTTAGTTTTTTTTTAGTTTAGTGTATTGTTCATAGAAAATAATTAAATACAATTTGTTCTGTTCGGGGTATACCAACATCACTTATCCAGCTCTGAGGTTCAATTTCATTATAGTTTCTCGCACTGTAACATCTATATTGTAATTTTTATCATCACGCTATACAAGGAGCTGAGCAGCGAAAATCCATGACATAAATAAGATTGTCTATTATATCAATTTGTCAACAGTAGTCATAGACCAAGGGTTTAAAGACTGTCTGCAGAAAGAGTTAGAAGACTATTCATAAGATGTAATTTTTTGTATTTTGGATATTTTATTAGCATATATCCAACTATACCAAATATAATAGCCAGACTGTTAAACGTAGTGCCATCTATTGACCGACATAATTACTATCGATAGCTTGAGAATGACTCTAGAAAATGTTTTTTTTTTTTTTTTTTACTAATGATAGGCACGCGTTTAACCACTATCTCAACTGATGGTAAGCGAGGATGTGGTCGAAGATGGAGCACGCTTGCCTAGAAATAACCTATTCACTCTTGATTTAAAGACTCCCATGTTGTAGCTATCAGGAAACACAGAACGTTATAACTTTTACAACGTCTTAAAAAGCAATTCTTCTTCTACCTTTAAACAATATTGTTCTGAATGCGCATTATACTACTCTGTCAAGAAAGTACCGGTAAAAGATCAATAATACACAAAATGTCTGTTATTCATCCAAATTTATTTTATCACCTTCAAAGTATGCTCCTTTAGAAACGATACACTTGCGCCAACGAATAATAAATTCATCAAAACATTTTTTAAACGCTGCTTCCGGAATTGAGTTCAGTTCTCGCCGCGAATTCTCCTTTATGTCTTCTATCGATTGAAAACGGGTGCCACGAAGTGGTAATTTGAGTTTAGGAAAAAGAAAAAAGTCAGCAGGAGCCATATCTGGTGAATATGGTGGTTGCTGGATGGTATTTGTTGAGTGTTTGGTTAAAAATTCGTTCGCATTGTCGTGGTGCAAAATCCAAGAATTTTCTTTCCACAAATCTGGCCTTTTTCGTCGAATTTGCTCTCTTAAACGCCGCATAACGCTCAAATAATATTCTTTATTTACCGTTAGACCTTCCGGTAAGAATTCAGAGTGCACAACACCGCGATAGTCATAGAAAACAGTCAACATGACTTTGACTTTTGATCGACTTTGGCGTGGTTTTTTCGGTTTCGGTTCAGTAGGAAGGCGCCACTCCGAAGCTTGTTGACTAGTTTTCATGTCAAACTCGTAAACCCACGTCTCGTCACCAGTAACAATGCGTTTCATGAATGTTGGGTCCGAACTGACTCGTTCTAGCATGTCCTCAGCGACTTTCATGCGATTGAGTTTTTAAAGAAAATTCAGATCTTTTGGGACTAGCCGAGCAGCAACATGTTTCATACCCAAATGATTAGTTAAAATGGTACGGATCGACTCGTGAGATACAGAAAGTTCGGCGGCTATCTCTCTCAGAGTTGAATGGGGATTTTCAGTCACTATTTCCTGCACTTTTGCGATGTTAACTTAAGTTGCAGACGTTGACGGCCTACCAGAGCGAGGCAAATCTTCCATCACATCTCGACCGCTTTTGAACGCTTTGAACCACTCATAAGCACGAGTTTTTGATAAAGTCGATTCACCGTAAGCCTTCTGTAACATTTTCAGTGACTCCGAACACGAAATTCCATTGGCGATGCAAAATTTAAGACAAACTCTTTGTTCGATATTTTTGTCCATTATGAAATTCGCAATACACACTATATATGATATTACTAAAACCAGCACTGTATTTAATATAAATAACAGATGCAACTCAAACTCCGCGCCAAAATGGAAAACAGTTGTGCCAATCTAACAACTACAAAAAAACAAAAATTTGAATTTGGAACCATAAACAAATCATCCATTCCCGATACTTTTTTGACTGACAGCTACGTAGAATTTACCTTTCTTCCTTTGAATCATGCTCATACCACTCGTGAATGTCAATAAATAACAAGCTTAACTATCAATTTGATGATACGAGTCTGATTCGAGTTAGAGGACATTGTCTCGAATCTGTATCATATGAATGGACAGACGGACAAGGCGAAACCAAATTCAAATGAGCTCAAGCACGATCAGCATACTTGTGGGATGAATGTGAAATTACTTTTCAAGACTTCGTTTGAAGTCATATTCAAAGTCATTTATTTATGTGTTAGCCATCGAAATCAAAAATAAAAAATTGCTGTAGGTACTTCAAATGAGAAAAAAAACTACGACAGGTCTCAATTCTGTCGGACTCTGGGTCTCTGTCGGACACTATATATGATATTACTAAAACCAGCACTGTATTTAATATAAATAACAGATGCAACTCAAACTCCGCGCCAAAATGGAAAACAGTTGTGCCAATCTAACAACTACAAAAAAACAAAAATTTGAATTTGGAACCATAAACAAATCTGAAATATTATTGCATAAAAATGACATAGAAAAGTTAGGAAAAAAAAATATGCTATTTATGAAAATTTTGTCTGTTTGTCTGTGCGTTTGAAGGAGCATCACGCATAAACCACAGATTGGGTTCCAAAAAATATTAGATCTTAATCTATGAAATTGCCGTTCTGCAGTACTGGCCATTTTAAATCAAAATAATTTTTGTTTGGCTAAGAATTCTAATTTCAAATTAATTTTATTTTAAAAACATGTTTTTTTTCCAAAAGTAGTCATTTGATTATTGATTAGTGTTACATTTTCATCGCATTTCAATCTTTTTCGTCATCATGGATACGTTAAAAATTCGAGTACTTAATTATGGAATATGAATACCGTCGTGGCAGCAACCGCGGCACGCAACATCAACGACGTTTACGGAGCTAACACTATGAACCAACGCACCACCATGTTATTGGTTTGCTCGCTTCCGTTCTGGAAATTCATTTTGTCGCCGACGCCGAATCGGCAGCCACTTCAATTGGTCCGAAACTTCCGACACGTGGTCGTATTTCCGGAGACCAAAAATAAACCGAATGCACAAGTTCTGCAGTCGCTCGAGTTGGTTCAAGAGTACCTCTGTAGCATCTAGAAAACAGACATCTGCGTAGTCTATAAGTGGTTGAAGAAGCGACTGAGCAAGACTGACCTTTGTGTCCCCCCCTAAACGACGCCGCTGAGCCGAGGTCCGTACCCCACAGGGGGTGCCCTCAGCGAGCGGAGTTTTAATATATATAAATTTTGTAGCCTCGGCTGGGGGCCTTAAATTCTAGAGGCCCACACAGGCAAGTCCGGTTCAGTAGTTGACAACCCTCTAGGGTTGAAACTGCGAGTGGCCATCGACAAAAAAAAAAAAAAAAAAAAAAAAAACTGACCTTTGTGTGAAATGGTAAGAATTTTTGAACACCTTTAAGAGACTGAAAAGTGTAGAATACCTTCTTACTAACATCAGCAATATGAACCTCCCAAGAGAGGTTACTATCAATATGGACGCCTAGATTTTTAGCGCTTTTTGAGTATAAAATGGACACTGAATCATACACTACTGGTGGCAGAGACTGGTGATCCAATAAGCTGAGCATGTATCTGCCACCCACAATAAGCGCTTAAGATTTAGTAGGGTTAAAAAGAGTCCAAAAGATTTAGCCCACTTGTTGATATTTTCAAGGTCATCGTTGATGGCAGCCACAGCCCCAGCCAGTTCGCCTACTTTAAAATGTCGATAAAGCTGCAAGTTGTCTGCACAGAGATGAAAGTTAGAAGTAAGGACCTTGGTGATTGCGTTTATAAATACTGAGAAGAGAAGAGGAGAGAGGACGCCACCTTGAGCAACACCCGCAGCCAAATCACACCATTCAGATCGAACTGATTCTCTGAACTTATCTGTCCTCTAATTCATTGCTAAGTCCTTACCAATCTGGTTTCAGTCCTGGCCATAGCACTGTAACAACCTTAGTCAAAATTACTGATGACATTAGGCTGGCTATGGAGAATAAATGTCTAACAGTATTGGTTCTAATGGACTTCAGCAGTGCTTTTAACTCTGTTGACTTTGACATTCTCTTGGGTATCCTTTCCTCCCTTTATGTCTCCGCACCAGTAATTGAGAGGTTTAAAACTTATCTTCGGGGCCGCTCGCAGTCGACAGGTGGTTCACGGGTGGACGCCACGTTATCACCAAAACGTTGCACGATCAACCAGTGAACCCCGCGCGGTCAACGAGTGAACACCGCGTGGTCAACGAGTGAACGCCGCGTGGTCAACGAGTGGACGTCGCTTAGTCCACGAATTTTCGAGTAGTCTGTTAACAATTGGCATTAGGTCTACACGTGTGTTTCGTAATGTCAAATTTTACAAACCTTGAATTGGCACTCATAGCAGTCGCGCTTGATGAAGAAGAAAATGAAAGACGCAACAAAAAAAAGAAAGCTTATTGGGTGCACGAAATGTTTAAACAAAGAAAAAAAGAGGGCGAATATTGGACCGTTCGTAGGCATTTGTTAGCCGACGAAGAAAAATTTTTTTCGTACTATCATATGCCGCAATGTGTGTTTTATAACATCCTGTCTCATATTGAAGACTCGATAACAAAGAAAAACACAAAGTTCAGAGAAGCGATCACACCCGAAGAGAGATTGGCTGTGACTTTAAAGTAAGTAAAATTTATACATTTACTACCTCGCGACACATTAATAAGTATACCTACTGTGGATGTGTTATTATGTTAGTCTTAGAAAGTATTTTCATCGAAACTAATTAGTCTCCTCTGCACCATTAATGGTGCAGATCAATGGTGCATAAGGTACAACGGGCAATTGTCTAAGAGCCTTCTATTTTTACCCGACTACGGCGAAACAAAAGGAGGGTTATGTTTTTGACCGGTATGTCTGTATGTATGTGGATATTTCTCTACTAACTGGGCAACTTTGAACAGTCCTCTGCCAAGTTCGATGTCGAATTACTAACAATATAAAAATTAAATTCCTTTTTCATATTAATATTGATATAGTTTGCGATTATTAACATACGTGCAATCATTTTTTTCTTTAAAAGCATGGTTATTTTGTCTTTAAATCGGCTACAGAGGACTGTTTTTTAACCCTAAGGACACTTTTAGTGTTTTAAAATAAATATGAAATCCAATGAAAATAGTAACTTTTGTTTTAAGAATATTTGTAAAATCCTAGTCATTTATCAGAAATATTAGTTATTTAAACTCATTTTAATTTAAATCTGGGTTTGGGACACTCCAGGGGACTGTTTTTAGACATATTTAAAAAACCATAACAAACAAATTAAATGCTTTTTAAAATAAAAAAGATAGGTTCCTAAAAACTATGTTCATCTTTTATGGAAATTGCATTGTTGGGGATGATTTACTATTAAAGAAGTAGTTAAAATTGACTGAGACAGTAAGTTGCCCAGTTTGTAGAGAAATGCCCATGTATGTATGTATGTCTGTCTGCCTGTATGTATGTATGTATGTCTGTGTATGACTCTCTAAATGTATGTATGTAAAAGTAAAAAAAGTAAGAGCATACTAAATCAACCTTTATTTTTGTAACTTCGACATGAATTTGCCATTCATTAAGTACTAATCATTCAATTTCTTAAAATAATTAGAGAGTAATTTCAAAGTATAGGAGTAGAAATACTTTTAAAAATCCGTTAAATCTTTTTCAGTATCACTCAATACTGGTGTGTTCAGCTGTCTGGCATTCCTTTCTGGATCATAGTTCGGTGTAGTACTGTATCCTGCAGTTGAATAATTTCCAGAAGGTCCTGGAGTTGAATAATTTCCAGAAGGTCCTGCAGTTGAATAATTTCCAGAAGATCCTGGAGTTGAATAATTTCCAGAAGGTCCTGGAGTTGAATAATTTCCAGAAGGTCCTGCAGTTGCATGTATTGCATTACTGCCGTAGTAATTATTTCCTTTTTCATTGATTTCTCGGAGTTCCATTTGTGAAACAATATAAAAAAATTCAGATTTGACCATTGCTTTGTTGTATTCATTAAATTTCTTCACCGTTGCAGCTATACCATAAAAAAATTTGTCAATATCATCTTCCTCCTTTTTTTTTTTCCTTTAGTATATATTTCATTAACAATGACGATGCAGTAGATCCATCTTCCACTTCCACCCTTGACCTTTTTATATTTGGAAACTTGGATGTCGTTGTAGACAAGCCAGATGTTGGACGATCATCTATTATTGAAATATCTGATTGGTAATCCGGAGCAGACAATTGAGAATCTTCATTGGCAGTACTTTCCTGATCACTATCTCTGAGTAGTGAAGATACAGTTGCTCTTTCTTTATAATACGGTAGCAAAAAACTCATTTCATCCTCGTATTGCCATTTTTTATCACTTATTGCAGCTTGACCACTTTTGGTACTTTTTTTCTTAATAGCCCTACGATGAGCTTCCCTTAAATTGGACCACGTTTTCTTGCACATTGATACTGAAAAAATGAAACAGTAATTGTAAAGAATGATACATAAAAAAGTTAGGGAATTTGTTTAGTATCGAGTCAGATTCCAGCCCTAAAATATTAACTAAGTACAACACATTCTTGTTACACTCTATTTTGCTTAATACAATCTCAAAAAACTTTTATATTTCAGATATTTGACAAGCGGCGCTTCTGTCAGAAATTTATCTACAAGCTTTAGATTAGGCGAAACGACTATTAGGTCAATAATTAAGGAGGTGTGCAAAGCTATTATTGACAAAATGATGGGTGTTTTTATGCCAACGCCTACAGCTGAAGATTGGGAAAAAATTGCGGAAGGGTTTAATGACAGGTGGAATTTCCCAAACTGCATTGGTGCCATAGATGGCAAGCATATAAATATAATAGCTCCACCCAACAGCGGATCGCTCTACTACAACTATAAAAACATTTTTCGATAGTTCTCTTGGCCATAGTTGATGATAAATACAGATTTACAGTTGTTGACATCGGTGCTTATGGCAAAAACAGCGATGGTGGTATTTTTGCATCTTCGAAAATTGGAAAACGAATTCAAAATACTAGGTTCAATATTCCAAATGACAAAGCATTGCCCGGAACAAACGTAGCACTTCCACATGTTTTTGTGGGGGATGAGGCTTTTCCATTACAAAAGAACTTAATGAGGCCATATTCTCGTTCTCAAAACCCGTCTCAGGACCAAAAAGAATTTAACAATCGCCTGTCACGCGCACGCAAAGTAGTCGAAGATGCATTCGGAATATTATACCAAAAATTTGAAATATACAACAAAAATATTCGTTTATGTCCAGACATTGTTGATAATGTTGTTTTGACAACATGTTTAATGCATAATGTAATGCGAACTTATAATATCGAATGCAACGAACAGTATTGCCCCAGTCGCAGGTCAGCGCATCAAAACTTACATCAGGAGGCATTCAGTGATCTACGTCACATTGGTGGAAACAGTACCGCTTTCGACGTACGTGATTCGTTTGCTGCTTATTTCAAATCATCGGTTGGGCAGCTACCATGGAATACTTAATTTAGTATTTTTTTTTTATTATGCACTAATCATCACGTACCTACCTATGTGTAAATGTCTAATTAATAACGAATTATGTGGAAGTACCTTGTTTCGCATTATACCGTTTGAAAAAATATCAATTTGGCTCTTGTTCATTTGATATACATTGTAGGTTAGATTTTTTTTTGTCCATTACTAGCTCGCAATGTATAATCGAATTAACATTAGACTATATTAATATTTTGCGAAACAAGGGAAAACCGAATTATGTAACAAGTACCAATCTATTGTACTATCTTTCTTTAAATATTTGTAATAAATAAATATTACCTGGTATCGCTAAGGTGTTGCTTATTTCCATCCATGCTTCTTCCTTTTTTACAGTGTCACTGTACTTTGAGTCACTTAGATCATACAATAAATTATATTTACGAACTTCTTCGATAAGTTTTTCTTTATTCATTTTAAAAACAAAAACGATACGTCCGACTCGTTCGAAAGAAATGCTGGGAATGAAGGGAGGGTGCCGAGGGTGGGGAGCGGCGCATTGCCAACGTATCGTCCTCGCGTGAATCACTCGCGGGCAGCGCGCGGTCCGCTTCGGACCCGCGCGTTGGCGATGCGCAGTCAACGCAGGGCAGTGAGTTGTCACCGAGTGGTCCACCCGCCGTCCGCGCGTGGACGGCTTACGATAGAGGCGATCCGGTGACGCTACGGAGTTGATGTAGTGAGCGCATACCCATACAAGTCCATATCAAGAATACTAACCGCACGAGGCGAGGCGGTGCGGAGTGGGTGCCGGGTGGCTCTAATGAGCTGTGACCTTAAATCTTTTCAAAAATCCGATGATGCAGTTTCACTTTTCATCAAAATCGGGCTCGAGACTCCTTTCAGTGTTTTTCGATATTCCTCATAGTTTCGGAATTAGCCATGAAGGCACACTTTAAAAAGATCAGCCTGTGTACCCTAACGTTGAAATAGCAGTTGTATCAGTTTCAATTGTGGGTAGTTGATTTTGTTATATTACGCAAACAATTTCTCGCGCTTGCGCTAGGATTTTCTCGCCTAAGCATTAGCCTGGTTTCCATGTACGGTGATTATTTTAATATACCTTATTTAAAACGGCTTATGAACCAGACATGCAGTGTTTCAGACCATCCCAATAGCCTACCCAACCCTAAAAATTAAAATTAATTTTATCTAGCAAATATACATTTTAAATTAATGATTACTATCTGTCATGTCAAAATATTATTATTAAATAATTAAATTAAACATAGTCAACATTAATTCCAATACATAATAACTTTCAATACAAAAATAATCAAAACAATAAAATTAATAAAACTAAAATACATATTAAATTATCAAAATTTGTCATTTAAAACTCCGTAAAATCTTTATTACTACCTAATTAGCATTTTTTTTAGTTCTCTCTTGAATGATTTAATATTCATTACACTTTTTCCCAGAAATGCTGTTTTTGCGGTGAGTGATTGCACCCAAAGTCTGCACTTCTCACGTCTATTTCTATTATAATTTATTAATCAGAGGAGGAAACAAATGAGTACTGGTTTTAACAAAAAGCGATATTTCCAATATGTAAATTGACGGAAGTGTAAGAATTCTATGCTGTATAAAGATTGGTTTGCAACTGTCAGTAGTTAGTAACCCAAACATAGCACGTATAAGTACAACGCATTTGTGCTTTAAACGCAGTGTCCTGAGTTGAATTGGTCCTAAAAAAAAAATTCCGTACCTTAATACTGATTCAGCAAGACCGTAATATGCTGTAAGTAAAATATCTGTGTTGACAGTTGGTGCAAACTTATAAAGAGCATATGACGAAGTACAACATTTTTGCAAAGTTAATTGCTTGTCAATGATTAACCTCAAAAATCGGGCTGTTTCAACTTCTTGTATTATATTGTTTTTAAATACCTACCTAATTAATTTTGATGTTTTGCGAAAGTTTCCTCTTTGTCTAAAATGCATTGTTTGTTCTATTAAGGTTCATTTTCAAATTATTATCATTTAGCCAGGTAATTATAGAATTCAATGAATGATTAGATTCAGTATGGTAGTTGATCATATTTTTAGGTGCTATGTTCATAGTGCTGTCGTCAGCGAAAAGTGACATGGGTTCTTTAGTTGCTTTTGGTAGATCATTAATGTATAGCAGGAACAAAGGAGGGCCTAATACACTTCCCTGGGGAACACCGTATGTGATGCAATGCTTATCAGAAAAAAACCTGTTTCCTTTTAGTATTAACATTAAATTTTGGTATTTGGGTTATATATGATTTTATTCGTCAGCGCAGAGCGCTGAGGGCCTTGACTAGTCTGTTTTCCTTCCTTAATAATCCTTCTTCGCCCTCTTATCTAACATCACAAAATTCAATTAATTTGCTCTGGGCACAGAAAAATCAAAATCTTTGCTCTACTAATAGTCTTCTTCTACGCAGTCCCACACACCGCTCTGGATTTATCCACTCGTCTTTATTTATCCATGCAATCTTCCTTTGGAATGCGCTCCCTCTAAACATCAGGACGGCAGCCAGTCGGTTGTCCTTTAAGGTGGATGCTCCAGGGTAGCCCGCGAAATTCAATTTTTTTTATGTTTTTTGCAATTTGCCGGTCAGTGTGAAGCTGTATGTGGACCAAATACGATTCGCGACCGTAACGCGTATTTATCTAAAGAATTATAACCATTTTAATCATCAATATAGTCCTCTAAGTTCATGAAGCTCGACAGAATGACTTTTTCATGAAATAATCATTCTGTCGAGCTTCATGATATAGAATTATAGGTATGTCGAATACAAAATCGGTGACGTCCCTATTTTGAATAATTATCAAGAATCAGTTATATAAAGAATAAATACAGATAGGACACACGCACAAACGGATACTACCTACAAACAATACATAAATACCAATTCTACGTCTTCTTTGTAATCCGCCTTGACCGTGCAGACGCATTTTTTGAGTTGGATACTGGAGGAACCTCTTGATCCAGGGATGTACCATGCTCAACACCAAGCGCGATGACTTCCTCAAGGCTGAAGACTCGGCGTCGCTTGCAATCCGGAAGTTTTGACGTTAATTTTGCCGTCCATGGTCCACACGTTCGTCACGCCAAACAGCTTGCGAGCTGCCGTAAACGTAGACTGCCGTTGGCGAGTGAGGAATTCAGACACCACATAAGGGTATCCCTTTAATTTGGTCTTGTTTCTCCAAATCTCTACTCGGATAGATGAGTCAGCGCACCGAAGCAGGATGGGTATGGGGCGGCCTTCTGAGGCAGAGCCCAGTCTGTGACACACAGCCAGTGTAGAGGGTGCCAGATCTGTCAAACCAAGCTTGGTCTGCAGAATCGCTGCCACGGTTTCAGTAACTTTCTCACCCGGTTTCTCAAGAACAGAAACTTTTTCCTGTAACGCATCTCTATCACGTCTACACACGTACGTAGCTTCAAGGCACTGAGGACACTCCAAAAACGCTCCTTGAAAGTGGTGACGTCCTTCTGGAGACTGCTCAAGTCAGCTCCAGGCGGTGAAGCCTTAAGGTGTGCTTCAAAATCAGTCATCCTCTGGTGCAGTGACATCACAGCCATGCGCTGGGTCTCTGCAATGTCAGCTATAGTGGCAATAATAATGACTGTATTACAGTGACTGCCAAAGTAGATGTGACAGCTCAAGCCGACAAGAAAATGCAATTTGCACGTTTAGGGCATAAGAATACTGCTGCCCACATAATATGTGCTTAGTGGTGAGATGATTATTGATAATCCAGAAAAACCATTACTTATTAAAAGGTTAAATTTTACAGAGCGTAAGTGTACCTACCCGCGAAATCCCCCCTGATGTGTGTGGGTGATGGAGTGTGCGTGTGTGTGGGTGTGTTGTGTGTGATTGGAGATATATAAGTAGTTAGGTGACGTACTTAAGCAAGGATTCTGTTTGAGATAGGTTTGGGAATGTAGCTTTGAATTTTTTATCTTCGAGAATTTGTTAGTAAAATAGTTCTGTAGATTGGTATTTTCCATGGTCCTTTCTGTATGAGTCGATCATGGATACAAATTTAATCAACTCATTGAGTACCAAGACTAGGTTCTAAATCATTCTTATAAACTTTCATCAATGCCTCTGCTGCAGTGTGCCAATTTTCAGCATCCATCTTCTTGGTGTGATTAAGAACAATATACTTAATCATGTTTACTAGTCGGAATTTAAAAGATTTTTTTTTTCGAAGTATCTATTGTGGGGGTCCCCTTCTTTGTGAGGCCCCGGGGCTGCAGCCCCGGGTATCCTCCCCTAAATCCGGCCCTGGCCAACAACCAACTTGAAAAAAATATTTGCTAATTAATACTGACATATTGGAAATGATCGATCGAGCAAAAAAAAAGTGTTCTTAAATTTTGAAGCAGACTACCGCAATCATTAATTTAAATACATAATACTGTAGTAATTTGAATAGTAACAAGGGAAAGGAATTAAAAAATGGGTGGCAGCGTCAAGTTTACTCCACCGAGCAATTACGTAAAAGTGTGACAAAGCGCGAAGCCAAAGAAAAAAAACAGTGTGAAAAAAGGTTAAAAAAGAATCAACAATCAGTTGAAATTAGCTATATTTCTATAAAAGAAATGAGGAGAATCCGTAGATTTTTGTCCCCAAATTGGGGAATTTGATTATTTGATTTGCATTTGTGGGCAAGTTGATAAATTAGTGTTGACAATGCTGCCCGCACCACACGGCGAACATAATTTTATTATGATCTATGGGCTACACCATAGATATAGAATCCCTAGATGGACTGTATTAAACCGAAACTTGCGAGCACGTTGCGGCTGAACACTGTTTCCCAAAATACAAGCTCAAGCTTAGTTTGGGAATCAGTAGCAGTACCTTTTGTGCAATACACAAATACGATGCATAATATAATTATGTTAGATTAAGACAAGATTAATGTATTAACTGGCGACAATAAAGATTTTTATTATTATTTATTCTTATTTACATACAAATTATATTTTTAAATATATCTCTAAAAAACCATAAAAAATACATTTAAAAATATAAAAAGTAGGTTAGGGCTCCAGAGAAAGGAACCTCCTCACAATACGAGCCGTATCGAGGAGTACTGCTTTCTGTATCAAGCCCTTTACCCAACCGCGTAACGCCAGCTTCGACAGATGTTCGTCGAAGCTTTTGGCCATCAGGCCATTGGCCATAATGACTATCGGCACAATGACAATGGCAATGGCACATTCCACATGTATCCAACCTCGTGCGCTAAGTCGAGATACTTGATTTGTTTCTCTTTCTCGGCCTTCACGAGGTTCTCGTCATGCGGGATGGTAACATCAATTATCATTGTGCGGCGCGCTAATCGGTCTATCACCACTACTCGTATATCAGGCTTATTGGCAACAATTATAGTCCTATCAGTCAGTGATGATAGATCGATCCCAGTACAACGTGACATTGTCATTTTCGAGAACTGGGTCGGGCACATACTTACAATACGGTACCTCAGAATTCACAAGTTTGTATTTCAAAGCTAGTTGCTGATGGATAATCCTGGCCACTTGGTTGTGCCTGTGCAAGTATTCGCCTTTAGTCAGACGAGAACAACCAGAGATAATATGTCTGATGGACTCACCCGGACGGTGGCATGCGCGACACGTCCACCGTCCCATCATTCATTTATTTATTATTTCCTTTATTCATCTTTTTCACTTATTTCTACATTTTTAAATATTTTTATATTTTTTATACAATATATATATAAAAAATACATTTAAAAATATAAAAATTGTAGCCCACCGATATCGGGAACAGGGTCCAAGCTACCGGTGGTCAGGGCTCCAGAGAAAGGAACCTCCTGACAATGCGAGCCGTGTTCAGAAGTACCGCTTTCTGAATCAAGCCCTTGATCCAGCTGCCCAACGAGAGCCTCCTAAGGTGTTGGTCGAGGCTCGTGGCTATTAAGCCATTGTCCGACACGACTATCGGTACAATGATTGCAGAGTCCACTTCCCACATGTCGACAACCTCGCGAGCCAAGTTAATATACTTGATTTGTCTGTCTTTCTCGGCTTCACGAGGTTCTCGTCATGCAAGACGCTTATGTCTACAATCATTGCACGCCTCACATGATGGACCGATCCCAGTACAATGTGATATTGCCATTATCGAGAACTGGGTCGGGCACATACCTATAGTATGGCACCTCCGACTCCACAAGAGAGTATTTCAGAGCAAGTTGCTGATGGACAATCCTGGCTACAAGGTTGTGCCTATGCAAGTATTCTCCGTTAGCTAGACGAGAACAACCAGAGATAATGTGGCGAATTACACCACACTCTCCCGGACGGTGACATGCCCGACATGTCGACCGTGCTGTCTTTCACAATATTATGATTGTGAAAGATATTTATTTATTACTAGCTGTGCCCGCGACGTCGTTCGCGTGCGCTTAGGTCGATGCCAGCCTATTATCTTACTTCTAATTTTTGTTTACTATTAAATGCCAAAGTTTGGCTGGATGTTTCTTACTCAATTACGACAATACGGCTGAACGGATCTGGATGAAATTTCGCACAGAGGTAGATTATAGTCTGGAATACCACATAAGCATTCTTATCTCGTGAGTACCTACTTTGGGAGATATTCAAGATTCAAACCATTTATTTAAAGGTAGATACTTTTCTATTCTATATTTTTATATGGCAAGTAAAGCCGATGTCGACTATTCTGCCAAAGTCTAAAGTGGATTGAGAAAGCAAGTGTGTTTGGAATAATGAACGGTAGAGGTAGATACTTTTGAATTGTTACGGGCGCTATTACAAAATCGAGCGCTTGCCCCGGACTAAAGCTACAAACCGCGTTTCCCGAGATTTATAGTGATTGTGGGGCTGTATACAAAAATTGCTTAAAAATATGAGTTTACTTTTAAATAGATCAATTTTTTTTTTCATGCATTTTAACAATACCTCCTTAATTATTAAATAATTTTTATTTGAATTTGGATTATACTTTCATAGATAAAAAATATAGTTTCGTACGGAAAATTGTCAATAATTCTCAGTTTTACAACATTATTTTTGGTTCATTAGTGCATGAATTGATTTGATCATTCCAAAGTAGAAGGTACAGTTGTATCATGGACATTTTTAAAATTGATTAAATTATTATATCTTCGGTGTACCAAAGCATCAAAAGATTCCCAAAAGCGTAATTTTATGAAACACCCTTTGCGGAGACAAGAAATTTACTGATGTACGTGAACAAATTGATATATTTATTTAGAACACTCCCAAGATCAACTATCAAACTTTCTTAGGCGTATTTTTGTTTTTTTTTTGTGCTATATCTAAAGCATAATCAGACATCAAAACTCGAATCAAACGCTCAAATTCAAGAAAAATTGTGAAAGCGCTCTTAAGGTGGATGCTCCAGGGTGGCCCGCGAAATTCAAATATTTTTATGTTTTTTGCAATTCATGTAGTTCGAAAGAATGATTATTTCTGAAATATTCATTCTTTCGAACTACATGAACTTAGAGGGCTATATTGATGATTAAAATGGTTATAATTCTTTAGATAAATACGCGTTACGGTCGCAGATCGCATTTGGTCCACATACAGCTTCACACTGACCGGCAAATTGCAAAAAACATAAAAATATTTGAATTTCGCGGGCCACCCTGGAGCATCCACCTTAAGATCAGTCTGTCAAAAAACATGAAGCTATTTGGAATTTTTTAAACGTAAGTAGCTCACTGTGAAAAAGAACGTGCATTAACTCTACGGCCAGTCTTTTATATCATAATAAGTACCTATTATAAGAATACTGGTTTTACGGACAATTTTAATAACGAATCCAATTAACACGTTCACTGCCAACGCGGTCAATGTTGTCCGATGCTTTGATACACTGTCAAGCTAAGTAAAATTCTTCATTTTTATAATTTTTTACAGATTTTTTTTTTTCATTATTTAGCCACCTTATATACTTAAATTACTTGTTTTAATTAACACACAATGATTTTAACCCTTTATTATTAGTTATTACGCATCGCACAACATTGACCCCCATGGCCTCAACGGACGAAATATCAAAATTTCGTTAAATCGAGCCGCGCGTCGTCGCGTTGCGCTCGCAGTCGTGATTTCCGATTTGTGACGTGCACATGACGTTGTTTTGTCTGATTGTTTACGTGTTTTTTTACTATACCTAATTGTTATGGACAACATGGATAGTTTTGATGACTTTGACATTACGCAAGAAGACATAACACAGATCGAAAATATTGAGTTCGATTTGCTGAATAGAAGTCTCCATTTAAGTTCCGATGAAGAAAATAATATTCAGCTTACTCAATCGAAGCGACGTCGAGTCATACAATCTGATAGCGAAGACTGCGCCCTCTAAGTTCATGTAGTTCGAAAGAATAAATATTTCAGAAATAATCATTCTTTCGGACTACATGAACTTAGAGGGCTATATTGATGATTAAAATGGTTATAATTCTTTAGATAAATACGCGTTACGGTCGCGGAACGCATTTGGTCCACATACAGCTTCACACTGACCGGCAAATTGCAAAAAACATAAAAATATTTGAATTTCGCGGGCTACCCTGGAGCATCCACCTTAACGGAAAATAATTATATTTTATATGTGGGTACCTCCTTTCTTGCCTACGATAAGTGTTTGAGGTTTTTTTTTTTTTGTATATGTTCAGTTTAATAATTACATTAATAAACAACTACTTATAAAAAAAACGTTTTTTTTATTTAATTATAATCTCTAAAATCCTTAACAGTGATTTTATTTTTCGAGAGTGATGTGTTTCAAAAATCAATTCTATTTTTTTCCAAGTTATCCCCTTGTGAAAACCAAGTTATGTAGGATAAACCTAGAGGGCCACGCGGGTCACAATATAAGCGAATTATCTCGATACTGCTGTCCGTTGGCGCAATAAAAAGTATTGAACACAGGCCTGACGCGCGGTCAACATTGTCAGACGCGGCTTGAATGGAAAGCTTCAGTGTCGCTCAACATTGTCCCCCATGGCCTAAACGGAAAATGTGCACTTTTTTAATGACAACACAGAGAACAGCGATTTTGGTAATTTGGACCCTTACAAAGACTTTCAAGACCTATTAGAGACCGAAACCAAAACACCCACGAAAATCGGTAAGGGTCGTTCTCCAGCAGAAAATCCTAACACCGCAATTCAGAAAAACGCGTCATCAGTGCAACGCCATCTATCGACCAAGTAAGTAAACTGACAAAAAAGTTTAGCATTGGAATACGTTAATAAGGAGCCCGTATGACAACATATGGTATTAAATTATTCACTTTTATTTTGCTACGTATAAAAGTTTCACAAATAACTCAACAATGTGTTTAATCATGTTTTCATGCATTTTATTTTTCTCAATAGATGGTGCTTTGCCTAATCACAATACATTACGAAGTTTCCTACTAAACATAAAAATTCAATATATTTTGATTTGTGGATCGGTTGTTATGATAAATACCGATAAGGTGTAAAAATGTTCAATTTATTTTGCCACGTAGGTATTAATTAAATGTTTCACACATACCTCTACAATTTCTTTTGGTGTTTTATACATGCGTTCGTGAATTTTATATTTTTCAATAGATGGCGCTGTAATCAGAATACATGAGGAACAGAATACATAGAAAGTTTCAATATCTTTTGATTTTGTGGGTCGATTTTGATGAAATAAACGCTAAATGTTACTCGAATTATCACTTGATATTTTTAAGTACCTAGATTTGGACCCCAATTTGTGGTTTATGCGTGATGCTCCCTCAAACGCACAGACAAACAGACAAAAATTTCAAAAATAGCATATTTGTGTTTTGTATGTTTTTCCTAACTTTTCTATGTAATTTTTGTGCAAAAATATTCAATGTACAGACACAGTTTACGATTTTATTATATGTATAGGTATAGATTATTATTATTCTTCACGAAAGCAAGATTCTTCAAAGTGTTCAGAACATATCCTTGTTTACTGTGTAGAACTCCAATTATCGTCTATTCTCAAATTTTTATCCATTTACTTTTAAACTCATTATCTGCCGGAAACCTGTAAAAATAACAAAGAATACATCTTTTTCATAATTTAGTAGTAATCAATAATAATAGTAGTAATTAAGTAAAAGCTTATGGACAAATATAATGCAATTTTGATTTAGGAAAAGTAGAATTTTTTGTTAATTCCTTCGCATGCTATAATATTCTGTAATCTTTTATCACTGATACCAAAGCTGAGTCCAATTACTAGGTGCAGCATGGCGCAATCAGTACGAAAAAATCAGATTGAATTTCCAAAATCTGACCACTTACATTGTTTTTATTTCATTGTACGTATTATAAACGAACTAGAATATGTAAGTGATTATACTTTTACTCTATCGATAAAAAATCTAAAAAGGCACATCCTTATGAAGTACATGATATGCCAAAACGGTTCAATATTTTTTTTGTTTTTATTTATATTTCTTAATTGGAAACTGACAACAATGTAGAAGCAGTTGTGTCTTAATGTTCATATAATGGAGATCTGATTTTATTGACTTTTCTGCTCAAAATGTGTTTTAAGGTGAATGCTCCAGGGTAGCCCGCGAAATTCAAATATTTTGATGTTTTTTGCAATTTGCCGGTCAGTGTGAAGCTGTATGTGGACCAAATGCGATCTGCGACCGTAACGCGTATTTATCTAAAGAATTATAACCATTTTAATCATCAATATAGCCCTCTAAGTTCATGTAGTTCGAAAGAATGATTATTTCTGAAAAATTCATTATATCATATATATCATCATGCTAATGTGTTAACCAGCTGGTTAACAAACAAAATGGCGATTCATGGCTGGTGGCGTGCGGCATTTCAAGACGGTCGGGAATGCTATTGCTATCTCTTTTTGTCATATGAAAATAGTGTTGAGTACAAGATAGGCTACTATATTTATACAACTTTAATAGAACCTATCTAGGTATTATATATCTATGATAGATTCTAAATCTATGGCTACACGCGCTAGGCACAGACCATATATTATATTCCTCTATGGCACAGACTACATAGAGAAACTAAGTATGCAGTTATGCACTAGGTAATATGTGTTCTGTGGCCACACGCACTCAGCTGCTAGGATTACTAATAAAATTTATTAGTGTAATAGTGTTCGTTTCTGTGAGCTGAGAACAGCTGTTTCTCCTGAAGTTCAGGAAATCAGGCATTGTTTTTTACTATACTCTATGAAATCAGGATTAAGATTGAATCCGCTAGGTTATTATTGTTATTAGTGTTCTGTGGATTTATTTCTTACGGTGAAAGGGACCAGAAAAATGGTATAATTCGATTAATCTAAATAAGTAAAGGAAAAAAAGATTTAACTTGTAATAAATTTGGAAGTAAACCCGTTGAAACATCAAGGTTTCCATGAAAATTTATCGTTTTCTGGTTTCCAAAGGGTTACGTTTAAAATCTACTTCAATGGCCAAAAATGTTGCTTCCTATTTTACTGGTGAAGAAAGGTTTGTTTCTTTTTACAAGAAATAATTATAGTCTTGCTCCCTACAATACAGGTAGACCCATTTCCCGTCGTCTTTTCATGGTCTTATGCATGGTTACATGGTATTAATTAAATATTGCATGTTTACAACTGTTAGAGGGTTAGGGTACATGAAGACATTTGAAAAAAAAAAAATAGAAAAAAAAAAAATAATCATTGTTTGTTTCAGCATAAAAAATCATAAATTAATATATCCTTCTGCATCCAGAAACCAAGATCCAATTCTACAGGTTTTGAAAAGGTTTCTCATCTGCGATGCAGATAATATTGAGGATGAAGAAAGCCCACTCTTTCTGGAGATTGCATCAGGCTCTGGACAACACTTGGCACATTTTGCACCACACTTCCCTGGAGTGAGGTTCCAGCCAACTGAAGTGGATGATAGTTTGTTAGGCAGTATAACTTACTATGCTGAAAATTGTTCTACTAAAAATATACTGCCACCGAAACTGATTGACATAAGTCAAAAATTATCCTTAATTGGCTTTGAGGATAATAGTGTTGATTATATGTATAATTGTAACATGATTCACATCAGCCCATTTGAATGCACAGTAGGGTTATTTGAAAATGCTGGAAATTATTTAAAGCCAGATGCTCTTATGATTACTTATGGGCCGTATAGTAAAGATGGTGTAATAACACCTGAGAGTAATATTCAATTTGATGCATCACTTAGAGCACGCAATGCAGCTTGGGGTCTAAGAGATATTGCAGATTTAGTAAAATTAGCAGAAAATAATAATTTGTCCCTAATGGATACAATAGAAATGCCTTCTAATAACAAAACTTTAATATGGAAGAAAAACTAAATGTGTTCCAAACCTAAACTAAAGTGTGGTGATGTATGTGTTCCTAAATGCAAAATGTAATAGAAATTCAAATAATAATGATCAATTGTAACAATAAAAAATTAAAAAGAAACATCTCCCTTTTTGGGTTGGCCTTTATATGATATCAGCAGCTTAGTTTCATTGAATAATACAGAAATTAAATTTATTCATGTAATCTACCATATAATGCTTTTATTTTGTCATTTCAATGGTAGGTAATTATTGTGTGTTTTACATTGCTTACATGACAATATTTAGGGTTCCATTCCCAAAAGGCAATCAACGGAACCCTTTTACTAAGCCTCCGCTGTCTGTCCATCCTTATTTTCTAAAATGCACAGGTATTCTTTGACAAATGTGAAAGAATGTGCAATTTAATGAAAATGCTATTAATGTGCTTATCCATTCAACCTATGTGTCTTCTTTTATAAAATAATTATATTATGTTTTGTCTTTATTATTCTAGGTTTTTTTATTTATGTAGCAGCTAAAACACTTCTTTCAATACATACCTACCCAAGTTAAATGTATTCATATATATTTGGTATTACTGGATAACGGACAAATTCACACAAAAATTGCAATTCCTTTTATTTTAACAGACTTCAAAAAGGAGGATGTAATATGTGGGAACATTTTTTTAATTTTTTATCTGTTCTCTGATTACCTACTCAAAGGCATCTGAAACAATTTGGAAAATTGTTTTTTTGTTTGAAAGGTTAGTCCCAATTATTCAGGGATGATGGGATCCTGGAGAAATAGTGGGAACTCTTCAAATTTTATAGGCACACTTGAAGCGATTTGGGTAGTTTATGGAAGAGTACTTTCTCAGAGTGAGTGGTCCCATTTCAATTTGGTGATGGTCCGATGACGAAATTCGGAGATAGGCAAATGAACTCCTCAGTAAATGGTAGCAAATGGACTGGAATGGGGTATTTTTATAAAAAAATCTAATTAGTCCGTCTGATAGATTTTCAAAAAATATTGGACACGCGTGACGTCATCTGGCTTGGTTTTGGTACTTTTTTACCAAGCCAGATGACTTCACGCGTGTCTTCAACTCGCTATATCCTCTTTATAATTTGTTTACCTACGTGAAAGAAGAAAAAATACGTGTCCAATATTCTATCAGACGGACTAATTAGATTCTCCTGGATCGATTTGAAAAATTCTTTCACCATTAGAATCCTACATTATCCCTGATGAACATGGGCTACTTATAGAATATTTAAAAAAGTTAGGGATCCGTATGAAAACTTCGATAATGTAACCCAAGCTGCCAAGGTGTGAAAAAAATACCAAAAAAGATCCTTTTATCGCGTACGCTGTGGAAACCTGACAATAGAGCAAAGTGATGTACCTACTAAAGTTTTATAGAGGACATATCTACAAAAAAGTTTGCGAGGCTAACTATTATGGTTAAGTCACAATTACTGCTTTTTGTTCAAACCTTTCGTTTAAAAGTTACGACCGTTTCAAAAATGCTCTAACTAAGAAAAATCTTGCGAGTGAACGAACTGCCCTATGTTTAGTCTATTCATTAGTAATTTTCATGTACCCTATATGAGATTAGATGGGAGATAAAATTCGTGGAGTTCTAACTAAACCCACGCGAACGAAGTCGCGCTGTAGTACTTCACTTTGCTCTATTGTCAATAGTTTTCGCAGCGTACGCGATATAAGGATCTTTTTTGGTATTTTTTTCACACCTTGGGTTACATTATCAGTAGGTATGTATTGGGGTACCTGGATCAAAAGAGATCCAGGCTCCCCAATACTCTATTCAAAACTAGCTGACCCGCGCGGCTTCGCTCCCGTCAACTGGGTAACCTATCTACCCTACCTTAACCACCTACCTACCTCCCTCCCTCCCTCTCTCCCTACCTACCCTAGCTACCTACTATTTTTTCAATATGTTAATCCGGACAAAGACTAATTCAAAAACACAAAAATCATGATAATCGGTCCAGTTGTTGTGTTCGAACAAACCTGACTGTTTTATATTTTAAAGATTTTTGCTATATTGTGAAAGATTCGATTCCGTACCCGAAGGGTAACCAACGGAACCTTATTATTAAGCCTCCGCTGTCCGTCCGTCCGTCCGTCTGTCTGTCAGCGGGCTGTACCTATCTCAAGAACCGTAATAGGTAGAGAGCTGAAATTTCCACAGATTGTGTAGTTCTATTGCCGCTATGACAACAAATAATAAAAATTAAGGTTTATGGTACGGAACCCTTCGTGTCCGAGTCTGACTCGCACTTGGCCGGGTTTTTTTACATTAGCGGACAGTGAACGAGGTTCCAATTTAGCAATCTTGATACGGAACCCTAAAAATCGATTTCATTCGAATGGTTCGCACGAATCAAAATCGTACGCGAAGGCTTAGTAATAGGGTCTCGTTAGCAACTTTGGTACGGAATCCTATAATTCGCGGTAGTGCATGAAGCCAAAGACCCGACTCCCATTTTCCCACAGCCAGCAGGCGTGCACGCTCAGCAGTAGTAGCAGACGTGGACAGTAAGTTATTCTGAACTACTCTGCAGAGCGGCTCGTCCCACCGCCTCTGGGAAAATGGTTTGTCAGGTAGGTCAGTATTGTATATGTTTATATCCTATTATTAAGTTACTATCTATGGTTGTCATATATTCGTGCAATAAAGAATATTATTGTTTGTTCCAACTACGTACGTTGGGGTTGGCTTGCTGTCTAATCGAATGCAGCAAAATAGCAGTATTTTACATGAGGTACGGGTTATGACGGTCAAATGGACAGCATTTGACCGTCATAACCCGTTGGCAAGACTGAAGTCCGATTTTCTAGCTTCTGACTACCCGTAACGATATAAACACATACAGTATATTCATACTGATTGATACGTAGGTATTGGAAGTAATCTTTGGTGTAAAATAAAAGTCCCATCAAAAACATAAATATGAAAAGGGGAGCCAAAGTTCAATTTTATTAATATTCGTGATTGTCGACTTCATCGAAAAAAGAGTTGAGATCCAAATGGGCGCCAAGTTCTGTTGATAATCCTGAAATAAGGTAAATGAAGGTTCAAGATTCGACTTGGCTAGTTTTTACATGTTATATTTGGCTTTACTTGTCATCTTTATTTTATCTCCCGTCATCTGGCTACTCTACCTACCCTACCTACTACCCTACCTACCCTACAGGATAAACAGTATTCTATGTCCGTCTCCTGGCTCTAAGCTACTTACCTACCCACCAATTTTCAACCAAATCGGTAGGTACAGCTGTTCTTGAGTTATAAATAGTGTAACTAACACGACATTCTTTTATATATATAGATGTAGTTACGCAAGGTAGAGTTTGTAAATCTTACTCTTCTAAAAATTTTATTTGCTCATGAAAACTAGCCAAGTCAAATCATGAAACTTCATTTCAGGATTATCTACAGAACTTAGCGCCTATTTAGATCTCAATTCTTCAGATTTTTTCATTTGCATACGCACAATTATCTAGGCTACCTACATGCTAAATTTCAACTTTCTAGGACAACTGAAAGTGGGTTAGGTTTTTGATCTATAATCAATAAATGCCGGTTTTTAAGGTGATTCAATCAGTATAAAGCTGTTTTTTCGTTTTAATGTATCTTGTTAGGTTCCTGGAAAAGGAATGTGAAATTGTGGTATATGTTTTTTGACTATATGATCTAGTATTCAACTGAAGGAATACACGATACGAAGACATTTTCTCGATAGAAAATAAAATACAAAGTTCAAAATATCTTTTTACTTTTTTTAGCTACAAGACGCAACGCTTTAGATTGGTCCTATGAAAATTACTTTGAAATAGATTAAATAACATTATCGAGGTTTCAACTGAACAGATTTTGATTTAATAATACTTTTATGTTATCAAATCCAGAAATTTATTTTGGCACTTACGTTTTTTTATTTCAAGCTAGTCTCTTATTTCCGTCATCTCATCTTTTGCCTTGCAAAAGTATTTGCATCTCTCTCGTTTGTACAGTTTTTCAGATGCTCCGTGGAGCTCTGGCGGGCAGGACCTGCGTCACTTTTTTCAAATCGGAGCTGCCAGATTTTCGTTATTTAAATATTTTTTTCAACAGTAAATGGTACAGGTTTAGCAGTTTCTGATTAAATTTAGTGTTAAAAAAGGGTCTGAACCATGTGAAAGTATATTTTTATTACCTTGAACCAAAGAGATTAGTATACATTTAATGTCTTTGCCTTGAACAATATACAACGTAATATTTTTCTATCCGCACCAACTTTTGAATTATGTATAAAATTGGTATGAAATTAAGGATCAAAACAAAATAAAGTACAACGTCGTTGGTAGTTCTTACCGGAAGGCGACAATGGACGCGTATTCCAGGAAATTAATAGCTACGGCTTGAAGAAAATGGCTGTGTTTAAACACCGCCCAAAAAAGTACCTATTTTACTACCAAAAAAGTTCTAAACGGTTACCAAAACAGATAAATGGTCACCAAATAATATTCGAGAAGTAGTGCTCGCCGGCCGCTGCCGCGGCACCGCTCGCTTCGCTCGCTCGGCTCGCGCGCGGTTGGTCACAATTCTAACCTAACCTAACCTATTTTATCCAGTTTGTAACCCCAAGCCTACATTTTATGGCAATCACAGTTGAGTTGGATAGAATTTGGTGACCGTTGATCCATTTTGGTGCCTAGGCTTAGTCTTAAAAATATTATTTTTGGTGGCCGTCTAAATTACACCCGAAGAAAATAGCGACTCCAAGTCATCTCCTTCATTTGTATAGGTACCTACACGTAAAGGATCCTCTAGTTTTCATATCACAAAGCAAACATTTTATTTTCTATACCTATTGGACTGTCTGTTTTTACAACGTTAATTTCACATTTTATCTCAAGACACAGGCTAAAATAAATGTTTTCATTTTAGGATTTATATACTTACGTCAAACATCAATGTGTCAAGAATTTTATAAAATGTCAAAGGTTACAAGCTTAGAAATGTAATGGAGTTCAGTTTGAATTGTGTTAAGTAATTACTAGCTTTTTCCCCCGACTTGTCTGCGTAGGTTTCAGAAGTTCCAGAAATAAGTGAAAAATATGTAATCCTACTAATATTATGAATCTAAATCAATATTATGTGGTAATAGTAGTTAGCCCCAATTTTACTTCATCAGGATTCCTTCCTCCTGATATTAATTTGGTAAATCTTTACCCCTCATTATTTCAGTCCAGGGCTCGGCAAAATGCATACTATGCTTTAACCTCTAGCGGCCGGAGTGGTACCTACCATTGGTTCCACCCGTCGCCACTGATTTAAAACTTTATTTTTATGTTCTTATGGTTTATTTTCAATCGGCCGGCCGCTAGATATAAATTACAAAATACTATGGTCGCGCGCCGAGATGCAATCGGGGTGAGTAGTGTCACTGTTTGAGTAGGCCGCGTGTTGCGGGAAGCGGCCTACTCAGGCGTCAATCCGGTAAGGTGCGACGTCTACGTCCCCGACAAGGTCGCGCGGGAGGTGTGAGTAAATATTTTATAGCCTATGTTTATCAGGGATAATGTAGGATTCTAATGATGAAAGAATTTTTCAAATCGGTCCATTAGTTTCCGAGCCTATTCAATTCAAACAAACAAATCTTTCCTCTTTATAATATTAGTGTCGATCAGCTAAATGGTCGTGGACCTTCGTGGACACGACTCAGTTGACAGACTATCTATTGTTTTTACTGAAGTGCATGTGTAGTAAGTACCTAGTTGGCGCATGGAAGGGTCATACTGGAGATGGAGACACAGAGTCTCTATACATTTTGGTCTATCGGGGCATATCTCCTTGTTTATTATATACTTATATCTCTGGTCATACCAATCATCCCAAGTGAGTGGCTAAACAGCAATACAATCAACTGCTTGGTCCAAGGCTGGTCCTCGTGCACATCCTTATGCACATCGCTTGATAAAAGTAAAGGTAGGTACCCGAGTCTTACCCTAGCACATCTATGCCTATACATGACCATTGTTGATCATCACAAATATTCATTAGTAGTTCACTGTAAAACAACTCACCCAGATCCGCATTGAAGTCGCCCAAAATAAAAAACAGATTCAATTCCATATTCGTCAAAAATGCCACTTATCTCACTCATACGATCAGTAAAATCTAGACAGTTTGTTGGGAAGTAAACACTCATTACGATAATTAGTATATCACTTGTTCTTATTTGAATGGCACAAATACGAGTATTATCGCACGGCAACACTTGTTCAAATCCACAAAGCGACGCCGCCACAGGGGCGCCCGCGTAGAATGCCCGCAGACGATTCACCACAGCTAGTCTATTCTGTAAATAACCATTTCGATATCGAGCTTCACCTGAGTGACAAACTTCACAAAGTGAGCTTTATTACACACAACATAAATATCTTACGTTTGACGTAATTTGATACTCACCTCGGATTCCGCTGTCGAGATACGAAAATGTTACAGAATAGGGGTACAGTACACATCAGTCATATTTTCAGCTATAAAATAGTACTCTGTGAGTCATATAAGGTATACATAGGTATACGTACGGCATCAACCAAGTTTCTTGAAGACACCAACTCGCACGTACGGCACAAGTCCAAGTCTCGTCAGTGGTCTGGTGTCTTTTATGTAAGTACTTATATATGTGTTTTTATTGTGTTGTATTTTTTTTAAGTTTGTGTACATGAGTCTCCGTTACTCAAAATAAATAAATTTAATTTAATGTAAAGTGTTTTACATTGCTTAATTTGTTTGGACCGTCGGCGCCAGTGAGATGTACACCGTTCGAGCATAGCAACAAACCGTCGAAATATGACTCCTGCAGGCCATAAAGTTGCATCCATAAACAGTGGAAAATTGGCGTCAATATAAGAAACTTGAATGCTTTGTGTCCCCTTTCAATCTGCATGTTTATTTTCTCTAAACAATCATTTTCCCTTGTCTTATTATAAATATTCGAATTGAAAAATCCTTTTAGTGTCGGATAGCCTATTTATCGAGGAAGGCTATAGGCTTTATACCATAACGCTACGACCAATAGGAGTGGAGCAATAATGAAAAATGTGACGAAGACGAGGTAGCGCGGGTCAGCAAGTTAGATAAAAAGCGACAGTGTCAATCAACTTCTGTTGCGAGTGGGGACCATACAATGCCACAAGCAACAGAAGGAAAAATAAAAGTTGTCAAATATTTTATGTTATTTATAATGCAAGTTCGTAAGCATAAACACAGTATACGTATTAACAATTTCAAATGTTTGTACAACTGAAACTCCACTTTTTTGTACATCAAGCCACGAATTTTAATTTTATTCATTTACCTACGCATTACAGTAAGGTGTTTGTGGGATAAAGTATGTCTAACTTATACTAAAATTACAGGATGTATTATCCACCTTTCTTCCACTTTTCTCCTGGTGTATACTCTGTCATGGGTTTCCCTGATATTCCACAAGTACCAATGCCAACTCTTCCAGTCAAATTGTCAGGGGAAGCAAATATGCTTTTCGTTCTTACACCAGGTTTTTTTGCAGCCTTAGTGTGGAAATTAAGCCATTTGTTCTTTTCGCTTTCTCTTTCCTCTTCAATTTGTTTGAATCTCTGTTGTTTCTTCTGCTTTTTCTTTTTGAGATACTCTCTATTGTAACCTTTACTATGTCTGTAACAATCAAATGTGGGTAGTTAAATAAGGTAGGCTCCACACAAGTCAGTGGTAAGTGGTAACCACTATGTTACCACTTACCACTGACTTGTGTGGAGCCTAGTATAAGCTGGTTTTGCATTCTATGAGGCCATTGTGTTATTTTTTTGGTGACTAATTTTACCAACTTAAATAAAAAACCTGCCAAGTGCGAGTCGAACTCGCACACGAAGGGTTCCGTACCATAAACCATAATTTTTATTATTTGTTGTTATAGCGGCAATAGAGATACACAATCTGTGAAAATTTCAAACGTCTACCTATTAAGTACGGTTTTTGAGATACAGCCCGCTGACAGACAGACGGACGGACAGCGGAGGCTTAGTAATAGGGTTCCGTTAATTACCCTTTGGGTACGGAACCCTAAAAAGTATAAGTTATTTATTGGACTTCTTAAAGTGCGTTTTCGGATCTGTAGTGACCCCTTGGGTAAAATTTATAATATCAATATTCAGCATGGCTAACTGTCAAATAAATATTTGTCTAAAACTATTGGTTAATAATAGTTTTAAACGAATATAATTATATACTTACGGTGCCATTTTAGTCGTCTTTCAATGGCGGCCCACTTAATGTACCCGACAAAAACAACATCTAAGCGCGATTTTTTTTTTTATAATTCATTACGTTAATAAACACCCCATCATTTTTTACGTATCAAAACAATGTCGCCGTTCCATTCTGCGCCGTCCTTGGAACACAAGTTTCGCACTGCGCACGCTCCTGATGTTTTAAACTACGTCATACATGATAATAATAATAAGTTCATGTCATTTTTAACCCGACTGCGAAAAGAGGGTTATGTTTTTCGAGTGTATGTATGTATATTTCTTTGGCACACCCTAGAGCCTAAAGCTTGAGCGGTGTTGTTAGATTGACTGTAAGAGTGACACTGGTGTCACTGTCAAATAAAAAAAACAAAATGGCGGCGCGATTATATCTAAGTTTTCGCAAGGATCCCTAACTTTTTTGAAAATATTCTATAGCCCATGTTCATCAAGGATAATGTAGGATTCAAATGGTGAAAGAGTTTTGGAGCCTATTCATATCAAACAAACAAACAAATTTTTCCTCTTTATAAATATTAGTGTAGAATTGTAGATTAGTACAGTACTTACAGTCATTGGATAGATGAAGTGGGCTGCCATTGTAAGACGACTAAAAGAACAACAAAAACTTCCTAAGCTTTTCTTATTATTACTACGGGAGATATTGATACAAGGAGCTTCTGGCTATATATTATCAGCCACTTCTAAAAAAAAAATGAGTCTTATATAACTCACTTGCTTTCATCACCACTGTGAGGTCTCTTTAGAGAGCCAGGTATGATCTTCACATCATTAATAGATACCACTTCTGCAGTTGCATATCCATCAAACTTTACTTTCAGATTATCCTCAGTAACATCTTCAATGAGGCCTTCATAAAATCTGTAACAAAGAAATTTTCAATAATATAGTTTACAGTTATTATTTTTCAATAATGCAGATAAATGCAAAGACTTGTCAGTAATAATTTCATAGTTACTTAAATATTTATAGGATAGGAGGGCATGTCCTTAGCAAATCAATATCCTTCAATCACTGTCAGTTATGTGTACCTACTTATGTATAAGAATATATGATTATCATTGTAAATAATGGCAACCAAATCAATACATTTTATGTTTTTTAGATTACAATATTTAAAAAAATAGAGCCATACACTACACAAGCAAAACACAAAAATCTTTAAATTCTGAGGTATCAGATTGACGGTCATTTATTTATTTATTTATAGTTAATTAAAACGGCACAGGTCCAATTACATTAATTAACATAGAATTATAATGTTAAAATAAAATAAGCATTCAAATAACAAACAATACAAAAATTAAATTCAAATTCAAAGATATACAATTCGTGGATAAAATTATTAATAATTATTTGCGTAAATAGTTAAATAAATTAGAAACATCATAAACTTGGACACCCTCGCATATTGTCTCTCACAAAACACCAGACAGGCACGTATTATTTTCTTCCATTCATCAGCAAACACATCACATTCAGGGTCGGCAGTCAGGAGGGCGTTAAGCATCCTTAGGGTTCGACATACCGGGGATTCAGCTCTAGCAACCGATCTAGATAGCGGTAGTGCGAACAGGTTATGACGGCGGCTTTGACGGTGCCCAAGGTATTTGTCGGGCACAAATAGGCAGCAGAAAAGTCCGTGGAGCTCAGGGCAGTCAATACGACCGCTTAGGGTTTTACAGGCAATCGTGAGCTGATCAAAGCCCCTTCTTACCTCCAACGAATTGAAGCCCAACACCCCTAGAAGATAGTTCGTTGGGTACATGAATGGAAAGTAATGGTACAGCCTTTGATACAAAAATCTCAGGAAGGTTTTCTGAACTTTCTCAAGCATCAGTGTCAGTGACGCAGTATGTGGATGCCAGACACAAGCGCTGGACTCCAGTTTACTCCGAACCAAAGTGGTGTATAGGAGTTTAATAATATTGGGATTGCGAAAGTCACGAGCGTTCCTTAAGACAAATCCCAGACGCCTGAAGGATTCCTTTGCAAGGGCAGACACGTGGTCTCTAAATGTCAGACTGCGGTCGAAAGTCACTCCTAAGTCCTTAACGCTGGTGACACGAGTGATCACTATACCCCCCAAACTATAATTGTATTTTATTGGTCATAAAACAATAATTGTGACGTGCCACAGTTCAACAGCAAACATGAATGTATGCTATTTGCTAAATAATAACCTTACATTATTAAAGTGAATCTCAGAACAGCTAGTCAATTCCGTAAACATCTCACTGTGAAAACTAATATGAATGAAGAGTGCACTTGAAAAGAACTATCGTTCCACGTTGATTGTACGGGTCTGGAGCTGTCAGCTCATTTTATTTTCATTTCACCCAAGTTTTCAGAGAAATTCTTACAAAATATAACCACAGAAGCATAGGAGACTTCAAATTCGTCCGCCCTCTCCAATGTTCCTTCAGCAGGCAAGAAAGTGGCACTAGAAGTAGAAAGAAGTACAATAGGGAACATAAATGTGTTGACAGCCCATTTATGGAGGGAAGCTATATACCATCACGCTACAACCAACAGGAGGAGAGTGTTAATGAAAAATGTGACACAAACAAAGTTGCACAGGTCAGCTAGTTTTAATAAGTTTCTAATATGCAACACTAGATGGAATATTCGACACAGTGCATGTTCCCTATACTGGCTGGTAATAAAATACCCTATGGCTGATACTTAAGTCTTGAATTTTTTTGATTGATGCTATGAAAATCCATTGAATGTATTATGTGTAGTATTTATAGTATTCAAAATATTTATACTTTGTTTGCGGCAGTCATCATCTACCTAGCCACTTTTTCAACTATATTGAGTTAGGCTTCCAATCGTACTGGATTCAGCTAAATACCAGCATTTTATTTGGAGCGGCTGCTTACAAGACCTCCACAACCCAACTAACAGATACAACTTAACTACGTAACACAGTACTTCTTGGCAAGACTGGTGTCAGATATCTGGCTTCAAAAAACTGACTGCCAAAAATTTTCAAATGACACCCAGGACCAACAGCTTAACATTTTTTCCAGGGCACGGAGGAATCTTGGCATGCTAAGATGGTCACCCATCTACAAACCAATCCCGGCAAGTGTTGCTGTACCTTGAAGACAGACCAGTGCGGCTGTTATAATTTCACCATAAGCTACTCAGCTCTTATGTTTGCAGCAGCAGGTATGCTCAGCAAATATCTAAGACGACTGACCAAATATCTTTGAAATACATATAACAATGTGTATTACAACGACTCGAAGATACAGTGGTTCATAGTAACATAAGTAAATATTACTTACTGTCCATCTGATCTCCATTTCGCTAAGCATCTCTCCCCAACTTGCCAATTTGAAAGATATTTGCTCTCACTTTCCTCTTCCTCGGCCGCCAACAGGGACGCTGTAACATCATGATCATTACTAGAACCATGAATATTGGGCACTTTGGAGTCACCATCTTGAGTTTTTATAAGATCTTGTGTCAACTCTATTACTTCCTCCAGATCAGCCTTTAGTTTCAGCAACTCCTCATTCTCACCATCGGTGAGCAACGCTGCTTCTACCTAAGAAAGAAAAAAAAACACGACATGAAAATCTGCATTCTATCTCAAGGCGAAACAATGATCGATAACATTATAGAAACTAACCTGTTGAAGTTGCAATTTGTAATTCCTTAAGTCGTCGGCCATTGTAGAAATTATTACTGCAAACACTTCACTTTACTTAAAAGGGTAGACTGGGGGAGACAGATGTTATTTTATTGCAAATATCATTACAATAATTGACGAATCGTTTTCATCAAGCATACATCAAGCTGTCAAACCAGTAATGCCATTGTTTTGTTAATAATCTGTGGGAGTTACGCATAAATAATGGTATAAACAAGGACTATTTTGTCGGGATTCTAGGATTCTATATCTATGATTTCCGATTTTGTCATATAGGTAAAAATACCATGGAGTTGGCGTAATTTATTATAGATACAATTGCTTATTCAATAGTTGGTGAAATCGATATAGTAGTACCAACAATATTGTAAATTACATTGTCTCGCGTATGGAAAGTACCCCTACTTTCCATACAGCCCCCCGGCTACCATGAACTTTAAATTACGTGCCAAGTGCCAGTGCAGTTCACCTCACAGGTTTTGTTTTTGTACCATGAGATTTTCCCGCTGACCTGCATTGCCCTAGCTTTTGACCAGCTAAATAATCTCTGGTCGGTCGGTTTGCAGTGTCTACGGCATAGAGGAATATAATATATCGGGTATAGAGAGCCCCCTCGCAGTATTTATTGAAGACCGCTAATGTCAATTGATGGGATAAATAGCGCCATCTACTATCGCCATCCACAAACTTGTGATATGTATAGCTATAGCTAGCTATAGATATACCTATGCATCAATAGTGCATATACTGCAACTTCTTACTATTTTACTTGTATTCAAGTTGATAAAGTTTTACATAATTTTATTTTTTCTCTTTATTTAACAAAATTGTAACAAAACTTTATCAACTTAAATACAAGTAAAATAGTAAGAAAGCATCAATTTCAAAAAGTTATTGGATACATAAATGAAAACAACTTTTATTTTAAAATATTATTTATTTATTATGTTTATGTTTATTTTTATAAGTTTGAGCTGCTGTTTTTATTTCATCCTCACCATGATAAGTGATTTTGCCAGACAAAATCCGGTTTATTGAACGGCACCAACTGTATATAAGTACATGAATTATAGTATTTTCAAAATAATTTTTTAAAGTTATTTTATGTTTTTCACAATTAAAAGGATAATCAACAAATATGTCAGTAAAAATTTTTATTTTTTGTTTTAATCCTTTTTTGGGAACATCTTTCTTTAAAATATCCGTCACTACATTTTGAACTTGGATAAAACATTTTTCCATCGCTTTTGACGGATATATTAAAGATTTTTTATCTTTAACATATTCTTTGGCCCTTATGTATTCATTTGATGTGCTCTCAGGGTCGCCATACATATCTTTTTTGCAAACTTTGCAGCTTTTTGTTACATTTTTAATACATTTGGTCAGGACCCACCCACACACATAATTGCCCTGACCAACATCATTTACTGTGGTATTTAAATTAATAAAAGGCATCACAATTTCGTCTTCTGTGCTTTCAGAAAATTGTGGTGCTTCCTCATCAATTGGGCTGGGAATATCAGAAGTTGACGACACAATATTATCTCTTAAAAAAAAATCCAAATTCTACAAGCAATTGTCTTCATCTTTTTCACAGTTTGCATGCAGAGAATGGGGCGAGTTAAAATTATTTAATAAAAGTGACTTAAAGGCCCCTTCAAATGCAACCGTGTCTGGTGCCGTATTTCTCGCCCCATAACTTCTGATATTCCCAAAGAAATTCTCTAGTGGGTCCTGGTTAAAATTACGAGTTAGCATAGCATCAAATGAATACATTTGAGACAACAATTTCCATATTTGTTGCATTCCTTCAATTGTGCGTATAAAGTTTTTTACAGATGGTATTGCTTTTGTTTCAATTAAACGGATTTTGTTATTGTCTTTAATTTTTTTAACAAATTTTACTGTTTTTAAAACTTGAATGGCATTCTTCCACAAATTATGGTGCAAACTATTTTTACGTACACACCCTTTAAATATTTTACCATCAGGCACATGGAATGTGTTACAATTTAGGGAATCGAAAAGATTGTCCATTAATTTTGTAAACTTTACCAGATTTTGGCATTCTTCTGGAATTTCTCCTCTTGCCACAAGATGTCCTGTAGTCGCAGCCATTGTATGGCTAAAAATTTGGGCTGCCGGTTTCACTTTCATTTTTCGCATTTTGTCCACATAAATATGCTCATCGGTGATTTTCAGCAGGCACTTTAATTCTCCATATGATTTGTCAGCTTCGTAAGTTAACTTGTAATATTCCCATTTAACAATTTTTTCACACTTCTCTTCAAAATCATAGTATTTTAAATCTTTGGCGAGCAAATTGTTTCGGACTCCTTTAAGCAAATGTGGAACATCAAATAGGGGGATTAATTTGGTCTTCCCTATTTCAATAATTTCATTTTTCCATTCTTTTTGTTCTCTTAAATATTTTTTTCTTGTGTCTTCTATCAAGTCATTAATGACGCTTACATTGACTGTGCTTTGATCACAAACAGTGCATAAAACCTTTAAGCCAGTACTACGTACATACATAGTGACCTTTGTAAAATTTCTTTTAATTGTGCCTTATTCAAGGCATTCGTAAAATAATATGCAATGGGTTGTTTAAATTTTTTTTTAAGTCCCTTCACCATGAATACTAATACATGATCTGCAATATTTTTACCATGAAATGTGAACCCCCTAAGCTGATCTTTTGCAGCATTATAATGAATTTGGGGGGAAATCGACATTTCATCAAAAATTAAAGTACATAATCGGTCTTCTGGACATAACTCTTTGACTGTGTTTTTGATTTTTATAAATATACATTTATTCAGGCCTGGCTCCACCTCTATTTTCGTCAAAAGTCTTTTCAAAGATTTAGGAGATGGCAATGTGAAATATTTTGCTAAAAGAGGGTAACTTCTTGGACTCTTTTTATATAAAGAGAGTGAGAGCACTTTTTCTTCCAGAGTGAATCTGCGACCAGAAGGCTTCTTTTTTGTCTGGGTGTACTGCATTTTGGTGAACATTTTTGCTGCTGTAGTCATTTTGCATGTTAGTTTTTTAAACAAAAGGTCTGCAGACATTTTTTCAGCACTGACTATTCTAGATTGCAGGGTTTGGTTTCTCTTTTGTGATCTTCTCAAATTTGATTGCAAAATTTTAATTTTTCGTCTTGTTGTCTTTAGCTGATTCAACCAGAATGACGGCACCTCCTGCTGCTGATGATTACCTGTACAAAGAAACACAATTCCGTTAGTGTCAAACTAAGCTAACTAGCACTTGTATGCTATGCTGTATGTATTAATCGATTAGTCATTAACTTTTAAAAAACAATTAACAATTTTTTTTTTGTTAGCCTATTCTGTCTCACTCCTGGGCAAAAGTCTCCTTCCACTCCTACAATGAATCGCGGGCCCGCGCCTCCTCTTGCCAGTTTTGAAGGAATCTGTCTATTTGATTGGGTTGGATTTGAACAACAACAAAAGAGTTTTTAGAAAAATACTCTTTTGTTGTTGTTATGCTTAAAAGTGCACTTTGTCACCAATTCTCCTAACAATCTAAAGAATAACTTACTTTTGTTTTTATTTATTGCCTTGTTCTGCAGTTGGCAATAATTGTGTTCTGAAGTTATGATTCTGAAGTTATCTGTAATGTGAGAAAAATATTCATGAGAAATATTGGTATTGTTGTTTTCATGTATATCATGTTGTTTGTAATATAAATAATAAGAATTAATATGAAGTACCTGACAGTGTTAATTCTGATACAGCAAGGCTGCTTTCTTCATGTATGGATTCAGGTACAAGTAAAATTTTCTCTGAAGTACCAACATCATCAGACTTGCCTGAAAAATAAGAGAATATGTTTAAGTATAATGCAAAGCACAGATACACATAGGAAGATTGTATTTATCATTGAAGTTATGTTTTACTAGAATCTAAATGGTCAATAACTGTATTGAACCCAATAACTATAATATATAATTTGTTACAACAAATAACTAAATAACTTGTGAGTGATAAAGACCTTTGAAGATGCTGATGCCACCTAGACCCCTTCCAATATCCCCTTACAATATAAAACTAAATTTTTAATCCCCTTACAATATAAAACAAAATTTATTTTGCCTTTCTTTAATAGTCTTCTTTGATAATTATTGATATGTAACCTGTACATACCTGCCAGTGTCGGTTTTAGTGTAGCAAGGCTGCTTTCCTCAATCACAGATTCAGGTGCAAGTAAAACTTTCTCTGAAGTACCAACATCATCAGAATTGCCTGAAAAATAAGAGAATATGTTTAAGTGTAATGCAAAGCACATATACACATAGGAAGATTGTATTTATCATTGAAGTTATGTTTTACTAGAATCTAAATGGTCAATAACTGTATTGAACCCAATAACTATAATATATAATTTGTTACAACAAATAACTAAATAACTTGTGAGTGATAAAGACCTTTGGAGATGCTGATGCCACCTAGACCCCTTACAATATAAAACAAAATTTTGAATCCCCTTACAATATAAAACAAAATTTATTTTGCCTTTCTTTAATAGTCTTCTTTGATAATTATTGATATGTAACCTGTACATACCTGCCAGTGTCGGTTTTAGTGTAGCAAGGCTGCTTTCCTCAATCACAGATTCAGGTGCAAGTAAAACTTTCTCTGAAGTACCAACATCATCAGAATTGCCTGAAAAATAAGAGAATATGTTTAAGTGTAATGCAAAGCACATATACACATAGGAAGATTGTATTTATCATTGAAGTTATGTTTTACTAGAATCTAAATGGTCAATAACTGTATTGAACCCAATAACTATAATATATAATTTGTTACAACAAATAACTAAATAACTTGTGAGTGATAAAGACCTTTGGAGATGCTGATGCCACCTAGACCCCTTACAATATAAAACAAAATTTTGAATCCCCTTACAATATAAAACAAAATTTATTTTGCCTTTCTTTAATAGTCTTCTTTGATAATTATTGATATGTAACCTGTACATACCTGCCAGTGTCGGTTTTAGTGTAGCAAGGCTGCTTTCCTCAATCACAGATTCAGGTGCAAGTAAAACTTTCTCTGAAGTACCAACATCATCAGAATTGCCTGAAAAATAAGAGAATATGTTTAAGTGTAATGCAAAGCACATATACACATAGGAAGATTGTATTTATCATTGAAGTTATGTTTTACTAGAATCTAAATGGTCAATAACTGTATTGAACCCAATAACTATAATATATAATTTGTTACAACAAATAACTAAATAACTTGTGAGTGATAAAGACCTTTGGAGATGCTGATGCCACCTAGACCCCTTCCAATATCCCCTTACAATATAAAACAAAATTTTGAATCCCCTTACAATATAAAACAAAATTTATTTTGCCTTTCTTTAATAGTCTTCTTTGATAATTATTGATATGTAACCTGTACATACCTGCCAGTGTCGGTTTTAGTGTAGCAAGGCTGCTTTCCTCAATCACAGATTCAGGTGCAAGTAAAACTTTCTCTGAAGTACCAACATCATCAGAATTGCCTGAAACATAAGAGAATATGTTTTAAGTGTAATGCAGAGCACAGATACACATAGGAAGATTTTATTTATCATTGAAGTTGTGTTTTACTAGAATCTAAATGGTCAATATCTGTATTGAACTCAATAACTGTAATATATAAAATTTATCAAAGTATGCCCAAAATTAATTATGATACTATTGTATATAATTTGTTACAACAAATAACTAAATGCCACCTAGACTACTAATCCCCTTACAATATAAAACAAAATTTATTTTGCCTTTCTTTAATAGCCTTCTTTGATAACACTGGTCGACAAGGTTTTTCCCCACGAGATTGTGTATACTTATTTTTACTTAGCTATCAACCCTCATCATAAAACACCTATATACTTTGATGCTATTAGCTACAGAATTGTTGTGACAGCCACTTAAAAGTTTACCGAACTTTCCACTGTGTTCGCTCAAATTGTAACAATTTTTCCTTAAAGATAGTGTTTAATTGTGAGTTTATCATGCATAAGCTAATTGTAGTTTGTTTCTCAACACATAAAGGTGTATCATTCACCCTAATAGTTTCTGCTATGTGTGTGGTGAACCAAATTCTATAAGCCAATGAAGAAATTTTGCTGACCTGATAAAATGGTGTTATTGTGATAGTTTTGGTTTTCCTGTGGCTCCTCAAAGTAATGTGAGTGCTTCATATGCGTTCTATGACAGGACTAAAGAATTTTACAGCTTACGACAAAAAGAGCGCTTCGGAAACCTTATGTTTCGAACAGAATCCTAAAGAACACAGATTCACAACGTGTTTGTAGTCGTTTTGCCTGACTTATATGGGTAAAAGTGATAAACATGACGTAAACACACACTGTGAAATGTGTAAATGTACGCTCTGCGATACGAACACTTTCTCATAGTGTTGATGTAGCAATACCTGCAGTGCCATTAAACAAATGCGCAGGAACTGATACCATCAATTTATCATCGTATATTGTAATTGCAGATAAAATTCATGTTCTAGCTTTTGTACCTAATAAGAGAGGAACACTAATAACTGACACAAACTGATCTAGATCTCTTTGGTAATTTAAAACAATTACTTAAAAAGTCATCTCAATTTTTTTAATATCATGAAACAAATTACTACAAAAATCTCATATAGGAGCTAATTAAAATGTATCAATCATTGAGTTATTTCCACTCAGAATAAACTTTCTACAATCATATTTCAATTTCTGTACCAAAAACCTGGCATCCAATGAGCAACGCAATGAAAAAGGTTCCGGCAGGTCATTTCCAGCATGAAAAACTCGTACCATTGTAAAAGAAGTCCTTGAATATTAGCAGTTTTTTGTGAGATACTTCTGGTAAACCAGTTTCAAGCTAAATATTTCAGAAAATCATAACATATTATAAAAAAACGTATTTTTAAATTTGATTATAATTTAAGTATCAATATTTTTCATAAAAAATAAAGTGGCTGTTTTCTATATCTATTTCCTATCAAAGGGAGTCCAAATAAAACCATATATGGCAAAATTTTCAGTTGGGAAAAGAATAGTTAATTTTTGTAGACTAGTGTAATTAATATGTAACCTGTACATACCTGTCAGTGTCGGTTTTAGTGTAGCAAGGCTGCTTTCCTCAATCACAGGTTCAGGTGCAACTAAAACTTTCTCTGAAGTACCAACATCATCAGACTTGCCTGAAAAATAAGAGAATAATAATATTATTTATTTTAAAAATAAATAAAAACTTAAACTAAACTAATGTTAAAAAGAAAGATTAAATTTTTTGTTTGTTTGTATGATGAGATACAATTTAACTCAAAAACTACTTGAACAATTTCAAAAATACTTTCACTATTAGAAAGTTACATCTATTTACTGAGCAACATAGACTATTTATTTTCTACTTTCATGTGGGCAAAGACGCTGGCAAAAGCTAATATGCAGAAAAAAAAAAAATATGCATAAAAATCAAACATTACTAGCAATGTAACCTACAGTCATATTAACCTTTCGAATACCATAATTAGAGACAGAATAGAAAGACAATAAGAGAGTGAACGCCGGCATTTGCTTGGTGTTTAATGAATTAAACATGTATTGTCCAATATTATACTCTATGTTGTTGCTGGGTATAACAATAATTATCATAGTTTTGCCTAATGTTTGTGTGTGTGAGTGGAAGGATTACAGTTAAATATCCAATATTAGCAAATATTGGATATTTAACTGAAATCCTTCTTCGAAATACTAACTTCAATTCATGTTATAATAAATAGCCCAGTAATACATTATAATGACCTAATTTAAAAATTATGTAAATCTTACCAGGAAGATGAAGTGATGGCACAGCTAGAAAATTTAATCGGTTATTACGGTTCCTGTCCCTGTCTGTAAAATGGATATCACAGATGACTTTCTTTCTATACAGTTCATAATCAGCAGGACTATCTAACTTTCCACCAGCTATATGAACCCAAGCCTTGAAACGGTCAGGATTCTTTTCTGGATGTGGAAATTGATGGTAGGAGTTCTCTGAAAAAAAAAAGATCACTTTTTATTTTGATCATGAAAAGTTTAAAGATCTAAACTCATTTATACTCAATAATGATGTGTAACAGTACTGACATCTTAGTGAATAATCTTACTAATGATATAAATGCATACAATGCATAAAGCAACCTTTCAAGTACCGTAATTAGAGACACAATAGAAAGACAATGGCAAGCGGACAGCGGTTACCGCTCGGGGTTTAATGAACTAACACTACTTTTAGGTAAATACTTTCTTAACAAGAAATGGGGACCTCTGTTAATCTTCAACTTCATTTAATTTATTATTTGTTGTTGCCACAACCATAGAAATTCAGGTCAGTGAGTCGTCTCAGGGGTGTGAAAAATTTCATGTATCTACCTATTTCAGTTTAAAAGATACAGTTCTATAATAGACAGATAGCGGAGCCTGGTCAGTAGGTCGTCTTAGCCTTAGTAAACACGGGTTGGGCAGAGGTGTACCCAAAGTAAGTACATCCACATTTGGCAACTTAAGATTAAGTCCCTTGTAGGGGACCCAGCCTGGGATAAGTACATAAATAAACAGCATGTAAGTTGAAGTTCACCAGACTCTTATTGGAAACCTATGAAGAAGGCAGAAGGGCAGAGATACCTATATGATGACTATACTTACTGTTTGAACATCCTAATGCACACCGTTTAGGCATGATAAAAACAAATCACGAGCGTCTATATCGCAAAGAAACAGCACAAACGTAGCGTTCGGGTCGCAAAAAAACGATAGCACTGGAATGGTGGAGGAACTAAAAGCTCAACTCACACTTCGGGAAATTCGTACACTTCACTACGGAGGAGAGGACTCGACTCAACGTGGATCGGCGGATTAATTTCACGAAGAACAGTACAAACATGGAACGAAACTACAAACAAGCGCAAATGCAAGAAGCAGTCGCCATATTTGTGATGATCTGACAATTTGACAATCAATATGAAATCAATTCACTGTGTTGCTATCGTAATTATTACGCAGCTGGTAATCTTCACAAAAGTTTAAAATAATTATATATGAGTTTAATGAAATAATTAGGTAATATAAATATAATATAATATAAATATTCTATGTATTTATTTTTAGGAGTAAATAATTTTTTTATCGATGGTTTCGCCATCTGTAATCATATAAAGTAACTAGTTGTTTTGGATGGCGATAACAGATGGCGCATTTTGAAAATAAAAACCCCAAATCGGTCATTATATGGAAGTGTCCTACCCTGGTCTGGTCGGTTTGTTGAAAAAGTTATTGAATAAAGACGTCCTAAAATACTTAAGGTGAATGCTCCAGGGTAGCCCGCGAAATTCAAATATTTTTATGTTTTTTTGCAATTTGCCGGTCAGTGTGAAGCTGTATGTGGACCAAATGCGATCCGCGACCGAAACGCGTATTTATCTAAAGAATTATAACCATTTTAATCATCAATATAGCCCTCTAAGTTCATGTAGTTCGAAAGAATGATTATTTCTGAAATATTCATTCTTTTAAAATATTCATTTTTTTTCAAATATTTGAATTTCGCGGGCTACCCGGTGGCAGTTTTACGGTTATGATAACAGTTCAAAATAAAAAAAGGGATAAAGTCACAGTTGTTCTGTGGCGAAAAAAAAGAATTTGACTGACTGATAAATTATGAGAACGATCGTTCTTCCATCCACTTATAAACTTGAAACAGACACTTCATATTTTCGAACGAATTAAGTACTTATTTATTTATATATCCTTTAAAATGTACACCAAAAAAAATAAAACAATGAATATCTTAAACTAAAACAATATACAATCGGCGGCCTTGTTAGACATTCAAGGGGAAGAATGAGTTTTTGTAAACATTGGCCTTCCGAGTATTATTCGGTACCTATTTTAAAGACTTGTTTTGTGTCCGTCAAAGACTACTATAGTACCTATACTGCAAAGAGTAATGTAATATAGAGGTATACTGGCTAGTGTTCGTGTCTGTGAGTGGAAATAAAAAAATTGACTTTGTCATAAAACCCGACCGCTAAAAGACCATTTTAACCGACTTTAAAAAAAGGAGGAGGTTCTCAATTCGGTCGTATTTTTTTTTTATGTTTGTTACCTCATAACTCCGTCATTTATGAACCGATTTGAAAAATTCTTTTTTTATCTGAAAGGGTATACTTCTCGATTTGTCCCATTGTCACCATATCAGAATCTGATGATGGGATCCCACGAAAATCGAGGGCAACCCTCAAGTTTTATAGGCACATACAATGTTTTTCATGAACTTTCTAACGCAATTCAGATATTTGTGCCTGGTAATCATCATCTCATGTTGCTGAGCTGATGATAAAAGGTATAAATTAGGATTTGATGATGAGATCCCATGAAACATGTTTGTTCAGCGATACTTTAGCCAATTGTCAGCCGATTTGGATGATTCTTTTTTGTTTGAAAGAGTATTTTCCTGGACTAGTCCCGTTTCAATTTGGTGAAGATCTGACGAAGAACTTCGGAGGTAGGCAACGGAACTCTTCAATAAATGATAGCAAAGGCATCGGGATTGCTGAAATCGCATGTTTTTTTAGTGTTTACACCAGTTCTTAACATAACATTGCGCCGGTACGCTGTTAATGGGTACGCAGGTACCTAGGTACCACTAAAAAGTGAAAAATAAAAAACTTTTTTTTTGTATTGTTAGACGATAATATATTCCACGGGTCGACCAAGGTTAAGCTACGCTTGCCGAGGATGTGTAGTGGTGTGCGCGTAAGTACTATATATGTTTAGGTTAGTCATTGTATGATCAATGAGTAGTATTAAATGAGACGTCTTACCGAACACTCGCGTTTCTCTTTAATATTTATTACCTACAGTTGGTCCATAGAGGAGAGTAATATGGATGGGTGACCATTTCAACATCCCGAGAGTCCGAGATTCCAGGTGTGCCTTGCCAGAATATACCAGTCACACGGTTTGATCTTCAAGGTTAAGTAACACTTGCCGAGGTCGGTCTGAGGATGGGTGACCATTTTAACATAGGTACACACTGGTCGATCGACACTCGAATATAAATGTAGATGGATGGAGAGGGAGAGGAAGGCCGAAAAAAAGATGGATGGATTGTGTGAGGAACGATATGAAAGAGATGGGAGTGAGTGATAGCGTGACAACTGATAGGACAAAATGGGAGAAAAAAACGTGTTGAGATGACCCCAAGTAACATGGGATAAGGGCAGGAAGATGATGATGAAGGGTCGATCGACCCGTGTGACTGGTATTACTTGGCTACGAGCTCCTTATCAATCAGTTTCCTCATTCAGTACTTACTTACCTACTAAATATCTTTTTACAAAATCGATTATTCTTACACAATAAATAGATTCCATGAAACCGGTAAAACTGTAATCCTAATACATAAAATAGATAAATTTCGGGAAATTCTCTCTTAGTGAATTTCCCGAAATTCCTATAGGAACGGGAAAAAACGGTATATGCGCGTACAAGTCGCGGGCAAAAGCTAGTTTCAGAATAAAATCAATAGATTTGGTTTTTTGTTTACCAAGGAATAAAAAAAGCAAGCAAATGATTAAAAAGTTATTTTATCAGCAAAAAATACAAAAAAGTCCTTAAAAACAACTTAAAACCTAGTGTTACCCCTCCTAGCCCTGATGACTGCTAGCGGTGTACGTCAGCGCCGCCTTTTCACGGAAACCTTCGGCGGTCAGTCCCCGCCGGGTGAGACCCCCAGTGAGCTGGGGGAGGCCCAGCGAGGACGACCAGCGACGAAGGCGCCTACTTTGGGGGCGAACCTGCAGCAGGTATGTGGCTCCCGTCCGCACCGATCTCAGATCTAGCCGATCACGGCCCGGATCATAGAGCCGTCAGTGAGTGTGTGAGCGGTCAAGGTCATGTAGTGTGGGTGATACCGTCCATGCGTCTGCACCGAATAAGCCTATATTGATCTAGGAAACATCTAGGTGCGTGTGTGCCAGCGAGTGTGGAGTTGCGAATGTGTGGGTTTCGGAGCGCAACTTGCCTTTTTTTTTTCTTGTTTTTTGCGCTGGGAAAAATGCATTACGCATATTTTTACTAATGATAGGCACGCGTTTGACCGCTATCTCACCTGATGGTAAGCGAGGATGTGGTCGAAGATGGAGCACGCTTGAGAAATAACCTATTCACTCTTGATTTAAAGACTCCCAGGTTGTAGCTATCAGGAAACACAGACTCCGGCAGGGAATTCCACTCCTTAGCTGTACGCACTATGAATGTGTTCCCAAAACGTTTTGCGCGTATGGGTGGGATGTCCACCATGTACCGGTGGCGCATCGCCGTTCGTCTTGTGGTCCGATGATGGAACGGGCTTGGCAAATTAAATTATGCAATTCCGTCGCACATTCCCCAAAATGCAACCGGTAAAAAACCGACAGGCTAGCAACTCGTCGTCGATGTTCAAGACTTTGGAGCTTCGACGCGACGAGCCTCTCATTGCCGATGATCCTCTTGGCTCGTTTCTCAATTGACTCAAGGGCATCAAGCTGGTATCTGGCAGATCCATCCCAAAGATGAGAGCAGTATTCCATACACGATCGAACTTGCGCTTGATAGAGTTTGAACAGCTGTTCCGGCGCGAAGTACCGTCTTACCTTAGCCAGAATCCCCAACTTCTTTGCAGCCACTTGAGCTTTTGCCTCTATGTAAGGGCCAAAATTGAGAGTAGATGTTAATGTAACCCCAAGAAGTTCAAGATGGTCGGTTATCGGCACGGTTTTACCGCGGAAAGATGGAGCTGGGTGGAATTGGCTCCTTTTGGCGGAAAATAGACACGCTTGGGTCTTAGCAGCATTGAACTTGACCAGATTGGCATCGCCCCAATCAGAGACCGCCTGCAGGGACACGTTCAAGCGCTCAACCATTGCCTCCCGGAGAGACCGGATCTGCGACCCACCAGCTCGTGCGTCGGACACGTATCTTTCAGCAACAGTGCTGTCGTCTGCATACCCAAAGGTACCGGGTTTAAGCAGATCATTAATATGCAGCAAGAACAGTGTTGCCGAAAGCACCGACCCCTGAGGAACCCCGGCATTAATATCCAGCAGTCCAGACGAGCAGCCATCTATGACCACTCGGATAGACCGATCCCTCAGGAAATCTGCGATCCAATCACACAAACCGGCGGGCAGACCGAAGGAAGGAAGCTTACTAATAAGGCCATCGTGCCAGACCCTGTCGAAGGCCTTCGAGATGTCAAGGGAGACCGCCAGTGCCTCCCCGTGCTTCTCTATGGCCTCACTCCAGATGTGAATGGCATACGCTAGAAGATCCCCAGTTGACCGATTTCGGCGAAACCCGTATTGCCGGTCACTAAGGATATCATTCGCTTCTAGGTACGCCAGGAGCTTATGATTCAGCACGCGTTCCATAGTCTTACAGAGTATGGACGTTACCGAGATGGGTCTATAATTGGACGGGTCAGCTCGACTACCCTTCTTGGGCACGGGTTGCACGTTAGCTTGCTTCCAAGCCTTCGGCACTTTTCCAGTCTCAAACGAAAGGCGAAATAGGCGTGTCAAGATCGGAGACAACTCAGGCGCACAAGTCTTCAGAACAATTGCCGGTATCCCGTCGGGACCACTAGCCTTGTTCACGTCTAGGTTACGCAGTACCCTGCGGACGTCCTTCTGATGAATGCGAATGTTCGACATACTCGACTCGCATTCACCAGGAGAGGCGGAGGGCGTCGCGCCACCAGGATCCAGACGTGAAGATTCCGCAAACAAAGAAGCAAACAAGTTCGCTTTCTCCTCAGCGGAGTGGGCCAGCGTCCCGTCGGGTCTCAGCAGTGGTGGTAGTGAGGGGCGGCAGAAGTTCGATTCGACCGACTTAGCCAGGGACCAAAAAGCCTTACTACCTGCTGGGTATGAAGCAAGTTTGTTCCCTGTTCGGCTAATGTGGTCAAACCGAGCCCTCCGCAACACCTTCTTGCAGGACTTAGCAGCCCTGTTGTAGGCTCTCTTCTTCTGACTCACGTCATTTGCTTTGCGCGTACGAGCGTCGACCCATGCTAGGTACGCCGCGTGCTTAAGCGCATCGGCGCGATTGCACTCGGCACCAAACCAAGGACGAGCTTCGCCAGATATTGCTATGTTAGAGAACGGAATGTAGTACTCCATTCCCCTCCGCAACACATCCGTCACGGCGTCCGCGCACGACGTAGCATCAGTGGAAGAAAAGCAAGTAGGCTGCCAAGGGTAACATGCGAAGAAAGATCGCATGCCATCCCAATCTGCTGACTTGTATCGCCATACCCGCCGGGTGCCTCTTGGGCTAAGATCGGGCGGAGAGTAGACAGACACAGACTTCACCAGACCTAGTGGTCGGAACTACCCAGTGGTGATGAAATCGACACCGAATAGCGGTCTGGATCTGTTGTCAGCAGAAGGTCCAAGCAATTGGCAGTGTGCGAATCAACATCCGGCACCCTCGTTGCCCCCTGGACCAGCTGGGTAAGATTTAACGCAAGCGCTAGCTTTCGCGTCTCTCGTCCAGCATGGTCTGTGCACTGGTATGGGAAGAGCCACTCCTGATGGTGGGCATTGAAGTCCCCCAGTAACACCAATTGGGCAGAAGGGTACCGCTGCTGAGCCGCATCCGCCGCCTCACTCAGGTGCTGTGTAAGCCCAGTTGTCTCCAAATCACCGCTGTGCGAACGGTAGACGCATGCGTAGACAATTTTGTCTAGACCTGTGTCCACCATAGCCCACAGCGTTGAGAACCTGGAGTCTTCAAGGTAGCGGAGACGCCGATAGCAGATGTCGTCCCGGGCGTACATGCATACGCCCGCGCGGGGTCTAAAGTGGTGCTCCAGGGTAAACCCAGGGTAAGACAGGTATGACACGTCCGACGGACATCCGATCTGCGTCTCCGACAGGAACAAGAGCGCTGGTTTCTCGGTCTCAAGATGGTGATGGACTGCGGCGAGATTTGAGTGCAGACCTCGTATATTAGAGAGGTGCACTTTATGCGAAAGGACGTGCTGCCGCTGTACAACTTTTCTCTTTTTATTCCTGTTCATTAAATTGATGGAGGTTGAGGAGAAGGAAGTGAAATGAGGTTCCAAGCTGCTAACCTTCAGGCACGCCCTGACAGGACGACATCTTTAGGGGACTAGTCTGGAGACTGCGGGGACGCCCGAGCCCCCCCGGGAATGTCCATCGGGCCCTTTCATCTGGTCGCCAACCAGCACGATGGTGCATCACGGGATTTTTCGTCAGATGGCGGGGCAGCCTTTCATGTGTGGCTAGCACACTACTTGGGCCCCCAACTATCTGCGGTCGGCCAGCGGCGCACCGTGCCTCGGATCCCACTACCCTCCAAGACTATAGTCTCCCGATACGCCCATGCCAGGGCTAGCCTGGCTGGTCTGCCTGCATTGGAACAACTATTTCGACCCAACTCCTCTGAATTGGCTACACTGAGCATCGTACCGGAACACAGCTAAGCCGCTTGGCGGTACGTCTTTGCCCAGTGGGTTGTCACAAGCCATCGGCCGAAGCCTACCACCAGTTAGTGTCACCTGATTAGCACCACCCGGGGACCACGTGTAGGGTCTTACATTGGCTATTCTCCTACGGACGCGGGTGACTCGGCCCCCAACGTTCGAGTGGAGGGGGACTGGGAGATCGGCGCAGCCTTGGCGTCCAGTCCTCCTCCGACGACAACCCGCCTAAAACGGCAGGCCCCTCACGTCCTCTTCGTGGGGGGAAGGGCGGGAATGACCGGCGAAGGTGGTGTGGAGTGCAATGCGGGTGGAGGTGCCCCCGCGCCTATCGCCCGCCCATCACCACCATGAGGAGGGAGAAGACGACGTCTTCTCCGACTTCTTCTACGCCTTCGGAGCGGCGCAGCGAGAGGGTCATCCTCCCGCGCGCGCTCCACCACCTCCTTTTGCGAGATGATGTCCTCGCAAAAGGAGGCGACCGCTGCCCAGGACCCCTCACGAGAGTGAGGGGTCCAGCATGGCGTTGACCACGCGGAAGTGAGAGGTCCTGACCGATCTCTGCAGTCAGACTGCGGCGCGGCTCAGACCAAGCCGGGCACACCTCGAGGGAGTGCTGAGCCGTGTCCTCCGCCGCGCCGCAGTCATGGCATGCCGGGGTCTCCTCCCTCCCGATCCGGTGCTGGTGCGCGCCGAAACAGCCGTGGCCTGACAACACCTGCACCGACAGAATGAGAAGAAAGCGTGGGAGCGCTAGCGCCAGTCTCGCAGGACCGGACCGAGCGCGTCCAGGGTACGGCGGCCAAAGGTGGCGGTGGCGAGGTCCTCAATCCAATGGACGATGATGGCGTCCCTCGCCTCCCGCAACACGGCCTCCCACTCCTCCGCGACAGGGCGCTCGCCTAAGGCCTTTCGCCGCGCCGTCCACTCGTTCACTCTGGCGAGCACCCACGCCTCCAACTCCCAAGGAGGGGAGCCCGCCAGAGCGCACGCCGCCGAGGAGCCCACGGTAGGCCCTCGCCACCCGCAGTGCAATGGCCCTTTGGGGTCTGCGCATCAAAATAGCGTTCTTCCTCTTATGGAGGGAGTCCGCCCAGATGGGGGCCCCGTACAGGGCCATGCTCCGCAGGATGCCGGCATCGTGCGTTCGCCCCCCCTCCCAGATTCGGGAGGAGCCACGACAGGGCGTCCGCGGCCTTCAGCAGGAGCGTCGACAGCCCGCTATAGTGCGGGCCGAAGCGCCACCTGCTGTCCAACACCAGGCCCAGATACTTCATCTGGGCCTGGACCCCTATCCTGACACTCTCCACTACAATGTGGGCGTCAGGAGGGCAACGCTGCCGAGGCCCGTGAAAGAAGACGGCCCCGGTCTTGCTCCACCCTCAACCCCAGGCGGCGGATCCTCCCTGCCACCAAAGATCCGCGAGCGCAACTTGCCTTTTTTTTTCTTTTTTTTTGCGCTGGGATAAAATGTATTACGCATACCCTTCCATCGGGGGAATGGGAGGGGTATGTGGGACTCCCTGGGCAGACCCGGTATACCCACTAAAATAACCCAGCGGCATTCCCGCATCGACTGAGTGGAGGGGGACTGGGAGGCGTAACTTAATTTACGAGTGGCGCGTGGAGGCGCAACGCCGGGGCGAGACTCCTCTACCGCGGCAAATCGCGGCACGGCGGGCGGAGCTCTGGCAAGATCTCATGGCGGTATGGAGACAGCGACTGTTGCAACCCAGCGCTGGTCACGCCACAATCCAGGCGATTAGTCCCCTCTTCTCTTTGAGGAGTGGCTGGAGCGGCGCCACGGCGTCCTTACCTTCCGCCTGACGCAGGTACTCACCGGACACGGTTGTTTCGGGAGATACCTGTTTCGGATTCGGCGGGAGGACACGCCCGGGTGTCAACACTGTGAGGGTCGCCCGGAGGACACGGTGGAGCATACGGTGGTGGTCTGCCCTGCTTGGGCAGAGTACCGCCGAGGCGATTGGCGCCGGTGACGTCTCGCGACCGGCCCTGGTTCAACCATAGATTGATCCGGAGCGAAGAGGCATGGGAAGCGGTCACCTCCTTCTGCGAAGCAATAATGCTAGCGAAGGAGGAGGCCGAACGTGTGAGAGAGAGGGAAACCTCACGACTCTGCCGCCGTAACAGAAGAAGACGACCCGGGCGTCGGGATTCGCAGGGCGATTTTCGGCCACCGTAGACGTTCGGCGAGCATTTGGTGGCTCGCCGTTCGATCAGAACCAGGCCCGGATCGACCGCGCGCTGTGTTCCACGCGCGCCTCAAAGAGCTGTCAGCACGGGAGACGGGGCCAGTGCCTGCCGGGGTGCGTTCGAAAGAGGCACCGTAGTCCTGGAACGCAAAGGGCACTAGGAGGAACACGGATGGGTTTTAGTCAGTAAGAGTCTGACACTCCCTCCTGTCATTTGATGATTTCCCACCCTTAAAAAAAAAAGAGTCCCAAGATACTTCCCTGGGGCACCCCGAAAGTAATCGGCAAACTTCCACTGACGCTTTCCCTTATTTTGACAAGCTGAGATCTACCAGACAAGTAACTTCTGAACCATTCTAAGGAAATACTTCTGATATCGAAGGTTTTATTTTTTTTCAGTAGCGTAGAAATTGAGACTGTGTCAAAGGCCTTCGCGAAGTCAAGGAAGACACCAGCAGTAGGACGGCCCTTGTTAATGCTTGACGAGATGAAGTAGGATCTAACTAAAGGAGTCTCCTTTATTCTCCGTTAGATCTATATTGTATACTACTTGCAGATATATATAGAATACAGCTGGATAGTTACTGGAGCGATTTAGAAGCAGGCGATGAAATAAAATTCCAAGCGAGAAGCGATAGAGTTATATCGCGATAGCAAAGTACAAAGCAGTAATGAATATTGCATACAAAATACACGGATATTTATACTAACGACTTAAAACTTATTAGTCATAAAAACGGTTCACGCCTGACCGTTTTGCGCAGGAGTTGACGCCTCCTCGTTCGTACGGACAATAGATGAGTACGCCGACATCTTGCCTCGTTAGTGCTCGAACAAAAGCTGCGCGGGCGCCATTCTTCGGAAGGCGGGTTTAACACCGATTGACCACAGCGTCAAGTAGGTGGAGCGGAGCGTTGGAACTGGTTTTTGCACACGGCCCGCTCTGACGTAGAATCGTATGATCCTGTGCTGCGTTGAGTCGTACGAGTGGACTTGCTTACTCGCTACAGAGATAAGGGAAGTTAGTAGACTCACCGCTTGCGATGTAGAATTGTAGACTTCCCTCGACGAAAGCCAACCTTCCGCTCAGAGAGAAGGTAGTTTACTTTTACAAGGCGGTTGTTAATCAGCTTTTCAACGGTTTTTGAAGCCACGCAAAACAATGAAATGGGCCTGTAGTTTTCAGGGGCACTCTTGGAACCACTTTTGTAGATAGGCGAGATAACAGCAGTTTTCCAGCAAGCAGGTACAGCTCCCGCTTCCATGCTCAGGTTGCATTATATATTTTATGGGCTCAAGAATGTATTTTTTGAGGTTTTTAAGAGGAGAGGCCGAAATTCATCGAAACCTGAGGCGCTGTCATCCTTAACGTCGTCTACGATCTTGCTGATTTCTTGGTTATCCGTGGTGTGCAGAAAGAGTGAGTTTTAAGGCAAAATTTTCCTTTGTTCACCGAGACCATGTTATCTCCGGTTCTCAGCTGCCCACTCAAGATGTCAGTAGCAACAAGTACTTCAAGCGAAGCGAAGTTTAGAGGTTCCCAGAGTTTTATAGGTTCTTTACTGTTTTTTTCCAGTTCTTTTCTATCATGATCTCATTCAATTTATCCATTGATACAGCAAACAGGTATTGAGTGAGCCGGGATTAACGCCAGGTGGAAGAAGAAGACAGCAAACAGGTATTTGCTATTTATGCTGTATGCTGTGTAGTATGCGATTTCTATGCTGTTTTAGTACTGGTTCACCCTACTCAGTGGCGCCACCTGGTGTTTGCTTGTCATTTTAGTTTCGTAAAATGTAACAAGCTACTTTTAGGTCATTGGCGTTTCGTTCACCGTCGAAGCAACTTGTGCGCATCGGTTCACGACCGATGCCAAAAACAACACTATATTTTTTCCGAATTTAATATTGGAATATTCGAATTTCTTAGAAATACGTGATCATATTATCTTTAACGGTTTTTCCGTTCGGATCATTGTATGGTAGTATTTCGTTTGAATATTTATCTTGTTGATTTATATATTTATTATATATTTAAATTGTATGTATGGTTTACATTTGTATATTGTTCATTATTGTATTTGAATCGCTTAAAATTTTCTTTATTGCACCTACGATTATTCTCTGCATTACCCAAAGGTTGACTGGTAGAGAATGCCTATGGCATTAAGTCCGCCTCTGTACATTTTTGTGCTGAAAGCGTTTAAAATAAATAAATAAATTTATAATATAGTGCTGTTTTATGGTGTGCTATTTTTGAAGAAAAACTGTAAGTACCCTACTTTTTTATTAGAAAGTGATCATTACCTTGAACGGTTTTTGCTATTCGGAACACTACTTAGATATTTTATTAAAATTACTTATATTGAGTATATTTGTGTGCTTAATATTTTATTGTGAGTCAAGATACTTTTATATTTACGTAACTTTTATTTTGATAATGGATGACCACGTAATTGTTTCGGTTGCCGAACTCAAGCTGTGGCCGGCACGAGTAGAACAACTCGGAAGAGGAACTTTAGCTGCTCTAGCAGCAGTACAACGACCAGTAGCTCTTCAAGCTCGTCTTCTCCAAAACGTGGCAAGCGGTACCGCGCCGCGCACGCCGCAAGAAGAACAAGCGTGCCCAACAGTCTAACCCGACATTGGACAAACTTATAAAGGAAGTTAGTGAGCTACGTCAATAAATTTTTGCTAATAATATGCATACTGCCTGTCATGATGGAGTATCAGTTTGTTCTGGGGTAAGTGGGGAACTATATGACCAGCATAACCTTGACGAACAGTGTCCTGATGTTGAAGGTCAAAAATCAAATTTAGATTTTACTTTTGATATCGAAACAAAGCTTAAGGAACCATCAGTTCCGAAAACTACTGATAGATTTTTAAAAATGCTACTAGAGGTCCAGCGCTTAGGTAGCACATCTTGGTCCGAAGTAAGGTATTCTGATACTCAAAAGCTTTACAATCATACCCCAGGTTACATAGACTTAGGCACAACGAAGACGTAAAAATGTATGATACCTTACGTCACTTGGCACATAAATAAATAAATAAATAAATAAATAATAAATCATATTTGGCAATAACTTTTTATATCCTAAAACAAAAATAATCCTTACAAGAAGCTATTCGTAATCTCCATTTTTGGGCTAAAAATACAGAAGTCAGTTTTGATAACTTAAGCGGAAAGGTTGAAGAAGTAATTAAAAAAGGTGATTTGCATAAAACCTCTTCTGACCTGTTACAATTAGTTTGTGGCCATCGAGCCGATAGTATAGAAATGCGTCGAGAGACAATTACTAGTCAAATTCGAGATCCATTAGTTAAAGCTTCTATGAACAGAATTCCCCCATCATCTACCTATTTATTTAGTCCCGAATCTTTTACATTGGCATTAGAAAAGGCGGTGTACGCAAAGCCTTCTGGCCTCCAAAACTTGACTCACATTCTAGATCTAACCAATCTAACCGCCGGCCGCCCCTCGCAGGGCTAGGCGTACATAATAAGCCAGTAGTTTCATCGCGTGAAGCTCAATACTGTTGCCATGAACCAGGCATACCAGTGCACAAACATGCCTGCTGTGACAACTCGCTCTCGCGGAGTGGAAATTTTCGTACTAAGTACAAAAACAAGAGTCAGGGTCCTTTCAATCCGATCAATATACCAACAGTAGAGGTTCATTTCACAACCGAGGCTCGCGGCCCGATCGTGGAAGTAACCGAGATCGAGGACGTTCAAACCCTCCAAAAATCTCTCGAGCGAACCAAAAACGGTACAAACAATGACTCGAATCGTTTTCGAGGAGGTCCTTGGACCTTTGAATTGCTTGGACCTTTTGCTGACAACGGATCCAGACCGCTATTCGGTGTCGATTTCTTCACCACTGGGTAGTTCCGACCACTGTCTGGTGAAGTCTGTGTCCATTTACTCCCCGCCCGATCCTAGCCCAAGAGGCACACGGCGGGTATGGCGGTACAGGTCAGCAGATTGGGATGGCATGCGATCTTTCTTCGCATGTTATCCTTGGCAGCCTACTTGTTTTTATTCGACTGATGCTTCGTCGTGCGCGGACGCCGTGACTGATGTGTTGCGGAGGGGAATGGAGTACTACATTCCGTTCTCTGACATAACAATGTCTGGCGAAGCTCGTCCATGGTTTGGTGCCGAGTGTAATCGCGCTGATGCGCTTAAGCGTGCGGGTTACCTGTCATGGGTCGACGCTCGTACACGAAAAGCAAATGACGTGCCTCGGAAGAAGAGAGCCTTCAACAGGGCTACCAAGTCCTGCAAGAAGGTGTTGCGGAGGGCACGGTTTGATCACATCAGCCGAATAGGGAACAAACTTGCTTCATACCCAGCAAGCTTTACAATCAGTAGTAAAGCGTTTTGGTCCCTTGCTAAGTCGGTCGAATCGAACTTCTGCCGCCCCTCACTACCACCACTGCTGAGACCCGACGGGACACTTGCCCACTCCGCTGAGGAGAAAGCAAACTTGTTTGCTTCCTTGTTTGCGGAATCTTCGCGTCTGGATCCTGGTGGCGCGAAACCCCCTGCTTCTCCTGGTGGATGCTAGTCGAGCATGTCGAACATTCGCATTCATCAGAAGGACGTACGTAGGGTACTGCGTAACCTATACGTGAACAAGGCTAGTGGCCCCGACGGGATACCAGCAATTGTTCTAAAAACTTGTGACCCTGAGTTGTCTCCGATCTTGACACGCCTATTTCGCCTTTCGTTTGAGACTGGAAAAGTGCCGAAGGCTTGGAAGCAAGCTAACGTGCAACCCGTGCCCAAGAAGGCTAGTCGAGCTGACCCGTCGAATTATAGACTCATCTCGGTAACGTCCATACTCTTTAAGACTATGGAACGCGTGCTGAATCATAAGCTCCTGGCGTAGGTACCTAGAAGCGAATGATATCCTTAGTGACCGACAATACGGGTTCCGCTGAAATCGATCAACTGGGGATCTTCTAGCGTATGCCATTCACATCTGGAGTGAAGCCATAGAGAAGCACGGGGAGGCACTGGCGGTCTCCCTTGACATCTCGAAGGCCTTCGACAGGGTCTGGCACGATAGCCTTATTAGTAAGCTTCCTTCCTTCGGTCTGCCCGCCGGTCTGTGTGATTGGATCGCAGATTTCCTGAGAGATCCGTCTATCCGAGTGATGGTTATAGATGGCTGCTCGTCTGGACTGCTGGATATTAATGCTGGGTTCCTCAGGGGTCGGTGCTTTCGGCAACATAATGATAATGCTTATGATAATGCTGATAATCTTGCTGCATAATAATGATCTGCTTAAACCCGGTACCTTTGGGTATGCCGACGACAGCACTGTTGCTGAGAGATACGTGTCCGATGCACGAGCTGGTGGGTCGCAGATCCGGTCTCTCCGGGAGGCTATGGTTGAGCACTTGAATGTGTCCTTACAGGCTGTCTCTGAATGGGGTGATGCCAATCTGGTCAAGTTCAATGCTGCTAAGACCCAAGCGTGTCAAGTATTTTCCGCCAAAAGGAGCCAATTCCACCCAGCTCCATCTTTCCGAGGTGCAACCGTGCCGATAACCGACCAACTTGAGCTTCTTGGGGTTACATTAACATCTACTCTCAATTTTGGCCCTTTTATAGAGGCAAAAGCTCAAGTGGCTGCAAGGAAGTTGGGGATCCTAGCAAGGGTGAGACGGTACTTCACGCCGGAACAGCTGCTCAAACTCTATCAAGCACAAGTTCGATCGTGTATGGAATACTGCTCTCATCTTTGGGACGGATCTGCCAGATACCAGCTTGATGCGCTTGAGTCAATTGAGAAACGAGCCAAGAGGATCATTGGCAATGAGAGGCTCGTCGCGACGAAGCTCCAAAGTCTTGGACGACGAGTTGCTGGCTTGTCGGTTTTCTACCGGTTGCATTTTGGGGAAAGTGCGACGGAATTGCATAATTTAATTCCGCCAAGCCCGTTCCATCATCGGACCACAAGACTGGCGACGATGCGCCACCGGTACATGGTGGACATCCCACTCACGCGCATAAAACGTTTTGGGAACACATTCATAATGCGTACAGCTAAGGAGTGGTATTCCCTGCCGGAGTCTGTGTTTCCCGATAGCTACAACCTGGGAGTGTTTAAGTCAAGAGTGAATAGTTTACTTCTAGGCAAGCGTGCTCCATCTTCGACCACATCATCGCTTACCATCAGGTGAGATTGAGGTCAAGCGCGTGCCTATCAATAGTAAAAAAAAAAGGTCAGTTAGCACACTACCACTCGAAATGGACGGAAATGGGGGCACCAGAAATTGTACTAAAATTAATTCAAGGGTATCGCATTCCATTTACCCACAAACCTCCTCCGATATACCCGAATGTAACCAATGGTCCCTTTCAAACACCTGTCTCAAAAGAAATGTCTGCATTTATAAGAAAAATGAAAGCTCAGGGTATTCTAAAAGTCGCTCAACCTTCACCGAGTTTCATTTCCCCTCTATTTTTGATACAAAAACCCAACGGATCAGCTCGTCCCATATTCAACTTAAAATTGTTAAACGAATTTGTAAAGACCCAACCATTTCACTTAATAAATATGTACCGCATTCCGGACTTTCTGCAACCACAAGACTGGATGTGCAAAGTGGACCTATCACAGGCATATTTCCACTTAAAAATTGCAAAGTCACACAGGCGCTTCCTTCGCCTTCTATACAACCAAGAATTGTTAGAGATGACTAATTGCCTTCCTTTCGGTCTAAGCACTGCACCCAAAACCTTTTCAATACTAACGAATTGGGTTGCCCAAATATTACGAGAACGCTGGAACATCCGAATCATCGTATATCTCGATAATATTTAATAGTAGGTACATCAAAATGTATACGTTCTTCGAGATCATGTCGAGCTCACATTAGACACATTACAAAATCTTGGTTGGCAAGTAAATATCGAGAAATCTGTTCTTTGTCCTCAAAAGACTATTACATATTTAGGAATATTGTGGAGTCCCTGGGACAATTTAAAATCCCTGCCAAGAGAAAAACCTATTCACTAGTCAAAAACTAAATCAAGTTCTCGAACGTGGAACAATAACTGTAAAGGAATTGAAGAAAATAATAGGACTTGGCCAGATACGTACGTTGTACCTCGAGGCCGTTCATGAATTCGCTGCCAGACCTTCTATCGAAATCCTACCCAGTACCACAAAATGTTCGATTGGAACTGGAATAGTGGACTCTGAATTGGCAATTATCAACACCTCTACATTACCCTCCACCACTAAACTTCCTGACAACAGATGCATCAAACCAGGGTTGGGGAGCGCAACTGAAAAATCTGGCTGTATCGGGCAGTTGGTCGCAAGAGGAACAGACACTGCACTGCAACTAAAAAGAAATGTTGGCCATATTTCGCGCCCTTCGAGACAACGCTCACCTACTCCAGAACAGCTCGATCCTGATACAACGCGACAACCGGACTGCTGTCAGTTATTTAAGGAACGAAGGAGGTACGAAATGATTATCCCTATTAGAACTAACCTATCAAATTCTGAATTTACTCTACCAATTTCAAATTCACTTCAGCATAGGTACACCATCTTCCAGGCATGTACAAAAATCATGCCGATCACTTGTCACGCTTTCGCCAACCTCCGGAATGGCATCTAATGCCAGTATGTACGGAAATAATATTTGCAAAGTTGGGAGCCCCAATAATAGATTTGTTTGCCTCAGCGACAGCTCACGTAGTTTACAATTACGTAGGTATCCCGCGATCTGAGGGACCGACTAGCATTATTTCACGATGCATTCAGTGTCCAATGGAACTATGCACTCGCATGGGTGTTTCCACCTCCGTTTTTAATCCCAAAAGTCCTAACATACCTCAATCAATCAACGGGAATATTTCTATTAGTGGTACTTCGATGGGAGAAGGTATTTTGGCGTGCTGACCTCAAAGCCCGGACGCTAGCACCACCTCTAACTCTGGAAAACTTTTTTACAAAAAATACAACCGATTTCCAAAAACAAAACACTACAAGGTACAAAATAACTTCGGAAGAAAGGAAAAATCTTTAATTTCGGAAGTTGGTGTCAAAGAACTAAAAAATAACCAAAAACACCGACTACAGAAATTAAAGCTTTTTATTTTTCACTTTTTAGTGGTACCTAGGTATCTGCGTAACCATTAACAGCGTACCGGCGCAATGTTATGTTAAGAACTGGTGTAAACACTAAAAAAACATGCGATTTCAGCAATCCCGATTCCTATGCTATCATTTATTGAAGAGTTCCGTTGCCTACCTCCGAAGTTCTTCGTCAGATCTTCACCAAATTGAAACGGGACCAGTCCAGGAAAATGCTCATTCAAACAAAAAAAGAATCATCCAAATCGGCTGACAATTGGCTAAAGTATCGCTGAACAAACATTTTTCATGGGATCTCATTATCAGATCTTAATTTATACCTTTCATCATATCTGGCATCATATCAGGCACAAATATCTGAATTGCGTTAGAAAGTTCATGAAAAAAATTGTATGTGCCTATAAAATTTGAGGGTTGCCCTCGATTTTAGTGGGATCCCATCATCAGATTCTGCGGGGCTACTCTCTAAGCCCCGTAGTCCGTAGTTTTGGGCTTAGTTGCCGGCGTGTTCTACATCGTGTCACCTACGGACTTACGATTAATCCCGAACCCGAACTAATAATGAAATGACAACACGATTTGACAGTTACTGTCGAATCGTGTTGTTATTAATTACAATATGCCCACAACTAAGCTCGAAACTACGGACTTCGGGCTTAGAGAGTAGCCCCCCTGACATGGTGACAATGGTCCCATTGTCACCTTCTCCATCGAGAAGTTATACCCTTTCAGATGAGACAAAAATTTTTCAAATCGGTTCATAAATGACGGAGTTATGAGGTAACAAATATAAAAAAAAAATACATACCGAATTGAGAACCTCCTCCTTTTTTTGAAGTCTGTTAAAAACTTACAGACGCACCTGGTCGACACATCGACGGGACTTCCACCACCACAAGTGGAAAAATGATTCTCGAAGTTTGGAAATGTGGGGGTGGTCCGAGGCGATAGAAACATGGACCGCTGAACAACAGTTATTACTCAAAAATTCCTGGCGGAAGTCTACCTTAAACACATACTTATAGTGGCTTGGAAACGTTGGACTTCCTGGTCGATATCTAAAAATATTGACACGAATAATCCTATGCAAATCAGATAAAAATTGGGCTAAATGCGTACCATTTAGCCCAATTTTTATCTGATTTGCATTTAATTCATAAATTATCATGCAATAAAATTCTTTTACATAAATCTGTCGTCTCCACTTTGTGCAATGCTGAAAGACCAAGTCAATTAAGTTCGCATGTTCTTGTAAAACATATTTTAAGATCAATTGCTCTGGAAAAACCAAAGTCTTCTAAACCACCAATTTGGGATGTTGGTAAATTAATTACCTTCCTAAGTGATTACACTGTAGACATAAACAATCCCTTTCAAGTATCGCGTCATGCTGCAACTATTTTGCTGCTTTGCTCAGGAAGACGCATAGGTACATGACTTAACGCTGCTTAGAGGCGATCCTGAACATTTTATCAAATCAGACGATAGTATTATATTATGGCCTCAATTTGGTTCGAAACAGATAGCAATAATCACAGACAGTCTGGCTGGAAACTTCTTGTAAATCCCAACAATTGTAACCTAAATCCTATATTCTGGTTTGACAGAACTACACATTTATTAAATGAAAGACGTAATACTGCAAAATTATTTAATTTGTTTATTTCAGTCAAGAGGTGTGCCAACGCCCGCTTCACGCACCGTCATCGCAGGCTGGGTTAAAAAACCCTATTCAATGAAGCTGGCATCACAGCAACTCCAGGAAGTACACGATCTGCAGTAGCCTCTAAAATTTGGCTTTAAACGCTTTTTCTTTCTTTCTTTCTTCCTTGCCGAAATACTATCTCGAGGAAATTGGCAATCGGCTAATACATTCCAGAATTACTACAGAAGAGAAGTCATAAGAAGTGTTGATTCAAGTCTAAATATTACACAATTGTTTAAACCGATTAATTAAGCTCTGATTACCTTTATACCTTTTCCAATAATTTATATATCTACATTATACTTTCTGAAGATTTAAATCGGGTTTTAACTAATATAATAAATATGTGGATACCTATGTACCTTGTAAATTGATTAATACATATACTTTCTGATGACTTAATTTGTGTTTTAAATTAATATTTCCTATCACATTGGCGTTATCATATAGTGGTGACACCAGGCGATAACAAACAGGTCTCAATATAAAGCTTCCAGTGACGGTAAGTTAATACAAGCCTGAAATAAAACGCATATTAAAATACTTACCTCACTGGAAGCTTTAAGTTCTGCCTGGTTATATTGAGCCAATGAACTAAAAGTAGCTTGTTAATTTTACGAAACTAAAATGACAAGCAAACACCAGGTGGCGTCACTGAGTAGGGTAAACCAGTACTAAAACAACATAGAAATCGACGGAAACGGATATGCTCTCTCAATATAAAGCTTCCAGTGAGGTTAGTATTTTAATATTCGTTTTATTTCAGGTAAAACGCTTCTATTTTAATTGGAAAACACTAAACAGTTCACAACGTCAGGTAGAAAGAAAGAAAGAAAAATGTTTATTTGGGACTCGCACAAGACACATAAAATACGCGAGTAGGTACTGTTTTGTTAAGGAAGTCAAAGAAAAATCATTCAAATATAAAAATAATGTATTATTTATAAAGTCAAATTCGTTTTTAATTTATCTTACAAAACATATGTATGAAATGTATAATTTTTGATTGGTTATATAATTAATTTGTCTAAATGTTAAATCTTAATCGGTACATACTTTCTAAGCTTCTTCTAGACACAAACATTATATAAATAAGTATGGTAAGTATGTACATTTAATTGAAAATCAGTAAAAAAATGCCACAAATTAGTCAATTATCCTCAAAGCGTGACATTTTAATTAATCACTATACATAGGTAATAATTACTAGCTGACCCGCGCAACTTGGTCTGTGTCACATTTTTCGTTGTTGCTCCACTCCCATTAGCCGTAGCGTGATGGTATATATATAGCCTGTATTGAACAGGCTTATTTTAACGCCCTCTTCATTGAAAAAGTTACGTTGACATTAACAAAATGTCGACGTCAACTTAACAAAATATGTCAAAAAAACAAGCGATTTGATAGGTGTTTGGGACTGTCGCCTCAGTGCTGCCACCTCGACTCTCAGAAAACCCTCATTGGACTTGTAGTTCTTGCGCTGTTCGTTACACAGCGATATTTTTCTCAATTTTAGCACTGCTTTACCCGAAGTAACTTTTAAACGAAAGGTCTGATTCGAATAATTTAAAGGTTTATGTACATAATCAACCTTAACTTTCAAAACATTTAAATGCATAAGGATTTACTATAATGATACAAATTTCTTTTTAGTATAATGGTTTACTATAGTGATACCAATTTCAAATTCGATTCAACGCATGTTTAGATTGAATAATTTTAACAAATCGCGGTCATTGTGACTTATCCGTAATAGTTAGACACACGTAGACTTTTTATGAGTTAATTTCTCATGAACTTAAATAATTTAGTATATTATTTTTTTATGTATCATCAATAGTACCGAACGCCAAATAATGAATGATACAGGCAAATTTAAGGGTTAAAGCTACTTTGGGTTAATTATTGCAGTTTTCTTAAGGAAATCTATTTTTTTTTATAAATAATGTAGGTAACTTACTTCTTGATAATTAGTTAAATTAACAAGAAGTAATTCTATTAGGGAAAGAATGGTTAAATCGGTCCAGTCGTTTCAGAGCCTATTCGGTACAAATAAACAAAAAATCTTTCCTCTTTTTTTTACTTATATATTATTAGCAAGAATAAAAAGATCACAGAATTGAACCTAGTCTTTGTTTCAATAGCCATACAAAGATAATTATTGCTGAGTCTAATATATAATATACAGAGTGGAAAAATAATTAACACTTCATGTCGGATTTTTGCAAGGCGGTGACATCATTCTAAATAGATTTATCTACTTTGGCCACACTGCTTGCAGAGGTACCAACAAAATGATTAATGGTGTCTAGGAAAATAGAGGGCAAAAACCTAGAGGACGAAACCCCAAACCATGGTCGGACCAAGTATTTGAGCAGCTGGGAATACCTATCAGCGTCACACTCCACGCGGCTGCTGATCGTAACAGCTGAAGGAAAACTGTGTCAACTTGTATTGGAGTTGGAGTCACGATTCTCAGCAGTGATAAAGCGATAAATAAGGGAGATAATTAAATTAAGTATTTGTTTGATCAACCGTAAGTGGTATGTAGCAAATTTTGATTTGTCATTTCTTAAGTTATTTTTGTCTCATAATTTCACAGGGAACGTACACGGCGTTGACTATACCATCTAATATTGCAAATTTGAAACTTAAACGTTAAGAATACTTGACGTTGACGCTTCTGTGTTGCCACCTATTGTTCCTGCACGCTCCGTTTATGAGAACGTGTTCGAAGTAGACGGTGCCATCTAGCGATGCATATTCGAAACTTATAATAAGAAAAATATACTTCAAAATGACACTTGCTGCCACCTATAGGTCCTACACGTTCCCTATTTAACTGTCGACGCTGACGAGGTGGCTCTGCAGCGCCGTGGACTGGTGGTATCGCCGACGTGACGCGAAGTCCTCGTTGTCGTCGTTCAATCTTTCTTGTTCTACGGATATATCTCCATGCACCGGTGTCACAACCAACTGTTCATATTCTAAGGGCCGTTTCCTGAATAGAAGAGAGTAAAAGATTACTTTCTAATACAATAAAAAACTTTTTTACCAAAAGATATAACCGACTTCCAAATAAAAAAAACCGGTCAAAAGCGAGTCGGATTCGCGCACCGATAGTTCAAGAATCAAGTCTCGCAGTTTTTTTCTGAGCTAAGAATCTATCGCGGAGGCTTAATATACTAGAGTCCCGTCAGTACCTTTGGTACGGACAGGCCTGATCCGCAAGTCAAACTGTCCAGTGCTGCAAGTTCCAAATTATCTCAAGACGATTCTACGATAAATGCGTAAAGCGCTTGCACGATTAACGAACCAGAACAAATCAGACATTTAACGAATTTGGACCACAGCAGATACGTTTCAAGACCTTTCCGAAACCGAACTACCTCTAACGAACTAGGTACAACGCTGAGCTGTTTAAAATCGTGTTCAGAGGGTCGAACGGTTCCCTATCTATTTGCATACAAATTTAAGACCTAATATAACTTGGCATACTTTTGTTTGTCCTAATTATATTTTCGCATAACAGCTTACGCATAATTTTTTAAGTATAATTTCTCTTATCATAATAATGATTAAGCATAACATTCTAAAGCATAAATTTATTAACGCATAATGATATTAGAACACATTTTTTATAGGCATAACACACAAATAAGCATTTAATTAATTTACTCCTAAAATTTTAGACACTAATATACAGTAGGCACTTTACATTGTAGACAGAATAAATTATTTTATTCAACAAACATACACCATGCATGCAGCAACCATGCAGCATCGAGAATCTCGATCTCAGGAACACGTTAAGACATGTTTCCGAGATAAAGCGTTTTGACAGACAGACGGACGGACAACAAAGTGATCCTATAAGGGTTCCGTTTTTTCCTTTTGAGGTACGGAACCCAAAAAAAACACTACACGCCGACTTCCGAAATTAAAGTTATTTTATACATTGTAGTGTTTTTTTATTTGGAAGTCGGTTGTTTTTTTGTTTTGGTAAAAATGTTTCTTATTTAAAGACAAGATGATAAACCAGTAAACGAATTCCAGCTATTTTGATTTAAAAGCCAAATTACTACACCCAATTTGATGAAATTTAAATGAGACCAATCGAGCAGTACTTATATCCTTTCACATAAAACAAGAATTTGTCAAATACAACCGAATTGAGAACGTCCTCTTTATTAGAGTTCCGTTCCTTGTTTGGGGACAAAGGGTATCCAACGGAACCCTATTACTAAGCATCCGCTGTCCGTCCGTCCGTCCGTCTGTCTCTCAGCGGGCTTTATCTCAAGAACCGTAATAGAGTTGAAATTTTCACAGATTGTGTATTTCTATTGCCGCTATAAAAATTAAGGTTTATGGTACGGGACACTTCGTGTGCGAGTCCGACTCGCACTTGGACGGTTTTTTTTGGAATTCGGTTAAAAATGTGTTGAATAATTTATCGCGATTGTCTTATTGGTCCGTGCCTCGGAAAACACGTTAAGCCGTTGGTTTCAGCTGTAATTTGTAGATCTTATGCTGTTTACGAATTTTCAGAAGCAGAAAATCTGATAGCAGTCGTGCCAAGAAGTACCGTGCAACCGTGCTACTTGGCTGGGGTGTGGACGTCAGATAAGCAGTCGCTCCATGAGCTGGTTTTCAGCTGAATTCAGTTTCACTGGAAGTCAACACCAATTTTGTTGGAAATTGGCTAGTCAGAGGATGATAGTCTTATTTGTGATTTGATTGTCTTTATCAGTAGATAATGGAGGTCTTACCCAATTAAATGTAGAAAAGAAATCTTCAGCCAATGGAAGAAACGGAACTCTGACGCGCGCCCTGGCTTGAGCGCAGGGTTGGCCGCGCCGATGTAAAGCCAGAACAGCCACAGGATACTGAGGCAGCCGAGAGCATATCCCCAGTGTACGAGGAACATGAGCAACAATTTAATTGCCACCTGGAACAAAATACGGACAATATTATACTATTGAGCTATCTCCACGATTATCTAGACACGCGGCTGCATGCCCAGCCAAAGTTCAATGAAAAAGCAACTGGCGACGAAGGAGCTGTGTCCGTGTGTAATAATTACATGAACCATTCCGGTCTACATTTTACCCCTTCACAACTCGAAATCTATTCAACTTACATACATGAAAATTGTCACATTTATTAAAGCCCCTTAGCATGTCTAGAACCCAAAATTTCATAAATGCAAACAGATTTTGGTAGATTAACGTTTAAAAACCAGAATTTTTACGAATGTTTGACTTACTGACTTATAGATCAAAAACCTGACCCAGTTCCAGATGTCCCAGAAAGATCAAAGGGCATAAAACCATTGTGGCTTCTATGGCGGCGCGTGTAGGTACATTGATTTTACACAATATTGCGCAAGCGTGTAGCAGTAGTGATATCACATCACAACACACAATTTCACATTTATCACACATAAATGTGAAATTAATAATATCCGTGATTGTAAACAGCAGTGAAAAAAGAATTGAGATCTAAATGGGTGCCAAGTTCTGTAGATAATCTTGAAATAAGATAAATTAAATTCTACAAAAATTAATCATTAAAAATTAATCATACGAGTACATAGTGGTATTAAGCTGCATCCGGTTAGACTCGAAGCCAACACCAACATAGTCGGAAAAGTCCTGGTGGATTTGGTATCTACTAGTACTCACCCCAACCAGCGACAGCCACCTGTTACACAGATGCGAGTACCAATTCTTGTTTTTAGAGTGAACGCTGATGCTAGGGCGTCGTACATCCCCGTTCGACATAGCTCGTCCGTTCATTATGGCAGAATCAGTTGGCGATGGAGTGAAGTCCTGAATAAATGTGATCTATGTTAATAGTTTTAGAATCTTATGCAAAGCTGAGCACACAGATGGCGCCACTTAAACTAATAAAATAGTAAACAAAAAAATGTTTGATAGGCTCGCGACACAAAAAACAAAACAGTTTATTAAATATTTTCGGTTGAGCATCCATATACTTAAAGAGGCTCAAAGACCGAAAACACTCATTGAGCGAAAACAATTCTTCCGAATTTAGCATCGTAGTATTTAGAGAAACGGTCGTGAAACGTTCACCATGCATGTGGTGGTAATGTAGAAAAGCCATAACGTGTTTAGCGGCTCTAAAAAGGCCACTTTAGCAGAATCAGAAAGCACATCACCCGTCACTGTCAAATTTTCTCAATCAACATTGAACCTAATGCGATAGCGATAAAGATGAATTTTGACATATTCTTGTGTGATTAATGTTATGATTCTAAAATAGTTCTACTAAAGTGGCCTTTTTAGACATTCTGTTCAGAGCGTTTAGGCGTAATACAATGTCTAAAAATACTTAATTCTTATAATTTTCAACTAGAAAATCACAGAAATAAACACTGCCTTGATTACTGTAACCGCTTTGCTTGGTATGTTTTTCGTTGAAGCAAATAGAGTAATGGATGTCACACTAACCCCAACATTTTTGTGTCTGATTCTTTCCGGGAATAACAGATCAAGGTCGCTGCCAGTGGCGCCGTAAACTTGAGTATCGCGTTGAGAATGGCCTTGATATCTGAAGACAGTTAATTATTCATTACATAAGAGAAAATTAATTATTAATTTTATAAGACGAAATGTTGAGCATTAGAATATTACGCATTTAACCGTTCATTTTTAGGGTTCCGTACCCAAGGGTAACCAACAGAACCCTATTAGTAAAATTAAACTGTCCATCCATCTGTCTGTCAGCGGGCTGTATCTCAAGAACCATAACAGGTAAACAGTTAATATTTTAGTAAGTATGTATTTCTATTGCCGCTACGAAAACAAATAAAAAAACCGGCCAAGAGCAAGTCGAACTCGCGCAACGGCGGTTCCGTACCATCATCTACACTAATACTCATATTATGAAGAGGAAAGATTTGTTTGTTTGTTTGTTTGTTTGAAATGAATAGGCTATGAAACTACTGGACCGATTTGACAAATTCTTTAACCATCACAATCCTACATTATACTTTTTACATTTTTCCTCAAGTCGAAAACTATGCGGCCTAAAAAAATATTTTAGCATGTGGAAATATCGCTCTTTCATATATCTCATTTGCCCTATAGTAGCCCTATTTCAATTTTTTAAGAAACCCTTTCAGTCGCTGTTGCAAAAAAAATTAAACATTTTTATTTCTTCCTTATTTGAAAAATAGTTGAGCAAACGTCATCAAAAACAATAGTTTTAGTTTGCTCAACTATTTTGCAACTAATATTACTACTATTTTAATATAGTATTAGTAGTTCTTGAGATATCCAACTGTGACAGACGGACAGGCTTAATCACACTATAAGGGTTCATTTTACCATTTTGGTACGGAACCCTAAAAATTTGATTAAAATTAAAAATTAAAGGAGCTATGGGTCCCATTCAAGTAACGCGTATTTTTTCGGTGTATGGTAAGGAACCTTCGTGAGAGTCCGGCTCGCACTTTGCCGGTTTTTTGTTATACAACAACGTGAAACAAAATAATAGCAATACCTCTTAAGGGATCATTGTACTCATGATTATGACCAACTTTTACTATGGGAAACACCCTTGCGCACATAAATGAATGTGGCAGTCGTTTTTTTTCCGCGATTTCAGTGTTGGTCCCATAGTGAAAGTTGATCATAACGATCAGTAAGTACCTACAATGACCCCTGAAGAGGTATTGCGTGTATTCTGTTACAGGTTATACTCGTAGATGTACTAAAAAAAAAAACGAACATGTGAAAGTCGGGCTCGAGCACAAAGGTTTCTTTTTTTACATGTTACCTGAAAACCATACAATTCTTATAGGTTTTTCTGTCTATAAGCAAAGTAGGTACTATTTTAGGCTTAGTAGTTTCAGATATAAGGTGGGGGAATGATCAATTTCCATCTTTTTTCTTCAAACCTTAAACTAAGTTATTAAAAAAAAATTAAATCAAATTCTTGAGACTCCCATTCGGACGGACCGACAGATAAACTAGTGACGATAGGAGGGTTCCGTATATCATAACGATATTCGGAATCATAAAAAACTACTTTAATTTCGGAAGTCAGTGTTTCTTGTTTTGTTTCTTTGTTATTAACAAAGACTTCCGAAATTAAAGTCGGTTATCATTTTTTATAAAAAAAAAACACTTGAGTGGTGAAACTTGAACGACATCATCGTCTACGCAGAAATTGAAATAAGCAAAACTGCTCATAAAATAAAAACTACTGAGAGGAACTGAATGAACTTTTTACGAGACCAAATGGCAAGTACCTATCGAACTATAAAAGACTTAAGGTGGATGCTCCAGGGTAGCCCGCGAAATTCAAATATTTTTATGTTTTTTGCAATTTGCCGGTCAGTGTGAAGCTGTATGTGGACCAAATGCGATCCGCGACCGTAACGCGTATTTATCTAAAGAATTATAACCATTTTAATCATCAATATAGCCCTCTAAGTTCATGTAGTTCGAAAGAATAATTATTTCTGAAATATTCATTCTTTCGAACTACATGAACTTAGAGGGCTATATTGATGATTAAAATGGTTATAATTCTTTAGATAATAATATTCCACACAATAATAATATTCCACACAACTATCACACAACGCCATCTAGTCCCAAGCTAAGCAGAGCTTGTGTTATGGGTACTAGACAACTGATAAACATACTTATATATTTCTAAATACATACATATTATAGATAAACTACACCCAGACACAGAACAAATGATCATGCTCATCACACAAACATTTGTCCTGGGTGGGAATCGAACCCACAACCTCTGGCATAGCAGTCAGGGTCACTAACCACTAGACCAACAGGCCAGTCGATAAATACGCGTTACGGTCGCGGATCGCATTTGGTCCACATACAGCTTCACACTGACCGGCAAATTGCAAAAAACATAAAAATATTTGAATTTCGCGGGCTACCCTGGAGCATTCACCTTAAGTACAGAAATCAGATCAGAAACCTCGGAGTAATCGGTGTACATACATAAAAAAATACCAACAGAATTAAGAACCTCCTTCTTTTTTGGAAGTCGGTTAAAAAAGTTTTGTTTTATAGCTAGGAATGTGTATTTGAAAGATACTGGAAGACACAACTGGGATTGGCAAAAAACGTCGATGTTTTCATTTCTAGCTACAAAATATTATCTGACAAACATAAATAACATTGTCGGGTTAGGAATGGGAGTAAGTACTTTTTAATTTTCTTTCATTCCGTTCGACTCATGAAGACACTACATAATAAAAGTAGCAGCTTCCTGTCCTATATGTCTGCCAGGCTGCATCATGCATGCAATGAATCTAAATGAAAATCATAAGGTCTAATGGAGGCTATTATAACAAACAAGAGTTTGTCGAAAACGTCCACCTTTGCCGAAAATTACAATCTCACTTTATTGGATAATAATAAATTTTTACGAATAAGCATATATTGGAGATCAGTTTCGACGTAAAATACCGCAAAAAAAAAAGCTGTAAAATTTGCTCAAAATCTTAATATCTAACCCATTTGGGCATAAAAGTTCGCATTAGCTCCAAGTTGGGGTAAATGCAACTATTTTAAATAACTTATTGATTTTTGTAATTTGTGAGCTCACTATCGGAGGTATCGTCCTACAGCGTGAAATTTACGCAGGTAAAATATCGATAACGTATAAAAGGTGCAAGTAATCGAAACTGATTGATGTCTAAATAAAATATAATAAGAATTCTAGAGGAAGTTCCTCTCTCTGGAGCCCTGATCGTGGTAGCTTGGACCCTGTTCTGTTTATTTTTTAAATATTTTAGGATTCCGAACATCCGTAAGATTCGGAACCTTTATAGGATCACTCGTATGTCTGCCGTCCGTCTGTCACAGCCAATTTCTTCGAATCAACTGTACCGATTCTGTTGAAATTTGGTACACTTGCGAACTTCTGTGACCAAAACACGGACGTAGCAACATGTATCTAATCTCGTGTCACAGTGTTTGTTATCGAATTCCTCCGAAACGGTTTGACCGATTTTTATGTTTTTTTTTTGTGTGTTATGGGAACCTAGGTTTGAGAACAGGTCCTAGGCAATTTTTTATATGGCAAAACAACTTTGGCTGAGTCAGCTATTATGATATAAGTTTGAGGAAAATCATAGTTTAACACTATGATTTTTTTCAAACTCAAGATGGCATTGTATTAAAAAAAAAACGATAGAATAGAAGTTATCGTTGTTGGCTGCTTCAGCCCCATAGTTGCAATAGCCTCCACCACAGAGTGGTGAGAACCTTACCTCATTTCTCGTCTATGTTGCAAATCAAAAGTTTGGGCGAGAGCAAAGTAGGAGTAATCAATGCAAGCATAAGTGATGAGGAACGGCATAGTGACAATGGGTGCAAGTTGGTTTATGTCTCCGATGATGATGAAAGTCACGGTGACCACGGCTACTACCACCATCGAGTAAATCGGTACCTTGTTGGGACCTCTCTGGAAATAATAACAGCAATCAATAAATAATGGTATAACGGCTACTAACATTCAAGCAAAAAATGGAAGCCATATCAATAAATACATTACTTGTGAGCAGAAAGTTATCACTTCGTGTGGGACATTAATATTTCATACAAACAATTTTATTCAAATTGAGTAGTTGGGAATGATTCTAAACTAAGGCATGTAAAGATAGCAAAAAAAAACTTAATTTGAATCAATATCAAACACAAACCCCATGTCCAAGAAATTCCAGGCCAGGAATGACCTTCTCATTTGCGATACTTTGCAAAACCCTGGGTGTTCCATACATGGCACCTAAACACGAGCTCATTGAGCTGACATAAAGGCCAGCGAGCAACAAGACTGTTACAGCTGATATGTCAGCTGTTATGGAGAGGTTGTGTAGCAGGCCTTCCCTGGTCACAGTCGCTGCCAATGTTATTATGAACATCAGGTACAAAAAAGTTCTAGAAATAATAAAAACAAATATAAATAGTCAATAGTTAAGAATATTTTAATTGTACATATGTTATCGGCAATCTGTATAATCCGATATTCTATCGAACACCCAGGAAATGTATAGAATACCTAACAACCTAACATTCAGGTAATTTATGAAATATTATTCATTTTATAATTTGCCTAGGTATACAATGTACAATATCTTAAATGTAAATTGGGAACATGTCGTTCTGTTTCTTAACTTTTACAAACTACGAAATAGTGTTTCTTATTGTAAGTGAATAATATGTATTCTGTTGTAAGAAATAATGTCTAAAGCCATAAATATGAAAATATTAATGAAGTTTTTAATCACTATGCTTTTGTTGCATTTTACAAAAAAAAAAAGAAAGATCTTACCCAGTGCCAATAGCTGCTAGAGACCCATTAGGTATATTTACAGAAGGGTTCTTCAAATCTCCACTCATGTTAATTCCTGCTAATATGCCAGTGATGGTGGGAAAGAATATTCCAAAACATTTGAACCATGTGTAGCCATCTTGGTAGGCCGGCCATGTATTATTTGCAGCTACTCCACTGAGCCATCCTTTGAATTCCAGTTGAACTGAAAAAATGCGCAAGAGGATAAAATTATTAATAAAGAGTAAATATGAGTTAAAACTAGCTAACCTGACAGCAGGTTCCTATAACATCAATTTAAATTTTTCCAAATATACAGATTACACAATTTACTGTTCCGGTATTTCTTTTCGAAAAGCCTGATTCTGACAAACAAACGATATTTTGTACCTAAGTAATACTGATCTTGAATTCAATTCTGATATTTCAATGATATTATAATACTCACGTTTTTCATCAGTTGGTACAGTAGTGAATGATCCAACAAAGAAGTCAAGTGCTGCTAACATGATGATCATCAGCAGTAGAAATTGTAACTTCACTACCCATTTCACCCCAGCTACATTGATTGTGCCAAGTAGTAACACTGCAGCTATAGCAAACCCTCTCGATGCCCACTTGTGGGTGTCACTAAGTGGGTCTTCAACCACAAAACCAGCCATTGATTCACCAAAACCAAACACGTTTAAGGCACAGCCTACAGCCTGAAAAAAGTACATCTTGAGGTTAGAGAGCAGCCATTGCATTCGAAGTGGAGTTGCACCTCGAGCCAATGTGGCGAGGGCGTAATAGAGCTGATAGTATAATGGCAAATGCTCACCCGTCTCAAAATATATTTTTGAATACACTAGGGAGGATACATATCGAAACAACTAACTGTTATTTGAAGGCCAGGCACTTGCACTGATGCTTTGCTTTGTGTTAACACTTTCGCTGCGGGGGACCATCGTCATCGCGAGACGCCAAAGCGTCGCAACCATTTTCAAACGATTCGAAAGTCAATTGTGTAGGGACTAGTCATCTAGGGATAGATCATCATCATTACGTATGCACTGTTGTCTTATTTTCTTAAAAAATAATAGCAACTGCGACTTTTCAGGTCATGTATTTGGTGGCAGTGCAAATGAACGAGAATAGCTCGTCAACCTGACATGCTATTGATTTGTTAGCAAATAAGGGGACATGTCTTGGACACGTGGCGAAGCTAGTCTCAAAGGGAAACATTTTTAGAGGTATTGTCTTTTTAAAAAAATAGGCCCAATAAACCGCTTCTCAAACTCGATCAAGCGCAAGTTCGGTCGTATATGGAGTACTGCTCTCATCTTTGGGACGGATCTGCCAGATACCAGCTTGATGCCCTTGAGTCAATTGAGAAACGAGCTAAGAGGAACATCGGTAATTATAGGCTCGTCGAATCGAAGCTTCAGTTTTGAGCATCGACGCCGAGTTGCTGGCCTGTCGATTTTCTATCGGTTGCATTTTGGTGAGCGTGCTTCGGAATTACATGATTTAATTCCGCCAAGCCCTTTCCATCTTCAAACCAAAAGACGAACAGCGATGCGCCACCGTTACATGGTGGACATCCCACCCACACACACAAAACGTTTTGGGAACACATTCATTGTGCGTACAGCTATGGAGTGGAATTCCCTGCCGGAGTGTGTGTTTCTGAATAGCTACAACTTGGGAATCTTAAGTTAAGAGTGAATAGGTTACTTCTAGGCAAGCGTGCTCTATCTTTAACCGCATCATCGCTTACCATCAGGTGAGATACTGGTCAAACGTATGCTTATCAATATACCTATAGTTGGCAGCACAGAAATGTCACTGTTAAGTATGTTTCAAGTATAAAATTCGAAATAGCTACGCTAGATGGCACCGTTTTCTTCGCGCACGTTCCCCTAAACTAAGCGTGCAGGAACCGCAAATAGCGGCACAGAAGAGTCATGTCAAATATTGTGACCCTTAAAACTTCGAATATGCGACACTAGATGGCATAGTCAACGCCGTGCACGGTCCCTATAGTAAAAAAGGACCTTCTAATGACTGTTTTGGCAGGCCACGAAGGAGATGACGGGACTAAATGTATAGCTTTGCGTTACATGTTTAAAACGGTCATTACAAGAAAACAGAGAAAAAAAATAAAAAAAAGCAGGTAAATTATTTAACTACTTAACTACGAGACCTTTGTCAAAATAACAGGTTTTTAGGGTTTCGTACCCAAAGGGTAACCAACGGGACCCTATTACTAAGCCTCCACCGTTTGTCCGCCCCTCTGTCTGTCAACGGGCTGTATCTCAAGAACCGTAGTAGGTAGACAGTTGAAATTTTCAAATTTCAACTGTTTCGTCAAATTTCAGGAGGTTGTCATAAAAGACATAAATAATCAATTGAAAATACGGTAGCGGGCAATAACTAATAAGCGCTACGTTTTTTTTGTTGTTGAAATTTAACAGTATTTCAGAATTAAACCCTTAATTCAATACAAAGAAAACAGAATCACCGACTACGCACACAGCGACAATGCAGCTGTGTGCGTGAGTGTCGGCGTCTTACCTACGAAACGCTAGCGCGCGAGCGCGACCGAGCAATGACCGGTACATAATTTTACCTATTTTTATTTCGAAAATCACCTACATTATTGTCATAAATTTCGCTTGATAATTAGCTCATTTTTGAGCACCATTGGAATACGAAAATCTTACTAAAGACAGTAATACTAGGTCGCCAAAGAAAAGTTCACCTGTTATCAAATGATTAATAAAATGTTAGTTTTGCTTTATCCTTCAACCTAAAGTTTTCGTAGGGATTTTGTTTTATTTGAGGATTAAAATGGTTGATTTGAAATGTTCCTTCCTACTTAACGGTCTTCGGACGGGCAATAATACCTACCTTAGTTGGTGTATCGATCTATTAAGTCTATTACGGTTCTTGAGATACAGCCCTCTGACAGGCAGACGGACGGACGGACAGACGGACAGACGGATGGGAGGATGAACGGACGGACGGACGGCGGAGGCTTAGTAATAGGGTTCCGTTTGTTACCCTTTGGTTACGGAACCCTAAAAATTAAGGTACGGAACCCTTCATGTGCGAGTCGGTCTCGCACTTGGCCGGTGTTTACTTCATGCATATGAAAGCATTTATGTCAATTGGCTTGATCAGCGGTATTAATGGTCTAGTCGTTTCATTAAACGACGCCGTTGGATCAGCGATCTTAGGGACATCACGACATTTAATTGAACAATCAGGCTGACAACGACCGACTTGGTTGTATATCGTTTAATGATTTACCTAACCCAATCATTTGGAAACTTAGGATACAGGGAACATTCATGACAAGGGCTGATTTGTCAATGGTCACATAACTTTAAACAGCGGCACTTGAAAATTTAAGGCGTATCTAGCGATGTATGCGAGGCGCGTCTCGCGTGAATCACCAGTCGCGTTACGTCAGCAGTAGAAAGGGACGATTCTGTAAACATGTCGAAGTGAAGGCTTGAGTGAAGTGATCACCAAGTAAGCTGTCAATACAAGTAACCAAGATTGAATGCCAGCTCACTTCATGATCACTTCCCTTCATTCTACACGTTTACAGAATCGACCGGCAGATGTGTTTTACCGCACAGCCGTTTAGAACTTTGGCTTACGCAGACGCTGTGCACGCCGCCACACTCGTGTTTATTAGTAAGAAGACATTTAATTTATATGAGTTATGCATTAATTGTTAAAAATACTTGATTTTAAATATAGATTATGATTTGTTTACATTATCATCATATCAGCCGAAAGACGTCCACTGTTGGACATAGGCATCTCTCAAGCGTCGCACAACGACAGGTCCTGCGCGTCCCGCAAACATCGGCTACCCGCGACCTTCAGCAGGTTATCGTTGAAGGTCATCATTGTTTACATGCATTATATTAATCACAATAGGACGCAAATTAATAGGTAATGATTCTTTTGTTTCAACAGCCACAAAAGTACTGATTGAAATGCGGATACAGCCGAGACAAATGAAAATACTAAGAGGAATGAGTAGTGTTATGCAAATGGAGGATAGAAAACTATAATAATAGGTAGGTAAGTATATAAAGTAAATGTAGAGCTATTAGAGTAGGAGAAGACCACAGAAAAGATGAGTCTGTGTGTGACATGCCTACAAAGTAGAAGTGTCTTGAGTGTCTGTGAAGTGTCTTGTTTGATAGATATTATTTAGGTAATATTTTTTTAACTGGGCATGTTTTCACAGACTTGTGACCAAATAAATTATGTTTAAATTGTGGAAATAAAGTTTTGCTCAATAAAAGTAAATAGGTTAATTACCTCAGCATTATGTTTAGTAGTTTCGAGTGTGAATAATTACTGTTATTAAAATCATAATGTGTTTTACCTGACCAAAACAATATATCATGCCAAGAGCTCCTCCCATCCTTGACCCTAAAGTGTGTGCAAGCAAAAAATACACTCCACCACTTTCTATTCTGCATCTTTCACAGATCCCCACTGCAGACAACACAGAGATCAGAGCTACAAAAACTGAAAAGGAAATAATTATAGGTCAATTAATTATTTATTAATATTGATGTCAATATCAACATAAAACAATATAAGTCTAGGAATTCACAATGAATTAATTCCACAGTGCACAGTAACAGGTAATAAATCTTTGGATTATTCCGCAAATAGATAACATATTGCACTGACTCATAATAAAATTAATAGATAGCTTATGACAAATTTAAAGGCATTGTTTAGAAACAATAATGTTTATTTAACTGTATTTTGTCTTAATTAAACTTACCAGTAAAAAGTACTATAAATATTGCATTAACTAATCCAGCTTGTCCAACAATCCATCCAGATCTTAGAAATACAATAACTCCAAAAATATTTATAAGGCATGATGTGAACACTCCGTCCCAAGTACCAAACAGCACGGGTTGGGATATAAAAAAGTTGGATTTCCACCATGGTACGTCACCCTGAAATTATATTTGAAAAACCAATTACCACTGCTTATCTGTCATTGTAAATCTTCAGATATTAGTTGATGATTAGATAAATATGGCATTCCAGATAATTATTATCCTTTATGATTATGTTTACTAGCACTGTATACCCAATCAACTATTTTTAACAATTTAGTTACTCAGAGGATCGAATGTGAATGAGGAAACAGAGTAAAAAATAATAAATTGTTAATAGCTACTTGATAAAATTGGAGAAGTTCCCATTTGGTTGTTATAGGGAAAATATAAAATAAAACTGTAACATGGTACGTCTACAGTAGTTCATGTCCATACTCAATCATATGTTAAAGAACAATGAAAGCAATGCTTCTGTCTGTTAGAAAATCGAATCTAGGACGCCTTGACTATTAGAAAATGAAGAGCATCAAAGAGCAGCCGCAATAGGAAGATAAATAACATTACTGAAAGTGTGCCAGTGTACCTATTTGAAATGGTTATAAAGTTCACAGCGAAAATGATACCTGTATATCTGCAAATATTTCGTTAGCCCCTGAAGCTTGATGTCCTCCTGATCCATATTGTGATTCATTGCCTAGATCCACAAAGCCACCTGACTGTCTTCGCATTCGAGCCCTGTCGAACCCTGGCTCTTCGCTCCGAAAACTGTCTATATCTAAATCATTTCTCCTTTGGCGATTACTTTGATCCATTTTGATTGATTTGTAATAATTACGTATAAATATTAATAGAAAACATCGGAACACATCGCAGACTGTTTACTTATCTCGCGAAGTAACTCACAGACTACAATATTCTATGTTACTGAACTGAAGCGCGTTCTCAAGTGTTTATGAAACGTCATTGATTGAACAATCTGAAGAGTTTTATCTCATTTGCCATTCTTTGTTTCATATAGCAATTAGTATCGAGTGAGAAGTGAAAGAACATTACAGCATGCTAGAGATGTAACATTTGTTGCAGTGCCGTGGTGGCACTTTTCTATTGTTGACGTTTAATATTTTATTTACATTACAACAATTGACAGCTGTCAGTGTCAATGTTTTTTTTTCATGTTTTTTTACATAGATATTTTTTTATTAGTCCAACGTTTCGTTTTTGGTCTTCCATACTTTCATAAAATTAACTTTTACACGTTTGCCGTGGCTTGGCAAGCGTCCACAAACACAAGCGTAAGAACGGGGTGTTTGGCTTGGCGTGCGTGAGCAAAGTCATAGTCTAAAACGTTTATTTCAATAGGGAAGATGCCGATTTAATATTTATCAACATTTTGTGACTAAAATGTAAAAAAGCATAAGAGAAGGGTCAGTGCAACGTTTTCATTCCAGTTACTATTGATTTTTAACAATAATTATAAATTTAAAGTATCCTGAAACGGAACGTGTTTTAATACACCAATCAGCACGTTGACGTCACTCGTGTTGGTTAATAGTCTAAGATCCCAGGGCTCCCAGACGTTACTTATTTCGCAGTATCAAAATATTTGAATAGAGTAGTGCCAGTTTAATTTCGAACGTACGCATAATAAGTATCTGCTAGATCCAGCCAATGGGTAATTATTTTTTAGTGATGTATGTAGGTAGGTATGACATTTCAAAAATCTATAGGAGGTAGTTTTGCGAAGCGTCGGGTCCAGTGCGCCTTCCTTCAGGAGACGCGCTGGAAGGGAAATAAGTCACGTGACATCGGGCAGGGGTACCGGCTAGTGTACACCGGATCACCAACGGGCAGGGGCGGAGTGGCCGTGGTGCTGTCTAAGGACCTTCAGGATGGACTCCTTGAAGTAGACCGATGCAGTGACCGGTTGATGCGAGTTAGGGTGCTGATCGAAGGGTCGGTAACGAACCTAATCAGCGCCTATGCTCCTCAAACTGGTTGCTGTGAGTCTGAAAAGGAGGCCTTCTGGGATGAGTTCGAGGACGTACTACGCGCTATTCCGAATTCCGAAGGTGTTTTGGTTGGGGGGGATCTCAACGGTCACGTAGGTCAGTTTGCTGGAGAGTACGGACGTGTTCACGGTGGTTTTGGATATGGCCAGCTAAATGCAGAGGGAGTCAGTATACTCAGCACCTGCGCTTTGTCTGACCTAGCCATCGCGAACACGTTCTTTCAGAAGAAGCCCCAGCATCTTATTACGTACCGTAGTGGTGCCTACTCAACCCAAATAGATTACCTGCTGGTGCGACGGTGCCACATTGGCAAGGTTACCAACTGCAAAGTCATCCCAGGTGAAAGCCTAACGGCTCAACACCGCCTCCTTGTCCTGGACTTTGCGGTTGTACCGAAAAAGAAAGTGACCGAAAAACGCAAACCCCGCACTAAGTGGTGGTTGCTTGATGGTCCTAGGCAGTCGGACTTCATCGCGGAGGTCGAGCATCTCGAGATCAGTGCTCCGCATGAGTCCGCTCAAGAGATCAGGAGTAGGATCCATTCAGCAATCACCGATGTGGGTAAGCGCGTCCTTGGCACTTCTCGTGGTGGCCGCACCATTGAAAAGGAGACGTGGTGGTGGGATGACGGGGTGCAGGAGGCGACTCGGAAGAAGAAGGTTTTATTTAAACAGTGGCAAGGGTCCAACTCTCCGGATGACAGGGAGGCATATGGAGCGGCTAAGCGCGCTTGCAAAAAAGCTGTAGCCAGAGCCCGCAGCAAAAGTCTGGCGCCCTTGTACGACAAGCTGGAAACTGCGGAGGGGCAAAAGCTTATTTTTAAGCTGGCGCGTGCCCGGGAGAAAGCTACACGGGACATTAGCAAATGTCTCTGTGTAAGGGACGCCCAGGGTAAGCTGCTCTACGATGCCCCCTCTGTTAAGGAGAGATGGTGTACATACTTCGCGGAGCTGTCTAACAAACAGCATCCCCATAACCTTCCTCCCGAACCGCCTCCTAACCTTGGACTTATTTCCCGTATTTCCCCCGACGAAACCCGCATTGCTCTTCGCCACATGAAGAACCGGAAAGCGGTCGGGCCTGACAATGTGCCAATTGAAGTGTGGAAGGCGATGGGCCCACATGGCGTGGACCTTCTGACGGATCTTTTTAACCGCACTGATCACCAAGGAAATGCCGAACCAGTGGCGATTTAGCCTGATTATTCCTGTATACAAAGGCAAAGGTAGCGTAAAGGATTGTAGTGGCTACCGCGGTATCAAGATCATGTGCCACACCATGAAGCTCTTCGAGCGCATCATTGACACACGGCTCCGTAGCGAGTGTACTGTCTCTGAGTGTCAATATGGCTTCCGGGCGGGTAACAGCACCATGGACGCAGTATTCGCCTTACGGAATCTGGCTGAGGCTTACAGAGAGAGAAGGAGAGCTTTGCATATGGCCTTTTTAGACCTGCAGAAGGCCCTCGACTGTATACCTCGGCAGTCCATCTGGTGGGCACTGCGCTTCAAGGGCGTTCCCGAGGCCTATATTGACATTATCAGAGACATGTACCGCGATTCCGTGTCCTCTGTCCAGACCGCTGTTGGCGAATCGAATGGCTTCCCAATATCTGTTGGCGTTCACCAAGGCTCGGCTCTTAGCCCGTTCTTGTTTAACGTAGTGCTCGATGTAGTTACGGCAAACATCCAAGATAAGCCCCCATGGCTAATGATGTATGCCGATGACATCGCCCTCGTTAATCAGAACAAAGCCCATCTTGAGCGCAAAGTCAACATTTGGAAGGACACGCTTGAAAACGGTGGTCTGAGACTAAATGTGGCGAAGACTGAGTACATGTCCTGTGGCGGCACGAATTCAAATAGGTTCATCCGAATAGGTTCGGACCTGATCAGAAAGTCCGATACGTTCAGGTACCTTGGATCCGTGCTGCACGAGTCTGGCAACGTGGACGACGATGTCCACGCACGTATAGGCGCGGCTTGGGCGAAGTGGCGCGAGGTAACGGGCGTTGTATGCGACCGCAAAATGCCTCCGAAGCTCAAGGGGCAGATATATAAATGCATCATACGGCCTGTCCTACTGTACGGCGGTGAATGTTGGCCAGCACTAAGCAGACACACCCAGGAGCTTCGCGTCACGGAGATGAAGATGCTGAGTTGGATGAGTGGCGTAACGCGATCCGATCGCATACGCAACTCTTTCATCAGAGGTAGTCTTGGTGTCCGTGACGTGGGGAAAAACTGCAAGAGTGTCGTCTGCGATGGTATGGCCACATCATGCGCCGCCCTATGGAGTACGTTGGTCGGGGATGCATGAATATGGCTGTTCTTGGGGCTAGGTCCCGTGGTCGCCCTCGCAAGCGCTGGATGGACGTCGTTAAGTCCGACATGAGAGCCAATGGCCTAACTGAGAAGGATGTTCAAGATCGGGCAAAGTGGAGGAAGCTAAGTAGGAAGGCGGACCCTGGCAATAGCCGGGATTAACGCCAGGTAGAAGAAGATAGGAGGTAGTTTTGCAGTTTTCTTTTTGTACTTAGTAAATAATTATACTATGTCCAAAAGATACTTGTGAATCTTTTGGACATAGTATATTACAATTCTCAATGGAGATAGCGATCAGATCTTACACTATTACAATGACTAATTTGTCTTTAAATTTTTACTAAATTACAAATTATTTAAGAATATGTATTTTGTAAAACTCGTGAAAATGATCTAGTCGTTTTATAGCTAGCATCTGATGATGGTACTTACAAACTGGCGGTCGCTTCAACTCAAACTAGACCAAACGTGCGGTTTCTACGTCTGTTAGCTGTCTTATCTTCCTAACAGCATAAGCGGCTGAGCTTAGTCGCCCCGCTAGAGATGTTATATGAGGTCCCCATTGTAGTTTCTCGTCTTAAGTGATTCCCAGGAAAACCGTGTTATTAATAAACTCCAGTTTTTCTTCATTCATTTGGTAAAGTAAATCTAATATATAAGGTTTTTTTTTCATTTATTACCAAGTTGTTTGCCGTAAACCAATTTTGGACCTGAAGAATAGAGTTATTGACGACGTCAAGATTTTGTGACCGTCGCTCTATTTTAAATATCAATGATGTGTCATCCGCGAATAACACCATCTTTGGGTGATTTTGAAATAATTGGGGCAAATCATTTATGTAAACTAGAAAAAGGAATGGATCCAATATTGAGCGTTGCGGAACGCCCATTGTCATTTCAGACCCTAGTGAGCTTACACTGTTTACCTGAACTTTAACCTATCTGTCCGTCAAGTATGACCTAAGTAACTCAAGGGCTGTATTACTAATCCCATAGTGCTCAAGTTTCAACACAAGTGTTTCATGATTAACGCAATCGCACGCCTTCGAGAGGTCACAGAATATTCAAATGGCGTCTTGCGATTCTTTCCAGGTGATAATGATGTTCTTTATAAGGCTAACACCGGCGTCAGTTGTACAACGCCCTTTGGTGAAACCGAAAAAGTGTAGTAACATTTGATTAAGCATTAACTTTTCAAACACCTTACTGAGGACTGGCAGAATTGACACAGGCCTATAATTGTTGGGTTTTTGACTATCACCCGATTTGAACAAAGGAACTACTTTACTGTGCTTCATAAGATCCAAAAATACTCCTTGGTCTACACTAGTGTTAAATATGACAGCTAAGTAGGGGGCAATAGTTTCAATAATAGATCTACAGACTTTGATAGACATTCCCCAAAGATCTTCTTTTGATTTAATTTTTTAAATGCTTTTATAATAGCTTGGGGGTTTATATGTTGAAAATTAAATTCAGATGGACATACCTTCCCATTCTTTCTAAGTAAGGCAGCAGAGAGCGCGGGTGACGAGTTGAGAGTTTCTGTAGTTTTAAGAGGAATATTAGCAAAGAAATTTTCAAATTCCTAAGCTACCTCTGCATCTGAGTTTATTGGGCCATGAGTACAGTATTTAGATTTAATTTAGTTTCACGTTGTTTCTTCGTACCTGTTTCATTATTTATTATTTTCCAGGTAGTTTTTATTTTGTCGTCAGCTTATTTTACTACCAATATGGAGAGCTTTTGTTATTTACACACAATTTTATATGTTTTTGAATACTTCGCAACATACTTTTGACAGCTTGCATTATTCATATATTGCTTTTGGCCATACAATTCATATAGTTTTTCGCTTATGAGAATTCCTGGAGTTGCCCAGTCGCTAAATAAGAACTTAGTGTAAATACTTTTAGACTTTAGAGGAAAAGCGTCATTAAATTGCGTGTTTAATAATGAAAAAAATTCGGCGTCGAACGCATTTGGATCATCCATGTTATTAAAGTTATGATCACCTAATTTGCTAGCTTAATTGTTATTTAATTTCTCTAAATTTTTATCTGTAATTGGTCTAAATTATATTCAAAGTTTTTGTAGGTATGTATGTGCAAAACGTTATTGTTTGCCCGCTGTGATCTGATGGCAACTTATTTACAATTTCTTTATATAATATTAATCACAGTTACAAATATATATATTTATCGATTTACTAGTAGTACTGACTTTTTTCAACACATCTTCTATTACAGAATCAAACATAGATATACTACTCTGTCAAGAAAGTACCGGGAAAAGATCAATATTACACAAAATGTCTGTTATTCATCCAAATTTATTTTATCACTTTCAAAGTATGCTCCTTTAGAAACGATACACGTGCGCCAACGAATAATCCATTCATCAAAACATTTTTTAAACGCTGTTTCCGGAATTGAGTTCAGTTCTCGCCGCGAATTCTCCTTTATGTCTTCTATTGATTGAAAACGGGTGCCACGAAGTGGTAATTTGAGTTTAGGAAAAAGAAAAAAGTCAGCAGGAGCCATATCTGGTGAATATGGTGGTTGCTGGATGCTATTTGTTGAGTGTTTGGTTAAAAATTCGTTCACAATGATAGCCTTGTGCGAAGGCGCATTGTCGTGGTGCAAAATCCAAGAATTTTCTTTCCACAAATCTGGCCTTTTTCGTCGAATTTGCTCTCTTAAACGCCGCATAACGCTCAAATAATATTCTTTATTTACCGTTAGACCTTCCGGTAAGAATTCAGAGTGCACAACACCGCGATAGTCAAAGAAAACAGTCAACATGACTTTGACTTTTGATCGACTTTGGCGTGGTTTTTTCGGTTTCGGTTCAGTTGGAAGGCGCCACTCCGAAGCTTGTTGACTAGTTTGCATGTCAAACTCGTAAACCCACGTCTCGTCACCAGTAACAATGCGTTTCATGAATGTTGGGTCCGAACTGACTCGTTCTAGCATGTCCTCAGCGACTTTCATGCGATTGAGTTTTTGGAGAAAATTCAGATCTTTTGGGACTAGCCGAGCAGCAACATGTTTCATACCCAAATGATTAGTTAAAATGGTACGGATCGACTCTTGAGATACAGAAAGTTCGGCTATCTCTCTCAGAGTTAAATGGGGATTTTCAGTCACTATTTCCTTCACTTTTGCGATGTTTTTTTTTTTTTTTTACTAATGATAGGCACGCGTTTGACCGCTATCTCACCTGATGGTAAGCGAGGAGGTGGTCGAAGATGGAGCACGCTTGCCTAGAAATAACCTATTCACTCTTTTAAAATTAAAATATGGAACTAAATTATGCAATTTCGTCGCACATTCCCCAAAATGCAACCGGTAAAAACCGACAGGCTAGCAACTCGTCGTCGATGTTCAAGACTTTGGAGCTTCGACGCGACGAGCCTCTCATTGCCGATGATCCTCTTGGCTCGTTTCTCAATTGACTCAAGGGCATCAAGCTGGTATCTGGCAGATCCATCCCAAAGATGAGAGCAGTATTCCATACATGATCGAACTTGCGCTTGATAGAGTTTGAGCAGCTGTTCCGGCGCGAAGTACCGTCTCACCTTAGCCAGAATCCCCAACTTCTTTGCAGCCACTTGAGCTTTTGCCTCTATGTAGGGGCCAAAATTAAGAGTAGATGTTAATGTAACCCCAAGAAGTTCAAGATGGTCGGTTATCGGCACGGTTTCACCGCGGAAAGATGGAGCTGGGCGGAATTGGCTCCTTTTGGCGGAAAATAGACACGCTTGGGTCTTAGCAGCATTAAACTTGACCAGATTGGCATCGCCCCAATCAGAGACCGCTTGTAGGGACACGTTCAAGCGCTCAACCATTGCCTCCCGGCGAGACCGGATCTGCGACCCACCAGCTCGTGCGTCGGACACGTATCTTTCAGCAACAGTGCTGTCGTCTGCATACCCAAAGGTACCGGGTTTAAGCAGATCATTAATTTGCAGCAAGAACAGTGTTGCCGAAAGCACCGACCCCTGAGGAACCCCGGCATTAATATCCAGCAGTCCAGACGAGCAGCCATCTATGACCACTCGGATAGACCGATCCCTCAGGAAATCTGCGATCCAATCACACAAACCGGCGGGCAGACCGAAGGAAGGAAGCTTACTAATAAGGCCATCGTGCCAGACCCTGTCGAAGGCCTTCGAGATGTCAAGGGAGACCGCCAGTGCCTCCCCGTGCTTCTCTATGGCCTCACTCCAGATGTGAATGGCATACGCTAGAATATCCCCAGTTGAACGATTTCGGCGAAACCCGTATTGCCGGTCACTAAGGATATCATTCGCTTCTAGGTACGCCAGGAGCTTATGATTCAGCACGCGTTCCATAGTCTTACAGAGTATGGACGTTACCGAGATGGGTCTATAATTCGACGGGTCAGCTCGACTACCCTTCTTGGGCACGGGCTGCACGTTAGCTTGCTTCCAAGCCTTCGGCACTTTTCCAGTCTCAAACGAAAGGCGAAATAGGCGTGTCAAGATTGGAGACAACTCAGGCGCACAAGTCTTCAGAACAATTGCTGGTATCCCGTCGGGACCACTAGCCTTGTTCACGTCTAGGTTACGCAGTACCCTGCGGACGTCCTTCTGATGAATGCGAATGTTCGACATACTCGACTCGCATTCACCAGGAGAGGCGGAGGGCGTCGCGCCACCAGGATCCAGACGTGAAGATTCCGCAAACAAAGAAGCAAACAAGTTCGCTTTCTCCTCAGCGGAGTGGGCCAGCGTCCCGTTGGGTCTCAGCAGTGGTGGTAGTGAGGGGCGGCAGAAGTTCGATTCGACCGACTTAGCCAGGGACCAAAAAGCCTTACTACCTGCTGGGTATGAAGCAAGTTTGTTCCCTATTCGGCTAATGTGGTCAAACCGAGCCCTCCGCAACACCTTCTTGCAGGACTTAGCAGCCCTGTTGAAGGCTCTCTTCTTCTGACTCACGTCATTTGCTTTGCGCGTACGAGCGTCGACCCATGCTAGGTACGCCGCGTGCTTAAGCGCATCGGCGCGATTGCACTCGGCACCAAACCAAGGACGAGCTTCGCCAGATATTGCTATGTTAGAGAACGGAATGTAGTACTCCATTCCCCTCCGCAACACATCCGTCACGGCGTCCGCGCACGACGTAGCGTCAGTGGAAGAAAAGCAAGTAGGCTGCCAAGGGTAACATGCGAAGAAAGATCGCATGCCATCCCAATCTGCTGACTTGTATCGCCATACCCGCCGGGTGCCTCATGGGCTAAGATCGGGCGGAGAGTAGACAGACACAGACTACACCAGACAGTGGTCGGAACTACCCAGTGGTGATGAAATCGACACCGAATAGCGGTCTGGATCTGTTGTCAGCAGAAGGTCCAAGCAATTGGCAGTGTGCGAATCAACATCCGGCACCCTCGTTGCTCCCTGGACCAGCTGGGTAAGATTTAACGCAAGCGCTAGCTTTCGCGTCTCTCGTCCAGCATGGTCTGTGCACTGGTATGGGAAGAGCCACTCCTGATGGTGGGCATTGAAGTCCCCCAGTAACACCAATTGGGCAGAAGGGTACCGCTGCTGAGCCGCATCCGCCGCCTCACTCAGGTGCTGTGTAAGCCCAGTTGTCTCCAAATCACCGCTGTGCGAACGGTAGACGCATGCGTAGACCTGTGTCCACCATAGCCCACAGCGTTGAGAACCTGGAGTCTTCAAGGTAGCGGAGACGCCGATAGCAGATGTCGTCCCGGGCGTACATGCATACGCCCGCGCGGGGTCTAAAGTGGTGCTCCAGGGTAAGACAGGTATGACACGTCCGACGGACATCCGATCTGCGTCTCCGACAGGAACAAGAGCGCTGGTATCTCGGTCTCAAGATGGTGATGGACTGCGGCGAGATTTGAGTGCAGACCTCGTATATTAGAGAGGTGCACTTTATGCGAAAGGACGTGCTGCCGCTGTACAGCTTTTCTCTTTTTATTCCTGTTCATTTATAAACTTGAGTGATGGAGGTTGAGGAGAAGGAAGTGAAATGAGGTTCCAAGCTGCTAACCTTCAGGAACTCCCTGACAGGACGACATCTTTGGGGGACTAGTCTGGAGACTGCGGGGACGCCCGAGCCCCCCCGGGAATGTCCATCAGCCTTTCATGTGTGGCTAGCACACTACTTGGGCCCCCAACTATCTGCGGTCGGCCAGCGGCGCACCGTGCCTCGGATCCCGCTACCCTCCAAGACTAGTCTCCCGATACGCCCATGCCAGGGCTAGCCTGGCTGGTCTGCCTGCATTGGAACAACTATTTCGACCCAACTCCTTTGAATTGGCTACACTGAGCATCGTACCGGAACACAGCTAAGCCGCTTGGCGGTACGTCTTTGCCCAGTGGGTGGTCACAAGCCATCGGCCGAAGCCTACCACCAGTTAGTGTCACCTGATTAGCACCACCCGGGGACCACGTGTAGGGTCTTACATTGGGTATTCTCCTACGGACGCGGGTGACTCGGCCCCCAAAAACTGTTAACTTCAGTTGCAGACGTTGGCGGCCTACCAGAGCGAGGCAAATCTTCCATCACATCTCGACCGCTTTTGGACGCTTTGAACCACTCATAAGCACGAGTTTTTGATAAAGTCGATTCACCGTAAGCCTTCTGTAACATTTTCAGTGACTCCGAACACGAAATTCCATTGGCGATGCAAAATTTAAGACAAACTCTTTGTTCGATATTTTTGTCCATTATGAAATTGGCAATACACACTATATATGATATTACTAAAACCAGCACTGTATTTAATATAAATAACAGATGCAACTCAAACTCCGCGCCAAAATGGAAAACAGTTGTGGCAATCTAACAACTACAAAAAAACAAAAATTTGATTTTGGTACCATAAACAAATCATCCATTCCCGATACTTTTTTGACTGAATGTATTCTGGTAACTTGGAGGTCTGTAAACGAGCTTGTCACTGATCCGGACTCGTGTCGGTTTTTGAACACAGATCAAAGGAAATTTGCAGCAAGCGTTTACAAGTTTCCGACGCATTTACACGTTGGCGTGTTTAGTTTCGGTAACAAGCTCGCACCGAACGGACGTTTTTAGTTTTACTCTATGATCATCTTATACCTAAACGAGCAATTATTGTATATTTGGAATCTCGGAAACGGCTCCATCGATTTTCATGTAATATATGTAGTATGCAAGGAGTTTTGGGAGCTATACATCAATCTAGCTAGCTGGGTTTAATTTTTAGGGTTCTGAACAAAAATTGATCTGTCTGTCCGACTGTCACAGCCAGTTTTCTCCGGATCCACTGGACTGATTCAGTTGAAATTCGGTACACATATGGACTTCTGAGACGCAAACACGGACGCGTTACGATAATTATATATTTTTTTTAGTATGGGTGTCACTTTTAGGGGCCAAACCAGAATATTGAAAAAAAATTGTTTTGTAACAATACCGTGTGACATATACACAAATAAAAGGGCTTTCTGTGAGGGTTTTATTTTTTTTTCATAATTTGAAAATAAACGGTTTTGAACTTATTCAAGAAATTAGACGAAAAATTACCATTCCCGCGAACCCGGTTTTCCCGTTTTCCCCCGAAAGTACTGAGTTTAAAATTTTTAAAATAAAAACGGAGACAAAGATATTCTTACCTGTATATTACAGGAAAACCTATAAGAAGTCTAAAGTTAAAATAACATGTTAAAAAAATGAAATTCGTTCGGAACCCTTTGCACGAGAGTCTGACTCGCGCTTGGCCAATTTTTAGAAAATGTCGTAAAAAAAACATCATCCAGGTACTGAGTAGTAATTGCTCTAACGACGAGATTATGACCTTACTGGAGGCCTCACAACTGTAAAGTCTACGTCCGTCATGCGTCAGCGTGTAAATGGCATCCAAGCGTTTGTACAGGCTTGGAGCTGGTGGACGCTTGCCATGCCACGGCAAGCGTGTAAACGTAGCATTAGAGATATATACAACTGTCAAAATACTTTTAAAGTACTTTCTGAATAACCTATTTAGAGTGTGAGTCTTTATGATGTATACACATATAAAAAGCTTTTTAACAAGAAAATTAAAACTCCGAAAAAACTGAAAGGCAAAAAAATAATAAACCTTTTTACAAAAAAAAAAAATTAAGTAGTTAACTTAAAATTACTTTTTTAAAAGTTTTGTAATATTTTTTGTGGCTATAATTAATCTAATAATTACATGTTTAATTTTTGATTACTTTTAAAATAGCTGCTTTCCTTACTTTAGCTATTAACAGCTGATATAATGAAAAAGTCTTCGAAACAAACGAAGATTTTTTCTTATACAACAAATATCTACTTAATAGTTAAAGTAGGATTATACACTTCTGGACACATCTATTGGCCCACCTTAGAGTTTAGGTTTCGATGGCCCCTACCGAAATATAATTGCTAGATTGAACAAAAACTGTTGATGCAGTTTTAAACCTGATACATTTTACCATCTTTTTCGATCGTATTGTTTTAAATTTCAATTCAGAATACCATACGACATGGAGCTACGCCTAACAAGTCGGAAATGCGCCTTGTTAAAGGCAATTGATTTTTGAATACAAAACATGTTTTATCAAATAAAGGTTTAATTTATTAACGCGTGTTGCCTCCATGGGCATCTACCACAGCTCTCATACGATTAGGCATAGAGTTTATCAACCGCTCTATGAAATTTTGAGGGATCATCTCCCATTCCTCTTCTATGGCAGTTTTCAACTCCTTCATCGTCTGGGCAACTGGCTGACGAGCCCTAACACGTCTTTTTAGCTCGTCCCACATGTGCTCAATGGGGTTCATGTCTGGACTTCTGGCTGGCCAGTCCATAACTGTGATGTTCACATCCCGAAGATTTTTTTTAGATTCCCTGACGATGCCGGCTGCATGGGCTCTTGCATTATCATGCATAAAAAAGAAATTTAGGCCCACATAGTCCGCGTATAGTATCACGTGAGGTTCTAAGCACTCACGAATGTACCTTTCAGCATTTAATGTTGGCAGCCGTGGTCCTGTAACAACCTCAAGTTGAGTTTTGCCGCTCGCGGATATACCGCCCCAGACAGTCCATGAGCCACCGCCATAAGCAACCCTCTCTTCAAAGCAGCATTGTGCGAAACGCTCTCCCTTACGTCGGTAGACCTTCTTCCTTCCATCATTGCCATGTAACACAATTCATCAGAAAAGAGTACACGGCTCCAATCTTGCTGTGTCCAATTTAAATGACTGCGTGCGAAATGAAGGCGCGCTGTTCGGTGGGCTCGCGTTAGTTTGGGCCCATTAGCTGGCTTGTGTGGTACCATATCGCGTTCTTTTAACCTTCTCCGAACAGTTCGAGCGCTCACAGATACTCCGTGGAATTCGCGAAGTTGGTTTTGTATCTCAATGGAGATAAGGTGACGATTTCTCAAGCTGGTCGTCAGGATGAATCGATCCTGCCTTTCAGTTGTGACCCGAGATCGTGGCCTTCCTTGGCGACGAACAAAGCCGCCAATCTCTAGGTACCTCCGATAAACATTTCGGACCGCAGATCGAATTAAATTCTGTTGAGCACTCACGTTTCTTTAGCTGTGTCCGGCCTGAATAAGTGCCACAGCTTGGGCGGCGACTTCAGGTGAAGTATCCATAGATTATTGATAGAACCTCACCTTAATGTCAATCACTTTTTCAAGAATTAAATCCAAGTAAACCAATAAAACCAAGTTTTCTTAGTATTCGATTGTTTGATATCAACAAACAGGCTCCAAATTGTCTTTTGTTTCTTTAAATTCTGTGTTCGAAATTCAAAAAAAGACTATTGTATGAAATTGTGAATGTGCCAGGTTCAAAACTGCATAAAAACTTTTTGCTCGACCTAATATAAAATTTTAGCTAGGACCAAACGAAACTGAAAATACAAGGTGGGCCAATAGATGTGTCCAGAAGTGTACATTAAACAGGAATTTGATAGTAAGAAAAATACTGTTTAACCAAACTAAAACAACAATCTGTACTTAATCGCTACATAGTACAATACACAGTCGCTTCCGTTGTCTGTCTGCCCCTATGTATGCTTAGATCTTTAAAACTACGCGACGGATTTTGATGCGGTTTTTTTTAAGGGCGCTCTCTCGAAAATGCTTAAAAATATCGTAAGTATATGAAACATGTTTTTCGTCGGTATTTACTAAGAAATTACATTAGCAAAAAATTGGTTGTAGGTAATCTACATGATATTGCACGTAACTTGGTTTAGCCAGAATGTATGTATCGGTATCACATTCGCATAATAGGAAAAAAAATCACCAAATCACCTCCAAATCATTGTGACGAAACCAATGCTAGCATTAGTGTTTCGCAGAAGAAAAATTACTCCCCGCTCCGGACCATAGATTGAACCAGGGCTGGTCGCGAGAGGTCGCCGTCGCCGATCGCCTCGACGAGGACCCGGCGGTGCTTCGCCCAAGCAGGGCAGACTTCCACCGTATCCTCCGGGCGACCCTCACAGTGTTGACAACCGGGCGTGTTCTCAAACGAAAATGACTTGGTTTTGTTACTTTTTTAAAATATGTAAGTATTTGTTTTATTATAAAAAGTTAAAAACACGGCTAGTGGAGTGGCGCGAAGAGGTGTAGTTAGCTCCGTTTGTATGCACAAGGTCATTGGCATATTTCAAGCCTTAATAGTTAGATTGGTTCTCGAGGAAGGTTTTTGTATGTAATTTGCACCCGTGCGAAGTCGAAGCGGGTCGCTAGTTTTATAAAGCTGAAGAGTTTGTTTGTTTGCTTGGATGCGCTAATCTTGAGATTAGCGTGTTCAAGTTTATTAGTAGTTCCTGAGAACTACTGGTCAAATTTGAAAAATTATTTCAGTGTAAGATTTATCGAGGAAGGCTATAGGAAAAGAAAGAAAGAAAAGAATATAATGCATCATCACGCTAAGACCAATAGATGCAGAGCAGACGAAGTTGCGTCCACTGGCTCGAACACATGCGGAGTACCTCCTGGGCATGCTGAGGATCAAGTTATCCAGCATTTCTTGGGGTAACCTGTCCCATTCTTGAATAGCGGCTTTCTGAGCGCTTGCACTGTCTAGGGACGTGGCTGACGGTTTCAATTAGCTTGCTTAAGAGCATCCCACGCGTGCTCTTTTGGGTTTAAGTCAGGTGTCTAACCTTGTGTGTAGTCTTGGAGAGCAGCATTGACATTATCATCGACCAGTACAAATTGATGCTCCCATGGTTTACTCGGAATGGTCTGAAAATTCCATCAATAGCAACTGCTTTATTCATGTCTGCTGTCATAAAGCCTCGATACCAGATCAAAGGCGTTCTAGCTCCAATCATAATACCACCCCAAAAGAACACCGATTTCCCGCCTTGCTAAACTGTTCCGGGGGCAGTTCTTTGCCTTTCGCGGTCTCCTGGTCTTCTCCAGACACGGACACGTTGGTTATCTGGATTCGTGATTCCTCAACGAAGAGACAGTTTTGCCAAATGTTTTCTTCTTCATCTTCTTCATTTTGCTGAAGCCTATATAGCTCACTGCAATCTATAAACTGCCGGGAATTCAGAGGCGCTCGCCAAGACCTCCATGCTTTGCTCCTTCCTCCACCTCGTAATCCAGCCAGGTGCAAGCAATTCCGAATGGTCTGAGTACTAACTTCTACCCAGAAGCGGTCCGAACTTTTGCTTTTATTTTAGTAGCACTGATAATTGGGTCACGGGCTGCCAGCAATCTAATATAGCGCTTTTGGGTGGCAATCTAAATAACTGGGCTACCAATGCGGGGTCAGTCAGCTAAATTACCCTCCCCGTGGTACCTTTGCAAAGTGGTCACGACACAGGATTGGGATATAGCAACTCTGCGTGCTATTTCTCTCGTGGTGTACTTCCTTCTTCCCTCAAAGTTACCTACTATTCTTGCTTTGCTCGTAATAAAACTTCTGTTATTCCTCTTGGCTTTTTTTCAATTACAACTTTGCGCGATAAAGTATTTTAAACCTGTTAAAATAGACAAAATCTCAACGGATTGCTTCGGCTCGTACGCCTATAAAAGGAACGGGTCTCCAGGGACCCGAGAAAATAAAAAAAAAACATAAAAATAATAATAAAATCTTTATTGAACTAAAGCCTAAATAACTATTACAATGGTATAGTAGTAGTACATACATTGAAACCCTTATCTCTTAACTGGGTTAATACCCTTAGCAGATCAGTGTCCCTCCGCAACAATGTTATAAGCCAGATTTTCACGCGAAGTGTCAACTAAGCGTTTAGAAAGATCTTTAAATAAAGCATGAGCACTCGGACCCCACGGTCCAAGAGTTTCAACCCCAAACGGCTCAAAAATATATTTGCCAACAAGGTTGTTATATTTTCTCCGCTTGAGGTTCGCAGCAGCCGCAGCAGCAGTACCAGCACAGCACGACGAGCTAGGAAGATGGGATGGCGCAAGAGTATCGACACAAGTGGCGTCCCACACTAAAGGCCTACCCATCTTCCATGGAAACAAAGACATACCGTCCGGTCGCTTGCCATCGTTGCGTGCCAGGCTGTTGAGTTCTAGTACGGCTGGAACGCCGACGGCGACAAGAGCCGTGGTGTCCGATGTTGTTGACAGCTTCGGCACAGTGACAGCGATGAGGAGAACAACACGAGACGCCTAAGCGAAGGGAAGCAGCGAGGTGGAAGGTAGTATTGTCGAACAAGGTGCCTATGTTCGACGACGGTAGTGTGTGAAGACAGAGGCTCGATTCCCACTCACCCACAGCCAGCAGCCGCTCACGCTCCGCAGTAGAAGCAGAAGTGGCTATTAGGTTCCTCTGAACTTCTCTGCGGAATGGCTCATCCCACTGTCTCTGGTATGATGGGTTGTCAGGTAGGTTTAAATTCGGGCAAGCGAGTTTTCAGGCACCGGTGAAGCACGGCACATCAAAATCAATCAGTGTGGAAGCTAGGATATTCCAGATTAATTTATCAGTGCCATGAACCGAGGATATGAATGCCAGTAAACTAATACTGGTAACTTTGTGGACGCCGAGGCCTCCCATACGAATGGGAAGAGTAGCTTAAGCCAAGGCTTGGTCGTCCATGGCTACATTTACAATTGAAGTATGCTATGTATGCTTGATAATTTGGTCCGTTTTTCCAAAAAGTGAGGGTGCTTCCACAAATGGGAAGCACAAAGAAAATATGTCAATTTAGGACCGAAACAGCAGTAACGAATTATAGTGATGGCCGAATGCATGTTAATTAACCGATTTCTTTATAAAGGAGGAGGTTCTATGTTCGGCTGTATATTTTTTGTGTATGTTCACCGATTTCTCCGCCAATTGTGGACTGATTTAAAAATTGTTTTTTTTTTTTATTCGAATGCCTATATTCTTGAGGTAGTCCCATTGTAACCAAGTCAGGATCTGATGATGGGATTCCATGAAAATCGAGGGATATCTTAAAATTTTATTTTTATGAAATTTCTAACGCAATTCAGATATGTGCCTGATAATCATCATCTCTAAATAAGAATTTTTACTTAAACTTTATATTTGCACTAAGTGCAACCCCATTTCTTGTCCAGGCTATCCCTATCCATTCCAGGTTGCCTGGAAGAGATCGCGGAATGCGAGAAGGCCGCCAATTGTATTTGTTTTAGTTTAAAGTTTCCTTCATGTGTTTTGATTTGGTGTACAATAAAGTATATATAAAGTATAAATAAATAAATAAATAAATCTCGTGTTGCTGAGCTGATGATGGAAGGTATAAGTCAGGATCTGATGATGGGATCCCATGAAAAATGATCGTTCAGCGATATTTTCGCCAACTTTTAACCGATTTGGATGATTCTTTTTTGTTTGTAAGCTTTTTGAGCGGATACTTGCTGCCCGCCTCGTCAGTCACTTGTACAGAGAGGGGCCGGATCTAGACGGCAGTCAGTTCGGTTATCGGTACGGGCGCTCCACTATCGCTGCCATAATGCGGGTGAGAGTCCTGGCGGAGGAAGCGGTATCCCGGGGCGGGGTAATGCTGGCGATGTCTTTGGACATCTCCAACGCATTGAACACCCTTCCCTGGAGCTGTATTCGGGAGGCACTGAGGTACCACAGGGTGCTCCGTTACCTCCGCCGCATCATCTGCCTAGCCTTTTCCCAACTACGTTAGGGTCGGCTTCAGTCAAACCAGATTCAGCTGAATACGTGTTTTACGTGGAGCGGCTGCCTACCAGACCTCCACAACCCATTAACTGGGTAACACGGTCCATCTTGGCAAGATGAACCGTGTTACCCAGATGTACCGTGTTACCTCCGCCGCATCATTGGGGCTTATTTGACGGAAAGGTGTGTTACATACAGGTCACGTGACGGTGAGGGCCGTCGTGATATGTCGTGTTACGACTGGGTGCTGAGGGGCGAGCTCCAACCGGGAGTAGACCTGACGTGTTATGCGGACGGCACGTTGGTCATGGCCCGGGGTAGCTCGTACAGGGAGGCAGCGTTGCTTGTGACGGCGCCTGGGTCTAGAGGTAGCATTGGAGAAGTCGGAGGCCATGGTCTTTCACGGCTCCCGACGGGCGCCGCCACCAGGGTCACACATCATGGTCGGAATTGCTGTCGAGTCTACCATGAAGTACCTAGGATTGGTGCTCGACAGCCAGTGCCACTTTCGGCGACTGACACCCAGGTTAATGGGCGCCGCAGGCGCGCTCAAAACGCTGCTTCCCAATCTGGGGGGCCCGAGCACCGCCTGTAGGCGGGTATACTTAGGGATCGTGCGATCCATGGCCCTTTACGGGGCCCCGGTGTGGGCTTCTGACCTGACGGCCGGCAGCATCGCGATAGTGCGAAGACCCCACAGGGCGATGGCCGTCAGGGCTATCAGGGGGTATCGCACGATCTCCTACAAGGCGGGTTGTGCACTGGCCGGATCACTGCCCTGGGAATTAGAGACGAGCGGTCTCGCCTCGCTGTACCGGTGGCGCGAGGAGGTGCGAACGCGGGTTGGTGAACCGATGCAGCGAGAGATCGAGTTGCGTCGGTCATAGCTCCGTGAGGCCATGGTGAGGGAATGGCGGGAAAGGCTTCGCGACCTACCGCCGGCCTCGCCACCATCGAGTCCATCCGGCCAGTGCTCGACGAATGGCTCAGGAGGAAGCACGGCTCCCTGTCGTTTCGGGCGACGCAGGTGCTCTCGGTTCATGGCTGCTTCGGGAAGTACCTGTGTCGCATAAACAGGGAGCCGGACGCTCGGTGCCATCACTGCACCGACTGTCGGGAGGACAAGGCGCAGCACACACTGTCAGAGTGTGCCGCATGGGAGGAGCAGCGCCGTGCCCTCGTATCCGAAGTGGGACCCGACCTGTCGCTGCCGGCCGTCGCTCGTTCAATGGTCTGGAGTGCCGAGTCATGGAATGCGGTGATCTCCTGCGAAATTACGATTTCACAGAAGGAGGCTGTGGAGAGGGAGAGGGTGGCCGTGGTCACCCTCCCGTGCTACTGCAGTCGAACCGGGCAGTGGCGGAGGGCGGACAACGCCCTCTTCCAGCCCTCGTAGAAAGGTCCGTATGGACGGTGAACTCGAGGTCGTCCGCCGCCTCCCATCCAGCAGGACCCGAGACGGTGGCGCGTATTGTTCCAGACGCGCCCCTACTAGACGTTGCGGGGGGAGGAAACCTTACTCCTCCCGCGGGCCTGTGGTGGTCCGCATACGCGGGCACTATCCGGGGATTATGGATGGCGTACTAGCTCTCACAATCCTCGGTCAAGTGTGAGAAGGAACACCGGGGTGGTTCTTAGTCAGTAAGAGTCTGCCCCAGGCGAGGGACATCCATGAGGATTTTCCACCCCGGAAACAAAGAAAAAAAAAAGGTCAGGTTAGGTTAGGTCTCAGGAGAAGGCACGGCTATCGGGAGAAGGTACGACTATCGGGAGAAGGCACGGCTCCTTGTCATTTCGTGTGACGCAGGTCTTCTCGGGGCATGGCTGCTTCGGGAGGTTCCTGTGTCGCATAGGCAGGAGTCGGACGCTCGGCTCGTTGGGAGGACACGGCGCGGCATACTCATCTCTGTGGTAGGCAGTGATCTCTCGCTCTGGCCTTAGTTCGTGCTATAGTCGACAGCGAGGACTGCTGGGACGCGCTGGTCTCCTTCTGCGAAACAGTTATCGCGCAAAAGGAGGCTGCGGAAAGGGAGAGGGAGATCTCGACCTCTCCTCGAGGAGGGAGCATACGCTGCCCTCTTCCGGCCCCCTGAGTGTACGAGTGGATGGCGCGGCGAAAGGCCCTCGGGGAGCGCCCCGTCGCGGAGGAGCGGGAGATTGTGAGGCGGGAGGCGAGGGACGCTATTGTCATCCATTGGAAGGAGGACCTCGCCATCGCCACCTTTGGCTCGAGCAGCCACACGGTTGCCTGTCTTTCCGTCTGGTGCTGATGTTGTCAGGCCTCGACTGTTTTGGCCTCCCCCCACGGGGAGTGCGTGAAGGGCCCGCCGTGGAGGCGAGCGGACGTCGGAGGTGGACTGGACGCAAAGGCTGCGCCGATCTCCCACTCCCCCTCCACTCAGACGATGCGGGAATGGCGCTGGATTATTTTAGTGTGTATACCGGGTCAGCCAGGGGAGTCCCATATAGCCCCCCATCCCACAATGGGAGGGTATGCGTAATGCATTTTTAGTTTAATTAATTAATTATTAGTTTTTGTTTACTCTCTGAGTGCTTCGGGAATGGATGATTTGTTTATGGTTCCAAATTCAAATTTTTGTTTTTTTGTAGTTATTAGATTGGCACAACTGTTTTCCATTTTGGCGTGGAGTTTGAGTTGCATCTGTTATTTATATTAAATACAGTGCTGGTTTTAGTAATATCATATATAGTGTGTATTGCGAATTTCATAATGGACAAAAATATCGAACAAAGAGTTTGTCTTAAATTTTGCATCGCCAATGGAATTTCGTGTTCGGAGTCACTGAAAATGTTACAGAAGGCTTACGGTGAATCGACTTTATCAAAAACTCGTGCTTATGAGTGGTTCAAAGCGTTCAAAAGCGGTCGAGATGTGATGGAAGATTTGCCTCGCTCTGGTAGGCCGTCAACGTCTGCAACTGAAGTTAACATCGCAAAAGTGAAGGAAATAGTGACTGAAAATCCCCATTCAACTCTGAGAGAGATAGCCGCCGAACTTTCTGTATCTCACGAGTCGATCCGTACCATTTTAACTAATCATTTGGGTATGAAACATGTTGCTGATCGGCTAGTCCCAAAAGATCTGAATTTTCTCCAAAAACTCAATCGCATGAAAGTAGTCGCTGAGGACATGCTAGAACGAGTCAGTTCGGACCCAACATTCATGAAACGCATTGTTACTGGTGACGAGACGTGGGTTTACGAGTTTGACATGCAAACTAGTCAACAAGCTTCGGAGTGGCGCCTTCCAACTGAACCGAAAGCGAAAAAACCACGCCAAAGTCGATCAAAAGTCAAAGTCATGTTGACTGTTTTCTTTGACTATCGCGGTGTTGTGCACTCTGAATTCTTACCGGAAGGTCTAACGGTAAATAAAGAATATTATTTGAGCGTTATGCGGCGTTTAAGAGAGCAAATTCGACGAAAAAGGCCAGATTTGTGGAAAGAAAATTCTTGGATTTTGCACCACGACAATGCGCCTTCGCACAAGGCTATCATTGTGAACGAATTTTTAACCAAACACTCAACAAATAGCATCCAGCAACCACCATATTCACCAGATATGGCTCCTGCTGACTTTTTTCTTTTTCCTAAACTCAAATTACCACTTCGTGGCACCCGTTTTCAATCGATAGAAGACATAAAGGAGAATTCGCGGCGAGAACTGAACTCAATTCCGGAAGCAGCGTTTAAAAAATGTTTTGATGAATGGATTATTCATTGGCGCAAGTGTATCGTTTCTAAAGGAGCATACTTTGAAGGTGATAAAATAAATTTGGATGAATAACAGACATTTTGTGTATTATTGATCTTTTCCCGGTACTTTCTTGACAGAGTAGTATGCTGTACATAAATAATTACAGCCATCCAGAATGACATAAATTGCTCATAGATTTTGGAATGTTTGGTGGCCATGAGTTGCTTATCAATTAGCTATTTCTGCTAACAGATTATATTTTTCTGCTCAGAAAAATACGAATACTATGCTAACCATTTAAACAACACTCAAAAAAAATCATCCTCGAAGTTCGTCTTCGTCGACGCAAAAGTTTACATCCTACCTCGATAGATGGCGTTGGGATCGAGTTAGATCGCGCTATGGTTTCGTTACCACGATTTGGTTGGGTTCGGGCCGTTATATCAAAACGGTAACTTTGCCATTGACAAAACATACTTCGCCAGAATCGTTCAAACATTAGCCGTGCACCGTGTGGTTCCACCGCTTATGGAATGAATTCACAACATTCTATAAGTGGTGTTACAAAACCGCGCTTTTCAATTTACTGTGAAAACACCATACGAGACATCGTAAGTAGAGGCTGCCCACAGGGTGGGGTGCTGTCACCACTACTGTGGAATTTAGTTGTAAATGAGCAGTTTACTCGGTTGGTTATGCTGATGACATAGCAATTCTAATCACGGGGAAATTTGAAGGCGTCTTGCGACCTCATGAGGAAAGCTTTCAAAATAATCGAGAATTGGTGTGCAAAACACGAACTATCGGTCAACCCCTCCAAAACAGAACTAATAATGTTCACTAACAAGAGAGTCCTTGGACGTCATAAACTACCGAGACTTTTTAACACCGATTTAACACTTACAGAAGAAGTCAATTACAAAGGAGTGATCCTCGATAGCAAATTGCTCTGGAACAAGCATCTTGACTACAAACTTAATAAAAGCACAATCACTCTTTACCAACGTAAAAAAATTATAGGAAAAATTGGGGGGTTCTCTCCAAAGATCACGCTGTGGCTTTACACAGCTGTGATTAGACCAATGCTGAGAGGTTCCGAGATGGTAGTACTCGGCCCGTCTTCCCCTACTTTTCTGGCAGTTTCGTACATGGATTCGCCAAAGATCGAATGAACTTTACAACAACAAGTGGTCACACAGGCCACGGACAGCCCACTCTGCAGGGGCTGCTTTGACGCTGTACAATAAGCTGCCCACGTCATCCTCGAATGCGAGGCCATGGCAGACGTAGATACGTACAAATCCAGCAGTTAATCTCGCTGAGGCATACCTACAGAGCGCGGGCGGCGCGCGTCTGCGGTGCGAGCGCGCTCGCGCATATTATAATGCATACTCGCACACGCATCTTGCAAGCTCGAACATGGTCAAGCATCAAGTTTGTATATAATATATTACAAAATTAAATACATGTTATTAAATTTTGTAATATATTATGGAATTTTCATCAAAAGTTAATTTTTTCAGCAGTCTCAGAAAATGCTCTGCTCTGCTCTGCACTTGGTGTGCACTGCCGCTTATGCGCCCAGCCATATACTTTTTAATTTTTTACTATTAATAGGCATACGTTTGACCACTATCTCACCTGATGGTAAGAAATAATCCAGTTAGGCTGGGTGTAGAAAATAATATTAGTAAACTCTAACTTTAGAGTAACTAGCAACATAACATTTAGCAACCGTTCAACACTTGGTTCAAACCATGTGAACGTAAAAATTCTATCTCTCTCTCAATAAGTGCATAACGGGTTTAGACAAACCCTAGTTTTCTCTATTTAACTAGTTTCCTCTAGTCAACGCTAGTTAATTCTAGTTCTCCAGTCAACGCTAGTTAACGGAACAAATTCCTATGTGTTCCGCTACCATGTTTTATACAAATAAAAATATTCTTATTCTTATTCCTTTGGCATTGGGCAACGACCATAAGGACTTGAGGAGACTTGACTCTCAAGGAGAGAACCGTGGGAGCACTGGATATACTGATCCGGAACGAAGAAATTAAAGACGTCAGTACCTTGTAACGGCTCGTCGGACGAGCTTGTGATGTGTGGGACCTACTGCCTCAAGAGTCGGTCTCACTGCCACCACACCCGTCTTGGCACCATTGCTATGGCCCTGTCATGCGGTCAGCGCACTGGATCAACGTCTCGTCCATCAGTAACCGTCTTCAGTCTAGCTAAAAGAGCCAGACATCGAGATATTCGGGAATAGAGCCCACGACAGTAAGCGCAGCCACTCCGCAACTGCTGCCAGCAACGGACTCACGGGCTCTCACCATTGCGAGTCGGCGCTCGCAATGGTGAGAGCCCGTGAGTCCGTTGCACGCGCCTCCTCACAACGCAAGCACCAGGGATGCGAACAGCCCCTGGGGCCGACCTCGTAGCTCGGGCCCCGGATCGGAAAAGCCAATCCTCGGTCCGATCACTCGTTAAAATAAAAAGACCAATGACAATCTCTTGTCTCCGTTAACCGACCACGTAATGTTGGAAGAGTGTTGGCTACCATAGACTCGACAGGTAATCGACTAAACAATGTCGTAAATTATGATATTTGATTTTTGAAAGGCTATCGAGAACGTACAAAATGCAACGTCACAATGTCCACCATGTACCGATGGCGCATCGCCGTTCGTCTTGTGGTCCGATGATGGAACAGGCTTGGCGGAATTACATGATTTCCGTCGCACACTCACCAAAAAGCAACCGATAGAAAACTGACAGGCCAGCAACTCGATGCTCAAGACTTTGGAGCTTCGACTCGACGAGCCTATCATTACCGATGATCCTCTTGGCTCGTTTTTCAATTGACTCAATGGCATCAAGCTGGTATTTGGCAGATCCGTCCCAAAGGTGAGAGCAGTACGCCATACACGATCGAACTTGCGCTTGATAGAGTTTGAGCAGCTATTCCGGTGTGAAGTACCGTCTCACCTTTGCTAAAATCCCCAACTTTCTGGCAGCCACTTGTGCCTTTGCCTCTATGAAAGGGCCAAAATTGAGGGTAGATGTTAACGTAACACCAAGAAGCTCAAGTCGGTCGGTTATCAGCTCGGTTACACCTCGAAAAGATGGAGCTGGGTGGAATTGGCTCTTTTTAGCGGTAAAAAGACACGCTTGGGTCTTAGCAGCATTGAACTTGACCAGATTGGCATCGTCCCATTCAGCGACAGCCTGTAAGGACAAGTTCAAGCTCTCAACCATAGCATCCCGGAGAGATCGGATCTGCGACCCACCAGCTCGTGCGTCAGACACGTATCTCTCAGCAACAGTGCTGTCGTCTGCATACCCAAAGGTTTACCGTACCCGGGTTTTAGCAAATCATTAATATGCAGCAGCAATAATGTTGCCGAGAGAGCCGATCCCTGAGGAACCCCAGCATTCGGATAGGATCCCTCAGGAAATCTGCAATCCAAACACAATTCGGCGGGCAGGAAGGAAGTCGAAGGCCTTCGAGATATCAAGGGAGACCGCTAGTGCCTCCCCATACTTCTCTATGGCCTCACTCCAGATGTGAATGCCATACGCTAGAAGCCAATTTCAACAGAATCGGTCCAGTAGATCCGGAGAAAACTAGCTGTGACAGACAGACCGACAGACACCCGAGTGATCCTATAATTGTTCCGTTTTTTACGAATGTTCGGAAACTTTCTAGAGGAGCTCGTGGCTCGATAATAACAACCGCACTGGTCTATCTTCAAGGTTAAGCAACGCTTGCCAAGGTTGGTCTGTGGGTGGGTGACCATCTTATCACACCGAGTTTCCTCCGTGCCTCGGAAAGCACGTTAAGCCGTTGGTCCCGGCTCTCATTTGTAGATCTTTGGCAGTCGTTACGGAATGCGGATAGTCAGAAGCCAGTTTATCTGACTCCAGTCATGCCATGAAGTTCCGTGTTATCCAGTTAATGGGTTGTGGAGGTCTGGTAGGCAGCCGCTCCGTGTAAAATACTGGTATTTAGCTAAATCTGATATGACTGGAAGCCGACCCCAATATAGTTGGGAAAAGGCTTGGCAGATTATGATGATGTTCGGAAACTTTTTCGAGTTTTTACCCCAAAAAGTATACTTTTTGGCACTGTGGAGAGTTAGGTTACTTAATGCTCATCGTGGACATAAATCGGAGCATCTATGGCTGTGGGCTCGCATCGCTCTCTCGTCAAGCGATAGTTCTAACTACAAAAAGGCTAAGTTAGGGAACCCTATAGCTTTGAGCTTGGCTTGACGTGACGGACCATCTCTCATTAACTGGGGTAAAGCAAGCGTAGTTTGATAGTTTCTGGCAAAGTGCTTTTATTGACTAGACTGTTCAGAGAACGTCTCACTAGCTTGGCTCTAGTTACAGCGGTGACGAGAATTTTTCTCGAAAACTGACCAAAATACGTCGAGCCTTATAGTGAACATACTTGATTTAAATCTTCAATCGTAATGAATTTTCGTTTATTTTTTGAGCCGGTTACAGCGGTATCTTATGCAGTCAGTAATTTTCTGTTAATGAGTAGTAGCTTAAAATAATAGCGGTGACATACACATAACATAGAATAAACATGACTTAGGCATATTTTTTAAACATTCAAATGTTGCAGTTACCTACTTCTACTCAACAAATTAATTATCGAGTGTTAAAGTAATCAGAATTGAAACTAAAGCATGTGTTTGTGTTATGAAGTCACAGTTAGCATTGGAACAACAGCGAAACTAATAGTAGCTACCAAAGATAAGAGGATCGGCGGACAAATAAAAAAATCTGGCCAAGTGCAAGTTGGACTCGCGTGCAAAGGGTTCCTAGAAAGAATCAGTATTTTTTTTCAAAATTTTAGGCTCAGCAGTTTTGGGAGATAAGGGGGGAGGGATTGGTAATTTTTGGTCTAATTTCTTGAATAACTCAAAAAGTATTTAATTTAAAATTATGAAAAAAAATTAATTAAACCTCTCACAGTAAGCCCTTTCATTTGATATGTCACAAAATACAGTTTTTTTTTTTCTAAAAATGTAATTTAAACTGCACTAAGATTTATCATAGGCTACTTTAAAAATATTCAATTCCAGTGGACTAGGCCATGAGGGCGAACCACGGAAAAAGCTAGTATTTCAATAGAGATACCTACTATTAATTTAAGTAATCTGACGTCAAATGATTTATGCTATGTAACCTATCTGACAAAAAAAAACTTCATTTGCTTTCCAGAGCAGTGCCATAGGATCACGTCGTTTGCCGTCCAACTATTTAGCTAGATTCTCTTACAAGACATCTCAATTTTAAATTAAAGTCAAATAAGCACGTACTAAGATCTGCAGTCCCTTGGAATGATAAAAAATTCAAGCTTCTAACTAAGCAATGAGGAGAACAAATAGTACAAAAAGTAGGTATCTTTTAGTAATTTTCTATTTTTTTGAAACTTATAGGGTGCCCACTTAGAAGCTATCCCGCCAAGGATAATTTATATTTTTATAGAGTGGTTTTAGATTACACTAACTTTTGCCCGCGACTTCGTATGCGCATATCCCGTTTTTTCCCGTTCCCATAGAAATTTCGGGAAATCCTATCTTAGTGCTCCCCTACACTCCCCAAGGAACCTACGTGCGTGACCTACATACCTAAGTTGAGCTTTCTACGACCAGTAGTTTCGGCTGTGCGTTGTCTGTCAGTCACCCAATGATCCAGTGTCGGAAGAATTTCGTATATTTGGATTTCATCATTTCATTTGATCGCAATATGCCTTGCTATCGGCAACGCGAAGATTTGATCGCAATGCGTGGTTAGCAACTTCGCGTTGCCGTCGTGGGTTCAAATAAAAGCTGGCATCTTTTTCTTTAAACATTGCCCCACATGACAAACACTAGGAAGTTCTCTTGTTTCGTGGGTGCGTTCACAAACATATAGGTACAAACTCACAAACATAAACAGCCAGGCCCGGAACCACTATCATTAGGCATACAAACATTTGTTTCGTGCGGGAATCGAACCCGCGACTCGCAGCCCGGTAGTCAATCGCTCAACCACTGCGCCAACCGTATCCTCAAAACTTTGTGTGTCAACTTACTTTGTGTAATTTTCATCACCACTGTTCTCAAAACGGTGAAGAAAAACTTCGTTATATCTTAGAAGGTAAATTCGAAGTCATGTGCGTAAACCAACCCGCACTGGTCTCCTGTGGGTGGATTACAGTCGACTTTCTTTCGCAGAATAGAGGACGGTAACCCAGCAGCGGGAACGTTGTGGACTAAATTATTCTCGTCATGTTGCGGTGTATGCATGACTTTATGACTGGTGGCACTTAGGTTAACAGTGACTCAATGCATTTTGTGTATTATTATTTATTACCAGCAGACCGCGCAGGACCGGTCGTTGTGGCGACGCTTGGGGGAGGCCTATGTCCAGCAGTGGACGTCTTTTAGTTGATATGATGATGAAGATTATTATTTATTACCATGGGCTTGTACATTATGACTTAAGCTGCTTCTCTAGATGCATAGTCCCAACGTGACATTCATTTGGCCACCCGTAGCAAAAGCATTTTTTGTAATGTTAATGTGTTCAGTTCAATGTTTACGCAGCAGAATGTTAATATTGAAGAGAAACTTAAGCTGGCAGGAAAAAGAAGCTGCCTTGACTTCAAACTGGAATTTGAATTAGTGAGCGCTAGATTTGTTTGACTCATTAAAACTATTATGAAATGATACTTAGAGACAAACTCAGGAGAGCTTTTTTGATACAAAATCTTCGCCATGGATCCCAGTGTTGTTAAACTTAACGCAGAGAGTCTATCCTAAGGATTATTGAATTTAAAAAAATAAGAGGTATACTGATACAATGTTGTAGGTGCAGGTAAAGTCATTAGGCTACAAAGTAGAGGCTACAATTCAGTCCCATTTACAAGTTAAGCTGACTCTTACAATAGTATCTTAAAATTTATTCAGGAATATTACAATTTACCCTACAAGTACATAACATTGCAGAAAGGTAAACTGGCAGGTAAAACAGCCGAGAGTAAGGTCGGTACTTCGACATGGTTTCGGGCGCTATCTTAATCGTCCAGCGTTTAAGCATATTTATGTAGCAATAAGTTATCAGGAGCCTAATTACGGCCGCGAAACCACCTGTCCGCTATCATCTGTACATAGGCCTTCGCATATACTTCCGTGCGTCTTACGCGCGGTCCCTCCCCCGCGGCTCCATTGGTCGGCGAGCAGGCTGCGCGCGCATGGCCCTCCTCGCGCGCGCGAGACGCCGGACTCCGGAGGAGCCGTCGCCGCCGCGATGTGCTGCTGCCAGTTGTGCCGCGACCACGTCGCCTCGCTGCCGCCAGCCACGCCGTCGCCGCAGCCGCAGCCGCCGCCGACACGGCCGTGCGACACTTGTTTTTCACAAATCTTCCATCATATTGCGAACTTTCCCCATGAATGCTATAGTTAAAAGTTACTTTTGAATGCCCAAACTAAAGTTGAAATTAGTTTTGAAACTTAAAAAAAAACTTTTAAGCTTAGTTTATCAGTGGTAGTAAGGATTTAATTGAAAGCAGCTTTCCTTGGTGATGTGATATGGCTAGGCGGCGCCAGCACAGCGGTTGCGCACGGCTGGTGTGGGCCTGCGCGTGGGCATGCGCGCTGCTCGCCTCCGTCGCAGCTGATGCGCACGCGGATGTCGATACCTCTACTGGGCTGGGTGACAATACACTCACGAATTCAGGTAACTTATTAGTTAATTAAAAAAAAAAACTAGTATGTGGGATAATTCAAACTAACGGGCAAATGACAGTCATGTCCTTATGATTCAGTTGCGCGTTGTCTGTCAGTCATTTAGTCAATAACGAAAGAGATATATATATTGATTTGGATATTAGCATGTTGTATGGATGACTTAATAAAAGTACGTACCTAAATGTCGCAACTACAGAGTCTAAATACGTACCCACAATAACTAGAGATAATCACTATGAACTCTTACTATCAAAACCAACGTCATCAGTTATCGCATGTTTTTGGTTTTATTTATACCTAAACGAATGTATCATATCAGAACATTATATTGTTTATAAAACATACATTTATCGGGAAGTAGGTACAGATGCAGCTCTGTTTTAACTGTCTTCAAAAATGGAGGAGGATCTCAAATCGTCGGATTTTTTCAAAATTTTTATGTGTGTTCACCGAACTGACTTAAAAAATTCTTTTTTTGCTTGATAGGGTAGACTTCACGTGTGGTCCCATGGTCATCAGGCTCACTAAAATCGATTTGGGTATTTCATGCGTTTTGTAGTCTCATTTCAATTTGGTGAAGATCTGATGAAAAAGTTCGGAGAGAGGTAACGGAACTCTTCAATAAATGATAGCAAATGGACCGGCATTGCTGAAATAGCACGTCTGTTTATTATTTACAATAGAGGACCTAGCACGAATGTTTTAACGTACGAGTATAGTAGTAACATTTCAGTATCGTTTACGTAAATGAATTTGGAATATTAAAAATCGGCCAATTGCGAGTCATTCTCGCACACGAAGGGTTCCGTACCATAAACCTTAATTTTTATTATTTGTTGTTTTAGCGGCAATAGAAATACACAATCTGTGATAATTTAAACTGTCTTCTTATAACCGTTCTTGAGATACAGTCCGCTGACAGACAGACGGACGGACGGACGGACAGCAGAATCTTAGTAATAGGGTTCCGTTGGTTACCCTTTGGGTACGGAACCCTAAAAACTATAACTACACAGTATTTTTGTATAATTTTATGCGATTTACACAATTTTGATTATAGAACAATATGAATATTATATTCAACTCAAAATGTGTTAGTTAAGGTATAGTAAAATTTTACGTTATTTAACGTTACTGTAAAATAACTGTACTGTAATGCTGTGAACGGGTACGCACATGTGTATGCCAATTCAGTTGTGGACAATCACCACAAAAAAGTGAAAAATAAAAAACTTTTTAGAAAAAATACAACCGACTTCCAAATAAAAAAAGCACCGAACTATTTTTTAAAGATTGCCATGTACTTTAATCAGTTCAATAATTGATAAAAATACATTTATGAGGGTATTTAATATTGCAACAATGTGGTAAATGTGCTGAAGAATCTATCGTTTTCTAGTTATTTAACTCTAGTTCAGGATTTCATTAGAATTATTCCCGCTTTTTATGAAGAAAAGTTTGGAACGCGGAATTTTAAAAACAGAATTAAGAAGATGCTGTAGAATTAAATTGATTAAATCCAAGAACTTCTAGGTTAGTAACCACATTGATTATGGTCAAGAAGAAAAATAAAAAAGTATAATTAGACGAAAAATATAATCTAAACACATAAAATAGCTGTTCATATAGTAAACAATCAATATATTATATATAGTACAGGCCTCGGCTTAGTTTAGACTCCAGATCTCCCACAAATTACGAATGTCTTGTCAATCATTCTTGTTGACTTTATATAGTATTACTTGAAGTAATTTGTGGAGATGAAATAAACAGTTTATATATTATTATTATAATCATCAATCATTATATATATATAATTTTTCCGTTACTGACTGATTGAGTGACTGAAAGACAATGCACAGCTGAAACTACTGGTCGTAGGAAGCTGAATTTTGGCATATAGGTTTCTGGGGGAGTGTAGGGGAGTACTGAGAGGATTTTGGCATATAGATTTCTGGGGGAGTGTAGGGGAGTACTGAGAGGATTTCTCGAAATTCCAACGACAACGGGAAAAAGTTAGTAGGTACCTATTAAATTATGGGTAAAGTGAAAAAATATGAAATAAAGTTTGAATATAATCTTCGTAGATTTAGGTCAGTAGGTTGTTAATAGTTATTATGTAGTACCTACATAATAACTATTCTTGTTATGATAATTATAAGTAAATAACTTGCGGTGATAACAATATCTATCTACGAGTACCTAAATATATTTAAATTTTATTTAAAATCAACACACTGTCAAGTTCTTAAATTCGTTTTTGTATATTTTTCTTTCAGAGTTATGTTTTAATAATAAAAATAAAACCAATATTACCTTATACAATGCTAAATTAGTAGGTACATCAGTTTGGTACTGATTTTTACATTTTACTTTAATTCACAGTAAAAAGAGAAAGAGTAGGTAAGTAAATTTTTATGCCATTTACATAAATGTTTATGAAATTGAATAATATCAAGCAAGGATACAAAGAATTATTTCATAACATCGTGTTTTATGAAAACAAAAAAAAAACATAATTATCTGTATACTTTTATGGATGTGAAATCATTAATTAATGACTCCTCCCGCTCTGGGTGGAGCGGAAGTGAGTATCAGACTCTTACTGACTAAAACCCATCCGTGTTCCTCCTAGAGTCCTTTGCGTTCCAGGGCCGTAGCGACTCTTTCGAACAAATTCCGCAACCAGATCCTAATAAAATTTTGGAGACATAAAATTAATGTTTATTGCTTTTGCATTATTTATCCTAGTTATTTATCACAGTTGAGCTACAAAAATATTTTTGATGAATTTAAAAAAATACATGAAGCACAAATGAAAACCGAACACAGTATGCGTTATTTTTCAGGCATGCACAAATCAAAGTTATTTAAACAATTTGTGTTTTAAATGGTAACGAAAACTTGATTTAAAAATGTGTTGTAGCACCTTTATCTACCTAAAACCGCAACGGCTATCTTAATTTATTTTATTTATATAATTTTTAGGGTTCAATCCCCGAAGGGTAACCAATGGACCCCTATTACTAAGCCTCGTCTGTCCGTCCGTCTGTCTGCCTGAAAGCGGGCTGTATCTCAAGAACCGTAATAGGTAGACAGTTGAAATTTTCACATTGATTGCGTTTCCATTGCCGCTATATCAATAAATATATCAAAAATTAAATTAAATAGGGATCCCATACAAGAAGCATGTTTTTGCTGTCCCACACAAGATAGTTGTAGCGTCTTTAAACTTCTTAATTATTTTGGGAATTAATTTAGTTGTCCTACGATCAAAAACAGAAGTAAAATGACATCCATCAAACTACACTGGGTCTGAGTAGTGTATAACGGTACTCATAGCGCAGAGACCTGAGCTCCAGCAGTGGGAAAAAAATTATAAGTTGATTTTTCATCCATTAAATCAAAAACATTTACAATCAAATGAAAACAAAGGTACCGACTATTTTTAAAGTATGAGTTACAAATAAAGTACCAAACCTAATTAAAGGAGAAAAATTAAGATTTGCAATATAAGTGTTCAACTTGGAGTAAACGAAAGTTAAATCCAAATTTTATTTGTTAATAAGTGTTTGGGTCCAAGATCTTCAATTACTTGGTTCGAATATTGCAAGACTGACGGTGGGCGGTGTCAGAATAGAACAACACCTTCATGTACCCGCACTTATGTACGTTCTTATCATCAAATTAATGTAACTCGTAAGAAATCCTTTTCATTTCGCATTTTGTTTTTACCAAAAAGGGTTTTTGTTCAAGTCTCAAATATGTATTTATAAGAAGCTGTGTAACTTTTTCCAGCGGTTTCGCGTGGAACTCTGGAATTTTCTCTTAAAATATGCTTCTGGGATAAATAGTATTCTATGTCCTGATCTATATGTCCACCCGAGTGCCAAGATTCACCCAAATTCGTTCAGCTGATAAGACGTAAAAACCGGCCAAGTGCGAGTCGGACTTTCACACGAAGGGTTCCGTACCATAAACAGAAAAAAAACATGTTCCTTGTATGGGAGCCACCTTTAATTTTTCAAAAATTTCAACTGTCTACCTATTATGGTTCTTGAGACACAGCCCTCTGACAGATAGACGGATGGAGAGCTGAGTCTTAGTAATATAGTGCCGTTGGGTACACTTTGAGTACGGAACCTTAAAAAGTAACAGACAGAGTGATTTTCAGATTTATAATGTTATAATTATACATTTTATTTAAATCTCTGTAAAGTAAAGACTAGATAGAGATTAGTTGGTCTTGTACGAGTACATATGGATGAAATTAAAATGCAGTGAGATACTGAAATAAAAACACTGACACTTAAGTTTTCTATAGAAAGTGAAAAATCACTCTCTTTTTCTAAGTTCTTTGTAGAAAACGTTACCAACTAACTTTTCAGACTTGGTTATTTTGCGTTTCAAATTAAATTAAATTCGGTTCATGCAATTCCAAGAATAAGGACTTGCTGGTTTTTATGAAATACCGTGAGGAGTAACTAAATGCTGGAAAGGAGTACCGCTGCTGTGAGCGTTTTAGTCCGAGCCTGCTACACTCCAGACCAGGTTTTAATGAACTTAACAATATGTCAATACATTTTTGACTCTGAGAAGTTCCATAATGTATCTCTACAGTTCAAGCTCAAAAGCTCATGAAAATAAATTCAAAACATTTAATAATTATTTTACATGTTTTTTTAACATACAATACCCAAATAAGAACATTACAAAACATGCCTTATTTAAGGACGATGTGAGCCGTTTAAGTTTATTCAGAAAAATTAAAACACAAAGCTTTTGTTTCAAGTTTTCAATTTAAAGGCACTTTTGAATTGTCAAGGTTGGTCATTCAAAATCATAAAGCTACATTGTACGTTCCAAAGCGTAGATCTCTATGGATAAGAATGAGCAAGAAACTCCACGGACGCTTTGAAATCAGTTAATAATCTAAAGGTACATATAATAAAATCTTAGAATAACCATGTCTGTACATTGAATATTTTTGAACAAAAAATATATTGAAAAGATGAAAACACAAAAATGATTTTTTTTTTAATTTTTGTCTGTTTGTGCGTTTCTGGGAGCATCACGCATAAACCACAGATTGGGTTCCAAATCTATTTATGTGTATGAAAAATATGAAGTCATAATCCGAGTAACATTTAGCGTTTATTTTATCAAAATCGACCCACAAAATCAAAGATATTGAATTTTTATGTTTAGGAATAAACTTCATCGATCGCTAAAATAGATAAGTTTCACTGAGAATCCAGAAACTTGCAATGCCATCTATTGAGAAAAATAGTAGTAAGGAATGTGTGAAAAGAACACAAAAACATATTGTTGAGTTGTTTGTTATACTTTTAAGATGTCGTAAAAGAAAACCGGTCAAGTGCGAGTCGGACTCGCTCACGAAGGGTTCCGTACCATAAACCTTGATTTTATGGTACGGAATTATTAATAGCGGCAATTGAAATACACAATCTGTGAAAATTTCAACTGTCTACCTATTAAGGTTCTTGAGATACAGCCTGCTGACAGACAGACGGACGGACGGACGGACAGCGGAGGCTTAGTAATAGGGTTCCGTTTGATAGCCTCTGGGTACGGGACCCTAAAAAGTGAAAATTTTAGATTATAATCATTATTTATCGTAACAATTGTGAGCTTCTGAGTTCGATGTTTTATTTGACAGTTCAACTACATTGTCGATAGATGGCGTTATACTGATGACGCGTTTTTCTGAATGGCGGTGTTAAGGCTCACCGCAGCAACTACGGTTTAATTAGCGAAGAAGATCAACATGACGATTATTTTAACAATCTGTGTTGTTAGTCGATAAGTCATCGCACGGGTCGATCTTCAAGATTAAGCAACACTTGCCAAGGTGTGTCTGAGGATGGGTGACCATTTTAACATACATACCGGTCGATCGACCCGTGCGACTGTTATTATTTAGCTACAAGCTCCTCATTCAATCAGTCTCCTCATTCAGTACCTACTAAATATATATTTAAAAATCGATTGTTCTTACACAATAAAACGATTCTACGAAACCGGTAAAACTGTAATCCTATTATATAAAACACATCGTAAGAAGCTGAAATTTGGCAAGATGGTTCCTTGGAGAGCGGAGGGGAGCACTAAGAGAGGGTTTCCTGAAACATTTACAAGAACGGGTAAAAACGGGATGTGCGCGTACGAAGTCGCGGGCAAAAGCTAGTTACAAATAATGGTGTCATGTTGCAATTTAATTCATAAATCAAACCGAAAGAGAATCATGTAGTCTGAGCTGGTCTTTTGAAGAAACAGCCACACAGTTAAAAAAAAAAAAACCACTTCACAGTTTTATAAATGAAGAACTATAGCAGCCTTGGGAACTTCTGCGTAGCTCAGTGCTACGAGACGCTACGAGCTGCTACGAGCCGTTACGACTGCTACGATATTATTGTATTCATTTTAATTGGCGTACCTACTATTTTTGCTGACTACTGATTATTTCTGTTAGCAAATATAGCGCTAACCTTTATATCACTCTTCTGCGTTATACGCGGATCAAAGTTATTAGTTTAGAGTATTTTTATTTCACAAAACTGTCTGTAGCTACAAGTCGACGAAATTACGCTTACTTAGAATGTCTTTGCAAACAACTGAGCCAGATCCGAAATGTGTTCAAATTTTTAAGCAACGTTAACAGTCGCATTTCAGTTGCAATCTCATTTCATTCTTCATTCAAGTTCAATCAAATCAGCAAAGCCTCATTTTTCAGACATTTTTGACAGACTGCGACTAAGATGCGAATGCGAACGTTGCTTCAAAATTACTGATTTGATTCGTAAATCATCATGATTTTGTAGCCGTAATCACGTTTACAACACCTAGCAAACCACAGCTTACATTTACACACATTATTCAAGTTAACATCCGTAATAATTAAAATTCACGTTTTAGCAACACATTTACAATGACATTACATAAAATCGCGTTAATAGTTGGGCTCCTGCGTCAGATAGTCGGACATAGTGATGCCAGTAATTTGGCCAGTCATAAATTACTCGTTTAACTGAATTACGCGAGTTGAAAGCATTCCGGCGCTGTCGAATGCGGCCCGTTTGCATCCCCATGCTGGAGCGGCCACTGATACGCACTATACGCAGGCATGCGATGCACTTCACAAATGAGCTTTGAATCAACGAAATTTCATTTGTGAGTCATTTGCCATCGATAACGTGTCAATCTTCATAACAATCCCGTCGGTTTGTTGGCGTGCGATTCAGTTACTGATGATTTGGTGGGTACATGATCGAGTGTCGATGAACGCGCGAGGTTGGCAGGATACACTTTAGAATGTCGTCGTACTGAAAAGAGTTATTTCTACCAAGCAAGATGAATATCAAGACATCAAGACGAGTAGTCATCACCTACTGCACACTTTCAGCAGTCTACTGTTAGACATAGGCCTCTCACAAACTTAGGTAGGTATAAGACTAGAGTTACTCGCTTTTGCCAGCAGCTTTACTCGTGAAAGTCCAAAACGTTCCAATGGAACATAGTCCTGGTTTGTCTTAAAAATAATCCTAATCCGGGACCCTGTCTACCCATCTGCAAATTTTCATCCAAATCCGTTCAGCCGGTAAGAGTTGTCGAGGTAGCAAACAGATATACTCGTACATTATTTCAATTAAACTATTTAAAGAGACTTTTGAATTGTCAAAGTCGGTTATTCAAAATCATCTGTGGCTAAATATTACTAGCCGCACGGATTGATCTTTAAGGTTAAGCAACGCTTGCCAAGGTTGGTCTGTGAATAGGTGACCATCTTAACATACCAAGTTTCCTCCGTGCCTCGGAAAGCATGTTAAGCCGTTGGTCTCGGTTGTCATTTGTACATGTTTGGCAGTCGTTACGGGCTGTAAGAAACAAGTAAAATCTGACTCCAGTCTTGCCATGAACTGCCGTATTACTCAGTTAATGGGTTGTGGAGGTCTGGTCACGCAGCCGCTCCACGTAAAATACTGGTATTCAGCTGAATCGGGTTTGACTGGGAGCCGACCCCAATATAGTTGGGAAAAGGCTAGGCAGGTGATGATGATGATGATGGTCATTCAAAATCATAAAGCTAATTGCACATTCCAAAGCGTAGAACGTGCAAGAAACTCCATGGACACTTTTTTAAATCAGTAAACAATTACAAATAATTGTGTCATGTTGTTTACTTCAATAAATCAAGCCAAATGATAACCATGTAGGTAATGTCGTAGGTAATTAAAAGAGTTATTTCTACCAAGATGAATATCAAGACGTGTAGTCATCACCTATTGCGCATCTTCAGCCGTCCACTGGACCCTGTCTACCCATGTGCAACGTTTTAAGAGTTGTCGAGGAAGCAAATAGACAGAGATACCTACATCACATGTATATAAGTTTCGGTTAGAAGTTTATTACTGACTTCTGCAATCAATTTGCTTTCAGTGATGATATCATTGTCATTCAGGAGACGTCTCGCACGTAGGGAACTCGTATGATTAATTAATTTAATTGGCAAGCTGAGTAAATCGGTTACATTTCACAGAAAGGACAGGTTTTACAACACATCGCTCATTATTATAACTCTGTAATTAAAACCGGTATTTGAGAATATAAATTTTATTTATAAACGATTTTATAAATGTTTTGTGGTATTTTTTTTTTAAATGTTCCCCCAGTTAGCCTTTATATATTTTAGACACGACTGTCAAAAAATTTACATGTTTTTCCGTATTGTCCTTATTGGACTATCACAAATATTGGTTTCAGGGTTCCGTACCCATAGGGTAACCAACGGAACCCTATTACTAAGCCTCCGTCCGTCCGTCCGTCTGTCTGTCTGTCAGCGGACTGTATCTCAAGAACAGCAATAGGTAGAGAGTTGAAATTTTCACAGATTGAGTATTACAATTGCCGCTTTAACAACAAATTGGAGATTTATAGTACGGAACCCTTCGTGTGAGAGCCTGACTCGTACTTGGCCGGGTTTTTACTTTCAGTAAGAAGATGCTTCGAAAACCTTTCTTGTTCATTGCTCATGTAAGTAGACCTTTACCTGGACATGAGCACGTGCACTAAAACAATGAATTGTGCTAAGGTGAGATCCCAGATAGTTTATTGTAATATGTTGTTATGTGTACACTGTATGACACATAACAACATATTACAACACTGTACAGGTGGGCACGGCGCACCGCAATCTATTTTCGCGTTCCGTCGGTCGCGGTTTACGTTACACACGAATATACTTAGTTCATCGAAGTTTATGTTAATATTTTAGGAAAAATACGATGTCTTAAACTAGTAATCTTTTAGTAATCAATATCAAATTTAATTTTGCAGTTGTGAAAAAAAAATCTTCACATAAAATAAATTAAAATATTTAGGCTGATTTATTCATAAAAATAACTACATGCTTCGTTTTAATACTTTTTAGAGCAGCAGATTTTATTTTTTTACAGATAATTTATATTAGTATCTGCTAATCAGTCATAATTACCATACCTAGATTTCTTAAGAATAATCTTGATTATTATTTCTGGTATCGACTTCCATAATCGATACACCCTATGCTAGTTTTTAACTTTTACTGGACCATACTTGATTACCTTCTGGTAATGGTGATATTGAAAATAAGTTATTGTCACAACTGGTTTTGACTTTTTAAAATTTAAGTTTAAATACTCTGGAGTCTTTTTGAGTTTCATTGCAAGCGCTCATAAGCAGATTGTTATGCCAATCTGACCTTCACAACCCAGTAACTGCGTATCACCCATAATCCAGACCTCTGAGCATCCTGGACCGAAGGTAGAGAGATACGTAGGGTTTGTGGTATATTATGGTTGATCACCTTTACACGGAATAGTCTCAGACAGCGTTGGATCTTAAAGATCGATTCGCTCTATCAGCCACTCACAGAATCCACTCGCAGGGTATGTTGCCATGCTAAAACAAAACAAGTTTACAGTAAAATTGCACTGTATCATCTTAATATATGTGGTTCATTGATCCACATGTAACATTTAGTGACTTTCTTAATATCAAAAACAGAAATAAAGACATGAAGCTGTCCGGAATCGACTTCTAACGTAATCCTACACGTTATTCAGTAATTAAAAACGGGTCATATAATTTATTGCTATACCCAAGTAATAAATTATAATGCACAAAGGTATTTATTGGAAAGGTCAATCTACTTTATTGCAAGTTTATCGGGCGCCTACCATAGACTGCTCCTTTGTCGAAAACCATGGACGGGCGTGGCATCTGCCACCTAGTGTAGTGTCCTCTTATCCCACCAGTTTGTCTAAGAACTTGTGATGATCTGTTTTGATAATAATCAATCATAGCCTAGTCTGTAGGATATCATTGCATCGTCCCGTCAAACCCTCACATGCACGTAATTCCGACATCCGTACCCTTCAAACCGGAACATTGCAATCCTGCTGGGTGAATGCTGATTTTGGTACACATTTACAAACCACGTACTATCTCTTTTGCAATAAGTTTTACTACGCAGGAATAGGATACGACTAAGAAAAGAGTTTTGTAGCTAATTAAGTTTTGAGTACTGAGACTGGGGTCCCTACTAGGTGCTATGCAGAAATAAGCTGTATCATTAATCAGCTGTGGATCAATATTCCATGGCAGAAATTGAACAAAATACTAAAATGTAGGTTGCGGTTTTTTTTTAAATTCATAACGGTAGTTATTCTAGTAGTCAGTACTAGAACAGTAAAAAGCTTCCGAATAAATACACGAAGCGTGCACTAAATATCTCAACGTCATGCAGTAACGACGTTTCAAACTAACCAGATGCAATTATTCCACAGCTCAGAGCGCCCATTCACTGAAGTTCCTCGGCCTCAACTACCGATAACGGAGAATAGTGTAACGAATTAATCAAAATTTCACCTCGGGGCCTAATATGAGTCATGATTTCTGGTGGCGAACAATGGAGGTGGAGGCGCACTCGATCCAAAGTTGAATCACTACGTACATTCGGAGAGTTCCTTTGTTACGGGACCGAGTAATGAAAGCGCTAGCTGATAATAATTTACGAACAGCAGAAGTGTCGCTGTTTAATGGCGAAAATAGGGGTCCGAGGAGCATTCCAGTGCGGAGCGAGTGGGCGAGCCACGCCAGCGCGACTCGCCGACTGACAGCCGCGCCGACACCAAACTAAAATAATTATCATCATTGTCCCTGGCCACGGCGAGCGCTTTAATTGTTCATTTACATTTGCAACGATGATACCAGTTCCGAACTATTTCACTCGGCGTTTATTTTACTCGGCCGTTCCGCTGCCGTGTTATTGTTCAGAGTTAATGGTCTGAAAAATAGAAATGATTCGCAATTTGTATGATGTTATTGTTGTACGTAACTTATAGCTTTATCTGAATTTCCCTGTATGAGGAGATTTATGATCATTTCTGTTATGGCCATACCATGCTACAATTAAGTACCTACTTGTTCTTCTAGTTTTTCAAAATAACCAACACACTTGCTCTAGCTAGTGAGTATTCGATAACGCAGTAACTGCACATGATAATAAGTAGGTACACGTTGACAGTTAGCCATCTAAGGTTTATATTGCTGTTCAGATAGTAAATGTAGTAGGGCTGCCTGTAGGCTTCCTCACTTCAATGTAAGTGCGGGTTCGTATAACTTCCAGACCGCCTACAGTCCTAGTGTTTATTACAAAATGTAGTACTTATTCGTAAAGTCATAGACACAATAATATAAAGCCAAGATCATAAACTAGATAAAGCTACAACGTCAACTATTAAGCACGCTGAACATCACACATTCTGAGTGTTTTCACTGTGTCTAAGTCTAAGGGGCACATTGCTAATACAAAATGAAATTACAAGAGATGCTCGCGGAGTCCTCCCACGGTATTAATTTGTATCAAGAATTTGTAGAGATTTAGCTTGAGCCGGGACGGAGTGTTCATCGCAGCCGGCGAGCGTTAACACTTATTAAGGGGGTGCATCCCCGCGACAGATGTAGGGGAGGGCGCCATTTGCGTAATGTCAGGAATGGTTACACTCGATTTAATAAAACTCCGACAGCATTTCATTCTGAAGAATTTAAGAGTCAATTCGTTTTAAACGCCACAGTAGCATAGCGAGAAAAAACCGTGAGCCGAAACGTGCCTCGAATACATTGCCAAGGCTTGGATTTCTTATCGGCAGCAATTGAGATGAGTACTTATGGCTTTTCGAGTGGCTCGGCTTCGTTTAATTTGTTGTTTCAGCCTGGAATTTTTATTAACGTCTCCCCTCACTTTACATTTTTAGGGACGTGTTCCTTATTGGCAAGTCAAGGTGAAGACAAAGTTTGCCTTCGCATTTTGTTTTCTTTTGAGCACCTCCGCGCAAAGGTTGTGAATAGTAAATAGATCGATGACCACAAGGTTGTAGCATGCAGTTTGCGGTTAACCTGTTGACTCGTTGTGGTTACATTGTGCGTATACTATACGTGTGCGGTATCGAGCGATTAGTTATACCAGCTGTGGATAACTGGGCCCATTCATTAATCAAGTCAGTTAGTTTCTGGTGTGTAGTGTGTCTCGAGTTGCGGGTTCTGCTTAACATATAAACCGTAACGTTCAATCTGGCTCAGCTCAGACATGACGTCGGTTTTATATCTCGGCTATCTTGATCAGACGCGTTCATCAACGTTCACACAGGGAATTTTCCTTAGGCATGATAATACGATTGCATAAAATTATAGTGCTATACTCATTTTACTTGCTAATATAATCACATTATGTCCAAGCTTTGTGACTGGGTTCAGAAATTAATAGCAACACAGAGCGTGTGTCGATCGGAAAACACAAGGGGACCACTCAGCAGATGCTTATCTACACGCTCTGCCGCAGTCGAGGCCACACTGTGTCTACGTGCTTATGGAAATATGTGCTTATAGCTTCTCTTATTGTGCTCACTTTATACCACACAATAATATCAGGTCTTTCTATTGAGAAACGTTTTAGGTATGTACGTATATATTTCATAGGCTACAACATTGTAAGATCCATTTTAGAAGCCCATTTTAAGGGTTCCGTTGCCTAATGATAAAAACGGAACCCTTACCATTTCATCCTGTCCGTCTGTCTGTTTACATACCTACTCGGACTTTTGGCACGATATCAATGTAGAAAAGTGTATTCTGTGTACCGCTCAACAACTGCGTGTGTAGAGTGAAATTCAAAGGGTGGTACTCCCACAGACTGTAAACAAACGTGTGGAGTATTTATTGTTTGGTCTCATGATTAAACAGCAACGCATCTTGAGGTCGGAACGTGGATTGGTGACCAACAATTACATATAAATACTCTCAAATCACAGAGAGAGACACAGAGACAGAGGACAGAGGTCATTTGCTGATCCTTGACAGTAAATATAGTTACAGGCAGTCTGAAGCAAGACAATCCGTAACACCGGAATCAGGGTGCCTGTACATTACAGCGGAGCGAGGCAGCGGAGCGGAGAAACTGAGAAATTTTAACCAATGCCCAACCATGTATCAATCATGTCAGTGACTCACGTGATGCGGAGGTTTTATGTAATTCCATTGGTTAAAATTTCTCCGCTCCGCTGCCTTGCTCGCTCGCAATGGACAGGCAGCCTTACGGTGTTACCTTATTACTGTGTGCGGATTGAGGAGGTCAGACAGCCTGATATTGGTATTTAGCTGCATTCGGTTAGACTGGAAACTGAACCCAATGTAGTTGCGAAAATGGCCTTTTCGCAACTACATTGGGAATTACAACTACATTAATTGATTGATTTTCTTAATACGGGACATTTTTGGATAAACCCGCCGAAAACAGTTGTTTTTATTAGAGACTAAGTAGTTGACCCGCGCAACTTCGTCTGCTCCGCTCCTATTGATCTTAGCGTGATGATAAATATTCCTCGATAAATGGGCTATCTAACACTGAAAAATTTTTTCAAATCGGACCAGTTCCAAAGATCAGTGCGTTCAAGCAAACAAACAAACAAACTCTTTAGCTTTATATATTAGTATCGATTTTTTGAGGAATTAAGCAGTGCTGAATTGTCTTAGTCTGTAGTCTGTCACAGTACTTGTTAAAATAAAATAAATAAAACATACAGGGTTATTTGTAAAAAACCAACAATCTCGTAGGCAGTGAAAGTACACATGATGATAATAAACAACTTTTACTTTGAGACCAACCCTAAAAACTCGAAAAAAATATAAGACATACGAGCTTATTTTTGGCGCCGATAAAATTGATTTTGTGCATGCGTAAACAATATTTATTACGACTACAGAGCCCTCCAGCGCTGCTTTGTTAATCTATACCAATAATAAACACTCGGCCGCAGCGCGACTGCAGCGCGGCAGCAGCGCTGCTGCCGATCGGCACTTGCGCAAATTTGAAGGTGCCCTAAGTTTTAAAAAACTCGTCAAGTGTCTACGTATTGAACAAAAGAATTGGAAAGCCCTGTAGTCGTATTAAATATTATTTACTAAATGTGGATTAAAAAAGCAGCGCGGCAGCAGCGCGGCAGCAGCGCGGCAGCAGCGCGGCAGCAGCGCGGCAGCCGCGCGGCAGCCGAGCGGCACTTTGCGACATTTTTGAAGGCGGGTTCTTGCGGAAATTGTAAGCGTGATTCGGAGACCTATTCCGAATAACTTTGTTTTTTAATCACACAAAAGTTAATATAGCTACTTATTTATGTTAATGGGTAACAACGACATTATTTTGAGTGTAATTTGTGAGCTCCGAGCAAGTGCAATGCTGCAAAAAATGCAATTATGGATAAATATGTAGAATTAGGGGTGTAACACGACTGCTTAGAGTAACATGTGGCGCGTAAATGTGACTAAACGAAATTAATGATCGATTGTACGTCCGACCATAGAGAATGGCACCCTCCGCAAATCTTTACCGCTTCAAAATGGGTGTCCCTCGAGAGTACAGCGCCTTTTAATTTGCCAGTATTAGGGGTGTACCGTGTCGGGGGCATAGCTACCGTCCTTGATATGTTTTTTTTTTCAAATTACATATTTGGGAGAGGAATCGATTAAAAAAAAAACTTCAACTTGAAGGGTGCTTATTCTGTTTTGCAGATTTTTGAAATATGAATCGAGGTGCAAGATTAGATTTGTAATGTAAGTAGGTACGCACTTATTATTTTCCTATATAGGTCACTAGCGAGCTATTTGGAACCGTCAGCCACGTCCCCAAACAGTGCCAGAGCTCAGGGAAGCCGCTATTCAAGAATAGGACAGGTTACCCCAAGAAATGCTGAATTACTTGATCCTGGATCTCAACATGTGTTCGAGCCAGGGGAGGAATTTTATTATATCACTATATTATATTGAATATAAACCTTTTATTAATAATTTTTTGTTTAAGTTTGGTTAAACAGTCTTTTTCTTTCTATCAAATTCCTGTTTTTTTTTTAATTACACTATTTTTAACAGATTGTGATTAATTTTTTTGTTACTAACAAATAAAAAAAATGTTTTTTTTTTATTAACGAAAATTTACAGGGTCTTTCTATTTAACACACAAAAAATATTTTTTTTGATAAAGTTAAATTTAAAAAAATATAACTGCTTTTCTAGTGACCGCATACTTTTTTTGATGTGTGTAATTACAGAGTAATTAAGCTCTACTTATTATTTTTCTGCTGGGCAGATATCATTAATTTAACAGGCTTTCAAAATCTATAAAATTCATTATTGGACTAAAGTACTTCAACATTTATTACTCTTGTCGTTGTGCGAACTCATTGAACGAGACTCATGTCTCCACGACACCCTTGAATCATTTAGTTTGAGCCTACCGTAATAGATGGCGCCACCGTTTACTTTTATGTCCGAATACTTAGGTAATATTTCGACAATACAAACGTGGATCTTTTTAGTCATGATAAATAAACAGCTTTCTTTTACCGAGGACCGATTTAAATTAATTTTAATGTTTAGCGCTTTGTTTCTTATGGGACAATAATAGGAAAAGTTGCCGGGGAATTAGAAAATTCGGTTTAAAAAAATATTTATTTAAAAATGCTATTTTCTATGGAATTTTCCGTACTCGGAAATTAAATACCTAATGAAAGAAACTGCAAATTGTAATCATTGATTTAAATATAACACCAACATTAAACTGAACGTTAGCAATATAAAAACAAAACCAACAGCAACAAAAAATACTCAGTTTCATAGATTCAGTTTTAAAATACGCCGTTCATGCACACGCTGCGCGCGGGTGCGTGGTTTATGACGTCACGGGGCTGGGCCCGGTACGCGTAGCGCGCACTTTTACCCCACGTAGAACATGTGGATATCACACGTGGCAATTATTTTCGTTTTTGCATGACAAATCAAGCCTTTTGGGGTTTTTGTCAATAAAGTCATTAGGTAATTTGGGTACCCGTCTCATCTCGCGAAGAAGTCTGTGGTTGTAAAATCGCATTCTAAAAAGCTAGGTTCAAACGGTACCTTTTGCGCGTGAGTCCGGCTTGTACTTGGTTTTGAAATTTTAAACTTAGTAGGGTTTTGGGTGTGAATAGTCAGTTTTCATCAAGTTTTCTAAATAAAGTTAAAAGTAGTTACTAAAAATTGTATTTGATCTACCTATAATTATTTTTATATTAAATTTATTTATTGCAATATAATTAAATTTAGTATTCGTTAAGTTTAGTCAACTTTAAGTTTCTTAGCCTGTTTATACACACAGTGTGAAGAGAAAATAACGAATACATCTATATATGTTTCTGTATATTTGTTGTCTGTAGGTTCTAGGTATGTGTTTTTTGTTTATCAATAATTATTAATAAACAAACATTACCTACAGAAAAAATCAGACTGATTGTGGTCAAGAGCAAGTCCATTACCAAATAATAATAAAAAAAAGACTCATGGTGAGACCGTTTCATTTGATTTCTTTGTCGCTGTGCGTTTGTGTCTGTGCTGAATAAATGTTTTTCTATTCTATTCTATTCTATTCTATATATACCTACTTAATACACGACGAGTCTGCGAAACATTTTCCCGAAAAGTGGCCTTTTTATTCAAAACTTAATAATTAACATTATACGTTTGATTTGCATTTGGGTGAAAATAATTGAAATTGACCTTATTTAAATTTAATCGGTCCAGGAGATTCGCAATTTGCCTGTGACAAACGACCGGACAGACACACAAATAGTGATCAAATGTTTTGTTTATTCGGACGTACAGAACCCTAACAAAACAATAACAAGCAACCATCAACGAAATCGGAGCATATCGAACAAAGTAGACATTTCTTCCTAAATCTTGCCGGAAGCCTGTCTCAAAACGATTTTACTTAGATAACATCGATCGATCGATTTTGCATCGAGGGTTGTGATGTCGCTTGTCTGTGGCGGCGGCTCCGGGGCTCCCGAGCCGCCTGGCGACTCCGCACCGCCAAACCCCAACGCCAATTTAAAATTCATATCATTCCGCAATCGTAAATTAGTTTTTTCTTCACTATCACTGACGATTCTAAAAAGTTATTTACCTTTCCACACATCCCGGTGCTCGTCATAACTTCACTGCATTCAGGTGTGGGTGGAAATTGAGTGTTGAAATATCTGTACGAATGTGAAATCTAATGGTGTACCTATTGTAGCGTTATAACGCTACAAGGTTTTTTAAGTGGTTTTTATGACTGGCAAAATGAGGTATTTTTTGACATGTGGATTTGGGAGAAAACATAAAAAATTTAAATTTACGTGAAAAAAAGATAAAAAAATTAATGTGTTGAAACCAAACCTGCTCTCCTTTTTTAAACGGGCTAGGTATGACTAGTACAATTCATTGGTATCAACCTCCCCGTCTTTCTGCCAGAATTCGAACAACACCCCAAGCAGTATCCCTGATATTTGCACCAATAGAGGTAAAACCTTGATGCTCTAGCGTCTGCAGGTACGACGATCTGGAGCAATCCTACCACGGACATCACCAAACAGCAAGGTATGAAGCGAATTGGAAAACTTATAATATTAAGATAATTATTTAAACTCATTTAAAATATCTTATAAAGAGGAAACCGAGTGAGACGCAGTGCTGATGAACAAGTTATAGACGACATAATTCTAGCTACAATTCCATTAGTATTTGATGAAATTGCTATGACGATACAGAACTGTTGCAACTGAACTAAAACCTTTAACGTTATATTAGTTTATCAATTTTTCAACCATCAATGTGGTCCGAGATGTTTTCCTTTTCAGTTAATTCAATTTTGTGAATTCGAGAAAAGGAATAGTTTTGAAGTTAATTTGATTTTTGCAAGTAAGAGGTGTTTTAGCGCTACTGTGAGTTTTCTTATTTTCTATTGTAGTCGTTTTCTAACCATTCTTTAAATACCAAAAATATATATAAAAAAAGAAAACCTGTTGTTTATTTTAATTAATTTTCACTTGGTGACGTCTATTAGAATCATAGTATTGTCATTTCATTATTGGCTTTATATTATTGACAAACAAAATAGTACATTTATTTGGCGTTGTTACTTCCTATGTTCCATCCCTTTCCCGCAGTTGCCAATTCAGTTGCAAATGTGGGAAACATAGGTGTAATAATAATAATAATTTATTTCACACAAAAACAACATTTGCATCATAAAACTATGAACATATAGGCTTATAAGGTACAAATATATTGGTAGGTACTTTGGCTCCTAAACTAGGTGTGGGCCTGTAACTTAGGAGTCAGTGATTCTCCGTAACAAACACATCCAAAGATCATGTTAAAAGTAAGACAATTCAAAATTAAGCAAGTGGTGGTTAAAAACAGAAACTAAAACAAATATAATGAGAAAACTAAAAATTATGATAATGAGGTCTCTCATAATCTATTTTAATGACGTGTGCACGTTACGTCTGCGGCTAGAGTACGTTAAATTTTATGTCTGATTTTCGTACTAAAGAATACATTTGCTGTAATCAATTGAAGTAGGTACTTTTGTCGAATGTGTAAGCATTTTTGGTTGCAGGATATAAACTATTACTATATCTAAATAATAACATAATGATTCTTACACGTTGTTTATTTAGCATCTCTTAACAAAATTATACGTACTTAACACGACGTTAAGTTTTTTTATTTTTGTAACGTTACGCTATGTAGGGTGTAGTGTAACCTGAGTAACTGTGTAATGATTGGTAGATAAATGCAATCATATATCTATTTGTTGTCGAAAAAGAAAGATATCGTTATTGGTAAAACGGCACGCGGCACTCTGGGAATATGAGAAGGCAAGTCCGGCGTAATGTTTATTTGATACATGTTGTAATCGCCACATGATGTATGGAAGCGGTCGGGCCCCGCCAGCTCGCGCCGCCCGCTTCGCCGCTCACTCATCGACCACGTAAGGTTTATGATGATTATTCGATCTAAATGATGATTTATTACCGGATTAGGTAGGCACACGGTCCATTTTGTGGGGAGATTGGCTTTATTTATATTATAATACCATCCCAGCATTAAATCGGGAAGAAATCGGCTTTGTTGAATATTGATCACCGAGTTATTTGTAAAATGTTTGGGACACTTTTACTCAGTAAAAATAAAATGTTACAATTGTTTAATGCAGAAAAATATTTGTTGTGAAAATATGTACTGTAAAGTAGTAACTTAAGGTTCAGGATTAGGGTAAAAGCCGGATAGTAGCCACATTTTTTAGGGTTCCGTACCCAAAGGGTAATCAACGGAACCCTATTACTAAGCCTCCGCTGTCCGTCCGTCTATCCGTCTGCCCGTCCGTCCATCCATCCGTCTGTCTGTCAGCGGGCTGTATCTCAAGAACCGTGATAATTAGGGTTTATGGCACGGAACCCTTGGTGTTAGAGTCCGACTCGCACTTGGCTGGTTTTAGAAATTACAAAAAGCAAAATACTTTATTTCTACTTTGGATAAGTACCTACTTTGGTACTTTGAAAGTAAAACAATCTTTTTGGTAGGTAATTCCAGAGTACAGGCTATTTTTGCGTACCTTTAAATTTAGTGACAACTATCCCGTATATGGGATAGTTGCTTTATCTTACATATAGTATTGATGCCCGGTGAGAAAAAGGAATTTTATACCGCAAAAACTTGAATTGCACCTTGCCTTCCCTTGCAATCGCACAGACACATGCAACGTGGTCAACTTAGTGGTGGTTACAGAGTCTCTCGATTGATAATTGAAATAACATGTAATTCATTCGTGAACCTAGAGTAATTAAAATTGAGGCAACTATAGCCCTGGAGCATGTGAAAAAAAGTGACCCAAGTGTGACACTCGGGATGACTATCAAAAAAGTACCGAGTCGACCGATTGTTACTTAGACTTATTTTAATAGGATCGATTGTAATAAATATTTTCAAAGTACAACTGAACCCTATTGTGGACCAAAAGTTAATAATACTTAATTTTTTCATTGTACATACCTAAGCATTCCCTCCCTCGTATGCTGGTGAAAACTTTATCACAAATAACTTCATTTTAACAAACAAAACATTCAAATGAAAACAATGAAACCATCTCAGGTGCTTTCAGGTGCACTCTTAACTCGCCTTAATTTGTTTCTGTTAAAAAACAAAACTTTGTTATCTTGATATCGTTACTCCAAAAAGCAATTTAGTAAACCATCTTCCCAAGATTTAAGAATTTAATATTGGCAGCAGCTTGTTTAAATGGACGGATGCTTTTTCGTTACCATAATTTATAAGCCTGAGATAATCAAATTATGATTTCATAAAATGTGGTCTGAGATACATTGTACAATATTGTCTCTGGCGGCCACTGTAGTAAATAATAATTATTGCAAAAGACTTGCTCCCTCTTGTATCCAACACAAAGCTAATCTAATTATAATTTCAAATTACCTTGCTTGCAGGCGACTTTATAACACAACAATTGTTCATTTGAAGTCAGTATTACTTTTAATTTGTCGACAAAAACGTTTGTTTTAGGGCAAATCTTTTGTGAAATTCTGTGGTTAACTGGTTATTATTTGGTGACTACCAAATATGCGTTTTCTGCCTTATTTATAATAACTTTTTAGTTATATCGTTAGTTTAAACACTGATTTGCTGATTCTTGATTCAAATTTTCCAATAACATTTTGAAGTAGGTGCGTAACTAAATTATGGTTCAGACGTTTTTATACAACCTGTAACAGAATAAACGCAAACCTCTTAAGGGGTCATTGAATTCATAATTACGATCAACTTTCACTATGGGACCAACACTGAAATCGTGAAAAAAAAAAATCGACTGCCACATACATTATTGTGCGCATATTTCGACCAAATGAACAGCTAATTTCTTTTTTTGGCGATTTCGTGGTTGGTCCCATAGTAATAGTTGTTCATAATGATGAGTACAATGCTCCCTTAAGAGGAATTGCGTTTATTCTGTTCCACGTTGTATTAAGGGGCGTTGATAACTTTAGATAAAATTCTCTAAAGTGGCTTTTACTACTTACACATTTACTGAACTCCTTCACACTTACGATTACGTTTCAAGACACAACAATTATCATGTTGTCCATTTGCTTTGCGCGAAAATACAAAATGCATAACTTCTAACTTTGGACAAAGAATAACAAAGACGCCTTTTAAATTACTTTAATATAAGTTTGTTTCTTTGAATCGCAATTTTGAGGGGAAATTTACGGAATGCGAACATTTCTTGCAAAGAAGAAGCTTCCGACGTCGGCGTCTGTTGTGGCAGGAGTTAGCCGGGCTCAACATGTAGGAACAAAGTATGGGGATACAAATAAACTTGCAACGAGCCGCACTAAATGTTGTCCGTACACTCTGCTCATTGAATATTTAAATCGTTTCTGTTTATTTACATTATGTTCTGAAGTAGCTGTGAATACATAGGTTAGATCTAGTATATCTAGATCTAACTATAATAACCTGCACTAATCTATAGAAAGTATTTGCTTTCTACATATTATAAAGATAAATTAGTAAAAATTTAGGGTTGTATGTGTAGGTATTATAGTCTCCAGAACAACTGCACCAATTTGGAAATTTCTTTCAAATTATCCAACATCGTTAACATTTACCCCACACAAAGATATAAAGGGATTCCCGAGCCATTTTTCACATTATTTTGTCCCCAAATATAGTGTCGTTTGGCATTTGCCATTGTAATCTCTGCTTCATATCGCTCTAGCCGATGTGCTGTAACTCCACCTCGAACGCAATTTCTTTGCAAAACTACATCAAATGTACTAAACCGTAACCCTAAAAGGTATCCGAACCATATTACTTATTACATCGATTGCTATATAACCGTTCCAGAAGTATTCATAAGGATCAAAAGTGCAATCGTCGATAATATAGGTGGCGTGGCCCGGAGCGACCGTTGATTCAAAAGAAAGACAAGTAGAAAGTTTCCCGCCGAAGACATGAAATCATAGAACGATTTCTTTTACGACTTCGGTTTCAACTTCATAGCGATGAATTATGCAGAAAGGAGAGAGATTTCCTGCGATAAAAGTCGTAACACCCAAGGGTGTTCTAAAAAGAACTCTTAGAATATGATAAGGGAACCAACATAAAATATTTAAATTCGGATTTTTTGTTAGAATTTCGGACTTCACTAAATATTGACAAGAATGACTGAAAACATAAAAGGAGCTTAGGTCTATCTGACTTTATGTACTTCACATTGCTACGTCTGTGTTCCCGAAGGTAAATGATAAATGTGCGGGTACTTAGGTCTAAGCACTTACATTACGCCCAAATTTTAACGTGACCATTTTTGCTAGCAACTGGGCTCTAATACAAATTCGAGTTGCTACTGCACAAAATCTAATTATAAAAACCTTAATTAATTAATTAAGCCTAACCTATTATTATCTACCTTAATTAGTTGTGGTATCTTAGTTTAATATATCTGACAATGCGACAAACTTGTCAAATACTGACATAATTGTCACAATTTTGCGACAGGTGTTATTTAATAAGGTAGCAAATGTATGAAATAAACTTACAAAATTGTCGAATTGTCAGATTGTCGTTTGTTTTCTGTTACCAACCGAGGCCCCAGGGATTACAACTCTGTATCTCATGTTCAAAAACCTCAGCAGTTAGTCGTAGGTACAGTGATTAAAAGACCACTGTACCTACGACTAACTGCTGAGCTTTTTGATATACCATTATGGACCCTATGTTAATCCCTTTATGACTTTTTGTTCCATCTATTTTCAAGTATACACATTACGTGAGCAATCTAAAAGAAAATTCTTCGACATATCCAGCGGACGTTCGCAACATTAGCTAACATGGCAGGGTATTTTTTTAATTGGCATTGCAGTGTGGGATAGAAGTGAAAGCGAGTGGGCCACAGCCCGACGGCGATGCAGGCGGCCAGGAGCGAGCGGAGCGCGCGTCCTGAATACCTAATTGACTAATATTAGTTGCTCGAGGGGGAACTTCCTTATAGGTGAGCACGAAACTTGAGACAAAGAACACGTACGGGTTTGGTAAGGGCTAGTTTTTAACTTTTAATACGCGAACTTGATCCATCACTAACGCAATAGTATTAAAGCGATACAGGATGTAACAGAATACACAATCTGAAACGAGTACTCAAAATTATAAGCAACTATTACTTTGAGACCAAACGAGGTTTTAGACATAGTGATGTTATTATATCATTCGTAGCGATTTTTGAAAAGCGATAAAGTATGGGATGGACACGCAGTACAAATAATAAAGAAATGTCGCGGTCAAGCCCAAATATTGTGGCATCAAGCATCGTGTTGTCTAGATCCGAACAATATATTAAACTTATGACTGTTTTATGGCTACAGTATTTTTTAGTTAAAGACTATATTAACAAATTAGAAAATTATCTATACTTATATACTATAATATAATATTACAAACAGGTTAAGTTTAAGAGTTTGTGAGGTTGTAGGAGGTAAGCTGTGGATCTACTGAACCGATTTTGATAATTATTTTACCAATAGAAAGCTACGTTATTTGTGAGTGTCATAGGCTAAATAAGTTGTCGTTTGCACATGTGTGGAAATGTCACGTCAACGGAAATGGACGCTTAATGGCATCCCACATGCTATACCAAATCACGAAGTTTAATTTTTTTAACGCAGTGGTTAATATCCTATGGCCCCCCCATCGACCAAAAAACATGGCGGCCGCCGATTTTTTTTACAATAGAACTATTCAATTGTTGTTGCGTCGCGACGGCTATTGCGACAGAGTAACCACATGTAAACCCGAAAAATACCGCCCAACGAAGTGGGCACGGGGCAGCTAGTTGTAAATGTCACGGCACCATAACTCGAAAAATGTATTAAACGCTACCACCATCACAAAGACTACACAAAATAAGTACTTAACATTTAATACTTAAAAATCTTTCATTCAGTATTGGTTACATGTACTAACTTGGCCGTCCTAAACCAATAACAACATATAAGAACATATAAAGAAGTTCTAGCTTTACAGCAACTAGTACGACTTAAACTAACTTCACAAAAGGTATTGTATCCATTTGAAGTTGCAATAAAGCACCTAGAGCGCATGGTACGGACTTCAGCGGCAACGTGAGTTTCGAATGAAATAAATTCCATTAGCGTAATTGGGAGCACAAGCGAGTTATAGGCCTGTGTCTCGACTGTCGACCGTACCGCGCTCGGCCTCGGATTTTTAGTCGTCGGAAACAGCTTTTTAATACCACAGTGACAATAGAATAATAAAAAAAGGTGAATCTTATCTTAATCCTTCACAATATTGTGGTAACTTTAAAAATACATAAATACAGAACCAGATTCGTGGGTTGCAAAAAGCGACGCATTCTGTGGAGTCTCAGGTTACTTTGTTATGCTAATCTTCATAATTCTTAAGGCGGAGGAAGTTTTGGGCAACTTACTTTTTTGAAAATAACTTGTAATTCAGTCGTAATTTGTTACGCCGTTGAATGTTTACTTACTCGGATAAAGTTAAACCCACAGGTTTACCAGCGGATTTTTATTCGTGGGATTTTATGTGCACGTTATGTTCAGACACGTGTTATTTATTATTATTATTTATTTATTTAACACAATGTAAATAACATCTTACAGCTTACATGTCGCCAATTCGATGTTATCACAAAAACAGAAAATACAAATTAATTAGTTAATGGACCGTAGTCATCGCGAGCATTCGCTTCGGGAAATTGTTTTGCTAACATTCGTAGTGCGAGCTTTTGTTTCTCGACGAACATTCAGTACGGATCCTGTGTGATTTCATGATCTGATCTCGCGCTCGCAAACGAAAACGAATGTTCAATTCGCAAGTAAAGACAACAAAACCTTGCTATTGCTAGGATTATATGCAAAACAAATTCGTGAAGCATATGCTCACAGTATGAAACTGCTAGGTACAAAGTTTGTATAAATCAACAGCTAATAATACCAAGTAAATATTGCTATCATGGTAATTATAAACTCGACAATCGGGGCACCTTGTTCCGGAAACTATCCTGACAGTTTTGTAAAGCTCCTGCCTTGTTCAAATTAACGAAGAAAACTTCTCGATCAAGTCCGTCTACCTGAAAACACAAAGTAAACTCCGTGCCTTCGCAACTTATCCATTAACTTAAGTAGAATCTGTAGACAGCATGAACAGTGCCTGCGCCCGCCACGCGCCGCGCCGTCGTCTTACAGATAGTTTGAGCGTTAAACGAAATTTATGATATTAGATTGATTGGTTGGCAGGTATCTGTTTACTTACAAGCTCTTTGTTCTCGCTTTTGAATATTCAACTGTTTAATATTGTTATTCTGTCTTCTTGTAATTTATCATGCGAGAAAGTCGTTGTGAAAAGAATAGCTATACGACAGCGTCACAGCGCTGAATCTCGAGTCACCCTTTACATTATGGTTGTCACGCGGTGCCCGATCAAGCGTAAATGTTAAGAATTGGTAATGTATATTTCTCGTTAAATTTTATATGCTAATTTAACAATAGATTTCTCATAAAATCATTGACGAGTTTTCTTTTCGCGCGGTTAACCCTGTTTCGAAAGTAGCACCGTGTTCTCTATGAAATCTTCATTAATTTACGAAACTTCCGACAATTTCCTTTTGACTCGGGACCCGAAAATGAAAAATTATTTCTTGAATTTTTACTTCACTTAAAATCTGCACAACATTGTAGTCGACGACCGCTTTATTATTTATGACAAGGAACACGAAACTCATCTCGAGTTATAAACTTCTTGGAATTTCTCCTGAAGTAATACAGAGCTATTATTATGATGTCCCCACAAAAAATATTCGCAGTCGCGGGGCCAGGGTCGGGCACGGGGGTGACTCGGCCGGGCGAGTGGAGCGACAGTCCCGCTCAGGACTGCGAGGGGGGCACTCGTCTGCCGGGTGTATGTCGACGTCATCCCTATGAAATGTTATCGGAACTCTGTTGATACCTAATTTGAAAAATTGCTATCAAAAATATTTGCTCTCTTTAGCCAGGTAATTAAAAAAAAACGCGATTGAAATTTATCTTCAAAAACAGTTATGTAAAGTAAACCCAGAAACATAACGTTAAGGTACTCATGTCCACTAAACAATTAAGTTAAAGAAATGCAATTCTAAAAAATACTATGGCCGGGACAAAATCGATTTGCTTAGATCAGTTGAGGGCCACGACTCACAATTGAGCTACCACACGACTCGCGAGTCGTGTGATAGGGAGGATTTGGAAGTGCGCTCTCATGCGGTGATCTTTTTACGACTATTCGACAACCGTAAACTTTTATCGCATTCCTTATCCGGAAAACACTGCATTCTAAGTTACAACACTTCTTTGGGTTTCCCTAATTTTTAATGGCTTTTCGAAGTTACAGTAAAAATACAAGATTTGTGGTTTTAGTTTCTGGCAACATGTTAATGTGACATTTATCCCGCTTGCTGTTTGATTAAAATTACTTTAAAGGTTTAAATGGCATTATGCTGCACTGCCATATATCTAAATATATTTGACAATAAATAAGACAGACAACAAATTGTAAGAGAGCATGTCATGCAGTAATAACTCCGCTACGAAGATCGGCAGACCACCGCGCTGTGGGGAACGCAAGTCACATTGATTCATGAATTAAGGAGTAGGTCCCGCGTTAATGAGGGCACGACCTAACCCTAAGACAAAACGGAACCTTGGGAACAAGCAAGCAACTACTAGACCGGATAGAAAAGAAAAAAAGACGTTAAAATTTATTAGTGCAGATGTTATTATCCTCAAAACACTCGACTTACATCAACAGATAGAAACATATTTTTATCTTTCGCAACTCTGGATAGAACAGTTACCTATACAAAAGGAATACATACGGCTTAAATGGCTTACGACAATAAAAAAAGTTTTTGTGATGTTTTTCTTCCAAACCACTTAACAAGCTTGGCGCACGTAGACATGTTTGTGTCGTGCTTGCATTATGACACCGTGCTGCTATGAGATTTAGAGGGGCAACGCTGAGGAGACGCGCCGGCGCCAGACGCGTTGTCATAACTACCCGACACGGTTAACTGTAAGTGTTCTAATGTCTAATGGAACTCTATCGGATTCGTTTACTGATAAAAAATGTGTAACAGGAAATTGGAGTGTTTTTCGGCAACAAATATTTTTTTGGCATCTTAATTAGGGGATTAACTCTTAAATATATGGCACTTGAATCCGGTTTGACTGGAAACTGACCCTAATATAGTTAAGAAATGGCTAGGCAGATGATGATATGTCACATGTGAAGTGCTTTTAATTATTCTCGTGGTCTTAAGGCGATACAAAAACCAGGGTACTTACTATGACGTCTTAAAGCTATCATGATTCTAGTGTAAAAGGGAGACGGAACTATATAGCCCATACAGGACGCGTAGCACTATCCCTTTTTCACCACGTAATCATGATGGCATTAAAATTTCATAGTAAGGAGGTTTTGAAAAACCTAATTGAGAATTTGCCAGGATTGCGAAACTGTTCGAAAGAGTTACTGCGGTCCTGGGCCTCAAGTCTGCTATTACACTACTGTCAGAATGGTCTATAATTGATTTCATAATTATTGATTTTGACGAGTTTGGTAATCTACTAATATAAAAGCGTCATTGTGATTTTCCAATGGTCAACCACTGACACTCCATTGAAAGAAATTTCATAGAATGGTAATCTCGTACATAATGACAAATGAATAAATAGGAAAATATTTATTATTCATTACATATTATGTACATATATAGTGTATTTATATTTTTACATATTATGTAAAAATATATATAAAAATAATTTGGCATAACTTAATGTTCAAATTTAGTAGTAGTTTTTTAAAATCATTTCTACTAACGGGTTTTATAATAATGGCGATACGAAAATGACTTTCTACCACGATTCTATTACGAGACCATTGACCGACCAGTGATCGACCATTATGAATTATTACAATAAAAAATAAAAGTTACAATGGGATCATGCTGGAATGAGGAATTTATAAAAAATAGCAGACTTAGGGCCGTGGAACACAAAGTACATTTGAAGGAATACGCTTGGATTTTAGTCAATAAGGGTCAGACACTCCCTCCCGCTTCGCCCAGGGAGGAGTCATTTAATGATTTCCAGTCCAAAAACAGGGACCATTACTATTAATAGGTTATGGACCACCAAAGTATCTTATGTTATTATCAAAACGTTGGTGTAAAGCCTTCCCACCCTTCTAATCCCGTCGGGAAATACGCGCGGGTAGTGTACCTCCATCGTGTTTCGCGACTCCATATGTTTGACTTTAGATGGCTCCTTACGTGACCCACTGCACTCCTTTATTAAAAATGTGTAGTACAAAATACTTTTAACAAAGAATTTCGTCGTTTTCCTCACTATTTGAAGTTTCTACATTTATGTTATATTTTAAGAAAATACGTAGTATTACGGATGCTGGGATATAAAACTAAAAGACTTGTCTCATCTCAATACCTCTGCGCCTCGTTCTACATTTATTAGTATCGACGTTAAATTAATTAAATCCTGCATCAAGATTCGAACAGTTTGGACTAACTATTATAGCCATCCTTTTGTTGTAAAGAAACCTTATACTCGTAGCAATTGAATATAGTTTGAATAATAAAGTATCGGTACAGACGTCAACTCGCGAAGTTGCAGCCGAACTTCGGCTATTCAGTCATTACGGCGGGGCTTCTCCCTGCAGGTTGTTGTCATAAACTTAACTTACTTCCTCTATTTGAAAAATAAACTTTTAATAAGCTCCGACGACATAACATGCTTTGTTTAAGCTCTCCACAGAAACCGTAAGTACGTACTTATATTTAAAATTAGTAGCTAGTTGGTTGGCGTAGTTAATTATCATAAGAGCTTTAAAGTTTGTGATATTACAGAAGTTGTTTGTGTTACTGTAAGTAGTCTGGCTAATTTTCGTGTAACGATGAAAAACGCACAAGTTAACATAGTGAAACTGAGTTAAGAAGCACGCAGCGGGCGATGTCTCGGGCGGAGCCGGGCGGCGCGCGGCGTAATATACGCTAACGGTCCCCGACAAGACAAATGTGTTTTCTCTCGCTTGCTATTAGAAGCTTTCCGCTGGCTCCGCTCTCATGCGCCCCCTGGATCTTGATTGAAAACGGTAGCTTATTATTGGATTTTTAGACGATGTGACGACAACGTTTACGTCGAATTATTTGCTTCTGTGGTATTATGTGTCGTTCTTCGTGGGTAGTATTAAAATACACGTGACACGGCTTAAATACAGGATACAGTGTAAACGTTTTATTCCCATTCATGTTTTTACGATTGGAAAAAGCGTGTTTCAGTACCGATAAATTTTGTTTTTCTTCGGCGATATCGAGCGAAATTCATTTGCTGTTTCTATCCATGTCTATACAAGTTAAGTTTTTGCCGAACTCCACATAGCTTTGAAAATCTGTAAAACGGTACCTTAACTGGACCAAATAACCAATAGAAAAACTGGCACATAGAATCTAACATAAAGTAGTTGTGATCAGCGAGTGTCGCGAACAGGTACACTAGTATTTCAGGAACCGGTAACTAAAATGGTTAGACAGATATAATATAAAGACAAGGGTGGCAGCATTCACGTCGCAGCTAGTTAGCAGCGCAAACTGGCTCGTCGTCGGCGTTCGCGCAAATTCAATTTGTCTCGAATGCTCTGCGAGTGTGGAGCGCGCCTTGCGCCCGGCGAGCGACCGGCGACCGGCGACCAACTCAGTGTACACGCTCCCTTCCATTACTGTCACACTATTTGTCTATAGACGTAAGTTGGTAAATTACGACCATCTGACAAGATAAAACCTTAGGAAAATGTGAAAAAGTTTTCGCGTTCGAGATTGTGCTGCGCTGTTGGCTGGCCCTTGGACTTTTACGTAAATATTAAAAACTAGCTGACCCACGCAATTTCGTCTACGTCACATTTGTCATTAATGCTCCACTCCTATTAGTCGTAGCGTGTTATTATATACTCTATAGCCTTCCTCGATAAATGGGCTATCCATCACTAAAAGTTTTTTTTTTCAATTCGAACCAGTAGTCCTGAGAAGCGCGTTCGACCAAACTAACAAACTCTACAGCTTTATAATATAGTTTAGATATTTATTCTTCCTTTTGTTGTATTTTTTTTTTGTAATGATCAAGAGCTTCAGGTTTTGTCGATACGTACATTACCTAACAATGATGGATGTGTTTTACTTAATATTGTTGGTTGGATCAGAATGGGTATATGGTAACGAATGAGATGTATGAAAATGTCCTATCCATAGAAACTGTTTTAACCATATTCTTAATTCAAATACTAATTAGCTGATTCTTTATTCCTTTTTATTTTTATATAGAATCTGCCAATCAATATTCAGACTAAGCATAATGTTAAATTTCTTTTAATACCTAAGCTTGATGTCCTAGAATAGAGTACTTAACTTTTATTAAATTGGAAATCTTTAAGTTGTGAATATGAACAACTTTCGTAACATGGTGACATCTATGTCACCGAGCTATTTGAACTCAACGCTACGTACGTCCGAAAGGCAAAACGTTTTTTACAAAAAAAAATCAACTGAATTCCAAATTACAACGTAGTGGTTTTTATTTGGAAGACGTGAGGTCATATGGCATTCTGTTGTGGGGAATGCCGCCGATATTCAGAGAGTCTTAAAAAAAATCGAAAAAAAATCCTACAATGTAATTAACAATGCTGACGTCATCGTCCAAGTACGCAAAAATTGCATCATCCAAGTAAGCTAAAAAACCGGCTAATAGCGAGTCGGACTTTCACACGAAGGGTTCCGTACCATAAACTGATTAAACACGTTCCTTATATGGGAGCCCCGTTTAATTTTTAATTTAATTCTTATTATTTTTTGCTATACAGGCAAAAGTACACACCCTGTGAAAATTTCAACTGTCTGCCTATTATGGTTTTCGAGATACAGCTCGCTGATAGATAGACGGACGGGCGGATGGACGGACGGACGGACAGCGAAGTCTTAGTAATAGCTAGGGTTCGTTGGTTACTCTTTCTGTACGGAAACCTAAAAACGCTCATAAAATAAAAACTACTGAGCCAACTTTTTACGGGACGAAATAGTAAGAATACCGCATCGAACTAAAAATGAATCACAGAAATCGGATCAGAAACCTCGGAATTATTTAATATAATGTGTATATACATAAAAAAGTATACCAACCGAATTGAGAATCTCCTTTTTTGAATTCGGTTAAAAACGAAACCCTTATAAAATCACTAGTGAGTCGTTTATCTGTGTTTGTCCGTCAATCACAGTGTCAAATTTCTTCCTCTCTCCCTTATCTCAAAATCTACAGAGCATAAAATTTTGAAAAGCACAATTAGTTCATAGGAAAACCTGTAAGAATGCTACTCGTTGCTATACATCAAAATGACATGTTGTAAAATATGATTCGTTCGGGAGGCCAACTCGCACTTGGCAGGGTTTTTTTTATATTTCGGTTGTGGTTCCAAAGTGTGTCCATACTCAGTTTGCTTAGTGCTAACATAAAAGTTTTTATTTAACATTAATTAATTACTTTAATAAATTTGAGCAGCCGCAGCGACTGTACAATTTACACTAACATTATATAATAAAATGGCCGCTCGGGAGGCGTGAGTATAACATTGTAGCATGACTTGTGCGTTTTATCGAGTGTTGGCGAGATTAATGGCGGCTCGTCGCGCTCGCGGCAATTACACGCGCAATGTGGCAGCCACGTCGCGCGTCGCGGTGTTGCCGCGTTCATCAGCCGCGTCATGTCGCGCACACCCAAAATGACGCAGGCGACACTACCGCGAATTTACACAACGATACTCAATATCGCGACAAACCTCTCTGTCGATGAGTAAATTCTCTCCCAAATAATTCAGAGTTATTTCGCGTTCGCCGTGTCTGGTTCTCACCCCTTATTTATTCAAAGAAATGTCTTCCTATTTGATATTTGGCTGCGACTCAAACATCTGCAATGTTAATACTAACACAATTTTATCTTCAACACCCATTCCTTGTCTTACCAGATGCTCTAATATTCGACAAAAACTGAACATGTGTCGGTGTGACTTGATAAATGTATTCATTAGGAATGCAAATTTATATAATTTCCTTCTAGTAGCCACGCTCTCATACATATGAAATACTCATTCATAAAATATTCAAAATGGTTTCACGCTCCTTAATTATGTGTGTTTGTACGTCGGCGAAAAGTTTCATATTATGTATGGGGCATGGTGCATCTTTTTGACAGCTATTTTGACTATGAGACTTGTTTTTATTAAAAACTTTAAAAGCACTTCATATTATTAAAACTGTGCAAAGTAAACAAAAGCTAAAAGCAGTGAACTGTTAAATTAAGCACAGCTATGTAAAGTAAATAATTGTAGCACGTACGTTTTTTAGTACAAAATGAAATGTTAACACAATTAACACGTACTAAAATATCAAGAGACAACAGAGTACTATAACTTTTTGCACTGTTTGCTCCGCGCAACAGCAATTTTCCGTGGACACAAGTACATAACGAATGTTTGCACGGGTTCCATCGGTAATACCGGCGCGCTCCGCCACTGCGATCGCACAGCATTTACGACCCGATGCTAATACTCCGCGATTTCCAGGTACAATTAAAAGCAGGTCACATAGCGTGCAGCTTTATTATAGCTAAAGTGATTTTTTTGTGATGATGGTCAGCTGAAGTTTTTTTCTTCTTTACAATTAATTTGTGTTATCAGAAAACAACAGCATTAATTTTTAATGTTATAACTACGTGTTTGGCTACGACTGCTACGTGGTTGCGAGTCAGAGGTGGCGTAGCGGTCTGTAGCTCGTAGCCTCGTAGCTCGTAGCACGTGTCGGCCGGTCGCGATCCGCGTCAGTTGTGCGTTGCAATTACCCGCTAAATGACGTACAACTGGTTAACTTGTTTGTTTGTGCATTTTGCTACACTGTGACCTGTCTCATTGATGGCTCTTGGGACCAGTTATATGATTGTTTATTGGCGTTTACCAATCTGATGCGTCAATGTATGTTTTTATTGGTAATTGAAATCACCGTAACTAGATCACGTTCGTTTTTCACATAGTAGAATTTGTTATTACTCGTACAACTGAAGTATACTTTCTTCTCATTTCTTTTGATACCTTCTAATTCTAGGTTTAATACCTACTTTCATATTTTTTCTTTGATCTAGTGTTTTATAAAAATAAACTTGTCAAATAACCTACCTCACTGGTGTAGTAGTAGTCGCAATCTGACAACAGGTCCTGGGTTCGATTCTCGGGTCGTACAAAATGTTATTTGGTTTTTCTCTGGATTTTCTCCCGCGTCAGTTGGTGACAATAAACTCACCCTCTATAACATGGGACTTTTAGGCCTTAACCTTCGCGGTTAGTAGGTACCTATGTACACACGTGGAGTTATAAAAACGTGTCAAATACTGTTACTAAAAGCGATATCTTATTGCGTTTACGAAAGCACAACATATTTCAATCCCATTCAATAAACAATTCGGCGAAATCAAACATATGTTTACCAAATCTGCTAAGAGGCCCATCTCACCGCTACGTGACTGAATCGAAACGAATTTGTCCCACTAAAGCCGCAGCCTTTTTCTCACATTCGATGGCAGATAGAGATAGCCGTCCCTTCCCTCGAATGGCCACACCACACTAAATCCTTAACACTCAACTTCACAGTGACTTGCAGCACTTTTCCTATCTTTCAATGTTTACAAAAGCGATCCGATAAACTAAAACCCTAAAATGTTTCGCTTTTCTTCTGATTTAGAAATAGTTTTCGCAACGAACTTATTACTGTAACTTATTGAAAACGTAAATTGTATTTCGAAAGAGATAACGGTATAAAACTACAGAATAAATTGTAACATACAGGTGATATAATAAGAGAATCACTAATAGAATAACAAGACTATATTTCCTTGCAGTTTTATAAAATCAGAGAAAGAATAATGGAAAAGATTCGTCAGTCAGCGAGCGAAGCAAACGCGCCTCGCGAGGCTGCCACCAGGTGCAAAGATGTTTCATGATTTAATTTGGGACTTAGGGATCTGCTCTATTGAATCTATTGAACCGAACAATCTTTTTATCTCAGTCACATCCCGCAAGCGTTCACTTTACGTCTCCACTTTTATCGGGACTATTATTAAGTAAGCTCTGTATTGAATCATCAAACAACGTTTGAATGTTTGCTGTAGCAAAAAGACAATTTCAATACAATTCTACAGTAATATCACTCAGTTCTCGTAATGCGACCCAATTCAATCGCTTTACTATAGATTACTAATCAAATATGAGACTGTTTTATTTCAGGACTAATGGTTTTGGAAATATTCAAATAACCGCAAGCTCACAGACACTGAACAAACGCACAAAAACAAAATCACGCATGGGTGAGCGCAGGCCGAGCCGCGCGCCGCCGCGAGCCAACGGAAAAATGAATGGGTATTTTGCTATAATGGCGACCTCAGACAATGCGTGTTTACTTTATGCACTTTTTATTGAAATTTTAAATAGTTATTTGTAACAACCTTTTTGTGGTGATGGTGACTGTCGATAGAAATGATGATATGGATATGCAACGTGATGGACTAATTGAACTTCTACATGAAAGGTTTCGGTGCTTAGATGAAGGTCAAAAATCTTGATGTGTTTTTTGTTTAACAACTCAGATTTAAAATAAAATTTAACTAAAAACAATAATAAGGATTACTATATCAATTCAACCATTACTTTGAGCAGTAGTTTATTTGTTTAAAACGTGTTTGTGTAAAAAGTCACATCAAGATTGTTTACCCTTATCTATTTAACTACTTAAACCTTTCTAATATAATTAAACATACTTTCACAACCGTGATTAAGTAATCGAAAGTAATTATGATAAGTTGTTGCAACGTCAAACCAACGCTTTGTTTATTGGGGACACAAAATAGTTACATGTTATAAAAACATTACAAGAAATCTTTAAAACTAAAATCATAAATATGTAACCTAAACCAAATATCTACGACTCTACGTGTTAACAAAAGAATGACAAAATTGTGGTACTTTATTTAATTTAAATGATATTTAAATCAAGTATTAATATAATTGCCAAAAATAAAATATAAGAAAAGGCAAATTTAGTAGTTTGTTAATTACATATTGCGTCTAAGATGATCGCAGCATGTTACTGCAAGCACAAGAGTAAATAAGGAGGCGCGGGCGGGCGGGCGCACCGCGGCAGGAATACCAAGCAGTGGCCGCGCTCGTGCGCCAGGCATGGCCAGGCCTCAGCTAATATTGTGCCGACTCACATACCTTTTACTAATGTACATCCTTTATCGTTTTATTTCCTTTTCACGTCAACGTTGGCGCGATGCGACTTAATTACAATCGTAACTACCTGAGGACACGTAAGATCCTGTCAACGGTAGCGTAGCGTAGGCGATTGTCAAAACGTCAAATATGTATGGGATTGACAAGCGCTGTCCCTTATATTTTGTCGGTTCGACAATTTATTGTCATCACTGGTGAAATGGCGCTTTGTACAGAACCTCTAAGCATCTTAACATTTAAACCATAAATATAACGAACCAGGAGATTTGCCTGGTAGACGAAATTGTATCGGAACCCTGTGTCTCCAGCATGTCCCTTCCACCCGACAACTACTACACATGCACTTCAATAACTAAGCAATAGATACGCAGTCGCGCACACACCCGCATTTCTCAAAACAGAACGTACTACACAGTCAATAATAAACCTTATCCTTTCAAGCACACGGTGTATTTCCTATGCACAACTTACCCACATAAAAACTGCGTACGCTATCGTTTTGTTGTGCAAAAGCAATTTATTTTTCATACACGCTAGTGATTGATTAAATCGGAAAGTTATCGAATCTTCCATTTATTATTGTACAAAAAAAGGTTTTTTTGCTGTCCTAAAAATAAAATAAATAAAAACTGGCATGTCCAGAAAATATTAAATACTCCACCGATTATTAATCTAAAATTATTATTTATTTATACTAAATTTTCGAATGTTAGTAACGCATTTTTCTACTACGCTGTAAAATAATTAAATTAAGAAAAAAAGGTTATTGTTCGATCTTCTAACCGAGTAAAGACAGTTAACAAATTGAAAAATAAACTATTATAGCGAGATTTCCTTCTTCAATCGACATTGTTGCCGATAACCTACGTAAGTTGATCTGCACAAGCACATCACTAACTCGTCGCAAGAACCAGCGGCCGTAACACGAGATGTAAAGTATCGTTTTGTAATTTTTACATTGCTTGTTGCAGACACTTAGTGACTAACTTAGGTAGTGGTTAAGGAGCAATGTATTTATTGCAAAATGAGCATACAGCCGCTGTGATATTTGAACACTAGAATAACATAGTAAAAGCAAGATATATTTTACGATATGTTGTTTTTCATGATTTTGAAGACAAATAAAGTAAAATACTTATATTTAGATATGGTAAGTGATTCCATAATTTACAAAGTTTAGGTTTAGGCTTTTACAAGAAACCTTTGAATAACACGCAATTCTTATAATTTGTCACGATCGTGGTCGAAAGCGGACTAGTTCGCCGATACGGCCACTTATCTATGACATGCTCAGCATGAGCATGTCGCGCGGACATTGACACCACCCTTGCCACTTCTTCTGTTTTTTATATTAAAAAAAAAACACTTCTATGATTTAAACCTATAGCATGAGTACTAGCAGTGGACGTCTTTCGGCTGATATTATGATGATGAGTACTGGTACTTAACACTTGTGGTTAATTTTTTATTTTTATTTTGATTGGCATGCGTTTGACCACTATCTCACCTGATGGTAAGCGATGATGTGGTCGAAGATGGAGCACGCTTGCCCAGAAGTAACCTATTCACTCTTGACTTAAAGACTACCAGGTTGTGGTTGCTTCAACCTTATGCAACGCTTGCTGAGGTCGTTCTTTGGATGGTCATTCATTATCGTTACAGTACATGGATGGTGCAGTACTATATATTTAGGAATTTATCGCAGTGAAAGCGTGAATAATACTTATTTTTTTGGTTCCAACACCCAGTGTTATTGATTGACAATACATTTCGAGTGCGAAACTAATAAAAATATACCTAAACTCCCCATGGGCAGGATGGTAAACGGCGTCTGCATTTGGGACACAGAAGGTCATAAGTGTACCAACTTTCAACTGAATCGGTCTAGTACATTCAGAGTTAATTGTTTGTGACAGATAGACAGACACACGAGCTTTCATAGGTAGGGTTTCGTTTTTTCATTCGAACGTACGCAACCTTAAAACAACTGCAACACCACATGCATAAAAAAATTTCACACACCTAATTACACAATTTATAATTAAACAAAAATTAATTAAACCAAATTCCTCTGATTTAAAAGTCCCGACAAAGAACAATGGGTAATTTTGTATGGAACCCGTAACCACTTTGTAGCATTTAGACTAGGTGTAATTTAGAAGAGGCCTAATTGAGTAACTCGAAAATAAGTGAACGAATGAATGAATGAATGAAAGACCGAAGTTATGATAACTTCTTTGTAACATTTTTAATTGCCAATAATCGCACTTTTTCTGCTTTTTGGACTAAATAAATAGGTAACCAGTCATTTTTTCTGTCTTTAGAGAGCGATATAGCTTCCTATCGTTGGTTTTTGGTACAGAAAAAATATTAAATAAGAACTATCAATCTTAAATAGCACAGTTTTATTAAATTGTATTGTTACTTTCAATGATTATATCATCCCAGGCACTTGCCGGACCTACGAAGTTATCTAGGTGCCTGCCAACACCTAAGTACCATATTATGCTAATAGTATGGGCACAAGCACCTAGAGTTCTCATACCCGTCATGCAGGAGCAATAATACGCTTCGATGGCTTCTCTGCCCTAGACATTAACCTTGATTAAAATATATGTGTAATATATTTGCCTCGATAATATGCGGCCTCTAATTAACTAGCAGTTTTCGGTTACTAGCCCATGCTGCGACATACTAGGGCTACGGCTCGAAGATACCTCAATATTATATATACCATCTCCACCTCGCAAAAGCTCGGCAACATATGATCTAGCGAGCTTTAAATGGTATGTGCCCAAACTGAGTAGAATGACATCTTCTTCTGTCAATTGTGGAAATGGTATTGACGTAGCCGTCATTGTTGTGAACACCGCCCGCTGTCTGTTCATATGTTCTGCGACTACATAATTGCCCAGTCTGTTGGGTTCACTTCTTCTTTGCGCTATTATATTGATAAAAGCGTGGGCATGCTCATTATCTGTCAGACGCTGCCTAAATGCATTTATAAGGGCTCCCGCAATACGGAAGTCTTCAAATAAGTGAGGGAGTGTTTTATTGATAATTGTATGCCTAAATATTTTGTAGTCCCTTTTGAACCATCCGTTTATTACTTCAATGACCCAACGCACTATGGTGATTTCTCGAGATTTATTGGCTTGAATATCTGTAAGCTGTGTGGCATGCCTATCTTTACTTGGTGGCATATGGGCAACATAGCCAGCACTTTCTATATCTGGTATAGAGTCTCTAAAACCTCGATCTAATATAAAAACGTCATCTGTTTGTAACGTTATATGCACTGGGGACGTTTGATCATTCATAATCTCAGTCATGATTTGGGCATCAGTCTTTGTTGCAGCGTATGGTCCACATATATCTATAATATAGCCATCTAAGCAAGTAATCACAAAGGGTTTTAACAAGTTTTTATACTTGTGTAAGCTGTAAGACTTTTTTTGAAATAAAAAGTTTTTACTTTTCTGTACGTATATATACGAACCATCACAAATAGCTATAGCCACTGGGTTTATAGGGTTGGAATATATTGATGATGGTACTGCAAGGCTGTGAGCTATAATTTCATCCCGACTTATATGATTGAAACCCAAATGGCGAACAACAAAGTCTTGGGTCAAGGAGTTTCTAGCAGTTTTAAGCAAAATACCGATCGTTTTACGATAGACCTATTTGGGAGGCTATACGTGTATTTGGTTCACCAGACCGTTGTTTTAATAAATATATTCCTAGTGCAGTTTTTGGTCTTCTACATTCATTTAAAAGAGACGGTGTTTCATCCAAAAGGATTTCGAATTGTTGGTGTGTTAAGCCAGTTAGGTAATATAGATCCTCTGGTAAAATGTTGTTTACATTGTCAAAATCTATATTAGTCTTATGTTTATATGCATCTCGTAACGTATCAATCATATCTTTGAGATGGTCTGGTGGGTATTTTTGTCTCTCCATTATCATACAGGGAGCTCCAATCTTCTGTGTTGATGTGATGTGTACAAACGCGTGCATGTTCAGGAACGTACACGCTATGATTAACCAACAAGAATACTTTTATAAACCTGGACACTCTGTGAAGTTCTTGATTGATGCACCCATGAAATAAACAGTGACGCGCCGTATTTGCAACCCTTCTATAAGTTGGAACAGACGTTGGGTGCTCTGGGTTTGCAATTTCCTGGTTTTGTTCTTGTTCGAACCTAGCTTGCTATCGTCTTCCAGCTACCCAACAACGATGACACATAGCCTGAAGTTGATTCAGGGCCATCTAAAAGAAAAACCAAATCCTCAAGTAACTAAAACAATAAATAACTTAATAAAGAGTGAACAAAAAGACACCGTGTACTCGATGATCAAAAGCTATTGTTATACTAACCTCATTTATGTTAATCCGTGCCATCACATACTCTGTGAAGCCTGGATTGTCTTCCAAATAGGTTCGCGTCAGTATATGCTGGTTTCGGTCACGAATTACTGATCTTGTACATGTAACACACTGTATACGGCGTTCACCTTCCATTTTTTTGAAGCAGATGAGTAATAATAATAATCCAATCGTTAAGTAATACACTGAAGTCCGTTGTGAAAGCCGAGGTTGTAAATAAAAGTAAGAATAAAATAAACTAAGATATGCGCGCGCGCTCAAAATCAGTTCCTAACAGGTACTAACTACTGACGACACACCGACACTAGCACAAAATAGTTCGAACTACCCACCTAATGGATAAAATAAAAAAAAATTGAACGTGCGTGGGTCGATTTTACTAAGGATTTTCGGTATTTTCAACATCGAATATCTTTTTTCCTACATAAGTTACAAAGTTGCTCCCATACAAAAAATATCTACGTTTTCAAAGACCTTTCGAATGGTACCAATTTCAACTTGCTACAAGCTGGGTACGTTCAGACCCATGTTCTTTAACCTATTTTAGTTTTTAAAACCACATTTACACTAATCAATAGTAAACTGTTTTGCCCGGTTCAATAACTTCGAATGGATGTTCGATCAAGTTTGCTATTAGAATTTGAAATGGTATTCAAATAGGATGTGATTACATTGCACAGTAGGTATGTGTTGATATCCAAATTATGTGATTATAGCTGAACGCATGACGCATGCAGTAATATTATTGTCTGTACGTATTTAGAGGGATGTGTAGCGTGGCTTCGCTGTTATTGCATCCCTGCCCTCACATACGTAGCATGAATGAAAACAATGTCATATTAGACAGGACGTAGGTATGCTTGTAGAATTTATGCATATTTATTTTGTATGAAGGTATTCTGTGTCTGAAGATACAGTAGTGCTGTTCTAAAAAAACCGCATCGTGAAAACGTAGCTGAAGTGGATATGAATAGAGCTTACATCCAAGGAATGACAGTTGTTGACAGAAGTTTTCATGGTGACGAGTGGGTTTAAAAAGGCAACTTTTGCAGAATCAGAAAGCATATTGCGCTTCCCGTCACTGTTAAATTTACCCAATTAACAATAAATAATAAAAATATTATGATCCTGCCAAAGTGCCTTTTTTAGACCCCGTGTTTACAGATGAGAGAGACCAATTCTACTAATTTTTAAATAACGTTCGCATTCGCATGTCAGCTACAATTTGTAAAAAAATTTACTTTGTTAAAAAACCCGACCGCTAAAAAGTTACAAGTCGCTTTTCAAGCAGTCTGATGCAGTTGGCAGCATCAGATCAGTGATTGAACTCATTTTTAGATTGAAGGTTTTTTTTTATTTCCTACATTTTAGTGAGTACCATTTTTGGAATCGTCTCCTCAAGCCCTTTATCTTGATACCCCACTCGATAGGTTTTGAAAATCAAAAAATTATTAAAGGCATAATTCAATAAATTTTTGATTTTCAAAACCTATCACAAAATGGCACCAATAACCCGCCGTTTTCTTTTTTTTTAATTTTGATATACCCAGTGTCACTCTCACAGTAAGTACGAATCTAACGACATCTCTCAAGCTAAAATCCATCTAGCCGTTTAGGCTCTAGGGCGTGCCAAAGGCATATACATACATACATACATTCGAAGAACATAACCCTCCTTCTTTCGCAGTCGGGTAAAAAGCCTTAATTTCCATAAGTTTTTGATAGTTTCCGATTAAAACGTGGATGCGAAAGTTGTTTGAAAATAAATAGAATTAGCACATCGACCTGCTGGTAGAATGACAGCTTGCTTCGACCTGCTGGTAGAATGGCAGCTCACTTCGACCTGCTGGTAGAATGGCAGCTCACTTAGACCTGCTGGTAGAATGACAACTCACTTCAACCTGCTGGTAGAATGGCAGCTAACTTTGACCTACTGGTAGAATGGCAGCTCACTTAGACCTGCTGGTAGAATGACAGCTCACTTCGACCTGCTGGTAGAATGGCAGCTCACTTAGACCTGCTCCTAAAATAGCAGCTCACTTCGACCTGCTGGTAGAATGGCAGCTCACTTAGACCTGCTGGTAGAATGGCAGCTCACTTAGACCTGCTGGTAGAATGACAGATCACTTCAACCTGCTGGTCGAATGACAGCTCACTTAGACCTGCTGGTAGAATGACTGCTCACTTCGACCTGCTGGTAAAATGGCAGCTCACTTAGACAGACCTGCAGGTAGAATGACAGCTCACTTCGACCTATTGGTAGAATGACAGCTCACTTCGACCTGCTGGTAGAATGACAGTTCACTTCGACCTGCTGGTAGAATGACAGCTCACTTCGACCTGCTGGTAGAATGACAGCTCACTTCGACCTGCTGATAGAATGACAGCTCACTTTGACCTGCTGATAGAATGACAGCTCACTTCGACCTGCTGGTAGAATTGCAGCTCACTTAGGCCTGCTGGTAGAATGACAGCTCACTTCACTTAAGTTTACATAGTGACATTTTGAATGAATAAACTGCAATGGCTAAGCCTTCACTTCAACATGTTATCAGAATCACTTTGCAGTTCACTTCAAGCTCACTTCTGCTCAGTTTTCACGGTGACATTTTTACAGAATAGCAGCGGGTCGTGTATTTGTATGTATAATTAAGTCACCAGTGTGTCAATTTAAAAACAATTAAAGCAACGATGGCATCTCATCTTGAAAAATATAGGTAAATTGAGAGATTTTTACAGTTTCCGACTGACATGATAATGCGAACTCAGATTATTGCAAACACCTAAATTTATAACACTGCACTGATTTTTCGCTAGGCTAGTTTCTGTCTGTTCACAATTTCTCGCTACGAATCGGAGAAATTGTAAACTTTAATATTTCAATTAGTATTATTGTGGAAGAAAAGTGCTGTTCACAATTTATTGAGATTTCACTATAGCTCAAAAAAAAAAAATCTACGGTGTTTGCAAAATTTCCTGATAAAAGGATTAATTTAAGAACAGTTTTTAGGAGATGCGGAACAGAGAGTAAAGTCCCGCATACCTCATTTGAAAAGGAGGATCCTCCAACCAGGCGGATGTTGTGCCTGGCGGGCTACTGCCCGATAGTTGATATTCGGGCTGATGTATATGTTCAAATCGCACGGTAAACTCTGCTTGCGCGATGCAGGATTTCAACGTTGTAGTTCGCTGCTAATCGGATAGATGGCGTCGCGGTGCTTTTTGTTGCGATGTAGATTTGCTTCGTAGGTTTTTCTTGTGGCGGCCTTGATGCCGCTACATCACTCCCCTCCGGAGACCGGAGGTCGATAGTGGATGAGTCGTCCATGCATCTTGAGATGCTTGCCAAGCCAGTTGAAGGTTGATTCCAGTGAGTCGGAATCGGAAGTCGCAGAGTTCTCGGTGAGTCGGAACTATATGCGGTGCCCCAGTGAGTCGGGGTGATGAGATCCCAGTGAGTCGGGATGATGCTGTAGGCTCCAGTGAGTCGGAACCGGTATTCGCAGAGTTCACGGTGAGTCGGAACTATATGCGGTACCCCAGTGAGTCGGGGTGATGAGATCCCAGTGAGTCGGGATGATGCTGCAGGCTCCAGTGAGTCGGAGTGGTGCTGCTGCTGGCTCCAGTGAGTCGGAACCGGTAGTCGCAGAGTTCACAGTGAGTCGGAACTGTATGCGATGCCCCAGTGAGTCGGGGTGAAGATAGAGGCTGAGGATGCTGAACAGGAATGCGCGGCTGCTGCATGCTGGTGGTCAGGATATCCGTAGAAGCCGTGGGTACTGGCTGGCTGTATGACTCGCTGCTCGAGAGCTTGAGGTCACGATGAGGAGAAGTGATGATGACGTCACGCTGAAGTAGTTGCACGAAGGCTGCGCTGACGTTCAATGTCGAGGGTCACCAGTTTAGGAGATGCGGAACAGAGAGTAAAGTCCCGCATACCTCATTTGAAAAGGAGGATCCTCCAACCAGGCGGATGTTGTGCCTGGCGGGCTACTGCCCGATAGTTGATATTCGGGCTGATGTATATGTTCAAATCGCACGGTAAACTCTGCTTGCGCGATGCAGGATTTCAACGTTGTAGTTCGCTGCTAATCGGATAGATGGCGTCGCGGTGCTTTTTGTTGCGATGTAGATTTGCTTCGTAGGTTTTTCTTGTGGCGGCCTTGATGCCGCTACAAGTTATTTCATCAAACAGAAATTAAATCTTTCCGCCCAGTAAGGCCATATTTGTTGGAACGAAAAAAAAAACTCAAACGAAAAAAAAGACAACACTGCACCGGTGCAGTGTTGAGTCTAGACTGCTTCAACAACTTTTCTTCCAAAGCACAACTGTATTACTATCTTTAAAAGTTGGTCGATATTGTGGTCGATATCGTGTTGAATCAATATCTCCCAAAAGTAAGTATATAAAAGGAACGCGCCAAACCGTGCGTTAATCCCGGGGAGAATATAGCCAGTGTGTAACTTCTCGCCCCTTTATCGTACCGTTGAAATCGTACTTCTTTGTGAGTAATCCCTCCACGTCCCAGCCATGTCGCCGACGAAGATAGAGCACGATCTTCACAAATAATGTCACATGCGATTCGTTTCATACGACGTGACTCGCATCACCGTGCCAGCGTGGCTACCCGCCGTGCCGTGCATAATGGGATAAATATGCTGTGGCTATACGCTCACACATGCCCTCAAATTAAGTGAGCGCTATTTACTGCACGCGGCGAACTTTCTTCCAGCTTGATTAACTGGGTGGTGTTTACCTTTATATGTGCCTTATTAAATGTTAGAATTTCGCGGCTGCGCCCAACTAGCGCGCGCGCACTAATGCGTCCTCACGTGCATTACAAAGCGGCAAACTACCATCCATACACGTTTTATGAGGACCGAATTAAAGTCGCGTTAAACTGGTACGTTATGATAGGCACCAGATGACATGAAACATCTTCCATCTACAATAAAACACAAACATAACAGTGTGACTGGGTGTTTTCGCCTATGAGGTTTTATGTTTTGTTTCTTTCTTCTCATTGTAATAAAGCCAAATGTTACTTACACTTTCTGTCGTTTATGTAAGATCACGTACCTACAATCACTTTTATCGGAGACTGTGGGTAGTAAAGGTACTAATTTTCTTATAAAATCGTACTAATACTTTGAAAAAAGTATGCAATCCCAGGAACGTCTCAAGTAAAATATGTAATTTGAGATAAAGCGGCATCCCATTCCAGATAAGACGCAGCACGAGCCACGTCGCGAGCCGGCCCACTCGTTACAGCCGGAGCCCGGAGCCCGGAGCGAGGTGTGATACAAAATCATCAATCTTTCCCGAGATTGTACTATTAAATGCCTCTTCGCTCTTTTCCCTCGAACTCGGGACCAGAAACAAATGTAAAAAGTTGTGTGATAAGTTCAATTTGAATTTGTAAAGCCCCTTTCAGCGTTTCTCGCCTGTTTATCTCGGCGAGGAAAGAACGGAAAATACAAAAGTAAGAGATAGGAAATGAAGAGGCGGAAAAAAGTGTCGGGCGAGGAACAAACGCGGAAAAGTTGGCGTTATCCGGGAGACAAGTTAAATCGCAATTTATTAGGGCGTACCAGTGGGCTTAGCAGGCCGCTTGGAGCCCCAGGCCAGCTCTAACATAGCGTCGCGCGGGGAGAGTGGCCTGCTAGGCCAAAGAGTGTGAACCACGGAACCATGTCAATATTTTTGTACAGCTTGGATAAAATATGTCAACATTCTAAAAGTCACACATTAGGCTAATACAAAACCAACAACGTTGCAGTTGCGCGGTGGCTGCGGGCGGCGGGTGGCGCCGCGGCGCGTGCTTATGTCGCGGTTGTACTATCAGCGTCTCCAGCCTCACTCACTCACAAATCTTTATTCATGCCCCATATTTACTTGCAGCGTGCGAGAGTGCGCCGCGGAATATTTTAACATACTTTCAATCTGAATTATTGAGGCTGTATCAACATGTTGCTCTATAAAACAACGAGCTTAGACATTTTCTTAAACTCGACCATGAAATATTGTATAATGTTGGAATTTACTTTTAAATATTATTTAGATAGTAGCTGACCAGGCAATTGTTGTTTTGCCAAATAATAAAATAGTCTACGATCTATTCTCAGACCTACCGAATATACTCGAAAAATTTCATAAAAATCGGTCAAGCCGTTTTGGAGGAGTTCGATTTTCTTCTTCTTCTTTTCGAGTCGATGGTTAACTCCTTAGATTTCTTGGGCCCGGTAGGTGGCTACGTCGATTGCAGCGTCGGTGGCATTCATTAAATCCCCCAAAGTACGGGCACCTGGGGCACTGCAACGTGTAGCTCATGTTCTGAACAGGACCGCCGCACTCACATTGAGTATCCGACGGGTCCATGAGTCCCCATTTTGCCAGATAACAAACACCGTGTCACGAGATTTTTATATAGGTAATAAACTAGCTTCGTACGCACATATCCCGTATTTTCCCGTACCCGTAGGAATTTCGGGAATGGGAAAATCGTTTGAAAAACGAGTACTAAGAGAAGATTCTCTTAGTAACTACTTACTCGTTTTTAAACGATTTCAAAACACAAAATTAAAAAAAAAAAAATTACTTTGTCAAAAAACCTAACCGCTAAAAACGCAAGCAGTCTGATGCAGTTGGTGGCATTAGTAATTAGTGATTGAACTGCCTCAGACTGCTTGAAAAGCGACTTGTTTCGAACTTTTTAGTCGTTTTTAGCGGTCGGGTTTTTTGACAGTCAATTTTTTTATTTCCTACATTTTAATGAGTTATTTTTTTGGAATCGTCTTCTCGAGCCCTTTATCTTGATACCCCACTCGATAGGTACCTATTATAGGTAATTTTTTTAAAGGCATATTTTGGCGCCAAAAACCCGCCTCTTTGTTATTTTTTTCATTTTGAAATACCCAGTGTCATTCTCACAGTAAATACGAATCTAACGATACCTCTCAATCTAAAATCCATCGAGCCGTTTAGGCTCCAGGGCGTGCCAAAGAAATATACATTCATACATAGACTCAAAAACATAACCCTCCTTCTTTCGCAGTCGGGTAAAAACTCAACGTAATTGCCAACTGTCCGCGTTAACCCTATTTTCTCCTTATCCCACAGTACAATATGGAACATAGAAAATATCCATGAACTCGCTATGATGTAGGAATCCACTACCTACGTAATTTAATTGGCATCATTTAAGTTTTTACAGCATACCTGCTAATTGTGGCGCGACTAATCGGATCCGCTTCCGTGTGCAGATTCCATTATCTGCAGGATCGTGTCCGCCGGCGCATACATATTCATACGGCCTACGAGCCGCGCGCTTGCACGGCTAAATCACCGACGCGACGACGTTATGATCGCATTTTATAATCGCATTCTCCCACTCGTTCTCAACGTCACGACAACTATTCTGGTATCGGTCTCGGAATCTATTTCTCCACTGAATCAACGCTTGCTCACTTCGATGCTACTTCCGTCCGGAAGTTGTAGAAACAAACTTTTTAATTAGTCTGCGAGGACAAACAAGCTGTGTCTCTTAGTTTCTTCGATACACTCCGACGACGTCCCTACTTGTCGCAACAAATACGATAGCTGCCGACCTCTCGCTTGTTTTAAGTGATTTATCGAACACGTGAATACCCGAACAGCTTATTTATAACATTAATTAATGAAGTTCAGGTATATTTCATAGAGAACTTGTAAATTAATTAACCACGTAATTATGTGCCTGTATCTGAATCGCTCCAACTATGCAGGAAATCTAATAACATAACAGGATTGTTTGTCTTAGGGCGAGATGCTTTAATGAATAGTCAACACACCGACAACGTCGCATTGTAGCAGGTCGGCATTGTTTTATTAGCGCTATCGTAGCATCGAGTTACACGGAGCTCCATGTCGGAGCGAGCTGGAATAACAGCCGCAGAAGTGGAGGACAGTGGCTTGGAGACTTAACTATGATGTTTGGGACGAGCAATTTTTAATAAATTTCGCTAAGTGATAATTAATTGGTGCTGAAAGCATTGTAATTATAGTGTTAATTAGCGCGCGCGGCGTAGTGGCGGGGCTCCGCCTGCCGGGCGCCACAATTACACCAGCCTCCGTAAATCATAAACATCAACCCTCCATTTAATCCAAATAGTCCGTCGTTAGTCGAGCAGGCTGCGTCTAATTTGTCTCCTGTAACTGTAGATTAATTTATTAACATTAATTACATGACAATACGTATTACCTTGTTCGTGATGAATTTTGCGAGTTAGATTACGGCTTGGTAGCATCATTTAGATTGTAATTATTTTTTAAATGGGAATATGTTGAAATAAACCATTAAGTCCTCACACGTACCTACAGGTAATAGGGCAAGATTAAAGGTGACCTAAAAAAGGAGAACCTTGTTCTTCTTAAATTAATAATAATTTGTAAATGTCAGTCCTGAAGATCGAAATTAATTTATCTAAAAATCATTTTAGAGAAATTAATTTAACTAACACATATTCAAACATACCTACAGCACCTAATTAGCAAGCAAAACTGTCTAAATTATAACTCTTCCTACAGCACCTATGGGTCAGTTTCAAATAACCTACCAAACAACGATTTATGACAATCCTGAGCTATATTTTATTTGTAAATTCAGCGTTGTTATTACAAAAGCCCGCCATCCAATTTCCCCGTTTTTATTAATTTTCTTTTGCAATATGTTGCATCAGTTTCCTAAACTATAACTGGCTTGGATGAAACTAAATTGAGCATAACTTTTTATGGGGCTTTTTGTTACGAACTCTTCTAATATATGGAGCTACTCAACTTTATCCAGAGAGACAACGACTGATCTCAAATACTTGGAGCATAATATTGTACATCAGGATTATATAAAAAACTTTTTACAAAAATACATCCGACTTCTAAATAAAAAACTGAACAAGAGCGAGGCGGACTCGCGTGCAAAGGGTTCCATCACTACTTCTTCCGACTGTTATCTCTAAAGATTAACAGTCGGAAGAAGTAGTGGCGGAATCTAGAAAAAAAAATCAGGTACTGATTTTTTTTCAAAATTTTAGTTCCAGTCGTTTCGGAGATAAGGGGGGGAAGGCCATTTGTCATCTAAAAATCTTACATAAAGTCAAAACAATTTATTTTACAAAATATGAAAAAATATAATTAAAATCCTCACAATAAGCCCAGCCCTTTATTTGATATGTCACACGGTACAGTTCAAAATTTTATAGTTTGTCCCCCAAAAGCGTACCCCCATACTCAAAATGTTTATTTTTGGTACACAGAAGTTATATGTGCCAAATAGTTGATATTTGGCACATATAACTTCAGTGTCAGTCTAATAGATTCAGATAAAATTGACTGTGACAGACGGACAGACAGACACCCTAATCATTCTTGGGTTCCGTTTTTCACGGTTGTTCAGAACCCTAAAATCACTACAACTACTACGTTATCACTTGGTAGTCGTATCACTACATATTATAAAACAAAGTCCTCCGCCGCGTCTGTCTGTCTGTTCGCCATAAAATCAAAAACTCTGTTTTCACCAATGGATAGAGTGGTTCTCGAGGAAAGTTTTAGTATATAATTTGTCTCGAAAAATATAGGGATTCTTAAGAAAATTGCAGCGTGGAAGAAGTCGCAGGCGAAGTGCTAGTATCGTATATCGATATAGCCTACCGCAGTTAGACTGGCGACCTCAAAAAAAAAGATGGAATATTTTCTTTTTTTTTTTAAAGGTAAAATATTTATTATTACCTTTTTATTTAGTTATTACTTAAATACGTTACCTACAGGTTTGAAGTCGGTTTAATTTTGCATGCATAATGATTTGTTTTAGAAATACGCAGTTAATTCGCCAACGACTTAACAGCGGAACGTCCTAGTGACTGATACACACTTAACTCTCTATCTCAAAAATACTGATCATATTTTATGAAACTTGCACTGTTCCCTAAGCTAGCAGTCGAAAAATGTATAGTGCATACAAACATACATACAAACGTGTATACATACACTTATGAAATTTGGCACTCATGTTTAGAAGCTGGTATATACCTACTCGTAGACTAACATATAAAAAAACTGTGCAATTCTGACGAATTCGGAAGTCAATGTTTTTAGTTGTTTTTCTGACTTTCAAAATTAAAGCTATTTTTATAATTTTTTGTGTTTTTATTTAGAATTCGGTTGTATTTTTTGACCGACTTCCAAAACAGGAGGAGGTTCTCAATTCGGTTGGGTTTTTTTGCACGCACACCGATTACTCCGAGGTTTCTGATCCGATTTCTGTGATTCTTTCCATTTGATCTCGGATTTTTTGTAAGTATCTTGTTTTTCACTTTTTAGCGATGGTAAAGAGTGGCTATGCTATTTGCCGTTAGAGCCTATGCACACGGCGTAATTTTAACGCGCCGACGACGCACGTGTTATGAACGTACTGTAGATTAGGGATGTTAAGGAGGTGGTTTTATCCGAACCGAAGTCGGAACGTTTAGTTTAGTTTAGTTTTTAAATTTTGGCTTTTCGGAGTTGGAATCGGAATCGGAGAGGGAGCGGAGTCGGAAGTGGAGTCGGAGGCGGAGTCGGAGACGGTGTCGTAAGAAAGATGTGTAAAGGGCAGGCAACAAAATAAAATAGTACAAAACATTAATCAGTCAGCCTCTTTAATTTTAATTATAAAATAATAATCCTATATGATATAGGTCTCACAAACAAAATAAACCACATTTTTATAAGAGTTAGATATTTAAATCAGATTCATTGACTCCATAAGTAGCTATTATATTTAATAAACCTCCGATTTAAAAGTATCGGAATCGAAGGTGTAAGATCAATCGAAGTTCCGACAAATCGGAGTCGGAGTCGAAGCTCCGTAACATCCGTGCTACAGATGACCAAAAAGCAGCTGCGTCTGGATTTCATTTATAGCGCGTTAGCGCGCGTTATCTGGATTTTGTCGGCGCGTTAAACAAACCTAGTGAACAAAGACAAATATCTAATTTGCTTTGGAATTGACATAAACTTAAGACTATCTCACTTTACTTGATTTTTTGCTAAATTCAAAATAATATTTTCATATGTACAATAAAGTTATGCTCGAATAGATAACCCCAAAGTATGGATGTCTTGGTTAGATCTGCGTACCCCTTCAAAGCGTAATGGTGTGATATGTTATGTTATTTTATGTTATGCACTGGTGTAAACAATAAACAGATTTGAGATTTCAGCAATATTGAAGAGTTCCGAAACCCATCATCGAAGTTCTTCATTAGATCTTCACCAGATTGAAATGGGACTAGTCCGGGAAAATATTCTTCCAAACAAAAAAAAAGAATTATCCAAATCGGTTGACAAGTGGCGAAAATATCGCTGAACAAACATATAAATATATAGTCGAATTAAGAACCTCCTCCTTTTTGGAAGTCGGTTAAAAATGTGGCACTGCAGTCTGATATGAACAACAGAAAATAATAATTGCGTCAGACAATGTCTGCCGGTGAAAATGCAATTAGATTTACGGCTAGTGGATGACAGAGCTAATGGCCAAATACATTCATATTTCTACATGTCCGTATGTGTATGAAATAAATAATGCACGCGACTATGAGGCATTCCACTTTGAAACGAAAAATATTTTCAAAGTGCCATCAATACATTTCATTCAATTTGCATGAATTTTTGTCCACTATAGAGTGCTTTAGCTTTTACCACTTTTATTGCTACCTTTCAAAACCTGGTCGCTTTGTGACACTTTTTTCGTATCTATATCTGATTGAAGTTTATGAAAACAGTAAAGTTTGAAACTCTAGTGTTAAATGTAAATAGGTCATTAAGTATTTTATTATTACAGATTTTTGTAATTATGTATCTATTTCAATTAAAACCATTGATTGCCCAAGCATTGCAAATGAATTCGCGTACCTATCAAATTAACGAGATTTTCTTTTAAAACAAAATATTAATTTATTAACAGCATTATTCATCACGTCGTCCGCGGGACAGTCAGCGTGTTTTGTCCACACAAAATCTGTGATACGTCCGTTTTGAAGGTTTGCATTTTGTCGGGTTTTAAATAAAGGGCGAGGGCAAAGCGGTCCTGATGGTTGTTTGGGAAATTGCGGAAAATTGCCCGCGGAAAAATTACGCAGAGGAGCGGACGCCGGCCACATGGCGCGCGACGATACGCCCTACATAACTGATGACTTTTCAATGGCCATTCATTCGCGGACACGCCGCCAGCCCGCCAGCACCGCCATCGTGCGCTCTTAGCACCACACAATCATTTGCACCACTCCTGAGCTCATAACTCCGCCAATTACCTCTATTGCCGTCTATTGACTCGGTTGATTTACATCTTTGTGTCTGTTTACAATAATTATATATTTCGTTCTGAATACACAATATTTATGTTTAGGGGAAAACTAGTAATGTTTGTTTAAGAAAGGGTACTTCTTCATCAAAGATGTCCGAGGGCGAAGTATGACCAACAATTTAAGTCCTTGAAATAAAAGATAACTAATGTTTTTAGCCAGGCTTAGAGCAGCACTGGTGGACAAAGGATAGCAGAGCTAGATATTTCGTAGGGGAAAAAAGCGAGATATTATTATGTGCGCAAGATATGTCTGCCAGGCAGGAATGTGTGCGAGGGACGCAGGTGAGGAATGTGTGCGAAGCGGAATATTTAGGATAGGATAGCTAGATAGTGCTAGCAAGCTAGCCAACCAGAAAGCCACTGTGGCCTCGTGTACTTATATATAACTATTTTAATTTCTGTAGCTAGGACAACAAGATTGTTCTATTAAGCCAATCACTCATGCAGTCAAGGCTCGGGTACCTTTACAGAACTACCCTTACTTTTGTGTTGCCAAGACAGGACACTTATTGTCCTGTTTTGGCAACACTAAAGCCCGGTATGGTTAGTAAGGTACTTAGCATTGTCTGGAATCCTATCTTCAAACTTCACTTCGCTTAATCTGGGTATTCCGGTGTCTATTTAGGTACAGGTACCTAGAAATAATCTAATCTATTCTTTTCCACAATTCGTATTCTATGTCATGAAAAGGCTGGCCTCTTTCACAAAGGACTCAACACTGTCGGAATTGACAATATATGTGTGTGTAGGACTATATGATCACTTCTTACATACTTGTCAAACCCTTTCAAGAGCACAGGCGAGACTATTTATTTTTTTTATTATTAAAAGTATTCATACATATAATGCGAGCCAGATAAATCAATCAAAGTAATGTCATTTGTATTTATAAAATAAATCGCACTCCTAGATCAAAGGAATATCAAAATAACTATTTTGAAACTAAATTGCAATATGTGAATCCGGAGAATCTAGTAATCGTCAGCAATCGGTTATATGAGTATAGTCATAGAGCATTCGATTATAAGATGAACTAAAAATCCTTAATTTTTAGTTAACATTTTTTTCATCCAGCAGCAATAAATAACTTAATAGAAAACCTGATAGACGATGTCCTGTCCGAACGATGGATTTTCGTCTGAGTGAGCTTAATCATTAAATATCCTAGAACCCCTTGACCGAGTAGAAATAAAAGAAACTGAAAGCCGACTGCAGCGCCATGTACCGGGTTTAATTGTGAATGTTAACCATCCAGGGATCATGGGAACATGCTCAGACGCACTGATTAGAATTTATCAAAATCGATCCACCAGTTTGCACTGTTCTCCTTACCATAGGTTATCTACTAACCTAGCTAGGAGTACAGCACCTCACCCAACATTTTATTGTAGTCTTTGTACACTATGACCAATTCTGTAAATTGTCATCATGTACTACAATGATTTTGATGAATAAAAGTTTTGGTAGAGTTCAGTGACATACACACGTACAGAAGAATTACATAATTAAGGTTAGACTAGTGTGTAACTTGTCGTTAACTAATTAGGAAGTTCAGACTCGAGTCTTGAACGAGACATATCGATTGCACAAGTCCAAAATAAATTCGGCCAGAGTTGAGAAGGTAGTTATGTAGGTATTTTATTTTCTAAAACAACTTTTTTTATAGCTCAAGACACGTTTATTGAGCATAATTGTATAGATATTGCTAATGTTATATACATATTTGCATATTGAAATAAAGGTTCAAATGGAAACTGAGCTACTGCCAGTCGTATGTGTACGACTTAACGTACGTTATAGGTGATGTTAGGTGGCGATTACACTGTGCTATATTTAATAGTACATTATGATATAAGTGCGGTAAGTTGAAAATTACAGCCGAGGCGATATTGCTGAAAGAAAGCAGAGGCTATAATTATTAAAGCGCACGTATGACATAAGAAGTTTTATTTTTTATTTGCGAGGAAATAAATAAAACTCGGACTTAAACGAATAAATCTTTAATCACAATTTGTAAAATTGATTATTACGTTGCCAGTTGGCATTTTTAATGTTGTCAAGATATTATTAATAGTTACAATTTCACCAGTCTCTCACTCTCACTCTCTTGAGTGAGAGTAGGCGAAACGAGACCATAGAGTTCTGCAGTCGGTGGCGGCGACGGAGGCGGCTGCGGCGGCGGCGATTATGGTGGAATGTACGCGTGTGTGCTCGTAGATGGTTGAGAGTCAACACTTGGCTTCAAATTTATATTCCTTGTAATGCGGGAGCTAATTTCTTCTTTATTTGTCATCGAGTCATCTATGTAGCCCTCGGCTATACTGTTCGACCGCCACCCTCCGTTGCGTTTTATCGTCAATAAGTTCGCATCTGCATCGGCGAGCAACGTGGAGGAATTTCTGAAACTGTGCCCTGTGTATTCATGTGGATCATCCAAATTTGCAATTTGTTTCGGCATTGCTCCAAATTTATTTATGCCAATGGTTTGGCTAGTGCATTTTCGATTTTGGTAATTGTAAAAAAATCTGTTAGACATCGTTTTTTTTGAACGAGGCGCTTCGTATTTCTTCACTATGTCATGAAAAGGCCCCTGTATTTTGAACGATCTTAGAATTATATTTTTTGTGTTTTTGACCTCGACACGATGTTTGCCAACTCTTGACGTCTACATGCAAGATTTACGCCGAATATTAATACAACCTATAAAGAGATAAAAACAGCGTACAAAACACCTATATTGTAAAGAAATACAAAAGTGAAAGAAGTTAATAACAATAATTTAGTTTCAACTGACCTTTGTTGCCAAATATCGGCAATCCGGAGCTTCTTTTAGGAACTTCTTGACATTGTCAGCCGAAAATACTTTCGACTTTTTACGCACATGGCCACTTGAGCGTATTTTTAGAAATGTCAGCAAGTTGGAGTAGGTATGACTATTGATATCAATACTATGTTTTGTTTTCACAGTGCTATTTAGCATTGAATAGTAGCACCACAATGAGCTTGACTTATATTTTTGAGAAAATTCCATGAAATGAGCTAAAAACAATACTTTCTGAAAATGAATTTGCTTCTTTGCTTGTTTTCCATAAGATGATTTTTTGATACGCTTGTCCTTGTCGCTTCCTAATCTATAGGTCGATTTTTCGGGCAAGAGGCTTAGAGTAGCCTTTTTCGCTGCCTCTGAGACTTGTGAAGGTGTCGAATTAATAAATTCATCATAACTTGACGACATCTATACATATAATAAAATCGTAAACTAACCGTGTCTGTACATTGAGTATTTTTGCACAAAAATTACATAGAAAAGTTAGGAAAAAGATACAAAACACAAATATGGTATTTTCGAAATTTTTGTCTGTTTATCAGTTTGTCTGTTTGTCTGTGCGTTTGAGGGAGCATCACGTATAAACCACAGATTGGGTTCCAAATCTAGGTACTTAAAAACATTAAGTGATAATCCGAGTAACTTTTAGCGTTTATTTCATCAAAATCGACCCACAAAATCAAAAGATATTGAATTTTTAAGTTTAGTAAGAAACTTCCTAATGTATTCTGTTCCTCATGTATTCTGATTATAGCGCCATCTATTGAAAAAGATGAAATTCACGAACGCATGTATGAAACACCAAAACAAATTGTAGAGTTATGTGTGAAACTTTTAATACCTACTACGTGGCAAAATAAAATTGAACATTTTTACACCTTATCGGTATTTATCATAACAATCGATCCACAAATCAAAATATATTGAATTAAAAAAAAATAAAATTAATCATTGGGCATCAAAAAAATAATCCACATCGCTGTCAATGGTAAAAGTGCCCAGAACACTGGCAGCATTGCCGCGTTGAATCGCAATGCTGATTCTTTGACCGAAGAAAAGTCCAGCCCTCTGGTCACGTGAACAGTCGACAAGTTGTTTACTGATATCCCGAAAGACTCGATGCGCACTTGGACCCCATGGCCCTAATGTTTCAACCCCAAACGGCTCAAATATGTAACTCCCAATTAAGTTGTTATATTTGTTTATTATTTTTATACGCGTTTGTACATAATTTCTTGTTAATTAGTAAGTTTTAGTGTATTTAGTTATAAAAATATCTTAGAATATACCGGTAATAATGGAATTAAAAAAAAAAAAAAATCTAAAAAAAAAAAAAAAAAATTGATTTTTTAAGTTTAAAGTGTAGAAACTTCCTAATGTATTGTGATGAGGCAAAGCACCATCTATTGAGAAAAATAAAATGCATGAAAACATGATATTACCCTAAAAGACATTGTTGAGTTATTTGTGAAACTTTTATACGTAGCAATATAAAAGTGAACATTTTAATACCTTAATGTTGTCATACGGGCTCCTTATTTAACGTCTTCCAATGCTGAATATTTTGTCAGTTTACTTACTTGGTCGATAGATGGCGTTGCACTGAGACGCGTTTTTCTGAATTGCGGTGTTAAGATTTTCTGCTGGAGAACCACCCTCACACGATTTTCGAACAGTCTTGGTGTTTAGGTTCGGTCTCTATTAGGTCTTGAAAGTCTCTGTGTTGTCTTTAATTGGATTCGTTAATTGTCCGTAAAACCAGTATTTTTATAATAGGTACTTATTATGATATAAAAGACTGGGCGTAGAGTTTCTTGCACGTTCTTTATCACAGTGATCTACTTACGTTTTAAAACTCGCAAATAGCTTAATGTTTTTGACAGACTGATCCTAACAATTCGAAAGTATCTACCTGTAAATAAATGGTTTGAATCTTGAATATCTCCCGAAGTAGGTACTCCCGAGATAAGGCTTATGTCGTATTCCAGACTATAATCTACCCCTGTACGAAATTTCATCCAGATCCGTTCAGCCGTATTGTCGTAATTGAGTAAGAAACATCCAGCCAGCCAAACTTTCGCATTTATTAGTAAACAAAAATTAGAAGTAAGGTAATAGGCTGGCATCGACCTAAGCGCACGCGAACGACATCGCGGGCACAGCTTGTTTTCAAATAAAACAATACAGCGAAAAGAGAAAGCGTGCGAATTATTTTTACTTGTTCACAAATTAGCGATGCGCGCATCAGCGCTTTTTTACGGCAAAGGCACAAAAACACCCAGTATGACTAATAAAGTAAATTAATATGTCTGTGTTTTGTTACAGATAAATGTTTGTAGTTTATGGTCAAAATTAATTAAATTAAAGACTTAAATGTTTATTTATTATATTTTATCTCCCAAAGTTAATTTTATTCATAAAATGTTGACCACTTTTCTGGCATTAAAACTCTTTGCTAAGATTTAAAAAAATACCGTTCGTTTTAGATGGAGCGTCTTAAGGTGGATGTGCCAGGGTAGCCCGCCAAATTCTTTTTTTTTACAATTGATAGGCAAAGATTTACAATTAAAGACTCCCAGGCGTTTGAATTATGTATTTCAGAATTATAACCATTTAAGTCAAATCTCCACAGGGCCAGGTAACCCAAAAGAATGACTATTTCATGAAATTTTGACATATGAGGATTATACCGACTTATGGAGTGATAATACTGATTTTAATGATTATAATTCTGTAAATACATAATTCTTACGCCCGCGAATCATACTTTAGTCAACATATAACCTAATAATAACTTGCAAAATTCAAAAAACGTAAGAAAATTTGAATTTCGCGGGCTAGCCTGGCGCAACCACCTTAATAAACCTGCGTTTTACCTTACAATAACGCACAGGTAAGTAATGAGATACATTACAATTTAAATTGGTGAAATAAGATACTCTTTATGAGCAAATGTGTTATAAAGACACATTATTTTATGGTTGAAATTCGATGTTGATAGCGACTTTTGTATTTAAAATGATCACAGACCCAATATGCTATAACGATACGAGTACCTAAACATTTATCCCACATATAAGTTGTTCTTTTCAGGTAAGTAATATATACGCATGTAACTAGAAGAGTTATGAACATAAATGTGGATGGATGGAAAAGGAGAGGAAGGCCAAAGAAAGATGGATGGATTGTGAGAGGAGCGATATGAAAGAAAAGGGAGTTAGTGATAGAGTGTCGACTGATAGAACAGCTAGTCTATTCTGTAAGTAACCATATCGATATCGAGCTTCACCTGAGTGACAAACCTCACAAAGTGAGCTTTATTGCACACAACATAAAGGTCTTACGTTTGACGTAATTTCACACTCACCTCGGATTCCGCTGTCGAGACACGAAATTGTTGTTACAGAATAGGGGTACAGCATGGAAGAAAAAAACATGCTGCGCCAACCTCAAATAACATGGGATAAGGGAAGGAAGACGATGATGAGGTCTTTCTATGATTATAAAGCAACATTAAGAAAATGAGTTGTTGTAAATGGCTCGATAATTACGCGACAATAGTATTCTACCTCGAAATTCATATATCGGAAATAGCGAAAACACATGATACATAATTTATATTCGGATTACCAATACCTTGTTCTGCATTTAAATTAAAATGTCATATCCGTATTGATACAAATGTATTCATAGCTTCGCGGCCTAGGTGGCCGGCATGCGGCGTCGGCATAACGATACGATGCACACTGGGGGCCGTGCAATTATTTCGGCTAATAGGATTATTTCCAATGTTATTGAGGCGTATTCTTATCATTCAGTTAGCAAAAATATGTATGTGTATTCTAATATAGTCGTGTTAGATCTATGAAACAGGCTGAATGAAAATAACGTATTTACTTCAACGTAAGTACAAAGCTGAGTGAGGAAAACGTAAGCATTAAAAAACTTTTTTTTTACAAAAAATACAAACAACTTCCAAATAAAAAACCGGCCAAGTGCGAGTCGGAATCTCACACGAAGGGTTCCGTACCATAAAACGAAAAAAATATTTTTACTTTGCAGTGATGCCCCACAGCTAAAATAACATTATTCCCACGAGTTACTCGGTGAGGATTGCGAAGTGCAATCCAAGTCCAAACCAGCTCATATTTAAATATCTACATTGCTTTGGGAATGACATAAACCTGACAATATCTAACTATGCTACATTTTAAATTGAGGAGATCACTGGTTTATCTTTGAAATTGAACGTCCAATACAAATTCAAGATAGCTTTAACTAAACCCAACAAAATTATCATCAAGATCGGTTCATAAACAATAAAGTTATGCCCGAATAGACAACCCCAGGTACAAGCCAACCATGGTTGACTTGTACACTTTGCGTACCCCTTCACAGCGTACCGGCGTGATGTTATGTTATGTACTAGTGTAAACAATAAACAGAAAAGCGATTTCAGTAATCCCGGGAGTTATCCTATCATTTACTGAAGAGTTCCGTCGCGATCTCTGAAGTTCTTCATCAGAACTTCACCAAATTATAATGGGACCAGTCCGGGAAATACTCTTCCAAAAAATAAAAGAACTTTCCATATGGGTACAAGTGGCGAAAAAATCACAAAACAAACATAATTACACAAAACAAATTCAGTCGAATTGAAAACCTCCTAGTTTTTAGGGTTCCGTACCTAAAAGTATCCAACGGAACCGTATTACTAAGCCTCCGCTGTCCGTCTGTCTGTCAGCGGGCTATATCTCAAGAACCGTAATAGGTAGACAGTTGAAATTTTCACAGATTGCGTATTTCTATTGCCGCTATAAAAAAAAAATTAAGGTCTATTTTACGAAACCCTTCGTGAGCGAGTCCGACTCGCACTTGGCTGGTTTTTTTTGAAGTCGGTTAAAAACTAATAATAAAAAAGACATAAATAGTCGGTTGGTGGACAGAGCATAAAACTTTACGTTAATGACAGATAGATCGGAGAGCAAATAGAATCATAAAGCTCGCAGTTTCCGATTTCCGTCGCGTTATTGTCGTGGCGCTACAATTGAAGATACAGCTTGAATAATTTATTTTAGGTACAGTTGTCACGTGTTTCAACAGGGTGAAACATGGGCGACTCACTCAGCCAAACAGTGGCGTACAAAGCAAGGGCACCGGCCGCTCAGCCGCTCCGCTGCACCGTTTTTCCGGCTCTCAACCTTTAAATTGAAACAAAATCGTACACACCGTTCCAATTGCCTTTTATACACATGCCTAACTGATGCACACGTGAAACGCGCGGGAATTATACATGCACACCCATGAATGCTTCTTTGAATCATATCGTTTTAGTATTTTTCACATTTGAAACATGTATGTATGCTCAGTATGTACCAAGTCGGGGTTGGTGAAGACAGAGTTTCAGGATGAATCTAAAAATAGTACGAACTTGCTTGGCTTCCTAGGTTTTGTTTTGTTTGCGTGGTTGGGGACGAAAATGAGTCTTGCTTGTTCGAAGAGACTATTTGCTACGTAGACGGGCTTATCGAAATGGTAGCAGGTAACAAGGACATCACGGGTTTCTGAAACAAATTTCAAAGATCAGTTTATAAAAACTTTTTAACTATGTGATTGACTTATTGTAAACACTTATTAGCAGATTCTACATCAAAATTATCAAGGGAATTGAAGAGTATTTTTGAAGTAATCGTATGGTTAAAAAGTTTTAATTTATAGGGCTGCTATTTTTCTTAAGTACTTCTTAGTTAAAGTAGTCAGAGGTTCGCGAAATCAATGCTCTTGCGATTTATTTTATAAATCTTTAGTAGTTACGTAGATTTTTCTTAAACATTCCAATCTATACCAGTAACCAACCAATTCCAATTCCATTAACTTATAAATTTACCTTAAAAAATATTGTCCGAATGTGGAAGCCCAAAATCCTAGTATTTTTCCAAAAGGCCAGACTACATAACCTTGAAAGATTTTCGTAACGAGCTAATAACAGTATAAAAAAAAAAACTATTATCCTGCGACATATCCCCCGTCTTAGCTAGTCTGTTGCGCTAATACTCGTCTTAAACGTCAACTGAGTAAATCGTTGTTCAAAGGTGTTAAGTAGTGGGGAGCGTAGCCGTAGCGTAGTCGTCGTGTTGTCTCCAGGGACCGGCCAAGCGGGCCACGCGGGCCACCCGAGCCACCCGTCCTACCCCGCCAGTCGGGAACAGTCGGGACTCTTTTGATACATATTTTATGCTCCTCACTACTCTACAACACGTATCTCGCAATATCTCTTTTTGCTTAGATTAAAATAGTTTATTTTACTTTCTTTTATATGTATGACTCTCATTGATATTCACTTTGTTCTTTCTTTTTGTATCATAGCAAATATTTCAGACTTATTGGTCGCTAGCTGAAATATTTCGACAGCTATTGAAAAAACTGCGATCGTAGGTAAAAACTGAGTTCATTGTGCTAAGTTCAAAGTCTGTGCTAATCCCGGTTTTACAGTCTTGTAATTTTTGCGAAGTTGTTTTGAAAGGGCAGGAACATTACAAAAAGAAGAGAGGGGCCGGTTGAAAGAGGACCGGATAAAAAACCTGCGGTCGGAATTGTGGCAACGAGGGTGGCTAGCAGTACTTCCTCGCTCAAAATTACACGTTATCGACATTTTGGCATAAAGGCAGCTAAAATAAATGTACTGAAAAGTTCAATAGACGGTAATACATTTTGCATTAGAGTTGGTGATGTTTTTACAAAGTTGTGATTAGATTCGCAAGATATACATCGCTGTATGCGGATGAGCTTGCGTGGTGATGTTCGCTCAGCTAACTTGTTTTCGATGTGGCTCCGCTAACAGTTAAATAAATTAGATAAGACGGGATACATGTCGATGGAGGCACTTGGCAACTTTCTGTGTTGTCAACACTTTTGTATGTGTAGGTATCTGCAGTTTGACCTATTCTGAATTAGATATTCTGATAATATTCTCTAAAATATTGTGGGTAGGTACTTACTTAATTAATTCATGATAGGCCAAAATAAAAACAATCAGCAAATATAAGACTGCCCGCCCACGTCCGATAAATCAACAACCGATTTTTTGTAGGAGAAAAATGGAATTTACTGATTGCAATAGTGTAACGCACACGTCATACAAAGAAGCCGCTAGTTTTTACATAGGTAGGAAAAAATGACCCGAATATTGGTGCTAAAAAAAGTCTGACGTGGGCGGGCAGCCTTATTTACTTTGCAACAAATGAAAACCAAAAAACCGGCCTAGTGCGTGTCGGGCCACGCATATGGTAGGGTTCTGTTGTTGCACAACACAATTGCCGACTTCTCCTACACTCTCATATTTCGTCGTGTACGATGCGCGCTCAGAAACGGTCGCGTTTGCGCTACACAGCACGAATATTTTATTCGCGTTTTACGCAACGGTAACCGTTGCCCGATTTTGTTCGCAATGGCTACAAAGCAGTTCATTGACAACGAGCTTTTGGCATTCATCAATCATGCCATCGACTACATGGACGAAGTCAGCATCTTGCAGATCTGCAAGTCCTCCTACAAAGAGGAAGATGTACGCAGTGCCAAGTTGCTGCTATTTCAATCACTCGACCAAGTCGGACAGATGCGTATCTCGCCGGAGGGATGGTGGCGAGAAGAGTCTGCAGGACATCACCGACCTGCTGAAGAGGACCGATCTGGAAGACGTGCCAGATTTTGTGGCGAAGGACCTGCACAAGCTGCCTCCCGTCACTTTCGAACACGTCGACGTCACCAGGCTGCTGAAAGAAATCACGTTACTGAAGGTGAGCCTGGCTGAGATGAAGTCGAAGTTGGAGTCATCAGATGTCACCATTGGTGAATTGCAAGCAGAAGTAGCGTTGTTGCGCAACGCTATTCCGACAAGTGGGTCACCAGAAGGTTCCAATATATACACATGTCGCGGGGCACAAAATGCTTCAGTTTGCCAAGAATGTCACCGGTTGTCAAGAATGTAAGCGTTGCATCGTGTTCCGCTGATCGCGTCCTGCCTATCGGAGAAGCGACGCACGTAATAGGGACGTCGACCCCGAAAAGTTGCTTTTTCAGCAATTGTCACCAAGAACAAACCTGCTGTGTCGCAAACAAAACGACAAGCTGTAACATCAAAAGGCAGAGTCGCTCAGCATCGAGCGCGACTAAAGGCGCTGTGATGGACCACAAGCAGCAGGGTCCACCGAAGAACACATGCGTTGAGGAGGGCTTTATCAAGGTGGAGAAAAAGAAGAGGAAGCCTACTTATCGCAACCAGTGTGGGACAGCGCCAGCAGGATCTAACAAGCTGCTACGTCCTGCAGTACCAACGACGCAGCTGTACGTATCCCGTTTGCACCATTCTACGAATACTGAGGACATCGTAGAGTACATACGGGTGAAGACCAACTGGACCTTGAGGGTAGAGAAGTTGGAGGCGCGCCATAACACCAATTTCAAGTCGTTCGTGGTGCGTGTTCCGACCCATCATTTGGTGACCTTCCTCAAGGAAGAGTTTTGAACCTATCCAATAACACTCTACACCATAGTATAGAGGGTATGTGGAACAGAGAGTAAAGTCCTGCAAAGCTCCATTGAAAAGGGTGGATCTTCCGACCGGACTGTTGTTGTATCCGGTGTGGCCAACTGCCCGATAGTTGATATTCGGGCTGATGTCATAACTCCGCTCCGGAGACCGAAGGTCAATAGTGGATGAGTCGTCCATACATCTTCATGATGCTGGCCAGACCAGTGGTAGGTTGGTTCCAGTGAGTCGGAACCGGGAGTCGCAGAGTTCACGGTGAGTCGGAACTATATGCGGTGCCCCAGTGAGTCGGGGCGATGATAGAGGCTCAGGATGCTGAACAGGAATGCGCGGCCGCTGCATGCTAGTGGTCAGGATATCCGTAGAAGCTGTGAGTACTGGCTGGCTGTATGATTCGCGGCTCGAGAGCTTGAAATCAAGATGAGAAGTGATGATGACGTCACGAAGGCTGCGCTGACGTTCATTGTAGAGGTATGCGGAACAAAGAGTATGGTCCCGCACACCTCCATTGAAAAAAGAAGATCCTCCGTACAGACGGTTGTTGTGTCTGGTGTGGGTAACTGCCCGATAGTTGATATTCGGGTTGATGTATACGTTCAAATTGCACGGTAAACTGTAATTACGTGATGTATGATTTCGACGTAGTATATCGCTGCTAGTTGGATATGTATGGCGTTGCGGTTCTTTTTGTTGCTATGTTGATTTGCTCCGTTAGATTTTTCTTGTGGCGGCATTGATAGTACAATAGTATAGACAATTTTTTTTTGTTTCAAGATTTTTTTACCACTTTGTCGGCGTGATTAATATGTTTCAAATGCTTAGCGTCTCTGAGTTGAATACGGAACCCTAAAAAAAGGCACTCAATTAATCGCCGTACATCCATTTTGATATTGGTGCGTAAATATTCGTGTCTGCGTCATATCTGCAGGAGTGAGTAGGTACAAGCCTTCCTGCAGGATATTGCCAATACCAACACGCTTGTCAGGCGGATTGGTGATCGTTCTACGTTATTTGTGCACGGACCGTTGCCACTGTCTATCATTCGTAGTGTTTCATAGATTTAAAAATGGTAATGAACTTCAGACCTTTACTGTTTATTGCATGGAATCAAACAAAGTACTCCGTTAAAATACTTTAAATATTTATTCATGTCTGTACACACGACACCACGTAGCAACATTGCTACTGTTTTACATAAGTCACGAAATCAAAGTAGCATTTTTTCTTTTTATCGCTTCCTCGTGAAAAGTCCCACAAAGCTGAGCTACCGCAGCGCAGAACAGACGCGGAATATTGTCTGCCTGCCCGCCTCGCATTTCTAAGCTCGGACGCTTCATTTAATCAAAACCTCGTCCTTTGAGTGTTTATTTGACAAAAGTATCTTCAAACCGCTTGGTATTTTTCTATTTGGTCTACGGATGCTGGCTAATCCATTAACATAAAATAAACCCTCTTTGAGTCATCTCATTCTGCAATACAGGTCCTAGGAAATTAAAGTTAAAAAGTGAACGTAAAAGAAGCCCTGCAGTAGCACGAACCTAAGCCACGAACTGCTTCATGTAATTTAGGTAGTATAATCGAAAGAACGAGTCACTTGTAAGGAAAGTTTTAATATCTATTCCGATTAGATTCAGTGTCAGGAAGGAACGCAGATAGCGTCGGCGGAGTTGGAAGGAAATATTAGATGGATCGGGCTTCGAATACAAATATGGGGAGATAGGGAAATCGGATTTGCCAGTAGTCCCAGACGTGTCGTATTATCGGACTCTTTTTGTGAAACATATCACATTTTAATAAGACAAGCTTCCATCTTTCATAACCGCGGTTTCGTGTCCACTAAAAAGGGGTTCTAGGGATAAGTTATTACAAGACAGTTTGTAGGAAAATGAATTACGTTTACTGGATTGGTTTAACTCATTTTTCGTTTATCTGTTCTAATTTCCTCACACGATCTATTTAATTTATTCAAAAGTACAAATGAAGAATGTAACAGAAATCTATTGTGAACATTTCCTCTTAATGTAGATATTATCGTGTATTTTTTATATACGGGTCTAGGAATCGTGTTGGATTCTTATTTGAAAACCGAGACTTCACACTGCTATCCCTCAAGGGTTGACCTTTCCACTGTCACCCTTTTTCAGACCGATTTGCCGTTGAGATTCAACAGATTAAGGACTTCATTTTCTTTTTCAACAGTTTACGGATAGAAAATGTTGAGATCTCAATCATGATTAGTTTAAAAAGTTTTTTTGAGGGACCAAAAGTTTTTCTTGCTTCGAAGCTTTTTATTTTTATGAAATATTTTGTTACGACACGCCATGATAGCCTTTTAATTCGATTTAAATAGGAAGTGAATTGATTTTGGAATCTACGGGTCTAAAAAGGCCAGTTTAGCAGAATCAGAAAGCAAATCACGCTATACGTCACTGTAAAATTATCCCAATCAACCTTGAACCTAATGCCTTAGCGATAAAGATGGAAATTAAATTTGACATTAGATACGTGATTAATGTTATGATTCTCCTAAAGTGACCTTTAAGCCCCCTGTAAAACCTATTATGTACTTATGCGGGGCCTTACTTGGTAAGGCACGGTGAACGCGGTGATGCACGGCTATGCACGGTCACGCACGATGAGGCACGGTGAAGAACGGTGGGACACGATGAGACACGGTATAGCACGATGTAACTCAGTGAGGTATGGTAAAGCACGGGGGGCACGGTGAGACACGGTGTACTCGGTGCGGCGTCCAAAAGTACAGCGGTGGGGTCGCGCCGCCCGCCGTGGATTGTTCGCTCACTAATTAAATCTCGCCGTCGACGACGCGGTTTCAAACCGACAGCCTCTTAATTATTGTTCCGGCTCTTAACATCTGTCTTAATGTCACTTTCTGTTTAATTCCGAAATTCTTTGGCTTTAGATATGTTATAAATGTTAATTTCTTTGTGTAAAATCTTAATTATTATTAAAGTGAACCGCTTGAGTAAAGGTCTAATTTTAATTAAATAAATTCACATATATTTTACAAAAAACTGGTCAAGTGCGAGTTGGCTTCGTGTGCGAGGGTTCCGAATGATTATACGTTTACCTGTAATCTATAGGTAAAGAAATTTTATCTGCATCTTTTTCAAAATTTTAGGCTTAGTAGTTTCGGGCATAAAGATTAGGGAATGGTAATTTTTCATCTTAATAAGACATTATTTAAAAAATAATAATCTAATGAAAACCCTTACAATAATAAGCCCTTTCAGATATATCTCTCGGTACCGTGAGAAAATCTTTTATTTTATTTTAATAGTGTCCCCACAAAAGTGACCTACATACTTAAAATGTATTTTGACGCAACTTTTCCGCGTTCGAGTTCCAGAAATTCATATATTACCAAATTTCAATTCGAATCGATCTAGTAGATTCGGAGAACAGACAGATCGACAAACATATAAACACCCGAGTGATCCTTTATGGGTTGCGTTTTTTACGGAGGTTTGGAACCCTAAATAAATCGCGTCTGAAAACTCATTAAGCAGACTTAACCGCCGACATCTAGCTAGGGGTGAGCACGTACGTCCGCGGCCAATTGCTAATACTCTTCTCAAGTTGGTTAAAAAAGCTTTTATTGCTTTAAGAAGGTAACTGCGAAAACATCCAAAAGTTTTTAATTTTCTTACTGGTATACAAATTGGTTTCTGAAGCTACAAAAGGAGCACACGCCGCTCCTGCCGGGCGGGCGCCGGCCGAGGGACGAATACAAATTAAGAGGCAGACTTCGTTCGCGCAAAACTAGTTAATGTGTGCAACGTCTGGATTTGAGATAGGTAGTTCTGAAAGCAAAGCGACTATCTACGATAGCTAATCATTAACTTTAAAACTTACTTGTGTTTTCTCGGAAATACTCGTTGGTAAGACTTGATATCAAGTTTGGTTGGAAATTGCATCATTTTCTTGAGGAACTCCCCTGAAACAAACCCTTCCTCTGACGAAAACCAAGTCTATAGTAGTATAAACAAGTTTACATTGCCATAGGCACTATTACCGATCTTATACATATTTGAATTTAAGAAATGAATAAAAAGTTCTAATTAGTACTCAGCAGGGAGAAGCCGGCAGACCGGGCGGCTGCGTCGAACGCTTTCTTAATTATTTATGCGCTGCAGGCTGAATAAGGAACACATTTGCTTCACTGCGCCAAATTAAGACTGATAATAAAAAAAATCCTTCTTACAATAATTTAGCTTTGAAAAATTTTTTTGGTACACGGAAAGTTTTCAGTCTCAAATAATTATAATTTAAATATGCGTGCTCCGCTGGAAATAAAACGCGCGTGTAATTTTTTATTTATAGGTACGAGTACATTTGGAAAGTCGAATTAGTTCAGTACATTTTTAAGAAGTAGAAGAGATCGGTCGATGGCGGCGGCGGCGAGTCGGACTCGTGCGCTCCTCAGCACAAAGAGCCGGGGCACAGCGGGCGGAAAGTTTTAATATCCCTCCGATTGGATCCAGCCGCAGCCGGGGACGAAGGTACGGCCGTATTGAAAGGAAATTCGCATTCAACACTAATACGTATATCGAATGACAAGGAAATCGACCAAGACGTTTTGGTTACGAAGACTTTTGTACGTAGACGTTGTTAAAATTAACTGTTTGCGAGTTGGATATTTTGTGATTGGATATTTTGTGTACTTATAGGTAAATGTAAATCCTCTTTCGATATTAGATTTGATATAAAAAAGGATGTTTGCTATACCTACGGCACGTTTGAAAATAATCTGACATTGTATCTATATATAAAGCTAAAGAGTTTGTTTTATCTCAGAAACTACTGGTCCGATTTGAAAAATTATTTCAGTGTTAGATAGCCCATTTATCGAGGAAGGATATAGGCTATAATTATATCATCACGCTAAGACCAATAAGAGTGGAGCAGACGAAGTTGCGCGGGTCAACTAGTTCTCTATAAGTAGATATCAAGTCAATACTTTCGATTTTCTTATTTAAACCAGTTTTTCCTTTAAATCGTAAAACTCTATCCCTTACAGCATAACCTGAAATTACAATTCGGAATATTTCGAAATACCAATAACGAAATGTCAATAGCATTCACAGTCAAACATTTGTCGCGGTTGTGTAAGTCGTCAAAAGATTATTTTTCGGGTGTCCAAGAGCGGCGCTAGGGCAGGGGGCTGCGCGCCCGGAAGGGGGTCTCAATCCATATTCGATCAGTAGGATCTGCACTGAGCCGATCTGACAAGCTGCCGAACTGTTTTGCATTTATATAAACAGCTTTTTACCTCTAATATTCGTACTCGTCCCCGACTTGCTCCGGAAACTTTAGACGGTAATATAGGGTTTCCATACAGAGATTGGGTGATGCTCCACTATTTAGAAATGTCATAATATGCGAAAAATGTTGGCTGTCTTCCAAGCTGTAAGTTACTAACTATGACATTGGGGGAAGTGTAGTTAGTTTTTAAACTTTGTTCGTGGCGGTAAAGCTTTCAGTTTATAGGTTCCCTCTATTGTTGGTCGCCATACCTAGATGAACATTTAATAACATACGGGGTTTTTTTATGCTAATATTTTGTCTGGGGGTTTTATCACGCTGTGATCTATCGAGCAGTAGCGCTTAGGTATGTGGCAGTTTGCGTACACGCGCGGCTGACGGGCCCGGGAGGGTGCCGGGGTGTGGAGTGCGGGACGCGGGGCGCGCCTGGACCTTCATCAAGCGGTTGACTGGTATTAGGGCGTGCAATTGTTCCAGTGCGCCGCATTCCACACTCTATACAACACATATTTCACTCTGTGATTTCACAAATTAGCACCCATGTCTGGCAAGGGTCCGAATCGTCGAAAAAACTAATCATTCATCCGGACAAGAGTTCGTTTACTTGAATATGTTAAACACTGGACCGCGTGGTACAATTAAAATGTCGGAAATCCCATATTCTGTTTTCGTTGCGTATCATGGAACAAAAACTGTTTGTTTAAAAGGTGTAATTACAAAATCCCTCGTGTACTGAATTTTCCGGTGTTTTCGCGCGGTTCGAGTACGTGCCGTAAAAATAATTCGACGCTCCTCGGGGATCGTTTGTAAAACGTCACGCGTAAAACATATTATAAAGCCAATAAAACGTGTTTACAAGGGTGAGTAGAGCTCGCCGTTCTCGGGGCGTTTCGTTTCCGCGCGATATCCGTAAACATTTTAGCGCTGCAATAAATTTAACATTATCCAAGTCGCGAGACATTCTGTTTTCTTCCGTCCCGGGATCAGTTGGTTAACGGTTGTAATCTCGGCTGTCTCGGATTTTCTGCTCTCTTGTAACAGGAATTATACAATTATGTGGCTTTCGCATGTTTCTTCTTCTCAGCTTTATTTATGAGGAGTTTTTTGTCTTTCGTTTTTGTCGTCATCGCTTTTCTTGGATTATAATTAGGCGACGTTTTCCACGTTCGCTTAATCGATTTAAACTTTTTTTTTGTGTAGTCATGTTAAAATTCTTTACTTTTATGAGTCTGAACGGCCTTGTGAGAAAACCAAACCCTTATAGGGTATATCACTCGAATCGTGTATATCCGCATTTCACAGCCAGTTTGCTCCGAATTTACTTTACCGATTGAGCTGAAATTTGGTACACAGTTACAAACGGTTATGTTGTATTTGTCGAAACTACCTCTACATGCTAACTTAACAACAATTAGGGAAGGTAGGTAAGTCAAAAATCTATACTCATCTCAGGAACTACTGGTTCGAATTGAAAAACTATTTTAGTGTTGGATATCCAATTTACCGAGGAAGGCTATTGGTTATGTATAATATCACGCTACAACCAATAGGAGCAAACCGTTAATAAAAAATGTGACGTAGACGAAGTTGCGCGGGTCAGCTAGTCTCAAAATAAGTCCACTGAGCCTGTTCCGTTACTATTATTTTAATTTAAATTATTTTGTTACTCAATACAGATTTTTTATTTCAAATTATCAGTGAACAAATAAATAACATTCTTCTGGGAAGCACAATCTGAACGATATTATTTCCTGGCTTATTAAGATTCACTTGTATAAACGGCACATTGGCCCGGGAAATCCGGTGGGGCCCGGTTGTCCGAAAAGCAACCTCAAATTAGTCGGAGAAAATAAAAAGCGCCCTGTTTTTCTCAGCACGACTGACAGGGGAGCGTCGAGTGGCTGCGGGCTCTGTTTTGGTCAATGGACGCCCATCTGCTCTCATTATGTCGTGAAAACACTCGCTCTGAATTTTATGAGACTTATAAATGTTTAACAACGTATTTGAGCGGTGAATGCCACAATTTTATGGATCAGTGGTCACATGAGCACGTGCTCAATATAAATATTGATATTTACGAGTTCAATAAAATATGTGTGGTCGAAACAGTTAATAGCAGCACGAAAAGTCTAAAATAAACTGTAAAAGCAATATTCTTCCACTTAGTTAATGAAGGAAGTGAAATCAGCTAATACTTTCACAATAGATTAATCAGAGCACGTCGGCTGTCTGCATTGCAATGCCCTTTTGCAACGCTGATCCACTTTTCTACGGATGCGAGATTAAAGGGGAGAGTAACAAAATGAGAAATGGAACGATTTCAGGACGCATTGTTAGACGGCCGGCCGTTGTCGGATTTATGACAAAGAACAGCGGATGATTCAATCAAGCCGGTTCTTTAGTTTGTTATATTCATGTTACGGGAGCCATCTACGAGCTTATTGTTATCACAACGTGGCCTTTTTGCTCCATTTGCGCGTTTTCTCTCTTAAAATCATTTTTCTAGGAATTATTAAGTGGATACTGGATAGTCTGTAGACATTATATGTAGCTTTATATGTAGTCTTAGACATAGTTACCTACTTCCATTCGCATATTTGTAGTTACGAAGTCTGTTTTTAATACTTACTGACAACACCGGATTTTTTTGAGATTTTTAAACAATATTTTTATTTGCGTCTCGTCTACTCTCTAGGTTTTGAGAATGTAATGAAAAAAATTCAGTAAAATACCTTATTAGTATTTCATTTTTTGCGAACAAGTTTAGATGAGCTTATAATAATATAATAATATAATATTCCACACAACTATCACACAATTATCTTTAAAGGATTTTTGAGGTTCCTGCGATCGTTCAAAAACATTTTATCTTTCGGGGTCCAAAACATTGTCAGACTTACCAAAATTCAATTTCTTGTTGAATTGCGCTGGGAACCTCAAAAATGGCATGTTTGCATTATGGGATACTCTAGCGTGGAAACCGGAATGTCATGCATTCAACACTGTAGCAACGTGCGCATATGTAGAGTAGGCAGTATTTCCCGTATTTCACCCCCTGCCTACATAACGGAAGTCACATAAGCTTGTAGATACTTAAAATCCTGTTTTGTTTACTTCACAAACAACTCGTGCGTTATGATATTGTTATTTGAATAAAATGTATGTTAACTGCGCTCACAAGTTTGAGCGGCGATTGTATAAAAGGGCAAACTTTTCGTAAATAGGTATTCAGTGCAGGGGAGCAATTTACAATTTAAATATTCTTAATGTCTCCAAGTTGGCGCAGCGGGTGAGGGCTGGGGCCTCTCTCCGGTGTCCTGGGGGGGGGGGAGGGGGCTTAGGCACGGCTATAGCAGCCACTTCCACTACATCAATCACTCGCGGACGCTGCGTCTGAACATTTCTAATTATTCGCCGCGCTTTGAATAGCCCAAATTCTTCTTACATGTCCACCTATATCAGTGTGAAATTGAACCAGCCAGGTACCCAATGTCCAAATCCAGCTTGTTTCTAGAAAGTGACTTTACCTACAACGACTAAATATCGAGTCGATCTCTTGCAAACTGCACATAATAAAACCACGGCAACAACAACCCCGGAATTAACTCGTGTAATAATGTCGTGGAACTTTAGAATTTTCCTAATTAAGGTGGATAAAAACAGCAAACTATATGCAGCAGATAGCTCGGTGTTTCCTGGCTTTATTTTGAGTACGGCAGGAAGGTGAAACTTAATTTGAGGGCGCGTTCTGCATATTTTGCGAGAGGCATGTTTGCTCACAACCGTCGCGGGGGCCGCTCGTCTCAAGAGGTGCTCCACTTCGAGGACTCGAGGTGACAGCGCCGTCTAATCTCCGGGCGTCGAGTTTATCTCATTGATACACTTGAACCACTTTCACTGATAATTCACTGATCAATTACTGCCAGGCTTGTACATTTGTTATGTTGATTCATATTTTATGGGGAAAAGTTCCAGGCTTTTTTAGGTAGGCTACTTTGTATCATTTTAAAAGGAAGTTTTTATTTCAGTCTTAATTCTAAAAAGGGTTTTCCCGTCCGTAAGTAATTATTTTATAGTAGAAGTCTTAAGCTGTATCTCTATGATAAACGGACTAAATACGATTAGGTATTAAATCATACGTTTGAATGCTACTGCACCAGGTAAAATAATTTCTCTAAACATTGATAAGTTCATACAAAATGCAAGCAAAATAAGAAAATAGTAAAGTTAAATGATTTTGTATAAGGTGTGACAGTTAAGATGACGACCATAGAGAATATCCTACCGAACCATTTCACGTATTGTGGTCGCCAAGACACACATTCCCATGCCTCTTCCGCTGTTAAAGCGCGAGTAAACACTAGTAATGCCTGAATTATTACTTTCCTACAGTTGACTGCTTATTTCAGCAATTTCATCTCACTCATTTAAATTAACTGCACTGGTTAATTAATACTCTCCTCATTACCTTAACCGACGAATAGCGCGTAATTAATAATGTTATAATTATTACCATTAATAACGCGGAATCATAGCTAGATGTTGACACTGCGAAAATATTTAATTTCACGTTAAAATACACAAGTTTAATATTTAATTAAATACATACACTGGTTCCGGAACAAGAATTATTTTTAGGGTTGTCATTGCGATTTTATGCGGAAATTAATAATTTAGTCTATCTATACGGAAATGAAACCCACGTTTAAAATAGGATTTTAACTATTAGTTACTGCGTGTTAAGATTCAAAATAGAAATTGTCGCTTTTTTGTACTATTTAGTATGCACCACCTCGATAGATGTAGTTGCAGAATAACGTCACTTCGCTGAATCGCTGTGTTAAGATTTTTCACGATATCCTTATATATACCTAAAATTCTTTCGTTACTGAGTGGATGTATGAGTGACTAACAGACAACGCACAGCCGAAACTACTGGTCGTAGAAAGTTCTTATATTTCAGACGACAAAGAAACAAGGGTAGGTGTGTGTGATTTCTGTCGGAGTTGGGTAAATTTTGTAGTGTGTATTCTTCTTTATTTTTACTACTATCTTTTGACAGTGAAATCGCACGCGCATATCCCGATTTTCCCGTTCCCTTAGATATTTCGGGTAATCCTCTCTTAGTGCTCCCCTATACTCCCATGGAACCTACATACCAAATTTCAGCTTCCTACTTTTTTATATATTAGGATTATGAAACAATGTCGATTGTAGTAGTAATACCAGATTATAAAGCAAATATTAGGGATACTTACACATTTCGTAGCGATTCGTAGCAACTCGTAGCCGTTTGCTACTAACCGCTACGCTTTGGACCCACGCAAAAATTACACCTTTAAACTTTTACTTAGGCATGAGTTGAGACGAATAGTTTATGTGTTTATCTTGAAAAATAAAGATACCTATGCTTATGACGCTTAAATTAATGTAGCAATCGTCATTTTCCCGCCCATTGAATAGCTAAGCACGCATAACAAAACGTAACACAAACAATAATTACATTCGCGACATTTTCCCTCGTGAAGGGTGTGAGAGCAGCATGTCGGCCGTCGGCGACACAATAGATGTGTTTACAGGAAATCAGCGTGAACTGTGAACGCCTTCTCGCCTCTCGGCCCCTACGCGCAAACACCGTCCGCAATAAACACTACTGCTACTACTCATCCTATTTTATCTACAGACTAACTATATCGATTTCTATCTGCAAAACTATCTGGTTGAGTCCCACCTTGTTTGTTAATTAATATTCGCCACTTACATTCTGCTACTGATTTTAACGAGACCAACAAGTAGCGAGCCATTCACTCGAGATGTAATTGCAGACGTTTGGCGCATCGAGAATGAAATGATGGCGAGCTCAAAGTGCTCCGATAACTCTGGCTTTCTTTGATTGCATCGTGCATTCGTTTAAAGTGGAAAAGTAAATAGTTTATGTTGATTTTATTGCGGTTTCCAGAATAATTATTTACATTCAATATTATTCTGTTCAAATATGTTTTTAAATGGTCGGTAAAGAGCAGTTCTCGAAATAGATGCGGTATAACGATCAACTCCTGTTAACAAATACTGAACAAGTTCTACTTATAATTCCACTTGTTCAACGTTAAAGATACAATGATGATTACTTATATTTCAAGTTTGGCAAGCCTCCGCATTGACTTTGACAGCTTGCTCTTTCGACAGTCTATACGGCCAATTTGATGTAATATCAACACGTTACGCTGATATCACACACGTCGCACACATATGTATAATCGCTGCGGGCTTTGAAACAATCCTCTCGATTACCAGATTTGAACAGTAAGTAAACTCAGTCGAATTCTGTTCTGTGTATAGAGCCAGAAGAGAGATGGCGTATTTGTATTCATTCACAGTTTGAGAAGGCGTTATGAATAAGTATGGCATGTTGGTGGCATTATCTGCGTGTTCGGTAATGTATTCAAATATGTATCAAGCCCCATCCGCACCATGTTGCCGTTGTTATTTTATTTCGCACGCGTGACGCCGTACATACCAGCTTTATTTTTTCGCCATACGGGAATATCATATTGTCCCTGTGTCGGCAGATATTTTGTATAGACAGGAATGAGTATGGACATTGGCGAAATAATTTTCGTTATTATTATTTTGTAAACTGTCAATTGTAATTGCTATTCATTTAATTTTGTATTTATTTACCAATCCAAATATTATTTTATCAATAAATGTTAATATTTATATAAATCACTTCACCACAATAACAAAAAGTTTATTTCGTCGTATAATAGGGTCTTCCGTTTTCAAGTTCTGTGTTTGTACACTAGACAGTTTGTTAGATATTGAGAGAAAAATTGTTGAACATAGGACAGTTCTGTCCGTGCTCTCGCCGCTCAACGGATATTGATTACTTGTCTGTAAGGAATACAAATGTATCAAGGAGACTGTCTCAGCGCTGAACTGAGCGCCATCCTTTGTACTGACATCTAACATTAAACTTCATAGCCGCCCTGCGAGCTGCGTGCGCTGTTACAGCCACGCTTTGAGCTCAAGCTCAGCACGTACCATATTTTTATTTAGCTTTTGTCGTGTCATGCCAGAATATAAAGTTGATGGTTGTTGAATTTGTTTCTAAAACGTTTAACATTAAGATACAATTTTTATTATCTTCCTCTGATCCCAGGAAACGGGCAGCTAACATCGCGGGAGCAATGAGAGCCCCAGGCAACTAACTAGCAGGTGCACGTTAGCAAAGAAAAATGAAATAACGCAAAAAGGAGAAGTCGAGTCGGGCGAAGGGGGACGCTGGAACCGTTGGGGTGGTTCTTTCGTGGAAAAGCCAGTTTCCTTTAGTGGAAACAGATAACGATCCGCTGCCGACGACAGAATACGTAACTGCACTCACTAAGCATACATCTACATACTAACGGAACGCTTGCCTATCAAAGGTATCTCACAACAGATTCTCTTTATTGAGCAGGGAGAAAGTGCTCAGTCAGTGTTGTCGCGATCATATTCCGCTCCATTCAGTGCGTATCACTTGCGCGCACAACTATCTACGCCAATTAGTTTCCTCGCAGATAACGTGTGGCTCAGCGCGATGTAACATGACTAGCGTTACCGGTTAGCGTTACCCGGACAATAAGTTCGTACAGCGTCTGCTTACTACACAAAATCAGGGAGAATAGGTACGCAAACATACGCGGCGAGCGGCTGGATCATTGATTCCTAAGAGACGCTGCGTCATACTTCCGTGCACTGCATTGCAATGCAAAATTCACAACGTCCGCAGGATCTTAGGAGAAAACATTATGGGGAAAGAGTCTGTAAACATTTCTAAGGTCGGAATTTTAAATGGAAATAGATATTTTTTTTCTTAATTTTAAAATGAACATAATTGTTCAAGAAATTATATGAAAAATGACGATTCCCCTTTTATCTCCAAAACTACTAAGTCTAAAATGTTGAAAAAAAAATGCAGATAATAATGGTTATTTTTTATAGATTACAGGAAAACCTATAAGACGTCTACAGTGTTAAAATTACAAGTTTCAAATGTAAAATTCATTTGGAACCCTTTGCACGCAAGTTCGACTCTTTTTACTACAGTTTTTATAACTCAACAACTACAGTGAAGCTAAACGTTTCAAATGCGTTTAATTTTTCGGTTTGAGCATATTTTCTACAGCAAATGTAGATTTATGAGTAACAATCTGCTATCACATGTTCTGTATATAAAGTGAAGCTTCTCTTCACGTTCTTATTCTCCTGAGGGGGAACCCTCGCGTCAAGTGGACAAGTAGACAGGGCTCGAAGCAGTCCTCGCAGTAAGTGCGTCAATATTACTCCAGTTCGCGATTATCAAGTGCAAGTGTTCCTTCTTATATAAAGACGGGACATGTAATCGATTGCAAACATAATCTTTATGTAAACAAATTGAAATTGCTGGAAATACTTTTCTAAAGAAATATTGGGTAGAATAACAAAACCATAATACGCAATCAGGTTATACATTACTACATAGATAGTGAGTGGACTGCAGACGTACAAAATGAAGTGGCACTCTAAAATCGGATACACTCTAATTGGCTAATATTAATTTACTGGCAACGTGCAACAGAAATGTTTGCTATGACGCGTGTGTACACTCGGCGTGGCACGGCAGCGTGGCACGGCGGCGCGGGCCGCGCTCGTGACCGGCATCCATTGCGTTACGATACAGCGACGTGCCCTCCATTCTGTTATATTGTATTGCCAATTTGTAAACATACGGCTTACTACTATCGAATACCGGACTCGACTTAAAATTCGGCACAAAATATACACGAATATTTCAAAAAGGTAGTGTTATTCAGATTTTTGACTGCTTTTTCTTTGAATTTTACACACGAATAAATTCGTGAGTAACAACAACAATTCGTGACGAATTGTGGATGAATACCTATATGTTAACCTGAGCTTTAGGGATGAACAGAGTAGAGTTCTGCAGATCAGTGCCACGGTCGTGACTACTAATGCTACTTCACTTTATGTTAGTATTCTGACGTCAGTAGGAGTATTGAAAACTATGTATCCGCTTAGAGGCAGTAACGGAGCAGAAAGAAAGAAGTTTAAAATCTGTTTGGATTCCACACATCAGAAACCTAATAATATCTTTTACCAACATTGGAATTCAAAAATGAAGTAATAAGTCGGAGATACAAGGGCAGGCTCAGGCAGAGAGCGCGCTAATGGGCTCCGGGCGGCATTACCATTCCGAGTCGGTAGGTGAGCGCGCGGTACCGGTGCGGCAGCGGCGCACGCGGTAACCGCCGCCCGGCCGCTGGCGCCGACCGCCTTGTGAATATGTAAAGTGAAACACGTTAAATATTGAACTGCCGTATTGTACCAAATTGTGCCTAAATGTGCGCTTTAATTCTAAAATCTTCTCACTATCTACAACTTTTAATTTGTATATTATTAAAGCCAAACTCCGCAATTTCCTTCACACTGGCAACTGGCCAACTTTAAAACTTCCGAATTAGAACAAATTAGAGGTTTATTATAAAGTAAATGAACGAGGATGCGACTACGGAGATAGAATACGATTAAAAGAACACGGTGTTTTGGGAAATCCGCTTTCAACTTTATTTTTCAGGGAGCTTATTTCGTTTTCTCACAGAATTCTCATGTTTAGACAGAACGAACATTTTATTCCATAACGTCAGATAAGCAACAGTTGAGTCGAACTTGTAATTCTATTTTATAATAACTCGGTTGCTTCTGTACGAGAACCGTTCGCGACGAACTGTTTCTCGGAACTTGGCCTTAATGAAGACCTCTCGCTGCTGTAATGAAATAGTTAATTATAGTTTCTGCGACAGAAATAAGCAACAATATTTAGAACCTCATTTTGAACCGACTTTGAAAATACGGACTAGTTTTTCAGAACCATGATTTTACGGACCGTGTGGAACATCTTTGACCAATTATGAGTAGTGGTAACAACTCAAATTGAATGTCTCGGATTGGACTTATTTGGGGTTTGTGACAGAAAAGGTGGAGGCAAGGCAGACGCCTGGGAAGATAATACATAAAGGACGTGTAATCTCACCACTACAATAATATAATTCATGTGTACGCATGTACGTGACACACCACGCGCCGGAGATACGAGCACGACACGTCATTCAAGTACAGAATACGAATCTAACGTGAGGAGAATATAATAACAGTGTATCCGCATAAAATATTTCTCGATAAACTGATAAAAAGCATACGCTGGCATGTCAGAGCAAAAATTGCCAAGCGCGGCGTCCCTTCCGCGCGGCATTGTGCCCGAAATGACACGCGCAAGGCGTCAAGAGCGGCGCGCTCCGCCTGCACAAAAGGCTTACAGATGCGCGCACCAGAAGATTTTAATGAGGCAACGACTCTGTGTGATTTTATCGCGTGTGCCGTAATGAGAAATAACCAAGCGCATCCTCTTTGACTGCGCTCGTATGGCGCTGCCAGCAAAAATGCTACAAGTGACATCTATGCCTTCTAATTTATTACGAGTGCAATAACTCTCATACAAAGAATATCAGATAGCTGACGACTTGTTAAGCCTGAAATGCGCAGCTTTTCACTTTATTTCTACTGGGTATGTTGTGTACAGATACGTGCTGTTCACGGTTGATTGGCTCGTGTACATTACCAAATGTAAACAAATCGCGCCGACGATAAAATCGGCTCCGTTTTACAAACGTAATAAAACAAATTAGGCGTCGAAGTAAGTTACGAGGGCCCGGTACACTGGCCAATTTTCATCAATGCAAATCACGTTGTCGACTCGTCAACCCAATTACCAAGAAGTGAATTTAAATAAAGATAAGTATCGCCCTCGAGGAGACAATGCTAATAGGAGGCGGAGGCGTGATAATAGGCTCCGACTGGGGTTGAGCCGCACCGCGCCGCGGTAGGTGCTTTAATTAGATCTCGCGACTTACGCCGTCAGCCCAACACTTGTTCAATTAGTGATTAGCTTTAAGAAACTTTATTACACAAACGTTTAGAGCTCTTCGGTTTCCACCGTGACAAGTATTATGAAGTTGTTTGCGTGTAAACATCGTCAGACACAGCGCCGATGTTTCAAATTAGACTATTTTGTTTGTATTGCGTAGGTGTACCTAGTAAACAATACACTGTTGAAGTCAATCAATTCGGTAAATGCTATCAATCAGTGTGAGCGGGCCGAGTTTAATTAAAATGTAGAGAGGTAGGTATTTTCATTATAAAGCATTTCATAGACTCACTGGTCTTGCGGTGGAATGGTTTGTTTTCCTGCTATAGACCCTCCGATCTCTTTGGAATATTCCGTACTAATATTATAAATGCGAAAGTAACTCTGTCTGTTTATCTGTCTGTCGGTCAGTCTGTTTGTTAGTTACCTATCACGTTACGTTCACGTCTTAACGGCTGAACGGATTTGGATAAAACTTCGCAACCAACCTAATGCCTTATTATAGGAAACAAACGATATTTAAATTTTTGCTTTCATTTTAAAGAAATCCATCAAGAACACAAAAATAAAAATGGAATCGCTTAAATTAATTCCAAAATTAGGGTTTTAAACGTACAGTTTATATTTTCGCACGAAAACGGACGAATACGACACTGCTGTCTGTCTCTGGTCAAGAACTTTCATGAATCAAAGTCATAGAGCAAGATCGCAGTGCTCCCAGACTACTTATTTTCTCAGAAACAAAATGTCGGTTTAAGAACAACTTTATTTCCCATAAGAATTTGTGGTACAGAATAAAGTTATTAGTAGGTACTTTGAACATTCGCACACCTGCTTGAGCCAACGTGACGGCCGATTTACGAGTATCATCATGAGGTGCCTAAATTATAAAACGACTAGATTTTTTTCATTGTACAGGTTATCTCGGTTCAGACAGGCGATTAATTAAAATTCTTTTAATGCAGTTCGTATTGTTTTTAAACTAAAAATGAAGTCTTCATTCAGATTTTTTTTTACGTTTTGTATTTAAAGTACTTTCGTTCCATGAGGCAAAGTCTTGGGACATCCTGTATAGTATAAGCACCGGTGACAGGGCGGCGATAAGGGGCGCGGTGGTGGGGGGCGCTGACTTCCCGCGACCTGTCAACATCTGCTTCCGTACTTCCGCTTAACTGACCGCGACATGACCCGGCCCCGATGACCCTACAAATATGTGGGGGAGACGCGGAAAAAGCTTACCAATTTTTAGTTTTACATAAATATTTGAGTAACGTAGAAACTAAAAAATCTACGTAATTTTTCAAAAGCTTTTGTTTTTTCTCATCGTTAGCTAATCAAACACCTTATCTAGTTGAAATTGACAAAAAACATTGACGTGTAATTGTTATTTTAAACCATTTTACAAAATGAACATCATTAGGATTGATTTTCCAATAGACAGATAATTTTTAACTGAAGAATAAATATGTTTGTTTGACGTATTTTTTGAACGATAGGTTCCAAACAGTCATTTTAAATTCATGTAAAAGGTATCGACTGCTGAAAATTTGGCACTTATAAAATCGATCTTTAATAATAAAAAATCTGATTTAGATAATTAAATGATTATAGTTAAACAAGAGCTTACCCGAAGGTTTGCTACAGACTATTTAGAACGTAAGTGAAGTTAGTAAGTTAGAATAAAGTTCTGATCCAATTTAGAAAAGTATTTCACAGATAGAAAGATAAACTACAGCTTAGTGTAACTAGGATACTTTTTAACCTGAAAAATGCACAGTAACTTGACTCATCCGTAAGATTTTTAAGCAACTCTATGACTAACTGGTGGTTACTTGACGCACCACTAGAGCACATTTTACTAATGTGAGTGTAGAAAAAAGATCCTGTTATGGGAAATCCACGATAACATCCTTTATTAATTAAAATGGTGGTACAATAAAGCCTTTTCTCCCCTATGTTCCGTCATTAAGCCTGTCAAACGTGAACTCGCTCGAATGTTGGTAAAGTAACACTGGCTACTCTATGCTATAACTACTCTTCTGAATGCTTATTGTAATTTGGGAGTGACATTTCTGAATAAAAGCAAATACTTACTCACACCAGAATAAATAAAAACAATAACTGAGTCTGCAGCTAGACGAGTGTTAAATGTTGTTAAAATAATAAAATAAATATTATTACTTAAATAGTTAAAACTACCAGCAGTACCCACCAGCAGCAACAAAAGCTACCTTGTAGTTTAGAAAATAACCCAAATTTATAAATTAAAAAAAAAACTAACCAAAATGATTAGTTCATTTAAAACAATAAAACATTTGAATAAATTATGCAGAGTCTGCTTAAAACTGTGTATGTGTTTATGTTTTAAAGTAATCATCTATGGTTATTTTGTTAAAATATTTTGCAAATAAGGGTGTTTTGTTGTTCTACTCAGATTGTCTACTAGTATCCAAATTACTTGAATACTAGTAGAGCTACTTGGACCAACTAGCTCAGTCCACCTTAGCTGTCTTCACGATGATAGTAGCTGCCCTGTTTCTTGCGAGTCGCAGCACACCAAAATACAGGCGTCACTCATACTGCCGAGTCCGAACGATGCTAGTGATGTCCAAGCAGCTGCCATTTATGCAAGTTACTGTCAAGCGGATGGCGAGTGAAGAAAAAAAAGTTGATGTAACTCGGATGCGAGTTAGTATTCAACTCGCACGTGGCAGTATCTCGTAAGATAAGTCCAAACGATGCGACTACACTGCAGCTACTGGGCAGGCTGACTCGCAAGCTAGCTCGCACTGTGTAAACTAGTCATTAGATATCGATATGTCTACTCATCATGACGGCATAGTTATGCTAGATAATTTGTTTTACCCAATAGCTTCCTATGTAAATGTATAAAATAGGTGTCGGTAAATGTTTCGACAGTCCTTGCCCCCAGGCTCCGTGAGAATTACACACATTATTTTATACACACAATATGTGACACTGCCGCGTATATTTAATGCCACTGATAGCATCTATTTTATGTCTCCCGCTGGGCGCGACCCTTAGCTTTCTTTTCTCCCAAGTGTTCCTTCTCAGACTGCTTTAAACCATTTAAGATATCTACTGCTAGGTTTCCTAAAAGTATTGGATAGTGTTCAACTTGAATCAAAGTTCACAATGTTCAACTTGAATGGAGAAATATTACAATCATATGCTCTCCGTCCATGTGTGATAAAGCTTTAAAATGTATGCTATTATTCTTTTTGTAAAACACGTGCTAACTTTGATGACACAGAAACGTCAGGATTATGAATGATGATGATTAAATATTTCGAATCACAAACCATTGTATTTTTGACAATACAAATCGCTTGTAAAACACGTAATAAAAAAAGAAACGAGCTGAATAAAAACAAAAGCAAATACTTCCAATTGTACCGACATCATTTTTTCCACAATCCGTCCACTAAAACTAATATTATGTATGTTACTTTATTTCTATTTTCTGTATTCACTCAGGGTTTATGTATCTCGAATAGTCACGTCCGTGTCCCGGCGAAGGGTAAAGCATACAAATAAGTGGAAGTCCGAAGCCGCCCAAACACCCGCGCCACGTTCTTTATCTGCGGATCTCTTAAAAGAATTTGATCGTATATGAGAATATTACGAGCCGCATCTGTGACAAGGGACGTATAAACTTAAATATTTGGCTACAGGACCACACTTACCATAACAAAACCTTTATATTGATTTTCTTCAAACTAATTTTGAGACCTACTTTGATGCATATCAGTTCTTTTATTTTATCAGTTTTTTTATTTTGTAATGGGTTATTCTTTTGACTCTAGTCTATGCCAGATATGACAGAGACAAAGTCTACGATGGAGCGAGCTTACCCAGAAGGAGCCTGTAGTTTGTACAAAAACTGAAAATTTGAACTTATTGGTACTATATTCAGGCTATTATTAATCATAAATCTTTTAGGTTTTTAAAGTTACCTTACTAAACAGAAAGTACCAATGATGAGTGATGTTTTAGATTTTGGATTTTACATAAAAGCTTTATCTATCCCGGAGACTTAGTTCGAAAATGTTGAAATGTTTTTTAATTAAATATTTGCCACTATTGTTGTTAACTATCTATTGCTACTTAAACATTACAAAGTAAAAATAAATAAACATAGTTCTGTAAGTAGAGTCTACCGAAGCAAAAACACGAGTTTCTAAAACTTCCCTGAACTTGAACACACAGTAGCTCTGCATATGAGGGCCTCACTCTCAATTTCTCTTGTTATTGTGAAAACACTTTCCCCTTCACGTGGAATTCCGTCCAAACATTTTGATGTAAAAACAATAATAGGTGGAGTCTTTCAAAGCGGATAAAAGATAGAACGATAGGCTATTCGTCATGATGGCGTGTCATGGGTATTATAACGAGGTGTCTGTATGTCCGCAATCAATTTGGCGGTGTGGGCCCTGTCAATTTGCGGCGGGCCGGAGTCGCGCCGTGCCCACTCTGTCGGCCCGCCGCCGCCGCGCGCCGTCGCCGTCCCGTCCGCGCTGATGACTTCCGACTGACCGCTTCTCATTTGCATAAGGGCCAGCTTTAATATGAGATTATTCTCGAGTTAGGAGCGACTGCGGTCCCATTCATTATTAGTTTCGGAATATTTAGTCGACCCAATCCCGGACGTAATTATTTGAATTGCCACTCGTATTTGACATGCTTGTTGGCAAATTGCAATTCGATTTAGTAGTTTTAATAATCCAAGTAAATATTTTTTTAATTTTATAAAGAGCTTTTTCAACTAAATTTTTTTTTTTTCGGTAGTAGGGTTAAAAATTAATTGGATAAATAAATATTGATCAAATCTCTTACCAAACCTTCAAATAATTTTAAACTAAATAAAGTTATAGTATACATAGTAAGTTATAGTAAATAAGTTATATATCTCATCTCATCATCTGCCTAGCCTTTTCCCAACTATATTGGGGTCGGCTTCCAGTCAAACCGGATTCAGCTGAATACCAGTGTTTTACGTGAAGCGACTGCCTACCAGACCTCCATAACCCATTAACTGGGTAACACGGTACCTCTTGGTAAGACTGGAGTCAAATTTACTGGCTTCTGACAATCCGTAACGACTACCAAAGATCCACAAATGACAGCCGGGACCAACGGCTTAACGTGCTTTCCGAGGCACGGAGGAAACTCGTTACGTTAAGACGGTCACCCATCCACAGACCAACCTTGGCAAGCGTTGCTTAACCTTGATGATTGACCCGTGCGGCTGGTATTATTTAGCCACGAGCTCCTCATATAAGTTATATATCTAGTACATTCATATTGTTCGTACACACAACGTAATACGAGCAACAATAAGTTCGGTTATAACAGTAGAACATCATGTAGGAATTTAATCGACGAGGTGTACACGTACGCTACATTGTAATCACAACAATAGTGACGTGTGCCTTGCGGAGGAGCGTCTTGCCATCGGTGACAAAGGGATTACCGCTCCTCTCCCCCCGCCTCCGCACCGCTGTCTGCGGTTTCTTAATTAACCCCTAAATACCCTTGCACGCGCCGCACCGCCTCGTGCGGTATGTAAGATTATTGCCAACGTTACCCTTGTTAATTTTAATGTACGGTATTATTGAAACAAATACAAGTCGTCGTCTCTACGAGCGCCTTATTAACTTAAACGTACGTATGCTCTTACTGTGACTCATTATTAGCATGTTACATATTATATATGCGGTGAATCTCGCCTTGTTATGGATGCTATTGTTTGTACTGTCTCGTGGCTCATAATCTTGGTTTGGGTCGTTGATGCGACCGCCATTGATACACCGAACTAATGTTATAGTCTTCTATAAAACGCGAGTGTTGTTTGTCCTGTTGTCCTGAATAATCTCTGTTATTGGCCTATGTGAACTCATCGATTCACGTACCTAATTGCTCTGAAGGCGTTCTATTATTATTACGTGTAGGCGAGTTATTTTGAAGATTGATTTATTGTTTGCTTGAACTGTGAACCTCGTGGCGTGACAATAGTTTTTAATTAGGATTGATTCCTCAATGATTATGGCACTCTGTTTCTGATTGACTAACGAAACGATCCACGATTAACGACGTGTTTGGAATACAGCGTGGAACTTTACAAATTACCTCCTGTGTAGGGTGTTACGTCATCGTAACTGGGAAGGTGGCTCCGACTAATAGTGTCGTATTAAAAGACGTAGCCATATCGTTAAATTGGCCATTTAATGAAGTGGTCGGCCGTTTCATGAATGGCTGACTCAATATAGACGACAGATCCCAGCTGCGGTGCTCCTATTTTCGTCTCCAGGGTTTACAGAAACAGGTTTAGTTCGCTCACTTTGCTCTTTTACTCTAGCACCCGTCATCTTAATCGAACCAAACCTAACCTTACCTAACGTCGGACACATAATGAAATAGCCAATTGGACGATATAACAACGACATATTCATTGTATGGAATGAGCGTAGAGAAACGCATACACAGCTAATAGGGTGCGTTATAGATGTTAATGCGCGATTTACATCGGTTGAGTCAGGGGCAGCCGGGCAGAAAATGGAGCATCGTGCTTAGAGCTAATACGATCAGGTGAGCAAACACGCAACAGCCGAGGCTTTCATCTTCAGTCGGGTATCTCTTAGTCGAGCACACAAACATAAGCAAACCTAAATGTTGGCTCTCTGGCGAACTGCTGCGTGCGCCAAAACGAATGTACACCCTATTGAGCGAGTACTAAATTGATAGTACAAATTAGTAAGCTTATACACTTCCTTTGTTTAAATTAAGTAGGAAATTGTACATTCCGGATGAAGTGAATATAAGATGTCTTGAAATCAAAGGCTCAAGAGTACTAAAATGTTGTATTGTCTTTTCTACCTAACTTATTTAGTTTGAACCTGATAAAAAATTAAAGGGAATCTTGGCTGTATTTCTGTGAAATTAGATGTTTTTACAACACGTTTACATATCTTATATATAAAATTTCCAAGTCACAGTTTTAGTTACCGTACTCCTCCGAAACGGCTTAACCGATTCTTATGAAATTTTGTGTGCATATTCAGTAGGTCTGAGAATCGGCTACTATCAATTTTATTTTTGTAGGGTAGGGTAGGGTAGGTAGGGTAGGGTAGGTAGGGTAGGGTAGGTAGGGTAGGGTAGGTAGGGTAGGGTAGGTAGGGTAGGGTAGGTAGGGTAGGGTAGGTAGGGTAGGGTAGGTAGGGTAGGGTAGGTAGGGTAGGGTAGGTAGGGTAGGGTAGGTAGGGTAGGGTAGGTAGGGTAGGGTAGGTAGGGTAGGGTAGGTAGGGTAGGGTAGGTAGGGTAGGGTAGGTAGGGTAGGGTAGGTAGGGTAGGGTAGGTAGGGTAGGGTAGGTAGGGTAGGGTAGGTAGGGTAGGGTAGGTAGGGTAGGGTAGGTAGGGTAGGGTAGGTAGGGTAGGGTAGGTAGGGTAGGGTAGGTAGGGTAGGGTAGGTAGGGTAGGGTAGGTAGGGTAGGGTAGGTAGGGTAGGGTAGGTAGGGTAGGGTAGGTAGGGTAGGTAGGGTAGGGTAGGTAGGGTAGGGTAGGTAGGGTAGGTAGGGTAGGGTAGGTAGGGTAGGGTAGGTAGGGTAGGGTAGGTAGGGTAGGGTAGGTAGGGTAGGGTAGGTAGGGTAGGGTAGGTAGGGTAGGGTAGGTAGGATAGGGTAGGTAGGGTAGGGTAGGTAGGGTAGGGTAGGTAGGGTAGGGTAGGTAGGGTAGGGTAGGGTAGGTAGGGTTGGGTAGGTAGGGTAGGGTAGGTAGGGTAGGGTAGGTAGGGTAGGGTAGGGTAGGGTAGGGTAGGTAGTGTAGGGTAGGTAGGGTAGGGTAGGTAGGGTAGGGTAGGTCGGGTAGGGTAGGTCGGGTAGGGTAGGTCGGGTAGGGTAGGTAGAGTAGGGTAGGTAGGGTAGGGTAAGTAGGGTAGGGTAGGTAGGCTAGGGTAGGTCGGGTAGGGTAGGTCGGGTAGGGTAGGTCGGGTAGGGTAGGTAGGGTAGCCAGTTGACGGGAGCGAAGCCGCGCGGGTCAGCTAGTATCTTGATAAAATTTTACGGCTAACTTACCTCTTACTTTGAACTTCTAGTAATTTTTCATTTAATTTCCAGTCAACGGAGCCCGAGACGTCAGTAAAGTTAATAATAATAATAACAAAATAAATGTTGGTGCAGAGCTTGGTTGGGTTTAAAATTAGTTGAGTTTTCAAAATCTCACTTTTCTATGCAGTCCGATAGTCAATGTGTTCATGATACGGACGTAATAAACATTAAACATATTTTTAATTAATTAATAATATTAATTACTTTATTCAAGGTACTTGCACGTCAAATTGTTAGTCAAGTGTATTCATCACGGTCAACAAGATCTTCAGGGGTTGCGCTGAATAGCCACAATGGGTGCCCCAACTGAGGCACTCAGCCGACTGAAAAGTAACATTCGAACGTTACTCCAACTCAAGTAACTTAGGTATACCTTACTTACTTAGTTCGATCACGAGGCATGGGATCTTACAATAAAGTAACGTTCATATTCGTAACTAAGTATCTTTTTGATAATAATTGGTCGAATAAAATAGGTAGTTTCTTTTGAATAAACACGTTTCGTCGGTCCTCCCACAAGGTGGACCGATGACCTGGTGAAGGTCGCGGGTAGCCGATGGATGCGAGACACGGAATACCGGTCGTTGTGGTGACGCTTGGGGGAGGCCTATGTCCAGCATTGGACGTCTTTCGGCTGATATGATGTTGATGATGAAACACCTGAAGTATAAAGAACTTCTTGGAACTTCTATTTTCATCAATTGGTCCAAACCGGAATATAATCTATCTATTGTCAGTCTGAATGTCTGAATGAGGTAAACCAGTTGCAACCAGACTGACTATCGCCATTGAGCGAGTTTATTCTCCAAACAAGCGTAGGTGCAAACACGTGCAAGTGAAGGCATGTGCAATCGGACCGCTAGGCAGCTCGTCGATTCGTGTTTATGCTCAGACAACACGGCTAGTCTTTGCGTCACAGCTAAATAAACGCCATTGACTCTCTCAAAATTTTGTATTCGCCACATTAAACATTGGAACCATTAATCAAACACGGCACGTTGAATGCGAACGTTTGACTGCTCCTGACTCAATACTGTTGTCGCAGACGACATCGCTCCTTTCTTTACATAGACTCCCGCCTCGCTCACGGGATGACAAATGTTTACTTGCTTATTCAACCCCTGTATAACCCCTTCTCCTGCACAGTTCAACACTTCCCGCTTCTTCCAAACAGTATTAACATTTTCGCCGCAGCGATCAAATACTTAACCATTCCGCACCTCGTGTAGCGACATGAAAGTAAGAACTTAAGAAGAAAACAAAGAACGCCAATTTGGCAAGTCGAAGACAAACGCATTTAAAATGGGCAGAGCAGAGCAAGGGCCATCTATCTCGCCGCTTGATAAACGACGACATTATTCCTTATCGCCCACTCAATTTGTTTAAAAGCGTTCTGCTTTGATAATTTGAGAATTACAAATCGTATCTCTTGACACAAAAATGTCCTCATAACTGTAAAATCTTGCCAGCTTGATAAGGCTAAGGGGAGATCGGTTCAATTTATCTAAATTTATATCTTTGGAATATGCCGCGAGACTACGAAAGTAAAGAAGTCGGTCGATATTACATTTCTGTGTAGGATGTGTTTGTGCTATATGAAGTTGTGTAAAGGAATCTTTTTGTTGCAGTAGTGGAGGAGCCGGAGTTCACCGACGTGATCCAGAACGTGACGGTGCCGGCCGGCCGCAGCGTGCGCCTCGCCTGCTCCGTCAAGAACCTCGGCTCCTACAAGGTAACGTCACTCGTCCACTCAACAACTGCACGACTGACACATTTACCACACATGGCCCACATGTCCCACATGTCGCACACTAAGCTACTTTCAAACCTTGTTTATCTCCGACAGCACAAAATCACATCTCCGAATGAACTCAGCGACATAGGTCGGAGGCGGCGGCGCGCGGCGGCAGCGCGGTGAATAGGCGACAATATGCGTGGAGCGGCGAGAGGAAACATAAAATAAGAAGCATTTTATCATTTGATTTAGAACGCGCCGTCGTAATAAAGTGTCCATATAAATGGAGGAAGATATGATTTACAACCCCTACGCTGAGTTTGCACCTCGGTCTTGTGGCTGAGACGGTTTAAAAACTTAAATATTTTTAGAAAGTATGTAAAGTTTGTGGTTTTAGAAGTTATCAAAAGAAATTATTTGCATTCTAAGATAAATATAACAAATGTGAGAAAACGTGTGTTTATTTTTAAATTAATTGCGAGCAAACTAAATAAAATGAGTGCTACGCTTGCTACGAGTACTACGCCGTAGCAGCTACGGCGTAGCAATGCAGCGACTCATTTGAATTCATTTGTGAATTTAACAGTTTGAAATTAGTACTAATACAGCTCTGCGCATTAGATGAAAGATTAAACTTAACGACATCAATTTGGTGTCGCAATATATCTGTTACGAGTAATACAAGTGCCGGGGTGAGCACGCCGGAGCCGGCTGGCGGCGCGCGGTGACCGGACGCCGGACGGCCGATAAGCCACAAGGTGACGCTCCCACTCCGGGGGGGCCGGTTCATTCGGTTCCACTGAAACTCCCTGCGCCCGCTGTTAACCAGAAACGTAGATTAGTTAGTAATAGCCAATCCGTAGGTAAATGCTCCGATGTCACTGCTACGTTTGTCGTGTGTCTACGTACGTGTGTACGTTCATAAACTCAAGTCTTTTTCCCATGGATGATGGTCCCATGGGAAAAAGGCTTGAGTTTATGAACGTACACACGTAGAAACTATAGAACCCCACCGTTAACGTTCTTATGTCTGATACACACGCCGGTTGTGAGTACATTTGTGTATACTTGTAGTTATTATACATCGAGTCTCTCTCAACCCTATTCTCTAACAATACACAAACAGCGAGATGAGACGGCACACGTAAAACCAGCAAAACATCAATAGTATTCTATCGATTTCCGTTTGGCCGACTTTTTCTTTTATTTTATTGCATTTACTTACTTGTGAAGCTGTCTACGGTGCGGGCGCAATAAAAGCCGAGATAGTGTTCTCGTACTTGTGAAATAAAGGCTTAAGGCTGGGGGAGCCATCACGGGTGCCCTGTATTGACAACAAGAAGCGGATTTCCCCGAAAGCCTCGCCTCTGCCATTAGTTTCCCGCATCGGTTAAAAAGATTTGCCATTTCGTCCGTGTTTTTTTTTTTGGAATTATTGAGTGATGCGAAATATTTTGATGAAACGGCGGTGTATTTATAAACCGTGTTATACTTGGGCTACTTTTGTTGTTCGTACATATCACGAACGGCTGGACCGATATCACTAATATTTTAGTTGCTAAACGTCTGCATGAAAAAACGGAATCCAAATAGGATTACTATGTCTGCCTATCCGTTTGTCTGTCTGTCCATCTGTCACAGCGAACTTACTCCGAATGTACTGGACCAATTCATTTGGGTATTCATATGAAGTTCTGTGACATAAACATGGACGCGTAACGTTAATTAATAAAATTTGAGCGTGAAATCACTTTCGGGGGTCAAATTATAAAATTAAATTCGATTAAAGTTTTTCAAACTGTGTCGTGTGACAAATCAAATAGATGCGTCTTCTGGGGGTTAATAGTGCATTGCCTGGGACGTTAAAAACGTGAAAATCTCGAATTTTGGTTGCTGTGAATGCAATAAATTCAAAATGGAATAATTGGCTAATAACATGGTTGTATGAATAAGATTACCTATTAAAATGATGCGCATTATATAGACCAAAAAATTAAGGTAGCGTAGCGAATTTTTATATACTCGTAGATGTCGCAGCCATATCGTATAACACGCCTTATTACATAAAGCCGCGCTGGATTGAAACGCCGCCGCACCGCTGTAAACTAATGCGGCTACCTCACGTTCAGCCGGATTGTGGTGGCGATGCGTTTTACGAAGCGGCGTACAACGTTTAGCTTTATTGTTATACAGTATGGCTGCGACATTTGTTGCCACATTGTATAACAGCCTATGCATTTATATATCGCAGTAGGATTGTAGAAATCCCATCGATTTATTATCATAAACAATCGATTTATTTTTCAAATCAAATGCAACATGCATTTGATTTGAAAAATATAGTCCTCTTTCCAACTATGTTTGGGACGGCTTCTAGGCTAACCTGATGGAGCTGAATGATGAATGTATTTTCACCACAACCCAGTCACTGGGAACACTATACACCTAGGTAGACTGGTTGTAAGATTTTTGGGCTTCTACCAAAAAAGCTTGGCTGTGGCTTTTACTTACGACAGACAAAGATCTACATAAGACAGCCGAGACCAACGGTTTAAAGTGGTCAAAACGAATGGTCACCCATCCAAGCGCCGACCTCGGCCAGCAGGATCTGTGCGGCTAGGAGTCCCTCGATGCTCTCGATAGCGACTGAAAGCACACATTTTCCCCAGTTACCTACCGATTTGTATGTTGTTTCTAACTTACTACCAGTTAGAGGGCGACCGACGGCCAGGCGACTGGATAAAGCCGAACATAGACTCTTTAGAGCTGTCCAAATTAAACGGTGTCCATTTTAAAATGTCCGTAATAGTCAACGGATTGGGCTTTTAATATGATTTTTAATATTACTAAAAAAAGAAAAAAAACAGGAAAATGGACGTAATATTTTGGACACAGATTTCTAAACACCACCTAGTTATTATAAGACAAAAGTTAGCTTGAACCTAAATAGCGTTTGCTTTAGTATTTAGGGCAGCCCGTTTGATTTGAGTCACAACAAATATTTGAATCACCCACGGATATTTGTACAGAACCTACAAGTAAGTAATAATAATAATAATACTTTATTGATACAAAACCTTACAATTGCTTAACATCTAGTTACAGTTCTCTATAAAATTAAAGGCGCACAAAAGTTGAAACCCTGACTCCTAAACTAGGAATACCTGTGACTTAGGAGTCAGTGTTCTACTGCTACTTGGACACTATAAACCTTTATAGAAATTAAGAGCTGGTAAGCCGATATCAAACAAAAAAGAAATATATAACAAAATATGAGTAAAAATGAACTTGGAAACTTAATACAAAACAATTAAAAAGTAAAATTGGAAAGGGGAAATTAATAAGTAAAATGACTGGGTATTGATTCTGCATATGAAGACTGGTAATCGTGTTTGTGTTTCTGCTGCGTTGAGTGTTTATATTTGTATGAGTTAGTTCTGCTATATTAAAGATGTCGGTGACTATATTACTTACGTGTTTTGAGTTCAATGTTGTGGGATTATTTTAGGCTGGTTAGTAGTTCTTCTGTTTTGGCGTAGTCTAGGTGGAACAACATATTCTTCAGCTTAGCCTTTACCTCGTATTTGCTTAACCTTGCTATTTGTGTGGTCCTATTAATATTTTTATAAACTAGAGAGCTTAACACATACAGCTGTCTTCCAGCAAAGGCAGTTCTGTGGCTAGGGGTGGGGCAAACTATTCTTTGGCCGCGTTTATTTGAGTCTGGGGGTGATACTTGGTTATGTTTCCAGAGCGTGGTTCTTAATAAGAATAGCTGTCTCACAGTTAAAAGTTTAAGCTCGGTGTAAAGCTGATGAGTCGGATAGCGAAAGGGCTTTTGCAACATAACCTTTAGTACTGCTCTTTGCGCACGTTCCAACTGTAAGAATTTAGTTTTCGCCGATCCACCCCAAGCTAAAATACAATAACCGATGATGGACTGGCAAAGTGCAGCATAAACCATTTTGAGGGTCACTAAGTCCGCGGAATGCCTTAGTGTCTTGAAGAGGTGAATTGTTTTCCTGACTTTACTGGCAGTAGACTCTATATGGTTGTCCCATCTCAGTCCATCATCGATCATCACGCCCAGATATTTCACCGATGTAACTCAGGGGAGCGGTAGGCAAGAGCAGTTCGAAGAGTCAAGACAAGAGTGAGCTCTAATTGAGTACATGTTTGGGGGTTTCGTACTCGTATGAATAGAGAACGGGACAAAGTTTGTTTTTTGCAGGTTTAGGGTGAGTAGATTTTTGTGAAGCCATTCCGTGACAATTTGCAGGGATTGCACCTCAGCCCAGTTTCTCCCATGTACTACAATAGCTGTATCATCGGCATAGGTATATATATTAGCAGATGATAGAGTAAGGGTGCACAAGTCATTAATGTAGATGAGGAAGAGCGTTGGGCCAACGACACTGCCCTGCAGGACTCCGTATGACATTATCTCATCAGCACTAACATATGAACCTATCTTTACACAGATTTTTCTGTCAGTCAAGTAACTCTTGAAGAGATCATGAACACTGCCTCGTATGCCGATGCTATGCAGCTTGGATAGAAGGATGGGAACAGAGACTGTGTCAAAAGCTTTTGTCAAGTCAAGGAATAGACCCAGGCATTTGTACTGGCTATCCAACTTCCTAGCAACCAGTTCAGTTAGGTCCAGCACAGCGTCCTCTGTACAGATACTCCTTTTCTGAAACCGTACTGGTTATTTGCTATTATGTCGAACTTTTGCAGGTAGTTTAGAAGTTGTTAATTTATAATTTTCTCCATTATCTTCGACATAACAGGCAGCACGGCAATGGGTCTATAATTATTTACACAATCTCTGCTCCCACTCTTAAGTATTTGTTGTATTACATGGTTGCGAGGGGATATAATGTTATCATGTTTCATCTCAGAAATAAGATATAAGTATCTAAATAGATTTCATAATTATTAAGTGTCGATTATTACTGCGGTGAATAAAAATGAAAGTGTCGTTCGAGGTGAAGCTATGCTTGCAGAGGTCAGAGGTCCGTGGATGGGTGACCGTCCTTTACATATCGCAGCTATTTTCTGAGCACGTGTATATCAGTTATTATATAGGGTGACTGGTAGTTAGTGACCGATACTTAAACACGTGATTGTACACATGATAACTAACAACTTTTACTACGAGTATAGGACCAAACCTGAAATCGCGAAAAAAACTGCTGTTTAGTACATTTATGTTCTCGACGAGGTCGTGGCTAGATAATAACAGCTACATGGGTCGATCTTCAAGGTTAAGCAACGCTTGCCAAGGTTGGTCTGTGGATGAGTGACCATCTTAACATACCGAGTTTCCTCCGTGCCTCGGAAAGCACGTTAAGCCTTTACTCTCGGCTGTCTTTTCAATCTGACTCCAGTCTTGCCATGAAGTACCATGTTACCCAGTTAATGGGTTGTGGAGGTCTAGTAGGCAGCCGCTCCACGTAAAATACTGGTATTCAACTAAATCCGGCTTGACTGGAAGCCGACCCCAATATAGTTGGGAAAAGGCTAGGCTACTGTAGTACTAACTGGTCAAAATGTACTGTACTGCCTATTTAATGGTCCCATGGTAAAAGTTTTTTGTTGTCATGAGAACAATCACGTTTCAAAGTATCGGTCACTAATTACCAGTCACCCAATTTACAGGAAGTGAGATGGCTGATATGCATTCTGACCAAAGGGTATTGAGTTACCCAGTAAATAGATTTTGGAGGTCAGACAGGCCGTCGCTAAGTGTAAAATACTGGCATTCAACTAAATCTGGTTAGATTGGAATCCAACCCAAAATGGTAAGCAAAAAGGGAGTAGATGATGAAATCGAGTATAATTGCGTGCTTTCGTAGAATACATAACAGCGGGTCGATAAAGGCCGCTTTAGTAAAATCATACTAATATCATCATCATCATCATCATCTGCCTAGCCTTTTCCCAACTATATTGGGGTCGGCTTCCAGTCAAGCAAGATGTAGCCGAATACCAGTATTTAACGAGGAGCGGCTGCCTACCAGAACCCCACAATTCGTTACCTGGATAACACGCAGTGGCGTGCCGTAGGTGCAAGCATGCAAGACTCCCTAGTCCCTATACACAGTGCCATTTTAGTCTCTCTAGGCTCTTATATCATTTACGTCATAAAATACTAACTCAGCTGTTTTAGTTATTTTTATTATGTTATATTTCGATGTTATATTATTTAAATTCAATGTGGATTATCTACGATGGTAGAATAGTAGAACGATAACTTGAAATGAGAAGCACAAAGGTTTTAATAAAGCTAAACTAATATGTTAAACATTCAAATAAATGCTTCCTACGTTAAATTTTATTCACAAGGCAATTCGACGAAAAGATTTCCTATTTTATGCAAATGTCTGTAAGTATGCGCACGTAGCCGGTTCATCGGCATGAAATGTCAGATAGTCGGCAGTAGCGCGTATGTGGGTTTGCAATAACATGCCGCAACGAGTCGCAGCTATGTTACACTCGTGCCGCGCGCCCGGCGCCGCATGCGAGCGCCGCCTGTTCAAATTCTGGCATATTTCTCGTGCCTTCGTACTGGCGCTCGCACGAGCAAACTGAGCCCAAGATGAGGGAGCCGAGAGCGCTAGTTCCGACGACCGACCGCCGCTTAATGTCTGTAATGATCGTGTTCACCATTACAATCCTGAGGAATACCGATTGTGGATGTTTTAATTAAAAATACACACCCCTTTCGTACACAAATAGGTACGAACTCCAAGCTGTCTTATGGAAACATTTAACTATGTTTAACGATAGAACTTTTGCTCGTAAAATGTTTTCCATCACTACTTACATCAACCCCAAAATAACTTATTGGCCGAAGATTCCGTGAAAACTTAGAGAGCCCTCGGCACAAATCCGCAGCTAGAGAGATCTCTAAGTGGGCTTTTAGCAGAACTAAGCTAAGCCGTCTCGTGCAAGATGTTCGCTCATTTCTGTCGGCGCTGCTGCATTAGTGTGTCAACCGTACTAACGTCTTGTGACGTGGGGGGGTGTTGCGCGAACAACACATTGATACAAACTGTACGTTGTTGTTTTATTCTTTTGACTGTTAACACTTGAGTGCCAAACGTAACACATGAAACTCTTAGACTCGTGTGAAAACGAGTTTCATCTTTGTACCTATCTACTGTGAGTCCTATCGTATGTAAAATTTTCTTTTATGAATACGTAATACACAGTTAGATATTTATCATATTTATGAAGGTTGTATCAAAAGCGACTGCTGGGAAAATCTCTCCAAAGACCAGCAAAAAGTATCTAAAGTAGTTTTGTGAGCTTTTATATCTCTTCGCTTTGATAATATTTTCACAAATAATATTCCATTTATTGGATCATTCGTTCGAATATTGCAATGGAGATGTTGTCCTACTAAATTTTGTGCATTTTATGAGAATCTATAACGTATTTTTTTATGTGTCATCAAATAATGAACTATATTAACTATTTAGTGAACTGTAATAGCAAGCAACTTGTTAAGCGCCTTAAGACGGGCAACTTCTCACACGCTCACACGCTCGCGAGTACTTAGCTAGGATGTTCTGCGGTGCAATCATAAGCTACTTTTTGACAAATGTGTAGGTAAGTTATAATATGTATGTCACTTGCAAAATATAATCTTGTAAATTGTATATACCAGAATTAAGAACTGTCTCTATACGAAGTACCTCATTTCTCCACTCTTAATTTGTCAGAGTTAATGGCACTTACCGCGAAAATATAAAGTTAAAAAATATGAACCGTTCCACAACTTGAAACAAACAAAGTTAGGGTAACAGCGTAAGATGAAGCTCTTTAAACGTTCCATAATTAAATCTGTCGTAATATTATTAAACACGTCTACGAATCATCTCCTGCGGCGATAGGAGCCGTCGTTAAAGAGGTTCGGTGCGGCACGGTGCGGCGCGGTGCGCGATGGAATGGGCGAAGTTTGCAACGAGTCCATTATAAATCAAACGATGCCTTCCAGGCATGTCCTGAGGGACGAGGACGTCTCCCGCCGAGCCACCGAACTTCAACTTTGCCTCCTTAATGCCTCAACAATTAAGATAAAAAGAAAGAAGGGCCCAAATTAAAGGTGGTTAAAAGATAACGAGTTAATAGGCCGCTCTAACTTTACAAGTTAAGCGTAGGAGCAGGGCTTTTTGGTATTATCAAAGTACAGTGTTCGATACGTATATTTTGATAGCAGTTAGTAATTTAACGTTATAAGCGAGTTAGATGAACTAGAACTCAAAATAGTTGGATAATGTAATATTTAAAAAAACAGTTTTTAAATAAACATAAACGGCTGTACCTAACACTAAACTCAAAAATGTAACAGCAACCTGTCCATAAAATTTGCGGTTAGGTAATTTTGCATATTTGAAGTAATGGGCCGAGTGCCGGCAGCGGTGCGGAGTGAGGCGGCGGGGGGGGAGTCGGGAGGATTGGGGGTTCAGGCAACAACTCGCGTAACGACGTCGTGACCTAACTCGTTTAGGATCCGCAGACGAATGAAATTAGTTAGCCGCTGCCGTCATTACGAATATCATATTTTCATCTTCCACTTCCGCCAGCTTCATTACTCACTTACGTAGCGGCGAACCATTTTAATTCACAGAAAAATCTCCGTAATTTACCACCACCACAGTTTTCCTGGAAGTAAACCAATAATAGATTTGCGGGAATTCAAAACGCTGATATATATATATACCTAAATCCCGGAGCACTTGTGCTCTTACTAAATGTTTCTAGCCACCCCGAGCGGTACGATTGGAGAACTTCGTTAAGTTCAACACTCAACGCTTATCTTCCGACCGCTTATAAAATTTTGATTCCTATTTAATTTTATCTTAATTGTTCGAACAGTAAAAGAGAACTTTGGGCAATATCTCTTTGTGTTATAACGGATTTAAGATAAATGCGTTAATCTCTGGTTCGGTATGAATATACTTACATAGCTGAGAGTCTTATTATTTTTGCATTTTACTAGTAATTTTCTCGTTATAATATCGATGTAGTCTTATTAGTTGGAAGACTGTGCATCCAGCTGGCGTCGTGGTGGCGGCTGCGGCTCGTAATTCAATCAGTGCGGTGCAGAGGGACACACCGTCGTGATTAGATTAGACGCCGGCCACAATTACGCAGATCAGATTTACATCTACCGTCGTCGCCGCGTCGTCGCGCCGCGTCCCCTCACACCTCTATCTCACGCTACTCACTCTCTACTTCCGAACGCTTCTACGAGATGACTTACAACAAAGTAACAAACTTCCAACATTAGACCAGAAGCGATATCTTACTTAAAGAATTTTACATGAATTTATTTTCATGTAAATCGTTTACTAAGCCTGTTTAATATCCCTGAGCCTCAGGTTACGCCGACAAGTCAGGTCGCCGTCATTAGAGGGGTTACCGTCCCATTGCATAATAAAATGGCCGAAGTTTCCTCAAGTCCATTATAAATTAGACAGCGGCTGAGAGCCGCATCACTTAAGATAGGTAAGATGTGACCCGGCACGAGTTTTGCTACCAAACTTCCCCTATATTGCCGCCGCAATCTTGATAAAAAGAACTACCCATGATTCAAACTTGAAGAGGGATTAAGAGATAAAGGATGCACGTCGAACTTTTAAAGCTCAGAAACCACCTAACTCTAGTTAATTTTTTCTTGCGATTACTGACTTTAATTAATTTTATACTTAGGTACAAGTAAATTTAGTAAGTTTCTATTAAAAAGTTTAAAATATGCCAAACCCTCGTTTAATCATGGAAAATCTTGTAAAGTGCTCGAAAATTTAAACCTGTCGTTTCTCAATAAAATATAATATGTTGAGTTGTAGATTGCCTTTTACTGAAATCGTTTATTTGGAACGGATGATAAGCGGAGAGACATTTTCAAAACATGGACATCGTTTTATATTTCTGGCGCGGATCTATTGTACGTCTTTCGGAATAATTGAAAAATGAAGCTAGTCTAACGTAATTTGTTGGAGGTACCAACGGGCGAATTAAATCTTTTTTCTCCGAGGGGAGATTAAAAGTGGCGAGATTGTTCGTAGTGAGTATAACAATCTCGGTAAAATGCATTTTAAGCGCTTAATGCCGTGGAAATTGGTGTGAAGCGGACGAGATGGCAGGGCGGAGCAATTACACAGATGTCGCGGACACGACGCGCGCTCGGCGACTAGACGCGCCGGTATGCGTACACTGTAGTAGCAGCCACACTATGCGTTTGTCAATACTAAATAAACACAAAGAAATACGATGAATAAAGGTTACTTTGAACAAAGCAAAAATAGAAATTGGTAACGAGATGAAACTATCAGCATTATGTGTGCAAGTCACATGCGAGCTCACGAGCTCACGAGCGACAACTACAGCGGAGTTGAAACAATCGCCTTGGCCGAAATCGGTCGGATCCGATCATCATCATTATTGGATATGTTCCTTTTATATTTAAAAGCTGGGAAAATAGCGATAATCTTAAAAATACTATTTTATTTATCAGAACGCAGTATAAAATATCCATATTCGAACGCATCCGTAACGAGTAAATCGTTACGGATGCGTTACGATGTCCATACTTTTTTTAAAGCCTATGATAATTCTATTTTTAAACGAAATTAAATCCCAGGCAACAGCAACCGTATAAACTTAAGTTAAATATTAAACTAAGCTTAACCAATAATATAATTTGATGATAGTTCGTGGTAAATACTTATAATAAAGCCTTGAATAAAATAATAGGTTTACTATGAAATCTTTACCTATGAAATTGCCGTTTTGTATGAAAAAAATTAAACGAATTTTTTTCATGTATTTTTTATTTGTATTAATCGAAGTAATCACCCATGCAATTAATGCATCTTTGCCAACGCAGTGGCAGTTTATTGATGCCCTTCTTAAAGAAATCAGCTGGACGGGAGGCAACAAATTCTTCAAAGGCATTTTGTACTGGCTCTCGGGTATTGAAATTTTTTCCCGCCAAATTCTGGAAAAAGTAGTAGTCTGTAGGCGCAAGGTCTGGTGAGTAGGGCGGATGACGGAGAGCTTCCAACCCCAGTTCTTGCAACTTGGAGACCGTCTGCTGTGCAGTATGAGGTCGCGCGTTGTCGTGCAGGAGCAGCGGAGACGAGCGATTGACCAATGCTGGTTGGAGATGTGCCAGCTTCTCCATCATTGTGTTCAGTTCTTCACAGTACACATCTGCAGTAATGCTCACCCCGTTTGGTAAGAAGCTGTGATGAATCACACCGGCGCTAGACCACCAAACAGTGACCATCACTTTTCTAGGGGTAAGTTTTCGTTTAGGGCATTGTTTAGGTGCTGAACCAGGATCCAACCAACTTGCTGAGCGCTTACGGTTATCAAACAGAATCCATTTTTCATCGCAGGTAACAATGCGGTTCAAAATTCCTTCATTTATGTGTCTGTTGAGCAGTGCAAGGCAAGTCTCGACGCGTACTTCGCGCTGGCGATCATTGAGTTCGTGGGGCACCCATTTGTCAAGCTTTTTTACCTTGCCAATTTGACGCAAATGGACCAATATTGTTTTGACGCTAACGTCGAAAGGTGCTGCTAATTCAGCCGTAGATTGTGTATCATCAGCTTCCACAATCGCCTTTAATTCGTCATTGTCGACCAAAGTCTTCGGACGACCGCGAGGTTCATTTTTCAGGTCGAAATTTCCAGAACGGAAGCGAGCAAACCAATAACAGGTGGTGCGTTGGTTTGTAGTGTTAGCTCCGTAAACGTCGTTGATGTTGCGTGCCGCTTGTGCTGCGTTGCTGCCACGACAGTATTCATATTCCATAATTACTCGAATTTTTAACGTATCCAGGATGACGAAAAAGATTGAAATGCGATGAAAATGTAACACTAATCAATAAACAAATGACTACTTTTGGAAAAAAAAAAACATGTTTTTTAAATAAAATTAATTTGAAATTAGAATTCTCAGCCAAACAAAAATTATTTTGATTTGAAATGGCCAGTACTGCAGAACGGCAATTTCATAGGTAAAGACCTAATAAAGGACAAATGATTTACATCTAAAATGGATTCTGTTATAAATCGATCGATAACGATTATCGTTCGTCCCTCTTTATTTTTGACAATTAAACTAATCTATGAAGTAAACAAACAATGACGGTTTCTGCCCTGACCGGCCACCGTGTTGGCGTTTCTGCGAAGACTGTGTTCTGTACGATTTTCTGTTACTTTTTTAGCTTTATGTTTCTTGCTTTGCTTACGAACCATAGAATAGAACTAGAAAACATAAATGCTACAGATTAATTATGTAAACGTAAACTTAAAAACATATTTAATAGATTTTCAAGATTCTCTGGTCTTTTAAAAATGTATTGAAGACCGTTCTTAGTTATATTTATACTAGTTGTCCCGTGCAACTTCGTCTGCGTCACAATTTTTATTACAGCTCCGCTCCTACTGGTCTTAGCGTAATGATTTATAGCCTTCGCCGATAAATGGGCTATCTGACACTGAAATAATTTTTCAAATCGGACCAGTAGTTCCTGAGATTAGCGCGTTCAAGTAAACAAACAAACAAACTCTTCAGATTTATATATTAGTATATAGATAGGCGAATTAAACGACATATGTTTCATCAAGTTACTTTTTGTTAGAACGTACTAGTCCAAGTAGGTATGTTAGCCGAGTAGCCATTGTTCTTTGTCGCACAGTTAAATCTTCTTAGTTTCGATAGGGTTAATTGATCAATAGTCAAATATTTCACACTTTATTTTTTTAACAGATTTCCTTCTTATGTCTATGGCACTGTTGCGATCGAAGTATATAAAAAAATCGAGTCTTAATTAATTAACCTGCCATAGCATTTTTATTGTCACTGTGAAGTTATCTATTTTTCCGCCAAAATAGTCCAAAGATAAGTAAGCCGACGGTCCGCAGAAGCCGGTGAGCTCCTTTGACTTCGTAATGAGGTGAGCGGTACTTGTAGGTGCTATACTTACTAATTAGCTGAAGCTTTGTAATTGGAGATTCTCGCAGTGAGGCATCCTATAGGTAGAATCTTCTTCGTCAGATTGAGCATCATATCAGTAAAAAAGTATAATAATATAACATAACAATGATACAGTAAAATCGTGCTGACCGAGCCCATACCCACCTAGGGGTACCACCCTGGGTTGCTATCACCTCAACATTTCCTGGGAGTCAGACACCCAGCGCTGGTTTTCAGTTACCACCTTGCGATCATGGAGACGTGGTTAACAAATATTTTTCATGGGATCACATCATCAAATCCTGACTTATACCTTCCATCATCAGCTCAGCAACATGAGATGATGAATACCAGACACAAATATCTAAATTGCGTTAGAAAGTTTATGAAAAACAGTGTATGTGCTTATAAAATTTGAGAGCTTCCCTCGATTTTCATGGGATCCCATCATCAGATTCTGACTTGGGGACAATGACCACCTCAGGTGCATAGGCTTTTGAATAAAAAAATAATTTTTAAAATCGGTTCAGGATTGGCGGAGAAATCGGTGAACATACATTAAAAAAAAAAGATACACAGGTACAGCCGAACATAGAACCTCCTCCTTTTTGAAGAAGTCGGTTAAAAATAACGCGGGCGCGTTGACGCATTATTGAGTAGCCGCAAAAAGCCAGTGAAGGAAATAAAATATATACATATACAGGGTGTTTCAGACGTCCGTAGTAATATTCAAGGGTGACGTTCTGTATCGAATGTATGGTAGGGAAACAATAGCAAAAAATACCGACATTATTCAAAAATCCGACAGCAAAAACGTACTTAGCAAATTACTTCTCAAGCAGTTTCATGCATTGTGACATTTATTGACGTGATAACGTCTTCCAAATCGATAAATGCCAGCTGCACGCACGAAAAAGTGTCACGTTTCGCAAGCGAGAGTGCGATACAAGCAACAGAGAGGCATGATCGTCCTAAGCGTTCGGCTTGTTTGTTAAGAATTCAATTGTTTTCTTATGACGTTATCTCGTACAGTTATCGTCCGTAAATCGACTTCACGGACAGCCAATTTTTAGTTAAATCACAGATTTGATGCCACAAACTGCATCAGACTGCTTGAAAGTTGTTTGTTTTATACTTTTTATACGTTTTTCGGGGTAGTTAGATTAGTTAAGAGCTAAGAGGCTCATCGACGACGTAAAACTGGTGGATGCCAAGCTACATAGCTTGGCTCATCGCCGTAAGGTTGCCTGCTTGTCGGTCTTCTTCTACCATCGGACATCCAGACGCACTGCATCTTACCATCCCTACCTTGTGGCTATTCCACCAATTCGCACTAAGCGTTTTCAAACGTCTTTTATAATGCGCACAGCAAAGGAGTGGAACTCTCTGCCTGCGTCTGTGTTTCCAAAAGCTTACAACCCTAATCTCTTTAAATTAGAGTGAACAGGCTCCTTCTGGGTAGGCTCGCTCCATCGTAAACTTTGTCTCTGTCATCTCTGATATAGACTAGAGTCAAGACCATTTCAAATAAAAAAAAAAGTTAGTATTAAAGTTGATGTTTTTCATTTTTGCTATTCGTTCTTGATTTTAGATAATATACAGAACGTAACCCTGAAATATGATCACGTACTTCTGAATCACCCTGTGTACATTAGAATAATACAAAATAACAGCCTCTGTTTTTTTATTTTATTTATGCGTGATATCTAGCAGAAATATATTTATATTATATTACCACCAGCATCATATATAATAAAATCAACCCGTAATACGCACAACGCGACAGCTGAATTATATTCGAGATAGACACCTACATTTTATTTATAAAAAATCTGTCCTCGGAGGAGTCTTTAATTTCCGTTACGTCACTCGTCCAATTGGGAGAACGATTGGAAATCATTGAGGCATACTCCACACCCTAGTTTTCTCGTTTTACATTTTCTGAAGGTACCTATTTATTTAGGGGAGTTTTTCACGTTATATTTCAGAGTTATTACTAGAAAGTTGTACAATGGGAAGAGGGATAATTAAAAACTTGAATTATAAGTATTTTATGTACGCAAGCATTTTTTATGCTTGTTGAGGATAATTTCCTTAGGGTTATTGGATATGCTTGGAAAAATACGGATTAAATTCAGCTGCAATATGAACGAGATCTAAACACTATTCGATTTTTCGATAATACATACGGGCGAAGTAGTGTGCAACGAGAAGGATTCTCTATCTCAAAACCCCACTGACCATCTTAAAAAAAAAACATTCATATTAACTCGGACTAGTTTATTTAACGCCAGTTTCCCTCACCAGGTGGCGTGGATGCACTTCGAGCAGTCGGCGATCCTGACGGTGCACAACCACGTGATCACGCGCAACCCGCGCGTCAGCGTGACGCACGACAAGCACCGCACGTGGTTCCTGCACATCAGCGACGTGCGGGAGGAGGACCGCGGCCGCTACATGTGCCAGATCAACACCGTCACTGCCAAGACACAGTTTGGATACCTACATGTTGTTGGTAAGATCAGCATCTTGGAAAGCATAAGTCTTATGAATCGAATTTTCTTCTCAAAAAACTACGTGATATAATGAGCGCTGTAGAAAACCCGGCTTGGAGCTTTTATTACAAACAACATAATATTCGAAAGACAATGATGTAAAACGAGTTTTTCACGTGCCTAACTAGAGCTCTATGTTTAACTTGAAACGTGCCATCATTCTTTACCAGCTTCTAGCAAACACGTCAATTAAAACTTGAAAACCGCACGTCTATTGAAGTAGTATTAATGTTTGTTTATAGTGCCGCCGAGCATCGACGACTCGTTGAGCTCGAGCGACGTCATCGTGCGCGAGGGCGCCAACGTCACGCTGACGTGTCGCGCTAATGGCTCTCCTAAGCCCACCATCAAGTGGAAGAGGGACGACAACTCAAAAATCTCCATCAGCAAGGGACATTCCGGTGACACATCGAATTTGTTCATGACCGAAATAGCTTTTGGCTTCGCTTTTTGCACCGATTTTATCTCTATCGTTTATTTTCAGTTTCCGAATGGGAAGGCGAAGTGTTGGAGATGGCGAGGATTTCGAGATTGGACATGGGAGCGTACCTGTGCATCGCGAGCAACGGTGTGCCGCCGACCGTATCGAAACGTGTCAAAGTCAGCGTTGATTGTAAGTGGTGAAAATATTTCACAATGCCAACAATGTAACAACGTAAAATTCTTCAATTAATTTAACATTGTTTTTATTCTGCAGTTCCACCAATGCTATGGATCCCTCACCAGCTCGTGGGTGCACCGCTCTACTACAACGTTACTCTAGAATGCTTCACTGAAGCTCACCCGACCTCTCTAAACTATTGGACACGGGACGATGGCCACATGATCCATGAAAGTCTTAAGTATCACATGGAGAATACGGTGGGCGTGCCGGCTTACAAGACCCACATGAGGCTACTGATAAGGAACATTAACAACGAGGACTATGGGACTTACAAGTGCATAGCTAAGAATCCGAGGGGAGAGTCCGATGGCACTATTCGCTTATACAGTAAGTATGTCTGAAAATACTGAAGAAAATTATTTGTTAAAATGTTGAAACGCCTGGTTTCTGATTATTATTTTTTTTGTTTTTTTTTTTTTTTACTATACATAGGCACGCGTTTGACCACTATCTCACCTGATGGTAAGTGATGATGTGGTCGAAGATGGAGCACGCTTGCCTAGAAGTAACCTATTCACTCTTGACTTAAAGACTCCCAGGTTGTAGCTATCTGGAAACACAGACTCCGGCAGGGAATTCCACTCCTTAGCTGTACGCATGAAAGTGTTACCAAAACGTTTTGTGCGTATGGGTGTGATATCCACCGTGTACCGGTGGCGCATCGCCGTTCGTCTTGTGGTCCGATGGTGGAACGGGCTTAGCGGAATTAAATTATGCAATTCCGACGCACATTCCCCAATATGCAACCGGTAAAAAACCGACAGGCTAGCAACTCGTCGTCGATGTTCAAGACTTTGGAGCTTCGTCGCGACAAGCCTCTCATTGCCAATGATCCTCTTGGCTCGTTTCTCAATTGACTCAAGGGCATCAAGTTGGTATCTGGCAGATCCATCCCAAAGATGAGAGCAGTACTCCATACACGATCGAACTTGCGCTTGATAGAGTTTAAGCAGCTGTTCCGGCGTGAAGTATCGTCTCACCTTTGCCAGAATCCCCAACTTCTTTGCAGCCACTTGGGCTTTTGCCTCTATGTAAGGACCAAAATTGAGAGTAGATGTTAATGTAACCCCAAGAAGCTCAAGTTGGTCGGTTATCGGCACGGTTAAACCTCGGAAAGATGGAGCTGGATGGAATTGGCTCCTTTTGGCGGAAAATAGACACGTTTGGGATAATCAAAATGAATCCGTTGTGAAATCATCAATTGCATGAGCATTGATGATTTCAAGCGAGGGTCGACCAACCATAGTAATAATTGACATGAGGTGAGGTTAAGTGTACCTATGGAACTTGTTGTACGGTTCTCCTTAAGTTCTACCTTTGCGAATGGACCACTAGTCACTTATTTTTTTCTTAATTTTAAATGTTGACGGCCAAAAGTGTCTTTTAATGGTCTAATTAAGAGGATGGATTAATTAACTTTTATTTTGATTCGTTATGTTGATCAAGCTTATCAGAAACCATGTGTTACCGATACTCGTATTATCTCCTTTCTTCATATCACTACTGAACTTTCGATTAACCACTTCACTTGATATACAGCGTCTTCCCCTCCGACCACTACGCCGGACCCTCGCGCGCTGACCGTGCCGCCACCGTCCAGGCCCCCTCGTCGTGACACTCCGCTCACTGACAAAGGTAAGTAAGCTCACTGAGAGTTTTGGGTTAGCGGGAATCTTAGAACCAACTAAAGGTCTACGTTCTCGGAGCACAGAACGCCGTGCCCGCAGCGAGTAGAGCCGTGATTGCTTCTAATAGGTATGGCCACGTCATTGAAAACATCTGCGGCTGACATAGCCATGATATGTGTGTTATGACCTTTAAACGATTCCCTGCAAGAAGTGGTCGTTCAAATTAGGCGCGTTGTTCTTTAAGGCGCAAACCCACCGCGACGAATGCTGTACACGGGTACGAGGCGCATTTTATCTGCGTGGATTCATATTTTTGACAACATGGGTCTGTGTTTCCACTGCAGTACACACTACACACGGCTCCGTTCCACATAGCTTATCTCAAAACTTTGCTCCGATACCGTTGTGACATAGTCGTGGGTTAATATTCGTTTAAAGTATGTACCGCATGCACAGCGTGCATGGTGGTAACAGTGTTGAGCTACGTGAGTGCCATATTCGAGCAAGCCACGAGTGTACCAATGACGTCAATTGATGCGTAGCGTGTCCGTGGGATGCAGTGGACACAATCACATACATATTCTTGCAAAGCGAAGCTTAAGACACGTGTGTGCGTAGCCTCTCCGTGCGCAGCGGTGGGTCTGTGCCTTTAGGTACAGCTTAAAATAATGTCAGACGGATTGGAAGTTAGAACTCATTACGTAGGCATGACATAAGCCGGTATAATACGGTGAATCATCCCGCTACAATACATTTGAGAAAGGCTTAATTAAGTCTCAAGATGAAGGAACAATTAGGTATTTGGCGTTTTTGCATTTAAGTTCAGTTTTCTAGTCATTTGGCAGACAGATCATTTTAATAATCCGAGTACATCGGAAAGGTCAATTAGTTTCCATTTTCCTTTTGATTAAGTACTCGTATTAATATTTCAAATTACTAAAAGTAAAGAAGCGTGAAATGCAATAAAACAATTTATAGATTCGACAGCGAATGAATGTATCGCACTGTATATGTTTATATAAAGGCAATTTATTATGTTCGTGTGTGGGAATAGTAATTAATTACAGTATAGCAAACGTCGCGGTCGAATGGGTTTATCAATATCTGATATCGATGCCAATAAAATGCATTGAAACAACACTTTTATGTTGGCGGTTTCGTTTATTAAGAGATAATATTACCTTTACGAGTTGTATCCCCACGAGATCGTTCAGTTTGTTTTCATTGTTTGTTGCTGTTTCAGTTATTATTAGTGGCCGTTATGTTTGTTTATAGATCGTAAACCGTTACGACGTTCTGCTTGTCGCCAGCCGGTAGTTTGTTAACTGGCTCCGAACGTTATGAGCCCTCGTAAACTATGACCAAATCGTTTACAAACAAAACATTTTATGAAGTGCTGTTATTATAATTTCAACATCAAATTATTATTAAATTGATTTATGATAAGTTGATAGGCGTAAAGAGCGTCGCTCCTTCAATATCAAGATAAACAGACTTCGTCCGAAACATCGCTATAAACAGGCCTGAACTATGATAGGTACCCAATACTCTTGAATTGCTAATTCAATGAATGCACATTTAATATAATTGGCACTTGAAAGATATTGGAAACAGATTTATGTTTAGTTACAATAAATACAGAATACCTACATATGTAGAATTTGAGTAACTAACTGGAAAACGGGTTACAAATTCTTCAAGTTCTTTATTCGGTAATTCCCTATGGTGTAATATGAAGTAGTAATGTCAGATTCATTGATGCGGGAGCCTGTGTACAGTAATATCGTGGTGTCATAAGTTGTTGGGCGCGCGTCATTACTCGCCCGTTATTGGCAACTTTGGGCATTTTGCCGGCCCGGCTGTCGGACAACATCTTGCGCCAACCTATTACGGACAAGTGTGCCCTCCCTCCTTGTTGCAAACTCTTAATAAGGTTTGATAACACGATACATTGAAAATATGGGAGCCGGGAAACAGCAGGACAGACATGTTTCATAAAATACATCCACAATCAATAAAGACATCTAACAATAACTGTAGATATGTAATATCTGCTCAAGAACCAAAGGATATCATTTTAACATGTTCGCGCGAACTTGAAAACCCCATTTAGGGGTTGCGCCGGCACGAATGTAAGTTTTGCGGCTGGTTGTTTTTGCGGCGCGGCGGCGGCGGCGCGCCTTCCACGTCGTACCCGCTGCTGTTTTATTTTTTGCAACCATTACGAATTTACGGCTAGCCCGGATACTCGACAATATTGCGCAACTTTTCAATAACTGTTAGCCGACCGCCTGCCGACGGCCCGTCCCTGGCCATATTGAATCCTTTGCCCAATCAGTGCACGTTGTCGTTTTTCCTCCATAAACTATTTGGGATGATCAAAATATTTCTATTTTTTAACAGACTTGAAACTTATCAATTTATCTGTTGCGCAGGTACTAAGTATCAATCGAACCTCAACGAAATCGATAAGGGCAAGCAGAAAACAGATGAAGGCGGTGGGAAGACGCACCTGAACTGGGTAGGAGGTGCATCGCAGGTCACAGGTACGTTAAAGCTCATATTATTTCTTTCTACCCGTTCAGAAAACGTATTTTCAGAGAAAAATTGATTTAATTGTCTCTTTCCACATTTTTCAACGAAAAACAAAATATGAAATGATAAACATAGAAGTTTCAAGTTAATTTTATAACACCAAGCAGTTTTCATTAACCATTATCTAGGGTAGGGGCAGACTTTAAGGGCTGATTTTTCAAGTCAGACAACTTTTATCGAGGAGTAGGTACAATTTGTAGTTTAGCAGTTATTGTGTTACACCAAACCGTAATTTTTAACTAAAAATGAAAGTTATTGGGGTATTGAAAAATTTGCCGTTAATTGAAATAACTCTTTATGTACTTAAAAACCGGCCAAGTAAACACGATGACATTTTAGTCGTCTTACAACGGCAGCCCACTTCATCTATCCAGTGAGTAATACACATTCATAAAAAAAAAGATGCATAATATGGACATTTGAATTATTCAAATTCAAATAAATAAATTCAATTATTTTTTTTTTTTTTTATATATATCCATACAGGAGCGAGCGCAGTCCAAGCCTTGTGTTCCAAAGACAGTGCAGAATGGAACGGTGATATGTTTTTTGTCACGTAAACATTATTAATCAACAGGGTGTTTCATAATTCAAATGCATCATTTAATTTTACCGCACCTATCATCTTATTATCTTTTTTTTAATAATCGCTCCTAGAGGTAGCTTATGTCGGGTACATTAAGTGAGCCGCCTTTGTAAAACGACTAAAATCTCGTATTATGTATACATACATAGGTTCCGAACTTATTCCAAACTAGTTCTGAACGAATTTAATTTTTGTAACATGCTACTTTCAAACCATAGGCTTCTATAGATTATCCTGTAATCTATAGTCAAATAACAATTATATGTACTCAGTAGTTTCGGAGATAAGGGCTGATGATAATTTTTCGTCTAATTTCTTGAAAAACTCAAAACGATATATTTTAAAATTATGAAAAAAAAATCGATCCCCTCTCAATACGCCCTTTGATTTGATTTGTCACACGCTACAGTTGGAAAAACTTTCGAATTTTATTTAAGTTGTGTGTCAAACAAATTTCAACAGCATCGGACCAGTAGATTCGGAAAAAAAACAGCTGTGACAGGCTAACAGACAGAAAGACAAGCGAGTGAACCTAAAAGGGTTCCATTTTTTCATTCATACAGAGGTTAGGAACCCTAAAACCATTAATTGCCCAAAAGAATACTATTTCAGTGCTCATAAGGCAATCAACTAACATTATACTTTTTTATTTGCAGGTGACGCCGACTGGAGGAGAAGCTCCATATTATGTGTATTAGTTTCCTTAATCACTGTGCCATATTATTTAATGATGTAACTCTCTTATCAGTCATCCGAAGCCGCTGTCTATTTGTATACACGTAGTTCATTTTGCCGAGCTTGGCTCGCCCCCGATAGTGCAAATTAAAAGAATATTATTTTCATCGTTCAGGCACACGTCACGAGAGATATTCTGCCCGTTATCAATTTATATTCATACCCTTTTTAATGTTGTTCTATATAATTGCTGAAAAGATTTTTGATGACAAACAACGAGCTTGTAGCCGTAACTAGCTTTTGAACTAAAGAGATTGGATTATATGCAAGTTACATTCCTATTGTTTTAATGCAGAATCTAGTCCGGCCAAATAAGACCAATAAATAGGAGTGACGGTACAGGAATTCGCACCCAGCTCAAAATTAGTAGGATTGTTCAAAACACTATCATAAATGAAATTTAAAAAGACTTCATCGATCCGATACCAGGACCTCAAGTCTGCTACTACAATAGTGTCAGAATGGTCTATCACTGATTTCATAATTGCTGATTTTGACAAGTTTGGTAATCTACTAATATAAAAATAATAATATAAATTATAAGTTATCTGTTGTAAATTTTAATATTTTCTTTTAAGACATGTAAATGTAAAACTTATCTATTGTTACTACTGGTAATTATTTCTGGAAAGTGAACTGCGTCCTGAAATACAGGCCTGGCCTAGCTCAGGCGCAGTCGCTCATTTTTATTGTTGTGCAAATAACAATATTTCAATTATAATACTGTACAACTTCTAACAAATTCTTAAACAAAATTAGTATATTATTATTATTAAAAGCGTCATTATAACTTTCCAATGGTCAAACAGTGACACTCCATTGAAAGAAATGGCATAGAATGGTAATCAATAAACATAATGACCCATGAATAAATAATATGTAAACATAAATTTAAAAGAAATCTGTCATAACTTAATGTTCAAATTTAGTAGTAGTTTTTCGAAAATCATGTCTACTAAAGGGTTTTATAATAATGACAATACAAAAATGTAATTCTATCACGATTCTATTACGAGACCATTGATCGACCAGTGATCGACCATTATGAATTAGCAGATTACGAACTTATAGCAAAATGACAATGGGATCGTGTTGGAATGACGAATTTATAAAAAATGGCAGACTTGGGGCCCGGGAAAAATAATACTCGGGGTTTATGAAATAGATCAACATAAGAACTACTACAACGAAGATGCAGGGTGGGAATAGTTCCACCATCAGAATCATTTAATAAGGTACAGAGATCATTCGCATCCACTAAACTCCTTACTCGGACTGTTCATTTAGGCTTATTTTATTGTGAATTAAATATTTGATTTGAAAAGGAAGATTTAAATAATTCAAATTAATACTATAATGTAAATAAAAAAATGTATTTGCATATGATCCAAAAATGTTCATTATGTAGACGACACTAAAAACACACACTTTGTAAGGACACTTGATATGAAGCCAAAAAAATAGTATTCCATCACACCACGAGCCAGTTTATCCAACATTATATAATCGAATAAAATAAAATAACGTAAAACTGAGATTAGAGCTTTGACCAATGAACGAACAGCTACCCGGTACATTAAAATAACTCATATTTAAGTAACACTTATGAATTTATTGTCCTCGAAAACAGGTAACTTAGAATAAAACGAATATTAATAACGTAGTCACATCGCCGTCGTTACGTACAATTGATTAAGGATTAGGTTTCATAACCGAAATGATATTCGTAATTATTATAAGCGTTGTTGTTAATTATATAAACTAAAGTATTATATATATATGTACAACAGTTCCTTGAACTTTATCACGGTTCAGCAGTATTTCATATACTTAGATGTCTAATAAAAACATTTATTTTCGGCGTTGACATAGTTTTAAAATCTGCTCGACCGTGAAAAATATGTAATAGACAAATTCACTGCACACATAATTATTATTAATATATAATACAAAGTGCACTATTATCATAGTTATTGATTTTAGTATAAGGATATAAGAATTAGATAGAGTAAGACTGAATGAATTATAAAATTGTGTCTTTAGAGGATATTTAAAGTTTATTATTTTATTGTGCTTGTGTAAACCTCATGTTTGCTGTGATAAATAATTACTGAATTGAAAAATTCAGTATTTTTTAATTGAAATTTCCAAATTGTATGGTTTCTTTTGGCGCCGTGCCGTGGCGTAGATCCAACCTGATTCCTGATGTGACTCCTGCCTGCCTTCCCACTTTCTATTTTTTCAAATTTGCTGTAATGTTAACTTGTGATGCGTGAGTTATACATATTTAAAAAGTGTATCTATTTTGTGCTAAAGTACATACTCCTGTATTTTATATTTTAATATTCCAAATATTTTAGAGTAACGTAGTACACATTTGGATTTGTACCTTTATTTCAAGAATTCTATTTCAGTTCTTTTGGTTATCATCCTTTACAAATCCAAATTTCTTCTGTCAATTACACCTAGTTGGTATAGTAACATACCTATATGTAAATGTTACCGTTATCACGTTGCCAAATTGCTAAATATAAGATAACGCCACATAGATAGAAATGTTGTAAATATATTCATTAAGCAAAGCCACTGAGTGTGTTTTTAATAACCGGGTGTAATGAGTGTTGGTGGCGGTGCGGGCCGCGGGTATGCCCCCCCCTCTACTTGCCACACGTAACGACTTACAGTGAGTAGTAACAAACTAAATAAAGCTTGTTTTAAACATCGATCTTTCAATGTTCCATACAACCCTTTAGTCTTAGTTGTGTCCTTGATGAGAACTAACAACCATAAATATTTTTGTAATTTATATCATTATTGTTAGCAAAACTCTTAGAATATTATATTATTAGGTGTAAGTCAGCATCCCAAATAACATTTTTCGCTTCTCCGAGTGTCAAAATAATGTACGCCGACAAAGTTTCCCCTGTCATATTTTGATGTGCCGAAATGCTTGCAAACAATCTGCGGCGAATCTTTGAAGATTAGGGCCGGCTTTGAGGCGCCGAAAAGGCTCCAACTACGTATGGCCGAACGCCAAGTTGTATAAGCCAATCTAACTTCTTTTAAATGTGTTTTTGATATAAAGAACACATTACCGTACACATCGCTTTCCACTTCCAAATCCTGGAGCAAATTAGCTTTTGATTTATAAGGCTTTAAGTTTGTTGAGTTCGTAAATTGTGTACGCTCTAATATCTTCGTACACTTTGAGAATACTGATACATCGTAAATATAAACACAATGGTTCACAAATAAGCGAGTCGCCTCACTACAAAATGACTGTCTTGAAAATTCTGATCGCCCGCCATCTCTTATATTCAGAGAGAGTGGCAAGACAGATCCACGAAAGTAGAAACATTTTGCAGATAATAGGGGTGAGATACACTCAGCTTCTCGATGTCGGTCCGGCAACCGACTCGTCCTACAATAACAACCCAGCGGATATCACATTATATTAGAACAGCACAAAGGAGTTATTACCACAGATACAGATTGGCGTTATAATCTTTCGTACCAATGTGTACCTACTACTAAGCACGATATTCAAACACTACTTTCCATATTTAGACAGTTTACCCTGCTACCCACACAGCGCAGCACTTTTAATAGAATGACCTAAACAACGATCACAAAACGCAATGTAATGGAAAATGAAATTAGAAGTTACGCCGCGACGAGTTTCCGTAGCGCTTCCTGTTTAGGTTGCTAGGCAGTTACGTTAGATAACTCTTATAAACAGTTTCAAAATGAGGCATACTTTTATAAAAAATACAATTTGTTAAATGAGTACATAGCCATAAAGGTACAGAAAATGTATTAATTAATTAAATGTCGAGAATAAATCGAAGCTCGCCTGCAAATTAACTTATTGCTTCTTCTTGGTACGAAGCGATCACAAAATGAATCTTGTCGATTTTCAATTATAAAATAGTCAGCTGATACATGGACAGGACAGTCGTCGGAACAATAGATAGAGAACTTTAGTAGGTTGACTTAAAGGTCAGAATGCAGTGTGCACCGAGTGATAATTTATAGCCTTTCATGTGGAGTGCAGTGTTTGTAACAGTAGCCTCATTACTTAGCGGCGGCGCGGCGGCGCGCGGTAGGCGTGTGCTTCCGTCCTTCTGTCGACACCGGATATCGCAGGGCGTACAAATAAAATTAACGCTTATTGCCATTCACTAAAAGCACCCCAAATTAAGAGGTTCGCTTTTCATTGGCTGCTACTTGGAGGTTTTACGAATGGAGTAGTTATTTTGTTGACTTGGCTAATTGTGTTGCCGAGCCCTGAGAGTTTTGTTTCTTGTTGATACGAAGTATAAAACTACTAATTGTATTCTTATTAGATTTGTTTCTATTTGTACCTTGGCTTTGTTTTCTTGCCTATTTCTATAGTGATCAATCAAAGAAGGAGGACGGAGAAACGCAATTATTTATTTTATTTATTTAATTTTTACAGTTTTAGGAAAACTTACAGCTAAACATTTTCACACATAATAGAGTAACAAAAATACTTTTTAAAATCTATGTATGCAAAATCAGTTTTTGACAAACTTGTCCAACTTTAGTTTTCGAGTTGAGTCGAAAATTTAAGAAATTCTTCTTTTAAATGCCACTGGTGCAGAACTTTGTTATTTTTTCGATACATTATCAGGTCTGCTATGAAGATATGAAATAGTATCTGTAAGGTACCAAAAGGAACGGCAAAATGATCTACTTACGGAAATCGAACTCCAAAGTTATGAATAAAAAAATATATAATAACATTTACACTGAAATATACCGTCCGTCACACAAAGTCCCGACTTTCAATTATTTTTTTCTAAGTACGGTGTTTAAGTATTTCGTGATGTACCTAATATCGTTTGAAGTTGGATTCCAAACCACCACTACAATATTTAGCAAGGATCTATATAGACAAGAAACGCTTGATAACCTGCACAAACAACGATACGCCGAACCGTCCAAAGTATCACACGACGCGCACATCCTGATTGAAGACAAATTCAGCAAGCGTACAAGTGAAAACAAAGCAATATTCTCCGGGTCGGTGATCGTTTCGGTCTCATAGAACCTCCATAATTTTCAGGAGGCAAATTAATCCGAGCACGGCTGGGCTGATCGGCGGTCAGTGCGTCCTCGCATACTAATGCTATTGTTTATCGAAGGGGCTAATCTGTGCGTACCAGCCGTCAGTGTCCACCCTCCAAATTATAACGGATCACTTTCGGCGCGTCTAATCCTGCCCCCGCCCGTCGCACCGCCAACGTGGACGGACTAGCAGACAAGACACATGTATCTACGTATCAAGTATAAACTGTGACCTACTTTTCAATATATTTTGGTTTTGCAGTGAATATAGAAATAATACTTTTGAACTTACTTACTGCTAATATTTTGGTCAAACACAAATAACCAAAAATATAGTAGTAGGTACATGGATAGATAACAAAATCGTTCACTGAATGCTCAATAATGAATGTTGCTTTTTAGTATACTATAATATTATTACGAATTTACAAAAAACACAGCCAATTAAAGGTACTCTGCACGTCATGGGGATCGAACCTATCGCTCCCGATACTTAGTACTCGTATTTAAGTCTCTGCGGGAAAGGAAAAATTTTACTACACATACGCAGAGGTAAAAGTTTAGCGTAAAGGGACGAATCTTGAACCTTGCATGGGTTTGGTGAAAGAAAGATGCGAATGATGATAATAAAATATAAACCAAGAGATAGGACCCCACTTTGAATATTTATATGTGGATAAGAACTGCCTGAAATACACATGAACAATCAAATAAAAAACTCCTCCGTGCCTAATACACTAGTACTACTATCCTCGCTTTAGTATTTGTATCGCAGCACACACCTACAGTGTTTATTTAGCAGCTTTTAAAAGCATGGCACAAAAGTGCGACCAAAGAGTCAGCCCATTCCAGCTTCACTAACATGTGTAAAGTTGTAAAAGAGTCGTCCCACACTGAGTGATAATAAAGGTAACCCTCTGCGGCACCTTTATCGTTATCGAATAAAAATAATCCCGGGATTTTTCGGGATGATCGTAAATTATAACGGGATTCACGGGGGTGGTTAGAGTAGACGGTCGCGTCGTCGCCCTCGCCTCGACTAACAGCTTTCACCTAGAGAATGTTGACTTTCTCATTTCATGTGCAACATTTTTAATAAATCTCAAAAGATAAATGTGCTTTTCGTACAGTGATTGTTACAGTAGCAGGACTGAAATACTCTAATATGCATCATGATAATGGTATCTGTCTATAATCTAAGCACTTTTCTTAATAGCCGATGAAACACCGCACCAAAGATCTGTACAGCAAACATCAAAAACACGGCATTACGTAACATAAAATTTATTATTCTGTAAATTATTCATAAAACGTCTCTTCGCGACACGACACATTTAAAATGAACGAGACGGTAAAGAGTAGATTCTAACAATAACCAGACCCTCAACGCATATTTTTGACGGTGTGAAGCGCTGAAAATCCACCGATACCAACAAAAGTGGCAACTGAAACTAATGAATTATTCATACCGGCGGCGCGGTGCATGTTCTATCACTGTTTTATCTATTGCGGGCTCACCGCGGACGCGCGCCCCTCGCTCCCGTCGCCCTTCGCCGGCCCGCGAGGGTTAACTACCTTGCAACCAACAATTTTAGTGCCGTTTGAGAAGACTAGATAAGCTTCATGTTCCAAATAAACATTAGCGTAATGCGACCGCTAACGCGCAAGTGTTGACAACGGCCGCTCACTTATTTAGTCAGGCGCCTATTGTTTATGCTTTATTTTTGCAATAACGGCTTGGCCTATTGCCTTCTTAGAGTTTATCGCGTTTTGTTAATTGACTTTGATGAAATACACGATCACATCGATCGTTTACCTCTAATGACAACGTTAAACAATTTACAAAGCTTTAAATGCATTTCACAAAGCAATTTTCCGTTCCGCAATTCTATCGTCGTATGAAGCAGCCATACAGATAGTGTCGAATAAACAAGGATAACAAAGTGGCAAGTTTTCAACGTGCACAACATGTCGGGGGCGCGATATTGGTTGCGGGCGACACGGCGACACGGCGACACGGCGCGGCGACGGCGGGTGGCTCGCTTCGTAAACAAGATAAACCCGCCACGCTACCAGGGTAGCCTCCTGTAGCGGCTACCCGCTAGCCGCTAACCGGTAACGCATCACCACACATAAATCTGCACAGATTTAATTGCCTTGAACCTTGAGCTACAGGTAATCTCGACCAGGATTACTTTCAGAGGTTTTCTTATAATATTATATTGTATCATTGTTCGTTTATTTTTTTTCTGTAGTAAATATTTCAGTTACTTATTGGAATATTCTGATTTTACGGTTCCAATTTCTAGTTAGCCCTAAAATATTTAACTAAAAATAAAAACGAGGTACGTTTGTAGCAATCATTCGTTTTCTATTCATCTGCTACACTAATATTATAAAGAGGAAAGATTTGTTTGTTTGTTTGAATTGAATAGGCTCCGAAACTGCAGGACCGATTTGAAAAATCCTACATCATCCCTGATGAACATAGGCTATAAAATATTAAAAAAAAAAGTTAGGGATCCGTAAAAAAAACTTAGATAATGTAATCCAAGGTGTGAAAAAAATACCAAAAAAGATCCTTATAAATATCGCGTACGCTGCGAAAACTATTGACAATAGTGCAAAGTGATGTACTATAGTTTTATAGAGGACATCAATATCTCCAAAAAAGTCCGCGAGGGTATATATCTAACTACTATGGTGAAGCCACAATGACCGCTTTTTGGTCAAATTATTCAAGCAAACCCCGGGTGAAATTAATCCTTATCTATTTAAATTGTTTTTTAATTAAGGTTGGTTATGTACAAGTCAATTACACTTTAAATGATTCAAATCGGACCTTTCATTTAAGAGTTAGAAAAATGTTGTAGTTTGTGCGAACTACCGTCGTCGAACGTTTAGTTTATTATTAAGTAATTTACACGGGGAGATGAAGTTCGTGGAGTACGAGTACCTACTAACTAAACCCGTGCGAACGAAGTCGCGGGCGAAATGCTAGTACCTAATAAAGTTGAACCGTATCAAAATTACTTAAATCTGCAAATAGTTAGTAAATAAATAGTCATACTTCGTCGAAGCCTAAGCGATTGAAAAACACAAAAATATTATTTTTCCAATCACCAATACCACTACCTAAATAAAGCCTCTCTGAAATTAAATTAATTCATGCATACATCAATGAACGCATGTATGGGGAAAAAGCAAAGTGAACACAAATAAACTGCAGATGACAAATACCCGGAACTTCCAATGTTTAGGTGCATAATAGTTTAAAAAAACCGGCCAAGTGCGAGTTGGACTCGCATACGAAGGGTTCCGTAACCATAAACCTTAATTTTTATTATTTGTTGTTATAGCGGCAATAGAAATACCAATCTGTGAAAATTTCAACTCTTTACCTATTACGGTTCTTGAGATATAGCCCGCTGACAGACAGATGGACGGATGAACGGACGGACAGACGGATGGACAGTGGAGGCTTAGTAATAGGGTTCCGTTGGTTTACCCTTCGGGTACGGAACCCTAATAAAGCGGAGGGTACATGTATAGAGCCGTGTTTCAGTTTTGACAAGTGTAGCCTCAGGTTACGAAATCTTAAAGGTTTTTCGAGACTGGCGCATGCTGACACGAATCGAAATATTTATATTTGAATGCTAAAAGTACCAACTTACCAATGTAATGTTGTATTAGACGAAAAAAGCGAAACATTTGACGCCGCTTTGTAGAACGTATCGTCACCACAATCCGGCTGAACATGAGGTAGCCGTATTACATTACAGTAGTGTTTTCCAATCTGGCGTGCCTTTATTTAATACGGCGTGTTGTACGATTTGGCAGCATCATTTATAAACTGATCTGTCATTTTCAAATCTCTGTAATAGATACTCTGTTTTCACAATCATTTAAATGGAGTGAGTTTGTAAACTTCGCACACGTAGGAATCGATAGTTATTGAATCGAAATTGAATAAGCAAGTTAAGGAACTGTTAGTAATTGTCTGCCGGAGCAGAGCGCCGGCTCTCAGAGACCATCGCAGGAGTCGCCAGCCGTTTGCACACTATAAACAACTTTCGCAATTAAACTTTTATTCGGTAGATCGATATTACTCAACTCCCGTTTATATTTTGCTTATCAACCGAGCACAACTTGAATAAAGTTGTAGAAGGACGAGCGAAGTCCTTCTTAGTAATCTACTGGGAAACGTGCTCTAAAAATACATGCTCTGATCTCGTTTGTTTGTAACATGATGCTACTCCCGGTTTTAGCCGTTATGACGCTTAAAGACTAATCAAACAGGCTGATTTAAACAGTTGTTTGATCATATTACTAAAAACGTGTATGGCCCGCATCAGGCGCGGTTGCAGCCATAAATTTGGGGGGGGGGGTAATGAATAATACCTACCTAAATTAAAACTTAAAACAAGAAACTGGTACGCTTTTAGGAGGTCATGAACGCCCAAGTATTACGGATATCGAGTCCACAACAACTGTCATGAACCTTTTTAATTATGAGCCAGTACTTTTTGTACATGGAACGCAATAACGACTTCAAAAGTCTGTAGTTTTCAATAATACATAGTTCTGAGGCTATTGATAAAGTTCGCTTATTATGATTTTATGTGAATATGTTTGGAAAACCAAAAACTTGTTTACATAGAATTCAAATTGAGTTTTTAGTTTGAATAATACAGTCGCAGTGGCTGCCAACTGAACACTGCAATAATACAATGTTTAGTGCCCATTTGTTACAGTTCTTAGGTTTTGGTTCCACAAATGAGTTTGGAACTGTTTTTATTACTTAAATCGAATTATGAGAAGCAGATACAGTAGAATAAAGTCACCGTAGCTTACGTGACTAAAACAACATCAAAGAAATTTTTGTATAGAAATCAGCCATTACAAGAAACACAGATCAAAAAACGTAATCCTACACACGACGTAAGTCTCCTTAAAATGTTCATAGCTGCTTATTAATACGGTAGGTATAAGGAAATTCAAATTTCCATGTATTAAACGTATACGGAAGGGTGTTGCGTCGTGTCGTGGCCATGTTGTCGGCGACGCGAGCGCGACACGAGCGCGACGCGGGCGGGACACGGCTCCGCAGCCGCACGGCCCGCGCTCGATGCCCGCACATAAATCTCGCCGGCAATATGAGACGCCGCAATATCACAATAACCCCTTCCTTCCAGCGACGTCCCGTCCTTACTACACGCCACCAGTCACGAAACCTGCTCAAATTGAAATTATTATAATATAACATATCCAGTCGCACTTTTATGAATACACGTATTATAATTTCGGAAATATGTGCCGTATACCTTGTGCACCTCGGTGTTCTGGTGTGCGGATTATTTCATGAACAGGTTTCTGTTACTTCAAGGCGTTCGTGGTCCGCGGACCAACATGTTTTCTGCACATCGTAATGGAGGATGACTTTTGGCCACAGAGGACGTGGTGTTCCGTCGCTTCCGCGGACAGGTGCCACCAGAACGCACAATGACGTAGTGCCAAGTGAAGTGAAGTATTTTACTACCATAGGTTTTAAGTTTCTATCTACTAACACTCTGTATCAGTTTATATATGTGTTATTTTGTAAGTTATATCTATGGACCAAAGTAGCCTGAAAATAAAGAGATTTATTTATTTCATACCTTTTTAAATTAAAACCAAATATAAAAACTACTAGCCTCAATGCTCTACGACTAAGACAAACTACCTACCGAATATCTTGTCACAGTTAGGAGTCGTTCCAGCATTTTTGCGAACATTTTTTTTTTTCAGAAATGCAAACAAATGAATTTAACAATACGGCTTTTCTGTTAAATTCTATAACTGATAGACTCAGCACTCTGACCGTACGTGTAACAAACGGATAGTACGGTACCATGGATTCAGCACAAGATTCTGGAGTTTGGACCTCCAGCGTTGGAATTCAAAATTCAATGGAGTCAGTTTTTTTTTTCTAAGACTAAATCTTAGGCCTCCCCCAAATCCTTCCAAGTAATCTTTTCCCGCGCCTCCTCATACGAAATGAAATGATTATAAAATTTTAACTTATCCAGTTACATTGAATAATTAGCGGTAATAGCTTTCTTTTTAACTTCGTTATATATACTTTCATTGTGAAAACTTTTCAGATAAACAAAAAAAAGTTTAGTTCTAAGGCGAGGGAGCACAGGCACATGACTAACAAAAATAATTAATCTATTTAAAACCATAACTTCGCAAACGAATCTCTGAATAAAAAAACATCTTAACATACCCTAATTTTTAGGGTTCCGTACCTGGCCGAAGAGTGCTGGGTAACCAACGGAACCCTATTACTAAGACTTCGCTGACCGTCGATCCGTCTATCTGTCAGCGGGCTATAACTCAATAACCGTAATGGGTAGACAGTTGAAATTTTCACTGAGTGAGTATTTCCCTTGCCGCTATAACAACAAAAAAAAAATAAAAATTAAAGGAGAGAAGGCTCCTTTATGAGAAACGTGTTATTGACGGTTTATAGCACAGAACCCTTCGTGTGAGAATCTGACTTGCACTTGACCGGTTTTTTTTCCAACGAAGATGCTTAATCTTTCCGCGGAGTTTTTTCCGGGTGTAAGTTAGTTCGATGTGTACGCCCATCAAACTAACCCGAGACCCATCATTTACGAGTAATGGATTTTTTTGCACTCTACAAGTTGCCTCAAACTTGTTTTCAATAAATCCACACAAACTAGTTTTGCCTGAATGGATCGAAAGTGCTGTTACATAGATATTGTTTCAGCTTCCCCGTATGCCTGTATGGCTCGCAAGTGTCTGCCACAGAGACGCAGACAGTCTTCAATTAATTTTCCATGGGATTCAATTCATCCGAGGACAGAACAATTATGTGTGACGATGTCGTGTCCTTAGTCTTTGTAGGTCATGATCACTTAATACCGTAGGTACAGTTAGGTAACCCATCGTAATTGTGTATTTCTAGATCCATAGCTTCAAATGTTTAATAAATTATTTGTTCGACAACGTCAAATATGCAACGTCAAAACGAAGGCATATGCGGCCAATTACATTCATATTTAGGGTTCCGTACCTCAAAAGAAGGATAGGATCACTTTGTTGTCCGTCTGTTTGTATGTCAAGTGTGATGTATCGAGTGAAATTAAAACCATATACCCCAGTCTATGGCCTTGCAGCTGTGAAAAATCAAACTTCTAAGTTAACGTAAAAAACGAAATGATCGTTTTACCCGCTAAATACGTATATTTCGACACTCTCAAAGGAATCAAAATGTATAGGGTATTTTTCGTTGACCTAGAACTGTAATTAGATCATAAAAAATATAGTCTTTATTTAAAGTAATTTGTAGCTACAAATTTGTACGGAACCCTCGGTGGGTGAGTCCGACTAGCACTTGGCTGGATTTTTTTAGGGTTCCTTATGTGCCTCAAAAGGAAAAAAACGGAATCCTTATAGGATGACTTTGTTTTCCGTCCGTCCGTCTGTCTGTCATGACCTTTTATCGCGGGAACTTGTGGAGAAATCGAGTTTTAATAAAAACTATATCTTGCAGGTCTATAACAGTCCCTTGAAATTGTGAAAAAAATCAAACATTTAAATTAACGTAAAAAAAGATACGGCCGTTTGGTACTTTTCTAATATCATCTGCCCAATCTCCAAGCTGTCTTTACTCAGCAACCTATCTATACACACAAATCGATAGCAATGCCATTATCCAATACTATATTATCAAGTGATAATACGTTTCACAATCGAGTAACTTTGATAGATATACAAAGGCTGAGCGGAGAATCCGAGGGAACACGTTCTCATTATTCAAATGCATCGAAGCAAATTATGGTAATCTGGGAAACCTGTTCTGTTTCACTAATATTAATAGGTAGACAAACATCGGCGCCCGCTGTGCGTTCCGGTCCGTATTGCTTTGCGAATTCAGAATTTCACGTCGCCCGTCCACTGTAGTGCGATGACTCTGCTATACAAACACACGACATTTAGGAATGTAGTTTAGTGTGGACAGAAAGTGAACGAGATTTCCATTTTCACTTTTGAGAATACCTTTGCGGTATAACTTCCGAAGTTAATAATTATGTGTAAAATTGAAATTAGAACGACGTAGCAGCTAAGCCTACGAAGGTCTACGAGCTCGTAGCGGGAAAGCTATGGCGTAGCACACGAGCAAACAAGCCTTTTTTATCTTTATCCAGAGAAGAATTGCCTTTGATCTTCATGAGTTTGATAAACAGTGTGGAGATTAATTATTTAATCAAATCTTGTCGATCAGGTAAACCCACTATCTACTCATTATTAGATTTGTCAACCAACAGCAGCGGTGTCTGTTAAAGGTGAACAAATAACAGTGGCTGATGGCAAAATTAAATAAAGCAATACTATTTCCACATGTCACGTTGCATATGTGACGTGTTCATCGACGGGCTGCGAGCCGCGGCGTGACGTCACGTCACGACTCGTCACGTCACGACTGTGACACCGCTGTCACGGCGCGCGCCGCGAGCGACGTCCATATAAACACTGAAAAGTGAGTATTGTGTGCCATACTCACTTTTCAGTGTTTATATTGATATGTACTCAATACTCATTAATACATTATATTCTGTCAACGAGTCTGCACTTTCAGCAAATATAATTAAGAGTTTTACGCATAGAAATCTCATTTGAGTCTATTATAAGCACGTACCTACAGCAATGAAAAAATAAGTGCTTCGTTAAAGTCAATCTGGTTTTAATAACGATTGTCAACCGTAATTTTTCCAGATATCCTAACCTCTAAACTACAGCTCTAACCGCTCTTATGCGGTATTTTTTTTTATTTAGAAAAGACGTACATGATCCAGATTACGGAAAAAGAATAATTTTATCGCAACACTCCATCGCCTTTAAAAATGTTTGAAGGTTTTATCTAGAGTTTGCTATCTAATATTTTTAATGGTTTTATTTTATGCTATCGGAAATTTCATGCGGCTAAAGTAATTTTCCGCGAGCATAGAGCGGAAATTACCACATAGTGTAGTGACGTGTTCGACAAACGTCACGTAGCCGGATCCGAGCGCGCAGATCCTTATATCCAATTTCCGGCCGTTTTTGTTGGAAATGAGAATTAGCTGACGTGACGTGACGGAAAGTTAAATATCAATGTCGATCGTATCAGCGGCGAGCGGACACGGCGATGGCCGCTGCTTCGATACACTCGTTACGTCACGCGAGGGGAGCCAGATACAAACGCCATCCTGTCTAACAGCTGTCATAAATGTTGTACCACAAACATATACCTTTTATGCTTGCCCATCGACCGCTTCTTTAACTCATCAACGTAGACAAACACAAGAAACTTAAATCCCGAAGATAATAAATACAGTCGTTTTGTTTTTATTCAGCATTTAACCAAGAATATAAATCCTGGCGTCCGTTTTTACTTCACGAAAGTTTGTAATCCAAACAAATAAGTATCAAGGTAAGGTACAATCATTTTTTCGAAGGTGGAGCGGTAACATTGCAATTTGTGTCCTCGTGAACTCGTTGAGAAGTTGAAAAGGTATGTTTTTTACTTAATACATTTTTTCGAATGATATTCTGAGGTGGAGAGGCTCGGGTGTCACTCGCGGAGCCAGTGGCGCGTGCGTAACGAACTCGTCAGAGCGCCCGGCCCCGCCCGCGCGCTCGCCTCGCCAAGGGTCGCTCTCACCTCGCAAATAAGTCGCGTGTAATTTACCTCCATCTGTCAGCTGGGTGCATTGAGTGCACGAGTCGTCGGAATCTGCGGTAATCCTTTTATTCCATTGAAAGAATAATTGGATACTGCGCTTTGATAAATTCAATATTTTAACGGTTTCCACGTAAAAGGGACTTAACTATTGTAACGGCTTATTAATTTTTGGACATGGAATATTATTTTAAACTCTTAGACTTGATCTCTTATGTCTTGACTTCTTGCATTGGACCATCCATTTGTTTTGTTTGAAACAAAGTTGTTTTGATAAGTATGTGACATTAATTTTTCATTAAAACATTTCGTATTTTTTCCACTGTCATGAGGTATACCTTTGCGTTCTCTTAAAACTTCCGTCGCCGGTGAGCGCTGAAGGGTAATTACTCGTATTACGCTTCTCATTTGTTTAGCTTTCATTGTTAGTGAAATTATTTTAATCATTTGTATCGTGTACTGCCATTATGTCATTATAAGGGCTACGTACCTACGTAAAATATTGCCAAATTAATCTCTCAGTAATATACCTATATTAATGAGAGATTTATTTGGCAATATTTTAATATCATCAAATGACGCGATTAAGACTATATGTATAGGCAAAAAGCAATCAACCGTAGAAGTTATATATTCACAAAAATACAAAAATACATTTAGAGTAATATTTTATGTCACAAGAGCTAATACGAGTACGTAATCCATTAATATTATTGCTCGTACACAGAATGCTTACCTGCGGCGGCACTCAGTTGGCGTGTTATTGAAAACTAGACTCGATCCTTATGAAAAATTACTTTTTCGCATCGTGCCGTACGTTCCGGGGCTCCCTTTCGTTTCGTACGGTCGGATGCAAATACGAGATTCCTTTACTCGAACACAATAGACGTAATGCTGAGCTCCGCCACTGGAAAATGTTGAGATAAGTTATTTGTCTGTTAGCATTTTCCGAGTACATTATCATTTCGCTACGTAAATATAGAATGTAATCATTTGTCAACATGTTCTTTTTATATTCGAGTTCCTTATCGGAATGAGTAGGTAATATCCGTCTTCCAGTTTCGGCTTATTGTCCGTCACCTGCCAAGTAAATCTGCTTATCATTCGTAAATAACCACGATGGCTGTAGGTATTTTATTGGAGTGTAGAAAAATAATGACTGAAATATAAAATTATTAACACAGAATTACTAAACTAAGACCAAAATATTTTATAACAGAATATTTAAATTAGAAACACCGTCTGTTAAAGGACTACCTCTAATAAAACAGTGCGTCTAATTTATTCCGTTTTTCGATATTTTCCACAGAGAGTATGTCATAACTCTGTTATAAACGTATCTTTATGTTCATACTTTTTCATGTCCTTTGGCTCTATTCAACTCATTACTATTTCATGACCTCATTTAGACCATGACTACACGAGTAAAAGCAATAAGAATTAACACCAGGTTGTAGTTGTACAGGGCCAGTTAAAGCCGAGCCTCGTCGGTTAGTTAATGTGCTAAGGGATAGCAAAACTTTCAGGTAAGCGTCTTCTTTCGTGGCACGTGATCGGCCTACAGTATGCACAGAGCCTTACTTGTCGGTACACGCTGCTCCCGTTTACGAGACAGATAAAAAATACTGTCACCATGAGTTACAAAACTTTAAGGGTGATGAGAGGGCATGACGGACTACTTCCCAAACAAAATACACTTTTTTAACACGTTCGCGGAATCCAATAGAAACAGTTCCGCAAAACTTACACAAGTAAAGGAAAAAGTGAGAGTGGGAATACGGAAATGTTCTGTGAACATTACGTAAAGTTCACTTAAACGGGTTGACTTATAATGTGTTTACTTTATTACATTTTGTTTGGCACTTTATCATATGATAATCTAATTCGGAACCTAATTTCTTAATAGATAAGTAGTTAAATCCAGCTGCCTAGCCCTTTTCCCAACCATGCTAGGGTCGGCTACAAGACTTACCTTCACTACTTCGCTTCTGACTAACCGTAACGACTCTCAAAGATGTTCAAATGACAGCCGAGACCAACGACTTATCGTGCCTTCCGAGGCACGGAGTGAACTAGGTATATTGCAGATGGTGACCTGTCCACGGACCGAGCTCGGCAAGTGAAGTTTAACCTCGAAGTATGACCAGTGTGGCCGTTATTATTTAGCAACGAACTCCTAGCGAGATAAATAGCTAAATATACACAAATTCAATTATTAAATAATAATCATCTGACAATCATAACTTCCTTACGAAAATTCCCTCAGAAATGAGATAAAAATTGTATAAAAATTCAAAGTTGTAGGTTTTATATGAGGTACGCGGCTCAGCTCCCTGTCATGGGACCGACTGGAGATGAAAATATAATAATAGAGGCGCATCAAACGTGATGTTATTAAGGGCTTCCGTGACCGGCCTGGCGATGGAGGCGCACGCACCACGCGTACACCGAATACCGACTCATTCACATGCAAAATCAACTCCTTACCAAATACGCGACTCAGGTAAAGTGCCATAAATCCGACTATTCGAGCAACCAGGCATATACTACATACCGACTATTGAATTTATTTTTTACGGATTTGAATTATTTATATCGACGACCACTTATTTGTTTAGAAATTAAACTTAACTATGTTCAGACATCTCAGAAAGCTAAAATCTTAGAACTGATTCGCTCCCCATTCAATTATCAGAGAAAATCGAACTTTTATCTTCACATCCTTTTGTCTTACAGTCGATTCTTCAATTGGCGTGCGGGGAGAAATCTTTTATTTGTTGTAGAAGAGAAGTAACGCCCGTCGGCGCCTAATCAAGGAGTTGGCCGGGACTTGCGGCGCTAACGAACAGGTGTACCTATAAATACTTTCCGGGGCGATTGCTGCAGGCTTTAATCAGCGCCGCAGCACCACTTTACCACTTTTCATTGACTCCCGACTGACCTGCCAGCGCCGATTGGAAACCTACACTTCGGGAAAATACGGCCGAAAGAAAATTTACGCGCTATTTGGCCTCCTTCGACTTTTGTGTAAGTTAAAGAATAAGCTCTTATTAATCCCTGCGGCAGGTTTTCACAAAATGCTTGTTATGACGTTGTTATTATCGTGATTTATGTAAAGTGTTCATCAATTCCGATTTTTATGGTTTGAGAAGTATTATTACGAACTCGCTTCTGCCAGTGTGAGAGTCGAAAATTATCCCAAAGTAAGATACTCCCGGAACAAAAAGTATCATGAATATATCCCATTCCAGGCATAGTCAACCAGTGTGGCAAATTTATTCCAAATCCTTACAGCCGTTACGACGTGAAAAGGTAGCAAGTCGACAGACAGATAGACAGACAGTACTTAAACATTTAATTTTTTGGTTTCGCTTTGATTGACTTATATGACGCCTTTTAAAAAGTAATGCAAGTGAAATATGATCATTATATAAAGTGCATACCTAACAGCGAGATAACAATATGCTCATTACGCATCTAAATACTAGAACTTTGCCCGCGACTTCGTTCGCGTAGAAATACTACTTTCCTTTACAAACTTAAAGACTCCCTCCAACCCCTCTATGGGTATTTTATGAATTAAAAAAAAACAACCGAAGGATCGGAAGTCGGTGTTTGTGGTTTAATTTCTTCGTTTTTAAGGATACATACTTTACAATGGCACTCGGCTAAAAGAAAAAAATCTTTCATGGTGATGTTGTTTTCATTCCCGATAATTTTCTGTTAAGTTTCAAAACTACTGAATTCCCAGTGAGCCTAGGATACGTCATGATCATCTCAGGGCCAGACATTATCCCTTGCAGATTTAGAGCCGCTTCTATTCTGCTTGCATTCTCCATAAGCAACTTTATGTAGCTCTATCGCTTGTTTGTGTAGGTACGTTTCAGGTGATTCCGCCGCTAGCATCGTATATGTATAGCGTTATCATTAAATCGTTCCCATCACGGCATTTTCAGCCAAAGAGGTCATACCGCCAGTGCCTTGCGTAACACTGTTACAAATTCTTTATTCTAAGAGAGACAGGACATGTTGGATTTTGACTGTTCGTGTATCTTTTAGCAACATCATTTAGTTTTTCGACAAACACTCGAAAGAAGTCGCGGGCAATATAGATAGTCCACTTAATGTACCCGACATAAGCTACCTCAAGGCACGTTTATTTTTATTAAATAACTAGTTGACCCGAGCAACTTCGTCTGCGTCACAATTTTCATTACTCCTCCGCTCCTATTGGTTTTAGCGTGATGATATATAGCCTATAGCCTTTATCGATAAATGGGCTATCTAACACTGAAAGATTTTTTCAAATCGGACCAGTAGTTCCAGAGATTAGCGCGTTCAACAAAACAAACAAACACACTCTTCAGCTTTGTATATTAGTATAGATATGATTAGGTAATTAAGATATAAAATAGAAATAAATAATACATTAGAATCATAAAACAGCCTCATAAAACAACATAAAACATTATTAACAGTACATATCAAAATAAAGTCGCCGTTCCACTTTGCACCGTCCTTGAAACAGAAGGCTCGAACTGCGCTCGCTCTTGAATGTTTTAAACCGCGTCGCGTGATAATGTTTTTTTTTAATAATGAAATGTTCATAAATATCATTTACTTTTAATGAATATGTAGTAGTCATTAGATAAATGAGGTGCTCTGCCGACTAAAATGGCTGCGTGTATATAGAACATAGATAATAAATAAGAGATTGACGCGACTATTCAGCGCACGTCGCGGGCGCACGCTTTGTGCCAAACTTCGGCTGTATCGAATTAAAAATGAATGCATGTGCGGTAGACGCAGCTAGGGCTGAACGCACTCGGAGACGGCTAAGTGCTTTCACAAGTTTCCCATCTTAAGGTTGTCGTGACTTTTCAGACTATTAAATTATATCAGATGCCTTCATTTAGATGATACAGGAAATATGAATGGAATTGGAAAAGATAAGAATAGATTAAGTGAGCAAATTTGCAATAATCAGCGGAAATCAGGTTAGGTTCAGCGGACCATTGCTTTTAAATTAAAAAAATACAATATTCTGCCAGCCCCTTAAAAGCGTATGAACTATTTCAGACTTTGGTCTATCTCTGCATTCAGATCCGTGAAGCCGTTCTAGCATGATTGAGTAACAAACATCCATCCAAACTACCATAATAGTAGTAACATTATTCTGTTTGGAGTAACCTTGTTATTGTCTACTTCATTAAAATGAATTATTTTATACTTTTAAACAAAAGGTGTCCCCGGATGGCTCACTAATATACCGACGCAAAATGCAGCAGCCCTGAGCATCGGAGTCATCAGAGTATTCCGCTAACGTTACGTGCCTCGTACGACCTTTCAATGGGAAGAAAACCTCAGTTGTTTTTAATTGGATCCGCACTGCTTCTCAAATCTGTCCTACCACCTCAAAAATGAACAACTTTTATCAAACTGTTGCAACTAATTAAAATTTTCAATTGCAGCTTTTATTATCAAGCGTCAATTTAACAGTCGACGAAGTTTTATAACCGCACCCTACCTATCGCTTTTGTTAGAGCCAACGAACGTGTGAACTAAAATGAAATTGTAGAAAACACGAACAAAGTTAGCATTTGGTTGGTTGCACCTCTCGCTCACCTTACTGAGCTAAGAAAAATCTAATTCAATAAATTCACGTTTGGCTTTTAGAGTATAACTGAAAGGAATCCATATTTTACAATAAATACAGCTTTGTCCGCGGCTCTGGTCTTAAAAAAGCCTTTAGCTTTCTTCAGAACCTCACTATCTCCGTATCCAAATGCATCAAAATCAGTTCAGCAATTTAGGCAAACAAAAATAAATAAATGAAAAGAACTCTGGTAGAAACTAATTCGAAACTCTTGAGTGGCGACCTACATCAGATCTATAAGTCTGATGTTTTGATAGGCATGTCGCCTGTTATTAGGTATCTGTGGGCTGTATGGTCGTTGCTACTAACAATGTCTCAAAGGGTGAAAGAATTTGGTTGAATCTTGACACGCAAGCAGATCATGTCTATCTCAATTTTAAGCCCTGCAGGAGGCGATAGATTTTTATCATCATTTTTTTTATTTTTTATTTTTTATCATCTTTTCCCAATTATATTGGGGTCTTACATTTTAATTGGGGTCCAATATTGGGTTCCAGTCAAACCGGATTCAACTAAATATCAGTATTTTATGTAAAACGGCTTCCTACCAGACCTCTACAACTCATTAATTGGGTAACACGGTACTTCATGGCAAGACCGGTGTTAGATTTTGCTGGTTTCTGACCACCCGTAACTACTGCCAAAGATAAACAAATGACAGCCGGAACCAACGGCTTAAGGTGAGTCAATCACTATAAAGCCGTTTTTCGTTTTAACGTATCTTGTCAGGTTCCTGGAACAGGAATGTGAAATTATGGTATATGTTTTTTGACTATATGATCTAGTATTCAACTGAAGGAAAACACGATACGAAGACATTTTCTCGATAGAAAAAAAATACAAAGTTCGAAATATCTTTTTACTTTTCTTAGCTACAAGACGCAACGCTTTAGATTGATCCTATGAAAATTACTTTAAAATAGACTAAATAACATTATCGAGGTTTCAACTGAACAGATTTTAATTTAATAATACTTTTATGTTATCAAATCCAAAAATTTATTTTGGCACTTACGTTTTTTTATTCCAAGCTAGTCTCTTAATATCGTCATCTCATCTTTTGCTTTGCAATAGTATTTGCATCTCTCTCGTTTGTTCAGTTCTTCAGATGCTCCTTGGAGCTCTTCAAATCGGAGCTATCAGATTTTCGTAATTTCAATATTTTTTCAACTGTAAATGGTACAGGTTTAGCAGTTTAAAATTAAATTTAGTGTTAAAAAAGTGTCTGAACCTTTTGAAAGTATATTTTTATGACCTTGAACAATATACAACGTAATATTTTTCTATTCGCGCCAACTTTTGAATTATGTATAAAATTGGTATGAAATAAAATATCAAAATAAAATAAAGTACAACGTCGTTGGTAGTTCTTACCGGCAGGCAACAATGGACGCGTTTTCCAGGAAATTAATAGCTACGGCTTGAAGAAAATAGCGACTCCAAGTCATCTCCTTCATTTGTATACACATAAAGGATCCTCTAAAGTTTTCATATCGCAAAGCAATATTGGGTAAACATTTTATTTTCTATATTGGAGTGTCTGTTTTTAGAACGTTAATTTCACATTTTATCTCAAGACATACGCTAAAATAAATGTTTTCATTTTAAGATTTATATACGTCAAACAGCAATCAAAACAGTGTCAAGAATTTTATAAAATGTCAAATGTTACAAGCCTAGAAATGAAAAGGAGTCGAGTTTGAATTGTGTTAAGTAAATACTAGCTTTTTCCCCCGACTTGTCTGCGTGGGTTTCAGAAGTTCGAGAAATAAATGAAAAATATGTAATCCTACTAATATTATCAATCTAAATCACTATTATGTGGTGATAGTAGTTAGCCTCAATTTCACTTCATCAGGTTTCCTTCCTCCTTATATTTGGTAAGTCTTTACCCCTCATTATTCCAGTCCAGGGCTTGGCAAAATGCATACTTTGCTTTAACCTCAAGCGGCCGGAGTGGAACCATCGGTTCCACCCGACGCCACTAATTTAAAACTTTATTTTTATGTTCTTATGGTTTATTTTCGTATCAATCAATGTCGTCAGGTGGAGCCAATGGCTCCACTTCCGGACGCTAGATACAAATTACAATGCTGTCGTTTCAAAGCCTTTTAAGTTCGCTTTGTCGCATTTTCAACTTTTTATTAGATATATGTAAGTACATATATATATAGTCTACAAAACAGTATGTCAATCAAGTGTTGATAGCCTTTTCATAACGTCGGCGAAGAAAATATTTTTATTTTTTTTTCTATTGATAGGCATACGTTTGACCACTATCTCACCTAATGGGTGAGATAGTGAAGTGAAGTGCAAGCTTGCCTAGAAGTAACCTATTCACTCTTGATTTAAAGACTCTCAGGTTGTAGCTATCAGGAAACAGACTCGGGCAGGTAATTCCACTCCTTAGCTGTACGCACAATGAATGCATTCCCAAATCGTTTTGCTCGTGTGGGTGGGATGTCCACCATGTGCCGGTGGCGCATCGCCGTACGTGTTGTGGTCCGATGATGGAAGGGCTTGGTGCAATTAAATTATGCAATTCAGTCGCACACTCCCCAAGATGCAACCGACTTTGGAGCTTCGACTCGATGAGCTTATCATTGCCGATGATCCTCTTGGCTCGTTTCTCAATTGACTCAAGGGCATCAAGCTGGTATCTGACAAATCCGTCCCAAAGATGAGACTTGTGAGTTCGATCGTGTATGGAGTAGCAGTACTCCACTTGAACTTGTGCTTGATAGAGTTTGAGCCGCTGTTTCGGCGTGAAGTACCGTCTCACCTTTGCTAGGATCCCAACTTTCTGGCAGCCACTTGAGCTTTTACCTCTATGAAAGGGCCAAAATTGAGGGTAGATGTTAACGTAACACAAAGAAGCTCAAGTTGGTTGGTTATCGGCTCGGTTACACCTCGGAAAGATGAAGCTGGGTGGAATTGTGAGATATGATGGAGTGGGAGCGACCGAATCATCGAACCACGAGATATCAAGGGATACCGCTAGTATCTCCCCGTGCTTATCGATGTTTTCACTCCAAATATGAATGGCATACGCTAAAATATCCTCAGTTGACCAATTTTGGCGGGACCCGTATTGTCGGTCACTAAGGACATTACGCATATAACAACGGCGGCGAGCCGCATATAATAGCAGCGGCGCTCATGTAAAACTCCATCGGAATTTTACTGAAAAGGTCGCTGCATCAGATTTAGGTTCTTGGGTATTGGTTAACTAAGTATTTAACTAACCTTATATGATAAATATTTATCATAAAAAACCCTCCCCTAAAAATGCATGGTTTCTGAGAAAGAGTGTACGTGTACGAAGCCACGGCAAAAAAGAAACAAATTAACTACTTATAATTTCATTCGTTTCTATAGCATAGTTAAATTATGATAAGCTGATTTTTACAACTGATCTACACCATACTCGTAGCTTCCGAGTGCTAAAAATTATCTAGTGCTATCTCTATCGCACAATTGTGGCCACGTGCTTAAAAAATCTACTGAATAAGTAGTTTTCAAAATAATTTGGGGACATACTAAACATGATATAATTTACTAAAAACAGAAAACAGATATCTTGAAATAAATAATTATTTTTCTGCGTTCAGTATTTTACTTTATTCTACGTCTAATCACTGTTTATAAGACTGCTGCTTTTTGTTAATATTTTGACAGCACAAACTTATGAAGTTTGTGTGTGAGCAACACTGAATCAGTTGGCGGTTTGAATTAATTTGATGCTTTGGCGCTAGTTTCGATATTTCGAACTATCCACGTGGAAGCATGCGGGGTCTGCGTCGGGTGCGCGGCGCCCCTCAGCGCTTTAGAGCTACCATAAATTTCAAATATACGCCCTTAACGTATATATATATGCATAAGATGTAGCACGCTTACCTAGAAGTAACCTATTCACTCTTGACTTAAAGACTCCCAGGTCGTAGCTATCAGGAAACACAGACAGCAGGGAATACCACTCCTTGGCTGTACGCGGCGTTTTATTGTATAAGGAAATATTATAAATTGTCTATTTTTTTTGTATTTTGTGTCTACCTACATAAATAAATATATATAATACTAGCTGACCCGCTATTACTACCTACCCTACCTATCCTATACTATACCTATAAAAAAAATCAAACCGGTCCAGTTTAGGAGGAGTTCACTGACATACACACGTACAGTAGAATTATAAATATAAAGATATAGAGGCATATTGCATATTTCTTATGGACCTTTTAAAAGACTACAATTGCTAAATCCACACATTGTATGCTGAATCAAACAACACTTCAAATAAAAATAGTCCAAACGAAACCACAATCAGGTTTTCCGATCCTGCAACCAGAAAACAGAAACATTTTTCTATCTGTATGATAAACAAGTCCCTTTGCAACTGACCGCTATCTTTATAATAACGGAGGACATGCCTAACTCCGGTAATGAATACAAATAAATCAGAAGGAGCATCGCAAACTCTTCCAGTAAATTAATATAAAGTTGTGCAATCGTACGTGCATTAGTATTCAGAGTCTACGTTTGTATATTACGGAAACGAAAGATTTTAATGAAAGTCTGACATTGCATTCATTCTATAGAGCTGTTGATACGCAATTGTTTAAATAATATATCTGCTTAACAGTAACTGTTGAATTGTCTTTTTTTAGCAATACCAACATATTACTGCTTCGCTATTCAGTCACAGCACATTTTGTCGAGATAAATTTATGGGGCATTCGATTTTTTTTTGTTGCTCCCTTAAAATATAAGTTGTTCATGATGAGTACAATAATCACTTTTTAGGTATTGTGTTTACACGATGTATAATCAGTTATCACTTGATTTTTATCTCCGGTCGTTCTCGTACCTACTAATTTGTTTAAAGGTAATAAATACTTCCTGGAAATACTATGTTTTATTAATTTATAAATCTTGACTAAGTATCCAGTGCGGTGGTATTACTCACTCCTATAAGTTTTTGTTGATGTTCGGTGGGACCGCGAAGCAGCTGTTTCTTTAAGTACTTCTCTCTGCAGCCGACCACCCGCCACGGCCGCCACTCGCGCCCGTCTGCTACGGCAGCGACTTCACGCTCTCCTTCATTATCTGCAGTCGATTCTGTAAAAACCTCACCTTATAAACCTGGATGAACTGAACTTCAATCAAGCTATTAAAATAGATTTTAAATCTAAATGTCAAAGAATCTACCAATCTGATCGTCGAACACTATCATATGATGTACCTCAGAGCAGTGTTTTAGGGCCTCCTCTATTTACAATCTATCTAGAGTCAAGAGCAAACAAATCACAACTAAAAAAATAAATTTATAAAATAAAATAGAATGATATGCCCAAAGTCACAAGTCACCCTATGTCAATATTTGCTGATGACAATACTGTGACCATTAGTAGCACAAACGCTGAAACATATAAATCAGTAAGACAATAACCTCTATAGTACTGTACCAAATTTACCAAGCCAGATGACGTCACGCGCGTCTTTAACTCGCTGTATCCTCTTCATTATTTGTATACCTACGTGAAAAAATAAAAATACGTGTCCAATACTTTTTCTAATCTACCTGAAGGACTAATTATTTTATTTTTAGTAAAATACTCTATTCCAGCTCAGAAAACTTGGACATGCTTCTGTTTCCCTTCTAAATACTTCAACATGTTTCTGGACTCTTGGTAGTTTAAGTAGGATAATACAATAATATTAGTCAACAACTGCAGAGGCCTACTCATCACCCTTAAAACGAAGCTCATAGATATGTGAATTCTTACTTACGAACTTATGGTTAAGTTAAGATGGTTTTCGACCAAGTTTAGTATTTGACTAACATGCAGAAATCCAAACTACAAGACGACCAAAACGCAATATGCTTAATATTGAACCGTCTGACCGTATAAGAAACACTAAGCAATTAGCGTTTTGTGTCCGGCCCTGGTTCAATCCTTGGTCCGGAACAAGGAGCCCAGAGACAGTCAACTCCTTCTGCGAAACAGTCATGCAACCAAAGGAACCGGTGGATCGCGTGAGGGAAGGGGAAACCGGAGCCGTCGCAGCAGAAAGCGACACCCTCGGTGTCATGGGTCACAAGCTCTGGTAGTTAGCGCGTTTTTCATGCGCTGGCACGCATCAAAACCAAAAGATTGGCAGCTTCTTTGGTGAATCGTATATCCGACAACGTACTGAATATGAGGGGATACGGGTGGAGGAGAGCTTCAAAAGGCCTGCTGGCTCCGATTGCAGCGTCTTAACAATAAATTGATTTAAACATATTAAATACGATAATTTAGAAATCTCAAAGAAAAAAAACACTTCAAGGTTTTCCTAAAAAGTTCCTTAAAACTTTATTTGTTATTTTACAAACATTTTTATATGTACTCTTACATTGGCGCTGCAATCGCCAACCCGCCTATCAAGCGTGGAGATTATAGTAACCCCCACCCCCTTTTGGGGGAGGCCTATATCCAGCAGTGGACGTCTTTCAGCTGTTGCATGATGATGATGAAATTGGCCAAATCGCGCTTACAATGAAAAGCATTTTATTCTTAATCACGTATTTTATTACATACGTGATTTAAAATGCTATCGTTCTTTCCTATTGGGTGGTTATAGTAAAAGTTCAAATTTCTAGAGCACTTAACTGTCTGGCAGTTCGTACGGTCATACCCAAAGCCCGATGATTCATATTTAAACCCGGGTACTGTATGTAAGTTTAAGCTAAGGAATCTGTCAAGTGCGTGCCAAACGCGCTCGACGAGGGTTTTAGCTATGGCTCGAGGATCCATACGCATACAATACGTAGATTATGTTAGATGTTGAAACTGTCACCGGTACTTATGTAACGTAGTTCTAGAATAACTAACGAGCACGTGTAACATTTTTTATTACAGCTTCTCCTATGCACGAGTAATATTCTAAATTTTTCACTAAAACTTATTGCAACGTATTTTCTATTAATTAAGGTTCAGTGTAGCTAGCTGTTTCGCTGGATGGGAAATCATTAAGTGACTTCTTCCGCTCTGAGTGGAGCGGGAGGGAGTATCAAACTCTTACTGTAGTCAGTCCGTGTGTGTCCGTGTAAACTTTTCGTGTTCTTATAAAATAATGCCCTACTCGTTGCAGAGGGCCGCGATAGCTCTTTCGAACCATCCCGCAACCCCGGATACATATCTAGATTTTCAAGAAATAGCCACTTTTCGACCCCGTTGTGCCCGGCCTGAGGTGGACCGATGAACTGGTGAAGGTCGCAGGTAGCCGATGGATGCGAGACGCATAGGACCGGTCGCTTGGGGGAAGGCCTATGTCCAAAATGGACGTCTTTTGACTGATATGATGATGACGATGAGCCACTTTCCCCATAAACGGCGATGCGGACGAATAGTTTGATTGAAAAATAAAAATCTTAAAAAAAATACAACCGATTTCCAAATAAAAAACACTACAAAGTATAAAATCACTTTAATTCGGAATTCGGTGTCAAAAAACGAAAAACTGGTCAAGTACGAGTCGAACTCGGCCACTCATTTTTGTAACAGTGACATGTTATTAAGTGCTACGCTGCTACGAGACTGCTACGCGCTACGAGTTGTGGGCGCGCGTAGCTCGTAGCAAACGCCTACGAATTTTGTTACGAATTATAATATAACATAAGTTGCTACGATCGGCATATACTTTAAAAGATTTTTTTTTTTACCCGACTACGGCAAAGCCAAAAGGAAGTGTTATGATTTTAACACTATAGGTGTATGTATATAAGTATGTTAGGGGGGGTCTGTATGTATGCTTTTACGGTTGCACAACGACACGCTTTGCTTTGCTTTGCTTGGTAGTATAGATGCAGGCCTACCTTGCTGTCTCCTTCAGAGACGGGAAGGTGGCGTGGTCTTGAGGGGGAGCGCAACGGTCGTGTAGATCCTCAAGGCAAGTCCGGTGGATATACCTTCTCGAGGTTGCCACCCCGTTTTTGGTCTAGTTCCTTACGAAATAGACGTAACTGAAACCACCGGGCGACCCGCAGAGGGGAGGGCTTTCCACTCAGTCCCATCCCATATCCCACTAAACCCCTTTTCCCCTCTATAACCCCTCCCAACTCCCCTCCTAACTGTGACCCTTCTGTGACGAAGTGGTTGCGGGCTCGTCACTAAACTCAGCTGACGGCGGGTAGGAGAATTTTGTCACCTGCGCTAGGACCTGCGCAGTCGAGCGCCGTAAGCGGGGATGAAGGAGTCCTGGGGGGTTGAGCCGATCGGCACTGGCGGTAATGTGTCCGTGAGGCAACACGCCCCCTTTGGTCTGGATTTCAAGCAAAACGGTGGCCCTATCTTCTAGCCAAGGGTAGGGAAATGGCCAAAGTGTCCCGTCAGAGGGCCACAGGCGAGGTGCGTGGGGTCCGCTAAGGTCGTCCTTGGGCGGCCGAAGCGGTAGGTAAAGGCCATGCTGACGGTGTAAGTGAGGGTTGATTAGTTGCCAACCCGATCGAGCACCCGATGTCGCGCTGTAAACCAGCCTTGCGCACCTATATCTTCCTGGTAGTCCTAACGTTCGCACTCACAGTAGTGCGACGTTCCCAGGTGCGGGCTCCATGGTGGGTGGGAGCCAGGAAGATGAAGTTCAAAAATTTTTAGTATGGACGGATTGAAGCCAACTGAAAATACCGCAGGAGTGGAGTCGGCGAAAGCTGGCAAAGCTCCTAAGCGAGGTACCTCTGGTGCCTCGCTCGCCCCTGGATGCCCTGCGGCTCACGCCATGGGCGCCAGCGCGGGCGCTGGTCCGGCTGTGGCGAAAACCGCAGCTAAGACCAAAAAGTCCCACTCCAAGCAAAGGAGAACGGCGCTGCATGGGACCAGTACCGATCCTTTACACACAAAGGCGAAAACGGAGACGGCTAACACCTCTGCCGGAAGTAGCCTTCCCAAACAACCTCCCGCTCCTCCTGTGGCTCCTCAAGCCGCTTCCCAAGTCGCGGCCGCCTCCGGTCACACGGAGGCGATCAGCAACACCGAGGACGTTTTTACCAGCGCCTGGCAGGTGCCTACCCGTAAGGGTAAAGGTAAAGGCAAGGGCAAGGGTAAAAAATCCATTCCACAAGCCCATTGCTCTTGTTCGGGCCCCTCGGGTCCTACAGCTCCTACAAGCCAGGGTAAGAGGAGGGAAAGACTGACGCGCAAGGAGCGGCGTCACGAACGCAGGCGGGGACGCAAAGCCCCCCAAAACAAGCAGGTTGCTGCCACCAGCTCGGTTAAACCGACCAAGCAAGGTAAGCTGAACTTCTCTGAGGGGAAGCGGTCGCAGGCTGAGGCCGGCACTAGCCGACCAACGCCTAGCACACTGCAATCTAAATCCGCAGGAGGTCCGGCCGAGGAGGCAACCACAACGCAGCGATCCGATGGAAGTGACCAGGCTGCGGCCAAGCGGGCTCTCAACGAGACGATTTCGCCCCGTGGAGAGCACAAGCGGCCGCGGCTTGACCAATCCCAGAGGATTGCTAACAGAAGGTACGCCCAAGCTGCCAGTGCGTCCCTAAACGTCGCAATAACCTGCGACCGGAGGGGCATCATAAGCCAGGGAGTATCGGACCAGGTCTTGGCTGCTATCCACAAGCGGATCATCAGCGAGGCCTGCTCTGCTATGCAGGATACACCGGGACCAACCTTCAACGCGAAGCCGCTGTTCACCGGTGGAGTCCTCAAGCTGTGGTGCGGTAACCACTTCACCTTAGCCTGGCTGAAAAAAACAGTCTCCAGCCTGGCTCTCCCGGCTGGCACCTCGCTAGTCGTCAAGAGCCAGGCGGAGATCCAGAAGCGGGTGCGCTGCGGCATCGCCATCCCCGACGACCAGGGAGTCTACGAGGACTCATCCTTTATTGGACGAGCCCTCTGATACCAGAATCGCTGGATCGACGTAAGGAGGTGGGTAGTGCTGCACGCCGAGAAGCAGAAGGCTTGCTGGTTCGTGGTGCTGGGTATCCCCGAGGACCAAATTCCGACCCTGATGAGCGCCGAGCGCCGTCTCTCAATTGGTTTGGGAGCGGTGTACGTCAAGTTCCAGGGTCCGAACGGCAGGTTCGTCGACGTCCCTCGGGGTTGGGACCCGATCACGAAACAGCCGCTGGAAGACGCAGAGGACACCGATTCTCCGCCAAACAACCTGGAAGCAACTGCGGCCGAACCTGCTGTAGCAGCAGACTCAGCCGCCCCTGCCGCCACCGTGGGTGCCATCCCTTCATCGGGGGGGGAGCCGGACGACGTAATGTTGTCCCCGGCTTCAGACCCGGGAGGGGACGGTTTCGACGAGGGCGACCTGTTTGCCGGGCTGCGACTTGAGGGCGACGAGGAGGGTCTTGCCGGCGATGGCGTCCCTTTTGTCGGCCTGTAAAGTCGTGCAGGCTAACCTCCACCACAGCCAGACCGCGACGGCTCAACTCCGCAAGTGGCTGGAGGTTCAACACACGGCCATTGCCCTGATCCAAGAGCCGTGGATTAGGGGTGGCCACATACGAGGACTCTCCAATCTTGGTGGTAAGCTCCTTGTTACTGCGGACCATGATCACCCTAGATCGTGCATCTATGTCACAGGTAACCTTAAAGCACAGCTATTAAACGACTTCTGTTGCAGAGATGTCTCTGCTGCTAGGCTGAACATACAGCGGGGAGCCACTAAGTTGGCTATCGTCTTCGCCTCGGTATATATGCCTGAGGCGGAGGAACCGCCCCCACACGACCTGGTCCGCCTCATCACGCACTGTGAAAACAGCAGGGATGAGATTGTCATTGGGACCGACGCAAACGCACACCATCCACTGTGGGGGATGGAGACGCAAAACGCAAGGGGTAAGACATTAGTTGATTATCTGTTCACTACTAACCTATCCCTACTAAACACGGGTTCGGAACCAACCTTCGTGACCAGACGCAGTCGTACTATCATAGACCTGACTCTGGCTACGGAGGGAGCAGCGGAACTAATCACTGAGTGGCAAGTCTCGAATGAGGCTTCCTGCTCAGACCACAGGTGGATCCGCTTCGACATCCAGGTCTGTATACCACCCAAACAACCTAGGCGTAATCCTCGCAACACGGATATATCGGTGTACACACGCAACCTTACCTCAAGGCTTGTACCATCATGCGATTCGGAGTTGCTTGCGGACACGGCACAGATCGATGCGCAAGTAATACTACTCACCGAATCGCTGATAAACAGCTACCGAATCGCCTGCCCAGAAACGATTCCGCGCGACACACCGGGTAAACAACCTTGGTGGGGTGCAGACCTGGAGCGCAAACGCGGTAAGGTAAGAAAGGCTCTTAACAGAGCCATGAACACATGTAGTGATGAGGACTGGGACGCTTATTACGCGGCCAAATCGAGCTACAAGAGATGCATCAGATTCAGAAGAACTACAGGGTGGCGTAAATTCTGTGGTAACATTGAATCATGCCAACAAGCAAACAGGGTAAGGAAAATACTGGCGCAACAGAACACATCTGAGATCGCCACACTCCGGAAACCCGATAACACGTTGACCACGACACCTGAAGAAGCGCAACGTCTCCTAGTAGAAACTCACTTCCCAGGCAGCGTATTCGCGCAGGTAAATGAATGGCTTGACGTTATCCAAACACCATCAGATGATGACTGGCTTTATGCAGAAAAGATGATTACGCTGGAAAAACTTCAGTGGGCCATCAAAAGCTTCCAACCTTTCAAGGCACCAGGTCCCGACGGTGTGTTTCCTGCCTTACTACAGTGGGGAGGTACTGCTGTTGCAACAAAACTGGTGCTCTTAATGCGAGCGTGGCTGGCCTTTAGATACGTTCCTAAAGGATGGAGGGAAGTGAAAGTCATATTCATTCCGAAGCCATGTAAAAGTGACTACACAAACGCTAAATCCTATCGACCTATTAGTCTGACCTCGTTTTTACTAAAGACAATGGAAAGACTGTGTGAAAGGGAACTACGTGATGGCGTTTTAAAAACAATACCACTGCATGGTAACCAACACGCATACAGCTCGGGTAAGTCGACAGAGTCCGCTCTTCATCTGGTGGTGAACCAGATTGAGGAAGCGATTCACCAGAAAGGGTCCTGCCTGGGCACATTCATAGACATCGAAGGAGCCTTCGACAAGACAAACTTTTCCAGCATTAGTGCCGCTCTCTCCAAACACGGCGTGGAACAGGTACTAACTGACTGGATAACTAATATGTTAAGCAAACGAGTGGTTCGCCTTGAGGAAGAGCAGCAGTTGGCTCTGATAGCCAGAGGCTGCCCGCAGGGGGGTGTGCTCTCCCCTCTTCTGTGGAATCTGGTAATTGATGACCTGATCACCAAACTCAACGCACATCGTTACTACACAATAGGTTATGCTGACGACCTCGCAATCCTAGTGTCAGGGAAAGTGACTGGAACGATCTGCAACCTTACTCAACAAGCACTACGCATCGTGGAAAGATGGTGCGACGAATATGATCTGTCGGTAAACCCCACGAAAACTGAATTAGTCATGTTCACTCAAAAGCGAGCACTAGGCCACTACCGGCTACCTGTGCTCTTCAATACAGAGCTCCAGCTGTCTAACGAGGTAAAGTATCTAGGCGTCATCCTAGACAGTAAGTTAAGCTGGAGTAATCACCTAGACTACAAACTAAACAGGGCCTGCATTACCTTCTGGCAATGCAGGAAAATGATAGGGAAGAAGTGGGGCCTATCTCCCAAAATAATACTATGGCTGTACAGCGCAGTAATTCGGCCCATGCTAACCTACGGGGCCGTGGTGTGGTGGCCACGCTCAAAGCTAATAGCTACAGCCGTAAACAAGTTACAACACATGCAAAGGCTGGCCTGCATGGCAACGACGGGCTGCATGAGGACTACTCCAACTGCGGCGCTGGAAGCCATGCTGGGGCTCCCTCCGCTACACTTGTTTATACAACAGGAAGCGACGATGGCAGCAGTGCGCCTTAAAGCATTGGGTCTCTGGAGTAAGAGAGACACACGACACACCGCTCTGCTCGAGGAGCTCAACAATGAACTCCCCATAACAAAAGCAATCAATGACCGGGTACCCAAGCAATTTATCTTCGATAAAAAATACAAAATCCAATTGCATGAGGATCATCGGTGCGAGGGGCTCTGCCCCGCCGAGCTGCGGATCTTCACCGATGGATCAAAAACAGGTACAGGTACTGGTGCGGGAATCTTCTCAGAGGATCTCAATATCCACATAGCCACACCATTGGGGGTCCACAACACAGTGTTCCAGGCTGAATGCATGGGCATTTCTCTGGCGGCATCAGCCATCCTAACCAGGGAGGTTAGGGACCACTCAATACGCATACTCTCGGACAGCATGGCTGTCCTGCAAGCTCTGAACAGCCACACAGTGAACTCTGGGTTGATTCTCGAGTGTCACCAACGTCTCAACCAGGTTGGTAGACACAACAAAGTAACCATTCAATGGATCAAGGGACACAGTGAATCTCGAGGCAACGACGCTGCGGATGAACTCGCCCGAAGGGGGTCGAGTTTGTCAGCAATGGGACCGGAGCCCATCGTGCCGCTGCCTTTCGGGTACTTACGCAATCTGGTAAGGAGGCGCACCGGAGATAAACATCACAAGCTATGGGTTGACCATAGTGAGTGTAGGCAGGCCAAAGAGGCACTTCCCTCTATAAATGGCCGTTTCACAAAACAAGCCCTACTAAGACTGACTAAACAACAGTTGCGTTCAGTCACAGCCGTAACAACTGGCCATGGGTCTTTTAATAAACACCTCTATGCTATAGGAGTCACTGACAGCCCGCTATGCAGAGCCTGCATGGAGGAGAATGAGACAGCAGCACACCTGCTTCTAAGCTGCCCGGTGGTTGCGGATTACAGGGCAAAGTACTTCGGAAACCCAGGTACCCTCTGCGAGATAGTTAGTAAAACCAAGGCGTTGCTGGCCTTCCTTGGGGAGCTGGGGTGGATCGAATGACGCATTTGTCCCACCTACACGCAAAATACGCGCTTAGTCGTGGAGTTGCGGAAACCAGCCCGATTTACATACATACATACATACATACAAGTATGTTCCACTCTAGCGCTTATAATACTAGATTTCTTATGGGGTTTCCTGTCAATGGTAAAGAACTACTATGTGCATTTTTCAGATAGAGATAGATAAGGGGGTTGGTAATTTTTCGTCTAATGTCTTGAATAACTTTTATTTTAAAATAAGCAAAAAAATTTAGTTAAAACTCTCTTCTTTATACTTTGTAATATTTTTATTTGGAAGTGGGTTGTATTATTTGTTAAAAAGTTTTTATGTGGTAAAAATAAGAAACAAAATCCATAGAAGAGAAACATCAAATCTTAAGATCCATAATGTAACATGTTACAAAGCGATCATTCGTGCAGTCAATACGTGGAAATGAGCATGAACAAGCGAACTTCGAGCTGCTCGTTGCTCGTTTAGAGTGCTCCGACCGCTTTCGGTTTTTGACGAAACCCTTTGGGTGTTACGCGATTCAGTCAGTACGTAACTCACGTACCACACAGGTGGTTCTTGGATATGTTGTGTTTATTTCTTATGAATCATAATGTGGCTCAAAGAAAAAGCTCCGTATTTGATTTAAAAATTTTGGATTTAATTATATTTTACTAGAATCAAAGATTCCAACACAACCTCGTCATCAGAAATCTTGAAAAAGAGAGTCTAGCGGATCTGGAGCAAGGGCGAGCAAAGAGTTTGAAAAAAACATATAAAAACTAATTTAAAGACACGGCGTAACGTAACGTGCTCGCTGTGAATGGTACATTGCAGCCCGTAACTTCAGTCAGTACCCACCTTTAAAGTTTCGCCTTGCCTCATTTGAGCCCGTCTAAATTACAAACATCGAACCTCAAAGATATCAACGACACTCGAAAAGAAGTTCCGCAGCTTTTTTTTTCCTCTCTAGTCTAGATCAGAGAAGACAGAGTCTACTATGGGTCGAGCTTACCCAGAAGGAGCCTGTTCACTCCGACTGGAAACTTAAAAGAGATGAGGGTTGTAAGCGTTCGGAAACACACACGTAGGTAGTGAGTTCCCCCCGGTCCTGGTTCATGCCGGCCCTGGTTCAAGCCATGGCCCGAAGCGAGGAGACATTGGAAGCGGTCACCTCCTTCTGCGAAGTAGTAATGCTAGCAAAAGGGGAAGCCGAACGCGTGTGAGAGAGGGAAACCTCACGCCCCAGCCGCCGCAACAGAAGAAGACGCCCTGGGCGTCGGGATTCACAGGGCGATTCTCGGCCACCGTAGGCGCGCGCCTGCGGACGGCGAGCATTGGGTAGCTCACCGTCCGATCAGAACCAGGCCCGGGTCGACGGCGCGCTGTGTTCCACACGCGCCTCAAAGAGCTGCCAGCATAGAAGACGGGGCCCGCTAGGGCTAGTGCCTGCTGGGATTGCGGACTTTGTTCGAAAGAATCACCGTAGCCATGGAACGCAAAGGGTACGAGGAAAAACCAGAATGGGTTTTAGTCAGTAAGAGCCTGACACTCCCTCTTGCTTCACCCAGAGTGGGAGGAGTCATTTGATGATTTGAAAAAAAAAAGGTGGTCAGTTCGAATCCTTTGCTGTGCGCATTTTTTATAATGATAAAAAAACGTTTGGAAACGCTTAGTGCGAATTGGTGGAATAGCAAAAAGGTAGCGTTGGTAAGTTGCAGTGCGTCTTTTCAACTACAGCTAGGGCCGTATTTACCTGAGGAAGCAAGGGATGCACTAACCTTTCTTCCACAACCAGCCTATTAGGTCTTACCATTACTTATAAAGATACTGTTAGTTTCCCGGCCAATTTCCACAGTCATAACTACGGTTGCAATCGAAATTTTAAATTGATAAAATTTTATTTATCTTCATAAATAAATACTCAGACTAGATGTCGTAATCCTTTTGGTTAATCGTAAAAACAGCAAATGCTCATCTAGCATTACACTTGCGCTACTAGATTGCCAAGCAGTGCCATACAACAACAGGGTGTGACCAAAAGGTGCCCCGAAGGCGCAGTCGACTTTGGCATCCCAGAGCCGAATACATAATTAGGAAGGCCTTGACTACAACAGAAAACTCGCAATGAACTAATTGAAGTGACTAGGTAACGTATTCGTAGAAATTATAACGTAACAGTTATATTAGGTAAAGGGTGTTTGCGAATATGAATGTAGTTTCAAACGAAGCTATACAATTACGAAAACCGCAAAGAATAGCATCGCGAGAAAAAATGCCAACACTGAGGTTTTGTTCCCGTAAGAACGATACAATAACAAGTGGTAGGGTAGTTGGTGTGCCTTCGAGCCCCCCCCCCCCTACCCGTCCCGCGGTACTCTGGCCTCATTAAACCCCGCTATTTGTTTAGGACCACCGCTCAAACACGCCGTCACTCCGCCAGGACTAACAGATTTTACGATTTAAAATATTTAGGTAGCAATTTTACCTTGGTGCGTTTATGACAACAAACATCCCGGTTTGTATTTGAAACTGAAGATAGGCGTAAATGAAAGCCCAGCAGCTGTTGTATGTTTTTGTGAACGTTTACGCCATCGACGCCATTCATTTCTGTTATTTCTGGTTGTGGTAAAATGGACGCCGGTTGATATTTTTTTGGGTTATTTTCAAAGTATTAAAATGGTAGAGGATATGATGGAATTTCGACCTTCACCCACGTGATAACCAGATGAGACATTTTTTTTTACAATTTTATTAATTTATAAACACGCCTATGATAGCTTGCTTTTTACGGTTCCGTACCCAAAGTGTATCCAACGGAACCCTATTACTAAGCCTCCGCTGTACGCTGTCCGTCTGTCTGACAGCGGGCTGTATCTGAAGAATCGTAGGTAATAGGTAGACAGTTGAAATTTTTACAGATTGTATATTTCTATTGCCGCTGTAACAACAAATAATAAAAAATAAGGTTTATGGTACGGAACCCTTCGTGTGTGAGTCTGACTCGAACTTGGCCGGTTTTATTTTAAATTAGTGATTTTTTTTTTTGGAGGCAAGCGTGAAAAGGCATCTAAATTAATTTTTTTTTCGCTCGATACCAATTTTTATTGGTTCAGACTTTCTGGTAGTACGGAACCGTCGAATAAATGGTTAGTTCTAACATTTTCGGATCTCGTAAAAACTTGTAACGATTTTCGTATAGACTCTGGTTTTTGTACTAGCTCAGAGTATGTTTTATGCACTTTTCTTCGGTATGCTCTCTTTCTTTTGAATCGCTTCCACTTATATAAATCCTTTATTTAAATAATTTCGTCAACTCCAATTTATTTTATAATCAGTTATGCGATACCCTTAGTAAAGCATGTCATAAGACTCTTGCAAGATCAAATGATCTTATGAACGAGAACGTTACGATAGATATTTCATCGGCAGGAGAGAAGTAAGGAGTCCCTTAGCGCTCTCGATCTGAGCAAACGAATACTTAGCATCGATTAGCCACCGATTGTCACAGCTCGGCAAACCTACCTCATTCTATCGAATAGGATATCTAAGAACTGTACCACTTCATTGGTGATTTCACTTCGCTGACTTTGCTCGCTAGTCAGCTGGTCTATTTGGCTGGTCTGTCGACATCGCACCGCGCACACTAAGGTGGAGTGAACGACAACTGAGCTGTCATTCCATCTTTTATGACATGTATGGTTTGACAGCTCACTTGTCGTTCACTTCACCGAAGTTTTCACTTCGACATGTTTTACAGAATCGCACTGCTGTAGTGTGGGGTATCTCCGCTCGCTTTTCTTGTGGAGGGGCAGGTTGTGCTTTTTCTACTCGTGTGCAAAGCAATCTGCTTGTAAGTCCACATAGGATTGTATAAGGGGGTGGTCTTGCTCCCCTTACTTATCTTGCGGGCGGCAATTTTAAGCTGGAAGGCATCTATGTATTTCCGGAAAACTTTACCTTGCAGTCTTTATAATAATAGTATTCAAGATTTTAGTTTTATCATTTTCATATTCTGTAGGCACTCTTTTTATATCCGGTAAATGTACTCGATCTAGATAAAATTTTCAAATAAAATAAGCTAAACTAAAAACAACTTAAAAATAGCAGAATAAAATTCGTCCTCAACGCTGTCAACTGGTAATGTGAGGGCTTCAACTCCAAGCGGCTCGTAAATATTTGTAATCACCAATATAGTTACGATGGCGTAAGAGTATCGACATATGTTGCGTCCCACACTAAAGGGGAAAATCAACTACTTACTAATATTTCCACACTATCTATAACATAATCACAACAGAAACGCGGCGTATCCGCTACACGGTGACGTACCCCGACATAGCCCGACACACCATGTACACATGTTCATACCGCTTCAAGCCAGATGTCACTTCACAATACCAATGCACGTTGACACAGTAAATTTTCATTGCAAATTCTGTCATCGTGCGACACACACGGAGCCTCCACAAACAGTTGACTTACAAATGTCAAACTTAAACGAACCGAAATAGACCCAGATTCTCATGTTAAACCCCGATTCATGAAAATATTTCCAGTTATGTAGTCGTATGGAATTATCATTGAACTTATTTCAAGACTAGAATTTTTTACCTGTTTATTTCTGGCCCACACAGTGTCTGACACGATTAGTTGTTTTATGTGATATGAGAAGCGATTTCGATCCACGACCTGTTTAATATGATTTTTCGCAGAGGTCACATTAATTTGCGTTTAAGTTTCATCACAACGCATTTATAGTAAAAATCGGAATGAAATATTTTAGAAATAAATCCGTTTTTTTGTGAATCAATGCCTCGAACAAAGTGAATGTGTATTCCAGTTGCGAGTCGTGTCGGTAACGAACCACGCAAGACTCAGCGGCGCCATCGTTCAGTCATGCACAACAGAAAAAAGTATGGAAATAAAGGGAGCTCCACTACTGATTGTCGATTGCAAAGCAGCTGTAAAGCCATCAGACTGAAGACAGAAGTTAACAATCGGAGCAAATGCGGATTTTTTGCATTAAATAAGCATAATCTTCTCAGTCTCTTTTTACTGGCCCACTTCGTTAAAGTATATAGGTACATACGAATTGAACTTAACAATTTGCAAAGGTACGAATTATTTAATGGGTCTACCTTTTATAGCAGAACTTTTTACGTCATAATATTGTTTTGCATAACAACGGATAGCATAAACTTCATTTCGCAGAAAATCATTTCGCATACACTCAGTTGTCATACATTCAAAACTCATAATTTTGTTAGTCAGAATCATCTTTAGGCATAATGTTTATATCCATAATAATTAAAAAGCAGAACCATCATATCGCAGAAAATTCACAGTCAGAATCGTCTTTTGGCATACATTTTATATCGATAGTCATTAAAAGGCAGAACTGTTTTTTTTCGCCATACACCATGATATTACTACTAATATCAAAACGCTAATCTGAATGCTAATTACAAAAATATTGTCGGCTTGGATGCATGTAGCATGCAAACAGGCATACAACATGCAAGCAGGCATGCAACATGCAGCATGCATGCAGCATGCATATAGCATGCAAGCAGGCATGCAACATGCAGCATGCAAGCAGGCATGCAACATGCAGCAGGCATGCAGCATGCAGCAAGCATTGTTTCTGTCACGGCTCCGGCGCTGCGGGGTTTGGGCGGCGCCACGCGAGCTTATCGTCACAGATGGTTTTAACGCTCACCACCGCAGCTTCGGCTTGCTGGCCGGCTTCGCCGGCCAGCCTCAGCCGCGGTGGCGGGCCTTCAAACCACCTGCTCCTCAGCTCGCGGGCCGCCCTACCCCTCCGCGCCTACGCGGGTTTAAATTACACTCTAGGGGTAGGGCAGACAAGACTGCGTAAAGTCGGTTTCGCAGCGATTCGTTTCTGTCACAAAATTTTGCAGCACAACGTATTGACTTTTTATGACACAAATTTAATTTAATATTGAAAATGCTACCAATACATGCTATATTTAGAACATTCTATGTCACTTTTGCAGACCATTCGATTTTAAATACATTGCACGTAGGTTATCTAACCATTCGACAGCATAAATTTACTTTATTTAAATTATCAGTTTTATTCCATATATTATAAGTTTTTGATGTTTTGAACACTTCTATTTTAATTTTTGATGTTCAAATATGCACCCATACCAAATAATCGTGTCTCTAAATAAATGTTATGCTAAACAAAATTATGCATAATATTAATTATGGCAAAGGTAATTATGCGAAACAAAATTCTGCCAAGATAAAAGTATGCCATTGTAAATTCGGACACGTAAATATTCTGCCAAACAAAAGTTATGCTAAATAATTTTTATGCCTTAAAAATATTCGATTAAATAAGATTATGCCATGTGAGTTATGCCAAATAAAAATCGGAGTATCAAGATTCTGCCAAATAGAAGCAGATCACGCTTTCACTCCCAAATGTGTAGGCAGAGCTGTAACGTAAACCTTTGAGCTATTTAGTAATAATAATTATATCATTAATATTTTTTTAACATTTTATTTTAACACTACAGACTTCTTATTGGTTTTCCTGTAATATTTAGGTATAAAACTATTATCTACCTTTTTTTTCAAAATTTTAGGTTCAGTAGTTTCGGATGTAAGGGTCATTTTTAGTCTAATTTCTTGAATAACTTCTAAACTACTTATTTTAAAATTTTGAAAAAAATATAAATAAACCTCTCACAGTAAACGCTTTCATTTGATATGTCACACAATATTTATTTCTTCTTTGACCCCCAAAAGTGACCCCCAAACTAAAACTTTATTTATTTACGTGACGCGTCCGTGTTTGAGTCACAGAAGTCCATATGCATACCAAATTTCAAAAGAATCGGTTCAGTAGATCCGGAGGCAGACAGACACGACAGACAGACAGACAGTAACCCGAGCGGCTCTATAAGGGTTTCGTTTTTCACGGATGTTCCTAAAAAACGGTATTTTATTTTTATTTTACTACTATTTCAAATACTTAATGCCAAGACACGTTACATTTCGGCGGGAGGACACGCCTGGGTGTCAACATTGCGAGGATCGCCTGGAGGACACGGTGGAGCATACGGTAGAGGTCTGCCCTGCTTGGGCGGAGCACCGCCGAGTCCTCGTCGAGGCGATCGGCGGCGGCGACCTCTCGCGACCGGCCCTGGTTCAGTCTATGGTCCGGAGCGAGGAGGCATGGGAAGCGGTCATCTCCTGTGAAGCAGTAATGCTAGCAAAGGAGGAGGCCGAACGTGTGAGAGAGAGGGAGGCCTCACGACCCGGCCACCGCAATAGAAGAAGACGGCCTGGGCGTTGGGTGTCGCAGGGCGATTTCCGACCACCGTAGGCGTGGGCCTGCGGACGGCGAGCATTGGGCGGCTCGCCGTCCGATCAAAACCAGACCCGTGTCGGCGGCGCGCTGTCAGCAAGGGAGACGGGGCCCGCCAGGGCCAGTGCCTGCCGGGGTGCGGAATCCGTTCGAATGAGGCACCATACCCTGGAACGCAAAGGGCAGTAGGAGGAACACGGATGGGTTTTAGTCAGTAAGAGTCTGACACTTCCTTCCGGTCCGCCCAGAGTGGAAGGAGTCATTTTTGATGATTTCTCATCCTTAAAAAAAAAAGATACGTTACCTAATATGAAACAGAGTAAAGAAGATAACACTTGACGTAAAACCTTTTTAGATTAATATGTAATTTTAAAACAAATTTTAATTGGGTGAGTTTTACATAATAATTAACGATAGCGGTTAATTAAAAGTTAGATACACCCCTAGTAACGTACCTCACATCAGGCGTGGAGGTAGAAGCAGCGACGTAGGTATCTCTAATCTCTAAATAATATAAAACGAAATCGCTGTCTGCCTGTCTGTACCTATACGGTGTTCACTTATAGAAAGAGCCACAAAACAGCAACATTTGTCTACATATCTTGTACAAGAGCTAAACAATGACGATGTTAACAATAACACCCGAGTGAAGCCGGGGCGGGTCGCTAGTGGTGTTATATTCTGATCATGTATTCAATTACTGCCATATAATATCATTTTTCATTTGGTTGAGCCGCCTGGCGTGATATGTGTTAACAATTTTCACTAGTTTATTGAAAAAGACCGACTTTTAGCACGTGTATGTCACTCTAATAATATCTAATTTAGCATCAAAAATGAATAGGTTCGATATAGCAGATAAGTAGATACACCTCTGGTTATCTGCTACAATATTTGACTGTTATAATTTAACAGATATCTATACCTATCTTGTAATCAATGCTAAAATTATAAATTAGTTTAAATATTATTATTTAAATTAGTTTGTGCAGTAAAAAGAATTTGTTGAATACTAACATAGTTTGTAAGTCCTAATACTAACACCATATGGATGATTTCCGAAATAAATTTTTATTATTATTATTATAAAACCGACCACTTGCGAGTAGGACTCGCGTGAAAAGGGTTACGAACGAATAGTATATTTTCAACTCATTTGCTCAAAAAATGCATTTACGAAGTCATTAATTTTTAACTTTCGAACAATATATACATAAATTGTTCGAAAGTTAAAAATTACGCACCGTACAATGGAGCGTGCTGTAAAATAGGTACTCTCACCTATGTACCCACTTTACCACACGCTCCGTTGTAAAGCACCGTGCGTATCCTTTACGGTTTTTTTAAATGTCCATGAATGAAAATTACGCACCGTACAATGGAGCGTGCTGTAAAATAGGTACTCTCACCTATGTACCCACTTTACCACACGCTCCGTTGTAAAGCACCGTGCGTATCCTTTACGGTTTTTTTAAATGTCCATGAATGAAAATTACACTTCATTTCGCAATTCCGCAAACGCAGACGGAAGCGCTTTTGCTCAATACATTTGTCTCACTTTAATAATAAAGAAAAAATGAGACGATAGATGATTCTTATAACCCGACTGCGCTGGTGTATGTATGTATGTATATTTTTAGTTCTTTGGAACGCTCTGTAAACGCCGTTAGGCTTGTTGGTTTTCAGCGTGAAAAATGTCATTAGATTCGTGTTTATTATGGCTTATGGCTACAGAGCGTGCCAAAGAAATATACATACATACACTCTATAAAACATAATCCCCTTTCTAGTGCAGTCGGGTATTTAGAACTACAGAATAAAAGAGACGATAGTAATTCTTTTTTCTTTAATGAGAAAAACGTACCGAGCAAAACGCTTCCGCCTGCGTCAGCGTGGGTAAAATAAAGCGCAGTATACTTTCCAATGCTTCCGTATATTTTTTAATAAACTCAATTATTATTAATAAAATTATATTCAATTTCAATTTCATTTTTTCAACATCTTATTTTAACACCAAAGATTTTCTATAGCCTATTATTTTGAAAATTTTAGGCTCAGTAGATTCGAATATAAGGGGGGGGGGAATAGTCATTTTTCATCTAATTTCTTGAATAACTTCAAAACCAATTATTTTAAAATTATTAAAAAAAATATAATTCCTCACAGTAAGCCCTTTGATTTAATATCACACAATATTGTTCAAAAAACTTTTTTTTTACTATTTTATAGTTTGACCCCCAAAAGTGGGTTCCCACCTTCATACTAAATATTTGATGATTTACAGATCGCGTCCGTGTTTGGATCACAGAAATCCAAATGTGTACCAAATTTCAACAGAATCCGGTCCAGATCCGGAGAAAATTAGCTGTGACCAACGGACAGACAGACAGTCACCCGAATGATCCCATAAGGGTTCCGTTTTTCGTTCAGAACCCTAAAAATTATCGCCACATCAAACTAAAGCTCATTTATTTTATGAAGTTCTATAAACTCAACTAAATTAAAAATGGAACATCTGAAATCTAATACTTATTCATGTTAAGTATTCTGAAGTAGTGAAGTCTATTAAAACTCACTTGCTCAAAAAATGCATTTACAAGGCTTGTAAACATTGTTCGAAAGTTAAAAATTACGCACCATACAATGGAACGTGCGGTAAAATAGGTACTCTCCCTACTTTACAAGAATTCCACCAAGGAGTTTCACAATATTGAATAAAAAAAAAAACAGAAGCTGGTGGTGTGCGTATACTTTCCAATGCTTGACTATATTTTTCAATAATACTCAATCAAATATCGAAATTAGTTAACTTTCCATGGCGGCAGAATCGCGAATACCACAGATTAAAAATGAGCGCCACTTACAACTAAAGCTCATTTATTTTAAGTAGAAAAGTACTTTTAATTCAACTAATTTAAAAATGGAACATCCAAAAACTAATGCTTATTCATTTAAAGTATTTTGAAATTCAGTTCTAAAAATAGAATATTAGCAAAGTAATAAAAGAAAACAGTTATTAAGCTGAATGATTGAACCTTTTTGGAAGTGCTCTTGCTCAATACGTTTGTCTCAATTTAATACTTAAGAGAAAATGAGACAAAGGTGAAACGACGATGTAATTCTAATTTTGAATTTGCTGAGCCATTTTTATATTGCAAAGATTGTTGCGACTTTCCGACTGATATTTAAAAATAAAAGTTTGTTTCATTACCTAATGTACTGTTTTCAAGACGTTGTATGTATGACACACGTGCGGAAATTGATATTAAAAAACTCGTGACTATGATTAGCCTTCCTTGTTTGTAAAAACCAACTTACCACACTAGTATCTTAAATAGCTACTATTTTAACATGTTACTTAAAAAACTTTTTTACAAAAATACGGCAATATTTAAAAAAAAAAATTCTTAATTCAAATACACTGTATGCTTGATTTACTTTCAGCAATTCATAAATAAATCATGATTATCTATGAATGGATTTCATCGATAATTCAATCAGATTTTTTTTTCTGTACATAAAGTCAAGAATGTTCAAATAAATTAAATTCCTAAGGGACAATTTATTATTTAAAAAGTTATTTGAATTCAGGAACACATATGAATTAGCATAGTGTTAGAAATCAGTAGGGAAAGGCTAAACAGTACAATTGTAATTTTTTTACCTTAACTTTGAATGTATTCTAAAAAAAATAAACAGGTTTGCATGAAAGAGGCATTTTTTTTTTCTATGAATGGCTAAAAGATAATCAAGCCTGCACGATATGGGTTTCAAAATGTGTTTATTTATTTATTTAGTATATGGAGGATAGGTCCTCCAATGGTTTCCTATTTTGTTTGTCTTTATTAGCTGTCCGGTCAAATAAGACCAAAAAATATGGGTGAAGTTACATTAATTTGCAACAAGCTCAAAATTGGTAGGATTGTTCGAAACACTATCATAAATGAAATCTAAAAGTTCCCCATCGATCCTATACGTGAAAATAATTTATACTCCAAAAACTGCTGGAGTCATCACTCCAGCAGTTTTTGGAGTATCGACAACAATGGAATAAGACTGTCCTGAGATATAATCCAGTCAGCAACAGAAAAATCACCATGAAACTCAGTGTTTCACCGATACCACTTAATATCATCTAGATTTATGCACCCACTAGTAGAACTACTGCATGCTGCTGCGTTTTTTATTATAACAAAGTTTAATCAACTTATTTTCATTGCGCTTAAATTATCTTATTTTCCTAAATCCTTGCGGTTAAATCCGATAGACTTTTTGTAAATACGATAAAACAGGAGTAGTCGAAGATAGATATGGCGTATTGATCGAGTCATTGATGCGACAACAATTTGCCGGTCCGCTCGGCTTGAGTGCCGCTATGCAAATGCCCGCGCTCCATTTTACGCTCAGGGCGGCTGCGGCGACGGCGGGCGCCGGCGGGGAGCCCGGGGGGGCACGCGGGTGGTGAGCGGGGCGCACTGCATGCCGGATGTTCCACTGTCGTCGCAGGAAATTGAGAGCGTTGCATAAATCCTGATCCTACAAACCAAATTTGATTCGACCTAATCCGGATATTGATACGAAACAAGCACTACTGACATTTTTATAATTTTTATCGATTTTATTTTTATTTTCAATACATTTGACTGAATGAAAGTAGCCACCTTTTTTTTCTGGCCCAAAAATCTAAGGCGTTACCTTACCAATCGACTCGAACAGAAGAATACATTTGAAATCAAGGTCTAGGTAACTGTAATACACAATTGAGTTTCTGTAGATTAATATGTTTTGAAGCATTCTTGTGGAGAACTCGCAAAGTAACGAAGAACGCCAGCAGAGTGAAATATTGTCGAGAAAATTGAATACGTGCAAGTATTCACGGAGTTTTCGATGCCCTGTTTAGTGGTAGGTATATATTTATATATAACGAGTCTTTAGGTTCTATCGATGGGTATGACCATTACCAATGAGAAAGTTAGTCAAGTTCTCTCCTTCTTTCAGTGATATTATGTTATGAACTGGTGTAAACAATCAACAGACATGCGATTTCAGAAATCCCGATCCATTTGCTATCATTTATTGAAGAGTTCCGTTGCCTACCTCCGAAGTTCTACATCAGGTCTCCACCAAATTTAAATTCCGAGAAAATACTCTTCCAAACAAATAAAGAATCATCCAAATCGGTTAACAATTGGCGAAAATATCGTTAAACAAACATTTTTCATGGAATCCCATCATCAGACTCTGACTTATACCTTCCATCATCAGCTCAGCAACATGAGATGAAGATGATAAGGCACAAATATCTGAGTTGCGTTAGAAAGTTTATGAAAAACATTGTATGTGCTTATAAAATTTGAGGGTTTCCCTCGATTTTCATGGCATCCCATCATCAGCTTCTACCTTGGTGACAATGGGATCACCTCAGGAGTATAGGCTTTCGAATAAAAAAACTAATTTTTAAAATCGGTCTAATCGGCGGAGAAATCGGTGAACAAATATAAAAAAAACACAGCTGAACATAGAACCTTCTCCTTTTGGAAGAATCGGTTAATAACCAGCACAGCGCAAATTTTTGAACATACGATATTAAATAACTAGTTTATTTGAAGAAATGCTCCCTTGAACTACAGTCGCTAGCGAGTATAGATTGATAATACTCATGGTCCAAAGCGCTTGGAAGACCTTCTGGGCCTTTAAAGAACATATGAAAGGAAGTCTTCTATTAACACTCAAAAGGAAAGTCCTTGACATGTGCATACTTTCCGTCCTAACCTACGGTGCACAAAGTTGGTCACTTACAGAACAACAAAAGTCCAGACTCAAGATTTGCCAACGGGCTATGTAGCGCATCATAATAGGTGTTAAGCGAACAGATCGCGTTAGAAACACCACCCTGCGCTCCATAACTAAAGTCATAGATTTCGGAAAAATCAGCCAGGCTGAAGTGGGAGTGAGCTGGCCACGTCACACGAATGAACCCGGAGAGGTGAGCGAAGATCGTCACTCACTGGACGCCTGAAAAAGGACGTCGTCGTCGAGGTCGATCGCGGCTAAGGTGGTGTGACGATTTCATCATGTTTGAAGGACAAACTTGGCCATAGATCGCGTAAGACAGAGAGATTTGGAAGGAGAAAGGGAAGACCTTTGCCCAACTGTGGAACACAAGAGCAGGCTAACAAAAAAAAACTATTTGGGGTAGTTTGTATTTAACTATTTTAATTTTAATGAGGACGCCTAATTACTTCCGATCATTATGGAGGTTTGTTTCATCGCAATAGAACATTTACTTTAAAAGTTACACAGGTTTTTTTTTGCACTGGGGTCACAATTGTGATTTTTTTTTTATATAAAAAAAAATATTATATGTTTTCCGTCGATAAAATTAAGCATAGTTTTCCCTCATTTTCATATTTGTATATATTACTTATAAATACTCACACAAATATACCTTTACAAAAATATTCGAGCTCGTTACATTGGCTTTTGCATTCCGCATTCTGATATTCTCAAGGTATTCTGCATAGCTCGACAAAGTGCTTCAAGAGCTCAGCAGCCATCCAGCCGATCTATTCTGTCGACATCTCACGTGTAAACTTACTAATGTTGAGTGAACGATAACTGCAGTGCGATTCGAAGCGAGCTGTCATTCCATCTTGATTACATGGATAATCAGGTCACTTCGTGATCACTTCACCCAAACCTTCACTTCAACATGTTTACAGAATCGACCGGCTGAGCTCTCGTTCCATCTTGTTGTATGGTTTGACAGCTCACTTGTCGTTCACTTGCCTAAGTTTTCACTTCGACATGTTTACAGAATCGTTCTGAAGTTCATAATCCCGACTATTGTTACAATAATCTCTGCCTAGCTACAATGTAATTTCAAATGAAATGGAGAGACCATCTTCTAAATTTGCTATTTTTTTTGTAATGAAAATACGAGAGTCGATTCCCATATACCTAATGTACGAAATATCGACACACGAGACTGAGGTAACCTTACGTGAGTCAGACTGCTGGCAGTTGTCTAGTTTTTTAAGTAGCTCCCTTTTACAGTTATTATATATAAATTGTCAAAAAATTTCTAAATTTGTTCCAATCGCCGTTATTTAAAATAATTTTCAAATGTATATATTTTAAAAATGAGAAAAACATAGATATATAAAAACAGCCTAGATAAATTTATGAATTGAATTTATTCATAATATTGATTTCAAAATAAAAATTTGTATGCGACATGGTAACGTCTTATTGTCATCTGACAATAGGGTTAAATAAAATTTCTCGATAGAAAATGGTCAAGAGCGAGTCACAAATATATTGTTCCCAAACTTAACTTCTTAAAGGACTACAAGACTTTTTTTTCTACCACTAAATGGTAGCAAAAAAAAGTAGGAATAACAATAGGGGAACTTTACAATAATACGTATAGTGATGAAAATTCGTAGTTGTCTTCGACCTCCATTGCTTCAGGCTTAGATTGACTTGTAGCCATTTTTCTATACTTTTAAAGGCTTTTTTCATGATTTGCATTAAGTATTTAATTTCCAACTGTGTTTACACTAAACTAATCCCGTCCCGACATGAATGGAATATTTGACAGATGACTGAAAGGTATCAAAATAAATAAATGTCATCTCCATTTATGTATTAAAAGTTTTATCTGCTTGGATCCGAGGCCTTTTGAAACTACTTATACAACGTAGACCATAGGGAAAGTACACGGCGTTAACTAGCCCTAAGATCTAGTCGTTTAGGAGCTTAAGGTCAAAAGCGCAAAGCGAAATGACATTAATGGATTTCAAATTGTCAAAATTTGCAAACTATTTTTCAAAAAAGTAGAAGTCAAAGGCGCACATAGTCAAAACCGCAGAATGTCAAAAGCGCATAAAGCCAAAAGCTCAGAATGTCAAAAGATCACAATGTCAAACATTCTACTTCAACGCGCTGTATTCTGACTCAAACAAATAAAAAAAAAATCGAAAATAATGTGTTTGAAATAGGTCATCATTTCAAATCCTTTTTTTAAGGATGGGAAATCATCAAATGACTCCTCCCGCTCTGGGTGAAGCAGGAGGGAGTGCCCGGCAGGCACTTGCCCTAGTGGGCCCCGTCTTCGGTGCTGACATCTCTTTGAGGCGCGCAGGGATCGCAGCGCACCGCCGACCCGGGCCTGCTTCTGATCAGACGAGCCACCCGATGCTCGCCGTCCGCAGGCCGGGAATCGTCCTGCGACTCCCGACACCTGGGGCGTCTTCTTCTGTTGCGGCGGTTGGGGTGTGAGGTTTCCCTCTCTCTCACACGTTCAGCCTCCTCCTTTGCTAGCATTACTGCTTCGCTGAAGGAGGTGACCGCTTCCCAGGCCTCCTCGTTTCGGACCATAGATTGAACCAGGGCCGGTCGCGAGAGGTCGCCGCCGCCGATCGCCTCGACGAGGACCCGGCGGTGCTCCGCCCAAGCAGGGCAGACCGTGTCCTACGGGCGACTCTCACAGTGTTGACACCCGGGCGTGTCCTCCCGCCGAAATCATTTCAAATCCTACTCATATTATAAATGTCAAAAGTCCTACTCGCGTGCAATAAAAGTCGTGAATACCACTATTTTGATTCTTGTAAACGTAGTGTTATCGTCAAAATAAGTCAGAACTTTCCGATGTACCCCCGCCCGACCCAGAGTCACAGCTAGTGAAAAATAAATTAAGTTAAATACCGGCCTAAAAATAAGCCTGATGAAAATTCATAAAATTCAATTTGTATCGCAAATTATTTGTGACAAATAAATTGGCTAATTCCATAAACCAGCACGATAAACGAAGATTATTAATCTCGAATCCGTTTGAAAAAAGTAAACAAACGAATCTTCCGCGAAATTGCCCGAACGAAACAAATATCTTTGTACTATTTGCGGGAAAAAACTGGATTTGATAAGAAATTCCAATATTAAAATTGCTCGTCGGCTCTTCCCACCTGTTTTCCGTGATTAAAGTGCGTCTCTTGCGAACACTCGAACCGAAGACGACGCCAAATGCAAATGTTAGCTTAAAAAAACCTTTTGCGGTGAACCAAAGGGAAAAAAAATCCACGCCCACTCGTCTAGTTTGTGTGTCATTTTATCATTCACGTTTATTTTGTAAACACGAGACATCAAAAGGAACTCTTTGGAATAAAGCAAACAGACTTTCCTTTCATTCGTTCGAGCCACACTAATTCGAGGCACTTAGTTGGCAGACACACAGCGGCGGTACAGTCAACACACTGTAATGTCTAACAGGTCCAAGTGATTTTATCGACACTGAATAGAGCTAGGCACGGGGAGGGTACATTAAATTCAATAACACGAGTTAGGGAGTTCGACGCTCGCTCCGACCGTCCTCAAAATAAGTAAAGAAGGAAAGTTTCGAGAAACTCTGCTCAACTTGTACCATGTTGTATGTGTACATTTTTTGTGCGAAAACTAAACTAATATGTTTTTGATCAGTCAGATGTTTTGGGTGTCTGCAGTTGTATTGACAATTTTCTCTTTTTAAATAGTGTTTTCAGTAGGTGTGCAATGATAGGTACAAATATTTTTAATATAACAACGAATGATATAATTTTGTTAGACATCACTTTCATTAGTTATAATCATCTACGAGTATCATTATCACAAGTAATTTCATTTCATTTCTTACAGCTTCAGTTGATATATCATATTTATAATTTTCAACATGACATGCCAAAAAGCAAGGAGGCAAAGTCCTGAAAGTCATGCACGGAATTAGTAAATGCGTCCTGCGTACGCAAATAGCCATGTTGCCGTATCCGTAGACAGAGAATAGATATAGACATGCTCTTAGAATAATAATAATTGTTAAAGTAAGACGACGCATATGCAAAATGTCTATGTGTGAGCAAGACGCAGCATAGTTTTTCTATCTCTATTTGCGTATCGGTTTTTGTTGTCTGCCACCAGTAGTCATTGGTGGCAAACAAATTGTGCTGTCAGCGTATTTTCGTTGATAGAAGCTTATTTTGTGTGATTTACTGCTTTAGTGATATTCCAGAAGGTATTATTAAGTGTGTAGTGATGGTGAATTGCAGTATTTACGGCTGTAAAAGCCGTAGTGAACGAAATCAACCAAACATAACCTTTCATCGGTAAGTAGCATTTTTTATCTATTACAGCATGTAAATCAAAGATTATTGTACTCAAGACTATTTTCTGTCAATAACAAGCAAAGTTTATTGATAATTAACGTCTAAAAAGACGATAAATCCTAACTTGTTTTTCATATTAGCCGGCCAAAGTGTGAGGCAATTTATGTTAGGTTGTTATCTAAGTCACTTCATGTCATTTGTAAATTGTCGGATAATATCTTGACGGGGATACCAGCACTTGATTATTTTTACCCCTAAACGTATTTTTCTTTTTAGGTTTCCGAATGATCCATTTTTTTTAAATAAATGGATTGACTGTACGGGCCGAGTTAACTGGCATCCAAGTCGTCACTCCCGTATTTGCTCATGACATTTCGAAGACAGTTGCTTTCGACAGAACTTAAATCGTACCTACTTAAATCCACGTGCGATACCCACACTTTTCATCCAGGTAAAGTAAATATATTACTTAATTTGTTATTAGTAACTAAACATCAAAAAATTTAAATATACTAACTCATCTTCTTGATTACATTAGCAGTTAAGGCGAATGCCTTAACTGCTAATGTTAAATAATGTTAATAGTTCGCGCGCGAACACAATCAAATAGTAATAAATACATACGTTACCACTTAAAAAGTAAAAAAAAAAAACGTGTTATTAATTGATATGAATTACATTACTCGTAGTAGACGTACAACCAAAATAATAAGAACGAGATTACCCACACAATGGGGGTAAAAGTCTAAGTATGGCAATATTAAATGCACGAAGTTGTAATGATGTACTTATGTCGAACTATCGCTATCCCTTACCGTTATACGCTGAGGACTTGTCTATATCTATTCTCTGTCTACGGCCGTATCGAATAAGATGTGACGTTTGGAAACGCCACAGATGTATAATGAGTTGAAATAGCCGACATGTAAGCCGAATGTACGATATCATTCGGCTTAAATAACGGTTGTGACCAATAGAAGTTGACGGAATAGCTCACTTCGGCTCCCATCATCCCATTCGAACCTAACCTATCCTTTCCGGGTGCCCTAAGTTCCCGAGCTGATGCGGTTATTCTTTGTGCAGCGGTTAGTTCAATTTTTTATTATAAAAGATGATAATAAGATCAAAAGAACGTTATACTGAATAAGAATATACTAAACGAACCTTAGTGAAAGTGTTATTAATATGTATTTAATGAAATTTATATTAAGGGAAAATTATGTAAAGTGTTGTTTGAAGAAGTAAACGTCAAGTCATTTGGGCGTATATCTTTTGAAAATAGAACAAATATTCTTATAATAAGCGGCACCTGTTTTCAGTGTTAGGAGTTTCTTTTAATGTCCTTTTAGTTATAAGGTGGCAAGTTATTTCTATTGACACATTTTCATAAGCAAAGAATTAAGTAATAACTGGCCACTTTTTTCCAAAGGAATTTGTTGTAAACAAAAACACATTCACAAAAGTTGCACAACTACGACGACTGAAAATGCAATATGTACATCTCGTTATGCAGTTTAGGAGTGAAGTGAAAGTAAAGAGAACGAGCATGTTCTCGCTCTCAAGTGTTGTGTTCATGCAATACATTGTTATTCGCTGCAGACTTGGGCTGGTTCTCTTATTAGGACGTCCCCATCTCCAGCGGACCGCTGCGTGTCTATCATCGAACCAGTAAGTGTTCCCGCAGTTTGTTCACTAATTTTCACTCACAAACATGTTAACATGTAGTTTACTGCAAGTACCATCAACTTCAGAATATGCTCTCGTGTCGCTCCCTAAGCAAACAGCCCCTCGTATAAAAGCTATTAATATGATTAAGTTGAAAATTGCTGCTAGCAGTTAGGAGCTACTTGGACGTTAGACTTGTTTTGATAATAGTCTAGGTATAAAAGCATCGTTTCTTTCTAGGAAAATTGCCTTCTTGTGTTGTCTTGTTTATCAATTTTTCTAACACACAAGCGGAACCAATTATTGTCTTCTTATGTATTCTTTTAGTGACTGCAACGATATCGCATTCGATAAATCAACGTAGGTAAATAGTCTCATACAGAAACCTCCGAGATATTAATTGGAGCTCACGATGAAAACGTCGCATATTTTCGTATCTTTTCAGGCGTAGAAAATTGACATGAACTTTAGAGGCACCCAAAAGTTTTTGAACGAGTTCTTTCAGCGATCACGTAAAAATCTACAAGGCTACGGACTGGGAAGGGCTTGGAGCAAAAGCCGAGGGGATGGGAGCCCGAGTGCAGCGCACTGACGCGCCTCTCATCAAGCAATCATTATGGACGCGCCATGTTTTTAAAATGGCTTTGAATTGCGCATAGCCGTGGTCCAAATTAAACCCCTGCTACAATGATGCTACGTTAAATTGGGATAATCTGTTTTGAGGGAAATATGCTTCGTTGTTATGAAAAAAACTTTACAAAGCTTCAATATTAATTATTCGCCGCTCAACCTTTCCGTCAGGCCGTGACTTCCGTCGTGGTTTTGCATATAATTTTCTACTCAATGAACGTAACCCACTGTGTGCTAAGCCACAGCCGGAATTATGAAAAAATGCTAAGTGCTATCTGTGGTTACTAGATAAGGGAAAGGGGAAATACCCTGAAATATGATGCAGCGCTTATTTATCCACATCATCAACTGGTTTCTTGTTAGTTAAAATCTCCCGAACTTTTTATGGAACTACTGTCTAGAGATGAATGCAAAAATACTGGAAAATCTTTTCTATCTTATCATCCGCATAGCATACAATTTCAGAGACCGTCGACAAGACATGCGACATTTTAAACAAAATACGTCGCGAGGTAAAATTGTTGTCAATTTAGACTAACAATATTAAAAAATATTGAAATTGAATTGTTATCGAGATATAGTTTCAGGTTGTTCGAGGTTCCGGCGGGTTGTCTACGAGGTTCGTCGCGGTCGGCAATAACCGGCACAATGCGGCACAACTAACGACGAAGGGAGCCCCCCTCGGCCAGCACCCCTCCCCCTGGCCCCCGCGCCTCGCCTCGCGGACCCACACCCGGTGGGAGGTAATAAAACCACGCATTCCACTTGCAAGTCACGGACTAGATTACCGAGAGCCGCGACATCCTTCGATGTGCCGATCGCCGAACTGGCTGGCACACCTCCGATATACCGGTGATACTGGGCACACGCGGATAATCACATGGAAATGAATCGAGCTGTGATTGAATGGATGTTCTATTTTATTTCATTTATTTAAAGCACATTCATTCCTGTTTGAATATTTAAGGTAGTGCTAAATATGCATCAAATATAGGTTAAATAGTTAATTTTTATTTAAATTTTTTACTCACTTTTACTCAAATTTTCAATGTTCTATTTAAATTTTTATCAAAGATTAAAACAATTTTAGATGTTTAATGAAAGTTAAAGTTCATCCTATCAAAACTTTCCAAAGCCTGTGTTTCCGGAGCCTGTCGATTGCGAGCGGAAAGTAGAAACGGAGAAATATTAACCAATCATGTCAGTCAAAATGTCAGTGACTCACTTGGTACGGAGTTTTTATGCAATTCCATTAGTTAAAATTTATCCGTTTCTCCGCTCCGCTGCCTTGCTCGCTCGCAATAGACAGGCACCCCTTACAGTGGAACGGAAAAACAGAGAAATATTAACCAATAATGTGTCAAAATGTCAGTGACCCACGTGGTGCGGAGATTTTAATGCAATTCCGTTGGTTTAAATTTCTCCGTTTCTCCGCTCCGCTCCACTAACACTCTTAAAGTTACTCTAACACTATAAAAAAAGCACCAAAGTTTTTGAAAGTTTTTGAAGCACCTCTTTTTACTCAGACCCATTCTTATTAAATATTTTTTATCTATTTAAACCGCAAATCGTTGAAATCCAATCAGAACTACAACGAGACAAAAAACCGTAACAAAAATCCGAAGATCAAAGCAAAAATCACAATCGGTTAATATTTGACCGTTGTTGCGAGCATGGAACCAGAGCAAATTAACAGAGCGGACAAAGAAGAGTATGTCCTATCAATAAGTGGCGGTGGAACTGGCAAATTGAATTGAATAAAACACACAAGTCTCTAACGAGCCGGTGTTTACCCAAGTGGACAGTAATTGGCTTAGCCAGCGGTCGCCAACGCGCTGCATGCCGGAATAAAGAAACTTGGACACAGTTTGGGCAGGAGGAGGCATTTGGTTACTTTGTAACATGATCGCATGGATAGTTCTTGTGACACTCTATAATTTTGTTAGTTATTTGCTCTGAAATTCGGAGTTTATTGGATCTAAGACTAGGAACAGATCAGATGACTTGGTCAGATTTAGTTGAAATAGTCACTAAAGAATAAAGCAAATTTCCATTAAAAAATGAAGTAGTTCTTCTTGTAAAAGTAATGACAAGACGAAATGGTGACTTAGGTCCCGACAAGTTTTCCCATCTGCAAAAATATTTCAAAATCTTTCCTTAGTGGTTATGCACCCAAATAACCATCATACAATACAACATCCCTGCTTCTAGACTAAGTGATTGAGGATGTATGTTCTGTGTGTGTAGTTTAAGAATTTTATTGCAATGATTCTTATTTACTTTTAAAGACTCAAACATTCTCTACCAACTGAAATCCCATTATGCCATATCTGATTTAATTTGCTAATTCGGTACTTTTGTCCAGCATTATTCGAGGGTGGCTCCGGAATGAAGATGCAATCACTGTAACTGGAGGCATAGGCCGGTAAACACTCACTTGACCTTCACTGTTGAGTACTTGAACGATTAACAAAAACAAAAGCAAAATTAACTATCTTCCCAAAGAATGTTTAAAAGAAACAAATACCTACGAGAAGGTTTTTAATTTGGCTCATACAACAGGCTCGCCCGCAAGGCAAATATAATTTACTGTCTCTTTTTATATATTCCTTTAGTCGATGAAGAAAACAAATGGAGAATCCGTTCATAACAAACACCGCTGAAAAGTAATCTGCGTGTAATATTATTCTCATTGTCATCAGTTCGAAACATAAGTATTGCGTAGGTAGGTACCGATCATAAAGAAAATATTAGTCTCGGGCAGCGAAAGGGCATTATATAAACATTTGAATCATTTTTAAATATCCTTGACTAGTTAACCCGCGAACCTTGTCTGCGTCACAATTTTCATTACTGCTCCGCTCCTTTTGGTCTTAGCGTGATGATATATAGCCTATAAGCCTTTCTCGATAAAACAGCTATCTAACGCTGAAATAACTTTTCGTTTCGGACCAGGAGTTCCTGAGATTAGCGCGTTCAAGCAAACAAACAAACTCTTCAGCTTTATATATTAGTATAGATTTACCTTGAACACGACTGTTATTTAAGCCGACTTTACATTTTATTAAACTACATTAAGTGATCATTGATCATCATGAAATCTTGAAAAAATATGAACATTATAAGCACGATAGAATCACAAAAGAAAATGTAATCAATTCATAAGGCACGTTTTACAGTAACTACCTATATTAAAAAAGTATACAGCTATCACATTGAAAATTAAACCTCTGGGATCTGAACATAATAAAGTCTTTCCCCGACCGCGCAACAATATATTATATTTTAATATCATGTGTATTACCAATACAACATGAATATTCTGTGCGCAAAAGTAATTTTAAAGGCTACGACCACGTAGGCGACGGGCGCGGTACAGAGGCGCGCGGCGCGATGGCGCTCGCTGACATCAGTGGCTGTATCTTGCGCTGAATTTGCATATAAATTGTATCTTCTGGTCATAGCAAGATGACACGCGTCTATGATGTGACCGCCGCGGTAAACAGAACTGCATATTTATGTGCGAACTAATCAACGACAACCGTGGCAACACCGTTACTTCGAAGGTTTATTTTGTTTGAAATTATCGTTTGTATATTTTAATAGCTTTTCCCGCAGCTTTACCTATAGTTATTAAACTGAAATCGCGTTTTTTTTTTTGTAGTATAAACGATAGTTCATGGAATACAGAGTTAGTGTATCTTTCAATCAGTTAAAGAACTTTCGTAATCAATATTTCCAGAGATTTAACTTCTACAAAAGTAAAAACTAACAGTTTGGCATTTTTATAATATCAGATAAAGACTTCTAATTGAATTGTAAACCATCTAAATGACTCCATAAATACATATTAAGCACCGTAGACAAACGAAGAATAAACGAAGCCATCAGCTGCCAAGCAATCCTCAGTTTTAATGACCCCAAAATAAATCTACGTGATCGTTACTAAGCAAAATTAAAGGTTATATTAGTCTTCATCAGGGTGCTTCCGAAACGATGCAGGGCAATAAAACGATGAAAAGAAGCTAATTTTTCAGCAAATCATCTCCGGACCCCATGAAGTCATCAATATTCATTTTGCGGCGCGCCTCCGAAACAAACACCTTTGCGAAGGAGCATGCCGCTTCCTTTGAGCGAACTATGCCGGGGGCGCGCCAAGCTCGGCTAACTCAATTTATTTGGATAATTGGCTTGTTTCACTAACGTTCCCGACTCACATCAATTAATTCAGTGTATAGCGATAGTTTTTTGACAACAACATAATAACTTGTTTTCTAAACTAGTACGAGTATTACGGGTTAGGATTTTACGGGAAAAAAAACAACATCGTGTCGTCAAGTTGTAACTTGTGTTGTGTATTGCCTGAACTTCGAATACTACGCACAACTATTCTCTCTGAGTATAAACTCCTATGCCATAAATATACCTGCTCACAACTGTCTTTATAATAATCATTCACATGGACAAACAAAGATACTTTAAACTCACTAAACTTTCCACACATCAAATCTTGATTGGCACTAAAACCCAAATATCCAATGAAATATCAAACAACACATTAAAACGGTCATCTAGGTATAGGGAATAAACCAAGCGTTACGTATGCGAATCTATTGTTTGTTTAGAGACGTCTCCACTGTTTGTGATTATCAAATCACTATGCCATTATGGTCGGGGCTATTAATATTCTGAATAGGGAGCGGAATAATTTGGGGGTAGTCCAGCGTTGGCTTCGGTCGCATTAGTAGTACCCGATCGGCCACCGCTACGCCGTAGCCAGCGTGTAGCACTCGTAGCCAGATCGTAGCACTTCGTAGCACAGCAGAAACTTCTTACTAACTCGCTCAATTAATGTTTGTATTTTGATTCAATTTGAAAACTTGTTACTGAAGTAAGTTTTCATTAGGTTAACTAATAAATTGAAACATTCAACAAACGTAATATTTTATTTTCTGAATGCCTTTTTGTTGAAAAATCGTGTGAGCTCAAGTTTAATTTAATTCGCATGTTTGATCATATTAACATGTTCAAGAATATGTGCATTTTACGAAGTACTGTAAATAAGTTTCACAAAATAAACAACGATTTTGATGATTAAGTTGACTGTCTTATAATTGTCCACAAGTTAATTAATATTTATTTTAGGTTTGTGATGTAGTGCATGCACTAAGTGAACATTGGAGAGTCACATATTCTACAGGACATTTACTGGATGATTTCTTTAAATAAGTTGAACCGAATTTCAGTAGGTTGTAGCTATTTGGTGTAGCCAGTGCACGTCCGCGACCGCAGCGTCCAGGCAGGAGCCGTCATTACTGCGGCTCGGCGCCAAATTGCGATATCCGCTGCCTCCGCCCCCGCCGACTGCCCACCTTGCAGGTAGTTGGCGTAATCAATTTTCTCATTTCAAATGACCACTATTTAGTTTCACACAAACGTAATAATAAGTTCGAAACTATAAGTAAACTCCTTAAAGCAGTTCGTGGTTCAGACAGAACCTGTAGTTGTAAGGCCGAAGGTTGAGAGCAGTTCTTTGTGGTGCTCGGTCGACGGCGGCGGCGCCCCCCACGCTGTCCACAGTAACAAGCCACTCCTGTTTATTTTACCGCAATGAATTTCCTTGCAATATTTTCTTCATTTTTTAATTTTGAATACATTTGAGCACAATTCTCCGTGGCGGTTGTGCGCCCCCGGCAATCTCCAAATTGCCTCTTTATGTGCAGATGTTCCGACCCTCGGTTTTTCCGTCTTTTGAATGTCGTTTTGCTGTTAAATAACCTGCTCTCCTATTGTAATTGGGGTTTGTCAGTTTACTTTCTGCTTCCGACTCTATTGTCGCCATAACGGTTCACCTACTAAGTGAAATTAAAAATATTGCGGCAGAATGCAATTTGTTATTTCTCTTCAGTGGGATGAACGATTCCCAGATTTGATTACGCTGTAGATGTAATTTATGAAGCTCGAAAAAAAGGAACAGATATAAAAATTACAATAAGTATAAAAGTACTTTAAGAATTATTTTATAAGGCAGAAAGCAACAATAAATCCCAAATGAAATTCTTTACATTTATTTTTATTCAAACTTTATTACATCTATCTGCCCTTTGTATTCACAAAAACGCAATATTAATAACAAAAAGTTAAGTGGGGATGCGGTGGCGAGAACCGGTTTTTGCGCGAGTTCTTCAAATTTAATCTTGGGAGGGTCACTAAAGATCACAATTACACGTTTTACAAGATTCCAACTCATTTATTTTTCCGCGAACAAATTATTTCTCGTGAAGCAAATTAATTCCTTAGCATTATACTTCTTTCAAGATCTGAATAAATTTGAACGAGATTTCATAAAAAAATAGACCGGCTGAGAGCCCGCGGCGAGCGCCAAATTACGTCTTTATTTACAAGTGCGTGCCTAAATATATTTTTACATTGGAGAGAAGAAATAAAAGTACAGATAATTTCTTAGTGGAAAGACAAAAAAATACTTTACACAAACAGGTAGATTCTCTTAGCTTCTAGTTTTAATATCTTGGTTGATTAATTATTTCAACGTTTTCTTCGTAACATTGGATAGTCTTCAGAGCAGAAGTATAACAAGACTAGACGATGGGATAAAAAAGTTGAATGTTTCATGAAAAATATCTATCATTAAATTATTTGTTATAATTGTGAAAATTACCAGTATCCACTAATTAAACTTCAATTACTAAGATTCACGAGACGCAAACCAACAGACAGGCGGACGAACGGACAGCGAAAGCTTAGTAATAATAAATAGGCTTCCGTTGGTACCCTTGCCTTAACACACAGAGGCTATCACAATTGAAAATAAAAATATGGCCAAGTGCGAGTCGGACTCGCGTGCAAAAGGTTCCAAACCAATTTCATTTTTGTAACACATTATTTTAACACAATAGGTTTTCTGTAATTTATAGATAAAGAACTGTTATCTGCGTTTTTTTTTTCATGATTTTTGGCTCATTAGTTTCGGAGATAAAGGAGGGGAGACATCCCTTTTGTAGAAACAGAAGAGATATAAATAAGGCGCCATTACAATAAAGTTAGTTTATTTTATTAGTAGAAACACAATCATCCCGCCCGCCAGCTCGCTCCGCCTCAGAATAAGAAGTACAACTGAAAATGAATCCACGTTATAACACCGTATTACTGTGAAAACTAATTCACCTTTATTATGTCTGAAGAACTACTCGTGTGGTAGACGAGTCCTGGGGTATAACAACATGAATTTAATAAGTACTTATGCGTGTAAAACTAAGTTAGAATGTAAATACGTTTTTAGTTTCAGCAATGTGCTGTGGGTCACCCATGACACAGCAGCATGCTGCGTCATGTTACCACAGGGTCTGGTTACCACAAGCAAGACATGTTTCCTTGTTGACCAGTCAAATGCTTAGTATTTGTCTTTTCTAACATAATTTAAGTACTACTAACGCCATACTTAAAGAATTTTAGTTGTATAAGGTTTATAATTATTTAGTCTGTTTTGTGACAATTAGTTCTTTTTCGTTTCATACTTTCTAAAAGAGGTTGTTTGGTCTGGTTCCCTATTAATTTGCATAAAGTATGTCAAGTTACATTAAATTAGGTCTTCAAATTCCTAATTTAATATAACTTGACATACTTTTGTTTCTCCTAATTATATTTTCGCATAACATTATTTACGCATAATTTTTTAAGCATAATTTCTCTAATCGTAATAATGATTAAGCATAACATTCTAAAGCATAAATTTATTTAAAACAAATTTTTATAGGCATAACAAACAAATAAGCAAAATTAATTCACACCTAAAATGATAGATAATAATACACATTTTTATACAATCTTGTTGTAATGCAATTTGTAGGCACTTTATATTGTAGGTAGAATAAATTATTATATTTTTTCAACTAACATACACCATGCATACACCATGCATGCAGCACGCACGTAGCATGCAAGCAATCATGCAACATGCAGCAAGCATAGTTTCTATCACTCAACAAACAAGCATACACCATGCATGCAGCAAGCATGCAGCAAGCATGCAGCATATAAGCAAGTATGCAGCAAGCATGCAGCATGCAAGGTAGCATGCAAGCAAGCAAGTGGCATGCAGGCAAGTAAGCAAACAATCATGCGGCATGCAAGCAAGCATGCAACTAGCAGCAGGCATGGTTTCTGTCGCAGATGTGCTTTACGCCCACCGCCGCGGCTGAGGCTAGCAAGCCGAAGTCAAGCCGAAGCCGGCGAGCGTTAAAAATACCTGCTCCTCAGCTCGAGGGCCGTCCCGCCTCTCCCTCAGCACCTACGCGGGCTTAGATTATACTCTAGAGGTAGGGCAGACAAGACTACGTGGAGTCCGTTTTGCAGCGATTCGTTTCTGTCACTAACTTTAATAGTAGCACAACATTTTGAATTTTGAAGACAGTACTTTAATTTTAATTCAAAGTTAAAAATGGTTTTTTTCCGTTATTTCTTTTAATGTTATGTCTAAATGCTATTATGCTAATAGCCAGTATGCCTAGTAATATTATGCAAATTAAATTTATGCCAAAACAAGCCTTCAATATAATTATGCCAACATAAACTGTATGCGAAAAAAATATGGCAGTCTTACTCCTATTATGGCAAAAAAAAATATACCAAAATCTAACTATTTATTAGGAAAAAGAAAATTATGCGAAAAGAAGGGATCCCGTTTGTTCTAGTGAACCGGACATCAATAGTTAGACTTAAAGTGCGAAAATCGCCCTTACTGCTTTAGCATATTGTTAGGTACCACTAAAGTATTGTCTATACTATGCTATTTTGTGACTAAACTTGCCTAAGGCGATCTTTGTTTCTACTTACTTTTAAATCATTTTAAATCATAATATTTATACATTATAATTGAATTCAAGTACAACGTGTTCTAGAAAAAATATAATTAGCCTAGAAATCTAGATTCGTAGGAGCTGAAATCTTTTATCTTATATTTTGTTATAATATATAGCCTTGTCTGAGGTCTGGATGACACGATATGAATTTAAATACGTAGTAACTTACGTCTGGATCCTTTCCATAAGAACATCTGTGCACTTCAAAGGCTCTTTGGCATTTATCTTTGTCCGGTGTATCTGAAATATTACAACAAACAATTTCTATGGACTTTCATAAAAATTAATAGGGCAGTTCCTAGTGATTGATTTATATTCAAACTGTTAATTTTGAATTATATAACGTTGCTGAGTAGGTACTGGGCCAAAGAATAAAAATAACACTACTTATTTGGTATCGACACGCTAAGAAGGCGAAGTTAATTTTGATGTTAAGAGAGAACAGTGTACTTTATTCTTATTGCATCAAAATCAAAAATTCATTTGTTCAAACTAGGCTGAAAAACATCACTTTTCAAAATTTACATGAAGACAGCCCCCCAAATCAGCCCACCCTTCACCAATTCTCAGTATTGTTTACTGAAACCTGAATCATAACCGGCTTCACACAAGATTTTGGTTAACCAAATGCGTAATACACAAAATTATACGATGGATAGCGTTATTTCGTTATATTTAAAGTAGCTGACCGGGCAAATGTTGTTTTACCATAATTATAAATTTAAAAAATAGCCTATGACCTATTCAGAGCTACACTAAAAAAATCATAAAAATCGGTCAAGCCGTTTCGGAGGAGTTCGATTACGAATACTGTGACACGAGATTTGTATATTTTAGAAGATTAGATTATTAGCGTATTTTACGATGTTAAGCTGAAAAAGTTAAAACATGTGAATTTTGAATCAATGAATCTGGAATTTCTCTCTATTTTAAATGAATAAGCGTTTTTGTGTGTTACGCAATCGGGGTGCAGACTTGCTAGTGAGAAAAAGATCCTATTTATTCCAATGATAAGAACTATTGTCTGTCAACTCACGTAATCTAAAATATATTTGGCACTCACCGAGATGTTTACATGCGAATATCATTTTGGTGGTTCTGTCGTAGTATTCGTCTGGTATGAGACTGACTAGCATGTCGTAGTCCACCGTGCCATCGTCGTCCACCTGCGCTCAGATAACATTAATGTACAGACGCCAGCACACCAGGCCACCAGAAACCTAGCGTTTTAAAGCGCGTTAAAAAAAAAAACTAATTTTAAATCGCTGTAGAGAATTTAAATCAAGAATCTGCTAATCTATGCTTAAAATCAATGGTGTATGAGCATTAGCAGCCTTTCTAAAAAAATACTTAACCGTATGATAAGTTTGAATAGTGATTAGTATTCTTAATTTTAATAATCTATAAAAATCATGGCACGACGACACGGTTGGCGCAGTGGTTGAGCGATTTACTGCTGCGCTGCGTGACGTGGGTTCGATTCCCGCACGGAACAAATATGTGTATGGACTACAGATAGTTGTTCCGGGTCTGACTGTTAGTGTATACGAATTTATATGTTTCGAAACGTACCCACGGCACAGGAGAAATTCGTAGTGTGGGGCAAGGTTTTTTTTTAAACAAAAAAAAAACATTAAATGTTTATATTATTTGTACCTACTTACATAAATAAGGATAAAAAAAGCATAAAGCCTACACTTAGAGATTACAAGTTCGCACGTTATTCAAAACAGTCAAGGTAGTTTTGCCTACCCGTTAAAAGACAAAGCAAACTGAATTAAAAATAAATTAAACGGCTGTTTGTATGTAATTCCGTTCTCGACAGCGACAAGGTGAAGAGAGAAACAAACAAAAGACAGATAACTCACGAGACTCGCTTCCTCCATCAAGCAGAACATATAGCACTTCAATTTCGTGTCCTCCTTAAATATGCCGTTTTCGCAATTTGTTATATCCTCTGGGGGCAAGAATAAAGACTCTTTAATGTACGCAAACATGAGACATTGTATTTGAAAACAATGCTTGTGGGAGGGATGAATGTTAAGAGATATTGAGAGTGAAAGTTACAATAAAACTATGCAAATATTTTCGGGGCCGTCTTTACAAGGTGCAAGAAACCCGGACATAGAGTCATAGGTTGCGCAAGACGACTTCCATAGAGTCCACGCGAGCAGTGCCGTGAGAATTGCTAGTGTAAAAAAATAGAGAACTTCTCAAAAGGTTTGTAAAAGTTGGGACGCCGACTGACTTCCGCACTCCGGTGCTGAATGTTCTGAAGTCGGCCCTGATTAATTTGTTTACTCAATAAATAGTGGGCAGTCTTATCTAGGTGGTTGCGAGGGCTGTGGGCACCCTGGCAGCTAAGCCACGCCGATTGCTCGGCGTCATTCGCATGCTAACGTAGAACAAAGAAGGAAGAACATTTTCTTTTGAACGCTCACCCTCAGCCACCCCAGTTTTAGCGACACACTCGTCGTGAACTGTTTGTATTATTTCTTTGATTTCGTCACCGAAAACCTGAAATAGAAATATGATTAAGTTTTTTGATATTTTCAATAAACTGCGGCAGCTGGATCTGACTGATGTGATTTTGTAGGAGGTAGGTACCAAAGGTAGTACTTTTACTTAGGTAGGTACTTATATTAAACTACTAAGTCATTAAATTAATAAATAACACATGTATGAAACGAAAAGGCAAATAGTAATTCACGCAAATTACCCACTCATTAAGCCACCAACAGTTAAATTGTAATTTCTAATTGCTAAAGCTAAGTTAGTGTCTACAACAAAAGAGCCAATCCGACCATCTCGCATTCCCTAAGCGATGCCTCAAACTACTTAAATGAGTACCTCCACAAACTTGCCACACATTAGATTCGCAAAGTTCCCGAGATTTCCTTATTAAATCATTTTCTGTCTGCATTATTTAGCGTAGTGGGGAACCACTGAGACACCCAGGCTCTTGATGTACACCACTACCTTTGTGAACAATGGGGGGAAATAAGTCGTTTCAATATTAAAAATGAGATAACATTCTCAAAGAAAATATTAAGTCGCGATTCCCCCGGGAGCAACCCAATGCGCATCAACTTTGTATCATAATGTTAAATATTAATTTAAATGGTGAGGGACTGTCTCCATTGTACGGAACATTTATTTGTGTCCTCAATTTGAAAGGAGTGAAGATTTTTGGAGGAGTTCTCAGTTTTTGCGCTAAATATTTACCTAGATATAATTGTCTATATGTGAGACTAATACCGAATTTACTATTTAAAATTTGTATATTACCGAGAAGTTTAAAAACTTTTGGTAGGCTTCTCGAAAACCTATAAAAAAGGTTGCACACCAAGAGATGTCTAAGAGATTCCTGAAAACGTCGTGGGTCATTGGAGCCGGGACGGCGCGGCGCGGCGGCGGCTAGCGGCGGCGCGCAGTAGGCACGCGATGCATTACCTATTCGCGCGGCGGCGGGGACGCGACGTTGAGCAATAGCGTCGCGCCGCACCGTCACCCATCCATCACACTCGCGCCTCCGCCTACAAACACTACTTGTAAATAGGTACTTTATAATAACTCAAACTGATGCCGATGTGTGCTCACAAGTGCCGCTTTTTACACGTTATTACTGTTGATTTTAACATTATTTTTTTAGAATCTCTTTTGCAAAACCGGAAGAAAAAGCATACGGCCTATGCGTTGCATTCAATTTTGATACATAATTAAAATTTTTATAAGTAGATACAATTAAAAAGTTTAAAAGATGCTTTTATTAAAGGTATTGTTGCTGCTATTTTTCACTACAAGTAGACAGTAATAATCATCTGCCTAGGCTGGAACCCAACCATATTACGGTAAGTGATACAAATAAGGCCTACCTAATTTGAAACACTCATATCTTGATAAATTGTTTGAAAAAGGAGGTAAACAAAAGCAAGACATTGTTCTTTGGTTTATATATTTTAAGTAATTAAGAAAACATATTGTATTTTTATCAAAAATCATTTAAAAAGTGGTAATTCTGGAACCTTATCCTTAGACCTTTTTAAAACAAAGTGATTAAACAAAGCCTATATCCTTAAATTATAGGGATATTGTTATTAGAGTATTAATTATATAGAAATATATATTTCTGAGCCTTTTATCAAGTGTTACCATGAGATCCTTAAACAATTTTCTAAGTTATTTTACTAAATATATATATTACTTATATTGCCAGTCAGACTGGAAGTCACATATTAACAAGAAATAGAGAATAATATAATAAAAACGTATCCAAACAAACAAAATTTAGAAAATTAACATCTTCTCAAAAATATGATTGAATATGAAAAATTAAATTATGTGCCTATTTTAAAATAAAGTTGTAGGCATATTTTAAAAAGAGGCTTTATTTAGTACATTATAATTCATAAATGTTATAAACAGTATTTAATTCGTATATTCTAAAAATTACAATTTAAAGTCATAGTTAACTTTTTGATGAGTTATATTGTGATCCGTATAAATTGTTGAAACAAAACTTCAGTGAATAACGCATTAAAATTCAACAGAAATTTACGATAAATTAATAACGCGCAATGAAAACGCCCGTCCGTCACAAACGACCAACAACTACATATAAGTTACTCTGTGGCCACTACTGTCGCTTTGAGCCCGAGCGCGCCTCTTAGGCCTCTGCCTCGAGTTTTGCGGGCAGCGGGGAGGCGGCGGCGGCGGCGCGGGAGCGGCAGGATCTAATGTATAAAATCAAATGGACCGACCCTCGAAAAGAGCGGCGTATCTCGACGACACAACACTACGCCGCTATAGTGCCCCGCGATCTGCTAGCTGGTTTCGAAAACGGGTCTACGTTGCCCGCCCCGCTCCCGCACCACCGCCGCCGCCACCCCGCTGCCCGCAAAACTCGAGGCACAGGCCTTATGTACGCACAGTTTGAAGAGTCGTGGGTCTGTCGTCTATGGCTCTCATTTCCTCTTTCTGCACCCCACCGTTTATCATAGAATGCATACATTTTTTGGAATTATTAAAAAAATAGCGATCTTTTGAATCAAATTTTTATATTATCTATCCATTAGTGTAATCCTCAAATAATTAGAGTATGGCGTTTAGCAACAGATACATACAATCAATAATTTTAGTCATTTTTTCAAACTTAGATTTTTAAGTGTACTTTACTATATGTATTTATAAATACATATAGTATTTATAACACTTAAATTTTTTTTAACGTGGAATGTGATGATAAGATATCGAACATTTATAATGTGCTTTCAGATGTAGTTTATTTCTCTTATCTTATCATCTGCCTAGCCTTTTCCCAACTATATTGGGGTCGGCTTCTAGTCAAACCGGATTTAGCTAAATACCAGTATTTTACGCGGAGCGGCTGCCTACCAGACCTCCACAAGCAATTAACTGGGTAACACGGTACTTCATGGCAAGACTGGAGTCAGATTTACTGGCTTCTGACTATCCGTAACGACTGCCAAAGACCTACAAATGACAGCCGGGATTTACTTACAGGTTTGTCTTTACCGCCGTAAGCCGCAGCAACTAAACACAACACAAAGGGCAGCGTCCCTGCGAACATGGCGCCGCTGCCTCCGCGCCACTACACCGCTCGCTCGCCAGCTCGTCTTATATCCCTCAACCAAATCACACAGCTACGCCACATAATTAGCGCGCATTTATCCAAAGCCGGCAATTAACGCGTTTAAGGTGTTACGCTACTCGCAGCATAAGCGCTCATCATGAGGCGGAAACTTTCCTCCCATGAATGAGTAAGCAACTAGCTAAATACACGGTGCAACTCAGCCTTAACATAACTTATTAACTATTCTGTCTGACACGGTGGGAAATATCAGAAAGGTTGACGTGGTTTTCTAAAAGATTTTTCCAGATTATTCGTGGAAATGTTTTTGCCATAAAGGCTTACTAGGAATAGAAGTTTGTAGAAAAGAAAACTATATTTTTCCGCTGAAAACTGCTACGAATAACTGTCTAAAAATACTGAAAACTGTCGGTCCGTAGTAAATCCTTTTGATTCCATAGAAAGAATACAATTAAGAAATTATTGGGTAGGTATTTCAATTACACATTTTATAACCCAAAATACCAAACACCGAAATACTTAGGGGTAATACCCACCTACCTGTCATCCGGTCTGACAAACCCATTTAGGTCTAAACAGAACTGCAGTTCTTAAATATTTCGACCCAGACTGTTTATGAACTGCAGACTCATAATATATTCAATTAGGTTCTACCCAGAGTTTGGGTAGATCCTTATTGAATAATATATGAGTCACCCTTTATCCCTGACATTTTTAGAATTTTATTCCTAAAATGTTGCAAAGATCCAACTTTTATTTCTGAATCATAATTTAACTAGCTGACCCAACCATCAGAGGTCAACTCAACCAGGTCCAGAGTGAGGGGCATAGGAAGCAGTCACCTCGTTCTGCGAAGCAGTAATGCAAGCGAAGGAGGACGCGTGAGGTAGAGGCAAACGCCCCAGGCGTCGGGAGTCGCAGGGCGATTCCCGGCCACCGTCGGTCGGTTTGGGCTTACGGACGGCGAGCGATAGGTGGCTCGCCATCCGGTAAGGACCGGGCCCGGGTCTACGGGTGTTCCACGCGCGCCTCAAAGGGATGTCAGCAGAATTGACGGGGCTCGCAAAGTCACCAGGCCTGTCAGATTTGTTAAAATTGTTCGAAATAGTTACCGCGGATCTGAAACGTAACGGACGTTTGTGGAACATGGGTGGATTTTAGTCAGTAAGAATCTGACACTCCCATGCGCTCCGCCCAGAACAGCAGGAGACATTTAATGATTAATTTCTATCCAAAAAAAAACTCAACCATCAAAACAAAAGGTAACCAAAGTGATTTATCATCAATACTTCAATTAAGTACAAGAAGGGCAGAAGTGACAGCATTTTCTGAGTCATTTTCCCACTTTGGAAGAATCATTGTTTCCCCCGTGAACAATGAAAGGGATCTTACATGTTTTTGTGCGCCCTCCTCTATTGTGTCCTACACAATAATAATTATAAAATTAATGTCATAATTTGCTATGCTCGCTGACGTAGCGGCCACAATGCGCCGGCGATATCACACTTAATTATAATTAATGATCCAAAGACAGCTTCGGAAAATCACGCTGAATTGGTGTAGGTGAGGGAGCTTGAACTAAACCGTTTTGTACTAACAGACTGTTTATTGTTAACGCTAAATAAATCATTGGCCTTTTAATCAAAGACCTTTCTATTAAAAGTTAGTTCACCTATTCCTAACACATATCAGCACATAAGTGCTAGTGAATAAGTACATACCTACCTACATAACTAATAAACTTAGTGAATACTAGACTAGCCCTTTCCCGGCTAGATGTAAAAACCGTCCAAACGCAAGTCGGACTCTCACAAGAAGGGTTCCATACCATAAACCAAAATATAGGGTTCCATTGGTGATCTATCGGGTTCGGAACCCTAAGAAAAAGAAAGTATGACGCACAGGTACCAAAAAAAAACTCTAATTACTTCTCTTTCCTATTCTTTATTAATTGTTACCTTTCTTTTCTTACTTCTCTTCTTACTTTCTTTTTTGGCACAAAAAGCATATTATGCTATTGCAGAATTTTCAAACAACTCATGGTTATTAAAATAATATAGTAATTCAATTCAAATTCAAAGTATTTTATTTCAAATAAACCATTCACAGGCACTTTTGAAACGTCAAGGTCGGTCAGTCAAAAACATGGAAGTTAATTGCACGTTCCAAAGCGTAGATCTCTATGGAGAAGAACGTGCAAAAAACTCCACGGACACTCTTTTAAATCATGTTCTGTTTTATAAAATTCTAAGTTGCATATACTTGTTGCTTCTGCATGTGAGGACAATGCAAAGGAAAAATTAAAAAAAAAATATATTATAAGAATTTAAGTGTAAAGATTAAAATGAGCCAATGGCAGTTAAGAGATGACCAGTCTCAAACCACGGCGCCCGTTCACGAACATGACGCGTGAATCGGCACCTTTCAGCTCAACCATTTCGAAGGGAATGATCCAACCCACGCGCCGCCATCAGCGAGATATTGAGTGAGCATACCATGCTCTCCACCACCATGCTCGTTCATGTCCCACAAGTAAAACTATAACTAATCACATAAAATGTAAATGGCTGCATGGTACTCACATTTACAAAATTTTAAAAATATGCTTCTACTTTACACAAAACTATGTCAATGACCAAATAACGAAAAATAAATTAATAAAACAACGATTAAGTTCTTGCATCAAAAATAATAAATAAGTATCTATAACAATTATGTAAGTACCTACCTATATAAAAAAAGAGAGTGAGCATCTCCTCCAAATATAAAAACCTAACAAGTGGACCCAAGCAGCTGTGACTGTGACTGTGGAGCAGGACCAGCATTTAGCCAAGCGTTTTTATCGAGGATAAATAATCTTCCAGTTTATTAATACGCTTGTCTACATAGTGTGCGTTTTATGCATGCTTTAAATTTTCTCTCATTCAGTTCGAGAATATCAACTGGTATTTTAATATAAAATTTAACACAGTACCCCATAAAAGAAGTGTGTACTTTGGCCAATCTGAATCGGGGTTGATCTAATTTGTTCCTATTTCTAGTATTAAAATTATGCCTGTCACTAATCTTGCTAAAAAGATGAAGATACTACTCTGTCAAGAAAGTACCGGGAAAAAATCAATAATACACAAAATGTCTGTTATTCATCCAAATTTATTTTATCACCTTCAAAGTATGCTCCTTTAGAAACGATACACTTGTGCCAACGAATAATCCATTCATCAAAACATTTTTTAAACGCTGCTTCCGGAATTGAGTTCAGTTCTCGCCGCGAATTCTCCTTTATGTCTTCTATCGATTGAAAACGGGTGCCACGAAGTGGTAATTTGAGTTTAGGAAAAAGAAAAAAGTCAGCAGGAGCCATATCTGGTGAATATGGTGGTTGCTGGATGGTATTTGTTGAGTGTTTGGTTAAAAATTCGTTCACAATGATAGCCTTGTGCGAAGGCGCATTGTCGTGGTGCAAAATCCAAGAATTTTCTTTCCACAAATCTGGCCTTTTTCGTCGAATTTGCTCTCTTAAACGCCGCATAACGCTCAAATAATATTCTTTATTTACCGTTAGACCTTCCGGTAAGAATTCAGAGTGCACAACTCCGCGATAGTCAAAGAAAACAGTCAACATGACTTTGACTTTTGATCGACTTTGGCGTGGTTTTTTCGGTTTCGGTTCAGTTGGAAGGCGCCACTCCGAAGCTTGTTGACTAGTTTGCATATCAAACTCGTAAACCTACGTCTCGTCACCAGTAACAATGCGTTTCATGAATGTTGGGTCCGAACTGACTCGTTCTAGCATGTCCTCAGCGACTTTCATGCGATTGTGTTTTTGGAGAAAATTCAGATCTTTTGGGACTACCCGTTTAGCAACATGTTTCATACCCAAATGATTAGTTAAAATAGTACGGATCGACTCGTGAGATACAGAAAGTTCGGCGGCTATCTCTCTCAGAGTTGAATGGGGATTTTCAGTCACTATTTCCTTCACTTTTGCGATGTTAACTTCAGTTGCAGACGTTGACGGCCTACCAGAGTGAGGCAAATCTTCCATCACATCTCGACCGCTTTTGAACGCTTTGAACCACTCATAAGCACGAGTTTTTGATAAAGTCGATTCACCGTAAGCCTTCTGTAACATTTTCAGTGACTCCGAACACGAAATTCCATTGGCGATGCAAAATTTAAGACAAACTCTTTGTTCGATATTTTAGTCCATTATGAAATTCGCAATACACACTATATATGATATTACTAAAACCAGCACTGTATTTAATATAAATAACAGATGCAACTCAAACTACAAAAAAACAAAAATTTGAATTTGGAACCATAAACAAATCATCCATTCCCGATACTTTTTTGACTGAATTTATATAATATAATTATGTTCTTGTAGTAGTAGAGAACTTAAATATGCCATAATAAATGTTATTTAATTGAACTCCTATTGTAAATACTACTACTACTACTTACTATTTAAATTTTAAGTGTGCTACAATATCACATTGGGTCTAAGCCTGTAAGGATATTTGTATGTATGTAAATAAATAAATAAATAATTTAATTTTATTGTAATCTGTAATATTGGACTAGGAAAATATATAATGAATAATTGGATTATATAAATGATTGAATGTAAGATATTTGTTTAACTGACACTAATTAATGTATATGTGTAATATTTTAAAATCAATGTATTAATTTTTCTTTTTCCCAAGATATTGGCACGCCATGAAAAATGGCCAACATGTCGTGAGCCACTCTTATTTACGATCTTGCATGCATGTCTTATTTTAATTTTGTATATGTACACATGTTTGCACAAATAAAATTTCTGTCTCTTATTCTTATGCCGACTTACCTATATTAGCAAAAATGTCTAAAGGCGTAAATTATCTCACGGACACGTACTGTCGTACTACCGGGACAAAAGGTAGCTTAGATCATAACCTAGGCTCCGGTCTACTCTTTTACTTCCCTAAGGCACTTGTCTCACCGCCGGCGAGGAAGCGAGTAGCTATCGACCATTTGCTCGCTGAGGAAAGGGACAAAAGATATAGATCTCGAGTAAAAGAGACACATACATTCATAGTCAATAGCTGGCTGTTCACACTGCCGGCGAGCGGCTCTTACCTCAAGTTGATCGCAGCGACAAGAGCTATCAAAGATTGTATTCGCTCAGCGAAACTCGCTCGGCGATGCTCGCTTGGCGGTCGGAACTCACCAAACAGCGGTAATTTCTACCTATAGTGCGGGCCAGAGCGAGTATTGCGAGTAAAAGCCTGTCGCACAAAAGCACTCGCTGAAAGCCGAGCGTTAAAACTATCGGAACTGTTCACTCGCTACTCGCTGATCGCCAATTGTTTCGAGTTCGAAGCTTCACTCGCTACTCGCTGATCGCCGGCGGTGAGACAACTGCCTAACATCCGTTCAACCGTTTTGAGGCGCGATTGATTAACAAACAGTCGGACTTTTGGTACTATAATAAGTATTAGAAAGCCCGGAATTCTGAATCATCACAACATTTAAATGCCAGTTAATGGGTTGTGGAGGTCTGGTAGGCAGCCCCTCCTCGTAAAATACTGGTATTCAACTAAATCCGGCTTGACTGGAAGCCAACCCCAATATAGTTGAGAAAAGGCTAGGCAGATGATGACCACATTTAAATGCCAGGTCATTGTAATGTGCTGCCATTACAAACACGTGACACAATTTATAAACCCCTATAACGTAAAGCTGATCCATCACAGACCGATATAGTTTTTTTTCCAATATTCGATTATCTTCCACGCATTTATTTATACCTATGCCGTGTTCAATCGACATGAAAAATCCATTAGAGTTGTTTGCGTCGGCGACTGGGCCGATAGGCGTCGCCAGTGACCGTGCCTAAGAGGATTTGTTGCTTCCCTGTCGGCTGCATGCATCTGTGCATTCGTTAGCTGCATGCGCATTCCGACACGACGATACAACGGCCCATTCGGCACTGAAAAGCGAATTGTGTTGTTACAATGAAAGGGTATTGTTTGCACAATATTGTCATCGATTTATTGCATATTAACTTGGCTTTTGCAATGCGTCGTAGAGCTTTCATGTATCGTTCGTCCACTGTGCCTTCTCTGCAGTAATAGAAGTGTTTATTCACTCACCAGTGTTAAGTAAATGCTGGTCGTATAAAGTGAACAACTCAACCATATCAGTTAAATAATATTTTTATTCGAAATTTCAAAATACGCGTTGTAAACACGATAACTAAAAACGTTCTCTACTGAAATTCAGACATACGACGTCCTGGCAAAACTGTTGACTAGTTTTGGTAGAAAAGTTTTTACAATATTTCTATTGTATGTAAACTCGTCCGACTATTGCCGACGCGGGTAACAAGTAAACTTTGGCATTCGCAGCGTACGAGTAGACGCGCATTCACAACCAACTTTGAACGCCCGACTGAGATAAGAGGACATCTTGTCGTCTCAACAACGTCTCTAATCATGCTAGAAAATTATTTAATATAGAATGATAAACAGAATTATCATATCGTTTTGACACTTTTTAAAATTATTTTCATAGCACTATAAGTGGGTTATTCAATGAATAAGTGATTAATGTAATTTTTTGCACCATGGACTGAGATTTACGTAGAGTTGAAGGTTTTCGCAGAATTTTTATTTTAGAAGTTTCGGCTCTCATTGTCTCATTGTAGATCACACATCTGCATTCTACAGCAGGCAATATACTAAAGCGTCGTAAAATCAATACTTCCAACTTATGCATCGTTTACAAATTATAAACATGTACTTACGCAGTCGAATCCAGAAGGCCACAGTTCTCAAATAGTTGAAGGTGTTAACAAGACAGAGTTCGACAGGGAAACATAACACAATGGGCTCTACAAAACCAATAAATTCGTATTGTTTGGCCACTACAGACGGAACAGACCAACCGAGAAAGAGCAATTGGATTGTGTTGTGACCCCTGCACCCGCTGACAATAAATGTTGGCACTGGCGACTCTGTCAGGGACTAATAGTTGAATAAGGGTGCTGGGAAGAAACACAGAGAGGAACTATTATGATGGGAGAAAACGTTGAAAAACGGTTAATTTATAAAGGGGTTAAATTGTAAGTAAGTACTCAAGTTTATTATAACCGTGTTCTGAGAAAGAGCCATTAAACTGAAAGATAACGTAAAAAGTTAAGGTAATATTAACAAGATACTAAGAAAATACCTGTATAAATAACGCTAAAGACAAGCCAGTAGTTACTCGTAGGTAGTGAATTCCAGGAACGACTAATGAAAATGTTTTCAGCGACAGAAAGCGACTATGAAAGCTAAACTTTTGATTTAAAACGGTACATAACTAAAACATGGACATCATTAATTTGTGAAGCAATAATCATTTGAAGATAGTGAGAAGAGACAAGTGGCGAGGAAGTCGGAGAGGAGAGACGTCATTACCGCAATCAAAGCCGAAAGCCGCAGCGCAAGCCGCGCCCCGCACCCCGCACGCCCGCCCGCACTCCGCGCCCGCTAACGATGAGTGCTCTCGATAAAAATTAAAAACACGTGCAAGCCCAGCCTGAGGAAAGTTTTAATGAGAGAGGTACACGCTCGCTCCTACAGATACATCTAGGTCCGTCTCGCCGACATACACGCTTGCTATCTCGACGTACCTATGCATCTAATTACGACGCCCCTTACACATGGGAAACCAAGGTAGACCTCCAGTCTAATCGGATGTGGATGAATATGAAAATCTGTATACGAATATTCTGTTGACGAAATAAGAGCAGAGTACCAATTGTACTAATTTTATGTTAACATGCGCATTCGCATCACAGTCGCAATCTATGAAAAAAAGTTGATCGAAAATAAATGTTCAATGAAGCATTCTCTTCCTATAAATCGTAAATAAATTAAATGGATGTACGTTTTGTTTCTTATTTTAGAATTCGACCATTTTTTTAACTGAGCAGGTGTTTTGTTCTTTAAATGTTTGGCGTGTGCTTAATGGCCACTAGTTACAGCTTCATCCGCAGTTACTCAGTAGATAATAACATGTCGATATGCACAATAACCTTCTTGTGTCATAATAATACAGTCTCCGCAGTGACGATAGGTGCGAGGTGAAAACGCCTGTAATAAGTAGGGATCGCGTATAATTAAAACTCGGGCATTCATTAAAGTCATTGTGTGAAGAACAACAATTTTCAAGTATACTGAGTCACTTACATAGACATAATTTTTGTCTTGAATTTCTTTACAATGTCCAATTAAGGCTGTCTCAGCTAGAGCTATGAAATACATATACATCTCTTGGAAAGTCTGATCTGTCTATTAGAGAAAAACACAATGACATGTATTCTTATAATAAATAATACAAATTGAATCGCCGAAATGTATGTGCCTACGCATATAACTTTGTAACGACTAACCCAAATTGGATAATTATATTTTATAATTGTGTTTGTGTCAGGGCGTGGTTTGTATCAAAGAAAATTAAAAATAGTACATCTGGGCGAAGCCGGGTGGGCTACTACTTTTTCATAAAATATTACTTGCCACCTGCAGATTCACCCTCGTGTAAGTCGGAATTGCATGAGGATCATCGGTGCGAGGGGCTCTGCCCCGCCGAGCTGCGGATCTTCACCGATGGATCAAAAACAGGTACAGGTACTGGTGCGGGAATCTTCTCAGAGGATCTCAATATCCACATAGCCACACCATTGGGGGTCCACAACACAGTGTTCCAGGCTGAATGCATGGGCATTTCTCTGGCGGCATCAGCCATCCTAACCAGGGAAGTTAAGGACCACTCAATACGCATACTCTCGGACAGCATGGCTGTCCTGCAAGCTCTGAACAGCCACACAGTGAACTATGGGTTGATTCTCGAGTGTCACCAACGTCTCAACCAGGTTGGTAGACACAACAAAGTAACCATTCAATGGATCAAGGGACACAGTGAATCTCGAGGCAACGACGCTGCGGATGAACTCGCCCGAAGTGGGTCGAGTTTGTCAGCAATGGGACCTGAGCCCATTGTGCCGCTGCCTGGTATCTGTATAATCTGGTAAGGAAACGCACCGGAGATAAACATCACAAGCTATGGATTGACCATAGTGAGTGTAGGCAGGCCAAAGAGGCACTTCCCTCTATAAATGGCCGTTTCACAAAACAAGCCCTAAGACTGACTAAACAACAGTTGCGTTCAGTCACAGCCGTAACAACTGGCCATGGGTCTTTTAATAAACACCTCTATGCTATAGGAGTCACTGACAGCCCGCTATGCAGAGCCTGCATGGAGGAGAATGAGACAGCAGCACACCTGCTTCTAAGCTGCCCGGTAGTTGCAGATTACAGGGCAAAGTACTTCGGAAACCCAGGTACCCTCTGCGAGATAGTTAGTAACATCAAGGCGTTGCTGGCCTTCCTTGGGGAGCTGGGGTGGATCGAATGACGCATTTGTCCCACCTACACGCAAAATACGCGCTTAGTCGTGGAGTTGCGGAAACCAGCCCGATTTACATACATACATACATACAAGTCGGAATCATCGCAAAGCAACATAGTTCCGGAAAAGAAAGTATTCTGTACCCAAACCTAGGACATGACTACCAGGGTGCCTCGATCCAAATCCAGGACATGATTACCAGGGTGCCGCGATCCAAATCCAGTACATGACTACCAGTGTGCCACGATCCAAATCCAGGACATGACTACCAGGGTGCCACGATCCAAATCCAGGACATGACTAACAGGGTGCCACGATCCAAATCCAGGACATGGCTACCAGGGTGCCACGATCCAAATCCAGGACATGACTACCAGGGTGCCTCGATCCAAATCCAGGACATTACTACCAGGGTGCCTCGATCCAAACCCAAGACATGACTACCAGGGTGCCTCGATCCAAATACAGGACAAATTCAAATTTCAAATTCAAATTCAAAGCATTTTATTTCAAATAAACCATTCACAGGCACTTTTGAAACGTCAAGGTCGGTCAGTCAAAAACATGGAAGCTATTTGCACGTTCCAAAGCGTAGATCTCTATGGAGAAGAACGTGCAAGAAACTCCACGGACACTCTTTTAAATCATGTTCTGGTTTTACAAAATTTCAAGTTACATAAACTTGTTGCTTCTGCATGTGAGGACAATGCAAAGGAAAAAAAAAAAAAGGGCTTATTATAAGAATTTTAAATATAAAGATTAAAATAAGCCAATGGCAGTTAAGAGATGACCAGTCTCAACCGACGGCGCCTGTTCACGAACATGACGCGTGTATCGGCACCCTTCAGCTCAACCATTTCGAAGGGAACCGAATGATCAAACCCACGCGCCGCCATCAGCGAGACATTTGAGTGAGCATGACATGCTCTCAACCACCATGCTCGTTCATGTCCAACAAGTAAAACTATAACTACTCACATAAAATGTAAATGGTTTCATGGTACTCACATTTACAAAATTTGAAAAATATGCTTCTACTTTACACAAAACTATGGTTGTCAATGACCAAATAATGAAAAATAAATTAATAAAGAGAACGATTAAGTTCTTACATCAAAAAGAATAAATAAGTAATTCTGGACATGACTGCCAGGGTGCCTCGATCCAAATCCAGGACTTTACTACCAGGGTGCCTCGATCCAAATCCAGGACATGACTACCAGGGTGCCACGATCCAAATCCAGGATATGACTACCAGGGTGCCTCGATCCAAATCCAGGACATGACTACCAGGGTGCCTCGATCCAAATCCAGGACATGACTACCAGGGTGCCACGATCCAAATCCAGGACATGACTACCAGGGTGCCTCGATCCAAATCCAGGACATGACTACCAGGGTGCCTCGATCCAAATCCAGGACACTACTACCAGGGTGCCACGATCCAAACCCAAGACATGACTACCAGGGTGCCTCGATCCAAATCCAGGACATGACCACCAGGGTGCCTCGATCCAAATCCAGGACATAACTACCAGGGTGCCACGATCCAAATCCAGGACATGACTACCAGGGTGCCTCGATCCAAATCCAGGACATGACTACCAGGGTGCCACGATCCAAATCCATTCAGCCGTTATGTCGTGAACGTAACAAACAAACTTACGTTCGCAATCATTTATAATAATAGTTAGTAGTTATTATAGGAAGAAAGTCTGAAAGTTTGGATGTTTAGATACTTGAATGTGACCTAGTTAATCACGCCTCCACGGAGAGTTTTAATTACCCCAAGATTGGAACTTATTACCCCACGTACCCCATGGGTTAATTTTGGACATTCACGCGGGGGACGCCGCATGTAAAACCTAGTACCTAACATTATAAACTTATAACGCATCAAAACAGGAAACAGACTAGTTTTTACCATCATACCAATTTCTCTAAAAGTTCAATAGATGTGTTAAAATCTTCTATCTAAAACGGTCAGTTCGATAAAAATAAAACTGATTTATAGCGCGCGGCTAAAATCTTTTTGGCAAGGTGCATTTTCCATTTTATGCATATCGGTACGTTTTCAGGCAACATAAAAAATCCATTAGATTTGTGCAGTGGCTTAACGAGCGACGACGCGGCGTGGACGCGGAGAGGTCGCCAACGGCCAGCGGCCAGGCTGCAAGCGGCCTCGCGGCGGCCAGGCGGCGGCAACGACATCTGAGCATGCGTAGGCGGCTTTATGGCGTTCGTATCAGAATCACCGAGCTGTAATAGACAGGTGAACCTCTGATAGCCGTTCCGTGTATCCGTTTCGATCCAATTGCATGACAACAGCGACTGATATAATTTAATCGCGTACGCTCCCTGTAAACTTGCGTTTATTGCCTATATACCTGACCTGTGTTTGATGTCTGCTGGATAATTGGATATCTGTCTAGCTACCTGCCCTGACTCGACTGATATTCGATTACCTATTTAAATTATAGGTAAGTACTTACCTACATAGTACATTGCAAACATATCCATTTTCATTAGATTAATGTAGACGATACACGTACATTGAGCACGTCGGCTTTCCTTCCTAAATAATGAGATAATCACAGGTACTTGATAAGCTATCAGACAGTTGAAACCTACTTGATCATGATGTCATTAGCGCCGGCGTTCATAGACAACACGGCGTCATGTTCCAATTTCCGAATCAGATCAGCTACCTATATATTCATTTAAACTAGTGTTGTCAATTTATAAACGACGATGTCTAGGTATCTAATACTTATAGTGTCTAGATATCATGAAGATAATTCTGTTATTAGTCGTTTTGTCAGTACGAAAAGATAAAATACGTTTATTATTTCAGTTCCATAACAAGTACGTACACATTTAGGTAGATATTATCTAAATTATAACCAAGACAAACGCTCCACTTAAATACCAAAAAAAGTACAATAGATATCTTTAATTTGTATACAGCATAAAACAAGCAGTGTTTTATTAATTTCAATAACCCTCCTTCATTCTGCGCAGTCGGGTAAAAACAGGAATAAATTGTGAGAATCTTTGCAAAACAATAGTTGGAAATGGTGTACGCGAGAAAAAGCCGGATGCAAATGCCATTCATATTAATTAGCAAAGCGAGACGGGGCTTTTACGAAATTAGACCGTGATTTCACTGAAGATTTATTGTTGTGTTTGAAATGGTTTTCGGAGCAAAGGTAGCCATTTAGACGCAAGCAAATTGGTGTTGTCAGAGCAGGTTTTAAATTGAATTGACTGAAGTCGCTTGTTTGCTTTGAAAGGTGACTCACGTAAAAGGTGGAAAGCTGCTAATTTATTGGCTTCGTACACGATAATATGGAAAGTGGGAGCTTGATGTAAATGATTGATGACCGCACGGTAGCTTGCCGCAGCCCGCCACAGGACTACCCGTTTACCTATTATACCTTCATGAGATTAAAGTAGAAGCAGGTAATGATCTAATCGTTAGATACACCAATTTTGTGGCGATAAGTCCCTTATTTGAAGATTGGTTAGAGGCGTCCACACTATCCAGGTACTCAACGGACACGGTTGTTTTGGGAGCTACCTGTTTCGGATTCGGCGGGAAGACACGCTCGAGTGTTATAACTATGAGGATAGCCCGGAGGACACGGTGAAGCTACTCGAGCGGAGTACCACCGTTTCCTCGTAGAGTAGGGACGGCGAACCTTTGGCACGCGGGCCGGTGGTGGCACGCCGCAAAATAACTCTTGCACGCCAATGTAAGATACTTATTACCATCCAGGTAATTCGTAACAAAGAAAAGCACCCTAACTTTTCCTTTTTTTGATATTGACTTTCACGTTCCCGCCCAACTAACACAAAAGCGTTAAAAAAACCTATATAAGACTCGTATATCAGTTCCATTTGAGTATAAAGGGTTAACGCATACCTGTGCAACTGAGTTAGAGCATGCTCTAACTCACTTATAACCACGAAAGAGGTCCACAGTTTTACAGATAAAAGTTATAGAAAACCTGTAGTACGGTGTTACAAAGATATTAAAACTGCAAACGCTCTTCGTTTATTTATCGTCAGCTACTACTTTAACCGGTATTACTGTTGTAATATCGGCTTGGTAAACACTACAGGTGGTAGAAAGCCTATAGTACGGTGTTACGAACATGTTAAAGCTGCACAAGAGCGTTTATTTATCGTAACCGGTATTACCGATGTAATATCGGGTTGGTAAGCACTACAGGTGGAAGGAAAGCATCGGATAAGAATGCTTTGCCACTAAAAACTTCTTGAGTACGTTGTATATCAACTGTATAACGTTTAGCGTACGTCAAGATTGAAAAAGCCTTAAGAAAATTAATCTGTGTGGAAGTGTTATGTCATCCATTATTCAACACAGCAGAATAATACTATATGGAATATTAAGAGCGCTTTCACAATTTTTCTTGAATTTGAGCGTTTGATTCGAGTTTTGATATCTGATTATGCTTTAGATATAACACAAAAAAAAAACAAAAATACGTCTTAGAAAGTTTGATGTTGAGTGTTCTAAATAAATATATCAATTTGTTCACGTACATCAGTAAATCCTTTGTCCGCAAAGGGTGTTTCATAAAATTACGCTTTTGGGAATCTTTTGATGCTTTAGTACACCGAAGATATAATAATTTAATCATTTTTAAAAATGCTCATGATACAACTGTACCTTCTACTTTGGAATGATCAAATCAATTTATTACGATTCATGCACTAATACACCAAAAATAATTCAGTAAAATTGAGAATTTTTGTCAATTTTCCGTACGAAACTATAATTTTTATCTATGAAAGTATAATCAAAATTCAAATAAAAAATATTTAATAATAAAGGAGGTATTGTTATAATGCATGAAAAAAAATATTGGTCTATTTAAAAGTAAACTCATATTTTTAAGCAATTGTTGTATACAGCGCTACAATCACTATAAATTTCGGGAAACGCGGTTTGTAGCTTTAGTCCCGGGGCAAGCGATCGATTTTGTAATAGCACCCTTAAGTTTGTGAAGTGAAAAATTACTGCACTTATGATTTTACAGTAAATGTATACCATGTTTTTCATCTTTTAAAGCGCTTAGGATTTATTGAAGATTCAAAAGAAAAGTTGTGATAATAACCACTCAAGCGTCCAGCCGCGCGAGCGACTCTCGCCCCACCTGTCCGAGCATTTAATGTCACTTTTTTATTTACGATCGCGAAAAGCAATTAATTTGATATGCAACAACATTATAAATAACGTATGAAAACAAAAAACTTGGCACATTTTTGTTCCATCTCCACACACTTTAACTGTTTACAAACAAAAATGGCGAACTGTCATTTCCGCATTTTTCTTTTTGAATATTTTGTTGCTATTGCACGGATAAAATTCGCTCTCACGGATGACAAATTTAATATAGCGCCATCTGAAAATTTTCTACAGTATTATTAAGAGCTAACTTTAGCGCTGTACACGTGTAAATTGAACGATGTCGTTTGGTAATTGTAGTCACCGTGGACGGTATAGGCAAGAATTTTTGTGGTGAGTACACTCCCCGTGGACGGTTACGTTGATAAAATAGACACCTCAAGCTAAACATTATTATTCATTCCTGCTTCACGAGTAGTGGCATGTAAAAATAAGTGATATTCATGGAACGCTTCAATTAATGTAAGAAATTTAGTATATGGCAGTCAAATGTTAAATAACTCGAAATAATATTTATTGTTAGGTTACCAAAGCAATGGCTAGCTTACTTTAAATATTAAATCTTCACGTAACTCATTTGTACCACTCTTTGAGCTACAACATCGTTAGTCATTACGTAGTAAGTAGTATTGTGCTGCCTTTGGTAACTTAACGTTGTTAATAGAGCTAAATACATCAGCTACAGTAAAGACAATAAAGCATCCTAATTTTTTTTCAATCGACCTGGTTTTTTTGTGCACTCCAAGTTTGTATTCGATTCATTTCAAATTAACTGCATATATCTCAAAGATTTCGTTCAATTTCAAATATTGCTAATAACACATTTAGAGGTTAATCTTTACATAAGTGAGGTTAGTGTTAATAACGATCCATACATGACCAATACCTTTAGAACGACTTTAAAAGAGTACTGCCTAACACAACAAGCTTTAGTTAAATCCTTTATTACAGGTTAAAACTAGATAGAGGAGTTTACAGGCGAACACTTTTATAAAGACTTGAGTGTCACAGACAGGTTTTTACCACTAACCAATACAATCCAGTATGCAATTAATTTACTGACCTCAGCAGGCCCTTTGAGGTGAACGCGAGTCAACTCGCACTCGGCCAGCTTTTCTTGTAGCGGCATCAATGCCGCCACAAGAAAAACTAACGAAGCAAATCTATATTGCAACAAAAAGAACCACTACGCCATCTATCCAATTAGCAGTGAACTACTACGTCGAAATACTGCATCGTGTAAGCAGAGTTAACCGTGCGATTTGAACATAAATACATCAGCCCGAATATCAACTATCGGGCAGTAGCCCGCCAGGCACAACAACTGCCTGGTAGGAGGATCCTCCCTATTCAATGGAGGTTTGCAGAACTTTACTCTCTGTTCCACGTAGCTCCAAACTAGTGACCCTCGACAAAGAACGTCAGCGCAGCCTTCGTGCTACCACCTCATGACGTTAACATCAAGAAGGAGGAAGTGTCCTCATCGTGACCTCAAGCTCGTGACATCGTGAGCAACGAGTCATACAGCCAGCCCGTACTCACGGCTTCTACGGGTATCCTGACCAACAGCATGCAGCGACCACGCATTCCTGGTCAGCATTCTCAGCCTCTGTCCTCAACCTCATCAGCGACCTTGGCAAGCACACTGCACCTTCGGCCAGTTATATGAAGAGCCATGAAGAGCCTCTCCTGGACGACGCCAGCAGTCACGTCACTACGTTGCACCACTCCGACTCACTGGAGCCAGCAGCATCAACCCGACCTCATCACCCCGACTCACTGGGTCACTGTAGACAGTCCCGACTGACCGTGAACTCTGCGACTACCGGTTCCGAGTCACTGGAACCTAGCTTCAACTGGCAAGCATTTCAAGATGTATGGACGATTCGACTCATCCACTTTCGACCTCCGGTCTCCGGAGGGGAGTGATGCAGCGGCATCAAAACCACCACAAGAAAAACTAACGGAGTAAATCAACAAAAAGAACCGCGACGCCATCTATCCAACTAGCAGCGAACTACTACGTCGAAATCCTGCATCGATTTGAACACATACATTAGCCTGAATATCAACTATCGGGCAGTAGCCCGCCTGGCACAACAACTGTCTGGTGGGAGGATCCTGCCTTTACAATGGAGGTTTGCGGGACTTTACTCTGCGTTCCGCATCCCTCCAATTTCTTAATTTTAGAGCACAGTAGCGCTTCCCAGTCACTGCGTCAGTGAACCCACCATCCCAACCTACGGTGCTCAGACCAGTGGCACTCACCGAGTGGCAAAAGTTCCGTCTTGGAGTTTACCAAAGAGCGATAGAACGCTGCATTCTGGGCGTAAAAAGACAGGACAGAATTCATAAAACCACACTGTGTTCCACAACGGGACTAATGGACGTGGGTAAGAGGGCTGTCAGGCTCAAATTGGATTGGTTGCATAAGCTTAGCAAATAAGTTGCCCAATACTGGGCCTATATGGGTTGGAGCCAGGAGTCATCACCCACGAGCAAGTCCCACGATAGAGGAGTCGAAAGAATTGCAATAGCTCCGCTGAAATTGGGTTTCTGTGTTTTAAAAACATATTTTTTTGCGTTCCTGGTTCGGAATAAATAAAAAATCAGTTTGATTAATGAAGATCTTAGTTTCAAGAAGATTTTTCGGTTTTTTTAGAAGACAGCTTGTCGCTACGTTTGTACGTGTGTGTTTGTCGTTGCGTTGTGGTAGCTTGTGGTAGCTTGTGGCAGCTTGTGGTTGTTGTAGCTGTTCTAATTTGTAACTAACGTTAAACTTTTTTATTGAGACTGCATTTTATTAAAAAAGGAGGATACCTTAAGCATCTTAAGTTTATGTTATGTAACCTAAATCAGCGATATCCTAAGTGTGTTCCGTCTACCCGTGATGAGTATCCAATGCTAGAAGAGGAATTTGTAGAATGAAATTTTTGGATGCTCGGAGGTTGAGACTGTGAGAGCTGCCCAACAATTTAAAATATTGTTTTAGATAATCAGGAGCACAAGGATCGTTCATAATAGAGAAAAGTATGCAGAGGGATCTGAGGGATCTCCTTTGACGGATAGGCACTATTTCAGCTGAGAACGGAAGGAAGAAATATTATCGTATTATATTATATTTGTGCAAAACAGGAGTGACCTATGCAGCCACGAAAACAAAATACCGCAATAGACTGGTCCCCGAACCAGATATGAGGCTTCAACTGTCCTCTATCAAACCTGATATCAACCGATTGATGAAAAATAAAAAACATTTTCATACCTCCCACTAGTTAATTATTTTTTTTCTTTTTCAATATCTTCTATTATTATACTCATTATGTAAGTAAGTAATAAGTAACTGTTACATGGTAGGTTTTATTATGCTTATTAATAAAGGATACACTTTTAAAAACTATTGTTTTATTGTAGGGTTCCATCAAGTAGATCGCTTTCCAGAAGGGTTCTATCACCAAAAAAGATTGAGAGCCGCTGACCTAAATTATTCAAAGTTTAGGAACAGTTTATGTTATGTCAATTTTTTTTTTCAATATATTTGCAATCGGCCTTAGGCTATAATCAAATAGTTTCTGGGACGGATTAGATCCGTTGCATTCCATTGAACACCACCGTAAAAGTTGGTAGAGACTTAATAAAATCAGTTTCTCTGGTCAAGGTCTAGTAAGTATTTGCCATCTTTTTAGGCGATTTACATCTACCTCTGGTGTTTGCAGGTTCCTATCCAGTTCATTTGTGTGTTTATTGAGCCTTTTCTTGTATCTCTTGCTATTTTTGCAACTTCCTCCCGACCGTAAGGTCGGCATCTCCAGATACTCATGTATTTCTGGGTTTCTCACGAACCACTTGAGAGTACATTGTACAATCTCTGGAGTATCTCGATGTTGGAGTTGCTAGCACTGCCCCAGAGTTCTATGCCGTAGGTCCAGATTGGTTTTATGGTAACTTTGTATAGAAGCAGCTTGTTACTGAAGGACAGCCGGGATTGGCGACCTAGTAGCCAAGACAGTCCTTTGAATGTAAGGTGGCTTCTGTTTTTTTGGCTTTGATGTGGTTAGCCCAGGTCAGTCTTCTTTCCAGTTGACGCTGAGATATTTGACCCTGTTATTGCTTGATAGTGGTTTATCTTCCATAAGCACAGGTGGACAGTCACCCCTTCGGAGTGTAAATGTAACTTGTGTCGATTTAGTTACGCTAGGTTTAATTCTCCACTTTTGTAACCACACATTAACTTTATTGAGTTGTTCCTATAGTTTCAGTGATGCGTTGTCCGGATTCTTATCACTAGCAAGGCATGCAGTGTCATCTACGTAAGTTGCTGTTACCACATTTTCTGTTTCAGGCAAGTCTGCCGTATATATTGAATATAGAATCGCACAAGCACAGATCTCTGACGTACTGAGGCAGTAGTGTAGTAAAGCTTTGAAAGTTCTTCCTCGTATTTTACTTGGAATCTTCTTTGATCCAAGTAAGATTTTAGGATCATGTAGAAGGAATTTGGTAGGAGGGTTTTTAACTTGTACAGCAGACCTTTGTGCTCTATCGAATGCCTGTTGGATGTCAATGAATACTGTTAAACAATACTCCTTCTTTTCCAGTGATTGTCTTATTTTGTGGGCCACTCTTATACTTGTTCTACAGTTGCATGTTTTTCCCGAAATCCAAATTGGTGAGCGGGTATAATCTTGTTTTCGTCCAAAATGGGTTTTAGTCTTACCAAAAGAATTTTCTCGGATACTTTAGACAGTATAGGAAGAAGACTTATAGGCCTGTATGAGCTAGGTTCCATTGGTGGTTTCCCTGGTTTTGGAATCATACATATTTGGGATATTTTCCACAACTTTGGATAGTAGGTACTGTATTCTAAAGAAGGCATTGAACAGCATAGTTAGGAAAACTATTGCCTTTCTCGGTAATTTTCTAGGTAATGTAATTTCTAGTCGAAACCAGGAGCTTTTTTGCTTTCCATGTAGCCAATTGTTCGTGCAAGTTCCTTTGGAGTGAGTAGTTTTAGCGGTGCTGGTTATAGCTGCTGGTCACTGTTGATAGTTTCGTCCACTTCCTGCCAGAGTCTGATTCCTGATAGCTACAACCTGGGAGTCTTTAAGTCAATAGTGAATAGGTTTCTTCTACCAGTATATAAAAATACATATAAATACTAGTATATAAAAATACTGGTATTCAGCTAAATCCGGTTTGACTGGAAGCCGACCCCAATATAGTTGGGAAAAGGCTAGGCAGATGATGATCTTTTTCCTACCTAAGTAATTTTCATGCAAAAATATTCAATGTACAGCTACGGTTAGTCTACGATTTTATTATACGTTTAGATTACGGGTCATTGCCCCGTAAAAAACATATTTTCAACATAGGCGCTGTAAACAACCCACTGCCCAATTTACAGAGGTTGCTTCGAACCGAGGAATCAGTTGCCCAAGTCATCCAAAAAGTAAGGCCGAGGCTGCCCGATGTGAATAAATGCTCGGAATGTTGAGGTCGCTCCGCCAAACCTGTGAAGCATCCAAGAGGCATATGTGCATTTGGGTGGAGCTAGACTGGCTAACATAGCCAGGACTTACTGAGAATGGGGGTCTAACATGGTGCGGATGGCGCGTTAAGTACACTACCCCAAAGGTGGCGTGAAACGTGTGTGTGAAAATATTATGACGATTACAACTTTTCCAACTTTTTGTATCGTTACCTATATCTCAGAAACGGTGGCTCTTAGGAAAAAAGTATCTAGCCTTTTTTTGGGGGTTTTTCGCGATATTCAGCATAACTTACCGTTTTGCTGAATATCGCGAAAAACCCGTTTTGTGACCTTTGACCCCGAGTATTATTTCTTCCAAGTGTCGGATCGACGAGGACTTTTTAGATTTCATTTACGATAGTGTTTTGAACAATCGTACTAATTTTGAGCTGGGTGCGAATTACTGTACCTTCAGTCTTTATTTTTTGGTCTGACCGGACTATATAATTATCATATCTTAGAGATCTTATCTGGCGACAACGTTTTACTTTCCGAATTAGGTACTCGCTAACGAAGTAGCGGTCAACAGCTAGTTTTTACTATAAACCGTTTGCAATGTAGAGTGGCTGAAACGTTTTTCAGTCACCATAAGCAGTTGTGGCTAAGATTTCCAAATTCAGAATAGTAAAGTACAGTCCGTCTGTTCGTTCCACCTGTCCTTCTGGCCGCTGTCCGCTGTTCCACCTATCCGCCTGTTTATCTCTCTGCACGTATCTAAAGTACAATATCCAAAATATTTATATACTAGTTGACCCGCGCAACTTCGTCATCTCCGCTCCTATTGGTCTTAGCCTGATGATATATTACCTTCCTCGATAAATAGGCTATCTATTAATGAAATAATTTTTCTAATCGGATTTTTCTAAACCGGTTTATTTAATATGTATTACAAATCCCTTTGACCGCCAGAGCAAACGCATCGACGTCCCTCCCACGCCAAGCACAAATTCAGCGCAAATCTCTGAACAAAAATATACGGATTCCAACATCTTGTTTTTCATTGCTTTTCGTTCCATATTTTTAAAATAAAATATTAGGTACTCGTAACGTAATCACAGAAAACTTGATTTAGTATAATTATTTATTTTGTACTTAAAACTTTGTTTGCTTATCGACTATAGTCGACAAGTTAAAAGTGTTGGGCACTTTTTCGTTTGTCGGCTGTAGCCGACCGTGGCGCTCAAAAGGTCGTTAAGGCGAAAACCCACCGTGTTGCACGGAGAGGCTACGCACGTGTGAAGCTTCGCCTTGCATGAAAATGTATGATATTGTCTCCACTCGAACCCACGGACACGCTAGTCGCTACGCATCAATTGACATCTTTGGTGCACGCGTGGCTTGCTCGTATATGGCACTCACATAGCTCAACGCCATGGAGGCTGTGCACGCGGTACACGCTTTAGACGAATGTTAAGGCGGAAACCCACCGCGGCGAACGGAAAAGCAACACACGTTTGTTTATAAGCTTCGCTTTGCAAGAAAATGTATGTGATTGTGTCTCCTGCGACCCACGGACACACTGCGAACCACGAACACACTGCGACCCACGGACACACTACGCATCAATTGACGTCATTGGTACACCCATGGCTTGCTCGACTATGGCGCTCACATAGCTCAACACTGTCAACACCATGCACGCTGTGCACGCGAATATTAACGACTATGTCAAAACAACGGTATCGGAGCACAGTTTTGAGATACGGCTTGTGGAACGTAGCCGTGTGTAGTGTGTAGGTACTGCAGTGTAAAAGTAGACCCACGTTGTCAAACAAATGAACCCACGCAGCTAAAATGTGCCGCGAGCCCGTGCACAGCGGTGGGTTTGCGCCTATTTTTTTCTATAAGACTAACAGAACAATGATTAACATTATAAGATCTTTTTTTAAAAAGAGCCAACGATAATGCAGTGCACAATTCAGAGGCATTAAATAGCGTTGTAAGAGAACAACAAACTTGATTAATAAACTTCGTAAAATGGCGATAACGTCCTCGGCCATGATGGTATACCTATGAGTCGGACTCGCGCACGGAGGGTTCGGGTTCCGTACCACCATCCATATACTATCGACCACATCATCGCTTACCGTCAAGTGAGATAGTAGTCAAACGCGTGCCTATCAATAGTTAAAAAAAACAGTCTGAATGGTAATCCTCGGTGCATTCCTCGAAGTGGGTTGGACTTAGCTGATTTGCAACGGTTTCGATACCGATAACTTTTGAGTCCAAATTGGGTTGGTTTCCAGTCATCTACCGAACTTATCAAGTTATTTTTGGATGATTTCTACCACTGGACCATAATTGCCAATTTTAAAAAACTACTTCACTCTGTTTAATAAACTGATACTTATCTGATAGTTCATGAACAAATACCTTTCCAAATTCCCTTCGTGTACAATATAATAAAGCTTTTAGGATGTTGTTGGTGGTGCCGAGATGCTGTACTGCGTCAGGCATGTTCAGCGACAGCGCGGGAATAAAAATACCTATGATTTTCTACTTTAATGTATTCAAATATATTAATTTAGGTACCTTAAGCCAAAGTGTAGTGTATAATAACATATTTTTAAATAAATTTTGATATAGCCCAAATAACAATTAATAGCGTCGTAATGGCTGGATTTTATGTTTATAAATTGAAGGTTTTCTTGATTTTTGGTTGATTGCTTAGTCAAATTAACGATTTATTTTACTAGTGGCAATTACGATTATTGTATTAATTTAAATGAATGTTATCATGATTAGGTTATTTATTAAATTCACGATTAATGCCAACCCTTTAAAGTTCACTTCACGTATTAGCTTTATCAACTTTACAGAGTAACACAGCTGCACACTAAACTACATTTACATTAAAAAAATGTGTTGTCTACACAATATTGAAAAGGTGTGAGTGTGGACTTTAATTTTCAACAATATTTTTCACATGACAACATCATAGGCAGGTATCTAATTGCACAATCACAAGTAACATTATTTTAAGGTCGACGGCAAGAAAGGCTTACACCCACAACACGTACCTACCTAATACAACAACTTTTTAATCATTTGCCTACATATGTATTAAAGGTCTTGTCTTGATACAATCAGAATGTTTAACGATAGAGGCTAAGCCACATATAAATAATGGATATTAGTTTGCTGCTTTTTGGATATACAAATTAAATTCAAATGACATTTTGCAGAATAATAATATGAAGTTCACAGGTAGATACAGTCGGCAAAATAAGTGCTCTGTTAGCTGCAGAAAATATCTGCGCTGTACCTAAGTTTCAAAAACTTACTGTCTAGTTGCAGTAAAAAGAAACATTTGGCACAAATTCGAAATGATCAGTGGAGTGATCGTTTCATACCAATACTCTCATTTCAAGTTCCAATGATGACATAAAAAATAGTACCTCTACAGGTGATCCATAATATGTGCGTGATCACATTTAAGGGAGATCTTGGGCAGCTGATATACATGAAGAAAAAAATAGCAATTCCAAAAAAACGTGATTTAAAAAATCGTCGACCATAATAAAAGACGAAATAGTTTCGAAATGGCTTTTCAAGCAGTCTGATTAAGTTCTTAACATCAAATCTGTGATTGAACAAACTATAATTTTATGCTTCAAAAGTAATTTGTTCGGAACTTTTTAGACAGTTTCTGTGATCGATTGTTTAATGAAAAAGCCACTTTTTATTTTGATAATTATTCCTTAATTTAAGCATAATAACTACCCAACTACACCCTTAAATATGGCCACACCCTTCTGGAACTTTAATTTTTACCAGAGACAGTTTACGTAATAGGGTATTTTACTAAAAAAAAATCTAATTAGTCCGTCTGATAGATTTTCAAAAAATATTGGACACGTATTTTTTTCTTTTTTCACGTAAATAACTAAATAAAGAAGAAATTAAGAGAATACAGCGAGTTGAAGACACGCATGACGTTACCTGGCTTGGTAAATTTGGTACATTTTTACCAAGCCACATGTTTTTTTTAGTAAAATACCCTATTCTATAACACCTACCATTATCTAGTACTGACTACTACTATGTAAACGTTATTATCAAAACATTACACGATTTCTTATATTATTTGCTTCCGTGCAGTTTCCATTAGCGGGTCTAAAATGGCCACTTTAGCAGAATCAGAAAGCAAATCACGCTACCCGTCACTGTCAAATTTTCCCAATCAACCTTGAACCTACTGCGTTAGCGATAAAGATGAAAATGAAATTTGACAGATTGTTGCGTGATTAATATTATGATTTTGCTAAAGTGGCCTTTTAATGAAGGCTCATTTTACATCTAATGAGAATTCAACTTTGACAACTTGTTTTACTATCCATCCGCTAACACGACAATTTTCTTATGTACGTTATACAATATTTTTTTTTAGTTAATACATATTACAACATTAATACATAATTACTACCAACACTCTTATAAAACACATATTTACCAAATTCCTTTTCAATTTCAGGTTTAAAATACATTCAAAGTAAATTCGTCACAACGTTATATCATTTAATTTTAAGCCCTCGCAAATATGCAAGGACTGTATACGTTAGCCTCAGGATTAGGTACTTGAATCAGCACGTTAAATACTGGCGAAAACTCAACTCGTTATTTTAATACTTTCTTCAAGACTTAAACAATTTTAAAAGTACCTAATTTATTTCAAAATCATTTACTGATACTTCTTTAAAATACATTTTACATTTTGGAAAAATGGGTTCCCCCAAACCTTCGTATTTTATTTTTAATTTACCCAAAAAAATAGTAAGTAACCCCAATGAGATGAGCCTAAAGTCAGAGTATTCGTATTTAGTGGCTATTATGATATTTTCTTTGTATTTTTATTTATAGTCTGATTTCTATAGCCATCCTTTTCCAAGGCATTCGGATTAATGAAAGACATAAGAATCAATCTGCTGAGCTTCTTCCTAAATACCAGTATTTAACATAAAGCCACTGACTGCTCTTCTGGTCTCCACAACCCAATATTTGGGTAACACGCTATGCACGGTAGACGTCATGGATTGATGGTCGATTGCTGGGAGCGAAGTACGAACTGTCTGATCCATTCACTCTTAAAAACTAGTAAACCAATATAGTTTTCATGAAAAAAAAAGCCCGTGGTTCCTAAGACAATTTCCCCATATCTTTTGTGGATACGGATTGGACCAGACTGTCCCAGTTACAAAAACATACCTATATTACAACTATAATATTTATAGATAACTTGTGCGCTAGCTCAGTAACTACTACATAATGACTCATGCTGCGAAACGTATTTTCGTGTATAATTTATAAACACAATTGAACAAACGGCTAGCGGATACGCATTGGTTTTATTTCAAAAATGAATAAGTTTTACATAACATTTACACTTAGCAATTAAAATATTATGATTAAAATGTTAAATATTTTGTCTCAAGAATAATAATTATGTATGAGTTAAAGCAGTGTGGAGAATACTTATAATACTCAGACTTTAATACTAATGCACCTATCTTTATCTCATTAAAGGTTACGTATAGTACATTATTGTTATGTATTAGTGGATTTTATATTATTTCTGGTAAAATTCATTTAACATTACATTATTCTACAAATTGACTGATTAAATTTTAATAGAAATATAATTAAATAAAGAAATACAATAGAGATATATTGTAAAGGAGTTTTGTTACCATTTAGTGTATCATGTAGTATATTCTATCACATCTACAAAACAAATTTATTAAAAAATAAATAGATTAATCACTAAATGCAGAAATAGAAAAGCTGTACAATAAAAAAATGCAAGAAACAAGCGTTTGTTCATTGACTCACTAGATTTAGGAAACACAACCCATTAATTAAAACTTACTTCACGTAATAATATTAAACAACAAACAAAAATAAACATACCTATCACCTTGGAATTTTTAAATTTAGTTTAATACTTCAAAAGCCTTCATAGTTCCCAAAACACCCTCCTAAACAGTTATTTCATACGTTATTTAGAGAGTATATCACCGTCCCCCGAGAATAAAATAGTAAAAAACAGTGATTTTCAGGAAAAATACGATACAAATCGTGAAGAAAGGTAATGGAGTTCGCAATTCTATTTCGTCGTCTTAATTTTCAAGAATATTATGTAATGGATTGTACCATAATTATGTTTAATGCAGAAAGTGTTACACTAACATCACATTACTATTTTTAGTCTGCTAGAAAAATTTATGAATATTATTCCATTACTGCTCCGCTCCTATTGGTCTTAGCATGATGACAAATAGCCTTTAGCCTTCCTTGATAAAAATTCTGTCGGTGTTAGATAGCCCATTTATCAAGGAAAGATATAGGCTATATATCATCACGCTAAGACCAATAGGAGCGGAGCAGTAATGAAAATTGTGACGCAGACGAAGTTGCGCGGGTCAACTAGAATTAAATAGAGATAGATATAAAAAATGGGTAGACTTATAAAGCACCATAAACCTTAAATATGGCATAACACTAAAACTATGATTATATCAGTCACCATTTTATTCTCTGGGGACGGTGATTGTTATTTCAGCTGATTTGTTAAGAAATAGCTTGTAATAAAAATCTTCACTAAAGGATTAAAAAAATATATAAGTATCAATTAAAATTCAATGTAGGTAAATTAATTATTCACACTGCATAATTAATTTGCCAAGTTACTTTTATCGCATCAGAGTTAATATGAGCAATATGAATTTTGAGCTGCAGTAAATGACTTAACATTGGAATTGATGACTTTACTCAAAATGCTGAAGTATATTGTGCATGTTGGGCTCATCAAATTTGTTATGTCACAAACAAGGTGGTGGTAGAGGCATATCAATCAATTTGCATACTTCTAATAGGAAATTTTTCAATATGGCTGCTTGGTTGTCTCTTGAACCATTTATTGTTATTGTCGGAATGAAAGTTGGTTTCAATATGTGAGTATCGTCACCATGTTTCTTCAGGAGAGCTGATCCAAGTTCCTGATGTGCACAATTACTGATTGAATCGGGATCAATTTTCATTTCTTTTGCACACTGAAATGAAATATTACAGTATATTAATTTGCTAGCTATAGGTCTATCGGTTTAGGAAGTTAACTAAAGGTTAACAATTTTGATGTCTTTTTATTCAAAAACTGAGTTCAAAAATAAAAAGCAATTAAAAAGCAAAGTAAATACAACAATATCAATTACTAAATGAATTGAACCATAAGTTTGAAAAGTAGTTTATTTGTTTAATATGAATTTGTGTACAAAGACACATTAAGTTTGTTACCTTTAGTTAACTGCCTAAACCAATAGAGCACCCTAATTGCGTACCTCAGAAATTCGCATAAAAAATACCATGAAAAAATGTTTGTAAGCTGCCCTGAACTTTGATACAGCATATGTCACTCATAAACTGCATCCAAGTTCAGAACAAATGAATATAATTATGTTTTTTTTTTATTCTAAATCTTGGGAAATACATTAAAAAATTATTAATAAAATTCAATAATTCATGTGAAAGGACTTTTATATTTACCCTTGTGAGTGCACCATCAGCATCCATGTTATCCGAGATCATACATTCTGTAATCTTGACAGAAGAGGTCATGTTTGCTACATACTCTATTGCACAAGCATGAATCTTGTTAGCATAGCACTCTTCTTCGCCATGCTGACATTGAAATATATACTTCCCGTTTTCTTCTTTGGTCTGTGAAAAGTATTACATTTTATTTTTATGAATGTTGAACATTATCTATGTTATCCAAAAATTCACTTCATTATGATATTACTAGTTGACACGCGCAACTTCGTCTGCTATTGGTCTTGGCGTGATAATATACCTTCCTTCTTTATAATAGGCCTATAGCCTTTCTCGATAAATGGGCTATCTAACACTGAAATCATTTTTCAAATTGGACTAGAAGTTCCTGAGATTAGCGCGTTCAAGCAAACAAACAAACCCTTCAGCTTAATATATTAGTATGGATTTGCATACTGTAATATTAATTATAAATGTTTTCAAGGATTAAAATATTAGGCATATTATCTAAACAAATTTTGCTTGTTAAGTTAGTAACCCCAAAACCATTAACATGTGAATGATTTGAATCATCATTTTAGTATTTAGTATGGAAGTTATTGATGAATATTTTAGAATAAATACTTACTGTAGCTTTTCCATAAGGTACTAAGGTTACTTCAAGAAATTCTGAAAGCTTTTCTGTGACGGGTGCCAAATGCCGCACAAAGAAGTGTTTGGAGTCAGGACAAAGGGCTTCGTAGTACACCCTCACCTTCACTTTGTCTTGTTTGTGCTTATTGTACTTGTCATCTTCTAACTCCACTATGCCAGACTGTAAAACATAAAAAAAATTATAATAAATATTTTAATTTCATGTAATGAGTTCAGGGGACTAAATACTTCTAAAGGATATGTGAATCATAGATTCATAGCAATTCAATCAATGCTCTAGCAAGACCTAGTAACCTTGATTTCACCTTTGAAAATTAAAAAAATAATAATTTAAAACCTAAAAATTGTATCCAATGATGTATAAAAAGAATAATGAATGAACAATCGAGGAAGCAACAGGAGTACGTCATGTAAAGATTGCATGTGGAGTTTTGTAGCTTCTATTATTAATCCCCAATAGAAGGCATGAGTTAACAAATGAATATAGGACATTTATATTACACCTGCCTTATCTGACTCGCCTGACAGCTTTGTTGGCTTAGTTGATGCAAGCGTGACTGCCAATCGTAGGGTACTGGGTACAATCCCCGTGTCAGAATTGTTATCAGGGTTTTCCGTTTCAGAACTCTTTGTAGAGGCCTGGGGTCCGAGGGTGTGCCCAGGTACTGGCAATAGGCTCATCTGGCCCTAATACATAGGACTTATAACAAAACGTGCAAAATTTGGGTATATTACATAGCTCCGCTTATCCGTATGAATATGGGAATACAGGCGTGATGAGCAAATTAACAGATATAATCGCTCAACGAGTATGTTTGGCTCGAATTGGATGGAACTAAATCACTAATTCATCCAAATGAGGAAAATCAATAAGCATATTGCATACAACTTAGATTTTACATGAAACCGCCCGCCCGTATTCCCATTCAATGGTAAGTTTGGAGATAAAATATTGAAAATATATACCAGCAGAACATAGATAACTTACCTCAGATATTGATGTTGCGTTTTTGTCGGGCAATAGCCGGAAGAACTGCCACATGATCAACACTAGCAGAAGCAATACTATTAATCTATACCTGTTACAAGTATAGAATGCCATTTCTATTGTAAATTATTTATTTTTCATTCAATATTATGCTCTTCTCGCTATCACCTGATTCAATCAAGACAGCTGTTGGGAATTGACCAATAGATCATGTCTGATTCCACTGAATCTTGAAAAACTACACTAAAATTTAGAATTATTACTGTGAATTTAATATTAAAAACAATGCATTTATTATAACTTAAATTTTTTACGCACGATCAACTCATTTCATAAAAATAATCCTTTGCCAGTACTCTATGTAGTCTGTGCCTTTGCCTATATTCATTGTCCATAGACCAACCCAAAGTCATCTACCAACATAGATATAGAATCTTATTAAGCTACGTTTACACGCTTGCCATGGTTTGGTAAGCGTTCACAAGTTCCAAGTCTTTACAAACGCTTGGATGCCATTTACACGCTTGCGAGTGCGTCATGAGCGTATATAGGGGGCAGGGGGGGGCGCTTGGGCCGTGGCCATGACTTTATGAGTTTGTAATTTTAATACCTTGTTTGTGCAAAAATCCCTCAATTTCTCAACTCAGTTAAGTTACTATTCATGTGACCTGACCCCCCAAGTTTCTGGCTGCGATCGCGCCTGATTGTGGGGAGCTGGGACCTGGGACTTCTGACTATGACTGGCCTAAAATTCTATTTTTGATCGAGAACATCGCAACGATTTTTCTTGTCGTGTAAAAGTATTTAATATTTTTTCAAAATATTTATCATTTTTCATTGGGCGTCGTATCTCTTGCTGGGGGCCAGGGCCCCCCTAGAAGATATCCCTAGATACGCTAATGGAGTGCGTTAGGTTAGGTTAGGCCTCGAGGCCTCACATCGTTAAAGTTGTGAGGCCTCGAGTAAGGTCATAATCTCGTCGTAAGACCAATTACTACTCAGTACCTGGATGATGGTTTTTTTTACCACGTTTTCTTAAAACTGGCCAAGTGCGAGTCGGACTCGCGTGCAAAGGGTTCCGAACGAATTTCATTTTTTTTAACATGTTATTTTAACATTATATACTTCTTATAGGTTGCCCTGTAATCTATAGGTAAAGATCTAGATGACTCTATTTTTTTCAAAATTTTAAGCTCAGTAGCAAGTTCAAAGATAATTCTAGAGGAATGGTCATTTTTTCATCTATTTTCTTGAATAACTTCAAAACCATATATTTTAAAATTATGAAAAAAAAATTAAAACCCTCACAGAAAGCCCTTTCATTTGATATGTCACAATAAAATTGTCACACAGTTTTGTTAAAAAAAAAATTACGGACAGACAGACCATTTTTTGTTCGGAAACCTAAAAATTAAACCTAGTTAGCTAAATCGATTTAAAGCCCCCCAAAACTAAATTTCATAAAAATCGAAAGAGACGTTTCCGAGATTCCATAAATACAATAATTGCTCGTTTAAAGGTATTAGAAGATCGTAGCATAAAACTAAAAACGTCCGTTCAGTGCGAGCTTGTGACCGAAACTAAACACGCGCCAACGTGTAAATGCGCGCCAACGTGTAAATGCGTTCCAAACGCTTGCCAATTTCCTTTGATCTGTGTTCAAAAACCGACACTATATAGTCACAAACTGGGTGTTTGGCATAGCTTGCGTGAAGCTATGCCAAACACCCCGTTTACACGCTTGCGTTGGTGGACGCTGGCCAAGCCACGGCAAGCGTGTAAACGTACCGAAACTTGCGAGCACGTTGCGTCTCCTTTTCTCAAAAGCAAAGTGTAATGTGCCTGAAAGAGAAAAGTACCTATAGTGTCCATAGTACGTCGAAAATTATAGAATGTCACCAGTTTGACTATACAATTCTACTTATTGATATATCAATGCACAGTGATGTGTATTTTCTGTCGACTATCGAAAATATGCCAGTCGCCACATTAGACACCAAAAAATGATATTTCATTTTGAAATAATACTGTGATTCCATAATAATAATGATTAGAAATTTTGATAGGTAATATCAAAATTTCTTGAAAAATATTATATTTGTTTTTATCGTCTTTATATCTTTGTTTGCTTGTAAAATCTCTTGTGTTTGTGTTATAAACTGAAAATATTAGATTGTAGGCAGATGGTTATTTATTTATTTATAAAAGCGTTCCTTCCTCTCTCTGGAGCCCTGACCGCCTTTTTTTTTTTTTTTTTTTTTTTTTTTTTTTTTTTTTTTTTTTAAGGATGAGAAATCATCAAATGACTCCTCCCGCTCTGGGTGAAGCAAGAGGGAGTGTCAGACTCTTACTGACTAAAACCCATCCGTGTTCCTCCTGGTGCCCTTTGCGTTCTAAGGCTACGGCACCTCTTTCGAACAGATTCCGCAGCCCCAGCAGGCACCTGCCCTAGCGGGCCCCGTCTTCCACGCTGACATCTCTTTGAGGCGCGCTGGAATCGCAGCGCGCCGCCGACCCGGGCCTAGTTCTGATCAGACGGCGAGCCACCCACTGCTCGCCGTCCGCAGGCCCGCGCCTACGGCGGCCGGGAATCGTCCTGCGACTCCCGACGCCTGGGGCGTCTTCTTCTGTTGCGGCGACTGGGACGTGAGGTTTCCCTCTCTCTCACACGTTCGGCCTCCTCCTTTGCTAGCATTACTGCTTCGCAGAAGGAGGTGATCGCTTCCCATGCCTCCTCGCTCCGGACCAAAGATTGAACCAAGGCCGGTCGCGAAAGGTCGCCGCCACCGATCGCCTCGACGAGGACCCGGCGGTGCTCCGCCCAAGCAGGGCAGACCTCCACCGTATGCTCCACCGTGTCCTCCGGGCGATCCTCGCAGTGATGACACCCGGGCGCGTCCTCCCGCCGAATCCGAAACAGGTATCTCCCGAAACAACCGTGTCCGGTGAGTACCTGTGTCAGGCGGAAGGTGAGGACGCCGTGGCGCCGCTCCAGCCACTCCTCAAAGAGGGGACTTATCGCCTGGATTGTTGCGTGCCCAGCGCTGGGTTGCGACAGTCGCTGTCTCCATATCGCCATGAGATCTTGCCGGTGCTCCGTCCGCCTTGCTGCGATTTGCCGCGGCAGAGGTGTCTCGCCCCGGCGTTGCGCCTCCACGCGCCACTCGTAAATGTGCGCGAGGGCTCTCGCCTCCAGATCCCATGGCGGCAGTCCGGCAAGGAGGCTCGCCGCCTCGCCAGAGACCGTGCGGTATCCCCGGGCCAGCCGGATGGCCATGACCCTCTGAGACGCGTTGAGGTAACGGGCAGGTCGCTTCCTCAAAGCCCTGACCGCCTAGCGTAGCTTGGACCCTGTTCCCGATACCGGTGGGCTACTATTTTTTTTTATTTTAAATGTTTTTATTTTTTGAAATATTTATAAATGTACAAATAAGTAAAGAAAATGAATAAACGAAACAATACCTATACCAATATTATAAAGAGGTAATGTTTGTGAGGTTGTAAGGGGTAATCTCTGGATCTACTGAACCGATTTTGAAAATTCTTTTACAATAGAAAGCCACGATATTTGTGAATCATTCTAATATATAAAATTCATTCGTTACTGAGTGACTGACAGACAACGCACATCCGAACTGGTCGTAGAAAGCTAAAATTTGGCATATAGGTTCCTTGGGGAATGCAGAGGAGCACTAAGGCAGGATTTCCCAAAATTCCTACGGGAATGATAAAAAACGGGATACGCGCGTACGAAGTCGCAGGTAAAAGCTAGTCCTTATCCTTACTTTCTTACTAATATTATAAATGCAATAGTAACTGTCTGTCTGTCACTCTGTCATCTGTCTCTTTCACGCCGAAGCTACTGAACCGATTTAAATGAAATTTGGTACACAGATAGTCTGACAGGTAGCACGAGAAAGGACATTGGCTCCTTTTTATCCCAGGAGTATGCACTCTAGGGACCACACGGTAGGGACTACCGGGGCAGCTAGTTTCTAATAATCAGTAGGCAACGCAATTTGAATTTCCGAATATGTGATTGTTCGATTGTTCATACTCTTTGCATTTTACCTTCCCGAATCCACCTGTGGTGACCTTTTAAAAGGCTGGTCGTAATGTGGGGGTCGTATACATGTATGGCGGTCTTAGTCGTAGTAGACACAAAGTACTATAGAATTAGTATTTAATCAGATTAGGTAGTATAAAACACAAAATTACGATTATATTAATCAATACAAACACACATACGCTCGTTATTGAGTTTGACTATGATTTGCCATAAAACAGTTCTTTAAATGAATTTTACTTTTGACAAATAAAAAAGTTTTTCACTTTGCAAACAGCGCACTATATTGAACCAAGAGGTCAACCTCGTCACATTCTCGATGAGACCTAGGTGTGGGACAGGGTCCTCTCTTATCGCTCTTTTTGTAGGTTTCGAGCTGTTCGCCAATGATCTGCGAAACTGCTTTTCTCCATTTATAAGCTTCCTCTTTAACGGTAATTTCTGAAATAAAGCAAAATGGATGTGAGTTTGGATTATGAAGATCCTATACAATTTTAGCATTTCCTTAACATAAAAACATAAAAGTATCCTTTACCACTACTATTTATAAAACATCGAAAAATTAAAAAAACAAAAAAGTTTGATTGATTGATGATTTTGGGTTAATATACTTACTGGTTGGCAACATGCTGCCTGATTTGGAAATATTATTGGCACTGCGTGCGAATGTTATACTCTACGTTCATATTCTTCATGAAAGCAAGCTTCAAAGTGTTCAGAACATATCCTTGTTTACTGTGTAGGCCTCCAAGTATCGTCTTTTCTCAAATTTTTATCCATTTACTTTTAAACCACTGCAGGAAACCTGTAAAAATAACAAAGAATACATCATTATAATAATTTAGTAGTAATAAATAATAGTAGTAGGTAGTACCTACTTAAATGGACAAATATAATGCAATATTGATTTGGGAAAATTAGGATTTTTCGTTAATTCCTTCTTTTGGCATGCTATAATATTCTGTAATCTTTTATCACTGAGACCAAAGCTGAGTCCAATTACTAGGTTCAGCCTGGCGCAATCAGTACGAAAAATTCAGATTGAATTTCTAAAATCTGAGCACTTACATTGTTTTTATTTCATTGTACGTATTATAAACGAACTAGAATATGTAAGTGATTATACTTTTACTCTATCGATAAAACATCTAAGAAGCCACATCCTTATGAAGTACATGATATGACAAAACGGTACAATATTTTTTTGTTTTTATTTTTATTTCTAAATTGGAAACTGACAATAATGTAGAAGCAGTTGTCTTTATGTTCATATAAGTAATGGAGATCTGATTTTATTGACTTTTCTGCTCAAAATGTGTTTTAACAATAAGTTATGATTAGATTTACTTACCGGTGAAACAATACTTTTGCAATATTTTCTTCTTTCAAAACACCATTTCTATTCGAACAACCGGGCACAGTACCTACATGCCATTTATCATGGCAAAACGAAAACCGCACTCAAACCACAATATTTTTCACAATTTGACAGTATTTTTGATAAACTTGGTAGATTGATGTGTTAACCAGCTGGTTAACAAACAAAATGGCGATTCTCAGCTGGTGGCGCGCAGCATTTCAAGACGGTCGGGAATGCTATTGCTATCTCTTTTTGTCACTTGAAATGATTCCATTAAAAATGTTGAGTACAAGATAGGCTACTACAACTTAATAGAAGCTATCTAGGTATTCTACTACTCTGTCAAGAAAGTACCGGGAAAAGATCAATAATACACAAAATGTCTGTTATTCGTCCAAATTTATTTTATCACCTTCAAATTATGCTCCTTTAGAAACGATACACTTGCGCCAACGAATAATCCATTCATAAAAACATTTTTTAAGAAATTATTGGGTAGGTATTTCAATTACACATTTTATAACCCAAAATACCAAACATCGAAATACTTAGGGGTAATACCCACCTACCTGTCATCCGGTCTGACAAACCCATTTAGGTCTAAACAGAACTGCAGTTCTTAAATAGTTCGACCCAGATTGTTTATGAACTGCAGACTCATAATATATTCAATTAGGTTCTACCCAGAGTTTGGGTAGATCCTTATTGAATAATATATGAGTCACCCTTTATCCCTGACATTTTTAGAATTTTATTCCTAAAATGTTGCAAAGATCCAACTTTTATTTCTAAATCATAATTTAACTAGCTGACCCAACCATCAGAGGTCAACTCAACCAGGTCCAGAGTGAGGGGCATAGGAAGCAGTCACCTCGTTCTGCGAAGCAGTAATGCAAGCGAAGGAGGACGCGTGAGGTAGAGGCAAACGCCCCAGGCGTCGGGAGTCGCAGGGCGATTCCCAGCCACCGTCGGTCGGTGCGGGCTTACGGACGGCGAGCGATAGGTGGCTCGCCATCCGGTAAGGACCGGGCCCGGGTCTACGGGTGTTCCACGCGCGCCTCAAAGGGATGTCAGCAGAATTGACGGGGCTCGCAAAGTCACCAGGCCTGTCAGATTTGTTAAAATTGTTCGAAATAGTTACCGCGGATCTGAAACATAACGGACGTTTGTGGAACATGGGTGGATTTTAGTCAGTAAGAATCTGACACTCCCATGCGCTCCGCCCAGAACAGCAGGAGACATTTAATGATTAATTTCTATCCAAAAAAAAACTCAACCATCAAAACAAAAGGTAACCAAAGTGATTTATCATCAATACTTCAATTAAGTACAAGAAGGGCAGGAGTGACAGCATTTTCTGAGTCATTTTCCCACTTTAGAAGAATCATTGTTTCCCCCGTGAACAATGAAAGGGATCTTACATGTTTTTGTGCGCCCTCCTCTATTGTGTCCTACACAATAATAATTATAAAATTAATGTCATAATTTGCTATGTTCGCTGACGTAGCGGCCACAATGCGCCGGCGATATCACACTTAATTATAATTAATGATCCAAAGACAGCTTCGGAAAATCACGCTGAATTGGTGTAGGTGAGGGAGCTTATTGAACTATACCGTTTTGTACTAACAGACTGTTAATTGTTAACGCTAAATAAATCATTGGCCTTTTAATCAAAGACCTTTCTATTAAAGGTTAGTTCACCTATTCCTAACACATATCAGCACATAAGTGCTAGTGAATAAGTACATACCTACCTACATAACTAATAAACTTAGTGAATACTAGACTAGCCCTTTCCCGGCTAGATGTAAAAACCGTCCAAACGCAAGTCGGACTCTCACAAGAAGGGTTCCATACCATAAACCAAAATATAGGGTCCCGTTGGTGATCTATCGGGTTCGGAACCCTAAGAAAAAGAAAGCATGACGCATAGGTACCAAAACAAAAACTCTAATTACTTCTCTTTCCTATTCTTTATTAATTGTTACCTTTCTTTTCTTACTTCTCTTCTTACTTTCTTTTTTGGCACAAAAAGCATATTATGCTATTGCAGAATTTTCAAACGACTCATGGTTATTAAAATAATATAGTACTTAATTCAATCCAAATTCAAAGTATTTTATTTCAAATAAACCATTCACAGGCACTTTTGAAACGTCAAGTTGTTGTTGTTGTTTGAAACGTCAACTTCCACGTTTTTGACTGACCGACGTCAGTCAAAAGCATGGAAGTTATTTGCACGTTCCAAAGCGTAGATCTCTATGGAGAAGAACGTGCAAAAAACTCCACGGACACTCTTTTAAATCATGTTCTGTTTTATAAAATTCTAAGTTGCATATACTTGTTGCTTCTGCATGTGAGGACAATGCAAAGGAAAAATTAAAAAAAAAAAATATAAGAATTTAAGTGTAAAGATTAAAATGAGCCAATGGCAGTTAAGAGATGACCAGTCTCAACCCACGGCGCCCGTTCACGAACATGACGCGTGAATCGGCACCTTTCAGCTCAACCATTTCGAAGGGAATGATCGAACCCACGCGCCGCCATCAGCGAGATATTGAGTGAGCATAACATGCTCTCAACCACCATGCTCATTCATGTCCACAAGTAAAACTATAACTAATCACATAAAATGTAAATGGCTGCATGGTACCCACATTTACAAAATTTTAAAAATATGCTTCTACTTTACACAAAACTATGGTTGTCAATGACCAAATAACGAAAAATAAATTAATAAAACAACGATTAAGTTCTTGCATCAAAAAGAATAAATAAGTATCTATAACAATTATGTAAGTACCTATATAAAAAAAAGAGTGAGCATCTCCTCCAAATATAAATCCTTACAAGTGGACCCAAGCAGCTGTGACTGTGACTGTGGAGCAGGACCAGCATTTAGCCAAGCGTTTTTATCGAGGATAAATAATCTTCCAGTTTATTAATACGCTTGTCTACCTAGTGTGCGTTTTATGCATGCTTTAAATTTTCTCTCATTCAGTTCGAGAATATCAACTGGTATTTTAATATAAAATTTAACACAGTACCCCATAAAAGAAGTGTGTACTTTGGCCAATCTGAATCGGGGTTGATCTAATTTGTTCCTATTTCTAGTATTAAAATTATGCCTGTCACTAATCTTGCTAAAAAGATGAAGATACTACTCTGTCAAGAAAGTACCGGAAAAAAATCAATAATACACAAAATGTCTGTTATTCATCCAAATTTACTTTATCACCTTCAAAGTATGCTCCTTTAGAAACGATACACTTGCGCCAACGAATAATCCATTCATCAAAACATTTTTTAAACGCTGCTTCCGGAATTGAGTTCAGTTCTCGCCGCGAATTCTCCTTTATGTCTTCTATCGATTGAAAACGGGTGCCACGAAGTGGTAATTTGAGTTTAGGAAAAAGAAAAAAGTCAGCAGGAGCCATATCTGGTGAATATGGTTGTTGCTGGATGGTATTTGTTGAGTGTTTGGTTAAAAATTCGTTCACAATGATAGCCTTGTGCGAAGGCGCATTGTCGTGGTGCAAAATCCAAGAATTTTCTTTCCACAAATCTGGCCTTTTTCGTCGAATTTGCTCTCTTAAACGCCGCATAACGCTCAAATAATATTCTTTATTTACCGTTAGACCTTCCGGTAAGAATTCAGAGTGCACAACACCGCGATAGTCAAAGAAAACAGTCAACATGACTTTGACCTTTGATCGAATTTGGCGTGGTTTTTTCGGTTTCGGTTCAGTTGGAAGGCGCCACTCCGAAGCTTGTTGACTAGTTTGCATGTCAAACTCGTAAACCCACGTCTCGTCACCAGTAACAATGCGTTTCATGAATGTTGGGTCCGAACTGACTCGTTCTAGCATGTCCTCAGCGACTTTCATGCGATTGAGTTTTTGGAGAAAATTCAGATCTTTTGGGACTAGCCGAGCAGCAACATGTTTCATACCCAAATGATTAGTTAAAATGGTACGGATCGACTCGTGAGATACAGAAAGTTCGGCGGCTATCTCTCTCAGAGTTGAATGGTGATTTTCAGTCACTATTTCCTTCACTTTTGCGATGTTAACTTCAGTTGCAGACGTTGACGGCCTACCAGAGCGAGGCAAATCTTCCATCACATCTCGACCGCTTTTGAACGCTTTGAACCACTCATAAGCACGAGTTTTTAATAAAGTCGATTCACCGTAAGCCTTCTGTAACATTTTCAGTGACTCCGAACACGAAATTCCATTGGCGATGCAAAATTTAAGACAAACTCTTTGTTCGATATTTTTTTCCATTGATATTACTAAAACCAGCACTGTATTTAATATAAATAACAGATGCAACTCAAACTCCGCGCCAAAATGGAAAACAGTTGTGCCAATCTAACAACTACAAAAAAACAAAAATTTGAATTTGGAACCATAAACAAATCATCCACTCCCGATACTTTTTTGACTGAATGTATATCTATGTCTACCAACAACCACAGACCTTTGCCACAGACTAAAAATAAACTGAAACTTTGAGATGGGCAAGTAACATCGATTTCTATCTATACTAATATATAAAGCTGAAGAGTATGTTTGTTTGCTTGAACGCGCTAATCTCAGGAACTTCTGGTCCGTTTTAAAAAATTCTTCCAGTGTTAGATATCCCATTTATCGAGGAAGGCTATAGGCTATATCATCACGCTAAAACCAATAGGAGCGGAGCAGTAATGAAAATTGTGACGCAAACGAAGTTGTGCGGGTCAACTAGTATTAATATAAAAGCTGAAGTTTGTTTGTTTGTTTACTTGAATGCGTTAATCTCAGGAACTACTGGTCCAACTTGAAAAATTCTTTCAATGTTAGATAGCCCATTTATCGAGGAAGGCTATAGGTGATAATCATCACGCTAAGACCTAAAGGATCGGAGCAGTATTGAACATTGTGACGCAGACGAAGTTGCGCGGGTCAACTAGTTTTGTCATAAAATCCGTTGCGTAGTTTTAAAGATCTAAGCATACGTAGGGACAGACAGACAGCGGGAAGCGACTTTGTTTTATACTATTGTGGTGATATAAGAATTTCTCGTTTAAAGGTATTAGATTAGATATATAAATACACTAAAATACATAACTACTTACGTTATTTTTTATTGGATCAATAAACATTTATCAACGCATCCATTACCTTTTTTTATTGAAGGCTTTGATACATGTCACTGCCTAGTTTGACATTTTTATTCGATAATGAAATGACGTTTACCTGTCAGAAAAGTTTTCATTCAACGCGCGCCAAATTTGATGAAGGAGAAGTGCTTTTAGCGGGACAAAATTAAGAAATATTTATTTGCGTCTATAAAAATTCCGGTAAGTACATTATTTTGATTGTTTTGTGAATAATATTATATAATATGCTTTGATATGCAAAAATATGTCCAATTATGTTATATTTTTTTGCAAAAAAATGCCTTGTAAAGTATTTGGCTAATATATTACCATTGTCCGTTCATAACATTTACCGCCTCAAAAGTTTTGGTTTTGTGTTCGTAGTTACAATTTTGTAAATTATTATTGCAGGTGACAACCAAGATGTCTTGTAGAAAACGGTTGAGCGAAAAAGATCTCCAAAACATTTTGGAAAACGATTCGGCAAGCGTCTCAGAGGACGAAATGGGTGATTTTTTACATTCTCCTTCAAATATGTACGTTAATTTATCTGATAACGACATAATCGACCGTCAATTGGAAAGATTGTTTGATGGTGGAACGGAAGAAGCTGAACCCATTCTCGAGTCCACTGAGGTTGTTACAGATGAAATTGAAGAGGTTTCGCATGTTATTTTTCCTAATAGTATGCATGAAGATATTGAGGTAATGGATGTTGCTTCTGCAAATTCACTGAACATGTCTTACACAAGGCTAGAAAGAAATTATAGAGATTGGAAAATCAAGAAGAGATACACCCATTGTAAGTTTTGCTCTAACAAAAAAGTCTCAAAAAGGTCTAATGAAGTTCGTGGAGTACTAATTAAACCCGAACGAACGAAGTTGCGGGCGAAGTGTTAGTTTATTTATATTTGAACAAACTTTGGATCCTTCGAAGGCGTCGTCAGTGACAGCGTCGGCTATAGAAAAATGAATTAACGGAGAATGTAGGTAAAATAAATTAAAAAATAATTTAATATAAAACACTCTATTCAGTCAACTGCAAAGAAGCAAATTTTTCAACATCGTAGAATCCTGCTTTGACTTGTCTACCGCCAAAAAATCTGCCATTTAAATCGACAACCGCTTTGATAGCACTTTCTATACGTTTGAATTCAACAAAAATTCTGACGGCTTCATCTGATGGTGCGTTGGGCATTTCAAAGATCAATACTTTTATAACATCTCCGTATTTTGTATTACATTCGTCTTTCACTTCAGGTTCTAATTCTTCGTCTACATCCCCTGGGCCAACCATGTTCTGGAAAAAAATATGATTAATATTTTACATCAGCGAAAATGCAGTGACTAATAAAATATTTACAACTTAATGATATTATGCAGTGAATCCGCACTTCAATACTTATGTTTGATATTGTATTGTGGAGACGATACATACAAATAAATAAATAAAAAAACTGGCAATACTAGTTCATCCAACCAACCATTTGAAACTTAAGTAAATCCCGACATCGTAATTTATCGATGCGATGCGACGCGACGAAGCCCCGGGCGGCATACGAGACATGCCTTTTAAGTTTTGTCGTTTTTACTTCTACTTGTTCCTATGGCCTTAGTGGGAGTTTTTTAACGTTATCGATCGCGTTAGCGTAAACGTCAATTTGTATTGAAACTGAATAAGCGCCGTCTGGTGACAATAACCGAAAACCTTTTTTTTTTCTATACAATTTGATATAAGCGAACGTTTATGTTTACGCGATCGAGTGCGTTAAAAAACATACACTAGGTAAGCCCTCTGCTTCAAATACTCAACCGTTTGACGAGCGCTGTGTGAGCTTGCGTTGTCGTGGTGCAGGATGATGCGTCGCTTTGATTTAGATTTTCGAAGTTCGGCGATGACTTGTGGTACACCACTCTGCGTTAACCGATCAACGATCTTCAAGTGCAATAGTCGCATCATGGCCGGCTTTTCTAACGAACGTGGCCACCATCTTCTTTGAAGTGCTTCGAGAACGAACAACTTTATTCGGCTTTGGCTCGTCTGTACCCCAGACTGTAGATTGTTGTTTGGAATCAGGATCGTCGGCATAGATCCAAGATTCGTCACCACTGATGATGTCGTAGACGTGAACACATATGTATAATAAACACTGAAGCCGTGTCAGGCCTCTTCTAAAGTTGTAGAAAATTATTGCACGAACATTTTTCTTAGAAGGATTCATTTTCGTACGTAACCTGACAGATTCCAATCGACGCTGTGACTAAACAATAGCATTAATCCTAATACTTTCAACTGTTTTGAGATTCAAAATTTAAACACATTCGAATATAGAACAGTTCCAAATTCAAAATTGCCGGGAAATATAGAAACGACAGAACTTAAAAGGCATGCCTATATAGTATCCTTCGAGGCCCTTGTTCTTTTTGAAAGTTATATAAATCAAACACAGGCATTTCTGATTATGATTACTGCTTTTCCTTGTAATAAAATTTTAAATAAAGTAATAATGAGCAACGGAATTTTCGAAAATGTAATTCCTCAAATTCGATGACACTTATTACTTTCAATCTAAACTAATAATAAAGCTGAAGAGTCTGTTTGTTTGCTTGAACGCGCTAAACCATTTATCGAGGAAGGCTATAGGCTATATTATATTATAACGCTAAAACCAATAGGAGCGGAGCAGACGAAGTTGCGCAGGTCAACTAGTGTTAATATATAATTAACTATGAAATAACTGTATTTTAATGCCGAAAAAATAAAATGTTTGAAATATAAAGCTTTTTGAATTGCGGATGTGCGAAGTCCCTGCAAAAGCCAGGCCCCGGGTGCCACTAGCTACAGCCACAATTATTTTAATATTATTATAATACTAGAGTAATGTTAATAACTTACTCTTAATAATACGACTTTGCTGGGTGACTTCATTATCTCTGTTATAGATGGCTCCCTATTGAGCGCATGAGGGGAATTGGGTGCAAGCGGCGAATCTGGAAATTTGAGAAATTGACGTCAATTGCAAATAATTCGGTTTTTATTGCTTCTAGAACTGATTAAATACCAGCTGTAAATACTTATGTTTGAGTTAACATGCCTGTTTTGGAAATCATATTATTGAGCCATGGGTTTGAAATTACTGCTGGTTTTTTCGCGAGAAGCTTGTCAGATAACTAATTTAATTTATTGGCATATTCAATAAACAATTAAGAATTTGAGAGATAAATAATTATGAGCAAGAATGTTAAATGTAATTTTATAGGTGCAGTTAGCCACCACACCAAGTACATCTAATATTCAATAGTTTACATTCTAAAAACAATCATCCCTCTCAGAATTTTAATTTCCGTAATTTGTGCAATTATTTTAATTTCCAAATACCTGTTCCTGGCAGAGAAGGCATAGCAAATCCAGGAGGAGGCATTACAGTAGGAACTTCTTTCTCGTGAATAATACGACCACCACGTTTCGAAGTCTTTTCCACTTGCAGAGCCACTGACATTCCTTGTTCTTTTTTACCCAAACCTTGACCTTCCTATAGAAATAACAATTACAAAAGAAAACATAGCTCAATATCCATGAACAAAAATTAATGAGAATGGTGCTAAAGCTTTAAATAGAAGTGTCATTCCTTAAGGTGGAAGCGCCAGGGTAGCCCGCGAAATTCAAATATTTTATGATTTTTTTTTGCAATTTGCCGGTCAGTGTGAAGTGTTTATTGAACAAAATACGATTCGCGACCGTAACGCGTATTTGTCTAAAGAATTATAACCATTTTAATCATCAATATAGCCCTCTAAGTTCATGAAGCCCTATTGAATGACTTTTTCATGAAATAACCATGACAAATACGCGTTACGGTCGTGAATCGTATTTTGTTCAACAAACACTTCACACAAACCGGCAAATTGCAAAAAAACATAAAATATTTGAATTTCGCGGGCTACCCTGGCGCTTCCACCTTAAACTAAAAGTTTTGTAAAGCCACATTTTAAATAATAATAATATACTCAAATAGTTTTGTCGCCTAGAATTTCAATTACCTTGAAACCATATTTGGCCATGATTTTAGCAGCTACAGAGCTTGCACCATATCCACCAATAGAGAACCCAGACGGAGGAGGGGTTTGAGTGGACGGGGGCCGGGGCGGTGGAGAAGGTGTCTCCGCTGTGAGAGATGGTGGCGGAGCGATGGCTGCACCTGCTGACCGCTTTGATATCTCCTCGGCTTCTTCTTCCTCGGGTTGCTTCATTATGAAACAAAAAAAAAAAAAATTTAAAATTGAGATAAGGTTTGGTGGAATGTCAGCAACATTCTATTTACTTGAATAAACAAATTTTATTTATTTAATTGAATATAAATTGTTAAAAAGAAAAAAATGTTTTTTTTTTTTATTTATTTAAAAAATTGACTGAACTTAATTACCATAGCCACTAAAGTTTTTTCTGGTATTATTTCCTCATCATCCCCAAACCTGCTTTTACGTTTTCTTTCTGATCTATCACCTCTATCCCCATCAAGCTGCAATCTCTTTGATTGTATCTCTGAAATATAAGTAAAAGGTTTGAAATTATCATTAAGAAAAGGAATTTAGTTGGAAGTTACTAAAAACAAGCACTTCGCCCACGACTATGTTCGCGCGGGTTTAGTATTGCAAGTTTTGTAGGGATTCTCAACTTTTTCAGGTAATAAATATACATAGCATTCTAATGGCGAAAGAATTTTTGAAATTGATCGACTACTTTTTGAGTTTATTCATCACAAACACACAATAATACTAGATCTGTCCTCTTTATAATATTAGTATTAGCACAGATTATATAATACCTACTAGTGTAGTATTAGTATATAGATGTGTCAAGAAGATCCAGTATCTGTTTTGGCTTAGTTAAAAACTACAGGTGAATTGCAGAACTAGAATAAAATTATACATTCTGGCAAAACTAAATATGTTTTATTTTTCATGTTACTATGTAGCAAATTAATTTAACTGGTGGTAGATTTTGGCTGATGGCTTGTGACCACCCATTGGGCAAATAACGTACCGCCAAGCGGCCTAGCCGCGTTTCGGTATGATGCTCAGTGTAGCCAATTCAGAGGATTTGGGTCGAAATAGTTGTTCCAATACAGGCAGACAAAACAAGCTTGCGTTAATCGGGAGATTAGACGCGGTTGGTAGTGGGATCCGAGGTATGGTACGCCGCTGCCCGACTGCATGTATTTGGAGTCCAAGTAATGTGCTAGCCACACATGACAGACCGTCCCTAACTGTCCAAAATCCCGGAATGCAGCCAAGCGCTGGTTGGCGACTAGACTAGAGGGCCAGATGGACATACCTGGGAGGCTCGGACCTCCCCGCAGTCTCCAGACTGTTCCCCCAATGATACTGTCCTGTCAGAGCGTGCCAGAAGGCTAGTACATGGAAATCAAGTTCCATCCACTTCCTCTCCACTTGCACTCACATCATGACCCAAAAGAACAAAATAGAAAAGCTGTACAGCAGCAGCACTCTCTCTCACAAAGTGCACATTTGTAACATAAGAGGTTTGCAGTCTAATATCGTCACAGTCCATCACCACCTAGAGACTGAGAAACCAGCACCCTTGTTTCATTCCAGGATGCATATCAGATATCCGTCAGACCTGTTGTACCTGAATTTATTTATTTTAAATAAAATGGTTGAAGCCAATTCTAATTTAGTTTCGTTAGTCAAGAATTCTTCTCACAAAAATTCAAACATTCTGATTGTATGATCTTCCATTCATCCGCAAACATATCAAGAATTGTGTTTGAGTCCAGGAGAGTGTTACAAGTGGCTAATTTCCCAGTGTGCAATAGTGTGGCAAATTGGCACTACCTATTGAATGATTGGATAGAATTAAATCCACTAGTATAAATATTCCCACAGGTTCATTGCCTTGGAATTGTGTTAATATTGTAGTAAGTATCCAACAAAGCATGTTATTTGTCACACAATTCTAAGTTGTGGCTTTAACTTACCTTTAGCAACTTTTTCATAATCATTGGGCCACATTGGGTCATATTCATTAGCAACATTCCAATCAAAATCACGAACATTTAGTGATGCTGCCAGAGATTTGCCTTGACCATTTGGACTGTTCGAATTAGACTCCTCATCGTCTTTTTGTTTACTCTTCAAGTCTATCACTGGAGTAAGCTGGAACTCGAAATATTATAATCAAAACCCTTTTAGATATCAACCCTAAACCACAATTTTAAATAACTGCTGCTATTACCTGAGTAGATCGTCGTAACGCCTCACGCTTGGGCTGGGTTACCGCTGCTTTTTTTAATTGCAGCTGGGACTGTAATAACTTGATACCCGAAGACCATCCTGCTACCTTTTCGGTGGTGCGAGCTTTGATTGTATCAAGATCGTCATAGAGCGACATCTTTGTTTATTTATATTTACGCATACAAGTGTTTTCGTAACCTAACGTCAACACTATCCAGGCCACTGATAGTAGAATATTAACACTTTAAGACAATATTTCTAGAATTCACCCTGCAAATTCACTTCACTGCAAATCATTTCTTGAAATTCTTCTAAAAAGAAAGAAGGATACAGGTGATAACTTTCAGTCAAACTGTCAAACGTTTTCCTACCTCAATGTGTCAAACTGTGATCAAACCATGGAGGTAATTTACCATAGATACAATTGCCGACACATTTGTTGGAGAAATCGATATAGTAGTATTAGTATTACCAAAAATCAGAGAGTTTCTGAATAAGGCTCAAGTCACACTGAGATGACAGCGAAGCGGCGAGCAGGTTCAGTGTCATATAATTTTAAACTTAATCCTTATCACAGTAACACATATTATCGCTTGATCGCTTGAGTAAATTGAAAAGGTCGCGCGGCCGCCCGCGGCGCCGCGAGCATTCCGACGACTCCCCATAGACTAATATATATATAACTGCGACTCCCGCGATAATATGTGTTATAGTAATGAAGATAAAGTTTAAAATTTTTTTTTTTTTTTTTTTCTTTGGCAACTGAGCCGGTGACGACTATTCTGCCAGTGTCATGTGAAGACGGTAACCCGGTGAGGTGAACCGTCGAACTTTGCACTTTGTGGTAGATCTAAAATGTTAGTAGCTGTAAGGACAATACAATATATGGTTAGTTAACATACGTAGACAGAGAATAGATATAGACATGCTCTTAGAATAATAATAATTGTTAAAGTAAGACGACGCATATGCAAAATGTCTATGTGTGAGCAAGACGTAGCATAGTTTTTCTATCTCTATTTGCGTTTCGGTTTTTGTTGTCTGCCATCAGTAGTCATTGGTGGCAAACAAATTGTGGTGTCAGCGTATTTTCGTTGATAGAAGCTTATTTTGTGTGATTTACTGCTTTAGTGATATTCCAGAAGGTATTATTAAGTGTGTAGTGATGGTGAATTGCAGTATTTACGGCTGTAAAAGCCGTAGTGAACGAAATCAACCAAACATAACCTTTAATCAAGCAAAGTTTATTGATAATTAACGTCTAAAAAGACGATAAATCCTAACTTGTTTTTCATATTAGCCGGCCAAAATGTGAGGCAATTTATGTTAGGTTGTTATCTATGTCACTTCATGTCATTTGTAAATTGTCGGATAATAACTTGACGGGGATACCAGCACTTGATTATTTTTACCCCTAAACGTATTTTTCTTTTTAGGTTTCCGAATGATCCATTTTTTTTAAATAAATGGATTGACTGTACGGGCCGAGTTAACTGGCATCCAAGTCGTCACTCCCGTATTTGCTCACGACATTTACATACATACATATGTATGTATGTATGTATGTATGTAAATCGGGCTGGTTTCCGCAACTCCACGACTAAGCGCGTATTTTGCGTGTAGGTGGGACAAATGCGTCATTCGATCCACCCCAGCTCCCCAAGGAAGGCCAGCAACGCCTTGGTGTTACTAACTATCTCGCAGAGGGTACCTGGGTTTCCGAAGTACTTTGCCCTGTAATCCGCAACCACCGGGCAGCTTAGAAGCAGGTGTGCTGCTGTCTCATTCTCCTCCATGCAGGCTCTGTATAGCGGGCTGTCAGTGACTCCTATAGCATAGAGGTGTTTATTAAAAGACCCATGGCCAGTTGTTACGGCTGTGACTGAACGCAACTGTTGTTTAGTCAGTCTTAGGGCTTGTTTTGTGAAACGGCCATTTATAGAGGGAAGTGCCTCCTTGGCCTGCCTACACTCACTATGGTCAGCCCATAGCTTGTGATGTTTATCTCCGGTGCGTTTCCTTACCAGATTGCGTAAGTACCCGAAAGGCAGCGGCACGATGGGCTCAGGTCCCATTGCTGACAAACTCGACCCCCTACGGGCGAGTTCATCCGCAGCGTCGTTGCCTCGAGATTCACTGTGTCCCTTGATCCATTGAATGGTTACTTTGTTGTGTCTACCAACCTGGTTTAGACGTTGGTGACACTCGAGAATCAACCCAGAGTTCACTGTGTGGCTGTTCAGAGCTTGCAGGACAGCCATGCTGTCCGAGAGTATGCGTATTGAGTGGTCCTTAACTTCCCTGGTTAGGATGGCTGATGCCGCCAGAGAAATGCCCATGCATTCAGCCTGGAACACTGTGTTGTGGACCCCCAATGGTGTGGCTATGTGGATATTGAGATCCTCTGAGAAGATTCCCGCACCAGTACCTGTACCTGTTTTTGATCCATCGGTGAAGATCCGCAGCTCGGCGGGGCAGAGCCCCTCGCACCGATGATCCTCATGCAATTGGATTTTGTATTTTTTATCGAAGATAAATTGCTTGGGCACCCGGTCATTGATTGCCTTTGTTATGGGGAGTTCATTGTTGAGCTCCTCGAGCAGAGCGGTGTGTCGTGTGTCTCTCTTACTCCAGAGACCTAATGTTTTAAGGCGTACTGCTGCCATCGTCGCTTCCTGTTGTATAAACAAGTGTAGCGGAGGGAGCCCCAGCATGGCTTCCAGCGCCGCAGTTGGAGTAGTCCTCATGCAGCCCGTCGTTGCCATGCAGGCCAGCCTTTGCATGTGTTGTAACTTGTTTACGGCTGTAGCTAGCTTTGAGCGTGGCCACCACACCACGGCCCCGTAGGTTACCATGGGCCGAATTACTGCGCTGTACAGCCATAGTATTATTTTGGGAGATAGGCCCCACTTCTTCCCTATCATTTTCCTGCATTGCCAGAAGGTAATGCAGGCCCTGTTTAGTTTGTAGTCTAGGTGATTACTCCAGCTTAACTTACTGTCTAGGATGACGCCTAGATACTTTACCTCGTTAGACAGCTGGAGCTCTGTATTGAAGAGCATAGGTAGCCGGTAGTGGCCTAGTGCTCGCTTTTGAGTGAACATGACTAATTCAGTTTTCGTGGGGTTTACCGACAGATCATATTCGTCGCACCATCTTTCCACGATGCGTAGTGCTTGTTGAGTAAGGTTGCAGATCGTTCCAGTCACTTTCCCTGACACTAGGATTGCGAGGTCGTCAGCATAACCTATTGTGTAGTAACGATGTGCGTTGAGTTTGGTGACCAGGTCATCAATTACCAGATTCCACAGAAGAGGGGAGAGCACACCCCCCTGCGGGCAGCCTCTGGCTATCAGAGCCAACTGCTGCTCTTCCTCAAGGCGAACCACTCGTTTGCTTAACATATTAGTTATCCAGTCATTTAGTACCTGTTCCACGCCGTGTTTGGAGAGAGCGGCACTAATGCTGGAAAAGTTTGTCTTGTCGAAGGCTCCTTCGATGTCTATGAATGTGCCCAGGCAGGACCCTTTCTGGTGAATCGCTTCCTCAATCTGGTTCACCACCAGATGAAGAGCGGACTCTGTCGACTTACCCGAGCTGTATGCGTGTTGGTTACCGTGCAGTGGTATTGTTTTTAAAACGCCATCACGTAGTTCCCTTTCACACAGTCTTTCCATTGTCTTTAGTAAAAACGAGGTCAGACTAATAGGTCGATAGGATTTAGCGTTTGTGTAGTCACTTTTACCTGGCTTCGGAATGAATATGACTTTCACTTCCCTCCATCCTTTAGGAACGTATCTAAAGGCCAGGCACGCTCGCATTAAGAGCACCAGTTTTGTTGCAACAGCGGTACCTCCCCACTGTAGTAAGGCAGGAAACACGCCGTCGGGACCTGGTGCCTTGAAAGGTTGGAAGCTTTTGATGGCCCACTGAAGTTTTTCCAGCGTAATCATCTTTTCTGCATAAAGCCAGTCATCATCTGATGGTGTTTGGATAACGTCAAGCCATTCATTTACCTGCGCGAATACGCTGCCTGGGAAGTGAGTTTCTACTAGGAGACGTTGCGCTTCTTCAGGTGTCGTGGTCAACGTGTTATCGGGTTTCCGGAGTGTGGCGATCTCAGGTTTGTTCTGTTGCGCCAGTATTTTCCTTACCCTGTTTGCTTGTTGGCATGATTCAATGTTACCACAGAATTTACGCCACCCTGTAGTTCTTCTGAATCTGATGCATCTCTTGTAGCTCGATTTGGCCGCGTAATAAGCGTCCCAGTCCTCATCACTACATGTGTTCATGGCTCTGTTAAGAGCCTTTCTTACCTTACCGCGTTTGCGCTCCAGGTCTGCACCCCACCAAGGTTGTTTACCCGGTGTGTCGCGCGGAATCGTTTCTGGGCAGGCGATTCGGTAGCTGTTTATCAGCGATTCGGTGAGTAGTGTTACTTGCGCATCGATCTGTGCCGTGTCCGCAAGCAACTCCGAATCGCATGATGGTACAAGCCTTGAGGTAAGGTTGCGTGTGTACATCGATATATCCGTGTTGCGAGTATTACGCGTAGGTTGTTTGGGTGGTATACAGACCTGGATGTCGAAGCGGATCCACCTGTGGTCTGAGCAGGAAGCCTCATTCGAGACTTGCCACCCAGTGATTAGTTCCGCTGCTCCCTCCGTAGCCAGAGTCAGGTCTATGATAGTACGACTGCGTCTGGTCACGAAGGTTGGTTCCGAACCCGTGTTTAGTAGGGATAGGTTAGTAGTGAACAGATAATCAACTAATGTCTTACCCCTTGCGTTTTGCGTCTCCATCCCCCACAGTGGATGGTGTGCGTTTGCGTCGGTCCCAATGACAATCTCATCCCTGCTGTTTTCACAGTGCGTGATGAGGCGGACCAGGTCGTGTGGGGGCGGTTCCTCCGCCTCAGGCATATATACCGAGGCGAAGACGATAGCCAACTTAGTGGCTCCCCGCTGTATGTTCAGCCTAGCAGCAGAGACATCTCTGCAACAGAAGTCGTTTAATAGCTGTGTTTTAAGGTTACCTGTGACATAGATGCACGATCTAGGGTGATCATGGTCCGCAGTAACAAGGAGCTTACCACCAAGATTGGAGAGTCCTCGTATGTGGCCACCCCTAATCCACGGCTCTTGGATCAGGGCAATGGCCGTGTGTTGAACCTCCAGCCACTTGCGGAGTTGAGCCGTCGCGGTCTGACTGTGGTGGAGGTTAGCCTGCACAACTTTACAGGCCGACAAAAGGGACGCCATCGCCGGCAAGACCCTCCTCGTCGCCCTCAAGTCGCAGCCCGGCAAACAGGTCGCCCTCGTCGAAACCGTCCCCTCCCGGGTCTGAAGCCGGGGACAACATTACGTCGTCCGGCTCCCCCCCCGATGAAGGGACGGCACCCACATTGGCGGCAGGGTCGGCTGAGTCTGCTGCTACAGCAGGTTCGGCCGCAGTTGCTTCCGGGTTGTTTGGCGGAGAATCGGTGTCCTCTGCGTCCTCCAGCGGCCGCTTCGTGATCGGGTCCCAACCCCGAGGGACGTTGACGAACCTGCCGTTCGGACCCTGGAACTTGACGTACACCGCTCCCAAACCAATTGAGAGACGGCGCTCGGCGCTCATCAGGGTCGGAACTTGGTCCTCGGGGATACCCAGCACCACGAACCAGCAAGCCTTCTGCTTCTCGGCGTGCAGCACTACCCACCTCCTTACGTCGATCCAGCGATTCTGGTACCAGAGGGCTCGTCCAATAAAGGTCGAGTCCTCGTAGACTCCCTGGTCGTCGGGGATGGCGATGCCGCAGCGCACCCGCTTCTGGATCTCCGCCTGGCTCTTGACGACTAGCGAGGTGCCAGCCGGGAGAGCCAGGCTGGAGACTGTTTTTTTCAGCCAGGCTAAGGTGAAGTCGTTACCGCACCACAGCTTGAGGACTCCACCGGTGAACAGCGGCTTCGCGTTGAAGGTTGGTCCCGGTGTATCCTGCATAGCAGAGCAGGCCTCGCTGATGATCCGCTTGTGGATAGCAACCAAGACCTGGTCCGATACTCCCTGGCTTATGATGCCCCTCCGGTCGCAGGTTATTGCGACGTTTAGGGACGCACTGGCAGCTTGGCGCTTGTGCTCTCCACGGGGCGAAATCGTCTCGTTGAGAGCCCGCTTGACCGCAGCCTGGTCACTTCCATCGGATCGCTGCGTTGTGGTTGCCTCCTCGGCCGGACCTCCTGCGGATTTAGATTGCAGTGTGCTAGGCGTTGGTCGGCTAGTGCCGGCCTCAGCCTGCGACCGCTTCCCCTCAGAGAAGTTCAGCTTACCTTGCTTGGTCGGTTTAACCGAGCTGGTGGCAGCAACCTGCTTGTTTTGGGGGGCTTTGCGTCCCCGCCTGCGTTCGTGACGCCGCTCCTTGCGCGTCAGTCTTTCCCTCCTCTTACCCTGGCTTGTAGGAGCTGTAGGACCCGAGGGGCCCGAACAAGAGCAATGGGCTTGTGGAATGGATTTTTTACCCTTGCCCTTGCCTTTACCTTTACCCTTACGAGTAGGCACCTGCCAGGCGCTGTTAAAAACATCCTCGGTGTTGCTGATCGCCTCCGTGTGACCGGAGGCGGCCGCGACTTGGGAAGCGGCTTGAGGAGCCACAGGAGGAGCGGGAGGGTGTTTGGGAAGGCTACTTCCGGCAGAGGTGTTAGCCGTCTCCGTTTTCGCCTTTGTATTTAAAGGATCGGTACTGGTCCCATGCAGCGCCGTTCTCCTTTGCTTGGAGTGGGACTTTTTGGTCTTAGCTGCGGTTTTCGCCACAGCCGGACCAGCGCCCGCGCTGGCGCCCACGGCGTGAGCCGCAGGGCATCCAGGGGCGAGCAAGGCACCAGAGGTACCTTGCTTAGGAGCATTGCCAGCTTTCGCCGACTCCACTCCTGCGGTATTTTCAGTTGGCTTCAATACGTCCATACTAAAAATTATTTAACTTCATCTTCCTGGCTCCCACCCACCATGGAGCCCGCACCTGGGAACGTCGCACTACTGTGAGTGCGAACGTTAGGACTACCAGGAAGATATAGGTGCGCAAGGCTGGTTTACAGCGCGACATCGGGTGCTCGATCGGGTTGGCAACTAATCAACCCTCACTTACACCGTCAGCATGGCCTTTACCTACCGCTTCGGCCGCCCAAGGACGACCTTAGCGGACCCCACGCACCTCGCCTGTGGCCCTCTGACGGGACACTTTGGCCATTTCCCTACCCTTGGCTAGAAGATAGGGCCACCGTTTTGCTTGAAATCCAGACCAAAGGGGGCGTGTTGCCTCACGGACACATTACCGCCAGTGCCGATCGGCTCAACCCCCCAGGACTCCTTCATCCCCGCTTACGGCGCTCGACTGCGCAGGTCCTAGCGCAGGTGACAAAATTCTCCTACCCGCCGTCAGCTGAGTTTAGTGACGGCCGAGCCCGCAACCACTTCGTCACAGAAGGGTCACAGTTAGGAGGGGAGTTGGGAGGGGTTATAGAGGGGAAAAGGGGTTTAGTGGGATATGGGATGGGACTGAGTGGAAAGCCCTCCACTCTGCGGGTCGCCCGGTGGTTTCAGTTACGTCTATTTCGTAAGGAACTAGACCAAAAACGGGGTGGCAACCTCGAGAAGGTATATCCACCGGACTTGCCTTGAGGATCTACACGACCGTTGCGCTCCCCCTCAAGACCACGCCACCTTCCCGCCTCTGAAGGAGACAGCAAGGTAGGCCTGCATCTATACTACCAAGCAAAGCAAAGCAAAGCGTGTCGTTGTGCAACCGTAAAAGCATACATACAGACCCCCCCCAAAACTACATACATATATACATAGACATTTATATACATTATGCAACTAAAAAGTTCTCAAAAAAAACTGATAAGGTCAGAAATTTTTATAGTAAATTAGTTTTATTTAAAGGTCAGTAGTAGCCAATTAACCTTTTTTTGCAAAAAATACCTGCCGTTAAAACTTTCTATTTCATAAACGGTCCTCTGGCGCGCCAACGTGTGGATCAAAATATTTTTTTTTTTACTTTTTAAGGACATCTTATTATCGGGGTTTTCTTTATTCAGTACATCGATCAAAGGAATGATTAGTTTACCCTGTAGTCCTTAGTACAATTTTATTATGTATAATTTTGACATTTAAGGTTTTAATTAAACTTTACCTAATCAACATGGTTGTTTTATTGCATCTATAAAAATAGTATGCATATACGAGATGTGAATGCATTCGGGACTATGAGTTAGTTATGATTTATCTAATTATACTATTTACATGTTGAGGTGAAAATAATCACTCAGAAGCCCGCGAGCTTACTAAGCGCGGTCCTGACTGACGCAAAATACAACTCATTTGTTTTCGCGCTTTACGTTCATCCCGGAGGCATTCAGTTCGCGGGCGAACACAATCAAATAGTAATAAATACATACGTTATCCCTTAAAAAGTTAAAAAAAAAAACGTGTTATTAATTGATATGAATTACATTACTCGTAGTAGACGTACAACCAAAATAATAAGAACGAGATTACCCACACAATGGGGGTAGAAGTCTAAGTATGGCAATATTAAATGCACGAAGTTGTAATGATGTACTTATGTCGAACTATCGCTATCCCTTACCGTTATACGCTGAGGACTTGTCTATATCCTATTCTCTGTCTACGTTAACATAGAATACTTTTTTTTTTTTTTTTTTTTTAAATAAACGAATATATAGATATCTTAAAACTGAAACAAAAATTAAAATAAATAATAATTATTACACACGCTACATTTTAATATCATTATCATTTAGGAATTTTGATAGGAGTTGGACTAGTTTAGGAGAGAAATTGGTCAGGAGGGAATGGAAGTTGATAGGGAGAGGAATTTTAATTTTGGGAAGCATTTGACACAATACGAAGGAATGGGAATTAGAAGGACATGAAAAATATATGGTCTAAGGTACCATCATCAAGGCCGCATTCGCATAAGGAGTTGTCACGGACACGGATTTTATGTAGGAATACTGGACTACAGCAATGGCCGAGTCTCAGTCTACACAAGGACGAAACAGTTCTTTTTGATAATTTGGAACATTTGAAAAACCAGGGTTTCCGCTGGATGTCAGGTTGGATACTGGCGTAATACGCTCCCTTTAATTTTGAACTTACCCGCCACTCAGCAGACCACGAGTTATGCAGCTTAACTTTGGTATCAGAGCGTAAGAAGTTTAAAATTATATGACATTGAAACTGCTCGCCGCTTCGCTGCCATTTCGGTGTGACTTGACCCTAAGGAAACGGAGGAACTGCCTTATATACTTTTTGTACATATTATTATGAAAAAAACGTGTATACCTACTGCACAGATAATATAATACTAGCCTACAGTGACGGTCTACGGTAACCAAACACCGTAGACAGAGAATGCTAGCATTCTCCTCTCTGTCTACGGTCAAGTTCAAACCCAGGATACTTAGTCTAAGGCTGGCCTCACACAGCCGGAAAACCTATCTGAATTAAGAATCTTAATTCAGACTCTTAATTCCGGCTCCTTCAACTCACATTATCTTAAAAATTGAGATAGATCAGTAGTCTCTTGTTTCACGACACACGCAAACGTCTCGAAATGGAGGAGGAATTAATACTAATCGCATTGCTATTGGCTCAATACAGAAAAAAAAAGAAATGCAAACGCATACACTGGATTCATCCTCTTAATGTTAACAGAATAAAAGAGAGTCAGTTTTACATTACTGCGACAAAATTACGACAATTTCCTGAAAGATTCTTCGATTACTACAGAATGTCGATAGCATCATTTGATGAATTACTACGTTTGCTGAAGAATAAACTCCAAAAAGAAGACACACACAAGAAGACGCCATTTCTGCTGAAGAAAGACTCACAATAACTTTAAGGTAAGATTATTTATGTAGGTAGGCACATATTTTAAAATCATAATAAAGTAGTTAAGTCAGATAATTTTATTCAAAAAGTACAGTACTCATTTGAAAGTCAAATAACTACTGATTTGTTGTTTACATTTGTCATAAATTAAGTTTTCGTCTGTTTCTGAAGTGGACGCAGTAGGTTGATCGTAATAATTGCCATGAGCATTGGACTGTTGACCACTTGAAATAGATTCAACGATATCCTACTGAGCAGAAGTGGATGCAGTAGGTTGGTTATAGGTTTCCAATGAATTTATGATAACGTTCGGGGCAGAATCAGTGTCGTATAGAACTTCACGTGTTCGAACAGATGGTCTAGGAATGGTGATTACAGTTTGCGGGCCACTAGTGGATGTCCCTGTATATCTTGATTGCGCTGAACTGCTGCGGGAAACTTGTTGATAGATCGGAGTGTACATAGTTGGTGGGCTAGGGGTGGTTGAATTAATATAGTACGGCGAAGAGATGTTCGCATTTCCATTAAATATTGTTTTGAGTCATCATGCCTAACTTAAAGTCAATTTTTTGCAAATGCGTCATTTTTTTCATATCACCATGAAAACTCAAAAGATATCTTTTATCATCATCAATGTCTTCAGTTGGGGTTGGGGTGCATGGGGTCTGTTACCATCTTAAGACCCAAGCCAACCTCACCTGCTAGCGGTGCACCCTGCTGTCCAACGGACGAGGCTCTGGCGAACCTGGTTTCCCTCTCGTAGGGTTGTGGGGGTCAGACGGCTGGTCGCCCCACGTAAAACCAACTTCAGCCAAATAATCAAATGGACAAGAAGTTGAAAACGGGTACTCGGGCTAGGGCGTCGCCGCATAACGACGCGCAGGCACATCGCCCTAAACCTGCGATAAGTGGGCTAGGGCTACCGTGTCGAGTACGGGCACGGCTAAAGAGGATAGTACCCAAGAAGAAGTTCCGCTTTGCCACCTGGAACATTGGCTCCCTAACCGGACGTTGCCGAGAACTCGCGGACGTACTTGCGAAGCGTCGGGTCCAGTGCGCCTTCCTTCAGGAGACGCGCTGGAAGGGAAATAAGTCACGTGACATCGGGCAGGGGTACCGGCTAGTGTACACCGGATCACCAACGGGCAGGGGCGGAGTGGCCGTGGTGCTGTCTAAGGACCTTCAGGATGGACTCCTTGAAGTAGACCGATGCAGCGACCGGTTGATGCGAGTTAGGGTGCTGATCGAAGGGTCGGTAACGAACCTAATCAGCGCCTATGCTCCTCAAACTGGTTGCTGTGAGTCTGAAAAGGAGGCCTTCTGGGATGAGTTCGAGGACGTACTACGCGCTATTCCGAATTCCGAAGGTGTTTTGGTTGGGGGGGATCTCAACGGTCACGTAGGTCAGTTTGCTGGAGAGTACGGACGTGTTCACGGTGGTTTTGGATATGGCCAGCTAAATGCAGAGGGAGTCAGTATACTCAGCACCTGCGCTTTGTCTGACCTAGCCATCGCGAACACGTTCTTTCAGAAGAAGCCCCAGCATCTTATTACGTACCGTAGTGGTGCCTACTCAACCCAAATAGATTACCTGCTGGTGCGACGGTGCCACATTGGCAAGGTTACCAACTGCAAAGTCATCCCAGGTGAAAGCCTAACGGCTCAACACCGCCTCCTTGTCCTGGACTTTGCGGTTGTACCGAAAATGAAAGTGACCGAAAAACGCAAACCCCGCACAAAGTGGTGGTTGCTTGATGGTCCTAGGCAGTCGGACTTCATCGCGGAGGTCGAGCATCTCGAGATCAGTGCTCCGCATGAGTCCGCTCAAGAGATCTGGAGTAGGATCCATTCAGCAATCACCGATGCGGGTAAGCGCGTCCTTGGCACTTCTCGTGGTGGCCGCACCATAGAAAAGGAGACGTGGTGGTGGGATGACGGGGTGCAGGAGGCGACTCGGAAGAAGAAGGTTTTATTTAAACAGTGGCAAGGGTCCAACTCTCCGGATGACAGAGAGGCATATGGAGCGGCTAAGCGCGCTTGCAAAAAAGCTGTAGCCAGAGCCCGCAGCAAAAGTCTGGCGCCCTTGTACGACAAGCTGGAAACTGCGGAGGGGCAAAAGCTTATTTTTAAGCTGGCGCGTGCCCGGGAGAAAGCTACACGGGACATTAGCAAATGTCTCTGTGTAAGGGACGCCCAGGGTAAGCTGCTCTACGATGCCCCCTCTGTTAAGGAGAGATGGTGTACATACTTCGCGGAGCTGTCTAACAAACAGCATCCCCATAACCTTCCTCCCGAACCGCCTTCTAACCTTGGACTTATTTCCCCTATTTCCCCCGACGAAACCCGCATTGCTCTTCGCCACATGAAGAACCGGAAAGCGGTCGGGCCTGACAATGTGCCAATTGAAGTGTGGAAGGCGATGGGCCCACATGGCGTGGACCTTCTGACGGATCTTTTTAACCGCATCCTGATCACCAAGGAAATGCCGAACCAGTGGCGATTTAGCCTGATTATCCCTGTATACAAAGGCAAAGGTAGCGTACAGGATTGTAGTAGCTACCGCGGTATCAAGATCATGTGCCACACCATGAAGCTCTTCGAGCGCATCATTGACACACGGCTCCGTAGCGAGTGTACTGTCTCTCAGTGTCAATATGGCTTCCGGGTAACAGCACCATGGACGCAGTATTCGCCTTACGGAATCTGGCTGAGGCTTACAGAGAGAGAAGGAGAGCTTTGCATATGGCCTTTTTAGACCTGCAGAAGGCCTTCGACTGTATACCTCGGCAGTCTATCTGGTGGGCACTGCGCTTCAGGGGCGTTCCCGAGGCCTATATTGACATTATCAGAGACATGTACCGCGATTCCGTGTCCTCTGTCCAGACCGCTGTTGGCGAATCGAATGGCTTCCCAATATCTGTTGGCGTTCACCAAGGCTCGGCTCTTAGCCCGTTCTTGTTTAACGTAGTGCTCGATGTAGTTACGGCAAACATCCAAGATAAGCCCCCATGGCTAATGATGTATGCCGATGACATCGCCCTCGTTAATCAGAACAAAGCCCATCTTGAGCGCAAAGTCAACATTTGGAAGGACACGCTTGAAAACGGTGGTCTGAGACTAAATGTGGCGAAGACTGAGTACATGTCCTGTGGCGGCACGGATTCAAATAGGTTCATCCGAATAGGTTCGGACCTGATCAGAAAGTCCGATACGTTCAGGTACCTTGGATCCGTGCTGCACGAGTCTGGCAACGTGGACGACGATGTCCAAGCACGTATAGGCGCGGCTTGGGCGAAGTGGCGCGAGGTAACGGGCGTTGTATGCGACCGCAAAATGCCTCCGAAGCTCAAGGGGCAGATATATAAATGCATCATACGGCCTGTCCTACTGTACGGCGGTGAATGTTGGCCAGCACTAAGCAGACACACCCAGGAGCTTCGCGTCACGGAGATGAAGATGCTGAGGTGGATGAGTGGCGTAACGCGATCCGATCGCATACGCAACTCTTTCATCAGAGGTAGTCTTGGTGTCCGTGACGTGGGGGAAAAACTGCAAGAGTGTCGTCTGCGATGGTATGGCCACATCATGCGCCGCCCTATGGAGTACGTTGGTCGGGGATGCATGAATATGGCTGTTCTTGGGGCTAGGTCCCGTGGTCGCCCTCGCAAGCGCTGGTTGGACGTCGTTAAGTCCGACATGAGAGCCAATGGCCTAACTGAGAAGGATGTCCAAGATCGGGCAAAGTGGAGGAAGCTAAGTAGGAAGGCGAACCCTGGCAATAGCCGGGATTAACGCCAGGTAGAAGAATGTCTTCAGTTGGAGTATTTTTTTCCGTTTTTAGTATATTCAGTATTTCTCCTGGTACATCTACTGTTTTTTTCTTTTTTGGTGGTGATTCTTCATTGGTATTCTTATTGGCATTTTCGGTTTTTGTCTTTTCTAGCGCTCTTCGTGTTTCAATATCTATTTGTTCCTTATTTCCATCTTCCATAGGTGTTTCTGTATCTCTTACTGATAGCTCGTCATTTTCTTCTGCTTCATAATTACCCTCGGGGTTTCTCCGTGCAACTACTTTGTCCAAGAAACGTAAAGATATCTTTTTCCCCTTTTTGCAGCGGATCCTGTAGGACAACTCTTAAATTTTTGTTTATCTTTTTTGTAATAATCTCGACAGTTACTCCATTTCCTTTTAAGTTCTAAACCTGTAAGTAAAATAGAAGTTATAAGTGATTTACTGTTATTGTTCCAGATACCTCGCTACTGGTGATAACTTCGAAGTTTTAAAATATGCTTTTCTGATGGGTAGTACCACATTCTCCAGTATTGTTTCGGAAACTTGTTCTATTATATGGGAAGTATTACAACCATTAGAAATGAAACCACCACCATCACAAGAGCGGTGGCTTGAAATATCTGAAAACTTCTATAAGAAAACTAATTTTCCTAATTATTGTCTGAGAGCTGTGGATGGAAAACACATAAGACTGATTTCGCCACATCACAGTGGCTCAAATTATTACAATTACAAGAATTTCAATTCAATTGTATTGATGGCCGTTGTTGATGCAGACTATCGTTTTATAGCGGTGGAAATTGGTTCATATGGCAGAGAAGGAGATAGCAGTATATTTAAGCAATGGAATTTTGGAAAAATGCTGTCCGAGTATCGCCTTGTAGCGGCATCAAGGCCGCCACAAGAAAACCTACGAAGCAAATCTACATCGCAACAAAAAGCACCGCGACGCCATCTATTCGATTAGCAGCGAACTACAACGTTGAAATCCTGCATCGCGCAAGCAGAGTTTACCGTGCGATTTGAACATATACATCAGCCCGAATATCAACTATCGGGCAGTAGCCCGCCAGGCACAACAGCCGCCTGGTCGGAGGATCCTCTTTTTCAATTGAGGTGTGTGGGACTTTACTCTCTATTCCGCATACCTCTAAACTGGTGACCCTCGACATTGAACGTCAGCGCAGCCTTCGTGCAACTACTTCATCGTGACGTCATCATCACTTCTCCTCATCGTGACCTCAAGCTCTCGAGCAGCGAGTCATACAGCCAGCGAGTACCTACGGCTTCTAAGGGTATCCTGACCACCAGCATGCAGCAGCCGCGTATTCCTGTTCAGCATCCTCAGCCTCAATCATCACCCCGACTCACTGGGGTACCACATACAGTTCCGACTCACCGTGAACTCTGCGACTACCGGTTCCGACTCACAGGAGCCAGCAGCAGCACCACTCCGACTCACTGGAGCCTGCAGCATCATCCCGACTCACTGGGATCTCATCACCCCGACTCACTGGGGTACCGCTTATAGTTCCGACTCACCGTGAACTCTGCGAATACCGGTTCCGACTCACTGGAGCCTACAGCATCATCCCGACTCACTGGGATCTCATCACCCCGACTCACTGGGGCACCGCATATAGTTCCGACTCACCGAGAACTCTGCGACTTCCGATTCCGACTCACTGGAATCAACCTTCAATTGGCTTGGCAAGCATCTCAAGATGCATGGACGACTCATCCACTATCGACCTCCGGTCTCCGGAGGGGAGTGATGTAGCGGCATCAAGGCCGCCACAAGAAAAACCTACGAAGCAAATCTACATCGCAACAAAAAGCACCGCGACGCCATCTATTCGATTAGCAGCGAACTACAACGTTGAAATCCTGCATCGCGCAAGCAGAGTTTACCGTGCGATTTCAACATATACATCAGCCCGAATATCAACTATCGGGCAGTAGCCCGCCAGGCACAACAGCCGCCTGGTCGGAGGATCCTCCTTTTCAATTGAGGTGTGTGGGACTTTACTCTCTGTTCCGCATACCTCTAAAGCCTTAATTTGCCAGCCCCAAAAGATTTACCTAATTCCACAATAAAGACCCCTCACGTATTTCTTGGAGATGAAGCTTTTCCACTAAATGCAGACTTTCAAAGGCCTTATCCAAGAAAATAATTAAATAACACTCGCAGAGTCTTTAATTATAGACTCAGTCGAGCGCGCAGAGTAGTGGAATGCGCTTTTGGTATTCTGAGCAACAAATGGAGAGTTTTTCACACAAATATGACAATACCGCCTGACTTTGCTGTAAAAGTAACGAAAGCAGCATGACTGTGTGTTACATAATTATGTTCGTTCAAGAGATGGGTACAAATTTGAAGATATGTTAACACACTGTTTCGATGATCTTCCATATGATACACCGCATTACAGAGCATCTAATACGGGAAGGCACGTTAGAGATAACATTGCACAGTACTTCATGATGCCATGCGGTGAAGTAACATGGCAATACAATAACCGATTTATTAGCAATGATGACTGTGTATTATAATTTTTGTGCTTACTTTTAATTTTTCTTTCTTCGAGACTTAATTGGTCATAATTTGGAATTAAAACGTTAAATATTTTCAACCATGCTATGTCTTTTTTTTCCCTATCGTGATAGTCTTCAATAGAAGTGTCCCATAAGCAAGGATGGCTTTCGATGCACAAAATCAAATTTTCCGTCTCAGACATCACGTATCAAAACTCGTCGTGACACGTCCAGCCGCAATCACTAGCAGTATGACTGTGAACTGAGCAATTCATAATCTGAATTCAATATGTGTGTGTTGCTCTATGCAAATGTATGGGATTACGTGCGTTATGAAGTCATAATCTTAAATATTCAGACCAGGAATTCCGGATGCACATCAGAATCATTCTTACAGATCGATCTGAGAAATTCATAATCTGAAAAAATCAGAATGTATGTGGATCATAACGACTTTGTATGGGATTCCGACCTTTCTTATTTAATAATATGAATTCAGATTATGAATTCAGAGACGAATTCCGGCTGTGTGAGGCCGGCCTTAGGCGTGTCTAAGGTCAAACCAATGACTGACAAGGGAATTTTTTTTTTAAATCTTAGTAGGTACTTATCTGTGGATACAAGTATAGTATTTAGTATTTCCATAGTACAATACTTACCAGTTTTTAATTATGAAATATTTTGTAACTAGAGGGCGCCACAAGTATGATCCATTTACAAAGCGATTCATATAAAATCCTTATGCCGCATTTACACAATCGTGTTCTCTATTCGCCTCGTCATTCTTCGAAACATTCGTATACGAGCGTCGTCACGAACTACTGTTCACACATTCGAGGGGTGAATTATTTTTAACCTACTACTTCAAAAAGGAGCAGGTTCTATGTTTGGCTGTATGTATACAGAGTTGATACGACAGAGGTGCTGCCGCTGTACAGCTTTTCTATTTTGTTCTTTTGGGTCATGATGTGAGTGCAAGTGGAGAGGAAGTGGATGGAACTTGATTTCCATGTACTAGCCTTATAGTATCATTGGGGGAACAGTCTGGAGACTGCGGGGAGGTCTGAGCCTCCCAGGTATGTCCATCTGGCCCTCTAGTCTGGTCGCCAACCAGCGCTTGGCTGCATTCCGGGATTTTGGACAGTTAGGGACGGTCTGTCATGTGTGGCTAGCACACTACTTGGACTCCAAATACATGCAGTCGGGCAGCGGCGTACCATACCTCGGATCCCACTACCAACCGCGACTAATCTCCCGATTAACGCAAGCTTGTTTTGTCTGCCTGTATTGGAACAACTATTTCGACCCAAATCCTCTGAATTGGCTACACTGAGCATCATACCGAAACGCGGCTAGGCCGCTTGGCGGTACGTCATTTGCCCAATGGGTGGTCACAAGCCATCAGCCAAAACCTACCACCAGTTAAATTAATTTGCTACATAGTAACATGAAAAATAAAACATATTTAGTTTTGCCAGAATGTATAATTCTAGTTCTGCAATTCACCTGTAGTTTTTAACTAAGCCAAAACAGATACTGGATCTTCTTGACACATCTATATACTAATACTACAAAGGTGCTGTTAGAAAAGATACATCGTGTTCAAACGGTGCAAAAACTTTAAAAATCATTTGCGCCTAAACTATTGCTCCTATTTAATTAATTTTTGGTACAGAGCTTGAAAATGGTACCTAGTCTTCTTCCACCTGGCGTTAATCCCGGCTATTGCCAGGGTCCGCCTTCCTACTTAGCTTCCTCCACTTTGCCCGGTCTTCAACATCCTTCTCAGTCAGGCCATTGGCTCTCATGTCGGACTTGACGACGTCCAGCCAGCGCTTGCGAGGGCGACCACGGGGCCTAGCCCCAAGAACAGCCATATTCATGCATCTCCGACCAACGTACTCCATAGGGCGGCGCATGATGTGGCCATACCATCGCAGACGACACTCTTGCAGTTTTTCCCCCACGTCACGGACACCAAGACTACCTCGGATGTAAGAGTTGCGCATGCGATCGGATCGCGTTACGCCACTCATCCACCTCAGCATCTTCATCTCCGTGACGCGAAGCTCCTGGGTGTGTCTGCTTAGTGCTGGCCAACACTCGCCCCCGTACAGTAGGACAGGCCGAATGATGCATTTATATATCCGCCCCTTGAGCTTCGGAGGCATTTTGCGGTCGCATACAACGCCCGTCACCTCGCGCCACTTCGCCCAAGCCGCGCCAATACGTGCTTGGACATCGTCGTCCACGTTGCCAGACTCGTGCAGCACGGATCCAAGGTACCTGAACGTATCGGACTTTCTGATCAGGTCCGAACCTATTCGGATGGTGTTTGTATCCGTGCTGCCACAGGACATGTACTCAGTCTTCGCCACATTTAGTCTCAGACCACCGTTTTCAAGCGTGTCCTTCCAAATGTTGACTTTGCGCTCAAGATGGGCTTTGTTCTGATTAACGAGGGCGATGTCATCGGCATACATCATTAGCCATGGAGGCTGATCTTGGATGTTTGCCGTAACTACATCGAGCACTACGTTAAACAAGAACGGGCTAAGAGCCGAGCCTTGGTGAACGCCAACAGATATTGGGAAGCCATTCGATTCGCCAACAGCGGTCTGGACAGAGGACACGGAATCGCGGTACATGTCTCTGATAATATAGGCCTCGGGAACGCCCTTGAAGCGCAGTGCCCACCAGATGGACTGCCGAGGTATACAGTCGAAGGCCTTCTGCAGGTCTAAAAAGGCCATATGCAAAGCTCTCCTTCTCTCTCTGTAAGCTTCAGCCAGATTCCGTAAGGCGAACACTGCGTCCATGATGCTGTTACCCGCCCGAAAGCCATATTGACACTCAGAGACAGCACACTCGCTACGGAGCCGTGTGTCAATGATGCGCTCGAAGAGCTTCATGGTGTGGCACATGATCTTGATACCGCGGTAGCTACCACAATCCTGTACGCTACCTTTGCCTTTGTAAACAGGGATAATCAGGCTAAATCGCCACTGGTTCGGCATTTCCTTGGTGATCAGGATGCGGTTAAAAAGATCCGTCAGAAGGTCCACGCCATGTGGGCCCATCGCCTTCCACACTTCAATTGGCACATTGTCAGGCCCGACCGCTTTCCGGTTCTTCATGTGGCGAAGAGCAATGCGGGTTTCGTCAGGGGAAATAAGCCCAAGGTTAGGAGGCGGTTCCGGGGGAAGGTTATGGGGATGCTGTTTGTTAGACAGCTCCGCGAAGTATGTACACCATCTCTCCTTAACAGAGGGGGCATCGTAGAGCAGCTTACCCTGGGCGTCCCTTACACAAAGACATTTGCTAATGTCCCGTGTAGCTTTCTCCCGGCCACGCGCCAGCTTAAAAATAAGCTTTTGCCCCTCCGCAGTTTCCAGCTTGTCGTATAAGGGCGCCAGACTTTTGCTGCGGGCTCTGGCTACAGCTTTTTTGCAAGCGCGCTTAGCCGCTCCATATGCCTCCCTGTCATCCGGAGAGTTGGACCCTTGCCACTGTTTAAATAAAACCTTCTTCTTCCGAGTCGCCTCCTGCACCCCGTCATCCCACCACCACGTCTCCTTTCCTATGGTGCGGCCACCACGAGAAGTGCCAAGGACGCGCTTACCCGTACCGGTGATTGCTGAATGGATCCTACTCCAGATCTCTTGAGCGGACTCATGCGGAGCACTGATCTTGAGATGCTCGACCTCCGCGATGAAGTCCGACTGCCTAGGACCATCAAGCAACCACCACTTAGTGCGGGGTTTGCGTTTCTCGGTCACTCTCTTCTTCGGTACAACCGCAAAGTCCAGGACAAGGAGGCGGTGTTGAGCCGTTAGGCTTTCGCCTGGGATGACTTTGCAGTTGGTAACCTTGCCAATGTGGCACCGTCGCACCAGCAGGTAATCTATTTGGGTTGAGTAGGCACCACTACGGTACGTAATAAGATGCTGGGGCTTCTTCTGAAAGAATGTGTTCGCGATGGCTAGGTCAGACACAGCGCAGGTGCTAAGTATATTGACTCCCTCTGCGTTTAGCTGGCCATAACCAAAACCACCGTGAACACGTCCATACTCTCCAGCAAACTGACCTACGTGACCGTTGAGATCCCCCCCAACCAAAACACCTTCGGAATTCGGGATAGCGCGTAATACGTCCTCGAACTCATCCCAGAAGGCCTCCTTTTCAGACTCACAGCAACCAGTCTGAGGAGCATAGGCGCTGATTAGGTTCGTTACCGACCCTTCGAACTGCACCCTAACTCGCATCAACCGGTCGCTGCATCGGTCTACTTCAAGGAGTCCATCCTGAAGGTCCCTAGACAGCACCACGGCCACTCCGCTCCTACCCGTTGGTGATCCGGTGTACACTAGCCGGTACCCCTGCCCGATGTCACGTGACTTATTTCCCTTCCAGCGCGTCTCCTGAAGGAAGGCGCACTGGACCCGACGCTTCGCAAGTACGTCTGCGAGTTCTTGGCAACGTCCGGTTAGGGAGCCAATGTTCCAGGTGGCAAAGCGGAACTTCTTCTTGGGTACTATCCTCTTTAGCCGTGCCCGTACTTGACACGGTAGCCCTAGCCCACTTATCGCAGGTTTAGGGCGATGTGCCTGCGCGTCGTTATGCGGCGACGCCCTAGACCGAGTACCCTTACCTAACTTGTTTCTCTCCATACATATATGACTGAAGTTGGTTTTACGTGGGGCGACCAGCAAAATGGTACCTAGTATATGCAGTTTAAGGTGAATGCTCCAGGGTAGCCCGCGAAATTCAAATATTTTTATGTTTTTTGCAATTTGCCGGTCAGTGTGAAGCTGTATGTGGACCAAATGCGATCTGCGATCGTAACGCGTATTTATCTAAAGAATTATAACCATTTTAATCATCAATATAGCCCTCTAAGTTCATGTAGTTCGAAAGAATGAATATTTCAGAAATAATCATTCTTTGAATTTCGCGGGCTACCCTGGAGCATCCACCAGCCTCTGGTGGATGCTCAAGGAAAGCCTCTCTGTCGTATTAACTTTGTATATAATATATTTTAATTTTTTTTTTTTTTATGTATGTTCACCGATTTCTCTGCCATTTGTGGAACGATTTTAAACATTCTTTCTTTATTCGAAAGCCTATACTCCTGAAGTGGTCCTATTGTCACCAAGTCGGATCTGATGATGGAATCCCATGAAAATCGAGGGAAACCCTCAAATTGTATAGGCACACAATGTTTTCCATGAAATTTCTAAAGCAATTCAGATATTTGTGCCTGGTAATCATCATCTCATGTTGCTGAGCTGTCCTTAACTTTTAAGATAGACAGACGTTCCATAAGTCTTGACGACGTAAATAACGCCCTACAGCAGGTCCAAAATTGGTTTACTGCTAATAATTTAGTATTAAATGGGAATAAAACTAAATGAATCAGATTTGCCTTACCGAACGTTAAAAGAAATGAATGCGACATAGTATTGAACAAGGAGAAAATTGAATTCGTCGAAAACACAGCTTTCCTGGGGATTACGTTTGACTCAAGGCTACAATGGGGTGCTCATTTAACATCTCTTGTGGGACGGCTAAGTTCAGCAGCATACGCTGTTAAATCCGTCAATTTACTGATATAGGTACCGCGAGGCTGGTCTATTTTAGTTACATTCATAGTATCGTGTCTTATGGTATCTTATTATGGGGACGTGCTGCAGACATCGAGTCTATATTTATCCTGCAGAAAAGAGCCATCAAAGCCATTTACAATCTCCGTCGGCGTGATTCCCTAAGAGAACTGTTTAAGGATATCAACATCATGACGGTACCTTGTCAATACATTTACGAAAATATTATGTATGTTTTTTTTTCTTTATTTATTTAGGGACATTTAAAATCGCAAAGCGTATGTCAGCTCCTTCGTAACTACCCTAAACACAATGTATGTGCGGAAAAATCTTCATCTTTTTAACATAATTACTCAGGCATAATTTTAAGGGTATAATTTAGACGGTCACCAAAAATGGATCAATGGTCACCAAATGGTTGATGGATCAATGGTCACCAAATTCTATCCAACTCAACTGTGATTGACATAAAATGTAGGCTTGGGGTTACAAACTGGATAAAATAGGTTAGGTTAGGTTAGAATTGTGACCAACCGCGCGCGAGCCGAGCGAGCGAAGCGAGCGGTGCCCCGGCAGCGGCCGGCGAGCGCTACTTCTCGAATATTATTTGGTGACCATTTATCCGTTTTGGTAACCGTTTAGAACTTTTTTGGTAGTAAAATAGGTACTTTTTTGGGCGGTGTTTAAACACAAGCCTAATTTTAATACTAGAAATAGGAACAAATTAGATCAAACCCGATTCAGATTGGCCAAAGTACACACTTCTTTTATGGGGTACTGTGTTAAAATAATAAAATACCAGTTGATATTCTCGAACTGAATGAGAGAAAATTTAAAGCATGCATAAAACGCACACTATGTAGACAAGCGTATTATAAACTGGAAGATTACATCCTCGATAAAAACGCTTGGCTAAATGCTGGTCCTGCTCCACAGTCACAGCTGCTTGGGTACACTTGTTAGGTTTTTATATTTGGAAGAGATGCTCACTCTCTTTTTTAATAGGTACTTACCACAGACATATAAATAGTAGCAGACCGAACATTAATACGTAGGTATATTTATTTATATGGTATGATTCTTTATCCTTTTTTTTCTAAGTGACAAGACATAAGCGTGTCTCGTTCTTTCACGTGTTGTCACACTAACTCATACATAGACAAAATTTGACGCGTAGCTTGTCTAACCCGCGCCGCCATATTGATAAGCGACATACGTTCTGTTTCAATAGTGTTAAAATCAAAAAAATATTACTTGTTTGGGACACAATACACACGAGGACAATAAAATAAAATGGTGAAGTGCTGTGCGCATCGCTGTGACAGTGCTAGCTACCACAAAATACCTTGATTGACCTTTCATCGGTAAGTTTTGGGAAATCTAAGTGCTTTCTTTACAGAATTCAAATGTTTCGATACTGTTTATTCGTATTTTACATAGAGTTTTTAACAAAGAAGCGATTTGTCTGTACCGTTAACCTAAAACTAAAGAAATAAACCAATACAAGGACAAAATAGTCAGAAAGTAGCATCAAGTGACAGCTCAAGTACCTGTTCATTAGCCAGGGACGAATAAGGCAACAAAGACGAAATTTTTAGTTATTTGTGTTGGTTGTATGTAAAATATTTATTTCCATTGAATTATCAAATAAAGCCTCAGTTTAATGTATGATTTTTAATTATTTTTTGGTGATATAAATCCAAAATACCTGTAGTAGTTTCAGTGTATGTACACATGTCATGCTATTATAAATACTAAATTATAGTATGTTACCCAGTGTCTGTGTTATGGAGAACATAAACATAGGCATATTATTATGTATTAATACAGTGTAGGCTACTCACATAACTATGAATTTTCATTCAGCGGGCAATAATTTAGCATACTAATATTTTTCCAGGTTTCCAAAGGATGACAGTTTACGGATGCATGAATTAAAAACATGAAACTCCAGAATTGGCTACCAAGACCTTCGAGTGTACTTTGTTCAAAGCATTTTGAGAATCACTTGATCGATCCCAGTGCTTTTCGAACAACATTATGTCCCGGAGCAATTCCTACACTGTTTAACGAATTGCCTGTGGCTCCATATGTAAGTATTATAGATATTATAATATATGTTATAACAATCACATCATCATCATCATCTGCCTAGCCTTTTCCCAACTATATTGGGGTCGGCTTCCAGTCAAACCGGATTCAGCTGAATACCAGTGTTTTACGTGGAGCGGCTGCCTACCAGACCTCCACAACCCATTAACTGGGTAACAAGGTATTTCTTGGCAAGACTGGAGTCAGATTTACTGGCTTCTGACAATCCGTAACGACTGCCAAAGATCTACAAATGATAGCCGGGACCAACGGCTTAACATGCTTTCTGAGGCACGGAGGAAACACGGTATATTAAGATGGTCACCCATCCAAGACCAACCTTGGCAAGCGTTGTTGTAACAATCACAACTTATGTTAAATAGTCGTCTACATATTTATTAATTTTTGTTGTTTTATTTGCAGGAAAAGAAAAATGTAATTATTCCACCACAAAAAACCTTGCCCAGAAAACGAACTGCAAACATAGCAAATGTTTCTGTACTTACAGAGATGCATAATAAAATAAAGCCAGCTGTTTTACATCCAATATGACTAAGACTGCTTTAATAGTAAGTATTTTACTTAATACATACATATATCATGGAAAGGACAGTAACATTCTGAACCATAATTTAAATGATATTGCTTTGGGCTGGATTTGCAGTGCTCAAAAACTCAAGCTATGATTTAGGTAGTTCAGTAGTAAATTATTGTGTTAAGTGCATGAGCAAGGCAGATTTGCCCATTGAAGTTCAACTCTATAATATATGTTTTTATGTGCCTAAAATTAAAATGTTTTCCCTAATTACTATTATTTATTTATTATTATTATTTTGTTTTACTTATATGGTGTACATAATAATTCTATTCTATTCTATTCTAATATCGAATATTCAGTGTAGATAAAATTGTATAGTTCAAAAGCTGGAAAGCACAAGCTCAACTTATAATGGTTAATAACTTTTCACTTTACATTTGGAAATCGAACAACAATCAATCTGTACTTAATCGATAAATTCTTTCATTTCTCGCTACCCTAAAAGTTTCTGTTATTAATCATTGCTTTGTATATCTATTCAGGATGAAGAAAATGTACCGGGTCCTTCAAATGACAGTAGTGTTACACCTTCAAAACCTCCAGTTCCGGTTTCAACCAGATGTGAAGAAGTGCAAAGGTTAAAAAGAAAAATGAACTTGAAAAATAAAAAAAATAAGGCATTACTGCAACAACATAGACGGTTAAGAAAAAAGGTTTCTCAGTTCTCAGAAATAATTACAGAATTAAAAATTAAATTGTGTCAAGATGATATGAGTGTTTTAAAATTAACCACTGTAACGAATTTTAATAGTTTGATGAAATTTGTCGCTGATTATACCGATTACTCAATTTTTGATTCAAACGTAAAAACGATGCGATAAAAACCATGTTTATCTGTTAATTAAAATTATTGTGAAATTTTACATTGATTTAAGATGTAAACACAAATGCAAAGAGATAAATTGATCACAAAGAAATCATCTTAAAAAAATTGTCTTGTTCCAAAACAAGTAAACAATCATACAAATTCTTTACTTTTATTTCAAAAATCCTGATTTATTCCTAAACTAGCTTTCAGGCATACCAAACCTTGACTCTCGGTTGACTGCAGTGCCAGTTCTTCTATCTAATACTGACGCCCGTCAACGGTTTGTATACACAAACAAAATGTGTAGAGTGGACTGCTGCTCATCGTCCTCTTAAAATATTCCCTTAGTCGCCTTTAACAATAACTACGGGAATAGATGGTGGTTCAATTCATTAAGACAATTTATAAGTAATTATATTTCTTGTACCCAGAGAATTTCGATTTTTACGGATTTTCAGAAAGTATACGGATTGTTTCATTATCGTTGGATAATACCGGCAACCGGTCCTAATTCGGCCCTGTAATGACAACATTGCCTATGTATGCGTAATGGCTACGCAAATTTTAGCGAATGTTTGGTCTGCTACTATTTATATGTCTGTGGTACTTACATAATTATTATAATTACTTATTTATTCTTTTTGATGTAAGAACTTAATCGTTGTTTTTATTAATTTATTTTTCATTATTTGGTCATTGACAACCATAGTTTTGTGTAAAGTAGAAGCATATTTTTCAAATTTTGTAAATGTGAGTACCATGAAGCCATTTACATTTTATGTGATTAGTTACGGTTTTACTTGTTGAACATGAACGAGCATGGTGGTTGAGAGCATGTCATGCTCACTCAATATCTCGCTGATGGCGGCGCGTGGGTTGGATCATTCGGTTCCCTTCGAAATGGTTGAGCTGAAAGGTGCCGATACACGCGTCATGTTCGTGAACGGGCGCCGTCGATTGAGACTGGCCATGTCTGAACTGCCATTGGCTCAATTTAATCTTTATATTTTAAATTCTTATAATATGCCTTTTTTTCCTTTGCATTGTCCTCACATGCAGAAGCAACAAGTAAATGTAACTTAGAATTTTGTAAAACAGAACATGATTTAAAACAGTGTTCGTGGAGTTTCTTGCACGTTCTTCTCCATAGAGATCTACGCTTTGGAACGTGCAAATATCTTCCATGTTTTTGACTGACCGACCTTGACGTTTTAAAAGTGCCTGTGAATGGTTTATTTGAAATAAAATTATTTGAATTTGATGGAAGGTATAAGTCAGGATCTGATGATGGGATCCCATGAAAAATGTTTGTTCAGCGATATTTTCACCAATTTTAACTGATTTGGATGATTATTTTTGTGTTTGGGAGAATATTTTCCCGGACTGGTCTCATTTTAATTTGGTGAAGATCTGATGAAGATCTTCGGAGGTAGGCAACGGAACTCTTCAATGAATGATAGCAAATGGATCGGGATTTCTGAAATCGCATGTCTGTTGATTGTTTACACCAGTTCATAACATAACATCACGCCGGTACGCTGTGTTTGTGGTTTTCTCTTTTTAGTGGTACGCCGGTACCAGGGGCGTAACTACAGAAAGTGGCGCCTGGGGTAAGCATCATTGTTGCGCCCCTTTGAAAATTATCTTAAAATTAAAAAAAAAACAAATACACAAAACCGTTATAAATCTTACTTACAAAACATTAAATACATATTTATACGTTTTTACAACGAAAGTAAAGTAAGTCCGTAAAACATATGAATATGACCTACATTTAAAAGTTGCATTTGCACCCTATCTCGGACAGTTTATTTTCTTTTAGCCGTTCATGAAGTGACTTTATGAGTCATATAGGAAATCTCAAAGGACGAGAGACCGCAGAATTCCAAAGCGACCGAAGTGAGCTTGAAAAAATATTCACCCCACCTCGGATTGGTTTAATGTTCTGACCATTCATACTTATGTAAATATAAGAAACAATTTTGACTAACCCAGGAAAGCTCAAAAAGCTAGACAGGCCAGCTTGAAAATAGTTACATTCTGCATGAATTAACTTCGGTAAGAGTCGGGCCCTAGGCTGCGCGGGCTCCCTAACCCTACTTACCACCTGACATGCGATAAGCGCCGCAATCCAGGACCGTGGAGGCCTGTGTAGGCTAAGGCCCAGTCTGGCCAAACGCCGCCTCGAATGTATGGCCAGTTCGAACTTGCCTAACTAACTGAAAACAGTTATACGAAGACAGAGTCGGCCCCATGTCGGCCCAATCTTCGTAAAACTGTGCTCCGTTAGTTAACATCGCAACTATAGGAATCTCTTCACATCTAGAAGAAATCTGGACCTCAGTTTACGCACCCACCGGACCACATCACTCGTTTCCTCTCGGTGATTTGAAATCAGGAAATAAAATAAATATTAACCAAATAATAAAATATAATATTGCAGTATTGTGGTGGTTTACGGTAAATTATGAAAATAAATATGGTAAATTTAGATTTTTAAATTTCATAATTGGCGATTTGCACTCCCTTTCGATTGGCGCCCAGGGCTCGTGCCCTACCTGCCACACCCTATAAGTTACGCCTCTGGCAGGTACCATTAAAAAGTGACAAATAAAAAACTTTTTTACCGACTTCCAAAAACAAAACACTACAAAGTAAAAATAACTTTATTTTAGGAAGTCGGTGTCAAAAAAAACAAAAAAAAATATCAAAAACACCGACTTCCGAAGTTAAAGTTATTTTTTTTTAACATGTTTTTTAACACTATAGATTTCTTATAGGTTTTACTGTATTCTATGAGATCTGTTATCTCCATTTATTTCAAAATTTTAGGAGATGTGTGGATAGCCGGCGAACCGGAGGCCTCCGGTTCGCCGGTGGCCTGTGTTGCTCTATGGTGGGGGGAATGGTCTTTTTTCTCTAATTTCTTGAATAACTTCAAAACCATTAACTTTAAAATTATGAAAAAAATATTATTAAAACCCTCACAGTACCCTCTCTTTCATTTTGTCTACACGTGCTATTGGGTCGGGCGCTAGCTATTAACTGAATGCAGGCGAATGTGTAAACAGTAAGTTCGTGTTCGCCATTCGTGCCCTTTGATTCGCGTCCGAAAAACCGCTCCCAACGCGAACACTCGAATCGCGAGGCGAATAGTGAGCGGACTGTTTACATATGCGTGTTCGTTATTCGCCTCGACATTCGCCTCGCCATTCGCCTCGCGATTCGAGTGTTCGCGTTGGGAGCGGTTTTTCGGACGCGAATCAAAGGGCACGAATGGCGAACACGAACTTACTGTTACCTACACATTCGCCTTCGTAGATGCCGAGGTGAATAGCGAACACGATGGTGTAAATGCGGCAATTTTGCGGCATTAGAAAAATATTCGTAGGTACAGACGCCAGCACAGCAAGCTACAAGCTGTCAAATTTATTTAATAGATTTTCAACTTTATCGTTAACGTTTTAGGTTCAAAGTTCACTGTGATAATTTGTCAGTTTCGGATAGCAGCCTGATGTGCTGGCGTCTGTACCAACGTTTTCATATCCAATGTATTCACTTTTTATCAGTGCAATGTATTGTACAGACGCCAACACATCAAGGTTACAACAATCTGTCTTTCTTATTTATCTATATCTTTAAGTCAAGAGTGACTTCTTACTTCTAGGCAAGCATGCTCCACCATCGACCACATCATTGCTTATCATCAGGTGAGATAGTGGTAAACAAAATATTGGTTGTCTGTAAAGTCGGTTTACGGACGACAATTTTACGTGATAACGTCATAAGAAAACAATTGATTTCTTAACAAACAAGCCGGGTGCTTAGGCCGATCGTGCCTCTCTATCGCTTGTTCCGCTCTCATTTGTTTCCGGAACGTGACCGTGACACTTTTTCGTGCGTGCAGCCGGTGTTCATCGATATTTATCTATTATCCATATCTGTTCTCGGTTGGAGGCTAATTAATGCACCAGACTCTCACCTGACGGAACCAGATGGATAAAGTTCGTGTTGTCAGCTATGATAACACTAGCGATTGGACAAAAATCATCATGACTACAATCGCGCTGCCAAGAGCGAAACAAAGAAGAAGAACAAGAGACTGTATATTATTTTTGGAAATAAGGCAGCTTCAATCTTGACTTCATTCTAATGGAAACGAGCCGAGACCTAATAAAACTGAAAAAAAATACGAACAAATACCTCGTTAACAAAAGGAGTTTCACGTTACCTATAGGTACCAAATGCCTTTTTATGTAAGTATCTATACAATTATGGTGCCGATGAGGTTAATAAAGACTCTTTCGACTTTTTAAAAAATCCGAAAAACATGTCACCTGTCATGAGATGAATAAAATAATAAAACCAAAGTTTACAGCTTCAATTGTGTTTATACAAGAATTAGTAAATATTTAATAAAATCTAAATTCAAAAATGGGAACTCTTATTAGTAGAGATACCAGACGTATTAGTTTTGATAACAATTTCGCGTTAAGCCCTCCTATAGCTCTTCAAAAATCTATAGAAGCAGAGAATGCGATAGCTTTTGATAATCTGCCATCAGTAAGTATTTTTCGTTGGTTTATTAAAATCAGTTAATTATACGTGGCAGGGAGACGCACCAGCGGCCGCTGTTTGAGACTATATTTTCAACGTAGCTGTCAACACATGCCATTCAAACCATATCAGCTGCCAGAGTCTTTTACTATTTTAAACACAAGTACCCGTGATTGTCGAATTTGGCAGTCTGCACTAACTTCGCGTGCATGAGCCTAAATATTAATCATATCCATGAAGAAGGCTTTAATCGGCGATGTATAACTCTATCTCCAAGTGCTCGTTTATTTACTAACAAAATTGTGCACAAGCGCGCGGAGGCACAAGTTCTACCAAGCAACCTCTCGCTGATAACTTGTATGAGATAGGGGGAAAATTTTCTAAATACGACGTTCCAAAAACTACGCCTAAGCTGACATGACATTGCATCTCATCTCATCACCAGTTCACCTATAGATCATTGTTTTTGGAACGAAGTTCCTTATCGCGCGTTGTGAAAGGCTAGACGGAAAAAATTCTTACGAAAAGTTGTCACGACACTTTTTGCTATAGTAAGCTATTGTAAGCTGTGCGAATGGAATGGAATGGAATGGAATGGAATGGAATGGAATGGAATGGAATGGAATGGAATAGAATTTCTCATCTCAATAGGGACTGATTGAGATGAGAAACAGTGGGTCATTAGTTGCCAACGATACGATACCATCTTAGGGAAAAGGATAAATTCGTAAAACACAGTTATGTTTCTAGTTTTATTACAATTCGCGCGTTGAGAAAGGGGGCTAGACGGAAAAAATTAAGACCAAAAGTTGTAACGACACATTAAGACCAAAAGTTGTAACGACACTTTTTGCTATAGTTGTAAGCCATGCGGCGTAGGAACTTCGTTCCATCCGGGTGTCCCTTGACACCTCCCAAGTTTTTTTTTTGTTTTAAATATCTTCATTTTTAGGAGACAGCTGATGAAATCATATTTAAGGATAAGATTACGGATTACCAAGAAGATCGTGAAATGGATTACTGGTCGCATAGAATAGATTACTTAAAGAAAGAACATCAGGTTATCAACAAAATTATTGAAGCCGAATATGACAGAAGCATTGAAATTACAAATAAAACATTTGAAACACCTAAAATAACGCACGAAAGAATTCAAAGGATAAAACCTTGTATCGATTGGCGAACAAAGGTATCACCTCCGATCAATAATAGTTCTGTAGCCCTATATACTTTTTCATGAAATAACCATTCTACAGGGCTTTATGAACTTAGAGGGCTATATTGATGATTGAAATGGTTATATTTTTTTAGATGAATACGCGTTACGGCCGCAAATCGTATTTTGTTCAACATACTGACCGCCAAATTGCAAAAAACATAAATATATTTGTATTTCGCGGGCTGTCCTGGCGCTTCCACCTTAAGTACCTTTGACCCCGGGTATTTTTTATCCCAGGTATCGGATCGATGAGGATTTTTCAGATTTCATTTATGATAGTGTTTTGAACAATCCTACCAGCTTTTGAGCTGTTTTTGGTCCAATTTGACCGGACTATTAGCGTAAACGTCAATTTGTATTAAAACAGAATAAGCGCCATCTGGTGACGATGTCACCGGATTTCAGACGTAAAATACTTATCGCGTGAAATTGTATAATACTTTTTCACCGATGACAACGATAACAGAAACCCTTTTTTCCCAACCATTTGACAATTCAGCGAGTACGTTAAAAATCTCCAAACTAAGCAGGCCACGAAGGAGAAGTTGGTATCTACTAAATATATAGATAGCTTTGCGTCCACATGTTGGGTCCATTGTAGCTGATACGTCGGTTAGCTACGCCCCTGCATCGTATAATGCATAAATAATTCACCAACTTTCCGCAGATTCTGAGATGTTACGACGAAAATGCTCATCAACCATTGGTGTGTTCAAAGTTAGTGCAAGCTTTCACCAAATGTGTCACAAATTGCAGATTGGAAGATTAGTTCATTTTTGTAACTGAATATTTTTTTTCATTAAAGTTTGTTTATTTTTTTACACCAAAATAAAACAACTTTTATTTACCTAATGTTATTATGGTTTTCCGGATTTTGTAAAAAGTTTGACAGCCCAGCGAGTGTGCTTATGTTGCCTATCGAAGAGAACGCGCTGCAAGTAAGTTAAGATTTGGAAGCTGTTGTTATCCCTAAAAATAAATAAATAAGTCCTTCTCGTAACTCTCGCATCCTACGTCCTGATCCTGCATCATGATTGACATTTTTCTTGTCATGCCAATGCGATCGCCTCGATAGAAGTGGCAGGACGATAATATCCCCCACCGAAAGTGTCCCCACGTTGCCGTCGTGGTGGGGCTTGTGTGTCTCAGTGATCTTGGAGCTCTGCCGGTAGAGTTACTCATGCCGGAAAGGTTCAAGTGAGAGACCAGACAAAGAGGGACACAAGAAGGGCACACCGTTCGGAGACTTGAGCAGTGCTCAGGTTTTCGGACGGTGTGCCTTTCACATGAAGGAATCTTGCTCACTGTTCTCTGGTATGCGTCTGCTCATCAGACGTGACTATGAGGCCAGTGAGCAAGCAAGAGAGGAGGAGGAGAAGGGAAGAGATAGGGACCGCACCCTGAAAAGAAACAAAAATTATGAACAAGACAAACGGTAAAAGACTACCCCAGGGCGGTACCACCTGCTCAGCAGTTGGAGAATCCACCACGTCTCCTCTGGAGGCGTCATGCCCCTCGTATTCCACTTGCCAATGGCAACAAGAGCCGAGGAGGCTCCCAATCTGAAGTGTCCTTTGAGGACCTAATAAATTTTAATTTGAAAACAGGTAACAAGGAGTCGGGCGAACGCAGCACGGAGGCTCCCTCCAAATTGTGGAGAAAGAGCTTGCCTGAGAGTCAGAGAGATGCGGGGTCAGACTCCGACTCTGCGTCTGGCGACAGCTCGGAGAGCCCTGGACGCGAGGGAAGAGAGGCTACTGCGGAGAACACAAAGTTCTTTCGCAAACGGCCCAGACCGGAGGACGGCCGGGGTTCGTCCTCCAACGGAGAGATTGCCCCGGCCCGGAAACTTTCCACCAGAAGGCGGGGTAAGGGCCGAGAAGGAGGCAGGGGGAGGGGGCTCGCCTCCCAGGAGGTTGCCCAGCGTGTTGTAGGCCTTGCTGAGGAGGGGACTGCCACCCTGGAGCGAGCGGTCGGAGGCGAGACCTCTCGGCATCTTCGGACGGTGTACCGGACACCGGTGACAGCTTCAATGAAGGGCGTAAGGCCAGGTTTGTGCAGGTCGTGGAGGCTGCCGTCCGCGATGTGGCTTTGAAGAGGTCGCAAGCCTCTTAAAACAAGGCCATGAGCGCGGCAGCGGCCTCCATTTTGACGGCAGCGGACTCCATTTTGACGGCAGCGGAGGCCAACTTTCGTGAGGCCTCGTCGGACGAAATGTCCAAGTTGCGGGAGGAGGTCGCCCGCCTAGCGGCCGCCACGGAGCTTCTCCAAGAGGAGAATGAGAAGCTCCCAGCAGACCTGGCCGGGCTCCGAGGAGCTGGCTCAAAGGAGGTGCCACAAAGGGGGTGCAAGCACGGGCAAAGCCCGTCCGTACCTAGGGAGAACCAGGTTTTGAACCAGGTACTGAACCTGGTGCGGCAGGAGCTGGCTCCCATCCAGGAACGATTCTCCGTCCTGGAGGGTATCGTCCTGCGCCCCCCCCCCTAGCGGCAAGCCAGACGGTCTCAGACCAGAGAAAGTCGGCTTCGTACGCAGCCGCTGTAGCTGACAATTCGGGGCGGTCCAGCCAAGCCCACCGAGGGGCCGGACCAGCACCCGCGAAAGCAAAGAAAGGTGGGGCGGCTGCACAGGCGGCGAAGGCTCCAATGCTAGCGGTGCAACGGTTGCCCCCACCTCCAAACTCTCCTGCGGCCGAAGCCGGATGGCAAGTGGTCGGGGAGAAGAAGAAGGCAGGCAAGGCAGCCAGGGCAGCCACGAAAAGGCAGAGGAGGCGGCAGCGCAAAGCGCGAAGCGTCGAGGCTAAGCTTCGCGCACCAAAAACCGCAGCTGTAGTGATGAAGCTACAGCCAAACGCGGAGAAGAGGGGCGTGACGTATAGCCAAGTGATCTTGAAGGCGAAGGAAACGATTAAACTTCAGGAGCTCGGCATTACTGGGGGCATCCGGCTCAGGGTGACTATGACTGGGGCCCGGATGCTGGAGATCCCCGGTGCTGCCAGTGGCCCGACCGCTGACGCTCTGGCCGAAAGGCTCAGAGCGTCCTTAAATGCGGACGAGGTCCGAGTGTCCAGGCCCACCAAGTGCGTTGACATACGCATTCTAGGCCTGGACGACTCCGTCACGGAGGAGGAGGTGGTGGCCGCCATCGTCAGGACTGGGCGGTGCTCTGCCGAGCAGGTGAAGGCAGGCACCATACGTCCTGACCACACGGGCATGCGAACCGTCCTGGTGAGCTGCCCCGTAATGGCGGCCAAGAAAATATCAGAGGGCCGAAGACTCCTGGTGGGCTGGGTATCTGCGCAGGTCAAACTGCTGGAACCCAGACCTCTGAGGTGCTTCCGCTGCCAAGTGGGCAACCACGTGGGAGTCCAGTGCACCTCGGAGGTCGACCGCAGCGATCTTTGTTTCCGCTGTGGTCAGCCCGGACACAAGGCCGGCTCGTATAACGCCACGCCACACTGCGTTTTATGTGCGGCAGCTGGCAAGCCGGCCGATCACTGGGCTGGGGGCAAAGCCTGCGCTCCACCCGCCAAGCCCGAGGCCAGAAAGAAGCCCTCCACCACCGCCGTCCCTGCCGCTGCCGCCGCCACTGCTGTAGCCACTGCCGCCACCAACACTGCCGTCACTGCCGCCGCCGTCACTTCGGTGGCCGCGAGTGAGTCCCCACAAGGGACTCAGGAGGAGGCAGAAATGGAGTATCAATAACGGCTCCATTACGCCTCCTCCAGGCGAACATCAACCACTGCGCCGCCGCTCAAGACCTGTTTATAGTCTAAAGCATGGCACAGTGGTTGATTAACATCGCCGTGGTTGCTGAGCCCTACTTTGTCCCGCCCAGAGGTGACTGGGTGGAGGACCTAAACGGCTCAGTGGCCCTAATTTCGTCAGCCGCTACCGGTACCCCATCCCTCGAAAGCGTTAGGAGAGGACAAGGGTGCGTAGCAGCACGGTTCGGGGAGATTGTCGTGGTAGGAGTGTACTTCTCCCCGAATCGAACTCTCGCCGAGTTCCAAAACTCCCTTACGGAGTTGGGCGTCATCGTCACCGGGTGTCGTACCCTCCCCGTACTCGTTCTCGGGGACTTCAATGCTAAGCACTTGGCTTGGGGTTCCCGATATACGAATACGCGGGGCAGGATGGTGGAGGACTGGGCTCTGGAGACAGGCCTGCTCGTCCTAAACCGGGGTTCTGTCCCCACGTGTGTGCGGATGCAGGGGTAGTCCGTGGTGGACATTTCGTTCGCCAGCCCTGCTCTGTCACCGCGTGTCATTGACTGGCGCGTATTAGAGGAGGTGGAGACCTATTCCGATCACCGGTATATCCGGTTTGACGTCTCCACCCAGACCTCAACCTCGCCAGTCCGGCAGACTCCAAGTGGTCCACGGTGGGCGCTGAAGCAGCTGGACCGGGAGCTCCTCTTGGAAGCTTCGATCGTGCAGGCCTGGGTGTCACATCCGGACAGGCCTGCTGAAATCAACGACGAAGCGGAGTGGTTCCGGGAGGCCATGTCCGATATCTGTGACGTGGCAATGCCCCGGGTTAAGCCAGGATGCGCCCGCTGCCAGGTGTACTGGTGGTCGCAAGAGCTGGCGACGCTGCGTCAGGCATGCGTTGTCGCATGGCGCCGGTACACTAGGCACCGCAGGCTCCGCATCCACCCTCCGGATGCGCAAGTCAGAGAGGCGGAGCTGTACGAGGAGTACAAAGTGGCGAAGGCCGCCCTCCGAGCGGGAATCCTGCAGGCCAAAGATCTGGCTCGCAAGGAGATGCTGGAGTCTCTGAACGGGGACCCGTGGGGAAGACCCTACAAAATGGTGCGGAATAAGCTCCGCACCTGGGCCCCCCCGCCGCGTTGACGCAGAGTCTCCGACCCCAGCTGGTGGAGGATGTGGTGAGCGTTCTGTTCCCCTCGCGAGGGGAGCATACTCCCCCGCCTATGGCTCCGCCACCTGCGGTGCCCTATGCGAACTACACCGATGACGACGATGACGATGCTCCGGAGGTGACTGAGGTAGACCTGAGAGTGGCGGTTAATAGGCTGAAGGCCAAAAATACCGTCCCAGGACCCGACGGCTTACTTGGAAAAGCCTGGGTCCTGGCCTTGGAGGCTCTCGGGCCTCGACTAAGAGGGTTCCTAAGCGCATGCTTGGAGAGGGGCCAGTTCCCACTTCGTTGGAAGACGGGGAAACTGGTCCTCATTAAGAAGCCGGGGCGCCCTGCGGACTCTCCGTCCGCATACCGGCCCATCGTGCTGCTCAATGAGGTGGGGAAGCTCTTTGAAAGAGTAATTGCAAACCGCCTCGTCGAGCACCTAGTGAGGGTGGGGCCGGATCTGGCGGAGAACCAGTTCGGTGTCCGCACGGGCCGCGCGACGGTGGACGCCATCATGCGCGTGAGAGCCCTTTCGACGGGGGTCGCGGTTTCCCGGGGCGGGGTCGTCTTGGCGGTGTCTCTGGACATTGCCAATGCCTTTAACACCCTGCCCTGGAGTTGCATTAGGGAGGCACTTCGGTATCACCGGGTGCCGACCTACCTCCGTCGCGTAGTCGAGGCTTACTTGACGGACAGAGCCGTCATCTACCCCAGTCACCTGGGAGAGTGGAACCGGCGAGAGATGTCGTGTGCTATTCCACAGGGTTCCGTTGTGGGGCCGCTCCTGTGGGACATCGGCTACGACTGGGTGCTGCGCGCCGACCTCCCTTGCGGCGTCAGTGTTGTCTGCTATGCTGATGATACGCTAGTCCTGGCGCAGGGACGGTCGCACCAGGCGGCGGCTGACGCTATGACACGCGGGGTTGCGATAGTCGTTGAGAGGATCCGGCAGTTGGGTCTCGAGGTGGCCCTTCACAAATCCGAAGCCATGTGCTTCCATGGTTCTTGGAACAGGCCACCATCGGGATCTCAAATAACGGTAGGAGGGGTTCACATCAATGTCGGGTCGACGATGACGTACCTGGGTCTCGTCCTTGACAGCCGGTGGAACTTCGTCGAACATTTCCGACGTTTGGCTCCTAGATTTGGACGAGCCGGGGCTGCCTTCAAGCGGCTTCTGCCCAATCTAGGGGGTCCAAATACCTCCTGCCGGAGGCTTTACGCGGGGGTTGTGCGGTCCATGGCCCTTTATGGGGCGCCAGTGTGGGCGCCTACTTTGAGGAAGCGACCTGCCCGTTACCTCAACGCGTCTCAGAGGGTCATGGCTATCCGGCTGGCCTGGGGATACCGTACGGTCTCTGGCGAGGTGGCGAGCCTCCTTGCCGGACTTCCGCCATGGGATCTGGAGGCGAGAGCCCTCGCGCACATTTACGAGTGGCGCGTGGAGGCGCAACGCCGGGGCGAGACTCCTCTGCCGCGGCAAATCGCAGCAAGGCGGACGGAGCTCCGGCAGGATCTCATATTATTATTATTTTTTTTTTTTTTTTTTACTATTGATAGGCACGCGTTTGACCTCTATCTCACCTGATGGTAAGCGAGGATGTGGTCGAAGATGGAGCACGCTTGCCTAGAAATAACCTATTCACTCTTGATTTAAAGACTCCCAGGTTGTAGCAATCAGGAAACACAGACTCCGGCAGGGAATTCCACTCCTTAGCTGTACGCACTATGAATGTGTTCCCAAAACGTTTTGTGCGTATGGGTGGGATGTCCACCATGTACCGGTGGCGCATCGCCGTTCGTCTTGTGGTCCGATGATGGAACGGGCTTGGCGGAATTAAATTATGCAATTCCGTCGCACATTCCCCAAAATGCAACCGGTAAAAAACCGACAGGCTAGCAACTCGTCGTCGATGTTCAAGACTTTGGAGCTTCGACGCGACGAGCCTCTCATTGCCGATGATCCTCTTGGCTCGTTTCTCAATTGACTCAAGGACATCAAGCTGGTATCTGGCAGATCCGTCCCAAAGATGAGTGCAGTATTCCATACACGATCGAACTTGCGCTTGATAGAGTTTGAGCAGCTGTTCCGGCGTGAAGTACCGTCTCACCTTAGCCAGAATCCCCAACTTCTTTGCAGCCACTTGAGCTTTTGCCTCTATGTAAGGGCCAAAATTGAGAGTAGATGTTAATGTAACCCCAAGAAGCTCAAGATGGTCGGTTATCGGCACGGTTTCACCGCGGAAAGATGGAGCTGGGCGGAATTGGCTCCTTTTGGCGGAAAATAGACACGCTTGGGTCTTAGCAGATTGGGGCGATGCCAATCTGGTCAAGTTCAATACTTGACCAGATTGGCATCGCCCCAATCAGAGACCGCCTGTAGGGACACGTTCAAGCGCTCAACCATTGCCTCCCGGAGAGACCGGATCTGCGACCCACCAGCTCGTGCGTCGGACACGTATCTTTCAGCAACAGTGCTGTCGTCTGCATACCCAAATGTACCGGGTTTAAGCAGATCATTAATATGCAGCAAGAACAGTGTTGCCGAAAGCACCGACCCCTGAGGAACCCCGGCATTAATATCCAGCAGTCCTGACGAGCAGCCACTCGGATAGACCGATCCCTCAGGAAATCTGCGATCCAATCACACAAACCGGCGGGCAGACCGAAGCAGGAAGCTTACTAATAAGGCCATCGTGCCAGACCCTGTCGAAGGCCTTCGAGATGTCAAGGGAGACCGCCAGTGCCTCGCCGTGCTTCTCTATGGCCTCACTCCAGATGTGAATGGCATACGCTAGAAGATCCCCAGTTGACCGATTTCAGCAAAACCCGTATTGCCGGTCACTAAGGATATCATTCGCTTATCTAGGTACGCCAGGAGCTTATGATTCAGCACGCGTTCCATAGTCTTACAGAGTATGGACGTTACCGAGATGGGTCTATAATTCGACGGGTCAGTTCTTGGGCACGGGCTGCACGTTAGCTTGCTTCCAAGCCTTCGGCACTTTTCCAGTCTCAAACGAAAGGCGAAATAGGCGTGTCAAGATCGGAGACAACTCAGGCGCACAAGTCTTCAGAACAATTGCCGGTATCCCGTCGGGACCACTAGCCTTGTTCACGTCTAGGTTACGCAGTACCCTACGGACGTCCTTCTGATGAATGCGAATGTTCGACATACTCGACTCGCATTCACCAGGAGAGGCGGAGGGCGTCGCGCCACCAGGATCCAGACGTGAAGATTCCGCAAACAAAGAAGCAAACAAGTTCGCTTTCTCCTCAGCGGAGTGGGCCAGCGTCCCGTCGGGTCTCAGCAGTGGTGGTAGTGAGGGGCGGCAGAAGTTCGATTCGACCGACTTAGCCAGGGACCAAAAAGCCTTACTACCTGCTGGGTATGAAGCAAGTTTGTTCCCTATTCGGCTAATGTGGTCAAACCGAGCCCTCCGCAACACCTTCTTGCAGGACTTAGCAGCCCTGTTGAAGGCTCTCTTCTTCTGACTCACGTCATTTGCTTTGCGCGTACGAGCGTCGACCCAAGCTAGGTACGCCGCGTGCTTAAGCGCATCGGCGCGATTGCACTCGGCACCAAACCAAGGACGAGCTTCGCCAGATATTGCTATGTTAGAGAACGGAATGTAGTACTCCATTCCCGTCCGCAACACATCCGTCACGGCGTCCGCGCACGACGTAGCATCAGTGGAAGAAAAGCAAGTAGGCTGCCAAGGGTAACATGCGAAGAAAGATCGCATGCCATCCCAATCTGCTGACTTGTATCGCCATACCCGCCGGGTGCCTCTTGGGCTAGGATCGGGCGGAGAGTAGACAGACACAGACTTCACCAGACAGTGGTCGGAACTACCCAGTGGTGATGAAATCGACACCGAATAGCGGTCTGGATCTGTTGTCAGCAGAAGGTCCAAGCAATTGGCAGTGTGCGAATCAACATCCGGCACCCTCGTTGCCCCCTGGACCAGCTGGGTAAGATTTAACGCAAGCGCTAGCTTTCGCGTCTCTCGTCCAGCATGGTCTGTGCACTGGTATGGGAAGAGCCACTCCTGATGGTGGGCATTGAAGTCCCCCAGTAACACCGATTGGGCAGAAGGGTACCGCTGCTGAGCCGCATCCGCCGCCTCACTCAGGTGCTGTGTAAGCCCAGTTGTCTCCAAATCACCGCTATGCGAACGGTAGACGCATGCGTAGACAATTTTGTCTAGACCTGTGTCCACCATAGCCCACAGCGTTGAGAACCTGGAGTCTTCAAGATAGCGGAGACGCCGATAGCAGATGTCGTCCCGGGCGTACATGCATACGCCCGCGCGGGGTCTAAAGTGGTGCTCCAGGGTAAAACCAGGGTAAGACAGGTATGACACGTCCGACGGACATCCGATCTGCGTCCCCGACAGGAACAAGAGCGCTGGTTTCTCGGTCTCAAGATGGTGATGGACTGCGGCGAGATTTGAGTGCAGACCTCGTATATTAGAGAGGTGCACTTTATGCGAAAGGACGTGCTGCCGCTGTACAGCTTTTCTCTTTTTATTCCTGTTCATTAATAAACTTGAGTGATGGAGGTTGAGGAGAAGGAAGTGAAATGAGGTTCCAAGCTGCTAACCTTCAGGCACGCCCTGACAGGACGACATCTTTGGGGGACTACTCTGGAGACTGCGGGGACGCCCGAGCCCCCCTGGGAATGTCCATCGGGCCCTTTCATCTGGTCGCCAACCAGCACGATGGTGCATTCCGGGATTTTTCGTCAGATGGCGGGGCAGCCTTTCATGTGTGGCTAGCACATTACTTGGGCCCCCAACTATCTGCGGTCGGCCAGCGGTGCACCGTGCCTCGGATCCCGCTACCCTCCAAGACTAGTCTCCCGATACGCCCATGCCAGGGCTAGCCTGGCTGGTCTGCCTGCATTGGAACAACTATTTCGACCCAACTCCTCTGAATTGGCTACACTGAGCATCGTACCGGAACACAGCTAAGCCGCTTGGCGGTACGTCTTTGCCCAGTGGGTGGTCACAAGCCATCGGCCGAAGCCTACCACCAGTTAGTGTCACCTGATTAGCACCACCCGGGGACCACGTGTAGGGTCTTACATTGGGTATTCTCCTACGGACGCGGGTGACTCGGCCCCCCTCATTGCGGTATGGAGACAGCGACTGTCGCAACCCAGCGCTGGGCACGCCACAATCCAGGCGATAAGTCCCCTCTTTGAGGAGTGGCTGGAGCGGCGCCACGGCGTCCTCACCTTCCACCTGACGCAGGTACTCACCGGACACGGTTGTTTCGGGAGATACCTGTTTCGGATTCGGCGGGAGGACACGCCCGGGTGTCAACACTGTGAGGGTCACCCGGAGGACACGGTGGAGCATACGGTGGAGGACAGACCGCCGGGTCCTCGTCGAGGCGATCGGCGGCGGCAACCTCTCGCGACCGGCTTTGGTCCAATCTATGGTCCGGAGCGAGGAGACATGGGAAGCGGTCACCTCCTTCTGCGAAGCAGTAATGCTAGCAAAGGAGGAGGCCGAACGTGTGAGAGAGAGGGAAACCTCACGTCCCAGTCGCCGCAACAGAAGGAGACGCCCCAGGCGTCGGGAGTCGCAGGGCAATTTCCGGCCGCCGTAGGGGCGGGCCTGCGGTCGGCGAGCAGTGGGTGGCTCGCTGTCTGATCAGAACTAGGCCCGGGTCGGCGGCGCGCTGCGATCCCAGCGCGCCTCAAAGAGATGTCAGCGTGGATGACGGGGCCCGCTAGTGCAGGTGCCTGCTCGGGCTGCGGAATCTGTTCGAAAGGGGTGCCGTAGCCTTGGAACACAAAGGGCACCAGGAGGAACACGGATGGGTTTTAGTCAGTAAGAGTCTGACAATCCCTCTTGCTTTACCCAGAGCGGGAGGAGTCATTTGATGATTTCCCATCCTTAAGAAAAGAAGAAAAGAAAAAGAAAAGAAAAGAAGAGAAGAAAAGTATATATAAATCAATAATAAATATAAATAAAAGGACGATAATATCGCCGCGACATACCTTCTGGCTCATGGCGAGCAGTGCCATGGTTACAAAAAGAAAGTAATAAAACATCAATATTGGTTATTGGAGACTTACGGGATGGATTATGGCTGTCTCTGTAGCGCGTGGCGATTACAGAAAACATAATCTACGAATAAGGGAGTACTCACACTTTTTCAGCTCTATTCAGTTTATGCCCATAGAAAATAACGTTTTGTATGGAGATGCGTCCGCATCCATTCAGCTTTCCGCGTCCTTTCAGCTTTCGCGGCAAACAACTACAAAATGTGTCCTCATTTTGTTAACATGTTTTCTATCATGCGAGTGCTATGTATGGAGTTCAGCGCTGTTCCGCCGCATTCAGTGTCGTACGCGGCCTTACGCGGCGTAACAGCGCGGTACACGGATGTTTCAAGACTCCTTGTGACTGACACTGGCAAGGCCACCACCAGGGATTTTAATTTTGATAACCTAAAAAAATGTCACTAATTAGTCGCCAAATATCAGAATTTGTCATTAATATAAATATTTATTTCTTGGCAATTTTTTGTAATCTCTTCAATCTTTCTCTTGGACTGAACCTTAAAAATTGAACTCTATATCTATATCTCTCTCTATATCTATATCTTCTAAATAAGTTCCGACTAATAGTAGGGGAGCCCACGATGCTAAATGGGGATTTACTCGAGCGTCATTTTTTTTTTTTTTTATTTAATTATTAGGTTAGCCAACAATTGTTTACACATAAAAGAATACATTACAATTGACAAAGAAACATTTACAAGTGTAACAATCACTTAAAGGCTAACACCACATATACAGTAAACGGTTTAAATTACAAAATTAATTATTTTAACAAAAAAAATTGTTAGTTTGATCTTAATATAAAGTTAGTTATAACATTCGAATAATAATAAAAATAACATAATTATAACATGAAAATGCAATATCGTAAATTAATTATTAAAAGGAAGAAAAATACATCAATTAAAATCATTATATTTAAATGCAGAAATATAAGATTAAATAAATAAACATAAAATTTGGGTCAGTGCATTGATTAGATTAATTGGAAAAGTAATTGATCTATTGTGGTATAATAAATTATTGAATTGAATTAAATTAAATTAAATTAGAAATTGTTAGGTACAGTGATGACTCAAGTTTTTGCGAGAGAATTATTTAAAATCACTTCAATAACTTTATTAACACTGTCCTCGTGTATATCCAGTAAATCACTGCAGCCATTGAACATTTTACACAATCTAGGTCCTAGACCTATTGGGTTGCTAAGCTTAGATGATAAGAAGATTTTTTTTTTATCTAATATATACCTTTTCATCGGTGGAAGCAGCTATGGATTTTTAAATATGTAAATAAATACTGTTGCATGGACATTCCCGAGCGCGTCAGATATTGATAGCATCAATGCCCTACGTATTTTTAATAATGTACGTATGTTAATCTGATCGTTTGCATGATACGGGTGGTTGTACGCAAGGGTTGAAAATTAAAAAAAAAAAAATCGATCGCGTCACATTTTCTAAGGGAGTGTTATCACCAAAAAAAAAGCTCACATTCACTAATCTGACGATTTCGCCATTATTATAATGTGCAAAAAAATTCGCCATTTTGAAATACGCAAGCGCGTCAGATTAAGATAATATGGTTCATCTTTATGTTCTAAACGTGCTGTCTCATAATCTGACGATTATCTAGAGGGATTCGAAGAATGACAAAAAAAAAAAAAACTTTAACTTTAATGACTTGAAATGCTCAGTAAATAAAAAAAATGCTCAAAAAAATTTAACGTTTTATAATTAATTGATTAATTAATCATCATCTTCATCAGTAGAATCATCTTCCTCTTTTGGCTCGATTTCATCCTCAGATTACGCATCTGTAACAAAAAATCATTAAAATATTTACTTAAGAATATTTTTTTTTAATGAACAACGTATTTTTTTTAATTATTGGAGAAAAGAAATACCTGATTCTGGAGTATCCTCAAGAATATCAGGTGTTATGACTACATCTTCGTACGCTTTCGGCAATTGATCACCTGCAAATCACATCATTTTGAATTTTCCGTAATTTTTGCATTATGGGCATTACTCCACAAGCATGCAATGAATCTTGTGCGTAACTGGTTTCTGGAGTAACTCCGATTCACAGGGTGGCAAGTTGCACTCAAGGAGAAGGGTTGTGATTTGTCTTTTACCTAGTACGTCCTATTGAAGATGACAATCCTGGCTTGATTGACATCGTCTAACTTTTTCAACCCATACAAGTGGCAAGTAAAAGACTGTATGATATTAATAGAATCCTGCACATTATGCTCGTTTGATCCTACCACAGAGATGAGGGCACAGCGCAGCTCCTCCCAAGCGGCACACTCTGCCAGTGTATGCCGCGCTGTGTCCTCCCGACAGTCGACGCAGTGGTGACACCGAGCGTCCGGCTCCCTGCCTAAGCGACACAAGAACCTCCCGAAGCAGCTATGCCCCGAGAGGATCTGCGTCACACGAAATGTCAAGGAGCCGTGCCTTCTCCCGAGCCACAGGTCGAGCACTGGCCGGATGGCCTCGATAGTGACAAGGCCAGGGGAAGGCGTGAGAGCCTGTTCCGCCATTCCGCCACCAGAACCTCGCGCAGCTGTGACTGACGCAGCTTAATGTGCCGCTGCATCAGTCGCTCGCCGCGCGCCCGCGCGTCCTCACGCCACCGGTGCAGTGACGCGAGGACTTTTGCCTCCAGGTCAACTGGTGATGCCTGCCTTGTGTACTTGGATGACATTTTCATCGTAGGCCGTACATTTGAAGAACATCTTCAAAACTTGAAACGCGTGCTCTTGAAGATCCAGAGTGCCAACCTCAAGTTGAGTCCGAAAAAGTGTTCTCTTTTCAAAAGGCAAGTTAGCTTTTTGGGGTATGTAGTGTCGGAAGAAGGTATCCGAACGGATCCAGAGAAAATCGCCGCTGTCAAGGATTGGCCAATTCCGAAAGATAAGACGCAGGTAATTAAGCATTTTTGGGTTTGTGCTCCTATTATCGGCGATTTGTCAAGAACTTTGCAGATATAGCCAAACCCCGGCACAAGCTAACCGAGGAGAAGCGACATTTCTGTTCCAAAATCGGTATTTTGCACAGACGGACGGTCCTTTAGCTCCTGGAAGACAACAAGAAATTTATAGAAAAAAAAGACGCAAGCGATATAGGACTTGGCGGTGTGTTATCTCAACGGAATGGCGATCAAGAGGTTGTGATTGCGTACTTCAGGAAGTCGTTGTCGAAACCAGAGAGAAATTATTGTGTCACGAGACGGGAATTGCTTGCTGTGTTAAAATCATTGCAACATTTTAGCAAATATCTGCTGGGGTGGAAATTTCACTTACGGACCGACCATGCTGCACTGAAATGGCTAGTGCAGTTTAAAAATCCAGAAGGACAAGTTGCGAGATGAATTGAACTACTGCAGGAATACAATTTTGTGGTCCGAACATCGTAGTGGGAAATCTCATGGCAACGCAGATGCATTGTCAAGAAGACCTTGCCCTGAAGACTGCAAGCATTGTATTCGGCAAGAGGGTAAAGAAGTCGTACCTGTGAGGATGCTCAAAACAGGTCTCAGCAACGAGTGGAAGGAAAGCCTACAACATGCTCAGCAGGAAGATTCGGACATCCAGCCGATTCTGGAGTGGATAAAGGTCAGTGCTCCTAAGCCCACGTGGAGCGACGTCTCAGCGATGAGTTCGATCATGAAGAGCTATTGAGTCCAATGGGACAGCTTAGTGATTCAGAATGGAGTCCTGTGCCGTAGATGGGAAAACGCTCAGGGAGACAGCTGTCATTTGCAAATGGTCATCCCTAGGGCTAAAGTTCCGGATGTTCTACAGCTGTACTGTGTTGTTCAGGAGGCCATATGGGAGTTAAACGGACTCTACTGAAGATGCAGGAACGGTTTTACTGGGTTCATTGTGGTGATTATGTTGAAGACTGGTGTCGCAAATGTACTATTTGTGCGGCTGTAAAAGGACCTCAGACTCGTAGCAGAGGTGCATTGAAATTGTACAATGTTGGTGCACCATGGGAAAGGATAGCCCTGGATGTTGCGGGACCGTTTCCGGAAAGTGAAAGTAGTAACAAGTATTTCATGGTTGTAATGGATTAATTCACTAAGTGGCCGGAAGTCTTTGCTATTCCAAATCAAGAAGCTTCAACAGTTGCAGATAAACTGGTTCAGGAAGTCTTCTGTCGTTTTGGAGTACCCTTGGAGATTACTCAGAGATTACACAGCGATCAAGGAAGGAATTTTGAGTCACAACTATTCCAGGAAACTTGCTGAGTTATGGGTACTCATAAAACGAGAACAATTTCTTACCACAATCGGATGGAATGGTGGAACGATTTAACCAGACATTGGAGAGGTACCTGGCAAAAGTTGTGGAAAATCGGCAACGCGATTGGGACAAGCATACACAACCGTTCTTGTTGTCATATCGAAGTGCTGTTCCCGAAAGCACATGACAGTGACACCAGCTTTCGCAAACTTTGGTAAAGAATTACGGCTGCCTGCGGACTTGATCACCGGAATACCACCTGACGCCCCACACAGTATAACTGATTATGCGAATTTCTTGCGGAACAAAATGAATGACATTTATGAGCACGCCAGCAAATGTCTGAAAAGATGAAAAACCCGTTATGACCGCAAAATGAACAATAAAGGTTTCGACGAAGATTCACTAGTGTGGTTGCACAATCCAATTCGCAGTGAAGGGAAATCTCCTAAGAGCTTCAGGCTAAATGGGACGGGCCGTATCGGATTGTGACAAAAATCAATGACGTGACCTACCGTATACAAAAAGGTACAAGAAGTGCTGCTAAGATCGTACACGTGGATCGACTGGCGCGTTATTATGGGACCGATAATGCTTGGGACGAGCATATCTTAGAAGGTGCAGTGTTACGCGCCACAATTAATGCTAGGTACATAATGACATTTACATATTTATTTATTTATTTTTTTTATTTTTTATTTATTTAATCTCTAAGAATACAATCATTCTGGTTATAAATAACACTGGACCCCACACTAGGATACCCTGTGTCGTGAGGTCCAGTCTCTTTCATCACAAGGTTTGTATTAAATATATAAACAGATTGGTACATTTATGTAAGTTACACTTATGTTAAAAATTGAGTGCGTGCTATAGAAAAAAAATAAAGGGTGCTAATATAATGTATAGTGTTTGTGTAGTGTATGAGTGTAGTGTACTGTGTAAGTGTAATGAGTGTGTTGTGAGAGAGTGAGTGTTATGGTGTGTTTGAGTGTGTTTTGATTCAGCCAATAGTGATTATACTTTCAGTGTTAAAGTAATCCAAATCTAGCAGCCAATTAGTAACAACTTTCTTACAAACATGTCTAGACGAGTTTAAGATATTCACTTCTTTATTAATTTTTGGATAAAGGTGAGGGCCCATAAAAGCAAAAGCTTTTTTGCCAAAACTCAGCTTGCAGGTTGGTCTTTTCCATTTGCATCTTCTTTGTGAACGCTTATCGTCGATTATAGTCCGGTGCGCAGTTTTGTGAAATTTAAGTACAACAGCCAGTATGTATAGTTGGCGCACCGTTAGTACTCTAGACTCTTGGTAAAGTAAGTTGGTTGGGTAGCGAGTTCTCTTCTTATACATTACCTTTAAAATTGCTCTTTGTGCACGCTCTGCAGTAATAAGATGACTTTTACTTGCTGATCCCCAAGCCAAGACACAGTATCCTAGGATCGACTGGCAGAGAGCATAGTAGATCATCTTAAGCGTCGGGATATTTGCCAATGATCTAAGTCTCCTGAATATATAAAGCAGCTTTCTGACTCGAGCACTTAGCGTTTCGATTTGTTTCTGCCATTTCAGATGCTGGTCAATATATACACCGAGATATTTAATATTTTTCACCCGTTCAAAGGCTGTGCAGTTGCAAGTGTTACTCGAAACGTAGTTGCAAGTGTGTAGTTTAACTGTGAATTGTGATGGAGCCAATGTTTTTTTTGATACGCTGAAGTTAATGACTTTTGTTTTTTCCACGTTCAATGTCAGTAGATTGTGCTGTAGCCAGTCAAAAAACTGTCCGCATTCCGGATTCCGCAGCGTTATAGGTTTCCTCCCATGACCTTCCATGAAAAATTATGGCAGTGTCGTCTGCATACGCAAAGATCTGCGCCCTATTTAACTGGAGTGAACAGAGACCGTTTATATAAATAAGAAAAAGTGTGGGACCAAGGACACTGCCCTGGGACACCCCATATCCAACGTGCGCAAAGGAACTCTGGTAATCATTTAAGCAAACCCTTTGTTTGCGGTCAGTGAGGTACGAGTCGAACCAGTCCAGCGCAGTGCCCCTGATACCCGCACATTCAAGTTTTTTTAACAGTATTTTTCTGGAAACAGTATCGAAGGCTTTGGCCAGGTCGAGGAAGATGCCGCCACACTTCTCTCCAATGTCTAATTTAGCAGTTACGAAGTCAACCAAGTTGGTGACTGCGTCCTCCGTCGACCTGTCACTGCGAAAACCGAACTGATTGGTTGAAAGTAGGTTTTTTTTCTGTAGGTAATTTAACAGTCTCTTGTTCACCAATTTTTCGAGTATTTTTGACACAGATGTTAAGAGGGAGATAGGTCGATAGTTGGATGCCACCGTAGAATCTCCTGCTTTGTAAATTGGACACACATTAGCTATTTTCATCTGTGCAGGTACTTTCCCCGTTGCCATACTTAGATTGCATATGTGCGTAATAGGGGTCACTAGGCACTTTTTACCTAATTTAACAACACGGTTGGTTATTTTATCCCATCCCGGAGCGGACTCGTTCTTCATGTTTAATATAATTGAACCAATCTCATTTTCGTCCGTCGGATTCATAAAGAAAGATTCTCGAAGAGTTGTATCGCCATTAGACTGAGTCACCATATTAGATAATTCCGTTTCACTTTTTTTAAGTCGCTTCATTGTATTTGCAGCAAGTTGCTCGCCCACGTTAGCAAAAAAATTGTTAGCGGTATCAAGGGAGCTAACCTGGTCTTCTTGAGCATTTAATAACTCAAGATTGCCCGATGATTTTTTGTTAAGGTTACAGATGTTTTTGACAGCAGCCCATGCCTTCTTACTGTCTCCGTTAGAACGATCCAAAAGTTCTTTGTCAGAAGCATTTTTAAGGTTTTGCAAGGTGTTATTGCAGTAGTTTCTGTAGTTTTTATAGTGCTGTTGTAGTACAATATCGTTTTTGTTCTCTTCTTTTCTTGCATTTAAGTGAAGTGCATCTCTTTTGCGTATGCATTTAAGTAGGTTTTCAGTCATCCAGGGTTTTCTTATTTGTTTAGAATTTTTGATTACAACAGTTACCGAGTGCTTTTCTATACATTCAACTAGCTTGGTTGTAAGTTCTTTCGTGGCCTCAGTAACGTCACTGTAGCTATAAAGTAAACTCCAGTCTATATTTTCGATCTCTTTAATTAAGTTAGGGTATTCTATTTTTAGCTGTTTTTTATGTCTATCGTGTAGCGTTTTTTGTGTAGTGTTTTTGCTGATACTTATTATCACCGTATCATGGTCTGTCAGCCCACTTTCACATATTACCACTGAAGCCGATTTTTTAGTCTTGATCAGCGCGTGGTCAAGGCATGTTCGATCATGCGTAGGATACTGGTGACCAGGGTAGAGACCGTACTGTCCTGTAATGTCAAGGTACTCGCTCGCGCGACTGTCTCGTGAATCAGTTGAAATATTGATGTTTACGTCACCGGTCAAGACACAGGTAGGCATTTCACACGATTTCAGAACGCTATCTAGTGAATTACAAAAATTTCGCGTGTTATAATAAGAAGGGGACCTGTAAATAGCACAGATGGTTAATTCCATACCAACGTGTATTAGCAAGCAGTTAGCTTCCTGAAATGGTGGCTCCTCAATTGTTACTCTCAGGTCGGTTTTGAAGAGTATTGCTAGTCCATCATTTTGATTTAAGTAGCACCCCGAGTAGTGACATTCATAGCCATTAAGTTGTACCTTGGGGGTTGACTCATTAAGTCGACATTCAGTCAATATAATAATATCTGGCAGAAAATTTAACCTGGTTAGGAAAACTGTGAAGTCATCAAAGTTTTTCTGGATGCTTCGTATGTTTTGGCTAACAATAGTAAGTTGAGTATTCACATTACCAAGGTAACTTAAACATTGTTCTGGGCAACTTATTTTAATATTGGAGAAGATATCTGTACTGTCTATGTCCCTTATTAAATCATTTTGAGCAGCCATTTTTGTTTTGATTTAGGAGTATGAGTCTGTTAGATTGATTTGCTAAGGTTGGAGAAATATTAGATTTGAATAGTAGTATTAAGTATGTTGTAATCGTTTTACTATAATATGCGTGTGTGTGTGAGTGTGATGCGTGAATGTGTGTGTTTTGTGAGGTTTTTTGCATAGTGTTAATTTTTGTTTTGTTACATAAGTCTTTACAGTATTTATCTAGAGTTTCATTAAAAAGTAATAAAAGTAACTTAGGTAATAAGATTATCTTTTCCGCGCAATTGCTGAAGTGAATTTTCATTCTTGATCTGAATATATTTATCACCTTCTTGTTTTCGAAGAAAAATCCGTCCATTCGCAATCCAGCAAAAACTATATTTTTCTGTCTGGGCAAAGTCTCGAGCGAGAAAGTGGAGTCTCTTGGCTTTGCTGGTGAGGTGTTCAGAAAAGTAAATTGGTGTAGCAGGGCCTTCCAAACCAAGGTGAGAGGAGTTCAGCCGAGAAGATTTATGTTCGTTATTGTAGTGTTTGGTACTACTTAAAAATTTGTCCTTCATAAAAACATCCGAGAATTCTACTACGACTGTCGATGTAGTAGACGCCTCCTTTGAGGGTAGACGGTAGACATCTTTAATATTAGAGGTTGGAAATTGAAAATTTACTGAATTCATGAGTTTTGCAATCGAGTTAAGGATATCTAGCTTGCTTTCTTTCTTCCTCTTTGGAACGCCCCTAATCTCTGCACTGGTTTTCCTTATGGTTCTTTCGAGGTGTTCGTGTCTTTCCTCTAGCTCGGCAACCATAGCCTGTGTGGACTTACGATCTTTCTCGAGATACTTAATTTTGTTTTCAAAATCTTGGATTTGTTTCTTGAGAAAGTCAAGAGATTTTTCGATCTCACAGTTAAATGACTTAATTTCGGTATTTTGCTTTAAGATATCAGACAAGTTTTTCTCAACGCTTTGCAGTCTAGTGTTCAAGGGGTTTATCATAGCAGAGAACATTTGCATAATCTCGTCCTTAAATTGTTCAAACCTATCTTGCTCTGCGTCGTCCTCAAGACGCACCCTTTTGGAGGTAACTCTCTTGGTGATATTCAAGTTAGGATCCGAAGCCGACAGAGTTTTAGGCGGAGTGCGCTCCATTGTTTACGTTTCACTTAGTACCTAAATAATTTAAAAGCAATCCAACTCACGGTACTTTGGCGCGGCGTAGCAGATTGCGCCTCCTTTGTTCCCGTAGCAGTTTCGTAGCGGAAACCAGTTCTGTAGCACGGTGCTACGAAGTGCGGCCGTAGCGGCTGTCCACAGCGGAGCGGGAGCGAGACAGCAATTATGTCAACCCTCTCCCTCTCTCGCGGTGGCGTTCGGCAATTTGGAGTGGTGTCGTCTCGCAGCCGCAGCTGACCTCGGCGTCGGCGCGGCGGCGCAGGAGCAGGATGGCAATTATGTCGGCTGTTTCTTTCCCGCGCGGGGTGCGGGTGCACGGGGACGCTCCTCCGCGCTGTCGATGATCGATGGATTTGGTGTACGCAAGAATGACAACTAGGACACTTAGGGATATGCACCGATATCGGTTGATGCAAATACGTTTTTCTGCGGAGCAACGAATAACGCGTCTGTTCTCGATGCAAGTTTGGACGAAAGAGGTGTACACATACATGTGGCGCCATCTAGTATTAAGTAGCGGAATTACTGAGGTCAAGATGTTTCTAGAATTTTATATGCTAGAACGTTCTCGATGTTTCGACACCTGGTCAGTCGGGAGCGGTATGTACCAGAACTTTCCAGAAGTTTCCATACTAGAAGGTTTCAGAAATAACTGTCGCCGGTATATAAAGGGTGGACATCCGTCGACTGGGTCAGTATTGAATTGGCGATACAAGCGATAACTTCGGAAGCGATCTTCAACTGCGAATTAAGTGAAGTATTCAGTAGTGCGATTGTGTGTTTTAATTAGTGTGTTTAAAGTGTTAATTACTGTTGTAAATTAAAGTGTTATTTTTGGTGGTTTAATCGGCTTTTTTTATTGTAACGAACCCCAAGCTCGTAACAAAATATAGCCTGTAGCCTTCCTCAATTAATGGGCTATCTAAGACTGAAAAAAAATTTTCAAATCGTATGAGTAGTTCATGAGATTAGCGCGTTCAAGCAAGCAAACAAACAAACAAACTCTTCAGCTTTATATATTAGTATAAGATAGAGTATAGATAATCGCCCCCAGTGAGCTGAAACAAGTTAAAAACTGTAAGCAAGGAGCTCTAGGATACGTTCAAAAGTACGAGTATTTATTATAGTAAAGGTCCTGCTCGAAAGGCAAGTCTTTTAAAAGAATTGATCTTAAGAAAACTGAAAGATAACGACAATGTTGTAGATCACCTAAATAAATTCATGGACATAGTCGATAAATTAGACGAAATGGACAAAAAAATTAATAAAGATCTGTTGAGTATCATGTTACTGAATAGTTTACCTCAAACATTTGAAAATTTCCGGATTGCTATAGAATCCAGGTATAATCTGCCTGATCCAGACAGTTGAAATGTAAAAATAATAGAGAAGGCAGAAGCAAGAAGAAATATAGCTAGTACGAGTGAACAAACACCTGAACAAGAGGCACTTTACACGAAACGACGTGGAGGAAACAAGAAGAATGTCGAACCGCTATCGAGACACCACCCTCTTGTTCTGGACCCTCCTTGTTCACCCTCTTGGACTTCAATGCCCACCGCATTGAAGTCCCCCAGTAACACCAATTGGGCAAAAGGGTACCGCTGCTGAGCCGCATCCGCCGCCTCACTTAGATGGTGTGTGAGCCCAGTTGTCTCCAAATCACCGCTGTGCGAACGGTAGAAAAAAGACACAGGCGTAGACAATTTTGTCCAGGCTTGTGTCCACTATAGCCCACAGCGTTGAGAACCTGGAGTCTTCAAAGTTGCAGAGACGCCGATAGCAGATGTCGTCCCGGGTGTATATACAATCATTCAAAAATGTAGTTGTGATTGGAGATCTCAATGTGGACATCAAGGAAAAGAACAATGTTGACCGAAACTCTACTGAATAACTTTTATTTACTGCTTCTTTAGGATTATTACCAGCACATGAATTTCCTACTAGGCTTGGTAATTGCCTCGATCACATCTTACTAAAGGCTGAGACCTCAGTAACAGCAATCGTACTCGAGACCCATATCACAGATCATCTACCTATAATTTTGTGTTTAAAACATCAAAATAGTTTACAATGTGATTCTCAAAAGTTTGTAACTCGCTTAGACTATGTTTCTATTAAGGAAAATATTGACAAATGTGATTTTAGATCGATCATGGATGAAACTGATGCTAATATGGCTACTGATAAACTAATTTCGGTCATTCAGAATGTGGTTACTAAGTACACTACACAAAGAAAAGTCAGTAGGCGAACACGCATCTTAAAACCATGGATCACTGAGGGAATACTTCGTTGTATCAGGAACAGCGACAAAATGCATCTTAACGTTAAAAAAAATAGTAATAATAGTATTCTTCTAGTCACATATAAAAGATACCGCAATTTCTGTAATAACCTTCTTAGATAAGTAAAGCATGAGTATGAAAGAATAAATTCCTTAAAGCTCAGAATAACCCAAAAGTAATGTGGGCTGCTATAAATTCAATTTCAGGAAGGAAATGTCAGTCACCGTTGGCAACAGAACTCTTGGATGCGTCATCTAGTGCGAAACAGTCTGTGAACTGCGTTAATCGATATTTTGTTAATATTGGTAAAGACCTGGCTTCTAAGTTGGTTCTTCCTAGTTCTTTGACACCTCAAAACAATGAAGTAACAGCTTCATGCAACTTACTTGGAATTGAACCGGTTGGCGAAGAGCAAGTGTCAGCGATCATTACATCGCTTCGGAGTAACTGTGCAACTGGTTGGGACTATATTCCAGCTTCAGTTATTAAACTTTCACAGAAAGTTTTGGTAGCACCCATTACACACATATGCAACCTTTCAATAGCTACTGGTGTTTTCCCAAACAGTTTTAAAAAAGCTTTAGTTGCTCCTGTGTAGAGCGGGGGACAAAGAACATGTAACAAATTACAGGCCTATTTCGGTGTTAAGTGCGTTATCCAAGGTCTTCGAAATAATACTCAATAATTGTTTGACGAAGTATCTTGCTACTTTTTCCATAATTTCCAAAAACCAATATGGATTTAGATCTGGCACATCAACTGAAGATGCTGTAACAAACTTCAGTAATGCAGTGGTAGAGAGACAGGATAACGGTTATAAATGTTTCGGTATATTTTTAGATATTTCGAAAGCGTTTGATACAGTGTATGTTCCTTTACTTCTATCTAAACTAGAGCTCATTGGGGTTCGAGGTCTGGCTTTAGATATATTTAAAGCTTACCTCTCCGGTCGCACTCAGGTAGTTAAAATGGACAATGTTGTGAGTGAGGAGGAACAGATCGAATACGGAGTCCCACAAGGAAGTATTCTCGGCCCTACGTTATTCATAATTTATGTCAACGACCTGTGTAGGATGAGGCTTGATCATTGCGATATTTTTACTTACGCTGACGATACAGCCTTATTAATTTATGCGAAGAGCTGGCTGGAAGTCAAGTCTTTGGCCGAAAATAACCTGAGAGAAGTAATGTTATGGTCGCTCTTCACTCTTAATACAAACAAAACTAAATTTATACGCTTCTATCTCCCAAATTCTCCTACACCACCGACAGAAACCACAACAATGACGGCTCATTTTTGTAACAACCTAATTACGACTTGTTTGTGTCCACTTTTAGAAAACGTTTCCAGTATAAGATATTTAGGTGTTATGCTTATGATTGATGAAAGATTGGACTGGAGCACTCAAGTTAAAAATCTTACAGGGCGCGTTAGGAGATTCCTGTATGTTTTTAAAAATCTTCGTCTTTCTGCCGATGTATCAGTAATGCATACAGTCTATATTGCACTATGCCAATCAATACTAAGTTATGTATACCTGAACGGGGTGGTACTTATAAAACTATGTTTTTGCAACTGCAGAGAGCCCAGAGATACCTCCTAAAAGTTATACACCGCAAACCCCGTTACTACTCGACTACAGACCTTTATAAGGAAAGCCAGATATTAACTGTTAGACAATTGTTTGTCCTTCATACCATACTTCGGCGACATTCACAACTTCCCCTTAATAAAAAGATTTTACAAAAAAGACGCGGAGCACCTTGTTTGTTCTCCTGTTCCATGTAGGACCAGTTTCGCATTACGTCAATATACCGCACTAAGTTCTAGAATTTATAACAAAATTAATAATAAAATCTCACTACATAAACTAAATAAATATAACTTGAAATTAAACTAACTAATTGGCTTAAGTCCTTAAATTATGAAGAAACAGAAAAGCTCATAATTGATAAGTAAAATGGACAGTGAATGGAAAATAATAGAACATAGAAGTACCTACATTGTTGATAATATAACTATAAATAAGTTTAATTAATTAATTAATTAATTAATTAATTATATGGATTTTAACTATAAGGAGTCCAATGTTGCAAATGTTTGGTCATAATTATTGTAATGACACTAGAGTGGAGAGCCGCCGAATTCCAAAATACGAGCTCGTCTCAGTTTGGGAATCAGTGTGCTATATGTAGTTGCTACACTGTACAATGATTTAGCCATATACCTACATTTTGTTACATGTTTACTTTTGCACTTATTGATGAATAAATTATTATTATTTATAATTACATACGCCTGCGCGTGGTCTGAAGTGGTGCTCCAGGGTAAACCCTGGGTAAGACAGGTATGACTCGTCCGACGGACATCCGATCTGCGTCTTCGACAGGAACAAAAGCGCTATCCTCCTACGGACGCGGGCTGACTCGGCCCCCAGCATTCTCTTCGAATAATTGCCAAGAAAAAATATTTCTATTGATATGTGAATTATACTTCTAGTTTTATCGGTCTAAAGTCCGTAGAATTGTCAGAGAGATATAAATTCTCAATCCTTCGATCTAGCTCTTGGACCGTAGGTACCTGTACTCTATATTACTTTACTCTTTGCTGTACTGGGTCGACCCACTGTCGTTTGCGTTTTAATGTTTTACGTTTCATTTTATCTATTTCTTCTACAAGAAGCTAAACGATAAAAATATCGCTCATAGAAATGTCTATTTTAAGAACATGACTACCGCCAGACTACATTCAAAGTCGATTTTCTCGAAAACTACGAAGGTACCAATTCTTTCGTTCGAGTAGATAGATATTTATTTTGTGAAACATGAGTACAGCATACAGGTCTTACAAATAACGATGAGGTTGCTACATCTTTTGCCATGCCAGAATTTATATCGAATTGAAATAGTATTATTATACTTAGTTAATATTCACAATGTCAATACTTATATGTTAGTTACGTAGTTCTTGGATTCTTACAATATTTCATATATTCGCCCATGTCATAAAAGCAATTAGGTATCCAATAACCAACTTGTCAGCTTTTTCTTAACATGGGGATTGGAAGTTCTTTAAATGCGTTAGGCAACTTGTCATACACCTGAATGGCATTGATATTTATATTTCTCCTAAATAATTGCAATCTGCATTGAAGTACATTTAGTTCATATTTATACATAGTCCTAGCAGAAGCCATTTTGTGTCTCACAAGTTCTGTTTGAATGCGAAAATATCGCGGATATTGTTTTACTAGCATACATAGTTCTTTTATGTACATGCAAGGTAAAAGTAAAATTTTAAGTTTTTTGAATACAGGTTTACAGCTGTCCAAAAACCAGACGCCAGATATTGCCCTAACACACTTTTTTTGTAACCGAAATGCCATAGAAACTTCAACTGAGTTACCCTATAGTATCAGACCATATGTCAGTACAGACGATACGTATCCATGATATGCAGTGACTGCTGCATCCAAGGATACTGTTGATCGTAGACGTTTTATAGCGTAGGTATACGAATGTGTCTAGTTTATCGCATACATAGTTTAATGTATGCTATTAATATTTTATTACAGTTTTGGTCCACTATTATGCCCAAACATTTTGTATTTACTACTTGCTCTAGGATACTGTCTTCATCACAGTCTTCATATTTCATATTAAGTTTCTGAAAGTTTGATTGGTATGGTTGAAATTTACTTTCGTTTTATTTAAATTGATTTTTAAATTGTTATTACTAAGTCAAATTTTTATGTCTTTGATTGCTTTATTAATTTCCTGTTCTAATTTATTCTTGTTATTACATTTTATAATCGTCAGCAAATAAGATTGTTTCGTGGCGTGTTGCATTGGGAAGGTCATTGATGTATAGCAGAAATAAAAACCAGCCAAGTGCGAGTCGGACTCGCACATGACGGGTTCCGTACCATAAACCTTGGTTTTTATTATTTGTTGTTATAGTGACAATAGATAAACACAATCTGTGAAAATTTAAACTGTCCACCTATTACGGTTCTTGATACAGCTGACAGACAGACGGATGGACAGACAGCCGGACGGACGGACGGACGGACAGCGGAGGCTTAGTAATAGGGTTTCGTTGGGTACCCTTTGTGTACGGAACCCTAAAAACGATCCCGCTACGCTGCCTTGTGGTACTCCGAGTGCGTTAGTTTTAAACTTATATTTATATTTTTAGTACTAATAATTAGTACCGATTGAGTACTAATTATTTAGTAAATATGGAAGCAATTGGCGTTGGTGGTCCTGCGGTAGTCACGGACATCTTAACGTCTTCGCCGCGTATTCAGCGCCTTTCTGATAGAAGCAGAGCTGTAAAGTGTAACCAGAATCGCTCAGCGAAACGCGAATGGAACTGAATAAATGTGAGTAGTCCCTAAGTATAATATGGACATTGAATGGCGTTGAAGGATTAGTTGAGCCAGGGGGCTACTCTCTAAGCCCGAAGTCCGTAGTTTCGGGCTTGGTTTCGGGCGTATTCTACTCCGTATTGCGTAACCAGTAAGAATTAATGACAACACGATTTGATAGTTACTGTCAAATCGTGTTGTCATTCATTCTTAATTCGGGTTTGAGACTAATTGTTAGTCCGTAGGCGATACGGAGTAGAATAAGCTCGCAACTCTGCCCGAAACTACGGACTTCGGGCTTAGAGAGTAGCCCCCCAGATTCCTTATTCAGTGAGCCAGACGCACCCGAAACCATAGATATAGAATCCATATCTATGCCCGAAACGACTGTCTGTGTCATATTTTTATTTGACATCAAACAAATGTCAATGTCATTCTGAATGTGTCATTATGAGTGTGGGTCGAACTTTTTTTCGTTGAATTCGAATTTATAATTTTGAGTCGTGAAATGTGTTGTTTTGTATCATAATTTTAATTCAGTGTATTCTCTATTGTATACGATGGCTACAAGTGATTCAAAAGTAGAAGATTCATGTCAGACTATTCTGGATAAAATAAATTCGATTAACGACACTGTTATCCCCAAGGTACAGAAAAAATAACAGGTGTTTCCTTTATCAAGCAAATGAAAAATGAACTATTTAATGAAAATTTCTGTACTTTTTTTTCTAGCCACCAGATATTAATGACTTTACAATCATAAAACCCATCAGCCGTGGAGCTTTCGGGAAAGTGTTCCTCGCGCATAAAAAAAGCAACAAGGATCAGTTGTATGCAATCAAAGTTATGAAAAAGTCGGACATGATCAACAAAAATATGGTCACACAAGTTGTAACCGAGAGGAATGCTTTGGCGCTGTCCAGAAGTCCTTTTTGTGTTCATTTATTTTACTCACTCCAATCAACTTCATCAATTTATTTGGTAAGACAACAAAGTTACTATTTGTTGAATAAAATAAATGAGTACATTAGAGGTAGTTTAAAAGTGGTGCCAGTGACGGAAAAGTTAAAAGGGAACCGGTTTTTCTTTGTATGGTCATGTAAAAAGGAGGGATAAAACACATGTAACTAAAAGAGTAATGAAATTAATTGTGGAAGGATGGAGAATAAGAGAAAGGCCAAAAAAAAGATGGACGGATTGTGTAGAAGCGATATGAAAGAAAATAGTGTGACAGCTGATACAACATAATGTAAGAAAAAAAAGTGTTGTGCCAACCCAAGTAACACGGGTTAAGGGCAGGAAAATGATGATTAAATTTAGAAATCGGGGCTCAGTATGTTCAACTGTGTAGTTTTGTTACTGTTGAGTTGATTCACTGATTGTTGTATTTAAAATCCCTTTAGGTAATGGAGTACATGGTTGGTGGTGATTTGAAATCACTGCTTGGTGTTTATGGATTTTTAGAAGAATCTATGGCAGTATTTTATGTAGCTGAAGTCACTCTTGCTTTGGATTACCTGCATAGACACAACATTGTACATAGAGACTTGAAACCAGATAATATGCTTATATCTAGATCTGGACATGTGAAGCTTACTGACTTTGGTTTGTCTAAAATTGAAGTTAATAGAGGTAAGTCTGCCATAATCTGATATGCCTTAAATCGGGACTGTCCAGACCATATATGATTGCGGGCCAATACAAGTCACTTTATAGATTGGAGGGCCACAGAAAAAAAATACCTATGATCATTATAAAATGGTATAATTGTGGTAGATTAGGAACTTTTTGCAGGCCGCATAAATATTAGCCGTGCTTTGGACAGCCCTGCCTTAAATTTTATAACATATTATGGTATTCCTCAAAGGGTTAATTAAAGTTGTACCTACCTATAATATACCCACAATTGGGCATATCTATCATATATCTCTCATCTCATGTCATAGAGTCAAAGCTTTTTGCCACCATTTGGCAAAAGTCTAGGCAAGAAGCTGCTACAGAGAGAAGTCTGTTGAAAACCAAATGAAAAAACCCAATATCACTGGTCCATACTGGAATAGAACCTGGAAAACCTTATGATTAGTACTATTCATTACACATACAAGGCTGATGTTAATTATGAAAATAGATTTAATCTCTTTTAGTTTTCAGTAATATACACTTTATAGAACATTTCAGAGGATTTCAATAAGACATAGTTGTTGCCGTTAATGGTATGTATTGTATGTGACATGTGACATTTATGTTGTAGTCACATAATATTCCATTTTCAGATTTGGAGATATCAGACTTTGTAAATTGCACACCTAGCCTGAACATGAGGACACCAGGTCAGCTGCTGTCACTTACGTCTCATTTGTCCTTCGGTTCCGGTGGAGGAGACAGCACACACACTTCTGTGATATCTACAGATGCTTGTGAGAACCTTCTTGATGAGCTTAAAGAGACCAGTACGCTTTTATTACTTTAATAAAACATGCAATGACACTGGATAAGGTATCCAGTGTCTATCCATGTTTTATACATAATACTTTTGCAGGTAAATTAAAAAACCTGTTTGATGGGGTCAGTGGTTTCGAAAGTTCACCTTTGTTAAATCAGTCAAACATGTCAGGGATACATCCCTTTATGAGTGCTGAAAGTATTAGTTTTGAAAATGTAAGTAAAGTTTTATGTCATTAACAACATTATATTATTTTATGTTATACAGTCAATTGAATGAATAAAAAAGAAATTGTGTAATTGATTTTAAGTATGACAATATAATGGCAGTAATACTTAATGCAATACATATTATTTTCAAACTTCCTCTGCATATATTTGGGGTTGTCTCTTCTTGTCGCGCAAACATCTTTATGGCCCTTATTTTGCAGTCTCAAGACTCCGGCTCATACCATACTTGTGAAAGTTCAAAGAACAGTTCCAACTCCAGAAGTAACAAGTCTACAGATCCCAGTAGCAACAGTTCAGTGGGGGAGTCCACTATGCTGTCAGATTCACAGCAATCACAGCATGACCAGTCCACTTCTCCACTTTGCAGGGGACACTCCTTGAAGAGAATACCTAGGTAATTATTATGTCACAACTTTTTGATTACTTCTTTATTATTAAACTAGTCGACCCACGCAACTTCGTCGGCGTCACAATTTTCGTTACCGCTCCGCTCCTATTTGTCTTAGCGTGATGATATATAGCCTATAGCCTTCCTCGATAAATGGGCTATCTAACACTGAAAGAATTTTTCAAATCGGATCAGTAGTTCCTGAGATTAGCGCGTTCAAGTAAACAAACAAACTCTTCAGCTTTATATATTAGCTTTTACCCGTGACTTTGCACACGTATATCCTGTTTATTTCCGTTTCCCTAGGAATTTCGGGAAATCGTAATCTCTTAGTTCTGCCCTACACTGCCCAAGGAACCCACATGCCAAAGGAGACCATTCACGTTTCATACAAAGTTGGGCCCAAAATCGATAGTGACGGCCACCAGAAAAAAATGTTTTTAATCCGTTCGGAACATCATCCTAAGCATTTGGTACTATGGCACCAAAGCGGTAGCCCCATCAGATTAGCAGCTACATGAGTTCGAAACTATAAACATATCATCTAAGTAGATAATTATGTACACAAAGTATTGTGTAGGTTTGCTTTATTTTAGTGAATATATTGTAGTAGTTAGGTCATTCTCAACTTTTTTTGTGTTTGTCCATGTCTGTAATTCTGTAAATGTGCCAGTAATGTTAAAAAAAAACGTTTGATTTCGGCTAATATTTGTAAATGTGCAAGGTTACTATTCTCGCAAATAAAACAACGGCAAACAAACGTGTTCTTTAAAACTATTTTTTAATCAGTCAATATATCGAGGGTCAATCTTCAAAGTTAAGCAACGCTTGCCGAGGTCGATTTGTGGATGGGTGACCATCCTAACATATCGAGTTTCCTCCGTGCTTCGGAAAGCACGTTCAGCTGTTGGTCCCGACGGTCATTTGTAGATCTTTGGCAGGCCTTATGGATTGTCAGGTGCCAGAAAATCTGACATCAATCTTGCCAAGAAGTAATGCTTGCCAATAACTATGTTAGCCAGGTCATGGGTTATCGAGGTCTGTTAGGCCAGAACCACTCTACAAAAAATATTGGTATTCAGCTAAATCCGGTTTGACTGAAAGCCGACCCCAATATTGTTGGTAAAAGACTAGGCAGATGATGATACTTACACAATATTTGAACTGGGTCAAATAAAGCAATGGCAAATATTTTTTGAATAGATACTATTTCGAACTAGGACATTTTCCAATTCTATGGCTGAAGGGTGTTTTGCATTTGCTTCATATTGTGCGTAGGTTAAAAACCACACTACGTGGGAACAACATCCTACGACTACTTTTCGCTTTCCAATATTGCAGGTGTAAGTGCATTTCGACCCTCCAATGTCCTGTCAAAAGCCACATTTAAACATAATAGCATTTTGCAGTGATGTGCAGGCATTGAATTCTCCCTCTAAAAACGACAACATTTTCTCCTAGCTATCTTGCGTGTACTTCTGGCAGAGCGTCTCCTAACTTTGCCGTAAATATGCCGTCGGCTTTAATGTGCTCAGCGTAATAACCCCTTGCTTTCTTTAATTGATAGGAGCCAAGACTAATCGACGTTAGTTAGAACTTCGTCTGTGAGCCTTGGTATATCGTTGTGATCGGGAAGGTCAGCGGACACGGGTCGGAATATAGTTCTTCGCTTATTGCACCTGTAAACAAGATCGGCTAACCTGTTGGACATTTCAATCCTTTCTCTGATCATCATCTGCCTAGCCTTTTCCTGCCTATATTGGGGTCGGCTTCCAGTCAATCCTTTCTCTGATGAACTCTTAAAATGTTTGTGCGTAGACGTTGTCTTCGACCAAAATATGATATGCGTTAAGCAAAGCCGCTGCCGACTGCTGACATCATCATATCAGCCGAAGGACGTCCACTGCTGGACAAAGGCCTCCCCAAGTGTCGTCACAACAACCATTCTTATGCGTCTCGCATCCATCGCTAACCCGCGACCTTCACCAGGTCATCGGTCCACCTTGTGGAAGGCCTTCCAACGTTGCGTCTTCTGGTGTGCGGTCGCCACTCCAGAACTTCGGCCCCATCGATTATCTGTTCTGCAAGCAATGTGCCCTACCCACTGCCACTTTACTTTGGCGATCCTACGGGCTATGCTGGTTCTCTTGCAGACATCATCATTCCTGATTCGATCACGCAAGGAAACAAGCATTGTCCTCTCCATTGCCCTTTGAGTGACTTTAAGCATTCTGATAACTGACCCATTGTGAGCGACCATGTTTCAGTTCCATAAGTCATCACTGGCAACACGCACTCGTCACGCGTTTCTCGAATTTGGTCCTACCTAACTGGACCGTCTGTCCCAGGTAGACGTGCTCGTCTACAACTTCGAGTCTAGAGTCTCCGATCTTGGTAGGAGTGGGTGCTACATGGGTATTTACCATGATCTTGATTTTGTGCATTTTCATTTTAAGACCCACTTTTTCAGGAGCTCTACTGAGATCATCTAATTGAATTATTCAAAAAAAGAAATTTTTATTAATTATCATGCATGGACCCATGATGTAGTTCAAAACATCCAGGAGCGAGCGCAGTCCTAGCCTTGTGGTGCGGAATGGAGCGGTGACATTGTTATGTTACGTAAACATTATTAATAGGGTTTCATAACTAATGCATTATTTATTTTTGTTATAAGTACCTATATAATATCCTAATGAATTATTAAAAAAAAAAAAATGGCGCCTAGAGGTAGTTTATGTTGGATACATTAAGTGGGCTGCCTTTGTAAGACGACTAAAACTGTGTATAATGAATTTTATTTTATAATTATAACTTCATGAGTTTAAGATGTTGTTCATTTGAAACTAGTAGGGTATTCCATAATTTTGACGTCGAATTTCTAAACAAGTTTGATAATGAAAACAATAATTATTCAGAAATGTAGGTAGATATTATAAAGTTCAAACCAACTCTAATTTATATGTACATAATTTAAAGTGTTTCTAATTCAGTCAGCCTTCATTCAGTAATTGTGTAAGTAAAAATTTAAAAGGTCTCTGTACACTTTTACTTTCCAAACAGTTTTGGAACAGATTATAGGTTCTAGTGCAGCTTATTTATTCTGCTGTTTGTTAACTTTTTTATGTATTTGTCGTAAAAAAAACCCCTCATTCCAGCTTCCGAGCCAAAAAAAGAAAAAGGATTTTAGATTGCGACGGAGACACACCCACAGGAGTTACGAGCCTATTAGAGTCTAAAGAAAATCACAGTGGTCTAACTCAAGAGATCATGGCCTTAGAGTTGAGTCAGAACACGCCCAAACGAATGTCTATACATCCTACGCCAGACAAACGCAAGAATCCTATAAAGGGTGTCTTGAAAAAACGGTATGTGTCTAAAACGTTCAGAATTATTTTAAAGTCGTCCAGGCTAAACCAAAAATAATTCGAAAGCTGAAATAATTGCATTGAAAAGTTATCTTTTCACTCCACAGTTGGGTCTCACAAAATGACAGCCATCATTTCAATGTAGGGGTTATATTCTCCACGCCGGTATCAAATAAGTCGCCGGAAACCAAGAAGAAAGAGACTCGCTTCAACCTTCCTAAAGATGACCAGCCACCTTCTGGCACAAAGGAGAAAACCTTCATGTTTGGCAAACATGTCTCCACTAGCTTAGAAATATTTCCTACTAGAAGATTAAGTAAGGTAATTTAGATTAAGTATGTAATCTTCTTAGCTGTGTTCATTGGTGCATTCAAAATTATGCTGTTTTTTTATTAAAGGTACTTATTAAAAAGTCTTTCCATCAGTGGAAGTATTTCTGTAATCGGATCATTACTTCCGGAGATTTGTTTTACAGGTAGAATCAAACCTAGAGGCGACTCGAAATAATCCGCGAGTCGCGCAGACCAATCATGTAATTTTACGCGCGATTCAGCAATATTTTTACAAAAGACTGCACTCAAAACACTTTCACGTTACTTCAGTAATTTTAATCTAAACCATTCTGATTTTCAGAATTAAGACTAGGTTTTACATATTTAAAATCCTTTATAATTGGTAATTTAGTCATTAAGAATGGGCGGAATCTGAGGAAACCTTGGTAGCAATAAATGGAATTGATCAACATTTTACAGGGTGAAGGCAGTCGATCTCCTACAGACTTGTGTAGGACGCCATTAGCGACTGCGCACACCCCGTACCGGACACCGAAGAGCGTGAGGCGAGGCAACTTAGTCTCAGACCAAAGGATTTTAGGAACACCCGACTATTTGGCGCCTGAGTTACTTTTGAGGTAAGATGATTTTTTGCTTGCTGAAGGGGAAAAGGTGGGAGTTTATTTATTTTGAAATAGTATTTATTTTCTTGCCAGATCTGCTATTTCCTCTCAAGGCAAGTGTAAGGTAATAAGTTGAAAAGAGGGCCTAGTTAACAGTCTAGTATCTTGTCTAACTTTTTTCAGTCAGAGAATTTATGGAAGAAGCTTTGTACTCTCTCTAATGTTGCAGCTGCCCTTAGACCTTAGCAAGGGCTATTTACCGTAAGCATCCTGCTCTAAAACCTGCTAATACCATGAAAAATGTCTTCAATCTTTTGCTTTGCCATGAATCGCGCTGCTTATCCACTAATTTTTATTGTAACCGTTTCAGACAAGGCCACGGTCCCGCAGTAGACTGGTGGGCGTTGGGAGTATGTCTCTACGAGTTCATGACAGGCGTTCCACCATTCAACGATGAGACACCTCAGGCAGTCTTCAAAAATATACTGTCGCGAAGTGAGTGTTATTCAAACTTAAAACGTGTTTTCTGACAACTTTTCTTATTTTTATAGGATTCTTCTATAGTAAAGAAGTTTGAGTTCCGTACGAAAAATACGCGCTCGTGAAGTTTATGTGGGAAAAGTTTTGCTTTACCCGAAAGCTCAGCTTGCTATAAATATATGGAAAAGTACAAATACTTATTTGATTAAAGGTTCTATGACATCTATCTGGGGCAGAGGGCGTCCACAGGAGCCCTAGTATTGGAAGGATAATTATGTATCTTTGATCGCCAACCTGAGTTGGCACGACTTCGACTGTAGGTGCAGCGGTGAAAACCTAGGTTAAACATTTGACTGTGTTGTAGATTACTTAGAAATAAAAACGATGCGTTAGGTTAACGAGCAAATTCTGGATTCACCATCTTTTCTTTAACTTTTTCTGGAACACTAATTTGATTTAATTCAATCACGTTCAAAGCTTACTATGACGTAGCGTATAGTGTCGTTCTTCGCCTCGAGATGTCGCTGTCAGTCGCTTCGTGAATTTATGCAGTACGAATTCACGACATCGACACTACTAATGGCGTCGAAGTCGTTCGGTATAGTGGCGCCATTTGTAGTCCTCTTCTCAAGTATCATCACTAGTGATCGGCATAGCTAGTGCAATTTCGTGGGATGTTATGATGTCATCTGAATATGGATATGCCTTTAAACTTTAAATCCCACTTAGTTGGAATTTAATACGGTCAATTATTGTGGCAATGGTTGATGAGAGGCTGAGAGCGGTAAAAGTCATTGTTACTATGTGCGGGAAAAGGTGACAAAATAATATTTAGTAAGCGTTGTCTCTTTCTTTAACTGTTTTCCAAAAAAGAAGTAGGATCTCAATTCGTTTGTTATTTTTTATGTATGTGCACCGATTACTCCGTGGTTTCTGATCCGATTTCTGTGAAATAGTAAATAATTTGAAAGTATAGCAAAATGAATGGTTATTTCATGAAAAAGTCATTCAATAAATTAGTTTTCTTTCTTTCTTTCTTTCAATAGGGCTTCATGAACTTAGAGGGCTATATTGATGATTAAAATGGTTATAATTCTTTAGACAAATACGCGTTACGGTCGCGAATCTTATTTTGTTCAACAAACACTTCACACTGACCGGCAAATTGCAAAAAAACATAAAATATTTGAATTTCGCGGGCTACCCTGGCGCTTCCACCTTAAAACAACGTTAACGGGCATTCACTTGTTTAGTTGAACGCGCTGATCTCAGGAACTACTGGTTTGAAATGAAACATTATTTAAGTGTTTGCCATTTGGCTGTACACTAAAAAAAGCGGAACATTAAAGGAAATGTGCCGCGGAAAATTTGACGCAAACGAAGTTGCGCGGGTCAGCTAGTATGCTATAAACACTAATCACTAAATAGTATAAAATAAAGTCGCTGTCTGCCTCTGTCTGTTTCTCCATTTACTTCTTCTGAACCACGCAACGGATTTTGATACGGTTTTTACTTATACGAAGAGCTAGCACTTAAACGAGGAAGGTTTGTGTATAAAATTTGCACCCGTGCGGAACCGGGAACTAATTGGAAATTCTTTCACCTGGAAAAGCCGGTACCAGTTATAGTACGAGATCCGACCGCGTGATTTATACGTTCATATGTTTGATTAATAAAATATAATTTTTATCGATATTTATAACTAAACCAATGCAGATCCGCAAAGGTGGCCATCCAAATTTGGCCGCAATTAATTTTAATTAAAATGTAATTAATTATTTATTTTTGAACAATTACGTTCACTTGTAATTGTTAAAAAATATATTTCATTAGAAAGAAATATACCTGAGATACCGAGAAAGTTCAAGGTGCCATCCCTCACTTGGCCGCAACCTAATGTCAGCCAGGTGTAAACAGGTATAATTTCGTTAAATATATACGTTCATAATGTATTATCATGTTATACATACCAAATTGAAGATTAATTCTTTCCCTACATGATGAGATATAGGTGCCTATGCAAAAATGCCCGCAAATAGTGACTGCCAACGATTAAAGATAAATAAAAGCGAGAGAAACTTAAGATAAACACCCCATGTCGAATAAAGATAGAGCATCCCAGCTGCTTGTCGTTTTTATGCTACTGCGCATGCGTCCATAGGCAAGGTGCTCAAATATGTTTTTGACAGTCTTATGCGCCACGTTGTTTTTTTTCAAGTCCAAAATTATAAAACTTTGTTAATATTAATATTGATATATTTCATTCTTAACGTTATTAAAACGTAAGAATAAAATGAAGAAGTGTTTTTTGTTGTGTAATGAAAAGCAAGAAGTGCTTAACTTTAGTGATGTATCATTTAAAAAGTGTTTTTTAATGATATTGTTTCGACGTCACAAAAATTTTATGTATCATAACCTAAAACTTAATGTGGAATCAACAAATGAATTTGGTTATCACATGAATTGTTTAAAAAAAGTTATTACTGTAAAAAGTAAATACAAGGAAGAATTTGAAGAATTTTGTAAAACCCAAAATGTAAGTACAATTTTTAATCACACAGGACAAATGAATAATTTTGTTTGTGCATTTTTCTTTTAAAATATATAATTAACAAATAATTTTTTTAAACAAATAATAATTGTTAAATAAATGATTCCAACATTTTTTGTTTTCAAAAAATAAAACTGAAAAATTTATATTAATCAGATCCCTGATTAAAGAACCGAATTAAAAGCAATGGAAACAGAATTCAACAGAATTAAAAAATCAATTCTGTTTAATTCTGTTACCATTGTTTTTAATTCAGTTCTTTAATCAAGGATTCAAGGAAAATAAACGAAACTTTATATTGATGAAAATAAAAATAAAAAAAACATTTGTGTATAAAGATAAATTTTAATATAGATTCAAATTAACGTCTTACAGTTCAAAGTTATTGTTTGAGTTGGATATAATTAAAAAAAAAATTAAAAACACTGGTTTGGATAGTAATTTTTATGACATTTTTTATGAAGACCGAAAATAAACGAAACTTAATATTGTTAAAAATTGTAATAAAACAAAATTTATTTAAAAGATAAATTTTATATTTAAAATGACGTTTCACAGTTAAAAAATATTGTTTTAGTTGAATATAATTAAAAAAATATTGAAAACACTAGTTTGGTAGATTAATTATTATGACATATTATTTTTACTGCTCAATTTTTGGAGTATTTTAAACTCCAAGCAAATACGCGAACTACTAGTTGAGCACCTTATCTATGGACGCATGCGCAGTAGCATAAAAACGACAAGCAGCTGGGATGCTCTATCTTTATTCGACATGGGGTGTTTATCTTAAGTTTCTCTCGCTTTTATTTATCTTTAATCGTTGGCAGTCACTATTTGCGGGCATTTTTGCATAGGCACCTATATCTCATCATGTAGGGAAAGAATTAATCTTCAATTTGGTATGTATAACATGATAATACATTATGAACGTATATATTTAACGAAATTATACCTGTTTACACCTGGCTGACATTAGGTTGCGGCCAAGTGAGGGATGGCACCTTGAACTTTCTCGGTATCTCAGGTATATTTCTTTCTAATGAAATATATTTTTTAACAATTACAAGTGAACGTAATTGTTCAAAAATAAATAATTAATTACATTTTAATTAAAATTAATTGCGGCCAAATTTGGATGGCCACCTTTGCGGATCTGCATTGGTTTAGTTATAAATATCGATAAAAATTATATTTTATTAATCAAACATATGAACGTATAAATCACGCGGTCGGATCTTAGACTATTATGATGCATAATTTTTCAGACATCGAATGGCCGGAAGACGACGAGGCGCTGTCCGCGGAGGCCGTGGGCGCCATCGAGGCGCTGCTGACGTCAGAGCCGGCGGCGCGGCCCGCAGCGCCGGCTGTGCGCGCGCTGCCGCTCTTCCGGCACGTCGACTGGGACAACCAGCTCAACGTGGAGCCGCCCTTCGTACCCACCCTCGACGATGTCCACGATACCGGCTACTTCCAAGGTATGAATCATATTGAGCAGATGTCGAAAGTCTGACAACCATTCTGTCATGAGATATCATGTTATATGGGGGATTCGGGAGGTCAGCGTGTCGAAAAATCCCACTTTAGGTTAATCGTATTAATTAGGATTATGATATTAATATTAATCATAAAACAATCTGTCGAATTTAATTTTTATTTTTATCGGAAAAGCGTTAGGTTCAAGGTTGATTTGACAGTTTCGGGTAGCGTGATGTGCTGGCTGATTCTACTAAAGTGGCCTTTTTAGATTCGCTGATAACCAGTTGCTCTAAGTGAAATACTGGTATTCATGCACTTCCTACCTGCATCCGGTGAGACCGGAATCCGACCCCAACATAATCATAGCTGGGGAAGGTTAGAAAAATTGATTGATTAACTTTGACTATATCCTAAAATCCCTAGTCCTTTGAAAAGATTGAATGAAAGGTGGATTTTTATTCATGTATTTTTTTTCCGTCATAAAGTGATGGTATAATTTTACTATTGCTTTTATTGATTTTTCGTGTCAGGACGAGCTCTCATTTGATTGCTTAGACCGTGGTTTATACAACGTTGATACGACAGAGGGGCTTTCCTTTAAACTGCCTTTACTAGGTACCATTTTCAAGCTCTGTACCAAAAATAAATTAAATTTACCTAGCGGCCTAGGTATCTAAAGGTCACTGTCATTTTTTTACAAAGGCTGGTTGCGTTTTATTCGGATTTGCAAGCTATTTAGTTTGTTTGAAAAAAATATTTTCTCATTTATGGCGCTTTTTGTTTTTCTACCGTATCGAATTAATACTGAACACGTATAGTATACGTAGTTTAATTTAATGCCCCTCTGTCGTATCAACTCTGTATATTGGCTAACTCACAATATCGATTAGTTATTCTGATTGGGTAGAGAAAAACAAATGCACCTTTCAAGTTTTAATATAGGAAAATAAATTAGAAAAGGCATCAGGTAAGTGTGTTAGTGATATTTTACTGTGTGTCATTAAATCGCACATTTTTTACTTTAATGGCGAACTCCGTGAAAAATCAGTAGATTCTTTTTTTGACAGAAGAAAATATCGAAAAATTATTTTGTGTTTTTTCTTTTGTTTCAGCTCGTAATATTCTACAACACCTGCATGTTTCTAACTTCGAAATGTAACATAGAGGCCCATATATATTAGAAAATATGAAATTAAATGTATTAATCAATATAACGTGATAATGTAATGCGTATACCCAACTTTTAATATCGTGATTATTATTGCTTCTTTTTACTTACAATTATGTACTAACTAAAACCAGAATATAGACTGAATTTCCATTTCCCTGTAACTTCTAGATTAAGTATGTTTTATTGTAATTGTGATATTCAGTGTTCATTCATGTAGTTAAGATTTTAAATAAATAACAATACTTTCGAAATATGGTAATTTTTATATAATTTAGACCCTTAACCTAAATTGGCACAATTTCCATAAAGTTAAAATTGTTGCAACTAATTGAGAAAATCAAGGTCGTTTGGTTGTTTTTCTCAAAATAGTTGCAATTAAAAATTATTCATGGAATAATAATTGTCAAGAGTAACGTTAAATTTCGTTGCTGGAATTGTACTTCATTTTGAGTACGAAAAAATCTACTTGGCGTTTTTCTGTATCCAAGGCAGGAAGTAGGTGACTCGCGTGTAGACTCCGGGGTATTGTCCCTTGCCGCAACCGATGCCCCACGACACGATGCCCACTTGCGTCCAGCGACCGTTCTCGTTCACCATCAGAGGGCCACCGCTGTCACCCTATACACACAAACAAATTAAAGACAAGCGCCAATTTGCACATTATTCTACGTTATCCACTATCTAAGAACTTACACTGCAGGAATCCATACTAGCTTTACCAGCACACAGCATGTGCTCCACAATACCACCCGGGGCAGCACCGCCGTATTTCAACTTACACTCCTGGTTTGACCAAACCGGAATCGATACCTCTTGAAGTACGGACGGCTGCGGTCCACCTTCACAAAACCAAGTAAAATGAATCATAAATACATTCGAAAAACAAACAAAGTAACCTAAATTATTTACCAAACTCGTTTCAGAGGTTGGGCAAAACAAAATATGCTAAATTCTATTGTAATAATACAATTCGCCTTTGTGACAAATGAGTCACATTGTTGCTGTGACAATACGGTAACATATTATTATTCAGACGGATACTTACTTTCACGCAAACTTCCCCATCCGATGACCGTGGCGACTTTGCCCTGGTATGTGGACCTGCCCCCCACCGGCATGCAGATGGGACGAATGTTCTTAGTGAAGGACACCGGCTGATCGAGCGTTAGAACGGCTACGTCATTGTACTGAAATCGATCAACAGATTTTAGTTCTTGAAATAAATCTAGCACGGGGAAGAAACATTATTTTTTCTGGTAGAAGTGATCTTACCAAAGTACGCATGTCAAAGCCTCGGTGTCTCACGACTCTCTTGATTTTCCTTTCAATGTGTTGAGTTTCTGTGTTGGTTCTTATGTTGTAATCTCCAAGTCTTGCTGTCAGGCGAGCTACATCCCATGAGGTCATACTGGAAATGTTTTAATGGATTTATATTAGAATCAGGGCAACTTAGATCCATTAATTTATCATAGGTATTTATTTGTTTACAGGCAAGACTGCACTCAAAAGTTTATTACAGATAAATCGTTTCTTAATTCATTCTCTTGTGGTGTCGTGTCAGGATTAAATTATTTCTGTTTCTAGGGTTCCGAACATAACACGAACCCCTATTAGGATCACTCTGTCCGTCTGTCGCATCGCAGCCCGTTTTCTCTGGATCCACTGGACCGATTCTATTGAAATTTGGAACACATTTAGACTTTTGTGACCCAAACACGGATGTGTTATGTAAATTATATTTTTTTTTAGTATGGGGGCCTTTTTTGGGTGTCAAACTAGAAAATTATTAAAATAATTTTTTAGAACATTAGGTATTGTGTGACATATCAAAATTATGAAAAAAATATAATTAAAACCCCTCACTTAGGGTTTTAATTGTATTATTTTCATTATTAAAAGTAAATGCTTTTGAAGTTATTCAAGAAATGAGGCGAAACTAAGTAGGTACTGAGTCTAAAATTTTGAAAAAAAAAATAGAGATAGTATATCTTTACACGAGTCCAACTCGCACTTGGCCAGTTTTTTTTTAAATACTTACTGTGCCACACAATGTGCTGCAGACAGCACGTGTCGGTCGTCCATGAGGGAGCCGCCACAGAACTGACGGCCAGCGTTGAACAGTGCCACGATCCATGGCCATTCGTTGAGCTCGGCATTATGGCCTCCTACGATTCGTTCCTCGTCTTGGAATGTGCTTTCGTAAGTCTGGAACGTAATGAGATTTTTTTGTTTGTTATTAGATCTGGCTTTATACTTTTCTCTCCATCCAAACAAACCTCTGTTTTAGACGTTTTCTGGACAAGTTTCTTATTTATAAATCTTTTTCTTTTTTTTTTTTTAATCTTTATAAAGTAAATGAATACTTTTTATTTGCTATCACAGAGTGCCGTGCTTTTCTGTGTTCCCAAACAATCTTATGCAGTCTCCCATACTCACGGCTAAACATGATTGGACTCAAATAATGTAATATCTTGCATGCACTTGTATGTATACCATGTTTAAACAAACAAATAAATAAATCTTATGTTATCTAGTCAATAACCACAAGAAATAACCGACATAGACTCCCTGGCTATAATAATAATAATAGTTTATTGATACTCACGTGATTCACATCATATACACAAAAGCAGGTGTACAAAGTATAATATATTTGAAATTTAATTTAATAATCATATACAATCACAAATTTATTTTTTCCTTTGACATTTAATCTTAATCGCCTATTTTAATAATTTTAGTTACTCACCAGTAAGTTATGTACCTAATTCTAAGTAACATGGAGGTTGTCAGTAGTCTGAATATGATGAGCCAGTTACGTCTATCGCCGGGATCCACACGTTTTTCATTATCATTTTACCTTTCTTTCTGCGACAGTCATTGCTATTTTAACTTTTACTTTTTTGGTTTTAATGATAGTTGCCGCGTGCTTACTACGTTAATACGTCAAAATTCAACCAGCCCGGTGGCTTGCCATTGGTCGACTGGTGTGCCATGTTGGCAGTAAGACACATTTGTTCTACACACACTACACAGACATTTTTAACTGTATTAGTTTTTATACTTATTACTGTATTTAATTGCGATTTATTTTTATTTTAGAATATTTTAGTATTTTGTTTATTGTATTTACCTTCGTCCGTGTGTCACTGCGGGGTGCCAACTGAAAACCAGCGCTGGGTGTCTGACGCCCAGCAAATGCTGAGATGGTTACCCTTTCGGCATGGGCACGCTCAGCTCAATTTGTGTACCTGCTAACTGTTACTTTTGTTTTTCTTTGTCGCTGTGCGTTTGTGTCTGTGCTGAATAAATGTTTTTCTATTCTATTCTATTCAAAGAATATGGAATATCGACTTAAATCTACTAAACTAGGTAGTCCTGTATCTTAGGAGACAGTGTTCGACCATACAGGGCGGCTAGAAGCTTGTATACTCGAAGATATCGTACCTGAGCTCCATTCTTGATGCCACACGACCCATCCACGGCAGGCTGGGAGGGCTGAATGGGTTGTGCAGGCGCTGTTGGCTTCGTAGGGTAAGCTGGCGCCCACGTCTAAAACATTCGTTATTCGATTAGAACCGGCGGTGCACACCTCACTTGTAAATATAGGTGAATTGTCAACCCATACCAATAATAGTCATAGTAATAATAGTGACACTAGTTGACCAACAACTTCATCTGCTCCGCTCCTATAGAGTGATGTGTTGATATATAGCCTATAGCCTTCCTCGATAAATGAGCTATCTAACACTGAAAGATTTTTTCAAATCGGATCATTAGTTTCTGAGATTAGCGCGTTAAAGCAAACAAACAAACTCTTCAGTTTTATATATTAATAACTAGTTGAGCGGAGCAGAGACCCGCGCAACTTCGTCTGCTCCGCTCCTATTGGTCTTAGCGTGATGATATATTGCGTTCCTCGATAAATGGGCTATCTAACACTGAAATAATATTTCAAATCGGACCAGTAGTTCCTGAATTAGCGCGTTCAAGCAAGCAAACAAACAAACTCTTCAGCTTTATATATTAACTAGTTGACCCACGCAACTTCGTTTACGTCACAATTTTCATTACTGCTCCGCTCCTATTGGTCTTAGCGTGATGATATATTGCCTTCCTCGATAAATGGGTTACAAAAATTGAAATATTTTTTCAAATCGGACCAGTAGTTCCTGAGATTAGCGCGTTCAAGCAAACAAACAAACTCTTCAGCTTTATATATTAGTATAGATATATATAGATATGTTGACATTCCATATTATTGGAATGGATTGACAACTCACTTCATGTTTTATACGGTGATATATTGACAGAATATATCGACTGGTATATTGACGTCATAGTACTGTGTACTTAAATGATACTTTTACCTGTTTGGTAGTGCTAGGAGGTCTAGTAGCCCAAGTGGTTGACGATGCAGGGAAGTTAGTTGGTGGCTTTGTTACGCCCGCAACTGTTAACAAACATTTTAGTTTCAGGTTGACATCCTGGTTTTTGCTCATTTTTAGCAGTTTACGAAAGAAAACTAGTAGTTTCCTTACCCAAAGATGGCGGGTGCGTGGGCGCAGCGTGATCGGGCGGGTGGGTCGGGAGAGGGGGGATCGTTGGCGGCCATTGCGCTGGGATCTGCCTGAAGTCGTTGTTACCGTATGACCATCGAGTCAGTGCTGAGAGAGCGCCGCCTGAAAGTCTGTAGGGGGTACTGGTTAAGTTTGATTTTTGTTCAGTTGGTGCAATCTATTATTGCCCTGCGATTGTACAACCGACTGCACATCAGTGATGCGGAAAAACCGGTCAAGAGCGAGTTGGACTAGCGTGCAAAGGGTTCCGAACGAATCACTACAGACTATAGATCTATATGAATCACTATAGATTTTCATGTAATCTATATGTAAAGATCTATTATCTCCATTTTTTCCAAATTTTAGACTCAGTAATTTCGGAGACAAGGAGGGAGGAATGGTAATTTTTCGTCCAATTTCTTGAATAACTTCAAAACCATTTATTTTAAAATAATGAAAAAAATATAATTAAATCCCTCATAATAAGCCCTTTCATTTAAAATGTCACACGATATTGTTCAAAGAACTTTTTTTTTTAATTTCTAGTTTGACCTCCAAAAGTGACCTCCATACTAAAAATATAATATTTTACATAACACGTCCGTGTTTGGGTTACAAAAGTCCATATTTGTAACACATTTCAACAGAATCGGTCCAGTGGATCCGGAAAAAACTGACTGTGACAGACGGACAGACAGGCAGACAGACAGACAGAAACCCGAGTGATCCTATAAGGGTTCCGTTTTTTGTTCGGAACCCTAATAAAAGGCCAAGTCATTCCGGTTTTATTACAACTGATGTGCGGTCGTACTTCGTACCTACTAACTCACCCCGCTAAAGCTGGTAGCTGAACAGGAATCGCGGGCTGCAGATAACCAAATCGTTGGACATCTGGCTCCTGCTGCGGGGGTGTTCCCACCGGTTCCGTGCAGCATACACCAAATACCTTAATTTAAACACGTTCATTAGTACTCGTAAACATTAAAGCGGGTTGACAGGTTGCCATTTTATTGCTCGTGGTGTCTTGTCCTTTTTGAAAACCAGTTTTTGTATCTACTCCATTTTTCAGATGCTTTTAAAAGGCAATTCCATTGTTTATTACTCGATACTGCAACTTGACGACATTTGATCTGTTATACATACTACGATGAAGCGAGAAACGAGATTATCCCTAGGGAACATACTCGAGGGATGAAAAGTAGCTTCTGTTCTATTCCAGACTATAATCTATCTCTGTTCTAATTCATCCAGATCCGCTAAGCCGTTCTGGCGTGATTGCAAAAGTTTGGATGGGTCGATGTTTGTTACTCACAAACATCCACCCATCCAAACTTTTGCATTTATAATATTAAGTAGCTTTTGCCCCCGACTTTGTACGCACATATCCCGTTTTTTCCCGTTCTCGTAGGAATTTTGGGAAATCAACTCTTAGTGCTCTCCAAAGTAAATTGGACATATTTTTCATCTTTCTACGATCAGTACTTTCTTCGGCTGTGTGTTGTCTGTCACTTAGTCACTCTATTAGTAAGTAACGGAAGAATTTTATTACGATACTAGTTGACCCGCGCAACTTCGTCTGCGTCACAATTTTCATTACTGCTCCGCACCTATTCGTCTTAGCGTGATGATATATAACCTATAGCCTTCCTCGATAAATAGGCTGTCTAATACTGAAAAACATTTTTCAAATCAGACCAGTAGTTCCTGAGATTAGCTCGTTCAAGTAAACAAACATACAAACTCTTCAGCTTTATATATTAGTATAGAAGATAAGATATTATTATTATTATATATAGATAGGTACGGTAACACTAATACACGTCTTATGTATGTACAGGTACGTACCTCCATATTCTCTCCGTTGACATAGCTGCAAGTGTCGTAGTGTCCCATCACCCAGCCGTCCCAGCCTGAAAAGTCTGCCACTTTGAACAGCGGGTAGCAGTCGCGGAAACTCTTGCACGCCCCTTTCTTGCCAAGAGTTGTTACGCAATCCATTCCGAACGCTCCATCTGCCTGATAAAATGAGGAATACACTTAATATTTGAATTTAGAATTCAAGATAATATTATCGAAGAGGTTCTATATGTGAGCTGGCATTGCCGCCAGCTGCTATTTTGTTTTTTTTTTTTTCAATATCGTCGCGCCCGGTGTTACATTTATACACGGTGCCATTTTAGTGGTCTTACAAAGTCAGTCCACTTAATGTACCCGACGTAAACTATCTCTAGGCGCGATCATTTAAAAAAAAAAATCTAGTTAAAAAATCTCTTTGACTTTTTGGTTATGTTTCTTTGTTTTTTAACACCGACTTCCGAAATTAATGTTATTTTATACTTTGTAGTGTTTTGTTTGGAAGTCGGTTATATTTTTTTGGAAAAAAGTTTTTTTATTTGTTCACTTTTAAGTGGCGATACTAGGACTACGTCATCGTCTACGAAGAAATTGAAATAAGCAAAAATGGTCATAAAATAAAAACTGCGTAAAATACTGGCATTCAGCTAAATCCGGTTTGACTGGAAGCCGACCTCAATATAGTTGGGAAAAAGGCTAGGCAGATGATAATAGTCATAAAATAAAAACTACTGAGCCAAACTGAATTAAATTTTTACGGGACCAAATCTCAGAGTAATCATAGGTAAATTAAAAAAAATACTTTCTCCTATTTTGGTAGTCAGTTTAAAATAGGATTCGAACTTGGTGCTTGAAATCTATTATATAAACAACGCTTTAGTCGATATTTGAGTTGACAAAGGCGTTTTGATTGAAGTTATCTCGAATTACGAATTCAAGTATAAGCCTTCTTAATCTAAAAATAGTAAACTGGAAGTAGTCAATACCCAAAAATTATTACTAAACTAATTTAGAGTTCATACCTGTCGCCGCAGCAATATTAATTGCTTTCCATCGCGAGTAGAGTTCGATGCGTCGCGCTTAACACGTCCTACGTGCGCTGAAAAAAAAAGCATAATTATGTAATCTATATACATATAAAAAAAAGACGGGTTTGTTGTTGGGGTTGGGGTTGGGGTTGACACTTATAACTCGAGATCTGCTGGACCGATTTTCATGATTTTAGTGTTTTTGGATTAGTCTTTATCCGGAATAGCATAATAAGTATTGAAATATTTAAAAAAAAAGTAGGTAGTAGGTAGGGTAGGTAGGGTAGGTAGGTAGGGAGGTAAGGAGATAGGTAGGTAGGGTAGCCAGTTGACGGGAGCGAAGCCGCGCGGGTCAGCTAGTTAATTATAAAGGGTCCGAACAAAAACCGGAACCCTTATAGGATCACTCGGGTGTCTGTCTGAAAATAAATGGTTTTGAAGTTATTTAAGAAATTATACGAAAAATTACCCCCCTCCCCTTCCATTCCCTTATCTCCGAAACTACGGAGTCTAAAATTAAAAAAAAAAACTCTTTACTTATAGATTACAAAAAAGTCTATAAGAATTCTATTGTGCTAAAATAACATGTAAAAAAAAGAAATTCGTTCAGAACCCTTTGCACGCGAGTCCGACTCGCACTTGGCCAGTTTTTTTTTTTATGTATTTCCATGACTTCATTGAAACAATTAAATAAGAAAGTATACCGCAAGTGTAAATACAGTAGAAAAGCAACAGTAAAAATCATATTAATATTAAAAGTACAGTCCAGTCAGCGACAACATCATCTAAAAAAATGTTTTCTGTTATGCTAAACCACTATTATTTTAGGTTCTTTCAAATACCTAGTTGCTGTTGTAATTAAATTGTTGCTGTTCTGTTTTATTATTACCTACATTTGCACAATCATTTATTGAAATTAAAAACTGCCCTTCATGCTCGCAAAAATAAAATCATAAATTCGTTACACTGCAATCTTTTGAAACGAACACTCATTAAAAAATAAAATGTTGATCCCTTTTTATGATCGCTAATCAACAGTATCGTTTATAAATTATTGCAATTTGGTCATAAACCTAATCAAAATAAAGAATAATAAGACTGAGAGAGAACGTTTAAAAAAAGAACACGACGTTATTAGGTACGTTGAACCTGTCACATAATGACAGCCCAACTTAGTTGTTTATGATTAGTCCCCAACGCAAATGAATAACGGTCGCTTCAATAAACTCCAATGAGCATGTTGACCGTATTGAGATCTTCAAGCGATTTATATTAATTATGTTCACCAAAACCTGTTTTGTGACTAGTACTTTGTTACATTGGTTATAAATTGATAATATAATTAACTCTTTGATTTGTATGAGTCCGTAGCTCAGTCGGCAAAAACAGAACCCTTATTATTACAGGATAATGTCGTGTTGTTGTCTGTCATGAATCTTTATCTCAGGAACGCGTGGAGAAATGAAGTTATAATTAATATCAAATACTGAGATCTGCTACCCCTTGAAGCAGTGAAAAAAAACTTCAAGTCATCGCAATCTAAAAATAAGGCCGTTTATCCTCCGTTTGTGGCGCATGTTTTGACGCTTGCTGCTTTGTTAATCCATACAAATATTAATCGCAAAGTGCCGCGGGCGGCAGCACTTCAACCGCGTATTTATTATTTGTACCTATGGATTAATTAAGCAGCGCGGCAGCAGCGCTGCAGCTGCGTTGCTGTCGCGCGGCACTTTACGACAAATTTGAAGGCGCCCTTAGAGGTGAGCGGAAGCAATCTGCGGCCGCCCTGAGCGGATGGTCGTCCGAAAGAAATCTGGCTGACTGGATTTTTTTGTCAGCCGAAAACGTCCGCGGGCGGAGTGTACGGGACGCGGGATGCGTCCGTGCGTCAGGACACGGATTATTTATGTCGTGGACCCAAACGCTTATTTTTATTTTCTTTCTTGGTGGACAACTTACTACTCCTCATCACCATCATATCAGCCGAAAGACGTCCACTGCTGGGCATAGGCTTGCGCGTCTCGCATCCATCCCACCATGTGGGAGGCCTTCCAACGTTGCGTCTTCCGGTATGCGGTCGCCACTCAAGAACTTTTCGGCCCCATCGACCATCTGATCTGCCCTGCCCACTGCCAATTTAGTTTGACGATCCTTCGGGCTATGTCGGCAACATTGGTTCTCTTGCGGATATTATAATTCCTGATTCAATCACGCAAGGAAACTCCAAGCATTGCCCTCTCCATTGCCCTTTGAGTGATTTTAAGCTTTCTACTTACTACTAATTCCAAGTAATTGCAGAAAATCGTCCTCACTTTTACTATTCGGCATTTTTCTTCGTCAACAGTTTTTGTGGAATCATCATCATCATCATAACAGCTGAAAGACGTCCACTTCTGGTCATAGGCCTCCCCCAAAGGGGCTGATGGGTTTGCCATAATCGCCACGCGTGGCTTTGTGGAATACTTGTCGCGAACTAGTCCAAACGACTGTGCACCCTTATCAGGCGCGGCTTACGGACATGTCCGATAGTTTGGTTCCGCCATCAGACTCGCACTTGTTCTTTTTTAATTTATAAATTGGGCTTTCCATGATAAAGTTTTATATTTATAGAAGCAAAATTAACGTGTAGGAAGCCTACGGATTCTATATACTTAGATACTTTTCCGTGAATTTTTTCACAAAAAAATCATGCAATTTTTGGTCTTTTTGAACCCAGTGGTGACTGGTAGAGAATTCTTTGTTGCATTAAGTCTGCCTGTGTACCGTTAGTCTACTCCTGTAAATTAAGTTTAGATAAATAGATAGCTATATTGAACTTTTGTGGTCTGTTTTGCTAGTTCAAAATATAATTTTTTTCTTGAACTTCGTTCAAATAGATACCTTCCTGAAATAAGCACATGTGAAAGACAGACAGACGAAGACGCACCATAATGGTTCCTTTTTACCATTTTGGTAAGGAACCTTAACAATGACCAAACTGGGCATCACACGTTTCTTTTGGCAAGTGTTTGATGCGACACTCGAGTAAACGAACTTGCCAGCGATTATCGTAAACATCGGGGTATTATTATTCTAAAGGCGATCTAAAACATAGCTGGTGTACAACAACGTACGAAACGTGTCGTAAACATGCATGTTATTTATTTCGGATCGCTGCATAACGGTTTCCGTTATATTCAAACCTCAGAATGCCATGTGCAGCATGCCAATAACATAAATGACCTAAAAATATGCCTACATAGTTGCAGAATTATGTCATTAAGTACACTTTTTTATCGCTTATCCTCACATTCAAATTGTTTGATACATTATACTTGAATAACTAGAGATATAGATGAGTAAATAGCCATTTAAAGGTAAACAGGTTCGGATAGTATGTGCATTTTTAAGAAGGCATGCAATTTAAATTGTACGCTTAAATAACCGACCTTGAAGATGTTGGGAGTTGATGTTGATCGCACTCGAATTACGACCGAGAGGGTTCTAAATAATTAAACCTGATTTTCTGTGATGCCTTAATGAAAATATACGACCTTTAAAGGTTCCTAGATTTAAAATGAAAAAATCGTTTCTTGTCCATGTTATTAAACAAAATTAAGCTTTATTGTCCAACTTTGAGAGGAGAATTTGCTCTGTTGTGTTGACTGCATCGCTATTTAAATAGCATGTAGTGGTATGCCAACTGACGCGACTCCTTGAACTTGATACCAATATCAAGTAATTTAATTTGCCTTTTGGGTGGGGCCTACATAAGAATATACAACAACGGTGGCAAGTTTTAAGGCTCCATTACTGTTAAAAAATAAACAAAGTAAAAATCAAACAATGACGAAATTTTTTACGCTCAATTTTGTCACGATCTTAAATAAGTCTGCTCGGTGACGCGCATAAATCTTATAATATTTGCTTCTGGATTCCGGGTTCAGCAATCTATGCTGAGGAAATGTCAGCGGCGTCATCCCGCTCAATGGCCCGTCTCTGATCTAATTAATGTCCTCGAACTTCGAAGTGAGCCACAAAAAGTTGAACAACTTGAGCCGTGGCATGGACAATGATGTGATTGATGTGATCGCCTTTACATGTGTGGGCGTATGACAATTTGCATTGAATTGATCCTATAGGTATTTCCGAATAATAGCCCACGTGCTTTAGAAGCTCACAGTACCTACCTACCAACTCAATTACGGGTTGATGACCAGCGGCTTCATCAACTTCAGTACACGATAACAAAGACGTTGTAGGTACCATAGAAATATTTCCATAAAAGAAAATGTTAAAATCCATGAAAACATTTTTTTTTATAAATCAACTTTACGTTTATTACCGACCATAGTTATTACGATGGACTCTCAGGTTGCAAATTTTTAACTTTCTCTAGCCTCAAAACCCCATACCCACATGTGTCGTCCATTGTTTTGAGTCCTCGCAATACAAATACTGGACGGTATACTCATTCTATGAATAAGCGTACGTGAGTGAGTAAACCTTTCTGTTACGGTTTAAGTAAGTACACACCTCAGTAGGTGCTGGTACGGTCAGTGACTTGAATAAAAAAAAAATATACCTAAGTGTATTAGGAAGAACTTTGAATTTTAATTATACCAACAATGATTGCTATTCATTATAATGATCGATTCCTGTCTTCGGAGCCTAAGTAAATACCGGTTGGAGCTTGGACTCCGCTTCCGACAAAACGGAGGACCGCATAATTATTATTCGGTCGCTTTTTGAGTTTCCTTAAATGTTAACAAAATTTAAAGTTGACGCTGACTGTACTTAATTGTGTGTACAATAAATAATAAAAAAGAAGTGTCAGCAAGCGACAGTAGGCACTAAAGATGTTAATAATTTTATCAATTCTGTTAGTGAACAAAAAAAAACATTGGATATCCGCTTACCATTTAAAATAACCGCATCGTCTGTGTAAAACGCACCATCAGCCTCCGAGAATCCATTCGTCTCGACGACGGAGTCACTCCCGTAGCCCAACGCTAAGAGTCCCGCCCAAACAATAGTTAATTTAGGCCCTATCAACATTTTATCGTTTCAATAATTACGACATTCACATAGAGTATGTTAAACAAAGGGACAGTGTAGTTTTGTTTGGAGCGCACCGCGAGTGTGTGCAGCCCGCAAGGAGTCGCTTTGCGAAATGCTTCGGGCTCGTGACTCCGCGCCTTTATAATATTTTTGCACAGACGCTCTACATTAGTTAAAAAGATATCAGAGCTTTTTCTCCTTTTGTACTGACATTTGCCAGCCAATACAAGCGAGCTTTATAAAATATGGCAACCGTTTCGTTCGGCATGCCCGAAAAAGAATATTCGATTGATGGTGTTTATTTTTGCTGCATTCGCACGGCTCCATGGCGTTACATAAAAACAAAATATGAGTTCAATGAACCTAATAAAAATTAGTCATACTGAACAAAAACATTGGAGTGGAATTCAAAAGGAAAAGTTTGTAAATATTGTTAATTGTTATGTAAAAAAAAAAAGTTAAGATAAATTACAGAAGCAATTATTTTCAAATAGGTAATAGCTTTCTAGACGCCATAGTGAATACTATACAAACAAGTAAGTACTAAGTCATAAGTACCTACAGTGATAAATTAAGTGGGAGTGTTAAAGCGTATTTTTAGGGTTCCATGCCTTCCTCAAAAGGAAAAAACAATCGGCCAAGTGCGAGTCGGACTCGCAGACGAAGGGTTCCATAGGGTACCATAAACGTTATTTTTTATATTTGAGTTGATTTGACTGCATACTAGAACTCGTTCAAACCAAGTTTGAAGAAGTTTGAAGTTACAGGGGGGGGGGTACACATTTTACCACTTTGGAAGTGTCTTTCGCGCAAACTATAAAAAAAAATTGACTACTTAAGTATGGGGAACCCCCAAAATTAATTGTTTTAGTTTGCCGCAAAAAATATACGGCCATCTATGCCGCATAAACGCATATTTCGACACGATCAAGGGAATCAAAATTTATGGGGTAATTTTTTTGTGACCTAGAACTATGAAATTTGGCAAGTAATAAGAAGGTTCCGTTTTATAGGTACCACAAGTACCTGAAAACTATACATTACAAATATTTAATATTATTAAATCATAAAAAATATAGTCTGTTTATTCAAAGTAATATGTAGGTACCAACTTTGTACAGAACCCTCGGTGGGCGAGTCCGACTCGCATTTGTTCGGTTTTTTTTATGATAAAAATCGTAATGAAAGCTTCACCGCGAAAATGTCTGCTTCAATTTGTTTGCTTATATGTATTTCAGAAAATATTTTTAGCCTTATCTTTCTTTCAAATAAAACCAACCAAGTTAGTAGACATAATCTTTGACAAGGATCCTAAAAAAAGATAATCAGAATCACTACCCTTAGCTTTTGGTATAATTTTTCCTGTTAACAACGTCACGAGTTTGATGCATGTGATTCGATAATCCCACCTATCTAAAAATGTATGTTGGTAAGTGCTTAAAACCACAACGGACATTCGGTATAATGTCAGTGACCTTTTCGAAATGAAGGAACTACATCGTCAGTGTCAACATCTTGCTTGTCACCTATAGGCAATTTTTAAACATGCTGCACATTTTGACAGGTGATTTGCATTAGATACTTACACAGCAAAAAATCAGCAGTCTTGGTATGGTCATGTGAAGAGGAGGGATGAAACGCATATAACTAGAAGAGTTATGAACATAATTAATGTGGATGGATGGAGAGGGAGAGGAAGGCCAAAGAAAAGATGGATGGATTGTGTGAGGAGCGATATGAAAGAAAAGGGAGTTAGTGTTAGAGTGACGACTGATAGAACAGAATGGAAGAATAAAACGTGTTGCGCCGACCCCAAGTAACATGGGATAAGGGCAGGAAGATGATGATGACTTACACAGCAAAAAATGTAGGTTTTGAAAACAGAAATTTATTTATTTATTGAGGAACCTCTTGTGTGCTTTCGTTGTACGTTTTGGGTATTGATTACTTACAGAGCTTTCGGCACATGAGCAGGCACCTATTTGCATATAAGTTCGTCACGCCCCTGATTTCGAGAGTACGTAATTTTACGGGTACGTAACTGAAAATTGAGCAGACAGTAGTTATAAGTTATTTTATACTTAGTAGTGTTTTGCTTGAAAGTCGGTTATATTTTTTTTGTAAAAATGTTTTTTATTTTTCACTAGGTGATACTTGGACGACGTCATCGTCTACTCGGAAATTGAAATAAGCAAAAATGCACACAAACTACAGAGCCAAACTGAATTAAATTCCATCAAAAACATAAATGTGAAAAACGGAGCAAAGTTCAATGTTAATAATATCCCTGATTGTCGACTTCAGCGAAAAAAACTGGCCAAGTGCGAGTCGGACTCGCGTGCAAAGGGTTCCGAACGATTTGTTTTTTAACGTGTGATTTTTACACTTACTAATAGACTTCTTAAATCCCTGTAATCTACAGGTAAAGACGTATTACCTCCATTTTTTTTTTCAAAATTTTAGACTGTAGTTTTGGGGATGAGGGGGGATGGTCATTTTTCGCCTGAATTCTTGAATAACTTCAAAACCATTTATTTTGAAATTATGAAAAAAATATAATTAACACCCTCACAGTATGCCCTTTCATTTGATATGTCTCACGATATTGTTCAAAAATATTGTTTTTAAATTTCCTAGTTTGACCCCAAAAGTGACCCCCATACTAAAAATTTAATCGTTTACGTAACACGTCCGTGTTTGGGTCACAAAATTCCATGTGGGCCAAATTTCAACAGAATCGGTCCAGTGGATCCGGAGAAAACGGGCTGTGACAGAAGGACAGGCTTCGACTTCGATCATCTCTTGATCTTCATTTTACTCTTCTAAAAATTTGATTTGCTGGTGAAAACTAGGCAAATCAAATCTTAAACCTTCATTTACCTTAGTTCAGGATTATATACAGAACTTGGCGCCCATTTAGATCTCAATTCTTTTTTAGGGTTCTGAACAAAAAACGGAACCCTTATAGGATCACTCGGGTGTATGTCTGTCTGTCCGTCTGTCACAGTCAGTTTTCACTGGATCCACTGGACCGACTCTGTAGAAATTTGGTACACATGGAATTCTGCGACCCAAATAGGGACGTGTTAAGTAAATTATTAAATTTTTTGTATGGGGGTCACTTTTGGGGTCAAACTAGAAAATTAAAAATAAGTGTTATGAACAATGTCGTGTCATATCAAATAAAAGGGAGTACTGTTAGGGTTTTGAACTATATTTTTTTTAAATTTTAAAATAAACAGTTTTGAAGTTACGAATTCAGGAAATTAGACGAAAAATGACCATTCCCCTTATCTCCGAAACTACTGAGCCTCATATTTTGAAAAAAATGGAGATAATAGACCTTTACCTATGTAAAGGTCTATTATCTCCATTTTCTTCATTAAAATCTATAAGAATTCTATAGTGTTAAAATAATACGTTAAAAAAAACATTGAACTTTGGCTCCCTTTTTCACATTTAAGCTAGTAAAGTTTTGAATATCACTGAGAAGTTTGTTTAAAGATAATACAAGAACAAGATCAGAATATCGATATATATGACGCTGTCTGCCTTGAACAAGCAGGACAATTAGATTGAAGCGCGTACGAATAAGCGTCATTAATCTTTAAATGTCCCGTTATGTCAATGTCTTAGATCAGTATCTGTCGGTGCTGTGCAAAAATGTAATACGGCCTGACACCACTTACATTCACATTTTAAACAATGTTCATTGCGTGGGCAATAACATTTAAGCTTTGTGGCGCTTCGTGAGGGCCGAAAACAACGGACTAATCGGAATTATTGTGTTTACTCACGTCAGGTACAATACAGAGTGGAGTGGCGATGACATGGGGCGGTCAACTGGTGAATAAGTCAATTCTTTGTCTGTGAGAATACTAAATAAATGTTATCATCCGACTGCGCCAGGAGAAGTGTTATGTTTTTTGAGTGTATGTATGTATATTTATATGGCACGCTCTGCAGCCTAAACGGCTTGATGGATTTTAGCTCAGAGCAGTCGTTAGATTCGTGATGATTGTGAGAGTGACACAGATTTGGCGTCATATTATGTCTACAAAAATTGGTTTTCTTTATTTTTTAGTCAAAGATTTTTTGGGCATGAAGGACGCTTCTGAGAAGGTTTTTGATATTTGGAAAACGTTCGAAAATTTGTAGGTGTAGGAAAGTATTGCCACAGTGGCTTTTTTATTTCGTCCAAGTCAACAACTTTTAATGCTTGGTAAACATTTGTCATGGGTATATAGGCGCGTCGTCGTGATGAGTTGATTCCAGCCTTTTTGGGTTTACCTACAGTTTAACTATGTAATGAGACCTGTCTATGTATAAGCTTAAATATACTTTGGGAAATTGTGGTGTTTTCCCCAATTATTCCGTTTGTTCATTTTAATTTTCTTAAAAGTTTTACAAAAAGTATTGAAAAAAATAATGCACAAAATAGTAGCCCTCCGGTATCGGTAACAGGGTCCAAGCTACCAACGGTCAGAGCTACACAGAGAGGAACCTCCTCGCCTCCTAAAATCTCTCGACACAGTTTCTGCTCCTCATGAGGAGCAAAAACTGTGTCCAGAAATTTTCAAATTTTAATTATTAAAAGTCGCGGCGAATTAAAGGGCGTCTATCCCTTCTTTCCGCTCATGTACACCCGAGTCTCTTTATAATAGGAATGGTAGGGTACATTATGCAGACCCAGGCACCATGATAGTGAAATCGGAAACAAGACTGACTATTAATTAGGGGGCTATTACAAAATCGAGCGCTTGCCCCGAACTAAAGCTACAAACCTCGTTTCCCGAGATTTATAGTGATTGTGGGGCTGTATACAACAATTGCTTAAAAATATGAGTTTACTTTTAAATAGACCATTTTTTTTTTCATGCATTATAACAATACCTCCTTAATTATTAAATAATTTTTATTTGAATTTGGATTATACTTTCATAGATAAAAATTATAGTTTCGTACGGAAAATTGTCAATAATTCTCAGTTTTACAGAATTATTTTTGGTGTATTAATGCATGAATCGGAACAAATAGATTTGATCATTCCAAAGTAGAAGGTATAGTTGTATCATGGACATTTTTAAAATTGATTAAATTATTATATCTTCGGTGTACCAAAGCATCAAAAGATTCCCAAAAGCGTAATTTTATGAAACACCCTTTGCGGAGACAAGAAATTTACTGATGTACGTGAACAAATTGATATATTTATTTAGAACACTCCCAAGATCAACTGTCAAACTTTCTTAGGCGTATTTTTGTTTTTTTTTTTGTGCTATATCTAAAGCATAATCAGACATCAAAACTCGAATCAAACGCTCAAATTCAAGAAAAATTGTGACAGCGCTCTTAAACTAGCTCAGTGGCCCGCATTGCACAAGAAACAACTTTAGGTAATAATATTTACCAATTCCAACTATTATCTGATGCGCCTCGGAAAGCCGTTAGTCCCGGCTGTCGTTTGTGATCTTTAACAATCATAATATCGTATATGGATTGTCAGAAGCCAGTAAATCTGACTCCAGTCTTGCCAAGGAGTACCTACCGTGTTATCTAGATATAGGTTGTGGAGATCTGCTAGACAGTAAGGCAGCCGCTCCACGTTAAGTACTGGTATTCAGCTGAATCAAGTTTGACTGGGAACCAAACCCAATATAGTTAGAAAAGGCTAGGCATCTGCCTAGCCTTTAAACTTATTTATTGCAAGCCCATCTGATCATCATCTCATGATCAGAATCAGATGCGCTTGCAATAAATAAGTTTTGAATGGCAAGAGATCGTCAACCTCGGTAATAAGCATAAACTAATGGACAACTATCAATCTAATGAACAATTATAACAGCATATTTATATATGTAGTGCTCATTTCGTATTAGTCACATTTGATGATGATACATTAATTATTGTTCCGTGAACTTATACCGTTATTTTAAATTATTAACATTTGGACTAGTGTGTTCCTTATACAGACAAACTAAGATTTATTATCGAACAGATCTGTACGTTTACAACGACAAACTATATTTCTTAAATTATAAAAGGAAGACACTATTTAAATCACCTCAATTTTTAGCTGATTTATGAGTTGCTATATTTTATTTTTATTGTATTAGTAGCGACTTTTACCCACTTAATTGATTGTGATTAATTGGGTAAAGCTTCTGCGTTGGATTTTATAAGTATTCCTAACAGCAGAACTTGTTTCAAGAAGGATTATTTTTTGCCATCTTATTTGAAAAAATAATGTAATGTTTTAATAACAATGAATAATCACTCAAATAGAATGATAGATCGACAGGAGCGGAAAAAGTCAAGTCAGATCAAACTAATGTAGGTATAGGAGGAAACGCCTTAAGCAAATGTAGGTAGATTCAAGTGATGTTGGATCATGATTTGCTCTCTGATTTCAGAAGGCGCTACATTGACCTTCGACCACTCATTGTTTGATGCTTGAGGAATGAGACTTTACAAATACAGGGTGTCTCACGGCAGAGTTAGGATTTTGAAAGGAAATAAAAGTCAAATTACATATTTTTGTGAAAACATTTTTATTAAAAATTATTGAACTATAATGCGGATTTTATGTTTTAAAGATTACATCTTCTAGATGTCTTCCATTTCGTAGCACGCACTCACGGAATCGATTCATCGCATTTTGCATAACGCGCCTAAGCAAAGTTGGCTCGATGTCACGTAGGTATTTCTCGTTGGATATTTTGTTTTAGCTCAGCGATATTCCTCGGAATATTGACGTAAACTTTGCTCTTAAGGTACCCCCATAGGAAAAAGTCCATGGGGGTCAAATCTGGTGATCGCGGAGGCCACGCGATATCACCAAAGCGGGATATCAATTTTTGAGGAAACAATTCACGAAGTTGTTCCATAGTGGCTCTTGCAGTGTGGCAAGTGGCTCCATCCTGCTGAAACCACGTTCTTGAGCTGTAGGCTGGATGCTCTTGAAGTTGGGGTATAAAATAATTGGATATCATTTGCCGATACACCTCACCAGAAACAGTTATCGTAGCACCTGTCGCATTTTCAAAAAAATACGGCCCGATTATTCCATTGACCGAAAGAGCACACCACACTGTCACTTTTGGGCTATGCAGCGGCCTTTGATGTTTTTGTCTGGGATTGACAACTGACCAAAAGCGACAATTTTGTTTGTTAACATATCCATTTAAATGGAAATGTGCTTCGTCACTCCAAAACACAGTATTCAAAGTGCGAAATCTCTCAATGACTGTCTGGCAATTTTTTTTACGTAAATTGTAGTCATTCCCATTAATTTCCTGCACTATCTGTATTTTATAGGGATGGAATTTCAAATCACGTTTTAGAACCCGCTCTACGGTTGATTTGGCGACGTTTAAAGCCGCCGCTCTTTTGCGTATTGACAAACGTGGATTGCGACGAACGCTAGCTGCCACTTCGTTTATTGTTTCTTCCGTCCTTGAAGTTCTGCTTGGGCCCGGACGCGGTTGATTTATAGCGGAACCGGTAGCTCGAAACTTGATAACCCATTTACGAATCAAATTTTCGCTTGGTCCATCGCGTAAACGTCTGATATTGTAGTGAGAACAAAACTGTCTCCGAGCCACAACGTACGATTCGCCACCTTTCAAAAACTCTTCGATAGCGAACGCGCGGTGCTCACCCGACCACTGCGACATCGTGACTAACGAATCCGCACGAACGACGAAGCTACTGCGGTCCTCCCCCCGCGCTTACTTGCAACGGTTTTTTAAATATTCAAATTTAAAATCCTAACTCTGCCGTGAGACACCCTGTACAAATATTACAAATATTTTATTAGAACAAGAAACAATTTACAAAATATTGTGTTCGTTAACAACCGCATTAGTATAGGAGTACTGTGTCGCGGTCATTAGCGCCCACCTCCAAGAGGGAGACGATAGCGTTCCAGGTTCAAAAGTATAAACAAAAAAGAAATATAGTATTAGTATTTTAGAGAACAAAAAAAAAAAAAAAAAAATCTTAGGCACTAATAATACAATATTATTTATGCATGTGTGTGTGTTAGCGTGAATGTAAGTGTAGTGTATGTGTGTGTATGCACTAGAGATTATCAATTAATGTAATTTGGAAGGCAGTGGGAATGAATGGAACATTATTATTATTATTATTTATTATTTTACAAGATCTTCGATCTCTTCATAAGTCAGGGAACCGAGCCACTTATGTGTAATTGATTTACACTCACGTAAAGTAAGGGGGTAAATGTTCAAAACATCATTTATTTTGTTGTACAAAATTGGACTCATAAAGTAGTATTGTCGTCTAACTATCAAAATGCTAGCTGATACTACTGGGCAGACTTGAACAGGTCTACGTTTCTGCCTACTTTGGCTGTCAAAACACCGATCGAAACTAAGCTCTGAGTGTTTTTATCAGTGACTTCATCAGTGTTAATATTGCAAATCGTTACAAGGTAACTTTATAAACCTTTGAGTTTTTATAGTATACTGTCCAGTTCGGCCATAAGTGAGAATCATTAACTGATTTAATCATTGCAGAGCTGCACTTAAAGGTTTCGGAAAGAGTAAGCAGGTAGACAGTATCTTTGTGGCTGACTGTATTTTAACATCCTTTATTATGAAAAAAAAAAACTTTGATTACGAATAGCAACTGATTAACAGGTTCTAAATTTAAATTTAAACTATATACCTGAGAATATAGTTTAAATTCCAACTCGATACCTCCTCGCATAGGGCTTAAGGGATCGTAGACCTGAGTCTACGGTCCCTTTAAGAAGTGAAAAATCATAGTTGCGTTTACGCCGCAAAAAAAAACGAATATTGCGACTCTCAAGGGAATCAAAATTCATAGGGTATACTGAGAATCGTACGATCACATCGTTCGTGTGTAACGGACGGAAATCGAAAGATAAAATAGTACAATTTTCTTGACGATCGATCGAATCGACAAACTATTATGTGTATGGGCTCCTTAAATGGCACTTTAGACTCCTGTACCGGAGTGCACCTTGGATCTAATAAGGTCTGCATACGGGTCAGATCACAGAGGAGAAGAACGCAGTTAAAAATAGGAATAAACTAACGTAAGACTGTGGGGTGTTGTTTGTCGCATGTGGAGTGTAGACTGCGTGGAGAGGAACTGACTAGGTTCAAGTTTCAAGGGGTAAAATCGCTGTGCTCGACATGGCGCGTGTAGTGTAGTTGTAGGATTTTTTGCAGTACTAAAGAGGCAGTTTGTTGAGCCGTCGCGCATCACTGCTAAAACTGTAAAGACATACCTAACTGTTTTTAGTCTTATATAAGTTTAAAAAATATGATATACCCACCACCCTGGGCGAGTATTCACAGTAGTCTACTACTCTTTTACCGGTAGAAGTAAAAGAACTTAAAAAAATCTTTTTGCCCTGTCTTCTCAAAAACTAAGGTTAGCACAGCCGCCTAAAAACCGTCACCAAGCTAACTAGTAGATGCTTAGGCAGAATAAATCTAACACGGCTCGATATCTACCACCAATAAGGGCACCACTGTAACGTGGGTTTAGTGGTGGGTAGTTCTTGAAATAAAAAGAATAGGTTACATTACAACTCAGTTTTAATTTAATGAAAGAGCCGGGCGTGGGGAATAGGCTTAGACTGCCCTATGACCACTACTGTCCTGCAGGTCTTCCAGATGTAGGTAGCGATGTCCAAAGGCAGGCGGATCTAGTTCCGGGTCTTGAACGCTAGGGTTGTCTAGCCACTCCCTTGCGGCGTCCGCAGTAGGTTGCGGTTCGCCGGAGCTCGAGCGTAGGTGCAGCGCTTTAGTCACGCTGGCGGACGGCGCGCAGATTTCGTCTGCTCCGATCCTATTGGTCTTAGCGTGATGATATATAGTCTTCCTCGATAAATGCGCTATCTAACACTGAAATATTTTTTCAAATCTGAACAGTAGTTCCTGAGATTAGTGCGTTCAAGCATACAAACAAATTCTTCAGTTTTATATATTAGATAGAAGAATAGTTAATTATAAAGGTTGTCAGATAATTTTTTTAAGTTTACCGTAAAAATAACGTGCAACGTTACAACGTTCAAGAACCAGTCCTTTTAGCATCTGCGTCATTGCCGCTCAGAAGACATACCACTATAAAGATCACAAAATAATACCCTATCTATAATATTACCTGTTCCATAGTCTGCGGAAGAGTGATGCGCCAGATCAGCGGCGTGCTGCGTGACGGCAGCGCGTGCTCGCACTACAGCAGGGGTTGCACGCTCGTGTGCACACTTGTTCAAGCTCTCCTGAGCCTGAACAAGTGTACAGCGTGCAGGAGTCCAGGCTCCCGCTTTGTTTGGTCTCCAGTACACCGTCTTCTTCTTCTTCTGATATACGCTTACGCCACTCTTGTTTCGCTACAAAAAAACTGGTTATTGTAATGAACTTACAAAAAGCCGAAGATGGCGGGACAAGCTCGACTTCTACCGAAAAGACTGGCTTGAACTAGCAAAAGCAAAAGGAAGCCTTTGCCCGGCAGTGGAACAGAATAGGATAGATAGATGGATTACATGAGTAATTGAGTATGAATAGGGAACTGGGCGGTCGCGCAGTGGATTCTTCAGAGGTTGCATATTTTTCTGTAGAATGGGCAAAACAGACAACAAAGTTAGGAACCCCTTTCCTGAACCGTGAAATAATATCTGTTAGAATTAAGACATGTGATTATTTCATTTCAGCAGAAGTAATTAATTTGGTAGTATTCTAGCTAGGTGGCTAGGGTAATGAATAATATGTTACGCAAAGCTGCTTTTTTAAGGTGTTAGGGTTTCGAACAAAAAATGGAACCCTTATACAAACACTCGGGTGAATGTCTGTCTGTCACAGCCAGTTTTCTCCGGATCCACTGGACCGATTCTGCTGAAATTTGGTAAATCATTAAATTTTTAGTATGGGGGAACACAAACTAGAAAATTATAAAAAAAAACGTTTTTTAACAATATCGTGAGACATATCAAGGTTTTTGTTATATTTTTTCATAATTTTAAAATAAATGGTCTTGAAGTTATTCAAGAAATTAGACTACAAATGACTATTTTTCGTCTAATTTCTTGAATTTTGTAATAAAATGAAGATAATAGATCTTTACCTATAGATTACAGGAAAATCTATAAGAAGTCTATAGTGTTAAAATGTCATGTTAAAAAACAATCGTTTGCAATTGGGCAGTTTTTTTTTTCAAAGATAAAATTACAGCATTTAAACTTTAAAGCTCTATGTGGTTTTACCCTTCACTAACATAATCTTGATCTTAATCTTATTCTTTTACTCCAACTTACCTTTCTCCTTAGCCAAATCCTACAATTTCGCCTGCAATTCCTTGACCTCCTTCGTGATATGAGGCTGTCACAGTACGTCAAGGTAATTGAGGAATTGAACTCAGTTATCTTCACGTACTGTGACAGCCACATATCGTTATCAACGATAATCTTAAGGTGATTAAATCAGTATAAGGCCGTTTTTCGTTTTAACGTATCTTGTTAGGTTCCTGGAACAGGAATGTAAAATTGTGGTATATGTTTTTTGACTTTGTGATCTAGTAGTCAACTGAAGGAATACACGATACGAAGACATTTTCTCGATTGAAAAAAAATACAAAGTTCGAAATATCTATTTACTTTTGTTAGCTACAAGACGCAACGCTTTAGATTGGTATTTATGAAAATTACTTTATAATAGATTAAATAACGTTATCGAGGTTTCAACTGAACAGATTTTAATTTAACAATACTTTTATGTTATCAAATCCGAAAATTTATTTTGGCCCTTACGTTTTTCTGTTACGAGATAGTCTCTTATTATCATCATCTCATCTTTTGCCTTGCAAAAGTATTTGCATCTCTCTCGTTTGTCCAGTTCTTCAGATGCTCCGTGGAGCTCTTACATGCGGGACATGGGACACGTTTTTTCAATTCGAATCAGATTTGCGTAATTTAAATTTTTTTTTCAACAGTAAATGCAAATGCAATGTAATGTGTTGTGGTTTAGCAGTATAAAATGAAATTTAGTGTTAAAAAAGTGTGTGAACCATGTTAAAGTATATTTTTATGACCCTAAACAATAAACAACGTAATATTTTTCTTTCCGCGCCTACTTTTGAATTATGTATAAAATTGGTATGAAATAAAAGATGAAAACAAAAATAACTTTAATTTCGGAATTCGGTGTTTTTGGTTATTTTGTTTTTAAACACCGACTTCCGAAATTAAAGTATTTTTTTACTTAGTGTTTGTTTTGTTTTTGGAAGTCGGTTTTATTATTTTGTAAAAACGTTTTTTTTTTTTTACTTTTTATTGGTACCTGCGTACACAGCGTGCCGGCGTGATGTTATGTTATGAACTGGTGTAAACAATCAACAGACATGCGATTTCAGAAATCCCCATCCATTTGCTATCATTTATTGAAGAGTTCCGTTGCCTATCGCCGAAGTTCTTCATCAGATCTTCACGAAATTTAAATGGGACCAGTCTGAGAAAATATTCTTAACAAACATTTTTCTTGGGTTCCCATCATCAGATCCTGACTTACACCTTCCATCATCAGCTCAGCAACATAAGATGATGATTACCAGGTACAAATATCTGAATTACGTTAGAAAGTTTATAAAAAACATTGTATGTGTTTATAAAATTTGAGGGTTTCCCTCGATTTTCATGGGATCCCATCATCAGATTCTAACTTGGTGACAATGGGACCACTTCAGGAGTATAGGCTTTCGAATAAAAAAAATAGTAAAATCGGTCCAGAATTGGCGGAAAAATCGGTGAACATATATAAAAAAATAAAAAATACATAAAGTCGACCATAGAACCTCCTCTTTTTTGAAGAAGTCGGTTAAAATAAAGTACGTCCTTGGTAGTTCTTACGTGAAGGCGACAATGGACGCGTTTTCTTGCTACTACCGCAGCTACCGCTTGAAGAAAATTATGACTCCAAGTCATCACTTTCATTTGTATACACGTACAGGATCCTCCTAAGTTTTCATATCACAAAGGAATGTTAGGGTAAACATTTTATTTTCTGTATTGGAGTGTCTGTTACAACGTTAATTTCACATTTTATCTCAAGACACGCTAAAATAAAAGTTTTCATTTTAGGATTGATATACGTCAAACATCAATGTGGCTAGAATTTTCTAAAATGTCATCATCATCATCATAAAACCACCATCATGGGCCCATTAATAAGTAGTAAGTATTTTAAAACCATAAGTATTTGAAATACTAACTACAAAAAACCTCAGTGTCAGGTATTTTAAATACCTACGAAGTAAAAATTACATTTTAAGCAAGTATTTTAAATACAAATATCAAATGTGTATTTGTATTTCAATTACGTATTTTAATTACAAACAATTCAAATACTGCCCCTGATCAAGCCTTACTTTATCACCTACCACAAACATATTTTTGTAAAAATAAAATAGTAACAAGTTCAAGTTAATTGACAATGCTGTCGTTTCTTAAGTTCGCTTTGTAGCATTTTCAATTTCTCATTAGATATATCGTCAACAAAACAGTATGTCAATCAAGTGTTGATAGCCTTTTCATAACGTCGGCGAAGAAAATATAATTTTTTTTTCTATTGATAGGCATACGTTTGACCACTATCTCACCTGATGGTAAGCGATGATGTGGTCAAAGATTAAGCAGCTTGCCCAGAAGTAACCAATTCACTCTTGACTTAAAGACTCTCAGGTTGTATCCATCAGGACACAGACTCTGGCAGGGAATTCCACTTCTTAGCTGTACGCATTATGAATGTGTTCCCGAATCGTTGAATCGTTGATGGATGTCCACCATGTACCGGTGGCGCATCGCCGTACGTCTTGTGGTCCGATGATGGAACGGGCTTGGCGCAATTAAATTATGCAATTCAGTCGCACACTCCCCAAGATGCAACCGACTTTGGAGCTTGACTCGATGAGCTTATCATTGCCGATGATCCTCTAGGCTCGTTTCTCAATTGAATCAAGGGCATCAAGCTCGTATCTGGCAGATTCCAAATATGAGAGCAGTGCTCCATACACGATAGAACTTGCGCTTGATAAGAGTTTGAGTCGCTGTTTCGGCGTGAAGTACTGCAGAGATCCTCTTTGGGAGGTGCAACCTCAATGACATAAGCCTTGAAAGAGTTAAGAATAATAAAGTTAGAATTCGAATGTGATGTCATAAAGAAGTGTGAGTTTTTTATAAGAGATTCGATTGTTTGCCCTGACGTTGAAAGCACGCAAAATATATAATTCTTCTCTGAAATAATCTGTTTTTAACTTATTGAACAACCCCTCTCGCAATAGCTACAAGCGAGTCGTCTACAGTACCGTCTCACCTTTGCTGGGATCCCAATTTTCTGGCAGCCACTTGAGCCTTTACCTCTATGAAAGGGCCAAAATTGATAGTAGATGTTAACGCATCACCAAGAAGCTCAAGTCGGTTGGTTATCGGCACGGTTATACCTCGGAAAGATGATGCTGGGTGGAATTGTAAGATGTGATGGAGTGGGAGAGACCGGATCTGCAACCCACGAGCTCGTGCGTTGGACACGTATTTCTCAGCAACAGTGCCGTTGTCTGCATACCCTAAGGTACCGGGTTTTAGTAGCACATTAATATGCAATAGGAACAATGTTGCCGAGAGCACCGACCCCTAAGGAACTCCGGCATTAATATCCAGCAGACCGGACGAGCAGCCCCCTATGACCACTCAAATATACCGATCCCTCAGGAAATGTGCAATCCATTCACACAATCCGGTGGGCAGACCGAAGGAAGGAATAGAATAATATTTATTTACTTAAAAACATGGTATAAAAAGATGATACAAGAAAAATAACAAGAGCAAGCATGTTTTTGCTTAACAGTGATAAGCGTGCTAATTTTACAAGCATATTTAACATTTAAAATCAAAGAATTCTTGAACACTATAAAAACTATGTTTACACAACCATTCATGCAATTTATTTTGGAACAACCTCATATTTAAGGCCTTAAGATTACTTGGTGTTGGTATCTTATTGTATATGCGTACACACATAGAAACACATGTTTTGTTATATTTAGCTAGTCTCGGCAGGATATCCTGTACGAGCCTGTGAGGGTAAGGGTATAAATCATCTGCATTACTAAATAACTCCTAATGCTTCCTCACAAACATACATGTTTCGTATATGTAGAGAGTCGGTAGCGGTAACAAGTCAAGCTATTTAAAAAACGGCCACCACCCTTGAATAGTTATTGTAAGTTGGCAAGTTATTGCTATTGAAATATTGTCAGGCATTGTACGTGAAAAGACTAATTGTGAAAATTGTAAAAGTGACTAATAAACATATTTTAAAAGTTTTCTTTTAAAAATAAGTAGGTTTATTTTATAGTACATAACACGTACATTTATTTCAGATACGAATCATCCATTAAAGTTATGGATTTCAGCCGATCTAAGCGTGGCCGTGCTGCGACGGATACGCTGCAGCCCGGCCGCGTATTGCCATTGTGTATATCAGTACAGACACCCATAGTCTGTACTCGATCACTTTGTGCTCTTAAAAATAACAAATACTCTAAAGCAAACTACGTATGACTACAGACCAGTCTGTATAAGTATACAGTTTGCTTGCATATTTTTAAAGCAAACTACGTATGACTACAGACCAGGGCCCCAAGTCTGCTATTTTTTATAAATTCGTCATTCCAACACGATCCATTGTCATTTTGCTAAAAGTTTGTAATCTGCTAAATTCGTAATGGTCGATCATAGGTTGGTCAATGGTCTCGTAATAGAATCGTGGTAGAATGACATAGCCGTATATTTTTCTATGAACTACTATTAAATTTGAATATGAAGTTATGCCAGATTTCTTTTGTATATATTTTAACATATTATTTATTAGTGTTCTATGCAATCTGAAGTAGTAAGAAGTTTTTTCATTCATTTGTCATTATGTACGAGATTACCATTCTATGCCATTTCTTTCAATGGAGGGTCAGTGGTTGACCATTGGAAAGTCATAATGACGCTTTTATATTAGTAGATTACCAAACTTGTCAAAATCAACAATTATGAAGTCAATGATAGACCATTCTGACACTATTGTAATAGCAGACTTGAGGCCCAGTCTGTATAAGTATACGGTTTGTTCGCATATGTCTAAAGCAAAATGTGACCGTGTTATTGTTTGTATTGTAGGGTATGTGGAGTCATAAGACTTTAATTATATGTTGCAGTGTACTACGTAACAATATTGAACATAACTATGTTGTACGTGTTTATATTCTCTGAGGGAAGCTTCGTGTGACCCCCTCCATAGAAAAGGATACAACATTTTTCTTCTTCAAAGATTTTCCGATCTCTATGCTATTTAAGTATGTTTATCAACATAATTAAAAACTAGGTTTAAACGTTTTATTCTCTATATAAAACGTAAAGCCTAGGTATATATTATGAAAATAACATTCTTAAATATTATGGAAATGGGAAAATATTTAGAAGTAGAAAAACGTTTCGTTCTTTTGTATCGAGGGCTCCGCAAAATAATTCCCACGTAATGAATGACTGATGCAAAAAAAATGCAGTAGCTATGTAAATAAAACAATATTTAAAAAACATTTAAGTATTTATTTTTGAAAGGATAAATCAACATTATTAACTATTTAAAACGAAACCTTATGTAATGTTTTTTTTTTTGCATTTGGCTGATTTTTATTAATATTTTCAGAGAGATTATGTTGTTTTTCTTTCTCACATCTCTGCCACTTTGTATGCGCCCTTTTCCTTTAGAGATCCCTCTGTCCTTTCTCCTCGAAACAGATGTTGGTTGAACGCCTATTTTCCTAGATCTACACATCTTTATTCTCTGAATGCCAAAATTTTTGGCTTAGTCTACGGTTTGTATGGTACATAAAACTTTATTCAATTTTTTAATTATCATTAAATTATTAGTTGATGTGTCGGTTTGTAATATTTCAGACAAGCGATTTGCAATTAACATTTGCAGAACATTTGTAATTTCATAACATCTATTTCTTTTTTCATATTTTCTTCATTTTGATGCGCACTCGGTATAATTACTGTTTCCGACGAAACAAGTGGCAAGGGTTGTGTGGATGGGCCAGTAACAGACTCTTCAAATGAATTTTCGGTGCTCTTTAGATTGACGCTGGAATAGAAGTCTCCGGAAATATTGTTGCCTAATGCTAATTCAGCAAATCTTTTTCTATCTTGCGATGTTATGCGGGGGGATCCGGGGATGTTTTGATAAGAATGTTAAAATTCTTTTCTATACAGAGTTGATACGACAGAGGGGCATTAAATTAAACTACGTATACTATACGTGTACAGTATTAATTCGATACGGTACAAAAACAAAAAGCGCCATAAATGAGAAAATATTTTTTTCAAACAAACTAAATAGCTTGCAAATCCGAATAAAACGCAACCACCCTTTGTAAAAAAAAAGACACTGACCTTAGATACCGCTAGGTAACAAAGCGGCAACGTCGCGCGCGCGCCGGAGCGCGGTGTGCGGTATCTCGTGTGCTCGGCGGGGGCCGGGGCGGGGTGGCGGCCGGCGACTTAGGCCTCCGCTGGGCTCCGCTCGCACTGGCTTTTATGTTAGGTAACGTTTCGAAGTACGCGCACAAAAACAAACACACTAAATTTTTAAATTTTCGATGTGTCCTCCATTTACATTGATGCACAAATTATACCGACGGAGAATATTGTTGTTTATTTTTCTAATTAGATCACTGTCCGTCGCTAAGCACTTTAATTTGTGAAATGCTAAAATAATCCTATTTTTTAACTCATCAATTGTATTTACCTCTGAGGCATACACTTCACCCTTAATGTACCCCCACAAAAAGAAATCCATGGGAGTGAGGTCCGGAGATACTAATACTAAATAATAATAATCCCAAGTTACGTGTCCTATCACCATAAAAAACAGTCAATCACAAAAAAAAAAAACAAATACTAAATAATAATAGTCCCAAGTTACGTGTCCTCTCACAATAACAAAATAAAATCACAATTCTTTGCGCGCGAATTCCACAAACCCTACGTTCCGAAACGACAGCGTCGGCGTCACTGAGCAGGCCCCACTTACCGATCGCAAAAAAACAAGGATGCAAATAACTGACCTAGTTCTGTTTCATTCAAATACGCTACGTTCGTCGCTTTCGTAGTGAAAGTGCAAGTGTGTGTGTATTGATTGCTTCCTTGTTTGCATTGCCAATTTTTAGTGAATGTCCTTCGACATGCGTCAGAGCGGCAACAACGCATCGTAGATTCATCGTTGTAAGGTGCATGACCTATGCTTAGACGATATTCAGCTGTTAGAAAAGATACATCGTGTTCAAACCGTGCAAAAACTTTAAAAATCATTTGCGACTAAACTACTGCTCCTAATTAATTTATTTTTGGTACAGAGCTTGAAAATGGTACCTAGTATAGGCAGTTTCAAGGAAAGCCCCTCTGTCGTATCAACGTTGTATAACATAGATGTTTACAATATTTTCCACTCGTACCTTGAGGGCAATCACAACACGCAATATCTACAAACACTGTATAAAAAATCAGTGGGTCACTTTTTGATTGAATTTTGTAGGTACTCGTTTTCATTAATTTGATAGTATTCATTCAACCCTTCCGTTTTTTTAAAGATATTTCATGTAAATAATGTTTTTGTCGCGTCTGGAGTGGGCGAAGTCTAAAAGACGAAGTTTATGGTAGTTCTCAAAATTTTCCGTAATGAACTTTACAAGCGCACAACTAGATCTTTGTAACACTATATCTTTAAATATACGGATAGAGGATTCAACATAATTATTTGTATTGTTACCTCGAGTCATCAAATCTGATCTGTAACAGAGACACCATTCTGCTCGTCTTTCCCATAAATTGGTCATATAATTTTTCAGCATAGCATTATCTTTAACATCATTAATCAAATCAGAAAAAAATGCGGTCGCCGTTTCTTCACTTTCAGCATAGAGGACGTTTTGAAATGATTTCATTACAACTTTTCTGAAGTCCTTTTCTACTTTATGATCAGAAAGCCAAAGCCATCGCCAAACTGCTTGACAAACATGAAAGTGACACAGTAATAAAGTAGCTCGGGGGAAAACGCATTTCAAAGCATTACGCTCTGGTCGGCATCATCGGTCATTATTACTACGGGCTGAGATTTTTTTGTAGTATCATTTTCCAGAGCTTCCTTGGCCGCCATAAGAGTGTAATTGGCTTCACTCGCATGTAGTTTGCTCACATTGAAGCATGCCATTGTACATACCACGGCGCCAAATTGTCTGTACTCGTATGTGTTTTGCTCTCACGGATTAGAGCAAAGTGTATTTTATTTCAGTCTGTCTCTGTACTGATATGCAGTATGCTCTCTAGCTACAAGAGCATATTGCGTGCGATTACAGAGCAACCCCTGTCTGTGCTAGTATACATTATGGCAATACGCAACCCGGCCACTGAAAATGGTGTATAGTCATGAAATAATGTGGTACTATTATTTCTCTTTCTAGTACCAAAAGGTACATATCCGTACAGTCTTCTTCCATAACCATGACTTTGTTTGGCGTTGTGGCCGGGCCAGAACGGAACACACTCCCTCGTGGGACGCCATATCTAAGTTCGGATGAGTGTGGTATCATGCCATTATTTTTGTCCACTTTTGTGATGGTAACTCGCTGTCGTCTGTTATTTAGGTATGAAGCACTATGCCTCTAATTCTAACTGCCTCCAGTTTTTGTAGTAACAGGTCATGCGACACTAGGTCAAAGGCTTTAGATAAATCAAAGATGAAGCCTATAGTAAGACGGTTTTGATTTATATTCGTCAATATATTTTTTATTAGAGTGAAGATAGCCAGTGTCGTGGACTTGTTCTTTTGGAAGCCGAACTGTTCGTTCTTGATTATATTAAACTTATTGCAAAATTCGATCAATCGTTTGTACATGCACTTTTCATATATCTTTGACAAAATAAGTATCAATGTAATAGGGAGGGCGATCATTATTAACATCATTTATTTCTCCTTTTTTAAAAAGTGGTTAAACAATTGATACTTTTAATGCTTCAGGAAAAGTACCAAGTGAGAAAGATAAATTAATTAAATGTGTTATAATTGCACTTAGCTCAATAGTACATGTTTTTATAATTTTAGTGTTAATTTCATCGTATCCTTCCGAATTAGAATTTTCCAATGACATTATCTCCGTTCTAGCTTCATTTTCGGACACAGGTTCGAGGAACATTGAATGAGTTGCTGAATTTTCCTTAGTTCTTTTTTTATATCCGTACTGGATGTATGCCCCATATTAATGAAGTGGTTATTTATTGAAGGCAGTTGCTATTTCTCTAGGATCAACGACTATTGTGTTATCAATTTGAATGCTTTCTACATTGTCCTTGAAGTTGTTGATCATGATTTCATCCCTAATTACTTTCCACACGGCTTTGCATTTGATTTCATTGTCATTAATATACTTAATACTTGCGTTTTTTCTTGCTGTGTAGATACATTTTTGTAAGATTTTTGAATAAGTATTGCATATATTTCTTTTTATTGACTATATTTTTATTTGTATGATATTTATAGCGTAGAGACCGTTTTGTTTTACAAATTTGTTTCAGCCCTCTGCTAATCCAGTTTTGTCTCTTTTGAGTATTTTGAACTTTAATTTTTATTTTTGGAAAGCACACATTATAGAAAAAGCGAAATAGTTCGTGAAAAGAACTGAATACTGCATTTATATAATTTTCCGCGTAAGTTTCTGACCAGGACACTTTGTAAACATTCCTTAAACTTCTGAATATTATTCAGGTTGTAGTCTCTTTTATAGGTATAGTATGCTCATTGTTATCTTATGTCTTAAAGGAATGCTCAACATTTGGGCTGTGTCATGGTCGGATAGATGGAGTGGCATTACTGTCTCAATAGCGTCCTGAATATTACTGAGAATATGGTCAATACACGATGACTTGCGTGTTGGTTCATTTATATGTAGTTTTAGATTATAATGTTGGTCCCAGCCCTATCCCAATCGCTACCCTGTCAGCCCCTGTACCACGTTTGCACTACCAACGTACCACTGAACTTTTCTATCGTTACGATATTGACGATTATATTGTTATTGTAATTAGATAAAACTATGTTGATATATCATTTGTACATACGTGTGGTAGGAAACACCATGGTTTCGCAAAATTGAAGTGGTAGATCGGATTTTGCAATAGGAAACTGCACAGTTAACCATTTTTGGGAGCACTTAGTTGCGACACAATACGATACACAATGACGGCGGTCGGCGAATGAACTAGTTTTAACCGACTTCAAAAAAAGGAGGAGTTTCTCAATTGGCATGTATTTTTTTTTATGTTTGTTATCTCATAACTTCGTCATTTGAGACCGATTTGAAAAATTTTTGTCTCATCTGAAAGGGTATACTTCTCGATTGGTCCCATTGTCACCATGTCAGAATCTGATGATGGGATCCCACGAAAATCGAGGGCAACCCTCAAATTTTATAGGCACATACGATGTTTTTCATGAACTTTCTAACGCAATTCAGATATTTGTGCCTGGTAATTATCATCTCATGTTGCTGAGCTGATGATGAAAGGTATAAATTAGGATCTGATGATGAGATCCCATGAAAAATGTTTGTTCAGCGATACTTTAGCCAATTTGGATGATTCTTTTTTTGTTTGAAAGAGTATTTTCCTGGACTGGTTCCGTTTCAATTTGGTGAAGATCTGACGACGAACTTCGGAGGTAGGCAACGGAACTCTTCAATAAATGATAGCAAAGGGATCGGGATTGCTGAAATCGCATGGTTTTTTAGTGTTTACACCAGTTCTTAACATAACATTGCGCCGGTACGCTGTTAATGGGTACGCAGGTACCTAGGTACCACTAAAAAGTGAAAAATAATAAACTTTTTTACATAAAATACAATTAGGGAATGCAATCCCGGGATCCCGGATCCCGGGATCCCGGCTTTATTCCAGTCCCGGAAATCCCGGGATTAGATTTGTCCAATTCCGGGATTTTCGGGATTAACGAAAATGCTAAAACTTTATAACTTTATTTTTTTTTATAAATTACTCATCGTAGCTTTCTTTGTAAACGCAATGTTACAGTCAATGTCACAACACAATGTCGGCATCTTGAATTGACAGCTGATTATTATTAGTCGTACGTATTGACCGACGCAGAGGATCGTACAACTTCGACGCGTGTGCACTTATTTTTGAGTAAGTCTTGTTTTTCTTACTTATTAGGTTCTAAACTTGTTTATATTACATAACATATATTACGCCATAATGTTTGATATCAATTTGCCGTGATTAAAACTATTTATCCGAGTTTATTATGTTATGCTTTTTGGTATGTAATGCGTGTTTGTCTTTTTAAAGGTATTTAATGGTAAGAAGCTTCATAAACCATCACTATGTCGCTTTCTAAGGAGAGTTTATTTATTCAACATACGAAAGATGAAGATCCATCTTCAATATGGAGTCATTTTCTAATTGCTAAAGACGGTGGCGGTACAGCAAAATGTAAAAAATGTCCGGCTATACTGAAGGTATTAGGAGGATCAACCAAAGGATTACACACTCGTCTGTCATCAAAACATAATATGAAAGTGACCAGACCGTCCTCGTCTAGCCTTTCCAATGAAGAACCACCCCCAAAACGGAAACATAGCTCTGTAGCGGACTTTTTTAGTAAATCTGATACTTTAGATGACGTCTTAGCTCGAATGACGTCCGTAGATGGCTTTCCTTTCAAAGTGTTTGTGACTTCAAAAGATTTGAGGACCTTCTTATTGTCAAAAGGTTATACAGATTTGCCAAAATCTGCAAATTCAATTCGCAGTCGTGTTGTCAGTTACAGCCACAAAATATAAAATGAAATCAAAGCTGAAATGAAGGCTTTAAAAAATGAAGGCAAGCGCTTCAGTTTGAGCTTTGATGAATGGACCTCATCTTCTAACAAACGATACATGAACGTTAATGTTCATTCGCTTACAAAGTTTTGGAGTTTGGGCCTCATTCGCATTGATGTATCCTTGACGGCGGAAGTGTGTGTTCAGATCCTAAAAGAACGCCTTTTACAATTTGATCTTTGTTTAGATACTGATATCGTGACAATTAATGTTTTCAAGTTCATTTTTGTTTTGATTTTGTTCACATTGACACGGAAGTTGACGAAAGACTGCTGAGTTTAAATAAAAATGATAACCGATGATTTTTTGGTCGTTTTTAATACAAATTTTCAATCCCGGGGCTATCCCGGGATCCCGGGGTTGTCTTTGTTCAATCCCGTAATCCCGGGATTGAAAATAGGAGCCGGGATTGCATTCCCTAAATACATTCGACTTCCAAAAACAAAACACTACAAGGTACAAAAAAGTTTTTTTTATAAAACGTGTTTGGGAGGTAGCGGTACAGAGAGTAAAGTCCCGCATACCCCCATTGAAAAGAAGGATCCTCCGACCAGGCGGCTGTTGTGCCTGGCGGGCTACTGCCCGATAGTTGATATTCGGGCTGATGTATATGTTCAAATCGCACGGTAAACTCTGCTTGCGCGATGCAGGATTTCAACGTTGTAGTTCACTGCTAATCAGATAGATGGCGTCGCGGTGCTTTTTGTTGCGATGTAGATTTGCTCCGTAGGTTTTTCTTGTGGCGGCCTTGATGCCGCTACACGTGCATGGTCATAATGGCCAATCGATTTTGGCAGAGGGGTAAGTTCAGATATGGCATCTCCATAGCCTAAATGCTCTAAGAATGCTATAAACAATCATTTTCTTTTTTTTTTAATAAAAAGGCATCTATACTGTGTTAGGGGCATCCATCCCTAACTACCTATTTCTATACTTAAATGTTTTCATATTGCAGGTGGAAGAAATGCCTTTCTACTGACGAATAAGTTCGTCTTTTAAGGATATTTGTGAAAAACTAATAATGACAACCTCTAATATTTACTTTGGACAATATTTGTACCAAGTTTTTCGTAAATTGGCCCAAGAAATAAGATTCTTCCATACAAAGTTTAACACCCCTTAATTCGCCTATTGGGGGTAGTTGTGAAAAACGAATAATGACAATCTTTATGATTTACTTTAGTAAACATTTGTACCAAATTTTAAGAAAATTGACTCAAGGAATAAGGTTTTTCATACAAGGTTCTGACCTCTATTTCACCCCGTTAGGGGTAGAATTTCGAAAAATCCTTTCTTCCCAACCAAGTTTTAGGTCTCTACGATCAGTGGTTTAGGCTGTGCGTTGATCTGTCAGTCATTCAGAACAAAGCATTTTATATGTATAGATCTTTGATTATTATACTAAACGGCGGAAAAGTACCGCTTTGGTGTCACTACGTATTACGCGAACTAAGAAATAACAGCGATAAAATGACGGTATATGCAATTATAAAGGAACCAAACTGTACCGGAATTATAAAGGAAGGGTAAAAACTACATACAACATCACCTATCATCGCTAGGTAACTAAAAAACGTCGTAATATATTTTTGTTTTTATGTTACCAAATTACGCCATAATTTTGATCATTGTTGCCAGTTTCTTTTTTCACTCTCCCGACTTAACGTCATTTTTTGTGGGTAATTTAGTTGGTTTAAGGCTATCTTTCTACGTTTATATTAATTTAGTTGGTGTAGGTACTTTTTGAACCTATTTGAAAAAGTATATTTCAATTCTTCTGTGCTTTATAATAAATGTTCGCGTATAGCTTTTTTTGTTTATGAGCCGTTTTTAATGTTTTCTTTTACATTGGGTCCAATAAGCCGAGAAAAAGTTCCAAGAGTAATTTAATAAGATTGATTTAATTAATTTTTATATGATTTTGAGGTCGATAACAAGTAAAATTGTTGTTTTATTTTAGCTATGTAAATAATTTTCTTGGTACCGACTTCATTTTCACTATTTTAATAATTATTATTGTTAATGTAGGTAGATGTAGATTAAAAGTTAATTCCTAATACCTGTCGTATTTCATTTCAAATTAAATATTATAAAAGTAATTAAATTAACTTCGCTGATTTAATAAGTACAACATTCACATACAACTGTAATTAAACGGTTGTTTTTTTTATTTAAGAAAGTAACTACTTAATAAAAGGACACTACTACAACTGAATACATACCTACACCTAAAAGTTTTCTCATTTAATAAGTTTTTTTAAATATTGATTTATTTAAAATTCATGCACAGTAGTGGTACACAGGCGGACTTAATGCAACAAGACGTTCCCTACCAGTCAACCTTTGGGTTAAAAATAAACACAATGGTAGGTGCAAATAAATAAAATTTAAAATAGAATATTGTTTCGGAATATTGTTTTGTGTATTTTATGGGAGAATTGTAGTAGCTGGTATCATTATTAAAGCACACAGAGACAGACGCAATGTGTCCGCACCACTTTCTTATATCTATGTTCCGCACGCTGCCGCACGCACTTTAGCTTGCAAACGTGCCTCGTTTTTGGTGTGTTGATAGTAGGGCAAAGAGTATAGTAATATAGATGTAGTAGGGCGACGCTCCATCTAGACATTATATAATCTAAGACTGGGCACTGGAACATGGATAAGGTTTTTAAAAGTGTCCTACCATCAAAAGTGGGTAGATTAATAGTTGGAAGCCGAATTGAATCATTACCTACTACTACCATGGCGTGACTTTCTTTAATTTTATGTATTTACTTAGTTGAAAACAAATCGACCAACTCTTGATCAAAGCTATTTGTTTAAAAACTAAGTTTCTGTAACATTTCGTTTTGAAATCTGTTCATCCAAATTATCAGAATATTCTTCAATCTCGCTTGTACGCGATCAAAGTTATTGTCACCAGGTCAGAATCTGATGATGGGATCCCATGAAAATCGAGGGGAAACCCTCGAATTTTATAAACACATACACTATTTTTCATTAACTTTCTAACGCAATTCAGATATTTGTGCCTGGTAATTATCATCTCATGTTGCTGTACTGATGATGGAAGGTATAAGTCAGGATCTGATGATGGGATCCCATGAAAAATGTTTGTTTAACGATATTTTCTCCAATAAAATTGTTAACCGATTTCGATGATTCTTTTTTTGTTTGGAAGAGTATTTTCTCAGACTGGTCCCATTTAAATTTGGTGAAGATCTGATGAAGAACTTTTTTTTTTTTTACTATTGATAGGCACGCGTTTGGCCACTATCTCACCTGATGGTAAGCGATGATGTGGTTGAAGATGGAGCACGCTTGCCTAGAAATAACCTATTCACTCTTGATTTAAAGACTCCCAGGTTGTAGCTATCAGGAAACACAGACTCCGGCAGGGAGTTCCACTCCTTAGCTGTACGCACTATGAATGTGTTCCCAAAACGTTTTGTGCGTATGGGTGGGATGTCCACCATGTACCGGTGGCGCATCGCCGTTCGTCTTGTGGTCCGATGATGGAACGGGCTTGGTGGAATTAAATTATGCAATTCCGTCGCACAAACAACGCAACGGAACTCTTCAATAAATGATAGCAAATGGATCGGGATTTCTGTAATCGCATGTCTATTGATTGTTTACACCAGTTCATAACATAACATCACTCCGGCGCGCTGTGCTTGTTTGTGGTTTCACTTTTTAGTGGTACCTGTGTACCACTAAAAAGTGAAAAATAAAAAAAAACTTTTTTAGAAAAAATAAAACCGTCTTCCAAAAACAAAACAATAAAAAATAACTTCAATTTCGGAAGTCGGTGTTCAAAAACGAAATACTTAACCAAAAACACCGACTTTTCGGAAGTCGGTGTTTTTAAAGTTATTAAAGTTATTTTGTACTTACTTTGTAGTGTTTTGTTTTTGGAGGAGCTCGTGGCTAGATAATAACAGCCGCACGGGTCGATCTTCAAGGTTAAGCAGCGCTTGCCAAGGTTGGTCTGTGAATGGGTGACCATCTTAACATACCGAGTTTCCTCCGTGCCTCGGAAAGCACGTTAAGCCGTTGGTCCCGGCTGTCATTTGTAGATTTTTGGCAGTCGTTACGAATTGTCAGAAGCCAGTAAAATCTGACTCCAGTCTGGAGGTCTGGTAGGCAGCCGCTCCACGTAAAACACTGGTATTCAGCTGAATCTGGTTTGACTGGAAGCCGACCCCAATATAGTTGGGAAAAGGTTAGAAGTCGGTTTTATTTTTTGTTAAAGAGTTTTTTTTTAAAGTGGAAGAGGACTTTTTTTTTAGTTGTCATTTCGTTTTCAGCTATTTTAATATTAAATGAGTGGAGCAAAATAAAGGGAAACACAAATAATAAAAAAACCGGCCAAGTGCGAGTCGGACTCGCACACCGAGGGTTCCGTACGTTACATAAAGAATTATTTTTTAATGATTTAATTACTTAATGTATAATTTTTACGTTAACTTAGAACTTAGACTTGAGTAGATGGTTTTAATTTCAAGTCGATACCTCAACGCGTTCCCGAGATAAATGGTCGCGACAGACAGACGGACGGACAACGTAGTGATCTTGTAAGGGTTCCGTTTTTTCCTTTTGAGGTACGGAAAACTAAAAACAATCCAATAGCCAGTAGTCCAAACCTCACAGCCGCTGCCGAGCCCGTCAACCGGGAGCAGCGCACGAAAAGCCGGCACCGTGAATGGGTGCAGGCAGCAGCGCCGAGCCCGCCTACACACCGGCTGCGCTAGGAAATACGCCGCGCGAGAGCGCGGGGCACTGTACACAGCGCGGGCACCGGGCACCCTCTCTGGCACGGGCGTAGGGTCGGCCATGACGACCGGAGTTCGGAAAATTGTCTAGGTATAACACACAATTTTTTTTATATTTTAAAGGGGTAGGTAGGTATATTAAAATGTAACAAAGAACTGGCGTTTGACTTTATTATTGAAGTACTCGTAGTTTACGAGACTTTAGTTACATACCTACAGAATTATTGTAAATAGGCAAAAAAAATAGAAAGAAAGACGGGTAAAGGTAAAGCTGGTTGCGAACTGTGTAAGCTTGGACTAGCAAATAGGCGTTGAAAAATTCTCGGCAATCAAGTATTTTCATTCAAATGTTATGCGGAATAGGCAGCAAATTAATGGAAAATTTAGTGTGATCGTAGGTATATCAGCCGGCCTGTATTAATAATTTATAATTGAAATTATTACGATAGCTGTCTATTTGCAGTTTTCATAATAAGCAGGTACAACAGAAAGATACAGGTGCGCGTTAAGCTAGATACCTTCTAACCATAGATATAATAAACAACTGTTTTTTTTTATATTTCTACGCTTCTAACGCTTCGATCAGTTAACATTTACTTAGCACAGCAAAAAGTTGGAAAATAGGGAGTAGGTATGTGAAAATATTGGAAGGAATGTAAGTGTTTAAAGGAACGGGCTTACTCCCATTTGGCGATGACCTCTGATACTCTGCAAGCCCTCGAAGTCCTGTCACGGTCGCCACTCCATTTTTCACAATTTGATTTGATTGAGATTTCTTACGAATGAGCTAGTGCGTGATTCCTGCCACCGTCCTGTCACGGTCGCCACTTATGTTCAGGTGAAGTCCAAACACAGATTTATGATTAGGTCTTATATATCGTAGTTTTAGGTATAAGTTTGCAGATAAGTAATTAACGTGGTACTTTGTCGTTCACACTGGCCGTCTGTGGCCGATTGCAGACGCGCGCGCGCCGGTCGACGATCCCCACTCAGTGTGCAGGTAGAGTTGCCAACATTTCTTCGACGAAATATAGTATTTTTCTAACAAAGCCATAAAAATGTAGTTAGTAAAAGAAATAGTATTTTATGGAAAAACCAAAAAATACGTAAGCACACAAATAATTTTATGTTAATTATTTATTTTTGTAAAAAAATTTGTTTGCATTTATCAATCCATTCAGCATCCTGAAAATGATAGCTGCCAGACCGGACTGTCCCTTTCAGGGCCACTGGGTGGGTACAGTCATAGGTTTACTTAAATAAATAAATGTTATATAAACTAAAAATACTAACTTACTTAAGTAAGCCCTATTGTTACTAACACTAACGCATAACTAACTAAATGTATGGCCTGTATAGTCTGAAATAAAGGTTTATTTAATTTAATTTAATATTATTTTATTTTAAGTGACACAAGTGCTTTATTATATTAAATTTTTACGCTCTTTCCCACTTAGGTTTATATCTTTGAATTATTTTCTGAATATTTCGCGTTTTAATCGAAATTAACGGCGGCGTATTTGAACTTGACGCACTTTCGTTAGGTATAGCGACCACTATCCAAAACTAATTTATTAAGAACTTCAACTTCTCAATATTAAGAACACTATCTAATTGAATAAAAATGAATCCAAAACCCAAAACAAAAATAAAGCTGACTAATGACCAAAAATTCGTTTAACATCGACAAGTAAGACATAGGTACTTTTGGATATACCTATTACCTACTATAGGTAGTCGACCCGGAGAAAGAGTCGTTTTCTATCGAGTGGAAATCGTACACGTCAAATTGACACCTTCTAAAAATTAACATATATTTGAGTGAAGTAATCTCTTGCATTCAGAGCCACGAAACCGCAGCGCGCAATCCCTGTCGCGTCATTCATCTCTTGTCTTCTTTGCTTATTATGTTAGTCTTTGATATAAATACACTTAGGTGTATTTATTTTCTAATCAACCCATATAATCAAGAACGTGGGCAGGGTGAAGAAGAGGATTGTAAAAAAGGGCTCTTACTAAAAAAATTTGTACCTGCCCCAGGAAGGCTAGGTACGAGGGTCATGGCCATCCGGCTGGCCCGGGGATACCGCACGGTCTCTGGCGAGGTGGCGAGGGCGATGGAATCTGGAGGCAAGAGCCCTCGCGCTCATTTATGAGTGGCACGTGGAGGCGCAACGCCGGGGCGAGACTCTTCTGCCGCAGCAAATCGCGGAAAGCCGGACGGAGCTCCGGCAAGATCTCATGGCGGTATGGAGACAGCGACTGTCTCAACCCAGCGCTGGGAACGCCACAATCCAGGCGAATAGTCCCCTCTTTGAGGAGTGGCTGGAGCGGCGTCACGGCGTCCTTTCCTTCCGCCTGACGCAGGTACTCACCGGACACGGTTGTTTCGGGAGATATCTGTTTCGGATTCGGCGGAAGGACACGCCCAGGTGTCATCACTGCGAGGATCGTCCGGAGGATACGGTGGAGGTCTGCCCTGCTTGGGCGGAGAACCGCCAGGTCCTCGTTGAGGCGATCGGCGGCGGCGACCGCTCGCGACCGGCCCTGGTTCAACGTATGGTCCGGAGCGAGGAGACATGGGAAGCGGTCACCTCCTTCTGCGAAGCAGTAATGCTAGCGAAGGAGGCTGCCGAACGTGTGAGAGAGAGAGAAATCTCAGGACCCAGCCGCCGCAACAGAAGAAGACGCCTCGGGCTTCAGGGGTCGCAGGGCGATTTCCGGCCACCGTAGGCGTGGGCCTGCGGACGGCGATCATTGGCCGGCTTGCCGTCCGACCAGAACCAGACCCGGGTCGGCGGCGCGCTGTGTTCCACGCGCACCTCAAGGAACTGTCAGCATGGGAGACGGGGCCCGCTAAGGCCAGTGCCGGCCGGGGTGCGGAATCCGTTCGAAAGAGCCGCCGCGGCCCTGGAACGCAAAGGGCATTAGGAGGAACACAGATGGGTTTTAGTCAGTAAGAGTCTGACACTCCCTTTCGCTCCACCCAGAGCTGAAGGAGTCATTTGATGATTTCTCATCCTTAAAAAAAGGAAGGCTAAGTACAAAAAATTTTCGAGCTCGCTTCGCTCGCTCTGACTTTCTTAGTTGTAAAGTCATACTCGTCAGTCGACGATATTACTTTTATTAAGGTAAGGATAGCAAAAAGAGGATCTTTCCCCCCGTATCTAGGGGAGGGCAAGTTTAATGGGCACCAAACTGTGTGTCTGTGGAGTGGTAGAATTTTCGGGCTCGCTTCCCTCGCCCTTGAATTTTACACTCTCTAGCTAGACTGTGGGCTCTATTTTTTGCATTTAAGCAAAACGTAACTCCTAAGTAAACCATGGTAAGGATTTCTTCCGTATCACCAGAACCAATGGTTTCCCATGGATAGTCTAGAAAGAAAAATTTTTTTTTTTTTTTTTTTTTAATTAATTTATTTAAGGAACTTTTAACAAAATGTTACATCAGTTCCATCGTAACCTTACCCAAATACATCACAATTACAAATTAACCAATGAATAAACTAAAATAGCTGCTGGCGACATTGGTTTGTTAAGAATAACATTATAGCTACCTAAATCTAGCTTATTAATATTCAGTTCCCTAATTACTCTACTTCTTTCAGACTCATTCCTGACACACTCCAATAAAAGGTGATGGACATCTTCTACTTTATTGTCACAAACTAAGCAATTCGGATTATCCACCTTTCCCATTCGAAATGCAAATGGTAAATGTCCGGAACGAATTCTGAAAGAAGTTACCAATATTTTTCGACTAACTTTAAAACTACTAAACCAGGGGGCTCGAGGAGGCTGACATTGGATTGTTTTATACCATATCCCTATATCTTTTGATTTTTTACTGAAATATTCTTTCCACTCTTCATAACAGTAGCTTCTGAATTTTGATAAAATTTCCGAATGAACTGGTAAAATATAAATCTCTATACCTGACGATACTGCTATCTTAGCCAGTCTATCAGCCTCCTCGTTTCCCTGTAGACCAATATGTGACGGGATCCATTGCAATACTAAATTAACACTACTCGAAAGAAATGCCTGTATTTTACGCAAAACAGCAAAGGCTATCGATACACCTCTGTATCCAGAGGCGCATCGAGCCAAATGCTGGAGCGCGCTCTTGCTATCCGTGAATATTACTATATTAGTGTGTTGTAATGTGGTGCTGTAAGATAACGCTTCGGAGATAGCTAACAACTCTGCTGTCATGATAGAAACATCAGAAACAATGTTGAAACATCCACTTGTTTTGGTAACTGGATCATAGAAAGCCGCCCCAATCTTAGAACTCTTCGAACCATCGGTAAATAATTTGTGCCACCCATCATATGTACAGCTTAATTCTTGTAAGATGTCATTTCTCAAACAATTACTTTCGTATGAACCTTTAGGCCTATTAACACTATGTAAATGAGATTTAATTACATTTTTAATTGCAATGTTGCTACACCAAGTATTTAATTTAAACATATCTAATGGGTTGGTCGAGTACATTTTTTCTTCCTGGATAATATTATAAGTATCCATTAGCGCAGGTGTTTTTTTATTTGTCCAATATCTGTGGGTAGTGAGAGCTCCAAGATCAGTCAAAAATTTACTCGTCACACAGTTGGTCCACGATTTAACTTTGAGACAAAATTTAAATGCTAAATATTTACGTCTTATATATAATGGGGGCAAGCACAACTCGCTTTCCATTACATGAATAGGGGTAGTTTTGATGAATCCGCCAACCATACTCATAACCTTATTTTGAATTTTATCTAACTTGTATAATCGAGATTTAACACTACTATCGTAGAATATGCAGCCATAGTCCAATCGACTTCTAATTAAGGATATATATAAGAGTCTCAGTTGTAGTGGATGCATTCCCCAGTTAGAAGTAGCTAAAACTTTTATTATATTCAACATTTTCTGACATCGTTCATTAAGTTCATTAATGTGTTTGCCCCATCGAAGTGTAGTGTCTAGCCAAACACCTAGACTGTCTGCTACTACCAAAGGGACTTCATTTAAATATAACTGAACGTGTTGTCTTCTATATCCTCTACTGAATAGGCAGACTTGTGATTTAGACGTTGATAATTCTAAACCTATAACAGATAACATCCCCACGATATTATTTATTGACAATTGCATTTTATTAATACTATCATTTACTTTTTTCGAACTAATAAAGAGTACAAAGTCATCGGCGTATTGACAAAATTTTACCATATTAGTATTATTAATAGTGTTACAAATATCAAGTGTTACAATATTAAATAATAATGGAGAGATTGGATCTCCCTGCGCCAACCCTCTATTGGTCCACCTGATGATACCACCTTTGTCATCCAAGTCATCTTTAACAATTAAATGTCTTTCTTTAAGAAATATCCAAAGATAATTACATATTCGACTGCCTACTTTTAGTTTATCTAACATTTTAACTACACTATCAATTAAGACGTTGTTGTATGCGTTCTCGATGTCCAAGAAACACGCTAATGTGGGAGTGTTTTTAGTAAATCCCAACTGTATATTAGTGGTCAACTGCGCAAGAGAATCCAAACATGATCGACCCCTCCTAAACCCGGCTGTGCTAGGAGATAATACACCGTAATGTTCAATAAACCACTCTATCCTTTTAGTCAGCATTAAGTGAAATATTTTACAAGGGCAAGATATTAATGAAATTGGTCTTAATTTGGAGTTACTCCCAATTTTGGGTATAGCAATTATTTTAATATTACGCCATTCATTAGGGATACCGCCTGATACAAAAATGTTGTTGTATATATGGAGCAAAAATTTTTTTGCGACGTTAGGAAGGTTTAATATCATGGAATATGTTATATTGTCATCTCCAGGAGCTGTATCTTTTTTTTTAATACATGCCTCCAATTCCTGTAGCGTAAACTCGGATTCCAATGTCACATTGTTTGAAATAAACTGGGGTTTAGGTGAAAGAGCTGAATCAGGGGCTAGACTATGCAACAGCCCATTTTTTTTATCAATAGAAACATAGTTACGAGCTTGTCTATATCCCTTTATCCACTTCATCTTGCGCCACATCTCTGAGGAAGTTACAGTGCCGTCAATCGAAGAGCAAAACTCTTGCCAACAATTTGTCTTGGCGTTTTGAATTTCCTGTTTAGCTTTTAAAGTTATATTCTTTAGCACAGCCAAGTTCGCCGGTGTCGGGTTGTGTCTGAATTCCTTCAATGCAAGTCTTCTTTGTGCTACAATTTTAGAAAGGTGAGAGTTCCAATACGGTTTGGGCTTAAAACGGTTTTGTGGGTCATTACAAATTTTAGTATACGGAATATTATTATCAGCAGATTTATCAATTATAGAAATAAAGGAACTATACATTAACTGAATATCGCCCGATAGTATATTAGCATTTACATCACAGAATAACTGTTCTACGTCTTTTCTATAACCAGACCAATTCGCCTTTTTGAAATTACGTTTACCAATTGCATGAATAGTATCGTTATAATTTATTTTGATTTTTATCATTAGATGATCACTCCCCAAGTTGTCGTTTAACACTCGCCAAGAAAAGTAAACAGCTATATCAGATGAAGAAAAAGTGATATCAGGAGATGACTGTTGTAAATTGTTATTAACATATCTTACCCTAGTAGTACTGCCATTATTAATAGATATATATCCGTATTCTAGCGCTGCGTCTATAATTTGATTGCCTCTTGTATCGGTTTTATAGGACCAATTTGAGTGATGTCCGTTAAAGTCACCGGCTATAAGAGTTTGAAGGTAGTTTGAGTAGTAAGAGTTTGAGTTTGAGGTTGTAGAGTATAGAGGATGGGCAGTAGACTGAGACTATATTTTCCAGATGTTTACAATTTTTAATATTTACACTCGCCAAGAAAAGTAAACAGCTATATCAGATGAAGAAAAAGTGATATCAGGAGATGACTGTTGTAAATTGTTATTAACATATCTTACCCTAGTAGTACTGCCATTATTAATAGATATATATCCGTATTCTAGCGCTGCGTCTATAATTTGATTGCCTCTTGTATCGGTTTTATAGGACCAATTTGAGTGATGTCCGTTAAAGTCACCGGCTATAAGAGTTTGAAGGTAGTTTGAGTAGTAAGAGTTTGAGTTTGAGTTTGAGTTTGAGGTTGTAGAGTATAGAGGATGGGCAGTAGACTGAGACTATATTTTCCAGATGTTTACAATTTTTAATATTTACATGCAATATTTCAATGCCAGTATTATTTATGCTAGATAATTTTAATTCAGACTTAATAGATTTATGTAAAATGATTGCTACTCCACCATATCCGTCAGCTCGATCTTTTCTAAAAATGTTATATTGGGATAAGTTTAAAAAGCTATTTTGTTCTAACCAAGTCTCACAGATGATAGCTATGTGGATTTGTTCTTTAAACAACAGTGACTCAAACTCAGTGATTTTAGGTCTAATACTTTGCGAGTTCCATTGCAGTATATTAATAGCAAATTCGCGTGATTTGCTATGGGCCATTATTAAAAAAAGAAAAAACTTTATTTACCACATCAGCGTCTCTTACAAAGCCTATTACCAATTGAATAATTTCTTCAAGCAAAACACTGACGACTGACTTGATTTTAACAACGGTACTTGAATTGGAAAAGCAAATTTCTTTCAGTTTATTTATTAACTTTTTCAAGTAAAATATATTCCTATAAGTATGCTTCTCTTGGGCTTCTATGCTTTCGCTTTTATCTGAAGACTGCTCTTCTCCATAGACCTCGTTCTCTTCATATCGTCTCTTATCTCTATTATTAGTTAACTTCGTAGGTTTTGAAGCATATTGAAAGTTTGTAAGCTCCTCCATAGGAATGTCTCGACTCGTTTTGCCATTCTTAGAGTTTTTGGGTATTTTATCCATTTTCTGTGTGTGATTTTGAACTTGTGACAGAAGCACATCTCTGTATGACTTTTCTTTGTTAACCGAAAGTGGACTTTGGTTCGTTGGAGTAATAATATTATCTTCTATGTTAGTACTTTCTTTGTTCTGTTGATGATTATGCTCGTTCAGGTAAATCTTTAAAGCTCTTCCATATGTGCAATTTTCCTGGCGCATGGTTTCTCGGATAGCTTTTTCTTTTTTGAAAACAGGACAGCATTTATTCATAGATATGTGCGGGCCTTTACAATTTATGCACTTAAAGGTGTCGGTTTCACAATTGGCGCGGTTTCCTCCACATTTTGGACACAATATCTTTTTACTAGGACAAGCCTTAATCAGGTGTCCAAACCTCCAACATCTCGAACATTGACTAACGGGAAAAGTGTATGGTTCTACCTTAAATCTGCACCCGTATATTAGCAAATACGGGGGTAAGGTAGAACTTTTAAAACCAATGCGAATTGTCTCGCTTTGTGTCCATTCACCGTTATCCAATTGTCTTTTTAGTCTCTTGGCAGATACAACTTCTTTTTCACACTCAATACTCTCTAGAAACTCCTTCTCTTCAATTTCTATGTCAATTTGTTTCACGACCCCATATGACAAACTAATTTCATCTATGAATTGACATCTATAATCCAGACTATGAAACTTACTGCAATTGATCAAACTCTGCGCATCTTTTCTGTCTTCGAATTGAATAAGTATCTTTTATGGATTCTTGTACTTTATTTTAGTAATATTCTTAATATTTTCTGCTCTTAACAATTTTGCCATGCCAAAAGGTTTGGGTAAAGTCTCTTTCGATGTAACACATACTATTACAGTCTCATTAATTGTTGAATTATCTGTACTCTCCTTGTTCTCCCTATTATTAGAACTCATTGACAAACTTCTGATTACCCTCTTATTTTTATTTCGCACTGTGATGAACCCGTCGTCGTCTTCTATTATTTCTTCATTATCAGACCGTGGTCTTTTCTCCGGCTTTTTTCCCATTTCCTTCGACCCACTATCTTTAACTAGTTGCTCACTTTCCTGCACCAACTCTTCTTTTTCTGCATCACTTTCACTCGAATCGCAAAAGTCTATGTTATCCATTATCACATAACATTTATAATATGAGGGTAGTGAGAGAAAACAATAACAATGCTCTCACGAACTCGGACACGAATTAACGCGTGCGCTCACCTCGGCGATTCGCGCGAGGTACGTAGAAAGAAAAATTGATGCCAATGATTGGTACAATGGGTCTTGTCGTTATCGGGGTATTTTTACATCCGATTTATAATAAAACTAGTTGACCCGCGCAACTTCGTCTGCGTCACAATTTTCATTACTGCTCCGCTCGTATTGGTCTTAACCTGATGATATAGCCTATAACCTTCCTCGATAAATGGGCTATCTAACACTGAAATAATTTTTCAAATCGGCGCAGTTGTTCTTGAGATTAGCGCGTTCAAGTTAACAAACAAACAAACAAACAAACTCTTTAGCTTTATATATTAGTATAGATTTGAGAGGGGGGGCTATCATATTTCTTCCCCGATTCGGAAAATCGTAAATCCGGAGCTGCCTTCCAGGGCTGGTTAAAAAAATTTCGAGCTTGCTTTTCTCACGCTCTTGTATTGGAAATACCCAAATACTCCGAAATATTTTATTCCGATTTTCAAATGTCCGAATTTCATAATACCTAAGAATTATAATGTCCATAATTAAAAATCACGAAACTTATACCGAAAGTCGTAAATGCGTTTGTTTGTTTTCCGATTTTCATACCTCCGAATAATCTAATGCTCGATGGGTTTTCGGTCCGAAAAACGACATTCCGATTTTCAATACTTCAAATAAACTGCTAAAATTAAGTTTTTTTTTAGGTTCAACCAGTATAATATTCGGTTAGTTACCTACATATTATAATATCCAAAGATATTTTTAACTATTTTCGAAATAACTACGGCCAAAAGACCTACTGTTAAATATACCTAACGAATATTTTCAAGCATTTTGAACCTTAAATTAAAATATTGTCTTAAACAGTCAATACTACAAAAGTAAGTGACAGAAACGAATCGCTGTAAAACCGACTTCACGTAGTCTTGTCTGCCCTACCCCTGCAGTATAATTTAAGCAAGCGTAGGCGCGGCGGGGCGAGGCGGCCCGCGAGCTGAGGAGCAGGTTTTATGGAGGAGCAGCTGCAGTGGTGAGCGTTAAAACCATCTGCGACGAAAAGTTCGCGGGGACCGCCGAAGTCCCGCAGCACCGAAGCCGTAACAGAAACCATACCTGCTGCATGATGTATACTCGCTTGCATACTTGCTTACATAATGCATGCTTGCTTACATGCTGCATGCATGCTTGCTTGCATGGTTGCTTGCATGCTGCGTGCTTGCTTGCATACTGTATACTTGCAAGCTTGCATCTGCCATTAGTTTTTTAATAGAATTAAAAAACTAATTGTATTTATTTCTCTTGCTATTCAGTTTTAAAAGGTGTTCTTTATTTCGGAATTCTAATTAAAAGGTATTTTAATAATTTGAATTCTTATTTCTGATGTGTCGAATTATCATTATATTGGACTTTTTGCTGTTCGACCTATTGAAACTCGGTATTTTATGTATAATAATAGTAATTATAAATATTAGGAATGGATATGACGGAATTATAAAAAAGTAGTGTAAATTTTGACATCGAAGAATACATTAATACGAAAAACTATATTTCCGACAGTCACAAATACGAATTTCAAAATACCGATTTTCATAATTCCGAATGGTTCAAAATTCCTAATATCTCCGAACTCCGATTTATAGTTCATCCTTATTTTATAATTCCGACTTAATGGCAGACAGAAAACTAATGGCACATGCAAGCAAGCACGCAGCACGCAAGCAAGCATGCAGGCAACCATGCAAGCAGGCATGCATGCAAGCAAGCATACAAAAAAGCATTCAGGCAAACAAGCAAGCAAGCATGCAGTATGCAAGCAAGCATGCATTGTGCAAGCAAGCATGCAGTATGCAAGCAGGCATGCAGTATGCAAGCAAGTATGCAACATGCAGCAGGCATGGTTTCTGTCACGGCTCTGGCGCTGTGGGGCTCCGGCGTCGGCGGTGCCCCGCGAACTCGCTATCGTCGCAGATGGTTTTAATGCTCACCACCGGAGCTTCGGCTTGCTGGCCGGCTGTGTCGCCTCAGCCGCGGCAGCGGGCGGGAGCACTTGCTCCTCAGCTCGCGGGCCGCCTCGCCCCTCCGCTCCATCGCGGGCTTAAATTACACTCTAGGGATAGGGCAGACAACGACTACGTGGCGTCGGTTTTACAGCGATTCGTTTCTGTCACTTACTTTTGTAAGAAAACTTATTTGACTGTTTAAGACAATAATATTTTAATTTAAGGTTCAAAATTCTAAAACACAGGTAGGTTAGGTATATTAAACAGTAGGTCTTTTGACCGTAGTTATTTCGAAAATAGTTAAAATATTATACTGACTGAATATTATACTGATTGAATCTAAATAAAAATTTTAATGAACACCGGCGAACACCGTCTGTCTCTAGAAAATATGTAAAAATTTTGAGTTTTAATTTCTGAACAGTTTTGTTGGATATTTTTTTATAAGAAGTCAGGAAGTAAAGACAACAACAACAAAAAAAGAAATATAGAAATACCTACCTATCACTTAAAATATCATTGATAGAAATACATTTATACAAAATAAACTACGGAAAAAACCTGCCTTAAACGGGAGCTAGTTGACCTCAGCCAGCAATATCAAGATGTTGTTGAGAAACGTGATCAGCTGCGGGTAATAACGGCTGGATTCAATAACTGTAGCAATTTCTATGAGGAGGCTTTACGAAAAGTTAGGGACCTTGAGGATGAACTAATTCATGAAAACAGTTAACTGTTGTATTTCCAAATTGCAGAATGAAAAACAAAGTGCTCAGGTCAATGAGACTAACCGCTTATTTATTGAATTAATTAGTTCTAATAATTGTAACCCTCATTCCTAAGTCACGATGATCCTTTTTTTTTTAAGGATGGGAAATCATCAAAAAAGCAAGAGGGAGTGTCAGACTCTTACTGACTAAAACCCATCCGTGTTCCTCCTGGTGCCCTTTGTGTTCCAAGGCTACGGTACCCCTTTCGAACAGATTCCGCAGCCCCAGCAGGCACCTGCCCTAGCGGGCCCCGTCTTCCACGCTAACATCTCTTTGAGGCGCGCTGAGATCGCAGCGCGCTGCCGACCCGGGCCTAGTTCTGATCAGACGGCGAGCCACCCACTGCTCGCTGTCCGCAGGCCCGCGCCTACGGTGGCCGGGAATCGTCCTGCGACTCCCGACGCCTGGGGCGTCTCCTTCTGTTGCGGCGACTGGGACGAGAGGTTTTCCTCTCTCTCACACGTTCGGCCTCCTCCTTTGCTAGCATTACTGCTTCGCAGAAGGAGGTGACCGCTTCCCATGCCTCCTCGCTCCGGACCATAGATTGAACCAAGGCCGGTCGCGAGAGGTCGCCGCCGTCGATCGCCTCGACGAGGACCCGGCGGTGCTCCGCCCAAGCAGGACAGGCCTCCACCGTATGCTCCACCGTGTCCTCCGGGTGACCCTCACAGTGTTGACACCCGGGCGTGTCCTCCCGCCGAATCCGAAACAGGTATCTCCCGAAACAACCGTGTCCGGGGAGTACCTGCGTCAGGCGGAAGGTGAAGTCGCCGTGGCGCCGCTCCAGCCACTCCTCAAAGAGGGGACTTATCGCCTGGATTGTGGCGTGCCCAAAGTCACGATTGTCCTAACTGAAGATTCCATATTGAAACAGAACTGTAGTTATAAAAGTAGTCATAATAATTTAAAGAAGTATGCAAAAGTAAATTAGTAAGAATACGCCCGCAACTAAGCCCGAAACTACGGACTTCGGGCTTAGAGAGTAGCCCCCCAGGTACAGATAATATTGTCTCAAGACTGTATCATTGAACAAGATTTAATTGATTCTGAACAGGAGTTAACTCAAATTGAACAACCTGAGATTGGTGGTTTCTTATCTGTGAATAGTGGTTATCATTCAGTTATGTTTTAAGACAGCATAGGAAGAGGTTTAGGGAAATTTGTTAATAACAACCCGAGTTATTCTATACAAAATTATTGTATGCCAGGTTCATCATACAATCATATTATGGCATCATTGATAAATAATAAAGATAAGTGCAACAAAGAGTATGATAAGTTATTTCCTAAAATAATGCCCATAGATAAAAAAGTAGATTATTTGGTAGGTCTAGAATATTATTTTAATGATCAATATAAAATTAATGTTAAAAACAAGTACACTCCTACCAAAGTGTCTGTGAAATGGCGAAAATTGGAAATACGGCTGTCATGTTTAAATGTCATTCGATTGTCAGTGTCTACTACATTCTTCTCTGTTCTCTGGTTCTCTGGTTGTTTTGTCGTGATATTTCGTGATATTGCTGAATTTATAAAATTAAATATGCCGAAAGCTATTAAAAGTGATACTTGACACATTATTGTAAAGGTTAAAACCAATGAAGAAGAAACTCGGGCGGAGTCTCCGATTATTCCATTTAATCAAATATACAAACGAATTTCGGCAGCGACAGGTTAGTGTTGTCAACTTTCTTGTTATAAATTACCCGATACTTAACTAATTATTTAAGTCCACGACATATTCGTTTCTATTCTTGCTGGTTAGCGTAACGGTAACGTATATCTATTAGGTAACCTGTTAAGTTACCTAATAGATATACGTCCAACCAACTAACCTGCCAGATTTCAAATTTCTACTAACATTTATTTTATTTTCTTATATTTCAGGTGTGAGTCAAGGACTAATTTCAAAATAGTTAAGGAAGGGGACGCAGCGAAAGAAACTGGTACAAAAATTCAGACACCAGGCAAGGACAGAAAACGTAAAAGTGGATTTGTGCATGTTGATGATTTTGACATGGGAGTAATACGGAGGAAAGTACATGAATTTTATCTTACTAAAAAAGCTTCTAGAAGTCTTAAAGACAGAAATAAATTACACAGGACAGCGAGAGAGTCTGCGAAAGCTGCTTCATAAGGTGGGATTTCGTTTTAAAAAATCGCAATCCAATCGGAAGGTTCTTATGGAGCGTAATGAAATACAGCTTGGAGAGCTAAGTACTTGCATGCTGTGGATAAAAATACTAAATCTCCCCAGCCCCGACCCATAATTTATTTTAATGAGATCTATATTCACTCTTCGCATACATCGGGTAAATGTTGACAAGGAGAGGGTGAAGACGGAGTATTGGAGCCTGTATCGAAAGGGCAAAGTTATATTATTGTTCATGCGGGAGGAGATACGGGATTTGTTACAAATGCACTACTGGTGTTTAAATCAAACACAAAAAGTGGTGATTATCATGACGAGATAAATAGTACCAACTTTAAAAAGTGGGTTATTGAAAATCATGTGCCTAATTTAAGAGAGCCATCCATAATAGTGATGGATAATGCTCCTTATCACCGTATTTGTGTGAATGTCCCAAATACGAATTCCTTAAAAAAAAGATATTCAATTAAGGTTGACCCAAAATAAAAATTGACTACGGAGAGGATTTGAGTAAACCTCAGCTTTTAGAAATAATTAAGAGAAACAAGTCTGAACCTGTAAATGAGATTTATAAAAATTTAGAAGACGATAGGCACAAATGCTTATATTTACCTCCTTATCACTGTGATCTCAATCCCATTGAACTCATATGGAGCACAATGAAAAGAAAAGTTGCAAATGTAAATATTGAGCACAAAAATGCTGATATTCCCCGCCAAGTTAGAGAAGCTTTTGACGCTATTACAGTTCGTGAGTGGGCACAGCATTGTAAACACGTTCGCAGGTTAGAAGGAGAATACTTAAAACATGATTTGTATTTAGATAAACCTTTTATTATAGAAGTGGTAAGTGACACTGAAACCGAAAGCAATAGTGATAATGATGGTAGTGGTACGGAAATAAGCAGAGCATGGCCTCACAACCAGGATCAAGTTGTGTATGCAGGTTCATCTAAGGATCAAAATTACTGTAAACCTGGTTTTCAATAAATTATTATAAAGCAATTTGTTTTTTTTTTATTAACTTACACTACCACTATGTACCACTGCTATATTGTATACCAATATGCTACGAATGAGACTGTTATAAAGCAGTATTTTTGTTTTATTATTACGAAAGGTTTTACAATTTCTTAAAATGAACCCTAACATTCTCTATGCTTTTTTGATAATGTTATCTAGGTGAGAAGTAAAAGTTAACTTCTTATCAAACAATACACCTAGGTCCTTTATTGTTTCAACTTCATTAATTTTGTCACCAGAAATATGGTAATCACTGCAGATTGGGATATTCTTTCTTGAGAATTTAACATGGTAACATTTTTTTTTAATTGAGTTCCATCTTGTTATTGGTACACCATTGAACAAGACGATTGAGATCACTTTGTAAGTGAAGTGGATCTTCCTCTGACTTAATGATTTTCAAAAACTTTAAATCGTCCGCGTATATAAAATACTCTGAATGTAGGAAATATTATGTCTGAATGTCATTTATAAAATATATAAACAATATAGGTCCCAAATGTGAACCTTGGGGAACACCGTTGATTTATAGCCATTAAAAACAACAAAGAAAAACCTATCCCTTAAATATGAGCCAAGCCACTCTAACAAAGATCCGGAGATGCCGTAGGCGCGCAACTTAGTCATTAAGATTTGGTGGGATACCCTGTCAAAAGCTTTGCTGAAGTCCGTATAAATGACGTCAGCTTGGTAGCCTGATCATCATCCGGCAGGTGTATATCAATTCAATTCTTTATTGCATTCTATAATGTACATGCTCAGGTGGTAAACACCTTGGTCCGGTCGCTCCCAATCCCTGTTCTTGTTATGCATGGGCAAACGAGGTAAGCATGGTCTAAGTTCAGGCGGCATGTAGCGATATTCCCGAATAGCACACTCCAAAGCACTCCTCAATTCGTCATTGCACTAGGTACTTATGTCTGTGACGGAGGAGCAATGACATGGCTACACATTTTAGTTTGGCGGCGATCAAGCACACTATCATCCAGCATACGGTTACGCTGGATGACGCACACCTGATCCGACAGTCGTTAGGCTGATACGCTGACTGCTGGTTCAAGCCGTTCAAGTACCTGAAACAGAGAGAGAATCCGCCCACGTTACGCAGTCAGGGTAGTTCCCCCCTCTGTAGCCCCAAAGTATGAGCGCATGACATTCATAATGGCTTTAGTCCATTTCATGCGCTGCACACTTCCACCGATAGGGGGGCCCTGTCAGAGACCGATGGGCCTCGAGGTCCCAAGCTGGCCGGTGGTCGGCCTCGTCCGCGCCGACGGGCAGGTGGTGGTGTCGTCGGCGGCGAGAAGTATTCGTCGCTCAAGGTCGACGCAACTGCAGCTACCGGAATCTCTGAAGTCGCAGCTGGCGCAGGTCCCGGCGGTTGCGTCTATATTATTCTATTTTTATTTTCATGGTGGATTGAATTTTGCAAAAATAAAAATACGAAGCGATAAAATTTTTACGTCAGCCAAGTTGCCAGTTTTTTCTGTTTCGCGTTTAAGTGGTGAAACTTGGACGACGTCTTCAACCACGTCAATTTCTGCGTAATAAACAAAAGTGCTCATAACTTTTTTTTAGTGGACCAAATGGCAAGTATCGAACTAAAAAGAAGCAGACAAATCGGATGAGAAACCTCGGAGTAATCGAAATAGGTACCCGCCGAATTGAGAACCGAAGTGGAGTTTTAGAAGTGGGTTAAAAAGGCCGACAGACGAAAAACAGATGGATATTAATAATTAACAGGTATTCACTATTTAACAACTTATCTCGAATGTCATTCTAACTGAATGTTTTATAACAACTGGACATGGACTAGGTATAAGCTAAATATTTATTAGTATAGTTAAATGCTAAAACGCATAACAATATTCATCGAATATTATTGTGTTATTACCTAACTTTATTATGTATTCACCAAACCAGTAGCGACATTGAAGACTGCGTTTTATGCAATCGGCGCTCGATGTACAGCGGGCGGAGCGGCGCGGACGCAGCGCCGATTGCCGGACCGAATCTTACAAACGATGCCACAACTTACGCCACAATACTCGTCTCTGTATCTTGATTTTTTTTTGTGTCAATAAATAAAATATTTATTTGTTTAAGAAATTACCTCAAGATGTTTGGTTCAAAAACAGTTTTTTATTTGTTGACGGTGTTTTGTGCTTGTTTTGGTGCAGTTGATATTAGTAAGTAACACAATATTTTTTTTTTTTTTGCTTTTTTGGTTGTATTTTTGTGTTTTATATAAATTATTGATTTAGCATTTAAAGTAAAGTAAAAATTTCTAATAGATTATTTATTAATAGAATAATCTTGTTAAATAATGTAGATTATCATCTACTAGCTTCAGCCGTTGGCTTCGCCCGCATGAAAGTTGGAAATTATCCCAAGAGAAAATACTCCCGGGAAAAAATCCTGTCTTAATAATGGTCTTATTTTAAGATTTTGTGGACTATCCCCGCGTTCAGTTTCATCCAAATCGGTTCAGATGTCACAAACAAACAGACGGGTAACTTCTCTTGTTTAATATTAAATAGTATGGATATGTGGATTAAAATTACGAACTTATTTTATTTTTTCATAATTCCTAAGACTTTAGTTTCTTACGGCTTCTTGTTTTCCGGTAAAAGAAAAATACATAGTTAGATAGGTGCACGAATAATGTCCACACGTCATAATAACGGTTTAAAGCACACCTTAATATTGTCCATCAGCACAGCACTGTCTAATTACACGCTCTTCTCTATAATTAGCGTTTTCATTAAATTGCCATGTGACACGCGTATTTCCACGTAGGTACTTAAGCAAAACATGCAATTAATGTAAAAACCAACTAAACTAGCATTTAGAACTGATGGATTCTCAAAGACCATGAACTCTGGAAATGTTAAAGAAACCTCCACATCGTTTAAATTAATTTTTTTTTGTTATTAACGTATTACGAAAAAAAAGCACGTTTGTAGGTACTAATTTCATGGAATCTTACAATTCCCATTAAAAAAATCTAACGAGATGATTGAATTGAAAATTTGAAATTAAAGAATCCGCGAATCGGTACTTGTTTATGTGTTTTTTTTAATCAGGTTGGAATATTTAAAACTTTATAATTTCAGGAAAATATTTGAAAGTATGCGACAGAAATGCAATCGATGTTAACGATTGCATGGCGGACGCAGTGCAAAATGGCATTGCAGTGATGATCAACGGCATAGAGGAGTTGGGAGTGCCGCCCATAGATCCATACCTGCAGAAGGAATTTCGAGTGGAGTACAAGAATAATCAGGTACTTTTTTAATGTACCTATATATTTTTATGGGTGTGGAATCATCAAATGACATGACTCCTCCCGCTGTGGGCGGAGAGGAAGGAGCATTTACGAGCTAAATTCATATATTTGTATGTTAACTCTTCAACAGTACCTACCTACAGTCTATATTCGACTTTAATGCAATAGCACTATCATCCCAGAATATGGTCCTATCGACATGGTAGATATCAACCCTTTGCCGTATTGGGTGCCTTAAGGCTTGTATATTTGCCAATGACCTTGTGCATACAAACGGAGCTAACTACACCTCGGCGCGCCACTCCGCTACCCGTGTTTTTATTTTTTTATAATAAAACAAATACATATTTTCAAAAAGTAACAAAACCAAGTTATTTTCGTTTGTATTGCACAGCAGTAGATATTTTTTTTCTTGTCTTTTGTTAAAAAATGAAGCAGTAAAATGATTTCATCTCAATGATTCGGAGGTAATTTGGTGTTTTTTTTTCTTATTATGTGATACAAATATATAAATTCTGGCTAAACCGAGTTACGTGCAATATCATGTAGCTTACTGCCTATATTTTTCAGATGTAATTTCTCAGTAAATGTCGACGAAAAACTGCTTCATCTGCACGCTATTTTTAAGCCTTTTCGAGGGAGCACCCTTAAGATAGTTAAAAACTTTCTTTAACAGTGTTTTAATACTTTTATTTTAATCATATGTTTTAATTTTAATTTATATTTAATATGCTAATTTATTAACTACATGAGAAATTTTATGTAAGAGTAGGTACACCTCTGAGTCATATAAGTATTGACAGTGAACAAACAAGTAATGTACAATTAAATGTAAAATCTTTTGTGAATAATTATTTAGTTTGCGTATACCTAGATCAGAAGTTATAGTTGGAAGGCAAGTTAGCACTTAGCTAAGTAAGAACAGCAGCACGGGCCGACCTTCAAGGTAAGGCAGTGGTAGTTCGGGTCGAGGTTGTTCCGTGGTCGTATGAGTACATATTACAAATCGACACTAAACCGTGCCTCGCAAATTACGCTAAGCTGTTGGTCCCGGCACTCCCGACTGTCATTTGTACATCTTTACAGTCGGTACGGTAGCCTGGAAATCTGCCATCAGGCTGGCCCACGTTACATCATGTTTAAAAAAAAATCTGGCCAAGTGCGAGTCGGACTCGCGTGTAAAGGATTCCGAACCAATTTTTTTTTACTTGTTATTTTAACATTATAGACTTCTTAATATTTTTTCTGTAATCTTTAAGTACTTATCTGAATTTTTTTTATCAAAATTTTAGGCTCAGTAGTTTCGGAGATAAGGGAGGGAATGGTCATTTTTGGTCTAATTTCCGCATAACTTCAAAATTATTTATTTCAAAATTATTAAAAAAATATATTTAAAACCCTCACATTAAGCCCTTTCATTAGATATATCACACGATACAGTTTGATAAGCATTTTTTTTTTAATTGTCTAGTTGGACCCCCAAAAGTGACACCCTAACTAAAAACGTATTTATTTACGTAACGAGTCCGTGCTAGTAGCACAGAAGTCCATAATTATGTACTTATAACAAATTTCAACAGAATCTGTCCTGCAGATCCAGACAGACCGACAGACACCCAAATGATTAAGGGTTCCGTTTCTTTCGGATGTTCGGAATCTTAAAAATATATATTTTCATCAAGAATCAAAACATATTCACACACTTTATGCCGTTCTTATCGCAGACAATTTCCATCGGAATTCTCTCAACGTATGACTAGGTACCTACTTTGATTTTAGTAGCCATCATACGCACATAATAAATAGCCTTAGTGCTAGTAAATAGTGTGGTAAACTCCGAAGATTTATTTTGAATAGAACCTCCATCAACACAAATTATATTACCTACCTAATGACAAAAACGACAGTGAAATACGTACAGAAACCGTACCAAAGTCATAAAAATCTGATTTGACCTTTTAGTTTGGAAACTACGGAAACCCTAAAAATAAATATCAATGAGAGCAACGTGTATGTAATCAACTAATCAGTGAAAGGCCATTACATTTTATGCAAATCAAGGTTTCTTTTTCGGACCAGCCAAAATTGTTCCTCACCAGACCTACGTAAGTACCTACGTATTATATCTATGTACCTATATAAAATGTATGTACCTATGTCCTACGCGCATAACTTCGTAACGACTGACCCAAATTAGATTTTCTTTATTGTTGTGTTTGTAACAGTCAGGGAGCGGTTAGCATGAAAGAAAATTTTGGAAAAAATATACATCCGAGCGAAGCCGAGGTGGGCCACTAGTCAACACTAATATAATAAAGAGGAAAGATTTGTTTGTTTGTTTGTTTGAATTGAATAGGCTCCGAAACTGCTAGACCGATTTAAAAAAATCTTTCACCATTGGAATCCTACATTATCCCTGATGAAGATAAGCGATAGAATATTTTCAAAAAGTTAGGGATCCGTATAAAAGCTACGATAATGTAACCCAAGTGTGTGTAAAAACAGCAAAAAAGATCCTTATATCGCGTACGCTGCAGAAACTATTGACAATGGAGCAAAGTGATGTATTACAGTTTTATAGAAGACATAAATAACTATTATGGTGAGGTCGCAATGACCCCTTTTTGTTCAAATTATTCAATCAAAACCCGGGTGAAATGGAATGGTGGTGATTTTAGTATCATGATATTAATCCTTATCTATTTAAATTGGTTAATAATTAAGGTTCTGTGCATGTAAATTACACTTTAAATTATTCAAATTGGACCTTTCGTTTAAAAGTTACGTTCGTTTTAAAAATATTTTAAGTAAGAAAAATGTTGCGAGTGAACCAACTGCACTACGTTTAGCCTATTAATAAGTAATTTACACATACTCTGAGGTTAGATGGAAGTTAAAGTTCGTGGACTAGGTACCAACTAAACCCGCGCGAACGATTTCGCGGCCAAGTGCTAGTTTATGATAAACTAGTTGTCCCAGCGAACTTCCTAACCTCGTCAAAATATTCATTTTTGGCTGTCATTTATCAGAAATGGCGTTACATACGAATTATTATATTAAAATTAATTTTAATAATATTTTTTTCTTAAAGAATTTTGGAAATAGAAATTATGAGTAAAAGAGACACACATTTATAGTCGATTTGCTGGCAGTTCACTCTGCCGGCCTGAATTCTCTAACTACTATTTCGTCACAGCGACAAGAGCTATCAAAGATAGTACTCGTTCAGCGACACTAGCTCAACGATGCTCGCTTGGCGGTCAGCTCACGCCGAGAGACCAACCTGTAGTGCTATTCTGTAACAACATTTTCATGTCTCGACAGCGGAATCCGAGGTGAGTATAAATATAAGACCTTTATGTCGTGTGCAATAAAGTTCACTTTGTGAGCTATGTCACTCAGGTGAAGCTCGATATCGAAATGGTTACTTACAGAATAGACTAGCAGCGGTCCTTTCTATCTAAAGTGCGGGCGGAGCGAGTGGTGCGAGTAATCGCCCATCGCACAAGAACACTCGCTTATAGCCGAGCGAAAAAACTATCAAAATTACACACTCGCTACTCGCTGCTCGCAAACTCTTTCGAGTTCCTAGCTTTACTCGCTTCTCGCTGATCGTCGGCGGTGAGACAAGTGCCTTAGACGGGCTTTCCTTTAGTTATACGTGAGCTCTTATTACTACAACAAATACCTATACATACACTAGTTGACCCGCACAACTTCGTCTGCGTCACAATTTTCATTACTGCTTCGCTCCTATTGGTCTCAGCGTAATGATATACATATGTATAGCCTATAGCCTTCCTCGATAAATGGGCTATCTAACACTGAAATAATTTTTCAAATCGGACCAGTACTTCCTGAGATTAGCGCGTTCAAGTAAACAAACAAACAAACTCTTCAGCTTTATATATTAGTATACTTGACTTTATTCCGATGGGGGTAGGCAGTAACTAAAAATCTGCTATGATCCTTACATTCGCCTAAGATTTTGGATTAATACTGTGTATGAAAAGACTGAGCTAGCACAGGGAAAAGGGATACTTATAGAAAGATATTCGTCTTTTAATGAGACTGTTCATTGCTATCTTTTTAATATAAATAGTATCTACCTATATATCCACATTAACCATTAAGATAACCAAGTACCTAGTTTTATGTAAAGTAGTTATAGTTGTTGCAGGTTTTATATTTCCTTCGACTGAATGACACAGCCTTTAAGTCACATCTTTATGTGTTTGACCTGACCTCATAAAACGCTATTCTTTTAAATGTTGTGCCAAATGTCTCAAAAAACAATTTACCTTTTGAGAGGTTTTTTATCCTAAGATTATTAACGTAGATGTAACCTTGAGTAAAAATAATTATTTTAGAGAAAAAAAAAACGACTACTAAGGTAGGTACAGTCAGCGACGAATGTCGTTAACACTTTCCAATGAGCACTAAAATTAATATTATGCACTAGGATACCCTCTTAAAAAAATGTAGCAAGCCTAAATCTTATTTATTTTTGGTACTTACCTTGAGTTAGTTTATAAGGTACTAGCGACCCGCCCCGGCTTCATCATCTGCCTATCTACTGGTTAAATAATTCTAATTTACCCGGACCGGAGATCGCTTCGCAACAGACAGAAACAACTCATCATCATCATCTGCCTAGCCTTTTCCCAACTATATTGGGGTCGGCTTCCAGTCAAGCCGGATTTAGCTGACCAGTATTTTACAAGAGCGGCTGCCTACCAGACCTCCACAACCCATTAACTGGGTAACACGGTACTTGATGGCAAGACTGGAGTAGATGAACTGGCTTCTGAGTATCCGTAACGACTGCCGAAGATCTACAAATGATAGCCGGGACCAACGGCTTAACGTGCTTTCCGAGACACGGAGAAAACTCAGTATGTTAAGATGGTCACCCATCCACAGACCTCCGTTTTAATTATTTGGTTGCGCGACTTATCTTAATTTTGAGATATCTCCTAAGATATTCCTCCAAATTAAATGGTGTGAATTTTGCTCTAAATTAAACACCCAAGATGACTACACATATTTATTAAGATAAGGATTATTATATTGGTGAAAACACATCTGCAAATGAAGCAATATTTTATTTATATCTGAATATCACAAAAATGTTTATTGTGAGTCAACCATTAAAGATATTGCGGATATGCTATAGCGGACTTTTTCGTAGGTATTGATGTGTATTTACCGACTTCTTCAAAAAGGAGGAGGTTCTATGTTCGGTTGTATGTATCTTTTTTTTTATTTATATTCACCGATTTCTCCGCCAATTCTGGACCGATTTAAAAAAATCTCTTTTTATTCGAAAGCCTATACTCCTGAGGTAGTCCCATTGTCACCACGTTAGAATCTGATGATGGGATCCCATGAAAATCGAGGGAAACCCTCAAATTTTATTTTATAAACTTTCTAACGCAATTCGTATATTTGTACCTGGTAATCATCATCTCATGTTGCTGAGCTGATTATGGAACGTGTAAGTCAGGATCTGATGATGGGATCCCATGAAAAATGTTTGTTCAGCGATATTTTCGCCAATTGTTAACCGATTTGGATGATTATTTTTTTGTTTGGAAGAGTATTTTCTCGGACTGGTTCCATTTAAATTTGGTGAAGATCTGATGAAGAACTTCGGAGGTAGGCAACGGAACTCTTCAATAAATGATAGCAAATGGATCCGGATTTCTGAATTCACGTGTCTGTTGATTGTTTACACCAGTTCATAACATAAAATCACGCTAGTTTAGTGGTACCTGCGTTCCACCAAAAAGTTCGTTCTTTCGCTCAAAACCAAAAACACCGACTTCCGAAATTAATTAAAGTTATTTTACTTTGTAGTGTTTTGTTTTTGGAAGTCGGTTTTGTTCTATCATCAATAGTTTTCGCAGCGTACGCGATGTATAGAATTTTTTTTTCGACCTCTTCTGTAATAAATAATCTTCATATATCAGCCAATTCACACAAAACTTACACACCTGCCTCGAGAACCAGTCTATCTATTAAAAAAACCCGCATCAAAATCCGTTGCGTAGTTTTAAAGATCTAAGCATACATAGGGACAGACAGACAGCGGAAGCGACTTTGTTTTATATTATGTAGTGATAAAGTTTTGCGGTATTTTCGTACAACCGGTTGCGTTGGCCCTGCTTAGTTCTTGTATTTATTAACTAAACACGTTTGATTTGCTCTAATTTTCGGAAGACTGAAAAGTATGTCTTTGTCGTTTCTAAAATGTTACTTGTGTTAACGATCTTTGAGAGATTCGGCCCTGGCTGCGCAGTGCTGCAACTACTATTAGACTACTAGTTTTTGCCCGCGACTTCCTACACGCATATGCCGTTTTGGCCTGTTCCCGTAGGAATTTTGGGAAATTCTCTTTCTACGACCAGTTTCGGATGTACATTGTCTGTCACTCAATCATTCAGTTAGTTGGACGATGGTTTGAGTACTTATACAACGAGTAACTGAATAAATGTAATACCTCTTAAGGGGTCATTGTACTCATTATTACGAAGAACTTTTACTATGGGACCAAACACGAAATCGCAAAAAAAAAATCGGATGTTCAGTACATTTTGTCGAGATATGCGCACTTGAATGTATGGAGAAGGCGATTATTTTTTCGCGATTTCACTATCGGTTTCGTAGTGAAAGTTGTTCATAATTATGTGTACTACATATATGTGTTCACAGGTTGTATAATCAATATATTATATTGATTATATACTCAAACCAATATATTATATTGTTCATATACTCAAACCATCCTTGTTTATCGCTCTTTCTAGTAGGTAGTAACGAAATCCGTTGCGTGGTGTTGAAGAAGTAAGGGGGACTCAGACTAAGGCAGATAGCGACTTTAAGACTATTAAATAGACTAAAAAACAAAGTCACTGTCTTTTTTTAGAGAATGTAAAGTGATAGTCAATCCTAAATTTGGGTCTTGACATTCTTTAAATAACAGTAAATCTCAAAGTTAAATTTCTAGTGGGTATAAGAATTATTCGGTTTTGGCCAAATTAGCAGTCAAAACCAGCCTAGTATATAATAAAATAATACGCGGCCTCGATAACCACCAAATCAAATAACGAATTATTGGGAAAGATCATGATTAAAATATATTCCATCTCCACCATCGACAACAATGTCGTCATTTGCTTGCCAACCTTCAATCTCCTTTGTTTATAGTCTGAAGTTGAAAATAATAAACTTAATTGAAGTTGAAGGTTGATCAGTGAAGGAAATTTAATAATCATCAACCGGTTGGATTCTATTTTTTATTTTAAATTCTAAATGTTAACGACATTTCGTCTCGATTCTACTCACGTCCAAGGTGAAGCATGAAACATTGCTCATTTGTTATTATGGAATCAAGGCGTCACGTGTGCAATATTTTTTTGAGTATTCTTTAGTGTACGTATGCTTCCAGTTAAGGAACCTACAATAGGAAAATTAGTTTGAGAAAAAATTAAGGTTAAACCTGGTTAACGGTTATCCGAAATTGAGTGTAATGGTTTCGACTTAATTCTGCGAAGTGCGAATAAATACCAATTTTTATCACTAAAAGGAAAACCTTACACTTTAACTACCGACAATATAAATAGATTGATCTTGGATAATATACGTACACGTGGCGACGTTTTTTAGTCGTCTAACAACGGTACCTAGAGCCCATTTTATTATCCAATGCGTACTACACAATATTCATAAAAAAAATCATCATCATCATCATCTGCTTAGCCTTTTCCCAACTATATTGGGGTCGGCTTCCAGTCAAACCAGATTTAGCTGAATACCAGTATTTTAAGCGGAGCGGTTGCCTACCAAACCTCCACAACACAGTAACTGGGTAACACGGTACTTCATGGCAAGACTGGAGTCAGATTTACTGGCTTCTGACTATCCGTAACGACTGCCAAAGATATACAAATGACAGCCGGGACCAACGGCTTAACGTGCTTTTCGAGGCACGGAGGAAACTTGCTATGTTATGATGGTCACCCATCCACAGACCAACCTTGGCAAGCGTTGCTTAACCTTGAAGATCGATCCGTGCGGCAGCCACGAGCTCACTCATTGAAAAAATGATAGGTATTTATCAACTCCAGGAGCGAGCGCAGTCCTACGAGTAGTCTTGTGTTCCAAGGACGGCGCAGAATGGAATAGTGACATTTTTTTCATACGTTAACGTTATTACGGCGCAGATACGGCTCAGTAGCAGATTTTAAAATGACGTCGCGTCACGTCTAAACGGCTAGTAGTAATTATTTAGACTATTTTTTTTTAATAATTTGGTACTTATATGTAAATTTTGAGTTTATTCGTTCAACACAGTGTAATTAATTTGAAAAGTTATGTCTAAAAACGTCATAGAATAATGAGGAAAGTAGGTACAAAAATAAATGAAGTTGGTGGCATCATGTCAATCAACTGCATCAGACTGCTTGAAAAGCGACTTGTTTCAAACTTTTTAGTCGGTTTTAGCGGTCGGGTTTTTTGACAAAGTTTTGACTTTGTCAAAAAACCCGACCTTTTTTGTTTCCTTCATTTTAGTGACTTACATTTTTGGAATCGTCTCCTCGAGCCCTTTATTTTGGTACCCCACTCGATAGGTTTTGAAAATTATAAATTTTTACAAGACATAAATGGCGCCAATAATCGCTTATTTTGTTTATTTTTTATTTTGATGTACCTAGTGTCACTCTCACTACTTAGACGAATTAATACCATTCACATAAAAATACGACAAGCCATTTCGACTCTAGGGCGTGCCAAAGAAATACACATACATACACTCGAAAAACATAACCCTCCTTCTTTCGCAGTCGGGTAAAAACCACAGAATTTTTGGTCGCGCGGGTGTGAAACGAGTACAAGTTTTGTTCCTCCAAGGTCGCTAGCGTATGTCGACGCCTTAACAGGGTGTTTTATAATTCTAAAGCATTATTTTTATCGTACCTATTATCTTAATTATTTTAAAAACATAATCGCGCCTGGAGGTAGGTTATGTCGGGTACATTAAGTGAGTCGCCCTTGTAAGACTAAAATGGCGCCGTGATATGTCACAGTCAAACTCATAACTAGTCAAAAGTACATCTAACTAGCTGAAATACTCAAAATCACTTTTGACTGTAAGCTCTCAACAAAAATAACGACCTAAAACGTTTAGGTGGTCGACATAAATAACGAAAAAACAACATTTAAAGTTTTTTAAAACTAAACATAATTAGAAAATCGACAGATATACGTATTTGAACGAGGAGCTCGTGGCTAGATAATAACAGCCGCACGGGTCGATCTTCAAGGTTAAGTAACGCTTGCCAAAGTTGGTCTCTGGATGGGTGACCATCTTAACATATCGAGTTTCCTCCGTGTCTCGGAAAGCACGTTAAGCCGTTGGTCCCGGCTGTCATTTTCAGATTTTTAGCATCCGTTACGGATAGTCAGAAGCCAGTAAATCTGACTCCAGTATTGCCATGAAATACCGTGTTACCCAGTTAATGGGTTGTGGAGGTCTGGCAGACAGCCGCTCCTCGAAAAATACTGGTATTCAGCGAAAACCGGCTTGTCTGGAAGCCGACCCCAATATAGTTGGGAAAAGGCTAGGTAGATGATGATGATACGTATTTGAACGGCGCCGTCTAATCAGCGGCCTAAGTTACATCCCGGCATTTAATTGAATAGCTAGGCAAATGACTTGGTTCAATATTGTTTAATACACTTATACAACAAAACATACAACACTTACAAAAAAAATACTAATCATAAAAAAAACTAAGAGACACGAAGTGACTGCACTTTTAACCACATATTTTCAGTTAAAATCACTTACAGATTTTCAGGCAAAACTACTTTTGTTTGACTGACCACCGTGTCCAGACAAAATTGACCGATTAACATCCCACCCACACGCACAAAACGTTTTGGGCACACATTCATAATGCGTACAGCTAAGGAGTGGAATTCCCTGCCGGAGTCTGTGTTTCCTGATAGCTACAACCTTTTAAGTCAATAGTGAATAGGTTACTTCTAGGCAAGCGTGCTCCATCTTCGACCACATCATCGCTTACCATCAGGTGAGATACTGGTAAATAGTAAAAAAAATTAGCCTTTTGACTGTAAAATTGTATTATTAGATAGGTATAGGTAGTCTTCGCGTTCGCTTCATTGTCGAGATGACCTCTTGGTTTTACTAAATTTATATCCTTTTAAATTTAATTTAATTTACAACACTACATAAAGGTAACTGTAGAGAGGAAAACCAGTTCTCATGATGTAGGTACAAGTACATCGTTGTCCATGTACTCCCATAAACTGATTTAATTAAATCTTATACGCGTAATAAAACGATTTCAATTCCATTTATAGATATTTAACTTCAATCCTAGTAGGTACCTATGTGACGACTACGAAAAATAAATGGTAAACTAGCAAAGTAAAATTCAAAGTCAAACAATTATTTGCAGATAATATGGTACCCAAAAGAGATCCCAACGTGCTTAACTGCATTGATCACCAATACCTAGTACATACTTAACAATTTACTCTAAGAATTGTATTTCAAGCCAGGGCAAATTATAAAACTTTACCAAAAATCTGTAACAGACTTAAAAATGAAGCCTTTCTTGTTTTTTAAATAAACACAAATGTTTCAGAAGGTAACGATTTAATACCCACTAAAAACATTTTATTAAGCAAGTGCAAGTTACAGTGGCTAATTGTAGGAAAAACGATTTTTTTATCAGCCTGGGGTAAATTAGGAACCTACACTTGGGCGAAGCCGCGGGCAGGAGCTCGAGTGAATGGGTTCCTTAGATTTTCGTCTTTTCATTTACCGACTTTTGAAGTTTTTCTCAGTCCATTTCCAACTTTGGTACTTATCTACACTAATAAAGCAGTAAGACCCTACAGTTAGATATGAAACTACTCTTACAACTCTGTTATTATGTATGTCCCAGATACCAACAATGAATGGTGGCTTATTGAGGTAAATACGTTGACACACCTTATACATACTGTATCTATATGAATAGTGGAACAAGAGCATGACCTTCGAGCTTGAGTTAGACTCATAAGATCCTTTGACCATAACTGGTTTGTTAGAGCTGTATGTACGATCCTTTTTGGATGCTATCGGTAGGGGATTTATGGTTTTGAAACAGCGGTTTTACTTGAAGAAACAACAACACCTGGTTAAAAAAAGTATTGTTTTGTAATTTAAGGGCCGTAAAATAATAGTATTGAGCTGAATCCGGTTTGACTGGAAGCCGACCCCAATATAGTTGGGAAAAGGCTAGGCAGATGATTATGATGATATAATTTAAGGGCCCTATCTCAGTCTTGCGTTGTCACGTTGTCACTCACAAAACTGCTGACTCATCGCATTATGTAGAAATAAGGTAGTTGCAATTACGTTTATTTTAGGGTATTGTTAATTTATTTAATCAATATTTGCTACATTTTAATTTCGTATGAACTAGGCAAGCGTGCTCCATCTTCGACCACATCCTCGCTTACCATCAGGTGAGATAGCGGTCAAACGCGTGCCTATCATTAGTAAGAAAAAAAAAAAAAAAAAAAGCATTATGGAGAAATTCACAGTTAATCCTGATCGATTTTAGTAGTTTTTATGGATTTGAATGGGATTTTTTTTACGGATATTGCATTCTTATTTCAAATTTTTGAGGCCGCTATGCACGAAACCACTAGGTATATGTACCTATAGGGAATACTATGATATATTTTTCATTTCATTTGGTTAGCTCAGTAGTTCAATCCACGAGCTCAAAAACTGCCGTCGTGCTTCTCATGAGAAATTCACTTCGGAATTTTGGCTTTTTACGAAAAAAATGCGAAAAGTGAGGCCGCTATGCACAATACTAATAATTATTCTCAACTACACAATAAGTCAAAGTTGTCTTAATATTTCAGTTTCTGAGAATAAGAAAGCCAAATTAGTCATTTTATGCAAATATACTGTCAAATTGTAATAGGGCTCAAGTCTTAGTCTGACTCCAAAATATAGCTTATTAGTATTTTGACCACTTGTACCTATTTAACTCAGACCATAATATCTCCACAGTTTACCTACATTATTATAAATGACTTGCTTTTAGGGTTCCGTACCCAAAGGGTAACCAACGGAACCCTATTAGGTACTAAGCCTCCGCTGTCCGTCCGTCTGTTTGTCAGCGGGCTGCATCTCAAGAACCGTAATAGGTAGACAGTTGAAATTTAACAGATTATGAATTTCTATTGCCGCAAAAAAATAATAATAATAGAAGTTAAGGTTAATGGTACCACGGTAAAGTAAATATTTATACTGTGATGGTACAGTGCCCTTCGTGTGAGAGTCCGACTCGCACTTGGCCGGTTTTTCCTGTGGCTCCGCTACCGTGGTCTATCCTTCAGGATCCTAGTATTTTCGTGAACCATGCAAACTTCACTGGTAGAAAGCTAAACTTTTCTACCAGTGAAAGTATTATCGTACATATTCGGATCAGTACCTATCCCTATTCTGTAACAACATTTTCGAGTCTCGACAGCGGAATCCGAGGTGAGTATAAAGATAAGACCTTTATGTTGTGTGGAATAAAGTTCACTTTGTGAGCTATCTCACTCGGATGAAGCTCGATATCGAAATCGTTACTTACAGAATAGACTAGCTGCACTAACAGAGACTTAGGTAGGTACTGTAAGGGATCGAATAAGCATAAGCGGCGTTGCGAGGGTACTTTAAAAAAGAAAGATTCAGGGAACGTTTAAGAATTATTATATTACGTCTTTACTTTGTAGGAACATTTTACAGAATCCTTTAGAAAAAACTAACACATTCTTATGTCATTATATTTGAATTCCAACTTAATCTAATTCTTCTTAAATAAATCAAGGCTTATGACTTTGAGGTTGCACCTTCCAAAGAGGATATTCTACAGTACCTACCTCCCACAAAAAAAGTTTATCTCTTTATAATTTTAATTTATTTATGATAGGTAGATCAAAGGATGCCGATTAGGTACATACTTTTGTTTACTTCAACTGTTCTTAATAAAAATTTAAGTAACTAACTTCATTTTTATTTGTTGCAATGTTTAAACAATGGAAGAATGAATATCATGAGAAAACCTACATAGGTACTTATAAAATAAAGCGTCTAAGGTTTGCATCACAGTGTTATAAAATCTAGACATTTGAGAACAATAACCGAGTTTCCCAGGGTAGGTCGACGTTTGTCTGTAACGGAACGTCGACCTAGGGATAGGGTTGCAACCTTTTTTGAAGGAAATTATATAATATTTATTAAGAATCACTCTTCATTTTTGGAGAGTAGGTATAGTAACGATTGATCTTATAACATTTCCAACACTACCTTCTAAACTATACCTCCACGCCAATTTACTTCGAAAAAGGACAATAGTTTTTAAGAAAAATTACCTTCCCTCGGTTTTCGAACTTGGCACTAATAAATATTTCCATAATTAATAAAGATTAATTTTCTTAAACCATTTTAAAGCGGTTGGATAGAGTTGAAGTTCGTAAAGTAGGTACGAAATCCACGCGGACAAGGTGTTAGAAAATATAAAATACCTATACTTCCACTACGAACAGATTTAATTTTAGTAAGGTTACAGGCTTTTTCAATCTTGATGGTTCTTTTCTACCATCCGTAGTGCTCACCAACGCGGTATTACAACGGTAATACCTGTTAAAGTAGTAGCTGACGATGAATAAACGCTCTTGTGCAGCTTTAGTATCTTTTTAACACCGTACTATAGGATTTATACCACCTGTAGTGTTTACCAACCCTATATTACAACGGTTATACCGGTTAAAGTAGTAGCTGACGATGAATAAACGCTCTTGTGCAGCTTTAATATATTTGTGACACCATACTTTAGGCTTTCAATGAGGAGCTCGTGGCTAAAAAATAACAGCCGCTCGGGTCGATCTTTAAGGTTAAGCAACGCTTGCCAAGGTTGGTCTGTGGATGGGTGACCATCTTAACATACCGAGTTTCCTCCGTGCCTCGGAAAGCACGTTAAGCAGTTGGTCCCGGCTTGTCATTTATAGATCTTTGGCAGTCGTTACGGATAGTCAGAAGTCAGTTAATCTGACTCCAGTCTTGCCAAGAAGTACCGTGTTACCCAGTTAATGTGTTGTGGAGGTCTGTAGGCAGCCGCTTCTCGTAAAATACTGGTATTCAGCTAAATCCGGCTTGAGTGGAAGCCGACCCCAATATAGTTGGGAAAAGGCAAGGCAGATGATGATGACTTTAGGCTTTCAAAAACTTTTACCAGTAAAACTGTGGGCCTCTTTCGTGGTTAACACCGGTAGCGGTTAGGTATGCGTTAACACTTTTATACTCAAATGGAACTGATATACGAGTCTTATACATATAGGTCTTTTTAACGCTTTAGTGTTAGTTGGGAATAAGTTAATACGGGTAGCACCATAGTACAGATAAACCTCCTTTATCTGTTCTGTGGGTAGCATCCCTACGTCGACCTATGATTGGCCTACTCTCATTTTATTTAATTTTAAGATTTTTATGTGTGACTTAGTAGGACTTTACCAATTTCGAAATTTATTTCAAAGCACGTGTCAACGTGGAAGTGCGAAGTTACTCGCCTCCACGATTTGACCTACAAGATTATAACCATACCAATTATAAACAGTCGGCAGGTACCTACCTACTTATATATCGGATCGGCAAGATAATTTCCTGGTGACCTTGCCCCAAAACGAACATACTTAACCGATTTTTGCGACTTTGTAATGAGAATGATATTATACAGCCACCAATAACTAAGTAGGTACTAGGTACCCAGGTACCTGTTTTTTGTGAATCAATTTAAACCAACATAGATTGGACGAGATAGATAAATTAAATTTGCTTTAATTAATTCAGAATACCTTCTTATTAATATGTAGGTATACTTATTAGGTACTTGTTCTGAAACTAAGTACCTATATGCCCAGACTTATTTCCCTTGTTTTTAATTAATTTCCTGAAGTTGTCCTATTTTCCATTCCAGATCGTGGCGAAGATGGTTCTCAAAAATATATACGTAGAAGGTTTAAAGGAAGCTAAGGTCCACGACGCCAGGTGAGGTTTTTTGTTCGTTGCCTCTGGGTATTGTGCACAGGCGTGTGTAATGTTACCCTCATGTGTGCCGGGAGGGGGTGCAAGGCGGTGCACTTCCACCTCCCTGGCTTTCAATAATACAAACAAAAAAAGGAACAAATTAAGACCGAGGCGAGGTAGGTATTTCGAGCTCCCTTCACTCGGCCTTGCAACGGTCTTCTTTAGTTCTAGGTATATCTGTGTAAATAATGGGCATAACAAAACCTATCCTATTCGAGGCGGGGTTTGTAGATGCACCCTCTAAAATAGTCCTGCCGGTGCACATGCACCCTCGCTCGCCTAATTGGATTATCTGAAACTCTGGTTGTAGTCAATCATGGCTTCACTTTCGAACCGCCCGCCGGCTATTTGGGGTGTGCAGGATTCGCTTGCGTTTCCTATACGCTCACCATTCACAGAGTAGTTCCCCTATCTGGCCACCTATAAATGACTGACAAACCATAGGTTTAGACCATATGATCTGTATCAGCATTTTAAAATTGTACAATTTTGATTTTTCAGGCTGCGAGCTGATGACGACAAGTTCCATTTAGAAGTTGACCTGACTAGCCCACAGGTGGCAGTCAGAGCTCAATACCATGGAGAAGGACAGTTCAACGCCCTGAAGATTGTAGCTTTTGGTGAATTCAATACCACAATGAGTAAGTGAGCATAAGCACGCATCAATCATGAAGATATTGCTTCTCTTTACTGTCATCATCGTAATAATTATTTATCGTAGTTATCTATTCGAGCCCGAATAGATAACCCCAGAAAGATGGTTGATTTGTACACTCTGCGTATACCTACACAGCGTACTGCCGTGATGTTATGTTATGAACTGGTGCAAACAATAAACAGACATGCGATATCAGCAATCCCGGGAGATTGCTATCATGTAATGAAGAGTTCCATTGCCTATATCCGATGTTCTTCAATAGAACTTCAGAAAACTAAAATGAGAATATTCTCATTTCAGACTGATCTGGTAAAATATTCTTCCAAACAAAAAATAATCATCCGAAGCGGTTTAAAATTGGCGAAAACATCGCAGAACAACCATTTTTCATGGAATTCTATCATCAGATCCTGACTTATACCACAGTTAATATAATACTAGCGTACTTATACCTTCCATCATCAGCTCAGCAACATGGGATGATGATTGCCAGGCACGAATACCTATCTGAATTGCGTTAGAATAGTCTGTCGAATTGAGAAACTCCAGTTTTTGAAAAATGACAAAGAAAATAGGCACATTAATTGTGACATAGAATAGAACAAAGTCTTGTAAGTAAGTATCTATATTTCAACTATCTTTGCAGCTGACTTGGTTTATACCTGGAAGATCAGCGGTGTTCCGGAGAAGAACGGCACAGACACGTACATACGAATCAAGGACTTTTACATGAGGCCTGATGTTGGAAGTATTGTGACCGATTTCAGAAACGACAACCCGGAATCAAGAGAATTAAGTAAGTTATATACTATCATTGATACTTTATAAGGCGGAGCTTGTGGCTAAAGAATAACAGCCGCACAAGTCGATCTTCAAGGTTAAGCAACGCTTGCCAAGGTTGGTCTGTGGATGGGTGACCATCTTAACAAAACGAGTTTCCTCCGTGCCTCGGAAAGCACTTTAAGCCGTTGGTCCCGGCTGTCATATGTAGATCATTGGCAGTCGTTGAAGTACAGTGTTACCCAGTTAATTGGGTTGTGGAGGTCTGGTAGGCAGCCGCTCCACGTAAAATACTAGTATTCAGCTGAATCCGGTTTGATTGGAAACCGACCCCAATATAGTTGGATACTTAATCAGGCAGACGCGGATGTAAGTTCAAGAAAAGAGAAAGAGTCACCGCGGCCATTGAACGCAATGGGCATTTGGAGGAACACGAATGGGTATCAGCCAGTAATAGTCTGACACTCCCTTCCACTCCGCCCAGAACGGAAGGAGTAATTTGATCATTTCCAATCCACAAAAAATAAAGGAAAAGCAGTTGTTTCTGTCTATTGAGGAGCTCGTAGCTAGATAATAACAGCCACACGGGTTGATCTTCAAGGGTTCCTCCGTGCCTCGGAAAGCACGTTAAGCCGTTGGTCCCGGCTGTCATTTGTAGATCTTTGGCAGTCGTTACGGATAGTCAGAAGCCAGTTAATCTGACTCCAGTCTGGCCATGAAGTACCGTGTTACCCAGTTACTGGGTTGTGGAGGTTTGGTAGGCACCCGCTCCGCGTAAAATACTGGTATTCAGCTAAATCTGGTTTGACTGGAAGCCGACCCCAATATATAAGCTGGGAAAAGGCTAGGCAGATGATGATGATGAGTTGTTTCTGTCTGTTGCGAAGCAATCTCGCAAATGTTAACGCTCGGTCCGGGTAAATTAGAATTATTTAACCAGTAGTACAGTCGGTGATAGCAATTAACTGACCCCCTTAAAAATAAAACGAATTTGAACCTTCTGATTGTTAGCAGTAAGCTTATCGAACTAGAACAACTGGTTCAACGATTAATAAAATAGTTATTCGAATTTGATCTTTAACACGCACTGTTCACGTAGGTATGATCTTGAATATTGTTTTAACTTGTAATATAATTGCTAATTTCAACGACATTAACTAATTACTTTGTTAGAAATTATAACAATAATTAATTTAACACACGCACTGACACATTAATATTGTTTGTAGCCAAAACTGGTCACTGAAGTCATTCTGTGGTGCTTTTAATAGCGAAGTGGGGCACCATTTTTTTCTATTACAGGTTTTGATCCAGGACGATCCTCTTGAATATTCCCTGTCTCTTCAAAGCGTCTTTGCCACAATCTGTCTGTATTTTTCTGAAACAACACAATAAGCATAATTTTAGTAACGAAGTAAGCATATTTTTTCTAAAAAGTTTGCAAAAATACGTTTAGATAAACCACATTAGACCTATAAATGATCTCATAATGAAACACAGTTAATTTTCTATTATTCTACACACACTCATTTTAAGTCAACTAACGAACTAAGGAATAGCTATAATTAAAAATGAAGCATAAAAAAGAATAATAATTTTTAGGGGAGTCAGTTAATTGCTGTCACCGACTGTACCTTTATACACGGTACATGGGAGAAATATAGCAGATAAATGTTTGTTGCAAAATCAACTAACTTATTACTTTTAATTGCAATTGGGACTGTGCGGCGTGCCTACAGATACGACAAACGAAAAAAACTATGATAGGCAATAAATGAATTTGAATATGACGATCATAAGAACTGCCTTTGCCAGCTTCGTACATAGTTGTTAGTACATTTTATCGATCGTTATTGTCTCCCGTTTACTTTTGATGGATATGAAGATAATGGTTAAAATCGAGTATCAGTTTTTGACTAATTTGTTTAAAAACCTTCCACAGTGGTGGAATCAAAAATACAATTTCGATCATCTGTTGCTTTGGAACACATTTGCCTACTATAAGTCGGATTTGACAGTTGGATACAACATTGTTTTACTAGTGCCTAAGTATGAAAGAGACATGAAATAAATCTCTTTCGCACTAAGTGGTAAAGCGATCTTCTATCCCTCTCTAATCTGCTGTCAAAAACGACTAATTACTAGTTAGACAATTAGCAAATCTATAGAGATTTATTAAAAAAAAAAGTAGTATTGGCTATACAGTCAATAAGTACCTTATTTATTTATTCGTAAGTGTTGTATTTACCAGAATTGTTATGTTTTTCAGCTGATTTGGGCACAAGATTCGCGAACGAAAACTGGAGAACCTTGTACAAAGAATTTCTGCCTTACGCACAAGCCAACTGGAATAAAATTGGCATCAGAGTTGCCAATAAATTATTTTTGAAAGTTCCTTACGATCAACTATTTCCATCATCTTCATGATTTTCAAATAAAATTAAACATGTTTCTAAATCCACATTTATGAATTTATCAGCCTTTCAAGTTTACATCGGTGTTCTGTGATACCTAAGATTATATTAATATTAGGCTACAAAATATGTTTACCTTGTAAAAAAGATAGAGGTAGTTAAAACTTACTAAAATTATTTTAGAGGATCAAATTAGTCCAGGCTGAACTTTGCCGCCTGAAAGTACGGGGTACTTTGCGTCAAATATGGTAATTCTGATTTTTTGCAGACTTGTTTATAATGTTGGCCCAATGCATATTCCAAGTTTGTGACCTCAAGCGCCGGACGCAACTTTGTCAAAAATCGAAAAAACCGAATCAGATTTTGGCGATTACAACCCTAAAGCAATAGTTTTTGATACTAGGTACAATCTTAGAACGTTTTAAATTTGGTACATTACGAGACTAGAATTGTCTCTGTAGATCCATTAGTTTTCGAGATAAAGCTTTTCATAATTCATAATTTTTTCGAACTTCGCAATTTTTGCAATATTTTAGACGTTACTCTAACAACTCTAGCGGGATGTATTTCCAAAAATGTGGAAGAGGCAAAGTATCAGATGTCATGTAGCATCGCTTCTTCAAAATCCTCATTAATACCAGAGCCCTTCCTCTTCATCCATGCCTTTAGTGGTTGTAATGTGACTCGACATCCTGCTTCCTTGGCTTAGGATGATTGGCATTGCTTGGCAAAAATGTGGAAGAGGAGGAAGAAGTAAATGATGTCTATGGTCGAAAAAAATCCGGACGTTAAAACGGTTTTTTTTCGACCAAGGACATAATTTACTTCTTCCTCCTCTTCCACATTTTTGGAACTACATGTTGACATCTAAAATATTGCGGAATTCGAAAAACTGATAAACTTTGAAAGGTACTATGAAAAACTAGTCTTCTAGGGTTATAATCGCCAAAATCTGAAAAAAACCGGATTTATCGATTTTTATAAAGTTGCGTTCGGCGCTCGAGGTCACAAACTTAGATTATTCAATGGGCCCACATCATAAACAAGTCTGCAAAAAATCAGAACTACCGGATTTGACGCAAGCTCTGATGTATAAAGTTACTGGACTAAATCAATGTTTACCCGACTCGAAAAAGATGAGTTCTGAGTTCGACAGGGTAAAACTAAAATGAATTTAACAAAAAATGATGTAAGGCCTTATCTTTAGACCTATGATTTATTTGTATCAATTTAAAAAAAAAAACACTGATTCTGAATAAAATACTTGATTGAATATCTTGTTTTACTCCATTCACAGTCACACGTTTGATTCAAGATGGAATGACAGCTCACTTCGTGATCACTTCACCCAAACCTTCACTTCGACATGTTTACAGCCGGACTATTCTGTCGACATCTCACCGTGTTCACTAAGGTGGAGTGAACGACAAGTGAGTTGTCATTCCAGCTGATCGATTCTGTAAACATGTCGAAGTGAAGGCTTGAGTGAACTGATCACGAAATGAGCTGTCATTTCATTTGATTACTTGGATTGACAACTCACTTGTCGTTCACTTCACCTAAGTGTACACCGGTGAGATGTCGACAGAATAGACCGGCAGCTTATTTGTATGGTTTGACAGCTCACTTCGTGATCACTTCACCCTCGCCTTCACTTCGACATGTTTACAGAATCGACCTGCAGAATCGACCGACTGTAAACATGTCGAAGTGAAAACTTGAGGTCATGGCACCAGCACCGAAACGGCACCGCTCCAACCCAGCAATTTACTTGTTATTTAAATTAGAGCATCAAGTCGTGTGTTGTAAAATTTCATAAAGACAATATGAAAAAGCCCGCAGCGGGTAGTCAGCACGCTGTAAGCGAGCTTACATGGCGCTGGATGGCGGCTAGCTGTAGACGTGATGCTACTGTGGCGTTGCGATACCGTTATAATGTGCCATGAATTTTAGGCGAAATTAACAGCAAGTGAGCTGTCAAAATGTCAGCTCACTTGTCGTTCACTCCACCTTCAAACTCATGCGAGTTAACTTTGCAAACGTCATTCGGGCCAGGTGGCTCGATTGACGTTTGTGCATAAAATCATCACTTCTTGGGCCCCAAACACGTGATGATTTTTGATGACCAGAAACAGCACCAAAACAAATATGAAAGGTTACCTAAGACTATTTGAAAATCCGCTCGTTGTAACAACAATATAATTTAGATGCTTTGACGTCATTCGCAACATTTTGCACATACAAAAACGAGAAACCAGAAATAATTTTGTAACCGTTTTGTTAGTCACGCGGGATAAAAACTTTGCACCCTTCCGAAAAATCAGCAAGGTATAAGACCCGGAAGTCACAGATTGTGTATTTCTCCGCTATAACAACAAAATCTATGAAAATGTCAACTGTCTACCTATTACGGCTCTTGAGATACAGCCCGCTGACAGACAGACGGACAGCGGAGGCTTAGTAATTAACTTAAAGGGTTGTTATTATTTAATAATAAAAATTAAGGTTTATTTTTCTGAACTCTTCGTGTGCGAGGCCGACTCGCACTTGGCCAGTTTTTTTTTTTTTTTAATTACGGGGCGTCGTAGATAATTTAGAAATCCGCGCAAAAGAAAATCTTGGTACCACATGTGGATTTAAAGACACCCTTCAAAGATAATGGAAGAAAATTACCAATGACGGTCCCTCTTGAAGTAGGTCTCAGTTCGAGAGAAAAATTTAAAATCATGAGTTTTAATTGTGTCTTTGATAAAATAAAATATATCTTTTAATCTAATATATAAAAACCTCGTGTCACTGGTTTGTTCCAGAACTCCTCCGAAACGGCTCGACCGATTTTATTGTGTGTGAATACTCGAGAGGTATGAGAATAGGCGGTAGGCTTTTTTTTATTTGGCAATACACCGTTTGCCCAGTCAGCTAGATTATATTATATTATAGTAGGATAGGATGGTGCTGTGTATAACTACAAACACCACTAACAAAGGCGACAAGCAAACAGTTCAGGGCCCCAAGTCTGCTATTTTTTTTTACTATTGCTAGGCACGCGCTTGACCACCATCTCACCTGATGGTAAGCGATGATGTGATCGAAGATGGAGCACGCTTGCCTAGAAGTAACCTATTCACTCTTGACTTAAAAACTCCCAGGTTGTAGCTATCAGGAAACTTATACAGAGAGAAACTTTAAGCAGATCATTAATATGCAGCAAGAACAGTGTTGCCGAAAGCACCGACCCCTGAGGAACCCCGGCATTAATATCCTGCAGTCCAGACTAGCAGCCATCTATGACCACTCGAATAGACCGATCCCTCAGGAAATCTGCGATCCAATCACACAAACCGGCAGGCAGACCGAAGGAAGGAAGCTTACTAATAAGTCTAACGTGCCAGACCCAGTCGAAGGCCTTCGAGATGTCAAGGGAGACCGCTAGTGCCTCCCCGTGCTTCTCTATGGCCTCACTCCAGATGTGAATGGCATACGCTAGAAGATCCCTAGTTGACCGATTTCGGTGGAACCTGTATTGTCAGTCACTAAGGATATCATTCGCTTCTAGGTACGCCAGGAGCTTATGATTCAGTACGCGTTCCATAGTCTTACAGAGTATGGCGTTACCGAGATGGGTCTATAATTCGGCGGGTCTATAATTTTGTCAGTAAAATGATAAAAAAGTATAAAATAAAGGCCATTGCAACGTTTTTATTTTGGTTAATATAGATTTTTAACAAAAATAGTGAATTAAAGTAACATGGAATGGAACGTATTTAAAAACAACAATCAGCGTTTAGTGACGTATCTGCTGTTAGGCTAACGAAAAGACAACCTTATGTCTTTGAGTTAGGACATCGGATCAGAAAAAACAGGTGGAAATGCTATGCGACGAAATTTGTATCGGAACCTGTGTCGCCACACTCACACAACTATACCGATAATCATATAATTCAACACAAATCAAGGATACGATTGATTGGTCGTTTAAATTTTGGTCAAAACAAGAATAAGTCAAAGAACCTATAAGTATTTGAAAATATACTTTCGGCCTTACACGTAGGATTTATTTTACTTTAAGGCAAAAAGTACTCACGGCGTTTCGTTTTCTGAAGTCATTCTAAGTTGAATTTAGGAGTAAATTCCGCTATTCGACCATAGATGGCGGTATTATCAATGGTTGCAATTATAAACGTAAACTACTTAGTAATAAGGTTCATTATCCTATGTTTGGATAGTAACAGTTGACTCTCACGATCACGACTGTGGCACATGAACTTTGACTTACATTGTCGATATCGATAAATAAGTAAACTTTTTCGAAATTAATTCCAAAAAATGTGACTCGCTTGGTGTTGAAGTTTTGTATGGGAGCCATACATGAAACTTGTTGTTGGAATCGTTATGAAATTAGCTATCACATTTTAAATTGATAAGTTCGGGTTTATTTGTAATACATTGTTAATATTAATAAAGTTCTACTTTCAAAATAGTGTAAGCAAAATATTCCCAGTTTATTGCATAAAAGTAGATAGAAACAACAAAAAAAACATTATTTCAAAGGCTTTTATTTTATTTATGTAAATATACCTTATTACACATTAATCAATAAAAATAACACACCTCATACATTTTTTGTGTTTTGAACATCCATAAGAAACGGAACCCTTACAAAAATGAAATTGGTTCGGAACCCTTTGAACGCGAGTCCGACTCGCACTTGGCCAGATTTTTTTTTTTATATCACGCCGCCGCCGCCCGGCCTCGCCGACGAGGCCCACCGCGACGTCCCAGTAACGTAAACACTCCCCGTCTTTTGCCTAACGGGCCAGCCCGCGTCGCTGAGCCCTTAGCTTTAAACTCCCCAAATAATATAATCATGACCCAGCTTGTCCCTAGCTGTCCCCCCGATAATGACGCTCCTGAGCCGAGGTCCGTACCCCACAGGGGGTGCCCTCAGCGAGCGGAGTTGTAGGTTTAATTTTTGTTGCCTTGGCTGGGGGCCTTAGAATCATTTAAGGCCACCACAGGCTAGCCCGGTTAACCCTTAATTTGGCAAGACTAGAAAAATAATGTTAGAAAGATCGCGTTAATATATTATGTTCATATGCTTTCAAAACACACGGAAAAAATAAAATAAAAAATCTTACCTGAACAGTTTCCTGAAAACATAACGTTAAGTATACTCAAAAAAATTCGGTCATTAAAAAATTATACTCACAAGGAACTGTTGAGTATACTTAACAAATCCGGCTCATCGGTAAGTTTAAATAAAATAAAATGAGGTATATTAAAATGAATTATTTATTGAAGAAAATGTTTACACGCAATAGTAAATGGTTAATTGTGATGATAATTAAAGTGACAATTTCTACCCTTAACAAAGCACAACCTAACCTTACATTTTAGGCAGAAGACGGTTGTAAATCCTTTTTTGCAACAGGCACATCGACCATATTCCGTACCGTGCTCAGGAAAGTGGTCGATATTGTCATACTTTATATCATCTACAGGCCTAGGACGTTTAGGTTTTTTTATTTTTGCATCAGGGTTCAAATCTTTGATAGTTGTTTTATCAACGTTTCTTCCTTTGTCAAGTAATGCTCTATAAATATCGAGGCGAAACTCTTTCAAGGGTTTAACCTTTTTAATTCCCTTTCGAGAATTATCTCTCCTGTACATCAACCAGGCGTTGTTGACGCAGATGTCTAGCAACTGTGAAAATATGGAAAGATACCAACGCCTGCTCTTCGTTTCTGTGCGGTATAGCGCTATGAGCATATCCGCCAAATCTACGCCGCCCATGTGGGCATTGTAATGTTTTACTATATTCGGATAGTTCATATCGATTTTCCGCTTTTTAATTTTACAATACCTCTTGACTTTGCTTATAGGATATGCGTCTGAGTAACTAGACACTAAAATTACACATTTGTTGTCATTCCATTTCACAACCGATAGTTTTGTCCTATTACATATAGTTTGACAGAACGATCCTCGACCTTGCGACTTCAAAACTTTGTCAGTTTTTAGTTTATTGGCAGCACTTCTGAGTCGATTAGCTCGCATTGTACCTAGGCTAAATATGCCATAATTATCTCTTAAATAATGGATTAGCTCCAATGACGAAAAAAAGTTATCAAAATAAACGATACACGGCTTCTTCTGCACAGTTTTACACAGTGTCAAAACTGCCTTTGCTCCCCAACCCATACCTTCTTCCTCTGCTGTAAAATTGGACTCTTCAAATGTGTCATTACCAGCATACAAAAAAAAGTCGTAAATTATCCCAGAGGCTCCAGCGCGAACCAAGTTCTTAAAACCCCATTTCCGTGGCTTGCGGGGATTGTACTGACGTTTCTTGCTAGCTTTGGTGCCCTTGTATGGGATGACCATTTCATCGATACTGAATCTGGTTTCCTCTTCAATTTTGAGGCAGTTTTGACGATTTTTTTCCATAATTGGCCGTATTTTAAAATATGGGTCACTATTTGCCTCATTATTGTCCACGAAGTGTAGATATCTTCGGATAACTTGATACCGCTTTAGGGGCATTACATCTGCGACTAATGGAAAGCGCGTATTGGTACACCAATAATCTAAGTAAGATGGCATAGATACTACACCCATTAAAATTTTTATGGCTAAGAAACTTCGTAACTCTTCAACAGTTAAATTTATTGATCGACCTGTCGTCTGCAGTGAATACATATTTGAACTTTGGTATGTTGTAACAAAAAGGTCTTCCGAAAAGAAATCAGTAAAATAATTCAATGGATTCTTTATATCGGGAAGGGGGCTTTCAAATGTATCAGGATCCAAATCAGCACGATGAAGGAAACGTCCATAAGACCAATTGAACTTGAGTTCAATTTTTTAGAACCACAGAAGAAAATTAGTCTTCCAGATTTTTATATTTGTTATGTTGACTATACTTAACATAACCAAATTAAGGGAAGCAGCAGCCACCCTTCTAGAGGTGAACTGCGAGTGGCCCTATCAAAAAAAAAACAAAAAAAAAATACCTCAAGCCTTACAAAATCATGCCTCGGGTATCTTACTCGACTGCCGACAAAAAAAGGGGTGTTGTTTACACTTCAGTTCCGTGAATTCTTTATGCCAAGTGGCTTGTAATACAATAGTATCTTATTAAATAGTTTGGTACAGAATCTTAACGCAGACTAAGTTTTCATGTATCTGTATCCTTTTTTTGAAATAAAAAAGTCGCTTTCTAAAAAATGTACGGAGCATATCGTGTTTGTCTTGTTTGGCATCTAATCAGCTCTACCCGTGCATCTATCCATTTTTCTTTGACGATAGCGTCTTTGGGAAACCTAAAAATATTTTTAAAGTTATGTTTAGTGATTTCAATAAAATTTCTAGACGAACTACAAAAAAGTGTTTGTATCGATATCTATCCATCCAGTATCCAACCCGACTACATCACTATTTGAATAGCGAAGAACTTTCGAGAACGAAACAGTAACGGAATCGATGTAAAATAAACTCTAAGCTAATGGGATAAGGTGGATTTTAACTAGACTTGAACAATGTGATTGAAACTTGATTTGCAAAATGAAATTTCCTAAGATTTTATTAGAAAACAAATAAAATCGTAGTTACCGATGGTATGAAACACCTCCATTTTTAAGATTTATTCTCCTGCTATCATTTTTGCACTCCAAAATGGAACAATACGGCATGGTTCACAAAATATAAATTGATATCGAGAGTGAGCGAGACGATCGGTTCGTCGTGATAAATGGAACAATACGGCATGGTTCACAAAATATAAATTGATATCGAGAGTGTGCGAGACGATCGGTTCGTCGTGATGTTAGAACACGATTGGGTTGAGGTACGCGTAACACCGCGTAATACGCGTAATACGCGTGCCACGCCTACTTTGCACTTCTACTGTTTTTTTCTGTTCTGTGGTTAGGACAGTCCTTGCCCAGTGATAGACACGAGTGACGTCATCGTCCCAATTTTAGCAATAAATTAAAGCGTTTTCATTTCTTATTTACGTGGTGGTCTATTCTAGATGGAGTTCTTTAAAATTTTAGCAAAAATTACATATAAATTATATATTGCATGTCCCTATTGCCGGTATCCCGTCGGGGCCTAGCCTTGTTCACGTCTAGGTTATGCAGTACCTACCCTACGGACGTCTTTCTGATGAATGCGAATGTTCGACATGCTCGACTCGCATGGATAAGTAATTAGCAGTAAGAATAATAAATGAATGTAGAAAAATATAAAAAAATCTTCAAATAAATCTCTTCAAAGTTAGAGTGAACACTTAAACAGGATCCTTCTGGGTAGGCTCGCTCCATCGTAGACTTTATCATCTCTGACATTGACTAGAGTCAAGAGCAAACCCATAACAAATAAAAAAAGCTGAAGTTCATGTAGTTCGAAAGAATGATTATTTCTGAAATATTCATTCTTTCGAACTACATGAACTTAGAGGGCTATATTGATGATTAAAATGGTTATAATTCTTTAGATAAATACGCGTTACGGTCGCAGATCGCATTTGGTCCACATACAGCTTCACACTGACCGGCAAATTGCAAAAAACATAAAAATATTTGAATTTCGCGGGCTACCCTGGAGCATTCACCTTAAGGTGGAAGCGCCAGGGTAGCCCGCGAAATTCAAATATTTTTGCAATGTGCAGATCAGTGTGAATCTGTATGTTGAACAAAATACGATTCGCGGCCGTAACGCGTATTTATCAAAAGAATTATAACCATTTTAATCATCAATATAGCCTTCTAAGTTCACGAAGCTCTATTGAATGGTTAATTAATGAAAACATTATTCAATAGGGCTTCAAGAGTCCAAATACCATAATGCGTTGCATACGTTGCGTACGTAGGACTAGTTTGTCTCAAGCTTTAAACTAGCTTAGTCCGTTACTGAGTGACTGGCAGACAAGGCACAACAGTCTCATGTATACTCTATCTATACTGTATTCAGCTTTATACGCTAAGACCAATAGAGGCGGAGCAGACAAAGTTGCGCGGGTCGACTATTAAATTATAGATACTGTGTACTCTTTGTACAATAGCCGAAATTGCCGTTTGGCATGTAGTTTCCCTGGGGAGTGCACTAAGAGAGGATTTCTCAAAATTCGTACAGGTACAGAAAAAACGGCTGCGCGTACGAAGTCGCGGACTAGTATTTGGTTAAAAACTAGAAGTGGCCTTACAGTGTTGGATGTGATGAGAATAAAACGTGAAAAGGAACGTAAAATTTTCTGGTCTTGTCTTACTTTGGAAATGTTGTATAGCTGTCCCATAGCTGTCCCGTTGTCAATAATGTCAAATTCTGATGTCAACAGATATACGAATGTCACTTTAAATATTTAATCTCTGAAGTTGAAAATCAGTAGAATTATTAAATGCATTTATGTATTTATTAGAAAAATGGGTGTGCTTTTAAAATATGTTGTAGCCGGTTTAGTGCGGTATTGGTTAATACATTTAGATTATTGGCAAACAATTGCTAATCGAGTTGAAATAGCGACGCCTCTGAACTCATGGAAGAGGTTAATGGAAGGCGTTTATTTATATGATCACAATATAAACCCATACGAGGGAGACTCATTTCATGAGTCTCCTATAATGCTATTATTTTTCTACTACATAATGAAAAAAGTGCCATTTATATTGCCGGTTCTATTTACTGTTCTGGATCTTCTGACTGCTCATCTTCTGTATAAAACTTCCAAGGCTTTTATACGAATTTTTAAAGAATCCCAAGAGAAGAACTTGCTTGATGTTGCAGAGGAGTCAAAACCCATGCTTCTGGATGATAAGCAGTTGAAAGAATCTGCTGAATATGTATTATCAGTTTACCTGTTTAACCCATACTCTGTTTTGAATTGTGCTGGTATGACTACGACTGTTATACAGAACTTATTGGTGGCCACAGCTCTGTGGGGCGCTTCGAGTGGCCAGAGAATAGTTGCATGTGTGTTCATTGCGCTAGCCACTCACCAGGCCCTTTATCCACTACTGCTGATTGTACCAATTGCAATCTTATTGGCTGACATCAATAAAGGATGTACTAAATGCTCTTTCATTAGAACATTACTTGTATTTGTGTTGAGCTGGGGATTTCTCATTTACTTGTCTGCCTATATAATGAATGGATCTTACAGCTATGTCAACAACACGTATGGATTTATGTAAGTTAAATGGAGATATGTGTTCTGATAAATAATCAAAAGAATTTGCCTCAACATTGTTTGTGAAGGGTTTCAAAAACCACCTTTTCCGCCCTTGTCCCATGTTACTTGGGATAAGTTAACATGTTTCCTTCAACAATTCTATCTGGTTATCACTATTAATGAAATATAAAATAATTTAGTACTAGACAGATTTGTCAGCAAATCATAATCATAACATCCTGTGGGACTTTGAGACAAACAGCTCATGATACTAACATTTTACATGTATTCCAAATAAAAATTAATTATTATCATAATACTGTTTCAGATTGACGGTGCCTGACTTGAAACCAAATATCGGCCTGTTCTGGTATTTCTTCACAGAAATGTTTGAACACTTTAGAGTGCTGTTTGTTTGTGCATTCCAAATCAACGCACTGGCATTGTACATAGTGCCTCTCACTCTAAGGTTTAAGAGAGAGCCTGTGCTACTTGCAACCGTACTTATTGCACTGTCAACCATATTCAGATCCTACCCCTGTGTGGGCGATGTTGGATTCTACCTAGCACTACTACCAATGTGGAAACATTTATTCACATGTAAGTAATTTTATGACAATAAACAAATTCTACAATAAGAACACTAACTGCTACTTGTAATACAGTGTTGTGAAGGTGTTTATGTATGTATTTTTAGGATAATGCAAATGTGCGTGATTATAAGATTTCAAGTAATATGCAAACATGCAATATCATAAAATCCATAATATTGTATTATTACAGAGACTTTTTCTAAATTTGTATGAGAAAATTGATAATTATAAAATCTTTGTTCAAGCTGAAAAACCACAATTTTTTTCCTGTGAACTTTTGCCAACAACATTTTGTTCTAATTGTAATTAATTTTTAAATTACAGTCATGCAGCAGAAATTCATAGTTGGCTGCACATTTATCATCACATCAGCGCTCGGACCAACAGTTTGGCATCTTTGGATATATTCAGGCTCAGCGAATGCCAACTTCTTCTTCGGAGTGACACTCTCTTTTGCAACCGCACAAATATTCCTCATAACAGACTTATTATTTGCCTACATTAAGAGAGAGTTCACCTTAAAACACGGTTCGTCGCGACAAGTGGACGGAAAGCCAGCCAAATTAGTACTTCGATAATAGTTTTAATGTTTATACACATTTCCATTAGTTATGGAAACAAAGCTGTGAATAACTAACATAGCATATTCATGAACCTTTATTTTGCTAAACATGGATTGAGAAGGGTACTTGAACAATTGTTCAGTAAAATCCTTTTTGTTTTAAATCCATCCAAACTAACATTATTTTATAATTAGGTACTTGTTAAACATTCACAACTTATACTTAACATACTATCCTTTGTATATTTATCCGATTATGACTGGTTTATAATAGAACAAACATTTTCTATTTTAAGATTAGTCTATAAAGTTATTCTAGAGACTATATGACTGCATAGTATGATACTAAAACAGTTACAAGCCATAAAAGGTATTATGGCAAAACAGGCTGATGTTAAAATTGATGTAAGCTTATTTGTGAGAAAGAGCACTCTCATACAAAAACATGACCGGGGAAAAATCATTTAATACCAAAAATATTTCAAGCTAATGAAACAAACTATTTATGAAATGTCTTGTTACTTATATTTTTTGGTCAAATGAAGCAGTTACCTATACTTAATGTAAAATGCCTTTTCTCGCTACAGTGAATATTGGGTTTCTTTTTATTTCCTAAAAAAAAGGGTTAAATTACCTAGCAAAATTCCGTAATGCGATATATAACTCATTTCAAATAACAACAACTGACTATGGGGTCAGCGGCCTGAGAGTGTAGTTATTTGCAAAAGGTATATTTTCTGGATAAAAATATGAAATATATTTGGTCTGCCAGTTAGATAATAAAAAAGTACTGGACACATATTTTTTGCTTCATCTTATCTAGAAAAAATCACAAAAACACATCAAGTTCAGGAGTGGGGTCATGTGACGTCACTTCTAGGTAAAACATGTATCAAGGCTTAGCATTGCCTGAAATTTCAACACACTTTATCATCTTAATTGTTTTTTCGTGACAAAAGAAGAAATACATCTCCTTTATTGTTTGGCTGTCTAGCTGGTGAACTAAATAGATTTTATAAGGAACTAGTTGACCCGCGCAACTGCGGAGTTCACTAGGCCATTATATCGAACCTGTGTAACTGAAAAAGTTTGCTTCTATTTAATTACATATACTTTACTTATATCATAATAATAGTTTTGTTTGACTGGATTGAGGGTATTATTTATTTTGCATTTAAATTATTTGTTGTGTATTTGGTTGTGTTAACCAGTGAAGTCATCACATCTATTTTCACGTCACAATTAATTGCATTTAAAATTATCGTACAATGTATTATTTTTTTACACAATGTGTCCTGTTAATGTGTTCTTAATGCCTGTGTTTTAATACCAAATAATGTAAATTTAGGATAATATTGTGTACAGATGGATCCTAAATAAAAGGTAAATTATTTTTATAATGATTTTATTAATCCGATCTCTTTATTCTTTTAATCTGTTAAAACAAAAGGTATCGTCGCAACCTGGTTTCGCAATGATTCATTATCACTATCTTATCATTTCGCTGTGATCTAAATAGTAGCACTCCTACGCGTGCTTCACCACGCATCGTGTTGTGTTGTTTTATTATATTTACGAATTATAATGTGAGTGAACAAAATATGAGGAAACCAATATTGTGCTTAATATTATTAGTTAGCTGTAAGTACATTTACGAGTGGCATTGTTAGCGGTAAAAGCTATAGCCGCACCTTTATGTTGTTATGTGATAAAAGCATTATCTTAGAGTTATTATAAACCCCTGACCAAAAAAGAGGGGTGTTATAATAAGTTTCACCGCTTTGTGTGTCTGACTGTGTCCCTCTGTGGCACCGTAGCTCGTTTTTTTTTGTTTGGTTTTCTATTTTTATAATTTAGTAGATGATAAATTTAAAAATGTATGTATTAAGTTGGTGTAGTTGCACAATGTGCGATATTGCCGAGCATACCGGCGCACCTGCGGGCCTGCTACCGCGCCGGCGGGCCCGAGCCCGCGCCCCCCCGCCGCCTCGACGTCTACCTCTCCCTACTGAGGACGGTGGAGCAGCATACTCAGCTGGATATGAGAGTACTTAGCGCTGCCTTACTTAGAAGGTAAATTAAACTATTATTATCTACAGAATGTGCTTCTCCAAAGATTATGTTTATATTTAATTCCTTACTATAGCACCGCATGTATGAAAATTTAAAACGCTAAAATATATTTTAAGTAATCTTTTATTTACATACACAATAAGTATGCAAAGCGCCATCTGTAGTGTAATATGCAAAAATGGCTTAGATGTGTTGAGTGGCGCCCTCTATAGAGTTTGTTTTCAACTTACGACAATCTTACCTAGTAGAGAAGTCTTATAAACGTCTTGTTGTTTCCACAGCTTACGTCTAGATGGCATTGAGCAATCTTCAGCCAACGCCGTGGAAACTGAGTTCATATTACCGTACAGAGCATCCAGCTTTCAATTCCACAAATACAAGATCCTCATGGATATTTTCCTGCCGAGTCAAGATCTTATACAAATCGACAATATTCTGCCGGTAGGCGAGAAATGTCTTCTGCATAGAATGCTCAGTTCGGCAGTACGGCAGTGGGAGCGAGGCGATGAAAATTTAGTATGTCCCTTATCAGCACAGCTGTCTCAGAGTAGCAATAATATGCAGACACAAAGCGCTGGTAGGTGAGTATGTAAACAAATGTAAATAAATTTATTATTGCAAGTCGAAACATCTGTTCGTTCGTCTGTGACGTAACGTGTTTGCCAAACTTTACGTAGCTTGTTTACTTGAGTAAAATACTTTTACTATGTTACCTAAGGTCAAAAGCCACTTCTTTGCCTTTACCTATACCTTCTTACCGTTTATAAATAAAGTTTTGTTAGTAAAGTACTGGTACCTATAGTATTCGATAGCGTATTTTTATGGACTACATTATTTTATTGACGTCACTAGTTCATTGGGTTTTATCGCTGAAATAAAATTGAGCTCGTGCGTCAGCATAGGTCAGTCTTTGATTTAGGTAGACGACCTTTTTATTACTGTAAGATTTCAATACCCAGTTTATCCCTGTGTGCTATTCTTTAAGGTGAATGCTCCAGGGTAGCCCGCGAACTTCAAATATTTTTATGTTTTTTGCAATTTGCCGGTCAGTGTGAAGCTGTATGTGGACCAAATGCGATCCGCGACCGTAACGCGTATTTATCTAAAGAATTATAACCATTTTAATCATCAATATAGCCCTCTAAGTTCATGTAAGTAGTTCGAAAGAATGATTATTTCTGAAATAATCATTCTTTCGAACTACATGAACTTCCACCCTGGAGCATCCACCTTAAAGTAGGTAAGCTGGGTGGATACTTGGATAGGTAGGTACCTACCTAAATAAATTAAAGCCTTCAGAAGGTCCTTAGTTTAATTCAATTCGGATAATATCCATGTTTAAAGATCTTTTAAATTCTTCAACACACTTTCAGCAACCACATACCCGATTTCTATATTTCGTTGTAGGTAGGTAAAATCATCTCGTTGCCATTAGCTTACAGAGTTAATAGTAGAGAGTAGTGAAGTAACAGTATAGGAATGGTCAGCCACGTGTCTGTCGAAGGACCAAAGGCTGTTGATTAAACTAGTAGTAGTACCTACCTAATGGTACCATACCAATACTTACTTACTGTGTTAAAGATATAATGCCAGAACTTGGGCTAATATCAAATACAATGTTCCAGAGTAATCAGCAGATGTCCGATAGAGGACGGCGTAATTCAAACGAATTGGGGAACCATCTCTCCCGGTACATTAGTAGCAGCCATCGCTGCATCACTGGAATCTCAGCGAGTCGCTGTCACAGAAATACTAAATGCCAACATCTTCAAAGAAGGTATTGCTGAGCCCCTCATGGTGTCAGCCAAGCAAGAGTGGTTCGAAGACATAGAGACTCTAGACCCTTTGCCTGCTGAACAGAGACAATCGGACGTCGCTGATATAGGGAACATTTGGGTCGCCACGCTCGCTGGTAAGCTACTTTTAATTAAATGTTGATATGTGTTATCACCGCCATTTCCTTCCTTATAAGTTGTTCAAACGGTTACTAATTAGTTAGATACAGACGGTAATAAAAATGTTAAATAAAAAATAATCGTCGGTTTATTTTAACACTAGTTAACCCGCGCAACTTCGTCTGCTCCGCTCCTATTGGTCTTAGCGTGATTATATTTAACACTGTAATAATTTTTCAAATTAGACCAGTAGTTCCTGAGATTAGCGCGTTCAACTTCAACTTTATTTATATTGGTATAGATAGATTGTTGATGGTCCAAAGCTGCGTATGTTAATGATGTCAGGCTATTCCTAAAGCGACCCCTCCTACAAGTCTTTATATAATTCTGTCTTGCTGATAGGCCGTTCATCATCACAAGGTAGGCAACGTGAACGTATACTTATGTATAAGGAGGGTGTTTAGGGGGCAACCCCTTTGCATACATCATAAATATAAATCGCTATTATAAATTGAGCTTATGGGACGGCTAATAAAATCCGTGCCCCAAAATATATAACTAATTACTAACACTTCGAATAAGATTGGCTTTCAGAATTCTGCGTGAAGCTCGGGAAAAACGAGTTTATCTTTGTACATTTTTGGCCCCTCAGACCTCCCCTCCCCCCATGTGAAAGTTATAGCCACGCCCGATGAACTCAGAATATTTGTATGATTCTAAGTCGGAAGTTGAAAAAATTGGCAATAATATCAAATACTTAGGTGCTGCCTATTTTACAGAGTAAACAGAAGTATTATTGGTATTAGGAAAAAATCCTTAAGAAGCCGTAACACTTTTCCAGGTGATATAGCAGAAGTAGTTGTGAACCAGGGACCCCGAGTGGGCGTCGCGCCACAGAGCATTGTGATCGGCAGCAACAACCGCTGGAACGACACTCTGCTGCCTCGGGACCACTACCTCTTCCCGCAGAACTTGACCGTGCCCGACTGGCAGCTCACGGACGCCGAGATCCTAGCTGGCGTCGATGGTAAGAAAACTTCGTAGTTAATGCTAAACCGATAGGTGCATACTAAACATACTGAACAACATAATAATATAGTAAACAAAAAGAAAAACTACAATTCACAAGTCGTTTTATCTGTTTCATTGTCACCTTCTGTTGGACAGTTATACCATAGGTATGGATAGCCTGCCTAGCCTTTTCTCAGCCACGGATAGTTACCAATGCTTTACTTGGAGTACCTACCTATCTCCTTTCCTCAACCCATAGTAACAGAGCCGCACCCCTTGGCATAATCGTGACAGATTTTTAGGCTTTTCTACCCTAACCCAGCAGGTAAATGGCTTGAAGATAGTCGATACCCTTGGTAAGAATAGGATAAGGCCAAACTTAAATATCCTGAATATAAGTTACACTGTTCATCATCTGCCTAGCCTTTTCCCAACTATATTGGGGTTGATTTTCAGTCAAACCGGATTCAGCTAAATACCAGTATTTTACGTGAAGTGGCTGCTCGCCAGACCTCCACAACTCATAAACTGGCTAACACGGTACTTCTTGGCAAGACTGGTGTCAGATTTTCTGGATTCTGACTATCCGTAACGACTGCCAAAGTTCCACAAATGACAGTCGGGACGTACGGCTTAACGTGCTTAACGAGACAAAGATGAGTCTCGACAGGCCATCCTCGGCAAGCGTTGCTTAACCTTCGAGATCGACCCGTGTGGCTGTTATTATTTAGCCACACCAAGACTCGTAAGTTACACTGTTACCAAAATATAATTACACATTTTCAGGACTCATTCTAGCACATCACGTACCAAAATGGATAGAACAAAGGCGATCTCTCCGCCTCTCTCAAGTCCTAGACATGTACTACTCAAACGAGGGAGTATCATTCGAACCGACAGTGAAAGCTTGCAACCGACAGAATCTCTTCAAAGACCTAGTGAACAGGGATGATCTGCTGACGGAAACTTCTAGATTCGCCCACGTACTGTCTCTAAGACAGATCACTGTGTACGTACCTGTAGAAGAGATGGAAAGGATTACAAACGCTGCGGTCACGGCCTTCATGGAATATGCTCGTGAGTTCTCATTTTCGGTTCAATGTTTGTCCAATATAAAGTTTAGTTTGTTAATTAATAAAAAATAATTATGTCTGAGGTCACTTTAAGGAGTTTCCTCGAGAGGTAATCGAACGCAGATCTGTTATCCAATCTTGCTGACTACTCTCTATTCCATTACCACAGCATCAGTTGTTGTCTTAAAGTTTCCAACGATTGGGTAATTAACTTAGAGGTTTTCAAGAGTGTCTGCTGTCGTTCTAACCATAGATCAGCTAATAACAAAAGCTGCCTTACAGTTACGTTTCTTATGCACTGTCTGCATGCTAACAGCAGTCAAACTGCATTTTCCAGCAAATTTGCTTTTGAAATGCAGCTCGTCTGAACAGGCCTTTGTTTATCTCCTTTCTCGAGCGTGGCGATAGCGACAAATTTTTACGTTATAGTTTTAAATGTATGCAATAAATTATAGTTCTACTTTCAATTTCAGCCTCCATAATGCGTCGAAATCATCGAGACTGTCAAGTGCTGGAAGGTGCACCTATCATAGACCTAATCGTCGCCACGGACAGCTCCTGGAAAGGCTACGAAGTCGAACAATTCATGTCGTGAGTGCATACAACACTAACGTCCACTCACTCGAGGCCTTGTGTTGCGTAATTGTGCATAATTTAACTATCGTTGAAATAGGATTGCAAAAAAACAACCCGAGCAGGAAATTAGATAAAGCTGGAGTGACCTCGAGGCTCGCGGCTCGCGGCTCGTGCGAATAATTTGTATGTACGGTATGTTAATTTTTAAATGGCTATAAAAAAGAATGTCTTGAAAACGTTTTTTTTACGATAGCAACAAATACTTTGGTTTTTTTTTTCTGTTACAAATGTCGCTGGCTTTTTCGAGTAGAACAACTTTATCTACATACATACATCCTGTTTATGTATGCTAATGTGGGACGTAAACTATAAAAAGCAAAAATACGCTGTTCTACAAAAACTTTTTGCAAAAAGGTATAACCGACTTCCAAACAAAATAATCTTAAGATAGGAAGTCGGTGTTAAAAAACAAAACCAAAAACACCGACTAAGGTTATTTTATACTTTGTAGTATATTGTTTGGAAGTCGGTTATATTTTTTTATAAAAAGTTTTTTATTTTTCACTTTTTAGTGGTGCTACTCGGACGACGTCTTCGTCTACGCTGAAATTGAAATAAGCAAAAATGCTCATAACATAAAAACTACCGAACCAAACCGAATTAAATTTTTACGGGACCAAATGGCAAGTAGGTATGTCACATCGAACTAAAAAAGAATAACGTAAATCGGATCAGAAACCCCGGAGTAATCGATATAGGTACATAAAAAATAAATTAAAAAAAAAACCACCGAATTGAGAACCTCCTCTTTTTTTTGGAAGTCGGTTAAAAAGAGACTACAAAAGGTCAGTTGAAACATGATGCTAGTTATGCATGGATGTTAATATTTTCGACAGGGACCTTGCCAAAAAGTACTACCTAGTACTTAGATAAATACACATCGACTGCCCGGTCGCGGACTCGCGGTGAACTAGCTACTTTATAAGTCTAACTCTCAAGTTAGAGAGCCTTTTGTTGTATTTAAAAATTTAAACACACAGAAATGACATTTTTTTAACCAAACCAACACCGAACTTAAATAACAGTTTTACAGAAAGAACTGTTTTATCGAGTCATGAAATTTGAACTGGACACCTCATGTTTCCGATCTCCCCATAGTTAAGTTATCTTACCCAACTCCAAGGTCCTCAAGAACCCCCAAGAATTCTAATATAAATGTCTCCTTGTATAATGTTGTTATATTCTACTTGTCAGATGGCTAGGCGGATCGTTCGAGATCAACATGCAGCGAGGTTCGATATCTCTGCTGCACGGGAATACGGGCGCGTGGATCGCGCCTCCTTCTTACAACCTCACAACGCTGTTCTCCCACATCAGAAACTTCACTGACGAATGTGAGTATCGCAACACTAGTTGACCCGCGCAATTTCGTCTGCTCCGCTCCTATTGGCCTTAGCGTGATGACATATAGCCTTGATAAATGGGCTATCTAACACTGTTTATCCTTTTTTGATAAATAGTTGCCAAATTTGTACACTACTAGGGGTCTGTTGACAACGATTTATCGGTCAATTTTTAGCATTCTGTGAGAGTTCTGGTGCTTATACGGTTAATAAATCATCTAACAGGAAAACATAGGGACACAGTAATTATCCTTCTTATTCAGTTTGTGAAATATCTCTTAAATCCAATATTGGAGGAGAAAACAGTCGAGAGCTAAACCTCGAATTATGACTTGTTACATACAAAGTCTCGCCGCCAGCATTTCCTCTTAAGGCAGTCCTCGATCTTAGAGACTAACTATAATATTAACTTACGCAACTGAGGACCCCATACAGGGAGCATGGGCTCCTTGGAAACTGATTTAGGGTCAAGTCACACCGAGATGGCAGCGAAGCGGCGAGCAGTTTCAGTGTCATATAATTTTAAACTTTATCTTCATTACTGTAACACATATTATCGCGGGAGTCGTCGGAATGCTCGCGGCGCCGCGGGCGGCCGCGCGACCTTTTCAAGTTTCTCAAGCGACCAAGCGATACTATGTGTTACTGTGATGAGGATTAAGTTTAAAATTATATGACACTGAACCTGCGCGCCGCTTCGCTGCCATCTCGGTTTGACTTGAGCCTTATTGTCTTTATGTCAAGAACGACAGTAAAATTCCATTAATTATTAAATTATAACATTTTTTGCTCGTTTAGGCTTCTTAGTAAACGTATACCTACGTGCTTAGTTAACCGTTTTTTTGTTGCAACAAACATTCGTGGAAAGCCTAATTAGCTCTGTCCTTCAAGGTTTTCAACTTAATTTAAATTTAGATGTAGCAAAAAATTTAAGCGGTTTTCTTAACAATTCCTGATGATATCATACCTACGAGTAGGTACTTGTATCTTATTTTATATATATTTTGTCATAACATCACTTCTTGATAATTTTCGCACATTAGGGTCTAATATTATCGAGTGTCGAACCCTGATCTAGTTCTTGCTTATGTACTTTTATTGTAAATACCATTGTATTTGTAGCGGCATCAATGCTACTACAAGAAAAACTAACGAAGCGAAATATGTACGTTAATAAAAAGAACCACAACGCCACCTATCCCGCTAGCACCAAACTATTAACGAAGCCCTGCATCACGGTTTCAGAGGACTCCGTGCGATTTGTACAAATACAACAGTCCGAATATCAACTATTGGGCAGTTGCCCACCGGACACAACAGCCGCTGGTCGGAGGATCCTCCGTTTTCAATGGAGCTTTGTGGGACTTTACTCTGTTCCGCATACCCTCTATCATACCATCATTATCAGCATCAATAAAAGACCCAAAAGTTTCTGTTGACTTTCAGGGCCAAACCGGCTGAACCTTCCTACGGTGTTGTCGAGTGTCCTGCAGCATTCGCGGAACAGTTCCCTGGCGGAGATCGCGCGCAATGCGAGCGCGGGCCCCAGCTCCGTGCTGCTGCTGGCCAGCCCCGCCGACCGGCCCTCCGCGCGCGAGCTGGAGCGCGCTAGGGAACTCATGACGTCGCTCCGAACTACTTACTTTGACGTCTACTTCACGTACGTCGCTGAAGATCTCTCTGATTTCCAGAACATTAATAATGAGTATTTGGACTACTCAGAGCTGTTTGTACAAGTACGTATCTTTTTTTTATCAAATAATGATCTTCTTTTTCTCCTACCTTTCCAAGTCTTTTTTTTTTCTTTTAAGGATGGGAAATCATCACATAACTCTTCTCGCCCTGGGTGAAGCAGAAGGGAGTGTCAGACTTACTGACTAAACCCATCCGTGTTCCTCCTAATGCCCTTTGCGTTCCAGGGCCGCGGTGACTTTTTCGAACAAATCCCCCACCCTGGCAGGCAGTGGCCCTAGCGAGCCCCGTCTTCTATGCTGACAACTCCTTAAGGTGAATGCTCCAGGGTAGCCCGCAATATAGCCCTCTAAGTTCATGTAGTTCGAAAGAATGAATATTTCAGAAAGAATCATTCTTTCGAACTACATGAACTTAGAGGGCTATATTGATGATTAAAATGGTTATAATTCTTTAGATAAATACGCGTTACGGTCGCGGATCGCATTTGGTCCACATACAGCTTCACACTGACCGGCAAATTGCAAAAAACATAAAAATATTTGAATTTCGCGGGCTACCCTGGAGCATCCCATCTCCATCTGGACCTTAAGCGACCCGGGCCTGGTTCTGATCGGACGGCGAGCCACCCACAGCTCGCCGTCCGCAGGCCCGCGCAGTGGGCGGCCGGGAATCGAACTGCGACTCCCGACGCCAGGGGCGTCGTCTCCTGTTGACCTTTCCAAGTCTTCCCTATAAATTCCTATAAATCCTAACTATACAGGGAGGACGTACCACGGCTATGCCACATGGAGGAAAAGTACCTTGAATATTGCAGATGGAACATTTTACTGAAAGAAGACATTATTTTAATTTTAAAAACAATTTTATACTGTATTCATAGATTTTTAAATAATTACATGTAATGGTTGAACCGAGAATCGAACTTCCTTTTATTTCTAACACTATGTTAAAAAAAATAATCCTTATGATGAAGCCTTTCGATCGGTATGATAAAGCTACAGGGTATTTTTTTTTTTCTCGTGTTACGGCGTCGATTCCCGGTTCAACCATGTCATTATTTAAAAATTTATGAATACAGTTTAAATTGTTTTTTAAAGTAAAATGTTCCATCATCAAGTTTGTTTGTTGCACTTTCATGCCGAGCCGATTTTAATGAATTTTGGTTCAGAGATAGATATGGGACGCTGGAAACGGTTGTACTTGGTCTACAGTAACGCAGCAAACCCGGGGACAAGCTAGTAAAAATATAGCAATAATACATGTGATTGCACTTGTTGAAGCGAAAATAATATTGCTGTACGTACGTAGTTCCTATACCCACCTACATACACGCTATATGTAATTAAGTACAGTTAGTTTAATTGCTGTAACAGGCCACTCGCCGTCGGCAGTTACGTTCAGTGGGCACGTTGGTCCTGGAGAAGCCAGGCGACATTCCAAGATGCATGTGATGCTGTTTGTTGCTTTTTTTATAAGCCTTACATTTTTAGAGTGGTATGTGATGTGGTATCTATATTTAAACTTCCTTAACGTACCTATAAGACCTTTTCTTTGTCTGAAACGTTATGAGTTTTCATAAAGTTTCAGAATACAATATAGAAAATTAATGAAGTACATTCCCCACAATATCTATGAATATGGACTAAGATCAGCGAGTACGCCTGTACAATTACATGTAAAATTATGTTATTTAGTAACTAATGCCCGCGGCTTCGCCCGCGTGGTTGTCGGTTATCGCGACCAAAAGTAATCATGAAATTTTCCCGCAACTAATGGGGACGCCTCCAACAAATATCATTATATTTTAGCCAATGTATACAAAAACTTGACTAATTATATACTAAAACCTTCGAGAACCACTCTACCTTTGGTAAAAACAGCATGTTTATCGCGAACAGACAGACAGACGCGGTGGAGGACATTGTTTTGTAATATGTAGTCATTTAATTTATCCTAACTTAAATGCGAAAGTGCATTTGTTTAATTGTTACGCTTTGACACCGTAATCGCTGAGCCGATTTTGATAAATTTTGGTACAGAGATGGGAACCTGGAGGCTATGGCTACCTACTATTTCTTCGGCAAAAGCTCATTTTATAATGATTCCAGACGGCTTCAAGGAGCGTGCAAGATGTGATAGATGCCGTGGACACGTACGTGGTGAAGAGCAACATTCCGCAGCGGCTGATAGGCGCGCAGTGTCCCTTCAACAACACGGTCTACAACCAGCTGGAGTACGAGGACTTCGTGCTGCCCAGCAGACCCATGTTCTATCGTATACATCCCTACTATTTGAGGCTGCAGTCGTTGATACAGGTCCAGGTAAATATTTATTGATGTGTACCTCACTAATCATTCTCACCAGAGAATGGGCAGCAGCGTTCTCTTTAAAACTCAACACCATAAACTGCGATCGCCAACCCGCCTGCCAAGTGTGGCAAATATGGCAAACCCCGCTTTCTGGGTTAGGCCTATGTCCAGCAATGGACGTATTTAGGCTGATGATGATGATGATGATGGTGATGACCGCACTAATAATTTCCTAAGTATTAATTTGACAATATGACATCAGCTGTTACTCTATGACCTAAGATCCGATTTTTAACTTGCAAAAATGGATTTTGGACAGCTGCTGAATTACCCCTCAATCATCCCAACTAATATTTTAAATGAAAACTAACTCTATATTTCTGTTACACTTTCACATCTAAACGACTTAACCGAAGATAGATTATACCTACCTTGGAGAAGGACATAGGCTACTATTTTTAAATATTCCGACATTCACGCGGGCGTAGCCGCTGGTAAGCTAGTATGTCATCATCTGCCTAGCCTTGTCCCAACTATATTGGGGTCGGCTACCAGTCATTCAGCTGAATACCAGTATTTTACTTGGAGTGGCTGCCTACCAGACCTCCACAACCCTTTAACTGTGTAACGGTAGGTACTCCTTGGTAAGACCGGAGTCAGATTTACTGGCTTCAGACATTCCGTAACGACTGCAAAGGTCTACAAATGGCAGCCAGGACCAACGGCTTAACGTGAATTCCGAGGGACGGAGGAAACTCGGTATTGGTATGTTAAGATGGTCACCCAACCACAGACCAACCTTAGCAAGCATTGTTACCCTTGATGATCGACCCTTGCGGCTGTAATTCTTTAGCCACGAGCTCTTCATGGTAAGCTTGTATGTAATAACTGAAATAATATTAAAGAATAGGCCGAAAAAAAGTAGGGGATTGAATTATTTTCAAGAATGTCGTAGACTGCAATACGTTGTACATGCTATATCGATGTATAGGTACTTGGTACTTATTTATGCACGTGCGACAAATAGTCGGCGACCGACTGTCGGTCTGCGGTCTATTTTGGTCTGCTGCGAGGAATAGTATTTTTATCTAGCCTGTTTGAAAAACTGGTTACAAATGTGGAATTTTTGTAACCCGTTTTAGATGCAGCGTTCCATGGTTAGAAGTAAGTACTTTGTTGGTAGATTGTAACTATGCTTGTAGCTCATTCAACGTGTAACAGAATAAACGCTATACCTCTCAAGGGGTCATTGTACTCATCAATATGAACTACTTTTACTATGGGAACAACCCTGAACCGCGAAAAAAAAATCAGCTATTCAGTACTTACTTACCTACATTTTGTCGAGTTAGGCGCACATAAATGTATGGATACGCAATTTATTATCAAGGAAGGCTATAGGCAATATCACACTACGGGAAATAGGTGCGGAGCATTAATGAAAATTTAGACGCAGACGAAGTTGCGTGAATTTTTAAACTGTGCCATTATGGCTAAATCCGAAGCTATGAGGAATGTCGACAAACACTGAAAGGAGTCTTGGAGATTTTGATGAAGACTATATATAACTACTACCTACCTATGATTTTGTTATTTTTTTTTTTCAAAGCATCCAGTTCCATTCCTGGGAAGGAACAACAATTTTTAAAAAATCCAATTATACAGTTTTATTTATCATCTAAATCGGGCTCGACACTTCGACAGTCTCGAGACTCCTTTGTGTCCAGTGTTTGTCGATATTCCTCATAGTTTCGGATTTGGCCATAAAGGCACACTTTAAAAATTCACTTGTTTAATAACACTAGCTGACCGACGCAACTTCGTCCGCGTCACATTTTTCATTAATGCCCCGCTCTTATTTGCCGTAGTGTGATATTGCCTTTAGCCTTCTTCGATAATCAATTGCATAGGTATGCATACATTTCTGTGTGCATTACTCTAAACTACGACTAAATGTAGGTACTGAACAGCTGGCACAGGTCGATCTTCAAGGTTAAGCAACGCTTGCCAAGGTTGGTCTGTGGATGGGTGACCATCTTAACATACCTACCGAGTTTCCTCCGTGCCTCGGAAAGCACGTTAAGCTGTTGGTCTCGGCTGTCATTTGTAGAACTTTGGCAGTCGTTATGGATTGTCAGAACCCAACTAACATTTTGGTGTCAGTTACAGGCTTTTTTATGACTTTAAGTAATATAACAGGGTTATAATTACCTCAGTTATTACTAAAGACGATATAGAGGAGCTAACAAACAAGTTTTAGCCCCAATCGCAGCACTATAGCGTTAATGGATGATGTAATCCAGCTTTGAGAGTTATAATGGCGCTAGTAGCAGCAAGTATACTTAATACGTTATAGCTTTAACCTTTTTGTGACACCCAAGTCTTTATAAAAGTGTTCGCCGACACCTCTTAACACTTATTGTTGTATAGTTATGGCAACGAACTCTTTTATACCACTTAAGGTGCTATATTGACTATTATAGCAGTCATAAGCTATAAAATAGAGTTTATCGAGAGTTTAGTAACACGAGAAACTAAAGGTGTCAAACAACTCCTCTATCTAGGTTTAACCTGTAAAGGGTTTAACTAAAGCTTATTGTGTTAGGCAGTCCTCTTTTACAGACGTTCTAAAGGTATTGGTGTCAAACAACGCAAGTATGGGTCGTTATTAACACTAACCTCACTTTTGTAAAGTTCGCCATTGTTTTGGTAACCTAACAATTAATATTATTTCGAGTTATTCAACATTTGACTACAATAAACAAAATTTCTTACATTATTTGAAGCATTCCATGAATGCCACTTAATTCTACATACCACTGCTCAAGAAGCAGGAATGAATAGTAATGTTTAGCTTGAGGTACCTATTTTGTTATCATAATTTTTCTTTTAAATCTTTAATAAATCCTAGGCGCGTTAAAATTGAGATGAGAAACATGGTATACATTTACTGTGAAATCATAAGGGCAGTCATTTTTCACTTCACATACTTAAATAACATAATATTCCATAATATTATTCTGCTGTGTTGAATAATGGATGACATAACACTTCCATTACGAACAGATTTAATTTTAGTAAGGTTACAGGCTTTATTATCTTGACGTGCGCTTTTTACCACCTGTAGTTCTCACTATCGCGGTAATACCGGTTAAAGTAGTAGCTGACGATGAATAAGCGCTCTTGTGGAGCTTTAAGATCTTTTTGACACCTTACTATAGGTTTTATAGCACCTGTAGCGTTTACCAACTCTATTTTACAACGGTAATACAGATTAAAGTAGTAGCTGACGATGAATAAGCGCTCTTGTGCAGCTTTAATATCTTTGTGACACCGTACTATAGGCTTTCTATAACTTTTACCTGTAAAACTGTGGGCCTCTTTCGTGGTTATAAGTGAGTTAGAGCATGCTCTAACTCAGTTGCACAGGTTTGCGTTAACACTTTTATACTCAAATGGAACTGATATACGAGTCTTATATAGGTTTTTTTAACGCTTTGGTGCTAGTTGGGAAGCCAGTAAATCTGACTCCAGTCTTGGCAAGAAATACCATTGAATGGGTTGTGGAGGTCTGGTAGGCAGCCACTTCGCGTAAAATACTGGTATTCAGCTGAATCCGGTTTGACTGGAAGCCGACCCCAATATAGTTGACAAAAGGTTAGACAGATGATGATGCATACATTTTTGTGCGCATAGCTCGACAAAATGTAGGTACTGAACAGCTGATTATTTAAAAAGCTAGCTATTATTTAAAAAATCCCACAGTTCCGTAACGACGGGCAGGGCTCGCTGCTGGTGTGCATGCGGCGCGGCGCGGAGGCGTCGCACAGCTGCCAGGCGCTGGCGCAGCGCGCGCGGCACCAGTTCAACCTGTCGGCGCCGTGCCCCTCGCCCGACTTCTGTCCGCCCGCCTACTTCACCGTCACCGCCACGTCCACTGACAATCTGTGTGCTAGTAAGATATTTTAAATCTAACATTAAAGGCTTGTTCCGACCTTCGCGATATTCTTTAGCTAGAGCGGTAGCGAAATCCGAGGTATGCGGTAATAGGGTATTTTACTAAAAAAAATTAATGAGTCCGTCAGATAGATTTCCTAAAAATATTGGATAAGTACGTATTTTTTCTTGTTTCACGTAAACACGAAATTAAGACGACACAGTGCGTTAAAAACTCGTGTGACGTCACATTTCAGTGCAATTTTTACCTACTAGTGACGTCACATACCCCCACTCCTGATCTTTGATGCGCTTTATCTTCGTCAATTTTTATTGTTTTGTATAAAGCAAAAAATACGTGTCCAATATTTTTCGATAATCTAACTAACGGAATAAATAGAATCATATTTTTTTACTAAGGCGTCATCCCTATTCTATTGTTCAAACCTTAGCAGCGGAACTCCATACTTACAAAATACCCAGCGGGATAGCGCGCGAAACCAAGCGTCCGTCATTTATCGCTACCGCTCTAGGTAACGAGTATAGCGTAGGTCTGAGCAGGCCAAAAATTAAATAAAAATTTAAAAAACCCCTACAATAAAAAAAGACTTTAAAAAGTAAAGATAATTTCTATTGAGTCTTTTAGTTTAATATAGGTAGGTACGATTCTTTGGGCTAAGCGTCTTCGCTTCGGGAGACCGCAAATTTTTTATATTATCAAGTTAACAATACTTATTATTGTTAGCGGTCGTTCGACGCGATGACGTATCCGAACCCATCGCATGGGCAAAAGTGGACGTGAACCTAAGAATCTGAGTATAGACTTAGACTGGACCACTTCTATCAGGCCAGCTAGTTAGTCGATAAAATAAAACAAAGCCCACGTCAAAACAAGAAGTCATAACTAGAAACGGCACGCTATAAATAATGCATTTAAAATTCGGAACATGTGAGAAGAACGCCTTGAGCCTAACTTACATTCTCTCCAGCACATTGCGATTACGACACAGCTCAATATCAATCACACAATTTATGTGCGGAATATTCCGTAGCATAGGTTAAATATCAATACTTGGCCAATACTGTTGTATAACAATTGCTAACTTTTGCCCGCGACTTCCATCAACTGGACGCCGTCGTGTTTTCCTACAGACAAATATTTTTGTACTCAGCATCGAACTTACCGAGGACCTTATAAACATGTAAACCCTGAAAAGTGTTAGTTTAAATTAAGTACACTACTACAATTTTCAAGCACCTAAGTGCATTTTATCGTTTATTTTTACATTTAAAATAAATAAAACATATTTTCTTTACAAAATCGCAACTGTGATTTGAAATAACAACGGTGCGCGGTGATAATAAAACAGACATCTTTGTAATTTCTATTAAATAAGTGATAATAAGGAAAGAAAAATGAAAGGTAAACAAAACAACAAAAAATTTAACCATCTGAAGGCCCCGGGGGGATTCGAACCCCCGATCTCCTGTTTACTAGACAGGCGCTTTAACCAACTAAGCCACGGCGCCGATGTGTGAGCGTGCTAAATAATGGCTCTTTTACCAATAAATAATATGCACGAATATTTTCATTGAACAATTATTCTTGCAAATTAATTATTTAAAATAGCGCATTATTTTAAATTAATAACTTGCAAGAAACATTAAATACAAAATATCAGTTAATAGTTTTTAGTCTTTGCTAAATGCTTATGGCGTTGAAGTAATTTTTAAGGTAAAATTTATAAATTGCTTAAACACAGTATAGTTATATGATAATAAGAGTTAACGAGAGGCTCTTCAATTAAAACACTGTTTATCTACAGATAACGACTGCCGGCTCCCTCATCAAGTGGGCTACTACATATCGCATGGAGGACTGCGATGCTTACCTCTGCGTGGTGACGCTATGAACACTAAACCTTTTGTTAATTTACTCGTTTTTGCTACTGCATTATTATTTATTCAAATAAAAAATGTAAAATAAGTATTATATCTTTTTTATACAAAAACGATTGTAGTACCCCTGGTGGGACTCGAACCCACAATCCCCGGCTTAGGAGGCCGATGCCTTATCCATTAGGCCACAGGGGCTTGAATGAAGTAGTTGAATTTAAGCATCATTAGGTAAATATAATACAATAAAAATAACATAAATTTTATTTATTCTGATACAGCACACAAAATTGGACCCTGTTATGCAGAAAAGATCCAACCAACATTTCATTACTTTTGAGTAAATGCAGTTTAGCGTTAGACAGAGAATAAAAAATCGTATGATAAAGTATCTATTTGAAAGTTAGTAGTGTATTAAGCCATAACATATAAATTATTAACGCAGATAACTCGATTTTACAAAAAATTTTGGTTGGATCTTTTCCGCTTAACAGGGTCCATATGGTTGAGGAGCTCGTGGCTAAATAATAACAGCTGCACGGGTCGATCTTGAAGGTTAAGCAACGCTTGCCAGGTTTGGTCTGTGGATGGGTGACCTTTTTAACATATCGAGTTTCCTCCGTGCCTCGAAAAGCACGTTAAGCCGTTGGTCCCGGCTGTCATTTGTAGATCTTTGGCAGTCGTTACGGATTGTCAGAAGCCAGTAAATCTGACTCCAGTCTTGCCAAGATGTACCGTGTTACCCAGTTAATGAGTTGTGGAGGTCTGGTAGGCAGCCGCTTCACGTAAAACACTGGTATTCAGCTTATTCCGTTTTGACTGGAGGCCGACCCCAATGTAGTTTGGAAAAGGTTAGGCAGATGATGATTTATTTTGATACAGCTCACAAATAGGTACAAACAATAAATATTGTCATTCACAAATTAAAATAAAATTGAAGACCTGTGTTAGTACTACATCTACATACCAGAAAGCTTTTAGCTTTTAGGCTCCGGTGCTAAAACAACCTCATTAAAAGACATAAAACAAAAAACCATGAAAATTTAAATATGTGATAGGTAGTTTTCTATCTGCCTGTCATATTTACCTGTTCAGAATCATTATTTATTTACCACTTCATAATACTCGTAAGTCAATTACCAATTAATTATGAAACTGAAATTTCTTTTTTCAAAGTTGTGACTGAGCTATGTCAGCATAGAGTTCTATTTATTATGTTGTCATAATAACACATGTTGTGTTGGCTAAACAGCGCCATCTATCTTACAACTAGATTATTTGGTAACGTTTTGTAAGTTCATGTGACAGATGTCGCTTTTGTAGAATCTGTGTAACATGTTACTTTTGTCAATGTACCAGATGATCAATGTTTTTTTAAACATTTACTAAAATAATAGTTTGAAACTAATGTGCCTACATTCTTGAAAGTATAAATTTTTATTTAAAGTTAATATTTAAAATACTTACTTAAATTCAAGCTTAAATCAAAGAATATATAACAGTTTTCGTTACTGACTAAACAATATTTTTGAATATGCGTAAAACGTGAAATGATTTTATTACATAATTTAAAAAAGTGATGAAGAACTTCCTTTGGTAGCGATACTTATTGGTCAATTTCGATGTAAAACGTAACGACTCCGTGGCGCAACGGTAGCGCGTCTGACTCCAGATCAGAAGGTTGCGTGTTCAAATCACGTCGGGGTCAAAGTGTCTTTTTGAAATTGTCATAATAATTATCAACATGTTTTCATTAAGTATTTTTTTAAATTTTGATGTTATTTTACATGCAATTGCAAGTATAACTGTAGCACTCGACATCCATCGTTATAGTAAACACAAATTATAAATCATTTGTGTATACCTACTGATATCGGTCCGGCTTAGCAATATAAAGTTTGAATAACTAATTGACTAAAAGTAAAATGGCAAACTTATCATCGGAAACCGCTTTGTGCGGGTAAGGTAGTCCGGTTCCAGTCGGGTATCACGAGCACGACACTTCGTGGTCAATTGGTTTGCTCAAACTATTAGCAAACACATGACAAAACGTTTTCGTAAGTATATGTAGGTAAATAACCAAATAGGTAAGTAAAATCAATTTGAGCTTATACTATTTAAGTGCTTCTATAAGTAGGTACCTACCAAATAAAGTACCTAGGTACCACACACATGTCAGACTTGACAGTCAGTCAGACTTGCATGACTTAGTCAATGTAGGTACATTGATTCTACCTACCTAAGGGTGCTTACATGAAGAAACAGGTTCCCGGCACAGACAAATATTTTTATATTTTTTGCAATTTGCAATGCTTATTTCATGAAAAAGTCATTCAATAGGGCTTCACGAACTTAGAGGGTTATATTGATGATTAAAATGGTTATAATTCTTTAGATAAATACGCGTTACGGCCGCGAATCGTATTTTGTTCAACATACAGCTTCACACTGACCGGCAAATTGCAAAAAACATAATAATATTTGAATTTCGTGGGCTACCCTGGCGATTCCACCTTAAACCTGGTTCTTTATAAATGAGCGTATAAGATAACCTGGGAATACCTGCACCGATCGGTACCGGCCCGCACCTTTGATGCTTTTTATCTTCGTCAATTTTTATTGATTTAAAAAAGCAAAAATACGTATCCAATATTTATTTATTCTGACAGACTAAATAGAATCACATTATTTAATCGGAAATCATCCCTATTCGTTCGTTTGTAATCTTCACTTACAAAAGCGAAGGCGCTCCTACGTCACAGACGATAAACCGGTTTGCACCGAACTCAAGGTTCACTGAAAAACACACCTCAAATTTACATACTAATATTCCAATAAATCCCAAAATCATGCTAACAGTGAACATCTCAAAGTCCATTATTCCACACTGGAAAATCTTGATTTTAACCATTTTTTGTGTGTACCAATCGCCATGAACCAAGCTGTTACATTTTGAGTCTTCGCACTTCGTAATAAAACCCTCTTTTTATCGTATAATGTACTCTTAACGGACTTTTCAAAATTGGAGGTTGTTGGTCGAGATGCGGTCAGGTGACTGGCTTACGTGTCGGTTGGCGCCTTTTCAAATGAATCGCATTCTTGCTTATGGACTAGGGCTGCGAACTATATTTCTAAATGGCATCTGTACCGAATACTTCTTTTAATATCCGAATTTTGAAAAGTGTGTGAACCTGTTATGACTTCATTGTTTGAAGCAAAACATGCGGAAATAACTTATTTGATGCAAAAATTGCCAACCTACCTAGGTTGGCTAAATATTATTAAAGTGTAACATTACTTGAACTGTACATTATTAGTAGGTATTTTTGCATAAAAGCCTGTGGTAGATAACGTCTATTTTGGACGACTATTAATAAAACTCTCGAAAGCGATGATAACCCTATCGCACAACCACCAGCAAATATCCTTGTGAGCGTTTCCCGCATAACTATTTCAAGTTCCGTGCACGTACACGAACACGCCTTCATTTGCCGCTGTGTGAGTACCTGAAGGCTTGTCTGTATTCAGTTTCGAGGCCATAAAGTGATTGGCTCATTCGAAGTAAAAACATTTTTATCAACCGTCATACACGTTCGTTTAGTTTAACATTTATTAGCTGGAGTTTCGGCTGGTTTTCCTAATTGTTTGTCACGTTTTATTTTAGGTGATGTAGTCATTTCTTGAAACTGCAGACGTTAACCATTATATTTAGGCTTAGAAATTTTTCTAAGTACCTATGTAGGCTTAGCTATAAAAACCTAATAACTATAAGAACTAGCTTTCTTCCTGCAGCTTCATCAATCCGTGGTCTATCCTATATAGGAATCGTGCATTCATCGGGGCTTTAGCGATAGTGCAGCTTTCTATCAGTGAAAGCAATTTCGTCATGAGAAATACCTTCTTCAAATATATATAAATTTAAAGTTTAAAGACTAACATGAAAATATGTATGACAACCTCGTCTTTTTTATATGCTTTGGTCGTTAAGTATCCTCAGCGTGACTGACAGTTTTCGTTTGTTTTTTTAACCTTCCATGCCCCAGAGCACAAGGCTTCAAAAGAATTGGTGACGTCAGCCATCAGCACAGCTGACGCAGATCGTCCAGCTTTGTCCAATATATCTTCGTTATTGTCTATTAAGATTTCGTGAACCATACAATTGACCCTCGTTCCAGTGGTTTGCGTGAGCACCGTCACATCTGTCATACACATTAATTTATTGACGATTTCTTGTACAATTAGAATATTTTTCATATGTTATCGCAGTTGTATCAGCTATTTTGTTACTTACTTATTTGTATTTTTGTGATCCGGTTTCTGATTAAAAGAAAAGTGAGTAAATTAGGTCAGTATGTATTGTAGTAGAATTATTCTAGAATCATTGACACGTCACAATATATATGAAACCGTTCGAAGGTAAATAAGGAAACTAACGGTAGTTGTGGTTGTTTGCTTACCAAGAATGTTACAGCAATTTGAAGCCACTCATTTAATGCTGAATAACTTAAGAAAATTGAATGAGCTTCCACTAAAATCAACATGTACTTATGCACTTATTGTTATATTGTACCTACTGTAATCCTTACTTCCTTACTCCTTACTAATATTATAAATGCGAAAGTAACTCTATCTGTGTGTCTGTCGCGCTTTCACGCCAAAACTACTGAACCGATTTAAATGAAATTTGTTACACAGATATTCTAGAGCCTGAGAAAGGATATAGGCTACTTTTTATCCCGGGAGTATGTTCCCTAGGGACCACACGGGCGAAGCCGCTGGCAGAAGCTAGCAATACATATGGCTGAAACATTTAGATATGTCGGTGCTAAAGAAGTCCACTTTAGACACAGGGATTCTAATAAAAGATTAATAATTTCATGTTTAGTAGTAGAATAAAAAAAAAATGGTGTTAAATAAACACTCAGACGCAATCTAAATAATATGCGCACTGCGTAGGCCTATAATAAAAGTGTTAGTTTGGAATAAACAGATTAAGTGGTTACTGGAAGTTTTACGAGGACATGTTAAATCAAATATTAACACAATGAGCAATATTTGAAGTGTCTGATAGCCCGTAAAGCAGAAAATCATGATTACGAAGCGTAACTTTAAAAACGTGCAAAAAATACACTGATCCGGTTTGCAAAATGTGAATTTATTTCAACGTAATTTTCAATATTTACAAGATTGGTAGTTACTTAAATCAATTAATTGTTTAAAACTTTAAACATAAGCTTAAGCTGCCTCCATATTAATTTATATAATATGTTTCCTTAAATCGGCTAAGGTCTTAGTCATAATTCTTACCTATCAAGTTACCGTGAATAGATTTGTCCTTTGCTATAATTGGCACTACTGGGTAATTAAAATAGGTTTTATACTTGTATCTTCCTTTTTACTATTTTTAGCATCTTATTCGAATGAATCTATTTATTTGATAATATCGCATGCCTACTTTTTGACAAAGGTTTTTTCAAAGTAATTGGTCCTTTTTAATTGAGTGCTGTTGCATCATCAAAGAAATTAGCTGTTTTCGGGACGGTTACGCATTATTTTCCTCATATTTCATTTCAGACTTGGAAACAATAGGTACACTGCCTTGAAGGTTCTTATTTCTACAACCATTGTTACTTTCAGTTTACTAGAAAGTTACAATATTGCTGTATTCAGGCTACAAGGACAGATCGAGCCACGCCCACGTGTTTCGCATCATGTTTCTCAGATGACGCTCGCTTGAGCAATTAAGTCATGTGAAGCATGCGCATGAGTCACTGGCCCCGGTCGATCGCTTGCCAAACGATCCTAGAACAGTTATGTAAAGAAAAGTCTTTGTTGAACATCGGACTCAGGAGTTTCAAAAATATTGCTCCATATTAACGGTTTTAAATGATTATTAAAATGTAGCTGGATCGTTATCAGCATGTATAGTCTTCTCCTACGCAATCATGCTGTCATCGTCTTCAACAGTTGTCTAAATAATGTTGAAGTAAACTTCTGACATTGAAGTCGTCAACCCAATTTGTGCAATTATTGACTTCATCAGTTTAAATGCCGGTGGCACGTGTAATCGCTTCAAAACGCCACGAGACTTCATAAAGAAATATGGTTTTCGTGCAACAATAGTTCCATGTCAAGGCACATTACCTATGTGTAGTTGTGTACCTATAGTAACTATGTATGCCTATATATTCCGCAGTTTTCACAATGAGTGTAGGTGTAGCGATATGGAGCCATGGTCACGAGCTGTGGCTGCGTGTCAGATAGCGAGTGACGTCGGGGGGCTTGGTTGTGCCAGCCAATCAGAAGCTGCCACCCGCAGCGGTCGCATGCGTCACACGAGTTAAATTATTTGTGTCTTTCCTTAGCGATATTCGGGCAAATAAATTAAAATGTGGCAATCAACTCGTTGTGTGGCATGTGGGTGTGTACAATAGGCATCATTTGTATCGATGTGGCTTTTTGTTTCATAATTAACTACTGTAGATAAAAGGAGCTAAGCACTATAGGTATGACGATTCGGCACAACTTGCTGTTTTTAGCAATATCAACTAAAATAGTAGTTAAGTATGATTGATTATGCAGATATCTAAACAAAATCGAAATCCTTAAGCAATCATTTTCAGATGGTATCGTGAACAAACAAAAAGCGGCTGGCAATGCTGATGCAATGTGGTGTTGGATTGAAGCATTTGAAGCAGACTATTCGCATACCAGGGAGGCTTGCGCGTATCGACCTATGAGCGCGCATGTACTACGGATTGCGCATGGTTGCGTGTTGCGAGGCGCGTGCGCGTGCGCGCCACACCTCCACCGTCCGCAGTACATGCTCGTTCCAACGTATACGACTTTCTAAGAATAGACGTCGTTGACCTCTGTTTAACTTGCGGTTTTCAGAAAACTAGTGGTCGCCATTAAATTCAGACATATTTTTTAATTAATATGACGTATTTTTTAAGCATTAGGTAAGTATTTTTAAATTACAAAAATACATTGAGGAGCTCGTGGCTAAATAATAACAGCCGCACGGGTCGATCTTGAAGGTTAAGCAATGCTTGCCAAGGTTGGTCTGTGGATGGGTGACCGACCATCTTAACATACCGAGTTTCCTCCGTGCCTCGGAAAGCACGTTAAGCCGTTGGTCCCGGCTGTCATTTGTAGATCTTTGGCAGTCGTTACGGATTGTCAGAAGCCAGTAAATCTGACTCCAGTCTTGCCAAGATGTACCGTGTTACCCAGTTAATGGGTTGTGGAGGTCTGGTAGGAAGCCGACCCCAATGTAGTTGGGAAAAGGCTAGGCAGATGATGATTTTTAAATTAAAAAAATATTAACCTTCTGCACTCCTCTTGTAACTGTGCCAAATTTCATACACCTCAGTCCGCGGGTAGTGCGGACTGTACGCGGTAAAAAGTTTTTGCTTCACGTATGAATATACATATGTATAGATTTTGCTGATGTTTTTTCTGTTTACCTCTGGTGCCAATGTGCCAAACCATGTGAACAAGGACAAGGGCACCACCCACACCCTGCAGACAGACATTGAAAGATGAATTGTGTATTATTACTTACATAATTATTATGAATGACATCTTTCATTCACTATTATTAAGAACCAGTTTCGTACAAAACAAGAACCTTAACCTAGCTAGTAGCAGGAAAAATATCAAAGTATATGTATTATCGGTCCAAAGGATTAGAGGATAAAAATCTAGATTATTTAACGGTCCAAAGGTACTTTACCATTATCACAGATAATTATAATACTAGCGTACCATTACTATATTATGTAAGTTACAAGCTGCCGACCTCGTGAATGACGAAAATTATCCCTAGGGAACTTACTCCTGGGATAAAAAGTACGGAAAACGGTAGATAAAAAGGTAGATTATAGTTATTTCAGACGGTTTATACGCAAAATTTCAGATACGCAAAATACCAGAAACGCATATTGCCAGATCGGGAGACATCGTCGCAAAACGTCATATAATCTACCTTTGTGCCAAATTTCGTTAAGATCCGTTCAGCCGTTCTGACGTGATTGAATAACAAATATGTATCCATTGAAACATCCAAACTAGCGCATCTTTACTTACTACATTTATATAATATAAAGCATAAAAAAAGAAAGAGAAAGAGAAAAGAAGAGGAAGAAAACGAGTTTGTTTATTTGAAAGCGGTAATCTCTCTCTCTCTCAACTGCTGGTTCAAATTGAATAAGTCTTCTAGTGTCTAATAGCCCATTTATCCAGGAAGGCTATAGACTGTTAACATTACGCTACAACCAATATTTCTGTGGCTACAACCAAAAGGATCAGAGCATTAATCGGACAACCGGAAGTCGCAGAGTTCACGGTGAGTCGGAACTGTCTGCGGTGCCCCAGTAAGGAATGAGATCCCAGTGGGTCGGGATGACGCTGCAGATTCCAGTGAGTCGAAGTGATGCTGTGTGACGTAGTGACGTGACTGCTGGCGTCGACCAGGAGAGGTTCTTCATGTGCCTGGCCGAAGGTGCAGTGCGCTTGCCAAGGTTGCTGATGAGGCTGAGGTGAGGTGAGGGATCAGGGTGCTGACCAGGAATGCACGGCCGCTGCATGCTGGCGGCCGATCCAAAGGTTGTCTTGTAAAGATCGCTTTTAGCGAAGAGGCCGCCCATCTATCTTTTCTGTAACTTATACGGTGTACATAATAAAGAGTATTCGATTTTATTAATGAAGAATGTGAAGTAGACATAGTTGCGCGGGTCAGCTAGTAAAGATGTTTACTGCATGATTAATTTAGTTTTTCTGTAATAAAACAAATGCTCCAACAAGTGATGTAGTGACTGGTAGTGACGCAATCAACTGTAACGAGACACCTCACCGTCACATTTCAAATGTCTGGAATTTATGGCGCTGCGTGGATTTCCACGCGGTGTTTTCCGTGACCGTTTTAAATTTGTGGAACATTGTTTACTCCATGAGTTAGCACGTATACCTGCCTACATAAGTTTATGGTTATCGTACCATAGGTAGGTAGGGTACGTCATACTAACCCGAAAGTCTTGTCTGCTTATTCTCTGTCTCTTCTCATTACTTGCTAAGTTATTTTCTGAAAAAAAAAACCCTGTTTAATTTTTTTTTTTTAATTTTCTACAGGGTTTTTCTATTTAAAGAAAACACAACAAAGATTATTTCTTGATAAAGTTAAATTTAAAAAATATAATAGCTTCTGCTAGTGATCGCGAACTATTTTTGATGTGTGTATGTTTGCATTAAATTCTAAAGAATGTTGCGGTTGGGTATTATTAAGTTTACCTTAGTTACTCGTAAATATATTTTTTCCTTGCTATTGGTAATTAAGGATAACAAGAAATAGCATAAGAATTAATAAGTTACTTATATAAGTAACATACCATATGTGTTGAAATTAAATTCTTAAAAAGTTCGGATTTTTAGCAGGTTATTTTTGTAAAGTTATATTAGCAATACTTACTTATAGTTTTACATTAAGACATAAACTTATTTGGTTTAGTCCCATCTATCTCTTCCCCTATGTGTTTTGCCTACAAAAAATTCCCATGTCTATAGCTCAGGCATAGGGGAAGAGACGGTCCTAAGTGTGGTCCTAAGGCTGACCATTGTCGCGGAGCGAGGTTGCGGAGCGGACAAACGAAGAAATTTTAACCAATGGAATTGCTTATAATCTCTGCACCACGTGACGTGATCAGTGAGTCACTGAGATTTTATACGATTCTCCGTTTCCCCGCTCCGCTGCCTCGCTCCGCGTCAAAGGTCAGACAGCCTAAACCACTTCTATTACCTGCCTTTTTTGACGGAAGTCTGACAGCTTTCAAAGTAGGTAAATCAAGTAGGTACCTAAGCAAGAATCTTTTTTAGGGTTCCGTACCCAAAGGGTATCTAACGGACCCCTATTGCTAAGCCTCCGCTGTCCGTCCGTCCGTCCGTCTGTCTGTCAGCGGGCTGTATCTCAAGAATCGTAATAGTAATTGGTAGACAGTTGAAATTTTCACAGATTATGTATATCTATTGCCACTATAACAACAAATAATAAAAAACTAAGGTTTATGGTACTGAACCCTTCGTGTGCGAGTCCGACTCGCACTTGGCCGGGTTTTTAAAATTACGTACTTACTCGAAATAAAAATTGATGATGTACACTTGGCCTATAATTTAAATACTTACTTATAAAAAAGGCTATTAGTTTCAGTCACTTGTCTGCTACGACTTGGTACAGCGAGCGGGTGTGCCGGGCCAAGGTCCAAGGTCCAAGATGATGACACCGCAGAGTTCTCAAACTATTGGCTATCTTGTATAGTTGAAGAGTGATGTAATGTAATACAATCTATCTATACTTAAATAAAGCTAAGCAAGTTAAGCAACGCTTGCTTAGGTTGGTCTGTGGATGGGTGACCATCTTAACATACCAAGTTTCCTCCTTGCCTCGGAAAGCACGTTAAGCCGCTGTTTCCGGCTGTCATTTGTAAATCTTTGGCAGTCGTTACGGATTTTCAGAAGCCAGTAAATCTGACTCCAGTGTTGCCAAGAAGTACCGTGTTACCCAGTTAATGGGTTGTGGAGGTCTGGTAGGCAGCTGCTCCACGTAAAACACTGGTATTAAGCTGAATCCGGTTTGACTGGAAGCCGACCCCAATGTAGTTGGGAAAAGGCTAGGCAGATGATGATGATGACTAGGTAATATGTATAATTATAAAACTGAAGAGTTTATTTGTTTGTTTACTTGAACGCGCTAATCTCAGGAACTACTGGTCCGATTTGAAAAATTCTTTCAGGGTTAGATAGCCCATTTATCGAGGAAGGCTATAGGGTGTATAACATCACGCAAAGACCAATAGGAGCGGAGCAGACGAAGTTGCGCGGGTCAACTAGTATTCTATATTTGTTGTTAGTTCTTGGATGCTTTGGGAACACTGAAATATTGATGAGCATTAAAAATATTCGAAATTTCTTCAAAATACGACCTGCAATGTCTGCCATGAAACAAATCCTCGCGCAGCAAATGTTTTCAAATTAAATTTAAATAATAGGAATGTATAGTTATAATGTTATACCATTCTTGTACGCATACTATCTAACTACATGGGTAGGTTAACAAAAATACCCGATAAGCATGGAAATGAGGAAGTTTTTTGAATAAAGTAGGCATTGGAAACACCAGAATAATTTCCGGTTCCAGGCCACATAGCTACAACAAAAACAATTTATTTAGTAGATCTATAATGAGTTTAAATTATTCAGCACGTGCTGAATAGTACACGTTTGTTGAATTTTTTTTATTTGCAAAAACTGTTCAAACTGGAAATTAACTTGGTTACACGTGGTTGACCTTTCACTTAGGTAGGTATCGAATAAAATTTTACACTACCTACCTACGCAGGTACGTGTGCCACACAGAAATATAAATATCTAAGGTGTGCCATGTCTTTAAATTCTAAATAGTATAATTACTTAATAAGTATAATAAACTTGCTTTCTGCGTCTGTCTGTTCCTCCCTGTTTTTTTTTATACTGCTATGGCTATTGGCCCTATTCTTTTAAAATACACTACGGATTTCGATATGGTTTTCACTAATAGAAAGAGCGATATGAGGAAAACTTGTGTATATAATAGCTAATTAAAATATATTCAGTTAGGTACAGAAAATTAATACATTGTTGTGTCAATTGTTTTCTTACTTTTTAATTTTTTTACACATTATGTATTACTCTGTATTATTATGTATCGTTTACTACATACATTAATTACCTGTATATTGATACCTTACAAAACTGGTTGTTTCCGTACACTTCAACGTAAGATGCAGTTGAAAACCAGTGTCGCAGCTCCTAGTTGTCTGGCATTTTGCTGAACTGGACCTATTTGGCGCAGCCGCGGGGCATACAATGTTATTGTTTGGTTTTTAAAATTAAGTTTTCTTTTTTGTACCTTGCTACATTGTGGGTATTCGTGTTTTCCTAATAAATGAGTTTCTTTCTAATTAGTTTTTAGGGTTCCGTGCCTCAAAAGGAAAAAACGGTACCCTTATAGGATCACTTTGTTGTCCGTCCATCTGTCAGTCAAAAATTTTTATCTCGGGAACGCGTTGAGGTATCGAGTTGGAATTTAAACCATATACTCTAGCCTATCCTGGTCCCTTGAAGCTATAAAATAACAATAACATATTTTATTAGTTAATTTAAAAGAAAGATATGGCCGTTTATGCCACAATAAACGAATATTTCGACACTCTCATGGGAATCAAAATTTATAGGGTATTTCCCGTTGACCTAGAACTATACAATTTGGCAAGTAATACCGTCTTATACTACAGGTATAGGGACTATACATTTGTGATTAAGTCATGAAAAATATAGCCTTTATTTATAGTACGTAATCAATCATCGAGCTTAATGAACCACTGATTGCATTCAAAATCTAGGTACTTAAAAAAAAATAAGTGTTATCCCGAATAACATTTAACGTTTATTTCATCAAAACGACCACATCAAATCGACCCACAAAATCAAAAGATATTGAATTTTTCCTGATGCATTCTAATAAGTCAGAGCGCCATCTATTGAGAAAAAATAAAATGCACAAAAGCATGAAAATAACACCATAACAAATTGTTGAGTTATTTGTTAAACTTTTAATACGTACCAAAATAATAGTGAGGTATTAATTAATAAATATCATAGCATTATTAATCTTAAAATACGTTCTTTAACGTCTTCCGCTGCCAAATACTTTGTCTTGTCAGTTTACGAAATGGTCGGTAGATGGCGCTGCACTGATGAACCGTTTTTCTGAATCACAGTGTTAATATTTTCCATTGGAGAACGACCCTCACACGATATGTAACAGCGCAGAGTTGGTAGATAGGTCTTGCTTGAAAAGTATCTGTTATGGTCCAAAACCTTAGCTCGGAAAAAACTACAAGACTTGATTCCTTAACTATTTTTACGTACCTACAAATTTGTACGGAACCCTCGGTGCGAGAGTCCGACTCGCTCTTGACCGGTTTTTTAAGAGCCAGCTGACTGATTGTGACCACATTTTTCCAAATGCGATTGTAACACTTTCATGTGTGTGCGACTGCAGCGAATCAAGGAATCGTCGTGCAGACAAACAGACAACTGAGTTGATTGATATAATTGTTGCCGATCAAGGCTGGAATTTTCCGTTTGTCTTTAAAATGAAATAAATAGTCTACAACTGACATGAAATACTCTATCAAGGATAGATTGATCGGTTCGCTTGAGGACTGTTTACTGTATCTGTAACGGCATTCATCATTTACTTTTGACGCACATTCAAATCATTGAGGCGCTACCCTACATGTATATGTAGGTACGTAATTATGTAAAAACCGGCCAAATGCGAGTCGGACTCGCACACGAAGGGTTCCGTAACATAAACGTTGATTTTTATTATTTGTTGTTATAGCGGCAATAGACCGCTGACAGACAGACGTCCGTCTGTCTGTCACGGACGGACGGACGGCCAGCGGAGGCTTAGTAATAGGGTTCCGTTGGATACCCATTGGGTACGGAACCCTAAAAATTATAGCAACAAAAATGGTTATACTTGACGCAATTTCTTTGTTATTTTACCGGCAGCTAAGACATAATCTCAAAGCATTTATTTCAATTTAACCATTTTCAGGCACTTTCGGGCAGTCAAAGGGTATGAGAGGATTTTGGTTCGGTATCTAACTACAGGTATATTAAAAAGCAGAAGAGTTTTGCTGAACGCGCTAATCACCTTCCTTTTTATGGATTAGAAATCTTCAAATGACTCTTCTCGCTCTGGGCGGAGCAGGAGGGAGTGTCAGACTCTTACTGACTGAAACCCATCCGTGTCCCTCCAAATGCCCTTTGCATCCTAGGACCGCGGTAACTCTTTCGAACAAACGCAACCCTGGCAAATTACCCACCTAGATTTGTAATAATATTAGCATAATAGCATAATCAGCCTATAATGTTCCCACTGCTGGAACACAGGCCTCCTCTCGGTGAGAGGGAGTGGGCCGTAATCCACCACGCGGGCCCAGTGCGGGTTGGTAGATTATGTCAAATGTCTTCGAATTTTTGGTTCTAGGATATGCGGTGAGGGAAACGGTAATAATATTACTCATATTTAATGAAGGACTACTTCATAATTAAGTAATTATTATAAAAAGGAGGTAGGTAAGTATTCTATTGTTATTTAATTTACTGTCTAGATAGACATAGAATAGTTAAGTTGGCAATGAAGGCTCTATTTTACGAGTGTTTAGTGTTTTAGTAATTAATATAGGTACAGCATACCTCTCTAATTAACGGATTTCCACTACATACACGTCATTTCAGACACGAAATTTGAATTTAATTGGCAATTAGACGCCAGACGTTTGATATTATTTATTGCTTGGCGAAATAAAATAACGATACACAATGAATACTAGTATCTTACGTGAAGCGACTGCCTACCCGACCTCCAATGCCCAATAACTTGATAACACAGTCCAGTAAGTGGCGTAGCTTAGTCACAAAATAAAACAATCAACAACATTTTTGGGGGCCCCGTTTTTAGGGGTACTTATTGTTTTTTTAAACAAAATAGGCCCTACTAGCTCACAAGTGTCTCGGCAGGCCACGAACGAAATATCACAAGGACGTAGGGGGGGGGTGTAGTGACATATCACGTGCGTTTTAACGTTGAAATTTTCAGAATTGAATAAGATAATCCCTGCATTTTAAGATAATAATTTATTCAGATTTTTTAAGATACTTACTCTCTTACAAAAACTCACCAGGGGGAGGAAGGGCTAAAATTTTGTTAAAAAACTATCACGTGATTAATGGACGACCCCTTTGCGTCCACACGTCGGGGTCCTTGTAGTCCGGGGGCCCGTATCTTTGATTCGGCGCGAGCTACGCCCCTGAACACAGTACCTACTTCTGGGCAAGACTGGGGAACAATATAATAGGTAGGTACGAAGGTACGCGACAGCAGCGGGGTAATAGGGTATTTTACTAAAAAAAACCTAATTAGTCCGTCTGCTAGATTTTCAAAAAATATTGGTCACGTATTTTTTCTTTTTTCACGTAAACAAAAAATGAAGAGGGTACAGCTAGTTGAAGACACGCGTGACGTCATGTGGCTTGGTAAATTTAGTACAAATTAGTGCAATACTTTTTGAAAATCTATCAGACGTACTAATTTTTTTTTTTTCAGTAAAATACCCTGTTGCGTGTCACGCTATGAATGGTAAAGCCTTTCATTTAACAAAGTCCATTTGTACATTTGTCCAACGTTGTCAAAATTTAAAAATTCTATTCCCGTTTAAAAAGGAGTCCCTCGAGGCGCGAGACGGTCGATTTAACATTTCAGCCCCACAACTGATTGCTGCCGTGAGCTCCTTTCGAAGTGGTTCCGCTGTCGGCCTCGATGGCCTGACTCCGCAACACTTAAAGGACCTTTTAAGTTCAGGCGCCGGGGAAGCTGGCGAGTCACTTTTGAAGGAGCTTGCGGCTCTAGTAAAACTAATGCTCTCCGGCGGCGTGAACGATGCCGTCGTCGATGTCTTGTACGGAGCAAATCTTTGTGATCTACGCAAGAAGGACGGCGGCATTCGTCCCATCGCTGTCGGGTGCACATATAGGCGATGGCAGCCAAAATATGTTGCAACCTTTTCGGTCAAAGGTTGAAAAACAAATTCCAGCCCCTACAGCTTGGTTTCGGCTCTAGAGGGGGCTGTGAGGCTGCCGTACATGCACTTTCTTCTTTTCTAAATTCTGGCAAGGGTGAGGTTATCCTCAAGGTTGAGGTCAAGAACGCTTTCAATTCCGTTAACAGGGACATCTTGTTGGCGGAGGTAAAAAAGGAACTACCTGAAATTTTTGGCTTTATGTGGCAATGCTACAGACACCCCTCCAAATTATTATATAAAGAAAACCTTTTGGAATCTGCAGTTGGATGTCAACAAGGTGACCCTCTCGGGCCAGTCATTTTCAGTTTGGCTATTCATCCAATCATTCAACAACTAAATTCAAAATTCAACGTCTGGTACTTAGATGACGGGACACTAGAGGAGGTGACATAGACACTGTTTTAAAAGATTTAATTTTTCTGAAAAGACTGTTTCTATCTATTGGCCTTGACCTCAACCATTCCAAATGTGAATTTTTTCTTAATGACAATACCGACAGACTAACTACTCTACAAAAATTAAACGCAATAGCCCCAGATATCAAAATTTTAGACAAGAGTTCACTTCACCTCCTAGATTCACCAATATTTGATGACAGTTTTTCCTCATTCATTGACGACAAAATTAATCGTTTTAACGATATTTCGGAAAGACTTAGCAAAATTAATTTACATTCGGCTTTCACCCTCATTAGATATTGTTGTTTTGGGCCAAATTTTATGTATTTTTTTTTTTTTTTTTTTGTCGATGGCCACTCGCAGTTTCAACCCTAGAGGGTTGTCAACTACTGAACCGGACTTGCCTGTGTGGGCCTCAGAAATTTAAGGCCCAGCCGAGGCTACAAAATTTATATATATTAAAACTCCGCTCGCTGAGGGCACCCGCTGTGGGGTACGGACGTCGGCTCAACGGCGTCGTTTAGGGGGGGGCAGCAAGAGACTGGCTGGGTCATGTCATTATTTAGGGAGATATTTGTCACTACTGGCTCAGCTTCGCGGGCTGGCTCGTTTGGCAAAGACGGGGGGGAGCGTTACTGGGACGTCGCGACGGACCTCGGCGGCGAGGTCGGAATACGGATCGCGGTCTGTATTTGTGTTTCTTGAGAGTGCTGGTTTCCCTACAGCTTTCTTGAAGGACGGTGATTGGGTCGTCAGGGTCGACGAGGGTATGCCGAGGACGGCGAATCTTACTAATCTTGGAGGGAGCGTATCGGGTAGCCGATACGATTAAGGGATTCTGGTGCTTTTCTGCAGATTCGATGAAGTGCTTAGTAAGACGCTTCATGAATTGCTTGATGGTTGGGACTTTGAGGTCGACATATAGTCGGTCATTCCTAACGAACCACGGAGCGCCCGTGGTCTTTGTTACATAACTTATTTTCCCAAAGACAATGGGACGAGCCGCTCTGCAGGTTGGTACGGAATAACCTCTTAAATACGTCCACCAATACTGCGGAGCGGGCCCGCCTGTTGGCTGTGGGTGAATGGGAGTCGGGTCTTTGGCTACAGGCACTACCGTCACCCAACATAGGTACTATGCTGAGTGACAGTACTTTCCATATCGCTACGTGTCTGCGTTTGGGTGCTCCTAGCGGAGCTCCACATCGGTGTCAATGCGGTGAAGCAGTCGACCGCCTCGGACACCATGGCCTGTCTTGGAGTAGGAGCGCTGGTCGGTTAGCACGGCACGCCAGCATTAATGACATCATCCGTCGGGCTCTTGTCACCGCTGGGGTGCCAGCTGTTTTAGAACCCAACGGCTTGGCACGCGACGATGGGAAGAGGCCAGATGGGATGACCATAATGCCTTGGAAGTTGGATAGGCCTTTGGTGTGGGATGCAACATGTGTCGACACCCTTGCGCCATCCCATCTTTTTAGCACGGCGGGCTGCGCTGGTGCGGCCGCTGCAGGTGCAGAAAACCTCAAACGGTGCAAATATAACAACTTAATTGGGAGTTACATATTTGAGCCGTTTGGGGTTGAAACATTAGGGCCATGGGGTCCAAGTGCGCATCGAGTCTTTCGGGATATCAGTAAACAACTTGTCGACTGTTCACGTGACCAGAGGGCTGGACTTTTCTTCGGCCAAAGAATCAGCATTGCGATTCAACGCGGCAATGCTGCCAGTGTTCTGGGCACTTTTGCCATTGACAGCGATGTGGATTACTTTTTTGATGCCCAATGATTAATTTTTTTATTTTTTTTTTATACGCGTTTGTACATAATTTCTTGTTAATTAGTGTAGTTTTTTAAGTCTACAAGAATGTTCAATTTTAATTTGCCACGTATTAAACTCAACAAAAAAAAAACAAAGTCCATTGTTATTCGACGTACGTTATCGAGCAGACGATTTCAAAAATATGACGCTTTGTAATTCCTTGTAACCTTCGAAATCCTTCGCATTGTGCTAGGGACGTGTGTGTGTTATTGTTGGTCATCGATCTGGGGGCGATCTGTGACGTTTACAAGCCGTGATTGTTCCATTATGAGCGAGAGCCGAAGCTAATGACAAGCGGAGTGTTAGGGCACGTTTACCTCTCATCCAGAAGTAGGCTTTAAAAAAATAACCACGATGGACCCCGCCATGCCCATCTAACCTTTTTTTTTTAGGGGAGAAATCCTTATGGATGTCCTCCGCCCTGGGGCGGGCGGGAGGGGTCTGTCAGACTTTTACCGACTAAAACCACCCCGGTGTTTCACTCTCATCTACGCCGGGGATCGCGAGAACTTATGCGACTTCCGTAATCTCCGGCTGGTGCAGGCCCCCTGCGACGTCAAAGAGATTGGCGCACAGGAAAACCACGCTCGGGACGCCCGGTGCGTACCTATGCTGCGGGTCGGGAGAGAGGTCGAGATCTCCCTCTCCCTTCCCGCAGCCTTCTTCTGCGCGATAGCTATTTCGCAGAAGCAGACCACCGCGTTCCAGGACTCCTCGCTGTCGACCATAGCACGAACTACGGCTGGCAGCGAGAGGTCACTCACTGCCTACCACAATGAGGGCACGGCGCGGCTCCTCCCAAGTGGAACACTCTGCCAGGGTAAACCGCGACGTGTCCTCCCGACAGTCGACGCAGTGGTGGACACCGCGCGTCCGGCTCCCTACCTATGCGACACGGGAACCTCCCGAAGCAGCCATGCCCCGAGCCAACCTGCGTCACACGAAACGACAGGGAGCTGTGCCTTCTCCCGAGCCACAAGTCGAGCACTGGCCGGATGGCAGTGCCCTAACCTAACTTCGAGTCTTATTTATTGGAAGATCACGAAAACCAGACTTCATTAACCTGATTTATGCCCATGCCATTGTACGTGGTCATTGTCGCTAGGTCAAGGACAAACTAAGATTAGATCTGTCTGCAAAGCCGCCGCATTTGAGCGACGCCGCCGTTCCGAACGCGATCATAGTACAGACACAAGAGAGTAAGGTATAAGCTGTTCTGTATTGCAGCCGTTTTTGTTAAAACCAGTCTTTCGAAATCGATCACAGTGCAGACAGTTTCAAAATGTCTGTGGTATAGTATAGTCCTGTTTGTTATGATTTATATATACGGACCCGGCTGCGCTACAGAACAGCTACACTGTCTGCGTTGCAGACGTTGCAGTCACCATTGTATTTACGCAACCCGGTATGTGGTCAGTTTGCCGTTGCGGTCAAGTGTGCGAGTCTCATATTCACATTTCCTTTAGTTTCTCTGGTCGTTGCGGCCACTGGTCGTGGTCGTGGCCGCGTAGTGCGCGAGGTCCCTTATTCAAGCCAATTTTTACGGTCATTGCGCAACAGCAGGCAGTCCAATCTTACTAATGAATGTTGATTAGTGGCATGGACTTTAAGCTCTATAAAATATTTTACGAGCACATTAAACTACATAATACTTACCCATATGATTAGATACGTCAAAAAGTCTACCTATTTTACCTAATCGTTTTCGTATTTTACCTACTAAGCGTTTCCAAACGTCTTTTATAAGGGAGTGATACGAAGATTCGAATGACGTTATTGCGACGCACGCTATTTCGAAAAAAATTAAGAGTGGTACGCCAGTTCGAAAACACATTAAGTCGAAAACCGCTATATCGAATAACGTTGTCGCGAACACGCTGGTTCGAAAAATTGTTTGAATGGTACGCTAGCACGAAAGTCTTGGCATTGAAATCCACTGTTGCGAATAGCATATTCCAATCTGAATTTTTCTGGGGATCGAACTTGCGTACGTAAATTATTGTTTCTTTCAGCGGACCAGAAACTAGGTGGAATCAAGGGTTGCAGTCGGGATATTAGAATTTTTCCATCGGTTATGCGAGATTTTAATTGGCCCAGAAGCCCAGAACGTAATATTCTTTGAAATATTTAGTGACAGTTTCTGCTAGGGTTACATAGCTACCCGGAGGACACGGTAGAGCATACGGTGGAGGTCTGCCCTGCTTGGGCGGAGCACCGCCGTGACCTCGTCGAGGCTATCGGCGGCGGCGATCTCTCGCGTCCGGCCCTGGTTCAATCCAAGGTACGGAGCGAGGAGGCATGGGAAGCAGTCACCTCTTTCTGCGAAGCAATGATGCTAGCGAATAGAGAGAACGCGTGAGAGAGGGTAACCTCACGCCCCAGCCGCCACAACAGAAGAAGATGCCCCGGGCGCGAGCATGCGGACGACGAGCTTTGGGTGGCTTGCTGTCCGATCAGAACCAGGCCCGGGTCGACAGCGCGCTGTGTTCCACGCACGCCTCAAAAAGCTGTCAGCATAGAAAACTGGGCCCGTTAGGGCCAGTACCTGCCGGGGTTGAGGAATTTGTTCGAAAGAGTCGCCACAGCCCTAGAACGCAAAGGGCACTAGGAGGAACACGGATGAGTTTTAGTCAGTAAGAGTCTGACACTCCCTTCTACTTCACCCAGAGCGGGCGGAGTCATTTGATGATTTCCTATCCTTAAAAAAAATGGTTACATAGCTAAATAATTAGGTACAACTACTAATATTAATAATTTATACTCAGTAGACAACTAGCTCAGTGTCAGTTTTATCAACGTAGCGTAGGTAGTTCTCGGCAATCACTGGGTCGCAAATTCGATCTCCAGACAAATTCATATTGGAATATGCTATTCGCAACAGTGGATTTCAATGCCAAGACTTTCGTTCTAGCGTACCATTCAAACAGTTTTTCGAACCAGCGTGTTCGCGACAACGTCATTCGATATAGCAGTTTTCGACTTAATGTGTTTTCGAACTGGCGTACTACTTTTAACTTTTTTCGAAATAGCGTGCGTCGCAATAACGTCATTTGATTATTTATATCACTCCCCTTTTAGGGAGTAATGCGCACAGCAAAGGAGTGTAACTTCCTACCTGCGTCTGTTTCCGAACGCATTCAAGACTAATCTCTTCAAAGTTAGAGTGAACAGAATTCTTTTGAAATCTTCTGGGTAAGCTCAGTTCGTCAGCTTTGTCTCTGTCACCTCTGACTTAGACCAGAGTCAAGAGCACCATCTCAAGTAAAAAAATCTTCCGGATACCTTATGATCGATGTAGGTACCTATGCACTATGTACATATTTAGACATTTACGTATAAGTCAAATTGAATGTTTAATATTACTGTAAGTCCATCAAGTCCACGTCCAAATTCCATGTTTGAACTATGACTAAATCAATATTTACAATTTGTGGCCCTGTAGTACTATTTTGTAACAACATTTTCGTGTCTCGACAGCGGAATCGGAAGAGATGTGACAAATTCGTAAATATAAGACTTATATTGGGTGTGACAAAACATAGTGAGCTTTGTCACTCAAGTGAAGCTCAATTTAGAAATAGTTACTGACAGAATAGCACTGCTGTACAGTGAGTTAGAAATTCGCACGTTAGTACTAGGCCTATCCAGCTACCTACGTTCCAAATGCTCCAATGACGTTCTAGAACGTACACGTCACTCCACATTCGAAAGATTCATCTCGAACGAGCCTCGTATTGCTACGGATGACAACCGTGTGCAATTGTGGCACATCTGTCGCAGGATGATTGGAAAAGTTGTTTATTTGCGAAAACCCTAGGATTTTTGCAAATTACCAAACAATTGGCAACTAAGAACGATATTCATAATATACTGAACGACAGCATGGAGTGAATGTAAGCCAAGGTCCTCGTCATAGGAGACATCAACTCATGAGTGGGCTGATCTCTAGGATCCACATCATCGCTTACCATCAGATGAGACAGTGGTGAAACGCTTGCCTATCAATAGTAAAAAAAAGATGATCTGAATCTCATCTAAACTGAATTCCATGAAGGATAGTAAGAGCATGGTGAACAGTTTCTACGCTTCAAGGATGTTCAGAATAGACGCATGAAGAGATGCGCTATTGACGATTTGGGAGGAACAGACACAAAATCGACCTGAGGGAAGACTACGCGAAGACCTGAAAACTACCTACATGTCGTCAATGATGTTTCGATGTCCGTTTTGTGCCACATCAGAGCACATAATGGAGCAGCAAATCAGAGCTCGCAACCACCATTACAAAAAGGCAGTCGCTGTGGTTGAAATCAGCTAGACAGCCACATCATCACCACGTCGCACCTATGTCCTGTATTGCCCAAAGTGCCCACACCATGCAGCCACCCAGTGAACTCTGCCACCAAAGATGCTGTAGAAATATAGCTGTAGGTACACCTGACGAGGATATTTCGTAATCATAAGATCTACTAACTAGCAAGCTTTTTGTTCAACAATCCGGTCTTTTGCAAAAATCCTAGTATCTTTGCAAAGAAACGATTTTTCCGATAACCCTGCGACGTCTGTGACATGCGGTTATTTGGCGTTCCGTTTCATAAACATCGGCTCGTTGTTCATCGGCATCGGCCAGCCAGGCGCAGCGAGTGGAAAGTTTCAGCCAACAGGTCTGTATTGTTGAATAATGGCTTGCTTGATAATATTTAAATATAAGAGAGTCGTCTTAATGAATCTATAACATCTTACTGTACCTATTATTTATACCTATACCTATCCAAATGCTGAGTGCCTAGTACCATTTTCCATTTTTGTAGACGCTGTCCTAATTAAAATTAGTGTACCTAATTACTTTAATTCACTTCAATAACTAAGTACTCTTTTTAATATCAAAACATAGACAAACAAAATGTCAACTTTTATCTTAAATTGACTAAAATTAGTGTTGATGTTGTTTTTGGTTTACTTGAAACTGTATGTAACAGTTTCCTAGCTCCAAAACATAGGCACCTCGTCGAAGTGATACCTACCTACTAATTTTAGGCTGAGTGAATTTCTTACAGCTCAAAAAAAAAAAACTGTGTCAGGCTGTTTCTACCGTTCTATATAAACTCATTAGTTGTTCTTAGCAATCCTGGAACGAAGCCGTTAGATGACTGTAGATTCTCATTCCGTATTAGAACAGCTCTCATACTCAGATCTAGAATGCATGAAAAGCAGGATTGTTTCAAAATGGCGGCAGCGCAAAAATCACAACACAAAGCTTTTATTAGTTTTGTGGTCACAAGCTCTGTAGGTAGGATACTGAAACAATAAATTAGCAAGCGTTGAAGTGGAATGTTTCATTTAGAACGTATGAGTCAGAATAAAGAAGGCAAGTATTCTTGTTTACAAATTAGCAAAGTTGTAGGTACAGATATTTCAGGTTATTGCATCAGCCGAAAACATGATAATCAATACAGGTAAAAACATTTGCCCCTATGATAGCGCACTTTTCAGGCAACTGATCATCAACAGATTACTCATTAGCGTCAATACCTGACGCAATCTCTATTTAGTGCTGTCCAAGGCTGTCTATAGTCCGCCTTCGATGCATCGAAAGTACTGATAAATTACTAGCGCTGGCGGCGCGTGATTGGCTAGCAGTGGGGGCCTGGCCGGGTGTGGCGGAACGCGCCGAGTCGCTCCGAGTTCGACAAAATAATACTACTCAAGGTGTATTGAGCAAAAACTACAAGGAACTAAATACCTACCTAACTTAATTATAAACTCTCAGACAAGCAGTCAACAAGGTTTCTTAATCTAGCACGTGATGTTTGCATATTTTTTGCAAACTTCGACTCAACAATCTGCTGAATCAATCGAAATATAAACGCGAAACTATTTTGATTACTGCATCGAGGTCGTTTTATGTTAGGTAATAATAAATTGTAACTAGGAAGTACGACTAAGATTATTCAATCCTACACTTGTGTAGGATTGAATAAGTAAGTAAGTAAGTACTAAAGATAGATAAGTACCGCAGAGTTCCTCAAATCAAACCAGCTCTTAAAAGTACCTAAGTAAGAGTATTTATAAGAAGTCCTTAAAAAAAGTATATTCACCACAAATTTTTAGTTAGTAGGTAATTGCGACATAGTCTTTGTTAATGGACGTCAGTTAATTTAATCCATAATTGCTAAGAACCACCTTCGACTAAGTTTCCTGTAATAACGATACAACAAACAAAGGACGATGCTTTGTATTTCTATTTTACTAGAACTTCACGCACGGTGCAGCGGTGTATAATGATTTGTTCTATTAATATCACGTCGTCAATAGGTTTACCCTGCACTCCTGCAGTTCATACGAGGAATGTCGTAGATGAACCTGCTATTTCCACTCAAACAAGAAATCATGGGCTTATTTTATGCGTCGAAGTGGCACTACAAGTCTGCGGACGCGAAAGAATCTTGGTCTTGGTATCGATACCGGTTTCAGGCGCGGTCTCCAAGCCTGGCTGGCATGCGTTAGGATGTCACGTAGATGAAAGTGCGCATTCACGTACATGAAATTTATGAGACAGTAAGGTGTTTTCTTTATACTTATGACTAATTTATCATAATTCTGTGAAAGGACACAAACAATTTCTGAGATCTAAAACAAGAAAACAGGTACCTAAGTAAAGGGGTTCGAACATTTTTCTATGCGAGCTGGAATAGCCCCCCGTTGCCGATTTGTTTTTTTTCCAAATTTACTCAGAAACGCTTCTGAAACGCAATGACGGAGCATGTGATTGGTGTGTTATTTCCTCCAGCTTAACCTAGAAAAAAAAATAAAATAAAAATATTGACGACTAAAATATTCCTAAAACAGTTTGTCACATGATTACCCAATTTTGTTTACGATATCTTCATGATTTTGCGACTCACCAGTATCTAAGCCAACAAAGCTGATAACATTCCTTTTCTTATCAGTGACACACCTACGATTCACACTGCAGCATACGTGGTCGAGTCATTGATAAGAATTCGCACTTTAAACGTACATAATCTAGGTTTGTACCTACTAGATTTACTTGGCAATGTGCCATACCTAACTATAAGTACTATTTTTACGCTTTGGGCAACGACCTAAGACAATAATAAATGCAATAGTCTAATCATAAAAATAATGACATAATACCTGTAATACACCCACGTATTTTGGCATATATATATTCCGCTTCAGATCATTTTATTTGGCACAGATTTCAAAACTACATTCATAGTATTACTAACAACATGAAATGATTTGTTTTCATGTGTTGATAGATCATAATTATTGAATAGATCTCAAAAATCTTGTCAAGGATTGCGGGGAATCATCGATCACCAATAAGGGGAATGCACAGAAAATCTAACAAGTATGTAAGGTATTTATTTAGTTTGATTAAAAAGTAAGTAGGTACGAATGAAACATAGTGACTTTGAAGGCCATCATGCACTGCATTATTTGGAAAAATCTTTATTTTGCATTTCTAGAGGTCATTAGTTGTCGTGAGCGTATTCGCATTTCAGACTATACTACATACTACCAAAAGCTGATAAGTTATATTTGAAAAGCAATAGCGGTTTCGCAAGTTGACATGGACGGCAAGATCAGGTCACCGTCGATGGATGTGCGTCGCCTACATAATAATTCAATGTTTCAAGTGATTGTTATTGATTTGACATTGGTGCTGTCGATTAGAGATGAATCGCTACATTTGCTACGCATATACTGCTGCCCGGTGGCTGATAGCCTTACTTGTATCAATGTGTAACATGACGCTTGTGACGTCACGGTACCCCATGCTTAGTGACCAGTGCTAATTGATACTCGTCAGCTTGACACCTGATAGCAACCGTCATTACAGCTTTTAATAACGAGTCTTGGCAGATAGGTGTGTATCGAACGTACCAGAAGAGGCCATTCTGTAGTCTGTTAAAAAGACTTGACTGACTGTTCATAACTTTGTTAGATTACCTAATTTCAATTTTATTATCCTGTGATAAAATCATTCTCGGTCCTACACGTGAATCCTGATAGAGTGAAACTGAGTCTTAAGACTAAGATAAATATGCAATGAGCGACGTAGAATTAATAAGAATTGGTGATCACCGGTTAGGGACGGAAAACTCCAGCATTTATAAGACTTAATAATGAGCCAAATAATTGCTAAAGGTTTTCAAATTGAAGCTATCAATCTATCGGTCCTGTCTTTAAGATTTTCTCATGCATCATCGTGTTAAACGATTTATGTGAAACAGATTTCCTGGAGGACATAACGGTTGGTTTACATTATCTTAAGTAGCACGATGGTGATCGTATTACCTCTGGTTCTTGTGCGGATAAGCAATGATTTATATGAATAACAAGCTTTTACACGTGGCTTCGCTTGCGTGCTTGTAGAAATTGATTCCAAGGGAACATGATTATTCCCGTAAAGAACGCATCCTAAGTCCTATTGTGTAATATGGTCAAGCAAGCTGTGTGCCAATTTTCAACTAAATCTGTTCTGCCGTTAAGACGTGAAGAGCTAATATACAGACAAACAAATTCACTTTTGCATTTATAATGTTAGTTAAGACTATTATGAAGTGACTGATCCGATTGTCTGTCTCTTTTTGTTAGGACACGGCCATGGATCACTCACGCCTTATTCATGACGCAGGTAGCCTGATTAGCAAACGCCGTCATTTGTTTCCAAGTCATCGTCTCCTGAGGGCCGAGCACGAATATTTTATGTATAGTAACGTTACCGTAATTGAATTTTGAATGTGAAATACTACAACCCCTTAATATTTTATTTTATTTGTATGGGACATACACAATTTATATCATTCAAAAATATGTAGGTATATAGTATCTATTTCAAATAAATATTATGTGCGAAACGAGTATTGTAGCTGAGGTAAAATTTTACGTTACGTTACTATACGTCAAAACTATTCGTGTTGGGCCCTCTCTATTACCAGCTTAAAGCTGTGAAGCACGTCTTTATTTAAATTAAGGGATTGAAGATATAATAAATATAGTCATTCCTACTCATTGCTCAAGTTTCTGGAGGTAGGTAGTTCGCTACCGACCCATTCCACTATTAAGTTATAGCCATGACGAAATCATTTCTAATCTTGCAGGATTTTATTACAACTTCATTTCTTTGTAATTCTTCTTCGGTAATGACAACTTACTTGACATAAGATCTTATATCCACTAGCTGGTGCAGAGGGCGTCCACAGTAGTCTTCCATCGCGAACGGTGTTGAGCTTTACGCTTCACCTCGCTCCACGTCATTCCGATATTTCCGATGCTCGTCGCTTCCGCCAACACGGTGCGTCGCCAGGTTTCACGGGGACTGCAGCCACGCTACCTTTATCCCAGAGGATTCCAGTTCGTAGCCTGTTTGGGAATGTGATCGCGATCCCTCTGACTGGAGCGTGTGAACAATCCATCTCCACTTACGGCGCTTGATCTGGCGGTCGATCGGACTCTCGTGGCATTTCTCTAACAGTCGGGCTAGTAAATTACGAGTATGCGACGAAGACATCGGTTGACACCTGGATTGGACGTGAGATTTCCTTTCCACCTTTCACATCCGTACAGCAGTGAAATTTGACATTAGACCCGAAGTTTTTGAGATTAACTCTTCGATCCTGGTTTTTATTTATTTACTTACGTGATAACTGAATGACACAGTGCAACTCTACACGTGAGCCATATATTACTACAGTTGGTGAAGTCTGGTGCCAGCCAGCTCTATGCTCCGAAGCGAGCCCTTTGCTTTCAGATTTGACACAGCTAGGTTGTGACATCTTAAATGATAGACATAATTTAAGATGTCACAACCTAGCTGTGTTGTTGTAAGGTTGAAAATCTATTTACTTAAGACCCTGTTTTACAAATATAATACATTTTGGGGTATTGCATGCCTTCAGCACGTTTCCGTGACTTGTTCATTTGCCCCTGCTGATCAAACCTTTTATGATTGGCGATTTTCATCGCAGTGTTTTTGGAATCTAAGTTCTTCAGTCTACAAAAGAACCAACAGCAGTTCCGCAGCAGCCGTGCTATTCTGTAACAACATTTTGCGGAATCCGAGGTGAGTTATCAAATTCGTATTAATAAAAGACTTATATTGTGTGTGATAAAGCTCATTTATTGAGCACCATAGAAATATAAAAAAAACTGTCACTCATATGAAGCTCGATATCGAAATAGTTAATTACAGAATAGCACTGCAGTTTGTTCTCAACAAAGAGAAACACATTACCTCAAGAGTATTCTAGCATTTTAATAAAACTATGGTAATAAAGGGGAAGTGATCATTTACATAACTGACGTCGTTGTTAGCTTCCGTGATTTATTGCAGTCATTAGCAATCGAGTCGAGACTGATGAGTTCAAATTTAACAACGGGCTGTCTGTGCTAACGAGCACTCGTCATAGGCTCGTAGCCGACGAATCATGGAATCATGCCGAATGTAAATTCACTAATGTACTTATGAATATAGTTGTGAACTTCTGAATGTATCGCTGTAGGTGAACTTGTTATTATAACTCGGAAAATTACAGTAGCTACATAGTTAATGGTCAGGACGAACATTATGTTATGAAACTTACGCCTGGTATTCTAGAACTGTCTGTGTGGTAACCAAACTGAATGAAGGTGTTCTTGTTCGTCATAGAACCATATTTATTTAGTAATAATATAAGTACTTATCATTCGTTCATTAATTATGTGATTCGTGAGATTAGTTAGGGTAAGTATGTTGATTACTTGACCTTTTGGAAGTGGTCTAACCAAAGTCTTGTGTATAAAATAAAGGAAATAAAATTGTGACTAGTTTTCATGGCGACATTTTAGGTTGTGTTTTCTACATTCCATTTATTTTATGTTTTTCAACAAGCAGTTTTTTTTAAAGAAAATGTCAACCTCTGCATTAATAGATTCGAGTTTTTCTACCTACTTAATATCAGCGTTGTAAATGGGTAGTATAATATTGAAGCTAGAACAGGAACTCAGATTTATTTAGAAGAAGGTGAACCGGTGGCCCGTGGTAGCTTGCGGCTAGAGCGGGCCACGCCCATGACAGATTGAAAAAAAAAACTTGCTCTTTCGCATTTTTTGTCTCCAATCAAAATGTGAATGTGGCTAACGCAGACCTTGTAGTGAAGGATAGTGTCGAAGGATTGCCTCATTAAGAAATCACAGACGTAGATTATTATAATACAATAGGATAAGTATTTGCTCACAATGTGCCACGTCTATGATCATTACAATGGCACATTATTATACCACGTGTTGACATTAATTCTCATCTAATTCTAATCGCTGTGCAATAAATGTCATCACTCTCTTGTTAAAACATGTTAAACGTGGATTTAATTTTGCAAAAAGAAAACCATTCAGTTGGTTCGTCATTACAATGTTATTCTTCTTCTTCTTCCACCTGGCGATAATCCCGGCCATTGCCAGGGTCCGCCTTCTGACTGAGCTTCCTCCACTTTGCCCGATCTTGAACATCCTTCTCAGTCAGGCCATTAGCTCTCATGTCGGACTTGACGACGTCCAGCCAACGCTTGCGAGGGTGACCACGGGACCTAGTCCCAAGGACAGCCATATTCATGCATCTCCGACCAACGTACTCCATAGGGCGGCGCATGATGTGGCCATACCATCGCAGACGACACTCTTACAGTTTTTCCCCCACGTCACGGACACCAAGACTATCTCGGATGAAAGAGTTGCGTATGCAATCGGATCGCGTTACGCCGCTCATCCACCTCAGCATCTTCATCTCCGTGACGCAAAGCTCCTGGGTGTGCCTGCTTAGTGCTGGCCAACATTCGCCGCCGTACAGGTGGACAGGCCCTATGATGCATTTATATATCTACCACTTGAGCTTCGGAGGCATTTTACGGTCGCACACAACGCCCGTTACCTCACACCACTTCGCCCAAGCTGCGCCTATACGTGCTTGGACATCGTCGTCCACGTTGCCAGACTCGTGCAGCACGGATCCAAGAAACCTGAACGTATCGGACTTTGTAATCAGGTCCGAACCGGATGGTGTTTGAATCCGTGCTGCCACAGGACATGTACTCAGTCTTCGCCTCATTTAGTCTCAGACCACCGTTTTCAAGCGTGTACTTCCAAATGTTGACTTTGCGCTCAAGATGGGCTTTGTTCTAATTAACGAGGGCGTTGTCATCGGCATACATCATTAGCCATGGAGGCTGATCTTGGATGTTTGCCGTAACTACATCGAGCACCACGTTAAACAAGAAAGGGCTAAGAGCCGAGCCTTGGTGAACGCCAACAGATATTGGGAAGCCATTGGATTCGCCAACAGCGGTCTGGACAGAGGACACGGAATCGCGGTACATGTCTCTGATAATGTCAATATAAGCCTCGGGAACGCCCCTGAAGCGAAGTGCCCACCAGATGTACCGCCGAGGTATACAGTCGAAGGCCTTCTGCAGGTCTAAAAAAGCCATATGCAAAGCTCTCCTTCTCTCTCTGTAAGCCTCAGCCAGAATCCGTAAGGCGAACACTGCGTCCATGGCGCTGTTACCCACCCGGAAGCCATTTTGACACTCAGAGACAGTGCACTCACTACGGAGCCGTGTGTCAATTATGCGCTCGAAGAGCTTCACGGTGTGACACATGAACTTGATACCGCGGTAGCTACTACAATCCTGTACGCTACCTTTGCAAACAGAGATAATCAGGCTAAATCGCCACTGGTTCGGCATTTCCTTGGTGATCAGGATGCGGTTAAAAAGATCCGTCAGAAGATCCACACCATGTGGGCCTATCGCCTTCCACACTTCAATTGGCTCATTGTCAGGCCCGACCGCTTTCCGGTTTTTCATGTGGCGAAGAGTAATGCGAGTTTCGTCGGGGGAAATAGGGGAAATAAGTCCAAGGTTAGGAGGCGGTACGGGAGGAAGTTTATGGGAATGCTGTTTGTTAGACAGCTCCGCGAAGTATGTACACCATCTCTCAGCGTCCCTTACACAGAGACATTTGCCAATGTCCCGTGTAGCTTTCTCCCGAGCACGCGCCGCTTAAAAATAAGCTTTTGCCCCTCCGCAGTTTCCAGCTTATAGTACAAGGGCGACAAACTTTTGCTGCGGGCTCTGGCTACAGCTTTTTTGCAAGCGCGCTTAGCCGCTCCATATGTCTCCTTGTCATCCGGAGAATTGGACCCTTGCCACTGTTTAAATAAACCCGAGTCTATGGTGCGGCCACCACGAGAAGTGCCAAGGACGCGCTTACCCGCAGCGGTGATTGCTGAATGGATCCTACTCCAGATCTCTTGAGCGGACTCATGCGGAGCACTGATCTCGAGATGCTCGACCTCCGCGATGAAGTCCGACTGTTTAGGACCATCAAGCAACCACCACTTAGTGCGGGGTTTGCGTTTCTCGATCACTTTCTTCCAACCGCAAAGTCCAGGACAAGGAGGCGTTCATTACAATGTTATTATATTATTATAATGGTTTGAATATCGTATGATGATCGTATTTGGAAATCAACACAGAAGTAAAATTACATGTATTGGCATGTTGATGCACGTCATTGTTCACAAATCCATATCAACTGACCTATGGAAACTCGGTATACTGTAATACTACGCTAAGGCAGGGGCTGCGGACATTGTTCAAAAGAGGCACCGTAGCCCTGGAACGCAAAGGGCTCTAGGAGGAACACGGATGGGTTTTAGTCAGTAAGAGTCTGACACTCCCTCCTGCTTCACCCAGAGAGGGAGGAGTCATTAGATAATTTCCCATCCTTAAAAAAAAAGGGCAGTCTTCCTTCACCACCCCACCTGAACTGTAGCTACTTACCTAATGAAAAAAAAATCATTTCAGGTAGTTTGTGTTCAGACATTAAAAGTGCCACCTACAACAATCTGTCATATTATCGCTAAAGCAAGTTCAAGGTTAGTTGGGAAACTTGACAGTATCGGGTAGCTTGATGTGCTGGCGTCATGTCCGTACATTATTTGTATTGCTGAGATGAGCGCGGACCGCGGATATCGAAAATCCTGTCTACACCTAACATTACTATGATTGCATCAGGCACATTTTGGCTCCACTATAGATAGTAGAGCCAAAATGAAATGAAATGAAGTGAAATGTGGTGGTGTTAGTGGAGTTAGCTTATTTATTAGGCATTATGAGGTAGACCTCATCATGCCTAATAAATAAGCTAACTTTGGCGGTGTTTTTTAATATCAAAAAAGCACATCTGCACTGTTATCATAAAAGGTCAACGGTTATTGCACACCTCGCTACTGATATGAATCACTGTTCAGCAGTTTTCCGATTCTGACCGTTTTTAACCGACTTCAAAAAAGGAGGAGGTTCTCAATTCGGTTGTATTTTTTTTTATGTTTGTTACCTCATAACTCCGTCATTTATAAACCGATTTGAATTTTTTTTCTTTCATCTGAAAGGTTATACTCCTCGATTGGTCCCATTGTCACCATGTCAGAATCTGATGACGGGATCCCACGAAAATCGAGGGCAACCCTCAAACTTTATAGGCATATACAATGTTTTTCATGAACTTTCTAACGCAATTCAGATATTTCTGCCTGGTAATCATCATCTCATGTTGCTGAGCTGATGATGGAAGGTATAAATTAGGATCTGATGATGAGATCCCATGAAAAATGTTTGTTCAGCGATACTTTAGCCAATTGTCAGCCGATTTGGATGATTCTTTTTTTGTTTGAATTGAAAGAGTATTTTCCTGGACTGGTCCCGTTTCAATTTGGTGAAGATCTGACGAAGAACTTCGGAAGTAGGCAACGGAACTCTTCAATAAATGATAGCAAAGGGATCGGGATTGCTGAAATCGCATGTTTTTTTAGTGTTTACACCAGTTCTTAACATAACATTGCGCCGGTACGCTGTTAATGGGTACGCAGGTACCTAGGTACCACTAAAAAGTGAAAAATAAAAAACTTTTTAACCGACTTCAAAAAAAGGAGGAGGTTCTCAATTCGGTTGTATTTTTTTTTTTTATGTTTGTTACCTCATAACTCCGTCATTTATGAACCGATTTGATAAATTTTTGTTTCATCTGAAAGGATATACTTCTCGATTGGCCCCATTGTCACCATGTCAAAATCTGATGATGGGATCCCACGAAAATCGAGGGCAACCCTCAAATTTTATAGGCACATACAATGTTTTTCATGAACTTTCTAACGCAATTCAGATATTTGTGCCTGGTTATCATCATCTCATGTTGCTGAGCTGATGATGAAAGGTATAAATTAGGATCTGATGATAAGATCCCATGAAAAATGTTTGTTCAGCGATACTTTCGCCAATTGTCAGCCGATTTGGATGATTCTTTTTTGTTTGAAAGAGTATTTTCCTGGATTGGTCCCGTATCAATTTGGTGAAGATCTGACGAAGAACTTCGGAGGCAGGCAACGGAACTCTTCAATAAATGATAGCAAAGGGATCGGGATTGCTGAAATCGCATGTTTTTTTAGTGTTTACACAAGTTCTTAACATAACATTGCGCTGGTACGCTGATAATGGGTACGCAGGTACCTAGGTACCACTAAAAAGTGAAAAATTAAAAACTTTTTACAAAAAATACAACCGACTTCCAAGAACAAAACACTACAAGGTACAAAATAACTTCAGTAGAAAGAAAAGAACTTTAATTTCGGAAGTCGGTGTCAAAAAACTAAAAAATTAACCAAAAACACCGACATCAGAAATTAAAGTTCTTTTCTTTCTACTGAAGTTATTTTGTACCTTGTAGTGTTTTGTTTTTGGAAGTCGGTTGTATTTTTTGTAAAAAAGTTTATACCTACCTGGATGTTGTTCACTTCCAATTTCACTACACTTGATGAAAAATAAATAGGTACAAATTAAAAATTGCTTTGATAAAATCAGCTCCTTTTATTTTAGAACCATAAGTACATCTAAGACGTTGTACACTTCATGATCCGCAAGTTATTTTCCCATGCGCTGAATGGACCACTCCTGTTGGCATAGGGGACACCGGTTGTTCTGCTTGACCCAGAGCGACATGCAGCAGAAGTGGAAACTGTGGTTGCACTCGCCCCAGACCACGACGCAGTCTTGTTTGCCGTATGAATCCTTCTTGCTCTCTCCCTGGCACCGCAGACAGGCGTCTGTGAAAAAAAAACAGATAAGCTGAGCACACAGAACAGTTAAAAATAACACATATTATTAAAGTGTAGAAGAGAAATGAAGATGGATTAGACTAGACATTCTTATCCAAAACTTAAGGTAGAGGCACATCGACTCTAGTCTTCTTTCGAGATAAAAAATGTGCATTACGATGTGGGGATAGGGTTCGAAATGCTTTGAAAACTTGACACTGCGCCAGTGTGCTTTGATCCCTAAATAATACCAACAGGTACAGTCCCGGATTAACGTAGCAAGAGTAGCGGATGCATCGGGCCCCGCGCCTTGGGGGCTCCGCACTTGGACTTACAAAAACCTGTCGCTGAAAACCATGGATCTCTCTCACACACGAGTCCTCCTAACTCCCACTGTACTGCGACAGACGTTTTCTGCGGATGAAGTCACTGATTCGGTTTATTTTGTTGTAGGGATCATACTTCCGCGCAAAATACTCGTTTTCTTTATTTTCTTTTATTTCATGTTACCATACCGTTTGAAATTTAAACAACCCCGGATTCTGTCTATAGTTCTATACAGACAATGTAGGCTAAATTAAAAAAAAATATGGGCTCTTTGCGCTACAATACGGGCCTCGAGTCCGTGAAAAATAATAGAGGAGAGGGGGGATAATTGTTTTGATTTTATATTTTCGTTTTCACTTTAGAAAGGTTTTAGGTTGAGGGGGCCACTTGATAAAATTTGCTACAGGCCCCGCGCTGGCTTAATCCGGCACTATAAAAGTAAATATTTTCACAAGACAATCTAGATGTACTTACAACAGAGTCTAATATTTAACGTTAAGATCGTTACACCCTGTAGATTACCTATAGGTAATTATAATTAATCATGCACGGTCGTGACGTGGTTGCTACAATGTTGATAAGACAAACGTTTTGTTTCTTTATGTAACATTTTAAAAGATACAAGATTTACACGAAATGGTGTACACGACTGCAGGACGTTAATTCATTTTTATTTTGTAGGTACTCGTCCTGTGTGATAAATAGTAATTTTGATGAAGAGGGAATTGCAATGTCCATACGTAATAAGTATTTTCTCAAGAAGAGTTTTTTTATAAACGATTGTCAGTTTGTCTTTTCAAGTTTCAGGATTATGGTCGAAATGATCCCTTTCCGAGATGATATGTGTGCTTATGTGCCCTTTATGGCCCGGCTACACGCTCCGCACGGTGCAGGTATGCTTCTAGGCAAGACGGTGCGTGTAGCCGGGTCATAAGACAGACAGGCTGCAGGCTGCGGTTCACACCCATACATGTTACGCCACTAATTACACTGGTATAGTGTAGCCAACCAGCAGTGCCGGCCAGCGCAAAGCTCAATTGAAATCCATTATATAATGGACCGCGACTCGTACGTCGTTAATGGAGGAACATGAAATGCTGGTATTATTACGATACCGAGGCCATTCTACTTCACGTCACTATTTTTTCAGCCCTTGGCATATATTATGTGGAATAAATATAGGTACCTACGTAATTGATATGGAATTTTAACAGAGCTACCAGTAATTGCATTATTTTCCATGTTCTTTTAAAGAATAACAACAATTCAGAAGGTCAATTCTCGTAATTAAAAATCGTTTTAATGCAAGTCGCAATATCATCTCAGTGACAATCAATGTGAAGAACTTGAAACAAATATCCGAGAAAAACGTAAAACGTGTTTTTAAACGACTTAAAAAAAAAAGGAGGATGTTTGTATGTATGTATATATGTTTGTCCGCGACTATCTCGAGTTTGGCTGAACCGATTTTGATGCGGTTTTTCACAGTTTTCGTCAGTAAAATATTGTAGATGTAGGAATTGCTCCTCTGGTTACAATAATTCGATAGTTTCCGGCTGCGATGCGAATGCAACCGCTCCTTGAAAATACACTAAATGTTATTGCCATTCTGATTAATCTAAGTTTCCTACTCTTCTCCATAACTATCCATCCAGTAGTAAAAAATACACACATTATAGTAAAAAGACTTGAACAACTGCAAAGTTACATTAAATTAACCATCCATAATTAAATAATGACTGCGTAATTAAATAATCTGATCTCACATGAAGCCAAGAATAAATAAACTTGAAAACAAAAAAAAAGTTATTTTAAGAATTTATTTCTCCCGCTTTATAACACTATAATAAAACTCGAAAACTTTCCACTTTCTCGGCAATAAGAGATCAATATATAATAAGAGACCTTATAACAGATACATAAGATTAATAACACACTGAATATTTTAATTTTAATTCGTCGGAAACTAGATTGTCGGCATTTGACGTCATAGAACACTTTTACGCCTATGTTACATATTAATTTAAATAACGAATCAAGAATTCCAATTAAATGACGTTGCTTAGATACATGACTTCCTGATGCAAGAGACTTAAGTTGAGAAAGTTGGTTCTAGAAGTGAAATGTCTGGAAGTGCTGCTCATGATATAGACAGACTACATCTCCCCTATTTAATATCTCAACAAATCTACATCATTGTGTACCTACTTGCTGACAATAAATCACAAGTTCTACTTAAATAAGAGCAAAAAAGACACAATAGTATATATATTACATGGTAATAGAAGAAAAATCAGTAAAATAACTCCATAAGTCGGTATAATCTTAAAATGTCAAGATTTCTTGAAACAGTCATTGTTTCGGGTAACCTGGCCCTATGGAGTTTTATTGCTGACTTAAATGGTTATAATTCTGAAAATACATAATTCTTACGCCCGCGAATCATACTTTAATCAACATAAAACCTGATACTGACTTGCAAATTGCAAAAAAGTAAGAAAATTTGAATTTCGCGGGCTACCCTGGCGCATCCACCTTAAGGGTGCTCTCTCAAAAAGGCTTAAAAATAGCGTGCAGATGAAGCAGTTTTTCGTCGGCATTTACTGAAAAATTACATCTGAAAAAAATAGGTAGTAGTCTACATGATATTGCACATAACTTGGTTTAGCCAGAATTTATGTATTGGTAATAATACAAAATAGGAAAAAAAATCACCAAATCAACTCCAAATCGTTGTGATGAAACCATTTTACTCCTTCATTTTTTAACAAAAGACTAAAAAAATAATATCTACTGCTGTGCAATACAAACGAAAATAACTTGGTTTTGTTACTTTTTTAAAATATGTATTTGTTTTATTATAAAAAATTAAAAACACGGGTAGCGGAGTGGCGCGCCGAGGTGTAGTTAGCTCCGTTTGTATGCACAAGGTCATTGGCATGTATACAAGCCTTAAGCTTAAATTATTTCAGAATGTCAGCCAAGAATTTTAAAGCCAGTTTATATTCTTCAGTCACATTTGTTTCACGCTGTTTCAGTACCATCAATTTCAATGAACGTCGCAAATGTTATTAATTACAGGTGATACAGTAATCACATTACAAATATGTGTGTTATGACGGCGGCCTGAAGTAAACATGGCGGGCACGTTGCGCTACAGCAGAGCCATGATCCTGACGTGATGCGGCAATGTTCAGCAGCGATATGCTATAAACATTTCACCGCTGTGCCATAAACTGTAACTAGCCGAAGTGAGCTGATACACTGCCTGATGCTAGGCATCGATGATGTGGCGTTCTGCAAAAATCTTACCGAGTGAACTCAGAAGAAGTGAACGTGATAGCGGCTTCACAAGATGGAATGATCGTTCAGGTCACGTTCACTTCTACGTTTTCACGGTCAGATGTTTTACATAAAAGACCAGTACCTAGTAGCAGTTTACACGCCTAAATACCTCACTCACGTGTTTCAGAATAGTAACGTAAGATTCGCACGACGCACGTCTAAATCTTTGGCAAAGATTTGTATTCCAACACCAAGGTTGTTTAAAAAAACTTCTTGAAGTAATCATGGATGTGTGTGAACAAGCAATGTTTTTATTTAGTCTTGTTTAAGCGTTCGTTTATCTCGAGCTGAGAGCCTGCACGAGATTCCTACTTAAATAAATTTAGATTGAACACCAATAATGTCAAATCCATAAAGTTCAAGGTTATCTAGCTTGTGTGTTTTATTTGTATCTCCTAAAGAAGTGTTGATTTTGTTGAGGCTTCATTTTGTGTAGCAATAGTAGAAGTTTAGTTTTGTAAGTAGGTACTTCGACATGTTGGCCATCTTTTTAAATATCAACGCTTCTACGCAGCCACGAATTCTATGAAAAAGATGGCCAGAAGGTATCATAACATCCTCAAATATTTGCAAACTATTTTAGTATTCTTAGTGACGATAAAAAATCTGAAGATAAACAGCCTTTTCCTTCTTCCTATTCTCATAAAATTTAAAGATGATGCCATCGGGAAGTGCGTCAAACAACTTCCTAGGACCGAATCCGAATAAATACTTGCACAAATTACGAAAAAAATATCAAAATCAGAGTAGGTTTGACGTCTCTTCAGTATTTTCATAAAGAACTAGGTTCCAATAAGAAAATCGCATTTTATGATGTAAAAAGTACTACTTATAAATAAATACTATTTATAAGTAGTACTTTTTATACTTTAACATCGCATACATAATCGCCTCTAATCACGGGATGAAGTAGCAGAGCTAAATTCAGTTGATATAAATGTATAATGTATGCTTCGGTAAGTATAAAATTATTATTCATCAGGTTAAGATTATCTCGATTATTCCGATAACTCAGTTTTACAACGACGTTTGAGTATATTTTTATGTTCTAATAATCGTTGTACCCTGGTACTTGATTAAGATATTATTATAATGGTTTAACACATACGTTTATATGACACGGTTTAACTTTATTTTATTTCCTACCTGTAATACTAATAAATAATATATTCAATGTGTAGGTTACAGGTTGCACGTCAATAGGAAAAACCAGTAAAAGCAGGCCTCTCTGTTCATGGCGAAAGTACCACCCGCCTTGCGGTTGACTGTACTAGTTATTCAGTCTCTAAATCAGAAAATTTTATTTAGATCCCATCGAGATTCATAGGATTAGTCAAATATATTCAATTATTCGTGTGACAAGTAGATTTCAGACTATAGATACTCGACTTATAAAAGAATGCAATATTCATGTAAAACTGTGTTAAAGAAATAAAAATTCCCGCACTCAGAGTGACCAAAGCACGCTAAGTAGAAGAATGTTTGACAATTACGATAAACACGTGAAATAAGAGGGTGTGATGTACCTACACACAGGACTTGATGTAGCGACCAATAAAATACAATTTAGGCGACACCGCCCCCAATCAACTTCAATCACGGCAAAGCAGACGCAGCCTGCGCGCGCGCATGTTTACCAGATTCGCAATATTGACCTTTCGTCTAATAAACGAATTGAAATAAATGTACGAGTACATTCCTATACCTAATAACAAGGCCAATTTGTCATACTTAAAAAATACGCACAAGTTGTAGACATAATCTCATTTCCGTGACAATAAACGTAAAAAACTTGTCATAATGAAGGGAAATAAAAGTGTTTTGACAGATTGAGACTGGGATGTAATGTCTCGTTAAGATGGATGCGCCAGGGTAGCCCGCGAAATTCAAATTTTGTTACGTTTTTTTCAATTTGTAAGTCGGTATTATTAGGTTTTATGTTGATTAAAGTATGAATCGAGGGCGTAAGAATTATGTATTTTCAGAATTATAACCATTTAAGTTAGCAATCAAACTCCATAGGGCCAGGTAACCCGAAAGAATGACTATTTCATGAAATCTAGACATTTTAGGATTATACCGACTTACGGAGTTATTATATTGACTTTAATGGTTATGATTCTGAATAAACATAATTCTTACGCCCGAATCATACTTTAATCAACATATAACCTAATACTAACTTGCAAATTGCAAAAAACGTAAGAAATTTTGAATTTCGCGGGCTACCCTGGCGCAATCACCTTAAGAGGAAATATGGGCGGCGAGTCTTTGTATGTAAAAAGTCATAATTCGAGGCTTGACTTTCGACTTTTTTCTCCACCAATATTGAACCGATTATAGAGACAAACTGAATAAGAAGGATGTATACTGTGTCCCCTGTGTCACCTGTGTGCCCTAGGTAGACACAACAAATGGATCAAAGGACGCTGCGGATGAACTCGCCAGAAGGGGTTCGAGTATGTCAGCGATGGGACCTGAACCCATCGTGCCGCTGCCTTTCGGGTACTTACGCAATCTGGTAAGGAAACGCACCGGAGATAAACATCACAAGCTATGGGTTGACCATAGTGAATGTAGGCAGGCCAAAGAGGCACTTCCCTCTATAGATGGCCGATTCACAAAACAAGCCCTAAGACTGACTAAACAGCATTTGCATACAGTCACAGCCGTAACAACTGGCCACGGGTCTTTTAATAAACACCTCTATGCTATAGGAGTCGATGCCAGCCCGCTGTGCAGAGCCTGCATGGAGGTGAATGAGACAGCAGCACATCTGCTTCTAAGCTGCCCGGTAGTTGCGGATTACAGGGCTAAGTACATTGGAAACCCAGGAACCCTCTGTGAGATAGTTGGTAACACCAAGGCGTTGCTGGCCTTCCTTGGGGAGCTGGGGTGGATCGAATGACACATTTGTCCCACCTGCACGCAAACTACGCACTTAGTCGTGGAGTTGCGGAAATCATTCCGATTTACATACATACATACATACTGTGTCCCTATGTTTTCCTTAATTTCTGATAGTTAGGAACAAAGTTCCCTGTGTTTTAAGTTCCTAAATAACTTGCTGCGACATACACATTGATAAATACAGACCTAAATCTATTTGTTTTACACATTGCCAGAAGACCGTCGAATTATACCTAGGTAAAGTATATAATCGACAATAATATTCCTAATAATTCATACATTGCCCAGACCCAGACGCCCTAGCTATCCTACAAAATACCTAGGTATTGTATGGAATACTTAACTGAATTATAAAGTTGCCGGTAACATAATTATATACCAATTTTTCTTAGACGAGAAATAAAAAGCTCCCCATCATTAACAAAGGAAACTCCGGCTTTTTTGCGGTGCTCGGAAAGGCGTTGTGGTGTCGATATTAATTATAGTGATAAAATAATGATGAGTAAGCTAAATTGCACCGATATAGCCAACACTTTTCTGAATTTTAATAGATTCCTACACATATGAAATCTAATGTTTCATCTAAAATTGAAATCTAATGTTTAATTTTAATTGTAAACATTAGATTTTTTCTGAAACAACGGGGTCAACATTTTTAAAACTTGTGTTATTTCATCCTGTCTTTATTTTCCTTTTCAATAAAATTTTAATAAAACTAGTGCCAAAACCGGCCAAGTGCGAGTCGGACTCGCACACGAAGGGTTCCGTACCATGAACCTTTATTTTTATTATTTGTTGTTATAGCGGCAATAGAAATACACAATCTGTGAAAATTTCAACTGTGTACCTACTACGGTTACGGTGAGATACGGCCCGCTGACAGACAGACAGACAGACAGACAGACGAACGGACGGACGGACAGCGGAGGCTTAGTAATAGGGTTCCGTTGGATACCCTTTGGGTACGGAACCCTAAAAAGACACATTGTCCAAATAGTTTGATCTAACTGTAAGTTCAATCAGCCAGCACATCACGCTACCCGGAACCGTTAAATTTTACCAATCAACCTTGAACCTAACGCTTTAGTGATAAAGATAAAAATGGAATTGGCAGATTGTTGAATGATTAATATTATCATCCTTATATGATTCTGCTTTTTAGACCCGCAGCTAAGTAAATTATTTGCAAAACTTCACACGATTGTTTTGCTGAAAAAAAAGGTAAGAAGACGTACGGCCGCGGCGATGACATCATTCAAGTTGGATATTGACGAAATAATTTAATACAATATTAGCATTAATTGTTTGTTATGTACATACTTGCCAAACATGTAAAGAGTATTCAAAAGTATGACATCAAAATACTAGGAACTAAATAGAGTACGCCCAAAAAAGATAAACTCAAATAGGCGTTTGAAGTGATAATTGTACTCGTAAAACCGGCGTGTCATGTAAGTACTTAGGTATATCTAATAGAGGATCAAATTTGCCAAATCATGCTAATGGATGATACACATCTAGATTTATTTTTTGTACGGCCAAGATTTTGCCAGTCAGTCTTTTTAGCGATTCGTTAAAAAGATATTACATATTTTTTTTTAATTACGCGATTTCAATCACATTAGAGTTTGGATCATTTTCAACCAGATCGGACAAAAGCCGAACTGTGAATAGCCATACGGTTTTGATAATAATTCTCTATGTTGTACAAAGGGATTTCAAAATTTAACCAAGAAATCAATTATAACAAAATATAATTTGTAAAACTAATTTGTTAAAAATGAGAGCTTTTCTTTAGTTTGTCATATAATATTACTTCCCAGAATTTAATGCTTTTAGGAGGGACACTTTCGAATGTTGTAATACACGACATGTTTTTTTTTTAAATCAACCTGTTCGATTCCTGGCTAGTACATAGTGTTTTTTTTAAAATTCACTGATGCTATTTTAGTTTTCATCAAACTCGGGCTGGAGACTCCTTTCAGTGCTTTTGCTTACCCTCATAGTTACGGTGAGTTTTTAAAGTGTGCGTGAATGGCCAATTACCGCACACTTTAAAAACTCACCCTGTATTTAAAACCCTTCCGTTACTGGTGACTGAGTTACTGACAGACAACGCAAACTAAAAATATTGGTTCATCATCATCATGACAGCTGAAAGACGTTCACTGCTGGACAAAGACCTCCCCCAAAAGGGGGGGGTTTGCCATAAGCACTACGCTTGGCAGGCGGGTTGGCGATCGCAGTGTATGGTGTTGCGGTTAACAGAGAACGCTGCTGCCCATTCTCTGGTGAGTTCCTTAGTCGCCTCTTACGACACCCACGGGCGCGATAGTATTATTCTTTTACGTTACCATACGGCAAAATACTGGTTGTGAAAGCTGAAATTTGGCATGTAGGTTCCTTGGGGGTGTGTAGGGGAGAACTAAGAGAGGACTTCCCGAAATACGAACTCGAACGGAAAAACGGGATAAGCTAGTAAACTACGATAACTTATTCCCAACTTCCAACTTGTATCACCTGACTCTCATTTCAGTTTCACATTGCGAGTATAGACTACTCGGATAAAACGTTGCGAATGTTGCTTGGTCACATGATATTATCGTTTTTTGTAATAAAAAGATCAAATAAAAAAAAATAAAAAACATGAAACTCTCCCAAGACTTTTTCGCTTAAGGTGGATGCTCCAGGGTAGCCAGCGAAATTCAAATATTTTTATGTTTTTTGCAATTTGCCGGTCAGTGTGAATATTTCAGAAATAATCATTCTTTCGAACTACATGAACTTAGAGGGCTATATTGATGATTAAAATGGTTATTATTCTTTAGATAAATACGCGTTACGGTCGCGGATCGCATTTGGTCCACATACAGCTTCACACTGACCGGCAAATTGCAAAAAACATAAAAATATTTGAATTTCGCGGGCTACCCTGGGGCATTCACCTTAAGTAAAGAAAGAACTAGATCACAAAGAAACAAATAGGTACATAGTTATAACGAAGATCTAAAAATAATTAGTGTAAAGTTGGCTAAAACAGACTGATGCGGTGTAATATAAATAATAAAAAATTGCTAGGTAGGTACTGCAATTCTTTTGAAAGCCACGTACAGACGGAGGAAGTGGCGATATACTTATAATTATGTTCCACGACATTATGCAGCGCATCTAACAGGTACCAGAAACAATTTTTGTCGGCGCATATTATTTTGCTACGCTTTGTTGATACAAATGCTCAAGTGCGGACGTAGCTCTATCTATACTAATATATAAAACTAAAGAGTTTGTTTGTTTGTTTGCTTGCTTGAACGCGCTAATCTTAAGAACTATTGGTCCGATTTGAAAAATTATTTCAGTGTTAGTTGCGCATTTATCGAGGAAGGATTATATCATCACACTAAGACCAATAGGAGCGGAGCAGACACTGTTGCGCGGGTCAACTAGTCATCTATACAGGGTGAATTTTTCAGTGAGTGTGGATGACCAAATCCGAGACTATGAGTAATATTGAAATCCAGTAAAGGAAATCTCGAGCCCGAATTTGATGAACACTAAAATTGCATCATTGAATTTCTGAAAAACCTTTAGGTATTCCTAGCCAGGAATCAAAACGGTTGATATTAGAAAACACCCACGACTTAAAGAATTTATATCCGTCAAGGGCTGATCAAGACCGCTGAGCAAAACCGCACCAAAATCGGACTAGCAGTTTTGGAGATAAATGACAGCATTGGTTTGCACAAACAGACATCCTCCCAAATCATATACCGTCTCCGTACCATTCGCGTCGTGGGTAAAAAAAGGAAACTGAACTACAGGGATGAGGTACCTACATGAAATTGTATGATAAAGACCACCAAGAAGAGATTTTTGAACATTCAAGCGCAGCCTTAGGTAGAGAAAATTAATAGGCTTGTCCACTGAAAAAATCCTAATTCGTCCGTCAGTTAAATTATCATAAAATATTTGACCCGTTTTTTTTCTTTTGTTACGTAAACCAAAATTGACGAAGATACGACGCTTTTAAAATTCTCAGTACGTCACGCCGTGGTATTATTTTTAGTGCGTTCTGACGTCACGAGCCCCCACTCCCGACTTATGATGCGTTTTATCTTTGTCAAAATTCATTGATTTACAAAAACAAAAAATACGTGTACGTACGTGTGTGTGTGTACGTTCAATACTGTGACGGACTAAATAGATTTGCAATTCATTGATGGTGGAAACTAGCCTATTGTACTAAATCTGCGCAGAGGACGAAGTCGCGGGCGAAGTGCTAGATAGTCAGGGCCCCAAGTCTGCTATTACAATAGTGGCAGAATGGTCGATCACTGATCTCGTAATTGTTGATTTTGACAAGTTTGGTAATCTACTAACATAATAGTGTCATTATGACTTTCCAATGATCAACCACTGACACTCCACTGAACGAAATGGCATAAAATGGTAATCTCGTACATAGGTAATGACAAATGAATGACAGACGTTTGCGGTGATCTGCTAAAATTTTGACAGTTCCATCGATCAGTGACCTACCATTTAGAACGTAATTGTGTGTCATTGCTTTTCCCATAGAGTAACTTACATTCCACTACGATTTCATTACGAGACCACTGACATGCCACTGACCGATCAGTGAAGGACCATTATGAATTTAGCAGATTACGAACTTTTAGCAAAATGACAATGGCATCGTGTTGGAATGACGAATTTATAAAAATTAGCAGACTAGGGGCCCAGGAATAAAGATGCTTATGTCGTCAGGACGTCAGCACGCGCTAAACTGCAAGTGTTGCTTACCTTTTGAGCACGCTGTTGACATGTTGCCGGCTTGCCTTTAGCACGTGGAGCAGCTTTTACAATCTCATTGTCTAGGAACAATGATATAGTTTAGGTAAACAAAACGCTGTTTACATAATATTGATATTTTTAATGGAATGTTTATAATGTCGATGATATTATGATAACTTAACAGTGTTACAGCGCACATGTGTCATTTGATAATAATATGAGCTTAACTGCCAACTTACTGCTTGATTTTGGAGGATCAACAAGTGTTTTTGTAAGTATTTTTTTCGCTATGAGGGGTATGGAGGCCTTATACTCGCTCTATGAACTTGTATTATGTGTTATTTTCAATTATGTAGTTCCAAAATCGTATTCTCTTGGGCATTAATTAAAATCTTTATTCACAACTGAATATCTTTTAAGGGGTGATTGTATTAATCAAAATGACCAACATTTATTTCTACCATAGGAGTATGAGAGTGAGCCGAGTCAGCTGTTTAACCCAGTTATGATGTTAATATACATTTACCGACAGCTGATTGTTTTTGATCATCTGACATTCTAAATTAGGTTTTCAGGACAGACTGCCAGGTCTAACAGCAGATTAGAACTTTGGCGGTTATATTATATACCTATTACCATTAAAATAAATAGGAAAACTTTTAGAAATCAATCTGACCACCAAAACAAGAACATTGGTATAAAATAATAATAAGAAAAACAGTAATACATACAAGAAAAAGGTCAGCACTAAAATATTGCCAAGATAAAATCACTTTAATTAGTGTTTTTAGAGTTCCGAACATCCGTAAAAAACGGAATTATTAGGATCACTCGGGTGTCTATACAGACACCCGAGTGATCCGAGTAGATCCGGAGACATACGTCTGTCACAGCCAGTTTTCTCCGGATCTACAGAACAGATTCTGTTGAAATTTGGTATACATATGGACTTCTGTGACCCAAACACGGACGTGTTACGTAAATAAATATATTTTGAATATGGGGGTCACTTTTGGTGGTCAAATTAGAAAATAAAAATAAAATGTTTTTCACAAACTGTTTCGTGTGACATATCAAATAAAAGAGCTTACTGTGGGGGTTTTAAGTATATTTTTTTCGTAATTTTAAAATAAATAGTTTAGTTAAGTTATTCAAGAAATTAGACCAAAAATGATCATTGGGGAATGCTCATTTATCCACCCTTTATCTACGAAACTACTCAGGCTATCACTTTGATAATAGTTTCAGAAACTAGTTCTGTACCTAAATATAACAGGAAAACCTATAAGAAGTCTGTAGTAATAAAAATCATGTTAAAAAATTAAATTTGTACGGAACCCTTTGAACGCGAGTTCGACTCGCACTTGGCCAGTTTTTTTTCTTGGATATCATTGGTTAAAAGACGTACTGAACTCATCATTATGAACAACTTTTACTATGGGAACAAGACCGAAATCGCGAAAACAAAATCAGCTGAGGGCTTAGTGTAAGTTTTTTAACGCACTCGATCGCGTTAACGTAAACGTTCGCTTATGTCAAATTGTATAGGAAAAAAAGGTTTTCCATTATTGTCACCAGACGGCGCTTTTCCAGTTTCAATACAAATTGACGTTTACGCTAACGCGATCGAGAACGTTAAAAAACTCGCACTAAGGCCACTGTTCAGTACATTTTGTCGAGTTAATGCGCACATAAAAGTAGGTAGGTATGGGGCAGTCGATTTTTTTCGCGATTTCAATGTTGTTGTATAAACGCTGGTTCATATCTTGTCGGACATGGTTTCGAGAACATTCTTTAGCAGAATCGCGTGTGCCAGATGTACTGCCATTCGCGCGCTAAAGGTGATTGCTCCCTTGAATCCCGTGCTCTCTTACACGTACCTAGCTAAGCAATGAGCTATGGGGACATTTAAAAATAACATCCGACTGGATGCGCCGGCGCAATCGCACATCACTCTACATATTCATTGAACAAAGACATTTAATAGACTTGCTGCATTGCAAGTCACTCATTACTATCGACTGGAAAGTTTTACTGACCCATATTGTGACGGCCAAAGTACCCATTAAGGATGAATTGGGTTAACTGAAATCATCTCTCAGAACTACAAAGTTGCTTCTTCCTGATCGTCTTACATGGAAAATACCTTCTCACGTGCTTAAAAAAATATATAAAAGAAAAGCAAATCTCAATGCTTATACAGGCATTATTTACAAACCGCAGTTTTCTTATCAAGGTAACCCGCAGAACTAGGTTACTTTCGACTATCAGTTTTTCGCGAGTACCTATGTCGTAATTTGGCGCGTAAAAAACAGGAAATGATAAAATGCTTTCCAAACAGATAATCCAGTTTAATCATAGTTTACTTTGGGAGCAAGGCCTCTCCTAAACAACAAAATTGAGAGTATTTCCTAAGTTACATCAAAATTAAATACACTTATTTGGCTGAACGTTATGTTCGTGTCAAGACTCACGCACGTACAATGCACGCACGTCACTACTTTATTACACCGAAAACAGCTTATTTTCAGCAATACGTTAGACGTATTTTGTAAGTAAACCTAATATTTATCCTGGTTTAACCGAGGGAATAACTGCATAATTATAAGCAAATGTAATAATGATAGGGAAAAATACAATACCTATTGGAAACATTGCTGAATAAAATTACGTTATTTACGCTAAATGAAATGGATCTTCGTATGTAGACATAAAACATTTTTACAGTAAGATATAATCGACTTCCAAAAACAAAACACTACAAAGTATAAAGTGTTTTTATTTTTTGATACCGACTTCCGAAATTAAAGTTATTTTAGAGTTTGTAGTGTTTTGTTTTTGGAAGTCGATTTAATTTTTTAGTAGGTAAGTACCGGTACCGGTGTATTTAGTGCTACAAACACAGCGTACCGGCGTGATTTTATGTTATGAACTGGTGTAAATAAAAAATGCGATTTCAGAGAAAAATGTGATTGAAGAGTTCCGTTGCCTACCTCCGAAGTTCTTCATCAAATCTTCACCAAATTAAAATGGGACCAGTCCGGGAAAATGCATGATCTTCCAAACAAAAAAAAGAATCACCCAAATCGGTTAACAATTGGAGAAAATATCACTGAACAAACATTGTTCATAGGATCCTTACATCAGATCCTGACTTATACCTTCCATTATCAGCTCAGCAATATGAGATGATGACTACCAAGAACAAATATCTGAATTGCGTTACAAAGGTCATGAAATGTGTGTGCATATAAAATTTGAGGGTTTCCCTCGATTTTCATGGGATCCCATCATCAGATTCTGACTTGGTAACGATCGGACCACCTCAGGAGTATAGACTTTCGAATAAAGAAAGAATTTTTAAAATCGGCCCACAATTGGCGGAGAAATCGGTGAACATACATTAATAAAATATATATATTTTATTAATATATGTAATGTGTATAATTATAATTTATACTTTTTAGTGTTAAATGTTAATTTATCACGCGCTATCAGTAGATTGTATTCCAATAATATTTCTAGGCTTGATTTAACCATTTATATAAATTAAACACTATTCTTTTGCCAAGTTCTTAATAAAGTGATTTTCACGTCTTTTTATGTTTACTTATTTCCAAAAAACCATTAAATCAAGCTAAATAACGTGCGTACATCGAGATATCTACCATGTTCCTAACATTTTTTGTTTGTTGAAGGGTCCTCTAACCCATAAATGCAAGTAAGATAGTGCGAGGCAACTAGTCAAAAAAAAATTTTTTTTTTATAAATGTTTAATTTGGTACTCAAATAAAACACATTTTGATTATTTCAGTATTTTATTTATTGTTGGTCTTCTTGGAACAATGGGCATAGAACCATTGTGGCATAGACCCCCGCCGTCATCTTTTTTTTTCAATGTTTCGGCCGCCGATTTTCAAAACATATCAAAATGGCGACGAGGGAGCTATGCCAGCTATACAAAAGTTCGAACCCCTTTACCAGATTCTCAAAGATTGGACATTTTGGGAATTAGACATTGGACATTTTGGGATTGGACATTTTGACCTTGAACGACTCATGATTGCTCACAAAAAGTCGGCGATAGTATACCTATGCCTAACTAATGAAGTAAACCCACAATAACAGTTTTTGTTTTAATTATGTTTAAATACGGGTGGAATCGAATAATGGTGATATTGGTATCATGCTGTTTTTTATATTTCGATGGTATCATGATATTATTCCTTATCCATTAAATGATTTGATAATTAACGTTCATAATGTACGTTTAATGCGATCTGTTCGCACTACAAAACTAAAGTCGGAGAAAAAACAGCCAGGCTGAAGTGGGAGTGGGCTGGCCACGTCACACGAATGAACCCGGAGAGGTGGGCGAAGATCGTCACTCACTGGACGTCTGATGAAGGACGTCGTAGTCGGGGTCGACCGCGGCGAAGGTGGTGTGACGATCTCGTTTGCGTAACAAACTTGGCCAGAGACCGCCCAACACCGAGAGATTTGGAAGGAGAAAGGGGAGGCCTTTGCCCAGCAGTGGGACACAAGAGCTGGCTAACAAAAAAAAAGTACCTACGTTTAAAAACATGACCAGTGATACTATGGGAGCGTGCCTCGGTATCAACATCCATGTGCAGCAAATCTATATCTATCTGTACTAATATATGAAGCTGAAGAGTTTGTTTGTTTGTTTGTTTGTTTGCTTGAAAGCGCTAATCTCAGGAACTACTGGTCCGATTTGAAAAATTTTTTCAGTGTTAGATAGCCCATTTATCGAGGAAGGCTTTAGATAAATCATCACGCCAAGACCAATAGGAGCGGAGCATTACTGAAAAATGTGACGCAGACGAAGTTGCGCGGGTCAACTAGTAAGTAATATTCCTGAGTAATTATTCACTTGATTAAAAATAACTCGTTATACTATGTCTGGGTTACTATGGTTACCGGATGATTATGGAAATGAAATTAATATATCTACAATGGAACGCCAACATCGTGAAATCCTGCGAAAGGAAGAAGATTTAAACCTTGGCCTTATTCTTAATAAAATAATAATAACCAGAACAATTTAAATATTTATTTTTAAATCTTCGTGTAAAACTGTAATCCTGCACATGATCCCGAACTCGCCTAGGCAGAAACTGGTCATCTCCTTTACACTATAAGTTATTCGGATCAGACTTTTCGTTTAGAAGTTATGACGGGTAAGTATAAAAATTCTGGTAAAAAAATGTCACGGTTTGGACAAACTGTCCTACGTTTCTTGAAACTTCGTATACAGATAAAATAAAGGTTGTCATTACTCATGTTTCACAACTACAAAAGACTATTTTTCGTCGATGGAGCTATAACCTTAAAAATTGAATTGAAAAGACAATTTATGGGGCGTTAAACATTTTATGGAAGAACCTTATTTCTTTAGTTTGTAAAATACAAACTTGGCATGAATACTGAACTAAATAAATAATAAACACGACTTCCGATCCTTCGCTTCTATTATTTGTTGTGAAAATGTTTTTCGTTAATAACCTACCCACGGAACAAAAAAACAGTTTTTTTGATCTGTGAACCTACCTTACCTTACCTTAACCTATGCTTAGAGGGATTGGAGGGGGCGTATATGTTTGTAATGGAAATGGAAAGTACTAAATCCATGCGAACGAAGACGCGGACGAAATGCTAGTGTAAAAATAAAATGCACTGAGTAACCTTACACCTTGAAGGTGTAGAGAAGGCGCCTCGATTTACACTTTCACACACCCACAACTCCTATACAAACTACACGAGCGTGTGTGTGTGACGTGTACACATTACAGAACGTTTAAAACGTGTGGGTTTAACATGTGCGTGTTGGTAGCCTGATTCAGGTTCGGAAGCGGTAAAGAACCTTTCTGAAAACAGGCTCGTTTATAAAATCACATAAAAACAATACTAAGACGTTGGCACAAAAAAAAATTGTTTAATTTATCATTCAATAGGTACCTACTAATGGACATTCAATCTGTTCTCGTTATTCTTTTGTCGTTCTGAAATGAGTTGCAGGCAAAACAATTCAAAGACGCACAAAATGTTAAGAAAATGTTTACAGCCTCTGACGCACACTTTTCTCCAGTACTTTTCCATCAGTACCTTGGCGCACACGCTGAGGTCGCTTCACACGATGCATTTTATTACGGAGAGGTATGAGCACAGTCTAGACGGAATGTTGTAACTTTGTGACTGAGATCGATGCACTATATTAGAGAGATTAAAAAAATGTATCTCTCTTATATTTTGCATATTAGAGGGATAAAAACATTTTTTCAGCACAATCATTAATTTTTCTAACCTACTTTCACTGAGGCAAGTGCTGTTTGGAATGGATACACTTCGTATGTCAACGTTTCGTACCCGTTAGATTTGCGACGACCTTATTTTGGAACCGACAAATATAGTACTGCCCCACTCACACACTCAACACACTGGAATGAACGTAACTCACTGAATACTATTGACTTACGACTTTTGAGCCATACGATTATTGACGAGCTGAACTGTTTGAATAATTGTATTGTTAACAGTGTGTTCGCATCAGATGAGACTGAAAGAAATCTTGTTTTTAATTAAGCGTACAACATGAATTCTGATATAATAATGTCATCATTATGCCTAGCCTTTTTAACCGACTTCAAAAAAGGAGGAGGTTCTCAATTCGGTTGTATTTTTTTTTAATGTTTGTGAACCGATTTGAAAAATTCTTATTTCATCTGAAAGGGTATACTTCTCGATTGGTCCCATTGTCACCATGTCAGAATCTGATGATGGGATCCCATGAAAATCGAGGGCAACCCTCAAATTTTATAGGCACATACAATGTTTTTCATACATTTTCTAACGCGATTCAGATATTTGCGCCTGGTAATTATCATCTCATGTTGCTGAGCTGATGATGGAAGGTATAAATTAGGATCTGATGATGAGATCCAATGAAAAATGTTTGTTCAGCGATATTTTCGCCAATTGTCAGCCGATTTGGATGATTCTTTTTTTGTTTGAAAGAGTATTTTCCTGGACTGGTTCCGTTTCAATTTTTTGAAGATCTGACGACGAACTTCGGAGGTAGGCAACGGAACTCTTCAATAAATGATAGCAAAGGGATCGGGATTGCTGAAAGCGCATGGTTTTTTTAGTGTTTACACCAGTTCTTAACATAACATTGCGCCGGTACGCTGTTAATGGGTACGCAGGTACCTAGGTACCACTAAAAAGTGAAAAATAAAAAACTTTTTTACAAAAAATACAACCGACTTCCAAAAACAAAACACTACAAGGTACAAAATAACTTCGGAAGAAAGAAAAAACTTTAATTTTGAAGTCGGTGTCAAAAAACAAAAACACCGACTTCCGAAATTAAAGTTCTTATCTTTCTACTGAAGTTATTTTGTACCTTGTAGTGTATTGTTTTTGGAAGTCGGTTGTATTTTTGTAAAAAGTTTTTTTCCCAACTATATTGGGGTCGGCTTCCAATCAAACCAGATTCAGCTGAATACTTACCAGTGTTTTACGTGGAGCGGCTGCCTACCAGACCTCCACAACCCATTAAGTGGGTAACACGGTACTTCTTGGCAAGACTGGAGTCAGATTTACTGGCTTCTGACAACCCGTAACGACTGCCAAAGATCTACAAATGACAGCCGGGACCAACGGCTTAACGTGCATTCCGAGGCACGGCGGAAACTCGTTATGTTAAGATGGTCACCCATCCACAGACCAACCTTGGCATGCGTTGCTTAACCTTAAAGATCGACCCGTGCGGCTGTTATTATTTAGCCACGAGCTCCTCAAATAATGTATTCCTTCATAATTCATCAATATTCCGTAAATTCCGTTGTCAGAGTATCTGAGAGTTCCGGGAACATCTTTTAGTACCTACCCTACCCACCAAGTTATCGTCTCAGCGAGATGTAATTTATTTACAAGCTTTATCTTGATAGGATAACTGTTCATACGATTGTATTAACACTTCCATATTTTATTCAGAATGGCTGCAGTACCTAATCTTTGTCTCGGACGGTTCAAAAGACAAAGTAGATATTTAAGCATTTCATCTTAAAGATGCATTATGAATTTGTCGCTGATGAAGTTTTCATGTAGGTCGTATTGGATTATAGGGTTGGATTACGAGAAAGTTAAACTGAGTAAGATACCGTTACTGAAGGGACCAAACAGGCGCCAGATTAATAAAATGCTTTTATGGTAATAGCATTCCGGTTGATGGCGCCACCTTCGGCCAGCTCCGGGCGACTTCGTGCGTGATCGATGCGGCTCATTAATGCACTCGGCTTTACTGTTTATTGTACCTACTTACTTTTACCTTCATGTCTGCATAATTCCGGGAAGGGAATGCGAATACCTACATAATTAAATGTTATGAATAAAAAGCGAGTCATGTACGTCGTTGGCCAGGCCTCTCACATCACAATGCTGCGGATGGAAAGATTCCACGCTAATTGTTAAAACGGGTATTGTTTTTTCGGAGCAAAAAAGGTACGAAGTAGTTTTGATTTTTAACATGAGGCTGATGAATGCGGGCCTCGTACGTAATGACCGTTCACTATTAGTTTAGGATTAGTAAACTCAGGTAACAATTTTTTTCAAAGACGGCTCTAGAAGATTTAGTTCTTGGTATTGTTATTTTTTAAATCATGTTAATGTTACGGTTACGTAAGCTCACACCGCAAATTATAACTGTTGGCTTAGCTGTTTACCTGAACGCGCTAATCTCAGAAACTACTGGTCCGATTTAAAAATTCAGTGTTAGATAGCCCATTTATCGAGGAAGGCTATGGGCTATATATCATCACGCTAAAACCAATAGGAACGGAGCAGAAACGAAAATTGTGACGCAGACGAAGTTACGCGGGTCAACTAGTTTATTAATAAAAGGTTTATATTCAACTGATGATATTTAGCCTATAGCATTCCTCGATTAATGGGCTATCTAACACTGAAAGAATTTTTCAAATCGGTCCAGTAGTTCCTGAGATTAGCGCGTTCAAGTAAAAAAACAAACAAACAAACTCTTCAGCTATATATTATATTAGTATAGATATGATATAACTCCTCCCCTGGCTGAACACATGCGGAGATCCTCCTGGGCAAGCTGAGGATCAAGTTATCCAGCATTTCTTGGGGTAACCTATCCCATTCTTGAATAACGGCTTCCCTGAGCTCTGGTACTATCTGAGGACGTGACTGGCAGATCCAAATAGCTCGCTTAAGAGCATCCTACGCGTGCTCTATTGGGTTAATCTTATACCTATTGTAATTTCAAACATGGTTTTTCTATTTAAAGAAAACACACAACAAAGAATTTTTTATGATATAGTTAAATTTAAAAAAATATAACAGCTTATGCTAGTGATCGCGAACTTTTTTTGATGTGTGTCTGTGTATGTCTATCTGTCGCGCTTTCGCGCCAAAACTACTGAACGGATTTAAATGAAATTGAATGGTACCTACAGAGATAGTCTAGGGCCTGAGAAAGGACATAGGCTACTTTTTATCCAGGGAGTATGTTCCCTAGGGACCACGCGGGCGAAGCCGCTGGCAGAAGTTAGTGACGTATACTTTTTCATAAAATTTACTACAGATTTACTTTGACTAGCCGTTTAGACGTGATGCTCCATTTTAAAATCTGCTGCTGAGCCGTATCTGCGCCTTAAAGGCACTTTTGAATTGTCGAAGTTGGTCAGTCAAACATAAAGCTAGCAGCACTTGCACGTTCCAATCCGTAGAACGTGCAAGAAACTCCATGGACACTCTTTAATCAGTAAAATTTTACGAATGATCATCATCTGCCTAGCCTTTTCCCAACTATATTGGGGTCGGCTTCCAGTCAAACCGGATTCAGCTGAATACCAGTGTTTTACGTGGAGCGGCTGCCTACCAGACCTCCACAACCCATTAACTGGGTAACACGGTACTTCATGGCAAGACTGGAGTCAGATTTACCTACTGGCTTCTGACAATCCGTAGCGACTGCCAAAGATCTACAAATGACAGCCGGGACCAACGGCTTAACGTGCTTTCCGAGGCACGGAGGAAACTCGTTATGTTAAGATGGTCACCCATCCACAGACCAACCTTGGTAAGCGTAGCTTAACATTAAAGATCAACCCGTGTGGCTGTTATTATTTAGCCACGAGCTCCTCGAAAATTTTACGAATGAAATATGGTAATAATACCTATATCTTACCGTTTAAAATAAACCATATTTGTGCGTCACATAAACGCAATATTTTTATTCAAGAGAAATTTGTATTTTTCCAGTTTCCAGTCAACAACCCCAGTGGAATATTTCACGGAACTGAATTATTATTAGTTAGGTACCTACTCGGGTTTTTCATCGTCCCTTAATGATTATGAATGAAAATAGCCACAGATACGTCAAAACTTGTCTTGAACATTTTACAGACAAGATAGGTAGGTACCTACTCGATTATTGTCGACGAAGGTCGGCTAGTGTTAACTTGTTAAGCCAATGAAACTCTTTCACCTACATTGTTATGAAAAACAAAAAAAACAAACCCAAATGTTAATTATGTAAGTCTTGTACATCCGGCTGGAAGGAATCAAAGCCAGTGCAAGTAAAACACCGTATTGGGGTAAGTCAACTTTTATTCTTATTTAATTAGAAGTTAAATCCCAAAAACATCTTGAGCAAATAGGTATCCGTATTTATTTACTTTTTTTTTTAATAGCCTGTGTTGTCCCACAGAATCTGATGATGAGATCCCATGAAAATCGAGGGAAACCCTTTCACTTTTTAGTGGTACCTGCGTACCACTAAAAAGTTCGTTTATTTTTGGTTGTTTCGTTTTTTCTCAAAAAGGAAAGAACCAAAAACACCGACTTCTGAAATTAAAGTTATTTTTTACTTTGTAGTGTTTTGTTTTTGGAAGTCGGTTTTATTTTTTTGTAAGAAAAGTTTTTTTTCCCAAGTATATTGGTGTCGGCTTCCAGTCAAGCCGGATTTAGCTGAATACTAGTATTTTATGAGAAGCGGCTGCCTACCAGACCTCCACAACCCATTAACTGGTTAACACGGTACTTCATGGCAAGACTGGAGTCAGATTAACTGGCTTCTGACTATCCGTAACGACTGCAAAAGATCTACAAATAACAGCCGGGACCAACGGCTTAACGTGCTTTCCGAGGCACGGAGAAAACTCGGTATGTTAAGATGGTCACCTATTCACAGACCAACCTTGGCAAGCGTTGCTTAACCTTGAAGATCGACCCGTGCGACTGTTATTATCTAGCCACGAGCTCCTCCCCAATATCCGTATAAATAATATAAATCCACGATCCAATTAATATAGTTGTGCTTTTACGTAACATGTATAAATAATAAGAGTTACGTGCAAGATAAAGGAGGATGCCAAATTAAAACAAAAGTCACATGACGAAATTACCTTAATATCATGTTTTGGTACTGGAGTTTTCCAAGGTTTGCTAACAAGTTCTTTGCGTGTTACCTACTGTTAGACCTGACAATGCTAATTGGCTTCCCACGAACATAATATTTGCGAACGAATTTTATCATGGGTAATGAGCTGCTAAAAATAATTGTGCCAGTGAAAACGAGAAACTTGAATGCCTACCTAATATTTCCAAAAATAGAACTGCTGTGGTTGGTAATCAAAATTTCAGGTCCTAGGTAGGTACCTACACAGTACATTGAGATCGGATAAAACAATCGTGCGTGTTTTCGCAAATAGCATGGAAGTATTTCCTTTGTACCACTGTGGTGGGTAATGGGTTGAGTATCGACATCCAGAATGAGAAAGCAAGTCTATAAACGTGTAGGATTCACTACACTGACGAATTGAACGGAACGGCGAATGCTATAAATAGGGTACGTTTTATACGACTCGTGTGCGAATTAATTCTTGGGACACTGCGCCACTGAGTGTACAAGCACCTAAGTACTTACTATTATTATTTAATCTATGCACATAATAATAAGATCCGACATACGTAAAACGATGCATTGCCTGATTCTCTGGCTCAATTCACATTGCACTGGCGTAAACTCGGAACAGAAAAAAACAGTAAAGCATTTAATGGTTACATACGTACCAAAATGTATTAAGAGCGTTATTTCTCGTATTTCACACAAATTCACAATTTTCTTTTGAATAGGTATAAAATGAAATCTTTCTTTTTGTTTCTAAACTTTTTATGTAGGATTTTACGAAAGCGTAAAATAGTTTAATTAAAATCGGTTTAATCATTACCATTAGATTATAGTTACGTATACAGTATGGATATGACATAATATGCAATACTCTTTAGGGTTCATTGTACTTATCATCATGAGCAACTTTAACGTACTATGGAATTAACACTGAAATCACGAAAATAAAATCGACTGATCCATACATTTATGTGCGCATAACTCGAAAAAATGTACTGAACGCTGAATGTTTTTTCGCGTTTTCGGCGTTGTCCCTTACTAAAAGTTTTTCCATAATGATTAGTACAATTACCCCTTAAAGAGTATAGCATATAATTTATTATCCATACTATATAATTATGTACCGTGAGAAATAATTACTGCTCTTCATATCGTGTATATTTACGTTTTGTCACCGGAAAATTGTAAACGTGGTGAGATTGTAAAATATCGCGTGAAATCGTAAACTATTTAGATACGGAATAATACGGATATATTTAGAAACTATTGAATTTGGGTGGGATTTTTCTTAATAACTATACCAAGAAATTATAATCTAATAAAGATTTATTATCTTACAGAGTCTGCAATTTTCCGGTGACATTTACATATTTAATGTTGTAGTAGGTACATGTACATGTTGCAGGTACGCAATATACAATACAATACGCCTACAGTATCTAGCATCATTATACATATAATTTTGTAGGTACACGTTTTTAGATAAAGTTATTTATTGCATGGAAGGTGCATGTTGGCAAACCCGCCGAAAATCTTATCATGTTATGTCTGCGTGCACAAGATAAGCCATTAATGATTCACAGGTTTATATAAAAAAAAACGGCCAGATGCGCGTCTGACTCACACACGAAGGGTTCCGCATCATAAATAAAAAATAACACGTTTCTTGTATTGGAGCTTGGAGCCACCTTTTATTTTATTTTATTTTGTTATAACGGCAATAGAATACACGCTGTTCAAATTTCAACTGTCTAGGTACCTATTACGGGTCTCGAGATACAGTCCGCTGACAGACAAATTGACGGACGGACGGGCGGACAGTGGAGGCTTGAATCTACGTACGCGCATATCCCCCCCGGTACATAGTCACCACTCCAGAACTTTTCGGCCTTATCGACCATCTGTTCTGCGAGCAATGTGCCCTGCCCACTGCCACTTCAGTTTGGCGATCCTTCGGGCAATGTTGGTAAACTTGGTTCTCTTGCAGATTCAATCACGCAAGGAAACTCCAAGCATTGCCCTCTCCATTGTCCTTGAGTGACTTTGGATAGGTTTTATTGTATTCAAAATATATTTTTTTTTTACTATTGATAGGCACGCGTTTGACCACTATCTCACCTGATGGTAAGCGATGATGTGGTCGAAGATGGAGCACGCTTGCCTAGAAATAACCTTTTCACTCTTGAGCTATCAGGAAACACAGAATCCGGCAGGGAATTCCACTCCTTAGCTGTACGCATTATGAATGCGTTCCCAAAACGTTTTGTGCGTATGGTTGGGATGTACACCATGTACCGGTGGCGCATCGCCGTTCGTCTTGTGGTCCGGTGATGGAACGGGCTTGGCGGAATTAAATTATGCCATTCCGTCGCACATTCCCTAAAATGCAACCGGTAAAAAACCGACAGGCTAGCAACTCGTCGTCGATGTTCAAGACTTTGGAGCTTCTCTCATTGCCGATGATTCTCTTGGCTCGTTTCTCTATTGACTCAAGGGCATCAAGCTGGTATCTGCCAGATCCATCCCAAAGATGAGAGCAGTATTCCATACACGATCGAACTTGCACTTGATAGAGTTTGAGCAGCTGTTCCGGCGTGAAGTACCGTCTCACCTTTGCTAGAATCCCCAACTTCTTTGCAGCCACTTGAGCTTTTGCCTCTATGTCAAAATTGAGAGTAGATGTTAATATAACCTCAAGAAGCTCAAGTTGGTCGGTTATCGGCACGGTTTCACCGCGAAAAGATGAAGCTAGATGGAATTGGCTCCTTTTGGCGGAAAATAGACACGCTTGGGTCTTAGCAGCATTGAACTTGACAGAGCAGATTTGAACAAAATCGAGAAATTATAATCTATCAAAGATTTATCACAATCTTACGAAGTTCGCAGTTTCCCGATAACATAAGTATATTGATTAAGGATGGTCAGTCTCACCTTAAGATGGTGCAACATGGAAAAGATAATAGATCAACCAGTTGCTCTAGTCTCTATTGTCTTAAAATGACGTAATCTAGGGAATCAATTAACAAGTTTTTTATATAACGCAATGCCACAATGTCTATGCAACAGTGTTGTATGTTGTTATGTGTAGGTAAACGACCGGCGGCGGCGATTGGTCTATGTGACATTATTAATTAAAACAACGACGGAATAAAACAGAGGTTTATAATCCTTGTGAAGCTACTTAACTAAAATTATTTTGTGTCTACCTAGGCTGTTCATTTAGTTGCTAAAAATATACCTATGCACTCGTTAAAACACCTAATACAATGTCGGAAATACCTTAGATATTTTCTACCAGTCGAAAATCCATGCACATGTTCATGTTATTGAGAAAAACCGAATCTAACAAATCAACGCTTTGATGTTTCTACCAGTTTATCGTTTATCTAAACAGCTGCTAAAACAGACTTTGTTTTCAAAACAAAGCCCCACCCCTGCCGGGGGGTGTGTTCAGTTTGACCTCTGTAACCCTCGGCGCCTCGTCAAGGTCGGCCTCGGCAGGCGCCCGCTCGAACTTGCTCTCTAGTGAGAATGGGCGACACCAGACACACACACACACAGCCTCATTCACAAGTTCACAACGAATTATATCATTCACTTGCATAGGTAATCATAATACTTGGCTCCAACTTATAGACTCGTTATTCTAATAAACTTTGCTATTAGTAGTTTGATAGTACCAACTTTCTGTAACTTATATGGTGTAGGTACATAATAAATAACGAGTATCCTATTATATTCTATTCTATTCTATTCTAATAATATAACCATGGATAACTTTAAAATATCCAACTGTTAACGGAATACTATAAAACTTATTTAGTCGTCAGCAACCATAACAATGATCAATGTATTCTTCAGTCCATCTTTAATTAGAAGCCTGTCAGTCATGTCTTGCAATATAGTCCATTTCAATAATTCAATAGCTAGGTCAAATAAAGGACTATCGATCGCCCTAGATACGGTGTTATCGACCAGCGTGTACTACCTGCTAACACTAAATACTGAACCGCATTCACTATTGATTTTCTAGCAAGCAACGTGGCCATTGCACAACGCTGGAAATAGTACACGAAGAAATAAGTACTTTAAGTTGGATCAATGAAAGACAATAGTGTGCGTGGACGTAGAGGGGAGAGCGTCTAGACTAGACTGTTGCAAGCCACTTTATTATATCGACTTGTTTATGAACTGTTTGTTCATTAAGAGGAAACGCGGGCGGAGAGACTTTGAATGTAAAAAAAAACAAATAACAAAAAATTAAACCTCCGAAAAATGTGAAAACCAAAAAATAATAAACCTTTTTTACAAAAAATAACTTTGCTTAGGTAGGTACCATACAAATGTCGTAACCATACACCGGCTCTCAACGGAAATTTTTAATCGGAAGTAAGTATATCTGATTTGTTGTTGATAAGATAAAGCACCCACTTGGATGAAAAGCGTGATGTATTTGTGCATAATGATTATAACATGAATTATTGTTATCTTTTATCGTCTAGGAAAGGTACAGTGATTTTCACAACGTCTTCTTGCCAATACCTAATGGTATCGTAACTTGAGTGAGGTCTGTTGCAAAGGAGCGCTAATTAAACATTGGCTGCTTTTGTAGGTGTTGGATTGCAGTTGATGTAGCAAGTATGCACAGCTCACCATAACTGCGCTTTGTACGGAAATATCCACAGGCCGTGGAACGTTCGAGAGCCCCGTTTGCGTCTACCCCGGGACCTCGGAATATTCCACAGACATTTTTTAAATGTGTGACGTGTGTGTGCTCCTGTTGTGGTTACACAAGTGCGTCTGTGTGTCACGAATAACGATGCCTTCGTGCGACGACGTCACGCTGTGGACCGGGTGTAGACAAACGCCATTTCTAACGGTCTCTACCTCAGCTTTAACTAGGTACCTACAAAAATCTAAGCTAAAATATGATACTTAGCTCAGGCGCCATGGGTATGTTACCTAACCGCATAAAAACCTAAAAGCGACCATGTTCGATGGTTGACCACATGTCAATAGAATGATGCAACATTTAGACAGGAACATTGATGCGGTCACGTCCACGTTATAAATTTAGTGCGGATTAGTGACTCAGTGTGTCGTATTGTTGTAGTGTGACGCAAAAGCTCCCGGGTGTGTGTGTGTGTGTGTGTGTGTGTGGGGGGCGGGGCAGAGCTTTCGGGAACCCCGTCACGCGTCAGCCACTCAGCCGGTACGGCCGCCGCCGCCAGACAGTAGCGCACGTGATGTCGAGCACGCGCCAGCACACGTTAACAATTACACACAGTTATTGCAACTATGATCAAACATGTCAGTCATAACCATCATGAAAAACTCCCGATCACTGCAATAACGACATCTGAAAGAGAGACAACCTAATCATTCCTATTTCGATTAATACCTAACTATACAGATAGCCCAATCGATTTCATGTTTTTTTTAGAAAACGACTTTAATGGCGAATTTTGACACTTATCTAATCAAAAGGCTCCACATTTTGCACAACATTTAGACAGATGTTTATAGTAAACTAATTAGTATCAGATACACACCTTCCTTTACAATTAAAAATAGTACTTATCTGATCTGATAAAATTCAAATTTTCAATCGAAATAACAAATACGTGAAGGCGATATGGCCAATCAGATCTTTCATATACCTACCAATTGTTTGTACAGGTGGACATGACGAAAACTAAATTCGCTCAGCTGAAGGGCTGCTCTCGGATTACCAGATCGTACAGTCTAACCAAAAATGTAGTGTTGAGAACACTGAAAATATGTTTGTGTTGAGCATTGACAAGAAAACATTCCTTCACCAAACAAAATGTTAGTAGACAATGACAATTCAACACAAGATCCCGTTGAATGTTGCAATTTCAGCTATTTTGTAACAGATGAAGGATAAAATGAAAACCTTCGACAGTTTTTACTTTTTAGTAAGTCCAAAATTGGAGAGCATTGTCAAGGAGAGTTAGAGATCCTGAAAAGGGTATGTGTGTTTCCTGTTTGAGTATTTTAGTAAAAAAACTGGCCAAGTGCGAGTCGGACTCGCGTGCAAAGGGTTCCTCTTACAGGTTTTCCTGTAATCTTTAGGCAAAGATCTATTATCTCCATTTTTTTGGTCATTGACGGTCATTTTTCGTCTAATTTCTTGAATTCAAATTCAAATCATTTTATTTCAAATAAACCATTCACAGGCACTTTTGAAACGTCAAGGTCGGTCAGTCAAAAACATGGAAGCTATTTGCACGTTCCAAAGCGTAGATCTCTATGGAGAAGAACGTGCAAGAAACTTAAAAACCATTAATATTAAAATTAAGTAAAAGAAGTAAAACCCTCACTTTTCACTCTATATTGTTCAAAAAACTTTTTATTAATTTTCTAGTTTGACCCCCATACCTACTAAAAATTCAATAATCTACGTAACGGGTCCGTGTTTGGGACAAAAAAGTCCATATGTGTACCAAATTTCAACAGAATCGGTCCAGTGGATAAGGAGTAAACTGGCTGTGACCAGACGGACAGCCAGACACTCGAGTGATCCTATAAGGGTTCCATTTTTTGTTCCGAACCCTAAAAAACATATTTTTTTATACTATTTATGGAAAGCATGATAAATTGAAGTTACACCTTTTAATAAAGGGTCTCCAGCGGAAGTTTTTGGGGTGAGGCTGAGGTAAGTGAGATTGGTACCGTTCTTATGCGTGGGATTTTTGCTAAACGCGATGAGTTAGCGATCGGGAGGGCTTCGCGCGTTTCTAGTTGAGCAGTAAGTACTTAAGGTGGATGCTCCAGGGAAACCCGCGAAATTCAAATATTTTTATGTTTTTTGCAATTTGCCGGTCAGTGTGAAGCTGTATGAGGACCAAATGCGTTCCGCGACCGTAACGCGTATTTATCTAAAGAATTATAACCATTTTAATCATCAATATAGCCCTCTAAGTTCATGTAGTTCGAAAGAAGGTTTATTTCTGGAATATTCATTCCAGAAATACTGCTACCCTGGAGCATCCACCTTAAGGTGGAAGCGCCAGGGTAGCCCGCGAAATTCAAATATTTTTATGGTTTTTTGCAATTTTCCGGTATGAAGCTGTATGTTGAATAAAATTCGGTTCGCGGCCGTAACACGTATTTATTTAAAGAATTATAACCATTTTAATCATTAATATAGCCCTCTAAGTTCATAAAGCCCTATAGAATGGTTATATTATGAAAAAGTCATTCAATTTTACTTGTAGTTTCCTCGATAAAAAATATTTTTCCTTATTAGGATATCTGCGAGTTAAAATTATCAAGAACGTGACAGAATGATAAATCTAATCTTAGAATTATTTCGAGTCATACTTTTATTACATTATTTTGGCGTTGCGTCGCAGACGCCGGCGCTTTTATCGAAGTGGCCCAGGGGCCATTGGATTCAATCAAGCAAGTCACAATGCGGAGGCAAAACAGTTGTGGAGTGACGTGCGCGACCCCGCCTACTATTGTGAGCTATTGTCCGACATACAATACCTACACACCGCAAAACCACACAGCGAACTGGCGACCATCTCTTGTTCCAATAACTATATTATTAAATATTATCACAGCTTTACAAGTATTTGCAACAGCTGAATTTGAGGCAACGTCAGACCCTTAACACACACTGTTCTTATTAATTGGCAGCCATAATGAAAAGCCAGAAATAACTATTTACCTATCGGTGCTAAATTATGAAATGCCTTGATAAAATCACGTAAAAGACTAGCGAATTAACTTTCCACGATATAGCTATATTATTATGTGTAAAGTATCTCCAAACGTGTTTAGATTGTGTCGAAGTCAAACGGCGTGTGTGTCACGTAGAGCGGAGGCTGTCAGGACACACCCCCAGACGCGGAGACGTAGCGGACTAAGTCGAGGCAGCAAGGTCGTTGCTTACGGGACCGCGGCCGGCGGCGGCGCGGCGGGCGGCGTCCACTGGCTAGACCTGTTGCATTACAGCTTGGCAACGCTCTCGCACTTAAATATTGCTTTATAGGTACCAACAGGGATGTAAGAAAATAACCGCTTAAGGTGAATGCTCCAGGGTATCCCGCGAAATTCAAATATTTTTATGTTTTTTGCAATTTGCCGGTCAGTGTGAAGCTGTATGTGGACCAAATGCGATCCGCGACCGTAACGCGTATTTATCTAAAGAATTATAACCATTTTAATCATCAATATAGCCCTTTAAGTTCATGTAGTTCGAAAGAAGCATTTGGTCCACATACAGCTTCACACTGACCGGCAAATTGCAAAAAACATAAAAATATTTGAATTTCGCGGGCTACCCTGGAGCATCCACCTTAAGTATTTAAATAACATTCTATTTGTGATATAGGTAGGCCTTAGAACTGGCGCTCAGTGCCTTAGTACTTTTTGCCATTTTCACTGTACTGTGTATTTGTACTTTTTTGTCCATGAGTTGATACGGTCAAAACGGCTTTGTAAGTATGTACTTAAGAAGTTTCGCAAGTAGATTAGCCGAAAGAAATAATAATTTTCAGGTTCCGTCAGAACTCAAATACTTACATACCTACCTACTTAGTTTAGTAACTTCTACAGTTCTTAAAAATTAGTAACGCAGTACGGTTATGATAAGCGATTAATTGCTTTATAATAAAAATAATTATTTTTTTACGGACAATAATGATCTAGACAAATATTAAAACATACCCATAACAAATATAGTGAAAAAGGAGAGAGGTACCTAACCTTGAAACTGAAATGACCTTGGCGATTTCAGGGTTCTAATTTTGCATAATACTTCCTTGCCACCATGAACTTATAATAGAGCGTTCATTCAACAAATGTAATTTTCCTTTTGCTATGTTAACATGATTGTTCTTAGGTTAGTTCAATAAGTACGTGTACTTACCTGCGTAACCTGGCTATTCAAATTCTAACTACGAGCTATACAAATATTCAAAGTAATACAGTTGCAGAGTCGATGAAGCAGCCGTCAGTGTGTGTGCCGTGTACATGCGCCACTGTGCACACCAGCGTGTACACACGCACACTCCCGCGCTCGCGGCCGCCGGAGTGGGGGGCAGAGAAGGCAGACGGCGCCGCCGCTGGCAACCTCCTATATAAAACACTGCGCTGCCATCTGCAAGTTTCAATAGATAACTCGATTGCTGAAGAATTCGGTACGCGTTACCAACATTTCATGTTGTCCTGAATCGCAAAAATTGATTTTTTTATTTTATTGTTATTAATTTTGACGAATAATAGTGCGGGAATTTAGAATTTGTTGAATGAACTGAGTGAATTGTAAACAAAATAAATTTAAGTAACACGTCGGCGGTAAAATTGTGACAATTCGCAGCTGTGTGCCATACATAGCGTTCGTGTGTGCAGGCCTGGCAGAAGGCGACATCCACTAGTCTTTGCGGAGTAATGTGGACTATTTGCCGCCAATAACCCGAACCTGGATTATACAGAACAATCTCAATACACTGTTCTACAAAGTGCTACATTTCATAAACATTATCACTTTGACGTTCCTTGACAAGTTTTCAAGAGAAAAGACGAGAAGCCTGCAAGATGAGCTTCAATAAGAATAACCCCAATGCGGTGGGGAAGATCATGGGTTACCTCAAGCAGCTCTCCACCGAAATGGTAAGTTGATATTCAAATGCATGCTACCTTGATAACAATTATATTTTACCCACTAATGACCAAATTCAACTTTTACTAGATACTGATTAATTTTCAAAATGTTTTTATTTCCCTACATTTTCAAAATAGTACAACCTCATTTAACTTTTCTCTATCCTACCTACTTTAATTAGCTGTGCGTCTATTTAGGTTTCATCCATAACACATAAAACATAAAGACCCGTTTATTATATTTAGCCGAATTCAAAATATTTTTTAAAGTGAACCGCATTACAAAATCGCAGTAAGCGAGAGTTCTTTAGAAAGCTCTGGAAAAGGCACAGCGGTGAACCGTCGCCGGTTACCGGACGGTCGATGCCGGCGCGCGTTGCCCGGCAACCTAGTGTTGACATTACTTTCCACACGGTTATTTTAGAAGATGAAAAAAATACAAATCAATAATGCAACCAGGTCTGACTAAACATAAACAAACAAAATAACTGCAATCTTGTGAAAAAGGCACACAGGTTCGGTGCCTGCGTTCACAGAACAAGGCGACCTTGCAAGGCCAGCCGCAACGGTGGATGGCCGCCATTGGCTTTACTTTTTATATTTTCAAAGATGATATTAATGCACTTTCAAACGATCAGGGAAAAAAGTTGTACGAACTTTTTTCAAAATTTAATTACTGGTTGCAACTTTTACAATAATATTTAATTTGAAAATTCGGTTCTGATTTAATTACCATTTCAAAGTTTAAACTAACTTCGAAGCTAATAAATAAATAGGAATGGCGTACAACACAGTCTCATCATTCGATATCGCCATATCGGACATCTGTCTTCCTCATAACGAAACGTGCAATGTGACACTAGCGCCATCAACTAGCGTTCAATCTAAGCGGACTTTCTTCTTGTCAAACCAGTGACTAAAAACTTTTCATAGATCCCAATAGATGGCGCTTTTGAATGTTACGCACTTCCATGGCATTAACTTGGCGCCATAAGCTAAACCACATTAGCTATGGTGCCAAATAACAGCTATGAAGTAAATAAAGTTTAATGTTTCTTTAGAATGTCAGAAGTCAAGTCAAAATATGTTAAAAAAATATAAATAAGTAAAAGCTACTCTTCTTGAAGAAGTCACAAGAGTTATGTAAAACTAACAGTCGTAAAGGTTCGTGGAATGGGGCAGTTCCACCCTAACCGCCTCCTTCGGCATTGAAGCAATGTCGAGGTCAGACTGTTTGTTTGTATTTTTATTATTCAATGTACACCAAAATAAATATCTTGACATAACTTTACTAATGAAGGCAGTGTTTGTTTGTAAACAATTTTTGTAACAGGTCCATTGTGAAGTATTATGTTTATCAATAATTATACTTAACTAGTTGACCCGCGTAATTTCGTCTGCTGCGCTCCTATTAGTCTTAGCGTGATATATAGCCTTCCTCGATAAATGGGCTATCTAACACTGAAAGAATTTTTCAAATCGGAGCAGTAGTTCCTGAGATTAGCGCGTTCAAGCAAACAAACAAACAAACTCTTCAGCTTTATATATTAAGTTTAAAAGATTAGTTTTAAGATTGACCTTCCTAAGTCAACTTTGATGATTAGATTTTATAGAAACACGTGAGCGCGTTAATGATCCATGACTTTGGTGTCAATCACGTCAATCTTCAATGTTTGAAATCGAGCCGATTGCCCGATATTCACGATTAATAAGTAGTTTGCTATTTCTAAAGTAATTAAACAATCCACTGCTACAAACGAGAAAAATACATGGTTCCAATTAAACCTTCGTCATCCCCAGCTAAAACTTGATTTATCATTAAGGTTTAGCTAGTGTGTACTTGTATTAAACCTTTCGACATATACTACACGTAAATAAACTTCATCAAATTAAAAAAAAATCGAAGTAATCAAAGAAATGTCATGTCATATCAATATTTATTATTGTTTGTTCTTAGCATTGGTATTCTGATGAATTTATAAAACAAAAAAGAAAATATACAAAATATATTTGGTTCGCAATGGAACAGAATTACAAAAAATTAATTGAAAGGAAAAAAAGTTATGACACATTTAGCAGCAAGTCAGAGGTAATCAAAATAAAAAAGGCGAGGTACGCTGTTTGGGTGCAAATAAATAAAATTGTGTCCAGCCATGTCCAGTACGTTATGTAAACATTATAGTGCCGTCAATGAAACATTGGCTACAGGTATAACATGCAGAAAGTGTTTATAGATTGTTTTATAAACATCATTATAAGTAATGGACAATCGGACGATAACATCAAAAGTGTTGAATGTGGACAGTAGTGCTGGCTGCGCTCGTTAAGCGCAGGTTATCAGGCCGACTGGCTGAACTTTTATCATTCATTCGCGAGTATTTTTTTAAGCCGTTGAATTGTGATAAGCGAGCAGGTCCTGTGAATAGTGTTGTTCGGAACAGGATTCTGTGTATGGACCGGGTCATGGCTTCAACTACGCATATCACTAGGTTATCGAAACATGCAGTGGCCATATGATACGCTAGTGGTCAATAAGCAAAGCGTGTTTACTTGATCTGACCTCCGACTCCCTGGGCTTACAATTCTTATCATCGGGACTCGACTTACGCACATTAGATAGCGGATATATAAATAAATGGGGTATGTTTGCGGATGATTACTCCAGTAATGTCTAGAGAACTTGAGTGACCGGTCTATTATACCAATTGGTGTGTTAATTTAAAAGTACCAGCAATTTTGTCTACAGTAAGTAATTTTTAAAATTACAGGGTGGAAGCGAGCAAGCTCGCCGTGGACAAGGTGACGAGGAGAGGTTGTATCGCACACGCGGCCCCAAGTACTCGCGAGTGCCTTCGAAACCGACGCTGTCTGCTTCGACGACCTGCACCTCTCTGGCAACGTCGTGCGGATCCCAGGGGACGCTGGTGCCCAACTACCCTACCATCCACGAGACCGTGACCACTGAGAGCAGCAGTGAAGACGAACAAAACTCGTTCGAGAACACCCGACGCCATTTCCAGCAACTTCGCCAGATCAGTCTAGGAAACGAATTCAAGTACAAGATGGAGATGGAAATTAAAAGTGCTAAGGAGGAGAATTTGCGAAATTCGATTCCGTTTGTCAAACAACTGAGTTTGGACAGCAACAAAGTAAAAACTGACTACGCTATCAATGGGGACGCTCCGCCATATGCTCCGACAACTCAACGACTCTACCTGTGGACACAAGTAAGTTACATAATATACGTTTTATAATTAAAAGTAATTTGTTCTTCGTATCAACACAGTACCGTTTTTATGAACACAAGCTCTTTTACATTATTACAAATACAAAAAATCAATTTACAAACTTTTATAGCAGTAGTAAAATCGTCGATTTCGATAAAACTTGAGAACTGAATAGGAAAAGAGTACTTATGTAGGCTTTAATTGTTTACTTGCAATTCGAAAATTTTCAGTCAACAACTATTCGCGAAACTGTCAGCACAATTAGACAGCTGAAAGGTCAGACATAATACAGTGATGTTTATAATCGTTAAGGCAAATAATTTTATTCAAACTGTAACGACATATAGGAATAATGTAAGTTTCTTTTAACATTCGTTTGTGAAATAAAACCGTATGTACATTCAAGGTTATGTGCATTAGGTACACAGATCTGGTAAACTTAGGAGCCTACGTACACTGAATGTAAATAACTTTATAACATACACACATGGGTGCAGGGGCGGCAAGGGGTACATAATAAAAGGCGACCACCCACGGAACTTCATAGCTCTCTGGATAAAGTTCGCAAGACTACGTGTTCCGAAATATACACATTTTTTTGTGGTTTAACTAATTCGTGTTATTTTCACTGTAACAATAATATTATGCAAATAAGATGTCACATATAGGATCGCAGGTGCCAGAACAAAACACCAGGTGCTTTATATTGTGTTAACAGAGTCTTTAACATGTTGCTTTTGGATTGTTTCAGCTCTTGGCTGCATTCGCTGTGTCTATGGGTTCGTTGATCGTCGGATTCTCTTCAGGCTACACTTCTCCTGCGTTGCTCAGCATGAACGCTACCTTGCATATGAATAAAGAAGAGGTAGGTCCTTTCAAAACAGTTCAGTTTATTATTTATTTTATAAAAAATAGTTTACCAACGTCGCTCCATTCGTTATGAGGCTAGGTTATCAATCTCATTAAAATTGGATCCCTTCGTAGTTTAATAAACTTATAAAAACTTGGTGAATAAAAACTTTTGCCAAACTATACTTGAGTTAATAAGTATTACTAAGAGATGTTTTAACTCAATAATACAATGTTATTTTCTTTCTATTACAGACAACTTGGGTCGGTGGTCTTATGCCTCTGGCAGCTTTGGTCGGTGGGATCGCAGGAGGGCCTCTAATAGAAGTCATAGGAAGAAGGTGGACCATCATGGGGATGGCTTTGCCATTCTTCCTCGGCTGGATTCTGATAGGAACTGCTTCAAATGTTCTTATGGTCTTCGCTGGACGAGTTTTCTGTGGAGTTTGCGTTGGAATAGTCTCCCTCGCTTTCCCAGTATACCTTGGGGAAACACTGCAGCCGGAAGTACGAGGTGCTCTCGGACTGCTACCCACTGCTTTCGGTAACACTGGAATTCTACTATCATTCTTCGTGGGCAGCTACCTGGACTGGTCACAACTGGCATACTTTGGAGCTGCGCTTCCCGTACCATTCTTCTTACTTATGCTACTAACACCGGAAACTCCTCGCTGGTTTGTCTCCAAAGGACGTCCCGACGATGCTCGAAAAGCCCTGCAGTGGCTCAGAGGCAAAAACACAAACGTTGATAAAGAAATGAAGGATCTCACACGTTCACAGGCAGACTCTGATAGAATAGGTGGAAATGCCTTCAGACAGCTGTTCACTCTTAAATACATGCCAGCTGTCCTTATTTCTCTCGGGCTGATGTTGTTCCAACAGTTAAGTGGTATTAATGCAGTAATTTTCTACGCCGCCTCTATCTTTAAAATGTCTGGAAGTACTGTTGATGAAAATTTATCTAGTATCATAATAGGTGTAGTCAATTTTGTATCGACTTTCATAGCGACTGGTATCATAGATCGCTTGGGTCGCAAAATGCTATTGTACATATCCTCAGTTTCTATGATTGTTACACTGGTGTCCTTGGGAGCTTACTTCTACGTTAAGGATGCAGGAGTTGATGTCACCGCCTTTGGGTGGCTGCCCCTTGCTTGTCTTGTTATATATGTGCTAGGATTCTCAATTGGCTTCGGCCCCATTCCGTGGCTCATGTTGGGCGAAATCCTGCCGTCAAAGATCCGTGGCCCTGCCGCATCCCTAGCCACTGGATTCAACTGGACGTGCACTTTCATCGTGACCAAAACTTTCCACAACATTATTGACGCCATTCATATGTACGGCACTGTGTGGTTGTTTGCTGTCATTTGTTTGATCGGCCTGTTTTTCGTTATATTCTTTGTGCCTGAAACTCGGGGCAAGAGTTTGGAGGAAATTGAAAAAAAAATAACTGGAGGTTCACGCAGAGTGCGCACTATTAGCAGCAGCAAGCAACCACCGAATGGCTGTTAATTTCGGATTACATTCCAAAATATCAAGTAATGAGCTGTGTTAGGAAGCAAATTTAGAATATGTAATAAGGCAAAGCACTGAATCAGTGCGGGCTGAAGACTGAATGGGATGTAGCCATAAGTTATATTGTAATAGGTGTAAATAGTATCTAGTAAATTAGAATAGTTCTCAAAATGTCTTGAAACAGTTCCTTTAGTTGTAAAAATGTAGAAGCATTTCGCTCTGCGACGTGCTCACTATTTTAGTTCCTTGATAACGATGAATTGGATCTGTTTTGGAGAAGACTCACTCATATTTATGACTATTACTTAATGTATTGTACATAAAAGAACAATAGCATATCCTATAGAGCTACATATGTAGTTAACTATTCAATCAATCAAATCGATGTATATTGTAAGTAGTTTCAAACCACTCATAGGGAGCGTGCTTGTCATAAGTTTATACATACAAGTAGATCTGTAACCTATATTTAATAAATGGTCATGACAAATTTGTTTTAAGCATCTACTGTAGATGTAGTAACCAAATAATTAATTTAAGTAACTGTTAACAAATATATAATTTGATCTTCCGTTCGCATAGGTACATTAAGATTCCGTATATTATGGAGTCTATATTATTTATTGATGTTATTTTAATACAAAATAATTATTAATTTATGTTTTGTAGTTTTATTTGTTGTGCCAACACTGTCGTATTGTTTGGGTTGACTTCTTATCTGGTGGCTCTGTGTGCCTGTGCCAAGGCATAACAATGAACTAGGAATCTACCTACTGGTATGTAGACACTCATTATTATACAGACTGATAACAGTTATTAATTGTACGTTTATTCATTTTTATTTACGTAGTTCGTTAAAAATTTAAATATTTAAAAATCTCCAGAGAGAGGAACCTCCTAACAATACGAGCCATGCCCAGAAGTACCTGCTTTCTGAATCAAGCCCTTTATCCAGCCGCCTATCGAGAGCCTCTTAAAGTCATGGCTCGTGGCTGACACGACTATCGGTACAATGATTGCCGACTTCACATCCCACATGTCGACAACCTCGCGAAGTCGCGAGCCATGGCAAGATATTTGATTTGATTATCTTTCTCGGATATTACGAGGTTCTCGTCATGCAGAACGGCTATGTCTACAATCATTGCACGCCTCGCGATTCGGTTGACCAACGCTATTTCAGGCTTATTGGCCACAATAGCCCTGTCACTGATGATAGACCGATCCCAGTACAATGTGATTATTGGCATTATCAAGAACTGGGTCGGGCGCATACTTTTAGTACGGCACTTCCGAGTTCACAAATGAGTATTTCAGTGCATTTAGCAAATGGATAATCCTGGCTACAAGGTTATGTCTATGCTAGTATCTACTCTCCTTACCAGTTATTATTATTAACAGTAACTGTTATTGTGCTTGGGTTACAGCCAGGAACGTAACAACAACGCCTTCACCTTTGAGATCATCGCAATGCGAAGTTTGTATGAACTCACGAGACACTGATTGTACCACCCATTCTGTTGGCGAATGATATTAATACCTTAGGGCCAAACCAAACGAAAGACAATATTAGTCGCTGTTATCTCTAACTAACTCATATTCTGTTATAAGAAGGGGGCGGGTATCGACCATTTGCTGAGGAAAGGGACAAAAAATATAGATCTCCTGTGAGTAAAAGAGACACATACATTCATAGTCGATAGCTGGCTGTTCACACTGCCGGCGAGCGGCTCTTACCTCTAGTTGATCGCCAACTATTTGTTGCCGGCAATCAGCGAGTAAAGCTTCAAACTCGAAACAGTTGGCGATCAGCAAGTAGCGAGTGACAACTTTCGATAGTTTTGACGCTCGGCTTTCAGCGAGTGCTTTTGTGCGACGGGCTTTTACTCGCAATACTCGCTCCGGCCCGCACTATAGGTAAAAATTATAACTGTTTGGTGAGTTCCGACCGCCAAGCGAGCATCGCCGAGCGTGTTTCAATCTTTCCAAAGCGAGCAAATAGTGGACGGCTACTCGATTCCGCGGCGGTGAGACAAGTGCCTAATTTTGTCAAGTTTTCAGGCGAAAGTAAATTATAACCGAATGCTTACTCAAAAATCGGCGGAAAGACTTAAGAACATACGACTTTCGTTAGCTTACGCCTTTCTAACCGTTACACAAAAAAGATTGATACATTTACAGACAAGCCCTACACTTACGAACTTACTTCGTTCTAATTACTATTCAACTAAGATCGGACGTATCTAATTTTAGATCTTTGTATGTCCATTCTAAGTACTATTTAAAGGAGAGACAAATTATTTAAACCTTGTGAGGCCCTTTGTTACCATCAAAGGTATCTGGAATTTGTACAAAGACATAAATGACGATCTGTGAAAAATAATGAAAAGCCATGCATTTAATTATAGATAGAGGCTTAGAATTACAATTTTGTTTTTGTTATTTTAATATTATGTAATATGTTGTCTATTCATAAAATCTCCTGCCCTTGGTAAAGATTTCGTTATGTCCACTAAGCCTATGTTATTACAACAGTTTAGTTAAAAAAATATATTGCAGCCAGCTGCTGACATCACACTCATGTGCTGATTCTCAGCCTTATTTTAATAAGGTCTTTTTTAGGGTTCCGAAACTCTGTTTGGAAAACGGAACTTATAGGTTCACTCGGTTGTCTGTTTGTCGGTCTGCCAGACTTTAGATTCAGAGAAAATCGGCTGTGACAGGCGGACAGAAATCTGCCTGTCACAGATTTTCTCCAAATCTAATGGACCGATTCAGTTGAAATTTGTTTTTGTAACCCAAACACGTTACGAAAATAAATAAATTTTGAACAAGAGTTCACTTACTGGGGGAAAAATGAGATACTTAATTAAAAAAAAAAAAACAACTGTATCGTGTGACATATGAAATCGAAGAGCTCAGGGTCTCAAAATATTTTTTTTTATAATTTTTAAATATTTCACTCCGAAATGATTAAAGAAAATAAATGAAAATTGACCATTCTCGCCCTTATCTCCGAAATTACAGAGCCTTCAATTTTGAAAAAATACAGGTAATAGGTCTTTACCTAAAGTAACATGTAATAAAAATATTATTCGTTCGGAACCCTTTGCACGCGAGTTCGACTCGTACTTGGCCTGTTTTTTTCGATACGTGACACGATATTATGCTAAATGATTTCTAACATTTTAGTGCAGTTATCAGTTGCATTACGCAGTTAAACGACATGTTGCCAAACGAATCCAGTAGGCGTTTAATACGTAGACTTACATGCCAATCTGTTATCAAAATTCCTACAACGTTTCAAACACTATAAAAATATGTAAGTACTTATAAAATCATACCTTTGGCAGTCATTACGGATTGTCAGAAGCCAGTAAATCTGACTCCAGTTTTGCCAAGATGTACCATGTTAACCAGTTAATGGGTTGTGGAGGTCTGGTAGGCAGCCGCTCCACGTAAAAACACCAGTATTCAGCTGAATCCGGAGTGAGTGGAAGCCGACCCCAATGTAGTTGGGAAAAGGCTAGGCAGATGAGCCAGAAACCAACATACTATTTCACCCTTGTAAGTAAATCTTATAATGGTGGAACATTATGGGCATGGCGGTGTAAAACTAACAAGTAACAACACGTCAGCTACGACACCCGCCTGCGCATTTGCTGCGCGTCTTTATATCTTTGCTAAGGTTTGACGACGCGTCGCCTACCACTTGGTCACACGTATCCTGAGGCTTTGCTACGCCTCGTCTATCGCTTGGTTACGCGTTTCCTTAGACGTTCACGTACCTAACTACGCGTCGCATACGGCTTTTTCCGCGTCTGCTACTACGCTTCGTAACCTTACATTGGCTACGAGGTTGCTACAGCGGCATGTCGCTGCGTCTGCTACGCGTTCACTATACCGTTTTTACGTATCGCTACGCCTGCTACACGTCCTTTGCTACGCGACGCCCACACCTTTGCTACACGTCGCTAAGCCTGATATGCGACGCCTCTATGACTGACTTTTTAAAAAATTACGTAAAAAATAGAATACGTGTACTGTATGAGTGGAATATAGGGGCGCGTGTTTTATTCTACAAGTGACGTCAAACGTTAAAAATGTTTCTTTCACTACGTCGTCGCCAAAGTGTCACACGGTGCGCCACTACGCTCGGTGTGAGCTGGGGTTTGACAGATTGTTGTGTGGTTAATATTATGATTCTGCTAAACTGGCCTTTTTAGCCCCGCTAAACCTACCTAGTTCGTCAAGTAATATTTTGGTAGAAACCTTCACTAATGATGACAACTGATAACCATACTAATAGTAATGGAGTTAAAAATCCCTATGCTTATTCTAAATCTAAAATGTAAGGTAAAGCAAAATTACTATAAACATTGGTTGCGCTTTTACTTCCCGCTTACTTATTAATTATTTAATTTTAAAAATAAGTAGACACTCAAAAATAAGGGGTTATAATTTTGAGTTTCAATCTTATGTATACCTACTTTCGAATTCAAATGAAACAAATAACCAATTTATTCAAACAATGGAAAATAATGTGAAAAGCATTAATAATTTTGCTTGTTTACAGTGGGTTGTACTGCCCTTTTATAGCCATGCAGACGACTTGTCAACATGTGGAACACATGCTAGGCGACTAGATCAATAAAAATTGTTTATCCTACGATCTCATACAACCGTAAACAATAACAAAATACATTCAAACGAATTTACATATGCACTTTTTATCAGAAATATCGAAACACTTCCGTTTTTATGGTTTCTGACCTAATTTAACACAAGGTTTTCGTGAAAAAAATCAAATGATTGTATAGCTGGCAGTTTGGCCATTACAGTGATAAGCGAAAATTCTAAACTCTATTTGAATTTAGAACATTAACATTAGGCTTTGAAAACCTCATATTATTTACTTATATTAATATTAATAATACATTTGACATAATATATTACTAAATATACATATTTTCTGATAATCCTTACAAAACATAAACTTGCAAGATGTTTCGATTTTTCTGATGAGAAGTGTATATCTAATATCGTAAAACTATGACAATTGTCTTAGGGTGAATTTTATCTGAGAAAGGCGTATAGGTACTACGGAACGCGATCTGCTACGGACCTTGATTTTGGATGGTGAATTATCAAAATACTATATGCCTCCTTTCCTTTCGCTCTGGGCAGGGCGGAAGGGAGTGTCACTCTTGAAAGTTTGGCCTAAGGCAGAAATGGAAATCGGCAGGTCACTTAGCGAGATATCAAGACTAAAGCTGGACCTACCCTTTTTTTTTTCGGGGGAATCCTTCAAAAGGCACCTGGACTTTTGGGGTAAAGACCAGGGAGTGTGGGATTTTTACCTCACTAAAACCACCCCGGTGATCACCATCACCACATATTAGGGGCCACCTCTTAAAAGACCACTCCGGAACCCCTCTGTGCAACGCCTGTTTGGGCACATCCCTGGGGAGACTGTAAAGTAGTCTCCCCTTAGCCTCGCTATGCACGGCAGCACGTGATCACTGTGCCACCGTCTTTCCTAGGATCACTGGGTTGGTGGACAGAGTCCCCACTCTGAGCGCCCGCGACTCTGGAGACCCACCTTAAATAACGCAGGCGGGGTTTCGGCTTTTAGGCGTCGAGGCGTTTGCCTCTCTGACGCCTCCTTCTCCGAGCGGGATCAGCCCTGTCACGATCCTGCTCGGCGTCCTCCTCCTGGACCATCACGGCCTCACAGAAAGCAGCCATTTCCCTCCAGTTTTCATTATCTGCCAGCATAGCACTCACTACGGCTGGCAGAGTCAGGTCTCGCCCAATCCTGGCGACCAAGATCCGCCGCTCAGAGTACCACGCAGGGCACTCCTCGAGCGTTGCGCAGAATCCAGGTCGCCTCTGCAATGATGACAGTTTGCAGTGGCGTCTCGCCCAATCCTACTTATTCAGGTACTCACCGAAGCAACCACGCCTGGTCAGCACCTGAGTGAGCCTGTAGGAGATGCGCTCCCCTCTTTTTAGCCAGGCTTCGATTGGGGCAAGACAGCTTCTACAACACGCTTGCGCGAAAATTGCGCGGTTGCTGTAGCCGCTCGCGCCACCGTTCGAGCGCGTGTCGCGGTTCTTGCTGCCTTAGCCTTACAAAAGCGATTCCTGGCACGTTATTGCCACTTTGGCGTATGTCTCGGATCCGGTTATAAACCCTCGCATCCATATCCGCCAGGATGTCTAACGGTGGAAAGCGTGGCAGGAGTGTTGCCGCCTAGGACCCCGTTCGGTATCCTCGTGCGATGTGAATGGCCATTTTCCGCTGCAAGCTGTTAATCTTAGTCCTGCAGCGTAGACGCATGACAGTCTATTTGACCAAACAGGCGCACCATAGAGGACCATTGATCGCACAACGCCTGCGTAGAGGCACCAACTTCTTCTCGTGCCCAGGTGGACCTACCTACCTCACAAGTCATAACTGAATGGCTGGGCTCGATGGGCAAAAAGTGCATAGGATAACAGGAAAACAGAAGAAAAGATGAGCTGATTATATCAGCTGACATCTCTTCAGACAAAGAAAAATGGAAAAAATATGGAAGGGGTTTTTACCATCAGGGGACCACGCGTCGCAAAGGAACCAAACAAATAAAAATAATTTTGGAAAAAATATAATTGTGAAGAATAAATCAATAATAATAATAAAACTAGGTTTATGAGAGCCCCATTTGCTTAGGTACTATAGGTTTCTCTTTCATTTAGTATTACCGCATAGTTTTATGTTGTATGAAAATTCTCGCAATTTATTTCTACTGTGTCTCCCAAGGAGTGTTTGCAAAAGAATAAATCTGAGATTTTAGTTAAAATTAAAAAAAAAAATAGAAAGACAGGTACTTATACCTATTTTGTGTGCCAAATAAACGCTCAATCCGGAGAAGAGTCAGGCGGTCTTGTTTCGCAAGCCGCGTACTAGAGCTCTACCCCCCCTTAGTCCGATCACCATGTTTGACAAGCCGATCCCTTGGGAGAAGCAAGCCAAATATCTAGGAGTGATCCTTGACCAAAACCTCACCTTTGGCGAGCACATAAAGGCGGTACGTTCGCGTGCCGCTTTCGCTCTCGGTAGGCTTCATCCCATGCTGAAAGCACGCAGCAAGCTATCCCTTAAATGCAAACTGCGCATCTATACCACGTGCATACGTCCGATAATGACCTATGCGTGTGCCGTCTTCGCACACACAAAGGATCGACATATCCATAGGATGCAGACCATCCAAAATCGTTTTCTCCGAAAGGCCACGGGCGCTCCGTGGTTCGTTAGGAATGACCGACTACATGTCGACCTCAAAGTCCCAACCATCAAGCAATTCATGAAGCGTCTTACTAAGCACTTCATCGAATCTGCAGAAAAGCACCAGAATCCCTTAATCGTATCGGCTACCCGATACGCTCCCTCCAAGATTAGTAAGATTCGCCGTCCTCGGCATACCCTCGTCGACCCTGACGACCCAATCACCGTCCTTCAAGAAAGCTGTAGGGAAACCAGCACTCTCAAGAAACACAAATACAGACCGCGATCCGTATTCCGACCTCGCCGCCGAGGTCCGTCGCGACGTCCCAGTAACGCTCCCCCCCGTCTTTTGCCAAACGAGCCAGCCCGCGAAGCTGAGCCAGTAGTGACAAATATCTCCCTAAATAATGACATGACCCAGCCAGTCTCTTGCTGCCCCCCCCTAAACGACGCCGCTGAGCCGAGGTCCGTACCCCACAGGGGGTGCCCTCAGCGAGCGGAGTTTTAATATATATAAATTTTGTAGCCTCGGCTGGGGGCCTTAAATTCTAGAGCCCACACAGGCAAGTCCGGTTCAGTAGTTGACAACCCTCTAGGGTTTAAACTGCGAGTGGCCATCGACAAAAAAAAAAAAAAAAAACAAATAAACGCACACAAAGTAGGTATAAAAAACTTTTACAAAAAAATAAAACCGACTTCTAAAAAAAAAACACTACAAAGTAAAAAATAACTTTAATTTCGGAAGTCCGTGTTTTTGGTTGTTTCGTTTTTGAACACCGACTTCCGAAATTAAAGTTATTTTTTACTTTGTAGTGTCGGTTTTATTATTTTGTAAAAAAGTGAAACCACAAACACAGAATGCCGGCGTGATGTTATGTTATGATCTGGTGTAAACAATCAACAGACATGCGATATCAGCAATCCCGATCCATTTGCTATCATTTATTGAAGAGTTCCGTTGCCTACCTCCGAAGTTCTTCATCAGATCTTCACCAAATTTAAATGGGACCAGTCCGAGAAAATACTCTTCCAAACAAAAAAAGAATCATCTAAATCGGTGAGCAATTGGCGAAAATAACGCTGAACAAACATTTTTACGGGATCCCATCATCAGATCCTGACTTATACCTTCCATAATCAGCTCAGCAACATGAGATGATGATTACCAGGCACATGGGATCCCATCATCAGATTGAAAAAAAAAATACATACAGGCGAACATAGAACCTCCTCCTTTTTGAAGAAGTCGGTTAAAAATAAGAAAATTTGGTTGCGAGTCGGTCGTATTAGTAGTATACGTAAAAAAACCGGTCGGTTTAGTCTTTACTGTAAAATGTTCTGCGCACACGAGCATATTTTAATAAATGTTTTCTTTTGTTTTCTTTCACACAATAGCACAATTCTATTTATTTACCTTATTTCAGGTTGGTGCCAGTTAAGCTAGACCTCTAAATTTTATGACCACATACAACTCAGAGGACTATCTGAATTGGCGTCAACTATGTATGTAAGGACTCACCCTTTAATTTTCATTGTTTTTGTTTTGGATAGATAAAGTGGTTCTTGAGGAAGGTTCTAGTTTATAATTTGTCAAGGTTTTGTATAAATTGACTGATATATGAATATTATTACTGAAGAGGTCGGAAAAAAATTATCTAAAAAAATTTTTACATCGCGTGCGCTGCGTAAACTATTGATGTTAAAACAAAACAATGTACTACAGTTTTAGATAACAATACCTACGAAAAAGTCGGTGATAGCATATGTCTATCTTTTATGGTTGACTCACAATAACTATTTTTATGACATTGGTATAAAATACTGCTTCAATTGCAGAGGTGTTTTCACCAATATAGTACAAATCGTTATCTTAATAAATATGTTAGTCATCTTAAGTATTTAAATTAGAGCAAAATTGGCATTCACACCATTTAATTTAAGTAGATGAATATCTTAGGAGATATCACAAAATTAAACTAAGTCCCGCAACCAAATAATTACAACGGAGCTAGAAATGTCCCGAACTAGTAGACACCTGAGAGCAGACATCGTTGACGGTTGTCTATTGCACTTTTCATTTCAGCTGACCACAATTTTATGGACTCAGGTACTAATATGTTCACTTTGTTAGTTTGGGTTAAATAAACATTTGCAATTTTTTCAGTGCTTAGTAATGTCATTGTTAAAACCAACAATTATTTACTACAGTGCCCTTGTCCATGGTGAAAATTACACTAAAATGCAAGCAAAAATTTCTGAATTATTTGACAAATTAATATTAATTACTTTTTAACATACAAAAAACAACCATGCAGAATTTGCGGTCGTGTACCCACTTGAAATAAATGGAATTTGCATTTTACTTTTATCTGTTTTAGGTATGCCGAATATGAAACCGTATGAAAAACTTCGAGAATGGTCTTCTGCTCCGTTGCAAGGCTCAACGGTAAAGAAGATTTTATGGCCGTCACTGTATATCGCACACCGCAACGTTGTGCGTTTCTATCAAGAGATTTTTAAGAAATTTAGTGATAGCGATAGTTTTAGCGAGGAGCTCGTGGCTACATAATAACAGCCGCACGGGTCGATTTTCAAGGTTAAGCAAAGCTAGCCAAGGTTGGTCTGTGGATGGGTGACCATCTTAACATAGCGAGTTTCCTCCGTGCCTCGGAAAGCACGTTAAGCCATTGGTCCCGGCTGTCATTTGTAGATCTTTGGCAGTCGTTACGGATAGTCAGAAGCCAGTTAATCTGACTCCAGTCATGCCATGAAGTACCGTGTTAGCCAGTTAATGGGTTGTGGAGGTCTGGTAGGCAGCCGCTCCGCGTAAAATACTGGTATTCAGCTAAATCCGGTTTGACTGGAAGCCGACCCCCATATAGTTGGAAAAAGGCTAGGCAGATAATGAGTGATAGCTATAGTTTTGATGGACATTTATCTACTATGGCACAAGCAACGAAAGTCACAGGTGATGGCTTCGGAATGGTGAGAGATCATGTTCATGAAAGAGTTCCTGATTAGTTATTTTTTATTGATTTTCATTGATCTCACATGGCCAATTTACCTCCAGAAATCTTGGCAACGTGACACTTTAGAGCACCATGTTCCTAACATGTTTTGTTTGTTACGTATCTTCTACCTATGACTCCTCCCGCTCTGGGTGAAGCAAGAGGGAGTGTCAGACTCTTACTGACTAAAACCCATCCGTGTTCCTCCTGGTGCCCTTTGCGTTCCAAGGCTACGGTTCCCCTTTCGAACAGAATCCGCAGCCCCAGCAGGCACCTGCTCTAGCAGGCCCCGTCTTCCACGCTGCCATCTCTTTGAGGCGCGCTGCCGCAGCGCGCCGCCGACCCAGGCCTAGTTCTGATCAGACGGCGAGCCACCCACTGCTCGTCCTCCCGACGCCTGGGGCGTCTCCTTCTGTTGCGGCGACTGGGACGTGAGGTTTCCCTCTCTCTCACACGTTCGGCCTCCTTCTTTGCTAGCATTACTGCTTCGCAGAAGGAGGTGCCCGCTTCCCATGCCTCCTCGCTCCGGACCATAGATTGAACCAAGGCCGGTCGCGAGAGGTCGCCGCCGCCGATCGCCTCGAAGAGGACCCGGCGGTGCTCCGCCCAAGCAGGGCAGACCTCCACTGTATGCTCCACCGTGTCCTCCGGGCGACCCTCACAGTGTTGACACCCGGGCACATTCTCCCGCCGAATCCGAAACAACCGTGTCCGGTGAGTATCTGTGTCAGGCGGAAGGTGAGGACGCCGTGGCGCCGCTCCAGCCACTCTTCAAAGAGGGGACTTATCGCCTGGATTGTGGCGTGCCCAATATATGTATGTATATCTACATTCTTTATAGTATGCCGCGATTTTGAAAAATAAAGAACAACAAATAGCGGCTGGTGGCCATGCCAGATGGCCAGATCCCATATAAAAATGTTCGAATCTCTTTAACTAAGGCGGACTGATACGCATAATACAATATGCAACAGCGTCCTACGAAGAAGGTAATAGGGGCTACCGATAACAATTACCTGGTATAATTATACTCATAACACGAGTTATATGCTAATACAAATAATATTTCTATTGTCAACTTCGTACTGTACTAAAGAATTGAATAACGAGGAAAACGCATAATCTGGTACAAATAAAATTAGAAAATCATTAATAGAAATAAATCTGATCTTTTTGTTATGCACTGGCAGCAATTATTTTGGGTTTTTTCTCAAGTTAGGGGAATGCACTTTCAATTTTAACCGATTTTCAAGTGACCTAATCAACTGATTATGTTAAAAACACACTACCATTAAATGTACAAGAACAAAACATATGCATTATAAATGGTTATAACAATTTATCGTAGTAGCCAATTAGTGCCTCGATTTTTATGGAAGTAGACAAAATAACTAAAATCTGTTGTCATCTACACGATACTTTTAGGATCGATTGCTTACTTTTATCGTTCAAAAGGACCTGAACTATGTCATTTAGTTTTACGGGTTCCGTACCCAAAGGGTAACCATCGGAACCCTATTACTAAGCTTCTGCTGTCTGTCCGTCCGTCCGTCCGTCTGTCTGTCTGTCAGAGGGCTGTATCTCAAGAACTGTAATAGGTAGACTAAATGTAATAGGGAGTTAAAATTTTCACAGATTGTGTATTTCTATTGCCACTATAACAACAAATAATAAAAAATAAGATTTATGGTACGGAACCCTTCGTGTCCGACTCGAACTTGGCCGGTTTTTCAGGGTATTTCTATTTTATAAATAGGGAGATATTTATTTGCTGTAATCTAGCTTTATTTATAAACTAGCCGACCCGCGCGGCTTCACTTCCGGCAACTGGCTACTCTACCTACCTACCCAACTAACCTACCCCTCCCTACCTATCCTACCCTACCTAACCTATTTGTGAATCTAAACCATCCAGGGCGCCACCCAAACGCATACAAAAATACGCATACATTCAAATTGGTCCAGCCGTTTAGGGGGAATTCAGTGACATACACACGTACAGTAGAATTAAATAAAGAAGATAGTTCCTTCGTGTATTTCAATTTAGAAGCATCATTCTAAAACATATTTAAAATAATCACATAATTGTTTTGAAATTATAACAGAATCGAATGTTAAACATTTGATCGAGACACTTCGAAATAAGTTTAATTTCTTTTTGTATGCATTTGGGTGGCGCCCTGGATGGTTTAAAACCTTATTCTGGCTATGCCTGGACTTTACAATTTGTCTAAATGTCTGGATTTGATAGCTGTAATGGCTAACAATAAGGCTGTACCTATTAAATTTTCAGGCAGCTTACGATAAAGCTCAGTACAACGCGAGCCGTAACATGATATGATTAAACAAACATGTCATACCAAAAGCATAATATCTATTTGCGACGTATTTTTTCCCTATACTGATGGTTCGAAGACTGTTTTGAATCGTGCAGCCTCGAGCCAATCAATTTGTGCCCATATATAAATCGCAGCGAGTGTAGCGAGACAAACTCATTTCTTCACTAACTTAAGTCGAGAACACAGACAGTGCTGCGGTGATTATTATTACTGAAAGTGTTTAATAAAGTGATTTTTTTGTATGACCAGTCTAAAGTACAACTGCAATCATGAAGATTTTAATGAGAGCAGATACTCATTACAGCATACAGTACACCAGTGAATATGAAAAGCCGAAATATACTTTTTCACAGGTAGGCGATAATATGTTTATGAATTATCGAACTAAATTTTTTTTACATATTTTAGGGTCTTCATAATTAAACGGTGCCTGAAAGAAAGTATTAATCTCTACTTTGAGCCACGTTTATCGTGGTGTGATAGACAATAGACACGTGATATACTTTCGTTCCATTTGAATGATATTTGATGAGAAGCCTACGTATTAGTTTATAACTTACTAGATTGTAGTTTCGTCGACGGTTTTAAACTAAATACGACTATATACTGCACTTGAGAACAGTCCAGCTATGATACAGGTTTTTTTTTTGTAATTGTGTCAGGTACTTTCAGGCGTTCTCTTTTACAAACGTCGCCGCGTCGTACAAAATATTCAAACAGTATCGCCGATTATAATGTTAATTTAGTTTAAAGTAGTCAACTTGTGACAAAATCCATTCCTTTTCATGACTGCTATTAATTCCGTGTACTAAAATGCGAGGCGACCAATTGTGCCTAGTTAATTAATCTGTTGCTACTCGGTACCATTCAAATCGCTTTTGGACCTTACAATGTTCACACAGAAAGTGGAGGTATTGCAAAATTACCTACCAGTGAATTCTTACAATTCAATTAAAATTTGAAATGCCCGTTACAAGTACTCACCTCAAGTTAGATTTCTTCGCAATTTTTCCGTTCAAGTCATGCGTTATAAACCGTTACGGCACATTACGTTATCAACTCGGTATAATTTTACTATAATAACAAATGTAATCAACAAACTCGACCTACCCATGACTAAAACTTGAGAACAAAGCACTTTTTAATTTCATGCGCTTTTAACAACCTTTTTATGTACCTATATAATAAAATACGGTCACGCACGAAAAGCGTTTGTGCAAGAAAGGATAATGCTATCGTATGTCATAGTCTAACTATACACCCAGATCGTCGGATCGGGCTCGTAAAATATTTTACGTTTAGCAAATTAGCAGCCATATTTGGAGACGGTAGAGACTTGCGGCAAAGATCTAAATAGGATTCAGCACACATTAGGAGAGTATGGTGAACAAGGGTGGCAAAAAAATAATAATACTTAATAAAAATAATGGTGACGTTACCTCACCCCTGCATAGTCAGGAAATAACTTTTCAACTCAAGATTTGACCGCATAAATAATTGGGCAAGATTGTGGTACCTAACTGAGGAAGTACGTAGAATTTCAGCGTGCTACCTAATATTTACTGTGACGACGTAAAAAAAAGTTTTGTAACATGATTTTTTTGATGAAAATCTGCCCAAGTGCGAGTTGGACTGGATTGCAAAGGGTTCCGAACGAATTTAATTTTTGTCACATGTTATTTTAACATTATAGGTTTTCCTGTAATAAGGGGGAGAGAGAATGGGCATTTTTCGTCAATTTGTTGAATAACTTCAAAACTATTTATTTTTAAACTATGAAAAAAAATTAAAGCCCTCACATTAAGCCATTTCATTTGATATGTCACACGGAGCAGTTTGAATTTCTTTTAATATTTTAGATGGTACCGAACACGCATGCGTTTAGTAAATAAATGAATTTCAACAGAATCGGTCTAGTAGATTCGGAGAAAATTGGCTGTGCACTGGGTGTACAGACAAACAGACAGCCAGCTAGACAGACAGACAGACAGACAGACACCCGAGTGATCCTATAAGGGTTTCATTTTCTTACGGATGTTCGGAACCCTACAAATCAGTCAGGCCTTTTTCTAAAACTGTTGAGTTTGGCATCCAGTCTAGGTTGGCGTCCAGTCTAGGTTGGCGTCCAGTCTAGGTTGGCGTCCAGTCTAGCTTGGCGTCCAGTTTAGCTTGGCGTCCAGTCTAGGTTGGCGTCCACTCTAGGTTGGCGTCCAGTCTAGGTTGGCGTCCAGTCTAGCTTGGCGTCCAGTCTAGGTTGGCGTCCAGTCTAATCGAATGACGCTGAGTACCAGTATTTTCACGTGCAGCGACTGCCTATCTTACCTAGTAACCTAGTAACTAGATAACACCATACCCCATGGCAAGATGGTGCAGTTTTTACCAGTGGCGTAGCTAGTCTCAAAGGGGACCTGTATCAAACATTTTTGGGGGTTAAAAAATGGTGGTTTTCCAAAAACGTTTTCACAAAATAGGTCCTACTAGCTCAGTGGCCTTAGTGCGATTTTTTTTATCGCGTAAGTGTAAACGTAAATTTGTATTGAAACTCAATAAGCGCGGTCTGGTGACAATAACCGAAACCCTTTTTTCCCTAACAATTTGACATTTAAGCGAAGTACGTTCAAAACCTCGCACTAGGCCCTCGGACGGAACTGTCTTGGCAGGCCCCGAAGGAGACGGCGAATGGTTATTTCATGAAAAAGTCATTCAATAGGGCTTAATGAACTTAGAGGGTTATATTGATGATTCAAATGGTTATAATACTTTAGATATATACGCATTACGGCCGCGAATCGTATTTTGTTCAACATACAGCTTCACACTGACCGGCAAATTGCAAAAAAAAAAAATATTTGAATTTCGCGGGCTACCCTGGCGCTATTCATGTCTGGCTGTGGGTCCGTGTTGTTCATCTAAACTGCGGAATGGACGCGGTTTAACCCGGTGCTTATCTTATAGGATTTAAGATAAATTAATATTAAACTTATGAAAGAAAAAAAATGTTTTGTCAAGTCATGAAAACCGTGCGCATCTTGTTCGGGTCGCTAAGCCCTTCGCTACGAATAAGTACCTAATTATTTATGCAATAAAATTTCCCGATCGTCATGCGTAAAATAAAAGCAGCAAGGATATTAGAATTGTCCATTTATTTACAGTGACGGCGTGTAAGTGGACCCAATCAGAGTCAATGATTGCTTAAATTAATAGAAGGCGGTTTGCGTCGCATCGCACACGCCTCCCTGCAAATAACGTCATGCTGTAATGAACCGAATACGTTGCGAAGCCGTTGTTACTATTTGCATGACAACTTCTCACTACATCACTGTTCACACTATACTTGATTGGCAGATATGTAGATTCGGTAAAGCTGTACAAAAATATTTGTCGATATAATTATTAGGTTACTTATGTAGCTGCAAATCTAATACACAATGCTCTTAACTTATTTATCAAGCAACAACAATTTTGTTTTAGGGAATTATGCTTATTGTAATATTTAAGCGGAATTGTTCGTAATTTCCAGGTCCTTGCTGCTGTGGCAGTTTCCATGGGATCCATGATCATCGGCTTCTCGTCTGCGTACACATCCCCGGCCCTCGTGACCATGATGAACAGTACCGTCATCTCCGTCACAGACGAGGAGGTAATTGACATGTCGCCATTTATCATTAACGACAATTTAGTACGAATGTTTGGTTGACATCCTTAATTAAAACCATATTTTTGTCGACAGGCTAGTTGGATTGGCAGCTTGATGCCCTTAGCGGCACTCGCGGGAGGCGTAATCGGTGGACCACTAGTAGATTATATTGGTAGACGCAGAACCATTCTTTTCATAGCGCCCCCGTTCTTCCTCGGCTGGATACTCATAGCAACTGCAAGGATTATACATTTAGTGCTTGCAGGGCGCGTCATCTGTGGTTTGTGTGTCGGCGTTGGATCACTAGCATTCCCCGTATATCTCGGTGAAACCATTCAACCCGAAGTCCGCGGTACGCTAGGCTTGTTCCCGACCGCTATTGGAAATATCGGAATATTAATTTGCTACGCGGCTGGAAAATACCTCAATTGGTATGAACTAGCATACCTGGGGGCAGCCTTGCCTATTCCATTCTTCATTTTAATGCTTATGATCCCAGAAACACCCCGTTGGTACATATCTCGTGGGCGTAATGAAGAAGCCCGAAAAGCACTACAATGGCTTCGAGGCAAGAACGCTAAAATTGACAATGAAATCCGTGACATAGCCTTATCAGATGCAGAAATGGGAAAGGAAGGCATAAAACTTAAAGAACTTTTCAGCATTAAATATATGCGGTCAATATTAATTTGTTTGGGTCTAATGTCATTCCAGCAATTATCGGGGATTAATGCTGTAATATTTTATACGGTCAATATATTTAAAATGTCAGGCAGTTCAGTAGACGGCAATTTGGCGACTATTATTGTAGGAGTAGTTAATTTTGTGTCAACCTTCATTGCTACCGCACTAATCGACCGTGCGGGACGTAAGGTGCTGCTTTACATTTCGTCTGTGACCATGACCATCACGTTAGTTGTGCTCGGCACATTCTTCTTTGTACAAACCGACTTAAAAATAGATGTCTCAACTTTAGGATGGATACCACTGACTTGCATTATGGTTTACTTGTTAGGCTTCTCTCTGGCGTTTGGTCCTATTCCGTGGTTGATGATGGGTGAAATTTTACCAGCGAAAATTAGGGGTGGCGCCGCATCAATATGTACTGCATTTAACTGGCTATGTACGTTCACGGTAACTAAAACGTTTCATAATATACTCGTCAGTATAGGTCCGGCTGGTACATTTTGGTTGTTTGGATGTATTTGTTTTGTCGGCCTGTTCTTCGTGGTAGTTTTTGTTCCAGAAACTCGAGGAAAGAGTCTCGAACAGATAGAAAATAAGCTGACTGGCAGGGCAAGCACAAGAACGCGCCGGATGAGTTCCATCGCGAACATTAAACCATTGCCAAGTGGGTGTTAGCTAACTAAAAAACTAAACTTTGGTTGTGAAATGTTGAAGTTAAGCCTAATTGGTATTCTAAAATTTCCAGTAGAACATTTTACATATTTTACAATAAGATTTTTTTTTTTTTTCATAAAATGCAAACACATAAATCTCTATTGTACCCTACCTCAAAACTCGAATTTTCTCAAAATTGTTACATAGTAAAATTTTAAAAATAGAGACAAGTGGGTACATAAAATATTTCCTATATCTTTAATGAATGATCCTAGTTATATTTCGCTACTAAGTTTCTTGCTAGTTACATTGCCTTTTAGATTATTTACTGGATTATGTAAATATTTTTGTTTTGTAATTTATTTCTATATAGCAAGTAAACAAATATTTTAAGTTTAAGATAGTTTTATATTTAATCTAAATCTAAACCAAATACATTTTTTTCTAGCACATGTATTTTATTTGATATCCAAAATCCATTCATTGGCATTCATCATCCCGTCAGGAGCCGTTCAAGAATTACGTAAGCACCACTGGGGGAGGGTTATTTACTATTACTTACTTATTTTTGATGACATGGGGGGACCATTCAAGGTTTTACGGGTGATTACGTAAGCAATTTTTTTTTTGTTTGAAAAAAGTTCAAATCTTAATAGATTTTGATTCCATATAATTTACAGCTAGTTAATTGGTTTTACTCTCATGCGATGTTTCATAGATAAGTAAGAAATAACAGAAGTGGGGGAAATAGTATCCACGCGATTAAAAACTATATGCAAAGCTTTACGTAAGCATAGGGGGAAGGCGTAAGAGCTTTGATTACCATACAAGAGCAAAAATGTTAAAATTTCTGCTTAGGTAATACTTGAACGGCCATCTGCAACAAGCAACAAAGCTGCTGTCTACTACTGTCTGTTTCGCTGTTTAATTTTTCTAAACCATGCAATGGAATTAGAAATAGTGCTAAACGAGGAAGTGTACATAATAAATTGTGCACCTAATAAACAAAAGTTTTAACCTGTATTCATAGCGGCTTTGCTCGCTTGATGCCTAGGGAAAAATCTCCCTGGATAAATATTTGCCATGTGTTATTCCAGACTATAATCACAGTATTAATATCTATATAGATATTTAATAGACATTTTACCATGCTATAATCTACCTCTGTGCCAAAGTTCATGAAGATCATTTCAGGCGTTTTGACGTGAAAGAATAACAAACATCCACGCATTCATCCTCGCAATCTTTTGCATTTATAATATTCTATTTTAATATAATATAATATATAAGTAAGAGTAGGATGATGAGCAAGAACCGCTTGCACCATCATAGGTCAATTGATTAGAATGGTGAACTAAGGTGATTATCAATAAAGGACACAGCGGATCACTAGGAAATGATGCTGCCGATATGCTGGCCAGGAGAGGTTCCGGTGCAGTGGCGGTTGGACCCGAACCCATAGTACCGCTCCCATTCACCCAGCTGCGCACATGGCTTCAAGAACACACACACAAGCAGGCGGAATGCTGGTGGGCCTTGGCACCAGGCTGCAGGCAATCCAGGAAAGCTATGCCATCCCTAAACAAGAAACTGACCAGTCGCCTTCTGCGACTGAATAGGTGCAGCCTGCGAATGGTGGCGGGGACCATCACCGGGCACTGCTCATTAAACAAACATTTATACACCATAGGCATTACGGACAGTCCTCTATGCAGAGCATGCATGGAGCAGGAGGCTACTGTATCGCATGTACTCCTCGAGTGCACAGGCGTTACCGAAATACGGAACCAAACGATAGGAACACAGAGCTCGCTCACAGACATCTTGAACACACCGGGTAAACTGATCTGCTTCTGGAGGGAGGTTGGCTGGTTGGATTAATTTGGCCGCCATGGCTCACGCACAATGGTCCAACATCAGGACTAAGTGCGGAAACCATATCCTGATAGATAGATAGATAGATAAGGTGCATATCAAGCGCTAGTAGACTTGGTTATCTATATGTTAAGCTGCCTACCCTTTTTCCAAGATTATATCATGATCTCCACGACCCAGTAACTAGGTAACACAGTACCTCTTGGCAAGACTAGTTGTTAGATCTTCTACTTTTTAATATCTGTAACAGTTGCTAAAGGTCTACAAAATGATGACAGTCAAGCTCCTTGTCTATCTCATCATCATCTACCTAGCGTTTTCACAACTCTCAAATCGGATCCAGCCGAATGAATAGTAGTATTTAACATGAAGCATCTGCATGAGGCTGAGTCTGAACTGAGTAAAACAGAATCTCTTGGTAAGACTCGTATCAGATTTTCTAATCTGATACGAGTCTTTCCAAACCACCTCGGAAATACAGATTTGCTCAAATTTATCTTATTGCGTTTCTAGGAAGAAAATCTCACAATGCACATCCCGATCGGACTAATTTGTTCATTTGATACTCGTAGCGCTATCAATGACAGTTAATGACAACGTCGTAAATACTCGCACCTGTCAGTTTGTTGTGAACACCTTGCAACAAATGTGTTGTTTCTTATTTGAAAATTGATTACTTGAGTTTATCCTGCTGTAGCTGTACAATTTAGTGTTTTTTAAAAAGAAGGTAAGTAATGTTCATGTTTGAAACGTATTTTTAGAAGCCGTAAAATATTTTACAGCACACAGTTTTTCTTCCTCCTGAAAAGTTACTTCTTTTACACTTATGAGGTTTTCACTCTAAGGCGTCTCTATGTCAATAAAAATCAAATGGTGTTTGTTGGTGCTTGCCCGCTTGTGGCTAAATAATTTCAATTTAAGCAACTCCTATCGAAGTTGGTCTGTGGATGGGTGACAAACCGTGGCATAATGAGACACGAAAATACTTTAAGCTGTTGGTTCCAGATGTCATTTGTAGTTTTGTGTTATTGGCATCATTGACAGTCGTTACAATAGTCTCTCCTAAGGCTACAACTAGACTATGTTACCCAGATAGGTTGTTTAAGAATATTGTCATAGTCCAAGTAAGGTTTTAAGGGAAACAAAGCTCTGCAGGTTCAAAGAAAATTAGAAAATACTTGAAAAGCTCTTTCCTATGGGGTTTATATGTGACCTCAGATATTTGAACAGGACTATGTCAGTTAGGTCAGCTAGTTTATAACAAAATACTTTATAAATACTGTATAGGCAGAAACCTAAATTAATGTCTGATCGTCAAAAATGAACTATTGTCCACTGACTGATATCTCAATAACATTTAATTTAAATTATTATTTCTTAAATGTAAGAAATGTTGAATCTGTCTGTTCCTATTGCTAAAACATCTTGTCACAGAGTTGAGTTCACAAGTTTACCTCCAAACAATGGTGTGTTTTCTATCATATTATAAACTTTTGGTTGAACTTTACCCTGTTTAAAATAAGCATCTTTCGATTTGATTTCTTGTGCTATATTGTATGAGTTCCAGTACCTCCTGTGATTGACAAAGACAGGCAAACTTCTCTTCTCACTTTATCTTGTAGCAAAATATTGTTAATTCACAAATATTGTCTATATTTGTCATACTAAAAATTCACTTTGTTTAATGGGAAAGATGAAATGTTGCTGTAATGTAAAAATGAATGTTTTGTTTGTTCAGATATTAAATTAACACAGTATAAGGAAGAATACCACAAAATAATAAGCTATTCTTCCTATGGTATTATTTCATAGAACCAAGTAACTAAATGTGTACTGCATGCTAATGTATGTATAGACGAGATGTAAAATTTATATATTTGCACGGCGGAAATGCCAAATATAGTGAAACTGATAGATTTTAAGAACTTATTCAACCTGTATTCTTGCAAACCAATATCATTTATTCATTCAACATTTAACACTACTCCCATATAAAAAACCCAGGTACCTACATAAAATTCTAATAACACCGTCACATGAAAAAAAATTACATGATTCACCTGAACCTTTTGCATTAGCACCAATTTGCACAATTGCTTTGATTTATTCGTACGTATTCAAAGGAAAGGTTAGAAATATAGTGTATCGAATAGTTATCGCATGTTATTGCATTATTTCGTCAGTGGGTCCCCTTAGGGGCGGTATGAAACTTACCCATAACTTGGACGCGGCAAATAGCGCAGGTATCACACTCGACGTCCCAACTCCACATGGCTACTGCATTCCACTTTTTCAAAGTAAACATTTTGTCTGGCTTCTGTCCATCATTTTCACCGCGGTCCATGGCGTCACAGTCTTCACCAGACATTTTAAAAAGTTATTTTATCCAAAATTTTACAATTCAGTTTGTTTTTATTTACTTTGACAAGTGAAGTTTAGGATTTGCGCATTCGCGAAGTTAGCATTAGATTCACAACGGTGATAGCTCCTGCTCGCGACTTTGTCTGTGTAAAGTTTAGAACTGTTTCCAGAGAGAAATTATACAGGAACGAGTACTTTCAGTAATATTATAATTGAAAGATAAGCTTCTAAGTAGATTTGACGAATCTTTTAATAGAATCTAGAATACAAATATGAAAGGAAAAGATAGCAAAAAAAAATTTGACAGTTTTAAATAAAATTCAAATACCCAAATAACCTGGCACCAGTTTTTATTTCTAATTATTATTTCTTAAATTGTTTTCTTTTCTTTGTAAACACGATTCATAGTGTCAAGCATGAAACAACTCGTTCCAATTTACGCAATGCTGACCGAACATCGACGCGTTTGTAAAACTTTAAAAAATAACCCGACTACAAAATGCAAACAAGTTCTTAACAAGACACCTTGACGACTAAAACTTACTTTTAGTTTAATCAGACTCCGCTAGGTAAAATGTTTTCTGTGATCAGAATGCTCGAAAAAAGTGAGTCTAATCGTACGTTTCTTTCATAGAAAATGACATTGTGGAAGTACAAGAATTTTTCTTGGGTTTTTTATGTCTGGAAAGACTGCTGAGGATATTTCAGCAACAGCTGAAAAAATATGAACTGGATATTGCGTTTTGCAGGGCTCAAGGTTATAGCAATGTAGGGTTGCTAACATTTCCTCGACGAAATATAGTATTTCTACAGATAGATATTCAGTAGGTAATATAACTAGTATTTTATGTAAAAAGCAAAAAAACAACTAACAATTATGTTACTTATCTAATCTAGGTAACAAAATAAAGCTAGAGACAAACTGGTCCCACGTACGCAACGTACAAACGTGCACACACACCAAAGTGTGCACACCGACTCTCCCACGTTGCGTCGTGCACGTTGCGTCCCGTGTATGACGTTGCAACTTGCAACGTAAATTGGCATCAGACGTGTTATAAATAATTTTTAAGAAAATGCACGTGCGACTGAAGTCATGTTTTCTGATTCTGATAGCGAGTTTGAGGATGATTTGTTGAGTTCACTATTTTTAAATAAATATTTCCGCACTACAAAAAATAAAGTTAAGAACATACATATTGGATTCATGAGATACATAGGCGTATATATTTTGTGGTCCTGCCCTCCCGAGAATTAGTTGAGGCCCACCCCAGGATGTTTGGGGACCGGTTCTAAATTCTAGGCTGGACACTTATTAATTTTATTTTTTGCAACACGTAATTATTTTAAGATACATTCAGTCAAAAAGGTATCGGGAATGGATGATTTGTTTATGGTTCCAAATTCAAAATTTTTGTTTTTTTTTGTAGTTGTTAGATTGGCACAACTGTTTTCCATTTTGGCGCGGAGTTTGAGTTGCATCTGTTATTTATATTAAATACAGTGCTGGTTTTAGTAATATCATATATAGTGTGTATTGCGAATTTCATAATGGACAAAAATATCGAACAAAGAGTTTGTCTTAAATTTTGCATCGCCAATAGAATTTCGTGTTCGGAGTCACTGAAAATGTTACAGAAGGCTTACGGTGAATCGACTTTATCAAAAACTCGTGCTTATGAGTAGTTCAAAGCGTTCAAAAGCGGTCGAGATGTGATGGAAGATTTGCCTCGCTCTGGTAGGCCGTCAACGTCTGCAACTGAAGTTAACATCGCAAAAGTGAAGGAAATAGTGACTGAAAATCCCCATTCAACTCTGAGAGAGATAGCCGCCGAACTTTCTGTATCTCACGAGTCGATCCGTACCATTTTAACTAATCATTTGGGTATGAAACATGTTGCTGCTCGGCTAGTCCCAAAAGATCTGAATTTTATCCAAAAACTCAATCGCATGAAAGTCGCTGAGGACATGCTAGAACGAGTCAGTTCGGACCCAACATTCATGAAACGCATTGTTACTGGTGACGAGACGTGGGTTTACGAGTTTGACATGCAAACTAGTCAACAAGCTTCGGAGTGGCGCCTTCCAACTGAACCGAAACCGAAAAAACCACGCCAAAGTCGATCAAAAGTCAAAGTCATGTTGACTGTTTTCTTTGACTATGGCGGTGTTGTGCACTCTGAATTCTTACCGGAAGGTCTAACGGTAAATAAAGAATATTATTTGAGCGTTATGCGGCGTTTAAGAGAGCAAATTCGACGAAAAAGGCCAGATTTGTGGAAAGAAAATTCTTGGATTTTGCACCACGACAATGCGCCTTCGCACAAGGCTATCATTGTGAACGAATTTTTAACCAAACACTCAACAAATACCATCCAGCAACCACCATATTCACCAGATATGGCTCCTGCTGACCTTTTTCTTTTTCCTAAACTCAAATTACCACTTCGTGGCACCCGTTTTCAATCGATAGAAGACATAAAGGAGAATTCGCGGCGAGAACTGAACTCAATTCCGGAAGCAGCGTTTAAAAAATGATTTGATGAATGGATTATTCGTTGGCGCAAGTGTATCGTTTCTAAAGGAGCATACTTTGAAGGTGATAAAATAAATTTGGATGAATAACAGACATTTTGTGTATTATTGATCTTTTCCCGGTACTTTCTTGACAGAGTAGTACATGGGGATTAAAACACGTGCTCTTCTCTGGTAACAGGTTTGAATGACACTAAAAAACGAATGACAACAAAAACTAAAATGGCAAAAATATCAAGTTATGGTGAACAGGGGCATCTGTGATTGTGAAGTGGAACTATGCTTTAGTTTGTTGTATGGATGTAAGATGTCGTTAGTTGTATTATATCTGTAGATTTCGATATTTTTAAGGTAGGTGCGCTTACCCCGTCGGCGCGCTTGCCCCGCTTGACTTACTAGTTGAAATAAACATACATTAATGTAAATTCAACCTTAAACGCAAAACGCAATGCTTAAAGTTTATTTCACAAACCTTTGTACAAAAAGCAATGAATTTTTACGACGGATACCCACTGATCAACATATAAAAATAAAATTCAACCTTATACACATCTTAAAGTTCGAATTCGTCTCCAACAGATGGAACAGAATCAACGTGCATAAACCGAAAAATTTAAGTGGGCATGCAATAGTATGATTAATTCGTTTAGTAAGAGTCTTTACAATTGTGATGTTTTATAACTCCTGCTGTTTAAAACCACTTATTTTAAAAATATTTTTACATTATTTTTTGACAAAATATCAGCATATTAATACAGTGATAACAATTATATAATGATGATATTAATACTAACCGAAAATATGAAACATCATCCTTTTTTTGACGTTTTAGATGTTTAATTTTTGCAATTTGTAAACGAGCACTGAGGCATGTTTACCGTCGGAGCGTTCGAATGCTACTAAATTAAAAGCGCACCCAAATGTTCCAGTGGGTGCTCATTCGGTGAGGACATTTTTCGCCGCTGATTGTGTATCTAGTTATTTATTAGTGATCAATGGGGATAGCGTGGGATATCCCCTTCACCTTCCTATGCCGATCAACGATAAAGCTAGAGACAAACGGGTCCCACGTACGCAACGCATTATGATAATAATAATAATAATAATTCCAATAATTCCATTTATTTGTATAAAATGTGGTAGAAACAGATGTTACAATAATATATTTAGTGCAAAAACACATTCTGCCATTTAATGGCATACAAATATTAGTCTATTAACTTGTTTTTGTGCCACTAAAATAGTAACACTCACTCAATAGTTATATTATAAGTACACGAATAATAACAGTTTCCCGCAATAAATTCTGGAATTCTACAGAAAACAAAACCAATATAACCTTATTATACATATAAACTATAGTTTAAACACACATCACAAATCGTAAGGCAACTACATTTTAGGTATCTAAATACCAACTATAAAACTACAGTGCATTCCTGAAGTGATAGGATGGACATGACTTTTTGTTGAGAAATTCGCTGATTGAATAAAAGCATTGCGATATCAACCACTTTTTTAAAACTGCACAGAATCTGATGATATCTAGACTATTGATTTTGTATGAAAAACTATGCAATAGAGATATACTTATCGTATGCAACGCAATCCCACGCCTCCCACGAGTCCCACGCAACGTCGACCTGCGATGTCCAGATCGGCATGGGAAGGTGGAGGGGATATCCCACGCTATCGCACGCGTGTGATCAATGTGTTTCTAGAACTTACGCGTAAGATACGTTATAAACAAATAGACCTGGTTGACCTGTTTTGTTGTCAAAATAGGTATTATAAAATTAAATGTGTGTATGTTCTTGTTTATAAAGTACAGTCAACAAAGCTAACTTCCGACTACTTTTCTAATATTAAAACGAATTTTGTTTTTTCGTATCATCTCTATTTATTTTTAAAAAAATCGGAAACACAATACACAGACTGATTAGGTATAATGCATCCAAAAACTTATCTTAGAATGGTTTAAAAAATAATTAACTTTCGTAATCTACTTACATTAATTTAACGAAATCTCTAGATATGTAAATAGATATTTTACAGCGATAAATGTTTTTAGATTTTAATGATAAATATATAACACATTGTTACCCTGTAACTGTAGTTCAATATAATTCACTACGTATTATAAGTAGGTACCTTCTTACCGTGTTACCCAGTTAATGGGTTGTGGAGGTCTGGTAGGCAGCCGCTCCACGTAAAACACTGGATCCGATTTGACTGGAAGCCGACCCCAATATAGTTGAGAAAAGGCTAGGCAGATGATGATGATGATTATAAGTAGGTACCTACATAATTATTATGTATCTACATACGTCCATGAATACCTACATTATTTGTATTAAATATTGCCATATCTTGTTGCTAAGTAGCAGGCAGATAAAATGTCCTATTCTATGCTAAACAAATATATTTATACTATTTTATAATTTTACAATATAAATTCCAAAATAAAATTTATCAACATAAAAATAACTGCTTGTTGTCATTTTCCTCATTTGCTACTAACTACACAGAAGGTAAATATTAAAAATAATCGGTAGGTTTAATACTATGGTTTAAAAATAATTATGAAGAACCATTTATGGTGACGTATAACGCGAAGAGCAGGACGATGAAGCTGGCTGTCGCGCTGCTGGCCCCGTTGAAACATCCCAATTCTTCGACTTGCACTTGGTACCTGATATTGTACGGGAACCTGCAGTTTGCGTCTGAGGAGGAAACAATTATGGTGAGTAAGCGAGTATTGGTAAAAGGAGGTTGGATAGGTACAGACAACAGTACATCAAGCTACAACAGTACGTCAAATTTCTGTAACAGATTTTCAACTTTATTATTAAAGCATTAGATTCAACGTTGATTGAGAAAAATTTTAAGTTTTGGGTAGCTTGATATGCTGGCTGGCGTCTGTACTTATTCCTACTGGCGGGGGGGTATCATGATGAACTAAGTCAGGAACAGCTCTAAGCTATTGTTATTTCTTGGAAATTATTTAATTTACCCGACTGAGTCGATTTTTTTTATCCTGCCCTTCATGTTCGCATCAAAACCGTTGTGGGCATACAGGTGATCAGCTAGATTTTTGAAAGAGAAGTTTGCTTTCGCCTTTCAAATTAAAGTCATATTCAGAGGTAGGTCTTGTCGGGTCTAGGACGTCCAGACGAGTGTAAATCCATGCTCTACACCATTGGTATAGTGTAGGTAAGTGAGAGATAGAGAACTTTAATAATTCTTTCACCATTGGAATGCTACATTATCATCACTGAGTAACATAAAAGGTAGGGATCAATATAGTTCAGCGTTGTCTCTAATAGTTCAGTGTACCTGTGCAGCCGGCACTGGCGAAGGTTCCTGCGGTGAGGCTGGTGTCTGACCGGACGGAGACGAACAATGGCGGGCATTCGTTAATGCGCCCGTATCCATCGCAGGCATCCTGCAGGCTGATCTCCACGTTACCAGAGGTCAAGGTCTGGCAGATTATCGCACTACTGTCCGTTGAGACCGTTGAGTTGCTCCTGAAATAGGTATAATATTTAGAATTGTCATTATCGACATGTTTGTGTCCAATTCCGCAAGTGGTCTTCTTTCGAATCTGTTATCCTATTTATACCGATTAGGCAGTCTGTAAGTCCGGCTATTTATTACGGGTATCCCGTAATCTATTTGTGTGCGAAAGTTGGTAATTCGATTTTTATTAAGTATATCGAACACAGTGTGTCGATAATTCAGCTGTACGATGTTTTATTCCATCGATGCTTTATTGGTGCGATGTAACTCATGTAACGCCAGTGCGAAAAATCCTGTAGCGAAAAACCCTCATACAACGATTGCTCATTACCTACACGAAGTTCGATAGTATGTTGGTTCGAAACACCTACTGATGTCCGTGAATCTGAAGAGTTCGTTTGTTTGTATGTTTTGCTTGAACGCGCTAATCTCAGGAACTACTGGTCAGATTTGAAAAAATATTTCAGTGTTAGATAGCCTATTTGTTGAGGAAGGCTATAGACTATATCATCACGATATGACCAATAGGCGCGGAGCAGTCGAAGTTGCGCGGGTCAACTAGTGTAATTAATAATCTTATTTTTCATTATAGACGTTAAGGAAATACATTAAATGTCATAATATACATATCTTGACGTCTATTTTCCAAAAATGAGGAGGCAAGGTAACAATTTCAGCACGTTTAAACATAGAAGAAAAAATTAATTACACAATTTTCAAAAAGATGCAATTTTTTTTTGTGAATGAAGTGAATTATCGACACACTGTGTCCGATATAATCAAAATCTAATTACCAACTTTCGCAGACAAATAGGTATCCCATTTATTACACCGGTAGACTTTCTTTCTTACGCACAGTCAACTACTTACCACTTTTTACAAACGGAAAAATGTTGGTGGTTCTACTTCCTATCGTGTGGGCAGTAAGTAAGGCCTAACGACCTCACTCACCCAAGTCTATTCTATTATATTCTAAACCACGTCAAGGGCCTCTGACATGGTTTATTTGACGACCGCCTTTTGGGGATCACCGGCTTATACGTGCCTTCCGAAGCACGGAATCATCTTTTTTATCAGACAGTCAAGTGATTCAAGCCAGCAAAGTCCTAACCAAACTGAATAACAACTTTAACAAGTATGCTTTCCCGTGGGAATTGAACCTACTACCACCGGGTCACACGACAAACGTCTAAACCACTCGACCACGGAGGCAGTTGTGGTTGCAGTAGTAACTGTACCAAAAGGTCTTTGTGGCTTGTATTGCTGTCTCGTCTTGAAGATATTATTTAGCTATACTACAGTCAGCGATACAAATGGCTACTGTAGAAATGTAGTTTTCACCTGATTTCCTCTAAATGAGACTATGCGATTCCTGGATAAGATATCAGGATGCTAGTTCCGGCAGATACGAGTAGCATAACTCGGAATCCGTATCGCAAAAGGCAGATGATTTGGCTCTGAATCCTCTAAACGTCATATTTCTTTGATTATTAGTTATTCATCAAAATTGAAAACAATTCACGGAATTAGATAGCTTTACATCCGGAAAATGTAGGTAAATGTTGTTAACCTTATCAAGAAGAACTTTATCTACAGATAACACTATGAGTAGATGTCTTACCTGGGTTGGGGGACGGATCGGGAGTGACAGACGACGAGACTGCCCACTCCAGTGCCACTGCGGGAAACACGGACCTTCCTGTTATTATTGTTCTCGTAGAAGTAGTTAGCACTGAGCCTGTAGAAGTTGATGTAACCAGGTTCAACGTAGTCATCGAACTGCCTTGTGCCAGAGTTTTCTCCGTTGAACAGGAACCCACATGTAGGGTTTACGATTCTCCTACCAACTGCAAGGAAAACACAATTATAATGAATCTACGCATTTGCGCAACTAGAACTTAATATCCTGGCCTACTCTCTAAGTCCGTTAACGATAAACGGGCCCGTCCGAAGGTAGTCCGAAACTAACGAGCAAACCCTAGTCCCTGTTGATTTCGGATCACATTTGTAAGCCTACTTGAATCTGCACAATCATTCACTTACCGCTTTGAATTCGATGCAGTACAGGATCCATGATAGTATTTACGTTTGTTCCAGCAGAATTTAGAGGAATAGTGAAAATGTCGCTGTACATTTCTCGTACATAAGCCCATAGAGTGTCGAACTGATTATTGGAAGTCGCGTATAGTACTCGGAGGTCTGGAAAAAAAGGAGGAATATTTTACATACTAGTGATTTATTGACAACTCTGTAAAAAATACCGAATAAGAATTTGTTTTCAACTCACCAGGGATGGTGTTGTTAATCTCATTAGCCTGTTCCCACGCACGATCACTAGTCTGTAAGTTGCCATTGTTGATGAGGTACAATAAAACTGAAGAGTTGCCGCCGACGTAGTTCCTCGTGCTTTCGTTAAAAAGTGTTTCTTGCATCATGAACTTGATGCGAGTCAAACTGGTTTCAAGATTTACTCCTGACGGAACTGAGGACAAAATATTAAGTATAGAAATTAATTTCTTTTTCTACTTACTCATATCGATCCTGACCATAGGATTCCTTATAAGACTATACATATATTTACTGTATTGAGATTGTATGATTAAAAAATTCACTCACTTTGTGCGTGTCTGGAAGCATTATATTCAGCGTAGAAATCGGCCGGAGAGAAGGTGGTATTGACTACGATGCTTCCGTCAAGAGCATTCAGTAGAGTGATACTGGAGCCGAACTTGCCGACCTCAATTGACTCTACTAAGTAGGCGATGGCAGGGAATACAATTTGGTACGACCACGAGGAGTCGATGGCGATGTACAGGTTGGTTTTCAGGCGGAAGTCATTGCTCTGGGTTAGAGTCGTGGCGCAGTTCATATCGTTCATGGTACTGGCTGTAAAAAGAAGAAAAGGTATATGTTTTTTAAATCAAGCTGAATATCAGAAAGTCCTAGCTATATAAGACACTGAAAATCGATACTCACTGGTGTAAGATCTTAGATTGGTAACAGCACTTGATACGAGCTGTTCCAGTCCCCCAATGATGGTACCGCGGAGAGGCATGTTAGTGTCGAGGGCAGCGGCGAATGCATGTGTTTCACTGATCAAGTTCTCGTTTGTCACGTACTGTTCCATCAACGCGCGGCGATTGCAGGCACGCAGGTTGGAATCAAAGGCACCGTTCTGTAAAAAAATAATAAAATAATGTTATAGTTTAACTGAAGATTCGGTAACAAGCATTTAAAATCAGGAACAAACAACATTACCCTAGGCGAATAGTACATATCCAAGAGTTGCGACAGTTTCAAAGAGCTGAAAGCTCCTAAGACTGAAGTGATTGTACTTCCAAGAACGAAGCCGTCGATATCTCCGCGGATCTCAGGGTCAGTCATCTCGATGTTGACGCGGTTGTGCAGCATGAAGTGCCTGGTGGCTTGCGTGCTGTTCCAGTTCCCAGCGGTACCGATCGATATGGAGGTGCTGCCTCGCTCCGTGCCTTGAATGAGGACTGCTTCCGCTAAGTCACCTGGATAGGATAATAATCGCTTAGGAAAGTCTTGCTCAATCGGGATACTCGTAAGGGTATTTTAGTAATGTGATAGTTAAAAAAGTAATGTTTTAAAAGGCAAAATATTTATGCTGTGGAATTTCTAAGCAAAGCTGAAAGGTGACTTACCAGCTAACGTTGCTGGATAAAGTGAAGACACGGTTTGCTGAACATTTCTGTAGTTAAGATTCGCGTCTCTGACCAAGTCCAGGATGTTCACTCGTTGTGGCTGCGCACCTGCCGCAATGCCAGCGATAACGTTGCCGGCAGACACGGCACTCCATGGCGTGTTCACCACTCCGTCCAACAGTGGGCAAGTGCTCTCAGCCACTTGGCGCTCAGACATAGAACTGCTGCCAAAGTTACTGAATTCGACATCGTTATTCGGATCGTAACGAGTCATCTTACCGTTTCTGTTGGCGGATTTTCTGGAAAAAAAAGAGAATACAAATTCAAATAACTTTCTAATTAAATTACGGGAAATAGTGAGTTGAGTTGTATTTAAAAAAAATCTTTCGTTGTTTTATGTTTAAAAATTAAGTGAATAGCTAGTACTTTCTTCTTCAACCTGCACATGGGTTTGACAGATTATAGAGTCGAATAAGGATATGAATGATACTCACAAGACTGATGGTTTTATGATTTCAACATCATCGCTTATGGAGCGACCGGACCTTGCAGTTCTAAGTGCACGGTATTGAGACAATAGGGTGCAGCTGCTCTCGTCTCCTCGAACCCTAGTGTCCACTGTCGTCGACAGCATATGATGCAGAGTACACTGAAATTGTACAAAACTATTTTTAACGAAAAAGCCATGATTGAAGTTCAGCTACAGTTTCTTAGCCATTTGGTTGATATACGAACCTTCAGGACAGAAGAGATGGTGTCGTTGCCTAAGACTTGCAAATTGTTGGGTATGAGCCTCGTCAACAGAAGCCGATGGCGATGGAACGAGGAGAAAGTAGGAGCAAACGGCAGCACGTTGGATGACGACATGGAGTTCTCAGGCTGATGGAACTCAATACCATCTTGACGATAACTGGAAGCCATCAATTACAATAAGTAAGGTTCTGCTGTGAAACGAAAGATGTCTTATAGTTCTTCGCCGGTAATTTTAACGTAACTTGGAAACTTTAAAGTACAAATCAGGGACCAAAATGACCGGCGAATTATATAGAAATAGAAACATTGATAGCGGGTCTTGTTTATATTTGGTAGTAATTTCAATAATCTTAACCTATGCAAAAGTGTATAAGAAAATTGAGTATCTTCCGCTAACCAGCGGTTTCTTGTTACTCAGCAGATAAGCTAGTAGAAGGTGGACGTACGTGTGAAGAAGCACCGTCGAAAGCTGCCTCAAATCCATGTTGACATTAGGATTGTCCTCTATTTTCCTGATGATGTCAATGAGGACTTGTATCGTGACCGGGGGCAAATTGTTTCTGTTCACGAAGTCGGGGTTGCTGTAGCATTCGCTGAGCGAGTCGGCCACTCTTGTTTGTGCTGTCTGCTGCGCCTGCGCGCTGCCCAGCACGGCCACCACGAGAATTGGTAACCAGTGCATGTTGCTATCTGAATAACAATATTGATGGCATGAGTAAATGACAAGAAATTTTGATAATTTTTGTTGTCTAATATGCTTGGCTTACCAAATTTTTATTTTTATTTAAAGTAAGTAGCCTGTACGTTGATTCTTACGAGTACAAAAATCTTTGACACTTGTTTTATGAACATAACTTAAGGACTGGGTCAAGTCAGCGTTGTTAAAATAATGTCTTAAGGCGTTCCTTTGATAAATGCAACATGATAATTGTTGATAATTCTTAATTTCATTAAAGGTGTAATGTTTTTGTTCGAGATACAGTGAGTAACTACGTTAAGATTAAGATAATAATATCGATGACGATTCCGGTGTGGTATTTCACGATGACTTTTATCAGTAATTTCAAGGAGCGGTCGAGGAAATTATTATCCTTGCCTAATGTTGATTTTTCCACTTTAGTTTTATAAGTGAATCACATTTCAAGAATGGTGTTTAGCGAATAGTATACAACAAGCCTTTCAGTTTCATTTGTTTGTAGATATATTCTACATGACCAAACATTTGGCTTGCTCTCAATTTTCTCGCAGTAGGTGTGTAGAGTACCTATACTCCTCAGGGGATAGAGGCTTGGGCCAGCCAGAATCCCTCGCTGCATTCAGGATTTTACTTTGAGCTACCTCGGTACTGAAATTCTTCATTACGGTCGGGACGCCCTTCAAATAAAACACTGCTTCGATGGATAATCTACATTTGGAAGTTGCGAAACTAGAGGAGTCAGGCCTTACTTGGCTAGGGCTAGTCCCTGAGAGAGCCCCCATAAGAAATAAATCCTGGATATACGTAGCACTAAGCGACCTGCGCCAAAAGTGGACACTTTCCTAGCGTAGGTATTGCCTTAAGCACAGATAATATAATAAATATTCCTTAGGATAACCCCCGAATAAGGGGTGTTAACTAACCTAATATTTTGTGATCAACGCAATTACACGCTTTCGCTTTAGGGACCACGGAACAGAAAAAAACAGGATAGGGACTAATATTATAAAGCAGAAGAGTTTGTTTGTTTGTTTGGCTGTTAACTAAGTACTGTATCGAATTGAAAAAAATCTTTTAGTGTTGGATAGGGGTAGCTCATTTATTTTTGGAAGGCTATAGAACATCACACTACGATCAATGGGAGCGCAGCATTCATGAAAAACGTGCCGCAGACGGAGTTGTGCGGGTCAGCTAGTTGGTAATAAATATAATGCCACTTTAAAGTTAGGTATTGTTATCAGAAAATGCAATCAAAATTAGAAGGTTGCCCAATTGTAGGTATTTGTTTGCTCGCTCTACTTTTGATAACGAGACTATTTTATGTAGGTACTGATAGGGCGTATTTTCATGAATCACATATGAATTATTTCTGAAGCACTTTGGGCACTGTTCACGATAAACTATGTTGGTACTATTGAATGTACCGAGAATTGATAGTAAATTAAGTAGGTAGATCCTGTTATAGTCATCCAACTTGTAGGTAGAGGTACCTACCAACGTGGTGGTAGTTTAAAAAAACCATCACGTGTCGTGTTAATTGTATTTCAAGCAATCGTGACTTCAGTGCACCCTCCCATTTTGGCAACAAAATCGTGACGGCAACTGGTATTCTTTATCTCGGTTCTTCATAACCCCAACAATAGTTGATTAGTGTAATGTGTCGATTAGATTGTTCTCGGCCAGTATGGCACCTACCTAAAGAGGTTAAAAAGAGATCTCCTCTTTTTTAAAGATCTATTCGTATCGAGGTTGCCCGATACCACACGTTCCTTGAATCCCTTGCAATTCAGTAAGTTCTATAGAAGGAACCGAACAGAATATGAAGACGAATAGGTAACTATTTGTCAAATTCTACATTTACCTGAACACTTGTCAAAGGTTGATTTCAAACTAGGTTCGAGACGTTCTTCGAAGCTGCGTTTCCACCAGAAATGTACGAGGATGCGTAGCGAGGGCTAGGCAAATGAAGCGATTCTACAAAACATACCTCGCTACACCCTCGCACATCTCCGGTGGGAACGCACCCTTACACCGGATACTCTCGAATTCACCTACTCGCTTGTGTTTTGTAGACGCCGAAGATATGATATTTATCACCTTAAAATAACTACCTAATGGTACCAACGTATTAAAATACCACTGCGAGGGCTACAAGATTTTTGCATTGTCATATAATTGTGCAAAAAGTCAACTTTCTACTTTAGCCTGAAAACCATTCATCATTTTTGCATTAAATAGGGTGTGACGTGTTCCTAGCTCCTAATTATCAGTTCTGAAATCGTATCTCACTGACTGACTCGTTGATAATAATTCAGAAGTGCCTGTAAATGTTTTGAATAAAAGTCATGCTTTGAATTTGAGTCCGCACACTGGCCTCGTGTAAAAGCGAAAAGTTTCGATCCATAGAGGCCCTTTGATGCCTTAAAACCTTCACGTGCCGATGTGAGAGAGAGACGGATCTATACAGGACAGATAGCACTATTCTTTTCTCACAGCCGAAACATAACGGCAATACGGCATTGGTACTTCTTAGTCCCCAGATATCTCTCCATCCATCCATCACTCGTCATCAAAAGGTCGCCAAACAGTAAACTACTAGGACATCAGAGCAATCTTTTGTTCCTAAGGAAGGCCACGCGGTCGTTGATACAGATTTTAAAGTAACTGTGTTCTAAACAAAGACTAGATTGTCGCCTCATTCATAAAAAAAGCGAGTAGTGGAACGATTTAAAGAGGGTATGGAGGAGCTATCTTTTGTTCCCTATGGGTACCCATCCCCATACATATAGTGGACATGGTCTGAACTAGACAAGGCTTTTCGAATTGTCAGCTATCCATCCAACATACATTAAAAGGTATTATCTCGCACAGGGAACTCAACTAGAAGCTCCACTAATTAATAAAATTATCGTTTAGCCACGCAATATTAGCTAACTAACCAACAATGATAGTTCTGACCTGTTTCAATCAATCTTTCACTAACAAAAAGTTCTTAGTACATAGATAAGCACTTACATTCGAGTAAAATCTCCGTCAAACCTTTTATAGATCGTCCTCAGAACACTGAACACTAAACTTAACAGTGTGTGTATAAATTACATGTCAAAATGTAGAGAAACTGTAAAACACTAATTAATTTCACTAAAACAGCAATGATATGAAAACCTTGCCTAGTTAAGGCGCGGCCAACACTAGCCAACTTGTAAAATAAAGGGTGCCAGGTACATGATAAGATAATGAAAACAGGTCTAGATAAATTCGTAACAAATGATAGCCATACGAAGCTGATATCTGTTTTCGCTAGCGATTACAGAGATAACACCTGATTACAGTCGGACTTGCACCTGATCCAATTCTATTCTACTAACTATAAACTTCATACATTAAATCCTTTTGTAATCTGTAGACATTGTAATAGTATGAAACGTTATACGTTAACGTTATTATAGGTACATCAGCAAAATATTTTATTTCAAACATTTTGTATGGAATGTTCTAAATAACAGCAAAAAGAAGTAAAAAGATCCGACGAGGATGGGATTCGAACCCACGCGTGCAGAGCACATTGGATTAGCAGTCCAACGCCTTAACCACTCGGCCACCTCGTCATATAGTTGTCACGGTAAATTTAACGATCATTTTGACTATGAAAGCAGATTCTCTTCAAATAATCATTTTACTATCTCGAACATTTTAATATAGTTATTTCTCTCAATTATCATAAAACGAGTAAATAAAACTACAAGTATGCGAAATTCGTCGAAAATATATTTATACCTATTACGTCTGGTAATTTACAACAGCGCCATCTACTTTGGTATCTCGAAACCACTTGCGAAATTGTTGGGTGACCTATTAAATTGTTAATTATAAACTAAAAATTGGTTGCCTGTAAAGTCGGTATATGGGCGAAAGTTTTACGTGACAACGACTTTTTATGTCTGTCTCTCTCGCTCTTAGGCGGGCTAACCATGCCCGAGTGGAAGGGACGCGTGCCTCTCACTCGCTCTCATTGTGAGCGCATAACGTGAGCGGAGCGTAACGCAGTTTCTTGAAGTGTCACCCGGCAAACCAATTTATAAGACGTTGTCACGTCAAAAACAGTTCGGTAGCAAAAAATTCAAATTGTTCCAATGTATAAACTAAAAACAGTCCAAAAGCGACATCTGTTGGTTTTTTATTAAACTAGTTTAGCTTTTGTTTACTGGTGTGTGTACTTAGTCAGTTGTGCAGACAATAGATGACGCTGACGTGCTCGTGGTATAAATTGTTACTTTCAGGGTCAGACTAAAATTCATTATTCCAAACCACAGTAATAATATTAAACAAAACTTTCATACATCTGTATCCATATCTGCATAATAACTTTGTGAACCAAACTATTACACACATTTCATACTAGAGCAAATTAGATTCCCATAGATAGTCAAATATCCATTTGATTATCGAATACAGTTATAGCTAATTATTGGCTAATTAGGTACGGAACCAAGAAGAATGAAAACGATAAGTATACATTCAGTTTATTACATTTTGGTACATTAGCATTTTAGCGTTAGCACAAGGGAATACATGGCATGGGGATAGGCAACTCGCAAGCTCAGGGTCAACCGGAGTCAGAGAGGGACGCGTTGCTAAGCAACCAATCAGACGGATTGGCCTCCCTTCATTCATAAATGGCGCACCGTACGCCCTAAATAACCACATAAACAATAATAGCGACGGCTAAACAAGCTCGAGGGTTCTAACACATTATGAAAGATTTCGAAGGTTTTTATTCTTGACTCGTCTCAATGATATCACTTACCTAATTAATGCATCGTCTCAATGAAATTTTACAAGTAATTGGTACAGTAACACCTAATTAGGTAATAGATAGGGTCAATCGCATCACTTGACTTTCGTAGTTAGTATTTACGTATATAGGTAACTAGTTGACCCGCGCAACTACGTCTGCTTCGCTCCTATTGGTCTTAGCGTGATGATATATAGCCTATAGCCTTCCTCGATAATTGGGCTATCTAACACTGAAATAATTTTTCAAATCGGACCAGTAGTTCCTGAGATTAGCGCGTTCAAGCAAGCAAACAAACAAACAAACTCTTCAGCTTTATATTATTAGTAATAAAAATTCTAATTTCTAGTACCTTCTCGCATTCCTACTGAAATCTAATTCAAGTTCAATATCTAAAAGAAGGTCAAAATAGATGCCAATGTGCCATGAACTCGAGTTCAAGGGTCATGCCCTTTTTTAACAAGTTCAATAAAACTCTCGTCTATTTGACGAGACGAAGCTTTGGAGTGCATAGTCTCTCAGCTCTAGTCTTGTATTATTTATTATTTGTTGTTACAGCGGCAATAGAAATACACAATCTGTGAAAATTTCAACTGTCTACCTATTATGGTTCTTAAGATACAGTCCGCTGACAAACAGACGGACGGACAGCAGAGGCTTAGTACCTAATAGGGTTCCGTTGGTTACCTTTTGGGTATGCAAAAAAATAAATCGGTACCTACCGACAATTTAATTGGCATTCGAGTGAAGAGCTTTGCATTGCCGTAGGTTACTAGCAGGACACTTTCGAGTTAGTGACACTTGCGCGAAAAATCACTTTCCAAAAGAAACAGATACGCGAAAAGACTCTGGAAAATGGTCTTTTGCGTGAAAAGACAATTTCAAATTTGTGAGACTCGAAAAATTCATACTTCCGCTGATCCAATGTGTACAGGTACAATAGAAAATCATCACGTCTAGGTATTCCCAGAAGGGTTGGATATGACTAATGAGGTGTACCTACCTACCTACTACCTACAGGCACAAAATAAATCGGTACCTACCGACAATTTAATTGGCATTCGAGTGAAGAGCTTTGCATTGCCGTAGGTTACTAGCAGGACACTTTCGAGTTAGTGACACTTGCGCGAAAAATCACTTTCCAAAAGAAACAGATACGCGAAAAGACTCTGGAAAATGGTCTTTTGCGTGAAAAGACAATTTCAAATTTGTGAGACTCGAAAAATTCATACTTCCGCTGATCCAATGTGTACAGGTACAATAGAAAATCATCACGTCTAGGTATTCCCAGAAGGGTTGGATATTACTAATGAGGTGTACCTACCTACCTACTACCTACAGGCACAACGTTGTAAACTGTGTAGGTACCTATATTTTTGTGGGGAAATCGTCATGGATAGTCTCGGGAGAATGGAGTGTTACTTCGGCTTCCTGTCGACTAAAACCCCACACTTCATGTCTGCATACTGCCATGAGTCGGGGCACGGGATACAATTAAATTCACGCACACCCCTGACCGGATAAGAAATTACGGGCTGCCGAGATCCGCACTTGCGTTATTCCGTTTGAAGTAGCCCTCCGTCACGAATCTGCCACAATTTACTTTTAAAGACATATACATGTACCTAATAATAATGTACAGTTAAGTATTAATCCCCGCATTGGGCGTAGGTACCTAGGTAAGTTTCTGCAAGGACAATTTTTTTTGCACGCAAGTGAATTAACTCCGAAAAATCTTTCACGCAAGTGTACCATTAAAATCCTTTGGGTACCCCTACATCTACATAGTCGTGCTGTCGACGCCGTTGTGGAACACATCCATCGGTCCGATCCGTTTGATTTTATTAATTAAGCTGCGATGTGATCCAGCAGTCTAGACAGGCTTCTCATTTGGATTGCTTTGCACCACATTACATTGATTTGTGCGTCCAACCGTCTCGAGCGAACCCTCCAAACCCATTTACAGGGACTCACAGACTCACGGAACAGGGTTTTATGTGAACGTATCATTGTTGTATCGAATTGCATTTCCAATATCGACTCTTCAATTCCCTTGTCTGCAACCAATACGGCATTGTGCACGGGAATCGGATCCGTGTAATAATAGCACTTGAAAATATGTCATGATACTGCGGGCTAGACGGCGGTTATTATTTTGATATTTTTAGATACAATTAAGTATTTCTCGATATAATTAACTTTTGCGTAGGTACTCGTACCTGCCTAATTAATATTCCCTCACACTGTGCACTGCTGTATTTATGATTTTGGTGGTAAAAGTTGGAATCGCTTGATTTACACAACATTATACCGTACTTACCTACGTTATAACTAGGTCCGTATCTTAACTTTGGTAGTCATTTCGCTTCTTTGCTTCAATAACGTGATAAGCCTAACGATTCATTATTTTTTATGACGTTTATTGGAAAAATTAAATCGGACGCGGTTTTGCTTCAATAATGTGGTAAGTCCTACAATTTTCTTTTTTACGGTTTTTGCAAAATAAAAATATGAGTTGTCGGACTTACCTACTACGTTATTGAAGCAAAGAGGCGATTTCTTCGATGAACAGAAAGTCGACTGAACGATTGTTCGAATGGACTTTATTGCGAAACAACCTTTTATCGAAAAACGCTACTTCGACTCAACAATTCATCGAATGATTATGAAGTGATGCTGCTCTGCTCTGCTCTTTCTGATGAGTTTTAGTTATTACTAGCTTCTGCCTGCGACTTCGTCTCATATGCTCACTCTCGGAAAGTCTGAAATACTCTGATAGTTTGTGAGTCTTTACTGTTCGTACTGTCAGCCCCTGAATTACTTCGAAGTTTCCTGGTCGCCTAGTACTTGTGAAACTTAACCGCTTACGATTCTAGCCTCAAAAATACTTAGATAAGTTTCTGGTCTCCTAGTACCTACCTGTGAATCTTAACCGCTCACAATACCATCCCCGAAAATACTCCGAGATGTATCTGGTTTCCTGGAACCTACTTGGAAATTTTCACCTCACTCGATTCCGCCTCGGATATACTTCGATATGTTTCTGCTCTCCTGGTACTTGTGAATCTTTATCGCTTATGATTTCAGTACAATACTTCGACGTGTTTATGCACTCCTGATACTTGTGAAACATTATCGCTCGCAATATTGCAGCACCGGAAATAATTCGATATGTTTCTGATCTCCTGGTACTTGTGAATCTTTAGCGCTCATAATGAGCCTAGAAAAACTTTCGGCATGTTTTGTTCTGCCGGTAGGTACTTTTTAATCCTAACCGCTCACAATTCCAGCGTCGGAAAAAAAAAAAAACCAATATACATTTATTTCTTCAGCTAAATAACATAAACAGAATTGAGATTGGAGCCTCCCTTTAAGCAAAGTAATGCCTGTATTGGGAGACTCCGCTCTTTCACAATACAATCAACTTTCAATATTTATATATTTATATGTAAATAAAGTGTGTGTGTGTGTGTGTGTGTGTGTGTGTGTGGGAAATACTTCGACATGTCTGATATCTTGGTACTTGTGGATATTTAGCGTGCACTACTCCAGTTCAAAACATGTTTCGAGTCTCCAGATTCCCAAAAAAATCTTTAGCGATCGTAATTATTCTATCCCAAAAAAATACCATGACATGTTTATATTTCTATTACATGTGAATCTTTAGCGCTCATAATTCCAGCCCCAGAAATACTTCAATATGTTTCTGGTCTCCTGATATCTGTGAATCTTAACAGCTCACAATTCCAGCCTCGAAAATACTCCGACATATTTCTGGTTTCGATTAGTGATTGAACTGAAAGAGAAGCGGTTAAGATTCACAGTACTAGGAGACCAGAAGCATGTCTATGTGTTTCTGAGGCTGGAATAAAATTGTAAGCGACAAAGTTTCACAAGTACAAGGAGACCTGGAAAAATCTAAGTAATTCAGGGCCTGAAAGTACGAACACTGACGAACAGTAAAGAGTCAAAAACTACCAGGATACCAGAGGCAGAGTATTTCCGAATATGAGACGAAGTCGCAGGCAGAAAGAAGCTAGTAATAACTAAAACTCATTCGAAAGAGCAGTCCATCACTTCATAATCATTCGATGAATCGTTCAGTCGAAGTAGTAGTTAGTTTGTCGATAAAAGGTTGTTTCGCAATAAAGTCCATTCGACAATCGTTCAGTCGACTTTCAGTTCATCGAACAAATGACTATCGAAGTTAAATTACGGACCCGTTATAACTTGATTAGGTGATCATGATCAGCGAGTGAACGTGTGAGTGAACGAAGCATACAAATATTAATATTCAATCATACTTGTTAAAGATTGTACAAAGAACCCAGAATTTGCCATTCAATTGACAAGATATTATTTCAAATGCACTGACCTCGACAGTCATGAGTCAAGTCTCAATAAAATAAAAGTCTTTTAATATGATCCAAACCACATCGATTAGGTACCAATAGTGTTCCCTTAGATATCTACTCATTACTAATATGTATTTCGACAACAGACGCGTCAGCTTACTCTTTACTGCAATACTCTTCGCTGCTCCTATCATATAGGTACGTTTATGTAAGGTTGTTGCTCACCGTTGTAGTACTTTAGCAGCACTAAAGAGGATTGCAGTCGTGCCCTGCCGGCTCACTCCGTCTCTTGCCGGTAGCCCGCAGCGCCGACAAGCGCCAGTCACGCTCCAAGTTAAACTTCGCCTAGGAAAATAAATACCTACTTGCTCTGTACTGTACGGTCAGATGCGTCGCCCATCGAGAGTTAAACGATCGATATTTCAAATTCGTGACAGGTAGGTACTGTAGTGTTATTCCGTAAGAACTTCGTCTAGAAAACTTACGTAAAATGAACAAAAAGTGAGCTGACAGTTCACACAATCATGGTGAATTGACGAGTTCGCGAGACGTTTACAGAATATACCTGCTGGTCGCTGTTTAAACGAGCTTGGGAACATAATCCGCAGTTTTAGAACTGCATACCTACAGTCATAATGTCTTTGAATGTTTCAAGACTGGCCATTGAATGCTAAAAGATATTGGCGAAATAATAAAAACAAGCTTTTACGAGTACTTAAGTACTTAAATAAAAGTAAAAATTGCATGCCATTGCAACCTTTTGCATGAAATGAAACTCTTCACGTTTTAGGGTCGTCTTTGTTAGGATCGATCGGTACCTACCTAGTACCTACCACTACCTGCACGCTCACAAGGATCACTACAGCACAAAAAGTGGCGGTTTTGTTTAGGTACCGAACGCTCATACGTTTTACTAGAGCGCTTGCCTGCTGTAACTACCCAGTGGGTAGTTCCTGGGATAATGCTATGAAATTCTTACTTCTATAGATATGGGTGAAATAGGGAAGGCCTTTGCCCAGAAGTGGGTCAGTTCAGGCTGAATAATAAAATTATACTTACTAAGTGGCGTACCACTAAATTATGTGACTTATTAATGAACATTCCTCATTTTCTAAGTTAAACTACATATTATGTAGGTAGGTACTTAATTAATTTTGTAGAAACTACGCCGTTTCTTGTAACTTGATCATTTTCATATTTTGTTGAGAATCTAACCTAGCAGAGCTTCTATTGTACCTACGTATTAAATGTTTCCTTAAATGCAAATAGACAAGTTAGTAGGTACCTACCTACCTACCTTAGGTTCTACGTACATAGGTACCACATTAATTTTAAATGGAAAACACTTCAAGACCTTTGGCTCTTGAAGACAAGACAAGACAGATTTCCCAACTATTCACAAAAGAAAAACAAGCGGAATCCAATTTGCTTCCAGTTCTATGGATATATTTCAAAGAAGACATAAAAATGTCGAGACTTAACTTGCCAATGGCCGGGTTTACAGCGAAGACATCGAAAGGTCTTCAGACTCGCTGAATTTCATGGGATTAAGGTTGCGGGCTCTTATTTCAATCGATCTAAGACGTCGACTGAGCCGCATTTTCAGATTGTGGGGAAGAATTGCACCTACTTCGGCAGCACTGAGTTACATTTGTCCGTGTACCTTCGCAAGGTTATTAAATTAAAATTTATTCGTGCGAGTCGGACTCGCACACAAAGAGTGCCGTAACACAAACTGAAAAAAAAACACGATCTTGTATGGGAGCCCCCTGTAATTTTGAATTTAATTTCATTATTATTATTAGTTGTTATAAGGGCAATAAAAACACAATCTGTGAAAATTTCATGCTCTACCTATTACGGTTATTGAGATGCTTACTTTTTTTTGTATTGTGTTTTGTTTTCTAAGTAGTAAATATTTATTCGATAACAACACACAACAGCAACAAACACAATGTTAGAGAACTAATAGAGAATGGTTTTAAATTTAATAAAACTAACTATATACGAATTAATATACAAAAACAAATACACTCATGCGTCAAAGAATTCCGCATCCGGAAACGTGCCTAGAAGACTGGCAGCTTTGCCAAGTTGAATGGCAATGCTAATTCTTTGAGCAAAGAACGAACCAGCCATGCACGCACGCAGTCTCCTTAAAAAGGAGACGCGCTGTTGCGCGTTTGTTTTCTTGTAGTTTGAATTAATTAATTATTTCGTGATATTTTTTTAATTTGAATTTGATTTAATTAATAATACCTATTGTATTTTTAGGGATCCGTACGTCAAAGGGAAAAACAAACGGAACCCTTATAAGATGACTTTGTTGTTCGTCCGTCTGTCTGACAAGACCACGTCAAGACTCTTTAACTTGGGAACGCGTGGAGGTATCGAGTTGAAATTAAAACCATATAACCATATCAGGTCTACGGTCCCTTGAAACTGTGAAAAAATCAAAGTTCTTCGTTAACGTTAACGTTAAAAAAAAGATACTTAAATTTCGAGACACTCAAGGGAATCAAAATGTATAGGGTATTTATTTCCCGTTGATCTAGAACTATGATTATTGGCAATTAGCGTCCTATACTACATGTATAGGAAAAAGTCTGAAAACTATACATGTGAATAAATCATAAAATATTATTTAAAGTAATATGTAGGTGTACCTACCTACTTTGTACGGAACCCTTGGTGAGCGAGTCCGCGCACTTGGCCGGTTATTTTCTTTCTAATTTGAATTTGAATTGATTAATAATATTGTAATTCCATTTTTTCTAATTTCTTTTGATTTAATTAATAATACTGTATGTTTTTATAATTTTTATTTGTTAATTCAGATTCTTGTACCTACCTGCACTGTACCAATATTTATTTTGGTTTTCCGTGGAAACATACACTTAATATAATTATGTTATCCTCACTGTACAATTGTTTGTCTTCCCAAATAAATAAACACAGCCCGCTGACAGACAAACGGACGGACGGACGGACGGACGGACCGACGGACGGACAGCGAAGGCTTAGTAATAGGGTTCCGTTGTTTACACTTTGGATACGGAACCCTAAAAAGGTTATCCTTTCAGGGATATGGAAAGTATAAAAACCCTCAAAGACTTTTGTTAAACAGTGATATATCGTCGTTTCCGCTATGGCCGTTGTATTGATCTTATTATGTGGAAGGAACTATTCTTTGATCGTTAAAGGTTTCCTTTATAATATATTTGAAGAGTACACCGCTGAACGCACCGCTCTGACGCGGCCTGAAGGATTATCCACTTTCCCGAGATGGATTTCCTCCCCACCTTTACGTGAAGTTATGAAATCTGTCTGCTTTTCCCTAAGCAGCAATTTTCGAGCTTGTTTTATTATAACCTCATTTTCAGGACCGTCTAGGAAAGTAATGGAGTACTGTGATGTTTTCCTTTCTCATATTTTGTGATATAAAATGTTGTAGAAAATTGGAGTCGGCATAGTCATAACTAACGACTAACCTTACATGAAACAATAGGGAACCTATTTAATATTTTCATCTTTCTTTCGTTTTAAAGAATTCCTTGTAAAATACCTATACCTATATATAATACAAAAATTAAAATTAAATCAGCGCGACCACGCGACAGCCGACGATGAGTCACTCTTGTCTGTCAACTGTCATATCATGAGTCAAAGATGGTCGTCTTTTCGTTGTCATAAATAACAGCAGTGACCTTACAAGACGCTGATTGTTGTATTGTACATACATATTATATACGTCCCGTTTCACGTTATTTTGATTTGCAATAATAGCTCTTCCCATGGGAAGAGCATACTTTGTAAAGTTGTTTTCCAGTTTAGCTAGGACATTGCAGGCTTGAATGACCTGATTGTCTGATAAAAAGATGATTCCGTGCTTCGGAAAGCACGTATAAGCCGGTGGTCCCGGCCGCCAAATGGAGGTCGTCACTTAAACTATGCCAGAGACCCTTGAGGCGAAACTCTGACACTAGGGTGTGTGGGGTCGTTTAGACCTTACTGCCCATAAGATAAGAAGAATTATTGTTAAAAATCAATATTTACTAAAAAATATAAACGTCAGTGACCCTTCTTTTATACCTTTTCATCATTTGAATCACTAAATTTTCATAAAGTGTGATGCATGTTTCCTATTACTCAGAAAAAAAAAACACAAAAGCATAAAAGTTTCGATAAGGTTTTATTGCGGCGCGAATCCGAGTTTATTCTCCGTGTAGCTACTGAAAAGGCTTCACACGGCTGCCGGTCGTCGGAAGCTATTCAATCTGGGCGCAGGCAAATTGTGCGGGTAGGTCGGAAATGTGCGGCGGCGCGGCGGCGATGGACGGCGGGGCTCCGCAGACCGCAGCCCCCGCCGTCATCTCTGCTACGTTACTAGAAACAGGAAGGTTTAGGTAGTTTAATAAAGGTAAACAATTAGGTAATTAAAGGATTAGGTAATCGTTACTGTTTTTTGCATTGGTTTTTAGTTGCATTTTATTTCTAAACTGGGTTTTTAAATTAACAAGTCACATCAAGATTGGTTCCTTTAATTTAAATACTTAAACTCTCTAGTAAGTAATAAACTTTTCCTTTGATATTATTTTGGTTTTAGGGTTCCGTACTAGCAAAATGGAAAAAATAAACTCACAAGTGCGCATTTGTCAGTTTGTCTGAAATATGTACCTAGGTATATCTGACACAACTCCTTATTTCAGTTTGGTTTGGAATGGTCGTAAATAACGATGGTCCATCTATATTTATAATCTATACTAATATATAAAGCTGAAGAGTTTGTTTGTTTGAACGCGCTAATCTCATGAACGACTGGTCCGATTAGAAAAATTCTTTCAGTGTTAGATGGCCCATTTATTGAGGAAGGTTATAGGCTATATATAATCACGCTAAGATCAATAGGAGCGGAGCAGTAATGAAAATTATGACGCAGACGAAATTGCGTGGGTCAACTAGTTTCTAAAATAAATATCAATGACAAGCATGTGGGAAACTATCCTCAAACTGGCTGTTTAAACGATTAGTCGTGGCAAAATGTTTTTTTTTTTACAGAGACTACTTGCAGTTCAACCAGCTATGGTTAGGATACTGCTCATTCTGTGTGACTTGCCTGTGTGGACCTCAAACGAATTGAAGGCCCCATCCAGGGCTTACAATAAATCCGTTGCTACAAATGAGCTCTACTAACTGGGCGCAATGGCTGGAAAAGCAATGACTGCACTATTACGTTCTAATGGTAGGTCACTGATCGATGGAACTGTCAAAATTTTAGCAGATTACCGCATACGTCTGTCATTCATTTGTCATTCATTATGTACGAGATTACCATTTTATGCCATTTCTTTCAGTGGAGTGTCAGTGGTTGATCATTGGAAAGTCATAATGACACTATTATGTTAGTAGATTACCAAACTTGTCAAAATCAACAATTATGAGATCGACCATTCCGACACTATTGTAATAGCAGACTTGGGGCCCAAGTGCCTACGTACTGATGAATATCATGCAGACCATGGTTAATGGTTAATAGCTACGGTACAATATTTTAGTAACTTCATGTGCACAGATTCGTTTCACGTGTTCACAAGATAATTTCAATAATTTTTTTTTTTTTTTATCATAAAGAGCTATCATTACAGGTTTTTTTTAACTTAATGCGATAGTCTACGTACTAGCAACTTATATTATACTTAAATCTATTTTAACTTAATACCTAATACAAAATATGGACATTTAATTTCCACCCAAGGCGATTTTGTATTAAACTACAATCGGTTCAATAGTACCTACTTACCTACATTTTGTCAAATTGTGAGTGAGGCAGTTTAAATTCTTTTTCGTGATTTCAGGGTTGGTCTCATGAACACGGATGGGTTTTAGTCAGTTAAAGTCTGACACTCCCTCCTGCTGTACCCAGAGCGGGAGGAGTCATTTGAAGATATCCCATACTAAAAAAAAAAAAGGTTTGTACTTACTCACAGTAAAAGTAGTTCATAATGATGCCTACAATACCCTATTTTTCAGGTTTTTCGTTACTAACTTCTGATATACCTTGTCTAGGTTTAGTATAAGTTTAATTCAAAGCGTCTTGTTATACAAATTGGCAGATGATATAAATACCGGCACTTACCTACCTAAAGCAGGTAAGGTAAGCTCCCTTATCCGGTCTTATAGAATAGTTTAATCAATTGCAGTTCCTGAACTTATCTAATTACGTCTCACGGCCAGCTGCTAGTTTATTTCCGCACGAACGCTTCAGCGTCAACTATGAACTACCCACTCTTTCGCCAATTACCCGGGCACTTACTTTGTGCCCCTCTTTCTTGCTTATTTCACTCCGCCTTTGAATGAGATAAGAGCAATGAGATCCTCTGTGAAGTTGCTGCAGGCAGCTGACAATAGAGGCCACCTGGAAGCGGTTTTTTAATATCGCCTTTGAGAGAATCTTTTCTACGGATACTTCTTATAATTAACGGGTTAAGTAATTACAAAGGACGCCTGCACGTCGTTACCAGGATTTGTTTTCTCTTTGACCGCTGTATTGTAATACTTTGTTAATACATTTGCAGCGAGGTTGACTAGCAAACTAAAACCAACTTATTTTAAGACTGGATTTGTTTTACTGTTGTCATTCATTTATTGTTTGTTATTATTAATTTCTGTTCTTTCTTTAAATTTCATTTAAATTATGCATTTCTAATCTTGTGCAGAACGTAGTATGGCTATAGAGTAATCCAGAATCTTTTTGTGGTTTACACAATTACACCCTGAATTCTAGCAAATAAATAATAAGATTTGATAAAATATCCCGTCACAACAAATCACGAACCACTGAGAGCTTTGGAAAACTTAAAATACTTAGCTGACTACGCTGTGTCCGTATTTCACTTCCTGAAAAACGCAAACAAGCGAGCGAAGCAATAAAACTAATAAGTCGGAAGATGGCGGAATGATAGAACACATCGCATCTGCTAGTCTGCATTTTCAATCTGAAAATGAAATCGGCTTACCTTTTTTTTGCAAGCACAAGAATTCTACAAAATAGACTTTCTGTTTTAAGAAAGTGTAAACTTATAAACCTACTATTAACTGCGTAAACTTTTCAAATCCTTACGAGCATTTTTTTTAATTATACTTTTTTATGTTTTTTACTTTCTCGGGTCCCTCTTCCTAGAGACCCGGTCCTTTGGTAGGCGTACGAGGGGCCGAAGCCAACTCGCAGAGGCCTCTTTAGACATTTCAAATGGAATGGGACACCAAACGACGATTATCCCTGTATGCACTGTGAAAGTATAGGTAGGTTGGAGCAGGACTATTGCAGAATATGGAAACAAAAGATGAAACGCTATGGGTTTGGCTGGTTTAGTGGACTAATAATTGTTTACTATGGAATAACTATTGGCCCTTTCTGACCATTGACAATTAAAACGGCTTCGAATTTGCACAATGTCATGTTTACGTCATACTCCGTCGCGTATCGCGGGCGCCCGCTTATCGCAAGCGTAATATGACCCGCAGCACAAAAAACCTAATCTCTCTGCTCACAAAGCAGCTATTCACACACTTGAAACTGTTATGGGTTCTTTAATTATGTCACTATGTATTAGAATGTAAACAATATTCTTATAACAAACCGAAATATAAACATTTTGGATAGATACGAGAGTACTTGCTGAAAGCTATTTTGTTGTATTATTATGTTGATTTCTGACACAAATATTGGATCAATTTACACAAAATTTTGGAATTAAGGTCATAAAAAGACAAGTAATCTAGTGATGATGTTATTTTACGAGAACAAAAATCGACTGCCGCAATATTTAAGCTCAAACTTCATAGTACGCGGAGCAGACATTTTGATTTACGTAATTTGTATTTTTGTAAACAAACGTCAAGAATATTCCAATAAGATTCCAATAAGAAATGTTTCTAGATTACTAGCCATGTATTCACGAACTCATTTTTAATTGTATATCGTTACAATATGCCACTATAATTCTGAAATATCAAATTACTTACGTACGGGAAGAAATCCGGTAACTAGTTTTGTTTCGTAATTTTCACCAGATAATTTACACTTTTGACTTTGAATATTAGTTGAAATTTAACGAAAATAAAGTAAATTATGAATTTCTATCAATACTTGGCTTACTTTCCACAGAAAAACACGTAAAAATCGAAAATTCTCGCGCACAAGTTGAACGAATGTTTGTTTGATTTGACAAACGTATTTTGTGACATTTCGCTTCTTGTCAAGCGTATTTTTTTTTTCCGACAGTGTTCCCATATGAAAAATATTATATACCATAGAGTTCAATCATTGAGAAAAGAAAATTAACCGTAAAAATTACTAAAATTTAGTTTTAAATCCGTAGGGTCGGGTGGATCCACAGGGACCCACCTGGGTGTTGACGGAATTAGACGCTAGTGGGTCCGTGAGTCCCTTTGATACCCGAGAGGTTAAAATGGCAGGTGGTGACTTCCACACCCAATAAATGGCCTCCCCGAAAAGGGTCGCTAGCGCAAAGTAACGTAGCGCCAAGGGGGCAACATATCCTGAGGTGCTAGAGGAGTGGAGAGGTATACCACCGCTATCATGACAATCCCGAAAGTACGGTCAAAATCCCTACCAGCACCTTACTGGACTATACGTCCTTCTCCCGAGCACGTTTGCTCTTGCGAATCTCCACTCAGACCGGCCGATTAAGGCAAGAAAGAGGTGGGAGCTCTGTTCCTCGTCAGTTTTCACCCCGGCCAGCCAATAAAGGCAAGCCGGAAATGAGGAACAAGAATTCTCCCTGGATAATAATACTTATTATTAACATTTTCATATTATTAATTTTATTGTTTTTAACATCTATACTAATATATAAAGCTGAAGAGTTTGTTTGTTTGAAGAAGGAATTACTGGTCCGATTCGAAAAATCTATACCTATATCATCACGCTAAGACCAAAAGGAGCGGAGTTGACGAAGTTGCGCGGGTCAACTACTGATATATAAATTACAGTTATTGTACAAAGGTATAATTATTATAAACAGGGCGTCCCACGGCTATGCCACATGGAGGGAAAGTACCTACCTTGAATATTGTAGAGATAGAACATTTTACTGAAAGACGACATTATTTAAAAAACAATTTAAACTGCATACATAGATTTTTAAACAATTACATAGTTGAACCGGTAATCGAACCCGCTACACGAGATAAAAAAATACCCTGTAGCTTTATCATACTGATCGACAGGCTTCATCATAAGGATTATTTTTTGCTAAATAAGATAGTGTCAGAAATAAAAGTAAGACCATGAATTTTAACATTTTTAATACAAAATTAATCAAATGCTCAAAATTAGTCTCATACTGTTGAATACAAAGCCGCACTCTTTTGATTATGTCCTACAAAGAAAATCACAGAAAAAACTTTACCTAATGCACCAAGGCATTCTCTTCTATTCTACCTTTTAAATAAAAATACACTAGCTAACTTCAAAAGGTTCCCCACGAAATACAGGTAAAATGAAACAAGTTCAATATTCGTTCACTAATAGTTATGGACATTCAACAGCGATTACCTCATACAACAAATACATAGAGGAAAGCGTTCAAAATATTAGCAAGTTGAACATTTTCCAATTTCCGCCGCATGAAATATTATGAATACTCTGCGAGCAAGCACTGAAGGAGCACTTGGAACGGGAAATAAGTCGTCGTCGACTGTCTCGTACGTATGTAGATACCAATAAAATGTTGTTGTGAGGTACACAGGGGCACCCTTGCGAGATTTATGTATTGAATTCTGAAAAAGTAAACAGATGCAGCCTTGTAAAAAGTCTAACCATGAGATTAGTTTAAAAACATAGAGATTGATTATTCTGTGCAGAATCGAATCACCATTATTGATATATTATATCTATGCATATAAGTTCTATGACCCAAACACGGACGCTTTATTGTATATTCTTCATAATTTTTCAATAAACAGGACCTAGTTATGAGAGATATTCAATAAATTACACAATAATGAAAAATGTCCATTCCCCCCCCTGGGACTTATGTCCGAAACTTCCGATCCTAAAATTAACATCATCATCATCATCTGCCTAGCCTTTTCCAAATTATATTGGGGTCGGCTTCCAGTCAAACCGGATTTAGCTGAATACCAGTATTTTACGCGGAGCGGCTGCCTACCAGACCTCCACAACCCAGTAACTGGGTAACACAGTACTTCATGGCAAGACTGGAGTCATATTTACTGGCTTCTGAATATCCGTAACGACTGCCAAAGATCTTCAATTGACAGCCGGGACCAAGGGCTTAACGTGCTTTCCGAGGCACGGAGGAAACTCGGAATGTTAAGATGGTCACCCATCCACAGACCAACCTTGGCAAGCATTGCTTAACCTTCAAGATCGACCCGTGCGGCTGTTATTATTTAGCCACGAGCTCCTCAACAAACATAAACAACTGTTTTTCCATTAACCTACCCTTTTTTTTGTGGATTGGAAATTATCAAACGCAGATATACATATAATAGTTCTTTGTATAGATTACACGAAAACTATAAGACAGGGATGGCCAACCGGTCGATCGCGGCTATTAGTCCTGTCGATCGCAGTCAGGCAAAAAAATTATTAACAGGTTCGAATAACAGTATGCACAACTATGTAAATACTAAAAAGGTTATGTTAATAAAATAAAAAAATACTACATAAATTGTATAGTATACTGAACTTTACCTACTGTTACATTAGTAATTTTAAGAAGTACCTATAAATGAGTAGATCGCACAGGGTTTTGTCAGTAAAAGTCGATCTTGGAATGAAATTCGCTCTGATCCCTTTGCACGCGAGTCTGACTCGCACTTGGCTAGTGTTACCCGTACCCAAAGGGTAACCAACGGAACCCTATTACTAAGCCTCCGCTGTCCGTCCGTCCGTCTGTCTGTCAGCGGGCTGTATCTCAATAACCGTAATAGGTAGACAGTCGGAAATAATCACAGATTGTGTATTTCTATTGCAGCTATAACAACAAATAATATAAATTACGGTTTATGGTACCTACGGAACCCTTCGACTCGCATTTGGCCGGTTTTTAATAAATACAGTTGAAGTTAAATTATTCACTATGATGAATGGCAGTCAAACAAAATTCAGATTCGAAACGGAGCTATTAGTGCCTCGGTAGGTATGTCTACCGCAAGTCTATTCTGTAAGTAACCATTTCGATATCGAGCTTCACCTGAGTAAAATAGCTCACAAAGTGAACTTTATTGCACACAGCATAGAGGTCTTATGTTTATACTCACCTCGGATTCCGCTGTCGAGACACGTAAATGTTGTTACAGCAGAACAGATAAAGGAGGCTTAATCTGTTCTGTGGGTATGTCCTTGTAAGTCGGACCCGAGTCCCGAGATAGTTTCTCAGTCAGCCGCGTCTTACATGATTATTTAGTGGGGGTCTCATTAATAAATGATCAGGTGTAGAGTCGGCAAATCGTATTTTCCAGTAAATAAATTAATTGTTACTAGAGGTGGCTACGGATTAGCTCTCGGCAACGCCGCCCGACGTGAGAACGGTTTTCTTTTTATCCCTCCCGGGACATTTCGATCTATTAATCTTGTTTAATGTGGAAATGTGCTTCTACGTAATTTGCACTTGCCCTAATGCAACTTCGGAAGATTGGAAGTAATTGAAAAGTTGTCTAACATTTGACTAATGGGAAGAAACTGCTCATGTCATAACCTTTGTCATATTAAGCTCATAACAAAAAGTTGTCTTACATTTGACTAATGGGAAGAAACTGCTCATGTCATAACCTTTGTCATTAAGTTCATAACAAAAAGTTGCTCGAGACCATGACCAATAATACCTGGACGTCTACCATGAGTTAAATCAAATTATACTCGCTAGCGACTGTAGTTAAAAATATGTATGAAAACTTAAAAAAAAATCACGTTTCTAATTTATTTCTTTAAGTTGTTAAATAACAAGCAAGCAAGTGCAAGTGAAACTTTAATTAATGTGGTGGAAATATAGTAACCTTATTGGTAATTATATTTTCGAGCCGTTTGGGGTTGAAACCTTCGGGCCGTGGGGCCCTTGTGCTCACAGCCTTTTCAAAGAAATTTCGAAACGACTGGTTGACACTTCACGTGACCCAAGAGCTGGCTTTTACTTTGGGCAGAGATTAAGCATTGCCATTCAACGTGGCAATGCCGCCAGTCTCTTGGGCACATTACCAGCTGACAGCGTTGAGGATGAATTTTTTGATGCAATATTTTAGTTTAGTGTATTTGTTACTTTTAGTTATTATATAGAAGCCACATCCTTATGAAGTACATAATATGTCAAAACGTAAAAAAAAATAGGATCTTTTTAAAGTTTTCATACATTTTTTTAACTAGAGTCGCTAGCGAGTATAGTTTGATTAAACTCATGTTAGACGTACTGTATGTGACATACAACATATTTCGGCAATCGTATAGTTCGGTAGTTGCTTAAGGCATCTTTTCACTCCGATCCTCATTTACAGCTCATAAAGTTTTTGTTCTAGCTACTAATTATAATTGCCTAACAACGAACATTAGGTACAATTGCAATAAACTAAATGAGTAACAAGAATTAAAAGTGGAAAACCAAATAGCTCTGAATGTTCAAATATTTTCCTCTCCTTAAAACCTTTTCATCGTATTAATAGATCGCGTGTGTCACGCTCCTCGTACCTACCTACACTCAACGACATAATTATTATAACTGGTTCATAATCTGCCTCGACTGCCTCGCCTGCCTCGCCTCGCCTCCAGGAATCGTTTGTTGTCGCCACAGTTAACTTCAATCTGTTTAAGGCTGCTCTCTCGAAAAAAGCTTAAAATAGCGTGCAGATGGAGCAGCTTTCGGCGGCACTAACATAGAATTTACATCTGAATAAAATATTTAGTAATCTACATGATATGATTCGTAATTTGAAATTAAAAATGCGGGTTGCGGGGTGGCGCGTAGAGGGGTAGTTCGCTCCGTTAATATGCACAAGGTCATGTGCTTGAATACAAGCCTTAAAGTAAAACCCTTTCTTTACACGCTTTACAAACCAAGTACCAACTAGGTATCTCGACCGTCGACCCTATCGCTTGCTCTGGTGATCGATCAGAATTAATTCATTGGAACAAAGAAAATAGTAAGTACCTATGTATCTAGCTGCTTATAAATTCAAAGGCATTGGCAGGTAACCGTTATCACGTTATTCAAATCCTACACAATATAATCTAAATCGGTGCCAAATATTTCAAAATTTCGGTTTTATTCTAAATTACTAACATAGTTTCAGTTAATTCGAGCTGAAAATCAAACGGTCTCCAGACCTAAGGCATTAACCGCTAAATAAATAAATCAAAACCAGCACTTTTTGTAGCTCTAAAATGATAAAAGTAAGCTACCCATGATTATAAAATAAATAGATCTAAGAATTCCAAAACCAAATAATTTGTAGATAAAAAAGTAAAAACTGGCCAAGAGCGAGTCGGACTCCCGGCAAAGGGTTTCGAACCAATTTCATTTGTAACATGGTATTTCGACACTAGAGACATCTTATAGGTTTTCCTGTAATCTGTAGGTTGTAACTATTATCTGCATTTTTGTTTTTAATTTTAGACTAAGTAGTTTCGGAGACAAGAGGGAATGGTCGTTTTCGGTCTAATTTCTTGAATAACTTCTAAACTATTTATTAAAAAAAATATATATAATTAATTAAAACCCACACAGTAAGTCCTTTTATTTGATATATCACACGATATAGTTTTTTTTTATTTTGACTCCCAAAAGTGACCCCCAAGCTCAAAATTTATTTATTTACGTAACGCGTCCGTGTTTGAAAGAAAGAAAGAAATAAATAATAGTATTTATTTAGCACATACATAATAATGGTAGGGAAGCCAAAAAATAAGTGTGTGTCTCACGGCTGCACTAAAAAGGTTCATTTCAGCGATATGTCAGACAGCCTGAGACTGTCTGACGCTGGTTTTCTAATGAACCCTAAGGATGAGTGGCGGTGGATGAAGGTTGGGTCACAGAAATCCATATGTGTACCAAATTTCAACAGAATCGGTCCAGTAGATCCAAAGAATACTGGCTGTGACAGACGGACAGACAGACACCAAAGTGATGCTATAAGGGTTCCGTTTCTTACGAATGTTCGGAACCCTAAAGAAGAGTTTTTTTTTTACATAAAACAATGGCCAAAGAACACAATGCAACAGTAAACAATATGCACAAAGTCCGTAATACCAAGTCAACTTACTCCTTTTATTAATAATAAAAAACTTAATTCAAGTCGTGGAGTAACTTCGTAATAAACCCGTTAAGATTTTCTTTTCTTTGTTTAGCAAAGTAGTTCCACGTCTGGCGAGCACGTTGCATTAATAAGTCAGAAGCGACCTCGTCATCAGCGCCTCCGTTTAATATGGCACGAGTTTCAGACTGCACGTATATATACGCTAAGACCTTACTGACGCTGAAGGTATGTCACGTCACGTCACGTCACGTAGAAGCTTTATTAAGTGAAATAAAAGCTTCGTCGCGGTCAAGGTTGCTGTAAATGTGGGTATTATCTGCCGCTACGGGTGCGTGTTCGTGAATAAGACGTGAATATGACAGATAATGTGAAAAACACTTCACTGATTTCATCAATCAGTTCTGATACAATCTTTTCGGATGATGTATCGTTTTATTCGATTACGTAAGAGAAAATGTTTCTTAATTAATTTACAAGATCTATCTTAAATGTATAAGGGTCATAGATACAAGAAACAAGGGTAAAATACATGTCAAAGACATGATATCTTCAATCTCCTGGCCGCGGTCAAATTTCAGGCAGATTACCTACGTCTCACAAATACCTATCTACTTTAATATCTAAATACTAAAATATAAAGCTGAAGAGTTTGTTTGTTTGATTGTTCACGCGCTAATCTCAGGAACTACTGGTCCGATTCGAAAAATGATTTCAGTGTTAGATAGCCCATTTATCGAGGAAGGCTATAGGCTAGGCGTATATCATCACACTAAGACCAGGAGGAGCTCGTGGCAAAATAATAACAAGCCAAGGTTGGTCTGTGGATGGGTGACCATCTTAACTTAACGAGTTTCCTCCGTGCCTCGGAAAGCACGTTAAGCCGTTGGTCCCGGCTGTCATTAGTAGATCTTTGGCAGTCGTTACGGATTGTCAGAACTCAGTAAATCTGACTCCAGTCTTGCCCAGATGTACCGTGTTACCCATTTAATGGGTTGTGGAGGTCTGGTAGGTAGCCGCTCCACTTAAAAACACTGGTATTCAGCTGAATCCGGTTTGACTGGCAGCCGACCTCAATGTAGTTGTGAAAGGCCAGGCAGATGACTAAGACCAATAGGAGGAGAGCAGACGAAGTTGCGCGGGTCAACTAGCATTAGATAAGTATGTCTAAAGTAATAAATAATAAACCCGTAGCATTCACAATGTCAATGTACCTACCCGCGTCCTTCGCGAGACAAAATTAAATCGTACGGAGGCCTCTGAGAAAATAGAACCTCAGGTCAAATATGGGTCAACCGAAAGTTCAATCTCCCCGCAGAAAACGTATTCAATCGGGCAAGATTTATTCGAGAATTCTGAAAAATTGAGAAAGCTTGAATATATAACGATATTTATTTGGTGCTTATCATGTCTGAGCGATAAATAAACAGATTAAAGCAATGCGCTGATGCGACCGTACGATTTCGTTGATGTAGATGTGGGAAGGTAATCGACCCTTGGGATGGAACAACCTCGCGACATTGGCGCGGAGCCGCTCAGCCGGAGTGTGTCGACCTGGCGGCGGCGGCGCGGCGTCCGCCACGCTCGTCCTCGCAACATGCCTAGTGTCACCAGCTATTTAGCTTTCCATAGGACTATGCGCAGTATATTTTTTACTCGAAAAAAATATCAGCTCTTTCATATGAAATGCAATATTTAGCCAATGAAAATGTATGAAACAGCTGATACTTTTTGAACGTCTGATAGATAAATTTATTTTAAAAAAATTGGACACGTATTTTTTTTTTTCACGTAAACAAAAAATGAAGAGGAAACAGCGAGTTGAAGACACGCGTCACATCATGTGGCTTGGTAAAATTGTACCAGATTTGTCAGTTTTATTGGTCCTATGCGTCCCAGCCCGGGTCGTCCCGAGGTCCCGAACCGGGTCCCAGGAGTTGCGTATCCCTGAAAAAAAAAACCAATTGTAAATTATTAATATTTCAATAGTGAGATGTCCCAAATTTTTTGTCACAAAGTGTGGTGTGAATAGCATCGCCCGCCCGCTCGCGCCGAAACTGGGCGGCCGCGGCAAGGGCGCGTTGTCCGGCGCTGCAGCATCGAATCATTCACTGTTCTCCTGAATATCATTATTACAAGCTGCGTTTTATTCATAGTCTTATGAATAAAACGCAGCTAGGGGAGGCTGATACCGGCGCCTTGGGTTTTATAAAAGCAATTGTTATGGGAATACCATATAATTAAACACCTTCATTTTACTACGTTGTTAAAATTCGAATAATGGTTTAATGGCCGGTTTTTGAATTCATAATTTGGAGTTTTTTTTTGACAAACAATTGATATTCTATTTATTACCTTACTATTACCTATATTTATTAGCCGATATATGTTGATTATTCTTGCAACATCTTTGCTTGTCAGATACAACTACTTACGAGTAGATTCACTTTATATTTTTCAGAAGTCGCTGTTTTTATGGTTTTAAAGATAAATTAGATTGATAGATTCATTTATCTTGCTGAAATATGGTATTTTACAGATTTTATCACACATACACAATAGTTTTACATATATGTATTCCGCCTAATAAATTTGGCATGCTTTGTGACAATAATGATTCTAGTTTAATTATTAAACACGAAATAATTAAATTCCGTTAGCTTCTAGTCACGTCGAATTTAGCTGAATACCAGTATTTTATATAGAGCGACTGCCTACCAGACCTCCACAACCCATTAACTGGGTAACACGGTACTTCATGGCAAGACTGGAGTTAGATTTACTGTCTTCTGACTATCCGTAACGACTGCCAAAGATCTCTAGAAAAACTCGGTATTTTACGATGGTCACCCACCCATCCACAGACCAAACTTGGCAAGCGTAGCTTAACCTTGAGGATCGGCCCGTGCGGCTGTTATTATCGAGCAACAAGCTCCTCTAGTCCAGTACTTTGATGCAGTTAGTGTGAACCTGTGATTAAACTAAACAAAATACTAACAACTTCACCAGAATACTTGGAAAGTGACTTTATTTGCCGTTTTTTTTTTGCGGACTGATTTCGATTAATGATGTTACAGTACGTAGGGGAGGGAAACCAACATATATACCAGAGGAAAACCCATGTTATTTATTAAACGCTAATTTAAATACTTTGCGAGCTCATGTGTAAGTGATGTGAACAAATTACGTAAATGTATGTTTAGTATTAGGGGAGGGAAATTGAATCCTAGGGGAGGCTGCTCCCGGCTCCGTAGGTTTTTTAAAAGCAATTGTTATGGGAATACCATATAAATAAGTAGGTCGGTAAGTTGCTCGAGCATGTTATGCTTATAATAAATGTAGGTAGAAAAATTAAATGAATAGCTTTTACGGTACCTACATAGTCTTTGTCCTTGTTGATGGAGTCGGTCGATATTACTAGGTTTTCGCAAGTGGTTTTCTAACGAATCCATTAAGAGTAGAATGTTATTTAAAATTGAGCTATGACACATTAAACCACCGCATGGCATGGCATAATAAACCCCCGTTTCTGAATAAAGCTAGAGACAAACTGGTCCCACGTACGCAACATATGGAACGCATTATGATATCTGGACTATTGATTTTGTATAAAAAACTATGCAATAGAGCCACACTAATTTTTGTACTTACTTCATTCTGCTGTAAGGAAACACGCTAGCATTCCCCCAACTGGCCCTACAAAAAGGAAGAAACTACCCTTAAGTACCCCTCACAAACCACTTTCGCTAAACACCAATACTACACATTAAGTACATACATCTATAAACAAATTCACAAAAAAATATACCTACATTATCATTCTAAACAAATATGAAATAAAATCAAAATTAACGGAATGGCTACTGGAACAGGATTATCTACCAACAGAATCCTTGCTTACGTATGTCGTCTATCTACCTACATATCTCATCACACACAACACACCCACACATACACGCACACACCGTCACACACACACTCACACCATCACACACACACACACACACACATACACACACACACATATAAACAACACTTAAAATATATAGGAACTTAACTTAGTTTTATTCTTCAATCGCTCTGGTAGACCGACACAGTCTACTATTGTACTAGCATCACATTCTAAGCTAAACCACTGTCTCTCAAGATACAGGTATAACCTAGTTTGAGAGGCAGGGTTTTCCATATTGTGTACAGATTTCAGTACTCAGATTTGTATTGTATTGCATTGTGTACTACCAAAGCTTATACATATTGTCTTTTCATTAAACATGTTTATCTGTATTTCTATGAAATTAAGATGTATTATTATTATTTATCGTATGCAACGCAACATACGACACGATACTAAAGCGTTGCATACGTTGCAAACGTGGGACCAGTTTGTCTCTAGCTTTAAGCATTTGAAGTTGAGTACTAGTCAAACTTTTCTTTAGCATGAAAATCTGTCAAGACATTAAAGAAAAAACCGCCCATAATCACCTCAAATGTAACAGTACATAAGAACTACTACGGCATATTAATAAGTAGGATAATAGCGATCGAATAAATAAATAAAAATAAATAACAAAACTGTCTACTAATCTACTTGATCGTTGAAAAATGTGCGGTTCATCGACCTCTTTCATTTGTAGGTGTAAACATTTCCTTGTGTTAGTTACGCACCCTTCCTTATGGGGGTGAAAATAGTCATAAAACAGAGACATTTTTTGCTCGAGTTTGGCGAGACGACGGGCGAGGTGTTCTAGCCCCGGGCCTTTGATAACTCATGAAAAATTCAAGTGCTCCCGACAATTTCTACAGATACCTATGTACAACTGTTACCTACAGGGTAAAGAGTTCGGGGTAAACTTCCTAGCTTGAAAAAACTGCCTATAGCTTGGTGAAAATTTCAACTGATGAATTTTAAATTAAGTTTTCTCCTCTTCTCAGTTACGGAGTGTCAGACTCTTCCTGACTAAAACGCTCCAGGGCCGCGGGAAATCATTCGAAGAATTCGAAAAAGTGTCTGCTCATATTTATTTCATAAGGTCTAGGTAGATGTAGTGCATCAGAATGCTTGAAAAGTGGTTAGTTTGGGAACTCTTTAGTAGTTTCAACAGATTTCTTCAAAAAGGAGGAGGTTCTATGTTCGGCTGTATCTACGTTCGGTTGTATCTACGTTTTTGTTTTTTATGTATCTTCACCGATTTCTCCGCCAATTGTGGACCGATTTTAAAAATTGTTTTTTATTCGAAAGTCTATACTCCCGAGGTGGTCCCATTATCACCAAGTCAGAATCTGATGATAGGATCCCATGAAAATCGAGGAAATCTCTCAAATTTTATAAGCACATATAAAGTTTTTTAATTTGTGCTTGTAATCATCATCTCATGTTGCTGAACTGATGATGGAAGGTATAAATCAGGATCTGATGATAGGATCCCATAAAAATCGAGGGAATCCCTCAAATTTTATAAGCACATACAATGATTTTTAATTTGTGCCTGGTAATCATCATCTCATGTTGCTGAGTTGATGATGGAAGGTATAAATCAGGATCTGATGATGGGATCCCATGAAAAATAATTATTCAGCGATATTTTTGCCAATTGTAAACCGATTTGGATGATTCTTTTTTATTTGGAAGTGTTTTCCCGGACTGGTCCCATTTCAATTTGGTGAAGATCTGATAAAGAACTTCGGAGGTAGGCAACGGAACTCTTCTATAAATTATAACAAATGTATCGGGATTTCTGAAACCGCATGTCAGTTGATTGTTTACACCAGTTCATAACATAACATCACGCATACGCTGTTAAAAATAAAAAACTATTTTACAAAAAATATACATCCGACTTCCAAAAACAAAACACTACAACGTATAAAATAATTTTAATTTCGGAAGTCGGTGTCAAAAACGAAATAGCCAAATACAGCGACTTCCGAAATTAAAGTTTTTGTAGTGTTTTGTTTTTGGAAGTCGGTTGTATTTTTTTGTAATTTTCCAAACATCCGTAAGAAACGGAAGCCTTTTAGAATAACTCGGGTGTCTGTCTATCCGTCTGTCACAGCCAATTTTCTCCGAATCTACTGGACTGATATTGTTGAAATTTGGTACACAAAATGAACTTCTGTGTGACCCAAAACGGCCTCGTTATGTTAACTATATTTTTTTTTTCAAAATAAATAGTTTTGAAGTTTCAAAAAATTAGACAGAAAAACAATAATCCTCCCTTATCTCCTAGTACTACTGTGCCTATAAAAAAGAAGGTAAGTAAATAGTTCAATAGTGTTAAAATAACATGTTACAAACAAACCATAAGGCGCAATAGGGAATATGCAATATTTCCATTTTTGCTTTAATTTTAAAGAACTCCATCCAGAATAGACCACCACATCAATAAGAAATAAAAACGCTTTAATTTATTGCCAAAATTGCGTTTTTAAACCGACAGTTTAAAGGTTCGCGCGAAAACGGACGATGACGTCACTCGTGTCTATCACTGGTCAGGAACTGTTCTAACTCAAAGACATAAGGTTGCCTTTTCGTTGGCATAATAGCACATACGTCACTAAATGCTGATTGTTGTTTTTAATTACGTTCCGTTTCACGTTACTTTAATTCATTTTTTTTGTTAAAAATCGAAATTAACCAAAATAAAAACGTTGCAATGGCCTTTATTTTATCGTTTTACTGACAACGTTCTCATAAATTCTGTATTTGCATCTTCCCTATTGGTCCAATTCGCGGTTGGTCCAATTCACAGTTGGGCCATTTCGCAGTTGATTCAATTCGCGGTTGGTCCCAAAATAGACAATCTTTCCCTATAACTCAAATCTGTGTGGTTTTTTCTTCTAAAGACCATTTCAGACTCTAATCTGCATGGTTCTTAAAAAATGATGTGTTGTAAGTGTGAGGACAATGTAGGTCCTTATAGTTAAGGATAATTTTCATGACAGTCTGGCAGTTTGAGTATACTATGCGGCCTACCCAAATGTCCTTACTTTGTTATTCTTCGTCGGCTCGTTGAGCTCCTCAAAGTTCTAAGTTGAGCTGCACGATAACTGACAAATGCTTGCACTGTCTGGACAGGCCCACTCAAACCTGCGTGGTGCTTTCCTCAAAAGGCCACCTCAGACGTTAATCTACATGGTTTTCATATGTTATTGGCGATTGTATGGACTTCAAAAGAGACTATGACCTCTGAGTTTGTTTCGGTGTTTCTTCTCAGGGTAGTCAGCTAGGAAATGCCGGCCTCATCTAGATTAATATGTCAAAAAAAATAATAACGTGTAAAAGAGTTACTTGTAACCTATTTGCAAAATAAATATCATTTATCATTATAATTTACTGAAATTGCGAAAAAAATCTGCTGATCAGTTTTGTCGATTGGTACGCACATAAATTTTGGATCAACCGCGAATTGGACCAAATGCGAATTGAACCAATCGTGAATTGTACCATCCCCGAATTGGGCCAATCGCGAATAAGGTGAATTGGACCAATCGCTACTGAAGGCTTTTGAAACGTACTGTATAAGGAACGTGCAGAAACTATAGGTGGCAGCACAGAAATGTCACTGTCAAGTATGTTTCAAGTATAAAATTCTAAATAGCTACGCTAGATGGCACAGTCTTCTTCACGCACGTTCCCCTAAACTGAGCGTGAAGGAACCGCAGGTGGCAGCACAGAAGCGTCAATGTCAAGTATTCTGACCCTTAAAACTTCGAGTATGCGACACTAGATGGCATAGTCAACGCCGTGCACGGTCCCTATATGTATAAAAGTGATACATATTTATGCACTAGCTGATCCGCGCCACTTCGTTTGCATCACAGTTTTCATTGATGCTCCGCTCTTACCTATTTATTGGCCGTAGCGTGATGTTATAATCTACACTAATATTATTAAGATTAAAGATTTGTTTGTATTTATTTATTTATTTATTTAACACCTTCAGCACACAACAGCAAAGAATTTTGGTAGTTTTTGGAAAGCCGTCGGTCCGTCGTCTGATGGGTCGGAGGTAGTGGGGGGGTCCGATGACATGCCTGTGAGATTTTCGGCCGGGGAAGCAGCTACTGTCATACGTAACTTAAAGAAAGGCAAGTCGCCGGGTCACGATGGCCTAAGTATTGAGCATCTGCGTCATGCGGGTAAGCACTTATCGCGAGTGCTAGCAATGTTTTTTAGTTTGTGCCTGAGTCACTCGTATCTTCCAGCTGAATTACTTAAAACTATTGTTGTACCTATCGTCAAGAACAAGACTGGTAATGCGAGTGACAAGAGCAATTACAGGCCTATTTCCTTGGCAACTATCATTGCAAAGGTGTTGGACGGTCTGATTGATCGGCAGCTGGACAAGCACTTAACACTTCACGACGCATTTATCCACGGAAACAGCTATCCTCTGTCTCAAGCAGACTGTTCAGTACTACGCAAGTAGGAAAACACCTATTTATGCATGTTTTCTGGACCTCTCCAAGGCTTTCGACCTCGTGTCTTATGGCTGCCTGTGGAGGAAACTATCAAATGTTAAAAAAAATCCAAGGGATCTCATTAAAATGCTAAAGTATTGGTATAGCAACCAATACAACCATGATAAGTGGGCGGGTGTCCTGTCAGATGCATACAGGTTGGAATGTGGGGTGAGGCAGGTTGGAATGTGGGGTGAGGTAGGGGGACTCAGCTCGCCCAAGCTTTTCAACCTGTATGTACACGAGCTGATCTGTGAGCTCAGCAATGCCAATGTCGGGTGCTCTATTGACGGCACTGCATCAATAACATCAGCTACGTGGATGATACTTGAGATTAGAGATGCCGATGCACTCCACCAGCTTCTACGACAAATCTTTTACGGTTCAAGCGGTGCGGTTATGGAATGCTTTGCCCGTATCAGTAAGACGTGCTCAATCTTTGTCCATTTTCAAAACAATGGTCAAAAATCACTACCTTTCTGTTTGATCGTTATCACTCGATTCCTATGCTTTTTATTTATTTGTAACATAATTATAATTGTATATATTTATCTATTATGTATTTATTTATACAATTCGTACACCTAAGACTACCTGCAGTACTGTATTTCCGTTATCGTTGAAATCCATCCAAAGGTTGTCTTGAAAAGATCGCTTTTAGCGATAAGGCCGCCCATTGTGTCACCCTATGTAATGTTTTCTTAATCTATCTTTTCTGTAACTTATATGGTGTACATAATAAAGAGTATTCTATTCTATTCTATTCTATTCTATTCTATGGTATTGCGGAGCCCATCGATCGGTGCTCTTAGGAGGCTTCTCCGTATTTGTGAGGACTTTGCGCTGGCGCACGGCCTCAGGTAGAATGCTACCAAGAGCGAACTTCTGGTTTTTAAGGAAGGTAATAAAACCTACGACACAGTCCCACCTGTCACTTTGGTGGGCGCTCCGCTGTCCAGAGTGACGAAGTTCAAGTACCTGGGGAATTGGGTCACCGATAGTTTGTCCGACGATGTGGACCTGGAGAGGGAACGCAGAGCGTCGACAGTTCGATGTAACATGCTGGCCCGTAGGTTTGCACGTTGTACAAAAGAGGTTAAAATCACGCTCTTTAGGGCGTACTGCCAATCTATGTACACGTGCGCCCTATGGGTCGACTATACAAAAAGCTCGTACAGCGCTCTGCGTGTCCAATATAATAACGCCTTCAGAGTAATGTTGGGGCTACCGCGCTTATGCAGTGCATCTGGGATGTTCGCGTAGTATGGCGTGCCCGATTTTTATTCTATTATGCGAACACGAATAGCATCCCTGATGCGGCGAGTGCGCGATAGCTCCAACAGCTTGGTGGCGATTGTGGCCGGCAGAACAGACAGCCCAATGATGTGGCATTGGATGACGACACATCGTGCGTCATTTAGTTATGTTAAATAACTAGTTCTGTATGTGTTTTTAATTTCTGTATTTTTTTTTGTATGTTTTAATTTGTGTGTGTAACTTTTGATGTGGTTATGGACTCGGGTCTGAATTAAAGTTTATAATTCTTTTTTTTATGTTTGTTACTTCATAACTCCGTCATTTATGAACCGATTTGATTTTTTTTTATTTCATCTGAAGGGGATCCTTCTCGATTGGTCCCATTGTCACCATGTCAGAATCTGATGATGGAATCCTACGAAAATTGAGTGCAACCCTCAAATTTTATAGGCACATACAATGTTTTTCATTAATTTTCTAACAAAATTCAGATATTTGTGGTAATCATCATTTCATGTTGCTGAGCTGATGATTAAAGGTTTAAATTAGGATCTGATGATAAGATCCCATGAAAAATGTTTGTTCAGCGATACTTTCGCCAATTGTCAGCCGATTTGGATGATTCTTTTTTTGTTTGAAATAATATTTTCTGGGACTGGTTCCGTTTCAATTTGTTGAAGATCTGACGAAGAATTTCGGAGGTATGCAACGGAACTCTTCAATAAATGATAGCAAAGGGATCGGGATTGCTGAAATCGCATGTTTTTTTAGTGTTTACACCAGTTCTTAACATAACATTGCGCCGGTACGCTGTTAATGGGTACGCAGGTACCCAGGTACCACTAAAAAGTGAAAAATAAAAAACTTTTTTACAAAAAATACAACCGACTTCCAAAAACAAAACACTACAAGGTACAAAATAACTTCAAAAGAAAGAAAAGAACTTTAATTTCGGAACTCGGTGTCTAAAAATGAAAAAATAACCAAAACCACCGACTTCAGAAATTAAAGTTCTTTTCTTTCTTCCGAAGTTATTTTGTACCTTGTAGTGTTTTGTTTTTGGAAGTCGGTTGTATTTTTTTTGTTCAAATTATTCAATCAAAACTCGGGTGAAATAGAAGAGTGGTGATTTTGGTATCATGATATTAATCCTTATCCATTTAAATTGTTTAATAATTAAGGTTGTTTATGTACATGTAAATAACATTTTAAATTATTCAAATCTTACCTTTCGTTTAAAAGTAACGACGGGTATAAAAACACTTCTTCTTCTTCCACCTGGCGTTAAACCCGGCCATTGTCAGGGTCCGCCTAAAAAAAAAGGCTTGTGTTTAAACACCGCCCAAAAAAGTACCTATTTTACTACCAAAAAAGTTCTAAACGGTTACCAAAACAGATAAATGGTCACCAAATAATATTCGAGAAGTAGCGCTCGCCGGCCGCTGCCGCGGCACCGCTCGCTTCGCTCGCTCGGCTCGCGCGCGGTTGGTCACAATTCTAACCTGACCTAACCTATTTTATCCAGTTTGTAACCCCAAGCCTACATTTTATGGCAATCACAGTTGAGTTGGATAGAATTTGGTGACCGTTGATCCATTTTGGTGCCTAGGCTTAGAGTCTTAAAAATATTATTATTGGTGACCGTCTAAATTATACCCAAAAAAAAACTCTCTCTAAGTCCAAAAAATGTTGCGCTAGCGAACTGCCTTACGTTTAGTCAATTAATAAATAATTTACACATTAGGTACCCTATTAAGAGGGTAGAGAGATGAATTTCGTGGGGTACCAAATAACTAAACCAGCGCGAACGAAGTCGCGGGCGAAGTGCTAGTAATACGTCATAATAGCCCTTGGCTTTCCTCGATAAAAATATTTTAGTGCTACCCAGCACTAAAAATTTTTTTCAATTCGAACGAGTCGTTCCTGAGATTAGCGCGTTCAACCGAATACACAAACAAACTCTTCAGCTTTAGTATAGATAATTAATGCATACCTATACCTTCGCGAAGCATTGTAGATTTGAATTTATTTAGGTACCCACATTATTTCAAATTGCAGTCTGCGCGTAAATCTAACCTAAAACGATAGTAATAAAGTATGATTTTAAATAGGCAATCAATTGGGAAGCGCTTCGGAAAGTTTACGTTTATAGCATGGTATTTAAGAAAATTACTTAAGTTATCAGTATTTATTATAGTTACAGTTAGATATTTCTTCCATAGTCTTATCAAGAAACTAGATAGATATTTTTCATTATAAAGATAACAGTGGCCCGCATGCGTGTGCATAGCACCGGTTTTACGATTCTAAAGAAAATTCTCAGAATATTTTTGCTTAGGTTATAGATAATAGTCGAATCATTCATATAGAAGAACTGAACGGCCTCACAAAAGGATCGATGAACTTTTTAGCTATACAATATACATCCATATAGAATATTTTATATCTTGCCTAGATATAAAATATTCTATATGCTCTACTTAATATTCTCTACTTTTTCTATGAAAATCGAGTTAAGGTTTCCTTTTGATACCACAACAAACATGCGACAAATTATTTTATGATCATCTAATGTAAATTGCAAAGCAAAAACTGCTATCTATCTATTATGATTTAAAAATCTTGCAACGACTTCTCTGTCCTTCGATAACTATAAAATTATTACAATTAAACAAAATTCATATTTTCGCACAAGTAATTCTTATTGCAGGCTTTCAGTAATTTTATCAATATACTTATTTTTTGCTGACTGACATTTTATCGTTTTCGTACGTTTTTACAATCGTTCATCTTCCAAATAAATTCACAATTCAATTATTAGCGTGGCTGATGAAACTCTTCAGCGAATTAGATGTTATCGTGACTAAGTACATTTAAATAAAAAAAAAACCTTATGCAAATTCTCAAACGAACACTGTCTTAGAAACTGACCCTCAATGTTATCCCCTGTTGCTATCCAAACCAACAGCATGCATTAGAATCTCAACTGAATCTGAAAGTGAAATAGCAAATATCAATTTCATGATTTTACGCAAATGGGGTTGTATGTTCACAAATTCTTACGCTAGGGGGAGATGTATATTCCAATAAGTAATGTCGTACAATCTCAGCGCCCCATACAGATAGCGCAGAAATATTGCCTCCATATCTGCCACGAGCAATAAATTGCCGAAAAATGTTCTTGATCCCTCGTACATAATAAACTAATACATATTTCATCAACGTCAACATAGATTCCACTCGCTAGCGATATACTATATAAATTACTAGCTGTACAGACAAACTTTGTTTTGCCTTATAAAAAAAATAGCCTGCGACCTATTCTCAGACCTAAACCAGAAAATTTCATAAAAAACGGTCAAACCGTTTTGGAGGAGTTCGATAACAAACACAGTGACACGAGATTTTTGTATAATTAGAAGGTTACATAATATAATAACGAGGAAAGATTTTTTGTTTGTTTGTACCGAATAAGCTCCGAAACTACGTGAGCGATTTTAACCATTTTTTATACCAAAAAATAGAGATCCCTACGACTATTGCACTACTAAACCCGCGCGAACGAAGTCGCGGGCGAAGTCCTAGTTCTAGATAAATAATGTAAGTGCGAACGAGGAAGCGTAACTGTAACACTAATGCGAGAGACACACTGATCCTACGTACCTACGTACGCAACGCATGCAACGCATTATGTGTGACTAGTTGACTCGCGCAACTTCGTCTGCGTCACAATTTTCATAACTGCTCCGCTCCTATTGGTCTTAGCGTGCTGATTTGTAGTCTTCCTCGATAAATGGGCTATCTAACACTGAAAGAATTTTTCAAATCAGTCCAGGAGTTCCTGAGATTAGCGCGTTCAAGTAAACAAACAAACAAACAAACAAAAAAACTCTTCAGCTTTATATATTAGTACAACACACAGTTTTATACAAAAAACTATGCAATAGAAACATACTTACCGTATGATGCGTTGCATACGATAAGTGTTTCCATTGATATCATAATGCGTTGCGTACGTGGGACCAGTTTGTCTCTCGCTTAATTGTAATTCTGAATATACCTATTGATACTCGTACAAGGAATGTACACTGAATTTACTAACAATACCTATAGGTACGCGGAATGTACTCGTCTAATCTACTGCGAACAAATATGTCTCGGAGCCACCAACGGCATTCCCAAATGTAATCAGTTAGGCCTGAGTACAGACTCTCAGGGAATTCTTATGTAAATTGTTTTACCAGACCGCGGATATGATTGGCGTCAAATTGACATTTCCGCGGGATACAGATCGAATAAAGTTAGTTGTATATTTTATCCGAGTCTTAAAACCTAGTGTTCAGGAGTCCGTGCCCGAGGGGTAACCAGCGGAATGCTATTGCCAAGTCTCTGATGTCCGTCCGTCTTTCTGTCAGCGGGATTCATCTCATGAACCGTACAAAGTGTTTATTGGCGCTATAACAACAAAATCCTTACTTCCTCACTATATAACTACATAGTATAAAACAAAGTCGCTTTTGCTGTCTGTCTGTCCCTATGTATGCTTAGATATTTAAAACTACGCAACGGATTTTGATGCGGTTTTTTTATAGATAGAGTGATTCTCGAGGAAGGTTTTAGTATATAATTTGCACCCGTGCAAAGCCAGGGTGGGTCGCTAGTAATATTATAAATACGAAAATAACTCTGTCTGTCTCGACAGACAGACAGAGTTACTTTAGGTTCAGTAGTTTTGGCGTGAAACCGCGACCGGTTTCACGCCAAAACTAATGAACCGATTTAAATGAAATTTGGTACACAGATAGTCTTAAGCTTGAGGAAGGACATGGGCTACTTTTTATCCCGGGAGTATGTTCCCTAGTGATCACACGGACGAAGCCGCTGGCAGAAGCTAGTATGAAATAACTTTTAATTTAAGGGGAAACAAGAAACGTGAATTATCCTGCATATACATTCAGTCAAAAAAGTATCGGGAATGGATGATTTGTTTATGGTACCAAATTCAAATTTTTGTTTTTTTGTAGTTGTTAGATTGGCACAACTATTTTCCATTTTGGCGCGGAGTTTGAGTTGCATCTGTTATTTATATTAAATACAGTGCTGGTTTTAGTAATATCATATATAGTGTGTATTGCGAAATTCATAATGGACAAAAATATCGAACAAAGAGTTTGTCTTAAATTTTGCATCGCCAATGGAATTTCGTGTTCGGAGTCACTGAAAATGTTACAGAAGGCTTACGGTGAATCGACTTTATCAAAAACTCGTGCTTATGAGTGGTTCAAAGCGTTCAAAAGCGGTCGAGATGTGATGGAAGATTTGCCTCGCTCTGATAGGCCGTCAACGTCTGCAACTGAAGTTAACATCGCAAAAGTGAAGGAAATAGTGACTGAAAATCCCCATTTAACTCTGAGAGAGATAGCCGCCGAACTTTCTGTATCTCACGAGTCGATCCGTACCATTTTAACTAATCATTTGGTTATGAAACATGTTGCTGCTCGGCTAGTCCCAAAAGATCTGAATTTTCTCCAAAAACTCAATCGCATGAAAGTCGCTGAGGACATGCTAGAACAAGTCAGTTCGGACCCAACATTCATGAAACGCATTGTTACTGGTGACGAGACGTGGGTTTACGAGTTTGACATGCAAACTAGTCAACAAGCTTCGGAGTGGCGCCTTCCAACTGAACCGAAACTGAAAAAACCACGCCAAAGTCGATCAAAAGTCAAAGTCATGTTGACTGTTTTCTTTGACTATCGCGGTGTTGTGCACTCTGAATTCTTACCGGAAGGTCTAACGGTAAATAAAGAATATTATTTGAGCGTTATGCGGCGTTTAAGAGAGCAAATTTGACGAAAAAGGCCAGATTTGTGGAAAGAAAATTCTTGGATTTTGCACCACGACAATGCGCCTTCGCACAAGGCTATCATTGTGAACGAATTTTTAACCAAACACTCAACAAATACCATCCAGCAACCACCATATTCACCAGATATGGCTCCTGCTGACTTTTTTCTTTTTGCTAAACTCAAATTACCACTTCGTGGCACCCGTTTTCAATCGATAGAAGACATAAAGGAGAATTCGCGGCGAGAACTGAACTCAATTCCGGAAGCAGCGTTTAAAAAATGTTTTGATGAATGGATTATTCGTTGGCGCAAGTGTATCGTTTCTAAAGGAGCATACTTTGAAGGTGATAAAATAAATTTGGATGAATAACAGACATTTTGTGTATTATTGATCTTTTCCCGGTACTTTCTTGACAGAGTAGTACATAGAACGGAAGTAAGGAACACTTCGTGTGCGAGTCCGAGTCGCACTTGACTCGTTTTATTTAACCTACCTATCATTATCAGCAGTCTGTCGATGCGCAGATTTGCACATTTTACTTATTGTTGTTTTGCACAATCTCCCACACATCGAGTTAACTCCCACCGCCCTTGAATGAGAATGTTAGTCTAATCCAGAAATCCCTACTTGGCACGTCATGAATGGCTCCGATAAAGCGTTCTCCTCGTACGTGATCGGCATTTACACAATACCGTTTAGGAGCATAAAATAATTTGGAAAATACAGACGTAAGTAGCATACTTATTTATAAATAATTTCTCTCCGTAATCTCTGTATCAATCGTTCATTAAGTTAAAGAGTCTGAAACATAAAAACAAATTATTGTTTTAAGTTTCAGACGTAAATTGAAATGTATCGCACCTGGGCTCAGACAGTATGCTGCTATTACCCTCGTCTCGTATATTCGTCTCGTTGGATTTCTGTTTCCGTTTCATTATCCGGGTGCACAGCGGCACGGGCGCGGTGGGGGGGCGTAAATAAGACTGGATGTAAATCATGTCATTAGAGGCGCTGCGATCGGCCCTCGGCCCGCTTCTAATTGAAAATAAATCTCATTTGTTGAGAGGTTGGCAGAAGCGCATTTTTTACTTATTTACTCGTTTCCGTTTAATATTTGGTCTGATTTGATATTTTAGAAATTGAGGTCATATTTATGATTGTTTACCTAATTATTTTTGCATTACTATGAGCGGTAGTATGGCCTTAAAAATTGTATACAGGCAATGGCTGTAACCATTTCAACAACATGTTGTTTTTATTACACTGAGATTCTACGAACCAAATAAATTCTTAACAAAAATAATTAGTTGAAAAATACTGAGAACGTGCAGATAAACAGATTCCCTCAATATAAATAGATACATGATACAGACCTATTAGAAAAACACCTGATCAATAAAATGCGTAAGTACTGGACACGATCCAGTAGTGTTCTTCGAACTGGTATAAATAGTCGAAGATGCGCAGCACAATGCCAATAGAGAAATAAAAAGATTCTGTAGTCGAGTCCTACCTACTACTGTGCGCGGGAGATAAGGGGTCATAAATGAACTGCGATAGTTACGACTGGAACAAAGGCCGGAGCACTGTTTGCCCTGACTCAGATAACCCGCCGAGAATGGAATGAAATGGGGCCGAGCGAAAACTATGCTGGCACACTTTATTCCGCGAAAAGCCGATCCAGTAACATAATTAATTCTAATCAATCAATAGACGATATCCAACAATACTGTTTTAACAATGTAGGACCTAATGCAGCATTAAATTGTATAATACTAAATTAATTTATTACGCTTGAAGCAGACGGTTACAGCATTTATTCCGCTTTACAGTTAGAGTTGCTATTGTATGTACCTACCTGTTTATTTATTAACCTCGTGCTCGTTTCCAAACAATTGGTACTTATACTTTTTATGGATATTTGAACCTGTGTTTGAACCCCACCTATAAACTCTGGCGGCAATGACGCGGTTGTAACGTGTGTGGAATTATTATTGTGGGATCCACATTTGATTTTTGGCTCATGTTACAAAATTCAGTGAGGTGTGGAAAACATAGCCTACTTTCCACGCAGGTATACAAAAAAGTTACGTCCCAAAAATGGCCTACCTTTCGACACTGTACAAAAATATACAGGAGGCATATTGTGTGCACCTCCGTCAATAACTCGAAGGTAGCTGGCCGATCCATATTAATATTTAACGTGGAGCCCTTCCGACGAGACATTAATGTCAGGATAGCGTGAGAACCATCACCTGCTGGAAAACTGGGCAAGGGCGTAAAAACGTACAGCGTTATAATTATATCACTCACAAAGTTAGATACTCGTACAACATTAATCATTTATGGAATTGTTTGGAGACATTATAGTCGTTTTGTGGTGACGTGAGTATATTTAGTGAGCACTTACCATTGAATAAATACTACAAAATACACGAAAAAGGCAGGATGCCATATCATACAGTATTATTCCTTTTTGTAATTCAAGACCAGTCTAAACTGTGTTGAAATAAGTCGAGTTTTAGTGCAACAAGATTCGCTTCAAATTTTTCATTTCAGTGCAGATAAATAAGCGGCAGCGAGCGCCGAGCGCCGAGCGCCGAGCGCCGAGCGCCGAGCGCCGAGCGCCGAGCGCCGAGCGCCGAGCGCCGAGCGCCGAGCGCCGAGCGCCGAGCGCCGCGCCGGCCACCTGCCGCGAGCTTTTCACTACCTACAATCAATGCCCTTTTTTCGCCTTTTCTTCCTAATGAGGAAATCTTTTAAGCTATCTACAATATAAAACTCACCTCATATTAATTAGTCTGTATAAAAGACGAAAGTAAAAATCCATTTTAGAGTGCACAAACTCTCCGATTTCCGATTCCACCACTCCTAGTTCAAATGAAAATTCTTAGGATTTCAAATTGAGGTAGAAAGAAATATAAACTTCCGATAGACGAAGGCTTTGATTCGAAAGTAGTTTTTATTAAGTTTAACTTGTGAAATCGCCACCACCGACCTGGAGCGCTGAGCTCACTGAAAGAAATCTACCGCGATCCTAAGTAAAATATACGATTGAAAAACTTGGCAGCCTCTTCGCATGAACCTGGATTATAATGAAATATGCGAGTTTTATAAATCGCAGTCCATTAATTGGCAATCATGGACGCCATGGCTCTGAAATCATCTCTTAACAGTATAAAACAAGTCGCTGTCTGCCTCTGCTTCTCTACTTCTTCGACACGGTTACACTATACAACGCACAGAACAGTTATCTGTTCTGTGATACAACGGATCTTAATATTGTTTTCACTAATAGAAAAAGTTATTAACGAGCAATGTTTGTGCCAACAATTTGCATCCTTTGCGAAGCCGGGGTGGGTCGGTAATATCAATTTTGAATAGTGCCTGTTCCTCTTATTCATTAAACATCATCTTGTACATATTTTCTTAAGCAACTTTATGAATATATGAACCTACTGCTTGCACCAAAAGAGTATTTCCATGAATTGTTGTCTAGAGTTAATCTGCATTTATATGCACCCTGTAGGATGTTAAATGTTGTTATTAGCCTGTTTGTAATCACTCTGCAGGATCTGGAGAGAAATCTCATTAAAGGCGAATAGGAAGCGAAGCGGCGGCGGGCGCGGTAGGCGAGGCAGACGCGGCGAGACGCAACTATCGCCACCCTCGAAAAAATTGTTGAAGCGACAATATTTTGCCTGGATTATGCATGTTATGCTGGATTTCAAATAGGTACTCGTAGCTATTCTGAACTGTATTTTGTGACAGCATTGCTTATTCAATTAATCTACTAGGCTTAACTTCAATCTTCAGACATACCTAAGAGTCAGGGCATCCATCACACATACTTAATCCTACTTTACAAAATGACATCTAATAAATAGCCGGGGATGAACTTTACATCTATCTCGAAGAAAAGTTGATAGATAGTGTAGAGCAGCTTAAATCTCTCCAGTCATCAAGAGCATCCGGATCTCTTTGTGTGTGCAGGCTTCATCTGTTCGTGAAACTATGTTACAATTCAATTTTCTCTAAAGTACTTAGCAAAAAGTAATATGTGAGGTAACAAAGCGTAGACAGCTAGGTGCAAGTTTGCGAAGCTATTGTGGCTAGCTGCAGACTGCAGACAGCAGACTCCCGTACCGTCTGCCCTTCAGACGCTCATACGACGAAGCGTCCCATGTACACGCTACACCTAGCACTACGTTGGCATGGTGAACAATTTTTAAGAAAGTTTGTTTGATGCTTTTGCAGGATGCAGTTTTGAAATGAATTACTGTTTTAGCTGCTGTTGTTCTTACTTGGTTAATTTTAACGACTGAATTTGATGATGTCTGAGGTTTTCTGTATCAATGTAAATAAATGGTGTCAATTCAGGGGGTTTAAAAGTCAAAATGGGGGTACCACAAGGCTCTATTTTGGGTCCTTTCCTCTTTCTAGTATATATTAATGATCTACCCCATCTTTTAAAAAATCAACCTCATATGGTATTATTTGCTGACGATACGTCCTTAATTTTTAAGATAGATAGACGTTCCATAAATCTTGACGACGTAAATAACGCCCTACAGCAGGTCCAAAATTGGTTTACTGCTAATAATTTAGTATTAAATGGGAAAAAAACTAAATGCATCAGATTTGCCTTACCGAACGTTAAAAGAAATGATTGCGACATAGTATTGAACAAGGAGAAACTTGAATTCGTCGAAAACACGGTTTTCCTGGGGATTACGCTTGACTCAAGGCTACAATGGGGTCCTCATTTAACATCTCTTGCGGGACGGCTAAGTTCAGCAGCATACGCTGTCAGAAAAATCCGTCAATTTACCGATATAGATACCGCGAGGCTGGTCTATTTTAGTTACTTTCATAGTATCATGTCTTACGGTATCTTATTATGGGGACGTGCTGCAGACATCGAGTCTATATTTATCCTGCAGAAAAGAGCCATCAGAGCCATTTACAATCTCCGTCGGCGTGATTCCCTAAGAGAACTGTTTAAGGATATCAACATCATGACGGTACCTTGTCAATACATTTACGAAAATATTATGTATGTTCGGAAAAATCTTCATCTCTTTAGCAAGATTAGTGACAGGCATAATTTTAACACTAGAAATAGGAACAAATTAGATCAACCCCGATTCAGATTGGCCAAAGTACACACTTCTTTTATGGGGTACTGTATTAAATTTTATAATAAAATACCAGTTGATATTCTCGAACTGAATGAGAGAAAATTTAAAGCATGCATAAAACGCACACTATGTAGACAAGCGTATTATAAACTGGAAGATTATATCCTCGATAAAAACGCTTGGCTAAATGCTGGTCCTGCTCCACAGTCACAGCTGCTTAGGTCCACTTTTTAGGTTTCTATGTTTTTATATTTGGAAGAGATGCTCGCTCCTTTTAGAGGTTCTTACATTATTTCGTTTATTTATTCTTATATACATACAAATTATATTATTATATTAATTACTTATTTATTCTTTTTGATGTAAGATCTTAATCGTTCTCTTTATTAATTTATTTTTCATTATTTGGTCAAAGACAACCATAGTTTTGTGTAAAGTAGAAGCATATTTTTCAAATTTTGTAAATGTGAGTACCATGAAACCATTTACATTTTATGTGAGTAGTTATAGTTTTACTTGTTGGACATGAACGAGCATGGTGGTTGAGAGCATGTCATGCTCACTCAAATGTCTCGCTGATGGCGGCGCGTGGGTTTGATCATTCGGTTCCCTTCGAAATGGTTGAGCTGAAGGGTGCCGATACACGCGTCATGTTCGTGAACAGGCGCCGTCGGTTGAGACCGGTCATCTCTTAACTGCCATTGGCTTATTTTAATCTTTATATTTAAAATTCTTATAATAAGCCCTTTTTTTTTCCTTTGCATTGTCCTCACATGCAGAAGCAACAAGTATATGTAACTTGAAATTTTGTAAAACCAGAACATGATTTAAAAGAGTGTCCGTGGAGTTTCTTGCACGTTCTTCTCCATAGAGATCTACGCTTTGGAACGTGCAAATAGCTTCCATGTTTTTGACTGACCGACCTTGACGTTTCAAAAGTGCCTGTGAATGGTTTATTTGAAATAAAATGCTTTGAATTTGAATTTGAATGGCAGGTTCTAGTTAGTTGCCAAACCTATAAATAAGATGTGCTTACGATACAACCAATTGAGTCAAAAATCTACCGAATGCACATAAATAAATAAATAAATAAATGTGTGTACATAAATTGTTAAATAAATAAATAAATAAATACACGATCAAATTGAAAAAAATGTTTTTTGCAAGTTTTCCATCAGCGTCAGGTGTTTTAGGAACGAGATGAAAATGCCGGCTATGGGCAGCGAGATGAAAATTTGTCTGTTGTGCAAACGAACAGCGGATGGCACCGTTCGTTCATCAAATAAAATGCGAGCGGGAGCAGTAGCCGCGCCGCCAGCCGCGCCGGTGACCCCGGATTGCAAACAAACGACTAATTGCAACAGAACCCTGTCTGATAACTATGTGAAAATTTAATCCTTCCGCTTTAATCTTTTTTGCTCTCATTATTAATCCTTCATTAATTCTGGGAAAATGGAGCTTATTCATAGGTCTATTTTAAGTGCCAGAAATGTTTGTAGAATATTTTCAGCATTTACGCAGATATTTATTGAAATATATTTGTGGATACATGGAATACCCTTTAGGTATTATGAACACCTAATATCTATTATCTCTCTCATGTATAAAAGGGATTTTTGAAGACAACGTTTGGACAGATTTAAAGAAAGGGGAAAGAGTACATCGGCACATCTAGTCTCAAGTTTTCCGATGACTTTAGATTTCTACTTTGTAAGTATGTGTCAATGAAGGAACGAGCAACTAACGTTTGAGTACATTGCAGGGAAGAGGATGCAAATTGAACAAGGTACTAATTCTTACAATAGGTAATTAAATAAGCAAGTCCGAGGTTGTATTATTTTATTATTTCTTACCTTTTAGGTTGCAGCATTCCGTTTACATAGTTAGGTAGCCACCTGCATAAATAGCCACCTAGTAATTTTATCAGCTTGTTATTTCAGCAACTGCCAATACTTAGATACCATGTAAAATACCATTTATAAAATCAAAATGCGCTTCTACACGAATTTGTGCTCCGCTCGTGCTCGGCTCGTCTAGCGTAGTCTAGCACCTTTAGAATATTGATTTTGTAAAAGCAACTTTACATTTTTAAGGCTTGTGTTCATGCCAATGATCTTGTGCATATGAACGGAGCTAACTCTACCTCCCGCATTTTTAATGTTTCATAATAAAAATAGTACATATTGTTAAAAGTAGCAAAACCAAATTATTTTCGTTTGTTTAGCAAAGCAGTAAATATAGTTTTTTATTACTAACTATTTTTTTCAAACGTAATTTCTTAATAAATGCCGACGAAAAAGTGGGTCCTGGGCAGCGGTCGCCTCCTTTTGCGAGGATGTCATCTCGCAAAAGGAGGCGGCGGAGCGCACGCGGGAGGACGACCCTCACGCTGCGGAGAAGACGAAGAAGAGGTCGGTCGTCTTCTCCCTCCTCATGGTGGTTATGGGCGGGCAATAGGCGCGGTGGCGCCTCCGCCCGTATTGCACTCCACACCACCTTCGCCGGTTATTCCCGGCCCTCCGACTCGATCGACCCGTGCGACTGTTATTACTTAGCTACGAGCTCCTCATTCAATCAGTCTCCTCATTCAGTACCTACTAAATATCTATTTAAAAAATATATTATTCTTACGCTATAAGATTATATGAAACCGATAAAAGTGTAATCCTAATACATAAGATACGTCATAAGAAGCTGAAATTTGGCCTGAAGGTTCCTTGGAGAGTGTAAGGGAGCACTAAGAGAGGATTTCTCGAAATTCCTACAGGAACGGGAAAAAAGGATATTTGCGCGTACGAAGTTGCGGGCAAAAGCTAGTCCAATATATAAAAATTTCATGTCGCGGTGTTTGGTATCGAACTCCTCCAAACGGCAAGACCAATTTTTATGAATTTTTTTTTTATTATATTTGGTAGGTCTGATGATCCCATTAAAATGTTTGTTCATCGATACTTTCGCCAATTTTTAACCGATTTGGATCAAAATCAAAATAAAAACAATCAAAATCAAAATAATTTATTGTTTGTCACAGGTTTAAAAGTAGTTCTTATCCATATCATATTATGTAGACCGCTGTAACATACCCATAGGGCGTACAATATCAATAATCTATATATTTTTTTAATTATTTAATATAATTCAAATCAATTTTATCATTCAAAAATACATTATTATTATAATTACTAAACACAAAATAAAATATGTCAGTCACAGTAATGAAATAATTATAATAATATTAATATGTCAAACTAAATTAAAATAAAAAGTCAATAACAAATTAAATTACAAATTAATAAAAATTAAATAACAAACAGATAAATTAAATAACTAACAAATATAAATTAATTATAAAATAATACATTATAGTCATATTCAAACCCAATAACATTAATTCAAAATCATTCATAAAACTAGCACTGTACAACAATACAATAAATCGGCTTTCAGCATCTTTCATTTAAATAATCATTAATATGATAGTAGCATTTCGCAACTAAAAACTCGTGTAGGTTTTTTTTTTAAATTGATCCACATTTTTAATTTCAAGTATGTGTTCAGGTAGCTTATTATAGATTTTAGGTGCCATAAGTACCAAGATTTTTTTTATTAAAAATAGCTTTTTTATGTGGGATTGTCCTTATTTTATTTTTGTGGCGTAAACTCTTTGGGTGATTGTATAGATGTATGTTTGTCTTAACATAGCTTGCTACTTCGTATATGTAAAGACAGGGAAGTGTAAGTAGCTTAAGCTGTTGGAAATGTTGCTTACAACTGTCTGTGCTTTGAATGCCACATATTGCCCATATGCATTTCTTCTGGATGATTCTTTTTTGTTTGGAAGAGTATTTTCCCCGACTGGCCCCATTTTAATTTGGTGAAGATCTGATGAAGAACTTTGGAGGTAGGCAACGGAACTCTTCAATCAATGTAGCAAATAGATCGAGATTTTTGAATTCGCATGTCTCTTGATTGTTTACACCAGATCATAACATAACATCACGTCGGTACGCTGTGTTTGTGATTTTACTTTTTAGTACCTACCACTAAAAAGTGAAAAATAAGACTTCTATACAAAATAAATAAAACCGACTTCCAAAAACAAAGCACTACAAAGTAGGTATAAAATAACTTTAATTTCGGAAGTCGGAGTTTTTGGATTTTTTTTGGTTTTTTGACACTGACTTCACGAAAGTTTTTTAAACAATGTTGTGAGCGTGCTGAGTAGACAATTATTGTACAACACACTCTTCTATGTCAAAAGCTTAAAAAATTATAATGCACACATTAAAAATAAACATTGGCATTTGAAAGTGCTACGGAAAAAAAAATTTGCATGTATACCGAATAGCTTTGTTGACTGTACCTCTTGAATGAGAACTTTCTTTCAGTGGCATACAAAATGACTGTTATGTTTGTAATCTACCTACCGGAAAGGAAACATGTAGGTAAGAAACCAAAACACAGTCACGCCGATGATGAACGATAACGCGATTCGTACATAATTTTGTGTGACTTCATACTGAACAAACGGGACATTATTATGTGTCACGGGAAAATTGCGAACGTCGTAGAATTGTAAAATATCGCGTGCTTGATTGCCTCCGAACTAAAATGTGTAGCCATGTCATTGCGGGAATACCGCTACATGCCGCCTAAACTTAGACCATGCTTACCTCGTTTGCCCATGCATAACAAGAACAGGGCGCTGATGGCTGCACTGGATTCGCAGTTGTCAAATTATTTTGATGACTGCGAAGACCTCACTGATGTACTGCGCGGCTGTAGCGGCATGTCGTGAGCTCATGTCAAAATAACCAATGACAGAGTTACACGACCAAAACCAGCCGTACCAGCTTGGCAGTGCAGGATCGAGGGTCGTATTGGTGAGGCCAGAGCGCTAATCGGCAAACTGACCTGCTTCAGGGAGGGCAACACTCGCCCCAGAGTATGCGCTTTGTGAGACGGGCGTTTTCGGGGACTGATGTCAATCCCCGAGATTATATATCCCGTGTTACAGAGCACATCGACTTCCTGAAGCAGAAGGTATATGCATGGGCAAGCCGTATTCGTAGGTATAGGCGGCGAGTGGCGCGGTACACCCAGAATCACACATTCCGAAATAATGAAAGGTGGGATATAGGGATTGGGAGCGACCGGACCAAGGTGACTGATATATGCCTGTCGGATGATGATGCCATGTGTTCATTCTGGCGCAGCATCTGGTCGGTGCACGTCAGTCATACCGAGGGTGACTGGACTCGGGAGGTCGAGCGCGTGTGTGATCCGATACGAGAAATGGGGGCACTTACCATCAGCCCCCAAGATGTAGCTTGTGCAGTCCGCTCGTCGCCTAACTGGAAATCTCCAGGGCCAGACGGGCTGCACAATTTCTGGATTAAATGGTTGACAAGCTGCCTCTCAAAATGGATGTAGGAATGGGTCACGCGGTACTAAGAAGCTAGTCCTTATTGATATGGTCATTAGCCAAACAGGTTCGGCGTTCCCGAAAGGATCTGTCGAAATGCTGGATAGACTATAGGAAGGCCTATGACTCGGTGCTTCATACATGGCTCATGAGGGTGCTAGAATTGAATTAAGTTGATGCAACTCTACGCACCTTCCTGATGTCGTGTATGGGGCAATGGAGGACAGTTCTTCGCTACACAGGATGTCGAAATATCCAGAGGAATAGCGAACCGGTAAGGATCGAGCGGGGTATATTTCAGGGCAACGACAGTTTGAGTCCGTTTTGGTTTTGTCTGGCCTTGAATCCTCTTAGCACACTGCTAAAGAATTCAGGGCTAGGCTATCGGTTGAGGAGAGGTGGTCAGGTTATATCTCACCTCCTTTACATGGATGATCTTAAACTCTTTGCCCCCACTAATCTGCAGCTGATAGAGCTACTGAAGGTAACTGAAACTTCCATTAACGCCATCAGGATGGAGTTTGGTGTGGACAAATGCGCGGTCATGCATGTAAAGCGTGGAGTATGTATGTATGGCAGAGTAAGGAGCTTCACAGGCGCTTTTTCCGTGCCTTACATGGGCCCGACATAGATCAACTAGCGTTCGTAGCCTGGCTGCGTTTCGGTGATCGTTTTGGAGAAATCGAAGGTTTTGTCTGTGCAATTGAGGACGAAGTTATCGTGACGAATAATTACCGGTGATTTATTGTGAAGTACGGCACGGTCGACATTTATGTCGGGCATGTCACCGTCCGGGAGAACCAATTCGCCACATTATCTCTGGTTGTCCTCGTCTAGCTAACGGGGAATACTTGCATAGGCACAACCTTGTAGCCAGGATTATCCACCAGCAACTTGCTCTGAAATACTCTCTTGTGGATCGGAGGTGCCGTACTACAGGTATGTGCCCGACCCAGTTCTCTGATATAGTGGTGGTGGACCGATTAGTGAGGCGTGCAATGATTTCAGACATAACCGTCCCGCATGACAAGAACCTCGTGAAAGCCGAGAAAGATAAACAAATCAAGTATATTGACTTGACTCCGCAATCATTGTACCGATAGTAGTAACAGCCAATGGCTTAATTGCCACGAGCCTCGACCAATACGTCAGGAGGTTCTCATTAGGCAGCTGGATCAAGAGCTTGATTCAGAAAGTGGTACTTCTGGATACGGCTCGCATTGTTAGGAGGTTCCTCTCTCTGGAGCCTTGACCGCCGGAGCTTGGACCCTGTTCCCGATACCGATGGGCTACTATTTATTATATTTTTAAATGTTTTTTTTTTCAAATATTTAAAAATATATTTTGTAGGAATATTTAATAATGAAAAAAAAATGGAAATAATAATAATAATTTATTTGCAATAAAAAGTGAACATTTAAACAACATTAGGTTACAAACGTACAGATGGAGACGTTATACACTAATATGTTTGGAGACTCGAGTTGACAAGACAACTTGTATTAAAGGTGCTAGGCCCATCCCTTCCATGAGTGCCTTGAAAAGAAGGTTTGTCTAATTTACGAGAACTTATTTACATTTTTGCTGCAGGTAGATGGCAAATAAATCATTTAGCAAAACAAGGAAACAAAGATAAAATTAAAAGTGATAAAAAGGATAGATGTAGTGTGGGGGTGTGTGAGTGAGGGTGTGTGTGAGTGGGTGTGTGTGGGGGAGTGTGAGTGGGTGTGTGTGTGGGTTTGTATGTGTTTATATGCGATAGTGCGTTGTGTAGATTTTACCTAGTTGATTAAGTCGTCAATAAGAGCTCTGTGTTAATATAGTTGAGGGTCTGGAGCCAAGTAGATAGTTTCTTTTAAGATATACATTTGGAAGTGAGTGGAAGTTTCATATTTTATTAATTTTATAATATAGATGGGGGCCTTGAAAATAGGGAAACCTTCATGTAAAAGAGTAATGCGAACGATAGGGTTGGCCTATTTTGTCTTTGCGTCTTGTGGTGATTACCTCGTAGGGAGTTATATGGTGCTGAAGTAGTACAGTGTTAAGCACGAACTGAGGACTTTACAGGTCTTATATAATTCCTCAGTTGGAAAAAGGGTAAGTCGAAAGGTACTGACTTTTAGCACGGCTCTCTGAGCTCTTTCCAACTTTAAGAGTAAGGTTTTGGGAGCACCACCCCAGGCGCATATACAATAATTTAGGAGAGACCGACAGAGAGCGAAGTAAGTACATCTCATAATTTGAGGTTCTGCAACATGGCGAAGTGATTTAACGACAAAAATAAGTTTGCTGACTCTCAATACTCAATACTTTATTGCATTCCATATTATGTAGGACATAACATATAGGTGGTATAGATATTGTCAAGATCAATATGGACCCTGTCGGGCACAGTAAAGTTAGGAGAGAGGACGAAGACAGACTAAGTAACAATTCATGGAATTAATTAATTAATTATTATTATAGGTAATTAGATGTTTAAAATGTTAATAGATGTATATGTATATTATTGTGTGGTGAATTATGTTCCATACTTTAATTTATTTTTGTCATCGTTATTTTTAAATTATGTACTATGTTTTTTTTATTTAAATTATTTATGCATGTTATTCTGTTATTTTATTGTTATGTCTATGTACCTACCTATTGATAAATTATATCAGGTGTTTTATTTATTTTCGTCATCATTATTATTAAATTATTTATATTTATTTTTATCGTCACCATTATTAAATTATGTATTTATTTTAAATTAATTATGTATACATATTATAATTATGTCTGTGTGTAGTCTTGATAAATGATGTCAGATATTTCAATTTGTTTCTGTCATCATTATTATTAAATTATATCAGTTATTTCATTTGTTTTTGTCACCATTATTATGAAATTATGTTATTTATTTAAATTAATTTATGTATGTAATGTCTTTGTATAGTAAATTAAATGTCAAGTATTTGTATCGTCATCTTTTTTAAATTATGTATTTATTCAAATTAATTATGTGTAAATTTAATTTATATATTATTCACTATTGTAAGTAGATAATTTTTTACAGTGATACAGTATATAATTAATAGTTTTTATTGTAGTTTATATTTAGGAGGAGCTCGTGGCTAGATAATAACAGCCGCATGGGTCGATCTTCAAGGTTAAGCAACGCTTGCCAAGGTTGGTCTGTGGATGGGTGACCATCTTAACATAGCGAGTTTCCTCCGTGCCTCGGAAAGCACGTTAAGCCATTGGTCCCGGCTGTCAATTGTAGATCTTTGGCAGTCGTTACGGATAGTCAGAAGCCAGTAAATCTGACTCCAGTCTTGCCATGAAGTACCGTGTTACCCAGTTAATGGGTTGTGGAGGTCTGGTAGGCAGCCGCTCCTCGTAAAATACTGGTATTCAGCTAAATCCGACTTGACTGGAAGCCGACCCCAATACAGTTGGGAAAAGGCTAGGTTGATGATGATTGTAGTTTTTATTTATCGTTATAGTATTCGTCTATAGTATAACAGGATTTGTCTATTAGAAATTGTTTTAGTTTATTGATAAACATATTATTACTGTCTGCATTTTTGATGAATTCTGGTAACTTAATATATATTTTAATAGACATAACAAATGCACTGGAAGAGTGCATTTTCAATCGTGAAGTGGGTATGTTAAGCCTATGTTTATGTCTAAATATGATTTTAGTTTGAATGTCCTCTCTTTTTGTATAGAATTGTGAATATTTTGGAACAAATTTGCAAATTTCCAGAATATAAAGACAGGGTACAGTTAATATTTTTAGCTCTTTGAAATAGGGTTTACAAGAGTCGGAATCTTGGATATTCATTAATATTCTTATCATTTTTTTCTGTAAAGTGAATTGTGTAGGCGCGTCTGTGCTATTTCCCCATAAGATAATTCCATATTTGAGCCATGCAAATGCGTATGAGTAATAGGTAATTAATGCTGTTTTGAGGTCTGTTGTTTTTTTTATTTCTCTGAGGGCGTATGTAAACTTAGATAGTTTAGCTCTTATTTTCTTACTCTTTTTGTTAGAGTTTCTACATGATCTGCAAAACTAAGGCCGTTGTCAACTGTCACTCCGAGATATTTTATAGTCCTACATCGCTCTAGTTTGGGGCAGGTAAAAGCTACCATACCCGGTAGTAAACACGAGTGTGTTGTTAAAGTTAACGTGTCAGAAGGCTGTGTGGAGTTTCGCATAGAGAAAGTAAGGATTTTGGTTTTGTCAGTATTTAGAGTGAGGGCATGTGTCTTAAGCCACAGCAGAACAGTATTGAGTCCTTTTTGTGCTGAGTTAAAGGTGTCGTGCCAAGAATGCCGACGTCGTTTCGATTGTCGGCGAACGCTATTATATTTCCGTTTCTCAGTTTTATGTTACAGAGCTGGTTAACGTAAATTAGGAACAGAGTTGGCCCAAGCACGCTGCCTTGGGGGACACCAATAGGGACAGGCGCATCTCTACTGTAGTGCTCCTGTATTTTTACGCACTGAGTGCGATTTTGAAGATAATCCTTCATAAACTCAAGAGGTTTACCTCGGATCCACAGGTTCTTCAGCTTTGAAAGCAAGTTAGGAATCGAAACTGTGTCGAATGCCTTTTTCAGGGCCAAAAATATTGCTAATACTTTTTTCTTTTTGTCAATATTTTTGACGATGCAATAGACTAATTCCATGACGGCATTGCTGGTTGATTTGCCGCGCCTAAATCCGAATTGATTGGGAGAGAAGACGTTTTTATCTTCCAGATACTTCAATAGCCTTTTATTCACAATACGTTCAAGAATTTTGGAAATGGACGACAGGACTGCAATACGGCGGTAATTATTTACATAATGTGTCTCCTCAGTTTTATGTATTGGATGGATGATGGCCTTCTTGGAGTGCCGTGAGAAGGTGCCAGTATTAAGGGAAATATTAAAAGTGTGTGTAAGCAGAGGGACAAGTATTTTTGTGTAGCGCTTTAGAATATTAGTCGAAATGTTGTCCCAACCAGTGACAGATTCTATTTACAGTGATTTGATTATTTCATCCACCGCAGCCTCATCGGTGTTCAACATGACGAATGATCGTAAGGTCGAAGGTGAGAAGGTCATTTCTGTAGTAAATTTTTCACTACTTACACTAGTTTTGAGCAAGATTCCAACCTACACTAGCAAAGAACTCGAATGAGTTGGGGTGAGGTAGAATGAGCTAAAAGTCAGTATTGGGTGTATTTGTTTTTTCAGTATGAGTTACGCTCTTTATTATTTTCCAAATTTTCTTACTATCATTATCGGCCTCTCTCAGTTCTGTCCTGTCATAGTCTCTTTTTAGCTTTTTTAATATTTTGGAGCAAACATTTCTATACCTTTTGTAGGTAATAGATAAAACACTGTTGTTTGGAGTTTTTTTGAGTTTATAGTGCATGGCGTCTATTACGGATACAGCGGAGCATACCGATGGTCATCCACGGTTTGATCAACCGTTGATTGCTTGGGAGCTTGATAATAGATGTGTGGTTATTTAAGAGTCTAATAAGGGTAGTATTTAAGCGGTCTGTGGCTTCATTAGCATCAGTAAGCTGGTAAATCGGTTGGAAGTCTGTAGTGTTCATCGCGTGGTCTAGAGTGCTAAAGTTCGTCTTCGAGGCGGTGAGTGAACGTGGTTTGACGGGGTTTTTCAGCTTGAGACACAGGAGTACAGGATCGTGGTCTGTGACAGAAGAGTGTAGGACTATGGTGACAGCTGACAGGTTTGTTTTGAGCATGACGTGAAAATATATCGAGAAATCATAATCTAATAAAGATTTATTACAATCTTACTGAGTCTACAATTTTCCGATGACATATGCATGCCGACACGAATTATTTTAACTACCTTTAATATATAAATTTCTTCTGTTACTGACTGATTGAGTGACTGACTGAGTAATTGACAGACAACGCAACTACTGGTCCTGGAAGCTGAAATTTAGCATGAAGGTTCCTTGGAGAGTGTAGAGGAGCAATAAAAGAGGATTCCCCGAAAATCCTGCGGGATCGTGAAAAATGGGATACGCACGTTACGAATTCGCGGGCAAAAGCAAGCGGTATTATATGTAAAACATGCATTTGCGCGGGTCAGCTAATCTATCAAAATACTAATACTAGTTGACCCGCGCAACTTCGTCTGCTCTACTCCTATTGGTCTTAGCGTAATGATTTATAGCATATAGCCTTCCTAGTTCCTCCGGCTCTTGGAGATCTACTCTGTATCACCTAATCACATATATAGCTTATAGCCTTCCTAGATCTTCCGGATCCTGGGGATCTACTCTGTATCACCTAATCACATATATAGCTTATAGCCTTCCTCGATAAATGGGCTATCTAACACTGAAAGAATTTTTCAAATCGGACCAGAAGTTCCTAAGATTAGCGCGTTCAAGCAAACAAACAAAATTCTTCAGCTTTAAATATTAGTATAGATATAAAGCTGAAGAGTTTGTTTTGAAAAAAATCTTTATATTTCACCACGCTAGGACCAATAGGAGCGAAGCAGACGAAGTTGCGCGGGTCGACTAGTCATTTATAAACGTTAACAATTATATTGGGATCGGCTTCCAGTCTTCGGATGCAACTAGATACTAGATTATAAACGTACCACGTTATCATATTATAAACGAAAAAGGAAGAAAATATTAAAGGACAGACCATGATTTATGAGAATAAAACCCATCATAGTGTGTCGACCTACCAATACATACAATATTTGGTTTAATAAAACAAGAGAAACGATCGATCTTAAACTCTCAAATGGTTATTAGTATTACACACAATATCAACAAACCTGTGACGTAGTAACTTGCTTATCAAAAATATTTGTAATGTAACGTTTAACGGTCACAGAGAAAAAAAATCGTGCTATAACTGCCAAATAAATATTGCTAACACATGTCAGGGTTCGTAGACTTTTATCTAAAATTCGATACGCGGAATTCTGTGGTAGAAAAAGCTATAATTTTTCGAATTTTTCATTTAAACATTAATTATAGTGTGAATGAGTTCTCAATTAGACTGTAAAGAAACGTAACATAAATGGCTACTGCTGTCGCCTTATCGTTAGTCTCGGGTCGCTCGCTCCGACCACTAGCTTGTACGAGTACTTGTTTCAATCGTGAACAACAATGTTTTTGTACAAAAGTCATTTTTTTTCTATCTTATTATTAAGTTTAATATTAATTACCGTTAAAACACAGGACGATGGTATGTAAACCTGCAATATTTAATACACAATTATAATTTTATTTAGTTTATTTTAAGTTTGATTTGTTTTCAGATTTATTTGCAAACTTAATCGATAACGGAGTTAATGCGATGGAGAAATTGAAAGCAGATTATTACTTATTGGAAAATAAGGTTCATAATTATTGTCATTTATTCTAACTTTGCTTCAAAAAACTGAAATTTAATGGATTAACGAATCTTATTTGTTTTAGGTAAAAGCATTGGTACCAGAAAAGGTTGACATCAAGTTATATTATGAGTGCCTGTGTCCCGATTGCAGGGTCTTCGACACAATGAGTTTGAAACCGACAGTTGAGAAACTAGCTTCGTATCTTGACTTGCACCTTTATCCCTACGGAAATGCGCAGGTATGAACTAAATAAATAATAACTTATTCATAATAATCTATACTAATATACAAAGCTGAAGAGTGTGTTTGTTTGCTTGAACGCGCTAATCTCAGGAACTACTGGTCCGATTTGAAAAATTATTTCAGTGTTAGATAGCCCATTATCGAGGAAGGCTATAGGCTATATATCATCACGCTAAGACCAATAGGAGCGGAGCAGACGAAGTTGCGCGGGTCAACTATTTTATAATATAAATAATTTTCTATATACATTAAAATAACTCTTTCTGTTTGTTACGCTTTCACACCTTAACTCCTTTATTAACTTACAAGAATATTGGTAAAGAGATAGGTAGATCCTTGGAGAAAGACATGATACTATTCAACCGGGAAGCTCGTTCCCTTGGGATAGTTTCAGCCCATTTGTAAATTGCATTTTAGTAAGTATCATTATCATTTTAGTAACTCTGGAATTGAATGGAACAAAGATGTCCGTGTTTGCGAATGCGAATTGTTTGAGCAGGTGCAGTCAAACAAACCAAATAATTACTCACCTAACTATCGTTCGTGTTTATTTAATGTAGTTCAAACTCTACAATGTAGAAATTAACAATACTGTAGAAATACATGAGTAATGTCATATTGCTCTCTGTATGAAACTATAGACATCTTGTATTCGTGTAGGTTATACATACTTGGTTATTTATAGAACTGTTCATACCAATGAATAGAATTAAGAAACGAATATTAAAACTTTGACACTATCAAATTAAAATGTCATCATTTCACACGTGATCAACATTATATCAGCCGAAGGACGTCCACTGCTGGACATAGGCCTCCCCCAAGCGTCGCCACAACGACTGCTCCTGCGCGTCTCGCATCCATCGGCTACTCTACCCGCGACCTTCACACGTCACTCCGACAAATACTAGTAAACTGTGTTTAAACAAGATTCAATTTAACCCAGTTACCTAATTCATACGGTCCGATCACCATTCGCAAGAGGGAAATGCTCCGCATTCCTGCGCGGTACGCCAGGCTCATTACAAGCTCCCCTGACGTACGATTCCGGTTAGGATAAGAGAACAAACAGGAAAAAAGCCGATCCAACTTTGTTGGTACGTCGATAACACACTAAACACCCAAAATAGTGATCACATTTAAAAGAGCATTTAAGTCAATTTATTTATTTCAGTAAAATCATTTAAAATCGGTGTGATGAGTGGTGACGCTTGGGGGTGTCTCTCAGGCGCTCGTTTCCACGTTCTTCGTAAGAAGCGTAGTGTAACAAATGTTAGTTTATTAACATTAAGGCATAACGTACTACCAGCGAATAAAAAGTTTGTTTTACACAACAGTAACATCGTATGTACTTCCTGCTTTACACAAAAACTTCACACTGTCTGAGGTGATTTCAACAACTGATTTATAAAAAAATTCACAGACAATCGACAAGGGCAACGGTGTGTATGAGTTCAAGTGCCAGCATGGGCCTGACGAGTGCTACGGCAACAAGCTGCACGGCTGCGCCATCGACTACCTGGCCAACGTCACCAAGGCCGTCTTCTTCAACTCCTGCATGATGGAGTCATCGAGGAACAATAGAGGATCCAACGACGAAGCTGCGGATGCGGTAAGTTTGGATGAAAATTAAGATTTTGATAAGAGTTTGATAAATTATCAATTTTTTTTTTAACTAGAAATAGGCAAAACAATAAATCATCAATAATTTCGTCCATCAAGTTGAACTCAGAGACAATATGGTTGGCTGTTCCATCAATCCAGATAATTCTAAAATAATCTGTACCTAACGTTAAATAAATTCCCAGCACATTGTAAGAGTTGTTGTATATTCAGCAAATAAAAACGTTTTTTTACAAAAAATACAACCGACTTCCAAAAACAAAACACTACAAGGTACAACATAATCTCGGAAGAAAGAAAAGAACTTTAATTTCGGAAGTCGGTGTCAAAAAACGAAAAAGTAAACAAAAACACCGACTTCCGAAAATAAAGATTTTTTCTTTCTTCTGACGTTATTTTGTACCTTGTAGTGTTTTGTTTTTTTAGGTAGCGTTTCGAATCAATCGAACTACCTCTTGATCTTATTGTATTTTACCCCAGTCTATTTAGACTGTTATCATACAAGATTATTCTAACTTCCTCTGACATCAATGTTATTAACACAAGAAATAAATTACTAATTTGAACAGATGTCTATCACTGCTATCAAGATGACTCAAGAACACGAATAATAATAATAGTCCTTCGCTATCCAGGATGTCGACCGATTCAGGGGAATGATGACCCTGGATGGATTAAACGGGGAATATTTCAGGGCGACAGCTTGAGTCCGCTTTGGTTTTGCTTAGCTCTGAATCCTCTAAGCACATTGCTGGAGGGTTGCTGAGGGAATTAGGCATGTTTGAAATTGGCGCGATTAATCGAAAATCGATCTTTTAATGCTCGATTTAAACAAGAATCGATTCTAGTATGTTCAATTTGAATCGAACCGGAGATCGATATTTTTTAAAGTGCCTAGATAGGAGGGTCCGTACACTGCTGACCGCACATCGGATGCATCACCCCTGATTGTCGTTGATGAGACTGTACATGCCGCGGAAGTGTAGAGGTCGAGGCTTTTTAAACGCCTAGACTCTCCACAGTGTGTCGCAATGGACAAGGGACTCGCCCCGTTGTCCATGGCTATAGAGAACTGGCGAAAACCTGTGATAGTTACTTAAAGTATATTTACGAAGAACACACTAGTTCTGATGTTGAGGAGCTCGTGGCTAGATAATAACAGCCGCACGGGTCGATCTTAAAGGTTAAGCAACGCTTGCCAAGGTTGGTCTGTGGATGGGTGACCATCTTAACATAGCGAGTTTCCTCCGTGCCTCGGAAAGCACGTTAAGCCGTTGGTCCCGGCTGTCATTTGTAGATCTTTGGCAGTCGTTACGGATTGTCAGAAGCCAGTAAATCTGACTCCAGTCTTGCCATGAAGTACCGTGTTACCCAGTTACTGGGTTGTGGAGGTCTGGTAGGCAGCCGCTCCGCGTAAAATACTGGTATTCAGCTGAATCCGGCTTGACTGGAAGCCGACCCTAATATAGTTGGGAAAAGGCTAGGCAGATGATGATGATGACACTAGTTCTGATATGTCATGGAATTAGTTCAAAAATTTTTGTAATACAGTTTGGAGTGAACCATACAATTTTGTTAGCATTAATAAAGACTCACCCTTAAACAATGGAAGGTACAGAAAAAGTTTTGATCAGTTTTATTCACTTTGAATGATGTTATAAATTAGGTTCATACATCTAATTTAAATTAGTATAACGGTGTTCTTAGTCGAATATAGTATTATTTATCTAAAAATACTTTATACCATGGAAAAAAACATTAAAATGGTATTAATGAAGTCAGTTGATTCAATCAAAAGCAAATTAAGGCAAATGAAAAATCAGGAACACGTAATTAACTTAACGTTTGGTAAAATCCTTAAACCTGTTTCGGAGCCCCTGAATTCTACAGCAAACTCTAAAAACAATGTAGAAAATATAAAAGATATGGAAAATAAACCATTTGAAAATTCTGAAGCAATAGAATCAGACGATAAGTTGCGATGCTGATTTAAAGTCTGCAAGCTCTCGTAAAAACGAAGTAAAAGACAATTTAGATTTCACTCGAACGCGATGATATCTATGATATTCACGATGGTTTAAATATACCATTTGGTATAAGAAAATAAAGAAAAGTTTAATGATTGGTGATTCACAAGTTACAATTTCTAAATTGACAGTTTGAATAACGATATCGTGTTAATGATTAAAATCGGAGACAAAACTTATAATTTAACACCTGGGCTAAAAGAACTCTTACTTCGAAAAAAACCTGATTTGACTTAAATATCAAACAAAGACCAAACTTGTCTATAAGGATATATTACATCATACAAATGCTCATACGAGAGATTTTAATCCTAAAGATCAAATAAGAGGTGACAAAGGAATTAAGTATCGTGAAATAATTAAACCCCTATTTTCTGATAATTTAAACAATAAAATTCACACAAAATTTGGAAGCAGCTTGCCAAAGCTTAAAAAATACAGCAAGAACACTGACTTAGTTTATTGAGACGATCTCAACGAATTAGTTGAGAGACTGAAATTATTAGTAGCTTCAAGAGATACAAATCATGATAATGAAATTTTATCAATAATTAAAGAACTAAAAGAAGCCCACATAATTAAGGAATGTATACTAATGCTGATAAACACTTGATTCAGTATTACATAGTCTTCTTAATGAACAAGTGTTACAAAAATATAATGATTGTAATGTTTCTATCGACATAGTTTGGAATATGAGTAAAATATATTTGAATTCTCAAAAGTCATAATTTTGAGCACTATAATTGGTTTATGATAGTCTGTAAATTAATAAAAGAAACATCGATACAGCAAATTTATGAACATGAGCAAAGCCGATGTAGTAAACGAAATTCATAAAAATGCAAGGGTCAATTTTACGCGAAGAAGTGTTATTATGAAGGATATAGATGATTTATGGCAGGCTGACCTAATTGATATGCTTTCAATATCTAAACAAAATAAAAAAATAGATTTATTCGTGCAGTTATTGACACCTTTTCAAAGTACGCTTGGGTCTTTTCTTTGAAATGTAAGAACAAAGACGTTGTATGTAATACTTTCAAATACAGAATTTTATAAAAATACATTTCAAAAACTTATGATATTTTATCATATTAATCATTATTCAACTTTCTCAACAAAAAAGGCTTCAATAGTTGAGATTTATAAGAACATTGAAATCTAAATTAAATAAGAAATTTAGTTTATAACTGGGTAGATGGCACTCTCATTAATGTTATTCACAAATACAATCACACCTACCACAGAACGATTGATGAAATCCCTGCAAATGTAAATAAGAGTAAAACGCATATTAGAAAGATATGCGAGGTTAATAAACAAAGTTAGAAAAAAAGAAGTAAGTTCCAAGTGGGTGATTATGTACACATAAGTAAGTACAAAGGAATATTTGAAAAAGGATATACTCCCAACTGGTCGACAGAAACATTTAAAATTCAAAAAATACAAAATACAACTCCGGTGACATACTTAATTGATGATAGAATCAGAGTTTAGTCTATTTTAGGAGCCCTTTATGAACAAGAGCTTCAACAAGAGCTTCAGAAAACAAAACATCCTAATGCATATTTAGTCGAAAAAGTTCTTAGAAGAAAAGGAAATAGAGTTTGAGTAAAATGGTTAGGTTTACCTTCTACTGAAAATAGCTGGATTAGTCGTATTAATATACGACTAATCAATTATAATAAAATAGCATTACCTATTTAACATTTCAAAGTAACAAATAAAAATCACGTATTTAATAAAAGTTCGATCCATGATTCATCAGTCCTGTGATTTGTATTGGGAAGAGAAGTCTTCTCAATTGGCTTATAAAAATAATTTACCATTTGAATTGCAGAAAAGAATTTTAATTTCGGAAGTCGGTGTTTTTGGTTACTTTTTCATTTTTTGTCACCGACTTCCGAAATTAAAATTCTTTTCTTTCTTCCGAAGTTATTTTGTACCTTGTAGTGTTTTGTTTTTGGAAGTTGGTTGTATTTTTTGTAAAAAAGTTTTTATTTTTTACTAGTTGTACCTACCTGCTTACCCATTAACAGCGTACCAGCGTGATGTTTTGTTTAGAACTAGTGTAAACAATAAAAATACATGTGATTTCAGCAATCCCGATCCATTTGCTATCATTTATTAAAAAGTTCCGTCCGTTGCCCACCTCATTCTTCGTCAGATCTTCGGCAAATTGCAAATACTCTTCTAAACAAAAAATAATCATCCAAATCGGTTAACAATTGGCGAAATATCGCTGTACAAAAATTTTTCATGGGATTTCATCATCAGATTTTGACTGGGTGACAATGGGACCAATCATCAAGATTTTTTTAAATCGGTTCATAAATGACGGAGTTATGAAGTAACAAACATAAAAAATAAAATAAAAAAATACAACCGAATTGAGAACCTCCTCCTTTTTTTGAAGTCGGTTAAAAAGGTTATTAATTCATGCATTCTATTTTCAGTGTGGTAAGGAATTGAAAATAAACCCAGAATGGATAAAACAATGCGCAAAGGGCCCCCGAGGTAATGAACTATTGAAAAACTATGGAGACGAAAGCAAAAAGGTTGGCTTCAAGTTTGTTCCCTACATCTTGATCAATGGGGCTCAGAATGACGGCAGTAACTTCTTGAAAGACGTGTGCGCAGCTTTCAAGACACCGCCACCGGAGTGCGCGTCAGTCGTATAAGTAATTAATTTGAGAATAATAAACGTAACTTTTACTTTTGTTTGAACTGTGTTTTTTTTATGGATTTCAAGAAAAATTTGCTTATTGTGAACCTAATCTGACAAACCATGACTGAATACCATTTAGGCGTATTAAACTAGGGTTTTTGGCAGATTTTTACTTTGTCATTTATGGGGTTTCAGAACTAAGAAAGCCACCAGAGATTTGCGAGGAGCTACCTCGCAAATCTCTGTTTGCTTTCTTCGAGCGATGAAGCTTAGCTACGACACTGCTAGTAGTAGTAGCGTTATCCCAGCACCACCATCAAACATGCCGCCATCGGCAAGTGTGCTTCTCCTCGGGTGACCCCTCGTGCCGTGCTGACATGATTGCGGACGTGATTCCGCAGGGGATGGAGTATTTTATTCCATTCTCCGACATCCTGCTCGGTCACAAATCCCGGCCTTGGTATAATGCAGAATGCGCTTAAGCTGAGGCCCGCAAAGAGTCTGCTTACCAAGCCTGGATCATGACCCGCGACCGAAAAGCTAAAGCATGTAGGGTTCGCGCGAGGAAGAGAGCCTTTAATTCTGCCGCTAAGTTCTGCAAGCGGGTTTTACGTAGGGCGCGTTTTGACCATGTCGGACGTATCAGGGCCAAACTAACCTTCCTGGTAGGAAGCAGTTTTGGTCAAAAGCGGTTGAATCGAATTTCTGTCGACCCATTTTTCCTTCAATGTTGAAATCTAATGGTTCGCTGGCTCACTCTTCAATTGAGAAAGCAAATTTATTTGTAACTCTCTTTGTAAGCAATTCGCGTCTAGACGCTGGCTCCAAGCAACCACCATCTTTACCTCGTTGTGATTGTGACTCTTCGATGCCGGAGATCGCAGTTCACATTAAAGAGGTCCGTAGAGTATTGTGCAATCTAGACGTGCATAAGGCCAGTGGACCTGACGACATTCCAGCGAGAGTGTTGAGGCAATGTGCACCTGAACTGTCTTCTGTGATGACACGACTGTACCGCCTCTCTCTTGAAAAAAGAATGGTGCCGAAGTCATGGAAGCTTGCGAATGTGCAACCGGTGCCCAAAAAGGGAGACCGAGCTGACCCTGCACATTACCGACCGATTGCCATTACCTCCATCGTATGCAAGGTTATGGAATGGGTTCTGAACAGTAAGATGCTGACCTACCTTGAAGACAATGATCTCCTCAGTGACCGTCAATATGGCTTTCTATAAAATAAGCATCACCTCTGTAGCTATTTTTCTGTTTCTTTCTTATTATCTTATTATTAGATGTGTGTAAATAAATTGTTAAATAAAAATAATTAAATATGACCTTGTGATGAAAATGTGCGTAAATTATACCACCCACCACCCCTTTTCTCTAAATAATAAAAAGTGGAAAATATTTAACCCACCTGCTCCTGCAGTGCTACTACATTTAGGTGCTTTCTGCAGTCAGAGATGGTTTATTCAAGATGCTCGCCCGCTGGTACGAGTAGCTAGGTCGGCTCGGGTAGCTAGCCCCGATCTTGAAATATAAATCAGGCGTTAAGCGTTTTATGTCATAACTTTCAGTGTATGTAGCAATGATCGTTTAAATGTTTAAAGTCACAGAGTAACCATGTGTATCTTAATAAAAACCGGCCAAGTCCGAGTCGGACTCGCACACGAACGGTTTCGTACCATAAAACTTAATTTTATTATTTGTTGTTAAAGCGGCAATAGAAATACACAATCAGTTAAAATTTCAGTTTTTTACAGCCCGCTGACAGACGGACGGACAGACGGCGGAGGCTTAGTAATAGGGTACCGTTGGTTACCCTTTGGGTACGGAACCCTAAAAACTTGCGTTTCAAAGAGCAATAAATGGGATAAGAAGTCAGTAATTGCAATAAGTTAACAGGCGATAGCCTCGAAAGAAATGCTCGAGGAAGTTTTAGGTATGAGGGCAAAGACACTTTAATTCTTAACAGAAGACTACGGAATGTGGGTAATAATGAGATAAAAATATCGTCACATGGGCTATTATCAGTATTGGTCATAGGCTACTTGATACGACAGTAATTTTGTCACCAAGTCATCTTTATATTTTCATGCAGATGTAAGCTTCAGTAGTGACCAGTGCTTCAACGGTGTACAATGACTGATAACAAGATAGTGTTACTTTATTTATGTATAGGAATCGCGATGTGTGACCCCTCGAATACCGGTAAGCTGATATTTCAATTAATCTATTAAACTTTGCACACTTGGGGAGTTTAGAAATTTTGCGAATTGTTTCCAGGATACTACACTACACGTAACAACATTGTACAAAGAAATGGAACTTCAGATGTGAGTGTAACCAAATTTTTTTACCACATTTACAATATTATTTAGAGTTTCTTGATTTTAAAAACTCTTACAATTACTAAGTTATAATGTCGTCTATGACTCCTTTGTCGGACGGAAAATTCAAGCTTCTATTCAACACCAATAGTGTCCACACTGTCCACACTTGTGCTAACTGCGTGGTGCTCAGAAGTTTCCTGAGGAAGATTTTCGGTATTTTTTACGGTTTAAGTTTAATTCAAGAGAAAGTCAATCAGAATACTTTTAAAGTAGACAGAACTTGCTACAATTTGAGTGTATCGGTTGCTCTGTAATTTTAATAGGTTTTGAGGTAACAGCACTTCAAACATGGCTATTTTTTTCCAAAAACTTCGAAATTGTAGTTTTAACTTTAAAGTCGGGATAGGCAATATTGTTACACTACCATATTTTATTGCATAAAACATCTAAGAACACTGCAATGACTACACGACGAAGTATAAATTACTCATGTGCACTTTACCGTTGTGAAATTATAGATACTTCTTTAGTCGCAAAAAGTGAATCTAGAGGAAAATTGTTGAGTCCCCCTACTAGCTCGATGATGTCTGTAGTTCTGCACACGACGACAGTGTAAGTGCATTCACGGGCAAGGCGAATCATTACATTTTCAGAATACCACACATGGCGATGCAACTCTTGGATATTTGATTTTTTGGTGATTTCAAAAGCGGCTTTTTAAAAACGTTTACACGTTAAAAGACTCACTCTACAAGGAAGGTCGTAAGAGATGAAGTCGTGAAGCAGTTGATTCAGGTGGTTTTTAGTTTTTCAGAGGATTAACTAGAGTGTAAATCGATTCCATAGTTCTAATACCTTTCTCGATACCAAAAATGTTAGTGTTCGTAGATTTTGTTAGAGCGTTATAGCTGTAAGGACGCTAAAAATCCTTAGCTTTGGTACTCAAAATTAGTCACCTAATTAAGTCATTAACTCCAAACATACTTACTGACAATTACAAAAGTCGTTTTACTAACAAAGGTTATTTTAGGGAAGCTCTTTTAACTGGTGTTACGTATAGTTATTGTGAACTAAAACCTTAATTTTGGTGTCTATTTTTTCATATCTTCAAACCAACTTAATATTAAAAATTATTATGTCTATCACAACAGTTCTTTTAAATAGCTCTTTCCAACTATGCCTGTAATTTTACTCTAGTACCTACTCAAAATTATTTATCCGTTCAGATTAATTTAATTTATTTACTCAAACGAATTCATAATTGATAAAAGTCGAATAAGTAGCAAATGTTTTTCTAGAAAAGCTCTTTCCAACGGTAAATATCTTAAGGATATTGAGCATTGGGGTATCTTCCTGTAGTTGGATGACCATTCTCTTTGATTATTGAAAATACTCATTTACATTGTCCGTAATCTGTTGCAGAAGTTAGGTCCCGTCATCACGTAACGTAAAATTATTTCGCTGAGTGTTTCTCAAAATTATACTATCAAAGTCTGAAAAATTACCGAAAATTTTGAAGTTTTTCGAGCACCACGCTGTTATATAGCACAGGTCTTTCGAGGTTAAGAAATTGAGTGTACACTATTGGCATCTACCCTAATAACTTCCATTGCGACCCAAAATGTCTTAGATGACTGGGTACTACACAAATAAGTCGATGTACTGTTGACATCAACATCATGACATGAATTTTATTGTATCCGTGAGAAGCAGAGGCGCGTCGCAAATAAATACCTCAGGTTTTTGACTAAACATTCCAGGTCTCTACAGAAGCAACCACACTAAAGGACAAAGTGGAAATAAAAGTGTATTATGAGACTCTTTGTCCGTTCAGCGTAAATTTCTTCGTGTACCAGTTAAAGCCTGCCATGGAAAGGCTAGGCTCACATTTAGACATACACTTAATACCCTACGGACACGCCAAGGTACGTGAAATTCAGTATCATGATGGTTAATACCATATTTTTAATTTATATAAAACACGCTGTGGGTCATTGCCTAGGCATTACTTCTCACACGAAATATAAGCATTAAGTATTTGTCGCTTAGAAACGAACTGTTCATTTGTAACCTACATTACCGTTAGAAGTAGATTGAATTGCCCCTTCATAGCCTTTTATTTCTTTGGAGTATACATGAAATATTTTGTGTTAAATACTACAACTGCTGTAATTAGTTTCTAGTCTCATTCTTAAGATTGCCTTCACTTCATTAGCATCCTTAAATGTTCCTCGTTAAAACATGATTACGTCTTAAATGGTCGTTCTAGTGCACAGTAAACGCAAATATAACGTTTACTTAAGTGTAGCCACATATGCATTATAACTTAAGCTATGAAAATTAGTATAAACGATTTAAAATTACACTTGGAAACGTAATATACGTCTATGACGACTGGCAATCATGTCGAAGTGTCCCCTCACCATGCCGTGCTGGTCTAGTGAGGGAGACAAATTACTTGATTCTTGCAGTAGGCACCGCTGTCGTAACTTTAAGTATCGGAACAGTTACCTTGCACGCAATGTATAAATATCCTCTTGAAATCTTTGGATAACCCATCTATACACTATGCCTAGCTCTGATGCCACTTATTTTACCTACTTTTAGAAAAGAATGGAAAAAGTAGAGTTGTTACGACCTCCCAAAATCTTATACTAATATATAAAGCTGAAGAGTTTGTTTGTTTGCTTGAACGCGCTAATCTCAGGAACTGCTGGTCAGATTTGAAAAATTCGTTCAATGTTAGATAGCCCATTTATCGAGGAAGGCTATAGGCTATATATTATCACGCTAAGACCAGTAGGAGCGGAGCAAAAATAAAAATTGTAACGCAGACGAAGTTGCGCGAGTCAACTAGTAAACTGATACAAGGGAAAAGAGTAAGGATGAGAACAGTTCTCTGTTTTGCTTCGAACACAGCTGCAGGCGATGCTAAAGATATAGACATGGTACTTAGAGTATGTATGGTAACAGCAGAACAACAACATTAGCCTCCTTCTGGGGCAGCCACAAATGACTTCCAAGCTAAGTTTCATCTTCTAATTACCTCCTTAATTAGTCGAATTTTTTAATCTTCTTTCTTAGTGCTCACCCTTGTAATGTACGAGGAACTCTTGTATCATGCCTTAACACCCAGAGACAAGCAGTGCGTTGTCTGATAAAGAGCGAATGATTTTAAGCTTTTATTAAGTAGTTGTCTGGCATTTTGCTGAACTGGGCCTATTTGGCGCAGTTGCGGGGCACACAATGTACTTTATTGTTTTAAATTTGAATTGCCAATTATTTGTACCTACATTGTGTGGATCTGTGTGTGCCATAAAAATTTGATTTCTATCTTTCTCTTCTTTAATTTTCTCTTCATGTTCCAGACTCACCGTGTCCTCGGCGGCTACAAGTTCAGCTGCCAGCACGGCATCCCGGAGTGCTTCGGTAACACGGTGCAGGCCTGCGCCATTGATGTGCTACGCAATGTCACGCGCACCGTCAACTTCAACACTTGCCTGATGCAGAACACCTCCTATCGCACCGGATACCAGTCCTTCATTTTTGTTTTCCATTGGGCAAGTCTTTAATGTGCTGGAAATTACCCGCTTTGGTGGGGATTTATGGATAATAGAAGCAAGGCAAGGGATCGCCACTCTCGCCGGTGTAGTGATGAGTGGGCTTGGCTCTTGGGTATTATTGATGATCGGTTTTACAGATACATATTGAACAACAGGTCGCCTGGGCTGCTTCGACAAATATAACGACGAAGCCCTGAATAATATATTTTAAGTTTAAATGAACACTTAAGTCAGCTCTTTGCCTACACCAGTTTCTTTAAACAAGACATGCACGAACATAATATAATTGACAGTACAAAGCGTAGACCTAAAATAAGCCCACCTAGACCAGTTTCTGCCTAGTTAAATATAATTCTCACAGAACAGGTAAATCAGATAATGACGACGTGTATTCTGAGTTGTTTCTGTCAAGTCGGAACAACTGGTAAATGGGTACTGCCATAAAAGACTACTAGTTTGTTTCCAGTTTCAAGTGTAGCGCCATTCCGAAAGTTGCGGCCGAGTATTATTATTTACCTTTGTGTTGCTTTTTCTACAAGATGAGAGCATTGTTCAAAGAAACTGCGCCCGTAGCCCGCGTACTACTTTTACTAATAGGAAAATAAGGACGGAAAATTGCATGTTCGTAAAACAACTTGCATGTTGCTCCTTCTTTATATTTTTAAGGTACTTACTTCTCAGAACTCTGGTATTAAAAGCCTTTAGAAAGTGATTTTTTTTTTCAGATAGGTTTGCTTTTGACTTGAAAAAAAAAAACAAATAGGTATTATAAACTAGTACTTCGCCCGGGACTTCGTTCGCGCGGGTTTAGTATGTACTCCACGATCTTCATCTCCTATACCTCCCTCTTTATAGGGTAATGTGTAAATTACTTAGACTTAGACTCAACGTAGGCAGTTCGCTCGAACCGCAAATTTTTTCTTACTATTTTTACCCGGCTTAACTTTTAAACGAAAGGTCAGATTTGAGTGTAATTTACATGTACATAATCAAGCTTAATTATCAAACCATTTAAATGGATAAGGATTATTATCATGATACCAAAATCACCAGTAATCCATTCCACCTGGGTTTTTATTGAATTATTTGAACAAAGAGCGGTAATTGCGGCTTGCAACAGTTAGACATAATATATCTAACTGTTATGGTTAAGCCGCAATTACCGCTAAAAATAATGTACAAAAAAAGGTCCTTTTATTTACATTATTTTTATGTCAGCGGACGACAAATAATGAATTTTATAGGCAATATTTTGCTACTTTGGGTTACATTATTGCAATTTTGTTAAAGATCTCTATTTTTTTTTTTTTTAAACAAATATAATGTAACTAATGTTGAACAGGGATAATGTTTCCGTTCCCATATAGCCTATAATAGCCTTCATCATAAATGTGGCTATGTTTATTTATAAAATCTATTACTGATGTAAGCTTAAGGGACAGGCTGCTCTTTATCCCGAAAAATGCACAGATCCTCCGTGATACGCTACGATAGCGAAGCCTAGAATGTAATTATTTCATCATCATCATCATCATCATCATCATCATAACAGCGGAAAGACGGCGGGGTTGCCATAACCGCCACACTTGGCAGGCCAGTTGGCGATCGCAGTGTATGGTGTTGCGTTTTACAGAGAACGCTGCTGCCCATTCTCTGTTGAGTCTCTTACGACACCCAAGGGCAGTGATGGGATGTTTTTTTACGGCACCATACGGCACCGGCCGAAACCATACGGTAGAATTATTAATTTAATTTAATTATTATGTTATTATTTAAACCTTTTTATTATTTCATTTTCAGTGTGGCAACCAACACGATGTGAATGTACAAGAAATATGGGAATGTTTGAACAGCCGCCGCGGTTCTGTCCTCTTGAAGGGGCACGGCGACGAGACGCACGCACTCGCTCCGTCCTTCGTGCCCTACCTGACGATAGACGGCTCCACGGAGTACCAGGACCAAGCCATGAGCAACTTGTTCGCAACAGTCTGCCTGATGCTGAAGCCTATGCCAACGGAGTGTACCATAATTTAGTTAGCTGTAGAATTTATTTATTTTTACAGAAATATAAGTATTAAATATATAGACAAGTAGATGTTTATCTATGTATGGAAGTTGGACCAAGTGCTGCCCAGGATGAACACATACTGGATTCTGTTTCTCCGGTCAAATAATAGTTAATCTATAGCGCTTCAAATTCTGTCCCAGTAGTCCAAAGAAAAAAAAATGTTTGTTGTGAATTATTTAGAGGCGTAAAATTAACTTAATATTAAGAGCATAGGTTAATAATTTCTGACACTTTGAAAGGCGTGATTTAGCTATTTAGGAAGATCCCTCTCCCCGAGCGCACCGCACACTCTCCTCGTTCTCCCTCATCAAAATTTCAAAAAATCGAATATAGCGACACCCCGTCAACTAATTCATACCGCCAAATGATTCAGGGTTGCTTGCTGGCAATTTAAATTAACATAAATTGATACTCTAATTAACAACCTTTTTAAAGATAGAATAAAATAAATATTCAAAGTGAACAAATAATAAAGTTATTCGTGTTATATCATCATCTGCCTAGCACTATCCCAACTATATTCTGGTCGACTTCCAGTCAAACCCTTTTTTTTTTGTTGCTTGGATGGAAAATCCTCATGGATGTCCCTCGCCCGGGGCGGGCGAAGGGGTCTGTCAGACTCTTACTGACTAAAAACCACCCCGGTGATCCATCTCACACTTGACCGAGGATTGTGAGAGCTAGTACGCCTTCCATAATACCTGGCTATTGCCCGCGATGCTGGCCCGCGGGAGGTGCAAGGTCCCCCCGCAACGTCCAGTAGGGGCGCGTCTGGAACAATACGCGCCACCGTCTCGGGTCCTGCTGGATTGGGGGCGGCGGACGACCCCGAGTCCACCGTCCCTCCGGACCTTTCTACGGGGACTGGAAGAGGGCGATGTCCGCCCTCCGCCGACGCCCGGTTCGCCTGCTGCGGCACGGGAGAGTGGCCACAGCCTCCCTCTCCCTCTCCGCAGCCTTATTAATTACGATTTCGCAGAAGGAGATCACCGCATTCCATGACTCGGCGCTCCCAACCGTCGAACGAGCGACAGCCGGCAGCGACAGGTTGGGTCCCACTTCGGATACGAGGGCACGGCGCTGCTCCTGCCATGCGGCACGGCGCAGCACACACTGGCAGAGCAGTGTGTGCTGCGCCGTGTCCTCCCGACAGTCGGTGCAGTCAAACCCGAGCTAAGCTGAATACGTATTTTACGTAGAGCGGCTGCCTACTTGATCTCCACTCTCCACGTCCACAACTCATTAACTGGGTAACACGGAACTTCTTGGCATGCCAGGAGTGAAGTTTATTGGCTTCTGACCGCCAAAGATCTACAAATACCGAAATACGGAGTCAAACAATAGGGTCACAGAACTCAACAGTAGCTCTCATTTGATTTAGTGGTAAAATATAATCCGTGGTGCTTGGCAACTGGGCTTAACCCAGTAGTAAATGTCCCTCGGTGCCTATTGGCCTAGTTCTATTCTGTCTCCTGCTTGATACGGAGGGAAGTGGAAATTATATATATAACTTTCCTACTCCTCCGCTGTACTTTTCTGATTAATTTCTTTGCAGGATCAAAGACAATTGAATCGTTTTTCTGGTGGTCGCCACTATTGACTCTGGCTTTCAAGAGTTGCAGTGTTTGGGACTGTGTGGCGGGCTTGTCCCCAAAAAAAAAAGATAGACAGATACTGATTTGGTGAAAATCGCGAAAAACACGTTTTTATGACCTTTAACCCCAAGTAATTTTTTTTCCAGGTATCGGATCGATGAGGCCTTTTTAGTTTTCATTTATGATAGTGTTCTGAACAATGCTATCAATTTTGAGCTGGGTGCGAATTATTGTAACTTCACTCCTATTTTTTGGTCTAATTTGACCGGACTAATATCTATTGATTGGTTTTGAAAATTAATATTTTAATTCTGTACCGCAACAACATTTTAAATCAAGTAATACACATCAAATCATCTACATAATGGCGTCAGTGTCTGAATCACAAATAAGTATGTTTGGGGCTAGAATTATGAGCAAGAGACTAAAAGGAGGTCAGAATCATTAAGGAGTAAATTTGTCGGGACTGACAACTATTTATTTACTCTTCATTTCTTTGAAAGTAGGTGTTATGTTTATGGGATAACCCATAATCAAACATTTTTTTAATTATTCTCACTTCTCTCTTGACCTAGTTCTGAAATTCACGCAGATGAAGTCGCGGAAAGAAGTCAGTTTCTTAAGTAAATTTTTTTCGTAAGCTGGCAAGTTTAATTACTTGACAATGGATGTTTGACGTACATCAAAGGATGAAATAAATAAATTTATTTTAGCCTGTTTCTTGAGATAAAATTTGAGATCCTTAAAAGCTATAAAAAAGAGACACACCAGTCTAAAAAAAATGCTATTGCTATATTACTTTACGTGAGGGAAAATAATGTTTGTGGACGTTTTATACACAGAAGTGAAAGTGATGATTTTATCAAGATTTGCCGGTGTACTATTAGCTACTATTAATTTTCTGTGATATGAATCGTTTGTTGCGTTCAGGTTTGTTCCCAAATATTGTGATTTAGGCACTTTTAGTCTTTTATTTCATAACATTTTTATAAATAATTTCAATTTTGGTACGAATACAAAATGACTACGAATATATACTGTCCAAGGTCACAAAAATACACACTCACACGGTGAAAATAATTTTATATCACTAATTTTAACAAATAACAACTTTAAACTGCTGATCTATGTAAAATTTTGTTAAAAAAAAATATTACGAAAATTTGACAGCTCTGATCTGCAAAAAAGTGACAAAGGTTTGACCTCGACAAGGCCCACAGACCGTCTGAATTAATCTGCATAGACAGTGATGCAAATACTTTAAAAAGGCAAAAGAAGAGATGTTTATAGAATAAGGGCTCGGAATAAATAACGTAAGTGCCAATAGTAAATTTCGGATTTTATAACATAAAAGTATTATAAATTCAAAACCTGTTGTGAATTTAGCTAGTTAAGGTTATTTTTTATGTTTAAAAGCAGTTTTCATGACATCAATCTAATGCAAAATGGCAAAAAGACAGATCGAACTTTGTAATCTTTTTCTATCGAGGAAATTTCATCGCATCGCGTATTCCTTTAGAATTTAGGTAGATCATATAATCAAGAAACATAAACCAAAATATCAATTCCTTATTACGGGTACTTTACGAAAAAAAACAATTCTCAAAACGGCCTTATTATTCGCTTATCCGCTTAAAAAAGCTGGAAAAGTGTGAGTCTGACTCGCGCTCCAAGGTCTCCGTATCGTTCATCTATTAAGGGAATGGAGTCTATTTTTTTTAATGTGGACACTGTTAAGGATCAGAACTCTCTCTTGCTTTAACTAGCTGATATGATCGAGATTCGCTTGAGCAAACGTGTCTAGGAGGAGGATGTAGAATCTGCTAAGATCCGCCTTTTAACATCTTTGTGCATCATCATCCTATCAGTCGAAAGACGTCCTCTGCTGGACATAAGCCTCCCCCAAATGTCGCCACGACAACCGGTCCTGTGCGTCTCGCATTCATCGGCTACCCTCGACCCTCAACAAGTCATCGGTCCACCTTGTGGGAGGCCTCCCAACGTTGCTTGACGTTCTTTGTTCCTTGCCCACCTTAAAAACCGAACTACCAAATATCACAGAATAAGTAAAGGTCAAACGACCTATCAGCTTCTTACTTTTAGCACTGTAGCTCTAGCAAATCTCGACTCAGGCCACCCAATTCAAGAAATAGATGAAAGCTCCATTCCTCGTAATTTTTTACTCCAGCCGGTTAATAAAGGCAAACTGGGGACAAGGACTGCAGGGGTCGCTGCTGCAACAGTTTGCCATAAAACTGTAAAATCTACCGGCACTAACCTAGGTTCACTAGGGCGCTATTATAGCCCAAATTTACTTACTATTTTAAAGTGAAATTACTCGTATATTAATGCTAAGAGCTCAATGGAGGTGCATTCAATCTTCTGGGCAGCATTTTTGGTCCAGATGCTGACAAAAATAATAATTAAAAAAAAAACAGAAATTATCCATCTTGTATTAGTATTTGGACTTACAAACTATGTTAGAAGAACAAAAAAAATGAATTAATACTTTTTCCCTCCCTAATCGCCATCCGGCTGGTCTATCCCCATTATCTCTTGGTCACCGAATATATCCATCCAAACACGGAACATGTCTTTTAGGAGAGATCATTACTGATTTCAGTGGATCGGTGAATAATCTACCCCAAGTAAGTATTTATTATTATTTACTATTGATAGGCACGCGTTTGACCACTATCTCACCTGTACGAAACCAACGAAACGAGTACGAAATTTCCACCAGATACGGCTATTTCTCTCTAGCAAATAAAGTAAGCTTTCTCCGTAGACAACAACAATCTGGTTTAGCAGACATCATGACAAAAGAGAATCGATTCCAGCCACGGAATAACACTTGCAGTCGTAGGTATGTGTCGACACAAAGCAATGTAGCCGAAATCTAAATGGTTGAAACTATTGTTCTGTCGTATAGCGCGACAAACTCGGGCTTTTGAAAGCTCCCGGGGAATTGTCTGTGCATGTGGACACTTTCCCACACGCCTCCGCCGTCGTCGCGTAGTCGACACGTAGTCGCTGCTTCCTCGTCGGCGGGACTCTGGCCAAACTGACACCTATTGTTCTCCATCGTGAATTCTTGCGACTATAAATGTTAAAGGTAACATTCTGAAGACGAATGCAAACCAAAAGCCGCCTAACTCTAACAGTAATGAATGACAGATCTCAATCATTTTCATTTTAGTCAGTGAAAAGTGTAAATCCTATAGATGGCGACATGACGCCAAATCTGCTTAACCGCGATTGATTGCTCAGATACCTTTTTTTATTAAACCAAGTTGATGTTCGACCACAAATTGCTAAGTGATCGTACAAGGCGCTTCACAAGTGAATATTTTAAAATGAGGTAACAGGTACAAAGGTATATCAAGGAACGTGTTCTCTACTGTTAAATACATCTTTTGTGTTATATTAAAAACAAGATTTAAATAAGAGGCCCATTCGTAAAGTGAGGTATGCACCGGCGTCGTGGATCGGTGAATCATGACACAAGCATTTATTGAATTCGTTTCGTTATGACTAAGAGAGCATTGTGACCATTGCCCACTGGCTGGCCATAAACGATAAAGGCATATTTAAAACCACACGCGATAAAACGGAGATACATTGTACCCAATGAGTAATAAAATATTAAAAATGTTTAGTAGATCGCTCACCAGACTGCATTAAAGTGAACCAATAAGATGAAAACAATAAGGTACCGACGCCCTAAGATCTGTTTAGTATTTATCACAATTTGTTTTCTTCTACATTAAATACTATAGGTAATATTTCACAACCGTTATATTACTAATTTAGTAGATTCAATAACAAAAAAAAACCTAGCCTATGACAATCGAACGAACTAGACTTAGGTTGGACTAACTAGAGTTAGGATATTGCGAGGATCATCGCTGAAAGAAGAGGGAGCCCGAACGGACATAGAAGATGGAGCCCAGAAGTGGGCCACGCTGGATGGGTCGCGAATGTCATGCGTAACATTCCTCGCGGCCCACCCCATCAAGGCGAAAGTAGGTAGACAGGCGAAGATTTTAGTGGGTGAATCCCACATAACCACGTCGTCTCCCCGGATGATGTGGTAACAATGCGTTATGCATTTTCTTCGCTCGAAAAAAAAAAACAAGGCTATTGCGCCCTAAATAATTAATACTTAGGGTGTGAACACCCTAAGTATTAATTACTTTGATTCCAATGCCTGAAGGCATTGTCTGATAGTCTTCGTACCAGTTTAGGTATTTAATCTACATATTTATAGAACTAAGCTATTTTTTAAAATAAACATGTTATATACGACCTGTGTACTAACCAATAAAACATAACTACAAGTACATTCGTACATTCGCTTCAGCTGAAACTGTTAAAAGCCTTTAATTAAACGCTTTGCTTTTTACAAGCGGCCGCTTCAAACTGCTGCAGCGAAATATAATTGTAAATGTTCTGTACTTCGGCCGGCAATCGAAATAGTTCGTCTGTAGGCAGTTTTACAGTTTTATTTTCATTTTTACCCTAGTGCACGTTTTGTAGGTTAACGTTGCTATATTTGTGACAATAATAATCTGTAGTAGCATAGGAATTTAAAAGAAGCTTCCTGCGAGAAACTTAGGCCTAGACTTGTGCAGGAAGTCTTTGAAAATTCTTATATGCTAAATTTGTAAATAAACTAAACGCTCTTGTATAACACACAATTTGTAATTTTTATTTTCCTTTTTATAAATTTATTCTTCTTCTATTCTTGGACTTGACAGCTGAATAGGGAGGGATAGAAGATCGCTTTACAACTAATTGCAGAAGAGATTTATTTCATGTCTCTTTCACACTTACTAGTAAAGCAACATTGTAACCTTGTTTTTAAATTTGACTTCTTACGGAAAACACGGAAAATACCTTCTCTTGAGAGTGTCGAAATATACGTTTTTGGGACATAAACGACCGTCCCTTTTTTACGTTAAGTTAGAAGTTTGGATAATGTGGTGTCACCCCACAAATGTAAAAAATAATCATGATTTGCGCCTTCGGCCTCTCGTTCTTGTCACGGCAATCGCAAACCATTTTTCGGAAGAAGGTGTGCCATTTGAGTTAGGTTTTTATTTTCAGGAATGATCTTACATCATGAACAAATTCTCGAAAATTAGTATGATTATTTTGTTTTCATCATTATCTAAACTCAATTTTGTTGTATAACGCATGTAATCTCAAAAACTAAGAGAGGGCAGAACACAAGAGCGAGCGAAGCGAGCTAAAAATATTTGCATTCCTCCTGGGATAGATTTTATTTTCTTTAGATCATTCATACTTAAATAAAAGTAACTTTAAGGAGTGAGACTAGAAAGCTCATTAACTAAGAGAAGGCAGAACACAAGAGCGAACGAAGCGAGCTCAAACATTTTTGCATCCCAACTCAGATAGGTTTTGTTTTCTTTCGATCATTCACACTTAAAAAGAAGTTACTTTATGGACTGACACAAGAAAGCTCATTGATTAAGAGAGGGCAGAATACAAGATTCGATTTCGGCTGATATGATGATGATGAACACAGCGAGCGAAGTGAGCTCGAAAACTCATGGACCCCGGAAAGGTTTTATTTTTATTTTGCATCATTCATTTCATACTTAAATAGAAGTAACTTTATGAAATGATGCAAGAAATGTCATTAGCTCAGAAAGAGCAAAACACAAGAGCGAGCGAAGCGAGCTCGAAATTTTTGACATCCCACCGCGGACGGGTTTCATTACGTCGCCCGGTAGTCAGTGTCAACGTCATTCATTGACTTTTTGTCTTGGTCGGATGTCACCCCTAAATGGAAAAAAAAACTGAGGAGCTAAAGAAATTTTTGCACCTTATTTCGGAAGGGTTTTATTGTATTTTGATGATTCATACTGAAGTTTTTTGTTGATTTATACAGGAAAGCTCAAGAAGTTAGAGACCGTAAAATATAAGAGCGAGCGAAGCGAGCTCAAAAACTTTTGAAACCTGCTTCCGACAGGTTTTGTTGCGTCGAACGTTTAGGTGTCCACCCGATAGTGACAAAAAACAGTCAAAGAGCGGTCTGGTGTCACCGGGTGCATATGTAGACCCCATAGCAAAGACCTAGGTCCTAGTCCCGCTGCGAGTACGGACATGCTGTCGTAAGGAGTTATAGAAAAAAATCGAAATAGTACCAATCTGCCACCTACCTACTTACCTGCAATCTAAACTGGGACTCATCACCACCGTTGACAATTTTCCTCTTCACGATTCATCGTGCTAGTAACATTAACTAACAAAACAAAACCAAATTTAAAGGAAAAATACTCAAATAAATAGTGGTTATTGTACAATTGTATATTAACGAAGTTTTGCGTTGATGTCGGTTGAATGTACGTGACTCCACAGCGAACCGATATTTTGATTGACAGGAATCCGCGAATGAAATCGACAACGACGAAAAAACTGTTGCAAAAACTTATTTCTACGACTGTATAGAAACTACGTGAGTTTCTACCGTTAATGAAAACAGGTGGCTGGAGTCGAATGAAATCTATTGATTTATTTAAGGAGTGTGTAGGTTGGACATCATTATCAATTGTGTGACTTTGTAATACTTGGAAATGAATAAGTCAAACCATATGATGCACGACTACCGTGTCACGTTTTTATCAGTGCCATGTTCTAAGGAAGTACAAAAGAAACTGCAAACTTTTGCTTGCATTTGCAGCTCATCGGTAAATATTTCAATAACTTGGAAAGATTTTAAAATCGCTCAATTGACCTAAGTACTTAAGTAGGTATAAATAATTTCACTGCCTTACGGGTAGTGCCACTTTATTCCCGGCCGGGTTAGATCCGGCGGATTAGCGCCGATCGAAGTTTCAATGAACTTCTTGAGACTAGCACAAACTCAAATTAGGCTTTAGCAGTTACCACTTTACCAGCTATCGATATTTGATCAAAACTTCGGTATTTTCCCTGATATCTAAATTTCGTTTTTTTTTTAAATGTCAGATACTTATTCTACAGCAACTAACTGCGACTACAATCTTAGACCCGGTAAATGAATGTTTTCCGAGTATAACTATGGGATACGCTTTGGGAAAGGTTAAAAACATTGAAACATCAAATTCGCACGAAAACACTCATTCATACGTAGTTCCTACAAAATTTAAATATCTAAAATCCACTGACCCACTAACGAATCTAAATACCTACGAATAGTAATTGCATGCAAATGGGCGATTGCAAAAAATTAATTAGCAAACTTGTTTGACAAGCTTGTGTTTTAAACAGCGGTAATGTGCAATGCGAACCTTTTGAAAGAGGCAATCGAGTACATGGTTGCGAGTAGCGAGTAGCGACTAGCGAGTAACGAGCAGGGATGTTACGGAGGTGGTTTTATCGGAACCGAAATCAGGGTCGGAGTTTCTAAATCTGGTTTGTCGAAGTCGGTACCGGAGTCGGAGGTGATGGCAGAAAAGAGATTTGTTTGGCAGAACCAGACAAAACAGCATTAAGTCAGTCTCTCAATAATAAACCCACAAAAATAAAAGCGTTGAAAATAAAAATAATTCTGTTTCCAATAAAAGTTCGCAAATTAAATCAAATAAATTTTCTCAAAATGTAGCGAACTATGCTTCGATCTCCGATTAAAAAGTGCCGGAACAGAACTCGTAGCCGAAAGTGTAATAGGTATCAATCGGGAGTTCGGCGTCGAAACTCCGTCACATCCCTAGTAGCGAGTAGCGGCGCACTTCCGTGCATGGTGTACTTGCACATTCCCCATTCCTGATTATTATGAGCTTTGACGTGGCTTTGACAGACCTAGCATGTTAATTAAAAAGTTTGCTTATAAAACAAAAAGCTAGCGACACATCTCGCCCGCGGCTGCCGAGCTGCCGAGCTGTGCAGGTTCATTTTCGAATAAAAACAAGCGAACTGCATCGCTTGTTTTTATTCGAAAATGAACCTGCGTACAAGCACCTATGTATGTGTATGCTCGCAGCATAGAGTTTATGGAACCGTTAAGTAATAGAGATGTACTGATGATAATATGGAGTCTTCGTAGAATTACGTTATAGAAATATCACGCATACGTAGGAAATGTAGGAATACAAACGTTATTTGTATACCAGTGGTAAAATCTGGCGTCGATTCCTTTGCTCACGAACTTAACAAAATAAATTTACCTCTATTACAGATAGACCAGTCTAAAAAAAAATATACATAGTTATGTATCCATCAGTACAACTAAAATCTTAAACATGTCAAATTATTTTAAACCTGGAACTCCGCCGTAAAAGAGCAAACAAACGGCTAACGTTTAGAGTCTAAACGTTCTGATTTTTTGACGAATTCAAATACATTTAAGTATTTTCGTAATTTTGTATAAAAGGTTATGCCCCTTTCTATCACTAGACAGATATAGTAATAGAAAGGGACAAAACCTAGGTATACCTTCCAGGGCAGTCTAGTAAAAATAGAATAGCTTAAAAACTTGCCTAGTACGAGTCTGACTCGCACACGAAGGGTTCCGTACCATAAACCTTGATTCCTAACTGTGTGCACTGTGTGGAGTTGTTGAAGACTTACACCACTTATTGATGGACTGTGTCCGGTATGAGTCTGAGAGAAATAATTTGTTTAGGGCCTTGAGGTTGAACAGACTTGACGTAGGCACAATAAAATCTTGGCTCAGCCAAATAGCGACGATGCGAAGAGTCTGTTTAGGTTCATGGCCCAGATATGACTAATTTGTATTTAGGGTACGATGGGACTGACAGTCATACGCTTTGCGATTTTAAATGACTCTAAATAAATTAAAATTTAAAAATAAAAAAACCCTAATTTTTTATTATTTTTTGTTATAGCGGCAATAGAAATACGAAATCTGTGAAAATTTCAACTGTCTACCTAATACAGTTCTTGAGATATAGCCTGTTGACAGACGGACGGACGAATGGACGGACGGACGGACAGCGGAGGCTTAGTAATAGGGTTCTGTTGGTTATTCTTCGGGTACGGAATGCTAAAAACTAACCAACAGAATAGATACATATTATATAGGTGCTCGAGGTAATGATATATCAATTGACGTCACACTGCGGACTGTGTATTCGTATGGAGGTCCCCTATTCACTGGTTTACGCTATAATAGTTCATTAGAATAAAGGCCTTGACTTCGCAATTGAAATCGGACACCGCCACCGCAAAATCTTACATGCAAATAAACTAATAGAAACGTGGTATTTTCTCGAAGTAATATATATAACTCAACTGCAATGTTTTATATTATGTAGGTATCTATAGTGTGTTAAAATTAAAAATAGGGCTCCGTCCAGGTTTTTCCAGATAAATTGCCTAGTTTGGAGTACGTTCGGGGAGCGTCCGGGCGGGGTTTTCAAAAAGGTCCGAGCAAAACCCATACATTTTGTGTCCGGGGAATCTCGATTGATTGAAAGGTATAGCAATTAGTTATTTTAATTTAATTTACTATGTTAAGATACTTTTGCAACATATCTTTTGCACCAAAATATTTATAGGTAGGTAATATGCTGTGACGTGTTGTGTTAAAGCCATCAGCCCATCAGACCCTTTGTGTGTTTTCAGGTAAGTATAGATCTATCACTTTTTCACAACGGATTCATGATGGCAATGAGAATGGCCATGGGCGCCGGCAGGATTATATTCTAGGGGTGCATTTTCAAAACCCCGCCGCGATTAAGATAGGTTTTCTTTTGCCAAGAACTAAAGAAGACGGATACAAGGCCGAACGCGAGGGAACTCGAAGTACCTCACCTCGGGTTTGCTAGGTCTCTTATACTAAATTCCGCTTGTCTATTTTTAGGGTTCCGAACATCCGTAAGAAACGGAACCCTTATAGAACTCGGGTGTCTATCTGTCTGTCCGTCACAGCCAGTTTTCTCCGGATCTATTGGACCAATTCTGTTGATACACATATTATGGACTTCTGGGATCCCGCTAGAAAATAAAAAAAGTTTTTCAAACTGTATTGTGTGTCATATCAAATTAAAGGGTACTATGAGGGTTTTAAAAATATTTTTTCATATTTTAAAATAAATCATTTAGAAGTTACTTAAGAAATTAGACCAAAAATGACCATTCCCGACACTACTGAGCCTAAAATTTTGAAAAAAAAATGCAGATGAGTACCTACTTCATACAGATTACTGAAAAACCTATAAAAAGTCTATAGTTTTCACATAACATCAAAAAAAAAATCCATAACTGCACAAGTAGCATCCGCGACAATTGATTCTCCAAAGTGCCAGCATTTCCGCAGATTTTCTTTTCAAATAGCTCGGTACTGGAAAAATACAGCAACATTAATAAAGTCGGGTAGACAGGAACTGTGTCTGAATGGTAATCACTGGCGTTGCTTGGCATTCCTATAAGTCATACATTTTCGCTGGCGTCGTTTGGAAAATACTGTCTAACTACTTTCTTCAAGAGTGACGTACAAATTAAAGTTACGTGCAGTGTCAAACTATTTCATATTATAAAATTTCGCAAATTTATTATTTATTTAGGTGTTTAATACTTCATGCACTCAAATGTACAGAGGCGGACTTAATGCCTTAGGCATTTTCTACACGTCAACCCTTGGGTGATGCAGAGACAACTAGTGGTAGGTGCAATTTTGAGCAAGAAACGCGATTAAACGATATTTAATAAATACAAAGATATAAATTTCTGAGGGGTATCCCCATATTTTAACTAGTTTCTGTGAAAACACCTCACATTTCCCAATATTTTGATAAGTTATTGGTGAAAAATTGACCCCTGATTTCTGAATTAAGAAAGTATATGTCAAACTCTACTTTAGTCTGAATAGTTTGGAAAGTTCTAAAGGTGGATGCGCCAGGGTAGCGAAATTCAAATATTTTCATGAAGCCCTATTTAATGACTTTTTCATGAAATAACCATTCTGTAGGGCTTCATGAACTTAGACTAGAGGGCTATATTGATGACTAAAATGGTTACAATTCTTTAGATGAATACGCGTTACGGCTGCGAGTCGTATTTTCTTTCTTCACACTGACCAGCAAATTGCAAAAAACATAAAAAATATTTGAATTTCGCGGGCTACCCTGGCGCAACCACCTTTAATCCAAATTCTAAATTCAAAAACCGGCCAAAAATGTAGAGAAGTTGAAGTATTTTTTGACGTATTGCGACTAATATACGAGTGCGGACGTTGCTTATAATTAATAATGCTCTTAGATTGTCGATGATATTACTTTTTTTCCTTCTGATATTATGTACCTACATGGTTCGAAACCAGCGCTAATATACCTACGGTCGATTCTCAGCAAACGAGTTAGCACAGTTTGTCTGTTTCGCGTGCCACTGAGTGATGGCATGACGGATGACGCGGCGAGCGCGACCTCCAAGGCCAAGGTCCGCGTTATGTAAACCATGGTGTTTGCACGGCCAGCTAATCAGTACGATCATGAGATAACAGCCATGCTGACGAACTGACTGAACTGACGACTGCGCATGCTGAGACAAGAAAATACTGAGGTGGTATTGATTCTTGGGTAAACAATGGGGCGAAGAATAAACATTACGATTAGATGCAATTTGCATGAATACCTATCTTTAATTACAAGACTACAAGTAAGTCTGTTGTCTTATTAAAGTTCAGGCTTATTTAAGTACTGATAAGCGCATTTTTAATTTCAATTCTCTGTGTACCTATATCTAGAACCAAATATAATCTGTTCATTGGTGTTTAAACTAATCATTTCTGTTTTTTTTTTATAAATAAGCCTGACTTATCTAAACCAGAGTAGTATGAATTTCATTGAAGCAACGAAGCTGCTGATTCACGATTATTGTAATAATTATTGTTAACTTTAAGACGGCAATGATGAATACAACCCACTTATGGAGAAGGCGTCTTAGATTTACAGCCAGACACTCAACAACTCATGACATCCATGTGTCATCACGATTTACTGTGAGGCTGTAAAATGTTACATGCTTTATTGATGACTATCTTCTGTCCGCCGACTTCATGTGCGTGGACGATGCGGATGAAGAGTTTTCTAAAAACTATTTGTATGCCAAATGTCACCCAAATCGGTTCAGTAAATTTAACGAGAAAGAGTAACAAACACCTTTTATCCTTACATGCTTTCACTAGCTTTGCCTCGTACTACCATAACCGTATACAAGCACATAATTAAGTAATTTTTAATGATAGTCGTCATGCATAATTGTTGCGTGGTTACTTTACCTCAAAATATCTCGGCAATGTGGCACTTTAGGGCACCATGTTCCAAATATTTTTTGTTTGTTGAAGTGTCCTCTACCCATTTATATGCATGTTAAAATGCATGCTGTGAAAAAATATCAAAATGTCGGCGTGGTGCCGGGGTCGGGGGTCCTATGCCACAAATGCCACAATGGTTCTATTCTATGCCCTAGTTTGTGATTCGTTTTGTCAAATGACAGGACACCGTATCTCATTGGGCATCGCGCAATATCTCACAGTACAAAATCGCTGACGAAGGTATACCTATCCCGGACATTCACGGAGTTTTGTAGGTATGAAGTAGAAAAGAGCCCCAACATAATCATCTAACTTTTCCTAAAACAAAATGGAACAATATAAATGCAGTGTTCGCATAAACAGAGGGTGATGTACCTAAATACCGCCCCATATCAGTCGATATGTCGCCATTACGGCGGCGCTTATGTTACCGACATAAATTGTATTTATACACCAGGAAAACGGCGGGAAAACTGATAGAGAACGTAACAACAGACACTCTTCTACAAATATAATAAAATAATACTTTATTACTCAAATTTTTATTTCATAATATACCTAATGTTTGTGGCTCAAACTTTAGACTGAATGATATGTACGGAAGAAACTAAACAACAAGCTCAACGGTTTTTTCTAAGAAGAGGAAATATTCTCCTTTACCGATAACAACAGTAACCATTAAATAATAACTCGACCAAGATACCTCAAGGGTTTTAATTAAATGTAGCCAGTTTGTCACCGAAAAATGCAATAAATCTTGTGTGATTATTAACTCTCAAAATATTAAGTGCAATTATTAAATATCGGACAAGTACGTGTAGGACTCGCCCACAGAGGGTTCTGTACAAAGTAGGTACGTATTTTTGCATGATTTTATTACAAATGTAGAGTTTCAGATTTTTCCCTATATGGGTAGTTATTTAATAAGACGGTATTACTTGCCAAACATAGTTCTAGGTTAAAAGAAAATATCTTACTTTAAAAAAAAATATTCCTTTGAGAGTGTCGTTTCATAGTTCTTTTTTCATAGAAGTGGATGTAATGAACGCAGACGAAGTTCGCGGGACAGCTAGTTCTTCCATACATCTTTTCCGGTGAAAAGATGTATGGAAGAACTAGCTTTTTTTTACTAAATGACGGTTCATTTTAATTCATAAAGGTATTACAATAAAAATGAGACAGAACAATGAGATACACACGTCAAACTATTATAATCAAATAAGTCAGGGGAGAGATCGGCCGCCCTCTAAAAATATAAACAAGAAATTCAAAGAACATGATCTTTTAGAGAGAACTACCGGTCGAAACTGCAAACATGGAAACGATGAACTATGATAGATGATGATGGAGATAGTGGTCAAACGGGTGCCTATCAATAGCAAAAAAAAATTGACGAAATGAAGGCTAGGATGTAGTGATCACGAAGTGAGCTGTAAATACTAGGTACTTGGATTGACATCTCACTTCGTGAGATTTTACAATATAAGACACGGAGATATATTTTGGAAACTATTGAACTTGGATGGGATTTATTGTAAGTTACAAAATGTTTTTTTTTTTTCATAATTTACCTGAGCCTGCAATTTTCCGGTGACAGATATAGGTATGTATTAATTAAAAAACCGTCCATGTGCGAGTCGGACTCGCCCACCGAGGGTTCCGTATAAATTTGTAGGTACTTTACTATATTACTTTAAATAAAGAATTATTTTTTTTATGATTTAATTACAAATGTATAGTATTCAGACTTTTCCCTGAAGTTGTAGTCTATGAAGGTATTACTTGCCAAATTTCATAGTTCTAGGTCCCTTATACATTTTGATTCCCTTCATAGTGTCAAAATATTCGTTTTTTGCGGCATAAACGTCCGAATCTTTTTTTGACGTTAACTTAGAAGTTTGGTTTTATCACAGCTTCAAGGGACCATAGACTTGAGTATATGGTTTTAATTTCAACCTAATACCTCAACGCGTTCCCGAGATAAAGTTTCTTGACAGACAGACGGACGGCCAACAAAGTGATTCTATAAATAAGGGTTCCGTTTTTTCCTTTTGAGGTACGGAAGCCTAAAAACGAGTAACAGAAATCGCGAAAAAAAATCGACTTCATTTATGTGCGCATATCTCGACAAAATGTACTAAACAGCTGATTTTTTTTTTCGCCAAGTTGTGGTTGGTCCCGTAGAAAAAGTGGTTCATAATGATGAGTAAAATGACCCCTTAAGTCTAAGGGACATTGCGTTTATTCTATTACACTTTGCATTATAATAATAACAAAAATTTATTTCGGAAATCATCCATACGGTTTTAGTATTAGGACAACTATGTTAGTATCCAACAAATTCTTTTTACTACACTAAACTAATTTAAATATTTTTCCTCAGCACCGGGCCCGCAGATGTCTACGGGACCAGTGCATCAGAAATGGGCAGTCTGGCTTCTCCGCAATAACCTTCCCTTACCTTCTTCTTTGTGTTTCGTTAACTAAGCCCACGTGTGACCTTACCGACGTTATTGCACGCCCGCCGCGTCACAGCACTCACTTTTTTTTTAAGGTTCCGAACCAAAAACGGAACCCTTCATAGAATCACTCGGGTGTCTGTCTGTCACAGCCAGGTTTTTCCAGATCCACTGGACCGGTTCTGTTGAAATGTTACGTGTTACGTAAATTATTAAATTTTTAGTATCGGGGTCAATTTTGGAGGTCAAACTAGAAAATTAAAAAAAAAATTTTTGAACAATATCGAGTGCTATATCAAATGAAAGGGCTTACTGTGAGGGATTAACTTTTTTCATAATTTTAAAATTAGTGGTTTTGAAGTTATTCAAGAGATAAGACGAAAAATTACCATTCCCCCCCCCCTTATCTCCGAAACTACTGAGCCTACAATTTTGAAAAAATTGGAAATAATATAAATATCTTTACCTTCTGTAGGTAAAGATAATGACATGACCCAGCCAGTCTCTTGCTGCCCCCCCCAAAACGACGCCGCTGAGCCGAGGTCCGTACCCCACAGGGGGTGCCCTCAGCGAGCGGAGTTCTAATAAATATAATATTTGTAGCCTCGGCTGGGGGCCTTAAATTCTAGAGGCCCACACAGGCAAGTCCGGTTTAGTAGTTGACAACCCTCTAGGGTTGAAAACTGCGAGTGGCCATCGACAAAAAAAAAAAAAAAAAAAAAAAAATAGGTAAAGATATATTATTTCCAATTTTTTACACGAAAACCTATAAGAAGTCTGTATTGTTAAAATAACATGTCAAAAAAAATAAATTGGTTCGGAACCCTTAGAACGCGAGTCCGACTCGTACTTGGCCAGTTTTTTTTTTATCGAGACCACTCGCAGTTCACCTCGCAAAGGGTGGATGCTCAACCGAGCTAGAATTGAAGGCCCGGCGCCGAGCCAAGGCACAGCACTCTCAGCGTCCCAGACATGTCCCACCAAATTCTATGCAACTGAGCAACTATTGATTTGCCCTGGGCTGGGCTATGAAACTAGTGAATCTGTCCCTGTTTTGCCCTTGCTCATCTATTATATACTAATATATAAAGCTGAAAAGTTTGTTTGTTTACTTGAACGCGCTAATCTCAGGAACTCCTGGTCCGATTTGAAAAATTCTTTCAGTGTTAAATAATCCATTTATCGAGGAAGGCTATAGGCTATATATCATCACGCTAAGACCAATAGGAGCGGAGCAGTAATGAAAATTGTGACGCCGAGGAAGTTGCGCGGGTCAACTAGTATTACTATAGTTGTATAACTATATCTCTCTTTGTGTAAACAATAATAACAATGGCCGTTTTATTTTTACTTATTATTACAAAACGCTGACGCTAACTCTATCGCTAAATGCTTTGCATCTCCGAAAAAAATGAACAGTTCCTGCGGGATGGGCCACACAAGCGAACCCGCGGTAAGAAGCTAGGTACCTACGTATTATACTTTTAATCAAAATAGGTAATAATAATTTTCTGTCCGCTCTCCTTGTTTTGTGTGACCCACATAGCACAATGGTCTATGGTGGGTAAATAACTATATTTATCACAAAATGTGTACAATAGTAGGTATCTATTATTATTAAAACATGAAGCCACACAACGAGTGGGGATTATATTGAACATAATTTCAGCGGTTTAGGTTCATATACATATAATATTATTGACATAACAATTACCTATAGTAGCTAGTTAGGTATCGACATACCTAGTCTAGTTATAATTAGTCCGTAGTTAGAGAATGGACACGTTGATGGTTAGCCTCAGCTGGGGGCCTTAAATTTCTGAGGCCCACACAGGCAAGTCCGGTTCAGTAGTTGACAACCCTCTAGGGTTGAAACTGCGAGTGGCCATAGACAAAAAAAAAAAAAAAAAAAACACGTTGATGGTCGTCATAATAAACGGATTGCAGCAGCATCATCAACATCATTATTATTATTATTCCTACACTCACTTTCGCGCTTAGTCGTGGAGTTGCGGAAACCAGCCCGATTTACATACATACATACATACATATTCCTACACTCTACCTACCTATTAAGAACCCCATACTATATATCTATACTAAACATCATTATATCGAATTATATATTCGATGTTTTTTATTTTTAATCCGTCGCGGTCGCCACTAACACAGTATGGATTTTGGTTCGGTGTATTTTAACTTTAAGTCGATTTTTAAGTGATCATTTGTATTAAAAAATACTCTTCCAACCAAAAAAAGAATCATTCAAATCGGCTGACAATTGGCGAAAATATCGCTGAACAAACATATTTCATGGGATCTCATCATCAGATCCTAATTTATACCTTCCATCATCAGCTCAGACACAACAACATGAGATGATGATAACCAGGCACAAATATCTGAAAAAATAACCGAATTGAGAACTACCTCCTTTTTATAAAGTCGGTTAAAAAGGCCTTCAAATATAAAGGAGTAGCAAAGGAATATCAACTTTGTTTTGCATGTCATAGAGTTGGTTGTTCAAGAATTTGAAAATTATCTCGAGTTCTGAGTTCAAAGATGTGCCATCCACAGCCATCCTGGCCATCCAGAAGAATATTTGACATCTCAAACCGTGAAATATTCTTGTCACTACCTATTGTGTAGATGTAAACTACTAGAACAGCAAAAAAAATAAGAATAACCTATTGAAGAGTGTTTCGTTGCGAGTAATTAATAACTGGGTCGGACGTAGAGAGGTCAGTTTTCATTAACGATGTTATCACTCCATGATTTAACGTCCAAGGCTTTTGGAAACCGTACAGTAATTATTATGCTTTGGATTGATCACTTGCAACACACTGATTCAGATCTCCTAGGAATGTGTGCTTCGGCTATATTCGTATATCTTCGGAGACACGAACGCGCGATGCTGGACTGGAATGGACCTACAGAAGTTCTTGCCTAGAATTTTGTTAGTGTCCAACCGAAACAAGATTTTCAGCTGGAATTGACACCGCACCATCGATTCTGATTTCAGTTTCAGCCGAAACCGATACCTGTAAATGTTTAACCATTTGCTATAATGTTATAGCATGTTTAAATTTATTAAATATGCTGTACTTAAATGTTAGTTCAGTCGGTTATTTTTAAATATTTAATCACAGTACACTTTCTTAAAGCATGGTTTTTGTTAACAAACTATGATTACCCAAAAACCAAAACCATGATAAACCATCGTAAACCATTATTTACCTATTTATATCATTTCAACAATTTAACATGAATGAAAATAGTTAGGTCTTGTAAGTAAGCTTTGTCCAAAATCAATAACTTCTTAGTACAATATTATGAACAATTGAACACCATGATTAAAATATTAGGTATTTTAATCATGGTGTTCATAATATTATTAGGCATGATTAACATAATTGACTGACTTCTTATAGGTATGGTTCTGTTTGTTAAAAAATACTAACTAGTCAAAAACTAAAAAAAAAACACTAAACTATAATATAGCATCAAAAAATTCATCCTCAACGCTGTCAGCTCGTAATGTGCCCAAGAGACTAGCGGCATTGCCACGTTGAATGGCAATGCTTAAGTCTCTGCCTAAAGTAAAAGCCAGCTCTTGGGTCACGGAAAGTGTCAAAAATACTATAAATAATGAGGTTAAAAAACAGTATAAACCAGCTTTTGCCCGCGACTTCGTACGCCCATACCTATCCCGTTTTTCAAGCTCTCGTTGGAATTTCGGGAAATCCTTAGGAAAATCTTAGTGCTCCCTTTCACTCCCCAAGGAACCTAGGTACAGTATGCCAAATTTCAGCTTTCTAAGACCACGTTCTTAGTCAATTCTGTCATTCAATCATTCAGTAGGTAACGGAAGAATTTTATATACATTCGTTGATCAACAACGATATTTAATTCCAAGAACTGTTGAGTGACCGATACCAACGTCGAGAGAGACGACAGAGAACAATCTTCACACAAACGCGCAAATCATTGCGATGTTCGTGTAATTCGGAAATACGAACATTACCGAAGCGCAGACCTTGTCTTGTTTAACTGAACACAGATATTACTAGTGCAATGATTCATAATAGCTCACGCAGTGCCCAGTGGGTAATTTTATTATTGTTATCAAGGATCTAATCATAATTATAGCAGGTATGCTAACGTAACCTGATATTTATTGGCGCGTTGAAAAATTAGCACCGTATGGTGATGTTCAATTGAGCTAGGTATACACAATACTACACGATGATATAACACCTTTGTTTCTGCTTAGGAGTCGTATTTGCATCACGTCAAATAAGTATGTAAATCTCCTTTTAACTTGCTGGTGGGCGTACCTACCTATTTGGCGTTCGTATTGGAAAAATTATATAGGTAGGTACTTGCAACACCAAAAAAATATTCTTAACCTATTGTTTATTTGTAACGAATTCAACAGTTTTTTTTTTTTTGTCCCCATTCAACTTTCCAACTAGGTACCTACATTAAAAATAAAAGTTGACAATGTTATTTCAAATTGCTTCGCTCAATGAAACAATTTAAACACGTGTCCTTCAGCCTTCTACAATCGATGCGTTAGATTCTTAACAATATGGTCAACAATACGATGGAACGTTATAGAAGGATGCGAAGGACGCGCCTTCTGGGTGACGTCACGCACGGCCCGGGCCGGTTGATTCATTCACCCGCGTCCACGCCTTGCGCGCGCGCAACCGCGGCCCGAGCCGGCCACCGATGCGCTCTCGCATTCGAAACAAATCGTCTATAACCTCGTCTGCCAATAACCGCACCAACAATGAATAATGCATACCAATTCTAATCTGCCCACATAAAGACAATAAAAATTGAGCCATGAAGGCAAAGGAAACTTAAATTGGAAATAGGTTTTTAACATTCCATAAATATTGCTTAGGTAACCTACCTATCCAATTCAATCCACGAACAAAAAATCAGAAATACCCAAGAAGGTTCAGATGTAGGCATGTACCAATGTGTGATTAAGAGAATTGGAATTTCGAGACACCTGTATACTCGTAACATTGTGTAACTTATTAGAGGGCACTAATACCTAAAAAGTAGGTGAAGCACTTGGCAGTAGGTACAATTCCAGCATGGTGTCAGTGTGGTCATCGAGTGAGCAAGCTTTAGCAGCACTGACGTTCAGCAGAAATTACTGATGACAACTTACCTACTATGCTACGATTCTGTTCGTGTTTGCAAACCCGCGCACGTCCGACTGCCAACAGGGCCATCCGGCGCGCATATTCTTAAAAAAAGCCTTCAACATCGTGATTATTGGATATTGATATTGCTTGAACTGTTGCTTGTATGTATTCTACTTGTCACCACGCGGTGGAAGGTGAGCAGCTCTATGTAGGTACACCACCGACACCACGTACCCGCCAGAGATTTAAGAAATCTCGCTCAGGTCGTTGTCCTTCCATTTGCATAGAAATGTAACAATATTTATTATATGATATGAAACAATGCCAACGCATCCTGCTCATTAATGTGCAACTAATATCAGTGTCGCACATGCCATGGAAGCATTAATCAAACCAGTTGCAGTGATAAAAGGTTCACTGTGGTGCAAATATTACAGCAGTAAATCACTGTTTAGCTGTTATTGTACTGCAAACTGTACATATATCAATCATCGTTCATTTTAATGTGTAAATTATAAACGTGTCGTCGTAATTATGATTCGTTTCGGACGTTAGAGGTTCCTTAGTTTTTTGACGACTTCGTCGAATTATTTTAAAGCGTGCAGCAACACGGACGTAAATTAATCACGGAATCACACGGCACCAGCACCGGTTCCAAGAGTTTTTGTAGGATTTCCAATATACATTTATGATACATAGGTACCGTTCATAATTATTCATAACGACACGACATGACGTCGAGCATTTCATTTTCTTTTGTGTTACCTCACAATCCACATCAATTTTGAGAAGGAAATTGTCACGTGAGTGAGTGAGGTAATTTTGGAAGACCGTGAACGTGAATCAATAGTGTCGAACAATATGGCAGTTGTAATCACCGTGGACGTGGACGATCATTAGGTCAGTGTGGCGGCTCACGAACGCGTAACTCCAGGCGAGTCCAGGCCACAGCGACGCGGATGCCACGCCGCGGCCACGCCACAGCCGCACACTCGCACAGCCCGCAGGGGTGAAGAACCGACGCGGGACGCCGATAAGCCGCCAGCCGTGTTTACTCGCTCCACGATCATTATAAAATAAATCATATTATGTAGAGGCAACCTCTGACCCCTCGTTAGTGTTTGATGCTCTGCTCTAATAGTCGACGAAGCGAATCGAAATAGAACCGACTCCACGGCACAATCTTAAAAGTACTAAATCATTACGTGACGCAGTTTTGAAATCGAGATAATCAGAGAAGCTAGGTTTGGAGATCTTTTGTTTGTTTATGCAACCCATTGTATAAGTTGAATAGAGTTCATCTGTCTTAACAAACCAATCGTAGATTATACATTCATCGACAAGAAATATTAAAAGTTGAATAAGGTTTCCTCTGCTGTACAACTGACTGCAATATAATGACAATGCAGCCGTCTTGTTTGTTAGAAACATTTGTGCAATAGGTACACAGATAGATGTCACAAAGCACAAACAGGGAAAATCAATTAAAAGAAATATTTACTCGGCCGGTAGGCCTCGTGATTTCGTAAATATCGTAAATCAACTAAACCGCAACAAAACAGCATTAAAACACAAATTACTGGAGAATTGAATCGTTTGTTTATGAAATGAGCAGTAAATGTTGGTGGCACAGTGGCCGATGGCTGACCACACTTCCTGCGATACGGCGACAGGCCGCGCTGATAACCGCTCGTCAGAACTTCCGCCCGATGCATCTCGGACGACACGCCGACCCTAATACTAACAGACAAATAAAGAGAGAAAAAATGAAAGATTAAAAAATTCTTTGACGACAATCCATCAGGCACACACACATTTAATTATATAAGTGACAATCATGACCATAAAATATGCTGCGCCAAAAAGATACATTTCAGCAATATTGCCGGACATCGTCTTATAGTTGTCAATGTCAACTTATCACAATCTAGCATCTGCCAGCGGCTTCGCCCGCGTGGTACCTAGGGACCACACTCCCGGAATAAAAATGCCTAAGTCCTCTCTTAGGCTCTAGACTATCTGTGTACCAAATTTCATTTCAATCGGTTCAGTAGTTTTGTCGTGAAAGCGAGACAGACAGACAGATTTATTTATTTATTCACAAAATCCACAGCTCTTTAACAATTTTACTTAAAATAAACACACGCACGCACGCACGCACGCACGCATTTATAATATTACGAGTCCGGAAATCCTCGTCTCTTATGTTTATTATCACGATTTCTTCTTCTTAGTCTTAAAAAAAACCCTGATTACAAATGGCCCTGTATCGTAATTAACAGTGCAAAACAAAGAGACATTTCTTAAAAAAAACACACTATCAGGAATAACAAGTCAGTTTACACATCTTTAAACGCTTTTTACATCTCCGTCTAATTACGAAGTTTAGTACTCGGTAAATAACAGGACCCATGAGCAGGTACACTGCTTACAGCTGGTAGCAAGCGTTTACGTGCCGTATTATAGTACTAGCTTTACACTGCTTACAGCTGGTAGTAAACGTTTACGTGCCGTATTATAATACTAGCTTTACACTGCTTACAGCTGGTAGTAAACGTTTACGTGCCGTATTATAATACTAGCTTTACACTGCATACAGCTGGTAGTAAACGTTTACGTGCCGTATTATAATACTAGCTTTACACTGCTTACAGCTGGTAGTAAACGTTTACGTGCCGTATTATAATACTAGCTTGACACTGCTTACAGCTGGTAGCAAGCGTTTACGTGCCGTATTATAGTACTAGCTTTACACTGCTTACAGCTGGTAGTAAACGTTTACGTGCCGTATTATAATACTAGCTTTACACTGCTTACAGCTGGTAGTAAACGTTTACGTGCCGTATTATAATACTAGCTTTACACTGCATACAGCTGGTAGTAAACGTTTACGCGCCGTATTATAATACTAGCTTTACACTGCTTACAGCTGGTAGTAAACGTTTACGTGCCGTATTATAATACTAGCTTTACACTGCTTACAGCTGGTAGTAAACGTTTACGTGCCGTATTATAATACTAGCTTTACACTGCTTACAGCTGGTAGTAAACGTTTACGTGCCGTATTATAATACTAGCTTTACACTGCTTACAGCTGGTAGTAAACGTTTACGTGCCGTATTATAATACTAGCTTTACACTGCTTACAGCTTTTAGCAAACATTTACGTGCCGTATACTGTTTTTTTCAAAAATCCAATCGTGCAGTCTTGGTTTTCATAAAAATCGGGCTCTAGACTCCTTTCAGTGTTTTTCCCTAATCCTCATAATTTCGTACGTAAATTATTAAATTTTCTTTACTCAAGAGCGGGTTGAAAGAATTACTTTTCAGCCCACGGGAGAATCGTTTTCAACTGACAGCCGTCAAGTTATAAAGAAAAAACTTATTGAACTATTGAACGATGTCAAAATTTTCTATACAGCCAGTCAATTACAGCGGGATGTAAAATTGAAATAATATAAATAATATAAAGATGAGTATTATTTAAAGATTATATTTTTTAAATGACTTTATTATAATTTACTTTTAACTATTTCTTTAAAATAACATAGATTTGGGCTAGAATATTTTAAATTTTTTCAATGATGAAAATTTAAAAAGGCTGAATAGCTGGCCGGTCACAGATATAAAAACAATAAGGCGGGAAAGCAGCAGTCTGATTTTCATTTGTTTTTTCGTAACACGGTGAGTCCATCAGATTCAGATATGAACTTTTTTCTTCTAGTTCGTGTTTTATTTTTACTTTTCTTGTATTTGTAATGAAAAGTACAGTGTTTACATCGGGTGAAAAACTTATTTAGTCCCTCAAACTATTGATGCCCCCGCTACGCTCGGGCGCCAATCGCCGTTTCGGGACTAAATCAGTTACTTTCAGCCCTAAGATATCAACGTACGTTTAAAAAAAACGTTTTTCTAACTGTACCGTGAGAGATATGAATATCAAATTAAAAGGCTTATTGTGAGGGTTATAATTATTTTTTTCCATAATTTTCAAATAAATAGTTTTGAAGTTATTCAAGAAAACCAGAATATTCCGTTCCATTTTTCATTCTGACGTACGGAACCCTAAAAACGTTATAAACAAAGTATTGCTCAGTTAGAGATAATGAAGGATGCTGGAATATATCGCAAATCATTGGGAGTGTGTAATGGTTGTAGCATGTGGGCCAGTAACGTGGAGTGGCGAACTGGCGACAATGCGATGTCCTCCGATATTAGGGTCAATTGCCTTACACGATATGTTGGGCTAGTCAGTGATAACACTATTTAAACTGGTGTGCTACCGACGATGTCTGTATCAACAAGGAAATTATCGTTACATAATATTATCGCCGCTGACACCGTTTGTAATATTATTAAAGTTATGTGAAGAATCGCACTGTTATTCGGCGGCAATACACTATCCGTAGAAGATATAATATGTCATTTTAAACAAGGAAGATAGGCAAAGTATGCAAAAAAATATTTATATACTTATTGTGAACTATCGAAATTAGATGGAATTTGTTGTATTTTCAATTTTGAACTGGTCTATGTGTTCAGAGTTCATAACGTATTCAGAGTTAAATTCTAGCAAAAACGCACGCTCAGCGCAATTTGGGTACATGCTAACTATTATTTTTGTGTCTGTGCTGAATAAATGTTTTTCTATTCTATTCTATTCAATAGTCTGGTGACAGATACAAAAGGCGATGCGTAAAATAGTACGCTGGGCCTACGCGGCGTAGCCGCTCGCCTACGATGCGTAGCTGTCGCCGGTCGATTCTATAAACATGTCGAAGTGAAGGCTTGGGTGAAGTGATCACCAACTGAGCTGTCAATCCATATCATCAAGATGGAATGACAGCTCACTTCGTCCGGCTGATCGTCTACGCGAGGCCTACGCTGTGTGTAGACACCCGGCTACGCTGGCTCTACGATGCCTAGCTTATTGCCTACGCTGGGTCTACGCAGCGTAGTCGCTTGCCTAAGCGAAGCCTAAACAGGGCCTACGCACGCTGTGTAACCGCTCGTCTGAGCGGTGTCCACCTACTACGCTGGTCTTACTCTCTGGATTTATGCTGCGTTGGCTAGCGGCTACGCTGAATAAAATCTTTGAAACCCTAATAAAAATGTACTGTCATGGTTTTATCATCATGATGCAAAACTATAACGGTTTTATTGGTAGATCATATAAATTTACATTTTATACAGAAACTAGTTACGAATTAATTTCATGCATCGAGTAAATTTTCAAACTATACCAAATATGAAGAATATTTTGTTATTTTCATCAGCAATTTTATTGAGCTTGTATCCAAGCTCAATTAAATTGTACGAGTAATAACTTGAAATGTAATTATAATTACCGTACCACCGCGAAGCATAAAGCACTTCTTTTTTTCTATATCCAATGATGCTTCCTGCTTCGCTTGTAAGTTGATTGATATTAGATATGGACATAAACTGGTTTTCATTCACCTGCATCTAACCGGTAAGTAAATTAAACAAGAGGGAGTTTATTCCCGTGTTAACTCTAGCGTGGATTTTGTAAGTCGAATGAAGAAATAACCTTCTTTACATACTTATTAGCACGCAAACATAGCCAACAATAATATCTACGAGTCTAGTGATCTTTTTTTACGTAATGCTTCTGAAGCATCGATTAAAAGTACTTCCGTCTTCTGTAGCGATGCGTTTCAGAACTATTCCGATCATTAAATTGAAAATTTAGGTATGTAACCGATGTCTATCCAAATGGTAATGAGTTCGTAAGTTAGGATTACACACCAAACATTCACTAGAATTTGAAAATTACTCATTCACGTTGTGGTTTTCCGCACCGAATGCGTTGGAGAGTTTGATTAGAATGTTGACCATATAATTCCAATATGTACTAGTTTTAATGCAGCTTTGACATGGCAACGGGTAATAAGATTTGATATACCACAATTTCAAATATGAGTTGTTTTGTTAAGTAATATTTTGAATTCATTATTTACGACTACGAAGAAGACTGTATGCAGGCAGACGATTCATTGTCATTGAATCAACCTTGTCAAAAATTATTCATTCATTTTTCACTAGCACCGCGCTACTCCACATGCTGGCGTAATGGCGTCGTATCTGCATCATTTCCGCTCACTTTGTCACACTGAAGTAGAAGTCGTCTCGGTCGATCCATCATAGGTGTCGCGCAATGGCGCCGAAGAGCTGATGTCATGGTCACGCGCGCCTTTCGTCACACGGCAGCTGCGCGGCGCGGGGGCAGGCGGCCGCGCCCGGCGGCCACCGGCGCGGCGCACGCGCAGCCTCAGCGTACCGGCGGCCCCAGCGCGCGCGACCATCGCGCCAGCCACTGGCCTCACTGACCACTCATCTGACCACTGGCAATCTAGGTCAATAGGACATTTACAATGTTCCTTCAGGCGTGAATTTGCCAAAAACTTGATAGCCGCACCAATATGTAGGTATGATACTTACCACAGAACAGATAAAGGTCCTCTTTTATCTGTTCTGTGATACGTACACACAATTTTCGTGTCTACAGAGTATCTAAATTACTGATTCAGGATGGTTTTGAGAAGCAAAAGCTATCGAAGTTTCCGAAGAAATTTTTCCTTAACTAATATTTAATTTGACCCTCAAATTAATTATTGCTTTTGATTTATGTACAAACTTCAACACATAGTCGTATCAATTGTCGTGTTCCCTAAGAAGCCACCAAAGTGAAGCGGAGGTGTCGTGACCGGCGGCGGCGGTAAAAGATGTTTACCGTAGATAAACTTTCTATGCGGACAGTGTGGAACTGTGGACACTCCCTGTTCCAAAGGAACTTTATAAGAAGAATAAATTAAAGGGACCGCATAAGCAAACACGCCAAATATGGACGAACAGGATTAATTTTAGTACACCATCGTCGGTAGCCGTGCAGTTCTGCATAATAATTCAAGGCAGTATTAATTTATTCGCGTATTATCGAGAACTGGTACACGCTGTTTATAAATGTCTATTAATAATGGTGGATATTGACTGGATTTTAAATTAAAAAACCGGCAAACGCGACTCGGACTCGCATGCAAAGGGTTCCGAACGAATCTCATTTTTGTAACATGTTACTTGCAAACCATAGACTTCTTGTAGGCTTTTCCTGAATCTATAGGCAAATACGTATCTGTATTTTTTTTTTTAGTTTTAGACTCAGCAGTTTTGGAGATAAGAGGAGGAATGGTAATTTTTTATCTAATTTCTTGAATTACTTCAAAATCTTTTATGCTAAAATTACAAAAAAAAATATTATGTATTCGAAACCCTCTGTATTCGCCCTTTCGTTTGATACATCACACGGTAAAGTAGGAAAAACTTTATTTAAGTTTTCTAATTTGCCCCCAAAAAGTGTTTACACTATCAAAATTTATTTATTTTCGTTACACGTCCATATTCACGTCACAAAAGATTATTATATGTTCCAAATTTCAACTGAATCGGTCCAGTAGATTCGGAGAAAGTCGGCTATGACAGATGGACATACAGACAGACAAACGAGCGATCCTATACCTATATAAGGGTCCCGTTTTTCCGTTTAGAGGTTCCCTAAAATCTTGCAGTAATTTTTTTTTTGTAGCAGCTAGCTAGCAGTCGACATCAATTTAAAATCAAAGTCCGAATTGGTAATTTAATAAACGCATAGCGACGTGATGCAAATGGATCAAGGCCTAACAGTTCCGTGCGCTAACGGATTTTCCAATAATTGAACCCCAAACTACCATTAAACACGGATACGACTGCAAACGAGCTTTGACATTGCAATACTTACGACAGTTTCAAAAGCGTTACTGTTTTTTGAAAAGGTAAAACGTGAACTGTATTAACAACATAAATTACATAACTTTTATGTAGTCAGGTAACATCAGTCGTACATAGTACTCGTCTAGAGATACTTGGCTGGTACAGTGTGCCCACGTTCACCGGTAGTTCATACCCTAGTTGGTAGGTGGTGCTCCCTTTCGTGATTCTTGCCACACCTTGACAACTTATATAAACGTGTGGACTTCCTCTCGATTAATTTCTTCGCCTTTGCAAGTGCAAGGGAAAGTTTTGATGGATACAGCACATTTATTACATTGGTCATTAGTTGTTGCGGGGTCACCCGAGACCTCGTTTTCTGCTCTTAATTTTACCTAAAACTCCTTTCTTATCCGAAATCTGTTCCCAATTTTATTTTCGTTGTCCGTGTACTGGATTCACATCGGTTTACACTGATACGCGTAAACAGCGGAGACGGATGACGGGGGCCGCGAGCCCGCCGGCTCGTGTGCCCGTCCCACGGCCCATTATTTAAATCCCTTTGGACGTGAGTTCCATTATCCCCCTGCGCAGCACTAGCCCTTGAGTGAGTGGACATGACGGACCGTCAAATACGATGCGGACGAACAAAGAAAATAGCCCTTTTTCTGGTTACTACGCCATAAACAAGTCTTTCGGAACATGTCGAAACGGAAAAACGGGATTTGCATGCACTTTGTTTAAGGTGGATGCTCCAGGGTGGCCCGCGAAATTCAAATATTTTTATGTTTTTTGCAATTTGCCGGTCAGTGTGAAGCTGTATGTGGACCAAATGCGATCTGCGACCGTAACGCGTATTTATCTAAAGATTTATAACCATTTTAATCATCAATATAGCCCTCCAAGTTGTATGTAGTTCGAAAGAATGATTATTTCTGAAATATTCATTCTTTCGAACTACATGAACTTAGAGGGCTATATTGATGATTAAAATGGTTATAAAATATTTGAATTTCGCGGGCCACCCTGGAGCATCCACCTTAACATACAATCTGTAAGGATCATGACCGGAGTCGTGACGTGGTGTCGTTTAATTTGAAGGGTTCTGATGGCTCTCTGTAATAATTAATCAGTTGGCGGTCGTTGCGGTGTGTCGGTAGAACGAAGTCCGACACTATTTACAACTTCCTTTGAAGAATTGGTGGCCATGATACGTAAAAAGGTTAAATAGAATGGACGAAAGAAATATGTTGGAAAGTTTTATGGGATTTAATTTTATTCTGGGATCATTATAGCTAATTATCTAATAGTACGCTTAATTACATTGTAGTCAAAAATAAACGTAATTAGTTCTTGGGTATTTATTTTTTCGTAATTAAAATGATGATTAAGATATAAGTACAAAAAAATACCGTATAAAAAAATACCCACTTGGTTTATATTCATACAGGAATATCATAGCTACCTTCCCTTCTGTACTAATTAATGACTAATCATTAAATAATCCTCATTTAACTCATGTACAGTCAAGGAAGGAAAACTTGTTAGTAAACCCAAGTTATTTCCAATAAATCCGAGCATAAATAAAACCCCTAATAAGATTATGTGGTATTATGTGGCACAGTGGCATATCTTCATATGGTTTATATGCCAATGATTTTCGGTGTTTTGTTCTATAGAACAACATTACTCGATTTAGAGATGAATTATATTAGACCCGGGCTCGTCCGTGCTGCACGTTCATAATATTAACCCGAGTGTTAAACGAAAAGTGTACGTAACCTATAAGAGAATAGTGTTCGTTTCACGACGGGACATGGAGTGGACTTGGCGGGACCGTGCAACAACCGTGGCCCGGACGGGAAACGGATCATGCACGGTGTATTATAAACTGCTTCATACAAAATGTATGTGACGTTTCAAATCCGTACACGGCACACACCGGGCACGGCCCGGTCTAATTTAAGTCATCCCATAATATGGTTATTGTATTATTTTAATTGGTATCCTAATATATGTATAAAATTTTTCCGTTAGGTCGAAGAAGGCTGCCATTTGGCCTTGGGGAGTGTAGGGGAGCACTAAGAGAGGATTTCCCAAAATTCCTAGGGGAACCGGAAACATTGGGATATGCGCGTCCGAAGTCGCGTTTTTTAGACTTGTCTGAAAACGTTTTTCTTTTTGGCCATAACTCCCCAAGGGGAAATTATGTCAGACTCTAAATTTGTAGTTACTAGGTACCTTTTGGTGGTTTGAATGTCTGTTTGTGGTCTAGCAGCAAAAGGCTTCCACACAGTAAATTTCTAATAGAGCGCGCCATTTGTCTATCTGTGTTACCTACTACATACTAGGTATCACTCTCTCAGCCGTGGTACAGTACTTCTTCGTCGTTTCAGTCTTGACAGAGCGGTCGTAGTCGCCTTTAAGATTGAGTAGCATGCTTGACAATCCGTCGCCACTCTTCACGCACCTTTTGCCTTTCTGGTGCACTCGTACAAGGGACCATTGTCCAATGCTACCTTAATTAGGTCGGTCCAGCGCATAAGCGATGTACCACGTGCTCGTTTGGCCTCGACGTTTTTTTGTACCACAAGGCGCTCTATGGAGACATCTCCACGTCTTGATACGTGCCCGAAGAAAGTGAGAATTCGAGCTTGTACAATAGTAGATAGGCGCTGCTTGATACCTAGATCTTGTAAAATGGACAAGTTGGTTCTATGATGGATCCAAGTTATCTTAAGCATGTTCCTCCAACACCACATTTGGAGAGCATCTATCTTCTTATTCTCACTCTCTCTCAATGTCCAGGTTTCAGCGGTGTATAGAAATATGGGAAACATTAGCGCTCTGACTAACCGAATTTTCTTGGCTTTTGTGATGTTCCGGTTTTCCCATATCGTTTTGAGTCTATCCATGGCAGACCTTGTTATAGCCATACGACGCTTGATTTCGTCAACGCATCCACCATTGTTTGATATCAGTGCCCGCAAGTAGATGTATGATTCGTTCAATCATCGCAGTTCGCTGATTTTGTGACCTCTGGCGATTGGCGATTGGCGCTTATCAGACCAAATTGAAGACTAGTTCGCTAGATTTTACTCAAGAGTTCTTCCATTTGGCCGATGCTCGTTGAGAACAAGGTTGTATCATCCGCGTTTCGTAGATTGTAAATTATGAGGCCGCCGATAGTTACTCCGTCAGTCCAGTTTTTGAGGGTGATTCTCATGATGAGTTCTGTGTAGATGTTAAACAGTAACAGTAACTCCTGCACATGGGGATAAATTGGCTTGATAATACATAATCTGTTCTAACTGATGCCGTACCTCCTTCATATATGTAGCTGTTTAAGGAGGTGTACAAGATGCTTAGGCGTACCCATCGCAAGAAGTGTTTCCCACAGCTTTGGCCACTTCACTGAGTCAAACGCCTTCGAGAAGTCTACAAAGCATATACTGCTTGTTGAATTCGCTAGCTTTCTCAAACATTCGGCGTATCGTTATTATTATCTCACGAGTACCTCTTCCTTTTACAAAGCCAGCTTGTTCGGGTCCAATTTCCTTGGGCAAGTACGATTTAAGTCGCTCATTTAGAACATGCAGTAAGATTTTGCTTGCATTTGAGATTAAGGCAATTAGATGATAGTAACTGCATATTTTTGTAGAGCCTTATGCAGGGAGACAAAGATTGTATGAGCCCACTCTTGAGGCCAGGATGCCATATTTTGTTACACAGGACTGAAAATACTTCGACACCAAATTCACCAGAATCCTTTACGGTTTCGATCGGGATTGCGTCTGGTCCTGTGGCTTTTCCATTTTTAAGATGTTTGATTGCGGCTCAAACTTCATCCTTAAGAATATTTGGTTCCAGCTCTTCATCCTCAGGTGCTGTTGAGATAAAATTGTGCGATGATGGGTATTCAAATAAGGATTTGCAATATTATTTCCAGACTTCAGAAATCGCATCTATCTCCGTCACTGAAGCCCTGACAGTCCTCGATGGCCCAAGTTTTAGAAGACATAGTTTTGGTACAGTACAGGTAGTATCAAACCTACTGGCGGCTCAGAAAACTCCTCCAGTCGCTGCGCAGTAGCTAATTTATGCGATAGCGATGGTGACGGGTGGAGACAGGGCAGCGAAAACCAAACTTTTTAAACGCATTAAGTTTGAAATTTGAATGAGCCTACTTACGTCGCATGATACCACAACTTAGACTAGGTACCCGGCGATAAATATTGCACATCGATCTTCGAACAACATCATAATCAAAATCGTCCATATCCAAACGAAATTGCTTTTTTGGTCTCCCTTTTTTTGGAGTGCTGACCTTAATTTCATGTGAATGTGTTTCAGTACTGACTTCGTTTAATATATTGTTCTAAGTTCTTCTTGAAATTCCAGTGGCAGAAGGTCTATGTGCAATATTTATCGCCGGGTACTGTAATAAACTAATGATTGCTCTCTCGACCCATGTTTAGCATTCGAAAGGGTTCATCTCGATTGTATCAGGGACTCAATACAATAAGACCACTGATACACAGCATGCTGATACATAACAATTGCCATTATCCACCTTTGTTTTTATTAAACATGGAACACTAAACATAAAATACTCGAACGTATTGCAAGCTACACTTGGCCCTTGGGTCGTCACTCACACTATACGTAATATCTACTCAACGACCGAATGTTTACCAAAGTATGTACAAAGATCAATCGCCTCAATATTTAACGTTTCACCTTAAAAACAATGAAGGGCCACCGGAGTCACGTTATATAAAATTATTTGAAACACCTCGTCATCCTTTGAACATTGACAGAAATGCCTAACGATCCGCATTCAGCACTAGGATTCAAAATACTGTTACCTATTTTCAGGCGCAAATAACCGTCTGTTTCGTTACTAGCTAAAACATCACATTCGAGCAGATGCGGTTGAGATCCGTATTCTGTACAGTTTGCATAATAATCCATTGTACTCTATGAAATTAGGCCACAGTATGCTCGTCATCTGCCGGCGAAAAAGCGGCCAAACGTGTAAAAACAATGTTATAATAAACCAGGTTAAATTCTATTAAACTGATTTGAAACTACTCTACTTCTAGCAATAACCACTCTAAAAACTACTTACACGTTAATAACTTTTAAAGGAAGACTGTTAGTTCTTTTAAAATGTTATCTTTCAGCATGAAAAAACCTTCACTTGGAATTTTCATTATTATCAATACCTACAGACCCCTTCGCGATATTCAACAACAAGGTAGATGAATGATAACAACAATGGAAGATGGAATGGAACAGCGTTTAAAGTTTCTTGCTGCCTACCTATTTACGATTTTTTAAGTAACATTCTCATTCTGGTTCATCTGTAATTATTAACTTTCGCAACGTGGTCAAGGCGAGGTAAGCAAGATTGAATTAGTAACATTAGCGCGAGCAGTTAGCGTTAGGTGCAGCTGTTCGGAGGGCACAGGGCGTAGGCCGGGGACAGACAGGCGGACGGGTGGACGGGCGGGCAGGCCGGGCTCGGAGACTCGCAGCGACAGTAATTATCGCGGCCGTGTCGACGACTCGGAGGAGAGCGTTCACCCCAGGGGTCGCACAATACTCAACTGTCGGGATCGCGCTGCGGCTATCACAAATCTGGGAGGAGTGCACGCATGCTCTCGTGTGGTCGTATGACGTCTCGCGGCCGTGCCGCGGTACGCGCTCCTACTCGCTGCTGCGCGCCTGGTACACTACCACACTACCACACTGCGCAGTGCTCAAGCGACGAGGCTAACTTCGTAATTGGTCCTTAGTAGGTTTTCATGTCATCCGCCACCGCGATGCATGCCGTCGTACAATGATACCATAATTTGTGGTTTGTTAAGTATTTTTATTCTATCTGCCTACATGGATAACCTACATGGATTAATACCAGACACATCACATACATACACAAACTAGTGCTGTCACTGAGACACTGCTGACACAGCTTTTTAACTTGAATGATTTTTACTACATTTCTGTAAAAATCATAACAGACTTTTTAACACATTTGCTCGAAAAGAGACTAATTTCATCGATTTTTAGGGTGCCGTACCTGAAAAGGAAAAACGGGACCCTTATAAGATCACTTTGTTGTCCGTCCGTCTGTCTGTCAAGACCGTATATCTCGGGAACGCGTAGAGGTATCGAGTTGAAATTAAAACCATTAATTAAACTCAAGTCTATGGCCTCTTGCAGCTGTGAAAAAATCAAACTTCTAAGTTAACGTTAAAAAATATACGGTCGTTTATTTCAAAAACGATTCCGACACTCCCAAGGGAATCAAAATGTATAGGATACTTCCTGTTGACCTAGAACTCTGAAATTTGGCAAATAATACCGTCTTATACTACAAGTGTAGGGAAAAGTCTGAAATCTATACATTTGTTATTTAATCATAAAACCTACTTTGTACGGAACCCTCGGTGTTAAGGAAACTTAAAAAATTGCTTCACTTGGTCCATTCCACGTGCCACCAACTAATTAACAACTGAGTGTCATTCGGTGACATTGACATAACTGACTCAGTAAAGCAGATTCTATCTTGAACGAAGCAAACAAAAACACAGGGCTTAGCACGTATATTTTTTACGTCCGTCAGTGGCCTTAGTGCGAGTTTTTTAACGCTCTCGATCGCGTTAGCGTAAACGTCAATTTGTATTGAAAACCTTTTTTTTCTATACAATTTGGCATAAGCGAACGTTTACGTTAACGCGATCGGATGCGTTAAAAAACTTACACTAAGCCCTCTGATAACGTAACGCAAAATTTTACTACAGCTAAAACACTCGTTCTGCGCATAATATTTATTTGAATTGGATACTATATTCATATTTTTCAATGATACAAATTTTGTATGTCGCATAAAATTAACCCAAAATACTATAGGGTTGCAGTTTTCTTAAACGGAAAACTCACTTACGTTAACGTAACGTTAACTATACGTCAAAATATTCGTGCTAGGCCCTCCGATCTTGAAGTGACGAAACGTTTTTTTCATTAATTACTGTATGAAAATTAAAGTTCGTCTCTTAGCTTTTGGGTCCGTGGTGAGGTAGTCAACGGGATGCACCCTTTTACACTAGAATAGCTACGGCTAATTTTCCACTAGCATGACTCCTCGGCATTCTGTGCCGGTCGACGGCGTCACATGAAGGCTTCTACGAAGAATATTAAAGTTCGGTTCCACACTGTTTTCATCTAAATCCACAGTTAACCTCTCGTGATAGCTCTAGGGATGCAGCAGAGGTGTGTTTTAACACTGCACGTATGGACCATCGGCTGACCACTCGTGAAAGCTCTTGCGATATCGTTATTTTGTAAATTTACGGCACAGTTATCGTTCCCATGGTTAACCTCTGGTGAAAACTATTACAGACTGCTGTGCTTATATAACGGTGCCCAAGGTAATTTTGGTTTAACGGAAAAACTCACCAGAGTTTCAAGGACATATGTGTCTTGAGTTTTATAACACGATAATTCAGCTCCATAACGCAAACTTGTTCAGCGCTGCACAAAAAAATTCAGTGATTTGACTGATTTCAGGAGAGCGCGCAGGTAGGAGCGTGTTATTGTTTCCGAAAGCAATCACTTCGAGCCTTCCTTCGAGTTGTTGAAACACTCTTATTAGGGTTCCGTACCCGAAGGGTAGCCAACGGGACCTTATAATTAAGCCGCCGCTGTCCGTCCGTCCATCCGTCCGTCCCTCTTAATACTGGCACCAGGTAGACCCTTGAAATGCTCACAGAGTTGGTATTGGTACGTTCGCTAAAAAAAAAATATTTAAAAATTAAAAGAGGTCCCCACCATACAAGAGACGTGTTTTTGGAGTTTTTTTTTTCTCGATTTTAACGACATACTAGTGGATTATAATAACAGCGATGGTACGGAACTCTTCATGCGCGAGTCCGACTCCCACGTGGCCGGTTTTATGTTACCAATGTCACTGTCCATTACGATTTTTGCTATTCAATCAACTAACTGTTAAGAGTGTTTTGTAACGAGAATGGATAATATTTTAGTGTTCGACTGGAGTATCGGTATCGAGTATTGTCGGACATGTTCTGGATGCGGCCGCAGTTTCGGTTCAGAGGGCTTAGTGTGAGTTTTTTAACGTTCTCGATCGCGTTAGCGTAAACGTCAATTTGTATTGAAATTGAATAAGCGTCGTCTGGTGACAATAACGTATACCTAACCTTTTTTTTTCTATACAATTTATCATACGAGAACGTTTACGTTAACGAGATCGAGAACGTTAAAAAACTCACACCAAGCCCTCTGTAGTCCAACACTGAGAAAAATGGAAAAATCGAAAAAAACCGGCCAAGTGCGAGTCGGACTCGCACACGAAGGGTTCCGTTCCGTAAACCTTAATTTTTATTATTTGTTGTTATAGCGGCAATAGAAATACAGTCTGTGAAAATTTCAAGTGTCTACCTATTAAGTTCTTGAGATACTGCTGACAGACGGACGGACGGACGGACAGCGAAGGCTTAGTAATAGAGTTCCGTTGGTTTCCCTTTGGGTACAGAACCTTAAAAATGTTGTGGTTTTAGCCGAAACCAGAAGAAGGGCTAAATATCGATTCGATCGGTTTCCAGTGGACTGTGTCTGTGTACACCGCGTCGTAATTATTAAGTATCGACATATGCTGATATGAGCACATCCTTTTTACGATGTACTTGCTATGTACAGTCAACAAAGCTATTAGGTATGCAGGCAGCTAACTTGCAACTAGGTACTTTTAAACAATGTTGTGAGTTTGCTGAGTAGACAATTATTGTACAACACACTCGTAAGTATGTGGCTAAATGAGGAGCTCGTGGCTAAATAATAACAGCCGCACGAGTCGATCTTGAAGGTTAAGCAACACTTGACATGGTTGGTTTGTGGATGGGTGACCATCTTAACATACCGAGTTCCCTCCGTGCCTCGGAAAGCACGTTAAGCCGTTGGTCCCGGCTGTCATTTGTAGATCTTTGGCAGTCGTTACGGATAGTCAGAAGCCAGTAAATCTGACTCCAGTCTTGCCTAGATGTACCGTGTTACCCAGTTAATGGGTTGTGGAGGTCTGGTAGGCAACCGCTCCACGTAAAACACTGGTATTCAGCTGAATCCGGTTTGACTGGCAGCCGACCCCAATGTAGTTGGGAAAAAGGCTAGGCAGATAATGACACTCGTAAGTATGTCAAAAGCTTAAAAAAATATAATGCACACTTTAGAAATAAACATTGGCAGTGCTGTGGATAAATTTAAATTTTTGCCTGTATACCGAATAGCTTAGTTGACTGTACATAGCAAGCACTTACCGGCCGTCAGTCAGAACTCCATATTATGTCTTAGCTTTATGCCGTCTTTATGACATACTAGGTATGAAGTTCTTTGTGATGGATCCTTGCAACAAGCTCAGTCTCTTGACACGTCTAATTATGACTACAGAAACAAAAACACAAGGTTTCAAAACGTAGCGGCAACATAACTTGTCATCATTTTGATTGCACATTCTTCACAAAGCTGACGTTCATCGTTTCATGGAACACAAACGTTGTGGTGTAGCCACACAGCCACACAGCCACACAGCGCACTACTGGGTAGGTAGTCAACCTAGCATTGTTCTACACTTCAACTAGTCTGTCAACATTCCGAGTACAGTCAGGCGTCGCCGCCAGTACAGACGGGATAGCTAGCGAGCGACTGGAGGCGGTACTATCTATCCTTACTAATATTATCTATAAATGCGAAAGTAACTCTGTCTGTCTCTCGCTACTGTGCTACGGAACCATATGAAATTTGGTACACAGATAGTCTAGAGCCTGAGAGAAGAAATGGGCTACCTACTTTTATCCCGGGAGTATGTTCCTTAGGGACTACACGGGCGAAGCCGCTGGCAGAAGCTAGTACTTCACTGCACAGTATAAAACAAAGTCGCTTCCCGCGTCTGTCTGTCCCTATGCTTAGATCTTTAAGATTTTGATGCGGGTTCGATGCGAAAAATTATTTCAGTGTTAGATAGCCCATTTATCGAGGAGCTATATATCATCACTAAGACCAATAGGAGCGGAGCAGACAAAGTTACGCGGGTCAACTTGTCACTACATAAAACTGAAGTGATCTACATATAAACGGGACCCATCCTCCGCCTTATCATGAAGTCGATTGTGCTCAAACAATAAGTCATTATCTCTCGCCGATTCCCGCGATCTCGGTAAACTCGTATATAATGACGGTGTCAGTGAAAGCTTCCGTACATACACACGAAATTGAGACTATTATTTACCTTCGTCACCTCACAATGGGCTCTTCCTTCTCTTTATACACCTTAACTATGTAATAAAACCATTTAAACTTTCTGACAAATGGCTTGGGTACCTTAACAATCAAAATCAGCCTGTTGTAGAAAGTTATGTGTATTTTTACTTGATTTTGTGCTTTTGATGCTTAGGCAGCCACTAAATGAAGATTTTAAATGGAAGAGTTCTAGTTTAGTGTGGACTCCGGACTACCCATACCTACAGCCGCTGCAACTTCTGAAGCAAACATGGCATTAATGAATTTATTCAAAATACATTTGGTGCTCGTTCGTGGAATACAAAGTTAGAGAGGTACCTATGACGTATATCTACTTAATTATAGAATCTGTCTTTGCACGAAAAACAAGAATCATGCATGATTGTTATTTCCGTTATGCTTGATTTAATTTTTTTTTTTTTTTTTACTAATAATAATTAATTTAATTATCACTCGCGATATTATAAACTGATGTAAAATTGTGAATAATTTCCTTCACACCAAAACGTTCCTAGGGAACTACCGATGTTTTATAGATATATCAAACATCGGTAGTTACTTTTTCAATGTATCTAGGCTGTGTCATGCATAAACCACATAGGTACCTAAATACATATATACCAACTGTGTACATAATATTATATTAATAGCTATAAATGTCAGATATCAAATTAAAAAAATGTTTGTGTTTGACTGACATAAAAAATGGTGTCATGTCATCTACCTGATGTAGGTACCTACTACTCTACTCTTCATAAAGGTTATCGACCTCCCCTATCTTCAGTTGCCCTATTAGTCTACTCAGAAATATCGCTATCTTTCGATTACGGTCGTATCATTTATTTTTTATTCGCCCTTAATACTTATCGAAGAGCTCGTGGCTGAATAATAACAGCCGCACGGGTCGATCTTCCAGTTAAGCAGCACTTGCTGAGGTCAATATTATAATGCCCAGACTCCTGATATTTTCGGTATAATACCTGCCACCTCTCTTGCAGAGGTATTTAGGAATTTGTTCGAAAGAGTCACCGCGGTCCTGGAACACAAAGGGCATTAGGAGGAATACGCATGAGTTTTAGTCAGTAAGAGTGCAACTTCGTACACGCATATCCCGTTTTTTCGCATTCCCGTGGTAATTTCGGGAAATCCTTTCTTAGTGCTCCCCTACACTCCCCAAGCAACCTTCCTGCCTGATGCCTCTCAGCTTTCTACGACTAATCAGTCAGTAACGGAAGAATTTCACTAATACTGTTGATTGATGAAGATACTGCTGAATGCGATCAGACTGAAAGGCGAACCCAACACAGTTGGGGAAAAGGCTGGGCAGTCTGGCTAACTTATCGAATGTATATATGTTATATGTAAACGATAACAATTGTTGTGGTAAAGCAATTAACTGCGCCTTCCACAATGTAGTTTTAATTGATTTTTCACGTTTTTTCCTTCTTATATTTACACAAAGAGATGAGATGCTATGTACATACAACACAAACACAATGTACCGGGACAATGTATCGGGTAAGTTTAGCAAAGGACATAAAATAAACTTGAATGTAATTGTACCATTGTGAGCAGAACGAACTACCCTCAATAATAACTACTCCACGCTACTTATGTATGGATTAAAATAAACATTCGCATTTGTATTTTTTATCATTTTTAGGGTTCCGTACCTCAAAGGGGAAAAGCAGAACCCGTGAATCACTTCGTTATCCGTCCATCCGTCCGTCTGTCTGTCAAGACCCTCTATCTCGGGAACGCGTGGAGGTATCAAGTTGAAATTAAAACCATATACGCAGGTCTACAGTCCCTTGAAGCTGTGAAAAAATCAAACTTCTTAGTTATCTTCAAAAAAGATACGGCCGTTTATGCCGCAAAAAACGTATATATATTTCTTTATTTGTGATGGGTTTGCTTTTTACTCTAGCCTGGGTCAGAGATAACAGAGACAAAGTTTACGATGGAGCGAGCTTACCCAGAAGGAGCCTGTTCACTCAACTTTGAAGAGATTAGGGTTGTGAGCGTTCGGAAACACTCATTTCGACACTCTCAAACTCTCAAGGGAATCAAAATGTATAGGGTATTTTCCGTTGACCTAGAACTACGAAATTTGGCAAGTAATACCTTCTTGTACTACAAGTATAGGGACAAATCTGAAAACTATACATCTATATACTTAAAATATAACGCTGAAGAGTTTGTTTGTTTGTTTACTTGAACGCGCTAATCTCAGGAACTACTGGTCTGATTTGAAAAATTCTTTCAGTGTTAGATAGCCCTTTTATCGAGTATATATCATCACTAGTCAACTAGTTTGTTATAAAATCAATAAAAAAAATAGTCTTTATTTAAAGTAAAATGTTGTACGGAACTTGTACGGAACCCTCGGTAGCCGAGACCGACTCGCACTTGTCCGATTTTTGAATATTCCATTCCGAAGTTATTACAGCAAAATGGAACTATACACCTATCTATACTTATATTACTAATCTATACTATTATTATAAAACTGAAGAGTCAGTTTGTTTGGTTGATCGCGCTAATCTCAGGAATTACTGGTTCAAATTGAAAATTAAGCATTAATGAAAAGCGAGTCAGCTAATGTACTTATATTTGAAGTCAGAATTCGTGATCACTATTTTGAGTGAGTTGGTAGCGATGGTTTCAAATTTATCTCGAATGCACAAAAATATGGTTATGTAGGTAGTGCAGCTCGGGTGGATTTGTATCTTACGTGTCTGTTGCTAGGGTAACTATAAAATGACGTTGTGTGGGGTATAGATACATGTACTATAAGCACATCCTCCCTAATTGTAAATAGGACCTTACCTACCTATCGTATATGCACGGCCTGTTTGTTTGGGCGCCGCACCCGCCACGCTCCGCATATACACAGCTTCATACATGACTTAATTAATCATAGTTAAACTTCGCCTAATTCCAACAATATCACTGGCCTAATAATTCTGGCTTGCATTCGATGTGTGAGCATACAACTAATCATGTAGCTCCGGGCTTCAATAACGACTGGGCGTTTCCCCTCACACCAAACACATATAATTACCACTTTTCCTGATAATTAAAAGCGATTACTACCTAGTTATTAACTCCCTAATATACGATTAACTAATAAATAAGTGATAACGTTTCTTACATGCGTCCCCCACACCATACAGTGGCTGTTCATGTTTAACAACACACAGTAAACGCTTCACTTAAAGAAAACAAAACCCATCCCTTGAGCGTGTTGTGAACGTCTTTATTGTTCAACAGATTGGTGACCAAAATTAGTCGGTTGCGGGTAGTTTAAACAAGGGAACGGAAGACGAGGGGCGGTGAGGCGGTGAGGCGGCGCGAAAGGAGTGGAACGCAAATAGCCACGTGACCCGGCCATTGACTCGCTTTATCCTAATCCGTCCCACTACTCCAGTTCAGAGGAGGGCTGCGGACTCGTCACTCCCGAGCCCGCTCGTACTCGAGCCAGCTACTCCTCGCTGTATGAACTTTCACATGACCTAATACCGCAGCTGTGAGCTGCCAAATGAGCATCTGTGCACTGACTAAAACTCCACACAATGTTAATTCTGTTTCTAACCTAACAACGCTCGCCGAAACGCAGCAGCACTACAGATTAATTGGTCAGATATGATACAAAACTCGTACGAGTAACAATAATTTATATCGCACATTAGAAACAGATGTGAATGCGAACTGCGGCCGCTGCCGAATGAAAATAAATATCTCCTCATGGTCTATGGCTATGCAAACAAACACATCAACCTACTTTTATATTTAGATCGACGGTACTTGAGACTTCGCTCATTCTTCCGCTGTGGCAGTCTGGCAGATGAATCCATTTGATTCATAATATTGCTTATGCTGCTGCTACACCGGTGTCGTTACTCGTAATTGACGATAGTAATGACTTTACTTGAAATAAGATTTTACTTGAACAATAATTCAACGTAGGTCACCATCTTGTAATGAGTCACTAATGTTCTCTTCATTAAACTTGTAAGGGTCATATTTAGGAAAAACTAAATATTTTATCCTGCATAGGAAACCATGACGATTGAAATGATTTTCGGTTAATTAAATATTTTCGGTCCATCAATTATTCATTTATTTTATCTGGCATGTAGAAATGAATACAAATAAATAAAATCCTAATTACAGAGCTACTTTGGCTTATGCATTTTCGGAAAATCCTGCTTTTCGGATAGGACGACAAAACCTGTACTGTTACAAAACGCTTGCACACTGCGTTTTTATATCGAAGTTAGTCACAAGCATAGCCTGCAGGAGCATTGCAGTAGATCTTGAAACAAGAGCTCAGGAGTATAATGAAACTGTTACGAAGCAATATTTACTTTCCATGTTTCCACTGGACTGCACTGTGGCTCCCTGTATCCTTATTTTTTCACTCTTATTACGGGCAAAGAGGAAATACCTCCGCTGCGTAATGAACCGTATCCCATTCGGACAACCCTTTATTGTGCTTCGAGCCTAATGCCGGCTTATGGTAATGTTCGTGTGGCCACTGTGGCCAGTGTGGTGACCACCGGAACTCGCTGACTGACGGCTTCTGGCATGAAATACTGCGTAGATATAGCATACATAACTACGCAAGTGTAGTTTACTTGCGTATTTTTAATACAATCCTAAAATGTTTGTGCGCTTTCATAATACTGAATGACAGCTTTTTTACTGACCTGATCATGAACAAAAGAAAGACACAGACGTGGTTTTAGGTACCGACCCAGTAATTAATGTCTCAAACTTGTGCTGAGATAGTGACCAGACGGTCGCAGACAAATCAAGTTTCTCAGACAATGTGCGCTTGGAGACGCCTCCGCACGAGCGTCGCTTGTTACAAGCAGCTCCACACTCTCAGTAGATGTAGGACACGAAACTTGTCAGTCACTATCAATATCCACAACTGTTTATTGTGAAACATAACTGCAATATGAAAATATATGTACAGTACAGTTGGCATGGGGACGGGGAGCGAGCTGCGAGCAGTCGGACGCACACTTTCAACCCAGGCAGTGTTCACACGCCTTGTACAATACAATGACTCTCTAGGTACGTTCTTTTTGTTTTCGCTCAAACGACCTTTGTTGATAATAAAAAAAATCGCGACTAAAATTAAAGAAAACCATGGTAACATGAGATTTTATATCATTTATTTTGCAATTGACGCATTCTTATTGGATTCTTATCCACTTGCGCCTATAGATTTTCCAAGGATTAAGAAGGGTTTTCATAAGCCAGTTAGTTTTTAAATCAGTTTCTAGTATTAATGTTTGAATAATTGCGAATTCTCCGTGAAACTATTCAGCAACAAACGCAAGGATTCCGCCATGTTCCCACGTCCGCGGATTGGTTTACGTCAGTACGCCTGTGCCCATTACGCCCAAAATACACGCCACGCGAGCTACACCCGCTTAAAAAGCGTGTCAATCAATTTACATTAGGCTTGTGATGATGGCGCTATAAAGAACTAGTGCGTGTACAACTTTGACCAGCAATAAATCGATCACAATGACGTAATCGGGTTCTTGAAGTTCGGTGTTATCCGTCATTTAATTAGAATTTTGGTAGAAGAAAGTTGTCGACCCGTTAGCACAGTTGATGATTGCCTCACTGTGCTCGGAGCTCAATGCTGCAAGTGCGTTATGTAACATGATTGTGTGAGATAGCACGCGTGACATTTGCGCGGCCGGGGAGCGCCGCGCAGCCTCCAGCTTCGCCCCAAATTGACTTCTGACCTTCGCATCGCTGAAGTGGCGCATGAGTGGAGCGGGTGTGCCTGTTATGATACTTTTATAAGCGGCATTCGACACCGAACACTTGCAGCGCTCATGACCGCTTTAGCCTGTCATCTCTACAGACTTACCTACAGAGCACAGGCACACCACTTGTATCGTATTGTCTACTTTCTAATGTGTGTGACTGATTGCGACTGTTATAACAACTTACATTGACAGAATGAGAGGAACACCTGCGGAGGGTCAGTTTTCGCTCTCTCTGTGCGTATAACGGTTTTGTCAGTTCTGTCTGACAATTTTTCTGAATAATTAGATGACATCACATGTACATTATGATGTCAATCGCGATACAGCCTAGTACAGCACCGACACAGTCGCGATGCAGTGTTGTCTGGCTGGCTAGCTGCATTGTGTGGGCTACAATACAAATGACTGCATTGTGGTCAATATCACAATCTTACTAAATCAGCACACCATGCGCATCAGAAAGCCTGGTTTTAGAGCAGCAAACTTATGTGACGTGAACTGTATCGCTGTCGCTTCTGAATCACGTTTGTCGCGCGTTACAAAGCGGCAAAAACGCGCGTCTACATCGCTGCAAAACTTTCCGTGGGCGACCTGCCTAGGGGCTAAATAACATGTTAGTATGCAACTCAATACATAAGAACTGCAGACATTTCATTTGATCACTTGCTGCCATGTATTATATTTATTTTATCTGTAAGCGATTTGCTCATTTATGCTTACTTAACAGAGGGAGGTTCAAAACAGGTTTTAGAAAACGAAGACCGGTTTCGAAAATATATCAATTGAAAGCCCTCGCCCCTCGTCGTATGTATAATGTTATTGTACAGCTCAGCCGCGCAACACTTGCGACACTGTTGAGCCTGTTACGTGACAGTTTGTCGCCACCAGAGCTGCGCCCGCGCCGCCGCCACACCGCTCCGCAACCTGACCCACCGCTCGCTCCACTTACACGCTACACTGCATCATTCATTATATTATTAACCATCAACTTAATACCGTCCAAGTATTTCTTAAACATAGGTCACAAGACACTGACTCACCCATCAAAGGAATACCTTTACCGTACAGCGAATGTTGCTTTTAATATCAAAAGAATCAAGTTACAAACACCGTATTTTTATGTGTTGGCCATTTGCATAACAGCTCACGAAGTTACTGGTATTGAAAATGTTGTATAATCGTTTCAAAACGAATACCAGTTGTAGGCAGGTAGCCACACTCAATTTGAATATGCAACTTCTTGTTTATTTCCAAATTCATTCATGAACTTGTCAATGGTCACATCACGATTACATGCCAGTTAACGTTTCTGAACGAGTTCAACTAGATTTTTCCATGTATGTGACACGTTTGAATAGATAAATGTATCTAGCTAAGTGTTTATATTCAGAACGCCCTTGGTAACTTCCTCGTGTCCGATACTCTGTACAAACAACTGATCATTTCCAGCATTTGTTTATGGTTTTCCTTTTGAGCGTCACGTGCGCACGCGCACAGTCCGTGTAAAAATCGAATTACCGTTAGACATGTGTCATCGCGTCCTCGTTACGACCGCAACCACTCTGCGGCAAACCTGTTCTTGCATTCATACCCTTATTATGACTCCGGTACAATTACCAAATTCGCAACCCAGAATGTTCCTTCGTCAAGTCATCAACGTTTACTTGCGCACACTATCGACACAATGATGATATTACCTATGATGATCTGTGTGCAGCCGAATGCCATCGTGGTCATCGATTGGTTCACTGTGCCTAAACTAAATTTTAAGATAACTGCACTATCATTGACTTCACTTTGAACTGAATCAGACATTTCTATTTATGGACAAACTTGGTATATGTAGATATATAGTACTTAAAAGTACAGTTGCAGGTTAGATGCAGAATTATTAAAAATAACTGGCCAAGTGCGAGTAGGACTCTCACACGAAGTAGGTACCATAATCCGAAAAAAAAACACGTTTCTTGTCTGGGGGCATTTAATTTCTAAATTAATTTAATTTCTATTATTTATTGTTATAGTGGCAATAGAAATACACTGTGAAATTTTCAAATGTCTACCTATTACGGTTCTTGAGATAGGTACATCTCGCTGACACACAGACGGACGGACGGACGGACTACGGAGGCTTAGTAAAATGGTTCCGTTGGTAAAGCAAAAAGTCGTCATCATATCAGCCGAAAGACGTCCACTGCTGGACATAGGCCTCCCCCATCAAGGGTCGCCACAACGGTCCAGCGCGTCTCGCATCCATCGGTTACCCGCGAGGCCGCGACCTTCACCAGGTCATCGGTCCACCTTGTAGGAGGCCTGAAAGACGAAAAGACGTCAGTTAGGTTTAAACCACAGGTTGAAACTCTTTAATTAGTGGCACAGAAGTTATTTTTATATATATAACAGGTTTTGTTGGTAATGAATAAATAAGAGGCGACGGTGGAACCAAAATTATCTATGATTACAGAGATGGCGTATTTAGAGACAGATGTATGTATCATCTGTTTCCAGGCGTGTAGCGTGTGGCCGGACGGAGCAGATGACGTGACGTGACGTGGAGCCCACACCAAACACACGGCACCCGCTATTGTTAACGTGGATAAACGGTTTTATAACCGCCTAATGGCGCTGTATCACACATATTCAACAACAATGCTAAGCTCTAATATTAATGTCGAGAAAAACCTTAAGGTTTGTATTCAAGCCAATGACCTTGTGCATAAAAACCTACGATACAAACGGAGCTAGCTACGCCTCTACGCGCCACTCCGCGCCACTCCGCTACCCCATTTTTTAATTTTTAATGATCATAAAACATGTTTTTAAAAGTAACAAAATCAAAATATTTTCGTTTGCATTGAAAAGCAGTATAGTATATTTTTTTTATACTCTTTTGATAAAAAATGAAAGAGTAAAGTGGTTTCATGTCAATGATTTGGTGTTTTTTTTTTCTTGTTATGTGATAGCGACAGACAAATTCTGGCTAAACCAAATTACGAATCATATCATGTAGATTACTGACTATTTTTCAAGATGTAAATTTCTCACCACAGCAGGACCGGTCGTTGGGACGACGCCTGGGGGAGGCTTATGTCCAGCTGTGGACGACTTTCGGCTGATATGATGAATTTCTCTGTTGGTGCCGGCGAAAAACTTCTTTATCTTCACGCTATTTTAATCTTTTCGCACTGCATCTTACCATCCCTACCTTGTTGCTATTCCACCAATTCGAACTAAGCTTTTCCAAACATCTTTTATAATGCGCACAGCAAAGGAGTGGAACACTCTACCTGTCTGTGTTTCCAAATGATTACAACCCTATTTTTCTTTTTTTTTAAGGATGTGAAATCTTCAAGTGACTCCTCCCGCTCTGGGTGGAGCAGGAGGGAGTGTCAGACTCCTATCCGTGTTCCTCCTAGTGCCCTTTGCGTTTCAGAGCTGGCAGTGCCTCTTTTGAACAGATTCCGCAGCCCCAGCAGGAGGAAACGCTTACAACCCTAATCTCTTCAAAGTTAGAATGAACAGGCTCCTTCTGGGTAAGCTCGCTCCATCGTAGACTTTGTCTCTGTCATCTCTGACATAGACTAGAGTCAAGAGCAAACACATAACAAAAAAAAATAACGTATCTCCGACCCAATTCACTCAGGATAAGAAAAAGAACTAAGCTACAATAATCGCAACATTGCCACCAGTCGATACGTGTTGAAAATTCGTTCAAATATTTTTGCCTAGGTACAAGAACTTAATGAAACGGATATTAAAGATGCAATGCAAGGCTGATAGGTGCATCTTTTCCCTGTACATTATACTTTCGTTCTAGTAGCCGATATTCGAAGCCGGTTTCACATAAAGGCGGCAGCGGAAATCGAAACTCCGCGCTATCATACCCCTACATGTTGAAACCGTCGGATTTACAGTTAAGATTCGTTTGACCTAGCCCAGACATGACGACAATACTATCTATTCATATTAATCACTATCGCATCAAGCCGGCGTACTGTCGGTAGGTTTTGGCTAGTCTCAAATAAATCTTTATAAGCACTTATAAGTAGTTGGAATGTTCTAGAAAATTTAAGTGCACAACAATCATATCTGCAGATACGCAATCAATTACGATAAGATACTGGCAACAAGAAACAACATAGTAAGTACTGAAGTATCTTAGGCACAGACAGACAATATGTGAATTTAGCATTCGAGATAACTAACAAATTATACTAAGTACAACAAACTCTATTGCATTTTTGGCAAAGTTCAAACTCCATTGCAACCCGTAGGTACTATTTTAAGGTATTTTTAATTTAATACAAAGTCGATAATTGAATTGGGGCCGAATGGATTGAAATTATCTCGAATCCTTACTAATACTTACTAATATTATAAATGCGAAAGTAACTCTGTCTGTGTGTCGCGCTTTCACGCCAAAACTACTGAACCGATTCAAATGAAATTTGGTACAGACATAGTCTAGAGCCTGAGAAAGGACATAGGCTACCTTTTATCCCTAGGTACCACGCGGGCGGGCGAAGCCGCTGGCAGAAGCTAGTTATAAATAAATTCAAAGATATGTTTGATGACTGCCTTATTAGTTGCTATTATAAAGCGATCAAGATCGGAAGCTCTATACTCGAAGTTGTAGACGAGTACGTCTACCTAGGACAAACGGTCCAGTTAGGTAGGGCCAACTTCGAGAAAGAGGTCAACCGTCAAATCCGACTCGGCTGGGCAGCGTTCGGGAAGTTGCGTGGTATCTTCTCGTCCAACATACCACAGTGTCTCAAGACGAAAGTCTACGATCAGTGCGTGTTGCCAGTGATGACATATGGAACTGAAGCGTGGTCGCTCATAATGGGCCTCATCAGAAGGCTCAAAGTCACTCAAAGGGCAATGGAGAGGGCTGTGCTTCGAGTTTCCTTGCGTGATCGAATCAGGAATGATAATATCCGCAAAGGAACTAGGTTACCGACATAGCCCGAAGGATCGCCAAACTAAAGTGGCAGTGGGCAGGGCACATTGCTCGAAAAACAGATGGTTGATGAGGCCGAAAAGTTCTGGAGTGGCAACCGCGTACGGAAGACGCAACGTTGAAAGGCCTCCCACAAGGTGGACCGAATGACCTGGTGACCGACGACTTTAAAGATGATAGTTATTTTATTTAAAACTATTGGTAAAATAAAAACAAACCACACCTGACGTGGTAATATTTGCAGTGACCTACTACTGGGTTTTTCTTAAAAATATGAATGTTCACGAGTATTCACGCCATGAAACAAACAATAATATTAGGTCACTAGTTGACCCGCGCAACTTCGTCTGCTCCGCACCTATTGGTCTTAGCGTGATATATATAGCCTTCCTCGATACATGGGCTAAAACTGAAATAATTCTTCAAATCGGACCTGTGAGTAGTTCCTGAGATTAGCGCGTTCAAGCAAACACAAACTCTTAGCTTTATATATTAGTATAGATATAGATTCGAATGAGTCTTAAGGAGCGTAACACTGTTTCCAAGTCAATGAAATGACTGTAGTAACAGGTAGTGAATTCCAACGTCAACTTACTGAGTGATACTTCTGAGAAATATGTCATTTATTTATTCAGTGTAGTGCACAAATGACAGTCTATGACTCAACGGCAATGACGTCGGAGACGCTGGACTTCCAAGGCAAATAGGCTGGGTGATTAAGCAGCGCACCAACTTATCGAACGAACAAACGTACCAGTTACCGGCCATCGTCACTTTCTAAAGATAAATGTTAATCATCACGCGGACGTGGAACTCAGTCTAAAAGCAACAACAATAACAATGAATATATAGCTGTTTCGGCTACCGGAATGTTCTAGTTCAATGGAATGGTAGTAGGTAGTAGGTATAACACGTCTGGACTTTCAAAATACTCAGAAGACATTGCAGAGAGATCTAAAAACTCGTCTATTATAGCATATTTCCTTGTTCGTTTTGTTCCTTGACAAGATAATCGACTGTGAGGAAACGTCATCGGCAGAATGACGAACTAGACTAGGTATAATCATTGATAGACTATACACATGTGATAAGTCACAGTTCTTACATGCATCGCTACAATCAGTCGCTTCCCATTGAATCATGCAGCAGGCAGCAGCTTGCACGAGATAATAAGTGTGTTACAGCTTAGTAATCTTCCATCCATTAATTCCAATCAGATGAAATCAGCATAGTTACAAGTTGGCAACATCATGCGACTACTTAGCATTCATAGGAGGCTTGCACAGAAGATGAGAATTTGGGAGGAGACGGTCACGGACGTCAACCACGGATCTACCGTTAGCCTTTACAAATACATGTATATTTTATAATTAAGTCCATTGATTTTATCATCCTTGCCTTAACTTTGATTTTGGAGAATATTAACACCTAAGTCTTCAGAATGCATACCTACTATCAATGTATCCACTAACATTGTAGATGTGAAAGTAACCATGTCTGTCTGTCCTCCACGTCTTAACGGCTAAATACACTAACATGTGACTATTTATCTCAGAGTATGTTCCCTTGGAATGATTGTATTTTATCATGCGGTAGAAACCGCTGAGAGAAGCTATAAACTGACGTTCATTAAACGGATGTCAATTTGGTATCCTTTTGCTGCGTCCATGTTCATCCAAATATTGGCCTTCTAGCATTCAAAGAGTGTCATACTTCAAATTCACTGTATTACTCTTTACATTCGCTCCGAGGTGCGGGGTTTCCACGAGTCGACTATCACATCCTCATGGTACAGAAATATTATGCAGATACCACGTAAACAAGGCCTTCCAGCTAAACTGAGTCATGTGTTTGTTATCTAATCGTTGTTTCCTCTTGTTGGCATTTCGTATTGGCAATATCAGTCGCCTCTCCGATTTAAAATTAAATACTTATGCGAAATATTGATGATGTTTTGAGTGAAGTGAGTCATGATTCATGTGAGACACAGTGATCCACGTGATGTGATGACCTAGTTACTTTCGAATTTGATTGTAATGGCATTATTCATCACTTTGCTTGTTTGATGGCACTTTGTTCTCCTTTGTTTCATTCTGGACCACCACACTTCTATCCAAAGATACAGCTAAGGTTCTATCTATGCCATATATATTTCATATCAATTAGATAAGCCATTTTCTAAGCTATTGTAAATTGTTGTATTATCATTCTGATTAAGTAAATAATAAAATTCACAGCGTTCGATAGCATTTGATCCTTTTATAGATACGATTGTTTATTCTAATTTCTTGACTGTGGCTTCCTTAACTGTGGTGTTAATATGGACATTTATTTACATTTAAGTAAGGCAGTAATAAAAATGAAGGAAACATGAATATACAATTTAGGAGCATGAATTATTTTAAATTCTTTTTTATAATAATTTAAATGTAGAAGTACACTCGGCTGACATACTACAACGTAGTAATATACAAGAGCACATAATGCGCAGCTATTTGTGAGTATGATAATGTTTTAAATGTAGTGAACAAAGCAATAATGTATTGAATACAAAGAACATAATGCATGTACAGATATAACGTAAGTATGTATTTGTCACTACTAATGTATGTAGTTAGCTCGCCATAATAGTATGGGTGAGTGTTGTGACAGTGTGCTGTGGCGTATAGCCTGTGCGCGGCTGTGTTCGGTGCGTGTATGATGTGATGTGTGTATGAAGCGCTTATCGGCGGCAGGAAGTGGCTTGGTTTATTATTCGTGTCGTGCATCAAGCGCCTGCGTGCGACGGAGCCGGCGCGGGCGCAGCGACTCGCTCCAGGATAATTGCTACGCCTCTCCTACCCGCCAGATACACAGGGCGACACTAACGGAACACAGATAATATCTCTGATTAACTGAGAAAATCATGCACGTCCAGACAACGTTTACCAACTTACTTAGACACCAGATATACCAAGGATAAATAGTAGTAACGAGCGGCTCCATCAATCGTATTTATCTAGAAAATTGTGGACATTGAAATGTTGACTAGAAAATTGGCTAACTACTCGTATCTTCTGGACAACATGTCTTAAACAGATAAGAAATAATCAGCTGTTAACGCTTTATCGGTTTCTCCGTAAATAGGTTCCTTAGAATCTATAGAGTTAGAGATTAAGCGGAAAATGAGAGTGATATTAGGCATATCTTTCTACTTAATACACAAAGAGTTAGCCCTGTCACTTTATAAATAAACTTAGATATGTTGGCTAGGATGGCTACTTGGGGACGCACTTTGGGACTTGTATTTAGTCCCAGAACTTCTGTTTGCTTAGAGTTTCACTAAGACAAAATTGTTCATCTAGAAATTTATTAAGTGAACCAGCTGTCGTTTGGAACTGTTCAACTGGTGACCATTTCAAGGAGGTGACTACCCACTCTACCCAGCTAGATAGGTTTTATTATCCTTACTGATTAAGACTTCAATGTGTATACCTACAGTTTAATACATTTGTTGCTATTTGAAATTAGTATATTTTGTTTACAACTAAACTGCAGTTGGCCGATCATCACTTATGGACTGTCTCAATAACGTATCTATCTTTGACCAACTGTCAAATTAGCTACCATTAGTAGATGAAACGTCATGTTTGCGTTTCAATTTACTCAAGATAGATAGGAATTTCAATCTTTACTTTTGATCCATCTTTTGGAAGGATTTGCACTTACCATAGATAGGTATGGTAGGCGCCAAAATTGCAATAAATTACATAGACCTTCCCTAATATCCCTTCGTAGATACCCGAACGATAAATTTTGAACCGTTTTTTTTATTAGGGAAGTACCTACTAAGAACGTAAAGGATAACGTTAGAAGTCGATTCAGAACGGCTTCTTCATTTCTTTCTGTTTTTAGGGCTCCGAACGAAAACCCTTATAGGATCACTCGGGTGTCTGTCTGTCCGTCTGTCACATCCAGTTTTCTACGGATCCACTGGACCGATTCTGTTGAAATTTGGTACATATATGGACTTCTGTTACCCAAACACGGATGTGTTACGTAAATTATTAAATTTTTAGTAAGGGGGCCACTTTTGGAGGTCGACTAGAAAATTAAAAAAAGAAGTTTTTCGAACAATATCGTATGACATATCAAATGATAGGGCTTACTGTGAGGGTTTTAATTATATATTTTTCATAATTTTTAAATAAATGGTTTCAAAGTTATTCAAGAAATTATACGAAAAATTACCATTATCTCCGAAAATACTGATCCTAAAATTTTGAAAAAAAAATGGAGATAATAGATCATTACCTATAGATTACAGAAAAACCTATAAGAAGTCTATATCTATATAGTGTTAAAATAACATGTCAAAAAAAAAAATTCGTTCGGAACCTTTCACATGCGACTCCGACTCGCAATTGGCCAGTTTTCTTATATTAAAAAAGTCAATAAATGTATGTGGATTAATGACCGTTATTAAATAAAATACCAAATAATAAATGTGTAATAACTTATTACTTACACATTTATTATCTGGTGTCTACCACAAGATCACTGATCAATAGAAATGAACCGGAGAGCGCGTTAATAACGTTGTGAGGTGACAGTCAGTAACTCAGTATTAACTCTTTGACCTTGAGGTGACCTTGCACAGCACGAATTTTGAGTAGGTATAATACGAGACTATACTGCTATCCTAACATAGGTAAATCCAGAATAAGTGCTTGAGGAACTATAACTTTCATTGTCTAGCTAAAAGCAAATAGTTGCCCAGTAAACTAGAGCAGCATAACAGCTGCTCCTAAACAGATAAACAATAATATTTGACAGGTAACTGAGTGACCATGTTTATTGTTTGTTGGAAGTGGACCCGCAGGCCCCTCCCCGCGCACGCCGCCAACCCAACAGGTTTGTAGCGGGCTGGCAGGGTGCTCCACGCGGCCGGGTCAACCACTCACCTCACTTACTGATCCAAGCACGTAGGCTGATTGGCAAATATACCTACGCGATACTTTCTTACTGAATTTGCAGCTACCTGATGCATGGTGCCACATTACTTACCAGCAGGGAGCTATATTCAGCCCTTTATTTTTCCATCCACCTGCGTCTTTTACAATGCTGTAATCGCCCGCTGTCGAATTACGCAAACGATATTCGATGCCGTTTATCTCTGTACATTTACCTACTAAATAGCACATTGGACTGATTTCAAGACAATCTTTAACTGTGTACGTATGACGTAGGTAAGCAAGATTAGAATGTCGTAGAGCCCAAATGCACAATTGGAGGGCACCCTGATTGGTTGATTACGATAAGATACACACAATCACACAACCCACAAGTAGGTAGGCACCTAACTATTTAAAACGCCGATTTCCTGATAAACTAAAATAAAGCAAGTAATCATTTGTTTATGTAGTAAACAGAAGTATTAAACCATGGAACAGTGAGCCGGACTGTGACATCTGCGCACTAAGTTGGACTTGTTTCTTTTACTGTTTTTCCCAGAAGTGCAGAATAATTATACTTCAATAAATAGTCAGTCAAGTGTTTCAAAACATCTTTGTAAACGAGATGAGAACCATTTGCGTTTGCACTTAGCGGGATGTGGACGACAAAACCTAAAAACGAATAGGTTAGAGGAGCAGTCCGTCACGTCGCGGCAGTGCGCTCACAGCCGCGCGACACTTCACAGTGCCCTTCAAACATGCCTCGAGATAAGGCTATCTGTGCCTTCAGACGAATCCAAGCTACTTTAATTCAACCTTGTTCACATTAATAAAACAATTAGCAAAATCTCCTAATTACATCGGCCATTGACGGTTAATTTAACAATATTGTATTTTGATGAGTCACACATTAAATTACTTTTCAAATTATCACATCGACCACACAACTGTGGGTTTAAAAATAAAACACATGTCTAGTTAAAGAGTTAAAGTCTACAGAGAACCGGATGAGCCAATCAGCGCAAAATGAGTCACACGCGGGCTACCGAACTCTCCCGAGCGGCGCCGAGCGGCGAGCGGCGCGGGCGACACCCGCCCGTATAGCGAGTGCTCCGCAGGTAGGGCCAGGCCAGCCGACAGCAATCTCATGGAGGGAGATACCGCAAGGTGATGATGAGGCTATTGTTTATAGGAATTTCGGAAGCTAAATAGAATCAAATTATGCAAATGAATGTTCTAACAGTTTATTTGCATGTTTTCTGTCAAAATCACACCATGAAAAAGTTTGAACACAACTGTCACTGTGTTAAATGCTAGAGATGGCATCTGATTTTACCTTAGTTACGGTTAGATTTTACTGAATAGCATTGGGTAAATGGGTAATATTATCTCACTCACTCTGGACAATTATTAAGTTGGATAACTGGGTCGTAAAGAGGAGCGCTGGGCCGATGGGTCGGGTCGACTGGTGCGTAGTTTTATGATGACCAGCCTGTTACTGCCCCACTGCAGGGCATAGGCCTCTTCTCAGTAGGAATATATGTCGTGGTTAGTGGTTATAACGAATATGCACATACCTGTGACACATAAGTTTAAATATACAATAGGAAAAATCATGACAAATACCTGCGAGAAATTAGAGGTGTTTTTGGCAGATTGTGACGGTGATGTGAATATGAACGTTGCTTAAAGTTTTGTAGAAACCGTACTCTGTCCTCTAGAATAACTTGGCATTAGTTAAACATGTAATTAAATTCGTGAAAAAATTAAAGTCGCGATCGATAATACAAATGATTAAGATGCGTGATGTGGTGTATATAAATTTTATTTAGCACAGTCATGAATTACAGATATCTGTCAAAGATTTCATCATAACAACAACTACGTTGATATTAAAATCACTTATCAAACTATGTACGTTGAAGTGATGATATCTTTACCCGTGCCTTCTAGATTACTTTTTAACAAGCAAAATAAAGTACTCCTTTCTACATATAACCCCATGGACAAGTCAATTTATTGCACATAAAATATTTACAATAATATACGAATCCTTTCCGCAAATTAAATACCAATCAATGAGTATTTCATTATTCGTAGAATTAATTGGAAATCACGGTTGAAATATTGAGACGAGAGGTCATTTAATACCGGAGTTAATTGGGTGAAACCAATTACATTCCTACCGATCTCTCACGCTCTATTGTTTTATGCACTACGTAAAATTAAATTGCAGCCTAGTTTTCAACCGACGAAAAAAAAGGAGGAGGTTCTTTAGTATCAGTTTGTATTTCTTTACGTATGTACAGCCATTTCATAGGATACATGAGGCCCGTTACCTTCTGCAGATATATTTTGCGAACTTATATTTTTTCTAGGGTTCCAAACATCCGTAAAAAACCGAACCCTTATACGATCACTCGGGTGTCTGTCTGTCCGTCTGTCACAGCCAGTTTTCTCCGGATTCACAGGACCGTTCTGTTGAGGTATGCATATGGACTTCTGTGACCCAAACAGGAACGCGTTACGTATACTTGAATTTTGAGTATGGGGGTAATTTTTGGGGGCCAAACTAGAAGAAAAATTCAAAAAAATTCGTGTGACATATCAAATGAAAGAGAGTTTTAACCACAGAAATATAATTTTTCATAATTTTAAAATAAACAGTTTTTACCACTCTCTCCCCCCATATCTCCGAAATTACTGAGCCTAAAACTTAAAAAAAAAAATGCAGATAATATTTCTATACCTACCCAAAGATTACAGGAAACCTATAAGAAGTGTGTAGTGTAAAAATGACATGTTAAAAAATTAAATTGGTTCGGAACCCTTTGCACGCGAGTCCGACTCGCACTTGGACAGTTTTTTTTATTTATTTATTTGTGATGGGTTTGCTCTTGACTCTAGTCTAGGTCAGAGAGGACAGAGACCAAGTCGACGATGGAACCCAGACGGAACCTGTTCACTCTAACTTCGAAGATATAATATTAGGGTTGTTGACATCATAAACATCCACAGCCCAACTTCGCCCGCCACTAAGCATAGACCTCTTTTCTTGTGCAAATCCCAACGCTTCTGTGCCAGTTACATCCATTTGCTACCCGTTCATCCCGTCCCGTTCTATGTCGACATAATAGAACTTAAAACTAGCTGTTTCCAATAACATACTGTCTTTAATCAATTTGGTCCAATGACTACCAGGTACTTCCTCTTACGCAAATGTTCTTGAAATCGCTTTCAACGTGTCGTCACGTCATCGGCGGCCGTCAGCCGTGATAAGCGAACCTTTGCTTACGTAAATCTTTGAATGTTAAAGTACTATTGTATTACACGTTACCTGGCCTTCATAATCGAGCTGTACGACTGCATCCGCACTGTTTTCACTTCATCGCGCCAGCAGAAAAACGAAGGAGTCCTTAATGTCTACATGGTCCGTTTATTATTATCCTAGTTTTCTCACAACTGGGCAAAAGTCCTTCTCTACTTCCACATCTCTCTGGGGCTATAAATTGAGAACAGGACGCTTATCCTGCCGCCTACGTCAGAGCTGGCGCGATCTGCCCTCTCCCTGTGGCTCCTGAGTTTGGTCCATTGATTGTCTGGCAGGAGGCAAATTACTCCTTTCAATTCCAGTTCAAACTTCCATTAATTCCCATTTTAACGCAAAGACAACGGAAAACAGTCACATAATATCTGTGCCCAAAGTCCTATTCTTAACTAAAGGGACGGGACCGATCATGCTCATGCCAATACCCAATCGTGATTGATCGTTCATATTTCGCCTCATTAGAAAAAAACAAAACCTTGGTACCGATGGAGGGGAAACTAACCTTACCATATAAATATAAAAATAACTATGAACCTTACCTTAACTACGGAAGTCATTGTTTCAGTTTTTTAGCCAAAACTCAAAAACTGATCAAGCTAAGTTAATAAATATGGGCTTCCTTCAAACAAATGAAAAACAGCATGGATCTGACTATCAGCGAGAAATCAGAGTATCTACCTACCTACACACATAAGAAAACAATTCGCAGAATGCATGTGCCGTAAAAAAACCCGCATCAAAATCCGTTGCGGAGTTTTAAAGATCTAAGCATACTCGGGGAGTGGGGACAGACAGACAGCGGAAGCGACTTTGTTTTATACTTTTTAGTGATTGATTGATGATAATATTGATGATTAAATTAATGAAATCTATCCATAGATGACTATAACTATGCAGACTGCACAAGCGTAGACCGTGCACTTTGGCCGTGACTATCCCATCCGTAATGCATCATCACAATTTATCTCTGCCCTGATCCAAATTAGTTTTTTCGTGGCTTGGCGACCGTCCTCAATCCGCCTGTTCATTGTTTAAACTATTTATTTACAACTAAAAGGACCATGCAGTTTACTGTCTACTTTTTTGTTTAATTACTCGTAATTGTAGGTAGATCATAAATTAATGGGGAATGTACCTAGTTTGATTTTGCTATGAAAGGGCCCAAATATTCCTACGAATCAAACGACAAAGCTACGTTTGTTGGCTCAAGAACCAACATAAATATGTCACTAAAGAACAGCTGACTTGAAGATATAGGTGGATTAATACAGTAATACGTATGACAGTGCGCAACTTCTGCAAACAGTACCTTATCGGATTCTTCCGTAATCTTATAAAAATAGGGTAGTCGGACGGTTGGACGGCGTGATTCATCAGTGATCATGATCAATGAAGGTTATGACAACCGAGATATTGCTGACCGCGGGGGAGGGCCGGTAGTACTGCGGAGGGGCATGACGTCACCAGTCCGCAGCCAGTGCAGCTGCTCCCACGTTCACTTTCTATTAAGCTGATTACTTCAATGTAGCCCTCGAAATTCAAATTTTCTTACGATTTGGCAGACTGTAGCGCTGTTTTATGTCTGTTCGTTGATCAAATTTAAGATGCGGTAATTTCAAACATTTGTTGAGTTCTTCAAACAATATTCTATGCAAATACGACGATTTCGTGACAATATATCAGTTTCTGGCTACAAACACTCGTCGGAGTCATTGCGGCTCTCCTACTGGTGCCTAATTCGTGAACATAAATTTAAAAACGACTGAGATAAGTATGAGTTGTGTACGACCATTTCTGTATTCTACTCGTACTTACCTACCACAGCACTGACAGCACTGACAGCACTGACCTCCTTTGTTATATTTTCTGTGCCTCGGTAGTAGAGCAGGTTCATTTTAGAGATCCTCAATAAGTTAAGTTGATAAAGTTTTCAAACATTTACCTTCATCAATAAACACTGGGCTCATTTATCTAATTTAGTAGTTTGTTTCAGTGTAATTAAACAATTTAGGGCAGCCCATGGTTTAACATCGATTATTTTCATTGATCGCAGTTTATTCCTCGTCGGCTGCGTGTTGGTGTCGGGAGCATTGGCGGCTTGCCATCGCACTAACCGTGACTCAACCATATAAACACCCGATTCTTGACTATGGCGGGCGCGGAGGCGCGGGGCGGTTGTGAGACGCGCTTCGCATATTTCAATACAATTAACGGCTTGTAGCTACCAGCGATTTTTTGCCAGTCTCGTGTGAGAATACACACGATTTCACCGGGAAACACAGCGTTGTGTTGTGACTTGTGATCATCATACCTTTCGCTCGATTCGACGGCAGATAAAGAACAGCAAAAACAGTTGTCCCACTTCCCAATGACCTTTGTTACAACAGCTACTTACTAGAAAACTTCTCTGCCAGCCGGCGTGGGCCATTCTTGTTACAACAGCTACTTACTAGAAAACTTCTCTGCCAGCCGGCGTGGGCCATTCTTGTTACAACAGCTACTTACTAGAAAACTTCTCTGCCAGCCGGCGTGGGCCATTCTTGTTACAACAGCTACTTACTAGAAAACTTCTCTGCCAGCCGGCGTGGGCCATTCTTGTTACAACAGCTACTTACTAGAAAACTTCTCTGCCAGCCGGCGTGGGCCATTCTTGTTACAACAGCTACTTACTAGAAAACTTCTCTGCCAGCCGGCGTGGGCCATTCTTGTTACAACAGCTACTTACTAGAAAACTTCTCTGCCAGCCGGCGTGGGCCATTCTTGTTACAACAGCTACTTACTAGAAAACTTCTCTGCCAGCCGGCGTGGGCCATTCTTGTTACAACAGCTACTTACTAGAAAACTTCTCTGCCAGCCGGCGTGGGCCATTCTTGCGAAACTTTGTTTCAGTGTTGAAAATAAGTCATCATACCTAAAACATCCCACACCGTGTAGTATGCACACGATAGTTCGTAGTAAAATAACAAAAGATTTCCTTCGTACATTCGAGCCGACATTGAACTTTGTGGTGTCTGCAAGGAAATTGGCACAGGACCAAATGCCGAAACTTAGTCGTGACTCGTGAGTCGTGGGGGAGCCGGGGCGTACTCGCTATTTTTTCTTACTTTTTGATGAAATAGTGATAGGGATCGTGACGTTGAGGACGTTTAGTGTGAAAAATGTAATACGATCATAATTGTATAGGTAGCGAAGGCATAGAAACTGTAAAGCAACAGACAAAGCGACCCTCACGGCTCACCCCTCGAGCCCTCGAGCCAGGAGCCACGTGCGTCCCTAAACATGTTTTATGAATGAGCTTAACAATTTCTGCAACTTCCCTTCGTTACTTACTTTCGAAACAAAACAGAAAGGTTATTGTAAAAAAAACACTGTTCCGGAATATCGATGAGGGCGATGCGGACTAAGTTTTTACATTTTGCTTGGTGAAAATTATGGCTAGATAGGTACCTACCTACAGGTAAGATTTGCTAATAAGTTAGTACCTTTGCTAGTAAGTTAGTATGAATACAATATACTTACACTATTGATATAGGTAAGTATCAATAGAAAAAAAAAAAAAAAAAAAAAAGTAAAATACTAGTATTCAGCTAAATTCGGTTTGACTGGAAGCCGACCCCAATATACTTGGGAAAAGGCTAGGCAGATGATGATGATGATATAGGTAAGTATCCAGATCTACTGTTTCATAAAAAACTATTAGGTACTTACCTACACTACCTAAAATTCGTACCGTTAGCAAGATCAAGTTAAAGCTAAAACAGGTTAAAACATACTTAGTTCTGTTTAGGTATGTACTTAATTTAATATTAATTAATGCACGTAAGTATTACAACGAACCAATAACATGAAATGCTAATCAGTGTGATTCCTTATCTAATGTTAATGTGTCTATGGACTCCACACAATTGATTCGAAAGAACAATAGAATGTCCTGTGCAAGCGAAGGTAAAAATTTTGACCCACTGGGGACGAGTCTGTCTCGGGACGAGCTCGGAGCGTGGTTACTACAGAATAATTTTATTGTTTTACATTCGCAGATTTTATTGTTGTCTTTATTGCAGTTGGGCATTTAAAAGGGAGTTTATAAATCGCAATAGGTAGGTTTTATACCTACATTCTTCTTATGCAAGCCTAGGTTTCTGCAGCTGCATTTGTCTTGCATCTTTCTGTTGAAATATTGCTTCGAAAACAATGTTGTTTAATAAAAGCTTTTATTTAACTTGTAATGTATGTATGTATTGTTTGTTCGGATGGAATCTTGCTACTCAATTTTGAAGCAGATATCTTCAACCTATTGAGCTGAAATTTTGTATAAGTATAGGTTTAGTTTAGATGACAATACACGATAAGCTATGTGACGTCATTCTAAATCTAATATGGTGGAACATCCAAGATGGCGGAAGTTATTTTTAATGCATTTCTACAATATGGGTATCAAATGAAAGGGAGAGTAACTTGATATAATTAAAAAGTAAAAAAAATCAAAATAAAAGGAAACAAATACTTTAAAAATAAAACTTTTATTTAAATGCTCTAAAAAGAAGAAAATATCGATAAATGGGCTATCTAACAATGAAAGAATTTTTCAAATCGGACCAGTAGTTCCTGAGATTAGCGCGTTCAAGCAAACGAACAAACTCTTTAGCTTTATGTATTAGTACAGATAAAACAATATTCTGTCAAATTTAATTTTCATCTTTATCGCTAAAGCATTAAGTTGAAGGTTGATTGGGAAAATTTGACACTTTCGGGTATCTTGATATGCTGGCCGATTGTTCTCAAGTGGCATTTTTAGACCCGCTGTCCTTAAGAATCAGCACTGTGAAGCCGAGGTGAAGACTTGGGTGAAGTGATCACGAAGTGACCAGCAGTGCGATTCTGTAAATATGTCAAAGTGAAAACTTAGGCGAAGTGAAAACCAAGTCGTCTGTCGAACCCATAGATATAAGAAACAAGGTCGAACCATACAAACAGTAAGAATAACAGTACCTACACTTGTCGTTCACTCACCTAAATGTCCACGGGGCGATATCGACAGAATAGACTGGCTTTTTTTTTTAAATTAAGTAAGTATGGGAAATCATCAAATGACTCCTTTCGCTCTGGGCGGAGCGGAAGAGAGTTACTCTTACTGACTAAAATTCATCCGTGTTCCTCCTAATGCCCTTTGCGTTCCAGGGTACGTATCATAGATATAAGAAACAAGGTACGGCGCCTCTTTTGAACGGATACCGCACCCCGGCAGGCACTGGCCCTAGCGGGCCTCGTCTAGAATAGACCGGCTGTCGTTCCATCTTGATTACTTACCTACTTGGATTGACAGCTCACTTTGTGAACACTTCACCGAAGCCTTCACTATGACATGTTCACAGAATGGCACTGCAGAATCGACCGGCTGAGCCTGACTGGGTGATCGCAAGAGCACAGGTAACCCGAGAACCCGAGTAGGTAACATTATTTTGTCACAGATTTCTGTATACTTTTACTATTGATAGACAGATATGATAGTTTCACTTTTTCACAAGATTGGCTCTGGCTTGTTTGGTAGCTATTCGTATCGACATCGCATGTAACAATAGTGCCACTAATTTACGCACGCGAAGTCTTATAATAACTAGACACGTAGCACCCGCCTGCTCGTGATATTCATTCGATATGGTTTCACTTCTGAAGAGTACCTACTTCTCTTGCAGATAACACACTCGCCTATACTTTTCATTTGCCGTTGCATGGATTCGTTTCTTAGACGACTTCAGAAAAGGAGGAAGTTATGCATTCGAAGACTTTTTTTGTTATACCTATGGGTATGTCATACCTATGGGTACATATGTTGGTAATTTATTACTGAGACGTGTGTAGAAAATACATGTCATACTATAAATCCCAGTGCAAAATAAACCGGCTCATGCAGAATCACAACAACATCATTAATTTAGCAGTTAATTTAGCCTACTTATCAGAATGGAAATTCCTCAATTCGTGAACTCCCATCAAAGCTATTTCGGTCCTCTGCACCCTTGAGTAGGTAGATGAATATAGGAACAGTTTATAACGGGATTGTCAAACTGACAACATACAAAATTAAGAAGTTGTGCCAAAAGGTACCTAGGTATATTTTTTTATGATTTGTAAGTATGTAGGGTCATACTAGATAACTAGAACCTTCTTCCTTTTGTAGAAGTCGGTTACAAACTAAGTACCTAAGTACCCATAAAGACATTTTCACTTGAATTAGAAGATTCAGTTTTACTTGTAGAGTAATGCAGTCTTGCTGTAGGATTTTTAAAGACCCGCGGACTGCCATTAGAATGCTTAAATAGGATTCAACGAACTTTAATGAGCCAGATAACAAAACTCCCTGATAAGTGTTTTACTAGGAAGCCATTATGATAGCACTGTGTAATACTAACATAATAGGAAATCAGGTTACAAGCTGCCCATACGGTTGTAGAGAAATCTACTTATTAAAATTTTATAACATTGCCCGATTAATTTAATTTTTTCTTTTCTGAGATTAAAAATTTAATCTCAGAAAAGAAAAAATAAATGAATATTGCCGTATACGGGGTGTTCCAGAAAACTGATAAAAAAAATACTTTTTTCAAAAAAATCGATTAAAAAATTCGGAGAAAATGACCTTTTAAGCAGCCTGATGCAGTTGGTGAGTGACATCAAATCTGTGATTGAAGTAAATGCCAAAAATTGTAACAAACAGCTTGAAAAGCATTTGAAAAGTCGTTTCTTCGGAACTTTTTAGACGTTTTTTCTAGTCAAATTGTATGAAAATAGTTTTTTTTTTTGTTTTGCTATTTTTTCTTGATGTCGAATATAGTAGGTAGGTATTTCAGCTACCCAACATCAACCTTAGGTAGGTATGACCACGCACTTCTAGAACACGTTGTACGGTACTTACGTGTTTTAGAAGTGAAGAAGTATAACTTGTACTTATACTCGTAGGTACCTAATGTAAAATCTAATCGTGAACTGTCAATTTATCCAATATCCAATCATGGCGGAATGACATTTCAGTTGAAGCTTTCTTCACAAAAATACGCTGCTGTTCAACATGTGATGATGATTTCGGATGGTGGGCCACCAACCAGACAATGGCCGTCCCTTACTTTGTTATTGTGACGCTGGCGCGGAAGCTGGGCACGTAACACGTGTTGCACATCCCGCATCTTTTACTAAACACAGCCATATTAACGGCATCGTCTCGTCAAATACATGTCTGTTACTACTTTCCAATCATACTCGATATCTTCGGGTTTCAGCATTACTGCAGAGAACAATAATTGAAATTCTGAACCTAACATACTATGAAGACAAGTAAACGAAGAATAACATTGAAACGTGTATGAATGATGATAATGGTTGTATTTTTTTCTAGGTAACCAGGAAAAAATACAAGAGTCATTTCGTTTGGTGAAACATGTTGTCTTTGGAAGGCCATAAATGATTCATTGATACAGCCGATACAGGTCTCTTTTTAATAGTCATCCTTATAGTCTTACCTGGGGAATTACCTACCTACAAAAGAATTTAGTAATTACATAATAATTACCTACCTACCTTTACCTATACGAGTGCTGGAAACCCCATCAAGTCACGGTAACTGCAGCTTTTTTTAAGATTCCGTACCTAAAGGGTAACCAACGGAACCGTATAAGTAAGCCTCCGCTGCTGTCCGTCCGTCTGTCTGAGGGCTGTATCTCAAGAATTGTAATAAGTAGACAGTTCAAATTTTCACAGATTGAATATTTCTATTGCCGCTATAAAAACAAATAATAAAAATTAAGGTTTATGGTACGGAACCCTTCGTGTGCGAGTCCGACCAGCACTTGGTCGGTTATTTCCTTCAACTATCTATCTTCCTGTCAAGGATGTGTCGTTTGCATAAAGATCGAAAATTATCCCAAGGGAACGGTACCTACCTACTGCCGGGATTAAAAGTAACCAAATCCACATTGTCTGCTCGTGAACCAAAATATTACCTTGAACCAGTTGCTACTGTTGAAGTTGAGCAAAAATATTCGGAATAGTCAAATTGAACGAACATTGCATGCCCTAAGTGCAAGAACTGCCCGTCAAGGTGCGCTTGCTCAACCCGCCAAGGACTACGTGACCATTGGAGCGTAATCGATGGCAGCAATAAGTACCAACTTACCTAAGTATTAGACAAGGAGTAAAATATAGGTTCCAAATCCTTCTAGTAGGTAGGTTTTCTAATCCACGAAAAACAACCACGATCTTCAGACCTTTAGTGCAACCACAATTATCGTGTGGCTAGTTGGCTACACTGCTTTGCAAAATGAAGTTATTTCAATTTGGAGAATGATAAGATAAGCGTCACTGATACTTTACTGGGACAAACTACTGGGCAATAACTCACGTTTTTAAATCATCTTATGTTAGGTTGGTCAGTGACGCAACTTGTGCCATAGCGTCTGGGAGCAGCCAGCATAAGTCAAGCCATATTAGGAGTCCAGTCAAGGCAGTTCCTGCCTACGCATGTTGCGCAATTTGTGCACCTAGAATCGATCTTGAACGAATCGCTTCAGGTATTTTGATATACCTACTTACTTAATTATATCTTACACTTATTTAGTACCTAGATATTTAGAGTCCCTATTAGATAACAGCTTTATGAGCTAACTACCTACTTACCGAATTGTAAAGAATAGGTAAAGTAGAGACCTACTCATCATCATTTGTCGTAGATAAGTGCACGCATTCTATAAATTCCATTTATGACATGAAAGCACTTATTTGATGTGAAATTAAAAGCATTCAATGTAATAATACCCAGCTCGGAGTCGGCACCCGCATTGATTGTTTCCATGAGAACGTTCAAGCCATGAGAACAGAGGGCACCGCGCCATTCTGTCGTTAGTAAGTAGCTACGAATACGAACTGTGTAAACAACGGTTTCATTATTCGACGAAACTGCATGCTGTGCTACTGTTAACAATATTATAAGTTTTTGAGAGTTTTGATTTTAAATAAAGGGAATGTGCCCGAGTTATTATTTCTGCAGCACTTGAATTATGTTACTCGACGTTATAGTATCATTTTTATTGAACGGACGTAGCGTATGGTATGTCGGGTATTTATAGCCGCCCCACGCGCAGCAGCAGCGAGCGAGGTGCGCGGGAGACTCGGCGACACGCGGCTATTCCAGGCGGGACCTTGCATGTTCCTTGAACACATTTCTAAGACGAGAAAGCGTAGATCATATCCTTTAATTTGAATGATAATCAAAGCCATTTTAAGATAGCTTGCGTATTACAGGACGGTGAGTGTGAACTATTAATAAATTGATTCTTAATGATGGGCACCGTGCCTACCTATCAACTATTACTCCAAAATTCTTAAAGCATTAGGATATTTGTAATGAGCATACAAGTCATACAACAGGAGAAACTGAGTGCGAGTGCACAATGTAACATGAACCACTGTCTGAATAAATAAACAAGTTGCGGGCTCAAGTGCAGTGGGTACCTACCACCTTCACCATAATTATGCATGTAAGTCCCTATCCCAAGTCCCTTCAATGGTATGGTGACACTGACGACAACCCAAATGCATTCATTGAAATGTTCATAGTGTGCGTCCCTCTACCTGTTCTATACCCAACTACGAAATAAATATTATTATTCGATGCGAGCGAATTCCTTGGCACAGGTGCAGTTCACTAGTAATTACATGGTTACATTGTAATTTTACGGTATAAATGAAATATATGAGATTCTGCCTACCACTATATATACTTGTATTTTTATTTCATAAGTACTACAGTACTTTAGAGTTTCAAATTCTAAAATATAAGGATCCAATCTAAGTCCAAGGCAGACATTACGTACACATTCTATCACAACCATAACAAACGGGTATGATTCGATTTTGAGTTAACATTCAGGTGCAGAGGTACCAAAGCTAGACGTGGGGAAACTGTGTATTTCCCTTTGTGTAATGTACCTAATCAATAAACACAGCCCGCGGCCCTTACCACTCGTCTGGCAATGTAACTCAACACTGTATAACTAGCCACAATCGAAACGTTTCCCTATCAAAACGGACTAATAACAGTGTTAACATCACACTAATAATTTTAGAAGTGATGGTATGAAATATTTACAAACACATTTCCTCGTAACGAGGGCAAGGAAATCCAATACATATGTAATTAGTAGGTATTACTAAACGTAAGTGCGTATGACTATGAGTTCAGTTTTAAAGTGAAGGAAAACCCATTAGAAATCCGAACGTTTCTCTAATTACACATCGTTTTATATGGATAAAAAACTAACGTTAATCGGCTTCAGAATTCAGCTAGTTGTAGTCCATAAATAAGTATAATCAAGAAGCTTCCAATATTTAAGCGTCAGTATAATAAATTATGGTTAGGTTCTGTAGCTGGAGGGTAGGGCTGCCAACTTTTATTTATTAGAAGAAATAGAGTATATCTGATTTCAAAGGACGTAAATAAAGAGTACGGACTTCCAAAAAGAGTATAAGGTATTTTTTTACTTTTTGCAGCACATAACAATTTTTCATGATTTTTAAAAGAATTGTATGTATTCAGCCAGACATTTTAACTTAAAATTTATATAGATCAAAGCTTATTTTTAATCAATGTTAATGAAGGTATGTTAACGGTCACATTCATGACCGAAAAGACTCTACTCTCAGTAAATGCTGAAGTGGCGGTCGACTTTTTTGGCCATGATAATGGGTTTGCATAATATTAAGTGACCGGCACTAGTATAGTAAAAATTGTGTAAAAAGAAGTATTTAAGCATACTCTATTAGTTTTATAGATTATAGAGTAGGCCTGCATAAAAAAGATACAATACTCTATTTTAGAGTACGGTTGGCAACCCTACTAGAGGGTCAAACATTGATAAATAGGATTTATGCAGTAAAAATAATATAAACGTCAATATTTGACACTGAGAGAAATTCGGGCGGGACACGACGTCGTTAGACACTAATAAAAGACAAGACAATCAATGACACCTACGTTTTTTTGAGCATTAATAACTTGTCGTAATCATTGAACTGTATCCTATAGCTACTGCTGCAGTTTTATTTGTCTATCAAACATTAAAACTGGATGCTGAATATAGAATACTGGGTGTTGTGGCGCAGCTTTATAAGGAACTCACAACTCCTGTATTGTTTTCTGCGAGAGCTTTTAGTCAGAAGTCTCTTTATTTATGTATATATTTAATACTTAGTACATTTTAATGCAAGAGCTAGTTTGTCTTTGAACGTAAGGCGGATTCGCAGCCCGAGCTGAAGACTAGGTTGTAATAGAGCCGAGAGTGCAATGCCAAAAGTTATTTAGTCATTCAAAATGAACACCGACAGCCGAATCGGTACAATATACAACAATATATCCGATATTCTGAGACCCGAGAAATTGTGAAACATGTCACAATTTTTATTACACTGGTTTTGCATGAAATTATTAAGTTGTAAAGTAATAACATTAGTCAGGCAGGTTATATAAAATGTATTATTAAATGTGCTATGTAGTTTTTGTCAAAATACAAGGGTACAAATATGGAAAATAAACAGACGTGTCGCATTGTCAACCTTAATACAGTGCAATAAGAGCCAGTTTTATTATTAAGTGTTGTGTTGAAAAGGAAATTATGTTGTCATTCCATTTTTAGGCCGATACAAGTTGACCTAATTAATTATGATGATGACCAGTACAGTACTTAGTTATTACTAATAATAGATTCTTTGTACCTAATTGTCACCCGAAAATTGCAAATTCCGTAAGAATGTTATAAATTAATGTTTATTAGGTTATAATATTATTCGGTATTTTGTGAAACGATCTTCCATACAATTAAGTAATTCCAAATTCAATAGTTTAAAAATTAGTTCACAAATTTCACGCGATATTTTACATTTTACGGCTTTGCAATTATCCGGTTACATAATCATTAAAAAAAAATATATTCCAGTCGGAGCTGTCATCAATTCATCATTGAACAAATCCAGTAAAGCTAACTGTTTGTCAAAATTGTAACGAGGGTAGTTTATCACCTAAAGTAACTGCACTCAATATTAGAAACAACGGCATCAAGTTGGCTTTGTTCACCAAGACACCAACGAGTACGAAGTACGAGTCCAAAGAGTATAGACCTAGGTACATGATAATGCATGTAGTCAAGTGATAACAGTATAACTTTATGACCCGTTTAGTTCCATCAGTATAGATGGAGATGGAGTCAGTGGCTCGCAACGAATCGGTGCACAAGGAAGTAAACACGATATTACAACACCCTCCCGTCAACGTCCGGGCGAATTAGCTCCTATCTGGGCCACTAACGGCACATAAGCAGTAGTAGCGCACGAAAATACTAAGGCTCGGTACAAACGGGCCACCGACCACAGCCACCGGTGTCAAGCGACTTTACACACTTTTTCATATTATATTTTGTAAAGACGCTTGTGGTGGCCACTCGGCTACAGCAGTGTCCACCTACCGCAACGCATCGCACGCGTCACCATGGAGGACGATGCCTCGATGGATTAGATAAACTGCGCAGCGGATAGGCGGGTTATAAAATGTGGCGGCTTCCGAACACCGGTGGCTGTTGCGCACTTCTGCCACTGTTACAAAATGTGGCGGTAGTGCGCGACAGCCACCGGCGGCTGTGATTGATAGCCCGTTTGCACCGAGCCTAAAGCAATCGAAGCATGGCCTTAAACTCGATAACGTTCCACTTGAGCCACAGATTGTGACGGTCTGCACTGAGGAATTATATAGTTCACTACCGAAATTTAGTGACGCAATCCAATTAATGTTAGTTATTTAACACTTTTTTGTCTTCAGGTAATCCCTAGGTCATTTACGGCATGTCGTTAATGTGAATAACCTTCGCAACCTTATTTCTATGAGCAAAATAACGTTACATACAGAGATTGTTGGTTAGCTACGCCGAGGCCTACCTACTTTTGTGCTGTAGAGGTCACGCAGCGGACCGTGTCATGAACGTCTTTAAGTATTGTCACAGCGATAACTATATCCAAATGGATGGAGTTAGTAAGGAAGTTCGCTTTTTGTTGTTTATCCTTAAAGGTTAACTCCGTGCAAAAAGATTTTATACTTTCGCGCGTCATAAAACCTTACATTACACAGAACGGTAATGTTGCGGTTACTTTATTTTACTGTAGTACCTAATACGAATATTGTATCTAAAAGTATTTAGATACAATATAATTTCCTTCTCATCATGAGAACTTTTCTCATGATGAGAAGGAAATTAACGAAACTTGCAAGAAGATTGGTTTTGTAAGCCCAACTAGTGTAACTATGTTCTTCAAAAAGAAAATTAATTATGCGTTTAGTGTTATGGCAATAAAATAGTAAGTAGAAGAGTATAACAGAAACGAGGATGGATGCGCTCACCGCACTTCACCGTCCAACAGCTAGTTACCGTTTAGCAGCACGCACCAAGTGGCCAGTCGTGTACCCGTGCCACTTGGCGATTGCCACAAGGAACCATCGCGTTTTAACGCAACAATGTTTCCACTAATGAATGCAATTACTTACTGCCGAGAGTGCAGAACGTAGGTTTTTTAGCTTGTTAAACATCTTACAAAAGAATAAGTTCGAAAATATATTTTATACTGATAAAGTTTTTTTTAGAATTTAAAAATATTTTTAAGGCACCTGTAATTTTATATTTTTAGCAACTGTAAGTGTTGGAACATGAATATTTAACTTGTATCACAATAAACAATGTTATGGGTTGGCAAACCCACATGATACTTATCAGTGAATAAAGACAGCCAATCTAACATTTACAGATTTAACCTCTTTCAGACAAGTTTTGGTTGCATTCCCATGAATAGATAAAACAAGGTGAATAGAAACAAAACTTGGAATGGAAACTAAAGAATATTTTTGTCATTAAAGTGATATTTTTACTTTAATGACAAAAATATTCTTTAGTTTCCTACTGTAATTGGTTTTAAACCGTATAATTATATAAACAAATTATCGGTTTCTAAAAAAGTTTTCTTTAAAATGTTTTTTTTTAAATTGGATTCCTTAAAAGCTGCAAGCAGAATTTAAAAAAAGTGTATCTCTACCAAGTTTTCTTTCTATTCAGCCCAGTGTTCCAATTCATCCTGCTTTACGGTATCAAACATTTTGGTCTTAACTGTAGTTAAAATTGATGACTGAAAAGTTGATATTTTATGAATATCACCAACTATGATTTCTGGATTGTTTGACTAATAACAATGAGTCAAACCTTGATAATTTACCACCCGAATGTTCAACTTCGTCTGTGTCACAATTTTCATTACTGCTCCGCTCCTATTGGTCTTAACATACAATATAGATGGGCGATCCACCCGGTGCTTTGGTAAAACACCTGATAAACACCCAATTTTCTGGGTGTTTATAGGTTTTAATCGGGTGTTTTACCAAATCACAGGGTTTAAATTGGGTGGATTGCCCATCTATAGCGTATGATGTAGCCTATAGGCTTCCTCGATAAATGGGCTATCTAACACTGAAAGAATTTTTCAAATCGGACCAGTTTTTCCTGAGATTAGCATGTTCAAGTAAACAAACAAACTCTTCAGCTTTATGTATTAGTATAGATATGTGATTTGAGTATTGTAAGTTGCATTACTAATTCGTATAAGCCGTTTATTTGAGTGTGTATGTAAAATTGTAAACAATCATCAGCAATGTTGTACCAGTTGCACACTGCGAAATGTGCAATTCAATCCATGTTGTGGATGATACTATCTGCACAGTTGAGTGCCCACTCGGCATGCACCAGGCAATTACTTGCTAATAACTGTCCAACTATCTACTTAAAATCAAGTTAAGCAGAAAAATATTAGGATCATTCTAGAGAAAGGACTTGTATTAATTGTAGGATTTGTATTATAAATTACTAAATTGAAATGCAAATGCAATTTATTTGCCTTCTATTGAATATCACATATATTATTGGTTTAATTATTATAAATAGTATCCCTATTGTACAAAATGCTACTAACAAAACATTTATTTAAACCACAATATCAACAATTTGATTGTTATAGAATTGCAAAGAGTAAGATCATCAAAACTTATTTAATTTTGTAATTGTCTCAAGAATGTAAACACAGCTGTTATTTCACTGCTTGTACTAAAATATATCGTGTAAATTGTGTAATATCAAAATGGATTGGTTACCTTATTAACTGAAGAATAAAACTTCACTTTTCAATCTCCCACTTAAAACTTTTATTATAGGTATTTTGTTATATGTATTATCACAAATCCTGGTAGACTTTAAAACACAATCACACATCTGACAAAACATACTGCTTTCCTTGATTACTGATTTTTCATATAAACATAATTTACACAATAAAATATAATCTGCGACATCGCTTAGGTGTAAGTTCTTACTCCTTCTCGCACACCACTCTACACAATCATTAGTTTATTGCATATTGGATGGCTTTTTAATTTCCTAAATTGTCCTTGCCTTCAACATCATTAATCTCATGAAATTATATACAAAGTTGACTAATATTACTTTACAATAAATGTTTCTGCTTCAGACACAGCTATTACTATGTGTCTGCAAAATATTATGATGAACAAAATCAAGCTTGTTTGTATTTGCATTTGAGTAGCTATTCATGCTCCATTATGGATAGGTATTTGTTCACATTATAATCATTATTGCGGGAGTATCTACCAGTAATAAAGTATGAAAATATAAGTAAAGCACCTTGATTGGACAATGGTATGTATCAACGATATTAACAATGTGATATGACGCGCATCACGGCCGCCGGCGCCCCAGCGGCCGGGGGCGGCGCGCCGTCGCCGAGCTCCCCGCTGGGGGCGGTCGGCCGTCGAGCGGAGGCAGCCACGATACTGCCTCGCTTTTGCAGTCTTACGAGAAATAAATGCCACATTACACTCTAAATATTAAAGCACTGTACAACAACAATAAGTTTTCTTTTCTTTTTCGGGGCTAACGTTCATTTCACGCACAATTTCAGCGAACATCTCATTGACGTTGGTGCGGCTCTTGGCGGAGGCCTCCACGAAGGGGCAGCCCCACAACTGCGCGAGCGCCGAGCCCTCCGCGTTAGACACCTCGCGCTGGTGCTCCAGGTCGGCCTTGTTGCCGACCAGCAGAATGGGCACGCGTTCAGATCCTTTCACGCGCGTTATCAATTCCTTCATTGGCTTGATGTCTTGAAACGTTTGATGATTCGTTAGTGAATATACTACAACGAATCCTTGTCCATTTTTTATGTACAAATCTCGCATTGAAGCGAATTGTTCCGTGCCGGCGGTATCCAATATTTCTAAAACACATGGTGAATTGTCCACTTCTATTTCTTTCCTATAGAAGTCTTCTATTGTGGGGTCATATTTCTCCATGAAACATCCTGACACGAACTGCACAGTCAAAGCACTTTTCCCGACCCCACCCGAGCCCAACACGACCACTTTGAATTCGCGCATTATTGTGTTCCTCAAATCACACTTGCCAGTCTACACAACGTTTTAGAAACGTATTCTCACTATGTGCTATAAAAATGTCATTGCTATGTTGGTTTATGACTCACACGGATACAATCACTGAGTAATGTACACATCGAGCAAGTTAATTGATAAACAGCGACGCCATTTTACTTGGATGAGTGGCAAAACAACTTTGGGTGCATCGCGATGGTGTTACTTCAAAGATACAAACGCGGAAGCAAACATCTACCAACTGACTTGTTAACTGCTGGCTTGATTCAGCAGCAGCAGCAGGTTGGTCAATGCACCTTATTGCAATGGTTTGATTGGTGAATGGAAAATAATACCAAACGGATGCTGGTGTTGCCAACATAAATCAATGTATTCTACCCCGTATTTTAAAACAATGAAAAACACTTCTTCTTGTGTCAATGTTATTAACGACAGGTATACAATTAATATAAGACCAAACTATGAGCTTGTTGCATTTATCGAAATATCTTTTATTATTATTTCATTTCAAAGGATTTGTTACATCCATCTTCTGCAATATATCTCTGACTTTTCAATTCCAAATCAGTTTTAACCTCCTGGATTTCCACTACCACAATTCCATATACATTCTATACAACAAGCAAGAAAAATTTAAATTCACAATTATATTCTCTTGTTAGATACAATTTATTTCACAATAATTAAGTCTTCTGAAATATAACTGTTTATAGTTCACATATTACCAATTGGTAGTTCAACTCAAACATGGCAACATTTAACCGGAAACACTTTCGTATGTTTGTGTTGCCAATACTGCGTTTCGTTCAGAATTATTGTGCATGGACTTTTTAGATCATAAAACCGCATTGCCAAGAAATTGCCGCAGGCACAGATGGCCGCAGAGCCGCAGTTCGCCACTGACAGCTTACCATAAATATGAATACATATGAATTTCGTATCTTAATTGTGAAATGCTTCCCTTGTTGCAATTTATACTTATCTGAGTCAGTGGCAGTTGTACGCTGAATGGTACACGCGGTGTGGTACTGTGATGTACCGCAGTGACTGGTACAGTCAGACGGACGCGTCTACGTAACATAGAAAAAACGTTGCGGTGATTAAGCGAAGTCGGCTACCGTAGAGATGATATGAAGTGGTTGTTTCTTAGTAAAATATCGCTTTTTTGCAACTAAATACGGCCAAAAACGTGCTATTTACTGTGATATTTATTTTTTAAATATCGCAGCATTTATGCTGAGACAGGGACCTTTTTGGCCTCGCACATATTAATTCTGTGTAATGTAAACTTATTTTTATGACGGTTTTGTTTTTACTTTATTTTATGTGTCTTGTGCGAGTCTTTTAGCCTCGGATACCTAATGTATCCGAGGCTAATATTATGGGAGAAAATGTCCCCCCACATAGGGTTACCATATCTCAGGATTGCGGCTGGATTTTGCAAATCTCATGAAATCTCAGGATTTTTTTATTTTTCCATAAAATACAGCTTACATTTTAAAGATCTCTTTAATAAAAAGTTAAACAAAATAAAAATAATCTTCCTTTGGTAATAATTGCACAATTCAAATCAGTACTTATTTATCCAAGTACTTAGGTACCGTCAGTTTCAGTTTTATCAGTTTTATATGATACATTTTTAAGTAAGGTTTTTTCCTTAATTACGGATTTATGAAAAATTCTCAAACTGTAAAAAATCTCAGGATTTTTAATGGAAATCAGGCTTTTTCTCCGGACTTTTGATTTTTTTATCTGGTAACCCTACCCCCACATGACGCGCAACATTTTTAAATACGCCATAACTAGCAAGCCTGTTGGGGCTTATTTTTTCATTTTACAGCGTTTAGCATAAATCTTTTAATTTGATTGTATGGTATGTCCCGAACCCTAGGCACAGAGCAATTATGACGGTCCTGAACCTTGAATTTGGAATTATTTAATACGTGAACATTAGCTGACTAGCAGAGTCTATTTACCTTAGTTGATCGGGCGGAGTGTAGGTAGTTAGGTACACACCGACGACAACGCGTCGAAAACACGCGTAGGTAACTAACTCGAGGCGCTACTACTGGTTTCATGCATTTTGCGAATAATACTTTATATCACTTCCTGTTTTTTTTTATTAGATACCATGCTAGGCAAACTTTTAATGAATAGTATTTTGTGAGTAAAACCACCCCTCCAAGGGATTAAAACGATTAAAAAGTAACGCTGTAATGTTTGACGGACTTAGTGCTAGTAAAGACACAAAGTACTATGGAATTAGTATTTAATCAGATTAGATAGTATAAAACACATTGAGGAGCTCGTGGCTAGATAATAACAGCCGCATGGGTCGATCTCCAAGGTTAAGCAACGCTTGCCAAGGTTGGTCTGTGGATGGGTGACCATCTTAACATAGCGAGTTTCGTCCGTGCCTCGAAAAGCACGTTAAGCCGTTGGTCGCGGCTGTCATTTGTAGATCTTTGGCAGTCGTTACAGATTGTCAGAAGCCAGTTAATCTGACTCCAGTCTTGCCACGAAGTACCGTGTTACCCAGTTATTGGGTTGTGGAGGTCTGGTAGGCAGCCGCTCCGCGTTAAATACTGGTATTCAGCTAAATTCGGTTTGACTGGAAGCCGACCCCAATATAGTTGGGAAAAGGCTAGGCAGATGATGATGATGAGATTACAAACACATACTTACACATACGCTCGTTATTGAGTTTGACTATGATTTGCCATACAACAGTTCTTAGGGTGTAAATGAATTTTACATTTGACAAATAAAAAAAAAAATCACTTTGCAAACAGCGCACTATATGTAGGTATTGAACCAAGAGGTCAACCTCATCATATCGAGATGATTCTCGATGAGACCTAGTTGTGGGACAGGGTCCTCTCTTATCGCTCTTTTTGTAGGTTTCGAGCAAACTCTTCGCCAATGATCTGCGAAGCTGCTTTTCTCCATTTATAAGCTTCTTTTTTAACGGTAATTTCTGAAATAAAGCAAAATGGATGTCAGGTTGGTTTATGAAGATCCTATACAAAAAAAGTATCCTTTACCACTACTATTTATAAAACATCTTAATCGAACATAAAAAAAAAGTTTGATTGATTGATGATTTTGTGTTAATATACTTACTGGTTGGCAAGATGCTGGCTGCTTTGGAAATATTATTGGCACTGCGTGCGAATGTTTGCGAACTCTACGTTCATATTCTTCACGAAAGCAGAGATTTACTTACCGGTGAAACGATACTTTTGCAATATTTTCTTTCAAAACATCATTTCTATTCGAACAACCGGGCACAGTACATGCCATTGTTCATGGCAAAACGAAAACCGCACTCAAACCACAATATTTTTCACAATTTGCCAGTATTTTTGATAAAATTGGTAGACTAAAAGATTTAACCTGCTGGTTAACAAACAAAATGGCGATTCTCGGCTGGTGGCGCGTAGCATTTCAAGACGGTCGGGAATGCTATTGCTATCTCTTTTTGTCACATGAAATGTTTCCATTAAAAATGTTGAGTACAAGATAGGCAAGCTAGGTGTTCTATATCTTGTGTTAGAAGGACATTTTTGTATTGCCATTATAAAATCCGTTAGTAGACATGATTTTCGAAAAACTACTCTAAATTTGAACATTTATGCCAGATTTCTTTGATATATATTTTTACATTTTATTTATTAACTAGCTGTGCCCGCGATGTCGTTCGCATGCGCGTAGATCGATGCCAGCCTATTACCTTACTTCTAATTTTTGTTTCTTACTCAATTACGACAATACGGCTAAACGGATCTGGATGAAATTTCGCACAGAGGTATATTATAGTCTGGAATACCATATAAGCATTCTTATCTCGGGAGTACCTACTCTGGGAGATATTCAAGATTCAAACCATTTATTTACAGGTATTTACTGATCTTAACAATTCATATTTTTGAATTGATAAGATCAGTCTGTCAAAAACATGAAGCTATTTGCGAGTTTTAAAGCAGTAGATCTTTATGAAAAAGAACGTGCAAGAAACTCCATGAACAGTCTTTTGTATTATGATATGTACCTATTATAAAAATCTGGTTATGCGGACATTTAACGAATCTAATTAAAGACAACTCAGAGAAAATAACGATATTGGTAAATTAGACCCTAACAAAGACCTATTAGAGACCGAACCTGAGCACCCAACGAACCTGACTGTGTTCGAAAATCGTGTTAGGGTCGTCCTCCTGCATAAAATCTTAACACCGCTATTCAGAAAAACGCGTTATTAGTTCAACGCCATCTATCGACCAAGTAAGTAAACTGATAAAATGTTTAGCATTGGAAGACGTTCAAGTCCGGTTTAGCACGATTAGATGGCCACTCGCAGTTTCAACCCACTGAGGTTGAAACTGCGAGTGGCCATCGACCAAAAAAATAAATAATGGGAAGACGCTAAATAAGGAGCCCGTATGACAACTTTAAGGTATTAAAATGTTCACTTTTATTTTTGCTACGTATAAAAGTTTCACAATAACTCAACAATGTGTTTTAGGGTAATATTCATGTTTTCATGCATTTTATTTTTCTCAATAGATGGTGCTTTGCCTAATCACAATACATTAGGAAGTTTCCTACTAAACTTAAAAATTCAATATATTTTGATTTGTGGATCGATTGTTATGATAAATACCGATATGGTGTAAAAATGTTCAATTTTATTTAGCCGCGTATTAAAAGTTTCACACATAACTCAACAATTTGTTTTGGTGTTTTATACATGCGTTCGTGAATTTCATCTTTTTCAATAGATGGCGCTGTAATCAGAATACATTAGGAAGTTTCTTGCTAAACTTAAAAATTCAATCTTTTTATTTTGTGGGTCGATTTTGATGAAATAAACGCTAAATGTTACTCGGATTATCACTTAATATTTTCAAGTACATAGATTTTTAACCCAATCTGTGGTTTATGCGTGATGCTCCCTCAAACGCACAGACAAACAGACAAAAATTTCAAAAATAGCATATTTGGGTTTTGTATCTTTTTCCTAACTTTTCTATGTAATTTTTATGCAAAAATATTCAATGTACAGACACGGTTGGTCTACGATTTTATTATATGTAGGTATAGAAGATTTGTCATTATGTACCATTCTATGCCATTTCTTTCAATGGAGTGTCAGTGCCTCAGTGGTTGACTATTGGAAAGTCATGACGCTTTTATATTAGTAGATTACCAAATTTGTTAAAATCAACAATAATTATGAAATCAATTCTGACACTATTGCAGCAGACTTGAGGCCCAGGTCGGTAGAAAGCTGTTTGGCATGTAGGTTCCTAGGAGAGTGTAAGGGAGCACTAAGAGAGGATATCGTGAATAATCGAGCCTTTATCAAAAATGGTAGGTACTGTATATTTTGAAAGGATTAGCAAAATTATAAATTTCATGATACATACATCTCCAGTCAACAAGTTCTTTTTCGTTCAACTTTTTGAGCAGTCTCTGAAAAATATTAATGTCCTATTTTACTGTTACAATATAACCGGGTAATTGTCACCATTCAATAACAATAAACTATTATCATATTCAGTACAAACCTAAAGTGTATATAATTTATTCTGCACCCTAATCATAACACGCACAAGGTGTTATTCGATTCGGTTGATTTTTGAAATCTAAAAAGAGGAGGAAATTTCCTAAAAAAAATCTTCACTAATGGAACTGTATGACAAATATTTATTACTTTCCCAGAGGGGCGAAAATACCACCGAAAACGGGTACGCTGCGCTGGCTTTCGCAAGCCACGCCCGCTTCAGCCACTATAAGAAAGTTGAACAAAAAGCACTTTATTCACTAGACTATTAAGTCATTACTAATTACAACATGGTCAATGATTTTTTTTAGTATTATATGCAGATTTCTGTGTACAAACAGAGACTTCTGCCTGATGGTATGAAAGATCAGCAAAACTGTCTTCTTGCTGAGGCATTAGTTTTTTCTTAGCAAAATTCAGCTCCCTGTGATCATGCTTCATTACCAATGGTCTTGGTAAAGTTGCCGTTATTTTCTTGACCCAATGACTCTGTGGTAATTTCTGTTCATCTGGCACATCAATCTGTAAATAAGAATGATTAATTGATTAGAGTATGTACCTAATAGATTGTAAGTAGGTCAATATTCACATTTTATGTTGTTTCCATTAAAAAATATTTCCACCACCCCATTTATTGTACTGAAAATTTAAATCACATCTCTCTCATCGAGAACGCCTAGACCGATTTACATGGTTTTTGTGTTTATCGATTAGTCTGTCCGGGATAGCATAATAAGTAATAAAGAAAAACCCGCCCAAGTGCGAGTCAGATTCGCGTACAAAGGGTTCCGAACGAATTTTTGTTTTTTAACATGTTATGTTTACACTATAGACTTCTTATAGATTTTCCTGTAATGTTTAGGTAAAGATTATCTAAATTTTTTCAAAATTTTAGGCTCTGTAGTTTTGGAGATGAGGGGGGAATGGTAATTTTTCGCCTAATTTCTTGAATAACTTCAAAACCATTTATTTTAAAATTATGAAAAAAACATATTTAAAACCCTCACAGTAAGCCCTTTCATTTGATATGTCACACAATATTGTTAATTTTTTTCACAAAAATCCATATGTGTACCAAATTTCAACAGAATCGGTCCAGTGGATCTGGAGAAAACTAGCTATGACAGACGGACAGTCAGACAGACACCTGAGTGACCCTATAATGTTTCCGTTATTTGTTCGGAACCCTAAAAAACAAAAATGGAGTAGGTAGGTAGGGTAAGGTAAGGTAGGCTAGGGTAAGGTTAGGTAGGGTAGGGTAGGGTAGGGTAGGGTAGGGTAGGGTAGGGTAGGTAGATAGGTAGGGTAGCCAGTTGATGGGAGCGAAGCCACGCGGGTCAGCTAGTTAAATAATAAAAGTTATCCCGCAAAATGCGGAACTGGGAGTCGACAACGTAGATCGCGAAACGTGACGTATGCTTTCCGTATTCATGGGCGTTTGGTTGTCAAATTCAAGAACCAACGATACTAGCGGCATCTGAAGTGAGTGTATGAGTTTTTATTCCCATAGCCACAAAATTAATTTGATAAAATTTATGTAACAAACTGGCCAAGTCGGACGCGCGTGCAAAGGGTTCCGAAACAATATCATTTTTAACCGACTTCTTCAAAAAGGAGGAGGTTCTATGTTCGGCTGTGTTTTTCTTTTTTTTATGTATGTTCACCGATTTAGTTAGATTAGTGGTACGCAGGTACCACTAAAAAGTTAAAAATAATAAACTATTTTCTAAAAAAAATTCGACTTCCAAAAATAAAACACTACGAAGTATAAAATAACTTTAATTTCGAAAGTCGGTGTCAAAAAACAAAAAAAACCCAAAATACCGACTTCCGAAATAAGTTGTTTAATTTTTTTTGTAACATGTTATTTTGACACTACCTATAGACTTCTTATAAGTTTTCCTGTAATCTGTAGGTATGGAACTATTATACTTACTTATGAATTTTTTCAAGATTAAAAAACACAACAAAGTATAAATAACTTTAATTTTGGAAGTCGGTGTTTTTTTGGTTGTTACTTAATTCGGATGTCTCGGTGTAAAAATACGAGGAAATAATGCCGACTTCTAAAATTACTTTGTAGAGTTTTTTTTTTATATGGAAGGTGATTTAATTTTTTTGTAAAAAAGGTTTTCTAATATTCACTTTTTAAAAACCACACCTAACAACAGCACACTGGAACAGCAAAATATGCCATTTTGTTTACTTGGATGACAAACCAAATGTGTCATCTAAGTAAACAAATTCCAGCTATTTTGATTTAAAAGCTTAACTACTAAACCGATTTTGGTGAATTAAAATGGGACTTATCGGAAAGTATATATATCCTTTTACATAAATCAATTTTTCAAATTGGTTCATAAATGACAGAGTTGAGGTAACAAACATAAATGTGAAAGTGGTAACTTACCACTCTAGTCTTCTTAGCACTCTTGTATGCCACTGACGGCAAATTTACATTTTCTTTATTACTAGGCTTAGTAGATAGGGGATTCTTTACAAATTTTGGAATAGATGATGATCCAGGTAAAGGTTTTTTAGGGTGGACATCTTTTACTAAAGGTGCTATTGGACAGTTCTTAATGTAAGAGGCTACTGGGCTGCTAATGTGCTGATAAGCATTTGATCGACTTGGAGTCTTCTTCAAAGAAGTAGATGATGGTTTTTTTATTGATGCAGGTTGAGCAGGTGTCTTAAAAATAGGTTTAAATTTGATATCCCTTGGTGTTATGTGATCTTCAGTATTCTTATGAAGTTGATGAGCATTTTTTACAGGAGTATTCTGTGGAGGCTCTGGAGAATTATAAGCTTCAAATTTTATTTCTTCTCTTTTTATTTTCTGTGGCGAAAATTGTTCAGCTTTGAGTCTAGTGTCTTCATCATTTTCAGTATTTTCTTTTGTACTACTTGATGGATTATTTAAAATATATTCAATGACTTCAAGTGTATTGTTTAGTTCTTCAGTCTTGTCATTGTTCCTAGGTGAAACACAAAGTTTAGCCACCATATTTTCCATTTTAATAAAACTATCATCGGTAGCTTTCAAATCCCATTCAGAATGATTGAGTTCAGATAGATCATGGTTAGAATTTTCAGTTTTAGGTATTAAGTTAGGCTGTGAATGTGCTTGCAAGATTTTTAAACTTTCATTGTGATCTCCAGAACTCTGAGGGCTGTTAATTGCACTTGCAGCATGTATTCTGGAATTAAGAAAAAAATTTATTCTTGTTTAGAATAATAAAATAACCAGATTGTAAGTTCAAAGAGACAAGTGCCCGGCTGCTGAAGTTTTTATTGGTTGTTTATGAGTCCGTTAATGATATTTGTCATAACGCCATTGGTTGGTTAGTGGTTAACAGACATAATTATACAACTGATAAAAACCTCAGAAACCAGGTATAGGAAGTTCCTTTACTTCAGAAGTACTTTGGTAGATAGTAAGTATTTACTACTTTTCACATGCTCCATCTCCGGTCTAGCTGATTGGTTTGCATTTAAAGAATAATGTTTTGAGTGAAACTTTTAAAATATCACACACACTGCAACACCAGGAATTTGTTGCTGTTATGTTATGCATCAGCAGCATGCATGTAAAAAGGAGCTAAGGAGGGCTGTAATAAAGCTACAAGAAATATAAGAAGTTTCTGGTTTGGTCTAAAAATACTAATAACAAAAAAGGTGACATGACGGAAGATACATAGAAGCCAATCAAGTAGGTACATATTTTGATTTAACTTGCATGGTTGTCAACATGTGAGATGTTGACCCAGCAATCATTGTACCAACAGTCATGTCAGCAAATGGTTTAATAGCCACAAGCCTCATCCAACATCTTAGACCTTCGATAGGCAGCTGGATAGAAGGTATTATCTATCAAAAATAAAGAAATGAAAAGTTTGCTCAGTGGGTTGTATTAAGAGTTTTATTTATGGTGTAGTGAACCAAGTTACACGCAGAAGTTTACTTAAAACAAGCTTCCACCAGCGGTTTCGCCCGCGCGATCCCTAGGAAGCATATTCTCGGGATATAAAGTAACCGATGTGTTATTCCAGACTATAATCTATCTCTGAGCCAACCTTTCAGGCTTTCTGGCGTGAACTAACATCCATCCATCCATTTGCACCTTTTGCATACTTTTTGTTTTTTTTTTACTATTGATAGGCACGCGCTTGACCACCATCTCACCTGATGGTAAGCGATGATGTGGTCTAAGATGTAGCACGCTTGCCTAGAAGTAACTTATTCACTCTTTACTTAAAGACTCCCAGGTTGTAGCTATCGGGAAACACAGACTCCGGCAGGGAATTCCACTCCTTAGCTGTACGCATTATGAATGTGTTCCCAAAACTTATATAATATTAGTAGGATACGTATATATTGTTGCCCATGTCAATTAGTACAGTAGGTATAGATATTAATTAAATATATCTTACGTTTGCTGTTGTTTATCCTGAAAAAATATATGTTTTTTCAATTCTTTCAGAGTCAGCTTTCCGAAGTAAACTTCATCTTCATCATCAGATAATTCGTTGGCATTGTACAAAGACATAATGCGTTTTCTAATATGATAAATTATAATTAATGAAATAATGGCAGTAATAATCAAATAATATTTTACACATTGACATTGAAAATAACACATAACGAACTTCTTTCAAAATTACCAAACCACAGACTATACAGAAAAGTACTCACATCTTTCTTCTGAAACGAAACCCACGGTTTATCTATTCTATGTATACCTTAGAGCATTTTACATAGCCTAATGTAGACACGTTGTCTCAAAATTATAGTATTTCTCTGTCTACGTATTTCGTACTTTTTAGAAAAAATAAATAAAAAGCCATAGATAAACCTTATTCTAAACAGATTAATAGAAGTGTGGCGTTAGCAAGTCCACGTTCGTGCGCGGCGATATTGATTGAAACCCTTTGTACACTTGTACATATATTTATTCAAAGCTTTTAGTGAAATATCTTTTTTAGCCTAGTTGTTACCTTCACATATTTGTCACTTGTTTTCACGCGATGGGTATCATAAGATAAACTTTCTAGCTCCATTATCAGATCTTGGAATTACTAGGGAACCACTTAATATTTATATAACTTGTCATAACAAAACATATTATACCCAAACACGATACTGCTGATGGAGCCAAACGTGTCCATAGCAAATAGCTATGGACGCAGCAGACCCTTTTTTTTAATCATCATATTATGACTCCTTCCGCACCAGTTGGAACGGAAGGGAGTGTCTCTCACTGATAAACCTATCTGTGTTCCTCCTAAATGCCCTTCGCATTCCAGGGCCGCGGTGACGCTTTCGATCAAAATCTGCAACTCTGGTAGATCAGCAGACCCTTTTTTTTTTAAGGATGGGAAATCATCAAATGACTCCTTCCGCTCTGGGTGGAGCGAAAGGGACTGTCACACTCTTACTGACTAAAACCCATCCGTGTTCCTCCTAATGCCCTTTGCGTTCCAAGGCCGCGGCGTCCCTTTCGAACGGATTCCGCACCCCGGCAGGCACTGGCCCTAGCGGGCCCCGTCTCCCATGCTGACAGCTCCTTGAGGCGCGTGTGGAACACACCGCACCGCCGACCCGGGAGATCAGCAGACCCTGGGCACCACATCGTGAAAAATCCTTTGTCAGTAGGTATAGGTAGCTTTATAGTCACACGCGACGGTTAGTGCCAAGACCACCAAATTCAAAAACTTACACAAAGCACATTTCATCGAAGTTCCAAATGTGCTTCATGTGGAACTTCACTTTATGGAAGTTACGGAAGTGGTGAAAAATGTTTCAGTATAAATATACCGGACGGGCGTGATCGACTGGAACGGGGGTGTGATGGGGTAGGTGATAGGTCTATCCTTCTTCTAATCCTCCGATGTGAACTGTGACCACTCGACTGCGTCCAGCCGCGCTGACGTCCTGTACCGGGATACTGAGGTTCCCTGTACCACGCGTACAACGTTCTTCTATCGTGCCATTTACTTGCTGTCTTCGGGGTAGATTGGGGTGAGGGATGAATGCTTACCAGGGTTAAATAATATGCAGGAATTTGACAACACTGCAGCTATTACGGAAAGTTCGCGAGTACTTTGATTCTAGTTACAAATTCTATATTTCTTCTGCCGGTGACTACGAATTGCTATTTATGTCTATTTACTAACGTACTAGGTTACTTTACTGTAACGAGGTCCAAAAACCACTAACTGTTTTAGTTTATTTTAACTGTTAATTTTAACTACGGTTCTATTACATTCCTGGCTATATCTAGGTCTATTCTAGGTCTGGATAGGGGTTAATGCACCTCTCTGTAAATCCCCCGAAATTCCCCGTCGAACGTAGTGAAAATCAACCCTTCAACCCTGCCCACAAGTGGGCTTGTAGCATTTGACAGTCGAAACTGTCTACAAGTGTGAACTTGCTTACTATTAAGGGTTGATTTCCCGAAAAACTGTGCCCCACGGGCTACCAAACTATCTATAATAGGGTAGGTGCATCATCCCTCCATCCAGATACACAACTTTTGAAGCCACCCCTCTAAGGGTGGAAGTACTATAAGGTCAGGAACCCGGAAGGGGAAAAAATCTGTTTTTATATTTTCCTAATTTGCGGCTTTATGCCTTGCCTGACCATAAGGATGTGTATATATATCTGGATAGGGCTCAGTGCCAGGTCTCCAGTGCCTATTATTTAAAGCCTATATACCTAGATTTTTTGTATGTCTAGTAAATGAAGGTGTCTGTAAATGGTGGTTTTTTGCTATCCACCCCATTACCTTTGAGTAACTGTCCAGTGTAGGTATGTGTGAAATGTTCATTACCTGTGTACCTTCATTACCTTTGAGTTTTACCAACCATCAAAACCATACCTTTTAGGGGTTACCACTACCAGGAATGTGTAGGGGAAATGTGTAGCCCTACCTATCTATTTACTTTAATGAAAAAAGTTTCCCCAGAACATCTTGTGTCCGGGGGAAAACGACAAAATATATGTTTTTAATAAATTACATAGCCACGAAACTATAACTATGAAAGTACATAAGCTCTTAACTATTAAGTACATAAGCTTATAACTATACATGGGCTTTTATGTACGAGTTATACAATACTAAACGCTACGTCGCGAACAATAAACAAAACGAATTTAATAACTTTATTTATTTATTTTTATACAAGGAAAGATGACAACAGAAAGAGAATAAAATGTAAAACAATATAAATCAAATAAGTATCAAAAAAACAATGGCCAGGGTGTGTATATTAGACTAAAAAAGCTTCTATAATTATTTGAATAACAGATTACTGAAAATGACGATTATGCGAAGAATATGTTGCCGTTTTGGGGTTTGAGTGAAATTGAATTAGGTATAGAAATATTTTAGGGTGGAATGAATGTACATATGAACTGTAGAGTTTTGAGAACATGGCTTTGGGGTTAAGTGAAATAAGAATATCCAATACCTATATATTCAATCGCACTGAATCTATATATCAGGTATCCGCATAACTATACTGTTGGTATGAGTCTTAGGCCCGTATTACAGAACTACAATCAAGACTCAAGCATTACTTAAAACTAGTCTCAGTTGGAGTTTTAATTTTAGAACTTGACTTGAGCAGAGAAACTAAAATCAATAATCACCTGAGCAATGTCACTTTAAAATGACATTTTTTGCGTATTACAGAACAGTGCTTGAGGCTTGACTGAGCTCTACTCAATGTGTCCTTATTTTAAAAGCACAATCAGCTCAGAATCACTGCTTGAGGCGAGATTTGATCTTGGTTTTCGCAAGTGTAGTCGAGACCCCGCTTGAGCATAGATTCTCATGAAAATTGTTGTCGATTTGGAGTAAATCGAGTACCTACCTAATCAAAACGGATATATTTGCAGAAGTAGATTATTATAATATTTTTTTAATAATGAGACAAATCGAACTTAAATGTACTTAAATTGTGAAAACTTTAAGTAGAAGTACAGGTTTTCACAAGATGTCGTAAAACATTTAATTTTACCTGAGACCTCTTTATTTTAATTTATATGTTTTTTTGAGTTTCATTAGAATGGGGTGCAGCACATTCTAATTTTTTATTGCAGTATTTGGCAGCAAATGTATCGAGTCAGCCTTCTCGCAAACTTTGCTGAGGTAGTTAATACCAACAAAACAAAACCACAAGGAATCAATTTGCGAATAATTAAAACAGCCACTGAACTTCACTCGAAATAATCCCGCCAAAAACACTCCGTTTCACAGTTTTTCTGTCCACAGAACATAATATGTACCTACTCTGAAGGGTTAAGGGTGGCTGTCAGTGTCAGTAACGTCGTGTCGTCCACCTACTCCGGTTTTGATCGTGCGAAAAAAAAAAGAATTGCAATAGAAAACAAACTTTTGTTCAGGGTTACCATAATGATTGCTTACTCACGTAATCAGAGATCAAAATCTCTACTCAAGCGTAGTTTCGTTTGATTTGAGTTTGAGGATAGTTCTAAAATAAACTGAATGCTTGAGGCTAGATTCTTTGCTCAAGCAGTAATCGGTTGAACGCAGTTTAAGTAGTACTTGAGTAACGTTCTGTAATACGGGCCTTAGGCCCGTATTACAGAACTACAATCAAGACTCAAGCATTACTTAAAACTAGTCTCAGTTGGAGTTTTAATTTTAGAACTTGACTTGAGCAGAGAAACTAAAATCAATAATCACCTGAGCAATGTCACTTTAAAATGACATTTTTTGCGTATTACAGAACAGTGCTTGAGGCTTGACTGAGCTCTACTCAATGTGTCCTTATTTTAAAAGCACAATCAGCTCAGAATCACTGCTTGAGGCGAGATTTGATCTTGGTTTTCGCAAGTGTAGTCGAGACCCCGCTTGAGCATAGATTCTCATGAAAATTGTTGTCGATTTGGAGTAAATCGAGTACCTACCTAATCAAAACGGATATATTTGCAGAAGTAGATTATTATAATATTTTTTTAATAATGAGACAAATCGAACTTAAATGTACTTAAATTGTGAAAACTTTAAGTAGAAGTACAGGTTTTCACAAGATGTCGTAAAACATTTAATTTTACCTGAGACCTCTTTATTTTAATTTATATGTTTTTTTGAGTTTCATTAGAATGGGGTGCAGCACATTCTAATTTTTTATTGCAGTATTTGGCAGCAAATGTATCGAGTCAGCCTTCTCGCAAACTTTGCTGAGGTAGTTAATACCAACAAAACAAAACCACAAGGAATCAATTTGCGAATAATTAAAACAGCCACTGAACTTCACTCGAAATAATCCCGCCAAAAACACTCCGTTTCACAGTTTTTCTGTCCACAGAACATAATATGTACCTACTCTGAAGGGTTAAGGGTGGCTGTCAGTGTCAGTAACGTCGTGTCGTCCACCTACTCCGGTTTTGATCGTGCGAAAAAAAAAAGAATTGCAATAGAAAACAAACTTTTGTTCAGGGTTACCATAATGATTGCTTACTCACGTAATCAGAGATCAAAATCTCTACTCAAGCGTAGTTTCGTTTGATTTGAGTTTGAGGATAGTTCTAAAATAAACTGAATGCTTGAGGCTAGATTCTTTGCTCAAGCAGTAATCGGTTGAACGCAGTTTAAGTAGTACTTGAGTAACGTTCTGTAATACGGGCCTTAGTAAGTAGTACTTGAGTAAGGTTCTGTTAAGTATAAGTACATATACTTATATACGGGCCTAAATGTGCGTGATTTAATTTTGCCTATTTTCAGGTTGGTCAATTTGACGAGTACGATTTTCCTCGGACCGGCCTGCCTACAATCCTGCGGCCCGGGACGATATAAATAACTTTGTTGACTGATGCAGGAAAACTGAAAAATATAGAGAGTGCAAAATGCAAGAGCGAGTGAAGGGAGCTCGAAAATTTTTGTACTAGTCTTTATCGGATAGTTTTGATTTTCTGCCTTAATATCTAAATAGAAGTAACTTTTTGCCTCATACAGGAAAAAAAAACTGATGAATGTTTTGTTTAGGTACTTCAAAAATATGTGGAATTAATTTTTACCTACAATGCACCGTTTACAAGTAGAAAAGTCAAAATCCGAGGGCCTCAGATAGGGGGCCTATATAGGTACCTACGCTTATTGGTATTCATTGTTACTGATTGTTACAGTCGATCCACAAAAACAAACTAAATATATTAAATATTTAAGTTTAGCAAGAGAGCTCGTGGCTAAATAATAACAGCCGCACGGGTTGATCTTTAAGGTTAAGCTACGCTTGCCAAGGTTGGTCTGTGGATGGGTGACCATCTTAACATAACGAGTTTCCTCCGTGCCTCGGAAAGCACGTTAAGCCGTTGGTCCCGGCTGTCATTTGGAGATCTTTGGCAGTCGTTACGGATTGTCAGAAGCCAGTAAATCTGACCCCAGTCTTGCCACGAAGTACCGTGTTACCCAGTTATTGGGTTGTGGAGGTCTGGTAGGCAGCCGCTCCACGTAAAACACTGGTATTCAGCTGAATCCGGTTTGACTGGAAGCCGACCCCAATATAGTTGGGAAAAGGCTAGGCAGATGATGATTTAAGTTTAGCAAGAAACTTCCCAATTCTAATTAGCCAAAACGCCATCTATTGAGAAAAGTAAAATACAAGAAAACATAAAAATAACTCCATAACAAATTGTACCTAGAGTTATTTGTTAAACTTCTAATACATCCCAAAATAATAGTGAAGGTATTAATTAGTCAATACCTTATCGTTATTAATCGTAACATAAGTTCTTGTAACATCTTCCGCTGCCAAATATTTGTCAGTTTACGACTTGGACGATAGATGGCGTTGCACTGATGACGCGTTTTTCTGAATGGCGGTGTTCCGCTGGAGAATAACCCTCACACGATTTTTAAATACAGTTGAGATTCGTTAGGGGCTCAGATTCGGTTTCTTAAAGATCCTAAAAGAAGTTGTTAGAATCCAAGTATTCAAAATCACAAAAATTTCTGAGTTGTTTTTGCAGGTTTTGTTAACTGTGCGTTATCGTAGTCTTGCTTGAATTGAATTGGGTCTTGCGAAGTACTGCAGGTCGATTCTATAAACATGTCGAAGTGAAGGCTTGGGTAAAGTGAGCGTGATGTTAGCTGTCAAAAATTCTAGTGATTGATAAATATTTTAAAGAATTATATCGATCATCGAGTTTACCAAATTTGAATGCTACAGTTAATAAAAGACCATGGAAAAAAAAACATTTCCAACCAAACATTTTTGAATCACGGATAGGTACCTATATTTATTTATTTATTTATTTAAACTTCATATACAATAGTGTTACATAGGCGGACTTAATGCAACAAGGCATTCTCTACCAGTCAACCTTTGGGTTAAAACGAAACACACTGTGGTAGGTGTACAGCAAATAAATAAAATATAAAATAGAATATATGTGGGTATCTAACATGAGTAGGTATCTAACTAATATTGACGGGCTATTCAACACTAAAATATTTTTTCAATTCGTACCAGTAAGTCCTGAGATTAGTGCGTTCAACCAAACAAACAAACTCTTCAGCTTTTTAATACTTATTTAATTTGATATTATATATTTTTTTTTTTTTTTTTTTTACTATTGATAGGCACGCGTTTGACCACTATCTCACCTGATGGTAAGCGAGGATGTGGTCGAAGATGGAGCACGCTTGCCTAGAAATAACCTATTCACTCTTGATTTAAAGACTCCCAGGTTGTAGCTATCAGGAAACACAGACGAGAGAGAGAATATTTCTGTTAGGATCCTTCTCCATATGATTTCATGTTTTTATTTCTACTTTTATTCCCAGCTAACACAAAATGAGAACCATACATTGTCTTCATGGCCGATACTTTAATTTAAAATATTTTTCTACTAAACACGTCGTCCATCCCTAGCGTCACTGACAGCTCACTTAGCCACTCACTTCGCCCAAGCCTTCACTTCGACATGTTTACAGAATCGACCGGCTGGACGGTTCGATTTGCGGATTAGGCATGTAGGGTTCCGTACCTACCAAAGGTACTGACGGGAACCTACTGCTAAGCCTCATAGATTGATTCCGTTTAGAGCGAAGCATCGAACGGTTCGATTTGCGAAACAAGGCTTTAGGCTAATAATACCTAATAGGGTACCGTACCAAAGGTGGTCACGGTGACGGGACCCTAGGTATTACCAAGCCTCTGCAATCGATTCTGATTCGTGCGAAGTACTTATCAGACGGTTCGACTTGCGAGCCAAGGCGAATTATAGGGTTCCGTACCAAAGGTATCGGGACCCTATTACTACTAATTCCTTCTTTCCCTTCGCGTATGATTTTGATTCGTGCGAACCAAGTCGTTTTTTAGGGTTCTGTACAAAGGTTGCTAATGGAACTCTGTTTATTAACAAAGCCGCCGCTGTCCGCCTTCCTTCAGTTTATTCGTTTTATTTCTGTCTCGCTAATTTAAAAATGCCTTCTAGAAAAAGTTCGAATGTTTCACTATATACCTAGCAAAAATCTTAATATTTAAAACAAAGTCGGGTTTATTCGAACACTTATTTATAACTCAAGAACGGCTGGACCGATTTTCATGATTTTGGTGTTTTGGGATTAGGTAGTCTTTGTCCGGAATAGCATACCTAAGTATTGAAATATAAAAAAAAAATAGTAGGTAGGTAGGGTAGGTAGGTAGGGAGGTAGGGTACGAGTAGTTTAGAGTATTTTTTTTCGCGAATTCGCGGTTGGTCCCATAGTAAAAGTTTTTCATAATGATGAGTACAATGACCCCTTTTTATATTCCTTTTTTATATTTTTTTCACTCCGCTATACTTTTCTGATTAATTCGATGCAGGACCCAAGACGGTTGAATCGTTTCTCCGGGACTCGTCGGGTCGCCAGTGTAGATTCTGGCTTTCAAGAGTTGCAATGGTTGGGAATGTGTCGCGGGCTTGTCCCAATAACAGGTACAGGGTTCGTAAATCTATTGTTTGAGCAAATTTGTTGTAATTTTGTTCAGTGTAGGATAGGACAGCCCATTAACACGCTGCGAATACAACCAATAGGAGCGGATTATTCATAAAAATATGACGCAGACGAAGTTGCTCTGGTCAATTAGTAAAAACAGATGAAAAACGTGTTTTGCCCCATGATACTAATACTTCAAGGAAAAACTCGAAATGGGTACCTATATAATAAATGCGGGATGCTGAAATTTACTGGGCCTATTCATAACAGCCTTGCCTTCAGCTCGGGCGTCTATTGCGCCTCGTCGTCGGGAATGACGTAGGTATTGCCCACTTGCATTAAACTATTGGTAGGTAGGTGCTATTTCGAAATCAGCTACCTACCTAGTCAATTCTGTAAGTACCTAACCATTTCGATATAGAGCTTCACCTGATTGACAAACCTCACAAAGTGAGCTTTATTGCACGCAACATAAAGGTCTTACGTTTGACGTAATTTGAGACTCACCTCCGATTCCGCTGTCGAGACACGAAAATGTTACAGAATAGGGGTACAGTATCGCTAATAAAGTGTCTGCATAACAAAAATATTCAATGTATAGTTTTTACTTACCATTTTATTTTTTAATAATATAGATTTTTTACAAAAATTACAGTTATTATTTGTTTGATGGAGCATTTCAAAAATATTTTTCCTCTTTATCCCTACTTACTAAACAATTAAAATATATAAAATTGAACATAACAGTGTCAACCAGCCAACATATTGAAAACTGTTTTCTGTAAATTTCTTGACCGCTTTTGCATTGCCACGCAACTATTTTATTTACACCAAAAACTGTTCGACGATTCATATCTCTTGGCATATTTTACAAAACAATTTCTTAACAACTTGTTTCTGTACCTGTTGACAACATTTGTTTAGATGTGTAACTTATTACTTATTTGCAAACTTAACACCATACCTAATTCAGGCTATAGGCAATCTGCTCTATTTTTGTTGGGTGGCGTTTCAGTATTCGGCCGTAAAAAGGCATCCATTCTGGGTTCATTGCTTTACACTTTATAGTACACAGCACTTCGATCAGTGGCTGACCAAATAGCGAATTAATTCCTTTTTTAAATCAGGCTATTTATCATGCACTGTTTGCAGTGGAAACTGCTCACATGGTGTTGCTTATTAAGAAAGTGATCACCCTGATTAAAAGAAGGTCAGGTGTAAACACCTAATGAGACAAATCTCTGTTCACATCACGTACTTTAAATATGTTACTAGGGCGAACACAGTTACTGAGCCCAGCAAAATCATCTTTGTATTGTGTTTTAGGCCTCTGCCTCGCGGGCAGCGGGGCGGCGGCGGCGGCGGCGCGGGAGCGGCAGGATCTAATGTGTAAAATCAAATGGACGGACCCTCGAAAAGAGCGTCGCCGTAGCGGCGCGGGGGCGGGACACGAGCGGCGCGGGGGCGGGACGGGACACGAGCGGCGCGGGGGCGGGACGGGACACGAGCGGCGCGGGGGCGGGACACGAGCGGCGCGGGGGCGGGACACGAGCGGCGCGGGGGCGGGACACGAGCGGCGCACGCGGGGGCCGTGTATTCCCGTTCGTCCCCTCGACTTCGTCCCCCGAGGGGGACGAACGGGAATTTACAAAAATAATATTTAATTTGTTCCCGATCGTCCCAATCCTAATTCAAGAGAGGACGAATGGGAATATGTTCTTCGATTAGTGCCATTCGTCCCACTAAAAAGATTTGTGCAGAAAATATGTTTATTCGATGTTTCGTAGTTTACTTTTAAATTAGTTTCTTCGTTAGATTTAATCATTATTTTACAAAATTCTTCTCTATTTTTTTATGAATTATAAAACGTATCCTAAGTTTATCATTGTTTCATTATGTTTACCTACACTAAATATAGCAACTCTGACGGGAAGCGCCGGCGATTCTGGTAGTTAACAAAAGAGTGCCGATAACATTGTGTTATTTGCGTAAATCCTATTGGTTTACCTGACATTCTCTCCCTTTCCTATCCTTAAATTAGACCGGTCGGGTTAGTGTTGACAAAACAATGAAAGTGCACGGGTGTTAATGTAATAATATATATTCGACACGAGTTCTGCGGAAAACTACTGATGTAAGTACCTACATTTTTGTAAGTTACAAATATTATTAGATTGTTTATAGTCAATACTATATTGTCTCATGTCTTATTAATTTATGCTAATAATGTACGGTATCAATATTTGTATTCAATTTTAGTATTTAATTTTATATATTAAATATCATTCTAAATTATATTAATAAGTGTGTAATTGTTGTCTCCTGTTTTTTAGAGCTTAACAATGTCACAAGAAGCGCATCCTGGTCCCTCTGGTAGTACAGGAAGCTGTTTGCAGTATATACAAAGGAAAGGTGGAATCGTGCTTCTGCGTGCTGGATACCAATTTTTAAGGAAAAGGCAAAACAAAAGTGGAGCTGTTGTATGGGAATGTCATCTTAGAAGAAAGAATAAGTGCAGTGGGACCTTAACCATAAAAGTAAGTACCTACTTTTTTGACTTCTTTTTTCATGCAAAACCAGACAATGGGTAAATAAATTATGCACGTTTATTGCAGAATGATCAAATTTTCAAAGAAACCACACACACATCCTGTACACCGGACTTCAATAAAAACATAATAGACATTCATATTGATGAATGCAAGAAAAATATAACTTCTGATGATGTACCTTGCGTACCAGCCGCCTTTAATTCAACAATTTCGAAAATTTTGGACGAAGGACTTGATAAAGTAACTTTACCCAAAGATATTCCTAAGTTTGCAAACATCAAAAGCACTTTGTATCGCCATCGAAATAGCACTTATAATATGAGTAAAATCACTTTCAATGACGTTAAAACGGTTGAGGTTCCTCAAAAATTTCAATCATTTTTGTTAGCAGATTACTGTTACGGTAACACACGCTTACTCATTTTTTGTTCCCAAGAAGCTAAAGAAAAATTGATAGTTTTAAAAAATATATTTGGTGACGGTACATTTAAGAGTTGTCCACCTCCATTCCAACAGCTCTACACCGTTCATGGTGATTTAGGAAGTAATAATCAAAGCACAGCTATGACGCCATTATTTTACGCTTTAATGTCAAACCGTAAAAAAGAAACATACGAGATACTTTTCAGACTTGTTAAATCTCAAATCAACGATTGGAATCCTACATCATTTACCAGTGATTTTGAAGAAGCAGCTATGTCTGCTATGCGTACAATTTTTCCAGAGATAAGTATCCACGGCTGTTATTACCATTTTAATAATGCTATTTGGAGGAAAGGCCGTGAATTAAATCTAACAAAAAATAAAACTTTAAGACGTCAAGTAGCCCTAAGTGCGGTGCTTCCATTATTACCAGAGGAACGTATTTTTGAAGGCTGGTTTTATATCGCTAGCGAAAGCCCCGGTGATAGCCAAAGTGAAAAATTTCGGCAATACATGCTATCGCAGTGGCTTCAATCGAATTTCGTAAAAGTGTGGTGCAGTTTTGGAAAACGACACCGTACTAATAACTTTGCCGAAGGGTGGCATTTTAAATTAAATAGTGCCATAGGCAAAAAAATACCTAATATTTTAAAATTGCTTACGGTGTTACATCAAGACTCTAACTTATACAGCGTGAAAGCAAAACAAAATCCAAAACGGCGTAAGCTACATTCAATCTTGACAGACCAATATATTATGGATTGCCAAATGCAACTTCTTAATTCAGAAATAACTGTAGGACATTTTTTAGAAAAACTTACGTAGGTATTAATCATAATAAGTAAAGTGCTCGATGGTTGTGTACGTTGATGTAATCTCTAGGCTTTGTGTGCAATAATTATTACTGCCTACTGTTATGACCTCGACTACTTTCTTCAATACTTGTGAATTTTTTATTGTTGTTACCCTCTATGATGTTTTGTGTTCATGTTTTTTCACTTTGATTTTGTATATGTTTTTTATTTTGATTTTGAAATTGTGCTAATTGACGCTATTTATATGTAAAATTAATGTGTAACCTGTTCTGATTCCTTATACAATATGTAACACAAAAATGTGACACCGTATACCTATACATATAAGCAAATGTGACTTTTTAAAAATTAGTACGATAAGTTTTTTTTTGTTATTTTTATCTTGATTTCGTGATATTTTAGGTATTTTATTTAATTTTGCTTTTGAAAGTGTGATAATTTACTGACCCTATTTATGTGTTAAAATAATGAGTAAACTTTTCTAATCACTTACATAACGTAAAACGTAAAATCTTGCCACCATACATATAAGCAACTCTACGAAAAATAGTGACTTATATTTCAAAAGGAAACAACCTGAATGGTAAAAAGTCTGTTTGTAGTGTTTAATTGTAATATAATACAGACTTTTTTTATTGTAATCTGTATACACAGATTTTTAAATCATAATTTTTAGTTATAAGGAGAATTTTATTCATAATTAAAAAAATATTATATATAAAAATATTGCGAGTTATCGCAAAGTTGATTCTGTGATATTTACTGTGATTTTTATTCCTTAATAAATGACTGATTTTTATTTCAATTTTGTTTTTTTACCAATTAAAACCACCAGTCTTATATTATTTAGTGGGAGCAATAGACCCAAAAAAGAATTAATAAATTATTCCCATTCGTCTCCCCAAAAAATTTTGAGGGACCATCGGGAAAATAAATAACGAATTCCCGTTCGTCCCCCTCGGGGGACGAAGTCGAGGGGACGAACGGGAATACACGGCGGGGGCGGGACACGAGCGGCGCGGGGGCGGGACACGAGCGGCGCGGGGGCGGGACACAAGCGGCGCGGGGGCGGGACACGAGCGGCGCGGGGGCTGGACACGAGCGGTGGCGCCAGTCGAGCGGTGACGAGGTCGAGCGTCTGCATTGCGCATTGCAGTGTTGTGCAATTTATTTTCTTCTTTTGCCCACAATAAATCGAGCGTTAAGAATAAATTTTAATCAAAACTCCCGCAAAACTCGAGGCACAGGCCTCAATTACACATACAAGTTCTTTTTGGATAATAAAATTCTGTTTTATTATCCAAAAATTTATTTAATTTATTGAAAATTTAAAAAAAATACTGTACCAAAAACCTATTACTAGTCTACCTATTACGGTTCTAGAGAGACAGCCCGCTGCCACACAGACGGACGGACGGAGGGACAGCAGAGGCATTTGTGACATAATTCTTTGTTACAAACATGGTAAAAAAAAATACTTTTCTAATACTGAGAAATACTTAATCACATGGAGCATTATTTATTGATTTCTTTACCTTCTGATTAACTGATTTCTTATGATTTTTCAGTCTAATCCAAGACTTTTGAGAGTCATGGAAAGCTTCAGTTCCTTTATTCTTGTTTATTACGTTGCCTTTAACATGACAATATTATTGAGATAGATTGTTATTCTCAGTTTTATTTCAGCTTTTTAAGACACTTCTCTCAGCGCCGGCGATCAGCGAGTAGCGAATAAAGCTTCAAACTCAAAATAATTGGTGATCAGCGAGTAGCGAATAAAGCTTCAAACTCAAAATAATTGGCGATCAGCGAGTAACGAGTGAAAAGTTTCGATAGTTTTGACGCTCGGCTTTCAGCGAGTGCTTTAGTGCGATAGGGCTTTAACTCGCAATACTATTGGTAGAAATTACCGCAATTTGTTTGTTCTGACCACCAAGCGAGTATCGCCAAGTGAGTACAATCTTTGATTGCTCTTGTTGCTGCAATCAACTAAAGTGAAGAGCCGCTCGCCAGCAGAGGGAACAGCCAGCTATTGACTGTCCTGCTTTGTCCCTTTCTTCAGCAAGTAAATGGTTGACAGCTACGCGCTTCCTCGCCGGCGGTGAGACAAGTGCCTTAACAAGTCTGCAGCTTCAGTATTTGCTTGGTGATCATCATTTGACTTAGCAGGATAACTTGCAGCTAACTGTAAATAATATTTAGCTTGATCCTCCTTATTCAGCTTTAGATAGCAGTTACCAAGTCTTAACAAGTTTACACTGTAGAATCTGGGTTGTACTGTTTCTGCTTTCAAGAAATATTCTAGTGCATCTTCATAAGTGGAGTGTGGGGGAGAAGCAAATAAAACTTCAGCTATTTTCCTGTGATGCCAAGGCATCTCAGTAATCTGATAGCACCATTCACCCAACATGTGCAATATTGTTGCATCTTTAGGATTAAGTGAGACTGCCATCTGAAAACAAAGTTATTAAATTTTTATTCAAATCAGGAAAAAAAATATTATCAATTATTGTGGCTATTTGACAGTCACATACATCGAGATGCTTCTTAACATTTTCCAACTGTTTTATTCGTTCTTTCATACCATCGAGTGAACTTTTTGCATCCAACAATAAAGCATACCACTTGTGTACAGCATAATGGTTTTGAGCTTCTTGGGTATCATTGAGCACTTTCAATATTGTACTGTAAGCTTGGATGACAAGATTGTTCTTGTATTGTTTATCATATTTTGATTCCTTTGACATGTTATATAGAGCCCGACATATTCGCCATTGAACTTCTACGTTGTCTTTGTCCTAAAAATACCAAAATAAAAAAGATGTCAATGCTATGGCTAGGTTATTGCGTACTGGTACCAGTACGCAATAAGACCTAAGGTTATATCCACACACCATATCCTTACCTTTTGCTCTAACAGTAAATTATAGCATTCTTCATAATATCCATTGTCAAATAATTTATCTGCATCTTCTAAACAAGGCAGAGGTTTCGGTTTTTGTTTCTTTTCATCAATATCTTTATTTTTCACAGGCCATAATGAAAATGCTAAAGTTGTACTTAATACCAACATATTTTTGTGATACGATACATTCTGTAAAATATAATAATTTGATATCCATGATGTTATAACAATTACTAATGACTATCCTTCGTAATGTCTTCAGATTTACCTGTAGTAATTTCATTTTGGCACTATTCTTAGCATTAATTTCTCTGCAGTTAAAAACTCTTTGAACGAACTTATATGTTACAGGATTTAATTTGTAAAAAATACTCATTTTCAAGATATAAACAAAAAGGTTAGGGTAGAAACAATGCTGTAATTTGAAATTGGGTACTATTCAAACTATTATATTACTTGTTGCTCTGGACTTTTTCCAGTGTAAGATTTCCATGTTAAGTTCGCAATTCGAATACAAAGATTTTCGATCACTGATTTCTAGAAAACGATAATTGAATTGAATTTTAATTTTATGTCATAATAATAAATTCCGTAATGTGATGACATGACGGTGACACTGACACGCGTCATTCCGCTAGAGGTGAAACGTATTTACTGGAAACTGGAATAGGTTTTTGTAATAAGTATCTGGATTCTGGATGGACGCGTAAGTATCTACTCCGTGCGCACTACGTAAACGCGTATCGAGTATGTAGGCGTACGGAGTTTGATACCATACTTTCGGACTTGTAGTGTTGTAATTGTTTATTTATCTAATTCTATATTTGAATTAACGAGCGATGTGATTAGAAAGTGAACAAATGGAGCAGATAGAACCATGACATCCAGAACCTTTGCCGTCCAACTTTTACAAGCACATACACTGTTTTTCATAAACTTTCTAACACAATTCTGATATTTGTGCCTGGTAATCATCATTTCGTTATGCTGAGCTGATGATGGAAGGTATAAGTCAGGATCTGATGATGGGATCCCATGAAAAATGTTTGTTCAGCGATATTTTCGCCAATTGTTAACCGATTTAGATGATTTTTTTTTGTTTGGAGGAGTATTTTCTCGGACTGGTCTCATTTAAAGATGAAGAACTTCGGAGGTAGGCAACGGAACTCTTCAATAAATTATAGCGAAAGGATCGGGATTTCTGAAATCGCATGTCTGTTGATTGTTTACACCAGTTCATAACATAACATCACGCCGGCACGCTTTGATTGTGTTTTCACTTTTTAGTAGTAGGTACCGGCGTTCCACTAAAAAGCGAAAAAAAAAAATAACAAAAAATAAGTTCGGAAGTCAGTGGTTTTGGTTGGTTTTTCATTTTTAAACACCGACTTCCGAAATGAAAGTTATTTTTTACTTTGTAGTGTTTTGTTTTAGGAAGTTGGTTTTATTTTTATGTTATTTCCATTAAGATTTTTCTTTTTATGTGTGTGTGTCAATAAAAGCTGACAGTCTTAATCCTAAAAAGTATGAAGGGATCATTTCAGTAAGATTAATTAAAAGATACGAATATCAACGCGTAGTCTGTTATACGTTAATAATCCACTAACTGAAAATACTCCATTACTCCGATTACTCGATCTCAAAGTTACGTTACGAAGACTCGCTAGCTACAGAAACACCAATAAACTCGAGACGCGTAAATACTTGTGGACCTAGTATATTCTCGGTCTACGCATATTACCTAGTACGTCTCACCTATAGAAACGTTTATTTTTAATCTTTTTCCTGACCATGAATACGAGTTCTTTAGTCATAAATTTACTTATTAATTTACGTAAATGATTACTTGCCGAACGGAAGGATTTTTTGTAATTCTTTCCTACCAAGCGTCGCAATCGCTATGATTCGTGCATTATTCTTTCAATCTCGTATCTAAATAGCAACGAAGGTGAGATCATTCTTAAGGTTGACATTAGAAATACCTTCAATTCCGTGAATAGGGACACCTTGCTGACAGAAGTTAAAAACGAAATACCCAAAATTTATAGTTTTCTTCACCAATGTTACAGGTATCCTTCTAAATTACTATATAAAGAAAACCTTTTGGAGTCAGCAGTCGGTTGTCAACAAGGTGATCCTCTTGGGCCAGTCATTTTCAGTTAATCCCATAATTCGGCAGCTAAATTCTAAATTTAATGTTTGGTATTTGGATGATGGAACTCTAGGAGGTGATGTAGACACAGTCCTTAAAGATTTAACTTTTTTGATGGATAAATTTAGTTAAATTGGGGTAGAACTCAACCTTTTGAAAAGCGAAATTTACCTCCTTCAAACGGTTGACAGACAGACTACCTTAGCAAAATTTAACACTATAGCTCCGAATATCAAAGTCACTGATAAAAATTCTCTTCACCTCCTGGACTCTCCAATTTTTGATGAATCCTTTCCAACATTCATTGAGCAGAAAATACAAAGTTTTAATGATGTCTCGGAAAGACTTTTCAAAATAAATAGCTTTCGCTCCTCTCATCTATGGAAACATTCACATTTTTTGGAAAAAGTAGACCTAATTATTATAAACACACTTTCTTCAAACCTAAATGTGGCCTTGGACGACCGAGCATGGCAGCAAGCCACTCTTTCCATTCGCATGGGTGGACTCGGCGTCCGCAAAATTACAAGTATTAGTTTACCGGCCTTCCTCTCCTCGGTCCACAGTACATTAACCAGGAATATTCTATCATCCTCACTGGTTAATTTTGAGGTACCGTGTTTGACCGATGCGTTGAATGCTTGGAAAATGGCTTGTCCCAACACGGATTTGCCCGACAACCTGACCTCTCAGAGACGATGGGATGAGCCGCTCTGCAGTATTATACGGAATAACTTGATTCATACATCATCGAATACTGCTGAGCGCGCGCGTCTGTTAGCTGTGGGAGAGTGGGAGTCGGGTTTGTGGCTTCAAGCACTCCATGCATCGTTTCGGATCGCGGTCTGTCTCCGCTTAGGCGCACCTTGTGTTGCTCCGCATCAGTGTCACTGCGGAGTACCTGTCGACAGTCTCGGACACCATGGCCTTTCCTGCTGCAAGAGCGCAGGCCGCATAGCACGACACGCTAGCATCAATGACATTATTCGTCGAGCTCTTGTCACCGCCGGCGTACCTGCAGTATTAGTACCCTCAAGCGGCGCAAATACTGTAACCTTATTGGTAATTACAGTTTTGAGCCGTTTGGGGTCGAAACGCTGGGGTCATGGGGTCCGAGTGCGCGTTCTCGTCGACTGGTCGACACTTTGCGTGGACCAAAGGGCTGGCTAGTCCTTTGCTCAAAGAGTTACAACGTGGCAATGCTGCCAGTCTTCTGGGCACGTTTCCGGATGACAGCGATGCGGAGGAATTTTTCGACGCCTGATCGTATTTGGTTTTGTATATTCATAATGTATACAGTTATTTTTAGTAGTTATTTTGGAATATATTAAATTACTATTTCGTGACTAAAAAAAAATTAATTTATAATTATGTAATTAAAAGCATTTACCAAAAAGTTTAAAAACAATCCGTATTCCGACCTTGTTTATCCCATTACTAAATTGGGGCTCTCCCACTGCCCTCTATTTTATAAATACACGTATTTATTTGACAGTGGGCTCTCTTAAGGTGGATGCTCCAGGGTGGCCCGCGAAATTCAAATATTTTTATGTTTTTAGCAATTTGCCGGTCAGTGTGAAGCTGTATGTGGACCAAATGCGATCCGCGACCGTAACGCGTATTTATCTAAAGAATAATAACCATTTTAATCATCAATATAGCTCTCTAAGTTCATGTAGATCGAAAGAATGATTATTTCTGAAATATTCATTCTTTTAATTTTTTCTCAAAATGAAATGATGGTTATTTCGAGGATTTATGACTATTATTTTTATCTTTAGAGATTTCAAAAAAGGAGTAGGTACTTAGTTACTTCATTGAATCTTTTAAAAACACTACATTACCATCATCTTATTTCAAAATGCCTTAAGTGCCCCGAAATCGTTCGAACAGAAATGAAGAAAAATAACTCGTGTTCGAAACAAATGCCGTTACAAACAAATTCAGAATGTAATTTTCCTAATGAAATACCTAGTAGAAATAGTAATTACTCAAAAATGAGAAGCTTCTACAAGTTTTTGTTCAGGTGTTGATCAATCTGCTCTAGCTGAAAGCGTGCCAGAGCTGTAATTGTATCAGGAGCCCCGCTGTCACTGATAGAACATGCTCTTTGGACCGAATTTTTTGATCATCTTCAGCCATCGTTTAAGTTGCCTTCCAGAAAAGCCTTATCAACCAAATATTTAAATAAAATTTACAATGAAATGCAGAAAGAAGTAAAGGAAGAACTTTCTGCCGTTAACCATTAGCATTTTCAGTAGCACGTATGGAGTAATATAAAAATGAAGATATTATTAATTTTATCTTTATCGTTTCGAAACCAGAACCATTATTTGTTGAGAATATAAACACAGAACATAATCGCTACACTAGTGAATATCTTCGGAAATAAATTTTAAAAGTCATGCATGTACGGTGAAGAAAAATTTGTTTTTATTATTTGTGACAACGCAAGAAACATACAGAAGCTATATTAGCAATTATATAGCATGATTAGTAATTGATATTATAAAATATTTATCATTGTTGTAAACCAAATTCTGGTGACTGTAATTGACAAAATGATAAGTTAGTGTAGTGAAGCCATTCTTACTGTTAGAATATTTTGCTATTGTTAATTTGAGTAAAGTAATGTACTCATCTATATTTTCATAATATATTGAGATCGTTTGACGAAAAAGTTGATTTTATGGATCTATTGTTAATTCAGTATTTTGTTATTTTTTTATATTATTTTCTATTATTACAATGATTTAAATATCTACTACGTAATTGAGGATGTGTGACATTTACAAACCCGCACTGGATCAGCGTGGTGAATTATATTTTAGTCCATTCCCTCTCATGGAGAGGAGTAAGACTGTGTTCCAGTCCAGCAGTGGAAACATTAAAAATACTGATGACAAAGTATCTACTATTTTGTGCATATGTGCTACTAGTTGACCCGCGCAACTTCGTCTGCGTCACAATTTTCATTACTGCTCCGCTCCTATTGTTTGCCTATAGCCTTCCTCGATAAATGGGCTATCTAACACTGAAAAAATTTTTCAAATCGGACCAGTAGTTCTTGACATTAGCGCGTTCAAGTAAACAAACAAACATACTCTTCAGCTTTATATATTATAGTATATAGTATAGATAGTATAGATGAACAAAGCAATATACTAATTCTAACTTTGATAATGCTTGACGAAAATATTCAAGATGGAACATAATTTTATTGTCGATTGTCATAATTGAACGGTTTTATGTTATTATAAATGTCAAATAATAGACCACATTTCGACAATGGTTGGTGTAGTGGTGGCGCCATCTGAGATCAGCTTCTTTAGGTTTCGGGTACTTTTTTCAATTTCTCTGTATTGTGCATACGACATTAGAAAACCATTTTATTACAATATAAGGTTGATAAGGGGTATTTTAATATATTCGATTGAAAATTTAGATTGAAAATGCAAATGAATCCTGATAATCTTGCGTGTCTTACGCTGTAAAAATATAACTTTTTATCACTTCAAAATATTGCTTGTGGCAACACATACAACAATATTCAAAAATCAATTTCTACGCGGTCCATGGGCGGGTGAGGAATGTGAGGATTGTTGACAGTTCGTTGAAGAGTGTGTTGAATTGGTGTTTCGAGAAATGTTTTTAGTTTGATTAAATTGGATTCTTAGCATTTTCAACATGCAGAGATCAGGTAACGTCAAGCTTTAATCATTTGTAACTAGCTTTTACCTACAACTTCGTCCGCTTAGAAGTTAAATAAACGCTCAATCGTATTCTAAAGTACTCGCCAATAATGTTCTTAGCTTCTATAAATGAAATAATTCTGTATTTTTTGCGATTATTTAAGAACAATCATACAATACTATCTGTCAATAACAGTAACTTGTTATTTTACGTAAGCAAAAGCGTTTAATTCGCGCCAATTTCTTATATTTTCTGGTGCTAGTTGGCCTAGTATCAGTCCAAATGTTTATATGCGAAATTATGTTTGAGTATTATTCTCATAGGCTATAAACAAACTTTTATCAATAAAATGTCAGTGAGATAAATGTGTGATTACCATAATCTGCGACCACTCACAAGACCAAAGGGGCGACAGTCGTCTTACTCACCTACTTATCAGTACTGAAGTCTTTTTTATATTATCAGTAGGTACTACGTTACAATAGAACGACTACAGAGGACAAAATTTGAAAGTGATCCTTTGGGTCATTGTTTTTTCAGAATTTGTTTGAAGGAGTCACCACTGCCCTGGAACGCTAAGGGCATTAGGAGGAACACTAGTTTTAGTCAGAAAGAGTTTGACACTGTCTTCCGCTCCTTCAGCCCCTTCCCGAGGCATTTAATGATTTCCCATCAAAGGTATTGCAAAGATTGTTTATCCTAATACAATTTTTTGCAAAAAGCTTTTTTACGTTTGTTTTTCGTAATTATTAGTTTTATGTCATCAAGTCACTCAAAAATCCATCAAAAATGTTATCAGTTTGTTGACATTTTATTTAGATTAGAAAGTTAAGAAAACGTAAATGTTGAGGAATACTAGTCAATACTTAGTTCTATTAGCAACATTGATTCTAATTACGTTAAATGTGTTTGCAGTCACTTGGTGAGGTTTGCAACTCAAAGTAAGATGTGTTATTATACAATACTAGTGAACCTTTCTTGTTTATAATTTCTTCTATTTGTAAAAACAATATGTCCATCAAAATCCAGTGTATGGTTTAAAAAAAAATTGTAGAGAAACAGAGAAGGCAACTTTGTTTTTTGATATTGGTAGGTGAACAAGCCATTTTGCAGAAGCCCTATTTAGTGTGGTTTTCCTTTTGGTGTAGGTTTTTTTTTTTTTACTGTTAATAGGCACGCGCTTGACCACCATCTCACCTGATGGTAAGCGATGGTGTGGTAGGTTCAATGGAATGGGGCACTGGGGATTGTAATTGTATTCATTATGTTAGTGCATCTAAGGATAGCACATGGTTGGTGTAGTATTATAGTCTACTATTTTTTTATATTTTTTAGAATTTATATTGATAAGTTAAAATGTATGTTGAGTAAACTGGTTTTCATTTGGTTTTAAGTTACTTTTTAACTTAAATGAATTGATATGTTATTTTCTCTTGATTTAGTTTTTTTGTGTGTCATTTCTGGCGGAATAAACTTTTCTTTCTTCTGGTAGCAGAAGAGACCCACTAGGACCACCTAGCGGGCCCCTACTCCTACCCCCTGATAAGTCTAAATGCAATAATAATTTGATTCAGCCAATAAAATAGCAATGTTTTGATAAAATCAAATATTAGTTTGTATTGTAATCACATTACATTTAAAATAACAAGTTACTATTAATGTGGGGGGGCATCGGTGCCACCGCCAAGACAGGACAATGGAAGCGTAGGGTACTATCTATCTTTTCTCAAAATGTTTTTTTGTGTTTTTGTACCCTTATAGATTTGTTCTGGACCGTCCTAGAATGTTTGAATTCTCAGGATATGATGTCAATAGAATTTATTAAACATAGTAAGATTCAAATGTACAGCTATTTTATTTACTATAGGTAGAGATTGTTAATTCACTCAGCGGCAAGGGATCTTGAGCAAGCACTTACCTGTAAATACTCACAATAGCAAAGCTTTAAGTGATTCGAATGATTGTTTCTTATGAGAATAGGTTAAAAAATGTTTACCCATAGTTAAAAAAAAAATAAAATAATAGTTCTTTACCTACACATTACAGGAAAACCTATTAGAAGTTTATTGTATAGCGTTAAGAGCCCTATTACAATTTGATAAGCCCTATTGTATTTTTTGCATAGAATGCCCAATTTTGGCTTTCTTGTTCTCAGAAACTGAAATATTTAGACAACGTTTGCTTATTGTGTAGTTGAGAATAGTTATTAGTATAGTGCATAGCGGCCTCACTTATTGCATTATTTTTCTTATCTACCTATTTGTAAAATTCAAAATTCCGAAGTAAGTTTCTCATGAAAAGCGCTACGGCGCTTTTATGAACTCGTGGATTGGTAAACTACTGTACTAACCAAATGAAATGAAAAATATATCAAATATTCCTTAAATAGTGGTTTCGTGCATAGTGACCTTAGAAATTGAAATGAGAATAGAATTTCCGTAAAAAAAATGCATTCAAATCCATAAAAACAACTAAAAACGCTCACGAGTTAATTGTCAATTTCTCCATCATACATTAATATTATTACGTAAAATTTACACCAAAATAAACAAGAAATAGCAACCATGCAGCATGTAAACATGTAAACAAACAGACACCATACATGCAGCACGCATGCAGCATGCAAGCACCGAGCATGCGGCATGCAAGCACTGAGCATGCGACATGCAAGCAAGCTAGCATGCAAAATGCAGCGGGCACGGTTTCTGTTACGGCCCCACGCGAGCTTATCGTCACTGATGTGTTTTACGCTCACCATCGTCAGCCGCGGCGGCGGGCGTTGAAAACACCTGCTGCTTGCGGGTCGCTTCGCCCCTCCGTACCTAACGCGGGCTTAGATTACATTATTTCTAGGGGTAGGGCAGACAAGACTACGTGGAGTCGGTTTTGCAGCGATTCGTTTCTGCCACTAACTTTTATAGCACAACATATTGAATTATGAAGACAATACTTTAATTTTAATTCAAGGTTAAAAATGGAACTGTTTCCTTTATTTCTATAAATTGTATGCCTAAATGCTGTTATGCTAATAATCATTATGCCTAGTAATATTACTAACATAAACTGTATGCGAAAAAAAAATTGGCAGAGTATTATTATGGCAAAAAAAATATCAAAATCGTTATGCCAAAGTATATTAGGAAAAATAACATTATGCGAAAAGAAGCGATCCCAAAAAAAAAATTCCGACGAATTGAGAACCTCCTCCTTTTGAAGTCGGTTAAAAAATAAAAATTGGTTTGGAAAGCAGGCGAGTCCGACTCGCACTTGGCCAGTTTATTTGAAGTATGCTGTTTACGACTTATAATTGTATGTTAGCCAGCTAGAACAAACACGTTAAAGATAAAGAGAAAAGAAAGAGTTAAAGATATGAACTAATATTATAAAGAGTAGAAATCGTTTGCTTGTAACAGGTAATCTCGGGTAGTCCTGATGAGATTCATTTTTCATTTTTTTTCCTTCAGGTAGGTAAAGCTGTAGTTGAGTGTCATGGTCATAAAATTCATGGTCCGTGTGAGCCAGTAACTTGCGACAACTTTAATAAGCTTTAATGAGCTTATTTTTGGTAAATCACAAAAAAACACTCCCGGGATAAAAAGTAGTTTATGTCCTTTCTCAGGCTCTAGACTATCTGTGTAAAAAAAAATCATTTAAATCGGTTCAGTAGTTTTGGCGTTTAAGCGCGACAGACGGACAGACAGAGTTACTTTCGTATTTATAATATTATTTTCTTAGTAACACAGACTTGCAGCTAATCAGACTAAAAAAATATTGTCAGAAATCGGCGTATATATACTCGAGCCTGCCTGGTGCTCAAACATGGTTTTCACAATCTTAAGTTCTCAGCCTTCTTAACCCAACAGATCCTCTAGATCTGTAGAATAACTTTTTGAATATTCGCGCAGTTTCATACAGGTACATGTGACGCTCTTGTGCATGACCGTGTAGAATGCTCTTATTGGACAGACGTATTGTACCGTGCTCACGGACCGTGTGACCTCATCCCGGGATATGCGTCCTCACGCGGAAACTGACCACTATGTAGCCCTCTCTGTAATCCACACCTTTCCGCAAGTACACGGTTCACTCGGCCCCGCCTGCCCGTCTAAGCCATAAGCCACTAAGTTAAACTTCTGTAATATTTGTGATACTTTTGTAAATTATTTGAGATGTTGTATTGGTGCAACTCGCGATAAAGTATAGGTTGGGTTCATTGACTTAAGTAGTAGCTGGATGTCACATTATGATATGTAACTACTAATGGTTAAGCAACCTCGTAAACAAATCTACTAATGGCTAACGTCAGCAGTCATCCGCAATTATTTTTTTTGTAATATGCTTCTCACTCTCTTGGCTCGGTCGCCATGACAGAAGTCAAACTGAGTCAAGGACATTAATATCAATAAAGAACACTTGTCTCTGCTTTTATTAGGTAGGTTTGTTGAATGTCAATATTGTTAGAAAGCTGTTGCTAAGAAAATTGATACAGATGTCTACAAAGCATTTAGTTAGCACCGAGGAATCGGTTTCGTAACCGTAACCTTTAGTCTCTCCTTGCATTAGGTAAATGTTTTTTTTTAAGTTAATTTACTAGCTCATGTGTACGCATTATAATAATTAAGTAAGTAAATAAAAAAATAAAAATATGTGAACTCGCATTGTATCCGTAAAAATGGTTTTGGGATCTTTGACAGCCTTTTTTTTTTGCTCATCCTTCACAGCATTGCTATTGCTGCAATTGTAATAAACGCAATACTGGTGAAAATTTCAATTTTGCAAATTGACCTTTAATCATTATTGTTCTAATATCTGGGCTAGTAAGCTAAGTTTCTGCCGCTGTAAGCTGATTGACCTGACGGGACACGCGGAGGCGCGGGTGGTTGGAATCCGCCGACTTGCGAATTCCCTGCATGTATTGAAATAGCTCGTAGTGCACAGCACACTGCCCAGTCGCGTCCGCCAGCTCAGTCCCCGCTGGCGAGCGCGCACACCGCCTGCTCTTCGTTACTGCGGCATAGCGCATTCCTACTTTACTTATCTCACATACGTAAACATCTAGTCACGTCTCTGTCGTATGTTGTTTGTTTGCTGTACACAAAGCTAACACTTTGCTTTGCCATACTGGTCAAGTGTAAGTTTTTGATAAAAATGGACAGTTCATTTACGGAAAGTGTAGTGATACTAGGTTTCCATTAGGCTTAAAGTAATATTTTTCCGGGGTATAATGAATTTTTATTAAGAAGACTTCAAGAATAGTATTCATCTGCCATGGAAGCAATGGACACGTCGTGTTTATCGTGTAAGCACTTTTAATTTGGGAATGGTTTGACTAAAATTAATTAAAGTAGGTACTTACCTCTATTTAATAAGCTAGTAGGTATACTTGAAACAGTAAGGTAACCTCACTATAATCTTAAATGGAAATAAAGTGTAATTTCATGCGATTCCGTGGACACTTTCGAATGCTATCTTTTCATTGAAACTTAATCGACGGGAAAACAGAAGAAAATCGCTGCTGTACTATGTGGTAGCACGCGTAAATTAAACTTGAAAGAAGCAGATCTTGCCTGATCTGCTTTCCCAGGACAAGCCAACATCGCATAGGTTACTGGTTAGTGGTTACATAAAAATCTGCAGCAATCAAGGCGTAGGTACTTTGAACAATTATACGATGGTCATTTTCCAAATCCGGTGACACAACTTAAAGTAGCGATATATTTTTTTCCATAATTACATTAGGCTTCAAGATTTTGTGTGGCAAATAAATAAGATCTGCCAAATCGCACGCTACGCGCTGCGCTACGTTATGCTACGTTTTTGTTGCTTGAAAATGCGATACCTTTTAGTCGTGTTTTTCGTTTAATTTTCTCAATGTTTTTTTAGGTATCCCATTAGCATAATTTAAAAAATATTCTGCTTTTAGTGTTTAAAATACACCACAATACGTCTTTTTAGATAACTCCATAGAGAATATCAGGATCTGTCCAGTGTCGGATTAAGACTTCTTGATGCCCTAAGCAATCCACGCCTATGAGCCCCCCCCTATCTACTAGTCAACTAGTACCGATCTGTAAAGTGAAAATGGTCTATCGAGCGCGAGTCGGACTCGCGCTCCGGGTTTTCATCGGCGAGGCCTAAATCCGTCAGAGAATTTTAACACTGCGGTGTAGAATAATGCAGTTTTAGGTCAGCACCACCTTTTGACTGATAGTGGAACTAAAGTAATTTAAAAAAAAAACGTCAAAACACTAAAAGTTAAATAAATAAAATGTTCCTAAGAAGTCACTTTTCGACCAGTTTAATGCAGTCGATGGCATCGAAACTGTAAACAAGAGCAAGCGAAGCGAGCTCGTAAGTTGACATTCAGAAATAGGATTTACTTGGCCAATTTATGAAAATAATTACCGAAAAGGTAAGAAGTGATGAAACACACGCTGCAAGAGCAAGCAAAGTAATCTTGAACATTTTAGCACTCTGCCTTAATTCCGGGTTAATCCGAAACTGGATCTGTCGAATCTATTGGATTTGGAGGTCAATTAACGTTCTTCCATTTGTTTATCATAAATTCATAATGCATGGCTGGCGGCATCGTCTTATTAGTGGTTTTCTTAGATCTACCGATTAATTTAATGAAGTCAAAAAATTTAATTCTCTAAATGGTGGTGGTGCTCAGTAACAGCAGCACCTGCTGCATTCGGGCGCTTTAAAAGTAGAATAGTGAAATTACTCCACCTACCTGATTAGTCATTCAAAGTAGATTACCTAAGTCATCTTGTGTGAATCAGCAAAGGATGCTCTTCCCTCCAACAGTGTTTTTTTTTTAGCAAATCTCATATCGATTACTGAAATGGGACACGTTACCCGTTGAAAAACTGGCCAAGTGCGAGTCGGGCTCGCGTGCAAAGGGTTCCGAACCAATTTCGTTTTTTTTTACATGTTTTAGGGTTCCGTACCCGAAGGGTAACCAACGGAACTCCATTACTAAGCCTCCGCTGTCCGTTCGTCCGTCCGTCTGTCTGTCAGCGGGCTGTATCACAAGAACCGTAAGAGGTAGATAGTTGAAATTTTCACAGATTGTGTATTTCTGTTGCCGCTATAACAACAAATAATAAAAATTAAGGTTACGGAACCCTTCGTGTGCGAGTCCGACTCGCACTTGGTCGGTTTTTTTAACACTACAGACTTCTTATACATTGATACTTGAATAACATCAGAATTCCTTATTTTAATAATTATATTTTTTTATAATTTTGAATGAAAATAAAATATAATTAACACCCTCACAGTAAGGCCTTTCATTTTTCACACGATTCAGTTTGCAATTTTGTTTTTTTGTTATTTTTCTAGTTTGACCAAAAGTGACCCCTATGCTAAAAAAAATATTTATTTTCGTAACGCGTCCGTGTTTTGGTCACAGTCCCTTTACCAAATTTCAACAGCATCGAACCAGTAGATCCAGAGAAAACTGGCTGTGACAGACGGACAGACAGACAGAGACCCGAGTGATCCTATAAGGCAGGGATTGCTCGATCGTGGCAAGGAAAAAAATATAAAATAGGTACGAATAACAGACTGCGCAACTATATAAATTACAATGAAAAAAGTACTATAATTGTTTACTGAACTTTACCTACTGTAATATTTTTAATTTTTAAGAAGTACTCACCTATTAAATTAGTAGATCGCACAGGGTTTCGTCAGTAAAAAGTCGATCTTGGGTCTAATAAAATCGGCAACCCCTGCTATAAGGGTTCCGTTTTTACGGATGTTCGGAAACCTAAAAATTGGTCAGTTTAAAGGACATTGTTCGGCGTCCATGCGAATACATCGTTCGCCTAAGAACCAACAGGGACGTGAATTTACTGTCTGTGTTTTAATGCATTCGATTGAAACTAAATTAAAGTCACGGACACTTCTGAGGATTGTAATAAATCCAAAAGGCTTTCGGATTTTGAGGTTAACATTAAAAGAAACCTATGTCGGGACTTTACACATTCACTGCCGCGTCGGTCACCGGTGACCGACAAACAATACATTTTCTATTGTGTCTATTTGTCTGGCAGATAATGCTTTAAAAAAAATACTACCGGGAAAAAAGTGTCCCGTACCTATGTCTTAACATAGGACATTGACATTGTACTACATTCTGGCAAATAAACAGATTTGATTTTGAAACTTTTCCTGGAAGTATGTTTGTTTGGGAGAAGCCGCTGGCAGAAGCTAGTCTATACTAATATTATAAAGAAGTAAAGTTTGTGAGGTTGAAGGGGGTAATCTCTGAATCTACTGAACCGATTTTGTAAATTATTTTACCAATAGAGAGCTGCGAATCAAAATTGCCCGCGTCTTAAATCAAAGAAAGTGTCCTAACTACGAGTATATCGTTGTTGACTTGAATAGAGTAGCTTGAAGAAAGCAGGCAAACAGACTATGGTAAAGTGGAGTACACTAGGAAGTAGTAGAATATCATTAGATTACGGTAGAGGAGTGTAGATTAGAATTAATATTAAAACTGGCCAAGTGTGAGCCGGTGTTCCGAACGAATTTCATTTTTGTAACATATTACTTCGATACCATAGACTTATTTATAGGTTTTCTTGTGGTCTGTAGGTTAAGAACTATTTCTTTATCTTTATCTGCATTTTTCCCTAAATTTTAATCTCAGTAACAGTAACTCAAACTTCGGGATGTTGTACTGCTCATTTCCTCCTTTTTTTTCGTTATTATTAAAATCTTAAAATTAGAAAGGTTTCAAACATTACAACTTTACAAATATTCTTCAAATAACTTCGTAAGTCATGAATATACATATAATATCAAAAATAGGACTGGACCCAGTATTGAGAGCCTTATGATACGTACGCAATCAAACGCTTTGGACGAATCGCACAAACACCAATAGCATTTTGTTCTAGTTTTCCCATGGTGTGTGTTTTAGAGCAATCGAACAACCTTTAGTTATTGTGCTGTAAAGCCCTATAGTTAATTATGAAGGTTTGCATGGATAGTTGCATAAGCAAGTTCAGTGCCTGCTGTTTACATCTACGCCAGTTGTATTGAGCGGTAACGACATTTGAGCAAGAATTGTACCTAGGCGTTGTCTAGTAGACAATGCAAGTCTGTCATTGCAAGATCAATTATTATTGCTTCAATTTTATGGTTAGACACATGGTCGTGTCTAAGGCCATGTGACAAACCATGAAATTTATTGATTATTTTTTAATTACGATTTTAGTTTTAATTATTTAACTGTTTTATTTCGGAAGTAATCGATAAAAAAGTCAAGTACAGAGTTTTTGCTAAAACTAAAATATAACCTTACAGGAAGTGAAGATACTTATGATAATAAACAACTTTAATTACTTTGAGATCAACCCTGATACATCGATAAAAAATATATATCATCAGCTGTTCCATAAATTTGCATCGAGTAATTCATGTTGAATGTTATATGAAATATCAAATAACAGCTTCATTTTTTTGTTTATAAATGTGAGTAATTCGAAATTGTGCCCGACATAAACTCACGTCTTTTGAATGGAGTACCTCTAACCCTAAGCCCTCGTTCCCACTTGTCGGTTGTCGGGCCCAGGTGTTAATCGGGTGTCGGCGCCTCAGTCAAATCGGTGTCAGACAAGTGTGAATAACTTAATAATAAAATCCTCTGCCACTGCAACATCCAATTTAATCCGAGACCGACAGCCTACAAGTGGGAACGGGCTATAACTTATCAACATTGTGTGGCATCCTAAATATTCAGTTTCCTTTTTTATGTATGTATAATTTTCCAAATCCAACTGGTTGTTCCAGAGATTAGCGCGTTCAAAAAAACTATTTAGTTTTAGTGTAATAGAATAGACAGATTTGTTCAACGAAGTATAACATAATTTAAAATAAATGAATAAAGACATCACGCACGATAATTGGTGTGGAGTTTAGGCCAAGCGTGGCAATGAGTCAATGTGACTACTATATGAAAGTGAAGAAAAACCCATTTGTTGTTGATTTATTTTAATATTTAATAGATCGTGTCAATTGTTTTAATCTTGACCAATGACTCCGTAAAAACAATCAGGAGTCAAAACAATGCAGCATACAGTTCTAATGATTCATTGAATCGTGCGTTGCCTTTTGCTATACAGAGTAAGTAGTATGTCTCGCTTTGCCACACATAGTTGCGTGTTATTTGGCACATTGAATTCTTATTTTTTGTTTATAAAATAAAACAAAATTGGTGATATATATTATCTTACATAAACGTTGATTTCATGAGTACAGAAAGTCTCGAGGACGTAGGTACATGTTGTCTCCCCTGTCTAGGTATGTGGATAGGATTTTAATTTAATTAATAGAAAAACTAAGCGCTTAAAATTAAAAACCCATAGTAAAGTGGAGAAAATTATACCAATTACATATTAAGATCTGCTCAGTGATCCTTGTCAGATGGAATATCAAAATTTATAATTATAATTTATTTGTTTCATGTGCTGTTGCATTATCAACTGTTCAAAATCAGCGGTGAGTACAACATTCTTTATCCAATTCTATATTGCATTCGTTTTATTATATTTCTGGTCATATTAGTTTCTTTTATAAAAAATATTTGAGTTAATATAATATGTAGTTAATTCATTTCCATTAACATTCCAATCAATCAATCATTTATTTAAATGCATTGATATCGTTAGCAATAAAGTTATATCGAGTTTGAATTATTAGGTCGCCAGGACCGTTTGTTAGCTGGGCACGTATGCTTTGCGTGCGTCATTTGAATTACGAGTAGGAATTCGCGACCGCTATTCGGCCCTAAGGCGACGACTCGGGTACAGCAAGCACCATGACACCGATACCCGGTCCCTATGGTGACCGTCAGCGGCGTGGACGCAGTAACACATCAGCACTTACTGATTGCAGTGACGAACCCGTTCGCTGTCCTCGACGCACATATTGTTTTATTGTTTCAGTTAGCGAATTTATTACCGTGGAGCGGTCGTTGCGATGTGTTTATTCGTGAAAATATTAATTTAATTTAGCACGTCAAAAATAAAAACAAGCATACAACACATTATCCTTCGCGTCCAGATAAAAAAAAAAAAAAAACTTGCATACTCACCATTCCTATGATCCTATGGCAACGCGTAGGTTTGTGATACTTACACAATGTAAATTTTCACAATATTGAAAGCTTTAACTTAACTAGTGGATAATACGAGTATTGAGTCACTGAAGGTGTGTTTATTAGTGAAACAACATTAACTTTTATCAGAGCTAGGCGAAGTGGTTCTCGTAATCGGTTGAATCACACACGGTCTTTACTCGACTCTTCTCCGGATGTGATTTGTCGACGAAAAAATGTGGTATCGCGTTTGTTAGTGAGTAGTGAAACAATATTTGCTGTAATTATAACAGTATGTTTTCCTCTTGAACAGCATATGGATGTGCACTATATTTACAGTTAAAAAATAAATATTATTAAACTTGGTGTGTGTCAGTGAATTACAATGACGTCTTTGTCGGGTTCTCCATTGACTAGGTCAAGGAACAGGCCAGTCTTGGCTCGTTATAAGCCTTGTGGGGAATCTACAGATCAGGTAAGGATCAAAAACAGGGCTAGTATTAAAGTAACGATGATCTCATACATAAAAGAAGCACTTTCCTGCTCTGTAACGAAGCTGTAGTTAAAGTTATTACTTTTTCATGTATCGAAATAATATACACTGAAATGTGTCTGTAGTAGCAATATAGTCTCTTATCAGTATGATATATTTGTACAGAGGAAAGAGGTCGCTTGTGATATTATTAGTGCTTAAAACATGATAGGAGGTTGCCCTCTGCGAAGGATTTAAGGCACTTATCAGTTCTTTCGTGTTTCGAAGGATAGACAGACTAGAAAAGTAGGCTCAAATTGGCTATGAGTAATAACAAGTCAACCTGACCCAGTAGATTGCCCGGGGTATCACGGTTGAACCATCTACTTTCATAAAAGTTGGAGTCGATCCTTTGATTCATCATCAGTCAAACTTGTGATGTTCATAGGTTTTCATATATTTCCAAAACTAATAATAGAATGTTTATTTTCATTACTTCTATTATTCTTGGATGTACTAGAACACATTCAAAAGACAATGAGTTCATGCATTGTTAAGCTGTAGATTTAGGAATTATATTGTTATTTGATCAGAATTGTATTTCAGTCATTATGAAATCATATGATGTTTTTGTGAGAACTAATTGAAATGGCTATTGTTTGATGTGTTTCTGACTTACGGTGAGTGTGCCCAAGAACTCCATGACCTCATCCCACCGGCGCCCTTTTACCATCGGACATCCATACGCACTGCATCTTACCATCCCTACCTTGTTGCTATTCACCAATTCGCACTAAGCGTTTCCAAACGTCTTTTATAATGCGCACAGCAAAGGAGTGGAACTCTCTGCCTGCGTCTTTGTTTCCAAACGCTTACAACCCTAATCTCTTCTAAATTTGAGTGGACAGGCTCCTTCTGGGTATGCTCACTCCATCGCATACTTTGTCTCTGTCATCTCTGACCTAGAGTCAAGAGCAAAACCACAACAAACAAAAAAAAAGATACTTGTCCTTTTATAAAGCTTAGTCGTAAGTAAATCGATTTGTCAATACTCACGAAAAGTTTTAGTCGCACAATGTCAGAAGCGCAAAATGACAACAAAACTTTAAGATTGAAATTTCCAAAGCAAAATGTCTAAATCACGAACACATATTAACAATCCCAAATCGTAAAACGACCGAAATTCCAATTACGGCTAAATATACCTTTAAGTGGCTCTTTAACTGTGAAGTAAGTAAGCACAAATTGCCCTTTTAACTGGAATCCTTATCCGTCAGAAGATGCCAATGATGCCCAATTTGAACATTAATTCCACACAACATAATATATGAGCGTTGCAATTGCATCGCCTATGTAGGGCTTAATGAGAATTCTTCTAGGTTTAGAATAAAGAAAGGAATTTCATGACTGTTTATCATGAGGTCCAGTGACCAACCTCGAGCTTGTTGTTAGATATTGTTCATCAGCTTGTGATCGTGGGTCGTTCTTTGATACAAAACACCGCTTACTATATAAGTTGAATACTTGCGTAGGATTATTTCACTAAGAGAGGTACTTCATCATCTGCATTATCAATGTACCTACTTAATTTATTAACTGAGGTACCCTGTAGGTTGGAATTGCTAATTTCGTAAACATAGCCTTTGTTACAAGCCATTGGTTATTTTACAACGAATGAGGATTCCATAGCTTGCTAAGATAAACATTTTCGATCAAGATAATGGCAAAAAAAACTAAATAAAATCATTACAAACAGTGGAATGTACCTGTTGCTTCGTCCGAACTTGGTAAAGATTGAACCCTTCTTGGGCTCAAGCTCTATATTAATACAAGCCTGGAACTATTTCTCACTGTCCGTTAGCTGAGGTTCTTTACTCAATGAGTGATTATTGAGAAAAGAACCTCAGCTAATTAATATGATTCTTTCCATAGCACGCTTTTGTTAGTCGACTTCGAAATAGGCCGGTCGATCAGCAGTCGATTTATTGTATTGTATTTCTATGGTTGGTTCTATTTCTGATTTAGCTTGACTTCGTCGAATTGTTGGAGTTGCAATCGTTCTTTGTGCGCTGGGGTTTGTTTTAGAAACATTGCCTGTTAGTGCAATCGCACGTGCCTGTTTAGCTTAGCGGCACGCCCGGTGCTGTATATTTGTAGCATAGTTCCACGCAATTTCTCGCGAAAATAATCAGTGTTGAAAACCAGATTAAATTTCTGATATTCAGACTTAAACGTCAAACACTTTACTCACAACACTCACAATCTATTTTATTACTAAAATAATAATTTAACTCTATTGTATTTTAACCCTGACGTTTTAAGACTGGCTGCCTTGTTATTATTAATTTTTATGTCATTCTGCTATCTAGGAATGAGTATGCCTGGGGCATCGTAGTAAGCTTTATCGCGTTGTTGTGAGCTTTTTCTTGAAAATCAATTCATCTTTAAACAATCACCTCGTTTCTGATGGTTGTATAATTTAACCCTTAACCATACAATGGCAATTTATTATACTTTCACTCGACCGATCAAGTTTGATGACCCTGCAATGGTGTGACCACTTTTGCCTGACGTAGTCAGGAGTCTTTGGACCAACCAACACCTAAATAGCTTAAAGCGAACCTATTGTGTTGGGAAAGAATGAGCACATTCTTTGAGTGTTTGTCTCAGGTGAACAAATGGACGTAGTCTCATGATGGATCAGTAGGGGGATTCATATGCCATATAGTATACTAGCGACCCGCCCCGGTATTTGCACGGGTGCAAATTATATACTAAAACCTTCTGTAATGATGCAATTTTTTTTTATTTATTTAACACTTTACGCACACAGATGTACAGAGGCGGACTTCATGCCTGAGGCATTTTCTACCTAACGACCCAAGATTAACTCGGCACTATACCGAGGACGTCAGCCTGTACGAGATTAGGATGGCTCTGAAGAAGCTTAAGAACAACAGGGCGACGGGTGAGGACGGAATTACGGCCAAACTCCTGAAGGCGGGTGGAAGACCGGTCCTTAAGGCCCTTCAGGAACTGTTCAATTCCATCATACTCGAGGGGAAAACGCCACAGGCATGGAGCAGAGGTGTGGTGAAACTCTTCTTTAAGAAGGGCGACAATGCCCTGCTGAAGAATTATAGGCCCATCTTAGTTCTGAGCCATGTCTACAAGCTGTTTTCCAGAGTCATCACGAACCGTCTCGCACGCAGGTTTGACGACTTCCAGCCTCCCGAACAAGCCGGATTTCGAAAAGGCTTCAGCACCGTAGACCACATACATACGCTCCTTCAGGTTATACAGAAGACCGAAGAGTAAATCTGCCCATCTGCTTAGCGTTTGTGGACTACGAGAAAGCCTTTGATTCGATAAAGACTTGCGCTGTGCTGCAGTCTCTTCAACGGTGCCAGATCGACTATCGGTACATCGAGGGGCTGAAATGTTTGTACAAAAACGCCATCACGTCAGTCCGTCTTCAGGATCAGACCTCGAAACCTATCCTCCTGGGGTGTGAGGCAGGGAGACGTCATTTTTCCGAAACTGTTCACGGCCGCAATGGAGGATGTCTTCAAGGTTTTGGACTGGAGAAGGCTGGGCATTAATGTCAATGGCAAGTACCTGGCATGGTACCAGCCACCTTCGATTTGCTGACGATATAGTCGCCATGGCTGAGACTATGGAGGACCTCAGTACAATGCTCGATGACCTCAGTAGAGCTTCCGAAAGAGTGGGTCTCAAAATGAACATGGACAAAACCAAGATCATGTTAAATACCCAAGTAGCACTCCCAGCAAGATCGGAAACTGCCCTCGAAGTTGTAGACGAGTGCGTCTACCTAGGACAAACGGTCCAGTTAGGTAGGGCCAATTCGAGAAAGAGATTAATCGTCGAATCCGACTCACATACCACAGTGTCTCAAGACGAAAGTCCAGATCAGTGCGTGTTGCCAGTGATGACACATGGAACTAAAACGTGATCGTCACGGCCTCATCAGATGGCTCAAAATCACTCAAAGGGCAATGCTTAGAGTTCCGTTGCGTGATCGAATCAGGAATGATGATATCTGCAAAATAACCAAGGTTACAGCAGTGGGCAGGGCACATTGCTCGTAGAACAGATGGTCGATCGGGCGAAAAGTTCTGGAGTGGCGACCGCGTACCGGAAGACGCAACGTTGGAAGGCCTCCCACAAGGTAGCTGATGTATGCGTGACGTGCAAGACCGGTCGTTGTGGCGACGCTTGGGGGAGGCTAATGTCCAGCAGAGGACGTCTGTCGGCTGATATGATGATGAATGATGCAAAGTATGATGATCGTGGTGTTATTTTTTTATTAATTAATGGGCTTGCTCTTGACCACAATCACGCCTGATAGAAAGCGATAGATGATGTATACGATGGAGTGAGCGTGCCCAGAAGATGCCTGTTCACTCTTACTTTGAAGGCAGACGGGTTAAATGTGGACGAGAACACAGACGCTGGCAGAGAATTTTAATTTGCAATTAAATCATGTGTTTAACCTCATCGTTATCCTTGTGAGACGGCTGAGGCATGCAGCCTTATCTGTTTACTAATGACTGTCAAGCGTACTGGATAAATACCAACCTCAATAGTTTTATCACGCCTAATGTCCACATGTATTATTGACTTGCCAGGCTTCTTATCGGTTGAGCTAAGCCAGCCAGCACTGGGTTACGTAACGCGAGTAAGCAAAATGGGAACCATGAAAATTGCTGCACTTTTTGGGTTCCTCAGCCTGAATGTGGCCCATAAAGTTCCGTCTTATACGTCCGGCTAACTCCTGCTTCTTACATACTATTACAGAAAGAACTAAAAAAAACAACTGTTCAGTATACTTTTATTGGTCAAACTCGATAAAATGTAGGGACCAGGAGAAACAGCAAGTATTGGACTCATCACAGATTCACAATATCCGTCAAGTAAATTGGCATGGTTAACCTTAAGCATGAGTGGGTTTGGCGTGGTCCACTTGTGAATATTGAACCGAAAACACTTCAAACGGCTACCACGATAAACACAGCATTGACAACGTTCTTTTCTTTTTGTGTAATACAAACAAATCGAGTTGAAATACACAATCATTGGTAGGCCCGACATAAATTACTTAATGAATTGTGGCAGCATGTATGGCGAGTCCGTCGTCATATGTTTTGATTTAGCTGTATGATGTTCGTTACTAAACAGACTGCACCAATTCAAACCGCAACACATAAGTGCACACTATGCACATTGAACATTACTCCACATCAGCGCATATAAGGCAAATGGTCGAATAGTGAAGGGTACAAATTGGTATGTTTCTAAACTATATATAGCTTTCTCGAAAAGAAGTAATGATCCTTGTTTGATTATGCGTAGGTATGTTTACGTGTGCGGTATGTTTAATTTCAATTCATGCTACGTTTGCAGGCATCTTCATTATGTCTATCAACAGTTTTACTTACGGTTCAACATACGAGTACTTTCTTTACGCTCCCGTATGTTTCAATAAGGCAAACGCATTGCATTTTAATAAATAGCCTGGCTTGTTAGTAGCCTGCTAATACATATATCTCTCCCATACTTACATTTTTGTGATGTGTTATGTAAACGGTTTCTATGAATGATCGTGGTCTCTTCGTGCTTCATGTCTAACGATACATGCAATTAACATGTGTTTTCATTTCTTTACGGGTTTGATCAACTCTATTTCTTCGTTATTGGCTGAATAGACTATTTTTCTTTTTCATTCTATTGTTTCGACTTTGAACGATATTTTAGTACACAAACATAATCCCGGTTTCTAAATTGAATATTTGCAGTGAATAACGTATCAAATCCTTCTTTGATGCCAAAGTTGCGTAGAGTTTGACAGAAATACTCAATTTATTCATTCTAATTCGAAGCTTCGTATCATCAAGTGTCTATTCCCCGAATCCGTTTTTTTATAATTAAGTTTCGAAACAACGCCGCCACCTGGTGGTAACCCTGCACTACTCCATGTGTGTGCAGTGTTTACATTAGCCCGCCTGCAAGCCGCGCCTAGCGGTAATGCATGCATGTTAATACGTCAGGATCATTCGTTAGATGGCGCTTGTTTGTTTACTTCAGAACCATACAATAAGGTACCATTCTGCTTCACAAAATTCTGGCATATTCTATTATAAGAAAACGTTCCTCTTTTTAACCGACTTCAAAAAAAGGAGGAGGTTCTCAAATCGGTTGTATTTTTTTTTGTTTGTTACCTCATAACTGCGTCATTTATGAACCGATTTGAAAAAATCTTGTTTGTTCTGAAAGGGTATACTTCCCGATTGGTCCCATTATCACACAGTCAGAATCTGATGATGGGATCCCATGAAAATCGAGAGAAACCCTCAAATTTAATAGGCACATACAATGTTATTCATAAACTTTCAAACGCAATTCAGATATTTGTGCCTAGTAATCATCATCTCATGTTGCTGAGCTGATGATGGTAGGTTAAATTAGAATCTGATGATAAGATCCCATGAAAAATGTTTGTTCAGCGATATTTTCGCCAATAGTCAGCCGATTTGGATGATTCTTTATTTGTTTGGAAGAGTATTTTCCTGGACTGGTCTCATTTAAATTTGGTGAACATCTGACGAAGAACTTCGGAGGCAACGGAACTCTTCAATAAATGATAGCAAATGGATCGGGATTGCTGGAAGCACATGTCTTTTTATTGTTTACACCATTTCATGTTCATAAAATCACGCCGGTAAGCAGGTACGCAGGTACCACTAAAAAGTGAAAAATAAAAAAACTTTTTTACAAAAAATACAACCGACTTCCAAAAACAAAACACTACAAAGTATAAAATAACTTCGGAAGAAAGAAAAGAACTTTAATTTCGGAGGTTATTTTTTCATTTTTTGACACCGACTTCACGACATTTTAGGCTTTCGCAAATAACGCATCTACAGTCCTTGGTTATAACACAGTAAATTGGCACCCTTCGTTATTATGCGCATTTTTTAATGTATCCGTGCAATAGATAGTCATTGCGAAAGGATACGAGGAAGCGCGTTGGTGTAGCATGCACCGAGGGGTTGTGCAAGGAGAGACGGTCGCCGGACTGGGGTGAGCTCGCGCATGCGCTGTGCAGCGGTCGATGGCTTGGCTGCACTCGCTGCCACATGCGACTAACACGTGTACCCTACACATTACTGAATTGTTGATTCCATAACATGGAATCAACAATTCAGTAATGTGTAGGGTTTGATTAAAAAACATCATGTCGGTCGAATGGTTTTCTTTTTCAAACTCCTTATGATTCCAATGTGGACTGCCTATGTCTGCCGAATTAACTATGAGTATACCTACATAACACAAGCATTCTTCGTACCGTACCTTAAACGTACTTCCGCTAATAGTCGCCTCAATGCTTCTCGGATCCAGGCCGATGAACAAGCGTCACTTCCTGTCTTGTTGCTTACAATTTATTCTTAGTCGTCTAGCGTCAGGAAAATCAGTACCTATGTTCGTATTTGAAACTTTTTCGCTACATTCTTGTTGAAAGTGACATTTGGCTCTGGTCCCGTTGGAAGAGAAAGTAAGCGGTGCTTACTTTTTTTGTTTCACGTATTTTAAGTTATAGTGTGTTACTCAACAAGTAGGTAGGTAAGCAGTTATAATAAATTTTCAGCAGTTTTTTTTTAACTTCGTCATTCGCTCTTCATCTGGCAAAAAGAAGTCAACAAGTAATAAAATACTTCGCGTAGTACAAACTGCTCTTGTACAATTTTTCATTGAAGATGTGAAATCAACTGAATGTGAAATTCCATACGATTTGAAAATAATAGAATTCTAGGTACTTTCACAGAAAATCGGTTTGCTTGACGCACTCTACCGGGAATGATCTCAATTATGTTTCAATCTATTCCACTTGTCATAACGTTTTTTATTATCAATAAATCAATGAAAACTACTTCAGTAGTTTGCAGTTGTGTCTGCGCTGACCGATAAACTGCACACCCAAGAATTTGTATGTGTTGACCTTGACAGAGAGCGGGCAACAATGCATTTTCAACCCTCTGGTCTGGCGCTCGTGTGGCAATAATCCTGAGATGTGGTGGGGTCGGCAGCGCTGGCAAGCCGCGACGACGGAGGCGTCGCGTGCGGGGCGCCGCGGCCGTACCGCCCGCGCGCCTCCGCCGCCGCCGAGCTGTCAAACCGCCTTGGTCGGGCACCCGGCTTGAACGCACGGCGCAGCGCCGCACTAATTCGCGATCGTAACATAGTACGCAGTCGGTGACTCAGTGTGTGATTTTGTAATACTCGCATGACGGAAAATACTTAAAGGAGATGAACGGCAGCACGACGACGGTGAATGGTGGAGCCGTCAATGGGAACACTGGTGCCTTAAATGGAATCGGTGCCGCGCCGCGTACTGCTACTCTTGGAACTCCAAGCAGTTATGCCTATACCTCCAGCGGCTCCCTGCTTGGCCGCAGTGGTACAGCCAGACCTGTTCCACCGCCTACATTACCTAAATACAGTGGGTCTTTTAGTGCGGGCAGCACTACTGGACTCCGGGAACGAGACAGAGAGGGTACCGGCGGATCTCATCGTCTGGCTAGCCTCGAGAGATTAGCACTACGACAACGTATCATTGAACAAAATGCCAACAATCAGGTGTCCGCGGGGTCGACACTTACAGCACCAGCGAATGGGCCCACCTCTGCTACCGTCACCCTTACCGACACGGCAACGGTGAGTCCCAGAGTCCCCTTTGCCGTTTTTCATGTGCACCCTCAACGTTTCCCCTAATCGTAGTTAACGCACCCCGAGAAAGGGATGTGTTATTTTAGTTCGTACAGCCCTCTCAAACTAATATTGGATTTTGATGGTTATCATTGTCGTCGTTGTTATATCTTACTGGAATAATAGTGTCGTTTTTGTCACTTAAATTCTACTCAACTGAGCTAAATATCAATCCTACTTGTTTCTCATCGTATGATGCAAGTAACTTGCAGCACTTAGCCTGAAACTAGTTTGTTTACATTGAGACATATCGATACCATAACCACATAGATACCTAGCCGTGTCAGGTGTTGTATTACATAAAACAGTCTGTATCAACTTCGTTGGAGGAGGGTTAGTTGGTAGCTCTGCTTTTAAGTGGATATATGAATACAAAGACCATCGTATCAATTTAAAAAAAAAAAAAAAACTTATCTTTTATTATTTATCTGGGTCTTTTTTGTGTTTGACTGTCTGATCTCTAAAAAACCAGATTAATGTTGGATGAGAAAAGTAATTTTGTTTTTTATTCAGTTTGTCTCTTAAGGTTCTTATTTATTTTATATAATACTAATATATAAAGCTGAAGAGTTTGTTTGTTTGTTTACTTGAACGCGCTAATCTCAGGAACTCCTGGTCCGATTTGAAAAATTCTTTCAGTGCCAGATAGCCCATTTATCGAGGAAGGCTATATGCACGCTAAGACCAATGGGAGCGGAGCAGTTATGAAAATTGTGACGCAGACGAAGTTGAGCGGGTTTACTAGTATTTTATAGGTATACCGGTTATACATTTGTATTTGCAATTCATAGTGTTACTAATGTGTCATTACTGTGAATTTAATAATACTCGTACATATTTGTACACTCAATCATCAATAGAATTTATGAACTGCAACTGTTGATGCGTTCTTGAAAGGAGTATCTAAACCTATTGTGACATCGTACTCGTCATATAAGTGTCTACACCTACACCAATATGTATACGTTGTTACTAACTACACCGTTATAATGGAAAGGGATTAGCCCCATAATCCTGAGATTGCCTCAACATATTTACGTAAAAAATTAGATACAAGTTACAAGGGTTATTGTCGTTTACTTTGCAATCTCATCACAGTTTTTTTAAATCCTATGTTAACTCAATTTCGCAGGTCACAGACATTTTAATTTTGTCATTATGTTAGTACCTGCAATGAGAAAACTTTATGAGGAAAGCTTTTTTTGAATATGATTGTTATCATACAGAGGGAAACAACTCGAATGTGGGAACTACTGACATGACGTATAGAAAATATGAAAGAGACATCATTGCGCCGATCTCGATAGGTCGATTGATTCTAAATCTTTTTTTGTTGTAAATTGAAATAGATAATTTTCATAATACTTACAAAAAAATAGGTTTGACAGATTTTATTTTCCAATTGTAAACACAAGATTTTGACACGAAGAACAGTTGTCACCAAAATACAATATAACCCATCTAAAATACAACGCACATGAAAACTTATCATTATAAATTGGTATTTAGTACTTACTTTGAGGCATGCTCACTTTTTGCAGAGTTCGCAGATGAAAGTCTCACTCGTGATTCATCTTCCACTGGTGGTCGTGAGTACTTACTCGTGACCCATCCCATCTGTTTTTGCCGTTTTGTGTTTTTCTGTCCTGGGTAAGGGCATGCTGGCAGCCTATTCCCACGCAGTTCCTCATGTATAGGACTGGTTCGGCGTGCGGGAGGGGTGCGCGGGTGACTGACCCCGTGTCTACAGGGTTAAAAATAACCTCGAGCGGTGGCGGACATTCTGCTCGCATGTGTCGAATTTACTAAACAGACATTAACTGTTTCACGGTCGCAAGCGCACCCTGACCTGAAAATTCTTGGAACATTAAAATACTTGAACACTTCACGGAGGATATTTTTTCCCTTTTTGTTGTTGTGATCCAATTCCATCGTTAAAATGTTATGGATACTGAATATAAAGAAACAGTCTTCTAAACCTCAATGGTTTATTCAACTGTTGCCACATGAGAGGTCATTTATACTTACTGCCGGATATTTGTAAAGGTTTCTTTATCACACTGTTTGCTCAATTCCAATTTCTTGGAATTCTTATCAGTAAGTCGTTATCGCGTGCACCATGAACTCCAGTAACTTTAACTCAAATTGTCCTATTTTAGGACTTCTTGTCTTATGCGTAAAACATGTGCTGTCTTGCTTAATTAAGGGTTTATTCATAGTGCATAGTTTAAATCATTACAAACAACAATACCACATTGTTTAACGAAACCGACTTGGAACTTTTTCACTAACCCCGGCCGTAAGCGGTTGGGCATGTTCTCTTGCATTGTGAAGGCCAGTGCATAAAAAGCCAAGAACCATTGAGTAACGATATTATGTTCTCAACTTTGAAACAAACGTATTAAGATCCATTTTGCGTTTTATTTAATGTTTATTTTACCCTCTTTGGAACGATCGCTCGATGTCTTTGTGTGTCTCTGGTGCCCATAAGTGTGACGGGCTGGATCCTTTTGCGTCTATACAGAATATATCTACTTACTAAAATTTTACATTTACTGACAAACAACTGCAGATAACCGCTGGATCTACAGGCGTGAAATTTCACGAATTCGTGCACTAAGGATGGATTTATGAAAATATACAATAGTGGGATTAAACTGGTTACACATGGTTTACTCATTTTTGATGTTACGAAACGTGGATTTCTACGTCAGTTTTATCATTGTTTTTTTTTTAAACTCGTTCCCAAGGCTCCTGAGAAGTAGAAGTTATCGGGCACAGCTTGTATACTCATAATTAAGTCAGGGGTACCTGAGTTTAAGGGGGCCATTCCACACGTGGTGTTTAATTTTAATCCCTTCAAGACATTCATCTTTGCATTTGATTTGGCTTACCTTAATTTTTATGTTCATAATAAAAGCAGGTAGGTAGCCTAAAAATTAAGTATTCACTAACATTAAGAGATGTCTGTCTTTTTAGGGTTCCGTGCCCAAACGCCAACGGAATCCTATTACTGATCATCCACTGTCTGTCCGTCCATCTGTCTGTCAGCGGGCTGTATCTCATGAACCGTAATAGGTAGATAGTTGAAATTTTTACACAGTATATGTTTCTGTTGCTGCTATAACACATAAAGAAAAAAAAAAATAAAGGGGCTCGCCCTACTAGAAACGTGTTTTTGGCGATTTTTGCTTGATCTTAATGGCATTGGCAACAGGTAGACGCTTGAAATGCTCACAGAGTTTGTGTTGCTATATTCGCTAAAAATATTTACACATAAATTTAAGGGGGTCCAAGACAAGAGACCTGTTTATTAGCGGCATAATAGTGGATTATATTTATGGCGATGGTACGGAACCCTTCATGCGCGAGTCCGACTCGCACTTAGCTGTTTATGTTTGTTCTTGCTCTAACAGGCTAGCTGTAAAAGAATTAAAAATTAAAAATTCTTTAACGTGTTTTTTAATAAACGCAACTTTGATTATTTTTCGCGATTTCAGTGTCCGTCCCATAATATAAGTTGTTCATAATGATGACTTCAATGACCCTTTGAGTGGTATTGCGATTATTCTGTTATACGTTGTAGTTATATTAACAAGTTACAAAACAAAAACACAGGTACAAAATAGTAATCGCCCCGTGTGGAACAGACCCGTGCCGTGCGCTGGTGTGGCGCGCCAACCGGCAGCCGGTATCGCATCGCTTGTAACTTAACCTCAAACTGACACAGTCGTGAACAGTGCTCCGTATTAACTACAACAGTTAATTTTTGTTCCAATACTACCAAACTGACGTTTATACCGTGTCGTCATTAATTTGAAGTTTTTGTTGTTTTTTTTTGCGCAATACGGGTGATATTGCTCTGTGTCTATACTGGCAGCAGACGAACAAAAGTGTTAAATCGATACAGTGCATCAACACAACCAAAAGGGCATAGCACAAGTACAACATTTTGTGTGATTCCAAATACTTTGTCAATTTTGTGTTCTTTGTACAGTGTTTTTTCTGAATATAACTACGTGACAGGCAATTTTGTGAGCGTGAGCGTATCGGCAGTGTAGCGTCGTTTGTGCTTTTTTTGCCATCTTGAACCGTTGAGGAATATTCGGATGTGTTCAAAATGGAAAACCGAGCACTAAGTAATGGCAACGGAATTCAAACTAAATTAACAAGATGTTCTAGCAGCGTAGGAGACAGTGGAACTGATAAATCTAAAGTTGGATGGACGAGTCCACGCGATATCTGGAGAAACTTATCATTACGCAGGAAAGCCGAGGTGAATAAAACAATATAATGATAATGACAATGTCATAATATCAACAATAAGAAATTCCAGTGATCTAGTAGTAATAGACTATAGAGCTAGACGTACTATCACTCAGTGCTTTCATATTGTCATCAATTAAAACCTTTGCCGTCTAAGTATAGATAGATATACTGCTGTTGATAAGAGAGTCACTTAGTTGAACCGTAGGAACAGAAGTGCAACTGTTCCCATCCATTGGATGCGTTTATAATACAGCTGTCTAGATGTCAATTAGCATTTGATTGACTTCCCGTTTCTTCATGCAAACAGATCCAAGTAACGATTTCCTAATCCTCGTCGGTTCTCGGGTCGATGACTCGTCAATAGCATAATAAGTCACAATAGCACTCGGCGTCTTAGTTTTATGTTTCATCCATACCTTCTATATATCTCTGGCGTACCTAGGTATACCGTTAGTTACTTTAGGAGGTAGGTAATGATTCAGTCGACTGGCCTGCTTTTCTACAACATTGCAAGTAATTGTATTGTGCAAATACGCATTGTTTTGTCAACAACTTATAAAACAGTTAAGAAAAAAAACACCGTTTGTTTGTACTTCTTAACTAACATAAATATAAGGAGGCCCAGTTCTGACAGTGGGAAATTTCTACCAGGCGCGCTCGCGCTTCAATGTTTAATTTTATTCAGACGCTCTTCTCTGCATATAAAATCGATATCAGGGGGTCGAGGGGGTGCAGTTATTAATAGTAGGTAATTCAACTGTCTATCTTGAACTAGCAGCCTACTTGCATATCGCGAAAATGAATCGCATGCGATTGGGGTGCAGAACTTTTTAGTTGCACCTTCATTACATACGAGTAACATTGACACATTACGATATATGGTAGAATCCGGAGATAGATTAAATTATGAGCCAAAATACCAAAAAATAAACACGTAGTATGAACTTGGTCAGAAACTATCTTTAATTTCAAGCATTAAAATAATAGGTAGCCATACCTATTATTTTAATTTTAGAACCCTGAAGCACGCCGTTTGAATCTTTATTTTTAAACATGTACATATATTGCTGTTCTTTTTAGGGTTTCGTACATCAAAAGGAAAAACGGAACCCTTTTGGGATCACTTCTCGCAAGGGAATCAAAATGTATAGGGTATTTCTCGTTGACCTAGAACTATAAAATTTGGCAAGTAATACCAGACGGTATTACTTGTACTACGAGTACAAGAAAAAATCAGAAAACTATACATTTGTAATTAAATCATTAAAAAAATATAGTCTATATTTTAAAGTAAAACATTTTTCTTCACGATCCAAACAAGACGAAAAAATCAGTAGTTACTTAAATAAACAGCTATGACAGACGGACCTACAGCCAATGTCGCCCCGTTTTTAACCGACTTCAAAAAAGGAGGCTCTTAGGGTTCTTTTCACCATTTTGGTAGGTAGATAACTCTAGTATTAAACTTACCTATAAGATATGTACCATATTATTTTGCCTGTGTATAGATATACAACTAGCTGAACCGTACCCCAGTAAGTTGGGCGGTATTTTTCGGGTTAATATAATAGCCTATGACTCACAAGTAACGTGGCTCTCTATTGGTAAAAGAAGTTTCAAAATCGGTTCAGTAGATCCAGAGATCACCCCTACAACCTCACAAACATTACCTCTATGATATTAGCATAGATTCCGGACAACTGAGTATGTTTTCTGAAAGCTCCTTCAATCTATCACTATGAAGACGTCACCTAGCCATCACACATCAGATCAGCTTCCACATAATCCAGAGTTCCAGTACCTGTATCCTTATTGCCATTGACATTCGTACTCAAACCTTTCGATATATGTATTCGAAAAGACTGATCTTGTAATTTTGTTATTGAACATAAGCCCTGTACCTTAATTGGTTAATATCCGCGTAATAAGGTAATAACCCATTTATGCATATGCGCAAGTTCACAAAGTTAATTCAAGCGACAATTAATTTAACCTCAATTAAAAAATTCATGGCCAGTGGCGTACACTGCTCAATTAGCCTTTACGTCATCATTGTCTACCTCGATTGTGTAGTTCATAAAACTGTGGGTAACCAATTTTTGTGCAATCAAGCCGAGATTATTATAGCTTTTTCAATGAGCATGAACAATGCTTTTTAATGGCCGTTCAAGTCCATTAATAGCAAATTAGTGATGACAAACTACTCGTATGATTTTTATTTTAATGGTACAGTGGGCCACACGTCAGCGATGCGTTTTAACTTTGAGCTGGCCTAGCGAGGTAAGTAGTTTCAATGGACTATGAGGCCAGCTTATACTAGTTTTGGTACAACAGTCCTGGAGCCTGCTGTTACGTGCACAGCGTATTTATATTAAGAGATACCTTCCGAGCCTGTCTCCGTCTTTACCTCACATGAATAATTCAGCAGTCAGCCACTAAGAATGCATTCTGTTTTATTCCAGAAAACGAACATTATAAAGTAATGAGATTTTAAATAACATTTGACTGAATTAATTTGTGACTGGTTCAATTGCACCAGAAAGTTCAGTTCGGAGAGTGTCGAGATAACGTTCATAACTTAGATTGTTCGTAAGTGCTCATCTACTTTCTTTATGATTACAATTCGTTCGTGATTACATGTATGCAACCTGCAATTTGATTGCACATTGTAATATCGCTCCTCGGTGTGGAACGATAGATGTGCATGTTAGTCTTTCTTATCGAAAGACCTACTTATTGACTTTGTTCTCGGTTCTCATAGTTTTTATTCGCCTTTTCTTTGTCCTAACTCCATTCATTGGGTTTATTCGGAAAATTTCTATTTGAGAACGACGTTGGTAAACGTAGATTATCGGATATATATGTAGAAACTAGAAATATTGCCGCGTTTAAATGTGGAAACAAGGTGGAAAGTTCTTCATGTGCGGTAGAAAAGGGAGGATCTTACGACCAGACGGTTGCTGTGTCTGGTGGGGCCCGAGGTTATAATTATGATAACTGATTGTGTTATTTACGATAGCTCTCATATCGAGATCTCTGTTACGTCAGTGAAGTTCGCATGGCGGTATAGATGTCACTACTGAAGCTTTATTTTCTCTGCATTGTCAGTCGCCCCATTTATTTAACTAAAAACTTAAATTTAGACACAATTAAGTACAGTTTATCCATCCGCCAGAGTAAAACGGCACCTTACGTACAGTAGGCCGCTCCAGTATATTATGCTGGTACATTTGGATGACTAAATTCAACTTTGTCTTCAGGCATTATTATGCGTATTCCGTACGAGTCTCAATGCGCGCGTATAGTTTGTGTCGGCGACTCCGGTTTGCATACGCCAGGGATCCTCCGCCCACTTATGTTGTATCTAACAATCAGTACATTTAGAGATTAATACTACTTATAGACATGTCTATGGAGCGTAGGTTTGCAAGCGATCTATTTTATTGCGAAACAAATTCAAGTACATAATATGTGATTGTATTCACGATTCTCACTGTGTTCATTTGTTATTGATTGAATTGATTTGAATCAGTCCTTGTATCCGACGGTCAATGACCCTGCTTTATTATTTTGTCTGAGCCGCTGTCGCGGGTGTTGATAGAAAGGCCAAGTCTAGTCAAGTGCAGTTGGCTCAGCCAGGGGAGTCGAACACACTCAATAGTAACGTAAAGGCATAGTTTAAGGAAACTTGACAGACAGACGGACAGACAACAAAGTGATCTTATAAGGGACTAAATAAAAAACCATTGGTAACAAAATAATTAAATAAATACCACCGATAGTGCCTTGTTTAATTAACGCGGACTGATAAGCTTGTAACGTCAATGTAATCTGTCTAACAGCAGCTACATAGCATACTGAGTTACGATTGTAACGAGTAATTCAATACGAATCAATAGGTACCATACTTAATGACAATCGATATTTATATGTATTTATTAGTTCCAGTTCATCATCAAGTTAATACACCCGGAGTTTATGAAGTTTAAACAGACAATATCCGGCGGGACGGGGAGGTACAAGCAGTCGTGCATACACCTGTGCACATTGACCGCAGCCGTGTCTATTTACGCTTAATGAACCGACACTTTTGTTTAGAACTACACAATACACGTATAACACATTAATAGTGTACGAAGTAGATTGTGTGCGCTATACGTCCTCAATAAGCATGTAGAAAGGCAGCTCTTGAAGGCTTGAAAGTTGTTCAACAATAAAATTATGACAGCGATCCCGTTTATGGTTTATCTACAACAATAAATTGATATTTTAGTAATAGCTCTAGCTTGCGGTAGGAACTTTCTTGGAGTCCTAGTCGTGTATACGATAGACGTGGCAGTAATGACTCAGACTATACTTCTACAGCCAGGAAGAGTCATCGTGATAGCTCGGCGAACGAGTCATGTCTCCGCAGCGTGGCGCCGCGACTGCGAGCAAAGCATTGCAATTATACTGGAAGTGTCTGAGAGACAGCCTTTTTTATCGGCAGACGTATGCCGCCTTCTTTGTCGAGCCACAGAACTGCCAGATGAAACTGCTTGTTATTCTACGCGCGAGTCTAAAGACACCGTTCCAATTCCTCTGTTTCTTAGTGTTAACATACAGACACGTACATGCTTAGCAAACAAAGATTAGAATTATTACAACGAATGGAAAATTGTAGCTGGATGTTGAACAGAAACAATTAATTAAGATAGCAAAATAAAACTCACAAAGGAAATTATCTTTTTGAAATTAGATCGACTTGTACATCTTTCGATTTAATTGATGTCTGAACTACCGACCAGAGGATAAAAGGTTCATTGTTGCTATCCAATCAATCGGATGTGGGCATTACATTACCACTATAGCTAAATATGTATATCAACTTTAAATTGTGAAAAAGGAAGAAGTTTTATAATTTGTTGAAGTTGCAGCGTAAACTGCTGTAGATATAATTATATGTGTTGGGCAGGCGCGTGGCTGAAATAATTATTTTACCAAATACCCAATATTATGGATTCTAAATTACGAACGCAGAATAATAACTTACTGAATAATTGCCTCCATAGCTTAATTTGACTACTTTAATTAATATTATTGATCTATTAACCTAGAAGAGTAAAGCAACTGTATGTCCATGATCTCTGCCTGGTGTAAAGTGATCCAATTTAAAGTAGTGGATGATTCAGGTATTTTATACGACATACTTTACCAGTAATTACGCATAACGCCTTTAGGCACGCTTAAATAATCCAAATCTCTAGTCAATATTAGTCAGCGGCGTTTTCAGCTACAGTGTGTCAGCGAGACCTCGCACAAACAATATATTGTGTGATAAATTGTGCTCAGTTCAGTAAACGACGAACGTGAAGCCTGTGCTGGCTGTTTGCCTGGTTTCCGTATGGATAAGTGATAATATAAAATTTATCCCTATTCGCTTGTACAGCGTTTTGTATTAATTAAATAATATGGAATATTACTACAACGTACATTTTCAAGTTCATATTTACAAAGTGAAGCAGTTGATAAGTGCGACCGTGTTTCTATCTGATATTGATCGATGACGATAACAGCACCCTTGTTATTATTTATTATTTAGTCAGTAAAATGTTTAACACGTTCACGAAACGACTCAGTTTAAGGAAACGCAAGAACAAGAAAATAAGTGAGGAAATAGTCAGTGACGATGTAAGTACATAAATTAAGTCAAATGATTTCACATTGAGTAGCAGTCATGTTTAAGAATTTGATATGGTTGTTTATACGTGCTTTCTCTACAAACAAACAAATTCCATACGATGTTTAGTCCGTTTGATATTTACTTTACAGTACAATGTCCGTGCTGTGGTAAACACTCGCCGGATGGTATTTCTGAAGCGGTGAAGACATTCAGTAGGACATTGGTATTCTGTCGTTATGTACATGATTCATCGACGTCTACTGATTTTGTTGAAGTGATAATCTTGTCATTGATAACAGTCATGGCACAGTTTTGGTGTGTTGTCATGTGAAATGGTGTTATGAACTCGACGCGTGATGCGGCGCGTTCCGATGCGCTGATATCGCTGCATGACGACTGTGACCAAATGTCAGAGACATCTTTGTGTTCTCCGATCTGGGTCACAGGTACAAAGCAAAAGGTCAAATTCAACTTTGTCTTGGATGTTCTAAGTTACTGTTGTAACAAATGTGGCAGAAACTTAAAAAGGGTAAATGAAAACAATTGTTTCAACGATATCACTGTAAGTTTAGGGTTAACAGGGATATAGTTAGGGTGTTGTTAGCCTGGAACATCGTTTGTAGATATTATTAGAATCAACCGTCACAGACGCATTACGGTCGTCGCACTTCGCAAAACTGTATACGTGTTTGCATATCCACTTTCTTGTTCGTTTTGCATTTATGCAAACATCCATGCGGGTATATTATTTATAAATTTTGATGGTAAGCGCATGTTCGTATCGGAATAATCTTATCGCATGTGTTCGTTTGCCCTTGCAGCGAGGTTGTGTAGTGAGTCTAGTGAATCCTGAACCTGGACTTTATGTTCTATGATCTGAGGGCCAATTTTACTCATTTCTAAGCAACGTTCACATTCACATGTCAGTCGCAACTGTTAAAAAAGTTTTATTTTCATACATTTTTGACAGTTTGACAGCTTGCGAATGAGATGCGAATGCAAACGTTGTTTGAAAATGAGTAGAACTGGCACTCTGGCTGACTTGTTTTTTTTAAACGTTTGGTTTGGTTTGGAATATTAGAAATAATCTTCGATATCTAAGTTATGGTTTATGGAATAAACACACTGTTCTTCTAGCCTCAATTCATGGTTTTCAATTAAGTTGCTCTCAGTGATGGAGCCAAAATAATTATCTTAATTAATGAGTGTTTAATTTTAATTGTTAACGCGGTTAACAAATGTCTGAAATGTCCGAAAACAAGCGATTTGATAGGTTTGGGACCTGACTTCTCAGTCCTGCTACCTGGTACACGATATTTCAGAAAACACTCATTCTCATTTATTATTCAGTTTGTAGAGATAAGCTTTTAACAGTTATTAGATGCTTGTTCTGTATCAAAGTTATTTTTTTCATTCAATAGAAAATACACAGCACGAGGAGCTCGTGGCTAAATAATACCAGCCGCACGGGTCGATGTTCAAGGTTAAGCAACGCTTGCCAAGGTTGGTCTGTGGATGGGTGACCATCTTAACATAACGAGTTTCCTCCGTGCCTCGGAAAGCACGTTAAGCCGTTGGTCCCGACTGTCATTTGTACATCTTTGGGAGTCGTTACGGATTATCAGAAGCCAGTAAATCTGACTCCAGTCCTGCCAAGAAGTGCCGTATTGCCCAATTAATCGGTTGTGGGGGTCTGGTAGGCAGCCGCTCCACGTAAAATACTGGTATTCAGCTGAATCCGGTTTGACTGGAAGCCGACCCCAATATAGTTGGGAAAAGGTTAGGCAGATGATGAGAAAACACACAGCACATATTGCTGCTGCAGTCCATGACGAATTTCTGATTTTTTATAACGAAATCCATTAGGTAGCTTCTCCAATGCATCCATCAGTATTAGTCCAGTCCAGTGCATAGCATAGGGTTCCTCGCGCCTCGGAGTTAGACCTCGTCGTGGCCATAAATTCGGATCCACGGACGCCCATGCCTTTTCCGGCGCCGTTTCTGATTAAGTATTTTAGTGATCTGTTGTTGGTGATTTGGTCGGTTAGTACCTTGTCCCCCGAAATTTGTTCAGGGCCCTTTTGTAGTGTTACAGTGAAGTCTCAAGTACCATGCAGTGTGTGAGTCATCGCTTTCGTTCTTCGCACCTACGTAATTGCCAGTTATTGGTGCGACCGGTACAACGAGGTGTACCGTGTACTCGATCCACGCAACGATGCGTGCTCGTTTCATGCGCGACGCGCTATTTGTTTTATAAGGTGAAAATAACTCGTTATTGCAGTATCATTATCTTTGCATTATAATGTCACCGGGAAAAGTATGTGAAATTCCAGTTCAGAACATGTTCATTGTACGGCGCTGTTCGCTGTTTAGTTAACTAATAAACATGCAGTTTGTCTAATGTAGTTACTTGGATCCGATGTATGCTACTATGCTTACTTAATTATACCTTATAGGTATATTTTGCTTCATTGTCCAGTAACGTTACCTTGTAATCGGTGAGTCATCTGACTCGCATGGAGCCGAGGAGCCGGCTACACCGACTTGTTCAGCTATACTTGTCGAGTCTTTATATGTAGGTATACTGCGACGATGTTACGAACTTGCGATACATACAACCCTTTTCATTAACTGTGAATTTATGACTTTACACAGCGAGAATCTCGTTACTGATGTATATTTGACGGGTATCCTGCGTTCGTACGTATACAGGATTATAAGGGTAACAGGCTTCTAGCGTCCTCGCACATCTCAGATAACTAAACCTGTACGGATTGGCCTCTTATTCTGCTAAAATTCCGTATTACACTAGGCCAATTCAATGTCAAAATGTTGTCCGATGTGTGGTCGACTTTACCTACCTGCTACTATGTCACGAGTGTCACGATAAAATAGTAGTTAGGTTAATATAGATGTTTTCCTTGCATAGATGATGACTTACCTACCTAATTATAAATAAAATCTATTATTGTACCTAACCTGAAATCCCTTCATTCTATCGTCGGGTCGGGAATAGTGCGTTTTTCATAAGTAACAGGATTTCCAAACTCTTACCTCTCTACATATAGGTAATACACATTACAGATACATTATTGTGACTTTTATGAAATGAACACCTTTTTAGAAAGACAAAGGTACTAATAGAGAATTCTGTTTGCTTCCAGTTACAAAGTAAACGTGAGCTGTTCTTCAAGTCGGACTCGGTGAGCGGCGGCGGCGTGAGCGCGCCGGGCCCGCCGCCGGGCGCGCCGCCTGCGCCGCCGTCCGCGCTCAAGGATGCGCTGGCCAAGCGCGCCGCCACGCTGCCGGACCAGCTCGAGAACAACCACCACGACTCCAACGGCACGCTCAACAAGCTCAGCAACAGCGTGTCCGTGGACAACAACAAGCCGCCCAGCTCGGCGCCGCCGCCCACGCCCGCGCCGCCCGTGCCCACCTCCGCGCCGCCGCTCAGGAGCACAGAGAACATTATCAAGGTAAGCAAGCGCAACTCCTAAGCTGCCCAGTGGTCGCTGGATATGTGGCAAAATATTTCAGAAACTCTGGTACCCTCTGCGAGATAATCAGTCCTTTTCCAGCTCTTCAAGGAATAACACCAGGGCTTTTGTTCCTTGAGGAGCTGGAGTGGATCGAATAGGGAACATGCAATATTTTATTTTTTGCTTTCATTTTAAAGAACTCCATCTAGAATAGACCACCACAATAAAAAATGAAAACGCTTTACGTTATTGCCAAAATTGCGTTTTTAAACAGACAGTTTAAAGGTTCGCGCGAAAACGGACGATGACGTCACTCGTGTCTATCACTGGTCAAGAACTGTCCCAACTCACATAAGACATAAGTATCGTCCCGACATAAGGTTGCCTTTTCGTTGGCATAACAGCAGATACGTCAACAAACGCTGATTGTTGTTTTTTAAATAGTTCCGTTTCACGTTACTTTAATTCATTACTTTTGTTAAAAATCGATATTAACCAAAATAAAAACTTTGTAATGGCCTTTATTTTATACTTTTTTATCATTTTACTGACAACATTCTCATAAATTCTGTATTTGCATCTTCCCTATTATATATTTGCCCCAGCCGGTGCGCAAAATACGCGGTTGGACGGTGCAGTTGTGGACACCAGCCCTACTTACAAGTACGATCCGTACACAACTTCCAACTGCCAACAAACGACTCGGAGTGACTCGAGACAGTGTCTCTGAGAAAACGTCACCGCCGACAACTCGCGCACTTGAATAAACATTCGGCAAGCTCGCTGAGTTAACAACTGGACAATGAGCATCGGGCACGCGTTAATGTTTCCTCTTCCTGCCTTATAAATGGTTCCATTTCGCCTGTTTGCTGCTGAACAGTTACATGGCTATACTCAATAACAGTAGAAAGCGTGCCGCAAGCCGTTCTGATGTTCCTCTTTATCGATGGTTTCCTTATGTGTGGATGATCGTACATTTGCAATCTAAACATGAAAAATGCTTTTAATTAAACACTTCCTAGTTTTCTATCTAGTTCATGTGTATACGTAGACCTATTTCGCCACGCGATTACTAAATTACAAAGAATTACCGACGATCAGTATATCATAACAGTAAGTTTTCAAAGCGTGCACTCGTAGTAATATCATTATATTCGTTCGAAAGTATGTTATTATTATTATGAAGGTCAATCTTATAAAACTATATAAGTACATAACATTTTTTTTAAATTTCCAGAAACCAGACCACCCACCCGTCGCGCCAAAACCGGAATTACCTAAAGTAGAAAAACCAAAAACCAAAGAATTAGATGGATACGTCGGATTTGCAAACCTACCAAATCAAGTGTACAGAAAGGCAGTGAAAAAAGGATTTGAGTTCACGCTAATGGTTGTTGGTAAGATCATTAATAGTACTCCAGTATGTTACTATTAATTTTTTATCTCTTTCCTGTATATTCCTCTTAAGGGATAAGGTACAAAATTTAGAATACAAAACCCAGACCAAATATAGTATTTAACGATAAAGACTTTAAAATTTGGAATGTGCCTGTTAGTCACGCCTTCAATATGCAGCCTTCTTGGAAATTAAGATTGCTAATGAATACTGCGTTTATTTTTAGGTGAAACAGGTTTGGGCAAGTCAACGTTAATTAACTCATTGTTTCTGACGGACGTGTACGACCGGGACAAGCACCCGGGCCCCTCGCTACGCGTCAAGAAGACTGTGGGCGTGGAGACCAGCGTGGTGATCCTCAAGGAGAACGGAGTCAACCTTACGCTGACGATCGTCGACACGCCGGGCTTCGGCGATGCAGTCGACAACAGCAATTGGTGCGTGAATCAAAACATCCTTTCGATTGCGCTTCGTGCAATAATATTGTCATAAATTAACACCCAACACGCGAATATTTTTCGAAGACGTTCACGTTTTTAGTTGGACAGTAAAGTAGATTGACTTTAATAAGAGTCGCTTTTGTGATTGTAGTTGGCAACCTATCATCGACTTCGTTGAGTCGAAGTATGAAGAGTTCCTGAACGCGGAGTCCCGCGTGACGCGCAAGGCCGCTCCGCCGGACACGCGCGTGCACTGCTGCCTGTACTTCATCGCGCCCAGCGGCCACGGCCTCAAGCCGCTGGACGTGGAGTTCATGCAGCGCCTCGGAGACAAGGTCAACATCATACCTGTCATCGCTAAGGCCGACACCATGACCCCGGAGGAGTGCAAAGATTTCAAAGAACAGGTTAGTACAGACATCGCGAGTAGTGTTAACCTTGGTTTACATAAAATGATGATTTATAATCATGAATTCACAACAGATAAAATATATTGATAACTGCGGGTTATTGTAAGCAGTGAACGGATATTCGGGCACAGGGCAGTGTGCCTATTTACTAACAAAAAATCATAGGATCCCTCAAGGGACTCAGATTGCAAAAAAATACTGCTTTAGTGCTTACAAATTAAAGTTACAACTTCAAATCTAGATAGCAATAAAGAATTATTCCTTTGTTGTGGTTTGGTGGCGTGGATGCCGAGCAAAACGACAATATAAAAGTTTAGATTTTCCAAATTTGAGAACTTAAATCCTAAACTTGATAATAATAAAATCTACTAAAATGTCGCTACTCTGACCCCCAAGATACAGACGAATGTCTAGTTTGGCGGTCACCGTCTATCCTCAATGTTTTAAATGTGCATTTTGATTATTAAACTAATTATTAAACTATATATTTATACAAATTGTTGCAGATAATGAAAGAAATAAGCCAGCACAAGATCAAGATCTATGACTTCCCGGAGAGCACGGGCGAGGAGGGCGAGGCGGCGGAGGCGGCGCGCTCGCTGCGCACGCGCGTGCCCTTCGCCGTCGTCGGCGCCAACACCGTCATCGAGTGCGACGCCAGGCGCGTGCGCGGCCGCAAGTACCCCTGGGGCGTCGCCGAGGGTAAGCACACACTACTGACAACATCTACGACTTGTCGGAGAGCACGGGCGAGGAGGGCGAGGCGGCGGAGGCGGCGCGCTCGCTGCGCACGCGCGTGCCCTTCGCCGTCGTCGGCGCCAACACCGTCATCGAGTGCGACGCCAGGCGCGTGCGCGGCCGCAAGTACCCCTGGGGCGTCGCCGAGGGTAAGCACACACTACTGACAACATCTACGACTTGTCGGAGAGCACAGGCGAGGAGGGCGAGGCGGCGGAGGCGGCGCGCTCGCTGCGCACGCGCGTGCCCTTCGCCGTCGTCGGCGCCAACACCGTCATCGAGTGCGACGCCAGGCGCGTGCGCGGCCGCAAGTACCCCTGGGGCGTCGCCGAGGGTAAGCACACACTACTGACAACATCTACGACTTGTCGGAGAGCACAGGCGAGGAGGGCGAGGCGGCGGAGGCGGCGCGCTCGCTGCGCACGCGCGTGCCCTTCGCCGTCGTCGGCGCCAACACCGTCATCGAGTGCGACGCCAGGCGCGTGCGCGGCCGCAAGTACCCCTGGGGCGTCGCCGAGGGTAAGCACACACTACTGACAACATCTACGACTTGTCGGAGAGCACAGGCGAGGAGGGCGAGGCGGCGGAGGCGGCGCGCTCGCTGCGCACGCGCGTGCCCTTCGCCGTCGTCGGCGCCAACACCGTCATCGAGTGCGACGCCAGGCGCGTGCGCGGCCGCAAGTACCCCTGGGGCGTCGCCGAGGGTAAGCACACACTACTGACAACATCTACGACTTGTCGGAGAGCACGGGCGAGGAGGGCGAGGCGGTTAAATGATACCTTCAGTTTGAGTCATCCTGCTGCTGGACAAAGGGCATTAAGTTTTCGTGCTGTTTCGATCCTTTGCTAAAGTTGACCACTATTGATTTTCTTCGCCTCCGCTAATGTCAATATGGTCTCGCTCGATACCTCCCATTTGTGTCGAGGTCCTCACTGTGGTTGAACAATGGCGGATAGCTCATTTACACATTACAACTTACCATTTTCTATTCTATGAAGGCAATATTTGAGCACTGAAAACCTATAAATTTGACTGTATGTTTATAGTTGAGAACCTGGAACACTGCGACTTTTTGGCGCTACGCAACATGGTAATACGGACGCACCTTCAGGACCTGAAGGACGTGACGAGCTCGGTGCACTACGAGAACTACCGCTGCCGCAAGCTGGCCGGCCTCTCGCACGACGGCAAGCCGCACAGGATCAACTCCAACAAGTAAGGCGAACGTTGCGAACCTATCTGTCGCCTCATTCCACTCTCCATGCCAAAAACTCATTAAAATTGGGCTAAAAACTAACTTTTTGAATCAAGTTTTACCTGTTTCTCTGGTCTCAGTAGATCTTTCCAATAATATTTTGAAACAGGCATGATTAGTGCTAACAACCTAAGTGGACAGGGTTGCTGGAACATCTGTGTAACGATATTCTAACATTTGTTTATTTTATTACTGCTGTCACCGCATTTAAGGTGACCAGACTTATTTTTGGAATTCCATGGACTACTATAACATTGTCACTAAAAATTTTAAGAAACATTGATTGAGAGATTTATTCGATCGGTTGTTCATTGCTGCATGTCTGGTCACCTTTAACATTCTTCTATGTACTGTCACAGTTGTGTGCTACAGAGTTTTATTTTATTTTTAATACTTTAGATTTTATTGAATAGCTCTGCATTGATATTCTTTAATTATTGAACGTTCTGTGCTTGGGCATGCAGAAATGAAATATTAATTGTTAATGTCTATCATAATCTTAACTTTTCATGGATTTAAAAGAAAAAACAACTTGAAAGAGACTCATTAAGAGTGCTGTTGTATTTTTTTTAAATAACCATGATAAATAGCATAATTCATAATAACTTGCAGTTCATGCGCTTACACAATGGCATTAATAACAATTTATTCCTCATTATATTCGTTGTGCTCAAATAGTGATGACTGCAACTAATTTGCGTGTGTTATACTCGGCTGCACACTGATTTCTCAGCATTACTTTGTGTAATAGGTACGTGAGTGTCTTGTAAACTGTCTTTCGACAGTAATGAAGGCTTACATCACACGGAATCTAAAAAGCAAGTAATTTGCTTTTTTGTCCGTAAAATATACAGCACATTAATGCGTATGCGTTTGGAACAGACAATTATTTGAAGCAATATTTATGTGCCTTTTTGTTATTGTCTTGGTTTCGCTTATTTGTGTTATCGTTGTTTGTTACTGATGCCACTGTGAAGTGCTTGCGGGCACAGCCTTGTGTCGTTAACTCTGGTTGTGTTGGTTCAGTTTATGCCCGCAAGGATTGATGAACAGTTTCATGACCGTTTGGTAAGTCCCGTCGCGTCTGACGTATTTTCATAACTGCAACTTGTACACATAGCACGGTGTTTTATTTTGTTAGCTCATCTGTTGCCGAACATTCAGTTTTTGATATCATAACCCCAACTAATTTGAAATTTAATGGCCATGCTCCAGCGTAATAACACGCTGGAAATGTTTTTGAAACATCACAAAACTGAATGAATCTTCCTTTATCCTATGCTTTGTTATGTTATGTTATACCTGTAAGCTTAAAATTCCATAGATCTGTTAATGTTGTACAAAAGTAAAGTACCATAGACAAGTAAATGCCATGTCCAGAATAATTTAAGGTTGGCAAGTATAGTAATTATATAAATACAAGAAGTTTAAGCTTACAAGCCGTAAAAATCTATATGTGTAGTATGTTCCGTATCTTACATACTTGAGTTTTGGTGACATGCATGCTTTTGCTTTAAATTTGTCAGCTTAATACCTTACCAGTTTAGAACAGCGGAAATAACTCTATAGTATCGCATGGCATGTAAATAACTTTATCCTGATTCGACAAACGAAGAAATTGGTCTCGTCAACTAAACACAATTGACAAATTGGACTACTAGGCGAATTGACCGTTGTTTAAACGTGACTGGACAACTGTGTTCCACATTTCACATTGCGCTTTGCTCCCCTTTGTCTTTTAAGTACATACCTACCTATTAATGTGATATATTATGTATTGTTAGGCATGATATGAATATAAAGAAAATAAATTATGGCCTATATACTTTTTAGCCCGTTTTGCATGTCTTTTTGTGATAATTCTCCTTTTTTTTTCGGAAATTTTCTAATACTTCCTTTCGAGTGTAGGTAGTCATTTAGATAGATTTCAATGCCAATATTTGTTCTCAGGAATCCTTTGGCTCAAATGGAGGAAGAAAAGCGGGAACATGATCTTAAAATGAAGAAAATGGAAAGCGAGATGGAGCAGGTCAGTAATGTAATAGGTATACCTAAATAAGAGACCATCACTTAACAGCAGTTTTTTTACTAGTTGACTCGGCAAACATAATTTTGCCATAAAAAAGCCAGTCCTACTAATTACCAAATATACACAAAATTTTTCATAAAAATCGGTCAAGCTGTTTCGGAGGAGTTTCATAACAAACGCTGTGACTCGAGATGTTTATACAACGTTGATACGACAGAGGGGCTTTCCTTTAAACTGCCTATACTAGGTACCATTTTCAAGCTCTGTACCAAAAATAAATTAATTGAGCAGTAGTTTAGTCGCAAATGATTTTTAAAGTTTTTGCACGGTTTGAACACGATGTATCTTTTCTAACAGCTGGTTATCGTCTAAGCATAGGTCATGCACCTTACAACGATAAATCTACGATGCGTTGTTGCCGCTCTGACGCACGCATGTCGAAGGACATTCACTAAAAAATGGCAATGCAAACAAGGAAGCAATCAATACACACACACTTGCACTTTCACTACGAAAGCGACTAACATAAAGCGAGCGAAAGAACTTGTTTTTTGCGATCGGTAAGTCTCTCACTCAGTGCGCCGACGCTTGTTTTTCGGAACGTACGGTTTGTGGAATTCGCGCGCAAACAATTGTAATTTTATTTTGTTATTGTGAGAGGACACGTAAATTGGGATTATTATTATTTAGTATTAGTGTTTTTTTTTTGTGATTGACTATTTTTTATGGTGATAGGACACGTAACTTGGGATTATTAATATTTAGTATTAGTATCTCCGGACCTCACTCCCATGGATTTCTTTTTGTGGGGTTACATTAAGGGTGAAGTGTATGCCTCAGAGGTAAATACAATTGATGAGTTAAAAAATAGGATTATTTTAGCATTTCACAAATTAAAGTGCTTAGCGACGGACAGTGATCTAATTAGAAAAATAAATAACAATATTCTCCGTCGGTATAATTTGTGCATCAATGTGAATGGAGGACACATCGAAAATTTAAAAGTTTAGTGTTTGTTTTTGTGCGCGTACTTCGAAACGTTACCTAACATAAAAGCCAGTGCGAGCGGAGGCCTAAGTCGCCGGCCGCCCCCCCGCCCCGGCCCCCGCCGAGCACACGAGATACCGCACACCGCGCTCCAAGGCGCGCGCGACGTTGCCGCTTTGTTACCTAGCGGTATCTAAGGTCAGTGTCATTTTTTTACAAAGGGTGGTTGCGTTTTATTCGGATTTGCAAGCTATTTAGTTTGTTTGAAAAAAATATTTTCTCATTTATGGCGCTTTTTGTTTTTGTGCCGTATCGAATTAATACTGAACACGTATAGTATACGTAGTTTAATTTAATGCCCCTCTGTCGTATCAACTCTGTATAGTAGATTAGATACTAACATCTGCGAGGAAAAATATTAATTGTTGAAAATCTATTGATAATTTTTAATTTGAATAAGGTACTAAATTAGATTACCTAGCTTTAATTATTCCAAAAAAACGGTGTGATAAAAAAAGCAAACTTAGACAAGGAATAAATGTCGCATCAAGTTTAAGGCGAATGCGAGTTTCTCTAAGTTATCCTTTTCTTCAAATGGCCATCAATCAGAGCATACTCGTGAAGCTAAGACTGAAAATCCGAAACAGTTACATGAAGTGTGTGGACCGACTAGACCTAGCCTGTAGAGTGGATGTGCTTCCCTACCAGTACGTTCCGTAAATCTCTCATCAATCAATCTGCCTAGATTTTTCCCAACTATATTGGGGGTGAGCTTCCAGTCAAACAAGTTTCAACTGAATGACAGTACTTTACATGGAGTGACTGTCCATCGGACCTTCACAACTCAATCAGATTTTCTGACGATCCCTAACGACTGTCACAGACTACACATGGCAATCAGGACCTATAGCTTAATGTGCTTTCCGAGGCACGGTGTGTAATGTCCCATCTAAAACATTGTGAAAATGGGAGCCAAGTTCAATGCTAGTAATATGGGTGACTGTCAACTTCAGCGACAAAAGAATTGAGATCTAAATGGTAGCCAAGTTCTGTAGATAGTCCTGAAATAAGATAGATCTCCTTTTTACCCACCAGCTCATTCTGAAAATCAGTCCATCACCACCTGGAGACTGAGAAACCAGCACTCCTGTTCCTTTCCGAGACGCAGATCAGGTGTCCGTCAGACGTGTCTTACCTTTCCTACCCAGGGTTTACCCTGGAGCACCATTTCAAACCACGTGCGGGCGTATGTAGGTACGCCCGTGACGACATCTGTTATCGGCGTCTCCGTAATCTTGAGGACTCCAGGTTCTCAACGCTGTGGGTTTTAGTGGACACAGGCCTGGCGCTTGTGTCTACCGTTCGCACAGTGGTGATTTGGAGACAACTGGGCTCACACAGCACCTAAGTGAGGCGGCGGATGCGGCTCAGCAACGGTACCCTTCTGCCCAATTGGTGTTACTGGGGGACTTCAACGCCCATCATCAGGATTGGCTATTCCCATACCAGTGCACAGACCATGCTGGACGAGAGACGAGAAAGCTAGCCCTAGCGCTGAATCTTACCCAGCTGGTCCGGGGGGCAACGAGAGTGCCGGGTGTTGATTCGCACACTGCCAATTGCTTGGACCTTTTGCTGACAACAGATCCTGACCGCTATTCGGTGTCGATTTCTTCACCACTGGGTAGTTCCGACCACTGTCTGGTGAAATCTGTGTCCGTTTACTCCCCGCCCGATCCTAGCCCAAGAGGCACACGGCGGGTATGGCGGTACAGGTCAGCAGATTGGGATGGCTTGCGATCTTTCTTCGCATGTTATCCTTGGCAGCCTACTTGCTTTTCTTCGACTGATGCTTCGTCGTGCGCGGACGCTGTGACGGATGTGTTGCGGAGGGGAATGGAGTACTACATTCCGTTCTCTGACATAACAATGTCTGGCGAAGCTCGTCCATGGTTTGGTGCCGAGTGCAATCGCGCTGATGCACTTAAGCGCGCGGCTTACCTGGCATGGGTCGACGCTCGTACGCGCAAAGCAAATGACGTGACTCTGAAGATGAGAGCCTTCAACAGGGCTGCCAAGTCCTGCAAGAAGGTGTTGCGGAGGGCATGGTTTGACCACATCAGCCGAATAGGGAACAAACTTGCTTTATACCCGGCAGGTAGTAAGGCTTTTTGGTCCCTGGCTAAGTCGGTCAAATCGAACTTCTGCCGCCCCTCACTACCACCACTGCTGAGACCCGACGGGACGCTTGCCCACTCCGCTGAGGAGAAAGCGAACTTGTTTGCTTCCTTGTTTGCGGAATCTTCGCGTCTGGATCCTGGTGGCGCGAGGCCCCCTGCTTCTCTTGGTGGGTGCGAGTCGAGCATGGCGAACATTCGCATTCATCAGAAGGACGTCCTTAGGGTACTGCGTAACCTAGACGTGAACAAGGCTAGTGGCCCCGACGGGATACCGGTAATTGTTCTGAAAACTTGTGCGCCTGAGTTGTCTCCGATCTTGACACGTCTATTTCGCCTTTCGTTTGAGACTGGAAAAGTGCCGAAGGCTTGGAAGCAAGCTAACGTGCAGCCCGTGCCCAAGAAGGGTAGTCGAGCTGACCCGTCGAATTATAGACCCATCTCGGTAACGTCCATACTCTGTAAGACTATGGAACGCGTGCTGAATCATAAGCTCCTGGCGTACCTAGAAGCGAATGATATCCTTAGTGACCGACAATACGGGTTCCGCCGAAATCGGTCAACTGGGGATCTTCTAGCGTATGCCATTCACATCTGGAGTGAAGCCATAGAGAAGCACGGGGAGGCACTAGCGGTCTCCCTTGACATCTCGAAGGCTTTCGACAGGGTCTGGCACGATAGCCTTATTAGTAAGCTTCCTTCCTTCGGTCTGCCCGCCGGTTTGTGTGATTGGATCGCTGATTTCCTGAGGGATCGGTCTATCCGAGTGGTCATAGATGGCTGCTCGTCTGGACTACTGGATATTAATGCCGGGGTTCCTCAGGGGTCGGTGCTTTCGGCAACACTGTTCTTCCTGCATATTAATGATCTGCTTAAACCCGGTACCTTTGGGTATGCAAACGACAGCACTGTTGCTGAGAGATACGTGTCCAACGCACGAGCTGGTGGGTCGCAGATCCAGTCTCTCCGGGAGGCTATGGTTGAGCGCTTGAATGTATCCTTACAGGCTGTCTCTGAATGGGGTGATGCCAATCTGGTCAAGTTCAATGCTGCTAAGACCCAAGTGTGTCTATTTTCCGCTAAAAGGAGCCAATTCCAGCCAGCTCCAACTTTCCGAGGTGCAACCGTGCCGATAACCGACCAACTTGAGCTTCTTGGGGTTACATTAACATCTACTCTCAATTTTGGCCCTTTCATAGAGGCAAAAGCTCAAGTGGCTGCAAGAGAGTTGGGGATCCTAGCAAAGGTGAGACGGTAGTTGACGCCGGAACAGCTGCTCAAGCTCTATCAAGCGCAAGTTCGATCGTGTATGGAATACTGCTCTCATCTTTGGGACGGATCTGCCAGATACCAGCTTGATGCCCTTGAGTCAATTGAGAAACGAGCCAAGAAGATCATTGGCAATGAGAGGCTCGTCGCGACGAAGCTCCAAAGTCTTGAGCATGGACGACGAATTGCTAGCTTGTCGGTTTTCTACCGGTTGCATTTTGGGGAATGTGCGACGGAATTGCATAATTTAATTCCGCCAAGCCCGTTCCATCATCGGACCACAAGACGAACGGCGATGCGCCACCGGTACATGGTGGACATCCCACCCATACGCACAAAACGTTTTCGGAACACATTCTTAATGCGTACAGCTAAGGAGTGGAATTCCCTGCCGGAGTCTGTGTTTCCCGATAGCTACAACCTGGGAGTCTTTAAGTCAAGAGTGAATAGGTTATTTCTAGGCAAGCGTGCTACATCTTCGAACACATAATCGCTTACCATCAGGTGAGATGGTGGTCAAGCGCGTGCCTATCAATAGTAAAAAAAAAAAACGATCTCACACTTAATATTGTGTCCTGCGTGTCCTATTACCTATTATTATTTAAGAATTGATTGACGCTATCGATCGCGCCAAAAAATATGCCCTCAAAATTGCACTTGTCTAAGACCAGCGGTTTAGGCTATGCTTTGATCCACCAGCCATGACAAAGCTTTTTATGTAAAAAATAGAATTTATGTTATAAAAATCGTCATGGCTCCCTTGCCTTTATACCAATTTCCCGGTGTCGGCGAAGTATTCGTATGTGTTCTTCTTCATACTTTTCTATTAGTCGTCACCTCAGAAGTTACCTTCAACAAATACTTTCAATTCATCGATCTAGTCTTCCTTTATTCTTATATGTATGTATGTTTATACTCAAAACTGTCCTCATTCCGCAGAAACAGTTCATGATGACAATCGATTTCTCACTCAACTTTTCAGACACCGCTCCCACTATTAGACTTTCTCTTATAAAGTAATAGGGAATATGCATACGATATTTTTATTTGCAAAATGAAATCTTTATTAGCTCTAGTGAACAATCATGAAATTGGATAATTGGGAAGAGAAGTCTGATTTAAACTTTGACGTCATCGTCTATGACGCCTATACAGTTGCTATAGAAAACAGTGTTTTCGCGAGAGGGACAGAAATATTTGTTTAAAATAATTATATCTCCTTGGGTTTTGGAGTAATTTTGATTTTATTTTCACTGTTAGTATTATATTTTTAGATAAACTGTATATTTGAAAAATATGTTTTTCCTGCATATTCGTAACTGCAAGTATCGGTGTGACGTGGAATCGGCAGGTGTTCGAGATGAAGGTGCGCGAGAAGCGGGCCAAGTTGAAGGAGTCGGAGGCGGAGCTGGCGCGGCGGCACGAGGCCACGCGGCGCGCGCTGGAGGCGCAGGCGCGCGAGCTGGACGAGCGGGCGCGCGCGCTGGCGGCCGAGCGCGCCGCCTGGGAGCGCGACACCGGCCTGTCGCTGGACGAGCTGCGGCGCCGCGACCTGGAGGCCAACAGCAAGGAGTACGCGCCGATTCCTTATTCTTGCCGTCTTACTTAAAGCCTTAAGCCGTGTATTCATCGTTATCGTCATATCAGCCGAAATACGTCCACTGCTGGACATAGGGACCGTGCACGGCGTCGACTATGCCATCTAGTGTCGCATATTGGAAGTTTTAAGGGTCAGAATATTTGACATTGACGCCTCTGTGCTGCCACCTGTAGTTTTGCACCCTCAATTTAGGGGAACGTGCGTGAAGAAGACTGTGCCATCTAGCTTAGCTATTTCGAATTCTATACTTGAAACATACTTGACATAACGCTTCTTTGCTGCCACCTGCGGTTCCTGCACGCTCAGTTTAGAGAAACGTGCGCGAAGAAGACTGTACCATCTAGTGTAGCTATTTCGAGTTTTATACTTGAAACATACTTGACATTGAGCAAGCTAACCGCCCTGGCTGGGGCCTAACATCTCCAGCCAGGCCATAGTATTCTAAGGAAGTAGTAGTCATTATCCACGAAACCATGACTGAGAGGGTCGCCAAAGCGAAAGTAAAGCTACAAGAACAGATTAGATTTGTTAACCGGGCTGAACCTTTTTTTTTTTTTTTTTTTTTTTTATTTTTTTTTTTTTTTTAAACTGGGAAAAAATGCATTACGCATACCCTCCCGTCGGGGGAACGGGAGGGGTATGTGGGACTCCCCGGGCTGACCCGGTATACCCACTAAAACGACCCAGTGTTATTCCCGCGTCGTCCGAGTGGAAGAGGACTGGGAGATCGGCGCAGCCTTAGCGTCCAGTCCTCCTCCGACGACAACCCGCCTAAAGCGGCGGGCCCCTCAAGTCCTCCCCGTTCAGGGGGAGGGCTGGGAATGACCGGCGAGGGTGGTGTGGAGTGCAATGCGGGCGGAGGCGCCCCCGCGCCTATCGCCCGCCCATCACTACCATGAGGAGGGAGAAGACGGCGTCTTCTCCGACCTCTTCTGCGCCTGCGGAGCGGCGCAGCGAGAGGGTCGTCCTCCCGCGCACGCTCCGCCGCCTCCTTTTGCGAGATGACATCCTCGCAAAAAGAGGCGACTGCTGCCCAGGACCCCTCACTCTCCAGCATGGCGTTGACCACGCCGGGAAGTGAGAGGTCCTGTCCGATCTCCGCTGTTAGACTGCGGCGAGGCTCAGACCAAGCCGGGCACACCTCGAGGGTGTGCTGAGCCGTGTCCTCCGCCGCGCCGCAGTCGTGGCACGCCGGGGTCTCCTCCCTCCCGATCCGGTGCAGGTGCTTGCCGAAACAGCCGTGGCCTGACAACACCTGCACCAGACGGAATGAGAGGAAACCGTGGGAGCGCTCGAGCCAGTCTCGCAGGACCGGACCGAGCGCGTCCAGGGTTCGGCGGCCAAAGGTGGCGGAGGCGAGGTCGTCCGTCCAATGGACGATGATGGCGTCCCTCGCCTCCCGCCGCACGGCCTCCCGCTCCTCCGCGACGGGGCGCTCCCCGAGGGCCTTTCGCCGCGCCGTCCACTCGTACACTCTGGCGAGCACCCACGCCTCCAACTCCCAAGGAGGGGTGCCCGCCAGAGCGCACGCCGCCGAAAAGCCCACGGAGCGGTAGGCCCTCGCCACCCGCAGTGCAATGGCCCTTTGGGGCCTCCGCATCATAGTAGCGTTCTCCCTCCTGTTGAGGGAGTCCGACCAGATGGGGGCCCCGTACAGGGCCATGCTCCGCAGGATGCCGGCATATAAACGCCGGCATCGTGCGTTCGGCCCCCCCAGGTTCGGGAGGAGCCAGGAGAGGGCGTCCGCAGCCCTCAGCAGGCGCGTCGACAGCCCGCTAAAGTGCGGGCCGAAGCGCCACCTGCTGTCCAACACCAGGCCCAGATACTTCATCTGGGCCTGGACGCCCACCCTGACGCCTTCGACCACAATGTGGGCGTCGGGAGGGCAGCGCTGCCGAGGCCCGTGAAAGAACACGGCCTCGGTCTTGTTCAGCGCCACCCTCAATCCCAGGCGGCGGATCCTCCCTGCCACCAAGGACCCGCCAGCCGAGGCCAGACAGGCCGCCTCCCCGAAGCTCTTCCCCCGGGCAGTGAGGAGAGTGTCATCCGCGTAGCAGATGACACTCGTGCCCTGGAGAAGAGCTCCCCGCAACAGCCAGTCGAAGCCGATGTTCCACAGGGGGGGTCCTAAGACTGACCCCTGCGGAACACCGGACTCCGCGCTGTACCTCCGCATCCTGGCCAGTTTGTCCACAAGGAGGACCTCTCGATCCTCCAAGTAGCTGGCCAGGAGGCTCCTCAAATATTGGGGCACTCCGTGGTACCGGAGTGCCTCCAATATGGTGGAGTGGGGAACGGAGTTGAAGGCGTTGGCGATGTCAAACGACACCGCCAACACTCCGTCCCCCGCCTCGACCGCCTCTTTCACCTGGCCCTTTAGAAGGGCCAGCGCGTCGATGGTGGACCGGCCCTGTCGGAAACCGAACTGGGCGTCCGACAGGTCCGGCCCTACATCCCGCAAATGGCTCCTGAGCCGGCCGGCGATGATCCCCTCGAACAATTTACCGACCTCATCGAGCAGAACGATGGGCCGGTATGCCGAGGGGGAATCCGCCGGGCGTCCCTCCTTTCGGAGGAGGCACAGCTGCCCCTCCTTCCACAGTTTCGGGAACCTTCCAGCCGCAAAGCACGCGCTGAAGAGTTCCCGAAACCTGTCCTCCATTTGAGCGGCAGCTATGGCCACCACCCGTGCGGGGACGCCGTCCGGCCCAGGAGCCGTCTTCTTCGCGCGGAGGCTAAGCACCCCCGCGCGAAGCTCCTCCTCCGTCACCGGAGGTGCCTCCTCTTCCTCCTGCGGAGCCGCCGACTGCGGAGCCGCCGACTGCGGAGGGTCCATCGCTGGAGGGGTGAAGTCGGTCCTGCGCGGAAACAGAGACCGGACCACCCCATCCAGCAACGCCGGCTCGAGGGTCTCCGTAAGTGGGGGACCATGGGGCCGCAGTTGGTTCCGCGCCGCCCTGTATGGTCTCCCATACGGATCCCTGTCGAGACCCTCCAGCATCTCGGCCCTCGCCGAGTCCTTGGCAGCGCCCATAGCCGACTTGAGGACCGCCTTTGCCTCTCGGTAAGAGGCGTAGAGGCGGTCCTCCTCTGCCTGATTACGGGCGCTGCGCCGGCGGCTCCGCGTGTAGGCCCTTCTGGCCGCCACGCAAGTGGCCCGGAGGCCTGCCAGCTCCTCCGACCACCAATAGACGGCCCGGCGGGGAGGCGGACGCCGTGACCGAGGCATGCTGGAGTTGCACACCTCGGTCAGGGACTCCCTCAGCCGGACCGCTGCTGCGTCAACGTCCGGGGCCCCAACAGGGGGCGACAGCCAGTCTTGGAGGAAGGCCGCCTCCTTGGCTGCCTCCCGGTCCAGGCGAGTGAGAGCCCACCGTGGGAAGGGAGACCTGCCAGAGCGGGCCATCTCCCCACGGGGGCTCTGGGTGGAGAGGTCGAACCGCACATAACGGTGGTCCGACAAGGTCTCCACCAACTCCACCCGCCAGTTCACAATGCGCGCGGCTAGCACGGGGGTGGCGAACGAAACGTCCACCACCGACCCTCCCCGTTGCCGCACACACGTGTGGACCGCCCCCCTGTTGAGGAGGGACACCCCACATGACGCCGCCCAAAATTCGACGGCGCGTCCCCGGACGTTGCAAGAGGAGGCTGAACCGGGCTGAACCTAGGTTGGTCACATTATATAGGGTTAGCACATAGATAGCAGAATGTAGGTGTACTATAAGTACACCATAGCCTAACCTTCGTGGAATACACGTTATTAGGGTGGGATGCGCCAGGGTAGCCCGCGAAGTTCAAATTTTCTTACGTTTTTTGCAATTTGCAAGTCAGTATTAGGTTTATGTTAATTAAAGTATGATTCGCGGGCGCAAGAATTATGTATTTTCAGAATTATAACCATTTAAGTCAGCAATAAAACTCCATAGGGCCAGGTTACCCGAAAGAATGACTATTTCATCAAATCATGACATTTTAGGATTATACCGACTTATTGAGTTATTTTACTGATTTTAATGGTTATAATTCTGAAAATACATAATTCTTACGCCCGCGAATTATACTGTAATCAACATATAACCTAATCCTAACTTGCAAATTGCAAAAAACGTTAGAAAATATGAATTTCGCGGGCTACTCTGGCGCAACCGCCTTAAAATGTAGTATTTTTGCAGTCGATACAATCAATATTGTGCATGCGTAAATATTTATCGTGACTAAAACGTCTCCAGCTCTAATCTCTGCCTTTTTGCTTTCCAGGACGGTCGACGGCAAGGATAAGAAGGACAAGAAAAAGAAAGGTTTGTTTTAAAGTCGAGCTGTGCCGCCGGCCTCGCACCACCGTTCCTTGCGCGTCACTAACCGCGGCTCGTCATCGATCGAGAGTCCTCGGCCACAGCCACGTTCTGCCGTCGACAGAATGAGCTCCGAGTACAAATAGAAGTTTGATTCCTAAATATCGCGTTTTAAAATTTTAAAATAACGATACATGCCTTGGCGTTTTGCCTTTTATTATTCGTCAATACCGAATTACCTGAGTAGCTTCGATCGATGATTTTCTATAGCTTAAAGAAATGAGATTCTGACCGCATTCCGGCGGTCTTCTGTTTACAAACTTACTCGATGAAATTCATTTCTGTCTATGTTACTGTGCGCTCTTCGTACATAATAATACTATAATACTTTTCTGTCCGTTTTGACAAACACTAGGGCACACATTGAGAAATTTCTAAATAAAGTTGCACTGGTCACTCGGTGTCCTTTTATTTCGGCATTCATCTATGTGTCGCATAGTGTTAGTGAATACGGGTATTATTATTTTAACTCTATTCTCTTTGTAAAATAGATACCTAATTTTTTCTGATTACTACAAATGACAAGCCATTACTTCATTGGCACTGTAAAAGTGTACATATCGTGATTTAAATTGTTTTTGAAACAGAATTCATTGACTTGTGTTTAAAATCTGATAATGTCTTCAGGTAGTGAGATATGTTGCATAAGTTTTTTATTTGTTAACCTAACTCTGGGTTATACATTATAGTGCCATTTTCAGTGTTGTGACGAGGTACTGTCATGAACACAAATATTTGTCAAGTGAAAATTGCTTTTTGTCGTATGTCCAGCAATGTGTGTTCGCAATATAGTTTGTCTCACTAATTACTGTACCTCAAACTTGTACTTTGTATATTATTTTTCTGTGACTTAATCACTCTTTTGGTGACTGTTCTGTTTCTGATATTGCGCAATACTTGTCTTTTTACTTCTTTACTTCTAATTAAATTCATAATGATTGGTAATCTAATAGAGAACCAAGTAAATAAAAAAAGCATAAAGCATTAACACAACTTAGTGGAAGTGTGCGCCACTAAGGCCTTACATGAAAATGTTTTGATGTTTGCCAAAAATATTGTAATTTACTATATTCTTGTAATTTTACGTCACGTATTGAGATTTTTTACGTCATTTGCAGATTGGTCTTTTAAGAGTGTCGCAACTGGAATAGTTATATAAAGGACCATGGTCCGCACACGGCGCACTTAACTTATTAATAACTTATAGTTCTATGGAATTAGCATAATGAAACAACGATTAATGAAGACTACAGGATATAATAACATTGTAACTGACGCGCGTTTGAGGAAGTTAATACAAAATTAACCACAAGTCTACATTGTGTGAGATTACTTTTATATGTATTTTATTTATAAGAGTTTTCCATGACAAAGCATTTATTATGATTAGTGAGGCCTAATTTTATACTTCTGTGTTTCCAAACGGTTTTGAAAAACATACATATTTTATATGATTATAATTATTTATTATTTTTGGTGTTTGAAACTGTTTAGCTGCTAGCAGCGTTGGATTTAGCACAAACAATATGAACGCTTATAAGTAGACATACACAAACTCACGCCTTCCCATGGGGACAGGCAGGAACTATAGAAAAAGATAGACATTTACGTCCATAAAGATGCCAAATAGCTTATAATAACGGTATGCTTTAATCGAAGACGAATGTCTCATGATTTACTGTATTTATTATATCATAATATATGTTGAGCAAAACTAGATTTGACTAGATAGACAACTCAATCAGAAACGTGATCGATTCAGCTCAATATCTGGGTAAAATTTGACATAGGCACTAATCTTTATCTTTACTGATAAATATAGCATAATAAAACGACAAAATAATAATATTTGAGAAGTATGTTTACTGCTTTTTTTCTGTTATATTTATAAGTAGAGAGAGAATACCGTAGTTATTCGAAAAGTTCGCATTAGGTAATTACACCATTCTAAATTTTAAAGTGAATTAGATAAGAAATATTTTTTACTTCTATATCATTACAAAGTGTAATACAGTTTCGGCTTATCCGGTGCATTTGTACACCTGTCGGAGGTTTGACTCGCACGGCGTTGGTTATAACTACAAAGTTATATTGTGCTTAGTGATATTAAAATATGCTCATAGTTCAGTTGTGAAATAGAATCTAGCTCTAGCTAGTTGTTAGCGTTTCTTTATAGTAAACGATAAGGGAATGATGTAAGGATCTCTCACCAACAGAAATTGAGGAATGTATGAAACAGTCTAGTATTAAAAATAAAATCTATACTCATAATTTTGTCAAACTTGCATATAATTCTTGATCGATTTCAATACATGCTATAAAGTTACTGTTGTTTTAATATCTTTCTAAGACTTATATTTCACAATATACCGCTTATCAGTTAGCAGACTTAATTTAGGTTATGTAAATATTTTGTTTAGTCATTATTATATTACGAGCAAAATATATATTATCAGGTTATGTTACTAAATGACACGTAATTTATGGATATGCATAATCTTTATTTAATCAACATGCAATGTTTAAATAAATTTGTATTATTTCCTTCACTACAGTATTGACTTCCGCGTTAAATTTAGAATTTAGGTGATAAGATTATGCTTAATTTTGTATTTTGTGTAGGGCTTCGGCCCACTACCATACAGATCATTTGCTTAGTCATTACGATGGACTTGTGAAGTGTTGGGAGAGGAAGGAGTTTTGACGATGTAATATATTGTACCTTTGAATAAATATAAATAAATACGTAATATATAGGAGTCCATCGTTTTATTTCATACATGCACACCAAGCGTAGCATCCAGTAGGGGCAGGGAGTCAATGAAACAGATTCTCGTATGAATTCTCTTTTATTTGGTGATGTAATAGATCACGTACACAGTGTTATTACATTCGTCGACCACATCAAAATACAATCCATAAATTCACGAACAACCTCAAAATATTCTGTTATGTAAACAACGTTACTACATCTAGATATATTATTAAATATCTTTGGCAGCACTATGGAAAATATACTTCTACTTATAATAATGAAAATGCAACTTCAAATATATTATAACAATCACAACAGTTTATCGACAATACAATCTTTATACACAAATTAACATTTAGTTGATTAAAAATATACGACGATACGTGTTTTAACTAAGATATCTCTTCACTGAATTTAGTTCTATCAAAATTGATTTATTTACAATCCTATCCATTTTATCGGGGTTTTACTCCTTCTGGGTACTCAATTTACACATTACATGTAAGAGAATAATAGAAAATATATTATGTAGTTATTATACCTAAGTACTTTGCACATCATATGTGTGATATGACGTCATAATGTAGTTACATGGATTACTATTTATTAAATTAATCTGTTTATTTTATTATTATTGCAGTTTATTTATTGTACTCGCGCGGTATGCTTATAACCGTGAAAATGAATTTAGGCATTCAACGTTCGGAAGCTCGGTTTTTATTACATAATATTTAATGACTAGCCTCTGCCCTCGGATTCGTCCGCATGAAAGTCGAAAAGTAGCACTTTGCATCCCCCAATGACTCTCCACGAAATGACGTTCAATTATAGAAAAGAAAGGAAAGCATTATAAAACAACACGCTACTGAGTGAACTGTATCTTTGAATCGAGGTTCAGTGTATCTCCAAGGTCTTATTTATCTGGTCCTTTGAATTCAAAGATATGAAAGCTACGTTAGGAAACTTTTAAATTTAGTTTTTACGTTCCCAAAACAAAGTATGTAACTATGGTCAAGGTCGTGCTGGACTACGAAAGTTCACTACGGAAATGCTGAATAACAAAGAGCACGATTAAATAGATTGAGTTAACAATGGGGGTCTATATCAACCTCATCGTAAAATTGTCCTCGACCCACATTCAGGATAACTGACTAATTCATTGGGAGATTGAAAATTGAAAAATCTGTAGAAGTGCCTACTTGCTGTTGAGGTTGCATCACGCACCTCCAACAACTTGTAGCATTAAAGAAGGGAAGTATCTTCTATTGCCATATAGAGAGAAAATATCCTGTTATGTTCCAAACACGCTTTTATAAGTCAAATTTGCTAAGTAGCCATTATCGAACAAAAAAAAAAAAATAATAAGTATGAAAAAAATACAGAGATTACCTGCTACAAACAAACAAACAATTTGACCTCTTTATAATACTTTAGAAGTTTAGTTTTAGAAGGACAGGAAGGATCTGCCTTTGTGGTTCAAATGTGAAAGTGCTATAGAAAATATTTGCTCTATTCGGGTAGACTTCTGTCTACACATTTTTATTATGGTCCTAAAACTAAAGGCCCTTTGTCCTTAATTTTATTTGGAACAATGGTTCTTTTTGGGGTTCCGTACTTCAAAAGGAAAAACCGCGGCGGAATCCTTTTAGGATCACTTTGTTGTCCGTCCGTCGGTCCGTCAAGACCCTTTATCTCGGGAACGCGTGGATGTATAGGGTTGAAATTAAAACCATATACTCAAATCCATAGTGCCTTGAAGATGTGAAAAAATACGGCCATTTATGCCGCAAAAATGTCCTATTTCGACACTCTCAAGGGAATCAATTCATAGCGTATTTCCCGTTGACCTAAAAGTATGAAATTTGGCAAGTAATATCTTCTTACATTACAAGTATCTATATGGAAAAGTCTGAAAACTACACGTTTGAAATTAAATCATAAAAAATATAGACTTCATTTTAAAGTAATTTGTATCTACAACTTTGTACGGAACCCTCGGTGGCCCTGGGTGAGTCTGACTCGCACTTGTCCGGTTTTTTTATATTTTCGATGAACCGAATTAATAAAATTCCATATTTAAACAAGGTTAATGGACAATGAATGAATGCATAATGAAAAAAAAATACTCAGGCCAGCCATCTTTCACTCTCGGACCACATAATTATCTAGGTGGTCCTTTGGAAAATATAGCCACTTCTAAGAACTTTACCTACCTACGCTATTTGAAGTGCAAACAATATTTCATAATGTTCCCTTATACCTAAATTGTCTCCTTGCCTTAGGTTGCTCAGCGTCGAGGTAGATCAAACAGTTTCAATCTCAGGCCATTCGTTCACTATTAACTAATTGTATCGCGCTTGAAACCAATTGCTATCGATGATTCGCATGTACCCGAAGCCAATCTTTAAATTCAGCGTGTATCATACTATACCTAATCAAATAGAAGAATCTCTTGCTAAGGTCGCCTCCGACGAGGTCCCGTTCTATTATACACCTACCTTGTCTATATTAGTATATCTTAATTACTAAGTATTAATGGTTACTATTTTGGTGTTCATTCTTGTTACTAAAGTTAATATTACTATAAAAACGTTGAAATTAAAGGACGTTGTACTAAATCTCGATAAGTATCTTGTAATATCACAAATCACTGTATCGCTAAACTCTACTTATAAACTAACCGATAAATTTATGATATCGTTATCGTGATGACCGTTAATTATTGTGTAGTTCACTATTATTTTATGATAAATTAAAGAACTCTCTTGGAATATTTCGGTTTCGGTGCTAATTAGCTAAACGCTAAAGTCTAAGCGAGGAGGCACAATGGCACAGCTATTGTATTCACGACCTACAATATACGTATGTACTCTGATGATACTATGATTCATAAATTATACCATGTATTCGTTAACTTTATACCATGAAATGACCGTGGTGCAAGCAGTGACTGCTGACGTGGCGAGGCGGCCTACTCTGTGACGCTCCGTGACGCTCGCAACGAGGACCGGCGAACGTTGGACATTGGGCTCTCATGTTTACGCTCAAATAGGGCTCCATTTGATGATCGGTTGCGTATCTACAAGGTGCATTTGAAACCACTGGGGGTCATGGTACTCATCATTATGGAGAACTTTATTTAAGGGTCATACCTGCAATTTTCAGAATAAAATCAGTTGCTCCATAAGTTTATACTTACCTAATAAAAAACTTAATAAGTTATTTAATTCTTTGTTTTAGGCATCTAGGGCATAAAAAATATTTGTGTTGTTTGTTAAAGAAGAAAATTAAAAGCAAAAAATACCTTTTTTAAAAAAGCATTATTTAAGGTGAATGCTCCAGGGTAACCCGCGAAATTCAAATATTTTTATGTTTTTTGTAATTTGCCGGTCAGTGTGAAGCTGTATGTGGACCAAATGCGATCCGCGACCGTAACGCGTATTTATCTAAAGAATTATAACCATTTTAATCATCAATATAGCCCTCTAAGTTTATGTAGTTCGAAAGAATGAATATTTCAGAAATAATAAATAAAAATATTTGAATTTCGCGGGCTACCCTGGAGCATTCACCTTAAATGCTCTAAAAAGAAGAAAATAAAATTTTCCATTAAAATTTATCATAAAAGCTGTCGCGAGGTTTGATTAATTTACGCAAACCGCGCGACAAGCTTTTAAAGGAAAATTTTATTTTCTTTTAGAGCATTTAAATAAAAGCTTTTTAAAAAAGGTTTTTTTTTTGCTTTTGATTTACTTTTTATTAATTTCGAGTTACTCTCAACAAGCCCTTTCATTTGGTACCCATATTGTAGAAGTGCATAAAAAATAACTATTCCGCCATCTTGGATGTTCCGCCATATTGGATTTAGAATGACGTCACACAGCTTATCGCGTATTGTCATCCAAACTAAAAGTGTATACAAAATTTCAGCTCAATCGCTTGAAGATATCTGCTTCAAAATTGAGTAGCAAGATTCCACCCGAACAAACATACATACCTACATTGCAAGCTAAATAAAAGCTTTTAAAAAGCGTTTTTTTGCGCCAAGCATGACGCGTACCAAAAAAAAATATGTATGTAGGGAATAGCTGACTTAGCGTTGCAAGGTATTACTTATGGTAAAAGTTCTTCATAATGATGATTGGACCTACAATGGTGCATAAAGAAGTTTTCATTTGTTTGAATATTTTACACCTTGATTAGTAATGCTTCAATCAGAATTGTTTTGGCACCATTCATTCATGAACATACAAAAATGACGGCCGATTCTGCTATACGCATTTAGCAATAGCTTCATTTAATAACATTAACAGCCCTGCCTAGATTATTCGCAACCATTATATTATAATTCGTATAAAAGCAAATGTTGGTATTCATTAATTAATTTTATAGCCCTTTAAAACATGTCAATCCACTAAACTTAGTGAATGAAAAACCTTAATAAACTTAATTGTTATTAACAGTCAAAGCAGTTTACGCTAATCTTTGTTTCTAACGTTACGTGGCCACAAGTTCGATTCACAACTCTTTCTTTATAAAGCTTTATCAAGCTCTTTACATTAGTTATAATATTGTGGTAACTAATCTATTCATGTATTCAAATTGAAACTGACTTACAATACGTAATAATTAGTAGGTATTCTAGATTAATACATTAGGTACTATGAAGTAACTAAGAAGGCAATAAACAAGATTAAAGATTAGTTAAAGTACCTAGTCTCAGTATCGTAATAGATAACAATTTCGTTAGATAAAACTAGATAATACGAAAGCCAACATCGTTCACGTAGTTAGTTTAGAAGAGTAAATGCTAAAAGTATGTATGAAGTAAGCGGAGTGTTATATAGACCGGTATAGAGTGAGGACGAGCACAGAAGACAGGCACCGTTGTCGGCGAGAGGCACAGAGTGAGGCACGGTCGCAGCGGTGGCGAAGCGGTCGCTAGCGGTACAGTGAGCTAACTTGCGGCTGGTAACTACTTACACAGGTTGTCAGCGCTGGTCGGCGCAGGCTGTGCTTACCTCCTAAGGCGACAAGGTCGGTTGTGGTTGTTCGCGCTGGCAGACCAACACCAGCGACCTGCTGTTTACGTGAATGCACCCATACGTAATTTTGCATCAATTTATTATACTCTAGTACCTATTAGTAGACCTGTAGTGCATTAACAATACTGTAGATAATAACCTACCTTCAAATGGTGGAGGTCTTCGACAGTAGATAACTGCTACAATATACTACTATTCAATTTTGTACCTAGAAACTGCAACAATTAAAGCAAATATATGCCCGTTTTATTGATCATCCCAACAAGTAACTATTGTTTTGCTTTTCTGTACTTTCGTCGTCTAGACAAATGTAAACTACTGAACAGACGTAGAGGTAGGGCACGCTCATATTTTTCTATTATAACAATAAAGCTCTTAAAGACTAAATACTTAACGACTTTGTCGCTGTCTGTAGGCAGTTGGAACTATGACCTACAAACTGATATGTTCATTATTGCCGTGACATAGTTGATGAGCGTTGCAGACATGCGCGCGATACGTCTACATGCACTGCCAGCCCTACGCAGTAACATCGCAACAAGCACGAGCGTCGTCGACCAGTGCCTGCGTTCTGCGCCGGTGCGCGCTGGGCGCGGCTCAGCGGCTCATAGCTGAGGGTCTATATAACACTGCGTTTCTGGGCGACGTGGGAGTTGCTGGGGCAACCACCAGAGTCAATTTCCCTCATCTTAACATTAAACATCCTCCCGTCGGACAGATGAAGTACGACATCCATTAACCACGGTACACACATGCAACACACAGCTATTTGTTCCGTTTCACAATCATGCAATGTAAACAGGCGCACGCGCAGCCTGCACGAACAATGTCAATATGACCGTACTCTAATGTATGTACACGAAGTCGTTGAAGGAGAAATACTAGGAATGCGATAACATCGAATGCAAGAGTAACACTGTGTCGTTCTGAAGTATAATGTGGTAAAGTAGCATGTTCTGAAATAAATGTCGCCACCGATGCCAAAATGAAAGTGAGGAAGCGGTCGTGCAGAACGCAAATAAAGTGCAACAGGACACGGACAGTGCGGTACGGTAGGGTGCAGAGAAGTGGGTAGCAGTAGATTAGGTGTAAACAATAGTAGAGGACCAGCATATATTACATATAGATATAAGTTTTAGGATTAGAAGTACTTATTATAACAGGCTTAAAAGAGGGAAACTTAAAAAAATAGGCTTCTCTGTGTTGTTTACGTATTAATTGTAACAATGTGTAACATTATGAAAGTGTAACAAGTATTATATTTATTGTACGATTTCACTCTTCTTAATTATTGATCACAAATTGTTTCTATTCGAGGCATTATTCATAATTATGATTGCAACTGTCTGTATATGCCCTTCTACTCTATCAATAAGTTAATAGCACTGAAACCTACTTTTGAGAAAAAATATGTTTAGTAAATATTGTGGTGTTAACATTGAAGGCCCTGATTATAGTAACAAAGTTTTATCTTACAATACCTATCTTATTACTTTCGATCCACAGCCGAATGCGTAGCGTCCGCGCGCTTGCGATAGCCTTAAGAGTTAATACAAGAGTTGAGTTGAGAAGACGCTTTGTGTGTCGCAAGTGCTTGCAGAAACTTACTTTGTATATCGTACTGTCCATCTTATTAACAATTAAATTGCTACAAACGATTCAATAACTGCCTATTGATGCGAGTTATAATCATTTGTTAGCAAAGGTTGTCGGAGTTCAAGTACCACAAGGAATAACATCTAACTGCGGTGTTTAGGCATTGTTTCACAGTTAGACACCATTCCATGTGGTCCCTAGTACCGGCCCCGCGCTACAAATACATAAAGCTGTGCTACAGAATGCCGTTCGTTGTGTAATCGCCTCATTTTGTCTCATCTCAAAGACGTTCTTTCTTTTTAAACGCTATCTAACTAGTCCCTATCTTGAAATTTATAAGTTGCTGATGTTACCTAAACTATCAGCACCATCAAAAGTGTTCCACTAGGTATTCGTTGAAACACTTTTGATGGTGTAAAGTTCCCTCACTATTCAAAATCTTACTTGATACGTCCGGCCGTCCAATTTAATAAAGGCATTGCAGGTCAGCTTTATGTTTATGAGCGCTATGTCGGTTCTGCCGACTCAGGCGACGAGTTGTTCCAAGACGTTTGTCTTTAAAACAAGAGGAAGCTGACCCTGGTCCGGCGCGCGTCGCCCTTGCCGCGCCGGCCCATGCCGTACTGTCACATGGCCGTGTCGGAGCTGCTGCCGCCCGGCTTGGCGTCGCCGCCCACGCCGCCGCCGCCCTCCTCGTCGCGCGCCACCCGCCCGCCCGCCGCCGCGCCGCCCGCCGTCAGACCCGTGAAGTCCAGGTTGTACTGTATGCCACAACTCACTAGTTAGCACAATTGCATGTGTTTGGCTAAAGAAGAACGACACAAGGAAAAGGACTGCTATTCGCATATTTTCAGAAAGCTTCAGTTCTTTTTATCTGAGTAAAATATGATTTGTATTTTGACTTCATACTGATCTAAATTAAATGGGAGTTAGAAAGTGGCGCCAGTGACAGAAAAGTTGAAATGGAGCGGTTTGTTGAGAGGGCATGAGCATGTGATGAAGAGGAATGAAACGTATGCGACTGAGAGTGATGAATAAAAACGTCGGTACATGAAGTATGGATAAATTGTAGGTACTATAAATGATAATACTCGTAGTTATTTGAAGAAGGGACCGTGTAGTGTGAATGATAGAGCGACGATGGATAGGGTAGAGTCGAAGAAGAAATCGTTAGGCGCCGAGCCCAAGTAACATGGAGGAAAGAGGGCAGGAAGATGATAATGACAAATCTAAAGGATTACACAATTTCCTTAATGACAAGAACGACCATGCTCGCGAATCAATTTATGGTCATATGCAGTTAGGTAGAATTTATTATGACCGCGATGAATTCAAATTGAAATTATGTCATAGAATGGGTGAAACCTTTTGCAGTATAATGACAATTTTAGAGACCGAGTGTATTGGTTTTAATTGACATTAGATAAATTGTAGCAACATTACTTAAAAGAGAAAAAAAATGATTCACTGAAAGTTCATATTCGGTTTATAAACTTTAAGTGAATATATAAGTAGTTAAAATACCACACAGATGCTAATCTAATAATAATAAGTTATCAATTGCAACACACACCAACAACATTAAGATTAGCTATGGATTAAGTACACCAAACAAAGCTACACTAATCCACGGTTAGTAAATGATCAGTCTGTTAATGATTTGCATTAGATACAAACTGAACTCTTAAACAAAACCACAATTCTGAATCCACAAATACCTACTTCAACCATTCAGTACACTATTTTCACTCTTATACGTGGATGCTTTTTGTAAATTTGGCTTCCAATGCATAGGAACTCTCTCAGGCATACAAAGGGAATACTGAAAATAAATGTAACAAAATAACACGTAAACAAAAGGAGACATGGAAAAAGCATAAATAAAGACCTAATAAGTATTGATCGAATGCTGGACACGAAACAAAGATGTGAAGTTCATATACACACATAGGTAGAGGGACTCTCGTACGTGGGAATGTTTAGCTTTGCCCGTAGAGCACAGCTCCTAGCTGGCACAAAATTCTTGTACATATAAAAGAGAAGATCATATTAGCATAAATATGTATTCATGAAGATTTTTTTTCGAATGGGCATGATTATGAATAACATATAACATAGTCATATTTAATGTAAGGTAAACTACGTAAACACAGGAACACATAATGATACGTGAACAGAACATGATAGAAGTAGTTTGAGGGTGCAAGATAGAGACAGACCGAGTCGTCCCTCGCCTGTGCTGAAGTTTTGTTTATCGCTTTGTCCAGCGGAATAAGACCCTGGCGTGGACGGAACCACCCGGTGCATGGAGGAAGGAAAAACAGATAAGTATACAAAATAAATACAACAATAAAAAGTAAATAAAACAGGGGTTCGTCATATTTAAACTGTTCTATTACTATACGTATAAAACTAATATTCTAATGAACTAGTGAGATTTATTCTTGTTGTTTTCGACTTAAATTTTCTGACAGGATATATTGTATCTTCAAGGTAGGTATATAAACTACAGCCAAGAATAAACCTCGTAATTTTAATCACACTGGTTCACCGTTTTCCCGAAACTCTAACAATCACGAATGAAATATAATCTTTAAAGTACTTAACAGGTGCAACACTCTGGTGCCTTTTACCCACTCCCGCACGGGCCTCCCACGGCCAAGGTACCTAAGGAACATTATGTTCCAATGCACTAAAATCTTTACATTTCCTAGAAAATTTACTAAACTGTCAAAATGTGCGATGTGTTGCTCGAAAAAGAAATTGAAAAATGTAATTTTATAGTCAAATAGGTTTAAGGAATGAGCGGTCACCTTGTTCGCGCAATCGAAACATGTCGTGACGACTTTACTAATAACGTTCATAAGATGTTTGGTCTCCTGTATGACGTTGTCTACTTTGCTGAAAGTGGCTGCGCGCCCCACCGTCGGCTCTTTCACCGTGAACTGAAGCTGTTGCACATACGTTGGGACCTTATCAAGATGCTCTAGAAGTTCTTTTTTTGTTGCTCCCGCGGGTACCTTAAAATATATTTTATATGATAGATACATACATATAGCATTTAACTAAAATTGTTTGCATGCTGTTGCCGGTTTACCTGATAAGAAAACTGTCGCACAATCTTATAAAGTCTATTGGCTTCTTCCGCGAAATATTCCGCTTGTGTGAAGAGGTCTTGAGTAGTGTTTAGACGGCCTTCACCTTTTGTGAATTGGTACATAGCGAAGGCCATGGAAGACATATTTTTTGCCCTGAAATTTAAATATACATGCTGTAAAAAGACCAATCATAGAATAGTCATCTATGCATTCAGTACCATACATCAATCGGTGTGATGTGCAACAAAAATATTTGCTCCTGTACAAAAAGGGATCGCAATGACAAAAGGAACAAATTACGTAGCTATTTATATTCTGTTATTAGTTATTATAGTCGTATGGGTTACGGTAATGGTGGGCTCCTTACCTCTTCACAATGTCGTTGTTTTCGTCGGCAGCTGCACCTTGCCACTTTTCAGTCTCGGCATCCATTTCAGAGGACATCATTTTCATTTCTAAACCCGACTTTGCGATCTTCGCTTGCTCGTCAGAATCCAGCCTCACTGCTTTCAGTGGTTTGCTTGTCGTTCCGTGTTTCTATGAATAAATTGGCGTTAATATAACGTGGAAACTAATCGCATATGGGTGTTAGGTATGTTTGTTTCGGATTTGAGTAAGTATGTTTGTGTCGTGTCTGAGTATTTCTTAGTTCTTATTTGATACAACCTACATTGTGAGTGCATGCAATTACATTCACTGCATAAAATAGCAGCATCTGCTGGAATCAAATGTGAGTGTGCGTCGAGTGGGTGTGCACTTACTCCTGGGCGGGGCAAGCTGCTGTACTGCTGCTTGTCGGGGCGCTCGTGCGTGAGGTCCAGCAGCTCGCGCGCCAGCCGCGCCGCGTCCGCCAGCAGCCACGCCCACATGTCCACGAACACGTCGAGGTTCTCGCGCGCCGCGGCGCTGCCCGGGTGCGCCGCCAGCGTGCGCGCCGCCGTCACCACTTGCGGACCGTATATCCTAAGGTTTATTTCCGCAAACTTTGCACTCACTTGCAAAGTCTCCGACAGAGCTATGTGCCTTAATAATTTGCAAACCTGTTGATTAAGTAAAATATTACTTACACGTACTTATGCCAATTCGTCGCATTCGTGTCCATTTTCATTTAAGATTTAAGAAGTTACCTCTATAATGTGATCTAATTGTTCATGGAGCCGGCTGGCTATGTTGTGCAGTCTCTCAGATTCTCTCTCACCACAGGAACTAGCTGAAGGGAAAAATACTATGTTGCTCTCATAGATTTAGGTAAACAATATCCATCAAACAGCATTTTTAAAACAGAGCCATTAAGTGTTTGGTGAAGAAGCCGTTAAGAGCACATGCAGCTCGTTAAAGTTGTTAGTGAGGACAATACTCTATACCTGCTTGTTTACCTATATATGCTAGGTCGGAGGCGAGTCTCTTCGCTTCGTCGGCGAGCGGCGCCAGGTCCCGCGCCTGGTCGCGCGCCGCCGCCACCAGCGCGCGCTCCAGCTCCGACGCCGCGCTGGTCGCGCCCGTGCATGCACTCTCCAGGGCTGTCGCAGTACCGTTGGCACCTTGCTCTTCCTGAATTATGCACACTTAATAAAATCTTTATACAGGGTGACCATTAGAAATGACAGTGGTAGCTTACCAGCGACACGGCGACGGCAACTAATCTTTCTAATTCGTAGGCTATTCGTTCAGCGAGAGCTAGGATCCGCTGGCGGTGGTCGTGCGAGGTGTAGGCGGAGTCGGTGAAGTCGTGCGTGCGCTCGACAAGCGCGCGCAGCGTGGCGGCCAGCGCGCGTCGGCGCGGCAGGTCGGCGCCGCCACGCGCGCGCGCCGTCCGCACCTGCGCCGTCAGGCCGCGCAGCGCGCCCAGTGCCGTGCCCGCCTCCCATTGCGCAGCCTATACCGTTACTACATTTCAGTATAAAACACAAAATATTTAGATCAATTTTCAAAATATTTGAAAATAGCAGATTCCTACCTTACACTTATCTATCACGGGACAACTAAATACCTAAGTTACAGAAAAAAGTGAAATGTTTAGCTTCGATAAAAGTGAAAAAAAAAACTAGTGAAAGAAAATAGTGCTAAGTATGTTATCTAAGAAGCGTAAATGTCTATCACTTCTGAAGTCTACATCACATACCTATATCATAATGATGTATGCAGGCTTCATACACGTACAACTGTACTCACCACTAACTGTAAGTACTAGGCAGATACTTAGTGTGGAAATAGACCTAATCGCTGAAAGTTAGTAGACATGAGTACGTACCTATACAGTTAGTAACGTAGCGGGAAGCTTAGCCAAGCCTTTATTATAGCTAAGCTGTTTGGAGCGTGATCGTTAGCAGAATAAGTGACGAGTTATAGAAAAACATTTTAAATCGTTAGAATCTATAGCTACGTTTAACAGGTGCTCTTAACTCATTAATACTATAGTTTAAAGAACTGAATGCTTCCTCAAGTCCAAATATTAATAAGTCCTGAAATATAAACAAGACGAGTAGATATTGAGAGCAGTCGAAGACATTATTCCACTTACTAAATTGAATAATGTCTAAAATAATTAAAAATAAAAACAATTAGGTAAATAATACTGACAAAAATCTTAGATCATTTAACAATACATAAAAATAAAATATGAGGAAGCAAATTGCAGAGGTACTAAACATATAAATTATTCACAATACATTATTAAAAGTAAAGCATACAGAAGAACAATCTAGTGCTTATTATGTACAATAACAATAAATTCTTACATTAAAAAGAATGCACTCGACTACCTGCTTTCAATAAATTGATACCTGTTCATGACTATCCGAGAAAGGTTTCATCTACAAGAAAAGAAAATAAAGGGTGTTTATGTTCAAAGAATACACATGAGATAGTGTCACAGAGTATCTGAGAGACAGAGCAATCAGTGGAAGGAATAGAAATAATCTCGATTTGTATAAAAACAAGTGTTAAGATTTAAAATTCCATGCTTTGCTCAGCTGTGGCTGTGATAGGCTGAAAGTTTCAGTTACATTATTTAGAAGAATCACTTACCTATTTAGGTTTTTTTTCAAACTATCAACGATTAAAATACCTATCTTAAATTCAGATCAGATTTAAGGTTGAAGTTGAATTTTCATGTGGTCAGTGGAAGATGTCTGCATGCAACTCGATGGAGTAAAAAAATGGAAATCGAACCCATGGTCATAATCATGTACTTTTTATTTTTGTTAAAAGTTATGCTATTACTAAATCGTGGCGTGGAATTTATGAACGGATAGGTTAAGGACTTAAATATTAGACTTCGAACATTTTAAGAGACAGCTGTAATATCGGTCATGTCAATACAAATACACGTAAGTGTACCACGTCGAGGGAGGAGCCCATCGCGATAGCGTTGATCTGTATCGCGGGCAGCAGCTCAGCCTGGCCGATATAATTATGATATATCATCGATATTATCGTTTTTAAATTACTGTTCTATTCGCTCTCCTTGTTGTGTTGTAAACTGTCATGTACGCATATCGTAGTTAGAAAAATAATTTCGGGGAAACGAATTTTATTATTGGTTGAAATTCTTTATAATCAGAAGGTTCCCGGGCATGGTCCAGTACAAAATAATTATAACACTAATGGGAAGAACAACTGTTTCTCGCTTTGTTAAACGTCTTTCTTTTTATATTATTTAGGGTGTTTGTGCACTCACTGAATTATGCGTGATTGTATTTATATAAACAATATTCTTATCAGCATGTATGGTGTTATTAAAAAACCCACGAATCGAATTGTAAAGTAATCTTACAGCAAATACAAGTGAGTGGACAAACGCCGTTATTGTATTCTAAAATCCTTGTGTTATGTTCCGTAATTCGCATTATACGGTAGATTGTATCTGTATCTAATCGTTGTGCAAAGTTTCCTGACAATTTCCCCTTTAGTTAGCAGGTACATGTGTTCCGAAGTCCGGCGTGTCGCACACTGCGGCAGTGCGGATTGCGGAAGTCTCTCTAGGGATGTTATACGCGTTACACGAGTAGATATATCTATGTTGTAGGGCAACATTTTACTGTAAAGAGGCCTTAATTTAACTGTATTGTTTTTTTTACTTAGCTAAAGGACTTTATGACATTCCATTTTATAAGATCTAACTGTTTGAAAAATATACCAATTTCGAAACCTACCTATTTAACTGGTACTGATATTACCAAAGTTGGTACAAAATTGAACATTGCTAGCTGCGTCCCACGGTTTCACCCGCCATTTTCGTTTTTTTTTACTCGGTTCCTAAGAGTCGTAGCGTAATTTTTCTTTTATATGAACCTTGTTCTAAAGAATAACGAACACAACAATAAGAGAATAATTAAATTTAGTGCGTACCATACATTACATTCATTTCATACATTTTTATCTACCTATACTAATATTATAAATATTAAAGATTTGTATTTTTGAATGTAACGAATAAACTTAAAAACTTCTGGACCGTTTTGAAAAATTCTTTCAGCAATGGATAGCTACATTATCAGCGAGTAACATAGGCTATATTTTATTCTCGTACTCCCACGTGAACGAGAACTACGCGGGTGAAACCGCGTGACGTCTGCTAGTGTATAATAAAAGAAAATAATTATGGTGCAAGTGCTCATAATTATCACGTTAATTTCAGGCAGATTTCAATAAGACGTAAGATCCATTTAACGTTAATGTATGAGGGTAAAGGGTAACATCTATTTCCTACATATAACGTGTGTACTACCCTCTGAAACGTGCTTAGTGGCGCGCGTCTCCCGGTCAACTTGTTCTGTGACATGTTCTCGTGGGTAAACGTTTGCACTAGTGGTGCCTTAGGTACCTAATGGTTTCTTGGCTTACACCGTATCAAGCGCTTTATCATAAACAAAAAGTGCAGCTGGATTTCTGTCCCGATTTTCAGCCGTAGCTTTGCTCGCATGAAATTCAGATATTCTGATTTTTACACTGCAGCTTTTTTTCGCTTTCTATGATCACAAAAACTCGGCTTTCTGTGAAAATCTGTCACTTTCTCGTGAATTGTTTCGACTACAGCACTGTTTGATTGTCCGGGTTTACGTGCTCGGAGTCCAGAGTTTTACGATAGATTTCATAAACTTAGTTAATATAATTGAAAGTTAGCTTAACCGACGTTTGCATTTACAAAGAATCGGCCTATTATTGTGCGTTTGTGAACCACTGCTGCAGGGTATCAGCTGGGCCTGTCACCTTGCAGCAGTGATGTCGCAAACTGTTTTGATTTTTTTGTTGTTAATGTTTTACTAACATAGTTTGTAAGTATATTGTTACTAACACTAAGAGTCTTGGTACTTGAAATAAGTTTTAATTATTATTATTTTTATTGCAAACGATAGCACTAGTTCTCTGTGTAATAAAATACGAGATCGATTTTTCCATTTCAGAAACTTAAGAAGACAGCTGGAATTTGACTTTGATCCCGGCACAAAACTGTCCATCAGTTGTTCCTTAAGGTACGTACGACGAAGATACTTTGCATAAAAGAAGCTTATGTTTCGGAAAAGGATATGGGCTTTTCTCGTCTGGATAGGGAATTGCCCTAGTAGGTATATGGTCCGGAACATTATTTCCTTTCAACCGAAAAATTCGTACTGCTGCTAAAGTATCCAAGTAAAGCTACGATAGGTATTCTGGTATGGACATTCTATACAGGTCACGTGAAAAGGCTATTTTATTCAGGTATGAGGTACAACTGGAAGGTATATTGTACGCCAGTGTTATTGTGCCCTGTTTGGTAGATACGCGTGCAAGCTAGAAACTGAAGCCACATGCAGTGGCTATCTGTCAGGAAGAGAAAGACCCGACCTGACCTGATTTGATTGGATTGGAGCGTCTGTTTGTTATCCTGTCTTGAAGATAGTCCTGGTTCTTGTTGATGACGTTCATTTAAACGACATCAAAATTGTTACCCACAGTACAAAGACAGAGGGTGAAAAAGTCGGTAAAAGGCCTATAAAATGATGGTTTATAAGGCTAAGATGGATTCGAGTAAGGTTCCAATAAAACAACTAAGATAATGTCTCGAGCCAAGGCTAAATGCGGAACAAACAGAGTTATCTCACTGAAAGATAAAACATTGCCTATGGGTATTGTGATTAAGCAATAAAGTGGTGAAATGGTCGTAAACAAAATTAATTCGACATACATTCGTGAATCGGGCGGATGCCCGCGGGACACACGCCGCAGACTGTGCGGTGTTTGAAGTCACGCATTGTGGACATTATTTACTGCATCTATTGTTGTTGCCCGAACGCCTAACTGTGCCACGCAATTTATGTCCCCCTACCTACCTATCTGTGTTTTCATGAAAGCTTCTCCGTTTTATTGAGTTGCTGTAGGATTTCTAAAGGACGGGTCGAATATATTGTCAAACTTTTCACCGCCATATGGATTACGGTTATCAATTACCATTGTGAAATGGTTTAGGGATACAGAATTCTCATTGTAAAATTTTATTATCTATTATTGAAAGAAACTTTGCAGCAAAAATGTTGAATTCTTGTTAGTTTAGGCAAAAAATAAAAGAAACGAAACCGATGGAAATTGAGATTTGCATGACTTATCTCGCAATAACTTTTATTATACTAGCTATACCTGAGAATTTCATTGTCAGTTGCAGCTAGTTTTTATAGCATAACTTCATTAGTAGTTCAGAGACATGTCTCAAATATTTTAGGATGTAGAAGAATATTGAATGGTAGAGCATAGGAGTGTGACATCAAACCTCATGGGCGCTGGGCTCCTCGTGTCCTGGCAGGCCGTCCCTCACCACGTAGTGTATCAGGTCCATGGCTCTCCTCATCTGACAGAATACCGTGTCCCTGTTTTCCCGCGCCGACGCGCTCGTCGGGTGCCTCATACATGTCTGTTGACAAAAATTTAGTTAGTGTGATGAGCTCGGGCGAAATGGTTCTAAGATAAAGTCTCGTTGCGGTTGCAAATACATTTAGTGACAGTTACAAAGCTAGATGGAAACTCAGAGCTCAATATAGTTCAGTAATACGACCTGTGGGCACACGATTTCGTTTCCATCTCGCGATAGTCGCGATTCTTTCGCGCCAACGCACCGCCCGCCGCGGGGCTTGTCTGTCTAGAAGAACTAATATTTAGCAAGTCTCTAGACAAAGCGACTGCGGTGGAAGACTCGTCTCGACTATGAATGAAAGCCCATCAGTTAGCAGTGGGTCGTGAGCTGTGAAGGGCGACAGTAAATCAGAATGCAGAGCTTTCACAGCGAACTGGTGGTGGTAAAACACACACGTAATGTCTGCGGATCCAGCGGATCTAGTGGATAGACATGAATAAGTATTTTTGCATACGTTTTTAGGTAAACGTGTAAAGATTAATTCAATTTAAGTTCAAAGTTTCAACTCCAATGTTACGCAATTTTTTTCTCTCGATTATTTTATCCAGTTTAAACAGAATTCAGGAAACTTAAAAGCTCACTTGTAATAACGTCGTCGAGGGGGTGCTTCTGTCCGGTGCGGTAGGCACTAACTATCCCTACGAACTGCATCTGTATGCAGCTCACACAATCGTTTAGTGGTAGTGCTAATAGCAGTGACGCCGAGTTGTCACTTGCTACTGTGGCGGCCTACATTTTTGCGGTCGGCTTTCTGCGAATAGTATCGATCCAAATATGAACAGAACAGTAGTTACATGTAACCAATAGGTATAATTAAGCATATTTTTTAGTTTTCGCAAATTATTCTAATCTTGTAAAATAACACGTTATTCCTATCCTTATATAAAACATGATTTCGCCCGCGACTTCGTACGCGCATATCCCGTTTTTTCCCGCTCCCGTAGGAATTTCGAGAAATCCTCTCTTAGTGGTCTCCTACACTCCCCAAGGAACCTACATGCCAAATTTCAGCTTTCTACGCCCAGCAGTTTCGGGTGTGTGCTGTCAGTCGGAAGTATTCTATATATTAGAAAGGATTGTTCCGTTACTGGTGACTGAGTGACTGACAGACGACGCACAGCCGAAACTACTGGTCGTAGAGAGCTGAAATTTATTATTAGTATTATTCCTTTATTTCAGACAACGGTGGCCTATACAAATACAATACACAACAAAATATTAAAATAAATATAGCTATTATTATTATTATTTAGCTTCCCTACACGCCATAAGGGAGCACTACAAGAGGATTTCCCAAAAATCATACGGATATGGGGAAAACGGGATATGCGCGTACGAAGTCGCGGGCAAAAATACGTTAGAATAGTTCCCTGTTTTCACACACAATATAAATAACTTTGCGGAGTAGAAGTACGTAGGTATACGATCACAGCGCCAAGTTTGTGCATACTTCTGCCTCAGCCGTATCTAGTTGGCGGGAGACGACATACGCTGCAAACTTGTGTAGTTAACGATAAGTTGTTTTACTGTAATTATTAAATCTAATGAAATACTGCAACGTGCTGTTTAAAGCGAAATTAGATTGTCACGTCAGAAAAGTAAACAGGAAAATAATTGAAAAGAGATCTTTATCTATGTTATCATCTAAAATAGAGCAGTGGAAAAGTTAAAAGTTTTGTAAAATATGTCATGTGAATGGCCGGAGGGGGCATCGGCGTGCCACACGCTCACTCGGGCTCGCTCGGGCCCGCTCGGAAGCGCTGACAAATTGCTTGCTTTGCCACCACACAGCTGACTGCGATTGTTCACTCACCCTACCCATGTCATGATACACTTGACACTAGCAATATATAGCAAGCTTACCTTTGTTTAAATGGTACTCATTACTTTGTAGGTCTATCTATCTTCTTGACAATATTCCTCTTTACACTTGACTGAAATTGTGAACAGTTTAAAAACAGTTGATATGTTACGGCCTCAGTAAAGACCTGTAGCATAGACCCACTTCATAATAAATGAGACCATAAACTGAATTGTGGCAGGCGCCGCAATTTAAGTGATCCGTACCTACCTTGCACACAGGCATCCTCCTATAAAACGACTCTCTAAAAACTTTACGTTTTCAGAACACGAAAACGTAAAGATGTTTTTTTTAGATATTGATTTCGTAAGTCCCAAGGAAATAAAAGTGCCCGGTCGCGTAAATACAAAGGCGGCTGCAACACAGACACCCATAGTCTGTGCTGTATAATGTTGCGGATGGTTTAAAGCAGTTATAGTCTGTCCACACCCAGCTGCTTCACAGCGGTCTGTAGTGCAGTCGCATTTGTTTATATAATTCAATGAAAAAACACCGGCCAAGTGCGAATCGAACTCGCACACGAAGGGTTCCGTACCATAAACCTCAAATTTCATTAATTTTTGTAATAGCGGCAATAGAAATACACAATCTGTGAAAATATCAACTGTCTACCTATTTATGGTTCTTGAGATATAGCTCGCTGACAGACAGACGGACGGACGAACAACGAAGGCTTAGTGATAGGTTTCTGTTGGTTACCATTTTGGTGCTACTTCTGGGTGGTTTAAAAAAATATGGTTTTCAGACTCCGCCATACCCTTCTAACCTAACCTATCTGAGTCGAGGTGTCCCAAGTGCCGGCTTTCACCAGCATAAGAGTTAGACTTTGCTCGCATTTCATCTGTTTACTATATCAGCAGTATTTATTATTTTGGTTCTGTCAACAATATAACAATATCTACACGCGTTGTTTTTTACAACTTAGGTGACATAATTTGTTTTTCGTAGGGATCCCTAATGTGTTTGAAAGTAAAATGTAGCCTATGGTACTCAGAGATAATACAACATAATATCTACTGATGAAAGAGATTTTTAAAGTCTGTCCAGTTTTTTATTTTATTTCATTCAAACAAAAAAAAATATATTGGTAGGTATTTTGTGATATTAGTAGATATTATTATATACGTAAAATACTGGTATTCAGCTAAATCTGGTTTGACTGGAAGCCGACCCCAATATAGTTGGGAAAAGGCTAGGCAGATGATGAGTAGATATTATTATATTTAGATAATTTATTTATATTACAAGTGTAGATTTAAAGTACTAGTTTGAATTAGTTCATCAGTAAATAAAGATGTAGATAGATTATATAAAAGCCGTCACCAACATCTGAGGTTTTCGCAAAACAGCATCATGTAAATCAAAAAGCCTCCGGCTCACCCGCTGACTGCTGACGAAGCTAATCCATAGTTTAGCCATAAATTGGGGCTGGTTATCTGGCATTGTCTTAAACAGTTTTCACTACGGAATTGTATGAGAAATGAGCGTCCATAAACAATGACGTCACAAACAACGTGGTTTCGAATTTGGCTCAGAGAAATAAGACAAAGGGGCAAATAATAAATATGTGAAATAAATCCAAGTAAAGATTTCTCAACGGAATTACCATTATTGAAATGGTTCATTATTTTTTGAGAAATCTTGCAATATTTTATTTGTATGCGAAAAAGATTATTTGCAATCAAAGTTTACAAGAATATAGTTTTCTCTAATATTTCGTAAGGTTATGTTTCAACTTTTTGTTGGACACAAATTCGCAAAGGACTTTCCACACAGTATTACCACAGATTACTGAATAGTTATTACTAATGCTTAAATCCAGGTAATCCTGGTGAGAAATCTCCTCTAGATTTTTTTCGGATCCAAAGATGTTCTTGGGCTATATTGGGTTTGGAAGCTACATAATTGATAGGAGCGGCGGCCAAGCGACAGAGCTAATTTACGCGAGCCTGGGGACCCGCCGGACATGCGGATTGAAAATTTATTACTGTCCATTTTCCATTGGTGTTAATAACGTGCCCTCGGTACATCAAGGTGTTTTATTAAGGGCTTTTCAGTTCAATGATTGTGCGTGATTGTTATCTGATTTATCAGGTTTTGTATGCTCTTGATGAAGAGTTATATGCAGCTGTTGAACACATACGTGGTAGAAAGGTGTGGTTGTGCCTTGTAATATGTATGAATAATTAAATAATCAAGTTACGACGGTTCTGGAACGCGTTATGTTATAAGTCAACAATCGGCAAGTGGTTTGTACAACTTACAATGTTTCCTTAGAATACGTGAGAGCTGAGAGTGTCTGGTTAATGATGTGTGGGTATTGTATCCGGTGTGTTAGTAGGTATCACATTAATATTATGTCACTGTTCGTAGATAAAACTACAGGAATACAACCTGTAACCGAATAAACGCAATACCTCTTAAGGGATCATTGTACTCATCATTACAAACAACTTTCACTAAGGGACTAACACTGAAATCGTGAAAAAAGAAATCGATTCCCTCATATATTTACTGAAAAACTGATTTTTTTTCCGAGATTTCGGGATGGTCCCATAATAAAAGTTGATCATAATGATGTGTACAATGACCCCTTAAGATGTATTACGTTTATTCTATTACACGTTGTATAGACCTTGATCTATAAACAACTGCAGTAATTCAAAATTGTAATTTATTATTAAGTTTTCATTAGTGCTTTCCTAACCTAAAAAAAGCACAATTAACCTATTTCCGTGGCTGCATTTAGATAGAAAGTCTAATTTATTTGACCTTTTAACGAGAGTTGCTAACGAGTTTTCGTAAATGAGCAATGTTGATGAACGTTGATGGAGAGGGCTATGCTTTTAGTTCCAATGCTCCAAGTTCCAGAAATGAAGATATCCAGATTTGTAAAAGGAGAACCAAGGTAACGGACTTAAAGAATTGTTGAACTGAAGTGGCAGTGGGCAGGCAGGACACATTGCTCGCAGAACAGATGGTCGATGTGGCCGAAAGTTTCTGTAGTGGGAACTGCGAACCGGAAGATTCGTGGACGTTGGAAGGCCACTTTGTTGGTTTGAAAACCTGGTGAAAGCCGAAATTTGTTGGATTCGAGACGTAAAGGACTGGTTGATTTGGCGATACGTGGATGTCTTTCAGCTGAAATGATGATGATAGTAATGAACGAGGTGTTACCTTGGAGGAGGTGAGTAGCATGAGGGTGGACCGCTCGAGTACGTTCCTGGCTGCGGCCACTTGTGCTCGTCTCCGCTCGTCGCGCAGGTCCGCCCGCCGCTCTGCCGTGAGTCGCGCTAGCTCCACCATGCCTCCGCCGAACTCCGTGAAGGCACGCACAAACTCCGCGAAGTTCGACACCGACTCCAGTCGGTCCAGGGTACGCGCCACCTGTCGGCAAACACGGAGCAACAAAGACGGTGAACGCATAACAAAAGAATAGTAAGCTGGCTAGCTACACGCTCGGACGCAATAACATAGCCAACAAACTACGGTCCGCAAGGACGAAGTTATCTCACAAAGTTTCGTAGTACTGTAATGAATACCTGCCACGTGGGATACGAAACAGTTTGCTAAATATTCGTACAGTGCGCCGCTTCGACTGACTCTTGCGAGCGAGTCGGACGAAGTTATGGGGCGTTGTATTTACAAATATATATCTGTACTTGTCGGTATTACCGTCCCCGACAAATAGGTCAAGGGCTTACTTCGGCACGGAGCCGAGGTAGAACGTTGATCTACGAGTAATTCGGGTTGGTTGGCATTTCCATATAACTTTGTCCATTAATCGCTTACCCTTGGTTTAGGAAGTTAATATGAATCTACGTATAATTATATAACGGATTACAAAGTTATCATTGGTATTGTAAGTACCTACTATAGCTTAATTTGGAGGGCGTATTTTTTATACCATGTAGGCATCCGATAAGAAAGGATTTTTGGAAATTCATTCCTTAAGAGGTTAAATAGGGAGTGGAATTTTGTGTGAAAAATCTTATTCCTTGGGCCAAAATACCTACTTGAAACTTGGTATGATCACTGGCCTAAGTACATAATAAAGGTCGTCATTATTAGTTCCTCACAACTGTCCCCCAAATACGTTTTAGGGGGTGTTAAAGTTTGCATAGAAGAATCTTATTTCTTGATGTTCTTGAAACTTGGTACGAATACTGGCCTGAGCAAATATTGTGTGGAAGCGTTATTAGTTTTTCACAACTACACCAAACGACGATTAAGGGTGTGTTAAGTTTGTATGGAAGAAACTTATTCTTCAGCGTATGAACTCGGTATAAATACTGGCCTAAGTAAAGAATAAAGTTGTCGTTTAGTTTATATTATTCAATTTAATTATTATTAATTGGGTAGTTTTGATAATCTAGACCATAATAGAAAAATAAGTCACTTTTTATATCGAAAGTATGTTCCAACATTCACGCGGGCGAAGTCACTGGCAGAAGCCGGTTTTTAATATAAATGCTGTCAAACCGCAAAGTCCCTAGATACAGCATAATCCCTAAGCTATATGGCTTAGGGAATGATTTACTGACTAAATCCTTGTTTTGATGAACCAACTAGTTACCTTATCCTTAGCCAGCAGCAGCTGGCGCACGACCACCATGTCCGCGAGCAGCAGCACCCTGGTGACGGCGGCCAGCAGCGCGCGCGCCGCCGACACCATGCCCGCGCCGTCGGCGCCTGCGCACACGCGCTCGATGGCGCGACCTGCAACAAGCATATCACGTTTATTCATGTTCACTAATTATTATTTCATGGTTTCCTAGACTTCTTGAAGGAAACTTCGTCCTTTCCAATCGACTCAGTCGCTTTGACCGTACAAAAATACACTCAATTAATAACGAAAATTTATGATTGATTAGATTAGAGGGATTACTTAGAATACAGGGGTTACTACCAACTATTCAAAGGCGAGCCAAGCTATTCAGAGGCGAAAATACCTTACAACTCGATTGTTTGCTTATTAAAAGTGTCTTTTATTACCAATTAAATAAAGTCTATTTTTCTTACAGCAAAACGAATAGCGCCAAAATGACTCGGTCACAGAGCCAGAACTTTCAAACCGATTGGTATGTAACTACGACTCTTCGACTGTTACTTAGGAATTTATGTTTCGGCTTTGCACTGACAAAGTCTATTGCCGAAAACTGCTAGCTTTCGCAGTCCACTTTTCGGCTAAAGACTCTCCCATACAGCGCAACATTTGACTTTCTGATACTTTTTCCCAGCAACCTTTTTATGGTTGTGGTCGTCTATTTGGAGGTGTCCCACACTGCGCCTGACATTATGGCTATCGGTGCTAAGACAATCCTGGCCAGTTGGCCAGTCCACTGCCATAATATCAGCTACAGTTTGCTCTGCGAGCTATTTTCCAAATAAATCCGTTCTATCCGATAAGAAGGTATTTTTGAAAATTGATCGCCTAAAGGGATAGAAGTTTGTATACAAAATCTCATGACGATAAACTTGAAACTTGGTGCAAATACTTGGCAAAGTAAATTGTACCTAATAAAGGTTTTCATTATTAGTTTTTCGCAACTACCCCAAATAGATGATTTTTTTCCGATAAAAATTTTAACACCCCTTAGATGTTAAAATTTGTATCGGAAAAAACTTATTCCTTGGATCAATGTTCTTGAAACATGGTGGGAATACTGGCCGAAATAAATAATAAAGGTTGCCATTATTAGTTTGTCACAACTTCTCCGGGTGTTAAAGTTTTTATGGAAGATGTTTCATTCTTTCGGTTAAAAAAAATCAAAACTTGGCACAAGACTGCTCCTAAATTACCCAAGGCTGAAAAAATTTCGTTTTCCAAAATATTCCTACTTAATTTTAGTAGGTTTTCATATCATTGCCCAGGCTATATCCTAGATGGCTTCATATTTTGTGTAAAAGAACAAAAATTAATATTTTGTTAATTCAATACAAATTTTGTATGGAATATTTCTGTTAGGTCCTTGGGCAAATACATAAAACCAAGGATAGCCCTGCCCCGGATGTATGTGGACGGCCCTTAAAACACATGGAATAAGATGATAAATTTAATGTGATTTACTTGAAACTTTATCAAAATGCTGTATGATTCAATGAATCAGAGTGAAAATGGGTGGCAAAGTATGATGTATAATTATACTGGATAAGGATAAGGACACTTTCTGTCCCGGGACTATATTCCTTTGGGATAATTTTCAAATTTCACGCGAGCGTAGCCGTTGGCAGAAGCTAGTTATAATAAGAGTAACGTCGTAAACGCCGAACATAACAAAACAAAAAAGTGTTCAGACAATAATGGGTATATCGGTTTTCAGGAAACTCGAATAATGAACGGTGAGATAAATATTTGGGTCTCAAAAAATCACGAATAAATAAAATCTTCACAATACCTCCGATACCCATTTCTTTTGATATTTCTTCAAACAACGGAATGGATTCGCAACGAAATTAATTGGAAAGCTTATACGCAGAGCTGTTATCAATTTATTAAGTTTACGTAATTTATAGCTGTGTCTTGGCAGCGGAGACGGGGAGCCAGCATTCATTTCAACGTATTAAATTCCCGACCAGCTTATTACGTGTTAAATTATTTGTAATGAGTTCTCGAGCAGAAATGGCAAGATATATATACCTACGTAACATAGTCATAGGTTGGGATGAAAAGATGCATGCGGTATAGCTCGGCGCTGACTAACAACCTTCTGACGACCGGCGGGAAAATCTTGCAATTTGCCAAACTGACCCAAGATGAGCACCAGGTGTTAAGTTGGACAAATTGAATTGGTGACCATAGAGACATTCACCTCTACAAGGCTCCGTGTTCACCTGTAATTTATGACTTCCTTCCAATACCTATTTAATAAAAGTGTTGCATTATTTTTGAGTACCCAAAAGGCTCAAAATGAAACAATACCAAAAATAAGAGATACACCAACTAATAACTTACTTTTTTCCAGCAAATAAATTATTTGTATTTGTTATAAATACTAATAATAACTGGTAGGGATCTTGACCGTACTTCCGGGATTGGCCTGATAGCCGTGGTATACCTCTCCACTCCTTTAGCACCTCAGAATATGTTGCCCCCTTGGCGCTACGTTACTTTGTGCTAGCGACCGTTTTCGGTGGGCCCATTTATTGAGTGTGCAAGTCATCCCCTGCCATTTTGAAGCAGATTTAATTGTCAGTGGTCAGGCAGGGGCCAATAGTTCTTCCATAGTAAACGGTTATCAGTACACTAAACCACCCAAACCCATAGCGTTTCATGTTTTGTTTCCATATTCTACAATAGCCCTGCTCCAACCGGGGATTGTCCTTGGGTATACCTACTTTCACAGTGCAAACAGGGATAATCGTCGGTTGGTGTCCCATTCCATTTGAAATCACTAACGGGGCCTCTGCGAGTTGGCTTCGGCCCCTCATACGCCTATCAAAGGACCGGGTCTCCAGGGATCCAAGAAAATAAAAAACAAAAAAAATCTAATAATAATACACATAAATGAAAGAAAAAAGGTTTTAAAAGCAGAACTTGTAACTCCAAAATACAAAGTTCTAATAACTATCTACGAGTACATTAACTAATGCTTGACGCTAACGTGTCACAAAACGTTGCGTGTGATTCTTATCATTTTATTGATCACTATAAGTTACCTACTGCCATCAACAAAATACAAGCCTATATTTACAGCTTCGGGGCAAAGGTTAATTGGTGTCAGTATTTCTGTTTGACCTCCCTGCGGCTATTGGTCAAAGCTTTTGTGACAAAGAAAATTATTTATATACAAGTGCACGGCGGAATAATAATTGTTAAGATTATTTACATTTGTTGACCTTTACTGCTTTTAAGATTACGATGCGCAAACGTTTCGCTCACAAGGCAGTGGCGTACTAATTAGCAGAGCCATTGTAGCGTTACTTGTTTGTGTTGTGTTGTGCCGCATTGTACTTCACAGTCACAAAACGCAGGTGCTCCATTGTTGTTTTTAATGAGCAATTTGCTTAATATATTAGTATTTAGTGCTTTCAGAATAGCAATTTAGCCACGCTGTTACAGCGGTCGCATAATTTACTGTGTTGTTCAGAGACTAAAATGTTAACGTGAATTGTAAAGTGTAAACTAAGGAACTTGGACAAACATAGTGATATTTTCTCTTCAATGAAAAGAAGAGGTTATATAAACAACTGCAGTTTAAAATGTTACGCAAATAAGCTTTAAATTTAAAATAGATTGAATTATTTACATAAATCAGGGAGTAATCGTAATGCAGTTCCTGAGATTGGTCTGTGGATGGGTGACCATCTTAACATACCGAGTTTATTCCGTGCCTCGGAAAGCACGTTACTCCGTTGGTCCCGGCTGTCATTTGTAGATCTTTGGCAATCGTTACGGATTGTCAGAAGCCAGTAAATCCGACTCCAGTCTTGCCAAGATGTACTGCGTTACGTTACCCACTTAATGGGTTGTGGAGGTCTGGTAGGCAGCCGCTCCACGTAAAACACAGGTATTCAGCTGAATCCGGGTTGACTGGAAGCCGATCCCAATGTAGTTGGGAAAAGGCTAGGCAGATGTTGAGGGAGTAATCGTAATGCCAGGTAGATGTACTGTTTGGTAGAGTCAGTAAAGTGAAGTGCAACGAATGTGTACGTGTTTTCGTTGGGTGGGCGCGTGGCGAGCATGTTGCTCGTGTGTGTCTTGCATATACGTAATGTCATTGTGTGGCTCACCTGTCGTGAAGCCTCAGACGTTGGTGCGACAGGCCCATTGAACACTGACGATAATGAATGTTTGGTGTAAAGTTTTTGGATAATCCAGAAAAGCCAGTTTTACATGAATTATTCAAAAACTTTACACCCTATTGAGCTAACAAATCGCTCATATTATTCCAACTATTTTCCGTTTAGAGAAGCTATTTCAAAAAGTAATAACGGAAGCTTTTGTTCAGAGATAGGATTTTCTTTATTCTATAGCACTATTGGTCCGGTTTCAGAAAATAGTTTGTACATTACGGATCCCGCAAACGCTGCAGCGGCTACTGACGGAAATATAAAATGCAAAAGGGCGAAGCTTCTTTTATCGACAGTTTAAACAATAAATGGTTGCTTCATTTATAAGATACGAACAGTAATGTATTGTTCACAGACTTTTACTAAAAGGCTTTAGGTAGCATCGATATGGTCATTTTACTATGTCCATTTTCCAAGAAGGGGCTTACGATACTGCGGAAACGTGAGTTCGTAGAACTCGGTGCTACGAAGTGCTACGCTAGGCTACGCCATGCTACGCGGTGGGATATCATTTTTAAGGCGTATTATGTTATAGTCTAAAATTCTCTATTCTGCGAGCTGGACTTTAATAGGTGCCTAGTGTTCCAAGCATGTATTTATTTTATTAATATTTATTGTATTAAGCACTCAAAATATGCATTCTACGAAGAATAACCTTCAAACCTCAGAATAGTTGTTAAGTAGGTATTATAGTATTTCCAGCAAAAAAAGAAAATAATGTGGATTTACAAAGGACGCTTAGTACTTGGTTAGTCTACCAAAAGGTAACGGAAAACGATATCACGTGGATATCGTTTTCCAAATGAAGACATTAACATTTGTAGAAAAAACTGGTTACAGAGCGAAACTCGTTCAAAACACAAATTCCCTGAGAATCGCTCACGGTCGATTGGAGCGGCAATCGGTCTTAAATGAGATTAATAAAACGACGCCAAATGTGGATCCGGCATTCTGCACCTACGTCCTACAATTTATTATGTCTTTGACAGTTTTGCCCCCCCTTCCGTCCGCACTCGTTGATTCTATTTGGGTCGTGCACGTAGCTTTAAATACACCCTCCAAAAATAACATTTTAATGCCCTTTTGCTTTCATGTGAAGGTTGTGAGTTAATTCGATTTCAGCTCGTTTTGTTTTTGGGGGAAATAAGTTCCTATTTATTTTTCTAGATTGTTGTTAAAACGCGGCCGAGATTTACGCCAATATTAAAAGTAAATGACTTTATAAGAGGACTCAGGTCATAGGAATGTAGCCAGACTTAAAGCGTTAACAAGTCGAACTAAAGAAAATAACGCCATATAAAATATAAAGTTACCTTTTTTGTAATTATTTTTCTGTGAAATATAACCCACAGGGCAGCAGCAGCACGTGCGCGGCCATCACTTCGATGAATTAGTTGCGGCATAACGCAGTGGTCATCGCATGGCCACAGTAACACAGTGCTCCACTGTAATAGGTCACTGGCTCACGGCCTGAGAGCTAAGTTGAGTCCTAACAGTAAGCCAACTAAGTTCTATAACTTTTGTGGGGCAGTACGAGTACGAGATACTCTTATAGCGATGGCTAATGTAAGAATGTCACGGCGGATTTAGGTTTGGAAAAGATAGTCCTATTTTGTTGTTGGTTACAAAAATACCACCGTACCGTTTGTATTTTAACAAAAGCTCGGCTAACGATTTGTATGTATAAAAAGGCAGTGCAACTGGAATTTGAACACGTGGAATTTGGCTTCCACACTAAAATTCCGTTGTTTTAGCTGCGGCATTGTTTGACAGTTAAAAGCAAAGTTCGGCCTGTGATTTTTAGCGTGCTACATCGCATCGGCACGCAAGGTTTGTCCGGCGGGTGCAGACTTAATTGCGTGTCAACAGGCCGCTTATTGTTAAATTGACCGGCGCGCCGTGCCGCCTGGCGGCCTGGCAGGCGCTGGCTGATGGCTCTCTCGAGTATAACTATAACACGATAACTTTGCATGCTTCGAATTATGGGCTGGAGGACTGTTTAGAAGTTAAACAATGGTAATTTTACGTTGGTATACATAATTGTTTGTTTTGATTTTATGTAGATACATTTATAGTTAGGGGTAAGAAAAAGCCTTTTCACACGACGTATTTTTAACGTGCCGACGACGACACACATTTTACGAACGCGCGCTCACGGCGCTGTATATATGACCGAAAAGGACTGTCTGCGTCTGAGCCTCTTTAAAGCGCGTTAGCGCGCGTCATCTGTACGTTGTCGGCGCGTTAAAAAAACGCCGTGTGCAAAGGCCCTAAAAGCTTCTGTAAGGTGATTCAATCAGTATAAGGCCGTTTTTCGTTTTAACGTATCTTGTTAGGTTCCTGGTACAGGAATGTGAAATTATGTTATATGTTTTTTGACTACTTATATGATCTATGTATTCAACTGAAAGGAATACACGATACGAAGACATTTTCTCGATAGAAAAAAATACAAAGTTCGAAATAGGTTTCAACTGAACAGATTTTAATGTAATAATACTTTTATGTTATCAAATCCAAAAAAATATTTTGGCACTTACGTTTTTTTATTCCAAGCTAGTCTCTTATTATCGCGTGTCTCTCTCTTTTGTTCAGTTCTTTAGATGCTCCGTGGAGCTCTTGCAAGCAGGACTGCGTCACTTTTTTTCAAATCGAAGCTGTCAGATTTTCGTAATTTAAATATTTTTGTCAACAGTAAATGGTACAGGTTTAGCAGTTTAAAATTAAATTTAGTATTAAAAAAGTGTCTGAACCATGTGAAAGTATATTTTATGACCTTGAACAATATACAACGTAATATTTTTCTATCCGCGCCTACTTTTGAATTATGTATAAAATTGGTGTGAAATAAAAGATCAAAACAAAATAAAGTACAACGTCGTTGGTAGTCCTTACCGGAAGGCAACAATAGGAAATTAATAGCTATGGATGGAAGAAAATAGCGACTCCAAGTCATCTCCTTCATTTGCATACACGTAAAGAATCCTCTAAAGTTTTCATATCACAAAGCAATATTCGGTAAACATTTTATTTTCTTTATTGGAGTGTCTGTTTTTACAACGTATAAATTTAATATATAATTGATAAATTATGTTATCCTACTAATATTATGAATCTAAATCAATATTATGTGGTAGTCGCGGAGGGTAGCGGGATCCGAGGCATGGTGCGCTGCTGGCCGACCGCAGGTAGTTGGGGGCCCAAGTAGTGTGCTAGCCACACATGAAAGGCTGCCCCGCCAACAGACGAAAAATCCCGGAATGCACCATCGTGCTGGTTGGCGACCAGATGAAAGGACCCGATGGTCATTCCCGGGGGGGCTCGGGTGTCCCCGCAGTCTCCAGACTAGTCCCCCAAAGATGTCGTCCTGTCAGGGCGTGCCTGAAGGTTAGCAGCATGGAACCTCATTTCACTTCCTTCTCCTCAACCTCCATCACTTTTTTTATGAACAAGAATAAAAAGAAAAAAGCTGTACAGCGGCAGCACGTCCTTTCGCATAAAGTGCACCTCTCTAATATACGAGGTCTGCACTCAAATCTCACTGCAGTCCATCACCACCTTGAGACCGAGAAACCAGCGCTCTTGTTCCTGTCGGAGACGCAGATTGGATGTCCGTCGGACGTGTCATACCTGTCTTACCCAGGGTTTACCCTGGAGCACCACTTCAGACCACGCGCGGGCATATGCATGTACGCCCGGGACGACATCTGCTATCGGCGTCTTCGTTACCTTGAAGACTCCAGGTTCGCGACACTGTGGGCCATAGTGGACATAGGCCTTTCGCACAGCGGTGATTTGGAGACAACTGGGCTTACACAGCACCTGAGTGAGGCGGCGGATGTGGCTCAGCGGCGGTACCCTTCTGCCCAATTGGTGTTACTGGGGTACTTCAATGCCCACCATCAGGACTTCCCATACCAGTGCACAGACCATGCTGGACGAGAGACGCGAAAGCTAGCGCTTGCGTTAAATCTTACCCAGCTGGTCCAGGGGGCAACGAGCGTGCCGGATGTTGATTCGCACACTGCCAATTGCTTGGACCTTTTGCTGACAACAGATCCAGACCGCTATTCGGTGTCGATTTCTTCACCACTGGGTAGTTCCGACCACTGTCTGGTGAAGTCTGTATCCGTCAACTCCCCGCCCGATCCTAGCCCAAGAGGCACCCGGCGGGTATGGCGATACAGGTCAGCAGGTTGGGATGGCATGCGATCTTGAAAAATGAAAAATGAACCGTCACTCGTCCTTTGTAAGGTTCATTTGAAAATCAGCGTCAGACAACAATTTAGTCAGTCTGACATATGGCTGAAATGGATCTTTTTAGTGCAGCCGTGAGACACACACTAGTTTTTTGGCTTACCTTTTTTATTTTCTATGTTTGTTTTTGTACGCGTGTTTCATGAATGTGCTAAATAAATTTTATTCTATTCTATTCTATTCTTGTCTGCATACCTTAAGGTACCGGGTTTTAGCAGATCATTAATATACAATAGGAACAATGTTGCCGAGAGCACCGACCCCTGAGGAACTCCGGCATTAATATCCAGCAGTCCGGACCTATGACCATATAGACTGATCCCTCAGGAAATTTGCAATCCAACCAGACCGAAGGAAGGAAGCTTTCTAATAAGCCTATCGTGCCAGATCCTGTCGAACGCCTTCGAGGTATCAAGGGATACCGCTAGTATCTCCCCGTGCTTCTCGATGGCCTCACTTCAAATGTGAATGGCATACGCTAGAATATCCTTAGTTGACCGATTTTGGCGGGACCCGTATTGTCGGTCACTAAGGACATTACGCATATAACAATGGCGGCGTGCCGTATATAATAGCAGCGGCGCTAATGTAAAACTCCATCGGAATTTTACTGAAAAGGTCGTTGCATCAGATTTAGGTTCTTGGGAATTGGTTAACTAAGTATTTAAGTAACGTTAAAAGATAAAGAGTTAAAATGTATTTATGGAAACAATTTTTTTCACTGATAAACCACCATCTCCGAAAAATGCACGGTTTCTGAGAAAGAGTGTATGTGTTCAAATCCACGGCAAAAAAAGAAACAAATTAACTACTTAGCATTCATTCTTTTCCATAAAATACTTAGTTAAATTATGATAAGCTGATTTTTTTTACAACTGATCTACTCCGTAGCTTCCGAGTGCTAAAAATTCTCTATTGCTATCTCTATCGCACAATTGTGGCCATGTGCTTAAAAAATCTACTGAATGAGTAGTTTTCAAAATAATTTGGGGACATACAAAACATGATATAATTTACTAACGACTGAAAAAAAAAAATCTTAAAATAAATAATTATTTGTCTGCGTTCAATATTTTACTTTATTCTACGTCTAATCACTGTTTATAAGAGTGCTGCTTTTTGTTAATATTTTGACAGCAGAAACTTATGAAGTTTGTGTGCGAGCAACACTGAATCAGTTGGCGGTTTGAATTAATTTGATGTTTTGGCGCTAGGTTCGATATTTCGAACTTTCCATGTGGATGCATGCGGGGACCACGTCGGGTGCGCGGTGCTCCTCGGCGTTTTCGAGCTACCATAAATTTCAAATATACCTACGCCCTTAAGCATTCAAATCTCAAATCGCTTATTGCAATCCATAATGTCACATACAAGTGGTAAAATGAATAAATAAATAGAAACAATTAAGGACCCTGTCGAGCACAGCAAAACTTTAAATAATTAGGAGAGAGGATGATCGTTTTAAATATATTTATTATTACTGCATATTCTTGTTATTATTAAACCTTACCCGTAAGGTATTCTTCCAATGTGTAATAGCTTTTCTAATTAATAATTGTTTTAACTTATTTAAAAATATACTGGTTTTGTTTTCTTGCTTTATGTTTTCCGGTAGTTTAGTATATATTGTAATCGACATAGAATATGGTTAAGGCGGGACGGACGCAAAAACCTATTTTTATGGCGCAGCGAATAGTTCGTATGTATGTCTCCCCGTGTTCTGTAGGAATCGGGGTAATTGCGGACCAGTTTACATAACTCGAAGACATTAATACTAACCAAAGTGAGAATTCTGTATTTTTGAAAATAAGGCTTACAACTATCCGTCTGTTCTAAATTAGTGATTATTCGTATCAGCTTTTTCTGTAGGGTAAATACGGAGGGCGCGTCTGTTTTATTTCCTTATAATATTATGCCATAGGAAATCCATGCGTGCGCATATGCGTAGTATGTAATTAGCGCGGTTTGGAGGCTTGTAGACTTTTTGATTTCACGAAGGGCATATGCTAAATTTGCATAGTTTTGATTTTATCTTCTTGACGTCCGATTTCCAATTAACGTTTGTATCTATGGACAGGCCAAGAAGAGTAAATTCATATGCTCATTCATCCAAGTAATTGATTTATTAGGTGTACTTGTTAGCTCCTGGCACAAGTCAGCATTGTTCTCGCATGAAGTTAAAAGTGAAATGTCATCAGCAAACAAGACGCATGGCCCCTGTATGGTTTTTGGATTTTTAATGTAGATAAGGAAGAGCAGGCATCCAATCACACTTCCTTGGGGAATAGAGGCGTTAATTTTTTTGATGCCAGACCGAATCTTTTGAATCTCATTGGTATTTGCAATATAAAATGCTATTTCAACTTGGCGTTCTCTATTTGTTAAATAGGATTTAAACCATTCGTGAGCCTTTCCGCGGATCCCTATACCTTGTAATTTACTAAATATTCGGGCTATCAAAACTAATGCAACCGCCTGTTCATTATTTTTTAACCGACTTCTTCAAAAATGAGGAGGTTCTATATTCAGCTGTATGTATTTTTTTTATCTATGTTCACTGATTTCTCCGCCAATTCTGGACCGATAAAAAAAAAAATATTCGAAAGTCTATACTCCTGAGGTGGTCCCATTTTCACCAAGTTAGAATCTGATGATGGGATCCCATGGAAATCGAGGAAACACTCAAATTTTATAAGCACATACAATGTTTTTCATAAATGTTCTAACGCAATTCAGATATTTGTGCCTGGTCATCATCATCTCATGTTGCTGAGCTGATGATTGAAGGTATTAGTCAGGATCTGATGATGGGATCCCATGAAAAGTTTTTGTTCAGCGATATTTTCGCCAACTGTTAACCGATTTGGATGATTATTTTTGTTTGGAAAAGTATTAACTCGGACTGGTCCCATTTTGGTGAAGATCTGATGAAGAACTTCGGCGGTAGGCAACGGAACTCTTCAATAAATGATAGCAAATGGATCGGGATTTGTGAAATCGTATGTCTGTTGATTGTTTACACCAGTTCATAACATAAAATCACGCCGGCACGCTGTGTTTGTGGTTTCACTTTTTAGTGGTACCTGCGTACCACTAAAAAGTGAAAAATAAAAACTTTTTAACAAAAAAATAAAACCGGCTTCCAAAAACAAAACACTACAAAGTAAAAAATAATCCTCCTGATTTGATAAAATGGTCCTCCCGTCAAAAAAATATATATGGATTAATTTTATGGACGAAAAATAATAGTGTCGTTGATTGGTTTTCTGAATAAAAGCTAATGACGCTTTTCTTATGATTTTGGATTTTCTTATGTCTCATTCTGTCCCAGGAAAAAAGCTCTTGAGCGTGAGCGATATAAATTTTCGTTAAAACCAATTGAAAAAGCCACAGCTGCATCTGTCATAAGCTCATATCCATAAAAACCGAGTGAGTGAAAACGTCGTTACTTCCGCGGAGTAGCCATTTGTAAATTGGGGCAAAACGGTTTCCTAGACGATAGAATGTTAGTCCTAGCTGCCTCATAGTGGGGGCTGTTTGAAACTCGACATGCTGCATGCTTTCACATGGTGTTAGTGGTTTTTTTTATAGTAATAAAGCTGCAAATACCTAATATACTCCTCAACAACATTTCAACCGTCGTCGTTTAGAGCTAATGACGATAATCTGTGTACCTGTTTTATTATTAGTCTTACGTCTTACATGCACAATTTGATTTGATATACGTATGCGATAATAGAGATTGTGGTACGAACAGATGCAGTATACAAGTATTTCAACACTCATTTTGAACCAGAAAAATACTTAGTGTAGCAGATTAACTAATTCACACTAGTCTTACCAAGGGTTATTGTGTTACCCCAGGCTAAGCGAAATAGAATTTTCATTCAGTCGAAGCCGCTGGCAGAACCTTGTTTATTGTTGTTGTACACTACGTACCGGGTGGTTGGTATTGTCAGCCGCAGGCTCTTAGTATCTTCCCGTAGTACCTCTTAGCAACATCAAGTCCAATTACCTTATGGAGTAAAATAATAAGGCAGAGTTTTTATTTTTTGTGCTCATCCCAATAGACGGGTTTTATTTCCTTAATTAAACGGTTAAAATAGGGAAAATTCTGTAAAATACCCTCAAACTGTCAATGTTAAGCAGTTTAAATAACCTGTTATAAAAATCTCCAATTAATAATTATCGAAGACATGTTAATTAATGGGCAGATACTGCCCAATTGAATAGTTGCGAAGTCGATGCGAAGAGAGAAATTCTAAGAAGACAAAACGAGGTAAAATCCTACTTCCTAACATACCAATATTATTTAACGTGGAATTATTTTTATGTTTGTTCATCAATTACGCCTCAACGGCTGAACAGATTTGGATCATATTTAGAACACGGGTAGGCCATGTACCGTATTAAGACATAGGATTATTTTGATGATGGTACGTTCGGTTGGGACATTTTTCGACATAGACGCGGCCGGGCTAGGTAACTACGCAAACATAAGTATTACCTTCTGCCACTGCTATCTTTTCTACTATCTATTTTTCTGCTATCTTTTCTTTTCGTAATCAGGATTAAGGGGTAAAAGGTCACGGTGGTATTCATATTGTCGTCCGCCTGTTTCTACTGTTAGCTGTTGTAAGCGCCATCAGCATCGCTGCGTTAAAATAAACCAAAGCAATAGTCATGAAAGTTTGCTTTTGCAATTTCACCTAGCTAAAGGTACAACAAAGTAAAATACCGACAGTTAAAGTATTGCAGTATCACACATTATGAACGAACAATTGCTGGCTAATTGTGTTGCAGTGAAACCGTATTACCCCCATTTATATAAAAGTGGTGGTCGCCGCTGCACATCGATTGAATTAATCGATTGCGTACTTTCCCGAAACAATGGCATGAAAAACTTTGTATTCCAGTACTATGCGCCTTGTGAATAATAAACGTTCCTGGTAACATTTTTCGTTATGGTATTTTTCAAACCTTCCATTTTCTGTATAGTTTACTCAAAAGTATTTTGTAGAGTTGAATTCAAGGTTATTATTCATTACTGGTCATTTTTTTTCAAGGTAGCAGGTATCGATTAAAGTCATTATTTATGTAAATATCACGCCTAAATAAAACAGGAAAAGAATCAGGCTTTTCCCAAAATTTTGCAGTTACGGATGTAAAAATGTACAGTAGTTGTAGTTGTTTTAGGTTTCCGAACATTCGTAAAAAATGGAACCTTTATATGATCACTCGGTTGTCTGTCTTTCGTCTGTCACGGCTAATTTTCTGAAATTTTTAGTATGGAGTTCAATTTTGGGAGCAATCTAGAAAAAGAGATGTTCCAGAAATGTATGGAGCCTGGCCTAGCACGATGTACCTACACTACATGTAAATATTGCTATATAATAATGTAACCATTTTCTATTGTTAATTTCACTTCATTTCAATGTAAATTCAAATTAACTTTGTCAAGGAGAGCAACACAACATAAAATTAAACATGGTGGATCAGATAATTTTGACACTGACATTTCATTGATGCGTGATATCTGTGATAAATAAAAAACAACACAAATTCTGAAAATCTCGGGTTTCTATAAAATAAGACTGCAGGATATTCTACTCGATTGCGGCAGCATACGCACAATCACAAAAAAAAAATCACTAAAATCTCCGAAACACATCCAATTTAAAGTCAAAGCAAAGAAAATCTCAAAGACGTTACTTGCCAAAGTCGTCAAACGTCATATCAAACAACTGTCATGGCAGCCCTAAAAATGGAGTTATCATACATATTATTAGAAAACCTTTCAAATGACTATTTTTGTATGCCTGTACCCTTCTTTAATTTATTTTTTTAGTATTTTCCCTATTTTTTTCCTATTAATCTATGTAGTTACAACGGTTTTTACATAATTATCAGCTGTTTTTTACACTAATGTTATAAAGAGGAAAGATTTGTTTGTTTGTTTGAATTGAATAGGCTCCGAAACTGCTGGACCGATTTGAAAAATTCTTTCACCATTAGAATCCTATATTATCCGTGATGAACATAGGCTATAGAATATTTTCAAAAAAGTTAAGGATCCGTATGATAACTTCGAAAATGTAACCCATAGTGTGAAAAAAGATCTTTATATCGCGTACGCTGTGGAAACTATTGACAATAGACCAAAGTGATGTACTACAGTTTTCTAGAAGAAATGAATATCTGAAAAAAACTTTGCAAAGTTATATATCTAACTATTACAGTTAAGTCACAATGATCGCTTTTTGTTCAAATTATTCAATCAAAACCCGGGTGAAATTAAATAGTGGTGATATTAGTATCATTATATTAATCCTTATCTATTTAAATTACGTATGTGCATGTAAATTACACTTTAAATTATTCAAATCGAGCCTTTCATTTAAATGTTACGACGGTTTTAAAAATACTCTAAGGAAGAAAAATGTTGCGAGTGAACGAACTGCCCTTCGTAAGTTACACATACGCTTTAAGAGGTTAGACGGGAGATAAAGTTCGTGGAATACCAACTAAACCCACGCGACCGAAGACGCGGGCTAAGTGCTATGCAATGAATCAAATGAAACGTATTGTGAGGGAATTAATTATACTTTTGTCACAATTTTAAAATAAACAGTTTTGAAGTTACTCAAGAAATGTTATGAAAAGAGACCATCCCCCCACCCTAACTCGGAAAATACTGAGCCAATATTTTTCTAGAAAATAATTATTTGCCTATAGATTACAGGAAAGCACACACTAAAATGAGATATGTTCGGAACCCTTCCCACGCGAGTACGACTCGCGCTTGGCTAGTTTTTTAACCGACTTAAAAAAGAGGTTCTCAATACGAGTTTAAATTTCTTTTTTTTTTTTGTATGTTTGTTCATCGATAACTTCGCCAATGGTTCACCGATGTGGATGATTCTTTATTTGTTTGGAAGAGAATTTTTAGAACTCCGGAGATTGGCAACAGAACCCTTCAATTTTAAATAATAGCAAATGGACATTGCTGAAATCGCATGTCTTTTTATTGTTTACACCAGTCCATAACATACGAGTAACATCACGCTGGTACGCTGTGAAGGGGTACGCAAATGGGTACAAGTCAACCATATTTTGTGGTTATCTTTTCGGGCATAACTTTATTGTTTTTTTTTCGTTTTGCGCTGGGTTTAGTAAAAGCTTTTTTTCATTATATTGAATTGCAATGGACATTGAACTTCAAAGATAAACCTGTGACCTCCTCAACTTACCATCTACAAAATGTAGTAAAATGACACACAAAAGTCAAGTGCGAGTCGGACTCGCCCACAGAGGGTTCCGTAAAAATTGGTAGCTATAAATAATTACTTTAAATAAAGACTATTTTTTATGATATAATTACAAATGTATAGTTTTCAGATTTTTCCCTATAATTTTAGTATAAGACGGTATTACTTGCCAAATTTCATAGTTCTAGGTCAACGGGAAATACCCTATGAATTTTGATTCTCTTGAGAGTGTCGAAATACAGGTTTTATTGCGGCATAAACGACCGTATCTTTTTTTTACGTTAACTTAGAATTTTGATTTTTTTTTCACAGCTGCAAGGGGCTATTGACTTGAGTGTATGGTTTTAATTTCAACTCGCTACCTCCACGCGTTCCCGAGATAAACGGCCTTGACAAACAGACAGATAGACGGACAACAAAGTGATCCTATAAGGGTTCTGATTTTCCTTTCGAGGTTCGGAACCCTAAAACAACAAAGCTCTTCGAGAAAAGGTAGGTAGTGCTCTTACAAAAAAATACAACCGACTTCCAAATAAATCAGTTTTTTATTTATGAAAGTTCTTTTCTTGTCATTAAAAAAATACCTTTAAAATAAAAATCTACAAAAATATTTCCACTAGACAAAACAACTTGAGTGCCATTTTCAAAATGCATAAATTTAACTCCATTATTTTCAATCTAGAAGTATCTCTTATTAATATTTCCACCACACCAGTCAATTTATTGAAGCTGAAAAAGATTTATTCGAAATGTATACCTAACGGTAGGTTTCGAGCTAGTTTCAGTCCAATCGGAATAACAAATGGTGTGGTTTGACTAAATGTATTGATTTCATCTATTTAGTCCATTTGGGAATCGGAATAGGCTACTTGGTAATTTGAATAACAGAAATAGATGCACAGGATCGGTTGCTGTGGCGACACTTGGGGAAGGGCTATGTCCAGCAGTGGACGTCTTTCGGCTGATATGATGAGCTAGTTTCATTTGGAGAAAAACGGCGTACTGATTAGTAATTTTGTGTTATTTTGTGAAAACAGTAACTAGCTAAATAATAACAGTCGCACGGGCCGATCATCAAGGTTGCCGGAGTCGATCTGCGGTTGGGTGAGTATCTTAACATTCCGAGATTCTTCCGTGCCTTCGAAATAGAGGGGAGATGTATATTCTGGATTAGGTTTTTGGAAAAGGTTTTTGTCTGGACGCGTTACGATCTGTTCCGTGTACACCACATATATGCGTCTCGAGTATTTGGGCGTATGGCGTTTGATACTATATTCGCGTCTATTACGAGTGTTGCGACTTGCAACCCACAAGCTCGATCTGTTCCGGAGACGTTCGGTTCGGGAGAGGAAGTTTGCGAGTCGATTAAATTGTTATATATAGATAACTGTTTTTCTTTCTTCTCTTCTTTCTATCCATTTTCTAAATACGCCAGCTTTTTTATAAGTACCAAAACTTTTTTTTCTACGGTTCTATTAATAGAAGCCGAAAGTCCTAATTTCGCCCGAATGTATGTAATATTGTCAGAATTGCACAGTTTTTGTATTTACTTCTGTAATGTATTGTCTTTACTAAGATATTTCGTCGGCTTTTTACGATATTTTATTAAAAATATATTTTTCAGTTTTTCAGTCAGCGATGAACTTATTCATAGTATTTTGCGTACTACATTATTTTTGCTATAATGTTTAGAACAATTGTCTAAAATATATTACAATACTATATATATTATAACTAGCTGATCCGGCAAACGTTGTTTTGTCAAAAAAAAGAACAGCCTACGACCGCCTACGACCTATTCTCAGATTCTAAATATAGACAAAAAATTCATGAGAATCGGTCAAGCCGTTTCGGAGGAAATAACATCTATGTATCGATAACAAACACTGTGACACGAGTTTTTTTTTACATTAGAAGAAGATATAGTATGGGTGGCATTCTTATAATAATATGGCGGTCTACTCAGCTAAATCCGGTTAGACTGGAAACTTACCCCTTACGCTTATCATCATCAATCTGCCTAGCCTTTTCCCAACTATATTGGGGTCGGCTTCCAGTCAAGCCAGATTTGGCTGAATACCAGTATTTTACGAGGAGCGGCTGCCTACCAGACCTCCACAACCCATTAACTGGGTAACACGGTACTTCATGGCAAGACTGGAATCAGGTTTACTGGCTTCTGACTATCCGTAACGACTGCCAAAGATCTACAAATGACAGCCGGGACCAACGGCTTATCGTGCTTTCCGAGGCACGGAGGAAACTCGGACCCTTTACGCTTATATCGTTGGGAAAAGGCAGACAGTTTGGCCACGGAGCAAAGAACTCAAAGATTGATTATTATCATTACTCAACGGCATTTTTTAACCATCTTGTAAGTGAAGGACATGGATAATATGGTAAATTGGTTTACAAAACATTATAATGATGTAAAGCAATTTTCTTAAGGATCCCTTTTTTCTAGACAAGTTACTAAAGCCTTCCTCTAGAACAACTCTATCCATTGGTAAAAACAGCATGAAAATCGGTGCAGTAGTTTTTGAGTTTATCGCGAACAGACAGACAGACGCGGTGGAGAACTTTGTTTTATAATATGTAGTGATTTGTTTGATCCATAGGATCACACATTTCAAGAGCGACAAATCAAAAATAAAACGTTTCAAAGATTGAACAACAGTGACCTTAGTGCAAGTGCTTATACGTAAACGCCGTTTTTAGGGTTCTGTACCCAGAGGGTAACCAACGGAACCCTATGACTAAGCCTCCGCTGTCCATCCGTCCGTTTATAAGCGGGCTGTATCTTAAGAAACGTAATAGGTAGACAGTTGTTCACAGATTGTGTATTTCTATTGACGCTATACCAAAAAAATATAAAAATTAAGGTTTATGGTGCGGAACCTTTCGTGTCCGACTCGCACTTGGCCGGTTATTTAAACAACTTGACGTAATATTCATTTACGTTAACCCGTTCGTGATATTTAAAAGCTCGCACTAAGGCCGCGGCTCATAAATTATAATTACCACCATCGTTATCTTCTAAATAATGCTAAGTGTTAAATCATAATGAATTGTGACAATTGCGGCATTTAGTGGAATTAGAGCTAGCCTTATTACGATGCGCGATGGCCGTCCGTAGTTTATCCGCCCAACGTACCTATTATGAGTTCGTGACACGAAATCTAATTAAGTTATTATCTTACATATGTTTAATATACGGGCTATTAGTGTGCACTTCATACGAAGAGCTTGTTCTTGTCATATTGTAGTACTCCTGATAAGATATGAACATATTAGATAATTACGAGGTTGTTGGTATTCCCCAAAGAGGTACCTGTTTAGTTGGTTTGATATTTGGTTTCATGGACTAGGGCTGACAATATTCCTTAGAGAAAACCTCAAGACTGTTTTACTGATCCTTGTTTTAAACAAAACCAGATACAAACAGGGCCTCAATAGTCAATAGTGTCAGAATGGTCTATCATTGATTTCGTAATTGTTGATTTTGACAAGTTTGGTAATCCACTAATATAAATGCGTCATTATGACTTTCCAGTGGTCAACCACTGACACTCCATTGAAAGAAATGGCATAGAATGGTAATCTCGTACACAATGACAAATAAGCCAGTTTATGTTGATTAAATAAGTAATAGCTTTACTATAACTTCCTGTTGCCGTAATAACTGCTATCTGTAAGGCATCGTGTAACTATGAGGACTATCGTGTAACCATTCCGTATGTTTATGACTGTTTGGCGTGGAGCCCTCGTTTCGGGGTTAAGGATAATGGAGACAAGTCGTTAAATCTTCATAACACTTATGAAAAACCCGAAAATGTTCGGGACAGGAAGTTATTGAGAAAATTGTGTCGCTAGTGTGAAAAGAGTTACAAATAACTATGTAGAAATATGAAATAATATGTATAACTACGCTTACATTTTTGTCGTCTGATGTATGAAATTGTGAATTGTGATATTAAGGTGAGGCCATAACATTGACGTCCAAAAATAAAATTTAGGTCCCTCGTATCGTGGGGTATCGGAATCAGCCCCATGTACATGTTCCGCTAATTTTGATAGTTTTAGAGCTATGAATTTTTTTCTGAATTTTCGAGAATTATCGACCTGGCCAACTTGAAAAAAATCTAAAAGTAAAAGTAAGAAAGAAGAACTGATACTTTTTGAGTTGTACTTTTGTAAATGATTATTATTATAAAATTATCAGCTTCGTAACTGTGTTGAAAGTTGTGAAAATGTTGATCTAAAGTGAAAAATTTTCTTTCCGCAAGTTATGACTTAAATTAAACTTTAAATTAAAAATCTAAACAGGTACTTCATAGTTCCTTAGTAAGTCTCGAGAATGCGCCAGACTTTCAGCCCTCGTAATCATTAAAAAAATACATTACTTATATAGGGCTACTTTTAATATTTTGAGGTAACTGTTTTGCGGTCAGTCATTTGCCATCTGCCTAGCCTTTTCCCAACTATATATTGGGGTCGGCTTCCAGTCAAACCGGGTTCAGTTTTTGCGGTTTTGCGGTGCAAACAGTATTTTTTATTACTTTTTTTTTTTATAAAAAGAGGTTTTTTGATTCACAGTTAAATATGATAAATACATTTTTGTTATTCTTATTCAACCAACCAGACAATTTTTATTGTCCCAGCTTGAGGTAATATCGATCTTACCTATTCATTTACGAGCACGTCCTGTGTTTCTTTGACATAACATTGATGTGCTATACTAAAGCTGGTTTTTTTTGCATGTGTTTGTGTAATGTACTGAGCTTAGCTGAGACTGGCATTTCACATAGGATGTGCTTGGAGCCTGCACAAGCCGCACACAGGAATGTTACTAACTCTCTAAGATGGCAGCAGCTATGTGTGGGATGTGTTTGCTTGTTTAGCTCATCTCGGAAACTGTGTGCTCCAAACCGGTCTATTTATGTAAACGTTCCATCATCGGACCACAAGACGAACGGCGATGCGCCACCGGTACATGGTGGACATCCCACCCACACGCACAAAACGTTTTGGAAACACATTCATAATGCGTACAGCTTAGGAGTGGAATTCCCTGCCGGAGTCTGTGTTTCCCGATAGCTACAACCTGGGAGTCTTTAAGTCAAGAGTGAATAGGTTACTTCTAGGCAAGTGTGCTCCAACTTCGACCACATCATCGCTTACCATCAGATGAGATGGTGGTCAAGCGCGTGCCTATTAATAGTAAAAAAAACCGGAATTATTTATAGATTGATTAGCTTTTGCCCGCGACTCCATTCGTATCCCGTTTTGCACGATCCCGTAGGAACTTCGGGAAATCCTCTATTTGTGCTCTCCTACCTCCTTGCCTTATCCAATTAAAAATGTAAGTGTTTATTTACAATGTTTGCACACATGTTTAGAAGCTGGTAAAGACTTACATACTAAAATTATACAAAAACTGTGCATTTCTGACTTTATTAAATTATTGAATTGATAACCTAATTTTTTTTAATCGGTTAAAATGAAGACAACTGAAAGTCACACAACTATTCTTCAAAATTTACCTTTTTGGAACGTCCTGCAGAACTAATTAAGTAAACCCAATTATCAAAGTTCGTCGGAATATTTAACAAGAATGTTTCACACAAAAGAGTTCAACAATTAGCCAAGTTTATATGGCTACTTACGAACACTCCGCGGGTTACATTCAGCTTCAGCGGTTTCGGTAGTCTTGTGTTTATAAAATGGAGCCGAAGAAGCCATAAACATAGCTCGTAAACCGGTAATCTGCTCAGACTGGACTTAATATACTTACAGTTATGAGTAGTTGTGTTGCAAGGGAAATGGTTTAGTAATATTAGCCAGCATTTTTATAGGTATACTAGTTGACCCGCGCAACTTCGTCTGCTCTGCTCCTATTGGTCTTAGCGTGATGATATTATATAGCCTTCCTTGGTATTTAACATTGAAAGCATTTTAAAATCGGACCAGCAGTTCCTGAGATTATCGCGTTCAAGCAAACAAATAAACAAACAAACTCTTCAGCTTTACATATTAGTATAGATTTAAGTCCGGTTTGTGCGTACAGGAGTGGAATTCCCTGCCGCAGTATGTGTTTCCTGATTGCTACAACTTGGGGGTCTATAAGACAGTAGTGACTAGGTTATTTTTAGGCAAAGCGTGATCCATCTGCGACCACCACATCGCTTTCTCCACCAGGTGAGATTGTGGTCAAACGCGAGACTATCAATCAAATGAAAAAAAAAAACAAACCTATCAAACCGGCATTTTTTGTTCTCAGGTAAAGTTACCTGACTATTTAAAAACCTGCTATTTGTCTTAGCGTGATTATATATAACCTATAGCCTTTCTCGATAAATGGGCTATCTAACAATGAAATAATTTTTAAAATCGGACCAGCAGTTCCTCAGATTAGCACGTTCAAGCAAACAAACAAACTCTTCAGCTTTATATAAAAAGTACTTTATATATTAATATATATATAGATATAGATTAGCGGTACCTATGTAAAGTTTTGTGTTATGTTAACTTTTCAGCCTGAATAAATTAAATAATGGAATCATTAATACTAGACATACCAATATACGAGGAGCTCGTGGCTACATAATAACAGCCGCACGGGTCGATCTTCAAGGTTAAGCAAGGCTTGCCATGGTTGGTCTGTGGATGGGTGACCATCTTAACATACCGAGTTTCCTCCGTGCCTCGGAAAACACGTAAAGCCGTTGGTCCCGGCTGTCATTTGTAGATCTTTGGCAGTCGTTACGGATAGTCAGAAGCTTAAATCTGTAAATCTGACTCCAGTCTTGCCATGAAGTACCGTGTTACCCAGTTAATGGGTTGTAGAGGTCTGGTAGGCAGCCGCTCCTCGTAAAATACTGGTATTCAGCTAAATCCGGCTTGACTGGAAGCCGATCTCAATATAGTTGGGAAAAGGCTAGGCAGGTGATGATGAGACATGCCAATATACACGGTGCCATTTTATTCGTCTTACGGCAGCCCTCTTCATCTATCCAATGACTACCACACATTCATTAAAAAGAAAATGATATTTATGAACATCACATGACGTAGTTTGAAACGTCCAGGAGCAAGCGCAGTCCGAGCCTTGTGTTACATGGACGGCGCGGAAACGAACTCAGAACATTACTAACAGGATGTTTTATAATTGATTAAAAAAAAACGCATCTAGAGGTACTTTATGTCGGGATACATTCAGTGCCGCCTTTGTAAGACGACCAAAATAGTACCGTATATTATTATGTACGAGTAGGTATTTGTGTACCGCTACCTATAAGTAGTGTGGGAGCTGAAACTATTGGAAAAGCTCTTAATCCTTATACGAGTATATAGGGTAGATCTCACACTGCCAATCAGTATTCATTCGAAACTGAATAATTAACTTCCTATTAATCGAAATGAATACATTACAAATGAAGTGCCCTGAATCCGTAGTTCGTGACGAGGGACTTAGGAGATTATTAAATAGCTCTCGTAGTTTAATTCATTGTGTCAAATATACGAGCCCGCAGCCGTCGGCGTCGGACAGACGAATGATTATGAGGTGTGACACCTATCCACTTCCGTTCTCCGGAGAGCTCATTAGTCTGTCAGCTCCTGTATCAGTTCCGCTTGTCAGGCTTGTCATTGGTCTCCGGGGCGCAAAGGATAAATTCGGACATTTTGACAAATTATTTGAATGGGATGTTTCGACTAGAGCTCAAACGGTGAGTGCTTCAAGCTTCACCGTACAGATCAATTTACCAAATATCAACAAAATGTTTTGTTCGTACCTTTCGATGATAAATCATTTGTGAGCAAACACGTGTCGGATACTGCGATACCCGTACAGATCGTCCCAAAGTCAGCGCTTTCTAATACATGTCATGTGGCTCAGGCTTTAGTCCCACAGCTGTAGCCGGCGCGGATGCTGCGACTGAGCAAATCCGCGTTTGTGGAACGCCGCCATTTGTGTCCCGCAGAATTATGGCGCGAGTGTGGACCGTAAGTAATGACGTGCCGCTGTCCTCATAAATTGTCTGATAAAAAATATTAAACACATTCGTGCGTTATTTCCACGCGCGTAATGGTTTATTACCTTGCTTGCGTAAGCGGTGAGCCGCTATTGTGTTGTATCCGTTTTGTAATACAAAATATTGGTATCGGTTTTGTAGTCAGTGTGTTGTTAAATGGCTGGACTTATGAACTGTTCCGTGTTCCGTTCCGTCTGTTTTCCAGAACTTGGTTGAAATTTGTGGCGGATAAGACAGTGAAAATATCTCTCATATAATTATAATATACTGTACTCTGTGTCTACCAACGTTTAATGCTACTGGTATTACAATGTGGTTCATAGGAACATCGCACAGAAATCGTAACAAACTTTCATTGATGAAGTTCATTTGCTTTTTGTTCCTATCAAATAGTTTGTTCTTCCATGTTTGATGTAATAAATTAAAACGATTTAAATAATTTCTATCGACTATTGAGTGTTATTGAAAGAAAGACAAAATTCAACGAATATTTGAAAGATATATCATAGGGACAGAAGAAACACGCGAGAGGCGCGCAAGTCCCAAATTAAACGTTCCAACATTTTTTCGTAAAGTTAACAAAATTAAAATAGTCATCAAAACAAATGAATCGTTTCCGTTCCCAACAAATATGTCTGACATGCATTTTATATTTTCTTAAAGTAGTTAACTAGAATTTCCTTTTCATGACGTTTCTTTGACTTTGTATCGTGAAGCATTGGCTTCATTTTACAATTTTCTATTTATATTTAGAAATTTCAAACAGTAGGTACGTTGTCTGCAAGTAATATAGACGCAAATATTTTATTTTATTTGTTGAAATCCGTAAAAGACTAAAGAACATTTTGTTCTCTTGCTAAAAAATAGTTTGATGTATCATGCAATGCATAAGTTATGAAGCAGCATCACAAACTACTGCGTGTCTGACGTCATACAAAAGTTGCTGCACATGAGAGGTGAGCAGTTCCTCCATTAAAGTAAAGAGTACCCGCACATAATAGATGCTTGTCCTCTCTGGAACTACGTACTGCTAGTTATAAACAAAGTTCCCGCCGTGTCTCTAAATCTCGTGAGCGGAATTTAGTTCAGTTTTCACCGCAACTAAATGCATTTTTGAAAGAGTTTTGAAGTGTGAAAGTTGAGTAATTGCAATTCTTCGATGGCACTTCGAAGAAGACGTAGCGTCTTGGCACATTTTTGGCAAGCATCGACAAAACTGTTGAAGATATCGGTAGAAGAAAAGATATTAATGATAGAACTGTCAGTGCAGAAAATAAAAGCTCGAATTCTATTTAAAAGTAGTCAGCTGATGGAAGTCAAACGATTTTTGCGAAAAATAAAATCGTTGAGATTAACAAGAATGTTCAGTAGAGGCAGTGACTGTTTGAGTTCATTGATTCTTTGATGCGTTCTATGACGCTGGCGAGCTGCCAGACTGTAAAATGATGAAAGTAATATTGGGTAACCTTTCAAATTCATCACTTTTACTAAAATGTAGTCTCTATCCGTCTTGTTAGAACTATTGAGCTCAATAAATGAGTTAGCTTTATTCGGACCATTTGTATTCTGAAAACGTCCTGTAACATTCTGGCTAGCGTTGGCTAGGCGAGTGTCGGAGGTATACGTACATATATGGTATATAGGTGCCAATACTTGGAGGGAGTCGGCGCAATGTCTCGACTGCTAATGCGATCTCCGTAACCCGATACCCCGGCACGTAGAATTAGAAACACGCTGAAAATGTCACTCCAACATTAACTATTCAGTAAAATTGAACTTGTTTCTCGAGTTAACACTCCATTAAAATGTAGATAGGTATCATTTTTTATGATGATGATCAAAAAAATTATGATTTCGATACCGACTGTTTTTATCGAAGTAAAATAAACACTTCTTATTATATTCTTCGTAATTTTGAGAAGCTCCTTTGAAGTCACAAATATTTAAAAAAAATAGTGGCCCACCGGTATCAGGAACAGTATCTATCTACAATACAGGTAATAGGTAGGTATTATTGTTATGTTGAAGCGCAAGGTGACGACTTGGTAAAACAACGATGCTGTAAGCGACGGTGTGGGAGTGAACGTGATCTTTATTAGAATCGCGAAGCTTCACGTTATTCACACGGCGTGTCGGAGGTACACTCTCCCGCGGAGGAGTGGCACGCACAGCACATTATTCTCGCTCTATCTAGCCAATAACGACACCTTATTACCTAGGTATATTATATGCTGGGAATATTATACGCTGAAAAGTTTTACCAAAGCCAATTTTGTAGGTGTCGTTTACTTTGAGGGGTCTGATGGAATTGTGGATATCCGGAAGCTTTCATAATGTTACATCAAACAAACGTGCGATACCTCGCTTGATATAGTATGTATGCTTGCACGATGTGCTAAATGCCGCTGTAGGCTTAGCACGAGGGGTTGGTATTTCATGGATCGTAGACACAATGCTAATCCTTAGATCGTTTAATCCATGGCACCATGTCACACATTCGTAATGCAGTAACTTACAGTGACTGCGAGACGGATAGGGATCACACACGGGCTTACAACAACATCCCGTGTGTCCGTTTTGAGGCTAACAATGACAGCTCTGCAGAACACAAGCTATGGCTGTCACTTTTTGCGAGCGGGGGAAGATTTACTTTTCGTCGCAACATGTAGCTATTGGTTCGCTCGAAGTGGCGTTTTACTACGCCTTCCGACTTCCGATAGCGTATCGATATCCTTAACACCTCACTTGCCTCGTGAGTCTTTCAGCACACAATCAGCCATCGTTACGAGGCAGTTCCTTTAATATTTATTTATGCAATCCTCATATCCCACAGAGATTTGCAAGAACTTCGAGATATTTGCTGAATAATAAACTTACATTATGAATGTTGTCCCACTTGGAAAAAACTGTCAGTCGAAACTGATGTTAATTGGCAGACTCATCTTTGAAGCAGTTTGAGCCTCGTGTTAGTTGTTATTAAAAATGCCTGAAAGGGTAGGTATAGGTTTGTTGCTGGGTATGACAATAACTTAATATTTTATAGCCTCGGGTGTTGGATCCGAGAGGCTGAATTTACGACGGAGCCTACTGTAGGCATGGATATAAACTGCGGAAAATTGTTTATGACCCCTTGAAATGAGAAATTCAAAACCAGAAAAAAATATTGCTTTGTTGATTAAAGTAATATTTGAAGACTATCAAAAGTATTTTTTGGAAAATAGAAAACAAAATATTGTTTATATAACGCAATAGCCGAGGGCAGAGAAATCAAATCATTTTTTATTAGAATCAAAGGAGGAAAATTTTGCGTTACGATAACACTCTTTATTACGCCTGTAATGGATGCCTTGCGATTCAAACTTAATAAACTTTAGATGAGAACTTGCAGCTGGTTATGTAGTTCAACGTGTTGCAGCCCTTTTTCCACTTGTGCGAAGAAAATGTTCAAGTTTTCCGAGGCAGTTTTTCTGGACTTGAGCCTGATGTTCTGTTCCATTTGTAATCATTTACGGCTAGCCACGAACCGGAGGTTTCGGAATGGCTTAGTTTACGTATAGCTTTCAATTTCCCGTGGCCGCACATCGGGGCTTATAGCCGCACATGCAGATCACGGCTGCGCACATAAATCAAAGGTGTCATGTACCGCACACCTTCCTATGTCAGCTGTTGATGTAGGTATATGAGGTAAACGGTATTTGCTCTTTCTAAATGCGATTTTAGGAACTATCTGTAGTTAATGTGCTCAATTTTTGTGGGTGGGGTTTGTATAAAATTAAGTTATATAAATGCCACACGGCCAACTTCTTGTTTTATACAAGTGACAAATACTGCCGTGTAAAAACAGACCAAGTGCGTGTTGGGCCAAGCGCGGTGTAGGGTTCCGTAGCTGCACGTCCGAATTGTAACATTTTATCGGTTGATCGACTACATATTAACGAGTAATACTCGTTTAATTATAAAGTCTACTTGGTTGTGATAGTTTTCCTTTTAATTCGTTAATATGGTACTATCACGTCTTCAAAAACAACCACTTGAATCAAACAAAAATCAGCACTTTAAAGCTTAATATTTCGCAATCGGATCCTTGGATGGAAAAATGGTTTTCGCACACTCTCAGTATTCGAAAAAAAAACACTGCCACTTTTAGTGTCATCATCATCTTCCTGCCCTTATCCCATGTTATTTGGGTTCGGCGCAACACATTTTATCTTTCATTCTGATCTATCAGTCGTCACTCTATCACTAACTCACTTTTCTTTTATACACTCCTAACTCCTCACACAATCTATCCATCTTCTTTTGTCCTTCCGCTCCTTCTCCATCCATCCACATTTATGTCCATAACTCTTCTAGTTACATGCGTTTCATCCCTCCTCTTCTCATGACCATACCAAGACAAGCGATTCCCTTTTAACTTTTCCGTCACTGGCGCCACTTTTAAACTGCCACTTTTAGTGTACTACCCAAAAATGTTTATTTCCCGATTTTTACCACATTGTAGACGTGAATAAAAAAAACCCATATCAAATTCCAACTTTCTAGTGCTAAGCGTCTCTGAGCTAAATCGCGGTCAGACAGACAGATAGACATGACGAAACTATAAGGGTTCCTTGTTGACTACGGAACCCTAAAAACGTTGCACTGAAATAGAGGAATAAGAGTATGACTATGACTCTGTCATGTCTGCTGCATGTCAAATGAGAAATGGTCTACTAACTTAACAATAAAAATGGGTCGCATTAAATGCTAGCCGACTTCGCGACAGACCAAGACAAATGGCGGGACGAGCTCGACTCCTGCTGAAAGGACTTGTTGATCTAAAGGAGCGGCAGGCTTTTGTCCTGCATTTAGTAGTTGGCTAGTTGGGCACGGAAATTGTATGACTCTTTGGGCGCCTTCAATTTGTCGCAAAGTGCCGCGCGGCAGCAGCGCGGCTGCAGCACTGCTTTGTTTACCCATACAAATAATAAACACGCGGCCACGAGCAGGATATATTCGCCCATCTAGACGCCGGCCGCGATTCCCGACGCAACTCAATTTTGTGTCGGAAATCAATTGATTCCAGTAGAAAACCATTCTAATGTCGTCACACCCACAGGAGGTTCGTCTTCAACTCTTCATACAAACTACCAAGGAGAACAGCATTAATATTTCAATGAATATGTATGTAATTGTATATGCAAATGGGCCGTCATCACGGCTTAGTAGGCGAGTACATTAAGTGATTGTACCCCGTTACCTACGTAGGCAGTGCTCAGGCATGCATATAGAAACACTCTGTTACGTGGCTGACAAACTTACGAGACAGGAATACCAAAACCGAACGTAGTGCCTATTGTAGGTATGTGGTGTTAGTAGGCATGGTCGGTCGTAAAGTGCTGACTGTGGATATGATAGTCCATATCAAGTGATTAATAGGAAATTATAAAAAACTAGTTGACCCGCGCATTTTCGTCTGCGTCACAATTTTAATTACTGCTCCGCTCCTATTGGTTTTAGCGTAATGATATATAGCCTATAGCCTTCATTGATAAATGGGCTAACTGACACTGAAAGAATTTTTCAAATCGGACCAGTAGTTCTTGAGATTAGCGCGTTCAAGTAAACAAACAAACTCTTCAGCTTTATATATTAGTGTAGATATACATAGATTGAACTTAATCTATCTGTGTCGGGGTGCCTTAGCTTCCTATGTTCCGCTACTTGGCTAGGCAAAAAATTAAACGATATTGAACCAAGTGTTTGCCTAGCTGTTCAATGAAATGCCGGGATGTCACTTAGGCCGCTGATTAAAGGGCGCCGTTCTCCCCGCACCCCGTGCAATGTACCTGTGTAATATCAGATTGCCTGAAAACCACATGGCAATATTCAAAATGTCTAAAAAATGTGATAAGTTCTTTCTTATCACATTGTCTGGACATTACTATTTGAAAAAAAAAAAAAAATAATTTGAACTTCCTTAAGTCAAAATTAAAATTATTTACTTCGCCCAAAGTAGCTTGTCATTATCCATAATGCCCGGGCATTATGAAAAGTGCCCCAAATTAATACTTGGTCCATGAAAGATACAAGGGCCATTAAATGTAAGTACTTTGGCCATAGGTGGAGGACTAAGACGATTGATATGACCCGTGTGCTAACTGTTGTACAGACTGGATTTCGGCTCAGGTTGGTTTCGAGACCGAAATTAAAATGCAACATTACATTACATTAATTATATTTCTGCAATTGGGGGTACTAAGACCATCCCACTAGTTAAGTTACTACTAAACACATAACTACTTCGCCAATTAGTTCATCGGAGCCGAAACAGAACTGATAATAGACTATCAATAACTGTGTTGATTAGTGCGAATCGAGCCTTAATCATCGCTCGCCCGTAATCCTTCGTTAAACATCGATATTAATCCGATTGACAGCCCCACTATGGATTCTGATTGCGCTGTACAGCGCTGCGGTTTCAAACTATTTATTATGCAAGCACTGAAAAAGCTTTTCAAATTTCGACTATGTATTCGTTGTATTGCATCCAATTTCTCGTGAGACGTTTACGAGTATGTTCAGTAATATGTACCTACATTGAATATCCATCATGGTAAAGCCGCTAGAGCCCGTACAATTCTCTGGATTTATTTCATTTGTATTCGGCACGGGGACAGGGGACATCTGTTATTTATGTACGCTCCCGAGTACTATGACGAATTTAACAAGCTATTTGAAGACGTGACAAATATTACGGCACCATGCCATGCCGTACACATCTTTCTCTTTTCAGGGTTTATCAAGTTATGTTAGTATGTTATGTCAAGTGGAACGATAGTCTACTGTTCCATAGCATTATGCTTAAGGACTCCAAAATGTTTGCAATTAGAGCTTTATTTAGAACAAAGCCAAATCGTGTTCATTTCCGCCACTGATGGGGATCCTCGAGTGCTCATAATAAGTACTGAGATAACGAGTAGATTCGGCAAGTGTGATTATTTAAATTACCCATCATGACTGCCCAAAGTAGCGGTTGATAAAGGGGTCCATAAGGGGTTTAGCAAATGAGCTTTTCCAAGCTGTTGATAGGCGCACACCCCTATTATTACGTCGTTATTTGTTGTGCTTTTAATATCTTTCATTTGTGTCAATTTACTGCGAGTTGCGACTCTCCTCGGTACAGTCAGACTTTATTAAACGAACAAATTAAACGCGGAATGAGTAGAACGTCAAGAAAAGAGCAAGACTTAATTTAATTATGAATAGCTAGCTCTCAGGGAAGACATTGTGGAAGGTGAGTTACAGCAAATTACCTCGACGACACTCCGTAATGGACGGGCTCTTTTATTACGATATCAATTTGGTTAAAAGGATTCAATTTGGAGAACGAGGAATTCATTTTTCTTTGTTTTGTTTAATTAACTATAGTGTGTGTGCACTTTGAATTGATACACGACCTTTTGATACGCGGCGAACATACATTCATGAACGAGCAAGTACGGAAACTGATAAAAAAGCTCTCGCCACGAAACCTTTTTGAACTGTAAAAAAATATTAAAATTTGCCTTGAAAGTTAACAAACTATAAGAATATTTTGTATGGAGTCAGACTCCGTTATTGGCTGAAACTTGGCAATGAATCCTCTGACTGTCTGGAATGAGGCCGAGGGCTAAGTTAAACGCCTATAACGGCAGAAATAAGCAACCTATTTACTTAACATCGTGTTATTTATTTACTAACGAAGGCACGGAGTATCGTTTCGTCGCCAAACAACTAGTAATTGGGAGTAGCTATAATATTGCGTAAATGAGATTTCTTCCCCTTGAGAAAGCAAACCAATTTCTTAGGAAAACTCGTGTGCACGTAAGCCGAGTAGTTTTTTTTAGGAAGGCTTTACAAGATCGTCAATTATTAAGAAGCTGTGGTTGGGGGAGGTTGGGTGGAATGATTGAGAAATACTTTATGAAGATTGGTTGGGGAGTGCCGGAAAGACAGGTAGCATATAGCTTCCGCTGCGTGGTTACCGCGTGTACAAAGAAGCGGAAAGTGTTCGTCGAGGCGACGGCGAAGGGGTGAGCCTGACAGCCGGGAAGGGGCGCGGGGCGGCGCGGGGACCTGCCGCTGACGACTGTGTTTAAGAATTCAGTCCAGTCTTCCGCAGTCAGCATCAACAAGTTAAATTGCAGGTTGTTTACCATTGAGTGATTGAACTCTGGGAGTCACGTATCTGAAGAAAATAAGCCATTTGCTTTATAGTATTTTAGATACTTGTGGCTTTAAAAAGAGGAAAACACTAAACTAAATATAATTGAGACACATCATTACCCTATCTGCAGCTTGAGCACAAAGGTTCTAGCTCATTAAATGATCACAGAATTTGAACGTCTTATTAATAGACAGTACTTACGACCCTACCCACAAAATGTATATAAGGATGAGCATTGAATATCCATATTCAATATTCACGGATACGTTTACAGTCGTATGATTCCATGTATCTCTTTGGTCGATTGGTTATCGGTTATCTGAAGAGTAGGTGGGGTCTGCGGATATCTCGGTTGAGTTCCTGTCTCGGCCGCCATAGCGTCAGTGAAGCGGTGAATATTGTCTATGTCCACAAAACCGCAGTATTGCTGGTTCCCGTTTATATGCCGGTGGACACCTTTCTACCACATTTTCTAGCTTCGTGGATGGTGATTGACAGCCGCAGTTTTCTTTTTATCTTTGTGAGAAATAATGAATCCATTGTTATTATGCCTTCTGAGTGCATTGGAGTATCTTGATGTTACATTTCGATTTTTATGATCCTGTAATTGTAGTATATTCTTAGACCGCTAAAACGGTCTTTATTCTAAGTTACGAGGAGCTCGCAGCTATATAATGACTCTTAACATATCGAAATATTATAAGTATTACTAGTTGACCTGCGCAACTTCGTCTGCTCCACTTCTATTGGTCTAAGCGTTATGATAGCATTCCTATAGCCTTCCTCGATAAATGGGCTATCTAACACTGAAAGAATTTTTCAAGTCGGACTAGTAGTTACTGAGATTAGCGCGTTCAAGCAAACAAACAAACAAACTCTTCAGCTTTATATATTAGTGCTAGCTGACCCGTGCAACTTCGACTGCGTCACAATTTTCATTACTGCTCTGCTCCTGTTTGTTTAAGCGTGATAATATATAGCCTATAGCCTTCCTCGACAAATGGGTTATCTAACACTGAAAGAATTTTTCAAATCGGACCAGTAGTTCCTGAGATTAGCGCGTTTTTTTTTTATTTGTAATGGATTTGCTCTTGACTCTAGTCTATGTCAGAGATGACAGAGACAAAGTCTACTATGGAGCGAGCCTACCCAGAAGGAGCCTGTTCACTCTAACTTTGAAGAGGCGCGTTTAAGTAAACAAACAAACAAACTCTTCAGCTTTACGAGTATATATTAGTACAGATAAGATAGTTATGAAAAAGCTAGACAGATTGGTCTAACTGATGTCTAATCCACTGACCGTGATCATTTAGTGTAGGTAATTTTATTCCATTGTGATACTCTCAATGAACACTAGTAGATAAACAAATTAATAAACTCGTGTATAATTAAACGGGTCAGTCAGTCAGATTAGCTTCCGTACTTATAAGTAATGACGACAGTTCCACATAGTTAACAGTGATTCCGACGCATACATATATATGTATCCGACCGTACCGACCCACCGACCGGTCGGTGGGTAGGGCCGGCCGCTGGCACGAACAATAATTTGACGAAGCTTGTCGTTTAGGGTCGTTACTTGGTCCCATCGTAGTATTGTATATTCTAAATGGGAGGTTTATTTGTTTTGATGACTGACTGATGATGACTAAACTATCAGATGTGTAGTAGTACAATAGTAACTAATGAAAACTGAAAAACAAAAAATGATTTGTTTTTAATCTAAGAAGCTAAGTAGATCTTAAGAAATAGATTTAGAACTGTAATTCATGCAGCCAAGTGTTTCAATCACCATACCTAAACTGAAAAAATGGAGAAAATAAAACGTTGAAATTAAAATTTGTTGCACTTAAAGTACAGCTTCGAGATGCTACGGACCTAAGATCTTGGTACGGCTATGGACAGACCTATAAATGAACCTGCTACGGAGCTACGAACGTGCTACAGATCTACAAACTTGTTACTGTCAGGCCTACGATCTTGCTACGAAAGGACCTACTAACTTGCTACGGTTAAAATCGCTACGGACCTAGAAGCTTGCTACGAATGCAAGAACTTGCTACGAAGCTACGTGGATACGGAGAAATAGATTTAGAACTGTAATTCATGCAGTCATGTGTTTCGGTGGAATTAGCTCAAAATACACGTAGCTTCAGAGATTCCGTTTATGTTATGTAGTTACAGTATTTCGGTCTGAATACAAAGTAAGGCCAAACTCCGTGAGATGTCGATTGTTGATTACATGATGATGTATCTTGCTGAAAATTTTAGGGTATCGTGTATTGGAGATCGGAATGATGATGATGAGGATGTGCGGAGTAAACTTTACTTTTATATACTGCAATTTACTCGTACCGTGCTTCTGGTATTTGCGGAAATACAAATTTACAACTCTAATCCGCTGTTAATTATAAATACCCTTTGCTTTCAAAACCAAACCTTCTAGGCATTTATAAGCCGCTTCATTAATGGTTCAATTTATCGTTCAAATTGTACAAACCAAACAGCCTTTTGATCTCATACTCATACGAAGCTGTGGCAAAATTATGGAAATGTTTTTAAAATACGCGTATGTAAGTGATGTTAACGTTACCTTTGAGGTAACCTCGTTAATGCTCCATGATTGACTCTTCACAAGCTCTTTCGGCCCACTGTCGGCCCGCTGTCGGCCCGTTGTCGGCCGCCCCCAGCCTCCAACAAGCGCACCCTCTAATTTCACACTGTGCCCTTTTGCCCTTTAATTAAAATCTAAATTGACCTGAACCTGTTTATTTATTCAATGCAATATCAGCTTCTATTTGAGGCTTATCTTGGTCCGATGATCCCTCGTTAAGTAATTACGTTGTTGGTTTGAATAACATAAATAAAAGATGGATGCCAAAATCTGCGAACGTTGCCCTCTATTTGCTCTACGTAATAATCCGTGATCGTACCTACACTTCGATGCCAATACCTCGGAGCGATATCGATATGACTTCCGATACCTTTCAGTAACTATTATTTTTTCTTATCCCACGTAAAGGGGCACTTTCGCTCTAAATAGCACCATTGACGGGTGTCGGAGGCGGGACGCTGCGGCGCGGGAGGGGGAGGGAGCGAGCTAAAAATAGACGACCGCCATAGTGGGACAAGGCCATGCTCTCGGCGCCTTAACCTGGCCCGCGCCCGCAGCCCCACAGGTACGGCTTACCAACATCCTTGTGATTAATCTTGGAGTATTTGCCAGCTCACTCGAGTGTTGGATTAGACGCACTTAGAGAAAATCTGAAACGCCTCTTGACGGTTCGTGTTTCGGGGCTGAATATCATAGCCATACGTACGCGAACACAAATACGATCGCTCACGAATAATCTGAACGCGGGCGGTACCATTAACTGCGGTGTTCAGTGTTATTGTTGCTTGTTTGTTATGTTGATACGTTGTACTGACGATTTAATTAAACATGCAGGGAAGAGTTTTGTGCTTACATGGTGCATAACTTTCAATTTCAATGTAATTTGGCACTGTTCGGATATTTCGAAGTCAACTTTTGTGAAACTTTCTGATTATATGATGAGTTAATTAGCTAGGCTTCATATATCAAGCATGGAATATATAAGATTATAGATATTGATGGATGGCTCGGATGAGCGGCTGGAAGCTGGTACTAATGACGCTCGCATTTTGTTTAACAGCCTCAAGATTAACGAGGCTCAACCCTTTTTTTAATTATGCAGCTTTTGTACCAAGAGTGGCTGAGTTTTTAATTTGTCTCCAACGAGTCTTGGTTAAGAACGGGGAACTTATAACAAATTAGAAACAAAAGCGACATTAACTTCATACTTTTAAGTATAAATTATGCCGGGGTGTTCTCAGTGAAAAATGTAGGCAGTGATACAGTATCTCGTAAACTTTACTTACTGTCGCGTGTACCATTAAAAAGTTGAGGCAAATGTGAAATTTATTTAATGTAGTTTTAACTTTCGTTTCGTGCGAAGCCGTCATTACACGACCCTCGCGATGATATATGAACAGATAATTGCGAACTTTGAAAGTTTTCCGGTAGAAACTTTATATAGGTGTAGTGGTGCTACTAAGTGTAAACATTTCATGAAATACATATAAGGCAGCTATCTTAAATTGAAACTTTTGAGAACGCAGACTGATGATCAAGTTCGAGATGTATAGCTCGGGGCTTTTAAGAGAGCTGCATTCATCCGCGAGATGTGTCTGAAAGGCGGTGAATGCCATTTTCGACGGAGTATGAAAAGGAAAAAGCGCTTAGTAAGCACCTGTGTATGTATTCACTCTTTTGTTCGTCGGGCGGTGGAGAGCGGCGCGACGTCGCACGCTCGCCGCTACTCATTTTAGGACACAGTAGATGGGTATCAGATACAATATACCTATCTAATATTATCTATCTGGTTTATAGACATATCATTATGACTTTATGTGTTGTATTTTATAAAGCTACACATTTTTATACTTTTAGCTAGATGACTCGGTGAATTTCGTACTAAGTAAAATTGGTTTGATTATTACAGCTTTTTATTATTAACGCTTTCTTCAATTAATTTATTAACGATACACTGCAGACTACCCCCAATTTATTTTCCCTAGTTTTTTCAGCCCATCCAACGGATGTCTAGTGGATATCGCTAACAGCGGTTAGGCGGCATTTGTGCCCATAGAATTAAGGTGGATGCGCCAGGGTAGCCCGCGAAATTCAAATTTTCTTACGTTAATTGCAATTTGCAAGTCAGTATGTTGATTAAAGTATGATTCGCGGGCGTAATGATTATGTATTTTCAGAATTATAACGATTTCAGTCAGAAATAAAACTCCATAGGGCCAGGTAACCCGAAAGAATGACTAATTCATGAAATCTTGACATTTTAGGATTATACCGACTTATGGAGTTATTTTACTGATTTTAATGGTTATAATTCTGAAAATACATAAAATTTACGCCCGCGAATCATACTTTAGTCAACATTTAATGTATACTAACTAATAATACTAACTGTCAAATTGCAAAAAAAAATAAGAAAATTTGAATTTCGCGGGCTATCCCTATTTTTTTTACCGGTGGGTCTGTCAGACTCTTACTGGCTAAAACTACCCCGGTGTTCCATCTCTCACCTACTCCGGAGATCGCGCGAACTTATTTTGCTTTCCGTGATCCTCGACTGGTTCGCGGGCTACCCTGGCGCAACCACCTTAAGTTCGTGTAGAAGAGTTATGTAACTATTTTGCTGTGCAAAAAAGCATGTGTGTATATTCTATTCTGAATAATGTATTGTTAGTCTTTTATTAGCATAAGAGAAAATATCGTTATCGACATGTGTCGTAAACAAATTGTGTTCGAGACAATTATGTAAATGCTGTCTCTATTTATTACAATGTGTTATCTGCAATTGATCGAATTACATTAATTCACTATATTAAGCCGAAGTGAAGTATTGCGAATAAAAACAAAAATAAAGAAATTGTCCCGGTTATAGGTTCTATAATTATTATATTATCACGATATGTTTCTCTGTCATATACTTTATAACTAGTGCGTTTAGAGTAGACTAAACGCCATAACAACCGAGGCAGGTAATTCATTTATTTATTTCGGGAAAAGAAACAGTTAAACAAAAACCGGCCCAGTGCGAGTCGGACTCTCACACGAAGGGTTCCGTAGCATAAATCTTAATTTTTATTATTTTTTGTTATAACGGCAATAGAAATACACCATCTGTGAAAATTTCAACTCTCTAACTATTACGGTTCTTGAGATACAGCCCGCTGATAGACAGACAGACGGACGGACGGACGGATGGATGGATGGACGGACAGCAGAGGTTCCGTTGGTTGCCCTTTGGGTACGGAAACCTAAAATGGTACAGTAGAAGTCAAGACATAACTAGAACAAAAGTCTTACGGAATTTCACAAACTAGCTCAGTTGAGAATTTTAGATTAGGCTTATCATTAACCAAGACGGTGTTTTAGCTAGTTTCAGGTATCTACGAGTTAGTACGTAGTAACACTGCGGCAACTTTGCAGATGTAGAACTCTGCAGAACTATGCAACTATATCAGGAATATACAGCAGACGTTCCAAATCTACCCTTTGTTTTCATTGTGTTACCTAAAATTTATGACCGCACTTACATAACTTTAAAGAACTACTTCTAAACACCTTTTCGACTCTGAAAGAGACTCAATGAAAACGTTGGCGTAATATGAAAGATAACCCGAGGTCGGGAGAGGCATTTAGCTTATAGCAAGAAGCTTTTATATGAACGAAGCGCGGTATGGCGCGAAGGCTCATGTAGAACGAACATAATATGCTCTCGTGAACGTGTTTTGTTTTAAAACCATTTTACATCCCCCGCCTCTTACGTATCTATTATAATAACATTTTAATGCTTTTTTATATCCTTGAAATATCACGCCTTCCTCCAAGCCTGTAAAATGAACAATCTAGGGTTGTGGAATTGTTCGAAAGAGTAACCTCGGCTTCGGAACATAAAGGCAATTAGAAGGAAAACAGATGGGTTTTAGTCAGTAAGGCCGTATACAGAAAGAAAGCTGGTAGCTGGCGCCGATCTACCAGCGCTTATCGGCGCTGGTAGCCGGCACCTTCCTACCAGCGCTTATCGGCGCTGGTCCATTCTGGTAACAGTTACATAAAGAAAGCAGATTAAAGCTTGATGTTCATTAATTTTAAATGGTGGGTGGCGCCAGCGCTGACCGCGTGTCGAAAATTGACGGAACTTGTCGGCGACGTTCGGCGCTTATCGGCGCTCATATCGCTGTTCATATAAATTCCTGCGCCGGTTACGGCTGCGTGGACCGGTTCCTATTAGCGTTGGTAGGCTGCCAGCTTTCTTTCTGTATATGGCCTAAGAGTCTGACACTGCGCAGGAGTCATTACATGATTTCCCATCCACAAAAAATAAGCCTTTATCACATCTGTTTATTTGTGCTACTAGAATAAATAAACAACATGGGAAAAAATATAAAGAAACTCGAAGGAGGAGGAGAACTTTTGTGTACGGACTCGGACAGACAAACAAAACTTCGAGGCTCCTGCCGATGGTTCGACGTCGCAAATTGCTGGCTCCAGGGAGCTACCTACTAGTAACAATAGATAAGTACTAGCCGCAGTAATTATCCGGTGAGCAGTTGGCTTGTTGGTGAACGAGGACCCTCGTTAGCGTGAGGCAATATGCCTTACGTTAATGAGCTGGATGCAGAGTGCAGCGGTAATGAGCCCCCACCCCCACCCCCACACCTCGCCAGCCTGCCACGTGTTACTCACTACTCACTTACTTCATTACAACTGATTACATTAATTTAATGAAAGCGAGTGTATCGCGCGACGTGACGTGTCCATAACATTTTCTTAATTGTATATTTTTAATCGACTTCAAAAAAAGGCAGAGTTTCTCAATTCGATTGTATTTTTTTTATGTTTATTACCTCATACCTCCGATGAACCGATTTGAAAAAAAATTGTTTTATCTGAAAGGATTAGGAAGACTTCCCGATTAGTCCCATTGTCACCAAGTCAGATTCTTATGATGGGATTCCATGAAAATCGAGGGCAGCCCTCTAATTTTATAGGCACATACAATGTTTTTCATAAACTTTCTAACGCAATTCAAATATTTGTGCCTGGTAATCATCATTTCAAGTTGCTGAGCTTAATGATGGAACGTATAAATTAGGATTTGATAATGAAATCCCACGAAAAATGTTTGGTCACCGATATTTTCGACAATTGTCAGCCGATATGGATGATTCTTTTTTTGTTGGAAAAGTATTTTCCTGGACTAGTCCCATTTCAATTTGGTAAAGATCTGACGAAGAACTTCGGAGGTAGGTAACGGAACTCTTCAATAAATGATAGCAAATGGACCGAGATTACTAAAATCGCATGTCTTTTTATTGTTTACAGTTCTTAACATAACATATGTTTCACTTTTTTACAAAAAATACAACCGACCTCCAAAAACAAAACACTAAAAAGTATAAAATAACTTCGTCTTTGGTTATTTTTTCGTTTTTTGAAAAGTTGTTTATGGCGTGCTTTTGATAATTATATCCTATCGCGTATAAATAAACTTTATTATGATGGATGTGTTGATATACAAAACAGGATTCGATTGACTGCAGTTGTTATTAAACGTCAGTAACTAAATCATCCAGTTTGACGGAAATGTTCGAGCGTCTGTCTGTCCGTCTGTCTGTCTATCTGTTTTTCCATAATTTTAAAACAAAAACTTATAATGTTATTCAAAAAATTGCCCCCCTTATCTTCGAAACTACTGACCTAAAAGTTAAAAAAAATCCAGATTATAGTTCTATACCTAAAGATTACAGGAAAACCTATTAGAAGTCTGTAGTGCTAAAACAACGAAATTGATTCCGAACCCTTTGCACGCGAGTCCGACTCGCACTTGGCCAGTTTTTTGTTGCCAGATTCAATACTTCTGTGTGAATAAAATTGCCTTTTTAAAGTGGTTAATATTTATACATCACTCGATAGGCGTATTCCTGAGAGTTTTGTAAGCAGTAAGGCGAGGGTGTTTCCACGTTTCCAATTTGAAATGGCGGATTTATCTTCTATTGTATTATGGTAAGTTGATAGAGCACATTGTAGGATTCGTTACATTATTCTAAACACGACACAACTATAAGGTCTCTCAATTGCCACGCTATGATATTCAAATTGTCTTTATAACCTATTTATGTATCACATAACCTGTTACAGTCTGCAACACATAAGAGAGGCTGCTGAATAAACCTAGGATGAAGGTTAAATACCTATTTAATCTGCAATATGACTTAAATATTTTTATTTGAAAAATGTAGCCCATGAAGGGCTCAATACATTTTAAGGCATGATAATAGGAATTCCATCGGGCATAATTTAAATCATTTCAGGTATTGAAAAGACCCTAACGATTATAGCCGAAGAGAAATCACACATTTGACAGCGTCCTATCGGCGATTTTCTGACTTAAATATAAATTAACAATGGTTTAATAAAAATACTGTCTGGAAAATATTGCTGTCTAAACATCTGCTTCGCTCCAAAACTCGGAAATAAAAGATTTCAATTTTATTACGCGAGTTTTTTTAAACTTGTTTCATTTTGCGTCCAGATCTTTCCGACTTTAAATTACTTCCATAATTTATCTACTCGTAAAGTTAAGACAATGCTGGAACTAAAAATATAAATATAATCATTCCGGCGTCGGAGTAGCAAGTTATGTAAATAGGTTCATTTGCATTTACATATTTTAACACCTCTGTCCTTTCTTTTGTCTCTCCGTTAAATAAAGAAATTTCATGTCATTAGGGTTAATCATTTAATATTAGCTCGTTTAACAATCAACGCTCCGAGAACAATCTATAAATTAAACATAACTTTGTTCTGAATCGGTCCCTAGTCTGCGGATATTACGTAATTTTCGCAATGACAAGTGCTGAAATTGGAGACAAAAAAGCTCAAAACAGTGTATTTTTATTTCCAATTAGTGTGTTCCTTTTGGTTACCTTCTTCTTAGGAAGCGGAATTGTCTTCGGCTAGAAGACTACGAAGTAATAAACCCCAAGAGTTCTCTTGTACCGCCGCGCCTCCGCCTCCTCCCGGATGAGCTCGGGCCCTTTCTTTTAAAATTCACCCTAATCCCTTTTCTTTAAAATATAAAGTACATCTTAGTTCAGTTCTGAGACTTTGTTTCCCAAGTTTTAATCAAATTAAATGATATTTAATGTAGTTGCGGCAAACGTATTTTGCTGGGTCGTTAATGCCCAGAAAAGGTCAACTGCGGGCGTTACAATAAAAAGTGTAGTAAAGCAATAATAAGGACATTGAAATCTGTGCGTTCGCCATAATTTATATATTGTCATGAAGGATGTTACATTTATGTGCAGACACAGCTGTTTTGGTACAAACAATTTAAAAAAGCTATTGCCCGCGACTTCGTACGCGCAATTCCCGTTTTTACCCGTTCCCATTGAAATTTCGGGAAATTCTCTCTTCTCAGGTGAGATAGTGGTCAAACGCGTGCCTATCAATAGTAAAAAAAAAAAAAAAAAGAGCCTTTTTTTTTTTTTTTTTTTTTAAGGATGGGAAATCATCAAATGACTCCTTCCGCTCTGGGCGAGGCGGAAGGGAGTGTCAGACTCTTACTGACTAAAACCCATCCGTGCTCCTCCCAATGCCCTTTGCGTTCCAGGGCTGCGGCGTCTCTTTCGAACGGATTCCGCACCCCGGCAGGCACTGGCCCTAGCGGGCCCCGTCTCCCATGCTGACATCTTCTTAAGGCGCGCGTGGAACACAGCGCGCCGCCGACCCGGGCCTGGTTCTGATCGGACGGCGAGCCACCCAATGCTCGCCGTCCGCAGGCCCGCGCCTACGGTGGCCGGAAATCGCCTTGCGACTCCCGACGCCTGGGGCGTCTTCTTCTGTTGCGGCGGCTGGGTCGTGAGGTTTCCCTCTCTCTCACACGTTCGGCATCCTCCTTCGCTAGCATTACTGTTTCGCAGAAGGAGGTGACCGCTTCCCATGCCTCTTCGCTCTGGACCATAGATTGTACTAGGGCCGGTCGCGAGAGGTCGCTGCCGCCGATCGCCTCAACAAGGACCCGGCGGTTCTCCGCCCAAGCAGGGCAGACCTCCACCGTATGCTCCACCGTGTCCTCCGGGCGATCCTCACAGTGATGACACCCGGGCGTATCCTCCCGCCGAATCCGAAACAGGTATCTCCCGAAACAACCGTGTCCGGTGAGTATCTGCGTCAGGCGGAAAGTGAGGACGCCGTGGCGCCGCTCCAGCCACTCCTCAAAGAGGGGACTAATTGCCTGGATTGTAGCATGCCCAGCGCTGGGTTGCGACAGTCGCTGTCTCCATACCGCCATGAGATCCTGCCGGAGCTCCGTCCGCCTTGCTGCAATTTGCCGCGGCAGAGGAGTCTCGCCTTGGCGTTGCGCCTCCACGCGCCACTCGTAAATGAGCGCGAGGGCTCTCGCCTCCAGATCCCATGGTGGCAGTCCAGCAAGAAGGCTCGCCGCCTCGCCAGAGACCGTGCGGTATCCCCGGGCCAGCCGGATGGCCATGACCCTCTGGGACGCGTTGAGGTAACGGGCAAGTCGCTTCCTCAAAGTAGGCGCCCAAACAGGCGCCCCATAAAGGGCCATGGAACGCACAACCCCCGCGTAAAGCCTCCGGCAGGAGCCGTTTGGTCCCCCTAGATTGGGCAGAAGCCGCTTAAAGGCAGCTCCGGCCCGCCCCAGTCTGGGAGCCAAACGTCGGAAATGCTCGACGAAGTTCCACCGGCTATCGACGACGAGACCCAGGTATGTCATCGTCGACCCGACCTCGATGTGAACTCCTCCTACCATTATTTGGGATCCCGATGGTGGCCTGTTCCGAGGACCATGGAAGCACATGGCTTCGGACTTGTGTAAGGCCACCTCGAGACCCAACTGCTGGATTCGCTCAATTATTGTCGCAACCCCGCGTGTCATAGCGTCGGCCGCCGCCTGGTGCGATCTCCCGTGCGCCAGGACCAGCGTGTCGTCAGCGTAACAAACCACACTGACGCCACTAGGGAGGACGGCTCGCAGCACCCAGTCATAGCCGATGTCCCACAGGAGCGGCCCCAGAACCGAACCCTGTGGAACACCGCACGACATCTCTCGCCGGTTCCACTCTCCCAGGTGACCGGGGTAGATGACGGCTCTGTCCGTCAAGTAAGCCTCGACTACGCGACGGAGGTAGGTCGGCACCCGGTGATACCGAAGTGCCTCTCTGATGCAACTCCAGGGCAGGGTGTTGAAGGCAATAGCGATGTCTAGAGACACCGCCAAGACGACCCCACCCCGGGAAACCGCGTCCCCCGTCGAGAGGGCTCTCACGCGCATGATGGCATCCACCGTCGAGCGGCCCGTGCGGAAACCGAACTGGTTCTCTGCCAGATCCGGCCCCACCCGCACTAGGTGCTCGACGAGGCGGTTTGCAATTACTCTTTCAAAGAGCTTGCCCACCTCATCGAGCAGCACGATGGGCCGGTATGCGGACGGAGAGTCCGCAGGGCGCCCCGGCTTTTTGATGAGGACCAGTTTCCCCGTCTTCCAACGAAGTGGGAACTGGCCCCTCTCCAAGCATGCACTTAGGAACCCTCTTAGTCGAGGCCCAAGAGCCTCCAAGGCCAGGACCCAGGCTTTCCCAGGTAAGCCGTCGGGTCCTGGGGCGGTATTTTTGGTCTTCAGCCTATTAATCGCCACTCTCAGGTCTACCTCAGTCACCTCAGGAGCATCGTCATCGTCGTCAGCGGTGTAGTCCGCATCAGGCACCGCAGGTGGTCCCCAAAGAGCCTACACGACAAATTTCAGCTTTCTGCGACCAGTAGTTTCGGCTGTGCGTTGTGTGTGAGTGCAGTCGCTTAGTCATGCGAGTTTCTCGAACGTTTTGGGGCGATTATCGCATCCGATAATCATCGGATGCGATAATCTTGACGTGATTGTCGCATCCGTTTTGTTTACACGATGACACAAATTGCAGGGCGATATTTGCCTACGATTTCTCGACTTGTCTAAACACGATCTCGTGATGACATTTTTCCAAGTTCATGCGAGTATCGTACAAATCGGTTGCAAGCGATCTGCATGCGAGACTCGCTCTTCGAGGTCACGTGTCCTGAACTCGAAGTACGATTTTCTTGCTTTCAATTTTGTTTACACGGAGAAATCCAGTATTCAAAGACGAGGCGATTATCGCCCTTCCACGTACGATATAGTATATAATGTTTACATGATCGCAGTTTTTTTCTTACTCATCGAGAATCGAATGTTCGAGGTAAGAAACTCGCATCGTATAAACAGCACTGTCAGTCACCAGTAAAGGATTTTTTAAAGTAAATTGATGATTAGGTATTTAGATTGTTTAGTAGATAATAGATATGTACCAATTACGCTGGCTGACTACCAACAGTACCAACTATGTATTAAGCAAGATAAACACTTGATATCGTTGGTGTTTATCTTCCTTCCTAGAACATTAAGAAAGCCATTAAAGCTCACAGCTGCCTATATAGCAAAGATAACGTTTCGTGTTTCCCGAGGCTACGATACAATGATTAATGAGTGGCTGTTCCAAACGAATAACTTGTACAATGATATTTATTCAGGATCTTGAATATGTTTGCGAAAAAATAGGTGAAAATTTAGGTACGTTTGCGAAATTCCTTCCGTGATATGCACGAGTTGTTCTGTAACCGCTGTGACAACGAACAAACAGGTTTACTGGGCCGTTAACAGACTTTATTCGAATCGAGTGTATTCAGCGAATAAAAGCTATTGTTAGTTGTTTTGAAGGCTGTGTTTGTGATCTCTGCCTGACGCCGCAGCGTCGCGGCGCCTCGCCGACACCCATCAAACGACCTCTCAAGCGCCTGTACGACACAGTTCGAGATCACCACTTATAATATACGTATATTTTTTCAATCTGCCTAGTCTTTTCCAAAGTATGTTGTTCCAAGGCTGACTACCAGTATTTTACGAGGAGCGGCTGCCTATCAGACCTCCACAACCCATTAACTGGGTAACACGGTACTTTATGGCAAGACTGGAGTCAGATTTACTGGCTTCTGACAATCCGTAACGACTGCCAAAGATCTACAAATGAAAGCCGGGACCAACGGCTTAACGTGCTTTCCGAGGCACGGAGGAAACTCGGTATGTATGATGGTCACCCATCCACAGACCAACCTTGGCAAGCGTTACTTAACCTTGAAGATCGACTCGTGCGGCTGTTATTATCTAGCCACGAGAATATCACTATCACTACATAGTATAAAACAAGTCGCTTCCGCTGTCTGTGTGTCCCTATGTAGATCTTTATGACTACGCAACGGATTTTGATGCGGTTGTTTTTATTAAATAGAGTGATTCATGAGGAAGGTTTTAATATATAATTTGCACCCGTGCAAAGCCGGGGCGGGTCGCTAGTTCTTTTTAAAATACGTGTTTTAAAATGACGATAAAATACCTCCATATCCGTTACAACATTTCCGTTATCCGTTAGAACATTTTCTCTATCTGTAAAGCTTTTCAAATACGGAACGTCTCGGAAAAATTTGAACACCTGGCGACCATAACTTACTTGTACCTACAGCTGGTATCCGGAGATACAGAATATATTCCTTTCCTTTTGCTGCTCGCTCGAGTGTGATGGTCACTACTCACGGCATCCCGCAGACCCGCAGTTGATATGAATATGACCAATGCTTATGAAATTCATCTCTTGAATAGTACTTACGGGTACCTACTTATTTTGTCATTTTAGCCTGCATGTTTGAATGGTATTATCTCAAAGATTTTGTTTAATATCATTACTTAATCTACGATGCTTTAATCATTACTATCTGCAAAATAGTTAGCATAGTTGGTAAAGTAAAACCGGGCTTATTTCAAGGATTAGATCGTTAAGGTGAGCGGTAATCAGCGCCAAGGGGCGAATAGTTCGAGTATTTTACAACTTTAGGGTATTAGTTAACTTCGCTAGAAAAGTAGTTAAGGTAGAAGCTTGTTATCCGTCGACTATCTCTGCTATTAGTTCAGTAGTTATCCTAGATTCACCTATTAATTTAGAATGTTAAGCCCGTTATCACATTTTGGTTTAAAATTTGTAGTTGTGCGATCTGCTGACCAAACAAAAGATTAAACCGGGAGCGGAAAGCTGTTTGAAATTCGTTAACATTAGGATAAATGTGGGCACGGGGCCGCAAGTAGTGGGGGACACGTGCGGTTATGAGTAGCAGCCGGTAGCATTATTGCAGGCGGCGGACGCGGTCGTGGTGCCAGGGCCTTCCGCCACCTGCTACATTATGCATGTGTCCAGTTTGTGGCTCTCAGAAACACACTGTTTATATTGTTTGCATTATAATAATAGATTGTATCGTACATTTTCGTGAAAATAAAGAAATTGTGCTGGAAGATACCGATGGTGCTTTTACTAAAGACAGTGTTTAAGATTTACCGTATTGACCGCACTATCTATTGTGGATAGCAGCAGCTACATATTTATTATATTTTCAATATTTTATAATGATTATTTACCCGTTAAGGAATCACAAGAAAACACAACTGAATTACATTAAAAAAAAAAGAAATACGATGTACTTTTTAAAAAGGGTTTAGAAAAGAAATCATGATATTTTAGTCGTACAATATCTAAAAGCTGTGCATGTATGTAAATAAAAACCACGTAGGCAAATATATTTTCGTGTTGACGCCCATATTTCCGTAATGTGGACGTAGCAAAAGTAGACGTACCTATTACATGTACGTATATGCGTGAATTTGCGGCACAAATATTTACGCCAAAGGCAACACAGCACATTTATCATTGATATGGATAAAGCAGAAGTTGATAGCAAAAATGTGAAACTTTTAGTTTTAGTGAAAAGGGTGAAACATGGACGAAATAATTGTTAGATACTTAAGTATTGTATTAAGCTAGAGATTTAGTGTTAGTTTGAACTGGTTGGCTTTATTTCTCAAGTTTCTCATAAGAAACAAAAAAGAAAAACGAAGAAAACTAGATGCGCACTATTTTTTTTTAATTCACATAAATTCTTGCCAAATAAATGCAACTTCAAAAGAGAAAGATAATAATAATAAAAACATACGTTATACAATCGCAACCAGAAAATGTTCAGGTCATCTGTACCCCTTCGCGGACGTACGGCTCCACTTCACTCCCGTTTGCCCACTCGCTATCGGTTTCAGCTCCACAAATAGGGATTACCTTCATATAGACGAGTTTACTGTTCCACATTACTGTTCCTATTAAGGCTGCACACACTAAGATTTAATTCCTACATTTATCAGCAGGTGTTTTATCTAGGTTATCTTTTAATTTCTCTTTCAGCTTCGCTCGTGTGGACATTTATTTCTCTTCTCTGACACCATTTTGCAGTTTTATTGTAGCAATATCGGATTACACCCGCAATAGACGCTTCGGCTTTGCGAATAAAAGTGAAAAGAACGATTGCAATCACTAACGTAACGAATGTACTGAAATAGAACGAAACGTTTTGGCTTGTAAAAGGCTGAAACGGTATTTTATTAGTCGGTAGTAGAAGGGTTGTCTCTTAGCGCAATAATAAACTTATCCATTTGATAACGAACGCTGGAGTTGGGACGTACCGATACGTCGTCAACCCGCCGCATTGTCCTTGACAGTCGGGAATTGACTGCGGAAAATATTGCTTGCATACTCCCGAGTTATAGGAGACACTATTTTACAAACAACGTCTGGAGACCGGAGACGCTCCTGTCTCGGGAGTAATGGAAGGAAAACTTATCCAGTTAAACTTTCCAAGCCATTTATTTGTCTCGATCGCAAAGTAAAACCGTGATACCGTGACCATTTACTTATTTTGTAGTAAAATATGGCTTAAATACAGCTACTTAACTTGTATGGCTCCTTGCGTAATGTTCCGGGCACGTTGATGTGTTTTTCTTCAAACTAAAACTTGCCTTGCAAAGTAAATACAAATGTTATTGAATGTCTCTTATCGAGAAAATCTTGCTTTTGTCCCAAATACTATTCAGTGAGCAGTATGCCACCTACTTTAAGACTTAATCTTCAAGACTTTTCGTAGATAAATGTAAATCGTTTCCATTCTTTCTTTTCTTTCATGGCCGTCTTAGGACTTATAAAGATAAATCTTTTCACTTCCTTTTCACGTTAATGTTCTATGTTATTACTAAATAGTACAAAGGAATCGAATTTCTAACAATTCAAAGTTGCGTTACATTAAAAGACATTTAGTCGTTTTTCCGAGCACAAATGACAAAAAAATATGAAAGAAAGCTTCTCATAATCGTGCTAATGACATGATGCGACAGACGGAACTGTGTGATTGGCTATTAATCACCAGCATTCAGATGTCGATTCAAGATGACTGCGAGAATTAATTGCACAAGTAAATCACACGATTGTTGTACCTACAGCTTGGTACCAATCCGTGTAAGACTATAATATGCTTCGCGAATAATAACTTCCCCTCATAAAGCATATTAATAGAAGTAATTTGACAATAAATATTATTGAGTTGTTAGCTAGTTAAGTGCTAAAATAAGTATATATCGTATTTTCTAGCTGAAAATCCAGTGTAGATAAACGAATATGCAATAAATCATAAACACCGAAATGTAAATTATAGCGGATTGCGGTCATAAAACCGTTTCGCGCCTACCATTGGTATAGCAGGCTGGTAATAAGTGCTTTAAGTTGCGGTGTTATTAACGTTCCCTTTGAGTATAAAACTACTAAAAATAGTGGGTAATTGTTGTAGAATCCACGCAATAAATAGCGAATAGCGTAGTTGCCGCCGACGCCCGGCGCCTCCCGGGAAATTATTGACGTTTTCCGACGAACAAATTGCAATGTTGTTGCAAATCAACGTCCACACTACAGTTTGCCAATATTTTTTTTTTCATATGTGAAGTGCTTCATTTTGTTTACTACGCAAATAGGTTAGTAGTAGAGTAAAAGGAAAATTAGCGCTCTAATGTATGTATGTGCTCGGTAAAAGCTAATTTTTATAAAAATGTATCTACTATTTTGCATAAGCTTGGTTGAGTTTTCATTTTTAAAAGCAGAAGCTTTGTTTTAAGTACAAAATGAAAAGCAAAGGCGATATCAAAGGCTCATTTAACTCATCTGTATAGAGGTCGAACTAAATGCGAAGCATATGCATCTGGTTTGTTCTTCACAATTTAGGTGGAGAGAAGATACGTACCTTCTTTTCGGTGAAATAAAACTCTCGTCATCGTGAGTTACAGTAGGGCTTACATCTAATCAGCGGGTCAATTGAAGTGGCTACTCGCAAACCCCACAGCGGATGAAAAAGAGTTTGCCCCACCACTCGGTTCATAAAAATACCAAACCTGAAATATATCATTCATATCACGGCGTTTAAAATAATGGACATTTAAGCTTAAAAGTTAACGTATTTTGGAATGGAAACAGAACAGATTGGAACGTGCTTAAATAAGTAATGACTTTTATGTGTCGAGCTGCATCAGCGAGTGGCCGTGTATGAATGAGGCGGCTCGACGGATGCCGACGGAAGCCGATCGATACCGACTAAGTGATGACCACGCCGACTTTCTGCGGCTGAAGTAGCGGCAACCGACTGCCTCCAAACTAAACTAGCTAATGTAATTGAAACTGACGTGACCGCGGAAATCAGTAGTTCACTGCATGCTTTTACTCCGTCACGGACCCAGTCTTAAGCCGTCAAGAACATACGTTTTGTTTGTTAAGGAAAATTAAGTTTTAAACATCTTTACGACCGACGGAGACCTTTTTCTTTACATTTTCTCGTATAATTTACTCATCATAGCTTTGTCTTGAACATTAAAAATAAAATGTACAGTTTCGTTAAATTGTGTTCAGTTAGTGCCAAGAGTTCAGCGGTACGTGAAAAATGGCTTGAATATAGTCCTCTTAACCCCACTGTGAGCCACTTAAATAAATTGTAACTGTGTCGTGCAACATTGTTGAAATTAAGTTATGTGCGCACGGAGTTGGAGTATCCACGATGTTTGTGTGTCGGGTTCGTACAATTAGAGTAACGTCATTATGGTGTGAAGTCACGGAAACCGCATAATATCGTGTGGGGAGGGCGGCGAGGATCGTGATTCTTTTGTGACCGCTCGCTTTTTCAACGTCGACATAGACTGATGCGCCTCTAGACGAACTTCTCCAACAAAATGTGAACCCAACTATTATTTTTACAGCGAAGAATATTCTTCTAACCGGATAGTTAATAAATTATGCGAACAGTGTCACAACAAAGGTATTGTTTTAAAACTAGCGCACCGTAGTAGCTGTAAGTTATAATATTGTGTAAGAGCGAGCTGAAGCTTCAGTATTTTCCGTAAATATTACACCATTGGAAGTAGGTTATCGCGATAAACTATTTTTTATTGTCATTTGACCTAAAAAAGTTCACCGCAATCAGTGTAAAACAAAAATAAAGTAGACGTAATTAAGTTTCCGCGAATATCAGTGTACCTACTGCCTAGACACAGGGGGACGTAATAGTTAGGTGTAGTGGAGCCTCCACTTCACTAACGAGTTAAATGAGTTAGCAGTTTGCCGATGTATCTGCTTAATTGACTGAGATCATTAGCGCATCGCATGTCTTTTTCAGCCTTAATCGACATATAGTAAGTTGTTTCAGTTATTCAGCTGAATCCGGTTTGACTGGAAGCCGACCCCAAATGTAGTTGGGAAAAGGCTAGGCAGATGATGATGAGTAAGTTATTTCACTTACGACATAATGCTGAAGCCACAACCACCTAAACTGCTTTACCGAGGAGTCTTTCTGTTCATTGTTTATGAACCAGTTTCGTGCAGGCCAGGGTAGAACTTGGTGCACGTACGCACCTACTGTTCTCAAGCCATTAACTTTTGGTACATATAAATTATAACAACGAACCAAGAAAATGTGCGAACATTTTCCAATACCTATTTCAGTTGAGGAGGCGATAAACTGCTAAGTTTAGCTATGAAATATTACCCTACGAGAACTCCAGCAGTGGTTCTGTAGAGTGTTCCGTGTACTAGAACTCGTTACGCCGAGATTGGACTGAATGTTTTACGTGAGCACCGCCGGTGAAGCTATCTTATTTAAAAGTAAAATGAAATTGAACTATTGGGTAATGTATTTTCATAATAACTGAATATGAATATCAGCTTGATTATATTGGATTACAAACACTGTTTGACTAATAATTAAATATTCCTAATATTTAATTATCTCTTGAATCCCGCTCATACATTGCTTTATGGTTTGCCTGTCCTATGACTTCACCACAAAAATTTTTCTTCCCCTACTGAAAATCTACTTACATCTTCAAGAGAAATCCCCACTGCAAAAATGTAATATTTAAAAAGCCTTGAAACAAAGATCTGAATTTTGAAGACAAAGATTTGACTAAAATATTTGCGAAGTAAATATAGTCGCTTTCATGAATAAAACATGGAGCGCAGATTAAAAGCGATAAAACTAGCGCCTGAAAAAGGGACGTACTATTTGAAAATTAACTTTGGCGAGCGTATTCCAAAACGGTTTGGACATTGCATGAAATTGGATGGTTTAATTTTCGTTTGAAATGGTCATGTTTCGATCGAGTCTGCTTCGTATTGCAGAATAATCCTGGCTAACGAACTTATTACTTCAATAAAAGGCTATTAGGCTGAGCTAGATATTTCGCTAGTTTCCTGAAAATTTTCGAACGGGACTCCCAATTGCGAGCCTCCGAAGAATTTCCGGCGGCCGGCTCCACATTTCCGGGAAATGACGAAGCGTTCACGTGTGCCGGGCCTGATGGGACCTGCCTATATTAATGGGGACCTCGCGATCCGTTCAATGTATTCAGGAGAAATGATAGCTATGAATATTTCTTGTAACCGACGCTGCGTTGTCATTAATACTGACGATATTCTGACAACTTTCGCAGTCTTTTATGATAGTGATTCGTCTTTCAAAAGAATTTGTTTCTTAGAATACTTGTATAGTTTCCGCATTTTTCAGGGTCACATTGTAGTTGGTTAGGATCCTAAATAGTTTTTACTAATACGACTAGTAGGTATTGTTTCGGTCATCGGAGATTCAAAGAATTGACTCATCTTTAGATGTAAGACAGCTATCGATTTATGATCGCTCAAAGGCTTCTTTGTTGTATTAAACAACTAAATGGATTACGTGAAATAAACACTGTTATTGCTTTACAGAAAATCTTTGACCTGGTCTATAAATCACATACCTCTCTACTTTTATCTCAGAACTATGTGTGTTCGGTATAATTTTATGAACTTGTTTTAAAGTATTTACGATAGCAATGTCTATAACTTATTTGTCTTGAAACTAACGCGAGCTCGGTGCTGTAAACATGTCAACACGCCACTTTTTATTCCACCAATAAAACAGGTATCATCTATTTTCGCGTGTAAGCTGCCCGACATTTAGATTATAAACATGTCACACAACGGATTTATTTTATTATTTATTTCGATTCTGAAGTATCACGCTTATCTATGTTTATGTATTCCATTCATCTATCTAAATCCAACAATGTTTCAGTCTACTTTATTTCATTGAACATTCTCGTGGGCTTCAATAAAATGTCTTTTGAAGTGCTTATGAGCTGTTTGCGTCTATTTCAATCACGATTTACAGTGATGTACTCACATGTTTTACTCAACTTGTGTCACAAACATTACGGCTGGCGCCGGCCATTGCTCACGAGTTTCAGAACCCAAACTACCAAGTACAAAGTTGAGAGATAACGCGAGGGCGACACTATAACGCAGCACCGACCGGCTTCCTTCAACTTCGTCTTCAAGTAATTGCATTTATTTTGTGTGTTTAGTATCTATACGAGGGGAATGTTTGCGTTCATTCAATTTGCAGCGCGAAGCCCCTGCGGGCGGTAATCCCTGGCTTAGGCCTGTTGCGTCCTGCTTGTGATACTCCTCCGCGCATGACACCGCCACCGCCGCGCCGCCTCTCATCGAATTGTTTTTACTAATGTATGTGGCTTTGTGTGGCCCGCAGCTCATTGTTGGCCGGATTAGTGGCTTCATGCAGCCAGCCACTTCGAACTGAGGTAGCCTTTGTCTGCAGCTGTCGTGTGTCAGTATCAATTGTTTAATACCCGTCAAGGAATAACCTAGGAAACAGACCAGTACATAACATTTTTTATTTTATTGAAAGCCTGGGTTGAAAAAAATCAACACACGTTTATACTAAATCAATGTTTCATAATATCGCCAGAACAAAGGCAGCATACAAAATGTAGGAGACATTTTCATAATGAGTGCGTGTAACTCCTCAGTTCAGCCCCCTGCGACCCAGAAACCAGGAGCTGCACTTTAATATAGCACGGTACTGAAGCGAATGCCGGATCTTCTATTCTCGGCCTTGTCTGTCAAGATTTATGTGTTGTGCCCCTTTAGGTTTTAGCAATATCCCGTGGTACACACCGCCGATTTGTTTTCTTTTCGGCTCAGCTTTTACGTCTGTATTTTTAGTTCAAATGAGAGTGTTGAATTCGAGTTGATGAAAGATGTTCTTTATAGACTGTTCTTTGGGAACTGTCTGTTATTCCGAGATGTTTTTGTTGCACGTGATTTTGTTCAGATTACGTGGCTTTTGTTAACGCTCGACGGATTTCAATCGGCATTGTCGAAAGTGTTGATCAACACGACTTTTATATCTCCGTCTATCGTCGGAATATCGCATCGTGCATAAAATATGACCCAGTGATCTTGATAGGTCAAGTTCATTTACAGGGAAAGCTGTCTGCGGAACATTTCCAATAACTTATAAACAGCGGCGGGAATTACTATTTGTAGCGAGGTAGGTCACGGTTACGCTCAACCGGGACTGCATTCAGCTGACCCGACATACTTATATATTATAGTTTTTATTACACCTACAATTTTCCAGGAACTTTCTTGCTGTTTCAAAGAGATATTCCACAGCGAAATGTTCGTTTTGCAAATATGTTTTGCATTTGACTTTTGGTCAAAGAAATGAAGCTTGATCAGTTGATCTGCTGACTCGAGTAGATCAAAATTGATTGATATGCTAAAATACTGAGTGTTATTTTTTAACCGACTTCTTCAAAATGGAGGAGGTTCTATGTTCGGCTGTATGTATCGTTTTTTTTTTATGTATGTTCACCGATTTCTCCGCCAATTCTGGACCGATTTTATTTTTTTTTTATTATTCGAAAGCCTATACTCCTGAGGTGGTCCCATTGTCACCAATGTCTGCATCTGATGATGGGATCCTATGAAAATCGAGGGAAACCCTCAAATTTTATAAGCATAAACACTGTTTTTCATAAACTTTCTAACGCAATTCAGATATTTGTGGTTGGTAATCACCATGTCATGTTGCTGAGCTGATGATGGAAGGTATAAGTCAGGATCTGATGATGGGATCCCATGAAAAATGTTTGTTCAGCGATATTTTCGTCAATTGTTAACCGATTTGGGTGATTCTTTTTTTGTTTGGAAGAGTACTTTCTCGGACTAGTCCCATTTAAATTTGGTGAAGATCTGATGAAGAACTTCGGAGGTAGGCAACGGAACTCTTCAATAAATGATAGCAAATGAATTCTGTATGGATTTCTGTAATCGCATGAATTTCTGTATCTGTTGATTATTTACACCAGTTCATAACATAATGCCGGCACGCTGTGCTTCTGGTTTCACTTTTTCAGTGGTACCTGCGTACCACTAAAAGGTGAAGAATAAAAATAAACTTTAAACAAAAAAATAACACCGACTTCCAAAATTAAAGTAATTTTTTACTTTGTAGTGTTTTGTTTTTGGAAGTCGGTTTTATTTTTTTGTTAAAAAGTTTTTTATCAAAAACATTTTGTAAAGTATCTTTGTTAAAAGGTATTTCAATATTTCGTCTCATTAGTATGACTGCTATGGCTGGCGAGGTGTGTGATCGTTCCATCAAAGGATAAAGTCGTCATTTCCTCACCATTATTGATGGTGACTGTTTACTCCCGGGAGTGATGTTGTGTCATTTTTCAAACACGCTATCGATGTCGGTACGTGATGGTGGAGCGTAACCGAACGGGATGAATACAATCAAATTATCGTGAGTGATGTCTTGATGCTAAATTTAATAAAAACGTGTATTTTATATCTACTTGTAACATCTGTTTATTTTGATTTGATTTGAACAGCAGCATGGGATTAAAGTGGCAAGCGTAGCTTAGCGTAGCGTGGCCAAGTGCGAGTGGTACTCTCAAACCATACCAGACACCGAAAAAAAAAAAACGTTTCTTATAGGAGCCCCTCTTAATTATTTATTTGCCCTTGTCGGTCTATGAATGGGTGACCATCAATGAATACTGAGTTTACTCCGTGACACCAATCTTGCCAAGGGGTATCTTATTACCCAGTTACTGAGGAGTCCGATAGATATGGAAGTTATGTTAAAAGCAATCACTCCATATAAAATACTGAGTTTGTGTTGTTTGTTTTTTTTACTGATATTCAGTCAGTAACACCCGGTTGGGACTAATCGTGCATAAAGCAGACAACACTAAGTAACAAGTAAATATTCCTATGGTTAGAGTATTTTTATGTTAAAATACACACTCTTGTGGGAGTACCTAATTTAGCCGAGGGCCGAAATACGAGTTTATCTCAGCCGGGGATAATTTCTCTTAGAGCCGTTTGTTCCAGAATAAAGTAGTTGTGAACGTGGGCGCTTCTTGTCTTATCCGGATGTGTTGCGCAATATTAGCTCTTATGTTCATGTAGGTAAGAACGTTTGACTAGATTTATATGTAAGCTATTTGTAAATAGTGTTTTCAAACTGTTAGAAGCTGTTTACAAGCTTGATTTGAGTGACTTTAAAATTAATGCTAGGAAGAAAAATTGACCAAGTGCGAGTCGGACTCTCACACGATGGGTTCCGTACCATACACAGAAAAAAAAAACACGTTTCTTATTGGAGCCCCTCATAATTTATAATTAAATTTTTATTATTTGTTGTTATACCGGCAATAGAAATATTCACTCTGTGAAAATGTCAACTGTATAACTATTACGGTTCTTGAGATACAGCCCACTGATAGACAGACGGGCGGACGGATGGATGGACGGACGAACTGATGGACTGACGGACAGAGGCTTAGTAGTACGGTTCCGTTGGTTACCCGTCGGGTAAGAAACCCTAAAAAGGATCTCATTTGCAAGATATGTTAATGACTCAATGTATTACAAAACACACACCACAGACGAATGAAGACTGGCATCGTCGTAGACCACTGGTGTTAGGAAGGTAACCTTGCTATGAACTACGACTCTACGAACATACAACGGCCGGACGTACATACTTCATCCTTAGAATGAAATGTAGAGGATGGCTTTCGTTTGCTAGCTATTACGAGTACAAGCGAGATAATCCTGCCACCACTAACTTATTAAACATGAGGTAAAGTTATTACCCGCAAAAACTTCGGGCTTTCGAGGTTCGTTTTGACAAAATGATCCCGTTTTTCTGTAACATATCAAGATTAGAGAAAAACGCTTGTTTAGATTTTCCTACAATTAAAAAAATACGGACATGCGTTAAAGTGGCTGTTCATTGAAAAATAACGTTTTTCCGTAAGCTATAAATGCTGCCGACCGCCTTAATAGATACCTGCTCGCGGAAATAGCTGACATTACCCAGATTAATGCCTTTCCTGATAACTGTTTAACACTCGCTTTAAATGACAAAACATTGCTTGCTTTTCGAACTTAACCACCCTTTAACATAAACTCGAGAAATAGCTTAACGTTGCAAGGAACCATTGCCGAAGTTCGCACGGTATAACGGGCATCCGTCAAAAAGCAGACCGGAAGTCGTTGGCAGCCCCACAAAGGTCGACAGTTGGCATTGAAACGCAAATAAGAGAGATATTGAACCAAACTAGAGCCAAATGTGGGCATAAATTTTTGAACGGGCGTCACTGCTCTATATTTATACAGTTTGTAAACTTTGCCGCGTACGAATTGAAACTTGGGTCGGAAAAATGGCCACCTAGAAAAAATATTCTTAAATAATACTCCCTACATACAGTTTTGAAGAGTCGTAAAATGAAAGCTTATTATACACTGGTATATGTAGCTATACCAATACATACATACTTATGTATATTTACATAATGAGTTCCCAAATATACGAGGACGAACAAAGATCTTCCTTGAAATATATGTGACAACTTGGAATGACATTTTAAATGAAACTCTCGGTGGAATTGACAGGGCAGAGGAAGAACTTCAATTAAATTTTGTTGAATTTTGATGAAAGGATATTCAGCTATTTAATGTTGCCAATTTATTTTGTGTTGTGACATAAATAAACCCGCGTATAGTTACAAAATTACACTATTATTCCGGTCATTTTACGAGCGAATGGTTAATTAACAAAAATTTAAATAACAACATTTTGCATTTTCGTGTGTGCTTTATCGTACTACTGATCAGTTAATTGCATTCTCTTGTTATACCTGAATTTACTTGGACGTAGCTTATGTTTGGTATATTTACTGTGTTTAAATATGATTTAAGCTTCCTACTATTTATTTAACTAAACGTTCTGGTTGCCACGTTGCTGATTCGACTGAAATGTTTTAAGAGCTTCTTAAACTGCCTCAATAGCAAAAAAAATCTAATCTAGCAGCCTAGTCCGTAACAAAGCTGTGATTGTCAGCCATTCTTTGAATATTTGTACTTATAAAATACAGCGGAATCACAATTTCTCACAAAAGATAGCCAGGCAAGCATAAAAGATCTTATTTGGGCGTGGAGGCCCTGGCCATAATCCACAGGGTGCGGATCCAGGCCGCACTCAAGGGGCGCATTATCATGGCATTATGCTGATGCGTGTCTGAGTTCTCAACGCGCCCGTGACGTCACATTTATGGCAGATTTATGCCAATAATCGTACTTCAGAAGTGGCTTTTGTTAACGCCACGTCTGTGTTTTGTCCCGTTGATACAGGCCTCTATTTGTTACTTACTGGTATGCCATTAGGCATATAGCTGTGATTTACGACATGAAAGCTGCGTACATCTATACTAACATATAAAGTTTGTTTGTTTGTTTGCTTGAACGCGCTAATCTCAGGAACTCCTGGTCCGATTTGAGAAATTCTTTCAGTGTTAGATAGCCCATTTATGATTGATGATGATGATTTCTTAAAGTGATTATATATATATATATATATATATATATATATATATATAGCCTCCCCCAATGAATGGGCAATCTAACACTGTAAGAATTTTTCAAATCGTACCAGCAGTTCCTGAGATTAGCACCTTCAAGCAAACAAACAAACAAACTCTTCAGCTTCATAATATTACTATAGATTGTAATACCTAATATCCCCAACATTATTTACGTTAACTAAATAAATAAATAAGTCTCGCATAGAGATAACTAGGTACTGGTTCGAATCGTTTTTTAATGTCCCTAAATTATAACATCAAGCTAAGCCCTATAGGAGCGCCCTATAGGAGCGCCCTATAGGAGCGGTGCATTAATGAAAAATGCGACGCAGACAAAGTTGCGCGGGTCAGCTAGTATTTAATATTCTAGCTGAATATCATCATTAAACTTGGTGGTTTTTATTCAAATAGACGCTTACTTAAAAATAAAGTTACCTAAGGGTAATCAAAGTTTTTCAATGTTTGCATATCTTTTAACGATAGTACTGACATTGAAACTACAAAGATCGCTGGCATTTTAGTGCCCTTCATAATTTTATTAAAACATTTCAGTGCGCGCTCAATGGACCTGCAGAATGTCTTTCTAGTCGAAAGGGCACTGCGTGGACTTTGAACCCCTTCCAAGTTCATTTAACTTTATATGTCAGAAACAATGACTCTGTCGTCGTTTTAAGTTTTAACTACTTAGTAAGTATCTTTTGTGTTTTTTGGTTCGAGGGATAGGATTACTTTTAGTGCTACAAATGAGCGAAAGTTGACTCGGGCGACTCCGGCGGCGCGCGGCTGCGCGTCTCTCGGCGTGTCTATCAGAGTCACGCGTCGTTGGCTCCGACGTACTTTTGTTCAGTGACTTGCTGACACTTAGGGAAACGAGCACTGTGCTCGCGGCCCATCTACTTTATACCACAATGATATTTTTGTTTTGATGGCTTACGGCTCGGGGAACAAAATTAATTAAAGACGAAATTGAAATGCGATTTCTGAGGAAGTTTTCGTAGGCGACCGGGCGTCAAAAGTAATTTATCCAATTTTCATTTAAAACGCGTTCGGTGAAGTAACTGAAGCATGCATAACATTGTTAGGAGCTGTCACATGGAAACATTCTCACAGGCTTTTCGAGTTATCCCCGAGTGAAAAAATAGAATCTAAGCAAGAATGGACGGGAGAATTATGTTGAACGCGATATAAAACTTTTCTCGGCCAAGTTAGCAGTTCCGAGTTATAAGTGCTGTAAGCAGGGCCGTTATCCAATAAAGCTTTCACAACTTCCTTTTTACGATTCATCTGGGACTACACAGTTATATACTGTAATCGTTACAGCCTCTTTGATACTGTAAAAACGTCGTAAACGTCCCACCGGAGTCCTCGATCATATTTCAGCAGGTATACCTACGCACTTGTACCTGTGCACGTATGCAAATTTGTATGTGTTGTTAAAGTTAATGATGGCCGACAAAAGTTAGCTAAAAGTCAATACAGATTACCCAACCATTGTTTTTTTTTGTGGGTAATTGTAAAAAACGATACCCGTTTCCAAACGTCTTTTATAATGCGCACAGAAAAGGAGTGGAACTCGCTGCCTGCGTCTGTGTTTCCAAACGCTTACAACCCTAATCTCTTTAAGGTGGATGCTCCTCCTCTGAAAGAATGAATATTTCAGAAATAATCAATTTTTCGAACTACATGAACTTAGAGGGCTATATTGATGATTAAAATGGTTATAATTCTTTAGATAAATACGCGTTACGGTCGCGGATCGCATTTGGTCCACATACAGCTTCACACTGACCGGCAAATTGCAAAAAACATAAAAATATTTGAATTTCGCGGGCTACCCTGGAGCATTCACCTTAAAGTTAGAGTGAACAGGCTCCTTCTGGGTAGGCTCGCTCCATCGTAAACTTTGTCTCTGTCATCTCTGACATAGACTAGAGTGACGAGCAAACCCATCTCAAATAAAAAACAAAACGCGTTAACCTCGGGTATTTATTTTTACATTTACTTGTTTACAGTCTGGTTTTATTCACTGTTGTATAATTTTTCTTCATTAATTATTGTTTTGTTGTCGAACTTCTGTCGTAGTTAATATGTATTAACAACGGCAGACAAAGTTAGTGCTACGAAATATTACGAGACTGTAGCTACAAACTCAGAAATATGAACGGCATGTGATTGCAGGAATTTAGTAGAACTTTCACACCATTTCAACCTCTGAGCAATTTCTGAAATTGCTGAAAGTTTATCTATGAACAGTGTTTAACCTGTATTTTGTTTATTTTTATCATAAAGAAGGTGGAAGGTAACGCAAAAATGAAAGTCATAAAGTTTGTGTTTGTAGTTGGTATTTTCTCTGAAAATCGTGTTATGTGCATCTAAATTCCGCTAACAAAACTTGTATTTTCAGGTTAAATCTTTTGAAAGTAGAAAACAGTTCAAGTAAAAGCATTTTTCTTAATTTCTTTGTTACGAGTACAAATTCCGCAACAGAATGTTAGTTTTTCATTAAATTGCAACTATTGTAAGGAGGAAAAATAATTTCTCTGTTATTTAATTTGGACGACTTTTCATGAAATGATGATAAAAAAAGGCAATAGGGAAGATGCAAATACAGAATTTATGATAAGTTGTCAGTAAAATGATAAAAAAGTATAAAATTAAGGCCATTGCAACGTTTTTATTTTGGTTAATATCGATTTTTAACAAAAATAAGGAATAAAAGTAACGTGAAACGGAACGTATTTAAAAACAACAATCAGCGTTTAGTGACGTATCTGCTGTTATGCCAACGAAAAGGCAACCTCATGTCTTTGAGTTTGGACAGTTCTTGACCAGTGATAGACACGAGTGACGTCATCGTCCGTTTTCGCGCGAACCTTTAAACTGTCGATTTAAAGACGCAATTTAGGCAATAAATTGAAGCGATTTCATTTCTTATTGATGTGGTGGTCTATTCTAGACGGAGTTCTTTAAAATTAAAGCAAAAATGGAAATATTGCATGTTCCCTAATCTTAGAGGTTGTTACAAAAAGCATTTAAATGATATTCTGGTAAATAAATGTTGTCAAACATAGCAAAAAGCTTCCATTGTAGGTACAATGTGTGTTTTTAAGAGAATAATTACGTTTTTTTCCGCAGAAGGTCTGTTTCAAAAGGCTCCATCCACGTAGGACCTGTCATCTCTTACATCCACTCCAAGACCCTTTGAATATTTCGTCTGGCGAAGCGAGCTTTGTTTCTTTTTTAACTACTTTGTATAATATTACAACATTGAACGTTGATTCTCAAAGCTTTTGTGTAATGTTGTCAAGTGACCTTTCACTCACTTTATACTTTTAACAGGCGTCGTCGTGTTGTTGGTTCTATAACGATGAGTTGCGACGTTTTAAGTAGACTTATCGGATGGGTTTGGGTAATGCTGTCGTTGTGGCGAATAATAGGGATATAAAACTAGTAAACTGAGGGACACTTTCCGTGTTTTAAGGAGCTTTCGCATTCTCATCGCTGTCACAAACTGTCAAATCTCCGATTTCCCACATTTAGACAAGTATATGACATTGATTGTCGCTGAGATGATATTGCAACTTGATTTTGAACGGACACTTTCCGTGTTTTAAGGAGCTTTCGCATTCTCATCGCTGTCACAAACTGTCAAATCTCCGATTCCCCACATTTAGACAAGTATATGACATTGATTGTCGCTGAGATGATATTGCAACTTGATTTTGAACGCTATATTGGGTTCCGTACCCGAAGTGTACCCAACAGAACCCTATTACTATGCCTCCGCTGTCCGTCCGTCCATCCGTCTGTCTGTCAGCGGGCTGTATTTCGAGAACCGTAATAGATAGACACAGTTGAAATTTTCCCAGTGTGTATTTCTATTGTCGCTATAACAACAAAGAGTAAAAATATATATTTTTTTTGGTTTATGGTGCGGAACCCTTCGTGTACAAGTCCGACTTGCATTTGGCCGATTTTTTGTGTAGACACGAGAATAAGATCTTCAGGTCGTGAGTAAGTCTGCTTGAAAATGCATGGTAACACAGCCAAGACAAGATTCTACTAAATAGGTAATTTGTTTGATATTTTTTCAATAGTTTTCCCACCTTGTGACGTAAATCTTGAACTCTATTTCACACTGTGTATTTTGGCCTTGTTGAAATAAAGGCCAGAGCTTTTTCACTTTAGCTTTTTCAACCTGTTTATCGATACGAATGAAATTTTTAATTAATACCCATGTCTTAATTTTATAAGCGGAGGTACCAATTTGAATTAATAATCCGAAAAAGAATCGAAATGAAGGGACGACGAAACGAAAAGAAAATTCCGGTTTCTTTTATCTACCGTGCACCATAGTACGGTATATAAAATCAACCGTAATTTTCTAATCCCGTTAGGGAAGTAAAACTTGCACAAAATGTGCGTACGTAGGGACGAGTATGATAGTAGAGTTTTTGACGTGATAACTTCTTATACAAATGCTCGCACGAAAAGTGTCACGTTCCGCAAGCAAGAGCGCGGAACAAGCGATAGAGAGGCACGATCGGCCTAAGCGTTCGGCTTAAATGTTAAGAATTCATTTGTTTTCTTATTACGTTATCACGTAAAATTAGCTTCTGTAAACCGACTTTACAGACAACCAAATTTTTTTTAATGTAAGTAAACATGATCCATTTGTATCGTACGTGTATTTTTTTAATCCCTGATGCAAAAAGAGGGGTGAGATAAGTTTTACCGCTATGTGTGTCTGTCTGTTTGTGGCACCGTATATCTTAAACGGATAAACCGATTTGGATGCGGTTTTTTTATTGGAACAGATTTTCTAGTGGTGAATCTTAGACATTTCTTATCAAATTCGGTTCAGCCGTTTTAAGATCATCAGCTCTTTTCTAATTGATGAAAGGATCGGGTCTGATCGATGCGAAATTTAGTATTCTATTACTATAATAGTATTGCAAGAACATGGTGGTAACCTTGACCCGATACTGCAGCATAACCTGAGGTCTGCAGAATATTGAATTTTAACTTTAGTTAACGTTAATTTGGCTGTTGTTGACTTCTGAGCCTGTCATTGTCTCAACTAAAATGACGCTACGCCACTGGCAAATCATCTTTAAGTATGAACACAATAAAATCCGTATATTTCGGTCCTTCGCCCCATTCACCGATACAGGTGAAGGACGAAGCTAAAACAAAGAACTTTCATTAAAAAAGCTTGTCGTGGTAAGAAATTTAACGACACCATTAATGTTTGATATCAGTTACCGACTACCCGTCATGAATAAAGGGGTAAAAGTAACATTTGGCGGGATGGCTTTACGAGCGTCGCGAGTTAGTTTAGGGTAACAGTAAAAGTTGCTACCTGGGTAATTGTACCCGTAAATTTGTCGGAATTTACCGCCTACGTTTAAGAACATTGAATATTACATTCGATTTCTGTACTTAGAGCCCCGAAAGCGGTACTGAAAATGTGGGTCTACTCACTGTAGCGTTAGTGTACCGCTCTTATTCATAACATACAAACTGTTTAAAACGTAACGTCCTATAGGATACTGTTATAAACACGAGCGGGTATTGCAAGTGGAAAATATTATCTTTGAAATTGCTTCTGGGGAGGGTTCATTGAATCAGAAAGTCCCTGTGCTCTTGCAAGAATAGTGGCTTCGGTTATTTACGGTTCATAAATGAAGTATTTTATTACAAGTAGAGTTCAACCTACTGGGAAATGTTAAGTCTGAAATGGTTAAATAAATATCTACAAAATCAGTCGGTAAGTTTCGCTGTCGTTTGACAAAGTGTGTTTGTTGAATGACTATTTAACTTGTATTCTGTTGCTTGCTTATAATAAATTACATTATATCCCGATCGTTTTCAATTCGACATGAAAAAGTAGCACTACAGCACTAGTTACATTTAGTTTCTCGCATGTAGGGTGGAAATACCTCCGTTATTTCATTCCTCCTAAAAATAGCAAATTAATGTCAGTTTGGGTATGAAATGGTCGCGTTGCTGCGATATGCAACTACCGTGATGTTTTTAATTTATTCCGAACATATTATTATAGTGATAAGGTACTTTGGCTGTTTGTTTGTAAAAGGTAATCTTAGGAAGAACTGCTATTGCGGAATTTGTTCGAAAGAGTCACCGCAGCCCTGGAACGCCAAGGGCACTAGGAGGAACACGAGTGGGTTTTAGTCAGTAAGAGTCTGACACTCCCTTCCGCTCCACCCAGAGCGGGAGGAGTCATTTGATTATTTACGGATTTACCATAAAAAAAGGAGGAACTGCTTCGTTTACGATAATCCTTTCAGTGATTGAAAGCTATGACCGAGCTATGTATGAGTGAACAGGCACGTTACCCTCTGGGTAAGTTCGCTCCACCGTCAACTTGGTCTCTGTCATCTCTGACCTAGACTAGAGTTAAGAGCAAACCCATCTCAAATAAAGAATTGCTAAACTATAGTTGAATGTCATACGAAAAAATACATTTTCCGTGTTTTAAAGTCTACAGCTTACGGTGGTGTAAGCCAGATGAACGGAGTCGCGAGGAAAAGCTAGTCACAACAACTAAATATGTGAACATCTAACAACATGCGGTTTGTGTCACAACATCGTAAATATTTATTTTAATACTGGATAAGTATGTATTCCCGACATAGCCGCTTCAGTTACCGCTTATTTTTATCTAAACGGGTTTAGCACGGTTTTGCATATTCGAGTGAGCGCTCTCGATATTTGAATATCCGTATTTAGGTTGAGTTACCTAGCTAACGTTTCATCATCATTACGTTTACCTGTTTGAATACATAGATAGAATATATAGGTATTTTTTGTACGTACGTAAAATATATATTTACCTTTTTATTTATTTAAAAACGATAACTCTCGGGACTTTTCAGGAAAGGAAGGCTCATTAAAAATAATAATAATTTATGTCCAACAAAGTAAAATTCAAATTCTCACTTCCCTCTCTGCGCCCATTTTCAATTTACTGGGAACTGAATTTCATTTCACTTTAAAATGGGACTCATCTCTATCATGTCGTAAACAAGGTCATATACGACTGAAGCACCTTTGGCAACAGTGAGAACACCTTTCGTGGATGTCCTGGACTTCGGATGAGCTGCACGGATCCGAACATTCCGAACCATCTTACCTTACGGCGATATTTTCTAACGTATTATGAAAACGAAAATTTGTGCCATATCATTTTAGTGGGTAACTTTAATAAAATATTATAGGTCCCTACCAAAATTTAACTTTAGCAGTTGATACTTGGGTTCTAACATACTCATGAAATTTGATTTCACGCTCTTGTAATCGTGCAAATAATTCGTAGCTACCTTCGTGTTTTGTCATTTAACGTAAATTAAACAAAACTATGTATCTGAGAGTTGATGAAAAATACTCCCTAATAATGGTATTTGGTCTGAAAATAGCTGTGATTATGACCCATTTCCGTAAACAATAGCTGGGCAAGAATAGCATGAGGACTAGTATCCATTAGCTTAGAGTATGGGAGTGGTCGGCGAAGGTCACAGTCGACACCTGTTATTTATTAGATTTGTTTCGATCCCGGATAATCTCGTTATGGCTGACCCACTGCGCGCGCCCTTGGCAAAGCCAATGGACGACTTGTTTTGGTTAGTGAAAAATGTTCACGGGGACGTTACAAGGTGGCTCTTAATGGTAAGTAATTACATGGGCATTCATATGTCACGTTCAGGAGTTGAGATATCATGTAATACCGATAACTTAGAGTTTGAGAGTGGAATATTTTCGATATCATACGGCACGATACCGCATTACAAAATATGCGGAAAACTCAAACAACGTCAACTGATGAAAACTTGTAATTTTCGTAACAATATCACTAATTGTGTTAATCTGTAATCAGTGAGTCGCAAACTGGCACCTCTAAAGCCAATTATTAAGGAATTTAACAGTTATGATAAGGGTAGGTTGAATTACAATGGCATCCATGATTGATGACTTTCGCGATATCAATTTGAATTGAATACAATGTCCACGGGTTGGGTTACGAGAGGATATTGGAAGTAGAACCGTTCATGTGGATTGCTAAGGCCATTATTCAAAGAGAATACAACTGTATATTTTGTATTCCATGCTGTGTATGTGTTTGGGAGGTAGGTATGTACTGCGGTCAGGCAGCGGTTTGCACCCTTGTCTTAAAAACCATGGGAACAATTTAAACAAACGAGGTGTCGAGTCATTTGTCTGGACCAGAGGTGTCAAACATGATGAAGTGCGGTTAGCTGCTTCGGAGGGTTTCGAACGTGGTTAACATTACAATTAAAACTGTTGTGGATGCTAATGAAGAACGAATTCTTGAAATCAGTAACGTCATTCAATGTATCCACTCTAGATCGGATGTTTTAGCAAAACAAGGTATTACGAAACACTCGCAAAATGAGGTTTTAGAGGCATATACATAATTTATAAGTCGTAAAAGTGACCCTATAAAAGGTGGAATAAAAGAAAAGTGATTTATATCGAAGTTACACCGATTGTAATCAAGTTGTGCGCCGTGGAGGCCACATGAAGACTATGATACATTTTAGCGGTGGTATGAAACTTTTACCTATTCATAAATGTAACCTCCCTGACTTATTACATTTCCAGGATCAGTAAGTAAAATAGTCAACCTAAACCACTAAAATTCATAGAAAATAACACGTTTATTGTAATACGGCAGGTTACGAAATTGATCGGTGCTCCCGAAGCCCGTAGGCTGAAGGGCAGAGGGACAGGGCGGCCATTGTTTGCATCTTTTGTTTGTTGGCATGCTGGATCCGGTAATAACGTTCAAGCATTAAAATTCGGGTCAGGTTGTTGACACAAATTTATGAGGGCTGTTAGTAAGGGTAGCCTTGATTCCACGCATTATCTGCTACACGTTTAAACGGAAAAGCGAAAAACCAAACACGAAATTATGAACGATCAGAATATATACTTTATGTATTAAGAACGGATATCGCTTCCTTTACGCAGATTACGACGGATTACTAAAAGTATTTAATCTGGATTGTGTCGACAAAAGATGTACATATTATTTGAATAAATCTGAGCATTTAGATAGATTCATTATTCAGGAATAATTGGCGTCCCCGTCACAAGTGACATTGGGACGCGGCGGTCTCGACCCGAGATAAATGTAGAAGTGCAACTTTAAATTAAAGAGCCAATCGCGATTGAACATAAATCCAGTTTTTCTCGCAGCTTGATTCAATCCACAAACCCTACATTCACGAACTATTCTTTAACATTTAAGTGTGCATATCCATTCACTCGAATATATATGGCGGCCCCTTAAATACACAATAGAGATATCGGAGAGATTTATAGGTCACGCAAGCCTTGATTAAAACCCTCTGTATGGTTACATGCGAGCGTGGATTTAATCCCACCACTTTCCATTTGTATATTTTACGTTATTAAATTAATATCTAAAATTATACATTTCCGCAGCTTTCTAAAGCTCTTGGGAGTTTTGCGCTTGAAGCAATTGACATAATTTGCACACGTAATTATTATAATTTACCAGCATTTCATTTAAGGTTTGTTTATCGTACATAGCCAAGTAATTTGACGCCTCAAGTTTAGTTGCGGCGTTTGCCTAGCTTAAACACATTAACAAGTTGATTGTATACATAAGTTTAAGTTTATTGTCGGCGTGAGGGACGTCGTTATTAAAGGACTTGGCTTTAATTAAATAACTAAGAAACTATTTCGGCAAAATGCCACCAGCCGAACGAAAACTACCCGAAAAGTAGTTCAATTTTCATGAAAAATGTTTGTGCTCTCTTTTCAAAGTAAATAAAACGAAAGAACAATTTAATTTGAATTTTATAATAGCCTCACCATGTTGCCTCTGTTTAAATTATACTAAATAAATATTTGTTTTATTACACTTTCTGTTTCAACATTGTCGAGTTTATTTTTGGGGTGAAATATTTCAGACTTAAAAAATGATTTATTCTTAGAGTCAAGAGAGTATGGAATACAGCGATAACGGTACTATTTACTACTTGAGTTTGTAGATAAAAGCTAATGGGTTTATATTAAATAGGTGAAATCGTTCGTGGAAAATTGCCCTGGCAAACTTTTCTCGGTGAGAAAGTACTCTACGAGATAATGTGATTGTGCTCGTATGTTCTGTAGTAGTGCTGTTCTGTTCATATATCACTGTGGACTGTCATTCCTCCAAAAGTCAGGGGTCGGCAGCTCACTTTAAGCTAACTTCATCTAAGTTTCCAAGGTGAGATGTTTACAGAATTGCACTGATGCAGAAAATACAATTAAACACTATGTAGAATGGATATCATACGTTCATGAAACCCAATCACGTTAACCTTCCAGCGGTAAGCTCGTCACTAGTACAGCTGTCTATTCTGTAAATAACCATTTCAATATCGTGCTTCACCTGAGTGACAAACATCACAAATCGAGCTTTTTGCACACAACATAAAGGTCTTTCGTTTGACGTAATTTGTTACTCACCGCGGATTCCGCTGTCGAGACACGAAAATGTTGTTATGGAGCACTACTGACCTGCGGCCCGCGCCTCCTTGCAGGCGAGCACCATGGAGTGGCGTACGTCGGGGTTGTCGTCGGCGATGGTCTCGCCCACGGCCACGAAGCGCTCCACGGCGCAGCACACGGCGGCGCCCACGCGCTGCACGGCCGCGCCGCCGCCGCCGCCGGCTGCCTCGCCGCGCGCCGCCACCAGGCTGCTGATCTGTGACAATGGCGCACCATTATTGATGACCTCTTTTAGACAACTTTGAAGGAGTTACATATATCGCCTACTGGCCATCTTGGCCACAACCGACCGTCGTATTCAAAAATCCGTCCTGGCTTCGCACGAATTTTCCAACATCTTCAACAATCTTCGTCATATGTCAGCTATTTTACATCGATGCTTAATGAATTTTACACCTAAACCATCCTCACGAATCATTCCGTTGATTAGTGAAAACCGTATGAATATCCGTTTGGTAGTTTTTGAGTTTATTGCGTACAGACAGACGTGGTGGGGGTATTTGTTTTATTATAATTATGTCGTGTTAGTGTACACGGTGATTAGAAACCTAATAAACTGAGCATAAACTGATGCTTTAAGTCAAGCAACATCAAAACACCAAGATCATGCACTGTCGAAGTCCATAATAGGCTAAATATCATCAAAAAATATGGGACATCTACAAGAAGTTTACTCACATTACGACATGACGCTCAGCAATGAGCAAATGATTGAAGAAATAGGAGGGATGGACGTTATATCCAGCAGGATACGATTTCATTGTATTATTTGCTAATTGCCACATTATGGATTCTAGGACCACGGCTTGATAATCGCTGTTTAACAGATTTTTTTATTTGTAATGGGTTTGCTCTTGACTCTAGTCTATGTCAGAGATGACAGAGACAAAGTCTACGATGGAGCGAGCTTACCCAGAAGGAGCCTGTTCACTCTAACTTTGAAGAGATTAGGGTTGTAAGCTTTTGGAAACACAGACGCAGGCAGAGAGTTCCACTCCTTTGCTGTGCGCATTATAAAAGATAAATAATAATGCGCATACATCAGATAAATCGACAACTAAATAGCTTAAATTAGTGGCTAGGCATTTATGACTGGAGAGAGCTCTTGAAAGTTGCAAATTTCTGTGCAGAAAATAAACAGGCATTATAAATAGCTAATCGATTCCTGATCAATAATGTCTAAGAACAGTAGCAGGTTCCCTACTTGCCAGTTGCTTCGTTATATTTGGCCTAAAAGCAGAATGTCGATGTTTGTCTACTCGAGTAATAATAATGTAGCTCATTTTCCGAGTTCCAGAGATATCGATAACATGTTTTGGCAGCAACCGACACCGCAAGACATCGAGGCAGACCCAATACTGCTTACTTAACGATCATAACAATTTTATACAAACGTCTGTTTTGATTATCGCTTAGCAAATAAACTACACTATTTCTTTTAGTAGCTTATTCGCAGGCTACTAGATATGATAGTCTATTGTTTGGTTTTGCAATGATTAGGATACCATCGCCGTGACCATTGGAAACCTGTAACTCTTGTACCTATGTTAGTACAATTTTCTAATTTGTTTCGTAACCTGGACAAGTAAAGGACATAAAATACATGAAACCACACACCAAACAAAGAAACTCAACAGTTTTGTGAAGTTCCGCCCTTGTACAGAACAAATGATCAGAGGTCCAAAAAAAACTGTGACCCAATTCTAATATCGTCACACAAACATATTGTTTAGGCTTAATGAGGCGAGAATGAAGTTGTGCCTATTATGTATATTACGGTTTCCGTTCTACGAAATAAGAAGCTAATGAGGAGGAAACTGTACTGAAAGTCAGATACATTGAATAAGGAAAAGTAACCACGCAACTTCTTGATTTGCCACGCGTGGCTGTAGCTACACACAGTGCGGTAGAAGGCTCTCGGCTCCCGGGCGATATACCCTAAATAATGACGAGTAAACTATTTTGTTGCCTACATAAATTGCGGTCGCTTGTAAATAATGCGAGGTTATGCGTTTAAGTGACTTGTATTTCTACAGATCTTTTCCTAGATGGTCTCTTTCTTTGCTCAATTCGTTGAGCTTTTAATCGACCCGGCCATATTACAGACAGATTGTTTTTCAGTTTTTCTCTTCATGTTGAAACAAAAGTAATAAGTTATTTATTTATTTAGTACATGCTGGACTTACAGCGCAAAGACAAACAAAATAGGAAACCGTAGTCACCAGCAAGCAAATAAAAATTAAACATATCTATAGTCTCTGGAATTATCGGGATATTGATAATAAAATAGTGAAAGGCATGCATAAGTAAAGCTGAAGAATGCCTTTGACCATCCACCAAAGAGTTGTCCAATATTACCCTCGTTTATAGAAGAATGACTATTTAAATTCGACGCTACGTGATTTCTTTGATCTCCCTTAGAAGCCGTGAAATGTCAGTTCCAATATTATTTGGCATTTTCTATGGCAAAGGCCATAGAAAATGGACTATGATTTTGATTATATTTTTGCAATTTTACAAGCAACCGTTATTTGTGTGAGAAATTGCACGTGGGCTACTGCATTATTAATGGAGTGAAGACCTTCACGTTAGTACGGTTTCCTTTGTGTCGGAGTAAATAACCGACTATCGACGGGCTGTAATTTGTGGAGAACGATTTCAGTAGGTAACATAACGTTAATGCGAAAAATCTTAAACAGAGGGCTGAGCACGAATATTTTGACGTTTAGTAACGTCGTTAACGTTACTAAACGTCAAAATATTCGTGAATTTTGAATGTTAAAAACTACAACCCATAGTATTTTGGTTTAATTTTATGCGACATACACAATTTATTTTATTTTTATTTTTGGCAAACCCCCCCCCAAATTTGGGAGAGGCCTATGTCCAGCAGCGGACGTCTTGAGGCTGAGATGAGACACCATTTATATAAAAAATATATAGATAATGTGCAGAACGAGTAGGCATTGTAGCTACGGTAAAATTTTATATTACGTTACTATACGTCAAAAATATTCGTGCGGGCCTAGCCCGAATATTTAGGTCGGGTTTAAGCCAGAAAATTATTAAAAAAGTAGGTATTACTTTACACGAGAAGCGACTTCAAGGAAGATATTAGTAGAAACAATGGTAAAGCAATCAAAATTCCGCTGGATTTTCTAAATCCAGTTAAATTCGACCGGAATCGCGGGAGCGGGGAGTTTTCTTTGAATTCAGTGACGTGCAAGATATTTAATATTACACACCAGTGGAGTTTTTATTTACTTTTGTTATAAAATGAATATATTGAGTCGTTCTTCGATTTAAAAGAACCGAAAACGCATGAGGATATACCGAATTCGGTAGAGCACAATGTGTTACTATTGTTAGAAATATGAAAGGAACAAAGAGCTTTGGTTTTTATTTTTGTTCACATGCAATCCACCAAATGAAGTCAACGATTTATTGGATAAAATCAATGTTAGATTCGTCTGTTACTTATTTTAGAAAATCTGATATCCAAGGTAATTTGAATCGTAAACATGCCTGGCAAACTAATTTGCATAATTAAATGCCCAGCACAGGCATTTGGCAGTCTGGCATCGAAGGTTATAAGTTACCTCTGATATTTATTACTTTACGCAATGAAAAGGGTTGTTGGGTAACATAAAATATTATACCTATCGTCTTCAAAGCTTTTGTGGATATCATAGTGTAATAAATTATGTCCACACATAGGTTCTTGTTGCAGAAAGGCGTTAGTGACGCGGGCTTGTGATGCTCGGTCTTTGTTAGCGAGTTGACTGCTCCGAGTAGGTACGAGATAAGTCAAACAAGTACAATGTCAACTTCAGTCACTAGACAGTTACGTAAGCAACTGAAAACTTAATTTAAATCAATGTGTTCACGCTGTGGATGCCACCCACCAAGGTTAATCGGATCAGACCCGAACGGATTGTAAATCCGCAGATTACGGAGCCCCTTAAAAGAAACATTTTGCCGTGCACATTACCTAATATTTACAAAAACCTCACTGATCAACTATCGGTTATTTACATGTTTGCATGCGGCACAAAGTTAATTTATTATAAATCTTGAACCTGTTCTAGGTTCAGTTAAAAGTTTAATGCACAAGTTTGCAGAACTACAATATTTGAGTTAACTGCCACAAATACTCTATCAGTTTAGTTTTCATAGATAGGTATCATGGTTGTAAAAATGTTTAGCCCGAATGTTTTGCCTGTAGTGGACCTTGAACCACATTTTTCCGAAAGAAAACAACATTAACTATGTGAGGAAAATATAAAGCACAGCAACTGAGCTTATTTTAACTTGTCAATAATTACGTAAGAGTTCAAGATATTCAATTAATCATATTTTGGAAGATGGTCTGATTGTCGTCGGCCGGGTCGCGGGGCGAGCCCGCGCGCGCGAGCTCCGATCAAGGTCGTCCTAGCACGCGAGCTGCTTGCGTCCCCGCGCCCGCACTACTTGTTGCGCGCGCGAGGCTGCACGTCAGCACGCCAGCACGCCAGGCTGGTCGTGCGGGAGCAGGCCAGCGCGCCGCACGTACCTGAGGCTCCCGGCGCGCGAACTCATCGTCATCGGAGAGCGCGTCCATGTCTGGGAGCGCGTGGCGCGCGGGCGGTGTGCGCGCGCTCGGCGGCGCGTGTCCGCGGGCGCGCGCGCGAGCTCGTGTGGTGCGGCACCGCGCCGCTCCGCCCGCGATCGCCGCGGCACTGACGGACCCGGCCGCATCGATCGCGCCCGCCCGCCCCACACCGCCCGCTACGAGTCCACGTGGCCGCTCGCCCCTCGTGCTTACTATGCCTCTACAAACTTTTGGCGCAACTTAACTTAATTTTATTTTTACCTTCTTTCGGTAAACTCGACAAAACGGATGCTTACGTATTACTTAACATTATGATTGACAAGTTACACCTGGTTTTGACCGAGTACAAAAACTTGTTAATTTAAATCAGCCGCCAGAGCCTAAGGCCCACGGCGGCTGCGCGGCCCGAGGCGCAACAGATTGTTGTCGTGGGCGGGAAATTCTAATCGCGGACGTCAAACCGGCGACGCAATAGAATTTACAGCTTCTACGAAAATAAAAGTTCGGTTTTAGTCGCGTACGTAAAAGCGAATTATGGGCGGCGTGCTCGTCGAGCGCGACGTCAGAGAGGCGCCGTGACGTCACAGGCCGCGCCGGCGCCGGCTGCTGGCGCGGCGCTGCACGCTGGTGGCATACCTGCTTGATGAGGGGGAGCAGGGTTCTCTCGATGGAGCGCGTTTTTATCTGTGAGAGGTCGACGTCGGGCAGGCCGGTGGCCGCCATGGCTGGCGCGGGCGACTGCGCGTGTGCGCGCGCACGTCTCGCAGCGCCGCCATTGGCGGAGCTCGGCGCGTCACGTGCCCCCCCCCCCTCCCTCCCCTCCCGCCCCGCCCGCCCGCTCGCGCAGACTCCCGCCCGTCGTAAACACGCGATTGCGTGTTTACTTTAAACACATACGCTTGCTTGCTTTAAAAACTACAGCTTTACGTATTTTACTTTGTTTTGATTTCGAGCGCCAATTATATTCGTCCACGTGCACGCTGCAACAACATTCGCATGCTGCACGGAATGGGGCTCGGAACACTGCATTATAGTGAGTTTGTATTAAATATATGTTGTCAGGAAATAAATAAAAATCATTTGCTGATGCACAAACTTTATTTTTATATCGTTGACCACCCATATAGAAGACTACTTATCTTATTATTAATCATTGGCACATTATCACAAAGGTTGTCAATGATTTATCTATAATTTTATATACTTATGATAATATTTCAATAGTTTTATTCTCTGTAAATGTGATGGCAATAATGAGTTATTTTTAATCAAAATCACTATTCCGGTGAGATCCTACTTTAGAAATACATGATGTAGACACAAGTAGATTAAATATGATATAATAATACTGATAAATATTACAAGATAAACCTGATTATTATATGATATAATTAGTTCATACATTTCTACAAAATTACCGTAGCGAAGTCATAGTAAGATCATTATATCTTATGCACTATTTTTTTTTACGATTATGGCTTTGGTAATTGCTTTTATACAATGAAAGAAAGAAAAATGTTAATTTATGAAGACTTGAAACGGAATGTAAGTAGATCAGCACACACCCAGAACAAATCAATTTCTGTTTCAGACAGATTACTTCTGGCTCAGTATTGAGCCAGAAATAATCCCGAAACAGATGCAATAGATTTTAGACTGATTAGAAAGAACCCGAAGTAATATCAACTAGAATTTAACAATTAAGAATGTCATTGAACAGTATTCATATATTGCTGAGTTTAAGACAATTTAAAATAAGGTCACTAGTACAATTTATTTTCTTTTGAGTGTAGCTTTTGGTATCTAATTATTGAATAATTACTAAAAGCTATTCTTAGAAGAAAAACTGTTAGTACATTCGTTCAAGCTAATACTTCAATAGATTATGTAGTCTATATCTTGAACTAAAAATATTAAATCTATGTATTTCTAGAAATATTTCGAAATCATGAGTATTGAAGAAAGGAATATAAACTTAAATATAGAACTTTAACTTCCACTAAATAGTTAAACAATGTTTCTCATTAGGACGGCTAAGGTACATAAACAAAATCCAATAATTTTATGTTTATAGACTACATGAAATTTAAGTGCTCTTAAATATTACTAAATTATGGCTGTGAGGCAAGCACAATCAGCATTGTTCAAAATAGTAGGCAACAATGTAGCTACCCGGTCTGGATAATGACCCTATTATACCTAGAGAAGCAGGTCTAAGGAGCATGTTGAAGGAAAGCCTGAAATTTTACGTCAATGCATTGTCTAATGGCTGACTGTTACTGAAATCTTTTGATACTCGACTATTCTACATGTTTCATACAACATGATTTCAACAAGCTATGCGAAACTTAGTTGAGTGAAGCAGTCAAACTCTCTGAAAGTTGGGAACACCTTGTATCTGGAGGTAGAGGTGGAACTCGCTTACTCCTAACTTCCCAAGTTCCGATCTATGAGTTGTAGAAGACGCCCATACTGATCTGCGGCCGACGTTTGCACAAAGCTTGCTTAGAGCTCGTGCTGTCTTGTGAACTGTCCGACATCCACGGACTTTGTCCTGACGAGTTACGGACTTTTCTTTTGCGAAGGCTCTCTGTGGGTCCTAGAGTGGGTCGTAACAGCTGCTTGAACCTGAAGGGGCCCTCCGTGTAGTCGTCGTCGGAGCTGAATATGGGCGTGGCGAGTATTTCGGGTGAGTTCCGGAGAATTTTCCTGAGGTCGGACTCTGGGTCGTAGGTAGGGTTGTAGGCCGGCCGTTGCGGGGGATCAGATTTCTGAGACTTTCGCACTAGCTCGTTGATTTTATTGCTGTCGAAAAAATAAAAAAAATTAGTACTTACAAATAATAAGAAAAGGCCAATAACTCTTGTTTATAAATCATCGCGATATTATTGTGATCGAGTCGTTACGATTTAGTTTTGATCAGTTAACACGTATCATCATCATCTGCCTAGCCTTTTCCCAACTATATTGGGGTCGGCTTCCAGTCAAGCCGGATTTAGCTGAATACCAGTATTTTACGAGGAGCGGCTGCCTACCAGACCTCCACAACCCATTAACTTTTGGTGTATGTACAATAAAGCGTATAATAAATAAATAAATAAATAAATAAATAAATAAATAAATAAATAAATAAATAAATAAATAAATAAATAAATAAATAAATAAATAAATAAATAAATAAATAAATAAATAAATAAATAAATAAATAAATAAATAAATAAATAAATAAATAAGTAAATAAATAACTGGGTAACACGGTACTTCATGGCAAGACTGGAGTCAGATTTACTGGCTTCTGACTATCCGTAACATATCAGTAACACGTAGGTCCTGAAATTAGCGCTACATTTTAGTCGTACTCTGACACCGTACCATCACTATCATATTAGTGATTTCATTGGTGTACATCTAAACTAATTTTATCTACCTATTATTTACGTTTTAAAGAGAAATCGAATGTGAACAACTAATGCAAAAATATAGTGATAGACTCGACAATCAGTGTATTTTTCCATTAGAAAGTAACAAAACAGTGGGACAACATAGGTTGTAAAAAAAAATAACAGCAAAAAATTAGCTAAAAATTATAATTTAGGTCTGATATTTTGTTCGGGATGTTATTGTGGACATAATTTCTCGCTCAAACTACATCTATTTAAGCTCTACCTATCCTACAACATACAATAGGATCCATACCCTTCGTTTCTGCTGTCCATAAAAGCGACGCATGCGACAGAATGAAAGCGATTAGTTTCTTTCATGGCCAGAATCTGGCGTCGTCTATTTCCCTGTGGTCTCTGGGGTTCCTGTAATCCCTGTGATCCTTGGGATCCCGGTGATCCATAGGGTCCATACGGTCCCTGTCATTCCTGGGATTCCAGTGATTTATAGGGCCCTTGTTATTCCTGGGGTTCCTGAGATCCACAGGACACATGTGATTCACAGGGTCCCAGATATTAATAGAGCCTCCATGGTTCATATCGCCTTTATAATCCATAGAGCTTTTATGATCTACAGCCTCTCTGTGATATATAGGGTCCTTATGATCCATATTCCCCCTATGATCCGTAGAGCCCCTGTGATCCATATCATCCCTGTGATTTATAGGATCCCTATGATCCCTGTCGTATCGTTCGTACCTGACTAGTCCGCCACACTGTCGGCCGTAAGGCAGGTTGCTCTGCCAGTTGTTCGCCTGTACATGTCTGTCGTCCTGGTACGTGTGACCGTTGCTTGTGGGTTGGTATCTGTGAGGTAAAAAATAAGGTTTTTTAAGAGGAAGCTTGGCTTGAATTACATCATTATAATTATTGAGGCTGATCCTCAGAAAAGATCAAACAACGTTCACGATTAAATGAATTTTGGCGTAGAATTAATTCGGGGGATTCAATTTTTATTTTACGTAGGTTTCATGAAAAACAAAATAGCTCCGAATATCTCATAAAATCAATGATTAATTGTTGTTAGTACGGAAGAATGACTTTGACATTTTTTGAAGTGCCTTAACTATTGTTATTGTTCTTGTTGGCTTGGAAACATTTTCTACCGAATGTGAGCCGCAAAATCCATGCATACCTGATGCATACCGTTTGAAAAAACTTTTCAAATCCGTTGAAAATAGTTGGACACAAACGACATTTCCAAACAATGTTGATTTTTCTTGTTTACAAAAAGCTATCAGAGTTTGTAGCTGTGTTTTTGCACCTTCTGAAAATACTACAATTCGATTACATATTTTTACGATGGTAATAAAATAAGATTGTGGCGCGATGAAAACGAATGGACGAAAAATATTATTTAGCAACGTGTATCTCAACTCTCAAGTCGTTCTCAGCCAATTACTAATAGTCTTCCTGACTGAATTTTTGCAGTGGCGGTAAACTGTTAGTTGTACAGGTGTATGCTCTTTTTCCTCACTCTCATAGCATTTTTCTCTCCCACAATTTCCAAATTCCGGGCTGCCACTGAGACCTAATGGAATAACCCGAAAACGGTTCGTCCGACCTGGGAATCGATCGCAGGCTCTGCAATCACGTTTGCGTCCGCACGACTATGATGGATTGATGATGAGACCGAGGCCGGGGCTCAATGACTACTAAATACACAAACTACAATAGTATGGTGCAAGTCAACAAACCTGGGGTTTTTGATCTCAATATCTTTCTTACATATCAACGGTTCGTCCCAAGGTCTAGCGGGGCTCTCGAGGAACTCCGGCGACGGACTGCGGCAGTTCCGATACAGTAAGCATGAACAATCGCATAGAAAATAACTTAGTATAAGTCAATAAACCGATCTTACAAAAAAATAAATTCTAATTCCCATGGGAAATAGAAAACAAAACAACGTTGTAGTTAGCAATATCACTTAATTAAGAGCGCAAATTCTAAAAAGCTAAAGTCGTAAAACATTGGACGGATTATTAATGAAAAATAAACATTCTCATCCCAGAAATCGCGTATTCTTTTTATTGCGTTTTTATTGCTATCGAAGCTGAAAATTCCGATTGATGTGAAATATTGGGTACACATTACGACTGCCTGATCGGCGATAAACTTAAGCGTGACGCAATCTGATGTTTCTCAGGCCATTCATTTATTAACAGATGAGACGATTTTTCAATGCCAAAATAATGATTAACACTGCGTGTTTGTTTTTGGGTCCTTGGTTAAAACTTGTGGTTCCATAATAGAATCACTTTCAAACAGTCTTAATGGAAAAACCCTAGACTTTCTCTTAGTAACACCCATCGAATCCGTCCCCTATTCTCAATGTCAGGTGACGGGGTCGATGGTCGATGGGTGTTCTCTTCTCACCTGTTTATGACGGGTGTTTTTAGCATTTTTATCTCCGAAACTTTGCATGAATTTTCCAATCTGATAAATATGACCACAAAGGGTTACCTACTTATTGTTATTATCGTGTCGCAAAAAAACGGTAAAGTGGTAGTTACCAGTGGCCCTGTGGTTGATCGTATCTGAACGGTTGGCGTCTGAAGTGCAGTATTATTCTGCCAAAGCCAAAGAATCCAATATGTTTGTTTTTAGAAGAAAGTCAACGGTTCACGCTTATAGACTTCCTCCACAAAATATAGTTTAGATTCGCGAGAGCGCTACTTAACTACACTTCAGACCTCTGACCGATCTGAGCTTCCAGTACACTATGGTCGATGCCAGATAAATTTGTAATAACGATCATTGCCCTTTCCTTAATATCTCTTCGTGGTACAAATGTGTACCATTACAGGTATTGTTTTAAATTACCTACTGGAAAATGTAAAGGATCACGATAGATGTATCTGTCTGTTATGTGCGAGTCCCAAATAAACATTTTTTCTTTCTTTCTTCTTTCTTTCTTATGTAAATTTAGGACAGCTTTATGTATTTATTGGAATAAATGAAAAAACCTATTATTTCTTGAAAAACAATATAAATAAATAAACAAAGTGAGTAAAACTAACTTAATCCTATTTCAGTACAAATATATGATAACTTTGCAAGAACCCCAGGTGAAGGCGTCCTCCAAGGAACCAATTTTCTCTAACGTATGCTGTTTGCATCCAGCTAGAACCTGCCGTTTTTATAATATCGTCCGCCCATCTTGTAAGCGGCCTTCCTCTATGTCGTTTCCCACTTGGGCCTCTCCACCGAGTCACCGTTATGGTATGGACCATAAGTCCATCGCTCATCCGAACTTGCAACGTACCCAGCATATTTCCGTTTCAGCTTTTTTGCATAGTTCAAAAAAAGTCTATGTATTTATTTATGTTGTCAATTAATGTAGGTAGGTCAATGACCGTTATTACAAATTTATCGGGCGTCGACTTAGGTACAAACCAATGCCATCTAGGACAAAGAGCGTCGTGATTACCTGGACAGTCGACTGGCGTCTCGCTCCAGCTGCGTGGGCTGCCCGCGCACGATGGCGGGCACCAGCGTGAAGCCGGGCGGCTGGCGGTACTCGTCCGCGCGCTGCACCGAGCCCAGTCGGATGCCGGGCTTGTTGCGGCGCAGGTTCTTGTGGACTTCCTGGTTCTTGTCGTGCACCTGACGAAGCAAGGGTCGCTATTGATGTCTTGGAAAAGTCAGGGAAGCGTGTAACCAATTCGCTATCGCAAAGTCATTTAAGATTTCAGTATACAGGACTTCCTTTGCCGATCATGACACTTCAGTATACAGACTTCTTTTGTCGATCATAAGACTTTCCTTAATCAAGATTTGCATACAGTGCCTTCCTCCGAAGGAATCTGAGCTTTTATATTGTAAGACTAGCTTCTGCCAGCGGCTTCGCCTGTTATAAATCGGAAATCATCTGAAAGAAATATACTTCCAGGACGAATGGTTGACCTTTGTCCATTCCAGCTGAACCCGAAGTAAGCTGTCATTCCATCTTGATTACTTGGATTGACAGCTTACTTCGTGATCACTTTGACTTCACCCAAGCCTTCGACATGTTTACAGAATCGCACTGCAGGAAATGGCGTACCCGTGTGAAAAGTTTCACCCAAATAGGCGTGAAGAGGAACCACGTTAGCCAGGTGCCTCAGAAAGCACGTTAAGTCGTTGGTCCCGGCTGTCATCTGTAGATCTTTGGCAGTCGTTACGGATACTCAGAAGCCAGTAAATCTGACTCCAGTATTGTCATGAAGTACCGTGTTACCCAGTTAATGGGTTGTGGAGGTCTGGTAGGCAGCCGCTCCTAGTAAAATACTGGTATTCAGCTAAATCCGGTTTGACTGGAAGCCGACCCCAATATAGTTGGAAAAAGGCTAGGCAGATGAGGATGATGAGGCGTGAAGAGGAACCATTCATGCGAGAGTCAGACTCGCACTTCGCCGGTTTTTCACCCTTTGGGCGTAGGCGTAAAATTGAATGTTTGGAATCGTTACAATAATAAGACGAAGTTAGGAGAATGAAGAAAATCTGTATCCCTTACCTGGTCAGCAAAGGAGTGCAGCTGCGTGGCTCTCTCCTGCGCGGAGTAGTGCTGCATGAGGCGCGGGGCGGGCGGCGCGGCGTGCGCGGGGGGAGGGGGGGCCGCGCGCCCCGCCGCCCACTTGCGGCGCGCTGTGTAGCCGCGGAAGTCTGCAACAGACCGTACTTTATCAATCCGCCTAACCTTTCCTTAAAATATGTAGGTATCGGCTTCCACTCATATTGGATGCAGATGCATACCATGCAGTTTATGTACACACATTACATAGGAAGATAAAAAGGAGGAAACAGAAAAAATAGGTACAAAGGTGATGCTTATTTCAATAGAAATCTCTCCCAGCATATCTGCGAAATTAGATTTGTATATGTACTAGCCAAAAGACGTTCATTGCTAGACATAGGCCTCCCCCAAGTATCGCCACAGCAATCGGTACTATGCGTCTCGCATCCATCCGCGACCCTCACCAGGTCATCGTTCCCTTGTCTTTCAACACTGCGTCTTCCGGTACGCGGTCGCCACTCCAGAACTTTTCAGCCTCATCGACCATCAGTTCTGCGAGCAATGTGCCCTGCCCACCGCCACTTTAGTTAGGCGATCCTTCGGGCTATGTCGGTTACCTTGGTTCTCTTGCTGATATCATCATTCCTAATTCAATCACGCAAGGAAACTCCAAGCATTGTCCTCTCCATTGCCTTTTGAGTGACTTTAAACCTTCTGATGAGGTCCATTGTGAGCGATCATGTTTGTATGACCAGTGCGTGTTGTCATCACTGGCAACACGCACTGGTCATAGACTTTCGTCTTGAGATACCATTATTTTACATGGAGCGAATGTACAACGTCACTATCAGCACTCGTCATCAGCAATGGGGTAAGGGCTTATTTACACTAGGCCGTCGTAGGCACAATCAGAGCGTTGCTTATTCATAAGCGACTACAGTCCGTTCACAAGTTTTACCTGTGACAGCATCCCACCGACATTATTATATCTTTGGCAGCCGACTAGCTTAATAAGCCGTCTAATTAGCACCCTCGCCTTTTCATTGAACGGCGCTGTTTAATCAGCGGCCTAGGTTGACCCCGGCATTTAATTAAACAGCTAGGCAATACCTTAGTTCGATATCGTTTAGTGAGTTGCCTAGCCCAGTCATTTCAAGGAACTTGAGGCACCCCAACACGGATAGGTCAGGTTCGAATGGGGTGGCGGGAGCTAAAGTGTGCTGCAGGCGGCCGCACGAGCAGCACACGCTGACGTCAGCGCGGGGACTGCGGTGACCACGCACCGCTGCACGGTTTATGAGCTTTTCCCGAGGCGAGACGATTATGTTACGATTCCGATTAGTGTGCGTTCCAGTAAGGAGTTTCACACAGAATATTGCACGGCTCGAGTTGATATGGTGACGATCCCTTTCCGAGTTGATAATATGTGTGCTTACTACCTTTAAACGCAGTTCAAAAGACGAGTATCTAATAATTTCATATGAAAATAGGTAGTTACACGTTGTTTTTAAACTCTTATATTGCCGTTTTAATTGTATCTTAAAAAGTCCTCTTTTTTCCCCTTATTATAAAAACGATACTTACGACTTTGTATAACAACGGCAGCTTTATTAGAATCAACGTTCTCTTTGTTACCGGAGTTTGTTTCATTGGTGTCGCTGTCATCTGACGTCATGCGTCTCAGCACCTTTGCCTTCATCATAGCTTTGTTCTTGCTAGGGACACCTGCGAAAGAAAAAAAAACATAAGACTCTTTGAATATTCGCGTTTGTTCAGATTTCTTTAGGTTCGTCCATTTCTGACATCCTCATGCAAGACACTCCTGCCGCCCACGTGTCGCTGTACTGTAGCGTTAGCGATATTGATATCTTCTAGTGTTACAACTTACCCAACTTGTGTTGTTTTTCAAGCTTCCATCTGAAACTCTGTGGCTATCTGTCTCTGTCTCTTGCGCGTTAACCAGCCGCGCATGTGTTGCTGTGGCGCGAGGACTATTATCGCCTAGTGTTATAACTCACCTGAATTGTGTTGTTTTTCTCTGGCTTTCCTATTTCAACTGGAACTCTGGCTAGCTGTCTCTGTCTTTCTTGTAGCCCCTGTAGTCTCTGGCGTGCTAACCAGCCGCGTACGTGTTGCTGTGGACTATTATTGCCTAGTGTTATAACTCACCCGAATTGTGTTGTTTCCTCTGGCTTTTCTGTTTCATCTGGAACTCTGTGGCTATCTGTCTCTGTCTCTTGCGTGTTAACAGCCGCGTACGTGTTGCTGTGGCGTAAGGACTATTATCGCCTAGTATTATAACTCACCCGAATTTTGTTATTTCCTCTGGCTTTTCTGTTCCATCTGGAACTCTGTGGCTATCCGTCTCTGTGTCTTGCGTGTTAACCAGCCGCGTACGTGTTGCTGTGGCGTAAGGACTATTATCGCCTAGTGTTATAACTCACCCGAGTTTTGTTGTTTCCTCTGGCTTTTCTGCTCCATCTGGAACCCTCTGGCTGTCTGTCTCTTGCGCGTTAACCAGCCGCGCACGAGTTGCTGTGGCGTAAGGACTATTATCGACTAGTGTTATAACTCACCCGCATTGTGTTGTTTCCTCTGGCTTTCCTGCTCCATCTGGAACTCTCTGGCTAGCTGTCTCTGTCTCTCTTGTAGCCCCTGTAGTCTCTTGCGTGTTAACCAGCCGCGCACGTGTCGCTGTAGCGTGAGAACTGATATCGCCATCTGCGCCTTCAGCCGCTGGTAGGTTCGCCTCGCGAGCCAACCACGGACGCATGCCTGGACTAGCACTACTTTCCTTATCTGAAAATAGAACAAAGCTTGGTGAGTAGGTATATAGATATAGATATGGTATTGTTCCATTAATTAATGCTGTCATCAAGTATAGTTTGTCAAACATTTCATGCATGTATTAAAATTATAACCATTTTTACCTGTTCCTCATAAATCCTTGCGAGGACCTCGACGTGGTAGTATTTCAGGAAGACTTTAGATTTCCCGAGCGCCCAGCCGTCCATCTTCAGCCGTAACAGTAGCAGCCGACAAGAGTCACGGTTGGGCTTCGTTTGTTCATCGTAACTGAATGCCAAGAAACCATACCTGAGAAGCAAATATGAAAAATAGAATAAAATAAATTTCCCAAAGATGGGACCTTAAGGTACAGTCACGGTCAGAATTCAGCACACATCTATGTCACAAGGTCGATATGTGATTGAATTTGGTATGGAGCATAGACTTAATTTTTATTAACATGATGAAGACCGGTCGTTCAAGGAGGTGACTTACTGAATAGGACAGTTAAAGAAAACCATTTTCAAAAAGACACTGGAAATTTATAATTTGGCATAATATTACGGACAAAGCATAGGTATAAGGTCAAACTTCAAACTTATTACTAGAAATAATGACGCGGAATTTAAAAATATATATATTTTTTAAAACTATCAACAATTTATTATTTAAATAACTAGTGTAGCCTCCATCAGCATCTATGACGGCATGTATTATATCTCGCATAGGACGCACAAACTCAGTCCCCTGTTATGCCATACCCGACCACAATGTGATATAACAGCTTGAGGATTTCTTTCATTCTGACAGTTCTAGCGTTGAACCATTATGCTGCACAGATTTTCAATCGAAATCATATTAGCTGACCGAGCAGTTCAATGAGACGAATTTTGCGGTGCAGGTTAAACCACGCCATATAAGCCCGGGCCGTGTGAATAGGCTCATTAGAGCTCGTTTACGGAGATGCGGGGCATCGCGCGTCACGCCACGTCTTCATAAACAACATCGTATATTGCCGTATGTTTGTCTGCGCGTGTTTTGATGTGGCCCGCTGCACGCGCTGCCTCTCCGTAACGCCGCGGAACGCCACGCCGCACGCAACCTGCGAGGCCACGCGTCTCCGTAAACGAGGCCTTATCCTTGACGTATACAATTTGTGGAAATTCTGCTGCAGGATACATAATGATTCGCTTTTGGAAGACGTGATGCAGACTACTGAGTCGGCATCACGTCTTCCAAAAGCGACCGAACGAATAATTATTCGAAGTAGCCTTACTTTCCAACAAGGTCAGTTCTCCGACGTTGTCGTGGCTCATCTACCCCCATAAGTTGATAGCTATGCATCCAGATTAATTGTGAGGCACGCCAGGAGCTTCATTATACCGAGTGTGATACTAACGCCATAAAGTAAATATTCCGATTTGACTCGATCTAACTAACTAACTTTATCCATCAGTAAATATTAAATTTATTATTGGAATAAATGTAATATTTACTGATGAATAAATCAAGATATGGTCGCTGTTTTGTGGTAAGGTTTGAGTTCCACTTTGATAGCGTGGTGTCTGTAGTGAAGACCAGCACGGTGCAAAGTTCGACGAATCGTCCAAGGAACCACATCGTAAAAAGCAGCAAAATTACTAGTTGGAGTAGTTGGTGTGAAGCCGTGCTCTTCGAATTGTCGAACCATATCAGTGGTTTAAATCGTCCTGAATTTCTTCTATGTTCAGTTATTTGCTCTTTTTCGCCATGACGCCGAATCCCAAAACTCACGGTGAATCAAGATATATTGAGTTCTCGTGAGAAATATTATTTTAGCCATTAATTCCAAACTTGTCATTTTGTTTCGTAAATAAATAATCTTCAAACAAAATATATTCTTAATAAATGTCAAAATCTTTGTAACCAATCATCATCATCATTATATCAGCCGAAAGACCCCCTAGTGTCGCCACAACAACCGGTCCTGTGCGTCTCGCATCCATCCGCTACCCGCGACCCTCACCAGGTCATCGGTCCACTTTGTGGGAGGCCTTCCAACGTTGCGTCTTCCGGTACGCGGTCGCCACTACAGAACTTTTCGGCCCGTTCCACCATCTGTTCTGCGAACAATGTACCCTGTCCACTGCCACTTTAGTTTGGCGATTCTTCAGGCTATGTCGGTAACCTTTGTTACCATGTTCATGTTGTTAGTTTTCATGCGGATATCATCATTTCTGATTTGATAACGCAAGGAATCTCCAAGCATTGCCCTCTCCGTTGCCCTTTGAGTGACTTTAAGCCTTCTGATGAGGCCCATTGTGAGTGACCATGTTTCTGATCCATAAGTCATCACTGGCAACACGCACTGGTCACAGACTTTCGTCTTGAGACACTGTGGTATGTGAGAGGAGAAGATACCACGTAACTTTTCGAACGCTGCCCAGTCGAGTTGTAGCCAGTGCAACTTATGACGCTAATATGTAAATTTTTTAAATGAAGAAATAAGTGTTATCATCATTGTAATAAGTACCTTGATTTTTAAGTATTTTGGTTTTACTGCATACAGTGTGTTAAAGAATTTAATTTAAAACTGATATATATTTTTAGACGGCAACCGTACAGCACAAATAAATATTATTAAAAAAACAAAAAAATAGAAAGATCGTGAGGTGGAAAATGTTGGAAAAACATAACGAATGAAACAAAAACACTTGCCTCTTCAAAAACTCTTCAAAGGAAAGTCGGTGCGAAAATCCAGTTTGCCTTATCCTAATGGTCTCCAAGACTCCCGTGTAGCGGAGTTGTTTCAATATTTTCGCCGAATCGAAGTGCTTCGGAGAGCGCGTGTCGTTCGGTTTGAGACATCGCACGAACTGCGGCGTGCCGCTCACCATCTTCTGCAGGAGCTCCATCAGCGAGTACCGGAAGTACGTGGACACGGTCTGCTGCGCGCGGGACTGGGACGCCAGGCCTCGACTGTTGAAGCGCTCCTGGAAATGTTGGTTTTAATGTCAGACAATTCTTCAAATTATCTTCACATTTGTGAACTCACACACACACACAGAATCTAGACTTCTTGGATCAGACACTAAATAGATATTAAAAAATAAGTACCCTAACATCACTTGACGTTGGACTCTCTAAGCTCCTCGAATCCATGACGTCTCCTTGCAGTGGCGAATACAGATTCCCGGTCTTAGTGATGGGACACTGGAACAGGAACCGGATGATGTCGTACTGGCTCTGTCTCATCAGCTGCACCACCTCGGGAGGCAGGAAGTTGCGGTTCTTCTCCAGAAAGCCGTCGGCCTGGTAGACCACGCGCCCGGCGAAGTGGTGCACCGCGAAGCAAATAGCGTCCGACTTCGGACGGACGTAGTATTTGCTCTTTATGTTATTGTGGAACTTCTCTGTAAACAGTTTACAAACACATTAAATTGTATAGCTGATAATAGGTAAATAATGTTCGAAGAAGAAGTGGTATTGAAATTGAAGCATCCAACAATTTCAGAGAACCAATTTTACATACTTTTTATAAAACGTTCGCATTCGCATGTCATTCGCAAACTGACAAAAAAGCCCTAATTTTCATATAATTTTGTAATTGAGATACGAATGCAAAAGTTGCTTGAAAATTAGTAGAAGTGGCGCTCAGATGTGGACTTTCAGAATTGAACAAAATGTGTTTAAATGTGAGTTCTAATTAGAAAAAATCTTAAATTACACGTCATTGGGAACAATTTCACATAAAGAGCGCCTTCATGTAGTAGCAGTAACGGCGATTATTTTGTGCTAGAATTGTCCTAGATTTTATCTACTTCGTTTTTAGTTCAACACCTACCAATGAGAGTTCTGTCGGTAGACCTCGGGAACCGACTCTCCTCATCCAACAACGCCAGCATGCCCATAGGCCTCGACAGCAGCATGTCCAACACCGGCCTGTTGTCGGAGAACTCCACCAGGTCGACAGGAACTCCTTCCGCCATGTACTCCTGCTGCTCCCAGGTGAAGATGTGCTGGTTGAAGTAGTACTGGATCTGTTCGTTGGCGATGTTGATGCAGAGCTGCTCGAACGAGTTGTTGTTGAAGTTCTCGAATCCGAAGATGTCGAGAATGCCGATGGAGAGTTGTTCGTTTCTGTAAACATAAATGGAATCATTTGAAATACACAACACGTCATCTTGGAAATGGAGACTAAGGACCGTCGCACATATGACGGAGTGCAGCGCAGAACACTTTTACTGTCACACTATTATCGACATTGTCTTTATGGTAATAATATCTTAAATCAATTAGTAGTCGCTTTGATGCAAGAAAATGTCCATAATATAGGTATTCTTAATAAAAACCTTATCAGCCGCTTGGAAGCTAACAAAGTCTTATCCAATAACCAATTTGGAATCAGTACAAGCTTGAGCACTGAAGATGATGTTATGGCTCTTTCTGAATATATGGCTAGAAATCTTGATAAGAAGTTGAAATGCGTGGATATCTTCCTAGATCTGTCTAAGGCCTTCGATACCGTTTCTGTCCCGGTTTTACTAAAGAAGATGGAGCACATCGGAATTCGTGGTACCGTACTGGATATTTTCTCTGACTACCTAAGGGGCCGGACACAACACGTCAAAATCGGTCAAAATGAGAGTGAAACATTACCTATTGCGTACGGCGTGCCGCAAGGCAGCATATTGGGCCCCATGTTATTGCTCATTTATATAAATGAGCTGTGTAATATACATATACCGCATTGTAAAATATAATAATGTCGTCGTAATGCCGAAAATGCTCTGAAAAATATCATGAGCTGGCTAACAAACATTTGCTTACCCTGAACGTACAGATAACGGTATATGTTCCTTTTGCGATTAGGTCAAATCTTGCCCCACCACTATATTATCTCCTCAGGACCCACACGTGTACTGCGTTTCCTTCTATATGTGACTGCCTCAATATGACAACTAGTGTGAAATATCTGGGCACTCATATTGATCAACACCTTAACTGGCATAAGCATATAGATGTTATTTACTGGCAGAATCCGTAAACTTATCTTTATTTTTTTTTTAAACTACGCAGGTCTGTGGATAGTAATACCCTGAAACTGGTATATTTTAGACTATGTCAATCAGTTATTTCATACATTCATACCGTATTCCGGTTTGGGGGGTGCAACGTTAAACGAATTTATTAAGCTTGAGCGTACACAACGGGCGGTCTTACAAGTAAAGCGGTCACGGCCTCGAAGATATTCTACAATCACACACTAATGGCATACCTTCATAATTCTTTTGATTTGTAAAAGTATTATTTTCATTTTTGTTTTTGCGATGTTTAGTAGTTGCCGAGCTGTAAAAAAATATATTCTGGCTTGTAACGTTGTTGCGGAGGGACACTGATCTACTACGATATAGGTATTATGCTAGTTTAGAGGTCAGGGTTTCAATGTAACCTAGCGTAAGCCTATCAATGTATGTACTTCTACTATACCATTGTAATAGTTATTTAGGCTCTAGTTCAATAAAGATTTTGTTATTTATTTTATTACTAGGGGCCCGTCCCGGCTTCGCACAGGTACAAATTATATACTAAAACCTTCCTTCGAGAACCACTCTATTAAAAAAAAACCCGCATCAAAATCCGTTGTGTAGTTTTAAAGATCTAAGCATACATAGGGACAGACAGATAGCGAAAGCGACTTTGTTTTATACTAGGTAGTGATTTTATAATAGTGTGTCAGTGAAAAGTGCTCTGCGCTGCGCTCCGCCATATGTGCGGCGGCCTTAAGTGTAAGTTTTATAAACGCTTATTTGACTAATAGGAGCGATATTATTGCTTATCACACGATTACCGAACCTCACGTAGTTGTAAAAAGGCTAGGCATATAGCCTTTTCACAACTACGTGGGGTTGGGCTTTTAGTCTAATCGGATGCAGCTGAATACCAGTGGTTTATTAAAGTTGTATATCTCACCTTGATAGCACATTAACCCTAATCTTTCGACTGTGTATATTTAGCCATGAGCTTCTTGAGATAATCATCATCATAATCAATCATCATAACAGCCAAAAGACGACCACTGCTGAACATAGGCCTCCCCCGAACGGGGATTTGCCACAATGACCACGCTTGGCAGGCGGGTTGGCGATCGCAGTATATGGTGTTGCGTTTTACAGAGAACGCTGCTGCCCATTCTCATTTGCGTACAGTCCGCTGGCAGTTGCCAATGGCCTTTACAGACGATATAGTAGATATACCTACTTACACATTGGGTCTGTTCTGGCAGAGCAGCGCATTGATCCTCTCGACGATTCTGTCGAAGGCCCTGGCGTACAGTCCCCTGGCAGTTGCCAAGGGCCTTCACAGACGATATAGTAGATATACCTACTTACACATTGGGTCTGTTCTGGCAGAGCAGCGCATTGATCCTCTCGACGATTCTGTCGAAGGCCCTGGCGTACAGTCCCCTGGCAGTTGCCAAGGGCCTTCACAGACGATATAGTAGATATACCTACTTACACATTGGGTCTGTTCTGGCAGAGCAGCGCATTGATCCTCTCGACGATTCTGTCGAAGGCCCTGGCGTACAGTCCCCTGGCAGTTGCCAAGGGCCTTCACAGACGATATAGTAGATATACCTACTTACACATTGGGTCTGTTCTGGCAGAGCAGCGCATTGATCCTCTCGACGATTCTGTCGAAGGCCCTGGCGTACAGTCCCCTGGCAGTTGCCAAGGGCCTTCACAGACGATATAGTAGATATACCTACTTACACATTGGGTCTGTTCTGGCAGAGCAGCGCATTGATCCTCTCGACGATTCTGTCGAAGGCCCTGGCGTACAGTCCCCTGGCGGTGGCGTCCCTGGCCACGGCGGCTTCGGTGGGCGAGCTGTGGCGCGCGATGGTCTCTCCGCGCGCTACCACGCTGCTGCTCGTGAGGCACTCGCGCAGGTCCACCGTCTCCACTCCCAGGAGGCAGGAGGCTGGAGAAGTTCATGAGACTTGTTTAAGAAGGAGAAATCGTAGGAGTGAACCAGGGTTACTTAATGAGTTGTTCACATATTTTGTTCACAATAATATATTGAAAACCTAGACCCAATCAGTCAAATAGTTTGATTTGACTGATCGGGAGACTTGACGCAACCCCGGGCGAATAAAAATTCTTTAAGTCGGGGGGTTTAAAATTATTTCATCCTTTTTTCAGTTACGTTTTAATCGTTGTAGGTTTTTTAAAAAATAAATATTTTGCTTTTTGTAGAAATCATAGGACATTGGCCTCACTGGCCAGTCACGTCACGACAACCTGCGTCTCACAATCAATGACTGATCGTCGGCGTGACGGTGACGTGAGTGATGTGTATGAACCTTAAACAGTAACACGTAACACGAGGACAGTCAATGAACTTAACGCCGTCTAGACACAAAAATAAAGTAAACATCCGAACTGAAATCTCACTATCTCAACCATCTTTAAAAGTTAATCGGTGTCCCATCATTATAAAGTCATAATCTGGGGCCGTATTGTGGCGAAAATGAGATGAAGCTACATAATTACGTAGAGGTAGTATATACAGAGTGTTTCAGAAGTACGTGGTAACTTTTAAGGATGATTTATGTATCTGATATACTGCTAAGAAATAATATGTAATTGCAAAAAATAAAATTTTGTCTATAAACCCGACCGCAACCGACAGAACCAAAACACTCCAAACAAATCACAACACAACACAAGTACATGACTCACTAATTATTTTAAAATTTGATATCAATCCTATTGTGTAAGTTTTAGTATCTAAGGTGTGTGCTAACAACAATGGTTAATATGTTGTCCTAAACACATTTTATTATACTATATAGTTTGATAAAATTATAAAGCTGAAAAGTTTGTTTATTTGGCTGAACGCGCTAATCACAGGAACTGCTGGTTCGAATTGAAGAATTCTTCAAGTGTTGGATAGTCCATTTATCGAGGCTAGGCTAAAGGCTATCTAACATCACGCTACGAAAAATAGGAGCGGAGCATTAATTAAAAATATGGCGCAGACGAAGATACACGGGTTAGCCAGTAAAAGAAACAGAACATTCAAAAAACAAAAATCGCGTATTCAAAAAGGTTGAGAGCCAGCACTTTTTGAACGTCAAGTTTTACAAAAGACAGTCCCTCAAAACGCTCGTCACCACTTCCTAGTGGTTTAGCTGTGGAGAAGAAGTGGCCAACAAACTCCCCAGAATCGTCCTTAAGTATCACACCCTGCTGAAACACCCTGTAAGATTAGCTCCGTCTGTGTTTCGGCCATTAGCTCACCTCTGTGCAGCGGAGCGGTGTCGATGATGGTGGCTTTGTTGTCGGTGTTGTCCTCGCCAGCTGTCTCGCCGAACTCGATGTCGCCGAGGTGCAGGATTGCCGCCAACATCTTGTAGATGACCAGCACCTCCTCTTCTTGGAAACCGACCACCTGGAAACGGATACAATTTTGATCGTTTTAATTTCAAAGTCTGCAAGGAACGGCTTTTGCCAGCGGCTTCGTTCGCGTGAATTCAGGAAATTATCCCAAGGAAACATACTCTGATAAAAAACCTATGTGTTATTAAAGACTATAATCTACGTCTGTGCCAAATTTCAACAAGATCCGTTCAGCCGTTCTGACGTGATTGAGTAACAAACAAACATCCATTCATCCAACCAAAATTTCGCAGTTATAATATTACAGTTAGGATCAGGATACTAGCTTCTGCCTGATTTATTATCCCAAGGGTACATACTAACGGTATAAAATTGCATGTGCAATCCAGGTCATACTCCGATCGTATGCCAAGTTTTATACAATAGGGTATTTTACTAAAAAAATCAAATTAGTCCGTCTGATAGATTTAAAAAAAATATTCAACACGTATTTTTTCTTTTTTCACGTAAACAAAAAATAAAGGAGATACAGCGGGTTGAAGACACGCGTGACGTCATCTGGCTTGGTAAATTTGGTACATTTCGTTTAGCAGTTACGGCGTGAAAAAGCATCAAACAGACAGATAGATAGAGTGAGTTTTGGATTTATAACATGAGCATTATATTAAAAACGAGATTATTATGAGTAATGCATTTCAAGTGTTATTAAATTCTCATTTCTCATCGTTTTGACGTCACGCTATACCGTTGTTCAGTCCGTGTTTTATTACGGATCAAACATTATGTTTGGTATCGTAAATGCTGCGTAACGATGATAAGACATGAGGACAATGTTGACAATCCAACAGTAATAGACGTGGCTTACCTTAAAAGCCTGGTTGAGTTGTCTCCAGCGATGCACATTATGCTCTCTGTGGGTCACAGACAAGGGCTGCAGGTAGCGATGCCTTGATTTCAGTTGCTCGTCCAGGTAGAACTTCCTCCAGCGACCCTCGCTCTCCAAGCCGTCGTATAGGTAGTAGAATACGTGAAAGTTGCTTTCACCCCTGAAGATTGTAAAATGAAACTTTTCATTTCATTCACAGCCAAATAAAAGAGAAAAGACCAAACGCTCAAAGCAATTAAAACTGCACTAAGACTGTCCCAATTACAATAATTCGGACTTAAAGACCTTTTAAAAGATATGCCTCGATTTACACAGGTGAAAATATCTGTCTCGAAGCAAGTAGTAATTTAACTCATATCAATTTGCAAGATTTTATTTTATTCTTATTGCTCATCAATACTCGTATTCAAATCTCGGTCAATTGGCTCTTACAATATACTCGGAAGTTTTTGCGGGTCACTGTAGAAAGTGCTGCACTTGAGAAAAAAAAGTACTTACAAGGCTTGATGTACCACTCGGGACTGTTCTAGAAGATACACCGAGATTCTAGCGCCGGATATCCGGCCAACCCTCATCATAGACAAATCTAGATATTTGCCGAAACGAGAACTGTTGGCGTTGATACCCGTGCGAGCGTTGCCGAAAGCCTCCATTATTGGATTCACTTGTAAGATTTTTTCTTCCAAATTACGGTTCTGGGTCTAAAACAATTAAAAAAAAACTATTATCATTACTGATGATTGATTAAACATAAGTCTTTTTTGAGACAGACTTAGATGATGACCTGATGATGATGATGATGATGATGAGGGTTTAGCAATGATTTATTAAATGAATTGATCGAGCTGAACAGTCAGTAATCTTAATGGAAATATCATCAAAACAAGCACAATGGCATAAAACTAGAATGAAATAGTTTTAGTATTAGGGTAGTTATCACCGTTAGATGTAGTTGATTATGTCGTTTTAAAAAAAATCCTTATTAAATGTTACCAGAAAACTGAGCTGCTGAAACACCTACCTTCGATAGAAACACAAGCTGCTTAAGCAAAAGATTAGCAGACTCTGTTTTCCCGGCGCCGCTCTCCCCAGATATGACGATGGCTTGGTGCAGCTTCTGATGCATAAGCGCCTGGTGGGCAGCGTCCGCAACCGCGTAGATATGCGGCGGGTTGTCCGACCGACACCGACCCTGGTATATCTGTTGAGTCTAGAACAATTAGAACAGTACACGTAATAATTGATACAGAAGCAACTAAGCTAAGTTTAACGGGATTTGTGACATTGGGAACACGTACGAAATGAAGGATTAAATCCGGACATTTCGAGATGCATGATCGAATATAGAATCAGTTACAGTTCGAACAGTTATACTAAAGAATGACGTGACTAAAAATCCCGTTTCACATTTTAACAACACGCCAACAGCAAAGCAAAACACCGTTTAGAAACCCACACATTAATAATAAAGTCCAAATGCGTGAGGACGAATTAATTAAACACCTTCGTTCTGCCCAAAAGCTCATGTTATTAATGTTGTGGTTACTTTTTGGCGTCATAAAAATTACCTTTGAAGTGTAAATTCCCACGTCGGTAAATGGGTTAACGGCGACCAGAATGTCTCCTATATAGGTGTAGATCTGGTTCTGTGTGTATCTCTTCTGCAGTTGCTCTACAATGGCGTCTTCTGTCAACACTTCTAGGGTCGCTAGATCGTCGGTGTACATTTTCTCCGGTCGCGCTTTTCGATGCGATTTGAGTTTCCCTCTCTTGGTCGTGGCTTCAGGCGCGCGAGAGCCTCGCCCTTCGGCTCTCTGTCGTTTTATCTCCGCTTGAAGCTCTTTACGGATCTACAAAAATAAAAGAAAATTTGTTAAGTTGCATCACTCGTATCGAATTTATATCCGAGTACTTAAAAGTATCAATTTTATGTTTTACCTTATCCTCAAAGCTACTGACAGCGAGTAGTAGAGGATGTTCCAATAGTTCTCTCGCAAATGGTCTCTGATTCATGTCTTTTATCAAACAGTCTGCGATAAAATCCATGAGTTGCGGCGAAAACAATTCAGGATGGGATAGAGATGGTGGCGGGTTCCGAGGTATTTGGAACAGTGCCCTCATTGGGTGCAGGCCCGAGAGCGGAGGTTCACCTTCAGCTAGTTCTATAGCCGTTATGCCCACTGACCACACATCGCAGCGGCAGTCGTAAGATTCGTCCAGCTGTTGTTCACATGCTATGACCTGCAACCAAAAACAATTCCAACATGACCTTAAACCGTCACTATACTGCGAGATCGTTACCTACCCGCAGACACTTTCAAAACGTCACACGTATTGTGTTCGGGGTCACGAATATTGTTCGCATTATGTGGAACAGCTAGATAATAAATAGCTATACTACTTTTGCAATTTTTGATATTTAAAAGAGGCTTTGACATTTTACCTCTGGAGCCATCCAGTATGGCGTGCCAACTGATGTATTTCTTCTGGCAGCTGTAGCAGCCAAGTGTGATGAAACTCCAAAATCAACAAGTTTGACTTCGCCATCTTCGGTGAGAAGAATGTTGTGCCCTTTGACGTCTCGATGCATACAGCGGTGCGCGTGTAGGTGTGTCAGGGCCCGCACGGTTCCTCGCAACACATACGCGAGTTGTGGTTCGGTGAGATTGCTACCGCGAGCCCGCATTCCCGCGCATAAATCAGTCACCGAACCGCCGGTACAGAGCTGCAAATACAAAGGTCATATTGATTTATGCCTTTCGCATAAAGCTCAGAATATGCAAGCTATAAATAAAACGTATACCGACCTCCATCACGAACCATATTTGGTCGTCATCAGAACACACGCCGCGTTTCAAGAACAAGCCGAAAAATTCCGGGATATTGCGATGTCCCGATAAGTCACGGAACACGAGGAACTCCTCTTCTATTTCTTCTATGTTTTCTGTAATGTTTTCTAAAATCTGTAACAAAACAAATAGAAGTCTATCAGAGTAATACTTAAAGCTGATTTATTCATATTGTAGATAAATTGATATCCAGTGAAGTTATTGTGTTCCAAACGAGAGGCGGCGAAGCCATACCATGTCATGTATTGTTAAGCGGCCTTGACATTAATACTACATTTGAGATAACATCTATGTATGCAATCAATTACATGCGTATGCTAACAATACCTCCATAAAAAAAACATCAACCTCAGGTACCTACGCAACGTTCTCATACATGTTATAATACTCGTATGTACATACTTAAGTTAACTTATACGTTTATACAAATATGTTATTTTTTGCTTCCCAAAACTTCTTAATTGCGGTCATTAAGTGCTTAATTTAAAGAGGCGCAATTTTGAGCAGTTAGTTATCAGTAAATTACCGTAATCATTATTCAAATTAAAGCATTTAACATCTACGTCTTAACAGGGAACCCATTACATTGAATTTGTCATAAATTAAACTTGTACTCGTAGGGCTTGTGTGACTGTGAGGCCGTTTCTCTCGGATTTCACCCGTCCGAACAGTTTACGAGCGCATGCCCTATACATGTTGTTGACCTTAGTCGTGCTCATATTCAAGTAATATGTGGAAATAATCGTAGGCACTGGTGGTATTCTAGACGATCGCTTTTAAATGACGTCAGCTCATGTGCAAAGTTAAGATAAGGTTAACTACTTTTATGATGACTAATACTGAATGTTGGTGTCGGTCTAGGCTAGGTATGACAATAAAAATATATTTCCTGGAACCGACACGTTTGTGATAACATGTCCAACAGGTTGATTGTGATATTATCTGTGATGCTAATTAGATCCATAATAATGTTGACCTGCATCAAGGTTAGGACAATCGTAGGTAACAAATGACGAAATGGTACAGGTTTTTTTTTTATCTAGGTAGAAATGTTGTATCATTAGTGACTCATCGAATAAATGCGAATAGATCTTGACCACTACCCGTCTTGCGGTCTTCTTGACCTCCGTATACAAGTGCCCTCTCACATGCTTGGATTGACCCTGTCAAAGGGACTGTCGCCTGCAACGAATCTGTAGGCTACTTTAAATGCTCGGCAACTCAGTTCCATCTATAAGTGTTTGAGTGTGTTTGTGGCAGAAAGTTAACATTTCAATATTTTATTAATTATTTATATTCAGATCCGGCTAATCAGCAAATTCTATATTCAAGATCTATTAGAAGCAAATTGTAGAAACTAAACAGTGGAATCGAGATTAATCTTTCCAGGTACGGGTTTGAGTTACTTTTATTTCTGTGCTTACCTTAACTGCGACCCGGCGGCCAGTCTTCTTGTCCCTGGCGCAGTAGACCTCTCCATACGTGCCCTCTCCGATCAGCTCCTGCAGAGTGAAGCGGTCCCGAGGGTCGGCTGCCCGGTCCAGTTCCACGTGCTGCGAGAGCCCGCGGTATGCCACGTCGCTGCGCATGGCTCAGCAATCGCATTGAGACACCATCTGGAAAAGAAGAATGTGGTGATGTCATTGCAGGAAGGAAAGTTTCTTTATGTCTAGTTTTACGGCAAGCTCTTTTGATTTTTGACACTGTTTGAGGAAGTGTCGTAATACTATCGGATGAAAACTATAACGTAGCCTACTAATATTATGGGACGCCAACAAAACTATTTAACCACTCTTTAACTATTAACCGCATTAAAAACGATAGCAAACCGAAACTGAAGCAATAGTATCTACCTTACTTGGCTGGGGTAATGAGGCGAAATTAATCGAGTTCGGAAATTCGAAAAGTTTCATCAATATCCTGTCTAGGAAATTTAAAATTTATATGCATATTTACACGCTAGAGTAAAGTTTGTTAAGAGATTCAAATGATGATAAGTAATGTAACGTGTCGACACCACTTCTATTTCAATTCAGTTCGGTTATGCATGGATGCATAGCACTTTGGTTTACCTACCAATTGTAATAGTGCTGTGGTAGAATCTGCACGACTTATAAAGTCTATGGACTAGCAAAAAACACTGTTCAAACGCGACCAAATGTCTTAGTTGTTTCTATCTAGTCGACCTTAAAATGGTGCAGAGACAAAACATGTTAGGTGTAACAAAATGGAAAGACCACAGAACAGGAAAGAAAAAATAAATCTATACTAATACACAAACCTGAAGAGTTTGTTTGTTTGTTTGAACGCGCTTTGGAAACTACTGGTCCGATTTGAAAAATTCTTTCAGTGTTAGATACCCCTTTTACCGAGGAAGGCTATAGACTATATATCATCACGCTCAGACCAATAGGAGCGGAGCAGTAATGGAAAATGTGAAGCAGACGAAGTTGCGCGGGTCAAATAGGATATATAATATTATGGAAAACGCACAAGTCCAACAAATCAACTCTTGATTATTCTGCAAAGTTATTGCGGATGTGTTCACGTGCCTTCAAGTAAGAAGAACCGATTGGTTGCTGTCCTGATGACGTATTTTGGTCGTGGATGGATCAAGCCGTACGATGTATTCGTAATTCATATGTTTGAAAAAGGAAGTTATCGTTGAAGATTCTGATAAATTACTAGTAGTTTGATTAAATAACATTATAGGTAAATCTAGTGTACATACGTCAGCAGATTAATGATTCATTCATAGTTAGGTATTGATTGCTGGTTACAATCGCGCACATTCATATCTATATCTATACTAATATATAAAGCTGAAGAGTTTGTTTGTTTGTTGAACGCGCTAATCTCAGGACATACTAGTCCGATTTGAAAAATTCTTTCAGTGTTAGATAGCCCATTTATCGAGGAAGGCTATAGGCTAACAATAACATCTCGCTAAGCAGACGCGGAGCGGAGCAGACGAAGTTGCGCGGGTCAACTAGTCGTCACATATATAGCCACAAAATGCATCGTTATGATAAAAAGTTTAGTAATTAGCACATGAAACAGTTGAAACATCCGGCAAGAAATAACTGTACCGCGTCCGAACCAAACGCATCCGCACAGCTTTATTGATTTCTAATAAAAATTAATACTATCTCACCCAACTCTTTTAATTATTGTAAAATATGACGTATAGATGTAAATCATTGATGCAGCTTTCTATACACTTTTATTATCGATTGATTAAAATGTGAGACAACTAGAAAGTGAAATGCATAATATTCCTTCACTAGTATAGAGATGATGACGGCTTAGATAATATATTATAAAATATTCTAATTCATGTAAATTCGTTCGACTCGACGACGGACGAGATTATACGGTAAGCGTGTATTATTTAATACACCATTTATCCGCTTGAATTGGAGACTCAGCAGTCAAAACAGTAATGATATTCGCGACAATTTCTGCGCAATAAGGAATACTAAGATGGATTCTGAAAAAGGAAAGGAACGGCATTAATAAATTGAATATGGCCGTTGCATGAGCCATCGCGTGGCGGCGTCATGCGTGCTCGGGCGGAGGAGTGCTGTGTGTACTTGTCAATAAACTTGCACAGCGATCATGTGACCATATTAATGACATAGCTGTAATGTACCCCCTTGCATCCCCTCCCGATGCCCCCATGTTTATAAGACCACAAATTAAAACTGCAGCCTCACTAAAATAACAACAATACGAAGAACAACAATAAAGAAACTACAAGAAAGCTTTATTCATGTAAAAACACATGCACATGCATGCATGCGCTGTAATTTTTAAAATCAAATATCAAGATTGTCATCAAAACATAGAGCTGTAAGGAGACAAAACATTGATTTCCGCCAAAAGTAAAACGAAGGACAATGATGACGAAACTATAGGAAAACTTTACTCATGTAAAATTACTTCAATAAACTTCATAATTTTATCGAATGCCACGAGAGGCATCACAAGTATCACAACGTTGTAGTAACAAAGTAACGTAACATCGATTTCCACCAAAGCAAAAGTATATTCATCGAAATTCAACATTTAATGCATTTGAGGAACTGTCACATAATGTTGCCATATCGGTAACATTACGATGGTGTTACGAAGACATAACTTAACTTTTTGCTTCTTGTACACTAGTGTGGTGTCAAATTGGTGTCAGCCTTGTTGGATTGCCAATGTGTCGTAATTACCAGTAAAATGACTCGACAATATGTGAATAGAGCCCACACAAACATTTACGATTGAGCCAATTTGTACAGAGTAGTGACTTTGCACGTTCGACTAAAAATACAGATGTATAATTTACATTCAAGCATTGTTGTTATGACATATTCTCACCTACTTATTTTGATTTGTCAATTGGAATGATTTTTAACTTTATTATACCCGATTACAAGGAATGGTCTGTTTAACGATGATATGATGTGGACTGACAAAGATTTAAATGACCGCTTGTCTCCTAAGGTAGGCGTTGGTATGGCTGTATTAGATCTTGGTCATGCGTTATAAGAGCTTAAAGTACTTACCTATGCATATCCCTAGATCCTGACGTCCCTAGTCCCTTAATAAGGGATGTCAACGAATTGAATTGTGGAATTAAATACTATACTTATCGAATGGAGCAAATCCTACATCGAGTATAATAACCGGCAGAAATCGTGGGCACACTGTCCATTGGTCGGTTTGACGACAGCAGCTGTGACGTTTCGAGTTATTGGTTCGTCAGTCAATGCTCATCGGGCTTACAAGTTTCGTTCGCCCACCGTACATTGGCGAGATCACCCTGCTGCATTCATCTGTGCTCACGACTCGTGCTTGCCGTCTACTATACCTGTCTAACTCCATAATATTGCTTTACTTAAATTAATAGCATAATTTATGATGGAATTTATTGGTATTAGATCTTCTAGAGTTTTTTTTTGACATGGTTATTATAATATAATTTCAATATTTGATGTGTTTATTTTTGTAGCTTGTTCACATAAGTTATTCATAGGACCAACCAGTGTATTTGTTGACGCGTAGGCAGCTAACTTTTGTGGTAATTCTCTCTAAGCAGAAAATCAACCAATGACGTCATTGTTTTCAACGAAAATGATTAATTGCTCTCGTTTGTAAACAATATTATGAATATGAATACTATTATGAACAACAGAATAGTATAATTAGCGACATAACATTAATTTATCAAATTATTTAAATGGTTGAAACGCAAACAGCTTTGATACTACTTAATGTGTACTACACTGACAGACACATAAAACTAACTACAGCAGTTTATTAGAAAGACGTGTCATCAGTTTCGCCATCAATATGAATGATTCACAAACGTCTTAGTAACTCATCGATGCGAAACAAGGTGTCGTGGCTTGTGGCACAAAAACTGTCAATAATTGAAGTTTAGCATGATGTGATCGTATCGAACGTTGATCCTAATCCGGCGTAAACTGCGTAACGTCAGCAATTAGTCAACACAACACATCATAAATGAACATTAAAATGTTTTCATGTAAAAAGAGGTCTCGCGCAGTGTGACTGACGGCAGCGGCTGAAACTACACTTTCACTGATTGTTTTTGTCACGAAGACATTGTTGCGACAGCCCGGCGAGCTCATTTTGTTAATTATAAGGTTGTGCACAGTTGTCATGTTAACCGCTACTTCTTAGTTACAAACTCGCGGACGATCGACAAGCACATAACGTACACTATCACATAATCTAGTAATTTAAAAATAATTTCGGTGCTCACTGAGTTATCAGATCACGTAATAAAAATTGATTGCTACTGTAAAGATTATTATTTTAAATAAACACTAAACTAAAAACAAACTAAAATATAGCATCAAAAAATTAATCATCAACGCTGTCAGCTCGTAATGTGCCCAAAAGACTGGCGGCATTGCCATGTTGAATGGCAATGCTTAATCTCTGCCCAAATCTTTACTGTAAAGTAGGTAAAATAAGTGTAACAAGCTATAAAACAAAGAAGTTGCACAAACAAAAAGGTTTCTTGCTATTATTTCTTCTGCTCATACATTTCCGTGTGCACCTACAATTGGTAGTCACACTCGAGTAGTTACATATGTGAATATGAGTTCCAATTAATAGGAAATTAGCTGCATTCGCTACATTGCTTTCCGAGTTTCTTATTACGTTGTCGCGGGGGACCGCATCACCGCATGTTTCAACTCATTGTTTGTTTCGTTCCTGCATGTGAACAATAAAATTATTACATTATTTCAATCTTCTAAATCTAGTCCACTTTTAATTGCAACTTATAAAGGCATTAATTAATAAGATGGAATTTCAGTATGTGTTGAACGATCTCAAGTCATGAGAGGGCAATGTGTTTCACATGACTATTTTAGACGCAGCGTTCTCAGGTTCAATAGAGGGTACGGGTATTGTATTTTAATAATAGCATTTCCTGTTGCTGCGCTGCACTTTCTATTTTGATAGCTTGCCTATTAACTTTAGATAAATATTGTGTGTATTACTGTTCTGAAACAGCCCTTTAAACCTGACTCTCAATCTACCCACATTATAACCTCGCGGACTCGATATCATTGTAAATAGGTTTGGAGCGGTTACTCGCGGTCAATAACGGTATAATATCCGATATGGTAGAAGGCGAGCCACAGAATACTTATAAAGGATACTTTTTGCCATCAATAGGTATTGATTTTCATGTAATTAATCTAAATTAAGTAGCTTAGCTACCTAATTTAGATTAAATGATTTTCTAATAAAATACTTTACCAACAATAACTTGTAGGTACACTTTTTGCCATAACATTTGGGACAATCGAAACTCATAAATAGCTATTAAGCACCTATTCCATGTCATCAACTGTTTACAATGAGTATCTCTTTGACGCAAATGGCATAACATAACTATTACATACCCACATTAGATACAAGTCATTTCCTCAGCTTCGGCTATAAAACAAATAATTTTCTATGGTCAAGCATGTGAAAGAGGTGTTCAAAATAATGACGTACCAAGGTAATAATGACCGCCATTCTGTTGCGGGAATAAGAGCATTAAGTTTTGGTCCAATGGCCGACGTAAGGCGATAGGCAATTTGAAATATTACCTCCAATAAGCGAGATAGTGAAGACCATTGCCATGAACCGGCATTTCTTTTATAGTGTAGGGTAATCAATTTTACACTCGTAATTGTGGCGAAAGCGTTAAAGAAAATTTTGTTGATATTTTGGTTGAGCAGATTGTACTGCGTCTAACGTTGGTTGCGTGGCTTTACTCATAAAGAATGTACCTACGATAGTTTACAAATTGGATCTTGAGAAACATCAACTTCATTTTGAAATTACTATCTCAATCCGTTAGTAAAATCTAATTACAAAAGATTATCTTGGTGAACACTACATTAGAGTCAGGAATATTCAATAAACCTTTTACTACCGGATGATCTCTACGTATTGTTACCAATCTGATCAAACTATCTTGTAACCTGAGTACCTACCTGACCTTTGAGCGATGCTAACAAAATGTAAGACAGTGGATTTAGCTTTGTTGATTCAATATTGTAGTACAACGAATCCTTAGAGGTGCATAATGCAATCCTTTCACGGTATTATAGCGAACCTCATAATGCCCGACCACGGTCACCGGACGACTGTCAGACGGGTGGCATAACGCACACATGTAGGAATTCAAACCTGCTAAGTGCTGACACGTGCAAAATATATAGTGCCAAAGTACAAACCACGCGTATACTATGCCTACTGAGTTTTATAAGGTACTCATAAGGTGACAGAAATTACACAGTAGGTACGTCTGTCAGTAAATTGAGGACAACTTAATTTATGTAATCATGGTTTCCATTCAAACAGTTGCCAATTTTAATTACAAGCCATGTAAATTAACGTCTTTTTAATGAGTGACTGAGAGACATAATTAAAGCGTTTGATTTATTAATTCGTGTTCAGATATCTTTTACGTAAGATGATAACGTGTAACGTTCCTAAGAAAACTTATTTGCATGTATTAGGCTACCATGACAATTAAGTTTAATATTGTTAAAGTTACGTGTTTTCAAACTATCTCAATAACATGTTTACGACAAATCACTCGTAAAACTTACAAAATGAGATCGCTGATATTGTGTAATCTGCAATATAGACACTGCGAGTTGCCAAACTTCCTTGTTTGACAATCGCGCCGGTAACGTGATGCAGGGAGTACGCATATCAGAATACTTGCTATTTACTGGATATCAGTTACTTAACCAGACGGAAATGTGCGTCATATACTTAATTAAAACACAATGATTATTTTGTAGTGTATAGATCTTTTACAGTTGTTACGGATAGTCAGGAGGTAGAAAATCTGACACCATTTTTGTCAAGGAGTACCATGTTACCCAGTTAATAGGTTGTGGAGGTCTGGTAGACAGTCGCTCCACGTAAAATACTGGTATTCAGCTGAATCCGGTTTGATTGGAAGTCGACCCCAATATAGTTGAGAAAAGGCTAGGCAGATGATGATGTTTAAAAACTATACTGACTAAATCATTATTTTTTTTATGATTGAGGCAAAACGGATTTTTTTAGCATTTTAAGGTAAATTTGAATAAGACATCAAGACACTGTTCATCACCAAAAACCACACCAATAAATATTTAGATTTTTTATTTGAAACATTGGGCAAGTCATGAACTCATGAGTCATGTTCAACGAAACTTGTTCTAACTTACTTTATCAAAACAGCAGCAAGCAAGCTATAGAAATATAAACGGTGCCAAGTTCTTCGGCAGCTCAGTAGTAAGCGATAATTAATAACACAACGCTGCGATTGTCTCGTAAGCGAGAGAAAGATTAAAATCAATAACAATTGATCACAAAAAGTAACCAGATCTCACCTACAATACAATATCTAGACCGATAAATAACAATGCAATCAATAGCCCGGGACATACCGCAAATAAAACAGAGATCATAAGAAAAATTAATGGAACTTTGAACAATAAAGGTGTACGAACATTTCTTGTGGGATGCTGAATTGATGTCGAAACACAAAGCAATGATGACCTTAATTGGTCGGTTCATCTTCATCTCAGCATACCTATACTCTACCTGCTAAACTTTAAGGTTATTTTTACAGCAGGTGCCGGGAGACACGTACGGGCCATCCGTACACGGGAGATCCGCTGTGAAACATTGTTCTAGCGCCTCACGCACGTGTTTCTCCGTTTCGGGAGCCCGAACGGGCGGTCCGTACGGGTCTCCCGGACAGCTTTGAAACCAGCCTAAAACGATCCATTAACATAATCAGCCTATAATGTTCCCACTGCTGGAACACAGGCCTCCTTTCGGTGAGTGGGCCGTAATCTACCACGCGGGCCCAGTGCAATTGCGGGCTGGTAGATGTCACATGTCTTCGAATGTTTGGTTCTAGGACATGCCGGTTTCCTCACGATGTTTTCCTTCACCGTTTTGAGAGCATTGGTGATGAAATAATTTACACAAAGTAAAGCGCCTGCCTGGGTTCGAACCTACGACCTACAACTCGTAAGTCGCAGCCATTACCACTACTACTTAATAATAAAAAATATTGTACCTAACAACAACTTTGTTGTCCGTCCGACTGTCTGTTAAGACCCTTTATCTCGGCAACGCGTGAACGTATCGTAAAATTAAAACCATATACTCTGAGTCTACGGTCCCTTGGAGCTGGGACAAAATAAAGGTTCTAAGTTTACGTAAAAAAAATACGGCCGTTTATGCCGCGAAAAATTATATTTCATCACTCTCAAGGGAATCAAAATGTATAGGGTATTTCCCGTTGACCTAGAACTGTGAAATTTGGCAATTAATACCGTCTTATACTACAGGTATAGGAAAAAGTCTGAAACTATACATTTGTAATTAAGTCATAAAAACTATAGTCTTAATTTAAAGTAATAATGTACCTACAAATAGTACGGAACCCTCGCTGGGCGAGTCCGACTCGCACTTAGCCGGTTTTTTTTAAATAAACACATTATTAAGTATTTACAAGGCATATATTATGTATTACCTACATGAGCAAAACATCTTCGAAGCGTGACTGTCGATGTGGAGGCAAATCAAGGGGTTCGATAAACGTGATGCTTAAATTATTCTTTTGTAGCCATGACGAGAAAGCTACGCTTTCTAGCAATAATCAACAGTAAATAAAAGACTTTGATTGTTGCTTTGATTTAATCGTGTCATAGAAAAAAAGTTAAACCACTTCTTAATGAAGTATTTACTAAAAGCACGCACCATAATTTGGACATTCAAAAATATACATACCTACACAGACGCACTTACGATCATCCAAAATAGCCGATTTTCACGTTAGTTTTATAAATATTGTAAAATATTCATAAACAATCTAACCTAAATAAGAATTAATTATCAAGTAATAACCCTGAAGTTATGTCAAAGTTCGCGCCATTGCGTCAACTTATTTTTTTTTCCATAGACGAAGTTTCACTTTTTAAACAGCCTGTATTGAGTTTGAGTCGCACAACTTGAATTACAATAAAATGATGAATCTTAAACTCAAACATTATCTGGAGCATAATCAAACAAGAAAAAGATTTTCATCTTTTGCCGCCTCTTTTATAGTTTACTGTAACACCTTTTTGGGTGAAGTAAAGTTGTGCCCATAAAAGTAAGTTTTACTGTCCCATTGCTGACCTCAGACAGTCGTTTTCACACATACGTAATTGCCGTAGAAGACAGTGTATCTTCGCAAGAAGATTTTTAAGTTACCATAAAACATTATGAAGTTTCACAAAATATTGCACATTAAGCAGTACCTAGCTACGTAACTGCTTAACTTTATGGGGCGATTATATCCAAAACTAATGGTCGATTTGCAATGGACCCTTCACTAGGTTTTGATGAGCTATAAAGGCAAAGGCGTGAGCAATGGCGAACTGTTGTATTCAAGAGATATTTTATTGCTTTTTCTTTCTAGATAGCTGGTTATTATTGTTTGTGATAAAAATTGGTATTTTAATTCAGCTGATTTATCTTATCGTGTGGATAGAATCGCGTAGTAACGCTTATTACTATTAAAGCGTGGCGGTTGTGCATCGATCATTAGTAACGGTGTTCGGTGTCACGGACTGGCCGATACAGCGCCATAAACATGCGATATACTCGTACTACTACATTTTAATATATATTCTCAAGTAACGTGATTCGAGAGGGCTCAGTTTCACCGAATTATGTAAGAGTTATTGATATATAGTTAGTATGTAGAAATTATTGGTGTTTGAGCACCAGTAATAAAATACTTAGATACGAGTAAGTTCAGGTTTCCTAACAATGTACAAGTTTTTGACTTTAGTTGGTTTATCATTTTTATGGCTAAATTCTATGGACACTGCTCAAAAACGTAGAGAGGATGTTCTGCGCATAATAATGCTTGCTTTGAGTGGAGAGTTAAAAAGAATTCTTTAAGGATTATTTTACAGAATTCTTAACCTTCCGTCCAGACTTGTCATGTCTCCAGACTTGTCCAGACATTTCTAATTTTGAAATGGTAAACCTTGGTACATAATATACATTAGCATAAATATTAATCCACTCATATCCCGGCCGTGCCTGGGATGTGGACAGATCATCAAAGTATCGGTGCAACCAAATTCGTCTGCGTCCCAATTTTCATTACTGCTCCGCTCCTATTGGTCTTAGCGTGACGACAAATGGGCTATCTAACACTGAAATAATTTTTCAAATCGGACCAGTAGTTCCTGAGATTAGCACGTAAACAAACAAACAAACTCTTCAGCTTTATATATTAATATAGATATAGATTGAACTTAATCTACTCGTATCTGTGTCGGGGTGCCTTAGCTTCCGATGTTCCGGCTACGGTATGTACTTGGCTAGGCAAAAAATTAAACGATATTGAACCAAGTATTTGCCTAGCTACTCAATGAAATGTCGGGATGTCACAGCGCGTTTAAGTGTATAAACAAACAAACTCTTCAGCTTTATATATTAGTATAGATATGAACTCGTTTCATGTCCGTGTTCGAGCCGTGGCAGGGATGTGTCGGTTTTCGTTGTGGACCGCGGCTCGTACGGAGCTCATCAAAGTATCGGTGCATAAAGGTTTATAAAATGAACTCATTTACACACGTCAGTGTTCGGGCAGTGCTTAGGCTGTGTTGGTCTTCGTTGTGACAGCCCACGGTCCGTTCACATCCCGGGCGCGATATGTTGTCAACCTTAGAGCCAACTTAGACTAGAAATTTACGAGTAAATGCTAATTTCATACAAAGTAGATGAATAGGTAAGTAGTTATACTCCCTCTTGCTTCACCTAGAGTGTGAGGAGGTATTTGATGATTTCCCATCCCTAAAAAAAAGGTAGTTATTCTTAGCGATGCAAATATTTTCATGAATGACCTAATTACTTAATTAGTCATACACGATCCACGTTAATAGGTATACATTATACATACATATTATTACATATTTTGTTTTTTTTGTAATTCTTATTTTAGTGTCTCTCGCACAGTTTATTAGGTAGATACTACTCTGTCAAGAAAGTACCGGGAAAAGATCAATAATACACAAAATGTCTGTTATTCATCCAAATTTATTTTATCACCTTCAAAGTATGCTCCTTTAGAAACGATACACTTGCGCCAATGAATAATCCATTCATCAAAACATTTTTTAAACGCTGCTTCCGGAATTGAGTTCAGTTCTCGCCGCGAATTCTCCTTTATGTCTTCTATCGATTGAAAACGGGTGCCACCAAGTCGTAATTTGAGTTTAGGAAAAAGAAAACAGTCAGCAGGAGCCATATCTGGTGAATATGGTGGTTGCTGGATGGTATTTGTTGATTGTTTGGTTAAAAATTCGTTCACAATGATAGCCTTGTGCGAAGGCGCATTGTCGTGGTGCAAAATCCAAGAATTTTCTTTCCACAAATCTGGCCTTTTTCGTCGAATTTGCTCTCTTAAACGCCGCATAACGCTCAAATAATATTCTTTATTTACCGTTAGACCTTCCGGTAAGAATTCAGAGTGCACAACACCGCGATAGTCAAAGAAAACAGTCAACATGACTTTGACTTTTGATCGACTTTGGCGTGGTTTTTTCGGTTTCGGTTCAGTTGGAAGGCACCACTACGAAGCTTGTTGACTAGTTTGCATGTCAAACTCGTAAACCCATGTCTCGTCACCAGTAACAATGCGTTTCATGAATGTTGGGTCCGAACTGACTCGTTCTAGCATGTCCTCAGCGACTTTCATGCGATTGAGTTTTTGGAGAAAATTCAGATCTTTTGGGACTAGCCGAGCAGCAACATGTTTCATACCCAAATGATTAGTTAAAATGGTACGGATCGACTCGTGAGATACAGAAAGTTCGGCGGCTATCTCTCTCAGAGTTGAATGGGGATTTTCAGTCACTATTTCCTTCACTTTTGCGATGTTAACTTCAGTTGCAGACGTTGACGGCCTACCAGAGCGAGGCAAATCTTCCATCACATCTCGACCGCTTTTGAACGCTTTGAACCACTCATAAGCAAGAGTTTTTGATCAAGTCGATTCACCGTAAGCCTTCTGTAACATTTTCAGTGACTCCGAACCCGAAATTCCATTGGCGATGCAAAATTTAAGACAAACTCTTTGTTCGATATTTTTGTCCATTATGAAATTCGCAATACATACTATATATGATATTACTAAAACCAGCACTGTATTTAATATAAATAACAGATGCAACTCAAACTCCGCGCCAAAATGCCATAAACAAATCATCCATTCCCGATACTTTTTTGACTGAATGTACTATTGCAAATTAGTTAGGCACGTCTAGTTTTCATAATGAAAATGTATCTATACAACTATTTTTTGCAAAATTTTACCATTTTTCTAAATACACGATCGAATTAGGAAGTACTTATCAAACCGTAGCTAAATCGGCTCAATGACGTCGACCTTGCAGTTTAAAATTACAGCAAACTTGTTTTTTCCCATATTTTTTTATGATGTCATAATATATTTGCTTCCGCAATGGCTACACCTCACATCAATTTCATCAATCGTTCACATCTAAAATAACTAAAAAGAAAATTAATAACCGGTTTTTTATCATAAAACCATAGGTTGTTTGGGATCCTGAGTCATTTGCCTACCTATTTCAAGCATAATTTTCCCGTTAGTTATTGGACTTATTGGTAATAACTGTTAAAAACATTGAATAACCCAGTGCACTTCCTCCTCTTTAAGAACATAACAATAAAGATTAATGATACATATTGGACCCAAATCATATTAATATTAGGTATTATTATGATTACACATTTTTGGTTCCGATTAAAAAAAAAATATCTACGACCAGCATTTCCGTGGCGTAGCCCTCAAGGCCTATCCCACAGGAAACGTGCATTTTTCCGGAATAGCCTACGGCACTCAACGAATTTTTATAATCGGATCAGTATATACGCATAAAATAGGCTGTGACTTACGGATCGACAGACAAACACACGAGATACGGAGGTTCGGAACCTTATAAGTACAGAAAAATAAAAGATGTCACAAGAAACGGACAATGTATGAGAAATCAGTAGACCAACCGATCTATCTTCAGTTCTGACGTGTTTGGCTATGTTGCACTGACTGCATATAAATTCAAAGCAACATCAATCTTATTATTAAACTAGTTGACCCGCTTAACTTCGTCTGCGTCACAATTTTCGTTGCTGCTCCGCTCCTATTGGTCTTAGCGTGATGATATATAGCCTATAGCCTTTCTCGATAAATGGGCTATCTAACATTGAAATAACTTTTCAAATCGGACCAGTAGTTTCTGAGATCAGCACGTTCAAGCAAACAAACTCTTCAGCTTTTTATATAAGTATTTTTATAGATAGATAGATATAGACACAAAGAAATAAAAATCTATGTTTTGTTCATTATTTTTCATAAACGAAAGTATACTTAAGTACGGTTGGTACTCATTGCACATTGAGTGTACGTACCATACTCAATGTGCAATAAATGTGATATAAAGAAGATACTTATACCTACTTTAAGGATTAATTTTTAAAGGACATCGGCCACTACAGTGCGTCTTTTCTTTTATCAGCCATTTCTATCAGACAACCTAAGCTATAAAAATTGTGCAAAAAATGTGCATGCACTTGTTGATTAATTCAAGCAAGTAAGTCTGTTATCTATGCCACAGTCATTGATATATGAACCGTGTGATTGTTCGTTTACAAGCATTATGTGGACAAAGCTGTTCATTGAGCCTCACTTCCTGCACGGAACCTAATTAAACTGTAGGTATCAGTCGATCAATGGACCGTGGGTTAGGTACCATTGTTGTGGGTAAAATATATTAAAAATAAATACAACTTTATCCCATGATAACAACGCTTTCTCACACGTGCGATCGGATGATTAAACGAAGGCATTTTGTAATGCGTGAGAAAGTTCGAAAAGCAATTGGCCTCTCCAAAATAAAGTGTCTTGTCTTATACGAAATTTCACTTCTGATTTTATTTCTATTGGGTAAGACTAAAATATGTCATTGAACTTTTTTCGGAAAATATTAGAGTAAACTAGCTTTTATTTATTTATTCACAAAATCCACAGCTCTTTAACAATTTTACTAAAAATAAATAAACCGATCTTACAGCCAAATATGTATCAAAAACAAACAGAATGACATGCTAGCACCATCTAAGCATATGAGAGTGTGTGGTGTGGTGTGAGTGGGTGTGTTGTGTAGGAGTGTGTGTGTGTGGGTGTTGTGTTGAGTTGTTGCTCGAGTTTTTTCCCGTTCCTGTAAGAATTTTCGTGAAATCCTCTATTCCCTTCACGTATTTTTATGACGGTTTGTTTTACTTTACTTTTATGTGTTTTGTGCGAGTTCCAAATAAACATTTTTGTTTCTTTCTTTTCTTCCCTACACTTCCCAAGGAACCTATGTATATGTCAAATTTATTTCAGTTTTCTACGATGAGTAGTTTTGGCTTTGCGTTGTTTGCCAGTCACTTAGTCACTCAATCAGTCAGTAACGGAAGAATTTTATGTATTAGAATAGCATTTAGTTTGTTCTGAAAATATAAATAAACTGCTTAGAAATTGTAGAACGCCACCACAAAAAGCGTAAAAATAACATTTACCGTCCTTTTATATGTCGTACCATATCCAATTTGACGACACAGAATAATTCGACGATTTCTATTTCAGCAACAACCTTAAAAGGGGATCAAATGTCATAGATTTGTAAGTTTTTAGCTTTCGAAATAAATAGTGACCCTAATGTTATTTTAATAGGGATTTTGGTAGACTGTACACGATGATAGCCGAGCGGTAACCATCTGTCACGAATTGCGACCATGGCTGCATGTAAAAAATCTGCACAAGGCCAGAAAACGATCTTGTATCTTAAAAAAATTTTGAATAAATAAATAAGCTATGATATTATTGTCGTTACTTAAACTCGAACTAAATAAGTAGGTAACCATGAAAATGTTCTTGAAGTTCTTAATCCGAACGCAATTTAACTTTGGCCGTGAAAACGCCTTTATTCAGCGTGTTCGATAACAGAAGGACAAACCACGAAATTAAAGCTATTAGACTTACGAATGACGTTTTATGCATTGAAAAGGTTTCCTAATTAGGTGGGTCCATCGTCACGTGACGCGAAGGCAATGTCACGAGCAAGGCTAATCCATCACCGCCACCTTGTGCTCGAAACACGTGGAAACCGTAACAAATAGCGTGTGTTTCTCTGTTTTAATGGTGTGTCACAAGGGGCAATGTTAAGGCCTATTTTGTTTGAAGAAAGGGCTCTTGTAAATCATTTCTCGAAAAGTGATGTGATAAATAGTGTCCTAGACCTAAACGATTTGAAAACAGAATCACTAACTGAGATTAATTGAACGAACAAGAGACAAGTTAGAAAGAAATGTAAGAAGGTATCAAGTTTTGATTGAATCTTAATCAGTTTGCCAAGGTCACAAAATATTCCTTAGGTTAGACTAATCTTTTGCTAGCCTAATTAGGAAGGAAAGTATAAAACCCTTAGGCATACACCCAAGACGTAAGCGAATTTAATCGTGCATGATAAAAAAAAAACGTTAGTATGCTAATGAAGCAGACTGACCAGTTTGGAACAAGTTGTTCAACGTCTTTCACTTCAGGAAGTGCAATTCGAAATTGAATATATATAAAAAAAACTTCATTAATAATTTTGACTCGTCAACTTTTTGTCCATCTTGTGTTAGGTTCCGTAATTCCATAGTCACCTGTCCATCATTGATGTTAAATGTGGTCATCATTACAGGTGTTATGGAACCTGGGTCATTAGAGGTTATTGTTGGAATGGCTGCTGAAATTGATATTCATAGCAATTGTAAAGATTTGAATATGGACAGCTATTATGCTCACTGTAATGCTGAAATTATCAGTATCAGTAAAATGATGGTAGATTGGATTCCTACTTGCTAAATTATAATAGCATCGAGTTATTATGTAACTGAAATCCATCAAATTATTTCTACACAGGTACATGCTACATGTAAAATTGTATGGTCTTCCTTTAATTTTAGACTAGTCGACCCGCGCAACTTCGTCTGCTCCGCTCCTATTGGCCTTAGCGTGATGATATATAGATAAACGGGCTATCTAACAATGAAAGATTTTTTTCAAATTGGACCAGTAGTTTCTGAGATTAGCTCGTTCGAGCAAACAAACAAACTCAGCTTTAATATTTGTATATAGATGCTAAGTTATTTTGTAGAATAGAATGTTCCATTTTATTAATTATATTATTATAATTTAGTTCGAGCCTTTCGGTCGGTAAGTACAGTCAAATTACAGATTTTTTACATTTAAATTGAATGTAGGTACGTATTTAATTATTATTTTGTAAAAAAGTTTTTAAAACAATACGTACTTGTTTTAAAAACTTTTTTACAAAATAATATAACCGGCTTCAAAAAAAAACTCTACAAAGTATAAAATAACCTTAATTTCGGATATCGGAAGTCGGTATTAAAAAAACGAAGATACAAAACCAAAAACACCGACTATTTATTTTTCACTTTTAAGTGGTGTGATACTTGGACGTCGTCTTCATCTACGCAGACATTTAAATAAGCATAAATGCTCATAGGTACTATAAAAACTACTGAACCAAACTGAATCAAATTTTTAAGGAACCAAATGGCAAGTATACCACATTGAACTAGAATAGAATCTCGACTTAAATCGGAGAGAGAAACCTCGGAGTAATCGTTGTACACAAAAAAAAAACCAGCTGAATTGAGAACCTCCTCCGTTTTTGGAAGTCGGTTAAAAAGAATAATGAAGTATTCATTCAGTATTCTTTACAAAGTCAAAGTCTGCCTGTATGTATCTTTCAGAAGCTAAATAATGTAAGACTCACACAGACATTCTTTATTTTACAAACTGTGTTTTGAATACATAACAAAATAAAAGTGTGATATAATTAATTAATTGATATTCAGCAATTAAAATAATTTATTCATAATTAAGTAGATTCTTTTCTCTGATTCAGATAACATCTATCGACTTTGAATGAATAATCGCCAAATGCAGTATTCTCTTTATAATTTTTATGTCATAAGTAATTTAAGTGAAAGTTTATACCATAGACTAAGTATATGAAAACGAAAAAGTTAATAGGTACCATAGTAACATAATTCCTAATAGCGACTGAGGTTCATTAAAATTAGATTAGAAACTCAATGAAAGTCTAACCCAACATACACCATAGTTAGAGGCACATACGAAATTATCAACATGAGATTCATAGCTATTAGAATTCGCAAATAACTCAACTCTACGATTACTACTACTAGTAGGTAAACAAGAGTAAATTTGCAAAAAAAAACAAGCAAAGCGAATTCTATAATATCTTGCAGCAAGCAGTTTTGCTTCTCTGTAACTAAAATTCTTGGTAAAAAGTGTGTTGGTGGTAATCCAAGGAGGTGATCTCTGAAACATATGTTGGCTAGTTTTTATCCCAAAAAATGTCGCAGGAACGAGGTAAACCGTGGATGTAATAGCATTACAGGAAAAGCTTAAGAGGAGATGCGGGCAGAGAGACTTGAGTAAAAGTCATAATTCGAGATTTGGCTCTTGCCTGTTTAATAATACCGACAGACCGATTTAAATGATAGAACATAAACTGAACAAGAAGGTTATATTTTAAGGTGCCCCTAAGTTATTCTCAAAAAGAAATTGACTGTTACTTAGATTTTTGTGCGCATAGCTCCACAAAATTGACTAAACATTCTACGAACCTACTTTTTTTTCGATAAGAACAAATTCAATAATTAGGTGTTTTATTGAGGCAGTAAGAATTAAAATTAACCTTAATTAGCATTTATGTCACTTTTAAGATTTTTGTCTGTCGACAGGTGTGACGCCATTGTCGACAGAATAGACAATTTAACAAAATACCGAAAATAAATACAATTCCAGAAAAAAAACAACGTTATTGACCCGAAACATGAATCGTCTTCTCACTTGCTGAGGCATAATTAACATGGAACTAACTAACGGTTTAAAAAAAAAAAAAAAAACTATGTCTACAGATGTGACTTCACTGCTGTAGAAATTATAATGAGCAATTTTTAGCTTAATATGCTCATCTATATTAGGTTCCACAGGCAAGGAGGTTCCAGAGGACCTCAGTCTCCTATTTCTGTCTGCAATCCGTTTTCCCATTTCAGATCTTGACGGAAGACCCGAAATTTTGCGAAACCAAGCTATTAGCTACAGATATTGCAGGCAATGGCGGCGTATATGCATGTATATTTATAATGTCTTATTCCTTTCGTATCTTCTCTCGATACTTTCGGGCACGCTAATGCCAAACCTTCCTTATTTTTCGCTTTACTCTTGGAGTTTGATCCTTAATCGTCTTGATCTCTCCTGATGCTTTTTCTTTTGGTATTTTTCCTGTCTTTTCTGCGCCTTTCCTCTAATTCAGCTTACAGCGAAATTATCTGCCTTGTTTTTTGTTCTTCTTATTTTCTTCTTCAGTTATTTTTTTTACTTCTTGTCATCGCGTGTAGTGAGCTTAAAATACATTATTTATTCAATTAAGGTTTTCTACAAATGATTTTTAATCTTTACCAAATAGCAATAAGATATATATTTCTCAAAAGTCTCTAAGATCTGTATGCATTCGTGACATCTGTAGACAGGTTGTCGACAGAAGTGATGAACAAATACTTTAGTCCATACCGAGGGAAATATTTGAGGTTATCAAACGCGGCTTCCATCATGTTATATCATTTTACCGTTACTAAAAAATACAAAAGTAAAATTAGAATTTTGAATCAACTCTCAATCTCCCCATCGGCGACTTTAGAAGTGACGCACCAACTTTTAAACTTTGTAGAATCACTCAAATCTTATAAAAAACTAGGAAATGACGTCGTAAGGACGGCAATAACAGACAGAGTATGACAACTACGTATTTCAGTGTTACTTGTAAAACTAAATAGTCTTGCTATACAACTTATTTAAAAAAATACCATTCATGTTTGTCTACAGGAGTGATTAGTTTTTTTTGCGAACACTGTAGAATCTTTTATAACTTGAAATATGTATACGTGGTATTTTTTAAATTACACAAATATTTACTTAATTATATTTGTAATATGATAGGTTCACTCAAAACATGTGTAGTAGTATTTTTAAAACATCTCTGAATCCGGCAACCTATGTCGCGAACAGTCTACAGGACGTAATTTGGTCTATAAGAAACGCGCAAAATCTCAATTAATTAAAGATATTATGTATTAATTGAGTTACGTGATGATAGAAAACATTAAATAAAGTCAAATATATACCATCGTTAAAATGTAGCTATATTTAAAAAGGAGATACATAGAGCGAACAGGATTTTGGCCACTTCGTAGAATGGCCGGTTTTCGGGTTTGGCCACATAGTAAAAGTTGATCATATTGATGAGTACAATGACCCCTTATGTGGTATTGATAGAGATAGAGATAATAATAATATAGAGAGGGTCAACATTACACAATCCAAGTTATTGAACCAGGTGTTCAAATATAATTGTTAGATTTAGAAATAATATATTTTACCACCACACCTGCATTGTCTGAATGACCAAAACCTGATTTAAGCCCACACGCCCAGACACGTTTAACAAAGCTGAAATTAATTTATTTACCTAGATATATATGACTTATGTAGGTAGGTATAATTATTTATACCAAGCAAGTTTTTGCAACAGTGATTTCATTATGAAAACTCGTGAGAACTGTTGCGTTCTATCGAAGTTGTCTAGAACGAATACTGTGCAATATTGTGTTAGTTACCAACGTGTACACTGTACATAGGTATACATTCATTCAAGGTTTTGGAAATAGTTAGCTGCTGAGTTTATAGGTTGGTACTGCTGGAACGAAGGAGCTCGTGGCTAGATAATAACAGCCGCACGGGTCGATCTTCAAGGTTAAGCGACGCTTGCCAAGGTTGGTCAGTGGATGGGTGATCATCTTAACATACCGAGTTTCCTCCGTGCCTCGGAAAGCACGTTAAGCCGTTGGTCCCGGCTGTCTTAAGCAGTCGTTACGGATAGTCAGAAGCTAGTTAATCTGACTCCAGTCTTGCCATGGAGTACCGTGTTACCCAGTTACTGGGTTGTGGCGGTCTGGTAGGCAGCCGCTCCGCGTAAAATACTGGTATTCAGTTAAATCCGGTTTGACTGGAAGCCGACTCCAATATAGTTGGGAAAAGGCTAGGCAGACGATGAATTGTAAATTATTAGGGGTGAATATATTCACTCTAAGTTAGCGCGACACAATGACACACGGTCCCTCGAGCCGGATTCGGTCGTACCACGCTTTGCCTCAATGACAATTCCCAACGCTCGATTGTTGTCTCGTTATTGTTCTGCGTCCAAAGTATTCAGTGCATGTATACCAGTCAACCATACTGTAGGTGCGCAAGTCGCTATAACTGAATCTACACAAGTGAGAATTTAACGATGCGCACACATTTTTAATCGAAGCGTGTTGAACGTTTAATTTATAGAAGCAGTGTTTGGACGTCTCAGCTATGCGTACGAGTATTCGTTGAAATTGTATATTTATTGGATACCTTACAATTCAATAGGTTCAAATTTAACACAGTTTGCAATATATTACATCACTGCAATAGGAACAAATTGTTTGTAAAGGTAATTGGAATATTTGACGCAGCTGAAATTAAAAAAGCCTTTCAATTTGTTAACTATGTAACTTTAGAAAGGAAATCTATTGAAAATTAGTTACATGTCGTTTCCTCATAGATATCAACGCAACCGCTTGATGATTGCTTGTGGGTGCTAATAGCGCGGTTTTCTGATTATATGCAGATGTGTAATGTGGACCCTAATACATCTAGAAACCTCATTTCAACCAACATGGTAATGTGAGTGTGCAGTCTTTGAGTAACATAACTTTGTATTGAACATCTTCCATACTCATCTCCATTTTTGTATCCGTTACACAATCATAATATCATGCAGGTCCGTTAGGTGATCATAAAATTTAACTATCAATTCATTGATTTATTGAGTTTCTATATATGTGAATGAATAGGTTTGGACGAGAGCAAAAAAAAAATATTTTCTGCAATTTTTACGGCGGTCCTGCCTGGCGTAGCAAGTGGATTGGCTTTGGGCAATAACGTTTGTTGCACTCATAATACATTCTATTGCATTGTCCTTACTTATTATTGCATATGTAGCAGCATTTGCCTATCTTTTCAATTAAATACCGGGATGTCACTTTAGGTGCTAAATAAATGGCGCCGTTCAAGGAAAAGGCTAGGCAGCCAATTAAACGGCTGATAAAGCCAGTTGGCTGCGACATAGTAGGCAGTAATAATTAAGTTAAATAATTTAGTATATTGCCGTCCACGTAATAGTTCAAACACCAAGAAACAAAAAATCAATATTCGGATTTCAGAAATCATAAAAAGTATACAAGCCCCACGACGGTAAATAAAAACTGACATTGCGCCGGTTTGTTGGTAACTTTAGACGACTTACAAGTAAAATAGTTGTTAACCATGTAAATTCCTCCAAAATATAATCAAGCTGTGATATAAAAAATAACACAAACAATAACAATCCTATTCATAAATTATGAGAAATGATGGAAAAGGTGCTAGATAACAGCCACTTTTGTCAATTACCAGAGGTGGTCGTAAAACTGGCGCAGTGACCCTATCTGTCTGCTGGTCAGTATTGCGTAACTACTGATGATATCTTGAAAATCACGATCGAGTGCAATCGGAATCTGCACAAAACAGCCTGTAACAATGGGACTGTAGTCAGTAGATCGCTTCTATAAATTAGAAACCATAGCGGTCGTGCCTCCGCAGTCAACATCCAACCATTTATTGGCCTGTGCATCATCAGCAATCAATTTCAATTGTTCAACAATAGCGGCGGCGTGTTCAATTGTTGTTAATTCCCGAGAAGAAGTATTTGTACGATCCGCACTATTTTTCAGTCCTGATTTGCTAAATTAATCTTTCGTCATAGGTAGAATTAAAGACGAACAAGTGAACAAGAACAAAGACGTGAAGAAGGGTGTAAATAGCCACCAAAAATAAAATGACAACGAATATGCCAAAAGATGCAGTCGATACATTCACAGTTTTTGGCGGTATGAAATAGTAATCCGCTTTTTATATAATTTTTACTGATAGAGAATCCATTTAGCTAGTCGCAACATTAATTGAACAGGTCAGTTGCAATCTTTTCAGTAATCTATAGCTACCTAGACAATAAGTTGCTACAGAAGTTTTATGAGCCATTTTCAAAGCAGAAGTTAGTTCATAGCAAAACAGTAAACTGAGGTTATTGAATGTGAAGGTAAATGAGAAGAAAGCTAAATATCATCAATTATTATTTTTTATTACTCATACGTCAAACTGTACAGTGACCTTAATTCAGACAAAAGATTGCAACTGTCGCTTCTACGACAAGTAACTTCTTGTAAGGATAAGCAGCTAATGTTTCGCTTGAACAATATTCAAGATTATCTACAATAACAATATCAGAGCTTAGTAGGTACAATTAATTACTAACTTAAGAACTGTTCAACAGTTTCCTAGCCAACTAGTTGTCTGCTTCTTTTAATCACAAGGTTGATAATTTCTCAGTCTATTTTTTTTTCGTTTGAACTAGATTCTCTTCTCAGTTACCGTGATACCCAATTTAAGGATTATAGTCTGTCTATTGAAATTAACTTTCTGCTTCCAAAGAGAAAGTTTTACCTAAAAGCATTTTCATGTTCGGTAGAAAAAATACTTTTCTGCTGCAACAATTGCAAGTCAACATTTATTTCGTACTTATCACGGAAACTTAGTAGGTTATGGCCTAACTATGCCGCCGGGGCTTCTTACGTTTCGACACTGAACGAATTCTGTCGAGCCTCAGTGAAATCTGCCGAGAAGCGGGTCGATATCATTCAATTGTAAGCGCATCACTCCGTCCGTTCTGATTGACAACCGGCGTGACGTATTGACGGCGTCACACTTTCCGACCGCGACCAATCGTCGAATTAATAACTTGACTCTGCCGAGCGAAATATGAAACAAATTGAAACGTTTCCCATCGAGTGCGAACACGTAGCCAGCGCGGCCTGTCGCCATTTTACAATTAGATCCGGAAGAATCTCACCTGCGTTTTAACCACGAGCCGTCACTAATGCTCGCCGCTGCGATTGTTCAACAAATTCACGAAAAATTTGTTTAAATAAATGCCTTTTCTCCAGCAAATAACAGTACCAAAATTGCTTACGACGACCGAAAAGTAGTTTCCTTTTTGGTTGTCGTATTAACTTTAATCAAACAAAAACCGCATTCCAAAGCAAGCATATAAAGTAAAGAAGGTAAGTGGCTTCATTTGACAATATAACGCAACAACATCGGTAGCTTCGTGAACAAATGAAATGCTCTTGTTGCGTTTCCGGCACAAATGCACCAGTTGATCGAACAACACCGTGGTGGTTTTATATGAAATCATGCGAAAACGGCACAGTGATTTATTATACAAAACACTCCCACGTATGGTAACGTGCGAGCCGTAAAAAGTGGGATGAGCATTCAATTGTATCGGTTTGTTCGAGTTTAGTGATCTGAACGCGATGCACATAGAAGAATCTAGAGAATGCCAGGGTTGCATTGAAGCTAGAAGTTGCAGAATTTTGTTTGTAATCTGGCCAAATGATGTAACTTATCTTTTGCAACTCACCAAGTAATATTGCTGAAGAATATGCCCAATGATCCTGCTGTAATTCGTAAAAGTGGATTTTAAACTTGACTCATTGCATGGCGATTCGCATACCATACTTATGAACTCAAATGCTTTAAAAACGATTTGCGATTTCATGATGTTTCCATAACAAGACCAAGATTGCATTGATGTTGCAAAACTGATTGAAAGAGCGTCGATGCCAGCCCTAGGTCTGCCACACTCCGATGCGGTTCTTTTACGAGTAACGGCAATTATTTGTTTACGCAATTCATACGTGCTAACGTCGAAGTGCCTGTAAATTGCACTTATCTCTTATTTATAACTTGAGCCAAGGTCACCTATGTGAGTATGAACGAATCTTTTAACAAGTCTTTATCAAGTAGACCGTCAGACGTGCATTGAAATGTACGTTCTCACCTCGACTATGCCAATTATATTTTGCAGTGATGTTGGTGTTGCAGAAAACAAAATTGGTTTTATGTACTTTTTACGACTTTCTTATAGCGTCATAATTGGATGCAACAATTTGTTTATAATATTTTACTGTATCCCTAAGTTGGTGTTTGAAATTTAGAATTTTTTTAAATTTTATTTGTCTTAAACAAAAATAAAATAAAATAAGAAATAATTATCTTATTTGGTTACTATATACGGTAGCTTATTTTTAAAATCTACTAAAAAGTAGTAAGCGGGCATCTTTTTATACACATAAAAAATATATAGGTACCAAATACTCAAAGGGACACATTACAATAAATATGTTTATTGGTATTTTTCCTTTGTAACAGAAAAGCTGCACAAATTATAATGAAAAACAATTTGTTTGCAGTTAACCACATAAAATGAACAACAATCAAGGAAATAAAGTGGAATACGTGTAAGATATTGTGGACAATCTATACTAATATATAAAGCTGAAGAGTTTGTTTGTTTACTTGAACGCGCTAACCTCAAGAACTATTAGTCCGATTTGAAAAAATATTAGTCAGTGATAGATAGCCCATTTATCGAGGAAGGCAATAGGCTATATATCATCACGCTAAGACCAATAGGAGCGGAGCAGTAATGAAAATCGTGACGCAGACGAAGTTGCGCGGGTCAACTAGTTTATTATAATTGAATTTTATAAATGCCCAGCTAGGTACTCAACGGCCAGGTAGATAGATAAATACCTATAAGTACTTTGTATATGGTCCCTAATAGGCTAGTTTCCAACATCAATAAATTGCAAATCTATTTAGTCCGTCATTTAGAGTATTGAAAAATAATGGACTAGAATTTTTTGTTTTTGTAAATCAATGAATATTAACAAAGATAAAACGCATCAAAACTCGGGAGCCGGGCTCGTGACGTCAAAACGCACTAAAAATTATACCACGGCGTGACGTATTGAGAATTATAAAAGCGTCGTATCTTCGTCAGTTTCGGTTTACGCAACAAAAGAAAAACAACGAGTCAAATATATTTCGATAATCTAACTGACGGTCTAATTAGATTTTTTCAGTGGACAAGCCTATTGTACCGTTGAAGGGAAACTTATTCATTAGATACTAGCTAACCCACGCGACTTCGTCTGCGTCACTTTTTTTATTAATGGAGCGGTCCTTTAAGTCGTTGCGTGTTGATGTTATATAACCATAGCCTTCCTCGATAAATGGGCTATCCAACAATATAATAAGTTTTCAAATCGAACCAGTAGTTCTTGAGATTAGCGCGTTCAATCAAACAAACAAACTCTTCAGCTTCATAATATTAGTTTATGATGGGTTTTGGTAATTTTTATAACGATAACATTTATAACAACTACGCTGGAATTATATCCGATATAGGCATCATGGAACTTTTTCTTCCTGCATTAATAAGGGCAATAAACATTCATAAACTATGATATAATTGGTTGTTTTTATCACTATTAGCAGAATTTAGCAAAAAAACCGACAATTATGCTAATATTATAGTCCTAAAGGGAAATCGTAAGCTAATAGGCATTTTGTTTACAAAACATCCACAGTTTTGTGATATTTATCTAAGAAGCCATTTAAAGGTGTTAATTTATGCAAGAATAACGGACTGATTTCCAAAGATGTCCAAAAATAAAGATGGCTGTCATGGTCGTTTTTTTTTTATTTTGCAATGCCAGTTTTTTCTAATTTAATAAACGATCAATGCTGAGATATGGTGTGCTTCGGGAAAGGAATACTTATTTAATCTTCAGCCTGTTCGGTCTCATTGAACTGTATACAAGGCAAAGATAACTTATTAATAAATACACGAAAGATTGAGATATTTCGTGTATTTATAACTAGCGACCCGCCCCGGCTTTGCACGGGTGCAAATTATATGTATACTAAAACCTTCCTCGAGAACCACTCGCATCAAAATCCGTTGCGTAGTTTTAAAGATGTACCTAAGCATACGTAGGAACAGACAGACAGCGGAAGCGACTTTGTTTTATACTATGTAGTGATTAAGCTATATGTATTTATTATGAAGCTTGAGAGCTTAAAAGTAATTTATGCAATATTTCGACTGGACTCAGGCAACACGTTTCTTGTTCTCTCAACTGAGCTACTTTTTTTTTTTTTTTTTGTAATGGGTTTGCTCTTGACCCTAGTCTATGTCAGAGATGACAGAGACAAAGTCTACGATGGAGCGAGCCTACCCAGAAGGAGCCTGTTCACTCTAACTTTGAAGAGATTAGGGTTGTAAGCTTTCGGAAACACAGACGCATATACTTGTATTTTCTGCATTAAAAAAAAGGTATATTAAATCTGCGATTGTTTCAGAATCATTAAAATATTGAAAATTCAGTTATTTTACAAAAACAAAGAAATGACTCACCAATGACACTACACTGATGCAAAACCATTTTCCCCTGATTTTAGTAATATTTATTTAAAGTTGAATATTTAGCAAACTCAACTTAGATTTGGAAACTTGACAAATTTTGGCACTGAAGTAAAGTTTAACAAGATGTTAATTCAAAACACTCAATCCAGACCTCGGTCCTTTTTTTCTTGTGAATATTAGGTAACAGGAATATAGGAAATATTAGAAACTCACAAGAATCAAAACGTTGAGGAGTTCGTGGCTAAAGAACAGCCGCACAGATCGATCTTCAAGGTTAAGCAACGCTTGCCAAAGTTGTTCTGTGGATGGGTGACCATCTTAACAAACCGAGTTTCCTCCATACCTCGGAAAGCACGTTAAGCTGTTGGTCCCGGCTGTCATTTGTGGAACTTTGGCAGTCGTTACGGATTGTCAGAAGCCAGTAAATCTGACTCCAGTCTTGCCAAGAAATACCGTGTTACACATTTAAAGGGTTGTGGAGGTCTGGTAGGCAGCCGCTTCACGTAAAATACTGGTTTTCAGCTGAATCCGGTTTGACTGGAAGCCGACCCCAATATAGTTGGGAAAAGGCTAGGCAGATGATGACAAGAATCAAAACGTAAACATACAAATTTTGATTATACATTGCCACATGATATGTATCGACTATCTTTGAGAGCAAAATATTAATAAAATAAAGCGGTTCTTCTTCGCTATGTAAACTGGATGGTTGACCATACAGCTTCTTATGCGGCTTGCATATTTTATTGCTCAATTAAAATAATAATTTTAATTATTAAGATAATAGGTAATGAAAACTGATGATTAAAACTTTGATAAAAAACTCCATTATTTCTAGTTTTTATTTTATGATATGGTATTATATGTTGTTAGCTACTCATATTTTATTTAATTTTGTTGTTTTGAATGTTAATGGTTTTGATTTCATGCTAAATATCTTATATGCATATCTCGTTTGCTTGCAGTGAGATTAACATTTAGATTTTTCAATACACATAAATTAAAATCTGTCCACCATGTTATTCAATTTCTTAAAAGTGAAAATGATTGAGAAATACAAAAGACATTAATATTCATAGATTTTTATCATTATGAGAGTTTTTTTAAAGATAAAACAATGATCTCTTGTATCAAAATCACCTATGGACAGAATGAAATGCGTCTCTAAGATAAAATCTAACGATAACAGTCGCGACAATTTTCGCAATCACTGAAACTGCACGAAAAAATAATATTTGCAAATAAAACAACACAAGCTTACCCGCTAAAAACAATATATAATCGGTAACGCCGTGTGTATCCTTATGAGGTTTATTAATGGTCCATACGAAGATATCAATAACACATTCACTTTCGGAATTATTTATAACTTTATTGTTCGAAGTATTAAGTTGCCGGCATTTTCCCGCGAGAGAGACACAGCGGGCGCGCGACGTCGCGGCACGACACATGTGAAATCAGCTGTGGCTTGGTCGCGGCTAACGGAACCCCCCTCCGCGCGACCTGCCGCATTCTGCAGATAAGCACCAGATAACATTATCGCATGTTTATTTACGGATTCAATTTGGTACTGTCCGAAAGTGCACTTGCGTGGGTACATATGACGCTAAAAAAATTATTCCGACAGACAATTTTGTCATACCTACCTTTAGATATAGTTTATCAATTCCGATAACTCAAGTAAGAAGTTCGTGTTAAGTGCGTGACTCCATTACGAAATGGATAACGTTTATATTCGAGTAAAAAGGTTCATTCACATCGATATCGTTATTTTTACTATATTATAGAAATCAATAGGTTTATATCACGCGACAAATTTCATACTTAGATGTGTTGCTAATAAAATTCTTAATGACAGATAGTATGTAATAATTGCACGATGTCTTCGTGTCAAATTACCACTACTTACTAATTAGTGCTGTATGTACACTTTAAAAATTATTGCCAAGAGTTAACACTTATTGTGACGAACTTTCCCCATTTCAGTCGTACATTGGTTACTTAAAATTGTTCCCTTTTTCATTTATTTACCTTATTGCTAATTTGTTTAACTTTATACATTTATGTTTTTATGTGTCTAGACTAGACCAATACTAGTATTGGTTCATCAACATATACATTTATATAATCCAATGCAATACAATCACTGTAATTAAGAATACATCTCAGATATTATACAGTTGCTTTACGTATTAGGTAACATTTTTTTTGGATTACAATATGTAATAACTCATTATTTCTATTCGTTTCCCATCACTGAAATGTTACTAGTTCATACGGGAGATGGAGACCTAGAGATATTTAATTGAGGTCGATCACGTCAATACAGATGATTAATGTCGTTAAGAATTACAATAAAAAAATATAACTTACATAAGAATCATCAATCTACTGTAAAAACTGAGAAGCTAGATTATAATAGATAAAGCGTTGAACACAAAACAAATTTGGTCACAAAAGTAAAATATCACTTTGAGAAAACACGACATTTACCACACTATTTTATTCTCAGCATGTTTTACTTTCTCTAGAAAGGCCATAAGGATTTAAATACATTCATTCAAATGCAGAAAACACTTTAATTCCAATGCTTGCAGACTGTTGCGAAAACCAGTTAAAATATATTTATGCTGCAATATGCAGAAAGCACACTAAAGGCGTCCCGCAGGGTTTTACTTTTGGCCCTTACAATTCAAGTTTATTGCAGACTTAAAAGGTTTATCCAAATGACAGGTCGTTACACTTCTCCGCATTTCTGTTTTATTTCCATTCTTAATTTTTTTTTTGGTTAAATTAGATAATTTAGCCTAACCTACCCTACCTACCCTACCTACACTACCTACCCTACCTACCCTACCTACCCTACCTACCCTACCTACCCTACCTACCCTACCTACCCTACCTACCCTACCTACCCTACCTACCCTACCTACCCTACCTACCCTACCTACCCTACCTACCCTACCTACCCTACCTACCCTACCTACCCTACCTACCCTACCTACCCTACCTACCCTACCTACCCTACCTACCCTACCTACCCTACCTACCCTACCTACCCTACCTACCCTACCTACCCTACCTACCCTACCTACCCTACCTACCCTACCTACCCTACCTACCCTACCTACCCTACCTACCCTACCTACCCTACCTACCCTACCTACCCTACCTACCCTACCTACCCTACCTACCCTACCTACCCTACCTACCCTACCTACCCTACCTACCCTACCTACCCTACCTACCCTACCTACCCTACCTACCCTACCTACCCTACCTACCCTACCTACCCTACCTACCCTACCTACCCTACCTACCCTACCTACCCTACCTACCCTACCTACCCTACCTACCCTACCTACCCTACCTACCCTACCTACCCTACCTACCCTACCTACCCTACCTACCCTACCTACCCTACCTACCCTACCTACCCTACCTACCCTACCTACCCTACCTACCCTACCTACCCTACCTACCCTACCTACCCTACCTACCCTACCTACCCTACCTACCCTACCTACCCTACCTACCCTACCTACCCTACCTACCCTACCTACCCTACCTACCCTACCTACCCTACCTACCCTACCTACCCTACCTACCCTACCTACCCTACCTACCCTACCTACCCTACCTACCCTACCTACCCTACCTACCCTACCTACCCTACCTACCCTACCTACCCTACCTACCCTACCTACCCTACCTACCCTACCTACCCTACCTACCCTACCTACCCTACCTACCCTACCTACCCTACCTACCCTACCTACCCTACCTACCCTACCTACCCTACCTACCCTACCTACCCTACCTACCCTACCTACCCTACCTACCCTACCTACCCTACCTACCCTACCTACCCTACCTACCCTACCTACCCTACCTACCCTACCTACCCTACCTACCCTACCTACCCTACCTACCCTACCTACCCTACCTACCCTACCTACCCTACCTACCCTACCTACCCTACCTACCCTACCTACCCTACCTACCCTACCTACCCTACCTACCCTACCTACCCTACCTACCCTACCTACCCTACCTACCCTACCTACCCTACCTACCCTACCTACGCTACCTACCCTACCTACCCTACCTACCCTACCTACCCTACCTACCCTACCTACCCTACCTACCCTACCTACCCTACCTACTTAACCTTTTTTTTTTTTTTTTTGCTTTTAAACCTTCCCTGTATTCTGGCGAAACTAACAAAAAAAAAATTATTTAAATCGGCCCCGCCGTTCTCGAGTTTTAGCGAGACTAACGAACAGCAATTGATTTTTATATATATAGATTTAATTCGAAATCACATGATGGTTTTACATTTTAAATTAAAACGTCACTAGCCAGTACATTGGTTTTGTGGTTCATAATAGCATTGTTTATTTATGTGCCTAAATATGTTATATTATAGTTTTTTCCTTTCCTGTTTGTCTTTTTACTAAGTAGCAAATGGGTCCATGTAAAATCAGCATCGGAACTTTCCAATACAAATACACCCACATCGGTCCCACTTACCGAGCTATTGTCAAGAGCGAGTGGTCCTCATCATTCCAATTAGTTGTTACAAATCGATTCTCCGATTGATTAAATAATACCCGATTGTTGACTCCATCAGGGTTAGATGAATTGTTTAAACTACGCAATTTAGGTTTATGTTCTTCGTTGAAAAGTTTTGTTTCGAAACTAAATCTGCACGTGTTATTTGCTACGGCTCTTGAATATCTTCTGTAAATTTTATCACCGTCGTCGGAGGACAGAATTGCTCACTAGTTTATTACTTTCCATATCACCTTTTTCTTTACAAGTTGTATTTCTCCGAAACTAGATACTTAAAAATACTCCTGTTGCACAAGCAACGTTATTTGGACTATAAGGCAACAGATCATTGTAATTATGGTAAGATCGTATAACCTTATTTGATATGAAAAGCGGCAGCTTTATATCTTAGGGCGATGTTCCAGAGCTGTCCATTGCCACGGAAACAAAGAATATCTAGCGCAATATCAGTGGTAGTTTGATATTATCTTACCTTTACTAAGTCGTGAGGCAAATGTCAGGAGAATTGCGTCGCGTGCAGCGTGCTAGCAACTGCCGCGGACCTTTTTGGGTACCGCCGTATCTAAGTAATGGAATTCATTCACAGGCGTGATTAATTTTAATATCCTTATGTGGGTTGGAAATGAGACTAGAAATCGATAAATAGGAACAAGGCTTGTCATGCGTATTTGCGATTAACGTTGAGCTGGCCCCACATCAGGTACTAAAGTAGTCACAATTTCTCTCGTCCCATGCAACAAGCAACCGCATTCCATTCAATATTGTTGTAATAAATATTCTGAATTTTCCCTTTGAATACATCGCTGGAAGTGTTGCAATACGCAACAAACTAATTTACATCACTGATGACATCATTTTAGATATTTTGCTGGTAGGGCATGAATCACTTATTCGGGATTGTATTGTTTCATTTCGACTACAAAACTTTACAAACGCGCAACAACTCGTTTACTCTTTGTACTTTTTTTAATCTGAATCTCACGGGTGTTTAGTACAAAACCACACAAAGAGTACTAAAAAGGTTTTTGTTGCGTCGCCAGCGGCTGAGATGTTATCTGCTCAGTCACCTTGATCTTTGCACGAAACTGCTCAGAACGCGCTTGACCTCCGCCGTCTCTGTGCAGCCGCGTACGAATGTATAATACACTTCTCTTAGGCTTAGGCATAAGTACTATCGATTTTTTGGCAATTAACCTTGAATCTTTAAAAAAAATAAGTCATGGTCCTCCAGACAATATCGCGAGGCTATTATAATATTTGTTTATGTCAAGAGTAAATAAACTTAAAAAAGTAGTAAGTAGGCAAAGTTCAATTCAAGAACATACACGAAAAAAAGAATTATGGATTTAGCAATCGGGAAAGAATCGGTTTCGATTTGCTAACAAATATTTCTCCATGGCATTTCTAGCACATAACAATATAGCTCCATCCGTATGAAAATTGCAGTACAGGTAACAATTTTATAGAAACTCTGAACTAGAAACTAGTCGACAATATAAAAGCAGTGTTCAATTTTCACCGCAAACGACTTATTTTATCTGCTAGACAAGTTAAAGATAGCCCGTTAGGCATTATTGAACTGTTTGAAAATACAGGAACAATGTTATCGCGTGTAAATTATAAAACAGTGGTGAAGGTGACCGAGAAGTCGGAATGATTTTTAAAGATGAACATGAACCAACGCCTGATAGGAATGTTAGCTGCACCATAGGTGTTTGTGATGATTTGTGAAATTTTCATACGTATGGACAAACAAATGCATTGCATTGCAACCTAAGAGTAGTGCCTAGTGGTAGTAGTGGAGTAGCTAGATGTTATGTTGTTCAAAACATCGAACGTAGCTTTGTAGGTAATACAAACGTGCACAAAATCTGAATTCATTTTACACTTCACAAACAAGATGAATTAATGATAGGTAACACTTTCAGATAATATGACATTATGTTACGTTAAATTAAAGATCGAATTTTTACTTTTCTTTTTTTTGTGGTCGGTCTTCCTGCCAAACCACATGTTGCAATTCCAGTAAAAAAACACTGGCAGTATCGATAGATCAACATTTACAGAACAAACATTTGTAGAATCCGCCATGTTTGTATGTTGGACAAACACAAACAATAATTGTTTAGCATCTTTTGGTTACCTAGAATTAACCATTTCAATGATTCAATAGAAATGCTACTCTTTGTACTCGTACTTTGTGAGAGAAAAACGACGTCTTAAACACGTCTGAAATGAATTATATTGTTGGTACAGTTGCGGTTGATAAATAAGTATTTTAAGGGTTATATGACTTATATGTTACGTAACGGTTCTTGAGATACAGCCTGCTGGCAGACAGACGGACGGACGGACGGATGGACGGACAGACAGCGGAGGCTTAGTAATAGGGTTCCGTTGGATACCCTTTGGATACGAAACCCTAAAAAACTTCAGAAAGTTATAATACTGATATAGAAGATGGACTTCCAGTATTTACATGCAATACGCACTCTAATAGCAATATAACGAGACATAAGCCATTACTAAGAGATTTACGAGGTTGGCTAAGAGTACCGAGTATGTTGTATATCAATTACCTATTTAATCATAATTTAAACGGTATTGCGTGATTGAAATATTTTCTTTCAAAATCAATCATGCAAGAAGTGGTGTCGAATGGCTCGTGGGTGGGAGGTAGGTACCTACACCATCACCTAGCAAGTGTTTGGAAATATCGTTGGTATGTTTTAGGCATTTCTGTATTGTAATCTGAAGTACACGTAGGTATTTTAAAGCTGTAATTTATGTTTTTTTTAATAAAGATGTTGAGAATTAATACACAATTGATGTGATAAAGAGGTATAAATTGTTTGTAAAAGGGAATACGATAGCGAAAACATTTTCAAAGATAAAGAGAGTTACACTATTGTTCATTATCATAAACTACTTTTGTTTGGACCCGCGGGAATGGCTAGATATAAATACGGAAAATGTATTTTAGTTAGTAGGTTAGTATTTTTTACTAGGTACTTTGTTGAATTTGAGTCCTTACTTAACCGACTTTTTCAAAAAGGAGAAGTGTAGTATTATAATTATAGTACCTATAGTAAGTTTAGTGTTTTTTACTTTATCTCTGTCATCTCTGACCTAGACTAGAGTCAAGAGCAAATACCCATCACTAATAATAAAAAACACTACAAGGTACAAAATAACTTCGGAAGAAAGAAAAGAACTTTAATTTCGGAAGTCGGTGTTTTTGGTTAATTTTTCGTTTTTTGAACCGACTTCCGAAATTAAAGTTCTTTTCTTTCTTTCGAAGTTATCAGCAGGCACTGGCCCTAGCGGGCCCCGTCTGTAATGCTGACGCTATCGATGGCGCTTTGAAGCGCGCGTGGAACACGCGCGCCGTCGACCCCTGGTTCTGATCAGACGGCGAGCCACCCAATGCTCGCCGTCCGCAGATCCGCGCCTACAGTGGCCGAGAATCGTCCGGCGACTCCCGACACTCGGGGCGACTTCTTCTGTTGCGGCGGCTGGGGCGTGAGGTTTCCCTCTCCCTCACGCGTTCGGCTTCCTCCTTTGCTAGCATTACTGCTTCGCAGAAGGAAATGACCGCTTCCCATGCCTCCTCGTTCCGGACCATGGCTTGAACCAGGGCTGGACGCGTGAGATCGTCGCCGCCGATCGCCTCGACGAGGACACGGCGGTGCCTTACCCAAGCAGGACAGACCTCCACCGTACGCTCCACCGTATCCTCCTGGTGATCCTCGCAGTGTTGACACCCGGGTATATCCTCCCGCCGTATTCGAAACAGGTACCTCCCGAAACAACCGTATCCGGTGAGTACCTGCGTCAAGCGGAAGGTAAGGACGCCGTGGCGCCGCTCTAGCCACTCCTCAAAGAGTGGACTTATCGCCGCAACTGTGGCGTGCCCAGCGCTGGGTTGCGACAGTCGTTGTCTCCATACCGCCATGAGATCCTGCCGGAACTCCGTCCGCCGTGCTGCAATTTGCCGCGGCAGAGGAGTCTCGCCCCGGCGTAGCGCCTCCACGCGCCATTCTACCATGCCATTATGCCGCCATGGGATCTAGAGGCTCCCGCCTCTAGATCCCATGGCGGCAGTCTGGCAAGGAGGCTCGCCACCTCGCCAGAGACCGTGCGGTATCCACGGGCGAGCCGAATGGCCATGACCCTCTGGGACGCGTTGAGGTAACGGGCAGGTCGCTTCCTAAAAGTAGGCGCCCACACCGGCGCCCCATAAAGAACCATGGACCGCACAAACCCCACGTAAAGCCTTCGGCAGGAGGCGTTTGGACCCCCTGGATTGGGCAGAAGCCGCTTGAAGGCAGCCCTGGCTCGCCCCAAGTGGTACCTACCTGCGTACCCATTAACAGCGTGCCGGCGCAATGTTATGTTAAGAACTGGTGTAAAAACTAAAAAAACTTGCAATTTCAGCAATCCCGATCCATTTGCTATCATTTATTGAAGTGTTCCGTCCCTTGCCTACCTCGTTCTTCGACAGATCTTCACCAAATTGAAAATACTCTTCTAAACAAAAAAAGAATCATCCAAATCGGCTGACAATTGGCGAAAATATCGCTGAACAAACATATTTCATGGGATCTCATCATCAGATCCTAATTTATACCTTCCGTCATCAGTTCAGCAACATGAGATGATGATTACCAGGAACAAATATCTGAATTGCGTTAGAAAGTTTATGAAAAACGTATGTGCCTATAAAATTTGAGGGTTTCCCTCGATTTTCATGGGAACCCATCATCAGATTCTGACTTGGCTATCGAATAAAAATAAAAGGTGTAAGTTAGTATCAGTTGATGTAATTCCATGAAAAATGATTGTTCAGCGACATTTTCGCCAATTGTCAACCGGTTTGGATGATTATTTTTTTGTTTGTAAGAGTATTTTCCCGGACTAATCCCATTTCAATTTGGTGAAGATCTGCGGATGTAGGCAACGGAACTCTTCAATAAATGATAGCAAATGGATTTGGATTGCAGAAATCGCATGTCTGTTTATCGTTTAGGTACACCAGTTCATTACATAACATTACGCCAGTACGCTGTGAATGGGCACGCAAGTACCAGTAAAAAGTGAGAAATAAAAAAAAAGTTTTTTACAAAAAATACAACTGACTTCCAAAAACAAAACACTACAAAGTATAAAATAACTCTAATTTCGGAAGTCCGTGTAAAAAAACGAAAAATAATCAAAAACACCGACTTCCGAAATTAATGAACCCGAATTCCGAAACCAATACTGGTAGAAGAAACATATCAATCTCCTCTTTAGATTTTTTGGGCTCAGCAGTAGGTACTACGTTACTACGTTATTTGCAGCGTTGGTGGCATCCATTAAATTCCCCAAAGTACAGGTGTATGGGCACTTGGGTCACTCAAACGTATGGCTTATATTCTGAACTAGTTGACGCGCGCAACTTCGTCTGAGTCACAATTATCATTACTGTTCCGCTAATATTGGTCTTAGCGTTATAATATTTAGCCTATTAGCCTAAAGCCTTACTCGATAAATGAGCTATTTAACACAGAAAGATTTTTTCAAATCGGACCAGTAGTTCCTGAGATTAGACTGATAATATTTAGCCTATTAGCCTAAAGCCTTCCTCGATAAATGAGGTATTTAACACTGAAAGGTTTTTTCAAATCGGACCAGTAGTTCCTGAGATTAGCGCGTTCAAGTAAACAAACAAACGAACTCTTCAGCTTTATATATTAATAGTATAGAAAGGAGCACCGCACTCACATTGAGTATCCAACGAGTCTATGAAACCCTATTTCGCCAGGTTGGGTTTGCAGCGGCCTACCTGGGTACGCAACATAGCTACTTCTATTATTGTTGGACCAAAACGTTTTCTTATTGAAAGTGAATGGAAAGGAAGTTTCCTATACACTTGTCTCCGAAGTCTGGTACAGTAATCATGTCGTTACACGAACAACACGTAAGTCTCACATATAAACAGCTATTTGTGGTCACAAAACAAATGGGCATCATTTGTCACACACGGCTGTCGGTGAGCGAATTTCTCTACGATTATGTATATCATTGTTCAAGTAGCCATGCACTGGTATACCGTGGTCTATCGCTGTAAGGGCCCTCGCCCACGGGCGACTTTTTGTAGCGATGCAGTCGCGATGCTCTCGCGGGTAGCATCGATACAGACGCGAAGCAGTCGCTAGCTGTGTGCCCGCGCCCACGGGACCAGATTCAGTCGCAATCCAAACGCGATTCGGTCGCGATGCAAACGCGATTCGGTCGCGATGCAAACGCGATTTGGTCGCGATGCAAACGCGATTCGGTCGCGATGCAGTTACGATACAAAAATACCTTGGATCAGTACAGTTGCAAGATGGACTCCGTTGAGGCAACATTAGTCACGTTGTCTTTGGTGCTGCTTTTACGTAAGCAGCCGAAGCGTAGGCAACGGAAGCAGCGTCAATATTGGATGCATCCATTTAATACCCATGCGTCCGACGCGGTCGCGCGTTTGTATCAATACAATCGCGATGCAGTAGCGCGTTAGTAGCGCAACGCGGTCGCGCGTTTGTATCGATACAATCGCGATGCAGTAGCGCGTTGCAATTGCGACCCTAACACGCGTTAGAAGTGATGCTGTCGCGCGTTTGCTAAACGCGCGACTGCATCGCTACAAAAAGTCGCCGTGGGCGAGGGGCCTAAGGAGCTAAAAAAAGTGGAATGACTGTGAATTTGTGGAAGTTCCAGCCAAAGACACAGACGAACTGGGTTATGAAAATCTTAATTTAAATTATCCATTTTATTTGTATTTAAAGAGTTGAAAAGAAATTGTGAATTTGAAGGTTTTAAATTTTTGACATTTTTTTTAATCATTTTTTTGTTTGTATCTTGTTCAGTGTTTGTCGTGTGTTAATGCCTTAAATATAATATTGTGTTTAAAATGTGGATAACGTCGTGGGTTATACATATGTTATTTTTTGTTTTTAAATACTTGTATTGTAAAATTTTTGTGTAACTGTTTTTTTTTACTAGATAAATAAATAAATAAAAGTTGTTGAGCCGGATAGAGAACCCCGCAGTGGTTGTGGCACTACGACACACATTCCAGTAGTATGAGTAAGTAGGTAATTATTGGCGTTACTATTTACAAGGCAGACCCCTACAATGCCACTACAGTCATCATGATGTTGTGAAAAAAAGATGTCATTATGAGACCTGTATAGCTCCGTCTCTCTCTAACAACGGAATCATGGTGGGATGAGCATTTTGTACGGTCCGGGACACCTTAAATTGGCAGTGATAGCATGAGGTTCAACAAAGGCTAAGGGCGCCTTGCTGCCGCGCTGCTGTAGCGCTGCTGCCGCGTGGCACTTAGCGTCAAATTTGAAGGCGCCCTAAATAAACATTATAACAATATTAGTACCTACGTAACTAAACTACAATGTACCTCTGCTAGAAAAAATCTAAGATATTCTCTCCGTGCTACCAATCTTAGCTCTATGCTACTCGTCTCGTGAACGTGGCCTAATCCAAAATAAATTAAATGTTCTAGCTTTCATCACATGACTCCTTCCGCTCTAGGTGGAGCGGAAGGGAAGACTCACAATCTTACTGACTGAACTTATCCGTACTCCTTCTAAAGCCTTTTGTTTCCTAGGGCCGCGGTAACTCTTTCGAACAAATTCCACAACACATTCATAAGCTTAGAAGTTACTTTTCAGCTGCACTGGTCTGAAATGACGCAATAATGGAAAAATAAAAAAAAAACCGACCAAGTGCGAGTAGGACTTGCACATTCCGGAAACCTTAATTTTTAATATTTTTTGCTATAGCGGCAATAGAAATACACAATCTGTGAAAATACCAAGTGTCTACCTGTTATAGTTCTTGAGATTCAGCCCGCTGACAGACAGACGGACGTTCGAACGAACGGACAGCGTAGGCTTAGTAATAGGGTTCCGTTGGTTACCCTTTGGGTACGGAACCCTAAAAGGTAAAAGTAGATTTAGACTAGTCTTCATGAAATTTTTCAGGATATTGTAACAATACAATGACCACTCTTTTACCGTCTTCTAATCTACAGTATTCGAAGACGGTGAAGCATTTAAGCGCCTGAAAACGCAGAAATAAGTTCTCAAACCAGATAAATGTTGTATTTACATGCCGAACGAGTACCAAGTGAAGCGGTTCAATATTCCGTTGCATACCTGCATACTCATACACCTGACCGTTTCTAAAGACAATACCGAGAACATTAAATTGATTACTGAGATATTTCGAAAAAAAAAACTACAAATAGCCTTGTAGACATGCGATCATATTCGAAGCCTAGTTGTTTATTTCTAAACTTAACAAGATGAGGAAATTCATGATGTTAATGAAAGACGGTGAACACTCTATACGTATTACGCGCCATGTGTTGTGTATCATCATTCATCAGCAAAAGCTGCAAATTGATGAATTCATCAATTAGTACGCATTTAAATTGCTAAACTGGTAAAATTATCCTGAAATTTACATCACACCGTTTGGGGATTGGACGAATAGGTACAGTGTTTCAGAGGTAAATAAGGGCCATTTTGTTTTTCAAAAAAGAGATAGTGCTATTCCGACGTACTGCGCTGTACAGGATGGCACTAGATCTCTTTTTCGTCTTTCTTTCACCGGCTCTCTTTCACATCGGAATGATGATAGCATTGGCACGTCACAACTGAGTATTAGGTTTACCTATTATTGGCTGTCACGGTTATAGATACCACTTATGATCAAAACAAATGTAACGTCTGTTTGATCACTGAGAATACTGCACTTGCATCTCTTCAAGTGCATCATAAGTGTGTATTAAGAGAACATCTGGTATATTGATAAAGTTATTCTCATGCCTACCTAACAAGGGACTCTCAACTTGACAAAACAAATAGATGCTGAAAATTTGCCAAGTGCGAGTCGGACTCGCGTGCAAAGGATTCCGAACGAATTTCTTTTTTTTAAGAAAGAAAAAGCGTTTATCTGCGCCAAGCATGACGCATACAAAAAAAAAAAAACAAAAATTAAATAAAAGAACTATGTTTATAGTATAAAAGTTGGGAAGATATGCGTCACATTCGCGCAAAACGGCCATCGCTCAGCATAATGCTAGGACTCGTGTGCGAGACAGAGCCATAGCGCTGGTTTTCAGCGACAGCCGGCGTTGAGTATGACGTCGATCGGAGTGGCATAACAAGTAATTAAAAAGGAATAAGTATACAGAAACACACTACACACACACAACAACACAACACCACACAACACTACAACAACAACACTATAGAATTATAACAGATTTTCCTGTAATCGATAGGTAAAGATCTATTATCTCCATTTTTTTTTTAATTTAAGCTCCGTAGTTTCGGAGATAACGGGGGGGAATGGCTATTTTTCATCTAGTTTCTTGAATAACTTCAAAACCATTTATTTTAAATATATGAAAAAATATAGTTTAAACCCTCACTGGAAGCCCTTTCATTTGATTTGTCACACGATAGTGTTCAAAAAACTTTTTTTTAAATTTTCTAGTTCGACCCCCAAAAGTGACAAACGTACAAAAAAATTAATAATTTACGTAACGTTTCCGTGTTTGTGTCAAAGAAGTCGTATGTGTACCAAATTTCAACAGAATTGGTCCGGTGGATCCGGAGAAAACTGGCTGTGATAGACGGACAGACAGACACCCGAGTGATCCTATAAGGGTTCCGTTTGTTCTTCGAAACCCTAAAAAGATTTTGAAATGTCGGCATTTCAAAATCTTACATGCAAAATCTAAATAAACCGTCTTGTCATCATCTAACAGATGATTAACAAAGTAGAACAATGTTAGGTAATAAAACACATTAGAACAGCAGTTGAATACGAGGTGTCACGAGATGGCTCTCATCCCGCTATCGACGCGAGGCTGTGAGAAATTGGAAACGTCAGAAAAATGCGTGACTGCACCAGCTATTGTTTCACCTGGGTAGGTCGGAGTGCCTGAGGTTCTACAACTTTGTTGCAAGAATGTAAGATGCATTTTATGAAGATCATTTCAGTGTCGAGTAGCACTTACTGCTAGAGATGAACACAGTTGGTATAAAGAAAGACAGGTATGCGTAGATGAAGAAGAATAAAATATAATGTTATATGTGTTGGTAAGTACCTGTTCACCAACACATATAAAATCAATAGAAAATCTGATTCCAGTCTTGCCAGCAAGTACCATGATACCCAGTTAATGAGTTATGAACGTCTGGTAGTCAGTCGCTTAACGTTAAATACTGGTATTCAGCTGAATCCGGTTTGACTGGAAGCCGACCCCAATATAGTAGGAAAAAGTCTAGGCAGATAATGATGTGTTGGTGAACACTTCAAATACAGCTTTGAGTAACGAACTGAACAGGACGATTTAAAACTAAAATCTCTAAAATATAGATTCCGGCGCTTCGTGAAAGAAAGCAGACAACTACTTTTCTAATTCTTAAAACCAGATTCTTAGGCATGGCGCGGTTAGTTCACTGAAATTACACACATGTTGCATATTAATAAACACAGTTCTTTATGGTACCTAAGCAGTGCTTCTGGTTTGGAATCTCACTTCACTTGTAACGCGGGATTTATGGAGGGCTATAATTTACAGGCAATTTGCAAACTTTGAGCGCCTTATGAAGCGCTAAGAAGTACAGGTTTAATTGCCGCGTAACAGATTCGACCTGATAGTAATGAGAGCGACTTAAAAACTGGTAGATATAGCTGATGATTTAATGTTTTTACACCCATAATGTGAACTTGTTCTTGTGGACGCTGGTAAACAGACTATTGTTGAGTGCAATTAATGTTTTTTCTTTAGTTTCCTTTGCATTTAATCTGTCTGATACATGTCGTAGCCCCCCGTTGTAATTTTATAGCAAATGTTGATTATATGTATGGCTTTCGCAGTGTTTCTCATATATTAATTAGCAAGCTATGAGCAAAGAAATGCGTGTTTATGTAAAAACGACATGCAGTTATGCATAATGAGGTGGAAAATGTTATGTAGGTACTTCCATTCACGCTATCTAAATTACCTATGTTTATAGTCTCTATAATTTTAGAATGGAGTAACATTCACGTTAGGTATAGTTTTTTAAGAAGGATTAGTCCAACAACTGTATTTTACTAGGTAATCTGTTGGGTTCAAAAATCGAAACATCGAAGCCGCTACGACAGCCGGGCGATTCTGTAAGCATGTCGAAGTGAAGGCTTGGGTGAATCCATGTATTCAAGATGGTATGACAGCTCACTTCGTGATCACTTCACCCAAACCTTCCCTTCGACATGTTTACAGAATCGCACTACTGAGGGCTTAGTGTAAGTTTTTTAACGCTCTCGATCGCGTTAACGTAAACGTTTACTTATGTCAAATTGAATTGAAAAAAAAGAGGTTTTCCGTTATTATCACCAGATGGCGCTTATTCAGAGGGCTTAGTGTAAGTTTTTTAACGCACTCGATCGCGTTGACGTAAACATTTGCATAAATGTCAAATTGTATAGAAAAAAAAAAAGTTTTCCGGGAATGTCACCAGACGGCGCTTATCCAGTTTCAATACAAATCGACTTTTATGCTAACACGATCGAGAACGTTAAGAAACTCGCACTAAGGCGTTTGTACGTTACATACTACACTACGACACAGTGGCTTAACGAATAGACAAGTAACTAGGCGTATGTAACATTTCAGAATTTTTTAAACATAAATTCTTCGACAGCTGTAATGAAACAAGAAAATTACTAGGGATGAAAAACCCTTTCATTATCGGGATCATAATTAAATAGGTAGTAAACAATAGCAATAGGTACTACTTAAATTAATGAGTAAAGCGGATGCATTTCCACTTTACTTTAATTGAGTTTTGTTTGTTCATAAATTATTTCAGAATATTATTTCTTTTACAGTCATAGTTAAAGCAAGTTCTCCATTGCAGTGGGGAAGTTTCTTCTTAATATTACTAGCCGGTCAGCTCGTAATATATAGTAGATACTAGTTGACCCACGCAAATCCGTCTGCTCCACTCCTATTGGTCTTAGCGTGATGATAGCCTTCCTCGATACATGGGCATTCAAACACTGAAAGATTTTTTCAAATCGGACCAGTATTTCCTGAGATTAGCGCGTTCAAGCAAACGAACAAACAAACTCTTCAGCTTTATATATTAGTAGTATAGAAAGGAGTACCGCACTCACATTGAGTATCCAACGAGTCTATGAAACCCTATTTCGCCAGGTTGGGTTTGCAGCGGCCTACCTGGGTACGCAACATAGCTACTTCTTTTCTTATTGAAAGTGAATGGAAAGGAAGTTTCCTATACACTTGTCTCCGAAGTCTGGTACAGTAATCATGTCGTTACACGAACAACACGTTTGTTTGTTTGCTACTAATACTAGTATAAGTATACAGGGTTACTTTTAATTCGACGTATATCCGTCAGGTGCTGGTTGGGGGCTAAAATGCAAAAAATTTAACCCCTATATATACGTCCGAAAATCAATAATTCTCGAGAAATTTCCCAAAATCTGACATTTAACTTCAAATGAAAAGAATATTACTTATGGAATGGGTACGATTAGAGTATTATTGTAACTGGCACTTCAATTAAGCTATGAACATAATTAAAAGTACTTAATTCAGCAAAAATACCACCTAGCACCTGACGAACATACGTCGAATCACAAGTACCCTGTAGATATTAAGAAGAAAGTTGCAAACGTGTTTTTGCCATATAAACAAAAATAGCCTTCGACCTTTTTAACCGACTTCTTCAAAAAGGAGGAGGTTCTATGTTCGGCTGTATGTATTTTTTTATTTATTTTTTTATTTATGTATGTTCACCGATTTCTCCGCCAATTCTGGACCGATTTTCACGGGCATGCTGAGGATCAAGTTATCCAGCGTTTATTGGGTTAACGCTCCTAAATGAGCTACTTGGAACCGTCAGCCACGTCCCCAGATAGTGTCACAGCTCAGAGAAGCCGCTATTCAAGAATGGGACAGGTTACCTCAAGGGATGCTGGATAACTAGATCCTCAGCATGCCCAGGAGGATCTCCGCATGTGTTCGAGCCAGGGAAGGAGTTATATTATTTTGAATATAAACCTTTAATTAATAAATTGTTGTTTAAGTTAAGTTAAACCATCTTTTTCTTTCTATCAAATTCCTGTTACAATTACATTCTGATTAATTACTCAATTTTTGTTAATAAAAATTAGTTTCACTTTTTAATTTCTATTTAAAGAAAACACACAACAAAGAATTTTTCTTTATAAAGTTCAATTTAAAAACATATAACAGATTATGCTAGTTTTCGCAAACTTTTTGTGATGTGTGTATATCACAAATTTCCCTTATCAAAATGTTGGCAACATAATTATGCGCCACACAACTTGCAATTTGCATAGAAAAATATTATAAACTCAGAAACATTCAATCTGTAAAAAATGTATGCGTTGGAGTCAAATTAGTCAATTATTAGCAAAAAGTTGAAGTTTGGTTGAGGTTTGCTTTAATTTTTTGGACTTTTATCAGGTATCGTAGAAAATTTATTAACCTAAAAGAGAGCTCTTCTAAACTGAGGTGAGCCTGCTCCCCGACTTGCTGTTCCAAATAGAAGCAATATTCCAGGTCGGTATTGAACCTACAGACAACACTACCTGGAACTATAGGTACTTAAACTGCGCCACTAGCGCCTCTCATCTCACCCAGTGGTCAAACTTGGAATTAACGGTAGGACAGCGACGGCAGCGACACGAGGAAAGATATTGCAACATTTCGGACGGGGCCTAGGTATGTACATCGGGCGCCATCTCTCGGTCGCACGCAGTTAGCATTTGGGAAAACTGAAAAGTGAATGCTTTCCGAATATACTCCTAGATGTCTGTTTCACTAATTTCGTTGACTTCGAAAATAGTTAACTAGTAAATAGCAAATGTTTATACTTAGAGCTAAAATTTACGAACTAGGTAGTTGTTAACAAACACTAACCATTTAAATGTGTACGAGTATCAAATGAGTCTTCTTTGTATTCAAAGATTGAACAGTAAAGTTCATCTGACCCTACCACAAACACACCATTCTCCATTAACCGAGGTCCAACTCTTTATAATGATGATGCATGAGAGAAGCACATCAAAATTTTCAATCTCTGCCGTCATCTTGAACTGCGCAGTCAGCGACCTGGAGTGCACAGCAATTTGCACCAGCATGCTTTTTAACTCATAAATCATCCAGTCACTGCTATTTGATTTACTTAATGTACACAAATTACGTGTAAATAATGATGCAATTTCATTAAAATCGATTAGATTTCAAAGATAAATTAATTCAACCATTTTATAGATTAGCTAAAGTACACACATCTATCTTTGGGTACTATGTTAAATGCTACAATAAAATACCTTGTGACATATTAGAACTAAATGAAAGACAATTTAAAGCGTATATCAAAAGCACACTTTGTAAACGAGCTTATTACAAATTAGAAGATTACATTCGGGATAAGAATGCCTGGAAGCATGCTGGTCCTGCTCCATACGAAAGTCAATGTTGTGGACAAAATCAAACTGGTTGCTTTATGTATTAACTTTATAGATGTTCCGTTTCTTTTTGTATTTTTCTGTTAACTCACACACTGTTAATTAGTGATTCCAATATTTGTAAATGTGTGAGTATCATGTACCTACTTATTTAGAAAATTTATAAGTCTACCTCTGCGTACCCTAGGTCCATCCAAAAAAAATTTGTAAACTTACCAAATATTGTAAAAGATTTATTTGAAAAGAGTAACTATGGAGTTTCTTGTCCATTCTTCTACATAAGAATCTACCTTTCCGAATGGACAGTAGAGTCACTTCAGAATTTTTATATATTTGAAATGTGAATGACGTTCAAAAGTGCCGTTTAATGGCCTAATTGGAATAAACGTTTTGACTTTGACTTTGAGTTAACCGTGCGCATTGCCGTGCGTTAATTATTATCCGTACCTATCTATAAATAAATGGATCTGATCGAATACCGAAGACAGTGCTTATTTAATCCACGCATACAATTTAAATGTTTGAACCATATTGCAAACATAAAAAAATCAATTCGGTTTTCTTCCAGTTTTGGGAGCTGGGATGCGGTACCGTGATAATCCCATGTTCATATCATAAAAGCTCATGTGGTGGAAGGAGAAATACTCAGGATTCTGATAGCACTTGGTCTTTCCCGCGCCGAGACCGAGGATCTGAAAATACATAGTAGGTATACACATTTAAAATACTCGAAATAAACAACTTGTCGGTTTCGTGATTAATGTATCTTTAATTATATGTTGATCCATACAGGTATAAGGGGTGTCCGGAGGCGTAAATACAAAGGCGGCTGCAACACAGACACCCATAGTCTGTGCTGTATTATGTTGCGGATGGCTTAAAGCAGTTTTAGGGAGTACTCACAGTTTTCAGCTCTATTCAGCTTATGCCCATAGAAAACAACGACTTTGTATGGAGATGCATCCGCATCCATTCAGCTTTCCGCGTCCTTTCAGCTTTCTGCGTCCTGCAGCTTTCGTGGCAAACAAGTACAAAATGAGGACAAATGTGTTTTCTATCATGCGAGTGCTATATAAGGAGTTCAGCGCTGTTCTACCGCATTCAGCGACGTACGCGGCCTTATGCGGCGGAACAGCGCGGTACACGGATGGTTCTCGACTCCTTGTGTGACTGACACTGGCAAGGCCACCATCAGGGATTTTAATTTTGACAATATAAAAAATGTCGCTACTTAATCGCCGAATATCAGAATTAATCGGTCACTGGTTCAAAAGTTATATGGGTTTATAGGTGGCCGATCTAGGGTGCGCCTACCCCAGCTTGGTCCAATGGGTCATTTGCGTTTTAATTTTTTACGTTTCATTTTATCTATTTCTTCTACAAGAAGACAAACGATAAAAAATATCGCACATATAGATGTCCATTTTAAGAGCACAGTCCTAAATGAATAAAGAGCATGACTACCGCCAGACTACCTTCAAAGTCGATTTTCTCGAAAACTACGAAGGTACCAAATTTTTTTGTTCGATTTACCAAATATGGAAGTGATTGGCGTCGGTGGTCGCCACGTATTCAGCGCCTTTCTCATTCTTACGACGCTGTACGCGGCTGATAGTAGCAGAGCTGTATAAGTGTGACCAGAATCGTTCAGCGAAACGCAAATGGAGCTGAATAAATGTTAGTAGTCCCATAGTCTGTCCTAACCTAGCTATAACACAGCGGTCTATAGTGCAGCCGCATTTGTTTCTATAATTCAATGAAAAAATGAAAAAGCGGCTGCAAAACAGTCATCCATAGTCTGTGCTGCATTATCTTGCAAATGGCTTCGATTGTAGTCTGCCCGCACCCAGTTGCAACGCAGTGGATCCTCGCTTCGGGTGGTTTAAAAAGTAATGCGTATTATACATTAAAAAATAATGTACGCATCGACTTGAGAACCTCCTCCGTTTTTTCGTCGGTTAAAAAAAATAACCACGAAGGACATGAGACTAACCTAACCTATCCGAGTTGGGGTGCCGCAAGTCCCGTCATTTTCATCATCATCATCAACCAACATCAACATCATCATCGTCATCACCATCATCAACATCATCATCATCATCACAATGAGCATCATCATCTTTCATCATAATTATCACCATCATAATTCATCATCGTCATTCATCATCATCATCAACCAACATCATCATCACCATCATCATGTTCATCATCTTTTGGAAGATCTACTTATCACAAAAACCTATCATCATAAACCTGACAGCTCTTTGAGGCGCGCGTGGAACACAGCGCGCTGTCGACCCGGGCCTGGTTCTGATCAGACGGCAAGTCACCCAATGCTCGTCGTCCATAGGCCTGCGCCTACAGTGGCCGAGAATGGCCCTGCGACTCGCGACGCCCGGGGTGTCTTCTTCTGTAGCGGCGGCTGGGGCGTGAGGTTTCCCTCTCTCTCACACGTTCGGCTTCCTCCTTTGCTAGCATTACTACTTCAAGATATACCTCCCTACGCTACTCAACGTGATCCTAGTCGCTATTAGATTAGATTTGACCGTCAAGGTCAAACTAAGATTCAATCTGTCTGCAAAGCCGAGGCATTGATCATAGTACAGACACTAGCGGGTAGGTAATGAGCTATTTTGTATAGCAACCGCTTTTGTTAATACAATGTCTTCGAAACCCATCACAGTGCAACCAGTTTCCAAATATCTTATGGTACAGTCGTGTTTTTTATTATTTATACATAAGGACCCGGATTTGCTACAGATCAGCCACTGTCTGTATTGCAGGCGTCTTTGTACGAGTATTTACGCTGTCCGGACAGTGGTCCCGATGAATTCCTTCACACTCGTCCGTGTCCGTGTCTGACGTATGTGCTTCCACTTATCCCAAATATAAAGTTTGCGCCAGATCTTTAAAGCAGTATATGCCAATGACCTTGTGCAAAAAAACGGAGCAAACTACGCCTCTACGCGCCACTCCGCGCCACTCCGTTACCCCCATTTTTATTTTTTTATTATAAAATAATACATGTTTTTAAACAGTAACAAACCAAATTATTTTCTTTCGTATTGAAAAGCAGTTTTTTTTTTAATACTCTTTTGATAAAAAAAGGAGTAAAATGGTTTCATCTCAACGATTTGGAGGTGATTGAGTGTTTTTTTAGCGATAGACAAATTCTGGATAAACTAAAAATTACGAATCATATCATGTAGATTACTGACTATTTTTTTCAGATGTAATTTCTCTGTTAGTGCCGACGAAGAAGTGCTTCATCTGCACGCTATTTTAAGCTTTTTTCGAAGGAGCAGCCTTAACCAGAAGAGTGTTAAAAGATTGCGGCTTTAATGGTGAAAATATAATAAATCCAATACCTCTCCTTGAGTATTCCTAAAGACCCCGGAGGGAAATATTCGTAAGGTCTCAAAGTCTGGTTTCACTCCGCCACCAGATAACTCGTGACCCAACTTGCGGGACTGAAAAACCAAATTTATATAACGTTTAATCGTATTATAATAAGTACCTGGATGACCGACCTTTGCTCGGTTTTTTTTAAGACGTTTTCTAAAAATGAATCCTAGCTAGGCCGATTTATTGCTCTCGAAACCCCCTGCATACTAAATTTCATGAAAATTATTGAAGCCGTTTCCGAGATTCAGACTATATGTACCTATGTATACATCTATACTAATATATAAAGCTGAAGAGTTTGTTTGTTTGTTTGTTTACTTGAACGCGCTAATCTCAAAAACTCCTAGTCCGATTTGAAAAATTCTTTCAGTGTTAGATACCCATTTATCGAGAAAGGCTGTAGGCTATATATCATCACGCTGAGACCAATAGGAGCGGAGCAGTAATGTAATTTGTGACGCAGACGAAGTTGCGCGGGGCAACTAGTATAAATATACAAATACATATAAATGACATTCCGACCGAATTTGAATCAGGGTGGCTAATTTTAGCTGACACTAGCCAAGTTTGTATGGGGTATTATAGAGCCAAAGTATGTAGCTGTGTATGCGTAAACTGAGGTGCAGGCACCCTTCGTTTCTTCATTCTCATGCAAGACGACCATCCAACAAGACTTAGGAGAATTCAGACGCAAGACCAGCGGCTTTGAAAACTTTCCTGCGAACAGGGGTTGTCATACCACCAACTTCCATACTCCGCGCTGCTACCAAGAAATTCCTAATGGATAATCAAAAGTACACCTTACCCGACCCGGGATTTGAACCACGGACCTCTCGCTACTTAAAATAAAGCTATACTTTTTATGATTTAGCCAGTCAGGCTCAGGATATAATTTGCCAAATTTCATAGGTCTAGGTCAACGGAAAATAGGTACGCTATACGATTCCTTTGAGACTGTCAAAATATACGTTTTTTGCGGCTTAAACGGCCGTATCTTTTTTTACGTTAACTTAGAAGTTTGATTTTTTTCACAGCTTGAAGGGACTGTAGATCTGAGTAAATGGTTTTAATTTAAGGGTCTTGACAGACAGATGGACTACAAATTGATCCTATAAGGGTTTATTTTATTTCCTTTCGAGGTTAAGTTTCGTTCTGAATTTAACTAAACTTTATCCATAAATTACTTACATCATAGTCCCCAGAACATGGAGGTAAATTACTGCAGTATAAGAGTGATCCTCGATTTTTGTAAATCATGCTAAATGTTGTATTATGTGAAGGAATGGCCATACGGGCCGTTTTCGAGAATAATGTCATTGCAATGGATTAGAAAGTATTGATATATGAGATTTGGATTACGTTTGGTCAGGCGTACTTGATAATTTTATTCCATTTTCACTTAAAATACATTATTGGTGTTTATCATTTTACTATTTTATAGACAAAATTTTCAGATCTTTAGTCAATAATATGACAGTTTTTAGAATTTTATCAGGTTGAGCCAAAGAGTATAATAAAACCTCTATAATACTTTACTCTTTGAATAAAACTGAGAGGGTTGAGCCACAGAGTGGCAAGCCATATTGCTATACTCTATGGAGGCGAGGTGAGGAGAAATGTCTGCCAGTCTGCCAGAGGACCTCATAGACAAACACGTCCCACTCATAGAGCATTTAGCCTATGGAAATGTCATATCTGTGTTCATGTTCATGTTCCATGCACGTTATATACAACTAGTTCATTCGCCGACCGCCGTCATTGTGTATCGTATTGTGTCGTATATTAAAATAAATAAAAATAAAAAAATAAAAATAAAAAAGCCTTTATTGCTGTTCTTAGTTTTACAAACTATATCAAATTACTTAAACATGCCAAAACTTAAATACTGAGTTCCTTATGGAATTAAATTAAATATCGGCAAACGGTGGTTGTGGTATCGCAGCTTGTCCTTCGACAAAGGCCTCCTCTAAAGATTTCCACTGTGTCCTGTCCTTTGCTGTACGCGTCCATGTAGTACCAGCTATTTTTATAATGTCGTCCTCCCATCTTTTAGTCTGTCTACCTCTATTCCTTTTACCATCTCGTGGATACCATTCAGTTATTAAACTGGTCCATTTCTCCTTTTTCTCTCTGATCATATGTCCAGACCATCGCCATTTTAGTTGTTTGTAAGTTGTGTATGCGTTCTTAAAGTTTGTCTTGCTCTTTATGTCTTTTAGTTTTATTCGGTCTTTTCTTTTTACGCCTATTGTACTTCTCTCTATTCCGTTTTGACAAATTTTTAATTTGTTTGATAGTTCTTCTGTCAACGCCCAAGTTTGACACCCGTATAGTAAGCATGGAAGAATACACATATTAAATACTTTTCTCTTTTGTTTTATAGGCATGTCTTTATTTTTCATCACTTCGCTTAGCGACCAGAACCGTTTCCAGGTATTAGCAATTCTTCTTTCTATTTCCTTTTGCATGCAGTCTTCTTGAGATATAAGTTGTCCAAGATATATATATTCTTGTACATATTCTATTACCTCGTCATTTATTTTTATTTCTATATTTGTAGAATTTGACATTATTTTAGTTTTTGTTAAGTTCATTGACAGGCCTGCTTTAATACTTTCATTCGATAGCTGTTGCAACATGCTTTCCAGAGTTTTTGGGCAATCCGAAAACAAAATAATGTCGTCTGCAAAGCGAAGATGACTTAGATTTTCACCATTTATATTTAGTCCCTTTGTCCATTTTAGGTTCCTAAATATCATTTCAAGAACGGCTGAAAATAATTTTGGTGATATAGGGTCTCCTTGGCGTACACCTCTTTTAATAGGGAATTCGTCTCCTGTCGATTCTAGCTTCACTCGAGCAGTGCTTTTTGTGTAGATATTTTTAAGTATTCTAATGTATTTTGTTTCGACGCCTTGTGCTTCAAGTGCGTTCCAAATAAAACTGTGTTCTAATGTGTCGAATGCTTTGTTAAAGTCAATGAACCCCAGGTAGTAAGTTTTGTTATATTCTTTAATTTTTTGTAGTATCTGTCTCAAAGCGTGAATGTGATCTATAGTTGAAAAATGTCTACGGAATCCAGCTTGTTCTTTGGGCTGATTTTCTTCAAGGGTATTTGTAATTCTAGAAAGTATAATTTTTGAGAAAACCTTGTAAATATTCGACATCAGGCTAATGGGCCTATAATTTCCTATGTCTCTTTTGTCGCCTTTTTTATGGAGCAATATAATTGTTGATTTAGTCCAATCATCGGGGATGTTTTCCGTGTTAAGTATTTCATTAAATATATCCGTAAGCTTTGGAGCAATCACTGGTAATGTAGTTTTTAGAAGCTCGTTTGTGATGAGATCTGCTCCAGGTGCTTTATCAAGTTTTTGTGTTTTAATTGCTTGCATTGTTTCAATAGTTAGTATTTTCGGTGTCTGCTCTGCATCTGTTGGTATGTTGTATTCTTTTTGAGTTTGTTCAAATCTTTGGCTTGTGTACAAATGGCGGTAATAATCCGTAGCAATCTTTAGTATATCGAGTCTGTTACCTGTCGTTATACCATCCTTCTTCTTCATCCTTGGTATCCACTCTTTCTTGTGGTTTAGTTCCTTCCTTGCCTTTTTTATTCCTCCTGTTCTTTCTATAAATTTTTCTATTGTAGATAGTCTTTTTGTTTTTCTTTCTTTTCTAAGTTGTTCACTTATCTTTTTGCTTATTTCTGTAATTTTTTGGCGGATTTCTTTACTTTTCTTCTGTTGTATAAGTTCTTTACGTTCTTGCAGCAAATGGTTAGTTATGAGTGATATTTCTTTCTTATTGTTTGTGTTGGTTTTTCTTGTTACAGTTTTTAGTTGGTTGATTAGTCCGTTGTATTTTTCTTCAGTTGATGTAAGTTCTTTTTTCCCATGTCTGTCTTTCTTTAGTGATGTTTGGAGGTTTTCAAGAAGTAAATCTGTATTGCCTGTATATTCAATAGTGGTACACTTATTGTGAAATTTTCTTAGTTTCTTGGGACGTCTTCCTGTCAGTGTTACCCGAACCATTCTATGGTCTGTGTTGAAATTCAGATTGTTTATTATAGTTATGTTTTGGAAAAGTTTTTGATTGTTAGATAAAATGTAGTCGATTTCGTTCTTATAAAGCCCACTAGGCGAGATCCACGTCCATTTTTTCTGCGGTTTTTTTATATAAAAGCTATTCAGAATGCTTAATTTGTTTTCAGTTGCAAAGTTTACTAATCTTGTGCCGTTTTTACTTCTGAAGCCAAATCCATATCTTCCTATGATGTATTCTTCTCCATTTTTCTGTGTTCCTATCTGACCATTGAAGTCGCCCATGACAATTTTATTTTTGTGAGCGCTTTCCATAGTATTTTGAAGATCATTATAGAAGTTTTCTATTTTTATTACATCTTCCTTTTTGTCCGATTCAGTTGGAGAATATGCCTGAATAATCGACCATTCTTCATCTTTTCCTTTTATAGATAGTTTGATATTAAGGATTGCAATACGTTCTGAGATTCCTCTGAGCTCTTCTATATTGTCTGCAAGATTTTTCCTGACCATGAATCCAACTCCATAGAGTCCAGGCGTCTCGCCTATATAGTGCAATATGTAGTTTCCTCGATCTTGTATGCCCTCACCAAACCGTCTCATTTCACTAATCCCAATAATATCCCATTTTATTTCTTTTACTGCCAGTTCAAATTCTTTAAGTTTTTCTGATGTTCTTAGTGATCGACAGTTGATGGTTGCTATGTGAATATGTTTTGCCTTTATTTCTCTTCTCTTTTCCGTATCTATGATATTCATATCTGAGTGGTTTGAGGTATTTTTATCCATCTTTAGAGGGTCTTGGTCATTTTCCCCCACGAGGACCAGTCGGCTTGGGGGAGAGTGTTTTATATTTGTTAATTTGTTTTTTTGGTTCAGTGTTTGTTTTAGTTTCCGTTCGCCGATAACTGATTGCTATTTTTTATCTGTTAGGTAGGTTGTAAGGGAGTTGGACCGATTCCTCATCACGTCAAATGCATTCGTTCGGTTGTTCCTCGAAAAGGAGGCAGTTTGTTGTTTCTTTGGCTGTACATTAGTTAGCGGAGAAACTGAAACTTCCCTTTTTCTATTTTCCTTGGTTTTTGTACCTTCCTTGACTATGAGTTTATCGTATTTTAAGTAGGCTATATTCCCTTTGTTTCGTTCTTCTATCAGTTGTGGTAATATTGCCTTCCTCTTTTCTAGAATTTCTTTAGAGAAGTCCTCCGCGACAAATAGTTCCTTAGATTTTTTTCTATTTTTCAAAACTTCGTTCTTTTTCCATCCACAAGTGAGTGTCGTATATTAAGTACTCCCAAAAAGTGGTTAATTGTGCAGTTTATTATTGCAAGAACCGATCTACTTTGTAGTGGATTTTTTAAAGGTTTAGGCTAATAAAAAGTAAGTACCTAAGTTTGTTCGTTTCGTTTATGAGTTTTTCTATTATTTTTTATCCAGTAGGTTTTCTAAAGGCTGTTACAAACATTCGTACACAATGAAAAGAATGGACATAATTTTCGTATGGTTCTGATGGTACTTATTGAAACTGATTACTCATATTCTATATTTTTTTCAACATATTTCCAAAAGATCCTGTATCAAGAGCAAAATGGGGGATATTTTGCGGTAATATAGAAACTTGCCTAGCCTTTTCCCAACTACATTGGGATCGGCTTCCAGTCAAACCGGATTCAGCTGAATACCAGCGTTTTACGTGGAGCGGCTGCCTACCAAACCTCCACAACCCATTAACTGGGTATCACGGTACATCTTGGCAAGACTGGAGTCAGATTTACTGGCTTCTGACAATCCGTAACGACTGCCAAAGATCTACAAATGACAGCAGGGACCAACGGCTTAACGTGCATTCCGAGGCACGGAGGAAACTCGTTATGTTAAGATGGTTACCCATCCACAGACCAACCTTGGCAAGCGTTGCTTAACCTTCAAGATCGACCCGTGCGGCTGTTATTATTTAGCCACGAGCTCCTCAGAGGAAGAGGAAAGATCACTATTAAATATTACTTGAACAAAAAGCGATCATTGTGACTCAACCATAATAGTTAGATATATACCCTTACGGACTTGTTTGTAGATATTAATGTCTTTTATAAGACTTTAGTACATCACTTTGCTCTATTGTGCATAGTTTCCTCAGCGTACGCGATATAAGGATCTTTTAAAGTATTTTTCACACCTTATATCATCTTAGGTCATCACCTTACATTATCGAAGTTTTCATACGGATCCCTAACTTTTTGAAAAATGTTCTATAGCAGAAATCTTTCATCTTTATAATATTAGTGGAGATGGAAAGCGTTCGGTGACAATGACGCAAAATCTATGATTTTTCTTTACCCAAAAAGTGCCAACGCGCCTAAAGCAGTTTCACTTCAAAAAACGAACAACTGAAGTGTAATATAAAAGAAATAAAACTTTATCGATTGATTTTATTACTTACCCTATCCTACAATCTGTCACGTACATTGGGCCTGAATTCCCGCCTAAATATAACAGTGACCGTTTCATACTGCTCTGAGCTGAAAACTAGATACTAGTCTAATATTAAAGTACTAATTTATATAATATGATGTATCATCATCATCATAACAGCCGAAAGACGTCCACTTCCGGCCATAGGCCTCCTCTAAAGGGCTTTGCCATAATCGCCACGCTTGGCAGTTGTTAGTTGGCAGCGGGTTGGCGATCGCAGTAAATGGTGTTGCGTTTTACAGAGAACTCTGCTGCCCATTCTCTGGTGAGTACCCTAGGTTAGGTGAATATGACGTATGGGATGCCACCTTTTAGTTACTAGCCCCAGTTCGGTTACCATGCATGGGGTTTTTGGACATTTATTTGTACGGGCATTCTAGGAAAGTCACAGGTCCATCAATTTCATTATAATTTAAAAAAAATATATTATGTAATTATGAAAGAAATATTGACAAAAAAATACGACCGTTGTTTTTCTAGTAAACTATAAATTCTTTTGTCTTTAGTAATAACTACCTACGTACCTAGTTAATTTACACAAATTATATTGCGTATTTTTATTCATGAACTTAAGTGTATTTTGTTAGTGTACCAAAAAATAAAACGAACGAATTGTTCATTCATTCTCGCACTAAAATGCAATTTCATTCATTGTATCACGTCACTAGCATGATTGTCATGTTTTTTTAGTGTGCTGTACGTGTTTACCTCAAAGAGTATAGTAATATAGATGGTTTACCTCGTCCCCGCAGAATTTGCAGGAAAATTTGTTCGATGATTCGCCGCTTGCCATCTCCATAGGGTAAATACTCGTAAGACTTTTGTGTGCCATACAAGGCCAGTACCTCTAACGTCTAACCCGTGTGCAACCGCCTAAGGACTGAAGATATTTGTTGCACAGATATATAAATAACAAGTTAACAAAATGACATAAGTCAACTTGATTAATTTTTGAGGTCGTCATTACAATTTTATAAATAATTATTATATTTAAATAAACGTATTAATAATGCCTTTAGAATGTAATACGGCAACCTCGGGGGGAAAGGGGAATCGTGGGATGTTCATAGAGAGAGATCCAAAGATTGTTGCTGCTGGTATAGCAAGTGCTCAGGCTACCGAGACTGTAGGCAGTGCATTGCAACATTATCTGCTGAAAGATGAAGCAGATGCGTTGTTGAGTGATGCCATCTTACCACCGTCCAAGCCGCGCCCGCAGCCACCGCTCCGGCATCCCAAGCCACCAGATATGCGGAATGCTGGCCCCGACGGGCAGGTCGCCAGGCTAATCAACCCACCAGACAAAACGAAATTTGAAATATTAGTTTCCGATTTTAAGGAGACGGTGTACGCATCTTACTGGAACAAGAAACTTGGAGAAGTAAGGGATCCTGTGCCAATGTTACCAGCAGGTTTTGACAAACACACAACTTTTGGCAAACCGACGTCGAATATTGATACACTCTATGATATTGCAATGCCTAAAGTTCCATTACCTGATAAGACACCCCTGTCCAAACGCGCTGGCGTCCAGTTAAATCGCAATTATTGTTCACCTCCCTACCGTTCAGACGTAACTTACGGGCACCGCACGATTGCGGATAAGCGAGGCACGCGCGGCCGCTGCGCCGTCACTGATGATAGGATTATACTTGGAACTGCAAATATGGGAATTGTGAGTTCTATAGATGCCAACTTTACACACACTCGTCAGCCCAAGATTGGGGAGGTGTTAGCTCCGAATGATAATATTAACGAAGTTCCCAAAGGTTATGCGTTCGGCATATTAAAACCGCCTGATAATGTGAAGGAATGTTTGACATTTTGCGAAATTAATAAGGGAGTGGAGTTTTTCAGATCATGCTTGAAACATCTCAACACTGTTCGAAAGGGTTTGTCTACACGCGTTCTACCAAGTTTTTTCAATACATTTTATTCAAACCTGAAATATCACGATAAAGAAGGCTCAGGTTGGCTCGCAAAGGAGATTGTTTATGAAATCTGTGGAATAAAGCTAATACGATTTAATCCAGCATTGATAGAGCCTCTTTTATCTATGTGGGGAGCATTTAACGGGTCTAAAATTGAGTACAAAATCTTTGTACGTGTTATCAATTACAGAATTCCTTCTCCTGAGATCCCCAAAATAGCGGATGTACCAGAAGAATGCCTAGATTTTCGTACTACTTACACAGAAATGGTGAAACCTGGACAAATGCCGGATACTCGTCGAATGGCCGGTTTGCCCTCAGGCAGATATTTTGATCTGGATTTTCCAATATCTCCTGAAAGAATGTGTAAAGCAGACAGAATTTGCCTCCCGCAAGAATCTGATGCTAAGTCTAGTCTATGTCCAAGCGTTTTGACGCTGCTCTTCGTTTCTCACCGCGATATGTACCAGAAACGAGAACCAGACGTGATCCGAAAAGTTTTCGAGGCAGCCGGGGAAAAGTTTACGGATGAAACATTTAATGCTATTTGGGAAGAATCTAAAAAACTTCATTCCCAAGGGTGGGTCTGCTATGAAACATTTCGCCAGACGCTGGAAGTGAAACGTCCTGAATTAGAAGCGGAAGTAAAAACGGAAGCAAAATAATAATTTATGAATGCTACTTTATTTTCTTATTAACAGTTATTTCATTTATAAACTAATGAATAATATTTGGTATTTGTAGTTATATTTGGAAGGTGATAAAGATTTTATGTAAAAAAACTGCTGCTCCAAAATTAAAGATATTTTATACTTTGTAGTGTTTCTAAGGTTCCGAAAATCCGTAAAAAATGGAACCCTCTTATAGGATCCCTCGGGTGTCTTTCTCTCTGTCCGTCTGTCACAGCCAGTTTTATCCGGATCTACTGCACCGATTCTGTAATTTGGTCAAACAAGACAATTAAAATAAAAAGTTTTTCAAATTGTATCAAATGAGGAAAACCTATAAGAAGTCTGTAGTTTCAAAATCACATGTTAAAATACGAAATTTCTTCGGAAGCCTTTGCACGCGTGTCCGACTCGCATTTGGTCTGGTTTTTTTAATTGGAGATCGTAATTATTTTTTTTTAAGTTTTTATTTTTCACTTTTTAATGGTACCCCCCCCACACCTAACAACACCACTGGGAAATCGGTGGAAAGCAAAAATAATGCCCGATTTACATTATTCCAGTCTAGTAAACCAGTAGTGCTGAAATGGAATGGACCAGACTGGCGATATCGTTTACATGATTCCAGTTATTTAAAAGCTGTCGAACCTTGACGCTTTTAAATGACTACAGTAACAATGAGTTCGAGAAAGCAGACATATATTGGGGTCGGCTTCCAGTCAAGTCGGATTTAGCTGAGTACCAGTATTTTACGAGGAGCGGCTGCCTACCAGACCTCCACAACCTATTAACTGGATAACACGGTACTTCATAACAAGACTGGAATCAGATTTACTGGCTTTTGACTATCCGTAACGACTGCTAAAGATCTACAAATGACAGCCGGGACCAACGGCTTAACGTGCTTTCCGAGGCACGGAGGAAACTCGGCATGTTAAGATGGTCACCCATCCACGGACCAACCTTGGCAAGCATTGCTTAATCTTTAAGATCGACCCGTGCGGCTGTTATTATTTAGCCACGAGCTCCTCTGACAAGTACAGATAGCTAATGTTGTGTCGTATAGGATTCTAAAACACTTAGGTCTGGGTTCGAATCTTCAGGTTAGACCTTTTTTTTTTTGATGATGGCAAAACGTTAATTTTACAACGTATAAATAAATAAACTTCTTGTTAAAATAGTAAATTTTCTATTAGTAGCTAAGTAGCTAATACGTTAACTTTGACAATCAGGTAAATAATATTAAATCTTAACTAACAAATTTTCGCAAATCGGCCTCCCACGCGTTACGTAAATTTAACAAGTGCGAACTCGTTGTCACAATACAATAAAATTACTCAGAAGTATTACTTTTATTCTACCGCGAGTGAGGTCTTTTAACTTTAAGTTGTTTTAATTTTCAAATCTCTAAGTCAGTGGTTCCCAACCTGGGGTCAATCTTTTCACGTCAAAAGTAATGTTGATGCAAACTGACTAAGTTTATATTATTGTTCGTTACTTTTGGTTTCAAAGAATACAGCGCTATGCTAAAAGTTTTGAATATAATTATGATAAAGTTTATTTTCCGATTATAAATAAATAAATAAATAAGCCGTTTATTATTTCTCATTTTTCCATGCAGTTTAACAAAATTATTAAATTTCCATGCAGCAGTAACTATATAATTCAATTCAATTTAAATCAATTTCAATATATATATATTTATATATGTAACAAAAGTAATCTGTATTCATTATTTATTTAGTAATATGATTTAATAATTTGATTTATAATTTTCATTAGTGTATTTTGAATATAATTTATTTTACGCAACAGAGGGATTCTCATTAAAAAATATATGTAAGTATTTATATAAGTATGTAAAAAATATACTCATATTTTCCTATGAACGCAGTTTAATTTTTTCCTTGATTTCTAGTCCCTGCTTGCAAATTAAATGGTCCCGTGTCAAATAAAGGTTAGGCACTCTAATTTTTGCAAATTCACTGCTCTTTATCTAAGTAAACAAATCGTATTCACTAGGACTTATTTATTTATTTATTTATTATAGGTTAACCAACAGCTTATGTATACAGCGTTTCTTAAGAATAAGTGACAAAAGCATTAGACCTATACAGTAGCCAATAATAGGTCAACCAACATTCAAATTGAGATAACACATACTTAAAAAATTAAAATTAAACAAGATTACAAAATAATTATGATATGAATTTACAAATTATTAAATTAAGAAAGAGAACAAAATTACAATTATTCGGTAAGTTATAAAATAAAATAAAGAGAAAATTAAAAAGAAAATTGTTACAAATTGAATAACATTGAATTAAATTGTAAAATAATAAGTAATAAAAGTGTATAGAATTGTATAATATTAAATATCAATAAAAATTGAATTGTATTCACATAACCATTTATGAAAGAAACAAATTAATCACAATAATCAGGTTGACGACATTATAAATCAATTAACAAACAAAACAAAACATGTTTATGTCACTGTGAATCAATCATTTAATTATTATTCGGTTGCGTTCTTTGGTACTTTAGTAATTTGGCTTTCAAGACTTTAAAGGGATCATGGTAAATGTCAACTTCTGGCACAGATTTTATAAAGGTATTCATTTCTCTACAGAGTCTGTTAATAGGCGAGTTTACCCCTATATTTGATTTAGACGACTGAACATGGAATAGATTAGTAACAGGAAATCTAGGTATGTTGTAAGGAACCCTCAGAGCAGCACGCCCGACCAGCTCCTCGCAGTCTAGTCTATTATTGACTAATTTGTACAGAAATAGACCCTGCGATAGTCGACGATCTCGCAGAGAACTCATATTGAAGCACCGGACACGTTGTTCATACGGGCACCTGGGAGATATTTTACCAGAGGTATATGCTAGATGCTTCGTGAAAGCCCTCTGGATACTTTCGACTCTTTGTGAGTGTACTGCATAGTGAGGGTTCCACACCACGCTAGCAAATTCTAAATGGCTGCGGACCAATGCGTTGTACAAAACAATCTTAGTTCTTACAAGCTTAAAACCTTTGGTGCTTCTTTTAAGAAATCCAAGTAGCCGTGCTGATTTAGTGACGATGCTATCAATATGACTTCTGAAGCTAACTTTTTCGTCCATGATGACGCCAAGATCTCGAACTTCCTTCACAGACTCAACAGGCATTCCATTTATATTATATGAGACAGTCCCGGATTGTTTTTTTCTGGAAAATCTTATGTGGCTACATTTCGCCACATTAAGTTTCATAAAGTTCGAGCTACACCATCGTTCAATCCTATCCAAATCGTCTTGGATTAGTACAGCGTCTTCACTTGAACTGATTGTTCTATACATTTTTAGATCATCTGCAAACATTAAATATTTACAGTGATGGATTTCATCAGCTATGTCGTTTATGAAGAGCGAGAAAAGAATTGGGGCTAGGTGAGAACCCTGGGGAACTCCTGAGTCAGCATAGTATAGGTAAGATTCATAGCCATTCACAACAAGAATTTGCGATCGTCGAGTGAGATAAGACGAGAACCAGTTTAGTAATGAACCATGTATACCATTGTATTCTAACTTTGACAGTAGCAGAGAATGGTCAACTTTGTCAAACGCACTGCTAAAGTCTGTGTAGATGGCATCCACTTCCAACCTTTTATCAAGAGCTAGAGTTACGTCAGAAACAAACTCGACAAGATTCGTCTCGACACTGCGCCCAGTTTTAAAGCCATGTTGATTGGGTGATATAATTTTATCCACATGATGAGTGATGACTGGACAGATGAGAGATTCAAAAACTTTTGCGAAGCACGATAGGATTGAGATGGGGCGGTAGTTTTTAACATTTGAAGGATCTCCTTTTTTAAAAACCGGAACGATTCTAGCGGTTTTCCATAATTTTGGAAAAATTCCTTCCTCAAGAGAGGAATTAAAAATAAATTGTAAAGGTAATGCGAGGACATGGCTGCAGCGCTTGATGAAAGATGGTGGAATAGAATCCGGTCCAGGACCTTTTGAAGCATCTAATTTTTTTAGTTTTTTTAGAATTTCATCTTCCGTAAACTTTAAAGTGTTTATAACACTATTAATACCCGAGGAACTATAAGAAGAGCTGTTAGAGGGTCCAGAATTTTGACTAAAAATGGATACAAATTGATCAGCGAATAGGTTTGCAATGTCAGGACCACTTTTAGCCACCTGGTCATTTAAATACATTTCGGCAGGTATGCAAGAATCTCCGCGACGCTTATCTTTTATGAACCGCCAGAATGTTTTAGGGTTTTTGGGAATTTCATTTTCAATTTTACTTTTATATTCATGGTAGCAGTCATCTATTAAAGTATGACAGCGACTACGAAGCAGTTCAAAGGTAAGTCTGTCTCGGGGATTTTTATGTTTGCGGTATTTTTGCCTATATTTCTCTTTTTCAGACAAAGCCCTAATAAGCGAGTCAGTATACCAAGAAGGAAATTTAGATTTTTTATATGTATATTTCGGCACAAAATTATCTATAGCATTTTGTAGTACTTCGTAGAAGCAATCGACTCTCTCGTTAACATCAACACATTTATGGAATGTATCATACCAATCAATATTTCCAAGATAATTTATAATTTTTTCATAGTCAGCCTTATAAAAGTTATTACCAGAGCGATGTTTTGATTTTAATTGATTTATATTTGAGAGTGGAATTGATATAAGCAAGTTTGGGTGATGGGGATCAAGTCTACTAAGCAGGTCATTGGGTTTAGTAACTGTCACGTCTGATATGTTGCTTAAAACTAAATCAAGAACCCTGCCGTCAGCATTAAGACTATTATTAAATTGATGGATTTCATTAAGTGACATGAAGTCCACCAGTGAGAAACCTAGTGAATTTTCATAATTTGATGGTGAGAGATACAAGTCATCGTCATTCCTGTTCCAATCGATAAAGCCCAAGTTAAAGTCCCCAAGAATCACAACATCATCGACATCATTTATCACATTGTTGACATTACTTAGGAAGTATTGTAGAGTTTCCAGTTTAACAGGTGGAGGAATATAAATAAGACAAAGTGCTATTTTTCTAACACAATTATTAACAATTAACTCCAAAGATAACCACAAGTCCTCCAAATCACTCTCCCAGTTTTTAATTCTTGCAGATTTAATTTTATTACTAACGGCAAACATGACCCCACCTCCATCTTTTTTGGATATCTTAGAGGTTTCTCTATCTCTACGATATACTACATACCGTGGGTCCATGAACTCACCATTGGAAATGTTAGAATTTAGCCAAGATTCTGTAAATGCTATTACATCATAACTAGTCAACAAAATATTTTTAAAGATATCTTCAGTCTTAGTTCTCATTCCCCGTACATTTTGATAATAAATATCAAGCATTGCGAATACAAATAACGCCAGGAACATTGTTGAAACAAAACAAAATCTAAACTTAAATTGCAACATCAGTGATTTTCATTAACTTTAGGCTCTCATGACTACGAATATGTATGGGCTTTGAATAAATATCTTTACGTACAAGGATTCGCCCGTTACGTATCCAGACAAATTTGTAGGACAGCTCCTTAGCCAGTTTTCGCGTTGCCGCATGTAGTTGTTTGCTAGATGGACATAAATGTTCACTTACAAAAATAGGTACTGGGTTACCTGCAATACCTAAGTGATTTGAGTTCAGTTTGTCCGAGGATTGTTTTTTGTTGAAGACTCCTACAGCAGCCAGCAAGTTGTCGCGTTGTCGGGGGCTGCGCAGCTTAGCAACCACAGTGCGGGGACGGTTATTTTCCTTGTTAAGTTTAGCCACTCTTGTAATTTGCATGATATCATTGTCACCAATGTCGCAACTAGTAACATCCGCAATTTTTTTCAGCGTTGTTATTAAGTTTTCAGACTTATCCTCAGGTATACCATTAATTTCCACGTTGCTATCGCGCATGTTTTGTTCCACGATACTCAATCGGGTAGTAAGTTCAGTAACACTTTGCTGCAGGTTTTCATTATCATGACGCAGTTGCTCAATTATGGTATCCTTTTCGTGAAAACGATTCTTAAATTCTTCAAAATGCTCGTTAAAAAACTCAAATGAAACTTTGAACTCGGATATTTCTCCTTGAATGTTTCTCAATTGGTTGGCTACTAGGTCCCTGAACGATGACTTTAAAGCCGCTGCCAATTCTTCTTTAATAATCTCTCTCAGCGTACCTTCGCTAAACCATTGCTCTTGTTTGCTTTCTACAGTCCTAGATTGACTACTTTTCTTCCTTTGTGTCACATTCGCATCAGGTGTGGTGTTCTTTGTGGAAAGAGTTTTAGGACTTGACGGTTGTTTCCGAACAGGAGAGTGACGAAGACTCGAAGCACTGTTGGTCGGACGCACAGGTGTATTAGTGTTGTCAGTTTTTTGCTGTTTGCAGCAGCATTCCGGACACTTCCAAGTTGATTTGTAGTCAAGGTCCATCAGATAAAAGTTGCTTTTTGGTATATTTACACAAGAAATATCGTATCCTGACTTGCACTCGCAACAATTCAGATATTCCATACCTTTTATCTCTTTAAGGCATCCCGCACAGATACTTCGTTTTGATGCCATAATTTGTTACAAACAAAAATAATAAAAAAAAAAATGTCAGGCGCAGGCAAATCTAGCAGTTATTTCTTGCTCCGTAAAGCTCACAGTCGTTGGAAGCGTAAAGCGGCAATAGCGCGTGCAGGTACGCGCTGCGTATGTGTGTGTAGAAGCGAGCGATCTGCGGGTTGCCCTAGGTCAGGGACACGATGACAACGCAGTCGGTAGTAAAATATTTAGAAAGTAATTTGCTTTCTACTCACGAGCGAAAAAGATTCCAGGGAAGTTGTATATACCACTGTACTGTCCGAAATCACAGCTTCACGGGGATATATAACACTACTTTAGTAATCACTTTAAACCACTTTTCTTAATATTTTAACGGAGCAAAGTTTTAAACAGTGTTATCAGTTAGGCGAGCGAGCGGGTAGGACTTACTGAGGTTACAGCTTAAGTATTCATTTTCATTACGAAAAGAAGATTGAAACTGAACCAAAAAATAATCCTTATAACGGATATGACACAATACCTATCATTTGCAAATTCACTCAAGTTGCACCACAATACATCAAACCTCATATGAACTTCATTCACCACCCGTGTTCCCTTATATTTTCCCATATTTTTATCATCAGATCGCTCATTCCATGCTTCCCATCGCTGTATCATCAGATCCCATAGTTTTCAATAGGGTTGAGGTCAGGAGATTGAGCTGACCATGGAATATCTTTTATCTCCGGGTGTTCATTAAACCACTCACGCACAGTATTCGCACGATGAATTGGATAATTGTCCTGAACAAAAGTTATCTGCTTAAGCTCATTAGCAGGGTAAAAGTTACGCACAGTGGGTAACATGACATCACTTAATACTTCAACGTAAGTCGAACTGTTGGCGCGTAGCGGAATGTATGAGTATCACAGATATAGATAACGCAAGTATCACGATCTGTATGAAAACCAAGCGTGCCATTTTTTGACTACCTAATATGACGTCACAAGCACTATTTGGAAGGAAACGTTTACTTTATTTTTTCTCCTTGCATTTGTACAGTTTTTACAATTTATAACAGCACAATTAACCATTTTTATATTTTAAACTGACGTCCAACTAGCGCTGTATACCGATGCAGACTGTGACCACTTACGATTTTTGTACGTAAGCTAGGCACGCGAAGTAGTTGCTCTTGCGTTATCTATGTCTATCTATATCTGTGATGAGTATCTTGTCGGTGTGAAACCACTCGTTTCACATTTGCTGACCATGTGCCGTTGTTCGCGCCGCTTGTATGAGCTGGGGTCTTCAACTTCGCTTTTGAATGGCAAGGCTACCCTCTTCCTCATGTCTTTTGACCCACCGACTCACAGTATTTCTCTAAAACAAAAACAGATTACTGTTAGGCAACTAAGCAAAATAATAATAAAATTTACCTACTGTTGAGAAACAAAATTATACTGAATAATAAAGTAGAAATAGAAAAGTCAGTCACATTTATAATGATATTTTCATAATTAAATAATCTAGGTAAATAATTTACTTAGAATCAGGGATATTTACTTAGGATCAGCAGTAGGTATACCATAATTAAATATAGTACAGTTTACTATAATAAGATAAATGTTTGATAAAATAAATTAATTATAAAACACTCAGTCCGGTTTAATCAGATATTTGTGATATGATAATATGTTAAGTCCGCTTTTACGCAGCGCAATAATATTCGCTTTCATTTCAATATTTAAATTTGCTTGCATTTCAAAATTAACTATTACATCGATATTGGATTAAACCACAATTAACTAACAAAAAACGTTATATTTTGTCGCGGTTAACGAGTTGCATCTACCTTCATCATTTATCAATTCAGTTTTCTGAGGGTATCATCCCGCTTCTCAATGCGCTTGATCGTGCTTACTCAACTACTGTAACCGCTAGGCTATCATCGCATGTGTGAAATAAAATCAAAGCAAAGAAATGTAATGTGTGTGTGTGTCTATAGTATTGAAGGTACTTATTGAAAGAAGGTCGTAAGTTAAACCTAAGTATCAATCTATTGCCTTGTGAGATTGCTAGTCCACTTTTGGAACCTACTGGTACATAATTGATACATTTACTGTCGACTTAAAGAAACATAAAGAATTGTAAAAATAAAAATTTCTTTGATTTGAGTTATTGTGGAAAAACCTGTATAGGGTGGTTCCGCCATTTATTTGGATGAAATTTATTTCAGTATCGTCCATAATAGGTTTTTCCACAGTAATTCAAATCAATGAAATTTTTATTTTTACAATTTTTTTGTTTCTTAAGTCGAGTCTAGACGTCAACTGTCATGAACGCTTGAAAAAAATAAAATATTTACGGTTAAACTGAAGAGTTAGAATTGCGCAGTACTTAACATGCATTATTGCCGCATCAATTATGTACCTACCCAACTAATGAATGAGTCATTAATATGCGAGATAACTGTTTATCAGTTTCTGTCCGTCTAGTATCTTCATCAGCTCAGCACTACGTTCACCAGGGCCGCAGGGGTACGGCCAGGGGTACGGTAGGTCTGCAGTGGTGAATATAAGATTACTAATTAACATTATTAATTTATTTCTTTACTTCTTTTCTTATTCAGTGTACTCAGGCACAACACAAGAAGGTCGTGAATATGTATGAAATCGTGGCTTTTTTCTAGTCATTCAAATTTGGTTGAATAACCAGCCGTTGTTTGCATGTTTGGTTTTTAGTTTATATCTACTTATTGCGAATCATTCTAAGCTGAATATTTTCTCTATATACTTTTGAGTAAACATACAAATTTTTGGTTTACACCTACACATCTATAGTTGAGCCGGTTTCTTGTATTTTGCCATCAAAGTTATGGCACCGTAGTTTAGAATTTTAGCAATATTATTCAAAAACGCATGTATGTGCACTGTTGAAACTTTTCATGGTTATTATAAGCGTCGAGGCGGACCGATTACAGTTTATTGCAAGCTTATACGTTTTCTCATTCAGGCGCTGCGATATTTTTTTGGGTTTTCAAAAAATAACTTTTAACTACTTGCAAATTATAAATAATTTCTTGAATCTAAATCTTTTACAAATACGCACAAATAAAGAGCTACTCGTGTATGTATTCTACAGGCGCACATACAATAGTTTTGGAGATACACGATTCTGCAAAACGTCACTCCAGCAGGAAATGCAAATATCTCAAAAACCTGACGACGCACACATTATATCTTCGGCGCACATTTTTGAACAAATATAAGCTCTCTACCCATGCACAATATCTCTCTCGGACCATTCATTTAGAATTTTCTCTTGCTGGAACAACGATACCGGAATAAAAAGATATCAGGAATAGTTTTTGCCGTTTTTTTTCCAAAACTACAACAAGCACAATTTTTTATGTGTGTGTGTGTGTGTGTGTGAGTGTGTGTGTGTGTGTGTGTGAGTGTGTGTGTGTGTGTGTGTGTGTGTGTGTTGGAGTGCCAGCAGAGTGCCGCCTCGTGTGTGTGTGGTGGAGTGCCAGCAGAGCGGAGCCTCGTGTGTGTGTTTGTGTGTGGTGGAGTGCCAGCAGAGCGCCGCCTCGAGTGCCGCCTCGTGTGTGCATGTGGTGTGTGTGTGTGTGTGCATGTGTGAGTGTGCGTGTGTGCGTGTGTGCGTGTGTGCGTGTGTGCGTGTGTGCGTGCCAGCAGAGCGCCGCCTCGTGTGCGTGTGTGGTGGAGTGCCAGCAGAGCGCCGCCTCGTGTGCGTGTGTGGTGGAGTGCCAGCAGAGCGCCGCCTCGTGTGCGTGTGTGGTGGAGTGCCAGCAGAGCGCCGCCTCGTGTGCGTGTGTGGTGGAGTGCCAGCAGAGCGCCGCCTCGTGTGCGTGTGTGGTGGAGTGCCAGCAGAGCGCCGCCTCGTGTGTGTGTGGTGGAGTGCCAGCAGAGCGCCGCCTCGTGTGTGTGTGGTGGAGTGCCAGCAGAGCGCCGCCTCGTGTGTATGTGGTGGAGTGCCAGCAGAGCGCCGCCTCGTGTGTGTGTGTGTGTGTGTGTGTGTGTGTGTGTGTGTGTGGTGGAGTGCCAGCAGAGCGCCGCCTCGTGTGTGTGTGGTGGAGTGCCAGCAGAGCGCCGCCTCGTGTGTGTGTGTGTGTGTGTGTGTGGTGGAGTGCCAGCAGAGCGCCGCCTCGTGTGTGTGTGTGTGTGTGTGTGTGGTGGAGTGCCAGCAGAGCGCCGCCTCGTGTGTGTGTGTGTGTGTGTGTGGTGGAGTGCCAGCAGAGCGCCGCATCGTGTGTGTGTGTGTGTGTGTGTGTGTGTGTGTGTGTGTGTGTGTGGTGGAGTGCCAGCAGAGCGCCGCCTCGCGCGTGTGTGTGTGGTGGAGTGCCAGCAGAGCGCCGCCTCGCGCGTGTGTGTGTGGTGGAGTGCCAGCAGAGCGCCGCCTCGCGCGTGTGTGTGTGGTGGAGTGCCAGCAGAGCGCCGCCTCGCGCGTGTGTGTGTGGTGGAGTGCCAGCAGAGCGCCGCCTCGCGCGTGTGTGTGTGGTGGAGTGCCAGCAGAGCGCCGCCTCGCGCGTGTGTGTGTGGTGGAGTGCCAGCAGAGCGCCGCCTCGCGCGTGTGTGTGTGGTGGAGTGCCAGCAGAGCGCCGCCTCGCGCGTGTGTGTGTGGTGGAGTGCCAGCAGAGCGCCGCCTCGCGCGTGTGTGTGTGGTGGAGTGCCAGCAGAGCGCCGCCTCGCGCGTGTGTGTGTGGTGGAGTGCCAGCAGAGCGCCGCCTCGCGCGTGTGTGTGTGGTGGAGTGCCAGCAGAGCGCCGCCTCGCGCGTGTGTGTGTGGTGGAGTGCCAGCAGAGCGCCGCCTCGCGCGTGTGTGTGTGGTGGAGTGCCAGCAGAGCGCCGCCTCGCGCGTGTGTGTGTGGTGGAGTGCCAGCAGAGCGCCGCCTCGCGCGTGTGTGTGTGGTGGAGTGCCAGCAGAGCGCCGCCTCGCGCGTGTGTGTGTGGTGGAGTGCCAGCAGAGCGCCGCCTCGCGCGTGTGTGTGTGGTGGAGTGCCAGCAGAGCGCCGCCTCGCGCGTGTGTGTGTGGTGGAGTGCCAGCAGAGCGCCGCCTCGCGCGTGTGTGTGTGGTGGAGTGCCAGCAGAGCGCCGCCTCGCGCGTGTGTGTGTGTGGTGGAGTGCCAGCAGAGCGCCGCCTCGCGCGTGTGTGTGTGTGGTGGAGTGCCAGCAGAGCGCCGCCTCGCGCGTGTGTGTGTGTGGTGGAGTGCCAGCAGAGCGCCGCCTCGCGCGTGTGTGCGTGGTGGAGTGCCAGCAGAGCGCCGCCTCGCGCGTGTGTGTGTGTGTGGTGGAGTGCCAGCAGAGCGCCGCCTCGCGCGTGTGTGTGTGGTGGAGTGCCAGCAGAGCGCCGCCTCGCGCGTGTGTGTGTGGTGGAGTGCCAGCAGAGCGCCGCCTCGCGCGTGTGTGTGTGGTGGAGTGCCAGCAGAGCGCCGCCTCGCGCGTGTGTGTGTGTGGTGGAGTGCCAGCAGAGCGCCGCCTCGCGCGTGTGTGTGTGTGGTGGAGTGCCAGCAGAGCGCCGCCTCGCGCGTGTGTGCGTGGTGGAGTGCCAGCAGAGCGCCGCCTCGCGCGTGTGTGTGTGTGTGGTGGAGTGCCAGCAGAGCGCCGCCTCGCGCGTGTGTGTGTGGTGGAGTGCCAGCAGAGCGCCGCCTCGCGCGTGTGTGTGTGTGGTGGAGTGCCAGCAGAGCGCCGCCTCGCGCGTGTGTGTGTGTGGTGGAGTGCCAGCAGAGCGCCGCCTCGCGCGTGTGTGTGTGTGGTGGAGTGCCAGCAGAGCGCCGCCTCGCGCGTGTGTGTGTGTGGTGGAGTGCCAGCAGAGCGCCGCCTCGCGCGTGTGTGTGTGGTGGAGTGCCAGCAGAGCGCCGCCTCGCGCGTGTGTGTGTGGTGGAGTGCCAGCAGAGCGCCGCCTCGCGCGTGTGTGTGGCGGAGTGCCAGCAGAGCGCCGCCTCGCGCGTGTGTGTGGTGGAGTGCCAGCAGAGCGCCGCCTCGCGCGTGTGTGTGGTGGAGTGCCAGCAGAGCGCCGCCTCTCGTGTGTGTGGTGGAGTGCCAGCAGAGCGCCGCCTCTCGTGTGTGTGGTGGAGTGCCAGGATGACTGGCGTCATGTATGGATCGAGGAGAGAAAGGATGTTGAGATTCGTTGAAATAAAACTTTTAAGTACACTTATGAATAGTAGTTTATTTCCACAAAACGGCACGGCAGTGCATACTTTGAAGACACGAACAACGAAGGCGTCGGCGCGCCATCTTCGACAGAGACGCCATGGGTAGTCTCACTCTTTGCCACTAGCAAATCTTCGTACAACAAGTGTATATCGTTATGCAGGGGCAGCAGCATCCACCACAGCAGCCACCACCACAACAGCCTCCGCAACAGCCTCCGCACCTGGAAGAAACGCCAAGCAAGATTTACATTTTATGCGAACCAACTATGACAAGTCGATTAACAGGCTGGTCAAACACCGAAGTCTTGAATCCGTGAAAGCTTCAGTAGCAGATCGACAAAAAAATAATTACCGATACTCGATGCTTACATTTTGTCCTATTGAGAGTGAAGAGTACTTTTAAGATAAATAAAATAGTCTAGAATAGACTTTCAAGTCGTGGAAAGTAACTTTTTATAAATTTTTACAAAAGGTTAAGGTTTTTTTTGGACTTTTTGGGTCTTTATTTATAATAAGTGTATTACGCAAGCGATTTGGTTGTACTACCATTTTGATTAAACGTACTTCTACAGAACACCTCGGATTGCGTTTGAATTGAGAAGAAAATTCATAAGTTTGAAGTTTTACTTTTAAATAATAGATTTGTTAGTTGACAGTACTAAGTCATAATTTATTTCAAACAGAAAAAAGTTCATAATTTACTAGTTAAAACGAGGTGGTCAAGGTCGATTTTTTTGTTTTTTTTCTTTTGTCCTTATTTCTTACAAAATAAATAATATGGACACATTTAAGGCGGAGACACATTATTAAAACGCGACGCGACCCGATGAAACGCGATGCGTGTTAAGTCGAATCAAATGTATTAAGGCGGAAACACATTATTAAAACGCGACGCAACCTGATGAAACGCGAAGCGTGTTGAGTCGAATCAAATGTATTATTTTGTATAGACCAGAATCACACTATGAACATCCGACGCGACGCCATGCGCGCACATGCCACCCGATCCACACGTACTAGGTCAGTGTGTTGCCCATGGTGGGGGTAAACACGCCATCCAACGCGGCACGCGCGGTATGTTTCTAGACAACACCCAACGCCACGCGTCTGTCGTTCGAGAACTGTCACAGAGATGCATTCTTTGACCCCATCCCTATTTTTCTAACTGTCAAACGGAATTTATGCCAATCTAATATTATTTTAACTTTTATTATTATTTTTATTTTAATAATATTTTATTTTTTGTAACTGAGAACAAAATAATTCAAAATGTAAATAAACCATTAATTGTAAAACCAGGATGTACTTTACATTGGGCACGCCACAATCCAGGCGATAAGTCCGTCCCCTCTTTGAGGAGTGGCTGGAGGGGTCACGGCGTCCTCACCTTCCGCCTGACACAGGTACTCACCGGACACGGCTGTTTCGGGAGATACCTGTTTCGGATTCGGCGGGAGGACGCGCCCGGGTGTCAACACTGTGAGGGTCGCCCGGAGGACATGGTGGAGCATACGGTGCAGGTCTGCCCTGCTTGGGCGGAGCACCGTCGGGTCCTCGTCGAGGCGATCGGCGTCGGCGACCTCTCGCGACCGGCCTTGGTTCAATCTATGGTCCGGAGCGAGGAGGCATGGGAAGCGGTCACCTCCTTCTGCGAAGCAGTAATGATAGCAAAGGAGGAGACCGAACGTGTGAGAGAGAGAGAAACCTCACGCCCCAATCGCCGCAACAGAAGAAGACGCCCCAGGCGTCGGGAGTGGCAGGACGATTCCCGGCCGCCGTAGGCGCGGGCCTGCATCTTCAAAGTCTTCATCTGATTCATTATTTATTAAATCCATAGTACACAACCATACACTTTCACTGCTGTTAGCTAACTGTATTCAGAAATTGCTAGCATGTCGTGGCGTCGCGAGTTGGTAATGTGCACGGTGCATATCGGGTGTCGACACGTTGCGTCGCATCGCGTTTTAATAATGTGTTTCTGCCTTTATTTTCTATAGACCAGAACCATACTATGAACATCCGACGCGACGCCATGCGCGCACACGCCACCCGATCCAGACGTACTAGGTCAGTGTGTTGCCCATGGTGGGGGTAAACCATAGAGCAACACAGGCCACCGGCGAACCGGAGGGGAGTAGCCATTGCGTTTTTTACCGATACAAATATGTCTGTCATTTTTCGCGGGGGGAAATCACACATTCTCAAATTCTCACACAAAAACAGTTGTCTGTCACTACGAAACTCACACCATAACAATTACAAAATACACTAACAATTTCACACACACATTGAATAAATCGTGTCATAACAGTATAATAATATGATGCAACTACACTGACAACTCCTTGCAGCCATAGCTGTAACAACTGTCGATACGCATTATCGATAAATTCAAGAAATCGGTTAAGGAAATTAGGTTTAATAAGTTATTCAAAAGTAGATATTATTATGATAGACTTTATTTATTATGTATCACAATAATCATAAAACTAATAAAATTAACGTTCATTTTTTTTTATACATTTTAAAATGAATATGATAATAATAATGGTAATTTTTTACACAAACCTGTAAAGTTGCTTTTTAACCGCGTGCTCAATTTTGATGACTGAGCAAGCGAAGGATTCAAAAATTAGAATCCTGAGCGTTAGCGAGAGAATCAAAAGAGCACAAAGTGAAAAATCTTTGCACTCGAGTTCAATACGTAACTTTTCATCCCACCTCAGCGAGGAAATGGCTAAATGCAAAAAAAAAAAACATTTACAATCACAAGATACGTTTATTTCAGTTTAGGTATTAACTACTACATTATGATAGTATTACAGAATAATCTTTAAAAAGCACAGATACATGTCTATAATTAGAGAGATCACTCTTACTACCTGATTTGAAAATTGGTATTACTTTACTAAGTTTCACTTGATCACGGAACGTACCACTGGCTAAACATTGATTAAATATGCCTGTTAGGACTGGAGCAATTGTATCAATAATGTCTCCAAGAACCTTAACGGATATACCCCACACTTATGGGGTATATCCGTTAGTGTTTTTTATGTTGAGACTTAAAGGTTTTCTGAATTGTATCGATTGTGATACGCTTAAATTCAAAGGTTGGTATATCCTTAGTGAATTTTTCTTTAAAAAAAGATTCAAGTCTCAAATTAAGATTAATATGATTGACTTGACGGATCTGGAAGATTTGAATATATAAATATTTTAAATACATGGATTTTGTATTAAATATTGAAATATAATCTTAATAATTGACATAAACAAAACCGTTGCTAGGCAAATAAGTCAACAAACTTGTTTTTAACCTAGGACTAACGAATTTTTTTTTTGTAATGGGACGGAAAAAGTTTGAGCTAATCCATTATAAAAACCAGCGATTAAAAATAGGTACTGTTACAGAACTATCACTGGTTTTTAAAATGTATTAGTTTTCTATAAATATGACGAATACATTTTTGGGGGTTTGTTTTTTTCATTAAGAAAGAAATTCGTGTATCAGCATATTTTTGCATGATTAATCTTGCTAGTTCCAAGTTATGATTTGTAAAATCGTTTTCGTGTGAATGATAACTAATTGAGGGAAATAAGTCTTTGCCAATAAACTTTTTCAAAGACCGTGTCACGACTTCATGTGTGGTACAAGATCGTGTAGGTTTATTGTCGGCACTTAAATGTCTTCTTATTTCTTTTTCACAAATCCGGCATAAAAGTATCACCTCTTTTGAGGCATACAGTAACTTTCCTTTGCTTTTTTGGTGAATTAAGCTTTTTTCATCAAGCGGCCCAAGCAAACCTTTAATGCACGTATCGCATTAAATTATTTTTTTTTGTCGAGAATATAACATATCCAGCTATATACTCCACAACTTTTTCCGCAAACGGGGATAAAAAAGTTAGAGCTTCAATCTCATCGACTAAATCGTCAATAAAATTGGTAAAATTGACTTCGTCAGTAGCGTCATTGCTATTGTATTGTCGTACGGTTGAAGCATTAATTTTGTCAAGTGCAGATGTGCAATTTAGTATAGTAATTTTTTCCAACGGAATGCAGTTCGTTCCGTTTCCCGTTTGTGTTATTTCTGTATTAACAAGAATTTTTTTATAAATCGCTTCAAACTGGGAGCTTGAGGGATTATCGCAATAACCACCATGACTCCTTACTATGGAAAAAAAAAGTTCGATATGATCTTGGCTTATTCTGTGTAGTGGCATATATTTGAGGCCATTTTGTTGGCTTTGTATTAAATCATGAAAGATAGCTTTGGTACTTTCAATACAGATCAAAATTCCCAAAAAACCTGTGTATCTTGGAGAATCTACTAATTTCATTTTACGCGACTCCCCGTTACGGTTTTTTACAAAAGTTGATAAACTCAGCAAAATCTTTTGAGCTTCGTCCATTTTTTTAAAAGCTTTGTCAAAGTTTTCCAAGTTTAATGCTCTTTTATATCCAATTTGACGTGACCGGGAATCCAAAATATCAAAAATATCGTTTATCAGTGAAATAAATTTCGAAGTTGCGGTTGCTCCATTAAACTCTGGCAAATCTAATTCTTGTTCGCAAAACACAAGTGCATCAGCAACACTTGCGCTGAACAATTGTGCTGCAAGGCGAACATTCATTATTTTCGTTTTATAGTAAATGTGATTAGCTTTTAACTTATTAGCCATATAAAATAACTCATCTTCCTGGATTTTATGTAACGCTTCCACAAATGACCATTGAATTTTATTTTCATTATCATCGTAAAAACATTTGTAGTCACAAAAAGTGTTTCGAATTAATTTTAACATGTGACTTGGATCTAAAAAAAAGTAAACCCGTTGTCCCGTTGTAGGATCTAATATGGTAGTTTGCAATTTATTTGCAACTAAGCAGCAACCCAGTTCTGTAGCCATTGCTAAATTTGCCTTTGCGCCGTCACACGTTAACGCTTTTATTTCTATTCCAGTTTCATGTACTAATTCAAATGCTTTAGTAACAAGTTGAGCTTTTAACTTAGCACTTGTACCTTTTACTAAAAAATATCCAATTGGGACTTTCCATGGAGTATTAATGCCTACTAATAGAAATACTAAGACATCTGTTGCTTCTTCTGTATTATCAGTTATAAAATCGAAACCATAATCAATATACCCAAATCGTCTGTCACCGCTTGGATTGTCATGTGATTGTGTCTTTATTTTCATTTCGTCGAAAACCAAAGTACAGTAAATTTTACTATGTGGATTGGCATCGGCTTTATATTTTAAAGCCGCCAAGGCTTCCTTGGTAAAACCGGGCCGTCCATCAATATTACTATACCATTTTGTTAAAGTGCGTGGAGCAGGTAAACACGTCCCAAACGTTTTACGCACATATTTGTAAGCTTTGGGGGAATAAAAGTTGAGAGTTAGAGCAAAGCACCTCAGTTCTGGTGAATACTTAGCTCGTGAGAGCTTCCCACTTTTACACTTCTTTAGTTGACGCTTAATAAGCTCAGCTTCTTCAACGCCAATTTTCTCCAGGACCATCCTTTCCTCTTTATCTATCAAAGCTTTTTCATCCAGACTCTGAAGAATTTCTTCTAGCCCAGCAACTTTTTTCTTTAAGAAAAGATTTTTAGCTTGTAGCCTTTTAATTTTTTTTTTCTGATAATCTAATTGTTGCTGCATTTTCTTTTTCGTGGAGTAAGTGCAGTAGTGGGAACCGAAGTAGATTTTTTAGATGTTTCCTCTGATTGGGCCTGAAAAACAAATTAATAAATATGCTCTTATCATATTTTTACATAGCTTACTTAATCTCAATAGTAAAATAGTGGAAATGACCATTTTATCAATATGCGATTCTACAATAAACGATTTAAAACCAACTCACATTTTGAGGAGTTGACGATCTACACGGAGATGTCAATGAATTAGGAACAGTACGAGTGTCATTAATGGCATCATAAGATGATAGTCTCTCATCTGGCATATTGAATGTTTGTTGATGGTTCTGGAAAATTAGATTTAATATCTTTAATTGTAAAAATCTACGCTTCATTTCACTATGAATAAGTTCAACTAAGTAAATCATTACTAGGGATTGAGGTCCGCTTTCGAAAAGAAGGCTCGGTCCTGGTATTAAAGGCAACGAACGGGGTGGGTTGTTTAGTTCGTAAGAGTCTGACATACCCTCTCGCTCCACTCAAGGGCGGTGTTACGGTGTACGGTGGGTAAAATCATCAAACATGATCCCCTGTTTGATGATTTTACCCACCGTAAAAAAAAAACTAATCAAATCATGTGGAATGTACGCTCGTTTACCTCGTCCGTGAATAAATAAAACTACGGAACAAATACAGGTCTGCGTCAGAGTTGGTTTGGCGCCATCAACTAATCTCCGTCTATTGTTCACCAACACTTGAAAGTCAGAAGACTTAAAATGGTTTGAGCAAATGACACTATTTCTCGTGGGAATCCAGGTTGGTCTGTTATTACAAAATGCCTTCCATGTATCCTTTAAATTTGGATCTTTAGGAAACCTAAAAAAAATACATTTTAGTTGACGTTCTTACTGAGTAATTTTAATAAAATGTGCTAATACGCGTAAGTATTGTATTATATTTAATTTATGTATACAACTATAAATAAAAAAATAAAGCCCACAATATGATGGGTATTTAAATCAGAAAACCTAATCTCAAAAATTCCATTTTCATCGATAACTAGGTATCTACAAACAAATCGGCAACATCACTACCGCTCGGCGACAGCGACTTCTAGGAAAAAGACTCGGATCTGTCGTACGATCGATCGTTCGATTGAACGAAAACGTGCGGCCTTTGTTGGTAAACAAATCCGAACAACACGATTGATAATATTGCAGATTTTTTAATTTAAAAGAAGTAAATAGCAATAATGTGATTAAAAATTACTTACATATGAAAGGTAATGCCATCTTTTTGTAGACTTGACGTGGCAGATCTCTTTTTGCAGCAAAATACAGAACAATTCGGCATTTTTTTACGACGTCGATTCCGTTACGCAACTAGATTTAGTCTAGTGACCTGTGCGGTTGCAACTAGTTTTATTGTAGGCGTAGGACCATGTGGACTTATACTTTGACAGAGGGGAACGCCTGCATATGGCTGCTCCCCTCCGGTTCGCCGGTGGCCTGTGTTGCTCTATGGGGTAAACACGCCATCCAACGCGGCGCGCGCGGTTTGTTTCTAGACAACACTCAACGCCACGCGTCAGTCGTTCGAGAACTGTCACAGAGATGCATTCTTTGACCCCATCCCTATTCTTCAAACTGTCAAACGGAATTTATGCCAATTTAATATTATTTGTTTGCATTTATTTAGCGAAATGACCGACGAACAATTAACTGAGTTGGTAAAACGATATCCTGTTCTATATGACATGAATTTAGCTATATACAGGGATCATACTGTGAGAAATAATGCATGGGAAGAAATTACCGAGCAAATGCATGGGAAGAAAACACACGGTAAGTTTTATTAAAAATATTATTTATTATACAAAACGTCGTTGTAGTAGCTTTTGGGAGAGTAGCATGTTTTTAGTTTTGTCTATCTCTCCACACAATATCATGTTGCCACGGAACGGCGCCTTCAGTACTAAAATATTCCTTGAATTTGTTTCTTACTGTAAAAGCATATTGTGTGGAATTTCTACGAATGAGATTTAAGTGGTCAAAGGCTGTAGATTCTGTTAAATTCGCCTGTAGTGAATCATCACAGTCTGAAGGCAAATCATTCGTGCCTAAACAGTTATGTAAGCAACATGTTGCCAGAATAATTTTGTCGACCATATCTGGTTGAACTGCCATAGGACCAGCAAAAACACGCCATCTTGATCTCAATATGCCAAAGGCATCCTCGACTATACGTCGGGCACGACTAAGCCAATAATTGAATATTTTATTGGGTTCAATGTTATGAACATCATTCTTGCTGTAGGGTCGCATTAAAAATGGTTCCAAGGGAAAAGCTTCATCTGCAACAATCAAATGTATGTGGCAATGGTTCTGAATTGAGGATTAGTGGTTTAGGAGCGGGAAATTTTAACTTTCCATCTTGTAATAATTTGCCTAAGACGGAATTTTCAAATATTCCACCATCGCTGTTTTTACCATATGATCCGACATCTATGACAAAAAATTTATACTTTGGATCTACTAAGGCCAGTAGCACAATTGAATTTATCCCCTTATAATTCCAATAATTCGAACCACTATTTATAGGACAAGTAATGATCACATGTTTTCCGTCTAATACCCCACAGCAATTGGGGAAATTCCTATAATTTCTAAAACATTTTTCAGATTCTTCCCACATTGCAGTTGTAGGTTTTGGCATATGAATTGGGCCCATTTTCTTCCAAATTGCATCACAAACGTCTTGTATTATTTCTCGCGTATGGTACTGAATCCCATTCGATAGTTGAATCCTAACGATCTGAATGAACTACCCGTAGCTAAAAACCTATAACAGAAAATAAATAATATGATTATCTTTTGTTTCAGTTGAAGACATAAAAAATAAATGGGGAAAATTAAGGAACTGCTTTACCAATGCATTTAAAAGACGTCGCAAGAAGAGTGGTTAAGCAGCAACTAATATAGTTCCTTGGAAATTTGAAAAACAAATGGAATTTCTGTTGCCACATATTGAAGGGAGATCCACAGTTACAAACCTAGGTGATACAAATGTTGACGATTCAACACAAGATTCTGAATTGCAATTTTCTGAAGATTCTGCACTTTCACCTCCTCCCACCATTCTGCATACACTAAGGACCTCTTCAACCCATCTGCTGCAGATTTTACTCCGAGACGTACAAACAAAAGTGATAATGACAATAATTTATTACAAGAAACGGATGAAGCGTCGCAAGACATAAGGCAGAAGAGATAAGCAACGGATATGGACGAAAATGACTATTTCTTTTCATCAATGAGTAAGCAACTAAAAAAAATACCTAAAACAGACCAAGCTGAAATTAAATTTCAATTACACAAGCTTATACACGATTCGGAAATAAAAATGTTAAATAATCGTGAACGAATTCTGATCCGATTAATGTAACTGAAAACAAAATAATTCAAAATTTAAATAAACCATTGATTGTAAAACCAGGACAAAGTACATACACACGCATTATAATACCAGAAGAAGAAAACAAACAGATGAATAACCAAACAACAACTGATTCTATGTACATATGTAATTTAAATACAAATAAAATAATGTCAAATCCAATTTCGACTCAATATAGAAATGACGATAATTCACTATCAGTTCAATATGAAGTTCCACAAGTAAAGAAAGAAAAGAAAGAAAGAAAAATGTTTATTTGGGACTCGCACAAAACAGACAGATTTAGATTTAATTAAAACTAACAGTATTACTAAGTCTATAAACATTTTACGTACTTACTTTTAAGTACTCATAAACTGTGAACAATCGCTGGAAAGAAATTTAAATTTGAAAGAATTTTATAAAAATGTTGTTCAAAATGTTATTCTATAGTTATAATAATTGTTTTTTTCTATTACGTACTTACCTAAGACAAATAGCAAGTCTTTCTTTAGTGCTAATGGCTTTGCGAAATGTCGTGTCTTTCTTGTGTATGTCACTTTGAATAAATTCGTGTATTTCTTCAAATTGTGTTTTAGTAACCCGAAAATACACATGAAATCTTTCATTATCTTGAAGTAAGTCTGGATACAGAGTATGATATTCACCACACATACTTCTCTTTTGATTTATTTCATGTACCCAGTAACGCCTAATTATTCTCTTTTTCTTGAGTCGTTTAAGTATCATATATGTACCCAAAATTTGCATCAAATCTTCTTCAAAGTCTTCATTCGACTCGTTATTTATTAAATCCATAGTACACAACCATACACTTTCACTGCTGTTAGCTAACTGTATTCAGAAATTGCTAGTATGTCGTGGCTTCGCGTGTTGGTAATGTGCACGGTGCATATCGGGTGTCGACACGTTGCGTCGCGTCGCGTCGCGTCGCATCGCGTTTTAATAATGTGTTTCTGCCTTTATTTTTGTAATGCCCCCTACTTATGAAGTGATTAGGTATATTAAAACAAAAAAAAATAACAATTATCGGCGTACCTTTGATGTCCATACCAGCTTAAATTAATAAAATTGAAACTATTAATTCCGGTACTACGGCAGAAATGAAGCTACATTTTTATGAAGATGACTGCAACAAACCTGCCAAAGCTAAGGTGATATGTGTAGAGTACGACGGTGATATATCGTGTTTTGAGTTGGGTGAAATACCTCCTCCTCCGGATGACCCTAGAGAAATCGGTATAGTATTTCCATGTTGCGTTAAAAATAAAAAGCCGCTAAGAAGAAAAGAATCCACAACCCTTAAAATAAGTAAATCGAACACAAAGCAACACAACATAAATATTTCCTACGTAAAGCGAAATTCAACTAATATAAAACAAGTTGGTTCTGAAGAACGCTCGTTTCCTTCAGCATTGAAGAAACCCAAACAAGACTGTATACTCTATGTCTTCGATAAGCGTGGATTCAACAAGGTCATTAGTTATACTAAAGCGAATGTCTGCTGTGAAAATACGGTACAACTAAAAGCAGGCAAGAGTGGAAATAGGGGCCAGAAATCTTCTGATAGCAGAAAAGCACGAATGTTTACAGCATCTTTGAATGCAGGGAAATCTCTCCGAGCATGTAAAAGTCGTGAATTAAGAGGAGGTATCCTCTCTACGGATTGCTTCTGCCTGCGGAGGAATGGTCTGCAGTACGAGTGTCGCAGGACTGGTTGCCAGAACAGTCCGCTGTGTTCCGTACTGCCTGCACCTGTTTGCGAACCATCGCGAGTTGCTTGCATTACGCATTGTTCTAACCCACACGCCGATGAATTGAGTAGTATTTGCAAGTTACGTCCCTGGTAGTTAGTGCACTACTACTATCCGCATGCTTCACACGAATTTGTCTTAAAATTATTCTGATGTTAAACAGGAAATGGGATTCAATTTATTGAAAATTCGTATTGTACGTGTGTTCATGTTATTATATTATATTATAATGCTCATCAACGGAGTTATTGTATAACAGAATCGCGAGAAAAAGACCGCTCGATGAAATATCGCAGTGTGGACAGGGTCCTACATAACAGCTTTACATTTATGTTTTTTTTTTATTTGTAATGGGTTTGGGTTTGCTCTTGACTCTAGTCTATGTCAGAGATGACAGAGACAAAGTCTACGATGGAGCGAGCCTACCCAGAAGGAGCCTGTTCACTCTAACTTTTAAGCTAAACTTTGTAGCTTGTAAGCTTTTGGAAACAGACGCAGGCAGAGAGTTCCACTCCATTGCTGTGCGCATTATGTATACGAAAATTAGCAGCACGTAAAAAAAGTGCTTGGTCTGATTTATTGAGTTTGAGAAATAAATATTGTGTAAATAATTAAATCAATTTGCATGCAATTCCAGCAGACTTTCTTAAAAAAGAAATTGAATACGAAATTGCGTCTGCAGCTATCCTGGGCTAACTTCAGCATCCAATCGTAATAGCCCATCGTGCACAACCACAAGCATCATCCAAGACTTGATCGAGGCTAATGATGAAGCTGTACAGGTTACCCAATGTCGACAAAATAATAATATGGAAAATTCTAAACGAATGATCCGAGAAAAAATTATTGAGCATGGTTAGATAGCTTGTATTTGTGCAAAAATGTGCGCCGAAAATATAATTTGTGCGTCTTCAGGTTTTCGAGATATTGCATTTCCTGCTGGAGTGACTTTTTACAGAATCGTGTATCTCCAAAACTATTGTATGTGCGCCTGTAGAATTAACATACACGAGTAGCTCTTTATTTGTGCGTAATTGTAACAGATTTAGATTTATGCCCGGTTTACATTATTCCAGTCCAGTGATCTAGCGAGATTCCAGTCCAGTGCTGGACTGGATCTGTAACGTCTACATTATTCCAGTTATTTAGAAGCCGTTGAAGTGTGAACACTATAGTGACAATGATTTCAAGAAGAGATCAGTTTCGAAAATGTTTCAAACGTGCTCAATCACTCTTGCTACAAGAAGTTATTAATGAGGTTGATAAGGAACTAAAAAAAAAGGAACGGATTTGGGTGAGAAATTGGATCAGCGAAAGAGATCAAAAAGGAGGGTCAGCAATACTTTTGCAACAACTGAAGATAGAAGATCCCAATGAATATAGACTGGCACTGAGAATGACAGCAGAAAACTTTGAAGAACTGTTATCATTAGTTTCGATTAATATCCAGCGTAAGAATACGTTGTTCAGAGATGCTATACCCGCAAAATTAAAATTAGAAGTCACTCTTTCTTTTTTAAGTACTGGAGATAGTTACAGAAGCCTCAGTCGTATGTTTCGATTGCCAAAACCAACTATTTCAAAAATTATACCAGAAGTCTGTCAAGAAATTAAAAGGGCATTAAAAGACCACATCAAGGTAATATTTTATTAAGTATCATATCTATGACAAATTAAGCATTATTGAAAGCATTCATGATTATATTAATGTATTCTGGGTCATCGCTTACTATATTTAACGAGTCCTCGGTGGTTTGTGTATCTACAGACACTGGACTATTCAATGGCATATAAGCACTACTACTCGTGCTTGGTCTTGACGCATAATTGTAATTTGGTCTATTCGGTTTTATAGGACTATTCAAATCGTGTAGTCGACATGTTGTTATCACACTCTGTATTTCTTCTTGGCCTAGGATAGCCTGTTCTGTAGAAAGGGTTCTTAATTGCTTCGCAATGTGTTTCCCGAAGATGTCGAATTCATCTTCCACTGTTTCTGATTTGGATAAATCGTATTGCATATCTTTCATGCTACTGACTATTGTAGACAGCAGTGAAATTTTACTTCTTTTCTTTCGCGGTTCTGATAGACTTACTTCTGGGTTTGTATGGGTAGGGTTGGTCCCACATTGGTCACTAGGTTGAGTATTGTCAGTATTTTCTTTATTTTGAGCATCATCAGTATTTTCCTGAAAATAAAATATTTTTACTTTCTTTTTGCAGATACCCACTGCGGAACAATGGAAACAAGTCGAGGAAGGCTTTCGGAATAAGTGGAACTTTCCTTTGTGCTACGGAGCGTTAGACGGAAAACACATAAAAATTACTGGCTCCTATGAATATGGAAGTACGAACTTTAATTATAAAAAAGAAAACAGCATAGTATTGATGGCTCTTGTTGACCATGATTACTGTTTTACGTATATCAATGTGGGCGCAAATGGAAGCGCTTCGGATGGTGGTATTTTCAAAAACTGTTCCATTTTTACTGAATTAGAAAATGGCAGTTTTATTCCAGAAGATGGAGTGATTGTGGCTGATGCAGCATTTCCACTAAAAACATACTTAATGAAACCATATCCTGAGGCTAATTTAACTTTTGAACAAAAAATATATAATTACAGGCTGTCTCGTGCTAGACGCATAGTAGAAAACGCTTTTGGAATATAAGTAAGTCGATTCAGAATTTTCGAAAAAGCTATTTCAACTAAGTTACATACTGTGGATCACATTGTGTATGCAGCTTGCTCTCTACACAATTGGTTGAGAAAAAAGTCAAGCAATTATATGACTACTTCTTGTGTAGACCATGACGATCACAATGACCATCATTTGATTAATGGAACATGGAGATCCGAAATAACCTCTTTAGATAGTATCATACAGCAGGGCAGTAACAACTCAGCAACACATGCCAGGGAAAAAAGAACTCAATTTACTAATTATTTTGTGAACGAAGGAAAAGTACCATGGCAAAATCATATGATACATTGATAAATTTGTGTGTTTTAACAAATAATATGCTACTAAAATAAAAATAAATAAAAATCTTAAAATAAATACCTGTGTTTTACGCTTCACCATCACATTTTTAATAAATGAATTGAATTCGGCGAACCATTTCACTTTGGGTTGGTAAACATTGCTACTAGCACCAGATGTGGATGATTTCTTAATCTTGTCTAGTTCAAGGTAGTATGTCGAACGAATGCTTTTTATTTTGTTTTTCACATCTTCCGGTGTGAATCCTTCAATTTCCATACCAATGCACAGATTTTGCAAAGCAGTTTGGCGCATAGGTTTGTTTTTATAATGTTCTGATGTTATATCCCATAAACACGGATTTTCTCTGTATATAGTGACAAACTTTACAGTTTCGTCTTCAGATAACTTCTTCACCATTGTTAAAGCCTTTTTCTTTGCAAAAAAGTCCGCAAAAACAACCAACACGTGTGTACTTCGTCAGCACTGGAATGGCACTGGATTGGCCGTCTACATTATTCCAGTTGCACTGGATTGGTCGCACTGGATTCAAAAATAGACCGCGAATCCAGTTACTGGACTGGAATGCTTACTGGATTCAGTTCATTCCAGTGCCGGTTTACATTTTTCCAGTAAGCAATCCAGTACTGGACTAGATCGCTGGACTGGAATAATGTAAACCGGGCATTAAGAAATTATTTATAATTTTCAAGCGATCGCGATTTTTTGAAAACCCAAAAAAATATCGCAGCGCCTAATTGAGAACAGAGACAGTCTTGTTAAAGACTGTCAGAATATATATCTAAATAAATAAGAACCGCACGGTTCCCGCAGTCTGAATGAGCACTATAACTCTATTCACTAACGGAACAAAACCGACTTTAAAAAGCTGGTAAGTCGAGTTATCAAAGAGTAAAGATAAAGTAATATAGCGAGTTATCCGTAAAAGAGCCAAGTACAAAACCTATCTCGTCAATTTAAGCACTGAAAGTACTGTAGAGTGCCAGCAGAGCGCCGCCTCGCGTGTGTGTGTGTGGTATGGTAGAGTGCCAGCAGAGCGCCGCCTTGCGTGTGTATGTGTGGTGTGGTAGAGTGCCAGCAGAAAGCCGCCTCGCGTGTGTGTGTGTGGTGTGGTAGAGTGCCAGCAGAAAGCCGCCTCGCGCGTGTGTGTGTGGTGTGGTAGAGTGCCAGCAGAAAGCCGCCTCGCGTGTGTGTGTGTGGTGTGGTAGAGTTCCAGCAGAAAGCCGCCTCGCGTGTGTGTGTGTGGTGTGGTAGAGTGCCAGCAGAGCGCCGCCTCGCGTGTGTGTGTGTGGTGTGGTAGAGTGCCAGCAGAGCGCCGCCTCGCGTGTGTATGTGTGGTGTGGTAGAGTGCCAGCAGAGCGCCGCCTCGCGTGTGTGTGTGTGGTGTGGTAGAGTGCCAGCAGAGCGCCGCCTCGCGTGTGTGTGTGTGGTGTGGTAGAGTGCCAGCAGAGCGCCGCCTTGCGTGTGTATGTGTGGTGTGGTGGCGTGCCAGCAGAGCGCCGCCTCGCGTGTGCGTGTGGTGGAGTGCCAGCAGAGCGCCGCCTCGCGTGTGCGTTTGGTGGCGTGCCAGCAGAGCGCCGCCTCGCGTGTGTATGTGTGGTGTGGTAGAGTGCCAGCAGAGCGCCGCCTCGCGTGTGTGTGTGTGGTGTGGTAGAGTGCCAGCAGAGCGCCGCCTTGCGTGTGTATGTGTGGTGTGGTAGAGTGCCAGCAGAAAGCCGCCTCGCGTGTGTGTGTGTGGTGTGGTAGAGTGCCAGCAGAGCGCCGCCTCGCGCGTGTGTGTGTGGTGTGGTAGAGTGCCAGCAGAAAGCCGCCTCGCGTGTGTGTGTGTGGTGTGGTAGAGTTCCAGCAGAAAGCCGCCTCGCGTGTGTGTGTGTGGTGAGGTAGAGTGCCAGCAGAGCGCCGCCTCGCGTGTGTATGTGTGGTGTGGTAGAGTGCCAGCAGAGCGCCGCCTCGCGTGTGTGTGTGTGGTGTGGTAGAGTGCCAGCAGAGCGCCGCCTCGCGTGTGTGTGTGTGGTGTGGTAGAGTGCCAGCAGAGCGCCGCCTCGCGTGTGTGTGTGTGGTGTGGTAGAGTGCCAGCAGAGCGCCGCCTCGCGTGTGTATGTGTGGTGTGGTAGAGTGCCAGCAGAGCGCCGCCTCGCGTGTGTGTGTGTGGTGTGGTAGAGTGCCAGCAGAGCGCCGCCTTGCGTGTGTATGTGTGGTGTGGTAGAGTGCCAGCAGAGCGCCGCCTTGCGTGTGTATGTGTGGTGTGGTAGAGTGCCAGCAGAGCGCCGCCTCGCGTGTGCGTGTGGTGGAGTGCCAGCAGAGCGCCGCCTCGCGTGTGCGTGTGGTGGAGTGCCAGCAGAGCGCCGCCTCGCGTGTGCGTGTGGTGGAGTGCCAGCAGAGCGCCGCCTCGCGTGTGCGTGTGGTGGAGTGCCAGCAGAGCGCCGCCTCGCGTGTGCGTGTGGTGGAGTGCCAGCAGAGCGCCGCCTCGCGTGTGCGTGTGGTGGAGTGCCAGCAGAGCGCCGCCTCGCGTGTGCGTGTGGTGGAGTGCCAGCAGAGCGCCGCCTCGCGTGTGCGTGTGGTGGAGTGCCAGCAGAGCGCCGCCTCGCGTGTGCGTGTGGTGGAGTGCCAGCAGAGCGCCGCCTCGCGTGTGCGTGTGGTGGAGTGCCAGCAGAGCGCCGCCTCGCGTGTGCGTGTGGTGGAGTGCCAGCAGAGCGCCGCCTCGCGTGTGCGTGTGGTGGAGTGCCAGCAGAGCGCCGCCTCGCGTGTGCGTGTGGTGGAGTGCCAGCAGAGCGCCGCCTCGCGTGTGCGTGTGGTGGAGTGCCAGCAGAGCGCCGCCTCGCGTGTGCGTGTGGTGGAGTGCCAGCAGAGCGCCGCCTCGCGTGTGCGTGTGGTGGAGTGCCAGCAGAGCGCCGCCTCGCGTGTGCGTGTGGTGGAGTGCCAGCAGAGCGCCGCCTCGCGTGTGCGTGTGGTGGAGTGCCAGCAGAGCGCCGCCTCGCGTGTGCGTGTGGTGGAGTGCCAGCAGAGCGCCGCCTCGCGTGTGCGTGTGGTGGAGTGCCAGCAGAGCGCCGCCTCGCGTGTGCGTGTGGTGGAGTGCCAGCAGAGCGCCGCCTCGCGTGTGCGTGTGGTGGAGTGCCAGCAGAGCGCCGCCTCGCGTGTGCGTGTGGTGGAGTGCCAGCAGAGCGCCGCCTCGCGTGTGCGTGTGGTGGAGTGCCAGCAGAGCGCCGCCTCGCGTGTGCGTGTGGTGGAGTGCCAGCAGAGCGCCGCCTCGCGTGTGCGTGTGGTGGAGTGCCAGCAGAGCGCCGCCTCGCGTGTGCGTGTGGTGGAGTGCCAGCAGAGCGCCGCCTCGCGTGTGCGTGTGGTGGAGTGCCAGCAGAGCGCCGCCTCGCGTGTGCGTTTGGTGGCGTGCCAGCAGAGCGCCGCCTCGCGTGTGCGTGTGGTGGCGTGCCAGCAGAGCGCCGCCTCGCGTGTGCGTGTGGTGGCGTGCCAGCAGAGCGCCGCCTCGCGTGTGCGTGTGGTGGCGTGCCAGCAGAGCGCCGCCTCGCGTGTGCGTGTGGTGGCGTGCCAGCAGAGCGCCGCCTCGCGTGTGTGTGGTGGAGTGCCAGCAGAGCGCCGCCTCGCGTGTGTGTGGTGGCGTGCCAGCAGAGCGCCGCCTCGCGTGTGCGTGTGGTGGCGTGCCAGCAGAGCGCCGCCTCGCGTGTGTGTGGTGGCGTGCCAGCAGAGCGCCGCCTCGCGTGTGTGTGGTGGAGTGCCAGCAGAGCGCCGCCTCGCGTGTGTGTGGTGGAGTGCCAGCAGAGCGCCGCCTCGCGTGTGTGTGGTGGAGTGCCAGCAGAGCGCCGCCTCGCGTGTGTGTGGTGGAGTGCCAGCAGAGCGCCGCCTCGCGTGTGTGTGGTGGAGTGCCAGCAGAGCGCCGCCTCGCGTGTGTGTGGTGGAGTGCCAGCAGAGCGCCGCCTCGCGTGTGTGTGGTGGAGTGCCAGCAGAGCGCCGCCTCGCGTGTGTGTGGTGGAGTGCCAGCAGAGCGCCGCCTCGCGTGTGTGTGGTGGAGTGCCAGCAGAGCGCCGCCTCGCGTGTGTGTGGTGGAGTGCCAGCAGAGCGCCGCCTCGCGTGTGTGTGGTGGAGTGCCAGCAGAGCGCCGCCTCGCGTGTGTGTGGTGGAGTGCCAGCAGAGCGCCGCCTCGCGTGTGTGTGGTGGAGTGCCAGCAGAGCGCCGCCTCGCGTGTGTGTGGTGGAGTGCCAGCAGAGCGCCGCCTCGCGTGTGTGTGGTGGAGTGCCAGCAGAGCGCCGCCTCGCGTGTGTGTGGTGGAGTGCCAGCAGAGCGCCGCCTCGCGTGTGTGTGGTGGAGTGCCAGGATGACTCTGGCGTCATGTATGGATCGAGGAGAGAAAGGATGTTGAGATTCGTTGAAATAAAACTTTTAAGTACGCTTATTTATAGTAGTTTATTTCCACAAAACGGCACGGTAGAGCATACTTTAAAAACACGAACATCGAAGGGGTTGGCACGCCATCTTCGACAGAGACGCCATTGTTATTCTCTGTCAAGAGGAGAAACTCTTTGCCACTAGCAAATCTTCGTACAACAAGTGTAGATCGTTATGCAAGGGCAGCAGCATCCACCACAGCAGCCACCACCACAAGGTCCGCACCTGGAAGAAACGCAAAGGCAAGATTTGAACCCGTGAAAGCTTCAGTAACAGATCGACAAAACTGCTAGTACTCAATACTTACATTTTGTCCTATTGAGTGAAGAGTACTTTAAAGATAAATAAAAATAGTCTAGAATAGACCCAGTCGTGGAAAATAAACTTTTTCTAAATTTTTTTTGGGTCTTTATTTGTAATAAGTGTATTACGCAAGCGATTTGGTTGTACTGCCATTTTGATTAAACGTACTTCTACAGAACACCTCGGATTGCGTTTGAATTGAGAAGAAAATTCATAAGTTTGAGGTTTTACTTTTAAATAATAGATTTGTTAGTTGACAGTACTAAGTCATAATTTATCTCAAACAGAAAAAAGTTCATAATTTACTAGTTAAAACGAGGTGGTCAAGGTCGGTTTTTTTATGTTTTTTTTCTTTTGTCCTTATTTCTTACATAATAATATGGAAACATTTATTTTTGTAATGTCCTCTATATAAGAAGTGATTATATTAAAACAAAAAAAAAACCATTTGTCGGCGTATACAAGTTTAAATTAATAAAATTGAAACTATTAATTCCGGTACTACGGCAGAAATGAAGCTATTTTTTTATGAAGATGACGACTGCAACAAACCTGCCAAAGCTAAGGTGATATGTGTAGAGTACGACGGTGATATATCGTGTTTTGAGTTGGGTGAAATACCTCCTCCTCCGGATGACCCTAGAGAACTCGGTATAGTATTTCCATGTTGCGTAAAAAATAGTAAGCCGCTAAGAAGAAAAGAATCCACAACCCTTAAAATAAGTAAATCGAACACAAAGCAACACAACAAAAATAATTCCTACGTAAAGCGAAATTCAGCTAATATAAAACAAGTTGGTTCTGAAGAACGCTCGTTTCCTTCAGCATTGAAGAAACCCAAACAAGACTGTATACTCTATGTCTTCGATAAGCGTGGATTCAACAAGGTCATTAGTTATGCTAAAGCGAATGTCTGCTGTGAAAATACGGTACAACTAAAAGCAGGCAAAAGTGGAAATAGGGGCCAGAAATCTTCTGATAGCAGAAAAGCACGAATGTTTACAGCATCTTTGAATGCAGGGAAATCTGTCCGGGCATGTAAAAGTCGTGAATTAAGAGGAGGTATCCTCTCTACGGATTGCTTCTGCCTGCGGAGGAATGGTCTGCAGTACGAGTGTCGCAGGACTGGTTGCCAGAACAGTCCGCTGTGTTCCGTACTGCCTGCACCTGTTTGTGAACCATCGCGAGTTGCTTGCATTACGCATTGTTCTAACCCACACGCCGATGAATTGAGTAGTATTTGCAAGTTACGTCCCTGGTAGTTAGTGCACTACTACTATCCGCATGCTTTACACGAATTTGTCTTAAAATTATTCTGATGTTAAACAGGAAATGGGATTCAATTTATTTCGTATTGTACGTGTGTTAATGTTATTATATTAATGCTCATCAACGGAGTTATTGTGTAACAGAATCGCGAGAAAAAGACCGCTCGGTGAAATATCGCAGTGCGGACAGGGCCTTACATAACAGCTTTACGTTCATGTATATCAAAATTAGCAGCACGTAAAGAAAGTGCTTCGTCTGATTTATTGAGTTTGACAATCAAATATTGTGTAAATAATTAAAATTGAGCATGCAATTCCAGCAGACTTTCTTAGACAAATTGAATACAAAATTGAGTCTGCAGCTATCCTGGGCTAACTTCAGCACCCAATATTAATTGCTCATCGTGCACAACCACAAGCACCATCCAAGACTTGATCGAGGCCAATGATAAAGCTGTACATGTTGCTCAATACTGGTCGACAACATATAGTATAAGTCAATCGAGATGAAAAGAAAAACACTCAATAGGAAAGCGAGAGACGCACTGGTCCTACATACGTAACGTATGCAAAGCATTATCATATCAGGACTTATGTTTTTATATGAAAACTATTCAATAGGAACACACTAAAGCGAGAGAGAAACTGGTACCGCGTACGCAATGTATGCAACGCATTATTATGCCTGAACTCTTGATTTTATATGAAAAACTATGCCGTAGAAACACACTTATCGTATGCAACGAAACATACGGATACGATACAAAACGGTGATGCATACGTTGCGTACGTTGCGTACGTTGCGTACGTAGGACCACTGTGTTTCTCGCTTTACGCTAGAGGCAAACTGGTCCCACGTACGCAACGTATGCAACGCATTATGATATCTGGACTCTTGATTGTATGCAACGCAACATACGATACAATACAAAAGCGTTGCATATGATGCATACGTAGGACCAGTGTGTTTATCGCATTATTCTGTGAAGTTTACTTTAGCTCATTACAACAATAAAAATATGCTGCTGGCACAAACAGAATATTTGAAAAAGGAAAAAAGAAAAAAGGGAAACTGGACAAAAGAAAAAATATATTGACAGAAGAGATTTTCACTTCGCCTAGTTTAGATGTACTTTTTATAATAAAAATTTTGTAAATCTTCATAAAATACAATATTTACTAAATTCTAGTACAAAATTAATGTAAACTAATATTAAAATCTTAAAAATTTAAAAAAATTATTAAAAATCACCCTCCCTTCCTGCTGCTCCAATATTTAGTGGGGTCGTAAATCTATAGATTTCAAGATGTAAGTATTGTATGGGTTGTTAAAATCCCTTTTTAGTCAGAAGGAAACTGCACTCAAGTCTGTTTTTATTATGAACGCTTTTGCTGTTTTAGGTGTTCTCCGTGTGGTCCAATGGTTTGCTACAAATATGAAGACTGTGGTCCTGCGGTAAGTTGACTCGCTGACCTTGAATGATATGACAAAATATAGAGTGATAAGAATTCTAACTAATAGCCATATCGATGTTCAGCTACAGTGTCTACCGCGATCTGCGTTCAAGCGCAATGGGATACAAGACCTCCAGTTCTTCCAGCAGGGCTCGATCCGCTACCTGTGCCGGGCAGACTGCCGCTGCCCGCGCCCGTGCCCGCCGTGCTGTCCGCCGTGCGTGCGCCGCCCGCCTCCTGGCAAGACCTACGTCACGCGCTTCAGCGACTTCGACCTCGTATCACAGTGGTAGTGACAGGCTTTTTCGCGTCAACTTCATGTTACTAGAGTTTCGGTAAATAAAATTATTCAATCACTCACGGCGGACAGACCTATTTTGCCTCGGAGCACTAGAATTACAAATTATGCTCTTTTACAGAGAGGAAAGCCTACAAGTAGAGGCCCTAGAGCGGAAGAGGACGGCGAAAATAAAAAAAGTGATAAGGAAAATCAGTTGAAGCGAACCAAGAGTCGTGAGTTGCGTGGTGGTATCATGTACTACAGTTGTCACTGTATCAAGCGTAATGGGCTCCAACATGACTGTCGTCGCACTGGCTGCGGCGGCGAGCCCGCGTGCCTCGTGCTGCCTGACCCGCTGTGCCCGCCCAGCCAGCTGGCGCGCGCGCGCGGCCTGGCCGACCCCGCCGCGCTGGCCGCCCACACTCACGCGCAGGGCGGCAGTGGCTCTGGCGGACCTGCAATTTCGGGATCTGGCGGAAAACGTTTTATTGTCTGCGAACTGAAGGGCATAGTCCCCGATGCTGGTGCTGGTGCTGGTGCGCGCAAAGGCAATACATGCTGTAAGTGTCCAACTACATTTGTTACACAAGCTTCCTATAGTGGCGGAGCGAAACCTCTAACAATGGTACCAACGCAAGCCGGTGGCAGCGGCTCGAGACCTCGTACATGTGTCTGCACAGGCGTGGTTCCAGTGAAGACTCCAGATACTTCACAGAGTAGTCGTGCGGCTCTCCCGTGCTCTTGCAGTTGTAGGTCCGGGTCTGGCGTACAAAATATGCAATCTTCGGTTATCGCGTTCGACGAAAATACGATGAACCAAATAATGAAGAGATTTGACAATAAGGAACTGTCGTCTCGTCAAACCAAGATCTTAGGACCTGGTGGCCGGCTTCGTGACCCTACGAAAATAAAGGCTTCTAAAGAAGAGCCGTGTACTAGAGTTGGGTGTGTGCACTGGCAGCCACCGCCGCCATGCGTGTGGAACCTCCCGTGCAAAGCGGACTGTTTCGAGGCTCCGGCTGGCATTCAGCCGGGCCGCAACGCGCTAACGGGCGGCGGTGGCTCCGGGAGCGCGCGCCCACCTGCCGGGCGCGACGTGCTGTCGCATGGTACTCGAGGAACTCGCGAAATAATGAAACTGCTGACGCCTGAATATTGTACAGGTTGTTCTGGTTCGAGAGAGGGAGGCGCGATGGGCAGTGGCGGCCCAGCGGCTGGCTTACCTATGTTGGTGATGAAGCTCTGTTGAACGTGTTTTATTTACTCACTGGTTTCCTGAAAGCTTAAGAAAAAGTGCAAAATAATCTGCCAACATTAAATGTTTAATTGTATTTTTGTTTTTCATTTATAGGTCAACAATCACAACAAACAATATATATACGAACACACAATTTAAGACACGCATCACTTGTAGGAACTACCTTGTTCCTAATTTGTTCTATAGAAAACGACGACATCGGACATGACAAAAACAAAATTACTTGTCAGCTTTTTGAATCCCCATCATGCAATATCTTAATTGCGTTACGAAAGTTAATGAAAAACAAGTGTGCTTGATTTGGGTTTCTATTTTCATGGGATCCCATCATCAGATTCTGACTTGGTGACATTAGGACCACCCTAGGAGTATAGGCTTTCGAATAGTCTATTTAACCGACTTCAAAAAAAGGAGGTTCTCAATTCGGTTCTATTTTTTTTTAATGTTACCTCATAACTCCGTCATTTATGAACAGATTTGAAAAATTTTTGTTTCATCTGAAAGGGTATACTTCTCCATTGGTCCCATTGTCACCATGTCAGAATCTGATGATGGGATCCCACGAAAATCGAGGGCAACCCTCAACTGGACTGGCCTGTTGGTCTAGTGGTTAGTGACCCTGACTGCTATGCCAGAGGTTGTGGGTTCGATTCCCACCCAGGACAAATGTTTGTGTGATGAGCATGATCATTTGTTCTGTGTCTGGGTGTAGTTTATCTATAATATGTACCGTAAAACGGGGTCAATAAAAACGCAGGGGTGAATAGACACAAAACCAAAAATGTTTTTCTACAGAAAATAGCCAAACATTTTGGAAGAAAAAAGTTCTGAAATGTATTTTTTTTTTAAACTGTAGTATTTTTTTTTTTTGAAATAGCAACACTGAATTGAAGTAAGGTTTGGCCAACATAATAAAAAAAGATCTTGAAGTTAGCTCCTTGAACGTAGGTTGAACGAGGTCCTATTTATTTTACTGTTTTCAATGTGAAAGAAAGTGTTTTGTGCTATCACAACTTGATAATATATTCGTTGGTTTCTTGTGACCTAGATTAATAAAAGGTAAGTGCAATTGTGATGGTAAATTTGGAAATATTTGTAAAATTGTAAACCAAGTCATTTTTATTTTTGATTGGGGTTAATAGACACGGGGAAGGGGCGAATAGATACGTAGTATGGGGTGAATAGATACGTATTATGGGTTCAATAGACATGTGAAAGGGTTCAATAGAAACGAGTAAGGGGTGATTAGAAAGATGTGTGTTAGGGCTGCTACCTATTGAAATAATTTTGATTTTGTTAGAAAATTTTAGAATTGTTTGGAGTTTTATGATTTGAAGACGATATTGATGATCTAAAAGCATTGTTTAAAGATTTAGGTCTAGGTCCCTGTCATATTATTATGTACCTAGGTCAATGTTCGAGATAGTAGGTATTATTAAATTTCAAACTTCAAAATCATGATTATATTCCAATTTTACGTACCTACAGTGTTACTAATTAGGTGGGTCGGTGGGTGGTTAGGTGGGTGGGTGGGATATTAAATATATTCATCGCCTACATATTTTTTTTTTGTTATAGGTACCTACAATTCATTATGCCGCGTATATACAAACCTGATCCTAGGGGGAAAACGTATAGAAAGTACGATGAAAACATTATAAATGAAGCTGTTGCCGCATATGCGAATGGCAAGTTCTCTTTAAAGGAGATAGCTGAGAAATATGATATCGATAAATCTGTACTTTATAGACACAGTGTCAAAACTATGAAAAAACAAGGAGGGCAAACTATTTTAACAAACGAAACTGAAGAGTGGATGATAAAGTATATTAATATATGTGCGGAATGGGGATGCCCTTTAGATGCATTGGATTTGAGGTATATTGTTAAGGCTTATCTTGACCAAGTAGGCCGGACAGTGCTAAAATTTAAAAATAATTTACCGGGACCCGATTTCGTCGCGGGTTTTCTAAAACGTCATAAAAACCAAATTTCCCAAAGATACAGTCAAAACATTAAGAAAAAAAGGGCAGAAGTTTCACCAAATACGATCAAAGAGTATTTCAAGGAGTTAGGAGAGTCATTGACAGGCATAAATCCGAGCAATATAATAAACTACGATGAAACGAATTTGACCGACGACCCAGGACGCAAAAAAATCATAACTAAACGAGGATCGAAGTATCCAGAGAGGGTAATGAATAGTTCAAAGTCTTCAACTTCATTGATGATAGCCGCTACAGCCGACGGCGTTTTACTGCCACCGTATGTGGTGTACAAGGCTCTGAATTTGTATGATACATGGACTCGAAACGGACCACCAGGAGCAAGATATAATCGCACGCAATCCGGTTGGTTTGATGCAACTATATTTGAAGATTGGATTAAGACGATCATTATACCTCATTTCAAAGATAAAGTTGGAGAAAAAGTCCTAATAGGCGATAACCTATCATCGCATTTATCTATGGAGACAATAAAACTGTGCCACGAGCAAAATATATCGTTCGTTTTTTTACCGGCGAATAGCACACATCTGACGCAGCCTCTCGATGTGGCTTTCTTCAGACCTATGAAGATAGCACGGCGAAACGTAGTATTAAAATGGAAAAAAACCGACGGAAAAAACCAAGCGACGATTCCAAAGGGATGTTTCCCAAAACTTTTATGTAAGTTAATGAAAGAGCTTAGTGACAACAGTAAGACTAATATAATGGCAGGATTCAAGAAAACAGGAATATATCCGATTAATGAAGAAGAGGTTTTAAGCAGACTACCTGAAGTGCAAAACAATGAAAATAAATCTATAATAGAAAAATCCGTTCTAGATCTTCTAAAGGAGATGAGATATGGAACCATGAACATAACCGAACCAAAAAGGAAAAAGAAATTGGAAATAATACCTGGACGAAGCGTTGGTACTGAGAGTGAAGACTACATAGAAACAGAAGAAGAGGAAAGCCAACAGATAACAAAAAAGAGAAGACTACTGTCATCCAAAATAACACAAAACAACAAAGAAAATACTACAACGAATACTTACGATGGCAAAGAAAAGAATAAATATAAGGGAAAAGGTATAGGGAAAAAAACTAAAACACAAGATCAGAATATTGCTGAAAAGGAAAATATACAGAAAAACGATCAAGACACTGAAAAAATATTACTTAACACAATAAATGACTTTGATTTTATAGCAAACAATTCCATAGAAAGAATGCCTATTGTATTTGAAGACATGTTAGTATGTGGAAATGAAATTGTTATAAATAACATACAAACAAACGAGTTGCAGAATAATACCGGAATTGAAAGGATTGCTTTAAATGACATACAAATAAACGAGATGCAGAATGATACCGAAGAAGAAATGATTACTATAAATGACGTACAACTAAACGAGATGCAGTATAATACCGAAGAAGAAATGATTACTCTAAATGACATACAACTAAACGAGATGCAGAATGATACCGAAGAACAAATGATTGCTATAAATGACATACAACTAAACGAGATGCAGAATGATACCGGAGTAGAAATGACTTATAAACAAAATAATGCAACCGAAAAAAATAAAAGAAAACTGAAAATTATATCGAATGAAAAGGTATCAGATATTACTAAGATGAAAAAAGTTTCTTTGAATAAGTGCAAAAAAATAAGTAAAAATTCGCGTCTTAAAATTTTAAAAGATAAAATTGATAACATAAGTCGTCCTGGTCCAAGCGGTTTACAAACTCGGCGAACATCGTATTACAAAAGCGATAATGATATTCTGAAAGATTTAATGGACAGCGATGATGAATAATATAACTTTTTATCTAATAAATTATATCAATTTATCTGACTGATAACCGACTAACTTTTACGGACAGTTTTAGATAGTTGAGTTATTATAACTCAGTTACACTTTTTAACAATAGCACAGATATAGGCAGACGCTTAGCCACTACCTATCTAAAACTGTCCGTAAAAGTAAATCGGTTATCGCGAAGACCTATTCCTATCACTGGTTATTACCTAGTCTTAAATGTTGATTTTCAAAAAGTTTATTACCTACTTTAAATGTTAACTACGTACCTACCTAATAATGAGACTGTTTCTTAGAATTATAACTTGTTTTTTGTGTAATTAATAAACGATGCAACTGATTGATCTCGTATCTGATAAGAATAAATGATTAAAAAAATCTCATTTTTTACTTAAATGTTTCATTTGGTTAGGTACCTAACGTTTAATACTTAAATACCTTCTTTACATAGGTACTTACGTTACCAACTTAGATAGGTGTCTTTGGAAACTTAAGCTTTGGAATTTGCCAACCCTAGCATTTTTTTCTATTCACCTCATATTTCGTGTCTATTGAACCCATGTGCGGGTGCAATAGAAACGACATATATTTTTGCATTTTGTGCTGTAATTAAAGCATAAATATCAATTTATATGACTGAAAACTGTTAAAAAAGCTAAGAGACATAGTGTAAGCATAATATAATGTTTTCTTGACTATTCAAAACATATAAAAATTAATTCAAAGTTCAAAACTGTGTCTATTCACCCCGTTTTACGGTATGTATTTAGAAACATATAGGTAAGTATGTTTATCAGTTGTCTAGTACCCATAACACAAGCTCTGCTTAGCTTGGGACTAGATGGCGTTGTGTGATAGTTGTGTGGAATATTATTATTACCTATTACTTTAGCCAATTTCCAGCCAATTTGGATGATTCTTTTTTGTTTGAAAGAATGTTTTCCTGGACTGGTCTCGTTTCAATTTGGTGAAGATCTGATGAAGAACTTCACCAAACTCAACTTTTCAACTTTTGGAGGTAGGCAACGGAACTCTTCAATAAATGAAAGCAAAGGGATCGGGATTGCTGAAATCGCATGTTTTTTTTTAGTGTTTACACCAGTTCTTAACATAACATTGCGCTGGTACGCTGTTAATGGGTACGCAGGTACCTAGGTACCACAAAAAAGTAAAAATAAAAAACTTTTTTACAAAAAATACAACCGGCTTCCAAAAACACTATAAGGTACAAAATAACTTCAGAAGAAAGAATAAAACTTTAATTTCGGAAGTCAGTGTCAAAAATAACCAAAAACACCGACTTCAGAAATTAGAATTTTTTTTCTTCTGAAGTTATTTTGTACCTTGTAGTGTTTTGTTTTTGGATGTCGGTTGTATTTTTTGTAAAAAGTTTTTTGATGAAAACTGTACGAATAGTGCTTATTGCGTAGGTACGTGTTCAAAAATATATCATTAGACGGTGGTTTTTTTTTTATTTTAACTTTACTAAATTTCATAGCGCCTGTTTTTGTCGGCAGAACGTTTCGTAGCATTTGTGATTAGGCACACAACAGTAAATATTATGAACGAAGGTTTGCATGTTATTACCCGATTGCCATCGAAGCCCTTAGTAGCAAGTCGCCAGATTCTCAACTCACCAAATTCTCAACTCGCCAGATCCTCAACTAATCAGTTTCGTAACTTACCAGCTTCGCAACTCGTCAGATAAAGTACTATCCAACACATAAATAATACTATTTTCAAATTAAGTATTGATAGACAAATGTGTGAATTTTTGAGAACAGGTCGTCGGCTACCTATTTTTTTTATGTGTTTAAACAACGTTTGGCCTGGTCAGCTAGTATTTGCAGGGTGAATTGAAACAGACTTCTTCAAAAAGGAGGAGGTTTTATTTTTGACTGAATGGTTCTTTTTTAGATTTCCGTAGGTAAAGGTAACCAACTGAACCCTATTACTAAGCCTCCGCTGTCCGTCCGTCTGTCTGTCAGCGGGATGTATTTCAAGAACCGTAATAGGTAGAGCGTTGAAATTTTCACAGACTGTGTATTTTTATTGCCGCTATAACAACAAATATTAAAAATTAAGGTTTATGGTACGGGAACCTACGTGTGAGAGTCCGACTCGCACTTAACCGGTCTTTTAGGGCTTCGTACCCGAAGGGTAACCAAAGGAACACTATTACTACGCCTGCGCTGTCCATCCGTCCGTCTGTCTGTCAGCGGGCTGTATCTCAAGAACCGTAATAACTAGTTGAAATTTTTACAGATTGTGTATAACTATATCCGTTATAACAACAAATAATTTAAACTAAGGTCTATGGTACGGGACCCTTCGTGTGCGAATCCAACTCGCACTTGGCTCGTTTTTTTACGTATGTTCACCGATTTCTCCGCCAATTCTGGACCGATTTAATAACTTCTTTTTTTATTCGAAAGTCTCTTTAATACTCCTGAGATCCCATAGTCACCAAGTCAGAATCTGATAATGGGATCCCATGAAAATCGAGGGGAGCCCTCAAATTTTATAAGCACATATGTACTCGTACAATGTTTTTCATAAACATTTTAACGCTAATCAGATTTTGTGCCTGGTAATCATCTCAATTACATGTTGCCGAGCTGATGATGGAAGGTAAAGTCTGTATCTGATGATGGGATACCATCAAAAATAATAGGGAATATGCATGAGATTTTTAAATTTGCAAAATCAAATACTTATCAGCTCTAGTAAAAAACCATGAAATTATTTTTTAAATACGTTCATCGGCGATGAAGTTATAAAGCTTCAAAGATTACAATTAGAAAGAGAAGGCCGATGTAAACTTTGACGTCATCGTCTATGATGCCTATACAGCTGCCATAGAAAACAGCGTGAGAGGGACAAATATATTTGTTTAAAATAATTATATCTCCTTCGTTTCTCGAGTAATTTTGATTCTATTTTCACTGTTAGTATTATATTTTTGTATATTTTTAGATAAACTGTATAGATGATAAATATGCATATTCCCTATTAGGGAATATGCATGAAAACCAATTTAGATGATTATTTTTTTGTTTGGGAGAATATGTTCTCGGACTGGTCCCACTTCAATTTGGTGAAGATCTGATGAAGAACTTCGGAGGTAGATAACGGAACTCTTCAATAAATGACAGCAAATGGATCGGGATTTCTAGAATCGCATGTCTGTTGATAGTTTACACCAGTTCATAACATAACATCACGCTGGTACGCTGTGTTTGTGGTTTCACTTTTTAGTGGGACGCAGGTACCACTAAAAACTGAAAAAAAAAACTTTTTTACAAAAAAACACAACCGACTTCTTAAAACAAAACACTCGTCATCTGCCTAGCCTTTTCCCAACTATATTGGGGTCGGCTTCCAGTCAAACCGGATTTAGCTGAATACCAGTATTTTACGAGGAGCGGCTGCCTACCAGACCTCCACAAACCATTAACTGGGTAACACGGTAGTTCATGGCAAGACGGGAGTCAGATTTACTGACTTCTCGACTATCCGTAACGACTGCCAAAGATCTACAAATGACAGCCTGGACCAACGGCTTAACGTGCTTTCTGAGGCACGGAGGAAACTCGCTATGTTAAGATGGTCACCCATCCACCGACCAACCTTGGCAAGCGTTGCTTAACCTTGATGATCCACCCGTGCGGCTGTTATAATTTAGCCACGAGCTCTTCTAAAACAAAACGTTACAAAGTATAAAAAATCTTTAATTTTGGAAGTCGGTGTCAAAAAACTAAATAACCAAAAACTTCCAAAATTAAAGTTATTTTATACTTTGTAGTGTTTTGTTTTTGGAAGTCGGGTGTATTTTTTTTAAGTTTGCTTTCATTGCCAAATCCGAAACAATGAGGAATATTGAAACAAACTGAAAGGACCATCCTATGCAAGGTAATGGAAAGGGTACTGAACAGTAAGCTGCTGACCTACCTTGAAGACAACGATCTCCTCAGTGACCGTCAATATTGCTTTCGCCGGTACGGTCAACTGGCGATTTTCTTGTGTATGTCACGCACTGCTGAGGCAAAGCCATTGAGAGACACGGCGAAACACTTGCCGTGTCGCTTGATATCTCGAATACTTTTGACAGGGTCTGGCACGCAGGTCTACTCAGCAAGCTTCCTGCTTATGGCATCCCAGCTGGTTTTTGCTGTTGGATATCAGACTTCCTGAGTGAACGGTCGATCCGAGTGGTCGTTGACAGCTGCTCCTCTGACCTCATGGCTATTGATGCCGGAGTTCCTCATGGGTCTGTTCTCTCTGCAACTATTTTCCTGCTGCACATCAATGAACTACTTCAGCCTGTTCTTGTTGGGTGCACAGATGACAGTACTGTTTCAGAGAGATACTTGTCCAGCGCAACAACCAGTGGGGTTGAAGTTTGTTCCTTGAGAGAGGCCATGGTAGAGCGGATAAATTTGACCTTAAGCGTTGTCTCCCAGTGGGGTGATGACAATCTGGTCACTTTTAACGCTACCAAAACACAGGCGTGTCTTTTTACCGCAAATAGGAGTCGTTTTGACCAAGCTCCTACTTTTCGGGTTGCATCTGTTCCTGTGACTGATCGGCTCGAGCTCCTCGGCATGGAGTTGACATCCAGTCTCAACTTCGGCGCCACCATCGAGTACAAAGCCCAAACTGCGGCCAAAAAGCTGGGCATCCTAAATAGGGTGAAGCGATACTTTAGGCCTGGACAGCTTTTAACCCTTTACAAAGCACAAGTCCGATCCTGCATGGAGTATTGTAGTCACCTTTGGGATGGCTCAGCTAAGTATCAGCTTGCCGCGCTTGACTCGGTGGAACTCAGAGCTAAGAGGCTCATCGGCAACGTAAAACTGGTGGATGCCAAGCTACATAGCTTGGCTCATCGCCGTAAGGATGCCTGCTTGTCGGTCTTCTACAGGTGAGTGTGCCCTAGAACTCGACGTCCTCATCCCACCGGCCCCTTCTACCATCGGACATCCAGACGCACTGCATCTTACCATCCCTACCTTGTGGCTATTCCACCAATTCGCACTAAGCGTTTTCAAACGTCTTTTATAATGCGCACAGTAAAGAAGTGGAACTCTCTGCCTGCGTCTGTGTTTCCAAAAGCTTACAACCCTAATCTCTCGAAAGTTGGAATGAACAGGCTCCTTCTGGGTAAGCTCGCTCCATCGTAGACTTTGTTTCTGTCATCTCTAACATAGACTAGAGTCAAGAGCAAACCCATACTAAATAAAAAATAAAATAAAAAAGGAGTCTCGAGCCCGATTCTGATTAAAACTAAAACTGCATCATTGGATTTTTGAAAACATCGTTATTTCTACCCAAGAATCGAACCGATTAATTTTGAAAGGAAAGCTCTAATTTTAACAAATTAGTTTTAAAACTGACTAAAGCTACCTATTTAAACCGTAACTGATTCTCGGGTCTGATATTGTTTAAAATTAATTCTGTATCATTGATTGTGTACCGGACGGGCGTCATCGACTGGAACGGGGTTGTGATGGGGTAGGTCTATCCTTTTTCTTCTCCTCCGAAGTGAACTGTGACCGACCGACGGCGTCCAGCCGCGCTGACGTCCTGTACCGGAAACTGAGGCTCTTCCGCACCTAACGTACAACGTTCTTCTATCTTGCCAAGTACTTGCTGTCTTCGGGGTAGATTGGGGTGCAGGGTGAATGCTTACCAGGGTTAAATAATAGGCAGGAATTTGACAACACTGCAGCTAATGGTTTAAGGGCAAAGTCGCGAGTACTGTGATTCTATTTATAGATTCTAGGGTTTCTTCTGCCGGTGACTACGAATTTGCTATTTTTATCATTTACTAAGGTACGAGGTTACCTAACCGTAACGAGGCCCAAAAACCACTAACTGCTTCAGTTTATTTTAACTGCGAATTTTAACTTAGGTTCTAGAACATTTTTGGCTATATCTAGGTCTATTCTAGGTCTGGATAGGGGTTGATGCACCTCTATTCAAATCCCCCGAAATTGCCCGTCGAACGGGGTGGAAACCAACCCTTCAACCCTGCCCACAAGTGGACTTGTTGCATTTAACTATCGAAAATGTCACAAGTTTTGAACTTGTTTACTATTTAGGGTTGATTTCCCGGAAAACTGTGCCCCATGGGCTATGAAACTATCTATATTCGGGTAGGTGCATCATCCCTCTATCCAGCTACACAACTTACCAAGCCACCCCTCCAAGGGTGGAGGTACTATAGGTCAGGAACCCGGGAGAGGATAAAAATCCGTGTTTATCTTCTTATCTATTTTGCGGCTTTATGCCTTGCCTGACCATGAAGATGTGTACATATCTGGATAGGGCTGAGTGCCAGCTTTCCAGTGCCTATGGTTTAAGACCTAAATTCCTAGATGCCCTAAAAACTTAGCACTGAAGGTGCGTGTACATGGTGGTTTTCTTCAACCACCCTACTATGATTGAATGTGAAATGACTATTTTGTGTGTACCTTCGATTAGTCTGATTTCCATCAGCCAATCAGAACACGCCCTCAGGGTGCTATCGGGAATGTGTAAGGGAAATGTGTAGCCCTACCTATTGATTATAATTTTTCTTTGAAAATAAGTTTTCCCCAGAACATCTTTTACGTGTTTGGGGAAAACGACAAACATACGATTTTAAATTGATTACATAGCTTACAAACTATCACTATGCAAGTACATAAGCTTCTAAGTTCAGTACATAGGCCTACGACTATAGGTACATAGGTACTATCTATGCGAGTTACACAATGTTAAATGCGTCTCCGCGAACATTTCTATGACTATTTAAGTATATAAGCTCCTACCTTTAAAAACATATAAGCTTACGAATATAAGTACATAAGGCTGTTTATGCGAGTTATATAAAGCAAAATGCTCCGTCGCGAACATATTGTGCAAAAAAAAATTCAGTTGTTATTTAAAAAATTTTTTGTTAAAAATTAGATCTTTCCTTCAATTTGCCATGTATTATTTTATTACTCCTAGAATTTGATCCTTATTAGCTATACATATTTTCGGATGATGTAATAACACAGGTTCGCGTCCTGGGTAGGAATAATGTGCAGTATTAGTTTTCATCAAAATCGGGTTCGAGACTCGTTTCAGTGTTTTTCGATATTCCACATAGTTTCGGATTTTGCCAGGAAGGCACACTTTAAAAATTCGCCTGTATAATCACGGTGCAATTTTAGTCGTCTTACAAAGGCGGCCCTCTTAATGTACCCTTAATAAACTATCTCTCGGAGCGATTCGTTTTTAAAAATAATTCACTACCATTAAAAATAATTAATTCATTTCAAACTGGAAACACTCTGTTTATAATGTTTACGTATCAAAAAAAATGTCGTCGTTCCATTCTGCACCGTCATTGGAACACAAGAATTGCACTGCGCACGCTCCTGGATGTTTCAAACTACGTCATGCGTCATAATAATAAATAATTATTTTTTTAACACATTTGCTCGTAAAGGATCTCTGTAACACGAAAAGGGGAAAAAATTATAAACGCGTTACCGCAAGTTAAATCTCTTATTTCTCCAATTTCAAAATCGTATTGTATCTGATTACGTACTTGTGCGTTATTGTAATGTAAAACGCACGAGTTTATTTTTTAATAAGGTAAAATAAAATAAAAAGTACGATTTATCAAGATGCTCCGTCTAAAACGAACGGTACTTTTTAAAATCTTAGCAAAGAGTTTTTATGTCAGAAAATATAATAAATAAACATTTAACTTAATTAATTTTGACCATAAATTACAACCCTTGATCTGTAACAAACCAAACCATATTAATTTACTTTATTAGTAATAGGTACTGGCTGTTTTCGTGCTTTTGTCGTAAAAAAAAGCGCTGATGCGCGCGCATCGCTTATTTGTGAACAAGTAAAAATTATTCCACGCGCTTTTTTCTTTTCGCTGTATTGTTTTTATTTGAAAATGTAACAAGTAATGATTAATTTATTTATTCGACACCGCCAGAAGTCTAAGAGGCAGCGAAAAAGGCTACTTTAAACCTTTTGCCCGAAAAATCGAACGGTAGATACTGTTCAGGCCTTAACGCCTTCAAAAAAACTTAAGGCAATCACACGATGCGTCCTATATTAATATTTTAGCAGGCATAATTTTCATTTTAAAACAAATTGTTAAGTCACACTTCTCTTGCCTAACAGTCACCGTCTGTGTAACATTCTATTTTTAACCGACTTCTTCAAAAAGGAGGAGGTTCTATGTTCGGTTGTATGTACCTTTTTTTATGTATGTTCACCGGTTTCTCCGCCAATTCTGGACCCATTTTAAAAAATCTTTTTCATTCGAAAGCCTATACTCCCGAAATGGTCCCATTGTTACCATGTCAGAATCTGATGATGGGATCCCATGAAAATCGAGGGAAACCCTCAAATTTTATAAGCACATACACTGTTTTTCATAAATTTTCCAACGTAATTTAGATATTTGTGCCTGGTAATCATCATCTTATGTTGCTGAGCTGATGATGGAAGGTATAAGTCAGAATCTGATGATGGGATCCCATGAAAAATGTTTGTTTTGCGATATTGTTGCATTTGTTAACCGATTTGGATGATTCTTTTTTGTTTGGAAGAATATTTTCTCGGACCGGTCCCATTTAAATTTGGTGAAGATCTGATAAAGAACTTCGGAGGTAGGCAACGGAACTCTTCAATAAATGATAGCAAATGGATCGGGATTTCTGTGTAGTGATAGATCTGATTTCGTTATTAAATTTATATTTCAAATAAAATAGGCTCAGTCAATGACCTCTTCTGTTCATTTTGGTTTTGGTTCTGACATTTGTTTTACGTAGTGCGCCGACTATTCCAGGTCAAGCTCCCTCGAGTGATACCCGCTACCCAGCCTGGTCAATCGAAAGACTTCCCGAAGTCCGTTGGCGTACAGCTAATCGTGCGCACCCGGCTTCATCATCAGCAGGCGACACCGAAACGAGGAACGTGAGCCCACTCATGAAATGTACTTAAACATTTAAGTAGTAAAGTAAGTTAGATTGTACCTAGATAATACTTAGGTGTATTGTTAAAGTTTAGACTAAGCACAAGTATTGTGATTATTATTTGTATTTATTAGACTGGCACTGTCATAACGGAAGTTGCCGGCCCAAGTTTTTTATTATAGCAGAGCGGACGTTATGATAGCTACCATAAGATGTTTGATACTAATCTATTTTTTTCATCTGCCTAGCCTTTTCCAAACTATATCAGGGTCGGCTTCCAGTCAAGCCGGATTTAGCTGAATACCAGTATTTTACATGGAGCGGCAGCCTACCAGACCTCCACAACTCATTAACTAGGTAACACGGTACTTCATGGCAAGACTGCAGTCAGATTTACTGGCTTCTGACAATCCGTAACGACTGCCAAAGATCTACAAATGACAGCCGTTTGATACTAATCTATATTAAAAAAAAAACGGACCAGCCGACTTAACAGAGGAGGCATATATAATGACACTCAGGCAGTTTATAGCTCGTCGAGGTAAGCCAACGGAAATATTCAGCGATAACGGAAGCAACTTTGTAGCTACCGTGAAAGAAATAGGAGCGTTCATAAGAGATCACCACGAGTCTGTCTGATTTTGCAAGTAGATTCAGCAATCAATTACATTTAAATTTATTCCGGCATACACTCCTCATTTAGGTGGCATATGTTCGGTGGTGGGAAGCCAGGGTTAAATCGGCTAAATATTTTTTAAACGTGTATATAGCCGCCACTTCACCTTTGAAGCGATTTCAACTTTTTTTACACAAGTGGAGGCGATTCTCAATAGCAGTCCCTTGTGCCCATTCTCATCCAGTCCTAACGACCTCCTTTCCCTCTCCCCAGGGCACTTTATCATTGGGAGGCCGTTGACCGCTCTGCCAGCACCTAACCTTGTAGATGTCAAGGAAAGTCAACTGCGACGGTATCAGCGCCTAGAGAAGACAGCAACATTTTTGGAAAAGGTGGCACAAGGAATATCTGTGCGAATTGCAACAAAGGACAAAATGGCGAGCACATACGTCAAAGTTGAATGTTGGAGATATGGTACTCCTAGCAGGTGACAACGCGCCCTCTCTTGCATGGAAACTGGGACGCGTTCTTCGACTTATATCCGGATCTGATGGGAGATTCAGAGTAGCAGACATCCAACCAAACCAACAAGGGCTGCGTGCGACGTTCACTTATACGCCTTTGCAAACTTCCCACAGCAAAGGAGCTTAAGGATTGAAATAAATCTTTCAATGGCCGGGAATATGATCAGGCCTTAAGGGCTTACAAAGTCGAGCGCTTGCCCCGGACTAAAGCTACAAACCGCGATTCCCGAGATTTATAGTGATTGTAGCGCTGTATACAACAATTGCTTAAAAATATGAGTTTACTTTTAAATAGACCAATTTTCTTTCATGCATTATAACAATACCTCCTTAATTATTAAATATTTTTTATTTGTATTTGAATTAAATACTTTCATAGATAAAAATTATAGTTTCGTACAGAAAATTGTCATTAGTGCATGAATTGTAATAAATTGATTTGATCATTCCAAAGTAGAAGGTACAGTTGTATCATGGACATTTTTAAAAATGGTTAAATTATTATATCTTCGGTGTACCAAAGCATCAAAAGATTCCCAAAAGCGTAATTTTATGAAACACCCTTTGCGGAGACAAGGAATTTACTGATGTACGTGAACAAATTGATATATTTATTTAGAACACTCCCAAGATCAACTATCAAACTTTCAAAGGCGTATTTTTGTTTTTTTTTGTGCTATATCTAAAGCATAATCAGACATCAAAACTCGAATGAAAAGCTCAAAGTCAAGAAAAATTGTAACAGCGCTCTTAACGCCATCAAGAAAACTTAAGGCAATCATACGATGCGTCCGTGTGTGATATTTTAGCAGGCGTTATTTTCATTTTAAAAAAAATTGTAAGGTCACACTTCTCTTGCCTAACAACCACCGTCTGTGTAACATTCTTTTTTTACAACATATGTATTTTGCGATTCTTGGGCCTTAATTGGCACCATTATATCCTCCAAAGATATAACAACGCCAATATATTTTTCCATCGCGTAATACATAATTATTAGAAATGTCTGTAATATTATCCTCGCTAGTTTCCAAGATATTTTCAATATGTTTTGTCCGCGGATCTGTCATCTGTAAAGTATTTAGCCAGTCATGAGTCGTGACATTAAAGAATTCTAATTCCTCCACGATATTTGCTGGTGAGAGCGGGTTCCGTTTAAGCGTTGACATGCTGCATGTTATGACCTGGCCGATACTCAATGGTAAAGTTATATTCCTGCAACATTAGCCACCATTTTGCTATTTTAGGTATTAAATCTCGCTTAACCAAGTTGGTGCGTAAAGCGTAACAGTCTGTTATAACCTTAAATTCTAGACCGATCAAGTTAACTCTAAATTTCTTTAAGGTAAAAACTACCGCCATCGTCTCTAATTCATAGGAGTGCCAAAATGCTTCCTCACGTGTTGTTTGCCGACTGAAGTAAGCAACTGACCTAATAGGATATTCTTCATTGAGTCTCTGAAGTAAAATACCTCCAATTCCTAATTTACAGGCATCACAATGAACCTCTGTAATGTTACCTGGATTGTACCGGGCTGGATTGTAGCTTGTTCGTCACCCCAATGCCAGAGAACTGACAAACTTGATGGGCATTCAACGGTCTTGGGAATTCAGAAACCGCCCTTATTTTCTTACTGCCAGGTTTAAGACCAGGTTCGGAAATCTCATACCCAAGACATTCGATTTTCGATTGGAAAAATAAACACTTTTTCAGATTTAGGGTCAGCTTGGCATTACGTAAAAGGCTCAAAATAGCCTCCAGCTTGCCGAACGCCTCGTCAAATGAACTGCCAGTAAATAGCAAATCAACTAAATAGGGAATGGCCAGTTAAAACCTTTGTGATCCCAATGTCTCATTAATCATATTTTGGAATACTGCAGGGGCATTTACGAGACCAAACGGTATCCTCATATAGTCATAGTCACTATCAGGAGTGACGAAAGCTGTTGCGTGACGTGACTCCTCAGCCACTGGAATTTTATGATAACCAGATTCCAGGTCTAATCTTGTGAAGTATGATTTATCGCTTAGACGATCGAGCTGGTCATCATTGACAGGCATTGGATAACTGTCTTTTAATGTCTTTTTATTAAGCATAGTCTGTATTAATTGTTCTTTTTACGCACCAGCACTATAGGGCTTGCATAAGCCGATTGAGATTCTCTTCTAATGTTATTAGCCAACCTCTCACCTATCATTTCCCTTACCTTTGCACGCTCACTAAATGGAAGTCTGTAAGGCCTATACATTACAGTCGTATTATCGTTGAGACTCGTTAAGCTCTTACATATTTAAACAAAACACCCTTTTGCTTTTACTAAATAGTATTTACATTGCCAGGTTTCTATTAATTAGCATCTATTTCTGCTTGCAAAGAAAACATTTGCTAAAGAGCATTCGATTTGAGCGGTATCCTTTGGTAGTTTTGTAAACACAAGAATATACGGTACGGTATTAGTAATCCTAATCAGTAACCACATAACGTCTCCAAGTAGGTTAAAATATTCTGGGAGCGTTCAGTTTGTAAATATGTTGTCCCAATTCATGGTTTTGGGCAAGGTTTCTTACATCATTCATTAGCTATGTACGAGTATTATAAATTATTTCTTGTGTAACGGTTACCACTAAGATGTTATGTTGGTTGGTTGGTTAGGTGACACAATAGAGAACCGTCTGACACTCCCTCCTGCTTCACCCAGAGCGGGAGGAGTCATTTAATGATTTTCCACACTAAAAAAAATGGGGTGTCCTCCAGGGTTGCCTTGGGTCCGGAATGAATTAGTAAACCATAACATAACATCTTAGCGGAGACAGTTACACAAGAAATAATTTATAATACATAGCCAATGAATGATGTAAGAAACCTTGCCCAAAACATGAATTGGGACATCATATTTACAAACTGAACGCTCCCAGAGTAATATATTTTAGCCTACTTGGAGACGTTATGTGGTTACTGATTAGGATTACTAATACCGTACCCGTATATTTTTGTGTTTACAAAACTACTGGATACCGCTCAAATCGAATGATTTTTTGCAAATGTTTTCTTTGCAAGCAGAAATAGATGCTAATTAATAGAGACCTGGCAATGTAAATACTATTTAGTAAAAGCAATGGGACGGGTATCTACGTTCGTTACCCACGTAGTAATAGTTACGTGGGGTGGTTAATATATATAATGTGCCAATTCCACTGGCTTCAGGAGCCCTACCCACCGGTAGCGTGGGCCCTGTTCCCGATACCGATGGGCTACTATTTTTTATATTTTGAAATGTTTTTTTTTTTAATGAAATATTTGAAAATATTTGACAAAAATGTAAATAATATGAATAAAGGGAATACTTAAATTTATTTCTTTCACAAAAACACATGTTCGTGTGACCAGCTGACGACCTTTCCACCGAGATACAGCCAGCTAACGTTTTGTTTTCTGCAAGATATTGGGTTAGCTATAATCTGACCCTATTTTCATTCGGGAGGAAATTACTGAAAAAAATATTTTAGCGCTTAATTATTAGAGAAAGAATGGATTCATACAAAATCGTCTAGGAGACTTTTTTATTGAAAACAATACAAACAGGCGAAGAGCACAGTTCATGCAAATAAATATTGAAGCGTTAAATATTTCTTTAAGAACAATATTTGATATTGATTACGTTGGGCACATTGTCAAATCAGACTAGCAAGATCGTATGTCGGTGAACATTTTCGTGACGGTATATACTCAAAAGAAGTTTGCCAAAAGATACTTCCAAGTCTTATGGCTTATGGAATCGATGCAAGTAACTGCATATTATGGTGAGGGCAGATACACTCACGACATACATAAAAAAAACGTATTATTCATATATATTAATCAGGTAGCAACGCTTTGCCACAGCTTTACTGTTTTTTTAACAGGCAACCTTTTCATAGAAACTTATGCTCACATTATTAGCATTATTTGGTTCATGGGATTTGTGAGGCAACAGGCTAAAATGCCAGGCAAGATTTTTGAAGGATGTAATTTTATCGATCGTAAATAACAAATAAGATGATCTATTTTTTACGTCAGTCTATAACTGTGAAAAGTGTTTTTTTTTTTATTATGCCAAATAAAAACATAATGGTCTGTAAAATGGTTTTCTCTTTATAAAGCAGTAGCATAGAGATAAAGATCTAGGCCAAATATCGCACCAAAAGGAGATTATTTGCTCTTAATAGATTTTTTAAACATGTTTTCAAAAATATTTTTTCCTTACTTGGACATTACTTAGAGTAAAAAAAATGAATAATGTAGATAAAAAGGGGAACAGGTACAACATTTGACCACATGTCATATATTGCTACAAAGGTTGGGACAAAGTCCATACAAATCTGGATTGACCTTTGCAAATTCGTGCCATTTTTAGGGTTCCGTACCAAAATAGTAAAAAAGGAACCCTTATGGTGTGACTAAGTCTGTCTGTCTGTAACAACTGTCTGAAGAACTACTAATGCTATGAACTTGAAATTTGGAATAGTTAGATGACGTTTGTTTAACTATTTTGCAAATAAGAAAGAAATAATAGTACATTTTGATATAAGTGCGGTAAGTCGAAAATTACAGCCGAGGCGATATTGCTATACAAGATACTAGCATTGAATAGTAGCACCACAATGAGCTTGACTTATATTTTTGAGAAAATTCCATGAAATAGGCTAAAAACACACTTTTTGAAAATGAACTCAAACTCAAACATTTTTATTTGTAGAACATAGGTAAACAAAAGATGTAAAAAATAGTAATATAAGCGCCATGTCTTGCCGTCAGCGACATACAAATATCCTGATTATTAATTAAACAATTAGTAAAAAATTAAAAACGTTCAAAATTAATAAATATAAATCAATTACTTAATCAATTTTTTTTGAATTTGCATCTTTACTTGTTTTCCATAAGATGAAATTATGATACGCTTGTAAGCATCTATCGGTCGAGTTTTAGAGTAGAGGCTTAGAGTAGCCTTTTTCGCTACCTCTAAGACTTCTGGCGGTGTTGTACTTGACGATATTTTCAAAAAAAAACAATACAGCGAAAAGAAAAATAATAATACCTTATTAAAAAGAAACTCGTGCGTTTTACGTTACAATAACGCACAAGTACGTAATGAGATACAATACGAAATTTAAATTGGTGAAATAAGAGACCCTTTACAAGCAAATGTGTTATAAAAATATTTTTTTTTTTTCTTGCAAGAGCGACTGAAAGGGATTATTAAAAATTCAAAGTGGGGGCTACTAGGGCAGGGGTATCATATAAAAGAACGCTGCGTTGTTTACACATTCTTAAATATTTTTTATAGGCCGCATGGTTTTCGAAGTATGTCGAAACCCCGTTAGGGTTCTCCGAAGTTTGCAAAGAGGAAAATCTGAAAAACTCTATATTACAGAAGTTTATGTAAAACACACGGAACCCTCACCAGAAGAAACTACGCAATATGTCGGACCACTGCGGCTAATACTTTTTTTGCGCAAAGATTTTTTTCTACTCCGAGCATGCGAATTACATAATAAATTAAATAAAGTTATAAAAACAGCAGCCTGTCGCAAAACTGAATGTAAAATGTCGATGGGGGACAGGAGGTAGGTATATAAACATATAACAATTTTATATTCTTCTCTTATATTTATAAACATATGTATACTATAAATACCTATTACACACACACAAATCTTTTCTGTTCAGGATGTGATGGGGGCCTGGAGCTCTGAAATACAGGCCTAAGCTTAGTTCAACCTACAGATCTCCCACAAATTACAATTGTTTTGCCAAACTGTCTGTCAACTTAAAATGTATAAATAGTGTAATTTTTGTGGAGATAAATAAATAAACAGTATTATTATTTTCGGATATTTGTTTTTTATCTCAGCTCTTTGGCTGGTTTCGACCACATTTAGGGGCGGAGCCAAGTAATGTAGCGGGTGGTGAGTTCTTTAATGTGTTGTTTGATGTATTATTATTATTATTATGTAAAGACTAATTGACCCGCGCAACTTCGTCAGCGTCACAATTTTCATTACTGCTCCGCTCCTATTGGTCTAAGCGTGATGATATATAAGCCTATAGCCTTCAGTAGAGTAGCTTTAGAATTTTTATATTATTTGAAATGTGAATGACGTTCAAAAGTGCCGTTTAATGGCCTAATTGGAATAAACGTTTTGAAGATGACTTCCTCGATAAATGGGCTATCTAACACTGAAAGCATTTTTCAAATCGGATCAGTAGTTCCTGATATTAGCGCGTTCAAGCAAAAAAACTCTTCAACTTTATTTAGATTAGTATAGATTACAAATAAAACGTGATCTCTAAATTCACACGACAATTAAACCCCATTAAAGTGAACTATAAAATGAATGGTGTATGTCTCTACCAAGCTGATGTAGTAAAAGATCTGGGTGTCCTTTTGGATACAAAACTAACATTTATTCCACACGTAGATAATGTAATAAAGAAGGCTTCAAAGTCACTGGGATTTATTTTTCGTAACGCAAAATCTTTTCGTAAACCTAAAACTAAAATGTATCTACCTATATAACTGCTTGGTTCGTAGTTTGCTTGAGTATTGTACAGTTGCTTGGAGACCACACTACTCAACCCACAGCCTAAGAATTGAGCGGATCCAGAAACGGTTTTTAAATCACTTAGTTTACTCTACTACGAAACGGAAAATCCCGAGTTACACTAAACGATTAAACACATTCAACAGGATACCCCTCGAAAAACGAAGAGACATTATTGATTTAATATTTTTATATAAAGTTTTACTTAATAAGATTGACTGCCCACAACTTTTAAATAAACTAAACTTCAATATTCTACATAATTATCCTAGAAATCCCATTGATCTCCTATACCCACCGTTTCGTAAAACTGTTTTAGGTCGTAAGTCTGCAATCCCTAGGCTTAGTAGATTACATAATAAATTAATTAATGTTGATATCTGTGGCTCTTCCCTTCAGCACTTCAAGCGTCAGTTATTCCTCACAATTAATTAGCCAGTCTACGATAGTTTTAACCCTTATACACTAACATTACCTGTCACTTCTACTTTTCCATGTATTCCTAGTATTCTTAGAATAACACACAAAAATTGTTTTTGCTTGGCTTTGTTTTCCTGTATATGTTTTGGTTTGTTTAGTACTTGTTCCACAGTACCTATATTGTATAGCATGTAGTGTTTACTGCTTAATATTGTACATCTAGTAGTGTTATGTGCTGTATATTATATTAACTACCTATGTATTTATTGATGTAACAATTGTTTGGTAAACCAATAAATAAATAGCATAGTTTTTCATAATCAATCAAAGGTGTTTTTGGTTATTTTGTTTTTGAACACCGACTTCCGCGTTAAAAAGGCCACTTTAGGAGAATCATAATATTAATCACACAGCAATCTGTCAAATTTAATTTTCATCTTTATCGCTAACGCATTAGGTTCAAGGTTGATTGGGAAAATTTGACAGTGACGGGTAGCGTGATGTGCTTTCTGATTCTGCTAAAGTGGCCTTTTTAGACCTGCAGATCAACAAAGAATAAATTAGTTACACTATCTGTAAAGAGATAGCTCTGACCTAAAACTGCATAATATTCTATACAGGGTCTCAAACTCTCAACACGAAGAAAGAAAATGAGTTCTAATAAATGTTAGTAGATGGCGCTATACGTCTCGAACTTCATTAAAGTTTTTGTAAGATGAAGTTTTTTCTTTTTAATTAGGTACCTATATTATGAATGGTATGTTCTTCTTTACTTACTAATTTTACAAAGAGATTAATTTTGTTAGTTTGTAAGGGGATCTCTGGATCTGCTGGGAATTCTCGGTGCGCGAGTCCGGTTCGCTCTTGACCGATTTTGTTTAATACTGCAAAGCTTGTTGTGATTTTCCATCTGATATCTATAAACAAGAAGTTTGTTTCATTACCTATTGTACTGTTTTCTCGCAATTGTGTTACAAAACGCTCTTGACTCTCGCTCTCGACTTCGTCTCGGGCTGACATACGTCTACTTGTTTGTAAAAACCAACTTACCAGTTATTATCATAAAAAAAACATTAAAAGTTTACTAACTCTGAGTACTGCACGTTGGGCGATCTCAAGACGCTTTATAAACAGAAATAGAAAGCGTGTAGCTTTTTCCTATCACACACGAAATGGTGTTTATTTTTCTATTCCTGTGTATTTTATCTAAAACACGTCTACGAGATGATTCACAGCTCCTCAATATCACCTGGATATTATAATCTCATTGTCCACGTGCGAGAAATGCCGCCTGACAAGACAACGTACCTACTCGTCAGACGACGTTTACCTACTTTAGGATTTGGATTATCCTTTAATGTCTCTTGCAGAACGCTAGGTATCCATGACATGCTTTTATCTCAATGTTAGTTGGGCAGTGATAGTGAGGCGGCAATGTACGGCAAAGGCATCGATAGCGCCAAGTTGATAAGTGATACGTTCGGCCGCGCCGACCGCGGTGTCAACAAAATAACTTTAGTTCTGTGGAAAAACCCCACCGAAGTGAACGTCTGTGAGAAGATACACTGTTTAATAAGTGAACTGTCAACAAAAATAAGTGCTAATGCGAATAAATAATAGGTAGTTCAGTGTTAAAGTGAGCACGTGACTTTCATATTTTGTGTTACAAAACTTGTTAAGTGTTGAACGACCATTTTACCAGCTTTGAGATACTCTGAGGTACTTATGTAAGATCATTGTTAATTTACGTTTTTTTCTTTACTTTAGTACGACTTCCAACTTCACTGTAATATAGTGGAAGCTTAAAACACGCATCATGGTGTAATATGTGTTAGAAGAAGACAGCAAATGCTTAAACATTTTTTTTTAATTTGACGTTTAAAATAACCATTTTTTATGGTGAATCCCGTGCACCTTTTTTTTCGTGTGTGGTGTGTCATCAACAGTATCGAAAGTTTACACAATTTTGATATTACTTTGGAAATAGAAGAAATAACCTCAAACTTAAACGTCAATGGATCCAGTTCTATCTATTGAATAGACGCTTATCTGGCCGTCAAAGAAACAGATAGATTTATTCCTCAGTTAGGTCCGATTTGAAAAATGCAATATTTTATTATGTCTAATAAGTGCTATCTAACTATTTATCTGAGGATTGAAAAATCGACCCTTTTATTGCAGTCCTTCAAATCTTTTATTGTAAATTAACTTTAATTACCTACAACTTTAGAGTTCTTATTTTATTTACTTTAGTAGCTGTGCTAGCCCTAGGTTAACAAATTTAGATACCAACAAGATGGTTAAAAATAAAATTGTATTATTTTGAAACCATAAAACTTGTCTCAAAACCTACTTATAGGAACTAAGTACATAAAAGGTGTCCACGACTACAGATATTCCAAGGTCAAATGTCAATAAAACGATTTTTTACTCATTTCTTGCAGATATCTCGTTTCCTATGGGTGTTTCGCTATTTTAATTTAGTATCAATATTGCAGAAGATTAAATTCCCTACAACTTTTGTTTCAAACATTCTTTGTACGTTGAATCGTTTTTGAGATAGAGGGTGGATAGTCCTGTCATCTTAGTCAAAATGATTAGTTTGTAACTAGTTCTTGTAATTTTTATTATTATTTTTTTAATTTCCACAATCTTAAGTGTATGGAATCAATGGAATGATATTTTTATTAAAAACATTAATTAAAACCTTAAACATTAACACATATAATCCTATATTTAACCTACTAAACACCTCTGCATACCCCGGTAAATACTGGCGTGATGTTACGTTGCTCATTTATTCAAATCGTAATCCATGCCTTCGCTTCGTGTTACTTCAGGTTTGAAGAACACTGTGAATACTGTGATACCAATTATGAACTCCATTGCGTGAATCATTCTAATTTGATTATTTCGTAATTAAACAGCGCTTATGCGTATCTGTTTTGCATATAAATACATGTTGTTACATAATAAGCTGATCAGAGTGTCAAGTCAGCCGCAAACGTGCGTTGCTAATATTTTACGCAAGATTTTAATGCTTAAAAAACACATACATAACGAGAGCAACTGCGTCTTCCGCATCCACAATTCCACAGTATTTGGTAAGCATGCAGTGTAGAAATACCCCAAAAATACCTTTAAAATATTGACGAATAACTTAAACATATTTTTTCGCCCTATCTTTACAGTAAATTACACTTACATTCATTACCAAAATTAGATTGTCTCTAAGTTAATAAATAAAATCTCTAATTTTTCAAAGAAAACCATTTAAAAAATAATAAATACTTGAGTCGTTATCTATACTACTTACTCTGTCAAGAAAGTATTGGGAAAAGAATAATAATATGTATATAATTCAAATATTTTTACTGAATGGTTATTGCATGAAAAAATAATTCAATAGGGCTTAATGAACTTAGAGGGTTATACTGGTGATTAAAATGGTTATAATAGGGTATTTTACTAAAAAAATCTAATTAGTCCGTCTGACAGACTTTCAAAAAATATTCGACACGGTATTTTTTCTTTTTTCACGTAAACAAAAAATAAAGGAGATACAGCGAGTTGAAGACACGCGTGACGTCATTTGGCTTGGTAAATTTGGTACATTTTTACCAAGCAAATACAAAATACCCTATTCTTTAGATAAATACGCGTTACGGCCGAGAATCGTAATTTGTTCAACATACAGCTTCACCCTGACCAGCAAATTGCAAAAAACATAAAAATATTTGAATTTCGCGGTCTACCCTGGCGCTTTCACCTTAAGAGGCTGCAGTGAGAGCCAGCAAGCCTTTTGAAGCTCTCCTCCACCCTTGTCCCTCATATTCAGTATGTCGATGGATATACGATTCACCAAAGAAGCTGCCAATCTTTTGTTTTTGATGATTGCCAGCTCTTGAGGATTTATAAATATTGACGGCTGTGTATGTAGAAACAATTGCCGTAATTTATTTTCAATAGTGTAGTACTACTGTAGCTATAATTTATCGAGTTTATTACTTTAGACTTACTTGGGTTTGAAAGTTTTTATGGAAGTAGGCCCAGTCATTTTATTTTTTCTACTATGTTGTGACGCAAGATGAAACATACATTACATATGTATGTTTCATCTTATGAATCGAGGACACTTAAACATACCTACATATTCAGAAAAAAACAATCTCTTATGAGATGCCTTCAACTATCTCGGCAACATGCGTGGTACCTAAGTTTAATTTCAGTCCAAACAATAAAAAAAAGAATTAAGTAACAATAATGTTTATTTCATCAACTTACTTAATTATGTATAATTTTAACCGCTTATTACTTCGAGACTTCTTCTTCGATATGCTTCTACCAATTTTCAAGAAAGATTAATTTGCCTTTGAAGTCTCATCGCTCAATCAAAATTGCACGTGATCCTCCATTTTCCACAATGATGTGAACGGTGTTTTTGGAAATCAGAAGTCACATACCAAACTGGAGTTGCATTAGTATTTCTGATACAGCCAAATCTCCTCGTTCGGACAAACTATGGTGTCATAAGTTAAGGGTGCTCTCTCGAAAAGGCTTAAAAATAGCGCGCAGATGAAGCAGTTTTTCGTCGGCATTTACTAAGAAATTACATCTGTAAAAAATAGGTAGTAATCTACATGATATTGCACGTAACTTGGTTTAGCCAGAATTTATGTAATGGTATCACATAATAGGAAAAAAAATCACCAAATCATCTCCAAATCGTTGAGATGAAACCATTTTACTCCTTCATTTTTTAACAAAAGACAAAAAAATAAATATCTACTGCTGTGCAATATAAACGAAAATAACTTGGTTTTGTTACTTTTTTAAAATATGTATTTGTTTTATTATAAAAAATTAAAAACACGGTTAGCGGAGTGGCGCGCCGAGATGTAGTTAGCTCCGTTTGTATGCACAAGGTCATTGGCAAATATACAAGCCTTAAGATGGAAAGAATTCACATATCTATGAGCTTCGTTTTAAGGGTAATGAGTAGGCCTCTACAGTTGTTGACCAATATTATTGTATGTCGAAGCGTTTCCGGGTCTGGAATTACGAGCGCTAAAGATTCACAATTAGGTACCAGGAGACCTGACACAGTAAAGTACAGTAAGTTTATTCCGGGCTGGAAGAGCGCTAAAGATTAGTATGTGAAAATGTCTGAATGAAACATGTCAAAGTGTTTTTGGCCAAATTTTTTTTTTACCAAGATAACAAAAACATATGGAGCATAGTACATTTAACAGAAACACACATACATACGTAGTTATCAGTCACATTTAATTTTCAAAAATTTTGTTAAGTACCTTATTAAAGATATCCCGGGAAATTGTATAAATACCCGAAACCTCTTAATCCTGACTTCGTATCATGACCCTGAACAACATTTGTTCTACAAAATTCAAAGCATTTTTTGTGCAAAAATGTGAACTTAGTCTAAATTTTGCATAATTATTCTTTATGGGGCGGCTGACGAAAGGCCGCTGCCCGACCTTCAGCGCGGGACTGGGTGTGTGCGCGCGCGTAGTATACGCGAATTTTACAGACTTCAAATAAATGAAAACAAATACACTGGACAGCAAATAAACCGAGCCACCCGCTACCTAGGCACTCTAATTCGATTTTCTCAAAAACTAAAAAACCTACAATTATCAAAGTTGTACCTACAGAAAGTGCGTTTCATGGTGATTAAAATGAAAGGAAACTCATTGGGTTTAATCAATATTTCAGTGTTTATTAAGGATTTTACAAAGAAGAGTCGTTTTCCAGTCATGACAATCGTTAGTAATGATAAAGTGAAAAAAAAATTTAAGCCAAAAACAAAGATAAAATAAAAAAAAAAGTTTTTGATCAATATTCCGTATTCCCTCCCCTTGCTCGGATAACTGCCAGCATCCTTGTATTCATCGACCTTACGAGCCTGACGATAAAATCTTGAGGAATTGTATTCCACTCCTCTTCAATTGCGATTCGCAGCTCTGGAAGCCTTGTTGGAGCAGCCGGGCTCGAACCCGACGTTTCAGCTCATCCCATAAGTGTTCTATCGGATTCAAGTCCGGGCTTCGAGCTGGCCAGTCCATCGTACGAATGCTGACGTCGCGTAGATACTGGGTCACCACATGAGCAACATGAAGCCGTGCATTATCATGCATCAATTGCATATCCTGTCCGATATATCCTGCGTAAGGTACCACATGGTGTACGGCCCGTCGGTTCGATGAAAACTAACGCTGTATGTGCTGTTAACGAGATGCCGCCCCAGACCATTACAGATCCTCCTACATAAGCAGCAGTTTCCTCGATGCAACACTGAGAATAACGTTCTCCAGGGCGACGATATACTCTCTGACGTCGATCACTTCCATGTAGACTCACCCTGGTCTCATCAGTGAAGAGTACATTACTCCACTGCTCTAATGTCCAATCCCTATGCTCTCGAGCAAATTCAAGTCGTGCTTGACGGTGTACTACCGTTAATGCTGGGCCTGTTGCAGCTCTTTTTGGGGTCAGGTTCCGTTCAGCAAGTCTCCTTCTGACGGTATCTGAACTTATGACCACTTGGCGTTCGTCACGCAGACTTTGTTGGACTTGAACTGCGTTGAGGTGGCGATTTCGCAGAACAGTAAGGTGGATATAACGATCATCTGCTGCTGATGTAGCCCTAGGTCTGCCCGTACCTGGACGGCGATCGAATGCTCCAGTCTCTAGGTATCGTCTGTAAACTCGTTGCACTGAAGATCTGCTGATTCGAAGCCTTCGAGCGACTTCACGTTGCGCAATGCCTGCTTGAAGTAATGCTACAGCTTGAGCTGCTTCCTGAGGTGTTGTATCCATTATTAATCGAAAAAAGTAGCAAAAAAACAAGCGTCTGAGCAAACGATGGACAAAAACTAAAGAAATGATTAGAAATATCCGACTATCCTCATTGTAGAGAAAAAGAACGCTAATTTCAAACTCTGGTGAAAACAGAGCAAATCGTTAGCTTTGTGTTTGTTGCTTGATTACAATGTGAGTTGACGGTACTTTCGAATTAATTTGTAATCATTTTAATCACCATGAAACGCACTTTTTGTAGGTATAACTTTGATAGTTGTAAGTTTTATACTTTTTGAGAAAATCGAATCAGAGTTCCTAGGTAGCGGGTGGCTCGGTTTATTTGCTGACCAGTGTAGTTTTTGGCTACATTGTTTAGTTGAGGTCATAGTCGTAGAATAAATGTTGTTCAGGGTTATGATACGAAGTCAGGATTAAGAGGTTTTGAGTATTTTTTCAATTTCCCTGTATAAAACTTTACCAACTGACTAAAATTAAATAATAACAGTTGCCCGGGTTGATATTCAAGGTTAAGCATCCCTTGCCAAGATCTTAACAAACTGAATTTCATCCATGCACAGCACATTAGGCCGGTGTTCTCAGTTGTCATTTTTGTAGATCTGGCACCAGTCTTGTCTTTAGCTGTTTACATTTAGTTATACCGTAATTTTGTAGGAGTAATACACATGTAGGTACTTACGTAAAATGTAAAAATACATACCGTCTAATCCATGGGGGATCGGAATAGTCACTCTCATACAGGTTATCTAGTTAGGAGATCAGAACTGCACCCACTATAATTGTAACTTTGTAATTTTACCAGGTTTAAATTATTTACCCATGTAGGTACTGCAATTCTTGTAAAAAAAAAAAACAATAAATAATATTATAATTCCATTTATTTATTTTGATATACATACAATTTATATTTTAAAATATTTCTATAAAAAACATTTAAAAATATATAAAATAGTAGCCCAACGGTATCGGGAACAGGGTCCAAGCTACCGGTGGTCAGGGCTCCCGAGAGAGGAACTTCCTCACTATACGCGCCGTGTCCAGCAGTACAGCTATTTGGATCAAGCCCTTGATCCAGCTGCCTAACGAGAGCCTCTTCCAATGTTGGTGGAGGCTCTTGGTAATTATGCTATTAGCCGTCACGACTATCGGCACAATGAGTACTGTGAACTTATCCCACATGTCGACAACCTCACGAGCCAAGTCAAGATACTTAAGGGATAGTGTTATGCGTCTTGTATAACTCCGTCTCCCGCCCACACCGTTATCATGATGGTTTTAAGATGTCATAATAGGTACCCAGGATACTTCGTTTGATTATCTTTCTCAGTCTTCACGAGGTTCTCGTTATGAAGGAATGCTATATCAACCATCATTGCGCGACGGTAAATTATTTCCAACTATTATTATTATTTCTTTTATTCATATTCTTACATATAAATTATATTTCTTTAAAAACACATAAAAAATAGTATTCGGCCGGTGTCGGAAGCAGGGTCCAAGCTACCGGTGGTTAGGGCTCCAGAGAATGGAACCTTCTCACAATTAGGGTTAAGGAATTCCCGACATTTTCAAAGTCCCGGGACACAAGACAGTCTACAGTCAAAGTCCCAGGACTTCGAGACTTTTTTTTCTTCGACTTTTTTTTTCTTTAGGAAGCGTAAGCCTTTTTTGAAGAATTTTAATTGGTATAATTTCGGGTGAAACGTATTAAAAAAGACAACTTTTTGTAAAAATCAACATCGATTAAACAGAAAATTATATCTTAATAACTTTATTAATAATTGCTTTGTTTATTTTTCTAATCACACTCCAGTTCACTTTTAAGCAGTTAAATCTTATAGTTATAAAACGAACTTAGTTAAAATCACACTAATTCATAATAACTTTACCTTTTTTTTGTGCCTCGTCATTCAAGTATCTAATCATAGCATAGGTCATAATCACAACATTGATAATTCTCATAATCACAGATTTGATTCTTAATATACATAATTATAATAAAACAGTAGAGACCTTGATTTCTGTGCATTGAATAAAAATACACCAAAAAAGCTATGGAATACAAAAAGAGCTTTTTTTTTTTGTCTGTCTGTTCACGCTAATCTCCGAAAGTACTGAACTTGGCGTCTTAAAAGTTAAATAAAGCTTTTTTTGAGCAACATTTAGCGTTTGTTTCATTCAAATTGGTGGCCGGAAAAAAATTTATGGACTAAAGATTTTATAAAAATTAAATTTAAAAACTCCCGATGAGAAAAACAACTTTAAAAAAAAAATACGTATTGATCCATTTAATTTAATGTAGGTACGATTCTTTGGGCCAAGCGCCTTCGCCTTAGTTATGAGCGCCATTTTTTGTGTATTAAGGTTCATATTAGTAACAGCGACCAAGTATGCAAGCGTTTTAAACGAATTTCAACATTGAATATTTACTAAAAATGTTTTAACTAACGTCAGCCATGCCTAGGAAGAGGTGGCAAGACGACCTAAACGCCTACTGCCGGAGTTGGTTCGAGCTGGCTCGGTACAAAAATCTGGATGGACTTGGGGAACCTTTCTCAGCAGCGACACAGTATAGGCTAAAAAATGTCCTCTCTCTCACACCACATCAGAATCATGACGGAATTGGTACGTTATAGTAGACCCAGGCCGGTCAGTTTTGAGGTCTGCCACGACGCCAAGTTGATTGACCATATTATTATATTCAAGTAAGTACTGAGATGTCCATTGTCCGTATGCGGCGACAATGAACGTCCAAACCAAGGACCAGTAAACTGAACAAAGCATAGATACTACGTCGAGAAGTGAGTCAACTGGATGTAAGTTACTCGAAATGGATGACACGCATTGAATTATGTTAAAAACATGGATACTTTCCGTTTTCTTATGTAGAAGATAACTCAGCAAGCTATAGAAAATGTTATGCTCTGAGGGATTCACAGGGGATCAGCTAGATGAGAGTTGTCGAGAATCGAGATGAGATAGGCAATTGGGGACGCCGTATTCGCAATAGACTGATCTAGGTTGATGGTGACAATGGAGGCAGAGCACAAAATGGGAATGAAATTTGAAGATTTTTCTGTCCTATCAGCCATCACGTTATCACTAACTCCCTTTTCTTTCATATTACTCCTCACACAATCCATCCATCTTTTTTTGGACCCAAACACACCTAAACGGCATTACAACCTAAATCGTATGGTAAGGAGTGAAAGTAGCTTAGCATCTCTCACCAATATATTCACTCATTTCTCTTTTCTGCTTCATCATCAGACGTTTATCACAATCTATTTATAACCTATTCATTGCGACCATTAAATGAATACGAAAACGGAAGATCTGCTGTAAGTAAGTGAGGAGTTTGGTATCCTGCAGATTTCAGAACATGCTTCAGCATCAGGTTAAGGTTACTGATATAATCTGTTCATTGAAACCATGCCAGTGAGTTCAAACACGATACCTCTGCTGTAACTTAGTGAGGAGTTGAGTATTCTGCAGACATTAGGTTATGCTACAGCATCAGGTTAATATAACTGTAAGTGCAGCGGTGAGGTTTGGGAAAACTCACTGTGTTGAAGATTAAATAGAATTAAAAAACGGTGCGTTAAGTTAACGAGCAAATTCTGTATTCTCCATCTTATTTTATAAGATAAAAGGGGATGGGGGAACAATAATTTTGATTCACACCAATCACAAACGAAGGCTTCAGTGACGTCGCGTATAGTGTCACTCTTCGCTTCAAGAGCTGCTGTCAGTCGCTTCGTGAATTTATGAAGCACGAATTTACGACATGCCCCCGGCCATGGAAGCAGTGGCTTTCAATGGTCTTTGGTCGCTGCATCAGTTTCAATCACGTCCTGTATTAGAGGACAAATCTTGGCGTATACACGTCTCACCACGCCCGATGATGTCTGTATGTCAGCCACCCGGGATATGTTATCCCTTCCTGGGATAGCGCAAAGGACACGCCCCAAATGCCACTTCAAAAGTGGAAGGTTATTGTTCTTGATAACCACTAAGGAGTTTGGTTCGAGCTCGTCCTTATTCGCCGTCCATTTTGTCCGCACTTGCAGCTCAGAGATGTATTCCTTCGCCCACCGATTCCAGAAGTGTTGGCGAAGTTGTTCTATCCTCTGGTATCGCCGGAGACGTGTAGCTGGAACATCACGTAGGTCATCGCCAGCTGGCGCAGTTTGCGGTCGGCCAATAAGGAAGTGAACGGGAGTGAGCGGGGAAACATCATGAGGATCGGGGGAAAGAGGAGACACATGTCGGGAATTTAGTACGGCTTCTATTTGAGCCAATACTGAGCTGTAACAACGTTTTCGTGTCTCGACAGCGGAATCCGAGGTGAGTATCAAATTACGTCAAACGTAAGAGCTTTATGTTGAGTGCAATAAAGCTCACTTTGTGAGATTTGACACTCAGGTGAAGTTCGATATCGAAATAATTACTTACAGAATAGACTAGCTCGTCGAACGTGAGGTGCGCGTTACCTATCACACGACGCAAATGGTATTTACTCGACTTGACCCCTGCTTCCCACAGACCACCAAAATGCGGAGAATAAGGGGGAATATTTAGACTGGATGCGTATTCTAAAATATCACTACTGCAATTACTTAAAAATTTAGAAAAAATCATTCATTACACCTACGAAGTTACGACCATTATCAGTGTAAATATATGCGTCTTACCTCTAATGCGAGTGCGGGTAACACACCTAAGTATGCACGACCTAGCGAGCTAAGTTCGTACCTCCGACAGGCCACCATGATTCGCGTAAATGAAAAAGTAATACCTGCGGAGCTGCGTGGAGGAGCGTAGTGTGCACGTGACGGGTGTTTTAGTTCGTAAATAAATTCATTAGAATAAACTAAACGACCACCTGCTCGCATTAATTTGTGATCATCTAAAAACACATTTAATTTAAATAAACAACTTTTACTTTTAATAGGCTCATTATTAAATAATACCTTGTATTCAACTGGATAAGATTCCATTTGACAAAGTTGGGCTAATGTTTTATCAGCATAGTCTAACTCGTTAACACTAAGGCTGCCCGTACACTTATTATTTTTTAACCGACTGTTATTAATAAAACGTAATGCAGAGGCAGCCGCGCGTCTCATACATTTAAATAGAGAGAACTGATGGAAAGGAAACAAAGATGAGTCACAACAATCCTGAGCTACAACAGCAGTGACGCATGACTTGACCTCAGGCAAATCACGATGTTTTAACGAGTACGAAACTTTGTGATCGTCTATTGAAAACCCAGGGTCACGAAGAATTTCAGGATCCTCCCACCACAAGGTAGACGAGGAAAGCTCCTCCAATCGAGCACCGCGTGATGCTAGATCGGCGGGGTTATCTCCACTGCGTACGTGCGTGACGCCACGGGACATCTAGTGTAAGGTCATGGATTTCCGCGTTTGGCTTCATATGCAGCCAGCCTAAGACAGTCGTGGAATCAGTCCAAAATACTACACTATTGAATCTACAACGTAATGAGTTGCGTACCTTGTCGTACCAGACGAGCGCCTATAAAAAGCCCCACAAAGTTCGAGACGTAGTATACTAAGAGGTATTAATAGCGCGACCTTTCTTTTTGAGAACAACAATCTTACTGATACTGTTAAATCATTGTTAACTTTGCGAACATACATACTTGAGCCGACCGCCGCCGTCTGACTTGCATCGCTACAAATATAGGCTGTGTATCTACAGCGTGGCGAAGTATACGAATAGTATTGAGCGGTTGCAATGAGATAACAAACCGGTTCCACACGCGCGCAGTGTCTTCATGAACGTTATCATCCCAACCTATTTTTAATAGCCATAATAGGGTATTTTACTAAAAAAATCTAATTAGTCCGTCTGATAGATTTTCAAAAATATTGGACACGTATTTTTTCTTTTTTCACGTAAACAAAAAATAAAGGAGATACAGCGAGTTGAAAGACACGCGTGACGTCATATGGCTTGGTAAATTTGGTACATTGTGTAAATCTATCAGACGGACAAATTAGATTTTTTTTAGTAAAATACCCCATTGTTGTAAAAGAACTTTGATAACAAATTACGACAGGACTTACCAAGCCCAGAGGGTCAAATATTTGCGAAACTCTTGATAAAATAGACCTTTTTGAAATAGCCTTATTATTTTCAATGTTAATTTGACTATTAAAATAAAAGGTGTCGCTTGCGTAATGCCAGCCTATTCCTAAGGTTTTATAACTAAAATTTTCATCCAAACTTAAAGGTTTAAACTGACGACTGACGGTCATCATCGTGTTTAAAATTAAATATCCACTTCCTAAGTGGAAAGCAGCCCGACTGCAGCGTCTTCTGAGTTTTCTCCCAAATATCTTATCATTTATCTTTATCATCCAAGCCCGTGATGTAGACGTCGACATAAAAATCTTCTTTTATAGCTCGCGCGACCTTAGTTTCAGGAGAGAGGAGGACGAGGAGGATGCTAATTGTTTCAAGCACCTAACACTTAGAAAAGGTGCGGAGGCGGTTCCGTACGTCACGGTGTTTAATTTAAATATACCTAATGGCTGTGAGGCCGAAATAATTCTGTGGCGTGACCATCCTGTCACACCACATCATCATTTGCAAGCTGCGCTGACTCTCATCTACCAGTCATTGTACATGGTACATCTTCTCCACATCGTCGCACGAAGAATTGCAATGAGATCACTCTGTATCAACCAGTTGCAAGTCATTTAGTGACTTACCCGAACTTGATGGTGCGCTTGCGTCAAACACCACGCGCAACTTGGTGGTGGTGCTGAGCTCGCGGAACACGCCGTGATGCGGCATAAAATAACACGGGGATTCATAGGAATCTACCTGTGTCATATGGCTTAAATTAAGATACTCCTTTAAAAAGTTGGAATAAAGAATTTTATATTCAGGCGAACGCTGCAGACAAGAAATTGACGTTCTGCTTGATTATAAGAATCCCCCAAGGTATCAGGTGACTGATGGAGTGGAAAGCGCATGCAGAATATCCCCTTACTATTGCGAGTAGTAGTGCGAACAAAGTGATCCTCGCATGCACGTTCTTCCTCAGTCTGTGCTTCTCTGATCTTAGACAGTTTCTCAGTCTCCCAGAATAATCGAAGTAGTGTATCTAGAGAATTAATAATATTGCACTGAATTGGCGCATTTTTGCGCGTATTATTAACTATAGGTCCAGAAATAATCCAGCCTAGTTTGGTGTTCTGTAGAAACGAACCACTAGACAAACGAATCTTACCGTCTTCTAACCGATCACAAAACCTATCTGAGCCAATTAAAATGTCAATATTTTTATAGTCTAAAAATTCCGAATCGGCTAACCGTATGTTGTCTGGAATATAGACTTGCGCGCCTAATTTACACACGGCAGGCATCAAAGCCGTAATTTTAGGCAGCACATAACAATGAATGTACGTAGTAAATGAATTATCGACGCAGGATTTGATAACGATATTACAAGCTTGCGAACAATGTAGGTACTACCTAATCACCTACGCCTCGAACTTCGTTAGTGGACTGTATTAATGATGCTTTTAAGAGTTGACAAAATGATTTAGAATTGAAACAGCGCTGGCTTCCGTTATCAAGGAGTGCAGTGCGCTTTATGGTATGTACCGTGTACATCTGTACTTCGACGATAGCTGTTGTAATAACACGGACTGCACACTTATAGATTTAATCGATTGTGTTTGCATGTGTGTCTTGTTTACTTGAATCACAAAGTGAGTGCGGGGTCCGAGGCGGCTGGTGCGGCCGCGGGGAGTTGCGCAGGCGCCTCGTTCACATTACCACGCGACACCTCAGTGTTCGTTGTGGTATGCAAATAACTGAACTATTAGCATTATAGTTATGCAATACTGAGTTATGTTTTTGATTGCAGTGTCGTCAAGACCCAAACCTACAGTAATTTGTCGAGTGTCTCGAATGTAAACAATTGTCACATAGATTATGTTCGCGTACCAGTTTAAGTTTTGTGTCTAAGTCGCTATCGATAAACTGTTAACAGGCATATAGTGGATGACTGGCATTACATTTTGCGCACGTCAACTTACCGCTTTGCTTATTTCATTTACTCGGTCCGCTAGAAACATTGCAGTGTGACTGACGTATTATGAGATTTTGAGTGTAGTATTTTGTTGAGGGCTTTCAGCTTCTTTGCTATACGAACGCTGCAATGCCTCTAGTATATTCGCTTTATTGCGCAAAAAGTAAATTAAGACATCCAACGTTTAGAATTAATCTCGTTTGGATTAGGGAACAATGCGCACTTATGAGAACCCCAGTCTCTTTTAGTGGTTTTGTCTAACTTCGACACCATGATATTAATAATTAAGCTATCCCAGAAGTCTAGGCTCACCGTGGATCTTAAGTGCGCGTATTTTTTTCAAAATAGTGTCTATTAAGTTTATATTTGAAGAAGGTGACTCTTTAGTTATTTCAGGTCTGTTTAACAATGATTTAATATGGTGATTCACTAAAAGCCTGCAATTATTATACCGCTCGAGCAACAAATCCCATGCAACCTGATAATTATCAGAACAAAATTCTATGGAATGTATAACTAATTCTGCGCGATTTTTTAGGGACGATTTGAGATAATGAAACTTTTGGATATTGGAAATATCTTTGGAATTATGAACCAGTGAGGTAAATGTGTCTCTGAATTCCAGCCAGTGCTCATAGGAACCATCAAATGTAGGCATGGAGATATTGGGTAACTTGACTGCATGTATTTAGTTCTCATTGTGACTATGACATAACTTGGAACAGTCAGCGACCTCATCAGTGTTCAGCATGAATTCAGCGTGACTATCTTCGAATTATTCTCTTTGATTTAATTGTTCGCCTAATTTACTATAAGACACTCTTTCTTCTATTTTAGTTTGAATGTCGTTAAATTCAGAGGATAACGTAGTACATCCCTGAATCCTCAACTTTAAATCAATCCGTTTTTTATTAGGAAAGTCATGAACACAATCTTTTAACGATTCTAAATAACTGTTAAATTTGGTAAGCCTGCCCTTAGTAATACCACACTTCATAACCAAATCGCGGACTAATTTACTACTTTCGACACTTAGCAAATTAGGAGATTTGTCCCACGACTTAACAGTGTCAATAGGCATTTTGGTGGTTTGCGAAAAGAGGAGTACTCACGTTTTATCTTAATCGTCAGATCAATCACACACGGCACTGATGCTAGCTACGTCACCAGGTTGGTAATTGACTGGAAGTTTGATATTCCGAGAATACAATGCGGCAATTTCATTGAAATAAGAATTAGGAATATAGAAAAGAGTAAAGATTGGCCCCATCCGATTGCGTATGATTTCCCATGAAATCTTTTGCGTTTTCTCGATCCGCCACGTGCAAGGGGTCCCCTCCAAAGGTCACTCGGCGATCTTGTAGGTCAATCAATATTGATTATGTATGACCCAATGTTCGATTTGAAGGTTCAAAATGTAGGTGCAGGTTTGTGTTGAGGATTATTTAGAATTAAAAACATTTTAACAAAACATAAAACCGTCTTCCAAAAAACCGCCGGTGTCAAAAAACCAAAAAATACCAAAAAGACCGACGTTTTATTTTTTTTGTAAAAATATTTTTTATTTTACACTTTTTAGTGGTACCTTCGTACCACTAAAAAGTGAAACCACAAACACAGCGTACCGGCGTGATGTTATGTAATGAACTGGTGTAAACAATCAACAGACATGCGATTTTAGAAATCTCGATCCATTTGCTATAATTGATTGAAGAGTTCCGTTGCCTACCTCCATAGTTCTTCATCAAATCTTCACCAAATTAAAATGGGACTAGTCCGGGAAAATACTCTACCTAACAAAAAAAGAACAATCCCAATCGGTTAAAAATTGGCGACAATATTGCTGAACAAACATTTTTCATGGGATCCCATCATCAGATCTTGCCTAATACGTTCCATTATCAGCTCAGCAACATGAGATGATGATTATCAGGCACAAATATCTGAATTGCGTTAGAAATTTTATGAAAAACATTGTATGTGCTTATAAAATTTGAGGGTTTCTTTCGATTTTCATGGGATCCCATCATAAGATTCTAGCTTGGTGACAATGGGAATTGGGCAATCTTCAGGAGTATAGACTTTCGAATAAAAAAATAATTTTTAAAATCGGTCCAGAATTGATGAAGAAATCGGTGAACATACATACATTAAAAAAAAAATACATACAGCCGAATCGGTTAAAAAACGATGCGTTAAGTTAACGAGCAAATTCTGTATTCTCCATCTTATTTTACAAGATACAAGGAGAACAATAATTTTGATTCGCACCAATCACAAAAGAAGGCTTCAGTGACGTCGCGTATAGTGTCGCTCTTCGCCTCAAGATGCCGCTGTCAGTCACTTCGTGAATTTATGAAGCACGAATTCACGACAATAACCATGTTCTTGCAATGTTATTGAAGTAACAGAATACCAAATTTCACATCGATCAGACCCATAAAAGCTGATTAAATGCCTTTATCAACTAGAAAACAGCTGATGATCTTCAAATCTCTCATCTCTCTTCAGATCTCAACCGATTTTCATAAAACTTGTTAAGGAATCACTTCTAGAAAACCTGCTTTCAAATAAAAAAAAAACCGGCCAAGTGCGAGTCGGACTCGCACACGAAGGGTTCCGTAGATACCATAAACCTAAATTTTTGTTCCATTTTTTTTTCTATCTAGTATTAATTCTATCTGTGAAAATTTCAACTGTCTACCTATTACGGTTCTCGAGATACAGCCCGCTAACAGACAGACGGACGGACAGACAGCGGAGGCTTAGTAATAGGATTCCGTTGGTTACCCTTTGGGTACGGAACCCTAAAAACCGCATCCAAATCGGTTCAACCGTTTAAGAGCTACGGTGCCACAGACCGACACACATAGCGGTCAAACTTATAACACCCCTCTTTTTGGTCGGAGGTTTAAAATTACGTAACAACGTTTTTCAACCAGTTTTGTTCAACTTTCAATTATTCATTCAGTTTAGCATAAAATTAGCCTTTCAAAACATATTCTTAGAAATTGTAATCATCACGCTATTTATCTTCGCAGAGCTAAGCAGTCAATAACCATAACTTATTATAATATCGGGTATTTGATTTAAATCTAAATTCAAAGACCCGGTGTTACGATGACTGCTTTCTGAATGATTCGGTGTAAGTTCAAACAACTCTTTTCAAAAATGGTTGTTAAATTATTTTTTACTTTTTTATGCCCCTGCTCTCAAACATTTTTGCTGGCCGCGACTTCGTTTGTCTGTATGTTTAAAAATGTGTGGAACAGGATGCGCCAAAGTACTGAAATTCCGGATACCTGCAATGCCATCTATTGACCCAAATAGTACTTTCGACGGCATGAGATTACACCAAAACATATTTTTTTAGTTTTTAGTGGTACATTTAAAATGTCTTGAAAAAAGTTATTCTTTTAATACCTTAAAAAATATCATTCTGAATGAACGTAATATTCTTATAACCTAATAAAAATGTGTAAAATTAATTCAGAACTTATCTTTTGATAGTTCAACTTCATATTCCATAGATAGCGTACCTACTTAATTTGATCTCATTTTCTCGGTATTAAGATTACAATATTCGTCAGCAGGCACGTGCTTACATGTGCTAAGCTAAATAATGCTAATGCGGCTCAATAGCACCTGTACTTTGGAGGATTTAATTAATGCCATCAACCGACGTTTCAATCAACGTAGCCACCTACTGAGCCAAAACAGTATAGTCTAAACCAACGTCTCGAAAAGAAGAAGAAGCATGAACTTTTACAAGCCCGAAGCTAGGAATCGGCTTCGGGCTTGTAAAGGTTCATTCCACCCGTGAGCAGGTTGCGAAGTCTCATGATAAAGGAGTCGCAAAAACAGTTGAATTATCTCGGTTAATCGGCTGTCTAACTGTGTTCTAAAAACTTAACATGATTTACGTTCCTGGGCGCGAAGTCTTGATATACTTACCGATCGCCTGGCTACCGAATTCGTTAAATTCACCCGTTCACAGTCAATCTCGAATGCATTCCACAGTCAAAATCAAAATTCGTTTGCTTCGCGATCGGTATCTATGTCGAGGCTGCAGGAACTGGTTTGAAATAAATAAAGTAGTTTCTTAACTTCGTGGTTTGAAGAAAAGCACCATTTATTTAGAGCAATATAATATAAACACGTTAAAGTTCAAATTTGCAAACATAATAATATGGTCTTCTTTATGGTCCGACGCCATAAAGAAGGCTGTTGCTCCGGTGTCGTTATGATCATTCACAGTTTCGTACATGAATTTGCCAGAGACCAACTAAACTTTATGAGAACCAATGGTCACGGGATACAAATTGCAGGCACTCAAGCCTATGCACGCGACTAACTAAACGACTTATCAGCCTAAGTAGAAAAACCTTCAGAGTAATAATAGGTATAATCATGGGTCATGATCCCCTAAAAAACATGATTACAACAAAGGCGCCACAGACAGTCCAATTTGCAGAGGTTGTTTCGACGCCATGAAATCCTGGAAATGAGGCCGATGCTTCCCAACGTGAACAAATCCTCGGAACGTTGAGGTCGCTCCGTAAAACCTGTAGAGCACCCAGGAAGCTTCTGTGCATTTGAGCGGAGCTAGGCTGACTTAGTCAGAACACTCACACGCGATGGACCGAATGGGAGTCAAGTGCAGATAACGGAGTATCTACTTTACTCTATCCGTTGCGGGGGTAGACTTCTTTTCTGGTTGGTATACCCATGGCCAACTTTATGTAGCTCTGTCGGGTATTGTTTAACAACCCTAGCCACTTTCTTAAACATCGTGTACTGAAGTTTCTCATTAAATAAAACTAGTACTTCGGGAATTTATTTGGTACTCCACAAACTCCCTCTACGGTCCCTAATAGGATAATGTGTAAATTACTTATAAAAAGACTAAAATAATTAATACCATGATACACCACTATTCCATTCCACCCGGGTTTTTATTGAATAATTTGAACAAAAAGCGGTCATTGTGACTTAACCATAATAGTTAGATATATGTATACCTTACCGGACTTTTTTGTAGATATATTTTGTCTTCTATAAAACTGTAGTACATAACTTTGCTTTATTGTCAATAGTTTAACGCGATAGAAGGACTTTTTAGTATTTTTTCACACCTATGGTCCGACAGTTTCGGAGCCTACTTATTTATTTCAAACAAACAAACAAATCTTTCCTCTTTATAATATTAGTGTAGATTACTACGGCTGGACGGCATTTTTAACAGAAGCCAGTGCCTTGCATAACAGTCTTACAAATTCTAAGAGAGGTCAAGCAATGCTAGATATTGACATTTTCTTATCTGAGCGATCTTACCAGCATAATTTAACTTTTCGACACACGCGAACGAAGTCCTTTTACCGCATAACAGCTGTAAAACGCAAGAAGGTAAGAATACGCTATTTTCACTGAGAGTAGTGACCGGGCCTATCCTTTAATGCGTCACTTCTAATCTTAGCGATCTGCAACACGTCGGAATGACGCACCTTGACCTCCAAATGGCTCACAACAGCTCCAGGTGTCATCAGAACAGAAATTAGAAGATGATTCAGACCGACCAATTATTGTTATCTATTTCGTTAAAACATGTTGTATAACAGAATAAAACCAATTTGGTCTTTGAACTCATATTAGGGTATTTTACTAAAAAAAACAAATTAGTTCGTCTGATAGATTTTCAAAAAATATTTGATACGTATTTTTTCTTTCTTCACCTAAACAAATAATAAAGAGGATATGTACATGACATAAATTGTACCAAATTTATCAAGCCATATGACGTCACGCGTGTCTTCAACTCGCTGTATCTCCTTAATTTTTTGTTTACGTGAAGTAAAATACCCTATTATGAACCCCTTTTACTATGGAACTAACACTGAAATCGCAAAAAAATCAGCTTATAATAAATAGAATAATAATCAGCAATACATTTTGTCGATTTATGCCCAGATAAATGTACCCAATGGAGCAGTTGATTTTCAGGGTTTTGGTACGGCAAAGAGTAACCAACGGAACCCTATTACTAAACTTCCGCTGTCCATCTATCCGTCCGTTCATCTGGCCGTGCGTCTGTCCGTCAGCGGCTATTTCAAGAACCGTAATAGGTAGACAATTGAAAATTACACAGAATGTGTATTTGTATTCCGCGCACCGAGAGTTCCGTACCATGACATAAAACGTGAAATGTTTATCAATTACCTATCATTAGCGAGGCATAATAATATATTCTTTAGAGAAAACTGAGGTGTATATTGCAGTTTTAGATCAGCGCCATCTCTTACCCGCTAGTGGATGTAATGTAAGTTTTATATATGAAAGACATCGTTTTATTTTTCCTGTAATCTTTACATTAATGTCTATCACATAGAATAATTTCTATGCAAACTCTGGACATAAGGGAGGAATGGTCAACAATTTTGAAGATGTGCAAATAGCGCTCTTTCATATGATACCCCACATGCTTTAGAAGCCCCATTTTAAATTTTAAGAACCACTTTCAGTCACTGTTGCAAAAAAATGTACCTTTACATTTTTATTTCTTTCTTATTTGCAAAATAGTTCAGCAAACGCTAAAACTATTCCAAATTTCAAGTTGCTACCATTAGTAGATCTTGAGATATCCAGCTGTGGCAGACGGACAGACTTAAGTCACAACATAAGAGATCCTTCTTATCATTTTAAAACGGAACCCTAAAAAGAGGATCGTCGTTCAATTTAAAATTGAAACCTACTTATTAGGATTTCGAACAAAAAACGGAACCCTTATAGGATCACTCGGGTGTCTGTCTGTCCGTCCGTCTGTCTGTCTGTCCGTCTGTCACAGCCAGTTTTCTCCAGATCCATTGGACCGATTCTGTTGAAATTTGGTACACTATATGGACTTCTGTGATCCAAACACGTAAGTGTTACGTAAATTTTTATTTTTTTAGTATGAGGTCAGTTTTAGGGGTCAAAGAAAATTTCAAAAAATAGTTTTTTGAACAATATCGTGACATTCGTGACATATCAAATGAAAGAGCTTACTGTGAGGGTTTTAATTCCATGTATACATATATTTTTTTTTTTTTTTTAATTAAATGATTTTGAAGTTGATCCCGGCTGTCATTTGTAGATCTTTGGCAGTCGTTACGGATTGTCAGAAGCCAGTAAATCTGACAAGACTGGATCTTGCCAAGATGTACCGTGTTACCCAATTAATGGGTTGTGGAGGTCTAGTAGGCAGCCGCTCCACGTAAAACACTGGTATTCATCTGAACCCGCTTTGATTGGAAGCCAACCCCAATGTGGTTGGGAAAAGGCTAGGCAGATAATTGTAGGTATTAGGCAAACTTGTAATTCGTTCTTGAAACTTGCTTTAAATCCAAATACCTAGATATTAGCAAGATGCTACTTAACACAGACTCGTGTATTCGATTTAATTAATATACATGCACGTACGCATATGAAATGCTAACGAAAGTTTTTGCAAACTGTACTTTGCTCTAACATCATTCGAGCTATGTACCTATCAAGTTAACTCGCCCGAGTAGTAAGTGTTATGTTCGTATCAAATGAAATCTAAGATTCAATGCAGACTAACTTTATTACACGACATTTAACCGACTTCAAAAAAAGGAGGAGGTTCTCGGTTAGGTTGTATTTTTTTGTGACATAATATATCACAACTTGCATTACCTATTTATGTTCGTACCCTTTGTTTCATACCGTGACCAGACGTCCCGTTTTGAACGGGACTGTCCCTTTTTATGATTACTAGTCCCGGTGTCCACGAAATGAACTTTGGGACGCAAAATTGTCCCGTTTTCTAAAACCGCGCGAAAATATAAGTAGCTGCCGAGCCGAATCGAGTCGTCGGTCCACGCGATGATAGCCGAAAGTGGCCAAGACATCAGCGCTCGCGCTTTGTTGACTAATTGTTTGATAGATTTTTCGTTTGCCCGCTTGCCATGTGCGTGTGGATTGAGTAATCTTTTTTTAAACTTCGCTGGATCTTTACAAAAACTGAAGGGTTTTAGTAAATAATTGTAAAAAGTTGACGGTTAAGTAAAAAAAATGTAAGACTTCAGGTTAAAAAGTTATGGGCAAATAACTAGCTCACTCAATCCACACGCCTCACGAAAATGCCATGACACGTATTTCAAAATTCTCAGCCTTCCCGGTCTTCATTTTAATTTCAAGTTTTAGTAAAGAATTTGTAGAAGCTTTTTTCAAATTCTCAATTAATTTGAACGCCATTTCAGAAAGTTACAACAATTTATTTAGATCACTCAATCCACACGTGTGGTTTGAGTGATCTTTGAGTGTACCCCTTCAGACGGAATAAATGATTATAATATTTCTTCCACGAAGGAGGAGGAGCTCGTGGCTAGATAATAACAGCCGCACGGGTCGATCTTCAAGGTTAAGCAACGCTTGCCAAGGTTGGTCTGTGGATGGGTGACCATTTTAATGTACTGAGTTTCCTCCGTGCCTCGGAAAGCACGTTAAGCCGTTGGTCCCGGCTGTCATTTGTAGATCTTTGGCAGTCGTTACGGGTTGTCAGAAGCCAATAAATCTGACTCCAGTCTTGCCATGAAGTACCGTGTTACCCAGTTAATGGGTTGTGAAGGTCTGGTAGGCAGCCGCTCCTCGTAAAATACTGGTATTCAGCTAAATCCGGTTTGACTGGAAGCCGACCCCAATATAGTTGGGAAAAGGCTAGGCAGATGATGAATATTTCTTCCACATACGCCCATTGTATGTGTTTTAGGTTTAAGTTTCCTTTTGTATTACTTTTGGTGTATGTACAATAAAGCGTATAATAAATAAATAAATAAATATTATACTTAATGCTAAGAATGAATTTGTAAAACAAAAATTGCGACAGTAGGTACTGGTTAAAGAGCAAAGCAGAATTGAAAATTTGTAGAAATGACAGTCGGAGTGATCCATATTTTGGTCTGTATTTTCTTAATACGACATCGCAGAAATTGGGACTTGCACTAGAAATTGTAATTTTTTTTTTACAAAAATCTGACATATCACTTGATTTTGTATGTGGTAAACTTTAAGAGATAATTTAGATTTTATATTTCTAGAGGAAAAATCGAGTAGGGTGTGGGCATGATTTCTTGTGTTTTCTTCTTCATGCTAACAATTTTACGGTCAGTTCATCGTTTGGATTGGGTATTATTATTATTATTCAATTTATTTAATCTTCACACATATATAAACATAATTCATTTTAATATAATGTTATATATGCGCCATGCGGCCCGAAAATTACTAACTTCTTTGACTCAGAAACGTAGATTTTCTTCTTATTGTAAAGATTTTTTCGTTGTATAGATGTTATTTTTGTCGATTTAAACATACACTGAGGGCTTAGCACGAATATTTTGATGTGTAGTAACGTTAACGTAAGTGAATTTTGAATGTGAAAAAATACAACCCTATAGTAATTTGGTTTAATTTAATGGGACAAACACAATTTATATCATTCAAAAATATTAATAACGTTAAATATTAAAAATTTTGAAGTACGGGTCATGGCAATTTCGTGAGGCGTGTGAATTGAGTGATCTAGTTATTTGCCCATAACTTTTTAACCTGAAGTCTTACAATTATTTTTTTTTACTTCACCGTCAACATTTTACAATTATTTACTAAAACCCTTCAGTTTTTTGTAGTGATTAAGCGAAGTTTAAAATAAGGTCACTCATTCCACACGCACATCACTTGTCGTTATTTGTTTTGTGGTTGTTTGATGCTCGTATACTACCTAGTAAATAACGTAAACTTCTTTTGTTTTCGAATCATAAGTTAAAATGCCGAAACGCAAGTGTTTATTCAATGTTAACTTACATGCAAAATGTTGACTTGTTCATTCTTATAATTAGCACAGTATATTAAAGCAAATTTGTTCCTCTGAAAAATATAAATATAACTAAAGGTTTCGGGGCCCCTTGACTAGACGCTTCATAAAATCGTCATTCTATAAAAACTGTCGAGGTACCAAATATATCTTATAGTCGACCCGCGCAGCTTCGTCTGCGTCACAATTTTAATTACTGCTCCGCTTCTATTGATCTTAGCGTGATGATAGCCTATAGAATTCCTCGATCAAACTGCTATCTAACACTGAAAGAATTTTTCAAATCGGACCAGTAGTTCCTGAGATTAGCGCGTTCAAGCAAACAAACAAACAAACAAACTCTTCAGCTTTATGTATTAGTATAGATTTATTTTCAAAATAATGTCTTAAAAAGTAAAGCTATCACCTGTTGATAAATCTCGTTGGGGCCTGCCAGACAGACTGACACATTATTTAGAGGACCAAGAAAGTCAAAGTATAATCGTGACCACGCCTCCAGCCATGGCCAAGAGTGCAGCGGCGCCCCGGTGCAGGCTGAGCGTGCTGCGACACACATGCCTCGCACTCGCTACTGCTAGTCTATTCTGTAAATAACCATTTCGATATCGAGCTACACCTGAGTGACAAATCGCACAAAGTGAGCTTTTTACAAACACCATAAAAGTCTTAGGTACGTTTGACGGAATTTGATACTCACCTCGGATTCCGCTGTCGAGATACGAAAATGTTGTTACAGAATAGGGGTACGTATGCGCTCAATATCGCTGTCTAACGTCTCCCATCACTCATACAAGTGTGATGGGCGGACTATCTGTTTCATTTTGACCACAGTATAAATATCTAGATACTTAATGTGTTTTGACTATGCCCGGATGTCCGTCGTGTATTTCTTGTAATATTTCTGTGTTTGACGATAGCTACAACCTGGGAGTCTTTAAGTCAAGAGTGAATAGGTTACTTCTAGGCAAGCGTGCTCCATCTTCGACCACATCATCGCTTACCATCAGGTGAGATGGTGGTCAAGCGCGTGCCTATCAATAGTAAAAAAATAACAATATTACGTGTCGTAACGCTTTGGGTTAATCTTTTCATGATCAATGCTAATCCGTGACGGCCACCCAATGTATGCTAACTGTTTTATTAAGGAGGGAATCCTTTTCCGTCTCTTTTTAATATTCTTAAATCTGAGTGGATGGTTTTCCTCAACAAAGTTTAATAGCAATAGTTTAAGTTTTATAAGCGTTTTTACTGTGCTTGTTATGAGGTGTACAATAAAGTATATAATAAATAAATAATAAATAAATAATAGCTGCATTCGTCGTCATCTTGTACTCGTCTAGTCGAGCTAAGAGGGCATTCGCGAAACAATTCCTTTCCAATCTTACGAATTCTATTTTACCCGGTTGTACCCCAGAAACTAATAAAAAAATATTCAAACTTTATTTCTATGCGTCTTGCGGTTTTTTTCGTTTCTGAACGATTGAACTCTATGGTGACTATGGTAGATAATATTTTTCAACTGTGGACACTCACAGAAAAAAATACTTGTCAACATTACGACCCTTAAAAGCGAAACTCAAAAGTCACGGTCCCAGAGAAGTCTAGGAGGGGCCCAACCGGTTTAAATCATATGCGGCTAATTATTGGCGTAACGTTGAATCCTGCTAGCTAGCAGCAGTTACAGGTAAGTATGCCTTTATTATCGCCAAGTATATAACTTAGAGCGCGATGATCAATCCTACGGACGAACTGCCGTCCGTATAAATACTGATGATGTTTGGTTACACCGAATACAATCGCTAATGCATCCTTATCTAACTGTGAGTAGTTGCACTCGACAGAATTTAATGTACCTACGCGAGGCACAACAAAGCGGTCGTTCGCTGCCGTCATCGTATCGCTGTCATAAAACTGCAACCAAACCATATATGGGCTACTTACTATCTACTGTCAATATAGGTTGTAAACTTGTATTATAATGTGCGAGCACCGGGAGCTATATGATGTATGTATGTATGTAAATCGGGCTGGTTTCCGCAACTCCACGACTAAGCGCGGAGCTATATGATTAATAAGCAAATGATCGCAGGCGTCTCTCAGCGAACGTACTGGCAGAGTGCCAGAGTGCCAGTACGTTGGGCCACGCCCTGCCAGTGGCAGTGCGTGGCCCATCACGCGACACCGTACCTGCGCGAGTGCAAGGCACCGATAGTGCCGTCCCGCTCGCGCGGCTGCTAGAACAATGGACGCGTCATCTCTTCGCCGGCCAGCTAGTAAGGAATATCTACATATAAAAAACTAGTTGACCCGCGCAACTTCGTCTGCGTCACAAATTTAATTACTGCTCCGCTCCTATTGGCCTTAGCGTGATGTTATATAGCCTATAGCCTTCCTCAATAAATGGTGTATTTAATACTGAAAGAATTTTTCAAATCGGACCAGTAGTTTCTGATATTAGCGCTTTCAAGCAAACAAACAAACAAACTCTTGAGCTTTATATATTAGTATGGATATATAAATATTAGTATAGATATCTGTTTGTAATATTTGTATGTAGAATGTTATTGACAGAAAATTATTTTATTTTGATTTTTGATTCTATAAATAATAGATACTAGTTGTTAGGTTAGGTACTTTGTAAATATGTATGTACCTAAATTATTTTTAAGTTAAGCAAAACATAATTTATATTTATTGATTTATGTTTAATACATATTATAATTATGTAGGACACTTCATCATCCCCTGCCAAAGACCATCAAGGGCGTAGTGCAGTGTAAGTGGTAATAGTGGTATATAGTGAGAATGAACACTACGAGGCATATGCCTTTAAGTTTTGTCGTTTGAAGAAGAAAACACAACCTTATAGTACTTTTTATTGCTTTTCAAAGTATTCACACGTAGCTTAATACACTTTTCCATTCACTCAAACCAGTTATTATAACATTTATTCCACTCTAAAGTGGGGGTGTTCAAAATACTTAGCTGACTTGAAAGCGTCGACTGCTTGTTCACCGGACTGGAAACTTTGACCACGAAGACTTTTCTTAATTTTAGGAAATGTAAAGAAATCGTTAGGGCTTAGGTCAAGACTGTATGGTCAAGAATTTCTACTTTTTCCTGCTTCAAATACTCAATCGTTTGACGAGCGCTGTGTGAGCTTGCGCTGTCGTGGTGCAGGATGATGCGTCGCTTTGAGTTAGATTTTCGAAGTTCGGCGATGACTTGTGGTAAACAAACTGTGGTATACCACTCTGTGTTAACCGTTCTACGATCAAGTTTTCTTGCGGATCTCTAAATTTTTTTAAATAGCCTACGTTACTCAGTGATAATTGTAGCTTTTTAACGCCAAAAGAATTTTTGAAAACGGTCCAGCAGTTTTAAGATACAAATCTTTTGTCTTTATAATATTAGTGAAGATGGAAAGCGTTCGGTGACGATAACGCAAAATCTATGAGTTTTCTTTACCCAAAAAGTACCAACGCGCCTAAAGCAGTTTCACTTGAAAAACGAATAACTGACGTGTAATATAAAAGATTAACCGATTGATTTTATTATTTACCCTATCCTACAATCTGTCACGTACCTCCTATACCAATGTATGTATAGGAGGTACGTGACAATGCCCAATGGCCTGAATTCCCGCCTTAATAAAACAGTGACAGTTTCATACTGTTCTGAGCTGAAAACTAGGTACTATTATAGTCTAATATTAAGGTACTAGTGTATATAATATGACGTATCATCATCATCATAACAGCCGTCAGACGTCCACTGCCGGACATAGGCCTCCTTTAAAGGAGGGGGCCATAATCGCCACGCTTGGTAGTGGTTAGTTGGCAGCGGGTTGGCGATCGCAGTAAATGGTGTTGCGTTTTAAAGAGAACTCTGTTGCCCATTCTCTGGTGAGTCCCTTAGGTTAGGTGAATTTGACGTATGCCACCATTTAATTACTATTCCCAGTTCGTCTACCATGCATGGGGTTTTTGGACATTTGTATGTAGCAGCATTCTAGGAAAGTTACAGGTCCATCAATATAATTATAATTTATAAAAAATATATTATGTAACGACTTCGTTTGCGCGAGTTTAGTTAGTACCCCACGAACTTCTTCTCCCCTTGTAAATTACTTATTAATAGACAAAACGTTCGACGACGGCAGTTCGCGCACTGCAACATGTTTCTTAGTTAGTGTAGGTACTTTTATACCCATCGTAACTTTTAAACGAAAGATCCGATTTGTATAATCTAAAGCGTACACGTTTGCTTGCACATAACAAACCTTAATTATTCAAAAAATTAAATAGATAAGGATTTATATCATCACCACTACTCCATTTCACCAGGGTTTTGATTAAATAATTTGAACAAAAAGTGGTCATTGTGACTTAACCATAATAAATAGTTAGATATATTATTATTCCTTTATTTCAGGCAACGGTGTCCCATACAAATGCAATACACAACAAAACATTAAAATAAAAATAAACTAGGTAATACATATTATAAAATATAAACTAAGACACACGAAGTGACGGCGGCGTCGTGTTTTTATTTTGTACGCTGCGCGGTGTCGCGTAGCCTACCACGAAAACGTCGGTAGACTACACCCTTTGGCCTTCGGCCAAGATGTTGTATCGGAACCCGCAGCACAAACGACTTGAAGTTGGTGTTGTGATGCGGCTCCAACTTCTCGACCCTCAAGGTCCAGTTGACCCTACCGCACTTTTTTGAAGATATTGATGTCTTCTATAAAACTGTAGTAGGTACCTACATCACATTGCTCTATTATCTTCCCGCAGCGTACACGATATAAGGATCTTTTTTGTTATTTTTTTCAACCTTGGATTACATTATCGAAGTTGTCATACGGATCCCTAACTTTTCGATAAAAATATTCTATAGCCTATGTTCATCAGGAATAATGTAGGATTCTAATGGTGAAATAATTTTTCATATCGGTCCTGTAGTTTCGGAACCTATTTAATTCAAACAAACAAACAAATATTTCCCCTTTATAATATTAGTGTAGATTATGAAAGCAATATTGACTAAAAAAATACAACCGTTCTTTTTCTAGTGTACTATAAATTCTTGTGTCTTTTGTACCTACCACGTAGTTAATTTACACAAAGTATATTGCACATTTTTAGGTAGGCACTTAAGTGTATTTTGTTAGTGTACCAAAAAATAAAACGAACGAATTGTTCATTCATTCACGCTTTCACATGCACTTCCATTCATTGTATCACGTCACTAGCGTGGTTGTCAAATTTTTGTAGTATGCTGTACGTAGTTACCTCGTCCTCCGCAGAAAGTGGTAGAAAAATTTGTTCGATGATTCGCCGCTTGCTATCTCCATAGGCTAAATGCTCTAAGATCAGCAATGATAAATTGTCAAGCGAAGTCACGGCGCAACCCTGAGTTTGAAATTATATTTATGAAACCATACGTGGTACCCGCACACAACTGGTAATTAGTTTTTTTCTAGGCGTCTTGTTATTTCCGATCGAGGGTAGACACAGAGGTCGCTGCCGGCGTCGACCAGAAACTGCACCTTCGACTTTGATCGGTGACAAATAAGTGACCAGCACTCGGACAATCATCGGTCGCCATCACTGATTGCCTCGCACATTTCCCGACGTAGGGTAGTCGCACGACTTTACGCACGGCTTTACGCACTTCCTAGCCCGGTCCCCAAAACTCTGATGGTACCAGCACTGGGGAAACCTTGTATAGCTGGACTGTGATCTGTTAGAGCTGGACTGATGGTACGTATGACTACGGGATCGTCCCCTGGGCCGAGACAATCGCTCCACCTTCTCCGCCAGCTTCTCCATGTGTTTGATCAGGGCAGCGACGATCTCGGAGGTCACACCGTTGCCCGGGTGCTCGACGATGCATCAGTAGTGATGGCAGATGTTAATGTCACCTGGGTGCCGACGACGTCGTGGATCCGGTCCGCCAGCTCAGCCAGAACGCCTAGGTCCGACTTGGACTGGGACGCTATGATTGCCTGTGTATTTGCGGGTAGACGGCTCGTCCAGATGTTTCGACTTTTCTTCGGAATGGTGATTCTAAGGAAAAAAAAGATTAAGCCATTTTTGTAGATAATTTTGTGATGTACAATTTTTTTCTGAGCTATACTTTTCATAAAACTTACTGTTTTCGAGAAAAATCCAAAAAACCAAGAATATATTGATCTTTGACCTTGACTAACTTTTTAAGCACACATGGGATCGATGGGGACTTTTAACTATTTATTTCTACTGGCATACCCAAGGTGTCTACCAAAATTCAGCTCTGGCGGAGTTATTGTCCGCCGTCAAACTAGAAAATAAAATAAAAAATGTTTTCAAACTGTATCGTGTGATACATCAAATGAAAGAGCTTACTGTGAAGGTTTCAACTATATTTTTTTTTCATAATATTAGATACAATGAAAAGTCCGCCCTTATCTCCGAAAAAAACAACTGAGCTAAACTGAATTAAATTTTTACGGGACCAAATGACAAGATTTTCGCATCAAACTACAAAAGAATCACAAAAATCGGAATAATCAGTGTAGGTATATATCTACGAACGGCGTTGAGGGCTGATATACATACAGGCTTAGCCTGTATTTCAGATTTTCGTATTCAGCATTTGAGGCCGAATTAGGTATAGCCTAAACCTAATTCGGCTTCAAATGCTTATACTTTTGTGTAAGGACTGTAATTGTAAAAATAAATACATATTTACGAATAAACATTATAGGGACCGTGCACGGCGTTGACTATGCCATCTAGTGTCGCATATTCGAATTTTTCAGGGTCAGAATACTTGACATTAACGCTTCTGTGCTGCCACCTGTGGTTCCTGCACGTTCAGTTTAGGGGAACATGCGCGAAGAAGACTGTGCCATCTAGCGTAGCTATTTCTAATTTTATACTTGACAGTCACATTTTTGTGCTGCCACCTATAGTTTCTGCACGCTCCCTATGATCTACCTACATAAAAAAATAGCAACCGACTTGAGAACTTCCTCCTTTTTTTTGGAAGTCGGTTAGAAACAGTCAATCTACAGTAGTAGGTATCCGTCTGAGCTTACTGAGCTTACTGGAGTTTCACATTTTTTCTCTATTTGTATACCTTACGATTTATTAAACTAAGAGTTAAATGACATTGTTTTTGTCTATATTCGTTAATGGTGCCGTTAGATATGTGCTATTGTTTTAACCGACTTAAAAAAAGGGCCCGACGAATTGAGAACGTCCTCTATCAATTCGTTGGAACCTTTTTTTTTTCTTTTTTTTTATGTATGTTCACCGATTACTCGAAGATGGCTGTAGATATTAGATTTTGTTTTCTGAATATTAAATTAACATTTACATAACAAAATCAACATTCCATCTAGATGAATAAATAAACATACCTCCAACTTTGATCAACGATTTAGTTCAAGTTTTTTGAGTTCTCAGTCTGTCAACAGCAATCCTTACATCCGTAAAGGAGCGTTTGTGTATTCAAATGCCAACTCAATGGCCGCGGCCTCAATATTGATCAGTTGTACCGAGTATATAGTACGTGATGCATGACTCTATAAGGAGTTTTCACTTGAAACCTCGACTGCCATCGGTACACCCTGAATAAGTTAAGTTCGAAAGTAAAATATGTTAACTCGACGTGTTGATGAAAGTTAAGTATTCGGTTTTGCAATTCGCACATGTCTTGACTTTAACGGACCTAATAATTATGAGCACAGGCAAAGGAGATGACCAGTTTCCTAAGCGAGTTGGGGATCATGTGAAGGATTACAGTTTTTACACAATGATTTAAAAATAAAGATTTAAATTGTCGTGGTTATATTATTCCGAATAAGGCCAAGGTTAAAATCACTATAAAAACAGTATTTTAATTGCTTCTGCAGTATTTCACGATGTTGACGTTCCATTGCATCCATGCATCCATAATCATCCGGTAACCATAGTAACCTACACATAGTATTCGATCAAGTGAATAATGACTAAGGAATATTATGTATAAGTCTGAAATAAGTCAGTCAATTGAACAATCGGGACACCAACGCCATCTAGTGGCGTTCGACGGAGTCCAAGAAGTTGTGCTCGACAGAGGCTGAGCTCGGTCTAGTGGTAGCCATCGAGCAGTGCAGACGTGCACACGTCCAGAAACCGCCGCGTGTTCCGTTCAGTGTACCATTGTGTGAGAATATTGTAATTGAGACTTTGAGTGTGAATAATAATTTGCGCAAACGGTGTTTCTGCTATTGCGCAATAACTGACACTTCCCATAGTACGCAAACTGTAGTTCCAATATCCTGGCTGATGTACCCCGGAGAGTTGTACTTTTGCCGACATCAGAAAGTGGGCTTTGTTTTGGTTCAGACGCAAAATGAGAACACTAAAAATGACAGTTGGCTTGTTTAAAACCATTGTACAGTTCCCGTCACGCAAGTTTTCCTCTCCGAAGTTTGTCGCAATGAATTGCGCAGGATGTCAATTTGGCGATATTTATGTTACTTTTTTATTGTTACTGGTAGTTGTAGTCGGGGTGAGTAAGATTGAGTGAAAAGGGTTTTGTTATTGGCATAAACTATAATGATTCGTAAAATATAATACAACTGATACACTGTGACGACACTCAAGCCAGAATTACAAGTCTGCCATACTTCTGTATGACATCCAACTAAAACTAATAAGATTCTACCAACATACCAACAGCCCATCAGTGACTATAATTCTGACAGCTCGGCTGTTATAGATCGGCGCGAAGCGCATGCGCGAAAGTGCGTTCGGATACGCACTAAGGTGAATATCTTGCGGGAGCTTTACCTCGACCCCTCGGCAGTGAGATGTTTGGATACATCCGCTATATAGTCTTTTTTACTTGTTTATAGTGTATTAAGTATAAACAAAAAATATTCTAGGAACGCAACACTTTTTACGCGATTTCTCCTGCGCGGTCGTCACTAAAACCTAACTTCCGAGCGGTAAAGAACCGTGGTCGAACAGTTAACGTGTAAAAAAAAATATTTAAAAACTAAAAGCCACCGTTGAATTAAACACTGAAATCGTGCGAATGCTTAGTGAAGCACTATGCTCAAGCGGAATGCATTGGCTTGAGTTGATCCAGACAAGGCAGACGCGGATGCAAGGTCATGGTGCGTGACAGTAGAGGAAGTGCTTCATCGCCTTAAGTATCGAGTCGAGCAGCATCGCAGTCGGCAGCGAAGTCCTTCGTATCCGATGCCTGTGGAAGGCCAGGACATATCGCAGCCCGATGGTCGAGTGCAAGCGGCAACAGCTAAGTGGATAGCGAAACAGCTGCGGCCGTTAACGAATATCGGCAAACACGTGTATACAGCACAGAACAGATGGTATTTTGTGGAACGGTAACATGTGGAGACAATGCTAGTGAAATACGTGCTGGTTACGTTTTGAAATACAAAACACTTGGTGACAGTGATAATGAAAATTGCGGTTCGTTTTTTTCAAATGCGTGCGCTATCCACACGCTAAAAACTCGATTTGTGCCGCGATGTGCCGTAGAACTCGCACTGCTGCTTCACCGCGGTCGTATGTTTGGTCGAGGATGCAGTGTTGTGCAGTGCAGTTTATTTTGACTATATGAGGATATTATTTCAATGTTATCTGCGGCGTGTTTGTGCAGTCATAAGTATAAATCACGACCGTACAGTAGTTGGCTGGAATAAGCATGTTAGCGAGGCGCACAGGGTTGGCAGACATACATTTTTGAATTGGGTTGGGCATAATAGTAAAATATTCGGGACTTACAACTATTCATTTGTTCTTAATTTCTTCATAAGTAGTGTTACGAGCTTGGGGTTCGTTACAATAAAAACAGCCGATTAAACCACCAAAAATAACACTTTAATTTAAAACAGTAATTAACACTTCAAACACACTAATTAAAACACAATCGCACTACTGAATACTTCACTTCACTTGTTTCGCAGTTGAAGATCGCTTCCGAAGTTATCGCTTGTATCGCTAATTCAATACTGACCCAGTCGCCGGATGTCCGCCCTTTATATATCGGCGACAGTTATTTCTAGAACCTTCCAGTATAGAAACTTCTGGAAAGTTCGGGTACATACCGGTCCCGATTGACCTGGTGTCGAAACATCGAGAATGTTCTAGCATAGAAAATTCTAGAAACATCTTGACCTCAGTAATTCCGCTATTCGATACTAGATGGCGGTACATGTACGTAAATGTCGTTATGTACCTAGCTTTAATTCTGGCGCGTTACACTGCCCCCTCCTAAGACATGCTCGTCCCGAGCATTATCAGCCCCATAATAACGCGCCAGTCGATCCACGTGAACGATCTTAGGAGCGCTTCTTGTCCCTTTTTGTATACGGTAGGTCACGTCATTGATTTTTGTCACAATCCGATACGGCCCGTCCCATTTAGCCTGAAGCTTAGGAGATTTCCCTTTACTGCGAACTGGATTGTGCAACCACACTAGTGAACCTTCGTCGAAACCTTTATTGTTCATTTTGCGGTCATAACGGGTTTTCATCTTTTCAGACATTTGCTGGCCCGATTCTCTGACATGCTCATAAATGTCATTCATTTTGTTCCGCAAGTCGTTTGCATAATCAGTGATACTGCGTGGGGTGTCAGGTGGTATTCCGGTGATCAAGTCTGCAGGCAGCCGTAATTCTCTACCAAAGTTTGCGAAAGCTGGTGTCACTGATGTGCTTTCGTGAACAGCACTTCGATATGACAATAAAAATGGTTGTATATGCTTGTCCCAATCGCGTTGCCGATTTTCCACAACTTTTGCCAGGTACCTCTCCAATGTCTGGTTAAATCGTTCCACCATTCCATCCGATTGTGGGTGGTAAGAAGTTGTTCTCGTTTTATGAGTACCCATAACTCGGCAAGTTTCCTGGAATATTTGTGACTCAAAATTCCTTCCTTGATCGCTGTGAATCTCCAAGGGTACTCCAAAACGACAGAAGACATCATTAACCAGTTTATCTGCAACTGTTGTAGCTTCTTGATTTGGAATGGCAAAGACTTCCGGCCACTTAGTGAAGTAATCCATTACAACCATGAAATACTTGTTGCCACTTTCACTTTCCGGAAACGGTCCCGCAACATCCAGGGCTATCCTTTCCCATGGTGCACCAACATTGTACAATTTCAATGCACCTCTGCTACGAGTCTGAGGACCTTTTACAGCCGCACAACTAGTACATTTTCGACACCAGTCTTCAACATCATCACGACAATGAACCCAGTAAAACCGTTCCCGTATCTTCAGTAGAGTCCGTTTAACTCCCATATGGCCTCCTGAACAACCATCGTGGTACAGCTGTAGAACATCCGGTACTTTAGCCCTAGGGACGACCATTTGCAAATGACAGCTGTCTCCCCGAGCATTTTCCCATTTACGGCAAAGGACTCCATCCTGAATCACTAAGCTGTCCCATTGGGCCCAATAGCTTTTCGTGATCGAACTCATCGCTGAGACGTCGCTCCACGTGGGCTTAGGAGCACTGGCCTTTATCCACTCCAGAATCGGCCGGATGTCCGAATCTTCCTGCTGAGCATGTTGTAGGCTTTCCTTCCACTCGTTGCTGAGATCTGTTTTGAGCATCCTCACAGGTACGACTTCTTTGCCCTCCTGCCGAGTACAATGTTTGCAGTCTTCAGGGCAAGGTCTTCTTGACAATGCATCTGCGTTGCCATGAGATTTCCCACTGCGATGTTCGACCAAAAAGTCGTATTCCTGCAGTAGTTCAATCCATCTCGCAACTTGTCCTTCTGGATTTTTAAACTGCAATAGCCATTTCAGTGCAGCATGGTCGGTTCGTAAGTGGAATTTCCGCCCCAGCAGATATTTGCTAAAATGTTGTAATGATTTTACCACAGCAAGCAATTCCCGTCTCGTGACACAATAATTCCTCTCTGGTTTCGACAACGACTTACTGAAGTACGCAATCACAACCTCTTGATCGCCATTACGTTGAGATAACACACCGCCAAGTCCTATATCACTTGCGTCTGTGTCAACTATAAATTCTTTGTTGGTATCAGGATACCCCAAAATAGGTGTTTTGCACAGACGGTCCTTTAGCTCCTGGAATGCGATGCCACAACTTTCATCCCAACAGAATTGTCGCTTCTCCTCGGTTAGCTTGTGCAAGGGTTTGGCTATATCTGCAAAGTTCTTGACAAATCGCCTATAATAGGAGCACAAACCCAAAAATGCTCTGACCTGCGTCTTGTCTTTTGGAACTGGCCAATCCTTGACAGCGGCGATTTTCTCTGGATCCGTACGGATACCTTGTTCCGACACTACATACCCCAAAAAGCTCACTTGCCGTTTGAAAAGAGAACACTTTTTCGGACTCAACTTGAGGTTGGCACTCTTGATCTTCATGAGCACGCGTTCCAGGTTTTGAAGATGTTCTTCAAATGTACGGCCTACGATGATGATGTCATCCAAGTAGACAAGGCAGGCATCACCAATTAACCCAGTTAGTACAAGTTCCATCAACCTTTCAAACGTTGCCGGAGCGTTACACAATCCAAACGGCATAACTTTAAATTGCCACAGACCCTTTCCTGTTGAGAATGCAGTTTTCTCCTTGTCCTTTGGGTCAATTTCTACTTGCCAGTAGCCACTTTTTAGATCTAACGTGCTAAACCACTTTACTCCAGTAAGCATGTCCAGCGTGTCATCAATCCTTGGCAAAGGATAGCTGTCTTTCTTCGTAATGTCGTTCAGACGACGATAGTCAACACAAAACCGCATGCTGCCGTCCTTCTTCCTTACCAGCACTACAGGTGAACACCATGGACTGGATGAAGGTTCTATAACACCATCTTTCACCATTCCCTCAATCATGGTTTCCACTTCCTTTTCACGTGCTACTGGTAATCTCCTTGGTCGCTGACGGATAGGCAATTCTTCTCCTGTATTTATTTTGTGTTGAACTAAGCCAGTCTTCCCGATGTCAGCATCGTCCGAAGAGAAAACATCGGCATACTTGAGTAACATCCTCTTCGCCTTGACTATTTCATTTTGAGACAGAGCGCTGCTACAGTCTTCTAAAAGTGTGGTCACTCTTGTTTGTGTGTTCTTGCTGTCGGTCCTAGTTGATAGATGTTGGCATCGACGCAACCAATCCACTTCCTCACAGGTACCCATCAGTGTGCCCTTTTCTATCACCTGCTCCTTGTCACAAAGGTTCAGCACACGTACTCCTGAGATGTCGGTGGCTCTAACCAATGTTCGTGCCACTTTCCATGGAAGGTCATTGTCTACCCTTTCCACGAGTACGCAACGATGAATCTGCCCAGAATTCCGAGGAAGACTAACCGGCACAACCGTTTCCGATCTCGGAGGAAGAACAATTTTCTTTAGGCTGTACACATTTCCAGGTAAAGCCCCTTCCATGAAAAGTTCCTCTTGTCCACATTTCATAACTCCTTGATTAACGTCGATCTCACAACGGTACTTCCTCATAAAGTCTAAGCCCAGGATGCAATCGTCCATTATATCGGCCAAGACAACATTATGCAGGTAGATTTTGCTGCCTAGCTTCAACTCCATCTCTCTCTCTCCTCGGACGGGTATATGCTGACCAGTGGCTGTTACCAAATTTATGCGCCCTCGGTTGTATGCAGAGTCCCCAAGGAACCGACTTATGAGTTGGGAACTGACAACCGTGCGAGAAGCTCCAGTGTCTATCGTCAGCTTACATGGTGTTCCGTTGACCTCGCCCTTGATGATAAGACTGTTCCCGTCATGGGTTTGTGAGATCGAAATCCTTGGGGCTCCTTGAAAATCAGCCAGCACCCGCCCCGCAGTCCTGGCTTTTACTCGTTTCCCTGCTGTTGCTGGGCGTTGCTGTTAGCCGCCCTATCCTCTGAAGGTCTGCGATCTTCCCTCTGTGTAGTGCGCTTAGGGCAACTGGATCGAAGGTGGCCCCTTACACCACAGCCGTAGCACCTAGGGCTGTACCCTTTAAATTGGTCGCGATCCGGAGCCGCTGCGACCTCCCTAACGCGGTGGGAACGATGATCCTGCCGCACAGCTTCCACCTCTAGTGCATGGGCCAAAGCGTCCTTAAGCGTCCCGTGGTGGCCGAGTCTCACAGCAGCTCTAACCTCAAGGTCGCGGATGCCGTCGATGAATGTCTGCACCAAGTTCCCTTCAATAAGCGCAGGTACAGACTGGTACGCTTTTCGTACCAGCTTCTCCACTTCAAGGGCCCACTGCTGCAGGTTCTCACTACTCCGTTGCACGCGATCCCTTAGCTGTGCACGAAAAACGTGTTCCAGGTGAGCGTCACCATACCTAGCTTCCAACGCCTCAAGGAGCTGCTCGTAAGTCACCTCCTTACCGAGAGCTTCTAGGACAGTTAAAGCCTGGTCACGCAGGCCTAGGGTGAGGGCAGTCATGGCCTGGTCTTCACTCCACCTGTTTGCCTTCATTACAGCTTCAAACTGTATCTTGTACGCCGACCAAGAAGACGTGCCATCGAACGGCGGCACTTTGAACCCACGTAGCAAAGGTGTAGTAGCTGCGGAAGTAACAATCCCGTCTCCAAGTTTAAGGTTGCCCAACTCCTTCTTCACATCAGAAATGACGTCATCAAACTTGCTGATCCTGGTTTCAGCATCTGACAAGCGGTTGTCATGCTGAGCAACCTTATCCTTCACCTCCTTCATGTCTTTCCCGAAGGACGCGTGAAGTTCCTTCATGAGAAGCATCTGTTCTTCCTGTCGGCGGGCCTGCTCCTCCTTGTCACGCTGCAGCTGTTCTTCCAAGCGTCGGGCCTGCTCCTCCTGTCGGAGGGCCTGCTCCTCCTGTCGGCGGGCCTGCTCCTCCTGTCGGCGAGCCTGCTCCTCCTGTCGGCGAGCCTGCTCCTGCAGCATCATCATCAGAGCAGCAAAGTCTGGTGCTGATGATGCCGGAGCTGCTGTGGACGGGCCGGCCTCTATAGTCGGTACCTGGTCCGACGTCTGCGACGTTGCTGCACCAAAACGCCTCTGGTCCGTCTCCTGCTGGCGTTGACTACGGGTACGGATACCCTCCGTGTCGTCCTTTGGCAGAATCGGCATGATAATCCACTCTTCTGACACCAATTGTTACGAGCTTGGGGTTCGTTACAATAAAAACAGCCGATTAAACCACCAAAAATAACACTTTAATTTAAAACAGTAATTAACACTTCAAACACACTAATTAAAACACAATCGCACTACTGAATACTTCACTTCACTTGTTTCGCAGTTGAAGATCGCTTCCGAAGTTATCGCTTGTATCGCTAATTCAATACTGACCCAGTCGCCGGATGTCCGCCCTTTATATATCGGCGACAGTTATTTCTAGAACCTTCCAGTATAGAAACTTCTGGAAAGTTCGGGTACATACCGGTCCCGATTGACCTGGTGTCGAAACATCGAGAATGTTCTAGCATAGAAAATTCTAGAAACATCTTGACCTCAGTAATTCCGCTATTCGATACTAGATGGCGGTACATGTACGTAAATGTCGTTATGTACCTAGCTTTAATTCTGGCGCGTTACAGTAGGTTTTAAGGCCTCTGACCTCATTTTCCTCTTTATGATTATGGGTTATATTTTTTTTAATTATTCTCACTTCCCTCTTACCTAGTTCTGAAATTCACGCAGATGAAGTCGCGAGCAGAAGCCAGTTTCTAAACTCAATTTTATTCGTAAGCTAGCAAATTTAATTACTTGACATATGGATGTTTGACGTATGTATTTCAAAGCATGAAATAAATAAATTTATTTTAACCTGTTTCTTGAGATAAAATGTGAGATAAAAACTATAAAAAACAGACACTCCAGTCTAGAAAAAAAAATGCTATTGCTATATTACTTTACGTGAGGGAAAAATAATGTTTGTGGATGTTATACACACAGAAGTGAATCAGAGTGATTTTATCATCATTTGCGGGTGTTATTAGCCATTATTAATTTCCTAGCCCTTTCCCAATTATATTGGGGTCGGCTTCCAATCAAACCGGATTTAGCTGAATACCAGTATTTTACGCGGAGCGGCTACCTGCCATACCTCCACAACCCATTAACTGTGTAACACGGTACTTCATGGCAAGACTGGAGTCACATTTACTGGCTTCTGACTATCCCTAACGACTGCCAAGGATCTACAAATGACAGCCGGGACCAACAGCTTAACGTGCTTTCCAAGGCACGGAGGAAACTCGGTATGTTAAGATGGTCACCCATCCACAGACCAATCATGGCAAGCATTGCTTAACCTTGAAGATCGACTCGTACGGCTGTTATTATCTAGCCACGAGCTCCTCACTCAGCGCTGAGGATGATAACTCAAAAATTTAAAATTTACTTATTTTAAATTAATAGTATAGATCTATGAATGTAGGCCAAAGCTAAATAAATAAATCCAATTATGGCATGCTGGTCCGTGCCCACTTCGTTGGGCGGAATTTTTCGAATAATATATAGCTTATGGTACTCACAAATAACGTGGCTATTTATTGGTAAAACAATTTTCAAAATCGGTTCAGTAGATCCAAAGATACCCCCTACAACCCCACAAACTCACAAACTTTATAATAATAGTATAGATAAATTGAAAGCGCTAGTAATCTCGAAAAAGAAAAATACACTACGTTAATTATTCTTGAAAGAGCAATTTCATATTAATTAATTGTTTAAAAGTGTATTTTAGAAACTTTAAAAAATACCACAATCAATTCCAAATAAACTTATTTCTTCCTTATTTTAGGGATTTGGTATTATGGAACTCAACCGAACAGTATTAGCGACAGTTTTTTATGACGAGTGATCTCTTTCGCTTTAGTTTCGGGACTTTTCGGTACACGTCTAGTCAATGACCTTTATTGCAGATTAATCTGGTGGGCATTTTAACATTATAATTTCCTCACTCGCCGGGATCTTCTTGACTGCGCAGGCGGGCATCAAACTGACGACACCTCGCATGCTATTAGGCTATTGTTAGTGTCCTCCGATTTCTGGATTAATAAATTTAGTTTTTGAGTATTAGTGAAATCTCCACTATAGTCTGAACGCAACATGTCAAACTTTGTGTGTCAAATCTGCCCTTTGTCTAAAAAGGTTTTTTCCGTTTCCCATGCATTTTCTTCGCTTGCATTACTCTATGGCACTTGACTCACCACCGGCGATCAGCGAGTAGCGAGTAAAGCTTCAAACTCGAAACGAGTTGGGGAACAGCGAGTAGCGAGCGAAAAGATTCGATAGTTTTGACGCTCGGTTTTCAGCGAGTGCTTTTGTGCGACGGGCTTGCAAAACTCGCTCCGGCCCGCACTATAGGTACAAATTACCGCTGTTTGGTAAGTTCTGACCGCCAAGCGAGCATCGCCGAGCGAGTGTCGCTGAGCGAGTACAACCTTTGATAGCTCTTGCCGCTGCGATCAAATAGAGGTAAGAGCCGCTCGTCGGCAGTGTGAACAGCCAGCAGCCGTCAGTGTGATTATGAATGTATGTATCTCTTTCACTCACACGAGAGATTTATTTTGTCCCTTTCCTCAGCGAGCAAATAGTCAATAGCTTCTCGCTTTCTTGACCTGAGACAAGTGCCTATATGAAAACTATAATCTATATGAAAACTCTTTGTTCCAGTGCCCACAATGGACTGACAATTAAAAATGCGGTGGTTCAAGAAAGAAAACCCACCGCGCCTTCTCCCGGTTACGCCAGATGAACCCAGGTCTGCCCGTCGCTCAAGAATCGGTAAGTCACGGTTATGCCTTGCAAATCACACTAGATACATATTATCACTATCACTCACCTATGAACTAGCCGTTTTCTATGAAATAAGTTAGCGTATTTTTTTATATGTATTTTTATTTCTTATAATCAAAGTAATCCCCCCATACAATTGATGCATCTTTGCCATAGCAGTGGTATTTTATTGATGGCTGCTTGAAGAAATCAGCTGGACGAGAGGGAACAAATTCTTCAAAGGCATTTTGTACGGCCTCTCGGAAATTGCTTTTTTTTCCGCCAAGAAGTTATCCAAATTCTGTAGGCGCAAAGTCTACTGAATACGGTGCATGACGGAGATCTTCCAACCCCAGCTCTTGCAAGATGAAGACCGTCTGCTGTGCAGTATGAGGTCGCGTGTTGGCGTGCAGGAGCAGTGGAGACAAGCGATTTACAGCAAAGCTGGTGGAGTAATAAACGTCTGTACCGGCCTAATTCACTCTTGACCCCCAATTCAAGTTAGTTGCAGGTTTGATATCTTTTTAACCCGGCATTTAACAGCCTTCTGCTCATAATGAAAGTTGATGCTTATGATATGAGCTTTCATTTGATGTATATGGTTCTTATTGGAGATGCTGACGCGGGTATAAAAAGGCCACTAGCAGAATCAGCCAGCACGTCTAGCTACCCGAAACTGTAAAATTTTCTCAATCAACCTTGAACCTAATGCCTTAGCGACAAAGATTAAAATGGAATTTGACAGATTGTTGTAAGACATATCATAAGATCCTAATATGATTCTACTAAAGTGGCCTTTTTAATGTAATCAAAATTTATTAAAACAAAATATATACACTTAAAATAAGAAATCCTAAGGCCGTCAAAAATTCGTCCGCATCGCTGTCCACTGGAAGTGAGCCCAAAAGACTGACGGCATTGCCACGTTGTATGACAATGCTTATCTTCTGTCCGAGGTAAAAGCCAGCCCTTGGGTCACGCGAAGTGTCAACTAAGCGTTTAGAAAGATCTTTAAATAAGGCATGAGCACTCGGACCCCACGGTCACGGAGTTTCAACCCCAAACAGCTCAAAAATATATATGCTATTAAGGTTGTTATATTTTCGCCGCTTGAAGTTCTCAGCAGCGGACGCCATGGCCTCCCATACGAATGGGAAGAGTAGCTTGAGCCCAGACTCGGTCGTCCATGGCCACATTTAAAATTGAAGAGAGTGTATGCTTGATAATTTGGTCTATTTTTACCAAAAGGTTAGGGTGCTTCCACAAATGGGAAGCACAAAGGAAATATGTCAGTTTAGGAACGAAACAGCAGTATCGAATTATAGCATGTTAATTTTTAGTAGTCTTTCCGAAACGTCATTGAAATTTTGAATTTTTGCTTCGACAAAATTGGGAAAGAAATTCTCAAAGATTGGCGACCCAAGGAGGCGAAGAGAGCTTTTGTCCATAATTTTGATTCCAGGAGCTATTGCGTTGAATTTTGAAAGTGTATTTTTTCGGTCAGTATCGTCAAACAAAAATAATTTACGTTTACGAAAGTTCAGATTTCGTCCAATGGAATGAAGTCGATTTAAACAAAATTGTAGAACATTAAATTTCAAATTTAAATCGCCTCCAAAGGTCCCATCATCGAGATACCAAACATTAAATTTAGAATTTAGCTGTCGAATAATTGGGTGAATAGTTAAACTAAAAATCACTGGCCCGAGGGGATCACTTAATAGTCGACTGACTATTCCTTACCAAATTACGCGAAGGCCTCATGGATATGTAATAGACGAAAGAAACAGAAAATAGGAAGTGAAAACAATATTTGACTCTTGAATAGACGCAGGAAATGCTACAATTTCATCTTAATAGGAATTTGACTTAGCTTTATGATTAAACTAGATAATGACGTCATGAACACCGAACGATATCTGCAGGCGCCCATTACTGTAATAATAAGCACGTAATTGATACGTCCAGTTGTCTCCCTGTCACTAGATACAACCTAGCACTGGAAAACCAGCTATTCTACGGAATGGAAAGGGAGTGTAACTTTCCCTAGAGCCAACTTGATTCCATGAATACCTATATATATTACCAATATTACCATGTCTGTTTACTTGAAAGTTACGAATAAAGGTTCCGACTAGCTTCTGCCAGCGGCTTCGCCCGCGTGATCTCTAGATAACATACTCCCGGGATAAAAAATAGCCTATATGTTATTCCAGGGTATATTAATCTACCTTTGTGCCAAATTTCCTGTAGATCCTTTCTGACGTTCTGACGTGCAAGACTGACAAACATCCATCCATCCATCCTCACAATCTTTCGAATTTATAATATTAGTAGAACATACAAGGTTAGTTTAGTCATCTAGTGTAATTAAGGTTTAGACTTAAAACGTTCTAGTTTGCGATGTTAATAACCATAAGTTTTCTTTATTTCCAGATTTATCTCCAGTACGCTACCCTTATCGTAAAAGTAGCTGCAGCTCCGTGGAAACAAACTTCTACAATCTAAGCGATCAAATTATAATCGTTGATAAATCTCCACATCAATGCCACCGCGGTGGCAAGCCTCCACCAGTAAATTGGCTTATATCACAACAAAACGGCCCGGCTTCACCGCAGGAAAGTTATAATACACCGCGCAACGACCGCGGATGCTCGTTGGAGAAAGAGTATGCGGTGTGCCGAGAAAGGCGAAACCCGTTGCTCGATAAAGTAAAGAACACTAAACTATCTTGCTTCAAATCGAACGGTCCACTGCGGCACGAAGATGACGCCGCGTCTACGTCTGGAAGTGATTGCAGTGGATTCGGACACGTAGAGGATGTCACTAACTGTCGGTTTACCAACAATTACGCTGACAGCCATATTGAATTCGAAAATCATAACTCTTGGGTGAAAATGCCAAATTATGACGATGGTGTATTTTTCGTCGAAAGTATGACTAGTCCTGTCGAGTGCCAATGGAGTGAAGGTAAATCTTTTACAAATAGAGGCACTCGATGTTACAGCTCCGGCTCAGAGTGCGATCGATACTACACAATCCTCAAAGCCAGTGCAAAGCTTTCTAAATCAAGTGACCAAATCTTTAACGATGACTACAAAGCGTATGATTGCACACCCATCGAACTAAACCCTCAAAATAAGACTGATAAACTTAAGACTAAGGATGTAAAGGATTCTGTTGGGCCTAGTTCCAGTCTATCGGCCAAATTAAGAGCAATGTCGGATAGATACCTTAAGTCATCTACAAACAAATTTCTTTCAAAGCTTTATAGACAAGCGGGTGAAAATGATGAAGACATAAATTCTAGTAACGTTAATATTTTAAAAACAACCAATGTAGTCACAAAAAGTCGTAAGAAACGAGGCGGTGTTAAAGCTAAGTTACGTAGTTTCTCGTACGGTGCTTTACCCGGATTGGAAGAGTTCCAAAAAGGTCATTCGGTGTTCCATGATGATGTTTATCAAATATCATGTGATGATGAAAACGTCATAATTCAAGACTGCAAAGATGCCGATTCGGGGATTCTTATCAACGAATCCGCGGCCTCTTCTATTTTCGATAGTGACAGGATATCGTCTCGCTGCGAAAGTTCCGCTTCTCAGGCAAACAATCTTTTTTCCTGTCATGGCAGAAGTATATCCAGTGATCAAAGCTATATGAAAACGAGAACATCAGGAAGAATGAGTAGAGAAAAGAAGGAATGCCCCAGACCTAGACATAGCCAAAGAGCTTTATCACTTGATCGCAAGGAAATACTTAGGCGCGTGCCAAAAAAGGAAAATGAATACGAAGAACCTCAATTTCTACAGTTAACCGAAAAACAAAGAATGCGGCAGAGAGATGCAAGTCAGGATTGTGGCATTCCACCAATTCCTCCATGTAGGAAACCAACTGGGGGTAGCAAGTCGGACAAAGCACATTATGAATTTAAAGTTGTTAGGATAATGAGGAACAATCCTTCAGATGAACTCGGAATATTTATTGCTAAAACCAAACTCACGGATGAAGGTCACGTGGGATACCTGGTAACACACGTAGTTCCCGGAGGATTAGCAGAAAAGTAAGTCAAGTTTTTAATCATATGTCTCACGAACTTTTAAAATTAATTTATGCATTGTTTATTTATTTTAACGTTAACTTTTTACTCGCAGGGAAGACACACTGCGCATAGGAGACGAGCTGCTCAATGTGAACGGTCGAAGACTTCGCGACCTCACTATGTCTGAAGCCAAAGACGCTCTGAAATCAGGCACCACGGATATTGATATAGTGATTTGTAGGCAGCGACAAAAGCCGACAGATGCCATAAAAAGAGAAAAATCTCAAAAAAGTTTAGTATTGATGAGAGAAAGCTCAGTGGACTACGAGAACGCAATTATTTTAAGTAAGGAAAAATGTGCTGAAAAAGATGACGTCAAAATAGACCGACGACGGTCGCAGGATGAGTCGGCGTGTAATCGCACTACACTATCAGCTGCGGACGAGCCGGCCGACAACTCGGTGACGGCGCATTCACACTTCCCCAAGAGTCAGAACGCGAGCTACAGCAGAATGAACAACAAGCTGCTGCGCCGGCAGGTTGTGAGTTACGGTGGCGCCAACAAGGATGCGCTCGCGCTCAGTTGTACCAGCGACATAGTAAACGTCGACACGCCCGATGATGTTGAACAAACAAAATGTAAAGATGACAGTGAAAGTGAAATGCGGACGCCAAACGCGGCAAACTTTTGTACGTTACCCTGGAGGCCAAGAGCGCCGACGCACACCTACCACACAATCACATTTGAAAAGGGAAACGGAAGAAAACCTCTCGGCTTTACCATCGTGGGAGGACGCGACTCACCTCGGGGCCCACTGGGTATCTTCATCAAAAGCATCCTACCACAAGGGCAGGCAATTGATGACGGAAGACTGAAAGCAGGTACGTCCAGAAAATAGATCTTAGTGTTATGTTGTTCTTATTTTTTTAAATATGTGCCTTAATATAAACGATAAACAGTAGTAGCCGAACTGCGATAATTGAATAGCAGGAATGCAATATGAGATAACAATAGGAAGCTACGTTGTGTTAGTTCGTAGAAGTAGAACTATAACAAACTGCATAATTTGGAGTCGAAGTCAGGCTATTGTAACCCAACTATGTAGTAGCGTATGTACCAGTGCTTAAGTTAGTAATAATATATGATATTCCCACAATATTGACATCGAGGCGAACGTTATCTAAGGACTTTAAACTTTGACCTTTAAACCTGTTACAAAATGAAACATATTAATTAAAACCGAATCGGTTTCAATGTCATTTTAATTTCAATGGAACATTACTGACAATAAATGCAAAGCTATAAATTGAGCATTGTAACAGTAAGAGTAATGTATTTCTTGGTCACAATAATATCAACATTTATTTTTAAACTTTATAGGCACTTAGTCAGTAGCTAATTATGCTCAACACCTAAACAAAGAAATTCTTGATTTTTAGCTCCTAAACAATATCAACTTTCAAAAGCTGCTTCTTAATCTTTCTTAATCTCTATTCTTGTTTAATGAATTCGAAAACCTTCGAACGTGTTCGGGTCTCGACGTTTGGAACTCAATCTATTAGACATATGCCAAGCAATGATCGCTCAGTGGCTCTTTGTGTAACTCTCAGGCCCGTATTACAGAACGTTACTCAAGTACTACTTAAGCTGCGTTCAACCGATTACTGCTTGAGCAAAGAATCTAGCCTCAAGCATTCAGTTTATTTTAGAACTAACCTCAAACTCAAATCAAACGAAACTACGCTTGAGTAGAGATTTTGATCTCTGATTACGTGAGTAAGCAATCATTATGGTAACCCTGAACAAAAGTTTGTTTTCTATTGCAATTTTTTTTTTTTTCGCACGATCAAAACCGGAGTAGGCGGACGACACGACGTTACTGACACTGACAGCCACCCCTAACCCTTCAGAGTAGGTACATATTACGTTCTGTGGACAGAAAAACTGTGAAACGGAGTGTTTTTGGCGGGATTATTTCGAGTGAAGTTCAGTGGCTGTTTTAATTATTCGCAAATTGATTCCTAGTGGTTTTGTTTTGTTGTTATTAACTACCTCAGCAAAGTTTGCGAGAAGGCTGACTCGATACATTTGCTGCCAAATACTGCAAAAAAAAATTGGAATGTGCTGCACCCCATTCTAATGAAACTCAAAAAAAGATATACGTTAAAATAAAGAGGTCTCAGGTAAAATTAAATGTTTCACGACATCTTGTGAAAACCTGTACTTCTACTTAAAGTTTTCACAATTAAGTACATTTAAGTTCGATTTGTCTCATTATTAAAAAAATATTATAATAATCTACTTCTGCAAATATATCCGTTTTGATTAGGTAGGTACTCGATTTACTCCAAATCGACAACAATTTTCATGAGAATCTATGCTCAAGCGGGGTCTCGACTACACTTGCGAAAACAAAGATCAAATCTCGCCTCAAACAGTGATTCTGAGCTGATTGTGCTTTTAAAATAAGGACACATTGAGTAGAGCTCAGTCAAGCCTCAAGCACTGTTCTGTAATACGCAAAAAATGTCATTTTAAAGACATTGCTCAGGTGATTATTGATTTTAGTTTCTCTGCTCAAGTCAAGTTCTAAAATTAAAACTCCAACTGAGACTAGTTTTAAGTAATGCTTGAGTCTTGATTGTAGTTCTGTAATACGTACGGGCCTCAGTCTGTATACAGCCTCTTGCGTAAGCGTCCATGTCTCAGCACCGTAAGTCATAGTGAGCAAAACAAATTGGTTGTAGAAGTGGGACTTCAGACATTGCAGAATTTTGGCAGACTTCAGAATGTCGTTAAAATTGCTCAAAGCGGCTCAGCCAAGCTGTATTCTTCTCGATATCCCAGTTTGTTAATGTTCTTTGCCAAATGAAAGGATATGGCCTAGATAAACATTTCGGTCAACCATCTCCAACGATTCAATTTCAACTTTAACAGTAGGCTTTGAATCGCTGAAAATATTTACCATCACCTTCGTCTTGGCCATATTCATCCTAAGACCCACATTAAAAGAAGCATCATAGATGTTTTGAAGCATTTTCTGGGGATCATCCAAGTTCTCGGAGAAAACCACAAGATCATCTGCAAATCTTGAGTGAGATAGGAGGACCATTGACGTTAATACCGCTATAGTCCTTATCTAAACTTTTCACAATATCTTCAAATACTGCTGCGAAAATTTTCGGTAAAATAGTGTCGCCCTGTCTCACTCCCCGCTTGATCGCTACGGATTTAGATCCATAGTAGGGACAGGACATAGGTGCGGACATCATATATACCCGTATCAAAAAGCCTTACCAGAATCTTATGAACAGGTTCGCCGCCTGCTTGTAACATTTCGACTGTGATTCCATCTTCACGAGGAGATTTGTCTGTCTTCAAATCGTGCTTTTATGACCTCATATTGTAAAATAGGTGGTAAAACTTCCGAATCTCAGTATTCAATAGGCGGCGCTCTAAAATCGTCATCGAGAGGAAATAGTACTACAAATTTAGAAGCACAAAGTTCCTCAAAAAACGTTTCAACAATGCGTTACTGTGACAAATACCTTGGTTTTTCTACACTAATATTATAAAGAGGAAAGATTTGTTTGTTTGTTTGGATTGAATAGGCACCGAAACTACTGGGCCGATTTTAAAAATTCTAGATTCTAGATAGAATCCTACATTATCACTGATGAACATAGGCTATACAATATTTTCACAAAAGTTAGGAATCCGTATGAAAACTTCGATAATGTAACTCAAGGTGTGAAAAAAATACCAAAAAAGATCCTTATTTCGCGTACGCTGCGGAAACTATTGACAATAGTGCAAAGTAATGTACGACAGTTTTATAGAGGACATCAACATCTACAAAAATGTCCGCAAAGGTATATATCTAACTCACAATGACCGCTTTTTATTCATGGTTAAGTCACAATGACCGCTTTTTGTTCAAATTATTCAATCAAAGCCCGGGCGAAATGGAATAGTGGTGATTTTAGTATCATGATATTAATCCTTATCTATTTAAATTGTTTAATAATTAAGGTTGGTTATGGTTATGTACAAGTAAATTACACTTTCATTTATTCAAATCGGACGTTTCGTTTAAACGTTTCCGTTACGACGGGTATAAAAATACTCTAAGTTAGGAAAACGTCGCAGTTGGCCCGAAGTGCGCCACGTTTAGTCTAATTATTGCACATTACCCTTTAACAGGGTAGAGGGGAGACAAAGTTCGTGGAGTACAACTAAACCCGTGAACGATGTCGCGGGCGAAGTGCTAGTGTTAAAATAATGAATGTATTGTTGATTCACTAATTTTTGGAGAATACTTTCAAATTTCACCGAGAAAACTTGAAAAATGAAAAATGAGCTTCATTTAGTTTTAGCTTTGACAGCCGACTTCATCTAAGTTTTCATGGTGAGAATTATTTCACAAATTAGACCAGCTGGCTCATCTTTACACCATTGTTTGAGAAGTGGATAGTTAAAAATTAGATCACCAGATATCATCTAGATCATCAGATAGATTGGTGACAGGAAATGGTAACAGGGCCCTTTCAGCTGCGTTGAAGGATGTTTCTGCAGATAGACCTTGCCAATGCTACCAATGTGAGATCATTTTTTAACGATAATTATCGTGGATCGCCGGCAAGGAACTGAAGGGCCAAATTTTAATTCGCGCGGCTTTGTTCTTACTTCTAACTTCTTACAATAACGAGGTGGAAATTTTGAGAGCTTGATGCATTAAATTTAATGTAAAATAATAAATAGTTTGTATTAAACTATTTCATACCAATCAATCAATCAATTTATTTATTCAGACTAATAGTCCATTTGTTAGTCACAAAAATATGTTACACACTATGTTAGTAAACACATTACAAAAGAGCGGGTACATACAAGTTGGTATGTTTAGTTATGAAACCTTTCGCTCGAGTTCAACCTAGATTGCATCGCTATCTGACCAGAATCCGAACGAAGGCCTTCATGACTGCCGAGTTATACTTCTCAGCAATTACTTGAAGGATACTGTTAGTGCTGCCCCGCACTCTGCTCAGTAGGGAGGCGGTGCATCAACCCAAGCCTCCACAAGTATACCCGAAGGGCTACAAAAGCTGGGCAACCCTGAATCCGTTAATTATCATCCCAAATAAACCATCCTCAAAAAAACAATAAATTGTGCGTTCTGAGTGCTATGTTTTAACACTGAATAGAACATTGTTATATTTGAGTTATGAACATGCAATTTTTACTATTGGGTAGCTAATAGGTGCAATGGAGAATAATTAGAAGTAATAAAAAAGGTCGGTGATTTAAGCGGGCGATATCGAGAAATTTACCGATTACTGTAAAAATTTATGAAAAAACCACAGATTTTCGTTTAAAAACACGTTTATTTTCAATTGAGGGTAGCTTTTCCCACTATTTTTATTTTGTGAAAACGGCTAAATTACTTCAAATTATTATGAAGTTGTTTTCATTGCGATAGATCATTGAGTTTAAAAGTTACAACTTTTTGTTAACCGACTTCTTCAAAAAGGAGGAGGTTCTATGTTCGGTTGTATGTATCTTTTTTTTCACTGGGGTCAAAGTAGCGAACAAAATTTAAAAAAAAAATATATAAAAAATTATTAGATTTCTTTTTAATACGTTTTCTGTCGATAAAATTAAGCAAAGTTTTCCTCATTTTCGTATGTGCACATTATAAAGACTCACAGCGTGGCCTGTGCAACGTATTCATATTAATTATTTTAATTTAGGACTTGCCAACATCTAGAAAATTTAGTTTAAACTCTTTAATTAATGACTCTCTCTTATCTTTGTTCTTTACACAATCCATCAGCAAATGAAGTATATCTATAGTTTTATTGCATACTACACAGTTGGGAGAAGTAACTTTTCTCATAAGATAACCGAATTTTGCCAATGGATAGTGTCCAGAGCGCAGTCTTAAGGCTAACTTAACTTAATTTCTATTTAATTTATCATCATCGAACCAGGGCATACGAGGAGGCTCATATTGTTTAACTTTGTACTGTGGTATCGGGGGCTAGGATCTCGCAGTACCCCAGGAACTGGTAATAAAATGAAAAGCTTTGGGAACACATTCATAGTGCGTACAGCTAAGGAGTGGAATTCCCTGCCGGAGTCTGTGTTTCCTGATAGCTACAACCTGGGAGTCTTTAAATCAAGAGGTTATTTCTAGGCAAGCGTGCTCCATCTTCGACCACATCCTCGCTTACCATCAGGTGAGATAGTGGTCAAACGCGTGCCTATCAATAGTAAAAAAAAAAAGAAAAAAAAAAAAAGCTGATTGAACTTCAAACGATAATTACATTGAGCGTGGGCTCCCAAGCAAAACTTTTACAGATCTCCTCAATCGAACATACCCAATCCATTCGTCATTATTTGAGTTCTATCCTAATAATCTTTTTAACACTTCTAAGGCTTTCATCAGTAATGAGGCTATACATCCATAGAGGATGTGTGACATGACCTACGCCCTTAGGAATAGAGGACATTAAGAAAAATTTCTTTCAATCATCTTCATCATTCATAACCTTGGCAGAGTTAAGCACCTACCTATTCCTAACCAGAAGTCCTTACCTATCACCGGACACAGCAGACAAACACAAGTACATCTTTAGATGCAGCTTCAATAACGCCTTGCGAAGAAAAGTATCTTTGCAAAGTTATTAAGTTCTTATGCATTGCTTAAGTGACGCAGGCATGTTCGAGCCCCATTGCAAAAAAACCGGGGGAAAAGTCGCACCACACTACGACCTTCTACCATAATCGATGTGGCTTGTAAACTATCCTAAATAATCTATGTGGTTGCTCGTCGGACAATAAGCGTAGGTCTACTCTGTCAAAAGGTTTAAATTATAATTTTGAACTTACTCCTGCAATCATAATTTATGGGAACTGAAATTAACTGCCTTCAAAAACAGCTCAACCAGTGGTGACAACTAGCCACCCCTTGCGAATGCTAAGCCCCTTATGCAAACTTAAACGCTCAAACGTTGAATCCGATTTGCCTGTGTGGCGTTCGGGAAGTTGCGTGGTGTGAAAGAAAGAAGAAAGAAAACACGTTTATTCTGCTTGAAATGACGCCCAACAAAAAATCTGGTCAAGAGCGAGTTAGATTCGCGCACCGAGGGTTCCGTACAAATTTTTAGGTACGTAGATATTAGTAGGTACGTAGACTTTAAATAAAAGTTTCTGAAAGACATATTACATCCGGGCCATTCTGTTCTTCATACCTATAGTTCCTGTAAGGTTAATTCAAGAATTTATTTTTATATAAGACACTTGCAATATTTTGGTAAAGTATTTTAAAACTATATGTCACCGGTGGCGGAGTCTTATGCTCGAATAAACGTCAAGTTATTTTGTGGACCAGGAAAGTAATAAGGAATAGTTCCCCTTTGTGCTTTTTCTGTAAGATTTATAAGGTTATTCGTTTTGTGTTTTTTATTTCATGCGATCAAAATAGAAGGGAAACGTGCCTCTCTTGTGTTAATTATATTGTTAAATTGCTTAAAACATGATCTGTTACTCGCTATTCGCTTTATAAGTTCTCTTGGGTTTAGACAGTTCTCGTAATAATTTATCTTAGTGCACAGTTCTGTTTTCAACGTTTCGCATTCTACAAATTTACATTTTTTATAACTCATACACATTTTGATATGATGATTAAGTTTATCAACATATAAATAATTATTTTTGAACACACTTATTACAATCATGTTATTATAAAATGTAAATAAAATCTTTGACAGATTTTGATTGAGTAATTAGTAGAATTGGTACTCTGATGTAATCCAATGAGCCAAAAATGCTTCGCGGCGGCGCGCCGTATCATTCCAGCGGCGACGGTGCGCCGTTTAAATATACGGCGACGGCGGCGCGCCGGCGCGGCGTTCATATCTAGTACCGTGACGCCTATGAAACTTCTTTTTTGATCCAGACCAAATGTCTGCTGTGGGACATACATAATATAAAATATCTCGGAGCACGGTTTTATGTCATGTATTTCTTTCGTCTCATTAAAGTCAAGCCTTTTTGACACATACCTGCATTTTCATAGGTTTTTTTCAGGTACGGATCTTCAAATGGGTATCTTAGAATGTATGAAAATATGACGTATCCATTAAACTCTTCTTGTGAGACCTTCTCAGCCCTTGACTGTGACTAAGCTTCTGCAGTTGTTTTCTTCGTTTTTTATTACTGGCAAAATATGTTTTATAGTCATTGAGTGCACTTTTCTTTTTAGGTGCGTGGAAAAGTTAGTTAGACGTTGAAGGCACCGTTCTGGATATTGTTACTTTTTTTGGCATTTATGTCAAAATTTTCAACTAAGCTGTTAGAACCACAGGTTAGAATTACAAGTTGAAGCTTCATTGCACAGTGGCAGAAACTCATCTGACTCGTTTATATTGCACAACTAACTGGCAATACAATGAAATAACTAAGTGACGCACGCGCAGAAGTGTTTCCAAACTACAATATTGGCAAACCGACGTACACACTGTTCTACACTGCCATTGCACCAAAAACGACGTGACCCGACATGCAGCGAGCGATAGCGAAAGCGTGCTATAGCTATTAGTGCGCTTTCGATCTAACAGTTGCGACGCGATCACGACGCGACGCTCTAACTACCTATCTAGCAAACGATAAGTCGGTACATGAACGACTCACACGTGTTTGCTTTACCTATTTGAAGAGGCAAAATCATTTTAAATGAGTAAGTAGTTAAAAAAGTAACGATTGCTACTAAAATTAGTGTTAGTAGTCAAATGTTTAACTACATACGTCTCACGATTAGGTATTTCATGTAATTTGTAACTATTACTACCTTTATGTAGTCGTAGTCAGTAAGTAGTTACATTTCATATTGCCCAATACTGGTCATAGGTTTCGAGGTCTGATCCCGAAGTCGGAATGACGTGGTGGCGTTTTTGTTGCCACTTCAGCACCTTGATGTATCGATAGTCGATCTGGCACCGTTGGACAGACTGCAGCACAACCCAAATCTCGATAGCATCGAAGACTTTTTCGCAGTCCACAAACGTTAAGCAGAGGTGCAGATTATACTCTTCAGTTTTCTGTATAACCTGCCGCGCGTTGGTATGTATGTGGTCTAAGGTGCGTGGTACTTTTCGGAATCCGGCTTGTTCGTCAAACTTGCGCGCGAGACGGTTCTTAATGACTCTGGAAAACAGCTTGTTGACATGGCTTACAAATGAAATGGCCTGTAATTTTTAAGCAGGGTATTATCACCCTTCTTAAAGAAACGTACCTACCATCACACCTCTGCTCCATGCCTGTGGCGTTTTCCACAAGAAGAGAAAAAGAAGACTAAAACTTCATGTTATTGATTTCAGGTGACGAAGTACTAGCAGTGAACGGGCATGCCTGCCATGAACTAGCGCATGTGGAGGCGCTTGCGCTCTTCAAGTCAGTTCGCAGTGGACCAATAGAACTAAGAGTCTGCAGACGAGTCAAAAACCCACAGTAAGTATTACCCACGTTTATCACTTTTTATCGCATGTTCCACTTCCACTTATTTATGTTGTTTTTACCCTGAAAGCCTTTGCACGAGTCCGTCTCGGCGTGCAGAGGATTTTGCCATCGGTCACCGATGCAGCTTACTGACCAAGACATCCTGCGACGTGCCGCGGTATGCCACCGCGAGATCCCTTAGCGTACTCTGTAATGCCGTGTTAAAAATCCTTTTTGATGCCACAGAATCAATTTATAACATTGGCATTTATCTCATATTCCAACTAGATAAGTGAAAATGTCTTTTGGTAAATATTTAAATCCTTTGCCAACCGTCCGTCAACATAATTAACTCCTCTGCAAAAAGTCGGCTTGGGTACTTACTACATATTACTTACCCCTTAATAGTCTATCTTTGTTGATGTATTTAAATAATGAGACACTGGTTTCAGCAGGTACATGACTATTTATTATTATTAATTTAACAGCATTGAAATTTTCAGCGGAAACACCATGAGCGCCGAAAAACATGGGACATGCTACAGCTATTCTAAGTATGCAAATAATTAGTACCCTTATATGTGATTCATTTCGTAAAGAAAAAAACAGAACTGAAACATTATATTTACCGAGAAATCAACGATGATAACTTTCGCACGCTTGTTCAGTAGGAATGACAAACAACAACTTTGAATGTTGATTCCAAGCTTGAGAAGTTAGTCACTTTCCCCAAACCTATATAGAAAATTAGTACCCTGCCATATCTAGCAGGATTTTGGGTACTAATTTGATAAAATTCAAAATTAATACTCCAGTAGTTTACGAGATATACCATGCTATTGCTGGGGTGGCCGTAGTCACGGTGTTAAAATTTCATTTCAAGATTTCCCTATTAAAAACTGTGATTTCTTCCCAAATTTGTACAAAAATTAGTACTCCTAAAAAAGTTATAGTGACCAAATTTCAGATTCCTAAGTGTTGTATTTTAAGAGAAATTAGCTTTCACTACTTCTCCGTACTAAATCTCAGCGTAACACCTGGCCAAATAAAGTTGTCAATGGTATTGAGCTTTTTAGGAGATGTAGATGGTACTCCTTTTCTTCTCCTAAGGTGTTGGTCTGAAAATCATTATCCATAACACGTTTGCTATACTTCTGTAACCATAATGTTCAAACTCCCAAATTTTGTTTAACATTATCTTTAGTTTTAAAAGTATTCTGTCATAATATCGATTACTATAATAATTGAATTTCCTAATTTTACATGACCTAAAGTTATATGTCTTAAGTATTGTGGTAAATAATGTGTGTTATTCCGAATGTTCTTTTACAATATTTTTTTTAATCTTAAAACATTTGCTAAAAATTAAGTTGTAGTGACAGAAACGAATCGTAAATCCGACTGCACGCAGTCTTGTCTGCCCTACCCCTAAAGTGTAATTTAAAATCGCGTAAGCGCGGAAGAGCGGGGTGGCCCGCGGGTTGAGGAGCAGGTGGTTGCAACACTCGCCGCTGTGGCTGAGGCTGGCCGGCGAAGCCAGCCAGCAAGCCGAACCTGCGGTGGTGAGCGTTAAACGCATCTGCGACGATAAACTCGCGAGAGACCACCGAAGCCCCGCAGCGCCGGAGCCGTGACAGAAACCATGCCTGGTGCATGTTGCATGCTTGCTTGCATGCTGCATGCTTTCTTGTATGCTGCATGCTTGCTTGCATGCTGCATGCTATGCTTCCTTCGTGCTGCATGCTTGCTTGCACGCTGCATGCTGCGTGCTTGCTTGCATGCTGCATTCTTGCTCGCTTACAAACACTACATGTTCACAATCAACAGCTCTATTATAAATTTAAAGAAAAATATATATATATATTACGAATATTATTATATAAACATTATGTAATTTGAATTTAGGACTTATAACTTTTATTGAAAACGGTTTTATGTCTTGTATATTATTGATTGTAACATTTATGATAAACGGATTTAGGACAAATTATATTTAGGGATTTCAATTATATGACATGTGATATTAAGTTCGGGTAAGTTATCATTCAGACAAATGATGATTAGGACAAGAAAAGTTATGACACTTTAAATCACGGATAAAAAAGTTAGATGATACAATAGAGTAGCGATGTAGGTACATTCGAGCACGTTCCAAAACGATAAAAAAACCGCAAGACGTATAGAAATATCATTTAGTTTTAATCAGTTTCCCGGACCGGGACCAATGGTCCCGCGGGGTGCCCACAAGGATAAGTATCTCATCAATATAGTTACTGTTATTATATGCACGTTATCTCTGTAAACTTATAAATGGGTGTCCCAAGACATAAGCGAAATCAAATACGCAAACCCTCTTTTTTATTCGGATTGACCTCATTGACTCAAATAATAAATATTATTGCGATTGAACAACGATATAACCCGTGCCGACATGATGCCAAACTTTTGACATGAAAATTTGTACTGACTTACCGTAGCTCGAATTAAGAACTTAATTTTTATTCCTTAATTAAAACTACAATACACCCAAATACTGTATTATTTGTTAATTTAAATTAAAATATTATTATTACTGTTAAAATTTTCTTTTTAACGTTTGCTTTTTAGAGCCAGGATAAATTGTCCGGTGTTCTTGTACGTAACGTTATAAAAAAAATTTTTTCCTCCTCAATAGTGGTTGTACCGGACGGGCGTGATCGACTGGAACGGGGGTGTGTTGGGGTAGATCTATCCTTCTTCTAATCCTTCGATGTTCTATGACCAACCGACTGCGTCCAGGCGCGCTGACGTCCTGTACCGGGATACTGACGTTCTCCGTACCACGCGTGCAACGTTCTTCTTTCTTGCTATTTACTTGCTGTCTTCGGGATAGATTGGGGTGAGGGATGTATGCTTACCAGGGATAAATCAGATGCAAGATTATAACACTGCAGCTAGCGGTTTAAGGGAAAATTTTGCGACCATTTGGCTATTTAGTTAAAACTTTTATATTTCTTCTGCCGGTGACTACAAATTTCTATTTTCTATGTGTTTACTAACGTACTATGTTACTTTACCGTAACGAGGCCCGAAAACCGCAAACTGTTTGAGTTTATTTTTAAGTGTAAGTTTAACTATAACTGTAGTACATTTCTGGCTATATCTAGGTCTATTCTATGTCTGGATAGGGGTTGATGCACCTCTCTGTAAAGCCCCTGAAATTCCCCGTCGAATGGGGTGAAACTCAAAAATCTGTGTTTTTACATATGTCTCATCAAATGGACACAGTTAGTATAAAAATTATAGAGGTAGATATTAAAGTAAGTTTTCCGACATCAGTTTTTACGTGCATGAGTGCACAGCTCCCAAACAGCTCAATACCATCGACAACATAATTTCGCCGGGTTATACGCAGAGATTTAGTACGGAGAAGTAGTGAAAGCTAATTCCTCTTAAAATACAACACTTAGGAATCAGAATTTTTGGTCACTATAACTTCTTTAAGAGAACTAATTTTTGCACAAATTTGAGAAGAAATCACAGAGTTTTTAATAAGGAAATCTTGAAATGAAATTTTAACACCGTGACTACGACCACCCCACTAATGGCATGGTATTTCTCGTAAACTACTGGAGTATTAATTTTGGATTTTAGGTAATAATTTTATCTAGCAGGGTACTAAGTTTCTATAAGGGGTTGAGGAAAGCGACTAACTTCTCAAGCTTGGAATCAAAATTCAAAGTCGTGGTCCTACTGAACGAGCGCGCGAAAGTTATCATAATTTATTTCTCAGTTAATGTAATGTTTCAGTTTTGTTTTTTTTTTTTACGAAATGAACCACATATAAGGGCACTTACTAATTATTTGCATACATAGAATAGCTGTAGCATTGTTCCTTTTTCGGAACTCATGGTGCTCCCGTTGAAAATAGCGTGACTACCGCGAGACCACCTTCAAAGTCGATTTTCTCAAAAACTATGAAAAACCAATTTTTGGTTATAGTAGCAATTACCAATGGAGTACTAATTATTTGCCAAATATGGAAGCGCTTGGCGTCGGGGTCCTGTGGTAATCACAGACATAGTCCCTCACACCTCCAGACGAAAGCATACAGTCCCTCACACCTCCAGACGAAAGCATACAGTCCCTCACACCTCCAGACGAAGGCATACAGTCCCTCACACCTCCAGACGAAGGCGTACAGTCCCTCAAACCTCCAGACGAAGGCATAATGTGCGTTCCCTTTAAGGGACCAATTTGAATTTTGAGCTTTTGAATGCGTCGACCTTTAGTAAAATACATATGAAAGTAGCCACTCAAAAGTTACAATCGGTTAAAGGTGATCCCTCAGTTGTGACCGACAGGCATCCATATCTCACGACTTTTTCACGACATCGACAGGAAAACATACTTTGTATACTTTGTAAAGTTGTTTCCAGTTTGGCTAGGACATTGCAGGCTTAAATCACCTGATTGTCCGATTACAAGATGATTCCGTGCTTCGGAAGGCACGTATAAGCCGGTGGTCTCGACCGCCAAATGGCGGTCGTCTTCAATAAACCATGTCAGGACCCTTGAGGCAGTTCAGAAAGTCTGACACTAGGGTGTGTGGGGTCGTTAGGCCTTACCGCCCACACGATAAGAAGAAGAAGGAAGTTAAAATTTACAACTGCTTTTAATGAGTACTCTTAGTATAAGATTTGTAAAACTAATTTATTGAATATCAACCCTTCCTGTTCAAAGAATAAAAAGAACTAGCATGCGGAAGGTGGTCCCTCAATCGATCACCATAATTCAATTTAAATTCATCATAATTCAATATTAAATTCCATTGTGGTCTCCACTCAAGGTGAACCTTGAGTGGAGACCACAATGGAATTTGAAATTAACCTATGGGTCTAGCGCTGGTGGTTCTTGAACGATTGTAAATTCATTCTCTAGTTTGTAAAGGTGGTGTATAAGAACAATTAATTTACGTCGTATTCGGAAGTTAAATGAGACGAATGCTACAGTCTATCTTTTAGTATTTTTTTATTGCAAATAATAATTAAATTTCTGCGAAGAAATACTAAGATAGAGGTGACCACGAAGCAAGATTTTCTTGAGACTTTTTTATACTAATCTTTATGCATATCTATATATATATATAATAATCTCGTGTAAAGTGATAGACTCTAAAACTACTGAACCGATTTTGATCAAACTTCGTAACTATCTGTTATATAAAGATAGGATAGTTTTATGAAACGGGAAAAAAACAGGATATGCGAGTACGAAGTTGCGGGCAAAAGCTAATATATATATAGTATATATAAATAAATCCCTATTTCCCTTGGTTTCGGTATCACGCGTGAATGGCTGGGCCGATTTCGCTAATTCTTTTTTTTTATGTGTTTGTTAGTGTCAGGAGGTTCTTATGAAATAAAAAACCTCGCACCCCTTTTTTCAACAAGGCGACGAGGAAAGGTGAATAACTGGTAAAACATGTTATGATGTCAAGTGTAATCAACACGTTCATAACGTTCATCAGTGGGTAAACTAAGCGATTTATTTTTGGAATCTGGTTGTTGCGTGTCTTATGGTAAACACCTTCAAATTTATGTTGTGGCAAACAAAAACGGCGGTGATGTCCAGTTGTATGTACCTACGTAAATCGGGCTCGTTTCCGCAACTCCACACGACTAAGGGCGTATTTTGCAAGCAGGTGGGACAAATGTGTCATTCGATCCACCCCAGCCCACCAAGGAAGGCCAGCAATGCCCTGGTGTTACCAACTGTCTCATAGAGGGTACCTGGATTTCCGAAGTAAATAGCCCTGTAATCCGCGACTACCGGGCAGCTTAGAAGCAGGTGTTCTGCTGTCACATTCTCCTCCATGCAGGCTCATGCATAGCGGGCTGCCCGTGGCCAGCTGTTACGGCTGTGCCTGTACGCAACTGTTGTATAGTGAATATTAGGGCTTGTTTTGTGAATCGGCCATCTATAGAGGGAAGCGCCTCTATGGCCTGCCTACACTCACTATGGTCAACCGATAGCTTGTGATGTTTATCTCTGGTGCGTTTCCTTACCAGATTGTGTAAGTACCCGAAAAGCAGCGGCTCATAAACAGATGGGTTCAGATCCCATCGCTGACATACTCAAACCCCTTCTGGCGAGTTCATCCGCAGTCGTTGTACCAACCTGATTGAGACGTTGGTGACACTCGGGAATCAGCTCAGAGTTCACTGCGTAGATGTTCAGAGCTTGCAGGACAGCATGCTGTCCGAGAGTATGCGTATTGAGTGGTCCTTAACTTCCCTAGTTAGGATGGCTGATGCCGCCAGAGAAATGCCCATGCAGTCAGCTTGGAACACTGTGTTGTGGCCCCCAACATCGATGATCTATCGTGTTTTTGATCCATCGGTGAAGTTCCCTGCTCTGCGGGGCAGAGACCCTTGCAACTATGATCCTCATGCAATTGGATTTTGTATTTTTTATCAAAGATAAATTGCTTGGGTACCCCCGGTCATTGATTGCTTTTGTTATGGGGAGTTCATTATTGAGCTCCTCGAGCAGGGCGGTGTGTCGTGTTTCTCTCTTACTCCAGAGGTCTAGTGTTTTAAGGCATACTGCTGCCATTGTCATTTCCTGTTGTTTTAATAAGTCTAGCGGAGTGAGTCCCAGCATGGCTTCCAGCGCCGCAGTTGGAGTAGTCCTCATGCAGCCCGTCGTCACCATGCAGGCCAGCCTTTGCGTGTGTTGTAACTTGTTTACGGCTGTAGTTAGATTTGCGTGGCCACCACACCACGGCTCCATAGGTTAACATTGGCCGAATTACTGCACTGTACAGCCAGTATTATTTTGGGAGATAGGCCCCACTTCTTCCCTATAATTTTCCTGCATTGCCAGAAGGCCCTGTTTAGTTTGTGATGTCCCAGTCATATTTTGTAGATAGGAGAAGACATTTATGAGCTTATATAGTATCTACGAGTAGCTCGGCACCCCATCGAAACCGTTGAACTATGAATCAGTTGTAACTTTTCTGCAAGAGCAATCGGCAACTCGTAACTAGATGAAGTGACTACGAAACAATCATCATCATCATCTGCCTAGCCTTTTCCCAACTACATTGGGGTCGGCTTCCAGTCAAACCGGATTCAGCTGAATACCAGTGTTTTACGTAGAGCGGCTGCCTACCAGACCTCCACAACCCAGTAACTGGGTAACACGGTACATCTTGGCAAGACTGGAGTCAGATTTACTGGCTTCTGACAATCCGTAACGACTGCCAAAGATCTACAAATGACAGCCGGGACCAACGGCTTAACGTGCTTTCCGAGGCATGGAGGAAACTCGTTATGTTAAAATGGTCACCCATCCACAGACCAACCTTGGCAAGCGTTGCTTAACCTTCAAGATCGACACGTGCGGCTGTTATTATTTAGCCACGAGCTCCACGAGAAGTGACTACGAAACAATATTATAGATAAATTATCATTTGCCCGCAACTTCGTATGCGCATAACCCGTTTTTTCCCGTTCCCGTAGAAATTTCGAGAAATCCTCCTCTTAGAGCTCCCCTACACTCGCTAAAGCACCTACAGACCACATTTCAACTTTCAACGACCAGTAGTTTCGGCTGTGCGTTGTCCGTTTGTCACTCAATCACTCAGTCACTCAATCACTCAGTAACGGATGAATTTTATATAGATTGATTGATTATAATATTGATGATTGATTATGTTTTTTTCAGATGAGCGAGATTACTTTGTAACAAAGTGCAATCTGGATTGGATGGGCAAGCAAAGAATTTTGTAAAGATATTAACAATAACTACCTACCTGAGATTTGGTAATCATTAGTAAATATTGTTACCTACCTATATGTTCGTGTGTGACTTTATGTTCAAAATGATTATGCGTGTGTGATTTAACCTTATACCTATTTTAAAACAAGTAACTTTTAAGATTTTAATAAAACTATTTTTCAACGTGAATTAATAATAAGTATTTATTTTGTGACTTAATTTTTTCGGTACTCCCTTTCTTCTCCTAAAATTGTTTGTTCGAAAATCATTATACACAACACGTTTGCTATAAATTTCAGTAACCATAATGTTCAAAATCCCGATATTTTGTTTAACATAATTATCTTTAGTTTTAAAAGTATTCTGTCATAATATCGAGTACTATAATAATTGAATGAATCTCCCAATTTTACATGACCTAAAGTCATATGTCCTAAGTATTGTAATAAATAATGTGTGTTATTCCGAATGTTCATCATCATCATCTGCCTAGCCTTTTCCCAACTATATTGGGTTCGGCTTCCAGTCAAGCCGGATTAAATATTCATCTATTCTATATAGTATAATAATAAAATCGTAGACTAGTAGTAGTATTGTGTCTGTACATTGAATATTTTTGCATAAAAATTACATGGAAAAGTTAGGAAAAAGATATTAAACACAAAAATTATTGAAATTTTAAAGGTCTGTTTATCTGTACATTTGAGGGAGCATCACGAATAAATCACAGATTGTGTTCCAAATCTAGGTACTTGAAAATATTGAGTGATAACCTGAGTAACATTTAGCGTTTTTTTACATCAAACCGACCCACAAAATCAAAAAGATATTGAATTTTTATGTTTAGTAAGAAACTTCTTAATGTATTTGATTAGTCAGAGCGCCATCTATTGAGAAAAATAAAATGCACGAAAGCGTGAATATAACACTAAAACAAATTATGTGTGAAACTTAATACGTGGCAAAGTAAAAGTGAACATTTTTATACCCTATCAGTATTTATCGTAATAATCGATCCAGAAAATCAAAATATATTGAATTTTTAAGTTTAGTAAGAAACTTCCAAATGTATTCTGATTAAAGTGCCATTTATTGAGAAAAATAAAATGCACGATAGCATGAATAAAACACCAAAACAAATTGTTGAGTTTTGTGTGAAACTTTTAATACGTGGCAAAATAAAAGTGAACATTTTAATGCCTTATCGTTGTATATGGGCTTCTTATTTCACGTCTTTCGCTGCTAAATATTTTTCCAGTTTACGACTTGGTCGATAGACGGCGTTGCACGGATGATGCGTTTTTCTGAATTGCGGTGGTAAGATTTTTCGCTGGAGGACGACCCTCATACGATTTTTAAGCACAGACGGGTTTAGTTTCGGTCTCTAAAAGATCTTGAAAGTCTTTGTAAGGGTCCATATTTCCAAATTCGCTAAAATATCTGAGTTGTCTCTAATTGGTTTCGTTAATTGTGCGATTATCGCAGAGTCTTGAATTGGTTTGGTTCTTGCGAAGTTCTAGACGGTTCGAATTGCAGATCAGGCCTGTAGGGTCCCATACCAAAAGTGCTGACGGGACCCTACTTCTACGCTTCGGCGATTGATTCCGTTTAGAGCGAAGCAACGAACGGTTCGATTTGCGAAACAAGGCTTTAGGCTTATAATAATAGGGTACCGTACCAAAGGGTCACGGTGACGGGACCCTAGGTATTACTAAGCCTACGCGAACGATTCTGATTAGTGCGAAGTATCAGACGGTTCGACTTGCGAGCCAGGGCGAATTATAGGGTTCCGTACCAAAGGTGCTAACGGGACCCTATTACTAAGCCTTCGCGTACGATTATGATTCGTGCGAACCATCCGAACGAAATCGATGTTTAGGGTTCCGTACCAAGGTTGCTAATGGTACCCCGTTTATTAATAAGTAACTCCTGTCCGCTAATTTAAAAAGCCTTCTAGAAAAAGGTCAAATCTTTCACAATATAGCAAAAATCTTAAAATATAAAACAAAGTCGGGTTTATTCGAACACTATACTTATAACTCAAGAACAACTGGACCGATTTTCATAACTTTTGTGTTTTTGAATTAGTCTTTGTTCGAAAAAAAAAAAAAACAAACAACTCAACAACAACTAGAATAACTCAAGAACAACTAGACCGATTTTCATAACTTTTGTGTTTTTGAATTAGTCTTTGTTCAAAAAAAAAAACAGTAGGTAGCTAGGGTAGGTACCTACCTACCTACCCTACCTAGGGAAGTAGGTAGGTAGGGAGGGAAGTAGGTAGGTAGGGAGGGAAGTAGGTAGGTAGGGAGGGAGGTAGGTAGGGTAGCCAGTTGACGGGAGCGAAGCCGCGCGGGTCGGCTAGTTTATAATAAATTTTTAATCCTAAAACATTTTCTAAAAATTAGGTATTATGACAGAAACAAATCGCTGTAAATCCGACTCCACGCAGTCCTGTCTGCTTTACCCCTTGTTTATTTTAAGGATGGGAAATCATCCAATGACTCCTTCCGCTCTGGGCGGAGCGGAAGGGAGTGTCTGACTCTTACTGACTAAAACCCATCCGTGTTCCTGCCAGTGCTCTTTGCGTTCCAGGGCCGCGGCGTCTCTTTCGAACGGATTCCGCACCCCGGCAGGCACTGACCCTAGCGGGCCCCGTCTCCCTTGCTGACAGCCCCTTGAGGCGCGCGTGGAACACAGCGCGCCGCCAACCCAGGCCTGGTTCTGATCGGACAGCGAGCCGCCCAACGCTCGCCGTCCGCAGGCCCGCGCCTACGTTGGCCGGAAATCGCTCTGCGAACTCCGACGCCCGGGGTCTACTTTACCCCTAGAGTGTAATTTAAAATCGCGTAGGCGCAGAGGGGCGAGACGGCTCGCGAGTTGAGGAGCAGGTGGTGAGCGTTAAACCCATCTGCGAAGATAAACTAGCGTGGAATCGCCGCCGCCGGAGCCCCGCCGCGCCGGAGCCGTGACAAAAGCCATGCCTGCTGCATGTTGCATGCTTGCTTACAAAAATCACATGTTCACAATCAACTGCTTTATTGAGTACATGTATAATATATTTATTTATGTATAGTAAAAATTATAATGCAAAATCAGATATTTTTTAATTATAACAAAATGATACTTAAACGTATACAATCATTATTAAATAATTTAGTCTTAATTATAATGCCCGCTCGTATCTACGTAACGCCTGAGTGAAGTTCATTGCAAAAGCTTTGTTATACAAATTTTGTTCTAAGAATATTATTATATAAACATTATGTTATTTGAATTTAGGACTTATAACTTTTATTGAAAACGGTTTTATGTCTTTTGTATATTATTGATTGTAATACTTATGACAAACGGATTCAGGACATATTATATAGGTCCCATAGTAAAAGTTGTTTGTTATCATGAGTACATTCAAGTGGTAAAGTATCGGTCACTAATTACCAGTCACCCTGTATTTAGGGATTTCAATTCTATGGCATGTGATATTATGTGATATTAAGTTCGGGTAAGTTTCATTTGGACAAAAAAAGTTATGGCACTTTAAAGTATGGATACAAAAGTTAGGTGACACAATAGAGAACCATTTGTCCTGAGTTTAAACTTATGAGGTTGGTTTTTACTAGCCGGCTATTTTGAGAAGGACAATCGACTTATCGAAGACCATACAATTATATTGAAATGAAGGTTAATGTCTGTCTAATAGCACCCATATGTATTCAACTACCCGATGAAAATGAAAAATACCAATGTATTGGGACCACTTCATGTGGCTTGCCCACAGCCACATGAAGTGGTCCCAATACATTGGTATTATTAATTTTTTTTTTTTTTAATTACCATCCAGATAATTCTAAAATCTATACGTCGTGTATTATAAAACAGGTACACAGCCTTCACAATTACGACAATATGTTGCTAATTTAAAAAATAGAAACCTACTGAAGCATTTATACTTAATTTGAAAATAAATGGTAATTTTGCCAAATAAAAACTAGTGTTTTATTCAACTGCTCAACCTTAAACGAATAATCTCTCCATTGGTGAAATCGCTTTTCTCCAACGCGTGTCTTTTTGTGCGCGTGACAACGAAAACAAACTGATGAATGAGCGGCACAGCCCGGCCACAACCCGGTAGCTTCCCTGACGAGACTCGGATGCACGGTCACAGCACTGACACGGCCCTGACAATGCACGTTCACGTCCCGGCTACTCGACTCGGCTTTAATGACTGCTCTTGGCGTGGCCGTGACGCCAAGATCAGTCATTAAAAGTATTAAGAGCAGTCATTTTAAAGTAGTCAATAAAAGCAGTTGTAAATGTTAACTAGGTTTTGAGTTATGCATGCCTGTCGGTCAAGACTGAGCGACCACCTTTATCCGATTGTAAGCTTTTGAGTGGCTACTGTTACAAATTAGAGGCTGAATCATGGCTGAATTTACAATTGTTTGAGAACTTTTACTAAAGGTCGCTTTCAAAAGCCCAACATTCAAATTGGTACCTCGATAGGAACGAACATGAAGGCATACAGTCCCTCACACCTCCAGACGAAGTCATGCAGCTCCTCACACCTCCAGACGAAGGCATACTCGTACAAACCCTCACACCTCCAGACGAAGGCATACAGTCCCTCACACTGCGCATATCTTTCTCGGGCTGGTGGCTGCGTGTGTGGCGCGACTCGAGCGCCGACGCGGGCGAGCGCAGCACGGCGCAGGCCGACGCCAGCGACAGAATAGTTATGCCTACCATTAACAAGGTATCTTCTTGCTCTTTAGTAAATAGTTGTCAAAAAGGGAGTCAGCAGCATGCCTTGAAATTATTTCATCAAAATATTCAAGGGGTCTCTTCCAAATTATTAGAAATTGAAATGTTTTTAGAAAAAACAATGTTTGACATTGTATGTTTTAGTGAGCACTGGTTGAAGGATTACCAGATGCTAATTAGTTATGAAAATTATAATGTGGGCAGTTGTTTTAACCGCAAATCTATGTTACGTGGTGGTTCCCTCATCTTATTAAAAAAAAACTTAAAATTTAAGCAACGTAATGATATCGTTAACTTATCAGTGGAACATTGCATCGAACTGTCCTGTGTTGAGCTAGATAAGCATATCATAGTGTGCGTGTACAGACCCCCAAACCCTCAAAACTTTACTTTATTTGAGTCAACAATGGAAGATATCCTTGCGAAACTTGCAGCAGGTAACAAGCCCGCGATTATTTGTGGGGATTTTAATATTAATATTTTAGAAATTAATTCAAATAGCAGCAGATTTATAAGCCTTTTTAAATCGTTTAATTTGTCTAATGTGTTTACAGAACCGACTAGGGTAACACCAACTTCTTCAACCTGTATCGATAATGTATTCTGCGATTGTGAATATTTAGATAAAGCCATAGTTAATTACCTTCCCTCTGATCATAGTGGTCAATTGGTAACATTTCAGTTTAAAGCAGCCTTGGAAAAAATTCATATACAATATAGGCCAATTACAACTGGCAAACTAGCTAAATTCAATGGTACCTTACAAAATAAGTTAAATTTTCTAGGCCATAACATTGAAGATGCTAATAAATTTTATGATAATTTCTTTTCAGTGGTTCTTAAGGAATTCAATGCAACTTTTGAAAAGAAGTCTAAGGATACTTTCCCTAAGTATGTATTTAGTGACTGGGCGACTAAAGGCATTAGGATAAGTAGGGAAAGACTATATGAGCTATATGGCCTTAAGCCTGTCATAAACACTGATTCTTTTAATAAGTTTGTAAACAAATATTCTAAAGTGTTCAGAAATACTTGCAAGGTAGCTAAAGCCCTATATATTAGCAACAAGATCAAATCGTCAGAAAATAAAATAAAGACAGTTTGGAAAGTTATTAATAATGAAACTAATAGAAATAAAGAACGAAACACTGATTATTTACTGGAGACTACACATGGTGCCAAAAGCTCTAATTTAGAAGTAGCTCAAGAATTTGTAAATTTTTTCACCAATATACCAACTAAAACTACGGAATATTTAAATTCTTCACCTGAGGTCTCATATAATTTATTAAAAGTTAACGTTCCAGGTTGTACGGTTGAATTCCAGTTCAAACATATCAACCCTGTGACAGTCATAAAAGCTTTCCGGCAAATCAAAATCAAATTGACCGAAGACATATGGGGAATGTCTATTAAAGTGTGCACGTCCATAATTGAAACTATAGCACCATACTTGGCTTTAATATTTAATTTATGTGTGGACCAAGGAGTCTTTCCGGATATAATGAAATATAGTAAGGTTATACCACTATTTAAATCGGGCGACAGCAAAGACACCAATAATTATAGACCTGTATCTGTTTTGCCGGTTTTTAGCAAAGTGTTTGAAAAAGTAATGCTCAATCAGATGCTCAATCATTTTAACAGCAATAAAATTTTACACGATCAACAGTATGGTTTTACCAGGGGTCGTTGTACGACTGACGCTGGTGCCACGTTGTTAAAACACATATACTCAGCGTGGGAAGAGGCACAAGATGCTATAGGAATCTTTTGTGACCTCTCCAAGGCATTTGATTGTGTAAATCACGAAACCTTGCTCCTAAAGCTAGGACATTACGGACTAGGTAAACTTGCACTCAGTCTAATAAAATCTTACTTAAATGATAGACAGCAGCAAGTTCAAATAAATGGTGTCAATTCACGGGGTTTAAAAGTCAAAATGGGGGTACCACAAGGCTCTATTTTGGGTCCTTTCCTCTTTCTAGTATATATTAATGATCTACCCCATCTTTTAAAAAATCAACCTCATATGGTATTATTTGCTGACGATACATCCTTAATTTTTAAGATAGATAGACGTTCCATAAATCTTGACGACGTAAATAACGCCCTACAGCAGGTCCAAAATTGGTTTACTGCTAATAATTTAGTATTAAATGGGAAAAAAACTAAATGCATCAGATTTGCCTTACCGAACGTTAAAAGAAATGATTGCGACATAGTATTGAACAAGGAGAAACTTGAATTCGTCGAAAACACGGTTTTCCTGGGGATTACGCTTGACTCAAGGCTACAATGGGGTCCTCATTTAACATCTCTTGCGGGACGGCTAAGTTCAGCAGCATACGCTGTCAGAAAAATCCGTCAATTTACCGATATAGATACCGCGAGGCTGGTTTATTTTAGTTACTTTCATAGTATCATGTCTTACGGTATCTTATTATGGGGACGTGCTGCAGACATCGAGTCTATATTTATCCTGCAGAAAAGAGCCATCAGAGCCATTTACAATCTCCGTCGGCGTGATGCCCTAAGAGAGCTGTTTAAGGATATCAACATCATGACGGTACCTTGTCAATACATTTACGAAAATATTATGTATGTTCGGAAAAATCTTCATCTCTTTAGCAAGATTAGTGACAGGCATAATTTTAATACTAGAAATAGGAACAAATTAGATCAACCCCGATTCAGATTGGCCAAAGTACACACTTCTTTTATGGGGTACTGTATTAAATTTTATAATAAAATACCAGTTGATATTCTCGAACTGAATGAGAGACAATTTAAAGCATGCATAAAACGCACACTATGTAGACAAGCGTATTATAAACTGGAAGATTATATCCTCGATAAAAACGCTTGGCTAAATGCTGGTCCTGCTCCACAGTCACAGCTGCTTAGGTCCACTTTTTAGGTTTTTATGTTTTTATATTTGGAAGAGATGCTCGCTCCTTTTAGAGGTTCTTACATTATTTCGTTTATTTATTCTTATATACATACAAATTATATTATTATATTAATTACTTATTTATTCTTTTTGATGTAAGAACTTAATCGTTCTCTTTATTAATTTATTTTTCATTATTTGGTCATTGACAACCATAGTTTTGTGTAAAGTAGAAGCATATTTTTCAAATTTTGTAAATATGAGTACCATGAAACCATTTACATTTTATGTGAGTAGTTATAGTTTTACTTGTTGGACATGAACGAGCATGGTGGTTGAGAGCATGTCATGCTCACTCAAATGTCTCGCTGATGGCGGCGCGTGGGTTTGATAATTCGGTTCCCTTCGATGGTTGAGCTGAAGGGTGCCGATACACGCGTCATGTTCGTGAACAGGCGCCGTCGGTTGAGACTGGTCATCTCTTAACTGCCATTGGCTTATTTTAATCTTTATATTTAAAATTCTTATAATAAGCCCTTTTTTTTCCTTTGCATTGTCCTCACATGCAGAAGCAACAAGTATATGTAACTTGAAATTTTGTAAAACCAGAACATGATTTAAAAGAGTGTCCGTGGAGTTTCTTGCGCGTTCTGTGCAAATAGCTTCCATGTTTTTGACTGACCGACCTTGACGTTTCAAAAGTGCCTGTGAATGGTTTATTTGAAATAAAATGCTTTGAATTTGAATTTTGAATATGAATTTTGAATTTGAATTTTGAACACTTCCAGACGAAGGCCTTAAGTCCCTCACTCCTCCAGACGAAGGCATAAAGTCCCTCACAGCTCCAGACGAAGGGTGTGTGTTCCCATTGAGGGACCAATTTGAATGTTGAGCTTTTGAATGCGTCGACCTTTAAGAAAAATTCTCAAACAATTGTAAATTCAGCCTTTAATTTGTAAAAGTAGCCACTCAAAAGTTACCGTTTTATTGCAAATAATAATTGAATTCCTGGGAAGAAATACTAAGACAGAGGTGACCACAAACCAAGATTTTTCTTTAAAGATAAAAATCTCGTGTCACAATGTATGTTCGAAATAAACTCTGAAACTATTGAACCGATTTTTAAAAATCACCCGCAACTACGTATGCGCATATCCGCGCATACCAAGTTCCGGGCAAAAGCTAGTTATACGACTTTGACCTCAATGTAGCCAAAAACAATTTGTTTTCATTTATTTTAAGTCTGTTAAATTCGCGTATATGACGCACGCGTGCCACCAAGCCCGATCCGCCGATCGGGCGGTGGTCTTTCGCTGACTGTCTTATAAAGAATATGCAAAATTTAGACTATATTTGTTTTTGAATGGAAAAAAATGTGACGAATTTTGAAAAGTCGTAGAACAAAATAATGTTGTTCAGGATCATGATACGAAGTCAGGAATAAGAGTTTTCGTAATTTTTTTTCAATTTCCCTGTATACAGGGTGGCCAGAACATTGACGTCCAAAAATAAAGTTTAGGTCCCTCGTATCCTGGGGTATCCGAATCACCCGAATCCATGTATGTTCCGCCATTTTTCATAGTTTTCGAGCAATGACTTTTCTTTTTTTAATTTTTGAGAACTATCTACCTGACCAACTTGAAAAAAATCTAAAAATAAAAGTTGAAGACTGTCGAATTTTTTTTTACAACTGAACCTTCATCATGAGTTGTACTTTTATGCATAAAAATTATAACTGTTTTGAATGTTGTGAAAATGTTGGTATAAATAAATAAAGTGAAAAATTTGCGTTCCGAAAATTATGACCAAAATTTTTAACTTAAAATAAAAATCTAAACAAGTGACTTCAATGTTCCTAAGTCTCGAAAAAAAATAGTATTTTCGTACTTTTGCTGAAACTGGCCTCCAAAGATGGCGAGGTGCAAAATTTTTAAAATTAGTCATCTGATACAAAATATTTTTTGGCCATTTTACCATAATTACCACATGTAGGCGATTGAAAATCCACATGAACAGACAGCTTCAATGTTTCAGCATTAACATTGGTCTGGTATCCTCAATACGAACTAATTGGTCCGTTTGAACTGCCATCCACTTAATGGAGAATCCTACAAACTTCTTGGAAAATGTATTTCCACTGTTACTGGAAGATAAGAGTCTCGAACTTAGACGAACCATGGTGTTACAAAAAAAAAAAAACTGGCCAAGTGCGAGTCAGACTTGCGTGAAAAGGGTTCCGAACCAATTTAATTTTTAGAACATGTTATTTTAACACTACAGACTTCTTATAGGTTTTCTTGCAATATTTAGGCATACAACTATTATCTGTAATGGTAATTTTTGGTCTAATATCTTGAATAAATACAAAAAAAAAGAAAAAAGAAACAATAAAAGCCCTCACAGTAAGCCCTTTCATTTCATAGGTCACACGATATAGTTTGAAAAAGTATTTTTATTTAATTTTTTAGTTTGACCACCAAAAATCACCCACCCCCATACTTAAAAGTTATCATACAATCGCGTCCATCTTAGGGTCACAGAAGTGTATTATATAGGTATACAAAATTTCAACAGAATCGGTCAAGTAGGTCTGGAGAAAACTGACTGTGACAGACGGACAGACAGACAGACAGACAGACAGACAGACAGACAGACAGACAGACAGACAGACATACAGAAACAGACGAGAGAGATTTACGGATGTACGAAACCCTGAAAAATAATTAGCGAAATCGGCCCAGTGTTTCACGCGTGATACAGACACCAAGGGAAATAGGGATTTAGCTTTTGCCGCAACTACGTATGCGCGGATATGTGCATTACAAAGTTGCGGGTGTTTTTTCCCGTTCCTTAAAACTAACCTATCTTTTAAGTAACATAGTTACGAAGTTTGATCAAAATTGGTTCAGTAGATTCAGAGTTTATCTCGTACATACATCGTGACACTTGTTCAGCCGCCAGGCGTTTGCGCGAGTGAAAAGTTCAAACTGGTTGGACTGGCCTGACGTCGCGAGTGAATCGCGCTCTCCGCCACTTGTTCGACGTGAACACACAAACATCTCATGCGTTTGATATTACCGCGAGCGCACCGCGGACGTCTGTCGCTAGCTTGCCCGCTACATAGACCGTACGTGCGTTTCGTACGTGAACACTTTGATATTACGCCATATGTTTGATATTTCGTGACCACGCCCGTGAGTCAACGTGAATGAGTACTCACACCTCCAGACGGAACGCATACAGCCCCTCACACCTCCAGACGGAACGCATACAGCCCCTCACACCTCCAGACGGAACGCATACAGCCCCTCACACCTCCAGACGGAACGCATACAGCCCCTCACACCTCCAGACGGAACGCATACAGCCCCTCACACCTCCAGACGGAACGCATACAGCCCCTCACACCTCCAGACGGAACGCATACAGCCCCTCACACCTCCAGACGGAACGCATACAGCCCCTCACACCTCCAGACGGAACGCATACAGCCCCTCACACCTCCAGACGGAACGCATACAGCCCCTCACACCTCCAGACGGAACGCATACAGCCCCTCACACCTCCAGACGGAACGCATACAGCCCCTCACACCTCCAGACGGAACGCATACAGCCCCTCACACCTCCAGACGGAACGCATACAGCCCCTCACACCTCCAGACGGAACGCATACAGCCCCTCACACCTCCAGACGGAACGCATACAGCCCCTCACACCTCCAGACGGAACGCATACAGCCCCTCACACCTCCAGACGGAACGCATACAGCCCCTCACACCTCCAGACGGAACGCATACAGCCCCTCACACCTCCAGACGGAACGCATACAGCCCCTCACACCTCCAGACGGAACGCATACAGCCCCTCACACCTCCAGACGGAACGCATACAGCCCCTCACACCTCCAGACGGAACGCATACAGCCCCTCACACCTCCAGACGGAACGCATACAGCCCCTCACACCTCCAGACGGAACGCATACAGCCCCTCACACCTCCAGACGGAACGCATACAGCCCCTCACACCTCCAGACGAACGCATACAGCCCCTCACACCTCCAGACGAACGCATACAGCCCCTCACACCTCCAGACGAACGCATACAGCCCCTCACACCTCCAGACGAACGCATACAGCCCCTCACACCTCCAGACGAACGCATACAGCCCCTCACACCTCCAGACGAACGCATACAGCCCCTCACACCTCCAGACGAACGCATACAGCCCCTCACACCTCCAGACGAACGCATACAGCCCCTCACACCTCCAGACGAACGCATACAGCCCCTCACACCTCCAGACGAACGCATACAGCCCCTCACACCTCCAGACGAACGCATACAGCCCCTCACACCTCCAGACGAACGCATACAGCCCCTCACACCTCCAGACGAACGCATACAGCCCCTCACACCTCCAGACGAACGCATACAGCCCCTCACACCTCCAGACGAACGCATACAGCCCCTCACACCTCCAGACGAACGCATACAGCCCCTCACACCTCCAGACGAACGCATACAGCCCCTCACACCTCCAGACGAACGCATACAGCCCCTCACACCTCCAGACGAACGCATACAGCCCCTCACACCTCCAGACGAACGCATACAGCCCCTCACACCTCCAGACGAACGCATACAGCCCCTCACACCTCCAGACGAACGCATACAGCCCCTCACACCTCCAGACGAACGCATACAGCCCCTCACACCTCCAGACGAACGCATACAGCCCCTCACACCTCCAGACGAACGCATACAGCCCCTCACACCTCCAGACGAACGCATACAGCCCCTCACACCTCCAGACGAACGCATACAGCCCCTCACACCTCCAGACGAACGCATACAGCCCCTCACACCTCCAGACGAACGCATACAGCCCCTCACACCTCCAGACGAACGCATACAGCCCCTCACACCTCCAGACGAACGCATACAGCCCCTCACACCTCCAGACGAACGCATACAGCCCCTCACACCTCCAGACGAACGCATACAGCCCCTCACACCTCCAGACGAACGCATACAGCCCCTCACACCTCCAGACGAACGCATACAGCCCCTCACACCTCCAGACGAACGCATACAGCCCCTCACACCTCCAGACGAACGCATACAGCCCCTCATCTCCAGACGAACGCATACAGCCCCTCATCTCCAGACGAACGCATACAGCCCCTCATCTCCAGACAACTTCTAGTAATTCAGGATTGTCACAGCTCTCTTCCACCAAACTAAGTTTTGCACAGGCTATGCGAAGGAAGTAAAATACCAAGGATAAAATTAACGCAACTTTTATTGAACGCCACTTGGTAACAGCACAATGTGTCACAGCACTGGTAGACGCTTCCAGTCACGGTCCTCCTGTTATGCTGCGAGTAGACGTCATATCTCAGCATACCAGGAGAATGCGTTGCTTGCGGCCCTGGCATATTCTTGCACAAAATCAACAGATCTTCGTGCAACATGTGTGTATGGTTATCTTTGGGCACCCGCATCCGCAGCAGCCACCACCACAGCACCCGCCGCAGCAACCACCGCAGCCTCCGCAGCAGCCGCCACAGCAGCCGCCACAGCAACCGCCGCATCCACCACAACCACCACACCTGAGTAAACAAGAGTATACCTTTAGCACCAATAGTTTTTTCACGACTGGCCCAGGCAATGCTTATCGCAAGAAGTTGCACAAAGTATGGGTTTTAACCTTGAGGGGAAAGTGAAATTTTGTTTACGTCACCTTTTAACTTTACTGCCGCGAGCGAAGTGAGAGCGAGAGTTACCCTGCTGGCAGCGTATCATCGCGACTCGCGACGGATCGCTGCGTGAACGTAAAGCCTCATTCGGGGTCGTGACAGATTTAGCATATGTTTCGTGTACATTTCGCGTACGTTGGCGCTCGCGGCGGACGCGAAAGGTTTTGCACGTCACATTGTCGGTGTGAAGACACTTATGTCATGCGGGCCATACATACAAAGGATTGCAGTTGTCGCGTCACTTTTAAACCCACGCGTATCGCCACATTGTAGACCAAACACAGAGCCACTCAAGAGCTGCAGGAATAAAACCTGCTAAAGTCGTGCCACTATACCGGCCCTGCAAAGGCACCGCTCCAACGTCGTAGCCAAAATTCGAGGCGACGTCGTGCTGCTGCTGCTGCTGCTGTACCGTTGCGATGCCATTAATAATGTACCATGCACCTTGCGGAACGCTCTACGGAACTTCCAATAATGATGAAAAAGAAACTTACATTTTATTGAGTAGTTTGATATATTTGAAAATAAAATAAATATCCAAAAGCTTCACCGACGGTGAATATTTTTCAGCAGAGGCGGAAAAAAGGTTTTCAGAATATTTATTAGTTTTTCTTAAAAAAATACTGTTTTTATATGTGTTTATACGTATTTTTAACTTTTTTTCTTATTTTTATGATGTTTACTACACGGGGGATTTTTAAAAACTGATTTAGTATTGATTTATTAACAATTATGTCAATAATCTTTACCTTTTTTTCGGTTCTAGAACGAACATTTCAAAAAGATGACATCTGTAGTCGGCCATTATTATTTTTTTTCATAAACAACTGGCCAAGTAGTTCGAGTTTCTGTTTTGCATACCTAATCTTCTACCAAAGGGCCGAACACACCGTCAAGGCAGTCAGTGTTCAGAAGGTGAAACTGTGGTCCCATGGCCTGATTTTACGCAGGCCAG